>OW618049.2:0-5101896 GCA_939531255.2 Thera britannica | reverse complement strand
TTTGCTAGAATATTCTTTTGTGTTTACTAGTACAAAGACATTTTGATAAATCGATTTTTTCGAACCCACTATTACGTGCCCGTATAAATGAGTATTTTCTTATCGGTCACCGCCAAAAAGCTAGATAGAAAAACATCGGTTTCAGGTCAATGTCTCATACATTTGCAGATGTGTTTTTATTCGCGTGTGGGTTGATAAGAAACACCATTAGATATTTTAAATATTGTAAGTCTGGCTAACAAAGAACCTGTTTGACCTTTAAGTCCGCATACAGATGTCGCGATTAGAATCCAAGCTAATATACAAATGCAATAGAAATGTATTCCAGTGTTTCAAATACTAAATTGTTCGTTGCAGCAGGTGGGGTATTATCATAACTGCTGTTTCGCTAATCCTTACGTCAAACATGTTCACGCACAATTCGTCATTACATCAAATTATATCAACATACATCACTATTAATTTACTCGCTCGCTCAAGTAGTGAATTTTTTGATCATTTGTCATCATTAACGTGTTTTGCGTTTTCAAATAAGTCCTTGATGTTTGTTTTTAGTCCATTGAATTATTGGTAAAACGTTTTACAGCTTCATACCTTCCGTTCCTTATTTAAGTTTTTGCTGCGATGTACTTAAGATACATTTAAATTCTTGTGTTGGGTTGTAACTTAAAACGAATTAGGTTGTTATCAAAGGTTAGGCATAAAAAACTATTGCAACTTTACTTACTAAGACTCATGCTAAAATAGCTTTAAGATAATATCATGACGTTTTTTGGAGCTTTTTTTTTTCGTCTTGTAAGTTTTGAAAAAATTGTATCATACATCCTATTTTTAGGCCTGGCCTACAAAATAGTTTCATTTCCAAAAATAACAATAATTTTGAAATCTTTTTTTCCACTGATGAAAGATGTATCCTCAATCTTCTCAATTTATTCCCCCGACCTACAGTAATAATTTAGTACTTATTACTAGAAACCGATCCACAAAAATAATTGAATCTGATGTTGAAGTCCAAGTAAGTACCAATGCTACAAACCAAAATCAACTATCATTAGTTTATTTTTAAAAGGACTAAACAGAAATGATACAATCTGAAGCAACCAAGCCTATTAACACAGTAGCAGGAATATATCGTGAGAGCTCAGAGATACAAAGGATCACGTACACCAGATGATATTAAATGGAACTATGTTGTTTTCGTGACTAAGAGCTAAATACACGGTGGATATTGTACAAGCTTTTGCTTAGATGAATAGCAATGAATATTATTGTACAGAGAACAAGTCAGAGGATATCGTACAAAATGTATATAGATTACCTATTTCATACAATTTAGGAAATGTTTGAACTACATACGTAAGAGTTCAATAAAATGCAAAAATTTGTTCGAGAATATAAGAAAAACTAGCCAAGGTAGTTAAACAAGGTCCACGATGAACAAAATGAAGTTATAACAAAGCTTAGTCAGCTTCAACCCACGTACTATTTTAACGGATGTAAGATAAAATCACAGGAAACCTCAGATGGTGAGCGAAATCATAAAGTAATTTAAATGTTAGAACTTTATTACAGATGAATTAAAAGTGAGATCAGATCACCAATAGTCATTGCAATGCTACCAATCATCTCTTTAAATTGATTAAAAAAATTGGCACTGACATAACTATCAACACTATAGTTACTTGTGTTAATATTAGGTCTTTACCTATGAAATTGCCGTTTTGTATGGAATAGGTAAAAGTACTTTTTTTTTTAACTTTTTTTATTTCTTTTATTCAAAGTTATCACCCATGCAATCAAAGCATTTTTGCCAACGCATTGGCAGTTTATTAATGCCCTTCTTGTAAAATTCAGCTGGACGGGAGGCAACAAACTCTTCAAAGGCACTTTGTACTGCCTCTCGGGAATTGAATTGTTTACCCACTACAAAGTTCTCTAAATTTTGGAAAAGGTAATAGTCGGTAGGTGCAAGGTCTGGTGAGTATGGCGGATGAGGGAGAGCTTCCAATCCCAGCTCTTGCAGCTTGGAGACTGTCTGATGTGCAGTATGGGGGCGCGCGTTGTCGTGAAGGAGCAGTGGGGACGACCGATTGACCAAAGCTGGTTGCCGATGTGCAAGCTTCTCCATCATTGTCTCCAGTTCTTCACAGTACACATCTGCAGTAATGCTCGTGCCGTTTTGTAAAAAGCTGTGGTGAGTCACAATCGCCTTTAATTCCTCATTGTTGACCAAAGTCTCCGGACGACCACGTGCTTCATTTTTCAAGTCAAAATTTCCATAACGGAACCGAGAAAACCAATAACGGGTTATGCGTTCGTTTGTACAGTTCTCTCTGTAAAGGCTCGAACACACCTAGTTCGCTGGCGGTAGCGATCAGTGAAACGCTGTCAAATCTCAAATCTGACAGCGATATTTGACAGCGTTTCACTGATCGCTACCGCCAGCGAACTAGGTGTGTTCAGGCCATAAACGTTTTTGATGTTACGTGCCGTTTGTGTCGCATTGGTGCCACGACGGAACTCATATTCCATAATTACACGAATTTTTAAAGTATCCATTATGACGAAAAATGTTCAAAAGTAATGAAAATACAACGCTAATCAATAAACAAAAGACTGATTTTGTAAAAGGAATGTCATGCTTTTAAAACAAAATTAATTTGAATTTAAAATACAAAGCCATTCCAAACTTTTTTTCTATTTGAAATGACCAGTAATGAAGAACGGCAATTTCATAGGTAAAGACCTATTAGTAGTTCCGAAGTTAATATATTATATATCAATGTTACGTTATAGCACGACATTGATGATGTGAAAGGTGTAGAATCTTATTGTCAGCGCATGTAGGTTCAGTTTCATTTAAAGAAAATGAGATTAGCAGTGACATTTAATACGCATTGCTATTTGGACCATATTTCAGTATGATATAGCTCATTTTACGATACAAACTGATTTGAAGAGACAGGCATGGTATTCTAGATCTGTTTAAATCATGTGCATGAACTGAAAATAAACTGAGATCACTCCTCCGCACGCCGCAAATTCACTGCTAATTTACAGCCCCTCACTGTAATAAATAAATAAATATTCCTTGCCACTACATCCACTGAACGCATTGTGTCAACACACTCTGCCACCGGTTGTATGTTGCTGTCATAACAGATCCTTCGTACTGAACTTAATGGATTGTTACGAAAACTCCTCGCCACTTCTGGCTGCCTGGTAGCACTTTCAACTTGCAACATAACAATGAAACATGAAAACAAGCTGAATATTTAAGTTTTTATCCCATTTAGTTTTAGGCTGCTAAAATACCTCCATCATCATGCTGGAAGGTGTTTATTTACATGCATAGATTTTCCGTATCGCATAGGTGATAAAAATTGAGCGGTTGTAAATCTAGAGATCTTTATCATCGAAGAGTGATATGCTTTGAAAACTACGATTAATTACGACAGACATCTCTCATTCTGCATCTCATCTGTGCCTCTCTTAATCTTCTCACGAACTTTCGTTTTAAAAACCAATCAATCATGAACATTGTAACGTGAAGATCACACAAATTATTCTGCCACTTCGTGGCTGGTACTGCACAAAAGTTATTGAGTGCCAAGTGGAGTGAAGCTAAGGAACAGCCGCTCTAGTTTGGTGCCAGGGATCATCGGCAGGTTTGCGGTGGCCATTGTAATGTGAATTCCCCGACGCTGTAACCATCCGTCTTGGCACTACACTAAAAAAAATAACATTGTACAATGTGCCGAATACAACTTTCCGGAACATGATGATAGTAACTACTAGTAATATAGGGAAGGCTTTTGAAATAATAGTGCATTACTAAAGATGAAACAATTTTGTGTAGAATACTATTTATGAGCTTACAAATATTTCTGGACCATACTTTAGATGACAACTCTAGAACAGCGATTAAAATGTATAGCGAGCGCGGCGTCTAGTGACGCGTCGCGTATTTCTGTTCACCAGTTTTTCTATCGACACCGCGAGCGTCTTCTGCAAAACTTATGACTTGGACAACGATGTGAGGCGCATTTTATTGCTTATTTATACGCACCTGCTACAATTATCTTCTTTTCTTGCTTCTCTTAATGTCATTCTTTCACCTCATCGGATTCTATTAGCCGTTACTCACATTCTAAGCACCAAAGGTGACATCAAGTTCACTTTTTGCTGCAACCTTGGAATAGAAATTATGAGAAACTATACCCTATTTAGTTCACTTGATAACTCCGTTGCCTAAGTAAGCAATAAACTACTTATAATAATCTTATTAACACTTTAAGTGGCAGTGATTGATTCCTTTCAACATAATTAAGCAATTCGCATAAAAAGACAATGAATTTATAGTTGGCTAAGTACTTAATATTTAAATTTTCCGCGCATCATTAGTTTTGATGTTTCTTAAACTATTCCACAGCCAATTATCAGTTGTTACGTGCTGCGTCATCGGGTCATGGTAATCTTTTCATGAAATAAGATTCTGGAAATTTGCATCGATTGGTTGATCGATCGATCGAAGAAAAAACAAAACTTTTCAATGTGATATTGGCGTGGCTACATGAAAACAATTGTTGATGTAATGATTGTTTAAAATCAAGTCAGTTATCGATAAAACTTTCTATCGATAGATTGATGCGTTTCATCCATCACTATTGAGTCAGCGACGTGCGACGGTTGCCAGCGGGCGGGGCCTGTGTGGTGCCAACTATGGCAAGCGCGTTAATGTAGCATCGATGCTCACTCGTTTTTATTGTGGTCTGCGCAAGATTCGTCCGGCTATCAGCTCGGTCATGCCACACACAGTGAACTGCTAGAGGTGCATAAACTTAAATTGCGCTTGCTATTAGCGAGTCATTCGTATGCCGCCTTTGAGATTACTTGCATGGCTGACGTGAATTCTTAAACACCAATCAATTGCACATTTTATTGATGCGTTTTCGGACGTATGTGATTTGAGTATTAAATCAAAAACATCAATTACCTACCTAATTATGTTTACTCAAATTTCATCGTTAATGGGTAAAATTTATAAGGATAAAATTATGCTGATCAATGGCTAAAGATGCGATTCGACAGTCATCACTTATGGACAATCACAGATAAAATTAGTCTCACCGAAATCTTCACAAGTAAATAGAGAATTGCTCTAGTTACTCGGCTCGAATAGAAAGCGTCTCAAATCACATGAAACCAAATCGAGATCTGTTAACATCCGCAACACATACATAAGCAATACGTACATGTGAGAAGGGCTCGTCATGTTTTATGTATTCGCGGCCGACTGGTAATAGAGTCGTGAGAATCGCCCGCAGAGTTTTTTGCTCAAAGTAAGTCCCGACATGTATTGAGACGTCTCTGGATGCTGATGTCTTGTTGCCTGTCTCCTATGCTTTCGACATGACGGCATTTATTTTTCAAACTATCTGCCTAGTGCGAATAGCACACAAGAACTTCAATTTATACATGGCGCCCCGCACAAAAACGCGTCAGCATTTTTCATGAACCCAGACAGCTGCAAGTGGATATTAAAAATCCATTCATCAAGGCACGCTAAAGCAAAAAATAAGAATTCAGATTCACACTCGAACACGGAGAGTGGGAAATCTGGAGAGACGAGGTGGTATTTTCCGTCAAGCCACCACCTCTCCCCTGCCGAGATCCGTCAGGCGGGGGGCGGGACCTTCCTTTTGACAGGAAATGATTGTCTAATATTAGCTTTGTTATAAGGTCCCTCTTCGGGGATTCGAGAGCGCCTTTTTGCAAGATGCTTTCGATATATCCTTGTAAACGATCCGAGAATTCTTCTTCGTACACGAAGTAACTCAAGTGTTTCAGAATAATTACTGTACAAAGATAACAATTTGAAATGCAAACAGTTGGTGGTCTTCAAATTAATGAAAATTATGTTTATTCTTTAGTTATGCTAATCATAATCATTATGCTGACAATAGAAGCTAATTTATGTGTGCATAATAAAATAACTGTTCCAAACTCTGCTTACAAAAATAAACTGTTAGAACTAGTTGAAATAATAGGAGATGATAATGTTCACGCCCGCGGTGCTTATATTAAGAATCGATAAATTCTAGCAAGAATTTCAGGTCAACGACCTAAAGTCTACAGAGTGAAAATTCTAAACACCCTCGTGTTACATTGAAAAAATGTAAATGACCAGTGATTCAGCTGATGTAGAGCTGTAGATTTAATCCGAAATTTATTAGAAACTCTTCTATTTCAGCTTGATTTTCCAACACTAGAGAACTATGAATAGGTCGGAAACGTTGGTTTTACTGACAGATTTGTGTCTTTAGAAATGAATCGTTTGAAAAACTATTTTTTGAATCTTCCAGTGATAGATTTAGTTTATGTCCTGCTTGTTTCAATGTAATTTCATGTTTTTATTAGATGATTCATCATATTAATTTATTCCAAAATAACAAAATACATTTGTGTGATTGAAGCACTTTGAAAATACTATACATATTTATCTAAATTAAGTTAATCAAATAATTAGGCTTGTATTTGTAGTCATTCAAATACTGGTGTCTGCGGTATTATGTTTATGTTTACAATTAAAACGACTGTTTAGTCCTATAACGATATAACGAACAAATTAAATGACAAAACAAAGTGGTCAACTATTCCATGCAGAAAATCAAAAGCGAATGCCGGTTTAAATCCAATAATCCGAATTCAAACAAAAGAGAAATTAAATCACCAATATCGCATGCCGTCACCGCGAAATATTTTTGTCGATACGGCAATAACGTAAATTCCGCATATTGCGCGATTTCGTACGTAGATAACAGAAATAATGGGGTTCAAAAATGAAATTAATTCCAGGTTGATGATTTCAAATTGAAAAGTCACATCGGGCCGAGCCATAATTCATGATCCTGAAACGTGTCCGGGCGGCTGTGTCGGACGCAGAGAGCAGGGTTGCCAACAACGGTTTATTTTTGTTTATTGTGTGTTGTTGTTCACGGGGAAATGTAGTTTTAGAATTCGGTTTGCAGTGACTGCTGGGGAAATTATAGCGAATTTTGTCGGATCTGTTTAGGCGACAGATTTAGAAGCTAAACGTAAGTGTTAAGGATTGGGACATACTTATCTAAAAATAGCACAGTGAAAATATAAAATACTCCACCAAAATTATTTACCACAAATTTTCAAAAAAATGCACGTACTTACCTAGTTTTGAGTTTATATGATAGTACCAACAGATCGCAGGGTCTATTGTTGTTATTTCTATTAAGCCCTTGTGTGATGTATGAGGCTCATTTAAATACTCTTTTATCAACCACAATAAACGTTACATGCCTAAGCCCAACCGTCATAATTTAGTAATATTTTATTGCAAAAAACAATGCCAATATTTACATTTGTGAACATTGTTTGAGTTCATTTAGGGTGATATACTAACATCATTTATGCTCTTTTTTTCTGAAGTAGAAAAAAAATACAAAAAAGTCATCCAAACCAGTACGTTCTTGCAATTTAAAAAAATCTGCCGGCTTAGTTTGTGTTTTGTTTAATTAAGTACATAGTTTTAAAAGTATTTATTACGATGGTTGGTCGTCTGAAACCCATGCGGTTTTATTTTGCCATATGGCCAACACAGAAGGTGTTCTGCCAGGATACTGTCAAGTACGGTTGACAGTTCGTCTTCAGTGTCAACCCTAGCAAGCTCATTGTCGCACAGTCCTTTGTCGGAGGTCTCTTCCGCTTCACCAGGCGAGATATCTGCGGAGGTGGCGCCCCCATCCGAATATTCATGAACATAACGTGTTATTTACATATTTCTAGCTTAATTTCATGCAAACCCCTTCGTGATGTAGACGGTTATATTAACCAGAAGTGTATTGCGGTTGCACTGGTGCAAGCTTTGGTTCCCTAAAGAGCGATGACCTTCAAGACCGTTACTTTTTTGGAGCAAACTAGCTTCAGTCGATCAAATAGTTCTTACCATTATCTTGGTGAGAAAATATCTTCAGCATTATCAGCCTGAAGAAGTCCACTTCTTAACACAATTATCCTATTATTTTGCATTAGAGTTGTTTTACTGTATATTATTACTTTTTTTCTAAAACCTTAAAGTAAGGTCACTGTTGGTCGTAATTGCTGTCAAAATTCGAGTATTAGAAATAACTCAGATATTTTGTAACGCTTTTTTTTTGTAATATATAAATTTTACAGCAAAACATTGAGGTTCTGCATGGTCCACGGCCACGAAACATAAATTAAATAAGGCTTATATCACGACATTTCATGTCAACCTTTACAATTTACATAAATCTGAATTTGTTTACGTGATTGTTATAAGAAAGATTAATTCAGTTAGGCGTCAAATGTTGATAATTGTTTTTAATGATGTAACGGTCGCAACTGGCTTTAATTCTGCTATGTACAGGCAACATCAAAAGTAGTTAAGCAAGACTATAAAAATTGATATCCACAAAAATGGTGGTGCTTGGCTTTAAACCCAGCTCAATCACAAAACGCCTAACTTTTTATACTGAATACTTATTAATTTCTTCTTCTTTTTCCTGCCCTTGTACCACTTGATGTGGGAACAGCATAACACGTTTATTTCTTCCATTCCCTTCAGCCGTCATTTCTGTATTCAATCCTTTCTTATTCATATGTCAACTTTCACACAATTCATCTCTATTCTTTGGCCTACCTCTTCCAACATATCCATCCAAATTCATACTCATTAGTCTCCTGGCCACATGATTTTCATTCCTGAGATAAGGTTTTAATTGAAATCAACAAAACAATTTGGGATGGCGGTTGTTTAATCTGGAAATAGCTATATACTCTTTTTGGGCTTTAGCTTAGTCTCAAGGACTGGGAAAAAGTTTTTGTTGAGGGCTGTATGGTTTTGGAGAGTGTATTTTGGGTTCTCAGTTGCTCCTGCTTCTGTTTGGTAGCGAATTGTTTAAAAATAAAGTTTTTATATGTAAATGCGGCTCTGTGGCAGGTCTCATGTATAATGCAACCCCTTGTCATGAACATTTGTCGGTCGCACTATTTCAGACAACCGTAGGTATTTTTAGTTACTCGTTGCAAGAACAATATTTGTGCATGCTAGTGTTTTGGTTAACAAATATTATGAAGTCTACTTTATTATTATCCTCTAGTAAATAATACGCTGGCAAAACTAGAAGATAGACTAGAAATAAAGCGGATATTCTAGACTGTCTTAAATATAATTTTCTTATTTCTGGAGTTTTTTTCATGCTTTAGTATTTTGTATAATCTGTCTCAACCTTAATGAACCGTATCTTAATGGTTATTATAATAAATTAAAATTTGACTTTTGGAAAAGAACTAACACGAAACGAGTCAATCTAACTAATTAGTTTATGAGTAAATTGAAAAAAAAGCACCGTAAATCATTTCATCCACAGTAATGTCGGGAGGCTTCCAAGGAAACAATAGCTATATTCATCTTTATCTAGGAAAGCTGGTTAATACCTGCCAGAGTGAGACAGCGCTGTTCGCAGTCGCATTCCCGAAAAAGAGGCCGTAATTTGCTTGCTCGAAAATTTTATAATAAATCATGATAGTTCTAGACAGAGTATCTAAAAAATAAACCAATTTGGAAAGTGAATAAGGCACGGCGTACCGTTCGCCCTGTTATTAGAACAATTATGTTATTATGTTCGCCGTATCTAATCCGAAAAACTAAATTGGAGTCGAGCCGCTGCCGGCAAATGCCCGATAGGTTCAATCATTTCGACTTTTGGGTCGCACGAAATTTGTTGCGGAAGCAATAAGAAACACGAAAATTCCGAACGAATAGTCACAAATTATACTATACTAGTATGTGAGTCAATCGATCGATAGCAAAAAACCCCTAACATATTTTCGAGACCCCATTTTGCTACGGTCTATAGTTTAGTACAAATTAAAAAAGGGTGCACTATTACAGTACATATTTCAAAGTTCACATTTCATAAACAGCCCCGCGTCGCCCTTTGATATCCCTCACTTAACTCATATATCATTCAATATGACCATAATTGAAGTGATGGGACCGCCTTCATTTGAATAAAACGCTTATTCCTCAAGTCCAAAGAGTCCATAATAGTTTGCAGATAAACACTTAGAAACTTCGAATGAGCGATTGCCTCTTTCACAATTTGTTTCTTTAGCAAGATCGTGAAACTGGTTTTTCTCGTGTAAGCTACGTTTTGTGTTTTCTTTTCAAAACACCGCTTCAAACTCGACGTCCCTTTGTGTTATCAAAGTATCAAATATGAATACCAAATAAGGGTTGGGACAAAAGAAAATCTGACAACTTTTTTAATTTATGCGCAAACGAGTACATGAAAACATAATAATAGGAGCGTGTTTGGTAAATATATTAATGTAATAACTCTTCGAGGGCGTACAGAAAGCTGTCGGTTATTTTTCTAAAATTTCACGGTAGACACATGCCCGGCCTCATGGCAATATAACATCTTCATCAACGCGTCTACTACTATTGTTGTTCTGATACCATGAAATGCAAATGCTAAGCTTCTTTCGAACACAAGGCTACTATATTTAAAAAGTTTATAAAATTGTAGTTAATTTGAGCTTGCCAACTGTTAAAATTTATAAATTTTGTACGTTTATTTTTGTTTCCTATATTGGCATTACTTAATTTTGTTTACGTTGATCCCACTTCCCGCCATACCGTTGAAAGCGTTCACCTCGTTGTTTGTACATTTTTATCTATTTATTTTTAAACTGGCTCAGCTGACTGATAGCAAACTGCAATAACTCATTTCTTTATAAATTCCATTCAACTTATGTTTACGAAATGCATTGGGAAGTTTTTATCTAATTAATTATTGTTTTTTTATTGATAACTAAGTTATGAATAGCTATGAAAAATAATTATGTTATCGCCGTCATTAATTACAAACTTGCAAATTGATTTAAACTACAGTAAACTTTATTATCTGGCTTTAAAACTATTGAAAATAGAGTAATAAAAATCTCACAATTTATCCAAACAACAAAATAAACTATCGTAAAAACATTTGGATAAGGTTTTTTGCAACAATTATATGATTGCAACATAATATAAAGAATCATCATCATAAGCTTTGTTAAAACACAATTTCCAAAAAAATGTTTTTTAGCAATCAATCGTAGTACCATAAGAAATAATCACAAACATTGTGGGCAATTTCATACCACACTATCTAGCCCCAAACTAAGCAGAACTTGTATAATGGGAAGCTGATAGTTGGTACCTATTTGAATACTTATTTTTTTCTATTAACGACACACTTAGAATACAATTTAACACTCAGATAGAGAACGACATCTACTCGTATGTTCATGACACTAATAATTTTGTTCTCGGTCAGGATCAAACCCACGGCCTACAGTGCATAAGGCTGGATTATTACCATACCAACTGAGCCGTTATACCTTTCGCGTTATACGTTTTCACAAAACGTTACGAGTAACGTTATTATATTATAGCAAATACTCCATGCAGGATACGCATTGTACATAAGTAGAGCAAACTGATTTTTCTTTCCTTTATACCGTGATACTCTCAATTGGATAATCAAAATGAACTTGACCAACAGAATCTCTATTCATAGCTGCATTGACTGACACAGCTGTTATCATCCTGGCCTTGTCACTGTAAACCATCTAAATAGTAGCGCAAAATCTAACATGGCATAAATCTAAGTTATGTTTGTAACACACACACGGTTACACAGCGATCATTATCTAAATTTAAAAAATTGAAATTATTTTTTCGCTATGTTTTTTACAATTAAAAAATATTTTGAATTTAAATACTTATATTTATTTTCTACAGCGCGCTTTTCAAAATGTATGTCGCAAACATGGAACAATTTCATTTAAAATAAATGCATATTTTATTAATTAAGGAACACTGTTTACAATCATACTATGCTGACCCTTTGATAACTTCAATACGTAAGCAGATACTAAATGCCACAGTTCAACGATTACAGAAGGCAACGACTTTTTGAAAATATGATTTCCTGATTTGAGACTGAATAATAATAACAAATGACGGACTTTATTTTCTATTCAGACTGGCCTCTCAGCTCAGTTGGTAGTAACTCTGCTTTCTGTGCCGTAGGTCGTGGGTTTGATCCCCACCAAGAACAAAATATTTTTGTGGTGAACGCAGATGTGTGGTTCTTTGTCTGGGTGTTATATTGTATTCCAAGTATGATTGTATTTACCAAAAAAAGTACATTATTTTACTATGTATATTATATTCAGCTACCCCACAAAACAAGCTCTGCTTAATTTGGGGCTAGACAGTGTTGTGTGGATTGTCCATAAAATTTATACATGTATTCATTTAATTTTAACATCATAAATACTATGGTTATTTATATAGATCGATCTAAAATACAAATTATTAAAAAAAAATACGATACCTATTTGTAAAATAGCTGAGTTTAAAAACCTTATGAGCAATCCTTAGAACATTTGGACATATAATTATTTGAATAGGTGATGATAGTAATAAATTGTGCAATTTACAAATAAAGATTGTTATATTCATATCTTGGTTTATTGCATAACAATGAAAATAACGTGTGTTTTAATTTTGTTTCAGGTAAGAAAACATAATATTCCGAGAACCCCCACTCCAAGAAACGGATTCAAGAACACCCTGGCCATTTGTATGTGTGCAGCGATGATCGTTTGTGTTGACGCGTGCTCGTGCAGCGATATTCAGTTCAATTGTGATTAGCATAAAGTCGTTTTTCAATTTCGCACGAGCCTCAACGAACGGACTGTGTGAGAACGGTTGTGTGTGTGAGTTGTCAGTTGAAGATCGAGCAATCATTACGAATACATTTTTCCTACGTCAAGTTTCAATTTACTATGTGTGGCTTGTAGTTATACCAAAAAATATATATTTTAAGCTTATAAAATTATTCCTACTGCTCGTAAGGGCATAGAAGGAATTGGAAAAAATATGGAAAACTCTGATTTTAGAAGCAATTTTCCGCTTTTGCATTCAATAATCATAAACTGGCTACAGATTAAAAGGTATATAATAGATATAAATTGAGTATTGTCACAATAAAAACTGAGTATAGTGTAGGTCGACTGTATCGATAAAATTGTAGGATAACCATAAATTTCGGGCCAAGAAGAAGGGCCAAGTTCTTTTGGCAACTGGGTTCAACGGACACTGGTCAGCTGGTTGCTTAATAAATTTAAAGCTCATTAGGTAAATTGATTAAGCAGATGCATAAATCGTTACATTCTATTTTACAAGATTTATTAGCACTAAATGATTACAACGAATGTTTAGTAATTTATAGTTAAACATGTTTTACTATTAACCTCACATACTAAATGGCATGATTAAAAAAAAAAACAAATCAGTAAAATTGCTTCAAGTTTTATTCAAATCTAATCTATAGACCGCAGAATATCTCTTCCCGGCGTTTTCCGATCCGTAGCACCGCGCTACATGCATTCACACGCATTCAGCTAATCTCTCATTGTGATCGGCCACATAGACACGGCATATCCAACCATTTTATAAAACCTATACGGCTCCTCACTCCATTCTGCAGTTAGGCATCATTTCGTCTGGCCGCGCTAAAAGCACGCTGCTTGTTCGCACTCCCACCCGCCACAACACAAATGCGATTCATGTATGAATCATGAGCTTTGAATGTGCGGGTGCCCGTACGTTCGCGCTCCGCTGGAAACTGCCAGTGTGTTAGTGGCCGTGCGGACACGAGCCCGCGTGTATGTGTGCGAGCTCACTCATGGCAGCGGACTATGACGGCTCGTAGATTTGACAGCTAGCTCAATGCGGGTTCAGACGTTCATTAAACGCCGAGCGATGTAATTTTAGTGGGATACTTGACAGTTTATTTACGTTTGGAAATGACAATAGCACAGTGACGGTGACGCGATGTTGTGATAGTGAATTTTGTGTGGACTCAGTTTTCGCGCGAACTTGAACTTCTGTGTTGGATTCTTACCAAATTACCGATTGATTTGTGACATGCTCCATCTCAAGGATCGTTTATGATGTTCGCAATTAGTTACGCCTCGTTTGAAATCAGTTCGAGGGGAAAGACAGTGTATAAAAAAATTGGAAACAGTTTGTGGTTGGCAATGAAAACAGATCATTTAAATTTTGCAAAATATAAATGACAAAAAATACATAAAAGACAAACATTAAACAATAATGATAATAAAGTGATATTTGAATGCTATGAGCATTTATTTTTATAGATTTTCTATTGGATGGGTAAGATAAATTAGGTAATAAAAACAGTGATCATTAACACGACAGAAACATTTGGATTATCTTATTGGATAAGCCTATGGTAAGTTTTAATGTTTATAAATCACAAAAAGCCCACGTCAGCTAACTAGTCATTCAAAACTGAAGAATTTTTTTTTTTTTTTATTAACCTATTTTGTCCCACTGCTGGGCAAAGGTCTCCCCCAAAGACTTCCACTTATCTCTAAAGAAGAATTATATTTATCTCTAAATCAACTTAGTAGATAATTTACATACTTTGCAATAACAGATTATTTTGATGATAAAAATCAGCTTTTTTGGGTCATTTTAAATGTCAAAAACTTAGGAAGCGAACATTAAATAATTTTGTTGATTGCTAGGTACTTCATTCATTAAATTAATACTCAGTAGGTATCAATATGAATTAACTACATACTGCATACAAAATGAATAATACTTTCAAACAAACGGATGTTCAAAAATTAAAATGAAACAAAACAGCTGTGTCGGCATTTCCAGGATTAAAAATGCATAAGATTAATTGAGACGTTAACAAATAAGCGTTCGCTTTTATATACCTACCCCGAGTTTTTGTAGGAGTAGCCGAAAACAGGTACCAAGGGGATGTTCGGGACTTTTAGATCATTAATCACATTTTTGTGTTATCCTGATAAATGAGTTGAAGAAAGAGCGAAATAGAGATGTCCATACAAACGAAGCAAAGCAACGCCCAAAGCACGGCCATTTGTTACTAAGAGTTTTTTTATTTCGCTTCTGGTTTCCAAAACACTGGTTCTGGTTTCAAATGGATTTAGCATTTGAATATTCATCTATGTTTAGATAAGCTAATATTTGTATGAATAAATTATAAATTTGGTAATGAAGTACTGAGATAAACAATTTATCTAAACATTTTAATTCACAGAAGCATACAATTAAATAGATCTTAAGATTATAAAACATTATCTCAGTTGGGAAATTATTTTTAGCTTGTATACCTACTTACGGAGGTTTATTGTGTATTTATTCTAATAGGTGCATAGTAAATTATTTATTTATCTCGTAACAAAGTAGGGTAAACCTCATAGGTACATAATGGTAGCTAGAATGAAAGTTGATTGATAATAATTATATAGTATTGTAATAATAATCATAATTACTTATTTATCAGACAACTTTGTGGTCCATTTGTGTTAGTAAACTTACAGGCTATCTTATGCTATGTTAGTATGTACAAGCTATACAATAAAGGTAGGTACATAGATTAAATGTATTTCATTCGGTACTTGACCCCCTTTCTCATGAGACTATCAGATCAGGAGCTGAATGAAAGACTTCATTATGGGCAGGTCATACCTAGGTATGATCTGCAAGATGCTGTTGACAATACTCCGCAGTCTGCCGAGCAGTGAGGCTGTAATGTATGATTTAGATAAGTTTTTACGTATTCGAGATATTCTCATATTAACAAGTGTGGTATGTGCCCAATGAAATATATGTGGTCCATTTGTGTTAGTAAACTTACAGGCTATCTTATGCTATGTTAGTATGTACAAGCTATACAATAAAGGTAGGTACATAGATTAAATGTATTTCATTCGGTACTTGACCCCCTTTCTCATGAGACTATCAGATCAGGAGCTGAATGAAAGACTTCATTATGGGCAGGTCATACCTAGGTATGATCTGCAAGATGCTGTTGACAATACTCCGCAGTCTGCCGAGCAGTGAGGCTGTAATGTATGATTTAGATAAGTTTTTACGTATTCGAGATATTCTCATATTAACAAGTGTGGTATGTGCCCAATGAAAAAACCTTGAGGAAATAGGTACTTCCTTGCTACTAAGACTCTGAGAAGATCTACTCTGCATCTACAGTGACTCATCAATGTCATGAAGCTGTTGCTTTCCTGTTTCTGTTTATTTGATTTATTTATCCGGAATAATTCTAATATTTCTAAACTTACTTTGAACTAAAATACATGTTAAGGATATAATTATTGTTAAGTAATGTGCTCGATTAGTTTGTGAATAAATTAATTAAAATGTTGAACTAAAATATTCTACTGATACCATGTGTTTGCGTATAATTGTGTACCTATCATGTACCAAGCTCGGAACTGGCTTTTGTGTAGAATTGTATCAATAAAATTGTCTCATTGAGTAGACGAGAATGTTTTCCACATGTTCGAATTTATTGTGCGAATGTGCTTCATTGGAATAGTTTTACATGCTTCCAGAATGAATATATGAATATTATGTTAAATATGGGTTTATCGTACAAAAACTTACGCCAAAATATAACAAAACTATATTTTCATAGTTATCGATATAAAAATGCATAAAACTATACTAAATAAACGATCATTTACAATGATACTTCCTCCTCCGGAAGTTTTAACTGGGTCTTATTAAAAAGATAAACTGATGACTCATAAATCAAAAGGTCAATGACAATCTAGACCGGTCAAAAAATTGCTCAATAAATTGATCCAGATAACATGGTCACCTTAGTTTGATACAAGGCGGAGGTTTTCTTGTGGCTATTATTCTAACGGTCCCTTTCACCGCTATCTACTGACCATCTGACGAACTGCTTTTTTTTAAATCCGCCTTAATAAAGCGAGCAGCATGTAAGATTTTAATGTGCACTAGACGCGGAGATTTGGATGATGTGATAATGCGCCGTGACTGAACGCGCACGACTTTCTATGCGCGGACAAGTAGAGAAATCTCATGGAGCATGGCGGTAAATTTTTGTTTAAATTTGGAATGTTCTACGTCCACGTCGTAATAGTTCGCCCAATGAAAGGTGAATGCGCGAGTCAAAATTTTCCTCTATAGTGCACTTAGTACTACTTGGTACATCTATGATGTGTATCGATGACTTAGGTACATAAAGTACATATATTATTTACCATTGAGACTTTGACCTAATAAAGTTATGAAGAAAGCGTTAATTTAGGCACAACACAAAAAATCAAGTTAATTTAGGCACAACTCACAAGTAATAAACTAGTTACTATACCGACTACCTACCATCAGTGGGTACTTTTAAGTTTATGTAAATTATTATGATGTTCGATTAATTTGATAGTCATCTTAATATTTGAACGGACAAAATGATTACGCCCACCTTTGTGTAGCGTTAATTTAATATCATTTGTTGTTGTCATCGGCTCCCACTAACCGAATGGACATCTCATTAAATATTTTAATTAACTTTCGGCGGTCATGTTAACGTCAAAATTTGAAAAACGATCTGCCTTCTTTGTGATCAACTGCCGTAAGACTATGAGTTGTAAGTTTTCTACTCATAGAAAATATTTGTTTTAACAAATATATCATGAATGCATGTTGAATCATAGCTCAAATTGCTATCTAAAATATATCTGAAGGTAGGTACATTATATTTTATACTTTCAAAATAACATGTTAAAATAACTAGCATAAAGAACTTTAGATCAAAATCCAACTTTAAAAACCGAATACAAGATCGACAACACGATAAAACAAAAAGGAGTAAAGGTCAGATTCTAACAAGCAGGCGCATCCGAGATTAATATTCAAAAATCGATCGATAATTTCACAAATTCGCTTCACAAACGAGCGGTTATCTCGAGCCCTATAATACACATTAATAATGTCGGCTTCACATGTCAAACCAGCAATTCGCTTGTGATTATCTTTATTTAGCCATTTATCAACGTAAGGAAAATGCGGTTTACAAAAAGTTGTCGGTCTCCTTTTTGATGGAACGCGGAATTATGAACAGTTTTAAATTTGTTTTTTTTTTCTTCTAAATATCACACAAAACGTTACACAAGATTCGTTGAAAATTGTAGTTTTTTTTTGGTTGTTTTTTTTTCCAACTCCATTTCAATACTTCAAGAGTCAATGTAAATGCCTAATGATTGAATCAAAATCACAGTTAAAATACTGTGCAGTTAATATAACAGGTTTGTTTAGTAATAGTACCCGCCTTAATATTATCTTGGTAAAAAAGTAGCCTGACTAGAATATCTATTTGATTTAAAAACCAAAATATTTTCTTTTTTATCAGATCTTTAGTTCTAGAGAGATCAATCAATAGTTCAGATCTAGATTGTTCAATTTGGTAAATAACTTTTTGACTGATTATGACAAGAAATAATACTCAAATAAACAAAGGTTATTGAGCGTGGAGCAGCTTCATAGTTTAATATTAAGAACACCAAAGTAAATTAAAATGTATAGGAACATACAAAAGCTCCTTTACGTAGGCACAACTATCACTAATTAGGTACAACGTCCAAACGTCTCCGAACCTTTGAGTTGGGTAAAGACAAGGACACTGTAAGGGTCACCGCACACTGTACCGAATTATAAACAGTTTGCTTATAAATTCAAATGTCCCAGACCCTCTTCATGCGTATCGACTATCGACGCATCATTTTACTTTTTGTGATCCGGATTTCATTCACTTACTTTAATCTGAGATTCAAAATGCCGCGGTATTTAGGAATGCAGAAAACGTGCACAATGTTTTGAAAGTTTTGTTATATTTCTTCTCATTTTTTATTCAAAGATTTTATAACTAGCTACAAGAATTTTAGATTATACCGAACTTAGTATTTTAGTAGAAAAAAGTATAAGTTTAGACGGTTAAAAATAACAACAATAAAAAATTTACAGCATTACATTACTTAGAATACGATATGACACCCAGACAGAGAAAAAACATGTGCGTTCACCACTCAAATATTTGTTGTCAGTGGGGATCGAACCCATGGCCTACAGCGCAGAAGGACGAGCTATAATCAACTGAAATGTGATGCCAGTGTCGTATTAAGTGGTATTAGTGAAAGAAAAATATGTTTAACAAGTTCCTGCGCCTAGTAGAGCGCGTTGTTTTCGTTACTACTGTGACCAACCCTTTACTTCTCAACATAAACCTTTGATAAGCGCCGATCAAGTTTTCAAACTCAGATTCATTACACAATAAACCTAGCTTGTTTATCCACTATATATACATGAATACTGGTGTATATTTCCCATGCACAGTGCTATTTAGCAACATGCTTAGTTATCATTTATCTGGTAGAAATACAAGAATTTCAATTTATTACTACATAATATTCCATTCATTTCATAGATTTTGGAATGCCTATATTAAAAAAAAAACTATTTGATTCTTTGAAAACACTATGAAACAAGAAAATATATCAAAAATATATAATGTCAATTTTAAAGTCCCATAAACCTACCTCAGTGGAGTCACCCTAGTTGTCCTAAATAAAGACTAAAAAAGTATTTAATTTTGTAAGAATGTGTAAAAATCATTGGTTTGTATAATATCAACCTCAGCCATGTCACACTTTTGCGAAAATAATAATATTTACCAAATTTATTTAAAACTACTCATTAGCTTAAGAGCAACATAAACTTAAGCAGTAGCAGGTGTATATTACGTAAATCATTCGAGATTTGGTAGCTGTTACAAACAGGTCGTATTTGCATTCGACATCCATTAATTGATTTACAACTAAGTTTTATAACATCCGATCCAGATACAGTTTTTACTTTTGATATTAATCAACGTTGCCCCACTTATTGATGATTTCCTACATAAATAAACTTGAACAATTATTCTTATTATGCTTAGATGCAAATAAATCGGTTACAGTTAGTTAATAAACTTTCAATAATTTATCACCAATTTATCCCAAGTTCGATTACTCTCTTATTTTTTTATTTATTTATTCTGGCTAAAGACAATAGTAATTATTTATTTATTTAGCAACTAAAAAGGTTGTATTTTTGATACATGAACATCATTGCGTTAACCATCATTTTGATAAATACAGTAAATACCACAAAAGTCATCCAAAACCTGTGTCGTTAGTACCTTCTCAGATGCTAAAATTTTTACTGCAGAAGCTGCTACACTTAAACCTAAAATATAATAAGCACATCATACTACTTCTAGATACAAATACTAGAATTGAATTGAACCCGCACTTACCCCTCGTGACACTGAATCTTTTCTAATAATCATGTAATCAACGATTTGCGAATCAAGTTATCAAAAAAACATAAACAGTTTCAAAAATGCTTACTTCATTATGTTCTAAGTATACAATGTGCATGTTGCCTTCAAAATAAATTTAGTTTATGGACGATTGCCTTTAAAAAAACTGAGTCATACCACCTCCAAGCATGTTTAGGTATTATTTTAATTATACACAACTAGGCAACAGACCTTCAACCATTTACTCACGAGCACTTAAGTAAATTCAAGTTATCTATTGTTCGAACGTGAATGACTTATGAGTTATATCCTCGAATTGGCCTAATACCTACCCTCTAGCCAAGTCGCCGGAGGCTGCTCACGTCTATAATCAACCTTGCTTTTCCATTTTTTATCTGTCCGATCTTCGATTACCACATGTCTGAATGATCCTTGGTATAGATGCTGTCAAAATGGCTTTATATTCAACATCAGCTTTGCGGTCAAAGCTACCTCTACAATCCTACAATCGAAGCTTTAGCAACATCACTAAATTTATGAGAATTTAATCGTTTTAAAAAAAACTTTCGTTTTTGTCTTTTGTTTGTGTGTTTCTTCTGCTTCGGCGGGTTTTTTTGGCTCATGTAGCTTATCCTTAGTCTTCCCCTTACTCTTTCCTTCTACCTTTCCTTCGATGATATTTCTGATAAAACTGTCGTGTCTTACAAGATGGTCAATCATCTTTCTTCTTCTGTTCTGTGTTTAATATCATAAAGTTAAGATTTGTGATAAGATTTTGTTGATGATTACATAACGAGTTCTATGAAAATGTAACGCATAAAATTTTGTGTTACACAATTAAGTAAAATAATGGACGTAATAACTGTTTATTTCAATCCAATGTAGTTATTTTATAGCCTTATTGATTTGAAGTAGGAGAGTATTTAGTTCATGCAAAAACTTCTGATCAGTTTGTTAAAGTATAATTGGTCATCATTTTGTTTTCGTTCAAGTTGTGAAGCTACTTCTGACAGCGACTGTCTTGGTATTTTATACATGATGTGATGATTTATACCCGTAGTAAATTAGGTATCGGCTTGAAAGAGAGTCAATTAAAATGTTCATGGAACACGTTTTCGACCTAGTAGATTGCCGATACAATGTAGGTATGGTTTTATTGATCTGATAGTGACTGGTTGAAGGTGATTCTAGGATCTTGTTATGATTTTTATGGTTCAATTTGTTCAGGATTTTTGGATGCACAATCTGACTGATTAATAAATAATTGTTAAAAAACTAATAATTATAAGTGTGCTCTTAGATATTGGACTATGTAGGTACTCATGGTCCAATATCCAAGTCCAAGTCCAATAGTAGGTAAGTACCATCGAAGGTACATAAAAAGCAATAAACAAGTTCTAGATTTTCTAGTAAAGTCTGATGATCTTGTATTTGATGGTCACCCTAAATAGTGTTGATTTTCTCGATTTTGGCAGTGATTTCCTTGAATCTTGGGATTTTTTTGTCAGATTTTTTTATATCTGCCTATAGTAGGTATATAATGGTTGTTTAATCAAACGGTTATATTTTTCATACGGATATTTTGTAAAATAATTTGTTACAAAATAGTTTCTACAATTTTCTAGAGCATTTAGTTGCGTGTTCAAAATTGCGGCAAGTGTTCCAACGCTACACTATTCTTAGCAATTGCCACAATTATAAGCCAAAGAAAATTATAAGGCAAACTCGATTTACAAATTGTACCATATCGTGCAACGTGATTTATTACTATATTATTTTCATTGAAAAATATTATCTATGTAAGTACTTTAATACTAAACTCACTTAATGATGACCTTTTCAAAATCTGGCAACGCACACACTATTGACATCTGATTCTATAGCGGCCTGTCCCGGCTTCGCACGGGTGGACATTTATTTTTTAAAGACATAAATATAGCTTATATTACTCAAGGTGAATGTAGCTTTCCAATGGTGAAATAATTTTTGAAATCGGCACGGTAGTTCTGGAATTTATTCATTGTTTGTAAACAATCAAAAATACAAATCTTTCCTCTTTATAATATTCTTTTCAAACATCGCGATTCTGGGTCACGCTGTTCCAGACCGTCATAAAACTATCAAGCTCGTCTCACCGTTTTGGTCTGCCGTTTCGCCTTCTCCCTAGGTCAGGATGCCAATTTAGCTTTCTTTGCTCATAGGTCACTTGGCATACGGCAGACATGACCAGCCCAATTCCCCTTTAGTTTAGCGATAAAATAAAATATCCCTTTAAATATAATGCAAGAATTTCGAAAATATTGCTGTTGCGCTATGCCCGCAAGAGGGTGATAGAGACAACTATAGCTCAAAAGTATTTTACCTATATTTTGTATCCCCCTGTTTCCTTCTCCAAAACTCGATCGATTTTGATATTTATTTCAAAATAATACTAAAAAGACTGGCTTTGTTTGTATCCTTTTATTGTTTTGAGTTTGTTAAAATTTACTGGACGTCTGAAAAGGGCGGTAAAATTTGAAGGCATCGAGTTTACAACCTTTCAAATAATGTTTTTGGTGAAAAACAAAACATAGACAGTGGTATTTAAAGATTGTATGGCTAAAAACTGTTTTAACTAGGTATTAGTGTCATTATCATCAACTCTATACGCTACCCAAATTTCCTCCTTTGAAGCCTTTGTTTGTCATTTTATCAAATTATTTCCTAGTAAAATATAATTTTGTTCAATGGAGTAGTTTGGCCGTAAAAACGTAGAGTACAGTTACACTCCCAATTTAAAATTAGTATGGATGTCCCGTACGTAATAAAATAAACCGCCTAGGATAACCCGTTATTTTTTTACATAAACAAAGAGGTATAGGTCAAACTAGAGTTGGCCATCATAAGAAAAAAAACATAAAAATACATTATATGTTTTTTTTATAATATAAATCGTTTTCTTCTTTTTTTTTTATTAACCTGCACTGTCTTACTGCTGGGCAAAGGTCTCCCCCAAAATCTTCCAACTATCCCGATCTTTGGCGACTTCCCACCAATCCTTCTCCAGAGCTTCCAGATCGTCTCGCCATCATCTTTTTGGGCGGCCACGCCGTCGCCTTCCGTTCTTTTTTTTATTATTGCTCAAAAATCTTCAAGAGTTGCCCTTTGTAAGAGAAAATCATAAAAAAAAAAATTGTTTTCTTTTTTTTTTATAAGCAGTGCTTACTGCACTGGAAGAGTTGTATGATCGCAAAAGGCTCTATTCCATATTTCGGGTTCGAATCCCATCGCTTTTGAGATCACGAGCGGTTACACTTCATCAATTTGTCTCATTACTAAAACCAAAACACATGTTCAAGTACTTATTTCACAATTATAACCTTGCTGGGTTTTTAATAATCAATTATCTAAGTTTTCAGGTCACCATTACCTTCATAAGTAGGTACTAAACTAACCTACCTATTGTTAGCAATGCCAGCGTACATCTGTACAAACAAACATACTAGACAGTACCTAATGAATAGCAGCTACAAACATTTAATCATACTAATTTTCAATTTTATTCATAAGCTGGTTATTTTAGGGCTCCGTACCCAAAGGATAAAACAGGACCCTATTACTTACTAAGACTCGCGCTGTCCGTCAGTCCGTCTGTATGTCACCGGACTGAAACTCATGAACCGTGTTAGTTAGACATTTGATATTTTTACAGATTATTCATATATTTCTGTAGCCGCGATAACATATAATTACCTACCTACTAAAAAACATTATAAAATAAATATTTAAAGGGGCTCCCGTAAGACAAACGTGTTTTTTTGCTCGATATCGATAATGGCAACAGGTAGATTAGGCTTTTCCCTCGAGAGTAATAATTAATAAGGTTCAGTGAAAATAATCAACGCGCGACTTCGTTCACATGAACGTCATAATGCAAACTTCAAACCCAGGAATGAGTTCGTATTGGCGAGACGATCTTGACTCGTTTATGGAAGGAATCCACAGCACAGAACAGGGAAGAGTGAAAGGGGGTTAGAATTAAAGCCTCCCCTTTGCCCTGCAGTGGGGTGATGCAGGCTAAAATAATATTATTCATACGTACCACCTACAAAGAGCACTGGTGGTCTAGTGGTAGCGGCCCCGCCTTCTGATCCGAAGGTCGTGGGTTCAAATCCAGTCGTGTACCAATGAGTTTTTCTGTCGAAAAATTTATGTGCACTATGCCATTCCTCTCAAACGGTGAAGGAAAACATCGTGAGGAAACCGACGTGTCGTAGAACCTAGAAAAAAAAAAAGTTCGAGCAACACGTGTCAAGGGTCACGAAAAAGGGCCCGCCAGCGGCCTACTTGCGATAAAACCAGCTCGCACATCAAGTGCGGATGATGAAAAATTGCCGAATTGCCGTACCTATACCTTAAAAATTTCAAGTCACTACAACAAGTGGCCTATGGCAATGTTCATATCCAGTCAGTTGTTTATTCCATTGACTCCTACTACAAAATTGATGTTCTAACTGTTTGGTCGTAAATATTCCAAGTTGTACGTTGACTTAAAACATTTTGGACATGCTGATTTAGACAGTCAAGTATGTACCTCTTTGAAGAACACTAAAAGTCTTTTCACCACACGGGTTTTGAAGAAACTTGTGGCACGCCAAGAAGAAGAAGCGTACTGGATATCAGTATTCAGTGCCGTGGTTGGGTTGCGTGGAACATGGGCACCTATAGAGTCACCTATAGCTTTAAGACGCTTCAAAGTGATCCTTGCGATACTACTGAGAAATACAGTTTTAACTTTGACTTTGAGTTGTATGAAAAATAACAAAGTATGGGCTCACAGGTTGGAGAAAGAACTTCTTGGCTCAACCCACAATTTTTCTATCCAATAGGTATTTTGCTCGGTTTGATTCGAATTATCGTTTTTACCCACTATAGAGGTTATGTATAAGCAAATGACGAAGTACATACTGAATGAGCAGCTATTAAAAGAAAACATGGTATTTAGTAAACATACAGCAGACATATGTACATTATTATATAAAGCTCAGACATACAGACAGACATAAGTTTATTATTTTTGTTGAGCTTAAACAGAATGTGCTGTTTTGTTCCGGGACCTGCACATTATTGTCTGTTCAGTGTACAGTCAGCTGCACTAAAGATAAAGATAATTATTGTGAACAGTCCACATTAACATTAAGCAGAGCTTTAACTATGGGGACAAGATGGCTGATATATTAATTATCAAATAAAAATATTTTATTTTAAAGATAATAACTTCCAGATTCAATATCATATAAATTTCATAAAAATCGGTTCAGCATGCCATGCCGTCGTTAATCAAATCGTCAAGTTTTCAAAATTATATTATTTGAGCATTTGCTCTGAAAATGTCAACTGCAATGCTGCGAATCTAATTTAACAAATTCTATACATTCTAGTACAGCCTACTGTAAGTACCTACAGAAGACGTCTCCCGAAACCACAAAGGAGGATGTTTTTCAGATTTCAGTTCACAATCAATTCAGAAAACGATATAAAAAACAACAGTTTTTACTTCATCTATGTACCTATAGTGCACGAAAGGAGCCTCTGAAGCGCACTTTATATCCTTTCACCACACTTGGCTTGAAAGAATCAGTGACACGATAAAAAGAAGAACTTTATATACCTACTTTGAAATGAAAAATGAAATTTAGATAAGGTCTAAAATGTACCATGCTTCAAGCAAATACATTATTTCATTTACATTTGTTCTTGAACAACCCAGGAGTCTTTAGACTGAAATAACATACACAACAATTCACTTAGCTATGCTTGTATGTGCTACTATACCTAATATAGTCGACGTCTTACGTACAAACTTAGCTATAGCTATACGTAGGTTTAGCTAGTTGAAATTGAGATATCTGGCTGTAACTATACCTAACTAGTGTAGGCAGAGATCTTGCATCGAGATACGAACTTATGTGGCGCAGCAAGCGACTAGGTTTAATAGTAATCGTAAGTGTGGGTTTGAGTCCTGATACTTGGTGAATCCAAATAAATTTGAAAATGTTAATTCAACTTTTTTTCTTGTCCTGTCACTTGTTATTTTGAAGTAGTGTGGTGAATGGATTTTAAATACACTTCAAAAAAAGTTCTAGTGCACTTGACGCAATGTTTTCGGCCATTTTTTTAAGGTTTTACGATATATCAATTGTAACTTGATGTTTTTATTCACCATTTGTGAAAATGATAATGAGTAGGTATCTTACTTATCCTTCTTCCTGCTAATATTAGTAGGAAGCATAAATGTTGGTTTAGTTGGTATATCTGAATTAAGCAATATAAATAAATATAGTGGTCAATCCACACAAAACAGCCCCAAATTAAGCAGAGCTTGTACTATGAGAACATGGTAGCTGATATAATACTAATTGCCTGTAAGTAAATACTAAGAATACAATAAATTAAATAATTAAATTAGCATATATTTAGTTATTTTGTATACCGAAAAAATAACATGAACGGGAAAAAAACTATCACACGGGCGAGGCTGCAGACGATCGCTTAAATACTTTCAGAAAATTGCGCATTACAACAATTTATAAGTAGGTACCTTACAAAAATACGTTTTCAGAATTTCGTAGCCAACATTTGAAAGCTAACCAACGAAGAGGCGTCGCTAGTGATGTGCCGCGAGGTGTACCGCGGTAACTGCGCTCCGTCACGCGACCGCTCCGCCCATCCTCACGCACGTTAGATCGCTTGATGTATGACAGCTGACAGGTTTTCAAAGAACAATGATAAACATCTACTCACTAAGCGAAATACCTATTGTGAATAATACCAGCCGGTCTACCCTTGAACGCGATTCCGATCCCATTTTTAAGTTTTGACAGAATTTTGACAGATAACCCTTATGATTTCTGTCAAAATTCCATGAAAAGTTGAGATTGGGATCAGAATCGCGTTCAAGGGTAGACCGACTGGCGCTAATAGTTCACTGATAGCAAAAACTAACTGAAGTAATAGAACTGGCACCTAACATTCACGTAAGAAAGAAAGAAAAGGAGAAAGAAAGGTTTGACTTTGAATAGTCATCTTAAATAGCACAGAAAACATATTAACGAACATAAACCTCAACTTATAAGTGCTGTGCAGCAGTAAAGGTGACACAAGAGGTGTAGGTTCGAATTATTGCATGATATGCCAATATACCTATTTTTGTCTTTGTTTGTTTTTTGAAACAACTATGAGTATGGTATGCCAATTATAGAAGATTTAATCGACTATAGGATCTTTCTAAAGATGATTGTGTGGTTTGATGGTTATAACTATTTTATTTTAAGGGAATTAGGGGTATTTGAAAATGATTATTAGAACATCACTAAAAAATCACTCTTTAACCTATGTGCCCAAAATCATCAGCATCACAACTGTTGTTTCAATAGGTAATGTCAGCACAATGATTCTAAGAAAATATTTACCCAGACCCATCAAACACTTCACATGCCAAATACGAGAAGTAGCGAATCGCACACAAATCTATTGCCAACCCAAATAGTCGAAGTGCAAGCTAACACTCGTTCTTGATAAACGGCGGCCATCACTGCACGCCACGGCCTATTATGAGAGCATGACGTCACCGCCCCGCCTCCCTCCTGCTCGCTTCAATCAAACCGGGGAACCCTCGTCAAGCCCCCACCCTACGTTCCGCTTTACTGACTCCGCATTTTTTTCTCATAATAATAACGTCGAAAAAATCGCACAAAAAATCTCGACAGACATGCCGGCGTTGCTCATCCCATCCCTATCGTGCCATTCTTTTTTCGAATCGATTGCATTCTAAATTTGAAATTATTACTAACAATCATGCTGATTTTGTTTTTGTTATTGTAGTCACAAAGAACAACCGCGTCTCTCTCCCAGCTAGACCCCAATCCTTGGTTAAACTGACGTTCAGATTCAGACATGGTTTTAGGCAACTTTTGTTGAATAACTTTGACATTGACCGTTTACATGTAGGTAAAAAATTCACTCACTAAGTACGTATTACAAATTCACTCTACTAATAATTAAAAATTCGGAATGTTTAAAATAAATATAAAAAAAATGCTCCAGTCTGCTATGAGTATTTTTTCTTCACTAAGGTACCTATTGGTTTTTATCTTCAAATAAGATTTTTAAAACTGAATTCATTTTCCAATAAGTAAATTCATGCCATGCCATCTGTTATAAAAATACTTCCAATAAGTTGTTTTACATTTTAATTTAGCTACTCGACGCTAGAGGTCAGGGTTTCCCTTTTTAAAGTTTTGTAAAGTAGCTGACCATGTAGTTCGAGGAACAGTTTACAGATGGTGCTTAATTAAAATTTGTATAAAATAACCTTGCGTCTGTTATAAACTCTGTTGCGTTCATAATTTCATAGGAACAGTAGGTATTTTAGAGACAACATTTTATTTTCGAATATTTATCTTACTGTAGTAGGTATTATAAGATAATAAAAAAACCTATACCGTTGTTGCATTCACGCTGCATAGTTGGTGGTACATTCGGTGTTAAAATACCTAGACTACTTTCGTTTTGTTTTAATTATAATTTTTAAAGTTTTTCTTATTTTAAGTAAGTATGATTTATCAGATTTCAAAATGTGGGAATTCATACTCTCCTATGGCTGGTAACATGGATAAATATTTTTGATAAAATACTTTCATTGGCTAGGTATTCTATCTGCGGAGTGCAGCACTTCATCAATACAAAAATAGTTCGCACATGTTCTACACTAAGTAAAAACTACTCAAATGTAACTAAAAATAAACACTTTCCAAAAATTATGACTTCAGCGTTGAAATGTCAAGCCCTCGCTGAAAGCGTTTACCGATAGGTAGTAGCATGTTGTGACCAAACTGTGATGAATGACTTTCATCGCGGTACTGCGAGCACAGATTAGCTGGCAGTTACTACGCTACCGGTTGTAGAGCGGAAGCTCTCAGATACCGCCCGCCCAGTGGCAGCGCGTAAATTAACCCGGGCCATGTCACGCTTCCGTTTTACACTTCAGCTATTATTTTAGTGAAAATATCGGTTTGGTTTAAAATATTTTAGAAATTTTGTATTTTATTCTTCTAATTTTAGGATTTGTTGTCGTAGATTCTAAAAAATCGAAAACATGATGGTGTTGAGTGTCCGAAAGGAGCCTCTCTGATTAAAAAAAAACAGCGATACTCTATGAAAAAGAAGAATGATTTGTGTGAAAGTAACATTAACGCATAGTTAGATAGGTTAAGGAGATAATAACATGCTTTTGAAATCAAACTCTTTTTCTTTAAGTACACGTCTACGTGATCTATGTTACGTATTAGCAAAGACTATGGAAAACAAGTAGACTGACAATCTCATCCAAGAAAACGTGCATCGATAAATGATTGCCTACAATGACGCTAGATGTCGCTGATCGTTTTGAATCTGATAAAAACGAGTGAAATGGTTTTTACAGTATTCGCAACAATAGGTTAGCTAACTAATTGATATTGTAGTACGACAAAAAATAGAGAGATGGCGTTAATCTGAGTGGCGATACTTAAACTTGCGGCGTTGCCAGCTTTCGATGGAGCAAAAACAGGGTAGAGTGTGACGCGACGTTGTCAGCTAGTGTACGGAGATTTTATTTTGATGTTTTTAGTTTGTTCATTGGTTAATTGCTAACAAGTTGCGCTGAAGCGTCAAAGTGACACTCAGGCAGGACAGGCAGGACCAACCTGGATTTTTAAAAACATTGGGTTATGTAATAACTTGTTACCTATTTGTAAAATCTTATGCGTAAGTTGTTAGGCAAAGTAAAAAGGCACACCACAATAACGTGTTAGGTATTTATTTTGTTGTGTATGCAAATAAGTTTAAAGATTTAGCATGGAGTTTTAGTTGAGTGATGACTATGACATTTAGTAACAACCTACCGTCTACATACATTGTAGATTGTAGGTATGTACACAATACAAACTGAATGATTTACACACCCATTTTTAGGGTTCCGTAGCCAAATGGCAAAAGCAGAACCCTTATAGATTCGTCATGTTTGTCTGTCTGTCTGTCTGTCCGTCCGTATGTCACAGCCATTTTTCTCCAAAACCGTAAGTGATGAAACTTGGCGAGTAGATGTATTTTGTTAACCGCATTAAGATTTTGACACAAAAATAGAAAAAAAAACTATAAATTTTGGGGGTCCTCATACTTGAAACTGAAACTATAAAAATGTTTTTCATCGGTCCCATACGTGTGGGGTATTTATGAATAGGTCTTCAAAAATGATGTTGAGGTTTATAATATAGTTTTTTTCTAAACTGAATAGTTTGCGCGAGAGACACTTCCAATGTGGAAAAAAGTTGGTCCCCCCCTCTTAACTTCTAAAATAAGAAAATGATAAAACTAAAAAAATATATGGTATACATTACTATGCAAACTTTCAACGATATTTGGTTTGAACGAGATCTAGTCAGTAGTTTTTTTTTATACGTCATAAATCGTAAACCGCAATTTACCTTTCGACGAACTACAAAAACCTTTATATTATGTTACTTGATGCTACGGAACCCTTCATGGGCGAGTCCGACTTGCACTTGGCTGCTTTTTAAATTGCCCGAAAATTGAGTTTCGTTGTTAGCGTGTTTTCCTCGTGTTTATTGTTTAAAGTTTTTTCCGTTTTTCTTAAGAGGGTACCGAGCAAAATAGTGACACAAGCCGAGCAGCAAACGCGATCTATTGTGTATGCGCATTGAGCTGCGAACAGGTGAAATATGATAACTCAATTTTATTATTATTTGTGCTTTTTACCGTCAAAACAAAGTTTTTTTTTTTGGAACAAATTTTTCAGAGAAAAATTCGGTTTTCAGAGAAAAATGGGATATGAGATGTGGGATGATTATAATATGAAGAAAAGTGGGGCTCTATTCCGGATAAGGTTTAATTTTTTTTTCTTAAATAGTTTTATTTTTTATTTTATTTTATTAACGCACAAAACACATTATAACCACAAAATAACTAAAAACTAAAATATTACATTTTTGACCTTGATTATAACGTAACACATGCGCGTACAGAAAAGTTATAACTTATACGAGTAAAGAGAACAACTTATACATAGCAAGCTAATATTATTCTTAAGAAGTATGGAAGTATTTAACTTTAAATTCAAACTTAAACCCAAATTCAAATTAAAATTTAAATTCAAATTCAAATTCAAATTTAAATCCAAACCCAAATTCAAATTTAAATTCAAATGCAAATGCAAATATAAATTTAAACTTGAATTTGCAAGTACTTAGTCATTAGATGCTTATGCATCTAATGACTAACCACTTGCACTATCTAGGCTGTTTAAAATAGAGGATGTTCTTAAGATTTCTGATGAATTGGCTCAATTTGGCAAATATGTCAAGTTCGACATTGTTGTTAACGTAGATATTGTTTATAGGTTTTTGGGGGCTCTGATTGTGAATTCGACACAATTTTTTTTAATCCAAGATGGCAGCTTTATTTTTTTCTTGAAAAATAGATATGGGTATCGTTTAATAGGTTTTTGGGGACTCTGATTATGAATTCGACATTATTTTTAAATAAATATGGTGACTTCATTTTTTTTCTTAAAAAATGGATATGGTTTTCGGGGGCTCTGATTGTGAATTTGACATTATTTTTTTAATCCAAGATGGTGACATAATTTTTTTTCTTAAAAAATGGATATTGGTATCGTTTTTTAGGTTTTTTGGGGCTCTGATTGTGAATTCGACACAATTTTTTTGAATCCAAGATGGCGCCTTTATTTTTTCTTGTAAAATGGATATGGGTATCGTTTAATAGGTTTTTGGGGACTCTGATTATGAATTCGACATTATTTTTAAATCAATATGTTGACTTCATTTTTTTTCGGGGGCTCTGATTGTGAATTTGACATTTTTTTTTTAATCCAAAATGATGGCTTCATTTTTTTTCTTAAAAAATGGATATGGGTGTCGTTTAATAGGTTTTTGGGGGCTCTGATTGTGAATTTGACATTATTTTTTGAACACAAGTTGACGGCTGCATTTTTTTTTCTGAAAAAATGAATATGAGTATCATTTACACATATCGTAACAATGTCAAACGAGCGACAAAGAGGAACAATCGGCCTCCGCGTTCGGCAGCGTTCGACATCTGTCTCTCTCCTATTTGAGTGAGCGATGCGTCCGCGTGGACAGCTGTATGACGTTGTCACGTTCAACTGTCGTCAGTTAACTGACTTTACAGACAGCTGATTTTTTTAAGGAAATGTAGAACTTGCATTACTGCTGAAGGCCAACAGTTTGAACATTTGCTGTAAATCCTTGATGTAGTTAAATTAAAATCACGATTGAAGAAATCCTATGATTTTATTTTATTTCAAACTTTCACTTAAAACTAACAAATTACTTGAACACCCATGTTTATTACTCTTTCGACAAGATGGTGGCTCTATCTGTTTACTTGCAATGTCGAAATGGTATTTACTTTTACCTGTAAATTGTGAGCGGCTTAAAAACACAGCGTAGGCATTTTAAGTTCATAATTTAAATTAAAGGGTACAAACATTTTATCTCATGAAATAAAATTGATTGGAAATCCGGTTTATTTGAAAAAACATTTTTTATTTCGAAAACTAAAAAGTACTCTAGCAAGTATTATACCATTTTGGAATCCTGAATAAATGTGCCATTTTTTAAAGTTACTTGCCATAATAATGTAGTACATTTTTTTTGCAGTACAGACGGTTAAAGTTGGGTGATGTAATTATCTGAAATGAAATGTTGGCCAAAACTCCACGATTTCATTGAAAACTGAGGCAGTTATGGCTTAATTTTGAATTGTAATTTACAGAAGGGTTATTCGTGCTTACGTTGCAGAAAAAAGTTAATATTTGTAGTCACAGGACTTAAGAGATCATCACAGGGTGTCAGTTTTTCCTGTTTTTTTTAAATACTCATAACTCCAAAGTTACATAACAAATATTTTTTTTTATATTTTTCTGATAACTGTCATGACTTGGCGCATCACCCGTTTTCGGCTGGACGTTGACTTAAGGGACACCCTGTATATTAAAAAAAATCCTCAATCTTGGATTCAAAAATGAATAGCAAATGCGAGGCGGAATATAGTTTAAAACTAGTTTTTTCGTGTGCGCGAGCTGCATGCAGCTCGCGTGTCGGTGTGCTACTCCCAGTTTTACATTTGTTTACACTTTAAAAACCCCAAAAAGTAGTAAAGAAAGTCCTAAGGAACCCTAAAAATGTTTACATAATCAACGTCCTAGGTGAAGTAAAATTCCAATCAAAGTCTTAAGGAACCCTAAAAGTCGACCACATAATCAAATTCCTCAATGTAGTAGAACCCCAATCAAAACCCTAAAGAACCCTAGAACGCACTAAGCGTTTTGGCTCCACCTTCATTATGCGAACCTCCAGGGAATGGAACTCATTGCCGGCGGCTGTTTTTCCTGACCACTACAATCTGGGCCTCTTCAAGGCAAGAGTGAATAGGTGTCTTCTAGACCATCCTGCTCCATCGTCGGCTACATCGTCGCTTACCACCAGGTGAGATTGTATCCAAAGGCTGGTCTATATCTTGTAAAAAAAAAAAAAAAAATTGTTTACTAAATCAAGGTCCTAAGTGAAGTAAAATTCCAATTAAAGGCCTAAGGAACCCTAAAAAATGTTTATTTTATCAAGTTCCTCAATGTAGTAAAACCCCAATCAAAATCCTAAGGAACCCTAAAAATGTTACCATTATCAAGCTCCTAAGTGTAGTTGAAACTCCGATCAAAGTCCTAAGGAACCCTAAAATTGTTTACATAATCAAAGTCCTGAGTGAAGTAAAATTCCAATTAAAGGCCTAAGGAACCCTAAAATTGTTTACATAATCAAGGTCCTAAGTGTAGTTGAAACTCCAATCAAAGTCCTAAGGAATCCTAAAAGTTGATCAGTTAATCAAGTTCCTCAGTGAAGTAAAACCCCAATCAAAGTCCTAAGGAACCCTAAAATTGTTTGCATAATCAAGGTCCTAAGTGAAGTAAAATTCCAATTAAAGGCCTAAGGAACCCTAAAAATGTTAACATTATCAAGCTTCTAAGTGTAGTTGAAAGTCCAATTAAAGGCCTAAGGAACCCTAAAAGTTGTTTATTTTATCAAGTTCCTCAATGTAGTAAAACCCCAATCAAAGTCCTAAGGAACCCTAAAAATTTTAACATTATCAAGCTCCTAAGTGTAGTTGAAACTCCAATCAAAGTCGTAAGGAACCCTAAAATTGCTTACATAATCAAGGTCCTAAGTGAAGTAAAATTCCAATTAAAGGCCTAAGGAACCCTAAAAGTTGTTTATTTTATCGAGTTCCTCAGTGTAGTAAAACCCCAATCAAAGTCCTAAGGAACCCTAAAATTGTTTACATAATCAAGGTCCTAAGTGAAGTAAAATTCCAATTAAAGGCCTAAGGAACCCTAAAAATGTTAACATTATCAAGCTCCTAAGTGTAGTTGAAAGTCCAATTAAAGGCCTAAGGAACCCTAAAAGTTGTTTATTTTATCAAGTTCCTCAATGTAGTAAAACCCCAATGAAAGTCCTAAGGAACCCTAAAAGTTGTTTATTTTATCAAGTTCCTCAATGTAGTAAAACCCCAATCAAAGTCCTAAGGAACCCTAAAAATTTTAACATTATCAAGCTCCTAAGTGTAGTTGAAACTCCAATCAAAGTCGTAAGGAACCCTAAAATTGTTTACATAATCAAGGTCCTAAGTGAAGTAAAATTCCAATTAAAGGCCTAAGGAACCCTAAAAGTTGTTTATTTTATCAAGTTCCTCAATGTAGTAAAACCCCAATCAAAGTCCTAAGGAACCCTAAAAGTTGTTTATTTAATCAAGTTCCTCAATGTAGTAAAACCCCAATCAAAGTCCTAAGGAACCCTAAAAATGTTAACATTATCAAGCTCCTAAGTGTAGTTGAAACTCCAATCAAAGTCCTAAGGAACCCTAAAAGTCGACCACTTAATCAAATTCCTCAATGTAGTAAAACCCCAATCAAAACCCTATACGGAACCCTAAATTTTACGTAAAGCCAAATCCTCAACGGGTCGGAACCGCTAGAAGGGACCTTGTCGCGCGACCTACAAGCAGGTCCAAAATGAAGTAAAACGGCAAACATAGGAGGAAAGGGTTCTGGGGGGCCGAGGGGGGTTTTGGGGGGCGTAGGAAGGTCACAGCACGGCTCGCTTCGCTCGCCGCAATGCTCCACACGAAAATAAAAGGTCAAAAATAGGTCATTTTTAGGTTTTTTAAATAATAAAGGGGTCTAGAGGGAAAAGGGGGGAAAAATTTATTTTGCTTTGCTACATGACCCAAAAAAAAAAGTCTCGCAAGTCACTCCGCTTGGAAGATACGAAAGGGGGGGAAAAAAAGGGGTAGGAGGGGGGAAGTTTTTTTGTTCTTTCAATTCAGGAAGAAACCCTCTATACGAAACCCCAATCGAAACCCCTCTATCTCGATGGCATCTGGTAGCACTCTAAAAAGGGGGGGTCCTGGGGGGCAAGGGGGGGCAAAATTTTTTGTGCAATCGAATCACTCGTGACCGTCTTTAGGTTCCCCATAAAAAAATTATGCAGGACCTCTCGGTTGCAGAGCCCCTCACCAAAAAGTCCATTAAAAACATAATTATGAAACACATCACGATCATCATGGGTTACCTACTTTTACCATTCTAGGTGTAAACGGAGTCGAGCGAACCTATCATTGTGTGCGTGAGTACGCACACAACTAGCGAGCCGCAGTAAATACCTATTTTCCGTCCGCCTTGTTTGCTCGATACCCTCATAAATAACTTACCTTTGCTTGCCTACCGGACTTGATTGACTACGCCTACCTGTAACCTGTGCTTATTAAACGGACTTCGATTGCCCAAAGAACACTGTCTGACTGTCACGAAAATGTATCTTTGAAGGAAAAGTTCATGATAGTCCTAAAACCAAAGTTTTGAAAAAGACTGCATTAACATTACTGTTACGGATAGGTGGAATTTAAAACACTTTTTTGAGGAAGTTAAAAGAAAACCGGCCGGGTACGCGCGGACAAGCTAGTGCTCAGTACCGAGGTTCAAATCCAACTATTTTTGTAGCTGTCCGCGCGCAAGCGGGGGTAGTCTCCAGTTTTATTCAACGAACAAAGTAAGTACATTTTATATTTTTTTAAATCTACCTACACTTTATAATTTAAAAATTGTTTTTTAATATTATTACAGGTTCGTGAGGTGCGTCTGTCTACATTCTCCGCCCAGTGTCACGTCAGGGACACTGATTAGCAACAGGAAGCAGCACCAAGCGAGTAACAGGTCGGAACTCCAGTCTCGGCGTTTATTTCCACAGTGCGTCATACACTTGTCGGGTCCGGACAATAGTAAATCCGCGTTACCTCTCGGCCAAGTGGTTTTGGTAGGTGCTACTCGGCCAATGCGAAGAATGCCCCACTCGCCTATTTGAACAGCAGAAGTACAGCAGTGCAGCAGCGACGACAACTTCTCTAAATGCAGAACAGCTAAGTCGACGCTCTCAGTTGCGTGTACCATTTCTAACGTTCCTTTTTTATTTTTATTTTTTCTTTTTCAGGTGCGGCTGTCATCCAGGGCCATCCGGGATCATCTTTTTCGCACAGGAAACCAGCATCTCGGGACCATTGACAATCTTTGTGTAATTTCAAATTCATATATTTTCTTTCTGAATGTGTGTAACACAACTTGTCTAAATAATTTGTAGTCCAGTACATACCACTCTTATGATTCATCGAAAAATAAATTATATTTATTTGTAATCTGTGTTTCTTTTGTATGACACCATCGCTGAGGCAGTATGCGCGTACTGCACCCTGTAGATGTACTCGTAGCTCAGGAATCGAACCAGGATTTGTAGGTATGTATACGCGCCAGTAGACGACACAGGCGGCGCCGGGCGGCGTAAGCGGCGGGCGATGTGTTACATTACTTATCAACAAATAATGCAGCTCATTTTTCTCGCTTGAACTTGAAGTGATTTGTATTTTATAACTTTTGCATCCTAAAACTTGCTTTTGTAAACAAGGGAACCATCTTGGTATGCTAGTCCGATATTTCATCTGTTGAAGTTGTAGAATCCAATCAGTAAAAATCTTGCCATATTTCGTAGGTATTTGTTCGTATGCTGATATCTTCTTATGAATGTTTATGAGTGTGCGTGAGGGCGACGCATCAGCTGTGGTCTCGCAGGCACCTGTGCGCGCGGCCACCAGTGGGGAGGTGGTAGTGACGGCGCGGGAGCAGGCGTGGCGGGGCAGGTAGCTGGAGGCGGGGGCGGGGGAGCAGCTCAGCTGTTCCAGTGCACACTCAGAATATTGATGCTTCGAAAGACAGAATCCGTGAACACACGAACCTAGCGGTGTTACGGTGGCACAAGGTTCATTTTTGCAGAGCATTATTGTCTTTATTGGCGCGATGCAATGGTAATTGTCCTCACCAATTAATAACTTTGTTTTTACATTATCACTACACGAAATGAGACAGTTCATATGTAAATTTAGTTCATCACTTTTTCTCGCACTTAGTTCTCGCAGAATTATTGTTTATGTTTGTAACTTTGCACTTTTTATCAGCTACAGATTTTTTTCGATTTTTCGTTACATTTTTACGATTGATCTCGTTATTGTAGGCTGGTATAAATAACTGCGTTGGTCTATGTCTTTTGCGTGCGCTTTTTTCTAAGGCTGCTAGGTATGTCCGCGGCTAACTTTTGCCCGAGTAAAAACTTTTCAAATTGAAAGTAATTTTTGTTGTATCTTTTTTGAAGTGATTTTGGTTTTTCAGTCTACGTAAATATGATCCTTCGCGTATTCTATATTCAAAAGTAAGGACAATATTTCCGCGCATGTTTAAGAAAAATATAGTTATAGAGGTCTTCTAAAGTGCTTTAAGGTTTAATCCTACTAGAATAAAGAAACTAACCAAAGTCGAGGGCGGCAGTTAGTCTACTTGCAATAAAAAAATAATTTTTCATTAGCGCCATCTATTTTAAAAAAGCATCACTTAGTATGTACCTTACAAAATACCACTACGCCACGCCATCTATCAATAGGTATATGAACATTGAAAATATTGCTCTTTCCAGGCTATTTGCTTTTTTTGCTTGTTTTCCATAGTCTTTGGTATTAGGTATGTATCGCAACTAAAAAAACGAGTTGTTTAAATTTTTTGTAGGTTAGTAGATATAGGTAGGTACTTAGTAAATAATGCAAGGTTCTACCATAATTATTATAACTAAGGTTGTCTACCTATACCTACCTCTCTATGTATAAGTAGATAAGTACAGGTAGGTACCTAATTGGAATAAGAGAAAGGGAAAATTATGTTTTAGTTATTCAGAATGCGTCGCAATATTATTCAATGTACCTAGCGGGAAAACGACCGCGTTCAGAATTTTAATAAGAATAGTCGTTTCGCTTTTCTATTGACCTTTGCTAGGTAAAAGTTTTAAGCGAGCACCTACTTAGGCACCTAGGTAGTACAGTAAAAATATATTAAAGTAGTTTTTTATTGAAATTTATTATTTTAAACATTTTGTGAAACATGAAACAAAACAAAAAAAATAGGGAAATGAATTTTGTGTGTGGCTGTACCGAACCCAAATGATAATAATATGGTAATCAAGCTGGTTCCCGAATACTTTCACGAGGTAGTAAGCTAGCGTTCATCGTAGTTCATTACAAATTGACCAGATGGCGTTTTTATTCGTTCACTCAATATCAATAAGATGGCGCTGTTTATAATTCGACCAAGTGTTCGTCCTCTTTTAATATTTGTTGAGTAGATAGGTAGGTAATTATAGTTTCATTTTTTTATGGCATCATCGATTGATTGATCACGATGAAAACAGCTTGAATTACCAATAACAAGCTAGATATCGCCCACCTCATTAAAATCTGCTCCGCCCACTGTTATTGTTCTAATGTGTGCATGTTCCAATCGCTTACAAAGGTGTTGGCGTTTGTATCTCGCCGTAAATCAGCACAGCGCGATAAACAATTAGCTGGTATGATAGAAATGTTAATTAAATGCTTACGAACGGCGACGCTAGCGCTGCGGTGGGTGAATTCCGAACTACAATGTAGTTGTGGAGGCGAGCCAGCCGGATTCGAAATGTATAATGGTAAAAAAAAACTTAAAATACACGCTTTGGAGAAAATCCAACTAAAAATAGAAAATAAGATTTATTAAATTTGGATGAAGAATAGGTACTTAGTGTAAATACTTAATGGGTGCATAGTGTCAATGAAAATGTTTACAGAATGTTTATAACTATTTGACACTATGCACCCCACGCTTTTTTTTGGTATACGCAAATGATAGGTATACATTTATTTCTTATTTACACTATTTTGAATACAAATTTATTTTCAATCTTTTTTTTTTTAATTTTAATTAAAAAAAATGTTTTTTAAGGTAATCGGATATTTTAATCGAATTACTGCATTGTCATCAGTCTTTGACAGGTGTGCAAAATTGGAATGAAATCTGGCCGTTTATAGCGAGTCCAAATCGCGTCGTTACAAACATAAAAACAAACATACAAGTGAAGCTTATAAAGCGTGTAAAAACTCAATAAATTATGTAATTTTATATTTCGACGCCGACTTGTAATTAGAAATTATAGTGCAAATTGTAAACGAGTAATTATTAATTCAATTTACATTAGGCTATATATTAGGCTATTTGAATAATACCCTCTACCTACCACGCGATATCGAAGTAGGTAATTATAAAATTATGCATACAATCTTGTAAACAAGTACCTACTTTTTGTACGGTTTCTATTTATTTCTGTTAGTCTGAAACTCGAAACTGGTCGGTCTACCTATTAAGCTACCTACAGCATTATTTTGGAGAGCACTGGTGGCCTAGTGGTAGCGTTTTCCGATCCTAAGGTTGTGGGTTCAAATCCAGTCGTGCACCAATGTCTTTTTTGTTCAAACATTGTAACTTTTGCATTTACACTTTAATTTTTTTTATTAAGCTTCTTGCTGATGGAACAAGCTTTATGTCCTACCTGATGTTATGTGGTAATCATCGCCTATAACAAAGCAATGTCTCGTAGGTCACGCAAGTCAGGAACGTGCCTTACACAGGCTTAGCCTCACGTGCTAGTTCTTTCGAACTAATGTGGTGAAGGGATTTTAAGTGCGCCTCAAAGAGGTTCCTTTCATGCACTTGACTCCAAACTCTTTAGGTTTCACAACATGCCGGTTTCCCCAAGACGTTTTTTACGAACAGAAAAAATCATAGGCTGAACCCGCCAGATCACTATAGTGCTTTCAGGTAAGCAGTGATATAGCTAATTTAGAGCAAAGTTTAAAATTAAGTAACATTTCTATAGAGGTAATTGGTAGGTGACAATGGCATACCAACAATAGAACCATGGTACTTTGTAGTTCGTATTGCTTTGAAGTCCCCTGGTCTGAAGCCCCAGGAATGTCTGACATTTTGATTGCGCCACCAGTAATTGATTGCGCCGCTTTGATTAACAGATTCCTGAATAGAACATACACACTACAGGCGCCTACTATGTGTACCTTAATAGCTGCTTGGACACCTATATTTGATTACAGTATAAATAAATAGAAATAAATATTGTAGACAATCCACACAATACTATCTAGCCCCAAATTAAGCAGAGCTTGTACTATGGGAACCAGATAGCTGATATAATACTTATTTATTTTTTTTGTTTAAACATACATACTTAGAATACAATAGGTTTATCACCCAGTCAGAGAACAAACATTTATGTTCACCACACAAATATTTGTTCTCGGTGGGGATCGAACCCACGACCTACGGCGCAGAAAGCAGAGCTAGTACCAACTGAGCTAGAGGCCAGTCAAAAAACAGGGGAAAGGGTTGCTCATTATAAGATGATTTTATATTATTAAAGCTGATTAAAATTTGATTATTATATTATAAAAAAAACAGCTGGGCGATTACGTAATTCTGTTGCAATCTATATTTTTATACTAACAAATAAATTTTGCTCACAAGGAACACATTTGTTGCCATCATTTAATTTTATCGACCACTATCTACCTGTCACTAGTTTTAAAAAGCGTTATAAAAAGCGAAGTTCTTATTTGCTCTCTTCTCATGTTTAGGCAACATTCATTCTTGTTGCAATCATCCCAAGGAACGATTATAAAACGAAGTCAAAGATAAGTTTTGTTTCAATTAGTTTTTCAATCAAAGCTCAAAATAATGACAAAAATGAAAGATAGGACTCATTTGTTTTGATTGCAACAAAAGATACGCAATCACTCCACAAATTCTACAATTAAAAAAAATACGTATTAGCGTTTAGTATGGAGCTTTGGTTGAAAAGCTCGTCTCGTATCATCGTCGTATTGTCTCCACTTTTTGATTGAACAATCAAGAACCAATGAGCCGATTTGGTAATTTCACATTTTTATTAATTTCTGATAATGATGTTTCAGTGTAAACGCATACTGTATGGATATAAAAACTTTCTTTTAAATAGAGCAAGCCTAAATAATAGGTCTTCTACTTTCTTGATCCCAGTCCAATCTCTGATGTTGTGGAGCTATGATGGTCTTCTTCTTTTCTTTCCACTCTTCTTTTGCCCAACAACTTGTCCATCATTAATAAGTTGGAGCAGATGGTAACACTCATACCGATACCGTAAGACATATCCCAAGTAGACAACGTTTCTCTGCTGTTGAAAAGGATGACTGCTAATCTTCAGTAGTAGAGAGGCACCCTAAGAAGAAAAAAAGGATATAAAAAAGTGAAATTAAATTGATTGATTAAAACTGCTGAAAGAACTGCATATCACCAACCACCAAAAAGACTCTGTTGACTTTTTACTTTTTTACTACTAATTACTATTTCAGCGAAATTTCGGAAATCCTTTTTAGTTTGAGTGTAGTTCTATTTTTACTGAAAGTATGAGTGTCACAAGCGGTAGTAACCTACATTTTCGCCCTGAATATACAAAGTTTCTAAGATTTAATGCAATTTGCTTGTAAGTACGTGACACACTACCTACCTAATACTTTTTTACTACTAATTACCATTTCAGCGAAATTTCGGAAATCCTTTTTAGTTTGAGTGTAGTTCTATTTTTACTGAAAGTATGAGTGTCACAAGCGGTAGTAACCTACATTTTCGCCCTGAATATACAAAGTTTCTAAGATATAATGCAATTTGCTTGTAAGTACGTGACACACTACCTACCTAATTACATTATAATTAAAACTAACTACAACACGTAATCTCACTTATTCCCTCCGCAATGCTTGTTACATTCTACGTCAGTTACATGCACGCCGTACTAAATGTTAGTTATTCTGTACCACAAAGCATGTTTGACAAAATGACGTCATGAGGACCTCATGAAAAATGATGGCCTGCGGAAAATTACGAAGTTGTCTGATTAAATTTAGAAGTTGGCGTAATTAGCAGAAACATCGCTATTCACTCAGGGCTCGCTTAGCGGCACAAAACAGAGGGGTCGTTAGGGTTTTGATGATGTAAAAATGTTGTGCCTTTCCAATTTGGCCGTGTTATGCGCGGCCTCTAAGGAATGCGTGGTTGGTTAAAAAATAGCTATTTGCGTGAAATTTTCACGAGAAAATGACAGAACACTGCCTCTGCCCAGATTTATAATTTTTTTTTTTCGGAGACAAAACATGCATGAATTAAACTTCAAGCTAAAATTTATTCTGGAAATCTGTAGGGAAAAGGATATTATTACTAGGCAAGGAGCTGATAAGGTAAGTAATAATGATGATAAGATGAAACTAACCGGTAGGTAAAACTAACCGGTCACCTGTGAGAACGACTTCAACCTTCCTATAATAGCAAATAGCTCGGGGAACCAACTACTGCTGAACAATAAAAGTTGTCAAAAGGCAACCTTCATGAACCAGAAGATGAAGAAAACAACCGTAGATGAACCAAAAACATAGTTCAGATTGGGAAAAGTTGATTGGTGAAGAAGACTCAAAACAGACTTGCTGAAAATTTACGTGGGAAGCCTTTCCAATAATGGATGTTTTCAGACTATATTATGTGCAGCATATAGAATTTTTTTTACTGGTCTCTCAGCTCAGTTGGATCTGCCTTCTGTGCCGTAGGCAGAGAAACCCCAACGAGAAAAAATATTTGTGTACAAATACATACTTAGAATACCAATATAACACCCAGGTGTTATATTGGTATTCTTAGTAGGTATATGTATTTACAAAAAAAATTACAATAAGTATTTTATCAGCTATCTCTTTTTAATTTGAAGCTTGATTATAATGTGTGAATTTTCCGCTATATCGATATATTTTTATATTATTTTTTTATGGATTCCTTCTGATAATGATGGCAACTTATTTAAGAATCAAATCAATTCACAAGTGGTCATCAACGAAGTCCTGCAAAAGCAAAAAGCTACAAGGTGTCAAGGTAATTAAATGATTAGTCAAACAACAAACGAATGTAATATGCAAGATCAGAATGTAAGATCAGAGGGAAGGCGGGTTAGATAAATGTGGTTTTGCAATGTAATGGATCAGCTGTCATGTCATATCTGTCAGTATACCCGCTATGCAGTCTGTGCGGTCTTTGTAAGACCCATTAAGGCCTGCGCACATCTAGGCGATGGTGATGGCGTTCACGTGAAACGCTGTCAAATAAATAAATAAATAATGCGGACAATTCACACCACACTATCTAGCCCTAAACTAAGCAGAGCTTGTACTATGGGAACCGGATAGCTGATATAATACTTAAATACTTTTTTTTTGTAAATACATACATAGAATACAATATAACACCCAGACAGAGAACAAACATCTGTGTTTACTACACAAATATTTGTTCTCGGTGGGGATCGAACCCATGCCCTCCAGCGCAGAAGGCAGAGCTACTACCAACTGAGCTGTGAAGGCAGTCCGAAATATGAGAAGGTAACAGAAACAATTCAAAGAATCACACAAGAAATTAAAAAAACATTTAAATATGATACGTTCATATACAAATCTTGTTGTTACTGGTCTTGTTGCTTAAAACTCAAATACATATTCAGATTAAAAATATGTAGGTAGGTACCCCATTATTTTAAGTTTAGTGATATGGATTAATAACAGATGTGCACATAATTTATAATGCGCTTACATACATTAAACTAAATATCATAAAGATAGATGCCACGAATTTTCTAGATAAATTTCAATTTAAAACGTCCAAAACATCTTATCTTATTCCATGTACTGTACCGATAGCCTGTGCATAAATCAAACCACTTTGTTCCCAACATAGCTCTAATTGACAAATAGTGGGAATGATAAATACCCACGCTGGGAATATTCCCAAAATATAACTCTTTGATCCTCGTTTGATTAACAGCTACCGACACTTACACGCGAAATGATATTAATTTTCTTTTTAATTCGGTTCTCAGTCCTATTACTATGTATTTTAGAATGATTTATTCCTTGATTCTAAAAAAAAAATTTCAGTGACTGAATTTTTTGTAAAATTTTCATGTTTAGTTGCTGTTAATTATTTTTTCAATGGATTTTGAGAAAGCTTTCCACAAGTAAATACATCACATTATGATTGGCACTAAATTATTAATATGAACACTTTATTATTTTTGTAATAAGATTGTCTTCATTTATTCTAATAAGAATTTCAAGAAGATTTTTTTGCAGAGACTTTTATTTATTCTTATTAGTATGGCGATGAGAGTTAAGAAATAAGGCAAGAAGAAAAAGATTAGCCTGGTGATGAAAACACAATACATGTTTGATGCACTAAAAAATGTATACGTATGACCACTGGTGTATGATGAGTCATGAGATATCTAAACACAGGTACTTCCTGAAAGGTAGGAACCTCACGAAGCTCACGAAGATAAACTTAAGAAATACCCTGAACTCTGACCGCTCAGAGAATATACTTTAATTATCACAAACTTAAAAACAAAATACCACGTGAGAGGGCATGGGAAACAGTGACTCAGAGGACCGGTTCTACTGGAATATAACATAAATCATTGCTTTATACACACCGTTATCAAATTATCAAAACCACGTCGGTCTGTTAATTCTGGCGGTCAGTTTAAAGACGTGTTCCTTGAACTACAATCTTTTAGATTTTTATCTGGGTCGTAATTGTCGGCTAGAACATTACGTACGTGCAGAGATTTTAGTGTTTTAATTGGAACAGTTTTTATGGCATTGTTCAACACTTGTGACTTGTGTCCTTTATGAATCTGAATTTTACATTTACGCTTTTATGCTCAAAACTTGTGTAAAGTTGTTAGTCTTTTTGTAGATATTTTGACTAAATGAAGCCCAGCATTTATTGGTCCACATTATTGCAAAAAATGGGTTAGCGCTATTTTGTTTTCGAAGTCAGCGTGGATCATATACTTGATCATATACTTAGAATAGTAACCCAGCCAATAATAAAAAAAAAAAATTGTAAAAAGATTACAAGTAATTTTAGCAGATAAAAGATAGGCAACAAAAACACATGTCATTAAGCATCTATAGTCTTCTAAATCAGTTAATGTGTGCCAAAAGTCCTTTTTTTAAACTGTAAGCTCTTAAATCTACACACGTACCTATAGGATATCTGTAGCCGGAATGCAAATGGAAATTGAAAATTAAAAAAATGCGAGGGTCGCACCGTTAGGGGATGAAATCGTAAATTTAAATTGTCCATCCCTATACATGCAAATTCGCAGAGCATTCCTTACAATGGCTGTATCTCCACTCCACGCTCAAAATTCATTTGCGATTTAATTAAAGCTTTGATGTCTTCAGCTTTACATTGAATTTTAAATCGTTTTGATGAAAATATTCGACCCAAGTGGTATCGTTGTCATGTAAAATATCTACCTAATAAATTCACCATGGCTGGAATAGCATTTTTTCACTAGCACTTAGTTCCAAAGGCAGAAAGAATCGTTCCAATAAGAATTTATGATCACAGGCAATATTCGCGAGTTAAAAATATATTTTTAAAATTTGAAGATGCTTTTATGAGTATTTCTATAGAAGTGCTCCATATCATGCTACCGGGTACTCATCGGCTTCAGACGCCGCCATCATTATCTGTTGCTAATGAACCTTGAACTTTTTGGTTTTAAATAACTTCAGATGGGCGGAGACGTTGCTGTACCTACCATAAGGATTTTTTGTACTTTATATGTCTTTAACAAACCGTATCAAAAACACGTTGATGTGACTTTGTAAAGATGCAAAATATTATGTGTAAAAGAAACTTTGTCTGGCTAAAATGTGACGCAAGTAGGCAATGCATACCATGCTCAATTGCTCATACGCGGAAATAGTTTTGGAATTTCCACAGGTTAATTGTATTTTTTGCCGAGCATTTTCATTTCTTGTAAATAGTAGCTAGTAGTCATGTTAAGTGTGTAATAAATTTCCTGCTTTAAACCTGTAGAACGAGATCTAACGATAACGCGGTGGTCTTTCTGACATTTTGCCTCGGTACAAATTGACGTCCGTGTAAAGTTATGTCGTCAGGCAGTGACGCGGTTGTCACTCATGCTCCATCAACTGCTGGGAAACAGCGAGGGTATGACGGCAGGTCAGCCACATGTCGATCTCAAAACGTGTCACTATTTCATCTCCCGTCTCGCTTATGATGCCTTCAGCCAGACAAAGACAGATTTCAATCTTAGCATTTGAATATACCACGAAGTTATCTTTGCGGAACCGGGGGCTCGTATCGCAGACAGGTTGTCGCTAATAGGCGTTTACTGAACATGAGGTTTCATGACGTCGTGTGTGTTTCGACTAGCACCACGTGTCAGTCTATGTCACATCGGAGTCTCGCAATGACTCTGCCGCTAGTATCCGCGAGCACGCCAACAATAACAATCGATCGATCGACTGCCCTCTCACCTGATCAATGTTTAATTATAGCTTCACTAAGTGCATCAACCTCTCTTTGCAGATTCGCCGAGGATCAGATGAGGAGACACCGTTCGTCGGCACAGCGTGAACGGCCAGTGATATAACGGAAAACCGCAAGCTCCAACCCGTCGCGTAGTGAATGGAATCGGAAGTGTCCGTGTCGTGACCAAACTGTGATATAGTGTCGGCCCAAGGGCCGAAAATCTGCAACGGAAGATACGGACGCGAGCCGCGCGGGCTGCGGGCCCGCGATGAGCGCCAACAGCTGCGATAACATGACCTACTTCTCCAACGCATACATGCCAGATATGAGGAACGGAGGTGGTCATGAACACCAGCAGGCACATGCACACTACGGTGCAGTGCCGCAGCAAGGGCACGAAATGGAGAACTGCGACCAGCAGCTCAGGCCGGCGCAGCACCACTATCCGGCACAACCAGCGCCTGGCATGCCTTATCCGAGGTTTCCGCCATATGACCGGCTCGGTTATTACCAGCAGATGGAGCAAAACGGTTACCGGCCGGACAGTCCGTCCCAGATGGGACACATGGGTCCTAAGGCGGCGGATGGGTACGGTCCGCCGAACGGTCACCAGCCTCCAGCCCCAGCGGTTTATACTTCATGTAAGCTGCAGGCAGCGGCGGCGACGGCAGGTGGAGTACCGGGCAGTCCACCACTAGAACAAGCGCAGCAAATGCCGCACCATATGCATCCTCAGCAGCACATGGTGCAGCATGGCGTGCCGCACCAGCAGCACCTCATGTACCCGGTGGACGACATGCAGCACCAAACGCAGATGCCGCCGATGCATCAGCAGTCAATGCACGCGCAGCAGCCCCCTCCCCAGCAGCCTCCACCTAACACTAATGCCTCGCTGCCAAGTCCACTATACCCCTGGATGAGAAGTCAATTTGGTAAGTTCTAGTTTGACGTTTTACTACTATTCGTTTTTCGCACAGACCAACTCTGATGACAAAGTTCAAAAGCTTACCCAAGGTCAGTCATCTCTTACACAACATTCTACTTTTTGATATCTCTTTACTAGTATTGTCTTCTAAAATACGCTTATCATCATTCTAGAATTGTATTGGTATAAGATTATGTTAGCTATTTCGCAAAAATGCTTTCAGGCATTGTTAATTGAACTTTGTCGTGTCTTCGTGCCAGAGGCATTTTTAAACGAAAACTTCTATTATGCATACATGAAATCAAGAGTGATTTTCAGAATTCGCACAATACGAGCGCGTAGGTAGCAAAACCGATTGAACAATTTGCAAAAACACTTTCCCTTTGCATTGATGAAACAATGAGCGTCAGAAACAATACCCTTCATACCGTTCCAGGATTATTTATTGGTCGAAGAGGCGTTCAAAGGAATTTCACTTTTCATAAAATTTACAACTTCCAATACAAAAGGCTCACCTTCTGTTTAGCTGACGCCGAAGGGGAACAATGAAGCCTCAAGTTGCGCTACCATCTCCTACTGTTTTTGAATTTGTCTGCGATCTAATTTATGAGCGCACTGCCTGATTTAGAGATTCCATTGTAATTGGCGAGGTCATTCTTCAGCTACTGGTGTTTTGAGTTTCGCATTCAGTTTTGCATGCTATTTGCAAGCAGTTGGACAACTGCAGTCGCGGAGTTTTTGTGAGTGTCCTAAAAGTTCTGGAGTTGGTTTTGTGATTAAGTGTGCTTGAACTTTGATTATGTTGAATTCAAATTATGTTGAATTCAACTATCTATACACTAAGAGATACTTAGCATTGTATACCTAAGTTGTTCGTTTGCTGTGTACGTAAATCCACATCCTATTATTGCCAATTACTCGAGTTCAATCAGTTAGTCACAATCACAATACATGAAAAGGTATTCCAATCTCGATGCGTATCAGATATGTCAATACACTCAACTTTTATCTTTGATCGTATACCTATAGGTAGTCGGTAGTACACAAGTTGTCTTTCATGATTCCTATTCCAATGTGGGCAGTGAACAATCTAGTTTACAGTTCTAGCTCAGCCATGATCCGTATCTTGGGCTTAATCTAGATATCATATTTGTTCCTTGAACGCTTTAGTTTGTTTAGGGGTTTTGCTAAAATTGAGTAAGTAATTTATGGTAAAAAAACGATACAAAAGCAAGTGGTGTCAACAATTTAATCAAAACGATATAAAAACATTGTTGGATGATGCGAACTGTCCTGAACCGTCGAAATGCTTTATGATCTAGAGACATATAAACACCAGTTCTACGTGACCAAGTTTAGAAGACTATAAAGAAAAAGGACGTTACGGCTTGGTCTCACTCAGAAATTAAACAACAAAATACCTATGTATAGATTAATTCAATTTGGTCTTATTTTCTTTTGAGATGAAGTGACAGGGGCTTCCTGATAAAGGCTCAAGGATCGTTTCCGTATCATCAATTGGATGGTTCCTTTCATTGTCTCGTAGTCAATCATCTCATATGTTCTCTTTAAGTTACAACATCATAGTTGTGCTCCATATGAGTTTAAAAATTCTTTTGTATCTTACATGGACCTAAAACTAATTTTACTCAGATATTGAAGTCATACAATCTATTGAAAAGATGTCAAAACATAACAAAACGAGTACATAAATGAAAGAAACGATACGACAATAAAGTGGTATCATGTTGCTGAGATTTTTCTACATGCGAAAGTTTTCATATTAAATTAAACCTAGTAGTAGTCTCTTCCGGCAAGGTGGGGCGACAATCTATACGAAATGTAGCTGGCAAGCACTGGAGGTGAAAAGCCGAAGACCGGGCTCAGTGGCACGTCTTGGGAGAGATCTACGTCCAGCAGTGGACTGATATAGGTTGATGATGAACAGAGCATTTATGCACACAACAACAGTATTTAGTAATTTCATAATTTTTAATTATTAAGAACCATAAATTTGTGCATCTTTACTCCAGATTAGATCAGTAATTTGATTATTCATCGCCAGTTTGGTCAGACTTGGCGTTGGTTAATTAATTTTCAACTTCGATATAGTTCCGTTTTGATGGGAAGAAGATAAATTGCCTCCTAGATTAGTTTCGAGGATGTCTGTGTGGCATTTTCTAATGAGGAAGAAATAGAACCAGCTTTTGTTCTTGCTTTTGTTATTACAAATATAGATTTGAACGTATGATGTCTACAACTCTTTCATCGTCATTAATAAAGACTTTATTTTTTAGGCCAAATAGGCTCTCCAATGTTACAAAAACTAAAAAAAAGTTAGAGAAAGTCTAGTCGCTTATTCATAGCCATTTCTCAAAAGAAAGCAAAACATGTTGCTACTTCACAAATCGTAGAAAAAACCTCACAAGAAACGACGACTAAAAGCATTACAAGTTCCAGACTAGCTATTTAGCGTATGAAAAATGCACTCCACTTAAAACGTTCGGTAGCAAATACTCGCACTTAGCAAAACTCTTGTGCTATCTATTTGAAATCCATCATCAATTATCTTTAAAAATCGGCTGCCATTTTGAAACAAAAACCAACCAATAGTAAGTCAGTGTTTAAAAATAGAACGCGAGGAACGGCAGACAAATCATTAATCACTGATAGACGTAAACGCAGACGAAAATGATTATGTACCAAAAATAACAGTTTATTTTTAGCAATGGTAAATAGTAGATGATTGGTAATGAATCGTTTTTTATAATCAAAAACTTGTTCAGCTATGACAGCAAACTCGGTTAAAGAATTTCATGCGAAACTTTTCTTGTGATAGGTACGTGTTAATAAAGTTCGTACTTTTCAAACAACTCAACGATGCTTTTCATACTATTATTTTACTAATACAAGCTTAGCCTATAGATAGAGGCTATGAGGCTATGATAGATGGATCGGCGTAAAATGCCCACCACTATTGATTTATTGATTTAAAACTGGAAATACACAGTCACACGCATATAAAACAAGACTAAGTAGAAGTAATCAAGTTCTTCGGAATAGCTAATGAAAAAAACAGTTGACAGCTTTATAGATTTCCTCATTCATCTAATTTCCCATACAAAGGCATTTGACGTACAGCCGACTAACGGAATAGAAAGATAGACTAGTCTGAGAGGTAGGCCGCGATAACTCGATGGGAATCGAGGTGGAAATGGAAATATAATGGAAATCCCCCCGTCCCTCCCCCTTGTCCTCCCAAGCACACAATGCCGGATAGACGACTTGTTACATTTCATTGTTCAGTTATCAGCCCCAAGGCCTTTGTGAAAGCCCGATGATTGAATACAAGTATTTGTTCTGTTGCCTGCCGCTGATTTTCCTTCGCTTGCTGCTGAAAGCTTGAATCGTTTCGTAATAAACGTATTTTGTAAATGAGTTACCGACGTTGTTTTAGTTCCTTCTGGAATTGTTATTGGTCTACCATTTTGCTCTACTTTTTAAATGGATAGAGTATCAACCTGCTCTTTATTCAACTAAAAATCACTTCCTGAAAAAAAGAGCTAACGCACTTACACAAACTGTTGGGTCGGTATACAAAATACAACATTTAGGAACGGACTCAGGTTTTTTTTCAAAGTTATGACGACATTGTGCGATATATTCGATTATTTATTTTAAAATTAAATTGTGATTCACAATCCAGCGCAATTCCTGCATCCCCTTGTATTTACACGTGCTTTTATTTGCATAAATATTTTTTCATTCAGAGGGGTGGTTTGACGTGTAAAAATATATTTCTAATTCTGTTCGCCACTCGCTTTCCGGTTTGTCCCAGAGCGCGACGTTGACGGATGAAGTTTTCCTCTTTTGATATTGGTTTACAAAGTAAAAATATTTATTTTGGGAAGTATTTTTATGCAGAATCTTTACAGAAGCTCAAAAGCTACTTCTACACGGTAGAACGCAAAAAGGCTAAACAAAGAGGGCTCTCAATGGACTCTTAGATAAGTGATTCACTACTTTTTCGAGAGATGGCAGTATCTTCAGACAGGTTTTTTATTTAAACAGTTCTGAAACTCGATAAATCGTATCATTTTTTCTTTTAACCCTTGGTTTGAAAAAATATCCTCAATGCAATTTTTTTTTAAAAGGTATACTTACTTATTTAACTTTTAAGTTTTTGATCTCAGCAGTCACACAATACATAATGTAAAATATGAAAAATGAACAACAAAAAGTAAGGTAGCTTATTAAAAAAACATTACCATACTATAATTACATACACCCACATTTGTATGTGTCATTAATATGTGTCCAATGCAGCTCGCACACATTGAAACTACATCACGTTGATTTCTTTTTGAAAAGAATATCACTCATACACGCACTCTGTTTTGATAGTGTGCGTGATGGAGTTGCCAGAACTGCCAAACATACTGACTTCGAGGCATTTTTTTTTCAGTGTACGAAAAAATATTTATTTATATAAACAAATTAATGAAAGCTTTATTTTTAGTTAGATTATGTTTCAGATAAAAATCACCAATCCATAAGTTAATTCGTCAGATTTTACAAACTTTAGCATACATTAAAACTTTCTACGAATATTTTAATTAGAGATCCTTTTGTTTTTAGCTTTTTCTATTTCTGTACCAAAAAAGAAACATTCTTTGCATATTTGGTGTACATGTTAATGATACCATTTTTAGACGGATACCAAAGTTGCCCTTGGATTCCATTGTTTTCTATCGAGGTACGAAAGCATATTATTCATTAGAATACTATGATTCCGTATGTTATTAACATTTTGCTACTTATTCTATGCTAACGAAGTTTGAACTGCAGAATTTGAAAATTTTGAAAGTTAATGGTGTCGAATTTTACAATTCCTATAAGTTAGCTTTGCTTGTACCAAAGACTTTCTAAACTTGCAAACTCAAAGCTATTCCTTGCAAGATTTATTAATCTCCACAATACATTGACTAACTGTTTCACAACTTGGAATAAAGTTCACTCTATAACAAAGATCTCGGGTTCCTTTGAACCCTCCTTCAAAGTTTCCGAGTTCAGACCAATAATTTCCCGATCTACGTCTTTTTACTTTCCAAGTAACTTGTGTTCAATTAACTGGCAACACTGTCGGATAGCCCGTCTCTTTCTCGCTTGGAGCTTATCCTTTTCTTACTCGTGCACAGGCTACTAAGCATTAATTACACGTGGGGGATACCGCGCAATCAAACTTTGACCACTGGTAAGCTGCTGAAGCCTAACTTATTATGTGGTATTAAAATTCAATTTTTGTTTACTGATCGACCCAAATTGAAATGGATACGGGAAAATGACAAAATAATAACAGATGATTAAATAAATGGATGTTTTCTTGCGTCTCAAAAAATTATACGAAGAAAAATCAAATTACATTACAAGACGTAGGAATGTGTTTTCTATCAACGCTGGAAACTCATTAAAGATGATACAATCAGAAAAAAACGCCACTGCACATGTGCGAGCGGGGACATAAATCATACGTATCTTACGTGGGTACTTGTGGGGGAGTAGCCATCGACGTAGCAGCGGAAAAAAGCCCCGTTTCCTGCCAGGGGATCACACATGACCGGCCTGTCTATCTGCCAGACCCGTGTCAAATATTCTCTGGAGCGGAGATCGCCCCCCGTTTGGGGGGAGCCTCTGAAACCCCCTGGGGCTAGCTGTCCCGCGGCGAAGCTCATCTTGGAGCCCTAATGCGTTCCGCGCGGTATTACGTTGGGATGAATTTTTAGGTGTCTGCGGCCCAGGCTTTGTTACGTGGTTTCTTTATTCGGCCGCTACTGTATTCATAAAAACAAATTGCAAACGCCTATAGTAAACTTGACAGTCAAGTATACCTATACCTGCCTCTAGAGCTAGGCATATCTGCATGGCAATATAACATCTGTACGCAAGCACGAAATGATTGAATATTTTCTTTTTCATTAAGATTTTCGCTTTCAGTTGGGCGTTGAGAAATCACCCACCCCGGCACCTTTCATAACTTTTCACTTCGTGATCCAACGCAATTACTCATATTCTATCGCCTTCTCAAATATTCATTCGTGCTTTTCCAGCGGCAAATTATAATAATAACCAGAACAAAACAGGTAATTAACCTCCGTCGTATCGAAGGCTCAAAACAACGTTTTTCTACACCAATATTTCGTGTTTCGGAAATGTGATGGCTTTTAAATTATGGTTTTAATTTGGTAATGGAAAAATTGTAGGAACGTTTTCGAAATGACATAATGATCGTCCAGCCCTGCCTATAAATGCCTAATATGGCCAAACCCAGAACTGAAAAATAATTAATTTTAAGATTATGGCTTTTGTGCGTTGGGGGTTGAAGTGCCATCATAGTTTTCCTTTGTTTTCGGCGATAGCGTCGGATTGTTGCCACGTATGTAGATGTACGAGGCAGAGGTCGGGTAGGTTCGTGTTGACAGGCGGAGCCGGGCACAGAACAAAGCTTTCAGGGCCTAACAAAGACGTCACCGGCCGTGGTTGCGACGCGGAGTTATGGCACCCATTGTGAACAACAATACCCCAACAAACGAGTTTGTATAAGCTATTAGGTACGCGCATTAATATATATTTTTTGTTCGCCCGAAAATTTAGCATTCCATTACGAGGGAGAGAAATGAAACGCCCGCCGCATGAATTATATTAAAATATATTTGAATATTTCATTTGACACCTTTTTTGTGGTGGAATTTGGTTCAATCCCGTGCGGGCTGGAGTAATTTTTAGCGTAACGCCAAAACGAAATTTCAGTGAATAACATTCCATTTCGGCTGCGGAGCCCGACGGAATCAGCGTCAACAAAACACTGAATGATGGCTGTGTGTTATCACGGAGAATTCATTTTGAAATCCAGATTTGATGCGATGCGCTTAGCAAAAATGATTTATATGTAACTCTACCTTTTTCTTTTCCATCAACAGGATAAAACGTTTTTCAATGAAAACCCACTCAATATTGAATTTTTTATATGCCTTAAACAGATAAAACTGTACCTATAGAAGTATCCTAAAACCCACTCGTTTGTAATACCTTCATGGTTCTATGTAAGCCATCAACTCCTAGTCTACTTATATACAAGAACACCGTCATTAGGCGAAGGCCCGCCCTGACCAGCAAATGATTAATGAATGTCAGCGTGGAAACCAGCCATGTTCTTTCATTTTCGTTTGTATCTAACGCTCTGGTAATGATGTGGAACCTTCCTACTCGAAGGATTTTCAAGCACATAGCTATTTTGTTATTCAAATTTGTAGTAGTAGAGCTCCTTGTGAAGGGCTCGTCCGGGGAAGTACTACCACCATGCCTGTTTCTGCCGTGAAGCAGCATCGCTGTGTTTCGGTTTGAAGGGCATGGGTGCCGGTGTAATTACTGGCACGTGAGGCGAAACATCTGTAAGCCTCAAGTTGATGGACGCAGGGCAGTGCATTGTAGGGCACGTTCCAGATGTGCGTGACCTACGAGGCAATGCTTTGTTATAGGCGATGGTTACCGCTTAACATCAGGTGGGCCATATGCTTGTTCCATCAACTAGTAGTATAAAAAAAAAAAAGCAGATACATACCACTGCGATATTACACTTTTTGATGATGAATCTCTAATTGTCATAATATCAGAAACAAGAACCACAAAACTTATAGGCAGACTGACACACTCCATTCATCTTACACCACCATCACAGAGATCGAACCCATAAGTTTAGGTTCTATGCTAGTAAGTCATCCGCTATGCCACATATACAACGTGTACCAAAATATGTGTACTATCCTGAAGGGGGGTGAATTTCCACCCCCCGGGGAACAACTTTTGTTCAACGACTTTTCGAACTTCGATTGGTATCTCTGAAAAAAACTGCAACGAAGTTTCAACATGAACAGCTGACTTTATACAAAGTGACAACCCTAAACTCAGCTACAGAGGTAGTAGGTAGTAGTAGTAGACCTACAGAGGTAGTAGGTCAAGGGGTCAAGGGGTCAAGGGGTTACAAGGATAGGGTTGTCAATTTATTTAGGCATTATGAAATTAAATATTTTTGTATGGGAAACTGAAAATAGGAATTTTTAATTTTCTCCCCCCCACAACTGATCACCATTGTGGTCTGAAACCCCCCACCTTCGCATAGTACACATATTTAGATACACCTTGTATAGGTATCCAATTCAATGCCAATGCTGATTCAATAAAAAACATCCACGTGTCGACCTTATCTACAATAAGGTTATATAAATGCTGTATTATTATTATTAAAAACGACTGCCAACGCATTTCCACATAAATCATGTATGGGGCACCATAATTATGGTTTTGCGTGTTCTGTTATCCATCGTGCTTCAGTCGCCATGGATTTTATCAGTGTTTTATACACAAAATTGTTTCGTGTTGTTACATTTACTAATGTGCTTTTATGGAATATTTGATTTGATACAGACATAAACAAAACCATTTAATCAAAAGTACTTTTAAAATCGGAATTATTACTACGAAATCATTTTTTTTTTAAATAATGTGTGACAATCCACACAACACTATCTAGCCCCAAACTAAGCAGCTTGTACTATGGGAACCAGATAGTTGATATAATACTTGAATACTTTTTTTTTGTAAATACATTACTATTACTACTAGCCTGTAGTGTCCCACTGTTGGGTAAAGGCCTCCCCCCATTTACGCCAGTAAATTTTAAATATGTATGTTTGTAAATACATACATATTTAAAATTTACAAATTGATTCGGGCACTGAACTAAAATTGAAACTGTTACATTGTATCAGATTGTAGATGTTGCTATCCATACACCTACAAACGCAATAGCGAAACGCATATTTTATGCAAATGATTAATTGATTCAAAGGTTGAAGATCACGAGACCGAAGTAATAAATTAGACTGCAGTAAGATTGATTGAATTACTGCATTTTGTCAACATGGCTCAATTACGATCAATTTGAATGCCAAACAATAAAAATGTCTGTACTCATTAATTCAGTAATTGCAATATCAATTAAACTTTAAAAGCAACCTTCGATTCCAAGAGTTCAGAAACCACCAATTTTATTTACGACGTGTAAGCGTTTAAGAGAAATTGCATTAATCTGAATACCCGTTTGATACCGTGTATATACGATGTTGCAATACACTGAGTGGACATCCCCGATCCTTAGGTCATAAATAAGGAGGATCAACGAGGCATTTTGTACTCAACGATGCAATGAATAAAGTTATGTTTCGATTGATATGCCGGAGAGAAATATGACGATTTGAGCGGTCGCATTCGTATGAAATTGTAGGACATGAATTATGGATTGTCGATATCGCTCCAAGCTGTTACTATATTTTTTTTCGTTCTGGCGCGATACCGCATCGAATTAAATTAAAAGCTCTTTTCACTTGTCATCCTTTGATGAATTTGGTATTTAGGCTTGTAGCCAATCTGAGCTATTATTTTTATGCTACGTTATTGAATAAAAAAAGACTTATCAAACATTATTGAAAAAGTTTTCTGATTCAGTTTGCTCACGAAACGATACAAAATCTATCCTAAAAATCATATAATTATATTTGTATCAATGTAGTTCATTAGGTCACTTTGTTGTCATATTAATTCGATTTTTATCGTTTTAAAATTCCCATAGAGCCCCTTAGATATTTCAATGGCGTCTTTTCAACAAAACTTGAACTTTTTGACCTCTCACTTTGCAATAGGTATACAATAATCAGTATAAATGCGATCCAAGATAGTAGCTCGAACTTCTCTCAATATTTTATCTCGAATTTATCCAGATAAATGGAGCTCGACCTGAGGGTCTGAGGATTAGTTTCACCTCGATTCTTGTGGATTGCAACTGCAAATGTCAAACTGCTTATAACTATTCGAAGCTTTTGTTTTGTTTACGTATACCTATGTAAAGCCTACGAGGCTTTGGCGTTTATTTTGTAGGTGATTCGTCGAATGTCACGTGCAGTTTTATTCTCGCGCACCTATTTCTGGAACGCTGTAGTGCCTGGGACATGATTTTGTTCTACGCAATTGGTCCTCGTAAATAATATCTCAGGTACGAGCGAGGTCTTGAGTGAACTTTGACGCATGAAATTTTAAATAAAAAATATATTTTATATAATATTATGCAAATTTAACTACATGATTTAAATACTGCTTAACACTTTTGTTGCATAACGGTAAAATAAAGCAATGTTTTCGTAATAAAGGCGTTTGTAATGAACGTATCAAAAGCACTCTTAACTACAATACAAATCAAACTACGAAATCCTTGCTTCATCAATGTAATCTAAGGGCTTGTACACATCGATGGCACATCACGCGTGACCGTTGCCGTTGTATCGCGTTGAGAAAGTAAGCCGGCCCTGATTTCCCCCTCGCGATGATTTACGAGCATCCGACGACACATGCAGCGCTGCGCCCGACGCTTCAAGCTGCGATTTCGGCAATGCACACGGGCGGGAGAAACGCGGCGTTTCTCACGCAAGACTGTAATAAGAAAAAAATAATTTTACATTATTTAATTACTAAATACAATCATAATGAGTCCAAAATGTAGTAGATTTTTAATAATCATAAAAAAATATGGCATTATATTTGAAGGTAAACTGAAAAGAAACTTTTAATTGAACTGATAAAACAAACATGTGCAATTTAACCGATGAATCATTTCAGTTTCTTATTCCATAACCAATTAACTAAAATGAGTGAGTATTTCTAATCATAGCAAGGACTGCGTAATTAATCCAAGGCATTGCTTCCAACTATTTTTTGATACACAAATCACAATCACTCAACTGACATTTGATGTCTCTAATAATAGTATCACTATTAAATTAAGGAGCGTCCACACTGGAGGCGTTTCTGTAGACTTGGCTCTAATGCTCTTATTACGTTCGGGTTAAATCTGACGGTCGGATCATGTTTTATGCATTTGAGTGTGCGATGAAACCGCCAGTGTAATATATAAAGCAAAGAAGGGGATTTCATGAGCTATATTGCAACGGTTTTGTTTCGGAATTTTCGAGCTCCAAAGCAGTTTGATGTCTTTGTTTACTTTATGCTGCTGTATTAGTTTATTGCTGATTCTCTTTATCTTGAACTGGAAGTCAATTGAATGTTTATTTATTGAAATTACTAGAATTAATCACATTTTGTCTGGTTATCTCGTGTTTCAATGTGTTTTTGTCACTGAAAATGTCCATTGGACATCTTCTTATATTCTGAGATCTGAGAGAATGTTTACTTGTCTATTGTTCCTGGGAACTCTACTCCCAAATCGACTCTTTTTATTTATTGTAATTTGATCGGTCATATCATATAAGTTGGTTCTATTCTGATCTTCACGATCACTTTTTACCTTATGTATCAGTTTTACTCGACTATGAAAAAAACTGTCATGACTAAAAGGTGACATTATTATGACAATTAATTGATCGGTCCAGAGTATTTTTCTAATTTATTATCCAAGAATCTCAAATTTAATGAAAGCCACCATACGGTATACAATGTAAAGTACACTGGACAGCAACATCTGCATTCTTGAATGCGTCCCAAAACCCGGCCACGAAACGAGGCTGTTATCAATTTCCTATGCAACAAGTGGGCGATAATTCTGAATCAGCTGTTGCAACCCTAGCTCTAAGCATGAAGTCTTTTACATTCCACTGTTAGGTTTCAACAGAGATTTCCACATTAAATCTTGCATAATCTATAACAATTGCATTCAATTCATATTTGTCAAATCATTCTTGGTTGTTTCATTCATTCTTAGAACACGCCACGTTTCCAATGTAATCCCCTCATTTTGTGCTGGCAAATTTCTTCGAAGTTTGCGTGTTTATTTTGTACTAAAGTTGTTTTGCGTGTTTCAGTTCAAAAACGAAAATAATCAACCAACTTTAGCTTTGTTTGGACTTGCGAAACTTCGACTGTTTCAATTTCAATTGGTGTGTGTTGTTCATATTAATGAAGGTTTTCGGGTTAATGGAGTTTTACTTAGTAACGTGAATTTGTTTCTTTATCACAGTTTAATTTACACTGCTGCTTCTAATTGTAGCTACTTAGCTCATCTATCAAAAATTACTTCGGTTTTGTTCTTGAGGTTTTAGCCACTGCTCTATAATTTAGTTTTTGCTATAGTTCTATGATTCGGTTTAAATCAAAAATTTGGAGTAGTTTCGTTGTATGATTTGTTCCCTTTTTGATTAAAATAAATTATAGTCCGGAGTCCATCTAAACCGTGTATAATAGGCTCGCATCTTCCTCCAAGAATAATGATTACAAAATGAAAAAGGCTCGCGGCGTCTTAAATTATTTTAATTGGTTTCGGTAGCGGTTTGAATCGTGCCTTTAATATTTAAAATTGTATTTTATTTATACCTTAACTCATGTTATTTTGTATCATAGGTTTGTACTTAAAATGGCATATACTTTTCACTTTCTCTCCTCTCTCTCACTTCACTTTCACGTCACTACTATTATTATTAAGTACCTATATCAGTTCTGTTTTGCAAAAGGATCATACAAACAAAGGGTAGGAACCAAGCCGTAGTTTGTTGCCTGTTCTTCTAGGCTTGGTTGCGTGGAACTACCTAGACTTACTTATCTTTAAGGTTTCTTTCTTTAAGGATGCTATTGAATAAATACAAATTGGACTTGACTTTGCAGTTAGTAGATAAAACCAAAGTGCCAAGGGCTACTTTCACACATAGCCCTTAGTTTAGGGACGCTACAATGCCTGATCGGAATTATAATAAAGGAGGCTTACCGAGCCAGTCAGTCTTAAGTCAGATATGTTAATGACACATATTGATATGTATTTTGTCAAAATTATAGGCATTTTTATAACTACCGACACCTATTTATGAAAAATCACCAAAATGATTTATACTAACTAGGTAAATTAAACGATTACATTAATATTATAAATATGGCTATTCATAATTGACATGAATCATCTAGTGAACTAGAAGCAAAATGTATTACTTAGTATTAATTTTGTTCTTAGCCAAACTCATTTTGAAGCCTGATTTATTAAACTGCGTTTGATTTATTACTTATTTTGGATCAACCGCTTAGTTCGAGATCATGCCCAAAGTCTTCTTGTTCTCAATGAAACTTTGCTACAGCCAAGAGAAATATCCAACAAGCAAAAACAATTAACAAATTGATAAGCTCAAAACAATTTTCAATTAACTCCGTACGGAGTGTTCGCCTTTTACAAATAACTACCATTTATCAGGAATGCCTATGCAGTTTTTAGCGTCTGGCGGTCAGGGCTGCCTCAGGTTTAAAATTAAAAGTTGTTTTAACAAACAATATTGATCGGTGTCATTATATCATTTCAGAACGGAAGCGAGGCCGGCAAACGTACACGCGGTACCAGACGCTCGAGCTGGAGAAGGAGTTCCACTTCAACCGGTACCTGACGCGGAGACGGAGGATCGAGATCGCGCACGCGCTCTGCCTCACGGAGAGGCAGATCAAGATCTGGTTCCAGAACCGACGCATGAAGTGGAAGAAGGAAAATAAGACCAAAGGCGAGCCTGGCTCCGGAGACGAGCCGGACAACATGAGTCCACCGACCTCGCCGCAATAAGGCCCTAGGTTTAGCCCTTGCGTTCGAATCCACGGGCCTACTGTTCCAGATTAATCGATCGCTTTCTTTCATGGTTCCGTTTGTCGTGACGTCGAATTTTACGTTCGATTTTATCTAAAAATCTGGAACAATATGTTCGAAGGCTGAAGTTACTAGAACAGTTTAATTTGTATAAATTGTATGTTGGACTTTTCATGATAATATTACATTATAAACTAATACGTAACCTAGTGATTTCGAGAGTAATGATAGTGTGATGAAGAGATTTTTACAGTTGTTAAGTATAAATTAATTTATAGAAACAATCTCAATACCAATAATTACCAAAAAAGCAGTTATGTATAATTAGAAAACTGCGTCGATGTTTATGTGATTAATAGATGATTCATTCTTATTATCTTTTAAATTGATTAATCCATTTGCATTGAAAACATCGATAGTTGTCATCTCGATGAAGTGCTTGAAGTATTTATTTGTAAAAATATTTATTTTTAAAGGAAATTATAGTTGTTAAAATAATTTAATTTTTGAGTAACTCAATTGACGTCCACTGTTCGGTAATATTTTAATTCGACTCCAATGTCAAGCACAGTTTAAAATTTATTAAAAATTTCATTTATAATTTTAAATCACAAAACCATAAGGACCTCTTATAATTAACCATTGATAAGAAGGCAATTAGTATCCATAATATTGTTATTATTTAATATATTTGATGTTTTATTTTAAATTAAGCTATTTTTACTATTCTGTAAATACACTATGATATTTAAGACTTTATAATGTACAATTGTTTTAGTGTGAATAATTCAACTGAGATTAATTTGATAAGCAAAGTTTTAGTGTTTTTAATATTGCATGAAGGGTGTTTTTTTGCAATTTTTTCTGGTTTGTAAAAAAATCTACGTGAAGTTTGTAGCGTGGAAAGGCCAGTTACATGTGCAATGTATACGATTTTGACGACACATATACGTAAAAAAATACTGATAATAATCGTAATAGGGAATCTATTAATATTGTAAAATGTTACGAGAATGAAGCTTATAATTTAGAAAATTATCGGGTTCGTATATCTACTTTTATAACTTCTATTTCTTAATAATTGAATGTGTGCCATTCAATGGAGAATACGAAATTAAAAGACATCTTAAACTTAAAGTGTTATAAAGCTATTGTTAATAATATACTGTAATGAAACAAAAGTTACCTTCAATCTTTTAAATGCAGAGGAAGTAAAAATTAAATTTCCATTACTGAGCCTTAGTGGGATGTAGGTACGAGTACGTAACAAGTACACAGTATACCAAAGTTAGGAGTTAAACAGCTGGTTGTTCATATTTGTTTTAGATGGTATCTTTGTAAGCAGTAGGTAAGCAAGTTTCTGTGATCCTACCATAAAATAAATTTAAAAGCTGTAAGAAATGACATCTATATATATATAACTCAAAGGTGACTGACTGACTGACTGACTGACATAGTGATCTATCAACGCACAGCCCAAACCACTGGACGGATCGGGCTAAAATTTGGCATGCAGGTAGATGTTATGACGTAGGCATCCGCTAAGAAAGGAAAATGGAAAATTATTTTCCGAAGAGGAGAAAAAGGGGAAAAATGGTTTAAAGAAAAATCAACGCACAGCCTAAACCGTTAGCCCTAGAAGCATGAAACTTAGAAGATGTGTTCCTCTAATAAAGCAGAGGTGCACTAAGAAAGAAAATAGGAAAAAAAATCCCCTAAAAGAACAAAAAACGGAAAAAGATTTTAAGAAAAATCACAAAAAATAGCTTAACAAAATACGCAAAAAAACATTTAAAAAAATTCTGCTACCGCAGCATCTGGCACCAGGTTCAATTACACACAAAGGTTCACAAACAAACCGATGATAACCACTACGACAAAATCGCGGGAAACATCTTTCATACTTAAACTAAACACTGTTAAAAAAAATCGGCTCCAACAGCACTAATCTATAAATTCAAATACACTCTAAAGAACAAGCTCAAAACTATAGTAATCAGCAGTTGGTCATGTCAAATTAAAAAATCTGATTCAATTATACACCAACACGCATACGAAACCCCAAATTAGCCACTAATATAACATAAAATCACAAAAAACAGCTTTACAAAATACGAAAAAAAAAACATTAAAAAAATTTCAGCTACCGCAGCATTTGTCACCAGGTTTTAATACACACAAATGCTTACAAACAACCGATGATAACCACTAAGACAAAATCGCGGGAAACATCTATCATACTTAAACTAAACACTGCTGAAAAAAATCGCCTCCAACAGCACTCGCCTTCAAATTCAAATACACTCAAAAATACAAGCTCAAAACTATAGTAACCAGCAGTTGGTCATGCCAATTAAAAAAATCTGATACGATTATACACCAACACGCATACGAAACCCCAAATTAGCCACTAATATAACATAAAATCACAAAAAATAGCTTTACAAAATACGAAAAAAAAAACATTAAAAAAATTTCCAACAGCACTCACCTTAAAAGTCAAATACACTCTAAAGTACAAGCTCAAATCTATGGTAACTAGCAGTTGGTCATGTCAAATAAAAAAAACAGATTCGATTATACACCAACGACGAATACAATAGCCCAAATTAGCCACTTCAACAAAATCACGAAAAAGAGCTTTACAAAATACGCAAAAAAAAACATTAAAAAATTTTCAGCTGCCGCAGCATTTGTCACCAGGTTTTAATACACAAAAATGTTTACAAAAAAACCGATGATAACCACAAATACAAAATCGCGGGAAACATCAATCATACTTAAACTAAACACTGCTGAAAAAAATCGGCTCCAACAGCACTCGCCTTCAAATTCAAATACACTCTAAAGAACAAGCTCAAAACAATGGTAAGTAGCAGTTGGTCATATCAAACTAAAAAAACGAACTCAAATATCCACGCGGACGAAGTCGCGGGTATCAGCTAGTCATTATATAAAAGACAGTAGCTAAACTGGATTTAAGCTTATCTATTTGTAATAGTGGCGGAATGCAAATGTTTGTTGATTTTCAACTTGATTTGTTCAACGTATCACGTTCACATACTACCTTTAGAAACTGAATAGATAGAATACACCGCTATGTTAACGTCACAAATTATGTCAAAATATGTTCATGATCAAGGCACTGGTGTAAGCGAAAACCGACTCTAAGGTGACAAATATTTTCATACCGCGACTACTCTAAACAGGAACCATAATTTTAAAATAATATAACCTGAAATTTTGATTCTTGAACAGTCTTAATGACGATTCCTAGAATTTCAGCTAATTTATAAAAAGTATTATTAGTATTCTGGTCCTCATCATAAAAGCTCTACTTTTTGGGCTAGATAGTGTTCTGTGAATTGTCCACAATATTTATTTACTTTACAAGTATCTAGTTAAGTATTTCAATTATGTGAGGATCACAGCAACTTGCTTCAGCATCAATGCTAATCTAAGTATCAGCAAACCTTCATAAAACGTATTTTTATAAAACCATTGTATAAGGGAACCGATATACGTAAAAGTATCAATCATTGATATTATATTTACTCGTAACGCGATAAATTAAAAATATTATAAAAATTTTGGAGTGTATCCGAAATAATGAATTCAGGACACGTTATACGTTTTCATAATAGTGTAAACTATGTGTAAATTATTATTTTTCATAATAAATATAGTTATATAGATTGTAACTAGTAAATGTTTTTCTTTATTAGAACTCAATGAGCTGGTTTCATGTTTGTGAGAAGGAAAATGGGCAATGGGTGTGACCATCTCACTTGATGATTTGAGGTCAAAAACAAGGTTCGCCCAACTGCCTCAGTTTTATAAATATTTTTTGTGCTGTGTTCGTTAAGTGTAATGTAAATTGTAATAATTGTATATTGTCGATATATTCAATTTATTTATTGATTCGCTTGATTAGGTTCGCTTTTATCTATCTCTTATTGGTGATGTTCTCGAAAGCTGTCTGGCTGGGATGCATTTTTGTTGACATTATTTTTAGATAGTTTGCTCAAGTATTTCATGTTTGTGTTGTAAATTTATTTCGTTAGCAGTAAGCACTGTCTTGTCATTGTACTATGTTACTTTGATATTCATCCTATGTTTGAAAGTTGATGTATTTTAACATCATTTAGGTACTAGTACCTATTTTAAGTGCAATTTCTTTTTATCGATTCGAAAATCCCTCGCCAGATAGAAACCTTTATTGGTTTGAGTTTTAAAATTTTAATTGGATAAATTAGGTTATGGCACTAAATTAAGTTCGATTTATTGGATCTTTTAGAACTTTCCTGAAACTTGAAAAATTAGGTGTGTAGAGAAAAATATGGGAACCTAATTTGAACGATTTTATTTACCATTATGTCCTATCGATTCTTTATGGAATAACTAGTAACTTAATAAGGTTAGGCGAGACGATATTGTCATAAATACCTATATAAATACATGAAATTAATAAAGCATAATGATTGTACTTTTGATTTTTATTGTGAGTCCTTTTAAGTTTAAATTGTTAGTAATTTACAAAGACCTTATTTTAAAACGTTTATTTGTTTGTACAAATGACTTGAAATACCTTTTAAGTACGGTAAAGTAAGATAGCTTAATATCAATAGGAGCATAGGTAGGTAGAGCATAAGATCAATAGGTATTATTTATTTTTACATGAGGTCGTTCATGTGTTTGTGTGTTACTTACTATTAAGAGGTCTAGTAATTTATTTAGAATATTAGAAAATGTATCCATAACTATAGATTAATAGGTATTTATAGGTACTTATACTGCTACCTATACAAGCACTCCACCAAAGGAATTAGAACTGACCATGTTTCTATGAGGAAAACCAAAAATTCTGTCATTATTTTTCACGTTTCCCAGCTGTTTCATAATGTTAGAACATCCATCTCTTTTTCCACTCCATAACTAGAAAACAAAAGGTTTTTCTAGATCGTGCTTCTAGATATCGCTATTATGCCTCACCCTAACGACGAAATAATGATTCGCGTGTACGGACTCCGTTCCTTCCGTGTCAGTCACGACTGATTGGTCGGCCCCACCCGCGGCACAAATCTCCAAATTACTTTTTTTTCCAAGAAGGCTATATACTTTGTAATACGGTGTGTTCCACACTAATGAGTTTTTAATAATCCCTTCGCATCCAATGAGCAAAGGTAAATCGCTCTACCACAAGGTGAACTAATGCGATTTTGACAAGTTCAAAATTGAGGCTATTATGGTTTTGCTGGTTTTTGAATGACACCGCATTTGTAATGCCCGGAAGCTTATATTATTTGATTGTCGTATAACTATTGCATAAAATACTCTTTTTCTATAGTCTTCTAGAATATTTTTGTCTGTAAGAGGATGTAAACAATCCAATCTCTATCAATTTCTAAACCAATAACTCAGGAGCTTGGGTCATTTGTCCATCAATAGAGTATTGTATTCGTCAGTGGGGTCTTGGTGAACTGGTCTGTCGTTCATATCAACCTTAGACGATAAATGTTATTTATGAGCTTCGTCAATGTGCCATTGCACTTGGTATAGATTGAGTTCATGGTCGCACAGATGATATTGTACTGTATCTACCCACTTACAATGTTTGTTACAATTTAATGCCTTGCGCACAACGCGTTTTGCGATAATGATCAGAGAAACGCTGTCAAAAAAGCTGTCATATTTTACAACGTTTAACTGATTGTCACGCAAAATGTTTTTTGCGCAAGGATTAACAAAGCAACTTCAACAGCTAATTTTATAAAGAGGCAATATGAGGTATTTTTGTTTTTTGTATGTAACGAGTAATTTCAAAACTACTGGACTGATTTGAATAATTCTTTCATCACTAGAAAGCTGCATTATCCTTAAGTAACAATGGCTTAATTTTTTACTAGACCCGCCCCGGCTTCGCATGGGTGTCATTTAGATCTGAAAAATCTGATTCAGTCTTTTGAATTTTTCTACCCTTGCGATGCTGTTGCGGATTGCTTGTTTATTTATATTCCTTATTCTGTACTGTCATCTAAATTCATATGCCAACTGGAATCATTTTTGTTGAATCCAATAATTCATTTATTTTTATAGCTGTTAGAATCTAACAAGAAAAAAAAACACTACCTATAATTTACTCTAACAAGAAGTTATTTAATTTAGTTTTATTTTAGAAGCAAACTTATTTTCAGTTTTTTTTTGTTTTTATAGAAGCAGTCATTTTTGTCTTAAATTATTATTTACTCTTTTTTATACTTATTAGAACCCATACCAATTTATAAGATTTTTGTGATAACAGATTTCATGTGTAAAAAGTTCTCGTTCCAAGATAAAGACATAAATCTCCAGTGATTTTTCAATTGCGACCTTGCCTCATAACGTTCAATTTTATTGACTGCAATAAACCAAAGCAATGGTTAAATCAACGCCGCTGTATCGATATAAACACCTCGTAAATATTCTCCGTCCCTTTCAAACCTAACAAATTCGCTATAAGTGAGAGCAGGAGGATAAAGTTGCCTCTTCATTTAGCTGTTACTGAAAATAGTTTATGATAGCTTTAGTTGGTTTACCGCTACTCGATAATCGACTTTATAGTATTGAAAGTGAGGTCAATTTGGTGTGGACTGGGAAATTTATAGCTTTTAAATGGGTCCTTAAATCGCAATAACGATTTGTTTATAGATTCTCATGTAATGTCGGTGTTCCTTTGTAGGAATAAATTTAATTTATTACCTAAGATGAGATATTGTGAAGTTATTACTTTGATTTTATTACTAGCTGGTATGATTTATGTTTATGACAAAGATTTTGGTAATGATGATTAATTACTGCTTTTATCTAGGTATGTGTTGCTCACTAATTATCTATTATTATTTATTGCTATTGCAGATAATATTTAGTACTTTTAGTTAAGTAATTGAATATTTTCAATATTTTTTTCATATCCTACCCTTCAATTTTACTTTCTTTTATTATATTTTTCCTTCTTTGCAAACTACATAAATAACGGATTTTTTTATTACATAGTAAAACTGCTAACAGGAACGGATTGTGCGTTGAATTGAATTGCAACCAAGGAAAATTTGAATAACAATCCTTCAAATTCAAACTAAGAACCTAAATATTTGAATTGTGTTCGAGAATAGAAGGCTTCGAAATTTGAAATTGGCGCGCAAACTGCCGCCATCTTGTTTGGGGCGGCGCTCCCCTCGCGCCCGCCTCCTGCCTCCCACGCGAGCCACTCGGACGCAGCCCAAGTCATTTGTTAAAGTGTACAGTCAACCAAGCAAGTTTGCAGCCAGAGATTTAAATTTTTGATGATATTTCTAGGCTTTTTTGAAAAGGTTTTCAATCGATTGATATTTTGAGTGGAAATGGTACATATTTTTATGATTGCAATTGCTAGCAATTTTAAGACCACTGACGCTGTTCATACCATAGTTATGTGGTTATATAAATGATTTTTCATAATTAGATTTCTTATTTTTAGGTTTCACTGGCCTCATAGTTAGTAGTGGTTTTGTCGTCTGCAGTATACTTAGGTTTCGAGTTTGATCTCATATAGAATTATTTGTTTGATAAAAATAGATGTTTTTCTCTGTATGACCGTGGCAATATACGATAGGAACTTCTCATTATAGCACCTACACAAAATCTGCAGTGCTTAGTTTAGTTAAGTTAGGCTTATTACTACGATTGATTGTATGTTCACTGTTGGTAAAGGTCAGTGGAAGATTTTTTTAAAACTGTTCATCCAGACAGATAATTGAATTAATTATAGTTACTAAATTTACCAGACTGCTAAGGGTAGATATGAACATCATCTCACAACTTATTGAAAAAAATATTGCTTTAAGTTTTGAATACTTAATACAGTACCTAGGTAGGTACTGTAATATCGACCATACACAATGTATAAACACCATACAATCATGACTTTAGGAATTTGAACATCGTCTGATACAAAAGGAAGCTTATTTACAATGAAAAAATAACGAAGTGTTTGAATTTTTCAAAGAAACGTTAATATTAATTCAAAAAATCAGGGGAGAAACTTGTTACCACTGGATACACGTCAGGCGTTGATTTGAAGATGGCACCGTTTGAACTGCAACCGTCCTACTTCCATATATGGTAAGTTATATATTTCTATCTTATTCAATCAGTTTTATTCTCTCTTCTACTTGAAACAGAACGGTATAGCGTAGGGAGTTGTTGCGTCACGTAAAGGTCCTAAGGGTAGGTATAGTAAAACCTATAAGTTGTAGGTATGTATGATGCTATCTGCAGATGTCTTCGTTCTGAATTTTTTAGTTGTAGGTAAAGTAAAGGTTACGCCTGTTCTCCCGACGTTGGTAACACCAAAGTTTTCAGAAGTAGTAGACTTGAGGTACCTATTTGCTTTTATAAAGTGGGAATGCCTCATTGAAATTTCCACGTACTCATTCTCACAGTCCAGTACCTATATTCCTTCAGTATACCAACCTACACATATAGTTCCATAGTAACTAATCAAAATTCTTCGACAATGTCGTAATATGCAAGGGATAAGGTATTGTAGATCTCACAGTATTAGGTAAGACATAACCTAATATCAAAACATATTAACCATTTTAAATGTGTTTTTTTATCTAAAATATTGCCAAAGTGAAGAGGATAGATAAAATAAAAAATAAGTATAATTATACGAAGTTTGAAAGTAGCGCTTGTGATGGGCAAGATTAAGTTGGCATGGTAGGTATTATATAGGCATGCAATGCGGAGGGATGAAAGTCATATCACGAGCAAAGTGTTAGATGTGTTTTTGTTTTTTGTTATTGTTACTGATAAGTGCATGAGTTCCTTATTTTTAGTAAATTAAATGTTCTCCATTGGAGGTGTGACAAATAAACGTTTTTCCTTCTTCTTTCTTTCTAGATATGGATGTGGATTGTATGGTTATATAGAAGAAGAGGTAGACCAAAGAAAAGATGGATGGACTGTGTATAATATGACATAAGCAAGAAAGGAAAGAGCTGAGATGACGAATGATGGAGGTGAGTGGAAGAAGAAAACTTGTTGTGCCAACCCCACCTAATGTGGAATAAGGGCAGGAAGACAATGATCTAAAATATTGCCTCACACAATTATTGTGGACAATCCACACAACACTATCTAGACCCAAACTAAGCAGAGCTTGTATGACAGGAGCCTGAAAAATACAAAAATAAAATAATTTTATTAAAAAAAGAAAGTATCGATTTGGTAAAAAAAACCCTAACCTATTAAACGATTCCTAGACTTCTTCTATTATGGCCGTGGGATGCATAAAGGCCTGCGCACACCTAGTTCGCTGGCGGAAGCGATCAGTGAAACGCTGTCAAATATCGCTGTCAAATCTCAAATCTGACAGCGATATTTGACAGCGTTTCACTGATCGCTACCGCCAGCGAACTAGGTGTGTTCGAGCCTTGAATAATGATAATCAACGTTTAGTAATTAGTGTCTTGTGAATAAGCAATTTGCTATATAATTTACACTATCCGTTTTTATTTGTATCGCCATATTTTTTACTTTTTTACATATTGATGAAGTTATAACGCGTCGCCTTACATTGCAAATTGTGGTGTAATTATTAGTCTATATTAAGAACAGCCATGTCATGTCTGCCGTATGCCAGGTGAGCTGTGGGTAAATATAGTCACCAATTGGAATCCTGACCCAGCGAGAAGACGCGTGGCAGACCTAAACGGAGATGGTGAGACGAGCTTGATGGTTTCCTGACGGACTGGACAAGCGTAGCCAAGGATTGCGATGTCTGGAGGTAATGGGGGGAGACCTTTGCCCAGCAGTGGAACTCGGAGGGCACATAACACATAACAATAATAATAATAATTAAAAGCAGACTATAACCTGCTGCTGTATATATAGGACTGGCCTCTAGCTCAGTTAGTAGTAGCTCTGCCTTCTGCGCCGTAGGTCGTGGGTTCGATCCCCACCGAGAACAAATATTTCTGTGGTGAACATTATAATAAATGTTTGTTCTCTGTCTGGGTGTTATATTGTATTCTAAGTATGTATTTACAAAAAAAAATGTATTCAAGTATTATATCAGCTATCTGGTTCCCATATTACAAGCTCTGCTTAGTTTGGGGCTGGGTAGTGTTGTGTGAGTTGTCCACAATATTTATTTTATTATTTTATTTTATATTGTGAGAATTGTCTAAGGTTGCACAAACTTAGTATAATAATGTGAGTACTAAAAAGGTGTGATCTTGATAAGTGTAATTAGAACCAATTCACTATTTATAAGATCATCATGATGCGTGCTGATATATTATGAGACCATCAGAATGGTCTCAAGTGCTGATATTTTACCAAATTGGTGTTTTAAGTAAGTACTTACGCAAAAGTTCTACCTTGCCACCTTAGGGGTGCATTTTCTGTGACGCTAATTACCGATATCCCGCTGTGATTTGATTGTGACTAGATTTTAACTAGTCTTCGGAAGTGTAAAAGTGGTAAGACGGCAATTTGGCTTGCTTCATTAAAACTGTACAATGTACATACTATAAACTTTTTAAAAACGTTTCTTACTTCTTTTGTTGGTACTTTTAATACTAAAATCTCATAGTATAGGTGTTCTATTTATCACATAGCTAATGTCACTTCAAAGGTACACCTGGACCACAGACAACGAGCAGTTAGTACTGCACATCAAATTGTTTGAACAATTGCCAAGAAGTGTCGTTTTCAGTGACGATGAACGTCTACATAAATGAGAAAACGAATTAGTAAAGAACTAACTATCCAATATACATTTTAAGCTTTCCCTGTCCCTTGATTTTGCTTTTTACCTCATTAATGGATAAAAACTTCCTTTTACGGAGTTTTTAAGTAAACAACTAAGACTACTAAAAATGTCTTATTTTTGGGAACGAAAATTATTTTTAATTGGTATTTAATGTTTGTTATATTTCCCATTGGTTGTTTTTTATATTTTCCATGAGATCCGATAAAAATAGGGCCGCTAATCTTCTAGTTTTATCTTATTCCGACGGCTTATTGTTGAAAGCCGACGGCCTAAGAAGGGGGTTGATATAATACCCCCAGTATTTCAAGAGTAAATCAATAGTTTTGATATACTAATATATTCTACAGTACAAGAAAAGTACTTACAAAGGTGTCAAATACTTGAATTTAGTGAACGTGGCAGGTAATCGAGTTGGTTGAAATTTAGATTTCCAAAGATACTTAAAGGGATTTTGTAACACTTTGTTTACAATTGCCATTTGTTTTGTCAAATAATACAATGGGCAAATCCTGACAGATGTTGGTTTTTGATCGGTGAAGGTCGGTTCACAAGATTTGTACCATTGGCATTGCTGACGCAAAACAAGTCACGACTTCTAATGTAATTTGAACGTTGTGCAAAGGTTTTACTTTCTCTTCTAATAGCATGGCCATGAAGATACTACTCAGTCAGTGGAAATTAGGGGTTTAGAATACCTACTTACCTTACTAATAGTAAACGTCCAAATTAAAATCCTTAGGTGCACTTAAAATCCTACTGATTTGAAAAGAACTAGAGACACGACAATAAGAAGTAACACTCGGATACAAGAAAACTATAGACAATGTTTAGTTGTAACAAACTAAATGCATTAAACTCAACCCACAATAGAAATAGAAATGTATGCATGAATCCACCTAATATCCGGTCTACGAGTAGAAGCTCTCATTGCGTATTCCATGTCGACACTAGGAGCCACGCTGTTAGATACGTAGATATTAGTCTGGTTGAACATTGTTTAATCTAAGCCTTAGCTCAATTGATTAATCCAATCTTGTTTCAAAAAATTATCATGAATTTCTCTGCCACTATTTTGAAAAAATGAGAACTTGACTGAAGTACTAAAAGTAAATGAAATGAAATATTTTTATTGGAAATTTTATTCTTTTTACATAAGTAATACATTTTTTTTCCTTTACTTCAAACAAGTGGCCGCCCACGGCTTTGCTCGCCCCGTTTCCGTTTCTTTTTCAGGATAAAAGTTTTTCTGTGTCTGTCTTCCGGTTTTAAGCTACTTCCCCACTTAATTTCAGCCAAATCGGTTCAGCCGTTCTTGAGTTACAAATAGTGTTAGGTACTAAATTACAACTATTTTTTATAGACCTCGAATATAGATTATATCTATGGTGTAAGAATTCCTTCTCAGATATGAAATAGGTCAGCTTTCTCAAATATAAAATAACTTCAAGCATACTTACTACATACGCTACAAGCTTTTTTAAGCTATAATAATTATTAAATCTTTGAAAAGCTACATTTGCCTTCTGCCAACTCATCATCCATCATAACTCATATGACTTCAGTCTCCAAGCATTCTTCAAAGAGTGACGCGTGCGTTTCCGGTAGGTATTTTTAATAAATAACAAATGTAATCCACGCTCGCTGAGCTCATTCCCCGAGCTACAGCGTCGTGCTGGGACCAGCATGGGGTAATTCAATAAAGATTATCGGAGAGATAGCTGCAGACCTGCTTTTTGAGTCTAAGCCACACGATTCGGCTATACTAACCCGTTCCTTATTACTAGAACAATAGAATAATAAAAATAAAATAAATATTGTGGACAATTCACACAACACTACCCAGCCCCAAACTAAGCAGAGCTTGTAATATGGGAACCAGATAGCTGATATAATACTTGAATACATTTTTTTTTGTAAATACATACTTAGAATACAATATAACACCCAGACAGAGAACAAACATTTATGTTCACCTCACAAATATTTGTTCTCGGTGGGGATCGAACCCACGACCTATGGCGCAGAAGGCAGAGCTACTACCAACTGAGCTAGAGGCCAGTCGAATAAACAGTTATTAGAATTTAAGCTTGTATTACATCAGCAGAAAAGGCTAGAAGAAGAATGTTTGAACTTAATTAGTTTCTAGATTACTCTTCGTGCCTTGTTCATACATTTTTCTATCTTACTACCGTCCTACCAAACAACCTACGTCCTTTTAAAAAATACTTACAAAAATAAACACTATCGCAGTTTATTTTTTAGTAAATTTTAGACTGGACTATTATTCGATTAAACAATATAAATATTCGCGAAGATAAATAAGTATTATAGTCAATAGAATCATACGATGTCAAATCAGAATTAATTATAGGTAAATGCCAGATGATATTCCACTCATAGGTGACCTAAATATCATGCCTTTGATTCATTGATTACTGTTGCAGATTTCTATTTTGGCTTTTAATTTAAATGCTTTTAAAAGCGTTCTTAATTTAAAAGTATTTTCCAAATAAAAACATTTGAATACAGAACCAATATTCAAATTGGAACATTTGAAAGCAGACGCAATATCTCTACAGAGGTGAGTATTTACTTTCTAAAAGCATTCTCGATTTAAAAGGTGGTGTCAAACCTTCTTGAAGATAGCAGGAAACCAATCCCGTTCGATGTAAGAGCCACAATAGGAGATAAGTTTTTCGTCTGTCACTTGTTTCCTGACTTTCACTCTAAGTTAGGGGACGGGAAATTTGTTAGTTTGTAGGTACTATTAGTTCTCAGAGTCAATTCACTACTTCTAAACAAAAATAATGTTAAGAAGGTATGATATCATAATATATTCTTTATAAAAACTCATTTTACTTAAAAGAAAACATAAATTACTCTTTGGCCATGTCAATGCCTTTTCTCGAACTGTAAGTACTTATCTAAATAATGAATAAGTGCACGGCCACAATAAGGCCATAACATGGCGCATTATCATAGGGCATATTGCCTTGATGTGACCAGACCTTAACTTAATGATGGTTTAAATCATTCGGAGGCATTTTAAAGCTAACGCGTCAGTTTTTATCTACAAGTAAATAAAAAAGTCTTTGGTTTTTAGACAACCAAGAGAGACAGAATTTTACATTACAGAAAACGTTTAAAATAGCCTTGCAGGCCACAAACTATTATATTTTCCAACTTAGATCCAAATGGTTCTATTCTTTACCTCAAGTGGCTTTTTTGATTCAACTTAAAAGTATTTTAAGACTCAAGAATCTTAAAACTGTTGAAAAAAAATGAATCTTTAATTGAGTGACTTTCAATCGAGAACCAATAGTCCCGTCATTGGCAGTGTGTGCGGAACCTGTGACATGCTTCCAGACAAAGGGGCTTGATATATGATTAATGCTAACTTTCCATGAACCGGGTTGCGGTATCTAAACACAAATGTCTATTATTGCAAAGATGTACCTTAAGCTTTTGAATCTACCCATCTACCAATTTCAGAGTCAGCATCAGAGTTTCAGCATAGTAAGTATGCATTTCTAATATGCATACTTACTATGCTGAAACTCTGTCATGAATAGTTATGCAAAAACCAATGTGACACTAAAGATATATTTTTGCTGCTTCTTCTTCTGTGAAAGAAACAATGGTTGACACACACTCGTTTTTATGTAAATAAGCTTTTTTATATGGTAAACTACCGTCTAAGTTTCCTTATTTTTAAATTTAAAAGATTTTTTTAATTGATTATTTTTTTTCTATTTCCAAAACGCTTCTTATTTATGAATGGCATGCAGGAGCAATAAAATGCAGCTGTAACCTCCTTCATCCGTAAAATAATTTGAAAAAAGAATCATAGAAAAACAAAACTCGAAACGAAATCCCATAATCTACGCCCAGCATTTAGCGGTATGGTTACGTAATATTCACTTGTCACCCCAGTATAACTTATCCAACTTCTTATGTACATTAAATATCATGTAACTCATCGCCCCAAAAGTTATATACCATACATCTATTTATGTATATGTCTATATGTATGTTTATATTTTGTAAATGCGGATTTAGGCATCGCCTAATGAAATTATTTGCTGTTCTCAGTACAAACGCGAGGGTCGTGATTAACGGTGTGAAATGGCGGGGAAGAAATTTAATCGTCTTACTGGATTCGACTTTGCATAGTGAATTAATTTGTCGGCTTATGGTAGACAGGACGTCTTGATTTTCATCTTGTTAATTTTCATGCGAGTAATGATTGAATATGATATATGAGTGAGACTCTTTAGTGTGGAATTCATTAGTGCAGTCTGGTTTTCCTGATCATTAAAACAAACTGAATTATTTATACATATTTTATTAGAATAATAAATATAATGCACTAAAATAATATTTAGCAGCATTGCTGTGTTGAAATTACTGGCCCGTGAGGCTGAAGATCTATATGCCTCTTAGTTGATAGACGCATAAACAAAGCAATGCCTTGTTATAGATGATGGTCGCTTTACCATTAGGTGGGCCATATTCCTGTTCCATCAAGTAGATGTACCTAACCTGCTCAGAATTGTTCTTCCTGGAAATGTCCTATACATAGACATTTTCTAGGAGGCCTATATCCAGAAGGGTGATGATGTGGATGATGATGACAGACTACATAAATACCAAAGTATGATTGTGCTGGTGAAGCATTAATATATACATATATAATATAAATAGTATAGCCAAAGTCAAATATAATATCAAATATTTCTTTATTCAGTGGTATTACAAGGATCAAGTCATACTTAGGTATTTTGTACGTCATTTTTGGACTAATGCCATACTTTTTTCCCACCCAATACCATACTTTTATCCTATCCAATGCCATGAATTTTAAAAACAAATGAGTAACTAATCCACACTCTACTAATCTTGGAAAGGGCTCAGAATCGTTCTTCCTGGAAATGTGTAGGGGAGGCCTATGTCCAGCAGTGGACTTCTTCAGGCTGATGATTATGAACTACTCACTAACCAGCTTGGTAGGTATGTATGATGACATCGAATGCTTTCTGATTGAAGCAGCGGTCGGGAGTTAGGAGGCGAGCGGATGTGCACCAATAAGGTCAAGATTTATATGAACACACATTTGTCATACACTCAAACGGATACTTGAGGGAATCAACGGGTCAAGATGGACCGATGACTACAAGCTGGAGGATTTAAAATACTGGCCGATTAAAAAGATAGTAAGTCAGTTGATATGAAAGGAAACGGCATATAATAAAATAAAATAATTTATTACCAATAAAATAACCACTAACAATAATATCTATTTATTTCAGGAAATAATCGTTTTTAAAATTAAAACATGACCCATATTATAAATACCTTTCCACTCAAATCAAAATGTTTATTTTGGTGTGTATGCCCATGCATATACAGTGGTGGACACATAATTAAAGACACCCCCCAATTGATCACAATAAATTTGATTTTGGCACTACCATTAGCCAAAGTAGGCATTGAATTTAATGTAATTGTTACTAAATAATACACGACGTTGCATTCTTAAAATAGGGAACAAAAAAAGTTGCGTTGCTTAGTAGTTAAGACACTGCTCACTATTCCAATCTAATACCAACTTTTTTAACACACCTGTTGCTGGCCAGCTAATTAAAGACAGTGCACGCTGTGTTCTGAATTTCAAAAATTAAAAATGAACTACACTCGGTTTTTCATTGTTTTGCCTTGAATTTGCATGAAACGTCGACATTAATTACAGCAGTTTACTTTTTGTATTCAAATTAATACGTTTTATACCCATCGATATGGGAAAAAACAAAGAGTTGATATTCATCCACTAGAAAGACAATCTTGAACTTTCATAGCAAAGGTTGGTCATACAGAACAATCGCAAACCATTTGAGCTATTCTAAGGACATGGTTATGAATGCTATAAAGCATTTCAAGAAGTTCAATACGACCATAAACGTACCCAGAAAACCGAAACCTAGAAAAACTACTCGCCGGGAAGACTCTAAAATGGTGTTGTTGGCAAAAAAGAAACCGTTCAAAGGATCAGAACTGATACGCTCGGAAATATACGGGGCAGGAGGGTCGACGGGTGTGTCTGCAAGGACTATAAGACGGAGACTATAGGAGGCGAACTTGTACGGAAGAGTGTCTCGGAAGGTGACACTTTTGAAAAAGCAAAATGTTAAGGCAAGGTTAGCGTTTGCCAAGAAATATGAACACTGGACTGAACAAGAGTGGAAAAATGTGCTTTTTTTGGATAAAACTAAAATAAATATGATTCATTCTGACGGAAAACAATATGTTAGACGCCCCCCGACCAAAGAAATGGATCCGAAGTACACCAAGAAAGTAGTGAAACATGGAGGGCGAAATATCAAAGTGTGGGGCTGTTTTTCAGGGTTTGGTGTCGGACCTGTCAGGAAGATAGAAAGCAATATAGATAAATGCCAGTACTAAAATATTTAAGAAGAAACCATGTTGCCCTATGCTGAGCAAAATTTACCGATCATTTGGACTTTTACAGGATAATGATCCGAAACACACCACTAAAGTAGTAAAAAATTTCTTACGGAGACAGTTTGTGACAGTTTTGGATTGGCCCCCATACAGTCCGGATTTAAATCAGATCGAAAACTTGTGGTACCAGATGAAGAAGACAGTGGCGGCAAAGCGTTCATCAAACTTCGATCAACTTTACATAGCTTTTACAGAAGCGTGGTAATTAATTTCGGTACAAGCTTGTACAAAATTGATCGCTTCCATGGCTAAGAGATGTCGTGCCGTTTTTGTTGCAAAAGGATACGTGACCAAGGGTTAATACGCATCGGAATACTTTATAAAAATGTGTTAGAAAGCTTACGTACTGAGATAACTTCAATGATAACTAATTTTTTTAAAATTTCTTGTTACGAAATGAAGTGTCTTTAATTATATGGCCAGACCTTACTAATTTTATTTTTTATTTACACTGCTTACATTTAAGTTTTACCGAATAAAAGCTAAGTTTTATTGTAAATGTTGCGTTTAAACATTACACAGTAACAACACAAATAAAAATTAATAGTGCAGCAAGTTACAATTGCAGTATGATAAAATCTGTACGGAGAAATAGCTTAGTTTTTCAGTATGCTTCCAGTGTCTTTAATTATGTGACCACCACTGTATGTAGTTCCAAAATAATCAGTTTGATTGAGATCTCAAACTCAATAAAATTTGATTCATTACAATTACAAGATCACTTTGAAACGTCTTAAAGCTAGGTGAGTCTAGGTGCCAGTTCCACGCGACCAAGCCTAGAAAATTAGGTAGAAACACGATAACAGTTCTAAACTGTGTGTCACGAACATTCATTTTAAACGAAAATACATACATTTATAAAAATATTTAATTACGGATTGTCTGCACCTTTATTTAAAACATTTAAATAAGCCATGAATACAATATTAGACAGTAATTTTAAGCAAACCTACTAATTCATAACAAAATAAAAAATAATGAACAGTATTTTCTAACCTTTACATTCTACGACTATGTTCATTTTAGTAGGTAGATAGTAAAAGCCAAAATCACGAGGTCTTTAACCCCTTATACACCTATAGAAGTTCTAAGTTTTACATAAAATTTTAGAGGTCTATCTTAATTGGTTGTATGATTTCTCCTTGAGCAGTGCGGTGGTATTGTTGTCTTCGTTGATTGATATTGTAGTTTAACTAACGATTGACAACAATGGATCCCCAAATATGACTATATGTATAGTATAGAATATTTATTCTAAGGCTGTTTACAGGGTGCTTGCATATTGCAGTAGAATTTTCTTTCTTTCTTATTAGGTACACACAAATGCAAGCGTTTGTGTAATCATTATCATCATCATCATCAGCCTGAAGGGGTCCAATGCTGGACATAGGCCTCCCCTACATATTTCCAGGAAGAACAATTCTGAGCCCTTTCCATCCACCGACTTTCTGCAATCTTAACAATGTCGTCAGTCCATCTGGTGGGTAAGCGCCCTACTTTTCGTCTTCCGGTTCGTGGTCGCCATTCGAGAACCTACTTTATTTGTTTAATAATACGGACCTTAATGTAGTCCAGAATTGTTCTTTCTGGAAATGTACATTGGAGGCATAAAGTAAAAGTCAAACACAAATTATAGTCAAATATTAAATTAAATTATATTCATTGATATCAAAAGGATCACTTTGAAACGTCATAAAGTTAGGTGCCAGTTCTACGTGACCAAGCCTTCAAATATTCATTGATATTAAAAGGCTCACTATGAAACGTCTTAGAGCTAGGTACCAGTTCTACACAACCAAGCCTAGAAGAACAAGCAGCAAACTACGGTTTGGTTCCTACCGTTTTTTTTTTGCATGATTCTTTTACAAAACAAAAATAGTAATTGCAGTAAATAGCATAACGTTCAGTAGTTGACTCTTTGATGATGATTATATAGAATTGTTAAATAAGGTGATAAAACTTGCAATAAATAATTCTATGAATATGAACTCTGATGAACTCATTTTTCTCTTTTTTTGTATGAACTCTGATTATTTCAGTTTTCTGTATTTAGATAAAAAAATAAAACACCCTGTATCTTGAATGTCTTCTCACAAACAGCTGTCACTCACGGATTGACAAATGACAGTCAAACCTTTGTCCCATTATATGCAAATGTTCACCCTTATGTACCGCGATTTCCCAGACTAATAATATTGATTGATCTAAAATTTGTATACAGACATTCCAATACACGGCCGCAAGATGGAACACCCCAACAAAATGATTTCCATTTAAGATTGTTTAGTATCACCCTATCACTTATTAATATAAATTAATAATAATGTAAAAATACATTTTGACCGTCTGCGAAATGTATCTGGCAAGCACTGGAAGAGAAGAGCCGAAGACCGGGCTCAGTGGAGCGTCTTGGGAGAGACCTTCCAGCAGAGGACTGATATAGGTTGATGATGATGAAAACTGAACTGGTATAACTCTACAGTATTCAGTATTTAGTACATTTAATTTACCCTCTATGAATATAATACAGTAGAAGAAGAAACGGTTCTGTTTAAAGTCTTGTGCATATCTAAGTATTCTTTAGTCATAATCATAATCTTTATTTCTCTTTAGACATTTTACATGTGTTACCGTGTGCATACGTCACACAAATATACATATATGATTTACATAAAAATAAAAATAAATTCTGATCAACACATACATTTGAATGAAATAAGTGGCGATAGATTCATATTTGACAACGATTCACTGATCGCCACGCTCAGATGAGAGGCTTTAGTATGTTTCGGATATTGTGGTAGATCGCTTTATTCACTGTAAATATATATGCCAAATTGTTTCATATTTTCTATATTCTCAAAAATATGGGTTTTCACATTACTGTTCTCTTCATAAGAGTAACTTGAAATAAATATAAGATCAGGATTCATAAAATTTGGTAGAAACGAATCACCCAAACAGTTGTTCACTCTTTTCATCACCTTTGTTTTCAGTAAATTTATTTAACACTGGAGGACTGTGGAGGAGTTGACAGCGAACATCTGGATCCACATGCTTCAGCTCAGGCAGACAAGGTTTGTTGGCACTGTAAAACAAACAAATTAAATTAAGCGTTTAGATGATGTCATAAAACTATTAAAAGCTAAGCTAAGCTGTCCTATTCAACTTCTTATTTTTAGACTGTTCGATCTGGACTAGTATTAAAGTCAGTTTCATAGGACTTTGACAGCAATATACTGATCTCCATCGCAGGTGATCTAGATTTGCGCAATCAGAGGTCTAGAGGTCCTCAAAAGAATGGTCATATTTGGCTTTAAGAATAAATTCGATTCCGTTGCAAATTTTAATAGAATTCAATTATTATTCAAAAACTATCACATTGTGTGCGAGAATCAAACATTACATTTTTGAATCTCAAACCCCCAATTCTCTTGGTTTTATCATCTGCTTGGAAAACCATAGAAAATTGCAAAACTTTCATGTCGTGCTTTTGTTTTTTTTTTACTTCATCAGGCAACGATGCTTGTACTGCCTACCTATACTACAGCCAAATTATGAATAAAAACTTTTTGCAATTGACTATTTTTAACCAAATTCCTATCAAAAAGGAGGAGGTTCTCAATTCGGTTGTATTTTTTTTTTTTTAATGTTTGTTACCGCATAACTTCGTCATTTATGAGCCGATTTGAAATTTTTTTTTTTTATCTGAAAGGTACTGCTTCCAGATTGGTCCCATTTTAATTTTATTAAAATCGGTGTTGCCATTTTTTTTAAATATTTTTTTTAATGTTTGTAACTGCATGCCTCCGTCATTTATGAACCGTTTTAGAAAAAATATTTTTTTATTTGGAAGATTATTCTTATGTCCAGATTGTCCCAAACAAATTTGATTAAAATCGGTTTAGCCGTTTGGCAATGAAGTCGGTTTCTCACGTTTTTTAAACTTATAATTATGGTGTATGTAAGTCTGCTTGGTTTCAGCAACGAGATGACAGGTTACACGTGGTCCCGCGCATGTTTCATCTCACACAGACAGGCGGTGACACTGCGAAGACAAACAAACATGATAAATGTGTAATTCCGATAAAGTTCTGCGAGTGGTGAGGGGAGAGTATTGGTGCGATGAAGGTAAGCCTCTAGTTTTCTAAGAAATATAACATTGCGAGGTGGGGTGACAGTCTGCGAAATTTAGCCAAGCATCGGAGAAGAGCTGAAGACTATAGTGGCGTATGTTGGAAAAGACCTAAAATCCAGCAGTGGACTAATATAGGCTCATGATAATCCATATTTATACTTCTACGAGCCGGTATGACCGAGCTTCGCTCGGGTTTAAAAAAAAAATAGTATTATTATTTGCCAATAGATGTCAGGAAGAGTCGTATCTTTATTGGCTTATTTTTAATTAACAACGCCTTCTAGCTTGCAGTTAGTTGCTCACAATGCCAATAGATGGCAGAAACAGTCGTATATTGAGTTTATGTTTGATTATTGCAAAACACCAACTTCACGTCATTTTCTAAAAATGAATCCTAGCTAGATCGATTTATCGCCCCCGAAAACCCTTGTATAGTAAATTTCGTGAAAATTGTTGGCTCCAGTTTCCGAGATCCTAAATATATATATATATACAAGATTTTCTCGTCTAAAGGTATAAGATATACAAATATGATGAATAAACTCAAAAATTACTGCGCTGATTTCGAAAAATATTTCATTATTAGAAAGCTACATTCACCTTGAGTAACATAGGCTATATTCATGTGTTTAAAAAATAAATGTCCACCCGTGCGAAGCCAGGGCAGGCCGTTAGTATTACATTAAATAATAACAGGAATAAAAGATTTAGGAGGTAGTGTATGATATTGATAACATTTCATAGGACCAATAAAAACAAATCAAAAGTGTATTAATTCAGTAGGATCGCAAGCATTACTTTGAAAAGTCTTAAAGCTTAGGTGAGTCTAGGTGTCATTTCCACGCGACCAAGCCTAGAACAGACAACTTTGAGATCAGGCTTTTGTTCCCTGAAAGCTGTAACCGTAGTATAGCGGTGATATCGTGTTTGAACATGAAAACAAATAAAAACAGAAACCATCACACACACAGGATGGTAACCACTGTTCAGGCAACCTAAACACAAAGGTAAGCTTAGGTGCTTGTGAGATATAGTTGCAAAATACAGGAGTACAAGCCCAGTAGATTTTGTAATAAGCAAGTGAGTGACCTTCTTTCCTTTTTTATATTTTATTTCATTGTTATATGAATAAAATAAAATAAATTATTTTTTCATTGCTTGCACAACTCTATAAAAAACTTGGCATGTAGACTAAACTCGACTAATATCTATCAAGGTCATTAAGATACATCCACGTAAAAGTGCTAAAGCAATCTATCAACCTAATAGAGTTGTCTAAAAACCTTTTGTTCTATCAAGGAAATGGAGAAACTAATGATTACGAGATAATGCGTAAGAAATGGACGAAAGGAACGAACACTTTCCTTAGTCTGTTCTGAAAAAGCGAAAAAAGGTTTCTTGATGGAGAGTCGAAAAAAAGACCGAATTTCGTCTCAAGAGAGTAAGACTGCAGAACCTGAGTATTCAACCTTCCACATAGACAAAAGTAATACGTGCTTATTAGATAAATCAGATTTGCGACCTTGAACTGGTGAATGATAAGGCTCAGTTTCCTTTCACGGAGATTAACCTTAGGATGCTTTCAGGGCTTAGTGTAAAAACGAGATATCCGTGACTAGTCAGAAAAGGAGAGGGCACAAAAAGAGCGAGATAAGAATATGGCATTTTGATTAATACACAGACATTGCTCAGAGCGGGCCGTGTACCATTCCTAAGTAATGACCACTCCATAAAGACATGGTTAAGGTTAAAACAAAATTACTTTATCAACGCCTTGTTTTTAATAAATATCCTGTTTCAGGAAATATTATTGTTGTTTCCAATACAAGAAATTGAGATGTTAAGAAGATGTTACGATCCGACTGCCTTATTAATAGCTACACAAGTGATGTATTATTAAAATCGTTTATTTTGTTAGCAACTCTTGTTTTTATATTTCTATTTCGTGTCTTGGAGAGTTATTTTATTACTGTAATTAATTAAAAGATTGTGTGTAGATTCATTTAATTGAAAATTGATATTCTATTGCATACTAGATTTTTTCGTTTTATAAATTGTTACCATTAACAGCTTATAAATATAAATGTAACTTTACACATCATAAATAAAGAAGATACGATACTATTGTTATTAGAAAAACAAGTTTGTACACAGACATTTCCAAAAAAAAAACAAAAACTAAAGATGCTTAACCTTCGAAAACCCAACCAAACGGATATTAAAATACAATAAAAAACCGCTTAATAACAAAAGTGGGACGAAAAAAAAACAACTCAATGTAAATGTGCCTATGACATTCTCATTGGATAAAAAGGGTTAAGACAGCTGTCAGATAGAGCGTCGACCAAAGGAATGAGTAATAACTAGAGATAATCTCTGACAGATCCGTCTTATAAAAAGCCGACATTTTGACGTGGATAAATAAGAATTACATAGCTATTTATCAGAAGGATTTCGGTTCCTGTTTAATTACCTGGATTCTCACAATGTGTTCTTTTTGCGTTTGATTCGATTAAGATCGCTTGGGGATTCTTTTTATTTGCATTTCAATTAAAGACAAATATATTTTTTTAAAGTTGTTAAGGATTTAAAAAAACGTCTGATCGTTTCAATCACACAATACACATCTCATTGGCCATGACTCAAAAACTAGGTACTTTTTCAAATCGTATCTTAAGCTCGGAGGTTCGAGTGATGTTTTGGTATTAGGTTTGATAATCTCGCAAACTAGTGCAAACCCTGTTAGATACACAACAAGTTATTCAAGTTATCAGGTAATTAGAGTGTTATTCAGGAAAACAGGTCCTGGTCTAAATTGAATTGAGGCATTGAAATTTGAAAAAAATACCGAAACAACACAGTATTTTGCCTTTCGATCTCTTATTTTACGTTTAAATACTTCTTTTTCTTATCGTGTCACTGGTCAAACCAAGTGTGGTGCAAGGAATAGTTTTAAGTTCTACGACATGCTGGTTTCCCCGCCACATTTTTCTTTATACCGTTTGAGATTACTAGCATTTTATATTTTTAAACGAAAAAATCATTGGTACACTACTGTATTTTAGTCCATGACCTTAAGAAAAGGCAGGGCCGCTACCACTAAGCCACCAGTGCTGCTTTCTCAGTTTACAAACTGAACCCATCCAAGTAAAAGAGGCAGAGGTTATTGTAAAAAGATACAGTATAAAAAGATGAATTTCCCTCAAACATAAACAGTTTCCTCAAAATACAGAAGGGTCCCGCATAATCAATTGTATATGGCGATGTCCAGCCACTGGCAGTTAACCGGAATGGTCGCGCCATTACCAACTAATTCCATGTCATTTGCCTGCGGCGTTCAGCGACGGTCACCTCCTCGGCGTGATTCCACTTTGATGACTTGAGGTATGTGGTTCTAAGGTATTTTAAGACGTTCACTTCACATGCGGTTCTCTAATGTAGGGAAATCTCATTTACCTCCTATACCTACCATGGAGTATTTTGTACATAACTTATATACAGTGTGTTATATACAGTGCCATTTTGTATTTTAATACAGTCCTGCCATCCAAAGGTTGTTTGTAAAGATCGCCCATAGCGATAAGACTGCCCATTGTATTTCGCTATAGTTTTAGTATTTTCGCTGAATGTGTGATATCTTATTCATGTGGTGTACAATAAAGTGTTATCGATTTATCTTAGAAAAAAGAAAATCCAATGGTCTCATAAGACTTATAGGGTGGAAAGGGTGTTATGCTATTGCTAAAAAAAACTCAAATCAAACGAACATGAAGTCCCAAAAAAATATTATGCATGCCCAAGCACAAATTTAGAACAGATTTCCACGTTTAAAAATGTTATGGTTATATATACCTACTACTCGTATCTAGCCCCAAGCTAAGCAGAGCTTGTACAATGGGAACCAGATAGCTAAATAAAGCTCTGAGAGCTGTCTTTCATAAACATAATATTTTTTTATTTTACTATATTCAATTCAAGATTTGCCGAGTCTAAACAATTATTCAAACCTTGACCCAACATTGACATTTGTTACATAATCTCATCCAGTCCCGCACGCAAATGGACGGGATTATCCAGTAATGGCGAGACTATTCCAACTAAATGTGTTGGAGATATACTTGGAGTGCCACGCCATCAATTTGTTTTGCTTCTGTCTAGGAGTTTGTAGTTCTATGATTTTACAACGGTAATATAAACGTCTTACGTTATTACTTTATGACATTTTATTATCATCAAGAAGTCCACACCTGGACATAGACCTCTCTTAGATATTTCTAGAAAGAACGATTCTGAGCTTTTTCCAACCACTGACTTGCCACGATCTTTACAATGTCGTCGGTCCATCTGGTAGACATTTGGGTGTACGACATTTAGGGCAAGTTTTTCAATAAAAAGATAATATTTTTTTTTATTCGACGAAAGCGTTTTTCTGTAGATTGAAAAGTCAGCCCTTAAGGTACGACACCTATAACGCTGACAAATATTATATAACAGCGATATAAGTAAGTAGGTATCGCTGTCACTCATTGCCTAGAGGTGGCCGTAGCTTTACACTTCTAAATTGATTAATACTTAAAAAATGAGAGATATATAATGAGAAAATAGTGATAAACATGATTTATTAAAGTGTCAACTGGACGTTAATTTAAAAAATTGCAAATAATCTATCTATCTGTCAATACACACCCATGCACGCAAAAATTTGTTTTTCTTTCGATTTCGATAAGACAAACTACAAAACAAAGAAAGGAACTTATCCTGTGGGGCATTCCTCCATCAATCACTTCCAATATTTGCTATTCGCCATAATCTGTGTGCCCGACTCAGAGGGACCCACTATGGGACAAAAATCGATTCTCACGGAAATTATATTGATATTCAATACACAATAAATGGGTGCTGTCAAAAACTTGCTGTTCGCTCCTACGGTCATCCCTAAGCTATCTGTGTCATTTGCTATTGGAAACGCAGGATGCATGCGTCTCGCTTTCTCACCTTATTTGTTGTAAGAGAGAAGAGGACAATGGGATATAGTGGGTTTAGCTCGCCTTTGTCACGAGGACTGAACTAATTTTTCATCATAGGGCCCGCGACAGTTACAAATGCGTCCGAACTGTCTCCGTCTTTAATAATGCTTTTTATATTTTTTCAAGGGTATTTCGCCCTCCTTCGAATGAAGATTTTCATCCAAAAGCTTAGGGGAAAGAATTTTAAGAAGCTTATACCTTCTTAATTGAGTATTATTCGTAGTATTCTTACTGAGCATCAATTGGTATGGGTGGACAATAAAATAATCTTCTAATAACCCAAATCATTAACACACCATCACATCACAATAATCATACTTTACAAAGACCTAAAGCACAGTTTAAACTAACGCAGGAAACAGTGGTACTACACTAAGTTACTGTCATGCAATATTGTTTGAAAAAAAGATTTTGTATTTTTGTATTGTAAATTGTAGAACTATGAAATGACTACGACTATGCGACGAACTATGTATTTACAATAACCGTTGGGAAATAAAAGTTCTCGAATAGCGACCACGAGCTGGAAGACAAAACGTAGGACCGACAACCCGGTCCCACCTGATAGACCGACGATATTTTTAGATCACAGGAAGTCAATAAAGAGCTCAGAATTGTTCTTCCTAGAAATGAAGTATAGGGGAGGCCTATGTCTTCCTGGACTTGTTCAGGCTAATTATGATGATGATGGTGAATTTACTAAGGACATTAAATTATTTGGTATACCAAGATCTATGTAACACGAAACCGAAACACACTAACGAAATTTTGTGACGAAACAAAACAAACAATAGAAGCTAGCAATTATATGTATAGTAGTTGCCGATACCTACTCATTGATCAAATTTTGCTAAGCAGTAAATCTGACTCACAATATCCAATCTGCTAATATTTGAAATAGTGGTGAGTACCCCCTAAGCCAACAGGAGCAAGAAAACACCCTCAGAATTATAATTCTCCCTCAGATCACGGCGCCCTCAGATCACTTTGGTTCGCCCGATCAATCAATGTACGAATCTGTCATGTTAGGTTTATAAGAAAAATTGTAAGGATGCGCCCAAAACCCCAGCCTCCCCTCTGTAAACATTTCATAGGGAAAGGGTATTGGTATTTGGAATGCTTAATAAATGATGCGCTGATATTCAATATTTTGGGGCTAGCAAAGTTTGTTTTATGCTTTCAAAAGTAAATACTTTTGAGACTAAAAAAAAAATGTTTTTGCACGTCTATTCTTATTTTTTTTTATACACAGAAATTGATTCTAGAAAGACGTCTAAAAGAATTACTAAAAATACTTAGTGGAAATAATTTGTTTTAACGTTGTTGGTGGGTCAATACAACTTGCTGGTTCTCACGCCGACTCATATGACTAAAACCCAAAAACCACTTCAGTATTTATATTTTTCAAAACGAAACCTTATGACGTAGAAGATAAAGACCAGCAGGAAAGTAATATCAACAATGCATAGGTTTTGTGGCTAGCTGTAGATATTTCGAGAGAGTTACCGCTAATTGTCTAGAAAAAATACTTTAATCGAATAAATGTTTAAGCTTTGACTTCTGTCGGGCATTTTCCGAGTGCCATATTTTTTTTACACATAACTAGCAGCCTGTCCCGGCTTTGCACGGGTGGGCATTTATTTTTTAAACACATAAATATAGCCTATGTTACTCAAGGTGAATGTAGCTTTCCAATGTTGAAAGAATTTTTGAAATCAGCACAGTAGTTTTTGCGTTTATTCATCACAAACATACAAAAATACAAATCTTTTCTCTTTAGAAGAAGATAGAGGTGACTATACAAAAATGCTGCTTATTTTTAATACAGTTTCACTAACATAACAGCAATTCACACGAATAAAAATAATCTAAACTAAAAATAGGTTTCTAACCCCCGAATACTGAAACGCAACTCAGATTTAAGCACGTCTCAAGCGACGAATATTTGACAGATTTTCATTGAAAACTGTCAAATATTCGTCGCTTGAGACGTGCTTAAATCTGAGTTGCGTTTCAGTATTCGGGGGTAAGGCTTTTAAATATTACCTACCTTATCTAATGTAACCTTAGTCCATCAGATTGATATTGAAATACAAATGGCGGCCATGATTTAGTATTCATTTGACGTGATGGAGGCTTTACTCCGGTTTAGGTTTCGCCGGGCGTCGTCTTCTCGTACATCATAGCGCACGCTCTAGATGGTAGTGCTGTGGGCACACTGGGCTGTATTAATTAAACGGTAAAATATACGCCTTTTTATAAAAAAAGTTTGCTTGCATAATGGAAAAGGTTTCAATTCAATAAGAATTACGTCAAAGTTACGGTTTAACCTAATGTTTGGACTCTTCCTGTTTCCTTAAAGAATCTTGAGTAGAGTCTACTGTAAACTATAAAAATATCTAAAGGTAAGGTTTTTTGAGGCACATTACACTTTTGCTATCAATAATTTTGACACTCTTAATGACCACCATATTGCTATATTAATACCTACTCTATTGGGTCTGAAAGGCTTGCATCGCAATTAAAAAAACAAATGTCTACCCGTAGCATTTTTTCATTTGCTAGATTTTGCCACATAAATTCCAAGTTTGCCTTGACTTTTGGCAAATTTTTATTTTTTGGGTAATAGGACGTAGGTAAAACAGTGTTAAAATCTGTTATGACTTTTGCAAGCAAGCAATTTCCACCAATTATTATCTGTAGGTACCAAATGTATAGTATGTATACATTTGGTACCTACAGATAATAATTGGCTCTTGAGTATTCAAGAGCTTGGTAAATAGGCGTAAATTGAGAACCTGTAGACTTTTTTTATTTAAACTCAATAATATAATTATGTAAAAGGAGCTTTGTCACACAGTGACTATGTCACCCCCGTAGGATAATGCACAAATAAACATCTTGATTATAAGAAAAAATAAACAATTATTTTCAAACTACCCGCAAATAAAGTTCGAAAATAATTTATGTCTAGACTTTTGCAAAAAAACACTATTTTTGTACCATCATTGTCTGTACCAAGTGTGTCCCCATCACAAGAGCTCGGTTGACGGGCGCGGGCGCGCGTAATCCCAAAAGATTTCCACTTGAAGCGAGCATCAACTCAGTCCCCGCCGCTACACATTCTAAATAATAAACAGCGCTGCTACCTACGCGAACCATTTTTATGTAATAGGTTACCAACAGTACCTACACGTAGTTATATACCTAGCTATATACATACTCGTACCTAAAGAGGTTTGTGGCAAATGTAATATCTAAGAAAGCCTAAATTATCTCCTAAAAGATACTCAAGGACTAAAGATGCGATTCAAAATAAATTAAAAATTGTCTGGAAGAAATCGCATAAGTGCTTAGACCGCCCTTTGTAGGACAATGTCGACATAAAATATCGGTCGCGTTAGTGCCGAACAGTTATTCGTCGAGTGTAATTAGGATCCGATGGTGCAGCTTTCAGCGCAGCCCCGTACCAAGGAGAAGGTCTTGGGCTCAAATCCAGGCATCACTCGGCTCTTAAGTTTTGGAACATTATAGTCTAAGATCCCTAGAAGAAGGACCTTCACCGAGCTGGCTATTTAATGAAACGTATTTTATATATAATTAAACATGCCAATAAATATATTCTATATGGGTTGCCTATCAAATTTCAGTCCAGGATAATTATGATTAATTAATAATTAAAAAAAAAAAAAAAAACTTTCCACTGGTTTGTTTATTAAACAAATTCTATACCAATCGAAAGTATAGACCCCAGTATTTTTATTCAATAAACATACCGGTGCAAAATGCTAGTATCGATTTTCCTGTTTATACCCGTGTTGTGGCTACCCGAGAGTTGTGACCGGAAAAAAATAGGCAACCTAACGTTTGCATATTCTATGGGGTCTATACTTTCGATTGGTATAGAATTTGTCAATAAACAAACCGGTGGAAAGTTAAAAAAACATTATTTTTTTTTATTATTAATTAATCATATCCTGGACTTAAATTTGATAGGCAACCCATATAGAATATATTTATTGGCATGTTTAATTAAATATAAAATACGTTTCATTAAATAACCAGCTCGGTGAAGGTCCTTCTTCTAGGGATCCTATACTATAATTAAAAAAAAATTTTCACGGAGTCAAGCGTTAAAAAACTACAGTATAATAAAAATGACTACAGTGTTTGTTATTCGTTTAACGTTTGGAAGATGTTAGATTTCGTTTTCTAATCAATACTGAAATAATCTAGCTCAAAAACGCCTCTCAAAAAATACTATTACACGAGAAAAAGTCCACTCAAAAACCTAAAAAGCCCATCTGTACAACAGCATCAATAAACGTAGCAAATAAAACTCCTTGGACGCGCAGGATTGCATTGACATTAGGTACATAACGAGTGCAATACGTCGACGGTCGCGTATCATCAATCGCAAGCCCGGCGGACCGGGATGCATGGCGTTACTTTCCACTGTCTGTAACTAGCTTAACAAGTATCCGACGACTGTTTTATCTGTGTCCCATTTTTATTCAGACTTTACATATATACCTTAGCTAGCTAAAATTGCGCTAAATTTTCACTTTAGCTCCTTTTTAGTTTTTTTTATACAACTATTAGCTAATGAAACAAGCATAATAATACCCACCTGATGTTAGCATCAGGTGGGTATTATTATGGTGCTAACCATCGCCTAGAACAAATCATTGCCGTAGGTTACACACGTCAAGAACTTGCCCTACGATGCACTGCCCTACGTTTATCAACTTGAGGTATGATATTTAGCCTCCCGTGCCAGTAATTTCACCGGCACCCACCCTTCGAACCAAAACAGCAATGCTTCTTCACGGTAGAAAAAGGCATGGTCGTAGTACTTCCCTGGACGAGCCCTTCTCAAAGAGATCTACTACTACTCCTTATTTTGGGTATGTACATGTACACTGCTGTATTATTATTTATTGGAACAGTAATTACCTATGATTGAAATAAAAAATTAATAAATTCGGTTATAATAATTTTTCATTCGTGATAAAATATTATATGCATGACTAGCTATGGAGATGTGTTCTTGTAATAAAACAATCTTAAACCGCTACCACAAAAGCGGACTGAGGACAACAAGTTCTGTGGAACAAAAAGCGAAGTTTTGAAGGTAAGCGGAAACGCGGTGGCCCGAAAGCGAGGAAACACGTTTTCAGAAAATAATAATTCTTGCTTTTCTTACCCATAACAAGATGTTTTATCATTATGCTATTCTTTTAAAAAATTAATGCAGTAAACGAACGATAGGTACATTTTATTGACTGGCCTCTCAGCTCAGTTGCTAGAAGCTCTGCCTAACATGAGGAGGAGGTCTTCCTCCTCCTCATGTAAGGCAGAGTTTTTGCCAAAACTCTATGAAACATTTGGTTCTAAAACTGCCTAATCACTTTTGTTTTATTATCTCCCAGTAAGTAGTAAATTGCAAAAGAAACATGTTTGGAAATTTACATAACAAATTCTGCTATAAAATTTTGTACAAGAAAGGCTTGTCAGGTGGAGCTGGCACCTAGACTCGTCTAGCTTTAAAACGTTTCAAAGTGACCTTTATGATTTCAATGAAGAAATTTTTGGATTTGAATTTGGAGTAGATAGTCACAGGCACGCAATCAACGACTTTTAAGCTAGATTTTTTTTTACAGAATTGAAGTAGACAACGTACACAATATAATTCCACCTAACCCTTCCAGCTAAACGTTTAAACGTTTCAGGTCAGAAACTACATAGGAAGCACTCACAAGACTGGTTGAAACATAAATCTGAGTCGTCGGCTCGGTCGCTTGGAAACTTTTTGAATTATTAGTTTTAATTTCCGCCTAAGATCCGTTCTGTCCCCGTATCTGTCAGCGTAGCAGAGGATGTACCCGGCCTGATGTAGAGCTATATAATATAGCACGGATACCTATGTTTTACTATCAAAACATTGGGTTATAATGAAACCGCTTGACTAATTTTTGATACCGTAATAATAATATTGTAAGAAGAAGAATATTCTAACGCTATCAAAACATATTTTTAATGGAATACTCTTGGTTTTAAACTTAATTGTTATGCAAGCCACGTGCAAGAAAAGTCTAAGAAAATCTATCAAAAGAAAATCAAAGCTATTCATGTTGCATAGCCAATTAAATCAAGTATTACAAGCATGACTAAAACAGGTAAATTTTTACCAATTTTCAAATTTAAGTAACACTTTGTTGCTAAAAAGGAGCAATCGAAGTTTTGCCTCATCTTTTTGGCATACTTTGTTTTTAATTTACAACACACAAAGTTCACAATCAAGCCTTCAAGTTCTATACAATTTACACTCTCAATCATACTCCGGCCTAAAAACTGGGTTTCCTCTATAACGGTGGCCGTCTTATTGATAACCATAAAAACAGAAGCGCTGAAAACACTAATCTGAACGATCAGCTTTTCGTGTATTTTCAGGTTATGTGAAAATTATAACCAAAGATTTGTACCAATTTGCAAGAACTTGTTAGTTGACATATATTAAATACGTAGTGAATAAGAAAGGTAGAATATAAACTAATACTTTGCACTGTATAAATACTAATGAGTAATATAGTACCTAATTGTGCCGACCCCACTTAGTGTGGGATAAGGGCAGGAAGATGATGATATGTTTTGGTGCTAATAGTGGTTTTAAAAAAGTTGGTATATAATAAATAAAATATGAAATACATAAATCCTTGATGAGTAATATTATTTCGATTATGCTTATGTTTAAAACCGCTAACTTTTTCGCAAAATTTCATCATTATCCACTTCAGATAACGACGCTGTAATTCAAGAGACTTCAGCTTATTCGTATCGAAGATCAGCAGCGTTCTTAGCACTCTATTAAGATACCAGTTTATATTGAATGGGAGTGTAATTATATACCGCCAGCGCCACCGGCCGCTGTTGATTTTGAATCGCAGATGAAAAGATATTTTTGAGTTATATGCACGTGTAAATGCGGGAAGATTCGAAGTTTGCAGTAAGTATACTTACGTAATTTGCGAAAGTATCATTCAAGTTGGGAAAAGGATGAATTAACTCTTTCAAATTTGACTTTTTGGATGTGATTTAAATTTTGTTATCATTCGACATTCTAAAAACTTGACATTAATAATGGTTTCTAAATTATAAGTGTTTTACTCTGAACTCTAAAAATAATTTTTGAGAATTTAAATTTGGCAATAAAATATTTGTGAAACGACATCGAGACACATCATTTTGGTGAGTTAATATTTAGGTATTTGACTACTAGGTTTTTTGTGTTTATGTTACGAAAAAGAAAATTTTCCTTATTTACTACCTGAAATGGCAACAACATTCGACACAACATCAGCCGAGCCGATAGGATTAATAAATTTGTCTAGTGGAAACAGCGCTTTCACCATTCTCCCTTTTTGCGTGTGTTTCCACATTTTTCACGCCGTAAATCATATTTTTTCACCGGCAGCGCTTTTTGCTCCGTCCTTCGGTTTGGCCGGGCGCACTGTCATTTTTTTCACTCGAACATTCGAGTTTTGCTTGGTCATTTTACTCGTGTTTTGTACACAGAATTTATGATTAATTCGTTAGTTTGAGTTGAACGAACTTTGTAATTGTAGCGGCGGGTGTTGATGTAATCATTTTAATTTTGTATGTATCCATGACAGGGAACTAATTGATGATCTTCAAAGTAAGTGTTAAATTGAGTAAGTAGTCTCAAACGATGACATGAGAAATGCAATCTTAAGTCTCCAACAGGGAAAACATCGCCTTAAATCTCTCAGCGCGGTAAATTTTAATTTAGCTACCACAATGGGAACAATTTAATTTAATTGCCAAATCATTAAATTAAGCACTCAAATATTAGTCAGCACTATTAACTGAATTAATGACAGCGGATATACAAATAAAGAAATCATCGACGTATCTATCTTGTAGAAAATATAGCGAAGAGTGTACATTAATACGTGACCATAAATTAAAGCAGGGCTTAAAATTAAGACAACAAGCCTCTTTAATCTACAATAAATGGTGGTCGTCGCTCCGAGACCGGTTCGGAGATGGAGGCGTAAAAGAAAAAAAAGAATAATCCGGTCCAGAGCGGGTCCAAAATATGATAGGCATCCATAATACAACATGGCCGCTAAGCTCCTACATCTCTCTCTGTCTCACATGAGCATTTTATATAATGCTATCACACTTTATTAAGGTTGACCACATGTGGAGTGTTCCGCTAAGCCTAACCTTGATATCATACTCTCGGTTATACGGGGTGTCCTTGTGTAATAAATAACATATCCTGATAAATTGATATGGTGACAAGTAGAGCTTTATATTTTTATTTGAAATTTATATAAATTTAGAACAGTTTATATTAGGTACTTATAATAGCTTTTTCGGTCAATTAGATGAATTGCATTACTTATTCCTTTACAGTGGAGCTTTAATATTAACCGCTTTTTTTGTAATATTTTATTATTTTTGATACAATTAGTGTTTTGAAAGTAAAAGTGACCATGTTATACCGAAATATGTGGGGAGAAATCTTGTTTATACTATGAAATTATTAATTAGAACACCCCTTAACTGATCCCGCTTGCGACCATCGCGCGACCATTACATTCCATTATTACGTACCTACATTTTATAAATAAGCTTTATATGCGTACCTGCCGATGCCACGAACTAACAAAAAAAGAATAAAATACCGTGTTGACATCTCTCTTAGGTTATTTATAAGTACACGTTTCGAGCGGAGGTGTTTATGGTATAAAATTTATTATTTTTAAATAGATAGCTTTCTAACGTAAAGAGCCTGTCTTGATGTTGAAATGCTGATTTGTAAAAGAAAATAAATTGAACCTGCTGTATGTCATCTATCATTTGCATTTTGAAACATGCTGTAGGTATTAAAATAATTGTTGTTGAGAAAAAACCTGTGGCTTGTTTATTATTTTATGAAAAAAATCATGTTTGAACAAAATAACTGTCGCTTTTATTATAAAGCTCACTAAATTATAAAATTAATTCTGTGACTTACCTGAGACAGAATTTTATGTGTTGAAGTAACTTAGTTGTATTTTTTTTCCCTTTCTACATAAGGAACAAGAGTTTTGAATTTGAAAATACTTATTATAAACTTGAATCAGACTGACCGCACCAAAGCACACTGCCAAACTAACTTTGAACGTAAAGAAAACGAAACTTCTATTGTGTTGCGAATAATATGCAAAACTACCTATTAACCCGCAGGTGGCCATTGTCCTTTAGACTTTTGTCTCCAATTCTATAAAAAAACAAAGTGTAACAAATTGGCACTTTCCCTTGCATTCTTGCGAATTCCCTACACCTTTACTTGGCCATGCAAACATTTCAAAAGGTTTGTTTAACGTTTGTGCCCTTAATGTGGTTGTAAATCAGTAAACACTTTCTTTTGAAATAGAAAGTACTTACCTGTTACAATTTTGCACAGTTTAGTAACGGCTAAGGTGCGTTTGAAAGTTCCTAAATTTTTTTTTTGCAAATTGTTCCTTTTTTGCGTGATTCAGCTTTATTTTTATTGTTTAATACGTTTGCCCTAATGTAAAACCGATTTTAGTTTACTTATCTATTTATAGTTTTGCGGAGGTGTTTTATTGGTCTGCTCAACTGATTCATGATTATTTAGTTAGTTAATATTTTAAATAAATTCATTTGTGTTTTGGTTTATATGTGGGCTGCAGAGGGATGAAGGTAGCCCAAGATCGTCGTAAACAGCACAAGCAAAGAAAGGCTTAGGCCCAACAGTGGGTTTAGTCAGGCTGCGGATGATGATGATATTTCTGCTAAAGCATATAAATTTCATTATTCATACCAAAACTATTACGATGTCAATAAAGCGATGGATTAGTAGTGAGAAGAGACAGTTCATAAAGTTATTATTAAAAACAAAAAAAAATGTGATGTAAAAATATAGTAAAAGCTCGCTATAAATAGGTAATTCGTATCGTATTAATAACGAAGAAAACATCTGTTATTGCAGCTCGAGCGATAATGAGTTGCAATTAGGCCTGCGCTATACCCAATGCTATGCTATGGCAGATTACATTGTAGAAGCTTTAGATTTACCGTTGTCAAAAAAAATGCCCTAGGGCCACACAATAATGACATTTTCACAAAATAATAAATGTGATAAAAGTCACAAAAACATCAGATTTGTGACTATGTACTATTTTTGAAATGTATTAATGGGTAATTATTGTTTTCAGATATTTTGAAATAAGTAATAAAGCAAGTAAGCAGTATAGCTTATATGTCACTCAGGATGAATGTAGCTTTCCAATATGGTGAAAGTAGTTTTTGAATTTATTCATTACAAACAAACAAAAAACCAAATTTTTCCTTTTAATAGTATTAGTATAATTATAGATAGAAGTTTAGATGTATAAGTGTAGCATGTGGTATTAATTTCATATAGCATATCTTGTTGTACTTGGATTCCTTGACGGGCAACAGATGCAACTTTTATGAAAGAGATATTGTTTCGAGTCGGAAGAGAATATCATCGAACAAAGTATTCATTGATTCAATCATTAATCTAATTTTGTGAGGTTCTTCAGTCATAAGGATTTGTTATGACTGTTATGCGATATCGTATTAGGTTTGCAAAGTTCGTTGATAAAATGTTATTGGCTAGCAGCGATGATGGGTTTTCAAAATATGAATATGTTTTTAATGTAGTACCTACTAATTATATTTTTGAATATGCCCGTGACTACCTCGTTAAGTACGTAGTAAGGACTCGGAGGTCTGAATGCTTCTATATAAAAAAAATAAACTTGATTTTATATTGCCTACCGCCGTCGTTGGGGTTTACAGACTTACCTATAATTTTCCATTTTAATGTTACTATTAAGTATTTTTCCAAAAAAAAGTTTAGTTTATGAGTCATCTAGAAGTCAAACGGTGAAGGAAAACATCGTGAAGAAACCGGCAAGCATATAAAAAGTTTGAAAACATGACGTTGAATGCACGAGAGGAGCCTCTCTAAGGCGTACTTGAAATCCTTCCACCACACTGGTTTGAAAGAACCATTGACACAATAATAAGAAAATCTAGATAAAAGGCAGGTTGTTCATAACTGTTCCTGTAATGTTTGGCCATCCTTGATATCCTCAAGAACTTTAAAACTCAAGAGGATACAAAATTTACCACGTGACTCTATACATTTTTACATGGTTGTCATCTATGATAGCATGAATTAATGCATCTTGCTTACGCGCATGATTGCATGTTTTAAGAGTAAGAATTATGAATAGTTAGAAGAGTCAAAAGATTTTGCCTTCTTCAAGCTTTTGGGATTTGAATAATATTTAGGTGTTACAACCTCAAGTGTGAACTTCAACTTTGACCCGCAGCGGGTACCCAGAACAATGTAGCTAAATTCCATAGAAACACCATTACCGAATAGCTGAATGCACCATCAATCAACACCATGGCCACACCATAGCCACACCATGGCGGAACACGACCCCGTCTCACTTCCATATCATTAATCAGTATCTATAAATATTGTGGGTGAATTTCGAATGGTTTTTTGGGTTACATTTGAACGCAACACAGAGCAGGCTGCATTTATACCTATTATTTATACAATTTAATAACATTACCTATTTATGACGTACGCCTTTTGTGGTCAACAAATTCGACATTATTTAAAACAAAAACCTTTTCGTAGACAGTTTTAACTGTTTGTTTTTCTTTTAAATCTAGAGGCTGCCCGCGGCTTCTCTCGCTCCGTTTCCGTTACGCCTTGTTCCTGTTTCCGTTAGTTTCAATAACATCCATTCAGTAGTTTTTACGCGAAAGAGTAACAAACATCCATCCATCCATCCATACTTACAAACTTTCGCGTTTATATTAGTAGGATTCAAAATTTCGCGTATGCAGCCTAAACATTATGTCTAGAATAGTTTAGAGCTGGTGTACTACAAAGAAAATCAAAGCATGGAATTCGTTACTCCAGTATAGTATCGCTGGAATGCCAACCGCTCGCATTGACGTGCCGAACCAACATATTGCATACCTATCAATTTTATGTGCACACACTCTGGTTAATGCTTTCAGAAATGCAGGGTATTAGTTTGCTATCGATTTAGTTATTTGGCGCGAAGTTTGATGAGCCACTGTTTTGTAGTGATCTTTTAAATTGGGTTTGAAGTTACATCTTATTTCATGGTGAGTTTTCACGGATTTGATTTAATTTGGAAGCTCTACTCTAATACAATGCCGTCGTATTCAATTAATTAGAAGCATTTTAGCATGAATTAGAATCTTATTGTCTGATCTGCAATAAAAGGGCTGCATTTTTATATGCCACCGTTTTTTTAAATATTTGTTTACACAAAAAAACATAAATTAACACAAGTATTTACAAAATAGAAAAATAAAATCATGATTTTATTTTTAAATAAAATGATTAGGTCTTAATTTTGAACGTCTCGTCTCGTCTAAAGTACCAACTGCACATTGGAATTGGAAAGTACCAACTACACATTGGAATTGGCTTTTAGCTTAAAAAAGTGTAAATAGGACGAAGATCTTATTATTAGATTGTTTCCTTCAAACAAAACATCCGTATCACACCCAGGAAGTTTGATTAGCATCAGCATCACTTGTCGGTCATGACAGGAATAATTTTGTCCAATAATAGGGGGAGGTTGCCCTAGGGGTACACATGCGGGCCTGGTCTATTTGTCACACGGTACTATGTCTTAATCTCTACGGAATAAGGTCAAAGATGACTGGATTGGCAGTGTACTATGGCATGCAATTGGATCGCGTTTCAACTATTGCATGCCGCATGCCGACGCCGTGTACCGATATAAGCTGGGTACATGTTTGCGACAATCTGATGCGTAGGTTGCTTTTATTTGATAAAAGATCAGAGGAGCTGTTTCAATCTGCTTTTTAAAAGCTTTTTGTCATACACTAAAATATATTTTTTAGAATCCTTCAAACGTGTACCGTGTAAAACCTACACTTCTACTGCTACGACTAGCGTTGTTTAATTATATAATATCCAACATACGAAATTTTTTACACTCAATATGGACATTCATACCAGTTTATAAATGTATGTTTAACGATCACTAAACAAATCAAGATAAAACTGTGTACAAAGATTGTTCGTACGAGATTTTGAAAGACAAAAAGTACAGTGCATATTAAAAACGAATTAATGTATTTATATATTTGAGGTTAAGAATTTCTGGCTATTTTTTTATTTACAAAAGAAATACAATAAAAGTTTTGACAGTGACAGTATATAACCCGGTCGTAGCCGAGGTTTCCATTTCCGAATAATTTCGTGAAAAAACGGTTTTCACATTCCTGAAACAAGTTTAACGTGTGTGACGAAATCCATTTGTCAGCTTCGATCGCTCCCGCTGTAGTTTCAGCGGATGCTATGTGGTCGTTTTATTTTGCGCCTGTTTTGATGTAGCAAAAGAATTTGGACGATAGATCTGAAAATAATTAAATCGTTTAGAATTTAGAATCTTGGGCTTCTATTTTTATTATTTTTCAGTCGAAAATATACTGGATTGCTTTTTAATTTAACTTATTAATAAGCTTCTATTCGAAATTCGAAAGCATGTATTTACAGAAAAAAATTATTTAAGTAGTATATCAGCTTTCTGGGTCCCATAGTATAAGCTCTGCTTAGTTTGGGGCCAGATAGTGTGGTGTGGATTGTCCACAATATTATATATTTATTCAAACTCCAATGTGACATATTCTCTGAAACAGTCCCTATATTTTAACAAAAACAACTGCGCAATCTTAAGATAAAGATAAGAATAAAGATCTCTCAACGCACTTAAAACGTTTTATTAGCTAACCAATATGACTTTTACTGAAGAAACTAAAAGTACTGAAAACAGGAATTTCCTAAAGCTTTGCGCACACCTAAGCGTTCTGCGGTGATGATAGCAAAAACGCTGTACTTATATGTATATGACATCGATATTTGACAGCGTTTCACTGAACGGTGTGCAAGGCTTAAAACAAAAGACAAGTGGAAACGACACAAGAATTTAATTAAACAATCGATAGTTTTCACCGCACACTGAAATCGATTACCGCGAATCAATACCCTAGAGGAGGTAGGGGAGTACTGTCTCTGCAAGCGGCGTTGACTAATCGAGGCGCGTCCGCGCGGAATAAGACTGATTGCACCGGAGCTCGCCTATGCCTGCCTGCTATGTGGTTCCCTCCTACCTACAATAAGGTTGTGCCATGTCCGGAAATTTTAACGGCCCGGGCAACAAGCGATTAATATGTTTGATGATTAAAATGGAACTGGCACCTAGACTCACCTAGCTTTAAGACGTTTCAAAGTGATTCTTGGAATTGGAATGAATAAGTTTTACCTAATGAGTTTAAGTTTCGTAAATTATACATACCTACAAAACATTGTATGCATACATGCAGGCAAAGTAAGCCGCTCAAATTTGGCCCGTTTTATTTGTTCTAACTCTTTTTCCTATTCAAAAGAAGAATTAAATTGTAGAGAAAAAGTGGGATAAGATTTAGTAAAATAAGTACTTTATCAACCTTTACTTACGAAATTTACTTTAGATACAATTTCATTTACTGACTACGTACCTATAGACCTATTTACTAGAGAGAAAATGCTTGCCTTCACTCGTCACGCGCTACACACTCGACCAAAATGTTACGTGTAAAAAAGTATGGAACTGTCAGTTGTGTCTTCTCTAGTTTCAGAACATCTCATTATGCCTCTAGTTTTTAAGTCTTCTTCTTGTTCTTAGTTTACCTTCGTATTTTGGTGTACTCAATAAAGTTGTATTCTAGTCTATTCTATGCCTCAATTACTGGCACGTGAGGCTGAACATCTTTATGCCCAAGCTGATGGACGCAGGGCAGTGCATCGTAAGGCACATTCCTGACGTGCGTGACTTACGAGGCAATGCTTTGTTATAGGCGATGGTTACCACTTAACATCAGGTGGGCCATATGCTTGTTCCATCAGCAAGTTGTATAAAAAAAAAAAAATATTTTCTCCGACTTTTAGTTTCTTGAGTTAGCAGCCCTACCTCCAACCGACATTATTTAAGAAATCTGCTCGCTCAGCCGGCAACAAAGGGAGTTTTTGCCGCCCACGCAACGTGCTTTTGAAAGACTTATTACGTAAACTAAGTGCTGGGTAATGTTATCAAGGCATTTGATTTGAAAGAAGCGATCAGGGCTCGATACATTTAGTGCTTTTTCTATTTATTTTGATCAACACTAGATTTAGAAGGTGAAAACTTACACAAAAACTGTAAACGCAACGTTCAAATCACATTATTTTCAAAAAACAAAACTTTTATTAATTAAAAAAAAAAACATTTTAAAAAAGGAATGTTCAGACCTAGAGGCTACCAACCACCCGTTGGTAGAATGACATTGTTGTGAGTGCTGGAAATGAGTCGATGAGAGTCGCGAAGGACCAGAAAGAGTGGCAAAAAAGAAGAGGCCTATGCTCAGCATTGGGTCCAAAAGGGCTGAGATGATGATAATGATGATGATGCTGATTGAAATTTTTCAAAACTGTTTTTACTACTTACGTTTTTTTTACTTCTACACAGTAAACAACCTAGCATCTAACAAATCCATTCCATTATAAATACGAGTAGGTAACTTTGAACGAATTATGGCATAATTATTATCAGTCTTGATAGCCAGTAAGTAATTGTGACTTAAGTGATTGTCCTCATTAATCAATAATGCACGCTCAATGAATACAAGCCAAACACGCCTACACTACTCAATCAAGTAATTACTTGAGGATGTTTTGTCTCGCTTTGATGATGTAAGAAAATGTGAGACGAACGAACGATGATGGTGTTATCAGGATCAAGCGCACCTCTTATTTTTATACACTTCTCAAACACAATTTTGTAAAAACTTCTGTCTGCCTAAAAATTTGGATGATTAAGAAACAAAAGCTAGACTTCATTATTTTTTTGGTTTTCGAACGTGTCACATGTTTCAAAACATTTGTCAATTTTAAATTTGGAAGTGTCACAAACAAATAGCTTCTGACTCTTCATTACACTCAAGGCCTGCGCATACCTAGTTCGCTGGTGGTAGCGATCAGTGAAACGCTGTCAAATATTCGCTGTCAAATCACAAATCTGACAGCGATATTTGACAGCGTTTCACTGATCGCTACCGCCAGCGAACTAGGTGTGCGCAGGCCTTCAAGCCTTGTGCACATCCAAACATTTTGCAATGGCACCCAGTGAAACGCTGTCAAATATGACAGTTTGAGTTCACTGATCGCTGCCGCAAAAAGCGTGCACATCAAGGCTTTAAAAGTAAAATGCAAGAATCAAACCTTTACCAGCATAGCATAATATTTTTCAAGTATATAGGTAAAGAAATTGACAACCACCGTTATTACGTACCAAATCGATGAGCAAACCTCAGTTTAAAGCCAAACGACTTGACTGGACAATCTCGTACCAATTACAGACTAAACTCAAGCCCTAAACAGCATCGCACGAAATTACTGTTGTTGAGATGAAACTATAGAGCGAAGATTGTAACGACTTTCGTAATAGTGTTATGGAACGGAGACTCTGTTTATAAAAATATTGACTTTTCAAAAACAACGGAAAACACTACTGCAAAGTTTACCTAAGGATTTCAAAACTTGCTAGTTCAAACAGTTCAGGTTAATAATATAATAAAAAAATCTAAAAAAAAAAAACATTTCATGAGTAAACATTGCGTTCCTATTTTAAATAATAGCCAAACTAATTCTAGGTTACCAACAATTATTTTAAATATACCCGCAAAAATTCTCAAATACAAGCATCGTGCGGAGATATTCGGCATGTAAATTCAGTTCTCTTACATAACTAAGTATACTTGTAGGTATATGGATGGATATACAACCCCGTGTATCCAATATATAAATATCCAAGAAAGGTCTGCCTCATTATGCTACATAGCATTATCTCTATCCCGATAAACGTTATCAAAAATCATTACCTATATTTTATTCACGTGCCTGTCTTTTATCGCGAGTTTTCTCACTACGGCATTATAATGAAGAGTTTAAATTTAGGAGTAATGGTTGACCAATAAGATAAAAGCGAGAGGGCTAAGATTGCAAAGATAATCATTCTATTCACTACGACCTTATGTGTCAGTACATAGGGTGGAGAGTCCAATGGTTCTGTGCAAAGTTATGTTGGTAAATTGGTAATGACGGACGCATGGACGGCCGCATACAAAGTAGTCGGCTACCAAAATAAAGTTATCTGGCGATACATCCCTATATTAATGGGCAACTCGTTACTTGGGTATTGAGACGTTTGGGATCACAAAACCCAATGATTTTGTTTGGGATATTTGGATAAATATTAATGATTATTTACCGCTACCTTGAATATCAGGTACTTAATTCAATAATGTCTTTTTAATGATTTTTCCCACAGCCCAGTTAGTGTACCTAATAGTTAAATTTGAATAAAGCTTTTAAGAATATAATTTATAAAACTATGGAGCGGAAGTAAACTTACTTTGCAGAAACTTAATTTGGAATTGTAATTTTTGACCGCCTTCACAGCTCATTTGGTATTTAGCTTTGCTCTCTGCGCTGGAGGGCATGGGTTCGATTTCCTCCAAGAACAAATATTTGTGTGGTAAACACAGATCTTTGTTCTCTGTTTGTGGGTTATATTGTATTATAAGTATGTATTATAATTAAATTATAATTCTTAGTTAGGATTGTCCACAATATTTATTTATTTATTGCATTTACGTAGTGTGATGAATCATAAATTATGATACATCCTAATGGTAAGAACGCAATAATAAAGGGTTCATGCGAATTAAGATGTTTAATTCTACAAATAAAATAAAAACTCACCGTTACATGGAAAATAAAATTGGCAAATTAAATAAAGCTACCAGTTTTCAAAAGACTTCGAATAATAAAGAGCCTCATTTTTCGATATTTTTTTGTCCACAAAATGCCTTACACGATCTTAAACTTGCTGCGGTCTACAAAACCACGACTCAAAGAAATATTTTTTTTTTTTTAAAACAAGGTCACAAAACATGTATCTAAATGTATTTTGGAATAAAAACCTCAGGGCTACCTGAATACATTTTGCAAATAATATCAAGAGACGAGAGTTTTGTATAATTGAACCTCGAGTACCTGATATTATTATTTATTATAAATAATATTATTATAAATAATAATATCAGGTACTCTCATCTCAATATTAGCTATGTGTTTGGGTGACAAGAAATTAGAAACACTAGGTAGGTGAGATTAGATAGCTTAGTCTTTCGAACTTGCTAACCTTCCCGTGCACTGACGGTCACTTAAATGATGAACATTACAGAATAACGAGAGTTCAGCTTCACAACCTTTCTCGGGTATCATTTCCAAGCACAATCGAGCGTTTAGTTAGTCACCATAATGGGTCCTCCACAATAATAGTCAGCAATCACCGAGATCTCTATCGTTTCGGTCCGTAAACACAGCTACGGCCAATGTCTGCGGTCCCAGACTATAATTTGCCAGTTTTCGCCGCCTAGCTGCCTGTAATTTTACAAAAACATCGACCAGCTTGAAGACTTCATTTTGATGTTTTAAAATATCTTTTTTTTTGCCGCGGATAGCGCATGATTGGCCTTCGGTTATGTAAGTGCGCATCAAAATTACACTCGCGTTTTTCAACTTTTGTTACGAAATTGTGTAGATGTTTTTGGAAAAAGGTAATGAGCTGTAGTTTTGTTTACACACGTCTAGTCTCGGTTCATAGAGACCTAATCTGGTAACCAAATGTTCATTATGATGCAAAAGCGTGGCTATTGCTTGTGTTTTCTTGAAAAAATATCTTTGTGGGCGAGCCTTGAAATGTGCAGGGCACACGTCGAGGTATTCAAATGAAGCGTGCGTCATAAACGTCAAAAAGGTTCATAAATCATAAAGGACGCTGAGACAAAAGGCTCCGCACTAGGCCTTGGGCACTGGAAACAGGTCAGGATCACATGTGCTCCTAGTTCTTTGTCCAGTTTTGTGCAATCTTCCGGGTTCTATGGCGCCTATTGTGAAATTTGCATGCCAATTTTTTCGACTCACATTTTTCGATATTTCTTTGTTTTGTTTTTGTTGCAAAATTCGCAGAGCGGTAGCCGCTTCTAATAACTGATGGTTCCGACTCTTTTGTTAAATTTTTAAAGTTTTACACTGGTATTTTTGATAACTAGCAAGATGAACCTCTTCATCACTGAGTTGATAAAATTTTCCTTACACAGTTTTTTGATAAAAAATGGAATTTTTGAATTCCCAGTTCCAAGATGGTGAGATTACCATGGCAAAATAAGAATATCAGCGATCGAATTCATGGGAATTGGAACGCGTCTGCCGGACAAATCACCGTGTCACTTCATCCATTTACTTGCAAATTTCGCGCAAAACTCGTGAAAAAAGCTCGAGATAAAGGTACAAAAGTGTTCTATTCTAGTCGCCGGATGAATAATTACCTTTCACGTCGCTCCTTTCAATCCGCAGTCAGCGATCGATCAGCGTCGGGGAACTCTTTCAGTTGCGTCACCCTTGCCGCCACCTCAGGTAAGACGCAATTAATCTGAAACATCCCAAATCAGTATTACATTAAACGAAATAAAAAGCCCGCAGCCTGCCGGTTTTTTCGCTGCGCGTTTTCTTTTCCATTCAGATTTTTTTGACATCACGAAAAATGAGGCTCATTTATTTGACTCGTACACAATGTAGGTCTGTTTGAGTACGAGTATTTGCTATAAATACGCATTTTTCTCTACATCTCCTTCCTCGGTGGGGTGAGCTCTCCAAGGGAGTCTCACGTGTTCCTATTGTTCGGTTTCGAGATTTGAGGGGAGTGCTGATGCTTATATTCTCATGGAATCCATCAAAATAATCGCACGCTCATGTATAATGGATCGCGGTGTCACCGAAGTTTCGTGTCATTAAATATTGTCACACTTGAAAATTGTTGCAATATTTTCAATGAGATCAAAACATTGAGATGGATGATGCTTTTACGGTAATTTCTTTTCAAAATTCTTTCAGTGATCGATAAAAAATGATATTTTACAATGTATTAGATTAGACATTTTGTTTATTTGCTAATACACTACTACACTTTTATTTTACTAAAACATTAGTGTATGTATTAGATATACATACAAACAAAAAAAGTAGTTTGATGTCTGGGTTCGGCACACGCTGAACCCAGAGGCATCAAATAAACCATACATCTTTGCTATACTCATTAACAAAAACATAAAGGCAATTGTCTATTTTACTTCTGAAGTTGGTCCCATTGTCTTATTGAGAGCCATGAGTGATGCGGTGTCACATACACGCTAATAGTTCTTTGCGTTTCAAGCCAAATTTTAAGGTTCTTTCTGTCTGAAACATCGAGGCATTGTTTGATAAATCGCTGAACATAAATACTGTTTGTCTCAGCCCATTCACTTGTAATTAGGTAGCATAATTTTCTCTCTTGAATATCTAAGACGTGAGTACGCGAGGAACAATGAGTGGTATATCAATTATGCAATGCGTTTACTGTATTTTTTTTCTTTTGGCTTTTGAATATGGAAGCAGAAATTCGTGTAATGATTTTTTTTCACAATGTTTGCTCATAACTTATCATGATCACCAGAATCATTTTCCCACATACATAGTAATTTTTGCTTTCATAGAAAACAGTTTTTTCAAAGTTTTTATATACTTTAGATATGCTTATTCAAAATGATTGTACGGTTAAAGAGCGAGACCCTATAGCATAGTTATTTTCATACTTGTATCCATCCTAAGATGCATGTATCCTATAGATTTAGTTAAAATATAATAAAAATTTGTACCAGACTAAAGAACTAAATAAAGGTACAAAGTTTTTTTATACAACTAGGTTGGCAAACAAGCATATAGCCCACCTGATGCAAAGCGGTTACCGTGGCCTATAAACATTTGCAACACCAGACACATCTTTAGAGCGTTCTGGTCCTTCCAATATTAAATATTTCTCAAAGTTATTAAACTATAAGTTGTCATAATGATTTTTTTGCAAAGTATCTGTATTTTTCTGTGTCTATAAAAGAAAATTCCCGTTTCTAGCATTAAAATATCAATCAAGACCCAAATACATTTGTAGCAGCCTCTCGGTGATTTGTTCAAATGAAAAATTTATTTCGCCAATGATTAATTTAATGGCGCATAATAAAACGTAATTGCTGTTTGGAAGTTTTTACATCTTCCTCTTGTCTAAATTAATTTGTTTTACGAACCAACAGTGGCAGATTGTAATGTAACCCTACTTAAAATTTAATGTCTCGGTGTTAAACTTCTGAAAAATTTGTGGCGTTCTTAATACTTTATAGGTCAATAATAATATATGTTACTGGCTGTTTATGTTACGTTTATTTTTATTAAACATATTACAGTAAAATTTATATTCAATAGTTCCATAAAAAAATCTATAAAAATATTTCAAGGCCTTTTTAAATATCGATCGATGATGTCTCTTATTTCCATGCTCAACATAAGTTTGTTTTCACGCTTCAAAATAGTTCTACAGAAACCAAATGTGGCAGTATGTTTAAATACCCAAACTTGCTAATGCATTCGGGTCCAGTCGACAATCAACCCGTCACAGCCGACCCCTCGAATTAAAATCCTCAGAGGGCCAAAACGCCACTGACAGAAATGCCTTTGTCCACTTCGAGGGCGTTTATTGTTTTATACCTTTGTTGTGCTAAAATTTAAATCCTTAATTATTCATAGGATTGTTTCGGCCGACAATACTACGGTCCTGAACGAAAAGACCGAAACTTCCACTTGCAGTGAATTTGTAAAAAAAAAAAATTGCAGGAAAATAACAAACCTTACAAAATGCAAGCTGTAAACTAAAATTAGGTTTGATAAAGTACTCTGTCAGTTATTTAGTTACCATAAACAGCTTCAGCTTAGGGGGTAGAAATTCTGATTTCTGTGCTGAGGCCATGGGTCCGATCTCACATTGAAAACAAATACTTTTGTCATGAACATAGTTTATTCTTGATCTAGGTGTTATATTATTTAATACAAGGAATACTATTCAATAAATTGAATACAAGGACATTATCTACAAGAAAAAAGTATTTAAGTAGGTATTTTTGTGTGCTGTCTGGTTTCCATAGACTTTGCTAATCCACTTTATTTAAGTGTATTTATTTGACAAGCTTACCTAAACTATATGGGGCATTGCATAAAATGTATACCAGTATACATAATTATACAGGGTGTCCCATAAGTCAACGTCCAGCCGAAAACGGACGATAGGCCAAGTCATGACAGCTATCTAAAAAATATAAAAAAAAATATTTGTCATGTAATTTTCGAGTTATGAGTATTTTAAAAAAACAAGAAAAACTGATATCCTGTGATGATCTTTTAAGTCCTGTGACTACAAATATTAACTTTTCATGAAATTTTTTTTTGCAACGTAAGCATGAATAACCCTTCTGTAAATTACAATTCAAAATTAAACCATAACTGCCTCAGTTTTCAATGAAATTGTGGAGTTTTGGCCAACATTTCATTTCAGATAATTACATCACCCAACTTTAACCGTCTGTACCGCAAAAAAAATGTACTAAACTATCATGGCAAGTAACTTTAAAAAATGGCGCATTTATCCAGGATTCCAAAATGGTATAAAACTTGCTAGAGTACTCCTTAGTTTTGGAAATAAAAAATGTTTTTTCAACTAAACCGGATTTCCAATCAATTTTATTTCATTAGATAAAATGTTTGTACCCTTTAAATCATGGGTTTAAAATGCCTACGCTGCGTTTTTAAGTGACTCACAATTCACAGGTACAAGTAAATATCATTTCGACGATGTAAATAAACAGTTAGAGCCTCCATCTTGTCGAAAGAGAGAGTTTTGTACATTTTGTAAATATTTGTTTAATTGTAAGTTTCTTAGTGTAAATAAAGTTTTCAAGTAATTTGATATTTTTAGGTAAAAGTTTGAAATAAAATTCAATCATAGGATTACTTCAATCGTGATTTTAATCTAAAGTTTGCCTTCGCCCGTCGCCGGTCTTATTACATGGTTATTGACGTGACAACGTCTTATAATTCGATGTAGCCGGCTGCACGCATGAAAAAACATGACTCATGTGGCGTTACCTCGCTCTGAGGCGTTCCATTTAATACTTGAAGTGCAGTCCTACATGAATCTAATAATCTTATTGAATTTTATTTCAAACTTTCACCTAAAACTATTAAACTACTTGAACACCAATGGTTATTACTCTTTCGACAAGATGGTGGCTCTATTTGTTTACTTGCATTGTCGAAATGGTATTTCCTTGTACCTGTAAATTGTGAGCGACTTAAAAACACAGCGTAGGCATTTTAAGTCCATAATTTAAAGGGTACAAACATTTTATCTCATGAAATAAAATTGATTGGAAATCCGGTTTAGTTGAAAAAACATTTTTTATTTCCAAAACTAAAGAGTACTCTATCAAGTATTATACCATTTTGGAATCCTGGATAAATGCGCCATTTTTTAAAGTTACTTGCCATGATAGTGTAGTACATATTTTTTGCGGTACTGACGGTTAAAGTTGGGTGATGTAATTATCTGAAATGAAATGTTGGCCAAAACTCCACGATTTCATTAAAAACTGAGGTAGTTATGGCCTAATTTTTAATTGTAATTTACAGAAGGGTTATTCATGCTTACGTTGCAGAAAAAAGTTTCATGAAAAGTTAATATTTGTAGTCACAGGACTTAAAAGATCATCACAGGGTGTCAGTTTTTCCTGTTTTTTTTAAATACTCATAACTCGAAAGTTACATAACAAATATTTTTTTTATATTTTTCTGATAACTGTCATGACTTGGCGCATCCCCCGTTTTCGGTTGGACGTTGACTTATGGGACACCCTGTATATTTTTTTTTAAATAAAAAAAAAGAAAGATAATTTCCAGTTACGTCACTCTGCGGCTTATGCGACAATATTTTCACAATAGGCCAGGCTTTGCAAGGGAGGTAATCGGTTTGATTAATAAATTGTCAACTTGAATCCAACGTTAGAATATAAATTGTTACCACAAATATTTCATTCCATTATTAAGCGGGATCCCGTTCATTGTTTTACGAAACGTCATATCTCAAACTGTCACCTGATTGTTTCAGTTCACCAGGTTGGGATGAAACTGTACTTCAAATTTATGATCTTGGATTGTAATTATTACAATTACATTACGTATTCTGCCTTTAAAAAAAGGTTGTAAAGTCGGATGTTTATAAAGTTACCAATAAAATTTAAAAAAATCTTTAAACACCAAAACAAGTAAGAATAAGTAATTTCGTTTAAAATGTAAAATCTGGAAGAGCAAATACATAGTTATTATTACGTTTAGTATTATAAAAAAGTTTATGATGGGTATACCTACATTATTATCGTATATAATTTTTTTTGTAATTTGTTTGTAAGTCCAAACAAGTAAATTCATGCTGATGTAAAGGATTTTGAAAAATTAAGTCATTCAAAACTTTGATTAACATTGAAATCAATTAAGGGCACCATCGGCTAAGTCCGCGTCTCCGACACATGTCGGTCCCCACTACCCTCAGCTTTTTCCATAACGACCCGTGAGCCCCTCCCTTCTTTAGAGAGAAAAGCATAATCCATCACTGTACGTCACCCCTATTTTGGTTCACTCCATCCCTCTCCCACTCGAACAGCAAGAGTATATTGCGCCTTGTCTCTCCCGCTAGGGGTAGTTTCTCTCAGTCGCCGCTTGACGGGTGATCATTTTTCTTGTGGCGCGTTCAATCATCGCGTCACTATCCCCCTCTCGTTTTCTCGAGAGCGTGTTTTGTTTGCATCTCGCTCGCACGGGCCCTTCCTGTCTTTCTGTGTGTCCCTTATTTTCTGTTAGCGGTGCGTGTAGGACTACGTGCCGACCAAATATGGCGTCTTTTGTGTTTGATTTTGACGTTTTAATTTTTGTTAATAAAGTGGTTCCTTTTTTTAATTAATTTTCTTTTGTTGCTTTTTTATTATCATATCCGTTAAAGGGCCAGTAAGCGATTATAAATGATTAAATTGCTGGTCTTTTTTTGGCGAAAACTAGTTAAATTAACCTTACTTTGACCACAGAATTATCATAGAAATAGCTGATAATATATACTAAATTCATTTATGTTCGTTAATTGATTTACGTGGCTAAATTGAATTTCCCTAGAGTACAAAACTATACGGATTACTGTATCAATCTACTGGTCTTTGTCCTGCGTTGAAACATATGCAAATGCACTATACTACTGTAGGTGTTTTATAGTGTAGTACACGCCAACATTTCAGACAAATCATACTAGCTGAAGTCAGAGTAGCAGCCTTTGCGCATGTAATATTATCAAATGTGCACATTAAAGAAGTCTCTTTGAGGATTCAAGTGTATCCTTTCACCACACTAGTTCTTAAGAACTAGTTAGTAAATAAATATTGTTAACAAACAATATAACATTACCTAGCCCCAAACTGAGCAATAAGATTAAAAGAAGAGTCAAATTCAAATTCAAAATTACTTTCTTCAGTTGTTAAAAGAATCACTTTGCAACGTCTTAAAGCTAATAGGTGATTCTAGGTTCCAGTTCCAAGCAACAAAGCCTAGAAAACAAGTAACAAATTACGGCTTGGTTCCGTTTTTTTATCATCCTTTGACAAATCAAAAATAAAAATAGCTTTGAAGTTCCAGTATGGTGCCATTCCAAGTTAGTGAGACGTAGGCAACACAGAGTGTTTTTATCAACATTTTACCACCTGCTGCCATATGCACCGACATTTGTCTGAAACCCGCAGTTGCACTGTGACACACAGACAGTCGGGACCGGGACCGCCCGGGACCGTAGATTGACTTGTCAGAATATTTGAATTTTAATCCAGGACAAACGAACAAGCAGTTATTTATTCATGACATATTTATCTACACATTATTTGGGCTTAGATCCAAATTTAATTGACAACTGGACTTGAAACTGTAGTTAGATTTTTACAGAAATATAATTGTACGACAAATAAATCAATTATTTAACTGCTATTTGTAAATAAAAAATGTAAAACTGTAAAAATATGCTAAAGAATATTTTATGTTTATATTAGTATTATAAGATGATTGTATTTTAATCATAAATTATTTACTACAGGTACTCGTTGATTGCAAAATCCGCCTCCAGCCTCGAACGGCGTATCCACTGCGCGTCCAACTTTCTGGAGCGAAGGGCACGTTACTGTTAGCTCCTATTAAGGGCCTACATGAGGTGAAACCGAAAATGTAAAGTAGCATTTTTTTTCGTTGTATGGACGAATCCATTTATTTTTTTTGTAAAATATTACAATTAAATGGTGTAAAAAAATTATGATTAGGCTAGAAATTCTCCTCAACTCACAGGGTTCGATAAAATTGAACGCAAAGTTTGCCAAAAACTCTCAATTTTTTTTGGATTTGAAATGGTTTTTTTCCGTTGCTGTTAGAGCCATTGCAATGAAAGTTTTGTTCCCGTTTACCTTAATAAATACGTAAAAACCTGATGTTATTGCATTTTTCTTAGTTGCCGTAGTTTTTATAAAAAAATAAAATTTTCAAAAATATAAATAGATAGGTTTCTGTACTTACTTCTCAGTACAGCCCGAGCGGCCAAGAAGGTTGGACCTATGTCAAATTTCGTGACATGACATTTCATCTCTGACTACGTAAAATATACCCTAGATTAAATCATAGCTACTACTGGTACTATAAATTTGCCACAGTGTAACATAAAACAAACTGTCACAGTATAACGAAATGACATAAAACCATCTTCATCGTACATTATGATCGATAACCTGTATTCACATCATCATCAGCCTGTAGAAGTATATATTTTATGTAGCATATAACTTATCAAGTACATTCTAGGGCACGTTCCTATCGTGCGTGACCAGCGAAGCGCAATGCTTTTGTTAAATACCTCCATTTTTGTAGTTGCATAAGTAGCTATCTTCCTATCTACCCAGTGCTTTCCGTCATCATCATCAGTAAGTAGAAGTCCACTGCTAGATATAGACCTCCTTTATACATTTCCATGAAAAAACAATTTGCCGATTTCCCACGATCTTTAGAATGTCATCGGTCCATTAGGTGGAGGGGCGCTCTGGTTGCTTAGCACCGGTTATATTGTCGTAGCGACCCGCTTTTTGATTCTAAAGGCGTGTGTTCAAACCCCGTCATGCACAAATTAGTTTATCTGCCAAAAAACCTATGTGCACTATGTCAGTACACTCTAACGGTGAAGGAAAACAATAAATGAAACCAACGTGAAGTAGCAAAACTTTTGAGGCACATTCATAATCCACCACACCAGCTTTAATTTTCTATTGACATGACAAGAAGAAGACTCAAAAACTAGTAGCCGATTTTAGGCCTTTATAAAAATAGTGTCGATTTTGCAAAGAGTTTGGGAGCCCATTACAATGAAAAGGAAGTATATATATATATATATATTATGGACAATCTACACTACACTATCTAGCCCTAAACTAAGCAGAGTTAGTATTATGGGAACCAGATAGCTGATGTAATACTTAAATACATTTTGTTTGTAAATACATAGGTACTTGGAAAACAATATAACATCCAGATGGAGAACAAATATCTATGATCACCACACAAATATTTGTTCTCGGTGGGGATCGAACCCACGACCTATGGCGCAGAAGGCAGAGCTACTAATAAATGAGCTGAGAGCCCAGTCATAACAATAATATCATGGGTTTTGAGTATTTTTGATTGCCGTCTTTTAAATCTGGAGGTGCCTGTAATGTCCCGAATTCTGGAACTTTCTGTCAAAGGCTTCATGCACGGTGCGCTCAAATACCCAAATACCAAAATACATGTGCCTATTTCTATACACGCAGCAAGGAGTTTCCCAAGATTTTGCGTTTGACAGAACTTTGAAGAGTCAGTTGGGGTTGTCGAAACTCTTTGGTATACCTAATATTTTTAAATGCCGATAAAATACAATAATATAAGTCGAATAGACAGTGTTATTTCACAATGCTTCACTGATCTCCACCGCAATGAGCACCGAAGGCCTAAATGAGTGCAAAGCTTAAAGCCACCCATAAATAATTTCCATTTCAATTCATTTATGAATTGAAATGAAAATTATCTATGCATGTAATGTATTGTATTATGTATATCAGTTATCTAGCACCCATAACACAAGCTTTGCTTAGCTTGGGGCTAGATAATGTTGTGTGAATTGTCCAGCATTATTATTATTATTATTATTATTTATTTCCATAGGCATGAATTCTATGCACTAAGTTATACTTACTAGATTTACATACAGATCTGGAAGTATAACCTTTTAGATAAAAGAAAAATTTACTAAATTGGATCATAAAATTAAATGACGAAGGTATGCAGTAACAAACAATAAAACAAAACGGCTTAGCCGATTTTGATGAAATATTACTTTTCAGAAAAAAAAAGATTAAAAGGGAGAAGACGAAAGAGAAGAAAAAAGATAAGAATATTATTGTACAAAAAAAATTGCCCCCCTTGCCCCCCAGGACCCCCCCTTTTGTGAGTGCTACCGGATGCCGTCGAGATAGGGGGTTTTCGATTAGGGTTTCGTATAGAGGGTTTCTTCCTGAATTGAAAAAACAAAAAAAACACCCCCCTCTTGCCCCTTTTTTCACCCCCCCCTTTCGTATCTTCCAAGCGGAGTGACTTGCAAGACTTTTTTTTTGGGTCATGTAGGGAAGGTGAGATTATTTTGAAAGCAAAATAAATTTTGCCCCCCTCCCCCCTCTAGACCCCTTTATTATTTTTGACCCTTTTTTTCGAGTGGAGCATTGCGGCGAGCGAATGGGGAACAGTGCGGCGAGCAAAGCGAGCCGTGCTGTGACCCCCCCCCCCCCCCCTAAGCCCCCCAGAACCCCCTCCTCCTGAACCCGGGGGGAGCGTCGCGGCGAGCGAAGCGAGCCGTGCTGTGACCCCCCCCTCAAGCCCCCAGAACCCCCTCCTCCTGAACCCGGGGGGAACGTTGCGGCGAGCGAAGCGAGCCGCCACGCGACCACGCCCACCCTACTGAAATTTAGAACCCCCTCCTACTGAAATTTAGGGTGTCTTAGGGGTGTGAAAAAATGTTCACTAGACTGAGTTCAAAATTCAAAATGGCGGCTGTGCCACTTCCGGTTTTGCAAAAATCGTCCGATTAAGGTCGTTCAAACGGTTCATTCGACTGAGGACTATGATTGGAGATTGAATTTTAGGTTTTTTAAGGTGTTTGATTGGATCCTCACTTGGTTTAGGGTTCCGCCCCTGTGGGAACGCATTGAGGACGCGAGCTGCTTGCAGCTCGCGATGCACGCGACCCGGTAGTCAACGTTTGGGTTCCTTCCAGCGGTTTCGACCCGTTAAGGGTTTTGGCTTGACGTACAATTTAGGGTTCCGTATAAGGTTTTGATTGGGGTTTTACTACATTGAGCAATTTGATTAAGTGTTCGACTTTTAGGGTTCCTTAGGACTTTGATTGGAGTTTCAACTACACTTAGGAGCTTGATAATGTTAACATTTTTAGGGTTCCTTAGGACTTTGATTGGGGTTTTACTACATTGAGGAACTTGATAAAATAAACAACTTTTAGGGTTCCTTAGGCCTTTAATTGGAATTTTACTTCACTTAGGACCTTGATTATGTAAACAATTTTAGGGTTCTTTAGGACTTTGATTGGGGTTTTACTACACTGAGGAACTTGATTCACTGATCGACTTTTAGGGTTACTTAGGACTTTCTTTACTACTTTTTGGGGTTTTACAAGTGCAAGTGTAATGTAAAACTGGGAGTAGCACACCGACACGCGAGCTGCTTGCAGCTCGCGCACACGAAAAAACTAGTTAAGAGGCTGACGTATGGAAAATTTTCATACAAACGGAATACCAAAATGATTTCTAATTTAGACAGATTTACACTATATTATTGTAATAATTGTATTTGCATAGTATTTATCTAGGTTCCTCAACAGTTTTTATTTCAAATTACTTACCTAAAATGAAATAAACACCAATCGCATTTTGCACATTTTTATGCTAAACTTATCAAGTTTTCTACCTATTGGTTTCGTACTAAAAACAACAATATCTTACGTGTTTTTTGTTAAGGAACCTAGTTTATATTGTCTAGTTACAGAATAACAATACTATGTAAAGAATACAAAAAGTTTTCAGTCATCATTTTTGGTATTACGGAACACGATCAAATTCATGGCATTTTCGAACGGCTACTATTGCTATCGCGCACGCACGGTGCGGGTGGCGGGGTGCAGGGGGAGGAAACGCTTGAAGCACACGGGACACTTCGGTTGTGTGTGTGAATCGCTCGGACTTCGGACTAGTTAAATACCTACACTGGCATAAAACATAATGCTTAGATATTTGATAATTGTTAGTTTAGGAAGGGTACTAAGTGAAGATGGGAAATACTAAGTACCTAGGTAGGTTGTAGGTTGGGTAAACGAAATCAAGGTGCAGCACTAGGTCAAAAAGTCTGCCGAAATTTCGAAAAAAGCCAACATTTCGACTAAAACAAATTATGAACCATTAATTTCTATACAGGGTGGAATTTTGTAATGCCACCTGGAGGGAAAGTACTCTTAATACTGCAGATAGAAAATTTTACTCAAAGGAAACATTCCTTTATTTTTGGATAGAAAGCAATTTCTAAAATTAAAAATAAAATAATTTTTAAATTAATTTTTTTTTTTGAAATGAAAAAATTTATTCTTTTAAAGAAATGAATTCGTTAAAAGAATAAATTTGTGTATCCAAGAGAATGGAGCCCATTTCAAGCAACTAATTTCAAGTAACTAGTTAGTTATCCATTTTTTGTAAATAATTAAATTAATTTAAGATTTCCTGGTTTTTCTTTCTTTTAATTTATCATGTTTGTTAGAGAGATTTCATCCTTATAATTGACTAACGATCGATGCAATAAAAGTACAAGGTATAATTTTTCTGATTTTAGCCGGTTCAATTCCCGGGTGTGAGAAAATTTTCGAAAAACTTTGAATGCAGTTTGCTTTCTATTCAAAAATAAAGGAATGTTTCCTGTGAGTAAAATTTTCTATCTGGAGTATTAAGAGTACTTTCCCTCCAGGTGGCATTACAAAATTCCACCCTGTATATGAAGTATTGATAAAAGGTCTAAGAAAAATTACAACAAATTATTTTTTTTCTTTATTTATTTGTAGTTCAAAAAACTGCTACCACTCAACGTCCGGTGGAAATATTGATAAAAGGACTGAGAAATACTTGAACAAAATAGTTTTTTTTTTATATAACTGGAGCTCAATAAACAGAGTACCGCTCAACGTCTGGTGGAAATATTGATAAAAAGACTTGGAAAAATTTCAGCAAAATATTTTTTTTCTTTATTTATCTGGATCTCAAAAAACCGACTACCGCTCAACGTCAGGTGGAAAGATTGATGAAAGGACTAAGAAAAATTGGCACAAAATATTTTTAGTCTTTATTTATCTGGGGCTTAAAAAAACTGCTACCACTCAACGTCAGGTGGAAATATTGATAAAAAGACTTGGAAAAATTTCAGCAAAATATTTTTTTTCTTTATTTATCTGAATCTCAAACAACCGACTACCGCTCAACGTCAGGTTATAATATTGAAAAAAGGACTAAGAAAAATGGCTACAAAATATTTTTATTCTTTATTTATCTGGGGCTTAAAAAAACTGATACCACTCAACGTCAGGTAGAAATATTGATAAAAAGACTTGTAAAAATTTGAACAACATATTTCTGTTTTATTTTTCTGGAGCTCAAGAAATAAACTACAGCTCAACGTCAGGTGGAAATATTGATAAAACGACTAAGAAATTAAAAAAAAAACTTTATTTATTTTGAGCTCAAAAAACTGCTACCACTCAACGTCCGGTGGAAATATTGATAAAAAGACTGAGAAATACTTTAACAAAATAGTTTTTCTTTATATAACTGGAGCTCAATAAACAGAGTACTGCTCAACGTCTGGTGGAAATATTGATAAAAAGACTTGGAAAAATTTCTGTAACGTTCACTAGAAGTTGCTTCATGCAATCAAAATTGAGTTCTATATAGTAATTGTGATAAGACATAAATAATTTTTTTTTCAGTTTGTTTATAATCATTATATAAGTATCCACCTATAGTAGGTTAGCTTGGTACACTTTTTTCGCGAGTTTTGTGCGAAAGCCGAGGTCCATGTAATTGTAGGTCGATGTTCGCAATCGTTGGTTTTGCGAATGTAAATAAGCAGAATAAAAGCAACCTAATTGCTCAACGAATAAAGTATATTTTTAAATGCAGTCACATTATTAGACTTTCTGTACTTTGGTAAGTGAGCCGCTTTGCGTGTTTTTTATTGCTGTGTGTGTGTGATCGATGAGGTCTGGCGAACCACACCCCACCTGATGTTGAGCGGACCTCCACCCATGATCTTCAACTGTAACGTCATGACTGGTTTTGAACCCACGCCCCCCAACCGCTAGGCCGATGAGGTCTGGCGAACCACACCCCACCTGACGTAGAGCGGATACCCACCCATCATCTATTACTGTAACGTTATCACTGATTTTGAACCCGCACCCTCCAACCACTAGGTCAATGAGGTCAAGCAAACCACACCACACCTGATGTTGAGCGGACTCCCACCCATCATCCTCTACTGGAACGTCATCAACCACAACTCCATCGCTCCGCGCCGGGGTCAATGGCTCTCTCAACTCAACTCGGAGTCAATGGTTCTCTTTACTCTTCTTCAATTTGGTCCAGAACCCGCACAAACCCTACCTGATGAATAAACTCACTCGTATCATGTTAGAGAATTTCCTGGTGTCTTTTCTAAGTGCGTAAATAGCTACTCTGAAGGTTCTTTATCGGTTCAGGAATGTTGTTTTTTTTTCACTTTATTCTTGCATTCAGAGCATGACCAATCCTTGCTTATTGAATACTAGAAAAGCGAAACAAGCAAGCAATAAGCTTAGAGGGTTAGTCAGGTAATGCAGCCACAAAAAATAAAAACATAAAATTGTAGGGTGCAAAAAGTCAACTCTCTTTGACCAGATTTGAACTCCCGCCCACCTCGTCCTCTCAGTGTGAATCCGCACGCCCTAGCCACTAGCCTATCTGACGCTTAGTAACGTTGACGAAATTAGGCAATGCATAAAAATCGTTAGCAGTGGCTGACGCACACGCACAAGCGCGGCACTATGGTTGGATTCACGTATAGAAGTAGCGCGTCACACGAGCGCCTGTGTGTGTATACTACTATTATATATTCCGTGGCGCCCGCATCAAATGAATAGAGATAGCTATATTCGGAGCAGTTTTTGCCCGCGCCTCGAATTGAAGTTGCGAGCTGCGTCCGTCACCCTCTTAATATCTAAACTTAAACATTACGGTATTCTAAATCGCTCCATTGACTTATTACAATCGTACTTGACTGATAGAATCCTTAAAGTTGATGTGGGCGGTGAGAGATCTTTTGGGTCAGTTATTGACATAGGGGTGCCACAAGGTTCGATATTAGGTCCTTTCTTGTTTCTAGTGTACGTAAATGACCTTCCTTTTTTGGTTAAAAAACTATGTGAAACAGTACTATTTGCTGACGATACCTCATTAATTTTTAAAGTCGATAGATAGAAGGCTAATTACGATGACGTTAACGCATCTCTGTCGTAAATACTTAACTGGTTTAATAATCTTTTACTTAATGTTAAGAAAACTCATAAGTTTTATGAAAAAATATTTTTTGAGTGTCAGTTCTAAGTATAAAAATCATAATGCGGTTTACAGAATACATCTATTTACCAAGTTTCATCAGTACGTATAGCTTATACAGTTTTGTAAGTACCATACTTCAAGCAAATAAATTATTTCTTTTCATTTCATTTCATTTTTTTGAAAAAAAGTGACTGTGACATACGGATGGACAGACAGACAGACATGACGAATTTATAAGGGTTCCGTTTTTTACCTTTAAAAAATACAAGTGTTCATTCACCGACTACCGACATTTATGAACTTGCAACTCACTCTGGTTTTGCATAATATGAGGAAAATCTCTCTTGGTGGAAGGTTTCTTTTATTAAATCTGGGGCTATTTGCTTGTTATACTATATAAATTAGACTACTACTACTACACTACTATATAAGTTAGATTTAAAATGTAGCGTTCGTGGTAGTTTAAAAAATACCGCACAGCTTGCCATTGTTATCACCAATCCTGGATGAAAAATATGCAATGGAAACTCTGCGACGGGAATCAGCTAACATAACAATTGGGTTATATTTATTTACTGAATATCTGTCTGTGTTTTTGTCTAACGAAGCGTATTCTAGTCAACACATTGTAATGTCGTGACAAATGTCAGACCCAAGCACAGAATAAGTAATAGTTGGTATCAAATACATGAATTCACAGCTCAGGTCAGGCAACGCCATCTTTATTTTAAATTTTTCCAACTTTCCGGTCGTGTTTTGTTTTTAGACCAGCGTATAGCGGAGGCTTAAATGTGAGTGAACTTATTTTAAATGAAAAACATTTTGAATTCTCCATGAACGCATTGTTCACTTTTAGAAATTTATCTACGTGCAATATTTTTATGTGGATGACGCATTTCTTAATAATGTTCGTAAGCTTTTATTTGCAAAAAATATAAAAGATAATACAATACTAAGAAATGATAAAAAAATTAAAATTTTTGACTGAAAAACAGTTTCAGTTAAAAATGATTCGGAAATGAATGATTACATGTAAATTTTCTTGATTTAAAATATATTCATATATTATAATTTGTTACAGTTATGTTATATTTGGAGCGCAAATAATATCAAAGCTGTTGATATCGGAGAGAACGAAGGTTGTCGCAAGCGAATTACTTTGTAAGTTTTTTAAAATTTTAATTTTAACTGTTCTAATTCTCACACCATAAGATTCTCCTTTTTTTTCAAATATTGGTCTTATTCGTTTAAAATCTAACAGGGTTACTAATCACACTTGAATCTTTAAAGAAAAATCTTATACGACTTAATATTGCGCAGTTCCAAGAGGAACTACCCCAAAGCAGTTTCGACCCAAGAAACCTTTAGGCAGTAAATGATTGGATGGGTTTTTAATAAGTTGCCGTATACGGTTGGCATGAAATTTAATTGCATGCCCGTAAGAAGGCGTTGTAGGCGCGAGCTGCGATGATCAGGAAAAGTACTTAGCGAATGAACCATAATTACTCTTATCTTGATGAAAAGCAATCAATATAGCGGAATGAAGAAGCAGTATTTTTAAAATTCTATAAATAAAATGTTACAAACAGAAACGAGGTTTTAATTGAAGTAAAAAAGCTAAAGTCGGATCATGTTCGTTTTTCAAATTTATCATCGGCAATTTTTCTTTCTTTTTTTGAGGATTGCTTTTGTGTTTTGTCAGTTTTAAAATATTTTGATCCCATTTAATTAAAGTCGAATAAATTCCATTTTCTTTGGTTTTAGACATCAAAAATAAGATTTTTTCATTTAAAAGAGCCTCAAAAGGTGTTGTGTAGGCCATTAATTAGTTTTTTTTCTCGAGATAGTGGGTTCCATTAGTGCTACAAGACTGACTGAAGAGCCGACTAGGGCTGCAAGTAGGTATACAAGGTGTATCTAAATATGTGTACTATGCGAAGGTGGGGGGTTATAGACCACAATGGTGATCAGTTGTGGGGGGGAGATAATTAAAAATTCCTATTTTCAGTTTCCCATACAAAAATATTTAATTTCATAATGCCTAAATAAATTGACAACCATATCCTTGTAACCCCTTGACCCCTTGACCTACTACCTCTGTAGGTCTACTACTACTACCTACTACCTCTGTAGCTGAGTTTAGGGTTGTCACTTTGTATAAAGTCAGCTGTTCATGTTGAAACTTCGTTGCAGTTTTTTTCAGAGATACCAATCGAAGTTCGAAAAGTCGTTGAACAAAAGTTGTTCCCCGGGGGGTGGAAATTCACCCCCCTTCAGGATAGTACACATATTTTGATACACGTTGTATAGGGTTACCATACATTCATTTCCGGATAGTCCGGAAAACCTTTTAAGAAAACATTGACAATAAACATCATTTATTTCCTATCTGAATTATTATATAACGAAAAAAATAAAATGCAAAAACAATTAATTACCACACAAAATTAATAATAAAAACAGCTGCCAAGTGCGAGTCGGACTCGCCCATGAAGGGTTCCGTAGCATCAAGTAACATAATATAAAGGTTTTTGTAGTTCGTCGAAAGGTTTACCTTTCGACGAACTATATTAACTATATACAACGTGTATCAAAATATGTGTACTATCCTGAAGGGGGGTGAATTTCCACCCCCCGGGGAACAACTTTTGTTCAACGACTTTTCGAACTTCGATTGGTATCTCTGAAAAAAACTGCAACGAAGTTTCAACATTAACAGCTGATTTTACACAAAGTGACAACCCTAAACTCAGCTACAGAGGTAGTAGGTAGTAGTAGTAGACCTACAGAGGTAGTAGGTCAAGGGGTCAAGGGGTTACAAGGATAGGATTGTCAATTTATTTAGGCATTATGAAATTAAATATTTTTGTATGGGAAACTGAAAATAGGAATTTTTAATTATCTCCCCCCCACAACTGATCACCATTGTGGTCTGAAACCCCCCACCTTCGCATAGTACACATATTTAGATACACCTTGTATAATTATTGCAGTTTACGATTTATGACGTATAAAAAAAAACTACTGATTATATCTCGTTCAAACCAAATATCGTTGAAAGTTTGCATAGTACAACATATATTTTTTTTAGTTTTATCATTGTCTTATTTTACAAGTTAGAGGGGGGGGGACCAATTTTTTTCCACTTTGGAAGTGTCTCTCGCGCAAACTATTCAGTTTAGAAAAAAACTATATTAAAAACCACAACATCATTTTTGAAGACCTATTCATAGATACCCCCCCCACACGTATGAGTCCGATGAAAAAAAAATTTTTGAGTTTCAGTTTCAAGTATGGGGACCCCCAAAATTTATAGTTTTTTTTTCTATTTTTTGTCAAAATCTTAATGCGGTTCTCAAAATACATCTATTCGCCAAATTTCATCAGTCTAGCTCTTACGGTTTCGGAGAAAAATGGCTCTGACATACGGACGGACAGACAGACAGACAGACATGACGAATCTATAAGGGTTCCGTTTTTGCCATTTGGCTACGGAACCCTAAAAAGCACATGAAGCATACTTTTTTACAGAGAAAAAGCTGGTTGGTCTAAGTTTCCTAATACTTGAATCGATTCGTAGTTAGAATCGTATTGCCTAGCTTCACTTAGTTTTAAGACGTCAAAGTAATCATTGTGTGTTGTGTGTTGAACTTTTACGTTCTTATATAATTTATATACCCTGTTTAATTCTATCAAGATAATTGATTCAGGAATGACTTCAGGGAGTCTATAAAAAAAACTATGCATTAGTTCGTCCAAGCTAAGCTTGAAGTTTGCAAAAAATAGTGAAACTCGAAAAATTTTATTTGACATGCGGTGTTTCCAGCTTCAAAAGAGGGTTTGATACTTTTGTATGGTACTAAAAGTAATTGTACCTACAGTTTGATGGCTTTTTGTAAAAGAATGACTACATTTTCATGATGTTTAATGGGATAGATCGCCCATAACATCATAATATAATATATGTATAATCAACAAAATCAAAATTCAAAGTATCAAAATTATTTGATCTACTCTCTAGTTAACTCCAGTCAACTCCTCCATTCCCTGTAAACACCCTATTCCAGGTCAAAACTTCTTTACTGGTAGCCCTAGTTGTCCTAAATATTCAATAGAGGTTTGAATATGTTAATAAAGCGCCTTCTCTTTGGATTGTAGATGGCGACGTCGTTTTTATCTTATACGACATTTAACTCCAGTAATTCAATTTAGTTTATTTGCATAACGTCGCATCTTCCTAAAGTAGGTGAGTATGCTAATGAGAACGCAATGCTTTTTTATTTATGAACCTCCTCGCTTATAAACAGATAAGATTTTTGAAGGGAAAACTTCTTAAGGGGGTACGATTTCCATACAAGCTTAATTTACACAACTATGGGCGAATAAAGTATTAATGTACACTGAAATAGCTGTAATAGGCTTTCACAGTGGTCCTTATTACCGGCCAGTTATATAAAGTTGGAGTGTCAGCCGTTGGTCGTGGCAGTCGGGGCTTCAGGAAAAGAACTAACAGACTTTTACGTCTATTTTGAAACAGTTGTTTTAAGCTCATTCACGTATTCAATGCCGAGTACCCGTTAGAAAGAATGACGAAAAAATTACTTTTTTGGTTTTTTATTAATATTTCTGTTTTCTCCAACTTTATATAACTGGCCGGCAATAAAGACCACTGTAAAATTTTATTACACCTATTTCAGTGTACATTTATACTTTGTTTGCCCATAGATGTGTAATTCAGTTTGAATTTACATTGCATTGCGGACTTGAGCATTTTTGAAGTGGGAAAAAACTAACGAACTCGCTAAACTGCCACGTCACCTGTCATGTAACTGAAGCCGCTTCGGCAAAGGTTGGCAAACTTTGCCAAAAGTCGGTCTGGGGGGGGGATAAATGTTCAAATTTTCACTTCTGTCAGTGCCACGATTTTTTATGCATTAGGGTCACACCAAAAACATACTCTAAACATGCACGACATTTTTGCACACATCTCTTTAATGTGAGGTATCAAGCAAGTAGCCCTCCTGATGTTGAGCAGTCTTGCCTATGATAATTGCATAACACCACAGAGTACGTACACTGAGGAAGTTTCTCGCTGCTTGTTGACATAACCAGGTATAAAAATAGTAGGTACTTCCCCGGAAAATTATTTCTATAAACACATCATTAATGGCCTGCGCACACCTAGTTCGCTGGCGTTAGCGAACAGTGAAACGCTGTCAAATATCGCTGTCAAATCGTACCGTCGTACCGCCAGCGAACTAGGTGTGTTCGAGTCTGAATGCAACAATTTTATATATTTCTAAAACTACTTTTAACCCACACTTTCGAACCTCCACGACCTCTCCACGTCTCTATTCCTAAGGCCATTTTTTTCTTTCCTCTAAGGAAATTGAGTAATGTGGGCGTCAGATGGCATCAAGGCAAATTGATAACGGGGAATAAATCGCGTATGGTTCTATTGTGTGCTGAGCTGATATGGGGGGCTTTTTAAGACTTCCTTTATCCATACGGGTATACAATAGAAGTACTGTATTACGGAACTAAGAATATTACTTAGAAGATTAATTGGCTAAGTTGAAGAGCTTACAGAATCATTTCTCAGAGATTGTGTTTTTCTTGTGTTTTGGATTATGACACATTTTTTTACAACTTAGGGTTTAGATACCTAAGTTTTTCCTTTAAATACGCCAACGTCATCCTTTTCCTCTAAAGTTGGCAGATAGAAAATGCTTGTAGCATAAAACCCTCCTTTTGTATATTTATTTTTTAAGTGTTTGTGCAATAAAGAGTTGGATAAATGGAATAGCATTATGGCCAATCTGATGTTAAGTAGTAACAATTGCCTATAACAAAGCATAGCCTTGCAGGTTACGCACGTCAAGAACGTGTCCTAAGATGTTCTGATTTTTGTCTATTGACTCAAGCTCTGAGGTGTCATACAATTATTGTTGTAGACAAAGATAATGACTCAGCATCAGGTGGACGATCTATTTGTTCATCATTGGTTCTCATAAAAAGGTGAGCTTGCCGCGATTTTCGAATATTGGTAACATTTACGGTTATGTTTCCTTTAAAACAGGTTCACAAAATTGATTGGCTCTCAACACCACAAATATTTTTTATCAAACAAACATAAAATATAGACAAATCACCATAGAGACAGAACAAGTTTCCTCACGTTCTTACCTTACAGAAACAATCCTTATGGTGTCTTAAAAAAACAATAGGTTCGTGATGAAGACGTAGCCATTGTGAACAACGAGCGGGCGATATTTCACGGCTTTGTGTGCCCTCAGTGCCCGATTAATTCTAGATATCTCCATTTGAAGGCACCACGTGATGAAACCTTTTTGATTCGATGGCAACAACGGGTGTGGGTTTCAAATATCTGTCACTTTCTAAAAAGGTTTTGTTTCGATGCGTCAGATGTTTGCTTTTTTTTCTTTTCATCCAGATTTTTTTCACCTAGACGCTGTATAAATGATATTACGAAGAACGCTTTAATAAAGTGATGGTGAGATGGTGAAAAAATCATGTATTTTAATCAAAAAGGTTGGAAACCCACTAAAAAGTCCAAGGTTTTAGCATAGGTCGGTATTTTTGTCTTAAAGTGTTTTTTGTTCCTTTTTTAAAATTGTGTATTCACCAAAGAGGTGCACCCACACATATCCGAATTAGGGTAGGTAACTGCTGTATGTTGGTACCACTGAATGATAATTTAAATTCATTCTCTTCGCCGCCCGCGCCATCATTTGGACAAATGCTACGTCATTTGTCTGAGGGCCTGAAGTGCGGAGGGGGAAGGAAAAGTTCACAATTTTCTCGCCAAGAGTGATCCTTAGTTCTATAGAAATAGGACCCATTTTGTATCAACTTTCACTGATCAGATTCCAAAAACTTCTGTTACAGTTAAATTACGCAATAGCAGCCTTTAAACATCACTCGGTAAAGTTCATTCGCGCTTGTCTACTCAAAATCTCATTTCGTAAGCTTCCGAAAATATTTTCACAACGAAAAATGAGACTTATAAGAATGTTTGTCGGTTTATTTTTGATCGTCAAAGTTTTTGTCAATGGGGTATTGAATTAAAACTTGCTGTATTTGCGCTACTAATTAATTTAATTATTTATTTCATTGCGAGCATGTTTATTCAATACACATAATTTTAATGAATTGGTACTAGTAAATGTTGCTACCGTAAAATTGATCAATTATTCAGTTGTACGAACTAAGTGAATGTCGAATAACTTTAGCACGACAATCTTGTATTTTTTTTATTTTCAATTCACGAGTCAGGCTGTATTACAATTTGTCTAAAAACTTAGCGACCATTGATTACCATTACTACCATTGACACCATACCTAGTCTATACTGAAAAACAAAAAGACCTACGTACTACATAATATGTGCCCAAAACACAAACAGTGGTACAACAAAATGATCATGTACCGCGTAAATGATCCAATAACGACCGTCATTCGTTCCAGTGAAATAAATTTGATGAAATCAAAAAAGAAAAAGCGCTGTAAGTAATTGGCGCTTGCGTGTTGAATACGGCATACGATATTAAATTCTGCGATGAATTATGTAAAGCTTAATTGATGGATAGGTAGAAAATGTTTCGGGAAATGCAAAAAATTCTGAAAAATACTGAGAGTTGTCGAACGATGTTGAGTACCCCTGCCTACTGTAACGTCATTGTCATCTTAGGATTTTCTGAAGTATGTACCTACTTATTTGTCCCACTTATTTTTTGATTACTATTCAAATCACTCACTGAAGTGATCCTTAAGTGATGAATGCGAGTTAAGCGGTGAGGAGTGTGAACACAAATAGTTTAAGACCTGTACACAACCATTCTTCAAGCAATCAATAAATCATTTCATTTCATCATTTCATTTCATTTCATTTCAATGATCAGTGTATCTATCTCATTAAGTGCGAAAATTGGAAAGTTGTTAAAAGTTGTTGTATATAAAAAAACTGGATAACCAATGTATTTTTGCTTTATTTGCAATATAATAGCTATATATCTTGTTTCATATAAGATACAAGCTTTTAAGTTTAGATGGCGCTGTATGAAGTGCCAATCAATTTGAATTTGGTTGTGATATGTAACCAAAATACCTATCCAAGTCAATTCGAACTATTTATTGATTAACTAGATTTTTCTATTATAACTCATTCAAATTACAGCACGTATCACTAACCTACCTGTGTTGGTTCAAAAATGATTAAATTTCCAATTCCCCAACTCTGCCTAAAAAAATTGAATTGTTTTTGACAGCAAATTTTTCTATTTGCACTCCCTCCGAAAAGCAATCTAGTTTCACCCAGCCTCACCGGATTACTCGTTTCTTTTTTGTATTTATCTAATTGTGCCGGCGTATGCCCTAGAGATGGGGTGATGTGGACTCAAGGTAATTGTCCTGCTACAACATCTAAAAAATACAGAGTTGAATGATATTTAGATAAAGATAGATAGATAATTCATTTATTTGCCAAGACAGTAAACACACACAAAAGAAATAACAGGGAAAATAGATCAAAAGCATAATTCAAACTAAAAATACAACTTAGTACAATATAAAGTAAAAAATAAATGAAATGGTGTGCGTGTTACAGCTATAGGCAAAATGGGAATAGCTCAGCGCATAAGCTTATTCTTTTTATTTTAGGAAAAGATTTAAGACCATCTTTTTCAACAAAATTAAAGCTAGTAAAACATAACGTTTTCATTAATGGTGACTACGTTTTTTAGCTTTGAAATATCTATTGATCATTATCATCAGCTTGAGAAGTATACTGCCGGACAATAGGCCTTCTTATATAATTTGCAGAAAAAACTAAATTATTACGCAGTATTCATAAAATTTGGCTTCCGGTCTAAAGAATCTCGTCTAAATTGATATTTATTTTTGAAGAAAGTAAGTTTATCAAATAAGTCTCCGAAAATGGTTTACCAACAAAAAATTCAATGATTTATTGCCGGCTAGTGAAAGCTACATATAAAGCAACATCAATTCACGCTACAAATCGTGTACAGAAAATGTTATCCGAAGGACCGACTCCGTCCCTGGTAAGGCGCCCCCACAGGCCGCGAGTGACACTGACGGATCGCAAGACATTAGTCATAGTCGAGACCTCCCCACCACCCACCTCACCCCCCCATATACCCTGTTTATTTACTTTTTGTAACGGTATTGATGTTTAATTATAGAGGTTCACCCTAATGTAACTTGCCTAATTTTGGCGGAATGTTTTCTTTGTAATTTTTCACGGATCAAATATTTTTGTTTGGTGCCGACGTTATTTTTATGGGTTTTCTATTTTGGTGTACGTTTTTTCGATCTTGAGAAGTGTTTATTTATAAGGTTAATGCTTTAAATAGATAAACGTTTGTTTCATGTTAGAATCTGTTTGGAACACGCGCAATGTGATATGGGTAATTTATTACTTAAACATTGACCATGAATAAACTGTTGATATTCTTCTACGGCATCAGATATAGATAAAAGAAGCGACAACACCTACAACGATTTTCCAATAAATTAATACACTGGTATTAGCATGAACATATGTCTTCTAGCCATTTATCTTCTTACGATTTCTTAGATAAATTGATAGTTGCCTTCACATCACCTTCTTGGCAGGGTTCGATCCCCACCGAGAACAAATATTTGAGTGGTGAACGCAGATTTTTGTTCTCTCTCTTGCTGTTATATTGCGATCTACGACTTTGTATTTACAAAAAAAAACGCATACAAGTTTTATACCAACTATCTGGTTCCGATAGCACATAAGCTCTGCTTAGTTTGGGGTATAAGTTGTTGTGTGGATTGTCCGCATTATTTATCTATTCAATACTCAAACTGAATCCATAACTTAAATAAATCCAAATCTTTATGCTCTACAACGTCAGCTATAAAATAGCACGCCGTTTGAATCCGGCTTTACAAAAAACACCATCAATCAACCATCAATGAATCTCCCATCATCACCTGGAGGGTTCTTATCATGACGGGAGATGGATGACTCCCCTATCTGTTAATTAAGATTTTCGCGACTCTCACGTGCCAACGGATGCTCGCAATTTAACTTTGAGTTGTGGAGTGTGTTTGTTGATCGTTCTCGTTGGTTGGTAGAGATCGCTGTTAACGACAACGTCACATGTTGCTTATTAGGGTTATTTCTTAACCCCAATTAAAAAAAAAAAATTAAAAACTTGAGTCTGACTTCATGGACAAACTGCTGAACTGGTTTTGATAACATTTTTAGAAGAACTGAAACGTGAAACTAAAAAAAATAATAAAAAAAAATTACATTTTCTTTTTACGTTTCAGATAAAAAAAAGTCAAATCGGTTCATAAACGACAAAGTGATGCGATAAGAAACATTACAAAAAAAATACAACAGAATTGAGGACCTGTTTGTTGAAAAAGAGAAAGCTCTTGATTCAATTTAATGCATATGTTACGCGATACGAGTACCAAGTTTAATAGTCTAAGTTCATCACTGATTTTACCTACTATTGATTATAAACCCTTTTGTTAGGGCTTAAAACATTTAATCTACGAAAACCAACTCGCAAATACAAACTCATCTAAGTACAAAGTTGAGATAGTTCGCTGATCACCGATAGAGGGCGGGTCGAACACCCATTTGTCAGGAAGAGGCTCATTAGGGTCGAATCTGGTCGAATCTCGAGGGATTAAGGGCATAGTGCTCCTACACTATTCAAGAAAATGTTGAGAATTGACTTGAAACTATTCTTGACGTTGAAAATTTTACAGACATTGTAATTTTTTAGCGGGCTTTACCAACACCATAATTAATTTAAGAAAACTTGTACGCATTAGACAAAGTAGTACTCTTCTCAAAGATTTGTATAATGTCCCAAAAGTAAAAATTCTTTACCAAAAAAATCTTAAAATCTCAATCTTGATTTTATCTTAATCTTTTTTTTTTAAATCATTATCTTTTTTTTGTTTTTTTTTCTTTTTTTTTAGTAAAAATCTTTGTGATTTCCTTAAGTGTAGTAAACACTATAAAATCAATAAAAAATTAGTACTCTTCTTTTGGACTGCTTAAATAACTTTATAATTATTTACAGTTGACAACATTCACATTTGGCTGGGGGTGGAATCTTTTTATTTTATTTTTTAAGCAAAAAAATTCTTACGCAAGTATGGCTTTCCTATAATGGAAAAGGCTTACCATATATTTGAACGCTTTATGGCCTGCGCACACCTAGTTCGCTGGCGCTAGCGATCAGTGAAACGCTGTCAAATATTCGCTGTCAAATCTCAAATCTGACAGCGATATTTGACAGCGTTTCACTGATCGCTACCGCCAGCGAACTAGGTGTGTTCGGGCCATTAGTGCTTCAAGGGTACGCCTAACCTTTGTACTAAAATGAAGCCTTGTGTTGTGTAAATCTAGGCAATCAATTCACGAAGCCTCCAGCTACGATCTGCGATGGCTATCAGTTTCAGCAACGGGTTTTGCATATTTCTGCACATACTGCCGTGATCTTTGACTTTGACTTCGATTTTTGACAGCGATAGGTATACTGATTGCTATAGCAGATCGCCTAGATACGCGCAGGGCTTAGAAGTCATACTCAATACTCAATACATTTATTGCATAAACATGGTTTAGTTTAGGTACATACACAGTTCTTAGGTGTAAGTCAGTATCACATGGACCCTGTGTATAGGGTAAAGCAACATGTCATCAGACGGCCTTAAAAAGTTTGTCTTAAGAGTAAGCTTTAACCATGTAATTCACATCGGTATTTCGCTGTAAAATCTATATTATACAACTATTATAAAAACATTAACTGATAGGTACAAAGTTATCGCAACCGCCAATCAGGAACGAGAACTCGAAATAAATCGATGTAACATCCAATCATTACTCTGTGTCAGGATCGACTCAATTAAAATATCGTTAATGAATAAAACTAAAAGAAAATTAGACCTTATGCGTGGTTGAAATAAGCTTCAATTTACGCAGTGACAGTTTCAACCTAGCGATGGTCATTATGGTAAACGTACTATAGTACAAACCCACAAAATCGGCGTGTCGGAAAGAATATAAAGGCAAAATAAACAGTCAGTTGAACTCTCTACATGGTCAAACTCTACATCTATGATTTAAAATAATTAAACATTATTTTTGGGTATTTTTTATCATAAAAAGCTAAATGGTAAAATTTACTAGACGGTAGAGAAACATTGACGTTTTTTTTTTAATATTAATATTAGATAGCTTAGTATTAGGCTGCCATCACACCTGATGGAAAGTGAGGATGCAGCCTAAGATGGAACATGCTTAGCCATAATCCACCTATTCATTCTTGTCTTGAAAAGTATTATAATTTTTGGTTATTTATTGAATAATATTTAGGTGTTAAATTCTCTTTTTCTTAATTTGTAAGGTCAGACATTACTCTTTTTATTATATTGGAAGAAGACGCAGAAGAATAGCAAAATAGTATTATCTCAAGTTTATAACAAAGTACAAAGTCAGCTTTATCTATCGCTGACATCGTCTTACCTCATCAAACTTTATCAAACATTCATGTAAAATGTACACAACGTAGCTTGCGATAAATTACTTGTAATTTTGTACTCGGGTGGTACCTGAGCACGAAAAAACACGAGACAGACGTCTTGGTGCGTCGCAAATTGCCGTCATCATCCTCTCATCAGTGCCGTGGGTAAGCGCTGATGTATAGGAGTCGGGCTCAAAGAGGGTGCAGCTGTCATAGAGTAGGGACATAAGATATGACGAAACCTCACACGTCAACTAAAAAGCGTTTAAAGAGGCCTCAACAAAACGTCCATAGACAAGCTATCTGGGCTTGATAACGCATTACTTATTTTCTATAATCGCATATAGAAGTTAACTCTTTGGATATATAGGTACCACGCATCTACTCATAAAAGAGTGAGTAGATGTTTAAATAATATCAATTTAAAAAACTTAAAAAACCAACTTCATGGCCAAACTGCTGAGCCGATTTTGATGAATTTTCTATGGGACCAATCTCGACGTTCTAAATAAAAGTTTTTTCAAATCTATGCTCATAAATGGCGGAGTTAAGAGGGCATCACACAGGCGACTCTCCATACAAACGTAGTCCCCTATTTTCTCCCTGGATAATAGAATATCACCTCCAATTCATATTTCATATAAACAATATGAAGGTCATATTTTCTTTATCAATAAAAAAAAAAGGAAAACATACGAGCACGTATATAGCAGATCTGGATTTTATGAGAAAAATTGGTTACTCTAGAGGCATTATCCAGGGAAGAAATAGGGGACTACGTTTGTATGGAGAGTCGCCTGTGTGATTTCCTCTTAAGCGATAGCAAACGTAAAAAAGTGGAGTGGGCTAAGAACAGTAAGTGATAAGTAATCAGGCAAACTCCTTGAGTTGTCGCCTTCTAGAACCGACTTGTACTACTCTTTGCCATAAAATAAGCATCTAAGCATCAGAGAGTTTGCCTAAAGAGGGTACAGTGTTAGGTTTAAACTATACAAAAGTTCAATCCCCGCAAGAAACAAATTACTAGGAAATAAAATCATCGCAGCATTATAACATCTTAGAAAACACTACTGTATGCCCGTGACTTCATTCGCGTGGCTATATTTTTAAACAACCGGGTAACTTCAAGAATTTCCAAAATTTAACTTAGTATTTATTAGTGTAGTAATTAGTTGTGAAGGGCGTGTCCGGAGAAGTACTACCACCATGCCTTTTTCTGCCGTGAAGCAGCATTGCTGTGTTTCGGTTTGAAGGGTGAAGGTGCCAGTAAAAAAAATACTACTGGCACGTGAGACTGAATATCTGTATGCCTCAAGTTGACGGACGCAGGGCAGTCGTAGGGCACGTTCCTGACGTGCGTGCCCTAATGGTTACCACTTGGCATCAGATTGGCCATTAGGCTAGTTGTACATAATTATATAAAAAAAAGAATATTTTTCAGATGTTATGTTTCTACCACCTGGTAACGTTATATGTTTGTCAGTCAGACTCGCTTCGCTTTTATATATATTAAGATGATATGCCATTATAACGCAATCTACCTCCTGAAGCGAGAGGTTTTTAATGGCTGTGTTTCTTGAGAAGATATTGTGCATAATCATAATTTGCTTCATACCTTTAAATATTTGGTCTACGATTATTTAGAATTAATATGGGGAAAATATGTTTATTTAGATTTGGCTCACCAGAACAAAACAGAAATGGTCTGCTTTTATATATTAAACATTATTAAATAGCTACTTATACTTCATCTGTACAGGTCAAACTATACAGGGTGTAAAAACCCACACTCAAAAACTTAAAGTATATGAGCAATATGCAAAACTACAGCAAGCTCTATATGGACCTAGACCCTATATCGAGTGCTGAAAAGCTTGCCAAATTGTACCTAATTTTGGTAGTAATTAGAAGCAACCTCTGAAAGGTTTCGTCCACGTTTTTGAGAGTAACCTTTGGACACCCTGTATCAGTTAATCAAATATTAGAAAGGCAGTAGTAACCGGGTGACGATGACGAATCATCCGGCACGCGTGACGAATCAAAATGACGTTGGAACAATTTGTATTTTGTCTACGGTTAGTAGCAGAAGGTAAAGGTTATTTACTGTTTTAAAAATGCTGTGTCCGTTATAACGGTCGTCAATGGTGGAAACAGTTTTCAAACTGTGATGTTATTGTGTTGATACTAGTAGTAGATGAAAAAAATCCTCACACAGGAGACAGGATTGAGGTTAATGAAAAAAAATTTGAATCAAATATCTTTGCGCTCCTGTTAAAAGTGTGTGGAAGAAAAGGACACGTTGTGCTGACCTCACCTAGTAGTAGTAGTAGCAGTGGAATAAGAGCCGGAAGAAGAAGGAGGAGACTTGAAGTGTACGAAAAAAGCCCTCACAAAGTTGAGGTTTAAAAAAAAATAAGTAATTAAATCGAATATAATTCTAAGCGCTCCTGTATAAAGTGTCTGGGAGAAAAAAACATGTTTTGCTGACCCCACCTAGTAGTAGAAGTAGTAGTGGTAATTAAAGTGGAGTGTAGTAAAAGCAGGCAGAAGAAGGCGGAAACTTGAAGTGTTTGAAAAAATCCTCACAAAGTTGATGTTATAATGGATAAGCATGGAATGGATTTAAAAGAATGGGTGAAGCCTTGCACACATCTTTAAGCATTCTGCGGTGGCGATAAGTGAAACGCTGTCAAATGACAATAAAATTTGACAGCGTTTGGTTCTCTAATCACCGCAGAAAGTTTAGAAACGAACGCAAGGCTTAAAAAAAATTAAAGAATCAAAACTTTGTTTCGTAAATTTTCCGCATTTTAATCTAATTAAGGGTGTGTAAAAACATAAGTCCTTCACACATAAATCTCTATAGTTTTTACAGTCGCGTAGAAAAAAGAAATTACTAAAACAGATTGTCGGTAAAAAAGTGGGCCGGTCCGTCTGATCATTAGTGTGGGCCAATGGTCGTTACCTAAAAGTCATTAGCGTCAACTTTCTGTAATTTGAAGTATATTATACTGTATGTATCTTGGATATGTGTTACGCATTAACGTTACGCACACTGATAGTAAATAAAATAAAAATGTTTGATTAAATCAGTAAAGCCGTAGGTGCGTGGCGGTCAGTGCAACGCTGTCAAATATGACAGCGATATTTAACAGCGATTCACTGATGCCACCACAGAACGGTAGGCACATTTGTTGTCATGTATTTGGGGCCTAGATTATTCAGATTCGCATTATTTATATATTTTTTGGCGGAGCAATTTGTTTATGAAAACTAGGTTTTAAGATTCGTATTGAAACAAATACATAAAAGGTCAGATAATTTTTGGATGCTGTATTAGCTACTACACTTCAACAAAGACAATAAAAAATAACTGTTTTCTTTCAACAATGGAAATACATCGATTTTAGTGAAATTGCTACGAAAACTTGAATTATTTTACAAAAACGGTCCATTTTGAATTCAACTTTACTGTAATAGAGTCATTATATTGATCAGAGTTTTACAATTCCGCCGATAATATAAAACGTTATTAAATTTATGGAAAAATTCTATTAACATTATGCAAAAGATCCAATTTGATGTTATTATTTTGATCGTCGATGAGTTTAATGAAGACATTCGCTAAATTGGCGAAGTTTTATACTTTTGCATTGTAAATGTATTTATGCACGTTTAATAATGATAACAGGTAAATTTTGCAGAAATAATAATGGCAATTGTGATCTTACAAATTTGCCAGTGCAAAATAAATGTAACAATTTTTTTTAAGTGGAAGCCTTTGCAACTTCTTTCTCATGAGGATATCCGTACAATCATTATGATATCATTATTTGGGTGAGAATGAAATAAATTCGTAACTTGGAGTGCCTCTGAGAGTTTTCAATTTAAGACATAATGCACCTTTTTCATATACAACTAGTTGATGGAACAAGTATATGGCCCACCTGATGTTAAGTAGTAACCATCGCCTATAACAAAGCATTACTTCGTAGGGCACGCGCATCAGGAATGTGCTCTACGATGCGCTGCTCTGCGCCCATCAACTTGAGGCCTTTTTTTTATAATACAGATACTCAGCCTCACGTGCCAGGTAATTTCACCGGCACCCACACCATTCACGCCGAAAAAAAGCACCTACCTTGTTGTAGCTGACTTCTTGTAGTTTTAGAAATTTCTTAACTAGTTAGTCAGTCAGGTATTGAGTGTTGGAATTTTCATTCATAATTAGAATAATTACATCATTTTTTTTTTCTTTTAGCCTTCTTTCCTTTCTAAAGCTGAGTGCCCACTGAAGCAAGGACACTATTATTATGGTAAATTATATTCTCAAGACCTTTTTCATAGGCAGAAAATAATTACAAAAAGAACAAGAGAAGGAAGCATATTTAAATGAATGAGCTTCAATCGATTTCTAAACCGCACGACTACTGGTCATCAGCGCAACCGACAATACCTAACAATAATGTACTAGGTTGGTGTGGAACAAGTCGTAAGCTTTTCTATAAATTTCGCTGGATAAAGATTCATATTATTGGAGTGGAAATCGAAAAAATAAAAAAAAGTGTTGATGAAAGAATTAAATTAAGAATAATAAAAAATAATTAAAAATGCGTTAACTACATGAAAATGTCTGTAAAAAAAGGTAATCCAAAGTATATTTTTTTAATCTGACTGCATGCTTCCATTGAACTTCTAATTTATGCTTCTTTTTTCGACGTATTTGTCTAGTAGTTAATGTGTCATTAGTGAACGCATTTTTGTTTTTTTGCATTAAACAGCAAACATATTAAGTATTTGTTTTTTTTTCAATTTCCACCTACCTATTATAAGCTTCCTCTTTTCGATGTAATCTGTCTAGTTTTTTTTCCATTTCTTTCCAGTTTTATACAGCATATATATATCATGTACTTTTTTGCATCTAATACTTCCAGTGCAAGCAGTTTTTCTCCAATTTCCCCCAACTAAAAGCAAACAATAACGAATCGCTTTCACTTGTGGCATACTCCACGGTTCCACTGAAAGCGTGGACCACAAAACGGTTCGTTTCCACACCTCATTGCGATCGGACAGTGCCATAACAAATTGCCCTATGATTATAAGACATTACAGTAATATACACCGCGTAATTAACTAACTGCTACTTCTGTTGCAAAAACTGTATTCCTTGTTATTGCGTGAAACAGTTCTAGAAATAGATTGATTGGACTCAGAATCAGTTGCATCGTTTCTCTTTGTAAACTAGATTTCTCTTGAATCTATTCACGTGATATTTTCTTAGAACCTTAAATTTACTCTCTAATTTTGTTTCTCTAAAGGTATCTCATCTGTTGTTGTTTTTTCTTTATGGGTATCTTACATACAATAACTGTTGAAAACACTTGACCAAATTACCTGTTGTGCGGTGCAAAAGTCGAAAAATAAAATGGGTTTTAAATTTGTTGTCATTATCACAGTTCTATAATTTGTAGTTTCTTATATGTATATTTATATTTATTGGAGAACCAACAGTTTTATAACAAAAGAATACACAACAAATTAGATTTAGAGAGCCAATTAGAGGTTCTCACGGGTAGGCTATGTTACATACACAGTGAGTATATGTAACTATGATACAAACTAGATAGTGTAAACTAAAGGAATCTTATTATGTTACCTAATTCTTCTTTGAAAATGTAATAGAAAACTTGAAATATAATAAATTCAAATTCATAAAAGCGTCATGGAATTTCCTTGCATAGTAACTAGCACGTAAAAACGTAATAAAATGTATACCTAAGAGTACTTCCTAATAAAAAGATTGAAATGTAATCTCAGGGTTGTCCGTACCCTTGCTGGTAAGTACGTTAATTACTGTGCCACCCCTACGAGCGGACTAACGGGTTGACATCGCAGCCGTTAGCCAAACTCAGAACAACCGGGAAATCCACTTAGCCAGGTTTGCGGGAAGGTTCTACTGGATTTAAAAACGAGGCTTTATTAAATTAGCCGTGGTGCTGCCAAATAAGGAAATGCGAGGCTGCTTTTGAATAAGGACAGCTTTAAACATCAGGAGCACCGCAAGATAAAAATGTTTTCATCTAAAGATTATTATTTTACTGTTTGTTACAAATGTAAGTATTTCTTGGTGGAAAAACAGTTTGCCCCACCTGTTGTTAAGTGGTAACTATCTCCAATAACATTGCCGGCTGGTCTGACGGTAGCGTTAGTCTGCGATGGTAAAACTTGTCTTCAATTAGCTTACTTTAAAAAAGACCTTATCCCGGTTATTGGTAACGCTGCTCTATCAATTCTAGACACCCGTTTTACTTACCAATGCAGGCAGATAAAAAATGCAAGAAGAAAACACAAACATACTATGAAGGGACAAAATAATTGAAGCCAAATAATGACCAAACAATCAATATAAAAAAAAACAGAATGATGTTCGTGTGAATTAAAGTTGGTACAGACTCCATTAAAATAACTGAGTAACAGTTTGTAACGCTCATGCTACAGCTTAATTAGACACGAGTCTAGTGAGATTCAAATAGTACAAAGTGCCTGCTTGTTTGTTACGCTTAGCTACAAGTACTACGAACAGCTACTAGTGCTACGAAATCTAATTGCTACGAGTAAGCCGTTATTACAAGTTCATAGCTCTTTAATAACGGATAATAGGTACATGTCAGATAGGTACGTTAAATAAAAACATTCGAATAATTTTGAAATTCGATATTCGAAATATGAATTTTGCGATTAATTTCGAAATTCGAAGAAAAGTTACTCGTAACAGGTGAGATAATATTAAAAAAATAATTATATTCTTGAGTACAAGGAACGTCTTGGCGTGACATCAAAATGCTAATCACCAAACGAAACTACATTATGCTCTTTCGTACCCATAGCACTAGTTTCTAACGTTATTGGATTGCTATATTTTGTTGTTGTGTTCCATAGTTTTGTTCCTTCATAAATTTTATTTTACGCATTTAAACTATTTTGGGGTAGGTATACTCATACATAATGGTCCTATAGCAGTCATTTAGCTTAGCAGACCGATAAGTCTATTGTCATCTCTATTTGTTGACATAAAAGTGACAGTGCCGGCATTATGAATGAGGATTTATCATTTGTTTATGAACAACAGATGAACTCTTATTGAATTTATCTTTTGTTTATATAAAAAATGATAATCTGGTCAAAATAAACATTTCAAATAACAATAATACCCACAGACCTAAAAATTGTGCTCAAAAATTATGTTCCATGAGAGAGGTCTGGATCCTATCCACAGTGTGGACCTTTCCTGGCTGCAAGGATGGCATGATAGGTTTAAATGCATTTATACATTTATACAGACTCGTGATCCCCTGAACAGCATCATAAACTGATGCCAAGGGTACATGATGTTGGGTTTTACAGCAGCAGATCAGGATTCCGCCTGGGGAAGGAACTTTTAATTGGCGTGCCATTAGAACGGGCGGGTAACACTAAGCGATTTGTGGTGTACCCGGCTGGCTCTCCAGAGGTTTTTCCACACCTAGCCGAGGGTATGTCGTTATGTGATTGGACCTTTGGCTGTGCTCTGCTGTTTGTTTACTCATCAGAATTCGTCAGTATGTGTCTACGGCGAGTGGATTTAACAATTTAATGACATACAAAAAAAAATTCAGGAGATCTAACATATTTGGAACCCCAATCCAACCTCACCAACACGTGGTGCACCTTGTCAGTTTGCATAAAAGAAGACGCACTTAATCCTTTCATCACACTACCGGTTTGAAATACCTAGTAACACGACAGAAAGAAAAACCTTGCCGAAAACCAAACGGGGATATTACTGTTAGGTTACCAACCAACCTGCTCCAATTATTATATTAATAGACATTTGCCCAACATTATAACTAATGGGATTTTTATTTTATCAAAACTTTGAAAGGCACAAGCACAAAGGCAACTTCAGGAAATTGAATTTTAACCTACGACTATGCACATTATATTCGAATTAAAAATATCGGTACAGAAATTGTACCGTGTTACCTTAGCCAAGTGAATAATAAAAATTGTTAATTGAAAGATAGAAAGATAGATACATAAAAAATATTTATGGCATATGGCTTAGGGCATAAAAACTGGACGTTTTTTAAGCAAAAGTCGTCCAAAGTCAACGAGGGCTATGAGAAAAGTGGCATGGATTCGCAAAGTTTTAGCATAATTTTAGTTTCACATCACAGCCTATTACATTATTCATTGAGTAAAATATTATGATAAATCTTTCGGAGGAAAATCCTAGGAAAGTGAATAAACTTTTTGAGGTGATAATATGAGTATGTAGCTCAACATTGCCATTCAGAAATGTAATTAATGCATAACTAGCGGCTGCCCGCGGCTTTGCTCGCCTTTTCCCCGTTATTTTTCGGGATAAAAAACCCTTTTATTTTATTTCCATTTCCTGGATCTGAGCTACCTCCAATTTTCAACCAAATTGGTTCAGACGTTCTCGAGTTATAAATAGTGTAACTAACACGACGGAATAAAAAAAAATGGCTCCAGAGATGGTAAATATACTTTCACTTTGGTGTGAAGTAAATGCCTACCTATACAGATTCAAGGGTACGTATCCTAGAGTACGTAATTTGCTCACTGAACTTGTATATCTATAACAAGTGAGATAGAAAATTGATTTATGGTAGTGCGAATCGCACTACCGTTTTGAGCCATTTTCAATTTGAACACTTTAGAGATTTGTGGAGTCACTAGGAAAACTGCACTTGAGGAAAAATCTTAAGAACCTACCTACGAAATTTAACAAGAAGGAAATTATTTTTCCTAAATAAATCTCAGACCATCTCAATATTAGTTAGTGCCATATGCATTTTTACGTAATATTAAGTCTTCAATAAAGAATTTTTATTACGTCACGGAATTTCAACCAAAAAATTTTCAAAAACAATTCCCTAAGTCAGCATGGCTCCATTTAACGAGGTCTCGTTACCGCCACAGATCTCAGACATTACAACGTATTAAAACTCTAAAACTTGGCTCGGTGGCCATTTAGAGAGCAAACTTTCTTACATCAGCGCGGTGATTTAAATTGGAGCACTGTTGGACGGGCAATGCTGGCTGAGTTCAAAGCTTTTGAGGGAGAATCATGATTTTACACCTCGATTTTAGTTAACCTGCTGCTTTTTGTCAAAACTAATAAACGCTGATTTGGATTAGTTGAGCTATCTCTAGATAGTTTGTAACGGTATGCAGATAGCTCGACTGTTTCTTGTGTGTTTTGTACATTTTGTAAATATTTGTTATACTGTAAGTTTCTTTGTGTAAATAATAATAGTATTTTATAAACTTCACGAATTGCTAATTATGTCAATTAAAATATTTGTCAGTTTTTTAACACCTAGACTCACCTAGAACTGACATTAGGATAGTGGTGTGGATTAAGAAGTGAGTGACGTTTTAAGACGTTGCAAACTAATCCTTGTAATACAACTGAATAAATAAGTTTTTGAATATTGAATTTTTGCTGGAAAATTTTGAGTTAAAAAACTGTCAAAGATTTTAATAATAAAAAAATAAGATTCTTCCCTTAATTATTTCTGAATAAATGCGTCGTCAAAATCAGTAAGAAACCTGAGCTACTTCTTAGATACTATACTAAAGTTGTACTTACATCAACAATATTTGACACGTCATTAAAGCCCCAATTTTTTTTAAATCTTAAAAAGTGAATCACTAAACTTACCAGCATTTTCACACCACCATCAATTTTGCAAGTGGCGCCAGTTTGCAGATTTTCTTTTGCAACCCCTGCCAACAAGGGGTTGAATACAGTTCCGCGTACCACTCATAGATGGCGCCATCCTTGCTCATGACTTAGGTTATGCGAAAATTCTCAGAGATGGCGCTTATACGGCGGCTTCACTAAATGATATACTTTCCTAATATTATTTCTGAATTAAGTTTTTATGAATCGAGTGAACTAAATAACAAAGATCTAGTTGCTTATTAGGTATGTCATGGTTGTCAATTTTTTTTTCAGACATGGTTGGTTGAATTCTACTATGAGCTAAAACCATTTCTTATTTTATGTTATGACATGTTTTATTATTTGCATTACACACATTAGTACGTGGCATTTCCAAAGTCGTGTCTTTAGTAAAAAAAACATGGCAAAAACAAAGGCCTGTTAGAAGATTTATTATTTTTAAATTGACATAAAACGTTCCATTTTCAAATTGTTATTCGTCGTCTTGTCGAAGTGACGTTTGGGTGAGCGCGGGAACACCGGCTGCTGTAGATTAGACACGCTAGCCGGAACATTTTTTTAATATGCCCAAACAAAAGGCAACTACATAGTACAATAGAATTGCAATCTTATTTTACTCTAGATAGTTGCAACCAGTTAGTAAAATGCAGATTTTTTCAATACGATTAATTTCACTTTATTTCACTTCTAAATTTTGATTTTAAATTGTAACCTTTCTTTTAAGTTAGTTGTAAGCAGTGCAAAAATAAATAAATCCTGTAGTTTTTACGAATAAGCAATAAAATGTGCAAATAGTTATATAATATAGCTAATAGTTACAGTTTCTTTTAAAAATTCTGTATTTTTATGAATTAGCAATAATATTAAATTAAATTACAAATCTACATAGCGAGTAGCATTGGAACCATCAGTCAACGAACAGCTACTCGTAGCTACATTGAGTGCAGCGTTGACTAACGACCTGCCAATCAGGCTCTGCCTTAATTGGAAATCCGTGTTTGTGGTGCCACTTCGCCTGAAGCCTTTGTTCGCAAAAATTAAACGGTTGCTTGTTATTGATCTTTGGAGTTTGGGTCAGAGGAAAGCACTAAGAATTCATTATTTTCATTCCTCATACAACCTCTTATGCCACACTCAAAGTCAAAAGTCAAAGTAAAAATTTATATATTTAGTATAGTATCACAAGTAGTTCAGTAGATCTCTTTGAAGGTGAGTCTAGGTGTCATATCTGCGACACCCTAGGTCGTTAAAAACTGTCAAATTTGACAACGATATTTGACAGAATTTCATTGATCGCCATCGCCAACGACCTAGGAGTGCGCAGGCCTTCAATGATCAATTGTCATTTTTCATGTCGTACGTATCACTATTTGAATAATTATTGCATGTGGCAGTGGTCAATGAATTACAAGAACTATTTAAATTAACGCGATTGTTATGCATAATATTATGATTTCCCGACGTTACGACCGTGTTACAACAGACCGTGTCTGCCGTGTAATCGCGATAAATACCCATTTTTATCGCGATTACACATTTTACTATAAATTGTCACATTATTACGTTAAATATGACAGCTACATTTGACAGGGTTTCACTAATCGCCGTCGCAGAACGCTTAGATGTGCGCAAGGCTTCAAAGAGGCTGAGTAACAATAACAATACATCTAAAGAACTGATTTTTTATTAAACTTGACTTTCATCAATAGTACATTATTACTTGAGTGTTGAAAGTCACGTTTTTTGAGTCCCGAGACGGGTTTGGCGCCAGAGCGTAAGCGAGGGCGCCAATGGAGCTTGAGGGACTTAAAAGACTTTCACCCGAGGTAAACACTGTGCTTTTCATTACGAATACAAGGAAAGTAAAAATAAAAACATGAAAGAAAAATTAGTGAAAATGAAGATTGAATTGCCGCCTTCCCGGTTTTTTTTTTCTTTTTCTCTGGCGGGCCTTCGGCTTCGGCTCGCCAGCATTATTCAGCCATTATTTTCATTCTCATAATTTAAAAAATGGTAAATTGTTTGCTCAAATCTATGTTATTTTAAATAAATAGTTGAAACTATATATTAATCAAGTAATTTAGAAGATATATTATTTATTTAATACTATCTTTATGTTATTTAAATTTAAATTTTACAGTGCGCTCTAATTAGACTTTTTAAACTTCTTACCGTTGTAATGGGTTTCCAACCTACTTGCTGAATAAAAAGTTCGAATTTGGTTCAACAACCTCTTTGCAGTCAGAAAGACTTTAGAAAGTTGGAACATGGTTGAATAAAATAGAACTTGTTTTTTTTTATAATTTGACAGCTGTCAGTAGAAAGTGATTCTCCCTAGGGCTGAAAGTTTTACTTTCAATTAGGCCCCTCGGGCAACTTCAGACCTACTTTCAGAGTATGAGTAATGAAAAAATAATTAAAGAAATTACTCGTAGGAAGCTTGCAAGTTGTTTGTTAGAAAAAAAAATCTAAACTTAATAAATTAATCTAACAAAAATCTTAAGCCGTGAAAAACTTACGACATAATTACGATTCTTTTGCTTCTAAGAAAATGCGTCACATTATAAATCACTATCAAAAGAACTAAAACATACCTACTGGTCTTCATAACCAATGATTGATTACTTGATCCTTTGCAGCAACTAAATGAAGACACAGAGTTGAGGAAAAGAAACATTAAGTGTATTTCTATGTAGTTATATCATTTTCATACACCGTTCAACCATTGCAGCCCCTAGGATAAAGACAGGAAACTGTGTGGAGAGTACTGCAATCTAAAACGGAACGCAGGTAAAAGAAGACCAATCCACGTATGGAATTAAATAGAAAAATTTAAGATTCATGTACAGTGGGATACACCTCAAGTTACCTAAAAACAAAGAAAAATGACGCTTACTGCAAGGAAATAAGAGCTAGCAGTGTATAGTCTGATGCGTATCCTTGTGTACGTCTCACGAATGGTATTCTTTATGAAAACAATTTTTCATCCCCCATCTCGGAAAAAGTATTTTTGCTCATTGATATCTGAGTAAAATCCGTAGAGGATAAAGTTAACTGAATTTAGAACATCGTGTGCGCTAAGTTTATGAATTCAAAACATTAATCAACCTATTTACTTCTCCTCCAAGGTGTCGAATTTATCATACACCCTTTTTAGGGTTCCGTAGCCAAATGGCAAAAACGGAACCCTTATAGATTCGTCATGTCTGTCTGTCTGTGTGTCTGTCCGGCCATGTCACAGCCATTTTTCTCCGAAACCATAAAACCTAGACTGATGAAACTTAGTGAGTAGATGTATTCTGTGAACCGCATTAAGGTTTTTACACAAAAATAGAAAAAAAACTATAAATTTTTGGGGTATACTTGAAACTGAAACTCAAAAATTTTTTTTTCATCGAACCCATACGTGTGGGGTATTTATGGATAGGTCTTCAAAAATGATGTTGAAGTTTCTAGTATCGTTTTTTTCTAAACTTAATAGTTTGCGCGAGAGACACTTCCAAAGTGGAAAAAAGTTGGTCCCCCAACTTTTATGTTGTACATTACTATGCAAACTTTCAACGATATTTGGTTTGAACGAGATCTAGTCAGTAGTTTTTTTTTATACGTCATAAATCGTAAAACGCAATTTACCTTTCGACGAACTACAAAAACCTTTATATTATGTTATTTGATGCTACGTAACCCTTCATGGGCGAGTCCGACTCGCACATGGCTGCTTTTTTAGTTTGTTATAAACATTTAGTAATTTCCTCACTGAGGTTTTATTTTTGACGTGACAACGTCTTATAACTCGATGGAGGTGGCTGCACGCACGAAAAAACATGACTCATGCGGCGTTACCTCGCTCTGAGGCGCTCAATTTAAGGCTTGAAGTGCAAGCGAGAGCGCTAAACGAGCGACAAAGAGGCACAATCGACCTTCGCGTTTGGCAGCGTTCGACATCTATCTCTCTCCTACTTGAGTGAGCGATGCGTCCGCGTGGACAGCTGTATGACGTTGTCACGTTCAACTATCGTCAGTAAACCAACTTTACAGCTAACCGATTTTTTTAAAAAGTTATTTGTACTTTCTTAAAATTTGATGAGAAAAAACTCTTCAGCTACAATATTTTTTACTTAAAAATAATATAAACAGATCTTTCTACTCTACAGTTTTCTGAAGTCTCGAAATGGCTACGATATGGAAAAAAGTAGAACGTTTCAATACGATTTTTTCTATTCATCTTCGTCATGTTTTCAGCTTCAAGGCCTTTGAAATTCAAACCAACTTATATTTTAGCGATACGGTAAAGAAACTTTTGGTATAAGCTATTGGTATTTAAATGATCTCTACTGTTTCTTTAATATTTAGTACATTTTAGTTACTTGAAAGTTTATTTGTGAATAAAGTAGGTATACTAGGTTCAATCCCAACCGTTATCAAATATTTGTATGGTGAACGTAAATGTTTGTTCTCGGTCTGGGTGTTATATTGTAGGTAATAAATTATGTATTTACAAAAAAATAAGTTTTATAAAAGCTATCTGGCTCCCATCATATAAGCTCTGCTTAGTTTGGGGCGGTGTGGTGTGATTTGTCCACAAAATTGATTTATTTATCTTCACTGTCAGAATTTTATTTTTTATGACTTCTTGACTAACAGAGACCTTACTTCCTCAAAACTATTTCAAACTCCTACAAGTTTATGCAAATGTATGTTAATCCGGCATTTTCCGACTATTTATTTCTGGCCGCATTTCTCGAATGATATTGTCTCGTAAATCAGTCTTGCAGTGTTTTTCTTGGAGCGTCCAGGCCCGCCATCCGCCGTGTTTTGTTTAGAATCACGCACAGCCTGTCTGCGTCTACTCCTATTGTGATTTACTGTTCCTGGATTGTTTTTACACTATTAAAATTTTATTTCATTGGAATACATTTTATATTTTGTTGAAAAAATATTTTTTTCAACCCATTATACCTACGTTTTTATTGCCCCACAATGAGTGATGATAACATGATTATTTTAGTTACAAAAATATAATAAACCAGCAAATTTTATTTTAGCTTTATCAATTTTAATGATCGCATTTTGAATAATTTGTATGTTGATAGTTAATTAAATATTATAATATCACAAATTGTTTATGTATGAGTGAGTTTTTGCGGTAATCATTAGTAAGAAATAACAATTTGGGAATCAATATGATAACTTACCTACTTCCTTTGTTATTGGGAATGCCAGTGTTTGATATCCTAGGATTATAAAATAAAGTTTCGGTCAAAAATATCAATTGAAACACCTCTCGGTGACTATGACGAGAAGGGAAGAGTAATTATTGTTATTCGACGGTTCGTATGCGGCGTTCAGAACATTCCCCATTGTGAGTCCAGGATCGAAGCTCTGATAAATGATGGTGCAAGGGACAACTTTGGGGCAGCTACGTGCGAAAAGCGAAAAAATATTTTTCTAACATTGTTGCGTCTGTTACAAGTATTCGAAATCGCAAAACAAATAATTTATGCATCAACATTATAATATGAGTATACATATTTTGATAATGTAGAAGTCAAAGTCAAATATGAATTTATTCAAGTATCACAAGGATCACTTTGAAACGTTTTAAAGCTAGGTGAGTTTATATGCTAGTTCCACGCAACCAAGCCTTAGAAGTAGGTACAGGCAAGCAACTACGGCTTGGTTCCTACCGATTATTTTTTTATGATCCTTTCACAAAGTGACTTTTGGCTGCCTTAAATCCTCTGCCATAGTTTAGTCTGTATGTTAGAGAAGTATTGAAAGTCTTCTAACAAGTTTGTATGAGTTATTTTCGGATTGAGTCGGTATTTTATTCACTAAAATGTAGAAAAGGTAAGCAATCCAGTAAATCTTCATAGAGAACAAAGTCGGTATTATTTAAAAAGATAACAGAGACGTTCTTGTTTGTTATTTTGAAGACGGTGTCGTCAGATGTCTTTTTTATTTTTAACAGTCGTAATTGCAGTAGACAATCACTTTGTTTGGATCTTTTTGTAAAATATTGGTCAAGGGCGTACAAAACAATGAGTTGGCAAAGTTTTGCGAAAAGCGAAGGGTGGATCATAAAATTGAGACTGCCGACTGTTTTTATCGAAAACCCGTCTCAATTTTGCGAAAAAGAAAGTTCAGGCAAAAAATGTGAAGTTAATAAAATAAAGATGACTGGTCCGTCCTGTAAGAACTTAGATGCAAGATCGAATCGACATAATTTTAGTATTCATAAGCAATGAACGTCAGCAGAAATTAGACTAGCTAGAAACTATTGGCTAAAAAACACTGTAATTCAGTAAATTTTCTATTAATAATCCTCACTAAAATAAATTTGTGTGTGTTGGTGGCCAAGTCTAGTGACGACCTCAAAGCTTTTTTCAAGGTATAACGAATGCTAGAGAGCTTTCAGACCCCTTCGAAGCATGAAGGTAGTCAGGTGTAAAAGGCACTAGATGGTCAGGTAATCAAATAAAAGGGTGACCAAAACGTTATTTAGCTTAGTCAATCGGGAAGGATCAAGCAATCTACGCCACGATATGCTAAGTAACTGTACGTACTTGATTCCTATAGAGTCGCTTTGAACCATAGGTTATATTATAGTTACTACCAACGTCTTGAGGTTCCGTTCTACGTACAGATCGTAAATCTTCGATTTTACCACTTTAACTGTCAACTGTTACACAGTTGACAAAATAATGGAAGAAGATAATGGATAGGTAATTCGGCATGAACAGTAACGGAATCTTTTGTTTCTGCCTTGTGTACGAGGAGAACATACTATAGATTTAATTTCACAAATTTGGTATGAAAACTCGTACACCATTATTGAATCGCTATCATTAACTTGGCAGACGTCCTGTCCGAATTTAGTTCATTATTTTTTAATCTTCAATATATAAAAAACGTTTTTTGTTTGTATTTTTTGGACATGCCATAAGTACAAAAAAAATCAAAATCTTAATTTAAAACAATTTTAGATTTTTTGATATAGTTGAAAAAAAGCAAAACGAGTGCGTAGCAACAACCTACCCATAGAGCTAAAGAATTGGTTTACCTAAACTTATCTTAAGCCAAAAATTCGCAAATTCAGGTAGACTAACTTTATGACGACGGGCTGCCGAAATATCAAAGGAACTTATTGTTTTACAACCCCAATAAACGGTGAAAAGATGTTTGTTTTACAAGAAGCCGCCTTCTGTACCCGTACGTATTTGAAATGCCGACCGATAACACAAACAGTAGGGAATAAGAAACTTCTCCTACCTAGGTAGAGTTATAAATAGATAGGTATTTTGTTAAAAAAATACAGGGGTCTGCAAAAAAACCTCGTAAAAAATGTATTATAGTATGATTTCCAAGAAAACGGGTAAGAAGCAAATTGAGTTATCTGCTTATTGCTAGTTTTTTTAATCCACTGCTAGATATAGGCTTCCCCATAGAGGTAACATTGAAATTGGAATATAGATTTGTATAACATTTTGTCAAAGAACAAGTGTGAAGCAAACCTTTGCACGTTTCATAGGTGCGTGTTTCTTTTGTATTTGTCATCAGAACAAACGTGACAGATGTCGATTTTTTCGCAAAAACCATAAATTAGAGAAAAAGATCCAAAGTAAACATTAAAGCCCCGCGGCAAAACCAAATACAGTATTCTGAATAAGCCATCGATTGATTTCGGAAGATAAATGGTTGCATATTGTCAGCGGCATAGTATGAGTGACGTGAACTCCAAAGGCGTTGCGCAATGAAATTCACCTTTATTTTCATATAGATACGAGCTATCAAATTTTGTATCAGGAATCTTTAGTACTGAAAGCAGTGAATGGTCTTCTGTGTTTTTGTTGCATGCAATGTAATTTAAATCATAATTGTATCGGTTGCAGAGTTCAAATTTTCATGTTATTCCTAGTGCGAGTTTGGGTCTTCTGTCGATTAGAAGTAAAACTTGGGGTCCGGTAGATTTGATTCTGGTATTTGGTGTGAAATTGAAATAAAAGTTTTTAAATTACAATCGCTTTGCTGTAGTGCTTCGCTACATGGTTAAATAGATTAAATATTTATTTTATTTGTTTGGTTTGAAAAGCAATATTTTTTGTTTGCAATGAGCTAACAGGTTTTTAATATTTGACAAGATTTATTGACGTACACCGCAAACAAAAAGAGATTATAAAAATTGACGAGTAAAATTACTGAAATTAGTTCAGACACAAACACACCTCAGTTTCTGATCAAGTCCTAAGTGAACGTGATTTGTGAAGTCATACAATTATAAAGTTACCTAGCAGAAGTAACCGGTCAACATGAGGTGGGCCATCTGCTTGTTCCGTCAAATATTCTCGTAGAATTCATAGGAGACTGATGGTATTTTATCACAGCATGTATCTGGACCTGAGTCTTAACAATAGCAATGTGGGTGTGCGCTTATCCGACAGATGTGAAATTTTTGGTTTAGGGAGGTGTGCTACAATGCATGCGTATGTCGATGTCGTGTACAAAGCTTAGCCATTGGCCGTTCAAAAACGCGAATGTAGCATGACTAGTGATTTTGATCCATACTTTTGAGAAGCTAATTTATATAATGTGTTTTTTATATTATATACTAAATCAAGCAAAATAAATAAATAACGTGGACAATGCATACAACACTATCTAGCCCAAAATTAAGCAGAGCTTGTATTATTGAAACCAGATAGCTGATATAATACTTAATGCCCCTTTTTTGTTGTAAATACAATACAATATAGCACCCTGTCAGAGAACAAACATCTGTGCTCACTATACAAATATTTGAGGATCGAACCCACGAACTACGGCGCAGAAGAAAGAGCTTCTAACAACTGAACTTGAGAGGCCAGTCAAATAGATAATTTGCCAAATGATTCTCTATCTGATAATTTAGTTCAGGATTCGGGATGATTTTAATGATTTTATACCTTGAACCAGCAGTGTACTTCCCGGCTGATAATGATGATAGATACACACTGCAGTCACTACGGTATGCACTACAGTCCTGTCAGTGAATGGGATCGACTATAAAACGATACCCACACGAAGGTTCCTAATGTCATTTTGATTTACATTGCGCGGAAACTCGACAGCACGCTCTATAACCAAGTGATCGTTGCCGCACATACTACGCAGTATATAATAACATCTAATGTAATTAAAGAAAGTCGTGCTGGTTGCACTATTTGTAACTCAAGAACTGCAGAACCGATTTAGCTGAAAATTAGTGAGCTTAGAGCCAGGAGTCGGACATAATATGGATAATTTTTATCCCAAAAAAAACAGAAACAGGGAGAGCAAAGTCACGGGCGGCCGCTTGTATGTCAATAAAAACTTTAAAATATTGTTGAAAAAATAATGAAAAGGTCATGCAAAAATGTATGCTAGCACTGAAATCTAACCGGCACCTTTTGCAATCAATTAAAAGAATACCTTCCGATCTTTTTGCTTAAATCTTACTTATTTTATAGGAAAACCAACACTTTAAAATAACGAAATGATATTTATGGTCTAGAAGCGTACATTTTTATAGACCATAAATACTATTTTGTAAGCCAATCAAACATTCTAGAAGAAGTTACAGTGAATGCCGTATACCGTACGGCGTACGTACCAGTTACGGGAACTTATACCAACTTGTATTTATTTGCAGTTAATGTTATTATTGGCAAGTAAAACCGCGAAGAATCATAATAGTGAAGAAAATCTAAGTAATATCAGTAGTTAATTAATCTAAAGGCGAGATGACATCGGGTGCGCGCGCGCTCATGCCGGGCTATTGTCACGACCCCAATTGAACTGTTGCAAGCTATGAGTTATGTGCGTCGCAGCTTATACAGGGTGCTCCAAAAGTAAAATTAGGGGGCTTACACGATATCTATAGAATAAACACGAGAGTAACCTGCTTAAAACTAATAGCTACTAGCTGTTTCGCGAACATTACTTATTAAGAGTCAATTTCTGGCACGCGAGGCTGAACATCAGTATGCCCATGATATGCCTCAAGTCGATGGACGCAGGGCTGTGCATCGTAGGGCACGTTCCTGACGTGTGTGACCTACTAGGCATTGCTTTGTTATAGGCGATGCTACAACTTAGCATCAGGTGGGCCGATTACTTGTTCCATCAACTAGTTGTATAAAAAAAAGTTAGTATTTTACTAAATTTCTGCTCATCAAGCCGTAAATCTTAATCAAATTAAATCAAAATCAAAAGTTATTTATTTTTATGCCACACAGCACTAGTAATACCTATGACACAAGGATGATAATTATATTACAAGCAAAACTGTCACATAAAATTGGTAGCCATTCAGCCGTTTATGAAATCTAACTAATCTACCATTTTTTTAAGAAACCAGCTTAAAGTTACTTTCTTCTTCCTTACGAATAATAAAAGCTCCATCGAATCAGATACTTCAATGAAGAAATATCCACTGAGATACCTCTGTTATATTTTGAATAAATTTCCTTCAAAAAAAACCTACGATAAAAAAATATCTGAGATCGTTAAGCCTGTATACCACGTTTCTTCCAGCTCTATAGTAGACTGGAATCACAGAGTACCAAGTATAGAAGCTTCGCTCGTTCGGTCTGTAAACCAGAATCAAAATCTAAGTTTGTGAAATTAATGAAAACCCCCTGTATAAGCTTTCGCCTGCCAATGCAGCACACTGACACATATACGCGGCTTTACACTAAACCAATAATAGAATAAAATCAATCTATACCACCCTCTCTACTCACACCAATACAATGCAATCAATGATCACTCGTACCTACACACGCACACAGCTACAACCTATTGGAAATATTGGCATTGTAAACATTGACAGAATATTTGCAAAATATTCCCCTAAAATTCTACTTGCATCCATCTCTCTCTCACACACTACACTGAATGGCCTGCAACAAAAAAGAAAAGGGACAGAACACCCGGTTTTACAACTTGCAGAGGGACAATGGCGACGCTATTGTTGAAAGTACCCCTAAACTTTTTTTAGGTCACATAAAAGTATTACATTTGTAAGGGACGTGCCGCCTGTATGCACTTACTGCATTCGTTTCGCAGTCCACCTAGGAGAAACATCTCCCACGCAGTCCAGTTGAGTGTTGAAATCTATGAAAGTGATAGTGCTTGAAGAAAAACTAATAATATGTCCTCAGTTGCGACTACCAATCGTGCCAGTGAAATGTGGACCAATGCAGAAGTGAATAATCAAAGTGCTGCTAAGACTTACGGATATAAACAATACCCTATGATGAACTATAACAACAGCTATCCGAACCATTTCTATTCTCCGAACTCGGAATATTCTAATGGAATGAGTGCTGGATATCCCGAGAAAGTTTACGGACAAATTCAACCCGAAGCAGTTGTTAAAACGGAACCAGGTAATTGGCAAAACTATCATAATAACTATGTGGCTAGTCATGCAAACGCTGAAGCTATCAATAAATGGAGAGAATTGAACTATTACTCACAACATTATGAACCTTATGCATACGATCAGAGAATGAATCCCATGAACCAACATTGTCCTGCGATGAACGACGATGCCAGATCGATTAACTCTCCTGGCCAGTGCAGTATTCCTGAAACAAGTTACGGCTCACCACAAAGTGCTACAAGCAACACCAAATCACCTGAAACAGATGATTCTCCGAACCTTCGAGCACTATTATCAAAGCCGCAAAACAAGAAGAGCTCACCTTATTACGTCAAGCAAGATAAGTCGTACGCGCAGGATATGCACATGATACTGAACCAAGAAGAGATTAACGAATGGGAAAAAAGTAATGACACGGCTGAAAAAAAATGCAATTTGTCGCAATTTCACGGTGGATTTGAGAGTGCGGGTCAAACGTCAGTCAAGAAAGTTGCCGTGGGTGGAGCGGTTGCACACAAAGGTGCACCGTCATCGCAGGAGCCGACGGAACCCTGTCAGGACATGACGAGGGTTGAAGCAGGCGGGGACAATACGGATTACGCTGAGAACAAGATGGCTGCTACCTCTGATGCACAGGGATACTATCCATGGATGAAGAGTGGAAATGGTAAGATCTTATAAACTTACAAAAAAACAAATCTATTTAATAATAAGATATCTATCTGTCATTCGAAATCTATCATAACTTACCATTCATGTTTGTTTATAGGTGAAGACAGAAAAGAAGGTTCCAAAAGAACGAGACAAACATACACACGATTTCAAACATTGGAGCTGGAGAAGGAGTTTCACTTCAACAAATACCTATCCAGAAGACGAAGAATAGAAGTCTCCCACGCCCTTGGACTGACAGAGAGACAGATCAAGATCTGGTTTCAAAATAGGCGGATGAAAGCGAAGAAAGATGGAAAGCTGAATACGTCTCCTGATCCGTATGCCGTTGAAGAAGTAACGAAACTAGGTAACATGACAGAGTTTATGGACACTAGGCAACACATCCCAGCAGCGCCTGAGTACCAGGCGTACAATAATGCTGCTTTAGCTAACATGGGACAAATGACCACCCACATGGCACAAAACTACATAATGCCCACTTACGGAGGTCTTGCTCCGAAGATTTGACGTTTGCTCGTGTTTTAGTTTTTACCTTGTAGACAAATTATTTATTGATTTTGCAGTGTTATTTACAAATTAATTGTAAATACCTGTGCTAGTGATTCATACCTCATTTAATATTAAGCTTTCTCGTGTAACATGTATCTTTTTGTGCATTTTATTTGATTTGTTTAAGGAGTTTTTTTTAAGGAAACCATCTTTAATCATGGTCACCTTTGTAAATAATTTGATTAAGAAACTTAATTCCTAAGATCTGACAATGATGATTTTGTCAAAATGCAACTGATTGTAAATAGTTATTACCTTATAGTATAATAATAGTTCCTATTGAATTATCTAAGCTATTCCAAAAAAATATATTAGCTTCTAAGGTTGATTATTTATAATAAATATTATTTACTTCTCTAGTCAAACTTAAGGGCGCTAATAAATAAAGAGGAGTTTTGATTCCAAATCATATAAAATAGTTTTTTTATGATATCCTTCAAACTCGGCTAACTAAAGTTTTCTTACAATATCTATTATAATTTGTATTCACATTCACACTTCAACAATAATAGGTTTTTTAGAGTTCCTTAATAACAAAAAACCGGTACAGACGTAATAATAATAAGGCTTGCGCATCGATCGATCGCGCAGCGATCTGCGGTGGCGTTCAGTGAAACGCTGTCAAATATCACTTTTATTTTGAAAGCGTTTCACTGATGGCCACCGCAGAACGCAGATGTGCGCAAAGCTTAAAGGCGTTACAGCAAAACGTCAGTGCATGTGCTGTGTGGACTTGAGACAAATCAGTTTATATTAGACTAACGGCCGCCCGCGTCTTCGCTCGCCCCGTTTCCATTACAAAATATTTAGAAATTGTAGCCTATGTGTTATTCTGATGTTTATGCTATACCTATTATTATACAGTTTCATTAAAATCTATTCAGTAGTTTTTACGTGAAAGAGTTACTTACATATTTTCGCGTTTATAATATTAGTAGAATAAAACAATGCTTTAAGAGCTGCGCACACCTAGGTCTGGCGTCGGCGATCAGTGAAACGCTGTCAAATTTGACAGCAATATTTGACAGCGTTTCACTGATCGCCGACGCCAGCGACCTAGGTGTGCGCAGGCCTTTACGAAAGCACTAAAATGCAAATAAAAAGCATGCGACCAATAGGATTAATCTAAACATTATTGCATAAATTTAATTCGCTCGTCAGTCAAAACATCTCCAAAACTAACGTCAAAATCCAGAAATTGATCCGCTTAAAATGAACGCTTTACAACAATGGGACAAAACAATGTACTGAACCCTTTCGCATAGTTTAAAGGGTTCTAAGTACTGTTAGTCAATAGGCCTCTAGGGACGCTTGTTTTGTAGTTTTGAAATGTTTTGACTGGTTATTGGATTTGCTAGGCTTATCGAAAACAGCTTTGTAATCTGGTTTAGCTACCTGTGTTGGGTGCCTTTGTCGGTCTAGACTTGCTGTCTCATCGTTGTTAGTGTGGGTTTTTGTGTTGCGATAAAAATAGTCTTATAAACGACAATACGTGATACAGTGAGCTACTTCCATAACTATATAAATTACACCTAATTTTGAGTTCTGTATATTTTGCTGTTTGGAAGTTTTTTTGTTTGCGGGCATTTTTATTTTCAGCTTTTTTATTGCAATTATAACATCCCCGTAGTTTCCTCCCCTATTTACAGGTCACTGAACTCTTTGATATGCAAATTATAAAAATATTTTTTTTTTTAAATAAAATTACAGTCAAAACGCATAACAAGGTTTTGTACTTAGCTTGTTATTGCAAAGTATTTTATTATGTAGTAAGTAGTGTATATTTGCAAAGAAAACTCATTTTGATCAACATCATTTGATTAAATATTGGACAGAAAATTATTATTACGCCACAGGCCCGTATTCAGAAACAATGCTTAGATTTAGGAAAGAAAACACAACTCAAAGTTTGAGGTGTGGTTATAGTTGCAGCGGGGATCGTCCGGCTGGCTGCGCGCGCAAGTCAGACCCATTTTTAGTTTCAATATTTCCAAAAATTTTAGGTGTAAAATTATGTGGGTTCTTAAAAATGTTGTGATTGAACGACTTTCTTGTAGTTCTTTTACGGATACAATGCAATAAAAGTTTATTGCGATTATTGTATCTACTGCTGATCCTGCTAGAATTAAACATTTTCCTTATCCTAACTACATTCTTACCTCCACACTAATTAGCTCTTTATTAGACTATTTCGACATATTATACCTACTAGTATTTTTGTAAATTAAAATATTACATAATTTATACTTAAGCTTCCAAATCCCGCTAGCACTCTTTCCACGCTTTAAATAGTTTAGATTGATCTCCTTACTTCTACGCCCCTCATACAGCAGTGTTATTTTTCTACGGTGTTGTTAGTAGGTTATCGAGACCATCAAAGTTTTTGATTAAATTAATATAAAATCTGACAATCGTTTTATATTACTCTTTCACTAATGACAGTGACAGTAGAGTTAATCAATATAAATTAAAGTAATATTCATACATTCCACATGCTTGAGTCTGGGTCGAGTCCCAAGCAGATTTTGACACATTTCAATGAAGAACTGTCAGAAAATCTATGCTCGACTCAGACTCACGCGCTGTTTTTGCATACGAACAAAAGAACCGTATGCAAAAATAATGCTTGAGTCTGAACCAAGCCTCTAGCATAAAGTTTTGACCAGTTTTTAATTGAAAAGTATCCAAAAATATATGCTTAAGGCCAGCCTCAACACTCAGACTCAAGCATTATTTTTGCATATAACCTGTCTGCTAAAATCTAGTGCCAAATTTCAAAAAATTTCAATCAAATATTTTGGATGGGATGTGATTTGCAGCTAACTTCACTACAGACCGACCCTAGCATTAGAAAGTCAGCCCTCCGCTCTTTTGAATAAAGGTGAACAATAGAGCTTTGTAAAAAGAGGCAAAACATACGTATAAAACACGAGAGGGAAAGAGACGGCATATACCATCCCTTTGTCCAAGGGTGTGTTCCTTTGCGCTTGCGTAGACATTCGACCAATATGGCTGCTTGTGTTTGGTTCGTATTTTGTTTATTTTTAGTTATTTTAAGTTTATTTTTAAGGATTTTCATTCAAAAGTGGTGTCAGTCAGAAGGTTTGGTAAGTCAAGTGTATTAAAAATTATATTGTTACCTAGATAAAAGTGTGATCTTTACCAAAAAAATATTTGTAAATCGTTTTCAATTATTTTGAACATATTATGTAGTATTTGGAGACTATCATAGGAAGATTCTGAGATATTTGTTACTTCTAAACTACATCCCCTTGTAACAGTAGGTCAAAATGAACATAAAACAGTTTTTTTACATAGTTTATACAGTCTGGACTTTAGTTCACAACTTGACCGCTAGGGGCTGGTTAGTTGCCCTAATACAAATATTTTTATGGAAAAAAATATGTAAAACATATTAGACTTTTAGAATCCATAACGTATTCTTCTAGTAAACCGTCTATGGTATGCAGCTTTAAAACTAAAAAAGAACACCCCATTAAGCTAGTATTTTTTGAGAAACAGTCACCGTCATTTTCCAGTCACAAGATGGAATAGTTTACTTTTTTGGTGCGGGCAGGGCTAATTTCAAAGATTACTTATCGATAATTTAAATATTAAACAGTTATTTATCTCAAAATTTTCAATCTTAAATATGAGTTAAACAACTGTCAAATATGTTAATTGTCGATTAACAATCTGACCCATAGGTACCTAATTTAAGGGCTAGTTACACACTAGCCCTTGTATGAGGGTTATTCTGTTTAGTCTCATTTTTAACCGACTTCCAATCAAAAAGGAGGAGGTTCTCAATTCGGTTGTATGTTTTTTTTTTTTTTTTTTTTTTTTTATGTTTGTTACCGCATAACTTCGTCATTTGTGAGCCGATTTGAAAAATTATTTTTTTATCTGAAAGGTACTGCTTCCAGATTGGTCCCATTTTAATTTTATTAAAATCGGTGTTGCTATTTTTTTTTTAAATAATTTTTTTAATGTTTGTAACTGCATGCCTCCGTCATTTATGAACCGATTTAGAATTTTTTTTATTTATTTGGAAGGTTATTCTTACGTCCAGATTGTCCCAAACAAATTTGATTAAAATCGGTTTAGCCGTTTGACAATGAAGTCGGTTTCTCAAGTTTTTTAAACTTATAATTATCGTTCTATGCCCAGGTATGACCTTGTTACATCTGCAAAACATAACCAAAGCCGGCCGTCTTATAACGTTCACCGCATCACAGGACATTTTACTTACAAACACAATCCCCAAGTTCTCCAAGTTGGTCCGTCCGTGAATGTTTGAATGGCATCTCTAATTAATCTGACGTCGAAGCAGGTTTAATAGGAGCAGGATCAAAGAAACCTCCTTAATGGATGTTTGAATGCCTTGGCTATTTACCTTAGCACCGACAGGTCTGGTTCGATCGTGACTCATATTGAAGGTGCTACGGTCCTTGGCTTTTCTTGCGTATCTGGGTAAAAATAATCAAAGTAGGTACACGCTATTCCTAAATTACATTAAATTGAATCAAATCATTTTAGTTTCAATCTTGTATTACAGGATACCAATTGTGACAAAATTAAATGAGTTCGAAATTTGAATTTAAAAAATGTCATGGCGTGAATCATAAAGTTACAAAAGGTCAGGTATTCATATTTTTTTATCATCCGTTTAATTTACTTATTATATAAAATAAATTTCTTTTTCTCATAATATTTTGAGTTTGAGTTTAAGGGCAAAATCTACATAGCCAGCCCAACCCAAATAATGTTTTTTTTTTAAATTCAATTTTTTAATGCCAAACCAACACATTTGTATATTTTATTTAACAAGCTTGAAAACACACATGATCAAAAAAATTTTTCAGATTTTTTTTTTATTTGTCTTATCATTTATTATAATGTTGACTGTACTCACTCCTACATTTTATTTTGGAAACCACATGAGTATTAAAATGTATCAGCCAAAAGGAAGTGCATTGGCCGTAACTGTATTGAAACCTGAAAATCTGTCTTATCAACAACAGATGTTCTCTTTCATCTCCAATCAAAGCGTGCCGATATCAACATACATAAATAACAATATAATTAGACATAACGATCAATTAACATTTAAGTGGGGGCAGAAATATAATGATAACAGATGATAGCGCATTCTTTGAAGGCCGACGTAAATTTTATCAGCCCTTGAAAGGATCAAACGGTACAGTAGTCCATTTTATTTAGTTTTTTTTCGAATAACGATGAGTTATTACCAATTATTCTTTTGTTTCTTCAAATTTTTGCGATACAGTACTTTTTTGATTTTGAATTTGAGTTGAACCATGTCGTTGATTACTGAGTGAGCGCCAACATTTTTGACAAAATCATTCTTAACACGATAAATCCCACTCAGATAACCTTAGACTACCATAGAATATCAATACTATGCCAAACACGTGCTCCCGTCCAGCCTCACTTCTCCCAGCAAGGAGGTTGGAGACCCATAAACAAAGAGTTCCCTGTAACAGAATAGAGGTAAAGAGGTTTTATGCCACTTCACCTACACATGCATTGCACGCTCAGCTTGTCCCGTCCAAGAAGGTTGGAAACCTACTGTGCAGCAAAGAGTTTATTTTCCAATCCCGTCTAGCTTCATGTTCTCGCGATCAACCCATTATCACAGAATATCACTAAGTAGGTACTACGCCACTACACCCACACATTCACGCGCCACGCTCACTCTCCCGTCCCGGCCACGTCACGTCAGTGTCCATACAAAAAGCTCAACAAAAGAATCTGCACGCATTGTGTTCTACGATCATTTATCAAGAACGCTCCACTGCCGATTGAGCTGATCAATGCTGGGGCGATTAAAATTTCTGTTGGAGAAAATTCTTCTGAGCATAAATTCTACTTTTGAGTATGCTAGATATTCGGTGAAAAGGTTTCATCAGCCTGTATTGGATTTGGTATTGGAAATAGACTTCCTTTATTGATTAGTAGAAAGAACAATTTAATCTTCTATACCTACAATGTAACGTGGTTTGAATAACGTTACAACGAACGTTAGACCATTATGATTCGTCTTCTTATTATAGTCTCCATTTGAGTTTTGATCCCAAGTAATCAATGACCCACCCTAATACTGTTACTTCAATTTGCTAATAATTATATTTGGAACAAAATGAAAGGAAAAAAAAAGGAATCGGAGTTATCTGACAGAGAATATAGGTAGTCGACATAGCTCAAAGGATTAGTAAGCTGAAGTGGCAGTAGACCGGTCATGTTTTCCGTAGAACAGACAACCGTTGGAGCAAACGAATACTAGAGGAGACCGCGTTTAGGTCAACGTAGTGTAGGACGTCCTCCGGCAAGGTGGGGCGACAATCTACGAAATGTAGCTGGCAAGCACTGGAGAAGAAGAACCGAAGACCGGGCTCAGTGGCGCGTCTTGGGCGACCTACGTCCAGTACTGGACTGATATAGGTTGATGATGAATTGGAAGAAAAATACTGCTAAAAAACTGGAGTAGATCATATTTTTTTATGAAATAACTTAATAATTCATAACAAATAAATAATACCTTTATAACACTTATCTTACCTATAAATAAAAGACCTTCATGTTTTCAAAACAACGCGGCATAAACAATTAGGTGCAACTCGATATGCCCGCATACAATCACCTATTAGTGTTAAGCAGCTCATACAGTTTATTAACGTAAGAGAAGGAACGATAACGTAGAAATATTACAAATGATTGTGATCACCTGAATCATATAATAATAATAATATTTTCAGGTTGGGCTAACTCAGTCCTCAGGCTGTGTGCGCTTACTACATTAGTACAAGCAAGTCTCTTCAATTAACTTATAAACTGTTGAAAAAATTAAAGAGATTTTTGTGAATATAACGTCTCCATAATAACCTCGCACTAAATGCTCTATCTATAGATTCAATACTTTCTCTAGCGGATATTTAATAAATTTAAAATGCCTTGTTTAAAATGTCTATATGTTGCTTTTATTATGTTAAATGGGACGGCCAATAATAAAACTACAGCTCCATACGTTTATAAATAGTTGGTAGCTATAGTGCAACCGTTTGCCCGCAACCACGTAATAACAGCTATTAAATAGCAGTTATTATAATTCTGCAATTTGACGCCTTGCGAAATTCATAATAACTTAGTTTGATGAGCGCTTGCAGTTTTTTACCACTTGAGTAGATCGTTTAAATGTTCTTTTCAACAAAGAATATTATCATTATCATCATTATCATCAGCCTAAAGAAGTCCACTGCTGGACATAGGGCTCTCCTACACATTTCCAGGAAAAACGATTCTAAAACCTTTAGAACGATCTTAACAATGTCGTCAGACCCGGTGGGTATAGGCGCCCTACGTTTCGTCTTCCAGTTCGTGGTCGCCATTCGAGAACCTTTATTCCCCAACGGTTGTCGGTTCTTCGAGCTATATGACCTGCCCATTGCCACTTCAACTTACTAAATCTACGAGCAAGTTTCAGCAGTAAGGAACTATGTAACCCATTTCATTTACAGAATATTATTTCATTATGACCCAGATTTTATTTGTTCCAAAATACTTTTACATGTTTTGGCTCCCGTCACAGTCCAATCCAAAATCATATTATAACGTAATTTACCTGAACCTAACCTAAATCGACGTGGCCTGAGCAGAAATGTACATCGACCGACCAGCTTACATTGAGCTCTGGAGTATTAAGACGTGTTCATTATTTTGTAAGGTTTCAGGGAGCAAGTAAAGTGGTCGGTATCGGCGTCAATGTCACTTATGTGTTTAACCCGCCGAGAGGATGGAGGAAATGATGGATGGTAGCAACCGAGCCGTTGCTGTAACGGGAAGGAACTACAGATAAATATATAGAGATGTTACAGCATATTTTTAGACTGCCAACTCTTTATTATGTCTAACGTGCTGCAGGATTAAAAATATGTCAATTAAGTTACTTTAGCTTAATGCGTTTTTTACAGAGTGTATCAACAATCTAAACAACAGTTATTGTACACCATTGTGTCCAATAAATATTGTATGTAACTGCTTTCTGATTTACGAAGTTCATTCTCATAAACACAGATCACGAAGATAGGTAAAAATTCAACAAATTAAAACTTATAATTATAATAATTCTGGACAATAAAATCAAAGCTAAAATAAAACACTTTTTTTCTGGCAGAATAATGGGTCTTAACTATGATAGTTAAATAGTTAAGACCCATTATTGTAAATGCCTCAAAACTCATATACATGAAATAAAATAGAAAGCCTGAAGGTTTTTTAAGAAATAACTGGGCCCCATTTGCAAAAAATCTTGAAAACATCGTGAGAAGGCTTGTGTCCAGCAGTGATTTCGTTAGGCTGATGATGATGAAGTGCTCTAGGGCGTATTATCATCTCTAGAAAGATCCAATTTTCCCACTGTACCCAGCCGACCCTCCACGTTCAACGAATTCCAAATTGTTTTTGACTGACAGCTAAATGTAAGTTAGCATTGTTTGAGTGACGCATCGCATGTACTCAGCTCTCAGTGTAATTATTTTTGTTCTACAAGCAATATGGAGCAGGTTGAGACAGTTTCTGGCATTATCACTGTTTTTTTAGGATTTCTTCTTCTAAAAAATCTTGAGTGGGTCTGAGCTCTTTGGAATAACTGAGCTTTTATTTTCATAAAAAAAAATTGCAACGTTTCTCGCCTAGGGTTATAGGTACAAGTTCAATACGGCATTTTTTATAGAAAAATAAATAATGTTGAATTGTCACTTGAAACAGAATATAAAAAGAAAAATTGTAGTTGGACCCAATGGACTGATGACGTTGCAAAACAAAATAATACGATGATTCTGGAAATAGTGAACTTTTTAAAAGCAGATTTTTATATACTTTTTTTTGTTGCAGGTAATGAACATCCTGTGAAGACTTCGAAGATAGCTGTTAGTGCCTACTTTATCTAATTGGATACATTTATTAAAAGTATAAGTACTAATAAAAGTTTTTAATTAATTTTATAGTAGGTATTTACTACACTTAGAAATCACAAAAAATAATTATACAATATCCCAAAAGCACGGGTTCAAATCCCGTTCTGCTTTTATCTTTTGGGACATTATAAAAACGAATATTGGTTGTTTATTTTGATAGGTTACAGTAAAGCCAAGCTTTAAGTAAATTGTTAAACGAATAAAAGTTACGTAATCTGATACGTAAGTTTAAATTTTTTTGTAAGAGCAACAGCCCCCTAATATTTTTGACTTTTAGGCTTCGTAGTTACGAAGATTTTGTTACGAAGATTTTGTTACGAAGATTTTGCTGTAGGACTTTTGTCCGGTAGCGCTGTAAGGAATGTTGACCATTCCTTACACACATGAACAAAGGTGTCAAATATTATGTCATATTTGACAGCCACAGAACGCTAAGATGTGCGCAGACTAGACGATGAAATAAAAAATCCTTATAAAAAAATTACACAATTTGTTTTTCTTTCTATATTTATTTTAATTTCTTTAAATGTATATTTATAATCTTTGTTTATTTTTCTTCCTATGAAAACTTTTAAAACCTTGCAAGGAATGTCAATAACATCACACGCTGTCAAAGTGTGGGTGTTTAGCTGTAATAGGACGAAAGGGTAAGTCTGACAAGGGGCGACGTATTGACTAATGGTTCGTTCTCTTACATTCTGCGATGCATTGCCACTGGAAAACTCGATAGGTTAATTAAATTCTGGTGTCAATATTAAGAAACAGAATTGGTACATAGTTACATGAATAAAATAAATAAATGCTGGGTCCTTAAGAGGGCATCACACAGGCGACTCTCCATACAAACGTAGTCCCCTATTTCCTCCCTGGATAATGCCTCTAGAGTAACCATTTTTTCTCATAAAATCCAGATCTGCTATATACGTGCTCGTATGTTCTGAAAAAAAGGAAAACATACGAGCACGTATATAGCAGATCTAGATTTTATGAGAAAAAATGGTTACTCTAGACGCATTTTCCAGGGAGGAAATAGGGGACTACGTTTGTATGGAGAGTCGCCGGTGTGATTCCCTCTTAAGGCCTGCGCACACCTAGTTCGCTGGCGGTAGCGATCAGTGAAATGCTGTCAAATATCGCTGTCAGATTTGACTGCGTTTCACTGATCGCCGACGCCAATGGCCTAGGTGTGCGCAGGCCTTTATTGTCTAAGTCAACTCGTAATCGACATCGGCTTCATTTTTGACATTTGAAACCTAGCCTAGACTACAACTGTCACTTTCGTATTATATAACTATCTGACATAAGCAACGCCATCACCAACGAAATTCAAACCTAGTGAATGAATGGAACTTGATGAAAATTCGTATTTTGTTGCGTAACGCCGAAATGAATTTCAGTTGGATACCTTAAACAAACTGAACAAAATTTTGACTGGATCGACTAGTGACAACCTGCTTATTAAGTTCACTGACAATGGATTTCACGTTAGACAATAAGGCTACTGTACTAGTTCACTGTTACTAGTGCTTGCTAACTAGGATGGTGAAAGAATTGTAAGTGCGCCCCAAAGAGGCTCCTCTACGACATGCCGCGTGCCGGTTCCCTCACGATGTTTTCCTTCACCGTATAAGAGTACCTACTGGCATAGTACACTCACATTTTTTGAACAGTAAAACTCATTGGTCACACGACTATATTTGAACCCACCACCCACTTAACATCATGTGGCCATTGGCCATAAGCTTGTTCCATCAGCTAGTTGTACAAAAAGTGGTATCTTTATAAGCAAGACAATTAGTTCTTAAATAGCTAGGTTACGAGGTAAGTACTCAATTTAAAAAAGTACCTATCATCCGACCAGAAAGATATTTTAGCTTGCATACATTTGAGGTAGCACTGCAACGCCATCTCTGGACGACTGTCAAATAGGACAGGAAGTGCTCAGTGGCGCCACCTACAACTTTATAAAATATTTTATTTACGAAACCTTCGGCTGGGTATTGTACATTCTAGTTTGTTAGAGAAAATAAAACGTACCTTAATAGGTATTTTTAAGTTTGGATTAGAATCCGTTTCTAGTTGAGTTGAGATTTGCATGTGCCAAAAGGTTATCGTTTTGTACCACACCTACCTATACTGAAACTATTACACGGGTATTTATCGCGTTAATTACCTTATTTTATTTATTTTCCCGACGTTTCGGCTATGTTGCAATAACCGTGGTCGCGGGCTGACTGGAGCATTGACATGAGTGCTACCGTGGCTGAGAAGTGGAGGCAGTATCACTAACTACCCTCACTTGATCTTCTTTTTTCGTAATGTCCGTGCACGCACTACGACACACAACACTAATAGCACCTACCTACTACGTCAAACATCCATAATAGTAACGCAAGTTTGCAGGTTTTTCAATAATTTACATACAAATCTACTACAGTACTACTAACAGTACACTTAGTTTTCTGGCTAAACAGTATTACTGCATGATTTAAGGCCTGCGCACACCTAGGCCGCTGGCGTCGGCGATCAGTGAAACGCTGTCAAATATCGCTGTCAAAGTTGACAGCGTTTCACTGATCGCGTTCGCCAGCGGCCTAGGTGTGCGCAGACCTCAAGGTTATGCGTTCGAATTTTAAAAAATAATAAAGACTATTTGACTTCTGTGCTTACAAGCTCTCTATTGGTCAGAATAGCAACACAGATGACATGCGTTCGAATTACAAAAAATAATAAAATATTGCAGCTATTAGAACTTTTTATTGAATTTGTTTATTTTGATATAGCTGTTTTAGTAGATTTACTTACTTGTTAAATTAAACAAATATTTACAAAATACACAAGAAACTATTGAGCTATCTGTAGGCCGTTACAAACCATCTGGAGATAGCTCAGTCAATCCAAATCAGCGCCAGACGGAAGCATCCATGACCATGAAGCAGGCAGTTTTAGTAAATTGCTGTAAAAGAGTCTTGTTAGAATGTGGAAACTATTTTTGTATCGGGCAAGTTAAATCTCTTTGGGAATGTTTGTTTACGGATGTTTTATTTTAATTATATTTTAAAAGTAGGATTTGTATTAATTCTGTTTTGATTTAGTTTGTATTCAAAAAGTTTTTCTCATGAAATAATCGTTAAAATGAATAAAAGTTTTTTTTTAAATTAACCAGCATTAACCTAAACTACCGATTATTATTATGTGACCTCTCAATAGTATAAATATTTGTATGATACCTTTTCAATCCAGAACAAGTTAGATCCTAGCGTAAAGCTACGAAAACATTAGCAGTTCTCTTGCAAATAGTTAAACCTTCTTGTTGCGCAACGATCGTTATTTCAAAGTCTAAATTCCAATCACGTCGTCAAACAACAAGGGATCTAAAAGAAAATTTTGTATAATTTCAAAAAGTTTTCAACTATAAAACTGCGAAGTTTCTCGAACACCTTCACACCCCTCTAGACTACGAGATTTCGGCCAATCAGAGGGCTGGAAATCACGCAGGCAGCCGCGCCCATAGCCGCTGCAATACGCATGCCTCACTGCAAAGCGGCCACCACAAACAATCTGTCTTCTTCACTCCGATACAAAAACACTTGGTCTGACAAGGACGGAAACATTTTGCCATTACGATTACATGCAAATTTTTTATACATTCGCAAATTATTGCATTAAGTAATTATGTATTATTATATTAAATCACGACACGATGGTGTAAGAAAAGCGTGACACGGGAGTACCGAAACATAATGAAGCTATATTTATTTAGAAATAAGTAAATTGTTTATACAAAATGACAAAACATTGGACTAACAATACAATACAATCATTTATGTTGATGGCTAGTCGATTTAAATGTTAAGTTTATGAATTAGGTCAGGCACGCAGACTTTTGTATTGAGAAAACTAGTAAGTAAGTATGCATCATTAGTCCTATTAGTAATAAGTCTTATATGATTTCAAAAAGTGGTTTTTATTCTCATACTCAGAAAACAGCGTAAGAAAACCGGCATGTTTCAGAAACTAAAAAAAGTGTAAAAAATACGTCGAGTGTACGAAAGGAGCACTTTGAAAAAACTAGTGATACGATAAGAAAACGAGCATTCAATAATATCATATTTATCTAGTCTCTCTAGAATTTTGTATCCAGAGTTTCTCTAGAATATCATGTCATAAGTCTGTTTAAAATATCATATCTATAGTTTCTTTACTTCAGAGTGTCTAGAGTATCATAATCTAGAGTCACTCTAGAGTATCATAACTCGAGTCTCTCTAGAATATCATATCTTTAGAGTCTCTCCTAACGAAGGTCTAGTCTAGACTCTGTCAAGAGTATCATGCTAAGTGCTCATGAAAAAACCACCAATACAATGTCGCAAAGGAAATGCTGTTTTCTATAACTTCTAAATAACTAATCATTGATTAATTAATTACCCACAAAGATAGTAAAATTTCAACCCAAATCCCTGTATCTCAAATTCCTGGCATACTGTTTACAAAAAAAAACTTCTAAAACTGTCCATAACTCCAACCCTAAACAACTAACATAATTAAATACCAATAAACCAATTTAAAATAAACATATTTGTCGTCTATCCCTCTCATAACTATGATGTTGGAAAGAGAAAGAAGACATCCCCTCAGGTCGTAAATTATTTTGGAGTCACGAGGTGGCTAAGCTATGTGTTCGCAACATATGACCTGCTCATTACTACGTTGTAATAAATTTTATGGCCCATGGGACATAAAGGTATCTTTCGAACTTCATTAATGGTTTGACAACGGGGGTAAGAAATGTAGGATAGTAGCAGTTAGACTGGCCAAACAAATATTTTTTCTGAACTGACAACCTTTGGTAAAGGAGTTAGAATAGTAGTCTCGTGGCAACCTGATGAGCTAGAAAAAAAAGCTCAGAGTAGTTAAGGTTTAAAGTTTTGGCAAAGAAATTTTTAAGACGAGAGTGAGCAGCTAAGCATGCTCCATCTTAGTCTGCATCCTCACTTTCCATCAGGTGTGATGGCAGCCAAATGCTTAGCTATCTATATTATAAAAAAAACTGAAAAATTGACGTCATTCACATTGATGACTTGGCGACGTTGCTGATCACAAGAGCTTTGGAAAGGGCTCGTCCGGTGAAGTACTGCCGTCATGCCTATTTTTGCCGTGAAGCAGCATTGCTGTGTTTCGATTTGAAGGTTGTAGGTGCCGGTGAAATTACTGGCACGTGAGGCTGAACGTAACGTGTGCCTCAAGTTGATGGACGCCGGGTGGTGCATCGTAGGGTATACAGGGTGTAATCGTTAAGTGTGCACAGGCGATTATTCCGTAACTATTGCAGATATCAAAAAACTTTAAACTGATATCGAAAGTACTTTACCTAATGAGTAAAATGACATTAATAACTTTATAAAAATAAAACGAGAAATATCCAAAAAAATTACATTAATCACTCCCATACATTTTATTTCTTAGTAAGTACAAAATTTTGTGTTCAAAGCATATGTTCGAAGTGACGTCCTCCGCAATACAATGACGAGCTCTATTTACAGTTTCTAAATGAACTTTCCTTAACATTTGCGGAGTAATTAAATCAATTGCACGACGTACACGATTCTGTAACTCTTCTAGGCTGTGTACTCTCTCAGCGTACACGTGGTCTTTGACAAATCCCCATAGGAAGAAATTCATTAATACCTTCATATCGTACATAATTATAAAATGACAAGGGTAAAATGAGTAGGTACTATTCCACTTAAAATAAGGAAACTAAAACCTTTCTACTATCTCATACTAAATGTATGGGAGTGATTAATGTAATTTTTTTGGATATTTCTCGTTTTATTTTTAAAACGTTATTAATGTCATTTTACTCATTAGGTAAAGTACTTTCGATATCAGTTTAAAGTTTTTTGATATCTGCAATAGTTACGGAATAATCGCCTGTGCACACTTAACGATTACACCCTGTATATGTTCCTGATGTGCGTGACTTACGAAGCAATGCTCTGTTATAGGCCATGGTAACCATTTAACATAAGGTGGGCTATGCTTGTTCCATCAGGTAGTTGTATTAAAAATAAGATTTAGGATATCTTTAATCAAGCAGTAATTATCTTCAGGTTGCTTCTTGTGTATGTGTGGATGCACAAAAGCACTAAAATGTGAATGTCAGTAAAGCCTTGCACACATCTAAGTATTTTGCGGTGGTATTTGACACTGTTTGACTGATCGCTACCGCAGAATGCTTAGATGTGCACAATGCTTAACTGTATCTCACTCTCTGATTGCAAAAGTTTTATTGTCAAGAGCAACCAGTCAAGCAATAGTCTAAATTACTCAAGAATATTTATGTAGATATATTGGTGGGAAATCGCCAAAGATCGTGACGGTTGGAAGCAGTTTGCCCAGCAGTGGGACAGTACAGGTTAACATAAAAAAATATACACTGAGAAATGCTTTGATGTGCAAAGCCTTTCACATCTTGCTTGCGCTTGGTCGTGTGGAACTGGCACCTAGACTCACCTAGACGTTTCAAAGTGATCATTGTGATACAACTGAATAAATCAATTTTTTATTTTACATTTTTCATGGTTTTTGAAGTTTGATTCCTATAGTTTCACCCTTCATCTGTGTATCCTAAGTCAGAGCCATTTTTGTTTACTCCAGCAAGCTGAAACGTCAGAGGTTATTTTTTTACTTTTCTTTTCAACTTTCTTCGATGTGAGTAAGCTTGGAATACATTAAATTCCGCAGATTTTGTGATGGTCAAAAATAACGACCAAAGGAGATTTTTACATAGGGCATGCAAAAGTATACCACCAAAACCGTATTTGACGCTATTGCATCTTGTGTTCCATCCTTAACTGAAGGAACTGTGAGTCGAGGCAATAGTAGGCTCAGCGTAACGTAGCATCTTTAGGTCTATGAGTGATGATGCAATGTATGCGATCTTCATGGATGTACTTTCTGAGGAGATGGTGAAGAAACATTCAATCTTTTTGGTGGCCAGTTCCATCACTTTGTAGTATCATTAAGTAAGCTACTTCTCAATGTTGATACCCAGAGTGAGGGCCTTTCTACATGTTGCTTTGCAGACAGTTATCAAGTCAGCTAAAATTAAGACTGCTACTACTACTTTAAAAATTAAAATCACATTTCACAAAATCATCAAAAAATACGCCTGCGAGTATCAAAAGTTTGAAGCATTAAATGCATTATATTATGTAAAGTTCATGTTGAATTAAGTTCATTATCACTTAATTAAGTTTAATTAAACCTCAAAAGGCATGGCTGACAAATGTATATCATTACTGAAAGTGATGCACAACATGGCTTTATAGTTTTTAATGCATCATGAATTTTATAAATGTGACTTTAAGTGAAAAGTTTCATTCAAAAACACTAAAAAGCAAGTTAGTATTCGCTTAAGGATTTTATAGTAACACATTTGATACTTTAGCTAGAGTCTAGACTCTAGAATCTCTCTAGAGTATGATTTCTAGAGTCTTTCTAGAGTATCATATCTATAGTCTTTCTAGAGTATCAAATCTAGAGTCACTCTAGAATCACTCTAGAGTCTTTCTAGAGTATCTTATCTAGAAGCAACCTAAAAGCTTAAGCATTTACTGGGCAATGAAGTAATCAAGTTCTATCAGTACCTAAGGAGTTCTGGAATGCATAAGCACAAGAGATAGAAGACCCAAAACAGAAGACGCAGCGACGATGTGGTGAAGTAAGCTAATGATCAACTCATTCAAGCCCACTCAATCCTGGGCTTTAAAGATCCCTATTAACACTATCCTGGCTTAAAAAAAGCTTATAAAGTTTGGAGAACATACTCCACGTAAGTATTTTTCAAAACGATGACCTCTGAACGCGTATATGACGATCTGAAGACTTGATACGTCAAAATGCACAAACTGAACTTTTTCGAAGTGCACTTAAAACCACACTGGTTCGAAAGAACTAGTAGCTCGATAAACAGATTGTTTAACAATTTTTATGGTGAGTACTTTCTGTGCTGAAGTCTTTCTAGATTTGCGTAGAGAGCAATGATAATTCTAAGTTTGGTCTAAATTTTAGCCTAAGTTTAGAATTATCTTTATAGACTAGAAATTTATTAGATTAGACTTTGGGATTAGGACAGGAAGAAGAAGACTCAAAGATGTAGATGCAAAAGTAAAGACAAAAATTACATGATAACTGTTTTGTCAGTATTTGGATGTTCTACGCATTTCAACAACAAAAATATTCCACATATTTATACTCTACCGTTTAATATCATTCAAAACTGATTCTATCACCACATTCTAGAGCATTCCAAACACCCATTTCCTTAATTATAAAACAAAAAGTCCCTGCATTTGCATGTTATACTGAAGCTAATGTAGAGGTAATTTTTAACCCTCAAGATGTCGGTCTGTCAACTGATGCATGAGACATGTCCGCTGTTCCAGACTGGTACTAAGTACCCGGCATGGAGAATTATACTGTTTTTGATATCTGTATCGTTTAATATGCGTTATTGTGTAAAATGGTAATGTAGAGTGAGACTCTACTATGGAGAGATATAGAGTTCGCTTGTAAGTTTGCACCTTTGAATTACGAAGGAGTTTTTTATGAATATTATCTGCTTGGTGACAGAAGGTAAATTAGATTGATAAAATAGGAAACTATAAATTGCGGCTCAATATTTCAGTGTAAAAAAAATACTTTCCAGGAGTTTCGCATTTACTTATCAAGTTACAAAAATAATTAGCATCATAAAAATAGGTTTATAGATAATTGAAAGCCATAAATTTTTCAAGGTACTTAAAATTGGTGAAGGAAAATAAAAAACGAATTATAAAATAAGTAACATTCATAGTACAAGGTAATTTTGGATTTGAAAAAAAAATTACCTACTGAAACTGAAAAAACCTCAAACGAACAAACTGAAAATCACTTCGACGTCCACTTTCTACAGACTAGTCTATTCAAAGCATTTTGTAGTGAAATGCTACAGTATAGATTGGTAGAAGCGGTAGCGAGAGCGGAAGCGGGCGCGGATCCACGTGGTGCGGCGGGCTCAGGTGCGCCCCGCCCCCCTCGCCCCGCCTTGCCCGCTTCAAGCCGCGTCACGTCAACCGCTCACCTAATCGTCAGAAGCGCGCTGCCCTCACGCTCGAACGCCGGGAAAAGCGAGCCGTTTTCCGCGACCAGAAAACTTCGAAATTCGAACGTTCCTATTTCAAAAGTTTTCATAGGCTATCTTTTGTTTTCTTTTATCAGTTGAACTGTTATTTTATTGTGAAGTGTATGGATCTTGTGGGATGTTTGTGATTTATTTGCTACTTTTTTTGTTGTGATTTTTATGTTTGCCGCTGATTGCTATTGAGTTAATTGGAGTAAGTATCTAATACGATCGTTATTTTTAATTCTCATCAAAAATATATTTACACCATCATAAAAAATAAAACTGCGATTAAATTGAAAACGCTTTTATACGATGGAATAAAATTATTGAAGTTAAATAAATTTAAAAGGCGCGATATCATAAAATCAAAGCGTATCGCAGTAAATCTCCCCAGACTTTGTGGATCCGAACTGTCCACTTGACACGGGACATTAAATGTTATTATATCCCGAGATCTTTTGGCATTAGCGACTATTAAATTCGCTTTAAAGCTTTATTCGAAGATCAGAAGTGTCCGTTTCGAGATCAAAAGCAGAGCGAATCCGTAGTGAAACTGAATACATCGTAATAAAAACCACCGCATAACTTTTATACTGTAAAAAAAAGCAAACTCGTCAAAAAACTCGGTAGTTCCTACCTAAGTCAATAAAATATTTTCGTGTGTTTTATTGGGTAGTTTTCATTAAAAAATATGAGGTGCAAACAAACATGACAAGCCATAATTTTTAGCTATAAAACATCACCTAAGTAGATCAAAAGTACCTACCATCAAAATACCGAATTATAATGACTGCAGTCATCCAAACCGCTCATCAAAGGATGTCTGGGAATAAACTGGGGAAAAATAAATAAAAAGAAACAAAACGCAGTGAAATTGTTCGGACCATTTAATGTGGACCGGACGGGAGTGACAAAAATTCTAAACTGAAATAAACTGAACACATGCGTCTTAACGTCAGTTACTTACAATAAAAGAAAAAGACAAAGCTTTGTGATCCTTTGACTATTTTAATAAAATAGGCTTAAAACTTGATCCCCAGTAGACTTATATAGGCCCGTATTCAGAAACATTGCTCGAGTCTAAGTCGAGCTTCAAGCACTCTGAAGCATAGATTTTATGACAGAAAATTTTCAAAAATCTAAGCTTTAGGCTTGACTCAGACTCAAGCACTGCTTTTGAATACGGACCTTAGATACCCGATATTGTATTGACTGGCTTCTCAGCACAGCTCTGCCTTCTGCGCCGTAGGTCGTGGGTTCGATCCCCAACAAGAACAAATATTTATGTGGTGATCGCAGATGTTTTTTCTCTGTCTGGGTGTTTTAAATATTGTAGTCTTAATATGTATTTATAAAAAAAAGTTCTGCTTAATTTGGGGCTAGATAGTGTTGTGTGGATTGCCCACAATTTTTTTACGTCTACCCTGTAATACTTAAATTTAGCAACTGGGTGACCTGCAGGAACTATAATTCATTACGCAAATATATAATTAATTCAGGACGCAAATCCTATAAGCACTTATTAGTAACTAGCAATCAAGGTACTATTTCATATTAAAGTTTTAACTTTGCTAAATAATGTATTGTTCGTTGAATGATTATACAAATTGTTAGATATTAATATTACAAACGACAAATTTAAGCAAATCTCTTTTACAGTAAACCTCAAAGAAAGGTTACGATAAAACTGTTTAGTAACTTATTCCATGTTTTATTGGTTCTCAAGTCCTCTTCTTTCTGCCTTAACCCTACTTGATGTGACGGCACAACATGTCTTCCTTCTCCATTCCTCTCTGTCAGCCGTCATCTCTCATTCACTCCGCTCTTATCCATGTCATCTTTCACACAGTTCATCCATGTTTTCTTTGGTCTAGGTCTTATCTATCTCTAGCATATCCATGCACACCCATAGTCATCACTCTCTTAGTCACATGACTTTCATCCCTCTTCATAACATGCCCGTACCACGCCGTTCATAGGTTTTCTAGTCATAATTAGAAAATTACAAAGATCCAATTTATAAATCCCACTCAGTTTATTACTTTGGGACGTTTGTCCAAAATACCACTGAGTCTCTGAGACCACTTTTGTTTCTGGTTTTAAGTGAAAGAAGACTTCATTGTATGACGACTTGTGTTGTATGTGTGTGTAACTGTGTGAAAGAAGACTAATCCTAGACTTGCCTTACTTTAAGACGTTTTAAAGTGATCCTTGTGATAGTATATTGAATTAATACATATATTTGATTTTGATTTTTGATGCATAGATGGTGTTATGCGGAATATCCAACAACACTCATAATAATACTCCTTCCGTACATTTCTATCTAAAATACCAAAATGTTAATAATACTGAACATTTTCCTGGTAAAAAAATTAAGCCTTGAACCGATTTCTTCAAGACGAAGTAGGAAGTTTTGTTTGGTATTGATTATGTATCGAAATTTAGATTCAGTAACATTTTCATGTTTTACACGTGCATTCAGATACTGCCTAGTTGATGCAGTATTTTAGGTAGCAACAGGATCACATTTTACAGCATTGTAATAAATGTAGGCTATAAGGAATGATAAAACCATGGGTCTTACCATCACTGCTTATGGTTTCACAGGTTCACAGCTCAGATGGTAGTAGGTCCAACTCAACTCAAAACAAACATTTTTGTAATGAACATTCAATATCTATAGTTGTTTTTTCTACGTCTGGGTGTTAAGTTTATTGATTCCCAAGAAGCTTTCAACTTGAGACTACTCTCAAACAACAGATTGAGAAAACTTTATGTCAAATCGCAGATTTTGCAAACTGTTTTTTAGTAAACCGCTCTTCTCATTACGCTTTTATTTTAAAAGGTATAATTCATGTATCAGTCTTGAAAAAAAAACATCTTAGAAGCTGAATTTACATAATAATGCAAATAAAACGTGTTGATTCGTAAATCAGCACCAATTTTATTGTATAACAAAAACGAACGCTAAAACTGCGTTAATGCGCAAGAGCATCTTCTGCATGGCTTCATCGGTGTTTAACAAATTACCGCTATCTCTAAGAGAACTTCCGACTTGTTCGTTTCAGAGGAAGCTGAGAGCAATGTTAGCTGACAAGTGTTACTACACAATAAATGAATTTATGACGGACGACTTACTGACAGACTCTACATTTATTGGCTAATCATTTTATTAATAGTATTATCATTGATTTTTGTATTTTTTAACTGTGTGTGTCTCTTTCTGTGTATTTGATAATTGTTAGATTTTAATTTTAATTTGTAAATCCAAATTTTGCATGCCCTTATAGGGCGGAATCACAATGGATGTCAAAATTATTACTATAACAACCCTTGTACATGTGATTCAGCAAATAAATACACTTTGACTTTGACTTTGACTTTGAAGAAACTTCTCATCGTTGCATTAAGTATTTATGTACATAAATGATGCATGTGCGTTATCACATTTACTGGGATAATTTACTGCTTCGAAATCCGAAATAACGCGATGCACAAAAATTCGCACATACATCATTCTGGTGGTAAGCGGTACAAATAAATCGCAGAGCACAATGACTGCTAATTTGCCTGTAAAGATGTATGCACTGGAGTGAGTTCATAAATTCGAGAAGTCACTTGGCCTACCGCTTACACCCATAAACCTCAACGGACACTTTTATAGCCGAACCACGTGGCGGAGTGTTTTTTCCGCACTTGACTTGACATGTGTACAACGGTTTAGGACGTCACGGCTTTGTATTAATTTATTGTCTTAGAATAGACCCCCTGCGTTAATACGTCACGTGTTTTTAACTTGCACAAGATGAAAGTGATTTTTTTTATTTTATGTCTGGTATAAGTAATATTGCCTACACGACCGTAACTTTCTATTAAAGTCAAGGCAAACGATTAGTCGTGCAAGAACTATCAAGGGTCATTAAAATAATTTCAAGCTCACTGACGCTGTATAATTTTGATCTCGAAAATCCACACTATTTCAAACGATTTAGATACAATCTCGCGTAAGAACATTTATCACCAATAACGAGAACACACTCTTGACCAGCTAATGTGTCTCATTTTATCACAGGTCCATCAATCAACCGCTCTCCGGGACAATTGGAGGCCCTCGCATCAGTAGCACTTAACATGTCCAGCTAGAGCATTCAGTGCTCGTCTAAAATGACAAGTGTCGAGTGATCCAGAGAGACAAGGACACAAAAACCTACAATGAACGACCTTAACTATAATGCCGGGATGAGTTCCTACCAGTTTGTGAACTCGCTGGCTTCCTGCTATGGGAACCAGGCACCGGGACGCACGGGCACGCCTGTTGATCAAACTGGGCACCCAGGGCTGCCTACACCCGGAGCAGATTACTATAACCCAGCAGCGGCGTCCGCATATCCAAATGCCTGCTACTCGCCGCCGCAAGTGGGTCATCACTACCCTCAGCACCCGTACGGGACGCCTGCATCGGGCGCTCACATGCAGCCCCAGTCGATGATAGACTACACCCAGCTACATCCGCAGAGACTTAGTAGTGCAGCAACCCATATGCACCACTCGAACCCAAGTCCTGGGGCACTGTCTCCTAATCTGATGTCGACTCCACCGAGCCAAGCCGCCGGGGCTAGTTGTAAATTCGCTGATACAACTTCAACAACCGGTGTAGCATCACCTCAAGACCTGTCGACATCTTCTGGACCAGGAAGAACTTCACCAGGGTTTGGCGTTGGCCCAAATTCAAGTGGAACCACGAGCACCAAGTTGGGTTTGACCACGCCGATTGCATCTCCTGTAGAGCACAAGGCGGTTGTGAACCAGAACATCTCGAGTCCTGCATCCAGCACGTCCAGCAACGAGAGCAACGAGGCTAACAATTCTAGTTCTAATTCAAAGAACTCAAAGTCTGCTGCCAACACGTCGAACCCTCCGCAAATTTATCCATGGATGAAGCGAGTGCACCTTGGAACAAGTAAGTAGAAATTGAATCATTATTACTAGTAGGTACAAATTGCGTAGGCTGGAAATTAAGCATCTGTTTTGATTATTCTCAGCTGCGAGGAAAGTTGATTCACACTTTTTTACCGGCAGCAGCCGTGAAATCACAAATGATTCGAGTTCCTCGAGTAAAACCAATAACGGTAACCGCGACCACGCCTTCGTAAACAGTTTAATGCGATAGAAAATAAAACAATCCATCAATTGGACGAGGTGGAGACAAAACAAATTATATAACTATTTATAAAGCGTTAGCATGCATTAATGTTGGATCGATATGGTTGACTGATGGATGGTGTTCATAATAAGGCATAATGGCTTTGTTGGCGGGCGCTTGCAACTGAACGTACCAAGACTTTTTTCTCTGACCTCCTAATGATGGGGAAATGGCTCGTCATCGTGACGTTTGATTTGTCTGATCCTGACCTTCTGGTGTTAGGCGTGAATTGCCTTGTTTGAGAGTTAATCTATTTTAAATTGGAGTTTAAAAGCTTGACTTTGGTTTATTTGCTCTCGTGCTTTTTTCATTCAATGGCAATTAGTATGCATTCTTCATGAATTTATTTTGATTTAACTTATTTGATAAATTCACGTACAGTCGTAAAAAAATGCGGTATTACATACATTAAATTCTTTAAAACTCTACGATAAAATTAATAAGGAATGTAATAGATGCAAATATAGATTGCCCAACAAGAACTTGACAAAAGTCAAAATAAATTAAAAATACGGCGCACAATAAACGTGGGACATGCGTGAAACAGGCCGGTCACAGCGGCTGTCACATGTAGATGTTCAGATAAAGACAGCGTAAAGACAAGCGCAGATGCTCAGCCCACTGTTTCGAAGAAAGCGTATTGTTTTTACAGCAAACCCATGTGATGCGACCTTGTGAACAAGTGCATATAATTTCGGTTTTTTCTTAGTTCTAATTGCGTTTCAAACATTGCGTTGGCAGAAATTTTTGTTCTGATTAAAATGTTCCTTAATAAATTAATAATTGTCGTCATCTATAACAGTCAACGAAATAGGTATGAATCTACATCTCTGGCTGTTTTCAAATGGTCTTACAGGTCTGATTTAAATAGTGTGCAGCATTTTAAATATTATGTTAGAAAAGACTCTACCTTAAAATCATAAGGTCTTACCTATAAGTGCATCAAAAATGCTTATAATGTCCTGCTACCTCCTTCGTTACCTCAAATATTTCAACACAGTTTTCAGAGATTTATTGGTTTGAGATCATTAAAATAGATGGTTTGGCAGATATTTTTTTATGAGCTTATGGTAATAAGCTATGAAAAATCTATACACGTCGTTTAAGGCTTTTAAATCAATCGATCAGGTTCATAGGCCCCAAACTCAGTAAGGAATAAAATATACAGTTTCTAAATAAATCGATGTTATTTATTGTTATATTATCTCTATATTGAGTGACGGATAAAAATTTACATGTTTATGCATTTTGTGAAAATATCTATGGAAAGTTGTTCAATAATGAAAAATAAGTTCAACACAACATGTTATGTATGCTTTTTCACGAAAATTTCATCACATTTAACAACGTTTTTGACGATTATAAGCGCCATGACAAAGTGTGTGATATTTTGAACTTTATTTTGACAACACTATGCATATATTTTTTTGATGAAACGGGTTTACCATGTTACCATGGGTTACCATGATATTGTGATATCGCTTGCATGCCCATGATCACGGGAAGTGAAGTCAAAGAGTAAAAGAAATGTTATTGACAGACAAATCGATCTACCCTCTTTCGCGATCTTTTATTGATTTAACCACTATAATCCCTTATTCCGTCGTTCATAAAAATAGTTTTAAAACCATGTTATGTAGTTTCAAATTTGCTAAGGGTAAGAAACATCGACTGGCTAACCTGTAGGCCTAATACAAGCTCTGTTTGGCTCTGCTGACTCTGGTTTTCAGTCTGTGTGAGTGTTGACTAAATAAATCCTACGTCGAAACGTCACACACACACTATAATACACTGGTGAGCACTCACACAGTCAAAACCAGAGCCAGAGACAGAGCCAAGCTGCTGTATTGAGTTTTTTTACACTGAATTTTACCAAAGTTTACTGATTTTTTCCTTTGAAACTTAAGCCTGAATCAAGCAGCCTACGAATACATGCAAATAGTTGAAAAGCGAAACACCTGCAACCCTTACATGTTTAGACTCCATAACTCAAGCGGTGGTTGAAGCGACCACCCCTGCGTGCCAACCGACTTATAAGTATTCAATACTGCGGCTCAAGTGGGAATATGAGTATTAAGTTATTAAGTTGGCGGTAGCATTCGAAAACTTTGACTGAAGTTGAATATCAATCACTCGGAATGTATCCAAAAATATACAAGTTACACGCAAAATGATAAAATCACTTTTTTATACAACAAGCGTATGGCCCACCTGATAATAAATGGTAACCATCGCCTATAACAAAGCATAATAAAACATGAAATGCTTTTACATACATGATGACTTATACATATAATACCTATGACAAACAATTGTAATACACAGAAGCCTAATTCTTGGGCCGACCGAGATTTTCAATGTCCCTTAAATACACATTGGCATTGCACAACCCCGCACTTTTTCTACGTTTTCCGTATATCGTAGCTGTCGAGGCTTCTACGATGAGGTCGTCGATGAATTACTCAAGGAAATCATCCATTCTTTCTTCGAAAAAATGCAATCAAATAAAATTGCAAAATGATCTCGGTCGGCCCGAGAATTAGGCGACTAGTCCCACTAGTGTCGTATTTTAAAATATACTACTTTTACAATCTCAGGCACATTTAATACTATAACTAAACGAATGAAATAAAACTATGGTTTTTCTTACTTCCTATTAACCGACCTGTATTTTACCTACAAACTATTCGTAAATCTGTTTCTCAACTTCCAAATACGATAACACCAAATTGCACGCAAACAGCCAAGTCTGGAACTAGCCTAGATTATTCGTAAGGTGGTATAGTAACATCTAGATAAAAATAACATGAACTCGGCATAGTTTTGTGGTACTGTTTGTGTGTTTGACTGGCGTCTTAGCTCTGCCTTCTGCGCCATAGACCGTGGGTTCGATCCCCACCGAGAACAATTATTTGTGTGATGAACACAGATGTTTCATCTCTGTCTGGGTGTTATATTGTATTCTTAGTATGTATTTACAAAAAAAATATGTATTTAAGTAATATAATCAGCTATCTGGTTCCCGTACTACAAGCTCTGCTTAGCTTGGGGCTAGATAGTGCCGTGTGAATTGTTTCATATGTTTCTTGTATTTTAATTTACATTTCATAAAGTTCTTTAAAATGTATTGAAATTCTCTAAAATGTATTGTTTTTGCATATAGAAGTACTCAAGATGACAATTCAAAAAAATTGATTTGATGACAATTCAAAATGGAATGAAACTTCTTCAAAGAATGTTCACTTGAGTGCAGTAACTGTTCTTTCTAATCTAGTTACATGAACAGTTTATCTTAAAACTAAACTATAAATCCAGGTGCACTATACCATCGGTCACTTCAGTCAAAACGTGCCCTTATAGAGAAGGAATTCACATTAAATCAACATAATTTGTCTCTGATTTCTAAATGAGATGCGAACCCTACCTGTTCCGTGAGGCACACTAAGAGCGATTAGTAAATAAATAACAAATTAAATTCCAGTAAAGATTAGTGGTCGAGTCAGTGTTCGCTCGTAAATAAATCAAGTCAGTCTACGGTAAATTATGACTCAAATAATATTATGCTTAAGGTATGCTCGTGTACTCGCCACTTTACAGTTCTTGTATCGACGGCCTTTGTAAATGCAACCGTGGTTGTTTTTTTTATGTTTAAAACATATACTTAGACGTAGACTTTTAATGTAAGCATCTTTAAAACTGTCTTTTTAAAATCAAACATTATCAACAAAACAATTCTAACAAAAATACATTTTTGAAAGTTTTTGATACATTTGAGTATTAAGTATAGTAATAAGTGATCAAGTAGTAGTTGGTTATTGAGTCAAATGTAGTTATAGCAAGTAGGTATAGTCTTTAATTACAGTTTAAGTTTTTATACTTAAATACTCAGGTTAAAGGTATTGCATGAAATGATATTATAATATTATGCTAAGAATATTACGCAAGTTGAAATCCCAAAAACCATAGTCAAAAGCACACTGCAATCACAAACACTGATAAATTATATCTAAACAAAACGAGACACGTATTAATTGTAGTTAAGAATCGAGATCACGATAAAATCGCAATGCAATCCCGTAGAGACCGCCTCCGATGCCTTTTTAATATGCAAAGATTAAAAATAAAAAAGTAGGTAGTTACTAAGTCCAACCAATGTGAGGGTTAAAATACAACGTTTGTAAAGGGATTAGTGATCGTGGCGCGGTTGGTCGACCTGTTTTGCAATGGCGGCCGTGATTTTGCAAAATCAGAAGCTCCTTTCTAAAATACTCCTTCTGGAATAACACTAGTGGCCTGTCCCGGCTTCGCACTTTGGGTGGTCATTTATTTTTAAACAGATAAATATAAACATTAACCTTATAATCTAATGTCACTCAGGGTGAATGTAGCTCTCCAGTGGCTTTGAAATCAGCACAGTAGTTTTTGAGTTTATTCATTACAAACATACACAGAAATCTTCCTTCTTTATAATATTATGATACTATAGTATAGATAAACTGTAGTTTATTGACGTTGGTAGTTGGTGGGCTTGCATTGCAATAGCGTGCTATGACCCGTGTAGGTGGCAATAATATGAAGCTAGTGCTCGCAAAGAGTGATCTTTTAGCAATAAATTTGAACAACCAAACTTTTAATCGCCTAGTTACAGCATTAATAAATTTATTTTATTTAGGTAAGTTATTCATAGAACAATTATTTCATGTTTTTTTTATTATCGTAACAAATGTTTTAGCGTTCATATTATTTAAACCTATTTCAAAAGATGCGTTTTCAATTAAATTGAGCGCACTGGTGGTCTAGTGGTAGCGGCCCCGCCTTCCGATCATAAAGTCGTGGGTTCAAATCCTGTAGTGTATGTCCTGTAGTGTCCTGTAGTGTGTGTGTGTGTGTGTGTCTTCTGTTCAAAAATGTATGTGCACTATGCCAGTACTCTCAAACGATGAAGGAAAACATCCTGAGGAGACCGGAATGTTGTAGAACCTAAAAATTCGAAAAACATACGTCAATATAAATTATTTCACTACACTCTAGCTCAAAAGAACCAGTAACACGATATGAAGAAATCAATTGATTTCTAATATAAACGGCAGACAAATTAGGAAGTTTGTACACAAGAGAAAAACTCGCCGGCAAAGTTGACTCCACATCACGTCCACTAGTCGGTAAACCCCAACCTCAAGGGAATACAACTTCAATTATTGATGGCAACTTTTAGCCAGTGTAAAATATAGGGAAGGATCACCACAATTTTTCATCTAGTTCACCTTTAGATAACTCTTTATTTATATTCGCCTGATAATTTACGGTTTGTAAATTAAAAATAAGGTTTTACATAATAATTTACACGTTGCTTTGTTTTTGAACTTCTGCGTCAATTTTGCAGGTGTATCTTCAGCTTATAAGTAATTTTATTATGACACGTTGGTGTTATTTTATATCAGCTTCAGCATCAACATAAATAAACATTGGTTTTTAACAGGTTATGTGAAAAATTGCGTGAATACAATACTTAACAGAACCCATTAAAAAAACAATTAATATCTAACAATTGTGGACAATCCACACAACACTATCTAGCCCCAAATTAAGCAGATCTAGTACTATTGGAACAAAATAGTTGGTATAATACTTTATTTTTTGCAATACATTATTTATACTTAGGATACGATAATTATGATGATAATAATAATATATTTTTTTTAATACTAGCAACTATCTAGGTATGTAGGTACCTACAACTTTTATCTATACTACCTACCTTAGGCTATTTTGTAAAAAATACCATTTCTTTTCAGTACGTTGGTAGACATCTATTTGTTTTGTAAATTTTAAAATGACTCTTATATACAAAAAAGATACAATAATATGTCTTATTGATTTACTACATTTAAAATTTTGGTAATGGTATTTTTACACCCTGTATATATTATGTATACAAAATAATTATACATTATTAAACACTGCAATAATTTTCGTAAGTGCGCAGTTTTTACACCATAATCGGTACGTTGCCCATATTCGAAATGACCGCTATTATACATCATTATTGCAATTAATATTTAATACATGTTCACTTTTAAGAGTTATAGCACCATTCGATGAGTTTTCTTCCATAAATAAATTATAATTCATACTTTTTAGACATTCAACTCATTTTATCTTTTTTACCGACTACATATTAAAAAGGAAGAGGTTCTCAAAGCATACAGGCTGTATTTTTACATTCAATCAGGTGTAATGACAATCAAACTTTTCATCATCATCATCATCATCAGCCTGAAGGAGTCCACTGCTGGACAAAGGCCTCCACTACACATTTCCAGGAAGAACGATTCTGAGCCCTTTCCATCCTCCGACTTCCCGCGATCTTAAAAATGTCATCGGTTCGTTGTCGGTTATTCGACTATATGTCCAGCCCATTCAAACGTTTAGCTATCAGTAAAAAAACTAAGAACTCTGCAAATATAGGCAAACCTGCTTTGACTTTGTTATTGCCATATAGAAAACTAGTCTAAGCCACAGTACATCCAAGGATTTTAATTAAAATGCAGAACGGCACTGCATTATTTCCCAACGGTTTTAATTCCATTTCAATAACCCGTGTCGCCGGCAGACACTGATTAAGCTTCGAATAAGAACTTCACTGATCCTGTGTTCTGTCACAGCTAAAAAAGACCCAGCTAACTCATTTACATGAAAGCTCTATAAAGCTTTATTTTTTTCGTTTATGTTGTCATTACCAAGGTAAAACTTGAAACTTTATCATTTTATCGAGGTAAAAACTCAAACCTGCTAAAAAAACTGCTAAAACTGCAAAAATTGTGACTACTAAATGCCATTAAAACAATTAAATGGCCTACGAGTATCTTATGATTTTCTCAGAATTATACCAGAAGTTTTTTTTTTTAACTGCTATGTGATGACTGATGAAACAAGCATATAGCCCACCTGATGTTTAGTGGTAAAACGCATTGCCTGTAGCTAGGTAAGTAAAAAATAATAATAAAAAAATTGCTGATTTTAATTTTCAAACGCATTAAATTATTTTTGTGTTAACTGGAGTTACTCAGCTGTAATTTTAATTTGCTGGGATCCTCTTACGCTACATAACTACCGCAGTATATAGGTACGTCTACGTATACAATATACATAACTGCATATGCATTTAGAATTAGCATAAAGGAATATGCATATTGCAAGTGCGAGACTGTGAATGTAATTGACAATTATTTAAGTTGTCAATTCGTTTAACAAGTTTTGCATCTCTATGGACATCCGACTGGCGATTTATTAATTGGCTAGCTATTTGCATCTACGCTGTCTTGAAGTAATTTCAAATAAAGAATAATAGCAAAGAGCGTGTACAAAGTTTTTTTTTTCATAATTTTGAACGTATTGGTTGCCAGTGTGCTTGATAGAGTCACGTATTTTTTTTAATACTAAAAAACAGGATGAGTTTCTTATTATGAGTAGATCGAGACGTTACAATAACACAATACTATCATACTTTTGTTGAATCAACCCAAATGAAGAACGACTTCATCGACGCAAAAAGTCAAATAATACAGTTATTGCTGTCAAATGCGAAATAATGGTAACACTACAATTGTTTCGGTGGTCATAAATAACTTTTTTCAAAAGATCCGCGGTTTCCTTAAAAGCTAAACTGGCTGATAAACATTTTTTTTTCGTAGCCGGCTTTCCTGCGGCGATGCCTATAAATATTAATACAATCAAATGTTTTGACGTGGACCTTTTTTAAGCTTTTATCTTGCCTTCGCTTATTTTTTGTCGGATCGATTTCGTTTTTATTTCGTGTTAATTTGGACAGCGAATTTGGTCTTTTAGCAGATCGTAAAGTATACGAAGTGGGGCAAGAAGTGATCGTGGCGCCAGGTGTATTTTGTATAATTTGGGGTTCGAATTTTGAAATTGAATGAAATGGCAGTTTGGTTCTACGTGGAATGTGGTATTGCCACTTTAATACCTACCTCGTAGAAAAATTACTGGGTACACATTTTTTTTGGTTCTACAATTCAATAACATACCCGCAATATCACAGACAAATCCAAATTGGCACTTCACGTCTTATCAAAAAACTCACCCACTTTGCTACTGAGCACATTAAGATTATTTGACTCATTAAATACCTAATCATTAATTCTCAAAATTATAACGGCCATTACTACCAACACCGCTTAAATCTTTTAAAATAAAAACATAAATCTCTCCTTTGACTCAAAAACTGTTGTACAAACACCCACTAAGTCACGCAACATTCTTTGTAAAATAGACTTTATTTCAAATAGACTAAGGTTCAAAGGTATAGGCTTTCATAAAACGGGTTTAGTTTCGACAAGATCTGATCAAGGTATCTAAAATGGTCACAGTTAGTGGGTTAACCACTTGAAATTGTCATCTGTCTGATTTATATCTGTTCTTTTGCGGTCTACGCATTCTAAATTTTTTCGCTTTGAGCTAAAACAAACAAATTTCTATTTTGTAATTTTCTAAAATAATTCTGACATCGTTGAGCAATCACTTGTCTAGTTAGGTAGTTATTTTCAAAGAGAGTTCAAAACATATTATTGCCTAGCGTAGTAAGTAGATTTACCCATTGGTATTAATAATGTTTTCTAACTCTCTTAAAATAGAAGGATAAAACGCTTCTCTCTCTATCAAAATAATTACCTGAGAATAAATATGTTTTGTTAAAATCAGCCACACACAGGATGGAGAGAGATCAGAATCGTTCTTTTTGGAAATGTATAGGAGAGGACATGTCCAGCAGTGGACTACTTTAGGCTGACGATGATGATGATATTACTTTTAAGTGGTGGGATCTCATGAGCGCATAAACACCAATGCTGCAATTTAATATCTACTGGCCAAAGCGTTTTTCTACACCTAGTTACAAAAAAAAAACAAGTAAACAGTAGTAGTACACTCCAAAAATATGACAGAGCAGTGTAGTTTTTCAGGCTGATGATGATGATAGTTAAATGCACGATGATTATATCAACTAAGCGTTAAATCAAAGCGACTACAAGTATGTACCTAACCTAAGAGTTTCACAGTTCCACAGCGTTTTGATTTCGTAGTCACAAGAAAACAAGTAAAAATACTTATAATGAGGAAGCTGTGGACAAGTTTAGGTTGATGATGATGATAAAATCTTACACAAAATAGATATGAATAGGTTATGAATAGAACACTTATATGAGGAGAAGAGCCGAAGACCGGGCTCAGTGGCACGTCTTGGGAGAGACCTACGTCCAGCAGTGGACTAATATAGGTTGATGATGATGAATAGAAGAATAGATACGAAAAGTAAATTTCTCTATAACTAAGAATTAAAGCTACAATAACCTAAGAGTACTTTCAATAACCAGTCTAGTTAAAGGACCGGTAGGACAGTAGATAGGTAGTACATAAGAACAAAATAATAAAAGAATGCCAACAATTTTGCAGCACATTAGCTGGCCTACCAAAGAGCCAGAGGCGTATCCAGTGAATCGCTCGTAAACTATAATCATTTGCGGAGTCCATAAATAATTGCGTAGTAGGAAGGCCAAACTTACCGGTAGGATATGTCACTGGCTTAAAATTAGGTATTTCTGCAATAATATCGAGAAATTGGAATAGATCCAAAACTTTGGTAGTTACTTTGACAACATTATCTATAATTTGATACATATCATGTTAAAAGGATTTGAGTATCAAAAGTAAAGGAACAATATACTTTGGTAGTAATTTTAACAACGTTATCTAGAATTTGATACATAATAATGTTAAAAGGTTTTGAGTAAAAAGATTAAAAAAAAACAATATCTAATATTTGGATTCCCGTTTAGATATTGCGGTAGTAAGATTTATCAACATTTATCAAAAATGTTTAATGGATGAATATGTAGTAACGTTTATATCAATGATGATGGTCATTTAAAAATGATTAAGCTATAATTTTTACTTTATATCTGTCACATTCACGAGCAATACAATTCAAAGAATTGATCAAGATAAAAACGTAAGGAAAGAAACCGCAAGTAGATACTGTTTCACAACAAAACGAGGGTAAATTGACAAGCAAATTATGACTTGTTTCCGCTAAGGCTATCGAAATATATTAGATGACAATGTCCCAATACTTTCGAAACCATGGCAGCATTAGCCCGACCCCGGTTTTGTCGGTCGCTTGCGCCCGCGCAGGTAATATAGTCATAAATTTCCATAACCGCCACACGATCTTATCAAACATGATTTTAATTTGATTTCGGAACCACACGTGTTGAGGTCGTTTTGATAGCGAGTTATGGTCGTAGGTATAATCGATAATTTTTCTTATGTAAAACAGCTATGGTCAGTGACTCATGAAGTCATGAATCATCAAAGAGTAGAGACTCAAACAAATGAAAAAAAGCCGGCACACCAGAAACAGAAGTACCTAGGTATATCAAACGTAAGCTAAGATCTAAGCATAACCTAGGTGACAAGTTCATCGTTAATATTACTATACAAAATAATTTAATTAATGATGGTCAAAAACTAACAGACAACCTTGAAATAAAGAGCAAATTCAAAAATATGGATCCGGACATAAGATAAAGACACACTGCATATAATAATGAATTAAGTCCACCCACCCGATGGAACGACGACATTGTTGGGACCACGGCAAGTCATGAAGTTGGCTCAGAATTAATATTCTTCGAATTTATAGGGAAAGTCTTTATCCAGCAGTGGAATTTTCAGGCTGATAATGATGAGGACTGAATTAAGAGACTTGTCATGAGACACTCATGACAAATGATATAGTTGGGTAGATAAAGCTATGTTAAGTACTACCTCTGTAAACCAAAATATAAATTGTCAATCGTAATCAATAAGCAAAAAGCTAAATCGACTTTTAATGATAGACTTTATACAAAGTGTATCACGCCTTAACATCGAAGTAAATCTGACAGCAGTATGCCATTAATTTCGTGCTATGATATAAGACTTTGACTGAAACGACACCGTTGTGTATCAAATTGATTCTTAGTTGACTAGATCATCAAATTTCTTCAAGTATACATAAGGAACTTATCCATTTAAAATAACTTTACTAAGACTTTCTTCTTTTTGAAGTTCTTTCAAATCAGTGTGGTGGAAGACTCTGTAAAATACACTATGTAAAATACTATACTAGTAATCGAAACATCTGAACAGCCAATTCATGTACTGTCACGCAAACTAGATTAAAAATTTGGTCGACCAAAGCATTCACGTTACACTTCCCAAACCGCATTTTTTTAAATTATCAGTTTGACAAACTTTATTTGTTTACTCTAAGCTCCTCCTCCTATAAGCTTAATTTTGTAGTGGCCCAACTTCATCAGTCATAATTTGCTAGCTTCCCATAAAGAAGCTTAATTTTAAACTAACCTCACTTCATCAGGCACAATTTCATCGTTACACTTTGGTGTAAGGTCAAACTCTTTATAAAAGTCTAAAAACTGACCGCCGCTTACAAAATCACGATTTACAACCCACAGGTCTTATTATCTGGTATCAGGCTATAATCCATTTATCAAAGCTTTTGTTTACGATGCTCGCGTATCATCGACTATTAATTACAATGCGTTCTACACTTCGAACTTTGACGTTCTCGCTGTGTGACAGAACAGAGATAAGAATTTTAATGTTACTCGATACTGTAATACTTTTGTTACCAAACCCAAGCTGAAATCAAACTTACCTCATAGTAAATAAGATTGAAAAAGCCATTGATGATACTAAAATAACACTTTAACAGATATATGACTCTGTAGACATCGATTTAGAGTCGATAGTCCGATGAATGAAGAACTTTAGAATTTTGATGGATGTGGTTATAATTGTTTCTGTATCGATTATGCCATTGATAAATATTTCGACTATTCTTCATTTTATTAATGACGTGGAAGCGGAAGAACTGCGATGCCATAACGACAGCGTAATGTCACAATTAATAATACCTGAGCTGTCATGATATCTGTCATCGTGGCATCTGTCAGTGCACGGGTGCTTTTCATTTGCGTGTAATTAAACGTGATTTGTTGTACCTGCATTGTTTTTCTGATGAAAGGCTAGACTTGCCTCTGCACTATGCATCTTATTAATAACATCATAAATTATCTGAGACATTGTTTCTGTCTGTGGTGAGTTTATTTTTAAACCCATTCTTGTAGAGCTCTTTGATAAATATAATTAATCTTTGTAAGTCATAGGTACTGTGTTTTTTAATCAATTCAAATTTTGATATCTCATTGTACAAAATTTCAATCTCTCGTTCTTAATATTTGTGGTGGTCAATAAACTCTTTAGTTATAAAGCAAACTTTGCAAAATTTGCAAAATCAATACCGTTTGTCCCTAATTTTCGCTTAAATTAACGGCGTCGTATAAACCATCCAAGCAACGAACCGTACAGGAATTTAAATAGTCTGAAGACGCCTTTACCGCAACCTATTGATACCAAAACAATCTATCTCAGAAACCAAGCATGCCAATTTAGCTCTTGCAGCGCATACCAATAGAGTGTAATTTAGAATAGCATGTCATTTCCAATGCTGTTGTAGAAGAGAAGAGTTTGTGGAAATAGTTTAAAATAATTTTGTTTGAAAGATAGCTTACGTGATAAAATTTGAGTTTTTTTTTGTGTAATATTTTTAAATAATATGTAACATCTAAGAGATTTTGGTTTGGATGGAAGTTTTAATATATTTTACGGTTTTCCAACACGGTCACACGGCTTTTTTTAATACAAAATATTTTTTCATTACCTACTCGCTGGTTTAGGTCACACGGTCTAGTAAAGCACATAAATATTAAAGAATAACAAAACTTTACAGTGATACAAACTACACAAAAATTCATTTAAAATATCTCACAATCAACTCGTTATAGTAACTAGCCTACTCGTGCTAGCTACCTTACTCACGCTAAAACAAGTCCAGGCACAACCTGATTGAATTTACTATAAATAACAAAATTGCTTCCTATAACCGGTGCGTTCATATACAACAAAACTTCAGCTAGAATTGCATTCTTAGCACTTAGAAGGTAAGACCTAAAATTGCGTGACAAGGCGTGTGACTGTACAAATGCATCTAGATTGGAAACATGCTTTGTAGAGTATTAAAAATTAACTTCTCGGTTAGTCTAGCCTCGAGGTGCTATGACCTTTCGTGTACCTACATTCTGGTTTAATACGATTTCTATACGAGTGTGATGAGTTTTTTATTTGAATTCCTTAGTAGTTTTGTCCCAGCAAACTATCTTTCAAGTATTTTTTATGTCTTTGTGTTTCAATATTGAGGTACCATAGAATCATGGGCCAATTGGCATTTTAAAATTATTAGCTTTAAAAGATTTGTGTTGATAATATTGCTAAATTTTCGTACAATAATAATAAAAATGTCAATTTTTAAATCGTCCTGATTGCCATATTTAAGAATTTAATTAATTGATAATAAGCTCTGTACGATGGTATTCGGCAATCAGAAAACTCCAAGATGTTGCAAAAACATCTGCCATTATCTTATCTCGGTGAGACTTTTCATCAACAATTCACTTGTCAGCGAGCATACTCTGATCGTTCAGAATTAATGAAGTGAACATGTCGACCCCTGTCACCAGCTCCTGTCGAACTCCTGGCTCCGAGACGTGTCCTGCCCTCTGTTGGAATGTTTATACAATACGTGGGGTGTTTTAGCCTTAGGTTTGACTCCGTTGTACTTATCAAGAGCTGCCACAGAAACTTTCTGAGCAAAGTATTGACATTGATCTCTGACTACGATTAATATGTACCTCTATATTTTATTCTATTATTATTATACATTAGATAAACATATTTCTTCTTCTTTTTCTTATGTTTTCTATTGCATGCTGAGCTGAGTTGGTGAGCACAGTTTCTACCATGTTTTTATTTACGTGTTACTGGTTTGAAAGAACCAGTGACACAACATCAACAACAACATTTATATGTAATACACATTTTATTCTTTTTAGATTTCGTTTCATTTCATTTTCTTCGGCAATTTTTTCCATTCTCTCAAATTTTCAACTCTGCTTGTGTTATTGTTCAATGCAGTCATAAGCAAAGTTAAAATGTATACAGTCCGATACAATATTAGAATATTATCCAAGTTCAAAGCTACATCATAGTGGCACAGGCGCGGCATCCCCAACCGCATTGGGGCAAAGGAAACAAAACCGACAGATATTAATGGACATGGAAAAAATATTGTACGTTTTCCTTCCCTCGCTTTTAAAGCGCAATAAACACTGTGCAATTAAAGCGCCAATAGCAGATTGATGGAATGATTGATTGGAAATTCTTGGCGTTTGCTTTTCTTAAGGATTCTTGAACTTTTTTGTTTGAAATGTTTCAACATTAAAACGGTCTAAAACGAGATTGCAAAATCACGTAGGTAAATTAATGTTCTATTCGTTTTATCACTTTTAACGGAATAAGTTAGTAAGTATTTAAGTTAATTTGGTGTTAATTTTAGAAAATAAAATATATATTAAAAATACGATGCGTACCAGCTAACAACAATTTTACTACTATATCTACTAGAAATAAATTATGAAAATAAAAACAAAAAACTCAAGACAATCGTGTTAATAATACTTCTATCATCAAGGGTGAATAAATTGTACCACAAAAAGCCCCTTTTCAAAAATGACAAGCGTCGCTTAAAAGTGCCTAAAGAGTAATTATAATGAATTGAATGGTCGTTAATATCGCCACCTAGGATCCCCAGGGTTATTAGGCTAGTAACAATTATAAAACACACCTAACGTAAAAAGCAGGTGGTTTGGTCAGCACCTATTTACCGGTTTGCGCTACACTAGAGCTTCAACAGGCATGAATATTATTTATAAAAAAATAAACAGGTAAAAGCAAAAACGTCCTTGGCTTGTAGATCTGCGTAGAAAGACTACCTAGATCCTTTTTAAACGGTTTTTTTAAAATATGATTTCAAGGTGATCTTCTAACTTGGTATAGGTATTTAAGACATGACTATTACACCAGTTGGCATTTCTTAATCACTGGAAATCAATTTTTATCATCTATCTACATAATTATCTTACTATCAATTAATCAAAAAATGGCAAAGCTTCCACCATTACTAGCTAGACAGAGCTAGCTTTTTATCTACTTGTAGCATACTTTGACCGCCAGGTTTAAATAGCGTACATATTTTTAAAGCTAGCTTTTTATGTAACTTATACTGGCCGCCACCCGCTGGTAAACAAGCGCCAACCTGCTTACTCAGTGAATACAGTCTTATGGTTGTTACTTATTCTATCGTTATGGGCTCGTCACATTTATCATAGTAATCATATTGTGTCATAGGTTGTTTAGTATCCATCAATTTGATGAAAGCTTAGAATTAATTTATACTTAAAGATTGAATAATTAAAAGGCTGTAAATTACACTATACGACAGAATGTAAAAATTATACTATACATACTGGATCAGATACTGGATCAAACACCAGATTACATTCAAGATCAGATATTGAATCAAATTTCGGATCACATACTGGATCAATCATTGGATCAGAAACTGGATCAGACACAGACATACCTACTAAAATTTGCCTAATTTGTATGACCGTAGGTACAAAACAAATACATTACGTTAACTTTAACCATCTGTTTGTTGTTCTATCAATCTACTAGAACTTAATGAGGTAGTTTTCAAAGAAAAAGTTTCATACCATCACAGTTATTGACACCCAAGATCTCTACGATAGAGAAACCTCAAAGTGGGGTCAAGACTAAGACCACATGCAAATTATTGTTGATTTCTTATTTTACGTGAAACAGCTTCCAGGTAAAGGTCTATCAGAGCTTATCAAAAACCTGTTCCCAACGAAAAGCAGGCGATCCCTCAGGCCACTCACAGCTATGCAGAAATGCACTGCAGCCACGCCCAGCCACACTGAATAATAATTAACCAATTATAGTATGACAAGACCTCGCTGCCATTTTAATTGGCTCGCCATTCGCGTATCGATATAATACATCAAGATACTAACTTAAGTTATGGAAGCCTTAAATAATGTATTTGAAATATATAAAGGTTTTAATTTTCTTTGATTGATAAATAAGTACTTTAATACTCTTCTCATTAGCATCATTAGCAATTTAAAGACCTCCCACTGTTGTATACAAATTATGTTAATCAATATTTTCAAAATTAATAGTTTTTTTACTAATACAATCCAATAGATATGGCATCCCCTTATAGAAAAGTAATTGAAAAACATATTGAAAATATTGATTCACATATACAATGCGGATAGCGCAAATAATAATAAACCAAAGACAAAAATTATAAATTCAAAGTCCAAAATTTAATAACTTTCATTTCATTTATTCAAAAACAATTAACTTAGAATTGCATTTGAAATTTCATTATTAGACACCACAACACTTTAGGCACTAATATTTTTTAAGTTCCATGTGAAGTACCACCAGTGCTTGATTCATTATAAAAAATGATATTTCTTTAGAATATAATAGATATGGATACTTTTAGTGTAATTGTGCAAGTCATATATTACATTGAACTCAGACAAAACACAGTGAAAGTATCTCTCACTTTAATTGCTTACAAAATAATAGTGTTATAAAACTAAATTGTTCTTATACCTACCACAGTTTACTCGTCAATCTGTACTGTCAAAATATGTACAAACAGTATCAAGATCCCGTTAAGAACATGCGTCTAAATACCGTGCATAGTGTACAGTACGATACAGCTAAAGCTACCTAAAAACAAAGAAAAGTGACACTTACTACTAAGACATAAGAGCTAGCAGTGTATAGCCTGATGTGTATTCTTGCTCACCAACACTCGACAATTTGATCCTTAGCATTTGGATATAAAGACTAGTATTTATAACACAGACACTTGCGTGGTAGACTGTACGCAGAATAATCAGTTTGTTTAGAAATGTCATGAGCTTGTATCGAGACCACACGCTTTGTATCAAGATGACGTTTGGATCTACGGATACGTTGGTTATTTGGTTAATTTTATGGTAAATACAAATATTTACGTTGTAATGTGTTTAAATAATTAAATAAGTAGTCTTAGTACCAACAACAGTAATTTTGAGCGAAACAAAAAAACAGCCCATAGCCAAGCAGAACTTCATAAACAAATGACACAAAACCTTGTCTGCGGGTTTGACAGCGCTGTACTAAACTTTTTTTGGTTATCACTATATTTTTGTAAAGAGAAGTATGAGAAGGCTGTATGACCTAAATAAATATGTAATAACCTACTAAATAAATAGGCTAGCGATGCTATCAATGTTAAAAAAATATTATATAGCACGAAAGGAACCTCTTTGAGACACTTAAAATCCTTTCAACACACTGGTTTAACAACCAGTGACACGGTAAGAGAAAGAAGAGAAATATTTGTAAATGCTCATTCTAGAAAACTATGAGAAAAGTGTTATGGTTTGAAGTTTGTAGGTGCAGGTGAAATTACTGGCCAGTGAGGTTGACCATCTGTAGTATGCCTCAAGTTGATGAACATAGGGCACTGCATCGTAGAGCAAGTTCCTGGCGTAGGAGGACCTACGAAGCAATGCTTGGTTATAGGCTATGTTTACCACTTAACATCAGGTGGACCATAAGCTAGTCCCGCTAGCTAGTTGTATAAAAAAAATACTATTTTTAAAACTGATTGGTAAGACAAACGTAATGTATGCGCTTATAGATGAAGTATCATAAAACCACATCCAAATATCGCATTGGGTACTTTGAATATAAAAAACATTGCACGTGGAAATTACAGAGTCAAAGGCAACTACAGGTATATTGTACAAACAAATAAGTAATGTAACAGAGTCTGGCATCTTTATGTCTCTATCTGTCCTGGACTGATCTTTGGCATTACGGCAGTTAATTAATAAGATTGATGCTATTGGTCGTTACTTTAGGATTAGGCTTGTAGTGTCGTCTGTTGGCGAAATTGTATCTACTGTAGTTGTGTTTATTACAGCAGTTAAACACACTAAATACTGTAGATGTTACAGTTAAGTACCACGTCAAAAAACATAATTATTTTAAATTCAATACATTTCGTACTTTTTTTTAATTCAGTTATTCAGTACTTTATTGTAGTACTTTATTATATTAAACTTAATAAATATCATACTTTTTATTTATATTAACAAATTCAGTTACACCTACATAGAAATATCATGATCTAAATAAATAAGAAGGTATTAAAATTATAATTGGGTAGCCCAAATACTCAGTTGTTAATGCCAGTAACGTCACGTCTGATATAATAAAACGGCGAAATTATATTAATTGAGAGCTATCAAAATATCATCTAGCAATTTTAATGTCGTCCTAACATTCTGTCACGTTACTGCTGTCATGATATTTAAAGAGAGACGCGGCTGTGCAATACTTGCTGTCACTTTTGGGTCGGTTTTTTTATATTTACATAGTGTCATCGATTTGAAATATATTTTGGGCTGTGACTGGTACACTGGCTTTGAGAATATTACTTGTAGAATTTCTGAAGTTTTCTATAATTCAAACAGAGCTCAACGCTTTGAACTTATGAATATCATTGAACATTGTGTGGAAGTAAATCAGTGAGATAAATAAACTTTGGGTAATATTCAGCATGACAGTGTACAGCTCCAGAAAAGCTTACTTAAAATATCTCAAATATACAGAGTTTAAAAGAAAAACATTATTAATTACTATAGTGTTCTACTGTAGAAGGTACAAACCATCTCTATCCCGCGCGGCTCATCAGTCGACCAGCAAATTAGTCGGTGTCACTACAATAAAGAGTGCACAGAAGCGCGCAGGCGCAGGTCGTCGAATAAATCCCTCAACGCTCAAGACTAATGTTTTGTATGGAGATTTCTTTCAACATTGCCCGTGTGTTTTGGCCTTTATCTAGGCTTAGATTAATGTTATAACACGCATCTTCTTTTTATAATCACCTTCGGTTTTTGAAGCCAACTTTCTATTTGTCGTCTGTAACAATGTAGTTGGGGATCATAGCTGAATTGCTAGATACTATGATATCATGGTCTATTTTTGGATTATTAGCGTAGGTAGGTACATTCCCATCAGTACATCGAGGTCTTTATACTCTGACTATTCACGTCATCATTGTTTGAACCAACAATAGTGTTCGTATACCTACTAATGTTTCATTATTAGTGGCTATTGTTTGTTGATGCCAATGTGATTCTTTAGTTTTTACTCTCCGTCGCAACACCACAAGTGGTCTTTTTATCAAAACTCTGTTTGGAACGACAAAGGTAACCTCCCAGAGTGACATAAATCACGTTCTGTGCGAAAATGAACAAATGTTGCGAAAAAGTGCAAGGTCAAAAGCATTTCGCCCAGTGCGAATGTCGAAAAACTTCTCCATTGTGCACTCGGAAGAAAGTATAAAAGGCTTTCTTTAGAGAAATGTCACAGTAATTAATCTACTAATGCGCTTTTAGAAGAATTTCTATTATACTTTTACTTTCTGGAGCGTATGATTGTTTTAAAAAAAGTTTTTTGAATTTGCATCGGTCGGACCCTCCGCAGCCAGGTAGTGCTCGTAATCGGTCGATTTGTCTTATTGTCTGAGATGTCGTGTGTTTGTGCCTGACCGCACTGTGCTCGAGATAAAAGTCATAAATTAACTGAAACGGAAGGTGTTTGTAAAAGAGGTGTGGCAAGTTACATTTATGAGACAAAACAAGAAACAATAAAACACAAAACTCAAATTAACGACGATGGCTAATAAATTGAACATTAAAAAAGCTATTAATGATAAACTATAGCCAAACTTAAAAGTTAAGTTATAAATTAAAGGCGATACAAAGACTGGTTCGACCAGATTTATTGTGAAATTAATATTCAATTAGCTTTCCGCACATGATAGCTTTACGTTGGGCGTGCGTATTATTAAATTTAATTTATGGCATCATTTACTGGGCGATATTTTTTAAATTATTACTGGTCTCACGGCGTCCGCGGTAATTGTGAGGCGATCAATTTTAGGAAGCGATCGTAACGGAATATCACTAACTTTTTTATGCTTTGGCCAGACATCAGACTTCACTTTAACTTCCACGTAGACACGTATGTTTTGGTTTCGTGCAGTTATGGTTCTATTAATTCTTTCATAGATTCATCATCATCATCATCATCATTAGCAGCCTGAAGTCCACTGCTGGACATAGGCCTCCCCTACACATTTCCAGGAAGAACGATTCTGAGCCCTTTCCATCGACTTCCCGCGATCTTAACAATGTCGTCGGTCCATCTGGTGGGTGCGCGCCTGACGCTTCGTCTTCCGGTTCGTGGTCGCCATTTGAGAACCTTTATTTCCAAACGGTTGTCGGTTCTTCGAGTTATATGGCCCATTGCCACTTTAACTACTAACTCTACGAGCTATGTCGGTGACCTTAGTTCTTCAACGGATATCCTCATTCCTGATTCTATCACGTAGTGAAACTCCCAGCATAGCTCTCTCCATAGCTCGTTGTGCGGCTTTGAGCTTGTGCACGAGGCCAATAGTTAGCGACCACGACTCAGTTCTATAAGTCATCACTGGCAACACTTTTAGCAATTCATAGATTATTAAGTAAATAATAAGAGATAGTAAGACATTTATAGATAGATAAGGCAATGTAGATACGGCAAAGGTAATTATTTTGTCTTGTTTGTAAATACGGTTCTTAGTTGCTTGTTTTATCCAGTAAAACTTTAAAGCATGCTAAAACATTATCCTTATACAATTTTTCATTGCAATTTATCGGACACTTTGGTTATTTACAAGAAACAGTGACCTCAATAACACTATCGATAAATTCAGGAAGATTAATACTTGCGCAAAGAGAAAAGACACTTTTTGCTCACGTCCATAATTATGACTAATGTTCGCTCACCAGGACACGAGACAATAAATCACAAATAATCATACATACCATTTACCATACCATAGTTTACTTACTTCCCGAGAATACCGGTTTGACTGCTACTAAGTAATGATTGACCATCAGTCTTTGAGTGATCCGAGTTTAAACTACAAACACGTAAACAACAGTGACATACAAAATATGCATATTTATATTGATAAATGGTTTAAACTGATTAATAATCTAGATTATCGATAAATTGCGGTTTAAATTCGACAGTATTTTGTAGCTGTTATGGCAATTTGCAACTGCCACAATTTGAGTCTGCTACTGATAATGTTACTTATTGAATTTATAAAGTCTGAGGTGATTAATTAGTTACCTGGTTTGTATTGAATTCCTTTAGCTGCACAGAATAAATAAATGTACTACGGTAGACGGACCACTGCATTCGTAAAATGTCTTTTCAAAATCTTCCTTAATTCTTTTTTATTCTTTTATTTAGCCTTTTGAATCGTTTTGTTCTTTTGATGTTTTAAGCTCAATAAATCCGCATATAATTTATCATATCTGCAAATTTATAAACCAAAACAGTGATTTTATCATAACTTTCTCTCGTTTTATTTTAATTTACCACATTTGTTAAAATTTTCATCAAGAAAGTATCAGCAGTGCCGGCTCCACCGTTGCGCAAAGATTTATTGGATTTTGTGTAAATGTGTTTAAGATATTAGTGTCCTTAATATTTCTACGTCGTGATTCCGGCTCAAACGTGAGATATCCACTCTTAATGCGGCAGATTCGTGCACAAACCGAGGCAATCATCTGATCCACTTACACGCTCCAGGCATCGGCGGGGTCTGTATCTGCTTTGGATAGCGTTTGACTTCCATCTTGAAAGATAGGTGGTATTGATACAAGACGTGGAACGCTTTCATGAATTGTACGTAGGTAAAGGTCTCTAAATCTTCTTCCATGCTTCATTATTCGTAACATGTTAAATTTTCAATTATGGACTTGTATTGTCATTATTAGATCCTAGTCAAATGCAGTGACAATAAGAAGATCACTGCACATGAGAGAGAGATAACTATTTTTGATCAAATTAAATGCATTCGTTGCTTATAATATACCAATCAGTTCGTAATTTTCAAATGTTATAGCAGATTAACTAGTATTTACTTGATGTTAAAGATAATAACGTAAGGCAATGAGCCAAATAATAACCACCGTCGACAAGAAGCCACTGACATTTGGAGTAACATAACACGATCTTGGGAGTCAGCTGATGACATAATTTGAAACATGCGTGCGTAGTTTTCAACGCTATAATTCATCTGGAAAGCTACCACTCAACCCATGTCGTGTGCTGTAGAGAATAGACTATTAAGTAAGCAACTATGCTATAGGTATTTCTAGATAAACCATAAATTGTAAAGGGATTTACTGTCGCATGTTTTTCTTATTTTTAGCTTTATTTTTAGCATCAAATGCTGAAGCGTTTTCTGGTGTGTCAGATTCTTAACTGGGCAAGAGCCACAAACATTAGCCTGAATTCTTTACAAATAGGTATCCACAAAGCTCGTCAAAAGTGTTGAGAGACTATCAGCGATGAGTAGATAGCAGTCGAATAACCAAAGATGAGAGAGCGTTGTTTTTGATCCTTGCCGATTGTAATGACTTTGTATATGTGTCTGTGAAAAACAACTGTAAAACGTCCAAGACATACATATAACTAATCAAAACTGTGGCAAAAGATCTAGAAATAAAACTGCCCGTTAAAGGATTCCCGCGATAAGATAGAGACACTACAAATTAGCTGCCTGTTTACACCGAGGCTCTATTAACCATAGTGATTAGCATAATTTATAGCTGCAACATTTAAAATGTATGCGTCAACGTATAAAATGCATAACTCTGCAGCAATTTTATTAAAATGCTTGAAATCAGTGCAAACAGCAATTTGCAAACAATTTTTGCTATAGAGTTAATTATAAAATGAGCCACAAATAGTAGCATGCTGCAACAAAGACCATTTTTACCTACTACGGCAAATCAAAACAGAAGGTCAGATTGTATCATAGCAGTAAAACCTTGCGCACATATTATTATAGGCGATGATAGCCGTGATCAGTTTCAGCACAAAGATTTGCATACATCCGCACACACTGCCACGAACTTTGACAGTGCAGTATTTGACAACACACAGATCCCCATTGCAGGTGATCTCAGCGCAAGGCTTAACTTCGCACTTGTGTCATCATAACATAACCTAGAGCCAATTGACGTAATATAGGAACCAAATATTTACTACGAGGTTCATTCTCATACGCCTCTTTGAGGCGCAATTAAAAGTATGGTGTTCTCTTAATGATAAATGATAGGTTGCAATCGGAATGACTTAATTTAGTATACTTTATTAATATAGGTAATCCTATCAGACACAAAAATGAATTTGAACGATACTATTATGATCATCCGCTTGCAGACCATAAATAACAAGCAGAATATCAATAAATACATTATATGACATTTCAGTGATGGACAGATTCAAGAAACTATATTTAAATTCATAGCACCTTGCAACAGTCAATCTTGTCAAAGAAAAATGGAGATCCATGCCTATATTTTTCGAGCAGGTGATGTTTCATATATTGTTATTGGAAGACATTTGTATGTGTTGCATTAATAATATTTAAATTGGTGGATAGATTGCCAGCGACGTACCAAAACCCTATGAATTCAGAGCAAATGGTTTCACACTAATAGCCATTTCCGATTATCTACCATATTAACTGTAGCCATACGGTTTGGTTCTGCTTATTTTGACTCAACTACCATAGGTATTTTGGATATTCAACAACTTTGCCAAAGATTTAGCCTTAAAAGTGTTATTTGGATTTTCCGTCCAATTCCTAGAGATTTAAAGCTCATGATTGATGTGTTTTTTATCTTGAATGAAATATTTGACCTGTTTGACGATGCACTGACTGTAAAACCAGTGTTTCCTAGTTAGCGATCACCGTTACTTGTCAGCCGTAAAAATATTAGTATCTCCTAGTATTCTTAGTAACGAATACAAATACTGCTTGTTTAAAATATATCAATTAAGCTCGGTTCAAAAATATACCTATGTCAAACGCGATTCAAAAATATACCTTTGATTAAAAAAAACTGAATCTCCAACTTGAATAATAGAAATTAACGATAAAAAATTAGCAATGCAAAGTATACTGATTGTACCTAAAAAATATATCATAAAATGTCCACCGTTATTTTCGAAAACTCAAGATGAAATAATACGAAGATGTTATACATTCACTAGCAATACAAGCTCATAGCAACTGATTTAATATCTAGAGACCTGAAATCAGATATTCAGATTTTGAGTGCTACAAAATGTCTGAAACTTTGGTCATTCGCTGTTATTATTCAGCTGCTGAAATATTATTCCCTGTTTGAGTTTACTATCGTCTTCTTTTTTTTCTTGCTAAGCCTTAACAAGCAGAAGCAGTGTTTCTTCTTCTTTCTCCTGCCTTTATCCCACTTTATATGAGATCAGCACAACATGCTTTCTTCTTTTCTTCCCCTCTATCAGTCGTTATTTCTGTATTCACTTCTTTCATATCCATGTCATCTTTTACACAATTCAATGACCTTTTCTTTGGCCTATCTCTACCAACATATCCGTCCACATATATACTTATCGCTCTCCTGGTTATATGGTTTTCATCCCTCCTCATAACAGACCCATACCACTATTATAGTAATTTAGGTACTTTCAGAACGAAAGCTTATTTAATTTTAAAATAGTAGAAATATGCGTAATGTACTTTTATGTAACTAAAGGTACAGTAGGATACGGCTCAAGTTAGCTAAAAACAAAGAAAAATTACGCTTACTGTAAGGATAAGATATAATAAGAGCTAGCAGTGTATAGTTTGATGCGTATCCTTGTGTACTCTCTAACTTTGTCAAATTGTAAATGTTTGCAAAAAAGTCCTTTTGAGTATACTCTATGAATTGTATAATTTGTATAGCTCACAAAATATCCAGTATATTACGTAATACGTAAAAACGTTGAAGTTACACAATAAAAAATATCAAAAGAACTGTTTTCTAAAACTTTTACCTACCTACATTTTGGCCGGACGAATAACAACGCAGCATCTTCACATAAATTAGATTATTTATTTTTTATTTTTATTTTATTTTATTAGAAAACCAACAGCAGTTAAGATAAAACAAATTAAACTTAAATAGGAGAAAATAACTAGCCAATTACAGGTTTTCCTAGGTAAACTATTACAATACTAATTTTAACGAAAACTAAAAAAAGAAAAAATTAACAAGTTCACTAGTGATTTAAGTGTTTCTGCGCAAGTGTGGGTGTGTGGGTAGGTGTGTGCGTGTGTGAGGGAGGGTGTGTGTGTGTGTGTATGGTGAAGGGGGGGGGGGGTGTTTATACATATACAGGGTTATTCATAATTAGCTGCAAATACTCAGGAATTAGGTTCAACAAATAAAATAAAAAATATTTATGAAATGATTTTTTTAAAGTTTTGTTATGAAAATCCCGAGAAAATCGAAAAAGAATATCCTTTGGAATCATTGGCACCTGACCTATTTTGACCTTTGACACGCGCCCGCGCGCCGTGAGCGACACTCTGCGTTCAGTCACCGCCTGGGTGGGTCATCGTCCTGTTCTCCATGGCAATCATTATACAATAGCCGTAAAAAAATTAATAATAATAAAATTTTGATACAAAACTTAAATCAAAACTAAAAAAAAAAACATTTCATAAATATGTTTTATTTTATTTGTTGAACCTAATTCCTGAGTATTTGCAGCTAATTATGAATAACCCTGTATAATATTATTTAATATTTTTACTCATTCACAAAAAGGTACATTACGTGTTACTGTGTAATTAATTTAAAGTTTATTTATACGTTAGCAAGAAGGCCAATGATCTTCTTACGGAAAGAAATTTTACTAGTATTGAGGATGTCTACGCTCGAGAAACGTTTATTATATGTGGAAGAAATTCGGTTAATGGGTGAGTTTTTTGCATAGTTTGTGCTCTGAAAGTCCGGACAGAAGAGAGAAGTATGTCGTGTTCGCTTAGTGGGTGCATTAATATTGATAGATGCAAGGAGGGTCGGGGAGTCTATATCTCCATTTATAATGTTGTATAACAGCATCATATCTAAAAGTGTACGCCGATCTTCTAGTGATAACAGGTTATAGTGCTTGCAGCTTGATCTGTAGTCGAGGAATATTTTGCTTCGATAGTTTAAATGCTTTATGAAAATTCGTTGGATCCTTTCTATTTTTTCTTTGTATATAACGTAATTCGGAAACCATATGCTACTAGCATATTCCAGCACACTGCGTACATATGCATAGTAAATAGATTTTATGCATGCTACATCACAAAAGGGTTTGCATGTGCGAATGACAAAACCAAGACTTCTGTAGGCTTTATTAGTGATAACGTCGACGTGTTCCGCCATGGTTAGTTTATTGTCAAGAGTCACACCAAGGTCCCGAATTACATTAACTTTCTCAATGGCAATCCCGTTCATGGTATATGCAAATTGGCGCGGAGTTTTTTTACGGCTAAATGAGATTTGCAAACATTTAGGCACATTGACTGTGATTTTATTAACATTATAATAGTCAGCAAGTCTACCTAGTGTTTCTTGAAGAGATTCACAGTCTTGTTGATTGGTGATCCTGTAAAATATTTTTTTGTCATCAGCGTATAAAAGGTGACCACAGGATTGAAAGCATTTATTTATATCGAAAATATATGCATTATAAAATAAAGGCCCTAAATGGGATCCCTGGGGAATGCCAGATGGAATATTTATGAAGTCAGATTTAAAGCCACCAACAACTACAGCCTGAGATCTATTTGAAAGGTAGGATTTTACCCAGCGCAGGAGATCCCCGTGAATACCCAAGGCTTCCAACTTTGCCAGTAGAATAATGTGGTCTACACGGTCAAAAGCTTTTTCGAAGTCCGTGTAGACCACATCCACCTGACCACCACCCTCCATATTCTTAAGAACAAACTGTATGAATTCCGCCAGATTTGAGGTTGTAGATCGCTGTTTCAAAAAACCGTGCTGCGTTGTGCTAACACCGTTTACAATTGTATTATAAATCTGATCGTATACGGTCTTTTCAAAAATCTTGGCAAATACATTCAAAATAGAAATGGGTCGATAATTATCAATTTTTGCCTTGGATGACTTTTTGTGAATAGGAACAACATTCGCTTCCTTCCATTTCAGTGGGAATACACCATCAGATAATGACCTCGTGAATAATAGTTTAAGCGGTGTAACTAGTGCTTTAGCACAGTTGCGAATGAAGATGGGAGGTATATTATCTGTACCAGGCGATTTATTAACATCAGTATTTTTTAAAAGTTTCAATAATTGACTGTCTGATATACAAACACTAGCAATGGCATGTGTATCACTGCAAACGGGGAGGTCCAAGTTTGACAAATTATAATCTTTATCGGGATTAACGAAAACGCTTTCAAAGTATTTATTGAATCCATTGCAAATGTCTGGACCATTGGTGTACGTAATATCGCCTAGTGAAAGTGATTTGGGATAACTTGATTTACCCCTCATCAGTTTAACATACTGCCAGATTTTTTTTGGATAAACTTTGGTTTCCGCCTGTATATGTTCAATAAAGCTATAAACAGACTGATTAATAATGCGAAGATATATTCATCGGTAGCGATATATAATTAGATTTACGACTCTTGATTTTAGAACCTTGATTCGTGGGAGTTCAAATTACCAAAGTATTTGGCTACCTTTTTATTTAAAAAATATGTTAAGATTGTTGGTAAGTATAAGGTTAGAATGAGGAAACTCTAGCTATTTCCCAATGCATTAGACTAAACCAATATCTCAGCAACTGGAAATGCTGGTAAAATCAATCTGCTAATGCACTGAATGCTTCAAATAAAGGATAATATTGCATACAACCTTTAGAAGGAGTCAGAATCCTCTACTGTGACACCGTAGTAGTAGTAATTGAGGATTGTGACTCCTAAAAATGTGCATGCATAGGAGAAAAGACGAGTAGGTACAACTTATTTAGTTAAAATAAGTTACGAAAATAATTAAAAATTAATTAGTATAGTTGAATTAGTTACGAAAATAGTTTACTAATTCGTAATTTTAACCAGATTTAGTTAAAATTACGAATTAGTAAAGCCATCAGTAAAAACACAAAATTAAAGTGATATGATATTTCTGATCTATTTTTTAAGAACAGAGTGGATCCTCAGACAAACTTATAAAGAACCATGGATATGAAAACTAGGAAATAATCAAAATATATTACTAGTATCTTAGTAGTCAAAATAGCTAACATTGTAGGATGCACATAGGTCAGTAAGAAGGTGGTGGCGAAACATACCCATTTGTCAAAATATTAATGAAGAATAAAAAAAAAACTTTAGCCAGTTACTTTAGCTTTAAAAAGAAAGCACCACACCGTCCTAGATAAATAAGATCCCACCTTTGATGTAGACAAAATTATTAATTAAGGTACACGTTCAAACACTATAAAAATGGCAATCTAGCACAAAATATCATTCACAAAAATATTAAACTCAAAATTTTATGCTGCAAATTAAAATTGTATGAGACATTTTTATTGTATGTCTTCTGTTTCCAACCTGATGTCGTTAGTCATGTATCCTTTGAAGTTTTATCGCAAAACATTTTTTACTGGCACATCTAAAGTTGAGAACACTGGATTAAGTATCTTGCTGATAGATAGATTTAAGCGATTAACAGTTGGATCATTTGTAATACTTCTTTATTCTGGGTCTAGAAACTTTCATATTATATCTGAAAATAAACTACAAAATAGAACCACAAGACTTTCCACACTTTTTTAATATTATGAGAATGTTATATTGATTTATTATTTGGTAATAAGCCTTGCTCACATCTAAGTGATCTGCGATGGCGATCAATGAAACGCTATCAAATATAACAGCGATATTGGACAGCGTCTCGCCATAGCTATCGCCTAGATGTGCGCAGGCTCTTTAGGGATACTCGTTGTTTGAACTATGAAGTCAGAGAATCAATATTGAATCTCAAGCATACGATATTTGATAAATTCTAATACTATCACAATAAAAAGTTCACTATCATAGAATTTGACTGCAGTGTTTCGTCACAGTATTGTATTATTTTTGATTGATACCAAACGCGTAATTTTTTTTTATTTAGTTCTAGGTGAATTTTTATTTGATCAGTCTACTATCTCTACTCAAGCAACATCACTCAATATACACAGTTACCCACCTACACTTAAATCATCACGTTTCAAAAACGTTCCTAACTCTAGACACTGCCTGTTTTAGTTTTCAAATTTTTCAAGTCTCATCCATACATAATGTGATGCTATTCGTTTTAAATTCGACCATGCAATATGTCTAGACCACTGAATATAAATTGATGGTGACCTAGAATAGCCTATTCTAGATGAGAGAGGTCTGTCATTTTGTACGAGTGTTTTTGTGCGTCAAGTATTTGATTTATTGGATTCAAGGATAAAGTTTTGCTGATAGAAAAAGTCCTGGATGCAAAAGACCTAGAAGCAACAATAGTTCGTAGTAACCCACTGCTAAATATTACGCTTCCTACCTCAGACAAGGTATCTAAGTACGAACTGTTTATGATGATAATTCTACAAAATAATCTAAATTTGAAAAAGAGAAGTCTGGTGAAAATTAATCTGGTCAATTATTGGACAACCCTTTCTTGGACACCATGGTCACGACCTTTATTAGTGAGGATATCGATGAAAGGAGGAGGAAGAGGCTTGGATAACACAAAAGACTAATAAAAATGTTAAAAAAGAGCATTTGCAATTTATGAGCTCACTATGGAAATCATCCTAGCCATGTCCAGTCACTATGACCATGGCCATCGTCATGGTCATAGTGACCATGCGATACCTATACCTACCTACAGGCTTTTCATTAATAGGTATAGGTATAATGGTGCACTACTTTTCAATATCAATTGTTTCACATTTTTCAGTCAACATATTATTCAAATCGTTGTTACTTGATTTAAGCGTTTAATCATCTAAACTGTTCATGTATTCATATTGAAATTCAAATTGTACCGTATTGTGACCATTCGTTTCGATTCTGTACAAGGATTATGTTAAAATAATCCTGTCTGTCCGTTGTTTGTGCATCAAGCTGTCACTAACATTTCAATCTCGTAGGGTTTTTGCTGTGGCTACTTGTCGACTTTTAACTTGTACTTTATCGAATATTTATATTTTTTAAACATCTTTATTGACGCGGGTATTGACAAGTGACGGTTTGAGAACGTGGCTGTGGTGAATTAATATCTACTTTTTGTATCGTAATTCAATGAAGTTGCAGTTGCAATGGCACTTCGGCATGATATACACCTCTCATCGCATCAGTTCGGGTCAGCAATAATGACGAGTCCAGCTCATTAGTGGTATGAGCTGCTTAAAGAAATGTTACAAATGGTACAGTTTAATTTGGTAGACACACACGAGACGGGCGCGTATCTATCACAAGAGCTCTGGCGAGCGTCCAAGCCGAGCAAGTGGTGGGCCGTACCGTCGACAAGCCGTGACAGGTGTGGCATGCAACCCATGACTCGAGAGATGCCGTACCATCACGGCACTCCTTCCTTTGATATTGATGTACGGTCATACGCTTCAGACTCGCATGTTTATACAACCGTCTCCGGTCATACCGCAACATACTAAAATAACAACAATTTAACCGAATCATTGCACCTCGCGAGCACAAATGACTCGCAAAGTTTATCTTGGCCCCACCGTGAGCTCATACAGGAACAAACACGTGCCAAAGCAATCATTAGAAAAGGTGTCGCAGTCTAGATACAAGATATAAATTAGAAAAATGTGACAGCTCAGGGAAATAAATTTAAATTAATTGCACAATAGTGTTTGTATTTCTGAATAGAATCTCGCGGAGAGCGCGTCGCCACAAGCAGTACATCACAATCGAGCAAGCGTAGCAAGGCACGGGGCTGATCGAGCCAAGTATTCATTGGCGCTCTAACTAACATTCAGATCTAAATATTAGCGTGCCTCGCGTTTTGTGACCAGAATAATACTTAAACAACTTATGCAACGAATGCGTATCGCTTTCTTCCTTTGACACGATAGTCACGAATGTATTTTTTTCTTTTTCAGGTACGGTGAATGCGAATGGCGAGACGAAGCGTCAAAGGACGTCATACACGCGGTACCAGACGCTCGAGCTGGAGAAAGAGTTCCACTTCAATCGGTACCTGACGCGGAGAAGGAGAATCGAGATTGCGCACGCGCTCTGCCTCACGGAGAGGCAGATCAAAATCTGGTTCCAGAACCGACGCATGAAGTGGAAGAAGGAGCATAAGATGGCGTCAATGAACATCGTGCCCTACCACATGAACCCGTATGGCCACCCCTACCAGTTCGATCTTCACCCGAGCCAGTTTGCGCATCTGTCCGCATAGGATCAGTGGAATTTTTCGAACAGCGGATAACTGATTTATTGATGTAGACAGTCGTCCGTCCTGCGGGGTTGTGTGTAGCGTCTTCGATCACATTAACTTGTGGTGGAGGTGTTACAGCAACCAGACTGGTCAGTTATTCGCTGCTTGAAAAATTTGGAAAATGATTCATGGATAGTTTAATTTCGTTGATTGTTGTTATAGTGACGTTATGACGTTCAAGACTAAAGTGTTTTTCCGACACGGTGTTGTGTGGTTTGGTGACTGATAAAAGCACGTGAAATTGTGAAAAGTATTAAATTAACCCTAATGTAGTTCGATACCTTATAGTCCACTTTATTGAATAAATAAAGTTTTCATTGTTGAAAACAAAGTGGTGTTGAAATTTTATGTAGAAACAAAAATTGTACCTAGTCATAAGCTGTAATTCGATTTGATTTGCATACTTTATAAGTTCTAAAGTTAATGAAGGAGTAAATCGCTGCATAATGTAAGCGCAGTTGGCGAGTTTCACTATATTTTCTTGTAAAATTACTAAACTACTGCAAATAAGTTATTGTACATGAATTTGCGTAAAAAAATATCAATGAAATAACAAATTCGGAATTGTACAGGGATAGCATAACAATGGACATGAACATCTGAGATAACTGCAAAAGACACGAAAAACAATGCTATACTCAGATTTACATTACACATCATTGGTAAAATGAACTGTTGAAAAATTAGATGGATCATTAAAATTCGATATCAATTTCTAGATTCTGCTCAAAGAGAGCTATGAACAATGGTAAAAGCTCAGTAATTAGGTTGAAATGTGAATGGTTAAGCCGTTCCTATTATTGTAAATAACTTCCATGTCTTAGAATTATCATGAAAATTTTAATATATTTCAGTAATCTTCCCAAGAACTGTTTTATGTTCCTGTCCTTAGTTTGTAAATAAAGAATCTAGGTATTTAATAAGTAGATGCAGTCTAAGATTAGTTGGGACTATCTATCTCGTAATAAATTAACGTAATCGATAGGGTTTTTAATGTTTCCACAAAGATACCATAAAATATTTCTTGTGACTTCTTCTGCCTATTTATAAAGTCTTTATGTCGTATTTGTAAATGTACTTAAAATTTAAGGATTTAATATTTTGCTTGCTTTAAAAATTACGTTCATCACAATATTAAAATTACTGTCATGATGGCGACAAATAGTTTTTTTTTGCTGTCACATTTTAAAAGTTTGTCGTGGTCAACTGTGATATTTTGTTAAATTGTTAATTCTTATGTGAAAATAACGATCAGAGTTTCGGTATAGGTAAGCCTTCATTAATTATGGTTTTCACGAGTTAGTTTTTTCATTTGATTCATCCGTTGTTTTATTTATTGTTTGTAGATATTAGAATAAATCTAAGAATAAAGAATTGAAATGTTCAAATTTTACCTTTCTAATATTTCATGTTTTTGTGTAAATGCTGTGCAATAGAATTTGGCCTTTAATTCAGTTTTCAATGTAAATTATTTTCTGTAAATTTTAAGTTACGTTATTTCTTTTGTAATACCTACGATAATGTTAATCGTTCATTCCAATTTAAATGAAGTTTCTAGAAGTATGCTACTTGATCATTTAAATTATTGTAATGTAATAATAAAGTGTAATAAATTTGAAAATTGGTGAGGATGATAAAATAAATTATGATCATATAAAATGGGTTTTATTATTATTTTGTAGATTTTTAGACTGGAATAGTGACTTAATGGAGGCTTAATATAGTAGGTTGTAGGATTTTTTAAATATATCTTATTGAAAAATGCGCCGCTTTTATAATGCCTAAAACTTACCTCTTTATAGAGGTTAAAAGTTTAAGATTTACTTCCATAGCTTTCATGGTTTTAGCAGAGCCAGCAACTTAAGATTTTAATATCACTTAACGACCATTAGGTATAAAACTGCATGAAACTGTCTTTAACAAAACGAAGCATTCCTACAGAATCACAGATAATTTTAGCCAAGAAAAGTTATCGATATAGGTAGCGCCATTGAGACGCCTCTATTTGATGGCAGTATTGAGAGATGATTAATGAAAGTATGACATGACAGCCGAAGCCGGGGCGCCACCACGTGCTGCCAACAAAAGAGTGTCGAAAATTGTGGAGCCTTAGTTTTGTAGGTCGCGAACGTTGGACCTATAAATCATTCGGTATGCAATGTTTGGGCGTTTGAAGGTTCTATGGTATGCTATGGAACCTTTTTGTAGATTTTGATATTTTTTATGTGATGGGGAACAAATATCTACGTTATTCCAAAATAAAAATAGCACTTGCAAATCGTAACAACTTTTGTAAAAATAATCACACCACACTATCACACTAATATGCGATAGTTTGTAAGGATGGATGGATGTTTGCTACTCAGTAACTCTAGAAAGACTTAACAGATTTGGATGAAATTTGGCACAGATTTAGGTAATAGTTTGAAATAGCACATAGGCTACTTTTTATAAATAAATAAATATTGTGGACAATTCACACAACACTACCCAGCCCCAAACTAAGCAGAGCTTGTAATATGGGAACCAGATAGCTGATATAATACTTGAATACATATTTTTTTTTTGTAAATACATACTTAGAATACAATATAACACCCAGACAGAGAACAAACATTTATTTATCCTAGTAAAATGTATGGTTCTCGTGGGATAGGTTTAATAATATGTATAAGAGAAAATCTATATTATATCTCAAGAACGGCTGAGCAGATTTGACTAAACATTGGTGGAGAGGTAGCTTAAACCCAGTAGACGGAAATTGCATACTTTTTATCCCGAGAAATTAACGGGAACGGGGCAAGCGAAGCCGCGGGCGGCCACTTGTTTTAAAATAATTATATTTTTATTTTATTTTATTTTATTTTATTTTATTTTATTTTATTTTATTTTATTTTATTTTATTTTATTTTATTTTATTTTATTTTATTTTATTTTATTTTATTTTATTTTATTTTATTTTATTTTATTTTATTTTATTTTATTTTATTTTATTTTATTTTATTTTATTTTATTTTATTTTATTTTATTTTATTTTATTTTATTTTATTTTATTTTATTTTATTTTATTTTATTTTATTTTATTTTATTTTATTTTATTTTATTTTATTTTATTTTATTTTATTTTATTTTATTTTATTTTATTTTATTTTATTTTATTTTATTTTATTTTATTTTATTTTATTTTATTTTATTTTATTTTATTTTATTTTATTTTATTTTATTTTATTTTATTTTATTTTATTTTATTTTATTTTATTTTATTTTATTTTATTTTATTTTATTTTATTTTATTTTATTTTATTTTATTTTATTTTATTTTATTTTATTTTATTTTATTTTATTTTATTTTATTTTATTTTATTTTATTTTATTTTATTTTATTTTATTTTATTTTATTTTATTTTATTTTATTTTATTTTATTTTATTTTATTTTATTTTATTTTATTTTATTTTATTTTATTTTATTTTATTTTATTTTATTTTATTTTATTTTATTTTATTTTATTTTATTTTATTTTATTTTATTTTATTTTATTTTATTTTATTTTATTTTATTTTATTTTATTTTATTTTATTTTATTTTATTTTATTTTATTTTATTTTATTTTATTTTATTTTATTTTATTTTATTTTATTTTATTTTATTTTATTTTATTTTATTTTATTTTATTTGTCGACGCAAGACCGTCATTAATCATTATTATAATTTTAAAATGATTTAATAATTACTTAGGGCTTATTTAAGAGTCGATTTGTTACTAAAAATATTGTCATAACTAGATAAAGTTAGTTTAAGAAAGTAAAGGAAAAGTAATTGACTGTTGTCGTTTCTCGGCATCAGATAATTACTTATTAATTAGGAAAAGTTATTTCATAGGTTGTAGATCATTGATAAGTTCGTAATTTGATTTGTCATTAATAATCAGTAGGTTTAGAATAATTTCCTTCAATATAAATGCAATGCAGTCATTAGCTTGATCTTGTTTCCGGTTAAAACATTTCAACTTCAGTGTTTTAATGTTTTAACCGAAAATAAAATAATTAAAATTCAGAACTAATTTTTATAATAATTTTAATGAATTTAACGATTTAAATCTACTACGGTTATCATTGTTTCGAATATTGTGATTTAAAATGGGGTTTCCGGAACGCCATCATGTAATAAGCTGAGCGCATCGAGGCCAGTCTGGTTGGAACCTCGTGAAGAATAAGTGGTGTTAAGTTTGTGCTATCCTGTGAGTACCAAAATTCTATAATTATTATTAGATTATTATTAGAAGATTAGATTTATGTTTAAGGTTGTTATAAGGGATTAATAAACCTAGTGCTTCAAGAATAAGTCGTGCGTTTCATTATTTGCAATGAGCGAGCCTAGTGATGGGAATAGTGACGTCAGCCCTGCTGACGTCACAGCTCTTAAAAACCCTGTTGGTCCAGCTTCCTCGTCATCAGAAGTGGGTATGACCCCAACTTCTGCTCGATCATCCTGTTCAAACAATGAAAATATTAACGCTTCTGTTAGCGGGGTACCAACAGAGTTTTTTTCGCAAATGATGCAAATGATGAAACACGTGTCCGAGCGTATCACGACGCAGCCTGATCCCAAAGTCAAAATTAAAGACATATTTCTACCGTCATACGATCCGGACTTAAATATGGGGGTTAGGGAATGGTGTCAGCATGTGACCACTGCCATGGAAACTTATAACCTAAGCGACTATGAGGTTCGAATGAAAGCAGGTAGCTTATTAAAAGGTCGTGCAAAGTTATGGGTTGATAATTGGCTGGTTACTACCACCACGTGGCAAGAGTTGCGCGATGTTTTGATAACAACTTTTGAACCGGAAAATAGATATTCACGCGATATTGCCCGCTTTCGGGAGCATAATTATGATAGTTCCAAAGATATAGCGCAATTTCTGTCCGAGTCTTGGGTATTATGGAGACGTATAACTAGGGATAAATTACCAAATGATGACGCAGTTGAGGCTGTTATTGGTACCATTGGTGACGAACGATTGAGAATCGAACTGTTGAATGCCAGGGCCACTTCTGTACCCGAATTGATTTCCGTGGCATCATCAATTCGCCGCATTAAGCGACCTCACTCGGGGGTAGCAAGTGTGCATGAGGGCCCTGCCAAGCGACCACGATATTCAGATAAGTCGTCCCCTTTTTGCCAAGTATGTAAAAAGCCTGGTCACGATTCACGAGACTGCCGATACCGCGATAAAACTGAAAATACTCAACCGCGTCATCAAGCTAATAAAACGGTACCTCAAAATGATACTTCACAAAAACCAACGTGTATATTCTGCTCGAGGGTAGGTCATACATATGAAACCTGCTATAGGCGAGAACGCGCAGTGGTGTCAAATGTCAATTGTGTAGGCACGCCCAAATTGAATTCGATACCAGTAATCATTGGCGATTTGAAATTACTCGCAGTTTTCGATAGTGGAGCAGAATGTTCGGTAATACGCCAGTCACTGGCAGCAAAGTTGCCCGGAAAGCGGAATGATGTTGTCAACTGTTTGAAGGGGATTGGACAGTTTACGGTCGTTTCGCTTTCAACGCTAACCACGATATGTGTTTTCGATAATCTAAGAGTGGAATTAATATTTCATGTGGTCCCGGACTACGAACTGTGTTCTGATATGCTGATAGGAATGAATCTTATTGAAAACACAAATCTGAGCGTTCTAGTTAACTCTCAAGGCGCTACACTGGTACAGCAACCAAATGTCTACCACATGCGATCACAAAGTGAAAAATTTGACAAAATAGATTGCGATTTGACTAACGATGATCAGATAAGTGAACTAAAGATTTTATTGAATAGATATGAATATCTGTTCATCCGCGGCTACCCACACACACGCGTGAATACTGGTGAGCTAGAAATTCGGTTGAAGGATCCAAACAAGTTCGTCGAACGCAGACCGTATCGATTGAGTCCAGTTGAGCGGGAAAAAGTACGCGACATTTGTAATGAGTTGCTCGAACATAATATAATACGCGAAAGTAAATCACCCTTTTCCAGCCCAATAATATTGGTTAAAAAGAAAAACGGTCAGGATCGCATGTGTGTGGATTACCGCGAACTAAACAGAAACACATTGAGAGATCATTATCCCTTGCCAATAATCTCTGATCAAATAGACCAACTGGCGGGAGGTAATTATTTCTCCACTTTTGATATGGCCGCAGGGTTTCATCAAATACCCATATCAGAAGACTCTATCGAAAAAACCGCCTTTGTTACGCCGGACTCTACGTATGAGTACTTAGCAATGCCTTTCGGGCTTAGTAACGCGTGTTCAGTATATCAGCGGTGCATGAACAAAGCCTTGGCTCCCCTTTTGTGTTCACCAGATCAGGTTTGCCAAGTCTATGTTGATGACGTTCTTTCAAAATGCAAAGATTTTGCGGAGGGCCTCTCTCATATCGAGCGAATTCTGATGGCTTTACAAGAAGCGGGGTTCTCAATAAATATTGACAAAACTGCCTTTTTTAAACGCTCCATTGAGTATTTGGGCAACATAATATCTGAGGGGCAAGTCGGCCCAAGCCCAAGGAAAGTGGAGGCTCTAACAAAGGCACCGATTCCTAAAACACCCAAACAAGTTAGGCAATTTAACGGCCTCGCCGGGTACTTCAGGCGTTTCATTCCCAATTTTTCAACTGTGATGGTACCACTTTACGAATTAACAAAGAAAGACGTGAAATGGGAATGGAACGAGAGGCACGACGAGGCCAGGAACTATGTTATACAACATTTGTCTACTGCGCCTACCCTTAAACTATTCCAGGAAGACGCACCAATAGAACTCTATACGGACGCCAGCAGCCTCGGCTACGGGGCGGTGCTGATCCAGACCATCGGGAATCGCCAGCATCCAGTCGCGTTCATGAGCCAACGCACCACGGACGCCGAGAGCCGTTACCACTCTTACGAGCTCGAAACCCTGGCGGTGGTGCGAGCGGTAAAACATTTTCGCCACTACCTATACGGCAGAAAATTCAAGGTAATAACTGACTGTAACGCCTTGAAGGCATCCAAACACAAAAAGGATTTACTTCCACGAATCCATCGCTGGTGGGCCTTTCTGCAGAATTATGACTTTGAGGTCGAGTATAGAAAAGGTGAAAGACTGCAACATGCCGACTTTTTTAGTAGAAACCCCCCTGCTACGCTTTCAGTAAATATTATGACCAGAGACTACGAATGGCTTCAAATCGAGCAGAGACGTGACGATGTGCTTCGCCCACTGATAGACGGCATGTCTAGCGATAATCCAGTTCCCGACTACGTTTTAGAAGAGGGCTTGCTCAAAAGGAAGCTCGCAGAACCTATACTAGGTATGGACAAACCTATCGTCGTTCCAAAATCGTTCCAGTGGAGTTTAATAAACTCGTTTCATACCACGCTGCAACATCCAGGATGGGAGAAAACACTACAAAAGCTAAGAGAGACTTATTGGTTTGATAAAATGAGCACGCTTGTCAGGAGGTTTGTGGATAATTGTGTTGTATGCAGAACCTCGAAAGGACCCTCTGGTGCGATTCAGGCACAGCTTCACCCGATTCAAAAACCCACTGCAGCATTTCAAGTTATCCACATGGATATAACAGGCAAGCTTGGCACAAGGAACACTGAGGGACGTGACGAGTACGTAATCGTGAGTATTGACGCATTCACCAAGTATATACTTCTGAGCTACTCTAATGACAAAAGCCAGAGCAGCAGCCTCTCCGCATTAAAACGTGTGGTGCACTTGTTCGGGACGCCAGTGCAGGTCGTAGTCGATGGCGGCCGAGAATTTCTTGGTGAGTTTAAAGCTTATTGCGATCGTTTTGGTGTCAATCTACATTCAATAGCGCCAGGAGTTAGCCGAGCGAATGGGCAGGTTGAAAGAATCATGAGTACATTGAAAAACGCCCTTACAATGATTAAAAACTATGACACCGAAAACTGGCAAACTACATTGGAAGCTTTACAGCTTGCATTCAACTGCACTCCACATAGAGTAACTGGAGTTGCACCACTCACCCTTCTGACCCGCCGCCAACAATCTGTACCGCCAGAGCTCTTGAGGTTAGTCAACATAGATAATGAGACTGTCGACTTTGACTCGCTTGATCAACATATTCAACAGAAAATGGCTGCTGCGGCTGAGTATGATAAACAACGATTTGATAAAACTAAAGCAAAGATGCACCCATACCAAAAAGGTGATTATGTACTCATCAAGAACAATCCACGGAATCAAACATCTCTAGACCTCAAATACAGCGAAGCATACGAGATTCACAGAATACTGGACAATGATCGCTATATGGTAAAGCGTGTAACAGGCAGGGGAAGGCCACGGAAAGTTGCCCATGATCAGCTGCGCCGGGCACCACAACCAGGTGATCAAGAAACCGTGTCGACGAGTTTTGAAGGTGGAACCCAACAGCAAACATCTCAGCTAGCCGACGACGCATCGAGTGAGCCGCTGCCATCCACTCCTCAAGCTGATGACGCACCCAGCGAGCCGCTGCCGTCTACTTCCCAAGCTGCCCGCTCATTGGATGCCTAAACATACTGGTTAGTTCTTTTCATTTTAACTGAGAAGCAAATTATTTCACCTAAAGGTTTATTAAACGAGTAATAAAATCACCATATTAGGTGCTTAGAATAAAAGAACGTTTGGTGGTATATAGAACGTTCTCCGTACTAAGAAGTTTGTACAAACTATTTACATAACCTGTTTCCCTTCCTATTTCAACATTTTCAGAGCCTCTGGGGACCACGGTCATAAAAATAAGACCTAGGCCTCAGCAACGTCCTTCCTATATCCTTTAGAGCCCCTATGGACCACGGCGTACAAGACCGCTTAGCACCACAGCATCAATTTCCTATGAGCATTATTATCAATTAAAAAACTGTAGCAGTCTACATATTTTCAGAGCCTCTGGGGACCACGGTCATAAAAATAAGACCTAGGCCCCAGCAACGTCCTTCCTATATCCTTTAGAGCCCCTGTGGACCACGGCGTACAAGACCGCTTAGCACCACAGCATCAATTTCCTATGAGCATTATTATCAATAAAAAAAAACTGTAGCAGTCTACATATTTTCAGAGCCTCTGGGGACCACGGTCATAAAAATAAGACCTAGGCCCCAGCAACGTCCTTCCTATATCCTTTAGAGCCCCTGTGGACCACGGCGTACAAGACCGCTTAGCACCACAGCATCAAAACCCACAACATTTATTTTCAGAGCCCCTGGGGACCACGGTTATAAATAAAGACCTAGGCCCCAGCATCAACCTAGTTCCCTATTCCTTTAGAGCCTCTGTGGACCACGGCGTACAAGACCGCCTAGCACCACAGCATCATCCCTGTCTACGAGAACCAATATCATGCAAGGATGCGTGGAGCATTTGCATTGACCTGCGAGTATATAAACAAATACACAAGTACCTAAGTGAGTAGGTATGCGTGAAACGTCGAGTACCCACTTCGCTCATTTCCCTATGTGTACCTACAGTAACCAATGACAATAGTTTTAAAATACTTTGTTGTGTTTTGAAATATGTGTGCAATGCAACAGCGAGCCCATTATTGACTTCATTTAATGTAAACTGATATGCTAAAAAACTATGCTGATAACTTGGTTGATTGAACCAACTATCACTTCAAATATAAATAATCAAATCAAACAACTGAGTTGTCAGCTAGTGTACCTATGAACGGATACCTAGCTCAGAGAATATTTTTCATTCCAGAAACGCGACTGGTGCTGAGCACGCACCGTCCCGCAGAATGGCCGTGTCGACGCAAGACCGTCATTAATCATTATTATAATTTTAAAATGATTTAATAATTACTTAGGGCTTATTTAAGAGTCGATTTGTTACTAAAAATATTGTCATAACTAGATAAAGTTAGTTTAAGAAAGTAAAGGAAAAGTAATTGACTGTTGTCGTTTCTCGGCATCAGATAATTACTTATTAATTAGGAAAAGTTATTTCATAGGTTGTAGATCATTGATAAGTTCGTAATTTGATTTGTCATTAATAATCAGTAGGTTTGGAATAATTTCCTTCAATATAAATGCAATGCAGTCATTAGCTTGATCTTGTTTCCGGTTAAAACATTTCAACTTCAGTGTTTTAATGTTTTAACCGAAAATAAAATAATTAAAATTCAGAACTAATTTTTATAATAATTTTAATGAATTTAACGATTTAAATCTACTACGGTTATCATTGTTTCGAATATTGTGATTTAAAATGGGGTTTCCGGAACGCCATCATGTAATAAGCTGAGCGCATCGAGGCCAGTCTGGTTGGAACCTCGTGAAGAATAAGTGGTGTTAAGTTTGTGCTATCCTGTGAGTACCAAAATTCTATAATTATTATTAGAAGATTAGATTTATGTTTAAGGTTGTTATAAGGGATTAATAAACCTAGTGCTTCAAGAATAAGTCGTGCGTTTCATTATTTGCAATGAGCGAGCCTAGTGATGGGAATAGTGACGTCAGCCCTGCTGACGTCACAGCTCTTAAAAACCCTGTTGGTCCAGCTTCCTCGTCATATTTTATTTTATTTTATTTTATTTTATTTTATTTTATTTTATTTTATTAGAAAACCAACAGCAGTTACGATAAAACAAATTAAACTTAAATAAGAGAAAATAACTAGCCAATTACAGGTAATAAAAATGAAACTTGCAAATTGTAACAACCTTTGTAAAAACCATAAAAATAAGGCTGCTTATGATTCTTACACAAAGATTACTTGGCATCTGAATACTAAAAAACTCTTCAAAAACTTCGAAGCAATATCAGATTGTGGCAAGCACAATGACTAATATTATTAATGTTGGCCTGTCCGACGATTGTGGACATCGGATCGTACCTTACATTAAGGTGTGTTCAATGCAACGAACCATTTGTCATATCACGCACTTTGCGAAGCATCATGCTTGACTGGTGATAAGATTCGGTTTTGAGTTTGAGCTAATACAATGCGACGGGCTTTGCAAAATCATTTTTTATCGATGATTCGTACTTAACAGCGGTCATCACAAGTTGGGATATACGTATATAGGTATACCTACGTATATGGAGTGTAATTGAAACAACTTGCGAGGAACCTACAAGGCAGTGCTTTGGGCACTTAACATCAGGTGGGCATGCTTGTTCCGGCAGCTATATTATAGCCTATAAAAAGCATTGGCGTAGGTCACGCACGTCAGGTACGTGCCCTACGGTACACTGTAGGTACACATTTCAAACCGAAACACGCGATGCTGCTTCACGGCAGAAATAGGCGTGGTGGTATAACTTCCCCAGACGAGTCACACACAAAGATCTCTAATAATCTACAAAAGTTAGTTTATAATAATTATGTAGTTCTAAGTAGGTAAAAAGTAAGAAGACTTGATGGTCATAACTCAATTCATAATATTATATGATCGCGTGAAATCGGTTGGCTCAGAATCGTTCTTCCTGGATATGTTTATGAGAGGCCGATGCCCAGCAATGGACTTCTTAGACTGGTGATGATGATGATGATGATGATGCGCTTAATATAGAGTCATATTTTTCAATTTTTAATGAGCTACAAAGTACTTGAAATAGAAAGTAGGTATGTGTCAATCTTCGAAAGCGCAAATTATTAATTTTAAGTACATAAGTAAGCAACATTATACCAACATCTATAATTTATGAGAATGACATCTGTACCAATATTTATGAACTACAATGTAAAACTTTAAAAAGCTTTTCTGTTTTTGCGATGCTAGCGTCATCTTGTAAACACAGGGTGAACCTCGTGGTACGGCTACCAAACTATATTCAAGCTAGTTCCACAGAATTCCGGTGAGGGCGCACAAAACGCTTCTAACTAGAATACGAGTTTTTTTACACACGCGCAGCACATTGGGTTTCAGCTTGGCACTTGTAGGAGCTCGCTGTAAAAATATATTTTTAGATCGGTTTCGCTGCTGTAAATAGTGATTTTAAACTCAAATTCTGTTCTTCTAACAATGGGTTATATTGTAGTAGTGTTTTTATAATGGAAAACCGATTATTTTGCATTTTTATAGGGGTTGGGTTAGATTATTGATTTTTCGTAGCACCGAGGACGCCAATGAGACGGGGTGAGTACCTATTTATTCTACTAGTTTCTGGAATATTAGTCTCTCAGTAAAATAAAGTGCTTTTCACTGTTACTTTACGTACTTACTTACTTCTGGTACAACAGACTGTATTCCTATTGTTAATACTTACCTACCTAGTCCTTGTCTGAGGGGAACCAAAATAATCAATACTCTAATTAGCGGGCGGGCAGGTGCCCCTGAGGGCGCCCCCTTCTCCCCCGCGGGGGATTAACTAGAATCTTTCAACGCAGTGCGACTACTTGCCGCTAGATGGCGCTGCTTTGCGTCGGTAAAACAGTCAAGACCCAACGACGCGAAGCTTTTGATTAAAAAGCTTCCATGAAACGACCGCAACTAAGCTTTGTCGCTTTTTCTACGTTCATTTTTTGAACTAATAATAATGGGGGAGCTTTTGTAGTTTGTCTGATGTTTGCCTGCAGGGCTACTGTGTGTGTGGTGCGCTCTTGGTTTTTTTAGGTTATGTTAAAAGTTTGATTTGAGTGTGAGATTTAAAAGAGGTTAGCGATTGATTTGCTAAAGTACCTAGGTATCTATAGGCTACCATGTAGGTAGGCTTATTTTTATCATTGGTGGTTTTTTATTTAAATTATTAAAAGCAAAATTGGCAATCGACCTAATCTTGGCGTTTTTTTTTTATTTTAGGTTATGATCAACGGTTGTCATGGAGATGAAATGGAGATACTGCATATCGAACCAGCGGAGCCCAGCGGAGTCTCGAGAAGGAAAACTACACTAACGGTAAGTATGCAGGTAAGTAAAATATGTATAAGTATCTATACTTATACATATTTTTAAGCAGTACCTACCTACTCCTCTTCTTCTAATGAAAAAAGATTTCCGAAAAGGCTTCTGATGTACTAATGCAACTTACTGATTTAAATATAATGTCCATGGTAGGTACCATTCTTACTTGTATTGTAAATATATTTTGTAGTCAGTAAATATATTTTCTCTTTTTTTTTTCTTAACATAAATAGTAATAGTAAACTAAACAGACATAATTTTACTTGCCTTTTTTTCTTTTGATAAAATTCAAGTAAATTACAAACCTGTACGGTCTATGGAACCACGGTCTATGGTAATGGAACAAGTTTGTACAGTTTCCTTTATTCTCGGACTTAATGACGGTTTAGCCGATTTTAATGAAACTGTGGGTAAAACTAATTCATGATTTGGAACAGTATCAGCATCATCATCTGAAGAAGTTTACTGCTGAAAGTAGAACAAAGGGATTTTTTCAGGATGAATTATTTTGAAAATATATTGGCGTTTAACCCTCATGACACAATTAGCAAAACTGCAGACAATAACTAACATTGTTATAGCTACAGGGTGCAAAAAGAACTCTCCCATTACATAATTACTGGCACGTCAAACTGACTATCTTTATGCTTCAAGTTGATAAGCGCAGGGCAGTGCATCGTAGGGCACATTCCTGACGTGCGTGATTTACGAGGCAATGCTTTGCTAAAGGCGATGGTTACCACTTTACATCAGGTGGGCCATATGCTTTTTCTATAAACTAGTTGTATAAAAAAAACATACATTCAGAAAGTACCTACTAACTCAAAATTTATTTAACAGTCCTCATAGTCTGAATAACCTAAAGTATTACCCCACCGAGCTAAGTTTGCACCGAATTTTTTGTATATATTTTAATGAACTGCATAATATAATGTTAAAAACAATACATGCGAAGTAAAATCTAACAAACATAATTATTTCGTTTAGGTATAGTTTTTTAAAGTCGTAGCAAATCAATTTTTGCAGGCCGACGTTTTTTTGTAATTCTTTTGTAATCGACGCGAGGTGCAAACTTAGCTTGGTCGGGCTATACTTAGGATATGTTTTGGGGGGTAGTCTTTGTGCACCCTGTAAGCATTACAGGGTAAAGGTAGGGTATGTATGCTTAGGTACCTACAACATGCCATGCGGGACTCCAAGCTGTTACCAGATGAAGCAGGTAAGAGTACAGTCGGCATTAAAAGATGATGACTTTTACAGATCTTACCTTCTTATTAAATTCAGCAGCTTCTTCTTACTGTGTCATTGGTTCTTTGAAACCAGTGTGGTGAAAGGATTTTAAGTGCGCCTCAGAGAGGCTCCTTTCGTGCAACTTTATTTTTTTCTGATTGCACAATTTATTCAAATCATTTCTTTCTGAATCAGAAAAATGAAAAATCAAAATAATTTTATTTTTTTAAAGCTAGACTGTTTTAGATTTCTGTGGCGAATCATACTAATAACAATACATTTGTAAGCTTTTATTTTTAATCATAAACGGTTTTGATAGGTAGTTTGTTGAATCATCATTTAATTTTGATGCTGACTGTACATTTTTTAGAATTAATAGTATTTTTCAGATCTTCAAGAACACAGAGAATTACAGTATTTCAGTTATTTATGTAACCAACAGTTTTCTTTTCATCTAAAAGGCATCTAAGATAGATGATTTATATATAGCGTCAGGTGTAACTGGTGACTCATGCCCCTACTTACGGGACGCTATAGTTCCTGGGGACAGGATTTTAGATGGAATAGGCTTGCCCAGCACTTATACCATCCTGACAGCTTAGTCGGCCTTATCCACAGGAAAGATATGGTCAATACATGCAAGCTGACTAATAAGCCGCAGGTTTCCTCACGATGTTTTCCTTCACTGTTTGAGAGCACTAGCATTGTATTTTTTTTTAACTTAAAAAAAGGAATTTGCTTGACCGATATCACCTACAGTTAAGGGGCCGGCGGAGGGCGAATTTTCATACAAACGTAATACCAAAATGAATACTAATTTAAGCAGATTTTCACTATATTATTGTAATAATTGGATTTGTATAGTATTTATCTAGGTTCCTGAACAGTTTTAATTTTAAATGTCTTACCTCAAATGAAATAAACGCCAATCACATTTTGCAATGAAAAAAATGAGTAATCAAGTATCGCCAAAATATTTATCTGATCTAATGAAAAAGGATTCATAGATTTTGAAAAATGTATTTATACTCATAATAATGTCGAAATTGACAATTTATTTGATAATATAAATCTACAAAATACAACAATCCGCCATGATAGCTTAAACACCGGGCAGAGCGAATTACGTCACGTCTACGTAAACGTCATTCTGATTTAGTACAAAAGCACCAATGTTTACTGTTGATATACAGAAACGTGACGTAATAACAGACGCCATGACACCAGCGAGCGTTTTGGCCTGAATTTGAAAATTTCAATTTAAATGTAGGTACTTTTATTGCACAAAAACCTTAATTTTCTACAGAAAAATATGATATATTTTAGACATAACAGATAATTCTGAATATGATAGAAGAGATTTTGAAAATTAGTCGTCAGGCCTATTGAAATTTTCGCAGATGATGTATTTATGTTGCCGCTATAACAATAAATTCTTAAACTCCCATACAACAGACATGTTCTTTGCCGTTTTTAAAGATAATGGTACGGAAACCTTCGTGCATGAGTCCGACTCGCACTTGGCTGGTTTTTAGTAGTTCTGCTTTCTGTGCTGTGGGTTGACTGTTCTTAGAATTTGTACTATGGCATAGTACAAGCTCTAAATCAAGTATGATATAAGTTATCTGGTTCCCATAGTAACTATAATATGGGAACCAGATAACTGATATCATACTTAATTACATAATGTACATTCTTTTTTGTTAATACTTAGAATACAATATATCACCCAGACAGAGAACAAACATTACGTTCACCACACAAGTACCTATTTGTTATCGGTGGGGATCGAACCCACGATCTACGGCGCAGAAGCTATTACCAACTGAGCTGAGAGGCCAGTAATAAAACTTTAAAAAACAGTCGTGGGTTGAGCACATTACTACCTAATCGATGTGCAAGGTGAATTTGTGCATTACTAACTAATCGATTAATAGAAGTGCAAGGTGAATTTTAAGACTCACCGTTGTATATATACGTATCGATCGCGGTCGCTTCAAACTCTGCAGCATAAATAAAAATAAAACAAAAAAAAAATACCATATTTGTCCTAAGCTTCGACTAAAAATGTCTTATAAAAAAAACACTTTTTACAGAGATTTGCAAATTTTGCGTCACTTAATCCAATTTACATAAAATCATTTAAAAATAAGCCAGCATAATCCCATCAGCTACCAACCAAGTATTTCTAACTTCCGAACAAAAACAGTCGGTTCGGGATCTTATACCTGACTTCTATGAATGGGGTTATTCTTGCTAAGGTCGTTCAAAAAAGACAATAAACATGGCTGCCACAAAGGACGGTGAATTTTTGACTTGCGCATTTGATGCTCGTTTGATTAAAGATGTGAAATTCTTTAGGGCCTGCGCACACCTAGTTCGCTGGCGGTAGCGATCAGTGAAACGCTGTCAAATATTCGCTGTCTAATCTCAAATCTGACAGCGATATTTGACAGCGTTTCACTGATCGCTACCGCCAGCGAACTAGATGTGTTCGAGCCTTTGGCGTCATGCAAGTTATTGATAAAGAAACGTAACATAATAAATTATTTTGTTCAATCAAACTTTAAAACAAAAAGCATTTTTTTTTAAATGATAATGAAAATAATTATTTTCTTTTTAACCGACTTCCAATCAAAAAGGAAGAGGTTCTCAATTCGGTTGTATTTTTTTTTTTTTTAATGTTTGTTACCGCCTAACTTCGTCATTTGTGAGCCGATTTGAAAAATTATTTTTTTATCTGAAAGGTACTGCTTCCAGATTGGTCCCATTTTAATTTTATTAAAATCGGTGTTGCCATTTTTTTAAAAATATTTTTTTTTATGTTTGTAACTGCATGCCTCCAGGACTGGACCAGACGGTATTTCAAATGAAATTTTAAAAACGGGAATAACGGTTTTGTCCACTCCACTAACACTTCTATTCAATAAAATTATTGAGCAAAGAGAAATACCGAACGAATGGGCTGAATCTGACATCATCCTACTCTACAAAAAAGGCGACCCATGTGATATTGGTAATTACAGACCTATAAGCCTCCAACCTTGCCTGTATAAATTACTGGCAACAGGCCTAGAGCGGCGCCTTACAAAAATAACCGAAATAAACCAACCAACTGAGCAAGCAGGTTTTAGAAAAGGCTTTTCTACCACCGACCACATACAAGTACTGGATCAAGTTGTAGAAAAATATGAAGAACTAAATCGTCCTCTATATCTCGCGTTCATAGATTACGCAAAGGCGTTCGACTCAATTTCACACGATAGTATGTGGCTAGCTCTACAAGAAAACAAAGTACCCCTAGAACTAATTGAGCTTATTCAAAACATCTACAGCCAGAGCGTGAGTAGAGTCAATTTAGATAGGAAAGGACCAGCAATTAGAATATGCAGAGGCGTGAGACAGGGAGATCCTTTATCGCCAAGAATTTTTATAATAGTACTTCAAAATGTTATGAAACACCTGAACTGGTCAAAACAAGGAATATACATTAACGGAATTTATCTGAACAACTTAAGATTTGCAGACGACATCATACTTTTTTCAGAAACGGCATCACAATTAGAAACTATGATAAATGACCTGAACTCTGCTAGCTTAAAGGTCGGCCTAAAAATGAACTCTACAAAAACAAAAATAATGACAAATAGTATCAAAAAACCCGTAACTGTCCAAGGAAGGTTTACTAGAATATGTCTCAAACTACATTTATCTTGGCAAACTAATATCTTTTGAAAAAACACGACACCGGGACGAACTGGAAAGAAGAGTAAAAATGACATGGAACAAATTCTAGGCATATAAAGAAATATTAAAGTCAAACTTACCCACGATATATAAGAAAAAAATTATGGACTCATGCTTGCTGCCATGTCTTTGATACGCAAGCCAAACCTGGATTTTTAACAAATTCACCGTTAATAAAATACAAACAACTCAAAGAGCCATGGAGAGAAGCATTTTAAATGTTAAAAGAAAAAACAGGCATAAGAACTCAAACATCAGAAAAAAAACAAATGTCATTGATGCTGCACACCATTGCCTAAAACTGAAATGGAAATGGGCTGGCCATTTAGCAAGAATGAATAATAAGAAATGGACAAGAATTGTAACCACTTGGCGTGGACCAGCCGGTAAACGGAAACGAGGAAGACCATAGGAAAGATGGGAAGATGAAATAAAGAAAACTGCCGGAATAAACTGGGTAGAGATAGCCACAGACAGAGAGACATGGCAAGATCTGGAGGAGGCCTTTACTCGGACAGAGATCCGTGAATGAAAAAATGAAATAATAAAAATAAATACACTAAAAGCACTAAAAGTTAAATAAGAATAGAATGATAAAATAGTAATAATATTGGTGTATAAATAGAAATGTATTAACAGTGTATACCTACTTAAAATTTTTGTGAAAATATACTTACTTCGTTCATTGGATAAATAAAAGGCTATAATAATAATAATAAACTGCATGCCTCCGTCATTTATGAACCGATTTAGAAAATTATTAATTATAATTTTTATTTGGAAGGTTATTCTTACGTTCAGATTGTCCCAAACAAATTTCATTAAAATCGGTTTAGCCGTTTGGCAATGAAGTCGGTTTCTCAAGTTTTTTAAACTTATAATTATTTAATACGAATAAACGAACTGTAACATATTAACAATTAAGTACATTATGTTATAATAATCTATTATTTTTACGTATTTTTTGATCGCAACGTTACTTTATTTTTTTATAGGCAGAAGTGAAAGTGTAAAAGTCAATCCAGTGCAAAGCAAAGGACTAAAACTTATGACTTGGATTATGCATACTTATAAAATTTTTTCGTGATTTTTTTACTTGCTAAAAAAAATCTAGGTATTTAATGTGTTCAAATAAGTGGCTCCGTATTTCCATCGATTTAAACACTTCTAGTTTTTTTTTGAATCGAGTACAATTTTTTTTTTTACTTTTTGAAGACGACTGTCTGTAAAGCTCCGAAGGGGAGCGGATTAAATTGAAATTCTCTTTTTAAATTCACCAATAGGGGAAGGGTGAGACGGGATTGGCTCGGCGCGTCCGAGCAAAAATAATCCTCTGATTGACGTGGGGCGAACGATGCATAGCAGTTTAAACTTTTATTTTATAACGGTCACAACAGAAAGCGTCAACAAAGAACCACGTCATTTGGCGTGGTCAATATTTGGATGAGAGACTGTTTGGCCTCTTACTTGCATTAGTGCTTCTGTAAGCTGTCAACTGGCTTGAGAGGTCTTACTGCACTGACAGAGGCCCAAGAAAGGGCTAGAATTCCTTCGCCAGAGTTTGCGTCTAGTTCATTTGAACTTTACCTATACTAAAGAACCTTACTTCATATCGAGTCATTTTTTGAATCTTGGCTCTTTTTTAAACATTTTTTTTGTAGCGTGTTGCGTATACTACCTACCTAGCCAAGTGCGCAAATAAATATGTTAACTTTAATTATTTTTAATAAAAAACATACTCGATTTTAACGACGTAAAGGTGCGTTTTTACAGTATTACGTCTTCCAAAAGAATTATTTTGTTAAACCGCGACCTTAATTTGTTTATTGACGTCACTAGCTCTATTTTAATATTTTTAGAAACCTGCAAAATAATGATCTAAATCACAAATGCGTAATTTTGCGAGCGTGTAGGTGATAGGTTGAGGCTATTATCAGAGTTCCAATCAGAATTCCAATTTCAAAATTTATCAAATCATCATCTATGGTTGAATGCTTGAAATTTCATCTTAAGGCCTGCGCACACCTAGATCGTTGGCGATGGCGATCAATGAAACGCTGTCAAATATCGCTGTCTTTGACAGCAGTGTTTCACTGATCGCCATCGTGCGCAGGCCTCTAAAACAAAAGGAAACAATTTGTAATAAAGTTTCGGCTCACTAGCCATGTTTGACAATAGATTACATACGTATTGAGTCATCGTTGAGAGCGTTCATACCATATGGTGGTGTTTGTCGGACAACGGACAAACGTGCCGTGATGACGTCACCGGTTGCGTTCACACTGCGTGCGAGTGGCAAACGTGACGTAGTTAGCGTAGTTTACAACGGACTTCATTCTTTTTTCCCAAAAAACGTTGTCAATAAGGCAAGATACAACATTTAACCTAAATAGTAGGTACAGAATTAAGTACTTTCAAGAATATTTACTGTGAATAGATGTTCGTGCTTTTTTTTTGCCAACATTTTAAGAAAAGGTGTCTGTAAATGACGGGTTTATTTAACTATCATTATAAATTGTAACTTTGTAACAACTTATATCTTACGGTTGTCGTAAGCACCACGGCAAAGCGCATGTTAGCGCTTTTCCGTTGCGCTTCAATTCAATGTATTTTGACAACTGAAGTACCTTTTTACGTTATTTGAAATTGCATGCATCAAAACGGTAATCTAGCATCAAGTCCCGCCAAACCTTTCTATCTTTTTAACTGACTTCAAATAAAATAGGAGCAGGTTCTCAATTCGTTTGTATTTTTTTTTATGTAGGTATGTGTTCGCATAACTTTTTCATATAGAAACCGTTTTGTGTTTGTACTTTTTATTTGAAAGGTCAGTCCAGGTCAGATTTAATCAAAATCAGTTCAGTAGTTTGGCCATGAAGTAGGTTTCTCAAATTTTTCAAACTTCACTTGTTCACTTCACAACTGTTTCTTGTGTGTATCTTTTTTATACCGTTTTCCTCTAAGGATAGACTCTCTTCTGGATCTTTATATATTAGATATTTGAACATACGTAAAGTTAAAAAGGTTTTTTTTTACAAGCATCACAATGATAAAGAGTAATTTCTAAAGCGTACAAGATAGGCTATATTTTTATATAAAAGATGGTGCCTGAATTAAGTTCGAAGAACGCGAAAGTATATTACTTAATAAAAATGATTTCTTTGTTTCTTTTTTTAAAAAATGAGAATAACGTCGAAAAGCCTTAAAAAATAATATAATGATCAACTCAATGTGAACGTATCTTTGGGTTCGGGGCTCGGGCCGTGTCGGTTACGTCACTACGCATAGCTACGGTAGGTAACGGTTTCATTGTCAAATACGTGTGTAAAGAACCTTATTTTTTCTCCTTTCGTTTGCAAAGTAATAATGTCGGTACCTTAAAATTGCATCACATTAACGTGGACCAAAATTGACAATTCGTAAAGTTTCTTCAATATGGTAATTTCTAATCTTTTTATTTTTTTGTTCCTTAATTTCTCAGCCAATATTATTATAATACTGTGTAATTTATTTTCTTCTGAAAACGTTCGTAGTTTTCTTTTTTGGGAACCTTTTCAGTTTTTGAACACCCAGTTTTGTTAAAATTATTATCCGGTTTAAAAATACCCTGTAGGTATGGCCAGGGTAGCTAGCTACCGAGGGGTGAGTAGGCAAATCTGTAGGAACGGGAAGGGCGGGGTGCGGGTGTGACGTAGCGGGCCTGTCGTTGCCGTCGCAAAGCGCAGCCGCCTGCCGCCCTGACGCCTGCCTGGTGAGCGCCATTACATTTTTTGAATTTAGAATATTGTATTCCAAAGAGGTTTTATGCTTCAGGTTTTTTTTTTGCTGTTTAATGTTTAGATATTTTGCTAATTTCAAATGTTCAAAATTGGAATTCGAATTTCAATTTTTGAAACAATACTCGCTTCCCATTTTTAACTGAATTTGAACATAGTTTAGTGTACGCATTTGAATTACCATCGATTTATGATCTAAGCCGTTTTTGTATTATGATTTATGTCTTTATCAAAATCTTGAAGCGATCATTTGTGTCTGTGTTGATATGTCAACGACTTCGCCATTTTTGGTAAGGTCTACTCCACACTTGGACACTCGCCAGACGAGTAAATTACGAGCAATGATATCAATAACATGCTTTAGCTCGATAAATTGTTGAAATAGTTCTGTCTTCATTTGTTTTATGTAGCTTTTTTTTCGTTTTATATGCCCATGTTCATTTTTACGTCTATGTCTTTGTAATTACAATGTAACCAATATCTCTGTGTGAAATAAAAAAATATGAAACTGGATTACTAAGTCCATTACGAGACAGCATAGGTAATGATCATAGAAATCTGTCGCAATAAGTAAATCCATATAAGATTTTATTCATACAGTACAAGCGCTAACATTTTGAAATCTATCAATATAACGCTGTCAGCCCATTTTCGGTATCCAGTGTTGCCTTGTCAGTTGACTGGCGTTTTACAAGGCCAGATTGCACACTCGCACACAGTCAGAACAGGGCTTATGTCAGATTTTTAAATCGAAGTATTCAAATCGAGTATGTAGGCTTGTATTATTTTATTATATTATTTACGTGATCAGGGTGCGGAGTCTGTGAGGTGGGTGAGGAGAGGCGTGGCATCTTGCTAGTCGATATTGTGGCCTCCACTACGCATGTGCGGAACCCAGCCGGGTTCTGATAATATTCTGATTTCTCTTTATGCATGCTAATGTTCGATATCAAAACTCCGACCTTTCGACTCCCCTTCATCGTTAAGGCATTTGACAAACACATCGTTATCTCTTTAGGCCCCTGTCATTATGGTTAAAATTGGTTTATTTATGGCAGGTTATTTTTGGGCATATTTCTAATGACACGTTTCTATTTTATCCATTAGTGTTTCGATTTTCTATTTCTTGCTTAGGTTTCATGGTTGGTATTTGAAATTTGAATTCGGTACACACGTGCATTTTAAGCTTTTTTTTTTCGACCTTCTTTATAGTAAGCAGCGTGATTGCGGGTAGTTGCTAGTATACCTATCGTATACTTTCACATAAAGACAAAGAGAATATTAACATTTTCCTTCGCTAGTTTATGACAAAAACCCATTTCCAACTTTGCATACTAGAACAGTTACATGAAAAACTTGAATAGAAATGAGACTATTTAAAGTTTTTACTAAGAAGTTTGAAATAAGGTTGTCAAGTACCTACCTACCTACTAACTTAAGTTGTAAGTGAGTATGAGTACCTATACCTTCATGAAGCAATAATTTAAGATACTAAACATATTACTAAAACAGTAGTTTTTTTACTCAAGCTATATGCCTTGTTTATTATAAGTATAATGGAAATTATTTTATTTTCTAAAAAAAAAAATATATAGTTACTTTTGTAATAAAATATCTACCTAACATACCAAAAATAACCATATACAGATACAACCATAATTATATCCATCCTAATAAATGAGATCGAAATAACGTTTACTAGAAAGTAGAAAATTCTACTCATACCGATGACACCTGTCATAAAACATCCGGAAATAGGAAGTCATGTTGCGAACTGTATTCGTTTTACAAACATGCCGTGTACATAGAATCGTTCATACCAGCACCCGAGGCTCTACGTGACAGGAATTTGTTCGGCTTACGACTTTGTATCATGGAACTTTGTAGGTAGACTAACCTACCTTGGGTACAGCTAGCTACAGAAGTGGGTAACTTAAAAATCATAAAAAACTGTTGTAACGGATTGATAAAAAATATTATGCACAGCTTAAACTAATGCGTCTAAAATCATGAACGCTTTCTTTTTTATGTAGGACAGCACAAAAAAAAGTATATCATAAAAAAAGTTTTATTTCTTCGTTTGTAGAAAATAAGCTCAAACGTAGGCCGTATTAATAATCTGAGATTTTTGTCTTCTTGACTCTAAACTCCAAACTATTTAGTATAATAAAACATCAAATTACAAAAACCAAGCTTAATTAATCCTTTTTATGGATTTCCTATAATCATAGAGAAAAAACACTTTTTATGAACATTTTTCTCCGCTTGTGTAAATGAAATAATATTACATTTTCTAAGATGGCGGAATGTTTTGTGCTTTTTAGTTATGTTGATGTAGGTATAGTTAGTTCGAACAAGGATAATATCCAATGAAATTTTGCTGTAATTATTTTAAAAGCTTTGGTTAGTGTTTTCTATCTGACTGTACCGACAACATAAAAAGGCTGCATGATTTATGACGTGGAATTGAAGAAGCAACCCAGGACAATGCAAAGCAAGGTTGTATAGTTATAAAATATTCTTCGTATATCTTATCGTATATATACTTTTAAAGATACAGCGCCATCTATCTAAAAAAAAAAAAAAAAAACTTAAACCTTCAAGTAACCCTATAATTAAAAATTCTTTAAAAAAAAGCCATCTTTGAATATTAACAAATATTGAAATAAAATAAAATATTTACACTTGAATAAAATCAAAAACATTATATTTTCAAAATTCTCGAACCAAGGGGATCAATGCCAAAGGGTGAACTCGCGTGACAAACTTGTATAATGAATTAATTTATTTTTATTACCTCAAGTTATTTTCATTAAAAGTTCCAAAGTTTAAGTAAATTATATTATTGCGTGCCTCTGAGAAGCTTTACTTTGGCTTATCATAACTAACTTTACTATCTTCTAACGATGCTACTATTTATTCGATTTATTCATGCGATGTTTTGCATTTTCTTATAATAATGTTCATATTTAGTAGCTAGACGATGATAAATCAATTTAGTAGTAAATCTCGAGTACCACGATAATACATAGGCAAATCATTATTATTTTAATTAATGTTTTGAATATGGTAATTCAATAAATGAATAGAATTCAATAAGTGTCTCAATAGAATATATCATTTTATGCTGCTGTTTTTACAATGATGGGTGTTGTATTGTATTCTAAGTCAATATTTATAAAAAAATTGGGGGCTAGAGAGTTGTGAATTATCCATAATATTTGTATATTTTTTATTTATGATGAGTTTTAAAATAATTAGGTACTAAATCGTTTTCACAACATACATTGGATTATTTATATACAGGGCGTCCCAAACTTATGGGACATGAAGGGGAAGTACCTTAAATATCGTAGATAGTGAATTTTGCTCAAAGAAGACTTTATGTTATTTTTAAAAGTTAGTAATTCTGCATTCATAGATTTTCTAAAAATTACTTGCTTCGTCTGGGAATCGAACCGACTAAAATGTGAAAAAAAAATCACCCTTTTTTTATGATGCCAATCGAAAGAACAGCTAAAAAATAATAACTCTGCTTAAGTAACATAGTATTTTAAAATAAAGGAACACCATAAAATGATTGAGTCAAATTTCAAGAAAGTTATTTATTGCCGAAGACGACGTTCGAAAAGTAGCAATATTATCATTCCAAAGATAGCATTGATTATTCGTAAATAAGTACCCACTTCATAAAATAGGTACCTACTGGCATAAGTTTTCCTTATTATAAGTGCACGTGTGGATAAAATGATAATTTGATAAAACTTAGTATTTCAATACGTCCTCTGTAAGCTAGACAGAAGGCAAATTTAAAACAAAAATAAATAATTGTTAAATTTGAAAATGGAACAGTTTATGACAGCGTTTGTTTGAATGCATACTTTTTAAGATATTTTAAAAAGAAGTGATATTTTTAAATGTTGTTCTTAAATTTGAAAATAGAACAGTCTGTGCAAGCGTTTGTTTTTCGGATATTGATCTGTTTAGTCTTAATTCACTTACATATCACTCTAATCACTTACATATGTTATTGTGTTAATTTATTGCGAACATGGCATATCAAGTAAGTTTTGATCTAATGGAAGCATATTTTTTGAACGATAAAGATATCTCTAGAAGTTTGCGGTGGTATGGCGTAAAATATCCTGATAGACAAATACCGTCTCGTAAAGTTTTGAAAAGGCTTGTGAACAATTTGAAAACTCTGGGACGTTTCGATAAACGCCCAAGAGAACCACAGCAAGAAAACCATACGATCAACGACGAAGACCTTGGTATTTTAATTTACTTTTCGGCTTTTCCGAAAGCATCGGTGAGAGAAGGAGAACAGGAAATTGGAGTTTCAAAAAGTAAAATACACCGTGTATTAAAAAAACACGGTTTTAAGAGTTATGTTGAAGGACGATTGGTTCAAAAGTTACTTCCGGGCGATACAGAAAGGAGAAAAAATTTCTGTCTTGATATCCAGGCACGCTTGCTTGAAGATCCAAATTTTTTGGATAATATTATTTGGACAGACGAATCTAACTTTAGCAATAACGGTATGTATAACCGCAACAATAATCGTATTTGGTCTAAAGAAAATCCCCTACGAGTCACTGAAACTAATAACCAAGTGCGTTTTTCACTTAACTGTTGGTGCGGACTTTTAAAAAACCGGGTTTTCTTAATCCATTTTTACCAAGGAACCTTGAACACAGAAAAGTATTTAGGAATACTTCAAATTTTAAGGGATAAGATAAGAAACCTTTCCGCGGCGGAGCAAGAAAACTTAATTTTCCAACAAGATGGAGCTCCGGCTCATAATAGTCGGAGAGCAGCAGATTTTCTAAATGAATGTTTTCCTACATGGATTGGTACAAATGGACCGATTAGATGGCCGGCCAGATCCCCGGACCTCACACCATTAGATTTCTTCTTTTGGGGATACGTGAAAGATATGCTATACAAAAAGCGATACGAGAACGTAGGCGAGTTGCAAACAGAATTGTGCCATATCACATCGAGTGTTCACCATAAAATGATTAGAAAATCAACAGGCAGCGGGCTTATTAAAAGATTGGCGATTTGCGTAAGACAAGAGGGATCACATTTTGAGCATTTAATTAATTAATTTACAAAAAAATACCTACTTAATTGACTACGGCAGTTTCATGTATGTTTTTTATTTGATTAAAATGATTAATTTCACGTTGTTCCTTTATTTTAAAATACTATGTTACTTAAGCAGAGTTATTATTTTTTAGCTGTTCTTTCGATTGGCATCATAAAAAAAGGGTGATTTTTTTTCACATTTTAGTCGGTTCGATTCCCAGACGAAGCAAGTATTTTTTAAAAAATCTATGAATGTAGAATTACTAACTTTTAAAAATAACATAAAGTCTTCTTTGAGCAAAATTCACTATCTACGATATTTAAGGTACTTCCCCTTCATGTCCCATAAGTTTGGGACGCCCTGTTATATATTTATACTGAGAAAAGCTCATCTCGAAAGAACCATTAGTGAATCTGAGTTCCTGATGTTTTTTTATCTGAAATTTAGCCAAAGCTTATTTCAATATTGGAATCAAAACACAAACGGTAATATTAAAAACACAACACGCTCAACTTCAAATCTACCAATAATTTATTAAGTTGTGTTTCGGTTGAAATTTTTGTTGGTAATCTAAAAAGGATTTCGTCTAAATCTTATTAAAAACGGAGTATAATTTTATCAATTCAAAGTTTCTTGATTAACAATTTAAAAATTAATTAAAATTAACCTTATTACACCTACAACGATAAGATAAAGATTAGCCCAACGGAAGCTGCCACATCAAATGTTTGCATTTAGATTATACATCGTATCAAGTAGATTACCCTATATTGTTTATCACATGCTCTTGTCTCGATAAAGATGTTTGAATAAGATAGGCTGCTAAAACGTGATTTTAAGTTTTACCTTGTCGTAAATGACTAATGAAATGCCTGTGACATCGCTCGCTAACTGATTTTATAAATTTTAAATATTATGCCTTGTTTTCCCTTTGCTGTACCTACCTACTGTTAGACTATATTAAAAGATCTCATACTCTAGTGAATTTCAAAGAAATTCTTACAAAAAAAATTACCTCAGAAGTTACTTATTAACCAGAGATCTATATTCCATTTAGTTCTATCATTAATCCCTAGCTTAATTATCGTTCAATTTGACAGTATTTTTATAAATAATATGTCTATTTATTCAGTACTTTATAGAGACGCACACTAAAAACGTTACCATTGATAAATGATAAAAAAATATAACTTTAATTAAAAAAATGCAGTCGTTTACAATAATTTACAATAATTGCAAAATATTTCTGCTTACATCTTTGCGCTAAGTTCTGGTTGACCCTAAAGCAAAAATGTCGTTCAATTTATTCCCAAAAATTTAGTCCTGGCTAGTCCCTTTTTGTTGCCATCTGCGCGTCTCGCCGACCCGAAAGTCCAGACAGCTCCACCCTAAAACCGTTTAGTTAGACGGTTCTCTTACTCGTTCACGCCCCAGTCAAATTTCATATCGTTATCCTTGTCTAAAAGTTCGAACTGCCAGGACCTGTCACCCGTCTCTTTTTTGCACATACACTGGCACTGTTCTATCCTTTCTGACTCGTGGCATTTCGTGTATTTCCGCTTCCCATACGAGCGGCAGCCATGTTTGTCGGGACTGTCAAGTCAACGCCAGTTTGGCGCTCATCAAGCAGGGTGAACATGGTCGGTTTTTCTTCAACGGAAGCATTTTGTACAATCTGTAACATATTTTTTTATGAAAATGATATAAAATAGACATTTTGTTGATAGCAGATACATAATTTTCGTTATGTTAATGGTTTCAGGCACGAACAAGGCGTACATCAAGGACTTTGCCATTTGACGAGCGTCAGTATTGATTTGGTGAGTCTTTAATATTTATTCATATTCATTTCTGTGGGTTTAAATATAAACGCAATGCCATTAATTTACCAAGCGTTTTTATGATTGAAGTGGGTTCGTAATAGTTGTAAATTTGCAAGCCTTGGCATCTGCCCAATAGACATTCTAAAGGGTTGCCCTGTTAGTAAATGTCTAGCCATTCCTAGTCTATGTACCTATGTGTCATTATATCATTAATATTACATCAGAGTATGCTATTCGGTTTAATTTTTTCTACTGTTCATGTCACTAGATTTTTCAATCCAGTGCAGTGCGGTGAAAAAAATAAAAAAGGCTTTTTTTCGTGCACATGACACATGTTTTAGATTACAAATGACTGATGATTACAGAATATCGGTTTTTAAGACTTACCTTTACTGTAGGTACTGCTGACTAAGATAGTCATTATTTTCATATCGTAGGTACTATCGACAAAATAAAAAAAGACCCTATGAAATAAAATAATATAATCCTGAACTTATAGATTTTTCAAAGAGAGACGCTTTCTAATGTTCACCAAGTTATAAAGTCAGAAGGTACCTCAGAAGTCGTAGACAATAGTTTCTGTTTTCGGCACTACAAAGCATTCCCGTTAATTGTTTACCGCCGGTGCGCACTTTCTGAGGCGTTTATTAGCGCTTCGACGAAGGTTCCTGCATTACTCATCACTTCTCGTGTTAACGTTTTGTACACCTCACCTTGCATACAACATTTTGGTACCTATTCTTCTTTTTTTACGAACTCAATATTTTTCTCTGAAATTATTTTGTTAAGGTTATTGTTACATTTACTATAATTATTACAATTATTTTGTGGTATTTGTACTACAATACTGTGTATTTTATCATACTGAATTATGCTGTACTGTCTGTCTAGCTCTACTGTTTGTTTTTGTATGAGTACTTTGTCATAATTTCAATGTCCACTAATCCAATAAAAAGTGATGAGTTTTATTCCACTCAGCTAAAATGACATCATCAAACGCATATAACTCCAGTAGTCTCTATGAATCTAAATGCTAGTAGCTACCTATTGTCAGTCATAAAATCACATCTGTACAAACGTTTTAAATTATCTATCCTCCATTGTCTCATGAGCATTCAAATCAAATGTAAATGACGCCTTCATAGTCACCCACATTACTATAAGCTTATACATTATAATAATATATCTATTTATTGTGTTGACCTACGTTCATGGTTTTCTACTTGTCAAATATTTAAAATGCTTCTAAGTTCATTTAAAATCATTGACTAATACTTATGTTAGTCATTTTACTTTTCCGATTGATCACAAACTTTACTGTAGAAGAAAAGATTTCATTCCCAATGATGAATCAGCTGCCATCGTAATATCAAATTGGTTCCATTTAGGGTATTAAACCCCGTTCTACAATAGTTTCATTTCCTAATTTCCTCTGCTCGTGGCTCACACATTCTCTCATCACTCGTGTAAACAGACAATTATGCAGAGCGAACTAACGAAATGTGTAAATGGGCCAATTACCGCCGCCTATGTAGGCTACTGTACAATTAGTTGCTTACTAATAGTTTTCATCACCAATAGCTAGCGATACATCGTGTGGGAACACACCAGATAGACACAGTCTCTCGTGGCGATCGCATCTCTCTGTTTTATTTTAAAGTGCTCATTTTATTTCGTTTTTGTTTTCAGTCGCTTCAGTTTGGATCGCCTTTCGCGTGATTTCCAATAATGGTGAGTTTGAATTAAAATTCACAGGGTTTAAATTCACAAATTCGGAGTAAAGTAAAGTTAACGGTTGGCTGTGTGAGATTTATTTGGCAGATATAGGTCACAGCTGCAGGCTTCTAGGGTTGAAATTTATTTTGCAGAACATTTGGAGCGCATGAAATTTATTGCAACGACTCGACCGTGCAATACAGTTGTTCCTTTGTTTTACTTGAATTATTTTACCAATTTTCATGCTTTGGGCTTTTGTAGATGTAATTATTATAGATGTGAGATTCAACTTCGCGTATAGTCTCGCTTTTGAGGACCGTAAAGCGATCATTGGCTCCCAAAAAACTGGTTATGGGTTACCTACCATAACTTAAACGATCGCGGACTCGCTAGAATAGATTTTAATACGCTGTAAAACGGGTTCACTTTTAGTTTCACTTCCGAATTTAAATTATTCCCGCAACGGTCATAAAAATACTGTCGATCGAGTTTCTTGTTTCATAAAATTTTTAGTGGGTGCGGTAATAAAGTTTTGGCAAATCATAAACGGAACCAGAATTTCAATTACTTCCGCAAATGGAATAAAAACTTTTGTTTAATCATAAAATATAAAATTGTTCTTTGTTCAACCAACAGATTTAATTTTATGAGCAAAATTGAGGTTTTCTGCTAGATGTTCTGTACTAAAGTTTTTATCGAGCCTCATTTATCAAGCTTTCAAAACATCACCCAATCAATACCTCAATCTAATAAAAATCGCTTAGCAACTAGCGGCAACAGATTTTAGCCAGCTGCCGCTTAGGTACAAAATCGGGAAGCATTTCATTTAATACGAATAGGGGAGGTCAGGGTATACTGGCTGAGTGGGGGCCATTCATTGTCCCGGGGGCGGCGCTCATTGCCTGCGTCCGGAGCATGCGCGGTGTCTGACCTACTTGCTGTACTTGCGACGGGCGTTTTAGACCAAGGCTGATTCTGGCGAATCACATCGCCTTTGCAGACGTAGTGACGCGACCGTTAGATTAATAAATCGCGATTTATTTTAGACTTAGCAAAAAAATTGGGTACCAACCAACTAGTATTTAAGTACGTAGTTGTTGTGCGTCGATACGAAGAAGGTAACGTTTTGCATATTTTTTGTCAAAGAGTTTTACGTAATCGTTCGTTAAAATAAAAAGATTTTAATTATTTAATAATCTAAGTTCATAATTAGGTATTTTCGCGTTCTTTTAAATGTTTAAATAGTCTGAATTTCTAAATACCTTATATGCATTCACTTTCAAATCAATAACTTTATTATTTTCTGATTTTTTTTGAACAAATTAAAAAATAAAACAAAGCAGGTATTCCTGCCTTTATCCTAACTTATCCTGAAACAAATTCTTGTCACAACGGATAAAATATTTTATTGAAAGCTATGGAAAATCTCTTTTAAATGAAAATTGCTGTTATTCAATAAAACATAAAAACTTCGAGACTTGTTCAAAATATTCAAATAGTAGGTATTACGTGTGCGTGTTTTTGTGTAATAATTAGCACTGGTTAGTACACGGTATCTAAAACGCATTCTTGACTTGTTATCGATTTCCATCTACCGATATTCTCAAAGGATTTTTAAAAACTTTCCCTTTTATCACTTTCAACCTTACCCAGCTTAAATAACAGTTGCTATTGGTTGACATAGAGAGTAAGGAAGTAAACATTTACTTACTTTTTGTCAAGTTATTAACCATTCTTGTGTAATACTTTGCAAACATCGGTGTCCTTACCTGTCTTGGGTGTTTATGTTTACTCAAACAGATAAACTGACGGGCTAGTGTAATCGATCACGTTTTTTTAGTAGCTACCGAAATCATACGGTTATTAATTTTAGGTGCTAAGTATCGATAAAAAACGAGCGTGTGACAACACTTTTGATGGATGGGTGTTTAAATGAATATAAAATTGAGGCGCCATCAAAACTGAACAAATCGATTGTGTCATTGAATAGGAACTAAAATGTCTTTTTTTTGTTTTTTTCAGATCAAGATGAGCTGATGGGATCATGACCACTGAGAGGATTCAGAGAAGTTTCATTTCCTTATTATTTTATAAAAAAAAACATTTTGAACAATTATCTCAGTAGAAACATAATGGATCTAACGAGACTGATAAAAAAACGCCATAGGTTGTTTATAAAATCAGGATAGTGATATATTTTTACAATGCTTAGTATTGAACAACTTAGGCTTAGGCTTGCCTAGCACCTATAAGTTATAGGTGCTAGGCAAGCCTATTCCATCTAAAATCCTGTCCCAGGCACTATATCGTCTCGGAAGTAGCGTAAGTAGGGGTATGAGTAAACACCAGTTGCCCCTGACGTTATATAAATCGTCTACAATAGATACAATAGCATTCTACCTTTTTTATATTGAACAATAATGCAAAGTAATTAAACAGTTTTGTATATAAAATATATTGATAAAGTAAATAATGTATTGATAAAGTAAATAGTTCAACACTTTTTCTTCTACATTTACTTAAGTTTTACTTAAAGACCACAAAATCAATGTCTATGTTCATAATTTTTGATTAAAAACTATTGGTACAACTCGGTGGTGTATTAAATAAATAAATATTGTAGACAATTCACACAACACTATGTAGCCCCAATTAACCTAAGCCAATATAATAGTCCAAAGATCAAAATATCCAAAGGGTTAAAATGTCCAGATGCTACAAAGACATATAAATAAGGCAATCAAGTTGCTTTCACTTTTTTGAAGAGAAATAAAATCTCTTGTTTCTTACAAAATGTTTGTATTTCAGAAAAGAAAAAAACATCTGTCTTCGGCATCAAAATTAGTGCCCTACATCTACCCTGTAGATCCGAATTTGTTTGAAGTGAGGCGACAAATTCGGTTCTAGAGAGGTTTGTGTGGTGCACCACTACGACACTAGAAGACAGAAGAGAAGAGAAGAATTGAAGAATAATAAGAAACAAGAAGTGTAGAAGAAGAATTACTAAGGGTAGATTTGGAAAAGAATAGCAAGGAAAAGAATAGCAACAAAGGTTCCAATTACTAAATCGAATCTAAAAATATATTGAACACAATTATGAATGTACAATGTGTACAATGCTTTTTGACTGATCTAGAAATTATATAAATATAAAAAAGATCTAGAAAAAATATTGAATATTTTCATTGTATTTTCTATACAGTAGAAGTATTTCTGAATAATAATTACAAAAATTTCTGAAAACATTTTCACAAATACAGTCAAATCATAGTTTTTGCAATACAAGGTTTAAATCACATGACAGAGTAAATTTAATTTTGAATATTAGTAACGGTTTCTCTCATGCTTCTAGCGGCATACTGAAATCCCAGTTTTATCTATATTTATAGTGTTGTGTGAATTGTCTTTAATATTTATTTATTTATCTATCTTTTTATCGTTTTTAAAAATTTTTATAAAACATAATTAAGTATCTACTGGATTAATCCCAGTTAAACTAATTTAATAAATAATAATAAATATTGTAGACAATCCGTACAGTTTTATCTAGCCCCAAATTAAGCAGAGCTTGTACTATGGGACCAGATAGCTGACATACATTATGTAGTTATATTTTTTGTAAATATATACTTAGAATACAATATAATACCCCTTACAGAGAATACGAGAGAGAGAAGTTGAATTAAAGTAACTTATGATATCATCTAAATGTTATGTCAATTGTAATTCAGGTTATTTCAAACGTTTTTGTATGATTTGTAATATATTTTGTTTAGTAGGTAACAGCTGACTGCAAACGACAGTAAGTTATTCCACAAAACGCAAGTTTATCGTTTAACAGTCTCGATTCACTTGCATTCCCTGTGTATTTCTGTCGATTTGTTTTTAGTTGAAATCTGATAAAACATAGCATCATAATTATCCTTTATTTTTTTTATTAAGGGATAGTTTAGAACAGCTAGATTTGATTTATCTTGTATGAATAAGTCTTCTAGATATTTCTATACAAAAATATCTAAGATTCCGATTCTAGATTTTGTATTTGCCGTAAGTTTGGTGGTTTGCTATGGATTGTGAGGGCTAAGTTAACATTATGTCTTGTAAAATTTCACAGAAAGTTCTTTATTGCACTAAAATAAAAATCGTACATAGACAAATTAGAAAGCATTCTCTTTCAGTTAAACTTTGTGTAATTTTGACATTATATTTAGGCTTGTTTGTATGTATTTGTGTTAACTGGGCTTAGAAAATGAAAATATTAATTTTCACAATGGTTGTTTGGTAGGAAATAGTTTATTATAATTCTAGTTATTACTATATTACTGTCATGTTCACCTGAGTAAAATAACATTGGTTACTTTGAAACTTACTTAGCTACCTAAATTTGAAACTTTTACATAATGTAGGTTATAATGTAACATAGTATAGGCCTACGTTGTATTAGTCATGTTATTATTTTATTATATGATTAAAATTTTTAACACAACGATAAAAATACTACTTTTATTTATTTTAACCATTCTGATAACCCTTGCTTCTATAGATTATTATATTGATAAGTACCTACTTACCTATCGATGTTGAACGTAGGTACCTAAGAACAATAGATTGGTAGGAACATCTAGCATAAAAAGTATGATATTATACCAAGATTTCAAAAGGTTTTTGAGACTCAAACCAACCTAAAGAGCAAGTGAGTAGTAGGTACCTAAGTACCTACCTATACTTAGTTTTTGACTGAGAAGTAAAATTTCTAGTCTTAAAGTTAATATTATAATAAGGACCTATAAAAAATAAAGAAAATTGTTAAGAGGAAAAGTGAAATAGCAAGTGAAAAACCTAATAGGTCTGAAAAAGTCATCAACTTCTGATGCTTACTGTAACCTACTACCGACTTACTACTAGGCTAGATAGGTACTACCATATAATGGTAAAACCTAGATTATAGGTACCTACCTACATAAATCATAGGTAGGTAGGAAGTAGGTAGGCATAATAGACAAGTCGAAACAAGATTGGATTGGATGACATTTTAAAAATCTAGGCAAAAATCTAAGCAACCATAATTATAATGTACCTACCTAATAAAATTGAACCCAAACATGGTCAGTGTATTCAAGGAGTTCTAACTTTGGAGTCTTATCGCCAAATAATCAGCTAACTATAAAAAAAGCTCTAGAAACTTCTTGCAAGCATGATTTCTAACAGAGGTAGGTAGCCATGTCCCTAGGCTTGGAATAATTTAGCTACGAGTAATAATAATGCATCCGTAACATACCCCATTGTAATAAAATTATGCAGACTTGATAAAAATAAAATATCGCGTTGGCGGCAAAAATCAATAACACGCTACGAAGGGTGAGGGGAAGCTAGCTTTTTGTCTGCTTTTATGAATTAATACCTCCACTCGACAATAGATGGCGTGCAACAAATGTTACCGACAGAACCCTAACGCAAATGGTAAAACTATCCAACTCATCGTGTAAAAGCTACTCGCCGATAGATGGCAGTAATGGTTTTTGATCAAACAAATATCATTGACTTTAAACTCTTTGGTATTAGGCTTGCAACCTTTTTGAAAAATATTTGACGTAAAAAAACAAGCACCTGCGAATCCTAAACTCCTTGATTGATTTATAACCTCATTGTAGGAAATCCTAAAAAAAATGTTTTTTGTAATTCTGATTTTTCTTGTTATACGAACGCACTGCGCAGGGTTTTCGCGTTCACTCAAATCTACTAGGTGATGAGATGATGGTTACCTTAACGCACATAATAGATACCTAGTAGCAGTCATAGCTTGCTGTGAGATATAATAGGTAATACAATAATTACTTAGCATTCCATATTGATCGATATCATTTACCATTTCAATAACACCTCCTTATACATACAATTAGGAACTTAACTTACAAAAAGCTTCATAACGATGAGTTTTCCAGTATAGTTTGAGGTGAGTAGATAGTCAAAGTTTGGGAGCGCGTCGTCTCTAACATAAGGTAGGCCATCTGGTTGAAGGTCCTATCAGCTTTTTTGAAAAATATTTATTATTATTGACTCCCACAAGATACCAACAGAATATATATATTCTGTGGATTCCTTTATTTATTTGAAGATAAAATCTTTTTCTATAACTCCGTATCCTAGATTCCAGAACAATTCCACAGAGCTGCCAGGTACCAGGGTACCAGGAATGTATAAGCGCAAGGAGCGAAGATTAATGGCCTTTCTGCTGGCAGCCGCGGCCGCGTTTGACAAGCGCAGGTGCGCTATTTTCATAATTGGCCCGACCTACGTCCTTTCAGCTTTCAGAGAAGTGGCCATGTGGGTGTATCAGTGCGGAGATCCGGGGAAGAAAAGGTCTTGTATAATAAGAATTGACGGTCGAAAACTTATTAGGAAAGGTCAAAGTCTCAGCTGTATTAAAATGTTTTTTGACGTGATAACGTCTTATAAATCGATGGAGCCGGCTGCACGCACGAAAAAACATGACTCATGCGTCGTTACGTCGTTTCGTCGTTCCATTTACCTGAGCCCGAGCCCGGGTCGGGTAATGGGTAAGGGTAAATGAGGGTAAGGGTAAATGAGGGTAAGGGTAAATGAGGGTAAGGGTAAATGAGGGTCCGGAGGGGGTCCGAGAGTTCGAGTCCGAGTCCGAGTCCGCGAGTATTTTCTTATGACGTTATTACGTTCAACTATCGTCAGTAAACCGACTTTACAGACAACCGATTTTTTTTTATACAACTTGCTGACGGAGAAGCTTGTTACTCACTGGATGCAACAAACTTGGTTTTATTTTCCTGGGTTATCTGTTTCCAAGGACGGTTTTTTATTTCAGAAAAACATAAATATACGATAATATCAATAAATATTCGGTATAAGTATAAATAGCATTATATACCGAGTATTTAGACGTGGTTGTAAGGACAGTTCAAACGTTTGATAAGATTTTATTCTGGCACCTAGGTATTGATCATGGTAACTCAACTCAGTCACCATTATACTCAGGTACCTAGGTACGTTACATAGTCCCATTCATCACCACTCTCCCTACAAGACAATGTGGATTACCTACGTCACTAATTCCTAAGCACTAGCGTAGGGCTGTCACGTGTAAATCTTACGTAGGGGCTCACCTTGCAACTAATGAGTGTTATTAATCACCAACCCTACTTCAAGTGAGGCTTATTATGTAGTTTACTGAGGTCCGAGTTTGTTGAAGGTCTAGAAACAAACAATATCAAAATAGAGTACTTAAAAAAAATACGGATAAATTGTGTTTCATGAAAAAAACAAGAGATTTCAAGACCCGGCAGAGGCTGATACGTTTGTAGCGTTTTGTTGCCACTTCTCTAAAGAAAACAATAGCTTTAACTGGTAGCTGGAGCCTAATTCTCGGGCCGACCGAGATTTTCAATGTCCCAAATACACATTGGCATTGCACAACCCTGCACTTTTTCTACGTTTTCCGTATATCGTGGCTTCTAAGATGAGGTCGACGATGAATTACTCAAGGAAATCATCCATTCTCTCTTCGAAAAGAAGCAATAAAATAAAATTGCTAAATTATCTCGGTCGGCCCGAGAATTAGGCTCCTGGTTATACGATAGTCTTCACAAAAGCCATGTCCTAAGCCCATTACAAAAAAACAAGCACTTACTAAGCTCAACATTTGGCATGTAAAAAAACAGAATCCCCCAAAAAATTGTGTAACTGAGTCAAAGTCAGGCGGAAGGGCAACGTCAAAAATCACTATTATACCCAACATAATTAATGAACTGCATATTTAAATATTTTTAAAACTATTATTCATGCCGTTTTACGTTTGAAACGTTCCGACCTTCTTTGAAAGGACTTCAAAGTCTATTAATTAAAAAGTTGTCTGCGAGCTCTTTACTCAGGCGTAACGAAATCTGAGGGTAAATAAATATTCTTTGTCAATGATTCGTTAATTATTTAGTTAAAAAGATTTGTGGATATGCTACTACTTGGTAGCAACCCTGAAAATTAACCCTTTATGATATACTGTTGATAGTGCTAAATTACGTAAATTAAGTATGGTGATACTACTTAGTAGTTTTATTTAGGACCTCTCTTTATGCATTAAACTACTATCAAATAGTATCAATATTCAACTTAATAAAGTAACGCTCTTAGATCAGTTGAGCTATCTCTAGATCGTTTGTAATGGCCTGCAGATAGCTCAACTGTTTCTGGTGTGTTTTGTAAATATTTAATTTTGTTTGATTGTATGCTTCTTGGTGTAAATAAATTGTTAGCAAAAATACACTACATAATTTTCAGTAAGTTGAATTTAAGGTATAACTCTTAGTTAGATATTAAATAAAGAGAAGAGAGGGATAATGTTCATTTTAAGTTTTGTAAAAAATTCTACCAAGATAGGAACATACTCTCTACAAAAAACAGAACTTGCGGACAAAAGCAGTGACAAAAACCTTCAGCAAAGCATTTTCCGAGAAATATTTTCCGCTTCGCCTTTGATACAAATAGACCAGCCAGCTAACTTGAGCCCTCATTTTTCTCTATACTAACTTTTTCCGGGAAAATTAAAAGAAAGGTTCATATAGACGCAGACCAAGTTATGGTGGTTGGATAAGATTTTCCGGAATGGTTGCTGTTTTTCACGTATTTCTTGCTTCTTTCCATTCGTCGTACTTATTATCTGTGATGAAAAACTGGAGCTCAGCTATTTGCAATTTTGTTAGATTCTACCAATTTAATTAATAAAAATATTGTGTGAATATAAGTTTTGGGCTTATTATCAAGCCTTGAATGAGTAACTTTTTTTACGTAAGTTGAATTTACCTAACGCTTATCATACAACCTTACTATCAAATAATGATTTCATTAATGCAGCCTTGTTTAGAACTAATTTGGGTTGTCCTACATTATTCCAAGCAAACCATCTTATTATTACAGTCATCATCATCAGCCTGAGAACGTCTACTGCTGGAAATAAGCCTCTCCCAAACATTTTCAGGAAGAAATCATTTGAGTTCTTTCCATCCGCCGACTTCCCACGGTCTTAACAATGCCGCCAGTTCATCGGGTGGTATCACTATGTAAAAACAAGTTAAACATTCAACACAATTTCCTACATCGTTCTGATACAGGCGCTCATAAATTTACGACCACTTACAAAACAATGCTTGGATAAGCGCCTGTTACAAAGACGAGCACCAATCATTTTTCCAAGTGCCCTATGGAGACCTGTTATATTGCAGTTTCCATATCGAAATCCCATTGCAGCATTGCACAGAGAACTTTTAATCAAGTCCTGGGGCAACGATTTATATACCACTGCCAAAGAGTATGCGAGAGGAATGTACAGAAGCGACAAGGTTAATTTTTTTAAGCAACTATAATATATAGCTGTAGGAACAAGCACATGGCCCACATGATTTTAAGTAGTTACCATCGCCTATAACAAAGTATTGCCTCATAGGTCACGCACGTCAGGAACGTGCCCTACGATGCTCTGCTCTGCGTTCATAGATTTGAGACATACAGCTGTACAGCCTCACTTGCCCGTAATTTTTCATGAAAATGAAAAAAAAAAATACACCAAAACAATGACAGTTTGCAGTATTCGTAGTAGTAAATATAAAGTAGTTTCATATTGCCATATTGTGGAAGCTACCTACTCTGTTTTATTTACAGACACAGTTTTTGACATTTGACTGTTGTAGCGCTGTAGACTGAAGAATGCACCCAAAGCTATTTCCAACATAATTGAATAAAAACATAGGTCACTTTATGTTGGGTGTGCCTAAAGCATGTGCATTATCTCACAGAGCAGGCCAACTGATGACCTCTGTGCCATTGCTCTACGCCAATGCTGCTGCATAAACGTGCTAAATTTCAAGTAGACGTTATTGAACAGAAATCTATCCTTTAAAAAAGAAACACAGCAGTAAAACCGTCACTTAAAACAAAATTTGAAAAAATACTATGTTTTTTTATCATTCACTATCTTAACCAGAAACAGCCTGTACTTTCACCGTTGAATTTCAGGACAAGAACCCTGAAATATAAACAACACGTTAGAATTTTGGTGTATCAAGAAGACTAGTAGGCAAACAAACACCCAGCACCTTCTGCAACTGTCGACCACTCTATGCCCTCGCCCGCAGACGTCGACCGGCGCTCACCGCAGGCAGAATATCATTAATCTCAACTTTTAGCTGCACGTTCTGCACACACCATAGCGGTGGATAAAACGAAATACCTATCCTGCTCTATTTATACTCTGAGAAACTAGAAATTTAACGATAAAAAACATTATAATATAACTTTATTGTACACCAATATTGTGTTGTGAAAGATTACAAATAACAAAAAAAGAATACTTTAATAAAACTAGAGGTGCGATGGGCGGTCTTATCGCTAAGATCGATCTCTTCCAGACTAAGAAGATCGTAGTTGAAAAATGTACGGCGTAGCACTTGCTACGAAACTCTACGAAGCTACGGGGTGAGTTACTTGCACAAAAAACGAACATTTTAACGAGCATCTATCATAATATACGCTATTCTAACCACCACCATCATCATCATCTCCATAAACCATGATATTACTCTTTTTATTTTCATATACAACCACCTGATGGAACAAGTATATAGCCCACCTATTGTTAAGTGCTGGTATCCATCGCCTATAACAAAGCGTTGCCTCGTACTCTGGTATAGTAGCGATCAGTCCCTCGTACTTTTAAAGTATCAACTTTGTTGGTATCATTTTGGATCTGACATAAAGCAAAAATTATCTATCCTACTAATTATAAGACAAGATATAATTTTGAATATCCACTCTTTTATCCAGTACCACGTGAGTAAGCTGCAAGTAATAATTTAATTTTATTAAATATTTTATTTAAATAAAAAACATGGATTACTTTCTCGTAACTGGGTTTTAAATCCTAATAGCATGATGTCAAAAATGTATATTTTTTTGTAGAAAACTGATCCAATTTATTGCGTAAATTAGTATTACCAATCTGCCACATATGTTTGTATTGTTAGAATATTGCAGAGTCATTCATAAGGGTTACTTGCAGTAGTGAGAGTCTGATCACAGGGCCATATGGGGCCCTATTTATGGGAAAAAAATATTAACGGTTAGAATAAGCGGAAACTATGGCCGCTGGCCGTAGAGGTCCAAGCGTACTAAGGGACCCTTCAATCACGCATGAATGAGGAATCAGGTAACCCAGTAGGAGATAGGTAGCAGCATCTCCTGGGTAGTAAGTTGGTCGCCTATTTTCCTAAGAAACGAGGTGACTACGAATAAATTAATTATAGTTTGAGTTGGGGGAATAAGTAGATAGGTCTACTTATTCCCCCAACTCTTAAATTGAAGCTTGTGGTAGGCCACAAGCTTCTGTCTGGCTCTGTGTCTGATTTTGAGTCTGGGTGAGTGCTGACCAATGTATTATACTGTGGGTGTGACGTTTTGATGTAAGATTTATTTAATCAACACTCTCACAGGCTCAAAACCAGAGCCAGACATTGCATATGCATTGTTCCCCAGCGAATCTCACCCCAGCCAGCCCAACTCCTTAAAATAGCTGATTAGTAGTGGTTGGGTTGATGGCAGCAATGTTCCAGTGGACCAGATGGTGACGAACGTTCCCTACAATGAACTGCCCTGCGTCCATCAACTTGAGGCGTACAGTTGTTCAGCCTCACGTGCCAGTATATATACCGGCTACCACACCCTTCAAACCAAAACACAGGAATGCTGCTTCACGGCAGAAACAGGCATGATGGAAGTACTTCCCCAACGAGTCCTTTGCATAGAGCTTTACTACTAAAATTACTTACCTAATACTTACTTCCTTTCGTACTTCATTTGAGTTGCCGTTCTACTCCGTTTACGGTAAAATTGTCTAAAAACTTGACATCTGTGCAAAATTCCAAAAATAATTTGCATAAAAGAAACAGTAGTTCATGATAAATTGACAATGTTTTGTAGAAGTACAATACAATACCCTTTCTTTGGCTACCGTTCAAAACCCTTTCGAAATTCGCCATCTACCGTTTGCTTGTTCCAATTTTATTCATTTTTGTGTTCTTTCTAATAATTTATGGCGGTGCGGGCTGTCTGTATAGAGTTTTGGCAAGTCACAAGGCTTTGTAAGAATTGTAGGTCAGTTACTGCTTCCCTGCCGATACAGTAATGGTATCGTTGGACTGTGGTTCTCAATGTGGGCTCAAACTTCTTTGTCTTGTCTGTTAATTCTGTGCCAATTTGTTTTTGTAAGTTCCGTTTTATATCGTACCTACGTCATCTATATACCTACATCATAACTCATATTTTTGTCCTATGATTTAGACCGTAATTACTGGGCATCCCTTGTCATCTAGAATCAGGTACCAGGCACGGTAGTATCCACAAAGAAAAGTACCACTCATGTTATTGTTGCAGTTATAGGCAACCTTTTGTTGATCATTACGACACATTTTTGCACTGGATAAACATGTGTATCACCAAAAATGTCTGGACGTGACTCAATTTTCTTCTACAACCTCAATGGTTTAAAAACATAAGAGTTCTATCGATCTATTTCACAGTCTTTGGTCGTGGGTCCAATCCAGAAGTGTACCAATGAGTTATCCTGTTGAAAAATGTAGGTATGTGCACTATGCCAGTCTATCTCAAACGGTGAAGGAAGACATTGTGAGGAAACCGGAATGTCGTATACAGGGTTATTCATTATTAGCTGCAAATACTCAGGAATTAGGTTCAACAAATAAAATAAAAAATATTTATGAAATGATTTTTTTTAAGTTTTGTTATGAAAATCCCGAGAAAATTGATAAAGGAATCATTGGCGCCTGACCTATTTTGACCTTTGATCCGCGCCCGCGCGCCGTGAGTGACACTCTGCGTTCAGTCACCGCCTGGGTGGGTCATCGTCCTGTTCTCCATGGCAATCATTATGCAATAGCCGCAAAGAAATTAATAAAAATAAAATTTTGATACAAAAACATGAAAAATTTTTTGATCAAATTTAAAAAAAATAATTTCATAAATATTTTTTATTCTATTTGTTGAACCTAATTCCTGAGTATTTGCAGCTAATAATGAATAACCCTGTAGAATCAAAAAAGTTCAAAAACATGTGTTGAGTGCACGATATGAGCCTCTCTGAGGTGCACTTAAAATCCCTTCACCACACTGGCACTAGCTTATAATGTTTTTATATTTATCAACATTTCTCAAGTATCAAGCGCTAAAGTTGAGCACCACAGACAAGCCTCGTGGCATTCCCGACAATAGCTCACTAATGATCGTCTTAACATTCAAATCGCCCACGTTTTTCTTTTGTCTCCAAAACTACGCGTTTTTCATCCGAATAGCTATTTTTCAAACAACGTGGTACCATCGCGTGATTGTAAATGTGGGTCAACTATAGTTGCAGCCTTGCCGATTAAATTTGCAAAAAAACTGTACCTACTTATCACGAAAAAAAGTCTAAAGATATATCTTTAGGTAGACAAACTAAAACAGCCGTTCTGTTTTTTATTTACGTTATAATATTATTGCAATATCCAAGCTTATCTTTTCAATCCGAATATAGTTTAGAATCTAAAGTAGCTAGTTTACAGTGTATTTCTTGAAATAATAATATGTGAGAAGGAACTCCGTCCATGCCATATGACATTTGGATCAATTAATCATTTGCACAACCCGCTTTGTGTTCCGTAGGACCGAAATAGTAATAGAAAATAACACGTTTCATTAGTTGCTTTTGTTTACGTGATCCTAAAAATATATCGTTAATTTTGACGAAGTTATTTTATTGTCAAGGTTTTCCGTCTAGTTCCATACCAATCTATGTATTATGCATCGAAATTATTTTTTGATTACTAAACTATATAGAAGTATTTAGTTTCTCTCGTTAATGATATTAATATGACTATATTAGTATGATAATAATAAAAAAGCTTCAGTGCAAGTTTTGATAAGTTTAAAAGTATCTAGATTTCAAACGTCCCAAACCTTTTAGCGGAGTGCATCAAACAAAATTCAATTAATCGTGAGAAAGTACAACGTCAACAGAACCATTAACAAACGTCTAAACCGAATTGTATTGTCGATGTGAAAATGGAAAAACCTTTTTGGAATCGACGGAACGATTTCACGCGTCATAAAATAACGCTGTAGAATTCGAAATCCTAAAATTCCAAGATGAAATCGAATCGTCCCACTGGCGTCCGAATCGAATGAAATTAATCGATTTGTTTTCAAAAACGATGTCATTATTCCTTGACGTGGGATGGAAGGGCGCCGATGACAGACGGATGTTTTTTAGAAAAAAGTATTGGAAAAAAATATTTTGCTTTCGGATTTCGAACGTTATATTTTTGGTAAATAAAATATTAGCCTTGCAAAAATTTTAAAAACATGAAAAGAGCCTACGGCTCTGCTTGCAACCAAAACAAAAAGTATAAAGTGATGTTATAGTGTATAGTGTGTTGTCTGTGAATTTTTATTTTTAAGCAAAATACTGTATTCCTATATGTGTCATAGTAATCAATAAAGAGTTATCTATCTATCTATGTTATTATTCCAGGTCATGAATGAAGTAGATAATATTTCAAGCTCTTCCAAATCAAGCTTTTGGATTAGGTTGGACACCATTAGACTTACGAAACTCCTTACTGCAAATCAATAGCATTTGCTCTGTACTGTAATGGTTTTCCAACCTCCTTGGTGGAAACACCCTGAGTTCTCTCATTCAAAAACTTTCGCATGCACATTATTATTTTTTTTTATTCTGCCATCCAAGAAAAATGGTTTTCTATATTTTTTTTAAACTTGCATGCACCGTTCCGGTTTTCTTCATTATCAAGTTCTGTTTGCGTCTACTGATTTGTTCCGTTTGTAAATTGCGTGCAAATTCTCTTCAGCCCTCGTGCATATAAATTAATCCATTTACAAAAGTAAATAAGGTCCCAATCTAACTGTTAATTTCAGAGGTCCCTAGAGGCCGAGTGGTCATCACTGCCCTTTATAATCCAGTGGAGCTGTACCAATCAACACTCCCTCCGAAGGGTAGGCCCTAGAGGGGACATTATATCGGACCAGAGGGATCAAGAAAATGTAAGTCAAAATGGACGCGACGCGAATCGAAGGGGGAAAGAGGGATTATAATAACGAGCTTTTGCAAAAACTATTTGGTTAATTCAAACTTTTTGCTATATTTTTTATTTACCATCGACTTCATGATATTTGGAGGTCCGAGCCTTTGCTTGACCCACCTTGAGATTACAACCCTTGTTTTTGCCCCTAAACGTACCCTTCAGATCGTTTCCCTACCTATATTTCCTCTAATGGCAACACTGCCGTGACGTCACGGTCGGTTACAGATAAAACCGCGCGCCGGCTAGCTGTGGCTTCAGTACGCTTTTGTTTTTTCCCCGATAACGTCGTGTGATCGTTCGTGCAAGCGTAACATAAAGAAAACCCTTCGTTAGAAGATCGTTTAAGGTAAGAATTTTAGTTTTTATTCTAGTTTTAAGAAAATCCCGACTCGGGTCGACGGTTCCAACCTCACCCAGAGATAAGATCTAAGCAAGCTTGGATCAAGGGATTGTAAGTAATTGCGTGTTATAGAAGAGAAATGGACTTGTCTGTGTCTCAACTATGCACCATACTTACGTATAGTAGCGTACCTATTACCTACTAATAATCTACAGACCATCTTGGTCTAAACGGTAACTGCGCACACGCCATTACCCTATTTTGAGCCGACGGCTCGATTGGGCCGACGGCTCGATTGGGCCGACGGCTCGATTGATTGAGCCGACGGCTCGATTAATTGAGCCGACGGCTCGATTGCGCCGACGGCTCGATTGGGCCGACGGCTCGATTGATTGGGCCGACGGCTCGACTTGGGCCGACGGATCGATTGGGCCGACGGCTCGATTGATTGGGCCGACGGCTCGATTGGGCCGACGGCTCGATTGGTTGGGCCGACGGCTCGACTGAGCCGAAGGCTCGACTTGGGATGAGGATGAGGATCACATAAGATTCAATAAGACGTCTCGTTTCTGGTTTTGAAAAATCCCGACTCGGGTCGACGGCTTCAGCCTCACCCAGAGATAAAACCCAAGCGAGCTTGGACCAAGGGATTCTAAGTAATTGTGGGTTATGGAAGAGAAATGGACCTGTCTGTCTCTCAACTATGCATTACAATTACGTTTAGTAGCGTACCTACTACCTACTAAATAGTCTACAGATCAAAACCTCTTGATCTATACTATACGGTAACTGCGCACACGCCATTACCTTGTTTTGAGCCAACGGCTAAACCAAACATTACCGTCCGGCCCAGCCGACGGGTCAATTTGGTACGTCCATCGAGCCGACGTCTGGTTTTGTAAAATCCCGACTCGGGTCGACGGCTTCAGCCTCACCCAGAGATAAAACCCAAGCGAGCCTGGACCAAGGAATTCTAAGTAATTGTGGGTTATGGAAGAGAAATGGACCTGTCTGTCTCTCAACTATGCATTACAATTATTACGTTTAGTAGCGTACCTACTACCTACTAAATAGTCTACAGATCAAAACCTCTTGATCTATACTATACGGTAACTGCGCACACGCCATTACCTTGTTTTGAGCCAACGGCTAAACCAAACATTACCGTCCGGCCCAGCCGACGGGTCAATTTGGTACGTCCATCGAGCCGACGGCTCGACTGAGCCGACGGGTCAATTTGGCACGGCCATCGAGCCGACGGGTCGATTGAGCAAATAGATCAATTTGGCACGACCATCGAGGCTCAACCAAACATTACCGTCCGGTCCAGCCGACGGATCAATTAGGCACGTCCATCGAGCCGACGGATTGTTTCGAGAAGATTCGAGATGGTGCCTATAAGAAATAACTTTGTTCTAGTCTAGTGCAGAAGATGATGATCATGGATAAAATTGCTCGCGGCAATTTCATCATAATATATATGATACAAACTTTTGGAAAGCCTGAAAGATAGTGGACCTCCAACGGAGACCTCTGTTAGGCAATCCACCAGATCCAAAATCACTTATAAAGTAAGCTACTTAACCCAGCATAAAGTTAAAACAGTTGGCCGTTCACAAGAACCCATATTTTATGCGCCTTAATCCATGGTAATCCAAGTAGACAAAACTGCTGTCAAATCCACAAAACCTGACATCGTGGCTAAAGCTTCGATAAACAATGAATGGTACTCTTCCAAATAAAATAGAACTGATGTTTGAGGACATGATGAATGCTTCATCTACTATGCTTACTGTGGTAATAAATGAAATTTGAATTGCAAATAATCCTCAAAAAATTATATCGGCTTCTGATTTGGAGATAGCCGAAGCTGACTCCTAATTATCTGAACTAGAGTTAAGCACGTCTGGGAACTATGTGTGCAAGTGCAGATAATACTCCTGAAATTTTAACAGACTTGCGGAGTTTTAGCAAGAACAGCTTGCAGAGTGCCTGGTTAGAGGATTCGTATGAAATAAGAACGCTTGGTGGATTCAATGGCCAGTACAGGTTGCTGAATATCATGGGCTACTGAACCTATTCATCAGAGAACTTCTTGTGAAGATTATTATTATCCGATTTACCAACGCTGTGAAAACGAATTTTAACACCGCAATATAATCGGAAATGCAGGAGCTACAAACATTATGGGCATAGAGCTGTCAACAGCTCAATCGGAATCCCTCTTACGTATATTCCAAAAAGGAAAAAACCATCGGGACCCTACAAACTATTTGATCGACCTGAAAGTTTTTACAAATATTTCAAACACAAGGAGTTCACAATCTGACTAATAACCTGTCGTATAACTTAGAAAGTACTGCAACGTAAACTAAACGGTAATAAAGGCTCAACAACGGAAATGGACACAAGCCATGAGTCCATTGACATAAAACACCACTGTTTTCCATTAAAAATTCCACGATATTTCCATACCAAATAACCGGCCTACTTTTTAGTTAAGCCTCGGCTTTACTGACGTTTGCAGGGTTAACGAACATTTCCAAAATCAAGAAATACTGGTTGTTGCATACTGGGACAACCCTCTTTTGGCAAACCAAAAACCATGCCACAACACCTTGACAACACGTAGAAACAGCTACTAGATGTCACAAAGCTACCTGCTGCAACAAGCAAAACGTATTTTGGGACGACTAACTTTAATCTTAGCTTTGTGGTGCCTTTATGCAAACGTCAATGCTGCTTTTTACACAGAGACTACATCTATTCAATGTCTCGCCTATTCACCGATAACTATAGACAATGATCATTATGACAGACCTATCGGGCATACATACGAGATGGTTTTGGGTTTACTGGCGTCCCAAGCTCAAATCCCGAGAAATTGCAGCCGTATTTAAGTGCAATAGACTATTGTGCCTCCACTGCACTGTAGACTTCTCTAGTGTCAAGGACATAAATACCTTCTGATATAACGAGAATACGGAACTACTAATTCATGGAGAAAAAGTAAAAACGCTGCCCAGTTAGTATGGAAAAACTGGATTGGGATAATCACTGCTTGTTTAATGAACATAACCACATCGAATTGTTGTTACTGGTCTGCTTAATACCTTTCACAGTGCACGAAAGAGGCCTATTTGAGGCATATTTAAAATCTTTTCACTTGGCTCGGAAAAATCTGTGTCACGATAGAAGAAGAAGAAGAATTATTTTTACATTCCACTGAACGTAAATTGTTTCCAATGATTTGTTGATCTATAAGGCTACTAGCATGCGGAAGATAATCTATACCAAAAGAACACTGGATTTATAATCCATTTACATCTCGGAAGAAATTGAATGCCCCTGCATTTCAGATAATCTGTAAGTAGAATACGGCGTTTCCTAATCTTATTGCATTCTGCAAGAAGTGTTCCACGTTGCATAACTCATATCGGTAAACCATTTCAAATTACCGAAAGCTGTATGAATCCTTGACCATCTTTTGGCTCTAAAACAGATTGATAATAATTAATGGGCTAAAGAATCTTGACATCGTATTTTGGGTAAAGAAACTCCTAGAATTGTCACAATTCTACGTATCAGTCCACTAGGACTTAGATAGCTTTTATTTTATTACTACACTCGAGGTGTTGTCTAATAAGTTAGTTATCAATAACAAGTTCGATTAAAATAATCTTGCTATAATGAAGCAGGAATTAGTACTATCAGCAGGGTTCAAACTGCGGTAACGGTACAAAATAAAAAATATGTAGGTATGCAAATAATTGCACATTATGTATTAAAATCAAAAGGAAATTGAAGCCTTTAGCAGATTGCTCTCAATCACAATACAATTTTACATAAATTTCTTTATCGAAAAATGATTACATATTATTATTGCGTACTCTGTAAATAAACTGATTTATTTTGAATGTACCTATGTAGGTATGTGGTACGCTTAATTATGTTAATCATAAATGAAACACTGTCGTTGATACAATCATAGTCACAGTACGAACACCGCGCACATTTGCCGGCAGAATCCAAACACGTCTCAAGGTGGGTCAAGCAAAGGCTCGGACCTCCAAATATTACCGTTTTTCCCCCGAAGGGATAAAAACGGATATTTTGAGTCCAGCCGAAGCTTGACCCACCGTAGTTTAATGCCTTGCCGGCAATTAAAAGGTACTGAAGCCACAGCTAGCCGGCGCGCGGTTTTATCTGTAACCGACCGTGACGTCACGGCAGTGTTGCCATTAGAGGAAATATAGGTAGGGAAACGATCTGAAGGGTACGTTTAGGGGCAAAAACAAGGGTTGTAATCTCAAGGTGGGTCAAGCTTCGGCTGGACTCAAAATATCCGTTTTTATCCCTTCGGGGGAAAAACGGTAATATTTTTTTTAAATATGGTTGTAAAGACAATTGAAAACATAAAAGTATCGTTTTCTTTCTGAAATGCTAAAGCATTACAAATGTTTCTCTTCATCATCATCATCAGCCTGAAGAAGTCCACTGCTGGACATAGGCCTCCCCTACACATTTCCAGGAAGAACGATTCAAATTATCTCAGGTTCTACTACCTATTTTTTAAATACTAACTCAAATAATGTTTTGTTAAAGTTAGGACCGACCGTAATTTTATACTTTTGAAAATGTATTTTCAGTCGCGCTCGATTCCACTCAAAGTTTGTACATGTAGGTTGTAGAATTCTCTTTTATATTCTAATTCCACTTAAAAGTCCGAAAGCAACTTTGCTTTTAGCCCTTTCAACTACCAGTCAAGGTCTTCGTTATTAATTAAGCGCCAGACTATTCAGTCAGTCCATTAGGCTTAAAACCCCTGGCTTAGCAGTGGGTACTGTTGTTTTTCATGACCCTTCGACCAAAATCCCCAAAGTCCAGTTGAGTTGACCACTGACCACTATAAGCTAGGCCCTTTGTGCTGCGAATGTTCCCCAAAATATGAGTAAAGAGTCATGAAAATTAGAGGTCTAAGGTAAATGGTTGGTTCACGTTCGGGGTAAGTACGACTTTTGTTTTATTCATTGAGGGTTTACCTGCTGAGAGGTGCCTTTAATTGGATTAAAGATTGTTGATAAAAGGCTTTTAATGTAAGCGAGGTTGCTGGTGACATTTCATTAAGAAATGGCTATTGATTTTCAGAAACACGCTATTGGTTGGTTTTAGTGGTGTCGTACAAAGTTTAGATACAATATTGCGACAAAGTTTTTACACCAATGAGTTTCAAAGTCTTAAGCCTCAATCTAAGTGTCGTATTCAGAAACTATGCTTGAGTCTGAGTCAAGCCTCCTCACCTGAAGATTTTTGACACTTTTCAATGAAGAAGTGTCAAAAAATCTATGCTTGAAGCTCGGCTCAGACCTCAGACTCAAGCATTGTTTCTTCATACGGCCCTTAAGTTTGAAAATTGTAAAGAGCAAGAAAAAAAATATATTTGAATTTCGAACATTGCACATCTTGGGAAACTCCATTTCCAATAAAAACTTCTTGATTATCTAGCATGGTACATTCGAAATTCAAAATATTATTTGTTGTTTATCTAAATTTTTCGTTCCATTTTAGACTTTCACTATTCACCTGTCTTCCAAACGATCAATCAGCAATCAAATTAAACAAATTATAGAGATTGCAGCACAAGTGTTTGCAAAACAAATTACTTCCACTTCGTAAATAATGAATAATTATTGAAACTGATTTTATTCATACGATTTATAATAGTTTGCATTACATATTCACATTATGTAAGCCTACAAAACCTACTTTCTTACACTTTGGTAAAATAAATAAAAAAATATTGTGGACAATTCACACAACACTATCTAGCCCCAAATTAAGCAGAGCTTGTACTATGGGAACTAAGATAGCTAAGTATAATTTTAAGACATGAATCATCATGTTTTGTTGGATTTTCTATAAGTTTAGGTAAACTGAATACGGACAGCTTATAGTTGGCCTAATCCACAGAAAAGACTTAGCAGTGCGGAGTTGACTAAGCAGTGGGTTTTTCACGATGTTTTCCTTCACCGTTTGAGACTAACATTACGCACATAATTTTTTCGAAGTGAAGAATTCATGTGTTTGCTTCCGGATTTGAACCCACGAGCTTAGTATCGGAAGGCTACCACTGCTACCACTTGAATAGGCATGACGACTAATTTTCAAAATCTCTTCTATCATATTCAGAAGTATCTATTATGTCTAAAATATATCATATTTCTGTAGAAAATTAAGGTTTTTGTGCAATAAAAGTACATTTAAATTTAAATTTTCTAATTCACGCCAAAACGCTCACTGGTGTCATGGCGTCTGTTATTACGTCACGGGTATGTTTATCAACAGTAAACATTGGTGCTTTTGTACTAAATCAGAAAGACGTGTACATAGCCTTGACGTAATTCGCTCTGACCGGTGTTTAAGCCATCATGGCGGATTGTTGTATTTTGTAGATTTATTTTAACAAATAAATTATTAATCTCGACATTAATAAGAGAATAAATACATTTTTCAAAATCTTTGAATCCTTTTTCATTAGATCAGATAAATATTTTGGCGATACTTGATTACTGTCTTCATGCCTATTCTAGTGCTGGTACCTACTACTATGAGTTGGTACCTACCCGCATGTTAAGTAAGTATAGCGGCGATTTTCTTCATATTTCTAAGCTATATACCCTGGATCAAAGGATAGAACATACATTCAAAGTTCACCTACCTTCGCTCCAACTATTATTTACTAGTAGATAAGGCGTGTACAGACAGCGGAAGGCTCGGGTGCGCCCGCCAGGCGGCATGTCAAACAGCAGGGTTCCCGGTTAAATTGAAAAAACAATCTCCCGCCATTTTCGCTCGGCGAACGTAATAAATCTATGTACAAAAATTCTACACGTTATTTATGAAATCTATCAGACGGCTACGACTGGCCGGTTAAATCTATCAGTGTTGTGCTGGACACAGAAATAGACACAAACTGTAAAAATTAAACTACACAAGCAATACTTAATTATTTTCAGAAACTTTCAAACAAACGTTTCACTGATGTGCTTTTGAAAATTATAGTAAAACGAGATATTGATATAAAGAAAATTATTTTTCTTTAGAAAGTAGAGGCAGGTATATAGGATATAGGATAGGTATGTATGTAGCCCTATAGTGTAACTTGTAACTAGGTACCCTGTATTGCAAATGCAATGAGCCAATATTGACCTTAGATAGACCTTAGTGATTAACAAACACAAGAATACCTACCTACTTAAAACAAAATCAAGGCCATACATTAGCAACATATAATAATACTATAAGAACTAACTCCTTGCCACAATTCAAGCAAATAAACATTTCATTTCATATAAGTATTTATGTTATACTTTGATTGTGATAATACATAGGTACCTATTTTGAATGTCCAAACTAACAAACCCCAGGGAATGTTTATTTTACGTAGCTGTGTGTGTAGCTAGTGTTTCACTGACCAGCAGTGTACAGCAAACCAATGTGGCTATTGTGGGATTAATTGCATTAATCACATTCAGTGACAGCTATTACATTTTTGGTGCTCGACTTTCGGTTTGAACACGACAAAGTTCCATTTGATTGTGAAACGATGCCGTGTTTCAATTTTGAAACAATCGGAATAAAATAAATCAAAAAGTTTTTATGACTAATTTAACTTGGCACCTCCTGGCACTAACCTCCTTGCTGAAAATATAGTGACTTCGTAAAGTGCTCGAAATTTAAATTTAATCTTCTTAAATTGTAAGCAGTGCGTGAATGTTCTCTCTTTTTGTTCTTAGATCTAATTGTTCAATTTACAGATACCTAGATTGATCCGCCAGATAAAAATTATATCCATTTATTTTCTAGGCTTGTTTTAAAATAAAGACTGACATTTTTTAACGACAAATATTATTGCGTTGTCGGAAAAATCACCCTTATTCTAAAAATAAGCAAAGGCCTTGCGTATAAAAAAAAATACATGCTGTAATTTTGTCGTTTTAGCAATTTAATTATATTAAACGCTGACAAAAACGAATTTTTCTGTCCAAACTATTAAAACTGGTTTTACAATAGATTATTGATTTACTTATACCATGATCTATGACATGAACTATTAACCTAAGCACTTCATTGATATTACAAAACCACTGAAAAACATAAAACGATGGAAATCGATTAGATTTTAAGAGCATTTGACCATTAAGACGATGGCTACTTTGTGTAATGACTTCATTATGGTGTTCCAAGACATTACCGAGACACAACCTTTAAGCTAAATTGAAAATTGATTTTCTTATTATCAGATGCAAGAATTGTGGCTTCTAGATAATCTTACTAGCAGCCGTCTGCGGCTTCGTTTGACCCGTTCCCGTTACTTTTTCGGGATAAAAAATATCTTATCCTCCTGGTAGAGTGCTGGTGCCCTAATGGTAGCGGCCCCACCTTCCGACTCTAAGGTCGTGGGTTCAATTCCAGTCCACTGAGTTTTTCTGTCCAAAAAATTATTTACTTTATGCCAGTGCTTTCAAACGGTGAAGGAAAACATCGTAAGGAATCCGGCATAACGTAGAACCTAAAAAGTTCGAAAATATGTGTCAAGTGCACGAAAGGTGCCTCTTTGAGGCGCACTTAAAATCCTTTCACCACACTTGGTTCGAAAGAATCAGTGACACGATAAGAAGAAAAAAATCTCCTGGTTTTAAGCTACCTCCCCACTTTTCAACCAAATCGGTTCAGCCGTTCTTGAGTAATAAATAGTGTAACTAACACGACTTTATTTTAATATAATATTCGATTAGGTATAGATACTCGTGCTATGGACTGGCGACTACGCCAGGTCAGGCTATTTTTTCCAACTTCGGTGAAGCAAAGTGGAGGGCTATGATTTCGACCGTTATGTACGATTATGTTAGTTCATTTGTTTCCTTGTTATAAACGTAGGGCGCCCGCCAGATGGACCGATTGAAAGATTAAGACCGCGGGAAGTCGGTGGATAGAAAAGGCCCAGAATCAAAAGTGGCTATCATCGTACCCTTCTGTTTATACTCCCCTGTGTTATTTGTTTCCCCAATAAATATTTTGATTTTTTGATTTTTGAATCGTTCTTCCTGGAAATGTGCAAGGGAGGCCTATGTTTAGCAGTGGACTTCTTCAGGCTGATGATGAACTTGTAAACTACTTATCAGATTTAACGAATGGGGTATGGAAACGTCTGGATTCTTATATTTCTAAAATAAAAACGACATGACGACAGGCAAGTCTGGTCTTCGGCTTTTCCCTGATGAGCGTTTAAGGAAAAGCCGAAGATCGGGCTCGTGACACGTCTTAGGAGAGACCAACGTCCAGCCCTGGACTGATATATCTCTCTGCTGATTGTTGAAGCCGAGTATTTGATATACAATTTAATAATTTTAGGGATGGATTTATATTATATTTATTTTTGTTGTGAGTTCCTACAGAGAAAAAAGTACCTAGTGTTAGGTGAATACTCTTCATTAAATATAGCTATAACTCTTTTTTACTTTATTACACGGCAAACAACCCAACTCCGCAAGACGCCATTTTTAACCGACTTCCAATCAAAAAGGAGGAGGTTCTCAATTCGGTTGTATGTTTTTTTTTTTTTTTTTTTTTTTTTTTAATGTTTGTTACCGCATAACTTCGTCATTTGTGAGCCGATTTGAAAAATTATTTATTTATCTGGAAGGTACTGCTGCAGATTGGTCCCATTTTAATTTTATTAAAATCGGTGTTGCCATTTTTTTTAATAATTTTTTTAATGTTTGTAACTGCATGCCTCCGTCATTTATGAACCGATTTAGAAAATTATTTTTTTATTTGGAAGGTTATTCTTACGTCCAGATTGTCCCAAACAAATTTCATTAAAATCGGTTTAGCCGTTTGGCAATGAAGTCGGTTTCTCAAGTTTTTTAAACTTATAATTATATTCCCTCTACACTAGTGATGTGTCTCTTGCTTGATCCAATTAGGGATGATTCCACTAGCTAGGATAAAATTATCAAGAACTAGATGGGAAGTAATCACACGGATACTTATTTCTACAATCTTTACAACGAGAAAGCCATTCGATCGAGCCAACGACACCCACTCCATCTCAACTTGTCATCAAGCAATACCTTATTTTCACGCGATCTCCGCAAGCGACGCATATCATAATTTACGCTCACGTTGCGCATGAGTCGGTCGTCTTTGATCTCCGTTACAATCGGCCGTAATTGATGATTGTGGCTGTGGACGGTGAAACCAATCGCAGGCGCGCGTTCTTGTGGTAGAAACTCGAAGAGGAAACTAAACATAATGTTACTTGAAAACAAAGAAATATTGCTGCATAGTTTGCATTCGATATTATGGCCAATCTACACAACACTATCTAGTCCCAACCTCAGTAGACCTTGGACGATGGGAACCAGATGGCTGGTATAATACATAATATACTTTTTTTTATAAATACATAGAACAAACACCTGCGTCACCACACAAATATTTGTTCTCGGTGTGGATCGAACTCACGCCCTCAGAGTCATCAGAGTTGCAACACTGATGTGACCTGCACACTGGCCAAGAGTTGTTTTTGATAGGTTCAAACTTCTTTTTTTATAGAGCGGTGGACACTATGTTTTTCTTTTAATGGTTTAAATACCGGCTCGTGTGTGACGAAAGGAGCCTCTTTGAAGTGCACTTAAAAACCTTTCACTACACTTGGTTCGAAAGAACCAGTGACACGATAAGAAGAAGAAGATTCCCGTCTCGTCAGTCTCGTTCGTGATTGTCTGACGATTCACAGCGCTACTGGACAGTACATTCTGTAAAACAATAGAACTCGCTGAAGCCTGTAGTTTTTACAGTCAATGGACAATCGTTGGCAACAAACTTGAGACACTGCGTTAGGTAAGCGTAGTGTAGGACGCTTTTCTGCTCAGCACCAGCTCGTGACCCCATGGACTTGCATTCAGTTGCGCGTCTAGGAAGGACCTTTATCCAGCAGTCAACTTACAGAGGCTGATAATGCTAAAGGTACGAGCACTTACGATCCATTGCATGAATAAGAGATGCTGAATCATTTAGCCTGTTTTTTCACAAACCTTTCCTGACATTCGCGTGGTCGGAACATGACGTAATTACTTAAGCCTTGCAGACGCACGGATCCATTTTCCATCAGCCCCAACAAAACAATCTTTACAATAGGAAACTAGGCTAACGGATATGAAGTCATGCTCGTCTCGAAACAAAAGCTGCAGTCGTGAGGCACCAAGCTGATTTGATATTCTCTGCAGAAACGTGGGCACGAGCGTATACTTTGATTTATTAACCGTCAATGCGTGTACGCGTAAAACGAAGACTAGAGACTGGCCTGGCTTCACCATCGTTAAGCCTGGATATGCTGCAGTTCTATAAGCACAAGTACTTCAAAAATCTTGCAAACTTCTTCAATCGTGAAATACGGAGGTAGTTTTTTATACCGCAGCTCTTTTTATAAAACAACGGCACGACACTGAAAATTTTCAAAAAGAATAACGATTCTCACAGGTTTAGTGTTGATGAGGTGATTATTTGAAAAACAGGGGCATTTCGGGAAGCCGACAGAAGTGAAAACAATTACAGACCCAGACTTTTCGCGAAGTTTCTTGATCTTTACCGAAGAGGTGCCAAAGGCGCGTACGAGTTCATTGGTTTTTTCCAACTCCAAAATACTCGTGCACTAAAGACGTTTTCCCTTCAAAAACATGTTTCTTACAATCCAGTAAATTCATAGTATAATACAAATATATGAATCCTATAAAATATTAATATACTATTTATACCATTAATAAATATTTACAGATAATTGATTGATCGTATAGCTGGATTGACAGGCTATAAATTCATAATTTTGTTATGCAGTTCATAAATACATAAGTATAGGTTCTTGATACTGCATCAAATATAAAAATTTACTACTTACGGCATTTGTAGTGATCCATGGAAGTACTGTTCTTCTTAAATTTAAGAGCTTAGCTCTTGTCGGGGTTTTAATGCAGTTTTCTCCAATGAAGTCTTTGGAATGCGGCCTCCTTGACCTCCTTATACGACATGGCAGCGACTTTTTCTTTTATCTGGCTCATGTAACTTTTACCACCACCATGTAAGTACTACCACCATGCTTATTTCTGTCGTGAAGCAGCATCGCTGTGTTTCGGTCTAAAGGATGTGGGTGTCGGTGATATTACTGGCATGTGAAGCTGATGTAAACTTCAAGCCTAAAGCCTCAGAACAAAGGTTCAATCAAATATAAGAAAAAATAGCACGACAGGAGCCTCTTTGCGGCACACATAAAATGATTTCAACACACTTGGTTACGAAGATCCAGTGACACGATGAGAAGAAAAAAGTGAAAATTTACAGTATTACCGTTGGTTAGTTTTGCCGTTTGAAGACATTTTTATTCCTATTATCAGTTTCTTACGCTAGTCTTTTTGCATCTTAAGTCTTGGGCACATCTAGATCGCTTGCAAAGGCGATCGGTGTATTGCTGTCAAATATCGCACTGTCAAACTTTACGGCAGTGTGTGCGGATGTATACAAAACCCTATACTGAAACAAATGGCGATCAGTTCGGAAAAAATGTTGGAGACGAAAGAGCTGTCTCAAATATTTTTTTGCAACATCATCACCAAAACCAATTGCTCAGTCTTGTGACCCAATTACATGGTCATCTTACACATCATAAAGAATGAAATGAGTGCAATGTTTACAAACATCCTAACCTAGGCTAATGATGAATGACAGGGCGTGCTTGAAGGTAATCAGCGGGTCGTTGACCCCTGGTAATGACTGGTCGATGACGCTGCACGTAATAGGGCACGTGCGTACACTCACGGTGTTCGATGGGAATTGGGACAGATGCAGGATTTGGCTAATAATTAGGTTGGAAGGAACCTACGTTTTTTATCAATCAATCCCCTATTTTTTACTCGGTTATGGTAGTGTTTCTATAGGTAGGTATACACACATTATTGTACGCCATTATTGTTGGAGCAAACGAGTACTAGAGTGGAGAACGTGTCTATGTATGTAGGTAAGTGTAGTGTAGGACGCTCCAGCAATAGGGGGTGATGATTAACAAATAGCTGACAAGCACTGGAGGAGAAGAGCCAAAGAACGAGAGACTCCATTTCGAAACTTCAAGGGAAAACCAAGAAAGAAAAAACGAAAAAAAAGCTACTAGTAAGTTGTGGTGGAAGGAGTAAATTCCACCACAACTTACTAGTACATGGTGGAAATGACTGTTGTTTGACCCTTCTTTCCCTCTTCCTTCAGGCATGTTTGAGGTCTAAACAATTTTTTTTTAAATATAACTAGCTGTTGGAACAAGCATATGGTCCACTTGATGTTAAGTGGTAACCATCGCCTATAACAAAGCATTGCCTCGTAAGTCACGCTCGTCAAGAACGTGCCCTGCGCCCATCAACTTGAGGCGTACAGATGTTCAGCTTCACGTGTCAGTAATTTCACCGACACCCACACCCTTTAAACCGAAACACAGTAATGCTGTTTCATGGCTGAAATAGGCATGATGTAGTACTTCCCCGAACGAGCCCTTCACAAAGGGCTCTACTACTACAATATACTATACTTATGTTCTCTAGGCCTATTTTATCAGTTAATTGAAGTGTGTTTATTTATTGCATTTAAATTAAGTTCAACTCTAATTTATATACTTAACATCCATCATTGTGACCCTGATAACAGTAAGTTTTTTATTGTTTCGAATTCATTGTGTCACCCTCAACGAACGTTCACTAAGTTAGAAACGGGTAGTTACGATAACCATCGGTTATGTAGTCAGTTGCTAGGTCAGCTGTTATGTCAATACCTATCAGTGCTTGCACTCATTTTTACTCATCTTGAAACATGAATTTCTTGGTGATAATTATTTTTTAAACTTTATTTTCTGTATCACTAAATTGTCATTTTTGTCCATATTACCTTGGTACTACTATATTACATACTTAAAAACTACACCACAAGAAAAGTCAGTACCCTGAGTATACCTTCTACAAAATAGTTGCTAGCGATTTTTAATAAATAAGTTCAGTAGTTTTATATCCTTGAAAAAGTGCGAGCGAGATGTTTGTTTCACGGTGTTCATCGCCTTATTTAGTAGAAAGGCACTATGATGAAGACATCGATGCAGGAAGATGTCCCGTCTCTATTCATTCATTCGTTCTTGACTGTCTGTCTGTTCGATTTGAGTCCCCAAAAGTGTGTGCGTGTGTTTTGCTCTCTTTAATTAAATTCTTAAGTATTCCTATTGTTAATTAGTCGTAATTCAGTAAATAAACAACTGAAGCAAATATTGTGTGGCCGTTTAGAACATTATTCTCGAACACTGTTGCATCGTAGTTTATGCATGTTGTAAGGAGTTTTATAAGATACACAATATTAAATTGCCGGTTAATTTGTTGGTGCATATCAGTCTAAATACCAGATTTGTGGTAACATCTCTCACTGACCATCATTGAGACGTCAACTCAATGAAGACAAATACAATGCCTTGTAGCATGACTTTCAAAATGTGTATCATATGAAAGAATATCTAGTTTAGGTATACTTATATTTTTATCTATCAGAATGAAGAAGTCAACTACTGGACAAAGGCTTCTGTACATTTCTCGGAAAAATGTTTTTCTCCATCTATCAATTTCCCACGATCTTTCCAATATCATAGGCCTATAAGATGGGAGCACAGAACACAGGCCTATAGCACAGGACATAGTAGAAAGGCCGGAAAAAATTGTCCGGAAAAGTGTCGCCAAAATACATGTGCACGTGCCCCTTTCCCCATACAAATTTCTTAGTTTTTTCGGTAGTCATACAACGAAAAATCCCTTCTTGCGCAATGATTATTTTCCAAACAAGAATTCAAGAGACGATTTAAAATAAAGAAATACTATGCATAAATCCTCCTTGCTTTTCTTTCCTTTGAATCCTTATATTCAGTGATATTTTAAATAAAGCAATAAGAATGTAAAATTGGTGACAACGGTTCCCATACAAACAGCGCATGATCATTTTTTTATCTCTTTCTTGTTTTTTGTGGATGGGAGAAATATCACTCGTGATCACCATTTGAGTATTAACCTTCAATTTTCACCAGTAGTCGGTTCTACAAGCATGGCCTGCTCATTGCCGTTCAACATGCAGCATTAAGTATTGCTTGTTCATTGCTTTCACATACTATAAACTCTGATTTTATCGGCCAGTGACCTTGGTTCGTCTTTATACAGATTTCCTTACTTATTACCATGTAATTCAAATCTACTGAGCATATTTTCATTACATCAGTGGCATTATTGAGATTCTATAATGGCTATAAAAATAATATTCGGGAGACACAGTGTGACTCATCAACAAATCAAGTTTGTTTTAATTTAAACTCCAAATTCAAATATTACAATCTAGTCGGAAGGTCGACAAGTTGTTTTCCACACATTTCCAAAGATCCACCGACTTCTCACAAACTCTACGATGTCGTCGGACCTTCTGATGGATCCCAAACCAATAACTTTCCAGTTCTGGATGATCGTTGAAATCACGCAAGAGATCTCCTTGGGAAGCGAACCTGAAGTTAAAATAAATACTTATTATTCAGTCATCTGGATCACTAGAACATTATTATAGCCAGCAGACTTGTCAGTTTGCAGTTTTGTAAGTATGAGTGTGTTCTACCAATGTATTCAATTCGAAACCAAACTCCTTTTTGGTTTCCAACCTCCTTAATTTTATACCAGGTAATTTTGAATTTGGAACATTATCTTTCAGTCATTGTGTATAAGTGTGTGCGTTTGCGTACGCCTGCCTGTGTTAATTTGAATTTGGAAAATATACCAATCATTTGCTTTTGTTTGTATTCTAGGGAATACAACCAACAAAGTAAAATAGGTTCGTTGTGAATGACAAAGAGTTGAAATGTGTCTCGTACGATCGCATTCATCGTATATTGGCTCAATTGACATGTCCGTCTTCATAAAGGAAGTGGATACCATTGAGCCAACTCCTCCTTCCTTCGAATCGTACCTAATTGATAACTTTACGTAGTTGTCGTGTTATTGCTGTTTGTTGGGTCACCAGTTTGTAAGGACATATTTACAATTGCCATATATAATTTTTTCGGTTTCCATACACCTACCATGGTTTTTAGTTAGATCATGGCCCTGTGTGCAGTGTTAATTAAAAAGCTACTCCTCATAAATACTTAATTATTTATCAAACTGATAAAAGCAGTTCTTTAATTCCTCGTTCATCGATGAAATCAGAATCGAGGCACCATGATCGATGACTATCTACAAAAATGTACGCGTATTTATGATACCTACCTATACGTAATAGGGTTATTTTTAAGAAGTGTCATCTTAGTATAATACGACAAATCCGTACGTCTATAATCGTATTCACATAGATATAGAGAGAATGACTGGCACACAATCGGATATCAAGCGGCGCAACTGACATGTAAATCGTGATCGGGACTCGAACCCGCTACTACGGACTACCGGTGCCACTGCGCTGACTCAGCGCTTTTACGCACCTGCCGTTTAGCAGCCAAACTTTTCTAAACTACCTTCAATCTATTTTAAACTCTATGGTCGGTGTAAAACAGCTGTTTATAGCTTAAATCTTGTTGAGAAAGGCTGTTTTGTAGTCAAAGGTTGCATGGCTGATTAAACTATCAATAAAGTTACGCTGACGATATAGATTCGTCTTACCTAATTATTGTCAACAGTTTGGTTGATTAAATTGAATGAAACTTTAGATAAATCACTCAATTCGGGTTCCACCTCTATACTAAACAAAATTGTTTTAGGATTTTCACCTAAACCCAACCCAAACTTAAAAAGATTACGAGTGAATACTTTTGTTATTTTTGTGCGCGTGGAATAAAAATAAGTCAAGAATTAAAATTTGGTGCGTGAAATAAAAATAAAGCCAAAGGACTAATATTTTCAATTTTATCATAAGCCCGAAAATAGTTCAATCCAAACGTACTCTATGCGTTAGAAATATTGAATATTCTCTATATCCTAGTCTAAAGTTTGTATCCCAGAATAATACTCCCTTATCAAGATAGAGTGGGCTAAATCCTTTTTGGCTGATTTGAAAGCTGAGCAAAATGTTCTAGAATTGAAATAATCTTTTTAGTAATATAATCAAATAAAGTCTAACATTAAATAAAAAGCTTTCGTTATGTATCAAGAAACAAACCCAACATAAGGTGTCAGGGCTGAATACCACCAACAGACCTTCGTCAAACGTTATCTACCGCATTATAATCATACCTGAGAACTCCAAAAAAGTATAATTTCTTGATCCTCTTAAAATCTTTGGAATACAGGGTGATCTTAAATAATGTTTTCTTAAAGAAATGCTTTAAGCCTTGTAAGCCAAAAAACATGACTCGTGCGGCGTTACCTCGCTCTGAGGCGTTCCATTTAAGGCTTGAAGTGCAAGCGAGAGCGCGGAACGAGCGACAAAGAGGCACATTCGGCCTCCGCGTTCGGCAGCGTTCGACATCTTTCTCTCTCATACTTGAGTGAGCGTCCGCGTGGACAGCTGTATGACGTTGTCACGTTCAACTATCGTCAGTAAACCGACTTTACAGACAACCGATTTTTTTTACATTATATTTAACTTGTTTGTATTTCGGTCAAATTATATTCCTTAAATGTATATCCTCACATTCATTATTGGAATTCTCTTCCAGTTTTTGTTTTGAAACATCCTGTATAAAAACGGAGATGATGTTTTTAATCTAAAGATTGACAGGTCGGTTCGTGGCCGCCCCTAACCCCGGCATCAGGTAGATGGTACACACTTTGATTAAAAATATTTTAGCGAAAGCGAGTGATGCTATCCGGAATCGTAGGCTACTTTTTTATTTCCCCCCTAAATACATTTTGAAAATACCTTAATACAACGGATAATTTATAAACTGCAGAATTACTTTCAGAGTAAATATTTGGAAAATATTTTCATAATATGCACAGTTTAACTATTACACTATGGCATTTTAAATATGTATAAAAAATATGTTTCTACCAATAGAAAGGTCGATCAACTCTTTATTGTACACAAAGAAATAAATACAGAAACTATAACAAAAATAATGAGCACAATGGGCGGCCTTATCGCTAAGAACAAGCTCTTCCAGACAACCATTAGACATTTACTAGATAAAAATTATAATAATGTGTATAATTACATTAATCATTTTAGACAACTCGTGGTCATCTTCACTAGCTTGTAGAAATTCCATAATATTACTATAGATATCTCGTTAATACTATAGATTTCCAGGGTAACTATTTTGAGGTTTTTTTATCCAACAACTTCCAGTGCTCTTAATGTTATTGGTCCATCCATCGAATAGGGGCTATCCTATAGTAGACAATTTTCGATATTTTTTCTAGCGGCGTGTTGTTCAGAGAGGGTTGCACGATTACTTCACGCTACATAAAACATGTAGCAAAAATGTAATCAATACATTACAAACATCTCAACGAATGCACCCTCTGGCAGCCATTTCTCAAATTGAACATATTCAGAAGCGCATCGGACCCTCACAAAAAATATCCAACTAAAACCAACCCCCGAAATTATTTTAGTGAAAAGAAAAGAACTTAATACAGTCCCCACTCTACCTCGGCGCACCCCATGGGATGTCTGTGTGAGTGTATTGTGCGGTGCTTGTGTGAGTGTGCTCGGAACGTAGCGGCTGACAGCTTGGTACGGCTGGAGAAAAGTATTGTAAGCATTTTAGTATTTTTTTTGGAAAATCCTATATCACAACTGTGAATTTCAAAGCTGTTGTTTATAAAATGTTCAACTACAAAAGTAAAATGTATGCCTTATACTATGTATGCTCCCAAACGGCGAAGGAAAACATTATGAAGAAAAATTAAGTAGGTAGTACTTTTTCAAAATTGGCAGTCAAATTGACAATTATAACTGTTCATGTTCATTACTAAGCAAGGAGCAATATAAAATACAATGATCGGACTTATCTATGGACACATTAATACTTTCTAAGATATTATCGTAAATAAACATTATAATTTTGAAATAATATTTATAATAAGGTTTTTCTTCAAACATACTCACCCTTCTTCTTCTTATCGTGTTACTGGTTCTTTCAACCAGTGTGGTGAAAGGGTCTTAAGTGCTTCTCGGAGGCTCCTTTCGTGCATTGATTCTCACACTTAAAACCCTAAGTTAGAATTATACTTACCCCCTCCTGTACCCTCCGTGCCGTACCCGTCGGTCGACGACGTCGGGAAATCAACCCACACATCAACATATACACACACGTCAGCACGTGTCGTGTATACGTAGCTAGCTATATACTGTGGGGCATAAAAGCGCCGACTGACTGGCGGGCTATACTTGTGAGGCTGGTGGAATCGTATTGAGGGCATGGGAAGACTTCTTTTGTTGGCGTTTTAGAATAGGTATTTTCCTGGCTTGTGATTGGAGGATATTGAATTCTCGGATTCGATATTTGAAAGTTATACGGTTTTGTAGGTTGTTTGACCAATAAGTTTTTTTCGTAATGTGCTATTATTATGCAAAATAATGCACAAAATTAAAATTATTTAATCAAAGAAGTTGATGAAAACAAGAAAGTGTATCATGATGGATCATGGGACATGAGGGAATGCCTACCGTGCCTCAATAATACTGCCGTGCTTGTTTCGAATAAAACCAGGTTTATTGTTAACTGATGAATTATTATCAATTGAGCTATCTCTAGATCGTTTGTAACGGTCTACAGGTACTCAACTGTTTTGTGTATATTTATTTCAAATACTTGCATTGGTATAAGTATATATAAAATCTTAAAGTCCTTCCATCCTTTCGATAAGAAGAATAAGTATCTTTGTAAATAAAGTCTATTCCTAATTTTATTATTGTTCATTCATATGGTTAACTTATATGCTAAAATAGTTTAATTATTTGGCACAAAGGAAGCCTCATATGGATCTATTAAAATCGAAAATACACAAAAAATGTAATGGTCTCCCAAAAACTCTTGACATTCCCTACACTTTCATTCGTTAGTATCACGTACAATCGCAGCTCTTAGATCGAGTAAAGTATGGATTACATTCGCTCAGTCTTGAGCCACCCTTCTGAAAGCGAGTTATGATATTGTAGTGTAAGGCATGAGAGAGAGCGAGCTTCCTACATTGAAGAGACAACCTATTTAAACCTTTTAGAATACACTATCATCACCAGCCTGAAGAAGTCCACTGCTGGACATAGGCCGCCCTACACATTTCCAGGAAGAACGATTCTGAGCTTTTTCCATCCACCAACTTCCCGCGATCTTAACAATGTCGTTGGTCCATCTGGCGGGTGAGCGCCCTACTTTTCGTCTTCTAGTTTGTGGTCGCCATAAACACTTAACTGCACTATACACACACACACAAAATACACTATACTAGCACAGAACAATAATAATATAATACAACGAGCACGTGTAGAATAGACACTATTGTTTTCCGACCAACTGGGGCTTAGGGCACATTATCGTCAAATTTTTTATAACAAATTTTGACGTGAATCTGATTTTAGTACGAAACGAGCCACACGCACACACGTAGGACGTATAGGCAATATAGTTGACCATCTTTTTAGGGTTCCGTAGCCAAATGGCAAAAACGGAACCCTTATAGATTCGTCATGTCTGTCTGTCTGTCTGTCTGTCTGTCTGTCCGACCGTGTCACAGCCATTTTTCTCCGAAACCATAAAAGCTAGACTGATGAAACTTGGTGAGTAGATGTATTCTGTGAACCGCATTAAGGTTTTTACATAAAAATAGAAAAAAAACTATAAATTTTGGGGGTCCCCGTACTTGAAACTGAAACTCAAAAATTTTTTTTTCATCAAACCCATACGTGTGGGGTATCTATGGATAGGTCTTTAAAAATGATGTTGAGGTTTCTAATATCGTTTTTTTCTAAACTTAATAGTTTGCGCGAGAGACACTTCCAAAGTGGAAAAAAGTTGGTCCCCCCCCCTCTAACTTCTAAAATAAGAGAATGATAAATCCAAAAAAAATATATGTTGTACATTACTATGCAAACTTTCAACGATATTTGGTTTGAACGAGATTTACTCAGTAGTTTTTTTTTTATACGTCATAAATCGTAAACCGCAAATTTTTTTTTAATTGAACCCATACGTGTGGGGTATTTATGGATAGGTCTTTAAAAATGATGTTGAGGTTTCTAATACCGTTTTTTTCTAAACTGAATAGTTTGCGCGAGAGACACTTCCAAAGTGGAAAAAAGTTGGTCCCCCCCCCTCTAACTTCTAAAATAAGAGAATGATAAATCCAAAAAAAATATATGTTGTACATTACTATGCAAACTTTCAACGATATTTAGTTTGAACGAGATCTAGTCAGTAGTTTTTTTTTTATACGTCATAAATCGTAAACCGTAATTTACCTTTCGACGAACTACAAAAACCTTTATATTATGTTAATTGATGCTACGGAACCCTTCATGGGCGAGTCCGACTCGCACTTGGCTGTTTTTGTTCAACTCACTTCAACTTTTTCTAAACGGGGTAGTTCTCCTATGACTTGTACTTGTACCTTTCATCCGCCATATTTATGTAGGGTGCGTAGGGTTCGCGGGCACTCAGTCGAGATGTATTGAAATTTGTCGTCCCGGCGAGACGTGGCTTCAAACTTCTCCCCTGTACCCGAAACTTGCTGACTGGAACACGAATGTTGCATCAGCAACTTTTGATCATCATCATCAACCTATTTTATTCCGCTGTCGGGTATCCCATGGCGTGCCACTGAGCCCTGTCTTTGCCTCATTCCATCCATCTAGTCTGAGGGTGTCTTATACTGCATTTGCAACCTTTCCACTGCTGAGCATAGATCTCTCCCGTGGCACGCCACTGAGCCCAGTCTTCGCCTCTTCTATCCAACTAGTCTTAGGGAGTCTTACACTGCATTTGCCTTTATGCGGTTTCCACTCCAGAACTCGTTTAGCCATCGGTATTGGCTATCGGTTCTTCAATAGATATAATTGGCCCACTGTCACTTCAGTTTGTCAGTTCTTTGAACAGTTTTAGTAAATTACATTCATCATCATAACCCTGAAGAAATTCACTGCTGGAAATAGGCCTCTTTATTTCCAAGAAAAACGGTTTTATCCCTCTCTATCCACCAACTTCCCGCTACCTTGACAGATTCATAATAAGATTAAAATTACATTACAGTAAAGATTTTTTGACGAGGAAGATAAATGCAGTGACTATTTTGTTCGGCTTCTAAAATTGGGTTCCTTTTACAACATGTTTTTTTCTATCGTAAAAAGTCAACTGTATAACAGAGCGCTGGTGGCCAAGTGGTAGCGGCCTTGCCTTCCGATCCTCGTGGGTTCAAATTTCAAAGGTCTGTGAAACCAATGAATGAATCTCTGACCTTGATTTGATTTATGATCTAAGAAACAATTTTAGGTTTTGGTTTTGGGAATATTAAGATATTGTTGATGACACGGGTTTCTTCCTATCACCAGTTCTTAAGAGTATTCTTCTTTTATCTTACCACTATTTTTACTCACCTATCTTTAATAGATTAAATAAATAGAAGAAGCAAAATAGCATTATTAAATAGACTACTGGTCATTGATAAAACATCCAAAATAACTTTTTGATGGCCATCCATCTACTGACTTCCTGCGAAAGTTGGTGCATTAGGGGGCATGGCTCCTTTTCTAGTTCGTAGTCGTCATTCTAGAACCTTCTGAACGTTCGTTTTCGGCGTAGAGTTTTAAACTCATGTTTGTTAGCTTCTTGTTCTATCTAATATATCCAATTTTTTTAGGCTTGACAAAGACGTTTTTAATCGACGAATAGCGTTATTCTGTAGATTGAACAATCAGCCTTAGGTAGAATTAAATCAAATTCAAAACAATAAAAGCGGTCTATAAAAAATAAGACAGTGTACTTACTCGTATCTTATTCATCGGTAATCTTCGTGGCTCCACAGCCAAGACAAAGCGATTCCCCAAAGGCCTGCTATAAACAAAAGGCGGTAAAGTAAAAGGTGCTTCAAAGATCATTTGGCAGGTGAGTCCTGTGGGCTCAGGATCCCTCGGGAGCATTGTGGAAGTGCAGACTAGGCCCGGTGACTTGCGTTTGCGGAACTTTCTGCAAACAGCTATGGTTTGGCATGACTTGTGGAACTGGTAGCAAAGTCTTGGAGATTGAATAGACGAAACCTTTTTAGTTTGTTTAAAGAAAACGTTGTAGGATACATTCTATGTTTATGAAATACAACCTTTTATATTATAAAATGCGTAATTATTCGTCGCAGGAAATAAATATCTTCTAGATCGTCCTGTTTTCAGACTAGATCGTCCTGTCCTCAGACCAGCCTATTCTATAGTCCCTTTAGATTACTATAGATGCCAGATTCTAGTTTTCAAATTCGGAATATTGTGTTTTGGTTAGGCATCTCATAGACTTTTAAACTCCTTGCTTGCTGGGTTTCCAGCCTTGATGGATATGGTTTAAAAAATTCAAGGAGGTTGGAAACACTTTACAAAAGTCAATTGGATGACTGGGTGCCAAATTTAGTCGGTGGTTCTCAGCTTTTTGACACTAAGTTCAAGCATACACGGCACGCTCTGTACAGAAACAAAATACATATCTCACATCAGCTTTTAATTCCAACAGAAAAGATAGTAATGATACTAAAGTGACAAAAACATGCTCACAAAGCGACAGTAGTAAAATAAGCTTCCAACTAATCCACTGACAAAAGAGTCTCCGGAGACCTCTAAAACGCCTTCAAATATAATTTACGATCGGCATTTTCTTCTATGATGTCTTCAAAAGTGTACGGTAGCATAATCCTGTTATTTGCATACAAATTTTACGACAATCACTCTTTTGTCTACTACATTTGGCAAAATATTTAACCCTTTGACGCCTTCGCAAAACACTTTTTTGCGACGATCTCCTTCAAAGGATTTCTTTTATGTTAAAGCTTTTTGACAAAGCAGTTTTTGCTATCGTTTTTCTAGAATATTATTTTGTCTTAACTTGATGGCAAATGATGTAGAGTTCTAATGATTGTATGTAATTTTAGGCTGCTCTTAAAATAAATTAATTCACAGATACCTAAAAACTATTTAGCTGAAGTATGTCATTTTGAGAGTTACGCGGTGAATCCTTCCTTTTTTATCATGTAAGCACTATTACTTCCGTACCTATACTTGCATTAAAATAATTACTAGCACATGAAGAGCAATTTAAATCGTGCAATCAAAAGTAAGCCTGAGTTGATTTTAGTAATTTAGCCTTTGGTGGATGGACGTTTAATGTATCTCAACGACAGCGATAAAGACAAAGACAAAAAGAAACCTAAAAATCTAAAATTATGAAAACACAGTTGATGTTCGTGGTATAGTAAGGCTTACGATCGATAGCCTGTACAAAAGTAATGTCTGAGATAGCTTGCGTGCCGGCCACACAATGAGCCGCTGACGTTGATTGATGAACTCCATTGAACGAATACATTACGATTTTTGCTTTCATTTCGTTCGATACGAATGTCACAAGGTTATGATATCGATGCCAGTTACGAATGGATGTTGTGAGCGTAGGCGATGTACAGATCGAATGATGCGAAACACAAATAAATCATGCAGTCAATATTCTTAATAGAAAACAATAAACCCTTCCTCGAACTTAACGATATTGGTCAGGCACTTTTGAATTTTGAATTTCCTGACACATTATCATTAGTTTTTTATGATGATTTTCGATAGATTATCATTTGAAAAGAAAATAGCGGTACCAGTAATCATTCTGGAGCAGTTATGCAGATATTAAGAGCAACGCAATGGGTTAGTAACAATAAGGCTACCTATATATTCAAGTCAATGCATGAAATAACTTAGAAAGCATTGAAATTTTTACTATGTTTATTGATTTTTATTCACAGATTTTCCTATTTTAGTTACAAAACAATTCTTCGTTCTAAAATTAGAATCCACATTTTGTACCTAAGCCTAAGAGTCATTGTCTACATCACATAAGTCTCATACATAGATACTGTTATAATGCTATATTGAATATCTATTTATAGTTGTTTTATACATTGCATATTTTAAAACCGAGTTATATAGCTTACACAAGAATAGAAATGATTATTGATCAAACTAAGTGTCAACAAAGCAAATATGTTCAGTTACAAGTAAGCAGCTATATGAACATACAATGTTGGTAAAGTGATTGTAAACAATGTTACGAATAACCCTTCTATAAGACACGTAGATACACCATTAATACGTAGATAGCTAGGTATACTTTAAACGTAGACATAGATAAATTTCATTCAAGTGGTAACTATATAACTGAAAATATAATTCACAGTTCATGAAAAGTGCAATATAAAGGTACTTGACAATGACTTCAAAGAAAACCGTAAAATCCAACACACAAGATGCAGTAGCCTACGCTTAATTAATCACACTTTTGACATTGTTGAGTTTTTACTTAACTACCCAAACATCAAATTTATGACTGGTTAATCTAAAAATACTTACACAACTTAAAAGTAAGTCTTAAATTATTTTTAATCACCAATTTAAAACACCTTATCGACACAAAGGAATGGTAAGAATTTGAGAGTTCAATAATTAAAAATATAGTATTTTCTTTACACGTCTAAAGATTATAAGGCGGTCAGACCGTAGTCTGATTTAATGACGGGCTGGTTACCGGGATTGATGCCAGTACCACAACCGGGAAGAGGGGAACCATGCATGGAGAGATTAGCAATCATTGCTGGATCCATGCCTCCATGCAGGCCCATCATGTGCAAGTGATGTGGCGTCATACCATGCCCACTTGTCTGATTCCCCGGATGTGACATTGGACTGATCGAAGGGTCATGCGACAGATTTTGTTGTCCTCCCACACAGTGCAAGTCATTCATGATGTTATCCGTGACATTCTCTATACTATCCGGCCGTCCGTTATTATTCGATTTCTTCTTATCATTGTTATTTGTATTCTTATTTGATCTACTCTTTGGTGCTCCCTTAGCCGTTGTGATCACTCCAGCCGGATTAGTTTTTCTTCTAACGTTTTTGGTGTTGGGTAGTTTGTTGTCTTTCTTCCATTTCATTCTTCTGTTCTGGAACCAGATTTTGATTTGTCTCTCTGACAAGACTAGGGTGTGGGCTATTTCTATTCGTCTTCTTCTTGTAAGGTACCTATTGTAGTGAAATTCTTTCTCCAGCTCTAGTATTTGGTGTCGTGTGTAGGCTGTGCGTTGTCGCTTCGGTTCCATTCCAGGTTGGTATTGTCCATTTGCTGTAACAAAGCAAACACACTATGATTACGGTGAAAAACACACCTTCTAATACTGAAATTCTGACCACGAGCTCATAATAAATTCATACACAAACTCATAAAAAAAGTTGGTAAATATTATTAACTGTACAACCAGTAGTTCATTGCGTGCTGGCAACAAGCACTCTGAATAAATTAAAGAATACAGTGTAGGGCAAAAGTATGTATATAAATAGGTGTGCTGTATGCTGCTTATGTTCATATACCTAGAGGTTAAAACATGTGGTCACAACGAAGTGTACAGCAGGCAACGAGCTGCGTGTGATAATTAATGTACATAATAATTACACTTGCTTGAACATGGGCTTCCTTTTTCGCTTTGATTAATTGTGGATAGTAAATTAGTTAGTTTTCAGACCACGTTGTAGGGACGGGTGTGCGGACCAATGGTTATTGATTGAGATAGACTGCATGTCCGTGGTTAACAGCTAGCTTGATGGTGTCTTAAAGGTGGGTTTGTAATTAACATGTAACTTAATCAACCTACAGATGGCTTTTATGAGTTATGCAAAATTTATTGTTAGATGGCTTGAAAAATACTCCTGTATTACACACAATATGCACGTACACATATGTAAGTACATATTTTCTCAAAAAATACAGAAATAATCTGCTCTTGCAAAGTCCAAGTTTTTGTATTTTCAAATTTCTTGAAATTCTAGCTATATTACAATAAGTTTTTCAGATATTTATTTAAAAGTACAAATTAAAACAAACTCAAAGAAAAATATCTTAATTTCAATCACATCTGGTAGTTATTAATCGAGATTTAATAGAAATTAAATTTTCAGGAGTGAAATTTTCAGTATTGTAGGTTGTAATGGCACGATTTTCAATCATAAGTGATTATCTATATTTATCAGTCGGCTAAGTCTTATTTGAACCAAATCATGCAATAAAATTTACAAGAGGTTTTTTCCGACTTATTATTATTAAATATTTTTTTTACTTCGGCAACCAAGATATTCGACAAATTATTTTGATGCGTTTTTAGTTTGAACTATTTATAGATATGAGTAAGTATACTATGCATTCAAATCACATCAAATGACATTCGACGGTTAGTAGGCTAATGTCTAAACTTGTTAAAGAATGGAAACATTGTTGGAAATTCTAGCAATTCCTTTAATTTCCTTCGACGGAAATTGCCTTTATACTCAATGTCTATGGAAAATCTTGATAAGTTACTTTGTTGAATAGTATGGTATGGTAATATAATACAAAAGGAAAGGAAATTCAATTTGAATAACAAGTTACTTTTGCACAAATAAAAATTACAAACCACTGTTTGGCAATAATAGCATTAGGTACTAAAGAAATACTATATTAGTAGCATACTATGATTTTAAAAACATTTACATGTGGTGGAAAGATTTAGTTACATTTTTGAAAAAATAATAGATCTTTGCCTATGTAATTGGAGATTCTATATCCAGTATTTAAGGTTTTTTTATTTGTGGATTGGCGCGTAATTTGAAATCCAAATAAATTTTAATTTTATTTCAAACTCGCAGCTTTGCTCGCCCCATTTTCGTGATGAAACGTATCAAACTCAAACTCAATAAAATTTTATTTAATACGATACAAGAATCACTTTGAAACGTCTTATCTTATCTTATATCCATCTCCTGGTTCTAAGCTACCTTCCCACCAATTTTCAGCCAAAACGATTCAGCCGTTCTTGAGTTATAAATAATGTAACTAACACGATTTTCTTATATATTTACCTAAAGAAGATTCAGTCATTAGAATTAACTGAAGTAAAAACAAAATAAAACTATTGATTTAAAATAAAGGTTGGAAAAGTAATGTCATCTTGAAAAATCATAAAGAAGTAAAAGTCAAAGGTCTTCTATTTTCAAATACGAGTCCATCTGAAAGTTAATAAAATAAATCTTCGAAACATTGACCAAGCTCTGTATATAGAAGTTGATACAATTATCTATAACAAACAACATGTTGATTGTGAAAGTCAATCGAAATCACACATACGACTATCCCATTATAAGAAAGAGACAAAGCGAAACCTCCAGGTCCGTCCAGGAATTCTTCGAGTGTCCGTGGTTTGGGCGGTATTGGTATGCGCGGTTGGTTGTAGGGAGAGCTCTGAGATTTTCTTAGTGGTCAACTGACAGTGATAGGGGTATTTTGAACATAGAAACAATTGGGTATCTTCAAAGAGATAACCTATTTGAAAACTGGCAACTTGACAAGTTTTCCTTTTAAGACGTCCGTCATAGCTCAGTTCGTAGCCTTTTAAGCTGTAGGGCGTGGGTTCGATCTCCACTGAAATCGGCTACGTATCTGTTATCACACAAAATTAAATGTGGTGAACATAGATGTTAGTTCTCTGTCTGGGTGTTACATTGTATTCTAAGGATGTATAAAAATAAAGTAATAAAGCTATCTGGTTCCTAAAGTACAAGTTTAGCTTAGTTTGGGACTAGATAGGGTTGTATGGAATATCTACAATATTTATTTTACGATTACTTATTAGATTGGCTCTTCCGCTCATAGAATTTTAATGACTCAATGAAAATCGTGATCAATCATCACGTGATTTGGCATTTGTATTTAAAAAGCCAAGGAGCCTGTAATGGCATGCAACAACCTGATAAGATTTAGTATTTTACTATTATATTAATATACTAGCTGATACCCGCGACTTCGTCCGCGTGGATATTTGAGTTCGTTTGTTATGACCAACTGCTAGTTACCATTGTTTTGAGCTTGTACTTTAGAATGTATTTGAATTTAAAGGTGAGTGCTGTTGGAGCTGATTTTTTTCAGCAGTGTTTAGTTTAAGTATGATAGATGTTTCCCGCGATTTTGTCTAAGTGGTTATCATCGGTTTTTTTGTAAACATTTGTGTGTATTAAAACCTGGTGACAAATGCTGCGGTAGCTGAAATTTTTTTAATGTTTTTTTTTCGTATTTTGTAAAGCTATTTCTTGTGATTTTATGTTATATGTTTCCCGCGATTTTGTCTAAGTGGTTATCATCGGTTTTTTTGTAAACATTTGTGTGTATTAAAACCTGGTGACAAATGCTGCGGTAGCTGGAAATTTTTTAATGTTTTTTTTTTAGTATTTTGTAAAGCTATTTTTTGTGATTTTATGTTATATTAGTGGCTAATTTGGGGTTTCGTATGCGTGTTGGTGTATAACGAATCAGATTTTTTAAATTTGACATGACCAACTGCTGGTTACTATAGATTTGAGCTTGTACTTTATAGTGTATTTGAATTTGAAGGCGAGTGCTGTTGGAACCGATTTTTTTCAGCAGTGTTTAGTTTAAGTATGATAGATGTTTCCCGCGATTTTGTCTTAGTGGTTATCATCGGTTTTTTTGTAAACATTTTTTAATGTTTTTTTTTCGTATTCTGTAAAGCTATTTTTTGTCGTTTTATGTTATATTAGTGGCTAATTTTGGGTTTCGTATGCGTGTTGGTGTTGGTTTGTTTGTGAACCTTTGTGTGTAATCGAACCTGGTGCCAATTGCTGCGGTAGCAGATTTTTTTTAATGTTTTTTTGCGTATTCTGTAAAGCTATTTTTTGTGATTTTTCTTAAAATCATTTTCCGTTTTTTCTTCTTTTAGGGAAATAATTTTCCTATTTTCTTTTTTAGTACACCTTTGCTCTATTAGAGGAACACACATTCTAAGTTTCATGCTTCTAGGGCTAACGGTTTAGGCTGTGCGTTGATTTTTCTTTAAACCATTTTTCCCCTTTTTCTCCTCTTCGGAAAATAATTTTCCATTTTCCTTTCTTAGCGGATGCCTACGTCATAACATCTACCTGCATGCCAAATTTTAGCCCGATCTGTCCAGTGGTTTGGGCTGTGCGTTGATAGATCACTATGTCAGTCAGTCAGTCACCTTTGAGTTATATATATATAGATTCCCTCTGGGTCCTACTGGTGGGCTAAGGCCCTCATCCCCCATTCCCTCCTGACGACGCGATCCTTGACTATGCTTGTTCAGTCCGTCAGAAAACCATCATAAATAATAAATAAATAAATACATATTATGGGCAATCCACACAACACTATCTAGCCCCAAATTAAGAAGAGCTTGTCCTATGGGTACCATATAGCTGATATAATACTTGTATATATATTTTTTAATACATATTTAGGATCCAATATAACACCCAAATAAAGAACAAACATCTGTGTTCACCATAAAAATATTTGTTCTCGGTGGGGATCGAATCCTCGACCTACGGTGCAGAAGGCATAGCTACTACCAACTGCGCTGAGAGGCCAGTCAAAAGGCTCATCTTGCCATCTCCGTTTTGGTAAAAAGATTGTGTTTATAACTTTTAAAAATCAAGAAGCTGTAAAAATAATGGATGACCGAACAGCAGCATTCATCATCAGATGCAAAACACAAGAACCCGTTACTTGCTACCGGTCGCTTCGTTAGCCGGTCCGGTATCAGGACGATGACAATCTGAATTGAATTACCGGCTACCTGCGACCGTGTGGTCTCATGAGCGATCTTACAATCTCCATCCCATCGACGCATGCTATCGACCTACCCGGTGGTCCCTCATTACTAACCCACGTACATCTACAGCTATTGTGTCTCTGTGAAAAATGCTGCCCAAATGACAGGTGACGATAAGAAAAATTCAATATACACCTTCATAACTTTGTCACAAACAGTGGCAGTCATAACTTTCCCTCGTGATCGATCAAAAAACCGGTCCAAAGATGCTCTTGACCTGATGAATCGATGCAAATACGTTATTCTGTCTTGTTCATTATTCGATTTTTTTAGATAGCATTGGAGCCTCACCTTTGTAAAGTCAGTGACCTTGATCATGTTTGAATACAGAATAATTTGCTTACAAAATGTTATGCATGGAATGTATAATATCGAGTTTGTTGATAATGCGGTGCTGAGCTATGTTGAAAGTCATGAAACTACTTGGTTCATTTTGGTCTTTGAAAGATATAAACTTTATGAAAAAGTTTGAATAGGAGGTCAGTTTTCTTCCGTGTAAAAATATAAAATAGTGAAAATTTGCTGTTTCTATATTGTAAAAAGATGCAAAGCCTGTTTTTTTACACTAACGTAAAGGCTAAAGTATAGACGAATGAATAAAGCCTTGCGCACATCTAAGTGAAATGCGATGGCGATCAGTGAAACGCTGTCATGTTTAAAGATATTTGACAGCTTTTCACTGATCGCCATCGCCATCACCTAAATTTACGAAGGCCTTTAGAATGCTGATTATTTACACACCTCCTACGTCTAACTTTTTTAGATCTGATATTTCTTGGCATTAAAGGTGGATAGCGCTATGTTTTTCGTCTAAATCTAACCACACGCGTCAATCTGTAGGCCTACTACAAGCTCTGTCTGGCTCTGTCTCTGGTGAGTACCAGAAGGTTTAGAGTCTGTGTGGTGTATAATACTGTGTGTGTGACGTTTCGACGTAGGATTTTAGTCAACACCCACACAGACTCAAAACCAGAGCCAGAGACAGAGCCAAACAGAGCTTATGATAGGCCTACAGGTTTCCTACCTTGGTTACCGAATCAACCTCGGTTACCAAACCAAGGCAAGGCAACTGACGCCATTAAAAACTACACGTGCCAGATGTTGCATGTGATACGTTCATATACTTTAGTCAATTATTTTATGTGAAGGAAAACGTGCTATTACCGCTCCTAGAATATTAACTGGTTTAGGTACTCTTAATGTTTTCCATCACGTTTTGAGCGAACTGGCATTGCGCATAAAAAATTTAATAATAGAAAAAAACATCCCAAAGTAGGATCGAAGGTAGGGTCGCTCTCACTAAGCCATCGGTGCTCTATAGTAATTGTAAATCTTAGTACATTATCAGAAATTTGAAAAGCTTCTTTGAGGCGCCAATCTTTTCACCATAATGGTTCGAAAAGACTAAAAATAAATTTGGAAGAGATTAAAACCCGAAATTTGAAATTTGTGGAAAAAGGGTTATACATTATAAATATGTGTACTTATTTATACCTACTCGTATGTAGAGGCAAAGGATGGCATAGGTGCTATAGATGCTAGGCAAACCTATTCTATATAAAGTCTTGTCCTAGGCACTATTGCGTCCCGTAAGTACGGGTTTGACTAAATACCAGTTGTCCCTGACGTTTTATTAAACATGCTTATTAGATGCAAAGGCCTGTAGGCTTACCACAAGCTCTGTCTGGCTCTGGTTTTGAGACTGTGAGGGCGCTGACTAAATAAATCCTACTTTGAAACTACACACACACAGTATAATTCACTGGACACTAACACAGACTGAAAACCAGAGTCAAAGACAGAGCTAGACCGAGCTTGAGGCAGGCATTTTAGACTGTTAATTAGATATTACTATGTCAAAAAGATAAAGAAGCTGCTGAACTAAAAAAAACATTGAATAATGAAACTGACTTAATGAAAACTGATCGAAGTATGCAAGCTCAAAAGTTTCAAATATATTAACAAAATTCTTTTGACAATGTTTAAAATATTAACAAGAAGCGTAGTTTAAAAATATCTAGCTCAAAAAATTTTGCAAAGAAGCGCGTGTATTTAGACAGGTTCAGTTTAAAAATTACAGCAATCTTTCAAGACGGCTTATCAAAGATACAAAAGCCCAAACTATCGATAATCTCCAAACGAAATTCCCTACCACAAACTCATTCAAAAGTAATAAAAATAAATGACACTCATTAACATGAGCGCTGGGTTCCTATTGTTAGAGACTCCTTGCAAAGCAGGACCTTTGTAACGACAGCATATTAGTAAAATGTCACAACACTTCAAAAGACACACGCCTCAAGTATCTCAAATTTGAAAACATTCAGAGTGATATTGATGGGTGGTGATTTGTTAATTCTTTTAGCGGATGTACCGCGAACATTTAAAGCCACTTTGCGGTGTATGACAATGGGAATCAGGAGATATTAATGTGGTGACATTAGTCTTGGATTCTGAAGAGGTCATTGAAAAAATATTAAAGCTTTAAAAGGTAAAGAAAGGGCCAGTTTAAAATATTGTTTTTAAAAACTTTTCTAAACCCTAAAATTATTTCCTGTCCATAAGCCATTGAGGTGAGTTACTTACTCACCTACTTAAATAATTACAAAAACAATAATCTGATGATGATGATAGATTTATGTTAAGTACATAAGTGATATCACTTATGTACTTAACATAAATCTATCATTATGTATCATATTATACCTAATCTATCTTCAGAAAAAAAATAGATATTTGTGGCCAACCCACTCAATACTAACTAGCCCCAAACTAAACAGTCCCAATTTCTCCCTATATCAAAGTTTTTTTAAGATCTTTAAGAATGATTCAGTTAAATTTGGTGTATAAGGTGTAACACGAGCACCCACGAAAACATGAAATGCAGGCCCATCGTACAGACCCAAAAAACAGACAAAAAAACGCAGTGTCAAAACTTCAGCACTCATTTCAGCACCTATTCAGAGTGCAAAAGAAACACTCGCGAAAATGGGATAATCAAAACCATTACCCGACTCACTATGACCAAACTGCATCTTTCTAATTTAATATGATTTTAAATCTATGATTACACATGAACCAATTATTTTTCACTTTTTTAATCGTTATCGATCGAGATCTGAAAGTTCCGGTTTGTTTTTAGAAGAAGTATTTTACACCCTCTAACAATAATTAAATTTAATGTTGATGTCAAGAACTTATTGAAATGGGCATAAACAAGACATCCTTTATCCATTCCTTAAAACCATTTTGTCTCAGCAAAAGAATGGCAGAGATTGTGTATTTTTAGATATCTAGGTACAGTCAGCACCAAAAATAGATATAAACCAGGGTCTACCAACGTTATTTGTGTTGCACCCCCGTTATGAGTAAAATCAAAATCAGCGCCCTCTACCTTGCTTTCCGAAAATGGCTTTTCTACACGGGCAATCTAGAATTTCAATTTAGGGACCCCTTATTTTATGTTTGCTAGTTTTTGAGTTTATCACGTGTATGATAAGGAAAACGCTAAAATAACGAGCTAAGCGAGCCACAATAGCAAACTTTACCAAAAGAGAAGCTAGTAAAGATCCAAGTCGCTATGATTTTGTCGACCTTTTGGGAAAATTGTATGATAACCCGTGGGCTTGTCTTTTAGTTACCCACGTCCAATATAATAGAAATAATGAAAATGGTGAGCAAAGCAAGCCACAATTAAGCCAGTTAAACTTAATTGGCATGTTTTTTTTGCAATTTTGAGAAAATGGTAGGTATGTTTAACTTTGACTCGTGAACGATAGCGCATAGCATGTTAAGCCTATGGGTTCACTCGCGCCCCCTTGACGAATCATAGTCTCCAGGGGGGCGCACCTCACAGTTTGGTAACCTTTGTGTAAACAATAGCACGGAACCAATCTTTTTACACCCTGTACTAACGAGAAATTTATAAGATTATCTATTGGAACAACTGTTACTAGTAAAAATATTGGTATCTTATTCACGCAATTTGGGATTACCATCAGGATGAAGAATTCCACTACTGGAATTAAGCCACATTTGAGGGAAGAACAGTTTTGAGCCTTTTCAATCCACCAACTTCACGAAATCCACCTACAATGTTGCTAAAAAATTGAAATCAGTCGAGCAATAATGCATAAAACGATCGATGTATAAACTTACCAACGCCAGCAACGTGTATCTTCTTCATCCACGGATATATAACCCTGTCGTTGTTATCCGAACAAATCGAAGAGTCATCATCTTCAACGGGCGGACTATCCAGAAGCAGTCTCTCTTCATCCAGCTCTGAAGCCGAAGGGGAGCCTTCTCGTCCCAACGCGTGGAGCTTCCTCCCCGCTGGCGCAGCTTCTTCAATATGCCTCTCTAGTCGTAAGCCTAGCTCAGCCAGTCCTGGAGTAACCTCGTTCTGGTACCCATGGTCTGTCTCAGATGGATGAGAAGCTTCTGGCGGCCGTGGTGGTGGTGCTACAGGTGGATGCTGAGGCAGCGGATGGTAGTACCCTCCATACCCGTAACCTGTTCCTATCTGCACCGGCGCGTATTGATGCTGGTATGGGTATTGGAGATGTTGGTGCTGGTAGTACTCTCCCGGTGGGATGTAGTCTGCTTGGCTGTACTCCTCGGAAGGTGGGAACTTGGGGTCCGGCTGCGGTTGGTATCCACCGTTCATGAGGAAGGAACTCATGGTGGGCGTGGTCGGATCGGCGCATCACCTTTTAGAAAACACGCCTAATATGGCCGCCATCAACGATATACCATTTTTTTTATATCTGGCTTATTGTGGAACTTTCCCTACATAAGCTTTTTGATTTATTTATTTTGCAAGTGGTATTTCAGATTTCAGCGTGAATGAAAACATCTACAGTGACGCAGTCTGCGTTTTTAATATGCTTTATCTTGTTACAATTTCTATTTAGAAGTACTATGATGTGGTTCTTTTGACTTAGTAACGATCTGACACTGATTTTTTGAGTGATATAAAGATACTTTTTTGATCACGTGGATTAATGTTCGTTGCTAAAACGCATATTAGTTTAGTTTTATGATCATAAACATCAGTATAAAGTCATTTCTGTGTTTACTTAGCTTGTTTTACTCCGTAGCAATCACGATAGTCTTCAAACACACCCACAATATTTATTAAATTCGTTTCAGCACTCTGTTCACTTAAACTTCTTCTTAAAAAATCACTAGCACTTATAAAACCATGTACTCATACACTTGATTATTCAAAGTTTTATTGCAAAGTCATTTGATTTATCACATTTTAATCATAAACAATGGAGCAGACGCGCACATTTCTGCAGCGACATTTTGAGACAATATACACTGCCCAACAAGCCAGCGCACTCTGTCACTTTAAGGACTCCTATACATGTTCATCAATTTTTACATACCACCTTCCATTTTTAAGGCGGAGCTGTTCTTCAGCTGTCTTATCCACAACCATACACTCAAAACTAAACCTTGTGCCCTTATAACACAGCCTTTTATCCCCTGTAGATTTGCACAAAAGCACCAAGCCGCATTATCAACGGTCTCTTTTCCACTTACACAGTACAGCGCAGGTCGATTGAAACAGATGTATAAGTTATCATTGAAAGCCGCCAGTATTTTTAGACGTCCATCTTGTTCTATCAAGTAAGCTTTTGCATTGGAGTGTGAGAGACGGAGTTTTATACAAAGCTTATTTTAAGAGATTAAGAAGCTGTTTAGTAATAATACAGAATGAACATGGTCTCTGTTCGTAACGACACGGGTGTTTTAAATATTTAATATGCAATTTCCTTTATTTTTCATTATTATAATGGACGACAAGTGAGATATAATTAGGTAGGAATTAATAGTATTTGATATACTCCGTGTAAATGCAATTTAATGGTTATTGTCATATGTATATTTTTTTAAAACCGATGCTTAATTGTTGACACCGCCTTTAAAAAGAATTACAAATAAAAAAGTTCATAAGTTATGGTTAAGGCACTGATAACCGTCAGATAGCTTTTATTTGTGCATTTCAAAATTTTTGCATTTTTTGAGAAATATAGAACGAGTTTCATAAACAAAAATTACAAATATTCCGAAAAAAATATCATATTGATCCAAAAAAAAATTTTACAGTCACAAACATGTATAGGGATGGTTTTAAGGCTTATTCACGTGGAACTGTACCTAGATTCACCTAGCTATAGGACTTTACAGTGATCCTTCTAATACAACTGAAAAAATAAATTTTGTATTTGAATTTGAGACTTTACCATTCTGAAAATGAACTTATCACAGACAAAACCTTCTAGTCCTGATACCATATTTTTGCAAATAAATATATTTCAGTTAATTTCATCTTACAGATGAAAGAAATCAGATGAGAGATCTTATTTATATCAAAGAAAACAATAGAATCCTTAAACAATGCAAGAGTGTATGTAATCCCCAATAATCCTGACATTTTGATAGATAAATGGTACTAAGCTTCGGTTTCCTACAAAGCGGTTACCACCTTATGACGGTTATCAAGTTCAAGAGGAACCTTTTCAAAAACTTTTGATCTATTTGACGAATAGCTTCTACAAATTACTTGAAAACTTAAAGCTAAGTATGTATTTATGCATCCGAAACGATTAATCTAGTAAGTATGTAGTTTATAGCCACGTCTAAGAATTGGTGTGTTAAAATGATGAGGTGTTGGTATGTTTGTTAAAAAAAATCACATTGATGTTGAATCACATTGATGTTGACTCACATTGATGTTGACTCACATTGACTTTAATAGTTCTTAGCAATTTTTGATTAAAATGGGTGTAGCTCTGACCACAGTGTTAATGGGATCTCGGGATAATTGCTGATGCAGTTTCTTAACATGTGATTTTGAGGGACACCAAAATAAGGATACCTACATCTTTTATCTTCTTAAATATATAAAACTCTTACGTTACTGACTGACTGACTGACTGACAATCAACGCTCAGCCTAAACCGTAAGTCCTAGAAGAATGAAACTTGGAGGGTATGTTTCTTTTATAGCATCTTTCTTAGTGCACCCCTTGCATTAAGAAAGGAATTTGGTAAATGATTTCCCTAAGCGGAGAAAAAGAGGGTAAACTTTTGAAAGAAAAATCTACGGGGCAAAGGGGCGAGAGAAGCCGCGGGCATCCGCAAGTTTATATATAAAAAATTAAATTAAAAAAAATGTACAAATACGTTCTCCGCTATATTACGTCACACTCACGGTTGCGTCGTGAACCAAAGCCTAACAAAAACAAAAGTCAATCCACAAGTCACGGTACAGCCTATCATGAAGTAAGCAAGTAATAAGTCGCTAATACCGATAGCGTCCGACAAGGGAGCCGACAAACAAACAAGAATGCTCGGTGATTTTATTGAATTAGACGATCACAATAGTACGATCGCGGTCATCACAGTAACGCTGAGTCATGACTCCCAACCGGCTGCGGTACAAAAGGTGGTAACACACGATCAATGGCTGTTTGATCAATAAATAGATGTGCTTCTTTTTGGTGCGGTGTGTTGCTGCTGGGAGAATTGTGATTATTTTGATTTACGAAAAGGAATGGCAGGAATACTGTAATAAACACCGTAGACAGAGACCCTTATAGGCAGAGTGAGCGTAGTGTCTTGCCATTTTTCATTAATAAATTGTGTTTCAATATCTTTCATAAGGTTGAAATGTGCGAACATGAAATTGCTTGACTTGAAAACGTGTTAGGATCAAAAATATTTTTTTGCTAAACTGTGTGCAATAAATAGGTTCAGTGTTTTTATACTCTCAAAAGTTAAAGTGTGTTAGTGATAAGGTCATTGGCGGTGGTCTGCACCTTAATAGCTAATTCTAGTAACAGACACGCAAACAATACTTTGATAAATATTTTTTTTTATAAATTAAATATTCCATTCCAAACACGCTACCGTAACGATAAAATCTGCAGATTCACTGTTTGCAAAATATTTGACAGTAAATTTATTTGGCCCTAGTATATTGATAATCACCAGTTCCTACGAAAATGAAGACGCTCAAATACAAACTTTCTTGAACAAAGTTTCGCTTCACAATCGTTTTTTACGACTTCGACTGCTTGTTTCAAAGCAAACTTAATCCAAGTTTAATGAACAATACGACAGGCCCTTAATCAAACTTTGAATTTCCTTACTTCATTGCTATTCTATTTTCAACCTAATATTCTAAAATATACGATTGAATATAGTTTGTTCTTCTAATACCTCTTATGTTATTTCAGTATTTGTTCTCAGCTGGAGAAGAACCTATTTAGCTGACTTTGATTGTATTATTTGTTTTGTTTTATCTTGCATTGCTTTGAAATTAAGTGAGGATATTCAAATGATGTAGAATTTTTACAAAACTTATAATCATATTTGTAGTTTAATTTTACCACCATCTATCCTCAAACTGGGCAAAGCATAATGTACCGTTTTGAGAAATGATGAAAGAACCTCTAAAAATCGAAATTAGATATATATATTACATAAGTACATTAACATTACCTTAAATATTTTTTTTAAGATCTTTTCTGAGAGAGACTGACTGAGAGACTGACGCTATTCAATCATCTAATTGTAGATGATTGAATAGCGTCAGTGCAAGTTGTGTACTCAATGCCCCTATATACGGGACGCTAGGGTAGGAGTTTAGATGGAAAAGGGTTGCCCAGCACCTATACCATCCTGACAGCCTCGAGTGCCTAATACACAGGAAAGATATGGCTAATTACATGCGGAGCTACTTCGCAGTAAACACTCACGATGTTTTCCTTCACCGTTTGAGAGCACTAGCAACTGGTGCTAGAATATAATAATAAGTAGCTTCATGTTTCCGCTATCATAGAAATTTTATGACTATAGTTTTCCTATATTTGGCAAACTCCTAAAAATTACGATCCTCAATTCTCGTAGGCGGTCTTTTCAAAATCGACGCAGGCGTAGGTACGCATGCGCAAGAGTTTGCTTGCCAAACACACACATGCACACAATGTCTGTGTACCTATTATTATTTCTTCTGTGCTGTAAGTGTTCCAAATTCAAAATTTTCTAGTGTAAACAACATGGTATATTATTGCACACACACAAACTTACAATATATAAGACATGCCAGTATGTAGGTATCCTGAATACACTGCCCAAAGCCGAATTATCTTCAAATACCGAATTATAATTTAATGTTCTTGTTCTCCCAAATTCTACGAATTTATTCCATTCGTGAGCGTTCTTGCAAAACGTATAATTTTAAATTTCGCAGTGATCCCTCGTGATGCAGGGGATCGGATAGCCAATTTTCTTTAATGGCGGGTTTCGTTTCCTATCTTTGTTGGGTCGAGTGCCGACGTTTTTTGCATTCGCCCCTCCTACAGTAGAGCATGTTTGGCTCTAAAATTTATGGGGTACATATACATACCTATATAAACGTACCTAAATATAAAATGGGCTGGGGCAGTTGTTATTATTGGTTTTCCAACAAAATTATGTGTGTTTTTTTATGCAAGGAAACTAATAAAAACCAGCGAAATCTAATCATGATCAGAGGTTTGAGGAGGCTATAGTTTCAAAAGTGTTGTCTTACTTCATACAGTACCTAAATTAGTTGTACCTATTTAGTTATATTTAATCAAATTAAGTCTGAAAAATTAAAATCACAAACGATATCAATAATTTCAAAATAAAAAAAAATAAAAAATTATGCTTACTAAATCCTCTACAGTGACTCACTGGCTACTTTAGCGTGGAACCCCACTGCCAAGATTTGTGTAAAATTATTCTACAGCTGTCCTGCCGAGGATGTCAAAATATATTTTTCAACCAGAAATAACTTTACTAAAACAAGAGCCATTATCACCAAATATCCGAGTAATCACTATCCGCCAGATTTTAACAAATTCTGCTGCTAATTATGAAACTTCTTGCTTATTGACACTGATTGAAACGACAAGCCGAAAATTAATAAAAGAATAAGTTCATAATATTAAACCTAATATTTTTAATAAGCCGAAAATTATAAAAAAAAGCATAGAAAGTAAAACCTGAAGCAGAAATATTTGTAGCTAAAAATAACGTAATTCAAAGAACCTGAAATAAACATTAGGTCTCGCTAAAATCCATCCTCTAACCAAAACTCCCAGAAATCCTGTTCACGCACACTCAAAGCCACGCAGAAGTTTTGACGCACGTCATCGTATGTCAAACGTTTGACAGTTGACAGCATGCGCCTCCACGCTCTCCGAATGACGTCACTTACACGGGAACGTAATCAAGGCTGTCAATAGAAGCTACAAATAAAAGCAGAAGAAGTAATGAGAACTTTTGGGAACTGAAATCACTAAAACCAGACCTAAATATCTGTCATAGTTTAAATCAAACCAAAATGCTAGCGCAAAAGTATTTTTTGTCTAATATAAGGCAATATAAAACGAGCAGTTGCAACAACCGTTTAAGTAATGATATAATTTTTTTTGTACATTAATTTTGAAGAATTCTACACTAATTTCTTTTTTATTAGATAAATAACATCGTATCATACTAGCATAAGCTTCTAGATGCCCTTATTTCCCGTCGACTTCATATTTTGCCATCTTTATGTGTATGTCTCACAAAAACGTCAAATGTTACAGCGCCGGGGGAAAACGTTTGGTATTCTTAACTGCTGCAAACCGAAATATCCTATCTCCTGGTAACTGTATTGAATCTTGTGCTTTAATACGATGACGAGAAGGTTGGGTTTCCTTTGGGGTTAAGATGGTGGATAGTTTTGTTTACAGATGAATGAGTAAGTCTTTCATTAATCAGTGAGCAGTCGCGACAGTGCAACGCTGGCGTCGTGGTACAATTTTTTTCCTCTTTCGCCCTTAGATTGGATATTGGACACGATTTCCTTGAAAACTTGGCAGAGACTGGGTGGTCGGTATAGTTAATCAATATAGAGTGAGAGCACTGATGGCCTGGTGGTAGCGGCATCGCCTTCCGATCTTAAGGCCGTGGGTTCAAATACAGTCATGTAGCAATTATTGTTCTGTTTAAAATTCTGTATGTGCAGTGCACTATGCCAGTACTCACAAACAGTAAAGGAATGTCGTAGAACCTCAAGAATGACAGCGATATTTGCGTTTCACTGATCGCCATCGCCATTGCGCTACATTTTTTATTCGAAACTAAAGGTTATTTTCAACTTATCCATATCTTAGATACTTTGCCTATCGACCGTACAGGAACCCTAAATTTGCATTTCAATGTATAACTTATCATGCGAGGGATATCTGAAAATCTCGAAAAGAATTCCTTTTATCTCTCCCCTCAGTCACTCCGCACTCTATCTCGCGAATTATCCCTCTGGGTGAAGGGAGGGGGATATGTTTTGCTGGCGATTTTTATTTAAACTGCATGGACGAACCCATATAAAACACATGTACATGTATAAATGAGCAGTGTGTATGTATAGTGTGCATTACAAATAGGGTGTAGAGAAAACTTTTATACAACTTGTTTATGGAACAAGTTATGACCCGCCTGATATATAATGGTAGCCATCGCCTGTAACAAAGTATTGTCTCTTAGGTCACACACATCAGGAACGTGCCCTATGAACCACTGCTTTGCGTCCATCAATTTGAGGCATACAAATGTTCAGCCTCATTTGCCAGTGATTTCACCGACACCCATACCCTTCAAACCGAAACACAGCGATGCTGCTTCACGGCAGAAAATAGGCATTGGTGGTAGTACTTCCCCGGACGAGCCTTTCACAAAGAGCTCTACTACTACTAGCGTAAGAAAATTATATGCAAATCTTTGATAATATTTAGGCCTGTTCAAAGACTCAAGGTTTATTATTTACATAATTATAAGTTTAAAAAACTTGAGAAACCGACTTCATTGCCAAACGGCTAAACCGATTTTAATGAAATTTGTTTGGGACAATCTGGACGTAAGAATAACCTTCCAAATAAAAAAATAATTTTCCAAATTGGTTCATAAATGACGGAGGCATGCAGTTACAAACATTAAAAAAATTATTAAAAAAAAATGGCAACACCGATTTTAATAAAATTAAAATGGGACCAATCTGGAAGCAGTACCTTTCAGATAAAAAAATATTTTTTCAAATCGGCTCACAAATGACGAAGTTATGTGGTAACAAACATAAAAAAAAAAAATAAAAAAAAAAATAAAAAAAAAAAAAAAACATACAACCGAATTGAGAACCTCCTCCTTTTTGATTGGAAGTCGGTTAAAAACTAGCTTATACTTACTAGTAGCTTAGTTTTTAACTTATTTGAGCTCATAAGTTTAATAAGACACATAAATTAAAAGCTAATCTTATACTTAGATAATTTTCCTTCCACGCTACAGATAAAAAACACGTGTCAAGGAAGTTTGTTTTTTCAATTTTCAGTTCTTCAATGTGCCCCTTGTACAGTACCAACCAATATTCAAACAACATTACGAACACAAACAAATCTTATTATTGTGCATCGTGAATGTCAAAATGTGCGTGCAAATATTTAAAGAGTATGAAAGCGCATTCTTCTACGATCGATCTGCATCTAATACCCAATCGATCAAAACAGTGACTCCTACAATAAACTCCAATTTTACGGTTCTACGATACCAACTTTCTACTGCCTGATCGAGATCGATTGCCCAGAAAATTGCACGAATCACCGTAAATATTTTGACACAATCCGAGCATCGTATGACGAAACAATCGTATTCGAAATTCAAACATTTGAACGCTTTCGTTCTTTTGAAGGGAACGTTCAAAACTTAATATTGGAGTCTGACATTTGACAGATCGGTCTCAAGGGTGGTTTTGGCTGTTCGGAAGCCAAACAGTAGCTATGCTTGACAATAGTAGAGACAACGCCACTTGGGACTCGATAAGATTATCAGAAAAAGGCTCTGCTTATAACGCTCAAGTTTCAATGTCAATTAGAACCTTAGTTCCTATGTTTTATATCCCTGTTGTAGCTCTTTTCTGCTTAAATTATTTATGTGATATCATATAAATATAGAATGGTACTGATATAAATATAGGCAGGCGTTTATTTGCTTTTCCTGATGGTAGTGTAGTTGTAGCCACTCTGCTTTCGTTAGGTCGCTGGTTCAAAGCCAGTCATTTTTTCTATTCCACCTTGTTTCTATTCTAAAATGTAAGTATGTGCGGAATACTAGTAGGTACCTAGAAATAAATCGCATAATAGTACAATCAAATAGTTAAAAAAACACCGTGAGTTAAGTAGAATAGAATATTACTTTATTGTATACACCAAAATAAAACGTTAAAAAAGCAGCCAAGTGCGAGTCGGACTCGCCCATGAAGGGTTCCGTAGCACGACGAACTACAAGAACCTTTTTAGATGTTACTTGATGTAACATAATAAGGTTCTAGTAGTTCGTCGAAAGGTAAATTGTGGTTTACGGTTTATGACGTATAAAAAAAAAACTACTGACTAGATCTCGTTCAAACCAAATATCGTTGGAAGTTTACATAGTAATGTACAACATATATTTTTTTTAGTATTATCATTTTCTTACTTTAGAAGTTAGAGGGGGGGGGACCAACTTTTTTCCACTTTGGAAGTGTCTCTCGCGCAAACTATTCAGTTTAGAAAAAAACTATATCAGAAACCTCAACATCATTTTTGAAGACCTATTCATAGATACCCCACACGTATGGGTTCGATGAAAAAAAATTTTTTGAGTTTCAGTTTCAAGTATGGGGACCCCCGAAATTTATAGTTTTTTTTTTATTTTTATGTAAAAATCTTAATGCGGTTCACAGAATACATCTATTCGCCAAGTTTCATCAGTCTAGCTCTTACGGTTTCGGAGAAAAATGGCTGTGACATACGGACGGACAGACAGACAGACAGACAGACAGACAGACAGACAGACAGACATGACGAATCTATAAGGGTTCCGTTTTTGCCATTTGGCTACGGAACCCTAAAAAGGAACAAGAAAAAGACTTAACAGTAAAGGTACAATGAGTGGTTTTATCGCTAAAAGCGGTTTCTTCCAGGCAACCTTAAGCATAGACATTGACGCTGTTTATATCACCTACAAAGATGCAAAAGACCGGTCTTATTTTCAGACCTAATGTTGTTAAAGTTAGGTTTCGTGAAGTTAAGTTTAATGCTCAATAGGAGCCTTTCTAAGGCACAATTGAAATCCTCTCACCACACTAGTTTGACCAGCGACACAAGAAGAAGTTTCGTGAATTAGTTTCGCTATTGCATCAGCACGGAATTGCATCTCTGAATGTGTTCTCGCAAAAACCTTCACCGTCTTCGGTGATAAATGGTTTTACAGAAACAGAGGATTTTCGAAAAAGTACCGCCGATGTCTTTGGACCGAAACACTACCCTGAATAAATGTAATTGGGAGCTTTAGAAAGCCGAAACGTTTTCAATTCTTAAGTATGTATGTATTTTTGGTGCGCTATTATTTTGGTAGTTGGTTATTTTAGTCTCTACTGAAATAATAAACAAGTATATAGTTTCACGAAAAAAAGCATTAAAAATAAAATAAATATTTTAGACAATCCACTCAACACTATCTAGCCCCAAACTAAGCAGAGCTTGTACTATGGAAACCAGATAGCTGATTTACTACTTGTTCACATTTTTTTTTGTAAATATGTACATACTTATATAATACAATAATAACACCCAGGCAGAGAACAAACATCTATGTTCACTAAACAAATATTTGTTATCGGTGGGGATCGAACCCACGACCTACAGCGCAGAAGGCAGAGCTACTACCAACTGAGATGAGAGGCCAGTCAATTTGCAATATCATTGTACAATTTTTAAACAGGTGATGTTTTTTCACAATTTAAAGCTGATATACATATGCGGACGATCGACCCTACAATATAAGACATTGTTTCAATACCAACTCGAGTAGGAATCCACTAAAACGGAACAAAGACTCGGGTACTAAGCCGATCCTCGAGAAAAATAGTAGGAAATCCATTAATATCTGTCACAGAGTCTCCTTGTTAAATGCATACAATACTGAAGCTTTTTAGAAGACTTACAATGGGGACTTGGCTAAATTAAAAGTTTTTCGATACGCGAGTGCGACATTGCAAGGAACTGGAGGACTGGTAATTATTGTAGTACCATTTGCAAAACAGTCAGTACCTAGCAGTTTTTCATAAAAAAACGACACGACAACATGAAACTACGAGTATATCGCAAACATTTGACTATACTTAGATAGTTATGAGATCTACGAGTATATCGCAAACAAAATGACTAGATAGTTATGAGCTCAAAAATAAAAGTATAGTAAGTTTTTTACAAACAGACAAGTTTTTTTTTTACATTTGGTCCTTAATCCATATTGAAAGGTTTTTTATACTTCTAGGTTTGTTAAATATTTGAAATCTGGGCCAAAATATTTAATTACAAAACCTTTAAAGATGGATATAATATATAACAAAACCTTTAATTAAGGAAAAATGTCGGTATGTCGCATGAAACAGTGTCGCCTAACTCAGACTTTTTCTGCGAACAGTACAACACAAGTTCGTACGTCAACTGCCACAGGTCTGTAAAGACACATTTAAGCGGAAAAAAATCAAAATTAATGATTCAGTTGGCAGCTACTCGTAGTAGGGCACACGGTATACCGACGACTGTACCTTTCATGGTCCTACGCTTCGCTTCATTCTGTTTGCCTTTTACTGGCTTTCAAAGAAGTTCCGGGCTGCCTGTGAATTGGAACTACTCTGCTTTTTCAGTAGGTATAAATACCCTTTGGAGCAAATGGTTGATAACCTCTGGCGCAGTAGGAGATTGGCATAGACCATAAGCAAAGATCCTGTAAGATATGCCAAAATGTCGAATGTCTGTATGATCTGATAAGCTTTGTTCCAGCTGTAGTGAAAAAAGAGCTTTATTTCCACGTAGATTATCTCATAGATATAAGCGAGAGATTATTTCATAGATATACTCTTTTACGGGGGTATTTCGAATGATTGGAGAATAGCTTCCAATTTGTCAGTTACTTGACATAAAAATCTACGTAGGTAAGATATCACCTTACGTAGGAAATAAGATATTCTCTGACCTACATAGATTTATATGCCAAGTTACCGTCAAATTGTGAGCTAGTCCCCAATCATTCGAAATACTCCCGTCTTATATCGATTTACTTTTAATTACTCAGATACAAAACTCAAAGCAATGAGATCCCGTGACCCATTTTAAAAGTTTCATTCGAAGCAGAAAGGCAATGAGGGGAGTGATAAATGAAGACCATCAATCAGCTGTATAAGTGTTGCAAATTTTCGCCATCGAGCAGTTATCTCGAATACAGTTTTGTTTTGAATAAAATGATTGAGCATCGGACCACGTTGGATGCCGTATCAAAGATTCATATTTTGACGCATGAGAGTACACTAATGTTTGAAGTTGATGATTTTTTATCGATCAGACCTTGCAAATTCTTGTTTTAATTGCTGTGAAAAAATGTTTTCGAGCTTTACAGTCCATATTCCGAAACAACAGTCGAGCCTTAAGTACAGATTTTTGTAATTTTTCAATGGAGAACTGTAAAAAAATCTGTGCTTATACGAGCCTAAGATTGCTTAATCTATCAAGAAGTTGTATAAACAAAAAGTACATTATATGGGTACCTACAACATACCTAAGTGCTTATCACCACAAGAAGTTACACACAGACAGAAGTTTTAAGACGAGAAGAAAAGTGCTTCAATAAACTTAGGTTAGCTTGGGCTTCGATTTTCCCATCCACTTTAGCGCGAACGATTCACTTAAAAGTTGGAAATTGCTTTGTTTCGAAGACAGTGGATATTGGACGGTGTGACTTTGATTAAGAAGTGCACGTCAGGAAATGGAGAATTCCCCTGTTTTGAATTGTGTTAAGCTATTCAAAATTTACGTAATGTTACTGAATAAGTTATACCCATCTTTTTTGTTTTATAAATGTATAGAATAAAAATCTTATAAATCTTAAAAAATCTATATGAAATGCTGAAAATTTTTCGTTTTTTTTTTTAATATCGCTAACAACCAACTCGATGGCTATTGAAATATAGTATACCTACCTACTACCTATATTAATACCTGCCCAGTGTATTTAGAACTGTAACTACAATCGTTCTGTCCTCACCTGCGAAGGAAGTTCGAAGAATTCGAGGAAGGTCATCTAGCTACTTATAAGCAAGTAGAATAAATCCTAAAATAAGTTGAATTTTTTTTTTTTAAATCTCATATTTTACGTTCATGCAAGCTGTGCTGTGCAAATAATTTTATTTGTCTATAATTCTCACAGTTTAGGAGAGTAGCGCCATCTAGTGCGATAAAATTCATAAGAGTTTGCACAGCGCCATCTAGTATCGAGTAGCAATGATGTGTCAGAAGCTGGGTAATAAATAAGTTTTCCCGAATTTCAACAGGAGTCGCGGAGTTCGCTGTGCTGTTTTACCGACAGAGCGGTAAAAACCGAAGGGGAGCGTTAGGGGAACGCTGCATATTTTGTTAATTTGAGCTTTGCAATTTTGCATGTTACGCTACGAGTATTATTATTCTAAAAACTACGCAGGTTTAGGTGATCTGTCCTGGGGTTTTAGTGACCTTTCACGATCAGGGAAGATAGTAGGTCCATGTTCACGATAGTTCAGTATTTACTTACGAGTTCAAGGTTTACGAGTATGTAGGTATACCTACCCAAAATTGTATCATCATCCTGCCTTATGAAGCCCACTACTGGGCATTAGTCATCCCTACATTTCTGTTTACCCTCTCCGCCCACCGACTTCCCTTTCTCTTATGCGTTTTCTTATAAGTGAAGCAGTTTTCCTACAATGATTTTCATTAGTTCACCTTCCTTTTTTTTAATATTGTTGACAATCTGTACAACTATTTACCGCAAGTTAAGCAGAGCTTGTACTATGAGAACCAGATAGCTGAATAATATTATACATTTATAATAATATTAATTTTTTTAGGCGATAAAGTATGAGAGGGGTAGATGTTGATGTAGCTACCTTTGCATAGAACAATACATAGTAAAGAATCCCGCTATAGAAAGACCTTCACCGAGCTGGTTATTTAATTAAACGTATTTTATATTTAATTAAATATGCCAATTAATATATTCTATAAGGGTTGCCTATCAAATTTCAGTCCAGGATAATAATATGATTAATTAATAATTAAAAAAAAAAAAAAACTTTCCACCGGTTCGTTTAATATACAAATTCTATACCAATCGAAAGTATAGACCCGGTGGAAAGTTTTTTTTTTTTTTCATTATTAATTAATCATAATTATCCTGGACTGAAATTTGATAGGCAACCCATAAAGAATATATTTATTGGCATGTTTAATTAAATATAAAATACGTTTCATTAAATATCCAGCTCAGTGAAGGTCTTTCTATAGCGGGATCTTAGACTAACATTAGCTTCTAGGTCCTTGATGGCCGTGCAATTTGAGAAAATCGGAATTCTTTAGACGATATTTTTTGTAGTATTTGATCTCTTTATGAAGGTTCCGGGGAAGTACTACCACCATGTCTATTTCTACCGTGAAGGAGCATCGCTCTGTTTCGATTTGAAAGGTGTGGGTGCCGGTGAAATTACTGGCATACCATCTGTATGCCTCAAGTTGATGGAAGCAGAGCAGTGCATCGTACCTGACGTGCGTGACCTACGAGGCAGTGCTTTTTTAAAGGCGATGTTTACTACTTAACATCAGGTGGGCCATAGCCTTGTTCCATTAATTAGCTAGTTGTTTATTCAAAACGATTTACTAGTATTTTATAGACGTTCGAAAAACCAGCGGTTATTGGTACCTAGATAATGAAGGATTTATTTTCTACAAGGGTTTTCAACGTTGGTAAGCAAATATTGATGTAGGTAAGTACTTTACCTACCTACATTGGTTACATACCTTATTAGAATTACAAGTACTATTTTCTTTTACTCTTATTTTTATTCTGTATCTATACCTGCCTTTAGTGAAGATATAAATAAAACAACAATTTATTGTTTAAAATTTTATTTTTTTAATTAGTTACAATAATTTAAAATACCATTATTATAATACCATGACACTAGTATCATGGTGTAAAATTATAAACACACACAAACACACAGATTACCTACCATAAAACGAAAAAAATACATGTAGGTACTCCTTACTTACCTACATTATTTATGAATGAAGCATCAAAATATTATATTAAAGTACACAGGCGTGTTTATCTATTGTATGTTGATGATTTAATTATAGATTTGAAAATCGAATTCTGCAATTCAAAAATATATGTTTTTATTTTCTAATAAGTATGAAAGTAGGTACTTATTCGTTACATAATACCAAATAGTTTTTATACCTATACTTATTTGAAGTAGATAAAACCAACCGGTCTACAAAGGTCTTATTTTATGCGACCCCAAAAAAAATAAAGTTCTTATTATTGTATTGAGATTCCAAATTCAAATCGTTCGTTTTTAGGTATTATTATTTATTTATTTATACTTAACTAGTTGCAGCTGCTTGCCAATTGCCATAGCGTTGACGCAGTCACCTTATCAGAGCGACCCAAGGCTGTTTTTTAACTTAGAAGACTTCTTCTTCTTATCGTGTCACTGGTTTTTTAAAAACCATCGTGGCGAGGGAGTTAGTAGATTAAGTGCGCCTCAGAGAGATTCTTTTTGGGACACTCGTAGGTTTTACGACCTGCCGGTTTCCTTACGATGTTTAACATCGCCGCTTGAGAGCACTGACATAGTGCGCATATAATTTTCAATAGAAAAACTTATTGGTATACTGGACTGGATTTCAACCCACGACCTTAGGATGGGAAGGCGAGGCCGCTACTTCTAGACTAGGGTAAGCAAAAACAATGCTGAAGCTGGATTATTGACGGCCGGTAAAAGGCCACTAGTGCAGGGCGTCGATTCCAGCAACACAGATTCCGTAAATCAATGTGAGTTGTCAATTTTTCTTTGAAAATTTTGAAAATAGAACGCGGGTTCAGGGCGTCAATTCCAGCAACACGGTCCAATTGAGTGATCGTCGACTGATCACTGAATCCGCGTTCCATTTTCATATTTTCCAAACAAAAATTGACAACTCATATCGATTTACGCAATCGCTTGAGTGATTTGTGTTTTTAGAATCGACACCCAGCTATCTCTCAGTCGAGCCTGGTTGCTGGAATCGACGCCCTGACCCCGCTGGTATACCTACGCATTATATCTCAGTCTCTGTCTGTTTCATACTAAATGAAAGAGACAGTCAACCTCGCAACACACGAGTCGTCTGTAGTGAAAACTAGCGCGAGCTTACATTTTTGACACTATTCTATGAAGAACTGTCAATCTATGCTTGAGGCTCATAAGACTTATGAAACTCTTTGATGCATGGGTTTCCAACCTCCTTGTTGAGGCTTAATTAAGACGTGATTATTATTATTACTTTATTATTATTTAGCTTCAACTATTTCTTTAAAATAACATAGATTTCAGCAAAAAAATTACCATTTCTTAAATTATGAAAATGAAAATAATAGCTGAATAATGCTGGCCAGCTGAAGGCCCACCAGAGAAAAAAAAAGTGGGAAGGCGGCAATTCAATCCATTTTCACAAATTTTTCTATCATGTTTTTATTTTTAACTTTCCTTGTATTCGTAATGAAAAGCACAGTGTTTACCTCGGGTGAAAGTCTTTTAAGTCCCTCAAGCTCCATTGGCGCCCTCGCTACGCTCTGGCGCCAAACCCGTCTCGGGACTCAAAAAACGTGCATAAACTGGTAGATTGATTTAGATTTAACCTACCATACCATACCAAAACAACCAGCAGGGAATATGCCATAAATATTTATGATGGCAACATTATAGCCAGTGTTTTACATTTTATTTTTTATTCAGGTGTGGCAAACTTGATAGAGAAAATGCTTACATTACGCCGACAAGAGCAGTGCTCGTAAATAAGAAGAAAAAAAGAAGAAACTTCATGGGGACCAATAATTCCTTTTCTTTCTTTATAGCGAGCGCGTTTATGTTTTTTGTATGAATATTTTTACTGTATTAAACCAATAACGTAACTTATGCGTATTTTTTTGTATTAAAGTACATATAAAGCTAAAACCAACATTAAATTGGCCTATAAAAACTCGCACTATGGGTTATATTTCTACTATGGGTTCTTTATTGTGAAAAATTTACTTAAGTATGTTACATTATAATAGGTACTAGCAGCGAAGCCCGGCGTTTCCCGGTCATTCTAGAATGTGTGGTAAAGTAAGAGCATTATTTTCTAGAACTTTCTGGCCAAGTCTAGAGAATTGACAAAGATTTTTATAATGTCCCAAAAGTTAAGAGCCGAGCGGGATTTGAACCTTCCCCTTGGTACGGGGCTGCGCTGACCGCTGCGCATATTTGAGTATTCTAGATAGTTCTGGATTAGTAGCGTTTGGGAGCATTCCTTAAGCTTACCTATTTCAAATAATTTTGAACTTTTCGAACTAAATTTGATAATTCCAGATCATTCCAGATCATTCTAGAACATTCTAGAGCGTTTAGGTGCATTCTATTCTCGTCAAGGTCGAGAATTTTCAGAAAAATCCTTTAGCGATGGAAAAGGATAGATATATAGAAGTCCCTACCGTGTTAGAAAAGGATAGACATAGATTACGAAACTTTTGCCCCTTACAGCCCCCTTCCACCCCTTACGTCCAAATTATAATCCTTCACAGCCCCAGACCGAGGGGTATCTACCACCAAAAGGGGAGCAGATCCTAGTGGACGGTTATCGAATAAACCTCGGACATACGTACGAACATTTGCTTTTTAAAATATATATTAGATATTAGATTACGGTAACGCAATGGTTTAATAAATAAATATCAAAAGGTTGAAACATTTTTAGACTAAATAAAATATTTGCAGACATTCCACACAGCATTATCTAGCCCCAAACTAAACAAAACTTCTTTATGGAACCATCAGGTACAGAATAGAATGTCTATGTCAATAGTGCCTCTTTTTGTGAACTAGTGCCACCTTTGACTTTTCATGCTTGGATTAACTTGGTAGGTATTAAGTTAACCTATATGCACTTATTTTTTGAGCAATAAATAATTTAAAATTCTGAAATGCTTAGATTTTTGGCGTCACAAATAAATTAATAAAATAAGGAGTTTTGTATTTTGGACTTGAAATGGAATGATGAATAATGTAGAAAACATGCCTCAAATTCCTGACAGACTCTACAGGATTTCTTAAATAGTTAGCTAAGGTAAGGTAAAGGTTAGGTTTTGAAGGAGGTTCATAATCTGTGCGAGAAAACTTTGAAGGATCAATTTTACCTCGTATTTTTTTATTTTATTTGTAGTATTAATATTTAAGGCCCTCAAACAATAACAATGTCCATTCATTTACAGTCACTGTAGCCGAAAACGGCTGAGACACATCACCATCATCATTTATGCTAACATAACTTTATTCAAATAATTTGAAAAAAAAAAAAAATATATATATATATATATATAATTATAATCATAATTAGTACTATAGTGCCAATATAATGTCAAGTAATCAAATACCTAAAGGCCTGCGCACACCTAGTTCGCTGGCGGTAGCGATCAGTGAAACGCTGTCAAATATTCGCTGTCAAATCTCAAATCTGACAGCGATATTTGACACCGTTTCACTGATCGCTACCGCCAGCGAACTAGGTGTGTTCGGGCCATAATTCATCTAAATTACTGTAATACAAGGGACATTATTAGAATCTGAAATAGGTTTTTACTTGGTACTAAAAAACTGAAAGGATGTCTATATAACTTAAGTCTTGCGCTCATCTAAGCGTTTTACGGTGGCGATTAGTGAAACGCTGTCAAATATTGCTGTCATATTTGACAGCGTTTTTCGGTGGCGATCAGCGAAACGCTGTCAAATATGACAGCAATATTTGACAGCGTTTCACTAATCGCCACCGTAAAACGCTTAGATGCGCGCAAAAGGGCTTAATTCGAGTCATGAGAGTTTTTATTTTATTTTTAAATCACTACCATAAAACAAATTAGAATAATTGGCTAAATTTAATACAAAAACAAACAATATTACTAAAAACTCTTGATACATTCATTCTTCTTGCTTCGAAGATAGTAGCGAGGTCTTCCAGCCGTGAGATACCTGTAGAGACGAGCTTCTGATTACTTATAACTACAAAAGCCCGGATCTACAGGGTAGATCACGAATGTGCCATGGTCATCTTCGTTTCTCTTCTTTCTTCAGTTGTCTTCAGTGTTTCTTTCTTTGTGTTCTACTAACCTTTAAACCTGGCGTTGTTATTAATGTTTTTTATTTTTTATTAATTAATCTTATAAAAAATACATACCTACTTAATCTTATTATTTTATAACAAAAATACATAATCAAATTATTATAAATAACACTGAAGAAATCACGAAGGTTTGCAGGGAAAATAAAAAAATAGTTTAAGCCCTGTCAAACCGTATTAATAGGAATGATGTAATACATCTATACATCATCATCATTATATGCAAATAAATTGTTCCCAAGTATACTTAGAGTAGTGATAGTAAAAGAACCAGTTACACGAAGATTGGGAAGTTGTGTTGCTTGATTGGAGTCACTGATTTGGATTTTAAACAATTCTTCCACGATCTGAAAATAAGAAAAGATGTTATATAACAAGATTAGAATAAAAATGTGTTTTTTTGGAATTGTGTTAGATGGGTTAAGCCATATTTATATAAAATTGTGACCCATTAAAAAAGACACGATGTAGGTAGTGTTAGCCGGTTTCGGGAATAGGACTACTACTTCTAAGACCGGGCGATGAGTCACATCACTAGTAGAGAGGGAAGACGGCTTCGTAATGCGTAAATGTTTGGTTTGCCGTTTATTATAGTAAAACAGAGTTATTTAGCTAGAGTAGTTCAATGAGAAGTTTTCGCCGTAATAGTAGGAACTTTAATAAAATGTAAATAATCATAACAAGTTGACATAACAGCTAAACCAATTGATCACCATTCAATAAAAAATAATTATTTTGAAAAAATACTTTTTACAAAAAATCCGAAGAAAGAAAACTCCAAAACATCTATAAATCTACAAAAAGAGGATATTCCTATCTGATCACGCTTGATTAGCTTCAAAAAATGTAACTTACACGTAGTAGACCTACCTTCTTATGCAGCCACTTATGCAAATGAAAAATTGCCATAAAATGCATATCATCTCATAAATTACCCACAATGAACATCTAGCTATAGTACATGTAGGTAGTACATACATGTTCAATTCAGGCTTAAACTTGTAACCAACATGACAGGTCACAGCCGCGTTTAATATGGAAATCTCGTTAAACCCACGTTACATGTAATCAATCACTAGACACACTTGGCAAGAGCGTGTATGTCACTCGCAATATTTAGAGCTTTTTGTACCGAAAAAACGGATCGGCTGCAGAGTTTTTTACCGGAAAAATGGATCGGACCATTTAGCTAAACGGTTGTTTATTTTGTAGAAAAAATATGTTTACTTTGACGAACTATTTCGTCGTTGTTCAATTTTTAAATCCCCCCCTCTTCATATCCCCAAATGTGGCAATCCTTTAATCAAAAAAAATCAAAAATCAAAATATATTTATTTGGAATCAAGGTACAAGGTTATACAAAAACAAGTGTAAACGATACTGACTGCAGAAGTATAAACTGTTTAATGTAGTACACTACACTAGTTATAGCAAAAAAATATCTGAGCTATGAGTTTGCAACCAATACCTACCAAGTAATATCAAGTATGTATTGAAAAATCCTCGGAAACCCTCCATAAATAACCCTCTATACCAAAAGATCTTAGTACATAATGAATTTGCCGTGTTTAAAGTAAGTCCATTTATTATTTTCTTATCTGTACAAGAATTTCAGAAATTTCGTTTTCTACACACAAAACTAACCATCCGAAACGAATCAACATTCAATTACCGACACAATACAACACTTTCAGCGTGAGGGCTCACAAATCGGCGAACTCCCGCGAGACAAAAAATAATCTGCGCCGATTTCGGCAACTCACGTTCCATTGTATGAAAACCCGGAATAATGTAGTGGAGGAACGAGCCTAACAAAAAGGTTCACTTAATTGCGAGAGGGAGATGGTGAAAGGCTGTATTGTTTCCCGCGGGCCTTTGTACCATCTGACTCATCAATTTCACTAGATTGGAGCTTGCGATCGAACTTTCTAGACGGTTTTTCTCGGATACATTAATCTATCTTAGGACGAACTAATCCCGGATGAGCGAAAGTCTGAAGGTAACTAAGTGTTTTCGTACGATAAAAGCCGGGAAATGTTGAAAGGAAGGAACGAATGCACGCTTTTATTTTACCGGGATTAGCCCGTGCTACGTATCTATCTTAAGTTTCGTATGAATTGAAACTATTTCGTTAAAAGAACCATCAATTTTTAATAAATAACACTTTTTGATTATTCTATCCCGACTAAAATTAGCGAAATACCTACCACACACATTACTGAAAGCCATTCACCAAAACCTAGAAACTATTCCTACTAATTTGAATTAGTAGATTAATTAGTAGACTAATTAGGACTAGTAATGAAAACCGCATTAGTGGAACGATCAACCCCAACCGTCGAAGCTAAAGCTTTCATTGGAGTTCATTAATAAATCTAAACTAATCGTTTGAGAAAATTCGTGCGATTAGGTTTGGACTAGCGTAAGAGCACGGTGGAATGAACAGGGAATTTTATGGAATAGCTCTTCTTTGGTTTTAGGGTACGAATTGCCAAAGCATGTATTGTTGTGTAGCTTTTAACCCTGAACGCTAGAAATGTAATTTTACACTAAGTTTCCTCGTTTATTACGGACGTTTGTTGATACGGAACTTTTTGAAGAAAATTTTAACATCATCCCTATAATTTTTTGTACCTTAGCCGGTCTCATCCAAAGAAGTTAAAAGTATAAGCACGCCTTATGTTTGATCTAGAATATATGGGAGATTGCTAAATAATGCTAATCACCTCTTTAATAAGTATGTAGTAAGTACATGTTCGTTCAAGGTTTGTACATAAAAAAAACCGAAGAAATTTTTTCTCATCTCCCCATCAATACCTAAATACATCGCTGTCGGTATGGCATTCGTATTATATACGAGTACATACGTTTCAATAGCTAAACTGCGGCGGGATGAATATGAATTCTCCCCCTTTGAAATGGGGGATGACTGTCTAGTCTACGCCACATACAGCTATCTATCTAGGTATAGCTCCGCAGGAGGGTGGTTCTATACTATACCTACGTAGTGTATAGCTTAGTGCTACGGTAGAATGAACAGAAATCCTCCCCTCCCTCCCCTTTCCTCCCTTCCCCCCTCTGGTCTCTGTGTAGTGTCCTCCAGCCATCATTTATCTTGCACGCTGAGCAGACGCCGTCGCTAAGTGCTCGAACAGACTGAAAGAGAGATTGCTGTTAAAATTTTATAATGTTGGAAAAATACGATGTTTTTCTCAAATAATTAAGATAAGATGTAGGGATGTTGAACTTTCATGACGTGCTAAATTTAAAAGACAACTTATTTTCGCAGTTTGTATTTTCAAAACTTCAAAGACTTTTCTTACTAGTTACCTACAACTATGGCACTTCCCAAAATATTACGAGTAGGTAAGTTGTAGAACAACAGCCAAATGGTGGCCAAAAACCGGCTACAGAAGCGTAGGACACCCTGCAGCAAGATGGATGGATGACATAGTCCGGGTCACGGGGCAGCAATAGGTTGGACTGGCACAGGATCGAGGTAGATGGCACAAATTAAGAAAGGCCTATTCCCAGCAGTGGGTTTAGTTGGGCTGTGGATGATGATGATGATGAGGTAAGTTGTTATGGAAAAAAACCCAAAAGATGCGCTAAAATCGTTAAAATTGCTATTTGATTAACTATATTCCTAGTATAGGGCTGGCAAAGGTTGAAATAAAGATAATTTTAATTTGATTTTACAATTGGGTGTATCCGGGGGAATGCAAATCCATGTTTGACTAGGATAGTCGAGGCGCAAATTTACAGCTGCGTCTCGTCGATAAAGCAAGAGTACCTACCTACTTTAGAGGTTCGAAGGGAAACTAATTAATTGGATAAAGGTCGTCGGCAGTACAAACTGTTAGATTAATTTGTATGCTGAAACGGGTACAACCTAAATTTTAGTACCGTGATGTTGAAACTGATGACATGATGCCTCTCGTAGTTTGAAAGTGGCAAAAATAATAAATGACACACTATACTCGTATTTTGAAAATTTCAGCTAACAAAGCTAATAGCTTTTTAAAAAAAGTTTGCGCTGCCGATATAAATTTTTCAGTTCAACCGACTTGCACTTCGTTTGATTTTTATACAAATTGATATTACCTTGCATGAGCGATGAAAGTGTAATTGCTTACTAAAATAACTGTGATTGGCTTTTAGATTGGCCTTTATTCCGACAAAAAATGCAGTAATATAAATAAAAACCTAAGAAATTAATTTCATATTTTTTTAATATAAATAAAACATACATCTTTTTGCATAATGGAAATCATACCACCTTCGGGGTATGGTCATATTCACAAAAGGTTACGTGACGATCCAATTTATCCATCCTTCATTTAATTAACCTGCTGTTATTATAAACATGATAACGTGAAATTCAGTTTTCAACTTTACACCCTACAACCCAAGGCTCAAAATATAGTATAACAACCTCTGTTTCGCCTACACCTATTCTCAAAATGTTGTTTTCAATGTTCAAGTTTAATTGTAAAGGCATAAGGTTCAAAATTCTATACGGTTGTTTTTACGGGTAGGTATCTAATATCTCCTGTTTTCCCCAGGGACCAAATGTTACGCTTCAATATGCCGACAACACAGTTTCACTTTTACCTTTATTTTATTTGAGAGCAATATGTCTTTGAGTTATTGAACGAATGTTAACAAAAGTAATTGATAGTTTCAGAAGTTTTTGTGCAAATAACTATCATTCGGGAAAAAAGGAAAAAAAGTTCTTTGGATGATATTTTTGTGTATGTTTTTTTGAAGAACGATAGATATGGTAAAACATTGATCAAAACAGTCCATCCACTGATTACATAACAAAATTTCTGAAACTACATGGCCACGGGGTCTGATATTCACACAGACTCAAAACCAGAACCAGAGACAGAGCCAGACAGAGCTTGTGGTAGGACTACAGATACTCCTTGAAATGCGTACTAAAACATTTTTTGTCAATTTACATGCTAAAGCTAAAAAGAGTTGCCAAAGTTCGTAATTTCACTAGAAAGTTTGTATTCATAATTTCTAGTTTTGTAGCAAGCTTCTTAATCTAGTTTTGTAGCCGAGTTTATATTTACCATCATCATCATTATCATGAGATAAGGACTGGAAGATGATCATTCACAGCCCGACTGTGTTATATTTATGATATATTTATATTATATAACAACTATAGAGGCGTCTCATTTAACTAAATGTCGTTATAAAACTTTACGCCTAATGGTTTAGGTAACGAGTTAACTTTAAGCATGTGCTCGGCGATATTACTAATTAATTATATGGTGTGTAAAATTTGAATCCAGTAGAGCAGTGTGGGTTTTATTGCCTGAAACTGAATAATTTATTTGATACGGTACATTAACTATCATAGCTATTATAAAAGTATATAGGTAATTATTATAGGTAGAATGCGAAATGCATAGACATAAAGATAGACATTTATTTATTTACTACATGAGCACACACAAACCAGTAAAAAACAAGGACACTAAAAGAAGAAAGATACAAAAGATAGGTTCATCGATACTGGAGAAGTGCGTCGTGTTTCTGTGTGTTACAGCAGCAAAAGGGCCTTGACTCAGCATAATGCCTAGCTACACTACTGTACTGTGAGGAAGCTACACGCTCGTATTCTGTCAAGACCGTAAGCCAATAGACCTTGTGAGACACATTAATAAATGCGCATGCAAAATGCGTATGTAAAATTATGTTTACTACAAATTCAGTACATGAAACGTATATTTCAGATGATGAAGCAATTCGATTAACAAACCAATATTTCTATTGCATAATCTAATAATAAACTTTGAAGATTTTCTTTACAATGATAGTGTATTAAATAAATACTGTCGTCTTTATGCCTGGGCTAGACAGAAGAGACGTAAGACGCTAACGAAAAGGAGTGCTCTTTTCTACCCATTTGGTGACCCCATTTTATTTTCATAAACCCACACTACGGTAGGTTTATATGATAGTTTCATGAAAAAGTATCATGATTATTCATGATGGTAATCGATTTGATCCATTAGCGTCATATAGTCACGCCTACCCTTACTAGCTACGAGTAGAACTGTTACGAACCTCAAAATATCCAAAGAAACCTCGGGGGTTCTCATGAAACATTTATCGTCCTTATACAGGTAGCACGCTCGTTTCAGCCGCCATTACCGAGACTCACTACACGTTACTTTAATTAAGTGTGGGTGAACAGAACATGGTGAATAACATATCCTATAGTTCAAAGAATATTATATAGTTCAAGGGCGTTTGAACTGCACGGTATAATTATCAGAACGACGATTTTTAAACACATTTTTTTTATTCAAAAGAAATCTATAGTAAAGTACAGTAAACAGGCCTTTGTGCATCTATTGTAGATGATTTATATAGCGTCAGAGGCAACTGGTGATAACACAAGCCTTATTTGTGGGACGCTATAGTGCCTGGGATTTTAGATGGAATAGGCTTGCCCAGCACCTATACCATCCTGACAGCTTAGTCGGCCTAATCCACAGGAAAGACATGGTCAATACGTGCGGAGCTGACTAAGCAAAATGAATATACTAAATAGTTAATTATTTATTGTACACTTAACAAACAATAGAGTACCTAACAAGTTACAATTTTAAAATATAATAAACTTATAGTTGAATCCCGCGCATTTGTTCACGTTAAGCTTTTTCCATACAAACTTTAACCCCCGCTGCACCCATTTAGGGATTCAGTTTCAGAAATCCTTATCAAGTGTACTTCTACACTACACCAGAAATCTACCCTCAAAATTGAATACTCCTAGGATCATTATTTTAGGCTGTGCGTTTCTTTTCAGTCAGTCAATCAGTAACGTATAAGTGGCCAAGGCGGAAACCACGAGAGTTAGGGAAAAGCCGTGAAAAGAGTGATGCCTTCGATTTATAAGAAAACAATAACTGCATATTAATTTTGATGAAAATAAACCCGAATGATTTTTTAAACAAAAATTACCCCCTATAATATATTTATATATCTATAACTAGTGGCCACCCGCGGCTTCGCTCGCCCGTTCCTGTAACACCCCGTTCCCGTTACTTTTTCGGGATAAAAAGTATCCTATGTCCTTCTCCTGGTTCTAAGCTACCTCCCAACCAATTTTCAGCCAAATCGGTTCAGCCGTTCTTGAGTTATAAGTGGAGTAACTAAGACGACTTTCTTTTATATATATAGACTAGTTGGTAACCGAGCTTCGCTCAGAATTTTTTTCGTTAATTTGTATTTTAAAGAAATCATAAGAGTCATAATTATTATCATCTTTACCGGTTTATTCTTACAGAACAACGCCATCTGGTGGACATGCTTGCAGTTAGTTGCTCACAATCGTCAATAGATGGCAGGAGCAGTCACATATTCAGTTTATGTTTAATTATTGAACTCGGAAAGAAATAATCATTTTATTAAAATGAATCCTAGCTAGATCAATTTATCGCCCCCGAAAACCCCTGTATACTAAATTTCGTGAAAATCGTTGGTGCAGTTTCCGAGATCCTAAATATATATATATAATACAAGATTTTCTCGTTTAAAGGTATAAGATATAGATTGAACCAATGAATTCCGTTGCTACAACTAAGTTTAATATAGCATAATGTTGTGTTAATGAACACTTTATTTTGCAAATGCAAATCATGTAGATAGCGTTCGTTACTCTGAAGTCTAAAATTAGCCGTTGGCCCTCCACTATCAAATACAGTCGTTACATTAATTAAGTAACGCCTATAGCAAGCGCAGTACTATGACAATGTACTGGCACGTAGCCAGCGACCACACGAGATTTATGTACGTTTTCATGGCCTGTGGAGGATGTTTTTAGTGCCTATCGATTGAGCCAGCTTGGCAAGAGCACATTTCGAAAAGCGTCGGGTTTTACAGACTAATATTCCGAAACCTACCGCTACACTTAGATCTGTACTGCTACACATCTACGCATCTACAAAAATCGTTGACCTATAGTCCTAAAAAATTTGAGACTAGAAATGAGTAGCAATGAAATTGAGTTCGAATTGATTTTCGATAATTAGCTCCACCCCCTCCACTAAACACAAATCACTGTTTCCCATATTTTGCATGAGCTCTTGCCAAATCATTGACTTTGCCACCGCAAATGTTTAAAAATCGAACAGAAAAAAATGTAACTATTTGAAAACCGAACAGTTTTTTTTTTAATTCAAATGAAGCAATGAAGCGAGAGTTGAACAATATTTTGACAGCACTGCCCGATCAATAGCAATCGCACAAAATGGCCACCCTTCCTTCTGTGCGTGTACACGCTTGAATATTTACTGGGCGTAAAGATTTTCATAGTTTATGGACTACAAAAGTCGTACGTGATAGAACGAGACGATCGTAATATAAATGTCAATAGTGAAGATATGATGAGAGACCAAAAGTAATGTGTGCCTACATTATTATGGTTTTAGGCGTGAAGGCGTAAAAGGTAGATCTTTAGACAAAACACATAGATTGAAAAATTTTTATCTGACGTACGGCGTTACTCTGAAAACATGTATTTAACCCTCGGCATGCCTGGTGGCTAAAAGTTACATGTTATGCCTGGTGGGTGTGTGAGACCCGGATTCTCAAATAACTTTTTCGCCTACAAATTGGTGTCAAATATTAAAATTTATGGTTTTATAATAATATTAAAGTTGCTTTTTAGGTTTTTAAATAAAATATGTGTTCGAATCAACAATATTTATTAATAAAATATGCAATTAAACTCAGTATACGTTTTGTACCGTAAAATTAAACATCTTATGTTTTTAAACATGCAAAATCAACTAAAACAAAAGAGATCTCAATCAGACTTTGGGGAATAATAGGCACACATATTATCTTATATTCTAAGCTAAAATAATAAGTCTTCTTCATTTCCAACATCATTTTCACGAGCATTGTTTTCGAAGCACCTTTCGCACTGGAAAATTGCATGATCCAGGCACACGTGGCTCTTGCACATCTCACAGATGTATTGCGTTTTGCGGTCTTTCTTTGACGGACAAACGTGACATCTACGCCTTACACCTAGAGCTGATTTTTTTTCCGGTGGGCCATCTTGGAGGCCAATATGGTTGGCAATTCGTTTGCGAAGATCTGTAGAATGACGAGTGTTTTTCTGTCTTGATTGTAGATGTGGTTCTATCAGCGTGACACCCAGATCTTTGATGAAACTTCTCCGATTGTTTTTGAAGTCAGGGCAGTTGAGCATTTGAATATTTTTTGCATTTATTCCTGCAGAGTTCAGCTGCCAGAAAAATAGAGTGAGCGGCCATCTTCTGGAGTTTCGTGATGCATCATAAGATCTAATAAGCTTGTCAACGTTGTCAACACCATATATATTAGTATAGATTGTGTTCGCAGTTAAAAAAAAATATTATTTTTAGCAAATATGATACGAAATCACAAGCAGAAACAAAATTAATACTTACATAAAAATGTCACGCCGTATGCCTGGTGGTGTCAGGGAGACTCGAGCGCACTTTATACACGTCCTATCACTACTGGAGCGCACCCCGGACTGAGATAGCTAGCGTAGGGCGTTAGGTAGTTCACTACGGTCAGCTACTGAGAGCGGTTACGCGCGAAATTTAAATTTGAATGAGTTGTAACGGTTTAAATGCCGCGGTGGGTCTCACAGACCCTACCAGGCATGCCGAGGGTTAAACATAAACCTACCCATAGTAAAATGTAGATAAACTTTGTTTCAGGATATTGAAAAAGATTTTCGAAAATAAAAAAGATATTCTAAGCAAAAACGATTTGAATTCTAGATAATTAGGTGAAGTAATTAGTTTGAAACATCCTGCAAACAATATAAATTAACAAACACAATCCTATCTCTAGCCATTTTAATTCAAAAGCTAGCGAAGAGTAAAACTCAATCAGAAAAAAAAAAGAACAGAGGAGTTTTCAAGTTTTCTTTAAATAAGAGGGAAAAGTTAAATAGGAGGGAATTAAACGCGACGCCAAATAAAAGTTTTAATGGCCATTTTTTGCTGGCCAATGTTGGAGACAAGTTGCAGCAAGCGCAAAATAAAAACTCATGGTTTTGTTTGTATTTTTGCTTTTATTGCTTTATTCTTGCATATTCTTTTGTTGTATTTGTGCAAAGAATTCTAATTTTACTTTGTGAAAAAGAAATTATATTTTTGTCTGAAGCAAGAAAAGCTAAAATATTCTACAATGTTTTTGTTTGGAGCTTAGCTGCGGGTTTTTGTTCTGTTTTAATAAAATACATTGAAGGAAGAAATTTACCCACATAACAAAAGATTGGGTTGGCTATCCAGTAAAAACCTGTAAAATACTTATGAGCAGTTTCTGTGTCATAGCAACTGAATATCATCAAAATTTATAATAGACCAATCGTGTAATTACATAATATAACTTAGCATAATCCTCCAGTTTAATAGTTACATAAATATTAAATACCAACAAGACCTAAATAAGCTTTAAAAGTTATACGGTGACGATTCAAGCTGTCCAGTACAGCCGATGCAACTAATTCAAGCCCAAATTGCAAGCGCTTAAAGCGCTTATGCATGACTCGTAAACTCCCATTAGCTCGGGACTATGCTGTGTTCTGCGTAAGAAGTATAGTGCTCTAGGTGCCAACTGGTATGTAGTACGTAATTTCAGTTTCCACTAAAATATAATGTTTATGTGCGGAGTTTGCGATAAAAATAGTTTATACTTATATTTTAGTACCTATGTATATTTATTTTTATTTTACGTTTTCGTATAAAAGCGCCTTGAAGTTGGCGTGCACTCAACAAATGTCTTCGAATTTTAAGATTCTATCCCTAAACTGCAATTTTGTATCCCTATAAAAAATGCCGCTCTCAAAATAGTTTTTCACCAGCCATTTACTTTATTTCGGTATTTCACTCACCAAAGCCTCTGACTTTACCCAAAGCCCGCTGAGAGCCGTTAGCTAAAATTGCATTTGCATAACGTATACTTCTGTTCGAGAGAAACGATCCGAGTCGTCGGTGGACCTATTAAAACTATTATATTGCTGAAATGTTGTTTTGTTTTCTCGATATAGTGAAGATGTTTAGACGATACATTCGATATTTGAAATAGGGAAATAGTTTGTTTCCTAACTAAAATACATTTTCTATCTATTCTTAGTTGGCGAAAATTCAGCCTCGAGAATAATGACAAGCGATTTTTTTATTTTACAATTAACAAATAACGGTAATATCTCTCTAAATAAAATGTGAAATTACTAAAGTATTTTAGGAAATGTCAATCATAAGATTACGATGTGAGAGACAAAAACATCTGACGAGTATTTTGCAAATGCTCGTACTTATCAAACAATAATTATTGGGACAAATAATAATAGGTAGGTAATTCATGTTTGGCCAAAATCGACGATTTTTTTTTATTATTTATTGTTACCAGTACGGTCCTAGATACGATTAAAATTTTTAAAATGTTTCTACAAAATAAATGTATCTGTAAGTTATGGTCACATTTACCTACTTACTCCGCAAGTTTCCACTCCGGAAATTATTGCCCAGGCGAGCACCATTAAAATGTTGAACTTGGACTGGGAGAAATGTTATTTATGCTAAAAGTATAACCAAGAAGTGCTTAGTCGTTACGAAAGTCAAGACTTATGAAAACCAGCAAGGAGGTCTCCCGTCAAAAGTACTAAACTCTGTACTAGACAATAATAAGAAAAGTTCAAATAAGACTCATAAAGCATCAAACGTTTGTATTCTTACAGCAGTTGTTTGTTTAAACTGAATAGATTATAAGTTTAAAGGAATATTAGTAAAAAAAAAATATTTTTCCTAAGAAGAAGTGTCGCTGAGGTCCTAATAAAATCAATTTTACTGCCAAAAAGAGTTAAGTTTAAATTCCTAACACAGATGGTACAACCCATACAAAAGGAAAAGGTCTAGCAGGTATATTTAATTCGTAATTCCGACACGTATACCACCCACCCTTTATGTAGGTACTCGTCCTGTCTGGCACTCCTCTTTTATTTAAAACTGCCCATAAAACGAACATTGAATGCGACCACTAAAAGGACATTAGCGCTCTAGCGTAGGTTTACTACATTTTAATTACAGCCTCTGAATAACGGGTAGTTATCTCACTAGTCTAGTGCTGAATCAAAAACCAAGATGGCGGCCGCCAGGGCCAGCGGAGGGGGGGAAGTGGGGGCGCCTGGGGTGACATCTATAATTCCAGAGCTATCATAAATTAGCATACGTATTAGACTGTGTACCCGCGGGCGAGGGCAAATTCTGTGCACGATTTATATATCTCGTAGTCGTAGGCTGATCCCAGGAATGTGAGAATGTTAAACGAAAAACGATTCGTCGAGAAAACCGTGATGTTACACTGATTGGTAATAAAACGGCACGATTGAGACAATAAAGAAAGTTATTATGTCCATCAATGGGACGTTAAAGCAATGATATCCTCCAAGAGCAATCAATTTTATTTGACGTTCTTCACAACTCGAGAAGATTGTTGAAATGATAAGGTCAAACCCATCAACTAATAATAACTTGGCATTAGAACGATGAATTAATTATTTGTTTTCAGAGTTTCGTTCTGAAACGGAATGAGGGTAGAAACGAATTTGCACAAACCTTGTAATAAAAGATCCCTCTGTGAGACCTGTTGAGTGGTTCATTAGTTATTCATTTTCATTTGCGTTACTGCTCTAATTTAAACTGAGTTTTACGGCAGATATAAAATTTTAGTGTGTGCAAGGAGTGTAAAATTCCTTTCTCAGGAAAACTACTCAGCACATGATGCTTGGATATAAAATAGTTACGTCTGCTATATACCGTAAAATATTTTATCCATAAAAGTTTTTTTTATCGGTTAATTTTAAAACAAGCCGCTATAGTGCCTAGAACACTAAATTTTTATAACCGTCCAAATTGTGCATTTAAGAGTGTTTTTTTTATGATACGGTTTAACACAGCAAAGTGGCTCTAGCATAAAAAATCTAGAAATCATGCGCCGTGAATGGAAATTACGGGAATTCCCTAAAAGCTTAGCCAAGAAGAGAGCGTGATACGCTCTGCCAAATAATATGCTTATAAATTCATAATATTATTACAAGTCCTGAGAGAATCGTATCATATCAGACTGAGTACAAGATGTTTCAGCTATATTAGGACCCCCGAGGGAGTTGTTCAATCTTCAAGACATGTCAAGGTAAATCAGGGGAAATGTTCTCTCAAACGATTTCACGATGTCTTTACATTAACTAAATAATATAGAACCTTTATCGTTCAAGAAGAATCACATTTTTACTGGTTTAAAATACTGAAAAATAATTATTATGGCACAATTTAAGTTAATAAAGTTATGCTCATTTATAAACGTCTTTGTCACAGAAGATCTGTACAGTACATTCCAAAACCATAATTCAAAATAGTTTCGAGAAAAGCAATTACTACCCCTACTGGTGAAACGTGCCACAGTAACTTTGAATTGCCACGCAAAATTACCTTCTATGTACGATTGCAAATAGTTTCCATATTACAAAGAGCCAGTTCGCCACGATTACCACGGCTATTCATTATAGTGCTCTGTCGGGAGAGTTGGGTAATACACTACACGTTCACGCGAGCGTGAAGATGAGGAAGTAAATGGTTGAACTATTTTGCCAATAAAGCTCGCCATTTCCGAGTCCGAGATTTGTTAATGTGGATAGAAACACGCACACAATTCTTTTAGTCTTTTGTTTTGCTGCAAAAAAATACTGAGTACCGACGTACTAATAGGTATATTATTAAATAGTGCCCCCTTGAGAGAGTCTGATGATATACGAGTGTACAATACATTATGTACTCGTGTTCACGAGAGCGTCAAGTATGGAAGTAAATGGCTGAAATAGCTTTCCACCAAAGCCTGCTATGAGTTATTGGATCCCGTGCGAGCCCTTGCAAAACAATGCGAATAGTATGTTTGAACAAAAAAATGTAGGTGCCTTGAAACATCGTATTATACTCGTAGGTACACACAGTTTGCTTTTTTATATTGTAATTTTACTTTTACCAGACCTGGGGGCTAATTCTCGGGCCGATCTCGATCATTTTGCAATTTTATTTTATTGCTTCTTTTCACAAACCCGCACTTTTTCTACGTTTTCCGTATATCGTAGCTGTCGAGGCATCTACGATGAGGTCATTGATGAATTACTCAAGGAAATCTGCCATACTCTCTTTGAAAAGAAGCAATATGATAAAATTGCAAAATGATCGAGATCGGCCCGAGAATTAGGCCCCTGTTTGTTGTCAGACGCAACAATTGAGGATTATATCAATATCGCATTTTTTAGTTCCATTAATATAATTTGAGCTAAAATAATTATTGGTTTTATTCAGTATATTTCCGGAAGGAACAGTTAATTGTGAAATTTAAATTTCTGTACTTTATTTTTCCTGGTTATAGAAATATAAATGATTATCGTTCTGATTTCGCATGAATATGTCACTTCCGAAACCTCACGTGTCACTTATGCTAGAATATTGTTGTGGGGACTACCTCATAATTCCAATGTTCCATATTGGATCTGCCCTGAGTACGTCTCATTAGTGCTTGGATTATATAGATGTGTTCATGTTCAATGAGTTCCCAGTTTGATATACCAGAGAAAATAGGTTTAAAACCCACCAGCATAAACACAGCTCATGAAAAAGTTTGAAAACATTCAAAAAAAGAACGTTTGTAAGTATTTTATGAATAAACATAGAGGTCTAATGTTAACGACAGAGGTTTCGTATGAAAGTTGCAATTAGTCTGAAACGTGTTTGCCAACGTATTTCAGAGAACATTCGGGGCTCTGGGACTAATCCTTATTTTCAGTTCTTATTACGTTTTGCGTCGGCAACATAAATATGGCCCTCCTGGGATCATTCGTACAATAAAATGTTGCAAAAAGGGGATAAACCTCAGGCTTTATGAATATTTACTGGTGTTGTTTGTGCGTTTTATAATGTGCCGCGCATATATTGTAAAGTTAAAGTACCTTTTGCTGTAATTTACGGCTATACGATACCAACTCAATTTATTAGAGGCGCAAACGAGTACTTTTGTGATTTAGATTAAGATTAATTACGCCAAAAGCATGTGAGTGCCGATAAAATGCAAAGTATTTTGTTAATTACACAATACGTAAAAACTATGCACAAAGCTTTTAACAAAAAAAAGTGTTGAGTAATTTTTTTTAGTCGTGCATTTAGAAAAATACTAATAAGATTATGTTAATATTCCTAGTTTTATTTTATATAGGTCAGGTTATTAATTTTTTTTGTCAATATATTTTTCTTTAATTAGGTAGTTTATAAATCTTCAATCTAAAACTTACATTCAATTCCATAATGGTATTTAATTACTAGTTTATTTTTTCTAGATTGCCCAATTAGACATCCTAGCTAGTTTAAATTAGAAGAAAATACGTTGTAACTTTGTTGAATTTGTAATAGTCCTACGAAAGCTTTAGTTAAATTGATAAATTATGCTTATAATAATAATTACAAAAATTTTAGCAGATAAATGAATTAGAAATCCTGTGAAATCGACATAAAAAACAAATAAAAAACTGGATCCCCGCTGACACGACGATCCTAACGTTGATGCTGTAAATTAACAACAAATATTTGAAAAAAAAACTACACTGCACACTAACAAATAAACCAAATAAGCCAAACCACGAACGTCTAACTCGAACAACGAAGTCTAACAAGACTATTTCACCTTTTAGAAATGAGACCATAAAAAAAAACCCTCTTCTATCGCCATTTGGATAACGAGCTGGAAAATCTTCACCAAATGATGCAATGATCCTGTTGAAACGCTAGACCAAACTATCACAATAGAAATAAATGTTGCACCTTTTTCCAAAAAACATTCAAAAAACACAAAGCATTTTCAAGGAAACATCGCGCAGTAATTTTAATTGGTAACTCGTATTGAAAAGAAGCCTATGATATTTCAAGGAAAATGAACGCGTTGGACACAAATTGATCCCAAATGAAAACAAGTCACCAACACTTGTACGCGTCATGGATCACGCGGGGAAAAGTAAGGGTGAGCGAGGGCTCAACGGAGAACAATCAAATTATATTTACGAACGTTGAAACAGTCTGCGTGATATTTCCATCAAAAATGCAAGCATTTCCACATACCTGTAAAAGCTCCGCTTCGTTCTCGTTCAGTACTGAGTTGAATTAAAATTTTTAAGTTGAATAAAACGTGCATTGCCATCATCGGCCAGAGCTCAGTTGCGTCTAACTTTGCGGCGAACCGCGCCCCTACACGCTACTTGTACTGAATCTCTACCCCTATACCGGCCTCGGGAGGCGAAACCGACCACTCTCTTCAAAGCGTAACCACACTTCTGTGAACTAACGGAATTTGAGCTCTAAAGACTACTGTTAGAGTTTAAATTGCTGCGTAGCTATCCGCGCATACTCCGTTACGATGTCTACCGACTGCAATTGGCTACCCGGGGATGCTGCGCAAAATAGGAGCACGAAATATGAACGAGACTGCGAGGCGCTGGCGGATGGGGAGGGGTGCGAACAGACAAGGGATATTTGAATAGACCTTGCTGACTCTTTCCCTCTCATCGGGATAGGGGTGCGCGGGACGAAGAGGAATGAAAAGAGCGGTTTTGTCCATACCTAGCTCGGTACAAATCGACGTTGTACAGAGACTAACGAATGTGCACTTTCCATCAAGGCTTTAGCAAAGAAAAAAAAACAGCGTCGGTAATAGAATTTACCCTCATTACATTATCTACGAAGCAAGATGTTCTCTGAGGCAAATTTATTCAAGGCTTCTATTCCAGACAAGAATACTCAAGCAGGCTTGCTAAAATTCTAGAAATAAATGATTTACGAAATATTCAAGCTTCCAAATTATTTCCTTTTGTAAATAGCAACAGGGATTCTGTATTATCAAAATAAGGGACGTAAATCTAACTTAATTTAAATTCTACCATAAGCCACTAAAAACTAACACAAAAGCTTTTACCACTAGCGAAAAGATAAACAAAATTTAAATATTCGTAAAGCACCTCCATAGCCAACCGGCACTAAATGCTGATGTAGTTCACCTAAAGTCTTCGGAACAGACAATGGACATAACTGCCTTTCTACCTTAAGCCAGTAAGTCCGGGTATTGTCTAGGCAAGTGGGGTGGAACGCTGCGATAGCACCTACCGAGCCAAATGCAGACACATGAAAGCACTAACACTAGAATTTGAGATAACGGGAGAATTATTTGTTGCATAAACACCAACTGGATACAGAAACAAAATTGGAACACACGTAAGCGCGTGAAGGTAGCGAGTTTCACAATAAAATACACTGATAAAACTCATGATAGGGTTTCTGTAGGGCATTCTTTTTAAATGAAAAGGATCTCGGCCTTTTTATACAATTTGCTAATGGAACTGGTAAATGGAAACTTTCACATATAGCAAACGAAGCTTTACCTCGCAAGTCACGCAAGTTAGAAACGTTTCCCGCAATGCCCTGCGTCTATCAGGTTGAGTCATACAGATGTTCTTCATAGTATCTGTAATTTTATCTACATTCACACCCTTTAAACTTATACAAACAACGCTGTTTGTCGGCATAAGAATAGGTATGGGATAAAAGTACCCTTCACAAAAAAAACTACACGTGCTCTAAAAAAGTTTAGTAAATAAAAAAAAACTGGTTTAATAGCTTCTTAATAAGCTACAATTTGACTACTTCCGACCACATAGCTAGGTGTTTCACTTACATTGTTGAAAATCTAGTTTGAAATCATGTGCCAAGTGCACGAAAGGAGCCTTTGCGAGGCTCAAGAGTCCTTTCACCACACCGGTTTGAAAGAACCAATGACACGATGAGAAGAATCTAGCTCAGAAAGTACTTACTTTTTACTTTTTACTTTTTGTTTTCTTTATAATAATGTAAGCACTACTTAGTCTTAGCTCACTTCTCTTATTTTTATTTTGTATACTATTTTATTTTTTTATATCGTCCGTGACATTACTCGCCCTAGGCCCGGCAGAATACCAGTGTTGCACTGAGTGGGGTGACCTACACAGTGCAACAAATACTGAGCCGGGGCCTAATTGACCTGTAGTGTCTAAAGACAGCTGCCTACCTGCCTATCCTTTATTGATTATTTTCTTTTTTATAATTTTTTATGCGATTTTATTTTTTATTTTTTAAGTAGGTAGGTATTCCTGTGTATATGAGTAGGTCAATAAAATGCTTTTCTTTCTTTCTTTCTTTCTTTCTTTCTTTCTTTCTTTCTTTCTTTCTTTCAGAAAGTAGGAAATACCAAGACACACGGCGAACCATGTAAGCAAAACATGACTACGGAAGCTTAGTAAAGTATCGTTTGCATCCATGATTCCCGTTCAACGCTAGATTACGGCGCAGTCGTGCCAGCCAATATATTATTAGATTGGCTGGGGCCCAAGCGGCGTATTTGTGCTCAATTAATGGGCCTCGTGGAGCGTAACTCTGTTTGAAATGCAACTTACCTATTCAGTTCGATATACTAGCAGTACTACTGTGAATGTAATTTGAGTTTACTCAATATTGGGATAGTGTGAGTGAGTTTCCCAAAATATCGGGAAGGTCTTTGTCTAATAGCGGACCTAAGTGTTCTGCGGTGGCGATCAGTGAAACGCTGTCATATTTGACAGCGACAAGACTTTAGGCTGATGGCAAAATAAATATCAGTAAGTTTGCATGAACATGTCCAAGTCATGGCAAAAATTATTTACTTGAATCACAAGGACTGCTGTGAGGTGAGTCTAGATGCCAATTTCACGTGACGAAGAATTTGATGACCAACATTGACGACAAAAAATACGAGACAGCTCCTGATATCTGAAAATATAATTATGCTTATTCTTCGAGTTTTATTTATTTCAAGTTTACCTACTGCTTGAATTCTTAAAACTATAAAAGAAATGACATGAATACCCAATAAATAAAACTGAAATGCATTCTTTGAAATATTTAACTGGTAGGCAACCACGCCCTTTCCTTTTAGCTAGGCTTTCAGCATTCACATTTTAATTGGAGCTGAAGGCAGTTGGAAACGTTCCAAATGGCAATGTTGGATGCATTCTGTAACCTCCCTTAATACTTGAGGGTTTTTCTAAGCATGGAAGTACGCTTGGAAATGTCATGGGCAATTTTTTGCTGTATTGTCTTGAATCTAGCAGCTTTTTTTTTCGTCACCTATTGCTTGTTGTACTATATTTTTTGTGTGTACCATGTTTTGTGACGTAAATTAAACATTTTCTATTTCTATTTCAATGTTGCTGATGATGATATTAGTGGACTGTATTTTTAGGTAGGATGTTAGTTGAAGAAACGACTGGTTACAAGTAGAAATGCACACAGGTCAGGTAGGCCAAAGAGGGGTGACGGGGATTGAATCGGGCAGTGTAACGCGTTGATGCGTCTGGTTATAGTGAGTTGGAAATCATTTTTTTTATTATTCTATGTTGTAACATAGAATAAGAAAAAAAATGATTTCCAACTCACTATAACCACCTGTAGGTGACCTGTAGGTCTATGGGATAAAACCTGGAAAAGGCTGACAACCGCTGAGAGTAGTGCAGATGTGAGCGAGGTCAGGCTACGGATGATGATGATGCTGAGGTGACTGACAATAATAAAGGTATCTCTAACAGTATTTTTCCTCTATGAATCTGATATAGGTATATTTATATATCATTAACCTGAAGAAGTCCATTGCTGAACATAGGCCTCGGAATATAGGGCTGTGGGTCTTTTTTTTTTTTTTTCATTTCCAGGAAGAACGGTTCTGGGGGCTAATTCTCGGGCCGATCTCGATCATTTTGCAATTTTATTTTATTGCTTGTTTTCGAAGAGGGAATGGATGATTTCCTTGATTAATTCATAGACGACCTCATCGTAGAAGCCTCGACAGCTACGATAAACGGAAAACGTAGAAAAAGTGCGGGGTTGTGAAAAGAAGCAATAAAATAAAATTGCAAAATGATCGAGATCGGCCCGAGAATTAGCCCCCTGAGCTCTTTCCATCCACCGACTTCTTTTAATAATGTCATCGGTCTACTTCTGTATACAGCCAGTAATCTAGATAATATTCTAATCCTATTATTTTACTAGTAGCAGGTTTAGCAAACAAAACCAGACTTACTAGCTTCTTTGCTAAAGATGTTAAACGTTTAAACGACAAGCATTTAATTAAGCAGACTTTTTTAGACAAGCAACTTAACAAACTTAAAATGTCAATAACTTTTCGTTTAGTGCTTTTCAATTGAACCTTATTTTTATCACAACCAAGGTGCAAATTAAGCAAGCATATTGGTTGCACAATCCAAAAGTTGATAAATATGACCGTACCAAATTAAACGATATTAATTATACATACACAACGTTGAAAATTTATAACCTTTTCGATATGTTCGGATTATAAACTTATAATCTGCTTTTTGTTTTTGAAACGCAAAAAAAATCAAAATTGAAAAAGCAGATAAGTGAAAAAGCAACTTACAAAAGTCGTTTATTAAAAAAAGAGTGACCATAAAGTTTTTGAAATTGAAGCCGTTAATCTTTGCGATCGGTTTTTTTTTAAAGCTAAGGTAAACATTATACATTACCCCTTTTTAATGTCCTTCATATTTCTCAGTTCTGTTCGCAAGTTTGTCTCCATTCAAGTCTTTGTTCTGAACCTGAAAATATGGATTTATGAGAGCAATAAATGCTGTTTGGTGTTGTTTGGTAGTGTTAGTATTGTAGCTTAGTGTAGCGAAGATTTACAATGGACACTGGAACTTTGGCTTTGTGCAGGCAAACACTGTTGGAATTGCGCTTGTAAAGTAAATTGCATTTCTCATAATTAAACACCATTGTTTTAATACACACTAAATACAAATTATTACACTGTGTGGCTACACATTATTGTAAAAATAAATAGTTACATGATTACTTTTTTTTTTGTCCTGTGACTTTACCACACTTTATATAAATTTATAAGTTTGGATTATTCCTATTTCAATTCATTTATTTAAATAGGCATGAAACAAAAAAAATATACAAAAAATATACAAAATTAAGAAATGTAATTTCACATGATAATAAAAAAAAATAACGAAATAAATCACTACATAAAAAGTTAAAATTACAACGGGCAATTTTATCGCTTCTATTTTTAAATTAAAACTGTAAGTAGAAACTAGAGGAAGCTTATAGCACCCAACTTTGCCCGACAAGAAATATTTGAGCTACAAGTTCAGCGGAAAATTAGTATCTGAAAGCGCAACTTTTCTGTTATAACCAGTTTCTGGGCAAAGTTGGTCCAGCAACCTATCTCTTTTTGCTCGAAGTGTCTCTTTGCAGCGGGAAAAGTTTGGAATCGCGAGAATAGACCATTTATTTTATCTTTATGTGGCTGCAAAGTAGAATATTCAAGAAGTTTGTTACTATGACCATAATGTTAAAAAGATTTAAAAGATGGTCGTAGTGCTTTTAAAGGTTTTAAAAATTAAATATGACGAACTGAATGTGGTAGGAAATCTTTCCAATTTATGCAAAAACAGTTGGTATTTAATGTAATCCTACTTCTAACTAAATAGCTACTAATACGATTACATATATTTACTTAACCTGACTTACCTTACAGTGGTAGGTATTTACTTAAATACTTATGGACCAAAAAGTTTTTAAGGGAATAAACTGTGCCTATAATTCGAATTCAAATTTAGATTTATTTCAGTATCATGTTTTGACTTTTTAAAATAACTCCATCTTTCTAAGTTTCTCTAAGTGGCAAAAACCTACATCTAACAAAAAAATAACATTTATTGAAACTCAAAAGCTTTCAGACCAAATCTTATAAAGTCCTTTATCCAACAGCTACGAAGCTCAGCTCTAAACAAAGATTTAATTTAGTTTTGTCCCGTATTCCGTATTCCAAACACGTCTGCTTCATTTCGACGCTGAATTCGGAGACAACTATGGACCAAGTTTAAAGCAATCATCACACAGGCACAGCTGTCGGGAACGGCACAGAAAAATATATATCTGTATACAGTAGTCAAACAAACAAAATATAAAATATTTAATATTAAATATTGTAGACAATCCACGTATCACTATCAAGCCCCAAATTAAGCAGAACTTGTAATATAGGATCCAGATAACTAATATAACACCTTACATTATAATGTATTTTTTAAAGTGTTTTTTTTCAAATAAGTAAAATAGGTGGGAAGACCACAAGTTTGTTTTTTTTTATAATAATCACTTCATCATTGAGGCCGATTTGAAAAAAAGTACCTCACCAAATGCTGTATTTGGTGAACAAAATTGCATATTATATTATATCTTGGTAAAAACTAACATTTAATCAGGGCTTAATTTATTATATTATTATCAGCATAAAATAACAAGAGCTTCTGTGAACAACCTTTATCATACTGCGACACTCCCTACGTATCTTCGTCTAACTGCCAGATACACACTTATACGTTTGATGCATTTTTGGCATCTACACATGCCAGTCTATCATTATAAATTACAAAAAAAATAAAAAGTCTACTCTAAGTACGTTTTTCTTAATCGTATAACTGTCCAACTTCATTATTTTCCCGCCATATAATGCTGTATCTTCCACATACAAACTTTGACGCGGGGGGGAATGAGGTGCTGGTGGCGGTAACTGCCCGTTACACAGTTCTTCCTCGGATAGCGAATTTTTGATACCCTACGTACAAATGTGTAACTACGCACTTACATATTTATACATCGGGATTCACTATGATTATAAGGTGTATCTAGGCACTTACATATTTATACTTTGAAAAGTTGTTATATCAAAATTCGGTAACTGACTTTTACATAGCTTTACATCGGAGAGTTATTGAATTAAAGTTATAGTAACCTATGCACTTACATAGTTCTGTGTTTGTGTTTTCATGTTATTTTAATCAAAAACTATTATTTTTATCCAATTGCAAAAAGGAGGATTTCTCAATTAACAACTTCGGATAACTTCGTTGTTTGTGAACCGATTTTGTTGATTCTTTTTTTGTCGGAAAGAAGGTAATTCCAATGGTGGCCCCATTAAAATGTTGAGGATCTGAAAAGGATCTTCAGAGTTATGAACAGAAATGCACTTCAAAAGTGCAAGGTGCTCTTTATCCCATGAAATATAAGTCGCTTTTCATAAAATTTTTAATCTTCCCCGCTGTTGTTGTTTTTAAGTTGCATCTCCAGTGCCATTCTCAGAAAATTTTATTGAGGATGACCTAAGCCGAATAGGTGAGATAATATCTGACAGCCAGCGATGAAGAACCTTTTTTTTCTTACACCGCGCATTTCCCCCTTGCATTCTACGAACACCAACGATGATAGTCCTGCATCTTTTGAATTGCATGTCCCAGCTTCCCATATCTTATCCATATTTCGTTTCGCTTCAGTCCACGGCTCGGCTCATGCGCACCAACTACTCAGTTCCGATTCGCTCTATATTGACCGCCTGCTTTTCTCATTGGCTATTAGCGTGGCGTCTGTTTCTATCGGCCAATGAACGCTCTGAATGACCCAACTTATCGTTATTGCTGGCGGGCATACGTTGATATCGTCTATCAATCACAGAGTACATTTTGAAATCTGGAAACTATCAATCAATCGATAGATGGCACTTTTTCTCACAAAATTGACACATAGTGAAAACTGCTTCCCATCGCACTGATAACTTTTTAATTTTTGTTTTCTTTATAATAATGTAAGCACTACTTAGTCTTAGCTCACTTCTCTTATTTTTATTTTTTGTATACTAACTATTTAATTTTTTTATTAGCTACATCGTCCGTGACATTACTCGCCCTAGGCCCGGCAGAATACCAGTGTTGCACTGAGTGGGGTGACCTACACAGTGCAACAAATACTGAGCCGGGGCCTTATTGACCTGTAGTGTAGTATCTAAAGACAGCTGCCTACCTGCCTATCCTATAATGATTATTTTCTTTTTTATAATTTTTTATGTGATTTTATTTTTTATTTTTTAAGTAGGTAGGTATTCCTGTGTATATGAGTAGGTCAATAAAATGCTTTTCTTTCTTTCTTTCTTTCTTTCTTACAATTTACCTTGCAAGCTAGTGGTGGAGGCTCCAGCAATGACACAGGGAATAATGACATTGCCTTTAGCTCGTCGTCGCCACGCTTTTGTAAACCTGACCCAGAAAACTCAGAAAAACATCCTGAACCTGATTTGCCGGAATATAGCTTCTATGATACCCGCAGTTGGCTTACCATATGAACAGTTATTAGGCTGCCCTGCGTCACCAGCCTCCACTCTGGCGCTATTGCCAATTGGCTCTCCAAGTATGTCAGGGAATAATTCTGAGCAGCTTAAGGAAAAAGAGAGAGATGCGGCCTACTTACTTACTTACTTGTGGATTTGTCTCCACAAGCAGGCCGCATCTCTCTCTTCTGCTAACAAAAAATGAATGACTTTGAAAGAGACCTGCAGTTTGTGGCTCATTGGGAGAACTTGTTCGCCATTGGGATTTTATCAATAGATATTGTGACGGGAAATTGCGCCACATCTTCTCGTCGCAGATACTGCAGAGCCTCAAGACAAAAGTCTATAATCAGTGCGTGTTGCCAGTGATGACTAATGGAACTGAGACGTGGTCACTAACTATTGGCCTCGTACACCAGCTCAAACTCAAATATGCTGGGAGTTTCACTACGTGATAGAATCAGAAATGAGGATATCCAAAGAAGAACCAAGGTCACTTAGAATTAGTAAGCTGAAGTGGCAATGGGCAGGCCATAATATAGCTTGAAGAACCGACAACCGTTGGGGAATAAAGGTTCTCGAATGGCGACCACGAACCGGATGGACTGACGACATTGTTAAGATCGTGGGAAGTCGATGGAAGGAAAGGGCTCAGAGTCGTACTTCCTGGAAATGTGTGGGGGAGGCCTAGGTTCAGCAGTGGACTTCTTCAGGCTGATAATGATTCAGGAATTATAATGGTGATTGTGACAAAATCCCAAAACGACGTTTCACGTGTGAAGCACCCACTAGAAGAGATTTTACCATACGATACTACTACTAGTAAAGACTACTTAGTTGGTTTTGTTTTTCTTATTTTTGAAATAAAACAGGTTTTTTGTGTTTAGGTGAGCACCTACTTCCCTAATAAATGGTATTTTGAGCTCTTGTATTTTTTGTTTTATTTAAGATAAATAATATAAGAACGACCAATATTAACAAAAAAATAATAAGATAAGTGGGAAAACCCCAAATCACGAATACAGTTTTACATTTTACTACTAAAAATTACCTACCTACCTAAAATAGGCTTAGTTTCGTAAGCAAGTGAGTATTCAGCAATTAGGGCCTGGCGACCTGTAATAAGTACTGGTCAACCAGTCTTAATCAATTGCCAAAACAGAATAAGTATGTAGAAGCATATTATTAAATTATACGATTTCCAACGTTTAAACATGTAAACACCAGTTAAACAGAATTAGTCAAATAGATCTCCTAAGTATAACCGTGTAACAGGCAGTTACGATATTGTCATTCTTCTAAGTTCCCACGAAAAAGTGTGTATGTGCCACATACGGCATTTTATGCACGACGTAAAACTATATAAGTGTAATAAAATCTAAACCAGTATAGATTTAAATAAAAAAAAAATTCCATCTTAAACTAGATCTACAGTAAGAGCATCTCAACAATTTTCACAGAAATATCTCAAAAAGGGCTCCAGTTATAGGCATTTTACCATTTTCAAATCTTAAAAACGCTCTCCTGTAAAATTTGTGTTTTGCAGATACACAACTATACGTAGGGAGTGTCGACTGTGCCTATGTGCAAGGAATCCAATTTTGTTGAATTGAATTTAGAAGAAGCTTGCTCAGATAATAAATGCGTCTGACTACACAGCAGGCTATAGAGCATTTATCTACACCGAGTATGCAATATGCATGCATACTTATATCACTGCCATGCGATAACACAGACTGCTATGTTATCGCTTTGATAAGGCCGGGCCTTTAATCATACGAACTTGCTTACTTAATTATACAATCAATTTTTATTTTCCTGTGTAAATATAGTATATTTCATTACTAGTGCGGAAAGGCTGTCATTGCAAAGAGTTCCGACAAATGTCTACCCGAGCCGAAGGAGAGGGTTGACAGTCGGAACAAGTTGCAATGACGGTTCCGCACGTGTACTGAACGACTATTATTAATACAGTTGCGAAAAAATTAAGCAATTTAATAAAATAATAAAAAAAACTATTTACTTTTTTCTCTTCTCTACACGCAATAAGTTCGTCGTATGTATGCATGTAGCGACTTTTTGACTTTTCCGGTAAAATGTTCTCCGAAGCATTTTGTGCAATTATACTGAGTTCCGGTAGTGTTAATTCAAAAAAACTAGGGTCGAAATTACTCATTTTGTGCAACAAACAAATAAACTCACAAAGAAAATTTTGAGAAAAAAATAATGGCGCCAACCGTAGAATATATGCAGAGATTTTTTGAAGTGAAAACTTCTTTAGCGGCGTTGAGCACTTTCTGAAATGGGTATAAAATCTTAAACTCGCGTCAGGATCACGTGACCCTGATAAAGCGTAAGACGGATGTTTTTGTAGAAATGTACCCTAAGACTACAACGTAGAGTTCATAATAAAAATCGAAAAAGCGTAAGACGGATGTTTTTGTAGAAATGTACCCTAAGACTACAACGTAGAGTTCATAATAAAAATCACTTCAAAACATTAAACTGCACGAGAATTGCCGACTTTCACAGAACTGCACAATTATTGTGCAATAATTATAACAAGTGAAAAAAAGCCAAGGATCTCCAAATTAAATTATTGCAAATAATAAACAATAAAAAGCGGAGTCAATATAATTCTTATTCTATAAATGCAAAGTTTTTGAAGTGAAAACTTCTTTAGCGGCGTTGAGCACTTTTTTTTTTGGGTCATGTAGGGAAGGTGAGATTATTTTGAAAGCAATATAAATTTTTCCCCCCTTTCCCTTTAGACCCCTTTATTATTTAAAAAACCTAAAAATGCCCTATTTTTAAGCCTTTTTTTTCGAGTGGAGCATTGCGGCGAGCGAAGCGAGCCGCCATGCGACCATGGGAACAGCGCGGCGAGCGAAGCGAGCCGTGCTGTGACTCCCCCCAAGCCCCCCAGAACCCCCTCCTCCTGAACCCCCTCCTCCGAAACCCGGGGGGAGCGTCGCGGCGAGCGAAGCGAGCCGCCACGCGATCACGGGGAACAGCGTGGCGAGTGAAGCGAGCCGTGCTGTTACCCCCCTAAGCCCCCCAGAACCCCCTCTTCCTGAACCCGGGGGGAGCGTCGCGGCGAGCGAAGCGAGCCGCCACGCGACCACGGGGAACAGCGCGGCGAGCGAAGCGAGCCGTGCTGTGACCCCCCTTAGCCCCCCAGAACCCCCTCCTCCTATGTCTGCCGTTTTACTTCATTTAGGACCTACTTGTAGGTCGCGCGACAAGGTCCCTTCTAGCGGTTCCAACCCGTTGAGGATTTGGCTTACGTAAAATTTAGGGTTCCGTATAGGGTTTTGATTGGGGTTATACTATATTGAGGAATTTGATTAAATGGTCGACTTTTAGGGTTCCTTAGGACTTTGATTGGAGTTTCAACTACACTTAGAAGCTTGATAATGTTAAAATTTTTAGGGTTCCTTAGGACTTTGATTGGGGTTTTACTACATTGAGGAATTTGATTAAGTGGTCAACTTTTAGGGTTCCTTAGGACTTTGATTGGAGTTTCAACTACACTTAGGAGCTTGATAATGTTAACATTTTTAGGGTTCCTTAGGACTTTGATTGGAATTTCAACTACACTTAGGAGCTTGATAATGCTAAAATTTTTAGGGTTCCTTAGGACTTTGATTGGAGTTTTACTACATCGAGGAACTTGATAAAATAAACAACTTTTAGGGTTCCTTAGGCCTTTAATTGGACTTTCAACTACACTTAGGACCTTGATTATGTAAACAATTTTAGGGTTCCTTAGCACTTTGATTGGAATTTCAACTACACTTAGGAGCTTGATAATGCTAAAATTTTTAGGGTTCCTTAGGACTTTGATTGGGGTTTTACTACATTGAGGAACTTGATAAAATAAACAACTTTTAGGGTTCCTACGTTAATAATCAAGTTTTCACTTCTGCCGGCACTCCCGGAGTGCAACCCGTATTTTTTTTTCTTCACCCATTCTGGAAGGCAAAGGGAACAAATTGCAACTTGTTCCGACTGTCAACCCTCGCCTTCGGCTCGGGTAGACATTTGTCGGAACTCTTTGCAATGACAGCCTTTCCGCACTTGTAATGAAATATACTATATTAGAGGGTGCAGTTAAATCCAGATAAATGCAAAAAAAAATGTTTTAAAACTAGTGAGAATCAGATTTTTTTATATAGCTCAACTGATTCAAATCAAGCTGATCCAAACAAAAGCGGGAAAACGAATACAGCCAGCGTCTTGACGCTGGCTGCATTTGTTTTCCTACTTCGAGAAATCTTAGATACCTACGTACGTGTAGGGAGAGAGGAGAAACAAAGATAAGACTCCAAAGCACTGTTGCGATTCACTGCACAACGGAATCTGCAATTCCAACGAAGATCCATTACTCGGAGTCTGGAAGAGAAATGGCGAGGTATTAGTGCACTTTTAATACAAATAATCCAATGGTGAGATTGCGGAATAAATTACAAGCACCCTTACAAATATGCTGTTAATTGCTTCGTAGCTACAATATTAGGACGTTCGGTGGCGAAAAATCGTAAACTTTAGTTATTGGTAGCTTAGTCTAGGTTTTATATTATAGTCTAAATATTCTTCGTTGTAATTAATATTTTCTTTTCATTATTTATAAAGGCTTAGTTTAATCAAAACACAATGTTTATCGAATGCTAAACTTTGAAAGGAATCATAACATTTTTTTGTACAGAAATATTTGCCGTACAAAAAAGGTTTAGATACGAGTATAAACTATGACTTTTAAAGAGTTCAAACTTAAGAATTGTCATTAGATTCCCGCTGTGGGGTCATAAAAACCTTAATACAAATTTTTATTTATTCTATACATAGGTAGGAATAGCTTGATTTCAAGAAAAGAAAACTTTCTTCAAGAAAATCATTCAAACAGGAGAATAATTTTGAAAAGAGTTGATTTTCGAAATTCTACTTTTACTGTTACATAATATACATACAGGCAGGGTTTATTGCATCTCTCTTTCCAAAAATAATTGGGCAATCTGTATTATAGGTACATGGTATCTAGCATGCAGGTTCAATTTAATTGTGAATTTATGACGTCATTAAATTGATGCAGAAATAGTGCAGCCTACCGTTACAGAGCGTCAGAAAATAAAACACTTTAATACTTTGAAAAACAGAACGGTTTTTCTTTATTTCGCGTGTGATGCCTCTGGTATTGCAGGCGTCCATAGGCCACGGTAACCGCTTCCCAACAGGTAGGCCGTATGCTTGTTTGTCTATTTTGTTTTATAAAAAAAATGGTTCATCTCTTTCGATCAGTTTTTTTTTATACTTACCAGGAAAATATTATCACAAAAGCTAAAAAAATCTTATAAACATCGAGTTTCTGGTTTCTGAGTTGGAACGGATTCTTGTATAAAATACACAAATAAATAGGTACCAGAAAATGAACTCTAAAACTGTCTCATAAATTCTGATTGAACGTGTTCTATTTCCTATGAACGCTAATCAAAAAGGACTGTAAATAGGTTCAGGCCCGCTAAATCATTTGCAACACCTATTTTAGGTACATGTTTATAACTTTAGGTAATAGCTGTAATAGGGTCGCTCTTAATTTATTGCCCGTTTACAGAACGTTTATTTTTTTACAAAGGTATTCATTATCATTATCCGCCTGAATACCTTCATTGCTGGACATAGGCCTCTAACATTTCCAGGAAGAACGGTTCTGAGCCCTTTCCATGCAACGCCTTCCGTGATCTACAGCAAAAAAGGGAATAAGTGTATCGCTGTCAAATGTCACAGCGATACTTTGATCGCCATCGCAGATCGCCGCGAATCGCCTAAATGTGCACAAGGCTTAATAAAAAAGGAAATAGTATTTATTTCACTGACGCAATGATTCGTAGAAACAGGAAAAATGGATAGACGGAAGGATTTCTGATCTAGAGAGCAAATAAAGAGAAAGAGTGTTTACGTGCACATTAAGACACATTTATGTGACCTAACTTATTTTATTCGGGACACGTAAAAGCTCATGTTAAACTATAAAACAAGGTATTTCCAGTCGTATATCCATCGTAAAACTGTCAATATTTCGTATATTTGCAGAGCGTTAAACGAAAAAATAAAATACGCATGGTGTTCGATTAAACCTTTTAATTCAAAGCTTTCATCGCTTTTCCGTCCCAGACACCATTATCGTCGAAAGATGGCGAAACTTTTGAATAGGGAGTAGACGTCGTGGCGTGGTCTCACCACGAAACCCTTTTCCACGAGATTACGCGCCCAAGTGACGGGGGTCGACTGCAGATACTAGAAATGAAACTCCTGCAAACATTTTACTTCAGCGCGCTGGTCGTAAGTTTTCACAAGACCTTGGTCAAGTTAAATATTCTTTTCATCCCCCCATGCCAGAAAAAGTATTTTTGCTCTTCGATATCTTAGTGCAAAAGCCGTTTTTATCCGCTAGACTAGAGGATAAAGTCAATTGAATTTAGAACATCGTGTACTAAGTTTGTGAATTCAATAATTTATTCCTATTCACTTCAACCTCCATGATACCGAGTTTATCAAACAACTTTTCAATTTGTTAAATACTCAGACTCGAAACCTTTTTAGTGTATTACTTTGTTTTAATTTGTTTTACGCGCGCCATTTTCTTAGCTTCCTCACTAAAGCTTACTAGTAAAACTATCTCATACTAATGGGTAATTTTAACTCCTTGTATAGCAATTTACTATTATTTGAGATTTTTGATTAGTAAGTTTATTAGAGTTTGTATACGATATTAGTTAAATTCTGATTTATCATGCGAAGGTAATGGTTAATCTTTTTTAGTCTTTTTTAGAGTTTCTATGCGCATTATATTTCCTTTTGAACAATAGCCTAAACCTACATCTAAATATATAAAACTCTTTCGTTACTGACTGACTGACTGACTGACTGACAATCAACGCACAGCCTAAACCGTTAGTCCTAGAAGCATGAAACTTGGAGGGTATGTTCCTCTTATAACGTAGAGGTGCACTAAGAAAGGAAATTGGAAAATTCTTTCCCAAAAAGGAGAAAAAGGGGAAAAATGGTTTAAAGAAAAATCAACGCACAGCCTAAACCGTTAGTCCTAGAAGCATGAAACTTAGAGGGTATGTTTCTCTTATAATGTAGAGGTGCCTTAAGAAAGGAAATTGGAAAATTCTTTCCCAAAGAGGAGAAAAAGGGGAAAAATGGTTTAAAGAAAAATCAACGCACTGCCTAAACCATTAGTCCTAGAAGCATGAAACTTGGAAGATGTGTTGGTCTTATAGAGCAAAGGTGCACTATGAAAGAAAACAGGAAAATTCTTTCCCCAAAAGAAAAAAACAGGGAAGAAAATTTGAAAAAAAAACACAAAAAATTGTTTTACAAAATACGCAAAAAAACAGTGAAAAAAATTCTGCTGCTGCAGCATCTGTCACCAAATTTAAATACACACAAAAGTTTACATAAAACCCACCGTAACCACTAAGACAAAATCGCGGAAAACACCTATCATACCGAAACACCGCTTCAAAAAACGGCTAAGGTACATGCTTAAAACTATGGTAACCAGAGCAGCTGGTCATGTCAAATTAAAAAAATCTGATTCGATTATACACCAACATGCCTACGAAACCCCAAATTAGCCACTAATATAACATAAAATCACTAAAAATAGCTTTACAAAATACGCAAAAAAAAAACATTAAAAAATTTTCAGCTACCGCAGCATTTGTCACCAGGTTTTAATACACATAAATGTTTACAAAAAAACCGATGATAACCACCAAGACAAAATTGCGGGAATCATCTATCATACTTAAACTAAACACCGCTGAAAAAAATCGGCTACAACAGCACTCGCCTTCAAATTCAAATACACTCTAAAGTACAAGCTCAAAACAATGGTAACTTGCATTATATCATGTCAAACTAAAAAAAACCAGATTCGATTATACACCAACGAATACGATAGCCCAAATTAGCCACTAAAACAAAATCACGAAAAAGAGCTTTACAAAATACGCAAAAAAAACATTAAAAAAATTTCAGCTGCCGCAGCATTTGTCACCAGGTTTTAATACACACAAATGTTTACAAAAAAACCGATGATAAAACCAAGACAAATCGCGGGAATCATCTATCATACTTAAACTAAACACTGCTGAAAAAAATCGGCTACAACAGCACTCGCCTTCAAATTGAAATACACTCTAAAGTACAAGCTCAAAACTATAGTAACCAGCAGTTGGTCATGTCAAATAAAAAAAATCCGATACCATTATACACCAACACGCATAAGAAACCCCAAATTAGCCACTAATATAACATAAAATAACAAAAAATAGCTTTACAAAATACGAAAAAAAAACATTAAAAAAATTTCAGCTACCGCAGCATTTGTCACCAGGTTTTAATACACTCAAAAGTTTACAAAAAACCAATGATAACCACTAAGACAAAATCGCGGGAAACATCTATCATACTTAAACTAAACACTGTGCTGAAAAAAATCGTTTACAACAACAGCACTTGCCTTCAAATTCAAATACACTCTAACGTACAAGTTCAAAACTATAGTAACCAGCAGTTTGTCATGTCAAATTAAAAAAATCTGATTCGATTATACACCAACACGCATACGAAACCCCAAATTAGCCACTAATATAACATAAAATCACAAAAAATTGCTTTACAAAATACGCAAAAAAAAACATTTAAAAAAAATCTGCTACCGCAGCATCTGGCACCAAGTTCGATTACAGACAAAGGTTCACAAACAAACCGATGATAACTACTACGACAAAATAGCGGGAAACATCCATCATACTTAAAATAAACACTGTTGAAAAAAATCGGCTCCAACAGTACTCACCTTAAAATTCAAATACACTCTAAAGTACAAGCTCAAATCTATGGTAATTAGCAGTAGGTCATATCAAACTAAAAAAAACGAACTCAAATAACCACGCGGACGAAGTCGCGGGTATCAGCTAGTATATCTATAATGTCCATGTAAATATGATCGGGACTGGCCGAATTCGCTATCCTTTCATATATCCAAAATGGAGTGTCGATTTATCGAAATCCAAACCATGAATATTTCAACGCTAACCTCTTACATTTTTATCTGGGCAAGACAAGACAAACAAAAAGAGCGCATACTTGGAAAATGCTGTGAAATAAGTAAATATTCGTGGATCGGTACCTTAGAACCAGGAGACGGACATAAGACACTTTTTATCTCGAAAAAGTAACGAGAACGGGGCGAGCGAAGTTGTGGGCAGCCGCTAGTATCAAATGAAAACTGTTGCAGCCAAAACTCGCAAAAGTGTGAGCGACGATGAGAAAATGAAATATACACGCGTGCGCTTCACCAGTAGTACATCGCTCGTAATGCGAAAACTTCTGTTTTGATTTATTTGGACATATCCGCATATCCGGGACCACATCCTTTCAACAACATAGCTTTTCTATTGTATTATATATTTTGTTGGAAGAACTGCATATACGAATGGTGAACACCGCGATGTACCACCGCTCGCACATAGAACGTATGATACACGTGATTCTTGTCTTGATTCGTAACCCGGTTACGAACTAAGAACTGAATGACAGAACCTTTGAACTTTTTTATTAGTTCGTAACGCCAGTTACAAACTAAGAAAAAATATTTCTACGTAGCTGGTTACGAAGCTCGGTGTACGCATAAGGACTAAAGGTCTATAACACGACGATATCCCTTTCGACGCCATAAACAAAGTAGAAACTAGGGTTGCCGTTTCCAAACATTTATCCATTCTGTCTTTAGGGCGGTGTTGCTCAACACACGAAATAGGCGTTAGCTGCTATGACCGATGATTACAACCATCAGCCATGGTAGTCAGCATAAACACTGAAAATAAAAGAGTCGTGAAAAACCGAAGCTGCATAAGTATAAAGCGCCTGTCACTATCTTCAACATTATTGGGTCACTTCACTCACCCTTTTTATTGGCGGCCGTTCGACCCTTCACAAAACTTCCTGAGAAATCATCGCTACTCACTCCCCATAAAGTTTCTTTTCAGATTCGGTTAAAACGAACACAGAAACGGGAATCGTGATGTTTTTTATAAAAAATATACCCTGGTTCACTCTCTACTTGTCTAACTATTGAAATTCAAAATAATGTGATCGAATAAGCTAAAAACGAGTCGTATTCCAGAAGTAAGACCTAAGTTGGTGCTATTTTTATGAAATTCACGTTTTAAAGCCACGATAAAATACGACAGATTCGATATAGATCCGACCAACATTCGTATTCTTAAACAAACCTTCATAATATTGCTGCATAACATTTTCTAGACCTGATTTATGTTTGTTACTTGAAAAACAATAGCGCGCGTGACCATCCATAAAATGTGGACGATTGATCCTGAATTTTCATATATTATCTAGCCGAGACGTATGTATAGTTTTGTTAGCTACAAGTAGTGTCTAAATGAAAAGTGTTTAGAAATGACCTATGTGTGTTCCTGGTATAAACCAAAAAAAGAAATTGTCGGCGTTCCCTAGACGCATACTATGTCGTGAGATGTGAACGAGAATTATTCAGTTTTTTACCTTCTGCCAGCGATCACTTGCCCCGCTCCAAATGACACAACCATTAAACGACAAAACACAAAATTCAACTGTATCCTAATGTGTTACGGTACACAATCAGCTGGAAGCATTTTTTTGATATATGATGAGAACAGATTCCTTGTTTTTACTCTTGCGGTGGGATTTGAAGATTTTGTTAAACGTTGAGTGTGTTCAAGATGATTGAACGAGTTTCAGAGGATCAAGACTTGAGCGCTATCAGAAAAGGGAATTTAAATTGTATCAATCATCGAAGATACTGTCTATGGAAACGTCGATGGAAAGTTGGTATTGGATGAAAAACATCTCAAGTGCAAAAATATTGTCGATTACGCAGCTGTTTTCAAAAGTTAAGAAACTCTGCAAAGAAATTTCGAAACAAGCGTTGTAAGTTTTGACTTTTTATGTCTTCCCATAAAAACAATATTTTCCTGTTTGATAACATTCAAGCGGACAAAGGAAAATGAGTTTTCTCCGAGTTAGGAAACCAAAATATTTGTAAATTTCGCGGTGATCGTAAGTTATAACAACAAACGTATCGCATGTTGCCACAAGAAATGGGTAACGGTAGGTTGACAAAATTAATTCTTTTTAATACTATTAGGCTGCTTGAATTTTCATAATCAAGCGTTATCCCTTCAGCCAGCAAATGTCATTAACCGCTAATAGCTTTGCAAACAGAACACCGAATCGGAACTTAAAGGGTCTCCGAAAACAAGGGTTGTGGGAAAATTCTCCATTGAAATCAGTACCGTCATACGACATATCGTTACTGCGACATGGCACCGTCGAGACAGACAGAGACAACTGCCCAGACCTAACGGGTGCGAGAGAGCCAGCCTCACCTTTTGGTAGGTCATATTGATCTTTCACCCGCCATTTTAGCTCGAGCCATTTTCCCTCGTAGCGCCACATGTAGGCACCAGTTTCGACACCCTGAAAAAAGAGGAAACCTTTTATTTGCCTGTCATTTTGTATTCTAATGAAATATTCCACAGAACGGGGATGGAGGTACAATTTGGTGTAGCTAAATTAGCAGTTTTGATGCTGTGAAAATGAAGACCCAAGCTTTGAGGCTCAATGTCGAGTTATAAATCTGGAATACGTCATTTTCATTATTTTTTTCGTTTGTTAATAGGGATTTTGCATCGGGTTTTTATAAGCTTATAAATATAAATTAAGGTGGTTCGACTTCCATAAAAATTGAATTTACCATTTAATGGGCGATGAGAGTTAATTTTACATTGAAATAACTGTGTGCGTAGCTTAGTGCTCTATTCGGGACACTTAGCTACCATAATAAGTGTAATTGACATCTACCTTTTCTGTATCTGGTTTTATAAAAACTATTATTATTCAAAATAGACATTACTTGTATACGCAAGAGAATTTAAGGTATCCTAGCTAGGTGTGATGGCTCTATTATTTATTGCCTAAAATAATACACTAAATAGGAATCATTTTAATACAAACAAAGAGATAACTAAATTCGTGTGAATAAAAAAATAGCTTACACAGGCACTTTTCCACGTGAATTAAATTGACTCTTATGCCTATTCCACATTTATTTTAACGCCTATTGGAAGGGAACGAAATAAAGCGGCCAATAAAAAATAATGTCAATATTAAAACGGTGTCGGTGCTTAACCCTCGAGAGATCAAAGGTAGATGTAGCTATTTTACAACGTTTCATTTTGGAAAGTTGAACTTATGAACATATTCGGCTACTATACATGAAATAAACTAGTGTATTAGTTGAATAATCGATTGATCTCACCATATTAAGAAAAATATTATTTATAGTAATTTTTTTTTAAATAATTACATGGAAAAAATGGGTATTTATCGCGATTACCGTTATTATTTCCCGACGTTTCGACCGTGTTACAACAGCCGTGGTCGCGGGCAGACTCTTCCATATAATTATGCATAGCGTTAATTTAAAAAGTGCTAAATAAAATCTTAACTGGTAAAGCTAAAATTTAAATTCTATGAAAAATCTTACGGCATTACTTTCTTAAAACAATTTACGAGTAAAATATGAATGAATAATAATAAAGGTCCACGTGCATATATACCTACATAAAAACATCATAAAGAAGCTGAAAATAACATGATATGCATAATTAAGTGCGATACAAACCAGAAGATGACGATGACCAACGAAATTGTTCATATATCAATCAATCAATCAAAAGTGTATTTGTTCAGTAGGATTACAGGAATCACTTTGAAACGTCTTATAGCTAGGTGAGTCTAGGTGCCAGTTCTATGCACGTGACCAAGAAACTAAGGCTCGGTTCCTACCGTTTTTTAAATGATCCTTTTACAAATCAAAAGTACTTAATCTAAAATAATAGCAGTGAAGTTCCACTATATGACTTCATAATATTCGTATATAACTTCGTAAAGGCTAAAATAATAACAAATGTATGGATTTCGATGACCATAACATTTCCCGCTAAACAAAGCAACAATTAGGCTTGATTTACATGGCTAATAAACTATAGGCGATGTTACGACGTGACGTAAATGGCTAACTGCCTCATTATCGGTATAATGTGTTCACGGCTTATAGCGCAATAATTTTACGTGCGATATGAAATTAGATCGTGATGTTGGTGCCAAATATAGGCAATGTAACAACTATTTTGAATTTCATCTGCCTATCTAGGCTTGATCGCGTGAAACTAGCACCTAGACTCACCAAGCTTTGAGACGTTTCAAAGTGATTCTTGTGATGCAACTCAATAAAGAAGTTTTTGAATTTGAATATCTCTCTTAGACATTCTGTACTATGCATTTCTTTATTAATCTCACGTGACTTCAGTCGTTTCTATACAAACATTAACCCTCGATGCACCCCTTTAGGGGTTGAGTTTCGGGAATAATTTTCTATGAGCCTACACTACGCCTCAGAAATTTATCCTCCCAATTCTCCTAGGATCATTAGTTTATCATGTATTTTTTGCAGCTATATTGACAACGGCATTCAAAAAATGTGAGGTATTGTTCAATAGGCTTCAGGTTGATGATGATGAAATTTCTTGTTTGTCGAATACAAAGTGATAAATTCGAATTAGGTCCATTCGAAATAGCAGCTGCCATGCAATATTGCACAGATATGGCCGTTGGGCGGTGAGTGATGGCGTTATTGCATTGTGTTTGTCGTCCAGAGATCTATGGGAGCTATTTCTCATGCTACTTAATGAACAGTGACTAATGAAATACTTGCTTGAAGCTTAGACATGTTAGAACCTAGCATTAACATGCTTGTGTATGTGGACTGTACTCAAGCTTGTTATGTTTAGACTGTACTTGAGTAGGTACGTGCATGTGGAGTAGCGACTCAATTGTTTTTTAAATTCGTGGCATTGAGCGGGAAATAAGATTGGCATTGGTGAGAGTAACCCATGTTAGTATACGTCCAATCACCAGAAATTACTGCTTACCCAAAGCCGAATTACGTTTGAAACTAAAGGAAGTTCAAATCAATCAAATCAATAAGTATATTTATTCAGTAGGATTGCAAGGATCACTTTGAAACGTCTTAAAGCTAGGTGAGTCTAGGTGCCAGTTCCACGCGATAAAGCCTACAATAACAGGCATCAAACTACGGCTTGGTTCCTACCGTAGTTGGGGTGCCCTAACAGAAGAGGGTTTATGTTTGAAGCTAGTCATCTGTATCTAACAACTTGAGTGCAATAAATTATTTGAATTTGAATTAGAATTTGGAATGAGATCAATAATGTTGAAATTGGAATCAGTTGAATTGATCGGTTTTTGTTATCATGGCAATTAAAACTGTTGGTGATCTTAAAAATTGCTTGAATGCGAGAGAGAATGACACACACTATGCACGGTCAGTGTTGGTGTTTTGAATTACACCGCACGGCATGCTAGGCTGCGACAATCAATTAATTGTGAAATGGCTACTGTGCCCAGCAGTGTAATCCAACCATTCACTACGAAATTTTGTTTATCGTTTGATATGTTAAACCGGAAAAGCTTTCATTAACTTCATGCTATAGAACTTTGACGTAACAGCTCAAGCCAATTCCAAATAAACCAAGGAGGTTGGAAACCCACTACGCAAGCAAGGAGTTTCAAAGTATAAACTTTTAAACTCTTTGCTTGAACACCTAAAGAAACGCAGCAAATATTCAAAGCCTATGGGTCATCAACAGTCAATATAAAGCTGGTGGTACCAAATAAATTGTCTATCTTTCTAGGGTGGTACACAACGTATTTTAATTCATTCACTCAGACAAATGAATTTGATTATTCAAAGTTCACGACGATGAATTTCGTAAATGTGGGAACTCGTTGGTTAGACTCCAAGTCATAGTAATAAAAGTCGATACGGTCGGTATCAAGTTTGGCGCGGGCACAGAACTGTGGCGTTAACGTGCACATTTCCAGCATCTGTCTGCCAAAACGTTTTTAATATAAAATTATTTCTTGTTAGTAGCATCGTTTATGAGTAAAGTTCGCTGCCACTTTTAAAGATTTGGGAAAATAGGATTGTGCATTTTCCCATTTATCAAAGGATGAAATTGTTTTTTTTATAATACAACTAGCTGATGGAGCAAGCTTGTGGCCCACCTGATGTTAAGTGGGAACCATCGCCTAAAACAAAGCATTGCCTCGTAGGTCGTGCACCGTCCATCAAGTTGAGGCATACAGGTGTTCAGCCTCACGTGCCAGTAAATGTATTCAAGTTAAAGTTTTTTGGTTAACAGTTAACACCGAAATTTGAATAGGAACTGTAGTATATACGTGATTCTACATGTGACATGTGGATATCACTGGAAAAATGTAAACATGACAGAACCCAAAGACAATTGTTTGAAGAGGTCTATGCCAATATCCACTTCGAACTGCGGGAAATTCTATCAAACATTTTTTATTCAAATGTTTGTATCGTAACTCACATCTAGATTCACCTAGCTTTAATACGTTGCAAAGTGATCCTTGTGATACAACTGAATAAATATTTTAGAATTTGAATTTGAATCATGTAGTTTTGCACACGGTCAATAATGAATGTACTGCGTGGGCTTATGTAAGTAAACCTCTAAATTCCAAGCACAAAGAAAACAAACAAATAATTTGCGCTAGAGAATTTAAGCTACATACCAGTTACAGTTAAATGAAGCACTTAAGCATTCCAGTCTAGTTACAGTGCAACCAAATTGCGAAATTTTCCCCATTCCAACTCCCAGACACGACTCTGGCAACTGCAAGAAGTGTAAATTTGCAAGTACAAAATTAATTTGGAAGCCGGCGGTTTTGCTTGCAACACTTGGAAATTTCTTTTAGGATTTATGTCTGTCTGAAACAGGCGACAAAAGTTGTGCGATTTACAGCCTTGATGTATACGTACCTACATAACTTGGAAATATATTTCTCTGCTGATAAGACGTCCTTCCCAAAAAAACTCACCTAATGGTCATACAAGTAGGAAGAAAGATTTTGCAGGTATATTATTATTTCCATAGCCCTAATGTGCTTATGTGGTGTAAGAGCTTATTATGGCAGTAAGTGGAAGAACTACTTACTCTTATTTCATTGGTACCTATTACTGCCAATACAAAAATTGGTGGCATAAAATTTGGAGTGGTTTTTTTTTTAATTTTTTAATAATTAATAAACTATCCTTTGGCTACGATCTCACCTGATGGTAAGCGACGATGTAGCCGACGATGTAGCAGGACAGTCTAGAAGACACCTATTCACTCTAGCCTTAAAGAGGCCCAGATTGTATTTGTCAGGAAAAACAGTCGACGGCAGTGAGTTCCACTCTTTGGATGTTCGCATGATAAAAGTGGAACCAAAAGGTTTGGTACGAATGGGTGGTATACTCACCTGGTATGGGTGGTAATGGGCCGTGCGTCTGCTAGTCCTATGGTGGAAAGGAGATGGCGGTATGAGATCATGAAGTTCCCGGGCACATTTTCCAAAATGCAGCCTATAGAATATTGATAAGCAAGCAACTTTACGACGGTGTTCCAGACTCTGGATCTTCTTGTCTCGTAGCAATAGGTTCAGTGGATATAAACCCAGAAGCCTTAAAAAAAATCTGTGATATTTTAGTATGGCAATACTCGTAATTTGGCATTCGACAACGTTTCGGAAAATACGAAGCGATTGCGCGCGTTATTGCCGCTCTGTTTTATCGGAATTATTCGCACGAAAATTGGCTGGAGTTTTATTTGGAAACAATGCAAATTTTACAAAAACACATTTTAAGGAAATAAATATAACGAGTATTCATGTGGAAATTCTTATTAAAGTAGCATAATTAGATGAGGCACGCTGCCACTGTGTCCACTTATATTTATTTATTAAATTTGCTTTTGGGTCCAAAGAAACTAACTATAAAAGCACAGAAGACTACCTACCTACACCATCATAACTACTATCCATACCTGCATAGTAGTTGCAGAGTAGTAAAAAACCTTCTTCTTTGTCCATCCCTGTTCCCATTATTTGGGGTCGGGTCTCCTCACTTTTTTCCGCCAAGACAGTCGGTAGAGTAGTAACAAACCTAAATAATATAAAAAAAAAACAATTCGAACGTACGATTTCTCCTTTTTTTTAACCGACTTCCAATCAAAAAGGTGGAGGTTCTCAATTCGGTTGTATTTTTTTGTTACCGCTTAACTTCGTCATTTGTGAGCCGTTTTGAAAAAATATTTTTTTATCTGAAAGGTACTGATTCCAGATTGGTCCCATTTTATTAAAATCGGTGTTGCCATTTTTTTTAAATGTTTGTAACTGCATGCCTCCGTCATTTATGAACCGATTTAGAAAATTATTTTTTTATTTGGAAGGGTATTTTTACGTCCAGATTGTCCCAAACAAATTTCATTAAAATCGGTTTAGCCGTTTGGCAATGAATTCGGTTTCTCTAGTTTTTTAAACTTATAATTATTCATTATAATGTTTTGAATCGTGCTGTCTAGTCTAGCATAATACAACCAGTCTAATATAATAACTTTGCAGCCATGCAGCTTTTTAGAAGCTATCATCACGACACTAGCGCCATCTATTGAAAACTCTCAGCGGCGCAACTGTTTCAAAACCGTGGCGCCTGAAACCAGTTTCAGTCAGAGGGATGTTTTCACTGAACACGAACTTTGAACCCTCAAAAGCTTAGCAGTTTAGTTCCCCAAAGTTAGTACAGAGGGCGCTACTGTGCACCGATCAATACTCGCAAACATGGAAATGAGAGATGGTAAAGGAGAAAATATTGAAAAACTAGTTGAAAGGCTTAATTATGGCTAAAATAATTTACAAAGTAGTCTACAAAAGCATTTAGCAAGAAGAATTAGTGAAATAGTACGTAACTTACCATAGCATGCATTTCTGCAGACTCGAAATTGGTATTTGCGGTAGTTCAATTTATTTAATTTGATGCTCGATTGCTGTCAGCACGCACATTTATTATCCACGTAACTAACGCAACAGTTTTTCACTATTATTTACCAAAAAAATACTTATTTTGGTTTAGAATTTAATCTTTGAAATGGGATATCAAGAAACGTCACCACCAAAAGCTGACAGCTTACTGTAGAAACCAAACTCCTGCTCTATGGCTACACCACTTTAGTTTGGCGGGAAGATACAATTTCATCTATCTTCTCCCTCACTCGCGCTGTATTCTCTATGTGCATCTCGTTTTGGTGTCGATTAAAGTAAAACCATTATGGTGAGAACAAAAAAGGGTCCCTTTGAGCAAATTGTAATATATCATCGTTTGACGTTATGGGGTCTTTGGCCAGGATTCCTTTTTGTCCAGGAGCAGTAAAATTTATTGGCGTAACGGTCCTAAAATGAATAAGCCAAACTTTAAACAGACTGCAACTTAAATGCAGAAAGTGAAAGTTAGGGTTAACTTTATCTAACATTATGTTAGCAAACTTCAAAAATATGTTTAGTTGGTAACCCTGTAAATATTCTTATAGAAATAGTAATGAAAATCTCAAAAGCTGAGACTTGAGCCCGCTGTTTTTCCTGTATCCCGTTTCAAGGGGAATCTATTATTTATTTTATTTTATTTTATTTTTTAGGTTGTTTAGGTTCAGTTTCTTAAGGCATTAAAACAATCCCTGGTATGATGCTAAATGTTTTCAAAAAAAGGGTAAATAGGTCTTCTATGTGAGCGCGCTACACCGTCGTCGACTGCATTGAGAATTCTGTCAAGAATTTGTAAAAAAAAATTATAATCCTACCTAACTTTTTGATTTGAGGTCCTCAAAATTCACATGAGGTTGAGTAAGTACCCACCTATTATGTTAATAAATAATCCCAAATAATGTCAGTATACATAACGCAACTTATTAATCTATTTCTAAATAATAATCTTTATTAACCTTTCAATATTAAATATTGATAAAAAATCCTAATCAGCTTAGTTCCGTTCCAAGAGTGTTCCTCCAATAGCGGAACAAGGGTCAGCCCACTCTACGTAGCACACATTCGTTGTGCTCACCTCGTGAATGCATTTTAAGCATTTGATTTGAATTTTGGTCTGGAATGACGTTATTTGAATACAGCTCGAAATTTAATAAAAAGTCTCACGTTTTGAAAGTATTGTATTTGTCTATGACATCATCTGAATAGGACTATAAAATTTGAAATTTTAAAATCTCCCTTTTTGAAAGTATTGTAGTATTAGTCTTTCGTCAGCTTGTTCTATCCCACTGTTCGGCTAAAGCCTGTCCGCTTTCCTTCCAAACAGTATAACTAAGCCGGCATAGCTCTGCCCCAGGTCTGAGCAACTAAATGCTTAGCTATCTTTATAAAAAATACAACTAAGATTTTAATAATGTCCCAAAAGTTAATAGCCGAGCGGTAAGTTCTTACATTATAAAATCAATAAAGAGATACAACTAAGCTTCTGTGCCTAGCTGTTTAACTAACGTTGTTACAAAGAGCGACGGTATACACTGTTGTACGGCCTGTCCCTAAGCCGGCATAGCCCTCAGCTCTCACGGACGGAGGCCATCTATCAAGTGCAACAATAGGGTCGCCAGTTCAACGAGCAGCTGATTTTGTGCCACTCTTCAAATGTTAACCGGAATATTTAGTTTTTTTTAATACAATTAGCTGATGATGCAAAACACTGCCTCGTAGGGTCACACACGTCACGAACGTGTCCTACGATGCACTTTCCTGTGTCCATTAACTTGAGGCATACAGATGTTCAGCCTCACGTGTCAGTAATTTCACCGGCACCCACACCCTTCAAACCGAAACATTATGCTGCTTCACGACAGATATAGGCATGGCATAGGACAAACTATCGATTTTGTCTTTCTTCTTTTGTGAGTTACCTCTGTAGCCCAGAAGAGGTCTAACCACGTGGTTCCAGGGCGCAAAAAATAATCCCCGAAAAAAAGTTATGTCTGATCACGACACTTTTTTATTGTTTGTCCGCGTAATAACTTTATTGTATGTGCAGTTCTTCATAATTATTTTCTCTTATAAAAAACTTGATGGCGACTGAGCTGTTAAAAATGCGGGGATTCCCGTAACGAGTCGGGTTACGTTACGGGAATCAAGATTTTGTAAAACCTTAATAAAATAAACTCACAATTGTAATCCCCAGGTATCGAAGACTTTTTCTCAGATCTCTTGATGCCTTAAAACTCAATAATTTCTTTGTATATGTGTGTTTATTTATTAATTTGACTTGACCTTATTCGAAGATTAATTTATTTATTTGAGATAGACACTACGTTTTCCGCCTTATATCTTTGACTTTTGACGGTTTAAATGACAGCTGTCATGTTTCCCTTCCGTCATATTTCTGCTTTGGTCATTTCCCCTACCACCACCAGCAGAGTGGCGCGTGTGAGGCAGCCATCTTTATTCCTCATTGGCGTTTTGTTTTCCGTCAAAGCAACATGTGTTCAGCAGATATCTCTGCGACTACAGTTGCTTAAAATATTTTAATCCTTGTTCATACAAAAGTGAAGAACTAATTCTTTTACTTAGTGAATAAGTGTGTTATACTGTGCAAAGAGGGAAAACCGTGAGTACCCTCTTTATATGAAACGTGTTCAATTTTTAACGAAAAGTTCGTTTGGATCACGTTATTACAGTTATGTAAATAACCAGTTATCCTGTATGTTTGTTGTGCATGTAAGTTTTAATGTGCATATTTAATGTTCAAGTAATTTACACAAGCGGTAGCCCCACGTGCAGTAGCATAAGATGGCTATCGGTGATATCGAAATCTTAGTTTTGAGGTAAGTGATAATATGATAATGACGTCATAAACATCAATGGCCTTGCAATAAGGGAATGAATCGAAATCAAATCCTTTAACATCGAGAGGAAGCTAAAATGGGTAGCTGTCCTGGAGTTGTTGAAAACTGGTGCTTAGGTTAGACGTCTTATGAGACTACGGTCTTACCCTTTAAACTCGTAAATCGTATCATACTCCAAGCTTCATAGACTTGGGATCAAACAAAGTGGGGAGAAATGTATGATACGATAAATCAATTATAATGCTTATATTACTAAATGTGCCTACTGCATTGTGAAAAATAAATATTAATTTTAATATATAATTGCACGAAGTATATATTGTAATCTTCTCTCTTTTTCAATTAATTATACGAGTGCTGAAGTTAATTTTTGAGAATCTGAGTGGCAAAGCAGAAGAAACTCTGTTTTTCATTTTTGCTATACTCTTTATTATTTCACTTTACAAGTCGTATTATTACATGCGAAGTTTTGTATGTTTTATTTAAGTATTTTTGGCGGCTAAGGTGTTCTGTTCCCCAGAGTCTATCAGCTGCGCAAAGGTGACGCTAAGAATTTGGAAACGCTGTGTTCCAGCTGAGGGAACTCGTCAACCATAAGAAGAGGAATCGCTACCCAATCAAAGTAACAGCTGCCCCTCGCAGGAGTAGGCCGTTATTAAAACTATTCCAGCGCATGGAACGATATAAACTTTTAATGGACCTGAGTTCCTGATTCTGATGGGTTCTTGCAAAAGAAATTCAATTAAGCCGATAACCACCCCTCGCAGGGGTCTGGTGTTAGGCTAACTTTATTCCATCTTATGGAACTGTATACACTTCAGTGGACCAGGGCTCCTGAATCGGATGGGTTCTCGCAAAAGAAATCCAATCAAGCTAACAACCACCCCTCGCAGGGGTTAGGTGTTTGCCTAACGGTACTCCATCGTATGGAACTGTATACACTTCAGTGGACCAAGGCTCCTGAATCGGATGGGTTCTCGCAAAAGAAATCCAATCTAGCTAACAACCACCCCTCGCAGGGGTTAGGTGTTTGGCTAACGGTACTCCATCGCATGGAGCTATATAAACGGTGGCTGGACCACGGCTCTTGAATCTGATGCCTTCTCGCAAGGGAAATCCAATCAAGCTGACAACCACCCCTCGCAGGGGTTAGGTGTTTTGCTAACGGTACTCCATCGCATGGAGCTATATAAAAGGTAAGTGGACCATGGCTCCTGAATCTGATGGGTTCTCGCAAGAGAAATCCACTCAAGTTAACAAACCACCCCTCGCATGGGTTAGGTGTTTACGTAAGGGTAATCCTTCGCATGGAGCGGTATGAGCGTTGAGGGACCATGGCTTCTGAATCTGATGAGCTAATGCAACAGAATACCAATCAAGCTAAGAGACACCCCTCTCAGAGGTTAGGTGTTTGGCTAACGGTTTTCCATCGCATGGAGCTGTATAAACGATGAGTGGATCATCACTCTTGAATCCGATGGGATCGCGCAAGAGAAATCCAATTAAGCTAACAACCACCCCTCGCAGGGGTTTTTGGTAACTGTATCCCATCGCATGTGTCTGTATAAAGTTTTAGTGGACATTGGCTCCTGAATATGATGTTTTTTTCGCAAGAAAAATCCAATCAAGCTAACAGCGGCCCCTCGCAGGGGTTTCGGGTTTTTGTGTGGTTATTGTGTTCCATCACGTGGAATTTGTGAATTTTGGTCTTGCCTGGCCTGGCCTGGCCCCAGAAAGTGGTGTTTCCTCACAAGAGCAATCCGATCATTTAAATATACACCCTTCGCGAATAGGTGTTTGTAAAAAAAAAAAAAAAAAAAAAAGAAAAAACAGCACACCCTCACTGGGTGGTGGGAGATGTTTTTGTAAGGTTATAATGTCCTGAGAATAATAATAGAATTAATAGATACCAGTAAATGTTTATTAACAATAATGAGTTGTAATGTAACAATGGGACTTGGGACAGAACATCTGCTGCTCTTGCGTACTCTAATGTACCTACAAGCTTGTACTGATGAACAACTTGCACAGTTGTGTGTTGGCTCTAGTACTTACAGTCTACACTGTATGTAGTAAACTATGCGTTATATGTAGTGAAACAAGGTGCAGTAAATAAGTACCCCCATCTGTTTGTAAGCAGTATTGAAAGTAAAACCTAATTTTTGGGTTCTACCACTGATCTCATTCCAGAGTGCATTTTCACTTAAAAGTAGTTAGTGACACAGGTGCTTGTTACACCTACTGTATTACAAATATTTTTAGATGGTTACGCAAAATAAAAATACTTAGTTGGGTCAGAAACGTCGTGCATCTCTACGATCACAAACTCTTAAGTATTAAAGTCACTTAAGCAGCGAAAACTTTAGCTGAGTTAGTGTGTGGTTCAGCGTATAATACAGGTATCTACCTATATCGTAGAGTGGTATATATGGTGTGGCTTAAAGATCTACGCTTTGTGGATCGACCCTTTTTTAAAATTAAGTACCATGTAAGACCAGCCTCTTTGAATATCGAAAATAAAGAATCCTAGTTGCCTCTAAAATGCAGCCTACCCACATTTATATACATATTTGTTTTTGTTTTTGAAAACTGTGGACGTGTGACCTACCAACTAAACTAAAAACTGAAATCTCGTCAAGCTGTTTCTTAACGTTCTGCATGGAACTGCCTACCCACATGGATGTGCTGCACTGTGTTTTTAGCTCCTAAGTGTAATTTTGTCGTAGAATCTAAAAGATTCTAAAATATGTGTCAAGTGCACAAAAGGAGCCTCCGTGAGGCGCACTTAAAATCCTTTCTCCACACTTCTTTTCGAAAGATCCGGTGACACTATATGAAGAAGACTAGGTACATGAGATATATTTCTGATAAAAGTAAATCATCTCGTCCACGGAGCGTCGAAGTATGTAATGGCATATAGTTCTAACCAATATTGTTACTATTCATCATCATCATCATCAGCCCGAAGAAGTCCACTGCTATTGTTATGCTGTTTTAAAAATAGTGGTTGTAGTATCACTGATAAACATAATGGTTTCCAATTGTTTAATTCCTTGATACATCAGTAAACAAAAACATCCTAGTACTTTAGCACAATTCTTGCTGAAAGCAAAAACCGTAAAACCGTAGTTCCTACGTTTTGAAGCAGGCATGTTCTTCCAGATGTTGTTACTCCATGTCAATCAAACTATCCGGTTTGCGACGTTGGTTGGCAAAAATATTTTTTATAAATACTATGTAAGTATAAATAATGTTCATGTTTTACATACTAATAGTAAAACTGCCCCGCAGTAATACTATGCTCTTGGCTCAAGAGGTCTCACATTATGGTTACACATACTTAGATCGCATTCCTTATCATCATCATCAGATGGTTACATATTTGATCGTATTCCTACTAGTATGGTGTTTATCCTGTGTTTAACAATTGATTGCAGTGATAATTATTGATGGTTGAAAACTATCATCAGTATTTTACTGATCATTCATCATCATCATGAACTGGAAGGAAACTATGATAAAATGGAATATTTTATTTATCATTAGTCAAATCGTTTAATATGTTTTTATTACTATAACAGTGTTAATTTAGCAAGTCCGCATCACCCGCATAAGTCCGCATAGGTCAGGGGGTTGGATTGGCAGGCTGCTATTACAGCACCTTCAGAAGTTCTTACAAGCTGGATAGAAAAGGTTATTCTGGAAAATTATTTTGGACTGAAAGAGAAGGGAGTGAGTTATAAAGTGACATTTTTAGTTAACGCAAAATCTTGCTTAGCTATGTTTCCAATGATAAGCAAGTATATTTATGTTTCCAATGCCATTGCATTATGGACCGGGTCGTCATCATAACCAACCCAAAGAAATTCATAGCTGGACTTAGGCCTTCTTCATAAGTTGGTTAGTCATGAGGTGGTTTGTCTATTAACCCCATATATGTCAGACTTTCTTAATTATTATGACCACGATCACTTTTGATGCAAAACCTGACAGGTTTCTCATAGTACTACAACTATGTTAAAGTTAGCCACACTTTATAGTGTTTGCTATAAGTATATTTCTTAGGTTGTTTGGTAGATAATAACGTTTTACTGTTGTAGGTATACTTACCTACTTGAGGTTGTAAAATATTTTGATGTCACATGTTCACATTGGCGTCAGAGTTGCTACCACCACCAGGCGATAACAAACAGGTCTCAAATAAATAAATTAATCTTCGAATAAGGTCAAGTCAAATTAATAGCAGCGTTTTACCTACCAATAAAACGCATATTAATTTACTTACCTTATTCGAAGATTATACTTTCAATTCTGCCTGGTGATTTTCGACGCAATGAGGAATAAAGATGGCTGCCTCACACGCGCCACTCTGCTGGTGGTGGTAGGGGAAATGACCAAAGCAGAAATATGACGGAAGGGAAACATGACAGCTGTCATTTAAACCGTCAAAAGTCAAAGATATAAGGCGGAAAACGTAGTGTCTATCTCAAATAAATAAATTAATCTTCGAATAAGGTAAGTAAATTAATATGCGTTTTATTGGTAGGTAAAACGCTGCTAGTAAATAGATATCTGTATTACGTCTATAAAAAAGTCTATTAGCACGTGCCAAAGTAGGTGCTAGATTTGAATAGGTTTCTGATTGTTTTCTACAAAAACTAACAGCTCGGTTCATTTCTAGATTGCTTTGTACGTTATGGTAATTGTTACACTAATTATAATCTAAACTACCCTTTTCAGTGTCTTCCTCCTAAGCGCATCTAAGCGTTCTGCGATGGCGATCAGTAAAATGCTGTCAAGTATGACAGTGATATTTGACAGCTTTTCACTGATCGCCATCGCCTAGATGTGCACAGACCTTAATAGTGATAATCTAACGCGGTCTTGCATCTAAGAGGCTCCGTCGTGTAAGAATTAATCAAAACATAAATGGGCAGTGGCAATGGAACACGGTCCGTAAAAAATCTATGATCTCTGGAATCTACGCAGTGTACAGGATTTTAGAATAAGGATCCGGCTTAAAATAGATCACATACCTATATCACTTAGTTATGTGTGAAACTATTTCAGCAGTGGTTAGAATAATTAGGCATTTAGAAGTATTTTGATTTGATTTTATTGTTATGTAAAAATATATTGCTTGAGAAGTGTCGAGATTTATTTACGTCTATTCAAATAGATTCTTATTTTGTTCATATTTGTTCTAATTTGTTGTTAGGTAGATAAACCTACCTACTGCTATCTTAATGACTTTAGTATCTAAAAGGTAGGTAGGAACCTACATTACCTATCTGTGTACAGACTTGTGGTTTGAAAACCCAGTACCATCATCATAAAAATCTGATTTTTAACCGACTTCCAATCGGTTTGTTACCGCATAACTTCGTCATTTGTGAGCCGATTTGAAAAAATATTTTTTTATCTGAAAGGTACTGCTTCCAGATTGATCCCATTTTAATTTTATTAAAATCGGTGTTGCCATTTTTTTTAATGTTTGTAACTGCATGCCTCCGTCATTTATAAACCGATCTAGAAAAATGTTTTTTTATTTGGAAGGTTATTCTTACGTCCAGATTGTCCCAAACAAATTTCATTAAAATCGATTTAGCCGTTTGGCAATGAAGTCGGTTTCTCAAGTTTTTTAAACTTATAATTATTTTTAAAATTTACGTGTTTAGGTCAGCTGTGGGCAAAGATAGCCGCTGATTCGTATCCTGACCCAGCCAGAAGGCGACGCGGTAGACCAAAACGGAGATGGCGAGACGAGCTTGATGGTTTCCTGATGGACTGGACAAGCATAGCCCAGGATCGCGATGTCTGGAGGGAATGGGGCCTTTGCCCAGCAGTGGGACTCAGAGGGCACATAACAAAATAAACAATTATCTGATTCTTTAAGATGCACGATTAATTGCAAAATTGCGTTTTCTAAAGCGTTGAGCTTTATTAATGCATTGTACAAAATATTTATCGATAATGGCCCGAACACACCTAGTTCGCTTAGCGATCAGTGAAACGCTGTCAAATATTCGCTGTCAAATCTCAAATCTGACAGCGATATTTGACAGCGTTTCACTGATCGCTACCGCCAGCGAACTAGGTGTGCGCAGGCCTTAAGACTATAAAAAATCAAACAAAATGGCGTGACATCTCATAATTATATGCTAGCTAGGTATTCAAATATTAAAAGAATACAGATCCTATAGTAATGTTTTGCGAGATACTTGTCGAATGACAGGTATTTTAGCTACCGTACCTAACAACAAATTAGAACAAATATGAACAAAATAAGAATCTATTTGAATAGACGTAAATAAATAAATCGACACTTCTCAAGCAATATATTTTTACATAACAATAAAATCAAATCAAATACTTCTAAATGCCTAATTATTCTAACCACTGCTGAAATAGTTTCACACATAACTAAGTGATATAGGTATGTGATCTATTTTAAGCCGGATCCTTATTCTAAAATCCTGTACACTGCGTAGATTCCAGAGATCATAGATTTTTTACGGACCGTGTTCCATTGCCACTGCCCATTTTTGTTTTTGATTAATTCTTACACGACGGAGCCTCTTAGATGCAAGACCGCGTTAGATTATCACTATTAAGGTCTGTGCACATCTAGGCGATGGCGATCAGTGAAACGCTGTCAAATATCGCTGTCAGATTTGAGATTTGACAGCGAATATTTGACAGCGTTTCACTGATCGCTACCGCCAGCGAACTAGGTGTGCGCAGGCCTTAAGACTATAAAAAATCAAACAAAATGGCGTGACATCTCATAATTATATGCTAGCTAGGTATTCAAATATTAAAAGAATACAGATCCTATAGTAATGTTTTGCGAGATACTTGTCGAATGACAGGTATTTTAGCTACCGTACTTAACAAAGCCACGAAGGTTTTATCTGGTGTCCACTATCAGAAGACCCGGTATTTCTCTTATCTGTTGCACACAAACAAACGGTTTTTTTTAAACTATACACACTAACAAACAAAGTCATTACCAAATTAACGACACTCAGGTGACGAAAAAGCATTTGGTAAACAAGCTTCATTCCGAACGGTTGCCTAAGTGCTAGTGATTTATCGTGACGTCATAAAATTTAGACGTTACATGTGAATAATAGATATTATTATGTCCTCACCATGTCTTACGCCAAGTTTGCAATCAGATCAAGATGAGTCAAGTGATACAAGTTCATCTGAATTTTCAAGTACAGTTTTGGCAAAGTATAACAGAAGCATAGATACAGATAACAAAGATTTTAAAGCCACTGCTGTACTTTCACATGGTGTTGAAGATATTTTATCTGATGGAGTTAGCTACGTAAATGATGGAACGTATCAAGATAGTAAACCGGAGGTTCTATCAGCTGTGCCGCAAGTTTTCACTCAAGACTATAATTCAAGAGACTCAACTGGATTCAGCATTCAAGACATTCTCGGTTTGCAACAACCGTATCCTGCACACGCTGAAGTACTAGAATCTAGATATGACTATCATACACCAAATTACGAAAATATAAGTAACAGCTCCAACAATTATGGATCGGGTGCAGAAGAAGTGATCGCCGAAGACTGCGTTGCAAGTGACAACATGTTTTCCGTAACACCACAGGTCGTCAATCAAGTGATTTACAATAGAAACTATGCTTCTAATGAGCTTGCACGATACAACCAAAGAAGCCTAGAGAACAGTACCGAAGATCCTACGAGGGATATAAATGACATGCACGAATCAAGTTTTCCTAGTCAGGTTCGTATGGATTCCTAGAACTTTTTCCAGTTAGTAACAAGACCCAAAATACTCGTTCGATTTCGTCAATAATTTATAAATACTGTGACCACAGAACAACCGGATTCATAATGACAATTTAATATACTTACGTACCTTCTGGTTACTAGCTACCTAATAAAAAGTATTAGGTTGAAGCCAATTCATTATTTTATTAAGCTCAGACAGAGCAAGACGTTTCAGTTATTCAATATCATTGCATTTCAGAATCCTTCATGGAACAGTAAACACGCTGTTAGCAGTCAAGATATAAGGCCATCTTCTGAATTGCCCGTTGATGGTAAGGTTTTTTCAACATTTATTTTGTTTCTGTTATGGCGTTTTAAAAAAAATAGCATTCGAAAGTTTGTTTATGTTTCAGACATGTCATCAGAATCTTCTACCTACCAAAAAGGATTTTCAAAGAGGGCAAGGACGGCCTATACCAGCTCTCAACTAGTCGAACTTGAAAATGAGTTTCATCAAAACCGCTACCTCTGCCGACCACGCCGCATCGAACTTGCAAACTACTTGCAACTGTCAGAGCGTCAGATAAAAATATGGTTTCAAAACCGCAGGATGAAATACAAGAAGGACAACAAGCACAACAAACCTTCATCTTCTGTAGATGACAGCAGCCCTTCCAGCTCGAAAGATTCGCCAAATCAAGACCATAAGATGAGTCACGGAAGAAGCTGCGGTGGCCACGACCGTCACAGACGACTATTGCTTGATAGCCATGCAACCCATCACAAAGTTTACTTGACGAGCGACAGCATTCCTAGGCCACCGGAATATCCTACAGTAAGCCCGATAAAGTCTGTGATAAAGAGCCCTCAGAATACAATCGAGCTACCGTCTTACACACCGAACTTGTCTTACTCGTCGTACTACGCCGGAGGTAGCAGGGCCGCTTACTCACCGATGACCGAGGTTTATCGGTACGGTGATGAATCACTGGCTCAGAATTCATCGCTGTCGACGATAGCATCGGATAGTTACGTACCGAACGGAATGAATTTGAAGCTAGGAGATGATTTAGTACGATACTCTGCTACCTCTCCATACTACAATCCGTTGTCTTCTGGAGTTGTGATACATCCTGCTGTATCTGATGGCTACGTATTTAGTTCTTCAATGGCGCCTTTACCAACTCCTACGTATGATGATAGTAATCTGCATGCAAGAACAACTAGCTTATCTCTTCCTCAAGATCCATACTTTTCGTATTTGTCATCATCTGATACGTCTCAACAACCCTCTTCTTCAGCGAGCAAATATCCTTCGTCTTCTTACATAACATTGTGAAAGTCAATTTAATGTTGTGGATTGAGTGTGTTGAAATTTATAAGACAAAAACTTATTTATGTGATTAATAGTTTAGTTTAGTTTAAAACGTAAAATTGTACCTACTTACAAAGGTGTTTGTTCTGTGTACGGATATTTTAAATTCTTTTTTAAATACTTTTTTTTAAAAGCCGGCGCTTAATATTACAAGTCAAAACCTATTGAAATGTATACCCTAGTACTTACTTATCTACATGAAATAAAGTAATCTGGTTTATGTTTTATTTATTTTTCTAAGTATTTCCCATCCAAAATAAAGAAGATTTTTTGTTGTAAATTTGCGTTGTAAAATATCACTCACGTATTCGTATTATATTAAAATATCGCATTTCACTGATCCCCACCGCAGAACGTTTGATGTGCGCAAGGCTTTAGGCTAACTACTTTACTCGATGAGTATAAAACAAGGCGTAAATCACTCTTTAATTTTTTTTTATCATCTTTGATAAAAAGTATAGGTAAGAATAATTACTGTTTTGAGTTAGTTTGGCTGTCTAATAATCCGGTTGCTGAGTGGGTTTTTCATTTTGCAAAACTCACTCGGACAAAACGGTGCGTGACCAGCAAAACGGGAAAACTGACAATGCGAACACACAGGCTCGCAAACACAATCATACAATAAAACAGCAGAACCTATTTTAAAATTCACATCATCATCATCAGCCCGAAGAAGCCCACTGCTGGACATAGGCCTCCCCTACACATTTCCAGGAAGAACGATTCTGAGCCCTTTCCATCGACTTCCCCCGCAATCTTAACAATGTCGTCGGTCCATCTGGTGGATCCCTACGTTTCGCTTTCCGGAACGTGGTCGCCATTTGAGAACCGTTATTCCCCTGAGCCAAATTTTAAAGTTACTCCAACCTGAATTGTAAATCCATTTTGTCATAAAATGGGGTCAGTATTATTTAACCCAGTTTACGGGATTCCTTTATTTTTTATACTTTTGCATCGGTCAGAACCGTTGTTGCGGCTGCCCAAGAATAGGATGGCGGGACAAGCTCGACAAGTATAGGTCCCAGTAGATCATCTCGGGACCGTGCGGTGATAAAAAATATATCCTTTCACCACACAATGAACCAGTGACATGATAAGAAGAACCGCGCGGAGTGGAAGGAATTGGGGGAGGCATTTATCTAGCCGTGAGAAATCGAAGGCTCATAATAATAATAATACGAATAATAATCGGTCACATAAACATATACATAAAACAAAATATATTTTTATTTTTCATATTATTTGTCGGATAATAATAGATTTACAAATTAAAAGTGCCATGTGTACTAACGTTAGAAATATAATTTTGTCGCTTGCAGATTATCTACATAAATTAACAATTAGGAATGTTGTTTTGCCTTCTACTACCTGAACTGGTAATGACTCCATTACACTCAAACCTCAAGTAGTCAACAATATTAGAATAAAATGATTATTGTTATTCACAGGTGTCCAAATGGGGGATGATTAGGAGCCACTGACCAATAGCGAGGTTTCAACCCTGGAAAGGGTGAGGTGGGTACTAATTACTTTAAGCTTAGATTTAGTATAAATAGTAAAGCAAAAAAGGATAGATCATCATTCGCTTCCCAGTAATTAAAGCCATCATGTGTTCTTTGCAAAGTGCCAATGTTGGAGTATATCCTAGTGAGCAGTTGGAAGATGATTTTATCACAAATCTCTTTTCACAAAATATCTCAAGCAATAATAATGTAAATATTATTTCCACCGCATACGTCACATCTATTTGTTTATATATCCTATTGGCACCCACTGCTGGGTTTATGCATAGGCCTTTCTTTAATGATTCTTCTCGTGCTTGGTTATGTGCTAATCATACCCTATAGTCTTATCAAAAGCTGTGCTACCGGTCTGGTTACATACCGTTGTAATTGTATCACTGTCTCCATTTTGATAATAATTTTTAATCTTATTTTTTATTTTTCTTACAGTGCGTTCAAACAGAACCAGTTACTACAGTACATTCAAATCAAAATGTGGTCCAAGATTCAATATGGCTTTTGGCAAATCAGGTACATTGTATTCCTGCTAATCAATATTACTAAAGTTTATATTCTTTCTTATTTGATGCTAACTTGTGTGTTTAATTTCAGATGGATCATGATTATGCTCAAACAGAGCCGTCAACGTCCTTGCAATCTTGGGAAGACCAAACCACAAATAAAACTGCTATTACCAGTTTGAACATGTCTACATACTTTTCTACTTTCGATCCATCTGTCCAGGTAATTTTCTCATGTATTATGAAAAACTTCTTCAAACTTACTTGAGTTATTTGAAAGATGTAAATTTTGAATCTCTTTTCACGAATGTAATTTTTTCAGGTTCACAACAACCAGCTTCAGAATGCCAACATTCAAAATAAACTAATCAGAATTCAACATTCTATGGGCCACATTCATCGCGCTCAAATCAATAGTAAGTCTCGATTTTTTACTAATCTCGTATTAATTTAGTTTTTTATTTCATGTTACCATGAAAAAAAGTAAATTCTTCGAAGTATTCTATTTATAGAAATAGTTAATTATTTAAAGTAGTGGACTTATTTATGATGATGATGATGAGCTGTATGCATCCTAACAAAATAGTTTTTAATAATAAATATTTATCAGCTGTTTCAATCATGATTTTTTCTTTTACAGTGGTTCCTACTGCGACGGGTCACTTTAAAGCTATTGTAAAGCGCAAACGGAAGAGAACTGTTTTCAGAACAGATCAAGTAGAAGCCATGGAAAAAGTATTTGCGAAGAAACCATACGTCACAAAAGAAGATAGAAAGATTCTTGTCGATACATTGCATATCAGTGACAAATCAGTCAAAGTTTGGTTCCAAAATCGTCGATTGAAGAACAAAAGGGGTGATGATCAGTACAATTCTGAAGATGAAAATAGCAGCTCACCTAATCTTGATCGTCTGGACTACGTGGAATCAAAAATACACGAAAGAACCAATGAATTTGGTTACGTTACACTTGATGACAAAATACTAGATGATCTCTATAACGTGATTGATGAGTATTTAAACAAACCACGCCGTAATGTGTCTACGAATGATATCGAAATGGAAGAAACTAAGGTGAAAGAAGAATTCATGCCTTTATATGAACCAATATCTCCAGCCAGTAATATCGATAACTCTAATGAAGGAATTCCTTGGGAATTTCAATCTCCTGTTGGAAATGAATATTTGCAAAGACTAATTGATATTGAATCGATCATATCAAATTGACAATATATCATTATAAATAATATGTCATTGTAGATTTTGTAATAGGTTATATTTTATTTATATTTTAATTTAAATTATGTAGAATTTAAGATAAATTTATTAAACGCCTTGTTGATAATGTTTTAAAAAACATTTTTGTATGTATTTTTTCATAAATAAGTGTATAATGTTGTTATATTATTTTTGAATAAACGATTTAGTTAATCATTTTTGTTAATTTTATTTAATTACGTGTAAGTAGGTAACTAACTGTAAATTAAGACGAGGGAGACATGGAACGTACACAAGGATACACATCAGACTATACACTGCTCGCTCTTATAATATCCTTGTAGTAGGTAAGCATCATGTTTCTTTGTTTATAAGTAACTTGAGCTGTAATCCTTCTGTACCAGAGGCAGCAGTAAGTAAGCAGCCAGTATGTGTATAAGATCAACAGTGTCTTAAACAATGCCATCTTCCAATCATTGCTCTGCTATACACAGTTATGAAGGTACCAACTACACAAAGTTGTAACGCATTTAGATCATATTTCCATAAATTGAGGTAGTTTGTTAAAAGTAGCAGTCACCATTACTCGTTTCGTGCAGTTGCGTGCTGATCCATAAAGCAACTTTGTGTTTTGCGTCGATTTTACATGCCATTCTTGCAAATTTACTCCTTTGGTTATTATTTTATCAATTGAATCAGTTCATATAGCACCCATATCACTTGTCGCGCAAGCTTATCGCCCGTTGAGTATATTGCATTTACCTAGTTTTTTCGTCTAAAAGCTAGTTTTTGTTTGGTGGAGAAATTTATAATAATGCTTCAAACCATGGTGGCTGGTGTAACTCCTCTTCATGATAAAGATGAAGTAAGTCTTAGTTTTAAAAGTATAAATATAATCTACCGTTTAGACTTTGATCAGAACTACAGTTATTTGAGGTTATCCGTAATCTTAAAGTTTTAGCCAAGATTAAATGAAATAGAATCTCGCAGATAATCTTTATGTAGGTTTTAGGTACAATGAAAGTATGAGTAATGTTGAAATAAATAAATAGAAAAAAGTGGCCAAGTGCGAGTCGGACTCGCCCATGAAGGGTTCCGTAGCAACAAGTAACATAATTTAAAAGTTCTTGTAGTTCGTCGAGAGGTAAATTGCGGTTTACGATTTATGACGCTTAAAAAAAACTACTCACTAGAAGTCAAAGTCAAAGTCAAAGTCAAATTACAAGTACATTACTATGCAAAGGAAGTTTGCATAGTAATCTTCTTCTTATCGTGTCACTGATTCTTTCGAACCAAGTGTGGTGAAAGGATTTTAAGTGCGCCTCGAAGAGGCTCCTTTCGTGCACTTGACACATATTTTCGAACTTTTTAGGTTCTACGATATGCCGGTTTCCTCACGATGTTTTCCTTCACCGTTTGAGAGCACTGGCATAGTGTACATAAATTTTTGGGCAGAAAAACTCATTGGTACACGACTGGATTCGAACCCACGACCTTAGGATCAGAAGGCGGGGCCGCTACCACTAGGCCACCAGCGCTCTGCATAGTAATGTACATCATATATTTTAGTTTTATCATTCTCTTATTTTAGAAGTTAGAAGTTAGTTTTACCACTTTGGAAGTGTCTCTCGCGCAAACTATTCAGTTTAGAAAAAAACTATATTAAAAACCTTAACATCATTTTTGAAGACCTATTCATAGATACCCCACACGTATGGGTTTGCTGAAAAAAAATTTTGAGTTTCAGTTTCAAGTATAGGGACCCCCCAAGTTTTTTGTTTTTTTTTCTAGTTTTGTATTAAAATCTTAATGCGGTTCACAGAATACATCTACTCGCCAAGTTTCATCAGTCTAGCTCTTATAGTTTCGGAGAAAAATGGCTGTGACATACGGACGGACAGACAGACAGACAGACATGACGAATCTATAAGGGTTCCGTTTTTCCCATTTGGCTACGGAACCCTAAAAACAGAGTTTTAGGTGTAGCAGAAATTTCATAAGATCTGTAGTTTGCTTGTATAGTCTATACTTCTATACTCTCAATTCAACTCTCAATTTTCAGATAAACCATTGGGATAACCATCCGTTCTCAGGTGGTTGGGTTGATAGGAACAATCAGAAGACAGGTCAGTAATTTATAATTTTGACATTCCTCTTCTCTTCTCCTCTTCTTCTTCAACCAATATGTAGCCCCCTCAATAGCTCTATTCGTTGCTATGTTCAAGTCTTCCACGGTGCAGTTGTGCAAAGCTGAGCCAAAGACTGGGCTCAGTGGCGCGCCATGGGAGAGTCCTATGTCTAGCAGTGGTTAGTTTGTGCTACCGGCCACTATTTACCTGCAAAATTAAACTACAATAGTTATATTACTAAATCTCTCGTGGCGTCTGTCTGTCTGTACCATGTGACCTCGAAAGGTGCTTCATGGATGATTTTCGCTGTTAGACATGTGCCTTGCGCACATCTAAGCATTCTACGCTGGCGATCAGTGAAATGCTGTCAAATATGACAGCGAGATTTGACAGCGTTTCAGTGATCGCCACCGCAGAACACCCAGATGTGCGCAATGCTTGATTGAAGTAATAATTCATTAAATAATGGTAAACATGTATTTTGGAAACTTATGTTGGTTAAATCTTATTACAGATGTCACAAGAAATCGAACCATAAAGAAAAAAAGCAAACGCGTACGGACAGCTTTCACAACCAATCAACTGCGAGCATTGGAGCAAACTTATCTTCAAACCAAATACATAAACTCGGACAATCGTCAGCAGCTTTCAAAAAAGTTGAATATAGGTGAGAAATGCATCAAAATATGGTTCCAGAATAGAAGAATGAAGGAAAAGCGAGAATCGTCTGAATCCAGTGACTCATCGAGTGAAACTTTAGGTAGTGGCGTTATGTCGCCTTTGCTTGCTATCCAGCTTGAACCAGAAGCTGTAAACTACGAGCTACAGTACAATCAATATGAGACGCCAGTTTATCATGAACCGTATGTCTACTACCAATCGCCTGCTTTCCAAACTTACAATGTAATTGAGGCAGAGATTCCACCCAGTAATGCATTTACACCGATAAACGACTGCGGCAATGGTTCGATCTACTCTAACGAAACGAATCCTTACCAAATTCAGCATCCCAGTAGCGAAGCAAATGCTTACCAAATTCAACGTCCCAGTAGTGAAGTAAATGTCAATAATGGCTATGTCTGCCAAAACCAATACGGCAGTGAATGTTATAGCTGGAGCGCAAGCAATATGGATTTATATAACTTTTATCATTAATTTCACAAGATTTGTTTATTACCTCCTTTTATTGATAGTGTAGTTTGTATTTATGCTAAATCAACTAATTCAAAAGACTAAATTATATGGGTATGTGGTATGAACAGTTTTGTGTTCACTTTAGTTTAGATCGCTACTTAAATTATTATATTGTGCTGATTTGTTCAGAATCATGTTTAGATAAGGAGTACAGCCAGCATCAAAAGTATGTTGGCATTTCTGGTTTGTAAAGTTCAAATATTGCTTAAATCAGCTCACTTCAGAATAAAATATTGAATTTAATTTAAAGATCTTTTTTGAGTCATAAATATTTCATAACCGAAGTTGCCACATCTTTGTCAAGTCTAGAGAAAAGAGGAATTTGGTAACTGAAACTGCCAATCTACTTTTGCTGCTGGTCCCATATCTTTCATATTTTTGCATATCTGATTTATTATTTTTTACTAGACATAGACATATTTATAATGAAGAAGTGTTAATTTTTGTTAATTAAATTACGTTATTTTATTTATTTCCTAATCGATAAGTACCTAGGTATAACTATATTATTAACTCTCCTGTTTTCTATTTTCTTATCTTCTGTTTTCTTAACCATGACTTAATTATTTTATTTGTTGCTTTCTTATGTTAATTTATAAAAAAGTTCTATTACAAGTATCTTAGTTTTAAGTACCTAGACTTATTCACCAACTCATTAGGTAAGTAAATGTTATATTAAGGATAAAAGTTTGCCATAGTTTATTTATAAATAAAGATTACCCAAATTAAAAATCAATCTTTAATTTAATTGATTACCTTCTACAATTTAAAATAAGTAACCTAGGACTATTCTAAAACTTAGGACTCAAGTTTCGATAAGGCGCAGATGCTGTGAACATATACTGAGCGTAAGGGCTGGTAATGTTAGGTGGACCTGTCAGAGGTTGAGGATTTCCATGACAGTTACAGTTGCAGTTCATTTTCTGGTCATGCCCAAAATTTTGTTGAGGGAGGCTGGGACCAGGGACGGCATTCCCTGGTGTAACAACAGACATGACATTAATTGGCTTCCAAATTACACCCCCAGATGAGATGTAAGGATGAGCATAAACTGTGGGCATCACCGGAAAATACGTTGGTCCATTTGCTTTGGCTTGTTTTGATAACTTTGACGAAGTTGATGGTGCTGCAGTCTTCTTTTTCGATGGAGCTTCTTCAAAAGTTCTGGATTTTACAGTAATCGGTGGATGCACTCCCAACTTTTTCTGCAGTTTAGGCTTTTGATCATGATTGATTTCTCTTCTCCCTTTCTTTAATCTCTTACTCAGATCTAATGAAAATTCAACAGGTTTTTTATTAAACTGTTGATTTCTATTCTTAAATTGCTTTCTTGAAGGCTCACCTATTTGCGTTGAAGGCAGACCATTAGTTAAAAGTGCATGATGCACATTTCGATCTTGAGTTAAATTTATAGGTGATTTGATATGGTTTGTTGATAAATTCTCTGGCACTTGCTGAATCTCATCTTTTTCTCGGACTTCTCTATGAAAACTATCAGTATTTGCCCCAGAAAACATACTTGTACTATTGACTGGTTTCATAATGACCGGTATTGAGTATGAAACTTGGTCATTAGTTGATGGCAAATTACATACATTATTTAATCGGTCTTTACCGGATTCCTCTGCTTTAACAGCTGTTGCGTTATCAAGTTCTTTGTTGGTCGATTCTTTTTTTTCTTTCATACGTCTGTTCTGGAACCAAATTTTCACGGCTCTTTCTTGCATGTTCAAGGCAGTTGAGATTTCTGTTCGATGTTCACTGCTGATGTACGGGAACTTCTTGAATTGTAGCTCCAGAAACTTTATTTGTTCTGTTGTAAATGCACTTCTGAACCTTTTTGGTTTGCGAATTGGTCTTATTGTAATTTGCATACGACTGGCCTCCATCTGTAAAATAAAGAATTTGTATTAATATTTGTGAAATAGTAATCAAAACTTTCGGGACTTGTGTTCTAATAAAACCTCCAATCAAACAAACCCGTTAAATTAAGCTTCAACAGTTTAGAATATTTTTATTTATTAATACATTTAATTAAGTTGAAATCATATTATATACCTAAGAAGCTTTGTTTTAATGCAACTTTTGTAAGAAATCGCGTGCGTATGATCAAAGATTGAAAGTCGTTCGATGCAAACCAAATACTTACGGTTTCAATTGGCTAATTTCCTTCACTTTCTCCTTATTCTTTCAACTTTCAATTACTTCGTATCAATTCACAAATGTTTTGTTACCACGCGCATTGACCGTGATCACTCCTACAATAACTGATTCATTTGAGTGGTTCTAGTCTCATATATAGCAAAGAACATTATTTAATTACAATATTACCAAATCGTACACAATTAACTAATCGTTGACAAGCTATGTCAATTAGACAGTCATTAGAACTAGTACCTATTTATATTGTATTTGATAGTGGCTAGCAGGATTTTTTATCAGTTTAATAAGGTAGTTTGATAATACTGTACGACCCGTAAGTGTTCACTAAGTATTGTTCGCTACTGAAAGAGACAGAACGCTTAGAGGGAGACGCAAAGTGAATTTAGACACGTATGGTTTACATCAGAGTACGTTCATGCAATATTGATAACTAGTTTTTGTTTGCCATTTTTCTTGTATGTAAAAGCAGATAAGACAAAAATTTGCAATAATTTTTTGAAAATGATAATTTAAAAAATCGGAATTTGTGTGGAGCAAAAATTAAATTGTCTATGAAGATGTGCAGAAGAATTCAGATTATGAAATTCAGAGTGGGATTCTGGATCCAGCCTTACTTGGAAAAACTGGTACATACTGGTACATACAATAAAATCAAAATGTTTCAGGTTTTTTACAGTATAAACAAGATCCATCCATTTATTATGCCATAAAAATCTGGTAAATGACGATGAAACCGGTAATGGAGCTGGATGGACTGGAAGACACCTAGGTTTTAGTGTGTAAGTAGTACTAATTTAGTAACTGAAGGTAGTGACTAAAATCTACCGAGAAATTCTTCTTCTTCTTCTTATTTATCACTAGTTTTTTCTAACCGGTGTGGTAAAAGGATTTTTGTATACTTGGCACATATAATATGTTTTCAAACTACCGGTTCCCTCATGATGTTTTCTCCCACCTTTCGAGAGTACTGGCATAATGAAAACATATTTTTGGACAGAAAAACTCAGTAGTGCTCGACTGAATTTGAACCTACGACATTAGGATCGGGAGGCAAGGCCTTAACCAGGTCACTAGTGCCTCACTAAAATAAAATCAAAACGGTATACTAAACTTTTTAAAGTTATAAAAACAATCATAGAAACCTAACGCCACATTGACTTTCCCGTGGTAGTGATGGCTGGGTATCAGAAACTTCTGCTACATACCACATCCAAGCCCTGAAGATACAGGCACAGATTCTTATAGCTATATCTACTGTGATACAGATATTTCATCTACCTTGAAAATCTAACCAGCCAGGCTGCCTTATTACGTAATTCGCGGCAATCATGTCACATTCGCACGCGTAAATAGGCAACCATTGCTGTCAAACTTACTGTAGCACAAACAGTAGCTCGTCACGGGCATGTTAAGAAGGTTTCATCTCTGGACTAGAAAGACCAAAATATGTTGAGAAAAGTCATTTGATTTTACACTTTATACGACCAAACGCGCACAAGTTTGAAAGAGATACCTATACGTTTCTGACACCTGCCAACTACATCATCATTAGTCTGAAGAGAAATCTCTTCCTGGACAACGGGCTCACAAACCAGGAAAATGTTTAGCATCACGGAAGCTTTTGTCCATTGCATTAACTAACGCACTCAAGAAGTTCTACTGCAATTCTTAACGCACTAAAGAAGCTACTACTACTACCATCAAAACATATCAAATCCATTTTTACTATAATCTTTATTTTAATATAACTCTATTAAAACGAAATCACGAAATCTATATACAATTCCTTAAACATTATTTCAAAACTTATGCTTAAAATTAAATATATTTCTAACTCTTTATTGATATTCTTCTTCAACCTGAATACTTCTGATCCAGGACAGATCCCAATTCCTTTCATTCATATCGCCCTGATGATTTGAGCTGTCTGACTGCGCCGTGGAATCTGGAGACAGCTCTTGAACTTCACTGTATGGAGACGGAGACGGGTATTGTTGCATGTGGAGTGGCATCTGCTGGTAGGAAGGTTCCGGTTTGTAAGGTGGATAGTTTATTGGAGCAACCATCTGGGGTGCCAACATTGATGTAGACGACACTGGATATTGCTCAATGAACACACCTTGGCGGTGGAATACTTCATTTTGATATTGCTCATGTGTGGGCATTGGAACGCCAGTTTCCAAGGATTCTGTGGAATTCACCTCCTCAATTTCTTCAAGGCTTTCCGCTCTGTCTTTCTTTTCTTTCATCCGACGGTTTTGGAACCAAATCTTGATCGTTCTCTCGTTCAAGCGGAGTGCATCCGCCAGTTCTATTCTGCGAGTGCGGTCTAGATACTTTGTTTTGGCGTATTCCTGTTCCAGATGCATCATTTGCTGGCTTGAGAAAGCTGTTCTGATGCGCTTTTGTTTCTTTACTCCGTTGGTTTTATTTTTCCAGTTCCCGGTTTGTACCAATCTCCCAATCGATTGGTTAGCCCATGCATTGGTCATGGATACGTTGTTTGGTCTGGGGACCATCAGTGGGATGCTTGGCATATTCTGCGGTACATGGACGGTGTGGTAGCCATTGGATATGGAAGGAGCGTGCCTTTGATACGGTATGCTGATATATTGCTGAATATAATTGCCCACTGGAGGATTAGCAGGGTTGATGTTGTAATCTGCGTTGACATACGTGTTTTCTGGTCGAGCTTGAGACTCATTCCATCCCGAACCCTGTTAACAAAAAATAAAAAGTTCAAGTACACAGCTTAAAACTGCTAAAACTAATTTGAGTATTGAATAGTTTTCATGTTTAAGTTAATAGATGCGACGGAAAATACTTTTTTTCACACACACGTATGTAATGTATATAAACCAGTACACGATCCAGACATTTTAACGCTAGAAATGTTTTTCTTTCATTCAAATCTTATAAGGTTTCAAATAACTATTCACAACATTTTGAATAATTACCTCTCCATTTTGAACAACCGCTTGTTCTTGACTCCACTGATCACTCGCACTGGAACAACTGAATACTGGAGGCGATTGACTTGAAGTCGACTCTGGCATCTTTGTATTTTTAAAATCCTTAAAACCACTTTTGCAACTGTAAGATACTACTGCCGAAGCGTGCACTACGAAAGCTCAATTACTTATAGTGCTATGTCCAAAATACTTCCTGATTTTATATGGTGTCCCATTGTTGTGTGTCATTCTGGTGATTAGCGAACTAGACCTCCTGCGATAAGGTGATTGGGCTTTTGTTTGCGGTGTCATATTTTAAGGATAATATCGATGCTATTTTAATAACCTTTCTGTACATCTTTTTGAAATAATTTATTGAGGATTTGCACACACACAAATTGAGCATTGTTTTTAGGCAAGAAGATTTATATCTATAACTGATTTATAATTTTTATAAGCGTACAAAAATCTAGCAATTTTCCTGTTCAGAACATTTTGATACCTATTTAATTTTGTCTGGAAGTAATCGCTTTATTGCGATAAGACCACCCATTGTACATATTGTGAAATATAATTTATTAAATGGTAAATGTTCTTTTTGTTAGATGTTAAGGAGTGAAAACTGTACCTACCTAGCCATTAAGATCTTCTCTGTACAACAGATACGCAATAAATATTTCTGATTTCTGATTTCTGATTTCTGATTTCTGAGTATCTACAATAAATAATTTTCTATCTGTAACATATTTCTATGTTAAAAGTAACCCTAAAAATAAAGCTTGTGCCTATTTGTCTGTAAATTCGGGTTCTGCAAATTATTTGGACATCCATTTTTTTATAAGTAAGTTGAAATTTAAAATAATACTTTCAACGGATGACTTTCAACTACATTAATAATTGAACTGCGCGTTACTTTATACTTTACATAATTACTGATAAATTGATAATTACATAAAGTGTCAGTAATAAGTATATGAGGTAAATGTTTACAGCAATGATTAATGAGAGTATTTAATAAGTTTTTACTAGCAAGTAATCAGTATACCAGAAACAGGAGTCTTTTTTCCACACGATAAGAAGAAGAACAAGATACGTCATTATATTTTATTTGTAACTATATAGCGACCGCCCGCGGCTTCGCTCGCCCCATTCCCGGTCCCGTTACTTTTTCGGGATAAAAAGTATCCTATGTCCTTCTCCTGGTTCTAAGCTACCTCCCAACCAATTTTCAGCCAAATCGGTTAAGCCGTTTTTGAGTTATAAATAATGTAACTAACACGACTTTCTTTTATAAATATAGATAATATATAGATAACTAAAAAAATCCTTCAGGGTAGGCAACGCAACGACAGCACCCTTGGTGTTGTTGGTGTCTATGGGTGACGGTGACCGCTTACCATCAGGTGGGCCGTAAGCTCGTTTGTATTCCTTTTACATAAAAAAAAAATAACTATTTTTGTTTTTGGTGTGCCCTATTCTTTGAAAAAGCATTCCAACTGCTATGTATTTAAAACCTATAAGTACTATATTGTATTAGAAGATGAAATTTTCTTATCAATAATAAAATTACCTTGCCTAACCTATTGTCTCTGTATTATAATCGCGGAAGGATTTAGTAATAATAATTCACTGTCCCACACCCATCGGTTAACAATAGATAAATTTAAATAGGCTTACCAACATGATATAAATGTATTGATAAAATAACCAGTTTTTGCTGTTATCTATAAATTAAGAATTTAAATGTTAGTAATAAAAACTCAAGAAACTTTTGACCACATCAGAAACAAAATGTTGCACCGACAAAAAGACAGGATAGCAACTGGTACATTTATTCATTTTTAGTACGATATGTGACGTATAAGGGTGTTCCTACTTTCGCGTATCGCAAACCAGTCGTGAGATGCGTAGTTGGCGCTTGGTGAGTAGAACTACTACATAGCATCTACAACCTATAGGTACATTATACAACTAGGTAGATTATACGCATTCACTTAGACCAATAAATTACTTATGATATTTAGGTAAAATCTGTGTCACTGGTTTTTACTTTTAATAAATATGAATAAATCATGATACCTGCACTGTATTGTAAGTATTTAACGGTATTAAATTGAATAGGTAGGCACCTACCTAAACATAATCAAACTTTTATTGTACAAAAATGTACCTACGCCGTAGAGGCATCTACGAGCGTTTGTTTTCTCACTAAATTGGTTTACATAATTGTCTAAACAAAGCCAAGATTCTTACCTATTATAGTTGCACAGAATAAGTAAATAAATAAAATAATTTGTTTTATCTGGCACTGATACTCAAAAATGAGTTACAAAACTAATGATGCCAAAAGTAAGCAAAATATCACAACAAATAATCAACTCGGATCTTACTGATAATAGAAAGTTTGTAAAGGCTTACGCACATCTAGTGCCATGGCGATGGCGATTATTGAAATGCTGTCAAATATCGCCGTCATATTTGACAGCATTTCACTGATCGCCATTGCCATCGCGCTAGATGTACGCAAGGCTTAATAAGTACCTATCTTCTATCTTATGTAAGATAAATAAGTGCCTTTGTTTTTGTTTACCAAAGTCTAAAGTTTGACGCCAAAAACGCAATACTTTCTAAAATAATGTTTTTAAACAATAATCAATCAATAATCTGTCCTTAATTTTTATTACCCGTAACATTTTTGATGTTGATCATTTCAAATAAAAATATACTAGCTGTTCCCTTCCACGCTTTGCTGTGGCACATTGTGACTGAAAACAATCCTTGATGCGGATTATATAATCATGCTAAAGTTTCAACTCGATCGGTGCAGAACTTTTTGAGTTTTTGAAGCGTACACAAACCAACATAACATTTTTATATTTAAAGAAGAAATAAATATTTATGGCCACTATACAAAAATACAGCGCCATCTAGGATATCACATCATGACCACGAAGAAAATGGGCTCCACAACTGTTCATCCAATTTACGGGTCAAAAGGAAAGGTTCCCGACGAGCAAACGTAAATTAACTCAGTTTTATTCATTTGAAAAACTATGCAAAATTCGCGATATTACTTAGAATAACTTTGCTAAATTATCTATTGTAAAGTAGAATTTCAAATACAAATAAGTAGGCTGTATCAAATATCAAAAAGAGAACCTTAAATGTTAGAGGCTGTATTACTACGAGTACCTACGTGATAAGTTGAACAGAAGCTCACAGATGGCAGTGTAAGGTTCTACGGTATATACGATTCCAGTATTTATAAGGCTTTATTTTGATAACAGACATTGAATTACTAACTTAGTTAATTATCAAATGAACTTGGATGGATCACTTTTTTATCATAAAAATAATAATCAAATAAAAGAAAATCGGAAATAAGAATAGTGTCCACTGTAGATATAATAGATAAAAATAAAGTGGTAGAAAAATTGTAGGACGAAAGAATAGTGTCCACTATAGATAAAATGGATGAAAATAAAGTGGTAGAAGATTATACCAATCATAAACTAAAATTATTGACTTTTTAATTGACTTCAAATAAAAAAGGAAGAGGCCATGGTTACCATCAGGCTAGTTATCATCATCACCATTATGCAAGTTCCACCAGCTAGTTATATAAAAAAAAGGTTCTCAATTCGCTAGTATTTTTTTTTGTTATCGTATAACTTCGTCATTTATGAGCCGATTTGAAAAAATGTTTTTTTTTTATCTGGAAGATTATCCTGATTGGCCATACAGAAATATCATCAAAATCTGTTGAACAGTTTAGCGTAGAAGTAGGTTTCTCAAGTTTTGTAAACAAAAAATAAGTGCTACACCGTCGATCGCATCATCACTATTGCAGTCAAACGCAAGCCTTCAAGTGAGATTGCAGTCAAACGCAAGCCTAATAATGTAAAAAAAACTTTTTAGCGGAATACAAGAACTTTATATCCATAATAAAAACGGTGTAGATATCATTACTACACACAGGCACGTATTTAGATAAGCACTATTTAATTATATTACATTAGCTAAAAGTTGCGTTTCTTTACATTCCTATCAATTAGCTTTTCGTTTGCAAATGAGCAATGATTCAATTGCGTTTTTAATTATGTTAATTGCGTAATTTGCCTTTTACTTAATTATAATTATGGGTACTACGGTATGCAGGTGCGTTATCTACTAGCTAGTTAATTTAATTATCGAAGTAGGTACTATGATTCAACATTAGCCTAATAACTTTCTTATTAGCGCTTAGCTTAGACAATTTAGAAATTGTCTAAGGCGCTTAGTGATCGTAGGTGACCAACTTTTTGCCCATAGAAATTGCACAATAAGCTACAGTAATACATAATTTTATATTAACAAATTAAAAAATCTAAATAAAATATTTATTTTATATTCAATGGTGGTTTTAGTAGTGGTGAGTGATGGACAAGGGTCACTTTGAAACGTCTTAAAGCTAGGTGAGTCTAGGTGCAAGTTTCACGCGACAAAGCCTAGAAGAACAGCAAACTACGGCTTGGTTCCTACCGTTTTTTTTTGTAAGTATGATCCTTTTAGAAAACAAAAAAAAAAATATTGAGGGTGTGTGTGTTTGTTAGTCTTTGAATCTTTGAGCTTTTAAGTTTGGTTACATAAAAAAGCGTCTCTTACGCACATAATATACAGGAATTAAAGAGCTTGGGCGAGATATACAAAATAAAACATTCCAGTGCTTTCTTCTATAAGTGGTGGTTATTCTGATTTGTTCATTTTACTTACTTTTATCAGCGGCTTAAAGTTACAAGTTTCTGAAAATTATAAAAAAATAACAACGGAAATTAAAGAGGTCAGGATTCCGGCCTATAACTTGGGGATCAATAAATCCAGGTTAGGTAGGTACACTAGGTACCTACTATGGTTTATAGAGTGTCTCCGTACCAACTAGTTTTATTTTATTATAGGTACTTCTGTTAATCTAAGCTCGCACTGGCTATCTTTTATGTAATAGTAGGAAAATATAATATTTATTTATACAGAATCATGCAATAGTGTCTCTTGACGAATGTATAATATTTGGAAGAAATACTCTTGCGTACGTCTGAGTTTACTTATATTGAATAAACGTGAGTTGAATAGAACGATAGGGCTGTCGCAACTTTTCTCAATACTAAACCATGTATTTTTATTATTATTGTGGCAGAGTGGAACAAATTTCAATTCTCGTATGATATTTGACTGGTCTCTCAGCTCAGTTGGTAGTAGCTCTGCCTTCTGCGCCGTAGGTCGTGGGTTCGATCCCCACCGAGAACAAATATTTGTGTGGTGAACATAGATTTTTGATCTCTGTCTGGGTGTTATATTGTATTCTATGTATGTATTTACAAAAAAAAAAGTATTTAAGTATTATATCAGCTACCTGGTTCCCATAGTACAAGCTCTGCTTAGTTTGGGGCTAGATAGTGTTGTGTGGATTGTCCGCATTATTTATTTATTTATTCTATGCATTATAAAAAAAGTATTTAAGTATTATATCAGCCATCTGGTTCCAACAGTACAAGCTCTGCTTAATTTGGGGCTAGATAGTTGTGTGGATTGTCCACAATATTTATATTTATAAAAAAGTTTTCAGCTCATAGGAGCTTCGGTATTTTCAAAATTAGAACTATAATTAAAACTCGAATTTATTTTTTGTATAACCTATGTTCAAAAATATTTGGAAGGTAAAATGCGTTTTAGAAGGCGGAGTCTAAAAATCGATGAAAGAAAGAGAAGGGAATAAGATCTGTCAATCAAACGAATTGAAAGGGGGATTATCCTGCATTGTTAAGGGTAAGTACTTGTACTTTTACATTATTTAAGTTCTTCCCTTGATATTATTGACAAGTATTTACCAGTTTTGCTCTTGACAAAGAGATCGATTACCTAATGGTGTTGTTTACCGATTTATGATTGTTTTTCATCTCTCTTTACGAATTCTTAAATTATTTTTCCAAAGAATAATAGATCTGTTGTATTGTTAGGGTTATTATTGTTAGGGTTAGGGTTATTATAATTTGATAATTTTGACTTTGTTTTTGTTTATTTATTTATTCTTAGACTTACAGTTACTATTAATTAACCAATAAGAATCTACATTATGCGAGTAAAATATGTATGGAAGGTAGCTTAGTAGATAAAAAGTAAGTAGGTAGGTACAAAACAGGAACATTATCTTTCTAAAAAAAGCAGCCAAGTGCGAGTCGGACTCGCCCATGAAGGATTCCGTAGCATCAAGTAACATAATATAAAGGTTTTTGTAGTTCGTCGAAAGGTAAATTGCGGTTTACGATTTATGACGTATAAAAAAAAACTGCTGACTAGATCTCGTTCAAACCAAATATCGTTGAAAGTTTGCATAGTAATGTACAACATATATTTTTTTTAGTTTTATCATTCTCTTATTTTAGAAGTTAGAGGGGGGGGGGCAATTTTTTTCCACTTTGGATGTGTCTCTCGCGCAAACTATTCAGTTTAGAAAAAAAACGATATTAGAAACCTCAATATCATTTTTGAAGACCTATTCATAGATACCCCACACGTATGGGTCCGATGAAAAAAAATTTTTTGAGTTTCAGTTTGAAGTATGGGGACCCCAAAAATTTATAGTTTTTTTTCTATTTTTGTATAAAAATCATAATGCGGTTCACAGAATACATCTACTCGCCAAGTTTCATCAGTCTAGCTCTTACGGTTTCGGAGAAAAATGGCTGTGACATACGGACGGACAGACAGACAGACAGACAGACCTGACGAATCTATAAGGGTTCCGTTTTTGCCATTTGGCTGCGGAACCCTAAAAACAAGAAACGTTGTGTTTACGGACTTGGAGCAAGAAATATTATTGTAAACGAGTGAAGTAGGTACGTAGTAATAACCGGTTTTGGGAATAGGACATCTCTGCTCGAGCCGAGCGACGAGTCACGTCACTAGAGAAAAAGAAGAAGAAGAAGGAAAAGATGGCGTAGCGTGCGTAGCGTAGTATTGTTTACCGTGTATTAAAGTAAAATAAACATGTAAGCTCTATTCAGTGAAGAGTTTTCGACTATAAGTATGACGTAGAGGGCAGAACTACTACCAACTGAGCTGAGAAGCAAAAAGCAAGAAGCAAGAAGTTTGCAAGAACAGAGTGAATGTATCTTCTAGGTGAGCTCGCTACCCCGCCAACAGCATCTTCACTTGACATCAGGTGTTTTACGTGTCAAGTGCACGAAAGGAACCTCTTTGAGGTGCACTTTAAATCCTTTCACCACACTTGGTTCGTTGGAACCAGTGACACGATAAGATCAGGTTTTTAGGTTAGGGCTTTATTACGGTAAAGCTAAAAAAGTTGATTAAAAAAATTAAAAAAGTCGTTGCTAAGTTACTTATAAAGCAGTAAATGTGGTTGCGATCGCTTGCGCGCCAGCCCTAGGAGCCAGCTGCCGCGGCAGATCATCAATCATCGCAAGAGAATCACAACCGGCGGCACATCTGCCGAGCGCCTACCATTCGCACCGCGCCGCGTCACTATCGCAGATCTGTTGCTATACCGTTTTACTTTTATATTTATAAGTACTTTCACCACACTAGACTAAGACCGCCAATTTTATAAATTTTGAATACTATATTATGTGTTTAATTATCTTTTTGTTAGTTTGTAAGGTGTACAATAAAAAACTATATATTTATCTAAGTATCTAGTTCGACTAGTGACACGACGAGAAGAAAAATAATTTATCGTACTGTGTTATATTAACAGTTATAAAATATTTCGTTGTTTGCAAAATATAGGCACCTAGACTAACCTAATTTAGAAATGCTTCAAAGTTATAGGTAGGTACTTTGTTTTTTTACATCTATATATTTATCTAAGTATCTAGTTCGACTAGTGACACGAAGAGAAGAAAAATAATTTATCGTACTGTGTTATATTAACAGTTATAAAATATTTCGTTGTTTGCAAAATATAGGCACCTAGACTAACCTAATTTAGAAATGCTTCAAAGTTTGTTTTTTTACATCTGCCAAACACTTAACCATCCACTATCACACTCATCACTATCGCAGTTTACTTTTGTATACTTTTAAATATTTATAGCGTAATGTAAACCTAATACAGCTGTCTTGTACCTTTCTTATGCTAGCCGTTGAACTGACATAAAGATTGACTTAGTTTTGATCGTGAGTTAATTTTGTAAAGGCCTGCGCACACCTAGTTCGCTGGCGGTAGCGATCAGTGAAACGCTGTCAAATATTCGCTGTCAAATCTCAAATCAGGGCGTCAACTCCAGCAACACGGTTCGATTGAGTGATCATCGAGTGATCGCTGAATTCGCGTTCCATTTTCAAATTTTTCAAACAAATATTGACAACTCACATCGATTTACGCGATCGCTTGAGTGATTTGTGTTTTCAGAATCGACACCCTGACAGCGATATTTGACAGCGTTTCACTGATCGCTACCGCCAGAAAACTAGGTGTGTTCGGGCCATTATAGTTAGAAGTATAAAAACAAAGCTAAAGCTTATCTCCTAAGTCACCTCGAAGCTAAGAGCATAAACACATGCCATCTAAAAACTTCATGCATTTATTTACTTTTTATTTTACATCATCTTATGTCAGGTCGCGCTGTTGAAGTTCCCTGTTCAAAAGTTATTCCTACAATTTTTCATTTGTAAGAAACATCAAAAAAGCTATTAGACGAATAGGTATTAATAACCAACTCTCTCCGCGGATTTTAATCTCATACGCACCTTGTTACTTCCTCGTAAAAAATAGCTTTCCATATTTCACTAGTGGAAATATTGTAATATCGTGCAGGCTTCGCGTCGTCTTAATAAACATTTTTTTTCGTCGCATGAAAATGACATTGAGGCGTCACATGTGACGTTGATGAAAAAATATAAAGGACGGGATCGAGACAGGCTTGCTTGCAATCCACTGCTTATTCCGGGTTCTTTATTTGGGGATCTGAGCGAACATAGAATAACCATGAACAAAGTACCAACCTATAGCTAGGTTATATTTTGTCGAACGTGGGTATATTTTACTAAAAATAACCTAAATACAGGTTAGGATTAATTTGAATACAAAATTTACAATTTCCTCAAGAACACCTCTTTTGTCAAATTTGATACTTGATCATGTTGTAAATTAGATACCTAGACTAGATACCTACTTGTTAAAATGTAAACCCATAAAATCCATCATCCAAATCACTAATTAAAAAAGAGTTACATAGTCAATGTAATACACATTATACACACACACACTACATTCACATTATAGCCAAAGTATTTCGCACGGTCAAGGTAGGTAGGTATACACGCATAGTCAAACTCATATTTTTTATAGCACAACATTTCATCAACGGTATAACAGTCTGTCCCATGCGCTTCCTTCCTCCCAGTTCCGATTTCGTTTGACAAATGAGCATCATTATTTGACAGACACGATCGAGCGACGGTGTGTCGACATGTTGTTGTCTTTTGTTTTATTAAAGCCTCCCCAAGACGGTATTATGAGGGATGATCGCTTAACATAATGTGGCCAATGTCTGTGATGAGCTGAGGTTTACTTTACCGCAGTTCGCTCTCTGGTTTTTTATGTGCTTACCTACTTACCTACTTTGTTTCTTTTTACCCATGATAAAACGGACATTGTACCTAATAGGGTTTCTATGCTGTGTCTTTTTTTCTTCGGTGTATAAAGAAAAACTACTGCTAAATTACGAATTAAAACTTAATTGTTTTCAGTGTACACATTTTTGATTACTATTTTATTTTGGTTTTTGAATTTAGAACACACGAATATATCTACCATCGACGACCATTTATATGCAACCTCCTTGCGCAAAAAAAAACAAGATTCTCTTATCGATAAAAATTGAATAAATCGCAAGAAACTTGCAATGCTCGATTCAAGCGCGTCTACAATTTAAACAAATCATGCTTTTAAATTTAGTCACGTGACTTTCAAATCATCGGTCGTCTATAACGGATCGAGGGTTGCCACAGCTGAATCCGGCGACAAAGGAAACGCGGCCTGGAGCGAAATCTCACTTGCTATAAATCATAGAGCGGAACAACCCTGGCATGGTTTCTATGAAGGGGCCCATTTTAATGTTTATCTGTAAAAGAGTGACCTATCTTAAAAAATAAAATAAATATTGCGGACAATCCACACAACACAATCTAGCCCCAAACTAAGCAGAGCTCGTACTATGGGAACCATATAGCTGGTATAATACTTAAATACTTTTTTTTGTAAATACATACTTAGAATACAACATAACACCCAGGCAGAGAACAAACATCTATGTTAACCACACAAATATTTGTTCTCGGTGGAGATAGAACCCACGACCTACGGCTACGAATCTTAACTTGAGTATCACGCGCAATACACACACTAAGCATAAAACCTCGAAAATTTTAATGAAATGAAAACTGCATAGAATGTCGTAAGATTTAGATGTCAGTAATTAATTTGATTCAATACTTTTAGCTTGAACTCGGCTTGCAATAATAAGCTAAGTAATTATATAGTCATAGTAAATTAATCATCTTAAGATTATTAAATGTCATATATTATTACCTTTGTACTAACAGTACCTACCTACACAGCAAAATTATCGTTACTAATAATAAAAAAACATTTTAGTTATAATAACAACCTTTATCTTTAACCTTTGTACAATTTTGCTTGGAACTATAGATATAATATATTGCTATTTAATAGTTATGGTTATTGAAATATATTGTTATATGAATGGTTTTTAATTTTTTCAACAATAAGAGTTCTCTGTCTATCTACTTATTTTTTTTGTCAAACGCAACATTTTGATCAGAAAATTAAAAAAAAATTGCTTACCAATTAATAAATCACATGTTAATTTGCAATAATTATGGTCATTTAGGCCGTTGACGTACCAAAAGTAATTATAATGATACCTGTCGATTATTAGGTAAGTACCTAAGTACCCATTAGGTTAATTAATTAACTAGGTGAACTCACTTGCGTAGGAAACACCTGGGGGTCTACTTGTCAAAACGATCAACAAAATTTTATATTGACAATGCCACATAATAGTTTAGGCAGCATTGCACTGATTACTTAAACTTAGTACAATGCTGCCACTAAAAGATTTAGATTTTTCCATATTTTTCGCCATATGTCACGCGCAGAGTTAGTTTTTTTGCACGGGCTCGTTTAGTACTGGACTGGTAGGACTGGACCAGTCCTACCAGTCCACGCTACACCTCGTGTTTTTATACCAAACGCCACAAAACAGTTATTAGCGTGCCGCCTCTGTTGATTTTATAGATTTTCAAACACTCGACTCGTATTAATAAAAGCTTTGATTTAGGTACTCAGGTTTCAGTTATACCTTTATAACAGCCCTATAAATTTTACAGTAGCGTGGACATGACATAGAGATGCTAATACCGCAATTGTGAACATTTTAAAATTAAACGAGACATTTTTGTGTTAGGTGATTTAATTTCTTGAATTCTTCACTTTTTACCGAAAATATAATAAGGTCCCGTTTTAGTCTTTGGTTCCGTACCCAAAGACTAAAATGGCACCTTATTATTGAGATTCCGCTGTCCACCTTCTATCTGTCTGTCTATCTGTTTATCCGTCTGTCACCAGGCTATATCTCATGAACCGTGATTGTTAGATTGTTGACCTTTTCACAGATGATGTATATCTGTTGCCGATATAAATATAACAACAAATACTAAAAAACATAATAAAATAAATGTTTTAGGGGGCTCCCATACACAACAAGCGTGTTATTATTGCCACCTTCGTGCGCTAGTCTAACTCTCTCCTTGGCTGGTTTTTCTGTTTGTCGTGTCATTAGTTCTTTAGAATGTTTTACCTAATATTATGCAGCTGCTTAGTTTATTGGTTATTTAGTTAGTTAGTTTTTACTTTTAGTTTTGAATTTGAATCTTTTGGAAAAGATAACTGCCTAATTCCAAAAGAAAAATACGATTTACAATTTATAGCCACAACAGTTATAGCTATCAACCTGATGGACCGATGACATTGTAAGGATCGTGAGTAGATGGTGAATGGAAATGGCTGAGAATCGTTCTTCCTGGAAATGTATAGGGAAGGCTTATGGTGGGCAGTGGACTTCTGATGATGATAGGTTATATCAGTTGATAAAATAAATTATAGCTTTGTTAACTGTTGTAACTCATTTCATGTCATTTATTGAAAACAATTAACTTAGAATCGTATTTGTACTGTCCTGATAATAATGAATAATGACCCGTGAATCTTACCTAATTAAAATCTTGTCTCATTTCAATTTGAATACAAGATCATTTTTCTGTACATGACTCTGAAATCATAAAGAAGGATTTCGACAACAGAAATTTGGAAAAATTTCAAATGCTAAGAGCCTATTTTTCTTATTTTAAATATTCGATTAAAAAGTTAAAAAGTTCAAGTTGATGACATGATATTTGTTGTCACACCTCTTCAACTCCGAGTTTAAGCACACATCTCTATAAACTTCATCGATGATTAGTAGGTATGCTTGTAAACCGTCGACGTCGGGTAAAGAGAGCTTTTGATAAATAGTCACGTTGGCGATAGGCCAACCTCGCGGAATAATCAAATTTACTACTCTACGGTGGTTTTGGTTCATACAGCTACTATTGGCGCACTCACACAGAAAGCAAGATGTCGGCGCCTACCAAGCTGGTTAGGGTCTTTGAGCAACGCATTTTAGTAGTAGTAGAGCTCTTCTGTGATGGGCTCGTCCGGGGAAGTACTACCACCATGCCTATTTCTGCCGTGAAGCAGCATTGCTGTGTTTCAGTTTGAAGGGTGTGGGTGTCGGTGAAATTACTGGCACGTGAGGCTGAATATCTGTATGCCTCCAGTTGATGGACGCAGGGCAGTGGATCGTAGAGCGCTTTCCTGACGTGCGTGACCTGCGAGGCATTTCTTTGTTATAGGCAATGGTTACCACTTAACATCAGGTGGGCCATATGCTTGTTCCATCAGCTAGTTAGTTCCATAGCTTTTCTATTTTCTGTAACCAGAACCAGTTTTTTTTCTGTTACAAACAAATGTATGTCTCAAGTTGATGAACGCATCGCTATGCAATGTAAGGCACATTCTTAACATGCGTGACTTATGAGGCAATGTTTTGTTATAGGCGATAGTTATCACTGATAACCATTGTAGCATTGTATTATAGTTCGGCCGTTCAGAGAATGCGTTTGACAGTTTGATCAGTTATTCACAGTTAGTCACATAGTTAGTACAGCACTACAAATATAAAGCGCTGACATAACCTTGTAATAGCGCAGTATAGATTTAGAAAAATATTGTATAACAAGTTATTTGACACTCAGTTAAGCACAAAATTATAAAATTCATTGATTATTGATATAATAATGTTGTTTTAATGCTCATCAATTGTTAAAACGGTGTTTACCGTTTTAACAATTGATGAGCATTCACCAGCAAAAATATTTTTATCGTAACTGCAACGCCATTACAAAGTTACGTCGTCAGATCAATCGCGACGTGTCAGGAACGCATTCTCTGAACGGCCGAATTATAGTACCAAGGTATGTCACGCACGGCTGTTATCTTGTTCTATCAGCGGATTGTATAAAAAAATGCGTCTGATCTCTTGAAATACGTATATAGCTACCGCAACTTGTAACAAATGATAGCTCAAGTTATATTTTTTTTTTCAAATTTGATGTTTTATTGAATTGGCTTTTTTGAGCACATAATTTACAAACTCAAGTTACTTAAGTTATCTTAGTTCGCTTTGCTTACTCGATCAATAAGGCCTGCACTCACCCGCGCTTACCTGTAAGCAGGCAACCTGCTTCCTTCGTAAATACGGCATGGATTCATACAGTCACTGGCATAGTGGCGTCACATTTATGGATTTTATTCCCCTAACAAGATGCTGGGGGGTTACTTGTGGTTGCTTGAATTAAATCGTCGTTGATAAAGTCTTTACTGCGCTTTCTTGTTTATTTATTCTCTGGAACTGCTTTTTAGAAGAGCAAAATTAAACAAAGTGGAATATGGAAATTGCGAAATAATAATATAATCCTGTAGGATTTAAACTAAATCTTGTTGGATGAGAGAAAATTCTCTTAGAAATTAATCTTGTTAGATTTTGAGATATCAAAAGGATTTTGGAACGGAGAGATAAAATGTTTGAAATATAATTTTAGCGTTTCTAACTAGTATTTTTCAAATTTTCGATGTTACTAGAAACTTTTGGCGAAAACTATGTTAAACATTTATGAACTAACCATGTTTATTTCTCACGAATAGGTTCACTGAGCTAGACCCAATCTTTATAAATAAAGCGAGCCCATTGCCTATTCATGACCGGCAGAATTCGACCCCCCCGTATCAAACAAGCCCCTTCATGTCAAATACTCCGCGCCCCGCGTCTGTCAAACTCTTCGCCAGTTTGACAGGGATCCTCCCTAGCGAGGCGGTGGAGTGCCACCTTCTCTAACCCTCAGGGGATTACCAACTCTATTAGTTGGGGATAAGGTTGGTTTTGGTTGTGAAAGAGGTTTTCCACCCGCACTGTCACGAGTCTAGTTGCAGGCGCCACGGCGAATGATGGATGACGTGGAAGGTCGGCAGCATCACGCGTCATTCATGTGTACACAGGCGTAAGGGATACGTTTTTCGTGACGATATAATATCGGTGATATGCAGATTCGATGGGTATCTGTTGCGATCGGTAGTTCTTTGTCAGGTTTATTAGCGATTTTTGTATCAGATTTTATTCAGTACAAAACCCGAGGTGTGTTGCTAAGCAGTAGGTAAGGCAACGAGTCTATCATTTAGCATCCAAACAAGAACAGACACGGTGATAACTAGGTAAAAGTCACATTTGAAAATTCAGCTTCTGGTTTATAGTTCTTACTTTTTTTTTATTCTATTTAAAAAAACGGCAAACTAATTAGAATCGTTCTTAGCTAAAAATGTTCCCCACTGAGGTACTACTGTACTAAAAGCTTCTGGTTTATCTCTCTTACCTTTTTTTTAATTCTATTTAAAAAAACGGCAAATTAATTAGAACCTTTCTTACCTAAAATTTTCACCACGAACAATGCTGTGAGGTACTACCTACTGCATAATCTGTGACTGCGTTGTCGTTCCAAACCACGCAGACAAGTATTCGAGCGTTCCCCTACTCAAGCAACTTGTTCTCCTAATGTATACTTTATGAAAATTAAATATTTCACTCACAGCGACGTAGGCTGCATTTTTGAACAAAACAGGTGGTCGACGCGGCGCCTTGTTATCAGAGTGAGCACTTACCGGGAGTTCGTGTAACTGATTCCCGTATATTTAAAATCAATGGTGCTTGGTCACACACACAAGGTGACAAGTACATTACAAGCATTTTGAATTTAAAAATATTTCAATATGTGGGTGTGTGTGCGTGCTGGTGACATATACATGACGCCTAAAGGCCTGCGCAAATCTAGACGATTGCAACGGCAATCAGTGAAACTTTGTCAAATAAAGCTGTCATATTTGACAGCGTTTCACTGATCGCTATCGCAGATCGCTTAGTCTGCGCAAGGCATAAGAACTGTGGGTATAATTCGAACAGATAGAAATACAGCAATGTATCGTAGGGCACGTTGCTCCATAATTTACCATGATCTTCCATACTTTACTGTTACAACAATATTGTCACCAATAACGCCCTATCTGAGTTCATGCGTGCAGGTGGAACAATAACAGTCTGCTTTCTGTATAAATGCGGCCTTGGAAATGTTCACGGGGCACGGACTATACAACAAATTTACATTATTTAATGGATACCGCGCGTGAGGATTTATTACTAAATTCACTTCATAACAGAATTCTATTTTGATTAATTAGTAGGAATATCGCTCTGAGATTATAACTCTCAGTGAGATTATTACTTACCTACCAATCCAAAATTAACTGAGATTATGGAAAATAAGGGCGCACATTGCACACAGCGCCATCTAGCTTCAAACCTAGCAAAGCTTGTCCGCCCATGTATAAATATCCTATTGTTCATAAAAATAGTGTGAATGACCATGATAGTTTAAAAATGTATCCTAAACAGTTTTTAATAAGTTCTTATTTCGTAAGTTTATGCAATACACTAGTTTGAGAAGTGACAGGTTCTTGCCATTTCGCGTTTTCGATACTTTTTTATGAATAAAACAACAGTTCTCTATTTCCGCCGGTAAACTTTTCCCTCCCACCTTCGATTTATTCGTCGGATAAAGAAAACTTCTTTCAAAAATGTAGGTAAAGTTCCCTTTAATATTTTCCGTCTGTTAGCTATCCCGCGGGCGTTTAAATTATGTGCATTTAAAATTGTTGTTTTATTTTACTCTTGGCGTTTGAAAAGCACACGTTTTGCGGTCGGATTTTAAAGTTAAAGCTTATTTATTTCTGAATTACAAACTATAAATACTATCATGATTATTAATGTAATTTTCTCCCTCAGAAGGAATGCAGAAACATTTCAGCTTAAATTGTCACTGGAATCAAAAAACTTGAATCACAAAAAACAAGAACCAATTGGTTCCTGTTTTTTCTCAAAAAATTGTTGGTTTCAAAAACTTTACAAATAAAATAAATACTCGTACTTATATCTACTCGTACCTATGCAGCATTTTTTTTTTTTTTATTAAGGAAACAACATTTATTTTCACAAAGACAAATATTTACAAAATGTACAAAATACACAAGAAACAGTTGAGCTATCTGCAGATCGTTACAAACGATCTAGAGATAGCAAATTATTTATTGCAAGATTACTAAAGCTCAAACCAAAGGTTAGGTTCAAAACGAGCAACTTTACTGAAGATAGCTTGATATTTTACCCTTGAATTATCTGTTCAGTCACGGGTGTACAGTGGGATACAGCTCAAGTTACCTAAAAACAAAGAAAAATGACTCTTACTGCAAGGACATAAGAGCTAGCAGTGTATAGTCTGATGCGTATCCTTGTGTACAATCTCGCAACCGCGACGCAGTCAGGGTTCATTTACAATTCCAATTGATCTTGCTTAGTGCATCACTTGAACGAATACCACGAAGACGGAATCTTAAAAGATTATTGGTTCGTCTTATAAGAAAATCAACCGCCAACTCAAGCACGGATGCAGAAAAATTGGAAGGAAAAGGGGGAGAGACCTTTACCAAACAGAGACACAAGATTATAAAACGTTAAAAACCTCCTCCATATACCCATATAGTAAATGCAACGACAGCACCGTTGGTGTTGTTGGTGTCTATGGGCGACGGTGGCCGCTTACTATCAGCTGGGCCGTAAGCTTGTTTGTCTAGTTTTAAATAAAAAAAACCAAATGGTATTGTCTATTGGTATTGTCTAATTGGGCGACGGTGACCGCTTACCATCAGATGGGCCGTATAAAGGCTCATTTGACTATCTTTTACATAATTGTTTAATTGATTTAAAGTGTATTCTGACACTTCTCAGTATCTGTACGACACAATCGGCGATCCATCACAGTCGCGGACATGAGTGACGCTTGTACGATAGTAACCAATTTAAATTTAAATCCTAGAAAAGCCCACTCTCCCCTTCTCTTAGCTACGCGCCTGCAGATACTGATCGCTAACCGTTTTACGCGTTTTAAACTAAGTTGGTACATAGTTACATAATTTTCCAGGCAAAATAAAAAGGTAAAAACACGTTTTTAAAATAACCAATAAAAATCTGAGGTAGGCCGTTTCGTTCAAATTAATAATGGACACGTCACTACCTAGTTAACAAAAAATACCTATTAAAATAATATTATATTTTTGTGAGGAAGATTTTTTTTTAGGTCGTTTGTAGTCCACATATCTATACAGCGCCATAGACAGCTTTTTATGGGACGGTGTTATAGTGCCTGGGACTAGACTTTAAATGTACTAAGTTTGCCTAGGGACGTAAATCTTCTTACTGACCATTCTTATGTTTCAAAGTGTATCGTTATAAATTGAATATTTAACTGAAAACAATGTAGGCACCTACATAATGTTTTAACCATTTTTATTAATTTTTTGTATTTTTATTCTACATCACATTTTTCGTGATATCATAATTGTTTTGTATTTTTGTCCCTTGTATAAATATTCATGTTTTTATTAGCATGCGGGGAGCGGAGCGCGGTGGAAGCCGGTGGCGTGCGCCTGTCATTATTTAGCGATTTGGACGCAAAAACGACACACCTTCCAGTTCGGTGTACACACACATACAACACATCCACAGTTACGGGTTTTCGAACCGTGTGTTTCGGAGAAAGATGCTCTGAGTGGTATTATAGTATTTTTGAATATCTTTTAGAATAAATTTTGAGAGCATTTCAATTTTCCCTACCCTCCTCTGCTCCTCCGTTTTAAATTATTGGCGACAATAAAAGAAACCCTTTCCATAACTTTTATTTTACCATAAAATGTAAAAATCGAGAAAATCCGCAACAAGCGTAAAATATCCATTCAAGGAAACGTAAAAAATCCCAAACAACTAACTGAATTAATAAAAGATCTCCGCCTACCGAGGGTAAAAGAAATTATAATCCTTTCTCTTAGAATGCAATGAGGTGGTTGTTAAAAACGTTTGCAGGGATATTTTTAAAGCGGCTCGCTTGGCAATTAGTGATTCGAGTGAAATTAAAACAATGAGCGGGCACGGTGGGAGGCACGCAACTCATTGTGGGGGAATGAATGGACCACCGCGACTGCTCATGCAAACTCTACTCGTAGCTGGGGTTAAAAACATTCAGGTACGTTCATAGTAGGACGCTCACCCATCCGATGGCCTGACATTGTTAAAAACGCGGGAAGTTGGCGGATGGAAAGGGTTCTGAATCGTTCTTCCTGGAAACCTATAGAGCCTATGTCCAGCAGCGGACAAAATAAAGGCTGATAATGACGTTCATAAGTTTAAAAAGTAAAAAGTATTTCATCATCACAATCATGGCATCACAACAGTGGGCGAGTTTTTCTGCCCAAAAATGTATGTACACTTTGCCAGTGCTATCAAACGGTGAAGGAAAACATCGTGAGTAAACCGGCATATCGTAGGACCTAAAAAGTTCGAAAATATGTGTCAGTGCACGATAGGAGCCTCTTTGAGGCACACTTGAAATCCTTTCACCACACTTGGTTTGAAAGAATCAGTGACACGATAAGAAGAAGAAGAGTGTGTTAAAAACATTAAAAAAATTATTTAAAAAAATTGCAGCACCGATTTTAATAAAATTAAAATGGGACCAATCTGAAAGCCTTTCAGATAATTTTTTTTTTTTTTTAATCGGATCACAAATGACGAAGTTATGCGGTAACAAACATAAAAAAAAAAAATAAGAATTGAGAACCTCCTCCTTTTTGATTGGAAGTCGGTTAAAAAAGAAGGTACTGTGAACGCCATAAAGGTGATATAATATTGAAAAAGCTGAAGCAATGAGTGTGCGTACTGTTCTGCTGTCTGACTTTCGCCAGCAGGTATTTTTAGAAGATAGGTACTTTTGGAAGGTAAGTAGCTTTTTTGCTTTAGGAAGTGAAATCCTGAAATCCCAGCTCAAAGGTATAGGTAAAAAACTTAATGCAAACGTAGAGTTTCATAAATCTTATCTATCATTGTCATTGGTTCCTGATGAGTAATTTAAGGGTTGAGGCGTGAGGAGTGAGGAGTGGGGTGTTGTGACGTTTAGTGACGTCATCATCTCACTGTCATCTCGATTGACATTGTTCTGTATCCTTCGTCTGCGGTATGAGAGTATAGTAAGAATGTTGGATTGTGGCCTTTGGAGCCTTTAGTTTTTTGAAGTGAAAACTTCTTTAGCGGCGTTGAGCACTTTTTCTGTAATGGGTATAAAATCTTAAACTCGCGTCAGCGCGTCAGGACACGTGACCTGATCGAAAAAGCGTAAGACGGATGGAGAGTAGACAGCTATGCCCTCTCTACGGCGCGGCGAAAATGTATGCCTGGGCCTACTGTTTCGTTTAGGCAGCGCAGGGCGCTTGCGCGAATGTTCGTGTATGTTACAGCGTGCCAAATAACAAACAAGCCCCCCCTAACCATTCCAAAATATCAAACATGCTCAACGTTAATAATCAAGTTTTCACTTCTGCCGGCACTCCCGGAGTGCAACCCGTATTTTTTTTTATGGTAATTTTATGGTCGCATGTTTTGCATTAAGTGCACAGTACAATGTATTTTGTGGCATTATTTAGACTTTGCTTAGATTGTAATATTAAAGCGTCAGAACCGGTGTTACGCTTTTCTTGATTTGATTTGTTTTTAAACTTATCAAATATTTTAAAGTAGTTATCAGTTGGTACAAGCTCTCCCATATTCCGTTAAAGAAAACAGTAAAGCTCATCTTAGGAACAAAGAAAAAGATGACTGCTCAAGATCCGGTGGACCGTAGATATCGCTGTACCATGTTCTTATAAAACAATCTCAAGGAGTACATTGAAACATCGTTTAAACTAATTGAGTTAGTTCTACGCCATATAAAATAAGCAGTAACAAGACCAATTCTCACAATGGTAGTACGCTGTCATCGTTGTGACTGTCATTTATCATACTCGCGCCGCGGGCTACACACCAATATTCCGCAAACGTACTATAGTATTACCTATACTGAGAAACTCCTAATTATTATTCAAGAACTATAATAAATTGATATGAGATTGTAAAGTAAAACAAGATGTCTGTAACAGAATCAGAGTTGAATTTTTTAATACAACCAATAAAGATTAATACTGTCTTTCAAACTTTGTCAGATCTATTTGTTACCTAATCTTTTCCAAGCTCCAATAAAACTCAAGATTTTAATACATAAGTGCATCGTAAGGCACGTTAACTGACGTACGTGACCTACGAGACAATTCTTTGTTATAGACGATGGTTACCACTTAACTTGCTTGTTCCATTAGTGCTCGTTTAAAAATCACGTTACATAAAAAACTTTAATAAATACCTATTTGCAGTATGTAATAACAAAACGCGTGTTCACCAGACTGGCAAATCTGTTAAATCTTTTTATTTTTTATTACGTACATACATCTATAGCAAAATTTGACCTTGCTAAGGCCATGATAATACCAAAGATAAAAATTATAGACGTAGGTATCACACACAGTAGGCCTACCACAAACTCTGTGTGGCTCTGTCTCTGGTTCTGGTTTTGAGTCTGTGTGAGTGCTGTTTAAATAAATGCTACGTCGAAACTACACACACACAGTATAATACACTGGTGAGTACAGATCCAGATAGAGCTGGTGGTAGTCCTACAGATCACACGGTCATGAAGTTATTAAGGCAAAATCCGGTTATTTGGCTAATGATTTCACGGCTGACATCATATCAAAACAAGCTTATTAAAATAAAGACATTGAAATAATTCCTCTAATCGTAGACTATTACGGGAATTATTATAATAGGTATCTTGCGCGTCTAACGGGCGATAGTTGGCCGATTACTATCCGAGATTTTATCTCAAAAGCACTGTATCATTGAGAGATAATAATGGCGAATGACAACGTATTATTCGCTGTTATTCAGCGGAGGCCGATTGAGGCAATCTCGCCATTCTCAGCGGGCCTCGGAATCCTCCGATTTCCCAGCACAATTGGATTTTTGGTTACGAAACCGGAATAATACAATCGGGTATCGTCCTGAAATCTCTGATTTGAATCGTTTCAACAAGGCTTTGGTGTGAATTGGGGCCGCGAAGGTGTTATCCCGTGGTTCTGCCGAGTCACGCCACCCGCGCCACCGGGACTAAAGCGCCGTCCGCGAGGGCTTGCCTCTTACTTTTGCGTACACCCAAAAAAAAATGAGAGAAACAAAAAATTATATTTTATTGTAGAAATAAAAAAGCCTATTAGTGTTTCCCACAGATCTTCATTGACTATGATTTGGAGGATTGATCACGTACCTAAGCAAAGTAAGTTGCTTCTTCGAGGCTCACTGCCAAAAAACAACGAAAGAGTACGAACCTGTAATTTATCAAATAACTAGGCTAAAATATCAGCCCTCTAGCAGCGCCACAAAACAGGCAAATTTACTTTTTTTAGGTACTAGATTACCGAAAGAAATGACGTATCTATAAAATTCCCGAACAATTTATCCAAACATGAATATGCTTACGACCAATACACAGCTAGTTGAATAGTAGCATTGTACATAAATACGTTGAAAGCATTTATCAGTACCTATCTTTGGGTACGCTTTACGAGCACAATGGCTGCGCTCAAGTGGGATATCTTTGCTTTGTGACGTGTTGATTTCATATGCCGCACCGCGCTAATGCTTGCTGGATTACAAAGGACTTTGCCTAGGCTTTTAGCTGTTGCCAAATGTACTCAGCACAAAAACTGTGCTATCAGGAGAAAACTTAATGTATAATATCTAGGCTATATTCAGACACCCAGCTTGCTATGAGCAGTATTTTATTTCTGGCAGATATCATTGCTATCGGCGTTTTATGTGCCTCCACCTTTATACTGCACTAGCAGCCCGTACCGGCTTCGCACGGGGTAGACAATATTGTTGTACATTATTTTGTTCTATCGCTAATAGTTTCGGCAGCGCATTCGACGAAAGACATTTTAAGACTCATTTTTCTACACTTTCGGTTACATTGTTCAAATTTTACCCAGGATCCCTAATTTTTTTCAAAATGAAATGTAGCTTATGTCAAATTGGAAGAATGTAGCATTCTATTGGTGAAATAATTTTTTAAATCGGCCCAGTACTTTTTGAGCCTATTCATTACAAACATACAAAAATAGGTACAAATCTTTCCTCTTTATAATATTAGTATAGATTTAACATCAATGTGATATCTAGTTAGCGTGAATCATGGTTGGATATTGTGGAATTCATAAACAGATAACATTGATCAATATTACGAAAAACAGCTAACCAATAAATTGACAACAAAGTGCTTGCATCATCAGGCATCCTTACAACATGGACACAAATCGAACGAACTTCTGAAAACTCCCTGTGAACTATTCAAATGTGGAATCACACGGAACCTACGTAAGCTGACATATTGCATGGAAACCGAATACCGTACGGTATTCCATTATTCTGTGAAGATGTACCTCGCCGGCGATGGTCAAAGCGAGGCGTGACCTCGAAGGCGTGAGAACGTAGCACCGCCCGATAGGCTAAAGCCTTTTCCAGACGAGACAGCTGCTAGCACGAGTATTACAAGATAGCATGCAGCTACTATCACCTACTCGCTATATTGAACGACATTGTTAGGACCGCGGAAAGTTGGTGGATGGAAAGGGTTCAGAATCGTTCTTCCTGGAAATGTACTATAAGGGAGACCTATGTCCAACAGGCTTCAGATGATGATGATGATGATGAACCGAAACTTCACTCCTATTATTATTATAGTTTGGTCAAAGGATCTTGCAAAAAACGGTAGGAACCAAGCTGTATAGTTTGTTGCCTGCGTTTAAGCTTGCTGCTGGTCGCTTGGAACTAGCACTTAGACTCACCTTAGCTATAAGACGTTTTAAAGTGATCCTTGTGATACTACTGAATAAATACATATTTGACTTTGACTAACCAATTACCATTTACTGGTATTCAAAAGGGGAATGCCGACTGCGTACCCCTGTATGACAGAACTTGGTGTGAACCAAGTTCTCTACTATTAGTAATAATGCACACCACACAAAAGTCTAGTGACCTAACTTATAAAAATATGTCAAAAGATAAGCTGTGCTTAAACTATTGCCATCTCTTACCACTGGGTAATGACAAAAAGTGACAGGGCTAACTTTAAACAAAGACTAAATTTAAATTACGTTTATAAGTATGGCTGTAGATAGATAATCATAATATCAAATAACCAACACAAAATTAAATGATAATTATACTATTTTTTAGGGTTCCGTAGCCAAATGGCAAAAACGGAACCCTTATAGATTCGTCATGTCTGTCTGTCTGTCTGTCTGTCTGTCTGTCCGACCGTGTCACAGCCCTTTTTCTCCGAAACCATAAAAGCTAGACTGATGAAACTTGGTGAGTAGATGTATTCTGTGAACCGCATTAAGGTTTTTACATAAAAATAGAAAAAAACTATAAATTTTGGGGGTCCCCGTACTTGAAACTGAAACTCAATTTTTTTTTTTTCATTGAACCCATACGTGTGGGGTATCTATGGATAGGTCTTTAAAAATGATGTTGAGGTTTTTAATATAGTTTTTTTCTAAACTGAATAGTTTGCGCGAGAGACACTTCCAAAGTGGAAAAAAGTTGGTCCCCCCCCCTCTAACTTCTAAAATAAGAGAATGATAAATCCAAAAAAAATATATGTTGTACATTACTATGCAAACTTTCAACGATATTTGGTTTGAACAAGATCTAGTCAGTAGTTTTTTTTTTATACGTCATAAATCGTAAACCGCAAATTTTTTTTTCATCGAACCCATACTTGTGGGTTATCTATGGATAGGTCTTTAAAAATGATGTTGAGGTTTCTAATATAGTTTTTTTCTAAACTGAATAGTTTGCGCGAGAGACACTTCCAAAGGGGAAAAAAGTTGGTCCCCCCCCCTCTAACTTCTAAAATAAGAGAATGATAAATCCAAAAAAAATATATGTTGTACATTACTATGCAAACTTTCAACGATATTTGGTTTGAACGAGATCTAGTCAGTAGTTTTTTTTTTATACGTCATAAATCGTAAACCGCAATTTACCTTTCGACGAACTACAAAAACCTTTATATTATGTTAATTGATGCTACGGAACCCTTCATGGGCGAGTCCGACTCGCACTTGGCTGCTTTTTTTTAGAAAGAAACACGACGAGAAAAACATGCAGCATGTATTCAGTATACTTAATCTGTATAATATTGCACGATTTTGTAGGCAATAAATATTGCACATCGGCTTTTCTGCTTTCGTAGAGCGCTATCTCTTTCTGACGCACACTACGCTCTATGAAGCCGAAATTAGCCGATGTGCAATATTTTGTTGCCTACTAATACCTGCTACTATGAAGGTAGATGATGTCTGCCAGTTACTGCCTCGTTTGTGAGCAGCTTTAGGCTGATATAATCCAAGCCTCCCCCCTTGTAGCCGCAGGTGACCTCATACCCCCTGTCTGACCACATAGCACTTAGACAATAACGAAGGTTGCAGTAACATACTACAGCTTGTTAATGTGAAAAAAGAGTTGCGAAGGAAATAAAAAAAATGGTGGTTATTTCAAATTGCATTTTCATAGATGTCAGAACTAGATAAAAAATCATTTCAAGACGTTAGTTCAGTTTTATTACAATTTGCTACATTTCGCTCTTTCAGATGCGGCCTCTTTGACGACCTAACACACGTAGCTCATCATGAATTTTTCTCTTCTTTACTTTTCTTTGACCTTTTCTTGTGAATCTGTTACTAAGTATGCATATATTCCAGTTATTTTCAAAATCCCGTGAATAATAATTGCATGGTCACAACTTGGTATCGCGTAATCACAATTGAATGGAATGGAGTCATGATTATTAAGCTTTGAAAAAAAAATATCGTACGCAATTCAGCCTAAGCATGAGTGTTATAAAAAAAATATTTTCCAATTTTTTTTTATTTATCAGAAATTATTTTAGACAAAATTATAGTTATGGTAGAAGAAGCCATCGTAAAGTTTAATTCTATTAAACGGCCGACCTCATTAGTTAGGGTTAATGCTCTGCCGCGACACATATTGATGATCACCATACGTCATCACATCACCCTTGCAGCGATAGATGTTGTGTTACAAACATTTCATTGTGCACTCTATTCCAAACTTAATAAGGTAGTAAATAGATAAGCGTTATTTGTAAACTAAAAAAAGCAGCTCAAATATGAACGTTTACAGACATATTCGTCTGTTTTCGTCTCATTTGTACTTCTAAATTCAAAAAGTAATACCTACTCAATAAAATCAGAAAGGTCATGTTGTGAACGACATGAGTCTCTTTAATTATAAACTACAGGTCACGAGATCAACCATTACAATATTTGCCAAATTAAGATGAACTGCGGGTAGGTTCACAAAAAGTGGATTGGCATATAACTTTATATTAAAAAAATTGCTGTTTTTGCTTTTACCAGCTGTTCTTTTTTTATAATACCTACGTGACCGAATTGCTGTCCATTTTGTTCGTAGAACTCAAATCTAAACTAGATGAACTAAGTAAGACTTCTTTCTGTTAACATCATCAGCTTGAGAAGTGCAATGCTGGACATTTCTCACAGAAATGTTTGCCCTTGCTAGGAATCGATCCCATAACCTACTGTGCAGAAAACTGAGTTATTACTACCTGAGCTGTAAAAACAATCAAATGTACTTACAAAACTTCAAGACAGGCAAGTACTTTATTAATTTTATGCCTATTCATGCTTCGGTTTTTATGGTAACGTCTTTCAAAGACAAAAACCTTTTTATGCTATGAAATAAATTAACGACAAGAAATCGTAACGAATTAATCTATGCATGAAGTTGTAAGACGACTTGGTGCTAAAAAAAACAATAAATCTTCATTTTTGTTGCTCAATGGTTCCGTCTTTGTCAAAATATTATTCTTCTTCTTCTTAGGGTGCCTCTCCACTACTGAAGCTTGACAGTCATCCTTTTAAACTTTCTTTTATCTAGGGCAAGCCTAAATAGGTCCTCTACTTTCTTGATCCTGGTCCATTCCCTGATGTTGCGAGGCCATGATGTTCTTCTTCTACCTACTCCTCTCTTGCCCAAACACTTGCCCATCATAATAAGTTGGATCAGATATAAATATAAAAAAAAAAACAAAATATTAAGTTTTCAAATAAAGTCAACTTAGTGTTGGATCTTTAGTAAACACTCATTATGTAATGTATGTCACTGTCATTGTGACAAGCACTGCCGGTAGGCTGTCTCGCTCTCGGGCTGTGCCCCGTCTCTTTCTCTGCCCTAACCTCTACTGTACGGTGTGTGTCGATTCCAAATATAATTAATACGAGTTTATTCTATTACAAACAACTCTTTTATTGCCAAAACCCATCAGGTTATGGGCCATTGCATTTTTCATAAGGATTTTGGCGTATTTGGGAGTACTTTTATCCTATTCAAAGTACATAACCGCACCGGCCGGCGAAACTGCGCACGCGGCAATCATGGCTACCACGATGTCGATCGGAATTCCTGTCGAGAAACTCAAAGGTTTGGAAGATTATAACCATTGGAAGTTTATGCTGAAAATGATCCTCATGCACGAAGATCTTTACGATTGCATCAAGGACGATAAGGACGAGGGATGCTGCAAGGATGAGAAGAAAAGACAAAAGGCGTTGGCAAAAATTTGTTTGTCAGTTGGCCCATCTGCACTGCCACATGTACGCAATGCAACGACGCCATACGAAGCCTGGACTAATCTTCAAAGTGCCTATGAAGACAAAGGATTGTGCAGGAGATTAGGATTATTAAGATCACTATTCGGTGTGAAGCTATGTGAAACAGAAACCATGCAGAGCTACCTGACAAAAATAACAGAGCTCGGGCAACAGTTGTCTGACATTGGATCCGGTTTGGACGATGAATTTTTAGCTGTTATTATGCTTAGCGGCTTAACGGTGGATTTTGACCCTCTAATCATGGCGTTGGAGAACTCTAATGTAAAATTGTCAAGTGATGCGGTCAAGTCTAAGTTATTGCAAGAGCAGCAAAGGCGAGATGACAAAGAACAGAGCGGGATCAATGCGTTAGCTACAAGAAAATACACTAAGGGTGTATGCTTCAAATGTAAAAAGCCTGGACATCTGAAGAAGGATTGCACAAGTAATATGAGGACGGGACCAAAGAAGAACATGGTGCAAAAGCCCAACGAAAAGGCTACACCAGAGAACTCTTTGTTGACAGCATTAAGTGTTAACCTACAGGGAAATGCTTGGTACATCGACTCCGGGGCTACCCATCATATGTGTAATGACAAACGGTTGATGAACAATTTTTTTTATACTAAATCGCTTGAAGTGAATGTGGCTAATGGAGACAAGGTGACTACTGAGGGACATGGCAGTGTTGAGGTGCATTTGAGCAACGGGTTAAAGACTATAAGTGACGTTTACTATATTCCTAAACTTTCTGTGAATTTATTATCAGTCAGTGAATTAAGTAGGAAAGGTTATAGTGTAACTTTCAGTACTACAGGTTGTAAAATCATGAACAAAAGTGAGATTATAGCTACTGGAACATGTAATAATGGCGTCTATGAGTTAGATATTATTCAAAGTGTAAACAGTACGTGTAGTAGTCAATTACAGGAGTCAGGAATGGTCATGAACTCGGTGTGTGCGGAGAGTGAGGTCAGTGGGCTGTCGGGGGACAGGCCGGATGTTGCGCTGGTATCTGCGCAGGGACCTCATGCACAGGAGCTGTGGCACAAGCGGCTCGCCCACCTCAATGGGCGGAGTATGAATCTTATGAAAAATGGTCTAGTAACAGGTATGGATTTTAAAAATACAATATTCAATCCATGTACAGCTTGTGTTAAAGGTAAACAAACTAGGTTACCATTTCCAAAGAAAAGTCAAAGTAGGTCCACTGAGGTTTTAGGGTTGGTACACACAGATGTTTGTGGACCCATGCAGTCATCTTCCTTCAGTGGGGCGCGTTACTTTGTAACATTTATAGATGACTACACTAGGAAAACATTTGTCTATTTTCTGCAAAGAAAAAGTGAAGTTTTTGAAAAGTTTAAATTATTTAAAACATATGCAGAAAATGAAACAAACAAGAAAATAAAGATTTTGAGAAGTGATAATGGAGGTGAATATGTTTCTCTCACATTTCAGGAATATTTGAAGCACAGTGGGATAAAACATCAGACTACAATCCCACATTGTAGTGAGCAGAATGGTGTAGCAGAGAGAGCAAACCGAACCATCATGGACAAGGCTCGCTGCATGCTCCAGGAGGCTGGTTTGGAGAAGCGGTATTGGGCTGAAGCTGCTAACACAGCCATTTACCTGAAGAACCGATCCCCAACGAAGGCTGTCATGGGAGCAACACCTGAACAAAAATGGACATCTGAAAAGGTGAATGTTTCTCACTTACGTGTTTTTGGTTGTGTAGCTTATGCCATTGATGAGAATGCTAAGAAGTTGGATGCTAGGAGCAAAAAGTATATCTTTGTAGGATATTGTGATGATAGCAAAGGATACAGGCTGATAGATCCCTCTTGTCCTAAGAAGTGCATTAAGGCAAGGCATGTAGCGTTCATGGAAAACCAATTCTTGAATAAAAATGTGTCAAATGATGAAGCTCGTATAAATCAAGACACAGTAGTGTTCTTGGATCCATCTTGTTCAACAAGTTCTGTGGATAGTACTGTAAAGCCTAATTTAGTACAATTACCAACAGACACAGACTCATTATCTCCACAATCAGTTATATCAATAGATGATGATTCACTATCTGATGGCACATCACCAAATACTCGCAGACAAACAATATTAGGTCTGAATAGATCAGAGGATTCGGTTGTGACAGATGATTCTGCCGATGAAACTTACATTCCAGGTCGATCAAGCATGGACTCGCAGGACTCCTTCATGTCAATTGAAGGGGACACATTGGAGTATGCTGGGCTAACAGAGATTGGTGAGGAGGACCTGCCTGGAACAGTGGAGGAGGCACTGAGCAGCAGTGAATCACAGCAATGGAAAGAAGCTATACAAGATGAGTATGATTCTTTCATGACCAACAAATGTTGGACTCCAGTAGATTTGCCTGCAGGACAAAAGCCAGTTAAATGTAAATGGGTTTTTACCAAAAAGAGAGGCCTAAATGGGGAAATATTGAAATATAAGGCTCGTCTAGTGGCAAAAGGTTTTACCCAAAAATATGGCATAGATTATCATGAAACATTTTCTCCAGTTGTCCGATACTCAACTATAAGGATAATGTTAGCCCTAGCAGCTCAAAATGATATGGTGGTCGAGCATCTCGACGTCAAAACGGCATTTTTGAATGGCTATTTGGAAGAAAATGTATACATGGAACAACCAGAAGGATTCATCATAGACAAGAACAAAAAGAAAGTATATAAGCTAAATAAAGCAATTTACGGTTTGAAACAATCCGCTAAAGCATGGTATGAGAGAATAAATGATGTCTTATCCAATAAATTGCATTTTAGAAGGCTGTCTTCAGAACCATGTGTTTATATATACAATGATGATGATGAAATTATGTTCATTGCTTTATATGTAGATGACATAATGCTATTTTCTTCAAAAACATCCCAGAAAAGGAAATTTATTAAAGAAAAGTTAATGAAGCAATTTGAAATGAAAGATTTAGGACCAGCTCATCAAATTTTAGGAATGAAAATTACTAGATTAACTGATGGAAGCTACACTTTAGATCAATCTAGCTACATAAGAAAAATAGTAGATAAATTTAAGATGGCAGATTGTAAAGAAGCAAAGACTCCAATGGAAGTTGGATTAAAGTTACAAAGGGAAGAAAATATGAATTGTAACTTTGATTACAGAAGTCTTATCGGATGCCTAATGTATTTAGCAGTATGCTCACGGCCGGATATCGCTCATAGTGTAAGCTATCTAAGCCAGTTCAATAACTGCTACGGCGAGAGCCATTGGAAAGCTGCGAAAAGAGTACTGAGGTACATCAAGGGAACTTCTAAATATTTTCTAATTTTTCAAAAAGGTAATTTGGAAATTACAGGTTTTACTGATGCTGACTGGGGTGGAGACCAGATTGATCGCAGATCCTACACAGGGTATGTTTTCTGCCTTGGTAAATCAATTATATCCTGGGAAAGTCGCAAGCAGCGCACTGTTGCACTCTCCAGTACTGAGGCCGAGTACATGGCGATTTCTGACTCTTGTAAAGAAGCTATGTTTTTGCAAACATTTGTAAAAGAATGTAGTGGTAGTGTATGTACGATTAATTTGTTTAATGACAATCAATCTGCGCAAAAGTTGTGTACTAATTTTGTATCGCATTCACGAACAAAGCATATTGATATTAGGCACCATTATATAAGAGAATTGATAAATAGGAAACTCATTAATTTAAGTTATCTTTCAACTGAAGAAATGCTTGCTGATGTACTTACAAAGTCTCTATCATGTGAAAAACATTCAAAGTTTGTATCTAAATTAATGAAAAACATAGTATAGGTAAGCTATTAAGTAAAAATAGGAGTAGGTAGACAAGTAGTAAAATACCACCTTGTACTTAAGATTTGAATAATAAATCTGTATCTTTATTAGGTATGTAAGTTAGATATTTAATATCCTGTTTTCTAAGGCCTAGTAAGTTAGGTGTGTAATGTATTGTTTGGAAAGTACATAATGTATTTTTTTAAGGCCTAGTAAATTAGGTGTATAATGTATTGTTTGGAAAGTACATAATGTATTGTTTAAGGCCTAGTGTTGGATCTTTAGTAAACACTCATTATGTAATGTATGTCACTGTCATTGTGACAAGCACTGCCGGTAGGCTGTCTCGCTCTCGGGCTGTGCCCCGTCTCTTTCTCTGCCCTAACCTCTACTGTACGGTGTGTGTCGATTCCAAATATAATTAATACGAGTTTATTCTATTACAAACAACTCTTTTATTGCCAAAACCCATCACTTAGTAGGTACCTTACCTGCATACATACTTAGTTATACATGAAATAACTTAAACTATGTGACTGAAGTTGTGGATCAAAGTCAAATAGGTATGTATTTATTCAATAGTATAACAAGGACCACTTTGAAACGTCTTAGAGCTAGGTGAGTCTAGGTGCCAGTTCCACGCGACCAAGCCAAGAAGAACAGACAACAAAGTATGGATCTACAAATAACCTAAACAAGTAAAGACTGTAATCGCTGTAGACAAGAGGGAAAAATAAATTAGAGTCTAATTTATTTTTCTAATTATTAGGCAGACTGTATAAACTCGCACTAAACATTCTTCAATCTTTGGGACTATCTATTATCCAAGTATTATTTAAAATACAATCCAGTTAATTTCTTATTTTTTGGTTGCGGTCCCCTAAATCTTCACCACGAAATATTACTTCAATCAAGTTAGTGCCGGTCAGACGAATTCTTGACAGACCGAGTTTTTATATTTATTACATCATTTTATTTATTTCTACGTACGTGATGGTGTCAATATTTTGTCACGAATCACATTTGCTGTAGACGTGTACTAATGACAGCAATAATTTGTTTGTAACCAAATTAACCGAGTGAGAACGGCTCTTTGATGTCCTTTATCGTTTATACACGGGTTATAAAATGAGTCATAATGGATACTGTTGATTTGTGAACCAGAACGGTGTACCACCTGGTGAGTGACGAGTTGTCCAGTTTATAGCTTAACAGTGGGCCGCATCACCACCACCAACCTGAACGTCAACTGCTTACATTTTCCAAGAAAAATTTTGAGTTTTCTTTATCTGTCCACTTCCCAAAATCTTCGTAATGTTGGCACCTCCCACGGATGCTGGGTCGTCATACGCCTATTGTCGAGAAACCTTGCAAATTTTGAAAATGCTTTATCAATCTCTCTGCCTAAAAGTTTTGATAAGCAAGCACGACACATTAAATCTTATTTACAGGGGTCAAGCAGAACTACATGTATTAACTTCACTTGTCCTCAAATTTCTTTGAACTTACATTTTCTTTTACGATTTCAACGAATTACTATAAACAAAGACGCTCGCACTTATTTAAAGGTTCAAACAATTTCTCCAAAAGTCAAGAAAGAACTATAATTTCGGTGAATTCTGATTGGATTTCGGATAAGCCTTTGGTTCCCTGGGAGTTCAGAACACAATGTTTAGCTGTAATCACTCGCCCCGCCCTATAGTCACGCAAGATCGCGTTCCGAACCAAACTTTGGTACCGAAACCCGAACTAGTAACTCACCGTCTTGTATATAGACTTACCGTGGTGTAAGTATAGATGTGAGATGGGTAGGAAGTATTAAGTTATTATTTCATAGACCGATGATGGCCATTTTCAGAAAAGACTTTTCTATTCAACGCAGGATTATTTTCACAATTGAATTAAACAAATCTTCCTTTTTAATAAAGTCACTTTAGAAGAAAATACAAATAATGTACTTGTATTTGTATTTTCTATACACATCATATCGTTGCCAGATTCAGCTCTTTTATAGCCGGTAAGTTTGTATCTAATAACCTGACCTTTAGCCCTTATAGGCTCAAAATCTTTCATTCTGAAAACCTATGGGAAATGCCCTAGGCATTCAGCAATAGTCTTCTACAGACTGATGATGATAATGATGATAACCTTTTACATGGGCATTTACAACACATAAATTGGAAAGATATCGAAACTATCGATCTCGACCTTCATTGGTCGTCCCCGAACCAATCGCAGCGATCGATCTAAGATATCGATTCGTATCTTCCATAATTACTAATTCCACCTGCTATAAATTTTATTCCGGCCCAGATAAAAAGTTTTATAATTCCCTTGCGGCCAATAGGAAAAAGTTTATTAAGTTTTTGAAAAAAAGGCAATAAAAACGACGCAGGCGCAGGGGGCGGATCGAATGTTCGCTGCGGCTCGGTTTCAACTCGAGTTGTTTATAGTTTTAAAAATAAAATGTATTACGGAGTACTCGCTGCATTTTTTACCAGCATTCAGTAATAGCTCTCCTATATTACATAATTATTGGTTAGTCAGAAATTCCTCCATTTATTATGTATGGCTTAAAATATAGAAGTATAAATTTGTGTGTGGTAAAACACAAATTTATAAAGTAGGTATAATATGGTAGAAACCGCGTGTGTGTACTCCTTTTGCATCGATTTTTGTAAAACCTATGCAATTTTAGTAAATATGGTATATAATTATTATATGAATATCCTAGTTGAAGTTGGGTCAAGTTTTTATGTCTTAAAAAGTTTTTATACGAGTGTCATGTTTTATTATAGCTTTACTATAGGTACTAACTAATATTTTTTTATGGATTTTTATTTATCTAGAGCACCGTTAAAAATATTGAAATTGATCTAGCCCGGCAATCTGACCATTCAGACACCATTGGACAGTCTTAACATTATGACTTCTTCTTATTTGAAAATCGGTAAAAAATGTGATCGCATTTCAGAAACTAATTATTATCATTTATGCAGCCATGTACCTCCAGGCTGCAGTAATTCTCCAATTAGATCAATAACCTACTAGGACTGTCCTAGCCAGTCTGAGCCCAAGACAGATGATTGTAAATTACAGATGATTGACCGATTACGAAGCCTGAAGCCAGCGACTGATTATGAATGAGACCAGGCTCTGTTCAGCAAAAGGATAAAAAAGTTTGTATATCAATTTGAGTTACATTGCGTGGTGCGTGCGGCAATGATTACTTGACGTCAAACGTGCCAAGCAATGTAATTCGAATTTTCGATACCTTTGTTTGTCTTTTTGCAGAGTGGGCTCCCAGACATGTAATAACATCGGTTCTGAATCGGTGATGCTTATTATATTAAGTGGGGACCGATGGTGACGGGGTAATCGCTTGTAATGATAGTGGAGCATGCATATTGAAGCTTCCCATAACTTGTTTCTTGGGTTTTGTAAATGGTTCGTGACATGGCGCTACATGTATTTAGTATGTATGGTCTGACCACAACGCATGCATACGAGTATATAAGCCTCCTACCTGGGAGGTATAGGACGTCATTAGTAAATAGGTACGTATGGTATTCTTATAAGTAATCGAACCCGTTTTAGATTTAGTGCCTTAGTAGTTATGCCTAGCATGCCAAGTGAACATAAGAAAAAGACAATAATAAAAAGACCATTTTTTTTCTCATTAAACGGTTCTTATAATGCTTATATTATAAGAACCATTTAATGAGAAAAAAAATATTTGTCAAAATAATATCTAATTCTACTGAGTTAAAGGGTAGCAACGGCTATAAAAAATATTTATATCATCATCATCAGCCTCAAGCAGATCACTGCTGGACGTAAGCCTCTAGCGTACTGAAGTCTGGCACAAAAATGTAACCTTCGAACGATAAGTATAAGTTGCCGATAGCTTCTACCTTACTACCAATCTGTACTGGCCTCTCAGCTCAGTTGGTAGTAGTTCTTCTTTCCTTCTGCGCCGTAGGCCGTGGGTTAGATCCCCACCGAGAACAAATATTTGTGTGGTGAACTCAAATGTTTGTTCTCTGCCTGGGTGTTATATTGTATCTTATTTACAAAAAAAAAGTATTTAGTATTATATCAGCTATCTGGTTCCCATAGTACGAGCTCTGCTCAGTTTGGTCTAGATAAGTGTCGTGTGGATTGTCCAAATTGTATTTATTTAATCCAAAATCTGAGAATCATTTTATTACGCACCCAAGAAAAGGCGCCTGAATCTTTACCTCCGAAAGATCCTCTAATAAAGTTGAGTAGATAACCTGCCAAGGCCGGTCCCTAAAGGGTCATCCCTTTATTTCTGCAACAATCGCTTCGAAATTGATATTGATGTGGAAAGGGCCAGTTTTCCATAAAAATAGGGTTTATTTGAATAAAGGATGGGTGGGTCGTGTGAGACTTGACGTGCGATAGTCGAGATCTAATAATAAAAACATAATGAACTGCGCTACTGACTGTCTGAAGGAGTTTAGAAGTCTACACAGACAGTCTATCTTTTGATTTGTAAAGGGATCATATAAAAACGGTAGGAATCAAGCCGCAGTTTGTTGCCTGTTCTTCTAGGCTTGGTCGCGTGGAACTGGCACCTAGAATCAGCTAGCTCTAAGACGTTTAAAAGTGATCCTTGGGATTCTACTGAATAAATACACTTTTGATTTTGATTTTATGTAAACAAAACTGATAGTCAGATAGTAATTTATTTATGCATATTTTGCACATGTCAGGTTACAATTTTATCATTATTATATTATATTGACAAATATATAAACATAAAAATATAAAAACAATAAACATCGCTATAGATACCTAACCTACCTACTGGCATTTCTACCTACGGCAGACGACGATTAGACGATGTTTGGCTCATGAATTCGTTGAAAGAGAAGAAGAAGACCTTCTACCCGAAGGTCTGCTCGATCAGCCAGCATTTCAACGGACTTGAAAATGCCAAGACTGAAACATCGAACGCGGACAAAGTCACGAGCCTTCAGCTATCTTATCCATAAGATTGTAAGTAGGCTTCAGCAGTGATGCATGGGCTTGGTCAGTCTGCTTGCGGACGATGACAGAGCTATACTGGGGATAACGTTCCATCATTCTGCGGCCATTAGCAGAAACTACAAAATGTCATATGGCGATGAAATTGTAACCTACCAGCTATCAAAAAGGTAGGAGCTTTTCAACATATTTTCACCTCAAGAAAGAAAGAAAGAAGACTGTTATAGAATCAAGGAATAAAGAGAAAAACAAATATCTATTATACGTTTACCACACAAATATATTGTGTGGTGAACGAATAATAGATATTTGTTTTCTGTCTGGGTGTGTTTTTTTAATATATATAATGAAGTATTATATCAGCTATCTGGTTCCCATAGTACAAGCTCTGCTTAGTTTGGAGCTAGATAGTGGTGTGTGGATTGTCCGCATTATTTATTATTTATGTACCTTGGAAACCAAATGAAAAGAATTTCGAAAAGGAATTAAAATACGCAGTTTTCTAGATAAATAGAGACGGCTAATCCTTAAAACATCGATGAAATTACCATAAATTGACAAAATTAATCCATCTTCCTCGAAATATTGACAAATAATAGGCATGACATTGGAAGGTCCGCGTCCCCGCGGGAATCGAACCGGGAACTGCCACATGGCACTGCCCTGCGTAATTTGGTTTACCTCATTTCATGGAACTTTGTCATGCCTCGAGGAGATAGTATGAATACAGTATAATACAATAATTATAGCCCTTATTCAGAGCACTAGTGGCCTAGTGGTAGCGGCCCCGCCTTCCGATCCTAGGTTGTGGGCTCAAATCCATCCGTGCACCAATGAGTTTTTCTGTCGAAAAAATTAGCACTTTGCTAGTACTCTCAAACGATGAAGGAACACATCGTGAGCAAACCGACAAGTCGTAGAACCTAAAAGAATCATGTGTCAGTCAAGTGCACGAAAGGAGCCTCTCTGAGGCGCTCTTAAAATCCTTTTACCACACTGGTTCGAAAGAACTGGGCACACGCGATAAGAAGAAGCTCTTATTTGCGAGTAAACTTAGCCACTAAGTAAAGACCTGCGCACATCTAGGCGATGGCAATGGCGATCAGCTGAAACGCTGTCAAATATGACAGCGATATTTGACAGCTTTTTTCATCGTCATCGCCATTGCGTAGATATGACTCAGACATCATGACCACATATGAAACTCTCACATGACCTCATATGAGACTTACAAATGCCCACATATAAGACTCCATTATCAAATAGAGACACACCTGATGACACGAGGCTTACACAAGATCACATATGAGACACACATGAAAATCACACGACCAGATATGAGATTCACACCATCACCACAATAATTAAAAAAAAAATACATTCTCATTGTAAAGGCCTGCGCACATCTAGGCGATAGCGATCAGCTGAAACGCTGTCAAATGTTGCTGTCATATTCGACAGAGTTTCAGCTGATCGCCATCGCCATCGCCTAGATGTGTGCGGGCCCTATGTGGCTTATTATTGTCTTTTGAGAATAAATATCTTAAACCAGAGGTAAACTAATTTCTTCTAAATATTAACTCAGGAAGCAAACTGATGTTTCTTTTCAGAAGGCCGAATTTCCACAGTCTTTGTTCGGATCAAAGCTCGGTTTCAATTTGAACAGACGTGTCCATGAAAAGGATGTGCGTGTCATCGCGGAGCTTGTCAATGGACGCGCAAACAAACGGGTGTTGGAGACGAATAATCGCTCAATTCTACTGAACAAACTCAATGAAAACATCGCTCTAATAATGTTAGCTGTGTCCAACTATAGTTTACTTCTTCTTGATGTATCACTAGTACACCTTCGTGGTGAACAGAAGCCCTAACCCCCTAATTGAGCCGTAATTGTTACTTCTTCTTCTTGTCTTGTCACTGATTCTTTCGAACCAAGTGTGTTGAAAGAATTTTTAAGTGCGCCTAAAAGAGGCTCCTTTTGTGCACTTGACACATATTTTCAAACTTCTTAGGTTCTTAAATAAATGTACTATTGTATGGCACCTGCCTGCCTGCTGTTCTTATTTTAAGTATTTTTTTAAGTAGAGTCAATAAAAAGCTTTTCTTTCTTTCTTTCTTAACAAGATGACCAGAACGTCTTTTGTCAAGATTGGCTGACACGGCCGTGATGAGTGGAATTAATTTGAGTAGCATTTGAATAAAAAATATATTTTAGTGTGGTAAAGATGGGGAAATCAAATGCACATTTAATTTTATCACCAATTCACGTTTTATCCTATCAATGACTATTATCAGACTTACCAATAATAACCCGATGGCTATTCTAATCACTGGTTTATGTGTTGTTCCAGGGTGAATTGTTGCTTTTAACTTACAATTCTTGATGTTTTTTATGGTTTTAATGTCTCTTTCTGAATCACTCAATATACAAAATGGATTTTGTTATTACTTTAATTGTTTTAGCCCACTTCCGTTTTCCGTAACTTATTCCTCGTCACCAGTGCACATAGAGCACAAATGGTCTATGTACATGATCTGTATGTAATGCACCTGTAAGCCGAGGCGACCACTCAACATCCGGTGGGTCGCACTTCTTTCATTCCTTTTTAACCAACTTGAAATGAAAAAGGAGGAGCTACTCAATTCGGTTGTATTTTTTATTAGATTTTTACGTTTTTTTTGTTAAATATTTGTTATTGCATAACTTCTTCGTCGTTTATGAATCGATTTGAATTTGAAAAAAATCATTTCCTTAGTTTCAGATTGTTCCAATAAAAATTTAATCAAAATTGGTTTTGCAGTTAGGTCATGAAGTCAGTTTCTTAAGATTTAGAAACTTCATTTCTTTTCAAACTGATTCTTGTAATTGTACCTAATAAATAAAATTTTATTGAGTTTGAGTTTGATTTGTTTCTTTAAAACATGCTGACGTATTGACGTTGGTCAAGTTGGCACAGCTATACGAGACTTCCTATAAATATGGCCATCCTCTAAAACTGGCTTAAAAAAAATTAGCTGCCTATATTGATTGAACCATCTAAAACAGTTAAAATAAGCAAAAAGGTATTTTTTTATATGAAGCGGAAGAATGACCTCATCATCAACACCCGTGAAGATCCATCTACATAAAATGTGTCTTATCCAATTTGAATAAGGCTCATAGTTCGGCAGAAGTCAGGATACAAAGAATCGACGTACACCGCAGTTCAATTAGGCTAATGGGGTAGCTCAAAGGGATTAAATTAATTAGAAAGTTTTGCTTTCATGTCGCCTTTGTTTGTCGTGTCCTGAAGTTTTTGTATAAAGTAAGTTAAGTGGACACACTTTTCTAACAGGAATGGAAAATCTTTGGATAGAGTCTCGAGTAAACAGGCCTTTGCATCTGTTGTAAATTATTTATATAGCGTTAGGGCCCACTAGTGATTACTCAAGACCTATTCGCGGGACGCTATAGTGCCTGGGACAGGATATTATATGTTCTGTAAGTGAGAGTATAAGCAAAACTAGTTGCCCCTTACGCTATATAAATCATCTAGAATAGATGCCTGTTTACTTTTTGATGTTTATTTTCTAATTTTTTTCGTTATCGTCAGCATAAATAAATTAAGCCTTCCCTTTAAATACGTAGGTCAACCTCCTGCCCGACTGAGTATTCTCAAAATCGTTCACACTGAAAGGTTTTTGGGAAGGCCTAGGTCCAACAGTTCAGGCTGCTGATGATAATGATTTAATTTATTGTTTGTCTAAATAAATCACAACAAATCACCAAACAATATCCAAAACATTTTCACTTTGGTAATTTGTAAATTCACGCGGACATTATCCAAAAACACGAGAACGTTTACGAGCCACAATACCCATAAAGGCCCGTACACACCTAATTAACGATATTAAAATACGTCCGCGACCGCAAAGGAGCGTCATAGCTTTTGCACGCTGCACGCCGTGGAGTAAAGAAAACAAAGTTTAGTGGATGTGACAAAATCCAATAAGTTTTTATTAATGGGTTGCTTCATTGAATCAGTAACCCAGCTATTAAGCCTCCTAAAAGCTGCGCTTTCAACGGTTGTAGCTCGACTGTTATAGCAAAAGTCAAATTTTTCAAATTACTCTTCTGTAGGTATAAGGTGATAAAATTGAAATATTTTTTACTAACAAAAATGTTTTTATTTTAATCTGAAACTAAGCAACCTATGAAAAATAACTTAATGCGTTGATATGACAAGAAGTTTTATATTTGATAGTAAGTAAACCATCAACAATCATGATAGCTGATTGTGTTTTTTACATACCCTTGACATCTGTCCGTTGAATGATAGACTGCGCCATCCAATAAAAATACCTGCGAAGTTGCACATATTGGAGGAACGCAGTCTCATCCTCTTAGCACTCTCTCAAAGGTAAAGTTCATTCAGGGTTCCGTGTTGTAAGCTATAAAACGCAAACGCTACCCTCCTTATTTATACGAATGAGAATTTTAAATTAACTGTGTAAAGCATCCCTAGCGGACCCTGGCTTGAGGTAGGTGGGCTGTTCTAGTTGGGTCCACATTACATGACCCAAATAAAACAAAGTTTAAAAAAATTGTAGAGTTATTTAAAACAATTGAATTTAAAACCCGTAAAAGCACTAGATTAAAGGAAAAATGTGTCTTCAGTAGATTTGTTTAGAAGCGTCAATTCTCGAACATAGCTCAGGTTTTGTTGATTTAATATAGTATTACTGCAGTGAAAAACTTTACCGAATAGTTTTATATAAATAATTTTATGTAAAATGTTTGTTCTAAGAACAATTATTACTGTATCGTGCTGGTAATATTGCATAAACTAACCATGAATTTAATGAACTTTACAAAAACATCAATGCCATTTTGTGGTGTCATCAAATAATTGTCTAACCATCGTGTTATTCCTGAATAACCGGAAGAGATATTTTTTATTTATTTAATATTTTTATTTACGTGTTTACCTCGTCTGCAAGGTTTGAGATTTTATAAAATTACCAATACGCAGCTCCAACAAAGCTCCTGCAAAAATGAGGGCTGATTTTCCGGAGCCAAGTGGAACAACTCAAATATTTTACAAACAGACCATTATGTCGCGTTCTTGTAAACAAGTCGGTCGGATATATCTTGGCGCGGTCACTTCATACACATTAACGGCGCTGTCGCCATGTGTGGGACAGCCTTTATTGTTTATGGGACATTACAATTAAGTGGGGAAATTCTACTGAGTATTATGTAAGTAGGTGAATTGTAACGAATGCTTTGGGTTCATCATCATCATCATCATCCATAGACCGACTTCACCCACTAAAGAGTATAGTCCTTTTCCCATCTACTCTCAATTAATTGATGGTTTACTTTTTTAGCTAACTTGAAAATTTTTGTATTTGGAGTTTATCAATCAATCTATAGTAATTGCTTCGTGATTTGTTTCAAAATAAATAGAAACAACGTCACGACTTTCATCCCCAAGGATGTCCAGAAATTGGGTCTGATTGGTAATAAAGTTAGGGAATAAAAATGATACAAAATATTGTGACTACACAAGCAGAACCAAAAGAACTGTCAAAGGTCTGACACAGGATCAATGATCCATTTTATTGAGTAGCAAGAGTTATGCAGTTACGAGTTTGGAGCGACCCCCGCCATAGCGCGCCGTCTATCAATCATTGAAGGCTTTTTTGAATTTAATAAAATAAAATTTGTATTTTGTCATCGATGCTCCCTCGCGTTTTGTGCCAGGGATGCACTCAGGTCGGAGTTCGTAAACCATTATTCCACGCTAAAATAAAAATAAAAACACATTGAAAGCTTCACAAAGACCCTTAACATAAAACTAATAAATATATAGCTATATAGCTGTCAATTATAACTATGGCATGTTATTTTATTTTGCCTTCACTAGACGTTCTTAAGGATTTTGCCTAAAAGAAAAGATGAGAGCAGTCGCAATGGCTCTATCTAGCACTACTTTGTGATATTGTTCAAAGATCATTGTCATCTTCCTGTCATTACCCTAGCTAAGTGGGGTCCCATTTCAGTGTTCACTCTTTTCTTGCTCATGTCATTTTTGACACAGTTTGAAGTACAAAAATACGGTGTGTAAAATCAGCACTAATCTAATCTCTTGCAGCCATATTAATAAACGCAATTTAAATTTAATCATGGTTGAAAGTTAGCCCTGTCACTTTTTGTCATTACCCAGTGGTAAGAGATGGCAATAGTTTAAGCACAGCTTATCTTTTGACATATTTTTATTAATTTTAATAAAAATAATAATTGGGGTTTATTATGTATTAATTTTATCTGCACACAGTTCTCCCCTGTGTTCGGAGCAGAAGTTGGCACAATGCAATGCAGCACATCTGTTACCGCCCCTCCCCCATCCCAACACTCGTATGTCACTACACCTGAAGATTGAACTAAATGTACTACACCTACCTAGGAAGAATGGAAGAAGAGTTTGAGAGAAAGAGAGGTTTCTAGTTATATTTTCAAGCAAGTAGTAACAGAGGTATTTGTGAAGGTCTCGTCCGGGGATTACTACCACCATGCTTATTTCTGCTGCCAAGCAGAGTCACTGTGTTTCGGTTTGAAGGGTGTGGGAGCCGGTTTAATTACTAGCACTGATGGATGCAGGGCAGTGCATTGTAGGGCACGTTCTTAAAGTGCGCGTGACCTGCAGCGAAGCAATGTTTTGTAGGTGATGGTTACCACTTAACATCAGGTGGACCATCATGCTTGTTCATCTAGACTAAAAACATAAACAAACCTCTGGCGCAACTGCCAGCAAACCGCTTAAGACGCAGGTTCGACTCCCATGGAGGTCCCATGTTTGTATGACCTGCAAATATTGGTTCCAGCCTCGTGGTAGCATCAAAATATAATTAATTTGTTTAGATTTTAGGTAACCTTTTTCTGGATTTAGTACAAAATGTTCCCACCAAGCTATCTTACTAAGGATTTGCGCAACAAGGTCAGCTGTTCAATTCAAATTAATTTAGTCATATGATAGACAGAGACTCATATCTATATATTCGTTTTATAAGCCTGATAGTATGACCAAAGAGCCGCCTCAACCACCGACATCCCGCGATCGAATTTCATAACATTACTGACCAATTTCACTGATCATTTCCTATGAGGTCGATTTCCTAGAGAAGGGTCATCATCACAGTTAACCCTGCAAAAACAAGGAGGCATGTCAGGCCGTCAAGTGATAAGGTATAATTTAGCTCGTATTAGGCAACATGTGCACGAAAGGGTTGTGAGGCTCATTAGTGTCAGATGCGTTGGGCCGGCGACCGTCTGTCAACTGTTCCTCTGACACTTGTGGCCAATGTGGGTATCTCGCTTTAGGATAACATTACATATTTACAAGATGCAATAAATTAGCATTCAAATTCAATGAAATTACAGTCCGGCAAGTATAACTTGGCGCGGCTGTGCGCCACTGTGTTCAATGTCAGTGTTGCCACTGCACAGAAGATGACGCGAAATATGGGAAAAAAATGAAATTTAGTTCAATGATTCACGGATTTACTTGAGGAGTATTATGATAACAGACCGAGAGCCCAAGGACGTCAAATCTTCGTCATTTTATTATTAGTAGTATTTATTTAATTTTCTTGCCTGTCTTTGTATTAATAGAAATATTAAAACATAGATGAATACTGATATGTATTTAACTACGTTAGAATTAGTGGTGAGACTGTTGGGGCTCGACCAAAATAAAACAGTTTTAGATAGTAGGTACCTACATTATTTATTACTAGAATATTGTGATCTACTAGATGATCTTCTAGATCTTCCAAGTCCGAGTCTTTTTCTTTTTTTTCCTGGTGTAACAATTTTTGACGAGGTAGCTTCCGTTTGTTTGCCTTCTGCAACAATTCTTTGAACAGAACGTTCAGAAACACCTGAAACAAAATATGTGTAAATTTAGGTAACCATGAAATTAGATTAGGTAGGTAAATTTATAAAGTTTGCATAGCATTATAATTATATGTCATCATTACCTATATACAACCACATATTAGACATAAACATTTCGTTATACCCACGGGTAATATTTACGTGTAATGTTGACAACACTCACCAGTCATTGCCGCCACTCTTGCATTTACGAATTTTAATGGTATAATCGGTTCGTTCTTTTCACATTCCTGTGTACAAAACGAATTTACTTTTATAACTGCTTCTCTTGTACCACTTTTTATCACTTTAGGCATGATGATAGCACAGTAGATAACAAAATATTCGCAACGATGTTTAAAATGAACTCGGAAGTGTCAAAGTGAATTTTCAAGATGGCCGTTTTAGTTCCTCAAATCGCCACCGCCAACTTATACTTGTGGCACTGTATACAATACCTAATCGAAAATGACGACTAGTGAAATCTCGAGGAGTTATTTGTACAAAGAGTTTGTATGTTGAGTATTCTTTGCACAAAGAGTTAGTATCGAGTATTTTTTGCGCAAGAAGGTTGCATTACTTTGATATGGAGGTCGGATATATTGGAGCGTTAAACTTAAACACCAAAATAGTGCTTTTTAGTCACTGTGGGGAATGGTTTACAGAACTTTAGTTCCACGTTACCAAACATCGAAGCGAAGAAAAGAGAAAAATAATTGAATAGAGTTGGGACTTTAGAAACAATGTTTGAGTCTGAGTCGAGCCTCAAACATAGATTTTTTGGCAGTTCTCCATAAAAAAGTGTCAAAAAATCTATGCCAATGGAGAACTGTCAAATAATCTATGCTCATAAAATAAAAGTCCATTAGTTGGTTCTTGAATTCTTTGACAAAGGCGTTTGTAGGTACGAGTTTTTGTAGTACCTAGAGAATCATGGGTAGTCGAATGTTATGGGTGGTTTCGTTATATTCATCACTGAATCAAAAAAATCATAAGCAAAGACAATTCGACTGGCCTCTCAGCTCAGTTGGCAGTAGCTCTAATAGGTCGTGGGTTCGTTCCCCACCGAGAACAAATATTTGTGCGGTGTTCACAGATGTTTGTTCTTTGTCTGAGTGTTATATTGTATTCTAAGTATGTACCTATATACATTTTACTGTGTTACATTCTTTCCAGTGTAACACTTTCCGTTGTGATACGATGCTAAGAATTTGGTCCTGCCTGACCCATATTTATTTACAAAAAAAAAATATTTAAGTATTATATCAGCTATCTGGTTCTGGTGGCTATAGATAGTGTTGTGTGGATTGTCTGCAATATATATTTATTTATTATTAAGTATTTAATTTCTTATCTTTTTGTAAAATCTTTGAGCCACCGGATTGGCTCAATTCTGGACGGAAGGCCTCTAATTACAGTTTCCTGTAAATTTGCCACCTGTCGGTACCTGCGGCTGACGCATCGCCACCTCGCAACTCAAATTAATTACAGAAATTGATTAATACTCCGATCTGAAACTTAATTATGGAGAGAAATTATTTTGCACGTTTTTGCTGCTCGATTTGTAAGCTGGTAGCTGGTTGCAAGGTGGTAGCTATCCTACTTATTGCCTTGGATAGCTAAACAAGTCTTCGCTACTTTAATTACGATGAACTGAAGAAAAAGAAGAAGTTTGAAGTCTGACAGAGCTATTTTAAGGTCTGCGCACACTTAGGCAATGGCAATGGCGATTAGCTGAAACGCGACCTAATATTTGACAGCGTTTCAGTTGATCGCCATCGCCATCGTCTAGAAGTGCGCAGGCCTTTAAGCAATGTATTTTTGTGTAGGTAGGTGAATGAATTTGGATGTCATTAATTGATACTTCAATTTTTACTTTTTTGAAAATGTCTCGCCAAATCACGATACCGAAGTTTTTGATCCATAATTAACCGTATACCAACATAATAATATCTGGATCCTTGCACTCAGTTCAGTGTACTGTGTCCGCGCTCTGGAGCCAGTTTTTGTACCGTCGTGGCACGCACCCGCTTATTTGCCATCATTAATCATTATTTCGGCCTGTGTTGGATCTGCAGGTTGAAAAGTACAATTTAAGAAAATAACCCTTTTTGTATTTCACTGTTCGCAATAATAGTGGACCTCGAGCGTGGCGACTACACGCCGGGTTCTTGCGATAGGTATTTAAATTGCGTACCGTCTTTTGGTAGGTATTGAAGGCGCGTTTTTGACAATTTTTTTAATGCTGAGTTAAAGAGCAAAAATTCGTGAAAAAAGTTATTTAGATTTACGGGGCTTAACTTATTTGCCTGTTGTGCTCGCCCTGTCACGGTTTGTCGAGATGGCAGTTCCGTATAAGTACACTGATCATTATGCTTTTTTATCAAACTAGGTGATGAAACACGCAATGGCCAAACTGTACCCGAAGTCGGAGTTTCGCTACCACAGTCTACCAAATGTTGTTTTCGTTTGAGTTTCTCTCTGCTGTATGGAAATTGGTGAGACAAAAACTCGTTTCGATTGTTTCTACGTCACGTATTTTTGCTGTCTCATCTTTTCACTATACAATAGAGAGAGACAAATAGGCGAAACGAAAACAACATTTGGTGGACGAAATGTGGTAGCAAAACTCCTACTTCGGGTACTTACCTATTAACAAAGCATTGCCTCGTAGGTCACGCACATCAGAAACGTGTCCTACGACGCACTACCCTGCGCCCATCAATTTGCTGAACGCTGCTGTTGCGTTCAAAAATTGCTGCGCTATTCGTGCAGCAATGCTGCTTCACGAGTCCTTCGACTACTACTATCTCCTACTACTCTTATCTTTTAATAAACACTTCTAAGTAAGTAGAATTATGTCTAACAATGGAACACTATTGATTGGCTGAAATAGTGATGATAAAATTATTTAAACAGACATTGTTGTTGAACAAAAAACAATTAAGGAACTTCCATTGTATCTTTTAATATCTGAATAATTACAGCATATTAACACTTGATACACACTAATTACTACGCGATACAAGCTGTGATTATTCAAACAACTTATAATTACTAGAAAAACTCCACTATTAAAGGCTTTTTTTACATTTCGTATGGAAATTATGTTGATAGATATTTTTGCATTTATAGTGATAAAGTGAAAATAAACAGAAGTGCCTATTTCACGTGCATGTTCCCTTTTTCTAGCATTTACTTTGCTCAAAGGTAGGTTTTTTACAGATTGAAAATGCGTGTCCAAGTTTAGTCAACGTCAATAAAATAATAAATATTTTGGACAATCCACACAACACTACCTAGCAGAGCTTATACTATTGGAACCAGATAACTGATGTAGTACTGACATGATATTTTTTTTGTAAATACATACTTAGAATGCAATATAACACCCAGACAGAGAACAAACACCTGCGTTCACCACACAAATATTTGCCTTCTGCGCTGTAGGTTGTGGGTTCGATCCTCACCGAAAACAAATTAATATGCTGATGATTGTTATCTGTCTGGGTGTTCTGGTTTCAATAGTACAAGCTCTGCTTAATTTGGGGCTAGATAGTGCTGTGTGGATTATCTACAATACTTAGTTATATTTTACGACGTCCTTTTCCAATGACCTCTCTAGGCCTACCACAACTCTGTCTGGCTCTGTCTCTGGCTCTGGTTTTCAGTCTGTGTGATTGCTCACCTGTGTTTTATACTTCTGTGTGACGTTGCGACGTAGGATTTTAGTCAACACTCACACAGACTCGAAACCAAAGCCAGAGACAGAGCCAGACAGAGCTTGTGGTGGGCCTACCCTTCTACCATTGCATATGACTCTACCTAAGTAGAGCTGGATATGTACAATAGTTGGATAAAAAGCAGCTAATGGATAAAACATCTTTTGAATAGCTGATGGCCGGATTGCTGCGTGGAATACGTAAATAAGTTTTTAGCCATATTTAATTATTCCTTTTCAGTCTTTGTTGAATATTCAACAAAGCGGAGCTCGGGCTACAAGTGGCTATTAAAGTTAATTTTATGGAGCCGAGTGACCATCGGAATGTCTAGAGATAAATATAAGACGAAGTGAGTTTTTTATTTTTTACAGTAAAACCTTTTTCTTCGAACGCCACAAAACTTTTCTGTGGTATCTTCTTTTAAAATTTAGCTTAGCTGTTGTCGGGGTTTTGATGCAGTTTACCATTTGAGTTTCGAATGCGGCCTCCTTGACTTTTTTAATACGATATGACAGCGACTTTTTCTTTTATCTGGCTCATGTAACTTATTCTTGGCCTTGTTCTAGCGCTGAAAAATACAAAGTTTTGGAAGATTAATAAACAATCAATAAATATTGTAGACAATCCATACATCCAACTCCATATTAAGCAGAGCTGACTGATGGTCAGGTCTTAAATCACCTTAACTAATACCTTTGAATTTAGCCTCAAGCTTTGTTTGAAAGAAACAAAGCTTGAGGCTGGAGCTGCCCTATAAGCATAGCAAATACATAAAATGTATTATTTTCACCGAGATACCCAACCTTTATTTTTAACCGAATTTTAATAAAAAGGAGGAGGTTTTATAGTTTTTATTTTCAGGTTCTCAATTAGGTTGTTTTTTTATGTTTTTTATCGCATAGCTTCGTCATTTGTGATTTTTTTTCTAAATCTGCTCACTTTGGTTATACTTCCATATTAGTCCTATAGATATTTCATAAATATCAGTTAAACTTCACTTGTCGTTATTAAAGTTCAATTTAAAAGAAAATATGCTTTATTTTCATACCCAATGATTACGATATACTATATTCGACATTGCCGCGAGATACAGAAGAATCCTAAACGCAGGGTGTAATTAAGGCGACCACCCACCACACCGACCCCGAGGCCTTGACCGACAACCGTAATGAGTTCACTCGAAGACGCTCAGACGGAAGACTTTTGTTACCTCATCCACACCACTTTTTATTTCTTACTAAGGTATGTAATTCTTATTTTTTTCAGTGTGTGGATTCGTTTCATAAAATTCACTTGTGCATGAAATTTCATATGGTTGGTTATAGGAGACGCCGACGCCATATTGTTGTGTTGCATTTCTCATGCGATGTCCCGTTCAGAAAACAAAAATCAAACAAAACTAAAATACCGACAAGCCGGTTACAAAAGTTTTTTACTTTATTTCATCGGGACTTGCTCGAAGCGCTGCGATCGGACGCAAAAGGTTCTATGTCGCTACCGACGCTAAACTTTAAACTTCCTTGCATAAAAGGCTTAAGTTTCTCGAAACAGGTTTTCGTTAAAGACATTTTGTTTTTCAATATAAAAGCTCCAACACTAGAGCTCCGCCTACACTTGATTTAAAATTAGAACTCTTGCGTGACAAACGCCGGTAACTTCGAATTAAATGTTCAAAAGTTAAACTTTATTTACAAGCGATAGAGCACAATATTCCTCAGTAGTTTATGTGCCGTAAGGTGGGATGCTCCGTAAACGCTATTGGCCCAATGGCGCAACGTGAAACAAACAAGAAATGTGGGAGTAAATGAGACAGCGCTACACAACTCGCGAGAAGTTGTATCAAAATCCAAATTTTGAATCCAAATTCATAGGTTTTCTTTCCGAAACTGTACTTTCTAACTCAAAATGATATCCTAGAATTTTCACTACTGTGCTTCTACAAAATAAAATTTTAAATCTATAATAACAAACTTCAAACAAAAGAGATGCAACATAGCTATTCTGCCTTGTGAGAGGAGCAAAGATAATTTATTTTATGGAATTGTGATTTAGGAAAAACGACGTATCTCACAAACTGTGGGCGGTCCGTTCTGGGCTCATTTCCTGCTGTTTTGTACTGGAATTATATTTTTCGAACTTGTGAGTTACGTCCTTTTGTGCTGAGTGGTTGTATAGAAGTGGGCATGGCGGCAACTCGGCAGTGACGATTCGTTTAGTAGACAGTTGACAGTCGCCACGCCACACTGACATTCCGATAGTAGGACTGATAACAATTTTCTATTGATATGTTTAGCTGACTGTACACCTTGTGTTTTGATTCAAACAAAATTAGCTATGTGATAACTGATAATAATATTGACTATATAATAATATTTATTATAGTTCATAGCTATATAAAATTAAAAGTGGTGCAAAGTGTATAGTGTTGTGATTCGTCCAGCAGCTCTGTTAGAAAATGTGGATTGAATTATTAGTGATATTTTATAGTGACTGTTGATTCCAAATTTCTAAAAGCACTTTTATTGGATCCATCAAGGACTATTTTACCTAGGTAAGAAAATATGTTGACAGGACTCTTAGCTCAGTTGGTAGTAGATCGGCTTTCTGCGCCCTAGGTCGTGGGTTCGATCTCTACCGAGAGCAAATATTTGTGTGGTGAACGCAGATGTTTGTTCTCTGTCTGAATGTTATATATTGCAATCTAAGTATGTATTTACAAAAAAATATATACAAGTCTTATATCAGCTACCTAATGGTTCCCATGGTGCAAGCTCTGCTTAATTTGGGGCTAGATAGTGTTGCGTGGATTGACCACAATATTTAATTAAATTAAATATTGTGGTCAATCCAATCAATAAATTTAACACTACGTTGAATGATAAAATAACATAAAACGACCCATACTTTACCTCATTATTAACTTAATTTACAGAAACTTTACCTAGAATACGCGTTCCTAGTCTCTGTCATTGGTTCATTCTTGGTCACCGTCTCTTAGGACAGTGACACTCTGAAGTATTGTTACCGAGGAGGAAATCTGAACCTAGTATCTGGTGGTAAACTGTGTGATGAAGTTGTGATTCTATGTACCATTATTTTTCTCAAAATATTTAATTACTTCCTACATACCTACCTTTTTTTTATACAACTAGCTGATGGAACAAGGGCACACCTGATGTTAAGTGGTAACCATCGCCTATAACAAAGCATTGCCTCGTAGGTCACGCATGTCAGAAACGTGCCCTACGATGCACTGTCCTGCATCTATCAACTTGAGGCATACAGATGTTCAGCCTCACGTGCCAGTAATTTCACCGGCACCCGCAACCTTTAAACTGAAACACAGCAATGCTGCTTCACGGCAGAAATAGGCATGGTGGTAGTACATCCCCGGATGAGACCTTCGCAAAGAGCTGGGGTTTAGAAGACAACGCTTCATTCTCTTTGACATCGCACTGGAACTTCACTGTTAGTATTATTTTTGATTTGTAAACAGATCATTCAAAAAACAGTAGAAACCAAGCCGTAGTTTGTTGCCTGCTCTTCTAGGCTTGGTCGCGAAGAACTGGCATCTAGACTCACCTAGCTTTAAGACGTTTTAAAGTGATCCTTGTGATACTAATGAAGAAATACGTTTTTGACTTTGACTCTTATGTCAGCCTTTCGAGGTCTTGGAACTAGAGGGTTTAATAAAATCATAATGCTATGTTGTCGAAGAAACGTTCAACAACAATTATTTACCATCAAGCACTAGGCAGGCTGCAGGTGAAATAGCCGTGTAAGTTTCAATATTCATGCAGTAAATATATTAGAAAAGCTATCGGCCCGCCCTCCGTCGCTGGGCGGTTTCAGGACACGCCCATTCTACGTGGCTACACTGGCTCTGTGGCCTACGTGTATGGACTATGAGGCACATACTGAATGTATCAACTGTATATAAAACGAACCTTGTTTCGTGTTGTGAATATGAAGCGTGTGTTTTAAGAAAAGTACGTTTTAAGTTGGTAGAGTTCCGTTGGTTGCGAGTATTTGTGAGTTCTAAAGTTTGTGTAGTGTGTAGACAGCTTAAAATGATAAATGGGTGAGATATTTCACTGTTGTTAAATCTAGCCGAGATGAGATCAAATACACCTAATCCTAATTATATTAATTACTCACTAAATGCGCAATATTTCCACTTATTAAGGCAAATAAACGATGATAGCCTAAAATGCATGTTGGAATCTCATTGTATCTCTAAAATATGACATCACCTTTATTATTTTTCATGTTTGATGTAAAACCAAGTCTACATTGGTTAATCCCGACTTAAAACTAAACAAATTCAATAGCAATACAATGCTTTTTTATAAACGGCTAGTGGCCACCCGCGGCTTCGCTCGCCCCGTTACCGTTCCCGTTGAAAAATAACATATTTATTCACCTTTTAAACCTTCTCTGGACCTCCACAAATCATTCAAGACCAAAATCAGCCAAATCGGTCCAGCCGCTCTCGAGTTTTAGCGAGACTAACGAACAGCAATCCATTTTTAACCACTTTTATCAGGCGAGTCATATTGTTCTATCAGTAGGCCTACCATGAACTCTGTCTGGCTCTGTCTCTGGTTCTGGTTTTGAGTCTGTGTCAGTTTTGACTAAATAAATCCTACGTCAAAAAGGCACACACTCAGTAAATACACTGGTGAGCACTCACACAGACTCAAAACCAGAGCCATTGACGGAGCCAGACAGAGCTTGTGGTAGGTCTACAGGCAGTTCTATAAAAAATAGTACCATAGTCCATAAATATATATGGTACTATTTTTTATTAAAATATCAAGGTCACAGATGCAGTGATCCAAGTCAGAGTACATTGATCTCAAGTCAAACATCAGTCGTAAACTTGAAAAGGTTATTTTTTCTTACCCCATGATTGGATATGTTGTAAAAAATAGCACTATTTGAAACACTAATGCTTATATTATTCTTGAATTCACTCAAATTTGTGGCGCGTAGGTATGTTTAATTTGCAATAAGTTCCTCTTGAAATCCTCCCCTCGCGTGATCCATCACAACCTTCAATCTGATGCGAAGTGCTTCAGAACCCTTTCATCCTAATGTACTCTACAGTAAATTGTCTTAAGAGATGGATCAGTTCGTAAAAATCACTCAAGCAAGACATATTTATGATTTTCTCTCATTACTATACTTACCTACAAGTTTTTGTCTAATGCAAGATGTATTCGCATGCATACATAATATGCATATTGTATGTCTATTAGTAAATTGAGCCACAAGAGAGTAATGTTACTATTTATTGTGAGTGCTGACTTTGAATCCCGAACAAGCAAAGGATTATAATAATTGAATCACGAGCGTAGAGAGTGATTCTAAGTTAGAATCCTGAGTGTAGTGAGGGATTTAAAAGCACAAGCAACAAATAGTTTTGCTCTCGTGTGATTCACACAACTTTTCACCTTACTAGCGAAAAGGTACAAGATTTCGATAACGAAAATAATTACTTAGGTGCATTTATTTCCCATAATTATTATTTATCTTTGACATCAAGATGCATTTGGATGTCCGAATACGGAAACGTGGGTATGCGGCCGACCACCTATTCCAGCAATTTTTTTTTTCTTGCTAGGGACAGGCTAAAGTTTATAATCCAGTCCAACGCCGCCACCGCATGGCTGCGGCGATGTAATTGCTATTTACTTAATATTGCTTGCAGCATTCTAAATTTTAATCACTTTTCTGCATAGTGTCAGCAAAGTAGAGTTTTCTTCGCTGTTTTTTGAAGACAAATGCGCTTTTGAGTAAGAGAGGTGAAAATATGATTTAGTATTTTTTTGTGGATATTTCTCGCTAGACCAAAAAATGTAATAAGTATGTCAAAATCCACCACGTAAGAAAGTGTCCTTGTCTCTTCTATGATTTCAGCTTGCCCCATACTGTTCCAGTTAGCAAAAAACAATGCATAGGTATAATCAACCTTTATTTATCGACATCAAACACAAAAAAAAAATATTCGTTGATATTTCAAGGATCCCTTTAAAACGTCTTAAAGCTAGATGAGTCTAGGTGCCAGTTCTACGCGATCAAGCCTAAAATAATCCCTAGGAGGTATTAAAAACACTAAAACCCTAGAAATTATCCACAGCTGCTTCTCCGCCTTCAGTTTCCACAATCTAGCACCCTATTTACAAACCATATTCAATTATAACGTTGCTACTTGAATACCACAGCGCCCCCTCAGCCATCCATCAGGAATCACAGCACTAGTGATGTACCCCAGACGTTTACGAGCGGAATTATGATGTATACTTTCCGCTACACACGACCCGAACACTCTGTCACAAAGCCGAAATAGCTTGTAAACTTTATTTATTGCGCTTCCATATTAAGGATGCTCTTCGGTAGAATTTGAAGTAAAAAGATATCATAGAATTCGTATTTTTTTTCTTATTTTTCTTCTCGTGCGTCTATTTTGTATTCTGCATAATGGTATGACGACCAGAAATATAATAGAGAATCAGTACCTGCATTACAGTAGCTCTGCCTACTGCTCCGTAGGCCGTGGGTTCTATCCCCACCGAGAACAAATATTTGTGTGGTGAACGTAGATGTTTGTTCTCTGTCTGGGTGTTATATTGTATTATAATAAGTAAATAAGCAAGCAGGTATAATATCAGCTATCTGGTTCCCATCATATACAAGCTCTGCTTAGTTTAGGGCTAGATAGTGTTGTGTGAATTGTCCACAATATTTATTATTATTATTTTTCATCATACGATATACGATAGTGACACATAAAATGAAGAGTAATTTTTCAAAGAGGTTATTTTCATGTTTACAAAGTTTTCAATAAAAAAACAAAATTAAAACAATTTTGTGCTTTTATGAAGGTGTATACTCCTTATAACAATAATTTCAATACTTTAGAAATTATGACATTCAAGGTTTTTTTTAAAGTGGATGAACTTTTTATTAACTTAACTTAATGCTGATGTAGACTGAACTTGAGTATTTGTACTTGTTGTGGAGTAGAGACTCATTTTTTTTTTAAATCCGTGTCAGTGAGTGGGAAAAAGCTTGGCATTGGTGAGAGTAAGTAGTAATTATAAGTCACTCCTCAGCTAAGATCGTGGGTTCAAATCCAGTCGTGTACCAATGAGGTTTTCTGCCCAAAAAATTATGTAGATACACTATGCCAGTGCTCTCAAACGGTAAAGGAAAACATCGTGAGAAAACCGGCATATCGTAGAACTTAAAAAGTTCGAAAATATGTGTCAAGTGCACGAAAGGAGCCTCTTTGAGGCGCACTTAAAATCCGTTCACCACACTTGGCTCGAAAGAATCAGTGACACGATAAGAAGAAGAACCAAAAGTCACTAAACTATAAACCGGCAAGACACTACTGCCAATGCAACCATTTCTTTAGTGTACTAAGCTCTTTTCTTGCACGCCATCTAAACGGTCATATGTCACTGGGTGATTGCAGACGTCTGCGTCACGTGCTTTGGTCCATATTCTTAATGAGGCTGTACTCAGACGAGCCATACAGATCATAATATCGTTCGCGTGATAGTGCGATGTTGACTTGAGTACCTAAGTAGTTACTGTTCTGTACAGGGACTATTTCTTCTGCATCGGCAGATGCAGAAGAAATAGTGTGGTTCAAGGCATTTAACCACACACTTTTCAGGGAGACAGTAGGCCTACCATGAGCTCTGTCTGGCTCTGTCATGCACTGGAGAGCACTCACACAGACTCAAAACCAGAACCAGAGACAGAGCCAGACAAAGCTCATGGTAGGCCTACATGACTGAGACCCGTAAATATTTCTTTTTTTAGGTACCTAGGTACTTACAACATAGGTACCTACTGTGAGTAATATTTTTATTAAATTCGATTAGTAAAATGACGTAATTAAATGCATATCTAATAGTCTAAAGTAACACAAATCAACATTGTCTAGGGATATTCCATTTCGAATTGATTTTCTGATTTTTCGAGATTTTGTTTCTACTTTAATTTTTATTAATAAACTTGCTTCCTGTCCCGGCTTCGCACGGGTGGACATTTATTTTTTAAACACTCAAATATAGCCTTTGTTACTCAAGGTGAACCTACGTCCAGCAGTGGACTGATATCAATTGATGATGATGATGAAAGAACATTCTATAACGTTTAGGGGCACTATTTTCTAGAACATTTTGTCCAAATCTAGAATTCAAAACCGTTTGCATGGGTATATTTGAGTATTCTAGATAATTCTGGATTACTAACGTTTGGATGCATTCCGGATGCTAGCCGAATAATTTCAGTCTTCGAATTAAATTTGATCATTCCAGAACCTCAAAGACATTCTAGAGCGTTCTTTCCTCGTCAAAGTCGAGAATTTTCAGAAAAATCCCTAAGCGATAGAAAGGGATAGACATATATAAGTCCCTGCGTGATAGAAAAGGATAGACATAGATTTCGAAACTTTTGCCCCTTATAAATTAATAACACCTAAATATTGAATATAAACTATCCTATATTTTAAGTCCGACCATATTTTAGGCAGTTGCAAAATTTTATCGAAATCCGTTCAGTAGTTTCGGAGTTTATCGCGTTCCAAATTGTGACACGAAAGATTTATATATATAGATAGATAATATAAAATAGTTGTATTTAATTATCACTAATGAAAAACACAAAATAAAGATTCCTGCCATACCAAGATTTCTCAAAAATCAACAAAATGTTGAATATCCCTAGACTATGTTGATGTGTGCCGATCTACCTAAAAAAAAAACAATTCTTTTTTTAAAACCTTCGTGCATTAACCTCAACCTTATTATAAGTGGCCTGTACGCATGTAATACATACTGAAGGTACATGAAGTGGGCGGTATTCGGACTCACGCCATTCTGTTCCCCGAAGAGGAAATCGTTATGGCGGGCAAATTGGGCCCTAACCACTACTTCGTCCAGGCACGCAGATGTTATTTACTTGTACAAGCATAAATTGACGATAATAGCTTGCTTGACTTTTAAAATTTTTGAGGAAGGTTGTTTGGAGGATGTAGGTAAGTAGTACATACAATAAATTCATCTACAAAATCCATTCAACATTTCACAAAAAACTGTTGTTTTACTTCTACCGAATTCTTTAAATGCAGCTCCTAAAGTTTGCAGCGCGAATACTATAGTTTACTATAAGAGGTTAAAGGTGTTTAATATTTTTTTCATCCCACCAGCTCGGAAAGTGTGTTTTTGCTGTTCAATATCTGACTGCAAAAGCTGTTTTTATCCGCTAGAGGATAAAGTAAATTTGAATTTAGAATATCGTGTTCACTAAGTTTGTGAATACCTATTTACTTCCGGTGCCGAATTTATCATACAACCTTTTTTAATTTGTTAAAAACTCGCACTCGTAACCTTCTTGGTGTATTTGTGAATTCAAAACATCATTAAACCTATTATCTTCTACCTGCATGGTGCCGAACTTATCATACAACCTTTTTAAATTTGTTAAAAACTCAAACTTGGAACATTCTTGGTGTGTTATTTTTAGTCGCACCATGTTCTTTTTTGCATTTAGTCATTCCTCGCTGAGGTGGGATGAAAAGTTACGTGTTGCACTCGAGTGCAAAGATTTTTCATCTTGTGCTCTTTTGATTCCTTCGCCAACGCTTAGGATTCTAACTTTTAAACCACTTGCTACGCTCGTGGTTAAATTTTAGAATCCTTCGCTTGCTCGATCATCAAAATTGAGCACGCGGTTAAAAAGCAGCTTTGCACTCTTGTATAACAAATAACTATTATAGAAGGGATATTGAATCCCGAAGAAATGAAATATAAATTTGGTTTAGAAACTTGAATTTTGGTTGTTTGAATTGTTTTAGTTTTAGAAGTATCTATAGGTTTGACATAACATGTTGTTAAAACTTAAAATAAATTATATACGATATGATTATATACGATTCTAATAAAATCCAGAGAGGGATTTTATTTGAATCAATCAAATCGCGAGGGATTCATTCTACACAAAAAACACTAAAGCCCGAACTGAAACACTCTGCTTTCATCTAGAAACCATAACATTTTGTCTAATCTAACCAAATATAATCCTGCATTATTTGAAGTTCCAACCCTCACGCTATTCGCTTCTCAAGAGTTGTTTTTAAATAAATAAAACTTCGTGTAGAAGCCCTTCTTCTCACAGCAGGGCTCCGCAGGTTTTACGCCACGTTTCACTTTTCCGGAGCACCCCTGAGAGCACCCCTTAAAAACACATAAAACCCCAAACGGCCTACTTATGAATTTGTTTATGGCCCTATTTTTAGGAGACGACTTGAAATCCGCGCTTAGGAAATAACAATATTCCTAATTCAAGACCTTTAAACCTTTATTGGTAGAAACTTCCACTTTCACGCTTGCATAAACAATAACAGAATGCTGTTTTGTTTCATATAGGTCCATCTATACCTACTAGCATGATACGAAAAAAGGTTCCACCGGCACCTGTCTAACAGTGCATTTTCCGAAAGGAAATTACATTTCATTGTCCATTCGTCATTCACTGCGTACATTCACCATACAGACAGAAAATTTTAATTCAAAACACAGCGCAACCCATACGCATTAAAATAGGTTTAACCGCCAGCCGTTCCATTTTCAAAAATAAAATAAAACAAAAAGGCGCGTTCCCGCCATTTCTCCCGGGCACGCCGTAAATTCCTGTGGAAAAAATCGTATTTCGAACGCGGTTTGAATTTTAATTGACATTCAGCCAGCACCCATGCCATCGAAAGCAGGGTATCGCGAACATTTTCGCGTTTACGTCTCGTCTTGTCGAAAGGGTGCGTGCGTGCAATGTGGTGCGTCCACCACTTGCAAACGATAAAAATAATGACGACACGTTTGAAAATGTTTCGGAAATTGGCGCACATCACAACACAGAATATCAATCATTTCTTAAAAGTTATACGAGTAGAAAAACACACGGAACGACACGATAAGAAGAACAATCTGAAGAGTATAAGAAGTTAAGATTTTTTAAAACTTTAGGACACATATTTTTTATTTATGGAAATGTGTAAGTAATAATAACCTCAGGCTATTACAAACAATCCATTAATTCACTCGACAATAGAGTTCATGACAATGTTCATGGCCTGCTAACTGGTAGTCACGTACACAGCTCAGTCCATGTCGGCTGCTAAATAACAATAAACAATTTCATGCGCTCATTATTCTCGGGTTCATCACGACGTAACGCGCTCAAATTATTCGACACAAACCGCGTTATGTCTGACGTCTGATAATTGCGAAATAACCACCAGACAGCCTCCTCCCGTAACATTTAATTTGGCGCCTCTCAATTTTAGCCCCCAAATCGACAACGATTAGGCCTGCCTACCAAGACTGCAAAATTGGTGTGTAGGCGCTATCTACAAAATATAATTGAACCAAGAATTTACTACGACAGAACTTAATTCGTTTGTTCTCTTTCCAGATACAATGTCACACAGATAAACCTTCAATCCGAACACCAGTCCTCATCCATTCAACGCGATGCCTAAACGAAAATGTTGACGCATGCTTCAAAACGGGAAACGCATTCATCACGTGAATGACTGCACGGGTATTGGAGACCGGCAGCAATGCAAGAGATATGCAACTCCGCCGCCCTGCCGCTGGACACTAACCCCCTGGTGCGCAAAATAAAATGCGAAGATTTTCCGGCCATAAGAGGGAAACAAACCAGGATCGGTATGGGGGTGCGAGATGAAATGGAAGAGGACTTCTCCGTGAAGGCAAGGAACACGCCTCCGATGGGACCTGCGCCAGGACAAGAGCATCCTCGGATGGATCATGGCGGGAACGGTTTCTGGCTTGCAGCGGTCACGGCCGCCGGTGCCCCACACCCCATGCTTGAGACGTGTACTGAGACTGGCTTCATCAACAGTCAGCCCTCCATGGCGGAGTTCATGACTGCATTACCCCAGCTCGGAGCAGGAGAGCTGAGTCCACAGCACACTCCACCCGGGTACGGAGCTGACCTGCCTTCACCCGGAGGCGGACTCAACGTTCCCGAGTACCCATGGATGAAGGAGAAAAAAACGACGCGAAAAAATAGTCAGCAAGGTGAGTACTGTTTTATTTCTTCAGATTCAGATTTTAGATTTCACATACAAAAAAATTGTGACGCCGCTACTACTTATCGTCACGCAATCGCGTGGATGGTCAAGAAAATGGCCGCTTCATGAAATACGTCGACATTTTGGTTTCGTAAGTGCCTAACCGCCTTGTGCATAACTACTTCGAAATTATTATTGTGCCTTTCAACGGCAACAACAAATGGCTATTCAACCATTGTGTTCTGGTTCACGGTCCCAGAGTTTCTTTAATGAACATCAAATTACTCCGAAGTATATTGAATTGTTTGGTGCGACCACGTTTTGTGTCGGTAACTGTTGTTGGCCGTGGGTCTCGCTGGTGGGCTAGATACGTGTAGGCATTATCCGCTGCCGACGCAAACGTGCCGTGTAACGGAACAGAATACTCGATATGCACTATAAGCACAAATTATAAGTGAGAACCTTTATAACATGATTTTTACGCTGACAAGCTTGCTGTTTAAATTCTTGGGAATCATAGCTACCTATCTTTTGTTTATTTACTCTATTGGAGCATCACAACGGACGTTTCAGTGTCGCAAACATCATAATAGGGAATTTGTCACGAGACAAAGCGCTGAGTGGTTGAGAACAATGAGTGGCACGGATGATCCATCATCATCTGTCGGCCGCTCCTGTGGGAATGTGACCTCACCTGGTGTACCGATACATCACGCTGGGTGCAGGGCAAATAAATATGTCAGCTCAAATCATTTTTATAAATTTTAGCTTAACAAAGAAACATAAAAAAATACGCACGGGAATAACGGCTAAATAATTTGTAGCAGATAAAGAATAATTTGTTTAATCTACATAGACGAAATGTAGGAATAATGTTGCCTTCAGAAAAATGAAATAAATAATCAAATCACACAATTACGTCCAATAACCCCTCTGTGTTTTTTTGCAAAGATTTTAAGCATAGACAAAAACACTAAGAAGCATTGTAATGTGGCAGATCATAGACAATATTGTAGAATTAGAGAACTTTAAGTCGAACAGAAGCGCCCTCCTGCGGCGCTCTCCGGGGTTCCACCGTGTTAACACGATCTGTCGGACACTGCCACCTTTGAACAGCTTTGCACCTATTTTTAAGCGCTCGTGGTTTCTACCAGATCATCTAAACAAGCAACGCAGTAATCATTTGGATAGCTTTTGGAGTAGAATTTTTAGAACACTTCTGAGCTACGTAAGGTTATAATCTCCGCAGATACCTAGCAGATTGTCATTTGGAAAATCTTTGAAAGTTTATAGTTACATCCAAAAGATAAATAAAGTTATATGTTTTCTTGAGGCTATTAAAGATATTGTATATATTTTTATAATAAGCTCTCAAGTCTAATTGAATCATACTTCCCGTCCCGTCCAAGCCAAAAAATCGCATAAGTAATTCTGAAGTGTAGCACACACTTTTCACGATTTCTTGATAAGTAGGTAGGCAGGTACATTGTTCAACTTACCCGAAAGCAAGCCGAGCCGACGAATTGTTATTGTTTTCCTTCGTTGTATTAGAAAAAAGAGGTATTTCCGAGAGAAAACGTATTTTCCTTTGACGCTAAAACCTGGCATGTCGCTGCTACATTAGTAGGTAGAGTTCGCATTTGTGGAGCAATGACCGCTGACTTACCTCACACAGTTAATTGTTTTTATCTGAATCAGAACCAACGCGATGCTTTACGCTTTCGAGTCGTTCGAGTGTGTTGATCATGATATATATTTTATTCAACGATGATGCATCAAAAAGTTCATGATTATTTTTTAAATAATATGTATTCTGCTTAATAAACATTATAAAAATGAATAAATCAACCTCAATCATCATTTAGATCAAGTTGATGAACGTAAAGCAGTGCATCGTAGGGCACATTCCTGACGTGTGTGACCTACGAAACAATGCTTGTCAAATTGTATAAAAAAACCTGAACGCAGAGAGAGGATAACTGGATTTTGTTATTAAAAGTGTAATAATTTGGTTACCTTCAAGTTTTCTACAAAAATAGGCATTGAGTCTAATGAATAATGTAAACGTGTCTCTTACAAATGATGTAAGTTTCTTAGCCCCTATTCAAACATCTTGAAGTCTCCCAGCTTATTGGGATTACAGTTGTAAGCCCAATTTTTTTTTAGTTTTTTATTAGTCTGTTCACATTTACCTATACACGATCAAACTGTTCGTTCCCTATTCTTGCCCTAATATTACTTGATTCTTTTTTCGCAATGCAGCATCAGACAGCGCCGCCGGCCGTGAACCGCTGCCGCTGCCGGGGTAATCCATCACTGTCGGCGCTATCGAGCGATGCACGCCCGTCTCTACTCTATGCAACTTCGCGAGCTTTTGTGCCTCTAAACTTAGATATTGGAAACTTTGACTGATTCCATAAGTGACTGTGACATCTATTTTGGATACGTGATGTGGATGTCCGGGCTTTTGTTTTCGTTAGAATGAGTATTTTTTTGGTCAGAATAGATAAATAAAAGAATGAATGAACTCAAATTATTTTTTATTAGAAATATTGATGGAACTAGCACACCAACTGATGTGGTCAAATTGTGATTCAAAGTATTCCTTGTGGTCAACTGAATACACGCATTTTGACTTTGATGTTGAAATTATCTTTGTCTAAAACAGTTGCTATACTGTGAGCACGATATATGAATGATCCAATGTTGTGCCAAAAAGCAATTTTTAACCCCATGATATTATTAATAAATCAAGAAATCTGTTCATACTTTCATATATTTTTCAAGTTACATGGTTACTACATCAGTTACGTGGCTTACTCTACCAGCTGAGAGTATGAAAAAGATGTTACAAAACGCGAGTAGAAACATTGTCTTTCCACAGACATCCCGCAGGAAGATAGATACGAAGGGACGCGAAACAAATCGTTCGCGAACCACGCCTCCGACCGTATATCCAAGATCGAAATTAAAACCGAACGCCCTGACACGATCGATCATTCGATTCCTTTAATACAATGCCCTGTTATTTTTGCACTGTCTCAATTTGTTCGGAAGTTTGATCGACGTGTGATACGCACTGATCCAACGTTCTTTTTGAAAGCGATATTGCTTTTGGAGCATAAAGAGATAAACATTATCAATCCGTCCCTAATGCTCTAGCAAAAAATAACTGAAATACATTGGCAACGGCAAACTAATTCCGTTTACTTCAATTTTTCATTAAGACGGAAAAAGGTCTATTTATACTGATTCTACTTTCATTGAATTATCTTCGATTTCATAAAAAAATATAAAGATACATCGATTATCTACGATAACCAAATTTACCAAAAAATAAATCTGGTACCGGTAGGTATAATAAAGTATTACCTGCAATAGTTTATCTAAAAACTACTGTTATACCCGGGAAATCTATGCAGCTCAAAAAAAAACATACCAAAACTTTTACAATATTTAAAGCACAGTCCACTTTAATAAATTACACACCACCAACTCTATTTGAAATACAATGGGGTTGAAATCGCGTGCGATAGATCGCGTTCTGTAACTAAACAACTGAAATATTCAGTAATACCAACCAATTACAGAGTAGTAGAGTAATGATGATGGCATGGGAACTTTGACAATTTGCGTCTTTGTCCGGTGGAGCAGGTTTTTATTGAATACCTTCTATTTTAAGGCACTGACTGTATTTACCATAAAATTGTAGATTGCCGATGTGAGCACGAGAAGTTAAATTGAGTTCATTCTTCTTTTATTTCCGTTCAAGTAGTGCACTACTACTATTAGTAGTAGTGCACTACTTGAAGTAGTAGATCTCTTTGCGTGGGCTCGTCCGGGAAAGTACTACCACCATATTATGCCTATTTCTGCCGTGAAGCAGCATTGCTGTGTTTCGGTTTGAAGGGTGCTGGTGAAATTACTGGCACGTGAGGCTGAACATCTGTATGCCTAAAGTTGATGGACGCCGGGTAGTGCATCGTAGGGTACTACGTGATAATGCTTAATCATAGGCGATGGTTACCACTTAACATCAGGTGGGCCATATGCTTTGTCCATCAGCTAGTTGCTGTAAAAAAATTCTTTATTGGTATCTTTAATGCGCTAAACAAAGACACGATCCAAATTCAAATTCCTCACCATATCAATGTCAACGTACATTTTTTTCGAACTTTTAAATATTTGTAGTTCTTTGTGCAGAATTTTCTAAACCACTTTCGCACTTTCAATTTCACCTCACAGTCACAAGAATAAGTCATAAATTCATCACAATTCGCAATGGCGACAAGAAGCCTGTCTCAGGTAGTTGTCTAAGCCTATTGTAGAATTGACCGCAGACATCCGCAAATATAGCAATAAATCTTGTGGTCGGCGCACTTTGATTTATGTGAAAAATGACCCTTAATTTAAGGTTAAACAAGAGCCGAAGGGCGGATAGACTATTCGCCTATTATAGAGAATCTCAGCAATTTTCGAAATTATATGAAACTACATTTATTGTTGGTTCATATTGCATGAAATGGTTTCCAATTAAGCAGTATTTTTATTGTGTAATTTTAACGCACATCATTGAAGGAAAGGTTGAAGGGAAACGGGGAAGAGGAAGGCCAAGAATAAGTTACGTGAGCAAAAGTCGCTGTCAAGTCAAGGAGGCCGCATTCAAAAGACTTATTTGGAGTAAACTCTTGAGAAAACTGCATCAAAACCCCGACAAGAGCTAAGCTCTTAAATGTAAGAAGAAAAGAATTTTACGCATGTTTCAGTTGTGTTTCAATGTACTATTGAAACATGCGCTAAAATTACATATTACATACCTATTCATAAATCGGTTTTACCTGGCCTCTCAGCTCAGTTTGAGCCGTAGGTCATGGGTACAATTCCCACCGAGAACATTATTGAACGGTGAACACAAATGTTTGGTCTCAGTCTGGGTGTTATAATAATATGGTATTCTAAGTACCTACGTATTTACAAAAAAATAATATAAGTATTATGATATCAGCTATCTGGTTCCCATTAGTACAAAATCTGCTTAATTTGGGACTAGATAGTGTTGTGTGGCTCGTCCACAATATTTATTATTTCATTCATCAACTCTTTTTTTAAAGTCTGTATTTTAAATATTTGGGAAAACAGTTTAGAATTGATCACAAAGACTTATTATTGTCCTAAAAGTAGAGTTGCGTGGGATTTGAAGCCATGACCTTATCGATCACAAATACATTCTAGAATTAATATCAGAACCAAAATTAGGGCCATTAAAACGAAAACTGAAGTAGCTGAATACGAAATAATCATCGGTTATAAAAACGATATTCATAGGTTGTCAATACATATTCATTTATGATTTACGCGATGGCCGCACAGTAAATAGTTTTTGACACTTATGCTTTTTGTAATAAGGTTGATTTTATTTCAAGGTGAGATTGAGGTGTAGTTAACACTTTCCCTGGACAGAGGCCGATTCATCCTAGCGACATAAATCAATGCTGAACCATAGCTCTTTGTGGCGTTTATGGCCGATTTCAAATAATACGGCGGTTAGCCCGTTGCCCGACATTTTACTGAATTATTAACTTGCATGAGCCGTCTGAGTGGGGATTTGATGGAATGTACTGTATTAATAGGGTAGGTTTTTAATAACAGTGTAGTGAGTTAGTACATACTACTTATTCACCTTTCTAATTTACAATGCTTTACAAATAGCCGTGATAAAAGTAGTTGATTTTGTCGAAAATCAAAATAATTTTTTTTTAGAGTTGTTTACTGAAGCTTCATAAAATTCAGCATCAGAAAATTAAGATTCACCTAGTACATTTAAAATTTTGCTAATCACTGGCTATAACCATATTTTACACCCATTATTTTTTTTGTCTTTTAATTTCAGTAAAAATTTCGAAGCACACAGATTTGATGTACAGGATAGAAAAAAATCAAAGTTTTATAAAAAAGTGATGATTTTCATTTATACAACCTTGACTAACAGGAACTATCAATTTTGATGCAGACTGTACCAAGCAATAACTTGCCCAAAGTGCAAGAAAACCTTAATATGACTACATTACTACCTGCATTAAAACCACAGTACAGAAGCCAAACAAACAAATAAAACATAATCCGTCGAACCAAACAATCAATAAATCACTCTCACTAAGGGCGGCCGCAAACGGGCGCCGGCATTGTCCTGCGTTTGTCGGCGCCGATTTTAACAGCAATTAGAGACACTTACCTGCTGGCGCGAGGTAATCCTATTACATAAAAAAAATGTCTGAAGAAAGAGAAAGACGGCGTCTCAGTGGGCGGGCGGGTGAGACAGGTAGTGCTTGCTCAGCACTTTTTATAATATCGGATGCATCGTGAATGGATGATGAATTGGCGATTTCTGGACTTGTTTGGGGTTAAGTTGCGTTACATTCTTAATTCGAACAATAATAATATTCTTGGCTTTGAAATTTTAAAGGCTAGTGGTGTTGAATGGAAATCAAAGTTGCTTTGTTCAATGTGATACTTTTCTTTTTTTCTGAATAAAGTGATCGTATACTATGTATGTATTGGCAGACGTGCTTTGTAACGCAATCACTCAACGTTAGGTGAAATATGCCCGTCTGTAATTTTTTTTCATGAAAAATATTATTTTGTCGGAATTGGAAATAATTATACCACGAAATACAATATAAATTGCAAGAAGTATGCTACATAATCTTCAGCAAATCTCATAAAACATTCCAAACTTCCGCAACATAACTCAAACCCACAAAACCAGACATCAACTCGAAATTTCAATTTGCTCATTTAACGCTAGATTCCCACCCCTCATACGACTCTCAAGTGAGCTGTTTCGTGGCTCTAAACTGATTTATCATATCAGCAGGAGAGAGTTCTAAACAAGCATCATCTTACACGCATAAACCCTTGTATCGCGGACCGCACGGCGACAAAACATTTTCAACAATGCGCACTAAAACTTGAAGCACATATTTGGGCGACGGAGTAAGATCATCTACACGTCCCCTTATCTGAAACGACGTAACAAACTTCTCCCTATACAAATTGAGCTTTACGACGTGTTGATAAGGTCGAGAATGAGCGGAGGATCGTCCGCGTTGGAAGACAAGTATGTCTGAGACGAGGGTGCGATGCCCGATGTATCGTGTTGTCCGGTTTCCGGACGCGCGGTAGCCCGATAATTAACTAAGTTTCGCCACTCAACATAAGTGTTTATAGATACTAAAGCCACCTATAAGCCTGCTATCGGTAACTTAATAGTTATCCTAAGTTGTAAGTTGATAAACCAAGAACTGTACACTCGTTGCGTTTCACACATTGCGTAAACTTGCTTAGATTAGAACTCATTTTATTAAAATTTGGGCAACGTATACATCAACGTCAAATGTTCCTCACGTTCTCCGTTCAATGCCACACATAAAAGCATAACATTATAAATCATAGACTACATCTTAAGCTAAGCCGCGAAATCCGTTTAATCATCTTGTGTTATTAATAACGCGTTTGAAATTAAACAATAAATTTAGCGCGGCTAATCGCGCGGGGCGACCGCACCGACTCGCTGAGTCAACATTTATAGAGACAAATTGTTGCGCCACTAACACGGCCTCTACGATGTATTAATCTTGAGAAGTCGTAGCGCGTAGATAACGTAGCAGTTGCTACGGCGCAGCGTAGCACCCACGACGGTCGTCCTTAGTGACACTTAGAACTTTAGAAGTTGCGACATTTTTTTATAGTTAGTAAGTATTGTCGTTAGTATATTATACCAATGACGTTGAAAAAGTCGTGAAAGCGACTTAATGACCAAACCGCTGAACAAATTTTGATGAAATTTCTTTGGGACGGAGTCTGGAAGTATACCTTCCTTTCCTCAATTAATATTTTGTTTTGTTTTGATTTTGATATAAAAATGAATGTTATAGATAAAAATAATTTTTCAAATCAATTCAATTTCAATAGGTGTCTTAAAATACCTAAACCAAATAAAAGAACTAACAACAATAAGCTCGACGAAGCAAAACAAAGGTTTAATTCATTATTGAGCTATACAAAAAAGAATTCCTTTACATGAATGCCTGCTAAACCAAACAGTGTTCTGTCAATAAAACATAACCTCAGGCAAACGTCCAAATAACCGCGTGGACAAACGATTCTTGACCTTATCACGTCGGAGGGTGATAGAAACGTTTTCCCCCCATTACCCTCGCATGATATATGGCAGCGCGAATGCGACACAACTATTAGTGCATCCGTCATTAGTCAAAGTCAACGCAACGCTTAGCCGGGGAGATGCATAGACAAACATCTTGGTGGGTGTCTTGTACTGTAGTTATCTTTTACGCATACAAACTTCTACATACAAATTTTTAGTTAGTTTTCTACAAAAAAAAATTGGTAGTAAGGAGGCCTGTGCTTTAAAATCCTTAGAAATCTGAACATGGACAAACGGAAATAAGATCGGTTTACAAATCGAAAGACAAATCTACATAGTAGGTACCTACATCTGGAGATACTCATGTAAGTCTGACTTAATCTAAAGTAATTAAATAATGATTAAAATGCAAGAATAAAAGAGAAAAACAAACTCAAAAATAAAATAAGTATACGAAAGATAATGTAAATTATTAACATACGAGTATCAATGTCACTGAAGTCAAGCAATAAAAATTTGAGCCGGTCAACAATATTTTGATAATCTATAAGAATGGTACGAAGCAACAACCTCGTAAACAAGTATCTGAAAAATGAAAAGCTCGCAAATAATGTTGCCGAATAGCCATTAACAATGGCAATGACGTCCGGACCGCTAACTACACGCAGGCACGGGCGGGGGCTCGTTCGTCTCGTCACAAGGGTGTTAATTTGCGAAGGCTCTGCTAATGAAACCCGCGAGTTACACTGACGTCTCACCGATCCCCGCACGATAAACGCTCACAAGAATCCCGCAGGAAATTGGCGTTTTCAACCGACGACGCCAACTTGTTCGCAACCTCGCGATAACATCTCAACAGTTTTAATCCATCGACATTTAAAAATCGCAAAACACACGCGCTCTTCAGTTTTCATAACTTAATATCCACCCTCAGTATCGAAACCCGCGATCGATAGAACGAATCACTCCGCTTTGGAACTAATTTGATTTTAGCATATTAAGGGGGGTGTACATCTAGATACGAGTATAAGGAGCGCGTCTTGCGGCCCACCCCACGCCTCGTAATAACGCAAATGATGTAAGGTGTGCCCTTAATATCCATCACATGCGTCCCCGTATTTGCTTATCTATGAAAACACGGAAGTGTAAAAATCGTCGTGAAAGCCCGCGGGGGTTTCGAATGCTTGACACCGAAACACTTAAGATTATTAGATTCATAGTTTACGTTTCATTTTGGATCCTTTCATTACCTAATGAGCGCAAACTTTGCAGCGCAAAATCAAACTTTTGATATTTTTAGGGAGAAAAGTTCGAACCGAATTTAATACGCTAAAACTTATAATTCCACAGATTTCCTCGAAAGGTATTGGAAATTTTTATCAGATCCAGCAAAGCAACAAAAGCCCGATTACTCGGTGGCAACAAACTCATTTAACTTTACGAATCTCTCCCGCTCAAAAATTCCTCTAAATATTTCCCTGCTTCGATTTTATTGTTCTCGGTGTCCTCCTTTTACGATACATTTATTTTATTTATCGGATCGGATTAAGCGGGGTCTTACGTAATCGAACTTATCGATATAGGCAAAGTGGGTATTGGGAAAATCAGGTTCGTAGAAAGGTGAAGAAAGGTGTACAATCAGAAGGAAAGTGTACGGAAATAAATGTGAGGGGTAGATAAGTGAGCGTGTAGCGTCGCTTTCCCGAATTCCCGACCGAAGCGGTCTCTCTCAATCGGATGCTGGCTACATAAATACGATTGGATGAAGGTGGTCGCTTATCGCACGATTGTCACCTCACTTCTTACTTTTGAATGCGACTGTACTCCCTATGAAGTTTGGTTGTAAACTTTTTATCGTTCCACTGGTTTTCGAGATCCTCGTACCTACTTATTTGTTGAAATAAACAAATGTGAGTACGACATCTGGTATTGAGGGAAGAATTCAATGTATCGTAGTCATTTTACTCATATAAGAAGAAGGATAAATAATCTTCTTCTTCTTCTTCTTAATGAATGGCATCTGTAGCCATAAATTATTTATTTAGTCGTATAAGTCAAAATGATATCTAAAACTGTGTTCAAACGGTCCACGTGAAGTAATTCGTCTAAAAAGGTTTTCGCCATTGGATTGTTTATTGAACCGCGAAGCATTTGTAATCGTTTAATACCCTCAATTCTTTATCAGCCGGGGGTGTTCGCCCCTTAATGTATAGCCTGATGAAAACCATCTGATTATCTCTTTCAATACAATATTTAAATTAAAGTAAAGGAATATACAAGTGAGTGAGTATTTTCAGCTGTTTTTATCCTGTTGAGGACATTAATACCTATTGCTTTATTTAAAAAAGTAAGTGTTTAGAAAAACCCTGCCATCTCTTCGTTTTTATTGGAATAATAATGATAACCATTGAGCCAGATGAACCAAATGAAGGGTATAAGAAATCTTAAAAGAAAGTAGGTAAGTATAAAAGAAAGACCGCCGACAACCAACAGTAAAACGTCAATAGGTCAGTAAATCAAATAATTTATGCGAAGACACCGAGATTCTCTCGTAAAAAAGTGAGTGGCAATGGAAACGATACAAACTAAGGTTCGATAATGGCATCATTTGCTTATCAGCTGACCGTTACAGAAAATCGAATGCTACATTAGGCACGCACCGTCCGAAACCTAACTGTACCAAATCTAATAAAAACTCCTTATCACCCAGTCGTCATTGTAAACTGCCATCGATTGCAATATTTATTTAAAAGGAGAACATAAATTCGTTCCATTTACAAAAAAATAAATAAAAACATTTCAGTTCTTATCGCATTCGATTTTTAAATAACGCCGCGCTATTGGTAGCTAAGTTAAGGACAAGGTTTTTGTCCTCGTTCCCCTTTTTTCCTGAAGGAGGAATTTCTATTCGGCAATTTAGAGTGGAGCTGATAATAAAAGGGCTCTAACTGCCCCAATCGCACCCTAATGAAAACTCGAAAACTCTTCATTTCTATATCAATAACTTTCCTATTTATGTTGACACACGCTAAGTGCAAACAGAGACATCAAAATGGCTCTATTTTCTTGTTTAGTTTCAACAAACTTTTCTTGAAGCTCGTTATTACCATAATTTGTACATTACATGCCTTCCAACGTATCTGCTGTTAATTTGAGTTGTTTAGTTGTCTTCGTGTGCTAGGTCACGCAACGCCTGACAAAGAGTTGAGAAAATAAATGTAATAATAAATGTAGGTAAGTATGTATGCCAGTATAATCATGTCATTGTGAGGCACTGTAATAATATCTAGACACGATGTGCATCAAGTAGATGTGCAGAAAGAGATTCTGTATTCTGCTTCGAGCATCTCAAAATGTATTTTGTGATAGTGATAAGCCAACTATAGCAATGGCGTTAGTTTGACACTGGTTTGTAGGTACTTTAAAGAATATGTAGGTAGCTTTACCCTAAAGCGTCTTCAGCCTTTGCCATAACATATTCACATAACATCCCCATGTAACCATGCCTGTGTGTGGCTGTAGAATTGTAGATGTCTCTTCAGAATCTTCAGACGTCAGATGGCCATGCTTGTTACATCAGCTAGTTGTAAAAAACATCTCGTAAAAACAATAAAAGAGTGTAAGCTGCGGTAACCCCGAGATCACCTCACCGAAGCAGTAGATAGGTGCTGTCGGCCAGCACTTGACCCATTTCTGTAGGAGAGCAAATCGAAAATCGATATGCCAACGACCTCGCATCGATGCCGGGGTGACGTAGTCGTCGCGTCGATCCACTCCCGCGCCCGTCTGTCACATCGCTAATCTTATGCAGAATGTTTGCATAATACCTTAGCTTAATTTTTTTTGTAACGTTTTGAATATGGAATCTTAGGATTCTAATTTTAAATTGAAATTTTTTGTGCAACTCAATAGACAATTTTTTTGTCTAGGCTTTCATTCCATACCTTATCGTGTTGCTAATCCGTAAACCACTAAAACCGGCATTTTCAAAATCAAATAAGTAGTTTGAAATAAGGTAAAGTCTACTGACCTTCTTTTTTTTATGAAGTTCAAATATTAACTACATTGGTAAATAAATGCCTGCATATAAAAATACTTCCTCAAAATAAACAGATACACTTGTAGAGATGCAACGCATTCAAAGAATACCGGATTCTTACACCATTTAATCATTGGGAAAGCAGAGGCCCAGTTTTTCTGTCTGTCGGTTATTCCCCTCGGTCACGTGGTGGTCACTAATTGCTCAGCTGGGACACCCCACGGTAACAAATGTGAGTTTTCCACTTAAATAAATACGTATTTTAATAATATCAGGTATCCTACTGTAACGGTACGGTAATATCATTCATGATAAAAATATGGTTTTGTATTATGTACCGAGCGAGAGTAACATAAAGCCAAAGTAACTTCTATAAGTTATTCCTGTACGTACAAATCTATGTTTGAAGTCTATAGTTAGAAGTTTCTGTATGCAAAGCAAGTCGCTGAGACGCGACTAATTTCACATGCGAGGGTACCCAAAACGAGAAAATTAACGCCCTCCGCCATATTGAGACTGTTCGAAGTTTGAAATTATTTACAAGCAACCGTCACACCACATGTCCTTTCTGGGAACCCGGGAACTTCTCCGCGCGTATTCGAATTCCTGTATGGAGTAGAAATACGGCTTTATAGGAGTAAAATCATACTTTCTCCTGGCGGGCGCGGGGACGCGGTACTAATGACCGCGCGGGGAGAGGCGCGACCGACCTACCTATACCTACACATGCCACGACAACCACACTTTATATTGCGTTTAGCAGGCTGCCTACCCACACTCCTGTTACACACACACCGACACTGCCAAGGTTTGTTTTTTAGTTATTATTCCAACGTGCACTATTTTCTTTTTGACCGCCGACGGGCGTAACTTGCGCCTGGAGCGAAAGGCTCGTCAGTTTTACAAAAGGTGGATGGTATTCAGTACCGTAGGTATACCAAAATACGATACGGGAAGAAAATGACGTATATTTGAAATGTAATCATGGTTTTCTTCTTACAACTTATCTTAACCTCTGAAAGATTTACTTTTGATACAATTAGAAGGCTTTACCTTACTGAATGCTTTTATAAACTTTAATGCGGTGCAAGTCAAGTCTAAAATCATTTACCTTAGTTCCCACCTCTTTAATTGAATTATCTTCTGTATTGAAACATCTAACTCAAAAGCAATTAAAAATGGATGTCAGTTTTCAGCCAGTCATGTTCGCTTCCATGTGTTGAGGGTGTGTTGGTAAGACTCAAACTGCCGACTCATGAACCCCGTGTCAAATCTCGATGGGCACAAGTCAAGGCAGTGTTTCGCACATGTGTGAGATATTTCGAATGCCGGTCATATTTTCGCGTTTTGGATTTTATATTCATGGTGGGTATTTTTACTATCTTTCCTTTTTCCCCTCGCATGTTAACTTTATTCACTCTAAGATACGAACAGATGGCATGCCGTCAAAGTTTTTGAATACGCCCGCTTGCTAACTATTGGCAACGATCCCAGATTATAAGGTAAACTTTTGCCATCTAAAAAACTGTGTCTATCTTTTAGCAACTCCGTAAAATGAGTGATAGCAACAAATTTCACATAAAACACTATTACAAATAACATTGTACACTATCAAAGGTTATGATTTGCTTCTCAGAGAGCTTACCTCGCTTGGCACTGCGCCAAGATCATTTCTTCTGTGAGTTCATTTCTTTCACGATGAAGGTTTTCTTTCATCTATACCTACTTCATTTAAAACTCAAAAAGCTCTTCAGAGGCATGGGTCAAAAAAAGACGGGTTGCACTCCGGGAGTGCCGGCAGAAGTGAAAACTTGCCGCTCGTATTAAAACTTATAAAGTACTCACTCATTTTCTTTCGCTATTCATAATATCTAAATAAATACAGTAGATCTATAAAATCATGTACCAATGACCACTACTACCTGCCGCGGGCGGCCGCTAGTTCATAAAATCTATAATAGGTATGTACCTATACCTACTACAGTCACGAAAAACGCCTTGGTATGCTTGCTACTAACTATTATCTATTCTGTGACGTTACCGTGTCATAGTAACTACTAGCGTATCTGTAGCGTCTTACGCTTTTTCGATCAAGTCACGTGATCCTGACGCCCTGACGCCCTGACGCGAGTTTAAGATTTTATACCCATTACAGAAAAAGTGCTCAACGCCGCTAAAGAAGTTTTCACTTCAAAAACGGCAAAGCAAAACTGGAATAAAATGTGTAAGGATTTATTTTCTACGAATTTCATATATGAGTTTCCTCTTAGGCCGTAGCTACGTAAAATGTGTGACAGCTATGAAATATCCGTTCGCACGCAGCGGCGAGTGATTACAGAGAACGGTTCGCCACATCTACTATTACCGGGCTGTTGATTGCCGCTGCTGTACCTGCGTTTACTGGAAACCATCTTTTATGTACGTGGAGGCGAGTGTTTGCAAATAGAAATAGGTATACAGGTTACTGCGTGCTCTCTTCGTTTGTGTAATGTAGCCTTGATGATGCCCGTGTTCTTTTTGTTCTCTTTACATTCCAGTGTAAGATTAAGTTAATTGCTATAAAACCCTGCCTGTATCCAAAATGCCAGCTATATTTGATTAAATATGTCATCGAGGCCTAGAAATACCATAGATTCATTTTGATACAATAAAAGATAACTGAAGCACACGAAACATGAAATCAATCGAAGAATTCGCTTTTGTTCGGCATCAGAATTTAAATATTCAACATACGATATCAAAATTGTTATTGGAATAACGCATCATCCATCAGGCGTTGAGCATCAGGGGTGAACGGAACTCAACAGAATGAAACGGTAGAGCGTATTTATAATGCGAGGGAAGAGGACGGAGATTGAATTTTAAGAATTTGCATAATCTGCTCGGGCACTTTATCATAGAACCACGTGGCAGTGACTAGTGCAGTCGCGGATTACGCGATGCTGCATTAAATATATAGAGATGAAGAGGAGCACGTAATCTTACGTTGTTAAGATGCTTTATAACAAAATCAAAATTAATAACCAGATTCGGTATCAGTAGTAGTTCAACCACACATGCACGACAACTTGTGACGGAATCTTGAATGTTATCATTAAAATCTCAGCGAGCACAGTCAACGCAGAAACACAATTGGAGATCTAACTTTTATACGAAATGATAAATATCACAGTGGCAGGCTGCGGCTGTCCAAAAAACGCTTAACTTGTCCCGCTACAAAAGGAAAAAGCCAGCGTCTTCCGTTCGGACGGAGCCAAAGAAAAAATCTTCGCAAAGGATCCGAGCCTTCCATTTATCATATTCCATATTCATTTATTCGTCAAGTTCTGGATTCATTTATTCGTCATGTCTTGATTTCGTCTCATTTATTATCAAAAATGAACTGTCCGGAGCAGAACACGACATTCGCCGGGAGCCACTGTTTCAATCTTATAATTTCATGCTGAATTAGGTCACTGTGCAGGCATGGGAGCGTTTTTTGCCGTGAACTTTGATAACAAAGACGATTGGGATAATTTAGTTTCACATGAAATTCGCGAACCCTTTTGTTTGAAGCGATGGGTTAGGTGAAGGTTAGGGGGTCATTGGGTACGGGTCGAGTGTATCTGAGGATCTCGGTGCTGACCGGGACTTCCACGGATGATGCATAGCATGGTTGGATTTTGGCACAGATAAACAAGGAACCCCCTCACCATAGGATTTGTTGAACTTTTTCAAATCAGAACAGTGGATAATAACAATGGATTAATAGTGAAAATCATCTAGAAAAGTGATCATGTTTAAAATAATAGAGACATACAATCGTTTAACACCATCCAATCAATAGATAATGAACCTTCAACAGTAGCCGGTTCAACAGTAGGTAAGTGCTGCGTCAGGCCGTCACGTCGTGACGTCATCCATCACGCGGCGACGAGATAATCCTGGCCGGTCACGCCGCTGGTCAACAGTGAGGGCTTGGGACGTTATAGACCTATCAGCGACCTTTGATCGCGGTGTTATAAAAAGGGTTTCTATCGGCTAAAAGTATTTATCCTTTGCTTTTTAAAATGTTATATTATTAGGACATTACTGGTATATTTCAAAAAAATATGATCTCTGTGGAATCAGTCTAGAACAACAATATTCATACGTTTTTTTCACAATGGACACTGGCAAAATAGTCCAAATGGACTGATGCCATCTAAATAAGAAGAAGAAGTGATGAGTCGACTCTGGGAAGCAAGGAATATAATAATCTCTACGAGAGCTGGGAAGAGGAATAAAAAGTCGACTAGCTCTTGTGCTGTTTTGCTTGTTCGTCACGTGATAACTGTTATCCCCAATCAGCTCTCCTTGTTAATCAAAATCCTTACAAGGATGACTCGGAGTAGTCAGAAGCACGTCCAAACATTAAATCATCATGAGATGAAAGGGTCGAACTGTATCGTGCGTAAAGCACGAATTAAAGTATGATAGCCCACTCAGCATCCTTGACTTTTACGGACTGAGTATAATTCCTTACAAGTTCATTCCCTCGAGAATATTACATCAGCAGTGCCTCCGATAACTAAAAAAGCCTATGTCTGATGAACCGGGACCCGCCCCGGGCGCCGACCGACCAGCGACACTAACAAATGACCCCAACGCATCATAATAAATAAAACAATTTGTTCATAATTAGATTTCGTGAATTTAATTTTCATGCCAGTAATTGGTCGGTGGCCACAAAGCAACTCTCTATATGTGATGGATGATCGACGGCGCCTTGGTGTTTACCTTCATCGGTAATTAGAGGTTCGGAAGTTTACATTTATTATTGCCCATGAACCTATTACTATTGTGATATAGATTTCGTTTGATGCCTTTGCGTTCTTGTTTGAGCGTGAGATACTACGATCACAGCATACGTTTTAAAGGCCAGGTCAAGAGTATCCTAAACCGACGAGCCTTTATGAATAATGTTATGAGAGTGAATGGGCCGAAAGAGGTATGTCAGGATCGTATAGCAAGTGGAAATCCATGATCTCTGCCTACCCCTATGAGAAAAAGACGTAATTTTATGGATTTACTAGTGGCCGCCCGTGGTTTCGCTCACCCGTTCCCGTAACACCCCGTTCCCGTTGCTTTTTCGGGATAAAAAGTATCCTATGTCCTTCTCCCGGTTCTAAGCTACCTCCTCACTAATTTTCTGCCAAATCGGTTCCGCCGTTCTTGAGTTATAAATAGTGTAACTAACACGACTTTCTTTTATAAATATAGATATGAGATACTATTCAGTTGGGTAAAAAATATGTAGTTGTCCCCAGACGCGATATCAATAGTACTTATCTACACAATAAAATAAAACAATTCGCCTTGAGTTTTTCTGAGATGTTTACAGTTTACAATACCTACTGAAATTTATTTATACGGTAATTTTAAGTTCAATGTGATCAAGTGATATAAATCTCCAAATCCTTAGTCGAACTTTTTCATAAAAAACCTTGATGCTTATTTAAATTTGTATTGCTAAAATGAGGTTAAAGTTGATTAAATCGAGATTCAACTTTAGGTGCAAGTCACCCTAAATCAGAGAAACGATAAAACTTAAATAAAAGGAAAACAACGAATCTAAAATCGCTCGCTTTTATGTACTCGCTACAACACGGCACGGACCGTAAAGTTTAAAAAATAAACGCCGAAAAATCTTGAAAAAGTCACGGACGCTTAACTTTCTTCCCCTGTTTTATTTTTCCCTCTTCTGCATTCTCTGTCTTGCTCTGACAAGTGTATTGTACCAACTCTATCCCGCTCTACTTTACTGATAAGTTACTTTTTAAAACTGCAGGAAAATCGAATTCGTTCTCTAGCGAAATTAAAAGCTGGCACTCGCAGACATAAGTCATAAAGAGGAAATATGGTGATCGTTAATCTAATAATTTATTTACAAAACAGATTTGTTTTATAGACCTTTTCTCATTTTATTTTAGCCACTAGATTTTAGACTTTTAATAAGTAAGTACCTACCTAAACCATATTTTACGTTAAATACTCTACGTTAAAAAGTACGCCTGAGTAATAATAAACAAAATGTACTCTTAGTTAGTACTTCAGTTAAGATCATAGCTGTTTTTTATTTAAGACTATAGGTAGACATATAAAAATTTCTACTGAGCATTATGATTTGAGCAAGTTTACAACGCAAAATAATATAAATCGTGAGATTGTTTTTATATTGCAAATAGACAGAAATCGACGCAGTAGGTACTGATACAACAAACGGGGGCAAATGTGTACAGTCATTGTACAAGTAGAGTTAGCAAAACAACATATGTAATAAAAATAAGAATATTTTACACTCGTACCAATATTACAATTCATGCATGAACAATATTTTTATTGGAGGACGCTATAGGTAAAAATATTTTGTTATTTTTTCAACATAATATTCATTTTCTTGAGTGGATATAGGATATCTACCGCACGCATTTTTTGTCACAGATAAACCAAAATCATTATGTCAAACATAAAGTCCAGACATAAAACCGTTCACGAAGTGAAAACTATTCTTTTGGTTTGAGCAGTTTTTGAAGTGGGAAAAAACTAATGAACTCGAGGCACTGTCACAAAACCGACACCTCTTTGACAAAGATCGCAAAACTTCACCACAGCTCGAGGTTATTTTTTTTCTCTTTTGTCGGCACTCTCGGAAGTTTTTTTTTCTAACGGTAGCGCAATGATTCAATGCAAATGTAACCGAACGAGGGCAACAGAGGATCACATTGCGGTCGAGCAAGTCTAGTAGCAAAACTTTTACATGCGAAAAAGTAAAAAGCTTTGAATAAAATGTACCTACCTATCCCGATTACGATGCCTCTGTAATTCACATCTAGTTAAATCCAAACTATTAGACAGAAATGGATTTAGGGTGCCTTTGAGGGTCATGTTATAAGTATTTTTTTAATGACGTCTTTATTTTTTATAGAAGAGTAATTTATTTCCAGTACCGTCCATACTTGGTCATTCGTATAAGTATTGGTATTGTTACTTTGGACGGTACGTCAAAGTTTCAGTCCCAACAAGCTTGATCTTATTTTTATTGTGTCACTGGTTTTTTCAAAGTAGTGAGGTGAAAGGATTTCAAGTGCGCCTTCAGAGAGACTCCTTCGTGCACTCGACACATGTTTTCGAACTTTTTAGATTCTACGACATACCGGTTTCCTCACGATGTTTGTGCCATAAATTTATCAACATAAAGATTCATTGGCACATAACTGGATTTGAACCCACGACCTTAGGATAATAAGGCGGGGTCGCTACCACTAGACCACCAGTGCTCTCAGCAAGCTTGATGACGGAAGCCTTTGAGCGGTCACCAGCTCATGCGAACCTCCTCTTGTGAACTGAAACAGAGCTTTCTGTCTCAACATTCCGCGAACAGTTTTCTATCTCGTCATTACTCAACAAATATTGAGACCGCGGTGAAAGTCGCCTCATTACTGCGACGCATTGCATACGTAAAAACTTGCTATTAGAATAGAAAATCATGCGAAATTATTATGTGGTAGCGATTTCCCTTGCTTATTAATAAGGGAAATTTTGATTCGAGTTTTCACGCAGTGTTGGAAAATCACACTAAAAAAATTGCTCAGAATTATTAATTAGCAGCAAACATGTTTTGATGGTAGCTAAGGTTTTTTTTCGATATTTTCCCTTTGAGGTCATGAATTTCTAAGATCACTTTATCTAGATCTGAATAAATCTGAATAATAATATTCTCCAGTAGAGTAAGATTATTAATTATTATTTTACTTTTAATACATAATAATATATTAGTTATATTGTTTATTCGATGCGTAGACTACATTTTATAGCAGATTTTGTGAAATGTGCAAATTATCGGTACCCACATCTTTGTTCCACTAAGTAGCCACGTCAAGGGCCGTAACTTCCTCGGCTGTAGCATAGTTTAAATCTAAACTTTTCGGTGCAATTTAAGCAAAAACCTTGGAAACAAAGCGATGGGTCGGGGCGCGGGCCTGATATTGATATGAGTGACTTGCACTTACCGCCCTCGGTTTTAGAGATGTGACGAATGTTGGTCTCAAAAGTTCGATGAAACTGTAGACGTGAAGTTCTCATACTAGGGGTTTGAAAACTTTGAAAGAGAGGAGGGATGTGTCAAGTACTGTCAAGTGAGTGATAATCAAAGTTTGCATGCGCTAGGAGCCAAAATCCATTATTATGGAGGCTGGTCGCGTGGTAATGGCATCTACCGTCACCTAGCTATATGACGTTTCAAAGTGATTCTTGTGATAAAATTATTGTAAATAAACTTTGGATTTGCTATGGACTAAAGAAGGACGCCTTCCTTTAGTCCATAGATAGATAGATAGATGTGTCAATGATGTAGGTACCTATGGAAAAGCATAATTGGGACTCTTTGTGCGACATAACTATATACTTACTGACAGAAATGGACCCCAAAAATGTCAGATAAATAAATAATAATTGTTAGCCTCGTTTGTAACCTAAAACTTAAAAAACGGTTCTTACCTTAAAGTTTAAAGCCATGAGAAAGTGCTTTTGTTGCAATTTTGTACGCCTCTTTTTCGACCTCGATAAATCACTTTCACATCTCTACTATTACATCGCCGATGTTATGGACAACTAGCGCCCTTCAGAGGGTGGCTGTTTGACGAACAAATATTGTCGTTACAAACAAACTTACGTCGTAATCTTAGTTAAGTGTGGGAATAATAGTTTTATTCGGTGACACATCCAATAAAAATAAAAATATATCTTGGTGTGCTGTGGATATAGATACCTTTTTTGGAGCATTCGTAGTTTCAATAAAAAAGTTTTTGAAGGTTTCCAACCGTATCTACATATAAACTGTTAACCAGTTTCGGGAATAGGACATCCCTAATGGAATCAAGCAAAGAGTTACATCTCTAGTAGTGAAAAAAAGAAGAAGAGATATGGCGTACAACTCTATGTAACGACATAGAGTTGTATTATCTGCAGTGTAGTAAAGTAAAACAGAGTTGTAGCTATAATCAATGCAGAGTTTTCGTGCTAACAATACTTATTTATTTGTTCAGCCTGTCCTGTATACATCTACTGCTGTGTACGCCTGCCTAACATGCCACACTCTTCGGTCCTGTAGCTACCACTCTTCGCCATTGCTGCCCAATTACTCCTTCGACCAACAGGAGGGTGCTCTGCCTCTGCCACTGTACTTCTCTCGGTCGCCAGCCTCGTATACCCAACTTTTTAGCCACATTTAGACAATGAAGAGTCAAACAAAATCAAAAAGTTCAATTCTATCCGAACAGTTAGGCTAACTTTGTGCGCTCTACATACACAAAGCCAAGAGGGTTAAGTTTAAAATCAGTGCTGGATGTACTTCCAGCAAAAGCTGAATTTACACCCTTTGTACTCGTATATTTAGTTTATGTTAAGTATAAAAAATGTGCTTCTAGGCTTATAACGAGGCAATAAACGTTTTTTTATTTTATTTTTATTATTACTACGCTATGCTAGTATTTTAACAGAACGTAGGTATAGGAACAATTAGCAGTGTAAACGTTACCAGCAGAACAACAAATAATTTTAATTGTTCAAAACAACTAAAATTCACGCAGCACACCATGTAAATCTTGTCCGGTGACAGTTAAGTGTGCATTCGCACGAACTTGCGCGGCCACAAACCGGGTGCGGGGGTCTCCGTAAACAAGTGATAGGAATATTCAGGAGAAAAGTTGCGTGGACGTACTCAGGGGACGCTGTAGGGGGCAACTCTAGATATGATAACTAATTTTAGTAAATATTATTTAGAGATAAACGTTAACACTTTGTGATTAGAATGTAGTGATTGATCTAGTAGTTGAACTTCGATAAGATACGATGAAAAAGAAACAAATACTCAAATCAGCGGCTCATAAGATCTCATTGTAGGTGCCAAAGATTATTGAATATATCACATAATACATGCAAATCATTATCATGATCAGCCTGAAAAAGTCCAATGTAGACATAGGCCTCCCCGATACATTTACAGGTAGAACAATTCTGAGCCCTCCTTATCCACCAACTTCCCGCGATCTTAACAATGACATTGGTCCATCGATCGTCATGCAAAACATAAATACATAATGTGGGTATTTGTTTATATCTGATATTATAGATGTAGACCTGGTACCTACATATAGGTGAAGATATACCTTATTTGAAAATAGTGTTTGACAAATCAGCTCACCAACCTAAGAAGCTAAAATAAAAAAACTTTGCAGAAACGTCGCTCAAACTTCGCCCCATGCTGTTCGTCCTAGTACCGACTCTGGTGGTCAAGTTTAACCGAGTCCACTGTATAGCAGTGGCAACACTTGCGTCGAACGAGTTCTTACCAGTCTAAACTTCCACCATCCACGTCACGCGTGCATTGTCCTCTTAATGAAGCTTGACCCAACAAGTTACGATACGATAACTTAGCGATATAAGCTCATTTTGATTGCCACTTAAATGTTGTGACTCTACTTAATAGTTTGTAACTTTTGCCATTATAAACTATAGATTTTGTCTAAGATTAAGTAGCAGTGACAAAAGCTAATGGCCGTAGGTTAGGTAGGTACCTACATTTACAAAAGCTACAGCTTTTTCTAACTTTTTCTTTTTGCCTTGAGATTTGCCATCTTTTCAATTTAAATTTGTATTCATAAGCAATTATCTGCTGTTTTTACATAAACCTAGTGGAATTAAAATTGAATGTTTTTGAATTTCCTTCTTTCAAACATTATTTTTCTGTAGCAAAAACAGCGCGAAATCAAAAGCTCGAGTTGTTGCAAAACTAAAAGTTTTATATCTCCGCAAAGTTAACGTCCGCAAACTTCTCGAATACTAACTACGAATATGAATGCTATCATTTGCTGCAATAAAACTTTTTCTTTTTCTTCTTTTAGACCAGGAAAAAAAAGAAGCCATTCGACATTTGAAAAAGGTGTGATATTTTGTTTGAGTATAAAAATACACGATTGTTAACGACATCATTTTTATCTCGTATTTTGCAGTCGAAGTGACGATTGAAGGTGATGACGAGCTCCGAGCAGTCACGTCAGGCTGATCCAAAAATAACGATCAAATGTAACATGTGATATTATTTTTCATTGGAAATAGAGAGTTCACAGGGCAACGTGTCGCACATACATGACAGTTTGACATTCGACGCCCGTGTCTATCGTCAAGCGTCCGCGGATAGAATAGAAATGTTTGACAGTGTCCCGACAGTATGGTCACATCTAGACAAATAAAAATATAGTTATCGGTTCACCTACGTGAATACCTTTTCAATGACTCTGTAGGTAATACATAGTACATTAACAGCACACACTCATGCGACCTATAAAACTGGAAGAACTCTACGTACCTACTTACCCAATATAACTAAGTGTATATAGTTTTCCTAAATGATACATTTACCTTTTCAACATTTTGGCGGCCGGAAAGTCTTCACAGACACGTCCATCGGCACTTTGCCGAAACTGTCGGACCGAAATAGCATTTCAGTCGAAATAAAAAAAACAGAAAACACTTCAGATATATCTACCTACTTAGGTACATACCTACTTGGTTTATTTGTGTTGTGCAGACAAATGTCACCGTTTAAAATAAAATTAGCTCTTCGATCCCGTGGTATTCTCGTTTCGGGGATCAATCATTGGCTTTTGAAAATTAACCAAGTAGGTCTAGCTATGACTTCTGCACGTGTAATTATTATGCCATAAAAGTCTGTAACGTGATTATTATAATGTGAACAAATACGAATATTCGGTCGAATTATTACCTATGTCATTTGAAACACATGAGGGGGGTGGTAAAAGTAGAGCATAAATAAATGAGAAATTGGTGAGGACTGTAAAAGTCGAAAATCAACCCGTACCGTTTCCATGAAGTCCCTATTTACTCAACTCCTCAATCAAGAGTTGATAGAGCAACTTCCGAGTTCTGATAAACAAGAATTCTACCGTGTTTATCTCAGAATGTTATACCTAGCGTATATTTTTGCTCTTCCCAAGTACGTACCTAGTACCTACATATATCTTATCACTGAATCTCTCTCTTTTAGTCACCGAAATATCTTCCCTACCAAACACAATACAATAATCTTAGGAACATTTAAAAAGGCATAGAACGGAGATGGCATACCGACGTGGATTTCCGTTTATCTGTCTCGGAACAGTGGTCGGATTGTTTCTTTTAATCTCCTGTTGTGAATGGGCTAATGGAGTGCGCCGGCGCATAGCAGTGAGCTCATTCATCAGAGCCGCGACAGCATTGACAGCTTCTGTATCACGCGTGTGGAAGGTGGAAACAATGCTGACTGGGAAACGGAAAGTCTCTACTACTATCAGATTAGAACATAAAACGTAGGTATATGAGTGAGTACCTATGCATGGTATTAAGCAGGGCAAAAATAACAATCAAATGACACAACAAGGATGAAAGATGGGAGGTAGATAAAGACAATAAGACTAATGTAGACCTACTTAGTAATTGCGGAGCTTTTATTGAAGGTGTAAAATCTGTCAACGGTTATGATTTTTATCCAAGACCGAAAGAGGGGTCAGTAACCACCATTGTTCAAATACAAAATGGTAGGTAAAAGTTCCGAAAAAACTTAGGTGAGTAAGACTAGACTTTTTTGTACGTCTCCGGCTGCCGGCCACAACTACAATAGTACTGATAAGAATGTTAAAGAAAAATAAACCATTAAAATATCATCAGTCATACGACCCCCGCGGTGAGCAGGTCAGCGCGGCCAAGGAAAAAGCCTCAGAACCGAATTCAAATGAAGAATGATTCATTTATGAAAATGAAATGACAGATTGAATGAACGGCGAGCTTACAAAGGAGACGGCTACCGACCAGCTTCTTTGTGCCACGTGGGATCTCATGGGATTTGTAGCTGGTTGTACTAAGGATATTGGAACGTTTGAACTTTGTCGGCCTTTGAAGCCCATGTGTGGCATTCATTGGAACCTCAAACGCTAACATAGTCGTACCGCCCAACACGCAGGATAAAATTACTAATACCTAAATTGAACGACTATATTTCTATACCTACTCTTTAACTTATTGTAGACAAAAGCTAAAAATGCAAGGAACCTTTATTACGCGGTTGCGTAAAAGTCAAGAAAAACTTTATCGCCCTAAAACGTAACATAAAATATGTTCGACATTCAAAGTTGTGACCTTATCTCGTAAAAATGGCAATTACTCCGCTACCCTTGCAATCAGAGTGAGACCAGGAGTTGGTGAACTCCGACAAACACTAAGAAAGAAGGAACGGGCAATGAAATTAAAAATATGTCTTAAGGGCAATTAGCTTTAACTTTTACAGTAAGTGCCCTATCTACTCCCTCACTTTTCAATTGTGGGGAGCCGTAGCCAGCCAGCTTTTCGGCTGCAGCGAATTTTATGAACTCGCAAAGAGTTCTGACTTTCGAACGAGTTCACTTACCCCAGTTTACGATAAAGTCATTTAGCGAAAAAACAAGAGGCAGTAAAAATCTGTCCCCGTTTGCGCTATTTTGGCAGGGAATTCTTTATTTGAATTGCGTAAGCTATTTATGTAGCCCGAGTTTTATGAGAATTTACCTAGTGGAAAAATATAATTTAACCAATTTATTATCTAAGTAGATCTATTATTACTGTACCTGTACTGACTGTTGGGCTATGTAAGAAACAATGTTATGAAGGGTAAATCCATTTTCTAAAAGCAAAGATCCACAATAAAGCAAATTCATCGTGATGACGGCACTAAACAGAGAACAAAGATCCTAACCAGCGGCGAAACTAGGTAAAATTCTTAAGCGCTACTAGGGCGAATTGACGAAGTGTTTAACAATAAATTTCCATTTAAAAAGCCGCAAGAGGCCCAGTTGGGGAGAGGTGGGGGGAGACAGCTTCCGCCGCTTTTTTCCTTCATTTCCTTAAGGCCGCGTGGATAGGGCGGCCACCCCAACGAATTTAAACGTTTGTTTTTTCGTAGTAATTATAAACAAACATGCAATACGGTGTCCAGATTGATTTGTAACTATTCAGATCTATATTATTGTAGCTCTAGCTTTCCATCAGCCCTTCTAGCTCACCATTGAACGCTCTCTCACTTCGACAGTTGCGAAGAAGGAAGATACAGAGCTAAAGAGCGATTGCATAAGCTGTATTATATGACTCTAGTTCTACATCTCATAAAAAAAGAAAAAAGGATTGCAAGTGAGCTGCTAAGAAACTAGAACAGTAAATGAAAAGTGGTAAAGTTTGCTTTCTTAATATACTCAAATTGCATGAACCGTCTTTGAGAAAAAGGAAATAGATTTTAAAAGCCTATAGTGAATTCCTTATAAAATATCGGCGGGATAATAATTAAAAGAAGCGATAATGTCCCTAGCTGGTGAAAAACGAGCGCGCCATCCTTTTTATTTGATAAATAAAATTTATTCCCCAGCCATGACTTGGTGGCTTCTTTTTAGCTTTCTAACTTTCTACAAACCGCATAAGTACCTACTCTTGAATATTTTGTACTACATTATACCGAACACTGCACTGCTTTCGTGAAAATCTATGAACACAAGCTATACTAAACTGTACTTACTTAAGTATACTACCTACCTATACTTAAGTACAGCTATATCTATGAGCACTGTAAAGGTTATACCTGCTGGAAATATAAACAGAATAATAGGTAATCAGCAACACATTCACGTTCATTCCTCTACACCTACATCCTGTCATCAAGAAAGCTAGTTAGCTTGATAGATACCCTGCCCCTCAACTATTAACCTCCCTGGCATGCATCCCCCGAGATCGCAATCGGAGTTTTATGCGCACTAAATATTCTCCCGGCGACAATTGCGATTATGAAAAGTGCACCATTATTTATACCCAAGCATCGTTTATTTTTTGTCGCCCCTTTCAAGGGCAATTAAATACTGGCAGTCTTAGCTTTGCATATTCCACTGCAGCTTTATTATCAACCAGCTAATAAAGATAGTAAAGGTCGGAGATGTACTTTTTGGGGAAATATTACAAGGCTTTGTTATTTTTTTCAACGAAAATTTGACACGTACCTACTGAAAAACATGATGGTACAGCAGGATAGCAGCTGCGAGTGCTTCTGATATTTGAAGAGCCGCAAGAATTGAGCTTTTGACCAAAATAAAATTCAACCCAAATATGTTACACTATGAGAGGAAAGGTAGAATTACATCAATGTACGAGTATCTTTGTATAGATACCTACCATTCTCTGACAAGCAATTTATGTAGGTATCTGTTTCAGAAAACTGTATACAAAGTTACACCCACAGTGAAACGCAGCTTCAATAATGGGATTAATGAAATTTCCTAGCTGATGGAATCGAAGGAGCCCCTCGGGACGAACTGTCAAACTGTTCCCGAACTCTCGCCGTCTGTCTGTGCGACAACTTTTAATAACCTTCTGTATTTCTGTATCAGCTAAATGGATTTGGGACCGAGCACAAGGCACTCGTTACATTTTCGAAAACACCTAACTTCGTAGAAGGGGTGCGCGACTTATCAAATTCTGAGGACGCATGTGACACATTGGAAAGGGAAATCGGGGCAAATTATTGGAAGTAACATCTTGTACACATAAGAAGTTGGGTAATATTTTGTCCTACCATCTTAGGTGAAGGCAGTAGAAGATATCAAACTGTTCAGTGTTCTTATTTTATTACCAAAAAATCTAACATGAGGTACTTTAGGACAAGGCGTTTTTCAAAGTCACTTCCTGAACAAGGAACATCTAGAACCAACTAAAATCTCGAGCCGGAAAATGCGCATAATGGGTACCATCAGGCCTTCATCAGACCCCGATAAGGCGATCTCAAGTCACTTCCTGATACGCGCCCCTTCCCATCTGAAGCGAAATTGAACCGTCTTAGATCTGTCTCGGTGTAATCCACGCTTATAATTGATGCGACAATGTCACAGACCCCGATACAACCGGCTAATCGGAAAAATACAAATCCGCCGCAACATGATCGATTGTAGGTGCCAGTTACCACTGAACCCGCAATCGGGCACAACTTGATAAGAGTCGATCCATTCGTTGAAACAGATTTACCTACGAAGTACTTCGTCCGTTTAATAAATTGAAGTCAAACAAAATCAGGCACATTTATTTAAAAGTTAACGAAACGCTCATATCACCCCCTGAAACGACAGCGTTACCGGCATAAAATTGCGGAAAATTCACTTTTTTCACGTTTTGAAATATTGAATTTTTACATTTATGCCTTTCACACCTCATAACGTAATATTTTCTCCGCGGAAACTCCCTCCCTTGTAACTTTTCCGTTGCAGCGGCAACATTCAAAATAAATGTTTGGTACTTTATCACGGAGCCAGAGTGTGGCAGGCACAACCCGTACACTAGCTTTATTGTAAAAGTTATCCGGAGCTTATTTTCATAAATAATATCTGCACGATGTGGCATATATGTTTACAGGCGTAAGCTGCAGTTTTTGCACGTAAATTAATTAGACGTTTGAAGGTAGCCCTTCTATGGCGGGTTCCTTGGAATAATGTGACCGCAGCATTTAGTAGAGCTGCGAGGGGCATCGAACGATCTCTAATGGCTGCCGACCGCCAACTGGCCACCGCATTAATCCTTTACCGGCTCTTGATTAATTATTTAAAGTTCCCCGAGGGGCTCTCTCCGCATATATCGCCACAAATTGTTTGTAACTACTGTATCGAGTCGTCACTTTAATGTTAGCAAGTTTTAACTACTGGGAACCTCAAGTGCCTTGTCTAGGTAGGTAGGATACTCGGGTTTCTCGTCAGTGTAAATGTTGTAGATAGAACTGTGTTTGTAGGTAGTTATCAGTGTAGGTTTTGATAAATAACAAATGCAGCAGATCTGGCAAATTTAAAACGATTTCATGTGAAATAAAATAATAAAGAAAGTAGGAGATTCATTGCTTTGCGGTGCTCATTTCACCTGTAATTTTTACTACAACAAAATAAAATGCTAATGAAGTTTGTAATTCAACAGCACCAAGTAAACAGTGATTACAACAATGAACTTCGCGATCAAGTCGACTCTCGACTGACCGATGTAAGTGACCCTAATTCGCAGTAAATCTTCGCCTACCCGCGACCCGTGGAGTGGAGGGTTAAACCTACTTCGCGATCATTTATTACCTACATCATGTAAAACAAGACAGGGGATCGCGCTAATCTTAATGTTTGCTGTTTAATCATTTTTTTATAGTGATAAATTTACAACCTGTTGGCAGCTTATTGTTATAGGTACATAACTGTAAACCCGACGAGCGTGTATGAAGAATGATAAGAGAGTGAATGAAGCGAAAGAAGTATGTCAGGATTGTAGGAAGTGGAAATCCTTGATCTCTACCTACCCCGTTGGGAAAGAGGCGTGATTGTGAAATGTACGTAGAATGTAGTTAATTTGATAAGTGAAAGAGTACAGTGACCTTCATCAAATCATTAGGTATAATTGATTGTTCAACCACATAATGTAAAGATACCTAACTATAAGAGTATAGTTAGGTATCTTTACATATGTGGTTCTTTACATTTGTGGTTTGTGTGGTTGGCTCTAACCTAGAGAGGTTAGAGCTCTAATACTCTAGACTAGAGTTCTATATTCGAGAGCAATGGATTATCACTAGCCTTACCTGTAGCAATATGGACAGAAAATAATTTCAAAAAACGGTTTTTTTTATTATACCTATAGATAGCTAAGCATTTGGCTGTCATCGCACCTGATGGAAAGTGAGGATTCAGCCTAAGAAGGAACGTGCTTAGCCATAACCCACATGTTCACCCTTGTCTTAAAAAAACCTAAATTCAAACGTTCCGGAACTGAAGCCAAAGTCTAAGTTGTTAGTTAAGGCCTTTCTTTCATTCTCTAGTAGAAAAACTTCAAGAAAAAGATATATAAAACCTAGCGACATAGAAATCGAGCACCTCTTCTGAGAATGACTACACAATAATATTTTCCACGCCAAAGCTACAGAAGCTCAACGAACTGTGAGTACATCGGCGATAATGTGAACATTATACACGGTGCCTCTCCATCCCGCATAATATCTTGCATAGACATACATAGTATGGAGATAAGTATGCGGTGGCAAAAACTTAGCCAACTTGCATCTTTTGGGCATCCACCCTGTACAGTGTACAGCCACGCGCAAATAGTATATCATCATTTTCATTAACGTTGTTCGATTTCCATACAAACTGATTTTTACCATTTATGGGCGATGAGAGTATAATTGTACACTGAAATAAATGTGGTTGGCTTTCATAATATCTTTCTTTATTTCCGGCAAACTTTATTTCGTTAAAATAAAACTAAAAAATGCAATCGTTTATTATTGTTAACGAAGACCAGTATGATAGTTTAATACCTTTTAAAATCCAACCAATACCTTTGTAAATTAAAATAAATGCATATATTAGTTTTCAACTATTATCACTGTTCATCTACAGTTTTCTTCAGCATAATATTGTTTTCCGAAAATAAAGACCAATATGAAAGCCAATCACATTTATTTCAGTGTAAAATTATACTCTCATCCCATAAATAGTAACATTAATTTGAATGGATATTGTACTACCTTGAATCAATTTACGCGCTCGCATTTATTTGTAATTCAATGTTGCATCATTCAATTCAAATTTTAATATGGAGAATATTATTTTGAAAACACGATTAGTAAGACAGACTCCTATGTTGTTAAGGCAACGCAAAGCATTTTAATCGCGGTCATTCAAACACTTTAATAGAGCCTATAATTGCGAGCGTCTCGAGAGATTAATTTGTACGAAGAGCACTTTCGCCCTCCACTGTCTCACATTATAATAATTCCAGTGACCAAGGGCTATCGAGTTTCGGGTCGAGTAGGTACACTGACAATTTGCTAATGTTGTTGAGTTAATGATCAATGATCCACTTGCAAACTAGCGCGAGCTTAGCAAGCCTGCAGGCATGTGTAGTGAAGGTAATACGTTTTATACGGCATTACATAATATATGGTACGTTGTTTAGGTACATACGGTATGTTGTTAATGCAAGAGTGATTTTGTTTGATATCCTATGTCAATAGAACCCGCAGTTATAAAATTAGGGCTCATTCGACGTCGGCCAAAGACCTTTCTAGCGCAACCGTGCGTAACCGAGGGCCGCTTTGCAGTTTGATTGACAGCTGCCCTTGCCCAATGGCGAGAGCGAGCTCTGACGAGGCACGTCAATCAAACTAACCCCACCACCGCATCTCGCGACAAAACGATACAATATAGCCCTTATTGTCATAACAACAAGATTCGCGACACGGTGAACACACGAGCCCTGCGGCCATCACGCAAACGCGATCGCCCCATTATTCGCCGCCCTTTGGTAATTTGAATTTCGAATTCCAATTCGTATTTTGTGGTAAAATAAAAAGAACTCTGTTTCGACACAATGGCGTCAAGGGCGGTGCTCTGACATGCGATCAAGTTATTACATTAAAGGAAAGCGCACCCGCGAGCCCGCCTCGGCTACGTTATTGAAGGCTTCCAGGAATTCTATAACGTTAATTTGAAACGTGCTGTTCATATTTTATAGGACACGCTTTAAAATTGCCCCTTTACTGTTTTTATAAGTGGGAAATCTAGATTGAACTGAGCACTAGCATGCACTTATTTTAATAATATTTTTTGTTGCAGAAAATGGACTTCCAAGAAGACTTCGCACTGCCTACACGAACACTCAGTTATTGGAATTGGAAAAAGAATTTCATTTCAATAAATATCTCTGTAGGCCCAGGAGGATTGAAATTGCTGCTTCCCTCGACCTCACGGAAAGACAGGTAACTACTAACTACCTATAAGTACTATTACCTATACCGAGCGGAATCAGCATGCAAAATAAAAAAAAACTCTAATTAGATATATGACACACCAAAAATGAGTTATTATCTTACTTATCAACTGTACCATGTTTCAGGTAAAAGTCTGGTTCCAAAACAGAAGAATGAAACACAAAAGACAAACGTTGACAAAAAGCGAAGACGGCGACGATAAGGACTCAACTACTTCAGAAGGGGGGAAAAGCTCTAAAACTGGTCTTGATAAATTTTTGGATGATGACGGTCCACTATCTGGTAAGAAAAGTTGTCAGGGCTGTGAACTCCCCCCTGGAGCTCTATGCTCGCCTGCTGAAGATCTCCCAGAGCTAGCGTCTCGCACTCGCAACAACAACACTCCGAGCGCAACAAACAACAACAGCTTCGGCAGTGATGGAGCTTCAAGTGTAGCCTCTTCATCTTCACTAGACAAACTAGCCGAGGATGATTCTCGAGATGGGCATCTTTCTGCAAACGTTACGCCAGCGCCCAGGAACCTTGCCAAACGGATTAAGCAGGAGTCCCGGAAGCGCTCACCGTCACTCGACGCCAGTGGTTGTAAGATTTCTCCATCGTCTTCTAAAGATGGTATCGGTACAATCACACTCTCGGATGGCGCTAAGTTCTCGTCTGTGAGTCTGACACCATCGTCTACTCCCGGAACTCCGTCTAGCATGCATCCGAGTCCTCTTGGGCTCTATCCACGGCCGTCTCCACCGAACGCGCCGACTGGTCCGCCGCACCCACAAGCCGTGCCTAACGCTATGCCCCCCTACGTCATCAGAGGCAATGCGCCTCCCGGACAGTTTGTTCCGCATCCTGACTTCCGCATGGAATCAAAGCAATTCGTAGGAAAACTGACGCAATATCCGCAGGCCAACAGGACTTATGATGGCTACGCCGTGCAGAGCGAGCAGCACGTCTACACGCGTGGTCAGAGACAGGAAAGCTCAACTTCCACAAGAGCGACTAACGGAGTTGGCTCTAGACAGGCTTATCCACATGAAATGTATCAGAATTACGGATACCCAGCTGGTTATGGGAAAGACCAAGCCGGGTACGGGCATCCGGGATACGAGCAAGCGCAAGGTTACAGTGGAGAGCACATGGGATACCCGAATAGCCATTACGGATATCATTATCACGAGGGCGGTCAGCATGAACACGCTAACTATTACGGGACAGATGGCCAGAAAGCTGGACATGGGGAGTACGCTAAGAATACGTATTATGATGCGGGTGCTTATGCCACCCAACAGCCGCCGGCAGGGTATAGCGCCAGCACTACGCCTAGTGCTACAGCTGGGTCGAGCAATGAAGCCTACGGGCCGGCGGCGGAGTGTGCCGATGGTTACGGTTCCTTCCAGCAGTTCTACGAGGCAACCCACGCCGCCCCCGTAGGCGATAACTCCAATTCCTCTTCAGACTTTCATTTCCTCAGCAATTTGGCGAATGATTTTGCTCCGGAATACTACACCATTTGAGATAAGGACTTCGCCGAGCAGGCGAGTAATCTGTTTGTGTAGACGTCGAGCGACGCCAAAATGTGACCAGTGATGTTCGCAGATACGGCCGTACGACGTTTTAACTGGACTGAACTTCTCGTTACTAGGCGAGTGTAAACCGCTGTTATCATCTCCTTCTGTAGAAAGCCTTGTTTTCTGTACATCTGATGTGTCAGATGCCCGAGGTGGGTAATACAAACCAAGAAGGGTATAAAATCTCTCTTTTTTTTTTCACCTTACTTTTTTGTAATTCATAGACTTTGCTGCGCTGCAGTGAGTGTTGTGAAAAGGCCCGAAATTCATATGTATGATAATGGCATGAGTATATGGAATCTTTAATTATATTAATAAGTGTAAATATTTATATGTAAGACACATTAATTTACAACGGTAATGTATTTTTATCGTTATTTATAAATTATAGGTGCTGTATGGTTATTGAGTAGTACTTAGGTACCTACCTTTTTGCTGTTATTAACATACTACTTGACAGTTTAATGGAATAAACTCGTTATAATGGAATAGGAATTTTGACATGGAAAATTAACTGTACGTAATAAAAAATAAATCAAAAATTTAAATAGCTTGTTATTGCAATTATAATTAAACATTATATTGTAGTGTGTATCTATTATTTACGAAAGTATGTAAAATAAAATGGGCATCAATATTGTATTATGTGTCATGTAAAACAATTTTTTTGGACATCAAAATTTAATAATTAAAGTGTTCATGATGAAAAATGTTAAAATCTGGTTTCTTAGAGATTTTTTACATCTTAAGAAATAGTCGTTGCCTTATTTAGTTAATTGTTTTGTGACTGTAAGACATAATGTAGATATTATAAACTTGTAAGATAGTTAATTAAGTCAAATAATGTATGTAGTTAATGCGCTATCATTTTGGCCTATTGAAAATAAATCATTTGGTGTCACAAGCATGTTTGTTTTTGATTTGACTAGTCCCGCAGGTCGTCAAAAAGTATCTTGAACACACATTTTAAAATTTTTGAAGATATAAAAATCTACTCAATAAAGAAATATGGGCAGTTAAGACTCCTGCGGCCGCAAATAAACGCGATATAAGTAGGTATTAAATCGCAATTTTTTTATTTATTTTGATTAGACATTAAAAAAATGTTCGGATTAAATGCAATTAAACGAGATTTCCTACAAAAAAACCTGTTTAATTTTGATTTTTCGTTTATACTAGTGTCGCCATCTAGTAAGTGGTAATAGGTTTTTTAAAGAAAAAAATCATGATAATAATTTTATATCTACTGAATAAGTTAATAAAGAGTATAATATTTTTACAACATGGTTTTAATAAAACAATTATGGGTTGTTATTTAAATTAATTATTTACTCAACTATTTCAAAAACTTGTAACCAATGGATCCACAAAAACTATAAGTACTAACATACATTTGAAATCTTGTAAAAGTTGTGGAAATTTGTTTTATAACAATAATAAATAGGGAATTTAAATCTTAGATGTTTTAATTTTAGTTAAAGTTAGTTATAGTGACACAATTTTTTTAGAAGTTTAAAATTGTGTAGTATTAGCAGTAATTGATTCATAATTAGGGCATTATTATTTTTTAGCAAAATATTATATGATAATGACATATAGACAGATATAGATATACATTATTATTAAAACTAAGATTAATTGCTATAATAAAAGCAAAAATCTTGAATCTCACAATTCAAAACACAAAAGCATAGAATAATTCTTACCTCCCAGCAATAAAAAGACAAAATCTGCAGTAATTATCTAATAAAAGCTACAAGTCATTGTGATGTTATGAAGATGTACTGGCTGAAGTGGCCGACCTTTGCGCCTGGATTTTCATTCCGAGGAGTTGACAGATGGTGTCTTGAATGTTAGCTTTTTCTCTTCCAACATTTTGGATCTTTTCCATCTGCTCGGTAACAAACTTGACCCTTCTCTTGAAGTAATCTTTGCCACTTTCAATATCCTGCAAACAGTCATACATTTTTATCAGGCCACAGTATAAAATAGGACCACTCTAACACCATCTGTGGATGTTGAAAGAGATAACCAATCCAGTAATGCAAATGTTGAGTTCAATAGGTCTACATAAGTTCCCTGAGCCCTGTCTTGGACCTCGCCTCTACTGTTGCGGTATTGAGTCTTGTCCCTCCACATCTTAGACTTGAGACTTGAGACTACTTACCTGTGAGGATGGTATAGGTGCTGAGCAAGTTAAACTGTACCTAAAATCTATTCCCATTGGGTGACAAGTGGCACTGCATAAATCATCCACCTACAATAAATGGAAAAGACCTGTTTACTTCATTTTTCTCACCTTTTGAGCGTAATATCCAGTGCCAATATCAATCAAAACATGATCAGTGTCAGCAATAGTTCCGGGAACATACATAGATCCTGTGAGTGGTACTAAAATGGTTTCTCCTTTGACATCGGGCGTGATCTTTTCAAGACTCTGTCCTGATTCATGGAATTTGTTCTGAGCCATCTTGAGCGTTTGTAGAGATTCTTGAATTACGTTTATCTCCTGGAATAGTGTAAAAGATTCAGTTACAAAGACATTATATTCTTCATAAATTTAGTTTGATACTTAGGGCTGATAGGAACCCGAACCTGGTCTAATTGCTGCTTCAGTTGAGCCAACTGGGGAACAGCTAGCTTGGATAAATCAATCTGCTGCATGCCCGGAGCTGGACCTGAAGACACTGACGCCATGGTATGAAAATTTGATGTAGGAATAAAACAGATCACAGGATTAAAAGGTATTTCAGTAAAATCTAATAATTTATCTACAGCTCGGCAAGAAGGGAAACAACCAGCGGAAAACCAACTTCAAATTCTAACCTCATTTCATTTTGTCAAATAAAATGTCAGTGTCAATGTCATATCAAGTCAAGATACGTCAATGTCATTTTTTGTGTTGACATACAGTTTGGCTTGACTTTGGAGTTGGAGAATATGTGCGATTCCTTTCTTTCCTTCCTCCTTCTGTGAGGTCTTCGACATTTTGTCGACATTTTCGTTTTGTTTTCATTGCAATAAAGTCGAGCAAGTGTTTCACGATCACGGCCAAAAGATCACGACCGCCCTTTTCAGTTTCAGTAATAAACTAATTTTGTTGAATGTCAGTACCTGCCTGAGACAAATTTAGGTTAGGTTACGTTACCGACGGGTTATTTATTTAACTTGCAGTCGCTTGCAGTTCTTTACAAGTGAACAGGTTTGCCCTTACAACTTTGGAAGGGTTTGGCGTGTTGTGATTTTCGTAATAACCAAACAACCATTAAATTACAAGCAAGATGTCTGTCGCTAAAATTGATACCACTGAAAGTTTTGCTCAGTTTATCAAGTAAGTACCTACAAGTTGTTTGTGTTCTTTTCTAGATGTTCAATGCAAATATTGATAGTTCGAGCTCAGCCTAAATATTACTAGACAGTATCTTAATGAATAGGGGGGAAAATCTTAGTTTTGATCACAAAACAACTCAAGTTTTCAAGGAAAGTCTTGAATTCTAACCCCCGAATACTGAAACGCAACTCAGATTTAAGTACGTCTCAAGCGACGAATATTTGACAGATTTTCATTGAAAACTGTCAAATATTCGTCGCTTGAGACGTGCTTAAATCTGAGTTGCGTTTCAGTATTCGGGGGTTAGAATTCAAGACTTTCCTTGAAAACTTGAGTACGTCTCAAGCGACGAATATTTGACAGATTTTCATTGAAAACTGTCAAATATTCGTCGCTTGAGACGTGCTTAAATCTGAGTTGCGTTTCAGTATTCGGGGGTTAATGCATGATAGTGTTAGATATCGATTTGAAAGTTTTGATCCGGAAACATCTCAAATTTTCAATTTTAATTGCGTGTCAATGTTAGATATCGATTTGAACTAATGACCTCTGCAACATTTATGTTTTTATTATGTACATCTACTTCCTCAAACATCTTCAAGATCATGTAGAGAATCTAGCTATGATAAGACCAATTAAATACTGTAGAACCATATTTTATGTAGGTACTTTGAATTTCAACTTCCAGAACGCCTTCATTAGCTGTAGTGCATTTTGCCGCAGAATGGGCTGAACAATGCAAGCAAGTAACTGAAGTGCTTCTAGAGCTTCTCAAGCTTCCGGAAATACAATCAAGTGGTAGCAAGTTTGCTGTATGCGATGCTGAAAACCTCTCTGAAATCTCACTGCAATATAAGGTGCATAATAAAAACACAATGACACTCGGAAAATGCCAACAGAACAATAGCGTTTGTATGCCCCTCCTTGGCTGCCTACAGGCAAACAGACCCCGACTTTTGTTGAAGTTTGTCAATCTTTGCCGAAGAGGTGACGGTGACACCAATTCATCAGATTTTTCCCACCTTGAAAAATGCTCTAGCCCGCCTAAAGAAGTTTTCTCGTCAAAAACAAGCATACACTTTCATTTATGTAGCTGATAAGCAGAAGAGCCGAAGACCTGGCTCAGTAGTGCGTCTTGGAAGAGACCTATAATATAAGAGGTTTTTAATGATAAACTTAAATCAGTCATGATGAATAAGTCATGACAAAAAATTTATCAGTCATAGCATTAAGCATGCTATGGCTTATTTGTTTCAACTCAAATGGATAGGAAAGAGTGGCATGCTAAGGAAGAGGCCTATACACAGCAGTGGGTGAATGTGGGCAGATAAGAAAGATAGACTGATTAAACTTTCATACATGCATATTTGCAAAATTATTATTTAAAAATTTTAAACATTTTCAGATTGATTCCGTTCCTACTGTAGTTCTATTTAAAAGCGGCTCCCAAGTAGATAGAGTGGATGGTGCCGATGCTGCTCAAATAAGTTCAAAAGTCAAAATCCTAAGTCTTGGGAAGTTGAACTCAGTTCAAGCATCCCCTATCAAGCTGGAGGATAGACTAAAAGCACTCATCAATAGACACAATGTAATGGTTTTCATGAAGGGTGATAGAAACACACCCAGATGTGGATTCAGCAGAACCCTTATTCAAATTTTAAATGACACAGGGTGAGTTATGAAGGAGTACTCTTGTAAGAGAACCACTTCTAGAGTTCAGAAAGAGTTCTCTTTCTGAACAGACTCTACCTATTTTTAAGAAAATAACTTATTTATGAGCAACATTTCCCAACCTTTTTCTAGTAATTTAGGCATACAACATAGTAGGTAAAATGAAATTCTTGTTTGAATCCTACCACAAATACAATTTTTAGATTCAAGAAAGTCCCTCATTGTATAGGCAAGGCTCTTCATTTAGATAGTTAGAGAGAATTACAGTCTATGTAATTTCTTTCACAGTTTATACAGTCAATTTGCTTGTGTTTGATTGTTCACAATTATTTTTTTATTAGAAGATTGTTTTCTCAAGGAGCCTAACTAGAATAATAAAAGTAATTTAACTTTGTGTGCTTTCAGGGTACCCTATGATACTTTTGACATTCTGACTGATGAAGAGGTCCGTCAAGGATTAAAAGAATACTCAGATTGGCCCACCTACCCCCAGCTTTATGTGAAAGGAGAATTGCTTGGTGGGTTAGACATTATCAAGGAATTAGTTGCTAGTGGGGAACTGGATGCAGCTCTAAAGGCTTAAATTATTGTCAGATAATGTAGGCATGGTTTTGTATTAATTTATTGCAATAAAGGTTTTCGTTTGAAATCAGTTTATATTATTATAATCGAAACAGGAAGCTCTCAGCTGCGACTTACGGACGCGTCCGTTAATTATATTGTTCACTGCTCTACAATTCTTACTGAATCAGAGCAGAGACTTGAGGAAACTACTTGCAGCGCTGGTATGAGTCCTTGTGCTGAATATGATATTATTACTGCCATCTATGATACCGCTATGGAAACAATGCTTCCCAATCTATTTCTAGATGGCGTTGATTGTCGAGCTCGTACAAATCTTGGAGGAAGAATATTTACCGTACAGATAGAGCCAGCTCGGCACAGATAATCTCCTCTCGTAGAGAGTATTATATTTCTTGGATAATCTACAGAAAAAACTATCGATGAAATAATCGACTAAAAGTCACCACTTTATAGATGAAATAGGCACATCCCTTGGATGAAGATCTGATGGCGGCTGTACACATGGGGCCAAGGTGTTGGGCCAACGTGTTGGGCCAACGTGTAGAGAGCTACCTGGCGGTATGTTGGCTTAATTGGTCTAGTTGGCGCCAACATTGGCAGGCCATTCGAATAGTGTCGGTTTTTTGTGCACACATCAAAGGATCTTGGCGCGCTCCGCAAACAGCGTTCACACGTTGGTGTCTTGTTCAGTTCGTACGTAGTTCGTGCGTGAGTGAAATTTACGATCCCATGTTCCGATAGCGATTGCGGCGCCGGTGTGGATAAGCAATGAGGTTTTACAATTCATAGAATTGTATCGACATGAAGGAATAATTTGGAATCCAAAAAAACCATCCACCACCTTCTTTTGCGCCATTTCTTTTTAGTCATTCTATTTTGGTGCACATGTACGTAATAACTAAACGCATTGCATAAATAAATTGCCACGGCTGCAAGAACTTCTACGTCCATCATCTTTGAAGCGCCAATGCAGAATGATCAGTAAGCCAATGTGTGAACAGAAATCTTGGTTATCCATCATTTTTCCCCAACACGTTGGCCCAACACCTTGGCCCCATGTGTACAGCCGCCATGAGAAGCAAACAGAAACAAAACAGCACAGCTAGCTGGCTAGCTGTGTTCAGTGCAGTGATAGAAAAGAAAGTCGTTTCGTTACTTCGTCAACGTGAAAGAAATTAAGTTGTTCGTGTTGGCTTCATTTTTTCCATGTATTTCCTGAACTTCACGCCATGGAGAATGAGAAAATAACTTCGTACCATACCAGTAAGTATTGTATTTATTTTACACTGGAAATTAGAAGAATGAATTGTTTTGTTTTTGTGTCAAACGAGAACGTTCCGCTTCGCTACCTACGTTTACAAAATAAATCTACTACGTACCTATTTCAGAAATGATAAACAAAGTGAGAACTGCAGGTGATGGAATGGAATGTGATGAAAGCGTAGTAGAAACTACAAAACCCGCTGAAAAGGAAGCAAAGAGAAAAGATTCACTTCTACCTGGAAGACTTATCCAAGTATTTCCTACTACTATCGAGAGGAAAGAGAAAAAGAAGTCCATCAACGCTAAGACACCCAAGTTTGTACCCTATGAGCCTTATACAGCAGCTGTTAAACCGATGACTCCAAAAGTAGCGGCTAAAGGTGTCAGGAAGTCCAAAAACAACATGGATATCAATACTTTGATTACACAGATGTCTCAAATGAACACAGATCTCAATGAGTTCAAGCCTAGGCCAAAATTAAATTCTTCCAGTGACAAATCACTTATTGAAGTTGAGAAAAGTAGCTTGGAGAATGCAGAGTTGCAGAATAAGGTTTCAGACTTGTCGAAGGAGAATGAATCTTTGAAAGATCAGCTGAAACAACAAGTTCAGGTACTTATTTAGCAATGCCTTTCGCTATTCATGAGCCTTCCTAGAGGATATCGGGTGGTTGAACTTGCACCATCCGTCATGCTAAAAAGGCCCACCTGTGACCTATATCTAAGTCTTAAGCATTTTTTAATCAATGCAGCATTTTTGAACTTAAATCATGTCACCGTTACCACTTCAGCAAGAACAGACAAACTATGCCAAAAGTTTGGGGCATTTTTAGGGTTCCGTAGCCAAATGGCAAAAACGGAACCCTTATAGATTCGTCATGTCTGTCTGTCTGTCTGTCTGTCTGTCTGTCTGTCCGTCCGTATGTCACAGCCGTTTTTCTCCGAAACGGTAAGAGCTAGACTGATGAAACTTGGCGAGTAGATGTATTCTGTGAACCGCATTAAGATTTTAATATAAAAATAAAAAATAAACTATAAATTTCGGGGGTCCCCATACTTGAAACTGAAACTCAAAAGTTTTTTTTTCATCGAACCCATACGTGTGGGGTATCTATGAATAGGTCTTTAAAAATGATATTGAGGTTTCTAATATCGTTTTTTTCTTAACTGAATAGTTTGCGCGAGAGACACTTCCAAAGTGGAAAAAAGTTGGTCCCCCCCCCTCTAACTTCTAAAGTAAGAGAATGATAATACTAAAAAAAATATATGTTGTACATTAATATGTAAACTTCCAACGATTTTTGGTTTGAACGAGATCTAGTGAGTGGTTTTTTTTTTATACGTCATAAACCGTAAACCGCAATTTACCTTTCGACGAACTACAAGAACCTTATTATGTTACATCAAGTAACATAATATACAGGTTCTTGTAGTTCGTCGTGCTACGGAACCCTTCATGGGCGAGTCCGACTCGCACTTGGCTGCTTTTTTAATTATTAATGTTTTAAATTTAGTCAGCATTCCCGCAGTACCACAATTTTTTTATTGATATAGTAATTAATGTTGTTTGTGATATCTTCAGGTCAACAAGGAGTTGAAAACAATGCTTGTGGCATCAATGGGTGAGGATCTAGAGATCCAGGTACAATCCCTTAATGAAGATAAGAAGCACTTAGCGGATGCATTGTTGAGCTCTGCCCAACACTTATCCACTCATCAGGTAATCATGCTACTTTACAATAAAAAACCTACTCTAAATAATTATAGAACAGAACATAATATATGAGTCATCTATGTAGAATTAGGGATATAAATGTAGATGCTGTAACATTTTATGTGAATAAAAATAGTATATTTCATTACAAGTGCGGGAAGGCTGTCATTGCAAAGAGTTCCGACAAATGTCTACCCGAGCCGAAGGCGAGGGTTGACAGTCGGAACAAGTTGCAATGACGGTTCCGCACGTGTACTGAACGACTATTTTTAATACAGTTGCGAAAAAATTAAGCAATTTAATAAAATAATAAAAATACCATTTGCTTTGTTCTCTTCTCTCCACGCAATAAGTTCGTCGTATGTATGCATGTAGCGACTTTTTGACTTTTCCGGTAAAATGTTCTCCGAAGCATTTTGTGCAATTATACTGAGTTCCGGTGGTGTTAGTTCAAAAAAACTAGGGTCGAAATTACTCATTTTGTGCAACAAACAAATAAACTCGCAAAGAAAATTTCTGAAAAATGGCGCCAACCGTAAAATATAAGCAGAGATTTTTTTTTTTCTTCACCCATTCTGGAAGGCAAAGGGAACTATACCCATACAGCCAAGTCTTCAGTAGATTTTTTTTATTGATATGAATTGAAAATGAAATTTAATGAGATGAAATGAAATGAAACCTAACATAACTCATTCAATCAAATCATTAAATCTGTTCATGAAACAAATTAGTAGCTTCTTTTTAGAAATAATACGTATTTGCATGAATCATAAAAACTTCGATGAATTTTTTTAGTAAAAACTTCATGGTTGGTTTTTCTTTTTAGACATTATTTTGACAGTTGGGAAAGAAAAAGCACTAGTGCGGGAATGGTAAAAAAAAAGCACGCGTGTGTAATAGCCCACATCCCGAACGCTATACGTCCCTGCAATACGCCACTTTTTGAGCAACTGTATTAAAAACAATTTTTCAGGTATTATTTAATAAATACTTAAAATTTTAAGAAGTCTCAGGGACATGCCTTTGTTACAAAAGATGTATGCTTAGCAGGAATACTGTAAACATTTTATTATTGTCATGTTCAAGAAATTTTATATTATAGACCTTGTTATCATTGCTTTTTCTTCTCTAACCTAATCGTCCAACTGCTGGGCAAAAGTCTCCCCAAGATTTTCCACTCCCCTTGATCCTCAGTCCAATCGACCCACTCAGTCTTGAAGTAGTCTAGATTGTCTCGCCAGCCTTTTCTCGGGCATCCGCGATTTAATTTACCCTCTGTGGGTATAACTATGATAGCAGATAAAAAAAATATCAATCTGATTGGCTGGCTATAATCTTAATGGATTAGTAATCATTAAGATTATATGCATGAATACCCATTAAGTTGATTCAGAAAACAAATTAGGGCATGTTTCTGAATTAATTAAAATATGTATAACTAGGTAGAGATCAACCAATCTTAAACTGCACGTCCCACTACTTCAATCAGTCAAAGTAAATTGTTCTTTATTACTTTCATCACAAGGATCAATTTTAAGTACTTTGCTTTGAGTCAACGTCAAGTAAACGTGGTGAAGGGGCGTGCATTTTTAGACTGGTTTATCTATACCTACTTATGTTTGACAATATTTTCTATTTTCAGGAGCAAACTGAATGGTTGGCAGGACAGTGTGAAGTATGGAGAAGCAAATTCTTAGCTAGCAGGTACTTTTTAATAATTTATCAAAAACAGATCCGATATGTGTTTGAAATTACCAGTTTGCTTATTACCTCATCAAAGAACACTTATCACTAAACTACAGAGGGGATCAAACCTTCCACCTATACTCACCATGACTACTAACACAACACAACCTCTCAAATATTTGTGTGGTGAACATAGCAGTATTCTAGGTGTCAAACGACTGGATAGAATCCGTAACACAGAACTGCGCTCAAAAACACAAATCGCAGATGTAGCTTTGAAAGCCGCAAAGCTGAAGTGGAACTGGGCCGGTCATATTTGCCGTATGCCAGATGAGCTGTGGGCAAAGATAGCCACCGATTGGCATCCTGACCCAGCGAGAAGGCGACGAGGCAGACCAAAACGGAGATGACGAGACGAGCTTGATAGTTTCCTGACGGATTGGGCAGGCGTAGCCCAGGATCGCGATGTCTGGAAGGAATGGGGGGAGGCCTTTGGCCAGCAGTGGGACCCGGAGAGCACATAATAATAATAAAAGAACATAGATGTTTGTTCTCTGTCTAGGTGCTTCTTCGGTCTGGGTTTCATTCTAAATATGTATATAATTTACAAAAAAAGAAATGTATTATATTAGCAATCTGGTTCCCATCGTGGTGTGAATCGTCCACAATATTTATTTATTTTCAGACAAAAAATCAATGTAATGAATTCTTTTCTCTTCCAGTTTGATGGTCGAAGAGCTGGCTGAATGCAAAAATCTGCTCACCACTAAAGCTGAGAATCTACACCAAGCCATAAAACAATTACTGGACGAAAGATGCAGGGTCAGAGATATGCTACTTTGCACTTACAAAAACCTCTACAGCTTACATGAGAGATGGTTAGAGAACATTGCCATCTCAGAATATGGGAGTAAGGTCTACAACCGCTCGATAGGAAGCTTGAATTTCAGTGCAACCACACCTCACTCGACTAACATTATAGACTTGGCGAATGTTAATGTGAAGTTATCGGATAATATCAGCAGTTCGGTCGATAAGCAAGATATAAGTCATGTGAATAGCTTGCCCACTTTTACCGATGGAGAGAAAAATGCTGAAAATGTAAGTAGTTTTTACCACTTTTACTTACCCTTCGTAGGTACTTTATCAGTCCGAAAAAATTTGCTGCTTTAATTAAGTAAATATTATGGCCAATCCACACAACACTATCTAGCCCCAAACTAAGCAGAGCTTGTTCTATGGGAACCAAATAACTGATTTTATGCTAATGTACATTTTTAGAATACAATACTAAATCCAAACAGAGAACAAATATCAATGATGACTACACAAATATTTGTTCTCGGTGGGGATCGAACCCACGCCCTCCAGCGCAGAAGGCAGAGCTACTACCAACTGAGCTGTGAAGGCAGTCAATGTAATGTAATGGGGATCAATGTAATGAATCGACTGGCCTCTCAGTTGGTAGAAGCTCTGCCTTCTGCGCCGTAGGCCGGGGGTTCGATCCCCACCAAGAACAAATATTTGTGTGGTGAACTTAAAGGTATGTTCTCTGTCTGGGTGTTATATTGTATTCTAAGTATTTACGAAAAATATATAAGTATTGTATCAGCTATCTGGTTCTCATATTAGTACAAGCTCTGCTTAATTTGGGGCTAGATATTGCTGTGGGGATTTCCCAATATTTATTTATTTAATAAATGTAAGGGGTACGCTGTTAATGTGGCCCATTTCTGGGCGAAGCACATTTATGAAAAAAAAAATCATGGGAACATCGACACGACGAAGAAGAAGGGGTACCTAACTTCTGCTCCTTTCTGTTGTGTGACGTTTCATTACTGATTTCAGGTCATGGCAACACCAGTAAATGTGAACAGGCTGAACGAAGGTCCAGTAAACGCGCTGGTTCACCACGCTTATAATAATAGCAGCACTAATATCCGTCCCATCGCGTCCTGCGTACATTGCAATGGGAAAGTACAGTTATTGTAACAAATAAGAGATGAACAAACACGCACGGTCAGCTATCTGACGTACGGGCGAGTTCATAAATGGAATCTACGTACTTTTGAAATGCAAAAGACATAGATGTTTTACTTCCCTGTAAAAATCCGAGTATAGGTTATTTTTCTTCTGGCTGTCAAAATAGCTAGTGCAGTTTATTGAAACAAACGAGAGATGGGGTCTGGTTAATGTACGCACAGGTAAAACGAAACCACTTTTTTCCACTGTGAAATTGTTGTCGCAGATGAATATTTCGCTCTGCTCGCTCGCCTTGTGCGTAATTTATATGTTATAACATAACCTATCCTAACCAAATCGGATCCGCCCTATAAAGTATCAAGGACAAGGTATAAGTATCCAATGCCAAAACAAAAAAGGAAAAATCCATGTTTGCATTGCTCCAGTGTGCATGTGGCTTAACTGGCATCGTAATAACGGGGTGTACAATATTGTGATGTACATTATTGCCTCCCGAGATATGAACAAACACGCACGGTTAGTTATCTGAGGTATGGGCGAGTTCATAAATGGAATCTACATACTTTTGAAATACAAAAGACAGGTAATTTATCTTGTGGCTTTCAAAATGTTGGCAGATTTAACAAGGAATCTTTAATCTACCCAATGAAAGGGCTATCCAGTGACTGTATAGTCAACCAAAAGTGGATTTATTTAGTTAATGCTCATTTTCTCTGGATTTAGTAAAGAATGGCGACTTCGGTTTACAGTGATGCTTCGAAACCGATCTTCAAATAACTTTTAATAATAGTGGAAATAATTAAACTTTATAAGTTATGTCTACTCTAAGTAGCTATACCATAATTTATTTAGGAATAACAATTACGTATGAAAAAAATCTTACAAATAGCATGTAAAAATAATTATTTTTACACTAGCAGAGCTAACAGTACTTTTATGTACTGTAAGAAATCTATTTACGGTTACGGAAATATGTACTTATGATCTTTTTATAAGGCAAATTCAAGGGAACTTCCGCGCACATTTATAAGCAAAACAACTATACTACCATTTTGTAAATAAACTACTGTTACGACATTGGGTAAATCGGTGGAATGGCTCAGAATCATTCTTTCTAGAAATTTAAAGGCCCCTATGTCCAGCAGTGGACTTCTACAGACTGATGATGATGATAATCCCCGATGTGTTCCCTTAGCCGTCTTACGGCATCCACGGGAAGTGGTAAAAGTCTTTTAAAGGGTTTCTTTTATTTACCGGAACCTCCAAAGGCAGAAACGAGCAATAATAATTTCATTCCATTTTTACTAATTTTATGTCGTAGATAGATAAATTTTAAAAATAATGTAGATAAGTATGAAAATGCTATTAATAAAATTTATTTATTTTGTTGGTATTCAATGTTTTATTTAAAAATAATTATCAAAAGTATCACATTCATATCTTTGTTTTTGACATGCCTTACGGACTAAAGTTTTTGGAAGACGCAAGAGTTTATGATCATTATGTAAAATCCATGTCTTACTAATACATAATTACAATTACAAACTAACATGGTACGATAAATGCTACGTTACGTCTACCATTCCTGTACCCCTAGTCTGAGTTTTACTCGATCAGTTTGGACAATTCGTTTCGCCTACATGTCTCCCTTTTGTATGGAAAAATGACGAGAAAACTTGTTTCTACGTAACGTATTGTTGTCTAATCTTTTCTCCAGACAAAAGGTGTCTAAACGAATTGTTCAAACAGAACTCGAAGTTGTAGTTTTGCTACCACATCGTGTCTACCAAATGTTGTTTTCGTGTGAGCACGTGTCTCTCTCTTTTGTATGGAAAATTGATGTGACAACAACTCGTTTCGATCGTTTCTACGTAACGTATTTTTGCTGTCTCATCTTTTCTCTATACAAAAGAGAGAGACACGTTTGAAAAATGAATTGTTCAAACTGATAAAGTAAAACTCGACTTGTCCTTCCGATTACATATTCTCTAGCATCGTCCTCTTCGCCATTTCCCTATTATGGAAGTCCAGCATCTCTGTTCCAGTGTAGTTGTACGCAAGGTAGTCCCGTACGGGAATGTACTTCGCGCCGCCAAACCAGTCTATCATCGCGATCTGAGCTATCTTCATCTTGGCTACGAACCAGTCGTGGTCTAAAACAAAAATAAAGACTCGCATACATATTCCTACCAAATTGGTATTTAAAAAATAATAAATATTACAGACAATCCACACAACACTATCTAGCCCCAAACTAAGCAGAACTTGCACCATGGGAACCAGATAAGTAGGTAGCTGATATAGGTAATACTTATATGCATACTATTTGGTAAATACATACTTTGAATACAATATAACACCCAGACAGAGAACAAACATCTGCGTTCACCACACAAATATTTGTTCTCGGTGGGGATTGAACCCACGACCTACGGCGCAGAAGGCAGAGCTACCAACCAACTGAGGTTGTCTAAGGTTGTGATCGCATCATCCGCCATTTTGTTTTTCCCATCTCTAGTAGTGCGAGGGGCACATCCCTAACACTCGCCTAGATTTTTCTCGTGGACACACGAATTGAATAATTTTTAAAAACTCTTGTTTTGGCGCTTGTGAAAACCATACTGTAAATAAGAAACTAAACTGTTGCATATACCGTTTTGGACAGAAAAACTCATTGGTAACGACAAGATTTGAACCCACGATCTTAAAGGATGTGTAGGTATAGAACATAATAATACCTGGAGGAAAGTTAGCCATAGCCGGATGCCGTTCGAACAAAGCCGCCTTTGCAAACGTATACTCATGAGTGCCCTCTTTGACCTGCAAAAAGATAAACATTAATAATATTAGCATCTATAAAGGCACTCTTTATAGACTGGCCTGCCTTCTGCGCCGTAGGTCGTGGGTTTAATCCCCACCGAGAATAATTATTTGTGTGGTAAACACAATGTTTGTTCTCTGCGGGAATCGAACCCATTAAGTACGGCGCAGAAGGCAGAGATACTACCAACTGAGCTGAGAGGCCAGTCAATTACTTGAGTAGCTTTTTTAATTAGCAACACCATACCAATTACGTACCATATTTAAAACAATATAGGCACCTACACGTAGGTATTAATTGAAATCTACATTAGTTCCTTAAATTTTCCTGTTTACAAGTTAGTTGAGTTTGATGAGAATTAAATTAAACGTACTTACCTACTTGCTGATTCAAACGGTTTGGATTAATCAAACTAGACATCTATTAAAGTAAAAAAAGTGCAGAAACCAAGCTATAAGTTTCCCCGCGGTTCTTGCATGTACCTGGGCTTGGTTGTGTGGATTGAACGCCTAGTTACACCTAGCTTTCAGAAGCTCTAAGTTTTTTCATCCAACTAGCTGATGGAACAATCATATTGCCCACCTGATGTTAAGCGGTAATCAAAAGCAAATTTTTATAGCAACTATTCAACTAAACAATGGTTACTATTTTTATGAAACAACGGGATATTTACCATGATTAAATTTTGTTGAGTTGACTTCCGATATTTCGGCACAGTTGCATGCACCATGAACGAATTTTATCATGGTAAATATCCCGTTGTTTCATAAAAATAGTGTTAAAAACCATGATAGTTTCAAAAGTTAAACAATGGTTATTCACTTTATATCAGCTGGATCGATAATAACGAACCTTTCTCATTTTCCCCGATAGCATGAGTCTGGTGCACCGCGGATCTTCGGGGTCGTATTTCTGCTGTTCACAGTACCTCGTCTCTTCCAGTGACACCAGCAGAGTAGAACGGGTGTTTTTCTGCGAACAAAACAAATCATGGGTGTTCCTTCGAATTGAGCAAAAAGTATGAATTGTAATCATGCCAACGCCATTCTCTAGTCCTAAAGTTGGCAGGTAGAAAATGCTTATAGCATTAAGCCCACCTTTTGTACATTAATTTTAAGTTTTGTGCAATAAAGATTTTAATAAATAATTATGGATATGCATATGCACACAACAAAAATCGCCTTTTTCTACTCTTGTCGTGTAGGTAACTAGTTCCTTCGAACCAGTGTGTTGAAAGGAATTTAAGAACGCCTCAAAGAGGCTTCTTTCGAGCACTTGGCGCATGTTTTTAAACCAGTTAGGTTCTACGATGTGCCGGTTTTCTCACGATGTTTTCCTTCACCGTTTAAAAGCATGTACCTTCATAGTGCAGATGTACATTTTTGGAAAGAAAAAACTTCTCGATGCACGACATGTCTAAGAACCATCTAGAAACTTTATGCTTTCGAACACAAAACCGCATTCAAGTTGGAGCATCAGCTTACGAGCTACGAGGCCACAGACAGATCAACAAACAAACAAACACACACGGCCTGAAAACTTCTTGGCCGCTCATACCTCACTGCTCCACCATAGGCCGCATTTTGGTATGATGGCAGTCAAATAAGCAAAATAAAAAGAAACTAAACCAGAGACTAGACTAGAGTTAAGTAAGAAACTCACTGCTAAGTCCTTTGCAGTGAAATCTAAAGGCGACATGTAGAAGTACGGGATTCCAGTTGAGTTGGCCAGCGAGCCATCGACAATCGACTTCACATTAGAAAAGGGAAATCCCTCGATAGCTGGCAACACTGAAATAGTTGCTATCGACGCCCAGGCTGAAAATAACAGGTGAATATTAATAAATGATACACAATTAATATACCTACCAATACGTACGTAAAGTAGACGCTCATTAACATGCAAATACATTTTATTTCGTATTGATTGAATGCGTAAACAAGTGTTAATGCTGGTAAGTGGTGTTAAGATGGTACCAGTAGGTAATGCCTAAGTTGATGGACGCAGAGCAGTGCAACGTAGGGCACGTTCCTGACGAGCGTGACCTACGAGGCAATGCTTTCTTATAGGCGATGGTTATTGGTTACACTTAACATCAATCTGCTTGTTCCAACATCTAGGTTCAAGTACTTATAAAAAAACAACTTGCTATATTTTAGCAATTCGAAATGTTTGCCCGTTTCATATTTATATTGTAACTCTCTTCATGTATTCCGTAAATTTGTCACTTTGTGATACTTATTGGAATACTTGCGATGTTTAATTGTTTTAATGAATAAACTGAAACGGAAACTTCCTAGAAAACACCGCTTAGCTCATAAAGACCGCCTGTTTTCGTACCTGAGTTATGCAGAACATATCGAGCCATAGGGATGATTTTAGTATGGTCTGGTGGATCGCTCCGGCTCGTCATGATCTCGTTCGTACTTTCTCTCCTACCATGGAACCTTCCTCTCCAAGAACATTCTCCCAGAGTCACGAGGCAAACTGCTACTAGTAGTAAAGCAGATTTCATTTTGGAACTGAAAAAAAACTGTTTATGGCACAAACTACAGCTAAAATCGATATTAATCAATCGAGAAGCCATCTCGAAACCTATAAACTAAAGGACCTACTGAGCCTAGAGATCAGGCTCACTAAGGAGGCTCGGAAAGAAATCATTTTTGAAAATCCGCACTATAAGGGGTTGAAAAATGGCGTCAATGTTTGCAAATAACTTCACGCCAACAGAATCACGTGGAATTCCACTAGTTCGTAAATGAATACAGGGTCAAACAATCAAAACACAAATATACATCAGAGGTAAGATACCTACCAAACCCAAGTCTTATTTTAACAGTATAGCTAGTACATAAATCATTTAAAAATTCAAATTGCCGTTAGGTAGGTACCTACCTATGGAATATAACCATGGAATTATTAAATGGTGAGTAAAAGTTACTTTTTAACCTGTGCCAGAATCCACCACACAACTTATTTTTATACTCTGCGCAATATTAATACTTATAATGACGCACAAAAAATATACGTGACCGTTCAAGCGTCGCGTCCACAATATAATGAAACGAAGGAGGATCATTCAATCCATAAATAATCCAATCAACGCTAAACTAGGTAATTCTATACACCTACTTCAACAATAATCATGGATATTGTACACATAATACGTAAAAACTTCTCTGGTTTCCATGCGAAATTATAAAACGGTACTAAACCTTTGTTATTGTTTCCCGAAAGCCGAATTCATACTGCATTGATATTGATACGTATTTGTAAATAAATCTCTTTGCCAAATTGTTAAACACATGCTTGTATTACGTACGCGATGATATTGACTTTTTCTCTTCACATCAATATAATCTTCAAGAAGCAAAACATAAGGTTGAATTTTCTATACATTAAATTAGTGTGACAGGCACTGTCAATAGCCGGTTTCATACTTGTTTTACAACTTCACACGTTGAAGAGACGATACCGGGACGAGTTTACAACTTGACGACTGATATAAACAAATTCATAAGTTATTGTTGCAAAAATGTTAAGGAAAATAGTTTTAATACCTAATTTATTTTTTACTAGCATAAACAACTTTTAAGTTGTGGCCTTGTGGGTTTATAGGGCATTTTATAAGCGTGCGTGAGTTACATCAACGAAACATTAAATTATTAAAGTGTTAAAATTGATAACTACTGGCTTCTCAGTTCAGTTGGCAGTAGCTCTGTCTTCTGAGCCCTGGGTCGTGGGTTCGATCCCCACAGAGAACAAATATTTGTGTGGTGAACAAAGATATTTGTTCTCTGTCTGGGTGTTATATTGTAGTCTATGCATTTACAAACAAAAATGTAAAGTAAGTACTACATTAGCTATCTGGGGGCTAATTCTCGGGCCGATCTCGATCATTTTGCAATTTTATTTTATTGCTTCTTTTCACAACCCCGCACTTTTTGTACGTTTTCCGTATATCGTAGCTGTTGAGGCTTTTACGAAGAGGTCGTTTATGAATTACTCAAGGAAATTATCCATTCCCCCTTCGAAAAGAAGCAATAAAATAAAATTTCAAAATGATCGAGATCGGCCCGAGAATTAGCCCCCAGGGGGCTGATTCTCGGGCCGATCTCGATCATTTTGAAATTTTATTTTATTGCTTCTTTTCACAACCCCGCACTTTTTGTACGTTTTCCGTATATCGTAGCTGTCGAGGCTTATACGAAGAGGTCGTTTATGAATTATTCAAGGAAATTATCCATTCCCCCTTCGAAAAAAAGCAATAAAATAAAATTTCAAAATGATCGAGATCAGCCCGAGAATTAGCCCCCTGGTTGTTTACCCATAGTACAAGAGTTAGTGTCGCGTGGATTGTCCACAATTTTTATTTATTTATAAAAAATTTTAGAACATTATAATGTGAATAAAATTCTTTATTTTTTAGAATAGCTAAATAAGATTCTAAATTAAGCATTCCAAATAATAATGAAGCATCTTACTTACTTATGTCTCTCCTTCCCTGTTAGATCTTCAACGCCACACGAACAAATGGCAAGCGTGGCTTGCCAAAATATATTCCAGAAATAACCCAAAACAAAGCTACGATAAAAACATCACGTACTCGATAAGAGCTGCAATGACCCATGAGTTTCCGATAACTTGGTAAGACGATACGATAAAATTATTATTTAATCGCTATAGTAGCTAGGGTAACAGTCACGATTAAGAGAAATCAACGAGTTTTTTTACAATATTTTTATTGACATGACTTATTTAACACTGATACACTTACATTGTAATAATCATTATCAAATTATAATCAATCTAGCACGCGCTATCTAAACCTTATACTTCTTCTTATCGTTTAACTGATTCTTTCAAATTTACTTTTTTTTACAATTTATAGGTTTGCTTTTGACCGCTTTCTCACCAAGTGATGATGCGGTCGACGATGTAGCACGCTTACCTAGATGATACCTATTCACTCTTGTCTTGAAAACGTCCAATTTGTAGGTACTCGGAAAGACAGACTCGGAGAGAGGAGTGGTGAAAGGATTTACAAAACTGTATGCTCATATTCATAATGGTTCTACATTAATTTAGCTTATCATGCCAATAGGTTGCCATCTCTATTTGTTGACGTAAAAGTGACAGTGACAAGAGACATTCTAGTTCGCTGGCGGTAGCGATCAGTGAAACGCTGTCAAATATCGCTGTCAGATTTGAGATTTGACAGCGATATTTGACAGCGTTCCACTGATCGCTACCGCCAGCGAACTAGGTGTGCGCAGGCCTTTAGCGATTCGAAAAACGACTAAAAAAACTCCCGCGTAATATATTATCTCTTGTTATAACTTTTATATTTATGTTTACTTAGTTTTTTATAAAATTTACATTTCAATAAGTATATTGTGCGGGTCAAGCAAGACCGCGTTCTTTTACGTACCTTTAAAATGATCCATCTGAGGGCGCTTGTACACGCTAAGAAAAAACGCCGGGTCTACCCAAGAATTCGTGTCGTAACTAGAAAATAACTGTGTACACTGCTCGCAGCGGTGCACGAAAAAAATCTTATCTGCGCAAGACACGACGCGGCGAACGTTGTTGCGTTTTCGTGTGTGGAAAAGACAAAATTCTTGTCGTCTACACGAAGAATTTGTCTTGTCTGCCGCAGGAACGGCAAATTTTCTTAGCGTGTACAAACGCCCTTATAAAGAAAATAAAGAGATAATGTGAATTTGCTCATAAGGCCTTGCCATTAATATAGTACTCCAGTGATATTTCATAGATGACTTTGATTATGGATGAGAAAATAGATGACTTTGATTATGGAAAAAGAGCTTCTAAACGGCCTAATAAGACTAAGAACTTATTTGACAATCTGGAAGTTCTGGAGAAGGATTGGTGGGAAGTCGCCAAAGACCGTGTTAGTTGGAAGATTTTGGGGAAGACCTTTGCTCAGCAGTGGGACAGTGCAGGTTAAAAAAAATTACAATCATTTTACAAATTTTCATTCAACATTCGTAAAAACTCTTAATAAATGTTCAAAATTTGTGTTAGGATTGGTTCAACTCATGTTATTTTCAGTGTTTTAGTTTACTATTAGGCTTAGATTGTTTTTAATTTGCAATTTTGGTGCTTCAAAGTATATTTAGCCGTCATTGTCGCCGTCTTGAGTCTTGAGAGCGCTGGTGGCCTAGTTGTAACGGCCCCGCCTTCCGATCCTTAGGTCGTGGGTTGAAATCCAGTCGTGTACCAATGAGTTTTCTGCCCAAAAATGTATGTACACTATGCCAACGCTCTCAAACGGTGAAGGAAAACATCGTGAGGAAACCGGCATGTCGTAGAACCTAAAAAGTACGTAAATATGTGTCGAGTGCATGAAAGGAGCCTCGTTGAGGCGCACTTAAAATCCTATCACAACACATGGTTCGAAAGAATCAGTGACACGATAAGAAGAAGATTGTCGCCGTATCTAACAAGTTTAGCGCTGTTGTGTGCTCTTAGCGATCTGTTCCTTCAGCATGAGGATGGATGCTCGTTGTTCTGGCGGCAACAGCGCAATCTGTTCGTCAGAAAGCTGCAACACTTGCATAATCAGCGCCGCCTGTACAAACAAATAAATAATTTACAAACATGGAATAAAACACTAGAATATCGTATTACAAAGGCAGTTATTGCACTTTGCTATGAGTTTTTTTGTAATTGTGGTAATTACTCTCGGTTTAAGAAAGTTGGGAGTAGTCTTTTTAAAGGTGCTTTGGTATCTAGACCATCTAATGTACAGACAATGTTGAGACCACTGGTGTTCTAGTGATAACGTTCTAGTTCAAATCTAGTTATGCACTAATGAGTTTTTCTGACGAAAAATGTATAATCACTATGCAAGTACTCTCAAACGGTGAAGGAAAACATCGTGAGAAAGCCGGGGGGCGTGCCGTAGAACCTAAAAAAGTTCGAACAACACGTGTCAAACGTCACGCAAAAAGGGCCCGCCAGAAACCTACTTGCGGAAACCAGTCCGCACACCAAGTGCGGATGATGAGTTAGCCAATGTAAAGACAAGTTTTTGTGAGTCAATAAAGTAGTGAAACGCTTGCACGAGTAAAGAGGATTATGTACAAATTTCTAACACGACAAATAAAACAAAATAACAAAAGAAAGCTAACCTTCTCTTGATCCGAAGCGCCGGATGGAATGCCCTGGATAGTGCGAGCTTGCGCTACGCTCGGCATGCCTGGAGGCATCGATTCTGCAAAGAAATCATTGTTTAAAATATACTGTTCTTAAACCACATGTTATAAGTCTGTCTGGAAAAGATAGCTCTTAGCGATAAGGCCATACCTTTATTTGTAAAGTTTATTTTAGAAATAGAAATAGTAATAATTTATTTTGCGTCAACTTAAAATTAAAAGGTACAGTTCAACTTAGATTAAAGGACTGCAAAAAAGGTTAACCACTCAGCATTTGCTACAAGGGCACGGTAACCCTTGCAGCGCTGGTTTTCAAGGCATTTTATAATATTGTCTCTTTTTGTGTATAATAAAGTATTCATCTATCTATCATCTATTAACTATTAGGGATAACTGCCGCCCGTGAATCAGTTTTGTTGCAAGCTTAGGTACAAACATTTTGCAACAGCAATAATTGCCGGAATACCAATCGATTACTGTTTTAGACTTGTATACAACATACCATTGTTATTCAACAACACTGGAGGCCAATTTGAATGAAACTTGTAACAAATATAGTTATATGCTTTGATTTTATCTCAAAAAAAAATTGCAGTTATAAGCTATGATTTTATCCCCAAAAATATACTTATACATACAGGGTTACGGTAGCTAGTGTATTTTAAAATCTTTGACTGTCGATCGATTTGATTTGTTTAAATTCTTGAACACTATACCCACAATATTTTTATTTCTTGTGGTTGCATATTTTATGAAGCCAGTGGGTTTGGAACTTACGTTGCGACGCCATTTTCTGCTGCGTACGGGGATCGCTGCGGACGCGAGGATCCGAATTGAAGGGCTGAGAGCTTGCCAGGCGGGGATCGCGTTGGAAACCACTGCAACCATACAAATTACATTAGAACAACACCCTATATGGAGTAATGAGTAGACATAATTATAAGTTTAAAAAACTTGAGAAACCGACTTCATTGCCAAACGGCTAAATCGATTTTAATGAAATTTGTTTGGGACAATCTGGACGTAAGAATAACCTTCCAAATAAAAAAATAATTTTCTAAATCGGTTCATAAATGACGGAGGCATGCAGTTACAAACATTAAAAAAATATTTAAAAAAAAATGGCAACACGGATTTTAATAAAATTAAAATGGGACCAATCTGGAAGCAGTACCTTTCAGATAAAAAAAATATTTTTTCAAATCGGCTCACAAATTACGAAGTTATGCGGTAACAAACATAAACAAAAAAAAAATACAACCGAATTGAGAGCCTCCTCCTTTTTGATTGGAAGTCGGTTAAAAATACCAAACAATAAGTTAAGTAAGTAAAAAACCATGAAATCATTTCCTTTAGTCGTGTCACTGACTGCTTCGTCAGAAAAAATCGATTTTAAGTGCGTCTCACATGTTTTTCGAACTTTTAGGTTCTGCGACATGACGGTTCCTCACGATATTTTCCTTCACCGTTTGAAAGTACTGGCCTAATGCATATACGTTTTAGGAGAGAAATACTAATTAGTGCTTCACAGAGCCACCAGTGCCCTCATCTGATGTGAATCAGATTAAATCAGTTCTCAAGTTCCTTAATTTTTACAGCATTTGCCTTGTCAATATCCATTGGAATGCTGCGGTCACTGCCCTGAAAGGTGACATTGTGTACTACACTCTAGTCTACAACATACAGCCGACTAATATCATAGCCGGTCGGCAAGTAAGTGAGCTCATAACGAACCACGAAAGAAGTAGAGTTTGTATTTGAACTATCTATATATTTTAGTGTGGGGATGTCTACAGTGCCTGGGATATAAAGTCATGGTTTTATTTTTATTTTTAAACCGAACGGTAAAAATTAAAAAATGCATCTAAACACAATCATGCTATGTTTAATCGTAGTGTGTAACATACAAAGCATACAAGTTTATCAAATTAATTTTGAAATCAGTACATTAAAACTACTTACATGCTATGGAATTGTAATACAGATAAATGTAGGGTAGGTCCATCGCGCATCCGAAAAATTAGTTTGACGATTACGAAAAAGTTATCGATTGCTTGCTGGTTCGAATTGACTTCGAATCGAACACAAAAAAGCGAAAATCCTTAAATTTTCAGCTCGCGCACAGCATACGATACCCCAAACAATGCAGTAATAAAAGTAACTCAAATCTTCGGCTCCGAAAGCAATATCCAAATAGTTTTTTTTTCCCTATAGGTTCTATTAGCGACCCCACTTTTCAACGACCGTCACAGAGCTATATCCAAGCGGATGAGAAGTATTTTATATTCAATTAAATATGACAATAAATAATTACTCGAATACTTTTCATACATTAAACAGCTCGGTGAAGGTCGTTGTATAGCGGGATCTTAGACTATTATACGTCGCTAAATCGCAGTTCACTTTGGCGTTCGATTTAAATTCCATTCGAACCAGCAAGCAATCGATAAATTATTTCGTAAAGGAGTTAATCATCAAACTAATGTTTCGGTTGCGCAATAGGGTTTCAGGGTGGTAGGGATAGCTACGGTATAATTCTACAGGGCACTAACTTACATGGTGTCTTTCTCCGGTAGACTGATAGGTGTGGTACTTGAGAAGAACAAATTAATGTTATTTACTGCACATAAATTCGAAGCTACCCCTATCTTAAGGGGGTACGATTTCCATACAAACTTAATTTACACAACTATGGGCGAATAAAGTATTAATATACACTGAAATAGCTGTAATAGGCTTTTACAGTGGTCCTTATTACCGGCCAGTTATATAAAGTTGGAGTGTCAGCCGTTGGTCGTGGCAGTCGGGGCTTCAGAAAAAGAACTAACAGACTTTTACGTCTATTTTGAAACAGAGATGTACAAAATTGACTCTATGCTAAAAGCTAGTACTCGTTAGAAAGAATGACGAAAAAATTACTTTTTTGGTTCTTTATTAATATTTCTGTTATCCTACAGTTTTCTCCAACTTTATATAACTGGCCGGCAATAAAGACCACTGTAAAATTCTATTACAGCTATTTCTGTGTACATTTATACTTTGTTTGCCCATAGTTGTGTAAATTCAGTTTGTATCGGAATCGAACAACCTTAAGTCTCTTCTTATTTTAGCCCTTAAGTAGTTACCTCGATAGCCATCGTTGTACCTAGCTCATGAAAGATTGGTCGCATTGTGTGAATTTATGAAGATTATTTAAAAAAAAAATATAGTTTTTTTTTTTTTTAATGTAAATGATAGACAAACGGGCTTACGGCCCACCTGGTGGTAAGCAGTTACCGTCGCCCATAGACACCAAGCACCAAGCACCAAGGGTGCTGTCTTCTGTTGAGTCAGCATTTTACCCCGCAAAAATTCTAGACCAAGAGCGATATATGTAGAAGACTAGAATTATTGCAGGGTTCAGCACATTTTTCGATAACCCAACTGAGTTTTACCTTTGTTATAGGCGATGGTTAATAGTTACTCTACAGTTCATCCCATCAATAGCAAGTTGTATAAATGTTTCAAATATGATTTTATTTTTGCGCAATATTCGAGCTAGATATCGGCAACATCGGTTCGGTTATACATACATACATAAAATCACGCCTTTTTCTCGTAGGGGTAGGCAGATACCATAGATTTAGTAGTGATATTAGTGGAATCATGTGTGAAGAAATAAATGAATGAGAATTGAATTTTATTATAAATGTATGTATGTTTTGTAAACTTTAATTATTATATGTAAACCCTCATTTTTAGATACATCCCAGCAATGGGGAATAAGTGCCACTTAATTCATTAATTTTTGCACATGCTAGAAGCAAAATAAATGATTTGTTCGGTTTCAGAGGAATTTCCTCCCGCGAACACTCAGGCTGAGGAATGATTTTTCTGCTGAGATTTTCCCTAAGGACTATATCATGGGGTTCTTCAAAAAAGGCGTTTTAAAAGTTTTTAAGGGTCGGTAACGTGCTTGTGATGCCTGTGGTATTGCAGACGTCCATAGGCTACGGAAACTGCTTCCCATCAGGTGGGCCGTATGCTCGTTTGCCAACTTAGTTGTATAAAAAAATCGGTTGTCTGTAAAGTCGGTTTATTGACGATAGTTGAACGTGACAACGTCATAAGAAAATACTGATGGAATGGTTGGTTTGGACTCGGACTCGGAACCGGACCCGGGCTCGGGCTCGGCCTTAAATAGAAGACCTCAGAGCGAGGTAACGACGCATGAGTCATGTTTTTCGTGCATGCAGCCGGCTCCATCGAATTATAAGACGTTGTCACGTCAAAAAAATATGTATTTCCACTTGCTACGATTGTTTACGGTCGCATTGCTACCACAAAAAGACTAGTGTGTATACATACGGGTCTTGGTGGTGCATCGAGGGCGGAGGCACCGGATGCGGGGTCACGGGCGGCAGACTACGCATGTCCTGGTCCAGGGGCGGAGCGCGCGACCCACGGAGATCCACGTCACCCATAGGCGGGCGAGCTACCAACCAAATAAAATGAATGAGTTCTAAGGGATTCTATTAAAATATTTTCATCCCACATCTCGGAATGTGTATTTTTGCTGCTCTACGATAACTGAGTGCAAATGCCGTTTTGATCCGCGAGAGGATAAAGTTAATTTGAATTTAGAACATCGTGTGCACTAAGTTTGTGAATTTAAAACCTCATTAACCTTCTACCTCCATGGTACTACCGTATTATTTTTCTCACAAGTAATAGTACTTACGAGGCGGGTATTGATTCGATGGCGGCACTGGATTCTGCATCAGCGGCGCCGGTTGTGCTACAAAATACAAGTTTACTAAGTTTTTTCAACTGACTTCAGACAGACAGATCAGATGATAGCAGCTTTGCCATATCTGCTTCAGAAGTTTCATAAAAATATGAGTTACAAGAACGTGCATTTAAAATATACTACACAAACTTTATATTGATTTTATAGTGTTTACTACACTTAAGATTTTTATAATGTCCCAAAAGTTAAGAGTCGAGCGGGATTTGAACACTTTAAAAACTTTTGGACATTATAAAAATACTACACTATTTTGAAAAAAAAACCTGTGACACAACAAAATTGTGGAAAATTGTGCTTATTTTAGTATTATGTTTGTCAATGTTCCGTTCTGTGTATGTAATGTTAAATAAATAAATTTCCTTTCTTTCTTCTTCTTTCATAGGTGTAAAATGATGCGATCTGGAATAGTATTTAGAGGTTTATTAATTAGTTAATAGGTAATGAGTGACAGTGCGTGTCGTTCGGTGGTGCAGAGCGAATGAGACCGGGGGCACTCCGGACAAACCTTTTATGCATATTATATAAATAAATATAAATAAATATTGTGGACAATTCACACTACACTACCCAGCCCCAAACTAAGCAGAGCTTGTAATATGGGAACCAGATAGCTGATATAATACTTGAATACATTTTTTTTGTAAATACATACTTAGAATACAATACAACACCCAGACAGAGAACAAACATTTATGTTTACCACACAAATATTTGTTCTCGGTGGGGATCGAACCCACGACCTACGGCGCAGAAGGCAGAGCTACTACCAACTGAGCTAGAGGCCAGTCAAATATATATAGATCCATATCCGCGTGCGACACCAGCGCACGCGGATATGGACGGAAACTAATTAATTAGCGATGCTGCCGGTCTACTCTTGAACGCGATTCCGATCCCAATTTTAAGTTTTGACGGAATTCTGACAGAAAGCCCAAAAAAAGGATTTCTGTCAAAATTGCCTCAAAAATTTAAGATTGCGATTGGAATAGCGTTCAAGAGTAGACCGGCTGATCGGTAAGTGAAAGGTGGTTTCGATGTTAAATGACAGATGGCGTTTAACAATAGGTACTCACGGGGTTGATTGCTGGCCATGTATTGTGGCTGTGGCAGAGGTTGGGGTTTGTCGCCCGGGTGTATAACAGGAGGCACCGGGTTACTAGGGTGGAGCATGGTCTGAAATAATATGATTTAACACACCATTACAATGGGCTTTGTAACGCTTTTAGCATAATTTACCATAACAATGGGCGGTCTTATCACTAAAAGCGATCTCTTCCAGACAACCTTGGGATGGACTGGACTTGAAAAGAACGATAGAGGACGAATATTAGGTCGTTGGTTCAAATCCAGTTGTGTACCAATGAGTTTTTCTGTTAGAAAATGTATGTGCAATTATTGTGCATATACATTTTTTTAGTGGCATAGTGCTCTTATTAAATAGCGAAGGAAAACATCGTGAGGAAACTGGCGTGTCGTAGATCCTTAAAAAGTTCGATCAGCACGTTTGAAGCATCACGAAATAAGGGCCCGCCAGCGGCCTATTTGCTAAAATCAGTCCACACACCAAGTGCGGATTATGAATTTGCCAGGTGAAGCCTTCTACATTGCTGATGCTATGCTTGATAGCAAGTTCGGCAAGTTTACTTGATGTGCGGGCATGTTTATCCGCAAGTAGGCCGCTGGTGGGCCCTTTTTGCGTGACCCTTGACACGTGTTGCTCGAACTTTTTTAGGTTCTACAACACGCCTTTTTTAGAGTACTGGCATAGTGCAAATAAATTTTTCGACAAAAAAACTCATTGGTACACGAGTGGATTTGAACCCACGACCTTCGGATCGGAAGGCGGGGCCACTACCACTAGACCACCAGTGTTCTTATGCTTGATAGCATCAAAATTGCTTTTTTTCTGGGGATGGCTCAAATGAATGAGTCTGTTTTTATAACTTACAACAGCAGTTGCTGGATCAACAATCCTCATGATGACCTGAGCTTGAAGCAGGGCGTAAGCAAGTTGAGGATTCTGCAGAAGCATGTTCCTGGCTTCAGTTGGGTTGTTCTGTAATCAGAAATTCAATATACAGGTGTAAATTAGCCACATTGTTCAAGATACATAATTTGAAGTGCCTAATAGAATATCAATATAAGAAACTGTTTGGTATGGCGCTGGAAGATGTGTCTCAAATGGTTGACGACCTTATAAAGATTGTGAAGTTGATAGGGGACACTCACAATCATTGTTCCTGGAAATGTATTCATATTCATTCATTTATTCATTGCTTCATCTATATCTATACTAATATTATAAAGAGGAAAGATTTGTACCTATTTTTGTATGTTTGTAATGAATAGGCTCAAAAAGTACTGGGCCGATTTAAAAAATCCTTTCACCAATAGAATGCTACATTTTTCCAATTTGACATGGGCTACATTTCATTTTGAAAAAAATTAGGGATCCTTGGTAAAATTTGAACAATGTAACCGAAGGTGTAGAAAAATGAGTCTTAAAATGTCTTTTGTCGAATGCGCTGCCGAAACTATTAGCGATAGAACAAAATAATGTACAACAATATTGTCTACCCCGTGCGAAGCCGGGCTGCTAGTGTGTTATAAAGGTCAAAGGGGTTATAACATCTAGTGTAGGGGACATCTATGTGCACTGAACTTCTTTAAGCTGACGATGAACATGGTCTTAAGTGATTTGTTAGTTTGACTCTCCACTGGTAGTTAGTTCTTAGTTCTTTAAAGTTTAAAGATGTAGGCAAAATAGCAATACCTGAATGCAAAGTTTCATTTGCTTCATGAGCTCAAACATTTGTTCTGGGGGAAGTGTAGCCACAGCCTTGCTGATGGCTTCCGGTGCTTTGTCTGGATCAACACTCTCACCATAGGGATTTTCCACCTGAAATTAGTACAATATTAGGTAAATAAGTACTATTAAGGCGAAAACTATTCATTGAATATAGCTAGACCTCTGTTAACTTTAAAACACAGAAAACAATCATCTATGCATTCTGACGTAGCTTGTTGCATGTTCTTCTAGGTAGCGTGGAACTGGCACCTAGACTCACCTAGCTTTAAGACGTTTCAAAGTGATCCTTGTGTTAATACTGAATAAATACAACTTTGACAATGTAGATATACTAACCTGCGGACCTTGCATCAAGGCTTGCATTTCCATCCTCGATTTCTCAGTACAAGCATTGTCGACTCTCAACGATCGACCACCGATTTCATAAGCATTCAGATTCCTCATGGCACTGAGGGATGTTTCCTGATCTTTGTACTCGCAAAAACCATATCCCTTAGGCTTGCCGGTCTCACGATCGAACACAAGTTTGAAGGACAAAACAGGTCCTACTTCACTGAATATGTCCTTAAGTTTCTCTTCCGTGGCTTCGTAAGGTATATTACCCACTGAAAATTTACCAAAAGAGTGAAGAATGTTTTTGTATCCTTTATGTACTGCATTAAAATTATCTGAATCTTACCGAAGACCGATCTCATGGATTTATCCATGATACTTTGCTCTTCTTTATCTTTGCCCTTGTCCATTTTTTAAGTTTCTTTTCCGCTTTGGCTAATTGAATAAATAAAATAACCTCGCCAAAACCCCAAGATCCTGGCCAAAATCAAATCAACACAACAACAAACAAAACAAGCAAGTTGCAAGCAAGCGTAGCGCAGCAAGCAAAACTTTTTCAAACGAAGCATGCCTAGCTTCATAGAGATGTGCCGTAGAGACTCACACAGAGAAAATAATCGACTAAAAATAGAGATCGATAATAGCAATGAATGATGAATGTCAGATTAATATAACGTGAAGACGTGAAGTGAAGGAAGTCTGTGGTCCATCCAAATCAGAACAACTCAATCTCAAGTCAATCAACTTCACTCACTCACTCAATCAATCAACCTGTCAAAAATAACAAATCAAAATCAGTGAAATGGATAATCCGTGTTGAAATGCTGAGTTTTGTATTGTATTTCTCATTTTTCTATAAAATAAAGATGCGATAAAAGCACTGTTATATGCCGCTAATTGCCCTTGTTGCAGTGGATCGTTAATTGGCACATTTCCTCACGAAGTTTATAGGAACATTAGACACCGTTCTACAAGCTTTTCGCTGAAAATCACATTGGATTCAATTTATTGATTTGTGTGAAAATTAACAAAAACCATGTGTTGTGTGCATATTTTATAAATCTAGGCCGTATAGCAAAAAGTGCAAAAAGAATTTTACGTGCTTCAGCGGAATGAATCAGGATAACTCGTCCCGAGAAAATTCCGAAGCGGACACCGTTAGCACCGTAAGCCCTAGAGAAAGATCCGGGATGAGGGAAAAGAAACTTTCGACTGCTTCACTTACTAATCAGGAAGGAGCGCGCCCTAAAGTGGTGACTGTCAAGCACCCTGAGTCCAACAAGCCTAAGCCAACTGCTAAGAAAAATAAACCTATACAGGCAGACCTAGATGTCATCAAGGAGTTCACGAGATGCCGAGACGAAGGCGTCACTCGACTGGACCTAAGTAAATCATCCATCACCTCCCTTCCACCCAATGTCCGAGATTTGACACAGTTGCTGGAGTTCTACCTGTATGGTAACAAGTTGGCGGCACTTCCTGCTGAATTTGGTTGTCTCACGAACCTGCAAACACTTGCTCTGAATGAAAACTCCCTGACTAGTCTACCTGATTCATTGGCCAATCTAAAATGTTTGAAGGTCTTGGATCTGCGTCACAATAAGTTGAGTGACATTCCAGAAGTGGTATACAAACTCACTTCACTGACAACATTTTTTTTGCGTTTCAATAGAGTCCGTGTAGTTGGGGATGGCATAGCCAATTTGACAAATCTCACTATGCTCAGCCTAAGGGAAAATAAAATAAAGGAATTATCACCTGGAATTGGAAAACTGGTTCATTTGGTAACATTAGATGTTTCACATAACCATCTGGAGCATTTGCCTCAAGAAATTGGTTTTTGTGTCAACTTGTCTACTTTAGACTTGCAGCATAATGAACTACTTGATATTCCGGAGACAATTGGCAACCTTCAAGCCCTTACTCGGCTGGGTCTGAGATACAACAGACTGACAAGCATTCCTGCCTCACTCAGTAACTGCAAGCACATGGATGAGTTTAATGTGGAGGGCAACTCCATTTCACTAATACCAGAAGGGCTTCTGGCCAGCTTAAATGAACTCACAAATATCACATTGTCCCGGAACTCATTTTACAGCTATCCTTCAGGAGGACCCGCTCAGTTCACCAATGTTTCTTCCATTAATCTTGAACATAACCAAATTGACAAGATTCCCTATGGCATTTTTTCGAGGGCTAAAAACCTAACCAAGTTAAACATGAAAGAGAATTTGCTCACCTCCCTACCACTGGATATTGGCACTTGGACTAACATGGCGGAGCTCAACTTAGGCACTAACCAGCTGACTAAACTACCTGATGACATTCAATGTCTTCAGAACCTGACAGTCTTGATATTGTCCAATAATCTCCTAAGAAAGATTCCCACAAGCATTGGTAATCTGAGGAAGCTCAAAGTTTTAGATTTAGAAGAAAACAAAATTGATATAATACCAAATGAAATTGGATGCTGTCAGGAGCTCAAGCAATTGATTGTTCAGTCCAATCAACTTACTACACTGCCACGATCTATTGGCCACTTGACAAATTTGACTAGCTTGAGTGCTGGAGAGAATAATTTGCAGTATGTGCCTGAAGAGATTGGCACACTGGAAGCATTAGAATGTTTGTATTTGAATGACAATTTGAATTTGGTAAATCTGCCATATGAGCTGGCATTGTGTGCCAATTTGCAAATTATGAGCATTGAAAACTGCCCTTTGACCTCTATGCCCCCTGAAGTTGTCAGCCAGGGGCCTTCTCTTGTGATCCAGTACTTGAAAACAAAGGGCCCCTACAGATCCATGTGATATGACAATGCTTGTCATATGGTTTACTGTACCAGCGACTAAGTTCATCTTTGAACTTGATGTCACTTTTTCAAAGCTTTATTGATGCAAGTTTATCGCAGAAAGCATGTCTCTGTCACGTTTCCAGTTACAATTAAGGATGTATCCAAATATCTGAACATATTCTCTTCTAAAAGAACTCATAAAATCAATATTGTGTGAAATGTAGAAACCTAACTTTTTTCTTGCAAATAAATGTGGTTATGTTGTATTCTATAGAACAAGAGTTGTATTTATGTGTAACTAAATGTAAGAAAATGGATGTATTAAATTAAATGAACCTACATTTAAACTATTGTTAAAGTTCTAAGTAGGTTTCTATAGATAAAGTTGATTGTTACTATACCTAACTGAGATGTAACTCTATTTTATTCAGGCACAATTGCACAAAATGTTATGCTAACCATAATAAATTGTTTAATCAATGTAGGTATGTTATATTTCAAAGGCCAAATATTTGTTTTGTTTGCTAGGAATATGAAGTTTCAAAAGAATTGTCTTGAATTGAACTGATGTGCTGAATATGTTACTCCTATGTTTGAAGGGTCTATAAGATTGACTGGAGTGAGCTTAGCGTCACAGGGAAGGCAAGGTTAGTTGTAATATAGCATTTAGTAAGTGCTTAAATATTTAATCACAAGTGAATTTTATTTTTTTGACAAGATAATAATTATAATCTCCAATTAATAAATGTTAGAGGTGTAATCAGTTAAGTAATCCTTGTTGTCTTTCTTCATTATCAATGTTATCAGTATTTAGATGGTTAAGAATTCAGTGTTTTTATGCTATATTTCGTATGTTTTATTTAAGGAGATCTCACAAGGTGTTATGTACTCTACATCTTTTAACCTAAGTTTAAATTGATGTTTAAAATTTCTGAAAATAACGTTCTCTGTTCTCTTAATCTGTTTGCTCGTAATCTACATTAACCTTCATAATGTGCAACTAGATATTATATACTTAACATAATAATATTTTCCTGTATAACAATACCGTTAACCAACCAATAGTTCAGTTGCGGGAAAAACCGGTGCAATAAATGCATTGTTAATCGTTATCACAGAATAAACAATTATTAAATGTTTGACAGATGTATAACTAAATTTTTGTCTGCCAAATTGGATATACACAACTGTCAAATATTTAATAAGTTGATTAGCAATCCGTGAAACCAGTCCTCTTTATATTTTGTTTAAACGTTACTGCAATGGTTAATAAATAAAGCTATTTCTTAGGATATGGTATCGTAATAGTAAAAAATGCCAAAGTTTCGATATTGAATGTTTGTGTCTTGAACCATGACAGTTAGAACTTAGACCGATTTTAATAAAAGTTAAAATACTTTAGTCGGCTAAAATACTTTTTGCCCGAGTGAATTGCCGGCGTCGCTACAATCGGACGCTTCTAAAAAACATCTATTCAAATGCATTTATTTTGTATACTTATTACCTAAGTAAAGTTGTTTATTTTTGCATTTGTAATAATTTATGTTACAGTAGGTACCTACCTACCTAAAGAAATAGGCATGCTTTGATTGTCTGGATATCAGTATAGGTGTAGGTATTAAGTTGGTCTGATTGCAACGCTTGTTTACTAAAACTTGTATACTACACCGGCAGAAAATGACGCGCTTCCAACTTTATTGCTCGTACAAAAATATAAAAGTAGGAATTGCAATTTACTACATACCTACTTATCGTTTTATGCTTAGTCCTAAGTTGCTATTAAGTCTTCATTATGTCTTTTTAAGCTCAGGTGAGACCTTCTGTATGTTAATCAGTGTGTTATTTATATTATTAAAATGTTTCATGGCATGTACAATATGTGTTACATTTATGAAATAAATAAATGAAATATTTGGAGTGTTTTCCTTTAGAGTACACCTGTAAAATCTACATTTACTATAAAAACTTCCCCTGACCAGAACGATTTTTAACCGTCTTTTAACAAATAAGGAGGTTCTCAATTTTTTTAGGTGTGCTATCGCATAAATTTATCTCTAGCAGATTTGAAAGATTCCTTTTTTATCTGTGAGGTTAAATAAATAAAAAATATACATAGGTCATATAAAATCGGTTCAACAGTTTTGCCATTGAGTCGGTTTCGCAAGTTTTTTAAACTTCAGTTGTACCATGTTGTACTTATTCTAACTGAGGTACCTAAAATAGCTAATTATGTATGTACTAGAAAATTATATTGTTTAAAACCTGTCTCTGCCTACTGTTTAAAAGAAATTAAAGTGGGTAAGTAAATAAAAGTTCAAGGTCAATAATTTATGAAGTGCTTATTTATTACACAAGATTCAATCATAAATTGCGATTTTGCTCTTATATAAATAGTTATATACAAAAAATATTTTTAAAAGCTTTAGGTACATTAAAAACAAAGCAAGTCTATAAAATCTTAAATAATTACTAAATGAAAACATTACTATATAAATTGTCATATATTTGCTACTAGGCATACTTTGTTCAATACTCTGCTGTATAATTTTTCGAGTTCCTACTGCTATTTCTATGGGCTTTTGAGGATAGAGATTCTGGAAAATAGAGAATCACATTGCGGCAGTTTTTACCATCCCAGAGTAACCTAACCAAGAAATAAACATATATATTATGTAGGCCTTTCTATAAGTGTAATTGAACTGCTGCAAGGGGAAGACCTCGGCGTACGTACTTCGATCAGATAACAGACGTTATAGATTCCTTTCTTTAATTTTATGTGGTGTGCAACGAAGTTTTTTTTGAGGAGAGTAATGAGTATGGATGTGGATGGATATGTGAGCAGAGGCAGAGCAAAGAAAACATGGATGAACTGTGTGAAAGATGACATCGATAAGAAAGGAGTGAATGCAGAGATGACGGCTGACATAGGGAAATGGAGGAGGAAGACATGTTGTGCCGACCCCACATAAAGTGGGATAAGGGCAGGAAGAAGAAGAATTAAGTTTTTTTTTTATAATAACTAAATAGATGATATAATAAATCTATATATTTTTCTTATTACTTTAACAAACATCCGCATCCATCACACTAATCTTTGTTCTCGGTTGGGATCGAACCCACGGCATACGGCGCAGAAGGCAAAGCTACTACCAACTGAGCTGAGAGGCCAGTCAAAGTTCGACAGCTATTACTGTCTAATAGCTTTACAAATACATTTGTTTTTGGCAACAACAGGCAGAGTAGAGATTGATTTAATTCAATAATCTAACGGATAGCGGTACTCTAGGATGGTAAAACCGCCCTAAGATATAAAATTAGTAGCCTTTTAAATATATAAATATAACACATACAAAATTGTGCTTATTCATCGAAAGAATGTTACTAAATGCCATACATTTTTTAATCTTATTGTCTAATATTTTTACATACAAAAATATTCTGCCCCTAAGGGCTTATGCTCACTTGGCGACTGCAACCTTGCTCCTTGCAAACATTTTTAGTTTTCACATAATAGTCGACCAGCTGGTCGCGATATAAGTAAAATGCTGGTCGCAACGATTAGGTCGTGGTCGCCAAGTGGGCGCGAGCGCTAATAATTGTTATAAACACACTGTTTTAATCACATGCTAGTAATAAAAAGTAAGTATTAGTACGATTAATGAAATAAAGTCCAAAACCTACTAAATATTCTCACCAACCACAAAAGCTCATATAATTATGAACCATGTCAGCTTATACTAAGCTGCCAATGATTTTTCTTTGAATATTTTTCAGATTAATCATTTTTCATCAATTCTCACAACAAAATGCATGAACTTGCAACATAAAGAGATTACTTGAGTATATTAATACTAGCGTCTACTGTCAGTCCTTAATCACAATTTCAAAACGTTGAATATTGAGGTTCAGTTGCATACTTATAAAAATAACAATATCAATTTTTGCACAACAGTAACAATTTGTTTCTACCCATAAATAATTTGCATAAGCTTTATAGATATTGAGACTTAAATCTAATTGTAATCTTTGGCATTCTCTTACTTACAGAACATATCAGCTAGTGTGATGGTTTGATTTTATACAGTTTATAGAAATATATAATGCAATATGGCACAAATCTAACAAAATTCGGAATCAAATTTTTCACATAAATTAAATAAGAATTCTTAGGCATAGAAACACATTATTACTGTTTGACATTCCTGTTTAGCGCGAAGGCACATTGATGGAAGTTTTTGTTAAATACATAAAACACCCCCAGACGATGTGTTTGGTCTAGTTGGACTACCATACAGACTATACATTTATTATTATTTTTAGCCTGTATCGTCCCACTGTAGGGCAAAGGCCTCCCTAGCTCCCTTCCACTCTTCCTTGTCCTGTGCTGTGGATGCCCAGACTATTTGGTACCTACTTAAAAATGCCACGGGGGCGTATCCACCTAAATAGTGGATATTAGAGACAACAAAATATCATGGTACTGTAACTTACCCTAGGATGGTTACACGTCATGACTTTCAAAATTATTTAGTGTAAGTGCTTATTTGTAACACGTCTGGTACTAGACGTGGATTGAAAAAATAATAACGTTATTATGAAATTGGCACCATTTTAGTCACAGAATACAGGTTATGTGATCTTAAAGCAGATAACTGTACTGTAATGTCCACACCACATGACCGAGTTGCATAATTAAGTAGAAAGAAATTCATAGTATTAATGAATAAACAACTATGAACTACCTTATTATGCAACTAGAAACGGAAGGAGTTAGCAGATGACTTATAGCCATCTCAATCTTCCAGGTGAGGAAAGAAAGAGACGCGAGTAGAGTTTCTTATATTTTCGAGTATGTCATATAAATAGAGTATTTTTACTCAGACACGTTCTAAATGCTAGTTATATTCAAATAAAATAAATAAACAATAGGGGCCTTAGCAAAAAAATTAAATGATTTTATGCAGCTAGTTTCACCCGTGCCCCTATTTACGGGACGCTATAGTGGTGGGACATGATTTTAACGTAGGCCCAACTCCCATACAACCTTCAGTCTAGACAGCATAATTCACATTGCCAAAACACGCGGATTTGACTAAGCCGTTTTTTCTTTCACCGTTTGAGAGCACTAGCATTGCGCACATACATTTTCTGAACAGGAAAACCCCCACACAACCTGCCAAAAGGGTTTGGGCCTTGAGACAGGATATTTATTTACAGAAAAAGCGCCAGTTCTGTCAATAAGAAAAAACTACGTTTGGATTTCAATTACTGTTCTTTTCTTCTTGTATTACAATACAAGGCATAGATGAGTTTCATTATCTAATCGCGCTTCAACGTTTTATATTTAAGTTATTTTGTAAAACAAAATGATATTTGTAAGAAAACAGTACAGAGTCTTTTATAGTACTCAATGTGCCTTGCCTTATCATTAATTTGTCATGGAGTTTGTCATGATTATTACATAATTAAACACTTCCTTTGATGTCTCTTCTGAGGTTCGGGTCTTAAAACTGCACGTACTGCTTCATCGAACACCTGAAAAAAAATATACATGTTTAAAACTACACACAAATTCTTTGATCCGCACTTGGTGTGCGGACTGGTTTACGCAAGTGCCCTTTCTGCGTGAAGCTTGACACATGTTTTCGGACTTTTAGGTAGGTTCTACGACATGCCGACTTCCTGCTGTCTATACATTTGTCGGGTCTATTCGCAGGCATCTTACACTTTGTATTCTTGTGATCGCCATTCGAGAATGAATCCCTGAGCGTCAGAAATCATGATGCATCAGAATATAAAGCTTTTAATAATATAATTTGATTAATGTAAGTGCTTCTAGATTTAGAAGACTTTAAACTGCGTGACCTTAGAGGCAATGCTTGTTAAAGGCGATGATTAGTACTAAACATCAGTTGGACCACATGCTTGTTCTATCAGCTAGTTGTATATAAAAATTAAAATAACACTCCGTGAATGTCAAGTGCAGTGAAAGCTATAACAATTACGTGTGTATGTCTTTACCTAGCTACCTGCGGGCGGACAGATCCCGACTTTTGGCGAACAAATCTTGCCTTCATTGGTTCGATCGAGTCCATTGTTTTCTTTCCACCTCAAAAATTCACAAGCTCGCCTGAAGAAGTATTTACTTAAAAAAACTGTACAAACCTGCTTGAGCCCGCGCTGAGTCAAAGCTGAGCACTCCATGTATTTGACAGCTCGGATCTTGTTGGCCAGCTTCTGCCCTTGTTCTCTCTTGAGCGGTGACATGCCTTGCTCAGAGAGCAGACTGAGAGTCTCTCTGTCATCCCGCAAATCAATCTTCGTTCCTGTGTACATAATAAACCAGTGAGTTAACACAACACTTAATAGGAAACAAAAAGTCCCGTCGCAAAAGTTTTTAGAATAAGTACTTAGTTCTATTTTTGAATTAATAATATGATACGGCCGGCAGATCTTGGCAGGTGTGGAGTTAGCCGTTTGGCGAATCTACCGTCAGTCATTGGTCATTTTCGCACAAATGGCTAAGATTTTCTAAAAACATTTTTTTTTGTATAAAATCTTATTGTTCTGTATCTTCAACTCCTTCCATCATTATTTCTATGCCTACTCATTCCTCATTGATTATCTCAAGTAATCATTCCTTCAATAACAAAATATTCTTACCGACTAATATAATAGGTGCATCAGGGCAGTGATGTTTTATTTCAGGATACCATTTGGATGTCACATTCTCATAAGATGATGGGCTGAAATTTGAAAATATAGTTAAATTGGCAAAATGGCAAATTCATCATCCGCACTTGGTGTTCGGACTGGTTTCCGCAAGTAGGTTGCTGTTGTTCGAACTTTTTTAGGTTCTACGACACACCGGTTTTCTCACGATGTTTTCCTTCACCGTTTGAGAGTACTGGCATAGTGCACATGCACTTTGGACTAAAAAACTCATTGGTACACGACTGAATTTGAACCCACGACCCTAGGATCGTAAGGTGAGGCCGCTACCACTAGACCACTAGTGCTCTTAGTGAAAAAATTGTTAATGTATGCATTTAAATAATAGGACTGGAAATTGGTGAATAAATATCTACTCTGCTTTACATAATGCTTATGGCAACCTTATGCAATGGATAGCTAAATACCTTTCTTGTATATTTTATCTCACTTTCACTTTTGAAGCCTTGCCCAAATCTAAGCGTTCTGCGGTGGCAAGCAGTGAAACACTTTCATACTTAACAGCATTTTTTGACAAGGCTTAAGTTATCAATCTTATGAGAATGTGAATGGGCAGGTCACCTATGAGATGGACGGACCAAATCAAATCAGCCATAGACGCCCCTCTTAACGAATGCACCAGAAGAGCAGCGATGCGAGATGAGTGGCGAAAAATTGTTAGGCGAGCCACTGCCCCGTCATGACTTCTGCGACTCTTGACAGAGTGTAACAACTCAGAAGCAGAAGTTATTAAGATACCTATAAAAGAAGTACTAAGAAATCTGAGAGGGTGAAAGAAAATCCAGTGGGACTTAAACAGTGATTTAGGACAGTTACCTTGTTACACTGAAGCATATGAGGAAGACATCAGTTTGTGGGTAGCTCAATGGCCTGAGTCTATCATAGTCTTCTTGTCCAGCTGTATCCCAGAGGCCTAGGGACACAGCTACCCCGTCCACAACCATCGGGGCTGAATAATTGTCAAATCTGAAAATATTTTTTTAGTTGAGCTGTGTGTTTAGCCCTCTACCTATAACAATAGTATTACCTCACAGGTCAATCTAGTGAGGATGAGTCATTATGGCATTGTACTGACTGCATGATTCTGACACAGAAGTCTTAAATTTCTTAAGCCTGTATTGCACAGGCCCTTAACTTAATCATAGCGATGTTAGCATCACTGCTTGGCAGCAGGAATGGGTAGTGGTATTGCTTTTCTCCATTAAAAATTTCCCACACAGAACTCTACTAATCACCACTTAAAAGAATGTTCTAACTTATAGGTCTTAGTGACTAGGTCCTAAATATTATTTATTAAATAAAACTTATTAAGGGTGATTAAGAGTCAGTCACAAATTAACTTTCTGCCAGGTAAATAATACCTGTGGTACCTGTAACTCATTACAGTCATGATTTAGCATTGCAATATTGTATGCAATATTAAATGTATGGACTTATAATTTTTTTATGACAGTGTCATAAGAAGTAAACATCTGCAAAGTTTGCATTTACATACAGCCTAAGCTTATTCACCTACATAATCTTAGGGGTTCAAAAATTATATGGTTTCACTTACACTGTTGGCACATATTCACCAGGAAAACTGTCCGTTGTGTAAGATATCAACATGCAGGTCTTTCCGACAGTACCATCTCCGACCACCACACACTTGATAGGTCTTCCAGAAGACATCTACAAGAATACAAATAATGAGACAAAACTTTTATGACTCATTGCAACATCTGAGCGTTTGGTGAAGAGAATCAACACAACTTACATTTCCAAACGCTTCAAAACTTCGCTTGGCACAGCACCTAGTGAGAGGTAATGATTCTAAAATTGCTAAAAATATACAAAAGAGCACGAAAGAGCTTAGAAAGAAAAATCAAATCAGAATCGGAAACGCATTTGAAAGATGGATGGATGCATGTGACAGACCAGTGACAAGACTGACAGTCAATCAGTCAGTCAAGAGAAGTAGTCACAGTCATATCATATCAGCCGTCACCCATCACAATGCCGAATGAGTGAAACGAGTTTTTCTTGGAGGAAGTTCAATTCAATTCAATTCAATTTATTCACTTATAAAATAACATTACAGATAAATAATCTAATGCGTTACTTAAGGATTAAAAACTAATGAATATCTTAACTTAGACTAAAAATATCTTACAAGCTATTTATTTAACTATACATAACTACTAATATTGCACCGGATGTATACCTACAGTATGCTTGTATTGTAGGCATACAAAAAACTAAATGAAAAAATATAAAACAAGATGAGATCATTAACTATTATAGGTACTTAGGTATAGGTATACACAAATCATCTATTTGTACTCTAGACTCTCGCAGTATTGAAAGCACAATCTCTCAATAACATGCCATTTATCGGCAAAAATGTCCAGTTGTGCGTGTGAGGCGGTGAGGGCGTTGAGGTGCCGCTGACTCCTACAGATTGGGGATTGTTGGCGAGCCACGGTGCGTGCGGGCGTTATAGCGAAAAAAGGCACTCGCCCGGGGCGAAATCTGGTACGATTTTCAGGGACATTAAGTCGACTGGCCTCCTTCAACAGCTCAGGGCAATTTAGAAGTCCTCTTAGTATGCGACATACAGCAAGAAGTTGGTCAAATAGCCGACGGGTTTGTAAGGAATTAAATCCTAATGTACCCTGTAGATATTGGGTGGGGTACATGAACGGGTAATAACCGTGCACCTTCCGGTACAAGAACCGAAGAAACCTTTTCAGTAAGTGAAGTAAAGTAAGTATGTCTTGAATTTATTTTCCTTTCCTTTGATTCATCATCTTCCTGTTCCTAAAGCTGGGAACATATTAGGCGGACGCGTCCGTCGGACGCGGCTGACAGCCGCGACTGAAAATATCTAGCTAATGAATGTACACTGAAGTGTGCAAACTATCGGATGTAAGCCGCGGACGTCGGACGCGTCCGATAGTTTGCACTAGCGATGGCCGATTGCTTCAAAAAAAACAATCGAATGAATCGAAAATTGCGCTACTGCGCATTCGATTGTCGATTTAGTAGTTCCTCCCCATGATTATTCGAATAACAATCGACAAACTACTAACTACTATTATACATGTAAGTGTGCGTGCGGTGCGGTGAACTGCGCTGCGGAAGGCCGCGCGGGGCGGTGCATGCGGAGGCGGGATGGTGTTGCGTCGATTGTTTCTAAGTAATAATACTTCGGTTTGTTTGTGTTATGAATATACATTTTATAGAAATGTAAAATTGACCTTGGCAAGTAAAAAGTGTAGTTACCGAAATTATGTTAGAAGGTAGATTTCTAGCTATAAGTTGATTTTCTGTAGAAAATATTTCAAATAAATATCTATAAGTAACTTTTTTACTTAATTTTCATTCTAGTCTGTGTTTTCCTTAGTTAGAAACTCTTTACCGACCCATCTATTCGTAATTTGTTATACTTTAAAACAAATTAATTAATGTAATAACTTAAATCGCATAATAACTGCATTAAGTAGCGGCGCACGGACTTTTAATCTATAGATTTGTAGCGCAGCGCACGCCCGACGCACCATCTTTTGTAACTACTGATTTAGTAGTACGCATGAAAATAGTAGTTAGGTGCGTTGCGTGAATGCGTGACCGCGCGGCAAATATAGTAGTTAGGTGCGTTGCGTGGTTGCGCGGCGTGACCGCGTGGCAAATAGTAGTTAAAGTTGGTGCCAGTCATTGTCGCCGTGCGCCGCACGCCTCACGCGCCGTCAGTCGATAACAATCGACTAGTTTCAATTGTTATCGACTTTTATCGACTGAACTGAACAATCGACTAATTCGATAAAATATAGTAGTTATCGCCCATCGCTAGTTTGCACACTTCAGTGTACATTCATTAACTAGTTAGCTTTCAGTCGCGGCTGTCAGCCGCGTCCGCCTAATATGTTTTCGCCTTAAAACACGATAGGTGGGGTGGTGTGGTCACAGCCATTTTTCTCCGAAACCGTAAGAGCTAGACTGATGAAACTTGGCGAGTAGATGTATTCTGTGAACCGCATTAAGATTTTTACACAAAAATAGAAAAAAACTATGAATTTTGGGGGTCCCCATATTTGAAACTGAAACTCAAAAAATCTTTTTTCATCAAACCCATACGTGTCCATCTATGAATAGGTCTTCAAAAATGATGTTGAGGTTTCTAATATTGTTTTTTTCTAAACTGAATAGTTTGCGCGAGAGACACTTCCAAAGTGGAAAAAAGTTGGTCCCCCCCCCCTCTAACTTCTAAAATAAGTGACTGATAAAGCTAAAAAAAATGTATGTTGTACATTACTATGGAAACTTCCAACGATATTTGGTTTGAACGAGATCTAGTCAGTAGTTTTTTTTTTATACGTCATAAATCGTAAACCGCAATTTACCTTTCGACGAACTACTAGAACTTCTAAAATTCTATGTTATATTACTTACTGCTACGGAACCCTTCATGGGCGAGTCCGACTCGCACTTGGCCGCTTTTTATTTTTATCTGGTATAAGTTTGGTTGTTTTGTTTTGTTCCTGACCGGAACCTCCGGAACAGACAAAATAAAGTGCTGACAGCGCTGCTATATACGATAATATTGGGGACATACGATAATTTAGCCATTGGTAGCTACGATGTACGTTACCCCATTATTGTTGCGTCCAGCATAATAATATATTTTGTCTTTCTTTTTTTTCTTTATTGAAATCAGTACCCCAAGTCCTAGTGCATTCACAACATTTCGTTACCAAATGTTGTTTTCGTTTTGCCAATTTGTCTCTGTCTATTGTATGGAGAAAAGATGAGGCAACAACTCTAACTGCGTAACGTATTTTTGCTGTCTCATATTTTCTCCATGCAATAGAGAGAGACAAAAAGGCGAAGCGAAAACAACATTTGGTAACGAAATGTGGTAGCAAAACTCCGACTTCGGGTTCAGGTTATTTAATGTTACGTATTTAGGCTATTCATGTTATACTTTAATAAAAATCCTCACTTTTATTCGATATTTCATACAGAGTACACTGGCACCCGACGGACCCACCAGAACCCACCAGATGGACTGACGACATTGTTAAGATCGCAGGACAGGAAGTCGGTGGATGAAAAGGGCTCAGAATCGTTTTTCCTGGAAATGTGTCGGGGAGGCCTATGTCCAGCAGTGGACTTTTCAGGCTGATGATGATGATGACACTGGCAGCCGTAGACAGAGCTGGCAGCACTGGTTTTACGTTCCCTGCATTTTACGCTCTTTGGTTCGGTTGGTTTGGTTCATTCATCATAATTCATGTTCGGTCGATTGTTCATTGACAAACAGACAAATTGACATTGCTCATTCACAGCTTTTTGTTTTGGTTAAAAGTTTTTGTTTCAATTTAACATTATTTTATTTTCCTATTTCGACCTCTTATAACTCTTACTACAGTTGTTTATTTAGATTTTGGTGTTCCTCAAAGTTTCCTACATGATAGACTAGATAGGTTGGTATTTGTTATGTGTTGTGTAAAAGAAAATACCACTCGCCACTGGCAAGATAAATTCATTAAAAATGCAAACCCTTATCTCTTTGTTTCCTCACGTCTTCCAATACTTATGAAGAGAGTTTACAATATTCTGTGGTCCGATAACTACATAATGCAGTGTTAACTTTACAGGCCTACTGAATTTGGTGAAAAGATGAGTGAATCATGCGTGGAGACACCAGAGGCACCGGCTTGGTTGTCCAAGTTGGAGAGCCAGCGGGAGAAACTCAGCAAAGCTAGACTGGGCCATGACAGCGGTGCCGGCGCTCCTTGTAACTCGTGCGGTTAGTACATAATGCACATTTATCTAATTTATGTACTACCTACCTTAGAAAATGTTTTTTCTTGCATACATCGCTCTAGGGTACTGAAGTAGGTATTGACCAATGACCATACCCACTCGGAGAAGTCTTTAGGAATCTTAGGGCCTGTCCACACAGCAATATATCACCGTGAGGTTTTTATTCTGCAATCAAAGTAACACCCAGTATGCCAAAATCCACTTCGATCGCACACATTCAATTTCCATCACATCACAGATTTTATTCCAATAAAATTCAATGTGTAACAGCATTGCGAAAAATAACCTCACTCAGAAATATACCTGCGCGGACTAGCCCGAAGAGTCATAAAGACTTCTCCATGACCATACCTACTTCAGGGTTTTCCCCATATCCACTATTTAAGACAGTAGGTACCTATTCAATCTCTTGGTTGACGTAAGTATCCAGACGATCAGTTGAATATTAAGTAGTGAATCATACAATGAATACAATTTGATCCTAATTGTTCTTAACCAACCCATAGCTTTCGGTACTATACCAAGTAAATAGTGACTGTTCTATGACTCGTCTAACTTTCCTGTTTACACCTTAAAAATGTATCTCAGAGGCAAATTTCCCTTATTTATGAGGCACTATCTTAGAGATGACTTTAGATGTAATAAGCTTGCCCAGCATCTTTCCTCAACTATTCTTCAAGGCCAGAGTTTCCGATGATCACAAAGATTTTTATTATGTCCCAAAAAATTCTTCTGATCAGAAGTTTGCTGATCATGTTTTCCTTGACTATACTAGAATGGTGAATATAATTTTTTAAAAGTACCTTTACTTTACCACGAATTTACAAACATCATCATTCTGTAGAAGTCACTGCTAGGCTTATGCCTCCCCTATACCTTTTCAGGCAGAATGATTCTGTGCCTTTTCCATTTCTGACTTCCCGCGATCTTCACAATGTCGTGGATCCATCAGGTGGGGTGGGTCTACAAACTTATAGGCAAGTATTTCATAATCTTGTGTTTCTTTTCAAGGTACAAAATGTCCTGGGCTGGACTTGCACTTTTGGCGAAAAGTGTGCAGAGCGTGCCACTGTAGTAAAGACGTCCATGATGTACAGGATGATGACTTGTCAGGATGGGCGCAGTTTGAGCTGCTTGGCACCGCCAAACCCAAGAAAGGCACAAGTGAGTATGCAGTAGGATTATAAATAAATAAATAAATATTGTTGACAATCCACACAACACGATCTAGCCCCAAATTAAGTCGAGCTTGTACTATGGAAACCAGACAGCTGATTAATACTTAAATATTATTTTTTTGTATATACATACTTAGAATACAATATAACACCCAGACAGAGAACAAATATTTTTGTTCACGACCACGACCTACTGCGCAGAAGGCAGAGCTACTACCAACTGAGCTGAGAGGCCGGAGTCCTGTCAGTTTCATTTCTGTATACAACCACTTGTGACACCGTTATCAGAAATTATTTATTTTTTGTCATATCTGAGTGCAATTGTTTGTTGTCCTTAATAAAATATATACAACTATAACATAGTACCACAGTGACAAATGCAAAATATAAATACATCATCCTGTCTATTTACCTTTGAACATTCCAAACTAGAAATAAAGGTTTCTCTCTATTCTGGAATCTTCAACCAATAGAATCTATTGATCTGAAATATCAATATTTTCAGAACAATATTTAGCAATATCAGAATAATGTATTATTTACGTTTGACTGTCCACTAGTTTATTCTTAGATAGTGTAAGAAAGTAATAAACTGCTTGGTTTTTCAGTACCGCTGATCAAAATCCGCGGCCTGACTGATCAACCTGTTAAAGTCGACTGGGTGCCTCCTAATGCATCAACTGAGCTTGTAAGTGTTTCCTTTCACCCCTTATATTCTGACTAAATGAACAAAAACAAAGAACAGAATGGAATCATAACTAGGAAAATCATGGTAAATATCCCATTTTTCATAAAAATTGTGCTAAAAACCGTGATAGTTTCAAAAGTTATATCATAACTAGGAAGTTTTCCATTTAGGAATAGGCCATTTGGGCATAGAGGCTTCCTAAGGCACTTGTCCCACCGCCAGCGACAAGCGAGAAGCGAGTGTTTATTTATATGATTTTGAGGCTGAGCTATTAATAGCCCAGCGACAAAAATCAGGAAATATCTACTTCAAGCCTAGACAAGATTTCCAGTGTCACCTAATTATAGGTATTTAGTTACCTATATATAGAAAAGTAGGTATTATTATTCTCATAGTTAAGTTTACTAAAGTTATGTTTACAAGTCCACCCAGCCATTCTTCCATGGTTTTTAGTTCATCTCCATCAAATGGTTGTCTGGAAGAAGTCGCTAATTTATTGAATAATATTTACAATAAATAATTTTCTATCTATCTAAATCAGTTCAGCTCTTACGGTTTTGACTAACATCTTAATTTTATTATTTATATTAATAACAGGTTATGAAAGGTCAATCAATTACATTGCCAGGGTCATCAACCATGCATCATCAATTTGATAAGGAGTTATTGATTCTGATAAAGTGTATTTTACTCAGAAGTGCCTGCCTAATCACGTTGTTTCTTATCTATTGCGATATAAATGATATGAAGACATGAATAGATTGATAATTCTTTATTGTTCACCACACTGAAACATAATACAGGATTTATGAAGATTTTTTTGGCAAAACAATGGGTGACCTTATTGCTGAGCGCGATCTCTTCCAGGCAACCCTTTGCATGGAAAAGAAAAAACATATCAATTGACGGCGTTGTAGTTACACAAGTAAATGGAAAGTAAATAATAATGAGATTCCAAGAAATGTAATATTATTACGTTTCTTGGAATCTGGAGATGTATAGATACATTAATTGTAGGAAACGTGAAAATTATAAAACTTTAACGGTAGATTCTAAAGAGATCGCCTACAGATCTGTCAAAGAAAATACTAAAGGTCGCGCACATCTAGGCGATGGCGATGGCGATCAGCTGAAACGCTATATTTGACGACGGTTCAGCTGATCGCCATCGCGTAGAAGTACCACCTAGAAATACCAGCTGATTTATAATACTTGTATAATTTTTTTTTGTAAACAAATACTTAGAATACTTACAATATAACACCCAGACAGACAACAAACATTATCGAACCCACGACCTACGGCGCAGAAGGAAGAGCTGCTACCAACTGAGCTGAGAGGGCAGTCAACTTATATAATTCCTAATGCATTAAACAAGTTTTTTAAAGGGAGAATTGAATGCTATACATCATTTTCACCAGCGAACCTTTTTAATCCATTGACCCTTATCACCAGGTGACAGACTACATGTCATGTCTGGGTGAGCTTGCGCCCGTTTCTGGCTCGGAGGCAGCTCGCCGGCGCCGTGCGAATCTACGGACGCAGCTACCGCCACATGACGTCGCCTTGGCAGCCAGGCATCACGCTACTGACCAAGAAAAGTCTGAGCACACTGTATGTATTGTGGAAGTAGTATATAGGGGGTTCTTCAAAAAGGGCGTTTTAAATGTTTTAAAGGGCCAACGCGCTTGTGATGCCTCTGGTATTGCAGGCGTCCATAGGCTACGGTAACCGCTGCCCATCAGGTGGGCCGTATGCTTATGTCAACTTAGTTGCATAAAAAAAAGTAGTATTTTGATCGCGGTCCATGGTGAAATTACACACGTAAGGAACATCTGTATGCCTCAAGTTGATTGACGCAAGGCAGTGCATCGTAGGGCACGTTTCTGATAATATAAACCTTTTGCCACTAAGCTAGGTGTTTCCGTTTGACATAAACGCAGTTTATGTGATCATAACACATATTGAAACACGGGTATTTACCTTGTTTGTTACCTTATTTTATTTATTTTCCCGACGTTTCGGCTATGTAGAAATAACCGACCGAAGAAACGTGATAAATACCCGTGTAATAGGTTAAATCTTCCAGAAATATACTAGATGGCACTAGTAGAATGTAAGATTTTAATAGTAAGCATACAGACAATTTCCGGAGTTTCATATACAAATTATATTACTGAAAATCGCGCCTTGGAACTCGATACATTTATAACTTACACATGGTTGAGGTATCACGTATCGGATACTTACGTTTGCTCATGTTTCAGGAATACATCACGCGCATCAAAGAGAATGTCGTCGGTATGGGCAACGTCGTTCGCGTAGCGCCTTTACAGAACGGAGACACATTCTCTGTCGAAAGCAGCAAAACCCACGGAGCACCTAAATCCTACGCCTTACCGCTCAAAATATCCAACGTGTCCCGCGGTGTCAAGTACAATATTGTACCGAAAAATGCTTCAGACAAAAAGCTGGTTCTCGATCACCAGGGTAATATCGTCAGCAGCGCCGCTAACTTACCTGACTACAAATCTAGCCCGATCCTCAGTCGTATAGTCAAAGACAAATTACACATAATGCATATTGAATCAGATAGAATCAAAAGTGCGGTAGAACACGGACCGATTTACGACAAGCTACTGAAGAACTTGAATGACTTGAACATGCCGATTTCTAATGATGTTTATCTGCAGCCCATACAGCTGTTCCGGGATGAGTATAACAACAACCCTCAGTTTAGGGATGAAACTAGTGAGTTTACAACAAAAGTCCTTGGAGCGCAGATAATGCCCGATTTGTGGTCGAGCAATAACAACGTCACTAGTAGCGCGAAGTTACTAGATAGTAGGATTCAAAAAGGAACGATATTTGCTCCGAATGGCGAGATATGGAGCTGGAAGCATGAGCCGACTACAGCAGAGCACAGTGGCACCCTCTGTTCCACAAAGATCAGCCCTCAGTACTCCACATCTATGAAGCCAATCAACCAAGTAGAACCGCAGCAGACGGCGCCATTGCGAGACTATCTTAGAACGCATTCAGAAGAGGAACTGCCCCCTCCGCCATTGCCTAACTATAACACATATCCAGGCCAAGCAAATCAAGACACAAACGAATGGGTTGATAAAACTCTAGACAACACTCCAGGCGAGACAGGCTTTTCGCCCATTTCGGAAAGCTCGTCTGAACCTCTCGATCCTATCATCGAACAGTTCAGCGAGATAGAGCTCAGTCCCGCTGAAATGGAGTTTAACAGGAAGTTGTATAACGAAGGTATGCCTTGCAAGCGTTGTACGAAACCAATGTTCGCAGGCGAAGTTGCCGTGAAGGCCGAGAGGGCTGGGGTCGAAGCCATCTGGCATCCACAATGCTTCACCTGCAGCAAGTGTGGTGAGCTGTTAGCTGACCTGGTGTACTGCTTCTACAAAGGAGAGTTGTATTGCGCTCGTGATTTGGCTAATGTCCTGGAGATTCCGCGTTGCGCTGGCTGCGACGAGTTGATTTTCACGCGACCGTATACTGCGGCTGAAGGCCGGGCGTTCCACGTTCAGCATTTCTGTTGCTACCACTGCGACGCGCCACTTGGTGGGCAGATGTATGTGCCAGATGACAGAACGGGCTTACCAATATGTCTGTCTTGTTATGACCAGTTCCACGCAGAGCGTTGTCGAGCGTGCGGCGGTATTATAGGGCCGGAACAGCAAGGCGTGTCGTGGAGCAATGTGCACTGGCACGCAGACTGTTTTATCTGCTCTGGTAGGACGTGTGGGAAGAGTTTGCTCAGTGGCAGATTTGTGGTGAAACAAGAAATGCCGTTCTGTAGTGTGCCTTGTGTACAGAGCAGGATCAAGTAAAGGCAGGGATGGGCGCCGCCAGAATGATCTTAGATGGTACGACTTCTAGAATACATTGGATATGTATAAGAAGTACCTAACTTATTATAGTGGCGCCCAAGTCGTTAAATGACTGCAAAGTAATTTTTTAGTTCCAAAATGAGCTTTGAGAAGAATTTTTTTATAACGGGGACCACAGTATGATATTTAAGACCATAAATATGTTACAGAAGTCACTCTTGTGATAAAATATTTTATATTATATTATATTAATATTTAGTTTAAAAGATATTTTTGATATAAATCAAATTCATTTACATTTTTATTCTTAGAAATTAACTATGTCATTGAATGGTCACAACCTACATAAATATTAAGCTGTGTTGTTAAATCTAAAGAAACAGTACATTCCACGAGTGCCATTACTATTAAGAGAAATGTATCGGAGCTGATATTTTTATATTAAAGTACCTATCGAAATAAATATAAATTATACAATGTTGTGTTTAATTTTCCATTTATTTATAAGTACATAGTTCCATTTAAGTGTCATCCAAACATCAAAGAAAACTACTTCCTCTCAACAGTTTTGATTGTTAATAATGAAAGCCCCAGCGCTAAGTCTACTTCTGAGATTTAGGTTCTGCAAAGTGTGGGTATGGGTGGTAGTCAGACTAACCCCCTGAGACCTCAAAGAATATTTTTGGTGCTCATACTAAGAGGATATTTACTGTGGCTGGGCTTTTAATTCTAGTTATTAAATAAAAACTACATAACATAATGCTGGACTGGAGCATCATGAAAATAATACGAAGTCTTTATGTTAAATATCTTATAATTAGTAAATTAAAAACATAATTAAAATGTACACAAATGCTTGTAAGTTATGAAGCGAGCGAGGTGCCTGATCTGAGGATTTGATTATGCTTTTATCTTCAGTTTGTTGAGATCATTTTTAAGTTTATTCAGGTTCTCTTGCTGGGCTTCTTGTTTGTTCTCTAATGCATAGATATGATCATCGGTTCTCTTCACTTCTTTGCTGATATATTCCATTCGCTTTACAACATTTTGCTTTGCCTCTTCCAAGTCTTGTTTGACTAATACTGGGCCGATTAGTTTGTAAACTTCAGCGTCTTTCTTCAACAGCATCAGCTCATCTTTTACTGTTTTATTTTCATTCAGCTGACCATCAAGTTGCTGCTTCTGAGCCACCGCCCTCCGGTAATCTTTTTGCATATTACTGTAAACTTCCAGCTCTTTTTGCAATTTCTTTTGTATTTCCTCAGCCATAATTAAGTAAAATTGTTGCTTGAGCTTGAATAAAGCGGTAATAAGACTTGAATAACAGTAGAAATAGAAAATTTGTTTTCGTATACGAATATGACGAGCGAGACGGGACGGGCGGGATTGAATTGAAAAACAATGAGGTTAGAATTTTGTTTGGCAATTTACATTGATATTTTTGTTGACTTGACTGATGGTGTTTTGACAGTGACAGTCTTGAAATAATAATGATTTGCTGAATTAATTTTTGAAGATGCGTTTCCTGTCATTTTGGGAAGTCACATTGTTTTTCTCAAGTTTTTCTAGTGTCATTTTGAGTTTTGTTGTGTAATTTCAATGATATTTTAACCAACATTACTTGAGGTCTTAGCTCAAAGTGTTAGCAATTGGAATGAAGGTGTATTAAGTAATATTCTGATTTCATCGAAAAGGTTTCTGATGGTTTTGAAAACAAACTACCATCATTTTGTTTTCAATTCCAATCCAAGTAAGGCCGACTTGTCAATGACATAATTGCATTGACTTGATGAAAAAGTATTTTATTTAGGTATTATGGTAATATATCCTCACTTGACACTGGCGGAATTGATCCGAAATGAACAGATGCCATTAAATAAAGAAAAAGAAGAATTGTTTTTTTAGTATTTTGCCATTGTGAAAAGAGGTAAAACGTATCCGTTTCCGGTTAAATATTATGCTCGACGCGGGAATGTTGAATTTGTCTCTACTAGTATAAGATCCCGCTATAGAAGGACCTTCACCGAGCTGGTTATTTAATGAAATGTATTTTATATTTAATTAAACATGCCAATAAATATATTCTATATGGGTTGCCTATCAAATTTCAGTCCAGGATAATTATGATTAATTAATAATTAATATAAACTTTCCACTGGTTTGTTTATTAAACAAATTCTATACTAATCGAAAGTATAGACCCCAGTATTTTTATTTCTCGACTCAGACTGACATGATTTCAAAACTGAAAATGAACTGAAATGGGCTACTTTGAACTTCACCGGCACCTATACATTACATCCTTCAAACCGAAATACAGCAAATGCTGCAATTTTTTTGGTTCATCACGAATGATTAGGTAGGTACCTACTTGCCTAATTAGTTAGGTACTTATGCTTTGGAGACGATTGAACAGAGTCAGCAACAGGCTTTAAAGATCCTGAGCGGTTACTTCTGCTCAAATAGGGTAATATCGTTATACTTAGACCAAGTCTTTGACCTTGAAAACACCTAATCCTCAGAGTGACGATGGTGATAAAATTATTACATTATACTTCTTCTCATTAGACTTTTGGTAATTTTATTGTTCCTTTTAAATTAAACTTATTCTACTTACTCATTAACTAGAAACAAAATACGTCATTTTCATGGATACCTGCATGTTTACTCCTCATCGTTGCCTCTAAGACCTACAGTTTTTGACCGTACTCCAATGTCCACATGTATTCTGCATTCGGATCTCCACTTTTAGCAGCTTCTTCTTTTACTTTTTTTGTTTTTTCTAGGATGTTTTGCACTTGTTTGTAGAGCTGTGGATCGTGAGCTCCGTCTTGAATTTTTTCAGATCTTTTTTCAAACGTGTGTCGCTTACCAAATCTTTCTCTTACAAATTTTTCGTAAGGGTCATCGTCTTCTTCTTCAGCTTCCTTTTTAGGCTTTTTATAAGACTGGTGCTTCTTTGAATTATCGTAATATCCATAATAGTCTTTGTCAGCATTATTATGATGATCAGATTCGTCATCGTCATTAGTATCAGATGGTTCAGTTGTCTCTGCGCTGTCTTCATTACTGTTATAATGGTAAAAGTTTTGCTTTTTTTCAGTTTCTTTATTTTCATTATTTTTATACGTGGGTGGGTCTTCGTAAGGGTACGTAAATATGTCTTCTGGCAATTTTAATTCAGGTAATTTTATTTCTATGTCATCGAATTTAATGTTAAGATTCTCATCATAACGTTTTGGTGTTAAATTATCGATTGTACCTTCGTCGTCTTTGTCTTCAGAGTGTTTGTTTCGATCCTCGGATTCCTCAGTTTTGTCTGTTTTTTGGTTTTTGTGATTATAATTTACAGGGACTCTTTCAAACTGATCTTTAACGGAATGTGGATGATCTACATCTAGTGACTTTTCTGATTGTAATTTTTCATTGGATTCTTCATTAAGGTCAGTGGTTTCTAAACTTTTATTTTCATTATTCAAACTAGAATTTTCTTCATCTGACTCTATGCTTTCTGACTCTGGATTAATTTCTACAACAGGCTTAACTTCTCCGTCATTAATATGAGTAGGTTCATTTGCTTCATCACTCGAAGAGTCCGAGCTTCCGCCAGGAGCTTCATTTGTTTCATCGTGTGTTTTAACAGAAGATTGCGGTTTTGTTGTTGGAATAATTTCAACATCCTTGTTATCATGATCATCTTTGGCTGTTTCTACTTTACCTTCTTTATTAAGTTGTATTCTTTCATAACTGAAGTCATCTAAGTCAACGTTTTGAAGTTGTTGTGGTGAGCTATTATGATAACCGTGTAATTTATTATTTTGTTGTGGTTCTTCACTATTTTCAAAACTTTCTTCACTTTGAGCCTTTGTGAATTTCAAGTTATTGTTCTTAGAGTTACTATCCTTATCTATTTCACTTCCATTGCTCTCAGTGCTCTCAGTGCTCCTGTCATCATTTTGGTTGCTTTCATTCGAAATATTTTTTTCCTTTACACTTTCATGACTGTTCTCATTTGTATCTAATTCTCGTTCATTACTATTTGATATCTCGCGGCTTTCATTTACTTGTCCGCTTTCTTCACTTGATGCTTTGATACTATTTTTATTTTCATTTTTATTTTCATCTCCATTTACTTCAACACTGTGTTCTCTTTCTTGATTATCATTCTCGGAGCTTGTAATATTGTTGCTCTGTACTTTTTTATCGTCTACGTTATCGTGTAAAGTTTCTATGTTGAAGTCTGCTAAATCAGAACTTTTGATAACATTTGCAGTGAATTTTTGTGGTCGCCATTGTTCTCTATCCTTTACAGGTGTGTGTGCGTGTGAAGTTTCATAGTTTACAATCAGTGGCGCACTTTGCGCGAGCTCGTTATCAGTGGGTGAACGCTTCCGTCTTTTCAGGCTATTCTTGTAATGTCCTTTGGACTTTTTTAAGTCGTTTGTTTCGTTTTTCTTGTAAACATACTTTAATATTGTGTCGTTACTATATGTTTCGTTTTCAGGCGTGTTGTTTATAACTTCGTCAGTGTTGTTTACTAGAGTATTGTTATAACAATTTGTACTTATGCCGTCCGCAGTTGTGTTGGTACACTGTAAGTGTGCGTTTTCATTGGGGGTGGTAGTTCCATTACAGTTGCAAGATAGGTTACTTTGTAGCGCCAAATTTGGATTTAAACTTTTAGTTAGGTTTATATTTGATTCAATTTCGTTTGTGGTATTGCTCACATTTCTGCTCACAAATGCTTCTGTTATCTGTAAAATAATTCAAAGTTGGTTTCAAAATCTGTTGCTATCTACTCAGATCAGATTCTACTAAAGCTCCTTTATCCATGTGCGTGCAAACTAGTAAATAAAACCAAAATTTCTAAGGTGGAAAACAATTCTTTATTATTTACCATTTCATGCTGTGTAGGTACATTTTCTATTTACAATTATTGATACTAATTATATTGATGATGTGTTGTCTACTTGTCTAAGCTGAATAAAATAAATAAGGTGATGTGATGATGCCTCAATATTTAACAAAAATTATGATGCACTAAATATTCAACTACACGTAGGTGTAGGTACAACAACGAATGACACTATAGGATATGGTACAGTTAACCATGGAAGTTGATTAATATTTGACGATTTGAAACTTTGAATAACTCCGGGGACGTTACTTACCTCTTGCTCAAAAAATTTGAAGAGGTTTGAAGATTTACCAGAAAGCCAATGATTATTAAGATTTATTTACATGCAAAGAAACATTAAAACTTTTAATCAACTTCCGCTGCTAACTGTACCTACCTATACAATATTATAGACTTTTATGGTACCCCAGTTCCATTTACAATGCTACAATATTTTTTTTATACAGAATCTACCTATAATTTTAAGCATTCTAGGTAGATAAAACATGGCGACTAGGCGTGGAGTCGCCAACCAATAGTTAAATTGAAAGCGAAAACTCTTAGTTCACTTTTCATTTAAATAAACTAATAGCACTTATTTGAGTCATATAATTATTATTTTCAAAAAATATGGCAATCAAGCGCTCTATTATTTATTTTGTACAAATCCCTAACTATAAATTAACTAACGAAGTTTCCTTATTCTAGCATAATGTAAGATTTATTGAATGACTTCAAGCATGGAAGTAGGTACGCAACGAAAACAAGGCAAAAATATAAAATCAACAATCGATAAAAAAAGTTGCCAAAAAAAATAGAAAATAACATAAAATAATATGATTTTGCTGGGTATTTTTTGTTTAAATTGAGTTCTTGCCTTGTCTCTAGTTGTCGAATGAGGCTAAATACAACAAAAATCATGAAATTTCTATGTCTGTTATGTATTTTATTTATTTACACATTTCTTATTCTAAAATGACATCAAAAACAAAGATAGCAACACTAACGGATGGCAAGCATAAAATATAAACTTAAATATCTATCTACTGCTACAAAATTGAAATACAATTCAAAACTGCTACTCCACTCCAAACTATTCCATTATTAATTGTGGAAAACTGTTTAGCATTCAAACCAATCTATAACGTAGGTTTTTTTTTACGTATTGCATCAACCGAAGCTCCTATGTACGCCAAAATGGCGTCCATTTAAAAAAATCTATGTCACAATTTCCTTAGCTTGAATGCATTTATTGCTACATTACGGTTGACTAATACCACAATACTAATACTAACATCTACGTGTACATTTCTACATAAATAAAACCAGCCATATTCATGTGTGCACCACTTCCTAGTTTAACAACCTATGTATGTATTTAAGTACAGTGAATAACGTTTTAAAAAATATCTTAGCTAGTATGCTACAGAGAGATATTAGAATTATGAGGTATGTCATGAAGAGGGATGAAAGTCTTGTGACTAGGAGAGTGCTAAGTATGGATGTAGATGGATATGTGAGCAGAGGTAGGCCAAAGAAAACATGGATGTGTGAAAGATGACATGGATAAGAGAAAAGTGACTGCAAAGATAACGGCTGACACAAGTTAATGGAGGAGGAAGACATGTTGTGCCGACCCCACATAAAGTGGGATAAGGGCAGGAAGAAGAAGAAGTACCGAAATAGGTTTAAGTTACAAAATAAATATGTATAGGTATGTATATACAATTCCAATCTTATTGGGTTTTGATTACATAACTATCTAAAATCTTCTTCTCTTCCAAAAAACTTCCAATGTGAAAAGAGTGATAGAGTGACTATGGGACTAGTACTTTTCGTAAAAAGACTATAGATTAGTTAAATACGGAAGAACAGCACACATCAATATGGCAGGTTTGATACACTAGCTAGCTACTAATAGGTGTTGGTGCGCTACTTTTTTCCGTGGTAGGGGTTGTAGGAGAAGCTACTCACGAATTCCTTCGCATTGGCGTTGTGGAAGGGTGTGGGTTCCGCCCACTTGCTAAAGTCCATTGAGGGCATTATTCCGCTTCTACACGGAACTCTAGGGTTGCTGTGGAGAAAGGACAATAATATTATTATACACACGACTTGTTAAAAATTGTGGCCTCACTCCGAGCTCCGAAAAGACATCAACGCGCACTTCCGTAAATTGCAGAATTTTCTTTTGTCAGTTTGTTTGTTTTTTTGAATGTTGTTCGTTGTTTCTCTTATTCTTATGTGGTTTCGAAATGATGATTCATAACAGGCAGCTCTATAAGCTTGGGACATCCCATGGGGATGGTTTGAAATATAGCTTAGTGGTTTCAGGGTTGGTAATTTAACAGTCCCGGCTTTATTTATCTGCATTGACTTACGAGCCACATAAAATTATGACTGTATTTGATTTTTGATGGTCTGATGATGGAGCCAAAGGTCTGTCGAACGTAACTCTTCAATCAATTGGCCAATTGAGTTAAAAGTTAGTGAGGGATAGTCACAGGCAAGGTCAAACAGAAAATCTGGACAGATTTACTTTCTCAAAGTAGATAAAACACAATGCGTGATGGTGGCACATTTTTTTCTGATTACCATCCACCGTACTTAACTTTTCGGTGCATTTGGATCGCATCACGAGATCTCAGTTCGGGGCGAACTGCTAGTTATAATTTTGTGTACTTGTTATATTACTTTTGTTTTATATTGTGGTTTTCAAAGTTACTTACAGCTCATGGTCTGGCAAGACCATAGGGTACAGTTGTACTGTGTCGATGATGTCAGTGTTGTCGCAAATCACTCGCGCCAGTCTCGCCTTCCTGATCTCAACTAGCTGTTCCGGTGTGAACGATGAAGGCTGGTTCGGCAGTTCATACCTGGAAAACACATCTCTGGTTATTTTAATTTGTAAGCGGAAGTCGGTGAATGAAGAAAGTCCGAAATTGTTTATGAAAATTGAAGTATATAGGGGAAGCATATGAATTTCAGGTTTGATGATGGCGATTCATGATAAAAGATCCCAGGTTATTAGTCTGGTAAATCTAAAAGTATATCCCAAAGATCATGGTGAACCTGAATGAATCAAATACTTACAGGAGGAATAAAATCGGAGTGAGTAAAAAAAACTTACCAAAATCTGTCTCCTCGTCTCGAGTATGAGAACTGTGTAGCTATGATGCAAGCGAAGGTGGGTCCTAACATAGATCCAGGCAATGGTCTCTCTGATACACCACCCGACCACAGATCCACGTCAATAGGATGCTCGAAGATAGATTCGTATTTTTGCACAGTCTGGTTAGGCATAGAACCAAAGAGGTCCTGGAAAGTTTCCGCTCCGGGAAGGCCGCAGAACTTTCTGAACTCCATGTATCCAGGCAATCCAAACTCGCGACCTCTTTGCATGTTAAACGACACCAGGTCCATTCCGAAACGAGCTCCAACTTTCTTGAACAAGTGGTTTGTGACCTCTTGCGTGATGGAGTCGTCCATGGCTTGGGCTACTTGATTCATGAGTCCCATGACATACTCGTCTAGAACACCAGCTCTGTACAAGTCGTATGGTCTACGGATGAGGTCTGACAATCTCTTTGATGCTGGAAAAAGAAACTTAAATTAGTTGGGTACGCTTGCATATCTGGGTAAATCAAAAAGCCTGTTTATAAAGCTTATAAATTGTGTAATGGGCTCTGGAAGTTCGTTTTACCAATAAACTTGTGTGCCTTTGACCACCTCTCCACAGCGGTTGGCAGCAACGAATGTCCGAATCGATAGGCAGCTGCAGCAAACGAAGCAAGCACGTCTGGGTTTACTTCTTGGTCATAGCCGTCCCAGTAACCCTGTGAATGCCATTGAAATCAACAATTTGAAGAATAGGTTGCTTAAAAATCATCATCAAATGCAAAATAATAGACACGAATATTCATCAAAAACCTTCCAACGGCTGGAACAGTAAAATTTCTAGTCTAGCAAGAGTATACTCCTATACTCTTGCTAGACTAGAAATTTTACTGCACACCACTCCACCACCACCACCAAGAAAGCTGAAAAAAGGTACTGAGGCATTTGACCTGCAGTGGGACAAAATAGGCTGAACAAAAAAAGGGTGTAGGAATTATCATTTGCGTGATGATTGGGCTCTAAGTTTGCGAATTCACAAACAGAGATAGTTTTTTAAACTACTTAACTTACATTTTTCTCAAGCACCAATCCAAACTTCTCCATAACATCCTTTCCAAGCAAGATGGGCAGAAACTCGTTGTAAGTGATTTGCTGGATCTCCGCGATGTTGATTCTTCTGGCTTCCTGGTAGAGAGTTTCGTCATCCCAGTGAGGGTTCACTGCAGCCAGTCCTAGGGCGACGCGGTTGTGCTCACGAGCCATGAGTGTGTGCATGACTGTTAGGACCAGCTGCTCATTCACTCTGATCTCACCTAGGGAAAGGAAAAACGTATAATTTAAAAATTAGATTTCAGAATGGCCAAACTGCTAAACTGATTTTGAAGTTAGTATGGGGCCAACTTAGAATGACGCAAATGATACCTTTAGTAGTAGTTGTAGTAGTAGTAGTATTAGTAGTTGTTTAGTAGTACCTTTAGTGTACCTTTCAGATAAAAAAATCGGATCGAAATTATGCGGTTACAAACATAATAAAAAATACCTACAACCGTATTCAGAACCCCCTTTTTATATGAAGTTGGTCAAAAAAGAGGAGGTTTGAATCTATTGATGAGTCTAAGTGCTACCACAGTAACCAAGCCTAAAAGAACAGGCAGCAAACTACGGTGGTTCCCTTCGTTTTTTGTAATGATCTTTTTACAAACCATTTTAAATAGATTAAACCAAGATACTAACCAGCTTCGAAACAGTACATGTTCTTATTGGGCCTGGTGCAGCCTTCGTCCGGGATGTCAAGTTTAAGAGGCAGCAAGTCCTTGAGTCCGTATTCCTTGAAGACTGGGTTCATACGCAGAATACCACCGTATCCAGTACGCAATTTTCTGGAAAATGAATTTGCCGCGTCTTTACTTTCGAAATTACAGGCAGGATTGGAGATTTGACTTGCAATGCTTTAAAAATAAAAATAAATAAATGTTGTGGACACGCAGAGTGCTGCGTGTACAAGCACAAGTACAAGCTCTGCTTAATTTGGGGCTAGATCACTATCTAGCCCCAAATTAAGCAGAGCTTGTACTATTATATTATTATTAATTATTAAATATCTGCGTTGACTACACAAATATTTGTTCTCGGTGGAGATCGAACCCACGACCAACGGCGCAGAAGACAGAGCTACTATTAACTGAGCTGAGAGGCTAGTCAAAATGTTTATAATGTCTAAGTATGTTTTCTTTCTTTGACAATAGAAGTGGGAATTACAGCAATGACGTTCTTTGCACTTCTTCTTATCGAGGTACGTGTTTTTTGAACCACTTTTTGCACTGATCCATAGCTTCACTAGTTCGTTCGAAAATTATTTATACTGTAGGTCTACCACAAGCCCTGTCTGGCTCTGTTTTTGGCTCTGGTTTTGAGTCTGTGTGAATTCTGACCAGTGTTTAGGCTAGTATAGTATTATCTTATCTGTGGTATAGGTAATACTGTGTGTGACGTTTCGATGTAGGATTTATTTAGTCAGCACTCACACAGACTCAAAACCAGAGCTAGAGACAGAACCAGACAGAGTTGGTGGTAGGCCTACTGATAACCATAACCATACTACAGCATAACAACCATAGCAAAAGCATAATCCACCCAAATATTTTACAAACCAGAAATTGTGGTTTTAAGAATGTTATGTGAAAACTGGAATCTAAACTGCGATCTCTTCTTACTATTTCCGCATGCCGAAGGCTTCGCTTTGCACCTGATATGTTGGTACTTAAGCAGGTAGGTAAGAATATTCCTACTACTGCTAGTTTTTAGAAAGTTTATGTAATACCAACTCGTATAGGTACATTTGAAAATCAGTAGCATTCACAAGCAAACAACAATATTTGAAACTGCTGGCCAAGCGGCCGTGACCCACCTTCTGATCGAAAGGTCGTGGGTTCTCAATCGGTCGTACTGCGAGGGATTTTTTCTTTGAAAAACCAGTCATAATAATAAATGTGGGTATGTGCCAAATATAATATTTAGACGTACCTCTAACTACATTAACCTCCTCAATGAATTTTGAGTTGATAGGTACATATTTGATGGATGTCTACCGTGCCGCGTGGATCAAAACAGATGTTCTTATTTTATTTATTACCTTGCAAATTTCTCGGTGACACCATACACTGTATTTCCATCAATTGCTCCTGTCAGGGTGTTGAACGGAGTTCTTGAACCTGTCGTGAAACATTAACATAGTTAGAACAAGGTAAGGCACATCACATGCAGGCATACCTCTTACATCTGACTAGTTCTTATATCATGTAGAAAGGGTGGAAACATTTGGTTTCCATAACTAAACGCACGACTTTTCCTACTTAACCTGAGCTTTATGTACTTAGAAAAAGTTGTGCGCTTAGTTTGTGGACTTTGCATATCAATCAAGGAGAATATTATATAAGATATCTTGGGGACGCTTCCGTCTGGCACTGATTTGGATCAGTTGAGCTATCTCTAGATCGTTTGTAACGATCTGCAGATAGCTCAACTGTTTCTTGTGTATTTTGTACATTTTGTAAATATTTTGTTTAATTGTAAGTTTCTTTGTGTAAATAAATAAGTGTTTATCAAGGCCAAAATGTCCTTGATTCATCATGAAGTACCCCAGGTAAAGACAACCTAATTAAAATTGAATGGATAATCTAAAATTACAGAACCCGACCGAAGTTGATCTGAGGGTCTCGATTAAGTTTATTGGCAATATAGTTTTTTACCTTGTATTCTTTGTTCGAAAAGATTGTGTCAACTGCATTAAAGGAGGTGAGGTGAACTTAAACTCCTTTCATCACAATGGTTTGAAAGAACTAGTGACTATCTAGTCTACTAGTAAGAATATCTTGTATTAACATTCTAGCCTTCCAACTTTAGTAATATTCAATATAAATTACCTTTGGACTATGCTATGAAACAGCTTTGCAAATACACGATACCTACCAAAATAAATGCCTTTCAATTAAGTTATCATGGTTTATGTACTTGTCCGCCTTCGAATGTGGCTATTTCATATTTATGTCAGGTTGCCTTTACGAGTCGATTTATCGGATAGTTGAGCAAATCGCAATCTATAGACTATAAGTAAGTATATTGAGTAGATCAGATGAACTGACGACACCACTGCTGTAAAATTAAGTAGGTAAGGCTCAAAATAGTTCTCTGATTATACAAGACTAGCGGCCTGTTCCGGCTTTGCACGGGTGGACATTTATTTTTAAAACACGTAAATATAGCCTATGTTACTCAGGGTGAATATAGCTTTCCAATGGTGAAATCATTTTTGAAATCGGCACAGTTGTTTTTGTGTTTATTAATTACAAAGATACAAAAATACAAATCTTTACAAAAATGTCTGTTTTAGACGTACCAAAATCAATAGCGATACCCGACAATAATGAAAAGAGAAGAAAGCTTAATCTCTACCGTTCCAATTTCAATATTTCCATAAGCATGAATACAATGCACTCATAACATAATATAATTATTTAAAAAGAAATAAATTGAATAACCAAATAAAATACCTACAGCTAATTGACACATTCATGCACACGGAATACGTAAAGTAGCAAGATACAATTTTTGGTTTTTATTTTGACAATGTTTTTTTGTCTGATCAGTGTTTCCTAACATCTACAATTTCGTTTTAATTGGCAAAGTGTACCTATGCTTCCCATACCGATTGTGCTGGATTACACAATATGGGAACAGAACAGTGTAGCACTTTACTATCGTATATTCTGTGAAAACCTCGTGACTATGATTTCACGTAACTATCAGATTTACTTTCGCCTCTCACAAGGCGCGGCAGACGATTCAGAGGTCACTCTATTATTAGGTAATGCTTTAATAACTAGATGATGTTGTTACATTTTGACTAGTGAATATTTCTGTCGACCAAAAAAATACTTCCTTTTTTTAACAATTTAGAGGCTTGCGCTAGACCGCAATCTCACCTGCTGTTAAGTGATGATGCGGTCGACGATGTAGCACGCTTACCTAGAAGATACCTCTATTCAGTCTTTGAAAACGTCCAAATTTTAGGTGCTCGAAAAGACAGACGCCGGCAAGGAATTCCACTCCTTGGCTGTCCGCAACTTATAGGTTGAATGAAGCAAAGCGCTTAGTTATTTTCAATCATCGTTTACATCTTTCCTAATGCAATGGCGGAAGTACGTTATGAGTGACAACGAATGAGGTACCAACATATTAAGCAGCCTTTTTCTTCTTCTTCTTATAGTGGCACTGATTCTTTCAAATCAGTGTGGTGAAAGGATTTTAAGTGCACAGAGAGACTCTTTTCGTGCACACACATTGTTTTTGAACTTTTTATATTCTACGACATGCCGGTTTATTATGCAATTAATGTAATTTTATCATTATTTACCTACCTATCTACAATATCTTGTATTACAACCACAAAACCAAATGTGGTTACTCAAATGAAACGTAATACCCAACGGGCACCTGTGAGACAGGTATTTTTGTTGGTGGACAAATTAGTAACAGAGATTGACGCGTCGAAACCTTTCTGATGTAAAAATTATATTTCATTGCACCAAATTTACACCAAATAAAGTGTAATTACAATACTAAGAAGCCACTTACGTTAATTTAGGGCAAGGTGGTTTTGGGCTCTTTTGAATAAATTACAGATTACTTTACATAAGGTATATGCACCGCTCACTGCTTTGGACCAGAACATGACGAAAGTGACCTATTCGGTAACGGTAGGTACTCGTACCTTCTTATCTACAAGTAGCCTAACCTAACTGTAGTTTAACTAAACAGTCCTAGTGTTTATGTCTATTCTGCGTCTACAAATACTTTTTTATTTCTAGGGAGCATTGGTGGTCTAGTGGTAGCAGCCCCGCCTTCCGATCCGTAGGTCGTGGGTTCAAATCCAGTCGTGTACCAATGAGTTTTTCTGTTAAAAAATGTATGTGCACTATGCCAGTACTCTCAAACGGTAAAGGAAAACATCGTGAGGAAACCGACGTGTCGTAGAACTTAAAAATGTTCGAGCAACACGTGTCAAGGGTCACGCAAAAAGTTCCCGCCAGCGGCCTACTTGCGGAAAAACCAGCCCGCACATCAAGTGCGGATGATGAATTTGCTGATTTTTTTTTAGTTTTTTATGACTTATTAAGACGGTGATGGCGAAATTAGTCGTCATTGGGATTTGCATCATTATGTATTGCTTATTATGACTTACCCAGACGGCAGCCGGGTCTAGGCGACGGGAATCCTCTCACGAAGTCAATGCACTTGACTCCAAACAGACGGTAGAAGTAGTCGTCATCGGGGATTCGGATCTCATTGCAGTAAGGATGCTTCAGGTGAGGGGGCCTCTTGCAACACTCTTCAGGATCATTGCGGTTGATAGGATCTGTAAAGCATTAGAAAATAATAAAGGTTTTGTGATTGAGAGGTGAAGCATCTTATTTCGAAATCTTATGTAGGCCGCTTGTCGTGAATAAATTTTCTGATAAAGAAAATCATAAAAAGAAGATAGCGAAATAAGTTTCTCATAAAAAGATATGTATAAATACAATGGCCAAATAGAGCCATGCCTGTCTGTCTTTGTAGATATTATCACAGTATTGTCCCAGATCATGTGCGTTGACGAAACAAAGCTTTGTGTCTAGGAATCTTACCAAGAGGAGTTCCAGTAAGGGTGTAGTCGTGATCCATAAACTGGCCCCAAGCGATGACCATCACAGTGCCGGCGTGATCGTGGAAACCATCGTCAGGATGCATGGTGCGGGAGACCACACGAGACAGTGGCAGGTCACGGCCGGTGTGGGAGATACGGGGCGAGTTGATGCCATCAGAGAAAAGAGGGCTTAGTAACCTAGGACAGAAAACATGGCATTTTTATTTGGTGTGATAGTAAATTGAAAATCCACTGATGAATTTCAAGCTCCCGGATAGTTGAAAAGTATCCATAGCGATTATTTTCTTCTCAAGATCTTTTTAGCTCTGTTTTCATTGGGTTATGTGCTTCTCAAATTTTCCTAGGTTTTTTAATGGATTACGCAGCTGACTTAACAGAGTGGACATGCTAAAAATACGATCTTATATTGAACTTCTTAGGTGGGTCTGGTCATGATTTACCTTTGGAAGGGCGCATTAGTAGCGCCCCAAGTAGGATGCCGTAGATTGTTGCAAAGTCCATCCAGTCTTCGGTATTTGCCAGCTCTGCACTCCACGTGAGAAAAGACCGGCGGGCACACCTCCCTGATGAGAGTCCTGGAGGTATCCACCAGGGGAAGGCCTTTCTCAATCTCTTCATACGTCAAGCCATATCTGTTGGCAAAAACTTTGGTTATGTGAAGATCAATGACTATAAATGTGAATCAAGTCACGCACAATCAATAGCAAATTTTGTAAGTAGGGGCTCACTAGACCAGTGACTTTTTTGTCACGGTAGATATACATCACAAGAACTCTCAGTTTTTTTAGTGAATTTGACAGTTCTTGTGATATATAACTACCGTGACAAATATGTCACTGGTCTAGAATTGAGCTCTAGGTTTCTCTCATGCATCCCACATTTCTGGAGAACTAGATTTACGCATAAACTTATGCATAAGAGCAGTTGATTTTAGAGAACGGAACGACGGATTCAGCTAAGACAAATGGTACAGTTTGATGATCTATTAAGCCTTGCGCACATCTAAGCGTTCTGCAGTGGTGATCAGTGAAACGATGTCAAATTTTGCTGTCACATTTGTTTTTTTGTTGTCATTGGCGTACGGTACGGCTACGGTAACCGCTTCTCATCAGGTGGGCCGTATGCTTGTTTGTCCCCTTAGTTGTATAAAAAAAAAATTACAGATTCCCCTGGACCGTATAAGTAAAATCTTCAATCGAAGGCTAATGAAGTATCTATCACCTTCTACGTTTCATTGTTAATAATAAAATATAAAAAGCACTTGAATTTGGAATAGATAATCATAGTCATTGCTTCAATACCTGTTCAAATTGATTGATACACTTTAGAGCACTTCATGTTACCTATTTTGTAACGGATATAATCAAATGCCAAGGATTGTTGCAGTCATAATAGAATTTTAGTCATACGTAGCGGATAAGTAAATTAATTAACACTTATAGGATTGAAGACAATTTATTAGTTTTGTTTGGCAACTTTTTTTTTTTTTTTGGACAATTCACACAATACTACCCAGCCCCAAACTAAGCAGAGCTTGTAATATGGGAACCAGATAGCTGATATAATACTTGAATACATTTTTTTTTTTTGTAAATGCATACTTAGAATACAATATAACACCCAGACAGAGAACAAACATTTATGTTCACCACACAAATATTTGTTCTCGGTGGGGATCGAACCCACGACCTACGGCGCAGAAGGCAGAGCTACTACCAACTGAGCTAGAGGCCAGTCGACATCTTCCATGTTTGACAGTTGCTGAGAAAAATTTAAAATGCCATCCAAAAGCCCACTAGTAGGGAAAGTACTCCGACTACATAGAACCATAAATGATGATTCTAGAAGTCTAGACTTAGGAACTCCCCTGTGCCGTAACGAACCTAAAGGCTTCTTGAGTGACTGGTTTTTTAGAAAGACTACTTCGCTGTTGACACTCCGTCTATTACAAATCAATCACCTGTCTTTGTTTCCTGTGTTTGATATGGGAAAGTGGTAGAGAGATAGTGATCCGGAAAACATTTCTTGTCAAATTTGAATTGTCGAGTCAAGTCTGTTTATCATATTGGGAGATTGCTCAACCTGTAGGCCTACCATGAGCTCTGTCTGGCTCTGTCTCTGGTTCTGGTTTTGAGTCTGTGTGAGTGTTGACTAAATAAATCCTACGTCGAAACGTCACACACACAGTATAATACACTCACATAGACTCTAAACCAGTGCCAGACAGAGCTTGTCGTAGGCCTACTGATGACGTTTGTCTTTACCTATTGGTAAGAGCTTTAGGAAAGAGTTTGTACTTTTAGAGCGCATTAATATGTCTTTTTGGATCTGGTTTTTAGGAGTAGGTGTGGATGGATAAGTTGTCATAATGTCAACTAGTACCAAATGTAGTTCAAGGTGACGCACTTGTTCCACTTATAATTTTTACAATAACATAACTGTAATCAAGGTTAATGACACATGAATCATGATCTTTATTGATGAATAAATTATAATATTATTCTTAATTCAGATAGGTATACTATAAAAACTGGTCAATTAAACAAAGTAGGTATTTTGTAATACTTATAGGCGCACCTGTATCTACCTAATATAAAAAAAAGAAAGCAGATGTAGGTGCGTATCAATGCTGTTTGTCATAACCATCTAAAAGAATCAGAATAATATAGAAACCATTGTTGGAGCGGATATAGACCGGTAGAAACACAAACAAAAACTTTATGGAGGTATTAACATAAAGGAAAGCATGCCCACACAATGAACTAAAACCTAATAGAAATATTTATAATAGGCGTAAGCTTGCGTAAGTGGTAGATATACTTAGAAATTCCTTTATATCGTTATAAAGGAATCAAATCGAGTTACAAAGTAGATACAGACAGACAGAAATCACTTCTGTCTGTCTGTATCTACTTTGTAACTCTGTAACTCTTTGCTGGTGGGGGGGGGGGTGTCCAAACTCTTTGGTCTTCATGATTTTTTTTTCTCAACTATATTAGCTTTGGGTTTTTTTATTCCTAATTTTATTGGATTTGGAGCACTTTGGGTTCATGTTTTTTGGTGTTTACCGAACCACCCATAATACCCTACCGTATATAATAGGCATGAAGACAGTAATCAAGTATCGCCAAAATATTTATCTGATCTAATGAAAAAGGATTCAAAGATTTAAAAAAATGTATTTATACTCTTATTAATGTCGAGATTGTCAATTTATTTGATAATATAAATCTACAAAATACAACAATCCGCCATGATGGCTCAAACACCGGTCAGAGCGAATTACGTCACGGCTATTTAAATGTCATTCTGATTTAGTACAAAAGCACCAATGTTTACTGTTGAATACTATAACCGTGACGTAATAACAGACGCCATGACACCAGCGAGCGTTTTGGCGAGAATTTGAAAATTTAAATTTAAATGTACTTTTATTGCACAAAAACCTTAATTTTCTACAGAAATATGATATATTTTAGACATAATAGATACTTCTGAATATGATAGAAGAGATTTTGAAAATTAGTCGTCAGGCCTATTATGAAAGTTTATTGTTACGTTTCTTGATGGCTGTTAAAGGCGGCTTTTGTTCCGGATATTTTTAGTCCGTCGGAAAAACGTTATCCACCCGAACAAAGCCACGCTCAAAGTTAGTCTTAAATTACCTATAATTTACAGGCACTGCAGCATCTTAATTCGAAGATTATGATAATTTCTCCAAATAAATTTCCGTTAGTCAGTGATTTACTTAGATTTTATGTGCCTTGTAAGGTCATTACACTGTTACATAATGGATCTGTCGAAGAATAGGCTATAGTGAGTTAAAAAGACGTTCCTCCATTTTCCAAAACTGACAAATTATACACCTGCCTGATTTCATCATCAGTTCTACTGCTGGTTTCCCTCAAGTATTTTAGGGGTCGGTCGTGGTCACCATGCTTAGGTGGTAAATTGCTGACCGCAGTATTGAAAATGTGCTCAAAGCCGCCACTGCTGCTGGTCTTTTTAAATTAACTTCACCACTACGCTCTATCCCTATCTAGATAAATTATTCTTTTCTTTTCCTACAGTTTTCTTGTTATCAATCTTATACTTAGTACGATTTGCATATAGCTAGTGAGTTTTCCCACCGTCAACTGCCTTAACCAATAAATAAATCTCAGTCATAGCCCATTATTATTTATTAATATATCATAATGGCATTTCAAAGCAACGAATGCCCATTTTGATTTGGTTTCAGTACCTAAATAGTTATTTTTTATAAAATTAAATTTCAAAAAAAATATTCAAACATTGACATGTTTATTTTTATTACAGAAGGTTTGGAGATATTTTTAAAGAATCTATACGCAGTTCTAAATTTAGAGAGAAAGCTAAGTAGGAACTTATAGAAAGACTTCCACTTCCACTGCTTCCACCTTTTCAAATTGAGTTCAACAATACATCATGTTAGGACATAAGACTTGAAAGTCTATGTCCATGTATGTCTATGTAAGAAAGTAACGCATATCAGCTGGGTGATTGTGTATATTTGTTGCAATCAAAGATTTTTTAATAAGGAACAGCGATCACAGATGTTGTTGCTATCATTTTTGGACCACTATCTATTTGTTGCCATACTAGTTTTACAAACGAAGTCCGTATTCGCTATCTCATAGTTATTACGTCAACATTCAGTCTTCTTGCGATCGTTCCTTGTCAAAGATAGGTAATATTTAAATTCGTTTTTATTGAAATCGAAGCTCAAAATAATGTCAAAACTGACAGATGATTCGTTTTCATTGCAATCGAAGCTCAAAATAATGTCAAAACTGACAGATGCGACTAGGTTATGGTTGCAACAAAAAATACGCAATCACTCCATTAAACATCTATTGTGGTGACTAGTGATAGAAGTCATATGAACACACCTACAAGCATTGATTCGAATCACATTACATTCAGAAGCTGCGTGACTTGTATTGAAACAATAGAAGCTCAACTAACGTAGCCTAGATCTATCACTCATGCGCTACGCTGAATTATACGAGCACGTGACCTTCGAGATAATATAATAAGATAACCACAAAACATGAATGGCTTTTAATTTGGCTTGAAATATATAGATTAATTTGATAAAAAGCTCTGCCTGACTTCGGCCTTGGATCTTGGAGCTATAGACTTTACTAGGCCTTCCCCATACACGTTTTGTTATGAAATCGCATGGAGAAATAATCTGGAGTATAATCTTAATAGTTGAACCCTTTTAAGCTGGCATGTACCAAGATACGTTTGCTATTGGGAAAGTTATGTAGCTTTACTTTATTCTTTTGTATTTCAGATCGTACACGGGTGAAGTTAAGAAAGAGAAAAAATGTACCGACATGGACTGAAGAATTCACAAATCTGTCTGGGTCCCAGATATTATTATCTAATATAAATCCCACTTCCCACTAATATTATAAATTCGAATGTTTGTGTGGATGGATAGATGGATGAACGCCAGAACAGTATAGTGTAATAGATTATAGACTGGAATACCACAATAGGATACTTTTTATACCGAAAAAGTATCAGGAACGTAACGGTAACGAGGCGAGTGAAGCCGCGGGCGTTTGCTAGTATAGAATAATACTGGATTGGTAATAGCTATTTATATCAAAAGCTGCTAAAATAAATTATGACTCAAACTAAACTAATATTAACACCTCACAGAATACTTCAATCAATGACCTACATTTGAGAACAAATAAACAGACTTGACACTTGACTCAGATGACTGTGAATGGGACGCCCTTGAGAAAGCCATAAGATTAATAGGTAGACAGTTAAAGAAACCATTTATCTTACGTTCTACATGTGAAGCTTGAAAAGACTAGGAAGTGAATGGTGACCGCTCCGAGCAAGGAATCGCTTTGGCTCTTCAATAAGTACTTGAAGTGGCCCTCTTTATAAATTGCTTCCGTGAGCAGAGCAAATTACCTACATAACTACACACGTAGCGATGTGATAGATTTCAATTAAACTCAATAGTTAGAGTCGATAAACTAAGCGATGCGAATTACGATAGTATTTTTGGAACAAGCATTTAGATTATATTTCTGTTTGAAAATTATTATAATTTTGGTAAACCATTCCGCATTTCACCACACGGTATCACACCGTGCATAATCGCAATAGTGCATAAAGCCTTGTTATTGTGGAAAAACTCTTTGTTAGCCATGGTTTTTTATGAAACAATTTGGTCAAACAGCTAAATTCAAATATCGAGCCAAGTGAAATAACAGAAGATAGGTAGATCGTTCGTCAGACATCTCCTGAATAAAAAGTCCATTGTGAAGTGGTGTTTCATTACATTACATCCCTTTCAGAAGAAAGTCTTCTGATGGAAGAGACGTAAGATCCATTCCGCCTTAATTATCATAGATTTTTTATATAAGTATTTAGTGCATCTCTCTCAGCTGATTCGCAATAATAATTATTATATAATACCTAATGCTACGCTAATGAGTGTAAAATGGCATTTAGACCTCCGTTCACTGGCTAAGGCCACTGTAGGCGACACTAAGATCAAGGACTAACCCCAGACAGGATTGCATTCAACTGAAGCAGTCTACAAGTCTCTTACGTTAATGTTTCACAACCTTTCCCTTCCATTCCAACTGCCACACAGAGCGGACGTGTTTTTGGCTTTTTATTTACACAACTGAGAGTACGACAGGGCTTCGCCCCGAAGTCTTCGTTCGAGTTTTTGCTGGTGCTGCGCCCCTGGAGGTCCTTGGAAGAGGCGTCTCGTCGCGTCTCGAGACCAGTGTGGGTGAGCCCACTTTTTGCACTTTTTGCATTTCACTGGATTCGAACCAGCGCCGGGCGTTCGACGGATCTTCGATTCGGCCCTTGAACAAGCTAAGCCAAACGCTGCATGGGCGGCCGCGTCAAAATTATCATTCGCATCCTGATACAACTGCCACGATTTATTTGCTAACGCCTGCGGAAATTGTTGCTGAACAATCTAGCTCACGGACAATTGCTTCCTAAATATAACGCATCAATCGCCTTGCCTCGGCATTAATTCTTAATTCAACTTCTGGTCTGCGATGTCGATACGTCAACCTCCACCAGTTGTAGATACGTCGCGCCTGCAGCTAAGAACACCTTTCCCGACCACTCACTACAGCTCTGACTCTGCTTTAAATAGCACAAATTATCCAGATCCGAATGTTAATTATTTTAACATCACGAAGCGTCGTAAATGTACATTTAGCGATATAGATACACCTATAATATCTGCCTGTGAAATAAAAGACTTATTTGAAGAACTACATAAGCAGCAAAACCAGAAATTTGAGAGGTTGTGTTCTGCAATTCATACCATAGTGAATCAGAATCAAGATATTAAAAACTCTGTTGAGTTTATGAAGGGTCAGCACCAAGAACTACTTCAAAAAGTTGCCAACTTGGAACAAGAAAATAATAAGTATAAAAATCAGATATCAGCTCTAGAAAACAAGCTAGACCTCCTCGAAGATACTGTACACTGTACCAGCATTGAGATCCGTAATATACCGAAACCAGACACCGAAACTAAGCAGGACTTATCCTCCATTGTCCAGAACATTGGCGCATCACTAGGCCTAGAAGCAATTCAGCGTCCGGAAATTAAGAACATCTATCGGACAAAGTCTGATGCCATTGTGGTAGACTTTACCACAACGCAAAGAAAGGAAGATATTGTTTCTACCCTGAAAACCGTTAACAAATTCAGACGGGAGTCGAAAACTCCGTCAATAACCACCGAAGATATCAAGCTAGCTGGAACTCCACGTCCAATCTACATCTCTGAATACTTGACAAGCCGGGCTAGGCGTTGGTTCTACATCGCACGGGAGCACGTCAAGTCCAAGCAACTATTCGCCACTTGGACGTCGTTTGGAAAGGTGTTTGTTAAGGCCAAAGAAGATTCTCCACCAGTACGCATTCAACAAGAATCTGAGCTACTGATTAGGGTATAGCTTATAGAGTAGTTTATCTCTTAGAATTTGTTGAATGTCAACGACTTACTTAGTTATTCAAACCTAGACATACATAATATGTTCACTCAAAGTCATTCACACAACACAACTAATACACATCAACATTAAATACCTTTATTATCTCTTTTCCCAATAAGTTGAAACTTCACACTAAAAACATAACCTTAAAAAATATATATATACATATATCATACTTGCAACGCTTGTTACAATGACAAACATTGAAATTTTAAATGCGGAATTGGACTCATTCTCGCTAGCCAAAGAGATCCGATGCGACATCGACGATGTCAAAAAATATTTCCAAAACAACACCAAATGTCAATCCCTCAATCTCCTCTCACAAAATATACGAAGTATAAACTGCAATATGCCGTCCTTCCTCACGCTTTTGCATCGATCGGATATAAATTGGGACATTATAGTACTTACTGAATGCTGGCTGCAGTCAGCCAAGTACATCCCAAATATTGAAAACTATAACTTTGTATCGTCCACCATACACAAAACCCAAAATGAAGGAGTAACTATATTCTACAATAAAAAAATAAATATTACTTCTGAAGAACCCCCCGTGCTCGATGCTAACTGTCTCACAATAAAAATTGATACGGAGACATGTATCATTGGTATATACCGCCCTCCTAGTCACACTGATATTTCGAACTTTATACATTCACTCGACATAACTCTCTCAAACCTGAAGCATTTCAAAAATATTATTTTGTGCGGGGATATAAATATTGATATTCTTCCTCACACAGCAGACAAACGCTCCTATGAATATTTAAATCTATTAGCAAGCCACAGCATACTTCCTGGGCATACTCTTTCCACTCACGGTCGAACGTGTCTAGACCATATTATGATTAAGACTAAGCTAGAAGCCACCTGTCTAGTCATGGATACCACAATCACTGACCATGAGAGTGTTGCAATAAGTATAAGTCGTATTGCTCAGCTAGAGTACTCTAACAAACCTTCTACTCGCATTGATTACGTAGGCCTCGACAGAACTATGCAAGAAATACATTTTGGTTCTATTTCCAAATTCTCTGATGTTGATCTTGCAACAGACCAGTTAGTTGATTACCTGTCAACAGCAGTTAGAGCTAATACCAAAACTGTAACGATAGCCAAACGTAAACGCATCAGCAAACCTTGGATAAACACAGGACTTCTTCGTTGTATGAGAAACAGGGATAACCTCTATAAAAAACTAAAAAAAGACCCAGATAATGAGACATTAAAATTAACTTATAGACGCTACCGAAATTACTGCAACTCCCTTTTAAAAAAATCTAAAAAGACCTATGAAAAAAACGAAATTGATGAAGCAGGTGGCAATAATAAAAAATTATGGAATGCCATAAAAAAAATAAGCGGCTCCTATAGTGTAAAAGATGATCCATCCTGTCTTCTTATAACTGATAATCCTAAAACGAGTGTGAATAAAGTTAACAACTTTTTCTCTGAAATTGGTAAAAATCTCGCTGAACAGATTGACTCCTCCGGTCATGATGGTGAACTTCAATTCGAAGATTCCATTGTTCCTTCTCCTGTTAACTCGTTTGTTATGCTACCGACGGATGAAGAAGAAATCATTCAACTTATCAAAAGCCTTAAGGACAATTGTGCTATAGGGCTTGACCAAGTATCAGGAAAAATACTTAAAAGATACATTTCTCTCCTAACATCTCCCATAACCCATATTTGCAACCTTTCTATCTCTACTGGAGTTTTTCCCCGTGCATTCAAATCGGCTCTCATCAAACCCATCCACAAATCTGGTGACAAAGGTTGTGTCAATAATTATAGGCCTATCTCTATTTTTACCGCACTTTCAAAAATCATGGAAAAACTAATGAACCTGCGCCTTATAACATTTCTTGAATCTAACCATCTCTTGTCATCCTCTCAATTTGGTTTCAGACGTGGAAAGTCTACCAATGATGCAGTCCACGGGCTCTTAAACTGTATTATTACTAATTTAGACAAAGGCAAAAAGTGTCTGACAGTGTTTCTTGACTTAGCAAAGGCGTTTGATACGGTATCTGTCCCACTCTTGCTGCTAAAGCTGGAGGGAATCGGGATAAGAGGTTTACCTCTTCGATTGTTTACTAGTTACATGACCAGCAGAACACAGCAAGTTAAAATCCTCAACTGGCTAAGCGACGAGGAGTCGGTTACTTATGGAGTCCCACAGGGCAGTATTCTTGGCCCAACGTTGTTCCTCATTTATATTAACAACTTGTGTGACCTTCAAATGAGCAAGGGTAAAACTTTCTCCTTTGCTGATGACACTGCGTTGTTTTTTAGTGAGAGCAGCTGGAACCAGGTCTTTGAACTTGCTCAGACTGGATTCGGTAAGGCTCGCCAATGGTTGCAAAGACACCTACTGACGCTTAACGTCTCGAAAACGAAATATATGGCCTTTGCCTTCAAATCAAATCACCTGCCCCCCACTATTAACACAATCACTGCACATAATAATTGTACTGCTGGTACTGCTCCATGCTCTTGTCCGCCATTGCAAAGAACTGACTCCATTAAATACTTGGGTGTAGTTATTGACCAATCCCTCAGTTTTAAACCACATGTAGAAGTGCTTGTACCTAGGTTGCGTAAGCTTATTTACATATTCAGAACACTAAGACACTTAGCTGATCGACGTGTTACTCAGATGGTATACTACGCACTGTGCCAATCACTATTATCCTACTGCATCACTTCTTGGGGAGGTGCAGCCAAGACCCACGTTATTGAAGTGGAGAGAGCACAACGTGCCATACTCAAGGTGGGCGCTGGTCTTCCATACCGCCATCCAACGGTTGACCTTTTCAAAAAATGTGACGTACTCACGGTCAGACAAACTTTTATTCTTCACATTGTGCTCAAAAAACATGCTGAGCTAGAGTACGATCCACTTATCACGCAGGGTAAGAGAAGGAAAGGCAAAGTTTGTAAAATCACCGCCTTCCGCACTAGTCATTCACACAATTTTTACTGCTACTTGGGTGCGTTTCTATACAATAAACTAAATGCTATCCTTAATTTATATTCTTTGTGTAGACTGTCCTGTAAAAAATCAGTTTGTGACTACCTCAAAACCCTGGACTACGAAGCAACCGAAAATTTATTAAAATCCCGGATCTAATTACTATCTACCAATTAACACTAACTAATGAACCCATTCTGAGGATTACTTTTTTTATATCCAACCACTATTTAAACCACATCCATGCTAAATCCACCTCTTCCGATAACTCGCTATACTTACATGCTACGATCTCTTAGTTTTAAAATTATAAACTCACACACACACCCACACTAAACATACTCACACCATCACTAAACATACATACACCAAAGAGTACTCCTGTGAAACCCTGGCTCTCTTGAGACTTGAGGAGTACTCTCAGAAACACACATTCATACACTCCGATTACTCATCTTCTTACTCACTCTCACATTTTTTTCTTTTTGTACTATTAAAAATTGTCTGTTTCTCTTATTCGCTCACACAATGACAACAAATTGTGTCATTAATGAGTACCTAGTATTAATTTCAGTTTTTCACTCAAGTTTCAGAAACTGTTTGTACTTACAGAGTAGGGCCTGGTGACTTGTATTACAGGTTCTCACGAACCTACTTCCGGCACCAGTCTCTCACGAAGTAATCCTACTGTATCGGTATTTGTTTGCTATAATTACTATTAATTAATGTACTTTGTGAGAGAAAATAAATAAACTTTATTTATTATTTATTATTTATTTAGATCAGACATGTTGATCGATGCTTTATTACATTAGTTATGTGCATCATTGAATGATTACCTAATGAATCATGACTAAGTGGTTTGATCTGAATAAAAAAAATGGCTGAGCTCTTCTGCTAGGTAATCATCATCATCATTATCCTGAAGAAGGCTACTGCTGGACATAAGCGTCCCGCACACGTTTCGTCCCAGGAAGCATTTTCCATCCACCGACTTCCCGCGATCTTGACAATATCCTCGGTTTATCGGATGGGTGGGCGTCCTACGTTCCGTCGTCCGGTTCGTGGACGCCATTTGAGAACCTAAATTCACCTGCAGCTGTCGGTTCTTCGAGCTATATGACCTGGACTGCCACTTCAACATACTAATTATACGAGCTATGTCGGTGACTTGTTTTTCTACGGATATTCTCATTTCTGATTCTATCACGTAGATAGTTAATAGTAGTCTGCTAGATAATGAACAAATATGAAAAAAGCTATGGCCAAACAAACTAAAGAGCTTACCAAATAAGGCAAGTAACGGAAAGATACATAGAGCTGAATAGGAATTCATACATTCATGATGACAATGTCAAAATTCGATTCGGCAATTCACCTTGCACTACTCGTGCCAAAACCAGAATCGGACCAATAAGATCACGCAAGTTTTGGAAGGTTACTGTACAACGGGGTCAACCAAAGATCATCTTAAGTAATTACAGTATTGCAAATCGTGACCCCAACTCTCGGACCCGAATTTTTAATTTAAATAATTATTATTATTTTCTTTACTTCTGTTTGCGTAGTTTAGTGTGGTTCCTCGCCACGCCACGATGGATAATTAAGAAACTTGGATTTGAGATAGATTGCGAATAATGTTAAATTAAAAGTACAAATTATAGAGTAGAGATGATACGGTTAGCGTAGCCGTAAAAAGTTGAAGGCGAAGTGCCAGACTAGGTCGCTGTCAAAAATATTTGAAATTTGAGTTTGACGTTTCACTTTCGTTCGGAAATAGAACGTTCATAGAGCGCCGTAACACTTCATATCCGAATAAAAAAATGTACTCCAAGAGATAATATAAGTCCGAATACTTAATTGAGTAAATAATCAATCAAAACTTAATTGAGTGTATTTTACGTCAATGCAACTTACCGTCGGGCTATGTTTATTGAAATGTCAAGCACGAGCTCGCCAACACTTGCGTAGTCCTCTGGTTTCCATTCTCCCTTGGGCTGGGCTACCACTGCAAAAGGAAGTATACACTGAAACTCTGAAATTGTCTTTGCATTCGACCTTATTGCTTTGTATAGTTATTATTTAATTTGTGTTTATTAATTATCTCTTGTTTGTCTCTTTTATATGTATGTATATAATTTCAGACATGACTGTATGATCGTTAATAAATAAATGATAATATGATATGACCCGTTTTGAGTGTGACCTTTGCATAATAAAATTGTCTATTCATAATTATATTCACCACTTAGACACACATTTTAGACCTCTTTTTATACCAGTTTCCTCTGGTTAGTGTTTCCTGTGACCTTTACGATGTCGTCGACCCATCGCTTCCGTCTATGCAATAAGTTATTTTTGGCTACATTTGGAAATAAACATAATATAGGTTCCGTATTTTTGGCGAGCATTTTTTGAGGGGATGAAAACAATAAACTCGTGTCATCGTCACGTCGCCGACACCTCTTCGGTAAAGATCGACAAACTTCGCCAAAAGTCAGAGGGGTGAAGGAGGGGGGGGGGGAGATGACACTTATTCCATGATTAATCTAACCGTTTGCTTGTTGAGGGTAGCTGATTGAGTTTTTATTCTTGAAATATGGCGTTTTCGGAATTCGCTATTTCCAGGAAGCTGGAGAAATGCACATTTTTTTACAACTCTCACTGGGACGTGCCCATTCAAAAGCAAACGGAATAAATCAAGGCAAGCATACTTACGAATTCTCTGTCTGGCTTCAAGATAAGCTTGGTTGATGGCATCGTAGGTGATGCAAGTGTGCTGGCCATCGTAACCACTGAAACAAATATCCAACATTATTATAATCACATACTATTTAAATAGCCTGCATGGTGAGTGACTGACATACAACACACAGCCTAAACTGTTAGTTCTAATAGCGACTTTAAGTTTGGAGGGTGTCCTCTTATTCAAATATGTAGGTATACTAAGAAAGGATTTTTGAAAATACAACTCCTATAGGGATGGATGAAGCAGGGGTTGAAGTTTGTATGAAAAAAGCTTAACGCGAACGAAGTCACGCGGGATTCCACTTGTCTTATATACAATAATAAAGATACCACAATCGAAAGATCAAAGGATTGATTATCTTCTAATGAAAAAATATGAATAGAAAGTCTGAATACCATCAGATTAATCTGTCATCTGCAACGTCTAATCGTATGGCCCTAGGCACGATCCTGTGTAGATTCCAGTTTACTATGCCGCGCCTCATTTTAGACTTATGTGTTTTAAGTATGGCCTAACGACTAATAAAAATTTATTGAGCACTTTGGCTGAATAATGTTAGAAAAGTTAATAAGTCGAGAATAAATTTAACCTTGTAACCTACGACATTTAATTAGCATTCTGTTTAGGCCTGGTGGATGGCGATCAGCTGTAACGCTGTCAAATAGCGCTGTCATATTTGACAGCATTTCAGTTTATAGAGGTAATTCTGTGGTTTCAGCTGATTGCATTCGCCATTGCCTAGAAGTGCGCAGGTTTTTAAAAGATTGAGCATTTATTATCTACTCCGCAATTAACACTTCGATGGCAACCATAATCCACACAACAGTTAACTAGCCCTAAATTAAGCAGAGCTTGTACTATGGAAGCCAGATATTTTTTCTCCCTGGGGATCAAACCCTCGACCTACGCCACAGAAGGCAGAGTTAGGTAGGTACTACCAACTGAGCCGAGTAAAAGGTATACATATAAGTTAAAAAATAGAATTACTTATGTCCCTTTTTCTTAAGAATAATCTTATAGATCAGTTTAGCTTTCGTTCAAAATAGAGATCTTTATCCTCTCATTTATAAGGAAATACATTTTTTATCATAAAATCATCAATTTTTTGCTTTATTAATCAAATATTTATGCGATTACGATTCCACGTTGTTCCGGTCACTTAGTCACATGAATTTATTTACATAAATAAATAAAATACGATATTCTTGCAAATTACTGCCGTTTTCTTTTTAGAAAACTTTTGATTGTGTTCCGCGTATGACTAACTAATGCCAGGTTAAAAATTCAACAATAAAATAAGCGATGAGTGCTACTAACATGTCTTAGGGAAAAGTTTACTCAAACCTTCTCGTTTGTTGTATTAACTAGTCATTTAAATGAATACTTACATAGATTTATAGTATAATCATAGATTATGAAGATATAATATATGATCAAACGAACTTGCAAAGTGAAGTTCGATCGATATTATATGAGTACGCTTCATTCGAAGTTATAAAACGAGGTAGTATTATTCTATGCTACTGACACCTTTGCACATTTTTTAAAGTATAAAAAAAATAAAGTTTGGTTTGACATTTCCCTCAGCAGATCGTCATTCTTTTTTTGTGCACGGCATCAAGCACACATTCTGCAGTGAAAAATTGGAAAAAATGCTGAAATGTATTGCCGGCAATACAAATTTGGATATTATTCCGAAAAGCTTCGTAAGCAAAATACGGCTAAAAAGCGTTGCGTGATTGTGATTTCGTCATGATCTGATTCTGATGAAAATCCAGGTAAGTAAGTCTTGCATTTTTGCATTCCTGATACCTGAGTGAAGTGAAAAATGTCACAAGCCGATTTAAATATCAGCATCTAGTAAGCGCCCTGGAGGATTAACTGCGGGTTATCACGAAGGGTTAGCATGATGCTTAAAAATTGCCTGGAGGTTCGACTGCGGTTCAGTCATTTAAATGAATACTTACATAGATTTATAGTATAATCATAGATTATGAAGATATAATATATGATTTATGAATGCAGAGTTGACGGCTGACAGAGGGGAATGGAGGAGGAAGACATGTTTTGCCGTCCCCACATAAAGTGGGATAAGGGCAGGAAGAAGAAGAAGAGCGATTTATAATGCTTTCGTATCAATATCGCTTAGTAACATCCAAACTACCTCCAAAACAAGCAAATTCTTAAATGAAATCTAAAACAAAAACTTTTTCAAAGAAACAAAATTTTTTTAGAGCTAGTGTTGGAACAATCATATGGCCCCCCTGAAATTTAGTGTTTAGTTAGCATAATCCATTTCATATTCATATTCATATTCATATTCATTTATTCATTGTTTCATGTGTATTATAGGTCTTAGGGGGTAATAACGTCCAGAACATGAGCCCCGCTGGGGCATTACAATGGCCTTACGGCGAAATTAAATTAAATTATGTAAATCTAGGTAACAAACTTCTGTAGAGAATCTAGCATAACAATAAAATCTTAAATCTATGTATGACTATTTGACTTGGACGGCTTGGTAATATTTAGAGGTAGGTAAGGTGTAGTTTTTAAATCTCGTCTTCCATAAATTCCTTAATGCTGTAGTATGATTTATTGATGAGCAGTTTTTTAAATTTTCTTTTAAAAGTGATATTTTCAACTTCGTTTTTAATTTTATCTGGGATTTTATTAAATATTACTATTGATCTATAGTAGGGACTGTTTTTATACATTTCTAATTTGGGTGCAGGGAGGACAAGCTTGTTTTTCCGGCGAGGGTTTTTATTGAATTCAAAATAGTTTATATGTTTTCTTACAAATTGTGCAATTTCTAATATATATATGGAGGGGAGAGTAAGGATATTTTTTTGGACAAAGTAAGATCTACAACTTTCGGGTTGGTGAATATTAACTAATATGCGCAAACATTTTTTTTGCAGAATGAAAAGATCATGTGCATCAGTACTATGTCCCCATAATATGATGCCGTATTTTAGCCAAGAGTGAGCATAAGCATAGTATGCAGATAGAGCGGTATCGTAGTGTGTATTTGTTTTAAGTATACCCAGAGCATATATAAATTGTGATAGCTTAGATTTTATTTTTGCAACATGGTCTTTCCAGTTTAAGTGTGTATCTATTGATATTCCTAGCAATTTAAATTCTTTTACTTCTTCAATGTTAAATTTACTTTTGATTGCACTAAGATTTAAAATATTTTTTTGATATGGTCTAAATTGAATAAATTTTGTTTTCTTTGTGTTAACTTCTAAGTTGTGATCTTGTAGCCATTTACTAACAGTTTTAATTGTATCTCCAATTTCATCATTTATGTCTTGATTATTTGGATATTTAAATAATATCGATATATCATCAGCGAATAAGACACACATGGGGTTCAGCGTTTTCGGTAGGTCGTTTATGTAGACTATAAATAGTACACATCCTAGCACGCTGCCTTGAGGAATAGAACAGTTAGAAATAAGAGTCTCTGATTTTATTTGTTGAAGTTCAAACGTGGTGTTATTAAAGTTTTCAATTTGTACATATTGTTTCCTATCTGCTAAATAAGATTGTAGCCATTTATGCGCTTGGCCGCGTATCCCTATTCCATTAAGTTTAGTTAGTAATATATTGTGTAGAACTCTATCATATGCTTTGGACATATCCAATAACAGACCAACTGCGTAGTGATTATCTCGAATGTAGCTCAATATTTCTTGGATATAGTGGTAAACTGCAAGGGTAGTTGAACGTCTTTCTCGAAAACCGTATTGGTGTTTGTCAAGGAGCTGATATTTTTCGAGAAATTTATTAATGCGGATGGACATGGGTTTTTCAAAGATTTTAGAAACTGTTGGGAGAAGAGCTATAGGTCTATATTGACCAGGATCGTCTGGCTTTCCTCCTCTTTTTAGAATTGGTTTTATTTGAGCTATTTTCAATTTATCTGGGAAAGCCATTTCATTTCTTACACAGCCATCTCTTACATTATTATGAGGTAACTATGAGTGTTTTTATGGACAAAGGGTGATCTAAATCTTTTAAATCTTAAAGGAAACTATTTTTATAGTTTATTTATGCAAACTATTTTGTTGCGGCATATTTAATGGACGAATTACTTTCTGTTCTTATCTTTAAGTTGTCATCTTGCAGGTAGAGTCCGCGCAAGGTAAGTTTGCGCGTGACGTCTTAAAAAACCTGAATATAAATAATCTCCCAATAACAAATATGGACTTGCACTAAACGCAATGCTAGTTCTATATAATATCTGCATTCATGTTTGTGATCGGTAGATATATTGCCAGTCATTTCGCCATCCTTCACGTGCAAAACTATCTTGAGCGAACTCTAGAAAGTAGCCTTCCTAGGTCAGAACCGCTCTACCAATATTTGACGCAGACTTGTAAAGGCTGCGTGAGTCAATCATGGGTCTTAATGGATTGCACCGTTAGACTGTTGAACTCATCTTTACCGTAGTGACAAACCTGTCTATCGTGAACTACAAATAACTCATATGCGCTTCGCTTCTTCTTTTTTAGTGAAACCGTCAAAGAAGTGGAACTCTTTACCGTCGTCAATGTTTCCGAAGCATCTTGGAATTTTCAAGTCAAGAGTGAACAAGTGGATAATAGCTAAGCGTGGCTTAGCCTTAAGCCTTAGGCTGCATTTTCACTTTCCATCAGGTGTGATGGCAGTTTAACAATTAGCTATCAATAATAAAAAAATAACTTTTAGAGAAGCTGAGTCTATGGTTACAAAATCGACAAAAATTTCGATGTACAGCGAATGAAAGTGAATGTGGGTATCTCCGTTGCTCAATTTAATGCGTGCTAGAGACTGTGGATTAACATTGTAGCGTAGCGGTGTTGAGATGTTACGACATACGGGCAGAGGTCAATTTGAGAGGCGTTTATGGGGAATGTAAGCCGTGAGATTTCCTATGAACCAGTTACTGGTTTATGGTGACCATAATACGGACTTTTATAATTTTTTTAAAGTGATCCTTGTGTAACTTGTAAAACTTCTTCTTGTCGCATGGTGAAAGGATTTTAAGTGCCCCCTAAAGAGGTTCCTTTCGTGCACTTGACACATTGTGCTGTCAAAATCTTAGGTTTTACGACATGCCGGTTTCCTTACGATGTTTTCCTTCCCCGCTTGAGAGTGCTGGCATAAAAAAAAAGAAGAAAGTATTCCCTGTGGTTCTACTGAATAATACTTTTTTAAACTTCCGCGATCACAACACTTATTGAATTTGTTATTCGGATATTTATCACTTATTACCTTATTTAATTTATGTTCGAGATGAATATGTGATCGATTCACTGCGAATAAACACCATTTTCATTTGGAGCAACAAACATGTCACATGTTTGTTGCTTAATTAACAGTATTGTGGACGCTAAAGAACGGTTGCCGTTTTGAAGGAAACAGAGCTTTAGGTGGTCGCTTTTGCAACAAGCTGTGAACTTGCTATTCTTGTCAAACTTCCGAAAGCGAAATTGTTACGCATTTTCTCATCCATTGTTCTTGTTGACATGTTCATTGCATGTTTGTGTTTCTGCGAAATTCAACGAACCACTTCGTACTTTTTGTGCTGATAATTTTCATAAATAATTTAAAAAGATGAAGTAGGTACCTACTTCAAAATAAATTATCACACACGAAAATTTCGTTTACCTACTGTAAAGCCTTGCACATCCTAGGCCATCTGCGATAGCAATGACGATCAGTTTTAGCATAGGTTTTTGCATACATGCATACATGCACACTGTCGCGAACTTATACAGTGCGATATTTGACAGGCATACACTGTTAAAGATGTGAATAACGGCTTAAAATTTCTAACAAACTTTATGCTTACGCTTTTTTTATAATCGACTTTAGTAAGTTGCTTTTAGTAGAACAGCAATAAAACGATGAAATGGCATTTCGTATTTTTAAACATTTTGATTGTGCAACCTGTATGCCTGCTTACGCTGGTAATAATAAGGTTCAATTTCATCAGATAAATGAAAAGCAAGTAGTCTTTTTAAATTTTGTTTAGTTGCTTAACAAAAAAGTCTGCTTAGCTTAGGTTAAATGCTTGTTGTTTCATGCCCATCTTGCTCTAATCGCCATCACAAGCGATGTAGACGGCTAGGCTTTAATGTGTTTTGAATATATTTGTCTGAACAAAATAAGCTCGGCAGTTTGTGCAAAGCATATAGACAAGTGCCATTAGTTGAATCGTGAGTAAGCTTTACTATAAACTTGACTTCCATGCCTCCATGGTGAAAGATTGGAAGTGTGTCACAGTGTCAAGTTTGTGGTGACAGTTACGCAACGGAGGCATACGGTGTGACAAATATCATTCACCATACATCATACTCCACTTGTTGACATTGAAAATAGTGTGGGGGTAACAATTTGTAATTGGTGACTAATTTGTGAAACATTAGCTATCTGATTTCACGTTTGATCTCTGACAAGATCTCATTCGTTAGCAAAGTCGTTGACATTGGGAGTGTAATTATTCGAAGAACGTATTTGGAACATTGTCCATGTAGGACCCTGTGCCTATAGAATGAGAAAGTAGATGTGAACTAAACGTGAGACCACTTTCAAATACTTGGTAATCTATATCAGTGTTTTTTACATATATTGAATAAGAAATAATGTGTTAAATTCTCTTTTAGTTAGGTTGTATGGTGTGCAATATTTTTTTTAATCTATCTGTAGCACTTTTTAAATTAACGCGATCGTTATGCATAATTTGGTATGGGGAAATATTTAAGATGATGGCGATAAATACCCGTTTCTTCCATAAAATTATCTATCTATGTTGGCTCTTCTTTCATCCGATTTTATTAAAGAGAGACACTTCTTTCACGTTCACCTAATTTTTATCCTCAAACAAAACGATGATTTTCATCATATTTCTTTTCATGTTTCGGACCTCTCCGTTTGTTTATTTTTTAAATGCCTTTCTATGATAAAGATTTCAAAGAACATGCATTTAGTAGGTCCATGATCGTTCATTTTTAGCCTAGTTAGTGCAATCCATCTACGGAGAGAGCCATCCGAGCCAAGCGAAAAGCAATTAATCATTGAGAAAATCATCTAACCAATTAAAATTCAATAAACTACTTTCTATAAGCTACATAATTTGGTTAATATCCTACGTAGAGTGAAAATATTTGTTTACAGAATCAATGATTTTGTAATTTAAAATATAGAGGTATGCTGAAGTATTGTATAGCTTGACCTAACAACCGGATCCAACTGATAACTACTCAGATATACGGGTCAACCACCATATGTGGTTAACACCTGAGCTTTCAGATAGATTGCAAAATTATAGTTACCTAGAATGGACTGATTTCATTACATGAAATAGCTAGGCGTATTGTCTGTTCCTTTATGGGTATATTGGTTTAGTAAAAAATGTGCCAGTCTGCTCCATTTAAATATGTTTAAGGTTTTAGTTTAATAAGATACAGACACCGCTGATGTAACTACTGAACTAGTATTTTTTCTTCTTGTATAGCAAAGGCTTAATAATCTTTTAAAACTATAGATTTAGTTAGCTAAATGGCATAAGCTTGAACTCGAAGTTGCGCTTAAACGCAGGGTGCGTTCAAGCGAATGCCATTTGGCTTGTCGAACGCACTATGACGTGTTCTAATTTTAAACATACCTCTAGACCTCTACCCTCTTTTCTATTTTTATTTATATTTTTCTAATACTTACAAGTTTCCCTTCAACAGATTGATGCTGTAGTCATACGCCGAAGAGCGTCCCGGTCCAGTCAGGTAGAGTGCGCAGTCGCCATCATCGCTTGCCGCTTGCAAGGACGCGTATGCGCACGCGCATGTTAGCGCTATTATTAGCGCTCTGGAACAAAAAAGGCTAATGAATGTTTCGTTTTCACGCAAAATTAGAACAAATAAAGTTTTAGTTATTAGTTTGCAAGTACAAATCTCTGTCCTTTTTCATAAATCACTTTTACTTGTCTGTTGAAGTTTTGTTTAGCCTATGGATAGTTTTAATGGTGTTTTAAAGCAAGCATGTTATTAGCAAAATTAAAGGTTATGAGCATAATAGATCAAAAGTGAACGTGGGCCGTTTAATCCGCTAAGTCCCGATTAAAATTCTAGTTGAGACTACAATTTAGCTTAAGTAGAGCAACGTTATGATATACACTTAGCACTAAGACAAAGGCTAAACGCCCTAGTCTATACGACCGTAATCAACCGCACTTATAAACAACCTTGCCAGCAGACTGGAACAAGCCCAAATACTTCATAAAAATACTTCATAATGCAATAAAACAAGTAATTCATAACTTCACAAATTACATCACTTTACCGGTTGCTAAAAACATACCTATCATACAAAAATCTCTTGAATACGTGCAATTATTTTTGTAATCCACATCGACGTTCAGACACCGCAAATTAAATAGAATTGCTCAATTCATACATCAAGAAAGGCAAAAATAATTTATTGGTTAAATATCTGTATAGTGGTGGCATTCAATCATATCGACTGTACTTGTAACGATAATTTACGACAACAATAATTTTAGTTTTATAGGATGGACTGAGAACTCACGTATTTAGATGGTATGGCGATGGTTTTCATAAATATTATTTTCGTTGTAGGTAAAACTGATAACATGCATGAATGCATAGTATGCACAGTCTAAAGAACTAGTGACTAGTTAGAGTAACAATAAAAGTAGTTTACACGATAATTTGTTTTTAACAATCTTTACCAATTGCATTTTAATCTCCTAAAGTCATCGACTCACGACCTTCCCCTTGATTATTTTATTTTGAAGTATCTTCAAAAATGAATTGCTGTTCGTTAGTTTCGCTAAAACTCAAGAACGGCTGGACCGATTTGGCTGATTTTGGTCTTGAATGATTTGTGGAGGTCCAGAGAAGGTTTAAAAGGTGAATAAATATGTATTTTTTCAACGGGAACGGTAACGGGGCGAGCGAAGCCGCGGGCAGCCGCTAGTTTGATATAAAGTTCGCTAAGGTCCGATTTCACGGATGACTAATCGACCAATCAAATATAAACATTTGTCAAACATTTGATTTGTCGATTAGTCATCCAAGCAGTTGGTTTTTAGTTATTTTTATGCCCTATAATGCACTGCAATCCCATCAACTTGGAGGATACAGATGTTCAGCTTCACGTGCCACTAACTTCACCGGCACCCACACCCTTCAAACCGAAATACAGCAATGCTGCTTCACGGTAGAAATAGGCATGGTACTAGGCGTAATACTTCCCTGGACGAGCCCATCACAAAGAGTTCTTCAACTCTTTGTCTACTTCAAGTATTGTCTATGCCATGGTAACTTGGTACATGTGCAAAGAAACTACGCGCTATCAATACCTATTTTATCGATAGGTGCTTAGAAACTAGGTGGATAAATTAAGTCGATCTAGGTGTGGACGGTTGCCAGCGGCTCGAACATATATCTTTGGTAACTTTATGTCCATATAAAGTTATTATTTAAGTGCTTAATTAAATCGAATATACTTGTTTAGTCGTGACATATTTATCTTAATTATGTGAGTTGATAGATCAAAACGACGTCGATATTTTGCTTATTAACTTAAATCAAGTGGTAAAAAAACAAATAACGACCAAAACCATTTATGGTCTTTCAATAATCACGACTAGGATAAGTACCTCCTTCATAAGATAATGTATTTATCATTTAAGTCCTTAAAATCAAAGTAAATATGTAGAAATGAACACTCACTCACCACGAGATCTCCGAAGCTTAAAGATAGGCTTTTGGCTCCGACACTTTTATGAGTAAAACTATTTTTAATAATTTACACCCAAAAGAATCACACTGTTTTTGAAATAGCTCCAAGCAGACGAGTTCGTGAGGGATTTCACTGTCGTAGAAACACTTCCCGAGTAAAGGCAATGTTTTACGTACTATAATGCAATCTGGACTACAGTGACGATCTACAAAATGAAGCTATTTCATGGAGGACAAGGCCGAAGATCAAACCTCAGTGGCACGTCTTGGGCTCTCCCAAGACGTGCGTGCTAGGTCTTTACCTAAGTCCAGTCTCTGTCAGCCGTCATCTTCGCATTCACTCATCTCTTATCCATGTCATCTTTCACACAGTTCATCCGAGTTATCTTTGGTCTACCTCTGTTCAAATAATATGCCACATCCATACTGATCATCTATCCCTCCTCATAACATGCCCGTACCACGCAGGCCTATTGCTACACTAAGTTTATCAATATCTATGTACATACTTTTAAAACCTCATCAATCAATACGTCAATACAAGCTCAATTTATGGTTTTTACGCAACAGAACTGTCTACCAACTGTATTATAAAACTATTTGTTAACTTAAACAGGTTTACAAAATTCGCTTGTAAGGTTTTCTCTGCGCAATGAGGTACACTTAAATTGAGGGTTCCGTACCTCAAAAAAAAACGGTGGGTCACTTTGCTATCCGCCTGTGTGTAGTATCAAAAGTTTGAAATTAGGAACTCAATACTTGGTGAAGCAAAGAAAGAAAATTTAACTGTAAAATACAATTTTTGTCTTATTGAGATCACCAGAGATCACCAAGCTTGTGAGTATACAGGTTGGAGACTTTGTGGTCAAGAAATAAACATACGGAACTCAACAGGTGTAAGACTGGCTCGTATTTGTAAATTTATTTTATATCATACGCACGTGTCTAACTGGGGTCCTTAGTAGTGGAGACTGATTGATTTTATTAACTTGATGTTGACTTTCTATTAGGAGCTTTCTGCCTTGAGGCAGTTTTGCTTTTTCGGCATTTATGTAGTTCCCGGTCATTAAAATGCCTATTAAATGAATTTTGTAAGTCGAAGTCGGTAATGACTTGTTCAGTTACACACGTTTTTTTGGAAGTAGAACTTGCGACTGGGAGTTATTTACTGTATTCTACTTAAAGAAGTTACCAAACCTCATAGCCAAATACTTACGGCTTATTGAATTGTTTAACAGGATGCTTATTACGTATTGTATTTGTAAGATAGATAGATAAAAACTAGCTGCGCCCCGCGGTGTTACCTGCTATTAAAAAGTATGTACTTTTCCTCTATGCTTATGATAAGTTCATCCTCTGTAGCAATTGGACTGGGGGAAAAAATCTTAAAAAAACACGATTCCCTCAGAACCGTGCATTTTTAAGGAATAAAAATTTGCCTGTCATTTTCGGAACCCATAAATAACTTTACATGATTTTATTGAATTTTTTTTTTTTTTTTTTTGGACAATTCACACAACACTACCCAGCCCCAAACTAAGCAGAGCTTGTAATATGGGAACCGGATAGCTGATATAATACTTGAATACATTTTTTAAATTACGAAATGGTAAGTTCAATTTGTTAGGATGTAATAACATTTAATCGTTTCTATTTATTTTAATGTAATCATTGAATTACTGGTTGGCCTCGATGGCATCTTGAGTGCCTATCCTCTCACTCCAGAACATGTAACTCAAATAATAATTGTTTGATTGGTTGAAACTATACTTAGACCATCTGTAATTTGAACACATTGAAACTGATCAAAGACTGCTGGTATTGAATGACTAAATTTAATTTTATATAAAGTAGGAACTAAAAGATTGATGCATTTGGGAGAGACATCTTTTTCTAGTTTAAATATATTATTTACTGATGGCACGTGAGGCTGAACATAAATTTATGCCTCAAGTTGATGGACGCAGGACAGTGCATCCTAAGGAACGTTCCTGACGACGAGGCAATGTATTTCTTGTTCTTTATCGATGTAAATTATCCTGTGCCACCTTTGCATTGATCCCTAAAAAAACATAATTTTTAAACTATTTTTAGGAATTGGTACTAAATTTAGAACTCAACTATTATAATCTTCTTTGTAGCGTTTGCGTAAATGCACTTTAATATTTGAACAAGGTTAATCCTCTACTAAGTGTACACATTCGGAGTGACGTAAGTAAAAAAAAATGTGCCAGTGACCGTGTATCTGCGCCGGCGCTTGTGCATCGTTGCATGATTGTTCTGTTTGGTTCATTTCATAAACACGGGGCAAGATCATCTAAATAAATGAATACTGTAGAGTCTGTAGACAATCCACACAGTAGCCCCAAACTCAGCAGAGCTTGCAATATGGAACCAGATAATATCTGATATAAACTTATGTACATTTTTTTGTAAATACATACTTAGAATGCAATAAAGCACCAAATAATCTGGAATAGCACGCATAATACTTTTTACCCCGAAAACGTTACAAGAACGGGGCGTCAGGGGAACGGGGCGAGCGAAGCCGCGGGCGGCCGCTAGCGGAAAATATACATAGGTACACAATACACATATATATTTTACACATGCACCCTCTATACGCAAGACGTCCCAAGATCAAAGTGATCCCATAGTCACATTTTAATCTTGATTAAAAGTAAGCTAAATAAATTACAATTCGCTGTGAGCCAGTGAGCATTTCATCAAGTCTTTGTCATAATAATGGTTTTGTTCTCCCTTCTCACGGGTCTCAAATGTAGCGCAGACGGGCATGGTCTTAGATTGTGTAATCGGTCACTCGACAAGATCGCACCGACGACGATGCGCCGCCGTCTTACGTCATCGTCGCTTTGACCGTACCATTTACTTACGAATCACTACAAGTTACTTGTTAGACCATGTAATCGGGTAATCATAACTTAGGGGTCGTCCATAAAGCTACAAAATAATTGTAAACATAGTTGCATAAACATGTTGCCGAGTTGCTGTCAACATGTACAAGTTGTAGCGGATAACACTTGTGTTGCGGATTTGCTAGTGCCATGTATAAGCTTCTGGTTAGCAACTGTAATATACTGACGGATGCGGTAATAGTACATTATGATATAAGTGCGGTAAGTTGAAAATTACAGCCAAGGCGTTATTGCAAGCCCGAGCCGTAGGCGAGGGCTACAAGAAAGCAGAGGCTGTAATTATCAAAGCGCACGTATGTCATACGACGTTTTATAACACATTTGCGAGGAAACAAATAATACTCGGACTTTCGGACGAACATACTTGTAGTAATTACTTACTTGTTAAAACAGTTGGAAAAATTTGAACAATTTGTAAAGTTGATTATTTCGTTGCCACCACAATGAGCTTGACTTATATTTTTGAGAAAGTTCCATGAAATAGGCTAAAAACACACTTTCTGTGAAAATGAATTGGCATCTTTGCTTGTTTTCTTTAAGATGAAGTTTTGATACGCTTGTAAGTATCTATCGTTCGATTTTTCAGGCAAGAGGCTTAAAGTAGCCTTTTTCACTGCCTCGAGAATTTTGGCGGTTCAAATTAATAAGTTCATCATTACTTGACGACATTTTCAAACAAAAATAATACAGCGGAAAGAAAAAGCGCGCGGAATATTTTTTTACTTTTTCACAAATTAGCAAATTTTTTTTTTTTAAGACAAAGGCACAAAAACAGCCAGTATTACTAATAGAGTAAATTAATATTTTTTTGTTTTTGTTACAAATAAATGGTATTAATTTATTGTTAAAATTAATTAAATTAAAGAATAAATGTGTATTTTCTATATTTTATCTCCCAGAGTTAATTTTATTCATAAAATGTTTACCACAAAAAAATCTTAGCAAAGAGTTTTTATGTCAGAAAACTGACATAAAAACTCTTTGCTAAGATTTAAAAAGGTACCGTTCGTGGATTGATAACCGTGCGTTTTACATTACGATAACGCACAAGTACGTAAAAACATACATAACGATATTGAAATCGGTGAAGTAGGAGACCCTTTATGAGCAAATGTGTTATAAAAAAAACTTATAGAATATGGCAGCAGTGTATGCCAATAATAAAATAATAAAGTTGATAAAATTATGTAAAAATAGGTCTGTGCGGGAAGTATGGCTGTAAACATTGTTGCCAGCAACTATGGCATTAAGAAACTTTGGTGTTGAGCAACAGTTTCGCAACAAATGTTTACAGTGAATACGTAGCCTTAATCTCGTGTTTTTTTATGAACTTTATAACCCTTTCCTCAGTAATAATGGTAGAAGTTTAAGACTAACCTCTTCCTTATTTAAAATTACGTGCAATTTATTGATCAAATTATAATAAAAAAATGAAATGTTAACTATACCTAATTGACTTTCCTAAAATGAAAAAGTAATTCTTAACTCAACGGCAATTCGTATCGTTGGTAGGTATTTAAAAGTTTAAAAAACATCCCGCATGATGCACTGAGAAAAATGTAAAGCTGAAAGTTTCGTAACGAAGGTGGATTTATTCGTAATGAAGGCGAAAAAACGACCGACCGTGCTTGAACGAAAAACGCCTCCTAGGTTGGAGGCGTTTTACGCCTTAAGCGTGAGGCGCAACAAATAAGCAGCAATAATACTCTATAATGTGTGTTTTAGACGTATTTTTTTACAGATTAGCCTTAAATAAAAAGCTATTAACGTGGTAAGTCAGATAGGATCGACGAACTGACGATGGGATTCAACTTCTGGTAAGGCGATATAAACGGTAAAGAAGGTGCTTGGGTCACACACGTAAAATTTTCTTAGAGTAATATCCGACGTATCATTGTGCCCCAATTAACCTCTGGTAAGGCGTTTTACGCCTTTTCTTACTGCTGTTTAATTTGTTCAAAAAGTGTTTTGAATGTTTCTTAAATCGTAATTCGCTTGTAGTAAGGCGTTTTAAGTCTTTACTGACTGTGGGTTTAACCTGTCCACTAAGCGTTGTCAACGTTTACTAAGTCGTAATCGACTTCTAGCAAGGCTTTGTACGTCTTACCTTACTGTAGTTTAATCTGTTCATTAAGTGTTTTCAACGTTTACTAAGTCGTAATCGACTTTTTGTAAGGCGTCGTACGTCTTACCTTACTGTAGTTTAAGCTGTTTACTTAGTCATAATCGACTTCTAGTAAAACGTCGTACGTCTTATCTTACTGTAGTTTAACCTGTTTATTAACCGATATTGATGTTTTTTTAAGTCGTAATTCATTTCTAGTAAGGTGTTTTACGTCTTTACTTACTATGGGTTTAACCTAACCATTAAGCGTTTCCAACGTTTACTTAGTCGTATTTGCCTTCTAGAAGTTGTTTTAGAATGTTTCATACAATTAAGCAAGCCGTATCGTACGGTTATTTTTGCATTCTGTACGAGCAGAAACGTTTTATGAAGACCGGAAAAAAGCCTTTTAACGGCTGGTAACGCTGTTCCCTAAGGGCATGATTGACTTGCTTTACTATCATTTAGTTCATATTAAGGGCATTGGGCCGCTCAAAGTTCACTCTAAGGTAACCTTATCCTTCACATGAACTTCATGATAGTAGATCAGCCAAACATGCCTTCAGTGAACAGCGTAGCCTGCTGCTCTCAGAAAGCTGTTCTCCCAGTCTTTGTAAGCTTCTGAAATTAATAGAACAAAAATTTATAAAGCACCTCATTATCAACTGATTACAGGTTACCAAAATATGTACTACATAGACTAGTATTTTCTCAACCCAACAGTTTAACCTCAACCTAGCCTAATAAATAAGCCGATAGCTTTTGCATCTACTAGAAATAATAGTGGTATTGCAATAAAACCATTCAATAAAAATTTATAAATAAAAATCTGTATTTGAAAATCAATTTAGATAGGTATTTAACTATTTAAATACTTAAAACAAGATAAAATCGTTTTGGAGAATGCCTTTTTCGTTATAAAGCTTTTGTAGGCGCGCATTTGCTGTTATTGCCTGCAGGCTAGCTTCTCTCAAGGCATTGCTCCTTCCTCGGCAACCGTTATTGCAAGTGAAGCCTTCTCAACCGGATCACTTTCAACTGAAATAAAATAATGTATTTCTTAGGAAATAGTTATGGCAAACCACAAAGTAGAGCATTCTAGAATGGTAATTAGTACAAGTATTATGTTTATCTAACCAAACTACGACCTGTTTGTTATTGACGAAAGTATCGTCAATAATAGACAGTCTATTAGAGGACAGGTCGGCCTGACATTGCAGGTTCTAAGTCAGAGAAATCGTTTGAATCACTGATAGCAAATGACAAGTACTTACAGTTATAGGTATATGCAGTACGCTGCATAGATGACTGTCTAATCCTTTTTAAAAAGTTCTCCAATACTGCTTGCCCATGATTGAAATCACTCCATTGAAGTTTGGTGTTTGGATTTACTTCTAGCCCTGAGTCCATTAACAAATAGGCCAATTATTAGTTGTTTGGAATCCAGGAAGCCATTAACAGCCAGTTAAGTAGCCCATCCTCTTTGCGTATTATGTAAAGTACACCTCATCTGAAAAAAATAAACAATTAATTTTCCTAACTTTAAAAACTACTTTGTACCAATATACAAAATTAAATGCAAAAGTTCAGAACTGAAAACACTAAGTTTTATAAATCATTTTTCGATCTTGTTTCCAACACAACCAGAATCTAGGGAGTAGGTAGGTACCTAAACTTATCAAATACAAAACATGATTAGGTTCAAAAACATCAGGGAATAACTGAGTTTGATACAGGTACTCTACTCACCTCGAAATGACGTATCAATCAGGTGTGTGCCCCATTTTGTTAATAAATGTATGGGATTCTGGTCTGCCGCGTTCGAAGCACGAAGATGTTTGTCTGGTTGGCTGCTGCTGATAGGTCTGTCTTGGACCTCGGTACATCTGTTTGTCTGTGGCTCCATACACTGACACAGCCAGCAGCGTTCAGAAAATGAGGGAAAATAAAAAAACCCGCTAAATTAAACTTTGAATGACTCAGAACGGAACCAAACACTCCATCCAAACTCAAACCAAACTGACGAATGAAACAAGTCGATACGTGCGTGCTCGTCGCCTCGTGGGCAGTGCTGCCAACTCGACTACTGCAGATTATGCTAGTGGTGGGTGTTAAAAATAACAAAATAATATTAAATAAATATTCAAGACAATCTACTCAACACTATCTAGCCCCAAACTAAGCAGAGCTTGTATTATGGGAACCGGATAGCTGATATAATACTTACACACATTTTTTTTGTAAATACATCTCAGAATACAATATAACGCCCCAACAGAGAAAAAACAACTGTGTTCACCACAAATATTTGTCACAAATATTTGTTCTCGGTGGGGATCGAACCCACGACCTACGGCGTAGAAGGCAGAGATCCTACCAACTGAGCTGAGAGGCCAATCAAAAATATGCTATACGTAATCTTTAAGCCAAAACTGTACTGCATTACTAACTGCCTGTGTCATATGTGTGTCAATTGGCCTATGCTCCAAGCATAGTTCATGTAGTTAGCACACAGCACAGAGCAAAAGTAGGTATTGAATCTCGTTCGTCAGGGTTCCAACCAAAAAGCGAGTAAACTCAGGGAATGATTCTAAATGGGTGTTTTCACGGATATTTGATTTGTTTGATTTTTTTTATGTTTGTTACCACATAACTCGTAAACTAATTTGAAAAATTATATCTTAACTTTACTTTCAGATTAATGCCATAGAAATTTCATCATAATCGGTTCGGCAGTTTTGACGTTGGGTTTTCAAGTTTATATACTCTCTCTCATACAGTCATACGAACCAAGGTTATTTGCCTTAGTAGCTGGCAGCATTATTGAGATTTTCGTTGTACCTACAATAAGTGCCTTACAAAGGTGTATCTCTCAGTAACTAGAGAGCTTTTTAAAACTTAACCCACCAAATGACTGAAAGTCGTTTAAATAATAAAACTGAGTAAAATATACTTTTCTTCCACTAAATGAAATACAAATATTTGCGGACATTCCACACAACACAATCTAGCCCTAAACTAAGCAAAGCTTGGTAATATGAGAAACAGGTAGCTGAGACCTATATTACCTAAATAGGTATCAAATTTTTGTAGACACTGGTTTAGGTTCTTCGCTTGATCTAAGTAGATACCTTCCTACAGGAGTACAGGGCTTGTATGTAAAAGCGAGGATTCTGCTTTTGAATAGCAACAAGGAGTCATAGAGCGTAGCAAACTTTTTTCAATGGAACAGCTATTAATGGGTATGGTTTATTAAACAGCGCTATGATTCAATAGGAACCTCCCTAATAAAACACAATGAAACACTTAAGTGGGTAGAGTACCTACTTAAGTATTTAGGTAGATAATGTACAAATCTGCCTATCAATCTATTACCTAGGATCGTACTTAAGTAGGTTTTCAACGTTTGTATAAATAGTTACGAAAGTATTATCCGTTGAACAGTGCCATATCTACGGCTTCATTCACAGAATATGTAAGTCGCCAGATGACGTTATTTCACCATTTGATCAGTCGTAACTGGAGCATTATTGAGCCTTTAATATAGACAAATATTGCTAAATTTACGGTTATATTAGCCAAATATGTATGCCGTTATTAGGCTTTTTTAAAGTTTGACTACGTAATATCTCAAGTAACATCCACCCTATCTTAAGGTGAATATTGCTATATCTATGGTTTCATTTACTGAATATGAAAGTCGTTAAATGAAGTTATTTCACCGTTTGGTTAGTTTTAACTCGATCGTATTTCGCCTTAAGATACGGTAAATATTGCCAAATTTACGGTTAAATTGGACAAATATGTATGGCGTTATTAGACTTTTTAAACGTTTGATTAAATAGTAATTAAAGTACCATCTGCCCTACCATAAGGTGATTGTTGTCTTATCTACGGTTTAATTAACCGAATAAGTAAATCGTTTTATGATGTTATTCACCGTTTGATTAGTCGTAACTTGATTGTATTTCGCCTGATGATAACACTAATATCACCAAATTTACGGTTATATTGACCAAGTATGTAAGTCGTTATATGACGTAATGTAACCGTTTAACCGGTTGATATCTTGAGCATGTATTGCCTTATGAAAAGGTGAATATTGCCATATTTACGTTTATATGTGCCGTATATGTATGCCGTTATAAAACCTAATGTTACCATTTGATTCGTCAAAACCTGAGCATATTTGGCCTTATAAAAGGGCAAATGTGCCACATTATACCTCTAAGTTGCCGAATTCATACGTCGCTGAAAGACTTTAAGTTTACGTTCAAATTTTTGTGACTAAAGTATATTCTGCCTTATTGTAAGGTGAATATTGTCATGCTTAAGATTATTTATGCCGCTTTCGAAAGTTTGTTTATGACTTAGGTTTAAGTTTTTTTTGTTTTTATTAAAGCATATATCGCCTTAATTTAAGTTAAATTTTGCCTTAATTACGGTGATATTCAACACATATTCAACGTCGTAAATTTAAAGCGTTTTCAATAGTCCATTACTGCTGTATTAACAGTGTTAAGTTGGATTCCAAGACTACCTTACGGTAAGTCATTTGAGACGGTTCGTGTTTATCATAAGAGACGTACCAGTTTATCGCAAACGAATAGTAAAGTCAAATTAACCGTAAGCGTTTCAAAATCGCCTCGCGTCATTACAATTCAGCCGTCAAAGGTGGAATTCATCTTAGGCCAGAAATCCATTTTTCTCAGTGTGTGAGTTCACCTTTTTCGTAAACACAATGTTGCGTATGAAGTCTAAGATTAAGTAAATCTTGAGAAATAAAGAGAGGCAAAGAAAAACAAATATTTATTACCTGCTGTTTCGTAATAATGGCCTTAAACTACACTGTCCTTGAGTTTTGTAACCCCCTAACATTTGAGAAGTAATTGCTAACACTAAAAACAAATAAATTGTGAATTAATTATGTAGGTGCTTGTAATTTCCAAAGACACTTTAGTGTTACCATCTTGTATTTTCATCATCATGTGCAGTTTTGATTATGAAATGTTTATTATGTAATGAATAACTTTGGTGTTTATTTTGATTGTTGCAGAAAATGCAACAATAGGAAACACTTTAGCAAAATCGAATTGCTAGTTGAATATATTCCAATATTAAATATAATATTACTATACAGTATTAAGTGAAGATATTCAAAATATTAATCAACAGTCTCATTTTCATAAACTATTTCACAATATTTCATCTTTTTCATTTTTTTGTTTCTAAAAACTAAAATTGTAACACCTCGGCGTAATTTGACTGGCCTCTCAGCTCAGTTGGTAGCACCTCTGCCTTCTGCGCCGTAGGTCGTGGGTTCGATCCCCACCGAGAACAAACATTTGTGTGGTGAACATCGATGTTTGTTCTCTGTCTGGGTGTTATATTGTATTCTATGCATGTATTTACAAAAAAAGTATTCAATTATTATATCAGCTATCTGTTTCCTATAATACAAGCTCTGCTTAATTTAGGACTAGATTGTGTTGTGTGGATTGTCTAAACGTTTATTAATTTTAACGATTATTTAGTAAACTTTTTAACCCACTCCAAATTGCAACTAACATTACTTATAAAGTTAAGATGATTAATATTGTTATATTGCATAGCTGCGGGCACTTATCTGTGGTTTCGGGTCATGCTTTGAATTACACAATAATAATATCAAAATACTCAGTGGGCAGTCTCCACTTTCGCTTTCTAGCTTGAGGTAAGAGGTAAGTACAATATTGGCTGAAAAGGAATGCAGTTCAAAGCTTACGTGCTAGGAACACAAACGGTTTACTTAAAGTAAATTATTACAGGTCAAAGAAAATTAGTCATGATCAAACGCCCCGTAATAATTAGTAAGTACCAGAAAACGAAACAAAAGACGTGTAAAGATAGACCGACAATATTGTTTAAACCGCGGGAAGTCATTGGATTGAGAAGGCTCAGAATCGTTCTTCTTTATTTGTATAGGGGATTTATATGTCCAGCAGTGGACTTCTTTCGGCTGATGATGGAATTAGTAGGCGATAGCTATTACTGTTAAGTTTTACTAAATTTTGAAAGTACTTAATGATATAATGAAATAACTTTAAACCATTTTAAAGCATCAATTTTATGTCGAATGAAAACCAAGATATATAAGAAAGAAAAAAAGATGTAAATCCTTGTAAAAAATTAATAATTCAGTTGTGTTTGAAAATGTTTCACCATATTATCTGCAAAGGTGCAATTAATTAATAAAGTTATCTAAGATTAGAGTGGACAATATAAATAATTAATGTACGATAGATAGCAAAATCTGCATCCTATTCAAATCGCGCCTGCGTGAAAGTAATGCGGTCACGAGACAATGAAACCACATGCACAGTCAAAAATCAGAGATTTATGTTTTAAATTCTCATTTTATGGATCAATTATAATAATTACAGAATATTTTTGTATCTAAAAATGGGCAGACAGCGTCAAAATTAGATTGGCATTTCTGGCTTGTAAAGTTCAAATATTAATCTTAAACTCACTCTTATGCTCACCTTAGGTTTTTTTTATTCAACCTGGTCTGTCTCACCGCTGGGCAAAAGCAGCCCTACTTTCCTTCCACTCATCTCGCTTCTGACCCAAATTTCGCAAGAACGAATTTTTGAATTGCAGAACGCGTCCAGGTCCTTTTGAAGTTTATAAATTTATTTAAAGAACTTTTTGCTAACCGAAGTTGCCATAATATCATTGACAAATCCAGACTAACTGAGCCAATGTATTTTTGATGCTGACTGTTTTGCAAACTTTTTTCTTATGCAATTTTAGGACATCGTAATGTTATTTAGGCAAGGTAAAATTACAAAGAAAGTATGCATAATCCAACCAGTTTTGTAATCTAAATCTGTTGGGGAAATCCGCTATTCGATAATTTGAATATCAGGTTCGGTCAAAAACCATAATTTAATCAATGACATCCATAAATTACTACTCTTTCTAACGCGCTTATAAATAAACAGATAAAAACGAAATCCTCTATCAAATACTTAATATTCGACCTCAGACACCTCGACATTGAATTCTCGCTCGGAAAAAGATATGAAAGCGACAGTGTTACTTTCTTAATTGGCTGTAATCAATACCCAATAGATTAATGAAGGTATTGAAATCCACCTCCATAGGTGGAAGTGGTAAAACTTCTAAAAGTAGAAGTTACGTAATCAAATATGACTTAGTTTAAAGCTCGATAGAAAAAATGTAAGTAACAAGATTTTTTGTCTGCAATTAACTAAATAACATCGATGTTTAATTACTGAGCAAAATGTAACAGGAATTTGTGCTACGCGCAACGCGCATGCTTCACGTAGCGCGCTCGTAGCCGCTACGAAGTTTTTATGTACACGTAAAAGATTTCAACGCGCTCACGCAATTTTTTTTTATTCCTATAATTATTTTAACTGAACGTTTTTGTAAATAGTGTAAACACTTACTTGAATAACATAATATCAGCCACACACTATCCACAAATAAAGTCCGACCACTTGACCACTGGTACCATGGGCACAGAAGTAGATCACAGAAACTAATTCAGCAAACTGAGCTTTCAGTCATCACGGGGTGCGGTTCAGTTGGTGCGCGTGCTTCGGCGGCGGTGACACCACTGGCGAAGGCGGTATGCGTCTGCGCATCGAAGCCTGCGCGGTCTATGAAAGTGAAGCTCAAACTCCACCACTCTGAGATCAGAAGGACATCGATTCGGAATAATGCTCATTGCTTCTATTTCGATGTGCATGAGATGTCTTTGATTGAGAAATATTTGTTAGTTGTCTTTTATTGCGAAATATAGGGCACAATTTTCAAGGTGAAAATCTGTTGTCTTTGTTTTTTAGGCAATCCAATTACCTTAATTGCATAAAAAAATCAGCTAAAACTTTAGAACGCATACCAACTAGAAACCGTTTCTTAAAATCCATCAATGGTTCATCAACCTTTTAATTTCAAGCTTATGCATAATGCATTTGAAGATAAATAATAATCAAGAAGCGCGACTAATAAATCAGCATTTCACATTAACAGCTTTGTTCAAATTTATTTTTAAAATAAACCAAACAATATTTTATTAGTTATCAAGACATTACGTAATGTGGACCATCAAATTTCGCCTTTACTGTATGCGTTAATCAGGTCAACTTTTTAGGACTGATCCAACCTTTTCTTCTACAAATCAGACATTAAAAGGTTCTATATTTTCAGGTATGATAGTCAGAAAACCCGATAAAAATTGGGGATTATTACGAGGGATAAAGAGTGTGACGCTGAGTGACTGAATGTCGAATACTTGTCGCGAGTATTGCACAACGCTAGATCCACTTATTTTACGTGACATTTTGCAACCAAATGCTGTTTTATCTTATTTTTAGTCTGACTTTTTTTCTCCTAAACTAATGGTACCAGCCGTTATATTAGCGTGGTTTTTGAATTTGATCTATCTAGTTAACCTCTCTAGTGTAGTAAGTTCAACGGACCAGAGAGCTGAGAATTCAATTTTGGTAGAAGACAACCCTACAGTAGAACGAATCCATTAGTTCTGGTGAGCCCTAGCTACTCGCCAAGTCGTCGGCCTTTGACATTTCAACCAAAAATAAGGCTGTAAAATAACTCGCAACTCACATGCAATGCGATATCAACTCATTCACCTCGACTGATTGAAATTGCAACAAACAAAAATGTCAGCTTTACAAACTTTACGGCTTACATGATTGAAACAAGATGGTATTTCCCACCACTACGCTATAATTAATCCAATTATCCATGAATCTTTCAATTATCGCAATTAATTTCTTCTATCGCCCTACAATTATCAAACAAACCCCTATTTTCAACCTTAAGCTCACAAGCGTAAGGTTGTAACGAACGTTTTCTTGACTAGCATCATCACGTAACATCAGTTCCTGTTCCACGTCCTCGTATATCATCAAGATGATGCATTACTTTTAAAAGATAGATCACCGTTCAGTGAAAGGCTAACTTCAAGTGATCATATCATATCTGCCTACTACCTATAGTATATACTACCCAAGGTGCTTTTACGCAATAGGTAGTGCCAATTTAATTCTGATGTAAAAGGAACAATAGCATCGCTGTCATAAAGACTATCAAACAAGTAGAGAGTTGATACACATTGGAAGTCGTTATTCAAAACGCATTGTATCAATAAGGTTATATATCATAAAAATAAAAATATCTACATGTTTTTAGTATGACAACTGGCAACGTATGTTTTTGTATAAAGTAGTGGCTCTGCACATTTTTTTAAAGTTTTTGCATGGTATTCAAGATTTACTTTACACATATTATATGGTGTAAAGTTATGTATGGTGTGAAATAAGAAGTACTTTTCTCAAATAATGCGAGGAAATTAAATTGAGTAGCACTACTTGAACTCATTTTATCAAATACAATTACAACAAATAACACTATTTTTTTTGTTTTTATGCAGCCGTAAATTTAAATAAAACCTTTGCTAACTTACCTCCTTGGTTGACATGTTTCGGAATAAAAGATTGTTCCATTTTTAAATTACACGACAAATATGAGTTTACTATGCAATTCATCTAGCCGCTAAACACGACAGTAATGGATATTCATTCAAGTTTTGCCGCCGTTACTCGCATGTATTTGCCCAGTACGTACAGCTATTTATCTCGAAGGAGGATGTCAAAATAATGTTCGAATTTCCGAGCATGTTTGAGAAATAGTAATTTTATGACTTCACATTCTACTGCTTAAAGCATGTATGAAATAAACATTATCAACGCTATACAGCACCTGTTTAGGTCCACCTACTTTATTAGCAAAAACTGGCCCTCACGGTACATGGAAACTGGGCAATTAAAGCATATTGCATGTGTAACGCTTTTAAAATATTTTATACTTAATAATTAATTCACTCTTTCTCAGTAGTTTTTTAAGAATTAGGTTGAAGCTATTTTTATTATTTTGTTAATTTGTGGACTAACGTTTTCCTTTTACCTTACATACTACGTACTTAGTAATTTTTAAAAGCCAAAATATGTTATAGCCGACCATTAAGTTAAATTGTACAGTGGGTCGGTAGGTAATAACTTTTATAATTATTATACTTTTTAATTATATAATAATGCTCGGTACCGGTCGTATCTTACTTGTATTATAAATACTTACCTCATCAACATTAAAACACCTTTCATCTCCAGGCAGGTAATATAATTATTTATTAATTATTCAGCTCTACTTACTACTACTACTAATTAATTCAAAATATTAATTTCAGATTAAAAAATATATAATTTGTGAGTAACCCTAGAGAAATAAAAACTTAAAAATCTAAAGTAGATGAAAAATATTACTTTAATATACCTACAAATACAGATGCTTCCTCTTGCTACTTTTAGCTCTAGGCATTCCATATTATTTTATTATATGGGCAGTGCATGGAGTTAAGCATGGGACGAAAAACGAAACCAGTCTAGCTGCTAATCGGCGTTCTAGAAAGGCGTAGTACGAAAACGAATATTTGTTTATTTGAAAGTAGACTATTTAGAAAGGCCTACTTTATAGTTTGAGTCTACAGTGTAGTCTCCTGCACGGTAGACAAAAGCTGTGTGGTCGCAAGCGATCGATAAGTCTCTAAGGTGAGGTTGAAACACCTTTCAAATAAGTATCTCGTAATTTTAATTATTTTCGCTATATCTGACAAATTTAACATGCTTTCGATCAAATAGACGGATGCTATTACATAAAAATTCAATTATGGTTGACTAACAAATAGGTTGGTAGGTAAAATAAGATTTTTCGAAATAAAAGAACATAGGTAAGTCGTTTTAGAAATATTTGACGGTCAAACTAATATATTAGGTATAGATAAATAATAAAAACAATGTCATGTAGAATCCTCAATTCACCCTCAAGTTGATGAGCGTTGGGCCGTGCGTGACCTACGAGGTAGTGTTCTGCTATAGGCGATGGCTACCACTTAACATCAGGTGGGCCCTATGCTTGTTCCATCAGCTAGTTATAACAAAATATCAGGTACAGATATTACGTGAGATCATGAGATGAGCTTTCTAAGGAGCCTGTTTGATGTTTGTTAGACTTAAGCCACTGATTACGAAATCCCGCTATAAAATAGATACCTACTAGTCTAATCGATAGCTTTCCCTCGATCTGCATTTTTAACAATCTAAATAATACTTTAAAAACTGGTTGCGTGTTGTGATTGGAATTTCACTGGTTCTAGAGCCTAATTCTCGGCTCATCTCGGATCATTTTGCAATTTTATTTTATTGCTTCTTTTCGAAGAGAGAATGGATGATTTCCTTGAGTAATTCATCGACGACCTTATCCTAGAAGCCTCGACAGCTACGTTATACGCAAAACGTAGAAAAAGTGCCGGGTTGTGCAATGCCAATGTGTATATAAGGCACATTGAAAATCTCGGTCGGCCCGAGAATTAGGCTCCTGAATAAACACCATTACTTTAGTTAAAAGAGATCATGTTTCATATTGCGCTAGGTCTAAGTTACACTTGTAATAAAAATGCGGTTAGTAATGAAGATTACTATAAATATACTAAATTCAAAATTTATGATTATGTAAACGTTGCACAAAAATGTTCATTATTGGTTGATTTTTTGTAGTGGTGAATACCAAAAGCCGTCGCTAGACAGTTTTACCGCAGTGACTGACACAAATAAGTGTCAGTGTCATGCCATTTGACAGCTATTTGACAGTTATACCGCAATGACTGACACAAATAAGTGTCAGTCACTGCGCGGGCTCTATAGCTTCATTATGCATCTCATTTACTTGCCAGAATATTTATTGTCAGCTTGCCAGCTCATTTAGGTACTTGTGGTCAATCCACACAGGAATGCACTATCTGGCCCCAAACTAAGCAGGGCTTGTACTATGGGAACCAGATAGATAAAATACATAGGTATATATTTACATATAACACCCAGACAGAGAACAAACATCTGTGTTCAACGCATAAATATTTGTTCTCGGTAGAGATCGATCCCACGACCTATGGCGCAGAAAGCAGAGCTACTACCAACTGAGCTGAGAGGCCAGTCATTGTTTGGGTACTGTGAATAGTATTGCACGAGTATCTCATTCGTCACATGTTAATAGATGAAACACAACGCAATGTTCTTTGATTCGGTGTAACATCTAACTTGTTGGGAATGTCAGTAGTAACAAGCCAGTTTTTCTGTTCGTTTTACCAAGTTTAAACACACGTGGGTGCAGATACTTGATGCTAATTTCCATTAAAAATGTGAACTACGAATCGGGGCCAAGCGGCCCTTGTACATAAGTTATCTTGTACATAAAGAGTCAATACACGACTTTTGCTCGGAATTTTAATAGGAATGTTGATTACAATTTATTAAAATAGTGTCATACAAGAGATACTTACGTCTTTGATCCTCGCAGCAGCCTGTCTGTCTGACTGCACTGGTGGTCTAGTGTTAGCGTCCACGCCTTCCAATTCTGAGTTCGTGAGTTTGAATCCTCTTGCACCAATCAGTTTCTATGTCCCAAAAATGAATGTGCACTATGCCAGTACTCTCAAACCGTGAAGGAAAAGATTTTGAGGAAACCGGCATTTCGTGTCACGTGTCAATTGCACGAAAGAAGCCTCTTTGAGGCGCACTTAAAATCCTTTCACCCCACTTCGAATAAGCTAGCGACACGACGACAAAAAGAAGAAGCAGCGCGTCAAACAGTAAAAAAACTGTGTGTATGCGCGATAAGCGAGTTTGCTCAGAATTAGACTGGCCTCTAGCTCAGTTGGTAGTAGCTCTGCCTTCTGCGCCGTAGGTCGTGGGTTCGATCCCCACCGAGAACAAATATTTGTGTGGTGAACATAAATGTTTGTTCTCTGTCTGGGTGTTATATTGTATTCTAAGTATGTATTTACAAAAAAAAAATGTATTCAAGTATTATATCAGCTATCCGGTTCCCATATTACAAGCTCTGCTTAGTTTGGGGCTGGGTAGTGCTGTGTGAATTGTCCACAATATTTATTATTTATTATTATTATTATTAATTACATTTAAGTACGAGTAGAAGACAGTTTTGCATCTTATTCATAATTCATAATTCTTTATTGCACACAGAGACATTTACAAATAAGTGATAACACAGGACATGTACATAGGCGAGCTTAACCCTAATAAGAGTTTTCTTCCAGCAAACCTTTGGGGCTAAGAGAGAGCTAAAAGTAGAATGGTAGTAATGTGTACCAAATTGAAGTTATATATGGAACAAGAGAAACTCAAATACTAATAAATAAACTACTTACACATACATACTACAAAGTACAATAAATACACACAATACATAACCAACAATACATCTTAATGCGAAACTTGCTAAAAAACCGTAAGTACTTGCAATATCGACCCAAAGACTAACAAACTTGAATTGATAATGTTGTATTACAATTTTTTTTATAGTCCATTTTGCGATACACTACTTTTTTTCATAGAAATTTAGTATTAGGAATTTGAGTATTATTATTAGTATAAGTTCTTGTTTCGCAAATAAATAATGCATTCAATGTGATGACAATACAATTTTGAGTATTGAGAATAATGCACGCCAAAAAATTGAATACATTCAATGTAACAATACGAATACCGTTGTCAATGTGATAAAGTTTTTACAGTAGCAGAGTATGGTAAATTGCATGAATCATGCAATTGTCGTCTTGTTCGATTACATATGAATGAAAATCGATGGAATGATGTGCAAATGTAGCTGGCAAGCACTGGAGGAGTAGAGCTGAAGATCGGGCTCAGTGGCGCGTCTTGGGAGAGACCTACGTCCAGCAGTGGACGATTGTGATCTTCTTAGTACGTAAGACAAATAAATTAAAAGAACCACATCAGATTAAACGGGTTTTTTACAATTTTTTTATAATAATTGGCTGAAGTCTTTAATTCCCAGGCATGGGATCTGTCGTTTGGCAGTCCCTGGACGTTTAAAAGAAAGATCTGTCTGAAATAGGTGAAACATTTTGCACATATCAGCAGTGTACAAAACAAAACACCATAATATTCATTAGTTACAAATTGCTCAAGGCGCCACTAGATAAAATCTTCACAGCGCCGGCGTGTATGATGCGAATTTCAAAACTACCATCAAGAATAATCTTTATCTTGCCTAAATTATACTTTACAGTAATAATGAAATGCTTTTGCAAAACATTAACATTAGTTTGCGTATAAACGACCGACTAATTAATTAGGAGAATCTTTTAAAAGCGAATCACAATTTATAAATCATCATTCATCATAAATTGACAAAAAAACGGATTTATTAATATAGATATAGAAACTTTCCACACCTCTTCTACTCCTTACTGCTGAAGATCGTATGTTTTTTTTATAGAACTAGCTGATGGATCAACCTGATTTTAAGTGGTAACCATCGCCTATAACAAAGCATAGCCTCGTCGGTCACCACGCACGTCAGTAATATGCCTTATTGCACTGCCCTACGACCATCAACTTGAGGCATAGATAGATATGTTTAGCCTCACGTGCCAGGTATTTTGACCGGCACCCATACCCTTCAGTAGTTTTTGTATGAACAAATTTTCATTATCCAACACCGTCAATTTCATATTTATTGAAATATTGTAAGCTCAGATTCTACCACTTATAAGATCACTCAAAGTTTCAATCTTAGTCGTTAAGGAAAGTTTTGAGGACGATTTCGAATATCAGCTACTAGTTTATACTATTTGTACTACCTGACCAGAGTATAATTTGAATTGTAAAGTCATGTAAACATTGGTTTATAATCAATTTATTTACCATAAAAACTCCTAATGATGATAATGTAATTATATTCAAAAAAAAAGAAATGGATACCTACAACAAAACTCGTAAAATTCTCCGAAGCCTTGTGCAAATCTAGATCGCCTGCGATGGTGATGTGTGCGGATGTATTCAAAACACTATGTTGAAACTGATCGCCATCGCCATTGCCATTGCATATCGCCTAGCTGCGCGCAAGGCTTGACTATACTATCTATACTTCTATACTAATATTATAAAGAGAAAAGATTTGTATTTTTGTGTGTTTATTTGGAATGATTAACTCAAAAACTACTTAGACAATTTCCAAAATTATTTCAGCATTGGAAAGCTACATTCACCCTGAGTAAAATAGCCTATATTTACGCGTTTAAAAAATAAATGACCACCCGTGCGAAGCCGGGACAGGCCGCTAGTGTAAAATAAATTAGATACATTACCATAAATAAACTTTTATTTGTATCCAGTCACATGACATCAGAGCTCGAGAATTTGAGGATATAAAATATTTTCTCTCCGTGTTACGTAAGAAAAGAATACATTGTTTATTTTGCATAATTTATTCCAACTGAGAAATGTAGGTATACCTAGAGATATACAGGGCGTCCCACGGATATGCCATATGGAGGGAAAGTACCTTGAATATTGTAGATGGAGCATTTTACTGAAACAAGATATTATTTGAATTTTAAAAACAATTTAAACTGCATCCATAGTTTTTTTTCTCATTTCCTTTTATTTATGACACTATGTTATTGAGCAAAAGAAATTCCGTATGATGAAGCCTTTCGATCGGTTATTTTTCTCGTGCAATTGGTTCGATTCCCGGTTCAACCATGTAATAATTTAAATATCTATCAATGCAGTTTAAATTCTTTTTAAAATCCAAATAGTGCTTTAAATCAGTAAAATGTTCCCTCTACAATATTGAAGATACTTTCCCTCCATGGGCATATACGTGAGACACCCTGTATAGTATAACCACTAACAACAATGGCCTGATATCATCTGAAACTCTAGACTACCAGTGCTCTCACACTGGTGGTCCAGCGGTAGTGGCCCCGCCATCCGATCCTAAAGTCGTAGGTTCAAATTCAGTCTTGCACCAAGACAACATCCAGAAATGTATGTCTACTATGTCACGAATCCTTGCGAGGAAATCGGCATGTCGTAGAACCTAAAATTCCTAAACATGGTGTCAAGTGCAAGCCTCGTTCTACCATCGCACTGCTTGCCATAGGCAGAGAGTTCATCCTCACACCTTGGACACGGTGCGCGCACCCAGGCCGTTCGGTTTCAGAGGAACTTCCGTCCGCGAACACTCAGGCTGTGGAATGATCTCCCCGCTGAGATTTCCCTAAGGACATGGGGTTCTTCAAAAAGGGTGCTTTTAAAGAGTCGGCAACGCGCTTGTGATGCCTCTGGTATTGCAGGCGTCCATAACCCTACGGTAACCGCTTACCATCAGGTGGGCCCGTATACTTGTTTGTCAACTTTGTTGTATAAAAAAAAGTGCTTGAAAAGAAGCTAAAATTCTTTCACCACACTGGTTTGAAAAACTAGCAACACGAGTAAAAGATCTGGAACATGTGAACTCACTGTTTATAAACCCAATTACCCACCGGCCATTTAACTGTTGTTTAGCTTAACGGATACTTCCAAACAACGTCGTAAATTTTTATGTTTTCTAATTTCAAAAAGCACTTGAACCAGTCTATAGATTGATTTACCAAATTAAATCGACAAATCACATAGATAGATAGATAGATTAACTCTTTATTGTACACAAAGAAATACATACAGAAACTATTACAAAAATAATCAGTACAATGGGCGGCCTTATCGCTAAGAGCGATCTCTTCCAGACAACCTTTGGATGGAAAGGATAGATAAAAATCGGATAGACGGCGGTACACAAAAAGTTTTTAAATACTATATTCAAAAGAGAAATACAATAATAGTAATAACCAATTAATTCCTAAAATCAACTTGCTAAAATAATAATAATAATACTGTGAATACATACTACTTATTCCTATTTAAAAATACAGTTACACATATTATTTTATAAATTGAACATTTTTACTCATATTATTTTACCACAAAAAGTATTATTAAAGTAGTATTATTTTACCCAACTGATATTTATTTTATAGATGCCGCACAAATATTATAATAAATAACTTAATGACATTGCCATCCTTATTTATTTTTTTAGTTTTTATTATCTACTATTTTTTTTTACTTTGCAGTTTGTTGAGCAGTGAAGTGAACTAAATTAGCTGTACACTACTTCAAAAATAAATTCATCCACATAAAACACTATAGTAATACACGATGGTTTGTTTTATATACATAATCTATAATGGCCTGCGCACGTCTAGGTGATGGCAATGACGATCAGTGAAACGCTGTCAAATATAGCTGTCATATTTGACAGTGTAGATCCACCAGTGAAAAGTCAACAATAGGATGGGTGCGGGTTATACCATTGGTTATATTAATGGTGGACATTGGCCGTAATGGTGAGAGTAAAGGATGATGATGCAAAGTGTCTAACAGCCGATCTAATTTCCAGATTCTTTGTATAACATCCTCTTACTAACAAGATGTCGGTCAAAAAAGCTATAAAAAGCTACTTTTTCGCAAGCTCATTAGAATTTATTTTTTAAAAGTAGAGTAGATAATTAAGTTGGTATTTTCTAATAAATCATTAGCACATAGTTTTTAATTAAAAAGCGTTGCTAATTTTAATATTGTGACAAGCTTCTGCGCACCGTTGCGCTCGATGGATTGACTTCGATTGTTTATTTATTGCTATTATTTAGATACAAGGGAAAAAGACTAATTAGAAATCATCTGGTACACAATTCTGATATAATTTATTATTTCTAATAATACTGCATTCTGTATAAAAATATTTTCATAAAAACAATCACTTGTTTTTATAAAAACTTCACAGTTTACAAAACTTGAAAAACCAACTTCATGGCCAAACTGCTCAACTGATTTTGATAAAATTTCTATAAGACCAATCCGGAAGTAAAACCTTCCTTATATATTTTATTTTTTCGAATGAGCTCTTAGATTACTTATTTATACCGCATAAAGTCGTCATTTATGAGTCGATTTGAACAACAAACATCAAAAAAATACAACTGGATTAAGAACCTCATCCTTTTTTATATGAAGTTGGTTAAAAATTTTACAATTGTTAACAAGTTTCATTCGAATTGGTCTAGAACTCAAGATGCTTATGAGAGTCCAAACATCTAGTCTTACACTGGAATTAGTCGAATGATTAAGTATAATAAATAAATACTTGTTCCAGAATCACTTTAAAAGTCACCAAACCAGCGCTGTGGCAACCCAACGCCAGCAACCAGCTTTCTATATAAATATGACGTCAGTGTTGCCAATTTATTAAATCAACAGGTGTCTCATTTGTATGCGCCTGGCTTGTAAGCTTCATGTAGTTCCATTGTAATTTAAACTCAGGTCATTGTAAACGCCATTTTATTATGATCTACGATCTACGGCCTACATCGTTTACCATCATCAAGGCTAAAGCTATAGACAAAAGAGTGTACTGGCAAGTCATGTCTGTCGACTGACTAATGATCGAAAATCAAGAACAGTCTAACATTAATCAATTGTACTAGACAGTCGTTAAACCGTGTTGGTGCACTTGAGTCAGTGTCAAAGTTGAAACCAAAACATTAAATGTAGCAAGAAAAATAATGTACATCGAAGACACACCTTTGCATTTTTAAATTGGTATTAATTTGCAGCCAAATATTATATTAATGGGTTCAGTCACGATATTTTTTATTTCATTCATAACTTGAATACAAGGCGTCTCAAAATATGTTTGTAAATTACATTTTCCGGCAGGCCGATCATGTAGCTTTTGTTACAGTGGTTTCAATCAAAATCTCATTGAAACTGTCAATTTTCGAAATAATACGCGATCGCAAATTGACAGTTTCAATAAGATTTTGATTGAAAACATTTTAACAAAAGTTACATGATCGGTGTGCTGTGTGTTTTTTCATGATACAAATATTAAATAATAGCAAAAAAATAAAAAATGCTGACGGTTAAGTCGATTACGATTTATGAAGTCGATTTTTGTCAAATAAATACAACAATATAAAATAAGTAATAAATAATAGTACATTGTTACCTGAGTGTTGAAAGTCACGTTTTTTGAGTCCCGAGACGGGTTTGGCGCCAGAGCGTAGCGAGGGCGCCAATGGAGCTTGAGGGACTTAAAAGACTTTCATCCGAGGTAAACACTATGCTTTTCATTACGAATACAAGGAAAGTAAAAATAAAAACATGAAAGAAAAATTTGTGAAAATGAAGATTGAATTGCCGCCTTCCCGGTTTTTTTTTTATTTTTCTCTGGCGGGCCTTCGGCTTCGGCTCGCCAGCATTATTCAGCCATTATTTTCATTTTCATAATTTAAAAAATTGTAAATTGTTTGCTCAAATCTATGTTATTTTAAGAGACGCACAGCACAGGACAGAGGAGGCTGGCAGAAAATGAAGGAGGCCTATACCCAGCAGTGGGTGATACCGGGCTGAAATGATGATGATGTTATTTTAAATAAATAGTTGAAGCTAAATAATAATAAAGTCATTTAAATTCAATATATTCTTTATTTAATAGTATTTTTATGTTCTGTAAATTTAAATTTTACATCGCGGAGTAATTAGACTTTTTAAACTTCTTACCGTTGTAATGGGTTTCCAACCTCTTTGCTGAATAAAAAGTTGGAATTTGGTTAAATAACCTCCTTGGAGTTAGAAAGACTTTAGAAAGTTGGAACATGGTTGAATAAAATAGAACTTGTTTTTATTTATAATTTGACAGCTGTCAGTAGAAAGCGATTCTCCCTAGGGCTGAAAGTATTACTTTCAATTAGGCCCCTCAGGCAACTTCAGACCTACTTTCAGAGTATGAGCAATGAAAATAAATATTTTGGACAATCCACACAACACAATCTAGTCCCAAACTAAGCAGAGCTTGTATTATGGGAACCAGATAGCTGATATAATACTTGAATACTTTTTTTGTAAATACATACATAGAATACAATATAACACCCAGACAGAGAACAAATATCGATGTTCACCACACAAATGTTTGTTCTCGGTGGGGATCGAACCCACCATATATCATAAAAGTCCGCGTAAAATTATTAGGATAGTATCATCAGTCTTGGTATTTTCTCAAACCAATATATTAGTAGTGGGTATATACACTGTATATAATTGATACATACTTCCAAATAGCTCACACACGATTTGAACAGTAATGTGGACCGAGGTCGCTCTGAGGTGTACAGTGCTATCGAGAGTGTTGCAATCTAGCCCCGGGACAAATCCTGGCGATCATAAATCAAGTAATGACGACTAACAGCTAATGAATTTACAGACATTCCAATTATTTTGTGCCTAATGGTAAATGTATGTATTACGTATGTAGGTAATCAGATGTAATTGGAGTACACTGCTAAGTTCAGCGACTACCTTTGATGCCGCAGGCAGAGATGACGCATTTCCGCTATGTATAGTGCAGATATACACATCCCGGAAACGATATTAAATAATTGGTCTTAATTCCCCACTCCTGCCAGTTGAAACACATTTTAGGATTATAATCTTCTAGGATGCAGGTTTGATATACACTTTCATTAATTTTAATAATATTATTTATTTTTCACATTCCACCACTGCACTGTGGCCATTCTCTTTACACATGAAATTTTCGTTCACAAAAGTCGCGTTTATTGACATTATAATATTCTAATATTCTAACACCCGCCCCCCCTAATAACGAATATTTGATTGATTGATTAATAGGCAACCTTGGAATCGGCCCTTAGTATTTAAGCTGTTATTAGTAAATTTTGACTTTTTGGCTCATTATAAAAAATAGTAGCAGACTTGTATCAAAAAACTTGTATTTTAAACAAAGTGTGAGAGAATTATGTCCTGTTTTGGTCATGTCAACATGTTCGTTGGAGCAAGCTTGTATAATGAATGTGCCAACATCTGTCAGTATTGAGCATTGTTTAATAAAATGAATTGAAGCCAATTAGCTTTGTCCTTTTGGATTTAATTTTGTAATTGAATTCTTATTAAATTGACCAGCAGGCAGGGGTATGACATAATACCACATATTTTGGCATATCTAATATAAAAAATAGACAAGATGTGTATTTTTGTGTAGGTATGTTTGTAATGAATAAACTCAAAAACTACTGTACCGATTTCATAAATTCTTTCACTATTGGAGCTACATTCACCGTGAGTAACAAAGGCTATATTTATGTGTTTAAAAAATAAATGTCCACCCGTGCGAAGGCGGCACAGGCCGCTAGTCATTGATATAAATATAGGTGAATACCTAATTTCAAAAAGAATAAAATCATAACAGACTATCAAACAAGATCAGGCTGATGATGTTTTGTTCTAGAATTATTCTGATTGGAAAGTTCGAATGACACAAAATTAAATGTTTCATGACCAATAAGGTTCGCCATCAATATCAATAGTTCAGCAAGGTGTGTTCGATCACACGTCACTTTCCACTGAAGCTTAATTGGGTGAACTTAAAACGTCGGTAATTAAACAGGTTATTTGAAGGTTAGTGAGATTGTCTACCATTTTCAAAGTCAAGCTCTTTATTGCGATTGCTCAATTTTATTTACTGTAATAATCTAACGTAAACATCTACTACTTACCTAATTGGTTCTTATTTTTGTATCCGTTTTTATTACTAACAAGGTGTCCTAGACTAGAGTATTATATACATTATAAACAATTAATATTGATTTATTTATTATTTTATTAGCCACATGGATAAAGTTATTTTCATCATCATCATCATCATCATCATCACGATATGTGGTTGTGCAAAGTTATTTTAGTCATGTAAAATTATATTGTAGTCGGAATCTACGTTGCACATTTCTACGAGTGGTTACGTACAAAATCTTTATTTCGAACAATATTACATGACAGTAACTTAGTGTAGTACCACTGTTTCTCATATTTACATATCATCATATTTACTTATGAATCTTTTTCTGTTGCTGTAAACTGGTTTTCTCTTGAATATATTTTCTAGATTGACTATCTAGCAATAGTAGAAATTCTTTTACTTCAGCATTATTTTTCAGTGCTTATCTCTTGTTGGTGAAACCGCTCGTTTGCTATTAATATACAACGAAATGCAGCACATTGTAAAAATAAATACAACCTATATTTACATAGGTTCATTTGGAGACGGTAGTTATGATAAAAACTATTTTTATTAAACATAATAATTGAGAACCATTTCGTTCATAATAACAATGATTGTCTCTAATAATATTTGCATATTGATAGACTTGGTTCATTAAGTTTTATTTAAAATCGCTTATGTGTGTGGTCAAGTATAAATTGATTTGAAGTGATATAATTTATGAGTGTCAATCAAATTTTATAACGATTATGTATGGCTCTAGTTATTTTTTTATGCGTAATAAATTGATGTTTTTTTTCGAAACACCCTCTAAATTATATAAGAGAGGCTTATACTGATTAGTGCACTTCTTCAAACTGATGATTTGATGTTGCAGCATTGTACAGACCACTCAGGGACTGGCCTCTCAGGGACTGGCCTCTCAGCTCAGTTGTTAGTAGAGCCTTCTGCGCCGTAGGTCGTGGGTTCGATCCCTACCGAGAAAAAATATTTGTGTGGTAAACGCAAATGTTTGATCTCTGTCTGGATTGCATTGTATGTATAAGTATGTATTTACAATAAAATATGTTTATTATGATTTATATCAGCTACCACAAGCTCTGTCTTGCTCTGTCTCTGGCTTTAGTCTGGCTCTGTCTCTGGCTTGAGTCTGTGTGAGTGTTGACTAAATATATCCTACGTCGAAACGTCACACACAGTATAATACACTGGTGAGCACTCGCACATACTCAAAACCAGAGCCAGAGACCAGAGCCAGATAGAGCTTGTGGTAGTACCCATAGTACGAGCTCTGCTTAATTTGGGGGCTAGATAGTGTTGTGTGGATTGTCCAAAATATTTATGTTAATGCTTAGAAAGTGACCGAAATTAGTACGACCTCATAGATTAATGACGCGAACTCTTTCCGGCTTGTCTCATTTTATTGGGCTATTTACCGCAATCAGTTTGGGTAAGAGCATGTCTGAGTTGTGAAACCGAGTAATGTAGGTACAAAATTGAATCACAGTCTCTCTAAAACCGGTGCCCGTTAAGGCAGTTGGCTTAATTTAATTTTAGTACAAAAATACAGTTGTATATTTGTACTAAAATTGGAAATGACGCGGGAACCACAGTGTGCATGGCTAGCTTGGTTTCCAGTAGATCGACCGAAAGTCTGCGCACATCTTGGCGATGGCGGTCAGCTGAAACGCTGTCAAATATCTCAGCCATATCTGACAGCGTTTCAGCTGATCGCTATCGCCATCGCCTAGGTGCTTACAGGCCTTGAGCAATGTATGTGGCCGTTATCATTTGGACATTTTTAGGTGAGTGCTATGTTTTAGAAGAGCTAGAACCGTTACCGTGTTGCGTCCTGGCTATAGCAGTTGCTACCTCACTTGGTATTGTTAGCACGAAAACTCTTCATTGATTATAGCTACAACTCTGTTTAACTTTATTACACTGCAGATAATACAACTCTATGTAACGACGCCATATCCCCTTCCTCTTCTTTTTCTCAACTAGGGATGTCATTCTTTGCTTGATCCGATTAGGGATGTGTTATTCCCAAAACTGGTTAACAGTATGTAATTACGTACATACTAACTTCGTTATTTAAAAGGTACCTGTTGTTTGTTTTAGATAATGCTTGCAACGTTATACCACGGCCACCGCTACTTCAAGAAACACGATGTCATCTCAAATAGTTATGCAAGGTGAAGGTGATCCAAGCGTGGTGATAACTCTTGTACCGAAACATCTTCCTTATTTTTCAGAGTTCAGTGCTTTAGTTTGTGTGTGGAGAAATAGCAGTGAAAAATCAGTTATACGATAAGAAGAAGAAACATCTGCAAAGCTTGTAATTAAACCTAACATAACAACCTAACAGTCTTTTTTGAAGTGAAAACTTCTTTAAGGAGGCTTGAGCCTAAAATAATATGCATATCATCTAAGGTTTCAGAATTTTTTGAGGTGGGAGAAAACCAAGGACGAGGAGGGGTAATTCTTCGAGTTTTCTCTTTCCTATGGTATTCCAGGTGTGCCATGTTTTTTGTTCTTCTTTGGTCTCATCAAGATCAAAGAACGAAATATTTTTATCTGGCGGACAGTGTAAAGCACTTCGTGTAGTTTAAGACTAGCATAGGTGTTTCAATATGTCATTCTTGAAAATAACATCCGCTTTGGAAATCTGATAGAGGAATGCGACCATACGACCTTCGCGTCCAGATCATTCGCTCTGACAGCACAAAATACTACAAAATAAAACATTGATTTGTAGGCTACGGAAATTGCGTCAGAAAATCACGGCCTCATTTTTACAATCTTACCAGCACCTTGAGAACTAAAACTTACTAACTAAGGGCGGGTCTAACCATCACTTGATCAAAATATTTCCGCCTTTGATTTGATAAGTCTGAAGAATCAAACCACGATTCCATTCTTTCATAGGTACATCTATTTCTATGTAGGTATGTATGAAGGTTCTGCCTACTTGAGAAAAGTGGATCAATTCACGAATCCGAGGCTTCGAGTCATGTGATTGCGTGAAGGCCAGCGGATTACATTCTATCGCAAATTAAACGCTCATTTGTTAGGCTGATAGAATAACATTACGCTAAAAGTAATAAGAATTAATATGAATTGAAACTAACATTGAATTGAAACTAACATTGAATTGAAACTAACATTGAATTGAAACTAACATAACCCTGACCACAAAAAGTAGGGACTTCACAATTCCACCCTTATATTAGCGCTATTGAGAGAATCATTAGGTATCATCATCATCAACATGATTGTCAGCCTGAAGAAGTCCACTGCTGGACATAGGCCTTCCCTACACATTTCCAAGAAGAACGATTCTGAGCCCTTTCCATCCATCGACTTCCCGCGATCTTAACAATTTCGTAATCATTAGGTATATGAAAGTTTTAAAATCGCTCCTATTGCGTTTCAGACGACAAGTCATGTATTCTCCACAGAGATTTAAACATAAGCGATATCACGTGACTTTACTGAGCTTACTCCTGTTAATCGAAACATACTTTAGTGTGATGTTTACCAATCTTAAATGACGGTGCTAGTCAATACCTCTCACGAGTGCGAGTGAGAGGTAACTACTGTTTAAACACTGTGTGTGAGGAAGAGGTGATGATTGTCGTGATTCAAGATGCATCTCTTCATCGGCGCGGGTTACGTATGGCTTTCTAGACATCCTTACGATGCCAGTTAGTAAAGTAGGTCCGTAATTAATTGCACATTCAGCAATCTAAAGTATTTGGCAAGCAATCGATCTCTCAACAACAGTCGTGACGACACCGATCCGCTAAGATATTTAAGTGTGGAGCAATAATCGCGGTACCCATGCGGATAAGTATCGTGATCCGTGAAATGATTGAACCTAATTACATCACAAAGGAAATATTTATTTTTTAAAAGACTTGTATATTGCTAAATAATTGTTCAGGGGCGAAATACTCTCACAAGCCCTCGCCCGATGGAGCGATGACATGGTAGACATTAATAATAATATAATAATAATAATAAATATCTTTATTTCAGACACAAGTTCCATATTTTTCTTACAACTAACACAAAAAAAAAAAAAAAAAAAAAAATTATAACAAGCACAACAAACAAGCAGGTACTTAAACATTATAAATAGGTAGGTACCTAATAATGTTAGGTGGCAATATTCACCCAACGCTCATACACTTTGGTTTGCATAAGCCTTTCCGCCAGACTCCTGATAATACTATTGCCACACGAGTTACAGAAAGACTATAAAGGTGACCCAAAATCGTTTGTCTTGAAAAGTCAGGGGAGTCTGCCTATTTCTGAACTATATCAGGCTTAAATAAATTAAAATATAGCACAAACGGAAAATTGAATGTTTCGTCAAGAGCGCGTTGAAATCTTTTGTAAGAGACACTGGCTTACGAATTATTGTGACAAATTGCAAGCATTCGTTTTAATTTTTTTATCGAGCTACTAATTGACAATTTGTCTACCCAATATTTTGTAGATTTGTAGGGCGTAGATTTTTACATATTTTCAACAGTGGGTTAAGTTATGTAATTTATTTCAGATAATATCCGTATTAAAAATGTGTGTAGAGAAGTAAAAATTACCTCTATGAACTACGTATTGTGTACTGCCTACTAAAAAGCGTAATACAAGTTTTATTTCAGTTAAACTGGGTTTGTCGATCCGCAAAAGGTATTATGGGCACCAAAAGTGGGTTATGGCTGTTGTAACTCGTCTCGTAACCATTAACTATCAGGCTTCATCTAATTGGAAGCAGCACATCAAATCACGGCAACGCATAACTACAGTTATTTTACATCAATAAACCAAGCAATAACTACTTTGTTACTAGTTTAGAGCACTATGGTTAAGCAGTCCGGCTTTTTGTAATAGACTGGTCAGTTCGACGGATAAGCCGGGCTCTTTGGTAAGGTATTTTCATTCACTTCCTGAATAAATGGATAAAATGTAGTTAATACTAATAATAACTAGTAGAAATGAGGTCTAATTTTTTAAATTGGATTTTGGGAACTATTAACTTTTGTTCAACCGCCGAAAATGGACAGGAAGCGACTGTCTATTACTTCAGTTTTTGTCGCTGGTCTCTAAAAAATAGTGGACAAAGTTCTTGCAGCGTGCGTGAGTGGCCATCGTTCAACAAGAAATACACTTATTAGTACGTGTGTATTTTTTACTGACACAGAATCTAGGGTATATCTTTTGTTCGCTTCTTGAGCGAGAAAATAGTTGATAGCTAGTCGCTTGCTCGCCAGCGTTCGGAAAACAGCCTAAATAAAGAATAGCTTGAAAAAAGCCGGACCAAGCACGCTGCAAATACGCACTGTCGTGGCTAAATTAGGCTTCCCTTTCACGATGCATTAGGCAAGATAAATAATTAGTTATAATTAAATCACATAGAAATATGCGCTAAACGATATTATCTCGACCTCGTGCTACTTATACACTTATAGCTATCTTCTTCCATAAATACGATAGCATCTCTTTCTTTGCGAAAAGTTCAAGCTTTATTACTACCATTATGGTGGCAACTGCTTATGGCAGTGGTTAAATTGTTGCTTGCCTACCCATATTGTCTAATGTCACCCCAGAAAAGTGTGATCCCAGCTATATATTTTTATGGTCGTAGCTGATGAAACAAGCATATGGCCCACTTGATGTTAAGTGATAAGCATTGCCTCGTAGGTCGCGCAGGTTAAGAACGTGCCCTACGATGCACAGCCCTGCGTCCATTAACTGGAGGCATACAAATGTTCAGCCTCACGTGCCAGTAATTTTACGGTGCCATTAATTCCAATCCTCACCCTCCAAACCAAAGCACAGCATTTCTACTTCACGGCAGAAATATGCATTGGTGGTAGTACTTTTCCGAACGCCGGAGCTACTGGACAGAATCTCAGTAAGAGAACAGAGTTTTAGTCTTGAAAGAAAATTGCAAATTAATTGTTAGAGAATATTTTAATGAAACAAGGCGATCTAAACACGTCAAGCCCTTTACAAAGAGATATACTACTACTTTAAATAATGATATAAGTAGATACATTGCATTATGTTCTTTATAATAGTCAGGGCATACGTACCAAGGTAACTAACTTCTGAAATGCGAGCCTAAGAAATCCCTGACTGGGTGCGGCCTATGGGCTGATTTAGTTCTGCTTCGACACCGGGACATTTCGCAAGCATACTCAACTCATACTAGGTACACAACCCACTCGTTGAGTGTTCGACTTTTCGACTAATTGACTAATGAGAACATTATTGTTGATAAAAAGGTATTTAGAGCCTCGGGCAAAATATTTAGAGATCAAGATAAGTTTGTTTAGATTTTGTGCCTGACGAATTGCATCGCCGGGCGGCAAAGCGTAAAATAATGAATAAGAATTATCTTATTTAACACTTTGCCATCATCATCTTCCTGCCCTTGTCCCACGCTAAGTGGGGTCGTCACAACAGGTTTTCTTCTTCCACTCACCTCATTCGTCACATCATTCGTCATCTCAGTGCTCACTCCTTTCCTGCTCATGCCATCCCTGACGCATTCCATCCATCTTTTTTGCCATAATAATAATTAATTATTAAGAATCATGTAAAACTTTATAAAAAAAGATCTCATAGTAATTTTGTTCCAACAGCCTACCCATTTTGGGCGTACAATATAGCTAATACTCGTACTTCAATATTAGTTGAGCGTATGGCATGAACGAAGATATAGGCTTGTGCTCAGTAGAGGCAAAATGTATACTCATCTCTCTTTTTCCCACGGTTTTTAAGAAGATAAGATAGAAGGTAGCTAGGTATAAAACAGGTATAAACAGGTATAAACATTTTATTGGTAATAGGTCGTATTACATGTCATAGAAAAATATAAAATTATAGGTAACAATTATATAAATAGTATAAAAATCTTGTGCCTATACTAATTAACCTTTGTAGTAGGTAATTCATAAAATTCGTCAAAGCTATATAATGTCTTTTCAACGAGCCAGTTTTTGAGCCTGAATTTAAAATTGTCAATACTGGGTGCGTCCTTTACGCTGGCCGGCAGTGCATTGTACAGGTCGGGGCCCATCACGTGCGGCAGTTTATCTGATTTTGCCAGCCTCCGCACAGTGACGGCCAGCTTACCGGCCGCGGCGGCGCGCGTGTTGCGGTTGTGTATATCCGACTGTTTTGGAAATGACTCCAGGTTTTGACGGACGTACACCACGACCTGGAATAGTACGATCGACGGAAATGTCAAAATCTTCAGCTTTCGAAAAATAGGTCTTACGGTAGTGCGTTGGGACGATACACGTGCTATTGCCCGTATGGCCCTTTTCTGCATACGAAAGACTCTTTCTCTTTCTGCAGCACGCCCCCACAGCTCGGCGCCATATTGAAGCAACGAGTTTACTGTGGCGAAATAGCACATTCGTACCATTTCGTAAGGCACTATGCGCGCTAGTCTACTCAGCGCGTAACAAGCACTACCCAGCTTGGCACACAGTTTCTCAACGTGAGAGCCCCACGTGAGGGCTCTGTCTATTTCAAATCCTAAAAACGTAGTGGACGCCACTCCTTCGATTGGTAAGTCATCCACATTCACAGACAAGCTCCTACAAGTTCGTCCTGAAATAGCAAAATGAATGAAGTGTGTCTTGTTGGTGTTCAGTACAAGGCCGTTTCTTTTAAACCAGCATGCTAGTTCTTTTGCTGCTTCATTAAGATTCCGCTCGAGCTCATCTAACGTTTCCGCTGTAACAATCGCTGCTACGTCGTCGGCATACATGAATATTTCACTTCTAACCGCAGAGCCAGGTAGATCGTTAAGTAGCAATGAAAACAATATATTTGATACAGACGATCCCTGCGCAACGCCCATCACCGGTGACAATGGATCGGACTTCGTCTCTCCGCCGTCACCAACAACAACTTGAGACCTATTCCGTAATAGATCGGTCAGAAGCGCATGAGCTGGCCCATTAACCCCGTAGTGGCGTAGTTTTGCGGCAAGCACGCAGTGGTCAGCAACATCAAATGCCTTTGACAAGTCGCAGCACAAAACAGCGACCTGCCTTCGGCATTCCACGGCGCCAACCACGTGCCGCAGGACCTCCCGCGTTAGAGATGTGGTGGAACGACCCGAGCGATAAGCATACTGCCGCTGGGACAGCGCGTCAGTTTCAGTTAAGAACTCAGTTAGTCTGGAACTTATGCCATTTTCAAATACCTTAGCCAGCGCCGGGATTATTGACACCGGTCTATACCCATCAATATTCTCTCGCTTGCCTTTTCCCTTAAAGAGTGGCGAGACCTTACTGAGCTTAAACGATGATGGGTACAAGCCGGCGTCAATACAGCGATTAAATAATGCAGCTAAACAAGGTGAAAGGGGTACTACTGCCGTTCGAAGCATAACCATGGAAATATTATATATATCTTTTGTTGGTTTGCTCGGAATGTGTGTTGTGATGATTCGACACACTTCCATCGGCGAGAACCTGCGCAGACGCAGTGAACGGTCAGCCGATTGCCGTTCGTTCTGGAGGGAGGTCATGACAGCGTGCAGATCCGCGCGCGGGGCTCCACAAGCTACTGCTGCTTCCACAAATCTGGCGTTCATAGCATCGGCCGCCGCTTTTTTAGAGAGGAACGGTTTCTTTGTTGTGGGATCCTTGGCAACGTCCGTAAAGTTCACCGGGGTTGATGAAATTCTTCCCCTTTCGGTGTTCACTACCTGCCACATTGCTTTCTGCGTGTTTGAATTTGCAGATATTATATTCATGTAATGATTTGATTTATACGTATTCATCATGCAATCATATTTCTCACTAGTCGCGGTTATTAGATTATGTAGATGGCTGAGGTCTGGAAATTTTTCGTAAGTACTAATAATATCAAAGAGAAATGTTTTTAAGTTTTTAATCTCATCAGTGACCCATGAATTACAACGAATATTTTTTAATTTTAAAGGGAAGCAAGTTTGTATCTTGTTAGTAAGAGTATTTGTGATCGATGCCGCGAGTCCGTCTAGCGAGTCGCTGTATTTGGCCTGCACGGAGTACCAGTCGATGCTCATTATTGCAGCACGAAAATTCATGCGACTAACCTCTGAGTAGTCCCTCACCAGACGCGTACGTGGAGCGGCGTTCCGCGGGGCTACGGCGACAGAGGCGCGGACGCCGCGGTGATCGCTCATTCGCGTATCCACCGGCATCGCTTCCACCGTCCCCGGACCCAAGTTGGAGTACACATGATCCAAACATGTAGACGTTGAGCACGTTACTCGTGTGGGAAAATCCACCACATTATTAAAGTTATTCACATTTAACAAATCGATGAGTTGTTTACGCTCGGCGCTTTGTGTTAGCCAATCTATATTGAAATCGCCTACGAGAATAATATTTCGTCCGCTCTCACTGGCTCGTTCAAGAAGACGTTCCAAGTATCCTAAGAACACAGAGTGCGTTATTTGATTAGTTCTATATACACATATAACAATAATATTATAGTCAATTAATTCAATAGCACACAGTTCACAAAACCGCTCTTCCGCTAGTTCTTCAAACTCAATGCAGTCAATTGCTTTTATTCCATTTTTAACGAAGAGGCAAGACCCACCTCGAGTCATTTTTTTCCTGCAGAAGCTTGATACGAGGGTGAAACCTTCTATGTTTACGCATTTCAAGTTCTCTTCTCGCAACCAATGCTCTGTCATAGCAATTATTTCACATTTTAGTTCTGATTGCAGCAGTACTTCGAGTCGTTGCGTCTTTAGATCTAATGACGCAATATTTTGGTGGCATATAGTAAGGGTAGTTTGGTCATATTTATTCGGTACATTACGCTGATGAGGTCTCGCCCCGTTGTGAGCGAGGCCGCATGAGAAACCACTCTGCAAACCGAACGCCTGCTGGCCACACTGCCGGTTGGCTAATCGTGTCAAACAGAGATTCCGGTATCCCGATGACAAATGCTGCATGTCTCGTCGTTTTTATTTCCCGTTTCTTCACAGTGTAGTCGTCTGATTTATGAATCTTGTTCAGGTGATTAGTGATGTTTTCAGTAGTTGTTTCTGGTGTAAATGACCATGCTTGGATAAACTGTAGTTTTTCCACTGTTTTCAGCTCATTATTTTCAGAACCAGCACCTTCAACTACTTTTCTTTGATTGCGTCGTCGTTTCCTTGAGCTTATTTCGCGCCAGTCATTAAACTCGTTACTCTCCTCATTCAGTTGTGTATAAATACACTTACTGTTACTATCATTAGTCAGTATCATTTCTGGTACCAAATTGCTCGCTCGCAGTGTAGCTGCACCTTTTGCTAACTGTGGGTGGCTTAGTCATAATGGAGCAAGATGCTTCTGACGTCGTTAAAGACGTTGTCTCATTCACGCACGATTCGGTATTCTTGAAACCCATCGGCTCATCTGGTTGTCTCTTTCCCACCATGCGTTTTTTGCTCGCACCTGCACTCATCGCCGCTGATGCGTTGACAGCTGCCTGACGCTTAGGCCGCTCAGTTGTCGTAGTCGCTCCAGTCGGGTCGATTTCGAGAGGGCCGCATAGTGATTTGCGGGTAGTCGTAATTTTGCTCTGCGTCTTGGATTCAGAAAGTTTGGCAATAACATCGTTTTGCTTATTTATTTGAGTTTCTAAGTCACTCACTTTATTCACTAGTGTCTGCACTGTTTTTTGTAAGTCGCGTAATACTGTTTCAAGTGATTTTAAAGACATTTTTCGTCAAAATAATAATAAAAAAGTACGGAGCAGAACCTAGTCTGTCAGTGTTGCCACCACACCTAGGAATAGGAACATGTATCAACTCTACTAACAATTCGTGAGTTTGTCGTTATCTATTGCAACGAGTCCGACTTGGCTCGAGATAAATCTTGCTGCTTAACCCTTTAATGCGCAGACAAAAAAAAAAACAAAAATTAGTTTTTTTCTTTATTGGGGGGTTTGCCTTAAATATTAATATGCCTACAGGTATTTTAGAAAAAATCTACCTATTCTAGTTTTCGAGAAATATTATGTTGGTAAGGTACAACATTGCGCAACATGCAGTGATGTACATAGCAAATTTTATGTTGTACACAACCAACACTGCGGCTTGTATAGAATCAAGGACTTTTCTATAAACGCTAAAAATTTACGAAGAAACATTTTATTTTATATCAAAAGTCGCCTGAGTCAAAGTCGAGTAGCATCATAATTATTTTACACCTTTCTTAGAAACAATTTCTGTTAGACTTGTCTTTTTTCCGCCAAAAAGAGACCTTTTCGTTTGAACCCCTCTTTCCGAGACGTGGCGGTACCGCTTTAGGACCATCTTGAGCTCTTGGGTTCGCTTCCACTTTTTTAGGCAAACTGCCAAGGAGTGGAACTCTTTTCCGTCATCAATATTTCCGGAGCATTACAATTTTCAAGTCAAGAGTGAACAAGTGGATAATAGCTAAGCGTGCTCCACCTGAGGCAGCATTCTCACTTTCCATCAGGTGTGATGGCAGTCAAACGTTTAGCTATCAACAAACAAAATATTTTTTTTTTTTTTACTAAATTAGTGTACTACATCTATGCGGTACCCTAATTAATATTACAATCTAGCCTAGTAGGCTAATGAGTAATTTTGCTTTAGCTTAGTTTTATAAAATAAGTATTAGGTACTAAGAATGTGTCCATTGGCACTTTTCTTACTGTCTCTAACTAATTAAGGTGACACTTTGTTTATGTGTTCATTAAAGTAGCACTATCACTACACAATATTAAGTTTATCACTACACTAACTCAAAAGGTTTGGTCCTTTTGAGTCTTCTTACTAGGTCTGTATTGTCGAGGAGCTGGATAGCCTCTACGTTAACATGGTGATGGAGTCTTTGTTCGTGACTTTCCGCGTATTTTTGAATAGTTTTATCGACGAACTCTATATTAAGGTCCCGATGGAGATCGTCGTTTCTTATGTACCAGGGTGCATTTACTATTCCCCTGAGTACTTTACTTTGGAATCGTTGGATGATTTGGATGTTGCTCTTCTTGGTACAGCCCCAAAGCTGAATACCGTAGGTCCATACTGGCATAAGGACTTGTTTATACAATAAAATTTTGTTGGGTACTGTTACACTGGAATTTCTTCCGAGTAGCCAGTTCATCCTTTGGTATTTTAGCTCTAACTCAACTTTTTTCTTCTTGACGTGAGCTTTCCAGCGAAGCTTCGCGTCAAGTGTCATGCCCAGATATTTTGCCGTATTTTCATATGGAATGAGCGTGTCGTTAATAAATATTGGGTGATATTCTTCCTTTTTGTTTGTGAAGTTAACGTGAACCGATTTGGTTTCATTTAGTCTAATTCTCCATTTTACTGTCCAGTCATGGATTTTATTCACTGCTGCTTGAACCTTTTCTGCTGCTTCTGCATGGGTAGTGCCCACAGCCATTATGGCAGTATCATCAGCAAAGGTTGCGATAGTGTTGTTTTTGAGCTTAGGGATATCACAGGTATATAGAAGGTACAGGACCGGACCTAAAACACTTCCCTGTGGAACCCCAGCTTTGATCTCCTTTAATTCGGAGTACTCGTCATCTTGTCTTATTCTAAAGACTCTATCAGATAAATATGACTCGAGTATATCTGCCAATACTTTCGGTAACATCTTTCTTAGTTTTAACATGAGTCCTTCATGCCAGACTTTATCAAATGCCTGAGCTACATCCAAAAAGACAGTAGAGCAGACTTTTTTGTCTTCAAGAGTTCTCTCGATTATGTTTGTAATTCTATGGACTTGGTCTATTGTAGAGTGTTTCTCACGGAAGCCAAACTGATGTTCTGGAATAAGGTTCTTGTTGTTAATTATTGGTTTCAGCCTTTTAAGGAGAAGTTTCTCGAATAATTTTGACAAAAAGGGGTAATAAAGAGATTGGTCTGTATGACGATGCATCTTGTGGTGGTTTTCCTGGCTTTGGTATCATTATAACTTCAGCCACTTTCCATAAATCTGGTACATGTCTTAGCCTTAGTGCTGCATTGATAATAGTTGTTAATTTAACGAGGGCTTTTTTTGGGAGATTATGGAGAACCTCTCCTGAAATGAGATCGAAACCCGGGGATTTTTTTGGATTGATGTGTTGTTTTATTTCATTCGCTACCTCTCGAGGTGAGACAAGCTTTATATCATAATTTTCATCACATACCTCATGTATCGTGCTTTCGTCAATTATTTGAGCTTCGTTGGGTTTGAATATATTTTCTAAGTGCTCCGCAAACTTTTCGGCTTTCTGTTTATTGTTGACAGCCCATTTACCGGATCCTATACTGATTGGTGGGATCTGAGTATTAGGCCGTTTCAGGTTTTTAGTTGCTTTCCAGAGCGAGTAGTCTGTACTACGGTCACTGGTTAGGTTTTGGAGGTATGTATGAGTTGAGATGTCAATGTGGTTCTGAATTTGGTTTTTCAAATTCTTGGTTAGCCTATTTAGCTTTGCTTTGTCTTGTGGAGACCTAGATTGATGCCATTGTTTTCTCTGTTTTCTTTTTTGTCGTATTATGTCCTTGATTTCTTTTGGATAGCTATTTCTTGTAGCCCTTCTTTTACATACTGGAGTGTTTTTCCACGCAGTCTTCTGTATAAGTTTAATAAATTTGTCTACTTCTAAGTTGAGCTGCTCTGGACTTTTAAGCGGTACTCTTAAATCTATATTGTTATTTAGTTCTATCTTAAAACTCTCCCAATCTGTGTGTTTATTTACTAGGGTCAGAGTGTTTTCTTTGTACAGTATACTATCAGTAATTTCTAAATATATAGCAGAGTGATCCGAATTCATGTCATAACTCTGTTCTGTCCGGAGGTAGTTAGGACATATATTTTTGTATATAAAAAAGTCTATTAAATCAGGTATTTTTTGTTGATCAGTTGGCCAGTAAGTAGGTGATCTTGTGGATGTAGCATCACATTTTAGCTCTTTCATTGCACTTAGGAGCTCTTTGCCTTTTGTGTTTGTTAGTCTGGAGCCCCAGTACTTATTTTTGGCATTAAAATCTCCTCCGAGTATAAATCTTTTCCCAAGTAGTTGAAACAGACTTTTGTACGTTTCTTTTTTATGGTATAGCGTGGTGGGCAGTATATTGAAGCTATTGTAATGTTATTTTGATCAGTACTGATGCATATAGCAACAGATTGGATCTCAGGCTCTTCGTATTTAGCTTTCTCGTGATGTTTAATGTTTTCTTTAACTATAACTGCACTGCCCCCTCTACCTTTATTGTCCGGGTGTAGTGCATGGTATATTTTATATCCTTTAAATTGGATGTGTGATTGCCTTGTAAAGTGTGTTTCTGATATGAGACACACATCTATATTTTCTATATCTAGGACTACTTGCAGTTCATTTTGATGTTTCTGTAGCCCATTACAATTCCAAGCCATGATTTTAAGTTTGCAAATCATTTTGAAGTTCTAGGCATAGCTATTTTGTTGCTATGTTCTATTATTTTTAGGCGTTCATCAAAAGATGTCATCAGCTTAAGGATTTCGTCTAGTTTGTTGTTGTTAGTGACGTCATGCCCCTTGTTTTGCACAACAGGCGTAGTATTTTTGGCAGTAGCTTGCGCGTAGCTAACGCTCTTGTTTGCAGTTGACGACAGTTTAGCAACACTAGAGTGTTGGGTAGTCGTTTGTTGCTTACCACTAGCTGTTTGCCGAATCGTATCAGGTTTTTTAACATTTTTGCTTCGAATTTTCTGCATTTCCTTTGCTATCATGCATCCTCGATAATTAGCTGGGTGTGCGCCTCCACAATGCACGCACTTTGGCTTCTCACTTGTGGGCTTTTTACAGTCCACTGTCAGGTGTTTTCCGATGCATTTAACACACCTAGGTTCTTTGCCACAGTATTTATGCGTGTGGCCATACACCTGGCATCTTTTACACTGGGGTATCAGCTTAGGAGATCTAAGCGGTTGTATATCAACCGTACATCCCAGTATGATCTTTATCTCGTAGATTTTGTTTATCTCTTCTTTGTTATTGAAGGTAAGCATGAACATATTAAGTGGCTCCTTTGTTTTCCAGCTTAACTTGTTCACTGCATCTTCGATCTGGTACCCTTTTGATTGAAGGTCACTAATTATTCTATCAGGCTTGCAGTTAAAAGTCAGCTTTTTCACCATCACTCTGATCGGCCTATCTTGCTTGTTCTCGTAAGAATGCCAGAAACAGTGTTCGTCAGTCAATGACTTGGTTATGGCTCTGTAAGCTTCATCGTTGTAAGCGTTTATTTTGACACTGTCACCGCTTAGCATTTTTATTTTGAATGTGTCTGCGCTCGTGTTTCTAGACAAAAAGTCATAGAAGGATTGGTAGTCTTTAACGCCATCAACTATAACAGGAGGTGGCTGTGGGACTTTTTTAGTTTTTTCAAATGCAGCATTTGGATTTTGTGGTGGTGAGAGTGAGGGCGAGGTGTTCAACTTTCTTTTTTTCCTCGTTTTTGTTCTAATCCACTCTGTTTCTTTAGCGAGTTCTTCCTCATCAGTTTTGTATTCCACTTGCTGAGAGGAACCTTTTATGTTTGAGGTAGATGGTGATGCAGATTCAACCTCCATTACACATTGCAGCTGTTGCTTGAGAATGTCTATCTGATTTTTTAGGTCGTTGACAAGGCTTTCGAGCTTAATACGCTCTCGCCTTTCTTCTTTGAAGCGGGCACGTTCTTCTTCATAAGTTTTATATAATAGGTGCTCAGTTTCTGTCTGCAGAGCAACCCTGCTTTTTGTCGGAGTATCCATTGTTGAGGCTGGTATTAAATTCGCCTTAACAATATGTTTAGCCGTCCGTAAGCATGCCTTACGCAACGATGAACTAGGTCATCGTCGAGGTCAGGCCGAGCCGCGGCTGGCTATGTTATGATGCGTTAGCACTTTGCACTGTTGGTACGCGCGGTCGCGAGCGACACAACTGTTCTCAGCGAAAATTGAACGATCACTGAACAAACAAAATATAAAAATCTTGCATTTTTAGAAACAACGAGTTTTTATAGTTAGTTTCCTATCACCAATCAATGGGCAGTGTTGTTCAGAACCGACATAAAAATGACATATATTTCACTAATCAAATGGGCAGTGTCGCTGATGAACAACATACAAATTGACAACCTCATAGATAATTTTCTTGTTATTCAAATTCAATGGTTTGTACATGTAACAATAAAATATGTATTTTAGAAAGAAATTCTTAGGTGCATAAATAAAAAAAATCGAATAAAATATTATTTCAATAAATATTTACCTTTGATCCGCAAGGTACAGGTGGCTTCGTTACCAATTTGCGATAAAGTGATAGGAATAGTGACTAAACTAGCCAGCTATAATTTTTATTTGGTTGCATTTTGTTTTTGCTATGATTATAATCAAATATGTCACAGTAAAAGATAAAAATAACGGGTCAAGATTTTTTTGTTCATGATGTTGGTCAGGGTTGTCACTGCGAATTAAAGGGCTAATGTGTGTATTCAATCTTAATACACAGTGGTGTACTGCATACTTAACATACTGCAAACAGCATACGGTAAGTGCATGCTTATAGAACATATTCTATTATCATGTATTTTGACCTTTTCGTTTCTATTACCATATTTTAAGAGTGCTAAAAACTTGAGAAACTTGGGACCAATCTGGAAACCTAAAAAAAATAATGTTTATCTTTAATATTTCCAGAGTTTTCGAGTTCATATTTCCAGAATTTGAATTGTTCTCTGTTTGAATTGTTGTCTGTTAAATTGTATTCAAAGTATGTTTTTACAATAAAAATATGCATGTATAAGTATTATATCAGCTATCTGGTTCCTATACAAGATTTGCTTAGTTTGGGGCTGTATAGTATTTCGTGGATTATCCACAATATTTATTTAAAAAAAAATGATGTATTTAGTATTAGATATGTACCTATAGAAGACAAAGATTGAGTGTTTGATAATCTTGTCAGTAATAGGTAGTGCGGTTTGGCCACGGTCACCGAGTTCCGATTGTGCGATCACAGATCAATAGAGTCGTGGGTTCAACACAATGTCTGATTCTTGTTTCAGCTGGTTATAGCCTGAGGATATCTCCGTGAAGCGACCTTGATCAGATTTAATAAGTGACCTAGTTACATCATGCCGATCAGCTGACAATGCTTTGGTACCCCGCCAGCCACCCGCAACGGACCCGTCATCATCATCATCAGCCTGATGAAGTCCAATGATTCTGAGCCCTTCCCATCCACCGACCTCCTGCGATCTTAACAATGTCGTCAGTCCATCTCGTGGGTGGGCGCCCTACTTTTCTTTACGTTTCGTTTTCTGGGGTTAATGTCCCTTCCCATGATAGACCTCAAGTTCCCGGTAACCTGGGGCTGAGTATGCTAACGACAAAAGAACTAAACCCGGATTAATCCCAGGATGAGTGTGTCTACGCCCATCTCTATTTACCCCAACACTAGAACGAGAAAGGGGAAGGCGAGGAGAATGAGCGCCCGACGCCCGCGCATCTGTCAAGATGACATACCTAAGCACGCACGGAAATGCAAGATCCCTAGTTTATAACTAAAATCTTTTAAACTGTAATATTATAAAGGAGCTGATAAACTTGAACATTCACTTGTAATGAGCATATTTGTGCGAATAATAAATCACAGAAAAATACGAGAACATTTCAGAGAGCATTCTATCGAGCGTTCCGGCGAGCATTCTAGCGAGCATTTGCTTCGAGCTGTTTGCCTAAAAGTAATAAAGAATTAATTGTTTCGTTTCTTATCAGAGCGATTAGATGAGGGGAGTCCAACCTTTAGCCCAAGTGACAGCCAACGACGGTTGTCAATTGTGTAAAATTTTAAAACTTCGGGCAAGTTCCGCAGTAATATATTTTTCATCCCACCAGCTCTGAAAGTGTGTTTTTGCTGTTTAATTTCTGGCTGGAAAAGCCGTTTTTATCCGCTAGAGGATAAAGTAAATTTGAATTTAGAATATTATGTTCAATAAGTTTGTGAATACACAACCTATTTACTTCTACCTCCATGGTGCCGAACTTATCATACAACCTTTTTAAATTTGTTAATAACTCATACTCGGAACCTTCTTGGTGTGTTACTTTTAGTCGCGCCATGTTCTTTTTTGCATTTATAGTCATTTCCTCGCTGAGGTGGGATGAAAAGTTACGTGTTGCACTCGAGTGCAAAGATTTTTCACCTTGTGCTCTTTTGATTCCTTCGCGAACGCTTAGGATTCTAACTTTTAAACCACTCGCTACGCTCGTGGTTAAACTTTAGAATCCTGCGCTTGCTCAGGCATCAAAATTGAGCACGCGGTTAAAAAGCAGCTTTGCACTCTTGTATAACAAATAACTATTTCAACCCACCAGCTCTGAAAGTGTGTTTTTGCTGTTTAATTTCTGACTGGAAAAGCCGTTTTTATCCGCTAGAGGATAAAGTAAATTTGAATTTAGAATATCGTGTTCAATAAGTTTGTTAATACACAACCTATTTACTTCTACCTCCATGGTACCGAACTTATCATACAACCTTTTTATTTTGTTAAAAACTCGCACTCGTAACCTTCTTGGTGTATTTGTGAATTCAAAACACCATTAAACCTATTTACTTCTACCTGCATGGTGCCGAATTTATCATACAACCTTTTTAAATTTGTTAAAAACTCATACTCGGAACCTTCTTGGTGTGTTACTTTTAGTCGCGCCATGTTCTTTTTTGCATTTAGTCATTTCCTCGCTGAGGTGGGATGAAAAGTTACGTGTTGCACTCGAGTGCAAAGATTTTTCACCTTGTGCTCTTTTGATTCCTTCGCCAACGCTTAGGATTCTAACTTTTAAACCACGAGCGGAGCGAGTGGTTAAACTTTAGAATCCTGCGCTTACTCAGTCATCAAAATTGAGCACGCGGTTAAAAAGCAGCTTTGCACTCTTGTATAACAAATAACTATTTTTATTTTAGTTTCTGGTGATAGATCAAACTTACAAGGTACATGGTAATAGCTATCAGCTGAAACGTTGTCAAATATCGCTGTCACATTTGACAGCTGTACCCGAAGTCCCAGTGCATTTACAACATTTCGTTACCAAATGTTGTTTTCGTTTCGCCAATTTGTCTCTGTCTATTGTATGGAGAAAAGATGAGACAACAACTCTAACTACGTAACGTATTTTTGCCGTCTCATATTTTCTCCACGCAATAGAGAGAGACAAAAAGGCGAAACGAAAACAACATTTGGTAACGAAATGTGGTAGCAAAACTTCGACTTCGGGTTCTGATCGCCATCGCCATTGCCTACTTTAGTTTTGTAAAAAATGCTGAAATCAGAGTATGCGTTGTTGGCACCACTGTTAGTGTTATCACTTTATCAGTATCATGCAAGTGATTCTCTGACTGCCGTAGAACGATGCACGACACACACGTGGCTAAGCCTAGACACGTTGTGTAAGTAATTGAGAACTAATCATATGCGGTGACCTAAAACTATAAGCCTGCTATGGGTTAAAAGTAGCTTTTAAAAGAGTGACAGACTTTTTAGTGGCATATGGGCCATAACTGCATTTAGTTACACCTATCAACTAGTCAATCAGTGTATGACGAGTTAAAAATAGTGAGAACCGCTACTACTAGTAAGGTTCCTACTACGTCACCATCGTCGCATTTCAAAGTGATCCTTGCGATTCTACTAAAAAATACACTTTTGATTTTAGGTTTTTTTTCGCAGTTCACATGCGTTTATAAGAATTAGAGATAAATATCCACACAACACACTATTTAGCCCCAAATTAAGCAGGACTTTTACTTTTGGAACCAGATAACTGATATAAATTTTTTGTATACATACTAGCGGGTATATTCTTATTGGTCTTATAGAGCTAAGAGGCCAGTCCTAAGTAATATTTAGTTCAAATATGCTTCTTAATTGTTATAAGAATTAACAAACCGAACTGAACAGATGTAATCCTAGTAATATTATAAGCGCGAAAGTTTCAAAGTACTTAATATGTTTATGGATGGATGCTTGTTACTCTTTCACGTAAAAACTCTGAATGGATTTTAATGAAACTTTACAATAATATAGCTTGTAGGTACATCAGAATTACACTTATGCTACAAATTATAAATATATTGTAACGAGAACGGGGCGTAACGGGAACGGCGCGAGTGAAGCCGCGGGTGGCCGCTGTTTTGTGTTTTTTTTTGGGTTGAAGACATGGTTATGTATCCATCTATAGACCCTACTATAGATATAATACGTAGGTATAAATTATTACAAACCACACACGTTTCTACATACAATAGGTCGACCGACACAACATACCTAATACAGCTACTAATATGTACCGACCCAATAAGGATTATTTCTCATGTCAATCATTCCGAATTACAATGTAAATGTAGAACATAATGTTGTAATTGTTTTACATATCCTTTATTGAAGTTACACTACACTGCCCCGTGATAGTTATTAGTTATTACAGTGGTATTACATTACATCACTAGCCATAAACGCACTGGTGGTGTAGTGGTAGTAACCACGCCTTCCGATCCTACGGTCGCGGGCTCGAATCAGTCTTGTACCTGTGAATTTTTCTGTTAAAAAAAAAATCGGTTGTCTGTAAAGTTGGTTTACTGACGATAGTTGAACGTGACGTCATACAGCTGTCCACGCGGACGCATCGCTCACTCAAATAGAAGAGAGACAGATGTCGAACGCGGAGGCCGATTGTGCCTCCTTGTCGCTCGTTCCGCGCTCTCGCTTGCACTTCAAGCCTTAAATAGAACGCCTCAGAGCGAGGTAACGCCGCATGAGTTACGTTTTTTCGTGCGTGCAGCCGGTTCCATCAAATTATAAGACGTTATCACGTCAAAAATTTATATACTCAATGCTCTCAAACGGTGAAGGAAAACATCGTGGGAAAACCCGCGGCTAGGTCCGCACGTATTGACCATTTACTATACATATTACGTAGGTATTTACAGGTAAAAACATTCTTACTTATGTATATAAGTATACTAGCTCTCAGACTATAAGTAGGTATGTATGTGCCGGTAAGCTCCAGCATATCGACAGGCTTAGTGACAACTGTACCAAGTGATTCTGTGTCAAGTTTAGACAATGATACGATACAGATAATTGAGTCATGTAATTAATGAAAAGGTGAGCAATAAACGCTGGACCAGTTTAAGAAACCCTGACCAATTTGGACTTTGCAATTAAACATTGGTATGTTGACAGGGTCATTCCTAAAAAACTAAAGTTTAAAATGTTTGTTATAGCTATAACCTGATGTCAAATGGTAAACACGCTCATGGTTACCACTTGACATCAGGTGGGATTTCAGAAGTATTATAAAAAGTCCAGAATTAAGGTTTACATGTTTGTTAGAGCCCTAGTCAAAATATAATATAATAAATAATATACATATAAATATAATATATAAATAGTAAATTAGGAATTCATAGGAACCCAGTTCGGGTCTCAAGGTTAGTTTTCAACTCTGGTAGCATTCCCTAAAGCCTAAAGTTCAGGATCTGTATTTCACCTAAATTATACTTAATTTAGAAATGTATGAGAACTTACCTGTAGGTAAGTAGTCAGAATTTTTTGTGTTCAATTTATAAAATGTTTTCTTCCTCATACCCATAAACTGAGGAATGAGCTACCACCAAAGGTGTTCCCTCTTAATTACAACATGAATAGCTTCAAGAAAAACGTTAGAAAATTCCTTCAGGGTAGGCAACGCAACGACGGCACCCTTGGTGTTGTTGGTGTCTATGGGCGACGGTGACCGCTTACCATCAGGTGGGCCGTAAGCTCGTTTGTCTAATAACTTATACATAAAAAAAAAAACTCTAAATTAAAATCATTGCAACGGAAAAAAAACAAGAACCGAAAGGGTTTATGTCAGTGTGACCCAATACCAATGGGTCAAAATCGTTTGGGTAACGCAACGTACTTTTCGTTGCAATTGGGTTAAAAGTTGGCAATCGATAGTGAAAGAGTCCACTTATAGACCCAATCATTGAACTGAAAACATCTTTCGAATTCTTTATGAAGTGCAGAATTTTTACGATTTCATTGTCGAAATATCGTAAGGATCAAACGGATATTTGTCTGTTGTTTTTTTATTTATTTCCTGGCATTTCTATAGTTACTTTAAGGCCTGCGCACACCTAGTTCGCTGGCGGTAGCGATCAGTGAAACGCTGTCAAATATCGCTGTCAAATTTGACAGCGTTTCACTGATCGCCGACGCCAGCGGCCCAGGTGGTGCGCAGGCCTTTACCGATAAATCTTGGCTGTGTATAAATATCTTCGAACCATGTTAGCATGCATTGCTCATGTTTTTATTCCAAAAATGGAAAATTCCTGATTGAAACTGTGATTCACAGAAATGGTGAATATATTTTTTGAAGGCATATATTTTTATTTTAATGGACTTTTTATTTTCGCAACATTTGAAATTTATATTTTACGCTCAAGAGAATAGTCATAATTATTAAGTAAGGTACTTCTGAAAAACCTTACTATAGAGTACCTAAATAAAAAACTAATTAAAATAATAAGATAAGTAGATATCATTGACAACAACTGATTAGCTTGCAACATAGGCCTGCGCACATCTAGGCGATGGCGATGGCGATCAGCTGAAACGCTGTTAAATATGTAAGTAAATAAAAAGTAAACAAGTAAACAGGCTTTAGCATGCATAGGCATGTTAGATTGTAGATGATTTATATAGCGTCAGGGGCAATTGGTGATTACTCATGCCCCTACTTACGGGACGCTATAGTGTGGACTTTAGATGGAATAGGCTTGCCCAGCACCTATACCATCCTGACAGCTTAGTCGGCCTAATCCACAGGAAAGACATGGTCAATACGTGCGCGGGTTTCCTCACGATGTTTTCCTTCACCGTTTGAGAGCACTAGCATTGTGTACATAATTTTTTCGATAGAAAAACTCATTGGTACACGACTGAATTGGAACCCACGACCTTAGGTCGTGGTCGGAAGGCGGGGCCGCTACCACTAGACCACCAGTGCTCTCAGTGCTGTTAAATATGACAGTAATATTTGACAGCGTTTCAGCTGATCGCCATCGCAAAGATGTGAGCAGGCCAACAACATAGTATCACCGCGGTACAATTTGGTAACCAGAGACCTAGCATTGACCACCTGACTAGAAGGTATGGTTCATGTACAATAATAAATCAAAAGGTAATAAATTGGGTGTATTGCGCCAATGCCTTAGATTTAAGATACTATGTGCTCACGACTATACTCACGAGCGGATATTATATTATACTAACGATAACGATCCGCCTCGGCTTGACATTAAAAACTATTTTATTCGTCTCTAAAAATTCGTAAGCATTGCTATTCAGCGGGGCAATGCCGCCAGCGTCTTGGAGACGCTTCCGTCTGGTATCTGATTTGGATCAGTTAATCTCTAGATCGTTTGTATCGGTCTGCAGATAGCTCAACTATTTCTTGTGTATTTTGTAGGTACCTACATTTTGTAAATATTCGTTTAATTGTAAGATTCTTTGTGTAAATAAATATATTATTTCATTACAAACACAAATCTCTCCTTCTATTAACTAATATTGAAGTATGATAGGTACTTCGACCAATAGGCACTTCTCTAATGGTTAGTTTGAAGTTGTAGCTATGCCGTGCACGGAGCCGCACCCATCATCATTAACGTCGATAGTGTCGACCAAAAATTCTTGGCACCTGCCTACTCCACTTTACATGCTCGTGCTTTAAAACTAGGGCGGTATGCAGGAAATCAGTGGTTTTATTTTAAATTGGTCCTTCGACCGGAATTGGATTGGATGTAAGCACTTGGTCGGTAAATGTAGATAAATATGTCAATTATACATAAAAAATAAGCTACATAATATTACTTACTTGGCACTTTAATCCCAAATACTTAATATAAATTAAAAAACTTGAGAAACTGATTTCAAGGCCAAACTTTTTATCGACTGAAATTTCTATGGGACCAATCTGAAAATATTACCTTTCAGATAAAAAAAGATTTTCTCAAGTCATTCTCAAGAAATTATGCGACAAAATAAACATATTTTATTTTAATAAACCGATTTTTATGGGAATAACCTGGAAATATTACTTTTAAAATAAAAAAAGGTAAACTGTGCTCATTTTACCACAAAATATTTTTGGTTTAGAGCAGCCTTAGCATGCGTGAAGGCCCTTCTGTTAAACTTTATTGATGTTGATCTAATTAACACAGCAATTGATTTCCGTTGTTTCTTAATCTTGTAGCACCAATACATAAATAATCACTAGCAAAACTAAAAACAAAGTAATAAGAGACTTTCGCTAATTAGTGACCGTGATAAAAAATATCATCTAGAAGAATAAATCAAATCAATTTATTCAGTTGCATTAAAGATCACTTTGAAACGTCTTTTATCTAGATGAGTCTTTATAGGTGCCAGTTCCACGCGACCAAGCCTAGAACAGGTCGCAGATTCGGCAAATTCATCATCCGCACTTGATGTGCGGCTGGTTTTTCCGCAAGTAGGCTGCTGGCGGGCCCTTTTTGCGCGACCCTTGACCCGTGTTGCTCGAACTTTTTAGGGTTCTACGACACGACGGTTTCTTCACGATGTTTTCCTTCACCGTTTGAGAGTACTGACATAGCGCACATACCTACATTTTTCAACAGAAAAACTCATTGGTACACGAGTGGATTTGAACCCACGACCTTCGGATCGGAAGGCGGGGTCGCTACCACTAGACCACCAGTGCTCAGAACAGATAGCAAACTAGGGCTTGGTTCCTACCGTTTTTTGTGTGTGATCCTTTTACAAAGCAAATAACCCTTCTTATCATCAGCAGCCAGAAAAGTCCACTACTAGACCTATGTCTAGTACCTAGACATCCACGTACTTCCCGCGATATCCATTCTATACGTCCAACTAAGATTTTAAACGCGAAAGTTTGTAAGTGTGGAAAATTGATGTTTGTTATAGCTACTTACTCTTTAACTACTCTCTAATATAGCTTATACATCAGAATAACACTACAATTTATAAAGATATTGTATTAAAGGAGAACGGATGTACCTAAGTAACGGAAACGGGGCGAGCGAAGCCGCGGACGGCCGCTAATAAACCTCAGCGTAATTTGTGTATTGGCATTGAGTATTTCATCTTAAGTTTTTTCCTAGTTTTGGCTAGAGTAATGTACGATTCGTTCAGCTGATGTAACGTTGCATCTTTGCTTAATTCACGACGAGACGTTCCGTGCTATTTAACTCAATTGTGTGATTCAGTTTTTTGATAGTACTTAGTTAGTTTTTTGGCAATCTGAAATGGTAAAAGAAGTTGGAACATTTCTGGTCTGTAAAACTAATAAATTACTGGCATGGCACGTGAGGCTGAACTCTTGTGTGCCTCAAGTTGATGGACATGGCCAGTGGCGTAGCAAGGTGATCAAAGGCCCTGGGACAAAAGATAAACTAGGGCCCCAACTAAACTATATTAAACCTAATAGTTTAGTCGACGACTCTATAAAATAATCTAGGAATAAAGGTTCTCGAATGGCGACCACGAACCGGACGACTAAAAGTAGGGCGCCCACCCACCAGATGGGCCGACGACATTGTTTAGATCGCAGGAAGTCGGTGGATGGAAAGGGCTCAGAAATCGTTCTTCCTGGAAATGTGTAGAGGAGGCCTAATATGTCCAGCAGTGGACTTCTTCAGGCTGATGATGATGAAGATTACTATAAATAATCTAGAATATATGCAAAGGTCTGCTTTCTTTACTTACTTGTTCGGCTGGCTGACGGGCGGCGGCCGCTATTCCAGCCACCGGATGTCCAGGAAGGCTAGACGGCACCAAGACAGTGAGCTCACCACTAACTACCAATGTGATGTAAGTCACGTTGAAACGGATCAATGTTAGGTACTATTGGAAGTACTACCACCATGCCTATCTCTGCCGTGAAGCAGCATTGCTTTGTTTCGGTTTGAAGGGTGTGGGTGTTCGTGAGGCTGAACATCTGTATGCTCTCGTAGAGAGAGGAAGGAAGAGTAAGGCACGTTCCTGACGTGTTTGACCTACGAGGCAATGCTTTGTTATAGGCGATGGTTACCATTTAACATCAGGGCCCTGTTTAATAAAGCTGACAATTCGACATATATGTCACAAAGCGACAAATTTGTGAATTGTCGCGCTTAGGCTATTGATAAAAGTGACAAATATGTCACAAAAGCGCGACAATTCCACAATTTTGTAGTTTTTTGACATATATGTCACAAAGCGACAAAATTGTGAGATTGTCGCGCTTAGGCTATTAATAAAAGTGACAAATATGTCACAAAAGCGCGACAATTTCACAATTTTACCACTTTTTGATACATATGTCGAATTGTCAGCTTTATTAAACCCCCTGTTTAATAAAGGGGGTCCAGGTGGGTCATAAGCATGTTCCATCAGCTAGTTCTTTAAAAAAAAAATATTGGTTTAATCATTTTGCAACAGACGATTTACTCACCGTGAAATTAGCCATTACAAATCGACTCTAGCCATTCAAGTCTTACGATCCGCCGGTAAATAAATCGATTTCGAAAATTGAATTTTGTAAGCGATTCCAGTTATACAAGAATTTACCAAATGCTCAGTTTACTTACATAATGAAAGTCCTAGTTATACAGTAATTCTAGGTTAGGTATTACAAAAACCACGAAATCTGTCGTAAATCTATTATTTTGACAGGTCTTGCAGCTAAGCAGTTTATAAGTGGCCTTAGGGGAAAATGTTCTTGGTATTAGCCCGCCTTATATATCGCTGCGATATTTGAAAGCGATACCCTGATCGCTAACGCATATCGTCGCTGATTGCCTAGCTAGAAGATGTTCGCAGAGCTTTATGCGCTGCAGGTTTTAGGTTCGATCCCCACTAAATATTGTGTATAAGGAACATTTGCCCTTTGCCGACCCTTGGACCCTCACGTAATTAATGGATGCCCCCCCCCCCCTTTGGTAGCAATAAAATATTAATTTAATTATAATAAAAATGGCAAAATTTATTTTTCAAAATGTTACACATTATAATGGTTCATAAAGGCACTAGCTTATAGGAACATAATCAACACTACACTCACATATTTTTGTGTGATCATTAGTAGGTATACCTACTCATTTGAAATACACTTTGCCCAGAGACAATTCATTTTGAGCAACAAAAGATAACTTTATTAAAAAACTGAAACAAAAACAGGTTTTGTGAGAATGTCTAAGGGCAATTATATTATAGAGATAACTCTCCAGCGATAAGACCGCCCATTCTACATTAGTATGTTTTAAATTATTGTTACTTGTTTTTCCATTGTTAGTTTTAAGGTGTGCAATAAAGAATATTATATTATGTATTTATGTGGAGCACTATTAGCTTAGTGGTAACAACGCTGCCTTCCGATCCTAAGGTCGCGGGTTCAAATCCGGTCAGCCTGTCAGGATGGTACAGGTATATTGGGCAAGACTATTCCATCTAAAAATCCTGTCCCAGACAAATTAGCTGTAAGGGCATGGCCAAAAACAGATGCCCCTGACGCTATATAAATCATCTATAATAGATGCAAAGGCCTGTTTTTTTATGTGGGTTTAATCAAATTTCAAGATTAATTTCCTCATTATTATTAATCTGTGATTCTAACTTAGATGCTTATTACATACAGATAAACCACTAAAATATATTCCTATTGTGGCATTTCATTTCACTTATACTAATACCAGTCTTTTAGACTTGGTAGAGTAAATTGGTAGAAAGTACGTAAATTCATTCAGTTTTACGGAGTACCTCTAGATAAATCAATAAATAAATAATGCGGACAATCCACACAATATAGTATAGTATAGGTATAGTTTTTTATTTTAATGGACTATTTATTTTCGCTACATTTGCAAGTATATACCTATTTTATGCTCAAGAGAATAGTCTTAATTATAAAATAAATAATAAATAATTATTTTGGACAATCCACACAACACTATCTAGCCCCAAACTAAGCAGAGCTTGTACTATGGGAACCAGATAGCTGATATAATACTTAAATTTATTTTTTTGTAAATAAATACATAGAATACAATATAACACCCAGACAGAGAACAAACATCAATATTCACCACACAAATATTTGTTCTCGGTGGGATCGGACCCACGACCTACGGCGCAGAAGGCAGAGCTACTACCAACTGAGCTGAGAGGCCAATCAATTTTTAAATGTCAGACGTTACAAATAGCTTGATAAGCTTCAAGATGGCTGTCTCCGCTAGGTGTGATGGTTAGTTGACGGCTTGCTTTCAAGAAGACGCAGACACCGGGCCGCACGGGAATAGGCTCTGTATCGCAAACGGTGCCAGTACCCGATGTGATGAGAATCAAACTTGGACTGGGACGATTTATTGTGTTGTATGAGTCACCGCTTTCCACCTGTAAACAAAATGGCGTGTTTTAGCCAGAATAGTTTGAACAAAAATATTGATGTAAGACTCGTGCTCCCAATTACTCCTTAAGATTTTGAGTACCTTGAAGAAGAGACGTTTAATTTCAATACAAATATCATGAACAACGTTTGATTTCGAAACTTGCAAAAATCTTGAGTCCGAGTCGAGCAAGCATAGATTTTTTAACAGTTCTCCATTAAAAAATGACAAAAATCTATGTTTGTGGCTCGCCTCAGACTTAAGCACTGTTTCTAAATACAGGCCTAAGTGTAAGTGTAGGGGAGGCCTATGTCCATCAGTGGACTTCTTCAGGCTGATGATGATAATTTTTATAATGTCCCAAAAGTTAAGATCCGATAGGCTCTTAACTTTTGGGACATTATAAAAATCTTTGTGTAGTAAACACTATAAAATCAATAAAAAAAATATGATGATGATGATGTCTAGTATTGGTCCTCACTGAAAACCAGCGCGTCCCCTTTTTGGAGGCGACGCAGCATTTAAGCTGAGTTAGGACCATTTTGGCTCATAAACAAATACACTGTACTTACTTAATTGGATACTGTCGGCACCTTTTTCAGCAATAGAACTAGGATTATGTGTGTACTTATTTCTTTCTATATGTTTCTGCATGTGTTCTATGTTTTCTTTTTCTCTTAGGATTTCTTGTGTAGCCGTACCCAATGTTCTTCTCTTTCTGTTGTTTCATTTTCTATATAAGCTGTGTTTTTTGAGCAAAATAAAAAAGTTATCTATCTAGTATCACTAACCCTTATCTTAGCCACGGCAAAGTCCGCCACCGGTGGCCGCCACACGCAGCAGTTTTCGTCTTCTAGCTGCGGGTTGAACAGCAGCTGGTCGATCGCGTAGCTGCTATAGTCCAGCATGGATACTAGAGTGGGTACATCTATGTGCTTCGGCGTGAGTCCCGCGCGAACCACGTTGTCTGAGCATGCCATGCATTCTATGCAATCTGTAGAAGGTAATAATTATAATTTACCTTTACCCGAAGTCGGGATTTCACTACCACATTCCAAGGAATGGAATTCTTTGCCGGCGTCTGTCATTCCGAGTACCTACAATAGTGGGGCGCGCCTTCGTGGATTGCACTATCTATCACGGTCAAACGCAAACCTATAAATAGTAAAAAAAAAAAGCAGCCAAGTGCGAGTCGGACTCGCCCATGAAGGGTTCCGTAGCACGACGAACTACAAGAACCTTTATATTATGTTACTTGCTGTATCATAATAAGGTTCTTGTAGTTCGTCGAAAGGTAAATTGCGGTTTACGGTTTATGACGTGTAAAAAAAAAACTACTGACTAGATCTCGTTCAAACCAAATATCGCTGGAAGTTTGCATAGTAATGTACAACATATATTTTTTTTAGTATTATCATTCCCTTACTTTAGAAGTTAGAGGGGGGGGGGACCAACTTTTTTCCACTTTGGAAGCGTCTCTCGCGCAAACTACTCAGTTTAGAAAAAAACTATATTAGAAACCTCAACATCATTTTTGAAGACCTATTCATAGATACCCCACACGTATGGGTTAGATGAAAAAAAAATTTTTGAGTTTCAGTTTCAAGTATGGGGACCCCCAAAATTTATAGTTTTTTTTTTATTTTTATGTAAAGATCTTAATGCGGTTCACAAAATACATCTACTCGCCAAGTTCCATCAGTCTAGCTCTTACGGTTTCGGAGAAAAATGGCTGTGACATACGGACGGACAGACAGACAGACAGACAGACAGACAGACAGACAGACATGACGAATCTATAAGGGTTCCGTTTTTGCCATTTGGCTACGGAACCCTAAAAACCACATTTTAGGAGTGCGCTGGTGGCCTATAGTGGTAGCGGCCCCGCCTTCCGATCCTAAGGTCGTGGGTTCAAATCCAGTCCCGTACCAATGAGTTTTTCTGTCCAAATATTTATGTACACTATGCCAGTGCTCTCAAACAGTGAAGGAAAACATCGTGAGGAAACATCGGCATGTCGTAGAACCTCAAAAGTTCGAAAATATGTGTCAAGTGCAAGAAAGGAGTCTCTTTCAGGCGCACTTAAAATCCTTTCACCACACTTGGTTCGAAAGAATCAGTGACACGATAAGAAGAAGACTACCACATTTCGTCTACCAAATGTTGTTTTCGTGTGAGCACGTGTCTCTCTTTTGTATGGAAAATTGATATGACAACAACTCTGATCGATCGTGTCTACGTAACGTATTTTTGCTGTCTCGATCTTTTCTCCATACAATAGAGAGAGACAAATTGGAGAAACGAAAACAACAGTTCGTTTACAGTGGGACTTGAAAAAAGAAAAAAAAAGTAACCTCCACTAAGATAGTTGTGAGGCAGGTTTGGCTTGAGGAAGATAGCTTGTCCCGGCCGCAGTTCCATATAGTTCATGAAGTATGGCGCCCAGCAACCCACGTCACCCGGGTAGTCGGCATGGAGCCGTTTCAACAGAGGGAACAACATGTGGTTCTGTGTAGCTTCATCTGGAAGAGAAAACAAATTTGTTTATATACAACTAGCTGGCTCACCTGATGTTAAGTGGTAACCATCGCCTATAACAAAGCGTTGCCTCGTAGGTCATGCACGTCAGGAACGTGCCCTACGTTGCTTTCCAGCAATTCTTTTTCCCTTAAGGGTCCGAGATTCTTATCACGTTGAAAACAGAGTGTTTAGTATTTGTAGTAAGGTTTATTGTAGCATCTGCACTGCTTTTGTCATTGAGAATGCTTGAACGCGCTTGGTGTGAAATAACAAGAGGAGCTGGTCGGCGTCGCGTACTTTTCTCGTCAGCTGCGAGCGCCGACCAACCAACTCCAAGCGTATACGATCCGGTCTGTGTGAAAAGAAAAATGCGCGCCGATGCTCTCCTAGCCGGTCTGTGTGAACGGACCCTAATGGTATTAGGTCTCAAAATCCAAAGAGACTTACCTTCATTTTCCAATCTTTCAAGAAGCCTCTTCAGTCCGTTAGCTATTGCATTCTTATCACAAGTCATCAGCGAGTTGAACAATGGTTTGAGGACTTTGTAACTCTCGCCTTGCTCCGGATGTGATAAGAAACTATCTACACATTCCTTTGGTAATATCTGGCTCAGTTCTGGTAATCCTGAAATGAAAACATTATACATTAATATTGTTGTATAAGATAGTGTCCTATATTTCAGGATATTAACAAGGAAACAACGCAGATCTCATTTATGAACTCGTGTAATCGATGGTTCGCAACCGACTCCCGATAAAACATAACTACCCACATCACATAAATACTAGATACACCACATCCCTCCACCACTATTAACTAAATACATTTTAAACTTAATTAACTGATTACCTACTTATGACTTTTCTTAGAAAGCAATGTAGTCCTAGTTGACCTGATCGGATACCGGCGGACAACTTGAGGTTCCGGTTGTGCTTTATCATTTTCATTAGAGTGATTAGAATGGTCATCACTTTGCACAATAGGAGAGCCTGCGTCCAGAAACTCATCATCTGAGCTAGCTCCAATATCCTCCTCCCTATCATCTCGCGCAGGAGACGTGGGGGAAACAGGAACTTGGTCCGGTGCTGACGGAACTGGGTCAGAAGCTGAACTAGCCGTAGGCTCGTTAGGCTGGCCCGTGATTTCGGTCACACAATCTCCGAACACACTGACATCGTCATCTTGGTCAAACGATGAGTTCCCTTTGTACGCCAATAGCTGATCAAAATGTTTTTTTACATAAGTTTTTTCGTGTGGAATATAAACTAAAAACATTCGCGACCCTAAACGTTTGTTTACTAAACCCTGCTTCCAAATATGTTTACTACCATTATTAAAATAATGTTTAACCAGAACTTTGTCACCTACTGAAAAACACACATTTCTTTTGCCTCCAAATTGTTTACATTGGTTATGTTGCGCTTTGATTACATTGTCTTTAGCAGCGGATGACGAGGACGATGAAAATGTTTGTGAAGGGTTTAATAAATCGAACCGGCACCGCAACGACCGGCCAAACATCAGTTGAGCTGGAGAAAATCCAGTAGTCAAATGAATGGAATTTCTATAATCGAATAAAAATTTATTAAGCACTTTTAAACAAACCTTCGGGTTTACGTTATTGCTCAGTATCGCCTTCAAACCATTTTTTACCGTTTTAACACTATTCTCGGCCTGGCCATTTGACATCGCATGGTATGGTGCACCCGTCAAATGCTGAATTCCGTTGAGTCGGCAAAAGGTCTCGAATTCATTCGAACAAAAATTGGACGCATTATCAGTAACCAATGTACGCACCAACCCAAATCTGCTGAACATCTCGCAAATTTTACTAATGATGGTTTCACTATCAGTCTTCTGCATTGCAAAACACTCCACCCACTTAGAATGAGCGTCCACCGCAATTAAAAACTGTTTACCACCCAACATAAACATATCTAAATGTACGCGTTCCCATGCGCTGTCCGGGTATGGCCACGAAACTAGCGGCACTTTCGGCGGTTTACTTCGGAGCGAATTACAAACACTGCACGAACCTATTTTCTCTTCAATATGTTTGTCGATGTTCGGCCACCACATACGCATTCTGGCTTCAGACTTAGTTTTTACTACGCCAAAATGAGAGTTATGTAACTCACCTAAAAGTCTTTCTCGGAAGTATGCAGGAATAACAATTTTGTGGCCACGTAATACGCATCCGCTTTCAACAGCCAGGTCCCAGCGACACAAAAAAAATGGTCGTAACTTCGGGTTTATTTCTTTCGATGGCCAACCGTTCTTAATAAATCCTATCACCCTTTGTAACACCTCATCACGAGCGGTCTCCCTACGGATATCGTCCATAGTTATTGGCAACAAAACGGACTCACCAATAAAATTGATATACCGTGAGTATTCTATATCTTCGATCGCATCTGACTGAGACATAACGGACCGCGATAAGAAATCTGCTACGTTATCATCACTCTTTACGTATTCAATTTTAAAATTATATGCTGATAAAAATAACGCATACCTTTGCAATCTATTCGCTGCTAAAATAGGCACGCCCTTTTCCTTTCCAAAAATTGATAAGAGCGGTTTGTGGTCGGTACGCAAAACAAAAGGTACTGTACGACCGTATAAATAATGATTAAACTTTTTAACTGCGAAAACAATAGAAGTAGCTTCCTTTTGAATTTGCGCATAATTAATCTCGGCCTTCGATAAAGAACGAGATGCGTATGCCAGCACCCGCTCGGAGCCGTCAGGCTGCTGCTGTGCCAGCACCGCGCCCAGCCCCTCGGGCCCCGCGTCACACGTCACGATGGTGGGGTACTCCGGGTGATAGTGCGCCAGCACGCGATCTGACGACAGCTCTTTTTTTATTTTCTCAAAAGCATCAGACTGTTCTTTGCCCCAAACCCATTTTATACCTTTCTTTAATAAGGTATTAAGAGAACTCAGTACCGAAGACGTGTTTGGAACAAAACAACGATAATAATTAACCATGCCTAGGAATGACTTCAGTTCACTTACGTTCTTTGGGGGCTTGCATTTTACAATAGCATCGATTTTACCGTTAGATTTATGCAACCCGTCTTTATCTATCACATAACCTAAGTACTCAACTGAACTTTTAAATAATTCGCATTTATCACGTTTCACTCTCAACCCCGCGTCTTGGAGTCTTTGCATCACAAATTCTAATCTTTCCAAATGCAAAACCCTGTTTGGAGCAGTGATCAAAATATCATCTAAATATATGCACACACCCTCTATGTCACCCAATAGCTGTTCCATAGTACGTTGAAAAATAAACGGAGCGTTAGCCAACCCTAGTACTAAGCGTGTATACCTATATAAGCCTCTATGAGTATTTATGCAACACCATTTCTTCGAGTCATCAAGCTCCAGTTGTAGATATGCTAATTTCAAATCTAGCTTACTAAATTCTACCCCACCGTGCAGCTTGGCAAACAAGTCTTCGATACGAGGAAGTGTGTAATTATCTAGGTATAGAACCTTATTTAAAGTTACCGAAAAATCCCCACAAATACGAATGTTACCGTCGGGGCGTAGCACTGGTACTATAGGAGTAGCTACATCCGAGTGATCAACTTTTTCTAAAATACCTGCCTCCAACAACCTATCCAGTTCCTGTTCAATTTTAGGTTTCAGTGCCAAAGGTACGGGCCGGGCTTTGAAAAACTTCAAGTGTGCGTCAGGTTTTATTTTTAAACTTACTTTATATTTGTTAAACTTGCCCAACTCGTCAGAAAATAACTTAGCGTATTTTTGTCTCAAAAAATCGCCTGCGCTTTCGTTTACCGTTACATTGTTACAGTTCAGGCTACATAAATGCAAATTGAAAGACCTCATAAAGTCGCGACCTAAAAGGGGCAACCGTTTTTCATTCGTTTTAATAACAAAGAAAATTACTTGTTTCGAGTGGCCATCAAAAGTTACTGGAAGTGACAAACAGCCCATGGGTGAAATTTTTACCCCTGTATAGAAGTTAAAAACCTCGTTACACGGCTGCAAGTTATACTTTTTGAACAGCTGTAGATAAATAACAGCCGGCAACACGGAGACAGCACTGCCGCAATCAATTTCACAAAGAATTTCTTGGTTATCTAACTTGACCTTTCGTGATATCGGTTCATCTTTAAAAGAGTTTTTTAAGTTAAATAAATTGTAAATACCTTCAGCATCGTCGTCATCCGTTCCCAGAAAATTGCTATCACTTATCTTAGCTTTGCACATCCGTTTTAGGTGACCTTTTTTGTTACACTTTTGGCAAACATAATCTACAAAACGACACTTTTCTTTTTGATGGTTTTTATAACCGCACACCTCACAACACTTGACAGACACCCGCGTATCACTAGAAGATGAGCCGGTGCTGGGCCGCTGCAACGCGAACACAGGCTGCGCCTGCGCCGCCGCCGCCGCCGTGGAGCCTGCACCGGCCGCGGCGTTGCCAGCTCGCGCGGTCTGCAGCGCGGCGCGGGCACAGCGCACGCTCTGCGCCAACTCCAACGCTTTGTTGAATGTGAGGGTTTCGATGCTTTCCGCAAACAACTTCTCCTTTTCTTTGGTATTTTCCAAACCCAAAACGAACTTGTCACGCAGAGCGGTCTCCAACTCAACCTTAAACCCGCAGTATTGTGCCAAGTTACGCACTCGCGACGCCCATTCGGCTAAATCTTCACCTGGACGTTGTTCGGCCTTGTAAAAGCTGTAACGTTCGGCAAACGTACTTTTCTTGGATTGTAAATGCACGTTCAACTTTTCTAACAGGGTCTTGAACTCGACGCTATCCAGATCTTCAGGAAAAACCAAATCTCTTGCGACGCGGTAGGTATCCTCCACTAACGCAGTGAGCAAAAGAGCTCGTCTTCTCATTCCAGACTTATCGGTGTCGTCTCCAATGTCGTTCGCCGTACAGTACTGAATAAAACGACTCTTAAAAATGCTCCACTCTTGCGTCCGGTGATCAAATGAGAGGTTGCCACCGAATACCATCATATTTGATTTGGCGTGTTCACTTGTCATTGAAAAAAAACACTGATAACTATTGTGACAAAGTCAATAAAAAACACACGTGAATAACGAATCGTCGCCAAATGTCCTATATTTCAGGATATTAACAAGGAAACAACGCAGATCTCATTTATGAACTCGTGTAATCGATGGTTCGCAACCGACTCCCGATAAAACATAACTACCCACATCACATAAATACTAGATACACCACAGATAGATAGATTAATACTTTATTGTACACAAAATAATACATTTAAAAGAAACATTACAAATAAATGTACAGTGGGCTATCGCTAAGAGGGATCTCTTCCAGACATATAAGTTAGTTTTTTCAAAGCGATCCTTGTGATACTACTTAATAAATATATATTTAACTATGACTTTGAGTTATTAGTGTTGGTATAATTATTATGTAAGACTTTGATCCAAAACCCTATGGTTTTGGGGATTGATAGTTTTATGTGGATTCCTTTCAATATTTAATTATTTTATCTATTTCTAAAATTACTGCATGTTTGTTCATTGCTTTTAATTTTTCCTGAGTATATTATCAAAGTCTATTAATTTGACTTGACCTTATTCGAAGATTAATTTATTTATTTGAGATAGACACTACGTTTTCCGCCTTATATCTTTGACTTTTGACGGTTCTAATGACAGCCTGTCATGTTACCCTTCCGTCATTTCCCCTACCACCACCGCAGAGTGGCGCGTTTGAGGCAGCCATCTTCATTCTTCATTGGCGTTTTGTTTTCCGTCGGAGCAACATGTGTTCAGCAGATATCTCTGCGACTACAGTTGCTTAAAATATTTTAATCCTTGTTCATACTAAAGTGAAGAAATAATTCTTTTACTTAGTGAATAAGCGTGTTATACTGTGCAAAGAGGGAAAACCGTGAGTACCCTCTTTATATGAAACGTGTTAAATTTTAACGAAAAGTTCGTTTGGATCACGTTATTACAGTTATGTAAATAACCAGTTATCCTGTATGTTTGTTGTATAAAGTTTTAATGTGCATATTTAATGTTCAAGTAATTTACATAAGCGGTAGCCCCACATGCAGTAGCATAAGATGGCTATCGGTGATATTGAAATCTTAGTTTTGAGGTAAGTGATAATATGATAATGACGTCATTAACAACAATGACCTTGCAATGAGGGAATGAATCAAAACCAAATCCTTTAACATCGAGAGGAAGCTAAAATGGGTAGTTGGAGATGTTGAAAACTGGTGCTTAGGTTAGACGTCTTATGAGACTACGGTCTTACCCTTTTAAACTCGTAAATCGTATCATACTCCAAGCTTCATAGACTTGGGATCAAACAAAGTGGGGAGAAATGTATGATACGATAAATCAATTGATATAATGCTTAGATTACTAAATGTGCCTACTGCATTGTGAAAAATAAATATTAATTTTATTCCTATTGCACGAAGTATTTGTAATCTTCTCTCTTTTTCAAATTATACGAGTGCTGAAGTTAATTTTTGAGAATCTGAGTGGCAAAGCGGAAGAAACTCGGCTTTTCATTTTTGCTATCCTCTTTTTTATTTCACTTTACAAGTCGTATTATTACATGCGGAGATTTGTATGTTTTATTTAAGTATTTTTGGCGGCTAAGGTTTTCTGTTCCCCAGAATCTATCAGCTGCGCAAAGATGATGCTAAGAATTTGGAAACGCTGTGTTCCAGCTGGGGGAACTCGTCAACCATAGAAGAGGAATCGCTACCCAATCAAAGTAACAGCTGCCCTTCGCAGGGGTAGGCCGTTAATAAAACTGTTCCATCGCATGGAACGGCATAAACTTTTGATGGACCTGAGTTCCTGATGTTCTTGAAAAAGAAATCCAATTAAGCCGACAACCACCCCACGCAGGGGTCTGGTGTAAGGCTAACTTTATTCCATCGCATGGAACTGTATACACTTCAGTGGACCAGGGCTCCTGAATCGGATGGGTTCTCGCAAAGAAATCCAATCAAGCTAACAACCACCCCTCGCAGGGGTCTGGTGTAAGGCTAACTTTATTCCATCGCATGGAACTGTATACACTTCAGTGGACCAGGGCTCCTGAATCGGATGGGTTCTCGCAAAGAAATCCAATCAAGCTAACAACCACCCCTCGCAGGGGTTAGGTGTTTGGCTAACGGTACTCCATCGCATGGAGCTATATAAACGGTGGCTGGACCACGGCTCCTGAATCTGATGCCCTCTCGCAAAGAAATCCAATCGAGCTAACAACCACCCCTCGCAAGGGTTAGATTTTTAGCTTACGGTACTCCATCGCATGGAGCTATATAAACGGTGAGTAGACCACGGCTCCTGAATCTGATGCCTTCTCGCAAGGGAAATCCAATCAAGCTGACAACCACCCCTCGCAGGGGTTAGGTGTTTTGCTAACGGTACTCCATCGCATGGAGCTATATAAACGGTAAGTGGACCATGGCTCCTGAATCTGATGGGTTCTCGCAAGAGAAATCCACTCAAGTTAACAACCACCCCTCGCATGGGTTAGGTGTTTACGTAACGGTAATCCTTCACATGGAGCGGTATGAACGTTGAGGGACCATGGCTTCTGAATCTGATGAGTTCACGCAACAGAATACCAATCAAGCTAACAGACACCCCTCTCAGAGGTTAGGTGTTTGGCTAACGGTTTTCCATCGCATGGAGCTGTATAGATGATGATGAGTGGATCACGTCTTTTGAACCCTCGCAGGGGTGTTTGGTAACTGTATCCCATCGCATGTGTCTGTATAAAGTTTTAGGGGACCTTGGCTCCTGAAAATGAGGTTTTTTCGAAAAAAAAAAAAAAAAAAAAAAAAAAAAAAAAAAGCGGCCCCTCGCAGGGGTTTTGGGTTTTTGTGTGGTTGTTGTGTTCCATCACGTGGAACTTGTGAATTTTGTCCTGGCCTGGCCTGGCCTGGCCCCAGAAAGTGATGTTTCCTCGCAAGAGTAATCCGATCATTAAAATATACACCCTTCGCGAATAGATGTTTGTGAAACAAAAACATGCCTGTATCAGGCACACCCTCACTGGGTGGTGGAAAATGTTTTTTGTAAAGTTATAATGTCCTGAGAATAATAATAGAATAATTAGATACCAAAAAATGGTTAATAACAATAATGATTTGTAATGTAACAACGGGACAGAACATCTGCTGCTCTTGCGTACTCTAATGTACCTACAAGCTTGTACTGATGAACAACTTGCACAGTTGTGTGTTGGCCCTAGTACTTACAGTCTACTGTATGTAGTAAGCTATGCGTTTTATGTAGTGAAACAAAGTGCAGTAAATAAGTACCCCCATCTGTTTGTAAGCCCATCCTTGACGACGATGATGTGCTATAAAATTTATTGAAAGTAACCTAATTTTTGGGTTCTACCACTGATCTCATTTCAGAGTGCTTTTTCACTTAAAAGTAGTTAGTACTACTACAAATACTTTTAGATGATTACGCAAAATAACAATAGTTGAGTCAGAAATGTCGTGCATCTCTACGATCACAAACATTTATTTTCTCCTTAGTATTAAAGTCACTTATGCAGGGAAAACTTTAGCTGAGTTAGTGTGGGTTCAGTGTATAATACAGGTATCTACCTATATCGTAGAGTGGTATATATATGGTGTGGCTTAAAGAGCTACGCTTTGTGGATCGACCCTTTTAAAATTAAGTCCATGGAAGACCAGCCTCTTTGAATATCGAAAATAAAGAATCTTAGTTGCCTCTGAAATGCAGCCTACCCACATTTATATACATATTTGAATTTGATTTTGTTTTTGAAAACTGTGAACGTGTAACTACCAACTAAACTAAAAACTGAAATCTCGTCAATCTGTTTCTTAACGTTCTGCATGGAACTGCCTACCCACATGGATGTGCTGCACTGTGTTTTAGCTCCTAAGTGTAATTTTGTCGTAGAATCTAAAAGATTCGAAAATATGTGTCAAGTGCACAAAAGGAGCCTTCGTGAGGCGCACTTAAAATACTTTCACCACACTTCTTTTCGAAAGATCCAGTGACACTATGTGAAGAAGACTAGGTTCATGAGATATATCTCTGATAAAAGTAAATCATCTCGTCCACGGAGCGTCAAAGTATGTTATGGCATATAGTTCTAACCAATATTGTTACTATTTATCATCATCATCATCATCAGCCCGAAGAAGTCCACTGCTATTGTTATGCTGTTTTTAAAAAATAGTGGTTGCAGTACCACTGATAAACATAATGGTTTCCAATTGTTTAACTCCTTGATACATCAGTAAACTAAAACATCCTAGTACTTTAGCACAATTCTTGCTGAAAGCATAAAACCGTAAAACCGTAGTTCCTACGTTCTGAAGCAGGCATGTTCTTCCAGATGTTGTTACTCCATGTCAATCAAACTATCTGGTTTGCGACGTTCGTTGGCAAAAATATTTTTTATAAATACTATGTAAGTATAAATAATGTTTATGTTTTTACATACTAATAACTACCCCGCAGTAATACTATGCTCTTGGCTCAAGAGGACTCACATTATGGTTACACATTATATCGCATACCTTATCATCATCATCAGATGTTTACATATTTGATCGTATTCCTACTAGTATGGTGTTTATCCTGTATTTAACAATTGATTGCAGTGATAATTGATGGTTGAAAACTATCATCAGTATTTTACTGATCATTCATCATCATCATGAACTGGAAAGAAACTATGATAAAATGGAATATTTTATTTATCACCAGTCAAATCGTTTAATATGTTTTTATTACAATAACAGTATTAATTTAGCAAGTCCGCATCACCCGCATAAGTCCACTTAGGTCAGGAGGTTGGATTGGCAGGCTGCTATTACAGCACCTTCAGAAGTTCCTCCAAGCTGGATAGAAAAGGTTATTCTGGAAAATTATTTTGGACTGAACGAGAGGGTAGTGAGTTATAAAGTGTCATTTTTAGTTAACGCAAATCTTGCTTAGCTATGTTTCCAATGATAAGCAAGTATATTGATGTTTCCAATGCCATTGCATTATGGAACGGGTCGTCATCATAACCAACCCAAAGAAATTCATAACTATACTTAGGCCTTCTTCATAAGTTGGTTAGTCATGAGGTGATTTGTCTATTAACCCTATATATGTCAGACTTTCTTAATTATTATGACCACGATCACTTTTGATGCAAAACCTGACAAGTTTTTCATAGTACTATAACTATGTTAAAGTTAGCCACACTTTATAGTGTTGCTATAAGTATAATTCCTTAGGTCGTTTGGTAGATAAGAACGTTTTACTGTTGTAGGTATACTTACCTACTTGAGGTTGTAAAATATTTTGATGTCACATGTTCACATTGGCGTCAGAGTTGCTACCACCACCAGGCGATAACAAACAGGTCTCAAATAAATAAATTAATCTTCGAATAAGGTCAAGTCAAATTAATAGCAGCGTTTTACCTACCAATAAAACGCATATTAATTTACTTACCTTATTCGAAGATTATACTTTCAATTCTGCCTGGTGATTTTCGACGCAATGAAGAATGAAGATGGCTGCCTCAAACGCGCCACTCTGCGGTGGTGGTAGGGGAAATGACGGAAGGGTAACATGACAGGCTGTCATTAGAACCGTCAAAAGTCAAAGATATAAGGCGGAAAACGTAGTGTCTATCTCAAATAAATAAATTAATCTTCGAATAAGGTAAGTAAATTAATATGCGTTTTATTGGTAGGTAAAACGCTGCTATTATCAATGTAAAAGGAAAAAAATCATATCAACAAAAACACACTTTCTGTTGGTCTTGATTTCAAAGAAAAGGTTTAAGGTTGTAGTAAGCATATTGTAGTGTATGAAACTGTACAGATGGTGACTCATAGTTAAGAACAATAAAAAGGTGTTTACACTATGTAGAACAGTAAAACGAGGCAAATAATCCTTGAAAGAGCTATTGACTAAAAGATAAGAAGATTCATAGTTGTTAAGGTCAATGCAGATATAAGGGTTAAAATTATTCCACCTACAAATAAATATTTCAATCTTTTTATGCTACTTATAAGTACACAATTTGTTGCATAAAAAAGCCAATCCTTGTGACTTTTTTATGCAACAAATAGTGTACACCATAGTTGGAAAATTCAGCCCATACAGTACTGCTAACTGAATTATTTTAATATGCACCCAGACATAATGCCAAATCAGTATGTTGAACCAACCACTTTGCAGCACAGAACTCAGTGCTACTACCATCAGAGCAGCTGTGAATTAAAAACATGCATTATTATTTAACTTAATAGTATAATCATGCATGACTTGATGGTATCCTGATGGACTGGACAAGCATAGCCAAGTATTGTGATGTCTGGAAAGAATGGGGGGAGGCCTTAGCTCAGCAGTGGAAACCGGAGGGAACGTAATGATAATAAATAACCATGCATTTCATTATTTCTGCCTATTTTATCTGAGGTAATATTTCTTTCTATCCAACTTTATCACCTAATATCTTATTTAATCTTCTAATGACTGTTTTATCTCTACACAAATAGAAATGAATACTGCCTAATTCTATTTTGGAATATTTTATCTTTATCCATGCATGGTAGATTTAGGCCCGTATCCAGAAACAGTTATTGAGTCTGAGTCATGATGTCATTTTTTGACAGTTCTCCATTGAAAAAATACAAAAATTAGTCAACTATCGACTTAGACTTAAGCACTGTTTCTGCATACAGCCCTTAAACTGTTACTTCTATATAAAAGCATAGGTACCTCATCTACTAATAGTAAAATGTAAGTAATAGTACATGTTAAAGTTCATCAAATGTCATATGCTTTTTAAGTGTGTTGGTTATATGGTGGTTTATGCTCGTAAAGTAAAGTGATAAATAAGAAAGATGCTTTTTATGCAATAAAACTTTTTTGTTTTTACTTACTTTTTATAAAATCATGAATTTCAGTGAGCAGTCTAAATCCACAGAGGGCTTCAAATGGAGTCAGTGCGATGGCAAGTTCGGGCTTGTGGTTTGGGTCTTTGTACATATCAGGGAATGCTTTATGGAGCTCCTCGGCATGATCCTAAAACGAAGAGAACTTTAACTTAATAGGAATCAGCTTTGGACAGCGGCTACTTGGGTAAAGATAGCATCAATGCTGTTCTAGATCACAAGCTATTCCTATTCCATGCTTCATCCAAATCAATCAGGCAGTTACCGATTACGGAGTGATTTTGACACAAAATTCTAATCTTTTGAGTAAGACTATGAAAATGTATTTCATAGTCTTACTAAAAAAGTGATATAGCTTTTTCTGGTCCAGAGATCTGAAACTTAGTGCACTAAGGAAGAATAAATAAAGCTTAAATAATTTAAGTTGTAAACAAGAGGTAATTTACAAGCTTGTTATAGACATGGAGAAAGTGTGATGAAGATGATGAACAGTAGATTGTTTCTTACCTTACTAGGATGAGCTTGTATTGACAAAGATTTTTTAATCGATAATACTTTCAACAGAAATGGTAGCGCAACACCAAATCTCTGCTTCACTTGAGGCCCGATTGCATCCAGGTTTTCTTTGATGTAATCGGACAATAGCACATCTCTTTCGATAATCAATGATGGTCCGTTAGGATGTGTTCCCATCCACAATTCTGCATATGGCTTATTATCATCGATAGACACACTAGGATCTGCACTCTTCAGTAACTTAGCTACAGTACTGTCTTTGCCCAGTTTGCCCCATTCATAGTTCTGGACTTTACACTGTAGTTCCATCTTGGCTGACCTGGTAAAAATAATTAGCTAGATAATTAATTCACCGGCAATTTTATAAGCAAATTGGTGGGTACTAGCAAAACAAAGTTAGACGAAAATGACAAACCTTGGTCTGTCTGTAGCTGTAGGTCGTACAATACAACGGCAAAGGCAAATCAATCAACGGATGATGATTAAATTGACTAAAACCACGGATGATCAGTGTCAAGAGACACGAAGAATTAGAAAATAAAACGAAACAGTGCGATGCGGCTGCCACAGTTCATCTCTCTGCGGACATTGACATATTTAGTGTCAAATGTGTCATATTTGACATTGACATAAAACTGACTTAACTTTCTTGTTCTTTTTCTTCTTAATGAATGGCATCTGTCCTTTTCAATCAATTTTGAGAAATAGTTATAATACTTTTCCGTCAAGTCGTCAGTCTTCAGCTTAGACAATTTTTTCCGTCAAGTCGTCAGTCTTCAGCTTAGACAATTAGGTTAAATTGTCTAAGGTCTTCAGTCAAAGTCAGCCTAATTGGCATAGGAAAAAAGATGGCCGTTTTTTCCAAAAACCATCTGAAACATTTTCAATCAAATCAGAATATCACTTATTACACTTTAATTCCAACTGCTAGCACTTTGAGCTCAAGTAATGTTGGGTATAATACCACCGAAATTACACAGCAGAACTCAAAATAACACCAGAAAACCAATCAAAATCAAAAAGCTATGTGACTTCCCGTTCCCGAAATGATGTTTACCGTCTGTTAGAACATTGACATAATGCTGAGGAGACAGTGACAAGATGACAAGTAAGCCCTATGAAGTCATATCTTGTCTACTGTCATTTATTTGACAAATAAATTCAGTGGAAATTGTAGGAAGTGCTGCCCAATCGATTACTAGATGGCGTTGAACCGTGAATAGAGTATATAACAATAATGTTCCTCCAAGCGTTGAACAAGACGTAGACGAGTCTTTCTCTATTTTTCGTTTGAATCCCAACTAATTTATGGTCTACTCACTACCACACCCAATATCGGGGTTGTTTTAGACCCATTAAAAGAATTAATATTAGTTCCTATTAAGTACCTATACATTTAAATACCTACCTAGCAAGAACTTTCGTTGTAAAATAGGTAGATACCTACCTAGCTAGCTAAATCCCACTCCCTCCTCATTTGTACACGCAGGACCTTCACATAACCAACGTCGTGTTCCACCCTAGAACCACGAAATACAAAATAACTTTATTGACCTAAGCATGGTACAGTAGTCAGTTAAATATTATTGAATCAATATTGAATCCATAGGTTCCTTCTCCAATAGTTTTAACAGAAACACTAATAAGGAAAGAATAAGTCTAGGTAGGTACTTGTCTTCTAACCTTCCCATAGATTAGAGCCATTACTTTTAGATGCTAAATATTTAAAATTATAAAAAAATTTATATAGTATAAAAAAAGAAATATAGGTATAGGTACCTACTTAAGTAATACCTACAAGTATAAAGACCTATCTACTAAAGTAGGAAAGGAGGATGATGGATAGGAAAAGGAGAACTATGAACTAGGTAATAATCAAACAAGAGCCCAGAATAAAACTTTTTAATTCAGCCTAAGCACTTAAGAGTGATTATCCTTGCTCTCTTCATAGCGTCTGATATCATCTTCCAAAGCGTTCAGTAACTGAAGACCACTACTCAGATGGTCAGATGATTTCTTAGAAACTTTCTGGTGAGTCCCAGAATCATTATCGACTGCGGGATTCTCCAGTTTGTTTTTATTTTCGGCAATATTTGGTGCCTTTATCAGTTTTGAAGGAATAGCGAAGCCAGACAGACCTCTATTCGTGATTTCCACATTAGGTCCATCTTCTAAGGGTTCACATAAACTGAGGTCCTGTTGGATCGACCCTGGATCTACACTTTGTCTGATGTTTTTTGGGTTGTAATACTTTAACTCCAACTCTTTGAGATCTAGATACGGGTTCTTCTTCTGTATTACCAATTGCTCGAAATGTCGTAGGTCGTCGTCAGTGTTTTTAATCACATGGCATTTTCTCTGTTTTTTGGGGTTTCTATTTTCTTTGACGCTGCTATCCTTGATAATTTTTAATGCATTTTCAGAATGAGCTGCCTGCATGTGTTTGGTTGAACCCACACTATTTTCATGATGGTTTTTATCGCAGAAGTGCTGGGAATCTAGTATAAAAAAAAGCAGCCAAGTGCGAGTCGGACTCGCCCATGAAGGGTTCCGTACAAGAACCTTTATATTATGTTACTTGATGTAATATAATAAGGTTCTTGTAGTTCGTCGAAAGGTAAATTGCGGTTTACGGTTTATGACGTATAAAAAAAAAACTACTGACTAGATCTCGTTCAAACCAAAAATCGTTAGAAGTTTACATAGTAATGTACAACATATATTTTTTTTAGTATTATCATTCTCTTACTTTAGAAGTTAGAGGGGGGGGGACCAACTTTTTTCCACTTTGGAAGTGTCTCTCGCGCAAACTATTCAGTTTAGAAAAAAACTATATTAGAAACCTCAACATCATTTTTGAAGACCTATTCATAGATACCCCACACGTATGGGTTCGATGAAAAAAAATTTTTTGAGTTTCAGTTTCAAGTATGAGGACCCCCCAAATTTATAGTTTTATTTTTATTTTTATGTTAAAATCTTAATGCAGTTCACAGAATACATCTACTCGCCAAGTTTCATCAGTCTAGCTCTTACGGTTTCGGAGAAAAATGGCTGTGACATACGGACGGACGGACAGACAGACAGACAGACAGACAGACAGACAGACAGACATGACGAATCTATAAGGGTTCCGTTTTTGCCATTTGGCTACGGAACCCTAAAAATGAAGTAACCTGTTAGCTTTTCTAACCCCCGAATACTGAAACGCAACTCAGATTTAAGCACGTCTCAAGCGACGAATATTTGACAGTTTTCAATGAAAATTTGTCAAATATTCGTCTCTTGAGACGTGCTTAAATCTGAGTTGCGTTTCAGTATTCGGGGGTAAGTCTTTAAAGTTCTAAGAACTGGTACAAAAAGGTGTTGTCTACACAGAAAAAAAAATATTTTCTGTGGTTCTCTATAGAGAGAACCACAGAAAATATTTGGTTCTCTATAGAGAGAACCACAGAAAATACTTTTTTTTCTGTGTACCTATTATTCCACCAAACCCTGTAGATGATAGCATCTACAGGGTTTGGTGGAATAATAGGTAACTTTGATTAATTTTGCTTATAAAATAAATTATGCAATATAAGCGAGGTCAATTTTATTCCAAACATAACAAATAGGTATTTTAGGTATAGTGTGAAGCTAAAACTCGTAGATGTGACGTAGCAATTTCCGTAGCTTCGTAGTGTGCTTGCTACGAAGTAGATAAGAGTTTTTTTATACCTAACGTATACATATAGGTAAATAAAGTAAGTGTCTCTTATCAATAATTAAAACAGTTAGAAAACAAAGATAGAATATCCTATTAGATAATCCTGGAGAAAATAATAATGTCTTACCATTCCGAAACCCAAAGTTCCACTTTGATTTTTCTCTGCGCAAAGGGAAGGTATAATTAAAGGTCAAACAAAGCATCACACACGCAACGGTCAGCATTGCACCGTTTTTATTCATTTTGATGTAGTTTTTCGCAACAACATCGAAATTGTATAAGGTTATACTACTTCTATTTTTTTAATGGGTGGTTTTGACATAAAAATAGAAACGATGGAAGCAAAGAGGTAAGAAACTAGCAAGGAGTTTCCTAGGTCGATATATGGTATAAAATTATAGAAGTTAGGGAAACAGCAAGGAGTTCCCAAGTCTCTGGTTCGTAGATTATATGCATAATAAATGCATAGTAGATAGGACCCATAGGCGTATTTAAATAGATAAGAAGATAACTTCAGTCTTAATTAGGAGCATTTACTTACCTACTTACTACAGCTAATCACTGAAGCATTGGTCTATAGATTCATTCCTGCACTTAAAATTAATCAAAACGCAGCCTTCATATACTTATAAGAGGTTTATGGGGTTTATAGCTTCCAAAATTCAGTTAGGTACCTATCTAATATAAGGAACCTACTACTGCAATTTAAAACAAATGCACTCTTAACTATCTTCTAATTTCAAAATCTCTATTTAGGCATATCAATGCAATAAAATAAAATAACTTAATCATATTAGTATACTACAGAGTGCAAGTAAGTACACGCCTTCAAGGCTGGGTTTCCACACAGCAGGCATTCAATTGGCCGATACTCACCCTTATCTCTACTCTCCGCACGGGATAGAATAGCACGGGTTCGATGGGCGTGGCTTCGTTCCCTCAGGAAGCACCTGACTCATTCATAACCCGTCAATCTATGGGATAACCGTGTCCCAGCAACACGCGTCGGCAACTTTACGATGAGCGACGATAAGTTGCCAGAGACGACGACGGTGCAAGCGCCACGGCCATCGTCACCACGAAAATTCTTTGCACGATTGTATGGACATCTTGAGAATCGAAGTGAAGTTGTGCCGGAGAGTACAGTGAACTGCGAGAGTGAATCTTCGTCAGACGTCGAGGTGGAGGATGGTGGTAGGGAAGAGAGACCGAGGTTGTGGGCACCAGCCCCGCTTCCACTGTGCCCGCGTCCATTGCTGCTGCCGCACCAACAGTTAGCATTTGGCGCCGGCTTGGCTGCATTCTGTGAGTACGTGAAGTCAGAGGAAAAGCACCACCCCGCAGTTCAGTACGTGATGTATAAAAAGTTGAAAGAGCATGGCGCTTTGCCTGGTTTTGTAGCCCTAAAAGTAGGTCGTTTGAGAGACGACTTTTTTTAGACGCAATGCAATGCTAAAAAAATACAAAATGATGGCCGTGCTTTGTGAGATAATCAAATAGTTTTATAAGCAAGGGTATCAAAATCAGCTGCTTATTCCATTAGTTTTTTTTCAACTGCTGCCTTCAATAACAGTTTCTTCAAATCGACCGTCCCAGAACACGAATGTCCTACTTGCAAAAGATCTCAGAAAAAGATTAAAGGCGAGCCTTTCACTTTTCGGTAGAGCAATTTTTTTTCCGTAGTAAATCAAAAGTTATAATTTCAGAAAAAAGAAAATCGTAAAACTGAATATTATCTTCAACACATCCAATAAACAACCATACATAGCATGTCTAACGCAAGGACTTATCAGTACCAATCAAGTGAAAAAAAAACAGGGTGTAGATTTTTTCGAATTTTAATAAGAATTAGTTTAAAAAAGTCAATTTTCTCATAAAAAACAAAATAGATTATAACTCTGCAGGACCTTAAGGACCTTTCGTAGAACAACTTTTTGCAGCTGATGACCCCATCTAACCCCTGGTTGCATTTGATCCACGACTTTTGGGCCACCCTATATAATTACTTATGCCTACTAGGTAAACTAATTTGTAAAAAATAGTTTGGTCCAGAACGGGGAATATCTAGGAAGTATGTACATTTATGTTATACTTGCAACATCTCACACTTGGACCTTTGGCAGATCTAAAAACACTGAACTATATTAATCAAAAATCGCGAGTATCTTGTGTGCAATCAGGGGGCCAATTCTAGACTTTTAGAGATTTACGCTCGAAATAGAGATTTGAAATGTCGCGAAAGCAGTGTCATATCACCAAATTTGTCGAAGATAATATCGAACCGCGCTAAAATGCGTATTCTAGCCACCGTTAGACTTTTACGTTAGACTTTTACTTTAGAGATGTCAGAAAGAAGGTTCATTCTTAGAACTTCCACAGACTATCCCGTTGTTGTTCATGTTTATCTACGTTCCGTTTCTATCGATAGAATAGTTCGATAGCACTAACTTTATTATTGTCTTCAAATAAACACATTTCCTATTAAACGGCGTTTATAATGCGTTCTTGTTGTTGTTTATAATAGATTCATTTTCATTAGAGAGTAATCAATGGACTTTTCGCACAAAATGTTAGTTACAATAATTAATTCCGGAAACACACGGAACGTTATGTACCATAAAACTGTAAACTTTGTTGTTTGTAATCTATGGTCAGTTTCTATGAAGTGTTGTAGATATGTCATTGTCAGGATCATTATTAGGATATGTTATTGTCAGGATCATTACACTCAAGAGAAGGACTCCGATGACTTGAATTTTTAATTCAAAGGTTAACAACTAGATGGCCATTCAATGCAAAAAGAATATTTCTCTCGAAGCTTGAACCCCGGATACAAGTATAGACGTTGACTGTCTGATTGACTGCTCTTCTAACTGCGCCATTGAATAATTACTAAGTACGAGCTAAATTCAATCACTCCTCACTTATTGTAGGTTTATGAGAAAGCATTATTCGCGTTCTCGCTCCCAACTTGTATCCCCTACAAAAAAGTAAACATCATTGACTTTTTATCAAAAAGTAAGACTAGGTGGTATGGTCTTGGTACTCTAGTCTGCTCCAAGGACCGAAAGAAAAAAAAAGCCCAAAGTCACCCAAAGTATATTAGAGATGTCAATGTCGACTTCTACTCACCACTCGACACATATCTAACGACCTTCGCTCGATAAATGTCTATAGTGATATTGCTGGAATACGATATCTATTGAAAATGTAATGTCTATTTAAATTTGACAGTTCTTGTGATATATATCTACCGTGACAAAAAAGTCACTGGTCTAGAATTGCCCCCCTGGGGCCTTATTCTCGGGCCGACCGAGATTTTCTAAGCGATTATTTTATTTTTGGCATTGCACAAACCCGCACTTTTTCTACGTTTTCCGTATATCGTAGCTGTCGAGGTTTTTAGCATGAGGTCGTCGATGTATTACTCAAGAAAATCTGCCATTTTCTTTTCGAAAAGAAGCAATAAAATAAAATTGCAAAATGATTGAGATCGTCCCGAGAATTAGGCCCCTGATTGCACGTTAATTTTGATCATAGCACGTTTTTCTACTTGAAAGTTGGCCTCACTGGTGTTCGTACTTGGGTAAACTTCTTTGTTGAAAACCGTGTTAGGAATTAGGATACATGGTAGGAAGATTTATTTTCGATAAATAAGTTCAGTGACTATAAAGTCACGAAACCTATTTTTCGAAAAAAAATCTTATATATCGCAGATTTTGATCCTCTGAAAGGTGGATCAAAGCTAGAAGTAAGAAGAAGTACCTAGTAGAGAAGTCATAATATTGATGGTTGTCTTAAAAGCCATGTGCTACGCCGTAGCTGTATCGTAGCACGGTAAATAAATTCGCTGCTTCTTCAAGCGCACGTTTTTAAAAGTAATTGATTTTTAGGGTTCCGTAGCCAAATGGCAAAAACGGAACCCTTATAGATTCGTCATGTCTGTCTGTCTGTCTGTCTGTCTGTCTGTCCGGCCGTGTCACAGCCATTTTTCTCCGAAACCATAAGAGCTAGACTGATGAAACTTGTTGAGTAGATGTATTTTGTGAACCGCATTAAGGATTTTACACAAAAATAGAAAAAAAACTATTAATTTTGGGGGTCCCCATACATGAAACTGAAACTCAAAAGTTTTTTTTTCATCGAACCCATACGTGTGGGGTATCTATGGATAGGTCTTCACCAAAATGATATTGAGGTTTCTAATATCATTTTTTTCTAAACTGAATAGTTTGCGCGAGAGACACTTCCAAAGTGGAAAAAAGTTGGTCCCCCCCCCTCTAACTTCTAAAATAAGAGAATGATAAATCCAAAAAAAATATATGTTGTACATTACTATGCAAACTTCCAACGATATTTGGTTTGAACGAGATCTAGTCAGTAGTTTTTTTTTTAATACATGAAACTGAAACTCAAAATTTTTTTTTTCATCGAACCCATACGTGTGGGGTATCTATGGATAGGTCTTCAAAAATGATATTGAGGTTTCTAATATCGTTTTTTTCTAAACTGAATAGTTTGCGCGAGAGACACTTCCAAAGTGGAAAAAAGTTGGTCCCCCCCCCTCTAACTTCTAAAATAAGAGAATGATAAATCCAAAAAAAATATATGTTGTACATTACTATGCAAACTTCCAACGATATTTGGTTTGAACGAGATCTAGTCAGTAGTTTTTTTTTTATACGTCATAAATCGTCAACCGCAATTTACCTTTCGACGAACTACAAAAACCTTTATACATATTATGTTAATTGATGCTACGGAACCCTTCATGGGCGAGTCCGAATCGCACTTGGCTGCTTTTTTTTTAAAAGGGGAAGTTATTACGATGCCAGTACCCGAAGTCCCAGTGCATTTACAACATTTCGTTAATGTTGTTTTCGTTTCGCCTTTTTGTCTCTCTCTATTGTATGAAGATAAGATGAGACAACAACTCTAACTACGTAACGTATTTTTACCGTCTCATATTTTTTCCATGCAATAAAGAGAGAAAAAAAGGCGAAACGAAAACAACATTTGGTAACGAAATGTGGTAGCAAAACTCCGACTTCGGGTTCAGATTAGTCTTATGTCCTTGAGACTTCATAGGGCGGACCCAACTTGGATGGGCTAAGTTATTTTTCAAGAATTTGACCGTGGATAAAAGTAGATTCGTTTCAACGGGATGTGCAATTTTGCCCGACATAAAATAAATAAAAAATTATAAAAATAAATATTGTGAACAATTCACAATACCTACACTATTTAGCACTATTTATACAATAATAAATAAAAAAAATATATTTAAGTTATTTTTTTCTATTTAAATATTTATCGATTTTCGGTGTAAATTTTCCCAGCATCTTAGTTTATCAAAATTCGTTTGAGATTTAATAAAAATAAAATAGGCTCTTGGAAAATAGGAATCGTAAACCAAGCACAAAGATCAAAGATATCAGCGGACAATACCACTCTTTTGCTCGTTTTAATAAAATATCACTATAAAATATTCCTCATAAAAGGGTGTCCAGATAAGCCCGGCAGATTCCTCCTCCTAATCCTTTCATACAACTCTTTGCTGGACGTTGCTTTTTATATTTATTGAAAACATCTTTATTATGAGTTCTTTAGAAGTTGTCAAAGGCCTTTCCTCTACACTGAGAAAAATGTAAAGCTGAAAAGTTCGTAATTAAGGTGGATTTATTCGTAATAAAGGCAAAAAAACGACCAAGCGTACTTGAACGAAAAACGCCTTCCTAGGTTGGAGGCTTTTTACGCCTTAAGCGTGAGGCGCAACAAATAAGCAGCATTATACTCTCTAATATGTGTTTTAGACGTATTTTTTTACAGATTAGCCTTAAATAAAAAGCTATTAACGTGGTAAGTGAGATAGGATCGACGAACTGACGATGGGATTTAACTTCCGGTAAGGCGATATAAACGGTAAAGAAGGTGCTCGGGTCACACACGTAAATCTTTCCTAGAGTACTTAACTTCTAGTAAGGCGTTTTACGCCTTTTTTTACTGCGGTTTAATTTGTTCACAAAGTGTTTTGAATATTTATTGACTGCTTCCTAAGTCATAATAGACTTTTAGTAAGGTGTTTTATACCTTTATTCGCTGCAATTTAACTGATCCACTAAGAGTTTTGAACGTTTCATAAACGTTATTTGCTTCTAGAAAGGCGTTTTAAGTCTTTACTTACTGTGGGTTTAACCTGTCCACTAAGCGTTGTCAACGTTTACTAAGTCGTAATCAACTTCTAGCAAGGCGTTGTACGTCTTATCTTACTGTAGTTTAATCTGTTCATTAAGCGTTTTCAAAGTTTACTAAGTCGTAATCGACTTTTTGTAAGGCGTCGTACGTCTTACCTTACTGTAGTTAAACCTGTTCATTAACCGATATTGATGTTTTTTTAAGTCGTAATTCTCTTCTAGTAAGGTGTTTTACGTCTTTACTTACTATGGGTTTAACCTAAGCATTAAGCGTTTTCAACATTTACTTAGTCGTATTTGCCTTCTAGAAGTTATTTTAGAATGTTTCATACGATTAGGCTAGCCGTATCGTACGGTAATTTGTGCTTTCTTTACGAGCAGAAACGTTTTATAAAGACCGGAAAAAAGCCTTTTAACGGCTAGTAACGCTGTTCCCTAAGGGCATGATTGACTTGCTTTACTATCATTTAGTTCATATTAAGGGCATTGGGCCGCTCAAAGGTCACTCTTAGGTAACGCGGGCCAATATCCTTCACATGAACTTTATGATGATAGATCAGCCAAACATGCCTTCAGTGAACAGCGTAACCTGCTGCCTCAGAAAGCTGTTCTCCCAGTCTTTGTAAGCTTCTGAAATTAATAGAACAAAAATTTATAAAGCACCTCAATAATAACTGATTACAGGTTACCAAAGATATGTACTAGATAGACTAGTATTTTCTCAACCCAACAGTTTAACCTCAACCTAGCGTAATAGCTTTTGCATCTTATATAAATAATAGTGGTATTGCAATAAAACCATTCAATAAAAATCTATAAATCTGTATTAGAAAATCAATTTAGATAAGTAATTAACTTTTTAAATACTTAAAACAAGATAAAATCGTCTTGGAGAATGTCCTTTTCGTTGTAAAGCGTTTTGTAGGCGCGCATTTGCTGTTATTGCCCACAGGCTAGCTCCTCTCATGGCGTAGCTCCTTCCCCGGCATCCGTTATTGCAAGTGAAGCCTCCTCAACTGGATTACAATATCTGAAATAAAATAATGTATTTTTTAGGAAATAGTTATTGCAAACAAAGTAGAGCATAGATAGATAAATAACTCTTTATAAAAATAAAAATTCACAGTAAAACAATGGGCGGCCTTATCGCTAACAGCGATCTCTACCAGGCAACCTTGGGATGGACAGAATAGAACATAAACAAGAGAGGGGGGAGTTTGATTTGATGAGAGTAAATAAATATTACGAGTATTTTTTTTTGATTTGATGAGAGTTAATAAATATTACGAGCAGAATGCTCGTAATATTTATATGATGGTAATTAGTATGATGGTAATTAGTACAAGTAGGTATTATGTTTATCTAACCAAACTACGACCACAGGTCTATTAGAGGACAGGTCGGCCTGGCATTGCAGGTTCTAAGTCAGAGAGATCGTTTGAATCACTGATAGAAAATGACAAGTACTTACAGCTATAATCCTTTTTAAATGGTTCTCCAATACCGCGTGCCCATGATTGAAATCACTCCATTAAAGTTTGGTATTTGGATTTACTTCTAGCCCAGAGTCCAAATGGGCCAATTATTTTCTTTGTTTGGAATCCAGGAAGCCATTAACAGTCTGTTAAGTAGCCCGTCCTCTTTGCGTATTATGTTAAGTACACCTTATCTGAAAAAAATAAACAATTAATTTTCCTAAGTTTAAAAACTCCTTTGTACCAATTTACAAAATTAAATGCAAAAGTTCAAAACTGAAAACACTAAGTACATATTTTTATAAATCATTTTTCGTTCGAGTTTCCAACACAACCAAAATCTAGGGATTAGGTACCTAAACTTATCAAATACAAAACATGATTAGGTTCAAAAACATTAGGGAATAACTGAGTTTGATACAGGTACTCTACTTACCTCGAAATGACGGATCAATCAGGTGTTTGCCCCATTTTGTTAATAAATCTGTGGGATTCTGGTCTGCCACGTTCGAAGCACGAAGATGTTTGTCTGGTTGGTTGCTGCTGATAGGTCTGTCTTGGACCTCTCTACATCTGTTTGTCTGTGCTTCCATACACTGACACAGCCAGCAGCGTTCAGAAAATGAGGGAAAATAAAAAAAACCCGCAAAATAAACTTTGAATGACTCATCATAACTAAACCAAACACTCCGTCCAAAGTCAAACCAAACTGACGAATGAAACAAGTCGTTACGTGCTCGTGGCCTCGTGGGCAGTGCTGCCAACTCGACTACTGCAGATTATGCTAGTGGTGGGTGTTAAAAATAACAAAATAATAATAAATAGATATTAAAGACAATCTACTCAACACTTTCTAGTCCCAAACTAAGCAGAGCTTGTACTATGGGAACCAGATAGCTGATATAATACTTACACACATTTTTTTTGTAAATACATCTTAGAATACAATATAATGCCCCAACAGAGAAAAAACAACTGTGTTCACCACAAATATATTTTATCTCGGTGGGGATCGAACCCACGACCTACGGCGCAGAAGGCAGAGATCCTACCAACTGACCTGAGAGGCCAATCAAAAATATTCTATACGTAATCTTTAAGCCAAAACTGTACTGCATTACTAACTGCCTGTGTCATATTATGTGTGTCGATTGGCTTATGCTCCAAGCATAGTTCGTGTAGTTAGCACACAGCACAGAGCAAAAGTAGGTATTGAATCTCGTTCGTCAGGGTTTCAACCAAAAAGCGAGTAAACTCAGGGAATGATTCTAAATGGGTGTTTTCACGGATATTTGATTCGTTTGATTTTTTTTTATGTTTGTTACCACATAACTCGTAAACTAATTTGAAAAATTATATCTTAACTTTACTTTTAAATTAGTGCCATAGAAATTTCATCATAATCGGTTCGGCAGTTTTGACGTTGGGTTTTCAAGTTTATATACTCTCTCTCATACAGTCATACGAACCAAGGTTATTTGCCTTAGTAGCTGGCAGCATTATTGAGATTTTCGTTGTACCTACGATAAGTGCCTTACAAAGGTGTATCTCTCAGTATTTAGAGAGTTTTTTTAAACTTAGCCCCCCACCAATTGACTGAAAGTCATTAAAATAATAAAACTGAGTAAAATATACTTTTCTTCCACCAAATTAAATACAAATATTTGCGGACATTCCACACAACACAATCTAGCCCTAAACTAAGCAAAGCTTGATAATATGAGAAACAGGTAGCTGAGACCTATATTACCTAAATAGGTATCAAATTTTTGTAGACATTGGTTTAGGTTCTTCGCTTGATCTAAGTAGATACCTTTCTACAGAAGTACAGAAGTTGTATGTAGAAGCGAGGGTTCTGCCTTTGAATAGCAACAAGGAGTCATAGAGCGCAGCAAACTTTTTTGAATGGAACAGCTATTAATGGGTATGATTCGCTATGATTCAATAGGAACCTCCTTAATAAAACACAACGAAACACTAAGTGGGTAGAGTACCTACTTAAGTATTTAGGTAGGTAATGTACAAATCTGCCTACCTGTCTATTACCTAGAATCGTACTTATGTAGGTTTTAAACGTTTGTATAAATAGTTACGAAAGTATTATCCGTCGAACATTGCCATATCTATGGTTTCATTCACAGAATATGTAAGTCGCCAGATGACGTTATTTCACCATTTGATCAGTCGTAACTTGAGCATTATTGAGCCTTTAATATAGGCAAATCTTGCTAAATTTACGGTTATATTAGCCAAATATGTATGCCGTTATTAGGCTTTTTTAAAGTTTGACTATATAATATCTCAAGTACCATCCACCCTATCTTAAGGTGAATATTGCTATATCTACGGTTTCATTTACTGAATATAAAAGTCGTTAAATGAAGTTATTTCACCGTTTGGTTAGTCTTAACTCGATCGTTTTTCGCCTTAAGATACGGTAAATATTGCCAAATTTACGGTTAAATTGGCCAAATATGTATGGCGTTATAAGACTTTTTAAACTTTTGATTAAATAGTAACTTAAGTATCATCCGCCCTACCATAAGGTGATTTTTGTCTTATCTACGGTTTAGTTAACCGAATAAGTAAATCGTTTCATGATGTTATTCACCGTTTGATTAGTCGTAACTTGATCGTATTTCGCCTGATGATATCACTAATATCACCAAATTTACGGCTATATTGACCAAGTATGTAAGTCGTTTTATGACGTAATGTTACCATTTGATTCGTCGAAACTTGAGCATATTTGGCCTTATAAAAGGGCAAATGTGGCCACATTATACCTCTAAGTTGCCGAATTCATACGTTGCTGAAAGACTTTAGGTTTACGTTCAAATTTTTGTGACTAAAGTATATTCTGCCTTATTGTAAGGTGAATATTGTCATTCTTAAGATTATTTATGCCGCTTTCGAAAGTTTGTTTATGACTTAGGTTTAAGTTTGTTTAGTTTTTATTAAAGCATATATCGCCTTAATTTAAGTTAAATTTTGCCTTAATTACGGTGATATTCAACACATATTCAAAGTCGTAAATTTAAAGCGTTTTCAATAGTCCATTACTGCTGTATTAACAGTGTTAAGTTGGATTCCAAGACTACCTTACGGTAAGTCATTTGAGACGGTTCGTGTTTATCATAAGAGACGTACCAGTTTATCGCAAACGAATAGTAAAGTCAAATTAACCGTAAACGTTTCAAAATCGCCTCGCGTCATTACAATTCAGCCGTCAAAGGTGGAATTCATCTTAGGCCAGAAATCCATTTTTCTCAGTGTAGGATTTTCCTATTGAGGTATAATATTTTTATTTAACACTTTCACGCCGCGGTTTTACTCGCGGAAATGTTTTTGATTTTCATTTTTATCCGGGATAAAAATGTAAATTACTTATCGTAACCACATGGTTATGATAATCCATCTCGCTAACTCACACTAGTAGGTATATTATCTAATAGCCTGTACTCATAGTAGGTGTAGGTGTCATACTCATGAGCTTCAAAATGAAATGCTGTGTGAGCAGCTTGCTTTGTCACGGGCTCGTCATAGGCGTAGGTATATTCTTCATACAATGTATTCGTCTCATCAAATCATTTTCGTTCATCCGAATTTTAGAGGAAATCTCGTCAAACATTTTACGAACAATTCGGCACAAAAACACGAAACACCAAACAATAACAGAATTTTCAGTAAGCCCATTATAATGGGAATAATTTCAGTATTTGCCATGAAAGTAGAATGACAATGGTTTGTCGCGTCGGATGGCGCTGGCTGTGGGCGGCTGGGCGGAGGCGGGGACGGGCGGGCCGGCTCGCTTGTCGGTGAGTTGATGCGATTACGTCACCACGTCTCGCTGGACTCCAATAGAAATGAGCCAAGTCCCATTCGAACCCGCTCTCATGTGAAAATTGTAGCACTGTTACGCTTCTCCGCAATGAAATCCGTCTATTGTTCGACTGTAATAACTATTACGGAATAACAATCCGTGAAACTGATTATGCGAATATTATGGGCAGCTCTTTACGAACGACGTTTGTTTCAGCATTAGAAAACGGGTTCATGGGTGTTTGTTGCTAAGCTCTCGTTTCTTACAAAATTTATATCACAGTTATTGTAGAACGCACAAACCACAAGTAACCACGCAGTATTTACCTATAAGTACCCAAAATATTTTTGAAACAGACATCCAAAAAAACTTTCCTTATGACTGAAGTTGTTAGGTAATCTAAATAACAGCCTAAAGTTACATTAAAAGTTAGGTAATACCTTACCTACTTATATAAAATTTGAAAGTAGGTTATAGACGGTTATAGGCAGGTAGGTTTGTGACTAGGTATACAAAACCTGGGTTCAGAACAGCGAACACGAAAAAAGATTGGAAGAAGCCAACTATTCGAAGACTTCGCTCGAGAAGAATATGAAAGTTTCATATTCTTCTCATATTTACCTAGAGCTTTCCTTACAATGAAAGCTCTAAATATCCTCCTCTCATAGCCCCAACATTGTCTAAGCCCCAACACGATGATGATTATAAAATCATCATTGTCATCATGCACAAGTGTAATCACCGCTTCGCTGTGCAATAAACTAGAAAAATTTGAACAATAGCTTGTAAGCGGCGCGCTTCACTTGGTGAGAGACATCACGTGCAAATCTGCAGTATTGCAGCCACTCAGATGGAAAAACCACATTTAGATTCAAGTAAGCAGTTTACGAGACGTAGGTATATGATATAATTTTATACAGCGTCTAAAACCCGATTTTTTTACATTTTACTTGTTTGGTTATTATACAAATTCCATAGGTACCAATCGAAAGTATGAAGCTCATTGAATACCTACCTATGCAAACGTTTGATTTACTACTATTTTATTCTCGTCACAACTGTTGGGTATAATAATGTTACTGTACCTAATGTTAGTAAGTAAATATGCAATAAATTTCATTTCATTTCATACTAGTAAAATTCTTTAAATTAGGCATTCTTCCTTGACTTTTTACGAAACCTTTAATTTATTATTTGCAAATGATTGTTTGCAACATAAAAATAGCTCCGAATAAAGAAAACGATTCCACTTTCAAGCAAACGTCTGTCCGTAAGACTATTGTGTTCAATTGAAATGCATTTGAGCGTGCACCCCGCAATATCAATATCTTTACAAAAGACACAGAATAATCACAGTCGGTGGGCAAAGGCACAGTCACTATCAGAAGAGCTTGATGGCTACTCAGGTGTTTAGTACCGTTCAATTCAAATTGGTGTAGGTATAGAAGTAATGATGAAAAAAGCTTATTATATCCTGAACGCTCAATAAAAGCTTTATATTGGAGAAGGCGAGTTCCGTTTCCTGTCGAATTTCTACCAGTTTTCATACTTTTATACAGCCAACATCCGGTCAAGTGGTGCCACCTGGCAGCCGCGCGTAATTTTATTTCGTTAAAAATGCAGCGCCATATTGAACTCATTGGCGTTTTGTTTTCCGTCGAAGCAACACGTGTCCAGCAGCTAGCTCTGCGACGACCGTGGTTGCTAATAATATTTTAAAATCTTTGTTCTTACAAAAGTGAACAAATAATTAAGTTTATAGTGAAGTGTTCTTCTTTGAGCAGTGCAAGGAGGGAAAACCGTGAGTACCCTCATAATAATAAAAAATGAACGTGATTTTTTTTTTTAACGATTTTTTCGTTCGGATCACGTTCTTATAGTTTTAAAAATCCAGTTTATTTATATACCTAGTTAAGTTTCATTTTCAGTAGTACATTTTATTGTGCACTTACGCTGTGATTGGTATACGTGCCGTTCTTTGAGGCAAAAGCCGGAACCGCTGCCATAGCTATAAAATGAACAAATAGGCATGGCGTCGTTTAAACGTATTTTCAGAATTGTTTTCCAAACAATTTGCTAATATTTATTTTACATAGTAGTTCTGCCTTCTGTGTGATCGTGGGTTCGATCCCCACCGAAATACGTGTGATGAACATGGGTCTTTGTCCTGAGGTTACAATGTTTTTTGCGAGGAGGTTAAATCAAAATCGTAGAAGGAATAGTTGTTTATTAAACCCTTATTCATTAATTGCTTCATGTTGACTGCTATTTTGATATCCAGTGCATTTTGCTTAAAGTCTTATACCTTAACATACTCCAGGTTTCATAGACTTGGAAAAAAACAAAGAGGGGTAAAACGTATGATACCTGACGTCATCGGGCCATATCTACCTATACGGTTAAGCTTACTGCATTGTAAAAATAATATTAAATTTTATTTTGTTTTTGATAAAAATTATGCCTACCTTCCCAAAGCAGAAATAATACTTGTTATATTCTTTCTTGGGTTTATCATACGAATTTAACGTTTACTTCTAGAAAAAACCTAAGAAACTTTTTTCTTAATACCCACTTTATTATTTTATAACTATGTTCATCACACCATCGCTTTCAATCAGTTTACTGGTCACCGACTCGAAGGTTTATCATAAAGTTTTCAAGTAAAAAGGCATACTTTATTAGCAGCAAAGTATTTTTGGTCTTGAGAACCTATACCAGCCACCCCTCGCGGGGGTAAGGCGTTTGTAAACTAGATGCGTTCTATGGAATGGAACTCTATAGACTTCCAGTGAAACTGGCCTGTTCCTGTTAAGTCTGAAAAGAGAAACTCAATCAACCTAACAACCACCCCTCGCGGGGGTTAGGCGTTTGTAAACTGTGTTCTATCGAGTTGAACTCTCTAAACATCCAGTGAAACTGTCTCGCTAAATCGAATGGATTCTCGCAAGAGAACCTCGATCAACTTAACAGCCGCCCCTCGCGGGGGTTAGGCGTAAAGCGAAACTGTGTTCCATCGCGTGGAATTCTGTGAAAGGTAAGTGAATCTAGTCTCTGAAATGTAGTGGTTCTCACAAGAGAAAATCAATCTTACAACTGCCTCTCGCGGGGGTTAAGTGTTTTAACTGTGTTCCATCATACAGATTTGATATAATTTTAGTAAACCTGCCCTCTCAAATTATGTGTCTGTGTCAAGTACAGCCTCGCGGGGTGGTTTTAGCCACATTTAAACTCGCACAGGGGTCAACCCCCGAATGTGCAATATACTCTTACGAACTATGTTTTTACAATGAGAAAGGTAAGTAACGAGTCGCGACTCGAAAGTGAAGATTATAATGACCTCGAGAAGTTCAAAGATGGTATAAGGCTGGCTTAGGCATATATAAAATAAAAATAAATAAAACACTATCTCTTACTGCAAGGACATAAGAGCTAGCAGTGTATAGTCTGATGCGTATCCTTGTGTACGATGGGAACCAGATAGCTGATATAATACATAGATACTTAAATAAAAGAAATAATACTCAAGGTAAGGAAAGCCAGTTACACACTTCCATCCATTAATGTGTTTTACATCAAAAGCCTAGTCTTGTTTGCTCAAATGAAAAATGGCTCTTAGAAATCCACTGAAATGCTTGTCATAGTGTAAGTAGACCCTTGTCTGCTTTTGGACCCAAACCTAAAAGTGCAACCCTTAAAGTGTGTTTGCCAAAGATTGAATTTCTTAATTTCCGAGTTAACCTATTCCGAACCTAACTCTTACACTGTACTGTGTTTTTGCAAGTCGCACACAAAGGTCCGTTTCACATAACCTTCTTCAGGCTAAGCATATATTTTTTGTGAATCTCTACGATCACTTGTCTTGGATGGGACAAAACAAAGACATTCTTTGCGAACATTTAAAATTACGTAGCCTACCCGCTTAAAAGTTTCAGACTTTTGAACTTTGCCAGCCTTGTAGTTCATAATGGTGTTAAACTAATGTTTATACATTTATTAAAACTAGCTAAGACCGACCCTACCTGAGGACACCTTAAAACACATCGCTAAGTTAGGTACCTCTCGGATCATTTTTGTAATAGATGTTTTTAACACATCTATTACAAAAATCAGGGTTCAGGAGCATTTAAAATGAAATGAATGTTTTATAAAAAGCAATTTCATGCGATCATTTTTACGCATTGAGAAAAGATACCAAGGAGGACCTTGTTTTTCCTAGCAAGACGAGAGTGCCTTTTGACGTTTCAGTATTTGACAAAGTCGTACCAATTTGTACCTTATTTGTACCTTGCCGTTTGGTTTTTGACACTAATAAACCGTTCATTAGTGGCGTGTAGTACACGCACAAAAAACGCATTACTGCCGATCGAGTCCGGTTAATGTACGGCCAGTTAATGTACGCACTGTTAAAACGATGCCCCTTTTTTCCACTGGAAAATTGTAAAGGCACATGTACACTGTCGCAGATTAATATTTCAATTATTATTATTTTTATCTAGCGATGAATAGTTGTACTTAACAGACAGCCCCTTTGAGGTTATCGAAAAAAAAAAAAAAAAAAAAAAAAAAAAAAACTATAGCACTGTGCCGGCCGCTACTACGTAATTTTTATGTTCTAACATAACCTAACCTATCCAAGTCGGATCCGCCCTATAGAGTATCAAGGACAAGGTATAAGTATCCAGTGCCAGAACAAAAAAGTAAATGATCATGTTTGAATTGCTCCAGTGTGCATGTGGCTTAACTGGCATCGTAATAACAGTGTGTACAATAACACGATGTACATTATCGCCTCCCTGCCGGTCTATCTGCGCGAGCAGGTGTTGGTATGTCGATGTGTTTACGTCATTACCACCCTCCTGAGTAACGGCCAACCTATGCTTCTATAATGCTTGTAAAGTAAGGAACTTCAGTTTTTGACCTATTTGTCTCTGAAATCGCACATGCAGTCTTTAATCAAGAAAATATTTTTTTTTGAGAGCCGATGACATGCTGTCTACCTGCAATTATTTTAGTAAAGAACCGTCAAGGTTTACAACGCGGTCACTGTACTATGGAACTACCCACACATGTTCGTGGATGTATCTACCACCCTAAGTACACACTCCCCAAAGTGTGTATGCTATTGTTCCTAGCGAAAAACTGTAGTTTTCCGAAATAATTTCTTTATATAAATAAATAGAATACGGACCGATACCGATGCTTAATAGGTACGTTGCGTTGATAATTATTACCGTTGCTTGATAAAAATTTGCTTAAGTAGGTATGTAATAACGTGTGGTTTGTAACCATTTTTAGTGTAGCTCTTAAAGCTACTTTTGGGGTCACAACTAATAATGATGACCACATATTCTATGTGATTTACACTTGATTGCGCTATCACATAAATCCATATTTCCTATGTTAGGAAACAAACACTGTCTTTGTGTTTTTTATGCTCGACTTTTTGTATTTTGTTCAATACAATACAACACTAATGCTAATTACGACGAATGTCCTCATGTAAGTGACCTAGTACTATGTATTTTTGAGAATAAACCAGAATCAGCATTAAGTTTGCCCGTGTACTGCTTTTATTGTCCAATAAATAATTTTCTTATCTTAACACTCATATAAATCCATACTTCCTATGACGCAGACACTGACTTTTTGTCTTTCATGTTTTACTTATGGTATATTCTATACAATGCGACACTAACGCATGAATCTGTACTTCCTACGTTATAACGCAGGCACTGTCTTGTCTGTTATGTTCTAAGTTCTGAATATTCTTGAGTCAATGATGATGGTTTAGACTTCAGACCAATCAGAGTTTCCGATGGGATGTTAGCAAAAGTAATTCACTAAGATACTGCTAGAATTAGTATAAGAATTAGCTTTATTATATACTGCTAATGATAGGTATAGGTACTGCTGATACATTGCTGGTACATTGCAGTAATATTCTTAGCTCATAAAGGTCCTTACAGGATAAGTCCATATTCACCACAGATCTTATTAGCATTTGATTTTATTCTGGGTTAGATCTAGATACTAAGTAGTAATTATTTTATCCAAGCATAGTTAGAAACTGATTGCAGTTATTATTTATGCAATAATTATATAACAGTAATTATATACTACATATTATCAGTATTTACTGATCACAAATTCCTTGACATGAATTTATAATTAGGGTACATAGGTAACATAGCCTTACATACCTTTTAATTGATTTTTTACAATAAAACAGTAAAATATTAAGCAAAACTCGTTTTGCGCAACGTCATAGCAGACGATCTAAATGGTTATTAAGGAGGCTGTTATTACAGCACTGCAAGGTAGCATTTAAACTACGATTAATTGTTCTAAGCGTTGTTTCAAAAAGAACTTGACGATATCTACAGGAAGTAAATAATTGTTGAGTTTGATTGTCGCTATCTATCATCTCTTTACACTAGCTACATAGCATTTGACAAAGTTACGCGACCAGTACGCACAATTAGGTATAGAGATTAACCAGGCCTATCGCGCGGCTTGTTTGAGTGCATTCAATTAACAGGGCATTATGATAACTTCATCATTATGGTCAGCCCAAAGAAGTTCATAGCTGGACTTAAGCCAGGAACTTGGGGTGGTTTGTCTGTTACCATGCTTAGCAGATTTTTTAAGATTACTTACAATCTCCTAAATAATTTAAGATTATAGCAATGTCTGATAGAATTAAAATAATCATGTTATTATTAATAATATAATATAGTCGGGTACGATTTCGGGCACAATTGATTAAAATACGGTTTTATTTTCTATTGTAGGCAAACTTACCTACATTATGAGTAAAATATATAATATCACATTGGCGCTAGAGTAACCCAGATCTTACAAGTGGCGTCACCAGGCGATAACAAACAGGTCTCAATATAAAGCTTTTATTGAGCGTTCAGGATATAATAGCAGCGTTTTACCTGAAATAAAACGCACATTATATACTTACCTCAATAAAAGCTTTCACTTTAATTGCTGCCTGGTGAAATAAAAAAACCAATGAGTTCAATATGGCGCTGCATTTTTAACGAAATAAAATTACGCGCGGCCGCCAGGTGGCACCACTTGACCGGATGTTGGCTGTATAAAAGTATGAAAACTGGTAGAAATTCGACAGGAAACGGAACTCGCCTTCTCCAATATAAAGCTTTTATTGAGGTAAGTATATAATGTGCGTTTTATTTCAGGTAAAACGCTGCTATTTTGAAGGGGTAAATAAGCTGCTGGTTCTTTTACAATATTCAATCCGGTTGTATTTTTTTAACAGAATGGTTAAAATTTCATCAAAATCGTTTAGCAGTTTGGTATAGAAGTCGGTTTTACAAGTCGGTCTTTTTCAACTTAATAGGTACCTGTACCCACAGACCGAACAAGTAAGCTTTTTTCTGTTTTGTGCCTGTACATAAAGGTCACATGATTAGAATTAGAATTTGGGTAAAACAGTTTGGTTCGTGCGTGAAAAAAGTTACTCAGCCACTCTTAAAGTTGACTGTGCCAATTGAAAACAAAACCTCGAACGCAAACAAGTCAGGTGTGATCTCTCATCTCGAGGGCTCGCTCCAACGGAACCGTAATTAGGGGATCTGCTAATGAATATTATGGGGTCGCAACCCCAATCACCCATTGTTGAAGGCCTATCATATTTTTAATCATGAGTTCGGACTTAATTCAGGGGAGTAGCCGATAACTGATGAACAGATATCTTACTGACATCCAGTATGTTTGCTTGAATAGGTCTGAATAAACATTACATTGACATTATTTTATAGACAAAATTCAATAGCTCCGTTTCATCATTATGTAAAAGAGTTCTTCTACTCTTCTCTATAAGCCTAAGTAGCTGAAAGTAAGTACCTAGTAGTAGAGCTATTTGTAAAGGGCTCGTACGGGGAAGTATGTACCTACTACCACCATGCCTTTATGCCGTGAAGCAGCATTGCTGTGTTTCGGTTTGAAGGGTTTAGGTGCCGAGGAAATACTACTACTGGCACGTGAGGCTGAACATCTATAAGCCTCTATAGTTGATGGACGCACGGAAGTTCATCGTAAGGCGAGTTCCTGACGTGCGTGACCTATGTACGAGGCAGAGCTCTGTTAGGCGATGGTTACCACTTAACATCAGGTGGGCGATAATATGCTTATTCCATCAGCTATAGTGGTATAAAAAAAGAGTTCCTCCACTTATCTCTACAAGCCTAAGCAGCTGAAAGTGTGATTTAGTAGCCTGTATATTATCTTCTTTTTTACATGATTAAAACTGGTAAGTTACGTCTAACCGAGAAAACCTTCTTACAAACTATCAATAGTTATTTGTTATACAAGAGTGCAAAGCTGCTTTTTAACCGCGTGCTCAATTTTGATCACTGAGCAAGCGCAGGATTCTAAAGTTTAACCAAAATCTTTGCACTCGAGTGCAACACAACACGTAACTTTTCATCCCACCTCAGCGAGGAAATGACTAAATGTAAAAAAAAACATGGCAAAAGTAACAAACCAAGAAGGTTCCGAGTATGAGTTATTAACAAATTTAAATAGGTTGTATTATAAATTCGGCACCATGCAGGTAGAAGTAAATAGGTTTAATGGTGTTTTGAATTCACAAATACACCAAGAAGGTTACGAGTGCGAGTTTTTAACAAAATAAAAAAAAGCAGCCAAGTGCGAGTCGGACTCGCCCATGAAGGGTTCCGTAGCATCAATTAACATAATATAAAGGTTTTTGTAGTTCGTCGAAAGGTAAATTGCGGTTTACGATTTATGACGTATAAAAAAAAACTACTGACTAGATCTCGTTCAAACCAAATATCGTTGGAAGTTTACATAGTAATGTACAACATATATTTTTTTTGGATTTATCATTCTCTTATTTTAGAAGTTAGAGGGGGGGGGACCAACTTTTTTCTACTTTGGAAGTGTCTCTCGCGCAAACTATTCAGTTTAGAAAAAAACGATATAAGAAACCTCAACATCATTTTTAAAGACCTATCCATAGATACCCCACACGTATGGGTTATATGAAAAAAAAAAATTCGAGTTTCAGTTTCAAGTATGGGGACCCCCAAATTTATAGTTTTAGAAAAAAACTATATTAGAAACCTCAACATAATTTTTGAAGACCTATCCATAGATACCCCACACGTATGGGTTCGATGAAAAAAAATGTTTTCAGTTTCATTTTCAAGTATGGGGACCCCCAAAATTTATAGATTTTTTTCTATTTTTGTGTAAAAACCTTAATGCGGTTCACGGAATACATCTACTCACCAAGTTTCATCAGTCTAGCTTTTATGGTTTCGGAGAAAAATGGCTGTGACACGCCCGGACATTCAGACAGACAGACAGACAGACAGACATGACGAATCTATAAGGGTTCCGTTTTTGCCATTTGGCTACGGAACCCTAAAAAGGTTGTATGATAAGTTCGGCACCATGGAGGTAGAAGTAAATAGGTTGTGTATTCACAAACTTATTAAACACGATATTCTAAATTCAAATTTACTTTATCCTCTAGCGGATATAAACGGCTTTTACAGTCAGATAATAGACAGCAAAAACACACTTATATCACTCCAAATAAGTAAACACTAACTACGGTTGTAGGCAATAAATATTGCACATCGGCTTTTCTGCTTTCGAGAGCGCTATCTTCTTCTGACGCATACTACGCTCTATGAAGCCGAAATTAGCCGATGTGCAATATTTGTTGCCTACTACTACGACTGTACTACTCCTTACTACTATTTACTACAAAGTAGGTAATTAGGTTTAGGTGGATTATGGCTAAGGATGCTCCATCTTAGGCTGCATCCTCACTTTCCATCAGGTGTGATGGCAGCAAAATGTTTAGCTAAGTAGTGATAAGACGAAAACTCTTCATAGATTATCTTGGAGGAATTAGAAATTCTAATTCCTCCAAGTAGATTATAGCTCCAATTCTGTTTTACCTCATTACACCGCAAACAATACAACTACACGTAACGACGCCTTATTATCCTTCTTCCGCTTCTTTTTCTCCACTAGAGACGTAACTTCTTGCTTGATCCGAATAGAGATGTCCTATTCCCAAAACTGGTTAACAGTAGGTATCTACTAATAAAAAAAAACACTTTAAATTGGAACGATGATGATTGAACGCGACAGCATAGCCATCAGATTATGTCGCTATTGTTGGCCAATTACATACAGGGGGGGACCACAGCTGACGCTTCCCAGCCACCCCTTTTCATTGTGAAATTAAGCCAACAATATCGTTTATCTATGGATGTACAGATTTCTCTGAGCTTGGTTAAACAATAAAATTATGCTTTGTCAACCGTTTTGTATGATTTTACGGCATTAAACTCGTTGCAATTAAAGCGCTATGGGATAGGTACTTACTACTTATAAATAAGTACCTATCCGATACCTATATACTGTAAACCGGTTTTGGGAATAAGACATCTCTAATCGGATCATACAACAGGACACATCCCTAGAGTAGGAAGAAGAAGGAAGATGGCGTCGTCATGCGTAGTTTGTATTGTTTGCCGCGTAATAAGTAAAACAGAGTTCTAGCTATATTCACAGGGGCGTATTTACCCTTAGGCCAAGAGGGCCATGGCCCGGGGCGGCAGGCTGCGAGGGGCGGCGCAAGCCGCCCCTCGTTCAGATTCGTGCGCCTTTTTTTACTTTACATCATCATCATCATCATCCACAGCCCGATCGGTGTAGGCCTCCCTTAGTTTGTGCCATCTACCTCGATCCTGTGCCAGTCTAAACCATTGCCGCCCCCCGACCCTGAATATATCTGACTTTACATCCCTGAAGCAATTTTAAAAAGTCTACTAACCAAAACTAACCTCATTCGTCGAAAATTTTTTTTTTTAAATCGGCTCACAAATGACGAAGTTATGCGGTAACAAACATTGAAAATTATAAAAAAATACAACCGAATTGAGAACCTCCTCCTTTTTGATTGGAAGTCGGTTAAAAAAAACTTTTTTCCGAAAATTTATGGGGCGGCATATCTTTTAGGCCCGGGGCGCCAAATCTTTAAATACGCCTCTGTATATTCAGTGAATAGGTACTTAACCTACCTACATTTTGAGTTTGACATACTTAGTCCATTCCAATGACGAAGGATGTCTGGAAGAGATCGCTTTCATCGATAAGGTTGCCCATTGTTTTGCCAAAAATCTGCCTAAATCCTGTAGGTTGGTAAATACTTAGTATGTTTATGTGCGGTAGTAAGTATAAAAAACAGAAATACCTATTGATTAGGTACAGGTAGGTACCACTTCATATTATGTGGATCAAAGTAGGTTAGGTAGACCCATATTTTGCTCTTTTATACTCATCACTTTGCTAATGATTTTTACACAAAAAGCTTCAACTCTCACGAGCGCCTATTTGTAGTAACAATCTAGTTCGTTCTCTATTATCCTCTGGACAATACTAAACGTATCACACTCAGAATGTAATGGACGGAACAGAACAATCGCACGCATCGCTAACGAGCCTGATCATGCGAGCTTATTCTTTGGCAATTATGGCGAAGATGAGGCCTTCAAACGTTCAAATTACATTAGATGTATTTTATCTACCCATATCGTGAAATTACCCTAATAACACTTTCATCGGTAGGTGTAAAAATTAGACTGAACTGTTTAGGTCGTATACCGACTTTGTTTTATCTTCAAAATGAAAAGGCTCTTTTCTCAAAATTACACCCCTACGAAGCCGGGATCTGACGCTACCGCTAGTATAATATAGTCATCATGAACAGCCTGAAGAAGTCCGCTGCTGGACATAGGTAAAGTAAAGTAGTCAACAATTATTACACATCGGCTAATTTCGGCTTCAATAAGAGCGCAGTGTAGGTACGTTGGAAAGGTATAGCGCTCTATTAACCGAAAAGCCGATGTGCAATATTTATTGCCTACAACCATACCCAAGGCCGTCTTAAGCTAGGCTGGGGCCCTTGGGCACACAAGAATTTGGGGCCCTTTTGGAAAGTAATAAAAGCTAATTATAATAACATTTTTTTACTAGGCATAACCATTTATTATAGGTAATCAAATACAGTAGGCTATAATGGCGTAGTATTGAGAAAAAAATTTAATGTGCCCGACGAAAATGTTTTGAGAATGAATGTGCAGAAATTGTCGGTCCTTCGGGGCCCCCTGAGAATGGGGGCCCTGGGCACGGGCCCCGTGTGCCCTTATGGTAGAGACGGAATAGACCATACCTAGGGAGCTGCCTTTATAATTATATCGACAATATTATGAGACAAGTTATCTACGTAATAAGCTAGGTCTATCGACCGTGAAATACGCCAACATTGCCACCAAGGGGATCTTTGCCCGAAGAACAATTTCTAGGCAAATTCTTAATGCAAAAATATCTAAATACTTTTGCAACATTTATTCATTTTGGTAGAAAATAGGTTCTTTGTCTATTTTGGTGTGGCGGTAACTTCACTCAGTAAATTGTTGGAACTTGTCGAGTGCGGAGCGTATTTTTGCGGGCAAATTTTGGTGCAAATTCAAAAGTGAATTGTGCGTGATGGCGAAAACTCAGGTTTGTTTAATTTATAAACGTTATAAAAAACACTTCATGAGTAGGTACCTAATTTAATGACAATAAAGCCAAACTTTTGGTTGGATATTGCAGTACCGTGGCGGGTTATGAGCAGTGGACCGTGGATTAATCACTAATCGACCGGACATCATCGTAACTGACACCGCATCACGCCATATGCTGCGAAGCCTCAATCACAGCAGCCGTGTGACACTTCCTAGTTCCTGCCAACTGGCTAGCAGGAAATGATTTTTTAAGATATGCATACTTAGGGCATGTTACACAGAATTCACCGGATAAGTGCCACTTGTTCATATTAGACTCGTTCTTATAAGTATTCCACATTCTCGTACAAAGCGTTTTGATTCAGCTTTTATAGTACGAACTGATACGTTTATTGTTCGTAGGAAGTAGACACACAATAAACCGTATACAAGTTTACGTAAACGTATACAAATTTATTAACGGTTCTTTACGATTGCCCGATCACTGATTTATGATCGGTTGCTTCCAAGTGGGAGGTGGAATATGTTACTCCCCTCCTCCTCTCAAGCCAAAGAGTGGAACTCTACCGGCGGCGTCAGTGTTTCCGTAACGTTTTAATAGGAATTTTTAAGACAGGACTGAACAGGTGGATCCTCACCTTGTGAGGATCCACCTGTTCAGGTCCAACTGTCCAGGTGTGATGGCAGCTAAAATGCTTAGCTATCTATATTTAAAAAAAGTTGTAGGTATTGTGGCGTGGGGTTTTCTGATCAAGAAGCTAGTTAAGTAGTACCTACCTAAGTAGGTAGGTAGTAGGTTAAAAGTGAAGGGGTCGAATATAGCGTGGTGACGTAGATAACTGCTAACTATATCTGTGCTGTTCTAGTTAGGGCGCTTGTACACGCTAAGAAAAAACGCCGGGTCTACCCAAGAATTCGTGTCGTAACTAGAAAATAACTGTGTACACTGCTCGCAGCGGTGCACGAAAAAAATCTTATCTGCGCAAGACACGACGCGGCGAACGTTGTTGCGTTTTCGTGTGTGGAAAAGACAAAATTCTTGTCGTCTACACGAAGAATTTGTCTTGTCTACCGCAGGAACGGCAAATTTTCTTAGCGTGTACAAGCGCCCTTAGGATGGATGACAGCTAAGTATAATATATACCTACCTACTAAGCATTTACATCTAGCACCCGCCTCTTTCATTATTCAGAGGACTATTTAGAGTTATTCAGAGTCCTGACTCTCTAAAATCTATACTTACCTACACTTGACACTCTAGTGCTTTATAGGACCTAAGATCACGTAAAATGAAGTGGTTTATTCAGCCAAATTTACTAGACTCTATTAAGTAGCTGAAACAACTCATATTGTGTTGGCTCGCTATACAAATAATCGTGATTCACTCTTATGCGGTGAGCAAGGGTTTCATGTGATCACTTCCGGGGCAGTCTGGCGCGAATCCGAGCTCTTACAAGCACGCTTTTCTCATGGGTATTTAGTAATTAACAGAACGGGGAATCCTTACATGATGTGGTAGTTTTAATGTGTTGTTTTTTGTCACTTTTGTTTTGGCTTGAGAACAATATAATTGGATGAAGTTTTTTGTTTATGTATGGTGTTATTCTATCAGCAAACCCGCAGTTATTGGAGCTTTTTCTTAAACATGCTCAAAAGTTGTATGAAAAACTGTCGTGTTTAGCCTTTCTTTGTCTTTGTTTAGCGGCCAGTTAAGATGACCATCACAGTTAAATCATTCTTAATTATAATATCTGTCGTAATTAAATATGGAACAATTTTTTACTTGGTAACATGAGAGCCAATTAAGGAGGTAAATTATCAAAGGTTTTATTTAAATTTCGAACTGGGTTGCTTAATTAAATGCTGTATAATGAAAAACTTAGCGTTGTTCGTTGTAATGAGTTCAAGTAGTAGGATACCTACAAGCGTTCGCCGAATCTTCCAACTTATAGCTATCATACATACTAACGTGGCCGAATCAGTCAAATTATAGGTTCTAACTTTCTGTTTGTTGTCTAGTGGCTCGAAGAAGACGTAAGGAGAGTCGACCTCGTCGGCAGCGCACCACATTCTCTGCTCACCAGACGCTGAGGCTGGAGTTGGAGTATGCCAGGGGGGAATATGTGGCAAGAGCTCGAAGGTAAAAACTAACCAAAGCATAGGCATATTGTTTTACTTAGTTTACCATAGGTAACAGGCACTGCCTATGCCGAGGCTAAGATTAGGGTAAGTTTTACTCAGACCATTCGAGGTTTGTGTTCCGACAACCGTGTACCTACCTACTTACCAATTAATGACCTACATGCTTAACATCTCTAAGCCTTAAGTTGATGGATACAAGGCAGTGTGACAAAAGGCACGTTCCTGACCTGCGTGGCAAAGTTTTGTTACAGGCGATGGTTACCACTTAACATCAGTTGGGCCATAATGCTTGTTCCATCAGAAAACTTCGTTTAGAGATTTCGAGGTGGTCTCTTTTGTATGACCCAATAGCATAGTGACTCTACTAAGGAGAGCAGCGGTTTCTTCACAATGTCTCCCTTCACCGTATTTTGAAACACTTTTTAACCGACTTCCAATCAAAAAGGAGGAGGTTCTCAATTCGGTTGTATGTTTTTTGTTACCGCATAACTTCGTCATTTGTGAGCCGATTTGAAAAATTATTTTTTTATCTTAAAGGTACTGCTTCCAGATTGGTCCCATTTTAATTTTATTAATCGGTGTTGCAATTTTTTTTTTTAAATATTTTTTTAATGTTTGTAACTGCATGCCTCCGTCATTTATGAACCGATTTAGAAAATTATTTTTTTATTTGGAAGGTTATTCTTACGTCCAGATTGTCCCAAACAAATTTGATTAAAATCGGTTTAGCCGTTAAACCATGAAGTCGGTTTCTCAAGTTTTTTAAACTTATAATTATTATTTTAGTTTAGTTCAATTTTGAGGTAACTGAACCACATTACCTTATTGGCAGTCAAGTCAATAAACTAAACTGACATGACACAATAACGGTCTCAATTAAAATGTGCTAATTTAATTTAGGTGTGAGCTGGCATCAGCTTTGTCACTCAGCGAGACGCAAGTGAAGATATGGTTTCAAAACCGAAGAGCCAAAGACAAACGGATAGAAAAGGCGCAACTTGACCAGCAATACAGGTGAATACCTATACCTACCTATTTGCTCTATGTTTAACCATTTTTTTCATAATTCGTCTATTCTTCCTCCAAAACACCTCGTGACATCTTCATAGACCAGCAGAACTAAATAAACGCAAAGATTTTTATAATGTCCCAAAAGTTAAGAGCCGAGCGGGATTTGAACCCGCGACCCGCTCGGCTCTTAACTTTTGGGACATTATAAAAATCTTTGTGATTTCCTTAAGTGTAGTAAACACTATAAAATAAATAAACAGTTATAAATAAACGCAGTACGAACTAAGTGCTTCGAAATTCAAGACGCTCTACGAATAGGTCCATTTGAAACTGACTTACATTTAATTTAAATTCAGTCGGCTGAACACGTGTACGCCTCAAGTTGATGGACGCAGGGCAGTGTATCGTAGGGCACGTTTCTGAAGTGCGTGACCTACGAGGCAATACCTTGTTATTGGCGATGGTTACTTCCACTAAACATCAAGCGGGTCATGTTTGTTCCATCAGTTAATTGTATAAAATAAAATAAAAACTATATCAGCGCCGTATCCCGTTCAACTCAATGTTACAGCCCCATTTTACAAGCCCTTGTAGCTTGTATAAACTCTGAAAACTTACCATACGGTACAGTGGGATACACCTCAAGTTACCTAAAAACAAAGAAAAATGACGCTTACTGCAAGGACATAAGAGCTAGCAGTGTATAGTCTGATGCGTATCCTTGTGTACCTTAAGCAGGCGGAATTTGGATTTTTGATTTTGGCAAAAATAACTGTTTTAAAAACTTGCGTCACCACAACTGGTAATTATACGAATACTGACTTCAGTTTATTATTGCAGACATCTAGCGGCTGCATCAGGCTTGTTCCCATCAGTGCTGAGCCCAGCATACTGCCCGCCGCCATGCCCTTGTCTGCCAGTCCAACATCCACCGAATACGCACGACAAATAGATGAAGACTAGTCAAAAGTTAACTACCGCTCCGCATCAGGTGGAGCTCTATAGTCGAATTAAATTAACATGGAAAGTAAGAGTAGGTACTGATAGCCGGTTTTAGGATAATACTAACATCACTACTGAGGCTGAGATTCATAGACCGCACTTTGCTTTACAGCAAAGCAGTCTTCGCAAAGTAAGCTTTGTTTATCGAAGTTTCCTATCAATATTTTGAATAAAGAAGAGCTTGACAGAACTATGAAATATAATTTTGGTTGAAAGTTGAACTTTCCATCAAAGTAAAGTCAAAGTTCGGTCTATGAATCTCGGCCTGAGACCGGGCAAAGAAACACATCACTAGTCGGGAAAGAAAGAAGATAAATAAATAACTATTTGAACGATCCACACAACATTATCTAGCCCCAAATTAAGCAGAGCTTGTACTATGGGAACTTGTAATTTTTTTTGTAAATTCCTCCATAGAATACAATATTACACCCAGACAGAAGAACTAACATCTGTGTTCTCTACACAAATGTTTGTCCTCGGTGGGGATCGAACCCACGACCTACGGCGCAGAAGGCAGAGCTACTACCAACTGAGCTGAGAGGCATCGTAAAGCGTAGTGTTTTCCGCGTAATATTTTTATTCATTAAATCAAAACAGAGTTCTAACCGTATTTAATGGAAAGATTGTATCAGTACCTAAAGATAAATAAGTGATGAATCAATAATTTAGCTGCTGGTATTCCAGAATGTTAAAACATAGGTTCAAGCTTTCATGACAAGATTCAATTTAGTAAGAAGCAAGATAATTTTCAGTAAAGCCTAGTATTTTTTCTCAAATCTATTTTCATAGATGTAAAAGAACTACAGTTTGCACGATTGCCTACTGATTAAATTATAATCTATCTTCATATTTGCTTCAAGAATATTTTGTACCTGCTCTTACTTTATTTTCGTAACCTGTTTTTTTAAATAAAATATCTATTGATTTGTAAATTAAGAGTAGATTGTATAAAGTACTGTAAAGTACATGTTTATTTAATGAGAGAGTGGAGTTTACGTATAGTGTGTTGAATTAATTACGATAAGAAGGTTATATTAAAATAAAATACATGAATTATTTGGGTTGTTTATTTCCATAGTCAACTTACCATGGCCTTTTCCACGGTGAGAGCTCCGGCTCGTGTAGAAGAGTCCATGGAAAATAGTACATAGTTTTTTAATTTTACCGCACATAGAAATTAAAATTACACTTCTACATCTTGATATCTTACGCTAGAGAGATAAAAAATATCTTTATTTTATTTTAAACATAACTAACACATAGCTAATTAATATTTTAAATAATGCAAATTTCACAAAAATATTTCTTACGTAGTATAGTAGTACAATTTATTTTTGATACCTATTTTAGAAAACTTTGCCATGTCAATAATTTGATTGAAAGTCAATACAATATGTAACCGTACCCTTACATCAACATCAGTACATTACATTATTCTTAAAACTTGTAAATATTTTGATAGCTATACCAGTGAAATGTATTATATGTTGTATTTAAAACATGTTTTATCTAAATGTATTGTATATTAGTCGAATCACATGGAATGTTATAGCTATCTGGACAAAGTTGAAATATATTCAAAAACAAGCAAAAAAAAACAGGATAATAAGTATCTTAATTCTATGAAAACATGTTATGCTCAATTGCCACAGCTTTTACAAGTAGGTATATTAAAACTGAATTGAATGATAGTTAAATTAATTTGTTAAGTGTATGTGTATACACCGCACAGTAGTGCTTGTAAACAGTGATATTAAAAATGTAAAAACTGTGAGTGCTAACGACTATAAATAACAAGAATAAAATGGATCTATTCCTACAGTACCTTATGTGAACAAACCTTCTGTTTGGGAGAAATTAATTGGTAAAGTGACTGTGCTATAGTCGCTTCTTTAGTCCGCTTGTGCCTCACTAGCTAGCTGTCGCCTGGCCTACCTTCCTTCTCTAACCTTAGGACTGCCTGCCTAGCTTCAACTAAGCAACTTGACACCTACGCATTGAAAAATACTTTCATAAGTACACAGTAACGAAAAAGATAAACCATGCCTGAAAATTGTTAGTAGGATGTGTATGAATTGCAAATTTGTGGGTTAACTGCATTTTAAATGTTAAATGCAAGAATTCTTTCTGATATTCATGATTGGGGGGGGATAAGATTATTAAATCAAATTTTATTGCAATAACATAGGGGTCAATTATGTTTTGTATGTAATGTAAAGAGTTACTCATGATTAATGATAAAATAAAATAAAAATTGATTTGGTATGCACAATAATCGTAACGGATATTATCAGCAGAGCTATAAATATCTGTTCCGACTACTGTATACTGACCAAGAACATTCCAGTGCATCATTTCGATAGTAAGTGTAACACAAGATCAACACAGCCACTGAACTTGACCATAATTTGGCGATTAGTGGACTGTTAAGAATTCATCAATAGCCTGAAGTCCACTGCTATATAGGCTAAGCTGGATAAGGCAATATAGCCCGAGGCCAGCCCATGAAAAAACACTATAGGCATGTTTGTGAACACAAGTCGAATTGATGAGTGTTGAAATGTTTTTCGTCAGTATGGAGATAATTGAAGCGAGACACGTGTAGCCGACTCTAAAAGACTTCTGGGATAATCAGTTTTTTTAATATGAAGAGATCAAAAAACGGTGTCTGATAATGTTGCAAGATGCCACTGGCGATTTGTGTCTCGCGACAATAGTCTCAGTCCGGTAGTGTTATTCAGTCAGGTATATCTACGGCAGTTTGGCCTCCGTATAACGTTCTATAAAAACATAAAAGAGTACATAATTAAAATAGCATTGTATCGACCATAATATGCAAGTTATTTTACTGGAAATTCAAGCACTAAATTGTAACATTTGGAATGAAGGTATAGCATTATCTTTTAACTGAAAATATTCTCAATTAGTTTAAACTCACTTTAGCAATGATAAAAATTACAACAATATTAAAAGAAAAAGAATTGAACTGACATACCTACTGTCAACATAATAACCTAAAGCCTTGCGCACATCTAGCGCGATGGCGATGGCGATCAGTGAAACGCTGTCAAATATCGCTCATATTTGTCAGCGTTTCACTGATCGCCAACGCGTTAGACATACCCAGGCCTTTATGCAGTAAATTATTTAAAGATCGAAAAAGAACGTTATACAAAGGCGAACGCTACCAGACCAATGAATAACTAGGAATAGTGGACCAGTGTTGTTTTGTACTTACAAGAGGATGTTTAGAACCGACGTTGGTTCCCGCCGGCATTATTACTGCCCGAGTTATAACCGCCGCCGGAGTTGCCGGCTACAGCGCCGGTTGAATACCCGCCGCCGCCGCCGTTACCGCCTGTAATGTACAGGATACAATCAAATAGCTATAGTTACAATAGAACCGATGCGAGGTACTGTAGCCTTACCATTAAAGTGGGTGATACATTGGCGAGCCAAAACCGACGAGCCTGCGAGCTAAAGGTATAAACCGCCAATGAAGCATCTACCAAACCGCGGTCTTGTAGGTGCTTCATTGACGGTTTATACCTTTAGATCACTTTATCTTGGTGAAGTTCATTTAACATAGGCAGTTTCAGATTTCAACTAATCCGACACAAGCCTTGCTGCAAAGATTTGAAACAATTTTTTTTATTTTACATGATTTAGATTAGAGTCATTAGACCATCAATGTAACTGACGTTGGGGCAGGATGGTCTAGAAGACACCTATTCACTCTTGCCTTGAAGAGGCCCAGATTCGGTCGGTGGTCAGGTCAATCGGTCAGTGGTCAATTGGTTGGAATCAGGAACTGTCTTTGCTCAATGAACTTCTGACTGAAAACTTGGCTTCTGGTCGTTATCATCATGAGCCTGAAGAAATCTACAGCTTCCAGGAAGAACGATTTGAACCTTTACTATCAATAGACATGGCTCAATCTTTACAATGTTGTTGATCAGGGGGGCAATTCTAGACCAGTGACTTTTTTGTCACGGTAGATATATATCACAAGAACTGTCAAATTTAAATAGACATGACATTTTCAATAGATATCGTATTCCAGCAATATCACTATAGACATTTATCGAGCGAAGGCCGTTAGATATGTGTCGAGTGGTGATTATTAGTCGACATTGACATCTCTAATATACTTTGGGTGACTTTAGGCTTTTTTTTTCTTTCGGTCCTTGGAGCAGGCTAGAGTACCAAGACCATTCCACCTAGTCTTACTTTTTGATAAAAAGTCAATGATGTTTACTTGTTTGTAGGGGATACAAGTTGGGAGCGAGAACGCGAATAATGCTTTCTCATAAACCTAAAATAAGTGAGGAGTGATTGAATTTAGCTCGTACTTAGTAATTATTCAATGGCGCATTTAGAAGAGCAGTCAATCAGACAGACAACGTCTATACTTGTATCCGGGGTTCAAGCTTCGAGAGAAATATTCTTTTTGCATTGAATGGCCATCTAGTTCATCTAGTTGTCAACCTTTGAATTAAAAATCCAAATCATCGGAGTCCTTCTCTTGAGTGTAATGATCCTGACAATGACATATCTACAACACTTCATAGACAACTGACCATAGATTACAAACAACAAAGTTTACAGTTTTATGGAACATAACGTTCCGTGTGTTTCCGGAATAAATTATTGTAACTAACATTTTGTGCGAAAAGTCCATTGATTACTATCTAATGAAAATAAATCTATTATAAACAACAACAAGAACGCATTATAAACGCCGTTTAATAGGAAATGTGTTTATTTGAAGACAATAATAAAGTTAGTGCTATCGAACTATTCTATCGATAGAAACGGAACGTAGATAAACATGAACAACAACGGGATAGTCTGTGGAAGTTCTAAGAATGAACCTTCTTTCACGCTTCTTTCTGACATCTCTAAAGTAAAAGTCTAACGTAAAAGTCTAACGGTGGCTAGAATACGCATTTTAGCGCGGTTCGATATTATCTTCGACAAATTTGGTGATATGACACTGCTTTCGCGACATTTCAAATCTCTATTTCGAGCGTAAATCTCTAAAAGTCTAGAATTGGCCCCCAGGTCAGACTTTCAGGGCGTCTTACGATTCGTCTTCCAGTTTATGATCGCCTTTGTAGAAATGATCGAATTCTACGAGCTATGTACTTTGCCTATTGTAATTTAACTTACTGAGAGCTACTATTTCAAAATAAATGTGGCAAAGTGAAGCTATAATGTGAGATATGATCAATTTAAATCAGGGAAGTGTTTAATTAAAAATGTAACAAGCACGCATTCACTACCCAATGAGGATATTTTTTGCTAACAATGACTGTAGTGTTTTGAGTTCAAAGCATGTGAATTTTAGAAATATTATAATATAAGCGAATTTATTCAAACAACTTTTTAAAACATCGGGTTAATGAAAGTCAACGCACCAGTTCCGAAGCCCCAAGCTAGCACATAAACTACTAGACTAGTAGTGGTAGTAAACATAGTTATCCTCACCTTGATTGTAGCTGTAAGGTTGCGCCTCACCTTGGTTGTAAGGTTGGGCGCGTTGCGTGTTAGAGTAAGTGTTAGCTCGCATGGGTCCCCCACTGAAGGACTGCTGGTAGCCAGCACCGAAGGAGCCCTGTTGCCAGCCACCGGCGGCCTGGTCACCACCCCAGCCTCCTTGCTGGCCCCAGCCACCGCCGCCGCCGCCGCCGCCAGCGCTGTTACTGTCCCAAGGGTTCTGGTTGCCCCATCCGCCTTGGCCCTGGCCGTACCCGGAGTTGTAACCGCCGCCTGTCATGAACATTAAATTTTGTTAAAAAGCATTTTATAAACGTCATGAAAAAACTGTCGAGTTTGCTAGCTAATGAAAATGGACCGAACACATGTGCCAGGGAATCAATCAGGATAGAAGGCAGTTTTCAATTGAATCACATACATACAATGTGTTGTTTCACTTCTTGTAGTTTGCTGTTAATAAACGGGATCAATTCCTTTATGCTACTTTCTATTTAGTGTGCCAGAGTGGAGTTGCAAGTAGATGCTAAAAATGATTATGTAGCCTCACCCCAGTCTTGTTGCTGGTTGCCTCTGCCCCAGCCGCTGCCGCCACCGCCCCCGCCCCCGCGGCCACCACCACGCCCCCCGCGGCCACCGCCACCGCCCCCACCACCGCCAGCGCCCGCCATTTCAGACTTAGACAGCGCTTTCTTTACATCAAGACGGTGCCCTTTTACTTTGTGGTTGGGAGTTCCTGCAATGGGGTACAAGCATTGTAATTTTAATCAACAGAGCTGTAATAAATAACACATGGTTTTTAATAAACAACGGGCGCCTTCAAATTAGACTCGCGACCGCGGCGCCGCAGCGACGCGGGCGCTGCTCTGTAAATCCATATAAAAAAAACACGCGGCCGCAGCCCCACGGTGGCGGCGCATCGCAGCGGCGCTTCTGTCGCGCTGCGGTCGCGCGTTTTTTTAATATGGATTAACAAAGCAGCACGGTTGCAGCGCCGCTGCAGCGACGCGGTCACGCGGCACCCCGCGGCTTATTTGAAGACGCCCTTACCGCACACTTTGTCAACAGGGTCATAATCATCAAACTCAATGAAACCGAAACCCCTCTTCTTGCCGGTCTCTTTTTCTGTGACCAAGCTGACTGTGACAATGTTTCCAAATGCACTGAAGTACTCCTTTAGATCTTCCTCTTCAATTTCTTGCTTGAGACCCCCTACAAACAGCTTCTTGACTGTGGCACTTGCATCCGGTCTGTTTATTTCTTCTCGTGGCACTGCCCTCTTGGGTTCCACAATTCTAAAAATACCATACACAATTATGTACTACGTAGGCAGATTTAAATAAAATTGGGTCATTAGGATTTAATAATTTTATTACATTTTCAAACCTGTTTGCCTTAACGTCATCCTAATGTGAATAATTGTTTAATGCTGGGCATTAACATATGTAATCATTATTTTATGATTGTGTTTAACTATAATGCTTATTTGCAAAATGATATTGTTATTACAAGGTAAAACTTATTATTGTCTGATAATATTGTTGTTGCATTGAACTAAAATGGTTTTGTGTAGAGCAGGAAGATGGAACTAAAATTATTTTATGAAGTTGACCTAAATACTTGGTGCTCATAGCTTCACTTACCTTCCATCAATCTTATGTGGTCGGTTCAGCTGTGCATCATCCACCATGAAAGCTTTGGAATATGTGATAAAGCCGAAGCCTCGTGACCTCTTGGTCTGAGGATCTTTCATGACCACAACATCCACAATATCTCCCCATTGCTCATAAAATGACTTCAATGACTGGTCATTTGTGCGATAGTCCAATCCACCAATGAATAACTTCCTTAAATGCTCAGGCTCTTCCTGTAGTGTACAAACAGTAATAATGCATTTTAGAGGCTAATAATAATATTTGGTGGAATCACAAGAATCATTCTTTGATAGTGTGATTTGTAAGTAGGTTCCTCATTATAGGTACATTTTACCTAACACTTCATTGAAAAGATATAAGTGGCTGTTAGGTTAGTAGTTTGGAGCCGTAGTTAGGTTAGGCTTTGAGAACAAAGTGTTGAACTAAACCAAACAAGACGGCTTAATATCCGAGTAGGCACATCTGTAACTGTACCATTAATACAACATGGAAGTTCAAAGGCTGGACTGGCTTGGAGTTTTTCGCGGGTGCTATATTCAAGCGCAGTCTGATAAACCTTGTTTGCACCTGCCAGTTCACATTATTCATGGCGGGCGGGTAGCAGGTAAGCCTAGTTACAAACTAACCTTCAACATGGGACAACGCTGAAATAGAACATCTTGAAAAGTACAAAGATGAATCTAAGTACGGATGACATCCTACGGCGAACACATCTAAGCATTTTTACAGTTATAGTCTCGTTTTGTACTTACGTATTCGTCACCACCACCGTTGGGCTTCATGTTGAGTTGGCAAATAAAATTGTGTCAGCAGATAATGCTGTGTACGGTTGGTTAGCTACGTCAATTAGTGAAATACTACTAGTTCAAGTATTTCGAAGCCTCCAAGGTAGGTTTTTGAAGATAAGAAATACAAATTAGGAAGTAAAAAGATTTTTTAGCGTGCACTACAAGTGACCGTCACTTTTTTCTTTTCCAAATTCTTTTTTTTCTCCAACGCTAAAATGGCCGCCAACCAGTCGCCACTATCGCCAACCTAACCAACCAAACAAACAACGCTACGCTTCTGTTTGTTTCGCTTGCTTGCTTTGCTACTGAATTCAGGGAGATAGTATGGACTACCACAGTTACCACACCACACTACTCACTCGCTCGACTCGATTCCATCCTACAAATCAAGCAGTTACACAGTCCCTACCCCCTCCATAACTATACTCTTTGGTCCCTACTCAATCCAGCAACTACACAGTGATGTTGAGGAACAATATCTAAAAATATATTTTGTATATTTTTTGGTAGGAATAGTTTGCTACGCTTATGAACAACATTATTATAATTTATGTTGTATAAATATTTTTTTGAAAAATATTAATCGAATTACAATGCAAAACATAGTGCAAAGAAAGTATCAAATAACGGCAGAGACGCCTAGGATTGGATTGGAATCGTTGAGTCAATTCCAATCCAGTCCATCTCGAATCAATCGAGTTTCCAGAGTATGAGCCATTCTGTTAATTCTGAGGTCAACAACTTGTTTAAGTTACTACCAACCTAACAGTATAAAATCATTCTAAACAAAAATGTGTTGCCATTATATAAATGGCAGCACCTACTCGTCTTCTTTCAAATTGATATACCAAACAGGAAATGCATTTATTCATTTATTTATTCACTAGTAGTTGGTACCCGAGCTTCACTCGGAATTTTTTTCGTTAATTTGTATTTTTAAGAAATCTTAAGAGTCATATTATTATCTTTATTGGTTTTTTCTTACTGAAAAACGCCATCTGCTGGATATGCTTGCAGTTAGTTGCTCACAATCGTCAATAGATGGCAGGAGCAGTCACATATTTAGTTTATGGTTTATTATTGAACTCGGAGTGAAATAATCATTTTCTTAAAATAAAACCTTGCTAGATCGATTTATCGCCCCCGAAAACCCCTGTATACTAAATTTTGTGAAAATCGTTGGCGCAATTTCCGAGATCCTAAATATATATTTATAGTATATATATATACTAGCAGTTGGTAATCGAGCTTCGCTCGGAATTTTTTTCGTTAACTTGTATATTTAAGAAATCCTAAGTGTCATATTATCATCTTTACTGGTTTATTCTTACTGAACAACGCCATCTGCTGGACATGCTTGCAGTTAGTTGCTCACAATCGTCAATAGATGGCAGGAGCAGTCACATATTCAGTTTATGTTTTTAGTTTTTTTTTAACGAACAGACTCATTTTCTGAAAATGAATCCTAGCTAGATCGATTTATCGTCCCCGAAAACCCCTGTATACTTAATTTCATGAAAATCGTTGGCTCAGTTTCCGAGATCCTAAATATATAATTATATATACAGGGTGTCCCATAAGTCAACGTCCAACCGAAAACGGGTGATGCGCCAAGTCATGACAGTTATCAGAAAAATATAAAAAAAAAATTTTATTATGTAACTTTCGAGTTATGAGTATTTAAAAAAAACAGAAAAAACTGACACCCTGTGATGATCTTTTAAGTCCTGTGACTACAAATATTAACTTTTCATGAAACTTTTTTCTGCAACGTAAGTATGAATAACCTTTCTGTAAATTACAATTCAAAATTAAGCCATAACTGCCTCAGTTTTCAATGAAATCGTGGAGTTTTGGCCAACGTTTCATTTCAGATAATTACATCACCCAACTTTAACCGTCTGTACCGCAAAAAAAATGTACTACACTATCATGGCATGTAACTTTAAAAATTGGCGCATTTATCCAGGATTCCAAAATGGTATAATACTTGCTAGAGTACTCCTTAGTTTTGGAAATAAAAATGTTTTTTCAACTAAACCGGATTTCCAATCAATTTTATTTCAATAGATAAAAGGTTTGTACCCTTTAAATGATGGGCTTAAAATGCCTACGCTGAGTTTTTAAGTGACTCACAATTCACAAGTACAAGTAATACCATTTCGACAATGCAAGTAAACAGATAGATCCACCATCTTGTCGAAAGAGTAATAACCATGGGTTTTCAAGTAATTTGATAGTTTTAGGTAAAAGTTTGAAATAAAATTCAATCATAGGATTAGTTCAATCGTGGTTTTAATCTAAAGTTTGCCTTCGCCCGTCGCCGGTCTTATTACATGGTTTTTGTCGTGATAACGTCTTATAACTCAATGGAGCCAGCTGCTCGTACGAAAAAACATGACTCATGCGGCGTTACTTCGCTCTGAGGCGTTCCATTTAATACTTGAAGTGCAAGTGAGAGCGCGGAACGAGCGATAAAGAGGCACAATCGGCCTCCGCGTTCGGCAGCGTTTGACATCGGTCTCTCTCCTACTTGAATGAGCGATACGTCCGCGTGGACAGCTGTATGACGTTGTCACGTTCAACTGTCGTCAGTTAACTGACTTTACAGACAGCTGATTTCTTCTTCTTTCAGTCCTATAAAATTACAATAAAATTTCAAAATAGTTAAGGAAATGTAGAGCTTGCATTACTGCTGAAGGCTAACAGTTTGAACATTTGCTGTAAATCCTTGATGTAGTTCAATTAAAATCACGATTGAAGAAATCCTATGATTGAATTTTATTTCAAACTTTCACCTAAAACTAACAAATTACTTGAACACCCATGGTTATTACTCTTTCGACAAGATGGTGGCTCTATCTGTTTACTTGCATTGTCGAAATGGTATTTACTTGTACCTGTAAATTGTGAGTCACTTAAAAACACAGCGTAGGCATTTTAAGTCCATAATTTAAAGGGTACAAACATTTTATCCCATGAAATAAAATTGATTGGAAATCCGGTTTAGTTGAAAAATCATTTTTTATTTCCAAAACTAAGGAGTACTCTAGCAAGTATTATACCATTTTGGAATCCTGGATAAATGCGCCAATTTTTAAAGTTACATGCCATGATAGTGTAGTACATTTTTTTTGCGGTACAGACGGTTAAAGTTGGGTGATGTAATTATCTGAAATGAAACGTTGGCCAAAACTCCACGATTTCATTAAAAACTGAGGCAGTTATGGCTTAATTTTGAATTGTAATTTACAGAAGGGTTATTCATGCTTACGTTGCAGAAAAAAGTTTCATGAAAAGTTAATATTTGTAGTCACAGGACTTAAAAGATCATCACAGGGTGTCAGTTTTTCCTGTTTTTTTTTAAATACTCATAACTCGAAAGGTACTTAGCAAATATTTTTTTTTATATTTTTCTGATAACTGTCATGACTTGGCGCATCACTCGTTTTCGGTTGGACGTTGACTTATGGGGCACCCTGTATATACAAGATTTTCTCGTTTATAGGTATAAGATGTGACGGATCCGGGCGCTTAATATATAATGCGCAGGTACTTATTAGATATCAGTAATCCAGAAAAGACGCAATTAAAGCAAACCTACGTTCCTGAGTACTACATATACCTTTAATCTGATCATAGCCCTACAGTTAGCTACAACGTTATCACTATCTCTAAACATTATTTTCAATTATTTGTAAACCAAACAAACACTGTACCACCGCATTATTAAAGAACAGCCATCTGAGAATCTTGCTAAATGGTAGATTTGCCCCAAATTACGTCTCGTCATTACGTATTGACATTAAGGCAATTTTCCTCACCATGGGGATTTTAAGCCTTATCAGGCAACATACAACTTCCCAAACTTGGCTTCCAAATCATCGCTCCTCATTGTTCATACTCATTCATTTGTCCGCTATTTCGGTTCGTTCGTTTGTTTGTTCATGTTCATTCTTTCGATTCCATCTTTCTTTTTAGCGTCGCTTTCTGCGGAGAAGGTCGTGTGCTACGTTAGCGGCTATAAAAAGATAATTCTATTTTTACTAGTTAATTGTGTGAACAACCGACGTTACAATGAGGCCACAAAACGGTGATGATGGTTTTGTAAGTATTATTTTGCTGGCGATATCTAATTAATTCCTATTTTAGATTAATTGCCTCGTGTAAAGCTACTAGGTAGTTGACTCATTCAATGTCAAAACGTTGATTGTAGGTGTATTGTCTAATACGCAGTTCATGGAATTTTTAAAAATATCTCTTTGTTCTGGCGCGATATTGATTTTGGTTTGGATGCTGACCTCAATTTGATGGCGTCGTCCGTATCCCGCCACGCTATTGCCGCCATTTTGTTTACCATCGCTCTACTTTCAGGATGAGCCCGAAGTTCACCGTAAAATCTTCATCGGAGGATTAAACTACCGTACTTCTGATGAATCATTGAAAACCCACTTTGAGAAGTGGGGAGAAATCGTAGATGTGGTTGTAATGAAAGACCCAAAAACGAAAAGATCTCGTGGATTTGGATTCATCACGTATTCAAAGGCGCACATGGTTGACGATGCACAGAACAATAGGCCACACCGTATCGATGGACGGTAAGCTACTTTGTACAACCATTTTTACATTTTATAACCTCTGACTAAAACGAGGAGGTTATTTACAGGTAGGTAGTGGATGCGTAGATTACTTGGTTATGTTAGCTACAACATTACAAGGTAGAAATTATAGGTAGTAGTAGTAGGTACCTGCTTACAAGTTAATTGCAGTCCAGCTTTGTAAAAGTTAATCCTTATTTTTACATCGTTTTATACTGCAAATAAAAAATGACTTGCCTTGGTGAATGTTTTGTGGATTGAAACACATGGCATTTTCTGGTGGGCCTACAAAAAAATATTTATCTTATTTTTAGATCGGTTTATTCGATTTTGATTGCTAAATGTAAGGTATTGTTACAGTTTGGTAGAAACAAAGCGGGCAGTAGCCAGGCAGGATATCAAGAACCCTGAAGCTGGAGCCACAGTAAAGAAGCTGTTCATTGGTGGTATCAAAGATGACCATGATGAGGATCAGCTTAGGGAGTACTTCGGAAACTATGGGATTGTTCAAAATGTTAGCATCGTCACAGACAAGGCTACGGGAAAGAAACGTGGTTTTGGATTTGTTGAGTTCGATGATTATGACCCTGTTGATAAAGTATGCTGTAAGTACAGATTTGAGCAGAAACATGCCCACCTACTTATCAATTTATAGTCCACAATCTTGCCCCAGAATGGAGTGCTAAATATCCATGGCTGGCTTCTCTAATTGTGGATATTAAATCTTTGATTTTAGCTATACCTGACTACCTAACCTGTGGCAGATCTGGTACGCAAATCAATGGACATGTACAACAATTTTGATAGTTTTAGGCAATCCATAAACTTTCATCAACTTTTAGTAACATTTATTTGTTCAACAGTAAATGCACCCCACAAAATCAATGGCAAACAATTGGATGTCAAGAAAGCTCTGCCTAAAGATGGTGGTGAGCAAGGCAGAGGCAGGCAAGGTGGTGGAAGAAACGATAGCTGGGGCAACACGGGTATGTATTTAGATAATTATGAACAATCCAGTCTAACTCCTGACTTTTTGCAACACTATTATTATTTTTAATTTGAAATCGTTGATGTTACAGGCGGTTACGGTAACAACCAAGGTGGTTGGAGCAACTCCAACCCTTGGGATAATAGTCAGGGGGGCTGGGGTGGTAGCCAAGGAGGTGGCGGCGGTTATGGGGCTGGTAATGGCCGCGGGTCATGGGGGGGTGGTGGCAATCAAGACTTTGGCAACTATGGCCAGCAAAATTATAGTGGGGGGCCTACAAGAAACCAACAGTATAGTAATAACCGCTCTACGCCATACAACATGAACCAGGGTGGGAATGGGGGCGGTGGCAGCGGCTATGGCGGCGGCAACAACTATGGGGGCGGGCAAGGAGGCAGAGGGGGCCGCTTTTAGACTATGTAAGTATAACATCTTCACACAATATCTATCATGATCATTTCATTCACAACATCATAGAATTCATCAACCATAGAGCTTCCACCGCTGACTAGAAATAGGAAGTTGTTTGGATGATCTTGCAGAGTTCTTTAGTAGGAATCTTTTCTCGGAGCACTACATAGCATTAATTGAGCATAGGAAGACAGTTACCTAGATTCCTTCATAGTCTCCAGTGATAGTTTGATAATTAATGCTATGCAGGTAGCCGTTATTGTTAGATTGCAATTCTTGTACATGTCTTAAACGGTTTTTTCAATCTCTAGGTTTCGTGCTAAGTACACTAGTAAAACAGAGCAGTGTTTACCGTGCTAGTGTAGGCAGTACGCTCCGGAGCTCTAGATACAACCTCATGGTCCACACGCGAGACCGCCTAGGAGTCAGGACACGCGCCCTCAGGATACCGATACTTAGAATAACTTAGCAGATGCTAGAATTTTTAAAATTTTTAGACGAATATGAATAGAATTATGTGTACTTGTAATAGTCTTCTATTTATTGTAGTACTTAGGTACAATTCGTGACTTACTTCTAAGAATTTGTAGTTTGTTAATCGAAAAACATTTACATTTAAACATTTTTACAATTTAGTACAACCTTAGGATTAACTGTAAGAATTTTCTCTTGAACTTAGTTGTTAGGAAAATAATGGTAGTGTGACATAGAGTATTGATTTAAAGATTTAAAATTATTCTGATTATTTATACAGTATTAAGTTCTCAAATAGTATAGGCATAGGTATAAAATGAACATGTTAGGTTATTTAATGTAAAATAAAATAAAATACAAAATCAGTAGGGTTGTTTTCTTAGATTTGTAAATATAGGTACCTAGTTCATTTCTATTATTTTATTTTCAGTTCTTTTATTTTTAAAAGGTGCTTGCAACTTAGAATGCTAGCACCACTGGCTGGTCACTTTGAATCAATTTTATTAGTGTTATTAGTTATACGCTTACTGTTTGCTATATTTTGATGGAAAATAATAGATACCCATTGGAGAAGTACATATTTCTCTCCAATACCAGCCACCAGAGTGGTAGGTATCTGAACCTACTTCCGTTTTATTTAAACCCGTCGTTTCCCAGAACTATAGTTCACCTCAATTCTAAATGTACTTAATGTAAAGTACTTAGGACAATAATACTACTACTAGTAAAAAAATTGGTAGAGAAACTGACTGTTCACTTCCATGTATTTACTATGTACCGATTTAATAAAAATACTTACATAAAAACTACCTTCTCTTTACGCCGTCGCATCGTCTGCCGGGTGATTGCGTAATTCTGTTGCTATCAAAAGGTTGAAGCTTTGCGTGTCTGATCAGTGCGCCGCAAATTTAGCTAGGTAGATTTTGACTGAAATTCAATGTAACCTTTGTGTCTTGTTTCACTCGTACTCTGCATTAAATCTAGGAATACTACTCCCGTGAAGCTTGGGCGCGTCATTATAGAAAGACTGTACGTTCCTAGCCTACCTACATACTTTTACAGGGTAGTTTTTCAAAATATTGAGTTGATCTTTTGAAGAAGTTTGTTTAGGTTATAAAGCTTTCCTTAAAGGTATGCAGCACTAAGACCTGAAGATGTCTACTGCTATACATTTCCAGGAAGAACCAATTCTGATTTGGCGTCTTCTTCATTCATTTCCCGCGATCTTCTTTCTTTACCCGATCTGGAGAGGGATGGGCATTCTGTGCGTAGTTTCCTTTTAGTGGTCGCGGTTCTATAGCCCTTATTTCCTAGTAGCTGTCGGTTCAACGAGCTCATGGTCTGCCTATTGCCACTTCAACTCTTACTCCTCATTCATAACGTATTCTATCAAGTAGCAAAACTCGCAGCATAGCGCACTCCATGGCCCGCTGCGCGACTTTCAGCTTAACATGAGAGCAATATTTAGTCCAAATGGACAGTTCATCTTGGATGTCTTCATTTGCCAGTGATAATAACATTAGCTGATAATAAATTTTCGTCATCCTTGCCCCATATCTGAGGAGAAAATTATAGCGTCCCTACGTAATTCCCGAGCGCTGTCCAGTACCTACATCTAAGTAGGATTCGTCGGCTGACCTCTGTCCAATGGGACTTACCTTATCTGATCCATAATCGTCTACAACTTCGGCATATTGCTCCTATCTTGAACTGGCACGGGTGCAACTTGAAAATTAAAGACAGTTTTCAGTCTACCTTATTTACACAATAGAAGTCTAAGTTGTACTATTAGCCAACTCTGACTGCGATTAGTCGATTGGTATTATTGCCGTCGCCTTTGTCGTTGATGCCATTTATACCTATTGTAGGACACTAATGCGAAATATCCTCCTATTTACATCAAACTTTTCGTATCTACCTACGCGTCAATTTAATTTACGTAACTGTTTCGTGCGTTCACCGTTTCACGTTTTTTGACGCGTTTCTAGGGAATGTGTCCTAAAATAAACTAAATCTAATTTAATCTGCGTTCCTGCGACGTCTCGTCATGTTAACTGTTAGGTCGAGGTAAGTTAACTGGAAGTAGTAAGAAAAGGTAAAGTGAATAGACAAAACTAACTCAACCTTATCAAAACAGTGTTAGAGGTCTTCCTTGGAATTCGATATTTGTTAGGATAGGATCATTCAAATAAAAAGCCTTAGGTACAGCTTGAATAGGTAATATGCAACCAGTTACTTGCCAGGTATTAGAGCTTTCGATGACACTATCACGAACTGTAGGTAGGTTGAACATAACGTCGCGCATGCGCATAGAAAGAACCTTCATTGGAGTCGGGAGTATATTTTACAGCCAGCTTAACCATAAATGGTTCGGTCTGTCTGTAGGTACCTTGCCTACTAGGATAAGCAGTTGCAGTCTCGACGTAAATAATATTTTCGGTACCTTGATGGTTGAACAAATTCATATTTCATGATTTTCAGATTTTTCATTTTGTTTCCTAACTATTTTAATTTTATTTTCATGATGAAACTACTGGGACGGCGTCGAGTGTAATGATCTAATGATCATAGCGAGTTGCGTGCTGCAGGTAAGTTCAAACGGCACCTGTCTACATCTACACTTACTAACACCATCTTTAGTGTCCTACATACTCGTAACTATCACTTTGCACAAGAAACGGTAGCCTGTCATAAAGCAGGTGAGTTGGAATCCGAATGTCAGCGGCGACAGCGATTAGGGTGTGTAAGACGAGCCTCTGCCTACCCCCTTAATCCTCAAGGAATTGGAGATCCTGCTGAGAGGTCTACGACGCATTAGGGATGACAGGCGTGAGCCTTTTTAGAGGTATATTTTTGTAAGTATGTAATTATTAAGATTTTTTTTTAAATAAACAATAAGTACCAAGAAAATATGTTTTTGATTTACATAGTGAGTGCCCTATATTTTGAAACCTCGTCTGAAGCAGAGTAGATAATACCTTAGGCTTTGATGCTATAGTTCGGCCGTTCAGAGAATGCGTTTGACAGTTTGGTCAGTTATTCACAGTTAGTCACATAGTTAGTACAGCACTACAAATAAAAAGCGCTGACATAACCTTGTAATAGCGCAGTATAGATTTAGAAAAATATTGTATAACAAGTTATTTGACTCTCAGTTTGGCACAAAATTATAAAATTCATTGATTATTGATAATAATGTTGTTTTAATGCTCATAAATTGTTAAAACGGCAAACAACCAGGGGCCTAATTCTCGGGCCGATCTCGATCATTTTGCAATGTTATCTTTTTGCTTCTTTTCGAAGAGAGAATGGCAGATTTCCTTGAGTAATTCATCAACGACCTCATCGTTAAAGCCTCGGCAGCTACGATATACGGAAAACGTACAAAAAGTGCGGGGTTGTGAAAAGAAGCAATAAAATAAAATTGCTAAATGATCGAGATCGGCCCGAGAATTAGGCCCCAGCAAAAATATTTTTATCGTAACTGCAACGCCATTACAAAGCTCCGTCGTCAGTTCAATCGCGACGTGTCAGGAACGCATTCTCTGAACGGCCGAACTATAACACTTGACACTTGTTACCCTCGTACATTTCTATCAAAATACTCTCGCTCGAATTCGATTGCTGTGAACTACATTTCGGTTCGATTAAGCTCTGGCTAGATAAAATGGAAAGAACAAGGTTACCACGTTGTCGGTCTGCCTGCACCCAAGGATTTTTTGGTTAAAATATCCTTGCCTGCACCCCAATGTGGCTCTGCTGTATTCCGAGTATTATAATATACTCTGAGAATACAGCAGAGCTCAGAGCAACGTGGTAACCAGCATCGCAATCTGGAAGAGGGTTTGACGAGATTTGTGTGAGCGTGAAAATTATATCAGCAAAGTTTCCTAATCGATTCCTAGATGGCGTTAGTGCTGCAAAAACAAATAACTTTAAAAAAAACCGAACATCAAGATCTCATTTTATAATGATCCAATTCTCTTTTTTCTTCTTTTTTTTTCTGAGGAATTAGTGACGCAGATCAGATAGGGTAGGTTCCAGATGTTGATAGGATAGTAGGATTCCGGAAGCTTCTGATTCGTGCAGCGCCATCTAGGAAGTGATTGGGAACATTTTTCAGCTATGAAGACTTGGAACCGTAGATAATATTCTTCCTCCAAGCTTCGAATGTTAGTTTTTCGGCGCTCTTGTATTTACGAAATTGAATTTTTATTTTAACTTTTAGGGCTAAAGTTTTTTGTAATATTCGACTATTTTCCACTTCTTCTTTCTTTGTAAGCTTAATTACGTTAAATCTCACTGCACTCATTTTACATTGATTTTTTATTAAACGTTTCATCATTAAACAATAATAGGTTGATGATGCACACTATCAAACAATTAGCAAACATTTTTTTTAAGGAAGTCAAATCTTTCCGTAACTTTGGCTTTTACTGGATGCAACTATGTAAAAAAAAGAAAAAAGGTGTTCCTCACGACAGGGATAGGGTGATGATGATGTTAGATTTCGTGACTCTAAGATATTTTCGAATTACAGATACGCTAGTAGTTACTATGACACGGTAACGTCACAGAATAGATAATAGTTAGTAGCAAGCATACCAAGGCGTTTTTCGTGACTGTAGTAGGTATAGGTACACACCTATTATAGATTTTATGAACTAGCGGCCGCCCGCGGCAGGCTTTGCCCGCGTAGTAGTGGTCATTGGTACATGATTCTAAAGATCTACTGCATTTATTTAGGTATTATGAATAAGGTAGGCAAGGCACTGATGCCAACGACGAGCTTCGGCAAATTCACCATCCACACTTGATGTGCGGGCTGGTTTCCGCAAGGCCTCTAGTGGGCCCTTTTTGCGTGGCGCTTGACACGAACGTGTTACTCGAACTTTTGTGGCTTCTACAACACGCCGCCGGTTTCCTCACGATGTTTTACTGGCATAGTGCACATAAATTTTTCTACAGAAAACTAATTGGTACACGACTGGATTTGAACCCACGACCTTAGGCGGATCGGAACAATGGGACTTCTCAGCAAATAGGTAGGTATGTACTTATAGGTACATAGGTAGGTAACTTATCATCATCATTATTATTATTATTAAAAGCCTGTTGTGTCCCACTGCAAGGCAAAGGCCTCCCTTCCTTCTCTCCATTTATCTCTTGTTTGGGCTACTGTGGATCATCATTGTTATTATAAATTGTACAGATTTGTATTTTTGTAACAAATAAACTCAAATCTACTGGACTGATAAATTTCTTTTGCCACTATATTGCTGAATTATCCCCAAATAACATATGTAGTTACATTATACCTAGTTCGAGCAAATTAAACCTACAGGAAATGAGTCTCTCACCAATAACTCTGCCTCTGTAGTTCAGTAACTACTGAGTAGTTCGACAGGTGGTACAAATGAAATGAAATATATTTATTTGCAAGAAGTATGGTACAATTATTAGATCAAGAATTTTGTATATCGGAGAATGATATACAAAATTCAAACAAAACGTAGAAAATATAAGTAAAATTAAAATGAATCAGTGTGTCAGAATAATAACAATAATCAATTCAGAATAATAGAAATTAAAGAAAATAGAAAATAATTTATATGAAATCTTTAACGCTATAAAAACATTGATACAACATTGTAGATATCTTTAGTAGGTAGTTACTTCATCACACACATCTACCTAGTTACTTCATTCACAATTTGACTTCACACACTTTTGGCAGGGTTCTAGACACACATGGTGGTGGTGTCTGGCATGCAGCAGAGGTGTCCAGCCCTGAAGAATTAAAAGTTCTTCTCATTAGTGATGACTGCCCAGTTCTAACTATGCGTAGAAGTTGCTTAGGAGCGGTTGGTTCCCAACGCTGCTGGAGGCATTGGAGTCGTCTGTGCTGTAGGAAATGGTAAATACTCTTCAGATGATAATAATAAGACAGATCATTAGTTACTGATGCTGTTGCAGCCATCGCATTTCTGTCTTTTTAATATTCCGGTGGATTTTATTTATTTCGTAAAGAAGAAGAGATACGAGCTACTCTATCCTGTCGTTTGTCAGTCGGCCAGGCCCTGGCTACCTTCAAAATTCACAGATTTGCGCACCGGCGAGCTCCTGGCCGATCGCATGCCTCTCAGGGCTCTCAGTATTTGTACGAAATTAACGGCATTAACCTATAGCTGCACTTCTCTAACCTAGTCACTGGCTTCGTTGAAGAATAGAGACAGGTAGCAAATGTTCGTGAAAATACGGCCAACCGAGACAACGTTCCAAAGTTCATTTTATTTATGCGCACTTTCGCGGCCGGTCATCTTGTAACAAGTTTGTGTTTTGTTGCTGGTTTACAGGGTAAAAAGTGAATTATTTTGTTGTTGGTGCTATTGTAACGATGAACAGGTAAGTTTTTAATGTTTTTACATTCAATTGGTTTCGGTTTTGATAAGTTTTCATTCAAAACCTTGCTAATTTCATCAGCCACCTAATTTTTTTCTGCGAAGTTCTCCAACAAAATCTCTTTGTTTAGACTTAAAATCTAACTGTCCTTACTAAAAAAACCAGTGGAATAGGTCAACAATACATATTTTTATGTTATTTAAGTGTTATATTGTTAGAATGTAATTAGGTTTCTTCAAAATAGTGAAATAAATACTAGCATTCCATACATGAGCCAGGAGCGGGCCGTTCCGCTGTCATTTTTTTTCTGCGAAGTTCTCCAACAAAATCTCTTTGTTTAGACTTAAAATCTAACTGTCCTTACTAAAAAATCAGTGGAATAGGTCAACAATACATATTTTTATGTTATTTAAGTGTTATATTGTTAGAATGTAATTAGGTTTCTTCAAAATAGTGAAATAAATACTAGCATTCCATACATGAGCCAGGAGCTGGCCGTTCGAGAAATCCTTTGCACTGTTATCATAGAAAATTGCAAGTTTTTGATTGTTGAATTTCTTAATGTTTTTGTATGGTAATAGGTTATTTTTTTATCATGAATATTTTGTAAATATATTCATGTTTTTGGATATCAATGTTTTTGTCTAACTCATTGAACCATCCGTGTGTATTTCCATCCGTTTTCTAAATCTTTGACTTCGAGTAGCGAAGTGTACATTTGTAAACAAGTAATAATTATTATTCAATTAGTTAGAATATTTCAAGCTGATTTCAAAGAGGTATAATTACTACAGAGTGATAGTAGAAAAATAAAAGAGAATCATCATTCATTTACAAAGCGGCATGCGCGGCCGACCTCTAACGAAAGTAGTGCGCACATCCGCCATTTTTCGCAAATCGTGGTGCGCAGATGAGGGGATTTACGGTAAATAGAGTAGCTCGTATCTCTTCTTCTTCTTAATGAATGGCATCTGTCCTTTACGGATCTAAACAGTAGCAAGCAGAAGCAAGCATGACATTGACCTATTGACATTTGACAGTTTGAGATGTCAGTTTTGACAGTTGTAATTTATGATTTATGCACACAAATGTAGATATACATACGTACACGCACACATATACTATAGAAATCTGCTTCTTCTTTTTTCGTGAAAATAAGATCGGCCTTAGTTTTTGGGATTTTGTTTTGTAGACCTTGCAAAGTAAGGGTTTTTATGAATAGGTACCTATAATGTACATACCGTTATTATTATAGGTAGCGGCACATAACTTTAGTGCTGACCGTTATTGCGCAGAAGTCAAAAATAAGGTAGCAAGCGGAATGAAGAGCGTGCGTAGCGCTGATTCGCTCTCCAGTCCAGTCGCACTCCGCTCTCTGTACCAATAGGACACTGCACACATCCAGTGTGCGCGACAAGCGCACACTACGACGCATGCGCAGTTACAGTTATCCCCTCCGCGTATCGCTCAGCGCTAAAGATAAGTGCCCGCTATGCGCGTTGCTGGAAGATAATATTATGAAAGGAGCAGCACAGTGGAGGTGTCGTCGAAGTTGCAGGGAGCTTGTGGAACCAACAGCGTCGGAAGAGTTGACACTCTTTACACATTTTTTTGGCATGTATAGTGTCAAGTGTGCCAAAGGAGCCTCTTCTGGGCGCACCTAGACTCTTAATACTTTCACAGATCTGGTTCGAAGGAACTAGTGCTAAAAATAAGAATAATTGAAGATCTGTGAAGTTAAAAAAAATTAAACGTATTAAAACATTCTTGCATAAAGTAGTAAGTAGGTAAACATTCTTGCTACCTACTAAATCAGCCCCCAGCCTCGGCTCAGTTGGTAGTAGCTCTGCCTTTTGCGCCGTAGGTCGTGGGTTCGATCCCCAGCCCCACCGAGAACAAATATTTGTGTGGTGAAAATATTTCTGATGTTTCTTCTCTGGGTGTTATATATTGTAAGTACTATGTATTTATAAAAAAATAATTGTACAAGTACATATAAGTATTATCAGCTACTTGGTTACCATAGTACAAGCTCTGCTTAATTTGGGGCTAGATAGTGTGGTGTGGATTGTCCACATTATTTATTTATTTAAAATTCTTGCAACTTGCAAGACGTGGGTTGATTTGATTTTCATAGTGCGCTATTATATTTTTTTTATTCATAATAATAACTATAGGGCAGTATAGACCGCTAAGCGACAAAGCCCTGCAAATAAAAAAAAACTAGTGGGTATAGTTTTCCCGCAGCAAAGTTATGAGAATGCTAGGGCCAGCGTGAGCATTTGTGATGTGCGATTGGTACCTTCCTAATTATTTATTCTAAAACAACTTCAATATTATCCGGGTAAACGTCCTTAGTACTCTCGGAGTGGAAGGCACGTTAAACGTGCGGCGGACGGAAACGGAAGCTAAGACTTAGTAGGTACGTCTTACCTACGTGCGACTGATTTCACTTTCATTATCTATCCACGTGGAAAATCATTCGTTACATTCGGAAGTTTTTTGATTATTATCCAAATAACGTAAAACACTATGTTTAGGTAGTTTGGGTGTAGTTGGAGATGAATAGGTGCGTAAATGTTCACCAATATTAAATGATCAAGGTTTAAAATATTTTATGCTGCCAAAATTTCAATCGGAATTTTGGAGCCAGGGGGGCAATTCTAGACCAGTGACTTTTTTGTCACGGTAGATATATATCACAAGAACTGTCAGTTTCTTTAGTAAATTTGACAGTTCTTGTGATATTTATCTACCGTGACAAAAAAGTCACTGGTCTAGAATTAAGCCCCAGGAGTCTCCCAAGCAATGCGTCTGTACAGCCCCACAACAGCTGATTTACTCTTTACTTTAACTGGTAGTGAGCAACGGCCTTTGTGTCTGTGCGGGGAGAAAGTGCGCGAGGTGGTGGCCAGCCGAAGCCCCAGCATGGCACTCGTGGACTCCGCGCGGCCGCGGCCGACACTCGGCCCGCGTTCATGGGCGCCTGTTTGCGAAATTATGCCATTGGAGCGCTCGCGAGTTGCGACTGATCCGCCAGTGATCGCGGAGATGCCGCGCAAATAAAGTGGTAGCAGCAACAAACGCCCGCAACCCGGATTCCCACGATGTGCCAATGGAGAATTGTTACTATAGTTACCGTGGTCCTAGCTATCAGAACTGAGGCCAGGGATTGGGCATCGCCCGACGCAGCAGCCCTTTTCAACCATGTAAGTTATCTTTGAACGTAGTACGTAAGGACGGTATCAATACAGCAGCAACAGTTTCGGTTTTCCTACCTCCGTGCAACCGCAGTGCAATGACTCATGTCACATGCGCACTTTTACTTTCGCTGTGCATTTTATGCAGATCTTGATTACCTGCTCGTATTCCTATTGCTAGGTATGTAATTATGTAGGTACCTACCTATTTATATTAATTTAGAACTAAGAACTTATAAATAAGACAGCTATCTACATACCTAGTAGGTACCCAAGTAATTAAGTTGAGTATCTATTAATTTATGAGTTTTACAATTTAATTTAATAAAATACCTAATTCAATTATATTTCATAGTACTTACCTAATTATTTTTTTTATAAAATTCTAAAACTATCTTACTCGTAGCGTAGCAATACCATAGAATATCGATGCCTATGCCGCAGAATAAATATAATTACTTCCTGTTCCTTCGTAGCAAAGCTACGAGTGCCTCGCTCGTAGCAGTCTATTGACGCGTAGTGCACCAAACAACACCCTATCTACGCCGTATCATGGTAATAAATTAAAAAAAACTAGATAATACATACACACATAGGGCCTTATTAATAATCCTGGCGTAGCGTTGGACTAGTTAATCCGTGTTTTGTCTCTTGCATTGACATGCAATTGTCAACTCGAACAAATGTGACAAAACACGGATTAACTAGTCCAACGCTACGCCAGGATTATTAATAACACCCATAGAGCACTTCGACTTTATCATCATCATTCAGAAAATAATCCACTGCTGGTCATAGGCCTCCCTTTTTTCCGGAAAGAAGATTCTGAGCTCTTTTTTCCCCGCTTTTGACTGCTAAGATAATTTTTTGCCTACCTACTAAAATATTTTTTTGCGGACATTTCAAACGGAGGTCATTTTTCATCTAGCCCCAAATTAAACCGAATTTGTACTAAGTAGGTACATGTGCTATAGGGAAGTACATCAGCACAATATATAAAGCAGTAGGTTTAAATATCTATCACAAAATAATTTAAAAATCGAGCTTCTGTGTTTTGTAAATTAACAAATCGAACCTCGGGTTGAAGGTATGGATGTTTGTAAGTTTATATGGAACGTCGCGAGTAATACTTTTACCAGAAGGTACCCACCACATACCTTTTACTTATCTGTCTCAAGCACAAATCATGGGTTGTCTGAATTGGCTCCACTCAGCTGATTTACTTTCAGGTTTGATAAACGAGCTTCGATAATAAGAACGAGAGCAGAGCAACAATTACTTTCCTACCGTGAAAGCAGCCTGTAATCATACTTTGGAAAGTCTTGACCTTACGAATTAAAAGATCGCTTCGGAGTAAACGTTTTGAAATTACCTAGGTACCGTTGTTAGCTACTCGTGGGTACATTTTTAGAGTTCGTTTCGCAAAAAGAAATACCGAAACCCTTGCAGGTAGTTTATTGTTTATTGGTAGTTTACAGGTATTTATTAGTTTTTTGTGTGTTTACGTGTCAAAAAACCCTTTTTTAGATATAAATATTAAATACATGTTTTAGACAATCCACACACCACTATCTAGCCCCAACCAAATTAAGCAGAGCTTGTACTATGGGAATCAGATAGCTGATATAATACTTGTATAATATTTTTGACGTGATAACGTCTTATAAATCGATGGAGCCGGCTGCACGCACGAAAAAACATGACTCATGCGTCGTTACGTCGTTTCGTCGTTCCATTTACCTGAGCCCGAGCCCGGGTCGGGTAATGGGTAAGGGTAAATGAGGGTAAGGGTAAATGAGGGTAAGGGTTCGGTCGGGTTCCGGGTCCGGGTCCGAGAGTTCGAGTCCGAGTCCGAGTCCGAGTCCGAGTCCGCGAGTCCGCGAGTATTTTCTTATGACGTTATCACGTTCAACTATCGTCAGTAAACCGACTTTACAGACAACCGATTTTTTTTTTTGTAAATACAGAAAATACTTAAGCTTTTATAGTGTTTACTTACCTAAGAAAAGAAGCTCACACACTCGTGGTTGCTGTGGTGGTCTATGGAGATTTAATACATTCTTTCATGTTTAATAGTGTTTAAGGAAGTCACAATTAATTTTCATTATCGCGAAAAGAAAAATAAAATGTAAATACTACTTCACTTAGGTGCTCGACAAAGCTCGATAACCGTGACTTGCGACTTTGAACTTGAGACTGAGTCAGCATGACCTGGTGATTGCAGCCACGGCCAATTGCAAAACCTATTCATTTCATTAAGCGGGTCATGGTCCCTTCTAGACTGATGTTCCTCCATTCTAGATATTTCATACAGTTCCCTTGACATCGATGCTAAACAATAAATCGATATAAATTAAAAATCAAACATGTTAATAATGTCGTAAGAAGGCAGCAAGACCAGGCTTGTTTTACCCGAATTATTTATACGAAGGTTTGTTTTTATTCCTGAGGGATAAAGGTCATGTGGCTAGCGGAGTGAAAAGTATGATACCTAAGTGGGTAGTGGTAGGTCAAAGAAAAACGGATAAAAGTGTGAAAGATAACATGGATAAGAAATAAGTGAATAGGAGATGAAGGCTGATAGAAAAGAATGGAAGAGACCATATTGTGCCTACCCCACATAAAGTGGGATAAGGGCCGGAAGAAGAAGTTTTATGCTAATATTTGAATTAAATTGATGTACATAACTACCTAGATTCAATTGTTGATAATATGGAGTAGGTACTATAAGCCTCCTCTGGGTCGTCAATCGTCCGTTAATCTCTTTCTATGCCCTCAACTTGCCTTGCTCACCCAGCCAAATTTTCTCTCCAGGCGGTGCTCCGTTTGGCGTAGGATTATATAGTTAGCTTCATTGTTTTATGTATCCTGACCATCTCCTGTTATTGTTTTGTCTGTTTTGATACGATAACAGCTTCATCCAAATTCATTTTCCAAGACCATCATCGGTAGGAGCACTGGGATACTAAATAAGGCTCGATGAAGACCGTTATAATAGCCTTAGGCTAAGCAACCGAAACAAGAAAACATACACTGCCCATACAAAATTGACCTCATAGTTAGTTGCTATGCCAGTATAGTGAAAAGTACGCAATAGTTGTTGCAATTGATCTGTAAGAACATTGTGCTTCGATGCAATTTCAATTCAATCATGTCACATCGATGGTCATAAATAATTCCAATAGTGTTTCATATTAGCATTGAATGCTTCAAAAACACGTGTGACCCTATTTCACGAAGTATCACAAGTGTAAGTGTACATAACCTTAGCACCGTACCCTGGTTTCAATTATATCATAATAGGTGAGTACGTATAAAGTGTTAGTTAACTAACACGTCTTGATGACAAACACAGTGTTACGCGACTGTTGCTGGCTTGCTGGGGAAAGTGGAAGAGTTCGGTAATTCTTTGTATCTTTTTGAACCAAATTGGTTGAAAATCATTTAGGGTCTTATGCAAACAATGCTTGAGCCTCAAGCATATATTTTCGACACTTTTCAATGGAGAACTGTCAAAAAACTATGCTTGAGGCTTAGCTTTGGTCCTAACCTACCTTATCAATATAATTCTCAACCACAGATAATTCAATTCTTTTGAAAATATGACTCGTAGACCCGGATCTGTATCTGAAATAATATTAGGCGTTACATAGACCAAAACACCGATGCAATAGCGTTGCTGTTTATCTTCATACACAAAATCAAGTGACTTTCAAGTTACGTTACAAATAAAATAAGATTGTATGATGAATCAGCAGCCAGCACAACTAAGTACCTCGTTTAAAGTAGATGAGGTAAATAAGATGAGAAAGTGCAAGCGTTACTAAAACAGAAGCAAAAAAGCCGGAACACGCCGACGGACGGCGCGTTTGTGAAAGCATTGACATTACCCACTTGCCAATTATTATTATCTTGGCTGGTACTTTGGTTGCGCAACCATGGCATCTCGCGAAAGTAAACTCCGTAAACAAAACTTATGCAACTGCTTCCGAGCAAGAATACACCGAAACTAAGTGCATGATGTAACAATATATGCGTAACATGTTGTTACCTACTTCCGATTGAGGGCGTATCTACTTACATAAATTACAGAAGTGATGAACACGTTTTTCTACATGACTGTGAGAGTCATTATAGTAGGTGAACCAGTGGTTTTAGGCTGCCCACTTCCGACGTGAGAGAGCATGCAACTGGCGAATACGGGTTTACCCAAGCATGTGTGTTGGTATGCATGTAACAATTTCTTGCTGATGTAACCTGGGTCATCAGAAAGGTTACCTACTTCCGATTTCAGATGCATAACAAGCCGCTAATTAACCCAGAACCGATGTTTTGGAACGGATTTAAATATCACGTAACACAAATTTCGTGGTGTATCTATTTATTTATGAAGCAGTTAGTTTCTCTCTAGAGTTGCATGATTATAGAGTTGACGGATGTTCGTTGGTTTATAGGCCGCTGGCGACCGCGATCAATGAAACGCTGTCAAATATCGCTTTCAAATATGACAGCGTTTCACTGATCGCCGACGACGCCAGCGGCCTAGCAACACGGTTCGATTGAGTGATCGTCGAGCGATCGCTGAATCCGCGTTCCATTTTCAAATTTTTCAAACAAAAATTGACAACTCACATCGATTTACGCGATCGCTTGAGGGATTTGTGTTTTCAGAATCGACACTAGGTCTTTACTAAGTTAGAAATACAGGTGACATTAGGCAGAAATATTGCAGGGTAGGTATTGAGGTATACAGCGATACTGATAGCTTCTGTCTCCGCCTGAGACTTTCGTACAAGTTTTGCATTTTTTTCTGTGTATCCATTGTAATAACATTTACAAAAAAATCCACTTGAAAACCGATTGTTTTGTAACCATTAATCTCTTTGTCGCATTTGAAGCGTCTTTTGCTCGGAAGAGTCTGAACAGAACACCTCTAATGAAGAGTCAATGGTTGTTTTCATAAAGAGTTGTCTCAAAATTTCAGGTGTCGACCGGTAATAGATCGCAGCGGTTCCTGTTTGATGCAATCTTCGGGCTCGAAGTGCCAATTCTCGAAGAACAGAGTGTGGAAGATGATGAGGAAGAGACGGTGGTCAAGAACTGTTCCTGTGGTAAGTAAACCTTTCAATTGTAAGTTTTGGTTGTTAATATATCCTACACCATATTCACTACGAAGTTAGAGGAAACCAGAAACACACATTTCGATATCAATATGCACCACTGTCTGACTGAAATGACTCTCAAATAGTCAAAGTCAAATATATTTTTATGCAATGGTATCACAAAGATCACTTTGAAACGTCTTAAAATGTCGTAATATGTTATTTAATGGTTTATATCGACACAACAGAACACAACAAGATGTCATCTAGTGGTTTTTCTGGTGGGCTTCTCAGAGAATAACGAAGGAAAGAGATGAAGGAGGCTTTTGTGTATTAGTCACCCAAAAGTTCCTGAAGTACATACTTAAAAACAAACAATAGTAGACTAGTTTATTTATGCACGACACGTTTTCCTTAGTTATACTTTCACAATGTACCAAGTATTTTCCGTCTATTGATTTTTTCACGTTCACTTTCTAGAGTGTGGCAGAGCAAACCCTCTTCCTAGAAAGTTGGGTAAGTCACCAGACACCGCACACCCTGTAATGTAGCATTGTAGAGCACCCTTTGTAAATACAATTTAATGTTGAAGCAGCACCTACTGTAATGTAAACATCGTAGAGCACTCTTTGTTTAAATACAATTTAATCCGTGCTTTTATTTATTTAACATCTATGTAATTTACTTTTATTTTAACACTGTATCTTGTTGATAGCACATTTCTTGTAGATAGTTGCTTGACCTTTGATAATGCCATTGTTAGAAAAAACCTGCAGTCTTCTAAGCGAAAAAACCGACTTGACATTGACAGCGTTTTCAATTTCAGTTAGAACAAAAGGTGAACAAAAGCATAGAAAAGCGTGTGATTTCCTAGTAGAGATCGCGCGAGATAACTTTACGCTTGAGAGATGGTGGAAAAAGTAAAAAAAACTGGCTTGCAATAATCTACCAACCACAAATATGAACGCAGAGTAAGTTCGATTTCCCCATCGATATTTGTGATCGGAATCTATATTTCCAGTCCATTTTATACATGTTTTCCGTCATCTGTCACGCGCTTTTGATTTGCGTGGACTCTAGGAGATGTGAAGCAGGCGTTGACTGCAGTGTGCAATGAACCGAGTGATAGTGAAAGTGCCACGATCTTGTCTAACAGCTGCAATGTTACTCGAGCGGTTTACGCGCAATGAGGAAATGAACAGTTTACGAGTTTATGCTATCGGGTTTAACGAGCATCGTTTAGTTTTATCGTAAACGTTATTATTTAAAGTTATGACGAAAACTCTTCAGTAATTATAGCTTCAACTCTGTTTTACTTTTATACACCGCAAACAATACCACTACGTATATCGACGCCATCTTCTTTCTTCTGCTTCCCATACTCTAGGGATGTGTCACGCTGCTTGATCCGATTAGGGGTGTCCTATTCCCAAAACCGGTTAACACTAGATACAAAATTGCCACCAAAATTGTATCATCCAAATATCTCTACAGGGTTATTCATAATTAGCTGCAAATACTCAGGAATTAGGTTCAACAAATAAAATAAAAAATATATATGTAATTATTTTTTTTTAATTTTGATTTAAGTTTTTGTATCAAAATTTTATTTTTTTTAATTTTTTTACGGCTATTGCATAATGATTGCCATGGAGAACAGGACGATGACCCACCCAGGCGGTGACTGAACGCAGAGTGTCGCTCACGGCGCGCGGGCGCGGATCAAAGGTCAAAATAGGTCAGGCGCCAATGATTCCAAAGGATATTCTTTGTCGATTTTCTCGGGATTTTCATAACAAAACTTAAAAAAAATCATTTCATAAATATTTTTTATTTTATTTGTTGAACCTAATTCCTGAGTATTTGCAGCTAATTATGAATAACCCTGTATAATATTTACCTACATGTTTGCTGCAGCTTAACATTTTTTAAAGTTAAGTTAGAGAGTAGCAAAAAAAATCTCTATTACTATATAATTATGTCTATTTATTATTTTTTGTTGCTAACTACCCACTGAATACTATACTAATGGCCTTTTCTTTGATTCCACCTCCTAGCAGTAACTATCGTAGTTTTATTTTTATGCACTTTATCTTCTTGTATATAGTACCTAATATCCGTTAATTTCTTTTCACGTACAAACTCACCTAGCTAGCCTAGGTAGTGGTATTAGTCTACTAACTGGTGTCTTTTAACCTTTGCGTACTCAGCCATGCAACTCCTTGTGATTAACCTTTTGATCTCGTTGAGTCGCCCTTAAAATCATTTTATCACACTTATGGTTTGCAATAACCATTTCGATTGGCTGTATCATATTTTGGGTGTCGAGTCCCGATTTAGATAAGCAACTTTTTTTTAATTTTGAATGCTGTATTATTGTACCTATTTAAAAATACAATTTGTTATTAATGTACTGACTTCTAAAAAGTAAAGGACAGTTTCGATTGAGTAAAACTACAATATTTAAAAATATCTTTCTTAAAGCATAGCAGAGGTGTCTCTCTATGTACAAGAGAATTGTATTTGAGGACAGTATGAATAAACAAAAGTAAAAAAGAATTGTCGTACAAAAAGAACAATAAAGTTTGATTGTCCTCATATAATTTCAACAGAACTTTGAAGCAATTAACCTCAATACAATTTGGGTATTCCAACGTCATTGGAGATTTTCCGCTTATAAAACAATATGTCCAATTATTTCACAATTTCGCCACGAAGTTGGTTGAATATTTGATTATGTAAACGTCTCTACACAAACAGCCACTAAATGGACATAAATATGTCGTAAGACTATGTTTGGAATAACCCAGATTTTTGGGTATTTTTGCGCAACTGACCCTGATGCTTCTTGCCAAAAACCTTTTAAAGATTGCTGGTGTCAAAGTAGGTACAGTGTTCTATTTCGTTTCACTAATGGGAAAACTTTTCTTCAATTTTAATTAGGCGTGTGGCAATTCTTTTCTGAACTCCTCATGGATATAGTTTAGCAAAGTGGTTTTCTTGTAATGTGTGACCCTGTGATTTTGAGTGGTGACCTTTGCCTATTTCTATCAGTATTGAATTTATAATGTAAATTTGTTCTCTGTTCTTCAGTCTGTGATGTAAGGTATACTAAATTATATGCCTATGTAATTGCATCAGCAGGCAGAAGGTCTCAAATCAAAACATAACAATTTGAGGATCACTCATTTTTTACCGTTATTGACAGCAAACGGGCCACCTGATGGATGCATATTTCCTAATGATTTATACTAAGTACTACTTACTACTTCTCATACTAAATGATAACATAGCAAATACTAATGACATTCATCGTACACTTCCTTGTAAAAAGAAACCTCACAGAGGAATGAACCTAGCATTTTCACTCGAACAAGAAATAGGGCCTAGCTCGGTTCGTTCACCTGCACTTTCGTTTTGCAGAGTGTGGCGGTTCGAACCAGGAGAACCGCATAGTGGGCGGGATGCCAGCCGGTGTGAACCGGTACCCTTGGATGGCAAGGCTGGTGTATGATGGCCAATTCCACTGCGGAGCCTCGCTGGTCACCAAGGAGTACGTGCTCACTGCTGCGCATTGTGTGAGGAAGTGAGTATGATTTATTTATTTTAGGTAGAACAATAAAAAAAATCTTCTTCTTATCACTGATTCTTTCGAACCAAGTGTGGTGAAAGGATTTTAAGTGCGCCTCAAAGAGGCTCCTTACGAATTAAAAAAAAGTAAAAAAAATATGTGTCAAGTGTACGAAAGGAGCCTCTTTGAGGTGCACTTAAAATCCTTTCACCACACTTCGTTCAAAAGATTCAGTGACACGATAAGAAGGAAAAAAAGAATTAGGATTTCTCAAGTAACTGACGCATGACGTGTAGATGACCCACAAAGTGGGTAATAAAATGCGATTAGGAATTCTACTTCAATTCCATTACTAATTGGAAGAGCTTTTACAAAAATAGAATACTGAAATGCTTTTTAGGTAAAAACATAGTATAGGTACTAGTAATGTGAAAATTATCCATTGAATACAGTTAAAACTCTGTTTATCTGTAAAACACATTACGACGCCATTTATACCACTTATACCCCGACTAGTGATGTGTCTCGTTGCCCGGTCGCAGTAGTGTCGTCCTATTCCTAAAACCGGCTAACAGTACATACTAAAATTACTGATTTATAACATAATTAACATTCTGGCTCTTTGAAATTACACCTGCATGAATTAGTCGAAACTACTTTTAGTCACGCCAAATATTATGAAACTACGTGCTATACCCACAAGTGAATCCATACATCAATACACTCACGAACAAATATACATACAACATTTTATTCAACTTGCTATTAGTGGGATTTGATTCGGTTCCGGTTACATTTTTCACTTCACTGTGGAAAAAACAAATTTAACAATCGTGAAATGATTGCGGAACAGATAGGCTTATCTATTTGTTACACTTTCTCAGCTAACTGACGTAACAGAAGAGATTAGGTATGACAAGTATTGCTTGCGACTTCGTGCGCTTTTTCCCTTTTTTTCCTTCCATCTTTGTTTTTTACGTGTCTAAAGTTGAGATAGAAATATTTTTATATAACGGATATTGTTACATATAACAATGAAATAGGAAAAAGGCTTACAGTTTGCCGGTGTCGGTATTTTTCTGTTTTCATACCCGCTGTCGATGAAATGGAGGGGCATTTTATATTATTTAAGTAGAGGGTCTACGCCGTAGCACACGTAACAAACGTAATAAATACCAAATTTGGCAGTGTAAAGTTTATATTTTTTACTGATGATGAATACCTCAATATACTGAACAGTTTAAATTAAATTAATCTCTTATGCTAAGCTGACCGGCGATTTAACGGAACGCTGAATCAAGCTCGACCAAAAACAAGTTGAACTAATTTGAAAGTATACACTAGCAGCCGCCCGCGCCTTCACTCACCCCGTTCCCGTTACTTTTTCAGGATACAAAACATCCTATGCCCTCCTGGTTCTAAGCTACCTCCCCACTAATTTTCACCCAAATCAAATAGGGAAATAGGGATTCATTTATATACACAGGGTGATTTTTTGAGAGTCTTTTCACGATTTTCCCAACACTCGTTCCCAGACTTGGCCGTCAACTCAAAAAAATATCTAAGAAACAAGATGGGTCATTGAGCCATTGAAAACTAATGTGAGTTTTTTATAAAGAACGCCAATTTATTTCCAGGTTGAAACGGTCTAAGATCCGCGTGATTCTGGGTGACCACGATCAGACCATTACGACAGAAAGCGCTGCCATCATGCGTGCAGTGACCTCCATCATCCGCCATCGAGGCTTCGACGCAGACTCATACAACAACGACATAGCGCTGCTGAAGCTAAGGAAACCAGTCACGTACTCGAAGATCATCAAACCTGTCTGTCTGCCGCCAACCAGTAAGTAGAAATCCTGAAAACTAAGAGTAAATAATTATATCACAAGAAATTATGGTGTCAAAACCTCTTTTTAACCGACTTCCAGTCAAAAAGGAGGAGGTTCTCAATTCGGTTGTATTTTTTTTTTTCTTTTTTTTTTTTTATGTTTGTTACCGCATAACTTCGTCATTTGTGAGCCGATTTGAAAAAATATTTTTTTGTCTGAAAGGTACTGCTTCCAGATTGGTCCCATTTTAATTTTATTAAAATCAGTGTTGCCATTTTTTTTAAATATTTTTTTAAATGTTTGTAACTGCATGCCTCCGTCATTTATGAACCGATTTAGAAAATTATTTTTTTATTTGGAAGGTTATTTTTACGTCCAGATCGTCCCAAACAAATTTGATTAAAATTGGTTTAGCCGTTTGACAATGAAGTCGGTTTCTCAAGTTTTTTAGACAGGCCTGACGACTAATTTTCAAAATCTCTTCTATCATATTCAGAAGTATCTATTATGTCTAAAATATATCATATTTCTGTAGAAAATTAAGGTTTTTGTGCAATAAAAGTACATTTAAATTTAAATTTTCAAATTCTCGCCAAAACGCTCGCTGGTGTCATGGCGTCTGTTATTACGTCACGGTTATAGTATTCAACAGTAAACATTGGTGCTTTTGTACTAAATCAGAATGACATTTATATAGCCGTGACGTAATTCGCTCTGACCGGTGTTTGAGCCATCATGGCGGATTGTTGTATTTTGTAGATTTATATTATCAAATAAATTGTCAATCTCGACATTAATAAGAGTATAAATACATTTTTTAAAATCTTTGAATCCTTTTTCATTAGATCAGATAAATATTTTGGCGATACTTGATTACTGTCTTCATGCCTATTATCGACGTATGCTCTTGATTTAAACTTGAGAACCGCTGGCGTTGATTAGCTACTGTCTAGACAGCCTATATTATGAGCATTTTTTTAACGTTTTTGAGTATCCATCTTACATAAAAACTTCCTAGAGAAAGGAAGACTAAAGTAATATGAGTTTAAAACTTGAGAAACCGACTTCACGGCCAAACTGTTGAACCGATTTTGATGAAATTTCAATGGGACCAATCTTGAATTATCTTAGTTTTTTTTTTTTTTAATCTGTTATAAATGATAAAATTACGCGATTACAAACATGAAAAAAAACAATTAAAACAAGGGGCCTTTTATTTATGAAACGTTTTCTTCAATAATATGCGTCCACAGTGATCACGAGACCTTGGTATTTATTTCCAAGATAATATAGCGCCAAGCATCCTTCTATGAAGCAAATACATAAAATAATCGTATCAAATCAAAAACGGCAATCTGCACTCGGGGTGAATTTTGGTAATTCAAATAAGAACGTTTTATTACGTAGGCCGGGTTTAAATTTAAACCAAAGATTGCCGCATTTGAAACTAATGTTGATTTTTTATAGTCAATTTTGAACATTATAGTTTGAGGAAAATTTGTTACGTTACATAAATTCCCTAAATGGCCATACCAATGACTACTGCTGTGCCGAAATATCGGGAGTCAATACTCACAAATTTTAATCGTGGTCAAAATCCCGTAGTTCATAAAAATAGCGTAAAAAACCGTGATAGTTTTAAAAGTCATATCAACAAGTATTTTTTTTATTTTGACAGATTGCTGCCTTTGATATTATTATGACTCAATTGGTAAATATCTGTTTCAGGCACGGATCCATCAGGCAAAGAAGGGATCGTGGTTGGCTGGGGCAGGACATCGGAGGGTGGTCAGCTGCCCAGCATAGTGCAAGAAGTACGAGTGCCCATACTGTCCATGACGCAGTGCCGAGGGATGAAGTATAAGGCTTCCAGGATCACTAATAATATGGTGAGTTTGAGAGTCACACAGTCAATTAGTCTCCCTGGCTCAGTATTTGTCACTCCGTGTAGGTCACAATGACGTCACACTATACAGTGCAACGAGTGAACGAAATTCTGGTAAAAATGAATAAAGCCACGTAGCTACACACGTAGCTATAATATATATTATTATGCCGTACTATAATATAGTATATTATAGATACGATACGTGTGGGACAGGCTTATTATAAAATTTAAATTTTACTCCTTATTTAACATTTTCGTGTTCGTTGTCATATTCTCATCAAATTATTTGTTGATTTCAGCTATGTGCGGGGCGAGCGTCCACAGACTCATGCCAGGGTGATAGTGGGGGACCGCTGCTAGTACAGAAAGGAGACAAGTTCCAAATCGTTGGTAAGTTGACAATTTGAAGGGGCTGGTACAGTAACAGGCATATGAGATAGATGTATAGATGTACCTATTTATAAATATTTGCAGAGATTTCACACAACACCATCTAGTCCAAAGTTAAGCAAAGCTATAAAGAGCTGGAAACAACTGATAGAGTGCTTGAATAGTTTTTTTTTCTTGTTGATTTTTGTTATGAATCTACTGACCACACCGAATCTTTATGCAAACCTACTATCCTTTTAAATTGATGCTCAAGCATAACTATGCTTGAGCTGTAATTTAAAAGGACACAAATATTTGTGATACAGTTATATGGAGTCCTCAAGTTGATGGACGCAGGGTAGTGCATGTAGGGCACGTTCCTGACGTGCATGACCTACGAGACAATGTTTTGTAAAAGGCGATGGTTACCACAAATCAGACAGGCCTTATGCCTCAGCAAGTTGCATAAAAAAAATTTAAAAAGCATGGAAGTTTTTGACAAAATGTTTGCAATGTTTTCACTGCTTTCATACCTCAGTTGGTACTGCGCTGGAGGACGTGGGTTCCCCACTGAGAACAAAATATTTGTGTGGTGAATATAGATGTTTGTTGTCTGGGTGTCGTTTTGTATTCTATGTATGTATTTACAAAAAACATGTATGCAAGTATTGTATCAGCTATCTGGTTCCCATAGTACAAGCTCTGCTTAGTTTGGGGCTAGATAGTGTTGTGTGGATTGTCCGCAATATTTATTTTTATTTATTTAATGTTCCAGGCATAGTGTCTTGGGGAGTTGGCTGTGGCCGACCGGGTTATCCTGGAGTCTACACGAGGATAACTAGGTACCTTCCATGGCTGCGGGCGAATCTACGAGACACCTGTCTGTGCGATGACTGAGTCTCGCAGACGACATTCCAAACACCAAAAAACCTACAAAGTTCCTTGGCTCCGGACGAATCCACGAGACACCTGTACCCGAAGTCTAAGTTGTGCTACCAAATGTTGTTTTCGTGTGAGCACGTGTCTCACTCTTTTGTATGTAAAATAGATGAGATGAAAACTCATTTCGATCATAACATCATTCTACGCAACGTATTTTTGCTGTCTCATCTTTTTTCTATACTATAGAGAGAGACAAATAGGGTATCTCGAGGTGGTTGTCACCAAATTTTTATTTGAAGTTGGGGTTTCAAGTTTTAGGTTACATACACACATTACTTAACTTCAATCTTATTCGTCCCACTGCTGGGCAAAGATCTCTCTGAAATGCTACCTCTCAATTCGTCTATCACCTTCATTTTCAAGGATGGTGGGAAAGGAAAAAAAAACATTCTTCTTTCTGCCCTTATCCCACTTAATGTGGGGTCGGCACAACATGTCTCTCTCTTTCATTCCCCTCTATATATCAGCCGTCATCTCTGCATTCACTTCTCTCTTATCCATGTCATCTTTCACACAGTTCATCCATGTTTTCTTTAGTTTACCTCTGCTGACATCCATCCACATCCATACTCATCACTTTCCTAATAGTCACATGACTTTCATCTCTCCTCATGACATGCCCGTACCACGCCAGCCTATTGCTCCTCAATTGTTTGAAAAGAAAAATGTATTAATCGAGTAAAATCATAAGGAAATATATTCATCCAAAGTGAAATGAATCTATTCGTATCCAATTCTAAGATGAATTAAGATAGGCTGTAAGACGATTGTAAATTTGTTATTTTTTGTATCCATTTTCAATTTTCCATTTACCAATTTCATATTTTGATTTGTTAGTACAACCAATTTATTTGTTCAGCCAAAAGGGGGGCCAAGATCAAATTGTGAAAAAAAATTAAATAACGTTATTTTTTTCCTCTGGTACGGTCAGAAAAAGAAATTGATTAACAATTTTTTTAAACATTTTCTTTGTTTCTCGTAATCTATTTTAGTAAATCTGTCTTAAAGATTGTTATAATAAATAAATAAAACTAGTTTTATTCGGACCACTTAGAATCGGATTTCAATCGGATGTTTTTTTTATGTGCAAAGATAATAACATTTTTTTAATGAAAAAAAAATAATGTTTTTTTAATCATTATTATTGTATTCGTTAAAACAGACGTTAGTATTAAGTACCAATTATTTTATTATATAATAAAATCTCATAAATGTAATACCTATTTTTAAAGCCGCTACTGAAAATAATACTCAAGTATAAAATTAAATACAATTAGTTAAGTACTGTATATTACTTGTTATGTACGTGCTACGCTAGGCACCTGCTGAGGTATGCGAGTGGCGAGAGGGACGATTCTCTAGTTCCCTAGCTTCTTTTTCTCTTGTCACTTGTTATTTCAAACCAGTGTGTTGAAAGGTTTTTAAGTACTCCCCCTTTCGTGTACTCGCCACATATTTTTTAGATTCTACGACGTGCCAGTTTCCTGACGATGTTTTCCTTCACCGTTGAGAGCACTTGCATAGTGCACATGCATTTTTGAATAGAAATATTAATTGGTACTGGATTTGAATCCACGACCTCAGGACCAAAAGGCGGGGTCGCTACCTGCAATTGTTTTTGTCTTAAAAATTACGCCAGTGCATCTGTCAATGGCAGACGGGCTAATCGGGCCGATAGTTCGCTTCCCTCTCTCACGCATACCGCAAGAGGTGACTAGCAGTTGTGCGTACACTATAGTTTTAAACTAGATATTTTTAATGTAAGAGGCCGGTGGTGCAGATTACCAATAGAAGTTAAGAATACATGAGGTTCTACCGACGTGTTCACATGTGTAAATAATTTTGTTATGTTTAATTATAATTTTACATTATTTTTTTATGTTTGTTGTTTGTTAATCGTACTAATTTATTATTAACATTTAAGTAGCTTTACTACTGTTATTAACTAAAATCTACTAAATTATTATTAAAAATTAATGATGTTATTATTTAAATACTTAAATTTGGCATTATAACACTCTGTATAGATTTTTAACTTATTTTAAGTTAGTTGTTAAGTCAGAAGCTCTGTAGGCTGCATCTGTGATCCTTATCACTAAAAAACCTTGTAATCTTAATTTAAGTTACTAATTTATTTGTTTATTTATAATACGAACTTTAGAACACCAGAGTGGCCGGACTATTATTTAAAAACAAGCAATAGCAGAATTAGTTGTTAAATGAGTCGTGGTTGCGGGGCCGCTAATAGCAGGGCACCAAGTTTATTGAAGACAGCCGTCTCAAAATATAGATTATCTGGTGTTATAGGTTTCTATGGGTGACGGTGACTGCTCTCCATCAGGTCTGCTCGTCTTCCAGCTGTGACCTAACAAAAACACTAAAAAACCTTTTTGACAGGTCGATAGACAGAAATAATGTATCAACAAGCAACTCATTTAACTGCTACTGCTATCGCTATTGCGGATTCTTAGACAATAGCCCTGCGGCTGAAACACAGGAAGATTCCTGTTTTGGGTCATAACTTAAGCCCATGTTTAAATTATATTTTATAAAGATTATAATTATACCTTCCATAGATGAGACCAGTAAATCAATATTTAGTAAAATTAGTTTTGCTTAAATATTGCGGAATTATAAATATTTTGCGCAATTATTGTACCTAATAACTTCGATTTCGATTTTCTTGTTCAATAATCAAAATTGTAATAAAATTGTAGCTTAGTGAGGTATTACAGGTTTTTAATATTACCTACAGAATTTGATCGTTTGTTATTTTAATCCATATTCCAGTAAAAATGTATTGCTTGATTGCGAAGGTGCTAATATAACTCAGATTTTGATGAAAACAAGTTGTTTTTTTTCCTTAATTAAGATGGCCGGTTTTATGATTTCGTGTTATTTATGAGGGACAAATGCAGGGCACTCGTGATAATGAACGATTGAGGAAAATCAAACGATACAGGTTCTTGGAAGGTGACTAATATTTGAGACGCAAAAGCGCTTGTTTTGGAAAGCCTCTATCAATAAAATTTGCATACTTATCTGTTTTGAGTGGGTAGACATTCAAACTTTAGATTTATTTTTCTTATCGTGTCACTGGTTCTTTGAACCAAGTGTGGTGAAAGGATTACAAGAGCGCATCAAAGCGGCTCCTTTCGTTAACACATAATATTTTCGAACTTTCAGGGTCTTTCTAGATTTATTTTAAGTGTTATAAATCTAGAACAAAAAAACCGCTTGCGACTGTTGTGTGGACTGTTTGATTTTATTTATAGCATACCTTTTTATCTAAAGCTTTCAAGTCGCTTTGTTTACTATCGAAAAACATTACCCACCTTCGGGGCAGCCGGTAATAGAAAACTGTTACCCGAGTGTTGAAAGTCACGTTTTTTGAGTCCCGAGACGGGTTTGGCGCCAGAGCGTAGCGAGGGCGCCAATGGAGCTTGAGGGACTTAAAAGACTTTCATCCGAGGTAAACACTGTGCTTTTCATTACGAATACAAGGAAAGTAAAAATAAAAACATGATAGAAAAAATATAGTGAAAATGAAGATTGGATTGCCGCCTTCCCGGTTTTTTTTTTCTTTTTCTTTGGCGGGCCTTCGGCTACGGCTCGCCAGCATTATTCAGCCATTATTTTCATTTTCATAATTTAAAAAATGGTAATTTGTTTGCTCAAATCTATGTTATTTTAAATAAATAGTTGAAGCTATATATTAATCAAGTAATTTAGAAGATATTATGTTATTTATTTAATACTATTTTTATGTTATTAAAATTTAAATTTTACATTGCGCTCTAATTAGACTTTTTAAACTTCTTACCGTTGTAATGGGTTTCCAACCTACTTGCTGAATAAAAAGTTGGAATTTGGTTCAACAACCTCTTTGCAGTTAGAAAGACTTTAGAAAGTTGGAACATGGTTGAATAAAATAGAACTTGTTTTTTTTTATAATTTGACAGCTGTCAGTAGAAAGCGATTCTCCCTAGGGCTGAAAGTATTACTTTCAATTGGGCCCCTCAGGCAACTTCAGACCTACTTTCAGAGTATGAGCAATGAAAAAATTTAAAACGCCTCTAGCCGATACTTTACTATTGTTTATTTAAAAAGAGAACTCCTCAGTTCCATACATAAATACGTAGGTAAGGTACCCCATACCACACTCAGTCAAAAAAAAGTACCATTATCTTCTGCTAGGCCCTCTGCAAAGTAGTATCATAATAATTCATCGCCTCGTGGATTTTCATTGGACATTGGTATAAATATTCTGAGAGGGATTGACTTGTAGGGCTGGCTACCATCAATGACGCACTGAAAAATTGCAAGAAACAAGGGTATAGGGAAGCAAACTGCACACAGTGTAGCAGAAACTCTATAAAAAGAAACATTTAAAAAAAGTTAAAGTAGTTTACCAAAAAGTTTTCTTTACCAAACTAGTACCCTAAGTAGTTCAGCAATCTTTTTTGTAAGAATACTGTCTGGTAAGAATATAAACTGTGTGCAATTTGATTGAATAACAAAATAAAACTTAGTTGCTCTCGATTTTTCATAAATAAGTTCAGTGTTTTCGTATCTTCAAAATGTAAAAATGTGCAAGCGAGAAGGTCATCAACGGAAGTCTTTTGGTGGCACTTTACATGTAGAGCGAGGAACATGCAAAAAGACGCAGCATTGTTGTGACACAGATTGGAAAGTGTCACTTTCGCCACTAGAACGGTCACAGGGTTACGGTATACAAACACGACCTCTATGTCCACGGAATAAGGTGTGTTTTACGACAGTGCACAGACTGCTAATAAGTGCTGATCTCGACACCTGGCTAAAGATGAAGCTGCGTTTGTAACCAACTTGACAGGTGATGCTGTTTTGTAATAAATCTAGTTCTTTAAAAAAAAGATAAGGAGAGTTATTTTTAGCGACTAGCTGCAGAACTTTCATAAAAAAATGCAGAAAAAGAAAGTAATTTACATATACGTATAGGTTAAGTAGGTATTCAAATTTATCACAATTAATTAGTAAACTTATGCTAAAAGCATTTTTTCATTTTTTAAACACGGTCTATGTGAGATCAAATTAATATTACGAGAAAATTTTTAGATATGGATGTGAATAGTTGTTATAGAAGAAGAGGTAGACCAAAGAAAAAATGGATGGACCGTGTCAAAGATGAAATGAGCAAGAAAGGAGTAAGCATTGAGACTGATGACGAATGATAGAGGTGAGTGGAGAAAGAAAACCTGTTGTGCCGACCACACTTAGCGTAAGATAAGGTCAGGAAGATGATAATGATGATGATGATGATTATAGTCTATGTGAGATCAAGAAGTTCTAGAGTATGTGGTAGGAATAAAAAAGAAGCTCTTTTTATAAGCCTCCAGAACAGGAAAAATTTAAATTTAAGTATTACTTCACAGGACCTTTTGGTATAAAATATCGTATACTCAGACTCAGGAACACTGCTCAACTATGTACGTGTATAAAAATCTCAAACAAATACCTCTGAGGCGCATTTGCTATCCAGGGGCACGATAAGAAAGAGAAACAAATACTTTCAATACACAGCCTTTAGTTTTGAGAATAGGTAGTCTGGTAACAGCCCGCAGAGCTAAAAAATCAAGGTACCTATTAAACATCTTTAGATTAATGAACTGCTATAGTTACCTACTACCTACCTATTGATTAGATCGATGCAAAGATAATCGAGTGATTTGTAGTCAGTCCAGCAGAATTGAGATCAAGCGTTTCTGTTGAAAGCAAACCGTTAGGCTATGTGGTCCTGCTTACTCTACAAGGGGAATATTAATTGCTTCATTTGAAAATATCTAAATTGCGGCGGACCTTTTTATGCCATATTGAGTAGCAAACAATCTAAATCACAAAATGCTTTTCGAAGGGTTCTTGACCTTGAAGGTCAAACAAAAGAACCAGCAAAATTCTTGCGTTTATTTGTGCCTGTAAAAAATCCCTCAATTTAAACTTCAAGATAGATTCGCCAGAAATAAATTTCATCCGTACAAATAAGTTGCAATAGTATCTAAAATTATATTTGCACTGCACTATAAGCTTATTCCGTCTATTCAGGTATCACCTGGATTTTATAGTATTATCGTATGTAATATGGTGGTTTCGGAGTTCGGAGGCGCGGTCTCGTCAACTGACCACCACCACCGTAACATTGGCTTGATTTATGATTTTCGTATAGAAGCAGCATAAGGTGCTTCGTTTGACGTGTGTTTTGGCTAGTGGGGTAGCACATTGACGTATCCAAAACACGTCCGTTGTTCGCGCCAACACGGAACGCATCTCAGTGTGTGTCGGCGCGCGCAACCTCGACACCGAAATACGATGAGACCCGCGAATTTCTGAATACGATATTCAAATTCAGAATATTTATTTCGTTTTGTTTGTTTACAAAAACCTGCTTGCCAGCATGTGGAAGTGCGCATTGATTTTGGTGACTGTGACATTGACTTTCACTTGCTCTGAGGTTAGTAATTCGCAATCTAATTTTAAACTTTGGCTTGTAGTCATTTGTTTATAGTGTTTTTATTCCTTAGAACCAAATCAATAAGGTTATAGGCTCAGTAAAGAGTTTTGTTGTCTTTACCTGAACTTTTTTTTTTTTTTTTTTTTTTTTAAAGGGCTTTGTTGCTAAGCGACCACACTGCCCTATTAAAACAACAATTAAAACTTAACGTACCTGAACACTTGAAACTCTTTTGTTAAAAATAAAACCTTTTTCTTTGATACAGGGTGATGGAGTGCGCGATGCTCGAGGGGTGTTCACAAAGAACATCTTCGGCGGAGTGTGGGGTAACCGACCGCCTCTACTGGAGATGAACCAACCCAGGACCACTTGCTCATGTAGTTAGTAACTTAAAATGTAATATTTTAAGTCCTCAAAACTTTCAATCAAACACATAACGTGTACAAAAATATAGAGTTTTTTAACTAAGCTTAAGGTTACTCATTAATAATTACACGTGTACTTATTAGTCAAAAATACAGGGCAAATTGAAATGATTGATTGATTGGGTGAGGCTGAACATTTATATGCCTCAAATTGATGGACGCAGGGAAGTGCATCGATAGGGTACGTTCCTGACGTGCGTGACCTACGAGGCAATGCTTTGTTATAGGCGATAGTTACCACTTAACATCAGGTGGGCCATATGCTTGTTCCATCAGCAAGATATATTTAAAAAAAATTGGGCATTAAATAACTTTTAATTAACTTTTGGATGCAGCAGCACACTCTGCTCAATAAATAGTCTTACTTAGCTCGTAATGTCACTAACATTAGTTTCTAAGTTACTTTATTACTAACAAATTATGGATTTATGTCTGAAATAAATATATGAATATAAATATGAATTAAATAAATGAAATAAAATCAGTATCGCAATATTACTAACCGCGCTACGACATGCAACGCTGGTTGAAAGAAAATAAAAGAAAAACCGTCTGATTCCAGAATGCGGCATAAGGAACGAAGTGTCCCGTATAGTCGGTGGTGAGGAGGCTGGCACCAATGAGTTCCCATGGATGGCTCGCTTGTCTTACTTCAAGCGGTTCTACTGCGGTGGCATGCTGATCAACGACCGCTATGTGCTGACGGCTGCTCACTGTGTCAAAGGGTAAACATAAATACTGATGCCTGTCGGTCCTAAACTTTGACAACTAGCCTTCTTCTTCTTCTTATCATGCTGTGGAACCTTTGTGGATTTAAGTACACAAGGATATGCATCAGACTATACACTGCTAGCTCTTATGCTGTTACGGTAAGCGTCATTTTTCTTTGTTTTTAGGTAACTTGAGCTGTATCCCACTGTACGCCTCAAAGACGCTCCTATTGTGCTTTAGTGACTTTGTAGTTGTCAAATCTTAGTGCAAGAACTGCAAGATCACCTGATGGTGATCCAAGTGATGCCAAGATGATGATTCACCTTGGCATCAGCAGGATATAGGGATCCACATAGATTTCTAAGATTATAGATTTTGAGTATTTTTCGTTCGACTTTCCATTTGGGAAGGCAGTTCGATAAGCCAGCATATCTGAAATGTACAATGCATAAAGTCAAATCATGTAGAGAGAAAAAAAATGCGATGCCAAGATTGTCTTGGCGAGCGCAGCCGTAGTGAAAGCCACCAGGTAGAAGTTCCTACCTACCATGTAGTCTTACTTCTTCTTTTATCTGTGCCTGAGGTAATGTGACAATGGACGATGTAACTAGGAGGGGAACAACGGGATTTTATTATGGCTTTGAAAATTTTTTTTGTTTAATTTTTTTTGTTTATTTTGGTGAACAACAGTGAACATGCCGTTTCAAAAAAGATTTATTCGAAAGAAAAAATACAATAAACAAAAACAACTAAAAAAATACACATAGAATTTTTTATCTTAAAATAATGTTCGCACATACTGTTGTGTAAAGTGTTGTAAAGTGTAAAAAGATTTTGTTGATCTTTCTCTTCTAAACATGTTTGAACACCAGCAATTGAAGGCGCGAATTCACAAGTATTTACTAACTCTCCAGAGAATGTTGATTTTAGCACCAGTAGCCATTGAGTTAGCACTAAACTAAAATGCTGTTACAGCAAATATCAAAGTTGAATGACACCTTTGTTAAGTTTAGTAGGTAGGTACAATTTTTAAAAAAGGCATTATCATCTTTGAGCTTTGTAAGATTACTAATGGACAAATCATTCAGAGTAAATCCACACCTGTGTTTATGTATCTATTTACATATATACTTATCTACAATCTACATACATAAAATATGCTTAGCTGACTTTTAAGTCCGCCATACACGTTAATTCAATGACGTCACCAACTTATACCGTAATTTATATTATCGCACGGCATATTAATATATATTATAGCTACGTGTGTGACGCGTTTTAAGAAAAAAAACTACATTACAAACATGTTCTACAGAGATGAATAAATAAACATTTTACAGCTATTATTCTGACCCCACACTCAAACAGTCGTACGTAACTAATGGGGTAGTAATTATTATTGCGAATGTTTGCTATCTACTTAATTATGTATGTTCTTTGATTTGTTTGAATTTAGCAATAGGAATTAGCCGGCTTTTGTTTAGAAACAATCAATTCAAATTAATCCAATTCAAAAGGTCAAGGTAATTAAGGTTGATTTTATTAACACTTTAAACAATAGCATTTCATTTAAAGGCTATTGACATATTAAAAAGTAGGTTAATGACAGAATAAATGAAATCTGGTTGTATAGACATGTTGGTTGACTAATTTTAATTTTATGTCCAAAACGATAAAAAATTAAACACTATTCTTATGATTTATTGAAAATATGAGCATGACTAATTCCAAATAAAATAAGCAGACAAATATAAAATTGAAGATGACATCGTAAATCTTGTGCACACGGGACCGATAACCTAAGAATTGATAAACAAGTCCAAAATCAAATCGAAGTTCGAATTCGTGAATTTGAATCAGTGTGATAAGTACGTTCACCTTCAAACCGGACCAGCCAGGCTGCCAAGTTCATTATCCTCATCTTATGACCATTTTTGGTACCATTTTAAGGATTCTTTGGTTTACTCATTACGGCTATCAATCTTTAAAGATTTCATATTGCTGTTGCATATCGATTTTTGTCTATCCGAAGGCTAACAACTTATTATTGTACATGAATTCTATGATTATAGGTAGGTACTGTATCATATTCGAGGTATGAATTTCGCACCGTTATGTTCACCGTTCTTCTTACATATTCATTCTTCATTCTCATTAATTCTCCACTTCTTCTTATTGTATCACTTATTCTTTTGATCAAAAAGGATTTTAAGTGCGCCTCAAAAGACTCTTTTTGTGCACTTGACACATGTTTTTGAACTTTTTTTTAGTTTGTAAGACATGGCGGTTTCCTCACGATGTTTTCCATCACCGTTTGAGAGTATTGGCATAGTGCACATACATTTTTAGACAAAAAACTCATTGGCACACGACTGGATTTGAACGCAGTGCTCTCCATTATCTATCATTTTATCATTAATAACTTTTTTTAATGAAACTTTCACAAACTCCATCTTTTCTTTTGCATTATATGATTACTTATCGAAATGTTAATGCAATTAGTGGTTAGGTACTCATTTATTTGGTAGCTACGCAGAAAGTATCTTACTTTCTTTTAAGAAAAATTGCAAGCAGTGCTAGCTGATTTGATTTTAATGCTATTATAACAGGAAGGCAAACAAAAAATAAAGGCTTGCGTCCACAATTACACGGTGAAAGCGTTGATGAATGGCTTGATGCTGCCGAATCGCAGTCACTTTCGCTCAATGTCGAGGCAAACTTGACTTCAATAGCATCGATTGTCACCGTAACAGTTACGCAACAACTGCTATAGGTGTAGCAATAGGGTAGACTTCTTGTTTTGTTTGTATCAAATTGTTCAAAGTTGGTAGGTTGGTGATTGAACGTTTTTTCACTGGAGTTAACGTAACATTACAGCGCTTGCGTGGGTTCGAAAAACTTTATTCAATTTGAAATCTTCTACCTGAATAAAATCTTCTGAGTCAAAATATTCATTTGCACAAGAAATATCTTGGGTTTTTAAAACGTTCTAATCCAAATTAGGTCGAGTTTCACCGTAGAGTAATTGCCCAATCAAATATTTGATACTTTAACTCAAGTTTTGCAAGCAAATATGAGTAAGACAACTGACAAATATTTGGCTTTAGGGCTAGTTACATGGATTGCTAATCGACCAATCAATTAATAGACAGTTGTTTATTTCAATTATTAAAAAAAAATATGGTAACAACGAGTCGTCCGTGAAACTAGGACTTAGTGAGACCATAATTAATATTCGTGTTTTTATTGTAAATCTAGATCATATTTTCTATTCAATTTTCAGTTTTATGTGGTTCATGATAAAAGTCACATTTGGAGAGCACGACCGCTGCAATGCAACTGTGAGGCCTGAAACCCGGTTCGTGCTTCGAGCCATCGCCAATAAGTTCACTTTGACTAACTTCGACAACGACATCGCCCTGCTGAGACTAAATGAGAGGGTCCCTATCTCTGAAGCAATCATGCCTATTTGTTTGCCAACTCATAATAGTAAGTATAGAGGCCTGGTCAGTATACCCACCAACAGAGACCTACGTAATTTTTAGTAGTTTTTACAAGAACTATGTTCGTTCATCTCTTGTTTCCATTCCATTATCAACCTGAAGACGTTCACTGTTGGACATAAGCCTTCTCCATACAATTTTAGGAACATGATAGCCTATGTTAGGTATATACACTGGTTTTGTCCGTTTATCCCGTTTATTTTGGTGCCTACGCTTCGTTCTCCGGTTCGTGGTCACGATAATACGACAACTTTCCACATTATGCCGACAGACGAAGAGAAAGAGAGGGAATGCCCAGGTTACAAGTACCCAGGTTACAAGTAAACTAACGAGCATGTATGAAGAATGTTACGCAAGTGAATGACGCTTCATTCACTCGAATTTCCACTTGCTACGGTCCTGACATACCTCTTTTGGAAAGAGGTATGTCAGGATCGTAGCAAGTGGAAATTCGTGATCTCTGCCTACCCCTATGGGAATGAGGCATGATTTTAAGTATGTATGTGTGTATTAATAAAAAGGATTTATCTCTATCTCTCTGAATGATTATTTACCTTAGTTTTATTAAACAGATGATCTCTACGTCGGTGTAACTGCAGTGGCCTCAGGGTGGGGCACTCTTACCGAAGAAGGCAAAGTGTCATGCACCCTTCAAGAGGTAGAGGTTCCAGTCATCAGCAACCAAGAGTGCAAGAATACTAAATATACGGCATCGATGATTACGAATAATATGATGTGCGCGGGCTTTCCAAAGGATGGGAAGAAGGATTCATGTCAGGTGAGATGTTTTCTTCTTTAAAAAGATGCACAGGCTGCCCTAAACAGGGTGTTTTTTTGAGAAGGGTGGTGATGGCCAAGTCTAAAACCACGAGAGTAAGGAAAAGTCGTGAAAGGAGTCATGCCTTTGATTTATAAGAAAACAATAACTGTGTAGGTATTTATATTTTTCAAACAAAAATTACTTTTGACGGAAACGTTGTAAAATTACTTGTAAAAATTTAAAATACTAATATTTAACTTGCCATTTTCTGTTAGTTTTAATGGAACATTTGCTTGAATAGATTGATTTTTATCAGCAACAAAACCCATTGGTTCATAATATAGTGTGTAATTTTTTTTTGAAAAATAATTTATGACCGTTTCCGTCAAAAATAAAAGATCTTTGAAAAACATATATTTCCCAGGAATTCTGTAACTTTATCGTTCAAGTGAGATGCTGTGCTGGTCTTCCGTTGGTCAAACGATAAATATAGCACAAAAAAGCCTCTTGTCAATATTTTTTTCTTATTTTCAGGGTGACAGTGGTGGTCCGCTCATAGCTGAGAGAAAGTATGGCGAGAAGCGCTACGAATTGATAGGTAATACATTTTTTCATTACTCATACTCTGAAAGTAGGTATGAAGTTGCCTGAGGGGCCTAATTGAAAGTAAAACTTTCAGCCCTAGGGAGAATCGCTTTCTACTGACAGCTGTCAAATTATAAAAAAAAACAAGTTCTATTTTATTCAACCATGTTCCAGCTTTCTAAAGTCTTTCTAACTGCAAGGAGGTTGTTCAACCAAATTCCAACTTTTTATTCAGCAAGTAGGTTGGAAACCCATTACAACGGTAAGAAGTTTAAAAAGTCTAATTAGAGCGCAATGTAATATTTAAATTTAAATAACATAAAGATAGTATTAAATAAATAATATATCTTCTAAATTACTTGATTAGTGTATAGCTTCAACTATTTATTTAAAATAACATAGATTTAAATTATGAAAATGAAAATAATGGCTGAATAATGCTGGCGAACCGAAGCCGAAGGCCCGCCAGAGAAAAAGAAAAAAAAAACCGGGAAGGCGGCAATTCAATCTTCATTTTCACTAATTTTTCTTTCATGTTTTTATTTTTACTTTCCTAGTATTCGTAATGAAAAGCACAGTGTTTACCTCGGGTGAAAGTCTTTTGAGTCCCTCAAGCTCCATTGGCGCCCTCGCTAACGCTCTGGCGCCAAACCCGTCTCGGGACTCAAAAAACGTGACTTTCAACACTCAGGTAACAATGTACTATTTTTGTTAACGTAGGCCCGTTTTCCGAAACAGTACTGAGTCTGAGTCAAGCCTCAAGCACAGATTTTGACACATATAAGTATTATATCAGTTATCTGGTACCCATAGTACAAGCTCTGCTTAAGAGAGTATCACAGCGTATGAGATACACAGCGTATGAGCCGATTCAATTAATTTTTGAACTACAATTTTAATAAAGAGCATGTCTATGCTATAATCATTTTGTTTTTCGTCAAAACCTTTTCAATTTTGTCTCGTGTTCCTCTGATCACGGCGATGAAAACGGGGATTTTTTTGTGATATTTGGAGGGTCATATTTTCTTTATCAATAAGTTTCTGAAAAAAATGAAAATATACGAGCACGTATATAGCAGATCTGGATTTTATGAGAAAAAATGGTTACTCTAGAGGCATTATCCAGGGAGGAAATAGGGGACTACGTTTGTATGGAGAATCGCCTGGTGTTGTACTCTCTTAATTCGGAGACAAATAGTGTTGTGTAGATTGTCCACAATATTTATTTATAAATGTGCATAATTTGTTGCGACGTCTACAAAATGTTTACAATTACTCCGTGACGGTAGGACCGGTTCATCCTTTCGCAAACTTTCACTAGGCTTAGCATAATGTACATACTTATGGGTGTTCTCACACTTGACCACATAAATTTACAAAAGGAAAGTGTATGATAATTACCTTAGAATCTAAATAGGAATAACTATTCGTCTCTTTCGTGTTTTAAGTGCGAGTTGAATATTATTTTAGCGCTATATAGCGCTAAAATAATATTCAACTCGCACTTACTCTCTTTTTTTCTATATAGAAAAAAAGAGAAAGGAAAGAAATAAAAACAGAAAATTTTTTAAGGCTTCACAATTTTTAAATACTTACGTCGCAGCAAGATGCTAAGCGTAACTGATGGCAGAAAGTGTAAAAAAAATGGACTAGAAATAATCTCCCGATCAGTTTTTTTTTACATTTCGCGCTATCAGCCACGAGCAGCGTTCCGCGGACTCCTACAAATTTTCAAGGTCTCTTTTACTATATATCAAAATATACAGACAAATAGTAACGTTAATAGTACATAGTAGTAATAGATAATGGAACTCGTACATTTTACGCGTAGCACGTAGCGCGCGTCGATATCTTTTGTATAGAAATTTCCAAATAAGGCATGTTTTAACATCAGAAGTTGTGTTCCACTGATTTTCCCTTGCAACTTAGTGGGAAAAAGAAGTACCTACCAACAATGTCATGTCATGGTCAATATAAAAAATCTTAAGGCACATTTGATTGGTTATAATTATTAATAAGACCAATTTCAAAGTGATGATTTGCTATGTTTCAGGAGTGGTGTCCTGGGGTAACGGCTGCGCCAGGGTAGGCTATCCTGGAGTCTACACTCGAGTCACAAACTACCTCGACTGGATAAAAGAGAATACGCAAGATAGCTGCTACTGCAGGGACTAGCGAACCTAAATTATTGCTGTTACTTAACAATCATCATGATTATTTCTTTCATTTATCGTAACTGATTTGAATTCTTTCCAACAAAGTTACCGCCATGCCGAATTCCAACTAATCAGCTTCAAATCTTTTTCAAGGCTTGTAGCTGATTGGTTGATCGACCAAACTTGGCTAAAGGCCCTGTCTGCCTAGTGATTTACCGGTGTATACGTTGATTTTGTAGTTTGACCTCGGGTTGGTTACTTTTTTAACTTCTAAGCATCCTTTGGCCTCTTGATATTTAAAAACCTGAAAAGAAATACAGCTGAAATGAAATGAAATGAATGAAATGAAATGAAATGAAATGAAATGAAATGAAATGAATGACGCCTGTTTTTATATTTAATTTCTTTAAAAAAAACAAGAGTATAGAGGGATTAAGTGTTCGGATGACTGAATTTTCGTTTTTTACTTTAACCTAGTATTTCTCAGGTAATTAATCGCGTATTGATACCCAAGTTTTCTTTTGACTATTGTTTGAAATGTAAAACAAAATTGAGACAATTAATATAATTGTAATCTAATACAGATAAGTTATTATGTCAATGGAAAAAAACAACAGTGTTGCCAACTTATTAATTGAGCCAAGGGTGTGCCACTACTAAAAAAAAACACACAGACAGCGGATCGATATAAAATAATGTCGACAATAGATTTTAGTCTACTGAATAGATAAAATAAAAAGGGAAGTAGGAACTTTTTAAAATGCACCATCTTATTATGAGGTAGGTACTCAAAATAAACATGTGATAGGTACTTTGTGGCAAGGTGACAAGTAAGTGACATTATTTTATAACCAATGCCAGCGCAGAGTCGACATGGCAACATTATTCATTAGCTATTTTATTGCATTGCTTGATTGCATTATTTTATGATTTGACTGTGTATGCATTTATAAATTAAAATAACTGATAAGATTATAATATACAAGTAGGTATAGCAATTCTAATAGTGCATAACTAGTTTATAACAGGGTTGGCACTTAATTTATATAGTTTATTGTATTTATTTTGTAGATGTTATATGTAATACATAATTGTATTTCAGCACATATTAGTAGAATTTCAAGAGCTATTATAAAAGTTTGAACTTAGAAGGTACTTATCAACAGTGATGTCAAAAAACGCGTGCCAAAAATATTTACATTATTATAATGAATTTATTTATTTACTTAGCTTGAATTTATAGAGCTTATGGTAGATTTTCCTTATTTGTAAAGATTCACGGAAACATGTAAGCTTGCGAATTAATATTATTTATTTTTAAGTAGTGAATAAATCATTTGTACGAGAAGTTCAATGCCATATAGTTTTAAGATTAGTTTATCCAGAGAAAGCATTTGTTCTCGGAATACACTTAGGCCCGTATTCCGAAACAGCGCTCGAGTCTGAGTCGAGCCTCAAGCATAGATTTTTTGACAGTTCTCCATTGAAAAGTGTCAAAAATCTATGCTTGAGGCTCGACTCAGACTCAAGCGTGGTTTCGGAATACGGGCCTTACCCCCGAATACTGAAACGCAACTCAGATTTAAGCACGTCTCAAGTGACGAATATTTGACAGATTTTCATTGAAAACTGTCAAATATTCGCCGCTTGAGACGTGCTTAAATCTGAGTTGCGTTTCAGTATTCGGGGGTTAGAGTCTGTTCAGAAAGAGAACCGTCGTGGCCAAATTGAGAACTAACGTTTAGAGTTTTATATGGCAGCTCATCCCTTTCTTTCTGTCCGCATTTTGCATCATAAAAATTAAATAAAGGAATAGTACACTAGTTGTGATAAGATCAAAACGCAACAGACGCGCTATTGTATTGCCCACTTAACAAAAAAGGCGATTAAGCACGGCAGCGCCCTCCGATCCCACGACGGTTCTCTTTCTGAACAGACTCTACCACTATTATATAAATATATACTTTGTAAAAATCATGAAAAATAATAAATATTTTTTTGTATAAATCGTGTATTCATTTTATTTCTTCTTCAGGTGTAAAATGGAGTGTGTTTCAGTGTGGTGAAACGATTTTAAGTGCGCGTCAAAGAGTCTCTTTTCGTGCACTTGACACATATTTTCGAACTTTTTAGGGTTCCGTAGCCAAATGGCAAAAACGTAACCCTTATAGATTCGTCATGTCTGTCTGTCTGTCTGTCTGTCCGTTCGTGTCACAGCCATTTTTCTCCAAAACCGTAAGAGCTAGACTGATGAAACTTGGCGAGTAGATGTATTCTGTGAACCGCATTAAGATTTTTACACAAAAATAGAATAAAACTATAAATTTTGGGGGTCCCCATACTTTAAATTTTTTTCATCGAACCCATACGTGTGGTATCTATGAATAAATAGGTCTTCAAAAATGATGTTGAGATTTCTAATATCGTTTGTTTCTAAACTGAATAGTTTGCGCGAGAGACACTTCCAATGTGGAAATAAGTAGGTCCCCCCCCCTCTATTTTCTAAAATAAGAGAATGATAAAACTAAAAAAAATATATGTTGTACATTACTATATGCAAACTTTTAACGATATTTGGTTTGAACGAGATCTAGCCAGTACTTTTTTTTTATACGTCATAAATCGTATTTACCTTTCGACGAACTACAAGAAACTCTAAATTATGTTACTTGATGCTACGGAACCCTTCATGGGCGAGTCCGACTCGCACTTGGCTGCTTTTTAGGGTTCCGTAGCCAAATGGCAAAAACGGAACCCTTATAGATTCGTCATGTCTGTCTGTCTGTCTGTCTGTCTGTCTGTCTGTCTGTCTGTCTGTCTGTCTGTCCGTCCGTCCGTATGTCACAGCCATTTTTCTCCGAAACCGTAAGAGCTAGACTGATGAAACTTGGCGAGTAGATGTATTCTGTGAACCGCATTAAGATTTTTACATAAAAATAAAAAAAAAACTATAAATTTCGGGGGTCTCAACTCAACTCAAAATTTTTTCATCGAACCCATACGTGTGGGGTATCTATGAATAGGTCTTCAAAAATGATGTTGAGGTTTCTAATATTGCTTTTTTCTAAACTGAGTAGTTTGCGCGAGAGACACCTCCAAAGTGGAAAAAAGTTGGTCCCCCCCCCCCCCCCCTCTAACTTCTAAAGTAAGAGAATGATAATACTAAAAAAAATATATGTTGTACATTATTATGCAAACTTCCAGCAATATTTGGTTTGAACGAGATCTAGTCAGTAGTTTTTTTTTATACGTCATAAACCGTAAACCGCAATTTACCTTTCGACGAACTACAAGAACCTTATTATGTTACATCAAGTAACATAATATAGGTTCTTGTAGTTCGTCGTGCTACGGAACCCTTCATGGGCGAGTCCGACTCGCACTTGGCTGCTTTTTTTAATTTGTATTGAATTGCTGCCGTGAGTATCCATACAATCACAAATGGGGTTAGAATTGTTTTATTTTTAGGGGTTACAAGAAAAACCTAGTTCTACAGTTTACATTATGGTTGTTAGGTTTTAGCTAATTCATGCCTTCTCATAGGAACGTATTCAGAAACAGTACTTGAGTCTGAGTGAGCAAAGGTTTTTTCATTGCTCATACTCTGAAAGTAGGTCTGAAGTTGCCTGAGGGGCCTAATTGAAAGTAAAACTTTCAGCCCTAGGGAGAATCGCTTTCTACTGACAGCTGTCAAATTATAAAAAAAAACAAGTTCTATTTTATTCAACCATGTTCCAACTTTCTAAAGTCTTTCTAACTGCAAGGAGGTTGTTCAACCAAATTCCAACTTTTTATTCAGAAAGTAGATTGGAAACCCATTACAACGGTATGAAGTTTAAAAAGTCTAGTTAGAGCGCAATGTAAAATTTAAATAACATAAAGATAGTATTAAATAAATAATATATCTTCTAAATTACTTTATTAATATATCATCCATGTCAACAATATTTATAAAAAATATGATAAAAATTAACACTGCCTACTATCCTCGTGTGTTGATCCCTTATACGGCTTAATTATTATATTCGTACTCGTACGTTCAACTATTTCTTTAAAATAACAGAGATTTGAGCAAACATTTTACCATTTTTTAAATTATGAAAATGAAAATTTTGGCTGAATAATGCTGGCGAACCGAAGCCGAAGGCCCGCCAGTCAAAAATAAAAAAAAAACCGGGAAGGCGGCAATTCAATCTTCATTTTCACAAATTTTTCTTTCATGTTTTTATTTTTACTTTCCTTGTATTCGTAATGAAAAGCACAGTGTTTACCTTGGATGAAAGTCTTTTAAGTCCCTCAAGCTCCATTGGCGCCCTCGCTACGCTCTGGCGCCAAACCCGTCTCGGGACTCAAAAAACGTGACTTTCAACACTCGGGTAACAATGTACTATTTGACAGGTCTCCTGAAAAATTACAAAAATCTATGTTTGAGGCTCGACTCAGACTCAAGTACTGTTTCTGAATACGGGCCTTAGTCTAGTAAAATTTGATCTAAAAAAATGTGTTTTGTAGATCAGGCATTATTTTTGAATCAAATGGGTAAAAAAAAAAACAAAGATATTACAGTTTTTTTTATTTCTGATGGCTAAACGTTGGACTGCCATGAAGTCGATTTATTTTGCACGTTTTGCAAGACCGATAGGACTCAGAAGAGCTAGAAAGAGTTTCTTGAGTACGTGAATCTCAAACTTAGGAGGCCTTGATAAAATTATGATTTTTGTCGGTTAGTCCAAAAATGCCCACCCTAATAAAAATACTTCAAAATATTTTATAGCTCTTTTTCACAGACAGCTCTATTAAATAGCAGTGCTATTTAATGACAGCTTGGTAATATGTCATAGCAGGTCAATAACCGACATTTTTAGGGTTCCGTAGCCAAATGGCAAAAACGGAACCCTTATAGATTCGTCATGTCTGTCTGTCTGTCTGTCTGTCTGTCTGTCTGTCTGTCTGTCCGGCCGTGTCACAGCCATTTTTCTCCGAAACCATAAAAGCTAGACTGATGAAACTTGGTGAGTAGATGTATTCTGTTAACCGCATTAAGGTTTTTACACAAAAATAGAAAAAAAACTATAAATTTTGGGGGTCCCCATACTTGAAACTGGAACTCAAAAATTTTTTTTTCATTGAACCCATACGTGTGGGGTATCTATGGATAGGTCTTCAAAAATTATGTTGAGGTTTCTAATATCGTTTTTTTCTAAAACTATAAATTTTGGGGGTCCCCATACTTGAAACTGAAACTCAAAAATTTTTTTTTCATCGAACCCATACGTGTGGGGTATCTATGGATAGGTCTTCAAAAATGATGTTAAAGTTTCTAATATAGTTTTTTTCTAAACTGAATAGTTTGCGCGAGAGACACTTCCAAAGTGAAAAAAAGTTGGTCCCCCCCCCTCTAACTTCTAAAATAAGAGAATGATAAAACTAAAAAAAATATATGTTGTACATTACTATGCAAACTTCCAACGATATTTGGTTTGAACAAGATCTAGTCAGTAGTTTTTTTTTTATACGTCATGAATCGTAAACCGCAATTTACCTTTCGACGAACTACAAAAACCTTTATATATTATGTTAATTGATGTTACGGAACCCTTCATGGGCGAGTCCGACTCGCACTTGGCTGCTTTTTTCAAATACTAATATTATCCAATAACAAACTATACTCAAAAAAAAGTTTCGATCAAATGTGTATAATTTATTTGCTTGAAGCATGGTATATTTATGAACTTTGATATAGTTAAATTCAGATTCTCTCATTTCCCCAGAAATTTATTTATAAAAACGGCCCTTACTTAAAAATTAATTAGCTTTTTATGAGGCTGAACCCTAATCTCATACGTCGTCACCTTAATTAATTAAGTTTGCGGACTTGCGACTGCATAGCATAACATATATCACCAATAACATTGCAACCTAAATTGATTGGCCCTTATAACATCTGTATCAGGAATTTGAATCTTATTCTTTCTCGCATAAGATCTACTATATTCAATGTGAAGCAGAAGCTTTAAGCCGAGGTGAATGATCTGCGGGGTCATTGCCAAATACAAATTCACTCGTAAGCCTTCGTGGGCCACTAAGGTGTCGCTTCCGATTGACAAACCATAAAAAAGCTCCCACGAAATCTTTGATTGCTTTTTGAGAAGGCTCTTTTATCTTCGGGGCACTTAGAACTCAACATCTTTGGTTGCTGGAGGCATGTAAAGCGTCCTAAGGATTTTTAAGCAACAAAACTTTCGGGATTCAATGCAACATTTTAGAGTTTCTGAACCCATAAAGTGCGTTGATATTGAAGACATGAGTTAGTGTATTAAAAAGTTGAACCACAAACGCATGATTTGCTTCGTTCGGTGATATATTCGACTGGCATCCAATTATTGGAGCTGTTTAGCTTCAATAGTTTTCATAGCACCTATTAAAATAAGTGAAAATGTGGTGGTATGTGTTGTATTGTTTTTTATGCGTGACGACTGCCGGCTACGCACCACACTTGAATAAGGTAAGTAACTGTCTATGAATAATTTATAGCCAAACCACGTCCCTGACCAGCACTAAAATGTGTTACGTAATTTTAGAGCTCATTAATAGAGCAGAGCCAGTTTAGAATGCGTAAAATATGAATGGACGTTTTTTGTAATTTAATTTATTGCGACCAATTTTCACGATCAATAAATCTAAAGTTCAATAATATTATAGAATATTATATGTAAACATAAAACAGTATCGAGTTGGTATACCTGCTTATTCTAACTCCAAACAAACAAAATAATGGTCCCCTAGGGGAATTGAACCCAAATGCAGCTCTTGTGTCTTGCTTTGCCGTCTACTGCGCCACATACGTCTTCAGTATTAGTCATATTACTAAAATAAGTCGTCTGTGAATCGCGATAGATTTGTGAGCCTCTTTTTGCCCGTGTTTTTGTCGTGGTTTCGCTATCGTCGCCGTTTGCAACGGTATCTTGACCAACTAGAACTTAGCTTAGATTAGACAATAATAAAGTATTGTATGTGTATGTATTATAAGTATACTAACTATGAGTATCATATACTTATTTTGATATTTTACGACTAACGTGGATGTCTAAGAAAGATCAAGAAAAGGAAAAATGAAAAATGTTTATTGGATTAATGAAGAGTTCATCCAATTCCTTAACATTATTATAGCACTAAATAATACAAAGTAGGTGATGATACAAAATAACGAGATTTACCAATTGATATCCCAGGAAAAACATCTTTGGAGAAGAATGATGGAGAGCTGACCCCAATTAAAGATGGAACAATGTCTGAAGAAGAAGAAGACTTAACTGTGATGTTTTGTTTATTTTAGGATGGTTTTTTGGAGGATCCGCTGCTGCGCTTTGGGAAATATAACGAAGAACTGCCGCCATGTGAAAACTGCTGTAAGTTTGCTGAATCTAACAGTTTTTTTAATATGTTTAATTAGTTTATTCTATTCTTCAAGATTATTATTTTCAAATAAGTAGTCATTGTTATAATAATCATTATTAATTGTGATTAGTCATTGTTGGGTAAAAGCCTCCTAAGCTAGGTAAAGTTTTCCATTTTCGCCAGAAAATGGTTTGGCGGAAATCTATATGTATCTATACTAATCTACACTAATATTATAGAGAGTATGTTTGTAATGAATAAACTCAAAAACCACTGTGCCGATATCAAAAATTCTTCCACCATTAGAAAGCTACATTCACATAAGCTATATTTATGTGGTTAAAAAATAAATGCCCACCCGTGCGAAGCCGGGATAGGCCGCTAGTTACTCATATGTATGTGTATTTCCCTAGATTGCGGAGAGCGGAACGATGCACCTCGGGTAGTCGGGGGATTGGGAGCTGATGTGAACGCCTACCCTTGGCTGGCTCGGCTCATCTACAAGAAAGCTTTTGGATGTGGAGCATCACTTATCAACGATAGATATGTTGTGACAGCTGCACACTGTGTTAAAGGGTATGAATATAACTAAAATATTATACAGGACGTCCCACCGATATGCTTCATGGAGGGAAAGTACCTTAACTATTGTAGATGGAACATTTAACTAATAGAAGACATTATTTGAATTGAAATAACAACTTAAACTGCATTCATATTTAAATATTTACATGGTTGAACTGGGAATTGAACCCCATTACACGAGAAAATAATCACTCTGTAGCTTTATCATACCGATAAAAAGGCTTCATCATAAGGGTTGTTTTTTTTTCAAAATAACATAGTGTCAGGAATAAAAGGAAAACCATGAATTTAAAAACTGTAATACAATTAGAATCAATTTTTATCAAATGCTCATCTAATACAATATTTAAGGAACTTTCCCTGCATGTGGCGTATCCGTGGGACGCCCTGTACATATGGTGTACACACGAATTAGGTCCCAAGTCCATCGTCACTGTTGGAATACTAACTAGTTTCCTCATGATGTTTTCTTCTATTCGAGAGCATTTTGTATATTTTCTTTCAATAAAAAATATAGTGCACATCCGGATTGGGTCCCAAGCATCACTAAAATACCACGCACTGATGGACAAAAATATTAAAAATTACACTGAAAAACGGCAGACTCCGAATAAAATAAATGCTTTATTGGTTTTTGAATACTTACATAAATAAATATGTGGGTTGATTCAAGTCGAACATCTTATTTATAAGTGAAGTCACCCCTCAACCAATCAACTCTCAAGTATCCACTTTGTAACCCAAAAGAGACGATATAGTGCAGTTTGGGGAAATGCTAATTTTACGGTCGCAGTATTATTGTAAGCGTTGGAGATACCTAAGTCAAAGTCAATCTAAAATAAGACATGTTCTCGAGTCGTAACTGTAGAATCGGAACAAAAAAAATATAATTATATTTTTAAGACTTTGTTCTCTAGCAAAACGTTATTTGTTCTTTTCTCTTCTCTCTCTCTGTTGACAGTTTCTATCTCTTTTTCAGTTTGATGTGGTTCATGTTTCGCATCACATTCGGTGAGCACGATCGCTGTGATAAGAGCACGCCTGCCATCACAAGACACGTGGTGAAGATCATAGCACATAACTTCAACCTGACAGTTCTGAGTAATGACATAGCTCTGCTGCAGCTCAGCGAGCCTTTGACGTTTACTCATACGATTAGACCAGTGTGTCTGCCTAAGCTTGATGGTAAGTTTTTTCATAACCAAAGACTACCGGAAAACTCCCTCTTTCCATAACGATGTGGGAACGTCGTGTACCCCACAGAATAAAAGCGTATTTGCTGTTCTGTGGTGTACCCTCCCTATGACCACTCAATGTGTAACTACTCTAGGCCTTGGCAGAATACCAGAACTGCACTGTGTAGTGTGACGTCATGTGAACTACACGGTCTGACAATACTGAGCCAGGGACCTAATTGACCGTGTAAAATTTTGTTGCCATGTTTTGTTTATTTTATTTGTTTTTGAGGTCAATAAATATACTTTCTTTTCCTTTCTATGATGCTCCATCAAGATTCAAAAATCTCCTTGATCGCAGAATCAATAAAAAATTTACAAGATTTATTATTATCATTTTGAGAATTTAACTCCAGAAGATACATTTATTTATTTACCTGAATCAAAACATACAGGTTTTATAAATTAGATAAACATCCTAAAAAACAGTCGTTTTAGTTCAGTCCGTTCCATAAATTGCCTCGCAGCAGGACAACGCAACGTCGCTAATTTATTTTACGAAGATGGTTTTATTCGAAGTTAATTTTGGGATTTAAAAACCCTTATTAAAATGTTTACTGCTCCATATTACCAGAGCTCTCCATAATTTAGTTTTAGGGTCTTCAATAGCTTTATTTTGGCCCAATGATCTTCATACTTTTTTAGTTATTTTTAGCCATAAAGATAAAAATTTGATGTTTATATTGAACTAGTACTTACCTAATTGTTTATTGATTTTATAGTGTTTACTACACTTAAGGATATCACAAAGATTTTCGCGCGGGTTCAAATCCCGCTCGGCTCTTAACTTTTGGGACATTATAAAAATCTTTTAGTACTTACCTGCTGAAACTACTCAAAAAGTAGGAATTTGGTGGGTAGAAAGGGCGTAAAATATTTTATATCTTCAAATACAACTATGGTAGGGGCCTATGTCCAGCACTGAACTTTTTCAGGCAGGCCACTTTTACAAGTCTGACGGCAGTAAATCAATTTCAGATAGTCTGTACATTGGCAAAATGGCGACAGTAGCAGGCTGGGGGGCGACAGGGGAATCTGAGAAATGGTCCTGCACTCTCCTAGAAGCTGACTTGCCAGTGCTGAGCAATGAAGAGTGCAGAAATACTAACTACAACTCATCAAAGATCAAGGATGTGATGATGTGCGCTGGATATCCACCAACTGCTCATAAGGATGCCTGCACGGTATGTAGAATAATTTGAATTTATAGTCCAAAACAAACCCATTAAACATACTCAGGGTTCTTTGATGTAGTTAAAACTTCATAGGTGAAAAGTATCCCCTGAAATGAATTTGTCTAGATTTCTAGAATCTAGTCAAGTCAAGTCAAAGTCAAAGCCAAGTTAAATATGTATTTAAAGAAAGAAAGAAAAACTTTTATTGACCTTAAGAAAGAATACTACAATGGGTACCTACCTACTGCCAACTTATACTTACTTATACATAAAAAAGAATAACTTAATTTAAAACAAAAAACAGAAAAAAACCTTAAAAACTAGATACAATAAAAAAACAGGTATTTATTCAATGGTCGCGAAGATCACAAGGATTACTTTGAAACGTCATAAATCTAAGTGAGTCTAGGTGCCAGTTCCACGCTACCAAGCCTAGAAGAACAGGCAGTAAAATCTTGTAACGATGTTAATACTATTTTCATGCGATTAAAGTAATATCACTCTAATAATTACTGTGGTAATACTAATACAGCATATTTTTTTTACAGGGTGATAGCGGCGGCCCGTTAATTTTGGAGAACGAGGAGAAAACTTACGATCTCATAGGTAAACCAAAATTATACTGTAGCAGCAAGTAAACATTATTTCTAATATCGCATTTTCACGTACCACATGATCGATTCAGGGTAAAACTTTGTTGAGCAGAGTATGGATAAGTAGAAGAAAAAGCATTGTTAACTAGAGTATTTCTTTTTTTTTCAGGCATAGTGTCTTGGGGCTACGGATGCGCAAGAAAAGGCTACCCTGGAGTGTACACGAGAGTCACCAAATATTTAGACTGGATACAAGATAATACACCAGACGGCTGCTATTGCAAAAACTTGTACTAAATCAATTGCTAATAAACTTTTTATACGTATAGGTACTTTTCTGATTAAATTATTACACGACTGGTAGAAAAAGTATCTGTTTATTTTTACAAAAACGAACAATAATTTTCGACGATTCATCATTATTTTTCTCGGATAATGGTCCCGTATATTGGGGCATGATTAAAAAAGTTGCACTTGATGCTCTAAGAATCATTTTACACTTATTATTTTTTTACTTTTTAAGAAGAAAGATTGTATTTTTAATGATTAACGTATGTGCAACTAACAGAAGTGTAATGGAGAATCTATAAATTATGTAGGTACATTGTACATTGGACGGTCTTACCACTGGTCTACCGTTACCAAGTTATGTGTTTACCTGTATAATATTTATGTTCATTTGCATATAGGGAGTCATAGGACCGGCTCTGTACACCCACATTGTATAGGGCCAAACAGCATACATATAGGAGTACAGCTCCAAGGAGCAATGTCCCCGATCCTGTTCGCTGCTTCCTATAACGGGAGGTGGCCGTCTCTGGAACTAGCACCAGAATCTTTCAAATAGAAGTGAAATCGTAGTGTAAAATGAGGAAGTTATTGATTTTGGGCACTTTGGTTGGGATATGTGGAGCGTTGACGGTGAGTTTATTTTGATCATTTAGTAAAACTATCAGGTTCAGCAAAACTGCGCGGAAGTTTGCTAAGCTACCTCAAAGATTTTGGTGTGAGTTGATTTTTAAGTTATCCGCATTATTATAATTAGTATCTGATTTAATAGTCCCATCTCATCAACAAGTGATACCAGACATGAAAACTTTGCTTTATACTCTCGAGTAGACTCAGTAGCCTTGACATAGATTGTTTTTTTTTCTTTTCTCTTCTTTCGAAAAACCAGGCTATAATATATATAGTAATATATATATAATATGTAATATATATACTATATATATAGTACTAAGACCATACCGCCTATCATACGTTTTGAATTTTCCCTTATTGATTAAGGTTTTTTAAGTTTTTGTATTTCGTATTGATATATTATCGTATCGTATTGTTATTTATTCACTAGGTGAAATTCATGAATGTTGTTTTTTTTTACTATATCTATTTCGTATTTAAAACTATTTTAGGTGACCACAACCACTGAAAAAGATGACAATCCTGCCATGCAAGATAATGTGCGTGATCAGTATGGAGCAAAGTGCAACTGCCGTGAGTTTAGTTTCTTTTTTTTTTATTTTACCAATAAAAGATAAGGCAAACTCGTTTGCAGGTCCACTTTAAACGATAAAGCAATTTAGATTTGGACAACTTTATCATTCTTTTGGCGATGAGAATTCATTGCTGTGCCATTCCATTTTTATTAGTACCGAACACAAAATACCCGAAAATTTTTAGAAGATGCCAGAAAATTTTGATCATATTTGTTTACAAACTATATTTTGCTTTCCATGATTTTTGTCAGAGATGTTTTTGTTTTGGTATAACACACATAGCCTGATTACTCCATTTAGACATCCTCAAGAATTAAAAGATTTTTATCACGACAACGGTAAAAAATGTTCCGTTTATCAGGGTGTGGTGAGAGGAATGAAGCATCTCGAATCGTCGGTGGAGTAGAAACAGCGGTGAACGAGTTCCCGTGGGTGGCTCGTCTGTCTATGTTCAACAAGTTCTACTGCGGAGCCACGCTCATCAACGATCGATATGTACTGACCGCTGCTCATTGTACTAAGGGGTAATTATCCTTATCCTTATCGTATTATAAATGCGCTTGTAATTCTGTCTGTCTATCTGTCGCGCTTTCATGCCAAAACTACAGAACTGATTTAAAAAAAAAATTAGTACACAGATATTGTAGAGCCTGATAGAGAACATAGGAGGTACGTTACAGGAGGGGGGGGGGGAGCGTGGTGTAGTTTTGTGCGAGGGGGAACGTGGTGTGGTATGGGGAGGAAGCGTGGTACGGCACGGTGTAGGTGGGGAATACCCTTAGACACTTCAACGCGGACGAAGTTGCGGGCACAGTTAGTATAAAATAGCTCTACAAAGTGAATTCAGTGTTTGGACTTGCTACTTTGGAATGCAAATGAATGCTCTCGCAACCAACAGCGAATGAGTCTGATGCCATCAATGTTATTATTATTTTATTTTCTGTTGCGGCCTACACTTCCAGCCCAACATGTATTTATTTATTGATAAAGCATGGTCAGGTTATATAAGACGATTACCATATTGAAATTATAAAAATCTCTGCAGGTTCATGTGGTTCATGATAAAAGTAACTCTGGGCGAGCACGACCGCTGCAACCACACCCAGCCTCCAATGACGAGATACGTCATCCAACAGCTTGCACATGACTTCACCTTCACCACCTTCAGAGATGACATCGCTGTGCTGAAGATGAACGACAGGGTACCGATTTCTGATAGTGTGAAGCCAGTTTGCCTGCCTCATAGTGATGGTAAATCTTGTGTTCTAATCCTATGGGCTATCTTCAATCCCTTGTTAAACCTCTTATTTATCTAGACGAAACGTAGGGAACCAGATGGACCGACGACATTATTAAGATCGCGAGAAGTCGGTGGATGGAAAGGGCAAAATCAAAATAAAAATCGCAAAGATCACTTTGAAACGTCTTAAAGCTAGGTGAGTCTAGGTGCCAGTTCCACGCAACCAAGCCTAGAAGAAGGTAATGGCTAGGGGCTCAGAATAGTTCTTACTGGATAGGGGAGGACGATGATGGCTATCTTAGCCATTTGGGCGCACTGTCTGCGGTCGGTGTTCATTTACAATCCGCTTTTTTGTTAAACAATTAATGGTCCAATTTCAAATTACCATCAGATATTGATATCGAAAAGGATTACAACAAAACCAATATTATTTTAATACCCGTACCACCCCCGCTCCCGGACATGCTCTAATATACAATGTTTGTTCTAGGATAAGGATCGGAACTACATTCGGTGTTACTAAGTGCTTGGCTGTGAGGCTTCCTTATAAACAGTGACATCTTTCCAGATAACACATATGAAGGAGTAAAAGCCATCGCTGCCGGTTGGGGTTCAGTGTCAGAACAGAAGAACCACTCCTGCAAGCTGCTAGAAGTGGAACTGCCTGTGCTTAGCAACCAGCAGTGCCAGGACTCCAAGTACGAGCCGTCTATGATAGGCGACGGTATGCTATGCGCTGGCTACCCTGATAAAGGCTTAAAGGATACGTGTCAGGTAAACTTAACTTCCCTACTTTTCGTTTTTTGTTTCTCTGTTTTATTCGATGAAGCTAGTAAATAAACTCGCACGCCACGAAGTGTTTATTTTTAACCGATTTCAAATAAAAGAGGAGGAGGTTCTCAATTTGCTTTTTTTATGTTTGTTATAGCATAACTTCGTTATTTTATGAACCAAATTAAGTCTGTCAGTTTTTTAAACTTAAATTATATATGTAAAAACTTCCATGGCTTGGGGCTTGAGCATTTTTTGAGGTCGGAATAACCCAATTAATTCAATACACTGTCACGTCACCTGTCACTTAACCGACATCAAAGATCATTAACTTCCTCCGGTATTCCCAGAGTGACATGTTTTTTTGTTTGTTTCAGGGCGACAGTGGTGGACCATTATCAGCAGAAAGAGGAGACAAGCGCTATGAATTGTTAGGTGCGGAATTTAACTAATTTCGTTTATTTTATTGAATTTTACAAAGACAAAACCACAAAAAAATCACCAGAAACCAGATAACCATCAACCAAGCTCTGTCTGGCTCTTTCTCTGACTCTGGTTTTGAGTCTGTGTGAGAGTTGGCTAAATAAATCGTACTACTCTGAGTGACATAGTGTGTGACGTTAACGTCCTACGTCGAAACGTTTCAACGTAGGACGTTAACGTCACACACTCAGTATAATACACTGGTAAGCACTCACACAGACTCAAAACCAGAGCTAGAGACAGAGTTAGGCAGAGCTTGTGTTAAGCTTACTGAGCAAATATAATAACAGTAATTTGTAATAATCTGTAAAACAGACCGTAGCTGCCCCAAAAACAGTCGAGTTAAAACTTTACAAGCGATTGTATTGTTTCTAAGGTTTTTGTTCCATTTTGGACAATTTTAATTGAGAAATACGTTGTATTTCTTTCTTGAAATGTTGTGGAATAATTATGTAAGTACATCCAAGAATCATTTTAATTTTTTCACAGGTGTGGTGTCTTGGGGTATAGGCTGCGGCCGTCCAGGCTATCCTGGGGTGTACACCAGGATCTCCAAATATCTCTACTGGATCCGACACAACACTCGACCGGGATGCTTTTGCATGGATTAATTTCAATTTTAAGTTAGCAAGACAGAAGGAAGGTTGATGTACGAGTAGTTTATGTAGAAATCTATGGTAGGTGGTCGTATTTTTTAATGGTTCTTTTAAAATAAACGTAAATATATTTCATATCTTTTTATTTACTATTATAGCAAGAAACACAAAGATAGGTACAAATCATTAAATTTAACGAAATCTACTATAACGATTAAAAAAAAACACAAGCAATAGCAATAAAAGTTCATTCAGTCATTTTACCGCCAACGACACAGTAATACAATTCGTACAGTCTTTATGTGAGAGACTCACTTCATACCATGATGATGAAAACTAAGAATAGGTAATACAAATTTCTATTTATCCTGAATGCGTTACTCTCTTCGTGTTTTCTACATTCAAGAGATCTTCTTCGTTATATAGCGGCAGGCCGTCTGGTTTCAGGGTAGCATCGGGAGCTTTGAACTTCGTTGTGTATGATGGATTCATCGGATGCAGTGGCCCGAATGCCGTCACTTCAGCCCTAAGCTCGTCGTTGCCATGGACGCTGTGTGTGCCATCACCTGTCCTTATTATTCTTTTCTCCACCTGCATCAGATAATGTTGTTGTTAGTAGAAAATAATATAATCAGTTTTATTCTGCTCATCGTTTCAACCCAGAGAGAGGAAGAGGGGGAGAGAGAGAGAGGGAGAGAGAGAGAGGTTTCTTACAAACCAGTGTGGTGAAAGGATTTTAAGTGCGCATTAGAGAAGCTTCCTTCGTGCACCCGACACAATGTTTTCAAGCTTTTCATTTCAAAATTTCGAATATTTTCCGTGTCAGTTTGGGAGTACCGGCAGACCGTTATTGCTCTATTATCAGTTAAAACGTTTAAGGTCACTACAAGTCTTGATTGAAAAATTGATTTGAAACCACCTTCTAAAGATGAGGTGGAGTCTTAATGTTATTAATTACCGGAATGGATTTGCAAGGCACACGTTTTTAATTGAAAAGAGAGCTATCGTACAAAGCAGGTTAAAAAGCATTTACAAACCATATGAGTATCCGCCGATTTCAAGTCATAAGCCAGGCCTATATCCCTAAAAAACCGGATCACCGTAGCACTAAAGTTTAGGTGCATGCCCTCTTCAGCTGCTTTGTAGTCCCATGGGAACGCGTGGTGGTAGTTGTGCCAACCCTCGCCTGAGGTGATGAGAGACACAAACCAGGACTCTACTGGTTGCAAATTTCTGCAATAACAAGAAAATTGTTATTTGTTAAACAAGAGTGCAAAGTTGATTTTTAACCGCTTGCTCAATTTTGAAGACCGGGCAAGCGAAGGATTCTAAAATTATAATCCTAAGCATAAGAGAATCAAAAGAGCGCGAGGTGAAAAATCTTTGGACTCGAGTGCGACTACTCATAGTAACTTTTCATTCCACCTCAGGAAATGAATAAATACAAAAAAGAATATGGCGCGCGTAAAGCTAATTAAACAAAATAAGAAATAACACAATAAGAAAGTTCCAAGACTGAGTTTCTTACAAAACAAATTTTGCAACCTTTTTTTAAAAGGTTGCATGATAAATTGCTCATAGCTCGTAGAGTTAGTAAGTTGAAGTGGCAATGGGCAGGCCATATAGCTCGAATAACCGACAACCGTTCGGGAATAAAGGTTCTCGAATGGCGACTACGAACCGGAAGACGAAGCGTAGGGCGCCCACCCACCAGATCGACTGACGATATTGTTAAGATCGCGGGAAGTCGATGGATGGAAAGGGCTCAGAATCGTTCTTCCTGGAAATGTGTAGGAGAGGCCTATGTCCAGCAGTGGACTTCTTCAGGCTGATGAGGATGATTTAACAAAGGGCGGAATTTATCATGCAACCTTTTTATGTTTGATGATGTTTTGAATTTACAAACTTAGTGCACACACGATGTTCTAAATTCAATTTTTCTTCATCCTCCAGCAGATAAAAACACATTTTGCAATCAGATATCGAAGAGCAAAAATACTCTTTTCGAGATGGGGGGATGAAAAATACATTAGTTTTCGGTAGATAGCACTTATTCATTCTTACTTATCGTAAGGTCTAGTTCCATAGATATGAGCAGCGCTGTTTACAAGCCAAGTTGCATGGAGTGTCAGCAGGTAACGGGCAAAATAGCACCACAAAGCTGAATTTATCCAAGTCTCTCCAAAGAAATACACAGGTACAGCCACGGGAAAGTAGAACGCCACAAGGAGGTACAGTGGGATATAGTACCTGGGAAAAAATAGTCTGTTATTGGCAGGAAACATAGCGGCCACATAACCTACCAATATGGTATCAGCAGTACCTACTAGTAGTATCCATGGTATCTTTTGGTTTCTTTTTTTTGGTATCTTTATCTTTTAGTTGCATTTTAGAAACTAAAATGTTCGAAAATATGTGTCAAGTGCACGAAAGGAGCCTCTTCGAGGCGCACTTAAAATCCTTTCACCACACTTGGTTCGAAAGAATCAGTGACACGATAAGAAGAAGAAGAAGAAGTTGCAGTAGAGCTCTTTGTAGGATTGTCCAGGGAGTACTACCACCATACCTATAATTGCCGTCAAGTAGCATCGCTGTGTCTCGGGTTGAGTCTAATTTACGCTAATATCGATTATTATGCTTACTTCTTTTGAAACATGACAAACGGGTTAGCCAGCAAATCGGTCATATCAATCCTCTTTCCCAGTTCAATCACGTAAGGATTCTTCTTAGCCATAAGCCATCCGATGTGGCAAAAGAAGAAGCCTCGTTTGGAGTTGTGTGGGTCACCGTCTGTGTCAGAGAAACGGTGGTGGAGCCGGTGGTCACGGGCCCAGGTAAATACAGCATTCTAAACAAAAGTATAACGAAATAATGACCTTACAGCTGCGATATTTTAATTCCGCAGCTTATGGCGAGCATATCGCCTAGATGTGGCCGTGCTTTTACTAACAAGTGGTTTCAGAAGTCACAGCAATAGTAACTAAGCAAATGTTCACAAGACAAGGAAGTGGTTGGAACACTACGAAACATGCGAAACTTCTGCCTTGTCCGGAATCAGCGGACGCAGCACTGTTGCGTTGCTGAGATCAGAATCATACCTTCCACAAAATGGGAAGGAAATATATTTAAATATATTTTATTCGAAACATAATAGATTTATTAACCTTCTCTATAAATGTGTCAAGTGCACGAAAGGAGCCTCTTTGAGGCGCACTTAAAATCCTTTCACCACACTTGGTTTGAACGAATCAGTGACACGATAAGAAGAAGAATGGGAAGGAAGGAGTCATATTTCTCAATAACGCGAGATTGTCTCTAAAGTTGGATGATTTACTGATCTTTCATAGTCATCAGCCGAAATAAATCCACTGCTGGACAAAAGCCAGCAGGCAATAGGAGGTTTGCCGTAGTCACCAGCGTACTTACCTGTCCAGCAAGAGTTTGGCCGAGGATAAAAATAAACTGAAGCACTGGCTTCGCTTTGAAAGTTTTATGAGTGAAGTATCGGTGGGCTCCAACAGTGATAGATAAATTTACTACAACGCCAACGGCCATACCTGAAATAAAAAAAAATACTTCTTAGTAAATATTGATCGGACAAACTTGAACAAACAAAAACTAGTTGTTTTTAACGGCATTATTCATAGCTTCAATTATGTGTGTTGTGTGGATTATCCACAAAAATAAAACCGCTAAACATGATTCACATCAAAACCAACCACGAATACAGCTATCAAGCCTGGAAATAGCTGAAAGCTCTATTGATTATTCTCTATTATAATGAACTCTAGTGATTTTTTGTGATCACAGAGGTACTATGTGTACTTACTCCACAAAAGGGTACTAATGCTGTAAGTTCCCATGAATAACAAAACTATTCCGTAAGCAGCCAGAGTGTGCATTATTAAAAATATTATCACATTTATCCACACTATTTCATGTGTGTACGATAAGTCCGTTCCAATCACTTCTTTATTTATATAGATGTCCTTTATTTTAGCTTTGCTTTCCATATCCTTATATGTTCCATAACGCATATCCTTTGGAAACGTTTCAAAGGACGCGTTCAATTGTGAGTCTGATCCAGTCATATTGCTACTTCACTCGAACACTAGATACTAAAGATTTTGAGAAACGCTTCATTATTTAAAAGGATTAGATTTAGAGTATTGATCAATTTGTGAAACGCATTGTGTTGCGTTTATTGGTAAGTAAAATACTTGAACTCTGGGCTCCTTTGTGTGTTAATTTTTTAGTTGAAAAGAATGTTGTATTCTATTATAAGTAAACTAAGGACGTTTTTTCTGTTATTCAAACAGTATATAGGTCTTTTTGAAATGAAGTGCAATATTCATTTGCGAGAAGCTAAGGTCTGCGCACATCTAGGCGATGGCGATGGCAATCAGCTGAAACGCTGTCAAATAGCACTGTCATATTTGACAGCGTTTTAGCTGATCGCCATTGCTATCGCCTAGATGTGCGCAAGCCTTTATGGTTATTTAGTACCTAGGATCTACTAGACAGTTGGTTTCACATATTTCACTATAGTGCAAATTGTTACGTTGGCACAATTAAATAATATTAAAATTAATTTCCTCGAATTATGTTAAGTACCTGATAATGATATCCGCCATAATTAATTATTTATCATATTTATACTTAATATTATAAATAGGAAAGATTTGTAATAATTCTTCGCATATCACTAGTTATGCAAGGAATAAGCGCGTTTTTCAGTTAATTAGTTTATTAAATTATATTATAAGAAAAGAGATTGTTTCACCAAGAAGTATTGCATAGCTTGATGATGCAATGATTCATTTCATTACATCAAGCATAGTGTGACGGTAAAGTTTGGACAATTATAATTATGAATATATTCGTATTTCTTTATTGAAATATTGTGAAATAATTATGTAAGTACATCCAAGAATCATTTTATTTTTTTACAGGTGTTGTGTCTTGGGGTACCTATAGGCTGCGGCTGTCCAAGCTATCCCGGGGTGTACACCAGGATCTCCAAATATCTCTACTGGATCCGACACAACACTCGACCGGGATGCTTTTGCTTGGATTAATTTAAATTTTAAGTTAGCAAGTTACATAAAGTTTGATGTACTTTGAGTAGAAACTTGTAGTAAGTATAACTTTTGAAACTATCATGATTTTTAACACTATTTTTATGAACAACAGGATATATACCATGATTAAATTCAAGTTATGACTCCCTCACACGGGAGTCAAAAGTTAAAAACTCAAAAAATATCACATTGTTCATAAAAATAAGCCTATTTTTAATGCGGTTTCTTTTATAATAAACGTAAAATATAATTCATATCTTTTTATTTACTATTATAAAACGAAATACAAAGATAGGTAAAAATCATTAAATTTAACTAAATCTACTATAACGATTAAAAAAAAACACACGCAATAAAGTTCATTAATAAAGTCATTTCACCGCCAACGACACAGTAATACAATTTGTACAGTCTTTAGGTGAGAGACTCATTTCAAACCGATGATGAAAACTTACGAATAGGTAATACAAATGTTTATTTATCCTGAATGAGTTATTCTCTTCGTATTTTCTACATTCAAGAGATCTTCTTCGTGATATAGTGGCAGACCGTTTGGTTTCAGAATAGCATCAGGAGCTTTGAACTTGGTTGTGTATGATGGGTTTATCGGATGCAGTGGCCCGATAGCCGTCACTTCAGCCCTAAGCTCGTCGTTGCCATGGACGCTGTGTGTGCCGTCACCTGTCCTTATTATTCTTTTCTCCACCTGCATATCAGATTAATAATGTTGTTTTTAGTAAATAATATTATATGTCTTCTTTTTATCGTGTCACTAGTTCTTTCAAATCAGTGTGGTTGAAGGATTTGCGCCTGAGAGAGGCTTCTCAGAGGAACTTCTTAGATTCTATGTCATGCCGGTTTCCGACGATATTTTCCTTTACCTTTAGAGGGTAGGTAATCCAATCCAATCCAATCCTAAGGTTGTGGGTTCAAATCCAGTCGTGTTTTCCAATGAGTTTTCCGTAAAGAAAAATATGTGCACTATGTCAGCATAGTGCACATTTCTGGAGGCGGGGCTGTTAGAACTAGACCGCTAATGCCTTATTATCAGTTAAAACGTAGTTTAGATTGCAAAATTCACTTGAAACCAGCCGATTTCGATGAGGCAGAATCTTGTATTTTTTATTTTACCAGACTGAATTTTTAAAAGAATTCACGTTTTCAATGGAATTGACATCTATCGTGCAAAGCAGGTTAAAAGTCATTTACAAACCATATTAGTATCCGCAGATTTCAAGTCATAAGCCAGGCCTATATCCCTTAAAAACCGGATGAACGTAGCATTAAAGTTAAAATGCATGCCCTCTTCAGCTGCTTTGTAGTCCCATGGGAACGTGTGGTGGTAATTGTGCCAGCCCTCGCCTAAACTGATTAGAGATACGAACCAGGACTCTACTGGTTGCAAATTTCTGTAATAACAAGCAAAAACACATTAGTTTTCAGTAGATGCTCTATAGCACTTATTCATCAACAAATTATGAATCTAATGGTTCATGTAAATGTATAAAAAAAATATGATAACTTACTTATCGTAAGGCCTAGTTCCGAAGATATGAGCAGCGCTGTTTACAAGCCAAGTGCCATGGAGTGACAGCAGGTAGCGGGCAAAATAACACCATAAAGCTGAATTTATCCAAGTCTCTCCAAAGAAATATACAGGCACAGCCACGGGAAAGTAGAATGCAACAAGGAGGTACAGGGGGATATAGTACCTGGAAAAAAACAGTGTGTTATTTGCCTGGAAACACCAGTCACATTACCATAGTATCAGCAGTACTATAGTAGTATCCATGGCATCGTTGGTCTTTAGTAATAGAGCTTTATAAAAAGGGCTCGTCTGTGGAAGAAATACCATCATGCGCCGGCAAGCAGCATCGCTGTGTTTCAGTTTGAAGGGTGTGGGTGCCAGTGAAATTACTAGCGCGTGAAGTTGAACATCTGTATTACTCAAGTTTATGGGCGCAGGCAGTGCATTGTAGATCAGCTTGGTACTAAGCTTGTAACATCAGCTAGTTGTATTAAAAAAACCCAATTTGTAGACCTAGTATAATTTTATGCAGTTTTAGTCAGACATTTATTCCGTAAACTTCAAATAGCTTAATTGGGTTTTCATTCCAAAACACTGCCCAGGTACAAAGCGAAAACTGCTGTAGAAAAATTAATTGATTCAGGCGTGACTTTGCGGAATTCCATTGTTATACATATAAAATAATAAATTATTTAGAACAAATTTATAGTACTAATATCTATAGAATAGCGGATTAGTAATATTATTTATCCTAGTTAATTTATATTTGCTATATCCTTTATATTGTTTAGTGTGGAAATAAAGCTTTTTTTATTTTATTTTATTTTATTTTTATTATAAGAAAATCACGGTAAAAATAAAATTAATCAAATCTAACCACTAATTTATGCAAATATTGATTCTTGTTCTTACTTCTTTTGAAACATGACAAACGGGTTAGCCAGCAAATCGGTCATATCAATCCTCTTTCCCAGTTCAATCACGTAAGGATTCTTCTTAGCCATAAGCCATCCCATGTGGCAGAAGAAGAAGCCTCGTTTGGAGTTGTGTGGGTCACCGTCTGTGTCAGAGAAACGGTGGTGGAGCCGGTGGTCACGGGCCCAGGTAAATACAGCATTCTAAACAAAAGTATTATGAATTAATGACCTTACTTATACTCATCCATATTACCATCTATTAATCAATAAGCAATGATTAAAATATTAAATAATAATAATATTTAATGATAATATTGGGAAAAGCTGTGATGTTTCAATTCCGCATGTTATCGCGGGCATATCGCCTAGATGTGGACGTGCCTTTATTGACAAGTGGTTTCAAAAGTTAATCAGTAGGTACTTGTTCAATTACATTTTATGGGTATCAACGACATGACATTCCGAGCTTGGCAGCAGTGTTGCCCTGCCGCACCAGCTCCGCGCCACAGCTCCAAGGCAAGTAAATGGTTGGAACACTATACGAAACACGCGAAACTGCTGCCTTGTCCGGCATCAGCGTGTCAGCTGAGCTCGGAATCGTACCTTCCACAAAATGGGAAGGAAGGAGCCACATTTCTCAATAACGCGAGATTGTCTTTGATGATTTACTGATGTTTCATAGTCATCAGCCGAAATAAGGCCGAAATAAATCCACTGCAGGACCAAATCCAGCAGGCAATATAGGAGGCTTGCCGTAGTCACCAGCGTAGGTACTCACCTGTCCAGCAAGAGTTTGGCCGAGGATAAAACTAAACTGAAGCAGTGGCTTGGCTTTGAAAGTTTTATGAGTGAAGTATCGGTGGGCTCCAACAGTGACAGATAAAACTGATACATAGGCGACGGCCGCACCTGAAATGAAGATGACTTCTTAGTAAATGCTGATGGGACAAACTTTCCAAAACTTAGATTCCCCTCTCAGCTACTGAGCTACGGCGCGAAGGCAGAGGTACTACCAACTGTGGTAGTAGCTCTGCCTTCTGCACCGTAGGTCTTGGATTTGATCCTCACCGAGAACAAGTTTGTGTGGTGAGCACAGATGTTTTTTCTCTGTCTGAGTGTTAGTATTCTAAGTATGTATTTACAATAAAAATATGCGTATTTACATATTATGTATCACCTACACACATCAACATTGTCTAGGAATATTCCATTTCGAATAGATTTTCAGATTTTTCCACACAAATGTTTTTTCTCTGTCTGAGTGTTAGTATTCTAAGTATGTATTTACAATAAAAATATGCGTATTTACATATTATGTATCACCTACTACACACATCAACATTGTATAGGAATATTCCATTTCGAATAGATTTTCAGATTTTTCGAGTTTTTGTTCCTAATTTAATTTTTAAAAATAAATAATATTTTGTTATATCAGTTGTATTTTATTATTATTAATAAGCAACCAGACAATATAGATTTATGCCATACCTAGTCTATTAAAGAAATTATTTTCAGCTTTGGTAAAAATCAACAATATGTGGATTAACCATAGACAATAATATGTTCATGAGTGTAGGTATATCTGTTTCCCATGGTACAAGCTCTGCTTAGTTTGGTGGATAGATATTTTGTGTAAATAATTGTACATTTCGCAAAACACTATCTAGCCCCAATTTATTATTATTATTTACTTTTTTTGAGGGCCTTATTCATAACTTCACTTATTGGGCCGCTTGCGCAACGTTCATTAATGATAAATAAATAAATAATAAATATTGTAGACAATCCACACAACACTATCTAGCCCTAAATTAAGCCAAGCTTATACTATATTGTCATTAGTATGATTATTATTATTTAGTGGTCATTATTGTATAGCGTTCCTCTTATTTCATTTAGGAGGCTCACCCCAAAAATGATGAGAGCACTGGTGTCCTAGTGGTAGCGGCCCCGCCTTTCGATTCTAAGGTCGTGGGCTCAAATCCTGTCTTGTACCAATGAGTTTTCTGCCCAAAAATTTATGTACACTATGCCAGTGCTCTCAAACGGTGAAGGAAAACATCGTGAGGAAACCGGTATATCGTAGAACCTAAAAAGTTTGAAAATATGTGTCAAGTGCACGAAAGGAGCCTCTTTGAAATCCTTTCACCACGCTTGGTTCGAAAGAATCAGTGACACGATAAGAAGAAGAAGATACCAAAAATTAAGCCACTCAACATGATTTATGTCAAAATCAATCAGCAAACTAACTAAATCAGGTATCAAGCCTTGAAACGGCTTATAGCCGTTTCAAGGCTTGACCTGATTTACTACCCAAAAAAATTTTTGTGATCGCAAAGGTATGTGTTGTGTACTTACTCCACAAAAGGGTGCTTGTGCTGTAAGTTCCCATGAATAACAAAACTATCCCGTAAGCAGCCAGAGTGTGCATTATTAAAAATATGATCACATTTATCCACACTATTTCATGTGTATACGATAAGTCCGTTCCAATCACTTCTTTATTTATATACATGTCCTTTATTTTAGCTTTACTTTCCATATCCTTTGGAAACGTTTCAGAGGACGCGTTCAATTGTGAGTCTGATCCAGTCATCTTGCTGCTTCACTCAAACACAAGAAACTGAAGATTTTAAAAAACGCTTCATTATTTATAAGAATTAGATTTAGAATATTGATCAATTTCACACATTGTGTAACATTGGTAAGTAAAAAACATGAACTCAGTACCCAAAGTCCCAGTGCATTTACAACATTTCGTTAACAAATGTTGTTTTCGTTTGGCCTACGTGTCTCTCTCTTTTGCATGGAAAAATGATGAGACAGCAGCTCTGACTACGTAACGTATTTTTGCTGTCTCATCTTTTCTCCATACAAAAGATACGTAGGCGAAACGAAATCAAACATTTGGTAACGAAATGTGATAGCAAAACTCGGACTTTGGGTACTGGGCTCCTTTGTGTGTTAATTTTTATGTTGAAAATAATGTTACATTCTGCTAGAAGTTTTTTATTTTATTTAAACCGTAGGTATTTTTGAAATGAAGTGCAATATTCATTTGCGAGAAGTTAAGTTCTGCGTACATCTAGGCGATGGCGATTGCGATCTGTTGAAACGCTGCCAAATAGCCATCGCCTAGATGTGCGCAAGCCTATATGGTTATTTTGTACCTAGGACTAATTAGATATTCGGTTTCACATATTTCACTATAATAGAATAGAACCGCAAGGTATGCTCAAGAATACCTTGCGGTTAGGTAGAAGTAAGAAGTATCTCGAAGTTGTTCAGGAGTATGTCTATCTCAGGATAGACATACTGAGAGGCATTCCTGCGACGGTGATCGGCTCTGGGGTGATGCGATCATTGAACATGATCTTAGTTTTGTCCAAGTTCATACCCAGGCCGACCCGTCGTGAGGGAACAGCTAATAGGCTGTTTAGCATCTGTTGTAGGTCCTGCAACGATTCTGCCAATATGACGATGTCATCAGCAAATTGTTAGTGTGAGATGTATTCGCCGTTGATATTGATACCCATTCCAGTCCAACTCAGCGTCTCCAGCGCGCTTGTAAATTATTTGGGGGATATAACGTCCCCTTGCCTCACTCCGCGGTGCAACTGGATAGGTTTTGACTGCTGGTTCTGGACCTGGACAGACATGGTGGCGTCATTGTATCTTTACAATGACATCTCAACACTTCGATACATCGCCAGTCAACCTGACATCGTTGCAGAGACTGTAGAACAGCCCAGGTCTCAACAGCTGGTACATATACGCCAGTTATGCAAGGAATAAGCGGATTTTTCAGTAGTCGAGGTTTAGATTTCAAACTTTTTTTCTAATTATTAAAGGTAAGTAATTTAGTTTTGTTTTTTTCAAATCTAAGACGTTATTTTAAAAATTTTAGCGAGACTGATTCGACGCGTTTTGAAATACGGGAATTAAGTTTTAGGTTTTTCGGACAAGCTGAACAATATAATTATATGCTATTTTTATGTTTCTATGTTCCATAGTCCTTGCTAACTGGTTTCATCACGTTTTATTCGTAATTTCAATGAGACCTTGTTAGTTTTTGTAATATTACCTATATAACTTAATGCTATAGTCATTTCAAATATCAAGCAAGTCAATTAATTTGCAAAAAAAACACATTAGATACAGCCTCTCGGACCAATCAGATTATTTACAGTTTGTATTTGATTTTTTTTCCGAAAAACAATAAAAAACCTATTTCCTTTTATCGGTAATGTAGATAATTGAAATCGAGAAACAGTTTATGCTCAGCTTGATATCAATATTTTGCGGAACTCTAATTGAATTTTGACGCAGTATGTTTTATTGTCGTATAGCAGCATGCCTTGTTATGCAAGAAGTGTTTTTGTACACGTGATTTAAGGCATCACGTGGTCCTGTGCCAATCTGCCCATGAAATGCTACAGATATGGCCCGTTTTTTGGTTGATAGTCAATTTGGTAAGCATTTTTTGACATTTTGCACATCCGGAAATTAGACGACGCATAAAATAGGAGATTGATGTGATTACTTGTGATCATGGACTTTTAATAGATATTTCCTGCCTTTTCAACAGGTTTTTGGACAAAAAACTGATGAATCTTGTGGTGAGTTAAATCCATATCGCCATCATCTTTCTGCCCTTATCCCATGCTAAGTGGGGTCGCCACAACAGGTTTTTTTTATCCACTCGCCTCTATCATTCGTCATCTCAGTGCTCACTCCTTTCTTGCTCACGTCATCTTTAACACAGTCCATCCATCTTTTCTTTAATCTACCTCTTCTTCTCTAACCACGATCCACATTCATACCTAACACTTTTCTCGTAATATGACTGACAGTCCATATATATTATTAAAAGTAGCAAAAGTATCAGTCATTAGATATAAGTACCATCCTATCCTAATAATTCCAGAATGTGGGATCGAAGGGCAGAATAGGCGGATCGTGGGAGGGACGACAGTCCAGCCTCACCAGTACCCGTGGATGGTGTCTCTGATGCTGGGTCCTAAACTGCACTGTGGAGGGGCCATCATCACGGACTTGCATGTGCTTACTGCTGGTCATTGTATCACTTTTGGGTTAGTGACCATCATGGTTGGACTTACTAACTTGAAAGACAGGTGTCACTCAGTTCCATTACACCATAATCCTCACTGAGACCTGTTTCGCTTTAACAATTGAATCAAGTCTTGAAGATGAGACTTCTGTCCATCTGTTAGTTTTAGAGCCTTTGTGACGTCAGTTTTCGAAACAGAAGAAAGAAAGCTAATTATAATATTTTTCGAAGCTCGGTTTTCAAGAGACGCTTATTATTAAAAAAACTTTAAGCTTCAAGGTACGCTTCTAAAATGCAGGACGGCAAATGCTTGGCAAATCATTTAACATTCAATCACGTAAATATTTTTACAGAAACTGTAAATTTTTTATTGCAGAGTCAACTTCAAAGACATCACAGTATACGTAGGCATGCATGACCGGCTCGGTAACTCCTACACGACTGCACGTGTCAAAAAGGGCATCAAACATCCTCACTTCACTTCGAACGCCGTGAGAGACATCAACGATATTGCTGTTCTGACGCTGGATAGAAAGCTGAAGTTCTCTGATACCATTCGAACTATTTGCTTGCCAGAATCCGGTAATTCTTACGCCCAGTGTAAAGACCCTTCAGCAACTCCAAGGTTTTGTCAAACCATGTCCCCAGGCCTGCCCACTCTAGCTGGCTACTGTGTTCAATCTCTCAATTCTTTGATAATGATTCTCTAATATCTCTTCATAGATATGGATTTTCGTAAAACACTTCTCACTGTCGCCGGTTGGGGTAAGACACGACAAGGAGCTCTGACGTCATCCAGATACCTACTAGAAACAAAGGTTCAGATTGTGGATAGCAATGTCTGTCAGAAGTCATCAATCTACAGGGATAATCTGGTGACAGACACTATGATGTGCGCCTACAGTCTGGGAAAAGATGCATGCCAGGTAGTGTAATGAATAATAATAATGACTGTGTTTTTCACTTTTTTATTTGAAGAGGAAGAGACTAGAATTCAAGTTTGCAAAACATATCCTGATGTTTTTTCACACAGGGTGATAGCGGTGGCCCATTATTTTCAACACATGCAAGAAGTCGCAACAAGAAGTGGTATCAAGTTGGTAAGTTTCCTTTTGCTTACACCCTAACCTTTATTTTATTTTTTAATGTCTACGTCAACACATTTTCTTCTTCAAGGTATCGTGTCTTGGGGTATTGACTGTGCTATGCCGGATTATCCAGGTGTGTACATAATTTTATGTATTATGAAGGTACTTATCAAAATCATCCTCTTTGATCCATGTCTATGTAAATTTCACTTTCCTTACACTCTTCCTTACTTTATTCTCATTGAACTATTCTCATTTGACTTGAGGTTCTGTGAACCCGAATAAACGAACGAACCTATGAAAGATGAACTTGTAATGACAAAGTCATCAAAGCAGGACACTGCTTGAGTGTCAGAAAACATCAGTGACAGGAATGTATTGACAGAGAAGATGCTTTTGCTCAGTAGTGGGTCCAAAAGCAGCTGGATGATTAAATAAATTACTAAATAATGGCAATGTTTGCTAAGACGTTTCAAAATCCACAGGTGTTTACACAGTAGTATCCAAATACATATCATGGATACGGCAACAGACTACCGATGGCACGTATTGTGTGTGACTTGAAAGGAGAACTTTACCTACCTACTGTAGATTTACTGTATAAATAAATGTTAAAAGATTTACTTATGTTTTTGTATGTTCGGATACCTCTTTAGAACGACCAGCTAAATTTCGATTTATTGTCTAAGGTGTTATCGTGAAGAAAACTAAGTACATTGTGAAGTATTAGGTCATGGTACTATTACGTGTCTAATTCAAAAAAATATTATTTACGCTCCATTAAAATGTCGTAAATTGAAACATTCAATGAAAATAACAACATTTATAATTTTTAATTTAGTTTGCTTAGTTAAAAATAATGTACATACCTAGTTATGTACCTGCTTACCTACAGAGAGCTGAGATTAAATTGGGATAAGTTTTACAAGAATAAAATTAAAAAAATATTGAAAATGTCGATTCTAGGTAGAAAAATGTTATCGATGCGGATTTTGAATAATCAATTGAAAATTATGTTTCTAATACTCGTAAATAACGTTGTGATGTGTAGGTACATTTCCAAAGGTTTTATCGCGTTGATAATTAATAAGACCCATGTTTGAACTACGTACTGCGGTGAATAGGCAAACTGCATTAGAGAGAGTAGTGTACTTCCTACCATGCATGTACTACGTGGTGAATAATATATATTTCTTTATTTTTTTAATATGTTGTCCGTATCGCAAGTGCTTTTCATCTGCCTAGGAATTGGCCAGGTGAGTGAGTTAATTGAATTTCACGGTTCAAATGTGTAGGTATACCTACCTACTTAATTAGCTCAAAATTGATTCATGTTGTAGGTGCTGTCGGCCGTAGGATTAAATTGCGGTGAGTATGTTTTAATTGTTGAGGAAATACCTAGAAATGATTTATACAAATAGTATTTTTTATAAATTCTAAGTATCTAATAGTGCAAAATAACAGACAGTAAACTCTCTTTCTGTGAAACACATTCTTTACATAGTGTTACGGAGGTGCGTGGAGTGGCGAGATGCCGTGGGGATAAAAAACACTTTTTATAGGAAGATAGAAGAAAACCGGCCGAGTGCGCGCGGACAAGCTAGTTGTCAGTACCGAGGTTAAAATCCAACTGTTTTGTAGCTGTCCGCGCGCAAGCGGAGGGTAGTCTTCGGTTTATTTCAACGAACAACAGTAAGTACATTTATATTTTTTCAAATCTACCTACACTTATAATTTAATAATTTTTTTATGTTTGGTTTCAGGTTCGCGAGGTGCGTCGTCTACACTCTCCGCCCAGTGTCACGTTAGGGACACTAATTAGCAACGGGAAGCAGCGCCAAGCGAGTAACTGGTCGGACCAACACTCCAGACTTCGTCTTTATTTCTACAGTGCGTATACGGTCGTCCGATCCAGGCAACACTCTCTCTACGATACCCTTCGGCCAAGTGTTTCTCGGGAGGTTAGGGTCGACTATAAGCACTAGGTCTCCTGGCTTCAAGTTGACTCTTTCTTCGTACCATTTCTGTCTAGGCAAAAGGTCCGGTAGCACCTCTTTGATCCAGCGTTGCCAAAATAGGTCGGCCAATCTCTGTGCTGTTCGCCACATCTTTTTCAGGTACAGGTCTCCGTCATCAAAGGTTCCAGGTACCGGTAAGTTTGAAGAAGAACCAATTAAAAAATGATTTGGGGTCAAAGCTTCCATATGGTTTGGGTCGACGCTCACATGGGTCAATGGTCTGCTATTTACTATATTTTCTACTTCAGCGAGGAGCGTTATTAAGGTTTCTTCACGGGGGGCCCTTTCTTTCAAAATAATTTTCAGGGAGGTCTTCACACTTCTTATAAGGCGTTCCCATGCACCACCTTTATGAGGACTTAGTGGCGATGAAAAAGACCAGGCTACCCCTCGATTGGTCATTTCTTCGTAGATTCTAGTCTGATCCATTTGTTCAAATGATTTTCTAAGTTCAGCGTCGGCGCCTCGTAGATTGGTGCCATTGTCTGAATACATTTGTTGCGGCCATCCTCTTCTGGACGCCATTCTTCTCAGGGCCATAATGAAGGAGTCTGTGGTCAGTGATGGTACCACCTCCACGTGCACGGCCCGCACGGTCATACAGGTAAATAACACGCCGTAACGTCGTTCTCGGCGCCGGCCAACAGTTATTTCCATGGGGCCAAAGAGATCTACGCCGCAGTGGGTGAAGGCGCGCTGATGATGCGATAGTCTTGCAGCAGGTAAATCTGCCATTCGTGGCACGGATGGTACAGCCTTTTTCATTCGACAGGATATACATTGGGATGCGACAGTGCGTACTGTGGGTCGTATATTTAACAGCCAGTAGCGCTGACGAAGTTCATTAACCACCATCTCGTTATGACCATGCGCCGACTTCTCGTGGTAACTTTTAGTTATTAGTCGAGCGATGTGGTGACGTCCGTCCAGTATAATGGGTCGCTTAATATCAAAGCTCACTTCTGTGGTAGCTCCTACTCTTCCTCCAACCCGGAGGATACCCCACTCATCTAGGTACGGCGTCAGTTTGCGTATTCGGCTGTCAGGTTGTACCTGTTCACTATTTTTCAATAAATGGATTTCCGTAGAAAATGATTGCATCTGCGCGTAGCGAGTTAATAACCTTTCTGCTCGCTGTAATAACTCTGTGTCAATTTCTTTTTTACAGGTTTTCTTGCATTTTTCTAGGAACAGTAGAACGGTAGCAGTACTTCTCATAAGACGAAGCCACGACGAAAACTTCTTGGGGTCCGGAACAGGTAAAGTAGCGCTCTCAGTAGTGTATACATGGTGTATCATTTCTAAAGTTTCTTCATTAATTTTTATTTCTTCTTTTTCAGATGCGGTCGTTTTCCAGGAGCTGTCTCTTTCATAAAGGAAACCAGGGCCTTGGAACCATTCACAATCATTGTGTAATTTTAAATTCATATTTTTTGTAGCTACATCTGCAATATTTTTATCAGATCGTATGTAGTGCCATTCATTAATTTTGCTCAACTCGTCGATTTCACCCAGTCTATTTGCTACAAATGTTTTGTAATTGCGAGTGTCATTTTTAATCCAGTGTAATACGGTCATAGAATCCGTCCAAAAAAATCTTCTACTCGGTTGTATTCTGTGTTCTTTTTGTATAACATCGGCGAGGCGGCATGCGAGTACAGCGCCCTGTAGTTCTAGCCGAGGAATTGAATTAGGTTTGATCGGTGCAACACGGCTTTTACTAGCGATGAAGGACACGCACACATTCATGTTATCTGTGTGTACGCGCCAGTAGGCTACAGCGGCGTACGCGGCGGGCGATGCGTCACAGAATATGTGAAGTTCTATTGTTTCGCTTGAACTCGCTTGATTGTTGAAGCTTTCGTCAGCTGGAACTTGTTTTGTAGCAGAACGAAAATACCATCTTGGTATGCGAATATCTTTTATTTCTTGTAATTGACAAATCCACTTACGAAAAATTTCAAACTGTTTTGTAGGTATTTGTTCGTCCCATTTTATTGTAGACTTCCAGGTATCTTGAATAATGATTTTTGCCTTTATAGTGAACGGTGTCAGTAGGCCATAAATGTCGAATATAGACATAACAATGCGTAGAAGTTCCCGCTTTGTAGGTTTTTGTTCGCATGTCAATATTTTCTCTGGAATCTTTTGCAGTGAGAGGTTGAAACCAAATGTGTCGGTTCTCGGGTACCATAATAATCCTAGGGTGCGTTCGCACAGATTATCTTCTTCTGTTTTGAAGTTCACGACGGATTCGCTTAAGGCTTCTTTAGATATATTTTGACATACTTCAGGTTCGTTGGACGTCCAATTTCGTATCTCGAAGTTGCCTTGTTTGTGTATGTATGTGACATCTCTCATCGTTTTTACGGCTTTGTCTACTTTATCAAAGGAATCTATATAGTCATCCATATAATGGCTATGTACAATAGCATGCACGGCTTCGGGCATCTCCTCGGTAAATCGTTGCGCATTTAAATTCTTTACATGTTGTGCTATGAAAGGTGAACAGTTGGCGCCAAAAATTAGTGACGTCATTTTGTACTTTTGTATGGGTTCGTTTTCGTTCTGGTTGTCTCGCCAAAGAAATCTCAAGGCATCTTGGTCGCTTTCTTTTATTTTTGTTCTAAGAAACATATCTTTTATGTCACCTGTAAGTCCGATTGTTCGTTCTCGGAACCGTAACATGATGCCCAGTAGGGATTCTAATAGGTCTGGACCTTGAAGTAAGTAGTCATTCAAGCACTGACCAGCAGAAGTAGCAGCGGCGTCGAATACAAGACGCAATTTTTTCTTATTCGGATTGTCAACTCCGAAGTGGGGGAGATACCACTCTTTTGTAGCTCTATGGTTATTTTCATTAGACTCGATTTTACAGGCATAGTCATTGACGAGCAAATGTTGCACTCTTTCTTGGTATCTTATGGCAAATCCTGGATCTGTTGACATTTTCCTTTCTATGGTTTTCAATCGACGATAAGCATTTGAAAATGAATTTTCCATCTTAGAATTTTCATCTTTCCACGGTAAGCCGACTTCCCATTTTCCATCAATTAATTTTGCAGATTTTTCTACGATTTCTATGGCTTTCATTTCGTCTTTATTTTGTCTCGGCTTATTGTGAACACCAATGCTTTCGAACATAAAAGATTTTCGAACCATTTCATGTAAGCGCTCGTCATTCTCAGAGTCCGTGTGTATCAAACCGTATTGGCGATAACAATAACTGCATTCATTTGTATTTACATTTTCGAGTGTGTGGTCCGATGAGGTGTCAGCTGTGATCCCACAGGCGCCTGTGTGCGTGTCCACCAGTGGGGAAGTGTTGGCGGCAGCGCAGGTGCAGGCGTGGCGGGGTAGGCAGCTGGAGACTGAGGCAAGGGCGCGCCTCGGTTGATTCACCGTTATCATTGCACACTCTGATACTGAACTTGAACTTTTACGTTTTAATGGGCACACACCGTGCACACACCAACCTAGTGGTGTTAGTGTGGCACAAGGTTCATTTTTGCTTCGCATTATTGTCTTTATTGGTGCGATAAGATGATAATTGTCCTGACCAATTAATAATTTTGGCTTCACATTCACACTACATGACATGTTAAAGTTCACGTTATTTAAATAGGCATAGTCTTTTATTTTTATGTTGGATAATTTTTGTAGCGGTAAATTTAGTTCATTTATTTTTCTGGCACTGAGGTCGAATGAGTCATTGTTTATGTTTGTTATTTTAAACTTTATTTTTTCACTTTCACACATAAGTTCCGAGTCCCATGCGCCACGAACACAAAGGGTTTGTTTTTGTCCATGTAAATCGACACTATTGGCGATATCAGCTGATATCAAGGATACCGTGGCGCCATCGTCCAGCAATGCATGAGTACGGATCACACCTTTCGGTCCGTGGATGTTTACGGGTACCACTTTCAAAAACACACACGATGTTGAGTCGTCCATAGCATGAGTCACAGTCTCGTTATTCACTAAGCAGTCACTATTTAATTGTTCTACTTTTTTATCACTGGTTATCGCACTATTGTCATTATTGGTAAGTACTTTTTCACTTTCAGTTTTTTCACTATTTACACTTTCACTTTTCAGGGCTTTGCGCTTCCAGTGTAAAAGACGGTGATGCGGTAGTCCACATTCCTCGATGGGGCAGGAAGCTGCAGAGCAGGTGTCTCTGTTGTGATTAGTAAGTAGGCATTTATGACACAAGTTGTTGACTCGTATGAAGCGCCATCGATCCTTTGTCAAAGCTCGTTTGAATCGTGCACACTCAGGCAGCTTGTGTCGGCTAGTCTTACAGAACTTACAGCTGATCGTTTCGTCGCGCTTAGCGCCGAGTAGAACTGAGTGCGATTTTCGCTCTTCGGGCTTCTTACGGTAATCTGATAGACTTTGTAAGTGCGTCAAACCGGCGGCTGATATTTTATTCGCTTCGCTGTATAAGAATTCGGCTAGCATTTCTAACTTAGCTTTTTCTATGTTGCAGTTCAAGCTGTAATAGTCGGCCCACTTGTTGACGAGTGGACTAGGACACTTGGCGAGCACCGAAGATACCAGCTCAGGACTTCTTAGGTAATCAGTTTGTTTCACTGCTTTTACTGCGGCCACGAAATTTTTGATTTTTATTGAAAATGACACAATTTCGTGGTGGTAGTTTTGCGATAGTGGTGGTATTTTTTTCAGTTGAAATGTAATTTTGTGTATTATTGTTTCAGGTCTGCCGTAGCGGAGTTCGAGCGCTTCAATGATGGTTTGCGGAGCCGTGGTCCCGATGAGGAGTGAAGAAACTGTTTCTTTTGCTTCTCCCTTTAAGGACTTGCGTAATCTCCACACATTTTCAGCATCACTGTACTTACATATTTTTGTAGATTCATCGTAAGCAAGTTTGTACGCCAGCCACTCGAGAGGATCTCCGTAGAACTGAGGTAAGTCTTTTGAACCAGCAAATCTTGATATTATTTGTTTATTTTGCAGGTTAGACTGGTGGATAGCACTAACGAGGTTTTGTATCTCGGCTCCGCCGCCAACACCGCCGCCCGCGCCGCCGCCGCTGGCGCCGGCCCGCGCGCCGTCGCGGTCAGCGTCCGCGCCACTGTTTTTTAAATTCTCAGCTAAGTGACTTTTATCGAGCCACTGTTGCACTTTTCCGATTGAGTCTATTTCAGTAGGCTGGTACAGAGAACTTCGACGACTTTTGGACGCGCTTTCTAAGGCCGCTATATCCGCGGCTAACTTATGTTCGATTAAAGATTTTTCGATGTCAGCCCTCGCTTTGGCGGCTTCAAACTCAAGTAATCTCATTCGTGCTTCTATTGACTTAGATGTCGAGTTGGAGTGCGGCTTGGAAGAAACGGGTTGCAAACTGTGGGCGCTTTTTAGGCAATCGCCTTCAGTTTTAGGTCGCGTGATGACACTAAATGCCGTTTCAGGGTTTCCCTTTTTCACTATTTCCGACTGGACATCGCGCTTCGGGTCTTCCTTCATTTTCAGTTCTTCCTTTTTCCACGCACTACGTGTCCGCACCGTTGTAAGATGGCGGCTGCGTTGCGGTGGGGTTTTATACATTTAAGCGACTTCTACACAATGTTCCACGTATAATCCGGCTCGTAAGGACTTTGTTACGGAGGTGCGTGGAGTGGCGAGATGCCGTGGGGATAAAAAACACTTTTTATAGGAAGATAGAAGAAAACCGGCCGAGTGCGCGCGGACAAGCTAGTTGTCAGTACCGAGGTTAAAATCCAACTGTTTTGTAGCTGTCCGCGCGCAAGCGGAGGGTAGTCTTCGGTTTATTTCAACGAACAACAGTAAGTACATTTATATTTTTTCAAATCTACCTACACTTATAATTTAATAATTTTTTTATGTTTGGTTTCAGGTTCGCGAGGTGCGTCGTCTACACATAGCTTAGGCCTAAATTACCTGTAGGGCGCTGCAAGTTAGCTAAATACTTATTTAAACTATGTATGTAGGTATAGATAACATAACTAAAGTTCTTACATAGATAGGATTGGAATATTATTCTGTAATGTTAAGGGGCCGGCGCGGCGGAGGGCGAATTTTCATACAAACGTAATACCAAAATGATTACTAATTTAAGCAGATTTTCACAGATGTTAACCTCAAATGAAATTAACGCCAATCACATTTTGCAATGAAAAAAATGTGTAAAATGCGATTGGTGTTTATTTCATTTGAGGTAAGTAATTTAAAATAAAAACTGTTCAGGAACCTAGATAAATACTGTACAAATACAATTATTACAGTAGTATAGTGAAAATTAGTAATCATTTTGGTATTACGTTTGTATGAAACTTCGCCCTCCGTCGGCCCCTTAAGCTAGTGATTCTAAAACTGAATAAACATTTTTTTCCCGTGCAGAATGTGGAAAGCCCAAAGATACGTTGATTTCCATGCGGATCGTGGGCGGCAGGCGAGCGGTGCCCCACTCCTTTCCCTGGACGGTGGCGATTCTGAAGAATGATCGCATGCACTGCGGGGGCACTATCATCACCAATCAGCACGTTTTGAGTGCTGGACATTGCTTCAAATGGTAAGGTCACCATATGATGGCTAGCGGAGGAGCAGTGGATATTGCAGGCGTCTAATAAACGAGGAAACTCACAGACCAAAGTTAACGAGCCACACCAACGGTGCTGTTCCTGCACTCTTATTATCTGTAAGCCGTTTCAAAGTGATCCTTGTGATAGATCCAAGAAATTTTTGATTTTGACTAACAATTCGTTCAGCTGGGCGATTATATAACTCTGTTACAGTCAAATTTCAGTCTTGTTGCACTCGTTCCTTGTATAAAAAAAAAAGATAAATTTTGTTTCAATTCGTTTTTCGAAGCTCAAAATAATGTAAACTGGCCGACTATAGGATTTATTTTATTTTTTATTCTTAGGAAATTTGATTGAACCTCACCGGCGATTGCTCGATTTTCAAATTAGCATTGCCATTTTGAAAATCGAACGCTGATTCAGCGGACATCCGAACGAGGTGTGTTGCACCGCAGTTCCGCAGTAGACACATTTTGTACATCCCTATTATAACGTAGTTACCTACCATATTAACACGTTTTTCAGGGACAACATAAAAGATATGGAGGTTCTGATCGGACTAGATAACCTCGACCACCTGAAGAATGTTGAGAAGCGGAACATCTCCAAGGTTGTGATCCACGAGGGCTTCAAGTCTACTGCCGTGAGAGACGAGAACGACATCGCTGTGGCCACTTTGAATGCGCATGTTGTTTTCTCTTCATCCATCGTCCCGATTTGCCTACCTGAACCGGGTAAGTCGTTAATTGGGTTAGATATAATTATAAAGTGATCCTTGTGATTCTACTGAAATAAGATCATAATTATTAAATAATATAGCAGTATAGTAGAGCTCTTTGTGGAGGGCTAGTCGGGGAAGTACCATGCCGTGAATCCATCGTTATGCTCAACCATAAAATAAAAATAAATTAATAAATATACCTAAGTATATAATCTACACAACACTATCTAGCCCCAAATTAGGCAGAGCTTGTACTATGGGAACCAGATAGCTTATAATAATACATTATTTTTTTTGTAAATATACATACAGGGTGTTACCAGACCACTACCGAAAACTTTAGGGGGTGAAAGTACCCATCAATATGAACAACTTTTTCTAAGAAACCAACACTGTGAACGCGAAAAAAAACAGCAGTTCCATACATAAGTTTAATACCTACTTGGCTAAAGTGTATAAAACAGCTGTTTTTTTATCGCGTTCACATTGTTGGTTTCTTAGAAAAAGTTGTTCATATTGATGGGTACTTTCATCCTCTTAAGTTTTCGGTAGTGGTCTGGTAACACCCTGATGTATACTTAGAATACAATATAACACCCAGACAGAGAACAAACATCTGTGTTCACCACACAAATATTTGTTCTCGGTGGAAATCGAACCCTCGATCTACGGAGCAAAAGGCAGAGCTGTGAGGCAGTCAAGGGTAAGCGCGCTGTGAGCTCCGTCAACCAGAAAGCGGAGAAAATTCAGCAGTTTTAATGTAGCATTTTAAACCTTGCATAGGTGGGCCGTAAGCCTGTTGCATATTATGTACCTAGTATAAACGAAATCGTCCTTCATCAATAATTTCAGCCCTGACATTATCATCGTGTCGTGCTTTCACAGGAGAAGGCTTTGCAGACCGTGTCGGGATAATAGTCGGATGGGGTCGAATCGGAGTCGATAAGTCTTCATCCAAGGTGCTTCTGAAGGCCATGTTGACGATCCAGTCAGACGAGGAGTGTATGAGCTCGAAGCTGGCTGAGCATCTGAAGCCAGACACTATGATGTGTGCCTTTTCTAAAGGGAAGGATGGTTGTCAGGTATCAAATATTCATCGTCATCATTATCAGCCTGAAGAAGTCCACTGCTGGACATAGGCCTCCCCTACACATTTCCAGGAAGAACAATTCTGAGCCCTTTCCATCCATCGACTTCCTGCGATCTTAACAATGTCGTTGGTCCATCTGGTGGGTGGTCGTCCTACGCTTCGTCTTCCTGTTCTTGGTCGCCATTCGAGAACCTTTATTCCCCAACGGCTTTCGGGTCTTCGAGCTATATGGCCTGCCCATTGCCACTTTAGCTTACTAATTCTACGGGGGCTATCAAAATATGATTGTTGATCACTATTTTGTTTTGGCAGATACCTAACTTAGATTGATTGTTTTTTGGAAGAGGTACCAGGATGTATGATAGATATGCATGACGTAAGGTGACCTAGGTACCTACTAACTGAATAAACCTTTAGCCCTTCTAACTTTCAATAAACTTATTTGTTTTATTTTCAGGGAGATAGTGGTGGTCCTCTGTTAGTTTTCCAGCAAAATGGACGCTACGTCCAATCAGGTGAGAATTCGGAAAATAGGTCACATATAAAGAACCTTACCTTGCCTACCTTAGGTTACCTCTAAACATAAGACGGCTCTTATGTTTAGAGGTAACTTATGGTAGGTAAGGTAAGGTTCTTTAAATGTGACCTAATTTCAAAGATGATAAATCAACCCAAGTATCTACTAACCTACCTATTCAGTAGGTAGATTCATACATTTTTCTACCTATTTTCTTCTGATTTTAGGAATCGTATCATGGGGTATCCGCTGTGCAGACCCAAGGTACCCGGGTAGGTACTTTTTGAATTGATTTTATTTCTATTACCATTTTACTTCGTTTGTCTAACATTGCTTGATGATTGGTTTCAGGCGTTTACACCAAAGTGAGTAAATACAATGATTGGATACACAAGCAGTCAAAGGATGCGGAAACATGCAATGATTAAAATAAACTTCTTGGAAAGGATTTTGTATTTTGTTGTGATATTTTCCTTAACCCAAAGTTTGTCAAGCTTAGGTACCCATCTACTACCTAATCCTAAGTACCTACCTAGCTTCTTCTTATCCCCTAATAATAAGTTACAGCTTAAAAAGGGATAAAACTGTAGTGTCTATGATTGTATTACCTATACATTTAGTCAGGCCATAATAATAGCTGTTATGTTATTCTACTTATTTCATTTTTAAACAGAACTTACGAACTTCCTTATATTCATGCTGAATTTTTCAGCGCCATCTGTCGAATCATCATTAATTATTTTCTAATCAAGAAACAAGAACCTTTTAATCAGGCAAGTAGAGAGAATTTTCTTTTGAGTGAGAACCCCTCATTCTTCTTTATATCTTTGTAGTTAGAGTGGAGCGCACTGAAGCGAGGTATTTTTATTAAAAAACCGTGCAGATGTGGGCTGAAACCACCATCAGTCAGTGTATCCGAATTTGCACAGTTTATAAAAAAAATTCTATGACATACGGGAGGCGATAATGTACATCATGTTATTGTACACACTGTTATTACGATGCCAGTTAAGCCACATGCACACTGGAGCAATTCAAACATGATCATTTACTTTTTTGTTCTGGCACTGGATCCTTAAACCTTGTCCTTGATACTTTATAGGGCGGATCCGACCTGGATAGGTTAGGTTATGTTAGCACATAAAAATTACGCACAAGGCGAGCGAGCAGAGCGAGCGTGCCGCGGTAGCGGCTGCCGCAGTGCCAGTGAATGTTTTTTTACCAATGACCTCAAAGTGGCTGCCTGTTTAGTACAATTATTCATCGCTAGATAAAAATAATAATAATCGAAATATTAATCTACGACAGTGTACATGGGCCTTTACAATTTTCCAGTGTAAAAAAAAGTGGCATCGTTTTAACAGTGCGTACATTAACTGGCCGTACATTAACCGGACTCCCGTGATCGAGTCAGTGCTGCCATTTTAGCGCTTTCGGCGCTAGAGCTAGCGCTTTTTTGCTATGTTCAGCGGGCACTTGGTAATTTTAGCGCCTAGCGGATAATTTAGCGCTTTTTTCAATTTTGTGCTCTATGCCAGCTGGGTTTTAATATGGCAATAGAGCACGGGGAATCCCATGAATATTAATTACGGTTTGTTTCATGTTTGATTGGCTATGCTTCTTTCATTTTCATTCTGTCTACGTGAACGCACTGAAGTTCAAGTTTAGAAATAACGTTTTAAGCACTGTTTTTATTACTTACTTTTGTAAGTGTTCCATCGTGTTGTGTTGGTTAGCTCTTTTGAAATGGTTGTACCATTATAAAAAAAAACTATTTACAAACAAAGATATACAGTCGAATGGGAGAAATCGCCCAACTTTAAACAATGGTTGAAACCTGTGTCTGGAGATGATACAAGGGCAATGTGTTTGTATTGTAGGAAGGATTTTCTTGCCAAGTTAGGTGATACCCAGAGACATTGTGATTCAGTTCATCACAAGAAGATCAATGTGATTACACAATCTACCATACTAAACACATAGAGCAAAACAACGGAGCCGTAAACGAGATGCGTTTATACAAGTCGCAATCTGCGTCTCGCTTCCAAAACTTTATCAGAATTGTTATAAGAGCTCATGATTATAGCCCATGTTTTGTTTAGCATGGGAGATTTATTTAATCACACTGATCGTCTAAAAAGCGCCTTAGTTAAAAGTTCGAATTTAGCGCTTTATTGACCCGTTTGAGCCGATTTAGCGCTTTAATGGCTCGTGAATATATTCGAATCTAGCGCTTAGTGCACCGCTGTCAGCGCTGACTAAATTTTTTCATCTGGCAGCACTGGATCGAGTGTATCCGACGTGTATCCGAATAGCAAACAAGTTCTAAAAAGCTACCCTATTAGTGAAGAAGCACTATTTTTCGTTTGTAGCTTGTCAGTTCAGTACTACCAGCACTCAATAAGCTTGGTGCATTTTTTATTATGAAGGATAATACTCGAATGAATGAATGAGTGAATGAATTTCCTTTCCTTTCTTTTGTTTGATTTGATTGATTGATTGTTCGCATTTCGCATCGCTCGCTCGTTGTTTTGTTCTAAAAATATTTATTTGTTCTAGTCAATGTAAAAAATAAAGATTCTTTTGTCGAATGTAGGAAAAAGAGAAGAGTGTACCGTTTGTTTGTTTTCATTTTAATTGTGTCATGATTTGAAGAATATTAGGAAAATGCCCAGCATGAGGAAGTATCGACGTGACACCAGCGAAGTCAGCTGTTGTCTGAAATATGTTATTTTCAGTGTAAATGTTTTATTCTGGGTAAGTTTGATGCACTATTTTAGTGGAATAAAAGCTGCTGAATTTGGTCTGCTTTGTATGGTATTCAACACTTTTTAAGGTTCCGTAGAAAACCTAAAACGTGAGATTGAAGTCAAGGCTATCGTTACTTAAAAAATATTTTTATTGTTTCGAGCGTATTAAACTAATTTCATGTTCTTCCTTCATACCTTCTCTGTAACTAGATACCTAGTTTTATAAAGACCAGGATGACTGTAAAAAAGAGCTATTGAGGCCAATAGGTAGCTACAATGTTTCTTGTAACAGTACATTTACTGTAAGTAGGTACTAAATAAAAAAGACCAATAACTGGTTTAGATAAAGTAGAGAAAATGCCATAACTGCTCTTTGCTACCTACTTTCAAAGTTACTTTTACTTGTAGGCTCTGTTTTTAAATCAGCTATTTTAATTTATTTGAAGGTAAACAAACGCCAAAGATAAGTTGCTTTTGAGATAATGAGCTAAACTGATGACATAAGTTAGTAAACATCTACAAAAAAAGAAAGATAAAGATGTGGTAATAAAGATTTATTATTTTATTTCATAAAAATAATTAATATAAATAATTCAAGTTACACCACAGACTACCTACTATAGAGGATAGAACACCAAAGTGTTATTGTTGGTTTGTTGTGAAAAACCTTGTATGTAATTATTTTTCAGTTCCTCGGACTAATAGTGCTGGCGGTTGGCATTTGGGCGTGGATGGAAAAAGACACTTTTAACAATCTGTCTCAGCTTACAAATATAGCACTCGATCCAGCATTTATACTGATATGTGTGGGTAAGTTAAAAAAAGTTAACAGGCTTTTCATCTATTGTAGATGATTTATATAGGGGCAACTTGTGATTAAACCCTACTTGCCGGTCCCTATAGTGCGTGGGATAGTATTTAAGATGGAATAGGCTTCACAACGCACTAATTTCTATACATTTAAGATTGTTTATTTATGTGTGATTTCTCTGTTGGATGCCCTAAATAGATAAAATAAAAATCCTAAAAATGTAGCGACTAGTACAGTGAAACCTAGAATCATAAGAAAACAGAACCGAAAAATCAAGATTATAGGCATTCCACTTTAGTTGCAAGTAATGTGCAAAGCAGAACATTAAAACTCGCAGTAATTGAATCTTTGTTTTCAGGCACAATAACATTCATAATTGGGTTCACGGGCTGTGTTGGAGCGTTACGAGAAAACACTTGTTTACTGGCCTGTGTGAGTATAAGTATGAATTTGCATATTATTATAATCAGTTCTTCTTCTTCTTATCGTGTCACTGATTCTTTCGAACCAAGTGTGGTGAAAGGATTTTAAGTGCACCTCAAAGAGGCTCCTTTTGTGCACTTGACACATAATTTCGAACTTTGTAGGCTCTACGATATGCCGTTTTTCTCACGATGTTTTCCTTCACCGTTTGAGAGCACTGGCATAGTGTACATACATTTTTGGGCAGAAAAACTCATTGGTACACAACTAAATTTGAACCCACGATCTTAGGATCGGAAGGCGGGACCAATACCACTAGACCACCAGTGCCCTCTAATAATCGGTTAAGAATAAGATTAATGTTTAGTTAGGTACACTAGAGTCACAAAGATTGTTTAGATTATTTTGTATTTTAAGAAGAATTTTATTTGTAAATCATGAGCGATGTAATAATGTTTTTAGACCAATACGTCGCTGTCACTATGTGCTTGTTGAATAAATTGTATAATATATATTTTTAACCGACTTCAAATAAAATAGGAGGAGGTTCTCAATTTGGCTGTATTTTTTTTAGCATACAAACATCAAAAATGATTCGAAATTCCGAAAATAGGGGGAGGTCTTTGCCTAACAGGACACTACGGACTAGTAGTAGTAATAATAGCAATAAAGTAAAAAGTTTATTCAAATCAAAGTAGTAAATGAAAAAAAAAAACAAGTTGTGAAAAATAAGTCAAGAATCTGTTGCAATCACATAAAAGCTTTATCTTTCTATAGATCAAACATTTATTTCTATTTCTCTTTCTAGTATGCAGTGTTCCTGGCATTACTCCTGTTAGCTGAAATGACAACGGGGATTTTATTCTTCGTGTTTAAAGACTGGGTAAGTTGTTTTCTGCCTGCACCTGCTTACTTTTATTTACCACTTTCCTCTATCAATGTCATCTTAGTACACACACAACTGTTATGAGTGTATTATCTACCTACTTAATCCTCTTTTATATGGTGGATGACATCTCAGGGTTATTATACCTTTAAGTAGGTTATTGACTTGAATGATTCATTCAATCATAATCATTCCTAGACGGGAAGCTGTTGTGCGTGGGACTTTTTTTTTACAACTAACTGATTGAATAAGCATATGTCCCGCCTGATGTTAAGTGGTAACCATCGCTTATAAAAAGGCATTGCGTAGGTCGCGCACGTCAAGAACGTGCCCTACGATGCACTGCTCTGCGTCCATCAACTCGAGGCATACAGATGTTCAGCCTCGTGTGTTAGTAATTTATTTATTTAAATAATTTGCGTTCGTTTATTAGAATAGAGGTTTGCCCAGAACATAGGGTAAGGGATATATTTGCAGATATTAGGGCTTAGTAAATAGTTTTCAGGTTTTTATAATTATTAGATTGTTTCGTTTCGGTTGAAATTTTCTTCCTGGAAATGTGTAGGGGAGGCCTATGTCCAGCAGTGGAATTCTTCTGACTGATGATGATTCGATTGTTTGTAGGTAAGGGTACTTTTATCTATAAGTTGTTATACCATCCTTAATCCACAGGAAAGCGTTAAGAGACGATTTACGACACCGTCATTATCATTAGCCTGAAGAAGTCCACTGTCCATAAGCCTCCCCTATACATTTTGAGGAAGAATGATTCTGAGCCCTCGGCAAGTTTATCATGCGCACTTGATGTGCGGGCTGGTTTTTCCGCAAGTAGGCCGCTGGCCCTTTTTGCATGACCCTTGACACGTGTTGCTCGAACTTATTTAGGTTCTACAACACGCCGGTTTCCTCACGATGTTTTCCTTCACCGTTTTGAGAGTACTGGCATAGTGCACATAATTTTTTCAACAGTAAAACTCATTGGTACACGAGTGGATTTGAACCCACGACCTTCGGATCGGAAGGCGGGGCCGCTACCACTAGACCACCAGTGCTCTCTGATTCTGAGCCCTCTCCATCCACCGACTTCCCGCGATCTTTGATAATATACCTACGACATAAAGGTGATATATTTGAATATACTTTTCAGATAAAGCAACAAGCGACAACGGGCTTCCAAACGTTCATCACTCACTACAGAGAGGACCCTGACCAGCAGAACTTGATTGATTGGATTCAAGAAGACTGGGTAAGTGTACTGCCATTGTAAAAATAGGTAGGTAGATAAAGCCATAGTCCGCTTAGCGCTGTAGCGCTTTGCTTCAACTTTTATGTTGCGGACAGCCAAGGAGAGGAATTCCTTGCCGGCGTCTGTCTTTCCGATCACCTACAACTTGGACGGTTACAGTTGGTAGTAGCTCTGCCTTCGGAGCCGTAGGTCGTGGGTTCGATCCCCACCGAGAATAAATATTTGTGTGGTGAACACAGATGTTAGTTCTCTGTGGTCTGGGTGTTATATTGTATTCTAAGTATGTATTTGCAAAAAAAAATGTTTATAAGTATTAAATCAGCTATCTGGTTCCCATAGTACAAGCTCTGCTTAGTTTGGGGTTAGATAGTGTTGTGTGGATTGTCTAAATATTTATATTTATTTATTATTTAATACAGTTAGAACTCTGTTTATCTTTATAACACGGAGAACAATAATCCACGCATCTCAACGCTATCTTTTTATATCCCCGACTAGTGATGTGTCTCGTTGCTCGCCTCAGTAGGGATGTCCTATTCCCAAAACTGACTAACACTAGTTACCATAAAACTAGCACCAAATGTAGCAAATAGAGATATTCTTAATTTTAACCAATAAGCATAACTTTTCAGCTTCAATGCTGCGGTGTTGAGGGTCCTAAGGATTGGGACCGCAATGCATACTTCAACTGCTCGAGCGGCGCGGTCGGGTCACGCGAGGCTTGTGGCGTGCCCTTCAGCTGTTGCCGCAACAAGCCCCAAGACATTATCAGGAACAAGCAGTGTGGATATGACGTCAGGAAGCCTACTTATGTGAGTACAAGACCCTAAAGCTGTGCGCATAAGAGGGAATCACACAGGCGACTCTCCATACAAACGTAGTCCCCTATTTCCTCCCTTGATAATGCCTCTAGCTAGAGTAACAATTTTTTCTCATAAAATCCAGATCTGCTATATACGTGCTCGTATGTTTTCTTTTTTTTCAGAAACTTATTGATAAAGAAAACATCACCTCCAATTCATATTTCATATAAATCATATATGAGGGTCATATTTTCTTTATCAATAAGTTTCTGAAAAAAAGGAAAACATACGAGCAGGTATATAGCAGATCTGGATTTTATGAGAAAAAATGGTTACTCTAGAGTCTAGAGGCATTATCCAGGGAGGAAATAGGGGACTACGTTTGTATGGAGGGTCGCCTGTGTGATTCTCTCATAATAGCCCCTTCTGTGATATCGCGCACGAAGGGGCGGATCAGCTCGCACGACACACCATGGGAACGGTGTCTCGTGCGCCGAGGTGCGCGGTAGCACAGGAGCCCTGTCTGTGTGCTTTGCCGTGCGTCGTCGTCGGCTGTGCGTGATGATCTGCAGAACCACGCACTGTATAGTCGGATTTTTAATTAGACGATACCGACTGACAGTAGCTAATGTCACTTTGTAAAATAATGTTGCTACATTTAAAGTAATAGTGCTGCGTTCAGTTCTCGTTCAATCAGATGAATGAACAATGAGTGAATAGTTAATCATTTCAAACTATAAAATAATATTGAAATTTGTATAAAAAAATGTATAAAAGTGCTATAAGTTACTTGTAGTATGTAACTACAAGTTTTTCGACGGTTTATTACAAAGCGCGGCGTGGCGACTAGTGCCAACACCGATGAACGCCACCATTTTGTTTGTAATTCGGCTTCTAACCTCTGGTCTGATAGCACGAATGTTTTTCTGAGCTCACGCTGTTTAGTTATTGTTTTTGTAAAGTTTTTCGTTATGTTGTGTTTGTGGTAATTGTTGTGTATTTTGTTGCTATATTGTTTCGCGCAAACGATATGGATCCTCAACCAAGCACGTCAAGTCAAGTTCGGCACAATAACTATTCACTATAAAAACGAGGCAATTTCATTCATTCAGGAGTTTTTTCAATCATTCACTTTGTCACAACACTATTTTTATTTCATCAAAAACTGACAACACAGTAAACGTCAGCTAGCTTCGTCTAATTAAAAATCCGAGTATAGGTAGGCAGCATAATATAACGAAGCGTTCTGCGGTCAGTGAAACTGTCCAATATGACAGCGATAAGTCATAAGCGTTTATTAGTAAAATGATATACTGGTCTTGATACAGCAAAAAAAGTGTACATAGCTTGTACCTAGGTACATTCATAAATAACATCTATATTTATAAAATAAAGTCGTGTTAGTTACACTATTTATAACTCAAGAACGGCGGAACCGATTTGGCAGAAAATTAGTGGGGAGGTAGCTTAGAACCGGGAGAAGGATATAGGATACTTTTTATCCCGAAAAAGCAACGGGAACGGGGTGTAAAGGTCGATTTACATCAAACGAGCGAATGCTCATTCTATCCCCACTACAGCTAATTCTTCTAGTGTAAACAGGCGTAGAGCATTCCTTCGTTGTTCTTAGTGCGTTCGCAAAGATTCTAGGAATATTCTAAGAATGCTCGCTCGCTTGATGTAAACGGCGCAAGAGCGCGCGAACAGTTGCATAAAGCGTTCTAGCGTGTTCGGACGTGCTCGCGCCCCTGAGCGGTCTCTTCAAAGCGTTCTTATGTTCTTGCTCTAGTTCTAGCTCTAGCTCTTTGTTCGTTTGATGTAAACGCTGAATACAAGTTTTCTATCTTTTTATCTTGTTCTAGCTCTAGCTCTATGTTCGTTTGATGTAAATCGACCTTTACGGGAACGGGCGAGCGAAGCCGCGGGCGGCCACTAGTTATATATATTATTGATATATTAATGGTTAAGGCGACGACGGGGCTGGCCGAAAAGACTTAGCGGGAGGATCTCGACCTTCACCGGAAATATTGGTGGGAGATCGCCGGAGACCGGGATGAGTGGAAGATTTTGGAGGACCCCTTTGCTCAGCTGTGGGACACATTAGGTTAATAAAAAAATATGTACGTATACATATATGATATTGACAGTGTTTCACTAATCGCCACCGTAGAACGCTTAATGTGGGTTTTAGAATTACCTATAGCAGTGTACTGACTAGCACTTCAGCTGATCGCACGAGAGCTTTAGCGTCCCTCTCAATTGCTGTCACAAGCCACAAAAATAATCTTTTTTTTTTTAAGATTTCATAGGAGACAAAACTTTTTTAGATTGTAGATTATCCCGTCTCGTATGCCGAGAGACCTCTAAATATTCCGCTATCCCCACTCCACCCCTAATTATATTCCCCCTATCCCCATAAATATAAACATAACTAACAAAACACAGCAACTAAGTGAGCGGGTGATCCACGAGCGCGGATGTATGGCGGCGGGCGAGGATTGGTTGCAGCGACGCTTTGTGCCGGCCGCCGCACTCATACTCGGACCCCTTGTCATTAAGGTTCTATATCCCGTGCTCGTTTTTGTATCTTGCATCTTGTTGGATTAGAAAAATATCAAACTTGCATTCAAATATAGACTGTATAGTTCAAAAAAAGCGTACAGGCGATGCCACCGACTGCCATCTTTTTGAAATTGATAACACATGCAAGATGTGTTCCAAATTGAAAATTACCTATTATAAATACATTGGCCGCACACATGCAGACTTGTAAACTGACAACTGAAAATAGGCGTGCTATAAAAAGTCCCTGTTGGTACCCAGGCAATCCTTGTTGCCAGCTTTAAGTAATATTGGATTATACACAAAAAGAATGGAAGGTTGATATTTTTATATCTTATTTTTTCAGTACATAGAATATCGTAGATAGATCTAAGCATATTTGAGCTTATTTTTACCTTACTCAGTAGTTTAGCCGCGCCAATAAATGGATCTTTAATGGCGTCGCTTAGATGCCTCTCACCAATAAGACTGAAAGGTAACTAATGTCCGCTAGTATATGGGAGAGGTGCTAATACCACTCCCTCATACAGCTATTTAAAAGGCCCAACGTCAAAAATCTTTGCACTTGCACATTTCAATGTTTATGATTTATGAAAAATTGCAAACAATAGAGTTCTGATCAATACTATGGCAAAAATTCAGTAATAATACAATTATGAACGATACAAGTTTTTTTAATTGAAAAAAACTTGGTCGAGGATTCCTTTGACTGTGGTTTCCTTTTAAGGTTCTTCATAGATTGGCGCGAGATATAAGAAGTAGTTTTGTACTTAGTTTGTTTTTGTATTTAAGTTTTGTTTTTCGTTTTGTTCTAGAGTTATGATATTGCTAAGATAATATTTGACAAGGGCTGTCTAGAGGCGGCCGAGGAATGGTTTGACCACAACCTGTTGATTGTTGCCACTTCTGCTGTTTGTACCGCTTTTGCACAAGTAAGTAGTTTTTGTAGATACCAGCACTTTTTATGCCTAATATTATTTTTTATTAAAGTGAAACTTTTATTACATCGTCTCAAACTTTTTCGTCTGTGTGTTGCATGTCGCGTGACGGTCGGCCGCGGAGTAGGGATAAAGTGAAAGGCGCTCGTCAGAGCAGCCGAAGGCAATATGGCGGCGCCTATAGTTCGCATCAGCTGACCGTGTAGTGTATAGATTCCGAAAATGTTTAGTCAAATGTGAAAAAAAGTTTCACTTTTAACGTGGTTTCATAAAACCACACAATCCTTTATTTCAAATACAGGGCGTCTCACGGGTATGCAACATGGAGAGAAAGTACCTTGAATATTGTAGATACCTACAACATTGTGCTGAAAGAAGACATTATTTGAATTTAAAACACAATTTAAACTCTACTCCCCGTTGTGGTGGTAGATACCCCTTGGTCTTCTAATGTGAGTTTGGACGGAAGGGGTAAAAGCCCACCCCCTTTTTTTGAAGGTGTTAAAACTTTTGAAATCTTTGTCTATCTTTCTCTTTTACATAAGTTATTTTCTAACTTTTGGGACAATATACAATCTTTGTTTTTTCATAAAATGTTGAAAACTCCTGTTCATTTAACTATTTGTTTAGATCCTGGGGATTTGCTTCGCGCAGAACCTCCGCGCCGACATATTCGCGCAGAAGGCGAAGTGGCACTGACAATCAGCCTCTCCTGCCGCCGTGTGAGCGTCGCGCCCGCGCCCCGAATATGAACTACCCGCAATTCTAGCTGAGCGTTTGTACCTTGCTTTCCTTTATTGAGTAGCTACAAGATTATTTTTAAAACACGCAGGCTTAGCTATGATAATGAAAATTATAGTCTGGTGACGTGAAATATATTATTATAGCTAGTATGTGGTATTGTGGTCACTCAAAAATAATATTAAAGACATCTGTGATGAGTTTTACGCTCGAATTCGTAGTTACTATAAATTAATATAAAATATACGAAATAAAATAAGCAAGTTTATTAAAAAAATAAATTGACTGTTCTACCGTCTATGAATTCCAGTGTAAATCTCGCACTTTATTTTTTGTGACCATATTTTTCCGTGTATTTTACAGATGTTTAAATGAGTAGATTTTTTTGTTTAAATATTATTGAATAGTATAGCGTCTTGCAAGTAGGGCTTGTGTCACTAGATGCAAAGGCTTGTTTACTTTTTTTTTAAATTAATAATAGAAATCATAAGATCTCCATTGCGTCATTTGATGGTCTGACTTGAAATATTTCCGGTTCAAAAGCTGCAATGTATTTTTTACAATATTTTTTAGTACAAACAATGCTCTATTTCACTGAGCAGCATATTTAAATATCTGTGGTATATTCGGATCCTATTATTATTTTGTACCTCCTATTATTCGCATTTATTTGCCTCTAACTACCTAGATTTTTCGTCCCCTTTTTTCTCGTCTTTACTCGCATCCCGCATACCAAATCTTCGCAAAAATCCTTACCCATGGATTATTAACTTATTTGTACCAACTGTTAGCTGATTTCGAGAATAGGACATCCCTAGAGACCGTGCAACGAGACATCAGTAGTCGATAGGAAAATGGCGTCGTGATTCGTAGATGATTGTTTTCCTTGTTTTAAAGAGAAACAGAGTTCTAACTGAATCCAATGGATGGTTTTCGTCTTAATACTACCTATCTACCTTCTAAAGTAGACTTTGAACCAGACAGTATCTGCACCTATCTCTCTGTATAGTAAGCGACAAATCATTTTTCGCTGATACCTGTACCTAAAAAGTGACTGCGCAAAATAAAAATTAAAATCAGAAACTCGTTCTGCTCAACTCGGCCACGTGGTTAGTCAGTCACTTTTTGACACCAATTATACATACTGCTGTTGTGACCAAAATGATCTCATTCAAATGGCATTTATAACCGACTTCAAATAAGCAGCCGGTCTACTCTTGAACGGGATTTCGATCGCAAAGCAATTAAGTTTTGACGGTATTCTGACAGAAAACCCATAGGATTTCTGTCAAAATTCCGTCAAAACTTAAGATTGTATTTTAATATTAATAAAAATATACAAAGCAGCCGTTTGCAAGACTGATACCTTCTGATGACAAGTTTTCTCATAAATCTTCCTATTAGACTAATAAATAAATGCTTACTATTTGAATTAAGTGGGCGATGGGAGGTTTATACCTTTGGCTCGCAGGCTTGTCGGTTTTAGCTCGCCAATAGATCACCCATTTTTAAAGCATTTATTTTTTTTTAACATGTTATACTTATTTCTGTCCGTATTCTAGAATGTTTTTGTGCTTTATGTTTTTTTGGACGAAATTTTCGCACTAAATTCCCATTTCCTTAAGGCCTGCGCACACCTAGTTCGCTGGCGGTAGCGATCAGTGAAACGCTGTCAAATATTCGCTGTCAAATCTCAAATCTGACAGCGATATTTGACAGCGTTTCACTGATCGCTACCGCCAGCGAACTAGGTGTGTTCGGGCCATTATTCTATTCTTGAATCTCTTTCACTTACTCCCTGTGGCGTTTCCCTATTTCTCCTTCTCTAATCTTGTGTACAAAATATGAAAGTTCTGTATAAAGTTTATAAAATGTTGACTCTTGTAGGAACTCTTCGTGAATAAAAGTTGGTGCCAACTTCTCATCCTTAAACTCACTGCCAATCCTATTTTAAAATTCAAGAAAGTTGGTGCCAACTTTGATTCGCTTAGACTAGATAGACATGTGTTCAAATCGCCAACTAGCCTTAACGGGAGCTGTGGATGAAAAATAGTGCATAATAAATGTATATTTAATCAAATGTTGATTGGTTACAAGTTTAATTCGCATAATAAAGTATTTAATCCGGCGCTCAAAAGGTTTGTCACAGTTTTATTTTAGATTTTTTTTATTGATCTGGGGCCTTATTCTCGGCTCATCTCGGATCATTTTGCAATTTTATTTTATTGCTTCTTTTCGAAGAGAGAATGGATGATTTCCTTGAGAAATTCATCGACGACCTCATCGTAGAAGCCTCGACAGCTATGATATACGGAAAACGTAGAAAAAGTGAGAACGAGATTTTCAATGTCCCATAAATACACATTGGCATTGCACAACCCCGCACTTTTTCTACGTTTTCCGTATATCGTAGCTGTCGAGGCTTCTACGATGAGGTCGTCGATGAATTACTCAAGGAAATCATCCATTCTCTCTTCGAAAGGAAGCATTAAAATAAAATTGCAAAATTATATCGGTCGACCCGAGAATTAGGCTCCTGTATCCAGGAATCGGTGCTGTTTATGTGACAACCCTATTATATTAGATTTGCTATACATTTGTTTGAATTAGTTATTTTAGTATCTTTCGAGCGCAATTCGGGTCGTGTGTAGAGCGGCAGGAGAATAATAGTTGACAATATTTTTAGGCGTAATATAGTATTAATAATAGACTTTATAGTAGCATTATTATAATACGACCATATTGTTCCATCTGCTAGAGATGGAACAATATGGCCCAACTGATGTTCAGTGGTAACCATCGCCTATAACAAAGCATTGCATCGTAGGTCACGCATGTCAGGAAAGTGCCCTACGATGCACTGCAGGCATCCATTACTCGAGTTTTTTTGCATACTCTTATTGTGTTTTCATTCAAATTTCGCTCAAAAACGGGAAATCTCTGACTTGAGGTGATAAAGAATATGAGTGGATCGAAGTCCGATGTTCAATATTTAGTTTTTTTAAGTAATCTCAGGAATTTCATGGCATTTTAGGTCGAAGATCAGCTACTAAGTACTTGTAGGCACAACATTAATTTAATCAGCGTACATGTACTTCTGAAACATTTCTTGTTCTGGTTCCTACAGTAATAAAACAAAGTTGGATTTTAGATTTTGTATAGTCATAAGACAGTTAGTACAATTGATAAGAACACTCGAGAGCAATTAATTTGGGTCACCAACCAGACAGAAATGAACACCAGCTCCATTGAATATAATTATGTTACTTTATAGAACATATTTCAACGAGACTTGTTGAAAATTGGTTACTTACTACATTTCTAGCCTCCGCAATATCAAAGTTAAAAATAAAGTGGCCCGAATTATTTGCTCCCGAGTGTAATTGCTAAATAATGGTTCATTGTCCGTTCTCCACTAAGTTTTACCTACGCTGGTTAATTTAGTCTTGGTATTTTTAATAGTTTGTATTTCTTAACGCATAATATAAATATTTTATAAGAATACTCATAATATTGCTTAGGTTGACAAATTCTCACAATTTTAATTTTATGATATATTTTTGTAAAGGTTGATATTATTTTTAAATTAGAAATAGTATGCATTTTGTACTCGGCTTTGGTGGTTGTCTAGATTTAAGCCAAACAACGGCAATACATTAAAAAAAGTTGTGCGCTAACAGTATTTAAAAATAACATAGCATAATCTTTTTATATAAATGAATAAGTTAAGTATTTAAGTTTTAACAAAAAAACAATATAACATTTTATAATTGTTTGTGTAATCTCAAAGTGATGTCATTTTTTTTTGTTTATTAGGTCCAATAAACTAATACCTTCCTACAACAAAAATAAAAACTTTTGCAATTTAACTAAGTATAAAGTACTTATAGTAGTAGGCAACAAATATTGCACATCGGCTAAATTCGGCTTCATAGAGCGTAGAGTGCGTCAGAAAGAGATAGCGCTCTACAAAAGCAGAAAAGCCGCAGCAGTGCAATTTATTGCCTACAACCGTACCTGCATATTTTTTTACAAGTTTATTAGAAACACTGCCTTAATAAGTACATAAAACAAAAATATTGTAAATAAGTAGAAACATAGAAGTATCCAATTTTTATACGACCTATGAGTTTTAATAAAGAATTAGTCGAAAAGCGAAATAAATAAAATTGCATTATTTCAATTTGCGTAGTTACTTATTTTTTTATAATTTAATTATCACAGAAAAATCTAGTAAAAAAACTTTATGTAAGAACTCAACTTTTTTACACCTTATTGGAATTATTAAAATTGAAATTTTATATTTATTATTGTCTAAATTATTATAATTATTTGTAGGCATTTTATTAATTCAATAAAATAAAACTAATTTATAATTATAACATTTATTTTATTTATCTGCCATGTGTATCATCATCATCATCATCAGCCTGAAAAAAAGCTGGACATAGGCCTCACATTTCTCCACATTTCCAGGAAGAACGATTCTGAGCCCTTTCCATCCAATGACTTCCCGCGATCTAAACGATGTCGTCGGTACATCTGGATAAGGCGAAGGCCGTCCACCCACCCTACATATCTAAAAAAAACCCAGTGAAAAAAACTGAAAAAATAATTCAGACCCTTGGGAAATTTTCAAGAATACAAAAAAAAATAGCCTGCAAAACTAACCTACTGGTCAAAGGAGTTCAGGTTCTAACGGGATGTATTATACCTACCTGAGGGTGACAGATACAGTTGTGGCGTTGATGTGACTATTTCACTCGAAGTATATTCTTACAACACGCTGATTCGTAAGCTTAGCGATTTGAAAACACGACTGGAACTTTTACGGGTCTGCCTGTAGGAATGTTACTGGGGGCTGACCGGCATTTTTCAGATTCCAAAAAAACAGCTTTATTGAGTGGTCGCTAAATCAGCGTTCCATTTTCCGTTTTCCATTTTTTCAACGATCAACGAGTTGTTGTTTCATCAATTTTCCATACAAAAGAGAGAAAGACATGTGCTCACACGTAATAGTATATTTCATTACAAGTGCGGAAAGGCTGTCATTGCAAAGAGTTCCGACAAATGTCTACCCGAGCCGAGGCGCAGCCGAAGGCGAGGGTTGACAGTCGGAACAAGTTGCAATGACGGTTTCGCACGTGTACTGAACGACTATTTTTAATACTTACAGTTGCGAAAAAATTAAGCAATTTAATAAAACTATTTGCTATTTCCTCTTCTCTCCACGTAATAAATTCGTCGTATGTAGATATGTAGCCACTTTTTGATTTTTCCGGTAACATGTTCTCCGAAGCATTTTGTGCAATAATTATAGTGAGTTCCGGTGGTGTTAATTCAATAAACTAGGGTCGAAATTACTCATTTTGTGCAACAAACAACTAAACTCGTAAAGAAAATTTCTGAAAAATGGCGCCAACCGTAGAATATAAGCAGAGATTTTTTTTTTCTTCACCCATTCTGGAAGGCAAAGGGAACTATACCTATACAGCCAAGTCTTCAGTAGATTTTTTTTATTGATATATGAATTAAAAATGAAATTTAATGAGATGAAATGAAATGAAACCTAACATAACTCATTGAAACAAATTAGTCGCTTCTTTTTAGAAATATACGCGTATTTGCATGAATCATAAAAACTTCAATGAATTTTTTTAGTAAAAACTTCATGGTTGGTTTTTCTTTATAATATACATTATTTTGACAGTTGGGAAAGAAAAAGCACTAGTGCGGGAAAGGTAAAAAAAAGCACGAGTATGTCATGGCCCACATCTCACATCTGTATTAAAAACAACATTTTTTGGTAGACGAAATGCTACGAATATAATCAGACGTCCCTGTTGGTAGGTAGGTATTGGAGGTTGGTAAAGACTGGCTCAACCATGGATTTCTCAACATTGTCCACGCTATTTCCACGTTAAATAATTCGGCTATTTAACCCTGATAACGACACACTACGTCAGACATTGTGTCGGACGCGCGCTCACGTATCCGACGTAAACAGTGATAAGTCCGACAGATATTGTGCATTACTTTGTATTAGGACCCCGCAAATGGACTGTGCCACCAAATTGTTACTTAAAACGTCTGCTCTGATGTTTGCGACTGGCGAGGCTATTACATAGCAAGCAGTAGCCATACCTACCATAATATATACCTAAGTAAATTATACTTACAAAAAATTAAAAACTCCCGCCTAGGTGCATGAAAAGAAAGAAGAAAGAAAATACATTATTTCTTCACCTATGTATGTATACATATTACATACACCTATGTAAACATACTTATACCTATGTAGGTATGTGATTAATGTGACGCCATGAATTTCTAGCTTAACTAAGAACCCCAAAAAAATGCATATTTTTTTTTACAACTAGTTGATGGAACAAGCATATGGCCCACCTGATGTGAAGTGGTAACCATCGCCTATAACAAAGCATTGGCTCGTAGGTCACGCACGTCAGGAACATGCCCTACGATGCACGTCCCTGCGTCCATCAACTTGAGGCATAGGTACAGATGTTCAGCCTCACGTGCCTGTAATTTCACCGGCACCCACACCCTGCAAACCAAAACAGCATTGCTGCTTCACGGCAGAAATAGGTATGGTGGTAGTTCTTCCCCGGACGAGCCTTTCACAAAGAGCTCTACTACTACTCTACTAAATCGGAGCTACAAGGCCATAGACAAATAAACAATCAGTTAAAACAAAACTAAGATTTCAAACCTAAAACACCTCTATACGGTTGGGGGAGAATTACCTACTCCTTGCTTCGACCAGTCTAAAACAGAACAGTTCTGTTTCGATATAACACTAGGTACTTTCACAACTCAGATCTATTAAGTTGCACTATTAGAAACGCCTTGTAACCAATTAGCTACAACGCTAAAACGGCCCTGTCAGTGAGCTGTACAACAAATTAATAGCAGATAGGCCTTAATAGCTTGTTATGTACCTTATGGCCGCAGATTCCCGACAGTACTGTGATTTATGTTGTCTGTCCTCAATCTTCGTACCCTTTGACACCCTTTCATGGCGACGAGTCAGTTGGCACCAAAGAATAGTTATTTACGTAGAAATGTAATTCGTTTTTTGTAGCTCTGCAATATTTTTTTACAATTTGTAGGCTAACGTTGATAATAAATACCTATGGGTTGAAAACAATATTGACAGTATAACCATATAGATCTTGACTGACTGGTGACCTCGTCAGCTGGCTGATATTTAATGATTTTGATTCCAATTTGTAGGTTTGTTTTGTCTCACAATCTTCAAATTTTTAAACAAATCTTCAAATTTCGAATTTTCGAAGGACAGATGCCTGTCCTTCGAAATTTAAAAAGCGTAACACACTTCTACGCTTAATTTTTTAGTTGGTAGCAAGTCATAAAGAGTAAGCCAAGTGTGAAGAGAGAAAATTACATGTACCTACCTATCTAGACTAAGTAGGTATAAAAATGTCTTTGTTACTCGTTTTCTGGTGCTGGTAATATAGCAGAGAACAGAGACATAACTAATGGATGAATATTTTCTAGCGTGAGTTTCTTTTCTGGTTATTTTCTGTGCATTTGCTTTTGTGCTACCTACTATGCCGCAAGCTACGATCGTGTCACTTTTTCATTTACGGTACAAAGGGATATTTATAGCGGCGTGATCGATTAGCCGTATTTTGGGTTGAAATGTTTTGTAAAAGTTTTGGGACCAAAGCCTTTGAAAAACTTTTCTTTTGTTAAAGTTTTCTACAAGTCACGAGTTTCGGTCTGACGAAACCCATATCTACACACTGCAGAATGTAAACCTATTAGTATCCCTAAAGAATCCCTAAAGGTCTTTCACCTATTCAGCATCATCATCATCAACAGTCCACTGCTGTAGTAGGTCTCTCCCAAGACGCGCTACTGAGCCCGGTCTTCGGCTCCTCTCTAGTGCTTGCAGCTACATTCACCTATAATAAAGGTATTTTGTCGACAAAGATAGCCCTGGTGGCCCAGTGGTAGCGGCCCCGTCTTCCAATCCTAAGGTCAAGGGTTCCAATCCAGTCGTGTGCCAATGTCTTTTTCTGCCCAAAAATGTACGTAAATTATGGTGAAGGAAAACATCGTGAGGAAACCGGCATGTCGTAGAACCTAAAAAAATAAGTGCACATAGGAGCCTTATTGAGTCGTACTTAAAATCCTTTCACCACACTTGGTTATTCGAAAAAACCAGTGACACGATAAGAAGAAGCCGACAAAGACAACCAGCTTAGGATAATCAAATATCGTTGTAGGCAATAAATACTGCTCATCGGCATTTGTAGAGCACTCACACTCACACGTCTCTTTCTGACGCACACGCCTATGAAGCCGAAATTAGCCAAAATATTTGTTGCTTACAAAGTTCAGTACCCTGTAGGTACCTAGGTACATGTTGTTGCAAAAAAAAAAACAAAAGCTTTCCTATGAAGCCGAAATAAGCCGATTATATATTTGTTGCCTAGTACTGTAGGTACCTACTGTTGTTGCCAAAAAAAACCAAAAGCTACGCTCCTAAAAATAGAAGAAAACGATTCCTATGCTGCGGGTCGAATGAAGATTCTCGCGTTGAAACGAAATGTCAAGATGTCAAGTGACAAATGAAGCTCCACATATCCGCGTGACGTAGCCGCGACATATCCGATCCGACATGTGACGTGACGTCACGACGCGAATCTAATACGACACGTCCGTAATCGAATTTAGGGCACTGTGAAAGATCTTTTATTTATTGCACTGAGACGAAAGTAGTGGCTTTGTGATTTATCGCAAGTGCTACGAATTTTCGGGAAATAGAATTTGTTTGTGGAGTCCGATTGTGCCTCTTTGTCGCTCGTTCCGCGCTCTCGCTTGCACTTCAAGCCTTAAATGGAACTACTCAGAGCGAGGTAACGCCGCATGAGTCATGTTTTTTCGTGCGTGCGGCCAGCTCCATCGAATTATAAGACGTTGTCACGTCAAAAATATGTAAGTATTATATCAGCCATCTGGTTTACATAGTACAAGTTCAGCTTAGTTTGGGGCTAGATAGTATTGTGTGAATAGTCTGTGTGGGGATCCTCTCCAAATTTCATATACCTACCTACTAACATTCACATAGGTACACAGTTCACAGACATATAAATATATTTACATATTTACATTAACTACGTACCTACGCGGTGGTGTCTGCATTATTTATTATAATAGATATACTTGGATTCAATTTATAACCTCGAAATAGAGAAAGTTCTAGATGACCCATTGACTTCCTCACTTCGTTTAATTGGACGGGTTGTCTCGATTCACTTTGGGATCAATTTCGTGTTCAACCAATAAACCCAATACGGCAATATGGTAGCTTCTACTTTACTTAGAAGCTACCATTATTGCCTGTATCAGGTTCGGGAAACTTATCTCAATCAACTCCACTGTAAGCAATTTCCCTATCTGATTACACCCTGGTTTAATAGGTGTGTATATGTGTGTTGTGTGTATATTATTAACCTAATATTATAATAATTATGGTAAGTAACAATATACCTCCTACTGAAAAGGAGGTATAATTAGCTAGCTATGTTTATCCGAAAAATCTGCCAATAATAAACTTATTGTAAAAAAAAAGTTTTATTGGTATTATAGTGTTCACGACTTATGGGACATTATACAAATCTTTATAAATATTGTAGTCAATTGACACAACACTATCTAGCCCCAAATTACGCTATGGCAAACAGATAGCTGATAATAATACTTATAAATATTTTTCTATAAAAAACATTTAAAATACAATGTAACACCCATACAGAGAACAAAAATCTAGGTAATAAACTTACCTAGGTATTACCTTACTGGCCTCTCAGCTCAGTTGGTAGTAGCTCTACCTTCTGCGCCGTAGGTCGTGGGTTCTATCCCCACCGAGAACAAATATTTGTGTATTTATATTTTAGTCATGATCTTCTTGGCTTGGTCTTGTGGAACTGGCGCCTGGATTCACTTTGTTTGGAGTTAGGGTTCTTTTGGGACTCTTGGCTGTTCCAGTTTAAAACTTACTCGTTAGTAGTTTGTAGTCCTTACCCAAAACATAAACCGTTGACGGAATTATGAGGTTCCTACTTGCAGAAATGTGCAGCGGTACCGAGCTTTTTGACGTCAAACCGGCTCATTTAAATAGACCCGCGGCTTTACGTTCTGCATTGTTGTTTTCGTAGTTTTATGAGGGGTTTGACGGGTCTGGGTGTGCTGGTTGGCGCTAAGGCCTGAGGACGCGAGAAGGGCCTCTTTGTCCGCGGCACAGAGGCCGTCGCTCATTTGCTGAAAGCCCCGCTGTGAAGTGTCGACAGAAATCCGGCCATTTTCGTATAGTTCTGCTGCAGTTAAAAATGGGAGCTTTAGGGACTATTATAATGAGCAGTGATTACTTGCTTTTCAGAGAGACGACTTTTTTGCGACACCTTTGCTCTGAAATTTCCATGAAACAATTGGATAGCTTTGCAGATGTGCTTTCAGTTACAATTTTTTTAATGAAAATTCGCTATTTCCTAATCTATCTATATTTATAAAAGAAAGTCGTGTTAGTTACACTATTTATAACTCAAGAACGGCGGAACCGATTTTGGCAGAAAATTAGTGGGGAGGTAGCTTAGAACCGGGAGAAGGACATAGGATACTTTTTATCCCGAAAAAGCAACGGGAACGGGGTATTACGGGAACGGGCGAGCGAAGACGCGGGCGGCCACTAGTAATTGATAATTGATCCCTTATCAGAAAAAGAATCCATTGGTTCAATAATACAGGGTATACATTTTTGAAAAATAATTTGGTTCCATTTCCGTCAAAAGTAAAAGATTTTTGAAAAAAATAAATATGCAGTTATTGTTTCCTTATAAATCAAGGGCACGAATCAAGCCGCGACTTTTCCCTAACTCTCGTTGTTTCGGACTTGGCCATCAGGGTCCTTCTCAAAAAACCACTCCGTATTTGCGCTGTTTTTTTTGGTAAATGTTAAACGCTACCAGCTTATGTTCGATGAATGAAGAATCATACATAAACCAACCTCACTTGCTTACTTCAGTAGGTTCCTATATAAAAGATTGCATAAACCCAGGCCGTATATTTTACATTTTCCACCTGGATTTATACCAACTTCCCGCACAAGCAAACATGTCTGTTGCAAAGCCGACATTTAAGATCCATTGAAATCAGAACAATCATTTTCGTAAAAATAGTCTGTCGTGTTCCATGGTTGCGGGATTCCCGCAGTGCTGTCGCTTGCACGAGCTTGTAGGCAGGGAAATAGGCCTTTTTGCGACACATCGCATTTATTTTTATTTTTATACCTCGTCAAGTAGCTTCACTTTTTTTGAACTATTAAAATAATGATTTTTGTATTTTTTTATTGATTTAATAGTGTTAAATATCACAATTATTTTTATAATGATCCAAAAAAATTTATGATTTTTGTACATAATTTTCAATGAGTTCCAACAACTCAAAAAAAATTGCCCCGAGTTTTTAACACTTTAGACCCTGCCTGGTCTAGACCTGCTTAACAAAAGTCCCTTCTTAAACTCGTATTTTTACACTATTAACGAGATAAAAATCAAAAGGCATTTATTTGAATAACAAGGATTACACTGAAATGTCTTATAGATCAATTCGTACATACTCACTTAGTTTAGGTTTTCATGCAAACCTTAACTAGGTGAACGATCTGAGATGGTAACAGTAAAACGCTGTCAAATATGATAGCGGTATTTGACAGCGTTTTCTGATCGCCATCGCCATCGCTTAGATGTGCGCAGGCCTTAAAGGAGGTATGAGAATACTGGTTTTAATTGTTACCAATTACTTATAGCGGGTATTCTCTACATAAATATGGAGATTAGTAATGGGTGAGCTAAAATTTGAGGAATCCAAATAAGATATGATTTCATCGAGTTAAATGCGTGGGACTGAATAAGGCGGATAGATAGATAACACTTTTTAGGCCTAAAACACACACAAGCGACGTAAGGCAGCAGGCGTGGAACAGGCGTTGCGCAGGCGTGCGCCGCTTCAAAACGATTTCATACAAAATGTATGCAGGCGACGTTTTTGAATTATACACGCCTGCGCCACGCCTGTTCCACGCCTGCTGCCTTACGTCGCTTATGTATGTTTTAGGCCTTAGACTTTATTGTACACCCCAAGAAAAGGACATTACACATCGCTAAAATAGGCAAGGCAATAAAAGGCAGGTAACTGACGAAGGTATCTGCTTAGCTAAACAAGAGCTGTATACGTGTACACATCATGTTTTTGCCACCTAACTAAAACATGACTTGCAGTTGCTATTGTGTAACGGATCTATCTGCTTCATTAACCTCTGACCTGACCTATTTTCCTTCGTTTGCTGATGAGTTTTCTAATAGTCGATCCCGTTAAACGAGTCTCACTTGAGAAATAACTTTTGCAAAAATAAAGCCACTTCAAATAAAACTACTCAAGAGCCTTCACCACGCTTGGTTTGAAAGAATCAGTGACACAATATGAAGAAGAAGAAGAAGAATAAAACGACTTATTATAACTGTTAGGACCTCTGGGGTTTATTGTACCTAAGTGTAACACAGGCTTAGGTTTTTTTAAAGCTCTGTTTGATACAACTTTTGATTCAGTTTAAATCATTAGGCCTACCACAAGCTCTGTCTGGCTCTATCTCTGGCTCTGGTTTTGAGTCTGTGTGAGTGTTGACTAAATAAATCCGTCGAAACGTCACAGAGCTTGTGATAATAGCTATATCATGGTTTTTTGATCACTCTTTTTCTACATTTCATAATGAAAATACACACAGATCCAAATAAAACAATACTAAAATAATAATGACTAGTCAGGCAAAATAATCAAACCTGCTCCACAAAACCTACGCACCCGCTACACACACGCCTACCCTTTATCCGCTGAAAATTATAAAAGCGGATGCAGGGCCCGTCTCGTCAGTTGTTCCTTACCGGTGATAATCTAGTCCGTGCCATGTCTGCTTGCTAGCTCATTAGTCTTAATAAACGAAAATGCGGGAGGCATTTATATCAATTTTGGCGCTGTTGGCGGTGGCCGTTCCTACTAAATGCTCGGAGATTGGCAAAGACGGCTTCAATTTCTATAAAGGTACTTACACTACTGAGATTTGTCAAAGAACTTAATATAATGCTACGCTTTGTTTTATATCATTGTCTGATCACGTCTCATCACGCCTTTCACGATAGGTAGATAAGCCGCTAAAAAACTAAATCTGAAAAACAAAAAATCGAGTTGTAAACGTCGGACAAGACGCTCAGTACCATACAGCAGGTACTAGCTGATGAAACAGTGGGGTTACATCGAAAGAAAGAAAATGGCTTCATAGATTCCGAATAACGACTCCTAAAACTACACCCTAAAATTCTTAGTTAAAACCAAATCTGGCTATAAAAGAGACTTACCTATCTAGTAAACGGTGATATTTTCTCAACGTGGCCGTATAGATAGTTGAAGTGAGATTCTAGATAGAGCATAAAGTGAAATGAGGGTTCGTGATGGGCCATCGGCCCGCCGATTTCGGTGGGAAATATGCTATCACTGGCAAATATGCCTGTCGATCACCGCTCTTTCAAGACTCAGGGTCTATTCATATTGCGTTGGGGTGGAGACGGAAGCCACTTTGAAACATATCCATACCAATTTATAAATGCTGGAGTGTGTAGGTCTTTTTATAACGGTTTTAAAGCTAAAACGAACGAGTTATTTGGCACAAGCACAAGTCTTCGCAGTCAAACTAGGTAGGTACTTTAACTTTTTCAACCTCAATGGAACCTTACTGTTAGTTTTATTTTGTAATAAATTATAGTTTAAAAAACTAAAAAAAAAACGCTTTTATAACTAATTGAACTAAAAAGTTAAAAATAAAACTGTAATAATCAATTGAAAATGTATATTATTGGACAAAAAGCGTGGGGTGCTTTTTATAATAACTTCAGATATAATAAACTATTGATAAAATATTTACAACAATCAAAATCAAGCCCCCCACGCTTTTTGTACAATAATATAAATTTTCAATTGATTATTACAGTTTTATTTTTAACTTTTTAGTTCAATTAGTTATAAAAGCGTTTTTTTTTTAGTTTTTTAAACTATAATTTATTTTTTACTTTTTAGTTTTTTTTTTTCATATTTTTGCATTGTCATCGACCTTTGACAGGTGTGCAAAGTTTGAATCAAATCTGATCGTTCAAAGTAGGTTTTTTATTATTTTTTTTATTTCTTTTCATTTTTTTTTTTTTTTTTCATATTATTTCATTGTCATCGACCTTTGACAGGTGTGCAAAGTTTGAATCAAATCTGATCGTTCAAAGTAGGTTTTCTTTATATTTTTTTTATTTCTTTTCATTTTTTTTTATTTTTTTTTTCATATTATTGCATTGTCATCGACCTGTGACAGGTGTGCAAAGTTTGAATCAAATCTGATCGTTCAAAGTAGGACAAAATCGAGCTCAAAGGGGACGGTTACATACATACATACATACATACATACATACATACATACATACAGGTGAAGCTAATAAAAGCGTTATAAAAATGTCTTGTTTTTCTAGTCTTGGTCGCGGTGAACTGTTAACGTTTCAAAGTGATCCTTGAGAGTCTAGTGAATACGTGATTTTCGACTTCATTTGTAACGAAAACCCGTGCATAGCCTGAGTGGGTCTAATCGTTATAAAAGCTTATGATAAAACGAATGATAGCTAGATTACTTGATTATCTAGAAATAATATGCCTGTCGAAAGCAAACGCTTCTGACTGACATTGGAAAATTAAAGACGAACTTTGAGTATGCCTATAAAAAATAAAAGGTGGCCTAAAATATTTCCAAGATGCCTTTGAGCGCCCGAAGCTTGCCCGAGGTATGAAAGAGAATTTCTGATGAAAAAATATTAGTGAATGTTTAATATCTTCATTCCAATCATTGAGAAGTGAAACTGCTTATTTTTTTGTACAACGCTGTGTAATTTTCTATTAACAACCTCGATGAAAATTTTTTTTTTACCTATTTACTACAGAATGATAAACAACAGCTGCTTACAGCTTTTTTAAGCATGCTTTTTTCACCACACTTGCTTCGAATGAACCAGTGACACGATTAAAAAGAAAGAAAGAAAGAATAGGCACGCGCCGCACCGCTATGTCTCTGCATTTTAAATTTGTCATATCTTCGGAAATATATTGTATTTAAATTACATGCTAAAAAGGGTGGTCTGTGCTTTATTTTAAGCATTGATATTAACATTTTTAAAACGTGTCACACACACACTTTAGAATATGAACCAGAGTATTTTGTGGAATTCAGTTAATTGAAATGGGGTAGGCCTACGCCAAGGAGGCAACTACTATGTACTTAAAGTATGTACTATTATAAAATTTGTGTAAAAAGTAGTAGAAATAAGGGCTCATTTTTTTTTTATTTAGTTCCTTGAAAGCCACCAAACCAATCAACTTTTCAAATGTTCCATAGATTATCTACGAGGCCGTTCTGATGATATTGGAGACGAGAGCACATTAGAAGATCGTGTCGTCTGTAAGTATGAACTTTAGATCTTTCGTAATCTAGAAATCTAGCTCATTAGAAGGCCTCGTCCGGGGAAGTACTATTACCATGCCGATTTCTGTTAGGCATTGTTTTGTTTCGGTTTGAAGGGTGTTTACTAGCTTAACACTCTATGCCTCAAGTTGATGGATGCTGTAAGGCTACCACAAGCTCTGTCTGGCTCTGGTTTTGAGGCTGTGTGAGTGCTCACCAGTGTATTGTACCTACTGTGTGTGAGTGATGTTTCGAGGTAGGATTTATTTAGTCAACACTCATACAGACTCAAAACCAGAGCCAGAGACAGAGCCAGAGACAGAGCCAGACAGAGCTTGTTGTAGGCCTACAGGGCAGTGCATCGTAGGCCACGTTCCGTGTCATGCAAAGCAATCTTGACTACTATAGTGTTACGGAAGTGGGTACAGGGATTGGAAGGAAACGAACGTTTTACCGAAAGTAGCGGTTTATTCGCACTACAAACACGTAACACTGCACTTTACGCGTAGCACTGCACGAAACGCGTAGCACTGTCCGACACTGTCCCCGCGCACTATGCGTTACACGGTCCAACGCTGTGCTCCGAACACTACCAGTCTACTGGGAGCACTTCACCACTTTGCACTTCACTATTCACTGTTCACTATTCACTTTCACTGTTCACTGTTCACTTTTTCCACTTTTCCACTTTTTCTTCTTGTTCCTTTCTTCAGATCACTTTCCACTGAACTGCCCGTAGACGCGCCTGCAGCTCCTTATATACCCGGAATTTCGATTGTCATTTATTGAATTTTGATCGTCATTTATTGAATTTCGATAGTCATTTCGTTTTCTTCTGTTGGATTCCGATCGTCTTTCCCTTCCTGTATCATTTCTTGTTTTAGTCTAGAACTTTCGGTTCTTTATTTGAATTCCTTAAAGAAGGCACTCGCCGTTACGAGAATTTTCTGATAGTTACGTCAGCACGGCGTCACACTACCCCCTCCTTAGACGTGCTCGTCCCGAGCATCGTTAGAGCCGTAGTACCGTGCCAACCTATCCACATGAACCACCTTTGCTGGACTTCTTGGCGTTTTCCGAATTCTATATGTGACATCATTGATCCTCGTAATTACTTGAAAAGGGCCTTCCCAACTCGGTTGTAATTTTGGAGATTTTCCTTTCCTCCGAACGGGGTTGTGAAGCCAAACAGCAGAACCTTCTTCAAAGGACTTGGAGTTGACGCTTCTGTCGTATCGAGTTTTCATTCGCTCACTAGCACGCACATTCTCCTCTCTCATATGCCCGTGAACTTCCTCCATTTTCCTTCTCAAATCTTCCGCGTATTCCGAAATACAGCTAGGCGTATCTGGAGGACAACCCGCGAGAAGATCCGCTGGAAGTCGAAGCTCTCTACCAAAGTTCGCTCGGGCCGGAGTAGTAGAGGTACTCTCATGAACCGCCGTTCTGTACGACAGAAGAAACAGAGAAATGTACTCATCCCAATTGTTTTGATGACTTTCAACAACTTTTGCCAGATGCCGCTCCAGAGTTTGGTTGAACCTCTCTACCATTCCATCAGATTGCGGATGATACGGCGTAGTCCGAGTTTTGTGTATCCCCATAATTTTGCATGTTTCCTGAAAGACTTGCGACTCGAAATTTCTGCCTTGGTCACTATGGATTTCAAGGGGTAGTCCAAATCGGCAGAAAACTTCATTCACCAGTTTGTTAGCCACAGTAACAGCTTCTTGATTTGGTAATGCGAACGCTTCCGGCCACTTTGTGAAGTAATCCATTATTACCAAAATGTAACGATTTCCACTGTTCGTTATTGGAAACGGCCCGGCCACATCCAAAGCTATTCGTTCCCAAGGAGCACCCACGTTGTATAACTTCAACGCTCCCCGACTTCTTGTTTGTGGTCCTTTGACAGAGGAACAACTCGTACATTTCTTGCACCAGTCTTCAACATCTTCCTTGCAGTGCAACCAGTAATAACGTTGACGAATTTTCACCAAAGTTCTCTTCACACCGAGATGACCGCCTGATGTTCCGTCGTGATACGCTCGCAGTATATCAGAAATCTTTGTCTTCGGCACAACTGTCTGAAGATGGTTGTCTTGTCCTGATGCACTCTCCCATTTTCGACATAAAAGACCATTGTGTAGGAGCAGGCTATTCCATTGTGCCCAATAGCTCTTAGTTACTGCACTCATTCCGGCAACTTCACTCCATCCTGGGCGAGCGGATCCATCTCTCACCCAATTGAGTATTGGTCTAAGGTCTTCATCTTCTTCTTGTAGTTTACGCATGGCATCGCTGCTCCAATCATCATTTACTGTATCAGTTCTTATAACTCGGACCATAGATTTTTCTTTATCTTCCTGTTTCACACAGTGCTTGCAGTCTTCAGAACACGGTCGTCTTGACAAAGCATCAGCATTCCCATGAGACTTCCCACTGCGATGCTCTACTACAAAGTCGTACTCCTGTAGTTGTTCAATCCATCGCGCAACTTGTCCCTCAGGATTCTTGAACTGCAGTAGCCACTTCAAAGCTGCATGATCTGTTCTGACTAAAAATTTCCGTCCCAATAAATACTTCTTAAAATGCTGAAGCGTTTTGACAACTTCAAGTAGCTCCCTTCGAGTGACACCAAATGTTACGGAAGTGGGTACAGGGATTGGAAGGAAACGAACGTTTTACCGAAAGTAGCGGTTTATTCGCACTACAAACACGTAACACTGCACTGAACGCGTAGCACTGCACGAAACGCGTAGCACTGTCCGACACTGTCCCCGCGCACTATGCGTTACACGGTCCAACGCTGTGCTCCGAACACTACCAGTCTACTGGGAGCACTTCACCACTTTGCACTTCACTATTCACTGTTCACTATTCACTTTCACTGTTCACTGTTCACTTGATACTGGTATGCGCTGGCCGGTAGCCGTTGTTAGCTGGTAGGCTCTCTTCTGAACGTTGATCTTTCCGTTTCTTCTTATCAGCTGTGTCCCAATTACCGTACGTGACGCTCCAGTATCCAAAGTCAATGAGCACGGAATTCCATTTACCGATCCATTAACAGTTAAGCTGTTGCCATCCGTGCTCTGATGAATCTTGATTTTCGGGGCTTCATGTCTACCGGCCAGCGCCCACCCCTCAGCCCTGGCTGGAATTAGTTTTCCTGGTTCTCCGACGCTTGTACACAAGCATCGGTCCCTCGTCTCTCTGCGATTCGATTCGGGCAGCCGCTTCTTAGATGTCCTCGTTCCCCACAGTTGTAGCATCTAGGGACGAAAGCTCTGCGTTGGTTTACCCGCTCCACTTCCGTAGAATTAATTTCCCTCAGACGTCCACTCCTCGGGTCTCGTCGGACGGCCTCTACTTCGAGCGCATGCGCGACGGCTTCCTTGATGTGACCGTGGTGACCCAAGCGCACAGTAGCTCTTACTTCCGCGTCGAAAATACCGTCAACAAACGACTGCAAAAGCATGCTGTCAATGACCGACGCCGGCGATGTTTGGTATGCCTTCCGGACCAACTTTTCTACCTCCAGGGACCACTGTTGCAATGACTCGTTTGCTCGTTGGCATCGATCACGGAGTTGAGCGCGGAAAACATGCTCCAGGTGCGAGTCCCCATAGCGCGACTCCAAGGCTTCTAGCAATTGCTCGTAGGTAGCATCACTCCCCAAGGCCTCCAGTACGGTCAAGGCCTTGTCTCGCAGTCCCAAAGTGAGTGCGGTTTTAGCCTGACTCTTGGTCCACCCATTAAGGTTCATCACAGCCTCAAACTGAAGCTTGTAGGCCGCCCAGGAGGAGGTTCCATCGAAAGGCGGGACTTTGAAATTTCCGCCTGCAGTTGACGCACTTACTATGGACGCTGAGACCGGGATTCCATTCGTTTCGAGCTTCTTGACGACTTCCTCGACGGAAGAGAGGCGGCTTCCGTGTTGTTGTACAGTTTTGATACCTTCCTCAATGGAACAGAGGCGAGTCTCATGCTGCTGTATAGTTTCCTCCACTGCTTCTACCCTCCGCATACTGTCGGTGATAGCGGTCAAGAGACTTTTCTGCAATGCGCACATCTGTTCCTCTTGCCGGTGGCCTTGCTCCTCCTGGCGGCGGGCATCCTCTTCTTGGCGGCGTGCCTGCTCCTCCTGGATGGCGCGCAGCTGCTCCTCCTGCCGGCGGGCTTGCTCCTCCTGCCGGCGAGCTTGCTCCTCCTGCCGGCGGGCATCCTCTTCTTGGCGGCGAGCTTGCTCCTCCTGGATGGCGCGCAGCTGCTCCTCCTGCCGGCGGGCTTGCTCCTCCTGCCGGCGGGCTTGCTCCTCCTGCCGGCGGGCTTGTTCCTCCTCCCGGCGAGCCTGGTCCGCTTGCATGGCGCGCAGTTGCTCAAATAAGGCGCCAAGGTCTGGTCCAACCTGGGTCCTCATCGACGAACTTTCCGGGGTTGCTCCACCGGAGTTGTCTCGGCGCCCAGGGGTATCTTCCTCAGGAGCCTCGGCGCTGGAGCCACCTGCTTGCTGCGAGGCAGTCTTAGCGCGAGTACTCATGCCTTCTCTCGGCATGACAGGCATTTTACCTTCCAATCCCACTTCTGACACCAAATGTTACGGAAGTGGGTACAGGGATTGGAAGGAAACGAACGTTTTACCGAAAGTAGCGGTTTATTCGCACTACAAACACGTAACACTGCACTGAACGCGTAGCACTGCACGAAACGCGTAGCACTGTCCGACACTGTCCCCGCGCACTATGCGTTACACGGTCCAACGCTGTGCTCCGAACACTACCAGTCTACTGGGAGCACTTCACCACTTTGCACTTCACTATTCACTGTTCACTATTCACTTTCACTGTTCACTGTTCACTTTTTCCACTTTTCCACTTTTTCTTCTTGTTCCTTTCTTCAGATCACTTTCCACTGAACTGCCCGTAGACGCGCCTGCAGCTCCTTATATACCCGGAATTTCGATTGTCATTTATTGAATTTTGATCGTCATTTATTGAATTTCGATAGTCATTTCGTTTTCTTCTGTTGGATTCCGATCGTCTTTCCCTTCCTGTATCATTTCTTGTTTTAGTCTAGAACTTTCGGTTCTTTATTTGAATTCCTTAAAGAAGGCACTCGCCGTTACGAGAATTTTCTGATAGTTACGTCAGCACGGCGTCACACTAGTAATGGGAACCATGCACTGAGCATAAAAGTGATCTGTTTGTTCCATTCGTGATTCTCCATCTGATTGTTCCATTAAAGAGTCGCTAAAAAAAAAAGTTAAAAATGATTCCTGCAATTTTTATCAACTGATGTGCTTTGGGAAATAATATTTCAATTATCTACAAATATTTATGGCTTTGGCAAATTCACTTTAATTGGGTCAGGAGGAATTCCTGTTTTAATTGGATATTCCCGACGGATATACCCGTCGGGAATATCCAATTAAAACAGGAATAAAACTTCTCATGTTTATTTTACAGTTTGGGGTAACGTTTTAAGAGAACCCCTTGAGACACCGTCTCGCGTTAGTTTACCGAACGGCTAATTGGTAATTTTATGTTGATGGAGGGTGACGCCTGAGTTTAGGGGTTGAAAAGACCCCCAAAATCAATCTACACTTTTCAACCTCGGGACGGGCGTGGACGTGTTTGAATTTAAGGGTTGATGAATAGTTCCCCAAAAATTATTAATTTAGGGTTGAATTATGACAGTGTCACTACTTACAACTTCATCATCATCATCATCAGCCTGAAGAAGTCAACTGCTGGACGTAGGTCTCCCCTACACATTTCCAGGAAGAACGATTCTGAGCCCTTTCCATCCATCGACTTCCCGCAATCTTAACAATGTCGTCGGTCCATCTGGTGGGTGGGCGCCCTACGCTTCTACAACTTACAAGTTAATGTCAGCATTTCTATGTTTTGTAATTGATTTTGTTCAACAGATTTCTACCGTACACCCTTGCCTCTGTACCCCAGTCTACTTCCTACTCCAGAACAAGAATATAAGAAGAGGACAGGAAACGCTTTCAAAAGTAAGTACCAACAATGAGAAAAGTATCACTAAGTAGTAACAGCTACTAAGAATCAGCAGGCCTACCACAAGCTCTCTCTGGCTCTGGTTTTGAGTCTGTGTGAGTGCTCACCAGTGTATTATACTGTGTGTGTGACGTTTTGAGGTAGGACTCATTCAGTCAACACTCACACAGCCTCAAAACCAGAGCCAGAGACAGAGCCAGACAGAGCTTGTGATAGGCCTACAGGATCCTACATTATTTTTTCGACCAAGCGAAGACAATGCGAGAAAACATAGTGCTAATGATAGGTCCAGTGTTCAGCTTGCAACTTTTAAAGAAAGAAAGAAATAAAATTTATTTATTTGACATAACATACACAGAACGGTGACATTGACAAACATAATATTATAATAGGCACAACGATAAAAAATACAAACACAAATAATAAAGTGAGACTCATGGGCCCAATGGATGTGGGTGGCCGATGGGTACTAGATACCTATGTGCAACATTTTGATATAAGACAAAAAAAAATATTTAACATAACATACACAGAACCGCGACATTGACAAACATAATATTATAATAGGCACAACGATAAAAAATACAAACACAAATAATAAAGTGAGACTCATGGGCCCAATGGAAGTGGGTGGACGATGGGTACTAGATACCTATGTGCAACATTTTGATATAAGACAAAAACGTTTAAATATGGTGTGCCCCTGACTACCACCTTGGCTGCTACAAGAAACTGAAGTGGATTAACTGGGATGGTATATTAAGTCGTGAGCATTTTATAAAGCTAATTCTTTGTGTAGTCAGTATATACAGCTTAGATTAAAAGCTGCATTAAAACGTAAAGATGCAAGATACCACTCAGACTAATGATGACATTGCCTTTCATAGTGTACAGTTTTGCATAGTGCAAGCGTGGAGTAACTCTCAACGATCTGTTCCTGTCTAGTGAATAAAAAGCTCGTTTGTCTGATAGATCACAAGCTAAGCAAACTACTAGTGCACTAAGTAAATTACTTCGGATAAAGTAAGAGGTAAAATTCGTGCAGTGATGCTTAAATTTTTATAATGTTCTTTGTTTAACCTTACGTAGTAATTTAATAGATGGCGTTCTCCATCACACTCACTCTTGAGTTCAACAGATGGTGCTAAAAGTTGATTGCTGTAAACACGAATAAAACGACATTTTCTAAAAATGAATCCTAGCTAGATCGATTTATCACTCCCCAAAACCACTGTATAATAAATTTCATGAAAATCGTTGGAGCCGTTTCCTAGATTTTATATATATATATATATATACTTATAAGATTTTCTCCTTTATAGGTATGAGATATGTGATTTTTTTCAATAAGTATTTTTAAGCAAAAATTTGTGTCAAATATTTCAATGGTTGGCAATCTGTGAAACCGGTCCTAATGCCATTTATTTCTCACAGATCACATGCTAAGCAAGGAGATGTTCGATGGTGTGCAGAAAAAGCGAAGCTCGAAGACTGCGCTCTCCTTTTTGATGCAGGGGAAGCACCCTTATTTCGCGTGAGTGTTATTTTGTACTTTTTACTCTGACGGTACTTATTCTATAATGAAGGTTTTTTTTCAACCTAGGGTATCAAATTATAAAAACCGTACCGTAGTTTCGTTAAAAACAAAAAAGCCTATCAATATTACTATGTACTATTGCAGATTCTTATATTTATATTTTTTTAATATTGTGTAAAGTTAATTAAATATTGTAAGTACGTTTATGTAGGTTTTTTGTCAAAATCAAAGAATATTAGGCTCAATTATTTAAATCTCAGCAATCAAACTCCTCCCTCTCATGTCCAGTTCTGTCCATCCCTAGGTTGCCTGGTAAAGATCGCTGTTAGCGATAAGGCCGTCCATTGTATTACTGTGACTGTTTTTTTAAGCCCGAAACTGTATTCTGTATCTATTTGTTTCATTATAATCAATAGTTATATCTGTATATCTATCTGTTTCTATTGGGACATGAAACGTGTAGCACTTCTACGAGTGCTACGAAACTCGTAGAACTGCTACAACAGCTTTGCTAGTCCAGACTTTGATGTATACTTTTTAGCTGTCTAAGTATATACTTGTATCACTTTATTCTAATACATTTACAGGCATGAAGGACGTTCTTGTCCATACGGCAAGTAGTGGATGGTGCATTTAGGATATTTAGGTAATAAGTTCTATTATCTGTCAAGTTTATCATTTTGATGTTTTGAAGCTTAAAATGACTTTTTAATTTATTTATCTTTTAAAACATACATAATCTAATTGTTGTAAATAGCACTAAAGAAACCACTAAGGTTTGTAGGGATAATGCTTCTAGAGAGTCATAAGCCAAAAGTCAAGCTTATAAATAAGTACAGAATATTTCTAACTCCTCTACTGTTAGTCCTGGCTAGTATAGTATTATACAGGGTTATTCATTATTAGCTGCAAATACTCAGGAATTAGGTTCAACAAATAAAATAAAAAATATTTATAAAATGTTTTTTTTTAAGTTTTGTTATGAAAATCCCGAGAAAATCGATAAAGGAATCATTGGCGCCTGACCTATTTTGACCTTTGATCCGCGCCCGCGCGCCGTGAGTGACACTCTGCGTTCAGTCACCGCCTGGGTGGGTCATCGTCCTGTTCTCCATGGCAATCATTATGCAATAGTCATAAAGAAATTAATAAAAATAAAATTTTTATACCAAAACTTAAATCAAAATTAAAAAAAAAACATTTCATAAATATTTTTTATTTTATTTGTTGAACCTAATTCCTGAGTATTTGCAGCTAATAATGAATAACCCTGTATAATTTATCTGTGCTGCCTGTGCTCCTGGAATTAAAAAAACTCTCCATCAATACCCATAAAATCAGATGATGGATGTCATAAAAGACTTATGGGAAAAAGCCTTGCGCACATCTAAGCGTTCTGCGGTGGCGATCAGTGAAACGCTGACAAATAAAACAGCGATATTTGGCAACGTTTCACTGATCGCCATCGCCTAGATGTGCGCAGGCCTTAATTAGATCAATGTGTTTTTGGTACATTTAGTAAATAAACTAATTGACTGTATTTTTGTGTAAGAAAATAGTAATCTTTTTTATTATTTCTTAAAACATTCTTAATTCTGATTGTTTCAGTGCTGATAAACCCGAGGGAGTCATTGAAGATCCTCTAAATTAAATTACGATAACTTAATTTTAAATACAAAAAGCTGCATGAAATAATTTTCAAGTTTAAAACATTTTTATTTTATTCAAACCTATGTTAAAGTAGATGCCGAAATTACAGGCACACTTGAATGTCTCAAGTTGATTGACGCAAGGTAATGCATGGTAAGGCACGTTTCGTGACTTACGGGCAACCTGCGTGACCTGCGGGGCAAGTCTTTGTTACAGTCTATGGTTACCACTTAAAATCAGGTGGATCATAATACTTGTTCTACCAGAAAATTGCATAAATAAATGAGTAAATTTTTGTAACATAAAAAAGGAGTATAATTTAGGTACAATTATATGCTTGATAAATGTATGTCGTGCACCAATGGTCGCATGAATCATAAAGATAGCACACATGACTGAAATTTATGACATAGCAATTTTCCACATTTAACCAACTGTACAATTCCGACATAAACTAACCCTTTTTACCATAGACAAGAAAATGTATTCACAGCTCAGTTGGTAGCTCTGCCTTCTGTGCTGTAGGTCGTGGGTTCGATCCTTACCCAGGACAAACATTTGTGATATCGATGTCATCATCATCATTATCAGCTTTAAGGATTCCACTGCTGGACATAGGCCTCCCTTACACATTTCCAGGAAGAACGAGTCTGAGCTCTTTCCATCCATCGACTTCCCGCGATCTTAACAATGTCGTCGGTCCATCTGGTGGATGGGCGCCCTACGTTTCGTCAATACTAATTTTAAAAGCGTTAAAAGTATCTTTGTGTATTTCATATCTTGTCTATTCACAGATATTTATTTTCTGTGTGGGTGTTATATTTTTTTTATGTAACTAGCTGATAGAACAAGCATATGGGCCACCTGATGTTAGGTGGTAACCATCGCCTATAACAAAGCAATTATATTGTATGTACTTACAAAAAAAATGTATTTAAGTATTATATCAGCTATCTGGTTCCCATCGTACAAGCGCTGCTTAGTTCGGGGCTAGATAGTGTTGTGTGGATTGTCCACAATATTTATTCGATAACCTGTCAAATTACTAATAAAAATTTGCCAATTCTTTCTTGCAGCTTTGCTTTTAGTAGATTTAAGATGTTTCATGTATTGGAAAGTTAATTAATATTGTGACCAGTGAATTAAATGTATTGTATTATCTGTATGTAACTACAATGTTAATAAAATGAGTGCTAAATAAAATCTAATAAAACTTTGTGATTTTTATTTATAACATCTCCGAACAAATACAAATGAGTTGACTTTTGTTTAGGTTAAGAAACAGGTTGATATCAAGATCTCTTTGAAAAAATACAAGATAGGTATTGTAAGCTGGTTTTGGGGATAGGACATCCCTACTGAAACCGGGCGACGAGTCACATCACTAGTCAGGATAGGAAAGATAGCGTTGTAATGCGTAGATGTTTTGTTTGCCGTGTAATAGGTAAAGTTAAACAGAGTTCTAGTTCTTTATATTCAATGGATATTTTCCCCCGTAACATTATGTCGTAAACAGGCCTTTGCATGTATTGTTAGATGATTTATAAAGCGTCAAGAGCTGACTGTCCGTTTTTGCGTTCATCAGCTTCGATTAATCTCAGAAAACCCATTGTTCATAGTGGATCTAGTGAGATTTTTTTTCTCTATAAGTAGATCCAATTTGTTATAATGTGGATCTACTGAAAAGTATTATCATCGCTAGATCCATTCACCAGCTGTATCATGCACTTATTCACCACTAGTTACAAACAAGTAAACAAGGAAACTCATTCTCTGAAAAATAAATGACAGTAAACGTCAGATTGACAGAAAATTACAGATTTTAGAAAAGGTAGGCGTTGCTAATTGCGAACGTCTTTCACTGTCCTAAAATTTGCACGGAACACAAGTAACCTACATTTGGTAGAGAATTGAAAAGCTCCACTTTTGGAGTAGATTAAAAGTAGCATGTAATGATTTCCGCGCCATGTAAAACTGCTCGTTTATGCATTCACAGTTTTCAGACAATGTATAAACTTCCCGGTGCCAAGCTCCTTCTCGAAGCGAAGCGGAATGAGCGAGCTCGCTATTTGATTTCAATAGAATTGAAAATTTGTTCACAACTACCATTACTTGAGCTCGGGGTTGTGCATTCAGTTCACTTACACTTTTTTGTAGCTACGAGATTTTTGAACGAGTTGATTTTTCAAAATTAAAGCACTCTGTATGCTGCAAAAGTTCCATCTCTTTCCATGTGGTGTAATAGCAGCCAAATGCTTAGCTTTCTACATTAAAAAAATACATAAAGACAAAAAAAATACGCTTACTACAAATTGAGGGTGTATTCTTGTGTACCTTGGAAATCCATGCAGGTTTTTTTATGGCCAATCAGCGACCACGGAAGAAAATTCAAGTCCGTAAAATAAAAAAAATCCTCAGTCATTTTTATTTAGTAGTCTACTACTAAACAAGTTTGTGCTTTGTTCTAGAAAATACTTTACAGTACTTAGGCTTTTCAGCATCTCAGTTTCCCAGTCATCTTTTTGTTCAGGTTTATTGCTTTCATTGGCATCTCGTTTCTAAGGTAACTTGATCAATAAGGATAAGTAAATCCAGACTATTCTAAGCTCAAAACGACAGCATTTACTACAAGATACACTGTCTTAGGTAATGACCAACATGAATTTAGAGGCGCTTAAAACCAACCAATGTTCCAAAATGATTGCAATTAGGTCTAAGAAATTGTAAGCGGATTCTACCACTGCTGATAAAATTCCTTCGTAATTTCAAATAAGCTCAGCTTAGTCGGGTATTACATTTTCAGAGATAATTTAAGAGTTTTTGAAGTTATAACAAAATAACGAAGACTTAAGTACAGTCAGTGACGAAAGTAAAATTGATTAAAGTAAAAGAGATTTTGCAAAGTAATGACAACTTCAGTTTCAGAAGGTTATCATGTTCAACCGATACCGATATTTGAGTTTAACAGAAATATTCATCTACTCTCTCTGTCATGACTCTTGCCGTAGGTCGTGGGTTCGATCCTCACTGAGAACAAATATTTGTTTGGTGAACACAGATTCTCTGTCTGGGTGTTATATAGTATTCTAAGTATGTATTTACAATAAAAATATATATGTATAACATAAACTATCTGGTTCCCATAGAACAAGCTCGGCTTAATTTGGGGCTAGATAGTGTTGATTGTCTACAATATTTAATTAATTATTTATTTATTTATTTCCTTCCTCCTTGTGTCGCGATCGGAATGCAACGCTTGAAGCTTCGTCTATTCGTATAGAGGCAACTAGGTTGTATGCATAATTTTTGATACCTACGCCATAGTGTTACGTGTTCTAGAGACAATGCATGTTATGTCCATCTCGTCACACTCGATTCAGGTTCGCAGGTACATAGGTACCTATTAGGTACTAGGTATTTGGTACGCAAGTTGAAACTTATTTATTGAAGACGAGTGACGATATGAAATTTGATGATGAAGTTTGACAAAACTATAAACTCTGCCACTTATTTTATAAAATACTAGTGACCTGTCCCCATGCTTCGCACGGGTGGACATTTATTTTTAAACACATAAATGCCTGCCTATGTTACTCAGGGTCAATGTAGCTTACTAATATTGAAATAATTTTTGAAATCGGCGCTGTAGATTTGGACAAACATACAAAAATATTAGTTTTAAAACTTTCAATTCGAAAGAATATTAGTAAATATATTAGTTTTTAAACTTTCAATTCGAAAGAATATTGTTCTACAAGTTTGTATAGAAACTAGCTAGCAACTTTAAAACCAATTAAAATACCCCTCAACCGCACAAGGCGCTATCGTTAACTCAGACAAGAGTTTTCTAGTTAAACTCTCGTATAACTTAAAATAACGCTGGAAATTAATAGAGGTAACATAATAATATGAGTTTTATTATTCACTAGCGATCTGCCACAGCGCATGGGTGGAAAAATAATATGTACCTATCACCTTTTTTTTCTAAATTACTCCCGTGCAAAGCCGGGGCGGGTCTCAGGTAAAAAATAACCTAATTTACTAAGAGATCATGTAGCTTTCTAGGGGTGAAATAACTTGAAATCGGTCTAGTAGTTTTTAGGTTTATTCGTTACATCATCATCATCGTCATCAGCCTGAAGAAGTCCACTGCTGGACATAGGCCTCCCCTACACATTTCCAGGAAGAAAGATTCTGAGCCCTTTCTTCTTTGAGAACCTTTATTCATGCGGGAATATTTATATACTTATTCGTTAAAAAAATTAAATCTTTCCTCGTTATCATAATATTTTTGTAGATTGCTACAAACCGTCTTGACTCAAATGTTGTCACTTTTTCTGTATTATTTTACGAGTAAAAGTACAGGTTTCTAAAGAAATATCGTATTTCGTGTCGATAAGGCCAATTAAAAATTGATGCCTTTCCTACCTTCTGTACTTATTTAAGTACTCTTACTACCTACTTGAAGACCAAGTTTTGTTTTGATGACGATCCAGGGTTTTATAATAGAGTCACGAGATTTCTCAGCAAGCCTGATAGGTTAATGTCATCCAAGAAATACCAACAACGAAAAAAACCTCTGACTTCTACTGATTCTTCTACTTGTAAGATAAAATTCGAGGGCTCGACCAGTATCTTTATTAGCAACACAGAAGTAATACCTACCATTCTGGGACGCAGCTCACGTCCATAGTATTAATTTTGGGTTTATTGAATAATACGTGACCCACATTGCCAATCTGGACGAGGTACCTATTAGGTGTAGCCACAGAATTGCGTCCACTCTAGTCGATTGCGATCACTGGTGGAGCCAAACGCGCTGACAAAGGAATTGTTTTTTATAGTGATCCTGATTGTGTGATGTGATTTAACTAAATAAAAACTTTTTGGTTTTGATTGGTATTGTTTATTTTTTATCTCGCATACAAAAGGCTGATTCAGACTGTGTCTTTTTCACTGTTGTTGAGCAACGCTATACGTCAATTAAAAATATTTCTGTCTCTACTTTCGACCCGTCAAAAAATCATTTTTTTCATACTATTTTTACCGGGGTACCGACCCAGAGATGGTAAAATAGGTACGAATGCTTTCAGTGATTCTTTTATTATGTAAGGTTCTTTTATTTAGGTACAACCAGCATCCTTTACAAAATGTTTATTTGGTATAAGTAAATTTGGTTTCTACAAGTTCCTAAGATTGAGGCTAATGGCGCTTTGTAATATGTCCACCTTTATTTATTTGTAAGGTAAAATTATTCTGAAATGTTCGAACGAATTTGCATACTGCGAAAAATTTAGACAAGGGTTTGGAACAGGGCCCATTGTGTATACTATAATGACGTTAAGCGGTGCCGAGCACGACAGGGTTAAAAGCTTGTTTTGTAAAAGCGTACCTAATGTCAAACTGACAGCTTCAGCGTATCTCTTGCTAACAAACAAAACTGGCTAAGTTAGAAAACTTTAGTTTTGAAAGTCAATCAATTTGAATTTATTTCACTTGGGCTTCGTGGTGTTTTACTGTGATAAAAAGCATAAATTAAACTCTTTTACATACTCAGTGGTGTTCTCGATACAAGCACATCCAATGTAATTTAACATTTCAATTACAATTGCTCAAGTGCAAAGCACAATTTTATAAAAACTCGTATGTTTGACAAATTTTAAACTTCACAATGTAAAATTAACACATTGAAAACAAATCCACTCATTCTAAATTCAAAACAAAATTCTCACTCCAAAAATTTGGTTTTCCACGTTGTGCCGTATTCGTTGACACCGTCGAAAAAGTGGAACCCCTTCGTGAGAGATGAAAAAGTAAATTGTGGAGTTGTTTGGGCGCACATTTTAGGCTCAGTTTACACCGACCGAGTAGGCACTTGAGACAGTACTCAAGTACTAAGCGAGTTTAAAATCTAATGCACATGCTCCAGTACGGCAAAAAAAGTGACTATTACGAGGATTTAAAAACGGCATTAAAACTTCTATTTTTAAATCTTTAAGACTTATGGCGGGTTTTGTCAAAAACAAATAACTACAGAAATATTGAAGTTTGATGGATAGAGCCACTCTTTCTAGTGAAACTAGTTCATAAGAGTAGATAAGATATTCTGAAAAAAAAACAAAACCTGTTTTATAGTGGTAAAAAGTCTAAGCAGTTAATGAACAAGAAGACCAAGTTTCTCGGCCCAGTAGTGTCTAGTATGGTGTAGTCTAACCGTAAGGGGACATGTTTGGCTAAAAGCTACCACGTGGTTTTGAGTGATGAAGACTAATGGCGATGACAACGGTAACGCACGCTACATGAACCTCAACGATGCTGAGGGCATGTCCTTATTAATATTCTGTCCCAGCATTAGATCGACCGGTAATAAATTGAGTGAAAATTCGACGAAAATATTCGATGACTAGAATAGTGATGGATATTAAAATATTTTAAGGCATCTAATGGCTGTAGGTAAGCATTGTAAGACTTAATTTGAATATTCACCTTGAGCCATGACTCAATTACCTATCTGCCTTAACGAAGGTTTTTTTGATAAACCTACAAAATTATCATTGAAATTAGTTACCGTCTTTAGTCGTCTGTACATACTGCTTATTTACTATTTTGGTTGCTGCAGACAGTTCCTAATTTTGTTTCATCCTGATTAATTAAAGGGTTATATTAGATTTAGTTTCGATGGTACAGTTACAGACGGCAAATTGACCTATCCATTCGCTGTCATTCCAGAGCCTATAAATGATACGCCAGAGATTTAAACTAATTGGTGCAAGATCCGATGGTCTACCCTACCCTTTGCTCAGTGTGTAGGTTTGGCAACACACGAAATTTATCTATACAGCTGGCAATTTTGAAGGCATGTATGCTATTAATTTAGTACGATTTTAAATGGGTACAGTAAGAGCCGTCATTGAAACTATATGAGTCAGGCATTTGTATTCGACTTCATGCGTGTGCCAGGATTTTTCATTCGAAACTAGCAGCCGCCTGCGGTTTCACTCGCCCCATTCTCGTTACTTTTTGGGTGTAAATAGTGTAACTAACACGACTTTCTTTAGAAAGACTAGCGGCCGCCCGCGGTTCCCTCGCCCTGCTCCCGTCACGTCACGTTCCCGTATTTTTTTCGGAGAAAAAAGGATTTTATGTCCGTCTCCTGGTTTTAAGCTACCTCCCCATCTTATTTTCAGCCAAATCAGTTTTGCCGTTCTTGAGCTTTATATAGTGCAACTAGAGTCTGTTCTGAAAGAGAACCGTCGTGACCAAATTGAGAACTAACGTTTCAATTTTTATATGGCAGCTCATCCTTTCTTTCAGTCAGCATTTTGCATCATAAAAATTAAATAAAGGAATAGTACACTAGTTGTGATAGGATCAAAACGCAACAGACGCGCTATTGTATTGCACACTAAACAAAAAAGGTGATTAAGCACAGCAGCGCCCTCCAATTCCACGACGGTTCTCTTTCTGAACAGACTCTAACATGGGAGACTAGCGGTCGGCCGCGGTTCCCTCGCCCCGCTCCCGTAACGTCTCGTTTCCGTTACTTTTTCGAGACAAAAAGTATCCTATGTCTGTTTCCTGGTTTTACCCCACCAATTTTTAGACAAATCGGTTTTGCCGTTCTTTAGTTATAAATAGTGTTACTAACAGGACTTTCTTTTGTACGTTACTAACATATAAGATATTATATGATAATTATAGATGATACACGAAGGCAAGAAGATTAAGGGAGACATCAAGTAAAATACAGCGGTCTAGTCTGCTTCACATGTGAGTTAGGTATGACATTTTTTTGGATAAAGCCGACCAACGGCTGTGAAGGATGATAATTACACGAGTAATTGGTGTCATCTTAGCTTCTAGGTCATAAATGTTCTAGATTCGTGACCTGATGAAAGCCTAAATTTGATCCCAAGGGATGGAAGTTAAACTAAATTGAACGATATACTTTATCTTTTTAACCTTCGCGATCATCATACTGATTCTATAATACGGGCATTTATCGCGTTTATTACCTTATTCGTTTTATTTTCCCCACGTTTCAGCTATGTTGCAATAATCGTGGTCGCGGGCAGACCGAAATATTCGAGTTAAATAGCCGTGTAATAGAATCAGTATACTTTATGTCTCACGCAATCAGCGTTCAGACAAAAGAGTACGGATATTTTTAGAATCGACTACCTTTTACGAACTGCTCTGGTGTCTAGATAATCGTATTGATAATCCCACTTGTCTAAACTTTTCATCATCATCAGCCTGAACAAGTCCACCCACAGCTGGACATAGGCCTCCCTTACACATTTCCAGGAAGAACAATTATGTGTTCTTTTCATCCATCGACTTTCCGCGATCTTAACAATGTCGTCGGATAAATAAAATAAACACTAATCTACACTAATATTATAAAGAGGAAAGATTTGTACCTATTTTTGTATGTTTGTATGTTTGTAATGAATAGGCTCAAAAAGTACTGGGCCGATTTAAAAAATTCTTTCACCAATAAAATGCTAAATTCTTCCAATTTGACATAGGCTACATTTAATTTTGAAAAAAAATTAGAGATCCTTGGTAAAATTTGAACAATGTAACCGAAGGTGTAGAAAAATGAGTCTTAAAATGTCTTTCGTCGAATGCGCTGCCGAAACTATTAGCGATAGAACAAAATAATGTACAACAATATTGTCTACCCCGTGCGAAGCCGGGACGGGCTGCTAGTAATCAATATTAAGCATGCGTGTGGATTTTTCCAAACACTGTCACTGGAACAGACTAATAGTTGTGGCCAAGGCTTGTATAATACTATTCTCAAAAACAATTACGACAAACAATGAACAACACTAATTTTTCAGGCGTATTGAAAAAGTGTTCATTTGTTTTTTTTTTCAATAAATACTAGTTTTTTTGAAACTTCTTTCGAAATTTAAATAAAACCATAAGTTACCTCCTTGGTTGCCATGTTCCAGCAAAGTAAAAGCACGTTCCATATTTAAATTTCACGACAGACATGAGTTTCCTATGTAATTTATCAGGCCGCTAAACACGACAATAGTGGATTTTCATACAACTTTTGCCATTCAAAAGAAGAAAAAAGTACGAATAAAATATAAATTAAAGTTGAAAAGATACGTCGCATAACTCGTACACGACTTAATTTTACAGCAGGGAGGGTCAAATGCGATCGTTAATAAAATAAGCTAGTATGTGCGCCCTCACACAACCTTTTATTCCTTTAGGAAACTTGAAATGAGCGTCATCAGAACGAGTGGATCACGTACACAGTATCAATTTACAGAAACGTGATCTAGGTGGCAAATGGCAATAGACATGCCAGTAATACTGCCCTATTCTTTGCGATGATCACCGTTTAATTAAAAATAATGGCTGTGTGGATGCCATATTGTTTCTGGTACCCAAAGAATAGTTGCACGTTTCCCACATTTTTAACGAAACTTTCCTGAAGATTAGCAAAGGTTCTTTTATTATTCTTTTAATAAGACCTTCATGGTGCGGTAGACAATTTTCTGGAACACTAGAAACGTGACACCAAAAAAAAAAAACAACGTGGCCTACCATGAGCTCTCTGTGGTTCTGACTCTGGATCTGGTTTTGAGTCTGTGTGAGTGCTGTTTAAATAAGTCCTACGTCGAAATGCCATACACACACAGTATAATATACTGGCCAGCATTCACACAGACTCAAAACCAGGGCCAGAGAAACAACGGCCTACCACAAGCTCTATCTGGCTCAAAAGCCAGATAGAGCTTGTGGTAGGCCTACTGTTTACTTTACCAACAAAAATGTAGAGCACGCAGAGATCGGTTCGACCGAAAAATACCATGTTGACGGTTCTGCAAAACTCCTCTGGGAAAACATAAAGTTACATCAAAATTGGTTAAAAGGATATTAGCAATGCAGAAATAGGTTTAGTTCGGACATGAGATTGGATATGAGGGAATTTCCCTGGAGCCTCCAGGAACATGCTTCAACGAAATTCGTTTAGCAGCATATTTTACTCAGAATGCTTTGGATAAGTTCGATAAAATGTCATCGATAGAGATATTATAAATATAAAAAAAGCAGCCAAGTGCGAGTCGGACTCGCCCATGAAGGGTTCCGTAGCATCAATTAACATAATACTTATAAAGGTTTTTGTAGTTCGTCGAAAGGTAAATTGCGGTTTATGATTTATGACGTATAAAAAAAAAACTACTGACTAGATCTCGTTCAAACCAAATATCGTTGGAAGTTTGCATAGTAATGTACAACATATATTTTTTTTGGATTTATCATTCTCTTATTTTAGAAGTTCGAGGGGGTGGGACCAACTTTTTTCCACTTTGGAAGTGTCTCTCGCGCAAACTATTCAGTTTAAAAAAAAACGATATTAGAAACCTCAACATCATTTTTGAAGACCTATCCATAGATACCCCACACGTATGGGTTCGATGAAAAAAACATTTTTGAGTTTCAGTTTCAAGTATGGGGACCCCCAAAATTTATAGTTTTTTTTCTATTTTTGTGTAAAAACCTTAATGCGGTTTACAGAATACATCTACTCACCAAGTTTCATCAGTCTAGCTCTTATGGTTTTGGAGAAAAATGGCTGTGACATGGCCGGACAGACAGACAGACAGACAGACAGACAGACAGACAGACAGACAGACAGACAGACAGACATGACGAATCTATAAGGGTTCCGTTTTTGCCATTTGGCTACGGAACCCTAAAAATACAGTGCCACCCCCTTATCTGTTCAGGTGGAAGGGATGCTATTCATACGCCTACCTCCTACCTCAAAATTGTGAGACAAAAGATATAATTATAAATATAAAATAAATATGGTGGACAATTACACACAACACTATCTAACCAGACTATACAATATATTTTAGGCGGTATGCGGTGGCGACGAGTGAACATAATTGCTTCCATATTTAACAGCGTTTCATTGATCGCCATCGCAGAACGCCTAGATTTGCGCAAGCCTTTAAATCAATAATCAGAGTCAGTGTTTCATTGATCACCACCACAGAACGTCTAGATGTGCGCATGCCTTTTAATCAATAACCAGAGTCAATTATCAAACTAGTCTGGTCTGACTGGCCTGGTAGAGATCGCTGTTAGCGATAAGGCCACCCGTTGTTTTACTGTGAATTTTTGTTTTTAAGTTAAATACTGTATTCCTATATGTGTCATAGTAATCAATAAAAAGTTATATAGCTATCTATCAAACTAAATTATCAAGTACACAGTTTCACGACGATCTCCAGGCACGGTAGATATGGCGTTAGGTATTTTGGTACCAAGTAATAACTACCAAGTAAATATTTGTGTGGTAAACATAGACGTCTGTTATCTGTCTGGGTGTTTTATTGTATAATATGTATGTATTTAAAAAATAAAGTAATTAAGTATTATATCAGCTATCTGGGTTCCCATAGTACAAGCTCTGCTTAGTTTGGGGCTAGACAGTGTTGTGACATTTTATTACTATTAGCAAGTATTACCCAAAAAATACAGGACCGTTATTTCGGAACCTAAATAATAATTCTAAAAGTTAATTCTCACAAAACTGCAACAATGAAGGTAAATCCAAATGAGGTTGGTTTAACTTTACTAAAAGCACTTGCGAATGAAAGCCCCTGTTTTTAATTAATTCACGGAATGACTGAACTTCATTAAAATATGAGCGTTCATTTCTATTTTAGTTCAATTTCAAGTTGGGTATTTTGTTCGGAAGACCTATTAGTGTCGTAGCCCCAAAAATGTATTTGGATAGCCAATTTGAATAAAATGTCCAGCACGAATTGCGTCACCAAAACGTACGAATTCATTTATTTTGCCGTGACTAAAATTCTTCGATGAGAGAGGCTTGGAAAAAAAACAACTTGAAACGATTTTAAAAACAGATTGGACTTAAAAAAAAAATGCCAGTGCCTTAAGCCTTGCGCATATCTAAGCGATTTGCGATGGCGATCAGTAACACGCTGTCAAATATGACAGCGATATTTGACATCGTTTCACGGATCGCCATCTCCATCGCCTAGATGTGCGCAGGCCTTGAGGTTTTGAAATTTTCTGAGATTTTGTAACGAGTGTTTTCAAAGCCAATTAGGGCTGACTTGTATACGACTGACTTGACTTGACTAAAAACGATTTTATTTATGTAATATATCCTAGTGAGGATATATTACAAAAAACTGGCAAAATTGATCCGAAATGGACAGATGTCATAATTAAGAAGAAGAAGAAGAGTCAGTCAGTTTTTAAGCAGACTTCTTGCTATGAACAGAGGAAGATAACATTCTCTACTAAGTAATAATCTATCTTGTTGTGAATTAACTAAACTCCGAAACTGCGGTGCGGTTCGAAGCTAGATTAAATACTTTCGAAGTACAGTCGACTGAAAGCTTCACTAGCAATATATTTACTTTGTTTTTTTTTTGCGGGACAGGCCACTAGTCGTAGAATAAAACCGATGCTGATACAGAGCCAATCCTATAACATGAAGTCACAAATATGGCGACTAATGGTGGTGTGTTCACGTGATTATTTTTTCAATTTTACGTATTTTTAAATTGCCTATAACAAATTCAAATATATTATTAATAGTTTTTTGCATCAAATATCATTATAATTTATGATAAAGTTTATAAATAAATAAGAAAATTGAAGACTTTTTAGATTCAACAGACCAATTGTTTCGAAAGAGCCAGTGACTAGATGCAAAGTCAAAGTGTATAATATATTTGCCGAATCACAAGTACAAGGGTCGGTAAGGGTAATAACTTTGATATCTATTGTGATTCTGCCCTATAAGGGCATGCAAAATTTAGATTCACAAATTTACTAAAAAAAAATAACATTTATTAAATACCATTTTTATGAAACAACGGGATATTTACCATGATTAAATTTTGTTGAGTTTACTTCCGATATTTCGGCACAGTTGCATGCTCCACATATAAAAATCAATAATACGAAAAAGAAGTGCAGCTGCTTGTACCTTGTGGAATTGAAAGTTACGTTCACCGACATCCTTTCACTTTACTAAATCCAATAAGACTTTGAGCAAATCCGATCAAATACAATCACCAATCTCGTTACTTGTCGAAGAACTTCTCATCAAATGGCATAATGTGCTTAGTATACCACTGAATGGCGTACTTGTATATGTACAACGGATTCAATTATTGGAAAGATTAGGTAGAGGTCTACCTATGAACAGTGTGGAAGATGACATAGATAGGAAAGAAGTGAATACAGAGATACGCTGGGGAATGAAGGTTCTCGAATGGCGACCACGAACCGGAAGGCAAAAAGTAGGGCGCCCACCCACCAGATAGACCGACGACATTGTTAAGATCGCGGGAAGTCGGTGGATGGAAAGAGCTCACAATCGTTCTTCCTGGAAATGTGTAAGGGAGGCCTATATCCAGCAGTGGACTTCTTCAGGCTGATGATGATGATGATGAATACAAAGATGATGGCTGATAGAGGAAGAGGAGAACATGTTGTCCCACCACATAGTTATTTTTATAAAATCCTTGATATATTTCTTTCAACCACTCGGGGTGTGAATGTGAAAACCGTGTAGATATTTTACTCTAGAAATGTGGTATTTTTGTAGGGTTCCGTAGCCAAATGGCAAAAACGGAGCCCTTATAGGTTCATCATGTCTGTCTGTCTGTCCGTCACAGAAACTGATGCTATACTGAAGAAACTTGGTAAGTATTAGATGTATAAACCGCATTAATTAATTGTAATTGTAAAAACCCCATAATTATTTTAATCTATTTACTCCATATTGACATTCGCGATTACCTTAGTAAAGCAATGGCAAGAGTCTGAATGTATAAAAACCACTAAGTAACACACGTCACAGATAACGGTATCACATGTTCTTTACAAAATGTAAGCTATTTGGGGCTGACTCAGGGTTGATGCAAGTAGATTTTTTTTATAAAAAAAACAGAAGAGAAGAAGAGAGCTCAGCAAACATTTAATAGCCTAAATAATTTAAGTTTTATTGTTAAAATATAACATATAATTTCATTCTAGGCCGAATAAAAAGACAATCTTAATATTGAGCCTAAATAAATTTTAATTTTTGTTTCACTGTAAAAATAAGGCTTAATTTCCTTTTCCATTTCAGGGTAATAAAGGTATCATTTTGTTGCTCATTATTCTTATCTCCTAAGTAGTAAAACACCTAAATTGAACTGTCAAAAGCTGTAATCATTCTCTCATCTTTGCTACATTTCTCACGTAACGAACTCATTACAACGCTCATTCGGGAAACTTCTGAGTTTGGTTTAATTATTTTAATGGTTGAAATTGGTGTTGTGAAAACGATACAAAACGAAAACTTTAGGGTTTACAATTATAGGACACGTTCGGGGGTTATTCTTGCTAGTTCCATTGTAAATTCGTTTGATATTCGTTTCGTGACATTACCGTGCATTAATAAACAGAACAGTAAAAACAACGTTAAAACGCGAAGCTACGAGTATAACGCCCTGTCACGCGCTAAGAATGCCTTCAGTTTGACGAAGCCTTAAATACACCTCGGACTTTGAAGAGTCTTAACACCAGTGTGCCAGGTTTTGATTAATTACTCGGCATCCTATTTACAATAGGAATCCCTTTTGAAATGGTTTCGCCGTGTTCAGTAGATCTACCACAAGCTCTGTCTCTTGGTCTGGTTTTGAGTCTGTGTGAGTGTTAACCAGTGTATTAGACTGTGTGTGACTGTTTTGACGTAGGATTTATTTAGGGAACACTCACACAGACTTAAAACCAGAGCCAGAGATAGAGCCAGACAGAGCTAGTGGTAGGCCCTCAAGAAAATTTTAATGGTGTCGTAAACGCCTGAATCACGGCTAATCTGATTATTTAGATGACGCATTTTGTTGGAAACATCTTGGATGGATTCTCGTTTCATTTCTGTTTATTTGAGGTGAAATATCAGTTTCTATTTTCAACATAATCTGAAGTGAAATAGATATTTTGCGTTTGAAAATGTTTTCTCGAGTCTACTGTTTGATGTTGAGTGCTGTCTAGTGGGAGCATTTTTATTTTCCGATCGTAATATTGGAATCAGGTCGTAAAGAAATGAGATTTTTTATTTAGAGAAACATGCTGTGCACAAAAAAAGAATATCAAGAGGAAATAACCTGTCACGTGTTAACCAAATGCAAAACCTAATCTAATGTAGACGTACCGCTACTTTAAATTTTCACTTTAGCCTACCATGGCCCCTTAATTTTTGCAATACATCGATTTTGCTTATAGTTTTACATAACATATTAAAACCGTGCCTCTGAAGATATCTACCGTGGCAATTTCATGAAGAATTAATATTTTAGAATTTAAATATAGAAAATAACGGGGGTTGATTTGTAATAACTATTGTGCTTTGATGTATTATTGTGGTGGAATGAGTAATTATTCAACTTGCGCAAGTTATGATAATTTGTTTTTAATTGTTACGATAATTAATTTGTTGACTCGATTCACTGATTGGTTTATATTGAAATTCACGATTGATGTTGTTTGTAACCAAATTAACGTTTTGTAACAAAACTTTTGTTATAATGCAATCAATAACAAGGAACTTTAAAAAATTGGTTGTCTGTAAAATCGGTTTACTGCTGACGATAGTTGATCGTGACAACGTCATAAAGCTGTCCACGCGGACGCATCGCTCACTCAACTAAGAGAGAGAGAGATGTCGAACGCTGCCGAACGCGGAGGCCTATTGTGCCTCTTTGTCGCTCGTTCCGCGCTCTCGCTTGCACTTCAAGCTTTAAATGGAACGCGTCAGAGTGAGGTAACGCCACATGAATCATGTTTTTTCGTGCGTACAGCAGGCTCCATCGAATTATAAGACGTTGTCACGTCAAAAAAGCGTTCAAAAAAATAGTCATATTTTTTATTTTATATACTTAGGTTCTGCACGTCAGGAACATGCCCTACGAAGCATTGCCCTGCGTCCATCAACTTGAGGCATACAGATGTTCAGCCTCACGCCATTAATTTCACCGGTACCCACCTTCGTTCACCTTTTTCGTCTTATATAAATTTAAAGCACCGTCATCCTCTCCTGTAATTGCCGACAACCGTATATTGTATTACTACGGGCTGCCTTACAAACACAGTGTGAAATAGACACTTCTCCTAGCGCATTACTCTCTAGAACTACGTAAAGGCAAACTTACATGACGCGGATAACGTCCTGCATGTATTATATTTAAATATGTAATGTAGGTACATATTTAAATATAATACATTAAAACTCATTGCATTAAAAAAAATTGTAATCAATCGCCTCTCAGTACCTTCCTAAAATATAATAATCAATTGAGTTTTCGTATGTGAGACCAAACCTAGCGGTTTGCAGTCTACGGCGCGTATAGCGATACGCAAAAGGATTAAATTTTAATAAAAAAATAATATATTATGGGATATCGGGCTTACGTCCTCATTAATTTCGCTTTCTAGGCTTGATCGTGTGGAACTGGCACCTAGACTCATCTGGGTTTAATACGTTTCAAAGTGATCCATGTAATACAACTAAATAAATAAATTTTTGAATTCGATTTTTTGAATAATTTTATTTCAGAAACCAGATATTTAATAATTTAATATTTATTGTAGACATAGACACTCACTTATTGTTGTGTGTGTATTTTATCTCTTTTTTATTCACTCTCACTTTGAAGATACCCTGGTTGCCACCTGATCCAGTTAGATTAAGGAACATCGCACCGCACCGTGTAAGCTCGCCTTTATCAGAACACCTGCAAATGAAACGTACTGGAACGTACCTACAATAACCTACCTGTGAATATATCGTGAGACTCGCAAGACTTACGAAGATTCCGTGCTAACAAATTATTTCAATTACGCATTGCAGAGTATTACCTTGACAAATTTAGGAGTTATGCGGTACTTATTGCTCACAAGCTTTACCGTGCGACTTCGTTTGGAAATGTTTTTCGGTTTACAGGATGAGATTTTATTTGTTGAAGAAAATGTATTTGGACTGTGGTCTACTAAAAAACCTAGTCTTAATATTGTTAAATGATGTTTAACCTTTTAACTAAAGGCAGAAGATTGTAGCTGTTTGTGACTGACGAAAATAGGGAGGGGAAGCCTTTGCCCAGCAGTGGGACACTACGGGCTACTGGAAGTAAAAGTAGTAATTACTATCTTTAACTTCCAGTAGCCCGTAAGTAGTACGATTTTAATGAAATATTCTCGGAGAGTAAAGAACCAATGACAAAGGAAGATGAATTTTACACTTGTATATTGAAATGTTAATTGCAATATGGTGTCTGGGCGTTTAACAATGTAATAGTGTAGGTATCCTCCGTGATGTTAAATGGTAACCATATAAAGCCATAACAAATAAACAAAGCATTATAATAGCATTATTATAAGCATTATAATAGCACGTTAACAAAGCATTGCCTCGAGGGTCACGTGTCCCTGCGTCCATCAGCTTGAGGTATACAGATGTTCAGCCTCACGTGCCAATAATTTTATTTCAATTTGGGACATTTTATACATGGTTGGGACTTTTTTTGTTCGGCTAGAAAAAAAAAAATAACTCATTTTACTGACTATCTTAGGGCCCTTCGGGACTATTACCAACTGTAAGCCGTGCACGAATTGATGGAAACCAGCAGTCGTTACAAGCCTTAACTTTCCAAATTCATGTCTCCCTGAATTGTTTGGACTTGTAATTGCTAGGATTCATACAATAGTTGCCTACAAATTGGTAGATATTGCACTGGTCCAATTTGGAACAATATGGAATATCAATTAGTCCAATTCGGTTTCAATATGGAATATCAATTATTCTGCAGTAGATACCTATGTATTTGGGTACCTAGCCTTATCTTGTAAGTAATGACTTTCATCCTACAGTATCTAATTATGTGACCGCAGTACATATAAATGATGCACAATAATTATAAATAAGTCTATTTTTTTAAATATGGCCGTAAAATAGGTTGCTTTATAAAATCTAAACAAACGAAGTAGATGCTATGACGAGATTATTTAACATTTTAATATAAAATGCGTGAAGCCTCATCTCGACGTTATTTTCATCTCAGTCCCCGCAAAATTGCATTAAAATCATCAAAATATTTCAAACGTGCTCAGCCGGCGAGACTTAAAATTTCATTTTTACAAACACGCTTCCACGCTTTCAGGCGCCCTCATCTCAGGACTTCCTATCTGTTATTCATTTCTGACTATTTTTGCGTTATTACTGTGCTTAGTGTTGTAGAAATTTAATTCACAGAGTTATTATAGAAATGCGGCCAGAAAAGACTGTCTCAACCAACTTGAAATAGTTTTTTTCACTCCTCTTGCTCAAAAAGACTGTCGTTGTTGCGTACCAGAGCGAAGAAAAAATAGAATTGCTTCTCAGAATAAAGACTAAAGCAGCATTTCTCTTCCTCTAGGACAAAACATTTTTTTGTCTGTAGAATGACAATGAGCCTTACAAAAATGAAAAAGTATTTAGTCATAAGTAGAATAATCATGAATAAATACTCGACTTATTACTGTTTCATAAAATAAGAACAACACTTTATTTTTGAAAATGGAACTCAAATCGGCGATCTCTTTGGTTGCGCCTCTTTGCGATTGCGATTTTTAGAATTCTTCTATAACTGCAAATTTGATTCGTCAATTATACTGTATTGGATTATTTAATTTTCTCGCAATCGCTAATCGTAGTGAAAATTAGGGCGTAACATACGGTGCTAAAACCCCGTTAAAACTCGGTTTCTAATATTTACTACCTCGTATATACGAATAATGGGTCATTTTAGCTTCTTGTTTAACAATCTACTATTTTGCAAGCTGCTAGAAAAAGTTAAGCTGTTCATGAGAAGCTGAAGTGTTGACAGACGGTACCTACTGCTACTACAGATTATAAAATGTAGATGTGGACTGCTTTCACAGCTCAGTTGGTAGTAGCACTGCCTTCTGAGCTGGGGGGCGTGGGTTCGATCCCCACCGAGAACAAATATTTGTGTTTTGAACATAGATGTTTGTTCTCTGTCTGGTGGGTGTTGTTATTACTATGCATGTATTTACAAAAAAAAAAAGGTATTTAAGTATCATACCAGCTATCTGGTTCCCATGGTACAAGCTCTGCTTAATTTGGGGCTTGATATTGTTGTGTGCATTGTCCACAAAATATTATAGCCTACTATATAAATAATAGGTTGTGGTATATAATAGGAACTGTGTGTTTCCACAAGCTCTGTCTCTGGCTCTGGATTTGAGTCTGTGTGAGTGTCGACTAAATAAATCCGACGTCGAAACGTCACACACACACTATAATACACTGGTGAGCAGTAGCCCTACAGAACTCAGTATCTATTACCACAGCCTATTATTTATACTGCTGTGCTTTAATAAAAATAACTAAAAAAAACGATAACTAGTGAAATTACAAAAATAAAAAGTAGCTGTGTCCTGAAAATATCAGAAGTGAAAATTAATATCGTTGTGTACACTTGTACAGTCTTTCGCAAACAGAACGCGTCACGTGCGCCAACAAAATTTGGAACTGTAATGAGAATAATAAATTTCGGCCTGCAAAATAAATCATTTTAAGTTAGGCATTATAAAGAAAGACTTGGCTCTGGGGTGTAAATATATTCAAAGAACACCCCCGTTTCATTAGTATTTCTTGAAAAAAATAATAAAATGTAAATGAGTATTATATTGCTCTATATAGTATTGCAGAGATGAATCAATTTAGGACAAATGGACCACCGTAATCTGTAGAAGATTTGTAGATGGACTGGCAAGATTTCAAATACAAAAGTTTTTCCTATTCATCTGCGTAAAGATCTTGGTTGTCTAAGGCGTAGAAGGAAAAATCAAAGCAAACAAAGGAACATTTGAGCCTTGCGTACATCTAAGCGTTCTGCGGAGGTGATCAGTGAAACGTTGTCAAATATTGCTGTCAATTTGACGTTTGAGCGTTTCACTGTGGGGTGATTGCGTATCTTTTCAACCGACTTCAAATAAAAAGAATAGTTTTGTATGTTTGCTATAGCATGACTTCGTCATTTTAAGCCGACTTGAAAAAATCTTTTTTTATCTGAAAATATAGGTATATACTTTAGACATAATAATACTTTCAAATTAGTCCCACACGAATTTCATCAAAATCGGTTCAGCCGTTTGGTTTGGTCGGTTTCTCAAGTCTTATATTATGTTACAATCATAACTTAGACGCATAAGTCAGTTTTAGCCATTATTAAAAGCTTTGATTGCAATAAAAAGCGAAAAATGACGTGAAAAAATGGGGTGATCGCGTGTTAGTTTCATTTATTTTTAGTATCAAACTGGTTTGATACTAACAATAGATTGCAACAGAATTACACAATTGCCCAGCTGATCGCCACCGTTTAGGCTATGGCGGTCGCAATCAGCTGATACGCTTTCAAATATGACAGCGATATTTGACAGTGTTTCAGCTGATTGCCATCGCCGTCACCTAGATGTGCACAGGCCTTTAGACGGGCGCAAGTATAGTAAAATAATGGGAAGTCACATTTAGGTGATGAGAACAATTTCTACTTCATTATTTGACTTCTGAATAGGGTCGCTTATTCCTGCCAGTAGGCCTATCATAACCTCTGTCTGGCTATGTCTCTGGTTCTGGTTTTGAGTCTGTGCAAGTGTTGACTAAATAAATCCTACGTCAAAACGTCACACATCACACATTATAATGCACTGGTGAGCACTCACACAGACTCAAAACCAGAGCCAGAGATAGAGCCAGACAGAGCTCATGGTAGGCGTACAGATAACATCTCATTCATTAGAGAGTAAAAGATAAACGCGTTGGTGTAAGCGTTGACGGCATTGTACTTGCTTGCCGTTGTTGACACAAAGCAATCTTTTGTTGAACAATGCGTAGACCAGTCATTGTGTAAAATTCACTTTTGTCGCGACTTTTATTCGAAATAATAAAAGCAATCAAAACTTTCTTTTGTTTTTTTTAATCGAATTTCTGGAACACAAACAGATCATCAACCTGAATAAATTCACTCTTGGGGAGATAAGCCACGTTCATATTAAAAAGAGGATTCCTGTAAGTAAACCATGCTTTGGTAGGTGGCTTGGTAAACGTGGTATAGGTGTTACGCTGTTCCTCTTTTTTTTATTTATTTAACTAGCTGATAGAACAAGCATATGGGCCACCTGATGTTAAGTGGTAACCATCGCCTAAAACAAAGCATAGCCTCGTAGGTCACGTACGTCAGGAACTTGCCCTACGATTCACTCCCCTGCGTTCATCAACTTGAGGCATACAGATGTTCAGCCTCACGTGCCGATAATTTGACCGGCACCCTTCAAACCGAAACACAGAAGAAAAGCAAGACGTTAAAGGCCTGCGCACACCTAGGTCACTGGCGATGGCGATCAATGAAACGCTGTCAAATATCGCTGTCAAATTTGACAACTTTTCATTGATCGCCATCGCCAGCGACCTAGGTGTGCGCAGGTCTTAAGATATGCGCAAGGCTGTAAAAAAACGTCCGGATAAAATACTCTGTATTTATTATCTACAGTTCGGGACTTTGGGCTACAGAAAGTCGACTTACAAACTTCAAACTTTGAAATACGGTAGTAATAAAATGATTGTCACATGCACTCGACACAACAAAACGTTCCTACGAAGTTCTAATGCTCTTTGTTTGAGTAAAATAGCTTCAAGTGCCTTGGGAAAGTTACAGCGACACTTGAAACTTTTAAAAGCTTGCGACTTTGTCGCGCGTCGATTTTTGACTAATCCTTGAGATGCTAAAAAGTTTAAAGTGTTTGCTTTGTCATTCTGCAGACAAAACCTTGACTCGCTATACGTCAGTAGGTGGTAGGTAGGTACCATATATAGACACAAGGGTGCATAGCTACTTACAACCGAGGTAAGCATTAAACTTTACATCATACATGCTCAGTAAATAGGATTTACTTTTGTGCAAAAAGGCTGTGTAAGTAGACGTATGCCGTTCAGTGCATTGTAAATGCATTCCATTTTCAAATCACTTTACCGTCACACTATGCTTGATAAGTTATGGTTCATTACAGTTCAAGCTATGCAAACCTCCTTGGTGAAACAATCTTTATTCTGATAAAAAGATAAAAAAACTTTTTACTAAAAAAATATAAATCACAAGGATCACAAGGATTGCTTTGATGACTAATTTAATATGTTCTCCTACATCGTGCTCAACCTACATTATGAACGCAAAAAAAACTTTGCCAAGCTCTTTTTTAGCTGTTCTAGGCATACGCTCTTCCTATTAAAATTAAAAAAAAAATTAAAAATTTGTTTATTCAGATGTCAAAATATATATATATATATATATATCTATAGTTGGAGCAAACGAATACTAGAGTAGAGACCGTGTTTAGGTAAGCGTAGTGTAGGACGCCCTCCGGCAAGGTGGGGCGACGATCTGCGAAATGTAGCTGGCAAGCACTGGAGGAGAAGAGACGAAGACCGGGCTCAGTGGTAAGTCTTGAGAGAGACCTACGTCCAGCAGTGGACTAATATAGGTTGATGATGATGATAATGATATTTGGAGAGGGTTTGCTGTGTATAATCAAATCACGCTTGGCGTAGTGAGTGTGCAGTGTTGGTGTTCAGTACTCAGTATATAATGTTGCCCATCTACTGGGGCATAATAGGGGGTTCCTTTTCTATTCTAGTACCTTCATAGCCTTACTTAGTAGCGTCTGTATTGATATAATCAAGCCGAGAATGAACGTCAATTTGAGATGTTTCTGCCTAAAGTTGTTTTAACCCTATTTGTACTTCGAAACAAATAATACCTTCGACAGTCGAGAACAAACAAAAAGAAAGTTTACGTGAAATAATTTTCCTGAAATTTCAATATGAAAGGAACTTTCTAAGCCAAAAGCTTTCAAACAGTTATCATAACACGTGTTTGGAAACACTTGTAACGTCTTCAATAAATAACGTTCTGAACAAACGAAAATTCTTCTTATTTTTTAAACTAATACCAAGATTTTTATAATGTCCCAAAAGTTAAGAGCCGAGTGGGACTGGAACCCGCGACCTCCCTTTGGTTTAGGGCTGCGCTGACCGCTGCGCCATAGGATCCTAATCACACTCGACGAATTTCTCATAAGAACTGTTCGGCACTAACGCGACCGTGGCTCCATCTACAGGTTTGAGGTTACAGTCAACTGAAACAACTTTATTACACAAAGAAATACACTAATACAATTACAAGTATTGAGACAAGATTTTGTTATTATTTGCCAACCATTTTGTGTAACGTCATCTAATAATAAACTTTTCATTCCATCTAAAATCCTGTCCCAGGCACTCAAGGACCAGTTACCCCTTACGCTCCATAAGATACCAACATTTGGATTCAAATGCCTGTTTTACTTACTTATCTAACGTCAAAGACAAGTTTGTATTTTTAAAATTTATATTATAATTTTTGTATGAACATCTCCTATAGTATTCATACCAGACTAGACGTAAACACAAAATAATTTTGAAAGTTTTGTCGTGTAAAAATTATAGTGCAAGCGACTTCCACAACACACGTGCCATAAAATGGTAGCTACTTTTCAGTTAGATACAACTAGGAGCTTTTACGACACGCTTCTAGAGCCAAATGTTGTAAAGTTCATCAAAGTTGGTCGTCTCCGATGGCTTGGCCGTGTAAAGAATGGATGTCAGAGTACCGAAGGCTTAGATCCTTTTTTTTTATTGCAATGCTAAACTTAGAAAAGCAATAAACATACTGAATACGAAAACAGATGGCTTAAGTAGTACTAAGATAAAAGTTTTGCTGTCTTCTTCCTGCCCTTATCCCACTAGGTGGGGTCAGCACAACATGTAATTTTCTTCCATTCTCCCCTATCACTCGCCACCTCAGTAGGCTTCTTTTTGGACATAATTTTCGTCACATGTCATTTTTCTCTCCTCTTATCATAAACCTAACATTATATTTTATAACATCCAGACGAAGAAAAAACATCCATGTTTGTGTAACACAATATTATTTTAACTTCTCAGTAAACCAAAGGAACAATAAACTTCTCAGTTTATTGTAGACCTTTGCAAGCCTTATGGCCTGCGCACATTTAGGCAATGGCGATGGCGATCAGCTGAAACGCTGTCAAATATCGCTGTCATATTGATAGCGTTTCAGCTGATTGCCATCACCATCGCCTAGATGTGTGCAGGCCATAAGGCTTGCACACCAAAGGTCTATGTACATCTAACATTGTGCACGTGTTTGGTTACATCCCGAGCACTAGCGTTTCGTACAAACAAGAATTCCGTGAAAGTTATTTTTTAAATTAAATTTTTCGCAAACATAAGTCCCGTCGAGTGCACGTCGTCCACGGAAATCCTCGCGGAAAATGGATTTTACGGAAATCAGACTGCGAGTTAGTTTAAGCGCTGAGGCATGAACTAAGCCAGAATACTAACTAGTAGAATAGACTAGAATGTACAGTAGGATACAGATCAAGTTACCTAAAAACAAAGAAAAATCGCTTACTGCTAGGACATAAGATCTAGCAGTGTATAGTCTGATGCGTATCCTTGTGTACCATTTTTATTTTTTACGGCGTTTTGTATATGTTACGGCTAATACCTGAAGTGCGGCTTCACCTAGTTTTAGCCGGTTAGAACTAGGTGTAGGGCTCCTCGCGAGTGTTCTGGCTGAGCCATTGCAGATTTAAACTCGGGGCACGCCGACTTAAGTCACAAAAGTAACAGTAGGTTGTTAGGTAGGTTTTTTTTTTAATACCTACTTAATTTCAAGAATAGTGCATGGCAGTACCCGAAAACAATCGGCTCGTACTAGGTTTAACCAAGAGTAAGTGGCTACACCTAATTCTAACCGGCTAAAACTAGGTGTAGCCGCACTTCGGGTATTAGCCGTAACATATACATAATTCGTTATCAATGCTAATACGAAGGTGTAGTGTATGAAAGAAGCCTCTCTGAGGCGCACTTGAAATCCTGTCAACACACTGGTTTGAAAGAACCAGTGAGTGGCACGATAAGAAAAAGAAGGATGCGAAGTGATACGACGGTATATACGAAGCAAGTAAAGTTTAACCATGCCCATATCCGAAATATAGGGACATTTAAAATCCTGTTCCAGGCACTATAGCGTCCCGCAAGTATATAGGCCTTTGTTATCACCAACAGGGCTACCGCGAGCTCCATATGGTTATGGCTATGGCTGTCAAATTGTGTATAGATAGGCTGACCCACACATTCATTTTCTTCTTGGGTTTGAATGTGTTGACACTGTTGACACTATTTTGACAGCCATAACCATAACCATATGAAGCTCATGGTAGGCCATCTGTAATAGGCCGATCATGTAACTTTTGTTGCAATGGTTTCAAACAAAATCTTATTGAAACTGTCAATTTTCGAAATAATACGTGACCGGAAATTGTCAGTTTCAATAAGATTTTGATTGAAACCATTGCATCAAAAATTTCATGATCGGCCTGCAGTTGCCCCTGACGCAATTTAAATCATCTACAAATGCAAACACCTATTTTTAATAGGGGCACGAGTGGCCTTGGCCTGGGTTTTTAGGGTTCCGTAGCCAAATGGCAAAAACGGAACCCTTATAGATTCGTCATGTCTGTCTGTCTGTCTGTCTGTCTGTCTGTCTGTCTGTCTGTCTGTCCGTCCGTATGTCACAGCCATTTTTCTCCGAAACCGTAAGAGCTAGACTGATGAAACTTGGCGAGTAGATGTATTCTGTGAACCGCATTAAGATTTTTACATAAAAATAAAAAATAAACTATAAATTTCGGGGGTCCCCATACTTGAAACTGAAACTCAAAATTTTTTTTTTCATCGAACCCATACGTGTGGGGTATCTATGAATAGGTATTCAAAAATGATGTTGAGGTTTCTAAAATAGTTTTTTTCTAAACTGAATAGTTTGCGCGAGAGACACTTCCAAAGTGGAAAAAAGTTGGTCCCCCCCCCTCTAACTTCTAAAGTAAGAGAATGATAATACTAAAAAAAATATATGTTGTACATTACTATGTAAACTTCCAACGATATTTGGTTTGAACGAGATCTAGTCAGTAGTTTTTTTTTTATACGTCATAAACCGTAAACCGCAATTTACCTTTCGACGAACTACAAGAACCTTATTATGTTACATCAAGTAACATATAAAGGTTCTTGTAGTTCGTCGTGCTACGGAACCCTTCATGGGCGAGTCCGACTCGCACTTGGCTGCTTTTTTTTATTTTAAACAACTTGCTGGTTTAAATAAAGCAACCATGCCATCTACCCACGCAATGCACGGTTTTGTTATGACCTGAAAAATACTCCGTCGCTATTCTCGTGCCGCGCCGCTATGCCTAAGGAATTCCTTAATATTTTTTATCTCGCTAAAAGAAAACGCGAAAGTTTGACTGTTTGTTGGTTTTGCTCCGAAACTCAAACTTTCTAGAGGTTGGCTTTCATCATCATCATTTAGTCAACACTCACACAATCTCAAAACCAGAGCCAGAGTCGGAACCAGACAGAGCTTGAGGTTCAATACATTTTACTTTCACAGGGTTTAAAGTATAGGTATCAAAACAAAATAGGTTATGAAAACGAGGACGCAGATCAAGATTTATAACAGTGACTTATATTTATAGATACTGATTTGAATCAGTTGAGCTGTCTCTAGATCGTTTGTAACGGTCTGCAGATTGTTCAACTATTTCTTGTTTATTAAGTACATTTTGTAAATATTTGTTTAATTGTTCGTTTTTTTTATTTTGTTTTTGTTCTTTTAGTAAATAAAAGAGTAGATGCAAAAAAAAGATTTTAAACAAGTCGGAAGTGAGCAGAGAGAAATCACGGGCATAAACTAGTTCTTCAAAATTCTTACCTGGCTATAAGAATAAAACAGCCGTAGATTCTCATTTACTGTGCAATAAGCTCGTTCAAGGATTGTTTGATAAATTTAAGAGGACTTTATTAGTTTCCGGTTTCCAGTTGAAAGCTGCTCTCAAACTCTGTGTTTTGGAAGTGTTCAGTGTAGTTTGAAATCGCTGAAGAGTTTTAATTTGAATGAGCTTTGGATTGATCTTTTTTCTTATAGATAGCTAAGCATTTGACTACCATCACACCTGATGGAAAGTGAGGATGCATCCTAAGATATAGCATGCTTAACCATAATCCACCTGTCCATTCGTGTTTTAAAAATTCCTAAATTGAAACGATCCAGAAATACTGAATTTTATTTTAATTTAATTATTTATTTTTAAAGTGAATAATATAACTCAATACTCTATGAGCGTCCCTAATATTTATGTGTTTAAATACAATTAAATAATTATTTGTTGTTATAGCGGCATCAGAAATACATCATCCATTAAAATTTCAACTGTCTAACTATCACGGTTCATGACGTTTATGAGATACAGCCTGGTGACAGGCGGACAGGCTGACAGACAGACAGACGGACAGAGTCTAAGGCCGAGATTCATAGACCGAACTTTGACTTTACTTTGATGGAAAGTTCAACTTTTAGCCAAAATTATATTTCATAGTTCTGTCAAGCTCTTCTTAATTCAAAATATTGATAGGAAACTTTGATAAACAACGCTTACTTTGCGAAGACTGCTTTGCTGTGAAGCAAAGTCACGTCTATGAATCTTGGCCTAAGGCCCAAATTCATAGACCGCACTTTGACTTTACTTTGATGGAAAGTTCTACTTTCAACCAAAATTATATTTCATAGCTTGACAGGACTGTCAAGCTCTTCTTTATTCATAACTAGTGGCCGCCCGCGGCTTCGCTTGCTACTTTTTCGAGATAAAAAGTATCCTATGTCCTTCTCCTGGTTCTAAGCTACCTCCCAACCAATTTTCAGCCAAATCGGTTCAGCCGTTCTTGAGTTATAAGTGGAGTAACTAACACGACTTTCTTTTATCTAAATAGATATTTATAGGAAACTTCGATAAACAAAGCTTACTTTGCGAAGACTGCTTGGCTGTAAAGCAAAGTGCGGTCTATGAATCTCAGCCTCAGCATAGGGTCCCGTTATACCTTTTGGATACGGAGCCCTAAAATATCGAACATTTCAACGAAAATCATGAGCCTAAATCAGTTTAGTGATTTTATATCTATCAAAGGGCCAATATGTGTGAGTGAAAAGTACATCGACGGCGACGGTGGGTTTTGCCTTAACAAAAGGATCAACAGAAGGCCTACAACAAGTTCTCTCTGGCTCTGTCTCTGGCTCTGGTTTTGAATCTTTGTGAGTGTTGGCTAAATAAATCCTACGTCGAAACGTCACACACACAGTATAATACACTGGTGAGCACTCACACAGACACAAAACCAAAGACTGAGCCAGACAGAGCAGGTAAATTAGGCAAAAATTCACCGTATCTTCAAAATATTTTTTCTTTGTGTATGTTATCATATTAGTACATAAATTATAATGTAGCTGCTGACCCGAGTATAATCAAATAAATTCGAGTATTTTTTTCGGCCATCACAAAAAGGTATTCGATATCGGCTTACTATTAATGTATTGTGGGATGCTGAAAAAAGTGCTGGGATACAAAAAGGTGTATCAATACTTTGGTTAGTTTGAAGTCGCGTCCACGGAGTGAGCAAGACTTTGTGAACGCAACGGATGACATCGTGCCACCACAAGTTGACTGTCTTTAGTGGTGACAGTATTAGTTTTAGTAGTAGTAGAGCTCTTTGTGAAGGGCTCGTCCGGGGAAGTACTACCACCATGCCTATTTCTGCCGTGAAGCAGCATTGCTGTGTTTCGGTTTGAAGGGTATGGGTGCCGGTGTAATTACTGGCACGTGAGGCTGAATATCTGTATGCCTCCAGTTGATGGACGCAGGACAGTGCATCGTAGGGCACGTTCCTGACGTGCGTGACCTACGAGGCAGTGCTTTGTTATAGGCGATGGTTACCACTTAACATCAGGTGGGCCATAGGCTTGTTTCATCAGCGAATTACATAAAAAAAAAAAAAAAATAGAAACATTAGCCCCCTCATTCAATAATGCCGGACACTTTTTTAACGGCTTGCTGAAAGTCTCTTGTCACTGTCTCTTTCATGTCAATAAATAGAGATGGCAACAGGCTTATCGGTCTGCTAAGCTAAATACTGCTATAGGACCAATATGTACCTGTTAGCATTTACCATCTCATTCTTAATGTTTGACGCGTTTTAACTATTACTTAAAATAAAAATATTACTTATAAAAAACCTATTGATAATTTAATAGATTTAACAAAATATTATTTATTTCATTTGATTGGTTTTACTACATAATCCAAGGATTTTTAAATTTGGAACATTAAAACTTTGCAATCAATATTTTAAGGTCTTTGAACTCTGCTGCAACAGTTCAATAGAGAATTTGTATTCTTTAGACTACTACACTCTTGTGTGTCCTCTGCATACTTTCCCATTTATTTCGTCCAGATTTCGTGAGGCATTAAATTGGGTTTGCGGTTGGCCGCAGATGTCTTCACGGCATCTCTGAACAGACGGAAGGGCTTCGTCACTTCAAGTTTTAGGACACCATCGTGATGTGATGACCTGATGTGTTCGCAGAGTGGGGCCTGGTGACCTGAATTAAGTTCTTACGAACCTTCATCAGTTTGCACTTAAGAACTTGTTTTCTTAACTGAAACGTGAAAATCATAGTTTTATTACCGAACGAAACATTATCAGCGATATTCAAAGCTTTGCCCACGGTGTCAGCTTTGTCGCCATCTCTGTTTGAGAGTTTTCCAATAAAAGTGAGAGGTTTTGCTTGCATTGCTTATCAGTTGGAAACCACTGCCATATTTGCTTAGGAAACTGTATTATTTTAGGCATTTCAATGACTGGGTACGCAGAGTGGGGCCTGGTGACCTGAATTACAAGTTCTTACGAACCTTCATCAGTTTGCACTTAAGAACTTGTTTTCTCGACCTAAGTCTTATAAATTCTGCTATTTACACAATATTTGCTTGTAGAGATTACTAGCACAAAAACCCACCCATTAAACAAGATGCTTATTGAAAACATAATCAAATACATCAATGCTACAAGAAATTATAGCCCGTACGCCAGTACGCCTTTCCGTCTAGAATAGGACTAAGGAACAGCGGTATCTCGGAGTGAAATGATGGTAGAAAGAACTATTTTTCCTTCTGTAACAGAAGCGTGTGGGTCCGGATTTGAATAGGTCTTCGCCCCGTCTACCCTCGTTCCTTCACCCGTGTGCGCAGAAACGTATATACAACGCCTAACATATTAAAAAATACAGAAACGAAAATTAAAATAGAGTAACGAAAATTTAAATAACAAATCTGAAATGTTTTTCGAAGGTCCAATTAAGAAATGTCGTTTGAACATAAAAATCATAATGTTTATTATTTTCTTTTTAATGGACACAATTTCTATTTCCTGTTGAATAAAGATTTCGAAATGAGGCATTTCTGAGAAATTTATTCGCCAAATATTTTTTTGGCCGTAAGCGTACATTCTCCAGACATTTTTATGTATGTACTATGAAGGCAATCCTATGATGTACAGCCCAGACGAGCCAGACCACAAAAGGAAAAGGAAATAGGGGTACTTGGTGACCCTCGGAGGGTTAATCGAATTCCTTTTGATATTCCATTATTTTGTATGTTTGCAACTCTACAGGTACAAAGCCCATTTTATTGCTATTTTCTACTCGAATGAACGATTGAGCGCAGCTTAAGTTTTTTTGTTCCTCAAGAGCGGCCATTCTTTAAAAAATCTGCCAAGAGGTGAAATACTGCTATCTCTTATCAACGATTGAACAAACATTGAAAGGGATGATTTAAAACGGTTTTTAAATTTAAGTCACGTTTATTGCGTAGATTTTAAAACGTGAAAATCGTCGTGAAACAAAATTATCTTTAACTTTTCAACGATGCTTCATTGTGACAAACCCCTCATTATTTTTACTGTATTTACTGCCATGACAAACGAACCAAGCAAATAAAGTAATAATCGCAGAACAAGCGTCTAACTCTTTCACCGACTGTAATTACCCCGTTGTTCGGGAGAGACAAATTACCCCAGACTTCCTGCATCATGTTTACGACCACTGTCGCGTATTTATTGCTGTTTCTTTTGTTGCGGTGTTAAATGGTTTGAATTTTTGTGTTTGACTGCCACACTCTAACAGCTAACTACGTCTAGTGAGACTTTCTTTAAGGTGATTTTCTCTGAGTGGGTTTCTCGTTTCTTCTTGTGAAGCGTCTTCGTTCTGCGCCATTGGATCCTTATCACATTTGACGAATATATTTTAAGGACTATTAATAGGTATGCCACTAACAGCGGTCAGCGAATCCTCATACTATAGGGATGTCATGGGTTCATATCCCACTCGATTTTGGAACATTATGAAATCTTTGTTGTGGGGTAAACACTATAAAATTAATAAAAAAAGTAATGAGACTGTTTATTTTCTTATAAATTGAATAAGTAGTTACTTGACTGTTACGAATAAAACATCCAACTGCTTCCTGATGTTGAGTGGTTACTTCCTTCTTGAACGGTATTTGTTCCTATCATCATCATCATCATCCACAGCCCGACTTCACCTACTGCTGGGTATAGGCCTCCCTTAGTTTTTATTTGTTCCTACGTATGATATTTTTTGGAACGGCTGAAAGGATTTGCTTGAAGCATAGAGTATGATTATAATATCGTTATCTGTAATGCATTCTAGTAACAGACAATAATATGAATGGGTTTTGATTCATGTTTTTACGATAAAAATATAAAAAAATAAATATTGTGAAAATCATACTTTTATTACCGTACGAAACATTATCAGCGATATTAAAAGCTTTGCCCGCGGGCTTATACAAGGCAGCAATTTATAATTCGTGTGTTGTCAATCAAATGTCAGCCTTGTCGCCATCTCTGTTTGAGAGTTTTCCAATAAAAAAGAGAGGTTTTGCTTGCATTGCTTATCAGTTGGAAACCGCTGCCATATTTGCTTAGGAAACTGTATTGTTTTAGGCATTTCAATGACTGGGTGCCTACCAAGGATTTTGTATACTCTGGGTCTTTCCTTCGTTAGTAGACTTTTGTTTTAGAAAGAGGTTTCATCATAATAAAATTATAAGTGTTTAGATGGTTAGGTACATATTGAATTGTCAAAAAACGAAATTCAACAAACGTTTGCCAAATATGAATATGATAAAACTGTTCTCTGTTCTCGAATGGCTTAAAACAATGAATTATGACGAAACAGAAAAGTTCCTAATCCCCACAACATAAGCCTTGTCATAGTTTCCTAATCCTCCTATCATCAATTCCAATTATAACATCCAACTATTTCCACCCATCTTATCAACTGACATCACGCAAAGAAACACCAGTCACTGAAGGTAGGTATCTTCTTATGCCCAAGCTCTCAAGAGTCTGGTGTTCTAAGGAGTGCCTACTCACACACATGCACAATCACACACCCTTACTCACAACAAACACACACCCTCACACACACACTTCCAGCACAAAACAACACCCCCTTTTACCACTCACTCACACACACAATATCACACTAAATATAATTGAATATAATTATCTATTTATAATTGAAGTACCTAGGTAGGTACATGCTTAAAGTATAAGCTGCAGTTACCTCTTGGGTATCTGTACTAAATAAGTAGTCAGCGGAGTGGGGCCCTGGTGTCCTGTAGCACAGGTTTCATGGAAACCTATTTCAGGCACCAGTCTCTCGCAAAACAGGCTCACTTATGTAACCATAGCTCTTATTATAATTACACCTAAAACTTTAATGCCTTATTTGTTTAAAGCAAAATTTGATCATCACAAACCTACTTACTTATATAATACCTATTACTTATCTATACTTATTTCAATATGTTACCTTGTTCATTGTTAAAATGTAACCTAGTTTTAAGAGAGAGAAATAAATGATTTTATTATTATTATTATTATAAAAATATGTTTTGAAAATCTGTCCTTAGTATTTCTGGTGAGTAAAATATCTGTCAAGTATACTTTCTGAATAATGAAAATAATTTATTATTAAGTTCTTGGATACTGTAGTTTCTGTCAACAGTTATATGGATTCTGAATATTTGAAACCATTATTTGGAAATTGATCGGTTACCGTATAATATTGTGCTTGGATTTCCTATATCGAATTCTGTAACGTTCTAAGAAATTCGAATTTTACCAGCAACAGTAATTTAATACACCTTTCTCGTTAACGAATTGTGAAAGCTTAAAAGGATTACTTCCAGGGAAATAAATCAGTTGGTTCTTCGATGTGCGATGAATTTTACGAACCTCCAGGCAGCGGTGAAATCGTGGATTATGTTGTTGTACGTAGTGGTCCCATTTAATTTCCCTTCGTGGTTTTGAGAAGGAAACCGTTTGTGACGCTTCAGTTATGCAATTACTTTGTTAAGCTAGTTGATGTACCAGAAGTTGTTCGTCAAAGGCATTCGAATTCTGTATTATAAATTTTCTAAATGCATTTCCATATTCAAATTAAAAGACTTCACTTTCTAAAAAACATTTTCATTTAAAAACTACCTAATTCGATAAAAAATAGAGCTAGTATAAAAGCTGCGTTCATTTTTCTGTTCGCAAACATGAAAAATTTAAAAAAGAAATATTTATTCAAAAATCGAATACCTACGACCATTATTGTATCCGAATGCCTATTCACATTCAGCCAACATGAAAGACGCAATATCAATTGAAAGGCCCTGTACGAGATCTGTTATATTCAATGCGGAAAGAGAGATTTAAATGTGCACCACATTTTATGCTTCCAAAGGGTGTATAAAAAATCAAGAGTTCTGGATTTTCCACGTAGTTTGTATCTGCAACGTGAAAATTTTGCATCTCGGGAATACAGAATTGCATTTTCAACGATTTTTTATTTTGAAGCATGGGTTCCAAATTCAAAATTTTACTATTTTGTGTGCCGCTCAAAAAGTGTTGAGGGTTTTTAATAATATTATTGAGAGTTGCTACTTAACAAAATACATGTAAAAAATAGTGATGATGATGCATAAAAAATATTTCTATTTATCTATTTACGTATGTTTTATGTCACTACCATTTTCAGGCATTGCTTTATTCCGCGTTCAATTCTCTTTTCAATGGATTGAACTTCTCCTGTTATTGTTTACAGAAATTGGTTCTCGTTATTTGATCATCAATTTGTTCTAAATTGGACCAATTAGTTTGTTATATCAACAATTTCGGAATAATATTTTTTTTTAATTGGCAATCGCTTCTCCTTGATTTCGTCGCTATATAAGAGGAATTCACAAGCTACTTTTCTTGAATTTATACTCATTTTTGAATTGCCACATTGACAAAAAAAATTAAATAACTTCCTAAAGCAGAAGTACTAAAACGGTAAAGGAAACCCCGTGGCTTAGTCAGCTCCGTACTTACAGTTTCTGTCTTTCCTGTGTACTTTTTGTACAAAGAAGATATCAAAAATTCCACCCAGCAAATTATAAAAATAGATCCCTTGAAGCCACTCTAAAGACACTTCCAAAAGTAGACCATTTTCGAAATGGGTTTTTTATGTTTTCCTGTGAAGTATCTAAAGTCGTGGAAAAAACCCACTGACAGGATAAAACATCAGGAAAACGTGCGTATGTAATATGAAAGCTTAATGGGAATATTAACTTGTGAAGTCATAAAAGATTTAGACCTTTTTATTGCATTCAACATTTCTCGCACATCATTTTTTATTGAGAAAAACTGATAAAATTGAATAGATGGGCCATTTAATGTATCTTCTATCTCATGTTCCTTAGATCTCGTAGTACAAAATCTCAACTCAAAATTCTAAATGAGGAAGTTATGTCCGAACATACCATGTCCTATACATACTCAGGTGTGACCTAGGTGTGACCTGAGTATGTATAGGACATGCTACAGGCTTTTTATATAATGTAAAAGTTCTTTCAAGGTAGGCAACGCAACGACAGAACCCATTGTGTTGTTGGCGTCTATGAGCGATCGTGACCGCTTACCATCAGGTGAGCCGTAAGCCCGTTCGCCTAACATTTGCATTAAAAAAAAAATACCAACCCACATTTTGCAATAGTTGCGTTTTGCAGTAGTCAAGTGAGATCGTAGCCAAAGTATAGTCTAATAAATATAAAAAAAAGTTACAAAGAGTAATTTCGGCGTCCCGGTCTATCAGCTAAGGGAAAGTCGATAAGACCAGCTCAGCTAGGCCTAGGTCCATTAATTTATTTGACGCGCGGGATTTCAGAGTACCATGATGGATGGAAATGTCAATTGGTTTGCAAAGCGCCCACGTTTTGACCCCCGATCCTTTATAACTGTCTTCTAAGAAAGGGAACCCATTCAATTTCAATCTAAAACTGAAGTGAACTGTGAAGAAGCTACGTTTTCCACAATGGTACAGCTGCTGGGTCTGGTTGTTGTATAATAACTTGAAGCTTCGGGTATGCTATATTTATTCGATAAAAACACACTCTACGAAATTGCTTCAGGGTGCAAAAATCAAAATAATGTTTTTATAATTTCAGTATCACAAGAATCACTTTAAAAAAAATTAAAGCTAGGTAAGTGCCATGCGACCAATTCGAGAAGAAAAAAACGCTGAAAAGCAATTTTCGTAATTTAAACAAAAGATTTAAACATTTTAGTCAAAGTTACTTATGCTCAAATATTGAAACTCCTACGAGGATACCAAAAACTTAAAAAAACTAAGATTAAATCACATATTTGACATATTTGAATTTGAATGCCGGGCGGCATTATGAATGAGCTAAATTCAAATTCAAATATGTATTTTGTCAATGGTATCACAACGATCACCTTGAAACGTCCTAAAGCTAGGTGAGTCTATGTGCCAGCTCCACGCGACCAAGCCTAGAAGAACAGGTAACAAAGTACGGCTTGGTTCCTAACGAGTATTATTTATAAGATACTAGCGGCCACCCGCAGCTTCGCTCGGCCTGTTACCGTTCCCGTTGAAAAAAAAAAACCTTTTAAACCTTTTCTGGACCTCCACAAATCATTCAAGACAAAAATCAGCCAAATCAGTCCAGCCGTTCTCGAGTTTTAGCGAGACTGACGAAATATGTATCAATAAGAAATGCTCATAAAGTGACGTAGGTAATATACGATTTTGAAAAACAAAAACGATTCACACAATTGATACGGTCATCCGATTATCATACTCGTATATCCAAGCTAATGTTTGCACTCGAATTACTACTGCCCAATCGAGTGGATTAATCCATAGCAAACACAATGATGTACGGTTGTAGGCAACAAATATTGCACATCGGCTTTGTAAAGCGCTATCTCTTTCTGACGCGCACTACGCCCTACATAAGACGCCAAAATTAGCCGATGTGCAATATTTGTTGCCTACAACCGTACATCATTGTGTTTGCTATGGATTAATCCACTCGATTGGGCAGTAGTAATTCGAGTGCAAACATTAGCTTGGATTATATAATAGGCATTAATTAATCGCATTTCATGATAGGTATCTGAATTAGTGATCTTGAGATTAACATGCTCGCTACTTGTCAGTAATCAATTATGAACGTGTTTTATAGAAAGCTAGCTACCACTTGCAGTTACATTAAGTTGGTATTTATGCTATTTGTTTGCAAGTGTGTTAGTGTGTATAAAAAATGATCACTTTTTAGGCTTCCGTACCCAAATGGTAAAAACATTACCTACTAAGATTCCGCTGTCCGTCCATCAGTCTGTCTGTCTATTTGTCTAAATAACCGTGATAGTTAGACAATTAAAATTTTCACAGATAAGTAGGTATTTCTGGTGCTGATAAAACAACAAATTAACAAAACTGAACTGAATAGAATTAAATGCTGGTATATAACCGTATAACGATTGACAGTGTTACCGGTCTACTGCCGATGCCGGCGCTAAGGGCGCTCCGCCATACAAAAAGTTTTTGGCGACAAACAGTAAGGCGTCATTTTTCTTTGTTTTTAGGTAACTTGAGCTGTATCCCACTGTACCACTTAGGTACGAACCTCGGCTTGGCCTGTTTGCCAAGGATACTAAAATATTATGCTAATAAGGTTCAGACTAATGCCTCTGTCAAATATTTGACAGTTGATCTGTGCTGATGCTCAAATTTTGCAAGCAAAAATTTGAGTTAGCCAACTGTCATAAAACAATGATTGGGCGATTAGTGATCCGTGTAACCGGGCTTTATAGTCACAACTAAAGTTACGAGTAGCAACCAGGAACAATGCTAAAAAATATAACAATGCTAAATTACAATAAACGTCTATGTCTGTTCGTTGCGTTTCTTCTACTGAATTTACATTTATATTAGGTACCTGGGTTTATTCAGTGTGTTGCATTATGTAACTGTAGTTCAGGAGCTGGATAAAGACTTTTTTTAATTATATTTTCTATTCTTCTTAGTCGTATCACTACAGAGTGGTCGTGGTCGTCATGACGGGGCAGTGGCAAGTTTGACAAATTTGCGTCACTTCTCTCACACCGCTGTTCTTCTGGCGGGTTCGTTGAGAGGGAGATCTAATGGCTGCCTTGATTTGGTCCGTCCATTTCATGGCTCATTATGTGGCCAATAAATAACAATAATAATATAAAAAAACAATGCAGTAAGCTGATATCTGGATTGCCAAAAAAATTCCTGCAAGTTGAAACAAATGTGACAATACAAACAATATTGATCAAAACCGACAAAAAAGTCTTCTATTTATTGGTGGGTTATACAAACTTGAGAAACCGATTGAGGTTGTGTTTTGGTTTGAAGGCCTTGCTTTATTATAGGCAATGGTTACCACTTTAACATCAGGTGGGCCATATGCTTGTTCCTTAAGTTTCTTGTGCCATATAATGTTTTTTAAAAAATATGAGTCATCTGCTTGTACAATATCTAGATACATACCCCTTTTTTTCCTCAAAAAATTCGATCAAAATAAACATTAGGTTAATATCCCCCGAACTATTGTAGGTATCAAATCATGAGATTTTTCCGCTCGTTGCACAGTAATCGAAATTCGCCGCTACATGTGAACAAGCTGTTATTGCGTTGGTTTAATATGCATTTGTGTGATGCTGGGGATATTAAATATCTTGCCCAATTCTGGCATAACGGAGTATGTAGAATTAAATATACAGAAAAATTTGCATTCATAGCTTCTCAAATAACACGTACTTGTGGCTAATACACCTATCATCTATCTTTTTCTATGTAGGTATATAACACGACTCAACTGATTTGGCTGAAAATTGGTGGGAAGGTAGCTTAGAACCGGGAGAAGGACATAGGTTACTTTTCATCGAACGAGGCGAGTGAAGTCGCGGGCGGGCGACCGCAAGTATCATAATAAACATGGCTTAAATTCTGCGTGACTTGGTGACGATCATCAAAACGCTGTCAAGTATGACAGCATATATTTTGACAGCGTTTTACTGATCGCCATTGCCGAACGCTTAGATGTGCGCAATGCTTAGTAGGTAGCGAATCTATCAACTGTACCCGAAGTCGGAGTTTTGCTACCACATTTCGTTTACCAAATGTTGTTTTCGTGATGAGCACGTGTCTCTCTCTTTTGTATGGAAAATTTATTTGACAAAAACCAGTTTCGATCGTTTCTACGTAACCTATTTTTGCTGTCACATCTTTTCTTCATATAATAGAGAGAGACAAATAAGCGAAACGAAAACACCATTTCGTAGACGAAATAGTGTAAATGAAGTGAGACTTGCCCTTCTGGTAATATTTTTAGTGGTCGGGGTCAAATCAGTCTATAGAGCTCTCGTTGGGCAAAATATTCCAGTGTAAGATGAGAAATAAGGCCTCACGGCTGTAATACCTTGGTACAGCTTATTCCTTTTAGATCTTTTGATACCTAGTCCGTCTGAAGATCCTTTGAGAACGTCTCAAGATCCAATAATAATCATTTTATTTTGTGAACATTTTCACGCAGCTCTTGCTAAATCCCAAATTTATCAAATTTTGTAGGTACTATAGAGCAGCTAACTGATAGAATAGATGTGTACTGAAAATTTTTTGCAAAAACATTCTTCAATGACAAAAACATCAATGTTCATCACGCGAGTATGATGTGTCTGCTCTATACGTAGTATTTTTTTTTGTTCTGTGGTTCAGTTCTAAATTCAGCATTATTCTCTCCAAATTTCAAACCGAAATTCCATATAACGCGAACATCAAACCATAAATAACGTTGGAAAATACTCTTTCAGACCAAAAATAATTATTATTTCATTTGGTTTTTTATTGAGTTACCCGTCGGATACGAAGTTACCGGAGTTTTTGTTTGCGAATTTACCTGGGTTTACCTTTCACGGGCTTTCTAGACGTGATGACGTCACTGTATGATACACACGGTTGAAATATCCATATTATATTTGCAGCCGTTGTGCATGGTTACATTTGCATGCGTTTTATAGAATCATTGCCTCAGTTAATAGAAATCCTTATTCTAGTACTTTGGCCTCCCGCGATACAGGCTTGTCCTAGTGCGGGGACCACCAGTAATTTAAATAAGACTGTAATATTATTCTTTGGTAAATAAATGAATTTTGTGTTTTTTTGTATTTTTTAGTTGCTATTTTTAAATAACCGTTAATTTAGTTTTTAATTCTATTCCGCAAATGTATACTGTAGTTCATGTCTTTTCACTTTTTCATTACAAAACAATACTATAAACTAAATATACAGCTCGTTTGACCACATTTAAAGGGTATTTTAAGGAAACCCTTAAAATAAAAGTTAGTTTTGGCTGTCAGTACGTGTGAATATTTCGTGTGAAAGATTTCTACCGCAAATATTTTAACGTGTTATAGTGTTTCAAGCAATTTTCAAACTCATTATCACTATGAAATGCTTACAAATATTAAATATTTATTTAATTTAAATAGTGTAGGTATACGTCTAGTAACCTATTCCATACTGTTCCATAATAAGACGTTTCAAAGTGATCCTTTTGATACTATCGAATAAAAACATATTTGAGTTTGACTGATTCAGTAAGCAAATGAAATGAAAATTATTTATTGATTACTAAAATGAACACAATAACATTAATAATAAATAAAATTGATATGTGGCGTTAGTATCTCTTGAATTCTTAAAAAAATACAATAAAAAATTTAAAATGCAAATAATTTCAGCTGTATACGGGCCTCGGGTCAAATGACTATGATGGATCAAAGTCTACTGCTTTTATATTTCACCAGTATACCATAAAATATGGTATTATTAGGAGCATTCTATAAGTATTGCTTCAAAGACGAACGTAGGATTTGCCTATCACACGCAATCGCGGACAGTAAGCCACTTTAACCATTCCTCTAAATCCTACCCCCGGGTATTCAGCAAAATCTTCTTTCGGATCTTTTCAATGAAATTCAATTTCGTAGGATGCTCACATTTGTTTTTTATGGCACGATACGCTTATTTGTGTGAGAAACTTTCTTTTATTATTTTCGATGGGTTATAAATGTACTGTAATTAATACGTTACATGACCTTTACCTAGGGGCCTATAGGGGGTAGTTTTTTGCCTGTTATTCTAGGTTTGGTCGCGTGGAACTGGCACCTAGACTCACCTATCTTTAAGTCGTTTGAAAGTGATCCTGTGATACTACTGAATAAATTATATATTTGACTTTGGCTATCATATTTGACTATGCTGGAGAGCTAAAATTCTGGTTCTGTCGTATTATAAATTCTAGTTCTGTCTGGTGTCTATATTGTCAATTTTTGTATATATGTATAAGTACGAGTAAGTCAGCAAGTACTAATATGGGGTGTAAAATAAAAGTTTCAGTGTTTTTTATTTTATAACCGTCATCACACAGCTACCATGTTTTAGAATGAGAACCTTTACTGCCCCTAATCAGGATATTTAAAGGTAAATTATCTGTTTCTTGTTACTTATCTTAGTATTAAACCGTCTTAATCACACGTACACTCAACACGTACCTCAGAGCCAGCAACTCTGAACACGTAGCTCTTATCAAGGCACATTGATAGGAAGTTATAAAGAACCTGCCTAAGATATGCTATGCTCTTCTTGTTAAGACTATAAATGAAACTTTTACACGTGTATTTAGTCCAGTACCAGTAAGTTAACTAAAACTATTATAAATCTGGAAACAGAATTTTCTATTTATTTAAGAGCGGGTCGTGCGAAAAAAATATACTATTTAACATGACATTCTATTTAACGCTGACATACGATTTTCATTAGCGTTAAATAGAATGTCATGTTAAATAGTATATTTTTTTAACACACTTAAATTCGAATTAATCTCAAATGTATAGTCTACAATTAGTCCTTTTGCGATTTTTAAAATGTCACTTAGTTATTTAGTTATGATTTTATTTTTTTAAATCTCAAATTATCGCACGACCCGCTCTTAACTAAGTATACATAAATTAGTATTTGTGTGACGGAATAATTGTAAATACTTCCAGTTTGGTACTTTATACATAGTTTTATAATAATTATTGCAAGTATATTCATAATTATAGACTTAACCGTGGCTATTGTTTTGAACTATTTTGCTCGGTACCCCCTTAAGCCTTATGTTTTACTAAAGTTTAACATTACTGTGACTAGAGTAGAGGGAAAAATAAAGTAAAGAGAAGGGTCAAGGCTCGATTTACTGGTAAGTACAGAAACAAAGAGATACGGCCGATAGCCTACAAAGATGAGCGTCGTAGAAAAGAAATGTTTTCACTACAATAGTTTGGCTGGGTCTCATTACATCACTAAGCTTGTAAAGCTGCGAAGCAAACGGCGTAAACCTAAAGTTTTATTGCTGGTCGGTTTATTGCCGCCATAAAGAGGGAGGCGCAAGTCGGTGCTTTACAAATAAACACAAGTCGTCCTCACCAGTCCGCTCCACTGGTAATTGCATGTGTGCGGGCGGTGGGCGCCACAAAATACTCTAAATAAAAACGCCTAAGGCACGAACGTTTACTTTCCCGAAATAGCTTTCTTGAATCATTCCATGTATTGCTTTTGTTTAGCAAAAGAGTTGAAATTTCGTAATTTTATAAGAAGTCTGTCTGGTTTTGAACACGAAATGTATAAAGTTATGTAATTTCACCTGCCTTTATTGTTTCCTGAGGTTGCGTAAGAGGCTTTTGTGTATTTTTGATGTCGAATAATATGATTACTTTATATTTTTAGCTCTTTCCGCCCACGTTTTAATATCATTTTAGAAGTAAGCTAAACTCGGGGGTTCGGTCTTTTTCTTGTTGTGTATAGTTGTTTTCCAACCAGTAGTGTATTGAAATGATTTTAAGTGTGCCTCAAAGAGATTTATTCGTGCACTTCTTTTATTGTTTTCAAACTCAGATTCTGCACATTCCGGTTTCCTTTACCGTTTGAGCATACTGGCATAGCGCACATAAATTAGAGCACAATAATTAATGGCGTTTCAGAATAGCTATATTGACATTATGAGGTCGTGAAGAGGTCATCGTCTCATCACGGACGATTTCGCCGGGACGACGGCGTCGGCATGAAACAGGCACCCCATACATCACCCGGTTTCCGGCGTTTGAGAGGTTGGGGCGACATGCCTTCACAATAATGGCTCGGGTGGACTACAAAATAGGCTGCCGATTATCTATAGTATTGTAGAACCCTTCTCACTCGTCGACCCGAAGGAGAAATTATAAATGCTAGGTGCATCCCACAGACAAACCGTTTTTAAAACGAGGTTCTGAGCGAGGTTTTGAGTTCTAAAGGTTAACTTTCAGGGCAGATATATGAAAAGCATTGTGAAAAAATCCAGGTATTTAATCTTCAATCTGTGTGTAATGTTTTAAACATTACACACACAGGTATTTTGCAACTAGAAATAAGTTTTACTATATAGAATCCATAAAATATTGTTGCGTTTATTACATATTGTTCGTGAGTCTCCTTTTCTACCACAAAGTTTCTAATGTTTCTAAATTGGATTAAAATATTTTAGTTTTGAAAACATTAATATTCCTTTGTCACTAATTGCTATTTACTGTTTTGACCTCACTGAAGTTCCAGCTTTGCATCGATTATTTTCTAAATCATATAAATCGAAATTAATTATAATCTTGTTTATTATACAATTTACTTACGGTTTATTTACTTTTAGTTGACGCCTATGGCCCACTTTCACAGATTCCTAATCGACCAATCAAATATTTGACAGTTGCTTAACTTAATGTTTTGCTTGGAAATCTTAGATAAACAATATTTAATTGGTTAATTAGCAATCCGTGAAACCAGCCCCTAATCTTGTACACCCGGGCGTCATAGGGCTTAGGTATTTTCACAAACCAGGAATAACAGTGTTGTGTTGAAATTAAGTCTGCCTAATTCTGCCGTGAAGCAGCATTGGTGTGTTTCGGTTTGAAGGGATGTGGGTGCCGGTGAAATTACAGGCACGTGAGGCTGAACATCTGTGCGCCTCAAGTTGATGAGGCACATAGGGCAGTGCGTCGTAGGGCACGTTCCTGACGTGCATGACCTCCGAGGTAATGCTTTGTTAAAGGCGATGGTTACCACTTAACATCAGGTGAGCTATAAGCTTGTTCCATCAGCTAGTTGTATAAAATAAAAATAAAAAAGTCTAGTCGTAAATCCAGTATTTCACAGCCTTGGACAACGTGTGGGGACAAACATTGCTAATGAGGTGGCCAGCACTAGGGATACTGTCATATCACATCAAAATACACGTTCGTTACGTAAAATCAAGGAACTAGAATGTGGAGAGTCTGTACTGGCGTTCTTCCTGGAAATGTATCGGGGAAATCTACATGTGTGATGAATGTGGGGGAAAGTTTAGGCTAGAACTTTATAGGGTTGACTGTGATGTGTGTGTGACGTTTTGACGTAGGATTTATTTAGTCAACACTCACACAGACTCAAAACCAGAACCAGAGACAGAGCCAGACAGAGCTCATGGTAGGCCTACTAATTATCTTTTGAAAAACGCTTGTAAGTAGGTAATGGGGTAAGTTATTATTGAAAACAATACTTATAATTTACCTCTCTGTAATAAATAAAATTGACTACAACAATGTATTTAATGTGTAGGTAGCTGCAATTGAGAATGAAATAGGTTCATTCGTTCATGTCTATGTCAACAAATCAAAGTAACTACCTATTATTACAGCTTTAATGGCTCCCAATGAACAGCAGTAACAATAACTTGAATTCTTATCGCGTGCAAATAGTTGTATTAACAGTCGTAGAACGCAATGTATTTTATCTGCAGTCATAGTAGACAATGTAGGCGAGAGACGGTTTGGTGTACTTCAAGATTTATCGATATAGTTAGTTGATCTTCGGTGTCAACTTGGGACTTGGTGTTTTGTGTCTTTGTTAGAATTTGTTTCTAAGAAGTCGTGTCTGTTATTAATATTTTTTTTGACGTGACAACGTCTTATAATTCGATGGAGCCGGCTGCACGCACGAAAAAACATGACTCATGCGGCGTTACCTCGCTTTGAGGCGTTCTATTTAAGGCTTGAAGTGTAAGCGAGAGCGCGGAACGAGCGACAAAGAGGCACAATGGGCCTCCGCGCTTGGCAGCGTTCGACATCTGTCTCTCTCCTACTTGAGTGAGCGATGCGTCCGCGTGGAAAACTGCTATAAAAATACATTCAATTATGTTTTCGTCAAGTATGAAGTGCAGTGAAAAGTGAATGTGGTGTCAATTGTTTATAGCAACGATCATTGCGGCTTATGACGATGTCACGTTCAAGTATCGTCAATAAACCGACTTTACAGACAACCGATTTTTATTTTTATAAACGCTGCCGTGAAAATGCAGCAAGCTAAAATCGATATAGAGCTCATCCCTATCCCACCCTCATCGACCGCAAAAGTATACCAGCCGACGTCGTTACCGCGCTGGGCCGTGCGATAATAGAATGGAACTACTTAGCCGCACTCTTTCAAATTTCCGACTTCGTAGTTCTTGTGCTTGTGAAAGTAGAAATAAAATATAAAACACACTCATGCATGTGCATCGCCGCGTAAATGGATTTAAAAATACCTAGCACCAGTTTGAGCTTAAAAAAGTTTGATCATGCAGTGTGGTAGGGTTCTCTGTGGAAAAGCTCGTCCGAGGAAGAAGTAACTACCGACTCCTATGCTTATTTCTCTTACTAAAAGTTGTGGCGAAGAAGATGTAAGCCATTTGGTGGCTCGATTGCTGCCATCCCATGGGACCGGTTTTTGATTGAATGAAACTAGGAATAAATATAGTTTGAAACCAATTTGTATCCCCAATGAGGTATAAATTATGTTGATGTGACCAATTACAATCACTACCAAAAAAACCAAGCGGAGGGCGGCCTAACTTCGAAGTATGTAATAGCGGATCGGTCTATCGATAGGCATATCATAGTCCGATCGGCATATTTATTTTTTTGATATCTGTAAAACAGATTCATGTATTGTGACATATTCATGTGACCTTTGACCTTGAATAACTTGCAAAGCTACCACTATAAATAAATAAATAAATATTGTAGACAATTCACACAACACTACCCAGCCCCAAACTAAGCAGAGCTTGTAATATGGGAACCGGATAGCTGATATAATACTTGAATACATTTTTTTTTTGTAAATCCATACTTAGAATACAATATAACACCCAGACAGAGAACAAACATTTATGTTAACCACACAAATATTTGTTCTCGGTGGGGATCGAACCCACGACCTACGGCGCAGAAGGCAGAGCTACTACCAACTGAGCTAGAGGCCAGTCACCACTGATTTAAAGATAACTTTTAGAATGCCTTAATGAAGGTATACAAGTTTCCAGCTTTCTGCCTCTCATTCCGAGGTTGACCTCATTGATTCTAAAATAAACTGGTCTATAGATACAAACAGAGTTTCAAAACGTAACTAGACTAGTGCCAACGTTACAGAATTTTCATTTTGGCTTTTTGTTGCATTGTTGGAATTCAGAGATCCGCAACTCATTATAAATTCGTTTTTAAGGCGAATTATAGCAGCGAGGGATATTTTAAATTCTTTTATTCCCGAGCGAGTAAGCTGCAGCTCAAAAGCAACTGGTTTTAAAGCTCTTTTTGTGGTAACTTTATAAAGATAAGAATAATTTATCAATTTAACGGCGGTTTTTAGGAGCATAACGAAGTTTGTATGTAAATGTAAAGTTGAAAATCCATCGCGTTTGTTAAAATAGTGAAATACCTTTTCTAACTGGATTCTTTTGATATTTTCCTTTACCGTCGACGCGTCGTGGTGAAGTAACTGAAAGGTCTAAGTGAAATAATGAACCACTGGATTTGAACCCACTTCGAACTTCGAGCATGCGACGCCGAACAAAAGTCGTAGGCATAGGTTGGTGGATCAAAAGTCTGAAGTGGAGATGGGCAAAATACGTGGCCACAAAGAATGATGGAAAATGGACTACGACGATTACGGAATGGTGGTTAAAAGACGCACAGCGACCACGAGGCAGACCAGCCGCCCGTAGGTCGGATGATATTGTTGGAGCAGTTGGGCAGCAATGGCGGAGACTGGCACAGTCTAAAGAGAGTGGCATATTAGGGAGAAGGCTTATACCCAGCAGTGGGTGCATACGGGCTAAATAGATCAATTTAAAGTTTCTCAAAACAGATATCTGCACCAACCATGCTCTTAATCTTATAATCTTAATCTTTTCATTTAACTAAAGCTATATATAAGTAGGTTATTGCTTAAGCTGATCTATTATTGACTAAGCATGCATTAGCACTTAAGATATTGAAGTGTGACCTACATAAGTGACCCCTTTTAGCAGCAAAGCTAAAGCAAAATTTCAAACGGCCTCAGTCTGCTTTACTTTAAGATTTTAAGTAGTTTTCAATATTACCTACTTATATTTTAACTTCAGAGTGAATAAGTTATTTTTGAGAATAGCTATTAGAATATGATTACGCATCAACTACAAAGGCGAGGCTATCTGAGAATTGAATTCGAAGCTTAAATTAAAATTTGTTTTTGGTTACTTCGAAATAAAAAAATAGGAATATTTTTTTATTTATAACTAGTGGCCGCCCGCGGTTTCGCTCGCCCGTTCCCGTAACACCCCGTTCCCGTTGCTTTTTCGGGATAAAAAATATCCTATGTCCTTCTCCTGGTTCTAAGCTACCTCCCCACTAATTTTCTGCCAAATCGGTTCCGCCGTTCTTGAGTTATAAATAGTGTAACTAACACGACTTTCTTTTATATAGATTTATTCAATTGATACATCGTTGAAATATTGAGATTATGTACTGCTACACAGTTACAAAAGCTGCTTACATATAACTAGTTTTATCTAATTTAGGACTGTTTTAAACATAATTATACTGAATGAACTGGTATTTTTCCCAACGTTTTGACCGTGTTACATCAGCCGTGGTCACGGGCAGACTCTATAGTTATCAATATATAAAGGAAATCGCGATAAATACGCGTTTAATCGATACAATTTGCATCCGTGTCGGTTCAAAAGAACTATCTGTTTTTATTTATGAATTATTACCTATATAAAAATATAACTGACTATGAATAGACTTAATAGAGACGAATATAATTTTAACAGACGCCTGAAACATAGTCGATTTATATGAAATTCGGTTTTAACCCTAAAAAGGTGATAACATAAAAGTTTGAGTAAAATATTCCTTTCAGATGAAACCCGACAAACGCATTAGCAGCACAAAGGAATGCAAGTCAATTTTAACGCTATAGAGTTGCCTTATGGCTTCAGTGATATTCATAAACTAAGCGATCAGCGGAACGGAAGGATCAAAGAACTGAATAAACCCTAGCTCTGGTTTTTATTTTAGTAGAAGTAAAAACATCACATCAAATCAAAATCAAAGTTATTTATTTAATGCCACATTAGAATAGCATCTTCCGAAAAGTAGGGCACCCACTCACCAGATGGACTGACGACATTGTTAAGATCGCAGGAAGTCGGTGGATGGAAAAGGCTCAGAATCGTTCTTACTGGAAATGTGTAGCAGTGGACTTCTTCAGGCTGATGATGATGGTGAAGAATAGCATAGTCATGTGTTAACACTACTGAGAAATAATGACATTAAAATTAGCTGAATAAATAGTAGAGCTCCTTGTGAAGAGCTCGTCCAGATACCAAAATGCCTATTTCTGCCGTGAAGCAGCATTGCTGTGTTTTGGTTTGAAGGGCGTGGGTGCCGGTAAAGTTACTGGCACGTGAGGCTGAATATCTGTGTGCTCAAGTTGATGTACGCAGGGCAGTGCATTGCAAAGCACATTGTAGAGGTAACTTTAAGCAATGTTTAGCCTCTTCGAGGCGCACTTTAAATCCTTTCAATACAAAGAAGCTGTGACACAATTAGTAGAAGACCTGAGTAACGTTTATAAGATAAGTAAGAGCTTCAAACGGTCATGCTAACCGCTCATGCTTACCGCTAAGCTTATGACAAAGCTAAGCCTGCTCAGAACCGCAAATGATAAGAGAGCTTTATGCCATTGTTTGTGAGTTTGGACAATGCCACGAACACAAACCACTGAACATAATTTGAGCCTAATTAAAATACGCCCGCATTATTAACCAGGGCTGTTCACTCACACAAGATGCTAATTTATATATAGTTTGTATTAATGATGAGCTAGTTTTTGGGGATAAAAATAAATAAATAAATATTGTAGACAATCCATTAAACACTAACTAGCTCCAAACTAAGCATAACTTGCACTGTGGTAGAAGCTACACTACGAAGCTTCTATGTTGCGTACAATGTTGTAAAAAATCGTTTTACCACGGTAATAAAGCGGTGTGTATCGTAAAATTAAATATGTAAATACAAAACAAAGCACGTCATCAAAGTATCGATTTCTTTCTATATCACAGTTCTATACTACTTTGTTCCCAATTATCTCCACAGAACAGGTTTAAATATAACGTGTTATAAAAATGTAGATATGTATGAATGTAGATTATACCTTGGACAAGGAGCACAAGAAAATGGCTAAAGTGCATACGATATTCTTAAAGCGTAAGCTACGTTATAGTTCGAAAAATATATAGTAAAACTATAAAAATGGGGCCAAGCTTATTAATTAACATAATATTAAACAGGTTAGGTATTTTCCACGAAAATGTTATTACGAACGTAACAGTTTGCGATATCGTTTCCGATAAAGCCATTGTCTAAAGTTAGTGATTGTTATCGAATTCAACAAAAACAAATTGGTTTTAATGAAACTTTTGCGTTGTTATCTGGAAACTGACCATGATTTGTTTTTACGACGTGCTGTGAAGTAAATTTAATACATTTTCTGGTTATTTGTTCCGTAAAACTAACAAAACTATTTTTTTATTACAGTAACCATTATATTAACGCCAGAATTTAGATTATTTATTTATTAAAAACAGTATTATAAATACAAAAATCACGTGAGTAAAATACAAAACACATTGTAATTTTTTTTCTAAAGAAGTCCTAGTGCAGTATAGGCCTACCACAAGCTCTGTCTGGCTCTGATTTTGAGTCTGTGAGCAAGACAGAGCTTGGCCTACTAATTTACTGTGTTGTGTGTGTGTTTTATTTATTAAAAAGTTTATGCGTGACTCCCACACAAAATTCTACACACTAAGTTTTAAAAATTTTGCGTAGTTGTTGAAAAGGCTCAGAAACGTTCTTACTCTTTGAAAATAAATTGTAAAAGGTTTTACTGGATATTTATCGTGTTTAATATAATATAATATTTATTTTAGAATTAGCTGATTCATTTTATTTTTTCTGTATTTTCCTTTTAGTTTTAAGTTTTTTTTGTCACCTTATCTCACATTGCAAAATTTGTATTTTCTTATCATTCAGAGTATAAGAAAAAATATTAAATTAGCGAGTAAAAGTAACGAATACGACATCATCCACGGTAATTGAATCAAAAATTCTCTTCAGAATAATGAAATCCTCAGTCTGAATAACGAGGCCATAAGATTTGCTAAGCTGTGATTTGTTTGATGACAAGCCATTATAGATTTTATTACACGAACATTAAGGTTGAGACGACCTGAAATAAAATTATTCGCTGATGGACTATTAAGGATAGCTTCATTATATTTTAGCTTTCTAGGGTTTACCTTAATTTTAACAGAATTTGAGATTATATTATTGTGTCAGATTACTTCTACGACGCAAAATAAATTTTGTACATAATATACATACCAGACAGCAGAATTAACCTATCTGGTTTGCGCTTAGGACGCGTAAGAAGGCATGGGGTCACGTGGACGCAACAAGCTTATAACTTCGTAAAGTACATAATTATGCTGAAGCATATACAAACGTGCCGTTTTGTGAAATCAACTGCTTTATTGCATATGCGTAAACATATACATATAAAAGCCTAAGCATATGGAAATACCTCTGCGATGGCTCTTAACCATGTTAGGTAAAAATCCATGCCGAGGTTTCTAAGTTCTTAGGACCAATCTTTCTTTCTTTTTATTATAATTTTTCATAATATTATCCGGTTATAAGCTGTTATTTACGTAACCTAACTGAAAACAGATATTTTTCTCACTACGTGACAAAGACGTTAAACTTAAAATTGGGTATAGCGAAGTGAACAATGTGATCTGGGAAATGCAAGTCCGTTTCCGGCGCCAGTCGTGACAATACAGAAGAATGTGGTCCAATAATGGAATCACGCCCGCCACTTGTATTGATTTATGCTACGTGCGGGATGGACGATGTGTGTTTGTACCTTGATTGAGCAAAACTCATCTGTAATGAGACCATTGTAATTAAGTACCTACCTGAATAAAAACTATAAACTGTGCTGTAATTGCATGTTTTTTTAGCCAAATAAAGAGCTATCTCATCTTATGTTCACATCGAGTTAATAATTACAAAAACTTTTGTCAGTTTAGTTGGGCTTGCATTGCCAACCAATTATTTGTATTTATATTACAGGCATGTAAGGCAATAACGTAGGCTTTGACGTTAGTGCACGGTGAGTCACATTTAAATCTTGTATCACTTTACATCAGGTGAGATGGCAGTCAAGCGTTTGCCTATTAAATAAAAAAAACGAGGATAATGAATATCTATATAACACTTACCTCAAGTCATTTTATTATAGGATTGTCTGGAAGAAATCATTTTTGGAGATAAAACCACCCGCCGCACTTAGTACTATACAGGTTTTTTCAATACGTTAACAATAAAGGCACTATAGCGTCCCGTAAGTAGGGGCATGAGTAATCACCAGTTGCCCCTGACGCTATATAAATCATCTACAATAGATGCAAAGGCCTGTTTACTTTTAACAATAAAGATTTAACCAATCTAAATCTACGCTAAAAAAATGTCATTATATTGTTTCACTTACTTTGTTCTTGAATCGTTGATGAGAATCGCCAATTACTAGAGTCAATCTCGACATGAGATTGGCTCTGACAATGTCAAGTTTAGTAACTATGTACTAATTTTAGAATTCCCTTATCTCTCATCAAATGCCTGTGGGCGGAACCCATCGCAAGCTCTCAACTTTGCTTGACCCAGTTTAGAATCAACCAACTGAGTAGATACGTCACGAGCAGTACATTTTTACTCAAAATACAGAGTTACAAAAACATGGCCACAAAAATCACTGTCAAAATAGCTCGCAGAAATTTCTCACCGTCTTCTCAGTTATATGGAGTGCTAGCTTTGATTTCCACCACCAATGGAATTGCCGCCGATGGATAATCTCGTCACGAGTACTACGAGAATAGTGCTACGAGCGTAGTGCTACATGTGAGAGCTACGACAACCGTAGCTACAAAAGCTACGCCACTTACTCGCTAGCGAACGGAGTGGTGTGATGTGATTCTTTGATCGAATTTTCTTGATATTTTACAAGAAACTATATATCTAAATATATAAAACTCTAACGTTACTGACTGACTGACTGACAATCAACGCACAGCCTAAACCGTAAGTCCTAGAAGCATGAAACTTGGAGGGTATGTTTGTTTTATAGCATAGGGGTGCACTAAGAAAGGAAATTGGAAAATTATTTCCCTAAGCGGAGAAAAAGAGGAAAAACTTTCAAAAGAAAAATCAACGGGGCGTAACGGCTACGGGACGAGCGAAGCCGTGGGCGGCCGCTAGTTATATATATATTTCCTATTCCAATGGAATTTAGACGTGTACAATTGGGAAACAGAGCTATGCCTGCCACATAAGACAACACATGACGAACCGTACATCTCCTAAAATTTAAAAAGATTCATGATTGGAATCCAAGCATTGCAGTATTGCTGTGTTTTGGTTTGACGGGTGTGGGTGCCGGTGAAATTACTGGCACGTTAGGCTGAACATCTGTATGCCTCAAGTTGATGGACGCAGGGCAGTGTCTCGTAGGGCACGTTCCTGACGTGCGTAACCTACGAGGCAATGCTTTGCGATAAACAATGGTTACCACTTAACAGCAGGTGGGCCATAATATGCTTGTTCCATTAAGAAGTTGTATTAAAAAAAACCCCGGTCCATAGTAGACACTCCCTCAAACCTTATTGTTTTCAAAATCCAAAGAGGGTAGTAAAATCACGTTACGTCGTGTCATTCATACCATATCGGTACTACACGTTACAATTTAAAGCAAAATACAGTTGCATCCAATAACATAGAAAGCGAAGTTCACCAACGTTTAACTATCGGTTAAACAAGTTAAAACTAAATAGCGTAATAGTAGTTTAACGTTAGATCAAATACTGCGGCCACTCAATAAATCAGGGCAAAGAATGCGAAACCCGCCACCGACGTCCATGTTCGAGGTTAAAGGGGAAGTCTCAACACTAGCGACTTACACTTTTATCATTTGTTACACTTCATTTTTACTGAATTATGACCTGCGCACATCTAGGCGATGGCAATGGCGATCAGTGAAACGCTGTCATCAGGGCTACCACGAGCTCTATATGGTTATGGCTGTCAAATTGTGTGTAGATCGGCTAACCCACACATTCATTTTCTTGGGTTTTAATGTGTTGACACTGTTGACACAATTTTGACAGCCATAACCAATGAAGCTCATGGTAGGCCAGCATATCTGATAATATTATGTAGTATTTACCTACACTTAAGAAAAATCACAAGTTCTTGTTTTTTACAAGCTTAAAAAAAGAAATTGATATATTTTTATCTAGTTGATTTTATCTGTAATTGGAAAAAATTGCCTTGATTTACATTTTATTGATGTCACTATTTGAACGAAGTACCCGACGTAGATCTGTCTCGTACATTAACTGCCACACTCAGATATATTAACGGCTACTTAATCCCATCCATAGTAGATACATCTCTACAGACTGTTAACTGTTAGTGTATCCGAGTGTTAATGTCTCTTAATTGTTGAAGGAAAACACACCTATTGAGGAAATCAACTAGTGCTTAGCCAAACAAACTTGTCAGCAATTTCCCAGACGTAGGTACTTGAGTTGGTACTCGGTACTTAGGGATCTAAAGGGGTATAACTGTAACTGGTGATCAAATCTGTTTAGTGTAGTTTAATGAGTACCACAGTCAAAATGAGAGTGCACTTTTACATTGTAAGTGACCGAGCAAATTACTGTAACCTCTTATTATTTTTCAATTAAAAGAGGTTAATACAGTAATTATTACAGTTTTGGAAGTTCTAAAAACTTGCGTTCTGCATTGGTAATCAGTGAAAGGCTGTTGCTTTACTACCACTATCAAGTAATGTAAAGGGGGCAAGAAATACCTGGGGCTTCGTGGATGCGTGGGTCTGAACAAGCGTCTTCGATTTCACACTCCGTTGATTTGCTGATTGCAGTGGATGGCGCTGATTTTAGGTATATCGTGGTCTAAAGATGAAATCAAATGTAGAGGAGCACTCGGCACTCGACTCTCTAGGTGGGTGCTAAAGCAGTGGTGTTCAGTCAACATTTCTTGGGATTTGGCTTTTTTTTTTGCTTAAAGAAGTTTTGGCAAGTTTTTATCATGCGCACTTGATGTGCGGGCAGGTTTTTTCCGCAAGTAGGCCGCTAGTGGGCCCTTTTTGCGTGACACCTGACACGTGTTGCTCGAACTTTTTTAGGTTCTACAACACGCCGGTTTCCTCACGATGTTTTCCTTCACCGTTTTGAGAGTACTGGCATAGTGCACATAAATTTTTCGACAGAAAAACTCATTGGTACACGAGTGGATTTGAACCCACGACCTTCGGATCGGAAGGCGGGACCACTACCACTAGACCACCAGTGCTCTCTCTTAAAGAAGTTAAGGAGGTTACATTTTCATGTTGGCCTTTTTTAATGTAGGTCGCAGCAATAGGAACGCTGCTTTAAGTAAGGAACTATGCCACCCGGAAGTAGTCTTTGTGTTCGAGACAGATTTCGGTGCTTAGTGCCCGGGTATTGTTCACAGTACAGTAGATTTTATCATGGACACGGAACATTGAGAAAAATAAGCTGGCTTTGGTGGTGTAAGATCTTATTTCAATCTTCTTATCGTGTCACTGGTTTGAAACCAGCGTGATAAAAGGATTTAAAGTGTACCTCAAAGTGTGTACTTGAAACATGTTTTAGAAGTTTAGGTTCTACGACATGCCGGTTTCTTTGTGACGTTTTCCTTCACCATTTGAGACTAAATAAACTATACTGGCTGCCCATACATTTTAGACAGAATAAAACTGCACAGTGCAAAAAAAGTTTTGATTGTATTTTTGAGTAACCGTGATCCACTCAGTTTATATAGTAGATTAATCATGTTATTAAATTCAAAAATTATCTACGCTGTACATAAAAAAAACAGAGAAACAAACATCTTTGTTCACCATACAAATATTTGTTCTCGGTGGGTATCAAACTCACGACCTACGGCGCAGAAGGCAGAGCTACCAAGCGCTTTGCTTCAACTTTTATGTTGCGGTCTTAGCAAACTCCTACAACTTGGACGTTTTCAAGACAAGAGTGAATAGGTATCTTTTTGGTAAGCATGCTACACCGTCGACCGCATCATCACTTAACAACCGGTGAGATTGCGGTCAAACGCAAGCCTATAAAGTGTAAAAAAACAGCTGAACTGAGAGCCTAAGGTCACGGGTTGAAAACCAGTCATGTACCAATGAGTTTTTACCAACTAGTATCCTGTCCAGGCTCTTCACGCTCAGTTTCTACCAACTAGCTTTAACAAACTCGTGCACTGGATATTATTCAATGTTTTCCCGAACAAGTAGGACAGAATTGTGAATTGATTTTTTTTCTCTAAACAATTCGAGTTGGATGTTAATTGGTGTTCCAATTAACTATCCAATTAAAAAAACAATTGGAGCATGCAATATTTCACTACATAAAGAAAAAGCCTTTGACTCATGAAAATAACTTTTAAATTAATACTGTTATCATTTTCATTTTTACTGAAGTTTTATTTAAATATCTGCACATAAAAGTTATAAAAACCATGTTGCAAAGTGATTCTTGTAATTTTTAATCACCTTCAAATAAAAAAGGAGGAGGTTCTCAAGCCGGTTGTATTATATTTAATTCTATCGCATATCTAAAAATAAATTAGAAAATCTTTTTTATCTGAAAGGTTGTTAAAAATTAGGTTCATAGAAATTTCATCAAAATTGGTTTATCAGTTTGGCCAATAATTCGGTTTCTCAAGTTTCTTAAACTTAATTTGTAACTAATAACTTTATTTCTATTTACCAGATACCTAGTAGCAATTTTACGAAGCATTTTCCAGCTCGGACCATGTAAAAATCGGTGTGAACTAGTAAAGAGAGTAGGTGAAAGTCGATGACATGGAGAGTCAAACTTTGTAATCTAAAGACTAAATCTACTTCAATTTTCTTGATTACGTTGTGCCTTGGAAACCACTTTCTATATAAATGCAGCCTCACGTAGAATTGAAGAAAAATAATTGAATCGCACGAACATGTCTTCGCTTGGATTAAAGAAAAATAATTATCAAAACCTTTAATAGCTTTGGCATACAGCGCGAAAAGAAAAAGCATATATTTTTACAAGGAGGTGGTCCTTAGGGTCGAAACACACGTAGATATACCCTTTTTCATCCCACCAGCTCTGAAAGTGTGTTTTTGCTGTTTAATTTCTGACTGGAAAAGCCGTTTTTATCCGCTAGAGGATAAAGTAAATTTGAATTTAGAATATCGTGTTCAATAAGTTTGTGAATACACAACCTATTTACTTCTACGTCCATGGTGCCGAACTTATCATACAACCTTTTTTATTTTGTTAAAAACTCTCACTCGTAACCTTCTTGGTGTATTTGTGAATTCAAAACACTATTAAACCTATTTACTTCTACCTGCGTGGTGCCGAATTTATCATACAACCTTTTTAAATTTGTTAATAACTCATCATACTCGGAACTTTCTTGGTGTGTTACTTTTAGTCGCGCCATGTTCTTTTTTGCATTTATAGTCATTTCCTCGCTGAGGTGGGATGAAAAGTTATGTGTTGCACTCGAGTGCAAAGATTTTTCACCTTGTGCTCTTTTGATTCCTTCGCGAACGCTTAGGATTCTAACTTTTAAACCACTCGCTACGCTCGTGGTTAAACTTTAGAATCCTGCGCTTGCTCAGTCATCAAAATTGAGCACGCGGTTAAAAAGCAGCTTTGCACTCTTGTATAACAAATAACTATTTTTACGTTTGCCTATTGCGCTGCATTACGTCAGAGTTTGGTTTTTGTTATAGAAATAGCAAAAAGAATCTCAGCGCTAGTACTCTGTGTGTTTCAGCCCTTACAAACTCTTTAAATACAGAATAACATATTTTTTTGTGAGTACTGAATTAAAAAATGTCTTTGTTTGGCGAGACAAATTGAACACGGGGAAAATTCAAGAGTTCTGGTTATCTGAATAGAAGACTATTATAATAAGAAATATTTTTCTTTAATATGCTGCTGCTGGTTTGATACCTAGTTAACTCCAAATTACTTGGATTCCACGCACGCTAGCTCGTGAATTCATTTTGTGAAAGAAAATTGGATTACGTATAAAATAAATTACAATTTGATATAAAATAGGTTTGATATAAAATGTATTAATTTGAAAATGGAAAAAAAACCGGTGTATTATTCCAAAGTCAAAGGAATGATTTTGCACAAATTACTCGAAATAATAAGGAAGCTCAATTTTCAAGTCAAATTGTAGTTTATATTTCTGTTTTCAAAGGTGTCACTTTTGCGGGCGACTGTATAATGCTGCCTTCCTACGGTGCGTGGTTCTGCAGATCATCACGCACAGCCGACGACGACGCACGGCAACGCACACAGACAGGGCGGGCTCCTGTACTACCGCGCACCTCGGCGCACGAGACCGTTCCAATGGTGTGTCGTGCGAGCTGATCCTCCTCTCCGTGCGCGATATCACAGACCGTGGGAAGGGGCTATTAGGTATCTCTATTGTAGCGTAGTTATAGGTATATAGGGTATGTGACCTGGTGTAGCCGAATGTGCAGTATATACAAGCCTTTACCAGCATTCGATTTATTTTATCGCAGTGCAAGATGGAGAGGCATGTCGGGAAAAGGTTTTGCTGTATCGTTAGTTTCTCAGCGAGATTACTTGCAGCAGATAGGAAGGATTAGAGACTTTTCATTTCCTCGTAAGTAGCATGTTACTGAGTGGAAAAGTATTACCGGACTGGTCCATATCGGATGAGTTACGAGGAAATTCAAAGTTAAGTATAAGGATAATGTTATGTGTGTGTTTTCAGAATGCAATTTTAATGTCTCCAAAATAAAAGCTAACCATAACCATTTCTTACTTTATTTTAATTATAAACACACAAATTCATTAACAAAGGGTTTCCGCCACGGGCCATAGAAAAAAACCCCAGTCCCGGCGCAAAAGAATTGTATCTCAGATTTTAGATAATTATAAGTAGAAACAATATCAGGTGTCACTATTTCCTGATTTCGTGGCTAACATGGTTATTTTGCCCAGAGAAGTTTCATAGGCGCCACATGTAAACATGACACTTTGTAAGAAAAACTACTTGTTACTGTACTAATTGACATTGAATTGGAAAAAAATGAATAAAACACACACATATACCCTAGTACATAATGTTGTTATTGAGGAACAAGGACGACATAAGTTTATTCATACATGTTTCAAGTATCTAAATCAATCAATATCGAATCTAGGCCTATAGCTCAACAAGCATGGCATATTGATCGGGTACCGTCGAATGGAACCTGTTAACAATGAAACGCATTTTCAACTATTATTTACTCCGCGCGCACTTGGTTATAAATGATCGGAGTTAAGTGTAATAGGTGTACAGGTACCACTACGTTCCTAAACTAAAAGTGTGCATTAAGAACTCAATACTCAGTCATTTAAAGCGCGCTCAATGCGTTCTTTTACTTAAACAGTAATTATTAGCGTATATCTATGCATATATTCATTGTGTTAAAATAAATACTTTGTTTAAATGGAATAGTTTTTGAAACATACCTCTTGGGGCGGTTCAATAGCACGTACAATATGTACCACGAATTCTCGACATGATTGAAGAAAATGTTCAAATAGAACATGTCTTCGAAGTCGCCGAAGTGACCGTGTACACAAAACACAATTGTCTGCCATATCACAAGAAAAATCAAAAGTCCAGGGATTAATGCCAAGTCACCGTAAAAACAAAATAAATCAGGAGGAACCAACCACGAGTCGTATCAGTGTGTACGTATTATATTAATTTTTTGCAACTACCCGCACGTTTGTGTTGTTAATGAGTGAATTAATACAGTAAAATGAAGTTTTTAAAAAAATGCCATATGTCAGGTACATTATATTACATATGTGATAATGTGTTTATATGATGTGTTTTATTAGTTTTTTGCCAATTCAATGTCAATTACACACAGTAACATGAAGTTTTTCCTAAAAACTGTCATTTTGCATGTAGCGCCTATGAAACTTCTCTGGGTAAAAAAAACATGTTAGCCACGAAATCAGGAAATAGCGACACCTGATATTGTTTCTACTAATAAGTATCTAAAATCTGAGATACAATTCTTTTGCGCCGGGACTGGGGCAATTTTGGCGGAAACCCTTTGTTTTTATGACATCTGGCTTTAAATAAAACGCTTTGCAACTATGTTCTGTTCAATATTTCATTCGCGCTCAAGAAAAACCTCGAAAAACAGAACAAAAGAGATAAAAACTTTTTTACGCGCACTTAACCATTAACGGTTTAGTGCGGTATATTTTGGATACCCATATAAATGGTAGCTGTGTGAGAAGAGCTTTACGACATTCGCCAGCATCAAAAAGTCTACAACTGGACATTGTAATAATATTTTTTTGTTTTTGAGCCATGACTACTGACCACAACCGTCGATATACGCGCTGATGGCACATTTTAGCCTTTTGAAAGATATAAAAACACTTTGAATATAACACGTTTTCCTACTTAGAAGTTTACCCAAGTGCGGAAACCAGGTGGGAAAACTTTTATGTAGGAAATTATGTCATCAAAATTATTTTTTTGCTAAAAGGTATGTGAAAAAGTTCATTTATTTTATATCTTTCAAAGGGTCAAAATGTGAGAGCGAAGTACTTACATCGATGGTTGCCTTCGCGCTTAATCAAGTCTGTAAAGCCCTATCCACACTCGCGCGCGGATCGCGCGCGAAGGCGCGAAACTTCCGCGAAGCATGAGTGTGAATCCGATTCGCATATTCTTCGCGGCTTCGCGGCTCGTTCCCCGAAAATTGTCGGTATTTTGTCCCGCCACAAAGGGCTCGCGGGCCGCGAACTTGTCTTGGCTACATATTCGCAGGCCGCTCAGTCAGAAATTTCACCTTGACGCCGATCGGCTAATCGGGCTATGTATGAAAATCCAAAATTTTTTTTTGGAATTCGACCTATTTTCTTTTGGAAAGTTAATCAGTATCGATAACCGACTACAGATTCACACATTTTGAGAAAAGGACATTCTTTAGTCATAAGTAGAATAATCACGAATACAGACTCGACTTTTTACTGTTTCATAAAAAAAAAATAACAACCTTCTATTTTTGAAAATGGAACCTAAATCGGTGATTTCTTTGACCGTCTTTGGTAGAATGAATGCCAATGTGCTGTGGCCACGGAAGAAATTAAAAAAAAGACATTTGACGCCATATCTGTAGAACTTTTCTCTAATTGCGAATTGAATTGGTAATTATTGTATATGTATTGGATTATTTTATTTTCTCGTAATCGTATCTATATGTAACACATGGCGCTAAAAAATCTATTAAAACTTGGGGGTTATTTTAGCTCCATGTATAAACAATCTACTATTGTTCTGACCAAATCCAGTAAACTACTCGTAAAATAGTCACCAAAAACATGAAGAACATGACTCAAAGAGTATGGAGGGTAACATGCAGTGTTGTTTTATGTAGGAAGTCTTGGTTCAAAACCACATGCCATTATGTTCTTGATGTTCGTATAAAAGTTGGAAGAAAAAGACATGTTGTGCCGATCCCGCATAGTGGGATAAGGGCAGGAAGAAGAAGAGAGGAGTTTGTATAAAATTTCTCCATTGTTAAGTCCCACAGAATGGTAATACAAAAGTAGGTACGAGTTCCCAACATGCCTCATGGCTGTATTTAATAGGAAAAGTTTGCGTTAACATGCTATTACATCCCCTTTTTTTCATGTCAGTTAGGGAAAAAATACAATGCTTGTATTGTGCTTGTGTGCTCGCGCGTGCCATTCTTTGTTATATCTGTCGCAGCCAAATAGTAAAGCCAACTGTTTAATGAACTGCCTAGCTATTTCATTAAACGCCACCGTTTCACTAACTGATGGCTGAACGCTTAAATTTGTACTTGCCTAGTCAAACAGTAAAAACAAAACTTGCTCAAAAGTCGTCATCATCTCCACACTTTTTTTTTGTGCCGTATTAACCTAAGAGTTATTCGTCGAGCGTGATTAGGATTCGATGGCGCAACGATCAGCGCAGACTAGTACGAGGAAGGTCGCGGGCTCAAATTCCGCTCTGCTCTTAAGAGCGGGTCGTGCGAAAATTTGAGATTTTTTAAAAAAAATTCAAAACTAAATAACTAAGTGACATTTTAAAAATCGCAAAAGGACTAATTGTAGACTATACATTTGAGATTAATTCGAATTTAAGTGTGTTAAAAAAATATACTATTTAACATGACATTCTGTTTAACGCTGACATACGATTTTCATTAGCGTTAAATAAAATGTCATGTTAAATAGTATATTTTTTTAACACACTTAAATTCGAATTAATCTCAAATGTATAGTCTACAATTAGTCCTTTTGCGATTTTTAAAATGTCACTTAGTTATTTAGTTATGATTTTTTTTTTTTAAATCTTAAATTTTCGCACGACCCGCTCTTAACTTTTGGGACTGTATAAAAATCTCTTCAAAAAAAAAAATTACCTCTTACTTGCTACTATTCATCATTAGCAACCAGAAGCAGTCCACAGCGAGCTATACATTTCCGAAACGTATACGTTTGTTAAAAAATGAGACACTTGTAGTGATTTAAATCACAAGTGTAGAGCTACTTTAGTTCCGGGTACCAGTAGCTACTATTTCTACGGGAATTAATGTGTGTGAGGCTAACTTTACGAACAAAACAGGTTATAAGCGCTTAGCATCCTTTGTACCTGCAAATACCTTTTTACAAAAAACTTGCCTTTTGCTTTATATTTGCAAAAAAAAAATTAAAAACCCGTGATCATAATAATATATTTAGACAAAAATTGTAGCAGTCTTTGTAGATATAAAAATTGTCTCTGTCCCACAGAGCAGAGATTATTGGTCAAATAACAATAATTCCCACAGAGCCACATACCTACAAATAAAGATTTAAAAATCCCCATCGATACTATGTGTGCAAAAAAAGTTGTTCGGGGTCATAATTTCTGTTTTTTTTTTTTTCGATTTGCTCGAAAATGGTTAGTTTTATCAAAAAAATCTCAAAACAAAGTGGTAGATTTTATAACTTTTGAAAACTAGAAACCTAGACTAATTTGTGCCTGTTTTTGAAAGAAACGCGGTCTAAAAAGAGCTGGAAAATTATGACCCTGCCTTGCAGTTTAAATAATCTCGGCTGCAATAAAAGTCGGAGCGATATATTGCAAGTACAAGGAGGTTAGGGGGCGCAAACACTCTCACTAATGGCCCAACCACGGGTAAACTCAACACCTCACTAGACACGTCAGATGGTTGCACGATTAGTTTCACTTCTACCGCAGGACATGGCTACCTCATGGAAGCACTCAGGGTCGGGGAAGAGTACAAACGATTTTGACTGAAAATTGCTTAAAGATATACCCGACACTCCTTCAACTGAATGGATGGAGTTGCTTGAAAATCTAATCTAAGAAGTGCTAGAAACCTTTCTCCTTTATCAGCTATCTAACTCGGTTGTTTAATAAATATTAATATTGTGGACAAACCATCAAACCACACAGTTGTAACTCCTTTCTCACAGATAGTATTTCACTCAATCCATCATTCGTTGTATTCTTATTCTTATCCTTCTTTTGTTTCACCGTCTCTTCGATGATTTTGCAAGAATGAAAAAAAAAAAATAACAAAACCTACAGATGTGTTCTTATCGAAATGAGCCGAATCGCAGCCCCAAGCGAGTCTGTAGTTTACCTATTATAAGAGCAACGTATGAAGTTTGTTTCTGCTACGTGTTGTAGAAGTCCTGTTAAATTTGCAGGCAGCGCTTTTGCTAATATGAACGTTGTCACATTGCATTGCAACTGTATTTCTTAGCTTGGACGACGACGTGTCGTATGGAAATGTAATATTATGCTCGTATATATCTACTTGGGAATAGTATGAGCTTCATTTAGTACCTTGTAATGTTTTGAGATCAAGTTTGCTTATATAATGCATTATTTTAGACGCTTTGTTATTTGCAACCAAGCGTTTTAGAGCTATGGACAGTTTTTTCTTTGGACTATTTGTGAAGGCTAGCTAAGGCCCAAAAATTATACGAGAACTCCACGCCTGAGCCTGTCCAGATGGGGCGTTTTACGCGCGAGTGCCCTCGCGCGTTTCAATTTATATTGCGTCCAGATGCCGCGTTTTACGCGCGCTCCTACGCGCGATGTATTTGGGAAGGACCCAGGGACAGTTATAAACATGGAGCCAGACAAAGCAGTCGTGTTGTGGCTTGCATACCGCAGATGGAAACGTCGTAAACAAAGAGAAAGTCGACGATTTAATGTGCATCCAATTCTACGTGACAGAATGACACATAGTATGTTTATAACATTATACCCAAAGCTCAGAGAACATAACGAAAAGTTTTTTAACTACTTTCGGATGTCAGTAACATCGTTTGATGATTTACTAGAAATTATCAATATTATCACTATCCATTTTCGTTCCAAATACGTCCACTCGCGTCGGACTCGCGCGCACCACTGGACGCAGCAATGGCACCAGAGTATCTCGACTCGCGTGGCGCTCGCGCGTTAGGCCCCCATCGTGCGTCGTCTTACGTTTCAGCTTTGGTATGTTTGACAGTATGAAATTCAGAAGATCTATTCATTATGCCACAAAGGAATTTTATAACTATCGTCCTTTAACGGTGGTAATATTCAGCAGATATTCAGTAAGTAGTGGGTTGAAATGAAAATCTTAAAAAAAGTGCAAAACAGCGCTATACTGTAGTTTACTGTCAATAAATTTGTGTCCTCACTTAAAAGCGCTACTGTGTGTGAAAAATTACCAAAAGTTAGTCCTGTCACTGTTTGTCACTACCTAATAGTAGATTATCTTAAGTAATAAAAGAGGAGGTTCTTCGCATAACTTTAACTTTGTAATTTTTGAGCCGATTTAAAAAAAGCAGCCAAGAGCGAGTCGGACTCGCCCATGAAGGGTTCCGTAGCACGACGAACTACAAGAACTTTTATATATTATGTTACTTAATGTAACATAATAAGGTTCTTGTAGTTCGTCTGTACAACTAAGTACGATAGGTCTCAAGAATGAGATGTCAAAAAAGGAGGTCAATCAAACACCGGAGTTGATACTTGAGTTCAAGGTTTATTCACTCATTAGGCTGATATCATTCCTGGTACAAAGCACACTTTCTTAAAAAATAAACTTACAATTTATAGAAACGCCGTGAGTTTTCGTCACCGCGATGCAGGATTGGTACATTTTTACTAGCGCCCTCTAGTTCTGACTCTAGTAAGTTTAACATTCCGCCCACCAAGGACAAATTGACACATTTTGTCCGTTAATATTGAACCGCCCACCAAGAGCGTTATGATAGGATAATAACTAACAAGTGTTCTGCTACAAACTATGATAAAAAAAAACAAAACTTTGCTTATCAAAGAAAACTTAACCTACATTGTTCTAAATGTTCATTGTCTCTAATCACTACTATGTTTAAAACACTACTTTAAACTAACACTTCACTTAAATTTTCACTTTTACGGTATACATCCGGCCTTTAGTTTACTGGCAATACACATAGTTTCGAGGTGGGACGTTTGATTACATTGTTATTTTTAGTGCGCAGAGATACAACCCTCGTAAGATTGTCAGCCCCAGGATGTTTGATCACGACACGACCTAGCAGCCATCGAGCTGGTGGTAGATCTGCCTCTTTAATAAGAACTAAATCCCCAATGTTAGGTTCTGGAGCCTGAGTTGACCATTTATAACGGTGCACCAAAGTCGATAAGTATTCCTGCGACCACCGCCGCCAAAACGTTTGCATCATACGTTGTGTTAATTGCCACCTGCGTAAACTACCAATGTTTGATGATTCGAAGTTATAATCTGGGACAGTTAGCAAAGATTCCCCTACAAGGAAATGTCCAGGAGTTAACGCATCGAAGCCCTCTGATTCGGTATCCACCCGTGATAATGGCCATGAGTTTAAACAAGCCTCGATTTGCCCCAGAACAGTTGATAACTCTTCGTATGTTAATGTAGTATCGCCGATTACCCGTTTCAAGTGAAATTTCACCGCTTTCACCCCTGCTTCCCACAACCCTCCAAAATTTGGTGAAAGCGGAGGTATAAAATGCCAAGTTGTTCCCATAATAGCTAAGCTTTGAGCTAGCTCTTTCGCCATCGCAGATTGTTCTGCAGAGAACAGATAAGCTAACTCCCTGGACACGCCCACAAAGTTAGTTCCGTTATCGCTCCAGATGTCCGTGCAAGGTCCTCTGCGAGAAACGAATCTCTTATATGCTGCTAAGAACCCTTGAGTGGTTAGGTCGCTAACCACTTCGATATGTACAGCCTTTGTTGCCATACAGACAAACAGACAAATGTACCCTTTATAGGCATGGTGTCCACGAGCTTTCGATGTTCTGAATCCCCCTTTGCTTAATAATTCATTCATCATTTCACTATAAATTTGCATTGCTGATTTAACACCTTCGCAGCCTGTTAGCAGATCGTCCATGTAAAAAACACATTTTACTTTTGCAGCTGCTGCTAGATAATTTTCCCCTTCATCGATTGTGACCTGCTGGAGTGCCTTTACTGCTAAATATGGAGCTGATGCAGTACCGAACGTGACTCGGAGTAAACGAAACTCTTCTAGTTTGGATGTCGATCGGTTGTTGGTTGTTTCCACGCGTGCCGATGAAGACGTTGATTGTTCTTTTCTCCACAGAATTCGCTGGTAGTCTACGTCTTCAGCTGCAACTTTCACTTGGCGATACATTTTGACTATGTCCGATGACAGGCAAATGCGATGCAACCTCCACCTCATCAGTAAGTTTCTCAGCTCTGGCTGCAAGGTCGGTCCTATCATCATCGTATCGTTTAGTGAAACACCATTCTCTCCTTTACAGGACGCGTCAAAAACAATTCGGACCTTCGTTGTGTCTTTATCCTCTCTGACTACAGCGAAATGAGGTAAGTATGTTCCTTTGTTACTGTTTATTTCCTCCTCAGGTACCTTCTCCATATGATCAAGTTGTAAGTATTCATCCAGAACTTGTACATATCTAGCTTTCAACTCTGTTGCTTTATTCAGCTTTGCTTCTAGGTACGTTAATCGCTTTTCTGCTATTTTCTTCGAATTAACTATTTTCTCATTTTCAGGTTTGAAAGGTAGCTTTACGATATACCGTCCCTCTTCATCTCTCATAGTTGTTGCTGCGAAGAACTCTTCACAGCGGTTTTCTTCTTCGGTAAGTATTATCTTATTAACTTTAGGATCAGCTTCTAATTCCCAAAATCGCTTAAGTTGCATATCTTCTATGCAAGTATGCATTGCTACTAAGTTCCCATCTTGATCGTTTTGATTTGACACTACCCCTGATAAAATCCACCCAAGTGTCGTATTCTGTGCTAAAAGTGTCCCCTGTTTATTCTTTTTCATTCCTTCTTGCACCACCTGCCCGTATACTGCGGCACCAAGTAGTATATCTATTTTGTTTGGTAATTCATATTTCGGGTCAGCCAGTGGAATGTTGTCTATAATCCAGTCCGCTACAACTAACTTCTTGTTCGGAAGGAGTGTTGTTATAGATTTCAGGACATATACGTTAAGATTAAGACTGATATTATGATCATAGATAGATTTGATTGTAATGTTTACCATTGAATTAGATAAAGCATTCGTACCTCCTCCTACCCCAGAAATCACTCCCCGTACCGGGATCCTTTTCAGGCCCAAATACTGAGCGGTTGCCTCAGTGACAAAGGATGCCTGTGATCCTTGGTCTAGCAACGCTCTGATGATCCGAGTGTCTCCGTTTTTTGATTGTGCTCTAACAAGTGCCGTTGCTAATAGGACCTGGCTGCTAGGTGCCATTCCTCCCGATGCGAAACAGACTACTGGAGCAGCTGTTTCCCCTGATAAATCTTCCGTGTTTAAACCTTCCCTTTCTGTCAGGTGAGCTACGGTTCCCGCGTTATTGATATGCAGATACGTATGATGCCTACGACGGCAATGGCGGCAGGTCATTGAACTACGGCATTGACTGGCCCGATGGTTGTCTCCTAAGCAGTTTGAACAGATCCTGTTTTTCTCGACAAAATCCCGTCGGGCTTGTACCTCTACGCTTACAAAATTTTGACAATGAGCCAGTTTGTGTGGCTCCTTACAAAACTTACATGACACATTGTCGTTTTGATCTTCTGCTACATGGAATGATCTTGGTGGATAAAGCGGCTTTGGTTTGTTGCGGTTCGACCCTGAGTCCACGAACTCCAAAGCGCGGAATCGATTTACTAGGAACTCTTCAAATGATTTCCATGTTGGAAGTTCGTTTGAACTTGCGCTTTGCAGCTCCCACTGTTTTCTAGACTCATAGTCCAACCTCAACGCTGTTGTGTACACAATGATCGTGTCCCATCCTGAGATGTCCACCCCTATGCTAGACAATGCACCTAAACACTCTGAGGTCGTATCGAGCAGTTCTCTAATCAATTTTGCAGACTCGATGTTTGCAGTTGGTTGGGAGAGCAATCGCCTTAAAACTGTGTTACATAAGTAGCGTTTATTATTGTACCTTGCTTCCAACATGTCCCAACAACGTGCATAGTTTTCTGCAGTTAAAGTGATATGCCTAACTAGTTGCTCTGCCTCTCCACTTAGTAAGCCCTTAAGATATTGCATCTTTTCTATAAGTTCCATATCTGCGTTATGGACGAGAGATACGAACAGACCTCGAAATGCACTCCACTCACTATAAGTTCCCGAAAATTTGGGAATAATGATTTTCGGAAGCTTCGCGCTACAGCCCTGGGTCTTAGTAACTGTTGAGTTGCATTCCGATTTCCGTTCTCTTGCCTTACTAAACGATAATGCTAATTCTTTCAAAACACATTTATATTCAAGATATACCTCATGCGTCTCACTGTAAACATCTTTTACCATATAAGAAGAAGCTTTTATTTCTGTTGGCTTATTCGATTTTAGAAGGCTGGCATGGTTATCAAAAAATTGAGTCCACGACTCTTCCAACGCTTCTAACCTTGACTCAACATAAGCTTTAGTTATGCGCTCCTTGGGAGACTTTTTGAAATTTGCTATTGCCTTTGTTATGCGTGAGCTAAGGTCTTCCTGAAGATAAATTAAAGATTCCATTTCAAAGTTCCAACAAAGTTATCTGAATACACAAAACTCAAAACAAAATTCCAATTTTTCTAAGTCTTTTTTTCTTAAAATTTTTCTAAGTGTTTGAAAGTTCAATTCAAAATTCAAAATTTGGGCATAGGTTCCCCGTCAGACTACTTTTCTTAAAACTATTCTAAGTCTAAAGTTAGCTACAATTTTACTACACGAATTTTTAGAGTTATTTTAGCTAAGCAAATAGAGTTCAAATTTCACTACTTCAAAATTATAGTCCAAGTTGTATATCACCCAATTTGCTGCGATGCTTGCTCCTTCCTGCTGCTTGTTGTGGCCCCTCCTGGCCAACCAACCACTGCTGATGATGATGATGCTGCGTACTCGGTCTGGCTCGTCCTGGCCAGCCACTGCTGCTGATGATGATGCTTTGCTTGGTCTGGCCCCTCCTGGCCAACCACTGCTGCTGATGATGATGATATGCTCCGGTCGTCTGGTAAACCAAGCTACTTCCAGAGCTGGTTTGATCCCCTTCTAGTTTTCGGCTGCTGCACGCCCGCTGACCCTCTCTTGGGTTGACTGGATGATGCTTGATCGTGAACACACTCACTCTTGAGTAGTTCTCCCTGCCGCCGCTCCCAATCTCAAACTTGAGACTCCCAAAAAAAGATACACTCGCCGATTCACTCGCACGAATCCGGTTCGAAGGACCAAAATGTACAACTAAGTACGATAGGTCTCAAGAATGAGATGTCAAAAAAGGAGGTCAATCAAACACCGGAGTTGATACTTGAGTTCAAGGTTTATTCACTCATTAGGCTGATATCATTCCTGGTACAAAGCACACTTTCTTAAAAAATAAACTTACAATTTATAGAAACGCCGTGAGTTTTCGTCACCGCGATGCAGGATTGGTACATTTTTACTAGCGCCCTCTAGTTCTGACTCTAGTAAGTTTAACATCGTCGAAAGGTAAATTGCGGTTTACGGTTTATGACGTATAAAAAAAAAACTACTGACTAGATCTCGTTCAAACCAAATATCGTTGGAAGTTTACATAGTAATGTACAACATATATTTTTTTAGTATTATCATTCTCTTACTTTAGAAGTTAGAGGGGGGGGACCAACTTTTTTCCACTTTGGAAGTGTCTCTCGCGCAAACTATTCAGTTTAGAAAAAAACAATATTAGAAACCTCAACATCATTTTTGAAGACCTATTCATAGATACCCCACACGTATGGGTTCGATGAAAAAAAAAATTTTGAGTTTCAGTTTCAAGTATGGGGACCCCCGAAATTTATAGTTTTTTTTTTATGTTTATGTAAAAATCTTAATGTGGTTCACAGAATACATCTACTCACCAAGTTTCATCAGTCTAGCTCTTACGGTTTCGGAGAAAAATGGCTGTGACATACGAACGGACAGACAGACAGACAGACAGACAGACAGACAGACAGACATGACGAATCTATAAGGGTTCCGTTTTTGCCATTTGGCTACGGAACCCTAAAAAGGGTAATACTCCTAGGTTTGTCCCATAAAAAATCTAAATCAGTTCAGCAGTTTGGCTACGAAGTCGTATTTTCTAATGGCCCCTAATAAAAATACCAGTATTAGTTGCAAAGACAAAACCATTGATAGTACACAACAGCTTAGCCTATTAATGTTCTGACGCTCCAAGTCCAGTCACGAGGCAGCCATGTCGGGATTAAACTCTGCACGCCCCGTTAACTTCGCGAGTACTCGCTTATCTGTGGCAGTTTGTTGTCTGAAACATTTGATCTATGTTCATTGAACTATTTACCCTGTTTGCGCTTAGCATAGCTTTAGTATAGCTTTTGTCGGGATGATCACTGTTGTCTGGAGTTTAAGATAGTTTAAACAGACTTAAAACATACAAACATATATGCTAAATCACCGGAGTTGTTTGTAATGGCCTGCGCACACCTAGGTCGCTGGCGATGGCGATCAGTGAAATGCTGTCAAATTTGACAGCGATATTTGACAGCGTTTCATTCATCTAGGTGTGCGCAGGCCTTAAGATCTTCATTTGCTTCCCTTAAGCCTGCCGGTGCCAATCAGTGAAACGCTGTCAAATCTAACAGCGCTGTTTGACAGCGTTTCACTGATAGCCACCGCAGAATGCTTAGATGTGCGCAAGGCGTAAATTTTTTGATGTTTTTAGGGTTCCGTAGCCAAATGGCAAAAACGGAACCCTTATAGATTCGTCATGTCTGTCTGTCTGTCTGTCTGTCTGTCTGTCTGTCTGTCTGTCCGACCGTGTCACAGCCATTTTTCTCCGAAACCATAAGAGCTACACTGATGAAACTTGGCGAGTAGATGTATTCTGTAAACCGCATTAAGATTTTTACACAAAAATAGAAAAAAAACTATAAATTTTGGGGGTCCCCATACTTCAAACTGCAACTCAAAAAAAATTTTTTCGTCGAACCCATACGTGTGGGGTATCTATGAATAGGTCTTCAAAAATGATGTTGAGGTTTCTAATATCGTTTTTTTCTAAACTGAATAGTTTGCGCGAGAGACACTTCCAAAGTTGAAAAAAGTTGGTCCCCCCCCCTCTAACTTCTAAAATAAGAGAATGATAAAACTAAAAAAAATATATGTTGTACATTACTATGCAAACTTTCAACGATATTTGGTTTCAACGAGATCTAGCCAGTAGTTTTTTTTTTATGCGTCATAAATCGTAAACCGCAATTTACCTTTCGACGAACTACAAGAAGGAACCTGTTTCCTGTTTATTTTCTGTATATTATGTTACTTGATGCTACGGAACCCTTCATGGGCGAGTCCGATTCGCATTTGGCTGCTTTTTTTATGCTACATGCAACAAGAAGACAAATATTATAAGAGGAAAGTCATGGTAAGAGGAAAGTGATGACTGATGGGTGATGTGTTTTTAGGGTTCCGTAGCCAAATGGCAAAAACGGAATCCTTATAGATTCGTCATGTCTGTCTGTCTGTCTGTCTGTCTGTCTGTCCGTCCGTATGTCACAGCCATTTTTCTCCGAAACCGTAAGAGATAGGCTGATGAAACTTGGCGAGTAGATGTATTCTGTGAACCGCATTAAGATTTAGAAAATAGAAAAAAAACTATAAATTTTGGGGGTCCCTATACTTGAAACTGAAACTCAAAAGTTTTTTTTTCATCGAACCCTTACGTGTGGGGTATCTATGAATAGGTCTTCAAAATGATGTTGAGGTTTCTAATATAGTTTTTTTTCTAAACTGAATAGTTTGCGCGAGAGACACTTCCAAAGTGAAAAAAAGTTGGTCCCCCCCCCTCTAACTTCTAAAATAAGAGAATGATAAATCCAAAAAAAATATATGTTGTACATTACTATGCAAACTTCCAACGATATTTGGTTTGAACGAGATCTAGTCAGTAGTTTTTTTTTATACGTCATAAATCGTAAACCGCAATTTACCTTTCGACGAACTACAAAAACCTTTATATTATGTTAATTGATGCTACGGAACCCTTCATGGGCGAGTCCGACTCGCACTTGGCTGCTTTTTTTGTATTAACCTACCAAGATTCAGCAGCTGCCTGTATCGCCTGCCTACTTTTGAAAAACTTATAAGCCATGCCTTGGACTACTGTCGTCTCTTAACCAGTGTTTAATGTAATGTAAACAGTGATTCAAAATTAAAGATGTAAGTAGGTAGGTTATTTAATTTTAACTGTGAGTAGGTAGGTTAATGTATAAGTATGTCGGTTAGTTTTAATAGTTGTAAAATAGTACACCTCTGTAAATTTTATATTGCTGCAAAATGAACATTTTTTCATTTTCATTTTCATTGAATTTCGTAAATTTACGGTATTAGGTAGTAATTATTTGTTAAAGCCAAATGTTTTGTTGGCCAAAGAAAGACTCGACCCTCATTTTTGCAAAGTTGTGAGTTATTCGTGCTGTAAATCTTTTATGGCACCAAATAAATAATGTGGCGTTAGTAGTATTATATTATTTATCGTTTATTTTTCTTATGTGAACATAAGAATCTTTTACCAGAATACTCGTATAATCTCCCTTACTTGCGAGCTTGTCTTAAAAGATAATTAATGTATAAGCATCGGCGACCACCAACCGGAAGACTAAACGTGGGATGCCCACCCCGATGAGCTGTAGATCTAACCACAAGCTCTGTCTCGCTCTGTCTCTGGTTCTGGTTTTGAGTCTATGTGAGTGTTGACTAAATAAATCCTACGTCGAAACGTCACATACAGTATAATACACTGGTGAGCACTCACACAGACTCAAAACCAGAGCCAGAGACAGATCCAGACAGAGCTTGTGGTAGGCTTACTGACGACGGTTAAGATCGTGGGAAGTCAGTGGATGGAAAGGGCTTATAATCGTTCTTCCAAGAAATGTATAGGGCAGGCCTAGATCCAGCATTGGACTTCTTTAGGCTGATGATGATAATGATGAAGCAACTGCCACCTCTTACTACTAGGTAATGACAAACAATGACAGGGCTATTTTTAAGCAATGTCTCATTCTTAAGTAACGCCTAAGTAAGGTAAAATGTTTTTAAAATGTATGTAACTATCACGAAATTAATAAATAAACATGGACAATCCACACAACACTATCTAGCCCCAAATTAAGTAGAGCTTGTACTATGGGAACCAGATAGCTGATATACCTTTTAATTTTTTTTGTAAATTCAGACAGAGAACAAATATCTATGTTCACCACACAAATATTTGTTCTCATTGGGGATCGAACCCACGATCTACACCATCACCCATTAAACCCCATTATCACCACCCACCCATTATATACCTACCACCACCCTTCTAAGCTACTGGAGTTAAATAATTTCTCGTATGAATATCATAGGGTATATAGGTACCTGGTTAATAAGATTTACTTATACACTATTTTTACAAAGCAAAAAGAATAATGAAACCCTAGACTTCGCTTTCAGCATTAAAGCTCGGCGAGTTAAGAAGGTTATGGAGGAGTGGAGTTGTATTATTTAATGAAAATAATTTGATAAAACCTACGATCAACAAAAAACTAAATTGGCAATACGATCGAAATCCCTAGGCCATGTTTATATCAATATATCGACTCAGATTGCTCAGAACTCAAGATCTTTAGGTAAATTAGAAGGGTAATTTCTTATATTGTCTTAGTGTATTTCTTTTTATTTGTTAGATACCTATCTATAATATTCATGTTTCTCTTATCTACCTCTAATATGTGCAGTCATAAATAAAAAAAAACTTATGTTTTTTAAATATAAAATTTAAGACGTGCATTTTTCTTCATCAAGAAATATGATCGTCTAAAAAACTGTTAGTAGAAAATTGGACCATAATTGATATAGCACGTTGTTCCAAAAAAATTAAGGGTAAATCATTCCTTTTTAATAAAATACCTTTTGTTTTTAGTAGACTTCGGTAAAGACAAAGGGAGGATTATAGAATCCGTCCCTCTTTGTAGTCGGAAAGCTCTGCCGTTCATAAAAGCCATAAGTCTGCAGCAGACGATTCCAACGTTGAATTTAATATTCACAATGCATTCTGTTTTAACTACAAACAGAGAGATCCAAATATGCACACTGTATCACAAAATAACAACAGTTTTTAAACCAGAAAGTTGGGTCAACATAGCGCGAAATCCATTTTTTGCGCTACAAAAGCACTCAGTTGTTGCAAGCACCGCGCTTAGTTGAAATAATTTGTAGAAAATAAGCACAAAATTTACTGCTTCAGGACTTGTGAGTTTAAATTTATAGCACGCAGCGATTCTAGAATTTAAAGCAGAACCCGCAGTGCGGGCGGTAAGTTTTCGAAAGGCTACGTGACGATTGGGAATACAGGACAGCCATGGGGGTTGGGACCACGTATCGTATTCTGTTGGATTGTATTTGAGTCAGATCAGCCATAAAAATGTTTTCAGTTTGAAGTTCTAAGCCAAACTTTTGCTGTATCATAAGAATTGAGGGATGAAGTGTATTGTTTCTCTTTTAACTTTTAAACTGTTTTCCATTCTTAATAAAAAAAAAAATTTGCTTCATATTGAACTTGAAACTAAGTTATGGAGACTAATTATTAGACTGAACTTGAACCTTTGGTTTTTGACAAAAAAGTAAAAAAAAGCAAGCACTGTTAGCGATAAGGCCACCCATTTTATTAATGTGACTGTTTATAAAAAAAACCGTAAAAACTGTATTCTACTTACCTGGTGTGTCATTGTAATCAATAAAGAGTTATCTATTTATTTCTCCATCTATTTATACCGGTATTTTGCGACTCATTTTATAACGAAAATGCTTTTACCTCTGCCTTTTTAAGTTACTAATTTTCAACTATTATGCTAAAAGGGTAGGAAACCTTTTAGTTTATTAATAGTTGAAAGGCGTACCTTCCGGAAATGACTCGACCATTTAACGCAGCCGACATAACCAGTTCGGGTGAGTCGCCCAGCTATAAAATAAATTGCTGTTTTTGCACATCCCCTTCACATCCAGCGTGAACCCTTCCTGCTTTTAAACGTCATAGAAACAAAACTCCCAAACACCATCTTACTAGAGTGCGAGTAAGTTAAGACTGCGCGTGATTGATGCCGGAAAACATAAAAAAAATGAACTGAAAATACATCTTCTGATCATGAACATGAAATAGGGAAATCGAGCTTGCATTGCCTCTAATGCAAGTTACTGTTTGTGATAGGGATTACGCGCACTCTATAATAGTATCTCTGTCACATCAACACATCTCTTCATTTTTAGAGATGAAAATGGTTTTCTTCTTCATAAAATCACGGAAATTTTCAAAAATCACACACAGCTTAGTTTCGGTGTATTAAATTGCAGTGATTAAGTGGAAATATCTGACCAAAACGAGACCTAAGCAAACAATGTGTGAGCAGAAGATACCTGTTGTCAGCGTTCTAAGAAAACCGATGAACGGAAAAGTTTTTTCAAGTTGTTATGGAAAGATTTAAGCCACAGTTTTGTTTAAGATGTTACGTAATCTCTGCTCTTTATAATGTGAAAAAATATACGCAAACAACGAAGCCAATAGAGAGTTTCGCATCTATACTCAAGGGTTCGTCTAGGTATTGCTTATTTTACGCTTGTAATATTCTGAAGCTACAATTTGGTCTGACTAACAATAAACTGGATTGTGGTCTGTCGCCTTATTGCCGCAACCCCGATTCGCCTTTCAAAACGTCTAACGCCAAAATTATCTAGTTATGAAGCAAGCGAGGGAAACGTGTAACTCGGCCCGTACCCAGAGACTTCAATCAGCATAATAGTTCATTATTAGTTTTGGTTCACGAGCTGAAAGGTGAAGAATAGAACACTCCCCACCCAAAATGGGTCAAAACATTGTCAAGATCGTGGAAAGTTGATGCATGGAGAGAGCTTAGAATTGTACTTCCTTTAAGGTAGGTCGCCTATGTCCAGCTGTCACATGCTGTGATCGAACTCCAAATTCAAATTTATTTATTTCTCTATTCAATTCTATCACAAGGATCACTTTGTAACGTTAAAGGTTAGTGAGTCTATGCCAGTTCCAAGCGACCAAGCCTTGAAGAACTGGCAACAAACTACGGCTTGGTGTGCAAAAGTCTTTATTTACATTATCAGGCTGATGATGATGATAAAATAGTTTCCATAGCTTGTTAAATCGTATTTACGGTGATTTGTCAAAACCTTATGAAAACTAAATGGTCACTAAAGTTGTGAGTGACGTCTCTGAATACGAAAATTAAATTCGCTAAAATATTATAAGCGAATAGTGTGCTTTCGTGGCTTTGTAAGAAACGCCAGAAATTAACAATTAATACTACGAGCTTTGCTTTAGAATTAATTTCATAATTATGTTTGGTTTGCAACAATCATATCACAATCCCACTGACGACAGGTTTAAAGCAAATAATATGCTGTGCAATAAATAGGTATGTGATTATTCTGTGTGCGGTTGTTTTAAGAGGGAATCACACAGGCGACTCTCCATACAAACGTTGTCCCCTATTTCCTCCCTGGATAATGCCTTTAAAGTAACCATTTTGTCTGATAAAATCCAGATCTGCTTTAGACGTGCTCGTATGTTTTCCTTTTTTTCAGGAACTTATTGATAAAGAAAATATCACCTCCAATTCATATTAAAAATTTCATATAAATCATATGAGGGTCATATTTTCTATGATACCAAGGATTACACTAGGCAAGCGCATAAAGGTATGGGTAGCAGTATTTCCTGAGTACTAAAACAAATAGTCCATGGCCTCTCAAAAACAATTTACGTCAAAATAAAATATGGAAATTATAAACAGATTCAAACATTCAAAAACATTGTCGTAATTCGATAGCCATTAGCGATTGAGTGAACCGAAATGTAATTATCGGAGTAATCGAGTCAACAGAGCAACTTTTTAATCGATTTTGCGTTTTAATGTATTTAACTGAATTAATTTACGACTTTTGTTCAATACTGTTTGAATATGGTGGGTTTGATTAAATTAGAGGGTTTGATTGCAATAAGTTTTAGGTTTTTTGAACTTTGATTGTTTTTTCATGGTCTAAGTTCAATAGAAGGCATTGAACTCTTTTGAACTTACTTTACTAACATGACGGTGTCATGTCATAGAAAGTAAGTTCAAAAGTAAGCTCAGTTGCTAGTAACAGGGTTACCTTCTGCGTGGAGCGTGGGTTCGATCCCCGCCGAGAACAAGTACTTGTGTGGGGAACACAGATGTTTTTTCTCTGTTTGGGTGTTATAGTGTATTCTAAGTATGTATTTACATAATAAATGCATACAAGTATTATAACAGCCATCTGGTTCCCATAGTGCAAGCTTCGCTTAGTTCGTGGTTAGATAGTGTTGTGTGGTTTACCTCAATATACATACATACATACATAAAATCACGCCTTATTCCCATGGGGGTAGGCAGAGATCACGGATTTCCACTTGCTACGATCCTGACACACCTCTTTCGCTTCGTTCACTCTCATAACATTCTTCATACATGCTCGTCGGTTTAGGGTACTCCTAACCTGGCCTTTCTCTAAAACGTCTGCGATCTGATCGAGATACATGCGCCTAGGTCTTCCCCTTCCAGCAGTTCCATTCACGCTCGCCTGATGCAATTGTTTTGTTAGTCTCCTTTCATCCATTCTCTCTACATGTCCAAACCATCTTAGCATACCTTTCTCTACTCTCATCACTACGTCTTCTTTCACACCGCATTCCTCTCTTATCACACTGTTTTTCACTCTATCACTCAACTTTTCACCACACATACTACGTAACGCTCTCATTTCTACTGCATTCACTCTGCTCTGATGTTTTTTCTGCCATACCCAACTTTCACTACCATACATCAATGTCGGCACTAACACTCCTTTATGTACAGCAAGTCGTGCCTTGTTAGACAGTTTCCTGCTGCTCATAAATGTGTGTAATGCCCCATTCACTCGATTTCCAGCAGTCACCCTCCTTTCAATATCATCTTCATGCTTTCCATCTCTTGTAAACAAAGTCCCCAAATATATAAACTCATTCACTTGTTCCACTTTTTCTCCACCAATCAAAATATTACATGCTGTTATACATTCATCTCTTTCGTTTACCTCAATATTTATCTACTAATTGAGCTTCAGTAGAGATTCGTGGCATAAAAATTCTACAAACGCCATATTTTTACTTAAACCTCTAACTATTATGGTGTCCATTCGATATGGGTGACTAATCTCAACCGTGGTTCACGTAAACCACCCCAGTGAAGTAGGGCTCTAAACCAGTCTGCTGCTGTGGAGCGATCGGCATAAACCAAAATAAATAGCTCGTTCGGAATATGGAAGTAAGTCAGTGCACGGCCTCGGGAGAAATTATTGTTTCAGCAGGTAGTAGTTTTCCTACAGATATATACACCCGTTGCCGGGATTAAATTTAAATATTTGCACCTTTGAACCATTTTTCATAAAATAAAGGTTTGAAATTATGTTCTATCTTATTATATTTTAGGGTTCAATATTTTATGCCATTCAGCGTGGCAATGCCGACAGCGTTTTGGGGACGCTTCCGTCTGGCACTGACTTGGACCAGTTGATATATCTCTAGATCGTTTGAAACGGTCTCTACTGTTTCTTGTGTATTTTTAACCGACTTCCAATCAAAAAGGAGGAGGTTCTCAATTCGGTTGTATGTTTTTTTTTTTTTTTTTTTTTTTTTTTTTTTTTTATGTTTGTTACCGCATAACTTCGTCATTTGTGAGCCGATTTGAAAAATTATTTTTTTATCTGAAAGGTACTGCTTCCAGATTGGTCCCATTTTAATTTTATTAAAATCAGTGTTGCCATTTTTTTTTAAATATTTTTTTTAATGTTTGTAACTGCATGCCTCCGTCATTTGTGAACCGATTTAGAAAATTATTTTTTTATTTGGAAGGTTATTTTTACGTCCAGACTGTCCCAAACAAATTTCATTAAAATCGGTTTAGCCGTTTGGCAATGAAGTCGGTTTCTCAAGTTTTTTAAACTTATAATTATTATTATTATAAATATTTGTTGCACTGTAAATTTATTTGTGCAAATAATAAGTTTTTACATAATAAGTATCCTTAGTTTCTTGTGAATTTGTATCAGTTCAACTAAGCACTAAGGATTACTGCAGGGCTACCACGAGCTCCATATGGTTATGGCTATGGCTGTCAAATTGTGTATAGATAGGCTGAACCACACATTCATATTCTTCTTGGATTTGAATGTGTTGACACTGTTGACACAGTTTTGACAGCCATAACCATATGAAGCTCATGGTAGGCCAGCTGATTGATTGTCAAAATTGTAATAATATAAACAAAAATAGCAGATACACACCCAAAGCACATTAGTCTATTGAATTAGTTATTGACATTTTGCGTTCATTGCGAATTACGTTTGCCGTTCTAAAAACTATCAAGAATATTTCGCTTCTTGGAAAGGAAACGAAATGCAAGTGAATGAAATACACTTTTAACAAACTAACATTTGCTCTGGTACCGGCATGCTTCACGTACAGGCTTATCATTTTAATTAAAAATAACTTTTATCTCGCCGGACGTATCGGAGAGAAAATAATTCTGCAATGCACTTACTGAGTATTCTACTAGTAGTTACTAGTATCGGGAATATAGAAAATGTTGCATTAGAGGATGTTGAGAATCCGGAAAGTGTGTACATTGGGTGGGCACATCCCATCTTATTACTTTTCCTATCATATCTTCACCATACATTGTGTTCGCTGCCTACTTTGTGAGAGAAAAATTAATGATTTTATTATTGTTTTTTTTTTTATAATTTGAACAAACAATTTCATGTTTATTAGAATATTGTGCCAATGTTTGAGCGTCTTTGACAATCTCATGTCTACAGTGCCTACTTGTAACCTTATTTCTTATTACTAAATCACAGTGAATTTGACGTTAAGTGAAGTTCGAATTTTGAAAATCGATCAACAGTCATCGCACCTACTTTTTTAAATCGCCTCTTTATTATAGCCCGTCAGATTTCAATTTTAAAATTGTTTCGGAATTAAAACGTTCGACCCGTTACGTTTTATTTTTAATTTATTTAGCAGGTAAAAATTAATTATGACGTGCTCCTTATTACTGTTTTATTTTCAGGTGATGAAAACACCAATCATGACACAAACACAACAGAAATAAACGATGGCGATCATTTATTCGTGGCGTTATTAGAGTAAGTCAATGTTCCTCAATCTATTTTTATTATCATCATAAAAAAACATTTTTATCATGATTATATAGATTGTCCCAACTTTGACTTCAAGATTGAATACATTCACTTGTAGTAGCTCCGCCTACGCTTCAACTCACTCGCACATAGTTCAGCTCCATAAGAAAGAAAGAGATAGCATATGCCATGCCACCGGCTCCAAGCTTCATTCGTTTTCGTGCGCGCACGACTACCGCACGTAGTGACTAAAAATATATACAAGGTGCAGTTTTGAACCTGCAAAACATTTCAGGAGGTTGTTATGAGACTCGTAAATAATCATATAACAATACGATACCAAGTCAATAATCAATAATACTTTTTCTTTTCGATTTTTCAATTTTATTGATTTTCAGAATAACCCTCTTCAAAAAAACAGAATCACCCATTGCGATGTATCGCGTGTCATGTCACTGTGTGCGTGAATGCGATGACCAGTGACGTCAGCCTGTACGAGTCTCCGTCCACATTTCTATGAAACGAACGCGGCACATACGTTAAACTAAAATGAAGGTCGTTGCTATGGTTACGGGGAGCCCCCGCGATTCTCGTCATACCGCATTTCGATTTAGACTCGAAAATCTGTTACTGCGCATCGAAGGTTCAACCAACGTGCCGCGATCTGTACAGGTTGTTGTAGCTACAGCAACTTATAGCAAATAATTTTACCTTAGATGAAGTTCGAATTTTTAACTGTATGCAGCTCACTGCATGGAGTGCCAGTGAATCACGTAGGGCGACTGCGTATCAGACCTCAACAAACCAGTTACTTGATAACACGATACCCATTTGTTATTTGCTAATTGTCTGACTTTCTGGCTTTTGACTACCCGGAAGCAACGACCGTACGGCAGGGCTGTAAGGTCGTTGACCCGTAGCGACCCGTGTGGTACCTAACGACTGTCCGAGAGCTACAAATCAGTTCGAACCAAAGGCTTTAATTACGTGCTTACCGAAACACGGGATTTCAATGATGACGTTGCCGATTGGGGAATAACTTCGCGAACATTTCGATGGCTCGAGATACATTGTCTCCACTGATGGCATACCTACAAGCGGACCATCTCCACCAACTCTACATTGGAGTATTGGTCCGTCATCTTTACAATTAGGTAGTAGGTACCTATCCCGACCGTTAATCGAAGGCGCACTTGAGGGGCGGAATTTGCAAGCGTATGCACATACCGGCGTCATCAAATACACTAATAAATTGACCCGATCGATGCGTTTGCGATGGCTGCGGGGGCGTGGCGGGGTGGCGGGGGGGAGGGAGCGGCCGGTGATTGGTGCTTTGGTTTGGATTTATGAAAGAAATGTCGGTTGCGTTTGTTTGTGTGTGTGACAGCGCAGTTTAAGGACACGTACAGATTGGTCGCGTTTTAAAAAGGGGAGTTCACACTTACCGATTTACGTAAATAAGAATAAAATGAAAAAAAATACCTGCCCATTTTATTGTTGATTCGGGTCGAGAATCACTAACATAATTACCTCCTAAAATGTTTTGCAGATCCAAAACTGCACCTTGTATAATATACTCCGTATCTACTTATGATTTTCATCGTCATGTCTAGATGGAATACAGTTAGTGATAAAGAAGAAAGGTGTCGTAAAAAGGTGTGACATGTGAAGTTAAGTGAATTCAACGGATTTTCTCAAGATGTACCCGCCTGGGGCCTTATTCGCTATTACATTGGAGATTCCGTGCCCAAAACGTGTGACTTCACAACGTGATCTAAACGCAAACGCGCCTTGGTGCGGAATCGAAAAATGGTATTCTGTATGCCACAAGACTAGTTGTCTATGCCCCACGTTTGATGTTTTGGTTATTTCACATGATTCGTTCAAAATCCGACGATTGCTAAACCGATGTCTTAACGTGTTCACGTAACGCGCGTGGTTTGGCAATAGCGAATAACGGCCCTGAACGGAATTGTATTTTCTCAGATCTAATACGTGATATTAGACCGTAGAATTTTGAATGCTTCGAGTCAATACGAGATATTGACCAATAGCTATTTATGAAATGAGTTAATACGAGATATTGACCAATAGTTATTTATGAAATGAGTTAATACGGGATATTAACCCTTCTTTTTTTTATTATCCTGGCTCCCGTCACCACCGGCACGATCGCTAGCACCTGTCATGAAAACAACGTGCATTCCTTTGGAAGCCCAAACACGATCCGTCTGGCCACGACAACACCACCTGTGGTGACAAGTCTAATTCAACCAGATGCCCGTCGCCCAGTGCGACAAATACAGTGACGGTAGTAGCCTAAGAGGCTAATGCTTTGCCTTTTGCTTTGTCAGAGCTTTCGCTTGCCTTCAAGACCTTTGAGGTCTAGACGAACGAGTGGGGTCCTTACACCTATGATAACCTGGAAACGATGAACCTTATGAGGGAACCTCCTACGGGATGGACTCAAAAAGAGGTAAAAGAACATTTATTCAAGGAATACATATTTCACAAAAACTGCCTTTTGAGAAATAAACTCAATGTTAACGATTGATGTTAAAGAGTCTGCTCAAAAATCCCATGAGCCTCAAAAATCCTCAAAAAGCAAAATTGGCTATTAAGCCTGCTTGCTGTGCTTGATAAATGCTTTTGATACTTTTTCGATGCAACAAAAGTTAGAACATGTTTTCATTGATTGATGACCAACTGAGCTATCTCATTAAGTCTGCGTAGTAAACAGAAGATATGAAAACTTATATACTTTCGTGAGTTTCTTCTGCAAGTAATTCAAACTCCAAAAGCGCCTGTCGGCCAATTGTTGAGTAACCGTGGTTGATGACACTGGAACCACGCGGTGACGGCGGCCGGCGGCAGGGCGGTGCGCCCCGCTGGTGCCGTATTGTCGCCGACCGATTGCATACCGGCCTTTATCCACCCGTGGGCAGCAAGCGTCGGCGCCATCACCAACAACGACGCATCGGTACAAACAGTCGGGGATATCGAAGCAAAAGCAGTAACCTCGCAGGTACATGCAGTCACATGAAATATTTTCTAGTTTTTTCTAGAAGTACCCATAATTATCTGATGAGAAAATTTCTTATTAAGAAATTTCTTATTTAAGACTCAACATTTTATTTTGAGATCTTCGTCTTCAAAAAATGATGTTTATTATTTTAATTAAAAAGAAATAGCTCTATTATATACCTACTTTAGGCTATCCCTATGAAAACCGTTGGGGAGCCAAAGGGGGCAAAAGTAACGGTGGTGGCCTAAGCTGCGCCTTATGGTTTTATGGTATTACGATAAGGTATTATTATAAATCTTATGCCTAAAGATGAAAGTTGTTTTTATGTAATACTTACAAAGATTGCTCAGAGCATGTTTAAAGCAGAAATTATTTTTTTTAAGCTCACTGAGTAAAAAAAAAAAAAAAAAACTTTGTCCATTTTGAGCATTTTAACTGCAGACTGTTCTGCTGTTGTCAAGGCTGGGCTTACACATGTAATAAAACTCCCACTGTTGTCCAATCAAACTATATTGTTCACTTCCTTCTACGTTACAATCTCTCTAGTACTTCACAAATTACCAACTCTAAGCCACGTGGTTTTACAAAGTAGCTTGCATTGCATGCGACCAACTCTTCCGAGCGCTCGTTCCAGAATGGCGATCGAGCAGTCGAGCCCGACCGCCATCTTTATCGCCGGAAGCGTTGCCAGTATGCAGTGCAGACATTTTGAATCAATCACCATTAATAACACTTTTACATAAACTAAACAAACAAACTAGTTCTTAAAACAGTTATCATGATTAATGACAATTAAAATCATTATTTATTTACAAACAAATTATTCAGATCCACAGACATATTTTAAATCAATCGATTCAACTGACTAACCATACATAATTGCCAACGGCATTTTCCATGAAGTTGACAGACTATTTTACAAACAAATATGACAAGTGTCATCAAATATCATAATAGTAATTTCTATTAAACCATTAAAATTAGAACCATTATTGAAATTCATCACATTCGGCCATCCGATATTGTGCTTACTCTGGAAGCACATGCTAAGTGCACAATATAATATGATAACTTAATAAACAAAGCTTGAATTTAAAACAAATAATGAGAAAAGATGACCATTCAAATACAATCTAAAAAAAATCTAATGTCTATCAAATTCGGCCATCCGACAGTGTGCTTACTCTGGAAGCACATGCTGAGAGCATAATGATAACATGATAACTATGTATATGTATGAATAAACAAAACTTGAAACTTGAATGACTACCAAAATTCAAACAACTAATAAGAACAAATTAAGACAAATCCAAAATTACAATATTAAACTTGTAAACAAAATGAAATTATTAAGTAGAAGATACGAAGACACCCAAATAAATCTTAGTCATTTCTTAGAATAAACAGATATTAAAAATATAATTCTATCTAAAAATAACTAAAGTTAAATATCCCGTTTACCATATTCAAAGCCTGTATGCAAAAAAAATTTAACTAAATGAAATTTCTCGTAAGATAATAATAACAGTTTTGTATGAGAAAAGTCTTCGCATCCCAGCCATAAACAATCCATTCGGGTAAAATATTATTTAAATTAAATATTCCAATAACATAAATTATACTCAGATTGTGATAGGAAAACATGTACATGGTTAAAAATACAGTCAAACAGTTAATTGTTTTAAAAGTCAAATAGTAATTTGGTCTCCCTACTACAATATTCACGTTGACCGGATTGAGAGGGTCCAGAAAAAGTTTCTGAATATAACTATACTGCAAAGCTCCATCATTTTCATTTAATGTTATAAGAAAATCATCGCAAATATCATGATCTACTGTATCTTTTCAAAATTATCCACTCGCATATCGACTCTCCTTGCTTACTTTATCTTATTAATCTAAATATAAAGCCTAGACCTCGGCAACTCTTTCAGAACACTTTCGCCCTACAAGTCCATTCAAACAACGCTTCTTATTATAACCCCGTTGTCAGAATGTGTCGCCTATTTAACGATTTATTGATTAAATACAGTGATAAAATTGATATCTTTAACAATAATCAAAATAAATTCAAGATTGCAGCTTTGGCCACTCTTTCATTAGAGTGTGCCGAAAATTCTTATTAGTTAGTTCATTAATTCTGCACTCTCTTCGAGTCTTAACTCGAAGTGACTTACTGTAGTAAAATAATTGTATGAGTACACCTAAGTTCCAAGTAAATGTTAACTTTAATCACCTACTACTAGTTAAGCCTGGTTACACGCTATCTACATAACTTTCCTGTTCAATGCATTCTGTGTACGCATGTTTTGGGGTACTGTCTAGCTCATAATTTAATAGTATTTATGCCTGTAAATTATCAATTGTACTCTGTTTTGTGTACCTAATAAACAAATAAAATAAAATATAAAACAAAATGAAATTGTGGTAATAAACTACATAATTCTTCTCCTTAATACGGAACTCAGCCTGTTACTGCGGCACCTTCAGAGGCGCGTCATGGCTCAAGCTGCTGATGTGGTGCCTTCCATGGCGCATCACGGCTCAGACCACTGATGCGGCGCCTTCCGTGGCGCATCACGACTCAGGCCGCTGGTGCGGCGCCTTCTATGGCGCATCCCGACTCAGGCCGCTGCGCTGGTGCGGCGCCTCCCGTGACGCATCACTGCTCATGCTGCTGATGCGGTGCGTCACGGCTGTGTCCTGTGGCACCTTCTGCGGTGCATCGCTACTAACTTTGCCTGGAGTTTTAAGGATCTGAAACTCGTCATAAAATTTACAGATCTGCAAGCACACTGTGAATAAATCTATTATCATTCATCTGCTTTATATCTAGTTGAAATGAATAGGTTTTCCAATTGTGAAATAATTAAAAAGTAACAATGTATTCCAAAAATATAAAACACTAAATGTACACTATCCACGGCATTTGGACGAGTTCTCTGTACTTAGTCTTGCGCTTTAAATACTACAAAAGATACGTTTAACTTAGCTCAGTAAATGCATGAAAACGCCATCATAAATTCTGACAGCGAAGAACTTATTTACTTGAATTCCTCCATGCCATGCCCTGCCATGGTACTGCAGGCACGAACATGATTGTACTGTCATATTCTCATTGTTTTTGCTGAAATGTAAACATCTTATCGACAGAGACTGTTTCGGTGCGTAACCAATCTAATAGTTCAGGTTTATGACGTATTAACTTAATTTGGAATCTTGGTTCAATTTTTATTTTTTTATTGAAAACTGATTCAGTTGTAAAGCTGAACTGTAAAATTGTAATTGAACTCCTATAACTGCAATTCATCTTTAGTTAATCTTAAGTTAATATTTTATAAATGTTTTATAAATCGCTAATCTTTAATTTATATTTAATTCATCTTAAATTCATCTTAAATTCATCTTAAATTCATCTTAAATTCATCTTAAATTCATCTTAAATTCATCTTAAATTCATCTTAAATTCATCTTAAATTCATCTTAAATTCATCTTAAATTCATCTTAAATTCATCTTAAATTCATCTAAAATTCATCTTAAATTCATCTAAAATTCATCTAAAATTCATCTTAAATTCATCTTAAATTCATCTTAAATTCGTCTTAAATTCATCTTAAATTCATCTTCAATTCGTCTTAAATTCATCTTAAATTCATCTTAAATTCATCTTAAATTCATCTGTAATTCATCTGTAATTCATCATTATTTCATTTGTAATTCATAATTAATTCATCGTTTTTTCATCTTTTATTATAATATCCTCACTCGACACTGGCAATACTGAACGAATTTGTATACTTGGAATCCAAAACATTAATTTTAAACTCAAATAACTTTAACTCTAATCCAGCTTAACTTTTACTCATATCCAAAAACTTATATAATCTTAACCCAAAATCTTTACTTTTAATCCAAATCCAAAAAATGATCTTCAGCTTTTCAAACATTTTTTCTTTTAAACTTTTTGATCAATTTGAACTTTTTGAACATTTTGAACATTTTGAACATTTTGAACATTTTGAACATTTTGAACATTTTGAACATTTTGAACATTTTGAACATTTTGAACATTTTGAACATTTTGAACATTTTGAACATTTTGAACATTTTGAACATTTTGAACATTTTGAACATTTTGAACTTTGACCAAACAGATCTCGCATGGTTCCAAACATAATTTCAACTTCTAAGGCGTACATAGTCAAACTGAACTCGCTTGGTTTCAAAATCAATTTCAACTTCTAAGGCGTACATAGTCAAACTGAACTCGCTTGGTTTCAAAATCAATTTCAACTTCTAAGGCGTACATAGTCAAACTGAACTCGCTTGGTTTCAAAATCAATTTCAACTTCTAAGGCGTACATAGCCAAACTGAACTCGCTTGGTTTCAAAATCAATTTCAACTTCTAAGGCGTACATAGTCAAACTGAACTCGCTTGGTTTCAAAATCAATTTCAACTTCTAAGGCGTACATAGTCAACTGAACTCACTTGGTTTCAAAATCAATTTCATCTTCTAAGGCGTACCTACATAGCCAAACTGAACTCACTTGGTTCCAAAATCAATTTCATCTTCTTAGGTGAAAATAGCCAAACTGTACTCACTTGGTTCCAAAATTAATCTTTACTTCTATGGCGTACATAGCCAAACACAGATCCCAAAACACTTTCTTTAGTCGAGCAGTAATTACGTTCAATGGCCTGGTTAACGTCCCCAAACTAGATCTGTTTGCTCAAAACCACCAAGAATTGCTACTAACATTTTGTCAAAATGCTGTTTCGAGGAGACTCCCCAGGTTCAATATGCTTTTTTTTTTTTTTTTCTTATTGTACTTTTTGTTTTTCTGTTTTAATTGTAATTTCTTAAAAAAATTGTATCTTCATTTTATAGTTTGTCTACCTTAGTCTCTCATTACTTAATATCATTTTATTTTTTTTTTAAAGCTCCAATAGTCTCACTATGTGAAACCTGTTTAATGGACCCTAGTTGTCGTTTTAAATTATCAATTAGATTATAAGTATCTGCTGATTGTTTACCTAAGAAATAAAAATAAATACAATTTTGATAGCATTAGCTCACTTTGCTTCAAAAACTCGCTTCGGTAGGCTTGATCATGATCATTAACTTGCTTATTTTAAATCCAGCATGGTTAGACATTTGCAGTTAGAGGCTACTCAAACTTTACTGAGCTGCTATGGTATTAGCAGTACATGAATAGTTTTAGCACTATCGGATAGCCCCTATATCAAATTTATGGTTAGGCCCGGTCCATGACAAAGACCGTACCGGCTTTTATGAAATTCAAGATTGTGCTCGGTCTTTGCTATTTACGGCCACTTTATTATGAAACTTTATTCAATCACTCATTTTTGATGTTAAGTAAATTATAAGAAATAAATATTTCCAGAAACCTACCAAATAATAATTTCAACATAACCCAGCCAATAACACCCTGCTTATGCCAACAGAGATTCTAATTTATTTAAGGGTATTTATTTAATTTTGTACATAGGCTACATCGGCACAATGGCGACTATTAGCATGGACATAAAAATGTTTGTTTATGGTTCTAGACAGGAAAGTAGGCCTTGCCTAAGTACCCAACAGTTCTGCATATCAAAAAGTAACAAGAATGCTACAGAGGACTGACTTGCGTTTAACACTCAAGCTTGTTTTTTACACTCAAGTACCTTCACTTAATTTCATACACGGTAACACGAGTCATGTGTTATCAGAGGCTAACCAATAAAATGATCATCGTAATGCATAATAATGTAAAACTATTTGCTGTTATTAAGTTCGTTAATATTTTTAAAATATCTTTCGTTAAACTTAGCGTATATTCCAAAAATTAAGTGAATGTCAATTGATTGAAATGGAACAGCTTAAGTAAGTAGTCAAAGTCGTTAAATATTAGGTGCAGGCCATTTCATGTTCGGATGAGCGGCTAATATCAAATTTCATATGATTCCACACACATTTTAGGGTAGGCATAACCTAATAAATAAATTTAAAAGAAAAGACCGATAATCTAAGAATAATGTTAGATTGTGGGTATCTCGTAAACGGTGCGTCGTAGCACAAAAATGACGAAAATTTCATCCCCCTATGAAACCCCACAACACATGGTAACAATGCTTCAGAGCAAGTTTTTTTTTTTGTTTGAGTACCCTCTTTAAATTTTCTCAAGAAAAATTTAAATATTTTATCAAAGATCCATTAATTCAATTAAGTTTAATTACACATTATCCATCATGCAATAAACGTCATCAGAACAATAAAATTGGGCGTGTACTTACCACTTCGGAGATGTAATAAAACTCCCACTGTTGTCCAATCAAACTATATTGTTCACTTCCTTCTACGTTACAATCTCTCTAGTACTTCACAAATTACCAACTCTAAGCCACGTGGTTTTACAAAGTAGCTTGCATTGCATGCGACCAACTCTTCCGAGCGCTCGTTCCAGAATGGCGATCGAGCAGTCGAGCCCGACCGCCATCTTTATCGCCGGAAGCGTTGCCAGTATGCAGTGCAGACATTTTGAATCAATCACCATTAATAACACTTTTACATAAACTAAACAAACAAACTAGTTCTTAAAACAGTTATCATGATTAATGACAATTAAAATCATTATTTATTTACAAACAAATTATTCAGATCCACAGACATATTTTAAATCAATCGATTCAACTGACTAACCATACATAATTGCCAACGGCATTTTCCATGAAGTTGACAGACTATTTTACAAACAAATATGACAAGTGTCATCAAATATCATAATAGTAATTTCTATTAAACCATTAAAATTAGAACCATTATTGAAATTCATCACACACAACATCCTTGGAGTGCGTTTGTGTAGCGCTTTGCTTTATTACATACCTTTATTACCAAAACTAAACTAATCCATGTGTATGCAATAAATATAATATTATTGAGTATTGAGTATTACGATTCAAAAATAAACGTTACCATTTTGTATACACTATGGTATTTTTGTTGTCGGTAAATAATATTCTGACAACAGATTATTCTTACAGAAATTAAATTAATTTTGCTATTCCTATCGATTTCGATCTTGAAATATACCGATTTTATTCTATTGCCCAAAGTGCAACTTGTAAAAGAGAAAAAATCTTTATCGAATATTTTTAACACGTCTTTTTGGAACTTCTGGCAGCTGTAACAGCACTACAACTGCAGTTGCTGGCGCATACATATATCAGCAGTACAGCACCTACTGCCTTGCCTTAGTGATAAAATTATAACTCGAAAGATTACGTAACATTTATTTGTTCGTTGCTTTTCTACAAATTTTGATTTTGAATGCAATGCATTAAAGCTTTAATAACAATAAACACAAATCAGAGATAGATCTATTCGCTTTGAGGGTAAACGACAAAGTCCTTAATATGTATATTCAAATCTGTCAAAGGATAAACAATGCCTAAACTATTGCCATCTTACAAATGAATGATGACAAACAGTGACATAGCTAATTTACAAGTATTTAAAAATTTGCTTTTATTACTATGGCAGTAGTAATAGTAATCTTTTGGAAAAGAGATCCTACTGTGTACAACGTGTATGCATTTACAGTCAAGGGACCTGTATTTTTTCGTTTTTTATATATATGCTTTTTCCATGTATACGCAAAATTAAGGGTGTTACATAATTATGTTTTATCTAATCAGGTTACTGAAATAGTCTTGTTCCTTCATGCTTCTTATCTGATCTCATTCCACCTGATGGTTTTATTTTTTCGATTGTCTATAATGTTCTACCCTCTTCACCGACACCTTTCCCTGGTGCCGATGGTGTTACCCAGCAAGCCTTGGCCAGACAACAATTCCTTATACAGCAATTATTACGACTCTTGCATCTTTGTTCAATAGTACCTACATACTAAGTCTCAATATACTATTCTAGCTTTAAACCATGGGGGGTACTGTGGAACTTAGCATAGGTATAGGTTCATACCATATCAGGGTACTATATCAGGGTATTGTGACTTACTTAACTTCCTAGCAGTTTTTACGGAAGGGATCTTCGTATGGGTCAATAAATAAAGTTTTTCCACTTTATCCCTTATTTACTGAAATGAAGTAGTACAACATGAACGAGTTCAAACGTTCGTGGCGCTTGCAAAAAGTTTTAGTAATTCCAATAGTACTTTCGTCAGCCAGTGTCATTCCAAAACAGCTGTTTCTATCCTTGTCTTATTTAGATTTACCAAAAAAAAAAAAGGGAAATCTGCTGAGCTCCTCCATGAGTTGCACTTAGCTTAGTGTTGTCTACTTCAGTTAACACCGTTGTTTATTTTTCAGACACCGAGTAGTTAGAATAAAAAAAATAAAAAAATAAAATAATGAAAAATCCCCAATAGGTATAATACATTTTGTGAATAGCCCCACAACACTATCTTGCCCCAAATTAAGCAGAGCTAGTATTATGGAAACCAGATAGCGGATGTTTCCTATGAATGAGTTCCTTCAAAATTAAACCCATCAGCTTTCATGACAATGATTCCACCTGTAACACAAGTGATGTGCTGATTACCAGGCCAACTTAGACTCAAACTTGTTGTTGTAACTCCTTGAGTTCCCTGACTCACGAAAAACCTAGTCGTTTTGTTGGCTGTTCCGTGGTTTTGTTTGGTCAAAGATGCCAACCATTATCATTGACTAGAATGAAACATAATATTAGGATAGTGGAAGAATAATTGTAATGTATGTATGTATATGCGTAGTGTTTAGGTAAGCTCAACCGAAGCTGATCTTTAACTATGGCGCCCTTGCATTCGTCCTGTAAGTACACTATGCATAGTATCCTTTATGCATAGCTATGATCTCGATAGATCAAGTAACAATGCAGGCCACATTGACGGTAAAAAAAAAAAAAAAACCTCCAAGCAAGATACAACCATCCTGCTTGATCACAAACTTTAGGCGGTTGAATAAAAGAAATGCTAGCAAGTCGATGCCTCATCACGCTATCAGTGTGTTTAGTGCGCATAATGCTCGTTACACAAATACTTCTGCTGCACAACGAACAGAAGGCGCCCGAGTAGATGTTATTATAAAAATACTAAACTCCTGCTACTGCTCATTTCATTAGCAGACCATTAACTATGAATTTGATTCTAACTTAACAAACTAAATTTACTTTGATTAATTTTATTTTTATCTACTTAAAAAAAAAAAAAAAAAAGAAAAGCAAAAAAAAAAAAAAAAGTCTTAATAACAATTGTTTTGTTTTTGAACGAACTATTTTAATTATTTGTTTTTTTCTAATCAACACTAGATTTAAAAGATATCAATTTTTTCATAACATTTTACATTTTATTTGATTTATTTTTCTCCAACATTTTTTCATTTTCTCTGAACATCCTACAAGTGAATGTATTCAATCTTGAAGTCAAAGTTGGGACAATTAAGTGATCAAACTAACTTACCAAGTAAGTGACGTTCGATCATAATTGTCCCAACTTTGACGAAGAGATTGAAGGTCCCTCCCATCCCTTAGGATACCCCAATGTGCAATGTTGGAGACCCTGTACGTGCTTATTCTCTGAACTAAATGAAGCTTGGAGCCGGTGGCATGGCATATGCTATCTCTTTCTTTCTTATGGAGCTGAACTATGTGCGAGTGAGTTGAAGCGTAGGCGGAGCTACTACAAGTGAATGTATTCAATCTCTTCGTCAAAGTTGGGACAATTATGATCGAACGTCACTTACTTGGTAAGTTAGTTTGATCACTTAATAATATCCCATGGTTCATGGCTTTTACACGGTTAATCTATTCCCATACGTAACTACTCAACTCTCATGAGCGTGAGTGAGAAGAAATTAATGCTTTATAATGTGTGTAAACGTGTAAGTGGTAATGATTAGCAGTATAGATTCTTTATTGACGCGGGTTCTGAAGGGTACTTTCAATTTGCTTGGGTTCTACAGACATACCAGCATGTCAATTTAATATTAGGAATTTAGTTATTTGAAGTAGTTCTTATTTCGAAAAATAAATCACTCATTCATTCATTCATTCATTTAAAAAGCGACAGGTCTTTTTTTAGCAATGTTTAGAAATGAACGGCAATGGTTGGTGTTTTTGTTACAGCATAGTATTTACCGACAATTCCAAGCGGACTTGTACTGGAGCTATTATACACGATTATGTGGTGGTAACTGCTGCACATTGTTTGTAAGTATCTACTTGAGGAAGTCTTTTGAAACTTAGCCAGGTCATAATCGGCGTCATGATAAAAAAGTTACATAATTGGTTTGTTGAGTTAAAAAAGGTTACAATTTTCTAATTTATTTTAAAACATTACCATAAATTATGATGATATTCGATGAGAAAAACTGTTAATATTTTTTATTAGATTTTTTTATAAGCAAATGAAAATTTATAAAATTTGAAAAATAACCACCATTGGTCACCATATTTGTGACGTCATAAGAAAATAGGACCGGCTCTGTATCAGCATCAATCCAGCTGTAAGCTACGATGAGTAGAAATCAAGCATTGTGACGTCACACTCGGTCGGTTTCTTTCGAAAACTATAGGCGTATTTCGGCAAAATATATATTCATTAAACTAAATTAATTTCTTTTTTTTAGAAAATAAAAATCAATTAAAAACCTTTTTGTAAGAAAGCAAGTCAATATTTTCATTTAATTAAAATAAAAATCGTTTCAACAGACCATTTCCAGGAAATTTCATTTAAAAAACAGCCGTGTATGACGTCCAAATCCCCGCCTGTTTCTGTCTCCGAGGCCGTAGCGTTCCTGTGTTTCAGTTTGAAGGGCGTGGATTCCGGTTAAAACATAACCTGTATAAAGAAAAAGCAGAAACCGACCTTTAGTATACTTAATCAGATATATCTGAACGGATCACATCGTATCACACGATTCTGATAACATCTCGTCTGATCACGCGTAAGCGTCCAATCACGTCGGATCATCGGATCACGTCGGATCACATAATCTGACGGTATAAGAAAAGAAAAATCTAGCCGTTTTCATCACGACTCAAGGACATTTATTCGATTCTTATTATTTTATCTTATAGCTTTAGGTAAAGTTAGGTGCCAGTTTCACATGACCGAGGCTAGCCTCAGTCATGTAGAGGGCAAATTTTTGCCCGTTTATTAAAATTTACGGTATGGTTCTTACCGCTCTTTTCTTCTTCTTCTTAATTATGGCATCTGTTCATTTCGGATCAATTTTGCCAGTGTTGAGTGATATATAATTACATAAATAAAATAGGTTTAGTCAAGTCAAGTCAGTCAATAGACAACTCGATTCTACCCTAATTGGCTTTAAAACAATGATGGCCGTTTTTTCTAAAACCATCTGAAACATTTTCGATCAAATCAAAATATCACCTAGAATACACTTTCATTCCAACTGCTAACACTTTGAGCTAAGACCTCAAGTAATGTTGGTTAAAATTCTAACTAAATTACACAACAGAACTCAAAATAACACCAGAAAAATAACTAAAATTAAAAAGATATGTGACTTCCCAAAATGACAGAACACGAATTAGTGTGGTAGGTACTATCGATACTTCAGTAGTTAGTCCATTAGTTCTAATGCCTCAGCAAACAGTATTGCAGACTCCTTGCTCGTCTATCTAACTTAAAAGCCCGCAAACTGAAGAAACCAAATCTCTTGAAAACTTTCAAATGAAAATCTACACGAACTGTAACTTCAAATTAGAGTTTCTCTTGCACAAGCGTGAACCTTTGTCAAGAAGTTAACTGGTAGGTACAGTACAACTGGAAAATATGGGCAGTTTTGTTTTAAAAGTATGTTTACATTGAGCCAGTCACTGTGTCGGGCTTACAGGTTCACTAGGAAAACATCGTGAGGAGACTGGCATGTCACAGAATCTAAAAAGTTGGAAAATATGACATGTGTTGGGTGCACGTAAGGAGCCTCTCTGAGGCACACTTAAAATCCTTTCACCACACTGGTTTGAAAGGACCAGTGACACGATAAAAACAAGAAGAAAGATCACTGGCAAGCCAGCTATAAATGGTTGTATGTAACTCAGTCCCTGGACAAGGGCTTATAAGCTATCAATTAAAATTTAAAATAATCATTAATGTTTTGAACATTCTACGCAACACTATCTAGGCCCAAACTAAGCAGAGCTTGTACAGTGGGATACAGGTCAAGTTACCTAAAAACAAAGAAAAACGACTCTTATTGCAAGGGCATAAGAGCTAGCAGTGTATAGTCTGATGCGTATCCTTGTGTACTATCAGAACCAGATAGCTGATATAATATCTTAATATCTTTTTTTGAAAATACATTCTTAGAGTACAATAAAACGCCCAGACAGAGAACAAACATCTGTGTTCAGTACACAAAAATATTTGTTCTCGATGGAGATTGAACCCACGCCCAAAGCAAAGCAACTGAGCTGTGAGCCTGTCAAATTTTAGCCCCTTATGTACTTAAATGCTATCCCAGCTAAACTGAATTCAGATCTGTAAAAATGACTATATCACGTCATGATCCAGCTACTTACTCGTTTTCACTCTGCTCGTGCAAACAGGGTTTTAGTGTAGGAGCCACTTCAACACGTCCTCTAAATAACACGAACAGTACCCAATGTAGGTTCTGTATTTATTTAATCCAATTAGTTGCTGCGTGAATTGAAATTGATGCCCACATTATTGTTTGATTATGAAAATATCATGTTTTGTCCATGTTACTGTTCAAATATAATTACAAAAATAAATAATGTCGGCAGTTATAGCAGAATACTTATTAATTTATGACAGAATAATTAAGTGATAACCGAATAATGATGCTGTTATATCAAAACAAATAACTATTTAATACAGTCAGTTTGATTACGCTGTCGTACACTTTTGCAGAAATCGGCATTTTAAAGGTACTGATAAACTTAAGCATTCACTTGTAACAGAACATCGAGCATTCGCTGTTTTTATATTTGTCGAACTGAACAACGAGCCAAGCCAAGCTTAAAGCCAAGCATTGCTATGAACATTTTAATGAGCATTCTAGTGAACGCTCTAGTCAGTGCCCGTCAAAAAATATTCTTCACGAAGATGAACGATGACCGAAGCTTGGCTCGGCAAAAAGCTCGAAGCAATGCTCGCTAGAATGCTCGCCAGAACACTCGATAGAATGCTCACTAAAATGTTCTCGTGTTTTTCTGTTGATGATCTAACCTGGCTAATGCAACGTTTGTCTAGTACATGTCCGAGAAACTCAAGAGCCACGCCAGAGCTTACAGCATCGTTTGTCGTCATCGGAACCAAGAAAATGTTCGACACTGGATATGAGCAATATCTCCCGATAGAAAAAGTATTGACACATCCAAAATTCAGTGGGTAAGGGGTAGAATAGCACCATGTTTACCATGTCTACTTCTACCAAGCAGTCCTAGCAGGCCTACCACAAGGTCTGTCTGGCTCTGTCTCTGGCTCTGGTTTTGAGTCTGTGTAAGTGTTGACTAAATCAATCCTTCTTCTTCTTATCGTCACTGATTCTTTCGAACCAAGTGTGGTGAAATAATTAAAACCAAAACTAAATAAATCCTACTTCTAAACGTCACATACACAGGATAAAACACTGGTACTGGCACTCACGCAGACTCTTAACCAGAGCCAGACAGAGCTTGTTTTAGGCCTACAGTGCAGCTGTGTTTCGGTTTGAAAGGTGAAGGTGCCGCTGGTAAAAAGGCAGGCAAATCAGGCTTCACACCTCTAAGCCACACCTATACACCTATATTTACACCTATATTCACACCTATACTATAAGGTGCATAGACGCAAGGCATCATAGGGTATGTTGATGTGCAAGATCTTTTCTTGCTAAAATGTAGCGTCTTTTTGATTAAATTATTCAAGAAAGTATTTGTCTATGCTTCTGCAAAGACTAACCCCCGAATACTGAAACGCAACTCAGATTTAAGCACGTCTCAAGCGACGAATATTTGACAGATTTTCATTGAAAACTGTCAAACGACAGTCGCTTGAGACGTGCTTAAATCTGAGTTGCGTTTCAGTATTCGGGGGTTAGAGACGTATTTTAATTCGTAATTAAAAAACATGACGTCATCGTTCGATTTTAAATTAAATAATCTTGTTTTTTTTATAAACAACTAGCTGATGGAACAAGCATATGGCTCACCTGATGTTAAGTGGTACCATCGCCATAAGCATTGCCTCGTGCCAACGTGCCCTACGATGCACTTCCCTACGTCCATGAACTTGAGGCATACAGATGTTCAGCCTCACGTGCCTGTAATTTCACTAGTAGTTTACATTAGACTTAACGAAAATTATTGTATTTAAATTAATTTGAATATTTATGTTATAGGTGGACTGCGGATCTATCTTTGGTGTACACCTTTGCGGGTATGACATCAGGCAAACCCGGGACGATCATACCACTAGCCGGAGTGAAGACATCCACGCATGTTGATGCTAATGTTACAGTGCTTAGTTGGGGGCACATGAAGGATATTGATGTAAGTGTCTTTCATTGAAATAATTCATAATTACATGTACACAAGGATACGCATCAGACTACACACTGCTAGCTCTTATGTCCTTGCAGTAAGCGTCATTTTTTTTTGTTTTTAGGTAACTTGAGCTGTATCCCACTGTACAGTCGCGTAGGATATACAGTCGCGGTATGAAAATGTTCGTCACCTTAGAGTCGGTTTTCGCTTGCACCAGTGCCTTGATCATGAACACATTTTGACATAATTTGTGACGTGTATTCTGTCTATTCAGTTTCAAAAGGTAGTATGTGATCGTGATACGTTGAACAAATCAAGTTGAAAATTGACGAACATTTTCATTCCGCCACTATACTTCCAGCGATAGCTGAATTAACAACCTTTGTGCTCGTATCATGTTAAAGTATAATAATGTAGTTCTAGGCTTATAACGAGGCAATAAACATTTTTTTTATATTTTTTGAAAAAAAAATGAACTCAAAGACAAAAAAAAAAACTATGCATGTATTACTCGTCGAGGATCTCAAAAAACTCCTTCATGGATAAGGGTCTATAGATAAAAATAAAATTAACACAAAAATCCAGCTTGGCCTCATCTAAATCTAAAGTTTTTTGAAGGTTTTATTTTATTGTTTTATGTGTAAACACGATGAATACCCAGACCTTTTAAATCTTTCATCTACTGCTCGTGGCAGTCTGTACCTAGCTGTACTTTGATATGATTAATAATTTTTAGGTACCTATTTACTAAAATTACTTCACCAAATACCAACTCCGTAACATAGTAAGAATTTTATATTTTCAGTCAAAACTGGATCGGTTTTCATCCGAACATGAAAAGTGTTCTGAATCTGAAACGCAAGAAGATATTGAGGTAAGTTTAATTATATAGGGATAGCCCTTTATCGACATCTTAATCGCTCATAAACCTAAACATGTAAATATTTTTTATAAAACTTGTACACAAGGATACGCATCAGACTACACTGCGCGCTCTTATGTCCTTACGGCAAGCGTCATTTTTCTTTGTTTTTAGGTAACTTGAGCTGTATCCCACTGTACTAAACAAAAATAACTATTTGACTATCTAAGTACAAACACAAAATCAGACAGCAGGTTTAAAGTTAAAAACTTATATTTCAGGATGAGAAGGAAAACTTTCAAGCAAAGGTGACTGTAATGATGCGTTCTAAAACACGGAACCGATCAAACTATGAAGTTACGTTTGTAAGTACATAAAATAAGTAATAAGTGTAGCTAAGAATAGTATGAAAATTGCAATGTACTTAGATTGGATGTTACAGTTGTCCATGTGAGCATTTATGCCAAGTGCTGTCAAACTAAATTATTGCATTAATGCACAATACAAATATATTTAACAATTAGTATGCTGTCTTTTGACTACAGTCTCACCTGATGGTAACGTCGGTTACTGCAGCAAGTGTCATATAATACCCATATTTTTTATAAAGCCGAATATAAAGATATTTGCCATAACCAAGTATATTTTATAAGAGTACTCTTAAAATAACGTAGCAACTCCTTTTATGTAGAATGCAGAAGATGCAAAGAAAACAAAATGCAGATCCACTCAGCATTCCACTTACTCATCTAGAAAAATCTAATTTTAAATCTATTACCTAGAGCTTGGTTCTACAACTCGGATAAACAAGCTTGCTCGCAATTTAAAAGCATCGCTTTTTCAGGTTCCTTATAAAAAAGGGAATACTTTTCGAAAGAGGGATACCTTGAGTACCCAGAAACGAGCGAATGAAAAAACGCACAAATTGTTGGGTTCACTCAAGACGAGTTCGCGGAACACGAAACTAATCAGTCGATATCTACCTAGAGAAGAACTGGTAACTAACTTTTAAACTATTTCAATTTGCCGGCGCGGTCGACTTTTGCTTTTTAGATTTAACAAATTCTTCTAGTAACTCTACTGGCAGCTTTCAAAGAATTTAATCACAAAGAATAAATAATAAAAACCAGATATCTGTTATCTGCAATATTTAATGAAACGTTACATTTTCTACAAAAGGTTGAACTTTTGAAACTATTTGGATTTGGACTAGCAAAAAATACTTTATACCATACCCCCTCTAAAAAGTTTATTTTATTCACTGGAAACAGTGAATAAAAAGCTCTTTTAATCACTGTTTTGGTGTTTGAATTTGGAACACACGAATAAGGTCAATGTCCATCTCAATACCTTACAACCTCCTTACGTCATAAATACTCTCGATTTGATTGGTCGAAATTTTTGACAAGGAGTTTAGCATTGGATTAAAAACTGTTTTGTGTTCTTTGTTGTCATTGTCATACATAAGTAAATTGGCGCTATTTTGAAAACTGTTTGTTTTAAGTTATGCAGCAAAAAGTTCGATAATAGTAAAACGATTGAAAATGCATTCTAGGAATTAAAAAGATGTGCTGTGTTGTTTGTTGTTCAATTGGGTTGTTGAGTTCATGAAAGAGAAGTAGGTATAGTAGAAAACTTGCATTAATTTATCCTTCTTTATTTACAAATCAAATCAAAATCTAAAATTATTTGTTTTATTTCATATAAGAATAGTATAAACAAAGTTCATAGTTTTTAATCCTTTTTCGCTTAAATCTTTCTTTTTCTCGAAGTCATGGTATAAAGTATAGTATGCAACTCTTGAATAAAACGGATTTATATCGAGGGCCATGAATCACTCGCGTCGTTTAGGATTCTAACACTTGAATCACTCGCTACGCTCGTGATTCAATCATCATGAATCACTCCCTACGGTCGTGATTCAGTCGTTAGATTCCTGCACTTGCTCGTGATTCATCTTTGGTCCTCGATTTAAATCCGTCTTTTATTCACTAGTTGCATAATATACTATTATACCATACCCCCTCTAAAAAGCTTATTTTATTCACTGCAAACAGTGAATAAAAAGCCCTTTTAATCACTGTTTTGGTGTTTGAATTTGGAACAAACTAATAAGGTCAACGTCCATCTCAATACCTTAAAACCTTCTTGCGCCATAAATACTATGGATATGAATTTTTGACAAGGAGTTTAGCGTTGGATTATATACTGTTTTAGTAGAAAACTTAAATTTATTTACCCTTCTTTTTTTTACAAATCAAAACAAAATCAAAAATTATTTGTTTTATGTCATTTAAAAATAGTATAAACAAAGTTCATAGTTTTTAATCCCTTTTCGCTTAAATCTTTCTTTTTCTCGAAGTCTTGGTATAAAATATAGTATGCAACTCTTGAATAAAACGGATTTATATCGAGGGCCATGAATCACTGGCGTAGTTTAGGATTCTAACACTTGAATCACTCGCTACGCTCGTGATTCAATCATTATGAATCACTCCCTACGGTCGTGATTCATTCGTTAGAAACCTTCACTTGCTTGTGATTCATCTACGGCCCTCGATTTAAATTAGTCTTTTATTCACTAGTTACATAATATACTATTTTACACCAAGGAGTTTCAATTGTTTTTCTTTAATTCTGTTTTGTTCTGGAACCAACGTTCTTTTGGCTTGAATAATTTTGAATTAGGAACACTAACATGAATCTATACCAAATTATTCTTCTGTAAATAACTTTTAGGTAATAGTTCTATAAACAACTAATTTACTATGACACTTTGATAATGAAATTAATATTGATTCTCATTTCTGTTTTATCATTATCTCAAGATTAGACAAGTAATTTTTGTACATACTTGTCTCTCTTTGTATTTTTGTAGCTGAAATGAAACTTAATTGACTGAATAAAGCACTAGTATTTTTTTAGGAAACTGTCAAGCCATTTCACTCCCACAGACACCGTACAACCAAAAACAATTATTATGAGCAACAAGACGAAGAAAAGTTGGTAGATTATGACGAAGAAACTGTAAGTGCTGAATTTATTAGATAACAGGTTAAATAAAATCTTAAAAAAAAACAATGTCACTAGGTGGGTTGTATTTGTGCTTTTTTAGAGTAAGGCTATTCGCCAGATTTAAACATTTGCGTCCGTTAGACAAGGTTAGTGTCATTGATACCACAGATTTATGTTGTATATCAGAATAAAGACTAAAGAAGGGTTGTATTTTTTTAGGAAAATGTCAAGCCAATCCCATCCCATGTACAGAGTAAGAGCAATGATGCACAAGGCAAGAAAGACGAAGAAACGGTAAGAGTTTAATTTATGTACTGGGTAAATACTAAAAACTGTTTAGGAGAGTTTTTATATCACAGAATAACGCTATCCGCTATATTTTTATTTAATTGAGAGACTTTGTGAAGACCCAGTTTTTACAACCAACATGCTTGATTCTGATTCGAGCTTCAAGCATTGCTATTTTGAAAGTTCTCCACAGAAAAGTTTCAAAAAATCTATGCTTCAAAAATCTATCATACGGTCGTAAAAATTAATTGTTAATGGAATACCGGAGTATTCTTGAAACAAACTAACCAACCAATCACGATAAATAAAAAGTGATACTAAAGTCTTTGAGAAACATGAAACCATTTTGTATTTTAGACTGAATCAAATCAAGACATCTTTAACCATAACTATTCTGCGATGATCCCTGATGCTGAATTAAACCATTTTAAATCCTTCTACAAGAATTGGCGAAGGCAGATGGGCTCTCAGGTAATTACAGCTGGACATTTTTAGGCATAGACCTTTTACTCAATATCGTGCATTTAGGTTTTAGAAACAATAAAAAACTTACACTTTTTGACTGGCCTCTGTCTTCTGCGTCTTAAATCGTGGGTTGTAAACACAGATGTTTGTTCTTTGTCTGGGTGTTATATTGTATTCCAAGTAGGTATGTAAAACATGCAAGTATTATACGCAGAGCACGTCCCTGATGTGTGTGACCTACGAGGCTTGTTATAGGCAATGGTTACAACTTAAAATCAGGTGGGCTAAATGCTTGTTCAATCAGCTAGTTGTATAAAAAAATGTACTTACAGCAAAACCAGTTAACAGTGGAAGTTTTTGGCTTTGTCAATGTTCAAGCTTGTAAGAAGATGGTGGAAAAAGCGATGCCAGCGAAATATGATATCTGTAAGTCTCATCTAGGTTTTAAAATATACCTATTACAAAAGTATTAAAATAATGATCTAATAATTTGGTATTACTGGAATTCTGGGTTAACGCACTAACCTATTTTCATATAGGTAGGTATTCAAATTCAAAAATGTTGTATTCAATAAAATTACCGTTACACGATAAAGCTAGTGATTTAAAAAATGTTGCAGATTTCATATTTAAAATAAAGATATAGAATTGGTAGACATCATTTTATTTTAAATGCCATGGAATAGGTCGCACCTTGAAAGAAAACCCAGGAAATCTTAAATTAATTTAATTATTTACAAAAAATGAAAAAAATCCTGGTTTTCCTTTCATTTAATTTATCATGTTTGATAGATATCATCCTTATAATTTGACCCTAACGATCGATGCAATAAAAGTACAGGGTATAATTTCTTTCAGATTTTAGCCGGTTCGATTCCCGGGTGTGAGAGAAGAAAATTTTCGAAAATCTTTGAATGCAGTTTCCTTTCTATTCAAAAATAAAGGAAAGTTTCCTTTGAGTAAAGTTTTCTATCTGCAGTATTAAGAGTACTTTCCCTCCAGGTGGCATTACAAAATTCCACCCTGTATATTATTAAGGTTTTAGTATCTATAGAAAATTTATCTGTCAGTTAAAAATATATCCGTCTATTGTTTTGGCTTTTAAAAAACTAAAGGACTCATATATTTTATTCGACGAATAGCGGTATTCCGTAGCTGGAAAAGTCTGCCCTAATTAAAATTTAATTAAATTGTGTACAATTTTTGTAGCGGATGGCAATGATGTTGTTTGCTACGCAACTGAAGATCACTTTATATCTGACGTAAGTGCCTCTGGTAAAATGAAAATCCTATTCGTTTTCATAATTTTTGATATTATTTCAGACGAGATATAAAAGCTACGAGATGCAGCAAGCTAGATGGAGCCTAATTCTCGGGCCGACCGAGATTTTCAATGTAGGGGACATTGAAAATCTCGGTCGGCCCGAGAATTAGGCTCTAGACTCTGGCACACACACACTGGCATTGCACAACCCCGCACTTTTTCTACGTTTTCCGTATATCGTAGCTGTCGAGGCTTCTACGATGAGGTCGTTGATGAATAACTCAAGAAAATCTGCCATTCTCTATTCGAAAGAAGCAATAAAATAAAATTGCAAAATCATCCGAGATGAGCCGAGAATTAGGCCCATGATATTTTACAATGCTTTATCTACGAGAGAAGCTCGATAGACAGAAACAACAGTTGCCCAGCAGTAAAAAATCAAGCTTTGTTGGAAACAATAAAAGCGCGTTTCAAATTTTTATGTTTATACGTTTATGGGCTATCACACCTTACCTCATAGATTTGAAGGGATGTTTCTACCATGCATGATTAGTACATGATTTAGAAGTAGTAGAGCTCTTTGTGAATGTCTCATCCGGGGAAGTACTACCGTCATGCCTATTTCTGCCATGAAGCAGTATTACTGTGTTTCGGTTTGAAGGGTGCCGGTGAAATTATTGGCACGACATCTGAACATCTGTAGGTGTGCCTCAATTAGTTGATGGATGCAGGGCAGTGTATCGTAGGGCACGTTCATGACGTGCGTGTCCTACGAGGCAATGCTTTGTTATAGGCGATGGTTACCACTTAACATCAGATGGGCCTTACGATTGTTCCATAAGCTGGCTGTATAAAAAAAGTGAAACTTGTATGATATTGATTTTGAAGGAGGATTCTGGAGCGCCGGCCGTGCGCCGCGGTCAGCTGGTGGCCGTGACGGTTGGCGGTGCTGAAATCGATGGAGATCACGTCGCTGTGGGCATGAAAATGAGCTGCTATTGCACTTGGATCTCTGAAAACTTGCCGTAAGTTTACGTTTTGGCTTATGCTATTTTTCACCGGTAACAGAGTGCGTAGCATGATTTTTGATCACTGTTACTGTGCGATGAAATCCTTGATCGCAACGAAATTCATCTAGCGGTTCCGAAGCAGAGGTGTGCTACGGGCGTTACTAGTGGGAAACCCCCGCTAATAAATAGGTAGGTACTTATGTAATAAAAATATCACTATGATAGTTTTTGACTCGTCCGGTTGTAGTGCTTATAAAAATAATAAAGATTTACTATGTATGGCAACCAAATTTCTGATAAAACTGATAAGGTTTTTATAAAATATCACACACAATATTTGTCTTTCATGGAAATCAAACTCACAACCCCATCACACAATTTTTTTAATAATACCCTGTGGAAGTAAGTCCTTGATACCTTTTTCAGGCGCTGCTGCTTCATATGAGCATAAAATGTTTATTCCGAAATGAGTTTCGCTTCAAACGTGAAAATAGATTAAAGCTTATTTTAGTTACGGGCGAAGGCTGGATTTCGAGTGACAGGATGGGATAAATAGCGCCTGACCCGGACGCCCGCCGGCCCCAACAAAGCTATTTTGGAACACTTTAAACAGATTTTCAGCATGTGCAAACTGAATCGCCACCGCTAAGTAGTCGCCTTTGACGTTTATATCGCTTAGAAAAAGTATCAAGACCTACTTTGTTTTATGTAGGTAATAGTTTGCTACGAAGCGTAGCTCTCTGCTTCGAGTACCTATGAATACAATTTTGACTCATTGTATGTTACAATCAATCTTTTTTATTATACAACTCATTAGAACAAGCAGAATGCCCACCCAATGTTAAGTGGTAACCATCGCCTATAACAAAGCATTGCCTCTTAGGTTACGCACGTAGGGAACGTGCTCTAAGATGCACTGCTTTGCGTCCATCAGCTTGAGGCATACAGATGTTCAGCCTCACGTGCCAGTAATAAGACCAGCTCCCACACCTTACTTCGTTTCTTTTTTGATCATTTCTTCATAATAAGAAATAAAAAAACTTCAGACACCTAAATACACTTTACACACAATTAACAGCAGAATATGTCTAAATTTTACACATAAACTATCTACCAACAACTTTATGTATCAGTAGTCTAAGATCAACAATGTCTAAATACGTTTTCAAAATGAACTCGATTCATTACAAAAGCGATCCCGACAAGTGACTAATACCAGAATAAAACTGCAGCTTATCACAGTGACGCCGTCAATTATACATGCTGTTTTGAACAAAAAGCTCTTGCTTCGCTATTATGTTGAAAAATGCAGCTCTTGTAAGCTTTTCGAGAGCGTCCCGATTGACGGCTCGATCTGTATTGTTTGTACACTAGGATATTTGCAGCATTGCAGTTCTTTTGCAGTTTCTTTAAAAAATTGGTTAACGAATTTATAAAACATACTTTTATAATATTTATCTATTGAAACGTAAAATAGATAAGAAAAAGTGCATGAATTTACAAGCGCCTAATTTTCCATTGTTCGGATGCGCCAACCCTAAAAAAAAAAAAAAAAAAAAAAATTGTAGGAAAGAATATTAGAAGAAGAATATAAATAAATTAGTAAATTGTGTACTTATTTCTATTTATTTTTCAGGAGTGGTGGCGACCATTTTAACTGCTGTAAAAGTTGCTGTGATGTGAAGCATAAGGAAGAAGTTTTAGATGTTGGTTATAAACGTATAAATAAATATTTGTTTTAAAAGCTCTTATTATTGCTCTTTAGAATTGCCTAATCAAAATATGTATGTGTGTGTTACCAAGGTTTAGGAAACTCCTTGCGTTTCCAACCTCCTTGGTGACGAACAAAGTTAAAGAAACTCGTGTGACTCCGATCTCCTTTGGTGACAATGAAGGTTTAGGATACCTCTTGCGTTTCCAACCTCCTTGGTGATGAGTAAGGTTAAAGCTGGGAACATATTAGGCGGACGCGGCTGTCAGCCACGTCCGTCGGACGCGTCCGCCTAATATGTTCCTAGCTTTAGTTTATGATTATACAGTAATTCCTTGATGCGAACACACTCGATAATTCGTTCATCCATTTTTACGATACACACGTGCAAGCTCTCCCATAGTCCGCGTCCTTCTGACGCACTGACGCGTCCCGTACCCCGTGCATACCGTCCGCGGACGTTTTCGGCTGACAAAAACATCCGGCGAGCCAGATATCTAACGGACGTCCGAACGCTCAAGGTCAGCACAAGGTTACGTCCGCGGCTTACATCCGATAGTTTGCACACTTCAGTGTACATTCATTATCTAGATACTATCAGTCGCGGCTGTCAGCCGCGTCCGTCGGACGCGTCCGCCTAGTATGTTCCCAGCTTTAGGAAGCTTTTTTGCGTTTCCAACCTCCTTGGTGAAAAATAAGGTTTAGGTAACTCCTTGCATTGCCAACCGAAATAAAATCTTCCGATCACAAACATGAATAGGGAAATCAAACTTGCATTGCTTAAGGGCCTACATGAGGTGAAACCGAAAATGTAAAGTAGCATTTTTTTTCGTTGTATGGACGAATCCATTTAATTTTTTTGTAAAATATAACAATTAAATGGTGTAAAAAAATTATGTTCCGGCTAGAAATTCTCTTAAACTCACTGGGTTCGATAAAATTGAACGCAAAGTTTGCCAAAAACTCTCAATTTTTTTTGGATTTGAAATGGTTTTTTTCCGTTGCTGTTAGAGCCATTGCAATGAAAGTTTTGTTCCCGTATACCTAAATAAATACGTAAAAACCCTATGTTATTGCACTTTTCTTAGTTGCCGTAGTTTTTATAAAAAAATAAAATTTTCAAAAATATATATAGGTAGGATTTCCTAGATACTTCTCAGTACAGCCCGCGCGGCCAACGAGGAGAGGTCCATGTCAAATTTCGCGACATGACATTTCATCTCTGACTACGTAAAATATACCCTAGATTAAATCATAGCTACTACTGGTACTATAAATTTGCCACAGTGTAACATAAAACAAATTGTCACAGTATAACGAAATGACATAATACCATCTTCATCATACATTATATTATGATCGATAACCTGTATTCACATCATCATCAGCCTGTAGAAGTATATATTTTATGTAGCATATAACTTATCTAGTACATTCTAGGGCACGTTCCTATCGTGCGTGACCAGCGAAGCGCAATGCTTTTGTTAAATACCTCCATTTTTGTAGTTTCATAAGTAGCTATCTTCCTATCTACCCAGTGCTTTCCGTCATCATCATCAGTAAGTAGAAGTCCACTGCTAGATATAGACCTCCTTTATACATTTCCATGAAAAAACAATTTGCCGATTTCCCACGATCTTTAGAATGTCATCGGTCCATTAGGTGGAGGGGCGCTCTGGTTGCTTAGCACCGGTTATATTGTCGTAGCGACCCGCTTTTTGATTCTAAAGGCGTGTGTTCAAACCCCGTCATGCATAAATTAGTTTATCTGCCAAAAAACCTATGTGCACTATGTCAGTACACTCTAACGGTGAAGGAAAACAATAAATGAAACCAACGTGAAGTAGCAAAACTTTTGAGGCACATTCATAATCCACCACACCAGCTTTAATTTTCTATTGACATGACAAGAAGAAGACTCAAAAACTAGTAGCCGATTTTAGGCCTTTATAAAAATAGTGTCGATTTTGCAAAGAGTTTGGGAGCCCATTACAATGAAAAGGAAGTATATATATATATATTATGGACAATCTACACTACACTATCTAGCCCTAAACTAAGCAGAGTTAGTATTATGGGAACCAGATAGCTGATGTAATACTTAAATACATTTTGTTTGTAAATACATAGGTACTTGGAAAACAATATAACATCCAGATGGAGAACAAATATCTATGATCACCACACAAATATTTGTTCTCGGTGGGGATCGAACCCACGACCTATGGCGCAGAAGGCAGAGCTACTAATAAATGAGCTGAGAGCCCAGTCATAACAATAGTATTATGGGTTTTGAGTATTTTTGATTGCCGTCTTTTAAATCTGGAGGTGTCTGTAATGTCCCGAATTCTGGAACTTTCTGTCAAAGGCTTCATGCACGGTGCGCTCAAATACCCAAATACCAAAATACATGTGCCTATTTCTATACACGCAGCAAGGAGTTTCCCAAGATTTTGCGTTTGACAGAACTTTGAAGAGTCAGTTGGGGTTGTCGAAACTCTTTGGTATACCTAATATTTTTAAATGCCGATTAAATACAATACTATAAGTCGAATAGACAGTGTTATTTCACAATGCTTCACTGATCTCCACCGCAATGAGCACCGAAGGCCTAAATGAGTGCAAAGCTTAAAGCCACCCATAAATAATTTCCATTTCAATTCATTTATGAATTGAAATGAAAATTATCTATGCATGTAATGTATTGTATTATGTATATCTGTTATCTAGCACCCATAACACAAGCTTTGCTTAGCTTGGGGCTAGATAATGTTGTGTGAATTGTCCAGCATTATTATTATTATTATTATTATTTATTTCCATAGGCATGAATTCTATGCACTAAGTTATACTTACTAGATTTACATACAGATCTGGAAGTATAACCTTTTAGATAAAAGAAAAATTTACTAAATTGGATCATAAAATTAAATGACGAAGGTATGCAGTAACAAACAATAAAACATAACGGCTTAGCCGATTTTGATGAAATATTACTTTTCAGAAAAAAAAAGATTAAAAGGGAGAAGACGAAAGAGAAGAAAAAAGATAAGAATATTATTGTACAAAAAAAATTGCCCCCCTTGCCCCCCAGGACCCCCCCTTTTGTGAGTGCTACCGGATGCCGTCGAGATAGGGGGTTTTCGATTGGGGTTTCGTATAGAGGGTTTCTTCCTGAATTGAAAAAACAAAAAAAACACCCCCCCCTTTCGTATCTTCCAAGCGGAGTGACTTGCAAGACTTTTTTTTTGGGTCATGTAGGGAAGGTGAGATCATTTTGAAAGCAAAATAAATTTTGCCCCCCTCCCCCCTCTAGACCCCTTTATTATTTTTGACCCTTTTTTTCGAGTGGAGCATTGCGACGAGCGAAGCGAGCCGCCATGCAACCATGGGGAACAGTGCGGCGAGCAAAGCGAGCCGTGCTGTGACCCCCCCCTCCCCCTAAGCCCCCCAGAACCCCCTCCTCCTGAACCCGGGGGGAGCGTCGCGGCGAGCGAAGCGAGCCGTGCTGTGACCCCCCCCTCAAGCCCCCAGAACCCCCTCCTCCTGAACCCGGGGGGAACGTTGCGGCGAGCGAAGCGAGCCGCCACGCGACCACGCCCACCCAACTGAAATTTAGGGAAATTTAGAACCCCCTCCTACTGAAATTTAGGGTGTCTTAGGGGTGTGAAAAAATGTTCACTAGACTGACAGTTCAAAATTCAAAATGGCGGCTGTGCCACTTCCGGTTTTGCAAACAACGTCCGATTAAGGTCGTTCAAACGGTTCATTCGACTGAGGACTATGATTGGAGATTGAATTTTAGGTTTTTTAAGGTGTTTGATTGGATCTTCACTTGGTTTAGGGTTCCGCCCCTGTGGGAACGCATTGAGGACGCGAGCTGCTTGCAGCTCGCGATGCACGCGACCCGGTAGTCAACGTTTGGGTTCCTTCCAGCGGTTTCGACCCGTTAAGGGTTTTGGCTTGACGTACAATTTAGGGTTCCGTATAAGGTTTTGATTGGGGTTTTACTACATTGAGCAATTTGATTAAGTGTTCGACTTTTAGGGTTCCTTAGGACTTTGATTGGAGTTTCAACTACACTTAGGAGCTTGATAATGTTAACATTTTTAGGGTTCCTTAGGACTTTGATTGGGGTTTTACTACATTGAGGAACTTGATAAAATAAACAACTTTTAGGGTTCCTTAGGCCTTTAATTTGAATTTTACTTCACTTAGGACCTTGATTATGTAAACAATTTTAGGGTTCTTTAGGACTTTGATTGGGGTTTTACTACACTGAGGAACTTGATTCACTGATCGACTTGTAGGGTTACTTAGGACTTTCTTTACTACTTTTTGGGGTTTTACAAGTGCAAGTGTAATGTAAAACTGGGAGTAGCACACCGACACGCGAGCTGCTTGCAGCTCGCGCACACGAAAAAACTAGTTAAGGGGCTGACGTATGGAAAATTTTCATACAAACGGAATACCAAAATGATTTCTAATTTAGACAGATTTACACTATATTATTGTAATAATTGTATTTGCATAGTATTTATCTAGGTTCCTCAACAGTTTTTATTTCAAATTACTTACCTAAAATGAAATAAACACCAATCGCATTTTGCACATTTTTATGCTAAACTTATCAAGTTTTCTACCTATTGGTTTCGTACTAAAAACAACAATATCTTACGTGTTTTTTGTTAAGGAACCTAGTTTATATTGTCTAGTTACAGAATAACAATACTATGTGAAGAATACAAAAAGTTTTCAGTCATCATTTTTGGTATTACGGAACACGATCAAATTCATGGCATTTTCGAACGGCTACTATTGCTATCGCGCACGCACGGTGCGGGTGGCGGGGTGCAAGGAGAGGAAACGCTTGAAGCACACGGGACACTTCGGTTGTGTGTGTGAATCGCTCGGACTTCGGACTAGTTAAATACCTACACTGGCATAAAACATAATGCTTAGATATTTGATAATTGTTAGTTTAGGAAGGGTACTAAGTGAAGATGGGAAATACTAAGTACCTAGGTAGGTTGTAGGTTGGGTAAACGAAATCAAGGTGCAGCACTAGGTCAAAAAGTCTGCCGAAATTTCGAAAAAAGCCAACATTTCGACTAAAACAAATTCTGAACCATTAATTTCTATACAGGGTGGAATTTTGTAATGCCACCTGGAGGGAAAGTACTCTTAATACTGCAGATAGAAAATTTTACTCAAAGGAAACATTCCTTTATTTTTGGATAGAAAGCAATTTCTAAAATTAAAAATAAAATAATTTTTAAATTATTTTTTTTTTTTGAAAGGAATAAATTTATTCTTTTAAAGAAATGAATTCGTTAAAAGAATAAATTTGTGTATCCAAGAGAATGGAGCCCATTTCAAGCAACTAATTTCAAGTAACTAGTTAGTTATCCATTTTTTGTAAATAATTAAATTAATTTAAGATTTCCTGGTTTTTCTTTCATTTAATTTATCATGTTTGTTAGAGAGATTTCATCCTTATAATTGACTAACGATCGATGCAATAAAAGTACAAGGTATAATTTTTCTGATTTTAGCCGGTTCAATTCCCGGGTGTGAGAGAATTTTCGAAAAACTTTGAATGCAGTTTGCTTTCTATTCAAAAATAAAGGAATGTTTCCTGTGAGTAAAATTTTCTATCTGGAGTATTAAGAGTACTTTCCCTCCAGGTGGCATTACAAAATTCCACCCTGTATATGAAGTATTGATAAAAGGTCTAAGAAAAATTACAACAAATTATTTTTTTTCTTTATTTATTTGTAGTTCAAAAAACTGCTACCACTCAACGTCCGGTGGAAATATTGATAAAAGGACTGAGAAATACTTGAACAAAATAGTTTTTTTTTTATATAACTGGAGCTCAATAAACAGAGTACCGCTCAACGTCTGGTGGAAATATTGATAAAAAGACTTGGAAAAATTTCAGCAAAATATTTTTTTTCTTTATTTATCTGGATCTCAAAAAACCGACTACCGCTCAACGTCAGGTGGAAAGATTGATGAAAGGACTATGAAAAATTGCCACAAAATATTTTTAGTCTTTATTTATCTGGGGCTTAAAAAAACTGCTACCACTCAACGTCAGGTGGAAATATTGATAAAAAGACTTGGAAAAATTTCAGCAAAATATTTTTTTTCTTTATTTATCTGAATCTCAAACAACCGACTACCGCTCAACGTCAGGTTATAATATTGAAAAAAGCAGCCAAGTGCGAGTCGGACTCGCCCATGAAGGGTTCCGTAGCACGACGAACTACAAGAACCTTTATATTATGTTACTTGCTGTATCATAATAAGGTTCTTGTAGTTCGTCGAAAGGTAAATTGCGGTTTACGGTTTATGACGTGTAAAAAAAAAACTACTGACTAGATCTCGTTCAAACTAAATATCGCTGGAAGTTTGCATAGTAATGTACAACATATATTTTTTTTAGTATTATCATTCCCTTACTTTAGAAGTTAGAGGGGGGGGGACCAACTTTTTTCCACTTTGGAAGCGTCTCTCGCGCAAACTACTCAGTTTAGAAAAAAACTATATTAGAAACCTCAACATCATTTTTGAAGACCTATTCATAGATACCCCACACGTATGGGTTGGATGAAAAAAAAATTTTTGAGTTTCAGTTTCAAGTATGGGGACCCCCGAAATTTATAGTTTTTTTTTTATTTTTATGTAAAAATCTTAATGCGGTTCACAGAATACATCTACTCGCCAAGTTCCATCAGTCTAGCTCTTACGGTTTCGGAGAAAAATGGCTGTGACATACGGACGGACAGACAGACAGACAGACAGACAGACAGACAGACAGACAGACAGACAGACAGACAGACAGACAGACATGACGAATCTATAAGGGTTCCGTTTTTGCCATTTGGCTACGGAACCCTAAAAAGGACTAAGAAAAATGGCTACAAAATATTTTTATTCTTTATTTATCTGGGGCTTAAAAAAACTGATACCACTCAACGTCAGGTAGAAATATTGATAAAAAGACTTGTAAAAATTTGAACAACATATTTCTGTTTTATTTTTCTGGAGCTCAAGAAATAAACTACAGCTCAACGTCAGGTGGAAATATTGATAAAACGACTAAGAAATTAAAAAAAAAACTTTATTTATTTGGAGCTCAAAAAACTGCTACCACTCAACGTCCGGTGGAAATATTGATAAAAAGACTGAGAAATACTTTAACAAAATAGTTTTTCTTTATATAACTGGAGCTCAATAAACAGAGTACTGCTCAACGTCTGGTGGAAATATTGATAAAAAGACTTGGAAAAATTTCTGTAACGTTCACTAGAAGTTGCTTCATGCAATCAAAATTGAGTTCTATATAGTAATTGTGATAAGACATAAATATTTTTTTTTTCAGTTTGTTTATAATCATTATACAGGGTTATTCATTATTAGCTGCAAATACTCAGGAATTAGGTTCAACAAATAAAATAAAAAATATTTATGAAATGATTTTTTTAAAGTTTTGTTATGAAAATCCCGAGAAAATCGATAAAGGAATCATTGGCGCCTGACCTATTTTGACCTTTGATCCGCGCCCGCGCGCCGTGAGTGACACTCTGCGTTCAGTCACCGCCTGGGTGGGTCATCGTCCTGTTATCCATGGCAATCATTATGCAATAGCCGTAAAGAAATTAATAAAAATAAAATTTTGATACAAAAACTTGAAAAAAATTTTGATCAAATTTAAAAAAAATAATTTCATAAATATTTTTTATTCTATTTGTTGAACCTAATTCCTGAGTATTTGCAGTTAATAATGAATAACCCTGTATAAGTATCCACCTATAGTAGGTTAGCTTGGTACACTTTTTTCGCGAGTTTTGTGCGAAAGCCGAGGTCCATGTAATTGTAGGTCGATGTTCGCAATCGTTGGTTTTGCGAATGTAAATAAGCAGAATAAAAGCAACCTAATTGCTCAACGAATAAAGTATATTTTTAAATGCAGTCACATTATTAGACTTTCTGTACTTTGGTAAGTGAGCCGCTTTGCGTGTTTTTTATTGCTGTGTGTGTGTGATCGATGAGGTCTGGCGAACCACACCCCACCTGATGTTGAGCGGACCTCCACCCATGATCTTCAACTGTAACGTCATGACTGGTTTTGAACCCACGCCCCCCAACCGCTAGGCCGATGAGGTCTGGCGAACCACACCCCACCTGACGTAGAGCGGACCCCACCCATCATCTATTACTGTAACGTTATCACTGATTTTGAACCCGCACCCTCCAACCACTAGGCCAATGAGGTCAAGCAAACCACACCACACCTGATGTTGAGCGGACTCCCACCCATCATCCTCTACTGGAACGTCATCAACCACAACTCCATCGCTCCGAGCCGGGGTCAATGGCTCTCTCAACTCAACTCGGAGTCAATGGTTCTCTTTACTCTTCTTCAATTTGGTCCAGAACCCGCACAAACCCTACCTGATGAATAAACTCACTCGTATCATGTTAGAGAATTTCCTGGTGTCTTTTCTAAGTGCGTAAATAGCTACTCTGAAGGTTCTTTATCGGTTCAGGAATGTTGTTTTTTTTTTCACTTTATTCTTGCATTCAGAGCATGACCAATCCTTGCTTATTGAATACTAGAAAAGCGAAACAAGCAAGCAATAAGCTTAGAGGGTTAGTCAGGTAATGCAGCCACAAAAAATAAAAACATAAAATTGTAGGGTGCAAAAAGTCAACTCTCTTTGACCAGATTTGAACTCCCGCCCACCTCGTCCTCTCAGTGTGAATCCGCACGCCCTAGCCACTAGCCTATCTGACGCTTAGTAACGTTGACGAAATTAGGCAATGCATAAAAATCGTTAGCAGTGGCTGACGCACACGCACAAGCGCGGCACTATGGTTGGATTCACGTATAGAAGTAGCGCGTCACACGAGCGCCTGTGTGTGTATACTACTATTATATATTCCGTGGCGCCCGCATCAAATGAATAGAGATAGCTATATTCGGAGCAGTTTTTGCTCACGCCTCGAATTGAAGTTGCGAGCTGCGTCCGTCACCCTCTTAATATCTAAACTTAAACATTACGGTATTCTAAATCGCTCCATTGACTTATTACAATCGTACTTGACTGATAGAATCCTTAAAGTTGATGTGGGCGGTGAGAGATCTTTTGGGTCAGTTATTGACATAGGGGTGCCACAAGGTTCGATATTAGGTCCTTTCTTGTTTCTAGTGTACGTAAATGACCTTCCTTTTTTGGTTAAAAAACTATGTGAAACAGTACTATTTGCTGACGATACCTCATTAATTTTTAAAGTCGATAGATAGAAGGCTAATTACGATGACGTTAACGCATCTCTGTCGTAAATACTTAACTGGTTTAATAATCTTTTACTTAATGTTAAGAAAACTCATAAGTTTTATGAAAAAATATTTTTTGAGTGTCAGTTCTAAGTATAAAAATCATAATGCGGTTTACAGAATACATCTATTTACCAAGTTTCATCAGTACATATAGCTTTTACAGTTTTGTAAGTACCATACTTCAAGCAAATAAATTATTTCTTTTCATTTCATTTCATTTTTTTGAAAAAAAGTGACTGTGACATACGGATGGACAGACAGACAGACATGACGAATTTATAAGGGTTCCGTTTTTTACCTTTAAAAAATACAAGTGTTCATTCACCGACTACCGACATTTATGAACTTGCAACTCACTCTGGTTTTGCATAATATGAGGAAAATCTCTCTTGGTGGAAGGTTTCTTTTATTAAATCTGGGGCTATTTGCTTGTTATACTATATAAATTAGACTACTACTACTACACTACTATATAAGTTAGATTTAAAATGTAGCGTTCGTGGTAGTTTAAAAAATACCGCACAGCTTGCCATTGTTATCACCAATCCTGGATGAAAAATATGCAATGGAAACTCTGCGACGGGAATCAGCTAACATAACAATTGGGTTATATTTATTTACTGAATATCTGTCTGTGTTTTTGTCTAACGAAGCGTATTCTAGTCAACACATTGTAATGTCGTGACAAATGTCAGACCCAAGCACAGAATAAGTAATAGTTGGTATCAAATACATGAATTCACAGCTCAGGTCAGGCAACGCCATCTTTATTTTAAATTTTTCCAACTTTCCGGTCGTGTTTTGTTTTTAGACCAGCGTATAGCGGAGGCTTAATGTAAAAGTTAGAGTAAGAGTTAGAGAGTCTTGCTTTTCAAAGTATCGTGATGCCAAATAATTTACGTCTAATAAATGAGTAAAACAGCGTTTTATCACCAAATTCTTTTAATTTAATTGCTCATTCTGGCCTAAATTTAAATCCATGCAAATAAGCTTAGCACTGTGTCTCGTATAATAAGATTTATGAGGGCAGAGTAATCCCTTCTAAATCCGATTTGTCCGTTTAACACCGAATAAAAAGCGCTATCTTATAAAATGAGTTCCAAGAAATTGGCAACTGGGGCATTTATTTATAAATTAAGGATTTGTTAATAATTTAACGTGTTTTTAAAAAGCTTGAAAGGTATTTAGACGTTTTCAAATCTTATAAAGCGATTCAGAAGCATTCTTTTGATTTAGCAAAAAACAAATCAAATAATTAATGTGAATGTTTAATATTTGAGTTAATTACCTCTGGTTTTATCGAAATGAAATTAATTTATATCAAAGCCTAACTTCTAAAGTCAAGTTTCATTTCCAGAGACATTTCCTTTCAGACCTAGATGTTCAGGGCTTCTTTGAATCTATTCAAATTTATCCTTTGAGCTCTTTGACAAGGCACCAAATTATTTAGTGAGCTCGCATAATAAAGCTAGTGAATTCTGTCAATGTAAGACAATAGCTATTTTATGATATAATATAAGGTTTCCCATAGAAATAGATTTTTCATTTATAGGCGAGTGAGAATGTTACACTGAAATAACTGAGGTTGACTTTATTCCTTGTGAAACATAATATTTCATTGGACAAATCTGTATAATATTAACAGTGAAAATAACAAAAAAGTCTAGTAAACATTTGACAATGTAAACACGGATAGTGTCTGACGGCTCTGACGTCATTACAATGATGTTGCGGCGACGTTGCCTGCTTGCGGCATACACGTCATCCGCTGTTGCCACTCTTCGCAGTCTTCTCATAACTCACTCGGCTCAAAAAGCAAAGTCTTGGAGCAAAGTAATGATACTACTGACACAAAGGCAAGCAATTAATGAAGGATTGGACATGCAATTGTGTATTGCCAGCATAATGATATGATTTTCGTATGATTTTTGAAGAATCGTGTTGAATAAGTATTCCTCCTTTAAGTCGGTCTTAACTCCCTTCACGAAAATTACTTTCCGCTTTTTTTTCACTCATAGTTGATTCTATGCGATGCCCTAGTTGATTAATGACGAAATTAGCGCATAGTTTTCAACTATTTTCAAACAACAAGATCTTGCCTGTGTACGTAATAAAATTAGTCTACTTCATCAATTATAAGTATAACCTATATTATAGACCAAAATAAACACGAATTATTGCTGGGTACATAAAAAGTAAAGCCCTATTACCGGCTAACATACTACTGCATAATAATATACCCGTTTTCATTTAAAAATTCAAAATTATCATCAAATTACGACATCTCTATGCCATTTAAGCGCTGATGTGTCTAGCGGACCACAACCTTTAATTTGCCATCTAAATTGATTCAGCCGTCACAGCGTGATTAACAAAATTACAAACTTCCAAACTTTAAAATTATTAGGGGCTTTGTAACAGCTGCCAAATTAAATTATTCATTTCAACAATTCGTCGAAGTTTATCAACAAAATACTAAGCTATATCACTACTTATGAGCACTCTTTTTGGCAAAAACATTCCATTGACAACTTCTTAATTTTACTGAGTGCAAAACTTTCATTTTATTTTACGAACCTCTTTAAGTTATAATCAAATATTCAACAAGCAAAGAAGGAAAAAGGTAAACACACATTCAAGGCAACCCACGAAGTATGAGTAAACTTGTGAAAAATGTACTACGCATATAAACCACTGCATACCTTTCAATTTAGCTTTGTTATACCAATATTTGCATTCACAATGCTACACGTCTTGAAAAAAGTTGGCGAGAAATGATTCCTCTAGAAGCATGTATTTATCTACACTTCTATACTAATATTATAAAGAGGAAACGTTTGTATGTTTGTAATGAATAAACTCGATAAATACTGTGCCGATTTCTAAAATTCTTTCACCATTGGAAAGCTACATTTACCTTGAGTAACATAAGCTATATTTATGTAAAAAACACCCATGCAAAGCCGGGACAGGCTGCTAGTTAACAATATCTCGTCTAGCGTATCTTTACACTTTTTGGCACCATAACCACACTTCTACAGCAGATGGCTGAGTAAGTAGTATTTATTAGTGAATTTTAGTAGTAGTAGTAGAGCTCTCTGTGAAGGGCTCGTCCAGGCAAGTGCTACCACCTTGCCTATTTCTTCCGTGAAGCATCAAGTGAGCCGTTTGATGTTAATATTAATAATTGTGTTGCCATAATGCATCTTATTATAATTATTACAGTTACACTGTATTGAGTGTCTCGTGGGGTTCGCTCAAAGCTTGCAGAAAAATATAGCTTCTTAGCCAGACCGCAGTATAAGGTCGAGTTATCTAACATTAATTTAAAATAAAAGCGAGTAAGTTATTTGGATTAATTAACCGCTGTTTAGAGGAGAATATTAAATTATGTTTTTTTATTAAAACCTTTTTGTTCTCATCTCGGTCTCTAGAGAAATATTAATTACTATTTCCACTGTGGGGCAAAGGCCTCTTCGTCCCACTCATAAGCATACAGCTCGTCCCTCCATCTCATACGAGGCCTGCCGCGACGCCGCCTTACTGTGTGTTTTGGCCCACAGGTCGTCCGACATGCGACAGACCAAAGAGTACAGTTATGGAGGGAGTTAAAGACGTGGCCGGCCCAGTCCCATTTTAGTTAGGCTGCTTTAGCGTCAGTAATTTTCATTTTGGAGCATACGATAGTGTTTCGGACGCGATCAAGAAATATTAATATGCACACGCTATTAAAGAAAAAAAATAATAATTAAGTGAAATTCTTCAGTGTATTTATTATTTGACTTAAATTGTATTTGTAATAATAACAATTTGCAAAAGGGAGAAGAAATACCATCAAAAATTTTCAATACAATTTTAATTTGAACATCCGTCGTCAGAATAAATAAATTCGGAGATTCATTACTGGGGGAGTGATTCTCATTAACTTTCCAAAACAGGGATGAAATCACAGTATAATAATAGCCTTAGAACAAATTGTTTTATTTCAGTACGGATACTGAAAAATGTACCTACTTTATTTTAAAACGGGGTTTGTTCATGAGAATCACAAGGATCACTTAAAAACTCCCAAACTTAGCACGTTTGACTCGATTTTGGGATTGTTCGTTAGTACTAAGTTAATATATATCTTTAGTGCCTGGGCAATAAGTCGTTAGGCAATTTTTTGCAACTAACTTTATACTGCTCACAGAAATCATCAAATTGCTAATTTGCGAAATTAACTCTCCCAGCCTCGTTTGCATGCAAACGGGTAATCAACTCTTCTACGAAGGCAACTGGTTGCAAACTCACTTGTAATCATGTCCGGAACCAATTAAAATGGGTCGAGTGGTAATGATCATTTTTACCAACCAAAAAGTCTACTGCTGGACATAGGCCTCCCCAATATTTGGAAAGATATGCTACGGAATTTTGATATTGATGACAGGAGCAAGAAAAGAATGAGCACTGAGATGAAAGGCAGAGGTGAGTGGAGGAAGAAAACCTGTTGTGCTGACCCTACTAAGTGCAGGAATACGGGCAGGAAGATGATATTCTACGGCATATTGCATACGGCATATTGCGGATATGCGACGCGGGAAAATTGGCCTTACTCTAAATCTTTCTAGTTATTTTTGTATGGAGATACGATTGCGACACAAAAACAGGCTTGCACGGTATGGCACGAAAATAAGTAAACAAAACTCTTGGGGCAGAATGAAGATGACTTACCTATTTTAGAAATACTAAAAGCTTTATTAAACTTAATAACCAGTTAATCTAGTTTAGGTTAACAGAGAAGCCAATTAGTGTTCCTTGCAAATAGCTACAGAGTCAAATTTAAATTCAAATTCAAAATTATTTTATTAATTTGCATGTCAATGAGTCTAGCTGCTAGTTCCACGCGATCAAGCCTAGAGTGGTTGATAGAATACGCACAAACAAACATTTCCGGCCTAATCTGTCAAAAGTTATTTAGTATTTCTACTGCTAACAATATTTATTCTGTGACAGGATATTTATTGAAAAGTCCAAGTACTTTCTCGGCTCTTGTTTATTCGATTTCAATTTCATCGTCTCCAATTTTGCTACGAAAATAGTAGAGTGTTTAGCAGAAACGATTTCCTACTTTTTTGTACAATAACACAATTTTGTACAAATTCATAGTAATTTCAGTACAGTCCAGAAATCTCAAATTACAGGATATAAGTAGAGATAATAGTTATTTGTTATACAAGAGTGCAAAGCTGCTTTTTAACCGCGTGCTCGATTTTGATGACTGAGCAAGCGCAGGATTCTAAAGTTTAACCACGAGCGTAGCGAGTGGTTTAAAAGTTGGAATCCTAAGCGCCGCGAAGGAATCAAAAGAGCACAAGGTGAAAAATCTTTGCACTCGAGTGCAGCACGTAACTTTTCATCCCACCTCAGCGAGGAAATGCCTAATTCAAAAAAGAACATGGCGCGACTAAAAGTAACACACCAAGAAGGTTCCGAGTATGAGTCAAATTTAAAAAGGTTGTATGATAAATTCGGCACCATGCAGGTAGAAGTAAATAGATTTAATGGTGTTTTGAATTCACAAATACACCAAGAAGGTTACGAGTGCGAGTTTTTAACAAAATAAAAAAGGTTGTATGATTAGTTCGGCACCATGGAGGTAGAAGTAAATAGGTTGTGTATTCACAAACTTATTGAACACGATATCCTAAATTCAAATTTTCTTTATCCTCTAGCGGATAAAAACGGCTTTTCCAGTCAGAAATTAAACAGCAAAAACACACTTTCAGAGCTGGTGGGATGAAAAAGTATTTATAACGGGAGTAAATTTTTAGTCACTAAAGATATTAATCGATGTTCACCGGAATCATTGGTAGGGAGATCGCTGGAAACCGGAATGCGTGGAAGGTTTTGGGGGAGACCTTTGCAGTTTAGGGGTCCGTTCACACAGACCGCATTTTTCTATTCACACAGACTGGATCGTATACCCTTGAAGTTGGTCGGAGCGGAGCTGCCAACTATTTCATATAGACCGGCAGGAAGCGATCTGAAAGCGGATGCGCTCGCAGCCGACGAGAAAAGAACACGATCGGAACCGGTCAGCTCCTCTTATTACTTCACACCAAGCGTTCAAGCATTCTTAATGACAAAAGCAGTGCAGATGTAAAAATAAACCTTACTACAAATACTAAAACTCTGTTTCAACGTGATAAGAATCTCTTCTCTCCGAGCTGGTCTGTGTGAACGGACCCTTAGGCCCGCACTGTGTGTTCAAGTCGAGCCTCAATCACTCTCAAGCATAGATGTTTTGACAGTTTTCATTGAAAAATGACATAAAAATATGCTAGAGGCTTCACTCACACTCGAGTACTGTTTCTGAATACAGGCCTTAATCTTATAATACTAGGTACGGAGAAAACAATCCTCAAAATAATCCCTGACGATGCAATACAAGGCGGAACGTAAAACATTTCGCCGATTCCCAAATATTGCAATTTGTTTGAGCATGCTTCACTGTTACAAGAGGGCTTACGAAAAATGTAATAACAGAGGTACCCAGAATTTTTACGTAGGTAAGTATAATGCCTACGAATTCGAATCACGAAATACGACCGAAGCGTACCGTGAATAAATTGGTAGAATTTGAGGTGGAAAGTTATTGAATTTAAGTGTGCTAATTTTTTATCATCGGAAACATCGTAATTCTTACTTAAATGAGAAAGAATATTGTAGAGATCGTTATCGCCATCTTTATTTGTGGACATGAAAGTCATAATGACAAGAAACATTTAGCGTGCCGCTAAAAACTGGCAGGCATTATGAATGAGGGGAATTACAATATAACACGCAGACAGACAACAAACATCTACGTTCACCACACAAGTATTTGTTCTCGGTGGGGATCGAACCGGTGACCCACGGCGCAGAAGGCAGAGCTACTACCAACTGAGCTGAGAGGCCAGTCACATTTTCCTTCAGGGGTACTCCCAGTAGTATTCTCAGCTTTATTCATCAGTAGTTCAGTAAGCCCGTACTGTGGGCCCACCACAAGCTCTGTCTGACTCTGGTTTTGAGTCTGCGTAAGTGTTGACTAAATAAATGCTACGTCGAAACGTCACCCACACAGTTTAACACACTGGTGAGCACTCACACAGACTCAAACCCAGAGTCAGAAACAAAGCCAGACAAAGCTTGTGGTAGGCCTACCTACAGCATTGTTTATTATAGTACGCTCATTACTAAGCCTGGCCTAGTCTATTTAATACCACTCCAATTTTAATGAGTACTGACATGAAAATACTCATATTTAATTACTGAGTTCAGACAGGATGAAAAGCGGCCCTCATTTAGGTCTTTTTAATAAGAGTTTTTTGTTTGTCAATAATTTAATTAAAAATGGCTTCACATTCTAGGTCTACACAAATTAGCGATGAGTAGTTACAGATACTACAACGTTATATCATCCAGATATAGTAAAACATCAATGCCTACACAGCTCAGTTGATAGTAGCTCAGCGTTCGGCACTGGAGGGCGTGGGTTCGATCACCACCGGGAACAAATATTTGTGTGGTGAACACAGATGTTTGTTCTCTGTCTGGGTGTTATATTGTATTCAAAGTATATATTTACAAAAACAATGTGTACGACAAGTATTATAATTATCAGCTATCTGGTTCCTATAGTACAAGCTCTGCTTAGTTTGGGGCTAGATAGTGTTGTGTGGATTATCCAAATTATTTAATTTAAATCATACTTATTACGTTTGCTCACGGTGGGGATCGAACCCACAGTCTACAGCGCAGAAGGCAGAGCTACCAGAGCTACCTCCAACTGTGTTATAAGGGCTGACAAAAATGAAAATGGTGGTGCTTATTATTAACTCCGGAAGACGAACCGGAAGACGAAGCGTAGGGCGCCCACCCACCAGATGGACCGATGACATTGTTAAGATCGCGGGAAGTCGATGGATGGAAAGGGCTCAGAATCGTTCTTCCTGGAAATGTGTAGGGGAGGCCTATGTCCAGCAGTGGACTTCTTCAGGCTGATAATGATGATGATGATGATGATTATTAACTCTCTCTCAAGGCCTCTCAAGGCGATCAGCTGAGAGGCCTTTCAAGGCGAGAGCTGTCAAATATCGCTGTCATATTTGACAGCGTCTCAGCTGATTGCCATTGCTATCGCCTAGATGTGCACAGGCCTTTATACACTATGTCAAATGTCGAGTAAGAGTGATGGGCAACAAACTTTTTGTTGCCTATCACTCACGCTCGACATTCGACACTATGAGAAATATAGGCCAGCGTGACCGTTCTTTAGAAGCGGGATTATTTTCGGCGTTTACTCCTGGAGCTCTGAATGGTATTAGTACATTATGATATAAGTGCGGTAAGTTGAAAATTACAGCCGAGGCGTTATTGCAAGCCCGAGCCGTAGGCGAGGGCTACAAGAAAGCAGAGGCTGTAATTATCAAAGCGCACGTATGTCATACGACGTTTTATAACACATTTGCGAGGAAACAAATAATACTCGGACTTTCGGACGAACTTACTTACTTGTAGTAATTACTTACTTGTTAAAACAGTTGAAAAATTTGAACAATTTGTAAAGTTGATTATTACGTTGCCACCACAATGAGCTTGACTTATATTTTTAAGAAAGTTCCATGAAATAGGCTAAAAACACACTTTCTGTGAAAATGAATTGGCATCTTTGCTTGTTTTCCATAAGATGAAGTTTTGATACGCTTGTAAGTAGGTATCTATCGTTCGATTTTTCAGGCAAGAGGCTTAAAGTAGCCCTTTTTCACTGACTCTGAGAATTTTGGCGGTTCGAATTAATAAATTCATGATTACTTGACGACATTTTCAAACAAAAATAATACAGCGAAAAGAAAAAGCGCGCGGAATAACTTTTTACTTTTTCACAAATTAGCTAATTTTTTTTTTAAGGCAAAGGCACAAAAACAGCCAGTATTACTAATAGAGTAAATTAATATTTTTTAATTTTTGTTATAAATAAATGGTATTAATTTATTGTTAAAATTAATTAAATTAAAGAATAAATGTGTATTTTCTATATTTTATCTCCCAGAGTTAATTTTATTCATAAAATGTTTACCACAAAAAAATCTTAGCAAAGAGTTTTTATGTCAGTTTTCTGGCATAAAAACTCTTTGCTAAGATTTAAAAAGGTACCGTTCGTGAATTGATAACCGTGCGTTTTACATTACGATAACGCACAAGTACGTAAAAACATACATAACGATATTGAAATCGGTGAAGTAGGAGACCCTTTATGAGCAAATGTGTTATAAAATAAATTATTCACTCTGTTGTTATATTGACCTGTAAAGTGTAAAACTTTAATGTATTTGGAATTTTATAACATTTTTTTCTTCTACAACTGATGGAACAATCATATGGCCCACCTGATGTTAAGTGGTAACCATCGCCTCTATCAAAGCATTGCCTCGTAGGTCACGCACGTCAGGAACGTGCCCTACGATGCACTTCCCTGCGTCCATCATCATCGTAGTCTACGACTAAATCTTCTCACAGGTCTCTTCAATATGCTGACCTGAAAGTGAGAACCAGAAGCTTATGTTTTTTATCGCATTTTAACACATTCTAATCATCTAAATATTATGTTATAAATATGTCAATGTGACTCAGCCGTCGTCGCCACTTCATTACACAAGAAAATAGTGCTAGAGGTATTGTTGAAAGGGTGAACTTGGGTGAAGATATGAGACACGCAAGAATGCCATGAAATAAATTCAAGGAACTCATTATGAAGTTTACGCAGATGCGTCGCCCTGCCTCCGAAGGCTTTAGTGCGATTTATGAGCAAACTCGCTTGTTAGGTCCGAACTGACTTTGCTCTTGTAAAATACACCCACATTTTTAAAAGGTTAACCGGAAAATTGAACTAATGGCTAAGCATCAGACTATATTAGACTTTTTGGACTATTTGAAATTGAAAACGGAGATGTTTTGTTGTTATTTCGTTTGTTTCTAAAGCCTAGCGCACATTTAGCACGATGGCGGTGGCGATCAAAGAAACGCTGTCAAATATGACAGCGATTTTTGACAGCGTTTCACTAATTGCCATCGCCATCGCAGGCCTTAAGAGGGCATCACACAGGCGACTCTCCATACAAACGTAGTCCCTTATTTACTCCCTGTAACCATTTTTTCTCATAAAATCCAGATCTGTTATATACGTGCTCGTATGTTTTCCTTTTTTTCAGAAACTTATTGATAAAGAAAATATGACCCTAATATGATTTATATGAAATATGAATTGGAGGTGAGATTTTATGAGAAAAAATGGTTACTCTAGTAGAGGCATTATCCAGGGAGGAAATAGGGGACTACGTTTGTATGGAGAGTCGCCTGTGTGATTCCCTCTTAACATCGCCGTACTAAAAATTGTCTCTATTGTATGTAGCATAGTAATAGATTTTTATGGTTAGTAGCCGGCTATAGGTACATTTCGCTGACTTTGAATCTCCTTGCTGAAGGCTAAACATTTTGGCTATATTCTATTTCATAGCTTTAGGCATACAACATATAATACCCCCTCCATAGCCAACATCCACGATCGCCACATAAAATGCGACCAAGGAAACGGACTAGGGCATAGAAGCATCTCTTTAAGGCCTGTACACATCTAAACGATTGCGATGGCGATCAGGTGAAACACTGTCAAATATTACTGTCATATTTGACAGCGTTTCACGTGATTGTCATCGCCATTGCCTAGATGTGCGCAGGTATGAAAGACCGACACTGGCGTCACCAATGCGCGTGGCGAGCATGGTAACTACTGGTAGCTTCCTCCAAATATCGAGAATATGTTTTCGTCATCATCATCATCATCATCATCATCAGCCTGAAGAAGTCCACTGCTGGACATAGGCCTCCCCTACACATTTCCAGGAAGAAAGATTCTGAGCTCTTTCCATCCATCGTCTTCCCGCGATCTTAACAATGTCATCGGTCTATCTGGTGGGCGCCCTACACTTCGTCTTCCGGTTCGTAGTCGCTATTCGAGAACCTTTATTCCCCAACGGTTGAGTCCTTCTTCTTCTTCGAGCTATATGGCTTGCCTACTTCAACTTACTAACCTTTCCTTTCTTACTTATGACATATAACGATATTATTCTTGGATACTGGTTGAAACTGTAGAAAATAGCCTTTTGTCTGTTGTTGAGGCACATACAAAATAATAAAAAAATATTATGTCCTTGTATCTACTTTTTGTATAACGACCACGAAATTGGAACATTATTTCAACAAAGGTCCAATCTTTGGCCTCAAATTAATATATTTTGCAATAAAGAATTTAGTCTAGACCTTTTTCGTTAAAACGAAACCTTTGTAGTATTTTTTACAAAGTTGGTTATTTATTCTGCTGTGGTATTTCTTGGGACTTTGTTTTATCGAATTGTCTATTGAATATTCAGTGATTGGAGTGCTATTCCAATCACCGAGTACTATAAACTTATATTAAATTATAATAAAATCACAATCATAATATCCAATCGACATAAAATAATTATATTTTATATTATTTTAAACTATCCAATGTAAAGTGTTGTAGGTTTCTCCTACATTGAGTTAAAGCGAAGAAAGTTTTGACGTGACAACGTCTCATAATTCGATGGAGCCACGACGCACGAAAAAACATGACTCATGCGGCGTTACCTCGCTCTGAAGCGTTCCATTTAAGGCTTGAAGTGAAAGCGAGAGCGCGGAACGAGCGACAAAGAGGCACAATCGGCCTCCGCGTTCGGCAGCTAAGAAATATAATACTCTCTATCGGCAGCGTTCGACATCAGCTGTCCTCGCGGACGCATCGCTCACTCAAGTAGGAGAGAGACAGAATCTGTATGACGTTGTCACGTTGAACTATAGTCAGTAAACCGACTTTACAGTAAACCGATTTTTTTATAAAAGTTAATGCACTCACAAATAAATCAAATTATTTTCTTGCCCTAACTCTCAACAATTACAAACAACAACTTTCATTCCATAATAAATATATAAAACACGCATTGAAATTTGAACTACATACCTTAATGTTAAAGTCTAAAGTTCTAAGATTACAACATATTGATACAAATTTGGGTAATATATTATGTTCGTGCGTTTCCCATTTTCCTTCCTATCACACGCAATAAGGTGCAGTGACGCGCGCTATTGCTGAAAAATTGCTCCATATAAAATGTCCCTCTTATAAATTGCTGTGTTACGCTTTCATTACATATTTTAAATTGCTTGTGATATTGAAGTGAAGCATACTCAATCTAAGGAATGTAGCACGTGTTTGAATACGTGTCTAGACTTACACGAAAATCACATTAAGCCTCCGCTATACGCTGGTCTAAAAACAAAACACGACCGGAAAGTTGGAAAAATTTAAAATAAAGATGGCGTTGCCTGACCTGAGCTGTGAATTCATGTATTTGATACCAACTATTACTTATTCTGTGCTTGGGTCTGACATTTGTCACGACATTACAATGTGTTGACTAGAATACGCTTCGTTAGACAAAAACACAGACAGATATTCAGTAAATAAATATAACCCAATTGTTATGTTAGCTGATTCCCGTCGCAGAGTTTCCATTGCATATTTTTCATCCAGGATTGGTGATAACAATGGCAAGCTGTGCGGTATTTTTTAAACTACCACGAACGCTACATTTTAAATCTAACTTATATAGTAGTGTAGTAGTAGTAGTCTAATTTATATAGTATAACAAGCAAATAGCCCCAGATTTAATAAAAGAAACCTTCCACCAAGAGAGATTTTCCTCATATTATGCAAAACCAGAGTGAGTTGCAAGTTCATAAATGTCGGTAGTCGGTGAATGAACACTTGTATTTTTTAAAGGTAAAAAACGGAACCCTTATAAATTCGTCATGTCTGTCTGTCTGTCCATCCGTATGTCACAGTCACTTTTTTTCAAAAAAATGAAATGAAATGAAAAGAAATAATTTATTTGCTTGAAGTATGGTACTTACAAAACTGTAAAAGCTATATGTACTGATGAAACTTGGTAAATAGATGTATTCTGTAAACCGCATTATGATTTTTATACTTAGAACTGACACTCAAAAAATATTTTTTCATAAAACTTATGAGTTTTCTTAACATTAAGTAAAAGATTATTAAACCAGTTAAGTATTTACGACAGAGATGCGTTAACGTCATCGTAATTAGCCTTCTATCTATCGACTTTAAAAATTAATGAGGTATCGTCAGCAAATAGTACTGTTTCACATAGTTTTTTAACCAAAAAAGGAAGGTCATTTACGTACACTAGAAACAAGAAAGGACCTAATATCGAACCTTGTGGCACCCCTATGTCAATAACTGACCCAAAAGATCTCTCACCGCCCACATCAACTTTAAGGATTCTATCAGTCAAGTACGATTGTAATAAGTCAATGGAGCGATTTAGAATACCGTAATGTTTAAGTTTAGATATTAAGAGGGTGACGGACGCAGCTCGCAACTTCAATTCGAGGCGCGGGCAAAAATTGCTCCGAATATAGCTATCTCTATTCATTTGATGCGGGCGCCACGGAATATATAATAGTAGTATACACACACAGGCGCTCGTGTGACGCGCTACTTCTATACGTGAATCCAACCATAGTGCCGCGCTTGTGCGTGTGCGTCAGCCACTGATAACGATTTTTATGCATTGCCTAATTTCGTCAACGTTACTAACACCCGTTTTCACTAAACCTAGGCGACACCTAAATCGGATGCCTAAATATTAACGGGCCGACGTACACAGCTCGCAACTTCAATTCGAGGCGTGAGCAAAAACTGCTCCGAATATAGCTATCTCTATTCATTTGATGCGGGCGCCACGGAATATATAATAGTAGTATACACACACAGGCGCTCGTGTGACGCGCTACTTCTATACGTGAATCCAACCATAGTGCCGCGCTTGTGCGTGTGCGTCAGCCACTGCTAACGATTTTTATGCATTGCCTAATTTCGTCAACGTTACTAAGCGTCAGATAGGCTAGTGGCTAGGGCGTGCGGATTCACACTGAGAGGACGAGGTGGGCGGGAGTTCAAATCTGGTCAAAGAGAGTTGACTTTTTGCACCCTACAATTTTATGTTTTTATTTTTTGTGGCTGCATTACCTGACTAACCCTCTAAGCTTATTGCTTGCTTGTTTCGCTTTTCTAGTATTCAATAAGCAAGGATTGGTCATGCTCTGAATGCAAGAATAAAGTGAAAAAAAAAACAACATTCCTGAACCGATAAAGAACCTTCAGAGTAGCTATTTACGCACTTAGAAAAGACACCAGGAAATTCTCTAACATGATACGAGTGAGTTTATTCATCAGGTAGGGTTTGTGCGGGTTCTGGACCAAATTGAAGAAGAGTAAAGAGAACCATTGACTCCGAGTTGAGTTGAGAGAGCCATTGACCCCGGCGCGGAGCGATGGAGTTGTGGTTGATGACGTTCCAGTAGAGGATGATGGGTGGGAGTCCGCTCAACATCAGGTGTGGTGTGGTTTGCTTGACCTCATTGGCCTATTGGTTGGAGGGTGCGGGTTCAAAATCAGTGATAACGTTACAGTAATAGATGATGGGTGGGTATCCGCTCTACGTCAGGTGGGGTGTGGTTCGCCAGACCTCATCGGCCTAGCGGTTGGGGGGCGTGGGTTCAAAACCAGTCATGACGTTACAGTTGAAGATCATGGGTGGAGGTCCGCTCAACATCAGGTGGGGTGTGGTTCGCCAGACCTCATCGATCACACACACACAGCAATAAAAAACACGCAAAGCGGCTCACTTACCAAAGTACAGAAAGTCTAATAATGTGACTGCATTTAAAAATATACTTTATTCGTTGAGCAATTAGGTTGCTTTTATTCTGCTTATTTACATTCGCAAAACCAACGATTGCGAACATCGACCTACAATTACATGGACCTCGGCTTTCGCACAAAACTCGCGAAAAAAGTTTACCAAGCTAACCTACTATAGGTGGATACTTATATAATGATTATAAACAAACTGAAAAAAAAATTATTTATGTCTTATCACAATTACTATACAGGGTTATTCATTATTAGCTGCAAATACTCAGGAATTAGGTTCAATAAATAAAATAAAAAATATTTATGAAATGATTTTTTTTAAGTTTTGTTATGAAAATCCCGAGAAAATCGATAAAGGAATCATTGGCGCCTGACCTATTTTGACCTTTGATCCGCGCCCGCGCGCCGTGAGTGACACTCTACGTTCAGTCACCGCTTGGGTGGGTCATCGTCCTGTTCTCCGTGGCAATCATTATGCAATAGCCGTAAAGAAATTAATAAAAATAAAATTTTGATACAAAAATTGAAAAAATTTTTGATCAAATTTAAAAAAAATAATTTCATAAATATTTTTTATTCTATTTGTTGAACCTAATTCCTGAGTATTTGCAGTTAATAATGAATAACCCTGTATAGAACTCAATTTTGATTGCATGAAGCAACTTCTAGTGAACGTTACAGAAATTTTTCCAAGTCTTTTTATCAATATTTCCACCAGACAATGAGCAGTACTCTGTTTATTGAGCTCCAGTTATATAAAGAAAAACTATTTTGTTAAAGTATTTCTCAGTCTTTTTATCAATATTTCCACCGGACGTTGAGTGGTAGCAGTTTTTTGAGCTCAAAATAAATAAAGTTTTTTTTTTAATTTCTTAGTCGTTTTATCAATATTTCCACCTGACGTTGAGCTGTAGTTTATTTCTTGAGCTCCAGAAAAATAAAACAGAAATATGTTGTTCAAATTTTTACAAGTCTTTTTATCAATATTTCTACCTGACGTTGAGTGGTATCAGTTTTTTTAAGCCCCAGATAAATAAAGAATAAAAATATTTTGTAGCCATTTTTCTTAGTCCTTTTTTCAATATTATAACCTGACGTTGAGCGGTAGTCGGTTGTTTGAGATTCAGATAAATAAAGAAAAAAAATATTTTGCTGAAATTTTTCCAAGTCTTTTTATCAATATTTCCACCTGACGTTGAGTGGTAGCAGTTTTTTTAAGCCCCAGATAAATAAAGACTAAAAATATTTTGTGCCAATTTTTCTTAGTCCTTTCATCAATCTTTCCACCTGACGTTGAGCGGTAGTCGGTTTTTTGAGATCCAGATAAATAAAGAAAAAAAATATTTTGCTGAAATTTTTCCAAGTCTTTTTATCAATATTTCCACCAGACGTTGAGCGGTACTCTGTTTATTGAGCTCCAGTTATATAAAAAAAAAACTATTTTGTTCAAGTATTTCTCAGTCCTTTTATCAATATTTCCACCGGACGTTGAGTGGTAGCAGTTTTTAGGGTTCCGTAGCCAAATGGCAAAAACGGAACCCTTATAGATTCGTCATGTCTGTCTGTCTGTCTGTCTGTCTGTCCGGCCGTGTCACAGCCATTTTTCTTCGAAACCATAAAAGCTAGACTGATGAAACTTGGTGAGTAGATGTATTCTGTGAACCGCATTAAGGTTTTTACACAAAAATAGAAAAAAATCTATAAATTTTGGGGGTCCCCATACTTGAAACTGAAACTCAAAAAATTTTTTTTCATCAAACCCATATGTGTGGGGTATCTATGGATAGGTCTTTAAAAATTATGTTGAGGTTTCTAATATCGTTTTTTTCTAAAACTATAAATTTGGGGGTCCCCATACTTGAAACTGAAACTCAAAATTTTTTTTTTCATCAAACCCATACGTGTGGGGTATCTATGGATAGGTCTTCAAAAATGATGTTGAGGTTTCTAATATCGTTTTTTTCTAAACTGAATAGTTTGCGCGAGAGACACTTCCAAAGTAGAAAAAAGTTGGTCCCCCCCCCTCTAACTTCTAAAATAAGAGAATGATAAATCCAAAAAAAATATATGTTGTACATTACTATGTAAACTTCCAACGATATTTAGTTTGAACGAGATCAAGTCAGTAGTTTTTTTTTATACGTCATAAATCGTAAACCGCAATTTACCTTTCGACGAACTACAAAAACCTTTATATTATGTTAATTGATGCTACGGAACCCTTCATGGGCGAGTCCGACTCGCACTTGGCTGCTTTGTTTGAACTACAAATAAATAAAGAAAAAAAATAATTTGTTGTAATTTTTCTTAGACCTTATATCAATACTTCATATACAGGGTGGAATTTTCAAAGTTTTTCGAAAATTCTCTCACACCCGGGAATTGAACCGGCTAAAATCAGAAAAATTATACCTTGTACTTTTATTGCATCGATCGTTAGTCAATTATAAGGATGAAATCTCTCTAACAAACATGATAAATTAAATGAAAGAAAAACCAGGAAATCTTAAATTAATTTAATTATTTACAAAAAATGGATAACTAACTAGTTACTTGAAATTAGTTGCTTGAAATGGGCTCCATTCTCTTGGATACACAAATTTATTCTTTTAACGAATTCATTTCTTTAAAAGAATAAATTTATTCCTTTCAAAAAAAAAATTAATTAAAAAATTATTTTATTTTTAATTTTAGAAATTGCTTTCTATCCAAAAATAAAGGAATGTTTCCTTTGAGTAAAATTTTCTATCTGCAGTATTAAGAGTACTTTCCCTCCAGGTGGCATTACAAAATTCCACCCTGTATAGAAATTAATGGTTCATAATTTGTTTTAGTCGAAATGTTGGCTTTTTTCGAAATTTCGGCAGACTTTTTGACCTAGTGCTGCACCTTGATTTCGTTTACCCAACCTACAACCTACCTAGGTACTTAGTATTTCCCATCTTCACTTAGTACCCTTCCTAAACTAACAATTATCAAATATCTAAGCATTATGTTTTATGCCAGTGTAGGTATTTAACTAGTCCGAAGTCCGAGCGATTCACACACACAACCGAAGTGTCCCGTGTGCTTCAAGCGTTTCCTCCCCCTGCACCCCGCCACCCGCACCGTGCGTGCGCGATAGCAATAGTAGCCGTTCGAAAATGCCATGAATTTGATCGTGTTCCGTAATACCAAAAATGATGACTGAAAACTTTTTGTATTCTTTACATAGTATTGTTATTCTGTAACTAGACAATATAAACTAGGTTCCTTAACAAAAAACACGTAAGATATTGTTGTTTTTAGTACGAAACCAATAGGTAGAAAACTTGATAAGTTTAGCATAAAAATGTGCAAAATGCGATTGGTGTTTATTTCATTTTAGGTAAGTAATTTGAAATAAAAACTGTTGAGGAACCTAGATAAATACTATGCAAATACAATTATTACAATAATATAGTGTAAATCTGTCTAAATTAGAAATCATTTTGGTATTCCGTTTGTATGAAAATTTTCCATACGTCAGCCCCTTAACTAGTTTTTTCGTGTGCGCGAGCTGCAAGCAGCTCGCGTGTCGGTGTGCTACTCCCAGTTTTACATTACACTTGCACTTGTAAAACCCCAAAAAGTAGTAAAGAAAGTCCTAAGTAACCCTAAAAGTCGATCAGTGAATCAAGTTCCTCAGTGTAGTAAAACCCCAATCAAAGTCCTAAAGAACCCTAAAATTGTTTACATAATCAAGGTCCTTCTTCTTCTTCTTCTTATTTAAGAGCAACGCTCTTGTCGGTGTAATGTATGCATTTTTCTCCAGATATTTCTTTTGAGGGCAACCTCCTTGACTTCCTTATACGACATTACGGCGATCTTTGCTTTTATTTGGCTCATGTAGCTTATCCTTGGTCTTCCTCTTCCTCTCTTTCCTTCTACCTTTCCTTCGATAATATTTCTGATAAAGCTGTCATGTCGTACAAGATGGCCAATCATCTTTCCTCTTCTGTTCTCAACAACTTCTATTAGGGCTCTTTCCTCGTCGACTCTATTTAATACTTCTACGTTCGTTACTTTTTCTGTCCAGCTGATCCGTTCCATTCTTCTCCAACACCACATTTCAAATGCTTCTAAAAATTCTCTATCTCTTTGTGTCATGGTCCACGTTTCACACCCATAAAGTGCTATGCTCCAGATGTATGATTTGATAAATTTTTTCTTAATTGTTTTGGAAATCCTGGATGTAAAAATTTGTCTTTTGTTATTAAATGCCTGTTTTGCAATCGCTATTCTGGACTTGATGTCTGGTGTGCATCTAGAGTCTGCTGTTATGAGGCTCCCTAAGTATCTAAAACTGTTTACTCTCTCTATGCTTATGTTATCTAATGTTATGATGTTGGTTGTGGCGTCTTCTGTCTTTGATGTTATTAATATTTTGGTTTTATTGGTATTAATTTTGAGTGAGCAATCTTTAAAGACAGAATCCATTGTGCTCAAAAGTTTTTGCAGGTCGCTTTGGGTCTCTGCAACTGCCGCTATATCATCAGCAAATCTTACGAATCTTACAATTTCCCCGTTGAATTTTACCCCTACAGTGGATTTTTCATTTATTATTCTTATGGCTGCTTCTATAAAAATGTTGAAAATTAATGGTGAGAGTGAACATCCTTGTCTTACCCCTTGTCTTATCTTAGCTTTTCCTCGCTCATTTCCTACTTCTATGATTGTTTCCTGACTTTTGTATAGCTGGTATATTATTCTTCTGTCTCTAAAATCCAGTCCAGTATCCCTCAACATCTTGGTCATCTTTTTCCAGTTTACTTTATCGAAAGCCTTTTCAAGATCTATGAATGCTATGTGTGTATTTAGTCCTACGTCCATTCTTCTATCCACTATCAGTCTTAAGGCTAAGATTGCTTCTCTCGTTCCTTTGTTTCTCCTGAAGCCATACTGGTCATCGCTTAGGTTATCTTCAACTTTCAGTCTTATCCGATTTTGTATTATTTTCAATATGATTTTAGAGGCTTGCGATATTAAGCTTAAAGTCCGGTGTTCCTCGCATTTAAGTGTATTTGCTTTTTTAGGTATTGTGACTGTTTTTGTTAGTTTAAAATCATTAGGTATTTCACCTGTTTCGTACATTACTTTAGTTATTTTAAATATTTCTTCTAGCAAATGGTAATTATCTGAGTTTTTGATTAGTTCTATGTGTATTCCGTCATCACCAGCTGCTTTCCCATTTTTTATATTTCTAAGAGCTTCATCAAATTCGCTCCTAAGTAGGTCTGGTCCCAAACTGTCTTGCTCTACGTCTTCTGTATGCTCAAAGTCATCATCTGATAATTCTTCTCCTTTATATAACTCTTCAACGTATCTTTTCCATCGTTCTACTATTTCTCTATTGTTTATGAGTAATTTGTTGTTTTCATCGAGAATAGCTGTAGATTTTGTTTTCTTTTTTCTGCTAAGATTTTTAATTATACTATATGCTACATCAAATTTCCCTACTTTCATATAATGATTTATATTGTCACAGTCTTGTTCTATATCTTTTTGTTTTTGTTCTCTACATTTAAGTGTTATTTGGTTTGTAATTTTTCTATATTCTTTACTACTAGCTTCATCATTTTTATTTCGGTATTTCCTTCTATCTAGTATTAAATTGCTTATTTCAGTATTTAACCATTTTTTTCTTGGTTTTATTTTTTCTTTTTGTAGGATGTTCTCTGCACTTGTCTTTATAATATCCCTAATATTGCACCATTTTTTATCTATACTCATACCTATATTATCATTTACTTTATATTTCTTTAATTTTTCATCTATTATATTACTATATTGCACTCTAATACTATTACTAAGTTTTAACTTATTGAGATCAATATCTTTGGGCTTTTGTTTTCGGTTAACTTTCTTAATATTAATATCTACTATACTAGCTAATAAGTTATGGTCAGTATTGAGATCTGCTCCTGGATATGTTTTGCAATTTGACGTCATGGTTTTATACTTCGTTTTGACTATTATATAGTCAATTTGGTACCTTCCAATGTCTCCAGGCATTTTCCACGTGTACCTTCGTCTTTTAGGTTGATCGAAGTTTGTGTTTGATATAGTCAAGTTGTTTTCTTTGCAAAATTGTACTAGTCTGTCTCCCCTTCCATTTCTCTTTCCTAATCCAAATTTCCCAACTATGTCCCCTTCTATGCCTTCTCCCACTACTGCATTAAAGTCTCCTATAACAAACAAGTTATCCTTTTCACTAACTAAATCCAGTAGCGTGTCTAATTGTTCATACATTTGTTCTATTTCTTCGTCTGGATAACTTCCGGTTGGCATGTAGACCTGGATTATAAACGTATCAATGGGTTCAGATTTAATTTTTATTGCTGTTATTCTATCGCTATGGTGTATAGTATTTTCTACTAGATTGCCCCATTTTTTATTTAGAATGATGGCTGTTCCGTTGCTTCCCTTTTTTTCTCCTGTATATATAACTCTGTACTCATCACTCCAATAATCACCACTTCCTTCCCACCTTACTTCACTTAGTCCTAATATATCTATGCTCATTTGATTCATTTCCCCTATCGTTTCTTCTAATTTTCCCGGAGTGAGCATGGTACGAACATTCCATGTTCCAATTTTACAAGGATTTCGTAGGATGACGACCTGAGTAGCCTTGTCCCTACTCCTGCCGGACTCAGACCGCCACGGCATGTTACATCGCGGAAGCCCGTTGTCAAGAACGTTACTTTCTTTATTGTTGTGCATCATTACTGTTTTTTGTTGGGAGGTGTTGTGCAGTAGTTTCCCCTTGCTTTCTGCACCGCAGTTTAGAGGCCGGCGTACCGCCCTATAATGTCCAGTCAGAAGCCCTTCCAGAAAACTATTCTTCGGCCTTCTGCCAGTACTGATACGGCTGCTGCCCAGTATCAGAGGAATGCTTATTTAATGGCGGCATTTGATCGCCATGTCACAGGGTCGTCATTGGAAAATGCAGCATTTTATAGGCAAGCCTGTCCCACCAGACTTTCCACTACTTCCTGTTGACCCTGCCGCTGCTTGTTCGGGGACTGCTTATTGGTTATTCGCAGCGGGCCACCATATCTGATGGCCGTTCCACTATCCGCCACCTGTGGACCCCGTTGGTAGCCTGTAGCTGAGCCAATCAAGGTCCTAAGTGAAGTAAAATTCCAATTAAAGGCCTAAGGAACCCTAAAAGTTGTTTATTTTATCAAGTTCCTCAATGTAGTAAAACCCCAATCAAAGTCCTAAGGAACCCTAAAAATGTTAACATTATCAAGCTCCTAAGTGTAGTTGAAACTCCAATCAAAGTCCTAAGGAACCCTAAAAGTCGAACACTTAATCAAATTGCTCAATGTAGTAAAACCCCAATCAAAACCTTATACGGAACCCTAAATTGTACGTCAAGCCAAAACCCTTAACGGGTCGAAACCGCTGGAAGGAACCCAAACGTTGACTACCGGGTCGCGTGCATCGCGAGCTGCAAGCAGCTCGCGTCCTCAATGCGTTCCCACAGGGGCGGAACCCTAAACCAAGTGAAGATCCAATCAAACACCTTAAAAAACCTAAAATTCAATCTCCAATCATAGTCCTCAGTCGAATGAACCGTTTGAACGACCTTAATCGGACGATTTTTGCAAAACCGGAAGTGGCACAGCCGCCATTTTGAATTTTGAACTCAGTCTAGTGAACATTTTTTCACACCCCTAAGACACCCTAAATTTCAGTAGGAGGGGGTTCTAAATTTCAGTAGGGTGGGCGTGGTCGCGTGGCGGCTCGCTTCGCTCGCCGCAACGTTCCCCCTGGGTTCAGGAGGAGGGGGTTCTGGGGGGCTTAGGGGGGGGGGGGGGTCACAGCACGGCTCGCTTTGCTCGCCGCACTGTTCCCCATTCGCTCGCCGCAATGCTCCACTCGAAAAAAAGGGTCAAAAATAATAAAGGGGTCTAGAGGGGGGAGGGGGGCAAAATTTATTTTGCTTTCAAAATAATCTCACCTTCCCTACATGACCCAAAAAAAAAGTCTTGCAAGTCACTCCGCTTGGAAGATACGAAAGGGGGGGGTGAAAAAAGGGGCAAGAGGGGGGTGTTTTTTTTGTTTTTTCAATTCAGGAAGAAACCCTCTATACGAAACCCTAATCGAAAACCCCCTATCTCGACGGCATCCGGTAGCACTCACAAAAGGGGGGGTCCTGGGGGGCAAGGGGGGCAATTTTTTTTGTACAATAATATTCTTATCTTTTTTCTTCTCTTTCGTCTTCTCCCTTTTAATCTTTTTTTTTCTGAAAAGTAATATTTCATCAAAATCGGCTAAGCCGTTTTGTTTTATTGTTTGTTACTGCATACCTTCGTCATTTAATTTTATGATCCAATTTAGTAAATTTTTCATTTCATAAATGAATTGAAATGGAAATTATTTATGGGTGGCTTTAAGCTTTGCACTCATTTAGGCCTTCGGTGCTCATTGCGGTGGAGATCAGTGAAGCATTGTGAAATAACACTGTCTATTCGACTTATATTATTGTATTTTATCGGCATTTAAAAATATTAGGTATACCAAAGAGTTTCGACAACCCCAACTGACTCTTCAAAGTTCTGTCAAACGCAAAATCTTGGGAAACTCCTTGCTGCGTGTATAGAAATAGGCACATGTATTTTGGTATTTGGGTATTTGAGCGCACCGTGCATGAAGCCTTTGACAGAAAGTTCCAGAATTCGGGACATTACAGGCACCTCCAGATTTAAAAGACGGCAATCAAAAATACTCAAAACCCATGATATTATTGTTATGACTGGGCTCTCAGCTCATTTATTAGTAGCTCTGCCTTCTGCGCCATAGGTCGTGGGTTCGATCCCCACCGAGAACAAATATTTGTGTGGTGATCATAGATATTTGTTCTCCATCTGGATGTCATATTGTTTTCCAAGTACCTATGTATTTACAAACAAAATGTATTTAAGTATTACATCAGCTATCTGGTTCCCATAATACTAACTCTGCTTAGTTTAGGGCTAGATAGTGTAGTGTAGATTGTCCATAATAAATATATATATATATATACTTCCTTTTCATTGTAATGGGCTCCCAAACTCTTTGCAAAATCGACACTATTTTTATAAAGGCCTAAAATCGGCTACTAGTTTTTGAGTCTTCTTCTTGTCATGTCAATAGAAAATTAAAGCTGGTGTGGTGGATTATGAATGTGCCTCAAAAGTTTTGCTACTTCACGTTGGTTTCATTTATTGTTTTCCTTCACCGTTAGAGTGTACTGACATAGTGCACATAGGTTTTTTGGCAGATAAACTAATTTGTGCATGACGGGGTTTGAACACACGCCTTTAGAATCAAAAAGCAGCCAAGTGCGAGTCGGACTCGCCCATGAAGGGTTCCGTAGCATCAATTAACATAATATAAGGGTTTTTGTAGTTCGTCGAAAGGTAAATTGCGGTTTACGATTTATGTCGTATAAAAAAAAAACTACTGACTAGATCTCGTTCAAACCAAATATCGTTGAAAGTTTGCATAGTAATGTACAACATATATTTTTTTTAGTTTTATCATTCTCTTATTTTAGAAGTTAGAGGGGGGGGGACCAACTTTTTTCCACTTTGGAAGTGTCTCTCGCGCAAACTATTCAGTTTAGAAAAAAACGATATCAGAAAGCTCAACATCATTTTTGAAGACCTATCCATAGATAACCCACACGTATGGGATCAATGAAAAACAATTTATTGAGTTTCAGTTTCAAGTATGGGGACCCCCAAAATTTATAGTTTTTTTTCTATTTTTGTGTAAAAACCTTAATGCGGTTCACAGAATACATCTACTCACCAAGTATCATCAGTCTAGCTCTTATGGTTTCGGAGAAAAATGGCTGTGACACGGCCGGACAGACAGACAGACAGACAGACAGACAGACAGACAGACAGACAGACAGACAGACAGACAGACAGACAGACAGACATGACGAATCTATAAGGGTTCCGTTTTTGCCATTTGGCTACGGAACCCTAAAAAGCGGGTCGCTACGACAATATAACCGGTGCTAAGCAACCAGAGCGCCCCTCCACCTAATGGACCGATGACATTCTAAAAATCGTGGGAAATCGGCAAATTGTTTTTTCATGGAAATGTATAAAGGAGGTCTATATCTAGCAGTGGACTTCTACTTACTGATGATGATGACGGAAAGCACTGGGTAGATAGGAAGATAGCTACTTATGCAACTACAAAAATGGAGGTATTTAACAAAAGCATTGCGCTTCGCTGGTCACGCACGATAGGAACGTGCCCTAGAATGTACTTGATAAGTTATATGCTACATAAAATATATACTTCTACAGGCTGATGATGATGTGAATACAGGTTATCGATCATAATGTACGATGAAGATGGTTTTATGTCATTTCGTTATACTGTGACAGTTTGTTTTATGTTACACTGTGGCAAATTTATAGTACCAGTAGTAGCTATGATTTAATCTAGGGTATATTTTACGTAGTCAGAGATGAAATGTCATGTCACGAAATTTGACATAGGTCCAACCTTCTTGGCCGCTCGGGCTGTACTGAGAAGTAAGTACAGAAACCTATCTATTTATATTTTTGAAAATTTTATTTTTTTATAAAAACTACGGCAACTAAGAAAAATGCAATAACATCAGGTTTTTACGTATTTATTAAGGTAAACGGGAACAAAACTTTCATTGCAATGGCTCTAACAGCAACGGAAAAAAACCATTTCAAATCCAAAAAAAATTGAGAGTTTTTGGCAAACTTTGCGTTCAATTTTATCGAACCCTGTGAGTTGAGGAGAATTTCTAGCCTAATCATAATTTTTTTACACCATTTAATTGTAATATTTTACAAAAAAAATAAATGGATTCGTCCATACAACGAAAAAAAATGCTACTTTACATTTTCGGTTTCACCTCATGTAGGCCCTTAAGTAGTAAATACAGTACGTGATTTTTCTTTTAGAAAAAGGTTTACATATTATAATTAAGCTATAACCTTAATAGCTTTTAGGGTGAGCCTCTTTGAGGCGCACTTAAAATCCTTTCACCACACTTGGTTCCAAAGAATCAGTGACACGATAAGAAGAAGAAGGGTTACGTAGCCAATGACAAAAGCGGAATCCTTATAGATTTGTCAAGTCGGTCCGTTCGTATGTCACAGCCACGCATTACTAAGATCGCCGGAAGTCGATGTATGGAAAGGGCTCAGAATTGTTCTTCCTGGAAATGTGTAAGGGAGGCCTATAGTCCAGCAGTGGACTTCTTCAGACTGATGATGATGATATTTTGACAGTACAGTCAAAAGCATCATATTTTATTCTGTTATATCACAAGGAACTTACCACTAATATAAATATAAATAATGTATTATGTATCTACTAAGATCAATAGCTTCAAATAAAAGCTTGTCTTGTGAAATTGCTTTACGCCATTTTGTTTTTTTTTACTGTTGTCTATGCGCTGTAACGAGCTGGCGCATTGAAAAACGTGTAGAGAATGCAAAGTTTCGGTGCAAAAATCTACTGCAAACTAAACCTATTCCTGAAGTTTTCCGAATAAAATATCTAGTTATGTTTTACCATCACAGTTACGCTGTTTTACCGATAATTTCCGTCTTTGTCCGTTTTGACTAGAATAGCTTTGAAAACAAGACTAAAATAGCTTTGGAAATATATTATCTTACTAGCGACCGCCCGCGGCTTCGCTCGCCCTGTTCCCGTCACGCCGCGTTCCCGTTACTTACATCTGTTCTCCGTTACAATATATTTATTAGTTGTAGCCTATGTGTTCTGATGCATAAGTTATATTGTTGTACATTTTCAAATCCATTACGTAGTTTTTAAGCGAAAGAGTAACAAACATCCATCCATCCATACTTACAAACTTTCGCGTTTATAATATTAGTAAGATAGATAACGTTAAACCCACCTTAAAATTGATTAAAGATAGGCTAAGGGCAGGCTATGGATTTCAGGTATAAAATAAGCGACCAAATGGTACAAACGTAGATATACAGAGGCACAGATAAGATAATACTATACTACAGAGGTAACACAGAAAAGCACTTGGACCCTATATTTTAGGTCAAAGCTTAAAAGGACAAAATTCCTCGGAAGGAAAAACAATATCATGCAAAGTAGGGCTAAGGATTTTCCCTAAAAATAAGGAAACCTTTACTTAGATATTACATTATCTTGAAGGTAAGAAAAAATGAGGCAGAAGCAATCCGAGTAAACGGTACATAATCTATCCAATTTCCTGGTCCCTCATTTATCTATAAAACAACGTAAATGTTCACCTAAAAATAGTAATAGACAAATATACGTAAAAAAAACAATCTGGATTATAGCTAGAGGTAACTGTTTAACAGCGGGTGAGATTCTACGAATTTCGTTTCCTTTTCTCATAAAAAAAAAAATATTTGCTTAGTTGACGGGATTCATTTATAATTATTGTATTTTCAGTTAATTGTTGGGCCAGACCAAATCTCAGAGCAATCAAATATGATTTATCTGAGAAAGACATTGCCTTTTAATATTTCTGTTAGGTAATAAAATAACAAAAATATTAAAAGGCAATGTCTTTCTCGAATACATAAAAAAAAAAAAAAAACTTATTTACCTCACACCAAAGGATTAACTTACTAATTTATTAATCATAATGTAAAACTAGGTATATGTAAATGCCGCCTGTGGTGTTGAAAGCCTCCGCCAAACTTTTTCTTGCCTTCTTCATCCAGAGTTTCCCAGCTACTTACGCTATTTCATCGTCCCACCTTTTGAAAGGTCGTCTTTTTTTCTTTTTTCGTCCCGTGGACTCCAGTTAGTGGCTGCATGGGACCATATGTTTACACTCGAATATATGCATAGTCAAAATATATCAGCGTTTACACAACTTCGATGCTAGCCTTCACTTTTACTAAGCTAGATGCTAACGAAAATCTACTTCGAGATAGCGAACTCCTCTCTAATCGATTTACGAAGACATAAATGTTGTTCAGAGACAATTTGCACTTCTAAAGAGAAATTCAGTTAGTTACCTAAGTGGAGAATCAACAGTAATTTAACTAACAAGTATGTACTTCAATTTAATGAAGACTATTCAATACTAGAATAAATTGCCTTGGTTCCTTTGTTAGGCTTAAAACATTGAAAACATCTTGTGATCCCAATTTGAAGCAAAGATTCTAATGGCCAAGCCAAGGTGACGTTTTCAAAAATACTTCAATGTTATTTTAAATCGTTACGCCATATTCATTTTTTTCTGAAATATGCCAATATGATCAAACCAGAAGTGTTTGCTATATTTAAGGGAACTGGCTCAGGTTTACTTATTTACATTTTATGATGATTTAAAATGATCCTTGTGGTTATAAGCAACAAAAATATTCTATTTACACGGAAATTATCCACTCATTTTCTATTTTACAGTCTTAATATAACTTTTGATAAGATAAACATTCTGATAAAATCACAAAGTATTCATAAAGGGAATAAAAAAATATTGTGGACAATCCATACAATACTATCTAGTCCCAAATTAAGCAAAGCTATGGGAACCAAATAACTGATAAATAAAAGTGTATATAAGTATTATACTTATATGCTTTTCTTTTTTTGTAAATATATGCTTACCTAAATTACAATACATTACCCAGACAAAGAACAAACATCTGTCTTCACTACACAAATATTTGTTCTCGGTGGGGATCGAACCCACGACCTACAGCGCAGAAGGCAGAGCTACTACCAATTGAGCTGAAAGGCCAGTCGAATATTGTTTCCAGTCTATCATCAACAGCGTTGTAGACAAAAGGTGATTGAAATTTATGCTTTTTATCCCACGTTGGCTGCTTATGACCCAATTCTTCACATCCCATCCCTTCATTCTCGGTATCCTTCAATTTAATATTCCCCTTCTCGGTATAAAATGATTTATTAGCGGCGGCAACAGCCGCGCCTGATAACAGGCATATTGTGCACCTGTAAGTACGTGGTACCTATTCTATAGAAATTCAATGCCTGTTCAAAGTATGATTTTAATTTATTAGTCGCGTGGAATTAACTTGGAGCTATAAGCAAATATGTTGTAACGAGTCGTTTTCGCCGTTACAGGTGTTGATAAATTTTGTTCAAGAAATTAATAATATTTCGTTTGTTTACGTTTCGTAAAGTAGGACTCAATGCCTTTATTCTTCTTCTTTGGAATATTAGCTTCGTGTCTGTCGTAATACAGTAATGACAGTGACAGCTGACACTAAAAGGAAGCAGCGCTGTTCAGTTGACAGATTCGAAAGGGATTTTTTAGCTTGGTGAAAATCAAGAAGCAGGCTTTGCTTTTCCTCCGCCCGTGTGACGCTAAGCCACACGTAAAAATATTTTTTATTTTAAAAATTTATTAATCTGTAAAAATCACATTGATTTTAATAGATATTGTTATCATGTTTTGTGAAACAATACTGGAATTAGTTTTCTGGATTTTTATCCGTTAATTTGGTACTTTTGGTGAGTTTTGAGTTTTGGAATCTCGTGGTATTTTTACCTCGAATGTTAGCTTAATGGAAGTCTTTAATTGTTTTAGATTTTAAACACGATCTTCATCGTTTCTTCATCATGCCGCCCTGGTTCATAAAGGGACATTTATAAGAAAAATAGCGGTATGTATTTTGACAAATTCCTTAACAAAAGCACACGTTCGTTTCCTATTTGGATAAATTGGTAATTATTCTTTGTTCTCTTTGTTCTAGCTCTTCGGCGCTATTTTTATATTTTTTAATAGTATATTTTTATATTTTTTAAAGCTATTTTTTAATAGTATATTTTTTAAAACCCCTTTTTTAAAAAACTATTTTTTTAGTTTTCAAATTTATCCTTGGAACATAAATTTATAGAAATGACCACGCGTTGGAGCTGAGTCATATTAGTCCCCTTTTTACATTCATTCACCCTTCATTTTGACCCCTTGCTGAACACTACGGAGGAGCCAAGCTGGTTCGCAACCGGAGTCCCCTACCGGACCACTCACCTCGGCCTCCATGGTTTTACTATAGGGACGATTCGTATTAGGCTTATGGGTTTGTAAAGCTCAAACCAACAGGTATTTCAAACAGTTCTTTATTTTTAATTTAAACATTCATTCGATGCAGTAACAACAGGGTACAACTTTTAGGCTAAGTAGTAAACTCTAGATAAAATAATTATAATTAAGAAGTAACATTTGGATATAAACTTAAATTTACAACTATCAAGATTCCACGGACATAACAAAAGTTTAGAATAAACCCCATCTTTCCCAAATTTTACAGTGTTCTATTTTATCCCCCTTTCCTTAGATTAAAGGTCTAGTGACGCGTCTGACTCTCTCTCTATCCAGGTAAATTTATTTTTCTATTAGTAGTAGGCTATCTGGCGCCCGAATATTTTTGTTCTTTGTATTTTTTTAGTGATAGCCCTACATTTGATTATTTTATTACAAATTGGCTCCCACATCGGAGACCTTACACATTCTTCATTATTACATCACAAATTGTCGCACAGCGAACAGGGACTTGAAGTGGTTTCTTGAGGTTTTACTGTCTGTTACTGCATCTTACTTTTTTGTAAACTTTATTACAACATTTACAGTTTTTTGGTGAATTTGTAAAAACCAATTTTTGATATATTTGGTAATATTTCTTTAGAAACCTTTTAGTGCAATTATTATTATAATTTGATAACTTTGTTTATACATTTGTGCCTTTTTTGCGCAATGTTATTTCTCTAACAGAACTACTATAACTCAGGTTATTTATCCGTTTATGTGTACTTTTCTACAGTGAACTTTATGAATTTGTTATACATTACCCGCTTGATGTTAATGACTTAGACAAAGCTGTCTAAATATTCTTGTATCACCATACAAAAATAGGGATAATTGTTTACGGATGTTTTAAGTGAACCTTTATTGTATTATTAAGGTATCTTTAAGAAATGTTCCTTTACATTTCTATAGGTTAATATTAGTTATAACTTTATTGTGAGTGGTTATTGCATCTTTTGAATAATTTGACTTTAAACAACTTAACTTAAATAATTTAAAACTTAAATAACAAATAAACTTTTACACTTTAAATATTTAAAAAATTTAACTTAACTTTTACATTGAAATATTCTACAACATTTTGATTTTGGAGTTTTTGTCTGTGAGTTGTCATGGATAAAGCGGTTCAGTTTCCATCTACTTCTGTGGATAGTCACACTACATTGGGTTCGATAGTTAATAAGCCCGCACCGATTTCTGTGGAGCTTCCATTGAACATGGAGAGTGTAGGAATGACGGGGTTCCCGGATCCTTTCTTGAATACTGATTTGCCTGCTCATAGTTCTACTGCTGCTGGTCAAAGCTTACCATCTTTTAATGCGATGAATGATTTTGTTCGAAAAAATTTGCCTGCTTCAAGTAATAAGTTGCCCGACTTGAAGAGAAGCCGGATTATTTTTGAAGGGAAAACTTGTGTTCGTGAGTTTATTACCCAGGTTGAGGAATACTTTTTGTACAAAAATTTCGATGAGTCTTTGTTGGTTGGTTCATTTTCGGATTTACTTTCTGGTTCTGCCGCCAAGTGGTTCCGTACCATTCGATTTAATATAGCTTCTTGGTCTGAGCTTAAGGTTGCGTTGCTCAAGCGTTTTGATAAGCTTGAATTCGATTACTTTTTGGAGTATGAACTTCGTACTCGAAAACAAAAACTTAGTGAGTCGCTTCCGGACTTCATTACTGAACTTATGGATATGGCTAGTCGTCTTGCTACCCCTATTTCGGAGTCTGTGGTCATTACCATTGCTAAGCACAACATGCTGTCGATCTATACACCTTATGTGGTAGGTAGACATATTTCTTCATTAGATTGTTTTATGAATTTAGGAAAAGAATTAGAGATTTTTGTTAATAGGAAGTCTATTAAGGAACAGTTTAAGCCTTTCAAGGTGGAGAAGATTCAGTCTAGTGCTGTTAAAACTGAAAACCCCCTCTGCTTGAAGTGTCAGTCTCCTGGACATACCTACAAAGATTGTACCACCATTCCTGGTATGGTTTGTTTTAAATGCAAAAAATTGGGTGTTATCACAAAGTTTTGCGATGTGTGCAATTCGGAAAAGAAAAACTCTTCGGAGTCAAAAAACTGATTAGGCATCATCGAGTACCAGTTTCTGAGCAAACTTCGGCTGACTCGATGAAGAAAATTGTTAGTCACAGTCTTAAACCGGATGATACCATTATTAAAAAAGAATTTTCTGATTGGTTAAAATATTTAAAAACTTTTTTTGGCGTTTATAAGGCTTCACCTGTACTTTTTGTTAAGAATAACGATTCAAGACCTTTTTTACAATTTTCTATTGGTAATCAAAAATTTTCAGGATTATTAGATAGTGGTGCTAATACTTGCGTTCTTGGTGCGAATGCTCACAAGCGATTTTTGGAATTGGGTTATGAGATGGAACATATACCTCAGTCTGTTCACGATTCTGCTTATACTGCGGACGGATCTGCTCAGAGAGTTATAGGTGCTATTAATCTTCCAGTTACTTGCGATAATGTTACAAAAATTGTTAAATTCATGGTTATACCTTTATTCGATTATGAGTTTATTTTAGGATTTGACTTTTGGATAAAATTTGACCTTGCTAAAGATTTATGGAAAAATATAGTTTTTGTTGATGATTATAATAAAATTCAAACTTGTTCAGTTACTTCAGCTGTTGAATTAGCTCCTTCTGAGAAACAACAACTTGATAAAACAATTTCACTTTTTGAAGATATTTCATATGAAAAGAAAGGTTTAGGTCTTACTCACCTGATCCAACATAAAATTAATGTTACTGGAGAACCGTTTAAACAAAGATATTGGCCGTTAAGTCCTGCTAAACAAAAGGAACTTTTTGATGAAGTGGAAGTTTTACTTAAGGAAAATATTATTCAACCTTCTAAATCTCCTTGGAGTTCACCTGTTTTGGCTGTTGAGAAGAAAGATGGTAGTACACGATTATGTTTAGATTCACGTCGTTTAAATTCAATTACGATTAGAGATTCTTATCCTCTTCCGTATCCTTCTAAGATACTGGATAGTTTGCGAGGAGCTCGGTTCATTACAACTATTGATCTTTCTAAAGCTTTTCTTCAGATAGCGCTGGAAGAATCCTCGCGTGAAAAGTGTGCCTTCGTAGTGCCCGGAAAAGGATTATTTGAATTTGTTAGGATGCCTTACGGATTAACTAACGCCCCCGCTGAATTACAGAGGCTGGTGGATAAATTATTTGGATTTGAATTTGAAAATGTATTGTTTTGTTACTTAGATGACTTAATTTTGGTTACTGATAACTTCAAAGATCACATAGAATATTTAAATAAAATTTATAAAACTCTTAAAGATGCTGGTTTAACAGTTAATTTAAAGAAATGTGCCTTCTGCAAAGAAAAACTTCGTTATCTTGGTTATATTGTTGATAGTAAAGGTTTACATACCGATCCTTCTAAATTAGATACCATTGAGAATTTTCCTCGCCCTGAAACTGTTAAAGAACTTAGAAGTTTTCTTGGTTTATGTTCATATTATCGTAGATTCATTGATAGATTTGCTGATATTGCTTCTCCTCTTACTAAATTGACGGCTGGTAGCAAGAATTCTAAAAGATCTCTTATTTGGAATGATGAAGCGGAAATTGCTTTTCTTAGATTAAAACATGTTTTGGTTACCTCACCCGTTTTACAATGCCCTAATTTTGAAAAACCATTATTTTTACATTGCGACGCTAGTTCTGTTGGAATTGGTAGTGTTTTGAGTCAGGAAGACGCGGATGGTAATCAACATCCGATTGCATTTCATTCCCGTTCATTGAACAAGTGCGAACGTAATTACAGTACCACGGAACGTGAATTGTTAGCGATTTTAGATTCAATAGAACATTTTAGACCTTACGTTGAAGGAATGGAATTTACAGTAATTACTGATCATGCTAGTTTACAATGGTTATTAAAATTGAATAATCCAAGCGGACGTTTAGCACGTTGGGCTGCTAGAATTTCTCAATTTACATTTAATGTTGTTCATAAAAAAGGTTCCTTACATTTAGTTCCTGATGCATTGTCAAGAATTGAAGTCACATCATTATTAATTGCCCCCATTCAAATCGTTTCCCCCGATGAAGATATTGAAGATTCTTGGTATAAGAAAGTGTTCATTAATTGTCAAAAATTTCCTACTAGATATAAAAATTTTAGAGTCGAAAGTAATGTTTTGTATAAGTTTTGTAAAAGTAAATTTAATCCCAATAGTCGTTTGAATTGGAAAATAGTTATTCCTAAGGAAAATATAATTGATACTATTAGATCTAATCATGATGATATTAATTCGGGTCATCTTGGAATTCATAAAACTTTAAAGAAATTAAAACAACACTATTTTTGGAATGGAATGTTTAATGATATTCAGAGTTATATTAAATCTTGCGATATTTGTAAAGCGTATAAGCATAGTACGTCCCCCCCTTTTGGTATTATGGTTAATCCTAAAAAAGTAGATCATCCCATGGTCATGCTTTCTGCAGACATAATAGGAATTTTGCCTAAAAGTTATTCTGGTCATAAGTATATACTTTCAGTAGTTGATGTTTTCACTAAATTTTGCTGGATTTTTCCTTTGGTTAAAGCTACGACCTTATCAATTTGTAGATTATTTGAAAAAGAAATATTTCTTAAATTTGGCTGTCCTAAAATTTTAGTTTGTGATAATGGAACTCAATTTACTTCTAAATATTTTGTAGAATTTATGAAAAGTTACAATATTGTTAAAATCTTTTATAATACATTGTATACCCCTCAGAATAATCCTGTGGAACGGTATAATAAAACGGTAGAAACTTGTATCTCATGTTTTGTTAGAGATGATCAACGCACTTGGTCAAAATTTTTACCTCATGTTCAATTAGCTTTAAATAACAGTGTTAGTCTTGCCACTGATTTTACACCTAATTTTCTCATGTTTGGAAGAGAACTCATTTTTGATGCCTCTTTACATCGTTTTAGTAATTCTTTAGAAAATTTGTCACAAGTTGAGATGGGAGAAAGGAATTCTTTTGCTTATTCTCTTAAGTCACTTGGTGATGTTTATGTTAAAGTTCAAGCTCATTTATTAAAAGCTTATAAGCGTAATGCGCGTTATTATAATATAGGGAGGAAAGCCATTTCTTTTGCTGTTGGTGATATTGTTTGGAGAAGGAGTTTTGTTCAATCTAGTGCCCCGGCATATTTTTCGGCTAAGTTTGCACCTAAGTTTGTTAAATGTGAAATTATTGATAAAGTTTCTGATAACGTCTATATTTTGAAAGATTTAAGTAAAAATACTTCCGGTCGTTACCATGTTAAAGATATTATAAAATACTAATTTTTGGATTTACACTTTAAACTTGAGTTTGATAACGTTGGTAGTTTGGTTTCTGAGTGTGATGAATGAGAATTGATGTATGAAAGGAGTATGAGATTCTAACCCTGTATGATGATGTAGTGTACGGTTGACTTCGACAACATTAAATTTTGAGATTTTAAAGTTCTAAATTAAAGCTTAGGTAATTTTGTTTCACCACATTCATTTTTCCAACATCAAAAGATCTTATGTACATTTGTAAATTTGTTTAGAGGATATTTTGTCCTTGAATTTGTTTTGTTTTGTGTTGTTTGTACAACTTAGTTATATTTGTTTGCTTAGAACGTTTCGTGTTGTTCTCACAACCTAAATGTTTATGTTTTTTTGGGTATTTTTGTGTTGTTCATAGTTTAGTTTCCCGGATTTGACAACAATTGGTACCACCCTGATTTGACATTCACGTATTGGGATTTTTTCTGCCTTTTGGTGCGGACCCCTAAAGTGATAATTTGATTTGTTAGATAGTCCTCGGATCTTCCTCCGGTTCTATAGTTTGGTTTGTTTAGATAGTTCTTGGACCTTCATCCAGTTCTATAATTTGATTTGTATTATTGTGCCTGGTAAGTTGGTGGAGATATGCCAATCACAATATGCAAATATTTTGTTTCCTTAGTTCTCGGATTTTCCTCCGGTTCTATGTTTTTGTCCTGTTGTGCCTGGTAAGTTGGTGGAGTTATGCCAATCACAATAGACAAATTTTACACGTTTTTGGTAGGATGTCTGTGTTCGGAAATTTTGGTAGGGTTACGCCGATCACAGTACATTTCTCATTTTTCCACACACTTTTGGTGTTGTGATTTTTGAACTTGCACAGCCTTTGCTGTGAGGGTTTCCTCGTTTTTAGCGAGTGGAGAAGTTAGGAATTTATGAGTCGGTGACGAAGGTGTCCAACCGCACTTTAAAAGGAGGAGTTTGAGTCGGTGACGAAGGAGTCCAACCGCACTTTAAAAAGGAGTTTAGGAATTTATGAGTCGGCGACGAAGGTGTCCAACCGCACTTTAAAGTAGATTATAGAGTTTATAGTTATAGTATTGTTTTAAGAAAATCTATCATTTTCTTTTGTTCTTTTGCTTTGTTGTTTGACTGATTCCTAGAGTCTTAAGATTCTAGTCGGATTTCTACAGCAAAAAGCCTAAGATTGTTTTCTTGGTTTGTTCAATTTTGTATTATGAGCATATTTTTGGTAGAGTCTTTAGAATATTTTTGGTAGAGTCTTTAGCATATTTTTGGTAGAGTCTTTAGAATATTTTTGGTAGAGTCTTTAGCATATTTTTGGTAGAGTCTTTAGAATATTTTTGGTAGAGTCTTTAGCATATTTTTGGTAGAGTCTTTAGAACATTTTTGGTAGAGTCTTTAGAATATTTTTGGTAGAGTTTCAATTAAATAAAATTGAAAATATTTTGAACGTTTTGGATTTGTTTTGTTAGTAAGCTACTCTTTGTTTTGATGCTTTTCTTATGTTTTGGCATAAAAGAAAGTAGTCTTTCTTTTATTTTTTTGGGATAGTATGTAATGTAACGAGTCGTTTTCGCCGTTACAGGTGTTGATAAATTTTGTTCAAGAAATTAATAATATTTCGTTTGTTTACGTTTCGTAAAGTAGGACTCAATGCCTTTATTCTTCTTCTTTGGAATATTAGCTTCGTGTCTGTCGTAATACAGTAATGACAGTGACAGCTGACACTAAAAGGAAGCAGCGCTGTTCAGTTGACAGATTCGAAAGGGATTTTTTAGCTTGGTGAAAATCAAGAAGCAGGCTTTGCTTTTCCTCCGCCCGTGTGACGCTAAGCCACACGTAAAAATATTTTTTATTTTAAAAATTTATTAATCTGTAAAAATCACATTGATTTTAATAGATATTGTTATCATGTTTTGTGAAACAATACTGGAATTAGTTTTCTGGATTTTTATCCGTTAATTTGGTACTTTTGGTGAGTTTTGAGTTTTGGAATCTCGTGGTATTTTTACCTCGAATGTTAGCTTAATGGAAGTCTTTAATTGTTTTAGATTTTAAACACGATCTTCATCGTTTCTTCATCATGCCGCCCTGGTTCATAAAGGGACATTTATAAGAAAAATAGCGGTATGTATTTTGACAAATTCCTTAACAAAAGCACACGTTCGTTTCCTATTTGGATAAATTGGTAATTATTCTTTGTTCTCTTTGTTCTAGCTCTTCGGCGCTATTTTTATATTTTTTAATAGTATATTTTTATATTTTTTAAAGCTATTTTTTAATAGTATATTTTTTAAAACCCCTTTTTTAAAAAACTATTTTTTTAGTTTTCAAATTTATCCTTGGAACATAAATTTATAGAAATGACCACGCGTTGGAGCTGAGTCATATTAGTCCCCTTTTTACATTCATTCACCCTTCATTTTGACCCCTTGCTGAACACTACGGAGGAGCCAAGCTGGTTCGCAACCGGAGTCCCCTACCGGACCACTCACCTCGGCCTCCATGGTTTTACTATAGGGACGATTCGTATTAGGCTTATGGGTTTGTAAAGCTCAAACCAACAGGTATTTCAAACAGTTCTTTATTTTTAATTTAAACATTCATTCGATGCAGTAACAACAGGGTACAACTTTTAGGCTAAGTAGTAAACTCTAGATAAAATAATTATAATTAAGAAGTAACATTTGGATATAAACTTAAATTTACAACTATCAAGATTCCACGGACATAACAAAAGTTTAGAATAAACCCCATCTTTCCCAAATTTTACAGTGTTCTATTTTATCCCCCTTTCCTTAGATTAAAGGTCTAGTGACGCGTCTGACTCTCTCTCTATCCAGGTAAATTTATTTTTCTATTAGTAGTAGGCTATCTGGCGCCCGAATATTTTTGTTCTTTGTATTTTTTTAGTGATAGCCCTACATTTGATTATTTTATTACAAATTGGCTCCCACATCGGAGACCTTACACATTCTTCATTATTACATCACAATGTTTAAAGTATTTTCGTTGTATATTTCTTATTATATTGACATCTTTTTGATTACTAATAAAATATTAAATGAATTCTAGTATATTTAAACATGTACCTGCAAATTACACACGAAACAGTAGATTTATCGGCATACTGTTGCAAAATATTTCTATCAATTTGCACAAAGCTATAATTTCTAAGGAGTACAGTTGGTATCAAAAGTAGATTGACAATTTCAATAATTAAATTCTCCTTTTCTCTGAATTCGTCAAATATTTTGCAACTTCAGTTTACAAATATTTTGTGGCTCAAAGTTCTAAAGTGACCTGGTATTGATTAGTAATTAGTATGATTAGAAATTAACAAACTAGGAATGCCAATCCATTTTTGACGCTGACTGTTCTTAATAGCAACAACAATGTCTACCAGTAAACATAGGCTTGTAAAAAATTGAGATTCTAGACTATTGTTTTTGACTTTAACTTATTTTTATAAAAACCACTGATAGTTACCAAAATAATTGCACGAGATAGACTGAATTTTAAAACTAAAAAGTAATGGAATTCCCATTTTAATTACGGGCTGGATAGACTTGTTCGTTTCATTTTTAAATTGACATTCTTCCATAGAACTCTAAAAAGCTTGTTCTTTTTAATTTTTACAGCGCAGACAAACTCAATTTGTATTTACAAAGTTGAGTCTAAAGTTAGATTACACGTGCGAATGTTAGTATCCAACGCGGGGGAAATAATAGCCTTTGTACACGAACTTTGTCTGCAGTGTATTAATTCAGCGTCAAACTACTTTGGAAGACTGCTACTTTGTCGCTAAGAATATTAATTCACTAATCATTTGTTTTTACAATTTATAGGCTTCCGTTTGACCGTAATCTCACCTGCTGATAAGTTACAATGCGGTCGACCGTGTAGCACGCTCGTGAAATTTCGCAAAATGCAGCATAATCGGGCTTAAGGCCTGCGTACACCTAGGTTGCTGGCGGTAGTGATCAGCTGGCCTACTATGAGCTTCATATGGTTATGGCTATGGCTGTCAAAATTGTGTCAACAGTGTCAACACATTCAAACCCAAGAAGAAAATGAATTTGTGGGTCAGCCTATCTATACCTACACAATTTGACAGCCATAGCCATAACCATATGGAGCTCGCACCTGCAGTGAAACGCTGTCAAATATCGCTTTCAAATTTGACAGCGTTTCACTGATCGGTATCGCTAGCGACCTAGGTGTGCGCAGGCCTCTAAGCGCGTCGAAAGAGTACGGAACACCATGCTACGTTCATTGACGGGAATTATCGGTGTAGAGGCTAAGGCCACCCGGGTGAAATAGGATTGGGCAGGACATGTCAGCCGGATGCCTGATAGGTGGGCGACTATTAGCACACTTTGGGTCCCTGACGGGTGGCAGCCACAGGGTCGGCCGAAAAATTGTTGGCGGGACGATGTCGACACCTTTGAAAGGAGATGGTGGGAGAAAGCTCGAGAGAGTGATAAGTGGAAGTCTTTGGGGGAGCTAGTGTCCTACTGCAACCCGAAAGGAAATTAAGCAGAGCGAAGAGGCAATGACAAAGCGAGGTCTCCAGTCTCTTCTTTTTTAGACATAATGTATTTGGCATAAGATTTCCTCCGACAATTTCCCAAATCTTCACTGTTCTAGATGCCAGACTGAACCCAACCAAGTATAACAGGATCGAATCGAGCAGTCGTCATTACATATCTGATCGAACTCATTTGATTTTGCTTCATTAACTCTTCGATATTTTTATCAAGAAATTGCCAGATAAAACGTTTTCTCAGACAGTCCTTAAGGAATTCAGGATGATTACCACCTGTGAGCATTTGTACAGATAGCCAATTACAAGTCTAGACGAATGATCGACGCTCGCTTTTTGTACGTGGGCAAAGTTTCAATAAGAGCTGAAAGAATATTGAACTTTTGTTGATATTACGCGTGGAAGCAAACAGTTTTATTTGTTAGACGATCGATGGTTTGAACTTTATTAAACTCTGAATAAACAAATCGCCTTCTTAAGTAAGTACTTAATACGTCTTTCGGGTAATAAATAAGGCACATAAAATGCTTCCACCTGTAAGAATAACTGCGGATAAAGCTATTAAAGCGGTATGCATGCATATTAAAATAAATATGCATGCATACCGTTCTCATAATGCCGATTACTGCTGCCTTATTGTTTAACCGACTTCTAATAAAAAAGTAGGAGGTTCTTAATTCAGTAGTTTTTTTATGTTTGTTATCGCATAACTTTATCATTTAAGAACCGATTTGAAAAAAGTGATATTTTCCAGATTGGTGCAATAATATAATTAATTATAATAATTGGTGGTTGGTCAAATGGTTCAGTATGAAGTCGGTTTCTGTGCTGTAGGTTGCGCGTTTGATTCGTTTGAAAATTCAATCGACAACATAATTATTATAAACAATTATATCCATATAATTTTGAGGCTTGTCAAAGTCAAGGACTAATAATTTTTATTCGAAGGATATCGTTCTTCGTAGATAGAAAAATATGTGCGTCAAAGGTGAAAAATACTTTCAAAATAAAATAGTATAAATAAATAAATAATGACACTATGTGAAATGTCAGACAAAGATTATTTGAGATAATGAAATTCTACCAATATTTCTAATAGTCAATACCAATATTTCAATGCCCAATCCACGCTTATTTGATATTTCTATGCAGATTATACGATAAACTGCTGGCGGTTAGCACATTAACATTATGAACTCCAGCCTCGCGTATGTCCAAAAGCTATAACCTATAGTAACCGAAGGCCACGTAGCGGCTATTAATCTGGCACCAGATGCAGGGGCTCTATTACATCCAGGCCACTACATCAGCCAGAATGGGCGTATGTAAATACGCGACAGCCTCATTATGTATGGACGGCTGGTAACATATGAATGTAAGTGGCTTACCGTGAAAGAATTCAGTGCAAAAGATTTCAGAGAAGATTCGAACTTCGCCTTTTGCATGATTCGGTGATAAAGTATTTTTGTACTGGATTTTATACGGGGTCGTTGAACTCTTAAGCCCTGCGCACAACTACTGCGATCAGTGAAACGCTGCCAAATACGACAGCGATATTTGACAGTGTTTCACTGATCGCCATCGCCATCGCCTAAAGGCCTGCGCACACCTAGTTCGCTGGCGGTAGCGATTAGTGAAACGCTGTCAAATATCGCTGTCAAATCTCAAATCTGACAGCGATATTTGACAGCGTTTCACTGATCTTTACCGCCAGCGAACTAGGTGCGCGCAGGCCTTTAAGCCTTGCGCACAACTACTATGATTTGAAATGCTGCGTCAAATACGACTTTGTGACGTCGTACGTTTTTGGCGTTTGTGACGTCGTACGTCACAAACGTGTCACCGTTTGAAGACATTTCACGATCGCCATTGCCATCATCTAGATGTGAGCAGGCCTTTAGACAGTCGTTTCCTTAGATTTTTGTATAACCCGCGGTCTAGAACTTATCTTAGGGCCCTGCCACTCAACTGCAACACGGCAAGGTGTGCAACGATGGTATTCTGGTGAGAATACCATGGTATCACCCTAAGGCATTCAGTCCTAAGAAGGGTTATACTACCTCTCACTTTTACTCAAGAAAGGTAGAAGACTAGCAACAATTTTAAACTTAATTTCTTTGGCACGGGGATTTGATAAAAGTAAAAACAAAGCTTACTTAAACAAACTCTTTATAATAACTTTTGCTAAAATATGCACCAACATGTAATTTTATAGGTCTACTTAACATTTCTTAAGAGCGCTAGACTTGTGTAAAGTAATCTGAAACTCGCTGGTATCAAAGAAAACTTTCATCTTCGAAGCTCGACAGTTAAAATCAAATCTCAAAAGTTTTTCGCGGTTCGGGCCCAGGGCTTATTACCCGCACAGGCAGCGCCCAGGGCGCCATCTGCAAGGGCCCGAATAATTGCTATAAAACTTTCTCAACCCCTACATTCTAACTATTCGTAATAATTTAAACATCCATGAATATTTGAACTTCCGTACGTGACCCACTACAGCAGTGGTGTCAAACTGGTTTTAAACAATGGACCCGCAAAACATGACAGCTTTTTGGAAAATAAGCTGTCTGTTTTGCGGGCGCCTGCCTCGTTTGATACAGAAAAACACGAGTAATAGCGAAACGCCCATATCCTACGATATTTACCACAATGAGCATTTTCTGGGAAGCGGAGCGAGCTGCAATAACATTCACATAAAATATTATGCAGAAAAATATATTACAAATATATTAAAAATATACTGAAAAATATATTTAAAAAAAAAACAACGTCTCTCCGAGTCCTCGAAGCTAATTGTTAATAGTTAACATTTCAATAATAAACTTATTGACAGGTTATTTTTGCAAAATATAACTGTAAACTACGTAAATTTAATTTTACTAAAACTTTGAATCTGATATGCGTGTTAAAATTATTTCCTAAAATCTAATATGTAGTTACTAGGCGCCCGCGAGCTATCAGTTGGACACCACTGCACCACAGCCTGACACACCGCTCGGGATTGGGCATCTAATCTAATTGAATCGATTGGGCAGTATCGGACGGAAACATTTGCAGGTTCAATTAAATTAAACTGAAGTGAAATTGAAAATTTACTATACATGCGAAAAACGATGGCAGGCATTTTTTTTTTATCAGACAGGTTGCAATTTTAATTACAGTCTGACAGAAGTATAGCTAACAGGCCTTTGCATCTTTTGTAGATGATTTATAATAGCGTCAGAGGCAACTGGTGATTACTCAAGCCCTACTTATTTACTTAGTGCCTGGACAGGGTTTTAGATGGAATAAATAGGCTTGCCCAACACTAAACCATACAACTTAGTCGGCCTCATCCACTGGAAAGCCATGGTCAATACATCCAGAGCTGACTAAGCTATGGACTTCCTCACGATTTTTTCCTTCACCGTTTAAGGGAACTAGCATTGTGATCATACATTTTCCGAACAGAAAAATCCAAAGGACTAGAATAAGTCTCATTGATGAACGCAGTGCATTTGCCACACAGGGCATGCCCTGATGAGACGTGCTCTGCGAGCGAATAGGTTGCGGTAGTTTCTTAACATTGAGACCATTGTACTTTTTATCATAACAAAAAGTTGAATACTTCTGAGGTTTTGCATAATCGTCATACTTTTGATAATAATTGCGAATTCTGTAATTATCTAAATATATAAAACTCTTACGTTACTGACTGACTGACTGACAATCAACGCTCAGCCTAAAGCGTAAGTCCTAGAAGCATGAAACTTGGAGGGTATGTTTCTTTTATAGCATAGGGGTGCACTAAGAAAGGAAATTGGAAAACGATTTCCCTAACCGGAGAAAACGAGGAAAAACTTAAAAAAAAAAACTATGGGGTGTAACGGCAAAGGGGCGAGTGAAGCCGCGGGCGTCCGCTTGTTCTATATAAGCCCGTATGCACCCAGTCCTGGGCATATGTCTCCTCCCTAATACTTCGCTCTCTTCGGTCCTGTGCCAGTCTCCGCCATTGCTGCCCAACTACTCCGACAATGTCATCCGACCAGCGGGCGGGTGGTCTGCCTTGTGGTCGCTGTGCTTCTCTTGGCCACCATCCTGTAATCGCCGTTGTCCATCTTCCATCATTCCTTCTGGACAGGTTTCCTACCCATACTTAATACGCCTACGACTTTGTTTCGCTGTTTTTTTCTGAAATCATTAGCAAAAAATATATAATTGAATCGAAATGATCTTAATTACCATTTCAGGAAATTACTAAAAGGTCACGAACTCAGTAAAATTACTGGAAAAATAATGGATTTTTTCTAATACATAAATTATCTTCACACAGAATGTTACTTTAATCTTTTATTTCCGTTCTTGGGGGTTCTTTCAGTCTTCATTAGTCATACTTTGGAGAGATAAAATGATTTATTACAGGGGTGCTTTTTACGGGTCTGTTGGTATAAAAGCTGCAAATAAAGAGACAGCTTCCACGAAGATAATCGTTGTTACATAAATAAATATAGACAATTCACACAACACTATATAGCCCCAAACTAAGCAGAGCTTGTACTATGGGAACCAGGTACCTGATATAATACTTATATACATTTTTCTTTGTAAATACATACTTAGATTACAATAATATAAAAAAAAAAAGAACATTTATTGCCTCGTTATAGGAACTACATTATCATACTTAACATAAACTAAAAATACGAGCGCAAAACACAATATGACACCCAGACTGAGAACCAACATCTATGTTCACCACACAAATATTTGTTCTCAGTGGGGATCGAACCCACGGCCTACGGCGCAGGAGGCAGAGCTACTATACCAACTGAGCTGAGAGGCCAGTCATAACGCTGTAGTTTATTAAAAGATAAGTTATTAATTAATGAAGGTAGTGTACTTTCTTATAACTACAACGCAGGCTGTTTTTGTATTAATAAAAAAAGTAGCTAAGCTTTCATTGCCGTTTTTTTTACGGTTACTTCAAATTCTTTACTTCGACGCGATTTCTGTAGAGATCTTTATGCCTGACTAAGTTTACTACTAAACAGGGCTTTTGCCTGTTTGGGAGTGTTTGCCTTTACTACGCTTGGCATAGGAACTAGCACATGGCCCACCTGATGTTAAGTGGTAACCATCTCCTATAACAAAACAGTGCATCGTTACGCGCGTCAGGAACGTGCCCTACTATGCACTGCCTTGCATCCATCAACATGAGGCATACAGATGTTCAGCCTCACGTGCCAGTAATTTCACCGGCACCCACACCCTTCAAACCAAATGGTGACAGCAGTTGGTGCTAAGTACTTGGGAAATGCTGCTCCTTTTCTTTAGCTAGTGCCCTCCCAGACCCCTGGGGTAAAAGATGATACAGAGGTCATTTGCTATGCCAGGACCGCCATGGTTTCACTTAATTAATTTTACAAAATTAAACATTCGTAGGTATTTGAAAAAACTTTACCTTTTATCCACCGCTAACAAACTTTTTAATTAGGTAATTTTAGAAAAGTTAATTGGAATTTTTCTTTTGTTTTTCTTGCGGCTTTAAAACTTCGATAAAGTAAACTTGCAGCGTTGCCAAAAGTGTGTTTTGATTTAATTTAAAAGAGCTTTGAGTGGGATTTCGTACAGTCAGACACATCAGTAGGCCTACCATGAGCTCTGTCTCTGGTTCTGGTTTTGACAATGTGTGAGTGTTGACTAAATAAATCCGACGTCAAAACGTCTCACACACAGTATAATGCACTGGTGAGCGCTCGCACAGATTCAAAACCAGAGCCAGAGACAGAGCCAGACAGAGCTCTTGGTAGGCCTACAGGTCAGACACCCTATAATATAAGGCCTATAGGATGTCTAACTTGATGTGTATAAAGCCCATGTAGTGTTTTATAATAGTTATAAAATACAAATAAAAAATATGTATGTATGTGTTTGGTACAATGTGTATGTATTCGGTAGACCGATCACGATTGTCTTTGTCTTTGTCATTTTACAAAGACTTTAAAATTGAAATCGCTCTCGCTTCAGCCTCTGACTTGCAACACGTCCTTTATTTCAGGGATAGTTATTTGAACCACCGACCGTTAACTTCTAACCAAGGTTTGGTTTACTTAGGACTCGTCTGCTCAAATGGAAAGATAACATTCTACAACTGATTTTGTTTCTTTTGATACTGGATACTTTTCGGTGGTTCTTGGAGATTCGTATAAATTCATTTTCCTCATTTTGATTACAATTCAAAACATGGCGAGGAAACCGGCATATCGTAGAATCTTAGTTCAAAAATATGTGTCATGTGCACGAAAGGAGGCTCTTAGAGGCGCACTTAAAATCCTTTCACCACACTTGGTTCGAAAGAATCAGTGACACGATAAGAATAAGAAGAATTAAAATTCAAAATTTGGAAATGATTTTATAAGCATACCAGTTCATGTGTTCAATTTTTTGTTTCGTTTTTCCCTTCTAATTATTCTTCACAACTAAATCTGTACTGTATTATCAATAGAAAGCAGAAGTTTTATTTAATATAAGGTGGAAATTAAGGTGTAGATTACCTACAAGGTAAATTGCTGCGGCAACAAGAAGTTCCCAACAAAACATGCGGGTTATAACTTTAGTCATCGTAACCGCAAAAGATACGCGATCCAGTTCTTAGTTAGTTTATACAACGTGTATCAAAATATGTGTACTATCCTGAAGGGGGGTGAATTTCCACCCCCCGGGGAACAACTTTTGTTCAACGACTTTTCGAACTTCGATTGGTATCTCTGAAAAAAACTGCAACGAAGTTTCAACATGAACAGCTGACTTTATACAAAGTGACAACCCTAAACTCAGCTTCAGAGGTAGTAGGTAGTAGTAGTAGACCTACAGAGGTAGTAGGTCAAGGGGTCAAGGGGTTACAAGGATAGGGTTGTCAATTTATTTAGGCATTATGAAATTAAATATTTTTGTATGGGAAACTGAAAATAGGAATTTTTAATTATCTCCCCCCCACAACTGATCACCATTGTGGTCTGAAACCCCCCACTTTCGCATAGTACACATATTTAGATACACCTTGTATTGTATTATATTGTATTGAATGTTATATTGTATTCGAAGTATGTATTTACAAAAAAAAAGAATGTATTCAAGTGTTATATCAGCTATCTGGTTTCCATATTACAAGCTTTGCTTAGTTTGGGGCTGGGTAGTGTCGTGTGAATTGTCCAGAATATTTATTTATTATTATTTATTATAAAGAATTATGATAGTCACTTTGTAGGTTCGCCGAAGTAAGTATATTAATTATGTGTATTTGCTTGATCTCCAAGACTTGGTATTAGCACCTAGACTAAACTAACTTTAAGTTGTCCTTGCGATTTAGTGGTATAAATATGTTTTTGTTTTTATTGGAATTCTTAGGTGGAATAGAACTGCCGACCTAAATTAAAATATTACGCATATTGGATTTATTGGTTTGATTTCCTTTTGCAACGTCGTAAGAAAAACTTTGATTGCAAAAATCAAGCACGAAGTTAGACAGACAGACACAAACTCAAAACCAGAACCAAATCAGAGCCAGAGCCAGACAGAGCTTGTGATAAGCCTACAAGACTGCTAGACTGGCTTAAAACTAGGTATATTGGTATACACGAGTCCATTTTAAAGTCAGCGCAACAATATGCGAGCGTATAACCCAATTTCATACTTACTTTCCCATGTAAAATTCATGTTGTCATTACCAGTGAAATTTACATCCCTTTAATCCCCCATCTCGTGGTATGGAAATTAAATTTACTGAAAAATTACTTTGTATTAACGTAAATAGCTTGGTCGAGCTGCGTGATTGCCAATATTTGCATCAAATTGACACCATGGAAATATATATTTCGTGTAATGAAAAAAGAACATACATACATACATAAAATCACGCCTTATTCCCATGGGGGTAGGCAGAGATCACGGATTTCCACTTGCTACGATCCTGACACACCTCTTTCGCTTCATTCACTCTCATAACATTCTTCATACATGCTCGTCGGTTTAGGGTACTCCTAACCTGGCCTTTCTCTAAAACGTCTGCGATCTGATCGAGATACATGCGCCTAGGTCTTCCCCTTCCAGCAGTTCCATTCACGCTCGCCTGATGCAATTGTTTTGTTAATCTCCTTTCATCCATTCTCTCTACATGTCCAAACCATCTTAGCATACCTTTTTCTACTCTCATCACTACGTCTTCTTTCACACCGCATTCCTCTCTTATCACACTGTTTTTCACTCTATCACTCAACTTTACACCACACATACTACGTAACGCTCTCATTTCTACTGCATTCACTCTGAATGAAAAAAGAAGGTAACGAAAAAAGTGGGAAAATTAATTGCGGTGCCCTAACATGGTTTATGTTTACAACTAGTCTACTGTATCACCTGTATCTGTGCAATAAATTAGTTGAATTAGAATTTGAAAGGGTTTCTTGGTGCGTTAATGCGATTGTTATATAATATAATCGAAAAAATGAATTTTTGCACCTGCTACTCAACACTATACAGAGGTTAATAAGACTACTCCCCAAAACTTCAAGAAGTTAAAGCACCCAGTTAACAGTTATTCATATTGAGTAATTTTTCACTTCCGAGTTTTCGTGCCTGGTTTTATTATTTCTTGATTACTATGACACAAGTACCTAACCTTTCAGTGATTATTATGTTAGCTTATAAGTTTACTCAGACATGCTAAAATAGTGTGTGTGTCTGTGTCTATTTTTTCAATATTTTTTATTCATTCTGTGATACTGAAAATTTTTCAAATTTTTCAATAGGGTTCTTTCAAGTCTAAGACAAAAGAGTTCGATAAGACAGCCACCCAAAAACCACTTAAACTTATCCAGGTCAAGTTTTTAATACAGCCGGTACTGAGGAAGTTTGCCAAGGGTGAGCATGTAAACACCAGGATGATTGCGGATATCCGATCTAATGTTTACTAACGTCCTCGGCTCGATAGCACTAAACCAGTAAGCCTACCACAAGCTCTGTCTGGCTCTGGTTTTGAGTCTGTGTGAGTGCTCACCAGTGACGTTTCGATACTGCGTGTGTGACGTTTCGACGTAGGCTTTATTTAGTCGACACACACACAGACTCAAAACCAGAGCCAGACAGAGCTTGTCGTAGGCCTACAGGTTTATTCAACCTCAGAATAGAGCTTTGGATAAAAATGATCTAATATTGGATGATGCTTGACATTGTTTTAGCAAGAAGGGTCGAGTGAGAGATAAGGAAATTTTATTCAAAAAGAACAAGACAGTAATAAATAATATAATATGGAAAAAGGACAAGAAAATGATGAAAAAAAAAATTAGAGAAAATATTTATTTTACATAAAGGCGTACACGTAACACAAAATACACGTAAAACAGCCAGAACGGACAGCTGAAGACAGGCATAAAATGAAGGTACAAAAATAGCTGTGTACCTACTTAGATCAATAATAATAGAAACTCCTGGAAACTGAATCCCGGCTCCGTTCCGTGCTGAATGATATAAATAAGATATATTTTTTCAAATAGGCCCGGACTCAAAATACTTTTAGAATAAAGTGATCTAGGTATTACCAAATTACAACGCCTAAAAGACCAATAACTGATCTGTAGGTGAAATTATCTTTAATATTATCATCGTCTTACATCGTATAATTATCGTATTTCTGTAGGCTTACCACAAGTTCTCTCTGGCTCAGTCTCTGGCTCTGGTTTTAAGTCTGTGTGATTGTTGACTTTATAAATCCGACGTGAAAATGTCACATAATATACCACGCTGTAGTATAATACACTGGTGAACACTCACACAGACACAAAACCAGAGCTTGTGATAGGCCTAATGTAGGTACTACGGCCCGTTCTTTGACTGTATTTTATAAGGAGTCACGAGAGTTCCGAACGCACCCGGTATATCGCGTCTACAAAAACCACTCAAAACCTATAAACTAAAAAGCTTAGACTTCTTTCGAATGACTAGAATGGCTGGCTATCATCCTCGCTTGTATTTTTCACTCGCTTTCTACCACCCCTTTCAAACTATATTTTTGACGTGACAACGTCTTATAATTCGATGGAGCTGGCTGCACGCACGAAAAAACATGACTCATGAGGCGTTACCTCGCTCTGAGGCGTTCCATTTAAGGCTTGAAGCGAGAGCGCGGAACGAGCGACAAAGAGGCACAATCGGCCTCCGCGTTCGGCAGCGTTCGACATCTGTCTCTCTCCTACTTGAGTGAGCGATGCGTCCACGTGGACAGCTGTATGACGTTGAAACGTTCAACTATCGTCAGTAAACCGAGTTTACAGACAACCAATTTTTTTGGTAGAAGGATACAGAAACAGATGTACTCAAGTGATTGTGACATATCGCTATACCCACGCTCATCGCTTCATACATTTACTCCTGAGAATAGCCGGCATCGTTTACCCTCACGAACCGTCGACGAGACCTGTTCCCGATTCAATCGTTATTCCCGTGGGACGGCCCATTACCTACTCTGTCGAACTTTAACTGCGATTTCAAATTATTAACCACATTGTGTAGGTAGTTCTGGCCCACGTGGGCAAAAGTTTTGGCAAATTGCTATTTTCAATTTCATGATACATTCTGGCTTTTATAGGTATTTTTTTGTCGTACCTACTTACAAAAAAGAATACAGAAGGTACAATGTAGGCATAAGAGTTGAAGTTATTACGTGATCAACAATTTCAGATACAGACAGTAAACCTACCACAAGCTCTGCCTGGCTCTGTCTCTGGCTTTGGTTATGAATCTGTGTGAGTGCTGTCTAAATAAATCCTCTGTCGAAACGACACACGTAGTAATAATTACACTGGTGAGCACTCACACAGACTCAAAACCAGAACCAAAGACAGAGCCAGACAGAGCTTGTGGTTGGCCTACTAGTTCAGATTCTGCTTCAACATTTTATAACTTCAATTTACTTAAACTCACTTCACTGCCAATTCCAACGTAGTCCATCAAAGGTATTGCCCAAAGCATTCCGTCGTTCTAAACTTACAAACAAGTTAGTAACTTTACCCGCCCGTAATTACATTTGCTCTTAAAGGGTCTCCTACTTCACCGATTTCAATATCGTTACGAATGTTTTTACGTACTTGTGCGATATCGTAATGTAAAACGCACGGTTATCAATCCACGAACGGTATACCTTTTTAAATCTTAGCAAAGAGTTTTTATGTCAGAAAACTGACATACAAACTCTTTGCAAGATTTTTTTGTGGTAAACATTTTATGAATAAAATTAACTCTGGGAGATAAAATATAGAAAATACACATTTATTCTTTAATTTAATTAATTTTAACAATAAATTGTTTGTTTGTAATGCCATTTATTTGTAACAAAAACAAAAAAATATTAATTTACTCTATTAGTAATACTGGCTATTTTTGTGCCTTTGCCTTAAAAAAAAAAATTAGCTAATTTGTGAAAAAGTAAAAAGTTATTCCGCGCGCTTTTTCTTTTCGCTGTATTATTTTTGTTTGAAAATGTCGTCAAGTAATGATGAATTTATTAATTCGAACCGCCAAAATTCTCAGAGGCAGTGAAAAAGGCTACTTTGAGCCTCTTGCCTGAAAAATCGAACGATAGATACTAACAAGCGTATCAAAACTTCATCTTATGGAAAACAAGCAAAGATGCCAATTCATTTTCACAGAAAGTGTGTTTTTAGCCTATTTCATGGAACTTTCTTAAAAATATAAGTCAAGCTCATTGTGGTGGCAACGTAATAATCAACTTTACAAATTGTTCAAATTTTTCCAACTGTTTTAACAAGTAAGTAATTACTACAAGTAAGTAAGTTCGTCCGAAAGTCCGAGTATTATTTGTTTCCTCGCAAATGTGTTATAAAACGTCGTATGACATACGTGCGCTTTGATAATTACAGCCTCTGCTTTCTTGTAGCCCTCGCCTACGGCTCGGGCTTGCAATAACGCCTCGGCTGTAATTTTCAACTTACCGCACTTATATCATAATGTACTATAATATACGTTTGAGAACCGCTTCACGGTTAGAATTACTGTAGATTTGTAAAGCTAAACAGTTTGTGGTACTCCCACGTAATGTGTAGCTGAATCGTTTTTAATAATGCCTACGTGGTCTTATTTGCGCCAGGATCTGCCCGCGGTTTTGCAGTGGAATTAGCCCGCATTTTATCTCCAATAGAAATAAATAATCAAAGATACTCAAAATTATTTAAACAGACTCCTTAAAAACTGGATAAGATTTTGTTATTGAAATAGTTTTGGGCCCAAAACTATTATTGCCGTGGTAATCCTCGCATACGATTGGATCCCGCCATCACCTCCTATGAATGCCATTTATGGACTGAGGGCCACCAGTTTCCTGAATATGTAGGCCTAGCATAGAAGTCAACATAGCTTGGCTGCCGCATGCAAGTAGCTACTGCCCTAAAATGGGGGAGGCAACGTCCTGTGCAGTGGACATTGAAATATTTTTTTTTAAGTAAAAGATAGACAAACGAGCTTACCTGATCTATATCTATATCTATAGTTGCAAATAAATCAATATCTATATTAAAAGCAAGTGTTGTGTACGTACATATAGGGTTTTCTCTATCACCGCCAACTGATCGATTCCCCGTTGTGGTAGTTCCCCTTGGTCTCCTGCTGTGATTAAGGGAGTTTGGACGGAAGGGGTTGAAATGGGTGGTTGCGGGTGGCAAAACTTTTTAAATCTATGTCTATCATTTTCTGACACACGATTTTGTCTCCTAGATTTTGCCAAAATGCTTTAGGATTCTCTAAAACGATTTCATATTCTAAATTTTCAAAATGATATGAGGTGATTATAATCTGTAATTTAAACTCTAGTGACCTTACTTATAAAAATATGTCAAAAGATAAGCTGTGCTTAAACTATTGCCATCTCTTACCACTGGGTAATGACAAAAAGTGACAGGGCTAACTTTAAACAATGACTAAATTTAAATTGCGTTTATTAAAACGGCTGTACGCGGACAAAGCCGGGCTACGCTGCTAGTTCATTCATAAAATATGAAAGTAAAACCATGGAAACCAAACTTCTAGAAGTGGATTTCGCTTGAATAGTTTAGAACAGAAGATCTCATAGTCTGTAGCTGCAGAGACTGCTATACAGTCTGTGGGCTCTTTGAGGTGGCCAGTCAGAAGGATTCCTGCTTCTTACTCATCTAGAGAACAATCTTTAGCGCTATTCATTAATCGCTGTTGGCAGACATAGTACAATAAATACCAGCGGTAACGCAGTTTGTACAGCTTAGATTAGTTATTTTGAAAGTTATTAGGTCAATAATAAGTGTTATAAGATTGTGATAAATAAATAATCTAGTGGCTCATGGTTGTAGAAAAATAAAAGTGAGCAATTTACTATATTTTGACGAGTTACGTATCAGGCCAAAACCCTCGTCAGATCTTTGTCAATTTTTTTATGAGAACAACTTAAATCAACCTTTAAAAATGAAAAAAAAAACACCAAGTTGGATCTCATACGGTGGAGTATGTAGTATCTATAGCTCGCTTTTTTGCCCCTTTTTGAAGAAATGCTCCTCTAGTCAAAAATTCCCGGCCTCGGACGCTTAATCCAGATCAGTTGATAAAATTGGTGAGAACAGACAGACAGGCGGACAAAAGCATTTTTGGTCTATCTCAAACTGAAACGCTTCGCTCGCTCGGAAAAATCTATCAGGATTGATCTTTAAAATCATTATAATTAAATCTATTTTTTCTGCCGTGAAGCAGCATTACTGTGTTTCGGTTTGAAGGCTTGTGGTTGTTGATGAAATGACTGGTACGTGAGCCTAAACATCAGGCGGGCCATATTACGCTTGTTCCATAAGCTAGTTGTATATATACAAAAACCGCTGTAGTCAAATTACACCAGAAAACCACGTAAAATTATGAGTCGACGCAGCATTTCTATTGTATACACTTCTCTGTGCTCGTTTCCCGGTGCTTGTGAAACATTTTTTCAGAGTTTTTATTTACATAGCATTGAAATGAGTTACTGCATTACAAATACATTGTCAACAAAGGGGCGACTACGAGCTAATAAGCGAGTTGAATAACTACGGAACTTAAGTATTGTTTTAAGTTCTTGTTTCATTTGGTGGGTATTAAACATGAGTAGTTCAATAAGCAGACTATTTCAATGTTTAAGTATTATATTTAATCTGGAATAGGTATGCCTACTTATTGGCCTATCTATTGGACAGATATTTGTCCTTAGTGGAAATCGAAACCAAGAAGAAGAATGAAGACAGAGTTGCTGAAAAACTGAACTGAGACCTGACAAAATAACGAAGGGAAAGGTTTTAAAATGTCCCAAAATATATAAACCGTATTCATTTTGTAATTTTCTTAGGTGATAAATAAATCAGAGCGATAATCTACAAGTTTATATGATGATAGAATTCTTTCTCATAAAATAATACACTAAAATACATCGCTGATCGCAGATAAAGGAAAAGCTATATCACAATGTTTGCGCTACCCAAAAAAACTTCCCTGTTAGTATCCGTTCGTAAATAAATGGACCGATCGCTACCCCGTACGCACTTTGCCAATAAATAAGGATACACGGTCGAATCGCCGATAGATACAACAGATAGATATAGGTTCCATCGATAGATTGCCTCGTGAAATGGAGAACACTTAGATCGGTCCCAGGTGGAAGTGTCTATGTGTTAAGAACAAGTTGTTCTTTATAATAATAATAATAATATATTTTAATTTCAGGCATTAAAAAACCCATAGATTACATAAAAACACAAGAGATTACAAAATAAAACATAAACTAAAAATTAAAACCTTAACTACTTACTTGCGGTTTCCGCCCTGGTGTACCGAGAGCCAAAACCTGTATAAAGGGCTGTATATATTCTCGGCCATGCACTGAAGAATACCATTTTTTGAATTTCTGAGGCCACCCCAAAAGGAGGCTACTCGCGAGCGTATAATGGCGAAGAAATCCGGAACCCGTGCATCAGCGAACATGCTTGATGCGCTACAGAATCGGGGCTTTTTCATAAGGATGCGATAAGCGTCATTGTATTGCACCCTTAACGATTTTCTTTTGTATTTAAACCAGAGTTGGCAGGTATACATGCCTAGGCAGTACGCTTTAAACAAGGTAGTTTTGACCTCGTCACTGCACCTGGCAAATCTCCTTGCAAGCATGTTACACCTGATGGACAGGTTCCGTCTTTCTCGCTCGATATCTTGGTCATCTTTAAGATCTTCAGTGATTATATGGCCAAGATATTTGAACTGTTTCACAACCTTTACCACTGAACCATTCAGACAAACTTCAGGCACACTCTCCGGGCCTTTCCCAGCTCTAAACACAAGCATCTCCGTCTTTAGAGCGTTATACTTCAGACCGTGGGCCTTGGCATACTTTTCGCAGACGGCCAAGAGTTTCCTAAGCCCATTAATCGAGGGACTGAGAAGCACCATATCGTCAGCGTAGCTCAGATTGTTGACACATACATCGCCAATATGGCATCCGGTCCCAGTGCTTCTCAACTCCCCGATTTATGAAATAATTCTTCCTGAATGCTAATCTTGAACTATATCTATCTATACTAAGATTTAATAGAGGAAAGATTTGTATTTTTATGTATGTAGGTATCTGTATTTTTATGGGTATGTTTTTAATGAATATACTCAAAAACTACTGTGCCAATTTCTAAATTTCTTTCACCATTGGAAAGCTACATTAAGCCTGAGTAGCTTAGGTTAAATTTGTGTTTAAAAAATTAATGTCCACTCGTGCGAAGCCGGGACAGGCCGTTAGTTCTTTATTGTAAATATTAGGGAGCGCGCACTGTACGTCATCGATAATGCCTATTTCTTCCGTAAAACAGTGAATTTGCCAATAACATTCCTGTTTACCGATTTGAACCAGGCACATTTTTATCTGAAAACGCCTAATAAAAAAATGTCTAATCTAATCAAGAAAACACAAAGTCTAGCACAAAATGTGGCGATAGCCTTCCGGTGGGGATACCTTTAATTAGTGCCGCTGAAACCTAACAATGAAAACTACTGGTGAAGTCTTAAGTCGCTTAAACACCACCAATGGCTCTGACTAACGGTTTTGGCAGAATAACAGCGCTGAGCTGCCACTGGTGGTGAAGCATCATTCTGAGCCAGAGCCGATTTTTTGCAATAGCACACATACATTAATTTATTTTTGTTGTTTTCAGTACCTATGTGTTGCCTATGTTTCTTTAGTGTGTTTTTGTAATATTGTTCTATCTTTCTCTACTTTTTTTATTTCTTAATTTAATAAGTAGAGTATATGATGTGTGCTAAAGCAGCAAATAAATGCATGTCTATATAAATCTTGGACGTCCGAAAGCGCGATGGGTCGACGACATCGTAAAGGTCGCAGGAAACACCTGGGCAAGAGTCGCGTAGGACAGAGGAGACTGGCAAAATATGAAGGAGGCCTATAGGCCTCCTTCATATTTTACTGCTGGGTATACCCAGCAGTGGGTAATATTGGGCTGAGATATTGATTATGATGATGATGTCTACATAATGGTCACACACTATAAAATTGTATAACCAGTTTGTGTAGTTATAGGATATGTTTACAGTCATGATTGCGCAATGTACGAGCTGTAGACCGGTTTTATTAGCATGCAAATAAGCTTGTCAATTAACCCTCAATGTGGATCATGTTCGTGCATATCACATTGATTTGCATGATTAAATTGGCCAATACAAGGCAAATTACCAAAGGCACATCGAGATGAAAAAAAGGGCTTAAGAGGGTAATGTAAAAACAGTTTTGCATCTATTGTAGATGACTTATATAGTATCAAGGGCAAGATTTTACTCATGCCCCTACTTGCAGGACGCTATAGTGCCTGGGACAGGCTTTTAGATGAAATAGGCTTGCCCAGGACCTATGCCATCCTACAGCTTAGTCGGACTAATCCACAGGAAAGACATGGTCCATGTGTGCGGAGCTGACTAAGCCTCAGGTTTACTCATGATGTTTTCCTTCACCGATTAAGAGCAGCTTAAAAGAGTAGGACAAAAATATTAAAACAGATTCAAAATTAAAAAAAAATAAGATTTAAGAGGGTAGTTGAAAGTAGTAAACAGGATAAAAAAATGATACATGCCTCATTTCTTTATTCTCTATAGGCATGGTAGACATGTAAATAAATATTGATGGACATTCCACAAAGCACCATCGCGCCCCAAACTAAGCATATCTTGTATTATGGCAGTATTATGGCAACCTGATTTATTAGTACCAAAGAGGTACCAAAATTTTGAGGATGAACAAGACATGACGTTTGGGTGACGTCATTGAAAGGCACGTTCCAATCAAGTCACCAAAAGTCAGATTGCTGCTAAATGACCCCATAAAATAAAAGATTCGTTATAAACTGCCTCAACCGTTTCAATAGGTGGCAAGGGACCTTCTTATAGCCTATTCAGAGCATTGGTGGTCCCAAATTTATAAGGGCACTTCTATTGCTGGACAAGGATAGAAGGGCTCTCGTACTAAAATAAGAGTATTTTTTCCCATTTATGCTACGAGTATTTTAAATAGAGTAGGTACAATACAACTGGTTTATTGTTCAGCTTAGAATCAGCTCAATGTATTACTGAAATCTTATAAAAATGAATTGCTGTTTGTTAGTCTCGCTAAAACTCGAGAACGGCTGGACCGATTTGGCTGATTTTAGTCTTGAATGATTTGTGGAGGTACAGAAAAGGTTTAAAGGGTGAATAAATATGTTTTTTTTCAACGGGAACGGTAACGGGGCGAGCGAAGCCGAGGGCGGCCGCTAGTTATGCATAAAAATGAATTGCTGTTCGTTAGTCTCGCTAAAACTCGAGAAGGGCTAGACCTTTTTGACTAATTTTGGTTGGTCTAGAATTCTTTGTGGAAGTCCAGAGAACGTTTAAAAGGTGAATCGATATTATTTTTTTAACGGGAACGGAGCGAGCGAATCATCAGGCGGCCACTAGTAAATAATAAAAAAATCCCAACGTTTGTATACAACATCGTGTAATTATAAATCAGACTCACAAACTCAACTGAAATGAATTACCGCGACATTGACGATACTCCAACAAGTCACTATTCACTTATCAACCCAACGTACTAGCACATCATTTTAACCTTTACGCAAAAGCTTTATGGACTATAATACCATGCAGCATTTAGACAATAATTATGGTCGTAAATTGGCACCAAAGTGATCCCGGGAGACGAGAAAAAACGTAAATTAATGAATCAGGGTATCTATCGGGACTATTACAAATTTGTGTGTTATTAGATGCTGTTTGTTATGTACTAGAATATACTAGATGGTTTTGAAATTGGAACGCATCTTTTTTTATTGGCTTCGCGTTGCTTATAATGTTTTTGCCATAACATCTTGCAGCCATTGGGTACTCTGTGTTAAACTTCGATCGTTGGTCCATCTGGTGGGTGAGCGCCTTACGTCAGACACGTTATCGTATTAGATACCTATGTGCCGCTATATTATTATTTTTCAGCTCACCGGAATGTGGCAACTTTCAGCGCGCTGCACGAACTGAAGTTGCCCCTATCCGCCGTCGTCGAGCAGAAAAATCGTATACACACCACGGGAAGTAAAAAAGAGAGCCTCAGATCACATGTTTGTCAACCTCAGCTTCACCTCGGTAAACAATCACATGTGATCTGAGACATTTCTTATTTTACTTCCCTGGGTATGTACTATACTATTCCACTTTCGTCAAATCACGGGTTCGGCAGTCGTCTGTCATCCCGCGCATATGGCTGTGACTGCGACGCATAAATTATTGCTATCGATCATGTCTGCGTACAACAACTCGATAGGCTATACAAGAGAAGCCTATTTATTGGCAGAACTATTTTCTTTATTCTCATTTAAAATGCGATCACCCTGTTTTCTCTCTCCTCATCGACCTCAGATCGAGAATAGGCATGAAGACAGTAATCAAGTATCGCCAAAATATTTAACTGATCTAATCAAAAAGGATTCAAAGATTTTGAAATATGTACTTATTCTCTTATTAATGTCGAGATTAATAATTTATTTGTTAAAATAAATCTACAAAATACAACAATCTGCCATGATGGCTCAAACACCGGTCAGAACGAATTACGTCACGTTTATGTAAACGTCATCCCGATTTAGTACAAAAGCACCCATGTTTACTGTTGATATACTTAACCGTGACGTAATAACAGACGCCATGACACCAGCGAGCGTTTTGGCGTGCATTTGAAAATTTAAATTTAAATGTACTTTTTTTGCACAAAAACCTCAATTTTCTACTGAAATATGATATTTCAGATATAATATATAATTTCTGAATATGATAGAAGAGATTTTGAAAATTAGTCGTCATGCCCATTAAGATGGCCGTTCAGTGTTACTCATCTTTCTTCTCAATTTTTACCCCAGATATACATAATCGTTCTAAATTTCACACTGATTATAATATTGATTTTAAATATTTTTCAATCAATCGATTAATCCGTGAAATCGGCCATAAACATTTTATTTGCTAAGTATAATACTGCTCAAACGGCAAACACTTACCGGAACTGTTAGATTAACCCAGAAGGTGTTTAACCGCACTTAACAGGACCTAAGACTTCCTCAACATTAGTATTCTGAGCACGTATACACGGCACCGTATCCTACTCTGTTTCCATGGACCAAGTATCAAGAAGTCTCATGGTTTTGAACCATGAAACCAACGTAGCTTCACGTCACCTAAAAGTTTTTATTTTTATGGAATGCTTTCAGATTTAGAAGAAACCAATCAATCAATAAAAATATTTAGTACTAGCAGCCTGTCCCGACTTCCCACGGTTGGATATTTATTTTTTAAACACACAAATATTATAGCCTATTTTACTCAGGGTGTATGTAGCTTTAAAATGGTGAAATTATTTTTGAAATCGGCACATTAGTTTTTGAGTTTATTCATTACGAACATGCACATACAAATCTTTCTTCTTTACCATAGATTAATTGGGGAAACAAATTGATCTAAAAGTAAAGATTCAAAATAGTTTTTGTTTGTATAACACGTTTCATCTTTCGGTTTTTATATTTGATAACCTACCCAAGCAGACTGCCGTTCGACCTGTAAATTCAATACCAATCCGTTTCAATGAAAAAAAAAATCAAACAAGCCTTTACATATAATGTAGATGATTTATACAGCGTCAAGGGGTGATTACTCCGGCCCTACTTGCGGGACGTTATAGTGCCTCGGACAGTATTTTAGATGAAATCTTTTTACGAAAAAGGTATTAATCTCAACCCCCCATATTTAAGGTTTTCAATATGTTGTCCATCCCAAAAAACCTTTTTGTAGCTCTATTCCACCTTTACCATCTTCAACAAAAGCAACTATATTTTATAAACCTTACCTTTGAAGGTATTCCAAAACAAACGACCTTCAGAGCTCCAAAATAAATACATATTTTTTCCCTTCCGATACCTATAAAACTACAGTGACTTTTCAAACATAGATAGCAAATAATACCTATTTGTTTTATAAACGCTCAATACCGGTCACCTACTTATTGCTTATTTAGGATATTGGGACGGCCTCCTCTGTTTTGTGTTCCGCGGGATTTTTATAGGTTTTCCCAACAAACATGGAAGGTCTGTGATTAAACCTTTACTACAATAGTAGACATTATTAATAATGATACATTTTATGGACAATCCACACAACACTATCAACTAAACTGAAAACCCCTATTAAAAACCAAACTAAGATCTTGTTGGGTGGAAACAAGATAGCTGATATAATACCTTTAAATATTTTAAGTAAACACATACTTAACATACAATATAACACCCAGACAAGGAATAAACACTTGTGTTCACCACACAAATATTACCACGGCTTACGGCGCAAAAGGCAGTTATGTGCTACAATCAAATGAACGTGCGCCTGTCAAAAAATAATCTAAATCGAAATCCCCTGCCGATCATCAATCAACATAATCGTATACTTTTCCATAAATATTGAACAGAAATGTATCCTGATTCAAACACACCCGTGCTACTATGTCTTTAAAAGATTTTACTTACACGAGCAACTGAATTGCGATATTCTGGCAACAATCTGCAGTCCAATAATTGCCTAGCTTAACCTATTCACCGCAAACGGTTTGGTTGTACTTTACTATGCTAAACGCCAAAGACTGGAACTTGCATTTCTATCTTTCCTGTTATACCGATATATACAAACTTTTCTTGTCTTTTGCTTTAATGAGAAAAATAAATATAAGTAAACAAAGGATATTTAGACGGTCCTGCTCCGTCGTCACTCATGGAATTCTAAGTGCATGTACGAGTGGATGCATGGGCCACCTTTGGTGTTGCTATTCCTTTGATTCGTATAATGTACCAAAAGTTAAAAATCTTTTTGTGATTTCCTTAAGTGTAAATTTATCTGATATTAAATTGATTTTATAGTAAACACTATAAAATCAATTTTAAAAAATGGCTATTCCTTTGGTTTTAAACTTGCTGCCGACAAATAAGTTGCTTTGAAGTTGCCCGTCTAAGATAACTAACCATTTGAGGCTTTCAGATAACAAAGTTTGCGAAACTTAATAGGAGATTATTAATATCGAGTTCGTGAGTTTAAGTTTGCTGTGAACTTTGCCCAGACTAATCATCTTGTGTGGCATGGATTACTTAGCTGCCAGTACTTGTGCTTATGAAGTTCCGGATAAGTAAAGTTGTCAATTAATTCTCCTCCTCGTTTCATCAGCTGATCCACTTTACGAACTAAATGGTTCTTTTTCACTTTACTCTAAATGGCTTAATTTTTTTTAAATAATTAATTCAAATTAATTAATTTATTCAGTTGTATCACAAGTATCACTTTGAAATGTCTGAAAGCTAAGTGAGAGTCTAGGTGCCAAGCCTAGAAGGACAGGAAACAACTACGGCTTGGTTCTTACTGTTATTTTTAATGATCTTTTTACTATTACTATTTACCTGAACCATCCCATTGTTGGGCAAATGCCTCCCCCCCAATCCCACCACTCTCTACGATCTTGTACCACCAGTTGCCCTCTCTCGTTCTTATCTTATGCCCCTATCAAAGACCACCTCGTCCCGCCATCATATAGCAGTCAAGTTCCCATTCCTAATGAAAAATAAATTCAATTTATACTTTGAATTAAGAGTGAGATGTGAGAATGAGAAGCCAAGATTGAAGGCATCATCAATTCTGATTCCTATTATAATAATAACTTATTTATTGCCAAAACACAAAAATTTTAATGTGACATTGTACTACATACCAATCGTATGTAGTACATTGTCACATTCAAATTAATAAAGATCAGCTATTTATCTATAATATGTTAGTTTGTGTACGCTTCTAAAACTCAAAAAGTTCTGCACCGATAGAGCTAAAATTTTAGGATGATAATATCCGCATTAAGGGTTGTTTTTATCTATTTTTTGGATCAGTCACCATTATGTGCCACAGCGAAGCGTGGCAGGGAACAGCTAGTTATATAATAATAGTTAACAAAGGTATGTATAAACACAGCAAATTCAAAATGTCAAAGAATATAAAATTAGACAATACACTGAAAAAAATATACTCGTATAATCATTAATCAGTCGCTCGCTTGTCGCCGCGCACGCCGCACGATGCCGACGGTACGGTCTCCTAAAAACAATGCAATTACTAGCGGTAGTGAAGTTGTGATCAATGAATTCCAATGCAATGGATGCAAAGTTGTTGTGAATGAACTGCTTGCTTTTGTAAGCCACAAAGTGGACACGTTGCCTGAACCGGCCATCATACAAATATGTATGAGTGCCTACAACTATGAAGAAATTGAAATGGCAAGATCAATAGCACTTAAACTGCTAGCCCCAACAAAAAAGTTCATGAGGCGTAAGGATGGATCTGAACAAAAAAGCCTTCAAGACATTATAAAGCTTATCAAAGAATTTGAACCCGACTGTCTTCCTGCCTTTGTAGCTAGAAACTTAAATAAATTACCACCGGTTTCTTTTGACCATATTGACGTTACCTCCTTCTTAAAAGAAATGGCGGTACTAAGAAAAGAAGTGGCTTCTATAAAAGCCAAGAAAAATGACTGTGATAATTCCGACGGTAAAACAGATATTACCTGTTTAAAGGCAGAATTAGAAGAGGTTAAAACAATGTTACGGGAACTTCGGTCTTGTGCTGAGCAGAGCAGCGGTAGACAAACACGACCAGTACCTAGTAGGAAGGGACATGAGGAGTGCAAGGAACGTGATGAAATCATTATCACTTGCTCACCCGCCCCTCTCATTACGCACGCGAGCGACAAAAACAGTAAAAACGCATCCATACAGAGCAAGCGTAAAGATATGACGACAGCTAGCGCATCGATAAGTTGCGCACAAAAAACTCCACGTTCAAGGTCGCCCAGTCCCCGGGCGGACACTTTGCATGTACCGCTATATCGTGATATGGTTGTGCATTCTAAGCCGGACCGTAAGTCGCATGATCGCAGGAACAATGACAGCTTTATTTTGGTGGAGCGTAAGCAGCGAAAAAGGTTGAGTAATTTTAGCGGTACTGCACAGGGATCCGGTAAATTACTGATAGCGGAACAAACTTCAGCTGTCTATGTATCGAGATTAAATAAGTTGACAAGTACGGATGACATTCGCGCGTACATTCGTGAAATGGGTTATGAATGTAAAAATGTTGAAACACTTACACAGAAACAAGAAACTGATTTTAATTCGTTTAAAGTTATTGTACCAAGGCACAATTTGCAGGTATTTTTGAACGAAGGATTTTGGCCAAGAGGAATTAAATTCAGACTTTTTCGTGAGTACACGGCGAAAGGAAGGACGAATAACATCAACCAACATGTATAGTACACCCTCTAGCATTTCCATAGTTTCGTTCAACTGTAAGAACGTCAAGAGAGCAGAGCAGAGCATTCGTGAACTTTCCAGAAAAACTGATATAATTGTGTTACAGGAGACTTGGCTTCTCCCTCACGACCTTGATTTTGTGCATCAAATTAACCGTGAATTCGGATGTGTTGCTAAGTCTTCGGTGGATACATCTGTGGGCATACTGAGAGGTAGACCGCATGGTGGATTGGCTATATTATGGAATAAAGCCAAGTTCCCCAATGTTTCCCCTGTGGAATGTGCGTGTGACCGAATAATGGCTGTTAAAATATCAGTTGGATCGGGATCCTTTTTGGTGGTGAACGTTTATATGCCCGTTAATGATGAAAAAAATATTGCAGAATTTACGGATTGCTTGGCATTGACGACTGCTATTGTTGAAGAGAGTGATGTACAAATGGCTTATGTGTTAGGTGATTTTAACGCACACCCGTCTAAGACTTTTGGACAGGAATTGAAGAGATTCTGTGAGGATGTCTTGTGGGAGTGCGCGGACATGAACATTCTTGGTGCGGACTCTGATACGTATACATATATTAGTGACTCGCATGGAAGTAGGAGTTGGTTGGACCATTGCCTCACTACTCAAGCCGCTTGGAAAACTGTGGTATCGGCAAGTGTTATATACGATGTCACGTGGTCGGATCATTTCCCTTTGCTTATTTTATGTGACATAAGAGGCGTAGCAGTGGGTTCAGCTATCTCCGATCAAAATAATGAGCTGAAAAATGTTAGGTGGGGGGAAAGGGACTCTAATCAGACGAAGCTTTATTCTAAATATTGCCATGAAAATCTAAAAACCTGTGATAGTTTTATATTTACGTGTAATTGTGATAGTATTTTGACTTGTCCTCATTTTAACGATTATTTTATTTACATTGATAGTTACTATAAACATATTGTAAAGGTACTGCAATCTGCAGCAGTAAAAAGCGCACGCTCAAAACGTAATTGTGGTCGTAAGGTGGTTGGGTGGAACTATCATGTCAGGGACTGCCATCAGGCTGCCAGGTTGCATTTTAGCTGTTGGGTGACTGCTGGCAAACCGTCCGAAGGTATATTATTTGATAAAATGCGTAGTAGTCGTACGGTATTTAAAAATAAAATTAAATGGTGTCAAAAAAACGAAGATACAATAAAAATGGATATTTTAGCTACACATCGAACTAATAAAAACTTTTCAAAATTTTGGAACGCCACTAAAAAACTTAATTACAAACAGAGCTTGCCTGTGTCAATGGATGGTCTGCAGGAGCCATCTCCAATAGCTGAAATGTTTGCCAGTAAATTTAAGGTTAAGCCGCAGCCGGTAGGTAGTGTGCCTGGTACTAGGACCGTCTTAGGCGAGCACGCACAAGTGACTGTGGAGGAGTTGTGGAGGGCAGTCAAGAACATGAAGCGTGGCAAATCTCCTGGCCATGACGGGCTTAGCATTGAGCACATTTTCTGGGCTAGCGACAACGTACTACAACACTTATGTTCTTTCTATAACCTTTGCATTAAGTATAGCTATCTTCCGAAAGACCTGATGAAAACAATAGTAGTACCTATTGTGAAAAATAGAACGGGAGACTTAAGCTCTTCTTCTAATTATCGCCCTATATCTCTGGGCACAGTAATAGGTAAGGTTTTGGAGCGACTTCTCTATCCCGATCTAATAAAGAATATTCAAATTGACGATGCTCAATTTGGTTTTTGTACCGGTCTCTCAACGGATTCGGCAATCATGAGCCTTAAAAGTACTGTTAACTACTACACTTCACAGGATACGTCTATTTATGCTTGCTTCCTAGACCTCAGCCGCGCATTTGACCTAGTGAATTATGACATTCTCTGGGCCAAATTGTCGGATGCGCAAGTGCCAAACCATGTGGTCAATCTGTTGAGGTACTGGTACGGAAACCAAATTAATAATGTAAGATGGGGCGACACGACTTCTAGTGACTACAGACTAGAGTGCGGTGTACGTCAAGGAGGATTGACCTCTCCTGACCTGTTTAACTTGTATGTAAATGACTTGATCGTGGAGCTGAGGAGCACCAAGGTTGGCTGCCAGCTAGGCAATGTCTGTGTTAACAACCTAAGTTATGCTGATGACATGGTCCTCCTCAGCCCCTCGATCAAGGGTCTACGAAAGTTACTCTTGGTTTGTGAGGAATATGCTATTGCTCACGGACTAAAGTATAATGTAGCAAAAACAGAGATGATGGTATTCAGGTCAGGACGAGGTCCAGAGAAGGTGCGCCAGGTATCTATGGATGGTGTGATCATTAAAACGGTCACACAGTTCAAGTACCTGGGGCACTTGCTGACAGAGTCGTTAAAAGATGATAGTGATATAGAGAGAGAGAGAAGGGCTCTCGCGGTCAGGGCAAACATGCTCGCTCGCCGCTTTAGTAGCTGCAGCCCGGAGGTTAAGAATACTCTATTTAAAGCATACTGTTTAGGGATGTATACGTGTCAACTATGGACCAATTTCACCAGGAAATCCATCAGTCTCATAAGAGTTCAGTACAATAACGCGTACCGAGCTCTTGTGAGACTGCCGAGATACTGCAGTGCGTCAAACATGTTTGCCCAGGCTGGGGTGCCCGACTTTTTTGGTATTATTAGATCCCGCATAGCGGCTTTTTGGAATCGGATGGGTCGCTCCAAAAATGGCATCCTGAGGGCTGTCTTTGATTACCTACCCAATCCAATATATAAATATTGGATTTCTCTCCACCTTAACGACAACAAAAAGTAAGTAGTGTAACCTCTAAGTACCTATTGTACTTAGAGGTAGGTAAAATTAATATTATATAAGTAATACGTTTGACTATATTTTCTACTGTTAATTTTTTTTGTGTGATATGGGTGTGTATGTGTTTACCTACTGTACCTGCAATAAACAAATTTTATTTTATTTATTTTATTTATTATTTATTAAATGATTTCAAAATGAACAATTTATCCATAGGGAAATTGTTAAACAGTGTATTCACGCCAACGCATGCAAATTTGGAAGCAAAGGCCTGTTTACTGTTATCAGTGATGGCATTACTGTCAATCCATAAATTCAGTAGGGTAGTAGCTCATGTCCAATTGTTATTACGACATGTTCATAAATATTTCAGTGTCGGATTATTCAAATGCAGGCATTTCGGTGCTCCATATAAGAGAACTACCCCTTTCAGTGGTAGGTTATTAAGTTTATTATACTATTTAGGTTTATTATTTCATATAGTATACTACTTAGGGTTATTATTAGTAGCAATTCCAATGACTACGTGATTAATAAATACGTTCTAAGAAAATCGAAATTGGTCTATTTAAAAAATAATAAATAAGAGAGATCCAAAGTGATCGTTGACTGAATAACTGAATTTGGATTTTAGCTTTAAATTTGACACCAGTTAATAACTCCGAACTAAACTAGCCGGTATATTTTATTCAGACCAATCTGGTCCTTAAATAATAAAAAATCTGTAGCAAAAGTGAAAAAAAAACCTTTTTAATCAGAAGTTCTTCGCTGAATAGATGTCAATTGCGTGACAAGTAATGTCACAGTGTTACAAGTTAATTGGCTTTGTCCCGTCTCAAAAAATACTATACTTCAAAAATTACGACGATAGGACAAAACCATTGCAAAATCCAAGAACTTGCATCCTATAAAAGTTAGTGTACAATACCTATCTAACCAACGCTGAATCTAAAATACTCCGCTTCAACAAAAGCGATGAAACACTCGCGTTGTACACAACAATACATTTTAAAGCGAGACTAAAACGACAGAAGTGAAGAGGTGTACTGACACGGTCTAGCTAGTGTAAAACAGGAGCTACGGGTATATCGAACGCGATTGCACTCACAAAGGAACTAGATATAAATTGGAAACAGAAGGAATATCGAAAAAGAATGGCGTATGTATTTCAGTGTGTTGCAATATCAATTCGCTTCCGATAGGTATTATTGAGCAATACGAATGTTTCAGCGAGTATTGTTCTGGTGCACTACTGTGAGCATTCAAATGTGTTAATGCGGGGTTATTGCATATCTAAGTTTATCGTATAGATATTTCTTTTTTATACAGTGCAAGTACAAAAAAGTGCATTTATACTTTCTCGTGCATTTTACGACGTATACTTAGTCCGTTGGGTTTTCTTTCGAATGGCGATACCGAACTAGAATAAAAACAATAAAAACATTTTATCTTTATCTTTTTAAGAAGAAAAAATATATGGCAACTCACCCGCTGGACCAACGACATTGTTAAGTTCACGGGAAGTCGGCGGTCGGATAGAAGGGGCTCAGAATTATTTTACATGGAAATGTATAGGGGAGGCCTATGTCTTCTTCCGGCTGATGATAATCGTGAATTGTATAGTCCTACTGTTGGCGTTGCTACACTTTTTAAGCACCACATAAATAGACTTTAGATGACAACCGAGAGCTTCCGAACAGCTGGAAGCACTGGAACAGACGTACGAACTCCAAACTGCAATCAAAGTTTGCAATAAGTTTGCCGGATGACCATTTCACCGACAGAGCTCGAGGGCTCACGTAGTATGAGATTGCATATTGAAATAACTGGGAGTTGTGCATGAAAATATTGAAAGCTTGGAAAGAAAATACAGAGTCAAAATACAAGACCAAACTACAAATTTTTTAAACTTGCATATTATAAATCAAAGACAACCAAATTATTGTATCTACGAGTCTACGAGCCTAATAACTTATGGCCTTACTTATAAAAATATGTCAAAGGATAAACAGTGCTTAAATTAAAGTGACATCTCACACAGGGCTAACTTTAAGCACTGATTACATTTAAATTGCGTCTATAAGTATAGCTGTTATTTCATAAAATTGTGTCGTGATTCAAAATGAAGAAATGAATTGAACACTTACAAATAAATAAATAACATCACGTATTTAGAATATTTTTGCGAAAATTTTAGAAGCGTGTTTGTAATTTCTTGAACATTTTACAGCTCTTTAGAGCTATTCATAGCGTAATAACAACTATTTTGGAGTACCAACTGGAGTGCAATCAAGGCAGTGGCACCGTATGCCCGAAACAGCCACTTTGCGGCGCAAGCTATACCATCCCGTCGAGATATCTTGAGCACAGTCATAAATGTACTACACTGCACAGTGCGCATACAAACTATCATCATAATGCTGTTCATTTAACAGATGCAAAAGAATGAATGATATGTGAAATAATCCTGTCAGCTTTGTCTGAGTAGGTACATCGTCATCAGTCTGAAGGATTGCACTGCTGCTTCCAATTCACCGACTTTCCGCTATTTTGACAATATTGGGGCATGCATGTAATATCTTTGATGCGGAAACCAGTCCGCTTACCAAGTGCGGCTTGGTGAGCAGATTGGTTTTCGCAAGTAGGGCGCTGACGGGTCCTTTTTGCATGACGCTTGACGCATGTTTTCAAACTTTTTGTAGGTTCTACGACATGCCGGTTTCTTCACGATATTTTCCCTGCCATTTGAGAGTACACATACATTTTCATACGGAAAACTCATTGATGCATCTATTGTATGCACTATTTGCATGTATTTGGATCGGAAGGCTTTATCACTAGACCACCAGCAGTGCTCATAATATACATCGGGTCATGGTAATTTAAATAAATAGACGCGAGCAAAGAGTCCTTAGAAAGACAGCTAAATTAAAAAGACTTATGATGGTTAATTCCCACTGAAGAGTTTTTTTTTAATCCCTGCACGGTCGGCTCAGATCTCTTAGAGGAAATCCTCTTATTTTGTTTTAATTTTGGAACGCGCTAATGGTAGCTGAATAATATATTTGTGAGCGGATAATGATTTTAACGTTGGGTAACTTCTCATGTACAAAAGTTTTCAATGAAAAGTTGTTTATGATATTTGACCCTCATACTTAGTTCAACATTTTTAAAGATCAATAAAATAAAAATTACTTTCAGGTATGAAAACATGTTTAGTTTTGCCAACTTTTTTTAAGCTTTATTGATAAATAATTGATAGTTTTAAGGATTTCAGTTCACCGATACAAAAAACCAAGTTTGTATAGATTATGTTTTGCTCGTGGCTTACACCTGCTTTATTTGTTTAATATTATTGATGACTGAATTACTGTTTCGTTATGACGATGTTCATTTTGAATAATTATAAGTTTAAAAAACTTGAGAAACCGACTTCATTGTCAAACGGCTAAACCGATTTTAATCAAATTTGTTTGGGACAATCTGGACGTAAGCATAACCTTCCAAATAAAAAAATAATTTTCTAAATCGGTTCATAAATGACGGAGGCATGCAGTTACAAACATTAAAAAAAAAATGGCAACACCGATTTTAATAAAATTAAAATGGAACCAATATGGAAGCAGTACCGTTCAGATAAAAAAATAATTTTTCAAATCGGCTCACAAATGACGAAGTTATGCGGTAACAAACATTAAAAAAAAAACAAAAAAAAAAAAATACAACCGGAAGTCGGTTAAAAAAGGCAAAAAAAATGTTGCTTGTATCGTCTATCATTATTAATTAGCCATGCAAACATGTAACCATAAACGCTTGCAATTTTTTTATCTCTAACATCAAAACAAATCAATTAGTTATACTTTTTTATCGCTGCCCATTTTGGATAGACCAATAAAACACAGCCCTAGATCTGGTGGCAAAAAGTGCAGGTCATACAGATTATAACATCGCTACGCTATTATTGAACCCACCCCACTTGCAAAGGCCTGTGTTCGTTCCCTACGTGACAGAGATTGTCAAAGTAGGATATGATATGATTCCCGAATACTTACTGCATTCAAATTACGTTCCATTGTTCCAGCTGACAGACGAAAACTTAGAACAAAGCCGCAATCAAAACTCAAACGAAGCATTTCGGTACCGCCACGTACAATACCCGCTAATTTGGTTCCGCAATCTACATAAACGTTTGGTATTATAATTAGTGCCGAATGAAATGGTACCATTGAACTATATGGGCGCTAATAGAATGCCCGCGGCAATCAGGAGATTGAAATCTATCTTGTTTGCTCGTGATGCTAACTACGCACGCGTTTAGTGGACTCGTAAGTGATATAGAGATGATACAACCCATTAAGGCTACAGTCTTGGTGGCACCCTCATCAGAAATTAATAAGGTAATAAAGTATTTATTCAGCGTATATTTTAGGGTCTATTAATAAATTACTATACTACTAATTATAGCTAAAATATATTTTGTAGTGTTAGCCGGTTCTGGGAATAGGACATCACTGCGACCGGACAACGAGACACATCACTATAGCTGTAAAAAAATGGCGTCGTAATGCGTAGATGATTTTTTTCCGTGTTATAAGGATAAACAGGGTTCAAACTTATGCAATGGATTATTTCACTTTATTTTCACCTTATTAGGTACCTATTATTATTGCTGTGTTTTTTTCTCTCTACTCTCTTTACCGGAAACAAGACGCTTGCAAATAATTCCAAGCTCGCATTAAACGTGGAATAAACGCAATTGTAAAGTTTAATTTACACTTTAGCAGCTCCGTACAAATATTGGTCGACGATCAATTCTGTCAAGTAATCAAGATATGCTAATGGTCTCTTTGATATTCAAAGTCATGTGCAGATGCCCTTATGGCGCTCATCAGGGATATCTTGACCACGATGCGGCTGACAGTCGTAATTAACCATTGTGTTCAGAGCCTTACGCTGCTACTAAGTATTCTCTTGCTAGGAAGTTTGTAGTTCGCTTGCAGTTATGAGATAAGCAAATGTTTAGATTGTGTTCTGCTCGGCTTATCTAGATGTAATGTTGTAGCGAATCATGAAGATATTATACACACTGTAAGTGTAGTTCCAGGTTGGGGATTTCAGTGATCATGGAAATTTCAAAAAACACTCAAGATCTAAGAATCTGGGGTCACCAAAACAGACCCTCAAAAACTTTGAATGAAGAATGCCAAAGCAATGACCTATTTTTATATCAATGGTTCATAAGCCCAATAGTAACTAAAAAAAATTGTGCCGGTAATTTTAATTAACGTAATTTTTTTTTTTTTTTTTTTTTTTTTTTTTAATGTTTGTTACCGCATAACTTCGTCATTTGTGAGCCGATTTGAAAAATTATTTTTTTATCTGAAAGGTACTGCTTCCAGATTGGTCCCATTTTAATTTTATTAAAATCGGTGTTGCCATTTTTTTTAAATAATTTTTTTAATGTTTGTAACTGCATGCCTCCGTCATTTATGAACCGATTTAGAAAATTATTTTTTTTATTTGGTTATTCTTACGTCCAGATTGTCCCAAACAAATTTGATTAAAATCGGTTTAGCCGTTTGACAATGAAGTCGGTTTCTCAAGTTTTTTAAACTTATAATTATTTATTGAACTAAATGATAGAACACGCATAATGGATGATATTGTTATTACGTTTTTTTCCATAAAATAATTCTATAGAACTTAACTTTCGAAGCAAACTGTAACAGTTTGTATAAAGATGGCACTTACCGCCTTCATAGCGGAACCTCAAGGAATACTTAACCCCAATGAGTCAGTTCCAGTCTCATTAGGGCCCTGATTGCTCGGTCGCGTGTCACGCAAATGATCACTGAACTTACTAATCTACTTCATCATCCATTAGCTGACTCGTAGTAACATTAGCGTTGTATTACTATTTATGTATGTTCACTTTTTTTTTATGTTCACTTTCACCACACTGCACTTTAGGCCTATCACAAGCTCTCTGGCTCTGGTTTGAGCCTATTCAAATCAAATCATCTTTTAATTCATGTTGCTTTAAAAAAACTCATAATTGCTGCATTTTCACCATCGACAAAATCACTGACATCAACTTTTTGTTTTTATTTAGTTCACCAATAATATTAGTAAGCAACAATATTAGTTAGCAATAAGTTCAGGCAATAATATGATTGTTTTTGAAAATCCGATAAATTTACATGCTAAAGGCTTGTACCTCCATAATCGAACCCCGTTTATATTCAATTTATTTTATATCCGCTACGTTAAACTAATACCCCCGGCTTCTAATTGCCGAAAGGAAATTACCTATCCTTTGAGATCGTTATTAATTAGCGTGCAAATTAGCGTTTAGTTGCGACTTGCGATACGAATTGGCGTGTCTATTGGTGCGCGTCTAGTCTCGCTCGGTTAGTTAGCATGACGTGATCGATTGATACCTCAGCAACACAGTCTTGCGGGAATTCCGAATTGAGAGAGAACTACATGAGTTTAGGCTCACAACTTTATTCTCTTTCCTCAGTTCATTGAATTAATTGACTATAATAAATGAAGCGTAATTTAAAAATCTCAACAATTAAATCTTAACTATTTTCGATTTGCAGTGGCAATAGAAAATATTTCACGATGGCGTGCTTTGGGTACATCAAAACTTTCTGCTCTGTTCCAATTGTTTTGTGCCGGTGATCAATGATACGCTGTCAAATATCTCTGTCATGTTTGACAGTGTTTCACTTATCGCCACCGCAGAACGCCTAGATGAGCGCAAGGCTTAAAAGTCATTGAAACTGTTCAATGACTTTCACGCCAGCGTGATCAAATTCGTATTTTGGACTTTTTTTTTTACAGCTATATAATCAAATGGTGAATAACTTTTGGCTGCTGATTCAGTCTGTTTGAGAGAAAACCAGTTTTTAGAACAGTGAAGATGATCTGGTCACCTGCCACGTAATGCGTCATGTGTCTTTTCTATTTGATGTGATATTGGCACATTTGACTAACTTAAACTCCCCATAAAACTCTGCAAGGATTTCGTAAAGTAAGAAAGCTCTAAACCTGTGCTACATATTTGCACGGATAACACATTCGTAAGCCAATTGTATATTTAAATCTTCCTAGTCGCTTTCCTCTCTTTAACCGCAATACAATCGAACAACATGAAAGAATCGGGATTGAAATGACCGCGTTCGTTTAAAAGCAACCATTTTGTGTTTGTTGTTTCGTGTCCCGATTCGTATGCAAAACCGCATAGTCAAAACGAAGCGATTGACAATTTGCCAACAATTCGCTCATGGCTGCATTTGTACAGAATGCAGACTTTATTGATTATCACTAGCTATTGTATCCTTATTCAATATTTTTGACTGGCCTCTAGCTCAGTTGGTAGTAGCTCTGCCTTCTGCGCCGTAGGTCGTGGGTTCGATCCCCACCGAGAACAAATATTTGTGTGGTGAACATAAATGTTTGTTCTCTGTCCGGGTGTTATATTGTATTCTAAGTATGTATTTACAAAAAAAATGTATTCAAGTATTATATCAGCTATCCGGTTCCCATATTACAAGCTCTGCTTAGTTTGGGGCTGGGTAGTGTTGTGTGAATTGTCCACAATATTTATTTATTTATTATTTATTTATTTATTCACTGAACTCTTCTCTCAAACCGACATAAAATTAAATTCATTACAATAAATAACCATCATGGACAACAACAATACCTATATAAAATATGCATAATTAGTTACTGTCGGCCCCCTTTTTAACATTAGAACATGGGTCTAAAGTGTACTCGTTTCTGTGTTTCTGTATGTGTTCATTTGAATTAGTTTCATCTGCCGCCACTTTTCGCCCCTGAATTTGAAAAGTGGCGGCAGATAACACTACCTATGTCCATTCACCCCACGTCTCAAAAATGGGAGCCACCGATTTTCTTTTTTTGATTTGTGTAGCCGTACCTTCCTGTATCCGTTGTTCTTCTTTATCTTTTGTTTTTGAGCCAAATAAATAGCAATCAATCTATCTATCTAGTAATTTACTGTCCGGTTCATAAATTCAACGAAACCGTACGAACGGGTTAAAGTCTCGCATTTTATTGACTGATTAGCAATCCGCCTCAACTTCGCACATGTGGAAAAATTACCTGTAATTAGCCGGGGTGGGTTGCTAGTAAATAGTTTGTGTTACGCAGAGATATTGCAGCTTTTATATGGGTGAAAGAATAATTAAAATTATTCCAGAAGCTTCTGAGTTTATTCGTAACATACAAACCATTCCTCTTTATAATATAGGTGAAGTTTTACTTTCTCATCGCTAGAATAAGAACGGTTTTATTTAAAACTATTTAATTTTGTTCGTGCAATAAAAAAATATAAATATTAAAAAAAAAATGAGCCATGGCAAATCTTCTAATATTAGCTGCTCGGTGTTGTTCGAAGTTTGCTTTCAATTTTGATCAACTATCTTTGCTGATTGTAAGCCCTCTGTCTTGGAAATTTGGTAGGTATCTCTATGTTTTTTTTTTCGGCGCTGATAATTCCGTTTTCTACCTAATCACAGCCTCAACAGTGATATAAATGTGGGTGGTACCTCTGTATTGTGAAGCTTAACGAGAAATGGAACTGTGCAAATAATTTACTTCGAGTTTGACTCCTGACAAAAGAGTTTCGAATGACTTTGAATGCAATATAACCAAATACGGAATCCATTATGTATTTTTGTTCATTCTATTGATCATTTATGTATATTTGCTACATAGTATAAAACAAAGTCATTTCTCGCTGTCTTTCTGTCCTTACGTATGCATGTATTAGATCAGGGTAACTTTATTATAAAAAGAAAATGTAGAATAGTAAGTAAATGATTTAATTACATCAATGTCTTTACAATTTACACTTTATTTAACTAAATTATAGCTTTAGTCACGTTATTCAACACAAAACTACCTTACAATAAAAATATATAACTACAAAGACATATAGCGAACTAGGTACTTATCTTTAACAATCAAGGGGTGTACTCAGAGCCGAATCACATCGACAGTACACAGAACGAAACGATAACCTTCTCCTTCGAGTCTCAAGCCCAGAATAATCCACCGCCTCGCCTAGCCTCAGTCAGGCGACCCACATGACAGTTCATAGACAGCGCCCCCTATCGGCAATATCGTCATCCGTTCTGCGTAGCTTCTGATTACCATTAACTTAACTAAACTAAACTATCTTTTTATTTTAAACATTATAGACTATCCTTCTTTCTTACTTCAATAATCATTATTATTTTAATACAGATTTCTAAAAGCATTTAAATATCAAATTGAATAAATTTTAGCCCCTATTATCTACTAGATACGACACGGCCATTCTGCAAAATACTTCGTCCCCGAAGTATCTCTAAGTATTTTCCATACTCACTGGCTCTCCTGCGAGTCAGGGTGCCAGTGTGTCCGAAATCCTGGTATCACATAGGCCAATAAAGTACTAAATAACCTGACATGAAATCTGAAAGCACAAGGATAATGTTAACATAAAAACTATTAAACAATCCTTAGCCAATTTACTCACCATACCTATGTAAGGAAAAAATAATAAAGTACCATAGGTTGGGCTGTCATGCTAAGTTCCATTGCGAGTTGGCATCGCGATGTCCAAACAAAGGATCAGGCCAACTAGGTCTACCAACATTTATACCAATTTTATCATCAAGCTTCGGCTGTCGACTGTCGTGCTCAGTTCAATCGCATAATCGCAACTACTACAATGTCCAAACGTCACACCAGTCCAACCGTACATTTAGAAGAATCCCCCAATAATTTAACGTTTGTCTGTCGTGTAGTAAAGAACAATTAGCTTGGCCATTCTGCCCCAGTACTACTTACAAAATTGTATTGAAAAAAATATGGCACGAGCAATAAAAATGCGGGTACACTCACAAAATAAAATAAAAGTATTTCTTGGCAAAAATAAAACTGTCCGGATAGGATACCGTTAGACACTATTTGGCTTACTACTTTACATCACTTGAAGTCCACTCCGTTTTATTCCAGATATTAAACAGCTTTGTATTGTACTTCGAATAACGTAGGAACTGCAATTTCATTTGTCAGTCGATAATGTCTCCAGTTTACGATATGGCACTTCACATTCTGGAATAAGAATAAATATGTTAGTTTTCTGTGGGCAAAACTTCTATCCCACGATCTGATATTAGATCAGGGTAACTTTATTATAAAAAGAAAATGTAGAATAGTAAGTAAATGATTTAATTACATCAATGTCTTTACAATTTACACTTTATTTAACTAAATTATAGCTTTAGTCACGTTATTCAACACAAAACTACCTTACAATAAAAATATATAACTACAAAGACATATAGCGAACAAGGTACTTATCTTTAACAATCAAGGGGTGTACTCAGAGCCGAATCACATCGACAGTACACAGAACGAAACGATAACCTTCTCCTTCGAGTCTCAAGCCCAGAATAATCCACCGCCTCGCCTAGCCTCAGTCAGGCGACCCACATGACAGTTCATAGACAGCGCCCCCTATCGGCAATATCGTCATCCGTTCTGCGTAGCTTCTGACTACCATTAACAATTTATTGATATAATAAATTGTTAATAATTTCGAACAAATAATAATAAAATATAACATTATTTATCAAATCGTTTTAAAGCAACTACATTGTTCTTAAATTAAATAAACTAAACTATCTTTTTATTTTAAACATTATAGACTATCCTTCTTTCTTACTTCAATAATCATTATTATTTTAATACAGATTTCTAAAAGCATTATAAATAAATTTTAGCCCCTATTATCTACTAGATACGACATATGCTTAGAACTTTACTAGAACTATAACTAACGCTACGGATCCTGATGCAATTTCTAATAGATAGAGAGAGTAGTTCAAGAGGAAGGTTTATTGGTTATATGTTTAATATAATATACATAAAAAAGTAGAGAAACACTGATAACTTTAGAGGTTCTAATGCAATGTCGTAAATAAACACATTTTTTGCGCTTACATTTCAAACGCTCTGGCTGAACCCTACGAAATAAATCAACATAATGTACTACAGTATTGTACACCTTAAAAAGGTCTACAAAAAAGTCCGCAGGGACATAGCGGTTGCCGCGGTACCAGCCTATGTCGCTTCCTCAAGGGTAACCTCTAAAAAAGCATGTTTGTATTGTCTAATGACAAAAAAGATGTGAACATTGTATATTTAGTACATTCTATAATATATTTAGTATCAGCATTACACCCGTGCGACGCCGCCGGGGCGGGTTGCTAGGTTAATAATAAAATGTAATTTTTACTTGCACTTATGTAAGTGTATTGGTTCGGTTCAGACGCAGAGAGAAGGTTATCAATCATTCAATGTCTAACAGGATATATTATGAATTATTATAAGTAGGTAGATACGCCAACCAGTTGGCCTACCACAAGCTCTGTCTGGTTCTGTCTCTGGCTCTGGTTTTGAGTCTGTGTGAGTGTTAACTAATATATGATCAAATGAACTTCCAAGTGAAGTTCTATCATTATTATATGAATTGCTTCATTAGAATATATGATTAACACCGTAGTTTCCCTAATATACTGGGTAACAACCGCACCTTTTTTAGAGATTTAAAAAACAAACATTAAAACCTATTTTCCATCTGCTCAGCCCCGTCGTAGGTACGTCAATTGCTCATTTCTTTAGAGATAGTACATAATGTAATAATTACAAAACTTTTTATGTAATGGGAGGCGCCTTGCGCCAGGGAGGGGAGGGTATCATATATTCTAATGAAGCAATTCATATAATAATGATAGAACTTCACTTGGAAGTTCATTTGATCATATATTATATTTCATTGCTTCATTATTCATATATGATTAACACCGTAGATGTTAAGAGCAGAAAGTTTTGGAATGAAATACATAGTTATTGCAATAACTATGGATTATTTATTGGTAAGTAATCACAAACAATAATCAGTTAAAGATACAGATAACAACACTGTAATTAGAATGTGATAGCTTCTTATTCAATTTAACCTGTCACAAAAAATCACTAACAAACATATTGATTGATATAAGGAATAATTCAAAGTCAAAGTGTATATACATATTTGTACAATCACATAGTACTGGGTTGGCAATAGTAGTAAATTTTAATGCATTACAATAAACTTCCTGTATATAGGAAAACAGACGGACCGCGTGAATTCACCTTGGTCCAGGATGGTTCTCTTGTAGAAACCGAGTAAATGAGTTACACCTGTTGTATCAGCCTGCGGTCATGCGAATAGTTTCTACACTGACGCTTGAGTAGCCCGCAATCAAAGTAAACGCATGTCGTTTACCCACTGTGAGCGCCTAAAAACGCTGACATTCACAACACTACTCTCTGACAGTATTTGTTTAATCCATCACTGATATTCTGTGATGTAGAAGCTGTGAGTGGACGTATCGGCGTCGACTCACTCCTTGCTATTCATAAAGTTCTAAAATTTTTAGTAAAATAAATTTAATCTGAAATAACTGTACCCGGACTGATACCCATATCAGCTTTATCGAAATATAGCAGAAATAAAACCGCTTGGTTTTCCACCAGGGGAGGATGCTTCAATAATATCTGCCATGACTATACTAATACTATCAGGTATAAGAAGATAACAGGTTGTCAACATAAATCAGGAATAGACGTCTGGACTCAGTGGCTAGTACAAACCGCTAACAATTCTTATGATTAATATTACTTTTCTCAATCTTTCTGTTTTAGGAAAGCATTTTGAAATAAGATTCAAAAACACCAAGCACTAGAGTACCTGGGACTTGTAGTAGGTCTTAATTTATAAACTTAACGCATTCGTTTGACCCGGTGCTATTTACCCATACGGGCTGACAAGGCCTAACGGTGGGAAATAATAGTGCCTTACAAAATGTGTCGTCTGAAATGTTAATATAAGAAATGTGGTATCTTTCCGTAGGTTAGAGTATTATCAATGTTGTTGACAATGCAACACTGCCACCAAAGCATAAGCGAAGTGTTATATATTATATATAGTATATATTATAATCTTTCCCGTGTATGAGATTATAGCCTTTGAAAAAAGATTGGCAAAAATTTTTTATTGGGGCTTAAATACTAAACATCTGTAACTAAGAAGTCTTGCAATAACGGAAAACATGGTTGCGATGGCCAATAGGAAAAAATACACCAGTATAACCATTTGTCATTATAATGACTTTTTTAGAGTATTATTTAAAATCAGAAAAAATTAAAAACAGTAGGAAGACGTAAAAACAGTCTGCGTGCAAGTTCATTGTAAAAATGCGTCCACGGCTACCACGTCGGAGCTCTGTGTCCATGAAACATGTCTCTGGTGTACTTTGCGCTATTATGAGATGCGAGCAAGCCAATTTTTGGTTGACCGAAATATTGTACAACGTCACGAAAGACCCTATGAGAAAGTGATCGTTCCGTAACTGGTGTGAATAATCTAAAGGCGGCGTTCACGGAGTCCACGTTATAATTTATACGTATGAGGCGAAAACCCAAAGACCACTTGATCGCACCACCTTCGTGTTAACCATGCGTAGTATATTGCGCAGTTATACCTATTTCAGGCCCAGAAAAAAAAAAACTGCCATTAACCCATAAGTTATTTAAATGGCATGCATTTTTATCTTTTGCAGCTTTCTATTTGCCATGGATTAAAACTAACAGACAGCGCCCCAGCCTGCGTTGAAAGCGTCAGCATAATAAACTCAAGTTCAAAAATGTTCTTACCCATATCCAATGGCCATAAAGTTGCCATCAATATTTGAGGATCACCAGAAAAAATCATCATCTAATATAATACTAGGTAGTGAAATTCTGTTTCATAATTATCATGCCTTATTCAGTAAAGCAACGAAGTTATGTCGCTCTAAAATCTTGGTATATAATTGAACTTAGCTGCGGGGCACGTGGCGACATAAAACTCTGATAGCTCCGAGCGCACTCGCAAATAGAACATGAAGGTCATTTAGAAAACTTTGCAACAAACTCTGCATTTAAAGTCTCATCTGATTTTATCAAGGAGAAGAAATTAGTATCGTTTTAATCTTCGAATTCAGCGTCCAGGTTCTTGAGGCGTTTATTTGATCATAACGCAATTGAAGACGAAACAGCAACAACATAGTATAATTTTCAATATGTATTTCGTTAAATAGTTCATACATTTATCGTACGCATCGCTTACGCGAAATGGCATCTAATGTTGATGGAAAACCGTGATAACTCGGATAAGTAAAGACTTCCCGCATGATTTTAGTGAACATAAGTGCAACAGAAATCCTAAATGATAATACATAAGGAGTAAGTAGGTACGTATTTTAGCCGAGTTATAGGGCTGATCCATCAGAAAACTGCATAGTAGTAGGATGCACCCTTTAAGCCGAAGGTGGCTAGGTATTACCTTGCACTACCTTGCCTGCTGTACGGCAGTAAGCTTCCATTTTAAAATGCTCGATCTAGATGTATTTGTTCATGGGTGGTAAATTTAGTTTAAAACCCTTGTCACCGAATAGGCTTTGAATGGAATGAGGAATATCTCTGATTATGAATTTGTCACGTGACACAGATAAAAGTCACCAGTGTCATGTCTATGCTTTCCTCAAAAAAACTTGTTCTGAGGAATTGATGATTGACAAACAACGGTTCGGAATGGAATATAGCAACCATTTTGATCAAATCAAGTACAAACTATTGTTTGTTACTTAAAACCAACAATCATAAAAGTGTGGAGATAAGTCTACTTGCATGTACCTGCGTCCATGATGACCTTGTGCCTGGGCACGGGTCTTGACACACCACACTGTTGTGTAGAGGCAGGAAGCTCCTGATGTCATCAGTGGTCATCTGCTGTAACCTCCTCGCCCCCTCCCCTTTTTTGCCGGATGTCAAGGAGGCGCATTCCAGTTTCACTGGTAGGAAGTTGATCAAGTAATGGTCAATGGAGCAGTGGGCTCTTGTGGCTTAGCAGGTTTCTTTGGATAGCGTTGAACCAAACAATAAACCATCTCGTTCGGGCGTCGCTGATCATAAATATTATTATCATTTCATTTAAAATTTATTTATCAAAGTATGGAGTGACGAGCCATATTCAACTTTGCGTGGTTTAGTAATGCGAATGACACAACAAACGGCATCCATTGCCGTGATATTTCATGGAACATGTTATCGCCCTTGAGCAGCAAGTCTCTTGTTGACGGCAGTGACCCGAACCAAGTTATTGCTGGAAAAGAACCAGCGTTAAGCATTTTATCACGACTCGAACCATCAGTACTACGGCTGAAAATTCCCGCATTTAACTTTGATGATTGTAACAACCAACAATAAATTATCCAGTACTAAGCAGTCTTTTAGTAACTTGTCCTTATTTTCTCTAGGATTCCTAGTGTAAAAAGTGCCACAAATATGGACTGCGGACTCGTGGACTTACACCTGATTGTCACATGTCTCGTGGTCACGCAACATTGCAAAGGATCGTACTTGACAACTTGTCAAGTATGTTTATGCCTAAGTCAGGTGATTCGGACGTAGATTCACTACAAGCGAAGAGTAGTTCGGGGTCCAGACCAGATTATGTGCTGGCAATTTGATCTACATAACAGAACAGCATCATTCAGGGTAAAGTATTCGGTTGACTCCGGCCGAAATGGTTTCAGATGCAGTCAGTGCTGGCTTTGATTTAGTTATAGTCACTGTCCTTAGCTATTTCATGATCCTCGTTCCCAAAATTACATTTTGCAAATTGAGGTTGTGAGGAATAGAAAAAGTAGGTAAGTACTTACTACTACCTAGGTACCCGAGTACCTTAAGTTCGCAGAGGAACATTACAACTATTTTAGATTGTATGTATTTTCTGCTTAGGTCATCGTTGGAGACTCGCAGTCAACCCCGATGCCATGGTTGGTCATATATTTATTTTTTATTCTGATTTGGCAAATGTCAACGTTAGAGACCCGCAGTCAATCCCAGAGCATTCCAAATCAGTTTTACCAACCTTCATCATTTTGATGATGAATCAATCCAAGAAATAATTCTTCGTTTTCTTGCATAATTTTTCTATTTGACACTGCACACCTTTTTTGGCATATTGCTCAGAAGGTGCGTGCGATAGTTACCGCGCACAAAAAAGGAATGAGCAATTGACGTACCTACGACGGGGCTGAGCAGATGGAAAATAGGTTTTAATGTTTGTTTTTTAAATCTCTAAAAAAGGTGCGGTTGTTACCCAGTATATTAGGGAAACTACGGTGTTAATCATATATGAATAATGAAGCAATGAAATATAATTAAACCCTACGTCGAAACGTTACACACACAATATAATACACTGGTGAGCACTCACACAGACTCAAAACCAGAACCAGAGACAGAGCCAGATAGAGCTTGTGGTAGGCCTACAGAACGAGTATTGAGCGCTTGCCTACGTTAGCAAGCAAATAGGTAGGTACTCAAAGTATTTTTGGCCGACTATGGCGTTTTTTATTGATTTTATATTTATTATTACTACACTTATGGAAATCACAAAGATTTTTTTAATGTAAAGTCACCCGAAATAAAAAATAACTTTTTTTTATTTTTTTATGGTTTGAAATAAAGATTTTGTATTTGTATATACTTCTAACTATGTTTATATACTTATATAGTTTGAAAGAAACTCTAAGTATTAACTCTACTTTTTGTACAGCCTAATTAAAAAGCATCTTCCTGTTACTTTTCCTCGTATTTTCCGCGCTTAGTTTACGTTCTGTCCCGTCGGGTAACCATTTCTACTAATTGGCAATTAACAAGACTCGCCAATCTAATTTTTAGGTTCTATTAGCTTCCTCACTTAGCCCCGTTTAGCCGTAATCGATATAGATCAAGCAAATTTATCTTGTGTTCCGACTGTGTAACTGAATTAGGTAGGTATACTAGGTAGGTTTGTTAGGTATACTAATACTTCGCTGGGACTTTGGAGAGCATTTCAGGCGCTCTGTCCCCCGGATCCAGAAGGTGGTGGGTGCTCTGCATAGACTGCTACCAAATCTCGGGGGACCCAGGGAGGGCGTTCGCCGTCTCTATGGAGGGGTCGTGCGATCAATGGCTCTCTATGGAGCACCCGTCTGGTCAGGGAGACTAGCGGGTGTTAGGCGCTATAGGATGTTGTTCAACAGCCTACAGCGTCCTATAGCCATTCGTATCGCACGAGGGTATCGGACGATATCGTTTGAGGCGGCGACAATCTTGGCGCGGTTTCCGCCCCTTGATATCTTGGCGAGGATGGATGCTCGCGTATATGAGCGTCTCCGGACTAATGATGGGAGTGGAACTGCGCCTGCTGAAGTGCGGGTGCAGGAGCGCCGACGTGCGCTTGTGGAGTGGTGCGAGCGGTTTGACGAGCCGCGAAGCTCGCGCCAGCGCATCCTCGGCGCTATTGCACCGAACTTTGAAGCCTGGCTGGGACGAGAGCATGGATACGTCACCTATCGCCTTACTCAGGTACTCACCGGGCATGGATGCTTCGGTGAGTATCTGAGTAGGATCGGACGTGAACCGACGCCACGATGTCATCATTGTGGATCGGAATGTGATTCTGCGCAGCACACGTTGGAGCAATGCTCAGCGTGGTGCGAGGAGCGCAGGATTCTGGTCGACAGGATCGGGCAGGACCTATCTCTGTCCAGCGTAGTTGAGGCTATGTTGGCGGATAGGACGGCGTGGATGGCTGTGGCTTCTTTCTGTGAGACGGTTTTAGTCCGGAAAGAGGCTGCTGAGCGAGATCGGGAGAGAGCCGATCCCGCTCGGAGAAGGCGGCGGAGGCGAGGTGCTGGCAACAGCCGCCTCGCACGGCCTGCCCTGTGAGGGGGCTGAGTGGTACTCCCTGCCAAACAGGGAGACTTTCGGGTCCGTGGGTGGTCGGAGTTAAGGGCCCGGCTGGTCAATAACGGACTCCGGGAGGGCGGCTGGCACATTGTGGTATGTGCTGCCGTAGCACCGCTAGTGCTGGGATCGTGACTGTGGGTGTCATTCTCCCGGGACGTGCTTCAAATGGCAATATGCGATAAGGACTCCAGCGAAAGCCGTTTAGGGGACCTGGAGTCTTTGTTAAGCATCGAGGCCGGCCACCGGGGTGGTTTTAGTGAGTCGACGAGTTCGTCAACCTCACACTACCTTGCCGCATCCCTTAAATGCGGTAAGGTGTCTGATAGCAGATTTCCCCCCGACAACAAAAAAAAAAAAAAAGGTATACTAATACTATTGAATGCAATAGTTTGTGAGTAAGTGGGTGTGTGTGTGTGTGTGTGTATGTTTGTTTGTTCCCACCCATCTTCTTAACGGCTATAGCGATTTCTGCTAAAAGGATTACCTTTTAGCAGAAGCCGTTGAAGATGAATTATCATCTTCAAGCCTTAAAAAACAATATACCTATGAGTGTGGCCATTCTGGTGGTGGAGTTTATAGCATTCACAAAAAAACAATGACTGCTCAACGAGCAAAGAAATTGACAGAAATTCAGAGCAGATTATCTACGCCTGGGAATTTAAGGCCCGTAGGCAGAAACAATGCTTGAGTCTGAGGCAAGCCTCAAGCATAGGTTTTTGGCAGTTATCCATTGATAAGTGCCAAAAATCCATGCTTGAGGCTCGACTCAGACTCAAATACGGGCCTAAGAGTGAGGCCAAACGAGCGTAATTTTGTGAGTCGTGAGTCACGTATTTTCGGTCGCAGAAATTCTGCCTGGCAGAAATTCTGTTGGGATGCCAGACGAGCGCATTTTATTCAGTTACTATCAAACGTTTATAGCGGATGTTTGCGTCGTGCAATGTAACCGATGAAAATTTTGTGTATTTACGAAGCATATTTAGAAGACGAAGAAGTAGATAACACCAGAAAACAATTAAAATCAAAAAGCTATGTGCCTTCCCGAAATGACAGAAAACGAATCCGCCCCGCAAACTCAATTCGGTCCGAATAACGCGTGTGAGTCGGCAGGCAACTCATTTTGCGTCGCCGTGTGAATGAAACAGGACTTTTGTATGAAACCGAATGCAGCAGAATTTCTACGACCGAAAATACGCGACTTACAACTCAAAAAATTACGCTCGTTTGGCTCCACCCTAAGTCTCCATTTGTTTTTATCAATCCCATACGTTTTTACGTCATGAAATTTAATACAAAATTTTAAAGTAATATCTCTTGCAATAAATTACGGGTAGCTTTAAACTTAGAATTTTGAAATTTCGGGGCGAAAAATAAATGAATGCGATTAAGTGGAGTACATTGCTAAATTAAATTTAGCAAGACCTAGTGTAATTAAGTACGATAATTTATAAAATTCACAGTCATGCATGTAGGGGTTACTATCTAATTTAACTTGAATGCCTGGCTTCATTTTAAACCTTTTTTTTTCGGAAAAGTACGGGATTTATTTAATTGCAGTGCAAATTAGTAATGCTTTGTTGGTAATACGTTTTTAGTTTAGAACCACCATCAAAAAAATTTTTGGATTACTTACAAGGAAATCATAACTGAAAAGCAAATTTTTTTCCAGTATCTAAAAAATTGGTAGGTACATAATTTGAAATAACTTTATATTCAACCTACATTAACCTACTTTTGGTTTTATTATTACCATTTTCCGGAGTCCGTGCCAACACTCCAACACAACCTCGAAAATTATTTTACTCCATCACAAAAATGTGCATTCAAACGTACCTAATATTTATAAGGCGCCGAAATCTGGCAAAATGAACGTCAAACATTGTGCGACAAAGGTTTCGCATCACATGTATTCACGGCACGTAGTTTACGTTTGGTTTTCCATACACGACATGGAAATGAACGTAAAGTAACCGTTTTCCCAAAACGGCACCCGTATCGTGACGGCCACAATAGGCCTGACGACTAATTTTCAAAATCTCTTCTATCATATTCAGAAGTATCTATTATGTCTAAAATATATCATATTTCTGTAGGAAATTAAGGTTTTTGTGCAATAAAAGTACATTTAAATTTAAACTTTCAAATTCACGCCAAAACGCTCGCTGGTGTCATGGCGTCTGTTATTACGTCACGGTTATAGTATATCAACAGTAAACATTGGTGCTTTTGTACTAAATCGGAATGACGTTTAGGAAACCGTGACGTAATTCGCTCTGACCGGTGTTTGAGCCATCATGGCGGATTGTTGTATTTTGTAGATTTATATTATCAAATAAATTGTCAATCTCGACATTAATAAGAGTATAAATACATTTTTTAAAATCTTTGAATCCTTTTTCATTAGATCAGATAAATATTTTGGCAATACTTGATTACTGTCGTCATGCCTATTATCTTCGACTTTTTGATTTATCTGCGCATCCCCGTGGTTATCTAGATCAAACAAACTTAGACTTGTCCAAAAAAATAATATATCTGACATCCCTAAGGAGGCTTCAATGATACCTACTTGGTAAGATCTTTATAGGATTAGGTTAGGTATTTGAGGAAATGAACGATGATAACGGAAAGTGAGATGTGTGAAATGGAACGTAGTATGAAGAATGTGAACGACTGAATGAGATAATATGGAATGAACCGGTGAATGTTTTACTTTAAAGATCGATGATGAAGGCTCTCTTCTTCCTGGGAAATCCATTCACACAGTTCCTGCTAGTGTATCTTTATATTCCGGGTTTTATAAAGTAAAACAAAGCAGTCGAAGAAAATCATTGTTTATTATTTTATGTATCCCACATCATATTTGAGTTTTTTCCAAGAGACGATCTCTGCTGTAGGTGTAACAATCGGCAGAGACGGCACCTTTTTTTTAGGAAACAAAGCCTAACGGGAAAACTACGGCGCATTTCCTTTTCTTTGTTTTAGGCCGGATGCTCGAAATTTTGGGAAGGTATAGAGGTAGGTTAGTGCAAAAATCTTTTTAGATTTTGCACACAAATATTTTGGTGGAATATACGTTTATAGTATTCAGAAAAGCACTGGTGGTCTAGTGGTAGTGGCCCCGCCTTCCGATCGTAAGGTCGTGGGTTCAAATCCAGTCGTGTTCCAATGAATTTTCTGTCGAAAATGTATGTACACAATGCTAGTGCTTTCAAACAGTGTAGGAAAACATCGTGAGAAAACCCACGGCTTAGTCAGCTCCGCACGTATTGACCATGACTTTCCTGTGGATCAGATCGACGCGCGCTGACATCAGCTGTCAGGATGGAAATAAGTGGGCACTGTAGCGTCCCGTAAGTATAGGCATGAGTAATCACAGTTGCCCCTCACGCTATATAAAATCATCTACAACAGATGCAAAGGCCTGTTTACTTTTACTTAGTGATCAGAACAAAAATGGTATTATTGGCACATTGTACGTTGTCTGGTAGACAGTAATGGGCATCTCAAAATTATCCCAAGTTACTTTTTTAAATATTTAAATTGATTGGAAAGTATGTAATAACTTTTATATAACAAAATAAAAAAAACACTGGTGCATGTCTATTTATCTTCAAAAGTTCCGATAGAACTACAGCGGAAGTTTCTAAGCCACGAACGCATAAATATTATTACACCATAACTTCTATAGCCATCCCAATGACTTGTGTTGTTCGGCAAATAGCCTTCGGTCCCATGCAAGTTCAAGGCCCCAATAATGGTAGCTCGGACAAAATTTAGTCTTTACTTTACCCTTCCGCAAGCTTGCCCATCAGGGCCCGTCCAATCTGTAGACGCGTTACTTTTAAATGAAATGCTTAGGAGGAACCTGGTTCCCTGGGAACTGGGAAGTTTTACGGAAAAGTTGAGAGTTTTTGGTTATAAAAAGTTTCGGTGTTCTGTTACATTTCAATAGAACATTTTTGTTGCGTAATTTCAATATAAGTTCTATATTTTCGTTGCGGGTTTTAACCTTTTACCTTTATTAGTTTTTTCGTAATTTACTCAGAACAAAATATTGCGAACAATGGCAAAAAGTCTTTCCATCTCTTTATGAAGAGAAAATGTTACCCAAAAAAAAGTAACTTGTTTATCCGCACTGTTATTGCGCCGAGGGCTCGCTGAGATAAACCCATTTCTTTTTAATTTTCCTTCTGGAAATTACTTCTATTCCCTCGTGGAATAAATGTGGACTGCACTACCTCTTAGCTTTCTTTTTAATTTATTTCATTACGTCTGCTTGTTCGCAGGCGTATTTACGGTTTGATTTACCTACCATTTAGTAGGTACATTCTTAGTTCACTCTTTATTAAATCTACTAGTTCATAATATCACTATATTAAAAATCCTCCGATAATTCAAAGGATTTATTGTGAATCCAGTGGATTGTAAAATGAAGGCGGAGTAAAAAAAAAACTGCGTATTGACTACATGTCTACCTGTAGTTTTTAATTGAAACTAGTAAGGTTATTTTTTTCTAAGGGTTTATTTTTCGATCTATTGATGAGTTTATCCGGGCTTGTCAAAAACAAAAACATGGACTTACATTTTTTATTCATCGAAAACCGTTATTCCGTAGATCTACAATTTGAAGATGTCTAATGCTTATTTACAATACATTTTCTTTACAATATCTGCCTTTATTAGTTTTATTTTATTTATTATATGAATAACGTAATGATTATAATATTACAATCGGGTCCTAGTTTTTTTCTTAGCTTTATGAGGTAGAGTAACTTTTTAATTATTAACTTCTTGTTCTTGTTTTCTCTGATCTTGATCAGCTTCATTAGTGGGTTTGTAAAAAAGTAGATCATCAAAGAAGGATGAGAAGTTTGTCTCAGCGCCTTGAAACATGAGACTCATTGGCAAATGAGTAGCTTCGTGAGAATATTTGTTTTTAAAACAGCTGTTGTCACGCCACTTCATCAGATCGAGGCTGTAGATATGAGTACAGGGTACAGGCGAGTTCCTGAAACAAACAAACAAATTATACATTGAAAATTATATTTTCTACTAGCAATAAATAAAATAAACAAATATTGCGGTCAATCCACACAACACTATCTAGCCCTAAACTAAGCAGAGTGTGTACGGTTGGAACTAGGTAGCGAATATAATATTTTTGTTTTTGCAAATACTGACTTCTATAATTGTGTTGGTTCCTATTCTTTCTCGGTCGTATCCTAAATAAACCGAACATTTAAGCCCTGCGTACATCAAGGCAATGGTAATGACAATCAGCTGAAACGCTGTCAAAAATCGCTGTCATATTTGACAGCGTTTCAATAGATATGCGCAGGCCTTTAGAGAACTCGCTTTTCAAAGTACGGTTAAAATTGCATTAGGAAACGTACTCATTTTGTCTCATTATTTCATAACATAAAGCGCCTCAAAGTCTGCTACAAGAAGCCTTCGCGTTCATAATACATCACGTATAGAGGGTATGAATACTTGACGACTTAAACCATTTTTGGTGTCCTCAATCCTCATTCCAAATACGAATACGTATAAGTCGTATAATATTCAAATTCTCCCTTTTATTCTCTTCTTCGCGTTTACTTGATTACGTTCCTTTCGTACGTAGAGCCATTTAGGCTTCTAATGCCGTACTTATTCTTTGTTCGTTCATTTAATTTGTTTTATTTTAAATGCAAATTGTGCTGGAATTGTATGAGATGTTCGTCTCGGTGTCGTATTTTATTGAGAAAGCGTTGGTGTATAACCAAGATACATTAAACAACCCAGACCTAGATTTTTTTTTATTAATCTGTGTCCTTCATACTGTTTGCCTACAACGTACGGCAGAGATAACTACCAACTGAGTTGCAAGTAGTTTTGGGCGTTTAAACGACAAGCATTTAATTAAGCAGACTTTTTTCGTTAAGCATCTAAACAAAATTACAATGTGCACTTTTCGCTTAGTTCCTTATTTTTATCACCAAGCAAGCATACCACTATCAACAATGAGAAAAATATAACTCAGTGAAACTAAACAGCGACAATTTAAATACATTATGTTGAAAATGTTTAACCTTTTGGATAATGTTCCCGTTATAAAGTTATAGTCTGCTTTTTGCTTTTGAAAAGTGAGCAAAGTGTTATGCAAGTTGAAAAATGAATAGGTGTCTTCTAGACCATCCTGCTTCATCGACGGCTATATCGTCGCTTACCATCAGGTGAGATTAGATTTTAGCCAAAAAATGGTCTTTAGCATGTGAAAAAAAAAAGCAGATGTGTGAAAAAGCAACTCACAAAAATCCTTTATAAAAATAAGCGTAAAGTATGTTAGAAATTTTAAGCCGTTATTCACAACTTTAGTTGCGAGCCCAGTAATTGAGGACTTGATGTCCACTCCATAATTCAGTGAACTTTGAACAATTAAACATGAAACCAATGAACATTATTTAATAATGTCCATACATACCCCGGTTTAACATTCAGGAAGGCTTGCGGTTGAATGTATTTAATGCCCTCCGCATTATCGCATGCTAGCCGCGCCATGTTAGTCTTTCTGATCTCATGTAATTGACCTGTGGACGTTTTTCAGTGAATAAAACTTTTAAAATAAAGCACGTTCAACTGGAAAATGTTTTAGCTACGGCTATTACAATGTGAATAACGACTGCGCTGAAAAACGTGTTTTAAGCCAAAACGTTTTCCACTCCATCGCTGGTTTTGTTATTTTAAACTGTTGTTGAATGACTGATTCAATAGTTTTGATGACGAAATACTCAATGCAATATATTTTTTTTGCTTTGTCATGGTTCTGTTCATACATATTTAATATGAATTCGTAACATAGTTAAAGGAAAGAGAAGACCAAGGATAAGCTACATGAGCCAAATAAACGCGAAGATCGCCGTCATGTCGTTTAAGGAGGTCAAGGAGGTTGCCCTCAAAAGAAATACCTGGAGAAAAATGCATACATTACGCCGACAAGAGCATTGCTTTTAGATAAGAAGAAGAAGAAGAAGAACATAATTATGCCTTAACACAGATTCTCCTTGTTTAGGTACGTTTCTCCAACTAAGTTAAGTTATTATTATAACAAATTTAGTTGTACCTTTTGTATAAGCCATAACCACTACCATACTGCATACTTCGTTGCAAGGTGAAGGAAAACATAGTGATGAAACCCGAGGTTTCGACTTAGGAAACTCTAGAGGTGAGCGTTCATTCAAATGCAAAAAGCTTGGTGGTATGAATTAAGGTATATTGATAACTACTGAACCTATATTATTGAAAATATGTTATTACATACCCAATGAAAAACTATGAACCTGATCGTTTCGTTCATACCAAAATCTGTCGGAATACCTAAATATTTGCAATTGCTTTGTCATGATGCAAAATAATGTTGGTCCGACAAAGGTTCCTTGGATGAAGTTCTCACTCATGATGCCTGCAAGTAGGTCTATGTCATCAACCGTATCGTAAAGATGACTCAGTGTTTCCATTTTCTAGAAAAAAATAAACAATTCCATCAGCGGCCAAGTGCGAATCGGTCTCCTTACCAGATCTCGTTCAAACCAATTTTCGGTGGAAGTTTGCACATTATATTATTTTTTTAGTTTCATCATTTTCTTGTTTTAGAAGTTACAGGGAGAGAGGACACATTTTACCTCTTTGGAAGTGTCTCTCGCGCAAACAAAAACGATATTAGAAACTTACATGTATGTTTTTTTTTATGTGGCAAGTGATGATACGGACGGACAGACAGGCATATTATGACGAATCTATAAGGGTTCTGCTTTTGCCATTGGCTACGAAACCGTAAAAATCAAGTGTTTATTCAATAATTCAGTGGGTCAAAACGCATCATAAAACCTCACCTCAACATCCATGACATCTAAAAGATCATCAAATCGTTTAACTGCCTTTATGCCGCATAGATCCCGGTAGTCGTTATAGCCTCGGAGACCCATATCCCTGCCTCTCTGAATATCAATCGCAGCTAAGTCGTGAGCCTTTTGCAAATCCCCATAAAAGTTATCTGAAATCTGACCGGAACAAAAATCAGTAAGCCTACCACAAGCTCTGACAAGTTCTGTCTCTGCTTTTGAGTCTGTGTGTGTGTTGACTAAATGAATCCTACGTCGAAACGCCACGCACACAGTATAGTACACTGGTGAGCACTCTCACAGACTTAAAACCAGAGCCAGACAGAGCTTATGGTAGGCCTACAGCACTTCAGAAAATTCAGGTCAATAGAATCATAATCCTTTTAATGAATTCTTGGGTTACCTCAGGGTCTTGAATGTCGTCAATTTTAGCAGAACTTTGAAAGAATGTTCCTCGATTGATTTCTTCGAAGTTTTTATCTTGTTCGATAAGTCCTTGTCTGTATAAGGTTTCGCTATGAGAGAATTCCCCTTTGTAGTGATGGTTTTCGGTGTATAATCTAAAATAATATTTTCATAGATGAATTCTTTATTTTTGCTTTGAATATTCAAATCCACTGTACAGAATAAATAAAAACAAATCTTCAATATTACAAAGGTCTTGAACCAAATATTTTCTTTCATCTAGAACTTATAGAAATATCCATCATAAGAAAATATCCATCATAATAAAACTTGAAAGCTAGCTTTGCGTTCCAGTTCTTTGGCTCCACTCCAAAGAAAAACGTTTGTAGAATTCAGGTGGGTAAGTATCTAAGTAGGTACTTAAGTATTTAGTCAATATACATTTACAAATATAAAGAACGAAGATGTTACTATCGGAGTCTCAAATGAGTCAATAAATAGTGAGAGAGTAGTATTTTACTTACTTGACTCTACCATCAATTAGAGTGTGGAAGTATCTAAAAGCGATCTCAAACTCCGCGTAAACTTGTGGTGGTAAATCTTCATCATAATATGATACAACATGAGCAACTTGGTCTGACACGAGCTCATAAGACAACATGTGCTTGAAACCTGTAATTTTTTTCTATTTTTAACCGACTTCCAATCAAAAAGGAGGAGGTTCTCAATTCGGTTGTATGTTTTTTTTTTTTTTTTTTTTTATTTTTATGTTTGTTACCGCATAACTTCGTCATTTGTGAGCCGATTTGAAAAATTATTTTTTTATCTGAAAGGTACTGCTTCCAGATTGGTCCCATTTTAATTTTATTAAAATCGGTGTTGCCATTTTTTTTTTAATAATTTTTTTAATGTTTGTAACTGCATGCCTTCGTCATTTATGAACCGATTTAGAAAATTATTTTTTTATTTGGAAGGTTATTTTTACGTCCAGACTGTCCCAAACAAATTTCATTAAAATCGGCTTAGCCGTTTGGCAATGAAGTCGGTTTCTCAAGTTTTTTAAACTTATAATTATAGTAATCGTGGAACTCCCAATGGAAGGTTCAAATACGTCATGGCATTGGTTGAAACTAAATGTTTCAAAATTTTGATTTCTCATTTGTATGGACGTGGGATTCGTGGGACTAACTTAAATCCATGTTCCATATAACTAATAAATAAAGTATTCCGGAAATAATCAACAATTGCATATTTCATTTTTAAGCCCAGGTAACGTAGTTATAAAGGCCTGGCCGATGGGGAATAAAGGTTCTCGAATTGTGACCACGAACTGAAAGACAAAACGTAGAGCGCCCACTCACCAGATGGACCAACCACATTGTTAAGATCGCGGGAAGTCCAGTGGATGGCAAGAGCAGAATCATTCTTCCTGGAAATGTGTAGGGGAGGTTATGTCCAGCAGTGGACTTCTTCAGGATGATGATAATGAACGTATATAGGTATGTGGAGATTCTAGAAAAACTCACTTAGCAGCAGTGGTAATAGTTCATACATAAATATATTGGAAGCCGTCGCTATGTTTATCTGCCTCGCAACTTTGAATAGTCTATCATCCTTCCAGCATGGATTGATCTTCTGAAGAGCTTCTGCTAATCGATTGTGTTCCCGCATGAAAAATATTCCTAATGTTGTGGTTCTTAGGCCATAATTTCCTGCTTCTGGAAAACCTATGAGGAAGAATCATTGACTTTTGGTTTCTAACACTGTTGTTAAGAACAACGGGATATTTACCATGATTTAATTTTGTGAGTTTTTACTCCCAATATTTTGGCACAGTTGCATGCACCATGATGGGGCAGAAAATCGATCTACCCTCTTTTATTGGTTTCAACACTAATTAATTTAATCATGGTAAATATACCGTTTATAAAATTAGTTAGATTTATTAACTTTTAAATTCGATTTTAAAAATGTACTAGCATTTTTTACAAAAAAAACATTTACAAACCCTATGATTGATTTTCTTAGGCATTTAATGTCAAAGCGACAAAACAAATAATTTGTACAGATTGAAATTTGAAAATGAATAGTTTTAAACGTATGTGTTTATTTACTTCTTTATACTATCAAAAATCATCCAATAATATTTGTTTTACTAACCAAACTGATAGCATGTAGTTTCATTGTTCATGTTTTGAATACAAACATCCTCAGACTTCAAGCCTCTAGTTATGTTTGGAATAATTTCAGTACTAGTAGGTTCAATAAAGTTTTCAGTTTCAGTCACGTTTTCTTTCAAGTTGTTTTCTTCGGTCTTCGTTGATTTCTTATCAGTATCTCTTTTTATGGAATCTTTTTCTGCTTTTTCTGTGTTTCTTGGATTTAATCGTATATCATTGATATCCTGAGGGACATACCTCTGGCTTCTTTTTTCTAAAAGCAACATCCCATGTTCACCTTTTCTTATCTTAGCAAGAGCATCGTCATTCACACCATAAATTGTCGATAAATCCAGCAAAGGAGTTTGGAAATTTATCTAAAAATAAAACGGTCATATTTTCGCATTTTATCATTAGTTAGCATATTTTTAGGAGAGAAGCATAAAAGCACTTTTTTTAAAAACAATTCTCGAACTAACTAAACATTTATTTTTACATTGAAATTAACATTAAATGGCACATACAAATTATAATTACAAATGAACACTAATTCAACACAAAAACGTCTGCATAGCACAAAGTCTCGGAAAGTAATGAGCGCGCGGTGGCAGCGGCGCGCTTTATATAGTCGGTCGGTTGCTGGTGCCGTTATCAGGGTCGGTGTCGTCTAATACGGCCTCTCCTGACACCCTGACGTCCCTGTCAGGCTCTGCTAATAAGTCAGCGTCGAGTACAGGAAGAGATCTACACGATGGCCCTGGTTCAGTCTCATCTGGCCGCGATGAGGGCCCTGGCTGGTTAGCTTCTGGTCTAGGCGAGTCTGCAAGCTGATCATCTACTACATCATCTGGACAGTCCGAATCATCGGTTGCATCTGAAATGAGTTTCACAATGTTACCAGATTGCCAAGAATACAACATTAGACCATGTTAGTTAGGTTAGGCTATTAGTCAAAATTAAGAACACCATCACCTAACACCAGGCAGAATGAAGTAATTAGGAAGGTGTTGATTTATAATCCTTGTGAACCATAAACCAACAGTCCCTAATCAAAATAAAAAAATATAGGGTCGACTAGCATGTATGTAATACATGCACTTAAGAAAAATATAAGGTCGACCAGTGTGTACGGTACGCGGCTAAGAAAAGTATAAGGTCGACCAGTATGTACGGTACGCACATAGTATAAGGTCGGCCAGTATGTATGGCACGCGCATAAGAAAAGTACCTACAAGGGCAACCAATATGTACGGTACGCACATAATGTAAGGTTGCCCAGTATGTACAGTACGCACTTAGGAAAAGTATAAGGTCAACCAATATGTACGGTACGCACATACTGTAAGGTTGCCCAGTAAGAAAAATGACGAACACTGAGCACTCACACGGCAGAGGCGCTTTAAAGTTTGCTTGCCACTCAGCGACTCTCCGGCATAGGCTCTAAACAGTTCGCATACCGAAAAGCTTTCGCACCGTATCAATAAGGCATAGGCTCCAGACAGTTCGCGTACCTCACGGTGGCTACAGGCATAGGCGCTTTAAAGTTTGCATACCACATAGACTTCAAGCCCACCTTCAAAAAAGGCAGCACACGTTTCAGGAGTCCACTCTCCTCTCCAAGGCACCATGAACTGAGCAGCCGCATAGGAAGTCTTCCCATACGCTCCAGCAAGTAACTTCAGTTCATATCGGTCATTAGAAAGGGCCTTAACAACTCGGTAGGGTCCTCTCATACCAGGGTCCAGCTTTCCTTGGGACTGAGCATACTTGATGACAAAAACCGTGTCATTTACTTGAAATACTCGAGGTGGACGCCTGTCTTCATTGACAACCGCATCTTGCTGAGCTTGGTTTCTCACCAACCGTTCGGCCGTCCTCTGTCTGAGCATCTCTCGTCTAGACTCTCGATTGACTGCTCCTTGGTTAATAGCAATGTCTCTTATCAGGGATCGTATCGCAGGCGTAGCACTTTCGTGACCGACCAACAGGTTTAAGGCAGATGTCTGTGTGGTTTTCTGCTTTGTCAAGTTTAGAATAAGCTGCAACTGCCATAATTCATCAGCCCACTCGTTCTTTTGTTGACTGGCAACGATTCGCAGCATATTTAGAACCGTACGGACATAACGCTCGACCTGACCGTTAGCGTGATGCATTTCTGGTGTAATGCGATGTAACTGCACGCCCAAAACTTGCATCCAAGATGTGAAGCCCGCTGACTCAAACATACGTCCCCTATCCGATACAATTAGCTTAGGTGTACCAAACAATGACATCACTAACTTAAATACACGCTTAAGTTCGTCAACATCCTGACGATTTAAAGGCATTAACAAACAGAATTTTGTGAATGCATCGACCACAAGCATGACATACTTGTAACCTTTTGACACGGGGAGAGGTCCCAAAACATCTACATGTAGTGTATCAAATGGAACATCAGGTTTGTTCCAAGAAGTGATAGGCTGCAACGGTGCGCGTGGTACACGCTTGTGGGCGATACATGTCAAACAGTGAGCCGTGTATTTTACAACAAATGGTCTAAGACCAGGAAACCAGAAATGTCTTAAGATCAAATCTACTACTTTATCAGCGCTAATGTGACCATGCTCGTCGTGGAAGATGCGGAGGAGGCTCAAGCGATGACCCTTAGGAATGTAGCAAAGAAGCCTTGGCTCTTCACCCGTTGCCGTGTAACGGTAATAGAGGATGTCATTTTGTTTCACATATTTTGATGGGTTCAACTGACCTTGTTCCAACGACTGCATCATAGCTTGAGTCTCCTCATCACCTGCTTGGGCAATTTGAGCCCAATTACGAGGACGGTCAATATTATTTACACATGGGTTGCGGCTCAGATAATCCGCGTGTGGCATCATGGCTCCTTTCCTATACGTTATCTGAAAATCATAATCTTGTAGAAAGATCCACCATCTTGCCACACGCGGTAACAAGTCTCTCTTGTTTTGTGTCGCCTTCAGGGCGTTACAATCAGTAATTACAGTAAATTGTACGCCTATCAAATAATGCCTGAAATGTTTTAAAGCTTTGACCACGGCTAGGGTTTCTAATTCATAAGAATGGTATTTTGCCTCAGCACCCTTCGTAACCTGGCTATAGTAAGCCACCACACGTCGGCTACCATCCTTATGAACTTGGTGTAAAATTGCGCCATATCCAAGACTACTTGCATCTGTGTGAACCTCCGCAGGCAAGTCTGGGTCGAATATTGCCAGTACAGGTGCACTGGTTAAGATGGTGATAATCTCTTGGCGAACAAGTTCTTGTTCAGTGCCCCAACAAAACTCAACATCCTTACAAGTGAGACGCGCAATACAAGCAGTCCTGGTAGAATAGTTAGGAATGTATTTCCTAAAGTACCCGGCTAACCCCAAAAATTGTCGAACCTGCTTGACATTTACTGGCACGGCAGAGTCGGCAAGAGCCTGAACTTTACTTGTGGCTGGCCGCACTTCACCGTTTGATATAACGCGACCCAAGTACTCGATCTCAGTGCACAAGAACGAACACTTTTTCAAATTAATGGAGAAGCCTGCATTTGTTAATACTGAAAGCACGTTACGCAACACCTCCAAACCTTCCTTGATTGAAGAAGTGAGTATCAAGCAATCGTCAATGTACACCAATACCTTACCTTCTGTTATTAAGTCACGCAATGTTTTACTTATTATCCGTTGATAGACAATAGGGGCATTGGCTAAGCCGTATGGCATCTTTAAATACTCGTAATGAGCTTCCGGGGTTACGAAACCAGTCAAGGGAATGGAAGACTCATCAAGGCAAATCTGGTGAAAGCCAGTAGCCATGTCCAAGGTCGAAAAATATTTGGCTTTACCTAACCGGTCAATGTGGTCATCAATTAGAGGTAGCGGGTACCGATCCTTAACTGTTCTGTTCGATTCAAAGCACGGAAATCAACGCACATGCGGTCGGAGCCATCCTTCTTTTTCACTAGTAAAATTGGGCTCGAGTAGGGAGACTCCGACTCACGTATGATACCTTTGGCAAGAAGATCCTTTGTAATGTCACGTACCTTTAATTTCTCATCGTGTGACATCTTGTAAGGGCGATAGTACACCGGCTTATCGCTATTTACTTGAATGTGCATAGAACCTGTAGTGACCGTAGAAGTGGCTGTACCTGAGATCATAAATTCAGCATATTCGTCCAAGATAGCAGTTAGTTCGTTCAAGTCGTCACCTGTTACCGACGTCTTGATGGGACGCTGCTCGTCTGGCTCCACAGCAGATGCCACTAGATGCGTGACGTCACGTGTTATGCGCTGAGAATTTTTTGTTCTAACGTATGTCACACCATCACGATTCAGCACATCCGTACCTATAATAATTGGGGCATTCATGCACTCACTAGGTACCACCAATAAGTCAACTTCCAATGATATTCCGTCTAGCTCGATGACAAGGGTGACGTATGAGTGTACAGAAGTCACAGATTCACCTACTCCTTTAATTTGACGTTTTATCGGCTTTTGTCGACACGAGAAATGGTTCACCACTGACGAAGAAATAAGCGAAACATCTATCGCGCCGCTGTCTATCAAAATGTCGACAGGTATACCTTCAATGACACCTACTACTACATCGGTACCTTTTTGCACAGGGGTCGAACAAAAGTTAACGTTACTTTTGTTGCGTTGTTCAGTCCGTTGTTTCGCAAAACATCTACTGATGTGGTGGCCCGTCTTCTTACAGTAAGCACATGGTGAGCCAGATTTCTGGTTATCAGCAGACTTGGGTTCACTATCTTTACCTGTATCAGTAGATTTTTGCTTTTTAGAACAGCTCGCCGCCTTATGCCCCGGCTCACCGCATGTATAGCAACTGGGATTGGGGTGAGACGACCGAAAAGGACGCTTGTTGCTTTGCGTCTTGCCGCTACCGTCATTACGAGACCCTGTGTGACGTGTACCTTGGCCATCGGCGACCAACTCCTTCCCAGGTTTCGAAAACGTAGATAGGTAGTTGACTAGATCATTTGGAACTAGCTTAGCGTTTGTTGCAGTGGCTTTCACGTGTGGATCTTTAATACCACGCAGTACGATAGATGTGATAAGCTCATCACTGAGACCCTTAACAATACGTAAGCGGAGCAAAGATTTTCGGGCATATTCCGCGTAGGTACGAAATTTGTTTGAATCGGTTGACATCACCTCGAATAGAATGTTGGCAGTGTCTATTTTATTTATGCACAAGCATTTAAAATCATTTTTAAAATTACTCCAAGAGCGGTCACTAGTAACCCACTCGTCTAACCATGATTTTGCGTCACCTTTCAAACAACTTCCGATGCGAGACAGGCACTCGTGATCATCCCAGTGGTTGCTCACCTTAGCCCTATCTACCTCAGCGAACCACGCGTCTACCTCGTGAATATTAGGATCGAAATTTGAGACGTAATAGCTACGTGTACTCACCGATTTTAGCGATTGTATAGCCTCCACTATTTGCTCGGTACCGGTCCCTAAGGAGGGCCCAGCAGAATCAACCGGTTGCGCGCGAGTCTCTAAAGCATGTAACCGAGACATGATGGTACCCCAGGACTCGTGGCTATGCCGACCGTGACGACGGCTCTGGCTTCGATAGCTACGATGACGGCGTCGGTCGCGGTCATACATTGTGTCAGGGCTGCTTACATGAGTATAGCTTGAACTTGGACTACGATACCGTGTTTCTCGTCGAGGCGCATGCCCTCGCGATCGCCTTCGTTCACCGTCAGCACGGCTAGCAGCGTTGCGGCGGCTTGGACTACGGCTAGAACGCAGTGTACGTCGCGGGGTGTACCCTCGCGAAGAACTGCGCGAGCGGCGCCTTCGCGAATGCCTGCTGTCCGAACGCCTAGATCGCGGGCTGCGGGAGCGATGATGACGAGAACGAGACCGAGACGATCTATCCATTTTCACCAAGATTGCTTCAATAAAACACGATATAAAACCACAAAAACACGATATAAAACCACACACACAACCTTCACGAAAAAAAAACAGCAAAAAGAGGGTAGTTGAATTTGTACTTTGCGGACGTTTTACCAAAACCAGATAACCGAATGGATATTTTGTAAAATGATTGAAAAACAACTGATTTTACTGTGGGAGTGAGAATCTATCCCACTTCTGATTTTAGGAGAGAAGCATAAAAGCACTTTTTTTAAAAACAATTCTCGAACTAACTAAACATTTATTTTTACATTGAAATTAACATTAAATGGCACATACAAATTATAATTACAAATGAACACTAATTCAACACAAAAACGTCTGCATAGCACAAAGTCTCGGAAAGTAATGAGCGCGCGGTGGCAGCGGCGCGCTTTATATAGTCGGTCGGTTGCTGGTGCCGTTATCAGGGTCGGTGTCGTCTAATAATATCTTAAATTTTAACGGGTAACAAACTATTCATTTGAAGTGACAAGCTTGGAAAGTGGTTCTTTAGTATTCCAACCTCATTCGAACCACGATAACGGAACGATTTAAGTCCTTTGAATATTTTAATAATGAAATACGTTAAATTTTAACGGGTAACAAACTATTCATTTGAAGTGACACGCTTGGAAAGTGGTTCTTTAGTATTCCAACCTCATTCGAACCACGATAACGGAACGATTTAAGTCCTTTGAATATTTTAATAATGAAATAGTATGTTAGATCATTTCCACGCGTGTCATAAACTTTAGAGGTAAAGTTGGCAAGTTGCTAACCTGTTCGGAGGGTATTATTTCAGGTGTACATCCAGATTCTTGGAAAGTTTGTGCTCTTGAGAAGTTTAGACAGCGTATCTCAGTCACTTTGAGATAGGGATCGTCCTTCGGCACACTAATAGGAATACAGCGCGGGTCTGATTTGCCAGCCTCTAGGCAGCAATATTGTCTGTCTCTTACGTAATCTCCTGAAATATGGTACTTGTTGAAACATACACAAACACTATTCTAAAGTTACTGTTACTGTTTGCTTGTTGTTGTCCAATACATTGATGACGGTTTTGTAATGTTAAGGTCAATTTTTTTCTTTCTGGCGAAGAAATTATTCTTTCTTTCTAATTCCTCACAGACTTATGCAGTAGAATGTTTGAATATGAGGCTGACAAACCAAAATTAGTATCCACTACTACTCTAGTAGCAAGTATCCACTTGCTTATCTTATCTTCGATTCCAGCTTTTATTATAACATACGCAAAATTTGAAAATGGTTGCAGATATATGAAAAATTTACGAAATTTCCATCTTTTTTTTATTAAATACTTTGAAGTTCTAATTTAAGATTGTCAATAAAATGAACTTACTAGAAGCATTGAGGAAGCTGACATCTCTATGGATGAACTCCAAGTACGTCGCGACTGCAACAGTGAATCTTGATTTATCGACACGACCCGTGGTCTGCAGCGAGGTCCTGACTCTTCGCGCCGACGGCAATGAATCACCATGTTTGTTCTTACGGATAGTGCTATCTGTAGGAAAAATACATCAGATAGGCTTTTTTGTGCCGTAGGTCGTGGGTTCGATTTCCACCGAGAACAAATATTTTTGTCGTGAACGTAGATGTTTGTTCTCTGTCTGGGTGTTTTAATGTATTATAAGAATGTATTTACAAAAAAAAATATTTAGCTATCTGGTTCCCATAGTACTTGCTTTGCTTAGTTTGGGGCTAGATAGTAATGTGTGGATTTTCCGTATTATTTTTCACTGAATGCCTGTATGTTTGTACACCCACCCACCTCTATAATCAACTCTCTCTATCCTCCAAGGTTTGCTGGTAGAAAACTCTATTTAGGGTTAAGCTCGCCTCTGTACATGCCCACTTTATAATGTTTATCTATCATCTGTATGTGTGTACAATAAAGAATAAAGAATGAAGAATAATTATTGGGTTAGACAAAACTCACAAATCATGATAAGTATCCCGTTGTTTATGAAGTACACAGAATATTTTTCCGTATTTTTAATTAATCGCCTTTTTATACTTTATTCTAACAGTTAATAATGTAAGGTTAAGTTATGGAAACCCAAGCTTAAGCAACATTAGATGGGGCCCTTGTGGCTCCTTGGGTTCTTGTGATTTAAGACAACAAAACGAGCGCTCACTCGGTATAATGTATTGGCATCGTTTTATAAACATTTTAGAACACATTCTAGCATAAATAAGAAATACGTTTAATGCTCTGAAAATATATTTTTATTGTTATGTACATAATGTAAAGGTTTTGAGTCGGAACTCAAAAAATTTTTTACTGAGCATTCTTTCTACTAATATGAAAAGATGATGAATGAATTTGAGCCGAGTTTTGCATCAATAGCACAAGAATTTAATGTTTCTGAAGAAAAAGTATAGCCTGTGCGTTCTCCATAATTCTGGTAACATACAGGTCGATACCTACTGGGGGATATATCAATCAAATATCTCAGGAAATGCCAACTTGCCCGGAACTTCTTCGTGGAATAGCTGGCATCCAGGGCCTCAATTCTAGATCAGTGACTTTTTTGTCACGGTAGATTATCTACCGTGACAAAAAAGTCACTGGTCTAGGATTGAGGCCCAGGGGCTGCCGTGCCATAGAGTTTGAAAATGATTTGAACTGTCACATAGGTATTGGTCTTATGATTTATTTTTTGAGTAATCTGTAATTTTACAACCGCGCTGGCATTATCAAACGACCATCAGTACCAAGCTCTAAAAATTAGAATCCTCAGCGTTAGCGAGAGAATCAAAAGAGCACGAGGTGAAAAATATTTGCACTCGAGTGCAAAACGTAACGTTGTATGATAAATTCGGCACCATGGAGGTAGCAGTAAATAGGTTTAATGATGTTTTAATACACAAACTTATTGTACACGAAGTCCTTAATTCAATTTACTTTATCCTCGGATAAAAACGGCTTTTGCGCTCTGATATCGAAGAGCAAAAATATTCTTTTAGAGATGAATGGATGAAAAATAAATACATTTGTTGTCCGTGTTACTACCAGCTTTATATTTGTAAGCAAGACGTAGACGTAAAGGCGTGTCGAGTCAATAGTACCTACATTTCTCTCCGTTCGGTAATTTCCTTAGTGAGAGTTTTACTTACTATTTCCATAGTCAGGTTTAAGTAACCTCAAATATGGTCCACCAGCGGCACCCCTGCTCGGATACTTATAATTGTTACACGTTCCATCAACTCGGCTTCCCTCATGAGGAGTACAAGTCTTCACCTCGATGGAACACCGCCTATGACATGTATAGAAGATTTAGTGGAGTTGATACTTTAAGATATACTTATTTTTTACAGTTACCATTTATTCGAATAGCCTCTCAGCTCAGTTAGTAGTAGCTTTGCCTTCTGCGCCGAAGGTCGTGGATTCAATCCCCATCAAGAACAAATATTTGCGTGGTTGATGACACAGATGTTGTTGATGTATTTACAATTATTTTTTTTAATATAGGTATTTTTCTTCATATAAATAACACTCACTCAGTTGCATTTTTTAATCCAAGCTCCTTTATCTGCACAGCATCCACTTTCTTTCCGCTGAATCTATAAAAGACGCCTCCATTCGCGCGAGATATGGCGATAAATATTAAAACGGTAGTACATAAATAATTCATTTTATTGTATCACTGTACTGTCGAGTGGATGGTACGACTCTCTTTGATACGTTTATTGAGGAAAACATTGCAATGCAATGTGCGTTTATAGTGCTGCCAACTGGTTTTAATAATAGCTCTGTTTTAAAGTCGCATTATTATGAACTTTTGCCGTGAATGCGTACACACATATTTAGAAATTAGACCTATGGTTGAACCTTTCTGCCTATCTAGATATAATATAAACAGAAGCATGTCTAATGCAGCAGAGTGTTTATTATGTAAATTATCTATGCGCCTGGGTAATGAAAGGAACCTAAAAAAAAAAGAAAATACATTTATTTGACATAAAGGTTTCATCATCAACATCAGCCTGAGAAAGTCCACTGCTGGTAATAGGCCTCTCCTACACATTTTCAGGAAGAACGATTCTGAGCCCTTTCCATCCACCGACTTTCCGCGATCGTAATAATATCTCAGTCCATCTGGTTGGGTGGGTGTCCTACGTTTCAACATAACAGTTCAAACAGCTGAAGATTGTTACCTATACCAACGACGGTCTGTTCTGTGCAGAACAGACAATCTCCTTTTTCAAACAACTTCAAATTGACAAACAACATTGGAGCAAACGAATACTAGAGTGGAGACCGCGTTTAGGTAAGCGTAGTGTAGGACCCCCTCCGGCAAGGTGGGACGACGATCTATGGAATGTAGCTGGCAAGCAGTGGAGGAGAAGAATCGATGATTAGCTATACCAAAGATTGAATTGAGACAAGCCTATCCGTAGGCTGTCTGGCTCTGTCTCTGGCTCTGGTTTTGAGTCAGACTGTTGTGGTGTGAGTGTTGACTAAATAAATCCTACGTCAAAACGTCGCACACACAGTATAATTCACTGATAAGCACTCACACAGACTCAAAACCAGACCCAGAGGCAGAGCCAGACAGAGCTCATGATAGGCCTACGGTTGATTTGTACCCCTAAAAAGATGTAAATTGGAGAAAAAACTAATCAAAAACAGCCAGATCTAGCAAAATAAAGACGCGTTGACTACATCGCGTGGAGCAACAAAAGTCGGTTTCGTAAGTTTACGGTTAATTGACCATTCCTTTTCGCGGTAAAGGATGTCGTGAAAAAAGGTTAGTTTTTTGCGACCGTTTTATTTATTGCCCGGTTTGTTTAAACAGGTTTTATTTGTATGTGTATTTCTAGGATTTGCTTAGGAAATTATTCACATTTCTTGCTACTGATTTATATCTGGTTTAGTAAGTAGTACCTAGATTTCTTTACTAGTAGGTACCTATCTGTTATCACAATCCCAGTATTATTTTGTTTGCTATTATCATGTATTGGAATGTGTTTTTAAGTAAAAAAAGTAACAAAATATCTTCTAGGTTGAATAAAAGTAATTGTTTTACTCAAATAGAAGTAACAATTACGTAAAAAAACCAGTTAACTCTTTATTCTGGCAGTAAATAATTATTTAACTATTAATCCAAGACTAGGGTTTTTATCGTAGTTTTAGCAGCTTAAAATATTGGCATCTTAACGACTTTAATTAAAACCCAGCTTATTTGCACTTTAAAAAACAACAAAAAAACATCAGCTTCTTTCAGCGTCTCTAAAATCACTTAAAAAAGCGGTACCGTCAAAATACACATGCCAACACAAAGCAACTATCGCATGGTGTGCAGTGAAAACGTGTTGTGTGTGTGTGAAGTGTTTTGATACCAAGAAAAAAAAAATTGCTCGGAAATAAACAGACTTCAAATCGTTTAAAAATCTGAGTATTTTACCTACCATTATTATAAGGATCATACAAAAAACGTAAGAAGCCAAGTCGTTAGTTTATTACCATTCTTCTAAGTGTACGAAATGAGCCTCTTCGAGGCGCAGTTAAAATCCTTTCACCACACTTGGTTCGAAAAAACCAGTGACTGGAAAGGAAGAAGAAGAAGGCTCTGGTCGCAAGAAACTGGCGCTTTTACCTCAAGCGGATCTCTATATTAAAAAATTTTCTTGAGACGGAAAAATAAAAGTTCAATTAAAAATAAAACCGGGATTGTTTTAATGAAATCAGATTTATTTATCGCACACTTTTTAATAAACCGCTTTTCAAAATACACAGGAGACTGTAAAAATAATACGGCTAACAAAACAGCCGTAGAACGAAAAAAAAAAAGTAGAACGATGGCGAGACGAGCTCGACAAGCACAGACCACAGTGGAACATTTCAGCACAGGACCACACAGAGTGGAGGGGATTGGGGAAGGCCTTTGCCCAGCAGTGGGACATAGAAGGCTCATCATAATAATAATAATAAAAATAATGTAGAACGAGCATTTTCAATAACAGAATTACTTTAATTAGATCAAATTATTCGAATGAAGCGTATTTATATAATATCGATCGAACTTCGCTTTATAAGTTCGTTTGATTGTCCATACCTACACAAAATTGATGATACCGTCACCATGGTCCATTACGATGACGTCATCATAATGGATCCGGTATCTTTGAAAACTCTGTCTTTAATAAAAACGTCAATTACGTATTCACAAAGTTTTAAAATGGACAAAGTTTTATTTACCTCCCTGAAAAAGCGTCACGACCTCGCCTCAGTGTATCAGCGGCTGAAAAAAGTTTTAATGAGTTTCTTTCACTGGCAATGCAGGTGTACCTGACTGGGATATGGCACTCGCCGATTCGAGTCCTCCTGATTAGGCTTCAGTGTTGTGTTTTGCAATTTGATTGATTTGACGTTTCTCAAAATATTACTAGGAACGATAACGTAGTGAACCTCCATGGTGATTACACAATTGCAGACAGAGCGGTTCTACGTATTATAGCCCTATCTCTTTCTGTCCCATACTAAATGAGAAAGATGTCGGCGCTGCAACACACGGGTTTGCTGTAATGAAAACCAACTTAACACTTGCCAAACGTTTCTCAGCAGCCAAATAGAGTCGGCTGTCATTTATTTTGAAGAAAATGGTGGCGGTTGATGACTTTTTTTAGCCGACTTTCTTTTTTTACTTATTAACTAACAAGACTGTCAAAATGACAGCCAAGTGAAACGAAAAGAAGAAAAAGACTAAGGCCAAGATTTATAGTCGTGACTTTGCTTTACAGCAAAGGAGTCTTCGCAAAGTAAGCTTTGTTTATCGAAATTTACTTTCAATATTTTGAATAAAGAAGAGCTTGACAGAACTATGAAATATATTTTTGGTTGAAAGTAGAACTTTCCATCAAAGTAAAGTCAAAGTTTGGTCTATGAATCTGGGCCTAAGGAACGGTACCCGAATCAGTGGTCTCTAATCAGGAGATGGCAATGCCAGGTATTGTCGGAGATGTAAGCACTGTGGGTTTCAATGAACGTGAATGAGGCCACGGCGGAATAATGAGGGCAAATTGAAAGCCAATTAAGAAATGAGCAGCATCAGTTTCGTTTTACAGTGCTAGGTCACACACACCTTAATTGAAGTGTTGAAATCAGATGATCAATTGTATTGTGTGAAATCAGTTGAGGTACACAAGGACACGCATCAGACTACACACTGCTAGCTCTTAAGGCCTTGCAGTAAGCGTCAGTTTTCTACATTTTTGGGTAACTTGACCTGCGTCTTACTGTACACTTGTTTTGGGTATTTTCCCTGTAAATGTCAAATACAATTCTTCAGTCGACTGTACAGAAAATGTTAGCTTTTAGCAGGATATTTTTCCTCTATAAAAAGGGTTGGAACGAAAGATTTCTAGACACAACACCGTCTGAACGCAATTAGGTAGTTAGGGGCTGACTACTGTCGATTACCTTATCACGCGCACACTTTGACTTTTAGAAAGATATATATTAATTAAACAATTAATTGAATTATGTGCAATCCAAGTTCACACATTTTGTCAATAAATGTGGGCCGCAGATGGATGAGGGTAGCCCAAGACCGTAGTGAATGGCAAGAGCAAAAAGAGGCCTATGCCCAGCTGTGGGTTAAGTCAGGTCGCGGATGATGATGATGGCAAAAAAATATGATTTTAAAACGCTTATATAGGGCCAACTCTGCCATCTGCTGACCTACCACGAGCTCCATATGGTTATGGCTATGGCTGTCAAATTGTGTACAGATAGGCTGACCCACACATTCATTTTCTTCTTGGGTTTGAATGTGTTGACACAATTTTGACAGCCATCATAACCATAACTATATGGAGCTCGTGGTAGCCCTGCTGCTTTGTAGGTTGTCGGTTCGATCCCAGTCGAATACAAAAAGACACCACTGTGAAGTCGGGGTATAAAAAATACATTTCAATTCATTTGTATAGTAACGTTGCTAGACCATTATCTCTGCTTATTAGACCGTTTGCACACACGCTGGCATTCAAGACATGCACTACTAGCGTGGCAGTGCCGTGAAGCTTATACACACATTTGAAACACATTACGTCATAGACTATCATGACTGAATTATCATTCCATCCATAGAGAAGTCATTATTTATAGAATTATTCATAATGTTACTATTACAGTAGCATGTAATGAGTAAGTGTATGTTCTTATGGTCTTACCTTGGTCAAAAGAAAGTCATGTCATGCACTATTATAGATTTACAGCCATACTTATAAAAGCAATTTAAATTTACATAAACATTGCTTAAAGTTAGCCCTGTCACTGTTTGTCATTGCTCAGTGGTAAGAGATAGCAATAGTTTAAGCACTGTTTATCTTTGACATATTTTTATAAGTAAGGCCATTTAATAATAAAACTCATCATCATCATCAGCCTGACCAACTTGTGTCAAGTGCACGAAAGGAGCCACCTTGGGGCACTTAAATCATTTCACCACACTGGTTCGCAAGAACTAATGACACGACAAGAAAAAGCAGCCTGAAGAAGTCCACTGCTAAACATTGGTTTCCCTTTTATGGAAAATAAATTTAAGACTAAAAATACTTTTGTAAACACCATTAGACCCCAAAGCAAAACATCAATTGACCGCCGTCAATTGATGTTTTGTTTTCTTTTCCATGCAAAGGTTGCCTGGAAGAGATCGCTCAAAGCGATAAGGTCGCCCATTGTTTTGCCAAAAATCTTCATGAATCCTGAATTATGTTTCTGCGTGGTGAACAATAAAGAGTTATCTATCTATCTATCTATGTATCTATTAGGTATGTGGCATCATACGGTCGAGTGGCGAAGGTATTGTTTCACCTCTTCGAGCGTAACACAACATTTTCCTAAATCTATGACCACACGCTTCGTTGTTTGAAGGTACCCCTATCTAGATTATGCACACAATAATATTACTATAGATTCAAGCCTATTGATAGACATATTGGCTAGGAGTCGTCGAGATTGCAAATAAACAATGTAAAGATGTGTAGACGTTGGGGAATATCTCGAATAAAGCGACCACGAGCCGGAAGTCAAAACGTAAAGGGCGCCATCCAGAAGGCCGACGATATTGTTAAGATCGCAGAAGTCGGTGCATAGAAAGGGCTCAGAATCGTTCTTTCTGGAAACGTGTAGGGGAGGCCTATGTCCAGCAGTTGATTTCTTCAGGCTGATGATGATGATGTGTGTACAATAGGTATAACCAATACTTTATTTTTATTGCGTTTGTTTTATAGCTATAAGGTACGCCCCTCTACACGCAAGCAAGTAGAGCAAAACATTGATGGAGATTTAAAATAAAATGTCTATACCTATACGTAGAAAATAGTACATTATGCAACTAGTGAATAAAAGACGGATTTAAATCGAGGGTCATAGATGGATCACGAGCAAGTGAAGGGTTCTAACGAATGAATCACGACCGTAGGGAGTGATTCATAATGATTGAATCACGAGCGTAGCGAGTGATTCAAGTGTTAGAATCCTAAACGACGCGAGTGATTCATGACCCTCGATACAAATCCGTTTTATTCAAGAGTTGCATACTATACTTTATACCATGACTTCGAGAAAAAGAAAGATTTAAGTGAAAAACGTACGTGGGGCGCCCACCCACCAGATGGACCGACGACATTGTTAAGATCGTGGGAAGTCGGAGGATGGATGGTTCAGAATCGTTCTTCCTGGGGAGGCCCATGTCCAGCAGTGGACTTTTTCAGGCTAATGATGATGATAATGAAGCGAAAAAATATTAATAACTATGAACTTTGTTTGAACTATTCTAATGTGACATAAAATCAACAACTTTCGATATTGATTTTATTTGAAAACAAGGTTAAATTAATGCAAGTTTTCTACTATATTTGCCGACCTCTCTTTCTATACAACTCAATTGAACAACAAAACTCGCAACTTTTTCATCCCTAGAATGCATTTTGAATCGTCATAGTTTATTATTACCGAACTTTGTGTTGTATAACTTGCATAGGTACAGTATTCAAAATAGCGCCAATTTACTAATATATGACAATGACAAGTTCACAGAACACAAAACAGTACTTAACCAAGGAGTATAGCATTGTCTAAACTAAACTCTTTGTTAAGAATTTCGACCAATCAAATCAGAGAATTTTTGGCGCATATGGAGGTCGACCTTATTCGTGTGTTCCAAATTCAAACACCAAAACAGTGATTAAAAGGGCTTTTTATTCACTGTTTGCAGTGAATAAAATAAGCTTCTTAGAGGGGGTATGGTATAAAAACAATACTAGACAAAAGGAAGCCTCGCTTTGCTTAAACAATACTTTTTTTAATCTTAATTGCGGATGAACAAAAAACAACGCAGTTTCTACAAGAGAGTTTTTTACATTCTTTTCAATTTGAAAATTTATGGCGTTCGATTCTTCGGACAAAATAGCTTTTGGCCAACACAGACATGTTTTTACAAAAATGTGTTTACAAATAGTAATAAAATGCTAACAATTGCTTAGTTTGGGATTGAGTGGTAGAATTATTTATTTTTAATAGGTCTAAGTAATAGTTGAAGTACTTTATAAAATAATCTTGAACTTTTTTATTTGTTCTTTACTCTGAAGAAGTTAAAGTGGGTCTACTTTTACGGCTAATTGAATATGAAATCCTCAAAAATTTTCAAAATCAGACATCTAAAGCAGGTCCAATTATTTCTACTAATTAGGTACTACAACATAAAATTCAAAAAAGCTTCACAAAAAATTTTAGAGCGTTCTTTGGAATGTAGGAAAAGTATTTCACTGAAAATTCCTAACCCATGGTTTGCTTGAAAAAAAGGTAAGTAGCGGTGAACCCGACCACTTATTGAGTGCAGATCATTGTACCACAGAGAGCCTTCTAATGTCCTACTGAGAGCAAAGTACAGTAGGCTGCACTAAAATGTAGGAAAGTTACTGGTACTTGTATATTTGAAATTAACTTGGCATTCTTATATTTGTCGAAATTTTGTTTTTGCTTCCTGAACGTGGAAGTTCCAAATTATTATGCAATAAATCTAGATTTTTGACTCTTGCTGTAGTAGAGCTGTTTGTGAAGGGCTCGTCTGGGGAAGTACCTACTACCACCAGACCTGTTTCTGCCATGAAGCAGCATTGCTGTGTTTCGGTTTGAAGGTAAACATCTGTATGCCTCAGTTGATGGACGCAGGGCAGTGCATCGTAGGGCACGTTCCTGACGTGCGTTACCTACTTTTTTTTAGAGTTAATTGAGTGTGTATTCAAGTGAACTTCTACCTAACTATCCTTGTGTTTGCCCTGTAAAAATGTTTCGATACTAACTTAATACAAGTGGTATACATTCTAGTGCAGCCGACTGTACCAACACCACATTCTGGAAATAATAATGGAAGAGTTCGAATTGAAGAATATTCTTTATTTCTGTGAATTTAATTTAATATTGGAGATGCTGATTCCAGTTAGGTACTTTATTGTTTTTGTAAATTGAATTATTTTAACTACTCATTTATTGGTGGAGTGCCTAATCATCAAATTTAAAATGTTTTAAAGTGATCCTTGTGATTCTATTGAGCTAATACTCTTTGACTTTGAATAATTATAATGTTTTTATTATAGAAAAAAAGTCTCAGTAACAATGGGCAGGCCATCGCTCATAAAGAGTACCTGTGGTGAAAATATAAAATACATAGACCAGATTTTTGCTCCTGCCTGATTCGCTCTTTTTTGAAATCTTCTTCAAAATGAGTCATTTATAGAACTCGCAATTGACAAAAAAAATACATAGTAAAACTGTTTTCACAAATAAAACAGACCTTGGTTAGTCGTTAGATAGTTTCCTGTATATTCCATCTTATTCATAGACTATTCAACTTCTAGCTTATAATATACCCTCATCCGATTTCTCCATGCACTAAAAATACCTACACTGTAAATTAAATTGGCTCAACTTGGTTTTTTGTTCATTAAAAAGCTACTTCGTATGTACCTAACAGCACATAGGGTAATTAAATAAGTGGAAATTCCAATATGTCTGCTCCGGCAACACGCTGTCACGTCACGTGTGATTGCTGATTGCTATCTGAGTTTAATTAAAGCATCGATTCCTCGTCGATGCGCCTATGAACGTAGCCGGAGGACGACAGCCGGCTTACTTTTTGCATAAAAAACACTAGTCAAAAACAGCTTCACTGGCATGCATAGAAAAAATAAAGAAAGTGATTTCATCACCAAAAATAAACTTAGAATTTCGACAAAGATAGGTAATTAAATTCTTATTTGTGTCTCTAAATTTTTGCCATCGTTTTTCCAATGATTCTGGATCCACCTATAGGTATAAACAAATTCTTATATTAAAAATAGTGCCATGCTGCAATAAAAATGTTCATTTTGAATTTACATTGTGTAACGGGGCAGACAGCGGTGGGGGCGGGGGCTTTTTTCTGCTGCAACTAATAAATTACAAAATAATTATTAAAGTTTAATGTTACAAAATAAACAATTTAAAAAACAACATAATATACATTATTTACAAAAACTATTATTATACAACATGAAATAATTAAAAAGAAAAAATAAAAATTACATTTTATAAGAAACTAGAAAATTTTATAATGAACTCTGTTTTCCACCGGTAGGTATTACAGGTAGAAAACAGAGTTCAGATCACCGACCGCATTTAAAAAACTAGATACTGGCGATAGTACTTTTTTGAATTCAACCAGGAGGTGAAAAGTACCTTGAAATTCAAATTTTTGTTCCTATCAGCTGCTTTTTGAAAGCCACTTGGTGCAGCTGTGCCTTTTACAACCTGTCATGAGCACGTATATCTCTGATTACACAATGGGGCAGACTCACTTCGATAGAGCGCAGTGATTGACGCAGCTGACGGGCTTATTGCGTAACCCCTTGGCGGAACCATTTGTCGAATCTGACGGTTTAAATCGCCAGATTGCGCGGGGTAGTTTATTGAGACTATTTTTTTGAAGGCTTGCGCACTCCTAGGTCACGATGGCGATCAGTGAAACGCTGTCAGATTTGACAGCGATATTGACATCGTTTCATTGATCGCCATCGCCAGCGACCTAGGTGTGCGCAGGCTTTGAAAGACGATTGTCATGCAGTCTTGACGCAAGTGCGTCACAGAAACGGACTTATGTGAAACCGCGGTTCGACCAAAAAATATTGTAAAATTATCACAAATTATCACAAAACTACATGGCCAAATAATACAACTTACTCTAAATATGTAAACACAATACTACAGACATAATAAAAATATTAAAGCAAGCGTTATCCAAACTTACAGTCATTTGGGAATAAATAAAGTTCTGAAGTTGTTCCTTCGGTGAGAGAGTGGTTTTTCTTGAGGGTACTATCTTGAAAGCAAGTGTCTATTACGTTCCTTTCGCTTTAACACGTGCCTCAGATCTTCAAGGCTCTCTCAGGAGTGCTTAACGATCCTACACTACAACTTCAGCGAATTAATTTACGTTATTCAATATAACCGACCCCAAAAGAAAGAAAATATAAGTTATTAAGGCCATAGAAGTACAACATGCATTTATTTTTATATAACTAGCTTACTAAACAAGCTTATGGTCCACCTGATGTTAAGTGGTAATCACCTATAACAAAGCATTGCCTCTTAGATGACGCACGTCGGGTACGTGCCCTACGATGCACTGCCCTGTTCCATCAATTTGGTTGTACGGATTTTATCGACGCTAACGCGTTTTGGTCGAGTTCACGCGGTCACAATAGCAAAGAGTGCTAGCCGTAACAGGTAGGGTTGCCACACGGCGAATACGACTAGTACCATTCCTTGAACATCAATACATCCTTTTTATTGAGTTTATAGTGTTTACTACGCTTAAGGAAATCACAAAGATTTTTATAATATCCCAAAAGTTAAGAGCCGAGCGGGATTTGGTCGCGTTAGTGCAATAAAAAAACTATTGTGTTTTGCCATGTGAAACCCCTATTAGAGCCGCCACTATTCAAGTGCATGGTCCACTTCGTGCGATGCAGGAGTTAGTCTGCGGACGACGGAAATAAGAGGATTTACTACGGAGCAGACTGACCCTGGGAAACCAGTCGCATTCAAGTGGTTACATGATTTTAAAAATAAACAACCCTTTTATCAAGATATACTTCATACAAGTAGTCATCATCATCATCATCATCAGCGTGAAGAAGTCACTGCTGGAAATAGGCCTTCTTTACACATCGGTTTATAGAGTTTTCATAATAACAAGGAACGAACAAAGAACATTTCCAGGAAGAATGATTCTGAGCCTTTTTCATCCACCTACTTCCCGGGATCAAGAATCAGTTAGTTAAACGCACTGATCTCCACACCACAAAAGACTTATGACCGGTGAAAGCGATCAGTGAAACGCTTCTTCTCCTTATCGTATCACTGGTTCAAACCAGTGCCAGTGTGGTGAAAGGATTTAAAGTGCGCCTCAGGCTTCTTTCGTGCACTGTAAAACGCTGTCAAAAATCGCTGCTAAATTTCAGGCTAAATAGATATAATAATAGGCTTAATAGACCCACAAAGACTTAGCATCTGTAATTTTGCTTTAGTACGTTTATCTTTCATTATACTATTTGGCTCTGCTTGATTAAAAAAACCCAATTGTTGCAGAATGCTCGGATAGTTGCAAAATTGCATTACTCCCAGCTAACTTGCTATCTACCATCTTACTTCAGTAGAATTAACATGAGACCTTTATCAGGATTGAGACCGCATTTACATCGAAAGCGGTTGTAGCTGTTTTTATCTGCCCAAAATCACATACGAGTATTCTCTACAACAGTGATCTTGATTAGTTACGTCACACCACCGCCGCCGTGTAACCGCACCAGTAGGTCAAAAATGTGTTGGTGAAAAGTAGAAACTGTGAAAAAAAACCTAGGATTACCAAGATTGATCATAATGTGTTTTGTAAATATGTTCACCTATATATTTTTACATAAAGCATGACCAGCCAACTTTTAGGAGCTTAATAATGTTTTTAAGCTGTTTAGTCTGAGAACTGAACTGAACTGAAACTGTGTAAGCTAATTTGAGAGTAAGAAAACCTGTATTATAAAAACTGCTTCCATACACAACCAGAAATCAATACTTAGTTATTTTTCCCTATATTAATTATTATGTTACTGGGTTCTTGTTTTACGTGTAAATGCAGTCATTGTAAAGGATTCATTCCATTTTATTGCAGCTCCACTGAGGAGGTCACTACGGGACTGTTCGGGTAATCGAATGACCCAGCTTTTTCGCGCTGTATTGTTTGTTTTGATGAAGCTACCAAGTACGACAATGAACCTTGAAACAACAAACTAAAGGGTCATAGCGGAATCCCCAGATTCGTTACAAAGAATATTGTCTTTGAAAATAAATATTAAGTTTTGACACTTTTTCGGCTTTGTTGATAGTACTTTCCCGGACGTTTCCATCACAAATTATTTATTTAAGTACACAAAGAAACTTACATTTAATACAAGTATTAACTAAATGTACAAAGTAAACAAGAAATAGTTGAGCTATCTGCAGGCCGTTACAAACGATCTATATACAGCTCAACTGTTCCAAATCCAGTGCCAGACGGACGAGTCTCCAAGACGGTGGCGGCATTAGCACGCTAAAGAGCAATGCTAATGTGCTGCGCCCTTGGAGGAATTAGTTCCTCCAAGGTTGCGCCAGATACCACGCCCTTGGGTCACGCGTCTCTTCTATCTTTCACCTAGACAACATTTTGAAGACCGGCAAGGCCTCGATTCCCCACGGACTCAGTCTCAACCCCAAGAGGAGCAAATAATTTTAGTCGCTGCCAAGTCTCTCTTCACATAAAGCCTACAACTACTGTTATAGTGTTTATTTGAAATTAAATTTAAATACGTATGACGAAATGATGAAATACGAATAATATTTTCCGATCTTACTAACAACTGCTGGAATAGCTAAATTAAGTTTATGTTTAAGTTGATCATTGATAAATTTGATTATTGAAAACACGAATTAAACGACATTTTCTAAAAATGAATCTTAGCTAGATCGATTTATCGCCCCCGAAACCCTGTAAACCCTATACAGGGTTATTCATTATTAGCTGCAAATACTCAGGAATTAGGTTCAACAAAAAAAAATAAAAAATATTTATGAAATGATTTTTTTTAAGTTTTGTTATGAAAATCCCGAGAAAATCGATAAAGGAATCATTGGCGCCTGACCTATTTTGACCTTTGATCCGCGCCCGCGCGCCGTGAGTGACACTCTGCGTTCAGTCACCGCCTGGGTGGGTCATCGTCCTGTTCTCCGTGGCAATCAATAGGCAATAGCCGTAAAGAAATTAATAAATATAAAATTTTGATACAAAAACTTGAAAAAATTTTTGATCAAATTTAAAAAAAATAATTTCATAAATATTTTTTATCCTATTTGTTGAACCTAATTCCTGAGTATTTGCAGTTAATAATGAATAACCCTGTATACTAAATTTCATGAAAATCGTTAGAGCTGTTTCTAAGATTCTTATTGTAATTACAATAATTTCTCGTTTAAGGGTTCACAAAGACCTCTACTACTACGGGTATTATGTATTACTATTGTTTCAGGAACAGCATTATTCGTGTCACGTTAGACTATGTAGGTATGCATTATTAGGTATGGCGGTTGTCCGTTTATTATGCATGCGACGCCTTGGGACCGGTCGAGCCATAAATGGCGGGCATGTCTTTTGCAAGCCTGCGAGCTATGAGCTATACACACGTTGCACAGAATTAGACTATGTATGAAGATAAAGATAAATACATTTTCAGAATACATAAATAATGCGATTACAGAATGGTGGCCAAGAGACGCACAGCGACCACGAGGCAGACCACCCGCCCGTTGGTCGGATGACATTGTCAGAGTGGTTGGGCAGCAATGGCGGAGACTGGCACAGGACAGAAGAGAGTGGCGTATTAGGGAGGAGGCCTATACCCAGCAGTGGGTGCATACAGGCTGAATAGATAGATAGATAATTAATTTGGACATTTCACACCACGAATTTATTTCTTTTGGATTAGGCCAACTAAGCTGTCAGGATGGTTTGAATGATGGGTAAGTCTATTCCATCTAAAATCCTGTCCCAGGCACTATAGCGTCCCGTAAGTAGGGCTTACAGTTACCCCTGACGCTATATAAATCATCTACAATAGATTCAAAGGCCTGTTCTTTTTTTCACACCACACTAACATAGGCTTAAACTAAGTAGAGCTTGTAATATTATGGGAACCAAATAGCTGATAACACTTTGATTCATTTTTTTGTCAATACATATAGGTACTCAGAGTACAATATAACACCCAGACAAAGAACAAAAATTTGTGCTCAGCACACAAAGTAGTTCTCGGTGGGGACCAAACCCACGCCCTCCAGCGCCGAAGGCAGAGCTACTACCAACTGAACTTAGAAAGAAGTCATAAATTAATTAAAATACTTACCTACAAACACGAAACAAAACAAATCCGTTCTTTTTTTATATTTTGAAGTGTCGACGATAATAGCTTGTGTTTCTTAAACTACAATACAAGCTTTCCTCATTACAAAAACTTGTTTGCTGGCAATAGGTAGGAGCGTAGTAGTCCTAAACTAATATAATACACTGTACTACTCAGAACGTGCACTTTGTTAAGCCAAGATCAAACACGTCCCTTTAGTGTGCTTAACGGAGCATTTTCACGAAGCTGCATTTTAACGTGTGTTCTTTTAAGTCTCCGCAAACCCCTCGCGGCTCCACACTAACCTATTTAAAACAAGCTGAAGAAGCTTATGCTGGAAAGAGGTTAAGTGCCCTCTCACTATAAAGCAGACTAACACCACACGAATAAATTAGAAGGCGACTGAAATTAAGAAATATAGAGCATTTTCGTTACATCTGGTCTGTATAGTGCTGGCCCTTTTCAATCTCTTGATGCTTTAGTTATTTGGATAGAAACATGGCGATGGTTTTTATAATTATTTTAAAGGCTATGACTTGACCGTAATTTGATGTCGACGGTGTAGTGCGCTCACCTAGAAGATATAATGTTCACTCTTCTCTTTAAACCATCGAAATTATTAGTATTCGGGATAGACCCAGGTAACAAGTTTCACTCTTTGGCTGTCTGCTTGGTTTGGAAATATAAAAATTAAATATTTGAATATTACTTACGAATGGTATATTAGCAACAAACCTGTTAAACAAATAAAATTTTTGAACATCAAGTTACATTCAGAGATTACATTCATTTCTTTCTTTGAGTATATAAGCTTCAATGGATTTTTTATGTGTATTTACGTACAATATGTAAAATTAGAAGTCATAGTAAAGCAGAAAATAATTCATAAAGAAATAAGTCCTTCGTAAATACGCCCATTACGGAGGAATATTAGATAAGTATGTGTAAAGCTAATTGAGTTCTTTTCTGTGATGTTATTTTCCACAAACCTCTCGATAATTGACCAGCTATTGAGATAGTGAAACACAAAAAACACAGTAGAAGGGCTCTGTGCTTCTTCTCCATACAAATTCAGCAGTTTTTTGAGAGTAGTATAGTGAAAAATAACTCTTTCCGAACCAGAAGTCAAGCAACAAATTAAAACAAACAAATACTTTCTTCACATCCTCCTATTTTCTTTTTCTTAAAATTCCTAACTTTTTGTGATATTTTAAATAAAATAGTGTAAATGTAAAACTGGCAACAACGGCACCCATACAAAACGGGGTTCTACTGTATTCTGTTTTCCGTGTTGAAACGCTTAAATGTGCCACAACAATTGCGTATTTTGTTGGGGTACCGTTGTAAATTCGATAAACCCTTGTATCTCAAAGGCACACGTGGATGGTGAGGACACGTGTAGACCCGAGGGTAACCACGCACGCTTTTTGCATATTTATTATCAGATTTCTTGAAAACACCCCATTGAAATATTTACTTTGTCTGTTTTGTTTTGGGGCAAGTAATGCGTACATAATTATGATTATACATATCGTATTGTTATGTTGTATTTTAATTAAATATAAATATAAATATATAAATATTCTAGACAATCCACTCAACACTATCTAGCCCCAAACTGAGCAGAGCTATGGGAACCAGATAGCTGATATACTACTGATATTTTTTTTTTGTAAATACATACATAGAATACAATATAACACACCCAGACAGAGAACAAACATCTGTGTTCACCACACAAATATTTGTTCTCGGTGGGGATCGAACCCACGACTTACGGCGTAGAAGGCAGAGCTACTACCAACTAAGCTGAGAGGCCAGTCAATTAGGAATGTACATACTAAAATATTTTTGTATGTATATCATGACAGCTATCTCTGCTTGGTTTTAGGCTAGATAGTGATGTGTGTGATATCCAGAATGTGTATTATTATTTATTAATATACAAGGTGTATCTAAATATGTGTACTATGCGAAGGTGAGGGGTTTCAGACCACAATGGTGATCAGTTGTGGGGGGGAGAAAATTAAAAATTCCTATTTTCAGTTTCCCATACAAAAATATTTAATTTCATAATGCCTAAATAAATTGACAACCCTATCCTTGTAACCCCTTGACCCCTTGACCTACTACCTCTGTAGGTCTACTACTACTACCTACTACCTCTGTAGCTGAGTTTAGGGTTGTCACTTCGTATAAAGTCAGCTGTTCATGTTGAAACTTCGTTGCAGTTTTTTTCAGAGATACCAATTGAAGTTCGAAAAGTCGTTGAACAAAAGTTGTTCCCCGGGGGGTGGAAATTCACCCCCCTTCGGGATAGTACACATATTTTGATACACGTTGTATACCTACTTTACATTGACTATGATACTTTGCTCAGAACTAAAAGGTTTTTTGAAAAACTTAGGTAAGTACGGTGCGTCTACAACGAAAGTAGGCATTCCATTAGCAGCTTTTTTTAGTTTAAATACCTATTTTTTAAGCCAACGCACTTGAGATCTAAATTTTGAACATTAAAATACTCGTAAATAAAAGGTAGAAAATCAGACAAGAATTTGGCCAGTACCTTACTATTTTTACAATGTATTAATGGAATAGGTAAAATATTTTTTTAACTTAAAACACAGTCACGGTCTCATTCATGGTCTGAAGAAAAATATTTAAGGTTGTTCGATTCCGATACAAACTGAATTTACACAACTATGGGCAAACAAAGTATAAATGTACACTGAAATAGCTGTAATAGAATTTTACAGTGGTCTTTATTGCCGGTCAGTTATATAAAGTTGGAGTAAACTGTAGGATAACAGAAATATTAATAAAAAACCAAAAAAGTAATTTTTTCGTCATTCTTTCTAACGGGTACTAGCTTTTAGCATAGAGTCAATTTTGTACATCACTGTTTCAAAATAGACGTAAAAGTCTGTTAGTTCTTTTTCTGAAGCCCCGACTGCCACGACCAACGACTGACACTCCAACTTTATATAACTGGCCGGTAATAAGGACCACTGTAAAAGCCTATTACAGCTATTTCAGTGTACATTAATACTTTATTCGCCCATAGTTGTGTAAATTAAGTTTGTATGGAAATCGTACCCCCGTAGAAAAATTACGTACCACACTGACACATGACTGACATTTACCTTACTTAGACACGCAGACTGCTAACAAATTAGATTAATTTATATGATATGAAAAGGCTCTCGGCAAAAAGGGCTGCTTTCAGCACAGTTTTCACAACATATTATTATGAAGTTGTTCTGTTGATAAATAATTGTAATTACCCCGTTTTATGTTTTGTATTTAAACATGGTACTAAACATAATTATAATCCATTGTTAAAATTAAAAACATGACCCAGACAGGGTGGTCTCGACATAGAATTAGACCCTTTTTCTGACACGTGTATCGTAAGAAATCTTCTAAGAGGCGAAAATTTGTTTTTTCTGTTATTTGCAATAGTATTTCATTTTTATCTTTACCATTCCTCAAAAAGTAGTTCACCGAATCGAACAAGAGTAAAATTGATTTCTATGAAATCGTACTGCGAATAAAAATATAATTAATTCTTTGAATTTTATTTATGAAAATGAGTTTATCTTTATATTTTATCTGTGATATTGATGTTTTTCTCGCGAATTTGAATTTTTGCGAAAGTCTATCTACATCCTATCTCTGGTAATGTCTCTGTAATGCTCGTATGTAGGTGACTAAACTGTATTCTGAGGTTGGCAGTGCAGTCAACTTCACTCTGGCTCGCACGGCACGTTACGTTAGTGAGTAAAACACAGAATAGACACTCGGTATAAGTAAATAGCTTCGGTGTAGGGTGTAGTGTTTCAACTTTTATAAACATTTATACTGTGGCATAGTTTTAATTTAAAAAATAAACTGCTGTCATGGCGCTCTTTTTATTTTTACGGACTATCTCATAATTTACAATTCAATCTAACGTGCTTGATGTTATAAACTTTAGAGTTAGCCAATTTTACTTTACAAGTTGTTTCTTCTTCAGAACAAATTCACGATATTTTTAAAAGCAATAAGCTCGTAGAACAAACAGTCGCTGAGAGAAAGGTTCACGAACGGCGATCACTAACCGGAAACGTCCCCACTCGTCTCCATAATTGTGAAAAGTCGATGGATGAAGAGGGCTCAAACTCGTTTATCCTGGAAATGTGTGGGGGCAACCTATCCGGCAGTGGTTTTTATGATTATGAATAGAGGACATTGCTAGCAGGATTAACTAGCACAAGTCATGAATACATTATCAGGTCAAGCCAACTTGAATGTACAAACCATTGCACGATGCACTCCGATATCATGAGAGATTCTGTGCTAGATGGATCCGCTTTATATTTCATGGCTGGCTTCCTGGCTTTCAGCGTGTCAACGTCCGACCACCACGACCGATATTTGCATTTCTGAGAAAATGAATTTAGATTCACAACATTTTGATGCTGCAACCTTGCATTTTTATGAAGAAACTAGCGGCCTGTCCCGGCTTTGCACGGGTGGACATTTATTTTTTAATAACATAAATATACTCGTAGCTTCCGTTACTTGGTGAATGTAGCTTTCCAATGGTGAAATATTTTTTCCGGGGAATGTAACACAGAGAATGGCGTTGAATGCCAGGGCAAGTACAAGTAAGGTTTATCTTGAAATTCTTCAAGTCACAACCCTCCAAGCTGATGCAGTAAATTAATAGAGGGAGCGTGCCTTGAAAGCATTCTTTCTTTATCTTAATCTCAGTCTTTGAGGATTTGCACGTCCTGGAATGAAAAGCAGTCAGCAGCATGCTATATTAATGTGAAAGGTATTTAAAAGGGATTTAAAAAAAAAAACCTCCATTTGATTCAGGATACTATTTGACATGCTCGTAATACTGCTATGGTTTTTTTGAAACACGGAGCACTACGGTGCCATTCTGGTATTGTTTGTCCGCCTGTCTGGCTCCATAGAGCTGAACCTGTAGGCCTACCATGAGCTCTGTCTGGCTCTGTCTGGTTCTGGTTTTGCTTCTGTGTGAGTGTTGACTAAATAAATACTAAGTCTAAACGTCACACACACTAGTATAATGCACTGGTGAGCTCACGCACAGACTCAAAACCAGAACCAGAGACAGAGCCAGACAGAGCTCATGGTAGGCCTACTGATAGAGAGAAGCTAGAATGGCAAGTAATACCTCCTTTATTTGTACCCAATATTGTAAGTTGGTATTTGAAAAAAGCAATCTGAAAATTAGCAATAATTAAAGGGAGCAAAACGGTATGAAAATATAATTATTTTTTACCGCAATAAGTGGGGTTTCTGATGAAAGCCCCTTTAGCACTTTTAATGAAAAAGGTAAGGAGTAATTTTAAGGAGCCTCTCTGAGGCGCATTTAAAATCCTTTTACCACACTGGTTTGAAATAACTAGTGAACATTAAGCGAGATACGACTCGCACTTCAATGCTGTTTTTTTCTCTAAATAACTAGCATTTATTTGAGGGGTCATGCATCATACAAACATTTTTATGTTGACGTTCGGACTTAAATTGACGTAGAGGCAATAAAATGCGGTCGCCTCTGGGCATATAAAAAAGGGTAAAATATATTTTATATTGTAGTGACGTTTTGGATGGATAACATCTACCCTTTGGTCCCTCGTAAAAACTAGTGTATGTGAAGCGTGTGATTTCAAATACTCTTACCACACTAAGCACTTTGAAATGGTTTTTTCAGCAGTCACTATATTTTTATAGTAAAAAAGGGTAGACTTAAAAAAGTCTAAGCATTAGAAAAGTTGTTAGGATTTTAATTTGTTGATAAATATGTTTTGCTTTACTGAAAAACAAATGGTGATGAGTAATTGTGACCTTTTTCACCATTCCTGCATTCAAAATGTATCTTTGATGGAACAATTGCATCAAATCTCGAAGGTTAGAATGTTGGCAAAAAGATATATGAGTGATTGTTTTATCAAATTTCTGATTGATATAGAACCCAATCGCTCAGCTGATCGCAGAAACCTCAATTGTTTCGTGTGCATTATGTGCAGTACATTTCCTCCCTACTAATATTAATTGTAATATCATTTTTTTTTCTTCAAATCAAACGATTCAATCATCTTTTTAAAGGCGTAAACCTATTACAGCAGTAAGTGAGAAGTAACTGAGAAGTCTGAGGACAAAGGAATTCCTTATAAAAGATAGGAAGGAGATAGGAGGTCCATCTGCGACTAATGATAATAGCTCTCGAATTCCGGAGCGGGCAAAGACGAGACGGAACACTATGGCATTATGAAAAAGATTTCAGTGAGAAATCAGCCAAAGCTAACTAAACTTATAAACGTCAAAAGTATTATGAACTCTGTCACTGTTTGTTATCCGGCTTCAAATAAAAACGTTGGAGGTTTTTTTTTATCAAAATCGGTTCCAGTTGTTTGTCCATCAAGGCGGTTTCTCAAGTTTATTAAACTCATAGGTATTTGAGGTATTTATTATAATTTAGATTATTATTTTTCGAAATTTGTTTATAGGCCACTGATTAAGACCAGTCTACTCTACTCAATAAGTTTTAAGCATATGGATGATTTGAATTGATATGGCAAGTGACTAACTAATAGCTGAATCGCGCTAAAGTGGTAAATTTCAAAATGATAGAGTTAAATGTAAGTTATTTGTGAATAGATAGACTACTAAGTAGAGATAATATTATATTCCTATTTTCTATATTATCAAGGTTATAAAAATATTCCTACTACTCTTCGCTATAGTACAGAGCCACGGGCGAAATATAATTTAGTAAAATAAAGGATTTGTTATGAGCTGTGTATCTATTACTATTTTACTTGTCTTATCTAGATTATTTTGAACATATAACCGTATTTTAAGTCCTTACTCATAAATTTTCAACATAAACCAAAGAATATGAGCTGAAAACTCACACCAATTTATAAATTAAATAAGCTAACTGAATAAATACATTTCAATTTTCAATTTCAATTCTGCACTTTCTTCGAGTCTAATCTCGAAGCATATGTTACTTTTATTAACGATTTTATGCACGTAAAAAGTAAATAAATGATATTTTTTATCACCTACTACCGAGAGCACCGAGAAAAAAGTACTGGTCCCATAAGGATATATTTAAAAGCAAACTTCCGGTCCACCTCAAAAAGAAATTAATGGACAATACAATCCTCCCTACCTTGTTGTATGGCTGTCAAAGCTGGCCGCTGACAAAAAATATTGTTACAAAAATTGCCACATTCCAGAGAGCAACAGAAAAGTCTATGCTTGGCCTAAAACTTAAAGATAGAGTCAGGGGCGACACCATTAGAGCCATCACCAAAGTAACGCAGTAAGCATGCTCTGTAAGCTGAAGTGGAAGTGGGCGGGTCACGTGTCCAGAGCACTTGATGGCAGGTGGAGCGAGCGAATCCTGCATTGGTACCCACGAGATGCGGCACGCGCACGAGGTCGACCAAAGAAAAGGTGGTGTGACGATGTGTAGAGGTGGCGGGAGCCGCATGGACGCGAATGACACGGGACCGCTATGAAAAAAAAAATGGCATAGCTGGCAGACGAGCAGACGAGCCACCTGATGGAAAGCAGTCACCGTCGCCCATATACACCTGCAACACCAGAGGTGGTGCCGATGCGCTGCTGGCCTTTTAAGTACAGATATACCCGCCTTTTGAAGGACCCCATGTCGTAGATCTATTTATTTATTTATTTATTTTACTACCGAGAGCACTGGTGGTCTAGTGGTAGCGGCCCCGCCTTCCGATCCGAATGTCGTGTGCCAATGAGTTTTTTTGTCGAAAAATGTATGTGTACTATGCCAGTACTCTTAAAACGGTGAAGGAAAACATCGTGAGGAAACCGGCGTGTTGTAGAACCAAACAAAGTTCGAGCAACACGTGTCAAGGGTCACGCTAAAAGGGCCCACCAGCGGCCTAGTTGCGAAAAAACCAGCCCCGCACATCAAGTGCAGATGATAAAAATTTGCCGATTTGCTGATCACCTACTACCACTGTTATGCCCATCTTACCTAGGTAAATACCTAGTATACCTACTATTCTAATTTATTGTCCTGTTCTAGCCATTTTGCGTACGCATGTTTTGGGGTACCGTCTAGATTATAATTAATATTATTTATGCTTGTGGTATTTATTGATTGTACTCGGGGTTGCGTGCCTAAAAAACAAATCAATTAATAAATAGGTAGTACTCTGTATATCTTTATAATACGGCAATAGGGTGTAGTAGAGTGTTCCGTATTATTAACCTCTACAACTCTTCTCTATTGGCTCCAAGAAGCTGTAGACACAGCGGCCACACCCTGGTAAACCACGAAAGTGGGCTAAACCTAGAGAAGGGGGCTACATCTATTAACATCTGTAGAGTAGCTTTTGGACGATCCCCATACAGAACGAAAGCCTGCATTGGCAAGATATGGCAATGCAGTAGGGTAACGTGACACACCTCAAGGGCGCTTGTCAGGATCTATTTAATGGCTAGCGGTCTGTCACTGCATCCCCGTCATCTCCGGTCGTACCGGGAAACCGGTCCATCGGGTGTCGGTGACACGGGACAAGAGAGTGGGCATGCACCAGCGCAACCGTCTGTCCACTTAAAACAAATTCACGCGCAGATGAACTTTGAAGAGCTCGCACAACGACGGCCAGAATGGCGCAGCACCGTCCACAAGTCGACTGCTCAGTTTGAGGTCACTCGACTAGAAAACCTTGACGGCAAGCGTCATTATCGAAAAATAAAACCGAAAATTAATTATAATTACACATATAACTCTTCTGGCCAGCTATATTGTCTATCTTGTGATAAGACTTTTAAGACCAAGTTCGGTTTTGCGAGTCATATTCGCTCACATATGAAAAATAGTCCAGGTTCGCAGTAATGTTCGCCATCGACGGATACGTCGCGGAGGACATCATCATTATAATACGGCAAAACAAATCATCTACGCATTTCGACGCCATCTTTTTCTATCCCAACTAGTGATGTGTCTTGTCGTCTGATCTCAGTAGAGATGAACTATTCCCAAAACCGACTCAACAGTAGGCCTACCATGAGCTCTGTCTCTGGTTCTGGTTTTGAGTCTGTGTGAGTGTTAACTAAATAAATCCTATACGTCAAAACGTCACGCACACAGTATAATGCACTGTTGAGCACTCACACAGACTCAAAACCAGAGCCAGAGACAGAGCCAGACAGAGTTCATGGTAGGCCTACAGTACTAACATCGAAAACAGCTAAAAATATACCTATTAGTATAAATCACAATCACTTATTGGCTAATAATATGAAAGTAATATTATTTATTATAATGACGACTTCGGAACGACAACGGGATCCCGTATCCCCATATAACCTCATTATTTTGTGATTATTTTCTGCAATAACGTAGGATTACCCCGTGGGTGGTTTGTTAGCCAATTATTTTACTGAATAGATGTACCTATCTATGTAGCTTACAATAATACAAAACAAAACTACGAATCACCTTTTACAAACTAAATTCTTATAATAGGCCGAGAGCCTGTTTCACTGTCGCCGAGTACCTAATGCCTTTTCCGTTGTATATAATAACCATCCTACTTCTTACCCCTTTTATAGCACGAATTAGAAAATATTTTACAGTAGGTCTGCCGCCTTCCTACGGTGCGTGATATCACGCACCAGCCCGCACCGCGCACGACGACGCACGGCAACGCACACAGAAAATGCTCCTGTGCTACCGCGCACCTCGGCGCACGAGACCGTTCCCATGGTGTGTCGTGCGTGCTGGTGCGCGATATCACGCACCAGTGGGAAGGGGCTATAACACAAGCTCTGTCTCTGGATCTGGTTTTGAGTCTGTGTGAGTTTTGACGAAATAAACCCTACGCCAAAACGTCACACACACAGTATAATAAACTGGTGAGCACTCACACAGACTCAAAATTAGAGCCAGTGACAGAGGTAGGCCTACAGATACCGGTAAGTATTCAATACTAGTATAGTATTATCTTATCTGTGGTATTCAAACTATTTTAAGCACTGTGTGCAAGGCTTTAGGAATGTTTAAAATTGTGAGTGTGGCAAATCAAAATAATCAAAAAGATTTCACCATCATATTTTCGGATAAAAAGTTCCCGCTAAAGCTCATTCTCTTGTCTGGATTCTCGTCTCCAAACTACAAAGGCTTAACATCCTTGTTTTGCAATCTTATCCCGAGGTTCCCAGATAAAGTGTTGCCATTCACGTCACCCCAGAATGTCCCAGAGATGAACGGCGCGCAATAAAACTGAATGTTATCAGACTAATTTTTCCTCTGCCTCAAAACTAGGAGTGGGTTGGAACAGGTAAAATAAGAAACCTGTTCCGCCTGTTCCAGTTCCAGTAAAACAACAGTTCCAAAAACCTGTTCCAAAATAACAGCTGGTTGTGTTGCATGCAACATAGTATTTTCCGAACGCAACACCTGTTCTCTGCTTGTAACAGGCTATCTCGTTCTAACAAAGGTAAGATGCGTAAGCTAGAATAGAGAAGAGCATGTTCCGTGCGTGGCGTCTCCTTCTAACAAAAGTAATCTCCATAAGCTAGAATAAAGAGACGCATGTTTCGGCAGATTTGGGCTGTTGTGGAATGGAACTGGAACTGGAACAGGCAGGGAACAGGCTCTCATTGGTTGGTTTAAACAACAGTTCCAAGCTGTTATTTTAAAACACCTGTTATTTTGTTATCTGTTCCGATATATATGCCTCACATGTTCCGTGCGTGGCGTCTCCTTCTAACAAAAGTAATCTCCATAAGCTAGAATAAAGAGACGCATGTTTCGGCAGATTCGGGCTGTTGTGGAATGGAACTGGAACAGGTTCTCAGTGGTTTAGACAACAGTTCCAAGCTGTGGTTTTAAAATACCTGTTATTTTTACCTGTTCCGATATATATGCCTCACTCCTACTCAAAACTCGCCCACTCACCCGCTATAACAGAAATCTTCAGGGATATTACGAAGAAAGTTGCCGCGAATTTTAGCTGGGAAAATCGAAATTTGCCAACTCACATTTTCATCAGACGCCAATTCAGATATTTATCCCTACAGAATGGTTTATTCAACTTTACGCAGATTGGGCCACTTATCAAAATTTTGCGCTAAAGAGCCGTGGACTAAATCTTCTTCAAACGTCTACAAATCAGTTGTTTGAAGAACAAGCGCTAGAAATACACTACATTCCCCAACTTAGTCACAATCTTAGACACAGTTTTATATTATAACGCTTTTATTAGCTTCACCTGTATGTATGTATGTATGTAATGTATGTATGTAACCGACCCCTTTGAGCTCGATTTTGTCCTACTTCAAAGTAGGACAAAATCGAGCTCAATCAAATCTGATCGTTCAAACGATCAGATTTGATTCAAACTTTGCACACCTGTCAAAGGTCGATGACAATGCAATAATATGAAAAAAAAAAAAAAAAAAATGAAAAGAAATAATTTTAAAAAAAAAAAAACCTACTTTGAACTATCAGATTTGATTCAAACTTTGCACACCTGTCAAAGGCCGATGACAATGCAATAATATGAAAAAAAAATAAAAAAAATTAAAAGAAATAAAAATAAATTAAAAAAAAAACCTACTTTGAACGATCAGATTTGATTCAAACTTTGCACATTGTCTAAGGTCGATGACAATGCAATAATATGAAAAAAAATACATGAAAAAAAAAACTAAAAAATAAATTATAGTTTAAAAAACTAAAAAAAACGCTTTTATAACTAATTGAACTAAAAAGTTAAAAATAAAACTGTAATAATCAATTGAAAATTTATATTATTGTACAAAAAGCGTGGGGGGCTTGATTTTGATTGTTGTAAATATTTTATCAATAGTTTATTATATCTGAAGTTATTATAAAAAGCACCCCACGCTTTTTTACAATAATATAAATTTTCAATTGATTATTACAGTTTTATTTTTAACTTTTTAGTTCAATTAGTTATAAAAGCGTTTTTTTTAGTATTTTAAACTATAATTTATTTTACATTGTAATGCCCTACCGGGGCTCATGTTCTGGACGTTATTACCCCCTAAGACCTATAATACACATGAAACAATGAATAAATGAATATGAATATGAATACTTCTGCAGTCAATATTGTTAACCATTGTTCGTTTATCGTTTTTGTAAACCTTTATAGGTACCTTGTTTCCAAATAAATCTGTACTAATATTATTAACAGGAAAGATTTGAATTTTATACTAGCGGCCGCCCGCAGCTTCGCTCGCCCCGTTACCGTTCCCGTTGAAAAAAAAACCTTTTAAACCTTCTCTGGACCTCCACAAATCATTCAAGACCAAAATCAGCCAAATCGGTCCAGCCGTTCTCGAGTTTTAGCGAGACTAACGAACAGAACTGCTATGCCGATTTCAAAAATTCATTCACCATTGGAAAGCTACATTCACCCTGAGTAACATAGGCTACTACTGGGTAACATATTTATGTTTTTAAAAAATAAATGTCCACCCGTACGAAGCCGGGACAGGCCGTTAGTATAAAACATATTTGAAATAAACTGCCTGTACAGTGGGGTAACTCCACTATGGCTACAAACTCATTCAACGTTTTTCTCTTTATAAACATGGTGATAATGGTGATGGATGTTTGTAGTTTTCAAGTCTATCCATCATCATACCCTCCATTATTTAATTTTACTTGCAAAGACAAGTAAACAGGCTTTTGCATTTATTGTAGATCAATTTATATAGCATCAGCTATTATTAAATCCGTTATTATCGTATCCGTTATTAAATCAGTTATTATTGCGGGACGCTATAGTGCCTGGGACAGGATTTCACCATCCTGACAGCTTAGTTGGCCTAAACCACAGGTAAAACGTGGTCAATACGTGCAAAGACAAAGTATATAAATTATACTACGCTAATGTTTTTCTTGTATTTAATCAATAAACAGTTCGTATTGATAGAACCCAATTTTATTTTATTAGATCCCAAGTAGATACTTGTACCTACCGCTCCCTGAAAGTTAATCAAGAGGGGCTGTGTTTCGTACAATTTGTAGGCCTATTTGACCCTTCATAACAGTCAACAGGGTCCTTAATGATGTTTTCGTTTTAAAAACGAGTATCGAATTTTGGAGATGAGCACTGGTTTGAACCTCTTAAAAAAGAATAGAACAGAAAACATTTCGTGAATGATAGTTTTTACCAAAATGACGAAAAACTTACAGTTGATGTGCTTGCCTAGGATAACGGCAATAATACATATATTTTCAGTAATTTTTACAACTTACAAATCTGAATTCATAAAATATTGGTTCAGTTGCTTGTCGGGGAGAACTGGCGGTCTAGTTTTAGAGGACCCGTCTTCCGTACCTAAGGTCGTAAGTTCAAATCCAGTCGTGAACAAAATAATTTTCCTCTCGAAAAATGTATGTACACTATGCCAGTATTGTCAAACGGTGAAGGAAAACATCATGAGGAAACCTACGAGTCGGAGAACCTAAAAAAGTTCAAACAACACGTGACAAGTATCACGTAAAAAGGGCCCGCCAGCGGCCTACTTGCGGAAACCAGTCCGCACATCAAGTGCGGATGATGAATTTGCCATTTTGCCATTTATCGTGGGAAAAGGATTGATCGGTATATAGAAAGGATACGAAAACATTCCCCTGGAAATGTATAGAGGGTAGTTATTACCATGTTTAATAGAATTCTGAGAATTCTGGATGTTGATAATGACGACCTCTGTGTGGTGCGGTGGGCTAATGTCCCCCTGCGACGCAAGAGTCCCGCCTTGGAACAAATATTTGTACGATCTGCGGGTAATTTGCGGGTAATTTGTTCCGGGTGTTCTGGTCGTTTTCTATATAAAATAAAAAAAATATCTGTACATGTAATGTATTGTATTATGTGTATCAGTTATCTAGCACCCATAACACAAGCTCTGCTTAGCTTGGGGCTAGATAATATTGTGTGAATTGTTTATTATTATTATTATTAATGTTATTTTTTGAAAGCAAGTGGCACCTTTCAAAAACACCGAACTCATGCTCACAGTCGTGACCTTTGAAGTACCTATTCGTTGCGAGTAACGGCTTCGTTTTTATTGACGCCGTAATTTGTCAAGGTTATCGTGTACTTGGCAATTCTGCTAACGAGTCTAACGAGCTACAGTTTTAGGCTATGTTAGGTTATCGGAATTTATGGTTACTTTAAGACGGGAGAAAACATTTCAAGTTAGAAACTAGCTAGTAATCTGCCCTCTACGGAACACTAACTTGCTAAATGTTTGGCCTAAAACATACACAAGCGACGTAAGGCAGCAGGCGTGGAACAGGCGTGGTGAAGGCGTGCGCCGCTTCAAAACGATTTCATACAAAATGTATGCAGGCGACGTTTTTGAATTATACTGAAGCGACGCGGTGCAGACCGCAGACACGCCGCCGTTTCGTTGCCTGCGCCGCGTCGCAGTACATTTTGTATGAAATCGTTTTGAAGCGGCGCACGCCTGCGCCACGCCTGTTCCACGCCTGCTGCCTGCCCTACAACATGTCGTTTGAACTTGCCTGGAACTCACTTTCTATCCTCAGCCTTAGAAGAATCCTTAGAAATTGTCCAACCAACATTATCTGAAGAGATGACTACTGTATGTTGAGTTCGTCCCATTATGCTATTCACTGTTTGTATAGTAAGCTATACAAACAGTGAATAGCATAGTTTGTAGAAGCTCGCACCAAAGCATGATAAGAAAATTTGTTTTGTTTTAGGTAATATGTAGGTACATATTTCTAGAATACAAGATACTTATAAGTTTGCTTTAAGTTTGGAACTATGTGCAATTTAAGACAATTTTATTTGAAGACACTACAATTAGCAATAATTCACTCTAAAAACTTGGAGAACTGAATGATAATGATCAAGTAAGTGGTGCAGAGACTCATGTAACTGAGAGGAAGGGACATGTCCAGCTCGATAACACCGCAGATGGAGTACCTGAAGTCACTTTCACGAGTCAGGTGGAAGAATGTCTTCACTTTGCGACGCTCAGTTTGATCTGAAAATAAAAATATAGGTATATTGGCCTCGATTCTGCTATTGCATGATTAGACAGCGCTAAAGAAATAACTGTCCCTGTTGTTTTCGTTATATTAGAAAGAGACTGTAAAATATTTGGTGATGTCAAAGTTAAGTTAGCATAAGACAAAGCAATGGACGGTGCTGGAAAGACGTAAACGAACCGGCAACTGAAAACAAAATCCAAGTTTTAATTTTTGGGATCTGACGTGGTATGCTAATTTAAACTCCCTATACAGTATATTCAGAAATAATCAGCTATAAAAGAAATAACATCGAAGGAAAGGTAGAAGGAAAGAGAGGAAGATAAAGATAAGGTTAAGCTACATGAGCCAAATAATAGCGAAGATCGCTGTCATGTTGTTTAAGGAGGTCAAGGAGGTTGCCTTCAAAATAAATACCTAGAGAAAAATGTATACATTACGCCAGCAAAAGCATTGCTCTTAAATATGAAGAAGAAGAAACAACAAACTTTTACAAAGACTAGGTATGACTGTAGAACTGTGGAACACTTACCCATAGGCATAGTATTGACTGCATCATGAAGAACCGTACGTATTATAGTAGTTTGAGCGGCTGTCACACTTGAGAAGTAACAAGGAATAATCACTAGAATAGTGTATTTCAAACATCTGAATACTACGTAAAGAATCATCAGATGCATATCCTGCAAAACGAGCACTTACTTAATTAAAATAATGAATATAGCAAAATACGTAGCGACTGAAATATATAATTATTATTTATTTTCTGCAATCTATGGAAATGTTCACTATGTAATTTACAGGTTTATGTTGCTTTTAAGAACCATTCATTAACAATATTTTCAAAGTTGTACCTTGTGCTTTCCACACATCTAAGCGATCTACGCAAAGCAAAATGTAACTTACCATGTCTGCATTGTCCATTGGAAGTAATGATGATAACACTTTTAATAACATTATTGTAGAAAAAGATGATACTATAAAAATCAACAGAATCTGAAAAACTATATTTTATGAAAATTGCTTCCACTTGAGTAATTATTTACTTAATCGTTTTGTACATACCGGTATGTTCATCGTCAAATTTATTTGATCCGAGCATTCGTGCAACAGTTCGTATGCTCTGTGTAAAGTGCTTACGTCCAACTCTATTTTTTCAGACAGTTTTTCTGCGTTATTCAATTTCTCTGGCTTGCTTTTACCATACAATTTCAATACATGAGCTTTCACAATTAAAATTCTCACGTATATATTACGGAGATAAGTGAGAAAAAATACTTGCTCCATATCATGTGAAGCGGCCATGACAAAAATACCGAATACCACGAAAAGAGTTGGTTTATAAATTATAGTCAGCAAAAGAATCTCAAAAGAGTTGCTTATTATACTTATAACTGTCCAAGTGACCACTTTTTTTATTGAACTGGAAGCTAATTCATTTTTAATATACAATATCTCGTCAAAAGTACTCAGATTTTTAAAGAAAGTTTTAAGCAAGTTCTTCTTTGAAGTTAAAGTAAGCAAAACGAAGAGTGTATATTCGATAATATACGTTACCATTGACAGTTTTAAAGTGGTGTCACCGATTAGATTTTGACAATTACAAGCAACGAGAAAACACAGAAGCACAAGGCTGTATATTTTGCTTAATATTGTAATATATTTATTGTATTGTAACAGGAACAGTCTGTTTATTCCTATTAAGGCTTCAGTGAACAACAGAAATGTGAAATGATTGATAATGTTCAATTCTTTTCTCAGAAAATTATTCTTTTTTTGTGGTATTGAAGCCGGAGCCACTTTCGATTTTGATATAACGCTGATACTTCTCATCGTAACGAGTTTCAGTCACGACTGATGCCTTTGCTTTACAAAGAGATAATTAAATACCATTTTGTTCAAAATTTGATTAATTTCGTTATCATTGAAATCATAAAGCAATTATGAAAGTAGAGTCGACACTGCCATCATTCAACTGACTTTCATTTAATTGCTATTAAACGTTCGAATAAAGTCTTACATAAAAACAAGTGAATTGATCAAACTGCTTTTTTAACGACCAAAAATTTAAAAACTAAAGCTAAATAAGTTTATCAGCTTTTTTTTAAGTTTATCATTATGTCTTTGTAATAGATTAATCCTTTCACTTCAAATTGGTGAGAGTTCGCAAAATTGTACTATTGTAACAGATACTGAAGCTAATTTTATTACAAGACATGAGTGTGGAACAAAGTCATGGGCATGAGGTAGTTAAAAATACATACTACCTCTCTATGTAACTTGATAGCATCGTAATGGTTTTGAAAAGCATTTAAATGATTAAGGCTTCATCATTAGGAATACATAGGTACAATACAATTAGGTATAACGCTACTGAGTTAATCAAGAAAAACAAGGAAACCATCATATTTTGTGACGGTTTTAGAATTGTCTATACAAGAAGAAATAGAAGAACATGCTTTTGCATTTACATATCGCTGAGTGGATTAAATAGGTTTTGGTAGATCAATCACTCATGGTATATTTAAACCTGTCGCTATTATTACCTACACAAAAAGATATTTTGATGACACTACACATTTATTTCTCGAAGCAAACCGTGAGTACAATTTACGACGACATAAATATATAATACAGATTCGTTCGCCTCACATTCAGTAAAAATATGAAATCGCTTTTTGTTATAAAGTTAGACTTTGTGCAAATAGTTATTTTGAATGAAGATGGAGACATCTTAATCTATAAACTTGGAAAACTGTATGACGATAACAAGGAATGTAACACAGAGGCTAATGTAAGTGAGTGGAAGGGACATGTCGAGCTTAATAACACCACAGATCATGTAACTAAAGTTGCTTTCCTTGATCAGAAGGAAGAATGTCTTGACTTTGCGACGCTCGATCTTATCTGAAAAGAAAACCGTGTAGCGGTGTACAGTACATGGCAACATTCGTCTTCCTCAACTTAATGTTTGAATGTTAACAACATGTTGGAGTAGATAATGTTCATTTGCTAGAAGACTTAAGAGCATATTTTTATGACATCTTTTTTCTATTTTTGTTATCGAGCTTTTAGCCAAAACCTAATAAATACCCAGTAAAACTTGAGTTTTCATTTGGTGGAATTTGAATGATATTGCAGTTCAGCTTGCGCTGGTTGATATTTATTTTTCTTATAATTTAAAAATCAGAGAATCTGACTTGTTAAACAAAAGCATCATACTCACTCATTGGCTTACAATTCACTGCATTGTGAAGAATTGTTCGAATCAAGTTGGTCTGAGCTGTAGTCGCGCTTGAGTAGAAGCAAGAGACGACCAATAGCACGCAATACTTTATACATCTGAGTACCATGTACAAGGTCGTCAGACCGACATCCTGAAATTATTAGCAACAGTGTTTTTCACATTATTAGAACATACCAAAAATGAGTTAAATCATGCAAGAGCCAAATCTGCATCTTTCACAGTTAGTATGTATTTTCTGTGACGCTAGTTACCAATAACCTGCTGTAATTTGATCGCGCTTGGAAGTGTAAATGTCATAAAACAGATAGCTTTAACTAAGTAAAACAGATGTTTACATCTCCCATTGGTCAAAATTAGTGAACAAAGAAATATGCAGAGTCAGCTAGCTAAAACGGTTGAAAACAAATCTGTTTCAAAAATGATAAGGCAGAAGTTTTGCTGATAGTACAATTATCGATTTGTGCGTTAGTAAATGTGGAATAAAACTAATTTTACGTGGCTTACAAATTGCGGGTTTTCTTGCTGATATAAAGCTACTATCAGCTTTAGTACAAATATTGTCGAAGTCACTGACACGAAATATATTACCAGAATCTGAAAAAAGCAAATTTTATATGTATGAGCTTTTATATTTATCTGCTTTAACATTTAATAATAACAAAGTTTTGTAGTAATCGTATCGTCATCCAGATATCTCCTACTACTTTTTCGTGACTTACCGGTTTATTCATGATAGAATTAAGTTGTTCAGAACATTTGTGAAGTAGCTCGTAAACTTTGTGTAAGGCGCTCACATCAAATTGTGTCTTCTCAGTTAGCATTTTAACCATATCATGCTTTTCATCTGATTTACAGTTCTCATTAAAAAGATTCTCAACATGAGATTTCACAACTAAAATTCTAGTGTAAATATCACCAAGGTTGTTGAAAAAAAACACTTGTTCAATATCATGACAAATAAGCAAGATCAAAAGATTCGGCACAAACAAAACACTTTTCGGGGAATATATAACAGTCATCAGAAATACTTCAAAAGAACACAGTAAAATACTTCCTAATGTCCAAGCAGCGGCTCTCTTTATGGATTTAGTGACAGCTGGTTCATGTTGAATATTCAACGCGTCATCAAACGTGGTGAGATTTTTATAATATGTTTTAAAAAGGTTTCTATTATTAGTCATAGCAATCAAAACTAACAGTGTGTATTCGGTAAACAAAATCGTTGTTAATATTTTAGTGGTTATGGTGCCCCTTCTTACAAAATCTTTTATATTAAAAACCAATATCACACACAATAATAAGAGACTGTACATTTTACTCGATATTGTGATAAATTTGTTGTAGTGCAGCAGATAAATTCTATTGATTCCACACAAAGCTTCAAAAATGATTATGAATTTCGACTGTTTGATAACGTTATGTGCGTTATTGATAAAATTATTAATTTTTGGTGGCATGACATCAGCTATGGACAAATTGGATACAACGCTGATACGAGTACTAGTCATGTTGACGAATGTTAATCCACGACTGACGGGTTATTAGTGGAGTCATTTTTTTATTTGATTGATATGCTAACATTTTTACATAATTATGATAATGATGGTAAACCAATTTCCTTGTGCTACTATCTAATTATAAAAACTAATAGGGAACCGAAGCCTTACGGGTCTTCAAAATGTTGTCTAAGCGATTGATCGAAGCGACGCGTGACCCAAAGGCTGGTGGGTAGCTGGTACTAAGTATAATAGCATTAGCATAGCTATTTTACTTAGCTATTATTATTATTAATATTAGCTATTATTTTTATTAATTTTTATTATTTTTTATTGCTGTTATTATATTGTATATTCAGCATGGCAATAGCCGCCAGCGTCTTGGGAGCGTTTTCGTCTGGTACTGATTTGAATAAGTGAGCTATCTCTATAGATCGCTTGTAACGGTTTGCAGATAGCTCAACTGTTTCTCGTGTATTGGTACAGTTTGAAAATATTTTTTTAATTGTTAGTTTGTTTAGTTTATTTGTGTAAATAAATATCAACTGCCAGTTTATCTAAAAAAATGATGAGTGGCATTGATGATTGAGGTCGGTCGGGGTGGTAGTAAAGTTACACAGTTTTCGAATATTTTTTATTTTATTTTGCAAATACATCATTTTAGGTAAAACACAAAAAAACACGTGACTACCATACAAAATAGCTATAACAGCGTTAATAAAGAAATTTTGAAAACTGTATGGCGATGACCAAATACGTGACGCATAGGCTCATATACCTTAAAGGTAAGGTCATGTTTAGTTTGAAGACGCCACAAAGTGTATAATTTATTTCACACTCTTTAGTCAGGAGGTAAAACGCTTTTAGTTTCCGACTCTCAATCTTGTCTGAAACCAATTTATTAATATAATTATTTATTCACCACAAATAATCAATCGAACTATGATAGTTGTAAGATCTGCAAAAATAACAAAACAAGGTCTTTAAGCCTCCGCTATACGCTGGTCTAAAAACAAAACACGACCGGAAAGTTGGAAAAATTTAAAATAAAGATGGCGTTGCCTGACCTGAGCTGTGAATTCATGTATTTGATACCAACTATTACTTATTCTGTGCTTGGGTCTGACATTTGTCACGACATTACAATGTGTTGACTAGAATACGCTTCGTTAGACAAAAACACAGACAGATATTCAGTAAATAAATATAACCCAATTGTTATGTTAGCTGATTCCCGTCGCAGAGTTTCCATTGCATATTTTTCATCCAGGATTGGTGATAACAATGGCAAGCTGTGCGGTATTTTTTAAACTACCACGAACGCTACATTTTAAATCTAACTTATATAGTAGTGTAGTAGTAGTAGTCTAATTTATATAGTATAACAAGCAAATAGCCCCAGATTTAATAAAAGAAACCTTCCACCAAGAGAGATTTTCCTCATATTATGCAAAACCAGAGTGAGTTGCAAGTTCATAAATGTCGGTAGTCGGTGAATGAACACTTGTATTTTTTAAAGGTAAAAAACGGAACCCTTATAAATTCGTCATGTCTGTCTGTCTGTCCATCCGTATGTCACAGTCACTTTTTTTCAAAAAAATGAAATGAAATGAAAAGAAATAATTTATTTGCTTGAAGTATGGTACTTACAAAACTGTAAAAGCTATATGTACTGATGAAACTTGGTAAATAGATGTATTCTGTAAACCGCATTATGATTTTTATACTTAGAACTGACACTCAAAAAATATTTTTTCATAAAACTTATGAGTTTTCTTAACATTAAGTAAAAGATTATTAAACCAGTTAAGTATTTACGACAGAGATGCGTTAACGTCATCGTAATTAGCCTTCTATCTATCGACTTTAAAAATTAATGAGGTATCGTCAGCAAATAGTACTGTTTCACATAGTTTTTTAACCAAAAAAGGAAGGTCATTTACGTACACTAGAAACAAGAAAGGACCTAATATCGAACCTTGTGGCACCCCTATGTCAATAACTGACCCAAAAGATCTCTCACCGCCCACATCAACTTTAAGGATTCTATCAGTCAAGTACGATTGTAATAAGTCAATGGAGCGATTTAGAATACCGTAATGTTTAAGTTTAGATATTAAGAGGGTGACGGACGCAGCTCGCAACTTCAATTCGAGGCGCGGGCAAAAATTGCTCCGAATATAGCTATCTCTATTCATTTGATGCGGGCGCCACGGAATATATAATAGTAGTATACACACACAGGCGCTCGTGTGACGCGCTACTTCTATACGTGAATCCAACCATAGTGCCGCGCTTGTGCGTGTGCGTCAGCCACTGCTAACGATTTTTATGCATTGCCTAATTTCGTCAACGTTACTAAGCGTCAGATAGGCTAGTGGCTAGGGCGTGCGGATTCACACTGAGAGGACGAGGTGGGCGGGAGTTCAAATCTGGTCAAAGAGAGTTGACTTTTTGCACCCTACAATTTTATGTTTTTATTTTTTGTGGCTGCATTACCTGACTAACCCTCTAAGCTTATTGCTTGCTTGTTTCGCTTTTCTAGTATTCAATAAGCAAGGATTGGTCATGCTCTGAATGCAAGAATAAAGTGAAAAAAAAAACAACATTCCTGAACCGATAAAGAACCTTCAGAGTAGCTATTTACGCACTTAGAAAAGACACCAGGAAATTCTCTAACATGATACGAGTGAGTTTATTCATCAGGTAGGGTTTGTGCGGGTTCTGGACCAAATTGAAGAAGAGTAAAGAGAACCATTGACTCCGAGTTGAGTTGAGAGAGCCATTGACCCCGGCGCGGAGCGATGGAGTTGTGGTTGATGACGTTCCAGTAGAGGATGATGGGTGGGAGTCCGCTCAACATCAGGTGTGGTGTGGTTTGCTTGACCTCATTGGCCTAGTGGTTGGAGGGTGCGGGTTCAAAATCAGTGATAACGTTACAGTAATAGATGATGGGTGGGTATCCGCTCTACGTCAGGTGGGGTGTGGTTCGCCAGACCTCATCGGCCTAGCGGTTGGGGGGCGTGGGTTCAAAACCAGTCATGACGTTACAGTTGAAGATCATGGGTGGAGGTCCGCTCAACATCAGGTGGGGTGTGGTTCGCCAGACCTCATCGATCACACACACACAGCAATAAAAAACACGCAAAGCGGCTCACTTACCAAAGTACAGAAAGTCTAATAATGTGACTGCATTTAAAAATATACTTTATTCGTTGAGCAATTAGGTTGCTTTTTTTCTGCTTATTTACATTCGCAAAACCAACGATTGCGAACATCGACCTACAATTACATGGACCTCGGCTTTCGCACAAAACTCGCGAAAAAAGTGTACCAAGCTAACCTACTATAGGTGGATACTTATATAATGATTATAAACAAACTGAAAAAAAAATTATTTATGTCTTATCACAATTACTATATAGAACTCAATTTTGATTGCATGAAGCAACTTCTAGTGAACGTTACAGAAATTTTTCCAAGTCTTTTTATCAATATTTCCACCAGACGTTGAGCAGTACTCTGTTTATTGAGCTCCAGTTATATAAAGAAAAACTATTTTGTTAAAGTATTTCTCAGTCTTTTTATCAATATTTCCACCGGACGTTGAGTGGTAGCAGTTTTTTGAGCTCAAAATAAATAAAGTTTTTTTTTTAATTTCTTAGTCGTTTTATCAATATTTCCACCTGACGTTGAGCTGTAGTTTATTTCTTGAGCTCCAGAAAAATAAAACAGAAATATGTTGTTCAAATTTTTACAAGTCTTTTTATCAATATTTCCACCTGACGTTGAGTGGTAGCAGTTTTTTTAAGCCCCAGATAAATAAAGACTAAAAATATTTTGTGCCAATTTTTCTTAGTCCTTTCATCAATCTTTCCACCTGACGTTGAGCGGTAGTCGGTTTTTTGAGATCCAGATAAATAAAGAAAAAAAATATTTTGCTGAAATTTTTCCAAGTCTTTTTATCAATATTTCCACCAGACGTTGAGCGGTACTCTGTTTATTGAGCTCCAGTTATATAAAAAAAAAACTATTTTGTTCAAGTATTTCTCAGTCCTTTTATCAATATTTCCACCGGACGTTGAGTGGTAGCAGTTTTTTGAACTACAAATAAATAAAGAAAAAAAATAATTTGTTGTAATTTTTTTTAGACCTTTTATCAATACTTCATATACAGGGTGGAATTTTGTAATGCCACCTGGAGGGAAAGTACTCTTAATACTCCAGATAGAAAATTTTACTCACAGGAAACATTCCTTTATTTTTGAATAGAAAGCAAACTGCATTCAAAGTTTTTCGAAAATTCTCTCACACCCGGGAATTGAACCGGCTAAAATCAGAAAAATTATACCTTGTACTTTTATTGCATCGATCGTTAGTCAATTATAAGGATGAAATCTCTCTAACAAACATGATAAATTAAATGAAAGAAAAACCAGGAAATCTTAAATTAATTTAATTATTTACAAAAAATGGATAACTAACTAGTTACTTGAAATTAGTTGCTTGAAATGGGCTCCATTCTCTTGGATACACAAATTTATTCTTTTAACGAATTCATTTCATTAAAAGAATAAATTTATTCCTTTCAAAAAAAAAAATTAATTTAAAAATTATTTTATTTTTAATTTTAGAAATTGCTTTCTATCCAAAAATAAAGGAATGTTTCCTTTGAGTAAAATTTTCTATCTGCAGTATTAAGAGTACTTTCCCTCCAGGTGGCATTACAAAATTCCACCCTGTATAGAAATTAATGGTTCATAATTTGTTTTAGTCGAAATGTTGGCTTTTTTCGAAATTTCGGCAGACTTTTTGACCTAGTGCTGCACCTTAATTTCGTTTACCCAACCTACAACCTACCTAGGTACTTAGTATTTCCCATCTTCACTTAGTACCCTTCCTAAACTAACAATTATCAAATATCTAAGCATTATGTTTTATGCCAGTGTAGGTATTTAACTAGTCCGAAGTCCGAGCGATTCACACACACAACCGAAGTGTCCCGTGTGCTTCAAGCGTTTCCTCCCCCTGCACCCCGCCACCCGCACCGTGCGTGCGCGATAGCAATAGTAGCCGTTCGAAAATGCCATGAATTTGATCGTGTTCCGTAATACCAAAAATGATGACTGAAAACTTTTTGTATTCTTTACATAGTATTGTTATTCTGTAACTAGACAATATAAACTAGGTTCCTTAACAAAAAACACGTAAGATATTGTTGTTTTTAGTACGAAACCAATAGGTAGAAAACTTGATAAGTTTAGCATAAAAATGTGCAAAATGCGATTGGTGTTTATTTCATTTTAGGTAAGTAATTTGAAATAAAAACTGTTGAGGAACCTAGATAAATACTATGCAAATACAATTATTACAATAATATAGTGTAAATCTGTCTAAATTAGAAATCATTTTGGTATTCCGTTTGTATGAAAATTTTCCATACGTCAGCCCCTTAACTAGTTTTTTCGTGTGCGCGAGCTGCAAGCAGCTCGCGTGTCGGTGTGCTACTCCCAGTTTTACATTACACTTGCACTTGTAAAACCCCAAAAAGTAGTAAAGAAAGTCCTAAGTAACCCTAAAAGTCGATCAGTGAATCAAGTTCCTCAGTGTAGTAAAACCCCAATCAAAGTCCTAAAGAACCCTAAAATTGTTTACATAATCAAGGTCCTAAGTGAAGTAAAATTCCAATTAAAGGCCTAAGGAACCCTAAAAGTTGTTTATTTTATCAAGTTCCTCAATGTAGTAAAACCCCAATCAAAGTCCTAAGGAACCCTAAAAATGTTAACATTATCAAGCTCCTAAGTGTAGTTGAAACTCCAATCAAAGTCCTAAGGAACCCTAAAAGTCGAACACTTAATCAAATTGCTCAATGTAGTAAAACCCCAATCAAAACCTTATACGGAACCCTAAATTGTACGTCAAGCCAAAACCCTTAACGGGTCGAAACCGCTGGAAGGAACCCAAACGTTGACTACCGGGTCGCGTGCATCGCGAGCTGCAAGCAGCTCGCGTCCTCAATGCGTTCCCACAGGGGCGGAACCCTAAACCAAGTGAAGATCCAATCAAACACCTTAAAAAACCTAAAATTCAATCTCCAATCATAGTCCTCAGTCGAATGAACCGTTTGAACGACCTTAATCGGACGATTTTTGCAAAACCGGAAGTGGCACAGCCGCCATTTTGAATTTTGAACTCAGTCTAGTGAACATTTTTTCACACCCCTAAGACACCCTAAATTTCAGTAGGAGGGGGTTCTAAATTTCAGTAGGGTGGGCGTGGTCGCGTGGCGGCTCGCTTCGCTCGCCGCAACGTTCCCCCCGGGTTCAGGAGGAGGGGGTTCTGGGGTCTTGAGGGGGGGGTCACAGCACGGCTCGCTTCGCTCGCCGCGACGCTCCCCCCGGGTTCAGGAGGAGGGGGTTCTGGGGGGCTTAGGGGGGGGGGGGGGGTCACAGCACGGCTCGCTTTGCTCGCCGCACTGTTCCCCATTCGCTCGCCGCAATGCTCCACTCGAAAAAAAGGGTCAAAAATAATAAAGGGGTCTAGAGGGGGGAGGGGGGCAAAATTTATTTTGCTTTCAAAATAATCTCACCTTCCCTACATGACCCAAAAAAAAAGTCTTGCAAGTCACTCCGCTTGGAAGATACGAAAGGGGGGGGTGAAAAAAGGGGCAAGAGGGGGGTGTTTTTTTTGTTTTTTCAATTCAGGAAGAAACCCTCTATACGAAACCCTAATCGAAAACCCCCTATCTCGACGGCATCCGGTAGCACTCACAAAAGGGGGGGTCCTGGGGGGCAAGGGGGGCAATTTTTTTTGTACAATAATATTCTTATCTTTTTTCTTCTCTTTCGTCTTCTCCCTTTTAATCTTTTTTTTTCTGAAAAGTAATATTTCATCAAAATCGGCTAAGCCGTTTTGTTTTATTGTTTGTTACTGCATACCTTCGTCATTTAATTTTATGATCCAATTTAGTAAATTTTTCTTTTATCTAAAAGGTTATACTTCCAGATCTGTATGTAAATCTAGTAAGTATAACTTAGTGCATAGAATTCATGCCTATGGAAATAAATAATAATAATAATAATAATAATGCTGGACAATTCACACAACATTATCTAGCCCCAAGCTAAGCAAAGCTTGTGTTATGGGTGCTAGATAACTGATATACATAATACAATACATTACATGCATAGATAATTTTCATTTCAATTCATAAATGAATTGAAATGGAAATTATTTATGGGTGGCTTTAAGCTTTGCACTCATTTAGGCCTTCGGTGCTCATTGCGGTGGAGATCAGTGAAGCATTGTGAAATAACACTGTCTATTCGACTTATATTATTGTATTTTATCGGCATTTAAAAATATTAGGTATACCAAAGAGTTTCGACAACCCCAACTGACTCTTCAAAGTTCTGTCAAACGCAAAATATTGGGAAACTCCTTGCTGCGTGTATAGAAATAGGCACATGTATTTTGGTATTTGGGTATTTGAGCGCACCGTGCATGAAGCCTTTGACAGAAAGTTCCAGAATTCGGGACATTACAGGCACCTCCAGATTTAAAAGACGGCAATCAAAAATACTCAAAACCCATGATATTATTGTTATGACTGGGCTCTCAGCTCATTTATTAGTAGCTCTGCCTTCTGCGCCATAGGTCGTGGGTTCGATCCCCACCGAGAACAAATATTTGTGTGGTGATCATAGATATTTGTTCTCCATCTGGATGTTATATTGTTTTCCAAGTACCTATGTATTTACAAACAAAATGTATTTAAGTATTACATCAGCTATCTGGTTCCCATAATACTAACTCTGCTTAGTTTAGGGCTAGATAGTGTAGTGTAGATTGTCCATAATATATATATATATATATATATATACTTCCTTTTCATTGTAATGGGCTCCCAAACTCTTTGCAAAATCGACACTATTTTTATAAAGGCCTAAAATCGGCTACTAGTTTTTGAGTCTTCTTCTTGTCATGTCAATAGAAAATTAAAGCTGGTGTGGTGGATTATGAATGTGCCTCAAAAGTTTTGCTACTTCACGTTGGTTTCATTTATTGTTTTCCTTCACCGTTAGAGTGTACTGACATAGTGCACATAGGTTTTTTGGCAGATAAACTAATTTGTGCATGACGGGGTTTGAACACACGCCTTTAGAATCAAAAAGCGGGTCGCTACGACAATATAACCGGTGCTAAGCAACCAGAGCGCCCCTCCACCTAATGGACCGATGACATTCTAAAGATCGTGGGAAATCGGCAAATTGTTTTTTCATGGAAATGTATAAAGGAGGTCTATATCTAGCAGTGGACTTCTACTTACTGATGATGATGACGGAAAGCACTGGGTAGATAGGAAGATAGCTACTTATGCAACTACAAAAATGGAGGTATTTAACAAAAGCATTGCGCTTCGCTGGTCACGCACGATAGGAACGTGCCCTAGAATGTACTTGATAAGTTATATGCTCCATAAAATATATACTTCTACAGGCTGATGATGATGTGAATACAGGTTATCGATCATAATGTACGATGAAGATGGTTTTATGTCATTTCGTTATACTGTGACAGTTTGTTTTATGTTACACTGTGGCAAATTTATAGTACCAGTAGTAGCTATGATTTAATCTAGGGTATATTTTACGTAGTCAGAGATGAAATGTCATGTCACGAAATTTGACATAGGTCCAACCTTCTTGGCCGCTCGGGCTGTACTGAGAAGTAAGTACAGAAACCTATCTATTTATATTTTTGAAAATTTTATTTTTTTATAAAAACTACGGCAACTAAGAAAAATGCAATAACATCAGGTTTTTACGTATTTATTAAGGTAAACGGGAACAAAACTTTCATTGCAATGGCTCTAACAGCAACGGAAAAAAACCATTTCAAATCCAAAAAAAATTGAGAGTTTTTGGCAAACTTTGCGTTCAATTTTATCGAACCCTGTGAGTTGAGGAGAATTTCTAGCCTAATCATAATTTTTTTACACCATTTAATTGTAATATTTTACAAAAAAAATAAATGGATTCGTCCATACAACGAAAAAAAATGCTACTTTACATTTTCGGTTTCACCTCATGTAGGCCCTTAAGGTTATCAATTTTAGTTTTCACTAGACGCCCGCGGCTTTGCTCGTCCCGTTCCCGTTATTTTTTCTGGATAAAAAGTATCTTCTCCTCTCTCCCTGGTTCTGCTATACTACTAATAATAGTAATATAATTTTTGTAAATAATCTGATAAAATGTTTTATTTTTATGTGTTGTGAAATGCTATATCTATTTATTTTTATTATGTATATGGTTGAATGAATGTTAATTTTTTTTTTAATTGGGTACACCAGTCACATTAGGGCGCATCAAAGGGCAGAGCATCGAAGCCCTCAAACAATAATAATATTGCAATCCATTTACAGTTGCCGTAGCCAAAAACGGCTTTAAAATCATCATGATATTCTTTGGATAATAGAGAGTTACTTGTAAAATAACCAAATAAATGACTATTGAAATCGATATGTTAGAAATTTACTCAGAGGTAAACTGACTTTAGCGTTATATAGTATATAACGGATGATGGCGACTTGTTTCGATGTGTTGCTAGAGAAGTAGCATGGAAAAAACAGCAATATATTATATTTCAACAATCGTAATAACAAATACGATATAGCAGAAATCGCTGCCTGAAACTGAAATATACATAATTTGTTAAAACTTATCTAGAAAATCAGATACCAAAAAATGAAAGAAATACGTCTAAAGAAGATCCATGTAAAAAAAATTAAAGCTAAATTAAAGTTTTTACGATAGATACGCAACTATCAAATTGTGATGTAGATATAACGTAGGTACATAAATAGTAATTCATGAACTTATAATCAAAGTCACCAATACTATACTATACTATACATACAATACCATGGATCTTTGAAACTCTCGAGAAAATAGCGTCCCTAAACTGGAAGGCGACGCAAAGGACCTCCATGAACTTATAATTCAAAAATACAAAAAAATAAAATACGGCGTAGGTATGTCATGTAACCAGAATATGTTATCCAAGTACTTAGAATACAGGGCTAGAAAAATGAATAACATGAAACAAACCGTGAGTTCATTATTTGATTGGACGATTTGGAAAAGATATATGACGTATCTCAGCAGGATTACTGTAGATAGACCCGATAGCATAAACATTATCGTCAACTGAAAAGAAAAAAGATCAATGAACCAAATACCATTTCGGAATACGTTCAATAAGTAATCCGTAAGTAATTCTTTCTTTGATTGTCGAAAATATTGTATACTAATATTATAAAGCTGAAGAGTTTGATTGTTTGTTTCGTTGAACGCGCTATCTCGGGCATCATCAATGTTGGTCCGAATTGAAAAAATATTTTTGGGTTGGAAAGTCCATTTTAAATACTTTTACGATTATTTGCATGGCGGTGGTTATTTGTTTTAGAATCAACAAACCGGAAAGTCCATAGCAGTGTTGAGTTTTTCCGCACATTGTAACAATAATTCGTAGGCTTCGTGTAGCGATGTTGTATCGAGCTGAATTCTTTCTGACAGCTTTCCGACGTCCGTGGCCTTCGCCAAGTTTGTATTTTCAACAACGCCATATTGCTTTTCTACGTGCGCTTTAATTATTAATACTCTAACAAAAATACAACGGAGTAAAATAAATAGAAAAAAGTGCTCTAGATCCTGCGTCAAAGTTATATAAATTAAAAAACATTCACTATATGCCGACATTCCGAACATATAAATCACTGCAGCAAACTCCAAAATATTTAAGAAAATAGTTAGCAGAGTCCATGTCAAAACACTTCTCGAGGAGCATGTAATAATAAAATCATTCTGTATATTCAACATTAGATCGAATTCATACATTTTTTTGAAAAAGCTTTTCAATGTTTTTTTAAATAAAGTTATGTTTATTATAACAAAAATTATATATTCAGCAATTGGCATATTTCGTAGAGCAAATATGGAAGCCTTTTCTGTAGTAGTAAAATTAATACCGACTAAACAGATAGACGCTAGGCAGTAAATGTTACTCAAAACCATTGTTATTTTTGGGTACTCCAGTAAATACAAACGATTGATTCCGACAAGAACTTCCGCGATTATGAGAATTTTAAACTGTTTGATTATATTCAACCCTTTTTCTTCATTGTTGTTTAGTTTTGGTGATATTGGTTTCACCTTCGCCACTTTAAAACCTCTCATTACCAAGTTTCTGTTTGGAACTAACTAAGTAATAGGTATTAGTCGGTACTACAAGAAATATGACAAATAGAAAAAATAATCAATTTTTACATTAAATTCATTACCACTTACTTAGGTGTCCTTCATTAGTGGATTAATTTGACTTATGGGCTGTTTTATTGATCAACTGGTAATAATTGGATAGAAGGTAGGTACTGAAGTCTCCATACTTATAATACCTACACCTACATGAATAGGGAATTACATAGTTTGTTTGTTTGTAGTAGTATAGCTCTTTGTGAAGGGTTCGTCCGAGGAAGTACTACCATGCCTATTTCTGCCGTGAAGCAGCATTAAAGCACTTCCGTTATATTTTTAATGATATTGACTTAACAAAATTCTGAGTTGGTGATGATTGACTGATAATTATTTTGTAAATATATGAAAATAAATAAAATGTTAGTGGACTAACCGATTAACTAATTTCATTTGTGAAGGTAAATACCGTTAGTGACTAGTAATAATATTTCTCAAAAAATCTTAAAAATTTCATCAACATCGGTTCAGCAGTTTTGCCATGAAGTCGGTTTCCCAAGTTTTTTAAACTTCTATGATCTACATAATTTGATAAAATACGCTTTAGCCACGAACGCCAGGAAGAAGGAATATTCGTAATATTTCGTAAATATGCTTATATAATACGTGCACTACGACGTGTTTAGGTGAGTTCTAGTTAAGCCACCTTTCGGATGGATTTAGTCAAAATCCTCACTCAAATCCCGCTTCCCTGTTTAGCTTTAAAATGGAAATGCAGGATAACGCGGATGAGAGTGGCTTACTACAGAGAAAAAGTTAAATGAGCAAATTCTCTCGGGTATTTTATTTAAATTGTATTTGCGGCTGGATAATAGATAATAAAGTTGAGATTTATTTAACCAAGGAGCCTAGCACCAGTTTTTTATCATTTACTTATTTTTTTAGAGGAATAAGTTAGCAAACAAGCGGTTACCGTAGCCTATGGACGTTGTGCTACACCACAGGTATCACTCTCGCGTCGAATATTTTAAAATACACTTTTTGAAGAAACCCCGTCCTGTACTCAGCAGGTAGAATATTCCACAACCTCAGAGAGCGCAGGAGAAGTGTCGTATTATATAATAATGTATAATTGTTTTTTGTCTAGTTCTGATTTAGAAACAGATTACCGTGCTCTATTAAAACAGAAAATATAAAAACTCACTGCTTTTTATTTGCCATTTTTCCCACAGACAAACGATGCGCATCATAAAAAAACTCCCCTTTGCCTTACTTAAAAATTACTTAAGCAAAGACTTGTGTACATTTGCGGTCTTCGAAGGCGATCAGCGAAGCGCTGTCTAATATGACAGCGTTATTGGCAGCGTTTCACTGATCGCCACCGCAGAAGGCTTAAATGTGCGCAATGCTTAAAGGATAACTGTTATCCTAACATGGTTATCAAATTAGGTTAAGAAGAAGGAAAAAAAGAACAAATTATATCCGAAGTAAATGTAGCTCTGACAAAACAAAGGCTAACCATTGCTAATGAGTGCTCGTTAGGATAATCATTTTCCCGTAAAAGTTACGCGAATACGAATTGTTTTGTATTAGCCCCTGCACATTTTTTTGTTATAAGTAAATGAGCAGATAATATTGATGTAGAAAGAACAAACAGTTGATGCCTAATTTCTATAGCAAGAGAAATTTACGCCTCGGTCAAAGCAACCGCCCGGTTTCTTTGTTTTAAATGATGGTTACCACTCCTCGGCTTATTCCATTGAATGAGTAGGTAAATTGTTTTAAAAAAACTAACGTGCAAAAACTACAATGTTTTTTTTATAAATGCCTATAGCCCTCCAAGGAATGCCTGTGCAAAATTCCAGGCCTTGTAATTTCTGAGATCTTATTATGAAGGAGTGGACTTGGCCTATAAAAATATAGATTTTTCCTCCTTATTTTCCTGAATCCTTTTGCAACATGGATTCGCTTTTTCCTTCCCATTATTTTGTTTAAAAATGTACGGAATAGATAAATCTTTTGCAACTTTAATGTGAAAATTGTGTTATGCTATGAACAAAGAATGAACTTGAGATTGATAATAAAAGCAGCCATTTAGAAGGCGAAGTTATAAAATTACCATCCTTTACTCCGAACTAGGTTACGTTATTTTGTGAGAAGTTGCAAGGTGTTTTGTTTACAAAGCGAGCTATAATTAATATGAATTATGGATAATTAATTTTATTTACATCAGCTGTTGCTAGTACTTATGTTCGTGCGAGAGACAAATTTACTTTAACATACTACAGTAAAATTACAAACTAGGATCCAAAAACATAATATCTATTTATAAAAGAATAGTCGAGAAAAAATCTTTAGTAGTATTTTATGAAAACGTGAATGCGTGGGGTTGAGTAGATGATGGATGTTTATTCATCATCATCATCAATTACCTAAGTTGTATTTTATGCAAATGTGAAAGCATGGGATTGATATATCAGTCCACTGCTGGACGTAGGTCTCTCTCAAAACGCGCCCGAGGGAGGCTCCTTTCGTGCATCTGACAAATATTTTAGTTATTTTTTTAGGTTTTACGACGCGTTGGTTTTTTCTCGATACAGTACACGATATACAGTAACAGTAATGATAATACAGTACGAACGGATTTAAAAAACTTACGAAATGACCTATTGGTTATTTTTATATGATGAGATATTTAATTATCTAAAATAACATTAAAGCTGTTAAAACAGGTACCCACGCCCAAACCGAACCGCGGAAACACTGTACTCAAAATTATTTGTTTACTGTTTGTAAATGCTATGGCTCATAAAACAAGTGATAAAACAACAACAAACAATAAGGCAGCAACAAACCTTTAAATCTTTTGTATATATTTAAAAGACCTCGTTGCCCCAAGGAAAATGCTATCAATCTTTTCTATCCCGACATAATAGGTGCCAAGGTTAATCCCACACACTGCTAGCTTTATAAATGCTACGGATAAATGCAGCTTAGAGAACTACCGCTGGTTTTTTACGCAATAGACTTATTTTGATCCGTAATTTGGGTGTAAAAAACGAAGAAAAAACCGAGTGTTATTAAATTTCAGCGAAACCAATTCAAAAGTACTATTACATAATAACAAATGAACAAATGAAATAGTTATGACGGAGCTACAAGGTTTGAAGACGTTTAAAAAAAAGAGGAGGTCCTCTGTTCAGGTGTATTTTTTGTATTTTAAGCGGATAAGTGCAGCTAAAGCCCCCCCCCCCCTCCCTCCCCATTGACAATTTTATCTTTAGTATTATTTAAAAAAAAAATACTAGTATTTTTAATAAAGCGGAAAACCAACGATGGTTGAAACTGTAAGGTTCTCAAAATCACTACGCACGGAAAAGCTACTGGGACTACCCAGTATAGCTTGTTAGCAGTAGCTAAAGAACGAGTGAAAGGTGTCAAACTAGTAAGTATTCTCATGAGAGAGGAATAATTATAGGGTTGCCATTTAAAATTCATTTCATTACTTGCGCGGGATATACCAGCTGTTTTACTGGTTTTGCCGACACGACCAACTCAGGATATGCCACATCAATCATAGCTTGGGTAGTGTTAAGCATAAATTGGTTCCAGAAAAACGTGTGCACTCACCTATTGTTTATATTAGACGATGAATTGCGTTTTCTTAGCCGTTATGGAGGGGTATTTTCATTTATTTTATCTATCTGACCTATCTAGAGCCGGATGTTTTGATGTTTATAGATCAAGGACGTGGTCCTTAGGTCACTGATACTTTTTAAGATAATATGACTGTACTCTACGGTGTACTGTAGGCCTACCACGAGCTCTGTCTGGCTCTGTCACTGCTTCCGATTTTGAGTCTGTGTGCGTGTTGACTAAAACTCAAAACTCAAACTCAAAAATGTTTTATTCAGTACGATGCAAGAATCACTTTGAAACGTCTTAAAGCTAGGTGAGTCTAGGTGCCAGTTCCACGCGACAGAGTTAAACGCCAGAGAGCCAGAGGCAGAGCCAGACAGAGCTCATGGTAGGCCTACTGGTCTGCTTCTATCAACATGAGGTGTACAGATGTTCCTCATATGCTTGGAATTTCACCTCAATACGGTTCCTTAAAAATATGCCAATTTCTAACTTATTTCCAACACACAACTAAGTTAGCAAACAAGCATATGGCCCACCTGATGGGAAGCGGTTACCGTAGCCTATGGACGCTTGCAACACCAGAGGCATCACTCGCGCGTTGCTGACCCTTTTAATATAATCTATATATAGGGAAAACCTTGGCAGGAAGAGTATTCCACAACCTTAGAGTGCGCGAGAGGAAGTTCCTCTGGAATTGTATTCACATCTTTAACACTGACAGATTCTACAAAATGTGAATACAAACGCTGTATTTTATTTTTATTTTAAAGTTTACCCATTTTGTTTTAGGCAACTGCATGAACATAGCTAATGTATTCAAGTATTATTCGCGTGGTACTCAGTCTATTTGTTGAATAATACTTCTGAGAATTTTATAAATCGGAAAGCGGCAGTTATTCACAAATGATAAAAAATATATGAAAACTCAATTAAATTTCACAGAATTCGTTGAACAACGCGGATACGATTTATGCTTCCCAATTAATTGTAAGCTAAGGTATTCATTTAAGATATACCTATATTGTTGTATTCGAAAAAAACAAAGAGGAAATGGACATGAGGCACCCACTTTATAACACCAATCACTGTCAGGGCCGTTTGAAAAGCCGCCATAGCTTTCTCCAGACAACTAAGGCACTGACAGAGGAGGATCCTAGTGAGGCACGTAAGAGACTATGGGCTGTTATGCCGGCAGAAGAACTACCAGCGGGTAACCAACTCCCATTGGTCATCCTGGAAGTCTCTGAATAGACTTCGGAGCCAGGTGGGCCGCTGCAGGCATAATTTAGTCAAATAGGGGTACTCCGATCACGTGGACTGCAACTGCGGAGCCCCACAGTCTATGCTTCATTTGCTGTCTTGCCCAGAGTGCCCTAACACCTGTGCGCTGAAAGATTTGACTGACGCCACGGAAAGCGCTATTAATGTGGGCCATTTCTGGGCAAAACACATATAGGGACAAAATATCACGTGAAACATCGACTCGACGAAGAAGAAGTTGGATACAAACGTACCTAGAATATAATTTAACTGTAACAATTAAAAATTATTATGTTTTGAGCTTCAGTCGTAGAACATTACCTATCAGCCTCCCTGCGGGCAGTGACCGCTATGTTTAGTTTTTTTTGTAAGACTTTGGTCATGGCGAGAAAATACGGTGCACCAGTCGTATTCGTATATGAATGCTGAAACTCATATGCTGGACACATATGCTGCCCACCGTTGCTCTATGGCTGCAACCAAAGACTAGAAAAACTCCTTGTTGCGCAATTTCTAACCTCTTTGCTGTGACCTTTTCCAAAATTTTCATCTCTATGGAGGATCTCCCATGCTTGCTCCGTTAGCTACAATGTCACGTTGTTTCGTTTTTGAAGTTTATCTGCATATTTCTTTATTTTTATATTTTTGTGTATGATTTCCTAGTTTTATATATAATTAAATAAAATAGAATGGATATCCAAGAAGATGTTTCATCGTTTATGGAGAGAATACCAACTGCAAGTTACTGTTGTTTTTGTTTCCCACTGAGATCTGGAACAAAGCTAATAGCAATTCTGGGAATTGTAAGTAAAAAAATTACTAGTAATATTAAATTGCTTGCGATTGATCTTTCTAGTAATGTCAGTCGAGAGGAATTTCTTCGTGGTTGGAATCATTTATTATGTAGGTGACTAATTTTTACGTTTATTTTCAGATTTTTGGTCTATCATGTGGTGCGATGTTTCTTATAAAAGACAGGAAATATTTGACCGTCAGCTCCATAATTCTTATAAGTTTGCTGTCAGTATTCATTATAATCACTATAATGTTTGTCGTTGTGTCTGTCTTGCTATTGATAGCTGCATGTGATGTAAGTAACATTTCTTCTTCTCCTCTTTTGACGTGACAACTAATTCGATGGAGCCGGCTAACGCACGAAAAACATGACTCATGCGGCGTTACCTAGCTCTGAGGCGTTCCATTTAAGGCTTGAACAGCAAGCGAGAGCGCGGAACGAGCGACAAAAAAGCACAATTGGCCTTGGCGTTCGGCAGCGTTCAACATCTGTCTCTCTCCTACTTGAGTGAGCGATGCGTCCGCGTGTATGACGTTGTCACGTTCAACTATCGTCAGTAAACAGACTTTACAGAAAACCGATTTTTTTATTTGCTTCTCTGCTCTCTTCTGTCTTGACTGCTTGAATGACATATTATACAACGCAAGGCCTAACTCTGGGTCTTACAGTGTAGCCAATTCGTACTAATAAGGGTGTTTTGAAAGTTTGCATTCATTTTAGCGAAATATATTGATATTATACCATTCTTTTGAAGGTAAAATTTTGCATAACTACTAATGTAAAAAGTAATAACAACTTTTTATTTTATAGTTTTTGCTACTCTAAAGTGAAATCACGAAGAGGTTAAAAAAAATTTTGGGAAATTTAAAAAACAAAATAAATAAACTACTAAATGCTGTTCACACGCGCATCGTTTAAATGCAATCTACTTCTCACAATTTCCTACGTGAAAAACTTTTGCAAAAAATATTATACGATCTATACCAACTCGTACCTTGATCGAACAGCTTGAACCTTACTTGTTAACAAGTAACAAATCTTGTTAAAAGTAACTTTCTTTTCGTTTCGTATCTCACAGCACGTTCTCAAGTATCAGGGATTTTATCGAAGAACTATGTTTCATAGATTAATATTATTATGTTGGGGTTTTCACTTCTAGTGCTCGGTTCATTGCTACGAAAATACTCGCCGGGAAATATATCTGAGATGCACGAGCCTGTTTATTTTTCGATGGGAAAATTGGGCTCACCACGAAACTAGTTCTTAATAGTTTTCGGAATTACACCCGTGCTTGATAAAACGATTTTTATTGATGATTATAACAAATAAAAAAGCGGCCAAGTGCGAGTCGGACTCGCCCATGAAGGGTTCCGTAGCAGTAAGTAATATAACATAGAGTTCTAGAAGTTCTAGTAGTTCGTCGAAAGGTAAATTGCGGTTTACGATTTATGACGTATAAAAAAAAAACTACTGACTAGATCTCGTTCAAACCAAATATCGTTGGAAGTTTCCATAGTAATGTACAACATATATTTTTTTTAGCTTTATCAGTCACTTATTTTAGAAGTTAGAGGGGGGGGGACCAACTTTTTTCCACTTTGGAAGTGTCTCTCGCGCAAACTATTCAGTTTAGAAAAAAACAATATTAGAAACCTCAACATCATTTTTGAAGACCTATTCATAGATACCCCACACGTATGGGTTCGATGAAAAAAATTTTTTTGAGTTTCAGTTTGAAGTATGGGGACCCCCAAAGTTAATAGTTTTTTTTCTATTTTTGTGTAAAAATCTTAATGCGGTTCACAGAATACACCTACTCGCCAAGTTTCATCAGTCTAGCTCTTACGGTTTCGGAGAAAAATGGCTGTGACATACGGACGGACAGACAGACAGACAGACAGACAGACAGACAGACAGACAGACAGACAGACAGACAGACATGACGAATCTATAAGGGTTCCGTTTTTGCCATTTGGCTACGGAACCCTAAAAATAGGTCCATGAAAAATAGTTCGCGAAATACTCAGTCAAATATCGAGAAGTGCGTAAAAAACGATGAAAGGTTTTGCCCTGCAGTGGAGATGAAATATGTTGGCAACATTTTAGTTCTTCTAGTGCTAATGTACGTAACGTGTACCCTACTCAAAAATTGTGTGACCTGCCAGGCACGATGATAATATTTATGGTTTAATTTCCGCTATGGGTTTTTCAGGAAAATCCAGACTTGATGGCTTGCTACATTTGGCTAGCCGGAGTGTATCTGTGTGTTCAGTTGATTCTGGCTATTATTATACCACTTGTGCTGGCAATCGAAGGAAGATATCATATAGTAGTTGCACTTATTTGGATGGTCATAGTGTTGATCGTTGCACTAGGTGAGTCTTTTAATAAGAATTCATTTAAACAATTCATTTAAAGTTCTGAAAAACTGATAGATAATTAAAACACACATCATCTTCTTCCCCCTGCCGTTATCTCACTTTATATGGGGTCGGCATAACATGTTCTCCTCCTCCATTTTCTTCTATCAGCCGTCACCTGTGTATTCACTTCTTTTTTATCCATATCATCTTTTACACTGTTCATCCAACTTTAAAACACAAATCATAGATCTATTTATTTATTTCATAAATGGGAATAAACCCACAACTTTAAGCATTAAAAACTGAAGTGCTCTAGCAACCGGTAACGGTAACACTAAATAGAGACATTGATCGTCTGCTTGGAGAAAACTAGGATATTAAGTTAAATACATAGTAAGAATGACAAGATCAATTGATTATTAATCGTCTATCAATCTGCGTCTATCTATAAGAGTCGAGTTTTCATAAGCACGACGCTTATAGATAGAATATCAACTTGTCACTTAAATTTTATGGAAACTTGGTTATTCTCTGGTGAATCGCTAAAGTTTGTTCAAAGAGAATCTTTGGCTATTTTCATGGACAATGGTCTTAATAAACTAAGTTTTTTTCCCTTAACTTTGAGACGTTGCCAAGTTTTAAATATAAGTATGTCCAACACCACACAATTCTTTATAAATGAAGGCGTTGTTAGTTGCATGTAATATCGAAATTTTATTTAAAAATCTTATCATAAGATTAAAATAGTAAAATTCTTTATTTTCAGGATGGGCGCACTTTATAGCTGTAGTCAACACATATCGAATGAGCATTATATATGGATTAGATGTTTAAATTATAAAAAATATACAAATATTCCAATAGAAAGCTAGTTTGATTTAATTTGAATTTCGTCTGCGTCAACTAGGTTAGTCACAATTTTTTTCTAACGGAATGCAACCTCACTCTTGGTAACCTTCTACTAAAGTGGAAAAGAGTAGAGACAAGAAAAGTGTAGCTGTGAAACAAGTTGGGGTTTTTCTTAAACGAATCCAAGTAAAGCGAAGTACAGCACATTGGTGCGTTATATGGCACGTATTACTGATTTAATTTATTATTATTGTATACTGTGCTTTAATTATTATTTATTTACTACTGTTATTCAAAGGTTTTTCAGACACGATTGTAAAATTGTTAATGAAATAAATAAAAATACCTATTAGAAATTTGGGAATATCGTCGAAATCGAGGTATCAAGAAACATCTAAAGAACTAAATGCATTATTAGACCGGCAAAAAGGAATATGCTCGCGTTTTCAATAAAGATATAAATCATAAAGCGCCAATAGGTACTTTTTGGTATTGTAATAAAATACGACAAGGGTTTAGGAAACCCACTTCTGTCAACTATGACCTTCGTCAAGTGTTTATTGGCCTGAGTTGATGCGAGCTCGGCAAAATAAGTGGCTGCCCGCTAAACGGACATTGAGAAAGGTATACTTTACCCACTTTTATCTGTTTTAAGTGTAAGGTTAGCTTCGAATATGAGGGACGACTGTTTTGTGGTGGGTAAATTCTGTACCCCTACTAAAGCTATAGCCTAAGTAGTCATTTAAATCTATACTTCTATACTAATATTATAAAGAGAAAAGATTTGTATTTTTGTTTGTAATTAATAAACTCAAAAACTACTGTGCCGTTTTCTAAAATTAATTCGCCATTGGAAAACTACATTCACCCTGACAGGCTAAACTTGGTTTTATGTGGTTAAAAAATAAATATCCACCCGTGCGGAGCCGGGACAGGCCGCTAATATATTATATAGTTATAGATTTCTTGAACCTTACCAAAACACTGAGTTAATTAATAGAGGGAAACGTACTGTCCTTCGAACTTGTATTATTTGAAGACTAGGAACCTTTTTACATCCTATTATCATAATCAAAAATTGGTGGCTGAAAATGATGCCCGAATTATGTGACCCTCATTTTTTTTGAATATTTAAGTATAAAGATTTCACGAAAAAAAAAATGTTGGTGTCCATCACTCTGTGAAATTTATTCTATAAAACACTGCCCTTGCTACAGCCGGGATTTAATTAAAAACTTTATGTGGGACTTATCTAGTCTCACGCATCAAGAGACCCCTGTCTCTCGTCGTTCCAGGGTCACTGCATGGATAACGACCACGTTTAGAATTAAAATTTAAAACACACAATTCTACAATAACCAACGAACCCTGACCTGCCTCACTTTAATTACTTTGTTTGTTGGAAAAGGATTTGAGAGGTCAAACGAGGTTGGACGTTTTGCAAAATTTAACAGGTGGAGGGTCAGCTTTACTTATTGTTCAGCAAACGAATTAACAACTGTGTAAGTAATCTCTGAAATAAATTTAATAAATAAGTGAAAACGTAATTTTGTAAAACGTGATTTACTCATTATCGATATTCATGTCAAATAAGTGCAGATTTTTCTGGTCTCCCTCAATAAAAATAATGTAATCATCTATTCATCGTTCATTTTTGATACAGAAAAAGCTCATGGCGTATCTATTGTGTAAATCTTTTCAGAATTTTTGTACAAAAAATCTCGATTTATTGAGTCTTTAATAATTGTTGCCCATTTTGTATTAAGAGCCGCGTACCTCGTTGTGGGTAATAGAAAGACGCAGATACGTCAAGATGAAATGAAATTTATTACGTACTATGCCCTCAGGGAAAACTATTAGTTTGATTTTCACAAAAAGAAAATAGCTGCGTTATCAGAGAGGTACAGAATAGCCTGAAAAAGTCAGCAAAAAATTGCTACGGATAATTCGGTAGGTAGCTGAGACGTTTTCTTTTGAAAGAAAATCTTGATAACATTTTTATCGATACTTTTTGTAATAGGTTTGTAGATAACAGACTGTTCAGCGGGAATTTTGCACGTAGATATTTTAGAGTATTATCTCGAGTTACAACGAAAAGCTGAAAAATTTGAAGGTTCATTGTTTTTGCAAATTAATCCCATCAAAAGTAAACTTTGCTCATAGATAAACCAATATAATTTGTATTTGAATGAATGTTTCAACTCAATGAGCGTTCGTTAAGCTTTTTATGCAGCCTGGTTGGCACGATAAGCGAGTGCCTACATTAGCATAAACCTACATACACCCTACTAGTGACGGGCCAGGTGGAGTGGAGAGGTGATTTACTAGAATACATTATATTTTTTGGTTTGTGCGAAGCAAGAGCTCCAGGGGGCTAATTCTCGGGCCGATCTCGATCATTTTGAAATTTTATTTTATTGCTTCTTTTCACCACCCCGCACTTTTTGTACGTTTTCCGTATATCGTAGCGGTCGAGACTTTTACGAAGAGGTCGTTTATGAATTACTCAAGGAAATTATCCATTCCCCCTTGGAAAAGAAGCAATAAAATAAAATTTCAAAATGATCGAGATCGGCACGAGAATTAGCCCCCAGCACCTCAAGCGCCAAGTGTTTGCTTCTATTTTTTATATGCCTGGGTTATGCGGAAAGTCACCATAGTTCTCAGCACACGATAAGAACACCCGCATCTCCAAACGGAACCCGAGCTTTGATACAAAAAAATAAAAAATAAAATCAACTTTTGTAGGTTTGCACTTGGTTCGACCACAATCGTTGAATAATACCATTTATACCAGTATTATTTGAAGCAATGTCAATGTCAAAGCAATCAAAATTTTTTTTGTTATGAAACAATGCTTTTGCGGATTTGAACGCGAGAAAAATGATGCATGATTTCATCAAATAAAGTGATTTTTTATAAAAATTATTGGAAGGTGAACGAGCACTTTGTATATTAAATGACTCATCAATAATCCTATACCGCAAGTAACTTGTGGCAAGGGGGTAATGGTACCTACCCTGATATTTTAATTATACGGCCCGCCGGTTTCGTATCACGGCGAGAATGTGTTTTATTTCTCCTTGTTTCGCATTAATTACGGGGTTCTCGTGCAACCCCTCTACAACCCTCCCTTTTCGTGTACAAAAAGGAAAATACCTATACGTTTAGTCGGATTTAACGAGTCCCAAAGATATTGAGCTTGCAGGCATTCGAATCTCTTCACTACAATACAAACGCTCCGTTTTAATATTGCCTGGGACTTAATGAATAATTACATACTTAGATCCAAAACTCCTATGTGGAAGTTTCGGTCAAAAAGTTTTTTTTTTTGCCCAAACATATTCTTTGAAAATACTTTATTGAACACCACGCAAAAAAATATTTATAAAAAGAACTGAAAAATAAGGAAGGGAATAGAAAATTGGGTCATTAAGCCAAAAGCGACAAGCTCTTCCAGAAACTTGGTGATGGACTTTTGAAAATAACCAATGTTGGTAGGAGGTAGGTTATTGTTTTAGTATCACAGATATTGTTTATTAGTGCTTGTTCGATCTCTTGTCTTTTTCTTCCTCCTCACGTCGTGCTACTTACTGCTGAGGGTCGTGACCCCTCCATAGATCAGGTTATCGGTACCGGAAACCTGAGTGGCTTCATGGACCTTCACGTTGAGAGTAGAGCGGATTTCGTCTTTTTACAAAGCTGTTACTGCCATTTTCATTCGGACATAGTTATTTGTTATACAAGAATGCATAGCTGCTTTTTAACCGCGTGCTCAATTTTGATGACCGAGCAAGCGAAGGATTCTAAAATTTAACCATGAACGTAGCGAGTGGTTTAAAAGTTAGAATCCTAAGCGTTGGCGAAGGAATCAAAAGAGCACAAGGTGAAAATCTTTGCACTCGAGTGTAACACGTAACATTTCATCCCATCTCAGCGAGGAAATGACTAAATGCAAAAAAACATGGCGCGACTAAAACTAACACACCAAGAAGGTTCCGAGTATAAGTTTTTAACAAATTTAATAAGGTTGTATGGTAAATTCGGCACCATGCAGGTAGAAGTAAATAGGTTTAATGATGTTTTGAATTCACAAATACACCAAGAAGGTTACGAGTGCGAGTTTTTAACAAATTAAAAAAGGTTGTATGATAAATTCTGCACCATGGAGGTAGAAGTAAATATTCGAAGTAAATATTAAGTTAGGTTGTGTATTCACAAATTTAGTGAACACGATATTCTAAATTCAAATTTACTTTATCGTCTAGCGGATAAAAACGGCTTTTGCAGTCAGATATTGAACAGCAAAACCACACTTTCCGAGCTGGTGGGATGAAAATGTCTATAACAACTGTATGCCTACAGTAGCCCGCAACCACATCACTCTTTTAAAATAAATAAAACACACAGCTACATATTCCTGCTAATTCTTGTCTTACTTTATTTATCTATCTTGTCCTTATTTCATTCTACAAGGATGTGTTAGTAAACAGTGGATAAGACATACTCTTAATTAATAGGCCGAGGTTGCGGTAAACTCTATTAGCAAGAGGTCTTCGTAAAGGAGTTTCGCTTCTATTACGGCAGTATTTATCTACTAGCTCATATGTTTAGATCTTCTTAGCTATTTCTTTAGAAACTCGCTTTAATCTTTTTTTTCGGATAACTTATGGAAATCTTATTTGTGAAAAGTTAATTTGCTTTTCTAAAGAAAATGGCAAAAGGCTTCAAAAGCTCTTATTTTAAGAGATAGGTTTTTTAAGACATTGCGTTTAGGAAAGAGGTATACGAAGTATATTTTACGTGACGCCTGTGGAATTAAAGATGTTCTGAGACAAACGTGCCATGCTTGTGACGACATTAGGACCACGTGGGATCAGAGTCAGCAGACGGCCAATAACTTTACACCAGGCTTATGCACAAGTTCACTGCCAAAGACTACGTACGTACTCAACCAAGCAACTGCCACCTTGGCAGCATTTAAAACCGATTCATATTTTTATTGCTCAGTAAAATTTTCAATCTCATATTTTTAATATAACAGACAGGCTTTCATACATTTATCACCAACCTAATAAAATAAAGCAAATAAAACAATACAATAAAATTTAGGCAGTACAAAATAAAAGGCCAATTTTGGCGGTCGTGTCGTAAATCTGTACAATCGCAACATCGCGAGCCCTTCTGTCATGATGCTGTCACTACAACAAAAGGCAAGTGTTCCACACAAAAGCTATTCAATGCGACGAAGCGAGGCTGATCACAGCGACTACAATACAGAGACCGAACTCACTATATAAGCTCACTTTTGTAAGGGCAACCGATCGGCAATTTACCTCTTGGTTTACTTGAAGGTGTTATCACTGACACAGGTTTTTTGTGTACACAATAAAAGGGTTACTAGACCGATATGATGATGCAAATATTGCTTTAAAAATTTACACGCTCAGCAGAAAGCCTTAGTACTCGTACGTACATATTTACAATCAAATCGTGATAATATCAACATCTCTGTAGAGTATTCACACTGTGGTAAGCCCCATAATGCTAGGGTTGGCATAAGTGCCGCGTCATAAAACTAATTGGCTATTACGACAGCGGTTATCGAGAATCCGCTTGTCGTAAAATTGAGGATGCTGATCAAAAGCGAGCGATATGCAGACGAGGCTTGCACGCACATTGTACGCACGGGACTCGTGTGCTGGCTGCCTTTTCACGGCGAAAGGGTTTCCTCACCCTCCCAATATCAAGGGTTCAAATATTTGCGAAATTTCTTTACAAAGTAAAGCCTCCGGACATTCCAGTTTACTAAACTAAATTCTTCATAAAAAATCTAAAAGGTATTTACGTAAATTCTTTACAGTTTGCTCTAGAATGTTCCTAAAAGCTCTGGGCATTCCAACTTCGTTCATCATTCACTGTAGAAAACTGTGCTAAATAAAACTACAACAAAATACAGCCATTATTTATCCAACTGAACCCAGACTATTTAAATACTGTCGGTATGAATGTCTCATTTGCATACAGTATGAATAAACATGGCTATAGTTGGCAAACATTAGCGTGGAAAGATAAAAGTTGGCAGCTATGGGCTATGGCAGCCCTGTAGAGTAAATCGAGCAGAGATCGTATCGCTCGGTTCTGCCGGGCGGGTCATTAAAATGAAATTTGCTTCCATATTAGCCAAGGGTTGCTTCAATAGACGGACTAATGTACATGCTGCTTCTAAATGACCGGATCGTATGTTAGAAAAGCTTTGGATCATATTTTATTTTGTAACGTTTGAATGTTGTTTTAGCTGGATTTAATTTTCCGTCTGATTGACCCTCGAGCTCATTTCATTAATTTTGATGGAGGGAAACGATAATTATTCTAAAAAATACTAGAGATGTAATAATAAATAGACTAAGAGAATTGATAGAGATTCATACAAAAGAATACATTATAAATAAAGGTAAGTAAGAAAAAAAGGAAAATAATATGTTTTTACGATTGATAAACTAGGTGCGATTTGTTCTTTTCAATTAGCAATTTATAAGCACATAACGTATTTAAAACCTGATATTTTTGGCTTCGTTGGTAGGTTACAAAATCAAGTAATTAAGAAGCTTTTATTCATTTGCCAATGTGCTCGCCTTTGTACAAATTGTTGGCAATGGTACAACGGGCTCATATATAAAAAGCCACACGTATATTTTTACATAAAAACGCTTCATTCAATTGTTATCTGCGAATTCTGATAAAGTCAAAAGCCGGTTTTTTAACCGTTTTAAAATCAAAAAGGGGGAGGTTCTCAATTCGGTTGTATTTTTTATTTTATTTTTATGTTTGTTACCGCATAACTTCGTCATTTGTGAGCCGATTTGAAAAATTACTTTTGTATCTGAAAGGTACTGCTTCCAGATTGGTCCCATTTTAATTTTATTAAAATCGGTGTTGCCTTTTTTTTATAAATAATTTTTTAAATGTTTGTAACTGCATGCCTCCGTCATTTATGAAACGATTTAGAAAATTATTTTTTTAACCGACTTCCAATCAAAAAGGAGGAGGTTCTCAATTCGGTTGTATGTTTTTTTGACGTGATAACGTCTTATAAATCGATGGAGCCGGCTGCACGCACGAAAAAACATGACTCATGCGTCGTTACGTCGTTTCGTCGTTCCATTTTACCTGAGCCCGAGCCCGGGTCGGGTAATGGGTAAGGGTAAATGAGGGTAAGGGTAAATGAGGGTAAGGGTAAATGAGGGTAAGGGTAAGGGTTCGGTCGGGTTCCGGGTCCGAGTCTGAGTCCGAGTCCTAGTCCGAGTCCGAGTCCGAGTCCGAGTCCGAGTCCGAGTCCGAGTCCGAGTCCGAGTCCGAGTCCGAGTCCGAGTCCGAGTCCGAGTCCGAGTCCGAGTCCGAGTCCGAGTCCGAGTCCGAGTCCGAGTCCGAGTCCGAGTCCGAGTCCGAGTCCGAGTCCGAGTCCGAGTCCGAGTCCGAGTCCGAGTCCGAGTCCGAGTCCGAGTCCGAGTCCGAGTCCGAGTCCGAGTCCGAGTCCGAGTCCGAGTCCGAGTCCGAGTCCGAGTCCGAGTCCGAGTCCGAGTCCGAGTCCGAGTCCGAGTCCGAGTCCGAGTCCGAGTCCGAGTCCGAGTCCGAGTCCGAGTCCGAGTCCGAGTCCGAGTCCGAGTCCGAGTCCGAGTCCGAGTCCGAGTCCGAGTCCGAGTCCGAGTCCGAGTCCGAGTCCGAGTCCGAGTCCGAGTCCGAGTCCGAGTCCGAGTCCGAGTCCGAGTCCGAGTCCGAGTCCGAGTCCGAGTCCGCGAGTCCGCGAGTATTTTCTTATGACGTTATCACGTTCAACTATCGTCAGTAAACCGACTTTACAGACAACCGATTTTTTTTTTTTTTTTTTTATTTAGAAGGTTATTTTTACGTCCAGATTGTCCCAAACAAATTTCATTAAAATCGGTTTAGCCGTTTGGCAATGAAGTCGGTTTCTCTAGTTTTTTAAACTTATAATTATTTATTATTATTTACAGTTATATTTTTATAACTAGATTATGTTTTACACTACGACATCGACACTATCACTGTCTGTTTGCCTTTTGACGTGACAACGTCTTATAATTCGATGGAGCCGGCTGCAAGTACGAAAAAACATGACCATGCGGCGTTACCTTGATCTGAGGCGTTCCATTTAAGGTTTGAAGTGCAAGTGAGAGCGCGGAACGAGTGATAAAGAGGCACAATTGGCCTCTACGTTCGGCAGTGTTCGACACCTGTCTCTCTCCTTCTTGAGTGAGCGATGCGTCTGCGTGGACAGTTGTATGACGTTGTCACGTTCAACTATCGTCAGTAAACCGACTTTACATAAATATGAACATAAATGTTTGTTCTCTGTCTGGGTGTTATATTGTATTCTAAGTATGTATTTACAAAAAAAAAAAAAAAAAAAAAATGTATTCATGTATTATATCAGCTATCTGGTTCCCATATTACAAGCTCTGCTTAGTTTGGGGCTGGGTAGTGTTGTGTGAATTGTCCACAATATTTATTTATTTATTTATTTATTTACAGACAACCGATTTTTTTGGCAACGGCCTCCTCCAAGCTCTTCCATTCCTGCCTATATCTCGCTATCCGCGTCCAAAAGCCGGATGAGTACAAACCTACCGTCTGCATCATTAGTTGTGGCACTCCAGCCACTGGCTCTGGGATCACGGTGTCGCTAATGTCATGCTCCATAAGCCGAGCGTCGAGACGTCCGTCCTTTGCCACTTCATGCGATGAAGTATTCCTCTTGTGATATTATTTTAGCAGGCTACGTATGTAATTACTGGACCTCTTACCGAACATACGTTTGAATGTTGTTTTAGCTGGATTTATTTTTACTACAGATTGACCCCCGAGCTCATTTCATTAATTTTGATGGAGGGAAACGATAATTATAAAAAAATAGGACCTCTTACAATTAAAGTCATGTGCTAAATGTCTTTCTAGAAAATATTCACGAATTAAATAGTCTTTAGATATTTTTATTTTAGAGCTCTAGAAGCATTTGATAAGAACGTTCAATAGATAAAACTCACATACCACGGTACTACATGATATTACTCGGTAGTTTGTGGTCTGCGTCTGTCCAACGCATCGTAATGAATGAGAGACAAGAGTCTATGGTGCGTGCCTGTTTGTGCTGATTGACAGATCTGCAGAACCGTGGGAAACAATTTTGACTTTTAACCTCTCAGCTCAGTTGGTAGTAGCTCTGCCTTCTGTGCCGTAGATCGTGGGTTCAATCCCCACCGAGAACATCATGTACAGTGTTGAACAGTATGTTTACCTTTTACTTACAGGGCAACGAGAGCACTGGTGGTCTAGTGGTAGTGGCCCCGCCTTCCGATCCGAAGATCGTGGGTTCAAATCCACTCGTGTACCAATGAGTTTTTCTGTCGAAGGAAAACATCGTGAGGAAACCGGCGTGTTGTAGAACCTAAAAAAGTTCGAGCAATACGTGTCAAGGGTCACGCAAAAAGGGCCCACCAGCGGCCTACTTGCGGAAAAACCTGCCCGCACATCAAGTGCGCATGATAAAACTTGCCAAACTTACAGGGCAACGCGTCCGTCGTACGTCACTAGCACTCTAATACGTCCGTGCCACGTCCGCTCCAAGCGTCACTTCCCTATAAACCACGCCTTGGGTAATACACTGAAGGTAATTACTTAACGCGGCTAACGTTACTGGTAATGCTTCAGCTTATAGGGCGGATTTAGATTTGAATCCGTGAATGAGGTCAGTACATGTGCCGAGAACTGTAGGTCTACCACAAGCTCTGTCTGGCTCTCTCTCTGACTCTGGTTTTGAGTCTGTGTTAGTTTTGACTTTATAAATCCTACGTTGAAACGTCACACACACAGACTCAAAAACAGAGCCAGATGCAGAGCTAGACAGAGCTTGGCGTAGCTGTAAGACTCACGTAGTACACAATAAAGGTGTTTTTCGTTGTATTTAAATTATCTACTACTATAACTAGTTTTCAATATCAGTTATATTTTCACGAGATATGATTGTTTGTATTACTAGTAAACAAGATCCGATGAAGTAACAAAGTGCAAAATTCGTTATTCTGCCTCAGTGGTCTGGTGAGCGCATTGCAAATTTGCTATAAATAAATTTGTTTGCCCGGTTTCAGCCCATCTGTATTCGGCCGCATTCGATATGAATCGACCTGTAAACTAATTTGATAAACGTATATTTTTGATAATAAAAGTTCATTAAATATAGGTACACATTGGGATAATCCACACAAGACAAAACTAAGTAAAGCTAAACTAAGCCAAACTAAGCTGACTATCTTTTTATGTTTATAAGTATTATATCAGTTATCTGGTAGATAGTGTTGAATGTATTGTCTACAATTTTTTTTTTTATTTATTTAAACTCAAAGGTTTTGCTTACTAAAAAATCGAATATCATCTACGTCTGAAAATTTCAACCGTGAGCCTATTTCGTTTTATGTCTAAAGAGAATCGGTAGTCCTACGTGGCTTTGTGGTAACAATTGCAATACAAATTAAGCCATGTAAATGTAATATCCAAATAATTGTGCAATAATTAGGCATGATACTGCTATCTCGTGTTGTTGGAATTACCCACTGTAATATGGCTTTAAGGCTTTGGTAGCTTTGTTGCAATACTATTTGCTTGCAAATGTTAATATAGGAAGAACTTGCCTGTGCTGTAAGGATCAGAGCTTTAGTAGTAGAGCTCTCTTTTCTTCTTTGTGAAAGTACTGTACTTATTGACGAGACAACGTCTTATGCCGGCTGTACACTCTCGACGAGACACCCCGAGACAGGCCGAGAACGAGAATGTACATGGGGCTCTCGTCGTGTCTCGCTCTCTCGCGCCTCGCCTCGGTCGGTCTCGATCGCTTGTCGGTTTTTTGTGCCCAAGTCAAAGGATCTCGTTGGGTCTCGCGAGGAAAACGAGAGCGTGCATGTACACACTCGTCATTTAGTTGTTCGTTGACTGTGTTTGTGTGAAGACGCGTTTTTAAATGCACAGAATTAATAATACTCTAGCTAGGTATATATATACAATACACATATCAACTGACTGTTGTTCAATTTGAAGTAGGTACCGGTTTCTATTGCGGTGCATAGTAACCATCCACCATCTTCTTCTTCGCCATGGCTTTTTGTGGTAAATGTTTATCAAATTATAATAGCTCACAGCACAAAGACAAACAGCAGCAGCAATTTCTACGTCCACTACTGCAAGAATCTACAGTACTAATGAAAAACGAGAGTGTACAGGTATGCTCTCGTCGAGAGCCTCACCGGCCGAGGCTCTCGGGGAGACTCTCTCGCCGAGAGTGTACAGCCGGCATTATAAATCGATGGAGCCGGCTGCACGCACGAAAAAACATGACTCATGCGGCGTTACCTCGCTCTGAGACGTTCCATTTAAGGCTTGAAGTGCAAGCGAGAGCGCGGAACGAGCGACAAAGAGGCACAATCGGCCTCCGCGTTTGGCAGCGTTCGTCATCTGTCTCTCTCCTACTTCAGTGAGCGATGCGTCCACTTGGACAGCTGTATGACGTTGTCACGTTCAAACTATCGTCAGTAAACCGACTTTATAGACCATTTTTTTTGTTGCTAAACAGTGATGCTCACATTTCTGTGTTAAGCTGGGTGATTGTCTAATTATGTTGCAATCAAAAGTTTGATACTAACAAATAAAGTATACTAGCGATCACATACATATTATTTAATGCCTTCATTTTTCGACCACTACCTATATATCTGCTTCCATATAGTTTTACTAAGCGAAGGTCCTATTTGCTATCTCATGTTTATAACATCAGTCCGTTTATAAAATATCTGTATCTGGTTTTGCTTACAAAACAAAATATGTACATATCCATTTTTTGTAAGCAAAAACGACGTTTATTCACAAACGTGAACTAGTCTGGTTTTCTACATTATGCACTTCTAACAACATGCGTAGGTGCAAAATTTCCGCCTTACCACTTTTGAAACAGATTTGTTTGCAAGCGTTTTAGCCAGCTGACTCCGCCTTTTTCTTTGTTCACTAATTTTGACCAATGAGAGACATAAACCTCTCTTTCATTTAGTTAAAGTTAGTTTACTGATGGTACATACGTACATAACGTGTGAAGAAATTTACACACATCAACATAGACTAGGAATTTTCAACATTTATTTGATTTTTACAAAAACTGAAGATAATTTCTTTAGAAAACTAGGTATGGTAAGAATCTTTATTTTGTGTTGTTTATTAATAATAATAATAAACAACACAAAATAATATATAATTAAAGTAGGAACAAAATCTCGAAAAATCTGAAAATGAATTCGAAAAGGAATATCCCTAGATAAAGTTGATATACATAGCCAAAATTGGCACACTTACACTGCTATCACTTAAGTGATATCATTGGCATTGTGAATGTATGTACGCTCGTCATTCATCGTGTCTCATAAATTCCGCTGATGTTCACAGATAAGACGCAAGCAAGCGCTGCAAGCGGTAATTGCCCAGCCAATTACCAGAAAGTGCCATGTTAGCAATGCCGTTTCTGGCATGACGCAAACGTTTCAAAGCTGCACCACGTTAAGAGACCGGTGCCTCGGTGCCTCAGAACAGCCTTATGTTACAATTACTCGTAGATATCACTCGCACACACACACCACGCGTATTCGCAACTAATCACGCACTGTCACACACAAATACACAACATACATCACGCAAATATTTGTCCTCGGTAGCGACCGAGCGCCCTCCAGCGCAGAAGGCCGAGCTGAGAGGCCAGTCGGTTAAGTTGCAATGACTCGTAGATATCACTCGCTCACACACACCACACTCACTTCGTAACTTATCACGCACTGTCACACACAAATACACCAAAATACTCGTATATCTACCCATCTACCAATCCACCCACGGTATTATTTCCCGAACTCTTAAGAGACTGGTGCTTTAGGAGAACCTTAACTTGATGATGATGTCTTTTTTTAAGGAATTGTTTGCATTGTGTATGCTGAAGTAGCAAATAAGTGTCTGTCTATGTCTATGTCTACATAGCTTCGTTTGAATTGACAACTGAAATAGATGATGAAAAGTACACGGTATACAAGGCACAGCTACAAACCTTACCTTGCGGCGGCTTAGCTTCCATTTATGATGTCATAACCTGCATAAACATAATTTTCCTTAGTGCAAAACACACAAACCGCTCCCTGCGTGGTTCTAAAGATTTATTTACATTATACGTAGGAAATCATGCACACTACCAAACTACCAAACTTGCCCTCAAAGATTCGAATTTTCAAATCTTATGTAAACAACTAGTGGAGTCTCAAGCGACTTTGAGAAGCGATTTTCATACAACCTTCAACCCTCACCTCACAACTTCTAGGATTTAAGTTAAGGGAATTCCTTTTCTAGGACTTCTGGTTTAGACGGTGAGTTGATTCTCAGCCAATATAGTTTTATACATTTATAACAAGAATATCCTTAATGTCCTATCAATATCGAAGATCTTTACACCTATTATAAAACCATATTGCACCAGTGTGGCATTTTGAAGCTACATAATTCTATAACAAAATGAATAAAGCCGAGATATAACAATATTGCAGCTCGTAACTGCTGCAGTAAAGATGTTATAGGCTCTGTTAAACTCTACGCGATCACTCTTAACTTTCCCCATTTCACTACCTTGCAAACTTATATTAATATCTCAGAAACTAGCTCATCGTACTTTATATCTACAAAACCGGGATAAACCCATAAAAACAGTTATCAATATTCATTAAACGAGCTCTTTGCTTCTTTGAAGGAGAAACTTTCTGACTTTATCCGGCTATACCCAGTTGTTTTTGAACTTCGGAGTACGGTACCTTGTATTTTACTGTTTGGGAAACCACAACAACGGGTTGATTCTGAAATGTTACTATGCTTTTACTCGTTTGTTTTGGTCATGTAACTTTTTTATCTTAGTTTTTAGAGCTTCAGTAACGCGATGTGGGGTGGACACTGCGACTCCCAATTTTATGCGCATATTAATACGTATTTCATTACGTAAGAAACGTGCCCTACGATGCACTGCCCTGCGTCCACCATCGCAAGACATACATATTATTTGGGCTCAACTGCCTGTAATTTGTTAAAAATTGTATGCGCTTGCAATATAAAGTCGAAACTTTAGACAACTAACATCCAACTTTTCTAAATATAGATGGCTAGTAGACCAATAAAAAACATACATTGTACAACTATGTAAAAAATTACAGTAGGGTAAACCATACTATTCTTGGCACCCCCCCAATGATTGGCACTCTAGCATAAAAACCCATGAAATAAGAGTTTCGAGCAATTTTTTTTAAGTGACAATAATTTATTTTGGTGGTATATTTAATTTTCTTAAAGGTAACATTCATTTTATGCTTAGAATGTCCGCCATATTCCTTTCACAGCTGTTTCCAAACATGTTTATAGCAAGGATGAGACAACCGAGTAAAAAGTTATAAAAAAAGTTAGGATTGGGTGAAAAGTTTGGATGGCAGACATTCTAAGCATAAAATGAATGTTACCTTTAAGAAAATTAAATATACTACCAAAATAAATTATTGTCACTTAAAAAAAATTGCTCGAAACTCTTATTTCATGGGTTTTTATGTTAGAGTGCCAATCATTGGGGGGGTGCCAAGAATAGTATGGTTTACCCTACATAATTTTGTCCCATCAGTCTACCCATATCATGCAGCATTTATGCATAACGGTAGGATTTCATGCTATTCCATCTCACTATTTCGAGTATCTCTAAGCATCTTACATAGACACATATCTCTAGGACACCACACCTCGTTTTGTATGGACCTCTTACCTCTGTGTGCACTAAGCAGTGTTTACTTGGGACCTGAAATCCGAACAAGACATATTCAAGTGCCTTGAAGATTTTGATACACGTCTATAGTCGGGCAAACAAAGGTAAGTTTACAGTGTAACTCGTATAAGAGTATGTGTAAAGGATTTCAGTTGTTTACTGTGTACTATTTCTCCTCTTATATCACTGGTTGTTTTAAAACAGTGTGGTGTTTTAAAAGAACCAGTGTGGGTTTTAAGTATGCCTCGAAGAGGCTCCTTTCATGCACTTGTTTCGATCTTTTTAGGTTTTACGACATGCTGATTTCCTCTCGATGTTTCCCTTTTGAGACTGCTCAATTTTGAAAAGTCATTAGTACACGACTGAATTTGAACCCACAATCTTAGGGTTGGTAGGCGGGGCTGCTACCAATAGGTGTTTACAGGCCCTACTGTAAAAACGATAGACGAAGTTTTGATTCACGTTTGCCTCTTTTCCATTATCGTTTTGTAGAGTAAGCCCCAAGGTACACTTTTTTTCAGTCGTGTTATCTTTGCCTCGCACACCACAGAGTAACCCAAAATTTCAATAAGAAACTTTTCTAATTTTCTTTGTATTTTTTTTTTTTACATTTTGATAGATTACATGTCATAGGCCTGTATTCAGAAACAGTGCTTGAGCTTGAGTCTTGCCTTACCTTTCATTCAATCAACTCAATTAGTATGTTAGTTGCTGCTACGGAACCCTTCATGGGTGAAACCGACTCGCATTTGGCCGCTTTTTTTAGATAAGTTATCCAATTATGGGCTTGTAATTTTTCAATGGAGAACTATCCAATAATATATGCTTGAGGCTGAGTCAGACTCAAGTACTGTTTCTGAATACGAGCCATAGACTATTACACACATCATCATCATTATCAGCCTGAAGAAGTCCACTGCTGGACATAGGCCTCCCCTACAAATTTCCAGGAAGAACGATTCTGAGCATTTCCATCCATCGACTTCCCTCGATACTAAAAATGTCGTCGGTCGATCTGGTGGGTGGGCGCCCTACGCTTTGCTCCGTTCTGCTCCGTTGCGCTGCGTTCGTGTTGCGCTTTTATTACACACATAAATAAAAGTAATGTAAAACATAGGAACTTAGTGACACAGTTCGAAAAGTCGAAAAGTCTGTATAAAATTACGATTTGATACTAGAGCCGTCATCGGCTTGAATATTTAATAAAGTGTGTCTCTATAAAAGAAAAAAGCCTACGTGGAGATCTAAAGCGTGTTATCGCTACTCAGTAAATTGATGAAAGATTTATGAGATGAGATGAATCACTTTATTTCAGCTGAATCATCTTGTGAAAGGTCTTGAGCTTGATACTAAGGCAGCTGTTTTTATCTAATTGTTAAATACCTAAGTGTTTATGAGAGAAACAATATTCAAGTCTATGAGGTGGGCGTTGATAGCTGCGTCACAGTTTTTATAACTATTGTGGCTATCATCGTATCCTTCTGTGTATACTCCCTTGTGTTACTTGTTTCACAAATAAATAGCTATAGCATAATAATAATTTTTGAGCTCATAATTGGCTAACTTATCTAAAAAAACAGGTACAGCTTCGATTTCTACTATGTAAAGGATTCAATGATCTGCGAATGTCCTATTTTTGCCATGAATCAGCATTGATGTGTTTCGGTTTGAAGGGTGTGGAAGCCAGTGAAATTACTGGCACGTGAGGCGAAAATCTGTATGCCTCAATCTGATGGACGCAGTGCATCGAGGGTACGTTCCTGACGTGCGTGCATCTACGAGGTAATGATTTGTTATAGGCGAAAGTTCCGACTTAACATCAGTAGGCCTACCACAAGCTCTGTCTGGCCCTGTCTTTGGCTCTGGTTTTGAGTCTGTTTGTTTGCTGACTAGTGTATTATACTGTCTCTGACGTTTTGACGTAGGATTTATTTGGTCAACACTCACATAGACTCAAAATCAGAACCAGAGACAGAACCAGACAGAGCTTGTGGTAGGCCACTGGTGGGCCATAAGCTTGTCTTATCATCTACCTGTATAAAAAAAATTAAGAAAAGAGGGTCTATTTGAAAGTTTCTTTGCATTTTTTTTTTAATTTGATCCTGCTAAGGTAGTTGAAAATAAATTTACAAAATTCCTTCATTATCTTAGGTTTATTCATAGTGTGCACAATTAACAAGTAGCATTGATTTACTTCTTTTTACAATATACTCACTAATTTATTTATGATTTGATATCTGGGTAAATATTAATTAAATGCATAAATTGAAATACTAAATACATTTAAGCAATAAATACATACATATTTTCGTACTATGAAAGTAAATCTAAAAATACTAACAGCTGTTGATGTATTATGTAAAAATTCATTTCGAATGTGGAATATTCAAATTAGTAGGGTAAACCATACTATTCTTGGCAATGATTGGCACTCTAGCATAAAAACCCATGAAATAAGAGTATCGAGCAATTTTTTATAAGTGACAATAATTTATTTTGGTAGTATATTTAATTTTCTTAAAGGTAACATTCATTTTATGAACATAAATTAAGTAGAACAATAAATATATAGTACTAATCCGCTAATCTAATCTAAGTAAGCTAATTTAATGTAGACTTGTGTGTGCACCCCACGCCGCGAAGACTTCTTATAGCCCAGTTGTAAGACTTAGCTGGTTTTAAACAGCCCGTACAGACAAGTGGCAAACAGACGCAATGGCCCAGTTGTAAGACTAATGCTGGTTTTAAACAGCCCGTACAGACAAGTGGCAAAAATACTTAATAGCCCAGTTGAAAGACTAAGCTGGTTTTAAACAGCCCGTACAGACAAGTGGCAAACAGACTCAACAGCCCAGTTGTAAGACTAATGCTGGTTTTAAACAGCCCGTACAGACAAGTGTACTAAGTATTAATTATTCATTTTATGCTTAGAATGTCCGCCATATTCCTTTCACAGCTGTTTCTAAACATGTGTATAGCAAGGATGAGACAACCGAGTAAAAAGTTATAAAAAAAGGTTAGGATTGGGTGAAAAGTTTGGATGGCGGACATTCTAAGCATAAAATGAATGTTACCTTTAAGAAAATTAAATATACTACCAAAATAAACTATTGCCTCTTAAAAAAAATTGCTCGAAACTCTTATTTCATGGGTTTTTAATGCTAGAGTGCCAATCATTGGGGGGATGCCAAGAATAGTATGGTTTACCCTACTAGTGTCATTATAACTCATGTAAAAAATAAGACATGCAAGCCTCTTTACAATCTGGCTTTTTTACGCGTGAACCCATAATTGTGCGGGAAAGACTGCGCGGGAAAAGGCTATAGAGCCTTGCGTACATCTAGATCGCCTGCGATAGCGATCACTGTATCGCTGTCAATTATCGCACTGTCTAAGTTCACGGCAGTGCGCGGGTGTGTGTAAAACTCTGTGGTAAAATTTATCGCCATCGCAACTTGACACAGGTTTTCAAACATAAAATTCAATCAATATTTTTACATTATAATTTGCAATAAAAACAACTCTTTGACTTTGATCCACAGGCATGGAAGATGACCAACCAATAAACAAATAATTAATCAATAAAAATAATAAATTTTCTTAAAAATAAAACCTTACAAAGAAACTCTAGTGGCCATTTTGAAACCATAGACTAATAAAGAGCTATGAAAAAAATATCAATGTTCACATAATGAGTATTTTCTATCCTTATTTCTAATGTTTATTTCAGTATACCAATTATATAAAGTTAACCATGAAATATACAATCATACCTACAAGATAAAAATGCTATTCATGTAATTATTTACAACATTCTCAAAGTTACTGACTCATATTTCAATACTTACTTCTACATGTAACCTGGAAGCACATAGAAATATAGAATAGATACTATGGTTTTTATTTAATTTTGCTAAGGTTAAGTACTTTTTTATGACACTATGGAATTTTCCAGACCTGACCAGACATTGGTATTACTAATAATTTATAAAATAAAAATTGAGAAAATTAATTCGTTTCTTATTTTTATTTATGTCAAAACTTAAAATTTTGTCGCTGATTCCAAAAATATATAGCAGTATAATACTAAGTTCACTTTTAACATTGAGACTTCACCAAAATGCGTCAGCAAACTTTGCTTAATAAATAATGAAGGCTGTGTAGATAAAATTATTTTACCGTATTATAACAAAAGCTGGTTTATTCAACCTAAAACTATAATTTTGTCAAATAACCTCAATCATTTTGTATGTAATTGGGGACAAATAGAACCGCATGATGCAGAATTGAATATGACGTGGGTTAATACATTGAATGAAGTACATTATTTTTAACACTAGGTACCAGTTACTAAAGTATTAAACTATTATAACTTTGTACAACACATTAAGCGACTGGAAATGAAATAAAAATCACGCAAGAAAAAATAAAGCAGATGTTTATTTTTATTGTTTTACATCTGAAAAGGATTTCGTATCATTATCCAACGCTTAGCATATCTTCCAAATAGTACCGAAAACCCTTTTCATACAGTTGAATGGAGTTTTAACGAGCGCGGTACAATGCTACTGATGTTATCGCTACCCCGGTGTAAGCGCATTTGAACCAACTTTGCGCTTCTTCTAAAATATACTAGCATTCATGAATCGTGGGTTTTAATTTACTAAATTTTAAAGACACAAGAACCTCGCTTTTGGAACAACTATTTGATACACAGTAAAAAAGTAGTTTCTCTTAAACTTATTTTTTGTTTAGTAATAACACGTCAAGCATTTCTCTGTCAGCTACCATAGCATTTAATATTCACATATCCATAATAAGAATAAATTGAGACGCAAACCCGGCTTTTTCATATTCCTCATTTCCAATTGTTTATTGTCACACGATTATATTTAAGCGTGCCTACTCGTCTGGTCCTTCCGTTCCTACTTTGCGGATATGTTTTGTATTAACAACACTATACACATATAATACAAGTTTTTCTATTGGTTTTGTTCACGTGATCGGCGTACATGAGCCTTCGAAGCACTTGAGGCCTGGCTCGCAGGTCCCACTGAAGCCTCCGCATTCTTCGCCAAATGTTCTTGCGCAAACTTTACAGCATCTGTTGTAAAGAAAAACAAAATGTTAGGATGATCCATATGTAACAAAATGATAGGTTATTTATTTTGTAAATTCTCAACTAGCTTGATTGACCATGGAACAAGTACATTTTTGGACATGGAACTAGAATTATTATTTTTTAAGCGATTGGCCGAGTTTTTGGCCAGTAATTATTGACGATCGTCTCAAATATACGTTAAATAAAATCGTGCCACATATTTGTAAATGGATATAGAGGTAGAGGTTAATAGGCCTGAGAAAAGGTGGATGGATTAGTGAGAGATGACAAGTATAAGGAAGAAAGAAGTACTGGGATGCCGAATGATAGAGGGGAATAGAAGAAAAATACATGTTGTGCCGACCCAAGGGCAGAAAGAAGAAGAACGTCATGCCACGTATTTCTATATACTCACCGTTGCAACAACAATACCGTGTGGAGGCACGTTCTTATAAGAGTGTAGGAATACGTGGCTTGACGATAATATCGGTACAATGCACTCGCTTGTGGAAGTTGCGGCTTAAGACAAAGACCACCGTTGATGTTCTAGCTTGCACATTTTTACCTTACAAAGATATAAAAACAATGAGCTGAGTCTTAATATCTGAGTCTAAAAGTCAAAGTGTGCGAGCAAGTTGTTTCACGGAGTTTAGCGCTTTAAAACAACAAGAAAACTACGCTTGACTCTCCACAGTCTTTATATTAAACTAGTGGAATGAAATGCCCGCTATTACAGTCCAGCAGCATTTCACGGCCTAAGCTTTTACCGCTAGGTATAACTCTGGGTTATGGCTTACTACATAGGGTTTAGTTTTAATTAGAACACAAAAGTAAGATGTACGCCTACCCTTCTATTTCTCAGAGCTTATTCGTAAGCGCTTGCTAAGCCATTTTTATATTATAGAAGAAAAACATTCATTTCCAAATATTTGTTGGTAAAACAATGTGTTCTCAAAAAACAGTGATAAAAAATTCACCGTGTCTAAAAAAATGGAGGCTAACCAAAGGGATTATCATAATCGGCTTAAATTAATATAAGCTCGTTAGGTACTCGCTCAACCAATGATGGCTGGGATGATGAAGAAATTACGAGGCAAAGGCGTATTGCACACAAAGCCCAATACGCAGAATATGGATAAAGATACTTCGTGACTCGTCCAATTTTTATTAATAGCAGACTATTAACAGATTTTCCGGAGGAGTATTTAATCTTGAGAGGACATTAATGCTTTCTTCTACTTTTTTTATACAACTATGCTAGCAAACAAGCATACTGAAGGGACCATAGCTGATGATGGACGCTTGTAACACTACAGGCATCACTCGCGCGTTACTGACCCTTTCAATATAAAACACACTGGGAGGAATAGTCTCCCCTCAGACGTTCGTCATAATCGTTATGTGGATTCAGTTAGGGCTACTGGACCCTTCTACTGCCACTGCGCTGTATTATAAGACCAAATGCAAACAGTGACGATGGAACGTTTAAGAGATATCGCATCGTGAAGCGAACATTCAAAATAGTAACCGCTTCTTACTAGAAGCGGTTGCGATGCAATGCTGGGCATAGGCCTCTTCATTCGGATTCAAGGAAAACAACTCTGAGCCCTCTCCATTGACAGACTTCCTATAGTACTATATCATCAGTCCTTTGAGTGGAGGGAAGTACCTATTATAAGCGTATGCGGAAGAAAATATTTGATATACCGCAGACTGCAAGCATGTTAAAGAGTTTACGACTTCTGATAATTTTGTTTGAAGGCCGCTTTGTAAATGGGTGTTTTAAGATAGAAGTTTTCAAGTAATAGCGTTAGTTGTTCCCTTATTTTGAAGTTCGGGGGTAAAGTTAAGCAAAGTGGATCAGTCCCAACGGACTCAAGTTTTTCGGTAAAAGCCAACGGTAATTACCTGCAGATAGAGATTTCACCTTATCGTACAATTCCAAACTTTTCAATTTAAGTTTGTACAATTAGTGTTAGACAAAGTACTTTTCAGTTAGAAGATTTTTGGAGGCTCCCGTAAATTAATTTGTTTGCTTTGAAGGTTCGACCCTATGTGACCTCAAACAAAAGCTTTTTGTTTTTGCTTGGTTAGTTTACAGGCTTAGCATTGCTTTATGCACTCGAGCTTTGTTGATACGGTACCACAGTTGTAAGGGATGATAACCCCAAGAGGCAGATAAAGGGTATTTATTGACTATGAAAGCTACGTTAAGAACTAGCCCCTATGTACTACGCCAGTCTTCGATACCCGGCAATGTTGGTCTCCAAGCGACAAAATCATAGATGTTATACACGTTAGCGACGCGTGTTTTTGATGAATTTGTTTTGCGGTAATCCCCTAGATACTCAAATCGTCGGGGATCGACAATTTGCGTAGCGTGGTGTATGAATGGGCTTACCCATATTCAGTCATGCTTTTCACCTGACTGTACAATGCAGCTGTTTTAAATGGTGTCAATATCTTCAGTCTTAAAAATATTAAAATCAAAAGTGTCAATTGGGACACTGTATCCAAATATATTTTGTCCGAGTCCACAGCAAGTCTATTCATAATGCTGGACGGCTCGCTAAAAGCGTCTTGTCACTAATTATATGGAAAAAACGGGTATTTATCGCGATTACCTTTATTTTCCTTTTTTTTCCAATTATGCAAAACGATCGCGTTAATTTAAAAAGTCCTCTTGTCACTGTCACTTTCATGTCAACAAATAAAGATGGCAACCGACTTTATCAGCTGTTAAGTTAAATTACTCGTATAGGACTATTACAATATGTGTTTGAGTTATTAGTCCCACTGCAACACACCTTACTAGTCATAATGTGACTATATGTGAACAAGGTTGATCAAAAAAATATAAAAAAAAAAACTTTTAAGGTATCAATATAACTCTATCTACAAGTATTTACATCTCCTCATTCCGACGGAAATAAAAATAGTTTGTATCAACCTGTGGTAGAATTGGGTCACGGTGAGATAATAGAAAGGTCAGCTATAAGTCGGTGCTGGCAAGAATTAGACCTGCCTGATATAAAATGAACTTATGACCCATATTTTTTTTTTACTAAATAATTGTGCCACATCTATGCGGTACCCTAATTAATATTACAATCTAACCTAGTAGGCTAATGAGTAGTTTTACTGTAGGTTAGTTTTATACAATAAGTATTATTTACTAAGAATGTGTCCATTGGCATTTTTCTTACTGTCTCACACTTTGTTTATGCTAACACTTTTTTTTTTTTTTTTTTTTATTAGCCTACATCGTCCCACTGCTGGGCAAAGGCCTCCCCCAAAGACTTCCAGTTCCCTCTATTCTGGGCCTCCTCCCACCATTGTTAACACTACACAATGTTAAATTTATCACTACACTAACTCAAAAGGTTTGGTCCTTTTGAGTCTTCTTACTAGGTCTGTATTGTCGAGGAGCTGGATAGCCTCTACGTTAACATGGCGATGGAGTCTTTTTTCGTGACTTTCCGCGTATTTTTGAAAAAAATTATCGACGAACTCTATATGACTATGACCCATGATGACCACACAATATTAATAACGAACAAAACGTATAATGTCCTCATACAGCTAAACCAATTTTTCCTATCCTCTGGGACGGAAACCTACCGAAGAAAACCTTCCAAATTTATTCTGGTTTTCCTTATTGTTATTGGAAAGCTTGTTATTCCTGGAAGGTTTGAGTGTACGATATAATTCATGCAAAAGAAAAGCAAGTTAGTTATTAGAAGATACATTGACTGTGTACATTTTTTGAATTTCCTGGAGGGTTTGAAAATGTCCCATTCCCCACTTTAGAAAGAAACATCTGTGTTTATCTTGTCCTCAGTGTGGACGAACTCATTTAACGCTGACGGTAAAACACGTATTTACACAAAGAAACTTACAATTAAACAAATATTTACAAATTGTACAAAGTACACAAGAAACAGTTGAGCTATCTGCAGACCTTTACAAACGATCTAGAGATAGCTCAGCTGATCCAAAGCAGTTACCAGACGGAAGCGTCCCAAAACGCTGGCGGCATTGCTACGCTGATTAGCAATGCTAATGTGCTGCCCCAGATACTCACCAGCCCTTGGGTCACGCATCGCTTTGATAAGTTGTATTTTTTTTGACTCTAAAAACTGGCACCTAGACTCACCTAGCTTTAAGACGTTTCCAAGTGATTCTTGCAATCCTTCTGAATAAATACACTTTTGATTTTGATTTGAAACTTTTTTTTATGTAACTAAGCTGATGGAACCAGCATATGGCCCACCTGATGTTAGGTGGTAACCATCGCCTATAACAAAGCAATGCCTCGTAGGTCACGCACATCAGGAACGTACCCTACGATGCACTGTCCTGCGTCCATCAACTGGAGGCATACAGATATTCAGCCTCACGTGCCAGTAATTACACCGGCACCCACACCCTTCAAACCGAAACACAGCAATGCTACTTCACGGCAGAAATAGGCATGATGGTAGTACTTCCCTGGACGAGCCCTTCACAAAGAGCTCTACTACTACTAAAAAGTTAATTTTATTCATAAGCATAAATGCATTTGCCAGATCTGCATCTATCTGAATCATCTAAAAATGGATTGGTACACAATGACCTATATTGATCGATACTCGCTTGAGTGATCTAGGTCGTACGGATACGGATGTAGATTGTATCGATGTGCATGCCTCGATTATTCAAGTTCCACTGCCCACACGTTCTCTATCCACCATCATGTTTATTTCCCAGAAGTTCAACCAGTATATTGCTCAGCACTCAAATACAAATGTACATGTATATCCGTTAAATTGTTTCCACGAAAATTGAGTTACGAGGGTTTTAATTATTATGCAACTGTGTTATGTGCAAGAAAATGTTTTTAGTAGATTATAAAATTTACTCAGGTACAACAAATTACTGTAGTCTACATTACTGTTTATTATTTTACTAGCTGTGCCCGCGACTTCGTCCGCGTGGTATAGTGTCTATGGGTAACATTTTTAATTTGCAGCGGAAGAAAACAGTAATTAAATAACAACGTCATATTCGCGTGCACGTGACACAGTCGTCTGCCCTCTTACTAAACTTAGACATATGGCGTCGTACTACGCCACACTTTCATCCCCCCCGCATTCCTCTCCGAACTCCCCCCACTCTCCTCAACACCCCCCCACATTCCCCCCGCACTCCCCCCAGACTCCCCTCCACAATCCCCCTGTACTCCCCCCGCACCTCCCCTCCACACTCTCCCCGCACCTCCCCTCCACACTCCCCCCTGTACTCCCCCCGCACCTCCCCTCCACACATCCCCCCTCGCTCCTCCCCTCCACACTCCCCTATGTACTCCCCTCCACACTCCCCCCGCACCTCCCCTTCACACTCCCCCTGTACTCCCCTCCACCCTCCCCCCTGTACTCCCCTCCACACTCCCCCCAAACCTCCCCTCCACACTCCCCCTGTACTCCCCTCCACACTCCCCCCTGTACTCCCCTCCACACTCCCCCTGTTTTCTCCTCCACACTCCCCCCGCACCTCCCCTCCACACTCCCCCCGCACCTCCCCTTCACACTCATCCTGTACTCCCCTCCACACTCCCCCCTGTACTCCCCTCCACACTCCCCCCGAACCTCCCCTACACACTCCCCCTGTACTCCCCTCCACACTCCCCCCTGTACTCCCCTCCACACTCCCCCCTATACTCCCCTCCACACTCCCCCTGTACTCCCCTCCACACTCCCCCCACACCTCCCCTCCAACTCCCCCCTGTACTCCCCTCCACACTCCCCCCTGTACTCCCCCCGGCACCTCCCCTCCACACTCCCCCCTGTACTCCCCTCCACACTCCCCCCTGTACTCCCCTCCCTCTACCCCCCCAGCACAAACTTTGAATGTCATATTTTTTTATATCAAATCAACAGACTAAAAAATAAGTTTTAAGTTTCTAGCTCTAAAAATGACGATACTTCCATACAACTTTCAACCCCTATTTTCAACCCCTTACAACCCCTTACAACCCCTTTTTTCGCAATAAAAAGTCTAATATGTTCCCAGCTTAAATATCGATATTTTCAATCCATCGACGCCTATCGACGCTTATGACTATCTGCCACTGGCAACACTGGTCGGCAATCAGTCAGTCATAAGGACTTGGCGAAAAGACTTTGCATCCCCGCCAGCACAAAAAAAAAGTCAGTCAGTCACCTATACAAAACAAACAGAAATTTCTCGATCGAAAGCCGTCGCAATTGTACAAAAAAGTGTAATTCTCATGAAAAATGGTGTTTTCAATAAGTGTTTTGCAATAATAAGTTGCATAAATGTCCTTTCTAATGATTTAACCTATCTGTGTACCAAATTTCATTGCAATTGGTGATTGGTGATCGTCGGAGTGTTTTGGTGTCAGAGTGAGACAGAAACATCAATGTGATGCTCTTTATAACGTTTTAAAAGGTTTGTAAACCTTTTTTCACAATAAAAAGTAGCCTATGTCCTTCCTTAGGCCCTCAACTATCTGTGTACCAAATTTCATTTCAATCGGTTCAGTAGTTTTGGCGTGAAAGCCACACAGACAGACAGAGTTACAAACGCATTTATAATATTAGTATGGATTAGGTTATCGTCACGTCTGCCACACGTAACACGAAACTCAACAACGCTTCTACGGCGGTAGAAAATTTTCTACTAAGTAGTACCAATATGCATATACACATTGTTAGTAATTCCTAAGACAAGCCTTTCACAACGAGGAACTATATCGACACGGCCAATTATCAAGCTGCTGGTCCGAGGTCAGTAAAATAAAGGTCAGAGATCAATAAAATAAAAACCTTGCCAACGCCGTGAATAGATATTTGAAGTCAAGCCCCTTCAGTAATGGAGAAAACTACAAAGAAGAGAAGAGACACACTCACTTGCAAGGGTCCCACACTATGACTCCTAGGCCTGGACAGCCACTCGGCTCCAGCACGTCGCACTCCCTTGGATCACAGATGCAGTTCAGCTCTGTAGCCCCCACCAGTGCCAGCACCACCAACATTGCCACCCACTGGCTACTCCTGAGCATAATGTCACTCACATCACCGGTTATTCACACTGTTCTGAGAGGTATACACATTTGGATTCACTTCAATGGCTGAGAATGTGATCTGAAACAATGGAAAACTGAAAGTTAATAATGAAGCCACTAAAGTATTTTTACTGACGTAAACTGGGCTCATCTCACTGCTGGGCGAAGGAAGTTCGCTTATAAATGAGAAGGTAGAGGACTATTTATTTATTTAATCGTATGACAACTGTTGTGGACCCAATGGACGTTAAATAAAATAAAAACGCCTTTTTATTTCCTAATTAACGAAAAAAAATGCATGTGCATGGACGTTACAATACAGTAAAACCTTAAATGAGAAAGCAAAACTAAACACATCTAAAAATAAAATAAAATTGAATTTATATCACAAAAACGAATTACAAGTCAATGTTCGGGTCCCTAAGCCAGGTTACCGCTTCTGAAGGAAGGTCACATAAGTTACATAAAACTATAATATTAGTTTTATCAAAACATTACACTACACACATCCTATTTCTGTAGACCACAGGACAGGCAACCACGAACCACATTGAAGTTTCAAAGCCCTAATTGACGGCAAACATTGCTAAGTCCCGCTCCAACGGAGGTCCGTAGGTACATGTGGTGACACCCACCCGTCGAGTAGTCTGTAGTCTGTAACCTCGTTTAGCCTTCTCATATGCACGTTCTAGCCTTCTCATTAGTTCTCATGCCGGGTGTGTTGTTACTAGTACCGCCTAAGTTCGATTGGTACCACATTTAAGCAAGTAAGTAAAATAAACTTAACAGGCTTTTGTAACTATTGTAGAACATTTATATAGCGTTAGGTAACTGGTGTTTACTCATGCCTTTACTTGCGGGACGCTATAGTGCCTGGGACAGGATTTTAGATGGAATATGCTTGCCCAGCACTTAGACCCTCCTGACAGTTTAGTCAGCCTAATCCTGAGGAAAGACATGGTCAATACGTGCGGAGCTCTAACTAAACCGCAAGTAATTATAGCAAGACTGATGCAAAATAACGTAAGCCAAGCTAGACGTTTGCTTTCGTTGATTCAATTGTTTTATACCATAAATATTAAGCTGTTAGTTTTCCAATAAATAAATTATAGTTCGGCCGTTCAGATAATGCGTTCCTGACACGTCGCGATTGAACTGACGACGTAACTTTGTAATGGCGTTGCAGTTACGATAAAAATATTTTTGCTGGTTGTCTATCGTTTTAACAATTGATGAGCATTAAAACAACATTATTATATCAATAATCAATGAATTTTATAATTTTGTGCCAAACTGAGTGTCAAATAACTTTTTATACAATATTTTTCTAAATCTATACTGCGCTATTACAAGGTTATGTCAGCGCTTTATATTTGTAGTGCTGTACTAACTATAAGACTAACTGTGACTAACTGATCAAACTGTCAAACGCATTCTCTGAACGGCCGTACTATAGTATACCTACTTGTAATTCAATCGAATAAAGTCTTTTTGGCAGACAGGGTAATTTCTAAAAACCCAATGCAAGCTTAGCTTATGCTCATTCTTAGCTTTTTTTAAACAACTTATAAAAGAAGGAGGTTCTCAATTCGGTTGTATTTTTTATGTTTGTTATCGCGTAAATACTTCATTCATAAGCCCATTTAAAAATACTTATAGATCTGTTTCATAGAATTTCAATAAAATTGGTTCAGTAAGTTTTTTAAACTTATAATTGGTCCATCCTATAATACATTATAGGATTGGGATACAAGTATTGTATCAGCTATATGGTTTCCATAGTACAAACTCTGCTTAACTTGGGGCTAGTTAGTGTTGTGTAGATTGTCCACATTATTTATTTATTTATTCTTTTTAGCACTTCCCAATAAACTACAGGCATAAAGTACGAGTTAGTAGCAAGTGTCCGGTTAATGTACACCCAGTAAAACGAATCCAAGTTTTTCCTATGTGAAATTGTAAAAGCCCAACAAAAACAATACAAAATTAAATGTTGCACGGCTCGACGACGTTACGTATGCGGAGACCTTACACCGATGTAAATCAGCTATGCACAGCCTGCACAGCCACAGCAATCAACCGGCCGACTAATAAGCTTGCGCAATGCAAACTACCCGATTGTAATGTAGATTCCCGAGAAATGCTCAATTTGTAGCCGAGGCCGAGAACGTGACGCAAGCTGAACTCTAAACAGCTTCTGAGACTCGCCTGTTTTCAAATTGTTGAATTTTTATTTTCAAAAAATATTTGTATTTCAACTCTCATGCCCAGTAAGCCTACCACAAGCTCTGTCTGGCTCTGGTTTTGAATCTGTGTGAGTGCTCACCAGTGTATGACGTTCTGAAGTAGGATTTATTTTGTCAACATTCACACAATGTAGCTATTTAAAAATTCTCCTGCTGATAAACTGCCTTCGCCACATTCTGATTCCGAGTTTCTGATTTTCAGTCTGCTCCATCCCACGATTTTAACAATGTCGTCGTTCCATCGGTCAGGGGTGGCCTCTTACATTTTGTACATCACCTGAGTAAGGCTTTATCATTTTGAATTACCTAAATACTACAACAAAAGTCTGCTAAAACAAAAATAAATAAATAAATATTGTGGACTATTCACACTATCTAGCCCCAAACTAAGCAGAGCTTGTACTATGGGAACCAGATAGCTGATATAACTACATGCTGATCTTCTTACATACATTTTTTTGTATATACAAACTTAGAACTCAATATAAGACCCAGACAGAGAACAAACATCTGTGTTCACCACGCAAATATTAGTTCTCGGTGGGGATCTAACCTACGACCTACGTAAGCTATACCTTCAAGAATATTGAGTGTCCAAAGTGCTACGGCGTAGCTAAGTGTGCTACAGCGTAGACGCACGTGACTCGGTGTGGTTTCACTTCCTATCTAGTTTACTTTGACCGCTTGGCTTCTTGTTTGTGTTACTTATTGAAACTATCATGTTGCTAATATGGATTGTTTAGAACTTCAGGAGCAAATTAAGCATTGTTTGATTTAAGTTAATACCATATAGGTGGTATGAGCACTGAGTTTATACCACCTAGATGGTATAAACTCTACTAAACTGGCCTACGAAAAAGGTAGATTTTTAACATTTATGAGTAAAGCTATAGATCAAATATTTATTAATGATAGAACATCCTAGAAAGTATATCCAACAAGTTTTTGTCTTAAAAAAGAGACAACAGATAGTAAAACCACCCTTATTATTATACATTACATTTTAGATTTCTCGCAAAATGGCTGCACTGAATTCAATGAAACTTGAAACATACTATATGATCCTAACGGAGAATACGTAGCTCTAATGCGTATAGAGAGTGAAGCGGTGGGCTGCCAGCTATTAATAAATTATTTACGAGAAAGTTAAAGCCTAAAAAAGCCCTTATGACACCGCCTTTTTGCATTTCTATAAAATCCTGTCCATCCAGGTAGTCAGGAAGAGATCTCTCATAGCGATAAGAATGCTCAATGTACTTCGCTTTAGTTTTAGTATTTTCGTTAAATGTGTAATGTCCTATTCTTGTGGTGTACAATAAAGTGTTATATATCTATCTATCTCATTTCAGGTTTCAGAAATACAAACTTGTACAGCGGTGGTTTCAAAGAAAAAGTAATAAAATATAGATAAAGTAATTTGAAACTTGCAAATAACGTCTATAAAATCGAGGCAGCTGTCTTCTCTCCGGCCATAAAACAGTTTCAGGACTGCATAACCTTATTAATTTTTTACTGGCTGCGTCTTGTGGTTTTATATTACTGCGCGGTTTTCGTTTTATAAATTGGTATAAAAAGAAGCCCATTTTTTATCTACAACTTATTAATTCCTACCAAATTTCATACAAATCCATTAAAAAGAGAAAGCTATGAGCTTATTTTTTAACCCCATTTTCTAAGTATTTTAACCCCATTTTATAAGTTTGCAACCGACAGATTGCGTAAAGTTTTTCTTGGAAACCGCATGCAACTAGTTTTTACCGTTTGAGAAAAACACAGCAAAACTTTATTTCAGTTTTCTCTGAAATTCATTTATTAAATAAATAAAAAGGTATAGAACCTTAATACCGAAACTAATTTTATTGCTAGTTTTGGGTCATTCACTGCCCATTTACCTATAACCCCGCTTACGTTGGCTTTAACCTCTCGTGCTTAGATTGTACGATTATATCAGGTTAAATATTTAACTAACTTTCATTTTAGGCGACGCGTGTACGTAATATACCTACTTAGCTGTGTACCTATTTGTATATATTTTTAGTTAAATAAATGCAGGGTTGGAAAAGGCGCGGGAGACGCAAACAAGCGGGTAGAGGGGCGCGAGCTTAGCTACGTGTGCGTGTTTGCCTCTCCTCTAACCCTTGGCCTACCTCTTATGGAACAAGTTGCGTTCTCATTGTTCACATCCCTTACAGTCATTATTTTTTTAAACGTAACTATAATATTTTTTTTATTCAACTATTGTCTGTTTAAAAAAAAAAAATATTATTATTCAGCCGTTTTTGTCCCACTGCAGGGCAAAGGCCTCCCTTCCCTCTTTCCACTCTTTGACTTCTTAAAAAATTAACTGCTCATTATTCTTTGAAAATGTCTATGGGGTAAAGAGGGTAAAAACAAGTCCATTATTCACCGATTGACCACGCTACCCCATGCAAGCGATCGAAGGGGGGAACACGAAACGCCAATCACATAGAGTTAAGGTCTCCGGGGGCACTGGGGCGACTGACGTGATTCTGAACAACTGTATTAGTACCGACTGGAGAAGGCTTTGCTAGAACGTTTTGTGGCCACTTAAAACATTATCTATTATACCTACTATAAGTACTAATATTGCAATACTGCCTTGCTCTGTACTTTTTATTCCTGCCGCGGTCTATAATGTCATGGTGGTTATGCGCGCAGCTTAACGCAAACCCAGTTGCAGGTTGCCTGGCTGCCATGAGGACCAAGTGTGGTGTAAATACTTATTGGAACCAACCTATATTTGATATCTGACTGTTGTCAAAACTGACTTGTCATTCATACTCAAATTTTATTCAGATAAAACCATATATTGGTTTTCTTGCATTTTATTTATAACAATTTATCTGAATAATAAATACCTACGTGATGAATAATGGCTTCTCTAGCACGACTGCTAAGGCCAGATAAATTTGACACTGATCCGGGAACTCCCACCGCCGAACTCAAGTACCGGTATTGGAAGGAAACGTTCCAGAATTTTCTTGCTGTAGAAACGGAATCAAATAAAGTGTCAGATGACATCAAATTAAAAATACTGCTTAACTATGTATCTCCGAATATATACTTGTTTATTCGAGAGGCAAAAGAATACTCAACTGCCGTAAGTACACTGGATAGAATTTATATAAAATCCAAAAATGAAATCCATGCTAGATTTCTACTCACCTCAACTAAACAGAAATCAGAAGAAACAGTAGCGGACTTCTTGCGCACACTACAGCAACTAGCTTTTGAATGTGACTTCAAATCTGTAAGTGCCGAAGAATACAGGAATGAATATGTGCGGGATGCTTTTATCGCGGGTATTCAATCGAACAGGATTCGTCAACGACTTCTAGAAAATTTAAATATAACTCTGGAAGAGGCGAAAAATCAAGCGATGTCCCTTGAAATGGCTGAAAATAATTCAAAGGACTTTGGCAGCAATAAACATACAAACTTGCTTAGCCAAATAGAAAACATTGTCGAGGGAAACAAGAGTATTCAAAACCTGTCTGCAGCACCGACGACACGTAGACACTGTTTTTTCTGTGGCGGAAACATTCACCAAAGAATAAAGTGCCCAGCATTCCACTCAATTTGCACAAAATGTGAAAAGAAAGGTCACTTCGCCAAGGTTTGTAGAAGTCAAAATGCAAATAAGCCTGCAGCAAGCGCAGTTGTTGAAAAGGAGTTGTATACAGGAGAAATATCAGCAGCGTCACCAGCGAGTCTACGCAAAACAATAGTCCCCATCACTTGCAATAACTACAAAGCCGATGCTTTAATCGATAGTGGAAGTTCAATGAGCTTTATCGACCAAAATTTTGCAAAGCTGCTAAATTTAAAACGCCAGCCATGGAAAGAAGTTATAGCATTAGCTTCAAAAAAGCGGACTACATCCGTCGATGGATTATGCTATGCAACCATCATGTTAAATGAGCATACATACACTCGAAGGCCTTTGTACATAATAGAAGATTTATGTGCTGACGTTATTATTGGTCATAATATTTTAAACGACCATTCATCGGTAGAGATAAAATTTGGAGGTGCAAAGAAAACACTCAGAATATGTAGTGTTAGGGAAGCTACGGTGCCTCCAGTTTCACTTTTCACTAATCTATCTACTCACGTGAAACCAATCGCCATTAAGTCACGAAAGCAGACTGAAAATATCGAGCAAATGACGCCTGCTTTCAGAAAAAATGCTGAAGTAAAACCAAGGTTTGCCAAGATACAAGGCAATCTTATTAAATCAACTGCACCCTTTGAAAGACTAAATCTTGATTTTAAGGGACCTCTACCAACCAATACGCAGAATCGCTACATCTTAACAATCATAGATGAATACTCTAGATTCCCATTTGCCTACCCATGTAAGGACCTCTCTGCTAGCACTGTTATCAGATGTGTTAACGATTTCTTCACTAAGTATGGTGTCCCACATTACATCCATTCTGATCGTGGTACCGCCTTCATGTCAAACAAATTACGAAATTTTCTAGCATCGCATGGAGTTGCTTGTAGCCGGATGACACCTTATGATCCACAAGGAAACGGGCAGGTGAAACGACTCAATGGCATTCTGTGGAAATCTATAAAGTTGTGCCTGAAGTCTAGAGAGCTTGACACAACAAACTGGGAGCGTGTGCTATTCCCAGCCCTTGATTCAATCCGCTCTTTGTGTACGACGAATAATGCTGCACCCCATGAGATATTGTTTAATCATTCACACCGAACAGCAACTAGAACGGAAAGTGAGTCCGATGAACAGTTTGAGGATGCTGTTGAAGAAATACTGGTTCCATCTTCTGTTCGACGTTCTACTAGAGATAGGAGAGCTCCTGTTCGCCTGCAAGACTATGATCTTGTCAACAATAAGTTTTAAAAAAATATGGCGGTGAATGTGGTGTAAATACTTATTGGAACCAACCTATATTTGATATCTGACTGTTGTCAAAACTGACTTGTCATTCATACTCAAATTTTATTCAGATAAAACCATATATTGGTTTTCTTGCATTTTATTTATAACACCAAGCTTGAAGGCCAACCTTGTGAAGCTAAGCTTGTGACTATAGTATATCATAGCGTGGCCAGCACTGCAGTCATTGTGGACCAAAGCTTGTATACTGTTTTACTAAAAAAATGCGAGTAATTTCAATTTCGTATATTTTTTATAAGCTTGCTTTTTTTTATATGCTCGGGTTTGTACTACTATACAGCCAAACTCTAAATAAAATCTTTTTGCTCTTCGACTTATTTTGAAAAAATATCTGCATTCTGACTCAAACCTTTTTGCATCCGACTGTTCCCGGAACAAACTTGCTATTGTATTTTCAAAAGGAATTGCTCGTGGCTACCAGCAATGAAAATCCCTAGAAAATCCATACAACTTTAATAGCGCCTTTTCGAGTAACACGGTAAGGTCGACTTTGCTCAAAGAAGGTTGTCAAAGTAATGACCTTTTTACGACAAGCTTTTTTGAGTAAATATTTAAAACCATACAGAAAAACGCTCGGAATCAAGCCATAATGCTTTAGTTTGTTTGCGAGGTTGCGAGGCCTAGATTCACTAGTTTCAGACAAACATTGTATTGTACAAAGACCATTATGGCTTGGTTTTGATTTTAAGCTTATAAGCCCATTGCTTAAATAATTAATATTGTTATATCTCCCGTAAGATTGCCTATAATAACCCCTTTTCCAGGTAAGGAGGAATATTGCCAGCTTATCTGGTCTTAGACACCATTTTATTGCTGCATAACAAGAACCGTTCCCGATCCCTCCAAGTTTATCCCGACTTAGTGAACTAACGAGCGACTCACTGCTTTTAATAGTTATAACGTACATGTGTTGTTGTACAGTTGAAACTAAAAGCGTTTTTAGTACACGTTAAACGAAATATGGGAAAATTTTTCAAATTGTCCAAAAAAAAAAAAATATTGTGGACAATCTACACAACACTAAGAACTTGTACTATGGGGACCAAATAGCTGATATAATACTTATATATTCAAAAAAAAATATAACACGTAGACAGAGGACAAACATTATGTGTTTACTACACAAATCATTGTTCTCGGTGGAGATCGAACCTACGACCAACGACCGCCTAAGCTGAAAGGCCAGGCTAACTTTTTTTGGCCTCTTACCTTGAACATAAAGAATTTTAGTAGTACCTAGTCTAAGAAAGTACATCGTATCTAGCCTTGATCTAGTAGATCTAGCATCTAAATTTTAGTTGAACTGACATGTCAAAGAAAAGAGTGCTTTTGAAAAGTCAGAATCCACGCAATAAGTTTCCTATTATTTCTGGCTTCTAGGAGAGCTAGTGTGGGTGTTCAAAGGTTTCAATTAAAACAATTCTAAACAACTATAAGTAAGTACACGCAAAACTAAATACGCTTAAACTGACTCAATCCAAGGGTACATTAAAGATATAGTACAAGAAACAATTGTAGATTTAGGCTCTATGTTCGGTTGTGGAAACACTCTCCTTCGAAGGTAGGTATCTAATTACTAACCGTAAGTTTTAAGTAACCCGTTAATAACCGTAGTGTCTAGATAGGTACCCAAATTATCTGGGGGAATGGGAAAATGTATGGGCCCCGTTATCCGCATAACGGTGCTCCCAAATTGCTGATAGGGTAACTTTGCCTGTAATAAATAGTGGCGATTTGTCGGATATCACCGATTCGGACCCAACCGTCTTACATCACCCCGATTTTATAAATTATCAAAAACTTTTGATAACTTTCGCTTCCGGATACGTAAATGGTTTCCGGGAAGTTTTTTTTAATTATCTTGAAAATGGGTCTAAATAAACTGAGTTTGAAAATGTTTTTGTTTGAACAGAATGGGTATGGTTTCTTTTTGATTAGTCTGAGTTTGTGAACTTCATAAACTCGTCGATTTAAGAATTATATTCAAAAGACAAAAAAAAATACGAACAAAAATTAACAAGCAGTAGTATGTTTTGAAATAAATACATCAAATGTCACAATCACAACCAAGGTTTAATTACACACATACATAAAATCACGCGTCATTCCCATGAGGAAGAGCTCACGGATTTCCACTTGCTATCCTGACATACCTCTTTCACTTTATTCACTCGCTTAATCATTCTTGATACATTTAATAAATATTACAACACAGTATTTTACAAGTATAATATTTTTTAGATAATTCAACCGACAACCGTTGGGAATAAAGGTTCTCGAATGGCAACTACGAACCTGAAGACTAAACGTAAGGCGCCCACCCACCAGATGGACCAACGACATTGTTAAGATCGTGGGAAGTCGATTGATGGAAAGGGCCCAGAATCGTTCTTCCTGGAAATGTGTAAGAGATACCTATGTCCAGCAGTCGACTTCAGGCTGATAATGATAATGATGAGATGGTTCAAAAACAAAACGAAATGATGGGCACTTCCGATCCAATACGTTTTCGAATGATAAAAATAGCCTATACCTAGCCACTAAGTAGTAAATGAATATAGAAATCTATTCGGCTGTGTTATTACTTTGGGTGTAATCCTTCATTCCTTTTAGGGTATTACTTTTTGGCATGGAGCTATAAAATATGAGACTTGTATTAATTCCAGTAAATAATATATTAAGAAATACCGAGCGAACATTCCACTCACGCCTAACGCAAATTTGAATCTTTTAGTAGCTGATCACATTATAGAAAATCCAACGAAAAATTTTACGACGAAAAATTATGGCACCTACTTATACATACGTTCCGCGTAGTGAGATCAAGGACCTCTGAGCTAGGTCGAGTTGGTGACCTTTTTAGGGTTCCGTAGCCAAATGGCAAAAAACGGAACCCTTAAGGATTCGTCATGTCTGTCTGTCTGTCTGTCCGTATGTCACAGTTACTTTTTTCCGAAACTTTAAGAAACTATACTGTTGAAACATGATAAATAGATGTATTTTGTGAACCACATTAAGATTTACATACAATAATTATAAGTTTAAAAAACTTGAGAAACCGACTTCATTGTCAAACGGCTAAACCGATTTTAATCAAATTTGTTTGGGACAATCTGGACCTTCCAAAAAAAAAAAAAAAATTCTAAATTGGCATAAATGACGGAGGCATGCAGTTACAAACATTAAAAAAATAATTTTAAAAAAAAAATGGCAACAACGATTTTAATAAAATTAAAATGGGACCAATCTGGAAGCAGTACCTTTCAGTAAAAAAAATAATTTTTCAAATCGGCTCACAAATGACGAAGTTATGCGGTAACAAACATTAAAAAAGAAAAAAAAAAAAAAAAAAAAACATACAACCGAATTGAGAACCTCCTCCTTTTTGATTGGAAGTCGGTTAAAAATAGAAAAAAAAACAATAAATTTTAGAAGTGAAACTCAAAAAAACTCTCAAATCTGACACTGACGATGACACTATGCTTTAAATTTTAAAGTCCGTCCTTGCAATTCTCAAAGAAAATCTTCTAAAAATCACTAAACCTTAACAAAAACATTTATAATCATAACAATAATTACTAATTTTGAATTAAAAAAACATTTATTAAAACATAATAATTATGCTATGGTGTGGACCATGGCTACTCGCATGCGGAGCCGTTTTATGTACTATACCAAAAAAAATATTTTGATTTGAAATGGCCAGTGCCTACGGCCGAAAAGATACCATTACATACTTACCTCAAAAATATTTAGAATTCCCAACACTTTAAATAAACACTATATTTATTTAACAGTTCTAAGTTTTGTTTTCCCACAAAAACAAAACTTATGATACACGTACTTGCGTAGAGATTATTTATTTTACTCCAGACTGCTTTTGAAACATTAGACGGGCTTAAAGTGTGTAAGGTAAGAAGGGTACCTATTAATCTCTATGACAAAAGATAGCCTCTTGGTGACTGTCATAACATACCACACAAAACACTATCGTAATGATCGGGAGGATTACGTAAGTACAAGCAATAGCGATAGTAGTAGCAGTAAAATTTGTTGTTGCTTGTTCTTCGACCATGGGCCTCTCAATAATAGTTGATCTACTAATACTCTGCTGGAAAATCGATGTAGGTACTTAAATAAAAATAATATAAAATAAAAAAATCAAAATACAAATACCTACTAATTTATTTCAGTCAACTTTATCTATGGTTTTTTGGTATTTTTCATATAATAAAGGACGGATTGTAAGAGGGGGCCATAGATGACTCACCAAAGACCGTAGGGAGTAATTCATGATGATTGAATGACGAGCGTAGGGAGTGTTAGAAATTCATATGTTAGAATTGTAAGCGACGCGAGTGATTCATGGCCCTCGATATAAATTCGTTTTATTCAAGAGTTGTATACTTTACTTTATACCATGATCACGAGACAAAGAACACAAAACACTGCTTATTATAATGGTAAACTCCTTGACGAAAATATCAACCAATCAAATCTCGAGCAGTTGTTTGCACAAAGATCAAAAAAGTCATCAAAAGTGCTCACTGCCTCAGTAAATAAAAAATGTTTGTTTGAGAAATAGTGTAAAAAGATTTTTTACTAGTTTTACTAGTGTGAAGTACGACAGACTAGCGATTTATAGCGGTGTGATTTTTTTCAATCAACTTTCATTTTAATGCTATTGTTATCGCTGTTGCTTGATCTTACATAATGAAATCGTCGGTCACAGGTATAAACTATGGAATCCTTAGCTATGTTTCACGCTACAAAGATAAAATTAATTAACGTGGCTAAAGTTTTGGGTCATCGCTCTGAGTGACGTCACAACCTTAAGGCGTCAACTGAAAAGGTGAAAGCATATCTGGTTTTAACAAGAAAGCACTGGTGATCTAGTGGTAGTAACCTCGCCTTCCAATCTTACGGTCGCGGTCTCGAATCCAGTCGTGTCTGTAAAGTCGGTTTACTGACGATAGTTGAACGTGACAACGTCATACAGCTGTCCACGCGGACGCATCGCTCACTCAAGTAGGAAAGAGACAGATGTTGAACGCTGCCGAACGCGGAGGCCGATTGTGCCTCTTTGTCGCTCGTTCAGCGCTCTCGCTTGCACTTCAAGCCTTAAATGGAACGCCTCAGAGCGAGGTAACGCCGCATGCCATCGAATTGTAAGACGTTGTCACGTTAAAAAAGCTTCATTAATCTGAGTTTATGTTTATTTTAGTATAAACCCACACAGCGTCACAAATCCTCAATCCACGTACTCTCGTTTCATTTGCAAACGCCTGAACAAAATCTAAGGAATCAGATTACTTTGATCCTAGTCGAAATACCTTTCAGTGAACCAATTTTGAACGACTCAAGAGCTTTTTAATTAACTCAATGTAAATAAGGTTATTTTTAGAATACTGGAGGAATTAATTTATGGCGTAATCTCTGCTTTCCGTAAGTAATTATTCATTAGTTGATGGTTTATTCCAGTAATATATACAGGGTGGCCCATTCAAATCAGTCAGTATGGGAAAGTCTGAAACTGTAAGACATACGAAGATTTGTTCTTAGGAACCATGTCACCGATTTCGATAAAAAGAAAAACTGCATTCATACAATTAAAAAAAAAGTGTACCCAACTGGGGAATCGAACCCGGTTGTTTTGAAAAAATAAACTTACACTATTTCTATTCAGATATCGTTTGTGTAGGTCTTGCGCAGTAAATATCTCTAAGAAACATAATGTCTAAAATGAATAAAATGCATTTTTTTCACATACTTTAATTTATCATAGTAGGTGTTCAAAGTGACCACCGTTACAATATTCAGCAAGTTCAGGCATGTAAAATTGTCTCTACGGTTGTTTGTACCTCTCTACTTGTTACATACACCGTGTTATGTATCATGTGGCATTGGCATTGCATTAAACGTTTAAGGAAGTTTTGTTATCTACAGTAATATTATTATCTATTATTGCAACTGCTTACTTCTATTAATCAAACACTAACAATCAATTGAAAAGCCCACTTAAAGTAAGTATGTAGATATTGTAGATACAGAGACGTGTTAAACCTCATTTGAAAATGGAACGTGTCGGTGTGACTGGCCGAATAGCGATACAAAAAAAAAAAAAAAAACTTGAGTGTCAAATGTTTAAGCGGGAACTGAAAATTAAAATCAATGCTTCGGTATTTTTGTGTCGTTCGCTGTGTGGTTGGGAAAATGCGTTTTACAAATTCTGAGCACTTTGATTTATTGGAAGCTTACTTTAAAAACGATAAAAATTGCTCCCGTGCACTACATTGGTACCATATCAAATATCCGACACGTATTTTACCTACCCGTAAGATATTCATCAAAATTGTGCACAATTTGAAGACTTACGGAAGTTTTAAAAAGCCAATTAAAGTAAAACCAAGAAAATGTGATGAAAACATGGAAATGAACATTTTAACCTATTTTGAAGCAACACCAGATGCCTCCACCCGTAATGCAAGTCGTGATATTCCTGAAATTTCACGAACACAAATTCAAAGAACCCTAAAGAAACACAAATACAAGTGCTACAAGAATGGACATTGGGTGCAGGCCTTACATGCAGGAGATGATATCAGACGACTTGAATTTTGCAATTGGATAAAAGAGAGAATGGGCCTAGACAGACATTTTTTAAACTACGTAATATTTTCTGATGAAACTCAATTTTCCAATAACGGAATGTACAATCGTAAGAATCATCACTATTGGAGTCGAGAAAATCCCTTACGAGTGCACGAAGGACGCCGTCAAGTTAGATTCTCATTTAACTGCTGGGTCGGCCTACTTCACAATAAGGTACTCATGTTTAAAATTTATGATGGACATTTAGACAGATTCAAGTACCTTGCAATCTTAGAAGATCTTTTAGAGGCCGTAGGAGAAATGGCAGTAGAAATAAGAGAACAACTTTATTTTCAACAGGATGGAGCACCGGCTCACAATAGTCGTATAGCAAAAGACTTTTTAAATGAAAACTTTCCGCGAAAGTGGATTGGTACGAACGGCCCGATCAAATGGCCGGCGAGGTCGCCCGATTTAACGCCTCTAGATTATTTTTTATGGGGTTACATTAAAGATGAAGTGTACAAAAATAGCTATAACACCGTTGAAGAACTAAAAGTAGCCATAGAGTCAACTTTAACGCAGATTCACCACATGAAGATACAAAATGCAATAGTAAGATCGTTACCTAGACGTGTTGAATATTGTATTGAAAAAGACGGTGGTCACTTTGAACACCTACTATGATAAATTAAAGTATGTGAAAAAAATGCATTTTATTCATTTTAGACATTATGTTTCTTAGAGATATTTACTGCGCAAGACCTACACAAACGATATCTGAATAGAAATAGTGTAAGTTTATTTTTTCAAAACAACCGGGTTCGATTCCCCAGTTGGGTACACTTTTTTTTTAATTGTATGAATGCAGTTTTTCTTTTTATCGAAATCGGTGACATGGTTCCTAAGAACAAATCTTCGTATGTCTTACAGTTTCAGACTTTCCCATACTGACCGATTTGAATGGGCCACCCTGTATAAAAGCATAATTGTTATTACATCCTATGTTGTTTGGTAATGGAGAGGCAAATGGATATAATTTAGTTATTAATATTATTTTACTAAATAAGTAAATAAAATAATATTCATAAAAATAACATCTATGAGAAGAGACCATCTCTTCTCATAGATGTTATTTTTATGAATATTTTATATATATTTATTTTTATGAAGTATGAAATTCTCCGGGAGAGAATTTCTTCAAGGCAGAGAGTGAATAGGTATCTTCTAAACATCGTTCTGTCTCTGGCTCTGGTTTTGAGTCTGTGTGGCTCACCAGTGTATTATACTGTGTGAGTGACGTTTCAATGTAGGGTTTATTTAGTCAACACTCACATGGACTCAAAACCAGAGCCAGATAGAGCTTGTGGTAGGTCTACAGTTGAGATTGAAGCCAAATAGTTATCTGTTAATTATGGTTTAAAAAAAAAGAGTGAGATAAGAAGAGTGAGATTGGAAGTCTTTGGAAGAGACCTTTGCCCGACGAAAATGGTTAAATAAAAAAATATGAGCAGCTGTGGTCTAGTCAAAACAACTCTGCCTTTAGGTCTTTTAGGTTTTCATACGACAATTATTTTGTAGATATATTCTTTGTTTTACACTACAGTACAAACAGTATGAACTAAACCGTTATTGTCTAAGGCTCGTATTCAGAAACTGTGCTTGTGTTTGAGTCGAGCCTCCAGCATAGATTTTTGTCATTTTTAAATAGAGAAGGCGAAAAAAAAACGGAATACGGGCTTAACCCCCGAATACTGAAACGCAACTCAAATTTAAGCACGTCTCAAGCGACGAATATTTGACAGTTTTCAATGAAAATCTGTCAAAATATATTCGTCGTTTGCGTTTCAGTATTCGGGGGTAAGTCACGTGGAACTTTTATCCCTCTTCCGTGGAACTATTTAACTGGCACCTAAACTCATCTAGCTTTGAGTCTTTTTCAAATGTTTCCTTTTGATTATAGTAAATACTTTTTCAACTTTATTCTGATCGTGTCATCAGATTTTGTCTTCCCTCTGCCGTGTTTTCAAAAATGAAATTATGAAAACACTTTATTTTTTAGGCTTCTTAAAAATGATATCAATTATGTACGTTAATTAGGTAAGTAAATGAATTCTTTGCCAGCTTTAAGTGACGCTACGTTACGAACACTTATTATTAATTAACTCTGTAAATTATTTCGTATAAAAAAGGTCACAGTGTTATTATCTCAATTATGAATGCTAAATATCAAGGCGTGGATTTTTTTTGAATTTACTCATGAGTTTTCTACTTGCAAGAAGCCCAGAAATAGCTTTGCCTTCTGCGCCGATTTCTTGTTGCCGTAGGTCGTGGGTTCTATCCCCACTGAGAACAAATATTTGTGTGGTGAACGCAGATGTTTGTTCTCTGTCCGGGTGTTATATTGTATTCTTTGTACTTATGTATTTACCAAAAAAAAGTTCCCATAGTACAAGCTCTGCTTAGTTTGGGGCTAGATAGTATTGTGTGGATTGTCCAAATAAAAAAATCTGAAATGAAAAGGTTGAAATGAAACTATGAACAAACACAACAAAAAGGGACGTCTCACTTACGGAAGATTGAGAACTGAGAGAGATGTATTCCTTGACTAGCAACCATCCGTGTGGTTTACCCACAAAATTTACCAGAAATTCATCAGGGCAAACAAAGGTTTCTTGTAGCCTATCCCATATCCCATCTCAAGTGGGAAAACAAGGCCGCTTGTTAGAACCCAGGGTCGTGTTACGCTACGCAATTTAGTTTTCGGTGATAAATCATCTACCATGACTCAGACAGTAACCTGTATTGACCGCGCTTGTGTATTCGGTTTCTTCCTTAGCTCATAAATAATGAGCATACCTACTTCAAATCCGAAGGTTATATCAATAATAAATCAGTACTACATCTACATCGTTTGATATAAAAATCGTATAGTTCCTTTATAAAATATTACATAGACTGTGACGTTATTGTGTGCGTCATTCTATAATATCGACATTTCTTAGAAAAATAATGTCCTTCCGAAATACAGGTAGACAGATTTTGCCCTCTTTCTCTCAATTTACAGAGTCAAGTAACGTTTAAACAATGTTACTGTCCTAATTTTTCTACAGAATTAAACAAACTAATTACGAAACCGTGTTTCATTAGTAACAGCTTGTTTCAAGGTCTGCTAAAAAATGCCTCGGAAAAAGGATCTTTATTTAATAATATTTCAAAAAGAACGTAAAACAATGAACTTAACTTTGAAGATATACCAAAAGAGAGTCGCAAAGGTTATTAAATGTCAAAATCAGCAAAAGCTTGCTTTTGCGGTCCAACAAACCGCACCCTTTGTTGGGCAGCTGTAATTATAAAATTGGGATAGCATTTGGGTGTGTATTCTCAACAATTAATTATAATTACACATTAGAAACGGCCTTCGATACACAAGCCTGTGTCCAGTGACTTGGCACGTGCCTGTAATTTCTATTTAATACTAGCGGCCGCCCGCGGCTTCGCACGCCCCTTTACCGTTCCTGTTGAAAAAAAAAAAACAAAAAAAAACCTTTTAAACCTTCTCTGGACCTCCACAAATCATTCAAGACCAAAATCAGCCACACCGGTCCAGCCGTTCTCGAGTTTTAGCGAGACTAACAAACAGCAATTCATTAAGAAGATTTTTATTGTTCACCTGGACTCACCTATAGCTTTAAGACGTTTCAAAGTGCTATTGATTAAATATATATTTCATTCAAAGTCAAAGTCAAATATATATTTAATCAATAGTATCATCAAGGATCACTTGAAACGTCTTAAAGCTTGGTGAGTCCAGGTGAACAATAAAAATATTAAGTATTGAGGTGCTAGTTCCACAAGCCTAGAAGAACAGGCAGCATACGACTTGGCACTAGCACCAACACCTTTCAAACCGAAACAGAGCAACGCTGTTTGGTGGCAGAAATAGGCATGGTGGTTAGCACTTCCCCAGACAAGTCTTCACATATAGCTTCAGCAGTCATTATTTTAACAAGTAACCTCTTTAAATAATCAAAGATTATTCTCCAATATTTTTCCGGCATACACCTTTTGAGTAAGTATGAATAAAACTTACGACTCAAGAGCTTTTTTCCACGCAGCTAAATAAAGCTGTACACAAATCAGATTACATTTCGAGTTCGTTAAACTTTCATCGGCCGAGGTGCAAAGCTGATTGGTATTCTCTCTATAAAGAACTTTCTAACATCGCAACAGTGGCCAACAATTTTTCAATGGAAATTATATACATTCTTTAGCAGCGAGAGAATTTTTGCAGGCGCTCCTTCGCTGAAATTTTACGAGAGAATTTAAAACTGGGTTTTATATAATGAATACTTTGTACAATGGTTATGCTGCGCCACCTTAGTGGCTGGTCTGATTTGAATTAATATTTAGTAATAAACCGTATAGAAAATTTTTAAAGAAGACAGGACCGAAAAGAGTGACGCAATAAAGAGGAGGCCTATACTCAGCAGTGGGTGCAAACGGACTGAAATGATGATGATGAATTGTAATGAATACAAAGACAAGAGCGATAATCGCTTTCAGATATCAGATAATCAATATTATGGACAATCCACGCAACACTATTTATCCTCAAACGAAGCACAGCTTGTATGATGGGAACTAGACAGCTGATATATTAATACTTATAATTTTTTTTTAGAATACATACTAAGAATACAATATACCACCCAGATAGAGAACAAACATTTGAGTTCACCACACAAATATTTGGCCTCAGTGGGGATGGAACCCACGGCCTTCAGCTTAGAAGGCTACTACCAATCGAGCCGTGACGCCTGGCAATAGTAAAAAAAGCTAATACGCTAAAAATACGCTAGCTAAAAAGCTAATTAAAGAAAGAAAGAAAGAAATTTTTTTTTTATTTAACATAACAGACACAGAACGGAACACTGACAAACATAATACTAAAACATAATATAATAATAATACATAATAATGAATAGGCACAAAAAAATGAAAATAAAATAAAATATAATCCAACATAAATAATAAAGTAGGTAGGTAGGTTAGTTACATACCCACTCCACTACCTGCGCTGTAGGTATGTTATTAGTATTATTAGTAGTCTATACGACTATGCTTACGACATTTCCATAAACATATTTTATCTAACTTTAATAAACATTGCGGTGCATTGCAATTTTCCCCACATAATCCCTATTTACATGAACAACAAGGCTCAACTTTCAACAACAACTATAAGAAAGTTATGTGCCGCAGAACAGTCCCGCAGTGCCTGGACCAAAAAGATACCTACTCATGGCACCGTGTTATAATAAAAGTCTTCGTCATTCCCCACGGGAGGGTATTGTGTGGGAATGCGCACAATTTTAATGGGAAAAATAATAGCGTAATTTCTTGTGTTTTCTGTACTACCAAGGCGGCAAATAAGCATACGCCTACATGTTTATGAAACTGTTAGTAGTCATGATGCGCCCAGTAATTCTTGCTACAGTATGCCTACCATGAGCTCTGACTGACTCTGTCTCTGGTTCTGATTTTGAGTTTGTGATTGTGAGTTATCGACCATGAGCGTTTTATTTTATGTCTTATGACACTCTCTTCTTATCTTAAAATCAACACAATACATTTTAGAGGCACAAAAATGACAAATATTATCCAAAATCCCCTTCATTTACAAGCTTAGCTCATACAGCGATACACTCCCCAGTATGATGAATATTTCACATCTGGCAAAACGTAATTCGGTACAGAAACGTGTTATTCCCAACCCACTGTGTTAATATTAAAATGTGCAAATCACAGCATTAGCATGTTCCTTTACCCAACATATAAAATGCATCCGCATAGTGAAAAAGATAATATCGCGTGAGAAAACCGAGGGTAAATGAAAGTTTATTTATTTATAAAATTATTTAGGAAAGGCATTTGTCCAGCAGAAGAACATACACCGCATAACAATAATAATTCTTTATTGCACCTAAAAGCTTGCACAAAATGAGAACTTAATGCTTGATAGCATTTTCTACCAGCAAACTTTGACAGGTAAAAAAAGCAGCCAAGTGCGAGTCGGACTCGCCCATGAAGGGTTCCGTAGCATCAAGTAACATAATATAAAGGTTCTTGTAGTTCGTCGAAAGGTAAATTGCGGTTTACGATTTATGACGTATAAAAAAGAACTACTGACTAGATCTCTTTCAAACCAAATATCGTTGAAAGTTTGCATAGTAATGTACAACATATATTTTTTTTAGTTTTATCATTCTCTTATTTTAGAAGTTAGAAAAAAACTATATTAGAAACCTCAACATCATTTTTGAAGACCTATTCATAGATACCCACACGTAAGGGTTCGATGAAAAAAAATTTTTTGGGTTTCAGTTTCAAGTTTGGGGACCCCCAAAATTTATAGTTTTTTTTCAATTTTTGTTTAAAAACCTTAATGCGGTTTACAAAATACATCTACTTGCCAAGTTTCATCAGTCTAGCTCTTACGGTTTCGGAGAAAAATGGCTAACATACGGACGGACAGACAGACAGGCAGACATGACGAATCTATAAGGGTTCCGTTTTTGCCATTTGGCTACGGAACCCTAAAAACAGAGAGATTGAATATACTAGAAAATAGTTTAGTACGATAAATCCACACCATACTTGTACGGGGACGTGCCCTCGCACATAACGATGATGATGATAATATGATGAGACCGGTTTGGTTAAACACAGTAATACTGATTCACGGCAGAAATAGGCATGGTAGTACTTCCTCAGACTAGCCCTTCACATAGAACTTTGCTACTACAAAAAAATAACAGTCATTATACAGGGTTATTCATAATTAGCTGCAAATACTCAGGAATTAGGTTCAACAAATAAAATAAAAAATATTTATGAAATGATTTTTTTTAAGTTTTGTTATGAAAATCCCGAGAAAATCGATAAAGATCGAGAGAATCGAGATGATCCTTTGGAATCATTGGCACCTGACCTATTTTGACATTTGATCCGCGCCCGCGCGCCGTGAGCGATACTCTGCGTTCAGTCACCGCCTGTGTGGGTCATCGTCCTGTTCTCCATGGCAATCATTATGGTATAGCCGTAAAAAATTAATGAAAATAAAATTTTGATACAAAAACTTAAATCAAAACTTTAAAAAAATAATTTCATAAATATTTTTTATTTTATTTGTTGAACCTAATTCCTGAGTGTTTGCAGCTAATTATGAATAACCCTGTATAATAAAAATCATTCATAGCTATAATTATGTTTTATTCAAAGCCCATAATCAAATCTAATTTGGATTTTTTATTTGAATTTGAAGTTGAATTTCTCATATTTCTTTCGTCTAATCAAAGCCCCAAATTACCTTGGACCCTTAACAGTAACTCTAAATATATAAAACTCTTACGTTACTGACTGACTGACTGACAATCAACGCACAGCCTAAACCTTAAGTCCTAGAAGCATGAATCTTGGAGGGTATGTTTTTTTTATAGCATAGGAGTGCACTAAGAAAGGAAATTGTAAAATGATTTCCCTAAGCGGAGAAAAAGAAGAAAAACTTTTAAAAGAAAAATCAACGGGGCGTAACGCCAACGGGGCGAGTGAAGCCGCGGCGGCCGCTAGTTCAAATATAATATTCATAACTCAGTTATTTCAGAAAAATGGAAATTGTATATAATTTCACTAGAAATTCGACCTTTGAGAGCGGAACTCGTAAATTATTATTTGAATAAGCTGTAGGTAATTACATTTTGGAATCGTTCATGCTTCGTTTACTCTCGATATTGTTTATGTAATTATATCCTTTTTCTCTGTATATTGTATTCTAAGTACCTATGTATTGTTAGCACAACTCTTCATTGATTATAACTACAACTCTGTTTAACTTTATTACACTGCAGATAATACAACTCTATCCAACGACGCCATATTCCCTTCCTCTTCTTCTTTTTCTCTACTAGAGACGTAACTTCTTGCTTGATCCGAATAGAGATGTCCTATTCCCAAAACTGGTTAACAGTATTGACAAAAAATAATAATAGAAGTGTTATATCAGCTATCTGTAGACCCACCATGAGCTCTGTCTGGCTTTATCTCGGGCTCTGGTTTTGAGTCTGTGTGAGTGTTGACTAAATAAATCCTACGTTAAAACGTCACACACACAGTATAATGCACTGATGAGCAGTCACACAGACTTAAAACCAGACCCAGAGACAGAGCCAGACAGAACTCATGGTAGGCTTACTGGTTCCCATAGTAAAAGCTCTGATTAATTTGGGGATAGATAGTGGTGTATCTATTGTGTAAACTATTTATCATTCTAAAATATTTAGTATATTTACCTTAAATATAGAAACCTGAAATATATAAGAAGAATAAAATCTTCAACCTATGCCTTTTGTGCTGTTGGTTGTTGGTTAAATCTTCAATCGAGTATAAGTATGTTTTTTTAGATTTATTATTTACAAAAAAAAACTCTTTTCCCATTTCCTTTTCCTCAAAATCTCTGACACGAGAGCTACGTCTAGTTGTAACGGCCCTGTCTTCCGATCTTAAGGCCATGGGTTCAAAAATCGTGCACCAATGGTTTTTTTGGCCGGAAAATTGTATAATGGAATATGCCTGTACTCGCAAACGGTGAAGGAAATCATTGCGAGGGAACTGACATGTCGTAGAACCTTAAAAAGCTCGAAAACATGTGTTAAGTGGTAACCATTGCCTTTATCAAAGCATTGCCTCGTAGGTCACGCACGTCAGTCGATGCAATTAGTTGCGTCCATCAACTTGAGGCATACGGATGTGCAGCCTCACGTGCCGATAATTTCACCGGCACTCACACCCTTCAAACCGAAACACAGTACGCACCCGGACAAGCCCTTCACAAAGAGCTCTATAGTTGATGCAATTGACGAAGACGCGTCAATTAGAGCATTTTGGCTCTTATTACAACCAGATAAATATCACTGGATGCGTCTTCGTGAAATGCATGAACTATACTAGGTATATGTATACTAGTAGTTCTCCATCAAACAAAACAAGGCGAGAATATTTACATCTAACAACGACAAACCATAGCAATGTTTCGGTAATCACGAAAAAATTGGGTCCGATATTGACAAAAAATAAACAAATAAACAACGCAATCCAATGCCCGTACATCTCCTGGGATTACTCAGGTTGAACCAGATTGGTAGCTCTTACTGTGCGATAGATAACCCCAGTGTTTTGTGGGTGTGGAAGCTTTTTTAGGGTTCCATAGCCAAATGGCAAAAACGGAACCCTTATAGATTCATCATGTCTGTCTGTCTGTCTGTGTGTCTGTCTGTCCGTCTGTCCGTCCGTATGTCACAGCCATTTTTCTCTGAAACTGTAAGAGCTGGACTAATGAAACTTGGTAAGTAGATGTATTCTGTTAACCGCATTAAGATTTTTATACAAAAATAGAAAAAAACAATAAACTTTGAGGGTCTATACTTGAAACTGAAACTCAACATTTTTTTTTTGTTAAGCCTCTACATGTGTGTATATTCAAATATACTACTACTAATATAATTCAAATCCAATACATTATTCCAAGGGTAACTGTCCCTTCAATCCCTAAGATTAATGAACGAAACACCTACACAGAAACCCGCAGAAACCACATTGAAATACTTGTACCCATTCGAAGAATTTTTATTTTTAACAGAATTACCTACTATGTTTAACATAATTACGCACATAGTATATGTTATATATACATAGATATTATGTTCACACTTAATGTATACGTTTTTTTGTAGTAGTAGTAGTAGAAGGGCCCATTTTAAGGGGCTCACCTAGGAAATACTACTGCAGATACAAGTACATATTTATTACTTACTAATACAAAAAACGACAACAAAACATGAAGAAGTTGCAATATCTTCATGACTGTATCTTCATTTCTCAGGCCCTGTAAATATCCTCAAAAACAGAAACCAAATATATACAGCTAATTATAAATTAATTGGTAAGTAGCTATTAGTTAAATATTTACATAAACCCTAGAGAGTCGGGTTTCTAATTTACTTAAGTATTAACTCACAAAGGTCAGACCTGCAACGCGACACAATCCTTTGAATACGGAACCATGTTTACCGAAGGGAGCCTTTGCATTATTTACTAGAGCTTACGACCCACACACTACTAGCCAACAGAGGTTTATTTACCTGTACAAAACTGAAACCCAATCAAAAGAAACCCAAAACACAGAAAAACAAGGAATATAATTAAAAAAAATACCTTTATGTTAAGAAAAATCCTTCGGCTTGGATAACTTCGGTCACAAAACAAACACACGGTATATTATATAACGCACGCGTAATAACTAGTGAAAGTCTCGATTTGGGATGAAGCGACCGTCTCTCATCGAGTCCAGGCATACACTGACTCCATCAAGCTCCGTGACGAGGCTTCAAGAGCGCGGTGTGAAATGCGCAAGTCACACGCCGCTTAACTTATCCACCTACTTTCGAAATTCAAATTGTCATTTACTCAGTCTTATTATACACACAGTGCACATTCTGAACGGGACCGGTCGAGGATAAATTTCCGGCACGCGGACTACGTGCTTTCACAGTTCATAATCTTGACTAGTTGGGCTACTTGAATCTGAATTACCCGCTCTTTGACTAGAGAATTGTTTCCGGACGGTCGCATTTGAAGTAAATGATATGAAAATCTACATTCGACAGTGCGCTTTGAGGAATAAGTTTCGTTTGCGTGATTTAAGTATCTCGTAGCAGTTTCGTAGCGCCGTCGTAGCAATATCGTAAACGCACCGTAGCGCGTTGGCAGTAAAATTTTGCGTAGCAAAGTGTATTTTTAGTGGCCGTTACTTGGTACCGCTTGTCAGCACTGTAAGGAGTTATTAGTGAGTTTCAATGTGTTCCACTTTCATGTAGGCCACTCCGCCAATAAAATATTCTATTGTAAGATTTCTTGAGTTTTTAAGACAATTGTATTTAGACAAAAGAATAAACACTAGGCGCTAACGGAGAAAACTTTTAGGGGTTCCTTTTTGTTTTTGTTAGAAATTATATTAATTTGAATTTGTGGAATATTCAGTAGGCAGCGGGCTTTTTGTACCAGAGCCCAACTTATTTGAAGGTAATATAAGAAAAATACATTTTAAGCCCCTGATCTCATCTGCAGCCGATAGGTACCGCCCGCCATTCGCCGTCTCCGCCCTGGAAATCCATAAATGAAATCGGGGATTCAGGCAATACCCAATATTTTCCTCGAGATAAGATACAAGCATTGCCCGCGTTTTGTTTATGTTGACGGCGGTCGGGCCAAGGATCTTAGGCCTAAAGATAGATAAAAAGAAATACTGTCCGACGCAAATACTACGCGATACAAAACACTGTGTTTCTAGGAGAAAACTAGGGTCACTAGACGTGAATGTAAACAGTTTTTTTAATTGTTTTATAGTGTTTACTACACTTAAGTTGAGAGTTATTCGTCGAATGTGATTAGAATCCGATGGCGCAGCAGTCAGCGCAGCCCTGTACCAAGGGAAAGGTCGCAGTTTGATATCCCGCTCGGCTCTTAACTTTTGGGACATTATAAAAATCTTTACGATTTTTTTATACACAGAGAAGCAGATAATCTACCTGCTTTGAAGGCTGAATTATCTCCTAGCAAACTTAATTTTTAAAAGGAATTCTGTAAATTATTGGAAAACAGTGTGGGTTCTATTCCTGTGAAGGATCAAATATTTCCATTACATACAATAGGCCTACCACAAGCTCTATCTGGCTCTTTCACTGGCTTTTTTTTGAGTCTGTGTGAGTGCTCACTATTGTATTATACTGTGTGTGTCTTTCGACGTAGGATATATATTATTTAGTCAGCACTCACACAGACTCAAAACACAGACCCAAAACCAGAGCCAGAGACAGAGCCAGACAAAGCTTGTGGTAAGCCCACTGGCATTATCCGGTCAAAGAGTTATTCTCAGAAGCACAAGGGTTTATTTTGAGAAGGTCAAAGGCTTTTTCTTAGAGAAGGATGGGCTTATTCTCAGAACAACATAAGTGTAAGTGTTGAGGTACGGTAATAGTGGGTTCCCTACGTGAGAGATCCAGTCTGTATGTTACTTATATTTTAATATCCACTATTTACCTCGCTTGCTTTCACACGGGCATATGGTCCCGTGTGAAAGCAAGAAAGGGTATATAAAAGAGCAGTTATCAGCATAGTAAATTAATGAAACAACAGTACATCAACTTTTAACTGCTGTCAAACAAATCAGTATTTGATTGAGCTTTTCGATTTCGAGTCTGAGAGTACAGAGAGGTTTCAAGGTGCACACTTGCATTCAAAAAAACTTATTGTTTAATGACTGGATTTTAACCCACAACATCAATATCGGAAGGTGGGGATGTTACCACTAGACCACCAGTGCTCTTCAGAGTTAGCTAGGTGTGGATAGGTGCCAGTTACTCGCAACCAAGCCTAGAGCTCACTAGTTCTTATACATCCATCATCATTTTCTTGTCCTTGTCCCACTTCATGTTTGTTGGAACAACAGTTAGTTCCCCACTCTCCTGTATAAGCCGTCATTTCAGCAGTGGTATAGTAGCAGTGTCCAGAATATTTATTTATTTATTTATTTATAGTAGTTTTTTAAGCAACCAACGGTCATAAAACTTAGTACAGCTACCATATTTTACCCACTAACTTAATGGAGGCTGCGAATGGGCTTACGCTCAAGGCTTACGTACAGCGGTTTAGGTAATATATTTTGTCCTATTTCATGTTCACGACTTTACAGGTTTATATACAAACGCGTATCTTCGCTTTTTACGAGTAGGTAAGTAGAATAAACAGAAGTTGGCACGCTCGGATGGATCAAGTATTTGTAGGCTAATAAAATAAATAAAATGAAAAAGCCTATTATTTTCAATTTTACTATATTCACAAGTAGTTGTACAGTTCAGTTGCTCCCATGCATTTTATCGGGCTATTATCCGACTACAGTCCAAGGATTATTATTTTTTAAATTAACAACCTCGAGAATTGAAAATTAACCCCATAAACTAAACATGTTCACGCCTTTTGATAAAAAAAATACCAAAAAATAATAGTTGTTTCTGAAAAATTCAAGTAGCTTTCTGTCATGCAAGGATTTAGCTAAGAAGTGAAAAGTCGTGCCAAGTCATGTTTGTAATTTTCAAGTTTTACGCATAAGTAATTGTTGAAAATGATTGTTATATTTAAAACTATTATTACGAAATCGAATAATCAGCTTGAATAAGTCCACTATCTTAATAGTCCACTAGTCTAGTACTAGTCCACTGCTAAGTATTAGGCCTCCACTGTAAACAAGATGTTGGCCATCGAATTTGTTAATCGCAGCATTGGTGTTATGTACGCAGAAGATGCCACTGTTCATCCCCCCTTCTTAAGACATCGACGGGAGGTGATGAAGGGTTTAAGATTTCTAGGACCGCCACGGACCAGTAAACTAAAAATCTTGTCATGTTACTAGTTCTTTTGAACCAGTGCAGTGTGGTGAAAGGATTTTATGTGCGCCTCAATGAGGCTCCATTTATTCACTTTTTAGGTTCTACGACGTAACGGTTTCCTCACGATGTTTCCTTCACCTTTTGAGAGTACTGGCATATTACAAATACATTTTTTGGACAGAATAACTTGGTGCACGACTGGATTTGAGCACAAAACCTTAGCATCGGAAGGCGGGGCCGCTTCCACTAGTCCACCATTGCTATCACAACTAGGGTTCGTTTAGAATAATTATGGAAAATGGAACGCAAGATTGGTTTGCTTTACAACCTTTAAATTATACATACCAAAGTAATAACTAATAATATTATCGTGCACATAACTTTTGATTGCGTGAGGTTTAAATTTTACTTCCAAAAATTTCATTCGTCGCTATTATTCTTGACCCACATATTTTATGAAAACTAGCAGTTGGTGACCGAGCTTCGCTCGGTATTTTTTATTGTTAATTTGTATTTTTAAGAAATCTTAAGAGTCATATTATTTTTATTGGCTTATTCTTACTGAACAACGCCATCTGCTGGATATGCTTGCAGTTAGTTGCTAACAATTGTCAATAGATGGCAGGAGCAGTCACATATTCAGTTTATGTTTAATTATTGAACTCAGGGTGAAATTATCATTTTCTTAAAATGAATCCTAGCTAGATCAATTTATCGCCCCCGAAAACCCCTGTATACTAAATTTCGTCAAAATCGTTGGCGCAGTTTCCGAGATCCTAAATATATATATATATACAAGATTTTCTCGTTTAAAGGTATAAGATACGTATAGCTAAGGCCTTGCGCACATCTAAGCGAGCTGCGAGGGCGATCAGTGAAATGCTGTCAAATATGACGGCGATATTTGACAGCGTTTCACTGATCGCTATCGTCTAGATGTGCACAGGCCTTAAACTGTATGGGTCTTATTAATAATCCTGGCGTAGCGTTGGACTAGTTAATCCATGTTTTGTCTCTTGCATTGACATGCAAATGTGACAAAACACGGATTAACTAGGCATGGATTAATAATACCCATAGGGTCTTACTAATAATCCTGGCATAGCGTTGGACTAGTTAATCCGTGTCTTGTCACATTTGCTCGAGTTGACAATTGCATGTCAATGCAAGAGACAAAACACGGATTAACTAGTCCAACGCTACGCCAGGATTATTAATAAGGCCCTATGACTATATTTCTAAGCATAGTAGATAATATCTTCTCAGACCTCTTGTAATCATAGTGTAGATAGCGAAGCGCTGCCTTGCTGTCATAAAATAACGGGTCATGTTATATTCAATTCAATTCAATTCATTTAATTCGGAACACTTGGAACCATATCACACACATAATAAAATTAAAATTAAAAATAAGCACCTTCACAAATTAAATTAACATTACACAAAATAAAAAGAAATATTAAAAATTAAGCTAAATCTCACCGTTTCCCCTTACGTGAAGCTGCCCTAAGCGCCACAATATAGGGCATTCAACCTTTTTTGACAACACGCATAGTATGCTGTTTCCGCTGCCATGAACACGGCGCAGCACCGAGGCAGCTCTCTTTCTTAGGATCGCATGGAAGCCATCCGTGTGCGCGTCAGCAAACATGCCCGATGCGCTGCAGTGTTTTGGCAGCCGCAACAACATTCTAAACGCGTTGTTGTATTGTACGCGTAGGGCGTTGATTGCCTTCTTGCTATATTTGACCCAGAGACTGCACGTATAGAATGACTGGCAAAAGGCCTTAAATAGTGAGACCTTTACTGCCCCCGTACACCGTGCAAATCTGCGAGCCAACATATTGCAGCGTACAGCCAACGCCCTACGCTCCCTCTCTATGTCTTCGTCGTCAGAAAGGTTCTCCGTGACCCAGTGGCCCAGGTACTTGAAACGCTTTACCGTGGGCAACGCAACCCCGTCTAAGAACACCGGAGGTATTGTGGCAACTTTTTGTTCATGCGGTTGAAAAACTAGGACTTCACTTTTCTTAACATTGTACCTGAGCCCGTAGGTTCCTGCATATTCCTCACACACTTTAAGGAGCTTTCTGATGGCACTAATCGAGGGACCCAAGAGCACCATGTCGTCAGCGTAGCTGATGTTGTTAATAAACATGCCGTCAATAGAACATCCGACTTTGGTGCTGCTTAGCTCCCCGATCAGTCCATTGACGTACAAATTAAACAGCCTAGGCGATGTCAATCCGCCCTGCCGAACTCCACACCCTAACTGGTACGCATCAGACATTGCACCTGCCCACCGTACAATATTAACTTGATTGTTGTACCAATAATCAAATATAGTAATAACCTCTTCCGGAAGATTAGTTTCACATCTCATTTTATGCCAGAGTACGTCATAGGACACCAAATCGAAAGCCTTTGACAGGTCTAGGAAGCAAGCATAAACAGGCGTTTTCCTATCAGTATAGTACCTGACAGTCTGCTTGAGGCCTAGTATCGCGGTTTCTGTAGATAGCCCAGCGCGAAAGCCAAACTGGGCGTCGTTAAGTTGCAAATGGCTACCTAGGATGCCGTTAAGCAGACTGTCTAGTACCTTTGCCACAGTGGTGGCCAACGATATGGGTCTGTAATTGGTTTTATCGGATGAGTCCCCCGTTTTATTTTTAATTATTGGTACAACCACCGTTTTCATACACTCACTCGGCATAATCGGTTATAAACCACGTTTTTTCTCTTCTGTGTTATAAACGACGAATAAAACTCATCGGTTCTGTCAGACAGAAAAGATCCAGTAACATTTGAGGAGCGCCCACAAAATTATACTATACTATATGAGGGTACGAAACTGGACTGGACAAACCCGTGAAGGTTCTTAATTAAAGAAAAAAATACAAGCACCATGAATTAAACATTTAAAAGACAAAAATTTAAGCAGAAAAAAATATAAAAATAACACTTACATGCCGAAAAACAAAAATATAGAAAATAAATAAAGTTCAATTAAAAACAAAATACTAATTATTAACTATATACGAAATAAAATATTATTATAGTATTACTTTTATTTATGTGCGGGCCCAGTGGTGCCTTGCGGCACAACCCTATACGTAAGCAGCCCTTTTTTACATGTGTAATAAGTGGTATCTACACACACTCACCTTTTAAATTAAGACTTAGAGGCCTCTTACATATCCAACACACAAATCCTTTCTGCTTTTTAAAGTACGCCGTTTTTCCTCTCAGCTGCTCTTCCAATTGCACCATTTCTTTTTACCATCCTTATAGAAAAGTAATCACGCCCTACACGTAGGCAATCAATAAAGACATTTTCCTGCTAATCGTACGCAAAGGGTAATTCTACTTTGAGACTGCATTTATGTGAAAAGCAGGTTTTAACAGGCAAGCTCTTTGATAATATTGATTGAGAGTATCGCAAAATAGTTGCGCAAAATATTAGATTATAATAAGCAGCATTTGAAGACGCGCTTTTGTTCTTCGCCTTTAAAATAGCTTTATAAGAACCAAAATATTTGCGAGAAAACCACCGTAGCCGAGGATTTCTATTTTTTTTAAAAGCGGCTTCGTCCACGGCTTCCCAATAGCTTGGGAAGCCGTCAAGGTCGTAATAAACAGCCGCAAGAGATGCACAAGACAGAAGAGGCTGGCATATTTTTATTTGTGTAGAGACTGGGTTACGTGATTCCGGATAACTTACTGGCTTGCTTACCTACTTTATCAAGCACTATAAACCGGTTTTCTGTGTGAATGTTAATGCATGAAGAAGCGCCGTGTTTTCGCCGACGTCGATAATGTTCCACCAAGCAATTTCCTGACTTCCTTTAAGGCCTGATTTCCACCTCTGCACGCAATATCCGCCGTTCTGAAAATCCTAAAACATTATTATGATGCGATATGGCATAATCCATTTGATAGCACGTTCTTACTCGTTTTATATTTTTTTTTTTAGGTTTAAGATCTTTATTATTAATTCTCTTAAGATTAAAAATCGCTTACGAGAACTAAAACAATGTTATACAAATGGGTGTTCGATTCGGGCTAAACAAAACAGATGTGGGTAGATTTGAAAAAATATTGTGGACGAAATAATGTTTAAATGGGGCCGGTTCACACTAGGTGATTTTGTTACTCTAATTTCGACAAAAAAGTATCACTCATCGGTACAGTCTTTTAAAATGTGGCGTTTAAGTAGTAATTTAAAATTTATTTGACTATATTTTTATATATTTTTATGGTTGACTCATATCATAATCGATTATTATTATGTTAGTATTTTGCTTAGTAATCGTTGGAATAGAGTTCAAAGGCGGTTGCCTTAAAACTAACAAGGGTTGGTTGCCTTTTCTTCTAGGCTTGGTTGCGTGGAACTGGTACCTAGACTCAACTAATTTAAAACGTTTCAAAGTGATCCTTATGATATAACTGTATTAATCATACTTTGAATTTGAATTTGTCTGTTTTTAAGTTATGTGTGTAAATGCCTACGCACGTCAGGTGATGGCTATGGCGATCAGCTGAAATGCTGTCAAATATAACAGCGATATTTGACAGCACTGATCGCTATCGCCTAGATGTGAGATTAATGCCTGCGTTAAACAAAATACTGATATTTCGATGCGGGGTGGTGGTGCAACGGGGTCAATCATCTTAGGATATTTTGAAACAGAGCCAACAGTAAACAAATACATCTGAATAGCAATACCTTGTGTATCAAGCTACACGGAGAGCAAGGAGTATAGGCTGCGACAAATACGCTTGCCTCGGATAACGCCGGGGGGATTGTCTTACGCCGTGAGCACACCAAGCCCAAATATAACCGATTTTCTTGACGATTTACTTCAATAACTATGCGGGTTATTGATAGTCTTATCCGCGATATAAATATTCAATTAAATCTGAGCTGTGATGTCATAAAATCTTAATAAATTACCTATAGCTCACGTACTACTTAACAAATTGTAAATATTTTGTGGTATTCCATCACTTCTGTCTCTTTTTCTTCCCGCCCTTACCCCACTTTATGCAGAGTCGGCACAACGTGTCTTTCTCCTACATTCCCCTCTTCAGCGACGGCTGCAGATAGATCTCTGCATTCACACAACTCTGCATTCACACCCGCGACTTTACCTGGAATTATAACATAAATAGGAAGGAAAGAGCCTAGAGAAAGAGCGCCTTAGAAATCTTAGTAAAAACAAAATTTACTTTATTCTTTCCATACTACAACGTAAATAAAAAGCAGTATAAAACAGCTGAGCACAGTATGGCTTAGTATCTATAAAACTGATACCCTCATGTGTACCAAGCTTAAGCTTGGTCGTGGTACACGCCAGAGGCATTGTTTGTTAGACGGATGGGACCCGAGCGTCGCGGCATATTACCTTCTGGATTTACCCGAAAAAATGTTATATTCACTTGTAAGACAAAATAGGGAAGAAAACACATCTGAAATAGGTTAGCGTAAATTGAAAAATCGTTTTTGGGAAATCTGGTTTGTGATAAGATTATAGGTACTGCCTACCTATACTCGTAACAGTTTGACGTGCCCTATCGATGCACGGAAGCGCTCATATAATACGCCACTACACTAACATTCACCAACAAATTAAGCAGAGCTTGTATGATTGGGAACCAGATAGTTGATATTATAACCTTTGATTTTTTGTGAATGCAGTCTTTAAATACAATATAACACCCAAACAGAGAACAAGCATCTATGTGCGTTCACCAAATAAATATTTGTTCTCGGTGTGGATCAATACTCAATACCTTACAAATTCAATATTTTAATTAAAAAAAACACTTTTAAGCTGCACGCTTAACGGCCATTCCGCCACCCCTCCCGCACCCCTTTGGCCACGATAGATGCCACTTCCCCTCAACATTTCCGTTTTCAATCCGCGGGCTTCTAAAATCAAAGGTTATTAACACGTACTATGAAAACTTTAACAGTTCCACGCTCGTACTAATTTGAACGCGTTTAACCTTATTGGAATCGATTAGATTGCAAACAGTAGTTTAAACTGTTTTAGTTCATTTTTAATAGTATTCGTTTTAATTGATGTTAATCTTAGTCTTACAAACATAATCTATCTATTTAAATATATAAAAGAAAGTCGTGTTAGTTACACTATTTATTACTCAAAAAGGACTAGAAAACTGGTGGGGAGGTAGCTTATAACCAAGAGACGGTTAAACGATACTTTTTAACCCGTAAATATTTTCACAAAAAGATGAGACCTACATAATTATGTAATTATACTCGCGTGATAAAAGTAAAAAAAATTACTCAAAATATTACACTAAGCATTTTTCTTTTAATTTTTATATTTTAGTATTAATTGGGTTTGAGTGCCGGTACCCATACCTAATTAAAATAAATTATTTCCATCTTTTTTTGCTTTGTTAGCGTTGGTTGATTTCAGTACCTACGAGTACATTCAATATTTTTATAAGGGTTTGCAAATGTAATACGGATCGCTTTCACGGCGCAATAACACTTAATTTTCAGATTCATATTCAATTCCGAGGGCACAGGTAATCACCTAAATGGTTTAATTAAATTAATAGTTTTAGGGCACCAAACTTTATTAAGTTCGTATGAGTGAGTAGCTCTGATAACGAAGTTATTAGGCCTCCCTTAGGCCACCACAGCTTAGTGATATCGATGTATTTTAATGAGATTGAACATCCTGAGTTTAAAAACGGCCTGAGAAATAAATATATGTGCGGAAATTACTGGTACGTGAGACCAGTGAGACTGAACAATTGCATGCCCCAAATTGATGGACGCAGTGCATCTTTAGGGCACGTTATTGTCGGCGTGACTTAAGAGGCAATGCTTTGCTATAGGCAAAGGGTGTCACGAAACAACAGGTGCTTGTTCCATCCACAGTAGGCCTACCACAAGCTCTGTCTGGCTCTGTTTCTGCTCTAGACTCAAAACCAGAACCAGAGACAGAGCCAGACAGAGCTTGTGGTAGGCCTACAGGTGTGATGGCAGTCAAACGTTTACCTATCAACAATAAAAAAAATGAAAGTTTCGGTATTATTCTCCGAAACGTTCGACATTATATTGCCGAGTTCTCAGTATAAAAAACCTAAGCGTTACTGTGCCGATTGTTACTTTGACCTTCAAATACAAACGTCAATAAGATGTCATGGTTCAGCCCTGACCTCAAGGTTGTAATTTGACAGGTGATTTTTGTTGTTTTTGACGTCACCTCACCTAGTGAGATAATGTTGATCATTTTGAACTTTTAGGGCGATTCGTTTTCTGTAATTTCTGGTGTTATTTTGAGTTCGGTTGTGTAATTTCGGTGGTATTTTAACTAACATTACTTGAGGTCTTAGCTGAAAGTGTTAGCAGTTGGAATGAAAGTGTATTATGTGATATTCTGATTTGATCGAAAATGTTTCTGATGGTTTTGAAAAAAACTACCACCATTTGTTTTCAAAACCAATTAGAGCCGACTTGTGTATTGACTGACTTGACTTGCCTATAAACTATTTTATTTATGTAATATATCCTCACTCGACACTGGCAAAATTGATCCAAAAATGGACAGTTGCCATAATTAAGAAGAAAAAGAGCTTTAAGGGTTCGATTTATGCTAATGTTTTATTGCTCGAACGCTGACTTCTCTACTAGTCTCTATGGACAGTGAAATATGAGTCAACTAGCTCAGTAATAAATCAAGCCTCAGGCACTACATGACAGGCTGATATGAACTAGAAAAACCTAGAGAATACTACGAACTAGTACAAATTGACTATATTTGTACTAGTTCGTAGATCTAATGCCCAATTGTTCGCCAAAACAGATTTTGGTAATGTTTATTTGAAAGAGTTTTTCATAATAATTTATTATCTATCTATACTAATATTAATATTATTATATAAAGAGGAAAGATTTGTACCTATTTTTGTATGTTTGTATGTTTGTAATGAATAGGCTCAAAAAGTAGTGGGCCGATTTAAAAAAATATTTCACCAATAGAATGCTACATTCTTCCAATTTGGCATAGGCTACATTTCATTTTGAAAAAAATTAGGGATCCTTGGTAAAATTTGAACAATGTAACCAAAGGTGTAGAAAAATGAGTCTTAAAATGTCTTTCGACGAATGCGCTGCCGAAACTATTAGCGATAGAACAAAATAATGTACAACAATATTGTCTACCCCGTGCGAAGCCGGGACGGGCTGCTAGTATCCAATAAAACAATGCCACTTTTTATCCAGTTGTATCACAAGGATTTCCTTGAAACGTATTAAAGCTAGATGAGTCTAAGAGCCAGTTCCACGTGAATATAAATGTTGATCCTTTTTCAATGTTTAAATAAATCTAGTTTTCAAATGGCAAATTTTTCAATCTACAGATATCCACCGAAGTCTACAACGTGTTCTCTTTATACCTTGCGTACATCTAAACGTTCTGCGGTAGTGATCAGTGAAACGTTGTCAAATAACTTAGCGATACTTGACAGCGTTTCACTAATCAAAACCGTCAGATAAAAAAAATCGATCTCGTTTTTTGGCTTTTCAAAAACAAGAACTGTATTTTTTTATTCGACGCAGGTTATTCTGTAGTTGGAACAGTCAGCGGAGTAAAAGGTCTGTCATCACTACTGGAATAAGAAATACACTGACACTAAAAGAATAAGTACATTTTATAGAATCACTTTACATATCCTAAAGCTAAAAAGCCTTAAGACTCACCACAAAAGAAACAGACGGTTACAGTAACCACCAGTATGATTTTGTAGACTGGCCTTCATCATGGCTAAAACGACTGTAAATTTTCACTTCACATAACGTAAGTACAGAAATATGAATGTCAGCGGGTACATGTATCAAATGGTGACCACACACACCCACATGTTTTCGAACTTGTAAAAGTCCCATCTTTATTTTTATTTATTTATTTATTCTTGGACTCACAGTTAGAATATTGTTAATCTTAAGCTATTCGCTGTGTTCTATTCATTAACCAATTTAGATATATCAATAACCAATATAGATTATATTTAGATTTATTTTTTTATTAAACCTATTCTGACCCGCTGTTGGGCAAAGGTCTCCCCCAAAGACTTCCACATGTATTTGTATTTGTTTATTTCTCTCACTTAGACTAATGACAAGGATAAAATTAGGTCTAGAACATTACATCTTATAACTTAGCCTAAACCGAGAGCTGGTACCCAAGGAGGTTTCAAATTAAAACCTGTAGATCGGGTCACTTATCTCTCTCTCGAACCTCCTCCCACCATCTTAGGCTAAGTTATAAGATTTAATGTTCTAGACCTAATTTTATCCTTGTCCTTAATCTAAGTGAGAGAAATAAATAAATCTCCTCTCAAAAGTGTCGATGTCGTCCTGCCAACATTTTCTTGGGCGACCCCGTGACCGCCGCCCGTCAGGACCCAAGGTGTGCTGATGGTCACCCACCTATCGGGAGGCATTCGGCTGGCATGTCCTACCCTACCCCACTTTAGCCAGGCAGCCTTTAACATTAAATCTACATTATGTGAGCAAAATATGAAAGTTAGCTCAGAAAAATTAAATTTGTAATAAATAAAACTGGATTTAGTAACTTTTATCAAAGCGAATACGCTAAGCCAAACGAGTTTGAACGGCTAGTTAATATGTTGGTAAACACTGCCTAAGACCACTTAAACCCTTTCAGTGTGATCCGGAGAAGGGTCGGTGCAAACACAAATTTGCAATTTTGTCCATTTACATTTCATCACATTTTGTGTCAAGGACTATCTTTGATATTATGGAATCTACCTTTGTCCCTGCTCAAATAATGCTTTGAATAGATAAAACGTCAAAATGAGTTTTATCTTGGAATGGGATGAGAGAGCGCTGGTGGCCTAGTGGTAGCGGCCCCGCCTACCAAACTTAAGGTCGTGGGTTCAAAACCAGTCGTGCACCATTTTTCTTCAGTATTTTAGTAGATTTTCCTTCTATTTGGATCGATTCTCGATTCGATTTATAATGTCATTTTTGCAGCTATATGCTAAGTTATCAAATATAGTAGGTACATGTATATTGTTTTATATCTTTCAATAAAAAACAATAATGCCTTAGAAGAAGAGCTTTGCATCGAGTCCTTCAATTTGCATGCTAAACACCGCGGCTCAACAACGACAGTGATTGACAAGGACGCACTGCCCTCAGGGTACTTACAGCCTAAACGATCCTTGGGGTATCAAGACATTTTTCTTTTTTACCAATTATATTAAATTCGACTCGGGACGTCTCATACCCGTTAAACAGAAAGAAAGAGCAAGATAGACAACCACATACAGGAGCAAAACAGACGAGTGTGAGGGAGTCAGTAAGCGGTTTCTGACTAGCGTCACAGCTGTCAGTTCAGTGTCCGGGAAAGTATACACAAGGATACGCATCAGATTTTACACTGCTAGCTATCATTTTTGCAAGCGTCATTTTTCTTTGTTTAGAGATAACTTGAGCTGTATCCTCCATCATGCTTATTTCTGCTGCTAAGCTGGGTGCCAATGAAGTTTCAGGCACATGAGGCTTCACACCTGCATGCCTCAGGGCAGTGCATTATAGGGCACGTGATGTGCGAAGCAAAGCTATTTGTAATTGATGGTAACAACTTAACATCAGGGAAGTCATGTTATGCTTGTATCATTAACAGTTGGAATACTATGAATATTTTATTAAATTAAATATTTCTTTATGTATTTTCTTGAAGGCTAAGTAATATTTCAAAGAAATTGCATTTGGACCTTAGTAGCGTTTATGCTACCTCATGAGGTGAGGTGAGAGTGATGAGTATGACTGTAGATGGATATGAGGCTAGAGGTAGACCAAAGAAAAGATGGTTGAACAGTGTGAAAGATGACAAGGATAAGAAAGAATTGAATACAGAGATGACGGCTGATAGAGGAGAAGGGAAGAGGATAACATGTTGTGCCGACGCCACATAAAGTGGGATAAGAGCAGGAAGAAGAAGAAGAAGCGTTCGTGCGCTATGGCAGTACGCATATTTTTTTGACAAAATTAAGTGTGCGTAAGTATGTGTTAGCGTAGTCTAGGACGCCCTCCGGCTAGGTGGGGCAACGATCTGCAAAATGTAGCTGGCAAGCACTGGAGAAGAGCCGAAGACCAGGCTCAGTGGTGCGTCTTAGGAGAGACTTACGCAGTGGACTGACATAGGTTGATGATGAAATGTGCTTAAACCTGCATGCGTCGAGATACTTATTTATCAGCAGTTAACACCTTAAGTGAATAAACTCAGCTCGGTTTGCTGTAATTTAATTCGTCTGGCCCTCGGTCCTGATTGTTGTGGTTTCAGAATTGTAATGAAAATTGCTATATTCAATTAGTTAGACAAATTTATGCTGTAGTTAAAATAATTGCGAATATTAGTTTAGTACTGGATACCTTTGAGAGATAATTTAACATGAGATACCATTTTAATTGGCAGCATTTATATAATTATATTATAGTAGGCATGTTAAGCCTTTCATAAAATAATATCTTTTTATTGTATAACAAAAGTAATGTAATTATTTTAAAATAAAATGTAACGATAATACAAACCAGGCTAAAACTGGGCTTGGGGCTACAGTTTTTTTTACACTACTAGCTGATGGGACAAGCATATGGCCCACCTGAAGTTAATTAGCAACCATCGCCTATAACCGACCTAAGGTTTAAAGATGGTTATTTTAGTACGAAACCCTAAAATCGTAGAAAATAAAGCTTTCTGTGTTCCGTTATTCTACGTAATCCACTTTAGGGATTTAATTATTTGACTTTGTACAAGCCGACCCGCGCCCCCATAATGCCTTGTAAAACTTTAGGGTTGCATCTTAAAAACGGCTACAGTCATATTACAGGTCGTAAGTTGTATGAAAAATCTTGCCTCTATAAGAGTGACTTGTCAGTACAGTTCAGTCAGTTTTTTTTCCATCAGTTTATTACCCGGCCTAAGCCGAGGCGGATCCACCCGTGCAAAATGACACTCGTGCAAAAAAAAAAATATTACCATCCAGATTTTTTTTGCAAATCGGCTCATAAATGACGATGTTACACAATAACAAACACTAAAAAAAATCTTATTATAATTGAAGTCAATTAAAAAAACAATAAAAATATTCGCTTAGGATAATACATACATTATTATGTAAAATCTTTCTAATATTGGGGTTAGATGAAGACAGGCTCCACCACCGGCAAAATAATAACGGTAGCCGCATTTTAGAAATCTAAACTTCCGCTGAAGGACGCAGAATGTTTGCATAATACGGACATTGTTGTCTAAAAAGCATTTTTGTTAATTTTATATAATAAAAATAATAAATAAATATTCTGGACAATTCACACAACACTACCCAGCCCCAAACTAAGCAGAGCATTTTTCATTTCATTTATTTATTCAGTCACAATTAATTAATCGTATTTGAAATTTACAAACTTAAACTACCACAGAAAAGAAATATTAAATAGAATGTCACAAGAAAAATAAAAAAGAGTAACAATATTAAATAATGGCATCTCAAATCTTAGAAACTAATGTGAGTTATGGTTCAAAAACTCATCTATCGAGTAGAAGCACCCTTTCAACAAAAGTGAAACAAGTTCCGATTTAAATTTACGGGGACTGTCCATGACGTGACATGATGAGCTTGTAATATGGGAACCAGACAGCTGATATAATACTTGAATACATTTTTTTTTTGTAAATACATACTTAGAATACAAGATAACGCCCAGACAGAGAACAAACATTTATGTTTACCACACAAATATTTGTTCTCGGTGGGGATAGAACCCACGACCTACGGCGCAGAAGGCAGAGCTACTACCAACTGAGCTAGAGGCCAGTCATATATGCAGAGACCATTAGCTTTTTTCACTACTTCATCATCGTTATCATCGGTCTGTTAGAAGTCCACTACTGGTTCCATCCTTTATCCATTTTCAGGAGCAACGATTGTGAGCCATCTCCATCTTAACAATGTCGTCGGTCCATCCGAGGTGAGCAGACGTATTTTTGAGCCAAATAAAATGTAATCTATCTATCTTTCTATGTATCTATCTATCTATTTATCTATATATTTATCTATACAGGGTTATTCATAATTAGCTGCAAATACTCAGGAATTAGGTTCAACAAATAAAATAAAAAATATTTATGAAATGATTTTTTTTAAGTTTTGCTATGCAAATCCCGAGAAAATCGATACAGAATATCCTTTGGAATCATTGGCGCCTGACCTATTTTGACCTTTGATCCGCGCCCGCGCGCCGTGAGCGACACTGCGTTCAGTCACCGTCTGGGTGGGTCATCGTCCTGTTCTCCATGGCAATCATTATGCAATAGCCGTAAAGAAATTAAAAAAAAAATTGATACAAAAACTTAAATCAAAAAAAATCATTTCATAAGTATTTTTTATTTTATTTGTTGAACCTAATTCCTGAGTATTTGCAGCTAATAATTAATAACCCTGTATATCTATCTATGTCTTATATAATTCGTCTACCGGATCAATAAATTCGCCGGCGAAGCATTAGTTATTCCATTTCCGCAGTAAAACAGTCCACAATTCGTTAAATACACTTTGAGTTGACGCGTAGCGTAGCTAGACGTGACCTGGATATCCTATAACAATTTGCATTATTTTAACTGTTACTAATTGCCAGCGTTTATTGGTTTACTAGCTGCCCGATCTAATAAAACATTTATTTCGTCATTCTACTACTGTAAATAACATCTAACATTTTCGATATTGGTTTCGATTCTGTTGTTGCATTCATAAACTAACTTAATTTGAATGTTGCCGATTTAAGAAATAGACAATAATATTTTCTATGCTTTAAAACTAGGTTGGATTAGAAACATACAAAAAATTGGGTAAAAACAAAATGAAAAAAAAAACTGTTTTTTTAAGTTAAGTTTAATTCTCAGGCACGGATTTGGGTACGAGCATCTTGTGAAACACAACTTATCTCATGACTTAACGAAAATCCTTGTTACCTACCACGGTATAAAAAAATATTTTATAAGAAACTAGCTTTCCCTGCACGTAAATCCAAAACAAGGAGACAATAAAATATCTGCTAGGTTCACAATCGTACCGGAACGATTTGTACTGGGTATTGGATGCACATTGTCCACACAACCGCGAAGTCAGTGGCAAATGTGCGAATGTATTGGACGAGCACCGATAAAATACAACTTAGTTCACGCACAAGTAGTCTGCCTTTTGTAGTCCTGATAATTAAACCAAATCAGGATCTATTAAAATATAACTTATTAACATTTTTGTGTATGGCTCTGACTGTGTCTTTGGTCTTACCTTAGAAAAGTAACCTTGTCAAAAAGTATAGGAGGCCTATCAAATACTTTGTTTTGTTCGTGCTGTATTATGTGTGTTAAAAATATAATTATATTGTTTTCCATCCCCCCATATCGGAAAGTGTATTTTTGCTCTTCGATATCTGAGTGCAAAAGCCGTTTTTATCCGCTAAACCAGGGATTCCCAAAGTGGTCGAAATCGACCCCTTGGGGTCAATATTGGTTTCCTAGGGGTAACGAAAACTTATTTTGGGGGTCGATAAGGTCTAAAAATCGACCCCTATTAAATTAACACAAGTTTTGTGTAATTTAATCACAAGTATTTTGTATCAATAGGAAAAAACTAAATATAAGCCCCTTTATTCATAAAAGTCTGTTATCTTAAAGCATTGCTAATTCTCACTCTGTCTTCTTCTATTGACCTATGGGGTTGGTCTTTAAAAGTAGGTAATTTGGCGATGGGGGTCTGAGGTAACTGTTCATTTTGGAAAAGGGGTCACTTGTCCAAAATAGTTTGGGGATCCCTGCGCTAAACAATAAAGTGAAATTTAATTTAGAATATCGTGTGCAGTGTATATGCATGTTTTTGTTTAATATATACTTAGAATACAATATAACACTCAGGCAGAGAACAAACATCTGCGTTCACCACAAAAATATTTGCTCTCGGTGGGTACCGAACCCAAGACCTAAGGCGCAGAAAGCAGAACTACTACCAACTGAGTTGAGATGCCAGTCTTTCGGTATCCGCGTTGAGTTACTAGAGCAAAAATTAACTCAGTAAAATGCAAGGCGTACGTGCTAAAGTCGACACCTTAGCATACGCTGAACGCGTGTTACGTAAACTGAAAGACGAGCACTGGTTTTAAATGTTGTAGATTTGCACACGCGGTGTTTTTTAATAGATTCAAAGAGGAAGATATAACTTGAGGTTTTTCTGGCAAGGAACTTCTTAGATTTCTGCTCCCCTGGTACCTTTAATCAAATGTTATCTAGTTAGATTAAGAGGTTCATAGGTAGATATAATTTCACTTTATTTTGGCGGCGGGCTGTAGGCCTACCACTAGCTCTTTCTGGCTCTGTCTCTGGCTCCGGTTTTGAGTCTGTGTAGTGTCTAGTATACTGTCTAGTAAACTGTCTAGTAAACTGTCTAGCAAACTGACTAGTAAACTATCGGGTAAACTGTCTGGTAAACTGACGGTTAAACTGTCTGGTAAACTGTCTAGTAAACTGTCTAGTAAACTGTCTGGTAAACTGTCTAGTAACTGTCTAGTAAACTGACTAGTTAACTGTCGGGTAAACTGTCTAGCAAATTTTTTGAAGAAGTCAGTTACAATTCACTGCATATGAACTAGTGCCAAACTCTGAACCTTGACGTCTAATTAATTTCACGGTTTCTTGGGTGGAAGACGGAACTAAACGAATTAGTCGCTGGTCCGCGAACCAAAACATTTCGCAGTACGCCAGCGTACTCCATTCCTCAGTTCTTGTGCTGCCGAGTAATCATTTTAGCTGTAGCATACCCTGAATCGCTCAAGGCGTTGTTGAACTAAGTTATGCAATGTACAACACAGCCAACATTTGAATTGACGACCGCTAGTTACGTAAACCACTTCCGTACTAGGAGGAAACGGTACGATGCCTTTCTTGCACACACACACAACCAGCAAGATGTTTTACAAAATAAAATAAAACACGCAGTAATGTAAAAGTACGCAAGTAATTAAAAATAAGTAAAAGTAGTTTGCCATTTCTGGTTTGAAAAGTTCGAATATATTATAATAATTCACTTTAGATCGATTTTTTTTCATAGTATAGCTTAGCCCGAGTGCGATTCACGTCGCATCGCGTAAGAAGGTATGACAGGGGTTAATAAGAGCTGAAGTAACGTTGATACATCTCGTTCTCGCTCTTTATTGAGAATTTACATTTATATTACGCGACTTTTGAGCAATACTTGCACGTGGAACTTGGAGCTTACACTGAATGGAGGAAACAAACTATAGATTTTTATGCTGGGTTTTTTGAGGCTATTGATTAATATGTTACGCTGAGCTCTTCCTTTTTTTTCTTTTTGCTCTTTGTTAAAGAGTTTATCCCAAAAAGTACTGTTTTGTTAATTCGGTACTATTTCTATTGCATGTGCGGGGACTTGAAGCTTACACCCAATGGAGGAAACAAACTATAGATTTTTATGCTGTGGTTTTTTGAGGCTATTGATTTATAAGTTCGTAGTAGCTAAGCACCTTCTTTTTTTTCGTTAATCTCTTTGTCAAATAAATTATCCCAAAAAGTGCTGTTACTGTACTGTTACTACGGTGCTATTTTTATTTATTTGTGCTATCCAGAAATTATGCTCGCGTTGTTGTTCCAATTTGAAGGGCATGGGAGTAGACGCAATTACACGCACATGTGACTTGACCTTTACGTCTCATAGTGAGGGACGACGGCCAAGTTGCGTTTCAGTATTCGGGGGTAAGCCACATATTTTCTACATGCTTTCTTAAGATAACAGAGTGGCAACCAAACGTATAAGAGTCTCTTCAATGAAAAAAAAACTTCACTCTTAACTTGGACCACCGCCTTTGGAGTGTAGCGAACTCGCTTCTTAGTTAACATTTTGTTAAACAGATTTTAATTCTACCCTCACTGGAATATTATTATTATAACTAAATTAAGTAATTCTCATGTAAGTGAGTTTTTATACAACTAGCTGATAGAACAAGCATAATGGCCCACCTATTGGTAGGCGCTAACCATTTATAACAAAGCATTGCTACGCACATGCACTTCTATACGAGAAGTCGGTTGATAGGCCAAAAATCATTATTTCTTGAAAGTTTAATAAGTAAACTTTTGACTTCTGTATTGGACTTTTTAAGGCTGATGATCATGACGTAAATCTATAAAAAGAATCCCGCTCTAGCTTATTTTTATATACACCTAGCCGCCCGCGGCTTCGCTTACCCCGTTACCGTAATTTTTTTGGTATAAAAAGTATCCTACCTATGTCCGTCTCCTGATTCTGAGCTTCCAATTTTCAACCAAATCGGTTCAGCCGTTTTTGAGTCATAAATAGTGTAACTAACATGACTTTCTTTTAAATATTAGAAGAGATATAGATATAGATAAGCTGATGGATCAAGCATATGGCCCACCTGTAATGAACATATATGTACTATGAAAAATGTACAATGAACATATTTATTAATGTATTTATTAATTAATATGTATAATATAATTTAATTTAATTCATATAATTATGTAGTAATTTAATTAATAATCAAAATTATGTATATTTTTTAATACATAATAATACCTACTTAATTATGATAAATTAATATTTTACAATAATAGTAAATTGTAGTTATGGCGCAACTTTAGCTCCCCTGGAAGGATGCAGAACCTACAACACTAGTCTTTACCGACTTAGTGTAGGTTCTGTCATGAACCGCAAAGTATAATAAGCCATTGCCGCCTTTTGTATTGTTTATTATAAGTATAAGTGTGTGCTTCAGTGAAATAAATGATTATCTTATCTTATCTTATTGCAAAAAAATAACCTAACCATCAAAAAAAAGACCTGATGTAAAGCCAGGTGCGTCCAGTTCCTCATTGGTCCCAAGTTATGAGAAGATCAGCCATGTGAAGTAATACCGCTTCGAAGAGAACATAACTTGGCAGCCTAACTTTATACCAACTTTGTTGATCGCTCTTCGTTTCATAAAGGTATGGAAAAGATTTCCGGAAGATTGTGGCCGTTCTTTTTCTTTGTAATAAGTTTTATTTCCGTTTGCAGGATATTCCTGCGCGGGTACAAAAAATATATCAATGTATTCTTAACAAAAATATTTTACTTCCTAAAAGTTATGTCAGGTGGGACTTGGTCCTATGATTCTCCAGCCTCTTGATTATTACGTATCTTGCGACAGGAATGTGATGGCGACTGTCATATCTGTACTTTGTAGATATTGCCACTGGCGAAGAACGCTTTCTCACTTTTTGCTCTAAAAACAAATTGAACAGGTAAAGTGTGCTTAATTATAAGCTGCAATTTTACAATCACTAAATCGGAACTCTTTCTGGCTCTGTCTATGGCTCTGGTTTTGAATCTGTGGGAGTGGTCACAAGTTTATTATACTGTGTGTGTGACGTTTCAACGTAGGAATTATTTAGCCAACACTCACACAGACTCAAAACCAGAGCGAGAGACAGAGCCAAACAGAGCTTGTGATGGGCCTACAAGTGTGAAAGTATTCAAACATTTAGCTATACCAACACAAATAAAAAAAGAAAATTTTAACAATAACTGGTCAACAATAATACAAGACCATAAAAAAAATATTTTAACCGATCTTCCTTCCGAAAGATATTTGAATTTAAAAATGTTAAATTAAATGTATTAAAGTGATGTATATTCTAGGTAATAAATGTGGAAATTGGTGTTGCTCGCATTAAATAACTCAAACAATTTATAAATCATCTTGTATTCTATTTTCAAAGTCTCTTTTGTTAAAATTCGAATAACACGGCAAAATATTACATCATTTGATTTACTAAAGGTTATAACGGAAACGAAAAATGGAAAAACAAATAAAATAGGCTCACGACTGTAATCCCTACAGGCATATTTTAACAAAATAATTTAAATAAAATGTTGGACTTTTCTGTTACAAAATGTTTTGTGATCTTTTAGCATTTTACTTTTTCAGTGACTAAATTCTTTTGTTTTCTTTAATACGATACAGAATTGCCTCCCCGTTATGTTTGATAAGACGAACTTTCAAGACACAGATCCATTGATCTATAATGAATTAATGAATAATCATCAAACGTGACGTGACACCTTTTCGGGAAAGATTTACAAACTTCCTCGAAAGTCGGAGGTGTTCAAGTTTTTATTCTGTCGGCATTCTTCTGCCACGGTTTTTTTTGTTTTGTTTTAAAGTTTGTATAAAGGCCTGCCCACAACTAGGCCGCTGGCGTCAGCGATCAGTGAAACGCTATCAAATATCGCTGTCAAATTTGACAGCGTTTCACTGATTACTGACGCCAGCGGCCTAGATGTGCGCAGGCCTTAAGAGTCCAGAGTCATTTTAATTTTAGTCCTTGATGACCATTGATAAGTTTCTTATTGTTTTAATCTACTTTTGATACTGACATTATACGTAATAGTAAATATTGGTTCGAAAGAATCAGTGACACGATAAGAAGTTGTAAATATTCTGTAATGTTAGGTGTTATTAAATAAACTGATTTTGAACCTCTATTAATGGTCTTGTACACGATGTTTTAATTACGTCTTGCAAATCCAATATAAATACCATGGGTACCACATACCCAGTCTTCAAGCAAACATTTTCATATCACGCAAATAATTTCAAAACCCGCCTCGAGAATCGCGTATGATTGACAGTGTCAACACTATCAAATACGTTAAAACTAATTACCCCAGATCAACAATTACCGATTCGGGGTAAACCAACAAATAACAAACCCGTTACAAGTCATCGCGGTTAGAGAGAACACTCAATATTTAGACAATTATTCTCAGAGATGGAGCCAGAAACTTCTAATCATTTTCTTTGATCATAAAAGTGTGTAACAACAAAACTGTAAACTATTTAGAGAATTCAACAAAATACGCAAAAAGACTACTCAAAAAAATTTTTTTTTACCTAAAATTACTAATAAGTACCATTCGAATAAAGTCAAATGGTTTGTCTCAATTGAAACTCTTGGAATTCAATAGTATTTTTTATTTATTTTAGTACAACTTATTTTATTTGGTAGTTTTGGTAGAACAAGAGGTAAACCAAAGAAACGATGGATGGACTGTGCCAAAGATGACATGAGCAAGAAAGGAGTGAGCACTGAGATGACGAATGATAGAGGTGAGTGGAAGAAGAAAACCTTTTGTGCCGACCCCACTTAGTGTGGGATAAGGGCAGAAAGATACAGTACAGTACAGCGCTTTATAAGGAATCAACTGGCTTATACAGTTGGCGTAGCGTCAATCCCACCTAAGGAAAAAATATTGCCGTACGTCGTAATTCTTTTGGGTTAAAGTAATTTTGTCTTTGAATACAGAAAATTTTAATACTTCTGAAACTATTCAAAACCACTCCAGTTTATTTCCTATTTTGTCGAGTCTCTATTTATTTACCCTGCCCCTTAATATTACACAAACTGATCCCGACTCCTCAGTGCAGCTTAAAGCAAAACCGTATACGGAATAAAATTCACCGATTTTCCAAGAACATCCTTTCAGCAAGCGAATGCAAAGCAAACAGCATCTCGGCCACCGGTGTTCTGCATGTAGAAAACATTTAGCACCGTAGAGATGCGCGGAGCGTCTAGCATAGCAAGAAGCGGAGCGGGTAATTGCGGATACTGAGCTTACAAGCATAGGCTGCAACCGCGGCGGGCGCGGTTGAAAACCGCTCCGTGAGTTCCTAGCCGGGGCAATGTAGAAGTGTCTCAGGGACTAGCATTGAATTTGAGTCACTTCATAGTTTAATCAATTTTACAAAGAAGTGAACTTTTATAATGAGTAATCACTGATGTATTAATGTGTTGAGTAGTCAAACAACACTTGTTACTAGCTTTACGCAAACCTATGCAATATGACCTATCTACTTACGTAGTATGAATAAAAATGGTATACCTAGTAGTTTATTTACTTGCTATTATTATTTCTGCCTCTGTACACGTCATTATTTAATCGCTCTGCTTTTACACAGTTGAGGCCTAGAGCGTGCGTGCATATGACGGCCTTTGCCCGAACACGCCTTAAGTATATCGGGTGCAGCCGGTCAGGTTATTTTCTGGTATCGAGCTTAGCAAGCTTCATATTTTATACTAAGTGTTATAGAGAAAATGTTTTAGTAATAAATACCTCGTTATCGTGAACGCTCACTAGTCTGAGCCGCGCCGAACAAAGCAAGCGAGTCTGTAAGCGAGTAGACTCGCTTGCTTTGTTCGGCGCGGCTACTAATTCTTAAACAAAACTACTAATTCTTGGCAAAGAATACTAATTCTTTGTATGAAATACTAAATACAAATACAAATTTATTTATTTATCAAAACAACATACAAGGTTTACACAAGTTACTGGGAGTACACTGACTGTACTGAGACCGCACTAGGACAAACCTGTATCGCAGGAGGCCAAATTTGTTTTTTTTTGATCTGAGAAACAAAATCAGATAACAAGGCATGACACGAGAGAAAGAAAACGAATAAAACAAATCCATTGGACGACAATTTTAATAGGGGGTGTATTTTTTTTTGAAAAAATATCCGGTTCCATTTCTGTCACGAGTAATTTTCAAAAATATTAATATAAGAAAACAACAACTGAATATCAGTTGTTGTTTTCTTATAAATAGAGGGCATGACTCTTTCCACGACTTTCCCCTAGCTCTCATGGTTTTGGACTTGGCCATCACCGCCCTTCTCAAAACACCACCCTGTATGTATATTATTAAGCTATAGACAGGCGCCACGGCTCATTTGGTAGTAGCTCTGCCTCGTATTGGGTCTAGGTCGTGGGTTCAATTCTCACTGATTACAAATATGTATGTGAACAGAGGTTTGTTCTCTGTCTGGGTGTTATATTGTATTCTAAGTATGTATTTAAAAAAATGCATGCTATCAGGTTCCCATCGTACAAGCTCTATTTAGTTTGGATCTAGATAGATGTGTGGATTTTCCACAATATTAATTTATTTCCTATAGCTCGGGCCCTAACAAAAGCCTAATAAAGCCTATTTTCATTTAGTTTAATATCTTATTTACTTTGATAGTAATGCTTCTCAGAACACCAAGCTTAAGCCATCTATAGCGCACTAAAATCTTCGTGGGAGAATCAACGAGCTAGGATTACCAGTGATAGTGATCCAGCCTTAGGCCTGATCCGACCGTTCAGAAGCATAAACCTGAATAGGAACACAATCGTGTACCTAATCGTGGCGTAACAAGCTGGGTCGGTCGTACGATGTTATTGGTAATCACAAATTTTCAAGGAAAAGAAGCGATACTAATTATGAAATTGATTCTTTGAGTTTTAAACATCGAAGTGCGTAGTAGGTACATAATTACATATCTTTGGTCTTAAAAGTAAGAAATTTTTACATTGCCACCCAATTACAATTTTCCTAGTTTTTATTAGTCCCAAATGTATTACTTCTTTGCATGCCAAGTTAAGCAGTGAAAGGTTTGAACTCAATTAGTTATAAGACCTGTACACAACCACACTTCAAGCAAAATAAATCATTTCATTTCATTTATCTCAAACTATACATTTTTTCAGAAAAAATACTAAATGGATTAATTTAAAGAGAAAAGTGAATCTTTTAAGTAAACGTGCGCACGGTGTATCGTACTACACCGTTGCCCGCATCTTTAGGTGAAATTGTGGTCAAACGCAAGCCACAATTTACAATTATTGTAAAAAAAATAGCATAGTGAAGGTCTTTGGCAAAAAATACTCGTAAGTAAAAATAAATAAATATTGCAGACAATCCACACAACACTATGTAGCCCCAAATTAAGCAGAGCTTGCACTATGGGAGAAGCTTTCTTAGAAGTCTTGTGAGTATTATATGAGTGACATTTCTATCGTGACACAAACCTATGGCAGGGTCTGATCCGCTACGTTCCTGTTGATCCGTTGGTTCCGCTCTATTGACGCCTGCCTGTTAATATGTTAAGCTCGGCTCTCGAGACGATATTGGGCCGCTCAATAAGCTACGGCAAGGGCAACCCTTAACTAATTGGTAGGCTTAGCTATTGTCACACGTGATTTGGAACCCGTTAGCGGCACGCTGTGGTTTAGGTATATTATTATACCCTAATTATTCCTTGTGGATCTTATCAATCCGCACCACACTATCTAAGCCCTAACTTGTAATATGGGAACCAATTAACTGATATAATACTAATGTATATGCATATTTGGTTGTAAATACGAGTACATACTTAGAATATAATATAACACCCAGACATAGAAAAAACCTATGCGTTTACCACACAAATGTTTTCGGTGGGGATCGAACTCACGACGGAGAAGGCAGATCTATTACCAACTGAGCTGAGTCAGAGAGCTGAGAGGTTATAATTTTGGTGTTGGTATTGTTAGCCATCAGGGCCTTAGATTCATGAGCTGTACAGTACAGCCCTATAGAGGCACTTATCGCGTCCCCGTACAAATACCGAACTGTTTCTTTTTTTCATGTGACACGGTTAGCGCTGAAAAAAAGTTGATCGCCATTGAACCGGAACACAGTACCAATGAGCAACTCGGTCCATTAACCGCCTACCCTAGCCCAGAGATGAGATATAGATATTGAAAACCACCGCGACGTTACAAGTATTATTCCGAAGAGATAAAATAGGTTTTTCTTTCATTTTCATAAAGTTTGCGGGTATTAAAGTGTCGGCACTTGAAGTCGGTTCCTGCAATTTGGATGAGAGCCAACTGCTATATTACAGTGGCCAGAGGGGCCCAGAAACCCTTCATTTTAGCTTATTACGTTTTTATAAACGCGCTTGCTATTCGAACGAGGGCAAAAAATATTTCTTCTTTCCTAATGACTTTTGAATTTTATGATCTTTGAAGAAAAACTTCCGCTAATTAAGTGGCTCTTTGCAGCAAAAAATACAGACTATTTCTAGGAAGGCAAATATACTTTAAATGAGTTTTTTATAAAACCCGCAATCTTACTTGTAGGTACACAAGTGAAGTTTAAAAAACTTGGGAGAACCGACTTCATGGTCAAACTGTTGAACTGATTTTGATGAAATTTCTATAGAACTTAGCTTAACATTGGCTACCCCCCAATATATTTGCCTAACCTAAATGAGAACCAGTCTAAGGCTACGCTCACTTTGGATACGAATTACATCGTACGTAAACGTATACGAACACTGTTCGTACGAATTGAGTGCGCACACTGAATACGTTTTTCTCCGTCAAATAGACAGAGTACCGGTGTTAGCGCATACGTTTGATTATGAACGCACGAACGTGTAATAAAATCCCAACAAGTTCGGATTGATTTCGGACGTCGGACGTACGTATACGTACGACTAACTCGCGCGCAGTCTGAGCGCTTTCATAGTACTCAGAAGGTCGGGAATGTTCGTACGTGTTGGTACGTTTTCGTACGAAAACGGATCCAAAGTAAGCGCAGCCTAAGATTTACAAATATTAACTAGATCAAAGCTCTGTTTAAAATACCTAGCTCCATCACGCATACATATTACATTCCAAAACTTGTAACGAAGTCTCAAATATTGACTAATAAATTTGGTAACTTAAAACTAAATGTAGTAAATGACTAAAGTTTTGAGACAAACTTATTTACAATACAATCACGGTTATGTGCCTTTGTGATTTTCTTTTAATATTAACATAGATTAAAATGTTTTTTTGATACTATTTTTGTATTTACTACTAAAACTTTTGAAGGGCCAGTCAAAAATTTCGCTCCTTAAAGGTTCTTTATCCTATCGCTAAACGAAACTTATTATTAAATACCCAATTACATGTTCAATTGTATATGCGTTGTGTATGCAGTAGGGTCTAGATACCTAACTGTGTAATTTGTTTTTTTTTCATCCGTAGTAGCTTTTTCAAGCGTAAAACGCTTCGCCCAAATTCTTTTTTCATAAACTTAGGTATATGAAAAAAGAATTTAGCAATAAAAGTTCATAATTCATCGAAATCATCTGGTAGGCTTACCATCTGCTTCGTGTCGCCAAGCCCATACAATTCAAATATTGACACGTTACCAACGCTCACTGCTCTGTATAAAATAAATACAGGTTTTTCTCTCTCAAAAAGTTTTCTCCAATATAGGAAGTGTATTTTGAGAGCTTTCCACGCTTGCTTTTAATTACTTTTGGATCAGCGGTACAATAATTATTCATGTAAAACAGGAGAACCAACAAAATGACAGACGAACGCAAATTATGCCAGGGTTGAAGTAGAAGCGCTTTGCTAGGAAGCAAAGCTATTTGCAAACCAAAGTTGCCGTTCATGAGTTAAAAAAAGAACACTGCATTTAAAGCATAAAATGATGGCACTGGATTTTTATACCAGTAGGTAAAAATTATAAAAGGTGTTAAGTCTTACGCACATGTAGATCGCGTGCGATGGCGATCAGTGAATTGTTGTCCAAGTTCCTGGCGGTGTATGCAAATGAAAATTAGGATTGAGCCGGCCGGGATTTTCAATGTCCCATAGATACACATTGGCATTGCACAACCCCGCACTTTTTCTACGTTTTCCGTATATCGTAGCTGTCGAGACTTCTACGATGAGGTCATCGATGAATTACTCAAGGAAATCATCCATTCTCTCTTCGAAAAGAAGCAATAAAATAAAATTGTAAAATGATCGAGATCGGCCCGAGAATTAGGCCTTTGATCACAGTTGATTGTCTAAATGTGCCAGATTAAAATGTTAACCAATATTTATTGCTAAAGCTTTGTACACAGCTTTAATTTCATAATTCAAATTGAAAGAAAATGTATTTATTTAACATACATAACATACACAGAACGGCTACATTAGCAAACATAAATAACAATACATAGATAGAAATAATCATACATACAAAAACAAATAACCATGATGGTTTTACTCCATGATCGACCAACGTTTTAGTTGATTTGTGCGAATGTTCCGTGAATATTGTCGAGGCTAAGCTCTAATCCCCTCTATTGCAAGTGTTGTTAAATTGAAATTCCATGTTGTGTTTCGGATGAAGGCTGGGTTCCATCAAAAATGTGCATAAACTTCAATAAGGCTTTTTTCCATTTTGTTAGCTTTTGCTTCAATTTTTGAACCAAATTGTTTGTTGTGTGAACTACTGGGTACGGAATACCAATTGAAAACTTTTCAATGATGGTGCAATTCTCTGACGACACCGTGAGAATCTACCAATATACAGTGGCGCCCTCTGAAACTACTTACTTTTGACACGACATACTTACGCACACCGACGCATTCCAGCGCATACCGACGCCGACGGCGACGCCTCTAACCATGGTGTCTTTCAGCGTAAGCACTCTTCAATATTGCAGGGGGACATCCTTATTGATCCTCTAAGATGTATCAATGAAAAATATACTTACCCTAAAGTATATTTTTCATACAACATTCATATAATAAAAATATAGCAGTCGGTAACAAATATTGCACATCGGATAATTTCGGCTTCATAGAGAAAAAAAATGCTTCAAATGCCGAAGTGCAATTGCCACAAACATTTATTGCCGCAAAAGCTCATTGCATAAAAGATGAAAACCCATAAATTATTCTTCTTATCGTGTCACTGGTTCATTCGAACCAAGTGTGGTGAAAGGATTTTAAATCCTAAAATAATCTGAGAATAGGTATCTGAGAATCGAATTTATAAGCACAAAAGTAATCGCAGTTTTATTACTCACTTTCATTTAATAAGGGGTTGAAAGCCATGCTATGCTACTAAAACATTTCAGTTTGCTATCCTCTCAAATCTCTTGATAGTTTATTTATACTGTGGTTCTTTGATGAAGTTCCAGTGAATTCGGGGTGACCTCGTTAGGGGCGACCGCAGACGAGACTGGTGTTAAAATAAACTAATCTTCTGTTAATTGCTTTATGCTGACTAGCGCTAAGCCAAATGACCAGTTATAAAATTCAGCCTCAAATTGTTATTTGCTTGCAATATCAAGTTGGCCTGAAATTAGAAATAACTTTTTAATTTATAAAAAAAATACATTGTAATAAATATTGATACTAATCATATTAATAATTTAATACATAATAGGTAATAAATATTGTGGACAATCCTCACAACACTATATAGCCCCAAACTAAGCAGAGCTTGTACTATGGGAACTAGATAGCTGATATAATACTTATAGGACATAGGTCCTCCTCTCCTCTATATTTGCAGAAATAACTTTTCATGAATCATTTTGTAAATGTTTTAACTTTTTTTCCAACACGAACCGCTCTCCTCGTTCAGCTAAATTTAATTTCCATCCACACACAATGAACGTGACTACCACTCGTTTGAAGGGTATTTCAACGATCGCAGCCAAAAAACTGACATCCATTGGTTTTTATACAAATGCCGTGATCATAAACAAAACGTCGATAAGCCGGCCGATCGAGCTGACACCGTGCCGAGCCTTTCCGAATTTTTATCTCATCAAAGCCTTCACTGTTGGCAAATATTTCACATTTAGTAGCACATTTCCCAATATTTAAAGGGATTCTAGCTGAATTCCATTATAACCTTGCTTCTGACGCAAAAAGGCTTCATGATAAAGGTCATGTAAAAATACAGATTTGCGTCATCAATACCGTTGGTGACGTATTTTAAGCTGGCAGCATTTATCAAATTAGGTTGAGGACGGGTTGTACCATTCAGAATAGCTTAAGTTTACAAAATCCGACTGTTTTTTTTCTTACGGATAACAAAAAGTAGCGATGGTAAAGTTCACCTTAAGGCCTGCGCAGACCTAGGTCGCTGGCGATAGCGATCAGTTAAACGCTGTGAAATATCGCTGTCAAATATGACAGCGTTTCACTGATCACGGACGCCAGCGGCCTAGGTGTGCGCAGGCCTTTAGGTGATATTACAATAAAAATGACAGGTATAATCTTAAAATACTTTATTAAATATTTATTAAAACTAATAAGACCTCATTATTCTCTAGGGACATTAAATTATTTATTTTACAGAGGTATTACGTTTATTCTAGCAGTTACAAATGGAATATCTGCGTGTAGATAGATTGTGATAAGATAGTGTAAGGGCCGTTTCACGGATAGCTAAATAAACCAATCAAATACAATTTGGCAGTTGTTTAACTCAAATCTTTTTTTGCAAAATTTGTGATAAAAACTGACAAATATTTAATTGTTGATTATCAATCCGTGAAACTGGCCCTAGTCTGCTGTTTTGGTGACTAGAAAAATCAACACCTACAGCACCAGGGCATCTTAAAAACTACTTCGGTGTACTTTATTTGAAGGGATAAAAACAGACTCGTGTCTTAATGGAACTTTTCGACTTTATAGTTATCCTTACATGAAGTTTCAACCTCATGTTTACGGATAACTAAAAAATTGCCCTCATAACCTATCAAACTGTTGGGTTCTTGCAACGCAAAGGGTTGGAATTGGAGCAAACAACGTCTGACATGTGTGTTCCGGGAACCTTAAAAATATTTAAAAACATTTAGAAGCTCTAATACAATAATGATTGATAATATCTACAAAACTGTGGAGGCACCTTCGCATTTATTTCTTTGATATGATGAATTCTTAAAACAACTAATATTTACAAGTTTTCTTACCGATGCCATTTAATTAGCTTCTTTCATAATTCTACCGATATATTTTATCGTCGTGAGGTGGCATACTTATGAAATAAGGAGCGGGCGGAGGTGGTTGGGCTAAGTACCGGACGGATCCTGGTCCTTGCTGCATCTTATGAGGTAAAGTAGCGGTTGAAATAGATGGTGGTGGCATAGTACCCGCGTAACCTGGCCACGGTGGACCCCACATTGGTGGAGCCCCACCAGCGGGACTGTTAGCTATTGGACCACCTCTGTATGAATTCGAAGACATACGCAGTCGGACAATGCAGATCACTACTATCAAAATAACTATAAAAGCCACCACGCCACCTACAATGCCGATGATCAAGTTGTCATCGTTTGTCGAAACCACACCAATCACCGGAGCACCTTTGGGCTCTCCTTGCACTTTTGGACGATCATGCGTTGGAGCTACAGACCAGATGATATCTGGTTCGGCAGACGTGCGGTGCACAAGTCTAGGTGGAGGGACTGTTGAATAACTACTAGACGATTGTGGAACTGTGGTTCGTCTCTTCGTCTCACAAGTCAACTCATCATCACCAATTTCAACCAACAGAAATCCAGATAAGTGGTCTGGAGATTCGCACTTCACATCGTCAATACCCACGTTCGGTAGCCATCTTCTCAAGGCTCTAGCGTTACAATCGCATCGGATCGGATTGCTGTCTAAGCCGAACATGGATAGGTCAGCACGTCTATCATCTAAGGCGACCAGCAACTGTGGCTGCAAAGTTGACAACTGGCTTCCTCCCACGTCAATAGTAATCTGCGATGATCTTGGTAACGGGAACAGAAGAGCTGGTGGTAAACTAGTAACAGAAGTATTTCGCAACTTTACTGTAATAGATGGGGCTTTCAATCCAGCTAAGATACCTGAAGAAACTGTCTTCAATCTGTCCCCTCTCATACCAAGCTCTTCAAGTCGTGGATGCAACGTTGAATGCAACTGGTCCGGTCCAATTGTCGTGTCTTTGAACTCTACGTCTAGTTTTTCCAGTGCAAACAAATGTTCCAGAGCTCCCTGAACATCAAAATATCCTAGCCTAGGATAACCATAAGCTCTTAACTCGACTAGATTCGGTAATGTCCTGAAGGCATTTTTCTCGATTCTGGTACATTTTTCTAGATCTCTGATGTCTAGTACTCGCAATGAAGATAAACCTTCAAAGTTTCCATCCATGATCATTAAAATAGGGTTACTGGAAATATTAAGACGCTGCAAGTTCTTTAGTTTCGGCCAAGACACCGCGAGCGCCCCAGACACGTCTGTTATCTGGTTGTATGAAATGTCCAAAGATTCTAATAGCGTAGTTCGGGTAAATGTCTTTTCCGATAACTTGGAGATATTATTATGAGATATATTCAAGCAGTGCAAAAACGGTGTCTCGAGCTGCCCAATTGTTTTCATTCCAGTTCCGGCTAAGTTCAGATCTCGTACGGTTTTGGGTTCAGTTAAAACGTTACTGATTGTTTTTTCCGAAAGCGGGTTGAATGACAAATCCAATTTCTTTATATTAACCATCACGCTGTTCTCAGCGGGAATATCGACTATTTGGTTATGCGACAAATCAACCGCAGATACAAAAAAGTATTGCTTTTGTAAAGCTTTCAATGGAGCATGTTCAAACGTATTCCTGCTCAGTACAATCTTTTCCAACATATGGAGTCGCGAGCGTTCAAAAATATTTTCCGGAAGTTCAGTAAGTAAATTACCGCCCAAATCCAAAACTTCGAGTCTGATAAGTCCTTCGAAGAGCCTATCTCCTAAACGATCTATTTTATTATCAGACAAATCCAAGTGCTGAATTTGAGAGGAGTTGTGGAAAGCCATTTCGCTTATTGTTTCAAGTTCGTTTCTCGCAAGCAATATCGTTCGTAATTTTGGCAGCCGGGCGAAGTCGAGTTCGTCCACGTTCTTCAAGGCATTGCCAGATATATCCACTAGTTCCAAATACTGCAAGGTGCTTATTAGTTCGGATGGGAAAAAGTTGAATTTGTTATTTGTTAGTATGATCTCTCGCAAGCGTGGGTGTATCTTGAACGAAGACGGGAATAAGTAGCTTAATTGATTGTCAGAAAGATCTATTACTTCGAGACTTGTTCCAGTGTTGAAGAACTCTCCTTTAAAGGCATTTAATTGATTGCCCTTCAGCGATAGATATTGTATTGACATCACGTTTACGAAAGCGGGCGTTCGGATAGTCGCGATGTTGTTATACGATAGATCTAAGTGTGTTAGATTCCTAAGATTTTTGAAGGTGTTTTCTGAAACCTCCTGCAGGAGGTTACGTGACAAATAAATACTATCTAAGTTAAGATTTTTGGAGAATAAATTTATAGGAAGCGCTTTTAAGCCCACATGGCTCAAATCAATGCTTAATAGAGCCTGATTATGCTGAAACACATTTTGCGGGAGCACGCTGATATGTGCATTACGACTTATATTTAAGTGCGATAAGCTCGGAATCGATTCGAAAGCATCAACTGGAATTTCCGAAATTTGATTATCCGAAATGTCCAAGAACCAAAGGCTTATGAATTTCAATTGTTCTCCAGTGAAGCCCAGTATTCTGTTTTGACTCAAAGACAAAAACTGAAGCGATTGCTCTAGCCCTGTGAACACTTCTGCTGCAATGGAGTTTAATAGATTTCCGGATAAGTCCAAGTGATTCAACGTCTTGAAATGATTAAACGCAGCTGGCGGTAGTTCTCTGATAACATTTCTCGATAAAACTAGAGACGTGACTCGGTTCGACACTGATCGCAGTATGTCGCTCGATAAGGCGGTTACTCGGTTGAATCCTAGATGAACGGATATCAGGTTTGGAAGTCTTGATAATGCTGTAGCTGGTATAAGTAATATGTTGTTGTCTCTAAGCAGCAATGTGTTCAGATTGGTCAGCCCGTCGAAGGCGTCATCTTCAACCTGTAAAAAAGTTATGTTTGAGTAAAAAATAAAAGTGGTTTTATACTTAAAATACTTCGGATAGGTAAGACATACAGTTCGAAGTGAGTTGACTCCAACATCTAAATAGCGAAGCTCGGTGAGTCCGACGAATGTGCCAGGTGATAGTTTCACAAGGTTATTTCTGCTCAAATCCACAACTTGTAGTGACACCAACGAACTGAGATGGCTGTTGTCAATGTTCTGAAATAAAGAACGCCATTGAATAAGCTATATTATGTAAATCTTGCTGTAAAATTCAATTTTTGAGGAGCAAAATACACTAATTATTTTTGAAAGGGTCGGCAAGGGGTCTTCAAACTCTTGTAATTTACAATTAATTATTCATGCGAATTGGGCATTAGCTATGTAAAGTTGAAATACATAAATTGAAACTTTAAATGCTCCATCGACACAAACCCTAGGTACTTAAATTCAAATTTACGATATCGCAAACTTCTGCCAAATTAAAAAGTTTTACCCACCGTAATCATATTACTCGAGAGATTCAAGTGTTTCACAGCGACGAATGATTTGAGGGCGACTGTAGGAAAGTCCGTTATAAAGTTCTCTGAAAGATCCAACTTCTCCAAATTTTCGGCGCCTTGGAAAACATCGCTGTTGAACTTGGAAAGCCTGTTGCGACCCAAATCGAGGGTTAGCAAATCACTCAGGCCGATAAAAGCCCCACCCTCAATGGTTGATATCATGTTTCCATGTAGGTCTATTTCCTCTAATGTTTTCTGGGAAACGAATGATGCTTGCTTTATCAATGCTGAAACACAAAAACAAATAATTAATTTACGTTTAATCTCAGCTTTTGTACAAATATTTGTAAAACGTTGCTTGAAATGTAATTTTTTAAACAATTAAACTTATTTTAACAAAAACCTTTTTTATATTTTTTTGCTACAACAGAATAGCCTCCGATTTCAGAGGTAATAAGGCAAAAACTATCTATTGAATACAGTTGAACACTCTTTTTTCTTTATTTACACATGGAAAACAACAATCCACGCTCTACGACGCCATCTTTCTAGCTCCCCGACTAGTGATATGTCTCGTTGCCCCGCCGCAGTAGTGATGTCCTATTCCCAAAACCGGCTAACAGAGGGTTTTAGAAAAACTAAGTCAAATGCACATACCTATCCTATTTTCTCGTAGAGATATAACTCGGAGCGCCTGAGGTCCGTTCAGCGATAAAGATGGCACTGAGTTGATATTGTTGCGGTCCAGTCTGAGGATCTGAAATATAGATATTGTAATAAACCAACCCCAAACAATACTAGAACCTCTTCTTTTCGCTGAAGGTCGTAGGTTAAAATACTTTAGATTTTTGACATTCATTGCAGTAAGCTTTCTAGTTGACCATTATTCTGATTCTTGAATTGAAAATAAGATTGATTTAATTATATAAAAGAAAGCCTTGTTAGTTACACTATTTATAGCTCAAGAATGGCTGAACTGATTTGGCTCAAAATTGGTGGGACCTTCCCACCAATTTTCAGCTTAGAAACGGGAGACGGACATATGATTTGTGGCCCGTGACTTTTTATCCCGAAAAAGTAGCGGGAACGGGGCCAGCGAAGTGCTAGTGATTAATAAAACAGCTACACTAAAATCTAGAATCATAAACCTTAAACAGCAGATTAGGATGTTTTGTTTACCTTCATAACATCACATCCGATCAGTAACCCTTCTTCCAAACCCCTGATACTGTTCCCGCTCAAGTCCAGTTCCTCCAGAGCCGGTAGATTGTGAAGCTCGGCAGTTGAGAATATGGGGTTCAGGTTGTCACCGAGGAGATTGTCAGCCAGCACGATTTTAGTGATGTTTCCTTTAACCCCAGCGAGCAGGCGGTCAGGCAGGCGACGCAAGCTGTTGTGGGCGAAATCCAGCTCTTTCAAAGGTAGTCCGTAGGAGGAAAATATCTGAAAAAGCCAGAATATTGATTTTAAATACTATCCTAGGTATGTTTTCTCTTATCATTCAAAAGAAGCAGTGACACGACTTTCACGATGTGGTGAAAGTGCGCCTCAAAAGGGTTTTTTGTGCATTTTCGACATATATTTTTCGAACTTTTAGGTTCTACGATATACCGGTTTCTTCACGATATTTTCGTTCACCGATTGAGAGTAAAAACTAAAATGCAGTGAAGATCTCATAGATTTTTCAGATTCAGAAAGTAAGGTGCTGGGATCTGTTGTAGTTTTTAGTTAAACTCTTTTATCACCCTGTATAAAATGGGCGCACGAGCTTGATGCTTCACTAGTCACGCATAAAAATATTCTACCTTACAATTTATCCGTGCTTTATTAGTTCACGTGCAAGTACTTAACATAGCCCCTAACCCCAGAAGGATCGAGCTTCAAGAGCTACACATTTATACCCACTTGTGATAACTTGGACGAAACTTCTACCCAAGTGTCCCACTGGATAATATATTCGTGATCATAAGTTCGCAAAGTGCTGCCTTCTGTCAATCGAGTGGGGTCTGTAGGAACGGGTCAAGATGCCCGGCCATTCGACAAGTTTTGCGAGTGGCCAATCGAGCGGAACGTCAAGATGTAATGTAATGCATAAATATGAGAACTTTCAAGTTGTTTCTGCCCGTTATGCGGTTTGAATTACTTTGGTATTACAATAGTTTGTTTAATCAGACTTTGCAGCTCAAGCTAATTGGCATATGTCTCATCATAAAAATATTACTAGTACCCAAAGTTGGAGTTTTGCTACCACATTTCGTCTGCCAAATGTTTTCGTTTGGCCTCTGAAGAAAAGATGAGACAGCAAAAATATGTGACGTAGAAACGATCTAAACGAGTTGTTGTCTCATAATTTTTCCATACAAAACAGAGAGCACACACTAAAACAACATTTGGCAGACGAAATGTGGTAGCAAAACTCCGACTTCAGGTACTGAATGTACAAAAATGCCCTAAATTGTTTGATCGAGCTAACCAATCATCAAACGGTTGGTTATTGTGTTCGTAAACCGATAAATTTATATTGTGCGGTATGCCCATAATATCCAGTATAATTGACAATACAAATATAGCGGAACATTCAATCTGCCACACAACACCCTGAAATATGCTCTACCCCATAAATTCCGACGTTTGTATCACAATAAGGACGGATGTGCCAAATGAGGCGGTAAACACGATGAAACCGGCTACACCGCAATGATTTTCCAAATTGATTGAACATCATTATTCAGAAAACAGTATTACCCTAGGGTATTATTTTAAAGAGCTTACCGGTGCTATCACCAGGCTAATACAAACCAACGCCTGTCAGCGCCTGTAGCCAAGCCTTGTAGTTGTTTTGGCTATAGGCGCTCAAACAAGTTCGAGAATAATAAGAAGTGTGATGAAGTATGGTATGGTTGTTTGTTGTCAACATAGCCAAGTTAAGTGTCACTTAACAAACAAACGTTACCTATGTAGGTACCTTAAGATTCTGAAAATATGTTTTTGGAGTCTAGAATTAAATCACTGAAGCGAATGCGAATTGGCTTGGGCAGTTCGACCAAAGAGGAACGAATTATGTTATTTGACTAGGTCTTAGCTACGGGAAATCGAGAAAGCGTGTAAGCTGTTCAGTGACGAATTAGATATAAATAAAGTGGTCAATCCACACAACACAATATCTAGTCCCAAATTAAGTAGAGCTTGTGTTATGGGATCTAAATAGCTGATATAATACTTTTTTATAAGCACCGGTAGCCCGCTTTCTATATAAATGCATTCTTTGAAATATTGAGCGTTGGGAGTTGAGTGTATCAATTTTGAAACTATCGCACTAGCTATTTAATAAACTTTGAGGATCGTATTTGCTGGTTTGGATTAGTACGCACCGATATTTGGTTGTCTGTTAGCTTTGTCGGTTGGTTTAATTAGTTACTTATTGGTTCAATTAGTTAAGAATAATTAATTTTTATTTGTAGACATTGTTAACAAGTGAAAATATGATTTGACTTATTACAGAAAATTCTTAAAAAAACATTCAACGTTATCACCATCAGCCTGAAGAAATCCACTGCTGGACATAGGCCCCCTCTCCTACATATTTCCAGGAAGAACGATTCTGAGCTCTTTCCATCCACCGACTTTCCGTGAAAAAACATTATTAACGTGCTAACAAACATTCCAACCTAGTAATTTTCCCCGTTTATTTCTGGACTCTCTTTATTTCAAACGTTTCTCAATAAAACAAAAATTACCTAAACTCGCAGTTCTGTAAAAAATATCTCTGAATTTTAGTTCCGATTTCAACAGACGATGCTGTCTGTTGAAATAGAGACCTCGGTACGGCACGTGAGTCTTTGACGCGGCGATTTTTTTTAATAGAGTGCGCGTTCCATAAAGTAGCGCAGCAATCAGATCATGAAATAGCGTGTTCAAATAGAAAACTGCAGTTCCGATTCCACATACCGCGTTGAATTAACATTTTGTGCCAGTCACCTTGGAGTCAACGTACTTTCCTTTGTGATTCAATTATTTCATTTCATAAATGACGTGCGTAACCTATGAGACAATTGTGTGTTATTAGGTCATCGAAACCACTTAATACCAAGTGGGTAAGATAAAGTACCGGGGTAACCCTGAGTCTACTATCACTGAACCGTTTACCACGCGTTTTGACAAATAAATGGTCCAACTAAAGCCACACGTGGTGGCTATAACCAGCAAATCTCTAGGTAAGTAGTGCAAATAATATCTTACCTGTGTTGGCAATGTCTGCTGGCCCGCCCACTGCTGACTGAACGATATGATCGGCGCTCCGTAAGGTAACGCCGGGAAGTCTCCTGGGAAGACCACTCGGTCACAATTCATCAGTATCCTTAGTTGCAGCGTGCGGTCAACTTGTACTCTGCAGCGGCAAGGGTAGCGCAGATCGTCGTTTAGTTCTGAACACGGCACCCATTGCTGCTGGGCAAAGATGGCAGGGGCTGCTAGGAGAATTAGAAGCAGCCTCATTGTACCTGAAACAAGTGAAAACAGATTAAAGATTTGCTTGGGATGCGTAAATTGAGAATATACCTGCAACATTGAGTATTGCTGGTGTAAAAAAATAACTCCCGTAGCCTAGCATACGCATGTTTGACATATAAATATACATACACTATGTAGTATGTACAATTACAGATAGCTCCAGTGTCAGAGCAAAATGGCTTTATCCCGAAGGACTTTAGTTAATGACTGTTTTAATATGGGTCTGGAATACGAAAAATTTCGTATTCACAAGGGCCTGCTTATGAGTTAGAAAAAGAAGGTAATCAAAGCGAGGTTTTTAATAGTAGTCAACTTTTCCGGGGTACGAAAATCGCAGTTTGAACATCATCACGCTGGAGTTTTCTAAAAAATACTTACACATCCACTGTGCATCAAGGAATATATATAATGAAGGAATATTTAAGAATATTTACACTAAAAACCGTCCAAAATTCTACATAGTAAATCATTTCACATGATCTCCTATCATTATTAAAATTTTATTTACCCTAGACAAATAGCCAATACAAAAATACGTCTTTATCTCCAGACAACATCAATAACGTACGACTGTCGTGTGTTAGCTGAATTTACGAGCGTCCTTTGTTTATTTTATAACTCACCACGCGACGAACTCAGACGAAATATTATACCGTGCCGGCGTTCACCCATACTGTATGTATGTATACCAATTTAATCGCCAATGTGTGTCTGTGTTTTACACTATTCCATAACCTTTAAGAACTAGGCAGTTGCCGCTCATAAGTAACGGCCAACCGTTACTTTATTTTTTTTTCTCCTGTCATAAATTATTATGCCAAAAAAATACAAAACAATCAAATTATAAAGCTTATTCTCATGTTGGTTGGTTTTATCTTGGTAACTCTACGGGATAGTAAGTATACCCCTGTATCAATTATAAATAGTGATCATTTTTTATAATAATAAATAAATTCAAAAATAATTTACTGTAGCTGTTCATGCATCAAACTTTCTGCGCCAGTCTAGAAACTTCAAACTACCCACCAGTCTGAGTTTAACCGTGGTGAGCGAATTTTCAGAATCACAAAATTATTAACGTCGCGTGATTTATGTGAAAAGTTTCCACGATAGTGTCCGAAAACTCTAGAACCAGTTCGGTTTTCTGGTCGAATCATCCACTTTTCATATTATTCCGTACTTTTGATTCCATTGGGTTTTCACAACTTTATTAATGTCAGTTAAAGTGTAAGCAACGATTTATGGCGGAGTCGCTTCCGATGCTGTGATTCTAGATTCTGTATAATAAAGCAGAAAACTTAAGTTGGTTGTGATTTGTGTGTGCTACTTCGGTTTTATTTCGGTAGCTTTTGATAATCCAGTGAATTTATATGAACGAAGTTTGGGAACATTTCCATATGAATGTCAGTAGCCATGTTTTATATAGACGACGTCAGTCATTTCATTTTACTGAACAGCCACAAATATAGGAAAAATCTTAGGTTGATGATAGAAAATAACAGAATAAAAATTCTAGTACGCATTCGAACTTAAAGCTAAAACACAGTCCTCTTTAACCTTTTGTGTAGGTAGTTACGAAACATTAAATTATAGAAAGATCGATGTCTAGTAGGTAAGTACTAATAAAAAATTCTAGCGTCATGGCTTCGGTGTATGTCCACGGTCACACAAATCTCTACACAAATGCGATCAAAGTTATTGTCATTGGGGTAACGTCATACACGACACGAACCTACTGAGGTTACCTGACATTTACTGTCACTTAGCCACGTTATTTCTAAACGTCAAACGTTTTTGATATGCGTTCTACGTAATTATTCTGACATTAGGTTCATGCCCTACATTCTGTTTCACTCCATTCATAAGAAAGAAAGACAGAAGAAAGAAAATATATTTATTTGAATTAAAGGCGTAGGTATACGTGAGACAAATACAATAAAACACACAGAACGGACAACTGAAGACAGGCAGAAAATGGAGATACAACATTAATATAATGTGTACCTATACCTACCAAAGCAAATAATACCAACAGAACTGGGTCCCAGCCAGTCTCGTCCTGTGCTAAATGGTTAAAAAGATTATTATGTCAAATAGGCCCTGACTCAGCTTTTCATAATCTTCTATTTATTCGGCTTTTAATTTATAATCAACCAGATTATTTATAATAATGGTCTCGGAAATTTAATTTCCTCAACCTCGCTTTTAAGAGCTATGCCCCTTCAAGTATCCGCTTCAGATACCGCCCCAAGCAGTACAAAGTGTTGCACAAAGATTAAGACTCTCAAGAGCATAAACTTTTTATATTTATGTACTAAGCATGATTGAATGATCCTTGATACCAATACGAACTATTTATATAGTACAAGCAGCCCCCCGCGGCTTTGTTCACCCTGTTCCCGTTACTTTTTCAGCAAAAAAAATATTCTATGTCCGTTTCCTGGTTCTAAGCTACCTCCCCATCAATTTTCAGCCAAATCGGTTCAAGCTTTCTTCAGATATAAGTAGTACAACTAACACGACTTTCTTTTATAGATATAAGATGATTTAATTGCTAAGAATTCTGCCGTTACTAACTCACATAAAGTCCTATATTTTTTTGATTTGAAGAGTGTTTGTTGTGTTTACATAACGGAGCCGACCCAACTTTATTTAAAAACTTATAAATGTGAAAAAGGGTGATAACGTTTGTATAAAAATTTATCAAACAAGAGAGATAGCTGTAGCAGTTGAAAGGCAAACGGCCCTCTACAGACCTATGATATCGACCGCCATAACTAGAGAAACAAAGCCTATAACTCAACTGTGCAGGCACCCAACAAATCTTCCCGAGCGCGGGTCATGCCTGTTACTGTGCAACTAATAAACAACGGGCAGACCAACGGCGAGCCAAACTCGCTGGGTGCACGCCAAATTGCGACATTAGGCTAATATTTTGATAAACAACTGAGATATTGCAGCAAGCCGGCGTTTCTTAATGAACCTCTAGATTTGCTTTGAGTAAGGGTTGATTTTAAGGATTGCTAGTCTGACAATTAACAATCATCATCATCATCATTCTGAAGAAGTTTACTGCTGGACATAGGCCTCCCCTACACATTTCCAGGATGAACGATTCTGAGTCTATTCCATCACCGACTTCCCGCGATCTAAACAATGTCGTCGATCCATCTAGTGCGAGGCCCTACGTTTCGTCTTCCGGTTCGTGGTCGCCATTCGAGGATCTTTATTCCCCACGGTTGTCGGTTCTTCGAGCTATAATTATGACCTGCCAATTGCCACATCAACTTACTAATTCTACTAGCTATGTCGATGATCTGTCAATTAAATATTTAAAATTGTTTATCTTAGGAGAGATTATTGAAGTTAATCTGAAAATGTACAAGTAAAATTTTGAGTTAAACAACCGTCAAATATTTAATTAGTCGACTAGTGAACCGTGAAACGTCTCTAAATATAATAATTATGATGATGCAAATTTTATCTCATAATAATTGGATTGATAGGATTTACCAACACTACAAAATGAAAATAAAATACTCTGTTATGTAGAATTTTTTGTTATGTATCTGTTATAGTAGAGTGAAGAGACCTGCAGGCTGATCATGTAACTTTTGTTGCAATGGTTTCAATCCAAATCTTATTGAAACTGTCAATTTGCGATCACGTATTATAGCCCCTTCCCACGGTCTGTGATATCGCGCACGGAGGGGCGTATCAGCTCGCACGATCCACCATGGGAACGGTCTCGTGCGCCAAGGTGCGCGGTAGCACAGGAGCCCTGTCTGTGTGCGTTGCCGGGTGTCGTCGTCGACTGTGCGTGATGATCTGCAGAACCACGCACCGTAGGAAGGCAGCATTAGTTCGAAAATTTACAGTTTCAATAAAACTTTGATTGAAACCATTGCAACAAAAGTTACATGATCGGCCTGCTGGCCATGCAGATCAGCTAAGATATTTTTTAATATTGTAGGCCCATATTTTACTTAGACATCATATTGAATATCTGTATGCAATAGATGTGCCCATAATTTGCCAAAGTTACTGCTCTTAATTTTTATTGGGCTTTTCGCCAAAGTTCAATTATAGCAGTAGCCATTCCGTCTATATTACGCCAGGATCATAGATATGACCAACAATATTCAATTAGATTAGCATGGATAAAATTGGCCGGAATACAAAATACACGAACCGGATATCAGCCATATCTACTGAATAATATGAATCTTTTACCAGCTGGTTACAATACCGTCTTTACCATAAGGGCACACGGGGCCCGTGCCCAGGGCCCCCATTCTCAGGGGGTCCCGAAGGACCGACAATTTCTCTAACACATTCATTCTCAAAACATTTTTGTCGGGCTCATTACATTTTTTTCACAATGCTACGCCATTATATCCTACTGTATTAGATTACTTATAATAAATGGTTGTACTTAGTAAAAAAATATTATTATAATTACCTTTTAATACTTCCCTAAAGGGCCCAAAATTATTGTGTGCCCAAGGGCCCCAGCCTAGTCTAAGAAGGCCTTGGCTGGTTAGTATGCAAGGAAGTGTAATAACATGCTATTATATTCATTGTTACGTGGTTGTATAAATTAACAATCAACGGTCAAAACTAGATTACTCTTACATAAAAATAGCACCAAAATGTTGTGGTATGCTTTCGTTTTGATTTATTACATTAATTGCATCATATTAATTAAACAACAAATTGCAGTTTGTTGATTCTATTTCAAATTTATGCAAAAATTGTAACACTTATTATTTCGACTGGCCTCTCAGCTCAGTTGGTAGTAGCTCTGCTTTCTGCGCTGTGGGTTGTGGGTTCGATCCCGGCCGAGAAAAATATTTGTGTGGTGAACACAGATGTTGGTTCGCTGTTCGGGTGTTATAATGCATTCTTAGTATGTATTAATGTATTTATAAAAAAATAATATAAGTATTATTAATAATATCAGCTATCTGATTCCTTTTGTATAAGCTCTGCTTAATTTGGGGCTAGATTGTGTTGTGTGGATTGTCCATAATATTTATTTGTTTCCTAATGCAAATTTTAATGACTGGTTGTTTACCGATAATCTACTAACTCGTAAACTACTAAGCAGTAGTTAAAAAAATAACTGTCCCAGGACACAGGCATATCCTATATCGATAGTAATTGAAAAAATGGCATAAATTTAAATTCCTATGTACGCAATATTTGTTGCAGTCTGTGTTTTTCTAGGCTTTCTATAAAAGCTTTCACAAGTTCAAAGCATGAATGCTCCGGTTTTCAAATAGGTTTAGCTTTAAAGGTTAGATTGACACACGAATCCGCAACAAATCACATAAATCGTAGGTTTTTTTAACCAATGGCTTAAGGGGCCCGCGAAGGACGAATTTTCATACAAACAATGATACCAAAATGATTACTAATGTAAGCAGATTTACCTCAAATGAAATTAAAGCCAATCACATTTTGCAATGAAAAAAATGCGTAAAATGCGATTGGTGTTTATTTCATTTGAGGTAAGTAATTTAAAATAAAAACTGTTCAGGAACCTAGATAAATACTATACAAATACAGTTATTACAATAATATGGTGAAAATCTGCCTAAACTAGTAATAATAACAATAATAAATTAATAATTAACGTAATAATTTTGGTATTACGTTTGTTTGAAAATTCGCCTTCCGCCGGCCTCTTAATGGAGCTTCATTGATACACAGATTACACGTTGTGGCTGCATGATCTAAATAAAAGTAATACCGTAGAGAAATGAAAAAAAAACAGAAGCAAAGTGAAAGAAACTTAGTTCAGTTTAAACTTAGAAATAGTTTTGACGTAGAGTCTGTTCAGAAAGAGAACCGTCGTGGGATTGGAGGGCGCTGCTGTGCTTAATCACCTTATTTGTTTAGTGTGCAATACAATAGCGCGTCTGTTGCATTTTGATCCTATCACAACTAGTGTACTATTCCTTTATTAAATTTTTATGATGCAAAATTCTGACAGAAAGAAAGGGATGAGCTGCCATATAAAAATCGAAACGTTAGTTCTCAATTTGGCCACGACGGTTCTCTTTCTGAACAGACTCTACCTATGTATACCTTGTCAATGTTTTTTTCCGTCAACCCGCTGATGAAACCAGTAAGTGGTAACCATCGCCTATAGTTCAAAGCATATAAAGCAATTGATCTTGAACAATGATTATAAGTTTTTTGACAGGAATAAGGTTGTTTTTATTTTTCAGTAACCTTGTGAAATGGGGGGAAAAAATAGATTATTATTGATTTGTAAAAGGATCATATAAACAAATGGTAGGAACCGAGCCGTAGTTTGTTGCCTGTTCTTCTAGGCTTAGTCAAGTGGAACTGGCACCTAAACTCACCTAGCTTTAAGACGTTTCAAAGCGATTCTTGCAATTTTTTGAAACGCTTTTAGTGAAAATATTAGTGTTGTATTTAAATACATCTTCGTCACCGTTATCTGTATAGGCTGAAGGCACTGAATTTAGAACGAGTGAGCCATATTTTCAGGAAGAACGATTTCTACGCTAAACTTAAAAAAAGAGTATCGTAAAGCTCAAGAATATATTCTACCTAGAGAATAAAGAAATTTGCCCATGGAAAAATCTACAAAAAAATACGCACAGTTTGATAAAATAACTCATGGTCATGACACGAGCGTAGCCGTAACATCGGCTACGCGCGCGCATGATATGGAAGTACCTATAAAAGTTTTATTATGATAGCGCTGTGGCACTCAAATGTTATGGCTCTTTACGCGATAATAGATTGTGGGCTACACATGACCAGGCTGACAAGTTGTTTTTACTGTTTACTATGGGTTCAATTTGCAGTCAAAGCTTTAAAGCGAGAGCAGGAAAAGACTTTGGGAAGGAAAGTTTTGTTTAGGCTTTATCTTAGAATGACTTTTATTCTTGTGTTTAAACTTACACAATATCTAAAAATAAAATAAAACTAAATTATAAGCACGCGGCGGCGGTTGGTAATAATCGAGCTTAATTATTTATATAAATAGCTCTTAGCACTTTGCTAACTCCAGAAAAGTTGTAAGCATCGTTAAAGAAAAATAGCTTATTTTATACACTTATTTGTGACAAATTGTTTCAGTCAGTTCCAGTGGACCTTGGAGACCAATCTTGCTAAAACTTTCCCCGAGTTTTGAAGTGTGTCCATTATAGTCTTTGAAAAAAATGGTTTGGGAACTCGAGAGCGTCATAACAAAGTTACTCCAGTCTTAGTTACAAACAGAAAATAGCTTTTAGAATGTTTGTAATTAAATTTTTCCTTCCGGACAAAAGTAATCTAACTACCTGTAGAATAGAATAGAAAAGAATATAACTTTATTGTACTCCAAAATAAAAAGGTAAAACATGGACTAAAAGCATAAGTTAGTTTCTAAGTAGTGATTTACATATTTAATTATTTGCGCCATATGTTCAACGGATTATTATGTATACGAAGTCGCAGGCGGTTCATTAGTAGCAGCATAGAATAGAACTTCTTACTTATATAAGCTCGTATAAACTCGAGATGCATTGTGCAATGAAGAAACTTTTTAATTTAAGTTTTGATGCAAAACTGCTCTCCGACCGCAATAGAAGGAACTATGCCAGAAGCTTCAGTGTTCTAAAGCAAGACTCCTGCCAGAATACTACGATTATTTTGAAACTTTAGTGCAATGCAAATATAACATACAAAACTCAGGACTTTAAACCCAAAGCACTGTAGCCTTCCAGATCTTTAAGGGCATACTCAATTTTTTTTAAGGCCGCAGAATAATCTGTTCATAGCAATACCTATGCGTAGTCCATCAGTCATAAATTTCTTTAAAATTCAGATCAAAACGATGTTTTTTCTTAGATGAATAGGCCCACCTTACTGCAGCGAGGGGGTTAATTAAAGTAAAAAGTTAAAGGGGGTTGTAGTTAAAATTACGTTGTTATATTTATTTGGCGCATACCCATATTTTACAATAAGTAGTTTAAGTACCTATTTAAAAAAACTCTTTGTTTGCCCCTTTATAAAGAAAAGTACCCTTTCAATAAAAAATCTCTGACAAGAAAAAACATTTGAGGCAAGAAATTCCAATTTCCAATCTTTTATTTCCGCAACTCAAACTCAAAGATATATTTACTTGGTACAAGTGCGTAATTAAACAAGCCCTTAACAAAATTATGAGCATAAAGGATTTTGATAAAATTAATTAGAACCATCAATTCGTGAACTTAATTATGACTGATATTCTCTGGGCGTTTCATAAATGCGGAATGTAGGACTCTTTCGATTATCCGATTTTTATTATGTTTGATGTAATACTACGTCTTTGAAAATGGAAGGACGTCAATACAGCTTGGGATAGAGAAAACTGGAAGTCTTTGGGGGCTTTAGACAACACAGTCTAGTAAAGAAAAAGAAGATTCCCCTTTTTCACCCCCTTAACTCAAACAGAGGTTTGAGTATAGGAGACGCAATAAGCAAAATAATTAACTAATAGTTTCAAACCTCTATGACCGCAGTGTTTGAGGCTGTATGTCATCTAAATAACTCCTGTCGTGACACATATTCTAAGAAAACTAACCTAACAGAGAGTAGCATATTTGTTTACAAAAAAAATCGTGTCGTTAAATAAAAAAATATCACGTGACAGATGAAAGCTGAATAAAATGATGCTCAATCATTTTATGAATTTAATTAAGCGGTGTCAATTACTTCTGGGATGGGTTATTGCTTGTACGAATTAATATTCATTCTATTTTATTTAGGTGAGGCTATCAAGACACTGCACTAATATTAATGAGCATTCTATTGGTTATAGACATTTTTCTCTCTGTGACTGAATCACGCCTGCACAACTGGGTCAATTACTTGCACCACGCAAAGCGAAGGCAAGCGTAAAAATGCCACTAAGCATGCATCTTCTAAAGAATTTATTCGGCATCTGTTCATTTCATCAAACAACCTCTCTCCTCCAACTTCTTAGATTTCTGCTCCCGTGGCACCTTTAAAAATATTATCTAATCCAAATATTATCTAAATAACCTATGACAATAAGGTTCAACTAGGAAAATATAATTTGAATTTATTCTAGCAAGCTACTCCTTAGATTTCTGTCCTACCAGCGAGGCAGAAATCCACCAGAAGGGCGTTTAATTAAATGTGTAGGTTCAAATAGGTAGATATTATTTTCACTTTATTCTGGCGGTAGGCTAGATGAACCTATTAAAATGCTGATGTAAACTGTACTTCAGTTCTTGTACTTGTTGTGCGACTCATTTGTTGTATAGAATCCGTGGCAGTGAGTGGAAAAAAAACGTGACGGATAAAATTATAGTTTGACCACACTTGACTGTGCTTTCTTTTTTGATTTGACCAAGATGTCCGCTACTATCAAACACAAGCCATGAAATAAAATGAAGAGGAGTAGATAAGTAGACACAAAACTCAAAAGTATCGATTTGTGTGGCTTCGTTACTCCTATAGTTTCCTTTATTTTAATGTGATTGAAATCGTTATCGTAAAAGCGTGCTCTGCTCATGTTGGAAATTGGGATTTGAGAGGCACCTTAAGCACAAAGAGATAAGAATCAGATCATGTTGACAGATTTCGCTTCGCAAACAATTTAATACAACCATCGAAAACGACAAGACTATTCGATACCATGCTTATTTTAGGACTAACATACAGTCGTTGAAGTCGTTAGAGTGCACTCGTGAACTAGTGGTAGTAATCCCGCCTTCCAATACTAAGGTCGCGGGTTCGAATTCAGTCATTTACCTATGGATTGTTCTGTTCGGATTATGTACACAATGCTTTCACAAGACTAAGTGCCTCTCAAACAGTGAAAGAAAATATAAAACCTATGGATCAGTCAGCTCTGCACAAATTGAACATGTCTTTCCTGTGGATTAGGAAACTAAGCTGTCAGGATGGTGCAAGCGCTGCGGGCAAGCCTAAAATCCTGTCCCAAGCATTATAGCGTCCCCCAAAAGTAAAAACCAATTGCCTCTGGCGCTATAAATCATCGACAATGGATGCGAAGGCTTGTTTACTTTACTTTTTACTTAAACAGCAACCCACAACATTTTAATGGAAAAATAATGCCACGTGAAGCGTTAAGGACATAGTACTCATGCACGTTTCACACGTTCCCAGCGAGGGAACTGGATATAAAATTGCAAAATGGAATCACCTTCCCCTCTCCGACACATGTTACTACCAGTCTCGTGTCAATGAGACTACCCTCAGTGGGCTTTCCTTGTTCTCAGCGTCAGCAATACAGCCCTAGAGACAAAGCAACCATCTACTGGACCAGAAAAAGCAGAACAAAAAAAGCTACCAACTGTAAACTATCGTCAGCGTGCATGTAAAGTGATAGTATTGATCAATATTGATTATGGATTTAGTTAATACAGGACACCACTGATGCACACTGTACAGCAACAGCTTGAAAAAAAGTCTACACCACTACTGTTTCTTTTCCTATCAAGCCACACTTTTTTTTTACCAATGACGATTGTGGTTACACTTTAGTGTAAATCCAGTTTTACATTATAAGAACTCAAATAATTTATATTGCTTAACGCAAGAGATAAAGTTACTAAAACTCGAATAAACTCTATGGCTTATCAAGAGTTACCAATCTTTTTCTAGTTGTGCAATGACTATCAATGTTATCAGAAAATTTTGTCCTGAAGCTGAAAACATCGTGGGCGACAACGCAGCAAATTGAAAACTGAAACACTGTTCTATCGATCGTGCATATTGCACGTGTAGCGATTCTAGTGTTTTATATAACCGTATGTGTATTCTATGCCTATATACATACCTATAGTAGCTACCCTTCTTGCGACTTTATTCACAAAGGATTTTCGCAAAGCATGAAATATAATTTCTTCAAAAAAATATTTATAAATGTTATCTTAAAATATTTTGGATCTGTCCCCAGTGTGAAAGATCTTATTTTATTTATTCATTCGTCTAAAATATATTTTTAGGCACTATGCCTTTTATCAGTTCTTAAGGAATATTAAAAAAAAACGTTTCATTCCTAGAATTGAAGACTTTTTCCTGCTGTCCAATCAAGGAAACTTCTCCTGATCGAATTTAATTCAAAAATACTTTTGCTTTCTATCATGAGTAGGTACACATTTTTAAAATGACGTTTTGCTAAATAGACGTTTTGCTATACAGACGACCATCTGATAGTTGGACGTTTTGTTACATGGGTATTTTGCCTGCTCATAGACCTTCTGATCAGGAGGCGGTAGTTTAACTTACGAGCTGTTATACTAGACGCATAGAAGGTAGTTTTTGTTATCAAGAGATGCGTGCGTAGCTTTTCCGTGGGTTGCAGTCGAAACAACCTCATACATTTTTTGAAAAGCGAAGCTCAATGCACGTGATGCGTAACCTTCACTTGCTGTTCAATTTAACCCCTAAACAATACATAGCACGTAAACGAGAATGATTGATTGTATGTTTTAATTATATGCTTGATAGAGAATACGGGCATTCCGCTAGCGCAACGGTTATTTCGATGAAGCAAGGAAAATAAACACTGCCATGGAACAGCGAAAAGCGTTCTGAAAATTCCTTTGGAGAATTCACGCTGGAAGCTTTTGATGGAGGTGTCTCGTTGTGGTCGTTTTGCATAACCAGAGCGCCAGAAGCCACTTTGCCAGACCAATCATAGCCAGCTCTCCTAATAAATTGAAAGAGGTCGTTTTTCAACGGAATATCTATGAAAAGAACGTAACTACGGAACCAAAAAGAGAAAATGCTACGAGTGTAAAAAATTAAAGGGAAAAATTGACCCACGTTTTGACATCTGTTTAAAGGCCTGCGCACATCCAGAAGTTGGCGACCAGCTGAAACGCTGTCAGATATCGCTGTCATATTTGACAGCGTTTCAGCTTCAGTTTCAGCCACAGAACAGAAAAAAACGCTTTTTTAATCTGAGGTTTCAGCTGATCGCCATCGACATCGCCTAGATGTGCGCAGGCCTTAAATTGTTTGCGTTTGTAAAGCTTGATTGTAGCTGCAACGAAAAGGTTGTCGGGATTTTCTTAGATGTTACTGACTTGGTGGGATTATCATCAATTTTGATTTATTACGAGAATTTTAGAATGAAAACAAAGGGGGGAGGCCCTCTGTCTAGCCGTGATTTTTTAGGCGTTATTATTACAGCACAATATGCTTAGTAGTACAGCACATCTATGTAGTTTGACCCTAACTGTCCACTCTGGTTCGATTTCCGATACAGTAAATATTTGTACTGACTCTAAATTTTAGTCGGACCTATTCGCAACTACATGTGAATCACGAACAGGTTACTGAGAATTAGAACAACATTTATAGATTTCTAGATTGGAAATCTTCATTGCCATCTAACAAAATTATACTTGATATTCATGAACATTACACGTTATAACAATTTAGACTGGCGTGGTACGGGCATGTCATGAGGTAGGTAATCTTGTGTCGGTATGTCTGAGACACTGTGAGAAAGGATGATGCAAGGAAGGGTGAGTATGCATTTGACATTAACCTAGTATTAAACTTAATTTTTGTTTAGGTTATTTTATTTTTAATTGTATGCTGACATTTAATTCGTATTTTTTTTTTTTTATGTAACGAGCTGATGGAACAAGCATATGGCCCACCTGATGTTAAGTGGTAACCATCGTCTATAACAAAGCAATGCCTCGCAGGTCACGCACGTCAGGAGCGCGCCTTACGATGCACTGCCCTGCGTCCATCAACTGGAGGCATACAGATATTCAGCCTCACGTGCCAGTAATTTCACCGGCACCCACACCCTTCAAACTGAAACACAGCAATGCTGCTTCACGGCAGAAATAGGCATGGTGGTAGTACTTCCCCGGACGAGCCCTTCACAAAGAGCTCTACTACTACTTTCGATTTCGATCTTCTATTGTATTTATATATATTTTTTAATATTTTCTGTAATCTTTAGGATTTAAATTTTGTATTAATTAGTGTAAGTGGTCGCAACGTCGCCGTCGCAACCATTATAATTAATTAAATCAATTACAATTACAATGAGGAGGAATTAAAGTCATGTGACCAGGATAGTGGTGAGTATGGTTGTGGATATATGGGTAGAGGACCAATGAAAACATGGATGAACTGTGTGGCAGATGACATTGATAAGAGGGAAGTGAATGCAGAGATGACGGCTGACAGAGAGAAATAGAGGAGAAAGACATGTTGTGCCAAGCCCACATAAAGTGGGATAAGAGCAGTAGAGAGAGGAAAGAAGGAGATATAAAGTGAGTATAGTGCAGGACTATTATATTGGATTATATATTATATATTATATATATTGGACTATTATATTGGATTATATATTATATATTATATATATTGGATTATATATTATATATTATATATATATAACATCCAATATATTATTTATTATATATATTGGATGTTTCTTATTTAGGCCAAATAATATAACTCGTTCAAAAGTATCTGTCATACTTTTACTTTATGTACGTAATAGATATCATTCACGATCTAAAATTTATATTCGAATATCAATGAGGAATTTCTAATTCGATAAACATACTCTACTTTGAATGAATTAACTCAATAAACTTTTGATGTTCTACTTCAAAGGGCTATGAAAATTTATGTTAAATATAGATACTTAATCTATCAGTTGCTACGCTGGTTTCTATGATGAAAAACACCAGGAGAAATCAATTAAGTATTCGCGGTTGAATGTAAAAAATTCAAATCGGCCCATAAATGAGGAAGTTATACTTTAACAAATATTTGTGTCTACTATCTACTAGAGCCTGCGCAATATGACTCTACGTGGAAAATGTAAGAAAAACTGACTTGAAATTAGTGATAAATTTCCCACTAACAAAAGTTGACTTTCTTTAAACGCTATGCAAGTTAAATTTCTTGTTTTGGTCGGAAGATGTATTTGCAGAACATTTTTTTCATATTTTCTGCCATCTGTCACGAGCAGAAGAAGCTAAATATTTTATTTCAAACTATTTCGTGATACAGGACAGGAAGGGTTAGTTTCACGAATGCCACGTCCATACAAAGAGAAATCAAAAGTTTCATACATTTTAGTCCCTTCCTTTTTCAAATGTTTATTTAGTTCCAACGTCACGAGCATGCATATTAAAAGTAAGTATCAAAGCTAAGATGATGACGATGAAAGACACATGAATGCGAAAACTTATCAATGGATTTTTTGGGTGCCCAACTATTCTCTCTCGAGACCCATGTCCCTCTCTATAAGTACCTATCTTAGCCACGCATTTTGTTCCATTTGGCTCCAGAACGCTGAAATATAAAATCAGGCGTTATTCGAAAAGCACTAAGAGCTTCCCATTGGATTCCTGCCAACGCCACTGATCCGAAATTACGTTTTGTTTACAAAAACATTTTTTTTTTTCAATTTAGAAAAAATAACACCAAATATTTCATGTTTATACTTACAAAGAAAACAATGGCAGGCCCGAACGTTAAAAAGTTACACGAAAATAAAAGTCAACTTTGCGTTTAGGTTGGGGACAGATTCTCGACGCACAAATTGCCGCATTATTTTATTGATTTTATAGTGTTCACTAGGTACACTTAAGGAAGAAAGAAGAAGAAATCAAAAAGATTTTTATAATGTCCCAAAAGTTAAAATTAAGTTATGTTCGTCGATTCAACTGAATGCAACTTCGATTATTGAGTTGACTGTAACGTCAAACTTATAGATGGAGCCACGGTCGCGTTAGTGCCGAACAGTTCCTAAAAGTTAGTGTGATTAGGATCCGATGGCGCAGTACCAAGGGAAAGGTGGCGGGTCCAAATCCCGCTCGGCTTTTAACTTTTGGGACATTATAAAAATCTTTGTGATATGCCTCATATTCATAACGATATATAGCAGTCATTTAGCTTAACAGGCCGATTAGTCTGTTGAATGAAAGGTACAGCGACAAGAGACTTTTAGCGAGCCGCTTATAAGTGTTCATGAATGAGGGGGAAATTATTTTGAAGTGTCTCTCTTGCTTAGCATAAAATGTATGATATTATGGTGATATTAGGGACTCGAGAAAATTTTGTGCGTCATGCATGACGCTCAAAAAGATGTGAAAAAGATTACAAAGAACCCTATAGCTTAGTCAGCTCAAGTTTTAAGTATGACTTTCCAAGTTTTAACTATGACATAGGCCGATATACAGGTGCTGGGTCAGTCTACTCCATATAAAAGCCTTTCAAGTATTACAGCGTTACGTCAATAGAGACATGAGTGAAAAGGTTGCCGTGGTGCAAAGGCTTTTTACTAAAAATACGTCTTATCGTGTCACTGGTTCTTTAAAACCACTGTGGTGAAAGGATTTTTAAGGGCGCTTCAGAGGCTCCTTTCGTGCACTCGTCACAATGACATGCTTTTTGAACTTAAAAGACTGAAACGAAACCAATGATGTTGCAAATTTGAAAACAAACCTATAAATTGATATTGGGCTGTGCATATCGAAAGCAGCTGTATCAAGTGCGAGTTTATTGAGTTCTATCGTTACATGCAGGCGACGGAACCGGATATTGCACTGGGAAAAGTCTATTTCACGAAAACTCACCGGATAGGTTCTAGGCAGTCCAGGCATAACATGACTTTACGAAAAAAAACTGTAAGTTAATTAAAAATAAAAAAGCAGCCAAGTGCGAGTCGGACTCGCCCATGAAGGGTTCCGTAGCACGACGAACTACAAGAACCTTTATATATGTTACTTGATGTAATATAATAAGGTTCCTGTAGTTCGTTGAAAGGTAAATTGCGGTTTACGGTTTATGACGTATAAAAAAAAAACTACTGACTAGATCTCGTTCAAACCAAATATCGTTGAAAGTTTACATAGTAATCTACAACATATATTTTTTTTAGCATTATCATTCTCTTACTTTAGAAGTTAGAGGGGGGGGACCAACTTTTTTCCACTTTGGAAGTGTCTCTCGCGCAAACTATTCAGTTTAGAAAAAAAACGATATTAGAAACCTCAACATCATTTTTGAAGACCTATTCATAGACACCCCACACGTATGGGTTCAATGAAAAAAAATTTTTTGAGTTTCAGTTTCAAGTATGGGGACCCCCAAAATTTATAGTTTTTTTTCTATTTTTGTGTAAAAACCTTAATGAGGTTTACAGAATACATCTACTCACTAACTTTCATTAGTCTAGCTTTTATGGTTTCGGAGAAAAATGCCTGTGACACGGCCGGACAGACAGACAGACAGACAGACATGACGAATCTATAAGGGTTCCGTTTTTGCCATTTGGCTACGGAACCCTAAAAATGATGTGGGCCACTTTGCCTGATTGCTTTACAGCAATTTAATTTAAAAAAATAAGTACCTGCATTAAAAAAAAAATATGGTTTACACAGGCATAGTAATGAAACCTTATACATACCAATACAACGAAAATAACACCTCTTTCTTAAAGCATGTAAAAAACTTATATTTATTTGTACCTTATTTTAAAATTAACAAGAAAGTCACTCAAGGTCAAGAATTTCACTAATAAAGTCTTCGAGTCATAATTTATATCGATGCATACGCATCGACGATATACATAAATGGGTGTCAAAATCAATAATTCTTTCTCACTAAAATAATAATCTTCAAGTACTTCGGAAGATAACATTGTGAGAACCGCTATCTTCATTTTATAGCTTGCAAAAAATCTCGTAACTTTTTTGTAAACTTTTTCGTAACTTTTTGCCAGCCAACTGTAAATCAATATGAAACGCAGCGAAAGTGTTTCGATAAGGACACAAAACGTCTTGATGTTGGCAATGCGACACAGAATAGATAAAACAGTAAAAAAACCATTGTGTCCAATAAAATAACCTCTCGCAACGTAGGTATAACCTATATTTACCTACAGGTAAGTCCTAACGGATAAAACTATTCCCGTTCTTGTGCACGTACCCTCTAGTTTCACATCTATCTATGCTCAAGGTTTGTTGTAAGAGAACTCATAAGATAGATAGATAGATAGATAACTTTTTTATTTGGCTCAAAAAAAAAAAAAAAACACAACTTATAGTATAAAGAAAAAGACCACAGAAAGAGAAGAACATTGAGTAAAGGTACGGCTACACAAGAAATCATAAGAGAAAATAAAACATAGAACACATACAGAAACACATAGAAAGAAATAAGTACACACATAATCTTAGTTCTATTGCTGAAAAGGGTGCCGACAGTATCCAATTAGGTATTTATAGTATTTGTTTTTGAGCCAAAATGGTCCTCACTCAGCTTAAATGCTACTTCGCCTCCAAAAAGGGGACGAGGCAGCGCTGGTTTTCAGTGAGGACCAATTTGGGTGACTACACGGCTGCTGAAAATAATATTAATATTAAGTACCTACCTATGATTTTGAAATAAAAAAATAAAAAAGAAAACAAACTAACAAATAAGCTAGAACTCATAGGCTTAAGTACGCGTCTTCATTTTTAGTTTTCCAAATGTATTTTTCTATTTGTACAATAAACCATAAAATATCGTGTTTGCATGCTTTTACGATTCCTTACTATAGAGATGCATATTTACCCCATGAATAACTACTTTTTCAAACCCAAATAACATAAATTATTTCATTATCAATGATGTTCAATGGTGCCTCATGGACACCCACTTTTGCTAGATTTTTAAGGTTTAGTTTTAATTATAATTTTTTTTGTTGTTTAAGTTACCTACAGTTCAATATAAGAGTTATCGTTTTATTAAAACTAGCAGTTGGTGCCCGAGCTTCGCTCGGTATTTTTTTTTGTAAACTGTTGTTGTGAATTATATTTTAATACGAATTACTTACATACTGATTAAATATTAATATTTTTCTATCTTACCGACATAATAATAAACGCCACTACTCGTCAATAGATGGCGTTCTCTGTCCCACTAACTCATGACTTAATCAACAGATGGCGCTAGGAGTTATGATTTTATGATAAAGTTGATTATTTACTTTACGATTAAGGGGACATTTTCTAAAAATGAATCCTAGCTAGATCGTTTTATCGTCCCCGAAAACCCCTGTATACTTAATTTCATGAAAATCGTTGGCTCAGTTTCTGAGATCCTAAATATACAGGGTGGATACGACTGATGAGACAAAAAATAAACTGCATATACTAGGCACCATTTTCAAGCTCTGTACCAAAAATCTTTTAATTAGGAGCAGTAGTTTAGCCGCAAATAATTTTTCAAGTTTTTTCATATTTGGAACACGATGTATTTTTCATAGCAGATGATTACCTATACCTACGAAGCGGTTTTGCTACTCCGACGCAAGTAATACACACACAGACTCGCATTTTCACTACGAGAGTGACATAGAGAGAGACAATGACATAGCAAAAATCCCGCGGGTAAAAGAAATAGACATAGGTCAGTGCGTTCTTTCTTATTGCTACCTAACTACTTTCAACTTCAGTTCGCGACCGCTGACCGTTCGGAACGGATGTGCCTACCTACCGGAACACGGAAGCTTACGTTTTTATTTTTACGAATTGAAAACGCAGACAGGCAATTTGTGATAGGACACTAGGTAAATAAGTTTAGGACAGTATTTCTTTTCTCTATTGTGACAGGATACGTAACTTGGGATTATTATTATTTAGTGTTAGTGTTTTATTGTGATCGACTGTTTTTTATTGTAATGTGATGAAGACACGTTATTAAAATTTGGTTTTGTGTGTTCAACAATGCCTCGTGTAACTTACACGGCGTCAGAATACACTGACATGATTTTTATTTACGGCGAATGCCGTGGAAACGCATCTTTGGGTCTACGAACATACAGAGAGAGGTTTGGTGACAGCCGCAGTTGCTCTAGAAACGCCCGCACTATACAAAAGTACTACTTATAAATTTAGTGAGTGTTGTTGCGATCGTACCTACCCAATTCAAAGGCGGCTCAGGCCTCCACTCGCGTCGCGCCAGGTCATCGCCCCGGCCGCCGCGCCGCCTGCCTGGGCATGTCGCGCTCCGGCAAGCGCGCGAACGTTGCCGTTTTACTATCAAGGGTGTTTGCGTTTTACTCGGATCGGTAAGCTATTTAGTTTGTTTGAAATAAAAAAAAACTCATTTTTGTAGCTTTTTATTTTTATACCGTATCGATTTAATACTTAACACGTATAGTGTACGTAGTGTAATTTAATGCCCATCTGTCGTATCCACTCTGTAGGTATATATATATACATATATACAAGATTTTCTCGTTTAAAGGTATAAGATAAAAGATGTTTGATAAATAAATTATACGGTGTCGTTATTCAACATTTTAATATCGCATGTTGTGCCAACCATAAAGTGGTATAAGGGCAGGAAGAAAAAGAAAATTAACCTATAATAATGTTCTAATATCCTTTCTGTGTTTTAAATATACTGTGGCAGCATGGCGCGTAATTTACTACCCTCCGATAAGAAAGCGTCGAAAAATAGTCGACAATAATCATTATAAATCGATTTTGTATCGATGGTGACTAATGGTACCGGCATCGCGTGCCAATAGTAGTAAAATATAAGTATAGTCAGCGTGGGTTTGTTTCTTTTTCCTGAATTTATGTTGTGAACTTTGAAAATTTACGGTTGAAATTGTTTTAGCTGATTAACCCTTTTAGAATTTTGGATCCGATCGGATACACCAAGTATGATCCAGTAGGCCTAATAAAAGCTCTGTCTGGCTCTGTCTCTGGCTCTAGTTTTGAGTCTGTGTGAGTCCTTATAAATCTTACGTCGAAAAGTTACACGCACTGAACAATACACTGGTGAGCACTCACACATTTTTATATTGATGTTAATATTTTTTCTGGTCGTATCTGAATTTCATCAAAATAAATAATAAAACAAACAGTTATCAATAACACTACACAACGCGAAAGTTGGTAAGTATGGATGGATGGATGTTTGTTACCTACTCTTTTACGTAAAACTACTGAATGGATGTTAATGAAACTTTACAATTATATAGCTTATACATCAGAATAACACATAGGCCACAATTTATAAAGATATTGTAACTGAGAACGGATGTAAGTAACGGGAACTGGGCGAGCGAAGCCGCGGACGGCCGCTAGTTATTCATAAATATTAAGGCCAATGCTGAAGCATATCCACTTATCTTACGTTCCGTGTGTCAAGAGATTTTGATAAATAAAAATGTAAATTGTTTTAAATTGGATACCAAAGTTTCCAGCAAATTTTTCCTCCAATGGATATTTATGAGGCATCGGCAAACCCATCACTTATATTTGGCAACGAAATTGAACGGCTGATTCTCAAACAAATGCACCGTCTTCAAAACTTCAGCCAGAGCGATCGCAGTCATTTTCAAGAATAATCGAAATTTCCACGGTGATGTAGCGCCAGCATTGGTTTTTGGTGCTAAAGCCAAAGCGTAAGGTGTCAAAAATAAATAGCGCTTGGACGGAAAGGATTGATTGGGAGGTTGTGGGTGGCTAAAGTTTTGAAAACTATATAATTATCTACCCTTTTCTATCACTTATGAACTTTTATAATAATATTATGCCTATGCTTTTCTATCAAAACAAGCGTAAAGGTAGGTACCAAAAATAATTGAGAGTTTGGACGGAAGAGGCGGTTGGTTGTGGGTGGCAAAAGTTTTGAAAACTATGTCTATCCTTTTCTATCACAAAAGAACTTTTATATGTACATGCATTTCTATCACAAAAACTTTTCTAAGCTTCTAGATTGTGCCAAAATGTTTTAGAACTCTCTAAATCAATTTAATATTCGTGCCATTGAAAATACGATGTAGTTCCCGGGCAACACTGAGTTTCGCTGCTAGGTTGAACATTAAAAATAACCGAATACAACAACCAAGCTCAACCAATTGATTTTTTTTATTTATTATTGTCTAGACACTAGACCTTTGATGGCCTTTTGATCATCTTTAATGATAGTTTAATTGCTTTGATTAATTTGAAAGACATGGGCATTGTCAAGCCTCTAAAAATACTTAGGAAAAGATCTAGATTTCTGCTATACCTGCTAAATAGTATTTCTACTAGCTATTTGATAGCGTTAGTAAACTGGTGCTATGGGTACTGAATGCCAACAATCAATCAGGGAACGAACATGGAACCGGGTTCAGTGATAAAACTAATATGGGACTTATGGACTTTCTTGCAATAGATGTGAAAAGTGAATCTCAAAATTCTATGGCTTTGATTGTTTTTATACAATTGATGGAACAAGCATATGGCCCACCTGATGTTAAGTGGTAACCAGTGTCTATAACAAAACATGGCCTCGTAGGCCACGCACCTCAAGAACATGCCCTACGATGCACTGCCCTGCGTCCATCAAATTAAGGCATTCTCTCTTTTTCTAATTTCACCGGCACCCCTTCAAACCGATGTTGCTTCACGGTAGAAATAGTTTTATTTTATTTATATTTAATTTGTGCGTCAAATAAATTATCTGAATGTTGTCCATTATGTAAATACTTAGTTATTTCAAATATCCCGCAAGTAGGGGCATTATTACATTATTATTATTATATTAGGGGGATATAAATCATCTACAATAGATGCAAAGGCCTGCTTGCTTTTTTTTAGTTGTTTCATAAAAAAAATATAAGGAGACTTTTTACTATAATTTCCATAAGAAAATAGTAACAAAAGTAAAGTAGGTCAATGAGATCATTATTTAGACGTAATACATTATATATCTATGTATTTAGGTGTATAAGCGGAAGCTACCTACTTGGTAATATACGAGCAAAAAATAATAAACTTTTAAAATATGCAAAACCACTTCTCATCTCACGTTCAAATTGAGTAAAACATTTTAATCTGAAACTTTACCTGAAACGTACTCTGCTTAAAGTTCTCAAGTTAAGCAAGCAAGTAGTCTTAATTAACCATCATTTACCTAAGCGGGGCTTAATGATAGAGACACGACATTTACAAGTTATCCAAGTTAGACTCAAGTTAAATTATTTAATTTGATTAATAAGTTGGAACTGTTGCTAATCATTTCCATTTCTCCGAGAAGTTTGGTTGGGTTAAAATATTATGTAAAAAGTATGAGCCTTGAGTTTAGCGTACTTAATGGTATGTGTTGTACAAAAAATTATGTTTTCATCCCCCCATCTCGGAAAGTTTATTTTTGGTATTCGATATCTGCGTACAAAAGCCGTTTTTATCCACTAGAGCAGCGGTACTCAAAGTGTGTTTCGCGGAACCCTAGGGTTCCGCGCTACCCCTGTAGGGGTTCCGCAAGAATTTAGAAAAAAAAACAAAATATCTCTCTCTGGTCACTGGTCGAACGTTTTGACTCCGCCCGCCGCGCGTATACTTGTGAGCGCGCAGGCCCCTTTGATAAAAGCTGCCTCTGAATTAGACGCTATAGTTGCGAACAAGCGACTTTCGGCTCTATCTTCAAAAATATAAAGTCGAGATTGTTTACAACGCATTTTTTTGTATTTCTAGTTTTATTTCCGCTTTTTGTTTATCAAAGGCGCCGACTCAAGTATTTTTGAGAATGTTCGAGTTCCGTCAAGTATTTTGCTTGTCAAAAGGGTTCCGTGACCAAAAAAGTTTGAGAACCGCTGCGCTAGAGGATAAAGTAAAATCGAATTTAGAACATCGTGTGCACTTAGTTTGGGAATTCAAAACATTATTAAACCTATTTACTTCTACCTCCATGGTACAGCATTTATCATACAGATTTTTTAACGCAGTCTCGGAACCTTCTTTGTGTTTACTTTTATTTTAATTTGCTTTACGCGCGCCATCTTCTTTTTTTGTATTTAGTCATTTCCTTGCTAAGGTGGGATGAAAAATTTACTTTTAATTACGTGTTGCACTCGAGTGCAAAGTTTTTTTCCCCTAGTGATCTTGTGATTCCTTCGCTAACACTTTAATTTTAGAATCCTTCCCTTGCTCGTTCATCAAAATTGAGCACGCGGTTAAAAAGCTACTTTGTACTTTTGTATAACAAATAGCTATTATTCAAAGCCAATAGGAATTGACTCACTTAAATAACAAGGATCACTTTGAAACGTCTTAAAGCTAGGTGAATCTAGGTCATCTAGGCCAGTTCCATGTGATCAAGCCAAACCATGCGAGAAACATAGTGTTTGGTTCCTATAAATCTACCTACTTAGATGTACTTTCTTTAGAGGCAAGATAATATCAAACGGTGTGTATCTGCTGTGTTTTCAAGGCCGAATCTCGTCGAGCCCATCTCGCTGTAATATAGTACGCCAAAGTACACCGCAGTGTTTTAGGTCTTCGAGAAGTTGCCTTGGCTTTGACGTACTTAGGTAGTTAGTTCAAAAGGATTTAAAAGAAAGCACACGTAAGTAGAGATGGGCAGAGGGTTTAAACCCAGTTGGGCGAAAAGGCCATAAACTGGACAAATAGGGCAAAAACGAATAAACGTCCTTTTAAATGTCCAAAATCAGGGCGGAAACTCTAATTAGTCAAAATCTGACTTTTTCATTGAGTATTCGTAAGATGTACCTGTTAAAACCATTTTAATATTAGAACAAATAGCATTTGACCAAAAAGGATGATCTCACCGAAAATAAAAAATGTATTTGTTGCCAAATTACAGAATTATTAGCAGAATCACAGTCGGTCGGTATTATTTAGATCAACATTTTAGCGCACATGGTATTCGTAATTCGTGCCTGCTAATCGCTGTCACTATCGTAATCGTCATCAACCTTTTGAAGTCCACTGCTGGGCATAGTCACTCCCATGGCGCATGGCGCGCCACTGAGCCCAGGGTTCGGTTTGGCTCTTTACAAGTTGCTGCCTGCCACTCTGCATAAGTCGTCGCTCCATCTAATCTGAGGCATCCTACACTACGTTTGCCTGAACGTGGTCTTCACATTATCGGTTCTTCGAATCATGACCAGCCCACTGCCACTTGAGCTTGCTAGTTCTTTGGGCTATGTTGACAACTTTGGTCCTCTATCGAATGACCTCGCAAAGTCGCTCAACAAGCTATGGTTAAGGCTATGCTCGGAGTCTCTCTCAGAGACAGGATCCAGATCGCTTAGCCACGTCTATAAGCTGTTTTGGAGAGTAGTTACCAATCGTCTCGCTCGATGGTTCGACGACTTTCATGCCTCCCGAATAAGCCGAGTTCCGGAAACGCTTTAGCACCATAGACCACATCCACACGCTACGGCAGATTATACAGAAGATTGAGGACTATAATCGGCCACTTTGCTTAACGTTTGTGGACTATGAGAAGGCCTTCGATTCAGTCGAAACCTGGGCAGTGCTAAAGTCGCTCCAGCCAGCGGGGTCAAATTGACCGTTATCGGTATATCGAAGTGTTGAAATGTATCTACAGGAATGCCACAATGTCTATCCAACTTCAGGACCAGAGTACAAATCCAATCCACATGCAAAAAGGGGTGAGACAGGGAGATGTCATATCTCCGAAACTGTTCACCTTGGCACTGCAGGATATTTTCAAGCTCGTGTCCTGGACAAGGTATGGCATTAACAACAATGGTGAATTCATCACTCACCTTCGATTTGCCGACGCCTTCCAGTCTTCAAGAAGAAGAAGCAGAAGATTTAGGCACAATGCTCAGAGACCTCAATATTGTTTCCCAACAGTTGGGTCTAAAAATGAACATGAGCAAGACAAAAATTATGTCTAATGCTCATGTTAATTTGAGTAAGACGATCCAATTAGGTAGAGCCAAATTCGACAAAAAGGTCAGCCGACGAATCCAACTCATCTGAGCATGATGGCTATTGATGATGAAATGATGATGAAAGATGTGGCGCAATTTCCCGACGCTGCCCATCTGGGCAGCGTCGGGAAATTGCGCCACATCTTCTCGTCGCAGGTACCGCAAAGCCTCAAGACAAAAGTCTTTAATCAGTGCTTGTTGCCAGTGATGACTTACGGAACTGAGACGTGGTCGCTAACTATTGGCCTCGTACACAAGCTCAAAGTCGCGCAACGAGCTATAGAGAGAGCTATGCTGGGAGTTTCACTACGTGATAAGGTCATAAGTCATAAGGTAACCTACATAGCTCTTAGAATTAGTAAATTGAAGTGGCAATGGGCAGGTCATATAGCTCGAAGAACCGACAACCGTTGGGGAATAAAGGTTCTCGAATGGCGACTACGAACTGGAAGACGAAAAGTATGGCGCCCACCCACCAGATGGCCTGACGACATTGTTAAGATCGCAGGAAGTCTTCCTGGAAATGTGTAGGGGAGGCCTATGTCCAGCAGTGGACTTCTCAGTCTGATGTTGATTATAGATTAACTTAAAAAAAACCTTTTTAGTCATTTGAACTTAGCATTGTGTAATAATTTGTGAATTTTGCGATATTTTACAATAAAAATAATATCCGCCCTGTTTTGGGACGTTTACTGGGCGTAAATGGACGTTTACTCGGCATTTACTCAATACGTCCATAAATGTCCAGGCAAAAACCCATCTCTACACGTAAGTATATGATTCCCAGGAAATTTGAATGATTTCGATTTGTCTCGTAACAAGATAAGACTAAATCGTAAATCGAGGTAAATCGAATTCATCCAAATTGCATTACGAAAAATATGTCTGGCATCTTCATAAAATCATTGAACGAGCTGTAAGCTTAGCTCAAATACCTTTTGATTTATTAGCTGGGGGCTCAATTCACAATAAATTCAGCTCCAGAGGCAACAAGAGGCAATTCGCTTTTATTGTGCCTGTAAATACATTGAAATGTATGTGAATGACAGCGGAATAAATCTGTTATTACGCAGTGTTTTGTTTATGGATTTATGATGGAGACACGTGCTAGGTCATTGACATTTGTAGATTGTACCTACTATCGTAGTTTTAAGATTTTTTATGCTTCATTTGACGAACCTATAAAAAACGCCCAACGAGTTTTTCTAATAAAGAAAATGCAAATTCTTTTAAAACGGCTGTTAAAGTCCCGTTTAAAGGTAGGAAGCATTTAATTAAATAACGAGAAAATCATTTTATACTCACTTTTTAATGTTTGGGGAATTTTTGCTTTATTCTGGCACAACGGTTGTAAGGTATCTCGTCTTACTGAAGGCTACCTAAAATCAAATCTTACGGGACTGAATCGGGAGCTCGCCTGAGGCAAAAAACCTGGAATTCGTTTGGATGGATTGACTATGAATTGTGAAATTTGTAGGTATAGTTAGCATCAAAAGTTGATAATATTTTAGAATAGAGTTTTTTATATTCCTGGCTTTTAGTACATGCAGTTTTTAAGCTCTTACTAAGCTATAATATTATGTAAGTCAATTTTGTTTCTTTTTATTCAAGTTTGATTATAGAATTGATGTAATTTCAAGTTTTGAATACAAACTTAGTTCGATCATTATTTACTTTTGTTGCTGACTGTACAATAAAATCTCTTCTCTCAGAATTACGATCACCAAGTCTCATTTCAAACTTACAAATTAAAAGCCACTGGTGTAGGTAATAACTAATAACAATTGCTTAAAACTGGGTTAAAACTCGGCGGAGCAAGTTTCCGAGTTCGTCCGGGACTTGCAAGGAATCTTTGGTATAAAGGAAATGCAATTCTAGCTTGTTATCAGACCGTGGAAGAGAATTCAAAATTAAATCATCATAGGGTAAAATGAGTAAATATGAGAAATATCCTAACATCATCATCCACAGCCCGACTTCACCCACTGCTGGATAAAGGCCTCCCTTAGTTTGTGGCAGTTAGTTTGAGCACTGGTGGTCTAGTGGTAGCGGCCCCGCCTTCCAATCCGAAGGTAGTGAGTTCAAATCCAGTCGTGTACCAATGAGAATTTCTGCCGAAAAACTTATGTACACTAGCCAGTGCTCTCAAACGGTGAAGGAAAACATCGTGAGGAAACTGGCATATCGTATAACCTAAGAAGTTTGAAAATATGTGCCAAGTGCACGAAAGGAGCCTCTTTGAGGCGCGCGTAAAATCCTTTCACCACACTTGGTTCGAAAGAATCAGTGACACGATAAGAAGTAGATGAAGTTTGTGCCATCTCCTGTGCCAGTCTTTTCCATCCCTCGACTTTGACTATGTCGTTCATCCATCTTGCTAACATATCATAATGAACAATTTTATTTCTTGGTATGATCAATGCCCTAGGCTGATGAGGAGAGGATGGTATTTTAGTACGCTATAAATAAAACCGTATACCTAAAAAAATATATAGATACCTACCAGCGCCCTCTGTCAGGATAGCGCCCCAGTCAGGTATTAGTGTGGTCCGTGATATTATTAAAAATATGCATTATACTGTCAGTAGTCTGAGTTTAACTCGATCAGTTTGAACAAAGAAGTAAAAAAAGAAAAGTGTCTCTCTCTCTTTTGTATGGAGTAATGATAAGACAACAACTCGTTTTGATCGTTTCTACGTAACGTTGTTGTCTCATCTTTTATCTATACAAAAGAGAGAGACACGTAGGCGAAACGCCGCACAACCACAGAAATCCATGCTATTAATCAACTAAGCTATGCGGCCTAGTTTAAACTGTAACCTATGTAAACTCATCACTTGTCTGCCAAAATATACATCTACTACTGATATTCATAAGGTTACGAGAGTACGAGAGTAGATAAGGTATAATAACCTAAACCGTTACACCAACACTTAGCCTACCCTCGGCCTCAAAACTTAACCGCAAACACATTCGAAGTATTCCCCATCTAAACACACGAGCCAAAGTTTGTCGTGACATTATAAGCCCGCAGGCGCAGCCATTCAAATTAACAAGAAAAATTCAGCGCAAGCAAAAAGGCATTAAAGTTTTGCTTAACCCGGAAGGAACTAGGTACATACGGTACATACCACATTTTGAGCACAGTAATGCTTGAAATACAGTACTTTTGGTACTGTCATAAAAGGGTCCAAACACTTTATTTTTCGAATCTTCACAGTTATTATTGAAGTAGCATAAATCGACTCATTATAAATACATTTTCTGTTCTAACTCATAGACCCCATAATTTCACACGTATCACCAAAGAGTGCGTGCATGCAACCACATCAAAGCATATACTTAAAATCAAATTATCGGGACCCTTTCACCCATTTTCATCACAGGTGCTCAAAAATCTAGCTAGCGCATTACACCGAGTGTGAAATAGCGTACAAATTTTTTGATTTCTTGAAACGTTTGGACCACTTCGTGCTGTAAATGTTCTCGTCTTCACACTGTAAGGTCACATCGTGTGGTCAAAACAACATGTAATTATTGTTTCAGTCTATCAGTCGTTACTCACTTCTATCTTACCCATAATCATTTTTCACACGATCCATTCAACTTTTCTGTACTTACTTTAATTTGAACTGTTCCTGCGGGCGTAATATGAAAATGAGTTCAGAAACGCCAACGGCTCGGGCGGACGGCGCTGCTCCAAACTTTGATGAGTCTACACTTGATATAAATTCATAGCTTTTCTGATGTCATCTGGATTGCTGACTTACTTTGATGTTAGATTTCTTCGTTGTAATGGTTTTTTGACGATGAACAGTTGAAAGGTACTCAATTACTCTAAAGACATTGGAGGGCGTTACGCTACCGTCATTTGTAAATGATTGGTTTTCTCAAATAAATTTGCCGGTACAAGATTGGTATACCTACCCACTTGTTTAGCATGGTATGGTATAATCAATTGGAATTTGAGATACTTTTTTTATGTAAATATTGTATACAATCCACGCAACACTATCTGGCCCCAAACTAAGCACAGCTTGTACTATGAGAACCAGATAGCTGACATAATATTTATTAGTACATTGTTACCTGAGTGTTGAAAGTCACGTTTTTTGAATCCCGAGACGGGTTTTTTTTTTTTTTTTTTATACAACTAAGTTGGCATACGGCCCACCTGATAGGAAGCGGTTACCGTAGCCTATGGACACCTGCAATACCAGAGGCATCACAAGCGCGTTGCCGACCCTTTAAAACTTTCAAAACGCCTTTTTTTGGCGCCAGAGCGTAGCGAGGGCGCCAATGGAGCTTGAGGGACTTAAAAGACTTTCACCCGAGGTAAACACTGTGCTTTTCATTACGAATACAAGGAAAGTAAAAATAAAAACATAAAAGAAAAATAAGTGAAAATGAAGATTGAATTGCCGCCTTAGCGGTTTTTTTTTTCTTTTTCTCTGGCGGGCCTTCGGCTTCGGTTCGCCAGCATTATTCAGCCATTATTTTCATTCTCATAATTTAAAAAATGTTAAATTGTTTGCTCAAATCTATGTTATTTTAAATAAATAGTTGAAGCTATATATTAATCAAGTAATTTAGAAGATACATTATTTATTTAATTCTATCTTTATGTTATTTAAATTTTACATTGCGCTCTAATTAGACTTTTTAAACTTCTTACCGTTGTAATGGGTTTCCAACCTACTTGCTGAATAAAAAGTTGGAATTTGGTTCAACGACCTCCTTGTAGTTAGAAAGACTTTAGAAAGTTGGAACATGGTTGAATGAAATAGAACTTGTTTTTTTTATAATTTGACAGCTGTCAGTAGAAAGCGATTCTCCCTAGGGCTGAAAGTTTTACTTTCAATTAGGCCCCTCAGGCAACTTCAGACCTACTTTCAGAGTATGAGTAATGAAAAGTACAATATTACATCCAGACAGATAACAAACATATATTCTGTGTTCACCACACAAATATTTGCGGTGGGCATCGAAACCCACGGCCTACGACGCAAAAGGCAGAACTACTGCCAATTGAGCTATGAGAGCTGTCAACATAGACATACTTAGATTACCATCACTGTCGTAGGTAGATTTGTGCTAAAGTACTCAGAACTTACTAAAAAGCTTATTTTCCTACTGTCAATACCGATTTACGATGCCTTCTACATTCAAATGCAGATCCAAATCCATTGTGATTAAGTACCTAATTTTACATCTGCTTTTATCCCAGATCCAATAAAAAATTCTTGGCCAATTTGAAGGTGAGCGAAGTTACCTAGATTGGAATCACCCTAATGAATATTGGAATATCGAAGCCGATAGCAGCCAATCTCGTGCGGAAAACACGAAATATGCAAATAACTTTAAAATTGACTTCGGAATAGCGCGAACTTCAAGCATCTTAGCGTGTTTTCCGTAATCCGTGGCCGATAGCAAAAACAAAGGACCTCTGAGCCTGTTTACACTGCTGATGGTATTTACATTACGATTTTGCTCGTATTATTAATGGCAAGCTCCAAAGTTAAGGATTTGATGGCTGGGTTTTCCGGGTGTTGTTCTAACGCTTTTCGCGATCATTCTGTTTTTGCAACAAAGTACTGAAAGATGTAAACAAACCAGCGAGTTTATTGACTTTTTATGCCAGATTGCAAACAGCGCTTTACATCAGTCGTTGGACATAACTGCCTATTGACTTCTAACAAAGACCTCTAGCTCCAAGGCGACCAGAAATGGCTTTCTAAATAAAGTATCCGTCGAGGGCGTATGTCAGCTGGGTAGTGTGAGCGGGCTATAGAATAAATTGACCCATGGGACGCCCGTGTATCTCCATAAAAGCTTTATGTTCCGTGAAGTGGACGCGGCATTCCGACGGTCCACAGCGTAAATGCCTGAATTAGGCTGAATTCTCGCTCATCATAAAGAAGGACATGCCGTGGCTGAAGTTATTTTGGTCGTGTGTGAAAGGACAGAGCGATTAGTTTTATGTTGTTTGTCTGATTGATTGTCTCATGTTATTTTTGCTTTTGCATCGCTGTTTTTTTTCTGCAATTTTTTTGGGTAAGTTCGTTTATGCAATAAATTTTCTTAGAATACCAGAATTTTCTCATCACTTGGGTTCTCTTTTCTGAGTGCGTCTAAAGTATTTTTAGCGAGCAGTTGAATGAGCAAACGAAAATTATTTTAAAACGTAGCAAAATAATTTGCCTTAAATGTTGGAGCATAAAAGCAATTTGCAAAGCGGACCTTCTCTAGTTATTTTTGTCTAGTGGACTACTTCTTTATTATTGTTGCTATGAAAAACATGGACTAAATACCTCTCTATTTAAATTGTACCTGCTATTGTTGGTGTGACTTTTTATGAGCGCTATGTTTTAAATGAACAAATATTTTTAGAGCAAGCCTTTTTCTACTATCTTTCAATGAAAAAGAAAGAAGGAAAGAAAATATACTTAATACTTTTTTAACTTTCGCGATCATTACACATACATAATCTATTACACGGGTATAATAAAATAAGATAATTAACGCGATAATTACCCGTGAAATAGATTCAACATATTTATTGACCAAAAAAAACATAACATTACATTTAAAACACTATAGGAATTCGTATTTAACAAAATTGCACACGGTCAATTTGGTCCCTGGCTCAGTATTTGTCGCACCGTGTAGGTCACAAGGCGTCACACTCCAACAGTGCAACCCTGGTTTTCTGGCAAGGCCTAGAAGATATAAGAAAGTTAGATATAAAATGGATATAACACCTATTATTTGGCGAAGAATAGATGAAAAACGACTTTAGTAAAGTTTGCCAGGAAGCTGTTGGATACAGGCCCTCTTCCCTTCCATAGTTTTCCGCAAGAATCCTATGTTTATGGCTGAAATGATGATGATGAAGATTGAGATCTTTTGGCAAAGTATTCAGCTGAGTACTCTAGTTTTCAGTAAATTGCTCTCGATATCTATTCAATCACAGTAAACGATTCAGGTTTTACCTTTGCGCAGTTGGCTAAATAACCTTCTCATAAAACTGTGCACAATAAACTCGATAGTTTACGTTTCGTTGCGATACGTTATTCAACTTGCTGAATTTCAGACCCGCATAGCACTGAGGCAGTACGTAAGGGAAACTATTTCTCAGAATTCAAGGCAACATCCAAGTTTATGCTACTGTTGACAACTTGGCTACGTTGTGGCTCGATCTAACAAGTTTTCAAGTTATCTATAGTACTTGCATATATATATTTTGTTATACGAGCTGATGGAACAAGCAAAAAGCCTGAAAAAAAGAAAAAGCCCGATGTTAAGTGGTTACCATCGCCTATAACAAAGCATTGCCTTGTAGGTGCCCTGATGCGTCGTAAGGATCACTTTGAAACGTCCTAAAACTAGGTGTTTCAAGATGCTAATTCCGCAAGAAAGTAATCATTTAAGCTTCAAGATCCAGCTTATTTATGCAGCCGAAAGAAGATGACGACATCGGGCCAAAGTTAGTTGATATCTCGACTCCTTGATATCTGTATAAGATTTCGTTTGTGCACGTGTCTCGTTAGATCGTCGCAAACTCGCTGTTACGTGACCAGTTACATTATTTGCAGTGTAAATTCTGACTTGACATCAGAATTCTTAGCAGTTTGCGATATTTGATTTTGAACCTTATCTTAGAGGCGATGTTGCAAAATAAAAATATTTTATCTCGTTCGAAAAAATACTTTTAGAAAGTTGGTATGTAATGCAAACATACCAATTTGGTGTAAATAGACTCTTAGAAAGAATACTACTCAATGTTATGTGGACTATAGGTCATGGAGAAGAGATGAGTGAATGCAGAGATGACGGCTGACAGAGGGGAATGATGGAGGAAAATATGTTGTGCCGACCCCACATAAAGTGGGATATGGGCAAGAAAAATAAAAAGATTATGTGGTCTATATTCTGCAACACAGTGTAAACTAACGCAAGAAATAGTGGTACTACACCAAGTTACTGACATGTAATATTGTATGAAATATATTTTGTATTTTTGTATAGGTTATATTCATTAAAATTATAGGTTCAATAATCAAAATGAAATAATTATGTATATATTTATATTTTTTAAGCAGATTGTACTAAATAAAATTATGTGTTACATAAAATGTATAGATATAGTCACAGTAGAAATAAGTTAGCCAAATGTTTTAGTGCAATCATAGTAAGAGATATTGAAACCATCATGAAATAGATCTTTCATTCTCTGCTCAAAAAGCTCAATAAACTGAAGTCCTTCAACGCAGCTGCGTCTATAATCGCGTTTTGTTCCGCTTTGAGCCGTGTCTCTCAACTCAATAACCCCTCTTGAGCGATGTCGTCTGCCAGGCTTAGTCCTCTTTGAAGTACAAGTACGTAGTACGACTTAAAAGTTCATTGTCACTTTAGCAATGATGCTCAATACATTTCAATAAATCTGTAGAAAGATTTATTGATCATGCTGATTATTTGCAAAAAATAGTCGTCTCAAAGTTTTTTTTTTATACTACTAGCTGATGGAACAAACATATGGCCCACCTGATGTTAAGCGGTAACCATCGCCTATAACAAAGCATTGCCTCGTAGGTCACGCACGTCAGGAACGTGCCCTACGATGCACTGCCCTGCGTCCATCAACTTGAGTTGATACTGAAGCGACGCGGCGCAGGCAACGAAACGGGGCGTGTCTGCGGTCTGCGCCGCGTCGCTTCAGTATAATTCAAAAACGTCGCCTGCATACATTTTGTATGACATCGTTTTGAAGCGGCGCACGCCTGCGCCACGCCTGTTCCACGCCTGCTGCCTTACGTCGCTTGTGTATGTTTTAGGCCTAATAATCGTCAGCGATTAAAAAGCGTTGAAATAGTACGGACATTTTAATATCGGTACTCCAATCACTCAACCCTCGGTTAGAGTGACGTGCCGTATCTGTCACATCGAGACTTTTGCAGGCTTTGGGCTCAATCGAGACACAGTTTAGAAACATTTACAGAGAGGAGGCTTTTGGCAATTTGGGTTGAGGAGGTATGTTGTGCGCGGCAACTTTGAACTTTGAAATTATAAGTAAATGAACTGTCAAACTTATAGTTAAAAACAATCTGATTGGCAAAACAATCAGGTATATTTTCTGGCAGTCTTGGGAATAAGAACAAAAAAACCTTTTTTTACATAGTTAACATAGTTTTAAAATTGTCTTTAATTTAACCACTCTCATTCGTTTTTAGGGTTCCGTAGCCAAATGGCAAAAACGGAACCCTTATAGATTCGTCATGTCTGTCTGTCTGTCTGTCTGTCCGGCCGTGTCACAGCCATTTTTCTCCGAAACCATAAAAGCTGGACTGATGAAACTGGGTGAGTAGATGTATTCTGTGAACCGCATTAAGGTTTTTACACAAAAATAGAAAAAAAACTATAAATTTTGGGGGTCCCCATACTTGAAACTGAAACTCAAAAAATTTTTTTTCATCGAACCCATATGTGTGGGGTATCTATGGATAGGTCTTCAAAAATTATGTTGAGGTTTCTAATATCGTTTTTTTCTAAAACTATAAATTTGGGGGTCCCCATACCTGAAACAGAAACTTAAATTTTTTTTTTTCATCAAACCCATACGTGTGGGGTATCTATGGATAGGTCTTCAAAAATGATGTTGAGGTTTCTAATATAGTTTTTTTCTAAACTGAATAGTTTGCGCGAGAGACACTTCCAAAGTAGAAAAAAGTTGGTCCCCCCCCCCTCTAACTTCTAAAATAAGAGAATAATAAATCCAAAAAATATATATGTTGTACATTACTATGTAAACTTCCAACGATATTTGGTTTGAACGAGATCTAGTCAGTAGTTTTTTTTTTATACGTCATAAATCGTAAACCGCAATTTACCTTTCGACGAACTACAAAAACCTTTATATTATGTTAATTGATGCTACGGAACTCTTCATGGGCGAGTCCGACTCGCACTTGGCTGCTTTTTTTTTATTTATGTAGTTCGAAAGGCAGAATATTATTGTTTGCCGCCATGTGGTTAAAAATGAAATAATGTTCCTCAAAATAACAAAAAATAATTGCGAGTACCAAAAATGGGGAAAAATATCCTACCAGCTTATTTGCAAATAATGGATTCGGCGCAAAGCCGCAGGTATTACCTATTATTTATTGTGCTGCTTTAATTTAAAGCAAAAACAGGTATAGTAGATACCTGAAATGATGTAAAACAGGTATTCCCGCTATATACCACTTCACAGAATAACAGTATATTTTTGATGAAAAATCCAGTTTGCAACAATCATGAAATGTGTTTCGTAAAGCCATCTGATGGAACTGTTGTAATAAATTCTTTATTTTTTGCTCCAATAATAAAAATTGAGGCAACGCCAAATATTTTAATTATTTACCTACGTTTTTCAAATTAAGAATTAGATATGCTTGACCTCGGCACAAAGTATAAACATGCAGATAAAAAAACTGATGAACATATATTACCTAAACAACAAATTAAATATTTTAAAAAATTTAATACAAAATGCACATTTATTTTCTTTTTTTCTTTGAAATTACTTTTCAATTTATGAGTTATCTTATCTGAAACCCATGTGTTCCTTCTTTAATTTCGGTTGTTTGCAGAGAAGAAAGCAATTTGAAAAGAAAACAAACGGAAGCGTGCTTTATCGCTAAACCAAATTGAATTCATGATTAATCAGTTCAGAAAACACATGTGGGGTTGTTTACGCGGGTCCCGTCACGTATACGGTCCCATAAGATAGGTACCTAATCTATTCACAGAAATTAAAAGAAGAAGACTTGCTGAAAGTTAGTACCTAACTAATGAGTCGTTATTTTATGTATGTAATATATTATCATCATTCTCATTAAACTACTCGACACTGGCAAAATTGATCCGAAAAGGACAGATGCCATACATTAAGAAGAAGAAGAAGAGTCGTACCTATATCGTCAATCTCGAGAGGGTTTGTGTAACGCGTAGACAGATACAGGTGTAACGTGTTCTATTTTCAAAATTACAACGCGCACGTCACCACAATGACTGCAAGATGTATTCCAAATTCAAAATTATTTAGCATACATGAGCACAAAATGACAACTGCCATGCCGCACTTCCTGCAGCACGGCACGTTCGGGTAATACCTATCTGTTCAATTTTTTTATTTAAAGAAAATTTTAAAACTCACAACGCGATAGCAATGAGTATATAACGCTACGCTAAGACTAAGACGCGATAGCTTGATATTATGTACGAATTATGTACCAGGGATATCCCGCTGGTTTAAAAACAGGCGTGAGGATAGACCTGATAAAAAACGTCTTGGTGCCCAAGTTATATTCAGAAACTGCCAGAAAAGCGTGATCGTCATTTCCTTTTACTGAAAAAAGCTTTATAATAAAGAATTGCTGGGGAAGGTTGAATAGCGACTACAAACCGGAGGTCGAAGCGTAAGACGATGTTTATGACATAATCCGCAGCAACGTCTGGTTCAAATGAGATAAAACGTCTATGACAAATACAAAATACAAACTTAATCTATGGTACCTACTTACCTATAATTTCATGGGTTTGAGACTCTCTTTTAAGTATGGAAATACCTGTTTTAGAGAGTCTCGTTCTTTCGTAATATATTCTATGATGACTAAGAAAACTAAGTTCGGAACGAATCTAAAAATTTAAGCTATATTAGAAGTTAAGTTAAGGAAATAAGTTTTATTAAATTATGATTATGTCTATTAGATTGGTAAATGTGGTTCGTAATTAACAAAAAAAAATTATCCAGGTAAAATACGAGGAAGATAAACGTTTCACAACTTTGTGCCACACAGCAATTTGGATTTAAATTGCGTAGTCACATACGGATTCGGTACAGACGTTGTCACGTGATCGATTCGCGTGGAAACACGCGCTTGATGGATGCCCCGTGAATCACGGGGCATCACGGGCCGTGATTGAGCTGGCAATGCTGCCATGCTATGCCAAAGCCGAATCTGACGCGGCTTTGTACAGTTTGTAGCATGTTGAATAAAGAGCGAACATAGACAACACTTTTTTATCTGATACTGGACGATTAACATTGAGTCTTTATAATTAATTAATTAAACCAAATTACTGTGATCAACGTATTTTATTTGGCTCCATAATATCCTCCAAAGATATGACACCTACCATAGAGTGTTAGGGTGTTATTAATAATCCTGGCGTAGCGTTGGACTAGTTAATCCGTGTTTTGTCTCTTGCATTGACATGCAATTGTCAACTCGAGCAAAAGTGACAAAACACGGATTAACTAGTCCAACGCTACGCCAGGATTATTAATAACACACTTAGAGTGCACTGGTGGCCTAGTAGTAACGCCGTTTTCCGTCCCTCAGGGCGCAGGTTGAAATTCAGTCATGTACCTTGGATTTTTCTGTTTGGCTGTTCGGAAAATTTATGTACACAATGCCAGGGCTCTCAAACAGTGAAGGAAAACATCGTGAGAAAACCATAGCTTAGTCAGCTCTCGGACGTATTAACCATGTATTTGCTGTGGTCCACAGGAAATACATAGTCAATCCACAGGCCTAATCCACAGGCTGTGGATTAGGCTGACTAAGCTATCAGGATGGTAAAGGTGCTGGGCAAACCTATTCCATCTAAAACCTTGTGCCCACTATAGCGTCCCGCAAGTAGGACTCGAGTAATCACCAGTTGCCCCTGACGCTATATCATCTACATCAGATGCAAAGGCCTGTTTATTTTTTAGGGTGTTATAATTTACCTCTAATTAGCCAAAACTGTATTTTAAATTTATCTTGTCACTGTATAATTTTAATTGCTACTTTTACAGTCTGAATATAAAAAGTTATAGAATTGGCATAATGCCAAACCTTAAAAAGGCGTTCACTATGCTTGAGTAATATATTTTTAATGAGGTGTAGCTGCCTCGTTCGCTTCCGAATTGATTTATCTGCCACTTTGATGGTTATCTATAGGCACTGTGCTTTTAAACGAACCGTACCTAGTCTATGCGTGTTGTGGCATGGGCAATGGCCATGTTATAGTAATTGAACCCAATGTTTCGAAAAGGGCACGAGTCACACTTTACATCGAAATCACTACTGGGTGCCACTTTATTTATTTAGAAGTGGCGCAGATCATGTCTGGACCGCGCCAAATAGCAAACCCTGGAGGAGGCCTTTCGCCAAAGACAACCCGACCTATATACCGTGACGCCGGTGTAATATTAGAACAAACTTTTGCTTAGGTAAGTAAGATTAGTATAAACTAGTAGTAGTAGAACTTTTTGTGAAGGGCTCGTCCGGGGAAGTACTACCACCTACTAGGTATTTCTGCCGTGAAGCAGCGAAACACAGAAAGTTTCCGTTTGAAGGGTGTGGGTGCCGGCGAAGTTAATGGCACGTGAGGCTGAACATTCTGTAAGTTACCGTAACCAATACTGTTTTTTTAATACAGTTGCTCAAAAAGTGGCGTATTGCAGGGACGTATAGCGTTCGGGATGTGGGCTATTACACACGCGTGCTTTTTTTTTACCTTTCCCGCACTAGTGCTTTTTCTTTCCCAACTGTCAAAATAATGACTAAAAAGAAAAACCAACCATGAAGTTTTTACTAAAAAAATTCATCGAAGATTTTATGATTCATGCAAATACGTATTATTTCTAAAAAGAAGCTACTAATTTGTTTCATTAACAGATTTAATGATTTGATTGAATGAATTATGTTAGGTTTCATTTTATTTCATTTCATCTCATTAAATTTCATTTTCAATTCATATCAATAAAAAACAGCATTGCTGTGTTTCGAGTTGAAGGGTATGGGTGCCGGTGAAATCACTGACACGTGAGGCTGAACATCCGTATACCTCAAGTTGATGGTCGTAGGGCAGTGCATTGTAGGGCACGTTCCTGACGTGCTTGACCTACGAGGCAATGCTTTGCTATAGGCAATGGTTACCACTTAACATCAGGTGGGCCATATGTTTGTTCCATCAGCTAGTTAAAAATTTACCTCGCATGAATGATGTAAAGTAGAATGCTTACCTCGGTCATAAGTAGCTATTGCACCCTCGAACTATATTTACATCTAAATATCTCGGGTACACTCGATCCATTAGCGCCCTTTGCGAGCTGCGCTCGCACGGGCGCCAAAAAGGATCTTGTTCTGCAAAAGCTCACTTACTGCCCTTGTATAACAATCTACTATTTAAGTTCAGTGATACAAAGGCTTATTTTATTTATTTAACGCTACAACAACACACTTACTTCAAGCAATATCACTTACTACAAACACCTGATCATGATATTGCTTGTAGTAACAATAACGATATTTTAAAGGACGCATCAGTAAACTCTATCGTAGCGCAAACATAAAACTAAAAGTGGAGCTCAATTTACAGCATCAGAAACACGTTATATGGAGGAAATTGCAATGAAATTTTATACCCCGTGCATGGAAAGTTATAGGGTCGAACTACACTACACTCGCTGGATTGGTATAGTATGCAACATGGACTTACCTATAATATCTTAATCTATTTAAATACATTAAAAAGGCCCGTATGCAAAAACAATGCATGAGTCTGAGTCGAGCCTCAACCATGGATATTTTTACAGTTCTCCATTGAAAAGTGTCAAAAATGTATGCCCTATATGTTATATGTATGGTATATGTATAGGTAAACATGCGTGTTTTATATATCGTATATCTAGTTGCATAAGGTAAATGTTACACGATATATCACAATGGTAACATTTCATAATTTTCAAAATTATTTCGCGTTTAGCTCTCGTAGATCCTACTCTTGTATCTCGTCAAGTAGATGTACCAATAAATTCACATTCAATAGAAAATCAGTAATTTCGGGATAAGTTTTTTTGAAGTAGTAAATCAGTACATTTTGACATTCAGACTTAACCACCCGGAAACATTCAACTTTTTTTTTATTCATTTGTATCACAAGGATCACTTTGAAACGTCTTAAAGCTAGGTGAGTTTAGACGCCATACCAGTTCCACACGACCAAGCCTAGAAGAAACACACTCAAATATTTTATAATCGGAAGAAACCTAGTACCTATGTAGAATTTTTAACTTACCTTTGTGTGTGTAACCCGCGTGGATTTCAAATCTGAAATAGAAAAAAAAAATATGAGTGAATTAGTTACCCAAGTTACGTCGTTTAAGCCGAATTAAAGAAGTAATCGCACCTATTACGTGATAGATTCGAGTTTAGACGCATTACCTTGCAAACATCGTCTTGAGACGTGTTAGGTTTTATTCTTTTATTTGTGCAAAAAAAAAAACTAAATTCAAATATTTCTTTATTCAATGGTATCACAAGAATCACTTTGAAACATCTTAAAGCTATAGGTGAGTCTAGGTGCCAGTTCCACGCGACCACGCCTAGAAGAACAGGCAACAAACTACAGTTTGGTTCCTACCGTTTTGTTGTACAATCCTTCCACAAAGCAAAAATAATAATAGCAGTGAAGTTTCCTTAGTTCACTTAGGTGAATCTGAAACTTCCTTTATTGTTTGTGCGCATTCCAGTTTGTACAAACGTTCCTTGTTCTGAACGTTGTCGACTCATGTTGTCACAGACGTTTAACTGCTTTAACAAGTCGTTGCCAGATACCTAGATACCTGTGTAAACTTTTCTAATTGTGGCTCTACCCTCAAATGCATAGTGCGTAGAAAACAATGATATAACTTAGTTAACGACATTGGTGCAAAATATGTCAGTGTAGAAACTTTATTCTTTTTATATTGATTCAAAATTGAATGATCCTTGAAATGTTTTATATTAGCTGGTGCATGAAAACAGATTAAGAAGATATTTTATTAAGAAAATACAAACTTGGATACTTTACACACAAATAAAAATTCAAGACCGTACTATTCAAGTACCATGTTACAAAAATGTGATATTTTTTGTAACTTTCTTAGCTTAGTTTTCGTGAAACTGGAGAGTTTTTCAAACGTTCCTCATATTGCATTTCCTCCCTTCGTTCCACATAGCAGTTTCAAGCAAGTATGCCTAGTAATTAGACGTTATTAAACATTCCTTCTTTCTCGTCGAGTAATTTAACTGAGAGCATTTCTTACTGCTCGTTTGTTCCGTATGAAAGGCAAAGTAACATTAAAGTCGCACGATGGACGATCAATGCAAAGAATCCGTAAGAAAACGATCATAACAATGGTCGAGAAGAAAACACAATAAAACAAAGCATCTGCAATATTCATTCGGCTCTTTTGAATTAAGGCTTGTCTAAGCACAACGGGGGACGAGCGAGTCTGGAGCGAAATCGCACAATTTTCCAGCGTTTTTGATATTCGAACGGTAAATGTTACAACAGTTATGCAATAAATATTTCTGATTTCTTAAACCAATTCAAAAATATCAAAGAGAATGCAGTGGCCTAACGTTTGTGGTTTTGTTATGATGCTGATTTTGATTGAATTCTGACTAAAAGTAATCTATATCATTTCTCTCTCTTATAGCCCCTTCCCACCGGTGCGTGATATCGCGCACCAGCCCGCACCAGCTCGCACGACACACCAAGGGAACGGTCTCGTGCGCCGAGTTGCGCGGAAGCACAGGAGCCTTTTCTGTGTGCGTTGCCGTGCGTCGTCGTGCGCGGTGCGTGATGATCTGCAGAACAACGCACCGTAGGAAGGCAGCATTAGACATTAGTACTACATAATTGGAATTAAAAACCAACGATAGTAGACTACCTTAAGAAGGTAAGAATAAAGAAGATATGTTGATATTTGACATTTATTGTGACAGGCAAGCGATTAAATACTTCCAATGTATACTGAAGAGCTATATTGAAAGGAGTGGATAATACATAACAAGACGATAAGTTAAATCAAACACACGAGCTTCCAGGGATTTTACTCCACAAATGCTCCAAAGACCAAACTTGCGACTGCAACGCATCGTATTAGCTGTTCTGTGTAGCCAAGACACAAATCGGTTACCATTCGCATTCACACATCAATAAAACATTCGAATGCATTATTCAACATCAAAATCAAATGAGATACTTGACACTTTCGATCTGTATAAAGAATGGATCGTTTACAAAATGTCACAGACGTTCTTCTGCGCCACTCATCGCTAGGGCTATCACAGTCTTTATGGCGCTATAATAAATCTGAGGGAAATGGTTCGGAATATAACTGAAGTGTATCAAGGAGACCGACACTCGGGAAAATATGTCGCGCTATTTTAAAAGCGGTGAGCCAATAAGTAAGTGCACTCTCGAGTTTGTTTCTAGCACAAAGTTGCTTGTAAAACTTATTAGCAGCTTTGAAAGAACGAATGGCTTTTAACTATTAGTAGGTAACAGCTACAAATAGAGAAACTTGTTTATAGAAATATAAAAAAATAGAACCGTATGTATTGAACGTTTACGTACATATATATTGTTATAATTGTTAAATTATTATAATTAAACCCAAAACTAAAATATAGTTACCTGAAAGCACTTTATCAGGTTTCTAAGACAGGTGAAAGAGTAAGCTGAAGCAGCCCTAGCATCAAATGAAAGCACGTCGAGTTGAATGCATCGTAAACATAGCTCCGCATTTATTGTGTTGACGTATGCAATTATCAGCTCTTTGCCTATGCAAATAGAACTATCGATCTACCGTTCACTACCGATCGGGATGTTGTGTCACAATAAATAGCATCACATTGTACCCGAAAACGCGTTCTACAAATAATGCTTGTGTGCAGGCATTATTTGTAGAACTTGTTTTCGGCGACACCAAAAAAATGAAACAAAGCTACTGAAATATTGTGTTTGCTTTTTCAAAAGCTGGACCGAAACACTTAATACTCCGTTTTCCAAAAGAATTCCGACCAACAAACAAACCTTAGCTTTTAGAACGTTTGTTCCGGGCTTGAGTCTTGTGTTAACAAATAAAGCTGAATTTCCGAAATGTACCTCGACGACAACTGTAAAAAAAGACTGAAAAAGACTACAGTTACCAAAAAAATGGATTGGGACTTCTAAGCCTAGGTATTTTTTTGCCTGGTTTATCATGAGCGTGTCTATATTCAAATGTTCAATGCTCAATATTAATTGCATACATATGGTTTAGTTTAGATTCATATTAGTTCTTAGGTGTAAATCACATGGACCCTGTGCAGGGTAAAGCAACAGAGATAGACCGAGATTATAGATACCAAAAGTAGGAAGGATAATATGATATCTTTATAAGACGTTATTATAGTAATTAAGTTAAGCTGTTTCTATGTACTCATAGTTGGCTTTATTGTTCAATCTTTCAGTTCATTCTTCTGAAATAATTTGATTGCCTTTTAGATTAAGTTCTTATATATCTCTTAAATATTAGCATCATCAGTCGGGGTATGGAAGTTTGTTGTTAAAGCAGCAAAGCCTCTCATTCGGCTTATGGTGCTCAGATAGAAAACTGGAAAATTCGTTTCAGTCCCTTTGCACCCTCGGTGAATACTTTATGATTTACCTACATTCGCAGGGTAAATAAATATACAGACACACCCTCATATACCCCGAGCATCAATTCTGGTATAATCGATTCGCTAGCGAATCAGCCAGCCAGATAATAAATGACGATACGATACCGAATTAATTTGATATCCACAAAAGTCAGAATCCGTAAACGTATCGGTAGATGTTCCCGATACACTGCACAACAACGAAGCAACACTTCACAATTCAATAATCGGTACCACGCAGTGCAAATGAACACTACAGGAGCCTAATTCTCGGGCCGACCGAGATTTTCAATGTCCCTCAAATACACATTGGCATTGCACAACCCCGCACGTTTTCTACGTTTTCCGTATATCGTAGCTGTCGAGGCTTCTACGATGGGGTCGTCGATGAGGAAATCATCCATTCTCTCTACGAAAACAAGCAATAAAATAAAACTGCAAAATGATCCGAGATGAGCCGAGGATTAGGCTCCAGATCCATAATTTCTGATAATTTCCATTCATAATGCCTCTAAGATCCGTCTGCTAAGCTATAGGTATGACTGTTTGAGGACCATTATTTATTAAATCCGGTATTTTAATTTGATTATGGACATACATTTTTTCTACTGTTGTCACGATTTTTTTATAATATACTCTATGGACTAAGAATGTGACTATAAGCTTTCGTATCTGTAAATTCTAGCCGTGAGATTTTTTGCATCTGAATTTGGAATTAGTTTTTTTTTTCGTTAATTATTATTTTGCTGTGTCTATAACCTAAAACAGTCTTTATTCTGAGGCCTGAAATAATAACTAAATAACCAACCCTAGTGACAAAAGCTTTTATATCATTATAATTTAGCCACTTTATGCCTCCCCCATATAAATTTCACGGATAACCTAGGATGAGCCTTTTTCCTCAGAGTAAAGACTAACCTTTTTCATCCTCCATTTTTCCGCGACTTACAATGTCGTCAGCCATTGGTCGAAGGGCTTTCCTTCGTTTTTCAAACATAAAACCAAACAAAAGAAACTCGCACAGAAACACATGATGACGTTTTAAAAATGGTATTAGTCCATAGATTTATAGACTCCTAGCTTGCGCAGTATTCCAACCTCCTTGTATTGGTCTTACAAACACCTCATTTGTTGAGACGACGGAGTATAAAGCTCTATAACAATCCGGAACCGTCCCACTACACCTGCATTACTAGAAACAAACCTACAATACCGTTCGCTTTCCGAGAAGAATGAAGTCGTGTCCATTTAGCCATACCGCACCCGCCAATCAACAGTAAGATCTATCTACAAGCAGGTAAGGTTCAAAAGTGTTTGGAAGATTTCATCTCGACCTGTCTACTAGCTCATCAGCTAGAGCCAGTACCGTTGTGTGGCCTTAATCAGTACTGTTTGGTGAATGATGCATTTGGTCCAGGAAATGCGTAATATTTAAGACTACCTAATGGAACCCTTTATTTAATTTGGTTCTCATGACTTAGTTTGAGTTACCACCAGAAGGTGGGTTATTGCCTTTGTCGATGAATTCTCACGATGTTTTCAATCGAGGTTTATAGTTATTTTTCTTTTAGCCAAAACCGGGACCAATTTTATGGACACACGAGGTTTAATTGTGAAGTATTTTGGGAACAATTTTTGTAAAATGAGCCTCGGTTTTAGTAACAAACCTCGATACCTTGATAACAGATAGAGATGAAAGGGTTTTAACGTGCTTTTATTATTAGCCTCTGCTGAAACAGATTTTTTATTTTAATTTTTATCTGCCAATTATAAAAATAGTCGTGTATCATTTAGTTATTTAGTGTTCAATTCTATCGCAGCAATAATTCAGGTTTGTATGTAGAATGTAGAATAACCTTGATTTTATTTGAGTGTGGGTTTGCGAATTTGTAGAGTCGGTATACCGACTTAAAACTTTCGATTCTAAATTACCGGCCGAGCACAATAACTCAGCTTTATCTAAAGCTAAGGCTGGAAAATTGTGTAAATTCTATTGCCTTTTATGCCAAGATTATTTTAATTAATATAAAATTTAGAGAATAATGTACTTTATCTTGATCTATTAAGTTGTCAGCTACCTGTGTAGGAGGATGAAACGGAATAAACCTAAAACACTGCCTCATCCTGATTACACTTTTATCTCAGCAATCACAATGATTGAGTATATGCTGAAAACAGGTTGCCTGCGCTGGGTGAAACAGGTTTCTGGTGTTTACCGGCACTGGTTCTGGTGTAACATTACGAGTTTTTAGTTAAGGCCTTTTTGATTATGGAATACTAAATCCCGGGATTGCTTGATTTAAATGGCGATTGGCGTATCAATGTTAAGTTTACGTAATGAAATCCCGGTGACCACCCAAGAATCCGGTCATTGGTGGTCATTATAGAAGATGCGGACCGAATTGAAAGGATAATTGAATTGCTATTGTTGATGTAATTCATCTTCTGCCTGTCTTGCTGCCCGTTCTATGCGTTTTAATGTATTTGTCTGGTCGCTTCTTTTTAAAATAAATGTATTTTCTTTCTTTCTTTTGTATTTTTTCTTTCTTAGAATTGGCAGTTCTTAGGCAATTTGCAGATTTTGTGTCTTATTCGTGCTTACGCCTGATGCCATTAGGGTTTTGGCCGTAACCTGTATAATAAGCAACAAACTAATTACCCGAATATCGTGAGCGCAGCTGATGCGTAGAACGAAATTTCATATAAGAAGTGCTTTATGCGCAGATTTGTCACGTGGCTCGTCTAAGGACAAGTTACTGTGTGACGCTTACAATAGTTTTACCAAGGCCTATTTTCTACGTGAATGAGGCCAAAGGGCCGAAGTAAATAGAGTCACGAGAAACGTGACAATAACACGATATCTCGAAATATCCAGACAATGAGAGATGACGCGTCACGGATTCTCGCAGATTCTATATTCTGTATTTATCTACCCACTTATCTTCATTGCTTTTCGTTTCTTTTCGGTGAAAGAACTTTCTGATGAATAAATAAATATCCAATAATAAGAATATGAATACTTTTGCATTTTTAGTATCTTCACATGTTTTATCTAATTTTACGAAATTATACCTACATGCGATGCCGGGGAGGGTATTATTTTATTTGTTAAGATTGTACAATATGATCACATTAGTTCCTAATGCACTTACTCAACTATTCACGAAAGGAAACCAGAGAACTACTTAAAACTTAATGTTGAAAAAAAACCAGTCGAGTATTTCATTTCTCATAGAAATGGTTCGTGCGCTTACTGAACCGAGTGATTTTCATTACGGCACTTGAAAACAAAATGCCCTACTAAGTGAGGTGAGTACACTTACTTTTGTATGAGCTGTTCTGAATAGAGCCAATGCGAGCTAAGCTGCGGCACATGATAGAACTCAAATGCATTAGGCGGCCTGACGAGCAACCAGGCGACCATGACAATGAAATGAAGGCAATTCTGTTGCAATAAATAACTTAAATTAATTAAATTGTGTGATAATTAATAATTTTTTTTTATTAAAATGGAACCGAAAATTAACATAATAATGGCAATGAAAAGTTTAGATGTACGTTAACAGAACAAATACTTTCATACCATATTGCCAGTTTTGTTTTGTTAGTTCTAAAAACAGAATTGCCACCATCAGTCTATGCATGCCGCGCCACGCACCGCTTGAGATCGTCAAATGCGTTTGGGTTCTCATTCTCTTCTTTAGGTTTACAGCTTCCCCTATTATAGTACGATTTTTTTAAGGGAAAAACAAAACTAATGTTCTTCAAAATACAATAAATCTAGTTCCTTTTTTGAAATACCTACAACAATGTAACCATAGACTTAGGAAACTCTTTAATGGGGTTCCACCCTCTTTGAATGTAAGCTAGTTCTATTTTTTTATATTAAGATCAAAGCCAAAACAAATTAGTATTTTCAAAAAACGGATCCCTTGTCAGACATAATTTTTAACAAGATATGACTGACTAGATATATCAAAATACTACTCGCCTTACATGTTATTTATTTCATAATATTCGTCCGTTATTTGCAATATGTATGATTATTCGTCGTACAGAATGTCCGAATATTCATGAAGTACCAAAGCCGCTTACTCGAATAAGTCTAAAATCGAGTGAATCCAAATCGGACCATCCGACCCCCGAGCCAGTCGGCCGAGAAATGTGTTTTGTCCAATTGCCACTACGCCACAAGCCAATACGTATAGCCAACTCAGTATATGTCGGTGATGTGTTTAGCCAATGCCGGTCATCGTCGGTCCAAGCAGATTATTAGAAGGCAAGAAATAAAAAATAAAATACATGTGTTTGACTTATAGACGTACACGTGACAAATACATTAAAAAACCTACACAGAACGGACAGCTGAAGACAAACAGACAATGTAGAGTACCTACTTAGGCCAAAAAAGCCCCCTATTAAAAGCCCCTTATTTAGATAACTTAGATAGATAGATAACTTTTTTTATTTGGCTCAAAAAAAACAAACACAGCTTACCTAGGTATAAATAAAATTAAACAACAGAAAGAGAAGAACAGAACATTGAGTAAAGGAACGGCTACACAATAAAAAAACATAATAAGAGAAAAAGAAAACATAGAACACATACAGAAACACATAGAAAGAAATAAGTACCTACACACATAATCCTAGTTCTATTTCTGAAAAAAGGGTGCCGACAGTATCCAATTAGGTAAGGTAAGTATGTGCTTATGAGCCAAAATGGTCCTCACTCAGCTTAAATGCTGCTTCGCCTCCAAAAAGGGGACGAGGCAGCGCTGGTTTTCAGTGATATTTAATAATTTTGTGGAATTGTCGCGCTTTTGTGACATATTTGTCACTTTTATTAATAGCCTAAGCGCGACAATTCCACAATTTTGTCACTTTGTGACATATGTCGAATTGTCAGCTTTATTAAACAGGGCCCAGAACTGGGTCCCAGCCAGTGCCGTCCCGTGCTGAATGGTACAATAGTACATTGTTACCCGAGTGTTGAAAGTCACGTTTTTTGAGTCCCGAGACGGGTTTGGCGCCAGAGCGTTAGCGAGGGCGCCAATGGAGCTTGAGGGACTTAAAAGACTTTCACCCGAGGTAAACACTGTGCTTTTCATTACGAATACAAGGAAAGTAAAAATAAAAACATGAATGAAAAATTTGTGAAAATGAAGATTGAATTGCCGCCTTCCCGGTTTTTTTTTCTTTTTCTCTGGCGGGCCTTCGGCTACGGCTCGCCAGCATTATTCAGCCATTATTTTCATTTTCATAATTTAAAAAATGGTAAATTGTTTGCTCAAATCTATGTTATTTTAAATAAATAGTTGAAGTTATATCTTAATCAAGTAATTTAGAAGATATATTATTTATTTAATACTATCTTTATGTTATTTAAATTTTACATTGCGCTCTAATTAGAGTTTTTAAACTTCTTACCGTTGTAATGGGTTTCCAACCTACTTGCTGAATAAAAAGTTGGAATTTGGTTCAACCTCCTTGCAGTTTAGAAAGTTGGAACATGGTTGAATAAAATAGAACTTGTTTTTTTTTATAATTTGACAGCTGTCAGTAGAAAGCGATTCTCCCTAGGGCTGAAAGTAGGTATATATTACTTTCAATTAGGCCCCTCAGGCAACTTCAGACCTACTTTCAGAGTATGAGCAATGAAAAGATTATTAAGTCAAATAGGCCCCGACTCAGCTTTTTGCTGCCTGAAATGGCAGTAGGCTACCATGCCAAGCAAAGCTGGTTTTCGGTCATTATTCTCAAACGAGAATTTTAAAAAGTTTAATTAAAACTTGTTCTAGTCCATTGTTCTGGCCAGACGGTTTCGCCCACTACAACCGGACAAAGGTTGTCTGTAGAACCCTAAAATATCAAATCTTGTTCTCTAAAATATCGTTACCAAATAAACATTATTGTATCAGACTGAACATTATCTTTTAGTTTGGATTCGTAATAATTTAATAGTACGAAGTATGTTAATATAAATAATAAATACTGTGGACCATTCACACAACACTCAAGCCCCAAATTAAGCAGAACTTGTACTATGGGAACCAGAAAGCTGATATAACACTCAGGTATACATTTTATTTTATAAAAATGTACATACTCGTAGGTACTTAAAATAATTTAACAACCAGACAGAGAAGAAACATCGAAAACACATATTTGTGTCCACCACACAAATATGTATTTTCGATGGCCACGACCTATGGCGCAGAAGGCAGAGCTACTACCAAATGATCTGTGAGGCCAGACAAGTATTTTAATATAGTTTTTTCTCTGACTCTTATATTTATCGGAAATATAGTTTAGTACACTTCATCATCATTATCAGCCTGAAGAGGTCCACTGCTGGAAATTGGCCTCCCCTACACATTTCCAGGAAAAACGTTTCTGAGCTCTTTCATACCAATTTCCCGTGATCTTAACAATGTCGTCGGTCCATCTGGTGGGTGGCCGCCCTACGTTTCGTCTTCCGGTTCGTGGTCGCCATTCGAGAATCTTTATTACCCTACGGTTGTCATTGCCACTTCAACTTAAGTTCAACTTAAGTTTACATAGTAAAGGTTACTATAGAGCGCTCGATCTATGCACCTAATTTTAGACTGTGTCAATTGTGCCTGAATGGAAGTGAAGTTTGTTTATCTAACAGCGCTGGTAATTCGGGATTCGGGCGAGCGACAGTTTGTCGACCAATGCATTTACCAACCCAATGTGCTCAGTTCTACCGACCACACTGGTTCACTGCGTCTAGTTTTTATCAGCTCGTATTGATTTCATAGTTTGTGATTTATAATAAACGAAATATGAACTGATCACGACGGCATAAGTCTTTGAATCAGTCAAACGGAAAATTGAATCGATATAAAACTTCATAGGACACTGGTAGATTTATGGAAACTGGTAGATTTATTAAACTAACAGTAAATTAAATATTAAATTCCGATCTCCTATTGGTCACAAAATGTTTTAATTACGATATCATCAACTCCTGTGACTTCGTCAAGTATTCAAAGTAATAATTTGCGCCAATGAAAATTATTGGTGATCTTATCTAGCAAAGACAAGTATTTCGCCACGAGTCAATACCAAGTCAGGAGTTTTCAAGGTCTGAAACCGGTTCTGAATCACTTTTATCGAGCATTGGACCAACTGTAAAGTAAGTCGATCTGATTTCATTGCCTCTGGCTGTTGAACCGTTATTACAATAAAAAACCGACCAATTGCAAGTCGGAAGCACGCACGAAAGGTTTCGTAGGTACCATTAGTTATAAAAACGGTAAAAAATGTTTTTCAGCGCCATCAAAAATCAAAAAATCTAAGACCATTAAATGTCTGTTGTATGGGAGTTGTAGTTAAAGAATTGGTTTTTAATTTTATTTAATAGTTTATTTTTCAAGTGAATAATATAACTCAATATTCTGTGAATATTTCAAGCATTTACATGTTACCGTTATTAATATCGAGCAACAGCACAAAAATCACGTTTGTTGTATTGGAGTCCCTAGAATATTTATTTTACTCTGCTTTTTAGTATTTGTTGTTGTACCGGCAACAATAATACATCATCTGTGAAGAAATTTTAACTGTCTTAATATCACGGTTCATGAGCTAGTGATAAGCGCACAGACAGACAGACAGAAAGACAGACAGACAGACAGACAGACGGGTAGCGGAATTTTAGTAATATGAACCCGTTTTACCCTTTGGGTACGGAACCCTAAAACACTTTAGTTGAACATGAACGCGGGAATTTAGGTCGTAGGCAATAGTTTTTCGAATCTCAGAGGTAGCTATGATAGAATGGTACTAGTAAATTAATCAATAAATTTATTGAGAGCCGTGTAGTTTTGGAAATGACGCGATAAATGAGTAGACTGTAGTAGACTCTTATAACTGGCCTCTCAGCTCACCTACTCTCTCTCTACTCCTCATCATCATCATGGTTACTCTAGTAGCTCTGCCTTCTGCACCGTGTGGGTTCGATCCCCACTGAGAACAAATAATTGTGTGGTGAACACAGATGTTTGTTCTCTGTCTGGTTGTTATATTGTATTTTAAGTATGTATTTAGTATTATAAAAACATGCGTTGAGTGCACGAAAGGAGACTTTCTCAGGCGCACTTAAAATCCTTTCACAGCACTGGTTTCAAAGAACCAGTGACACGATAGGAAGGAAGTATGTATTTACAAAAAAAATGTTTTAAGTATTATACCTAATATCAGCTATCTGGTTATCATAGCACAAGCTCTGCTTAATTTGGGGCTAAATAGTGCTGTGTGGGTTGTCTACAGTTTTTGATTATTTCTAAATACAGATTTGTAGACGATGCATCTCAGGAGTTTGGCTATAACGAACCGGCTCGATCAACAACTGTATTACACAGCTTCCGATATTTTTTACCAGGATTTACCGCTCCAGCCTCGGGATTTACAGCTTTGACCGAAATGCTTACCCACAGCATTTTGTTAGCTTTTTATTGGCAATTTGTTACCTTGTGTATCTTTTTGGGATTCGTGATTCGGCCCGCAAATTGAACTCTTGATGTCGCCCCTGATTTATTTATTGTACTTAGACCAACCTACTTGCTGGGGTTGGCTTCGAAGCTTTTGAGTGGGTAAGGAAATTTCAACAAGGGTTAAGGCAGCGTTTATCGGTGATAATATAATTTAAAAAATCGGTTGTCTGTAAAGTCGGTTTACTGACGATAGTTGAACGTGATAACGTCATAAGAAAATACTCGCGGACTCGGACTCAGACTCGGACTTGGACTCGAACTCGAACTCTCGGACCCGGACCCGGAACGCGACCGAACCCTTACCCTTACTCTCATTTACCCTTACCCTCATTTACCCTTACCCTCATTTACCCTTACCCATTACCCGACCCCGGCTCGGGCTCAGGTAAATGGAACGACGAAACGACGTAACGACGCATGAGTCATGTTTTTTCGTGCGTGCAGCCGGCTCCATCGATTTATAAGACGTTATCACGTCAAAAACTTAAGAAACCGACTTCATGACCAAACTGCAGAATCGATTTTTATGAAATTTCTATGGGACAATGTGAAAGTAAATTAGCCTAAACAGGACGAAATTATGCGATGGCAAACATAAAAAAAAATTAAAACTAATAAATTTCTATGGGACTAATCTGAAAGACCTTTCAGAAGAATAAAGAATTTTTCAAATCGTCTATATATGACAAAGTTATGCTATAACAAATATAAAAATAAAAATACATTCGAATTGAAAACCTCCTCCTGCTTAGATGCTACTTGAGTACCTATCTAACATCCTATATGTTTAAATGCAATGCATACATATTTGATATTGTAATTTTCATGTTGTACTCACTTTATTTTCCTCTTGCTTTTAAATTTTTTGATATCTTCCAATTTGTTTACATGTGGGTCAAAAAAATAAGTTTTTTTGGAGGATTCGGCAATGTTAGCTGTCATAAAAAGTGCACTCAAAATATCCCGCTCGATACACATTATCGAACGGATACCATTTACGGAATAAAATATTGGTGGTCTGGTTCGGTCAGTCATTTCAATATACTTTGTCCTAAGTGGGGATATACAGCTCACAACCACAGCAATCAATCAATCAATCAATCATTTATTTGCAAGTAAGAAATTTACAGTTTATAAAAAAAGTAAATCACATTTTTACAGCACAACAAAACACAGAAGCGCAGAGGGCAGAGCTAGAACGAACGAAGCTTTGACGTCAATCAAAATTGAATATCAATAACACGTCCCGAGCCTATAAGTTTATAGTTTTGGGTATCCCAAACATACTAATCAAAGTCAAAATCACTTTCGTTTTATAAACACTATTGGTGGTTTTTTGTATTGAAGAGAAAAATAGAAAAGGGATTTCTCGTTCCATATAATCGCATTTTTACTTCCGAATTTGTGGGCCATAAGATTTCCCCAGCGCAGTAACTTTTAGAGGATTGCTTGTAAACACCGTGCCTTCTAGAGAAATGGCCGTTAAGTAAGTAATAACCTCCTTCCCTGTATCTGTTTTTACGTCAAAGCAATAAAAACACACCGGGCCCTAGCACCAGCTATGATAAGTTAGTACCTGTAGACCATTTTGCGAGTCTATCGCGACAGTTAGTGAGGTGAAATATTTGAAGTGCGCCTCCTTTCGTGCACATAATTTTCAAATTTTTCGGCTCTCTTCTTTTTCAAAGTTTACTCGTGATGCTTTTTGTCTTATTAGACTTTTCTAGAACTCTGTGACAAAGAAACTTCAAGTAAGGTAAAAAGAGATTGATATGAACTACGCTAGCAGGTGGTTTGACCTGGCTCCATGACTTCAAAGCGCAACCGTTCATGGCTGGCTTCTTATTACTCTTATTGTTTGAACCATGAACCTTTATGTTATAATATTACAATGAAGAAAGTGCTTATGTTGAAAGTTGCGATCTAAAGAAGGGCAGAAGTAACAATCTAATTCTCGTTCTTAAACAAAATCTAGTTTACCTACTCTATTTTTTTTTTAATGCCATATGATATAATTTACACAAAGAAACTTACAATTAAACAAATATTTACAAAATGTACAAAATACACAATAAACAGTTGAGCTATCTGCAAATCGTTACAAACGATCTAGAGATAGCTCAACTGATCCAAATCAGTGGCAGACAGAAGCGTCCCCAAGACGCTGGTGGCATTGCCACGCTGAATAGCAATGCTTATACGCTGCGCCAGATACCCACCAGCTCTTGGGTCACGCGTCGCTTCGATCAGTCGCCTAGACAAAATTTTGGAGACCCGCGAGGCCTCGGTAAACCTACTACCCTACTCTATTATTTATTTGTCTCCATAAAAATTGTGCAAGATTTTAAGGGGTACGTAACAATTTTATCTATGGGCTTCGGTAATCGAGGCCATATTGCTCGCAGCATCACTCAGACTGATCAATCGATACTGCTCACCCAGGCGAGTTGAAAAATTCGCGTTTTGCCTGTCGTGATCACCCATTCCATCAATACTTGCTATAAAATAAAGCACACACAAAGAATTGTGTACATGCGAAAATAGATGATCAGCTCAATTTGTACTTGATTACGAGTTATGTTTTCCTAAAGAAGTCCTTGATGACAATGTTAAATTTATATGGATAATACGGCAATCAATATACTGAATGCTAAGTTTTTCAAACTAATCAATCAGAAAACACACAAAAAATATCAGTTTAATCAGCATTTTTTTGTGCAAAACATTTTTATATTATTTCCCGATATATATAGGTTCCTAATTTAAAGATCCTACAGATAAATAAAAATGTAATAAAGGATCGGGTAAAGTTCAAAACTAAAAGATACCTTTAATTCTTCAAGATCCAAGTAAATGAAAAGTACTTAAGAGCTGATAACTTGGAGGATTCGTTTAAGCGAATGTATTTAATTTGAAAAATGCCTTTATATAAAGCTAGTTACTTGAAGACGTTTAAAGTTCGCTCAATTACGGTCCAGACCAGACTGGAATTGGTCGTCAATCTATCTTCGCAGATATTACGCCTGTGGCTGTAAGTAGCTACCTTTTATTATTATCTGAAGTACAAGGTATTCTAAGCTTTGACGCTGAGTTTTAATAAATAATTTTACAGGCCCGTATCAAGTAGCGCCTTTTTGACTTTAGATTTCAATCAAAAACCTTGCTCAGATTACGGATGTTCGTCGTCTCTCTTTGTTTACTTTGATCAGTATTAATTTAGTTTGGTATAGATGGCTATATCAAAACCAGTGAATGGCTTAATGTGCTTTAGTGAGAGACTTTTCTCGCGTACTGCAACAGTAATCTATAATAGAGCATGCAGCTGTTTTCTTTCGTAAAGCCGCCCGAGTGTCTGAGCTACAACAAGCAACAATCGAATTTTAGTTTGGTTTACAGTCCAAACAACATTTCAGTTTAAAACACTGCAAAGCTGAAACTGTAAACTAAAAGCATTCGCTCTTAAACGACGCGACATTTATCGAAAAAACTCAAGTATTCAGCGTCGCTTAGGGCGCGGTGTTTGCTCGGTAAAGATTGAGGGCCACGTCCCCAAAGCCTGTTTGCTCGGCCAACATCATTGTGCATAATCTTTTCTGCTTTTTGCTGTCGACTCTACGTGTTGGTTCGCCGCAAATGACTTGCCTACTTACGTGCAATGGCTGTGAGAAGCCTGTTGGCAATCTGTCTGCGGCGAGCTAAATTGTTATGAGCTTCGTTATAATATTACGCAGTGCCCGCAGCTGCTTCTCTGGTAATATGGTTTGCATGCATTATTGCACACTTGCTTTTGGTTTACCTATTTTCCTAAGCGTTCAAAGCGAGAAGGATAAGTACCGACTCAAAACTTAGTATGTTTCAAATTATTAAAATAAAAGCTTTAATTTCGGTGAAAGCTTGTTGGATGTTCAATTTGTACAACCAGAAAGTTTTACATTTAATTAATTGCTAACTTAACTTTATTTCACCAAAATTGTGACTGATATCTCAACCGACATTTTACCGATCGTGTTCAATTCTCAACTTTTCCAATATTCCAGCGAAAGCTCCGCGAAATTCTTTGATAAGCGATTTGTAATCACGTCGGAGCTTCCATTACGAATTAAAATATAATCCGCTAATTAAAGCGAGCAGCTTACACCGAGATTTTGTAGAAAAGAGCTTGCGGCGAGAAACAATCTCTTTTGCTGGAATTTTCAAGTCTCAATGAGTTTGTCTCTTACAGACGTTTAAGTGCTTCTCACTTACACAGGAAAAGACTTCCTGTTTTTCTTGTTGCTCATCAATCTCGCACCATGGTTTCACGGATTCCTTTAGATTACCTATGACTTAGATATGTAATATGTATCATCGTTTTTTATCTACCAGAACTAATTCAACAGGTAAAAAAATGGTAATCTTTGACTTATTTGAAAAAAAACATGGCTCATTTATAACGCAACTCGTGTTAAAAACGTCAGTTTAGTTCTCGAAAAAAATTACGGTTGACAGCGTTGCCTTTTCATACTTGAGTTATGTAATAGGAGGACTGGTTGTTTAGTAGTGCATCTCATAAGGTATGTTTGCGCGTTCGTAAAGAAAACCCGGAAATCTTAAATTATGTAATCAGTGCAACGTCCAGTGGAATTCTGCCAGTTCCACTACCGCCTGTGTAATGTTAGTACTGGTATCTTAGAGACGTCCGCTATACGGAACTTAACCGTTAGTAGAGGTGTCAAGTTTTTGCTATGGAGGTCGCTGTATCTACTATACTATTATAATAATGTATATTATTATCATTCAATTGTTTCAGGCCAGGTTAGGAGTACCCTAAACCGACGAGCATGTATAAAGAATGTTATGAGAGTGAATGAAGCGAAAGAGGTGTGTCAGGATCGTAGCAAGTGGAAATACGTGATCTCTGCCTACCCCCATGGGAATAAGGCGTGATTTTATGTATGTATGTAATTGTTTCAGGCAACAGGACATCATCATCATGTAAGCCCGTTTACACCCACTGCTGAGTAGAGATCTTCTCTTTATATAATTCAGGGCCCATAAATAAAAGAAACAAAGATAAATAGATAGATATATAAATAGATAAGAAAATGATATGATACCTACATAAGAATAATATCAGTAATCTGGTTCCCATCGTGCAAGCAAGCTATTAGTTTGCAGCTAGGCTAGATTATAAAAAAAATATAAATTTATTATTTATCTGCTATAGACTACTCTTGCCTATAATTACCAGTTGTTCTTATAGATATCTAGCACTCTTCTCAAATAGTTATATACGTACTTCAAACACTTAGGAAGTCGTTAAATACTTAATGTAAGTACCTACCGTTTGGTAAGAGCTTTCAGTTTATTTCCCTTTCATTTTCTCTCAAATTTATTTCTAGAGAAAATTCTGAACTGTGAGTTTAGTATTTTCTCTCTCTTTAAAACTCGGAAGCCTTGACATACATCGAGATCACTCAGAAAACCAAATTACATATCACTTGGTATATCAAATTCGAGACAAAGTCTGCCTTCAATTAATTGAATCTCACCAACCGACTTGAGATTCAACGATTCCGTACTATTGTCTACCAAAAACAAAGAACTTCGGGTTTATTGTTCCACATGCTTTTGTATAAAATTGGAAGAGAAAAGATGATTTCTGCGAAAATAATACTGAATTTTCGGGCGGAGAGCCCAAAGAGTGATGCTTAGTAAGATTGCGCTGCCTCGTATATTTCGGAGGCGGACTCTTAATTTGATGAGGAGAATGTAAAAACGGCATTAGGTTATTTGGAGGGTGAGGGGGCCGGTGAAGAAGAGGGGGGGGGGGTGACCACGATTTATATTCCTCTAGATGAGATTATGGTATGACGGAGTAAAACATTAGAATGCTAAGCCCGTCTGGTTCTTTTGAGCCTCTCTTATTCTCCATTAAAAATGAAATTTTGACCTCAATACTCATAATAAACCTGGCTCGGCGTCATTAAAATTCGAATAAGGAATTCATTTATACATGTTTTATTATAATTATTTGCTAAGTCTTGAGTTGCCATGTTTTAAATTAAATGTAGGTAAGTATTTTTTATTAACAAGGGAAAATACTAAAGGAGCAAAATCAATATTTTACTGGCGAAGAATTACTTCTCCGCCAAACTAGATTAGGATTAGTCATGTCTTGTCTATTTAATATTTTAGAATGGACTTCCGCAAAGTCACGCCTGAATCAATTAACTTTTGCTAACGCACGGTGCGTTATAAAATTCGTCAGATCGATTTCTAAGCAAAAAATAAATAAAAACATGTTGTAATAATGTAATATCTTTCGTAAGGATGGTGAAAACTGACATTGTCACACGGTAGGCATGCCAAGGCCTCCATACCTGTCAAGTTGTCAGTCAAGTTGAACAGCCTGAGACAATGTTAAGTGATGGAACATGTCGTATACTATTAGCGGTTATTGCTCTCACTCTATACTTCGCACGTATCACTAAAAGGTATTAACAAATCGTGTAATATTGTGTATGTGTGTGTGTATACCTAAATGATGACGTAATGAAATGCCTGATAGACCTTGGAGGTACATTTTTTATCTAATTTGAACCTTGTGACACTCTCGACTATACCGTTTGGATTTAGATTTGCATGATTTGTATGCTAAGCGTGAAACTATTTATTATTGGGACAGTTAACGTGTTATTATTCATTTAAATTTGATAAATTTGGTTTACTAAAAATTATAAATTATGTGTTGGCAGTAGATGTGCCTTCGTTTCTCAATAATACATTAATGGTGACGATGTCGTCGACATTGTTTTTTTTCCGGTGACGATGCGAAAATTATGTAACATAATGTTTTGAATTAATGTAAACTGAACACTGACTGCTGTGACTATAATGTTTTCCGGCTTGCTTAATTAAAAACGCAGTAGTCAACACACAGTGTTTTCAACACCCAATAAAAAGAGAACACCTAGATATCTCTGGCTGAACAATAGCATCTTATTTACCTTAACCTTGCATTATGAGAGTGAAACCTTTGTCTTAGCTCCTTTGTGCTGGAATCGTAAATTCCTTCAAATCACTGACCCGATGCATAACACATTCGAGAAATCTCGATCACACATTGTCACATCTCGGGTAACATGTCACATCTCGGGTAACAATTAAGGTCGTAAGAGCTAGTGATCAACTTGGGTAGTAGAGTTTCATCATCATCATCATCATCATCATCAACCTGTATTAGTCCACTGCTGGACGTAGGTCCCAAGACGCGCCACTGAGCCCGGTCTTCGGCTCTTCTCCTCCAGTGCTTGCCAGCATACATTTTTTATTTGGGTTTGTTTTTAGTAGAGTTTAAGGTCGCCCTAAGGCCTCTGGCATAGCTTGACAACCATCTGAAGAACTGAAGCACTCAGATATAAATGCCACTTGCAATCATCATCTTCCTGTCGCTCTCACTTTACGTGGGGTCGCGTCTTTCTCAGGGTTCATCCATTACATTTTAACGATATGGAATTTATCTCGCTGGTGTCTGATTTGGTTTATCGAACGGTTCTGAGGATTAGACCCCTTCTTTCCACTCGGTCGCTATCGGTCGAAACGGCTATGTCTCTGCTGATGGGTTTTGGCAATAAAAGAGTTGTTTGTAATAGAATAAACTCGTATTAATTATATTTGGAATCGACACACACCGTACAGTAGAGGTTAGGGCAGAGAAAGAGACGGGGCACAGCCCGAGAGCGAGACAGCCTACCGGCAGTGCTTGTCACAATGACAGTGACATACATTACATAATGAGTGTTTACTAAAGATCCAACACTAGGCCTTAAACAATACATTATGTACTTTCCAAACAATACATTATACACCTAATTTACTAGGCCTTAAAAAAATACATTATGTACTTTCCAAACAATACATTACACACCTAACTTACTAGGCCTTAGAAAACAGGATATTAAATATCTAACTTACATACCTAATAAAGATACAGATTTATTATTCAAATCTTAAGTACAAGGTGGTATTTTACTACTTGTCTACCTACTCCTATTTTTACTTAATAGCTTACCTATACTATGTTTTTCATTAATTTAGATACAAACTTTGAATGTTTTTCACATGATAGAGACTTTGTAAGTACATCAGCAAGCATTTCTTCAGTTGAAAGATAACTTAAATTAATGAGTTTCCTATTTATCAATTCTCTTATATAATGGTGCCTAATATCAATATGCTTTGTTCGTGAATGCGATACAAAATTAGTACACAACTTTTGCGCAGATTGATTGTCATTAAACAAATTAATCGTACATACACTACCACTACATTCTTTTACAAATGTTTGCAAAAACATAGCTTCTTTACAAGAGTCAGAAATCGCCATGTACTCGGCCTCAGTACTGGAGAGTGCAACAGTGCGCTGCTTGCGACTTTCCCAGGATATAATTGATTTACCAAGGCAGAAAACATACCCTGTGTAGGATCTGCGATCAATCTGGTCTCCACCCCAGTCAGCATCAGTAAAACCTGTAATTTCCAAATTACCTTTTTGAAAAATTAGAAAATATTTAGAAGTTCCCTTGATGTACCTCAGTACTCTTTTCGCAGCTTTCCAATGGCTCTCGCCGTAGCAGTTATTGAACTGGCTTAGATAGCTTACACTATGAGCGATATCCGGCCGTGAGCATACTGCTAAATACATTAGGCATCCGATAAGACTTCTGTAATCAAAGTTACAATTCATATTTTCTTCCCTTTGTAACTTTAATCCAACTTCCATTGGAGTCTTTGCTTCTTTACAATCTGCCATCTTAAATTTATCTACTATTTTTCTTATGTAGCTAGATTGATCTAAAGTGTAGCTTCCATCAGTTAATCTAGTAATTTTCATTCCTAAAATTTGATGAGCTGGTCCTAAATCTTTCATTTCAAATTGCTTCATTAACTTTTCTTTAATAAATTTCCTTTTCTGGGATGTTTTTGAAGAAAATAGCATTATGTCATCTACATATAAAGCAATGAACATAATTTCATCATCATCATTGTATATATAAACACATGGTTCTGAAGACAGCCTTCTAAAATGCAATTTATTGGATAAGACATCATTTATTCTCTCATACCATGCTTTAGCGGATTGTTTCAAACCGTAAATTGCTTTATTTAGCTTATATACTTTCTTTTTGTTCTTGTCTATGATGAATCCTTCTGGTTGTTCCATGTATACATTTTCTTCCAAATAGCCATTCAAAAATGCCGTTTTGACGTCGAGATGCTCGACCACCATATCATTTTGAGCTGCTAGGGCTAACATTATCCTTATAGTTGAGTATCGGACAACTGGAGAAAATGTTTCATGATAATCTATGCCATATTTTTGGGTAAAACCTTTTGCCACTAGACGAGCCTTATATTTCAATATTTCCCCATTTAGGCCTCTCTTTTTGGTAAAAACCCATTTACATTTGACTGGCTTTTGTCCTGCAGGCAAATCTACTGGAGTCCAACATTTGTTGGTCATGAAAGAATCATACTCATCTTGTATAGCTTCTTTCCATTGCTGTGATTCACTGCTGCTCAGTGCCTCCTCCACTGTTCCAGGCAGGTCCTCCTCACCAATCTCTGTTAGCCCAGCATACTCCAATGTGTCCCCTTCAATTGACATGAAGGAGTCCTGCGAGTCCATGCTTGATCGACCTGGAATGTAAGTTTCATCGGCAGAATCATCTGTCACAACCGAATCCTCTGATCTATTCAGACCTAATATTGTTTGTCTGCGAGTATTTGGTGATGTGCCATCAGATAGTGAATCATCATCTATTGATATAACTGATTGTGGAGATAATGAGTCTGTGTCTGTTGGTAATTGTACTAAATTAGGCTTTACAGTACTATCCACAGAACTTGTTGAACAAGATGGATCCAAGAACACTACTGTGTCTTGATTTATACGAGCTTCATCATTTGACACATTTTTATTCAAGAATTGGTTTTCCATGAACGCTACATGCCTTGCCTTAATGCACTTCTTAGGACAAGAGGGATCTATCAGCCTGTATCCTTTGCTATCATCACAATATCCTACAAAGATATACTTTTTGCTCCTAGCATCCAACTTCTTAGCATTCTCATCAATGGCATAAGCTACACAACCAAAAACACGTAAGTGAGAAACATTCACCTTTTCAGATGTCCATTTTTGTTCAGGTGTTGCTCCCATGACAGCCTTCGTTGGGGATCGGTTCTTCAGGTAAATGGCTGTGTTAGCAGCTTCAGCCCAATACCGCTTCTCCAAACCAGCCTCCTGGAGCATGCAGCGAGCCTTGTCCATGATGGTTCGGTTTGCTCTCTCTGCTACACCATTCTGCTCACTACAATGTGGGATTGTAGTCTGATGTTTTATCCCACTGTGCTTCAAATATTCCTGAAATGTGAGAGAAACATATTCACCTCCATTATCACTTCTCAAAATCTTTATTTTCTTGTTTGTTTCATTTTCTGCATATGTTTTAAATAATTTAAACTTTTCAAAAACTTCACTTTTTCTTTGCAGAAAATAGACAAATGTTTTCCTAGTGTAGTCATCTATAAATGTTACAAAGTAACGCGCCCCACTGAAGGAAGATGACTGCATGGGTCCACAAACATCTGTGTGTACCAACCCTAAAACCTCAGTGGACCTACTTTGACTTTTCTTTGGAAATGGTAACCTAGTTTGTTTACCTTTAACACAAGCTGTACATGGATTGAATATTGTATTTTTAAAATCCATACCTGTTACTAGACCATTTTTCATAAGATTCATACTCCGCCCATTGAGGTGGGCGAGCCGCTTGTGCCACAGCTCCTGTGCATGAGGTCCCTGCGCAGATACCAGCGCAACATCCGGCCTGTCCCCCGACAGCCCACTGACCTCACTCTCCGCACACACCGAGTTCATGACTATTCCTGACTCCTGTAATCGACTACTACACTTACTGTTTACACTTTGAATAATATCTAACTCATAGACGCCATTATTACATGTTCCAGTAGCTATAATCTCACTTTTGTTCATGATTTTACAACCTGTAGTACTGAAAGTTACACTATAACCTTTCCTACTTAATTCACTGACTGATAATAAATTCACAGAAAGTTTAGGAATATAGTAAACGTCACTTATAGTCTTTAACCCGTTGCTCAAATGCACCTCAACACTGCCATGTCCCTCAGTAGTCACCTTGTCTCCATTAGCCACATTCACTTCAAGCGATTTAGTATAAAAAAAATTGTTCATCAACCGTTTGTCATTACACATATGATGGGTAGCCCCGGAGTCGATGTACCAAGCATTTCCCTGTAGGTTAACACTTAATGCTGTCAACAAAGAGTTCTCTGGTGTAGCCTTTTCGTTGGGCTTTTGCACCATGTTCTTCTTTGGTCCCGTCCTCATATTACTTGTGCAATCCTTCTTCAGATGTCCAGGCTTTTTACATTTGAAGCATACACCCTTAGTGTATTTTCTTGTAGCTAACGCATTGATCCCGCTCTGTTCTTTGTCATCTCGCCTTTGCTGCTCTTGCAATAACTTAGACTTGACCGCATCACTTGACAATTTTACATTAGAGTTCTCCAACGCCATGATTAGAGGGTCAAAATCCACCGTTAAGCCGCTAAGCATAATAACAGCTAAAAATTCATCGTCCAAACCGGATCCAATGTCAGACAACTGTTGCCCGAGCTCTGTTATTTTTGTCAGGTAGCTCTGCATGGTTTCTGTTTCACATAGCTTCACACCGAATAGTGATCTTAATAATCCTAATCTCCTGCACAATCCTTTGTCTTCATAGGCACTTTGAAGATTAGTCCAGGCTTCGTATGGCGTCGTTGCATTGCGTACATGTGGCAGTGCAGATGGGCCAACTGACAAACAAATTTTTGCCAACGCCTTTTGTCTTTTCTTCTCATCCTTGCAGCATCCCTCGTCCTTATCGTCCTTGATGCAATCGTAAAGATCTTCGTGCATGAGGATCATTTTCAGCATAAACTTCCAATGGTTATAATCTTCCAAACCTTTGAGTTTCTCGACAGGAATTCCGATCGACATCGTGGTAGCCATGATTGCCGCGTGCGCAGTTTCGCCGGCCGGTGCGGTTATGTACTTTGAATAGGATAAAAGTACTCCCAAATACGCCAAAATCCTTATGAAAAATGCAATGGCCCATAACCTGATGGGTTTTGGCAATAAAAGAGTTGTTTGTAATAGAATAAACTCGTATTAATTATATTTGGAATCGACACACACCGTACAGTAGAGGTTAGGGCAGAGAAAGAGACGGGGCACAGCCCGAGAGCGAGACAGCCTACCGGCAGTGCTTGTCACAATGACAGTGACATACATTACATAATGAGTGTTTACTAAAGATCCAACATCTGCCACTAAAGCTAGCTTTGTTTCGTTTGTATAATCAAATTTGGAGATCTAATTGTCTAAAAAATGGTGCGTAGTGACTTAAAAAAACTAATTTGGTTGGTCTTATTTTGTTTAAGACATTTTTCAGGGTCTATTAAACAGGAGACGTGAATTTATCTTTGCTTTGTGTACCTTCAGGCGTCTACATTTTGAAATGTCAACTTTCGTGTCGTGTTATTTTCAAATGAATAATATTTTGAAGATAAAGTCGTATAGGGCCAAATTACTTTTTTATGCTCCAATTACTCCGGCAGTTTCGCCTTTTACGTCTGTTTGTCTGTCCTTGGTCAAAGCCTTTTCACTTGCCGACGTCCCTAATAAAGTAAAAAGAAACACTATGAACTTGTTTGGTCAACATGACATAATGTGCACTCACACAAACCAGTAAAAAAACAAAATGAAGAAAGACATTCAAAACATAGGTACACTAGGTCAAACAATGCAATCTTCAATATGCTTATTATCCTCAACACAATAAAGGTTATTTTATAATAATAAATATTTGAAAAACAAAAACATTAACCATTTTTCAGATTCCATTCCTAAGAGTCCCGCTTGTTATTTATGAATTACATTAGGTAGCATAACATAATCAAAACGGGCTTGTAAAGAACCTGTCTAAAAAGGTTTTGCAAACATAATGATAAAACCTCTATCATTCAAACATTTTTGTATAAACCCTCGGAAGGTAAACAATAAGTAGGTAAGTATAGGTACATATATTATGCTTAGGTGGCTACAACGCCGTATATTTCGTATCCCTTCTTTGAAAATGTAACAAAACAAATACTTTGTAAACAAAGTTAGGCAGGGTGTCGCACAGGCGTCTCACACAAATTAAATATTTCACATATTAATTGCTCAAAGTGTTTTACACAATTTGGTTCACGGAGTTTATCAAAGGGTGTTTCGAGTATCGGGCACAATAGGGTATCAGAATTCAGGAAACAATTTGTTAAATAAAGTTGCGTAAGTACCTACTCCTGTTTCCACCAAGTTTGTAATTACTTCAAGTTTGAAGTTACGTTTAAATCGACGCGAACGAGCGATTGTTAATAAAGAATACGTGAGCGTCTACAAAACCCGTAACCGTTTCATTTCACCCCGCATGAGTGCACAACCTACAGCGTATCACGCACGATCGCTTTTTCGTAGTACAATATTCGCGTCGGTTTAGAAAAACTTAATATACGGGATTGAACTTCATAATTGTAAGTAGGTAATATTCACACAAATCTCAACTAAGATGTGAAAATAAAAGATACCTAAAGTTTTGGAGAGAAGGGAGAAGAGAGACGTCGGAGATATTTGATTGGACGAGGTATCCTCTAAGAGGCAAAAAAAGGGTTTACTGGATATCCCCGCCTCTGATCTGATTTCGATGATTCTTTTTTTATTTGAAAGGTAGTACAAAACTTTAAGCTGGTTTAATTACAATGTGGTGAAGATCTGATGATGTTTGGCATGATGAGCAGAATAGCTCCTCAAAATACAGTAAATTGCTGAATTTTAGTGTGTTCGCGTGGTTTAAAGATCACAGAGCACGTAGTAAGTATAATTAGCTCGTTGAGTATACCCACTGCCCACAAGTTTAGGTTGAAACCCCAATTTGTACCCATATTCATCTAATTTGTACAGCAATTAACAGTTCTATCGGCTACTCATCGGATATAACCAGTTCTGGCTTAATTATCAAACAACATTTCGATGCTCCAGTAGGTAATTGAATTGCAATAGTCTAATTATAATATTGGTTTGCACAATACTTGAGTACAGCTCTGGTTAAACAGGTAAATTAATTAGACCCTTATTATACCGTTCTCTGTCCCAACTTTCCCCTTAGGGCAAAGCCTAGGACCCAATTCCAGATGGGGCTGGTCCCGAAATCAGAAAAGCCGTCTCAAAAGGAAGGTGCTATAAGTTTTAAGCTTTAATATGTCGTTCCTTTCTAGGTTCTGCTATTATTTATTGTGTTTATTCAGGCAAACATTTATTTGTTCATGGTCACGCACTTTTCTCCGGAACTAAGGCTCAATTTCTATGCTGTTTTTTTGTAAGAAAGCTGCAAAGTTCTTGCTTTCTTAAAAAAAACAATAGAGGGATTTTTTTAGTTTTATAATTTCAATGCATACCTACACCTGATACAGCGAAAGGAGCGTCTTTGAGGCGCACTTAGACCTTTTCACCAGATTTGCCAAATTTGGTAAATATTTTGGTTCAAAAATTATTATTGACACGTAGTCAGGAAGCAGTGTTGCTACTCTAAGTTACAGTCATGTTATTTATCGAAATTTTCTGTATTTTTTGTATGGTTGACAGTATTTTCTAATACTTGTAATTCTACAACATACATTAGCCTTCCCAACTCATAAGCGAATTTGTGTAAAAGAATGCGTTTACCACGGTCTACGCTTATGAGTTGGATATCATGGCTCGTTGAGTAACTTTCATTATACCCATATCATCACTTATATCTAGCTAACTACAAACATACAACATACAAAAATATTTATTCGAGAAAACAGTTTACAAGAATAGATATACAATGGACCCCGCACTAGGACTAGCCTGTGTCGCGGGAACTGCAAGATGGTTTGGCTAATCAAGAACTCTGATGCCTTATAAAAGAAATGCACAACTACATATTTTTCAAAATCGATATTGTATGAATAATTAAAGTTACAAAACTAAATATTAATTTTCTTTTTGATGGTTATGAATTGCAATACAACACACACTCTATAAAGAAACATTTATTTATGTTCGACATTTTCAGTATGAAAAAGGAGAATCTGTTTACTTTTTCCTAACTGGAACTACGCTATGAACAAGAGATAAATATAAATAAAGTAAAAAGTACATTAAGTACTAAATCTTTATTAAACAATATAAGCCCGCGGCTTAGCTCTGTACGTATTGACCATGTCTTTCTTGCGGATTAGGCCGACATAGCTGTCAGGATAGTAAAGGTACCTATATAACACAGTTGCCTCAGGTGCTATAGGTATATAATATCATCTACAATAGATGTGAATGCCTGTTTACTTTACTTTTATTAAACAGTGTTTTAAACATTTACAAAAGAAGTTACAAAATTTTACTTAAAACTTTGGTTATGTTGGCTTGTGCCTTTTCTTCAATAGGACGGCATTATTCACTCACGCAAGGCATTTAAGTGTAAAAGAATGCAGAATATTTCACCAGTGTTTAAGCTGTGGTTTTCTAAAAATACCGTTAACTTATTAAGGCGGCCATAACGCCGACAAACTGAATGAATGACTGCTAATTTATGATTAGCTATATTTTAAAATTGGTCCATAAGTTTTATTTGTATCGCTGGAAAACAAGCAATCAACTAAGAACCATAGTCTTATGTAGAATAGATCTTTTATTTCGCATTCTGTTGTTTGACAAGTTACTCCGTTAAATGACGGTTTCCAGGTTACGGTCACAGCAACCCTGAAACCTGAGCTCTCGTAACAAGCCAAGGTCGAGCTGCATCTGAGTTCAGCACATTAGCATCTCACGATGTTTTGCAATGTACTGAGTTCACAGACATTATTAAGAAAAATCGTACTTTGCACATTTGAGAAGTCAACATACCTATACTAGGTATATTTGTTGGTTACGTTGTAGAAAAATAAACATATTTTAATATTATTTTATGTTAAAAAACTTTGGTGTTCTTGAGATTAAAAAATATTTTAAAATACCATTACTCCTATTAGATTATTTAATAAGAATTATATTATAAATTAAATTCTAGAAAGGAGCTTTTAAGCTGAGTAAGCAATGTAAGTAAACCTTCTTAGACTTAGTAGATAAGTAAATACCTTCTACTACGTAACAGATAATTTTCTAAGAAGCTCTCTATTTTCAGTAATAGGCTCATATAGAAGAGTACTCTGTGAATAGGCTGGATCATCTAAACTAATAAAAACCACACTTTTTTAATCAATTATCGTCCTTTTTTTGAATGACCATACTTTGGTCACAATCTCACCTAATGGTAATTGACGATGTAGCGAATGATGGAGCAAGATGGTCTAAAAGACCAGATCTTGCCTTGAAGAGTGCCAGATTTTAGTGGTCAGGAAAAAACAGCCGTCACTCTGAGAAGGGCTATAGTGAGTAAACCTTACTTTTGCAGGTATGTAGGTAGATACTTAATACTTGCTTAGAATCTCATTTCGATAAAATAAGCTATTACATAAGATTGGCCCAATTTGTTCAGTTCACGCCTCAACTGCACGCCTTTTCCAGTCATGCGTACATAATGCTGGAAGCGTTAAAAAGTGTAGCATTCATATTTTTAGGCGTTCACGACTCTCACTGGATGTTTGCGTGAAATAAGCATAACTTGACAAAAACTTAACAAAATAATCTAAACAGTAAGTGACCTGCAGTAAACTCAACTTTAGAGCCACAGCCTGTAGAACCGGCACAGAATCACTGTTGGCCAAATAATACAGATGTCGGCTAATTAATTTATAGAGAATGAATATAGATTCATAGATTGTAGAGGGTTCTCAGCGACTAACAAGTAACAAACGATACATGTTCCTTCCCATATTACAAACTAAAGTATATCAATATAATTTCATCCGTATCAGTTTTATCATTACGGCATGACTAAAACAAAGATAGAAACATGATAATATTCAAACATCTAAACTATTTTATAGCATACGATGCTTATTGTATATCGCTTACCACAAAGTAAAGGGAACCACGGCAATAAGGTTATTTGTCAAAATGGGTTTGCTATAAATCACTGCAACGCGCTTGCGCCAGAGGAACATTATTTAAGAAACCTTAGCTTTAATGTACTATACTGATATTATTTATTGCAATTATTATGTTACATGGTTGAGGGTAAAAATGGTAACAACATACTATTGTGTATTTGGAGTGGAAGCGGGCCGAAGGTTGAAAAAATAAATATAAAGCTAGCTGTAAATATTGTATGGTGGATAAAGCAGGCAGTGTATCACTGAAGAAGTCGTTTAAATTATGGTAGCATTTTTTTATTATTAAGTCCCTTAATTTACATTCAAATGTCCTATCCTTTCTTAACTCTTTAACTTGTTCGGGATTTGTGTAAATCAAACCATGCAATAGTGTGCATGAAATAGCACACCAGTAGCACGGCTGTAGGTACGGTAGCCAAATAAATCCCCACTTTGCACTGTGATATTGCCCGCATGCCATTTCATACCGTTTTCCAATTCAAATGATCATTAAAAGCACCCGTTAGCCATATGAAGTGAAAGGGAAACCGTAGCTTACGCAACATTCAACAATTCAAAACGAGTACCTTTCAACTTCATGGGATATAACCAATATTATACGAAAACGTAAGTATTGGAACAAGCTATAAAGTCATCATCATCAGCCTGAGAAGTCCACTGCTAGACATAGGCCCCTAGCCCCTACACATTTCCAGGAAGAATGTTTCTGAGCCTTTAAAGCTATAAAGTACCCTGCGTATAATGGTGAAAAAAATAAAAAAAGACTTAATTAATTTAAAAAATCACAGTGTCTTATAAAAGAAGATAGATAGAAGAAGAAGAAGAAGAGCACGTTAGTGCTAAAAATATACTTGTCCTGACAAAAACTTGGACGGTTGAAATCTCCTTCTTCTTCCTGTCCTTATCCCTCTTTATGTGGGGTCGGACAACGTGTGCCGACTCTAACATCTCTTTCATTCTTCTATCAACCTTCTGTCATCTCTGTGTTCACTTCTTTCTTATCCATGTCATCTTTCACACTGTTCAAACCATCTAACTAGGATGGTTGGAATATCTTGAATAAACTGCATTTTCGATTTTTTACGCGTCTCATACCGGTTTCATCAAACTGGTATAAGTTAAAAGGCTAGTATTAGAGATGTGCAAGCGATTATAGTTGCTCGTTATATCTACTAACATTCCGACAAGCATGACCAATTTACCACCTTACCGTTATAGCCAGCTAATTGCTGTGGAAACTATGAGGCCTACTGACGGGTGAATTGTAGGAACAGTATTGAGGTTTTGTATTGAGTGCGCTGTAGGCGTTTAGCAGTCAACTTAATTTATTTCAGTTTAGTTAGAGGTCAAATCCATCTTCTTCAATCATTCTTCTTCTTCTTTTTGTCGCGTCACTAATTCTTTGAAGCCAATGTGGTGAAAGGTTTTAAGTTCTGATAATATGACTGAAAATTGCATGCGTGTTAACAAACCAACGCCATCATATTGTAACAAAGAACAAGCTTTCCTGCCTGAGAGTATGCAGACCTGTTTGCATGATTAAATTTTATAGCATTAGGGGCATTTATTACCCATATAATATTGGCAAGAAGCTATATATTAATAAAACCATGTTCTCATGGTCATCATCGACAAAACCCGACTTTACCCACTGCTGGGTATAGAGTATAGACCCAGCAGTGGGTGAAGTCGGGTGCCTACTCAGCAGTGGGGTTAAGAAGCCTCCAGTTTATGGCTTAGGCCTCCCTCCAGGTTGTGTCATCTGTCACGATCATGTGCCAGTCTACGTAATAGAACACAAAGTATGCAACACTCTACACACAAATTTAAGAGTGAAATACATCACAAAAAATAAAAAATACCTTCATAGTACTCCATGCAGTGAAGTACGTACACTTCACTTACTTCTTACCGTGTTACACGGTCCGTGTAGTATCCATAACAAATACTCTAACAAGTCTGGGTTTAAGAGGACATCATTAAAAGTCACTTGGCTTGAGACTTCATTGAAACATAGATAATTATTGGCCAGCACCTGTTCCTAGTTGGCTCTATCGAAGGCAAGACCGGGTTAATACGTGCTGAGTCATCTTATACCCAAGCGTGAGAATATAGCTATTATAGTTTGTTTAAGTTTCATCGGATACCTGTTGACCTGAGACCTTGTGGAATATTTAATTTGATACTGATGTCAAATCTCAATTTAGTTTTGAACGTACTAAAACAAATACATCTATATCCATAAATATAAATTACGCATTAAAGTATGCGCGCCACCGCTAGTCACGTCCTGAGATATGCGAGTGTTGAGAGGGGGACGATTTTCTAGTTGCTGCTGCAACTGTCAATGGCAGCCTGGTGAATAGGGGCGAAGGCCTCCTCTCACCTACTGCATACCACAGGAGGTAACTAGCATTTGTGCGTACACTATAATTAAAACTGATGCTATATCTTGGTCAATTTTGAACGATTGATAGTGCTAAAATAAAGACCATTATGTTGTGTGATTTTGAACATAAATCTCATATTTCAGAGTTAGAACCAGTGCGTTTGACATAATATAACGTAACATGTATTTTTTTATACGTCACTAATTTACTGGACGGTCAAAGCGGTCTGGAAAAAAACTTGAAACTTTGGCCACTGTGTTAACTTTGGTTTATTTGTAATTACTTTTCGAATTGTTTGACTCGACTAACATAAGAGAAAGCCTGTGGTGACGTTTCTAAAAAAACAAACCGAGCTGCTTGTAATGTGTTTACTTATAATAAGAAGTTATACCTAGAAGTTATGTAATAAATTACCGACTTTCGCCAATTATTATTTACATTTATTTACATCATTAAACACTGTAGTGGTTTATCCCATTAGTTAGGACTGTTTATGAAATGACACGCGATTGTAAACTCTACCTTATTAAATTAAGGTCTAGTTTAAAACTAATTAATTAAACGATTAAAAAAAAACTAGGAGAAGATAAAAACACACAGCATAACAAATTGAACACGACAATACTTGGCTGTTTTTATTTTTTCCGGTTATATTAGTTCCTGATAGAGTCTGAACCACCGAAGGCATCCTTACACTGCGTTCACTCAACGGTGTTTTTTTTTCTAAACTACCTACAATGTAAACCTATCGTCGTCGTAGAATATCTATTATTTAATGCCTACAAAAGAAAGTGCCTGTAAAATCCGCAGTCGATCTTATACATTACTAGCGACAATGCTTATTTTTTTCATAGCCCATTTTACAATCTGACGTAACACAGGGCTATGTTAGGAACCGTTAAAATTGATGATATTTTCTAATATCCTGAACAGAACGAAGTAGTTGATTTACTTTTGAAGCTCACAAAAGTTCGACAAGTGTCTCTACATTCTGGAGTCCAGCAGCTTGTTCAGCTGCGGGTAAGGGCCTCTAGCTGGTGCTAACAATACGTCGTAAGGAACGTCACGTGACAGTTGACGTGACGTTCCTAACGACACGGGACAGTGACAGTCTACGCATGCACGTCCCGCTTCAAAACTACCTTCGCCTCTTACAAACGGTTTTGTTAAATATTGCGTCTGTTGATAGATGTTATCAGCAGTGGATAAGCGATCATGACCATGCGTAGTTATGAAGGCGTGAGCGCGGACACGCTTCTATGAACATTAACGGCTATCGAACATCTTACTTTCACGGAGCGCCGTGAGACATGACAATTGTCTTATTATCTCCATCTTCAGATAAAAGTACTTGCTAGAGTTTAATTGACTTGCTATAGCTGGGAACCTGCCAGAGAAAACTGATGTTGGAATGGTATACGTGCTGGATATACATACATCACATCATCTAAAATCTTGTACTCACTACATAATATTCCGTTAAATTGTAGGCCAGGTGCGCATCTGAATCATTAGTTTGACGGTTGTCTCTCTACGAAAAGTTTCACGCATGCTTGCTGGTTCAAATAGACTGTAAAGGCCTGAGCACATCTAGGCGATGGCGATGGCGATCAGTGAAACGCTGTCAAATATCGCTGTCATTTTTGATAGCGTTTCACTGATCGCTATCGCAGATTGCTAACTTGCTAAGATGTGAAGGCAAGGCTTACATCGAACGCAATAAAATCGAACCGCATTTTTGCAGAATTTTACTAACCTGGTGACTGCATAAATGATCCTAATTTGATGCAGAAACCTGTTTACTTTTACCTATTGTAAATTAGATTTACATTCTCGAGCAACAAAATGAAAACCTTTCTTCATTAGAACACTCACACTGAACCTCGCGTAACGTTCTCACAATTAAATTTAGCAGCATAGCCTTTTATCTAGAGCGCCGGGTACAAACTAAAATAGTTTTACTTTTACCTTTAGTAAAATATTATTAGATGTGTTTCTAGGTCTTTTAATGTATAACGGATTTAGAGCCCCTGGCTATCTGTCTTCATCAAATAAATAGACAAGTTCGATAAGTATGTTCATAGGATTAAAGTATACCCTGATGGACTCCCGACGAAGAACCCACCAACCCCATTTGCGAACTACGAAATGTTAACCTAGTTATGTAAGACATCAGTTTACCTAAAGACCTTTTTAGCGAAATTGGCAAAGCAAAATATTCTTCGAAATGCTATTGCTTTCAATACTTTGCTAGGTATACATTTTCACAAACTTATTAAAGTTGATTCACCAAGGTAAGAACTTAACCTTTTTAACATGATTGATAGACTTTACTGTGTTTCGATATGAAGGGTGTTGGTACCTACCTGTGAAATTATAAGCACATGTGGATTGAAAACCTGTATAGGTACCTACCTACCTCAAGATGATCGACGGTACGTTCCTAACGTGCGTGACCTTACCGCGAGACAAGTTTTTTTATGGGTTAAAAATCTTTCTTAGTGTTCCTAGACTTTTTATAAAGATCATACCCTCCAAATTTCAAGTGGCTAGGACTAAAAGTTTAGGCTGCGCGTTGCATATCAGTCACTCATACCAAGCTCTTTTAACCGACATCAGGTGGGTATCTACGAGTATTAGGTATGCTCGATCAGCAAGTGGATATAATAAACCCTCAATACTTCCCCGTTACGTCGAAATTTTCGAACAGTCGTCTAAAGATCAATAACAAAATAATGTAGGTTGAAATACGAACTTTGGTGTGAGCCCAAAGTTTATTCATATTGAAAAGTGCTCGTTTAAAATTCAAAATGTTGGTTCAGACTTACCTATGCTTTGGCGCTGTTCTGCGCAGTTTTCTTACTGGAAGCTGTTCCCACAAGCTTCCACTTTGACGTTCAAACACGATAATTCACCTTGTAAAACGTAAAATCTCCATAATCGGCACCATTTCACAAATCACATTGAACTTTGAAGAGTTGAGAGCTTGGAAGCTTTTAAGTTCTCAAACACTTCTTTAAAAGTTCAACCGGAACTTTTTGGAGGGTTGATAAGACACGCACTTTTGAAAGGAGGTTTGTATGTTGGTATGTGGTACGAGATGGTCGCGTTGATCGAGTGTTTGAATGGTCATGCGCATGAGGGCAGGGACCTCGAAGCGTGGTGCGCCAGCGCCGACTGGCGAGGCAAGCGGCCGCAGTACCGTTGTTCGGAGTGGGAGCGACCTCGCAAGACAGGCTTTGACATTTTCATGTTATTGAGTTACTTCATTTCGATGTCATGACTCGCCTTTTGTTTTCTTTGTTGTAGCTCGCCACAACCCACTAGTTCTACGATGTATTGTCTAGGACTGTTGCTATACGCTGTTGAAGGTATGATCCACATACTTAATAATTATAATAAATTAATACTACGTTACAGAATACTAAGTATAGGCACTATAGGTTCCATATGCCTTATACTCTACGTTACGTCAACTATTATCAAAACGTGCGTGACTTACGAGGCATAATGCTTCACTATAGTATAAGCATTGATTACCGCTTAACATCAGGTGGGCTATATGATTATTCCATCAACTAAAAATACCAAGTTTTGCACTTGCCTACCTATTACATTTCCATTTATATTGATAGACGGCCAATAAGTAACGTATAGGCTGATCATAAATCAGGACTGAAATGTTTGCGTACTTAGTTACAAACTTTGTCTGCTCTTTATGTTTACTAAGCGTGATGGATTGGGTGCCCCACGTGCAGCCGACACCTTTTATATTTTTTGTCAAGGCTTATTTCAAATATCGTTTCAATATGTTTACTTTACGATAGGCATGTTCCAGAAAATTCCAATGGTGGGTAGTTTTTTTATGTAAAAGATAGACAAACGAGCTTAGCCATTTGATGGTAAGCGGTCACCGTCGCCTATAGACACCAACAAGACCAAGGGTGCTGTCGTTGCGTTGCCTATTACCCTGAAGGAGTTTTTGTGTGTTTCGTCTTTTCTCTTTCTCTCTCTCTCTCTCCCACTCTATCTGCTACGCCAGTAGTAGCATGCTACGACGTAGTCCTTAAAATTTCCGATAATTTATAGCTTTGTTCTCGCGATCGTAACGCACAACGCTGCGGTATGCAGCATGCGGCGGCGCCGGCGGACACATAATCTTATGAAAAACGTCTAGAATGGTCTCTTGTTCCGTCGCAGTTTGCGTCAGCAGCAAAGTGCAATCGTGTGACGCTGCGTCAAGCCGTATACCGCAGCGTTGTGCGTTACGATCGCGAGACCAATAAGCTTATGCCAGAAAACACCACCAAAAGAAGCTAGCTGATTTACCACTATTATTTTTACTTCCTTGAATTGTGTCCTCCCACACCACACTCTGTTTCACCTATTTTTCCATAGTATAAACGTATGCCCACCTTATTGCTTATAATAGTTTTGAAACTCTCGTGTAATAAACCCTTTGTTCAATAGTGTCGAGACTCCAGATCGTTAACTCCATTATGTATTTCTCCAAAGAACCAGCGCCAACTAAGATAGATGACGGCAACTTGACTGTTTATAGTTTCTTTACATTCATAGCTAAAAGTTTTCGCATCAATCAGACTTTTCACCAGAGTTCCAAACCTGAGCCATGCGATCAAGCTAGGCGACTGCTGCTATGTAAGTATTATAGAGTTTATGCGTATCGTCAAAACTGAAATTAGTAGTTCTTAATATGCACCTTCTGTGAAGACATGTTGTGCCGACCCCGCATAAAGTGGGATAAGGGCAGGAAGAAGAAGAGTATGCACCTGCTTTTATGACTCTGCCACTGCTAAAAACTAAAAAAATAACTACAAACAGAATAAGTAGGTATTAATAATAAATGCGTACCAACGCATTCCTCACCCCATTTTGCGTGCTGAGTTTTTGAGTTCAGTTCAGTTTCAGTTTAGGTATTTAGTCATTATAACAATTAAAAAACGTAAGTATTCGAATATTACTTAAAACAAAATAATACAATTAATAATAATAAGGATGCAACACAATAAAATTAAAATCTAACAATATGAATTAAAAATACCTACAACAGTAAGAGTAGGCTTAGGTTTTGAAAGGCGAATCGGTGAATGGGATAGTAAGCGCGATGATAGAGCTACCAGTGTGCAAGCAACTTGAAAGCAAAGAATTAAAATTCAATTGGTACTAGGAAGCGATAGTTTCCACAAGTGCAATGAGATTAACGACCAATGAAAATGGCAATTTCAGGGAAACTATTTAAAGTGCGCTTTGTGTGCTCTGCCAAATAATAGGGTTTGAACAAGACTGTAAATCTAACTATCTGGGTGTGGAGTAATGGGGGTGTTCCTTGCCTACTTTTGTAAACATTTCGATAGGTAGATCGAAGTAGTAGGATAGGGTAGTAGTACCTTACGTCAATATTTAAATAATTAAATATTATAGACAATCCACACAACACTACCTAGCCCCAAACTAAGCAGAGCTTGTACTATGGGAACCAGATAGCTGATATAATACTAATATACATATTTTTTTTTGTAAATACATAGAATACAATATAACACCAGACAGAGAACAAACATCTGTGTCAACCACACAAATATTTGTTATCGGTGGGGATCGGACCCACGACCTACGGCGCAGGAGGTAGAGCTGCTATCAACTGAGCTCCAGTGAGTCCAGTGAGTGTGAGAGGCTGAGAGTGTAAAAAACAATAAATAAATATTGAGGACAATCCACACACCCCGAAATAAAGAAGAGCTTGTACCTACTATGGGAACCAGATAGCTGACTGATTAACTCACTCAAACTTGGGAATGATGTGCCTGCCGTTCAGTGATTATTGCTAGTATTGAATCACAGCCAGCCATAATGATAATAAGCTACGCTTTCGTGGCTTCTAGCGTTTCTTTCATGCATGTCTTAACGTGGTATAGAGTTGGCACTGCACTCGCATAATAGGTAATTGTTTACACAAACTAAGTAGGCAAGTAAATTAGTAGTTTTTTTAGTTTAGTACCTATTTAGTGTTTTTATTTAGTATAGTCCAGTCCATCCATGGAGAGATAAGCCCGGCACTTAGATCATTTTGCATAATGGTCTAGTCTAGCCGTGAGAAAATTGACGCGAGATGTTATGTTCATATGTAAATGTTTAATACTTATTAGGTAGTTATCCTAAAATATACACCTTATGCCTACCAAAGGGTAAACGGTAGAGGGTACCGAGATCAAGAATCTAATGAAATTGAAGTCAAAATACTTTGATATCCGGATTTAACCGATTTTTTGTGTAGATTTTGAAAACACCGCCACAATTTTCATTAAATTATTTGTTGACATGGTTGACATACACAGCCAGGTTGAAGTTGAAGCTTGATTTAAGAATGACGTCTCTGTCAAAATCACGGGCGGGTGTCAAGATGTCAATGTCACTGTCAACGTGTCAACGGGGGAAAAAAGGAAAAAAATCTGCGAAAAAGAAGAAGGAATTTTCAGTTTGTTTTGGTTTGGTTTTGGATTTCAGAATTTTCGGTCTTGTTTGTTGAATGGTGATTTGTTTTTCATATTTTGCAGCATGAAGAAAGATCAAACTTCCTTGGTTTTGTTAGAACTGGTGTTTTATTGAAAGAAGTTTACGATTCTATTTGTTATAATATCAAAACTTTTACCTCCCATTACCTAATGCGAGATTATTAAATAAAGTTCATTATACTACTGTAATGAACAACATTGCTTAAAGCACTTAATAAACATTCTTTTTGTAATTAAATTACATAATAAACTCGGGATTAATGTTATCTGTGAATAAACTAAATTTCCTGTGAATAAACTAATGTTTCAGTTTCAGTAGGTACTTATTCAGAGCAGTGAATAGAAATAAAAGAAAATGTCGGCGTTACTTACCGCTGATTGGTTCCAACTGGACTCATATTACAGGTATCAGAAGAGAGATTCAGATTTTATAATTGTCTCAAGTCACTTGTTACTTTCTAAATGTTTCAATATTTGTAGGAAGTTCGATCTTTACAACATGAACTGGTCCATGGATGAAGGCCTGGAGAGCATGATAGTGAGTGGTGCAGCCTACGGAGGCCCAATTGCTGTGGTCAGAGATAGAAAGCAGTGTGTAAAAGTCACCACCATAGCCAAACCAGTGATTACAATCTACAATTGTGCTGGAAATGTTATTTCAAAGATTTTGGTAAGTCCTACAACTGGACAGCCTTTAAAAGCATGTCCCTTTCCTATATGAAAAGTCTGCGGTTATGAGATATGTTTTTAATATGTGATTTCTTGCCAACTTTTTGTGTTATGTACTCTGTTTGTGCTGTGTTTATGTGTGTTGTGTGTCCAAAATAAATGTATTTTCTTTCTTTCTTTCTATATTAAATGAAGGAATGAAACCATTCACCATTTGAGAACCATTATTCCACAAGAATTCTATGAGCTATATGACCTGCCCATTGCCACTTCAACTTATTAAATCTAGAAGCTCTGTCGGTGACTATATTTTATTTATTTATTTCAGTGGAACAGTGGAGTTCTAGTCCACATGGGTTGGTCAGATGGTGAGCAGCTCCTCTGCATCCAGGAAAGTGGAGACGTTCTTATCTACGATATGTTCGGAGCGTACCAGAGAACCTTTAGCTTGGGACAGGAAGTTAGAGACACAAAAGTAAGTTATTTATTCCAATGATTCTAGTCAAATTGGCAAATTTTTATCATCCGCACTGCGGGCTGGTTTCCGCTGGCGGGACCTTTTTCAGTGACCCTTGACACTTGTTGCTCGAATTTTTTTAGGTTTTAGAAAACGACGCGCCGGTTTCCTCACGATGTTTTCCCTCACCGTTTTAAGATGGCATAGTGCACATACATTTTTCGTCAGAAAAACTCATTGGTACACGACTGGACACAAATGATTTTAGAGCTTAAGATTGGATTTATTGTCAATCAGTTAGGGCGCTTGTACACGCTAAGAAAAAACGCCGGGTCTACCCAAGAATTCGTGTCGTAACTAGAAAATAACTGTGTACACTGCTCGCAGCAGTGCACGAAAAAAATCTTATCTGCGCAAGACACGACGCGGCGAACGTTGTTGCGTTTTCGTGTGTGGAAAAGACAAAATTCTTGTCGTCTACACGAAGAATTTGTCTTGTCTGCCGCAGGAACGGCAAATTTTCTTAGCGTGTACAAGCACCCTGAAGCAGTGACGTAAGAGCTTTATAATTAAGAAGATAAGCTTTTTTTATGTAAATTTTCCTGTTACTTCATGCTTTTGTAACTAATTAAAATGTTATCTATAACAATAGCATACAATACATCCAATTTTGTTTTAATGTTAGCATTTTGTTTCGTTTATAAAGTTATGTATAATTTCAGGTATGCAAAGCGCAGTTATTCCCCAACCAACATGGTGTAGGCATTGGTGTGATCACCACCACAAATAGGATGTATCTACTCAGCAATGTGACTGAGCCTAAAGTGAGATCTCTGCCTGATTTGCCTAGTAAGTATTAAATCAAAAGGCCATTGATTTTATACCCAAGATGATGGTCTAAAATAGACTCCTGAATAAAATTCATACTCACTGAAATTCAGACCATAACTTGGTATATTTCGTTGTTGAAAAACACTCATATTTGTCTGTGTTTTTTGGATATCGTACGGGATTATGCTGTATGACCTAATCATTTTGGGAGCTCGGTGGACTCAGAATTGATCCTTCTGGAACTAGGGGAATCCTATATTTGCCAGTGGATTTCTTCTGCCTCGATTATAATGATGTTTTAGTTAGTTGTGCATTCAGTATTCGTAGTACGACGTTGTAGTCTTTATTTGTCGTCTTATTAACACCTGTACATAAGGCGACAAATAACAAAAAAATATTTTTTGATTTTAGAAGCAGATGAAGCAATATCATGTTGGTGTGTTGTCAGCACTGGCTTCTTGGTCTGTCGAGACAAGGAGATCTACAAGTGCCAACTTGGAGAAAATAGAGCTATTTTAATGGTAAATTGAGATAATATATTTATATTAGATATTATTGGACTGGGGTGGCCTAGTGGTAGCAGCCCCGCCTTCCGATCCTAAGGTCGTGGGTTCAAATCCAGTCATGTACCAATGAGTTCTTCTGCCCAAAAACGAATGTACACTATGCCAGTGCTCTCAAACGGTGAAGGAAAACATCGTAAGGAAACCGGCATATCGTAGAACCTAAAAAGTTCGAAAATATGTGTCAAGCGCACGAAAAGAACCTCTTTGAGGCGCACTTAAAATCCTTTCACCACACTTGTTTTGAAAGAATCAGTGACACGATAAGAAGATGGTAAATTTAATTACCCAGATTGATTTGTTGCCTGTTCTTCTAGGCTTGGTCGCGTGGAACTGGCACCTAGACTCACCTAGCTTTATGACGTTTCAAAGTGATTCTTGCAATCCAACTGAATAAATGCACTTTTGATTTGATTTGGTTACAGCGTCCTGAAATACAGAACCCGTACACTCAAATTCTATCAATAGTGGCATCGCAGAATGGCAAGCATGTTGCCCTCTTCACGGATTCAGGGTTCCTGTGGATCGGATCCTCGGAATTCAAATCAAAATACTCTGAAATAGACACTGGATACATCAAGCAACCTAAAGAACTCATGTGGTATGTAATAAAAGCCATAAGAAATAGCTCGTAGAACTGACAACTCCTGGGAAATCGCTGTGCTCAACCTATCTGAAAACTGTATTGATAACCTGTTTTAATGACAGAGTAATCAATCGTTTTAATAAGTAATAATTATCATCATCATTTTATTCAGGCAACTATAAAATGCACATTACACAAAAATGAAGCACCTTAGGTCCATTCCATAGTACCTTAGAGACAAACATATTTTATAATAAAAATTACAAAGCAATACTAATTATAATTATCTACAATGTGTAGCAAAACGAACCATCCCGAATTTATTTTTTATGTATTGAACTCATTTTATTCATAGAAAATTTTAAGAGATATTTATCGGCATACTCGGTGCTTGCACACCCAACATAGCCGGTCAAAAACTTTTAGATTTGAACCCACAACCTCTTTCGATCAGAAAGAGAGATGTGATTATCGATCTAAAGTCACAGAGTGAAGTCATCCCAGCCCCAAAACGTAACGATAGCGCGTTCTAACTTTTCCTGTGGCGCCATCTAGTTCTAATAATGGTAAACCTTAAAACCTAGTAAGTGTGTATTTTCGTTCAAACAATTGTATTTCCGTAACAGCTGAACGGACTTTTATGAAACTTGGAGTATACACAGTTCGTGACCTAGAGTGAGAAATAGGCAAATGTTATCCAGTTAAGTATCAAATGAGTGAAACCGTGCTGGGTGGCCAGGCAGGACCATAATATCAGTTGATGAAATTACTTTATAGTTCTGGGGCACGGATTGCCAATCGACTAATTAAATATTTGGAATAAAATATAGGCTACAATCTATACTAATATTAAAAAGAGGAAAGATTTGTACCTATTTTTGTATGTTTGTATAAATAGGCTCAAAAAGTACTGGGCCAATTTAAAAAATTCTTTCACCAATAGAATGCTACAAAATTTGAACAATGTAACCGAAGGTGTAGAAAAATGAGTCTTAAAATGTCTTTCGTCGAATGCGCTGCCGAAACTATTAGCGATAGAACAAAATAATGTACAACAATATTGTCTATCCCGTGCGAAGCCGGGACGGGCTGCTAGTCTAAATATATAAAACTCTTTCGTTACTGACTGACTGACTGACTGACTGACTGACTGACAATCAACGCACAGCCTAAACCGTTAGTCCTAGAAGCATGAATCTTGGAGGGTATGTTCCTCTTATAGCGTAGAGGTGTACTAAGAAAGGAAATTGGAAAATTCTTTCCCGAAGAGGAGAAAAAGGGGAAAAAAGGTTTAAAGAAAAATCAACACACAGCCTAAACCATTAGTCCTAGAAGCATGAAACTTGGAAGATGTGTTCCTCTTATAGAGCAAAGGTGCACTAAGAAAGAAAATAGGAAAACTATTTCCCTAAAAGAAGAAAAAAGGGAAAAATAGTTTAAAGAAAAATCACAAAAAAATGCTTTACAAAATACGCAAAAAAACAGTAAAAAAAAATCTGCTACCGCAGCTTCTGTCACCTAATTTGAATACACACAAAAGTTTACATAAACCCCATCGTAACCACTAAGACAAAATCGCGGAAAACACCTATCATACCGAAACTAAACACCGCACTGCTTCAAAAAATAGCTAAAGAACATGCTCAAAACTATGGTAACCAGCTGGTCATGTCAAATTAAAAAAATCTGATTCGATTATACACCAACACGCATACGAAACCCTAAATTAGCCACTAATACAACATAAAATCACAAAAAATTGCTTTACAAAATACGCAAAAAAAACCATTAAAAAATTTTCAGCTACCGCAGCATCTGTCACCAGGTTTGAATACACACAAAGGTTTACAAAAAAAACAATGATAATCACTTAGACAAAATTGCGGGAATCATCTATCATACTTAAGCTAAACACCGCTGAAAAATATCGGCTACAACAGCACTCGCCTTCAAATTTAAATACACTCTAAAGTACATGCTCAAAACTATGGTAACCAGTAGTTGGTCATGTCAAATTAAAAATTCTGATTCGATTATACACCAACATGCATACGAAACCCCAAATTAGCCACTAATATAACATAAAATCACAAAAAATAGCTTTACAAAATACGCAAAAAAAAACATTAAAAAATTTTCAGCTACCGCAGCATTTGTCACCAGGTTTTAATACACACAAATGTTTACAAAAAAACCCATGATAACCACTAAGACAAAATCGCGGGAAGCACCTATCATACCAAAACTAAACACAGCTGAAAAAAATCGGCTACAACAGCACTCGCCTTCAAATTCAAATACACTCTAAAGTACATGCTCAAAACTATGGTAACCAGCAGTTGGTCATGTCAAATTAAAAATTCTGATTCGATTATACACCAACATGCATACGAAACCTTAAATTAGCCACTAATATAACATAAAATCACAAAAAATAGCTTTACAAAATACGCAAAAAAAACATTAAAAAATTTTCAGCTACCGCAGCATTTGTCACCAGGTTTTAATACACACAAATGTTTACAAAAAAACCCATGATAACCACTAAGACAAAATCGCGGGAAGCACCTATCATACCAAAACTAAACACAGCTGAAAAAAATCGGCTACAACAGCACTCGCCTTCAAATTCAAATACACTCTAAAGTACATGCTCAAAACTATGGTAACCAGCAGTTGGTCATGTCAAATTAAAAATTCTGATTCAATTATACACCAACATGCATATGAAACCTCAAATTAGCCACTAATATAACATAAAATCACAAAAAATAGCTTTACAAAATACGCAAAAAAAAACATTAAAAATTTTCAGCTACCGCAGCATTTGTCACCAGGTTTTAATACACACAAATGTTTACAAAAAAACCCATGATAACCACTAAAACAAAATCGCGGGAAGCACCTATCATACCAAAACTAAACACAGTTGAAAAAAATCGGCTACAACAGCATTTACCATCTTTCGAACACACTTTATATAGTTTTGAATGCAAACTCAAAACTAAGGTAACCAGCACTTGGTCATGTAAAACCAACGCATACATAACCCAACTTAGCCACTAAGGCAAATTCACGAAAAATAACTCTCAAAAAATACGCAAAAAACAGTGAAAACATATCAATAGTTGTCCGCTTTCCACCATAAAATAGATTCTTTTAAACGAACTCAAACTATGACTTTATACTAACCACGCGGACGAAGTCGCGGGTGACAGCTAGTAATTTATAAAGATATTGAAACGGGAACGGAGCGAGTGAAGCCGCAGGCGGCCGCTAGTACATAATATATTGGTTCTCTGTGGAGATCGAACCCACGACCTACAATATATTTATAGCTTGAAGCTAAATAAATAAGCTAGTTTGTAAAAAACCTGTATACTTAGGGGGCGTCCACAAATTTTAATTACGTGAGATGTTTAAGGGGGAGAGAGGGTCGAGTCAAATCTCATCTAACCTTACGTTGGAGAGAGGGGGGGCTCTCGGCAAATATCACGCAATTTTTTTTCTGATTGAAACTAAAATAAATATACTATTTTGACCCCGTTTTAAGTATTCTATTGTTAAGTTTTTATTACTCTAATTACTCTTAGCAATATTGATTACTAGTCTTTAACTAGTCGTAAATAAAAGCACGAAGGATTTTTTTATTTCTTTTTTACAATTACAATCCAACGCGTCTATGTAAGAAACCCACATTTTGAAAAATCTGACGTGAGATTAGAGGATAGGGGAGGGGGTTGAATAAAATCTCACGACATCTCACCATTACAGAAAATTTAAAAAAAACACCTCACGTAATTTATGGACGCCCCCTTATCTTACAATGATTTGGCAAAAAATAATGTCGAACTTGACATATTTGCCAAATTGAGCCAATTCATCAGAAATCTTAAGAACATCCTCTATTCTAAACAGCCTAGATAGTGCAAGTAGTTAGTCATCTAATGACTAACTACTTGCAAATTCAAATTTACATTTACATTTAAATTTAAATACTTCCATACTTCTTAAGAATAATATTAGCTTGCTATGTATAAGTTGTTCTTTACTCGTTTAAGTTCTAACTTTTCTGTACGTGCATGTGTTACGTTATAATCAAGGTCAAAACTGTAATATTTTAGTTTTTACTTATTTTGTGGTTGTAATGTGTTTTGTGCGTTAATAAAATAAAAAAATAAAAAAAATAAAGCAGGTAAAGTTTCCATAATCTTTCACGTCTTTTTTTCATTTTGTGTTCAGTCCTAAAACATTTGAAAATTCCCAGGTGTGGGTCCCAAGCGATAATTGCGCAATGGGAAGACATGATGTGCATATTCGGTACCAAAGGCAAGAACGCCTCATTTCCATACGACGGTCCCTTCCACCTCATCCAGGAAATGGACTGTGTGAGGGTAGTCTCGGAGCTATCTCACGAGCTGGTGCAGAAAGTGCCGTTTGTGGTGGAGAAGATATTCCGGATCAATAGCACTACGGCCGGGTCTTACTTGGTGGAAGCTTCTAGACAGTTTCAGGTAATGATTCTTCTTATCGTGTCACTGGTTCCTTCGAACCAGGTGTGGTGAAAGGATTTTAAGTGCGCAAAGAGGCTCCTTTTTTTGCACTTGACACATTTTTTCGAAATTTAGCTTTTACGACATGCCGGTTTCTTCACGATGTTTTCCTTCACCGTTTGAGAGCACTGGCATAGTTTACATACATTTTTGGACAGAAAATCTCATTGGTACACGACTGGATTTGAACCCACAGCCACAACCTAAGGATCGGAAGGCGGGGCCGTTATCACTAGTCCATTGACAGATTGAAAGTGTGAGAGAGTTTTTCTGTACAATAAATTATGTGCACTATGCATTAAATCATCGTGAGGAAACCGATACGTCATACAAACTAAAGTTCGAAATCATGTCTCAAGTGAACGAAAAGAGCCTCTTTGCGGCGCGCAGAAAAATCCTGGTCCTGGTTTCTGAAAAAACACTGGTTCGGGTCGGTCATTTTTACACAATCTATCTCTCCGCATTGGGCTCACAGTCCGGTCTATAGACCCTTATTTCGCAGCATTTATATCAACACATATCGAACTTGAAAACCGTCACTTTTGAAAACGCCGGCCGACTTTAATCTATCCATTTCAGAAACGCAGTCACAGAGCAGACGAGTACATCCGCCTGGTAAAGCCTGACCTGCCAACTGCCGTCCAAGACTGCATCGAAGCAGCCGCCTTTGAGTTCAGTCCCGAAGTACAGAAGATGCTGATTCGCGCCGCTCAGGTAGCATATACTGAACATCACTTCAACATCACTTTTAACTCAATAAATCTATACTATAACTAGCAAACCCGGCGAACCCCGATTCGCCACCAGATGGCTTCGTTTTAGCTGTTAAACAATGTATCACGCACCGGCGCCATCTACTTAAAATGTTGGTTTGTCCTGAATTTTCTTTGCTATAAACCTCACGGAGCCCGCGACCTTTCCAACGAATGCAAAACCGTGGTAATCGGTTCGTGCGTTCTGGAGTTATAGCGTCAGGAATACTACTACTACTACTTATTTTTATATATATTATAAAGCTGAAGAGTTTGTTTGGTTGAGCGCGCTTATCTCGGGAACTGCTGGTCGAACCCACGGCCTATGGCGCAGAAGGCAGGTCACTACCATCTGAGCTGAGAGGCTATAGCTAATGTTATTGTTCATTTTCCCTATGAACTATAGATAGGGTTCTTCGAAAAGAGTGTTTTAAGTGTTTAAGGGTCGGCAACGCGCTTGTAATGCCTCTGGTATTGCAGGCGTCCATAAGCTATGGTAACCGCTTCCTATCAGGTGGGCCTTATGCTTATTTGTCTACTTAGTTTTATAAAAAAAACCTGTGAATAGCTTTTTTTATTACTATTTGAAAGTTTTCTGATCCTTTTATGTTTCTGTAACTATGGTGGTATAATAAATGGTTTTTCTTTCTTCTTTCAGTTCGGGAAAGGGTTCATAATGGACCCCGAGCTAACAGACCTCTATGTGAAGACTTGTCGGTGGCTGCGGGTCCTGAATGCTGTAAGGGATCCGAAGGTCGCGATCCCGCTTACTTCTGTGCAGTATCCTTTTAATCATCAGTGAAAAACAGCTGGAATTAGTCCATGTCATCATCAAAATTAACAGTCTATCAGATCAGGAGCAAACGTAGACGGACACTTTAGTTTGAGTCTGGTGACAGACACAAGCTACGGATAAATATTTGATTTCTATAGAACCAGTATGAAATCATCCACTCCCTGCGCATACCTGAAACTGTGTCCGATTACCGCTTCAGGACACATCAACTAAGGTTCCCTATGATGGTGTGCCGTGTCGGCAACAAAAAGTGTCCACAAGTTAAGTTACAAAATGCTGCTTCACGGCAGAAATAGGCATGGTGGTAGTACTTCCCCGGACGAGCCCTTCACAAGGAGCTCTACTACTACTAATTTTTGTTGGGACTACTTTTTATGGGGTCGGCATAACATATTCTCTTCCATTCCTGTCAAGCATCAATATAAATACAATAAAAAATTAAATCATCAATATAAAACTTTCCTTAGCATTCCTCAGAATGGGTAACTTAGGCGAACGAGTGTTATTGGACCGGCTAATATGGCGGCGGCTGCATTGCCTCGCTACGCATATAGCACTGTATCTCCAAATGAAGGACGGACGCACGCGAGTGTTGTCGCATTGGGCTTGCTATAAGGTAAGCTATAATTGAGTATGGCTTTTTTAAGACATTCTGATGGAACGCGTGGAAGTGGCATTTTAGCAGATATCGGTGCACTTATTTTACTTTAGAGCTGGCCGCAGACAATGACACTAAAAGGAATAAAAGAAATGAAACTAGTCTCACGGAATTTCAAATCGAAATTCCGTGAGACTAGTTTCATTCCTTTTTCTATATTCGGAATGTATACAGTCAGTACTGTTAGTGAATAGGAATGAATAAAAATTTCCGAAAGTGTGTGCCGGTACCAACAAAATGTATGCTATCGCTGCTTTCCACATGACGTCATAACGCGCTAGCTTGCGTTCGAGGGATACGTACGGAATTTGTTCCGTTCGGAAAACATTTAACATATTGTGCGACAGCTAATGTATTTTATATTGATTATTTGCATTGGATGTCTGAATACGGAAAACGAATTAAGAAAACGTTTGTTTGCGGCCAGCATTAATTTTAATAAGTATTTAATTATTTTTCTCTTATAATATTACATTTTTCATACATATTCAAATGTTTTATTAACTTAACATGAATGATGTAAAGTAAAATGCTTACCTCGGTTGTAAGTAGATATTGCACCATTACTGCCCTTGTGTAACAATGTACTATAAGTACATGTTATTCATATATTTCAGGTGACACAACCTCATTTGGACAACGAAAGCGCCGCGCGTGAAATCGGCGACAAACTCCGTAACGTGCCCGGCATCTCATACACCACTATCGCTATGAAAGCCGCTGAGAAAGGACGGAAAGCACTCGCTATCAAAGTTGGTAACAACTGATTACTGAGTTGAACCAGTTGAGCTATCTCTAGATTGTTTGTAACGGTCTGCAGATAACTCAACTGTTTCTTGTGTATTTTGTAAATATTTGGTAACAACTATTAAAATATATATTGTAAACTAGCGGCTGCCCACGGGTTCGCTCGCCCTGTACCCGTTTTTTTTGTAAAACATTTACTTGCAAAGATTCATTCTTTTCAGCAACAGAATCCATTAATTCAATAATACAGGTTGTATTTTTTTTGATAAATTATTCGCGTCCATTCCCGTCAAAAGTAAAAGAGTTTTGATCAAATGCTGTTATTGTTTCTTATAAATCGAGGGCATGACTCTTTTCACGACTTTTCCCTAACTCTCGTGGTTTCGGACTTGGACATCACCGCCCTTCTCAGAAAACCATCTTGTATATTATCTATAATATTATATGCCTGTTCCATCGACTTGTTGTATAAAAAAAAGCCACCGCATGCCGCATGTCTTTTTGTATTTTTTTATGTCTGTGTATAAAGAAATCTGGAGATGGTGGGAGGAGGCTCGAGAGAGAGATAAGTGGAAGTCTTTCGGGGAGACCTTTGCCCAGCAGTGGGACAAAATAGGTTAATAAAAAAAAAAAAAAAAAAATCTAAACGAAATGAGATGAGAGGCGCCGCCATGACAGTTTAACCGCGGTGACTAACGCAAATAAGTGTCAGTGTCATGCTAATTGACACAGTTAGTTGTCAAAATGACAATTCTACTACTTCTTCGGTCCGCCATGTTTGAGTGTGTTGTGTTGCTCTCTTTGACCAAGAAAATCTCTATATACAACCAAACGAAGTAGAATTTAAGAAATATAACATTTTAAACCGTATTCTACATTGCTAAGCTGTATTTAAGATTTGTGTACATAGACCTGGCGTGGGCTCCATAGTTCCATGGAACATCTCATTTACACCGAAACTCAACAGCAAATGTTTTACAGATCTTAGAATACGAGACTCACAGTAAGCTGCAAGTGCCGTTACTGCTATCCCTTGGCGAAGGGTCCACGGCGCTGCTGAAAGCGACCGCCAGTGGAGACACAGATCTTGTGTACATTGTGCTACTGCATTTGAAGGAAAAGATGGGGAAACATGAGTTTGAGGTAAGAGTCTGTCCCGTTTTCTAGCAGTTTACCTAAGTAGGTCTAGTTTTTAGGAAACAACGGAATATTTACCATGATTAAATTTTGTTGACTTTACTTCCGATAAAGAAAACAGAGTGAGAATGGAACCAATAGTAATCTCGAAACCAATAAAAGAGTGCGAAAGAGGGTAGATCGATTTATCTGCCAATAACATTTCTTTTACTCGTGGACTTTAGTTCAACCGTGATCATGGTGCATGCAACTGTGCCGAAATATCGGAAGCCAACTCAACAAAATTTAATCATGATAAATATCCCGTTGTTTCATAAAATTGTCCAAGTATTATATTATGTCACTGAAATTACTGGCACGTGAGACTGAACATCAGTATGCCTCAAGTTGATGGCCCAGGGCAGTGCTTGGCGCACGTTTTACCACTTGGTATCAGGTGGGCCATGTGCTTGTTCTATCAGCTACTTGTATAAAAAAACTATTTGGCGCTTATAAGACTACATAGTAGACTTACTAGACTAGACTTAGGTGTACTATGCAATCAAGCCTCGAACTATGTAGAGACGAATTAGCAAGAATGAAGTCGAGTCTCCTCCAAAGAATCAAGCAAACTAAAATATCTCTAAATGACTGGGGACTTCGCAAACCATCCATAACCAGCCTAGGCATGACTGCAAAGATTAAACCACCCTTTATCTTCCAGCTAACCATCCGCGGCTTCCCCCTAGCCTACGCCCTGTATATAAAGTACTGCGGCATGCACAACCGCGAGGCATTACGGCAAGTTCGCGAACAAGAAGACGACTTTCCCGCGCAAGCCGCTGGTCACGTACGGGACGCGGCAGACCCGAAGCAAACCGGGTCTGGTGCGGAAAACGCACTGGCGGCTGCTAGGGAGTGCTATAGGAAGGCTAAGAATGATCTAGGTAAGAACATGTGAAACTTACAAGATAAAAATAAGCTGAAATAGGGCTGCGATCAGAACCAAGGTTAAACCAAAAATTTTAAATACTACTAGGTAATCAACATGTATACCTTGTCAATGAAAGGATAACATCGTGAGGAAACCATGTCTTTCCTGTGGATTAGGCCGACTAAGCTGTAAGGATGGTATAGGTGTTGGGCTAGCCTATTCCATCTAAAATCCTGTCCCACGCACTTCAGTGTCGCGTAAATAAGGGCTTGCGGGATGATTTATACTCTTGACGCAGTATAAATCATCTACAATTAGATGCAAAGGCCTGTTAACTTAATTTTACGTTGTCATAAATATTGTAGATAATCTAAACAACACCATCTAGCCCCAAATTGAGCAGAGCTTGTACTATGGGAACCTGATAGCTGATATACCTACATAATATTTTTTTTCTTAATAAATACTTAAAATACAATATAACACCCAGACAGAGAACAAACATAATTATATTATATGTTCACCACATAAATATTTGTTCTCGGTGGGGATCGATCCCCTTTCTCCAGGCAGGCTACCACTAACTGAGCTATGAGGACAGTCAAAAAAGTGTTCATCTTTCCCAGGTGTGTCAATCTGCGAAGACGCTCGTAAGCTATGCAAGCAGCAAGCCAGCCTGCAAGAAACGTACGGCGTAAGCTTCCTAGGATTGTCTCTTCACGACTCTGTGAAAAAACTCTTGGAGCAGGGAGAGGGAAAGTTGGCGGACAAACTGCGGACGGAGTACAAGATGCCAGATAGACGGTATGTAAAAGCTTTGCTTAGTTCGGGGCTAGATAGCGTAACGCTTGAAGTTCGATGCTTGAAATACCACTCAATAATATTCTGGAGAGCTATGCTGGGAGTTTTACTATACGTGATAGAATCAGAAATGAGGATATTCGTAGAAAAACCAAGGTCGCCGACATAGCTCGTAGAATTAGTAAGTTGAAGTTGCAATGGGCAGGACAATAGCTCGAAGAACCGACAACCGTTGGCTTTAGCCTTGACCAAATGTTGGCCGAAATCGGTCCGCAGAAATCTAAGTCGTCCGAAAGCGCGATGAGTCGACGACATCGTAAAAGTCGCAGGAAACACCTGGACAAGAGACGCACAGGACAGAAAAAGTTGGCAGAAGGTCTAATAGTGGGTGATACGGAGTTGAGATGATGATAATGCACAAAGTACAATTGTAGGCAATAAATATTGCACACCGGATTTTCCGTGTGCTATCTCTTTCTGACGCACACTTCGCTCTATGAAGCTGAAATAAGCCGATGTGCAATATTTGTTGCCTACTATTCCCATTATTTTCTTTATTCGTTTTAAAACAAATAAAAAAATAAAATTACAGATACTGGTGGCTCCGCATACTAGCCCTAGCCGAAAAGAACGAGTGGACTGATCTAGATAAATTCTCCAAGCTGAAGAAATCACCGGTCGGCTACGAGCCGTTTGTGGACGCATGCCTCAAGTACAAGAAACCGGAAGAGGCCTTGAAGTATCTGCCGAGGTGTAGGGATGATATCAAAGTTAAATACTATGTGAAGGCTGGGTGAGTTAAGAATCATCATTATTTTGTTTGTGTCACCCGGTCAATGGAGAACTGTCAAAAAAACTGTTTGAGAGTGCTTGAGGCTCGACTGAGACTCAAGCACTGTTTCTGAATACGGCCTTAGAGCAGAAATGGTCAGCAAAAAAATAATCTTGAGCAGATGCCCGGTACTAAGAGGTCCAAAGGAAAATCTTTCGTGCGTAAGGCTACTTCTTTAACCGTGAATCAACTAAATTTAAATTCCATTGTACATGTTTCTTCGCCGAATACCTGAGTTTTCAATACACTGAGACAAGGCGGCATATGCTTACATTTCGACACGCAAAGTCAAAGTAAAATCATTTTTCACTTGAATCCAATGAACGCTTTGAAACATCAAAACAGGTTCTAGGAAAAAGTGATTCTAGGTTCCAATTCCACCTGACTAAACCTATAAAAACAGACAAGAATCAGTTATGGCATCAGAAAATCAGGATATCCTGATTTTCTGATGCCATAACTGATGATATATATAATTAAATCTATTTATCTCATTCAAAGTTACACTTCTAATACGGCAGTTCATGATAACAAAAATAATTATTTCAGGTTCTACGAAGAGGGCGCGGAGGTGGCCTTTGAGCAGAAGGACGAAAGCGCTCTTCTTTTCGTCCAAAACAAGTGTCCGCTCAACGAATCAGCGCAACACGCAAAAATAGCATCGTTATTAGAACAACTACCGACCAAGAAGTAGACTAGCTGGTAAACTAAAGCCACCTCTATGGTACGACGAAAGACGGAAGAATTACGGTTGTAAGCAATAAATATTTCACACAAAAAAAAACTGCTTTTGTAGAGCGCTATCTCTTTCTAACACAATACGCTCTATGAAGCCGACGTTAGCCGATGTCCAATATTTGTTGCCTACTACCGTAATTCCGTAGGTTACCTACCAACCGTAAGTTCAGTGTATGTAAACTTCGAGTGCATGTGGGTCGAACTATATAAGCATAGATAGATAGTGTTAGGTCTCGTCTAGGCATTGCTTTCTCTAGTCCCATTTGTATCAGTGAATGAAGTTATCTTGCGTGAAATTTTTACGAGCTATCTCAGTCTGGACGAAATGTCATATTTTTTAAATTTGTATTATGCGCCGGTCATTATACCATCGTTTGTTTTCTAAAAACTACAGAAAGTCAGTGTGAGCTCGAGAACCATTTAAAAAGAATATGTAAAAACCCTAGTTTTAAGTAAAGTTTCATTTAAGTAATGTATATTTATAAAGTTTCATTATAATTCGAACATTAATATATTATTCACTGTGATATCACGAATTCCTAATTGTATAATAGGAATATAGGCATAAATAAAACTATTGAACTGAGTTGTTTCTTTTATTGAGATGGCGTATATCAAACAACATTAATGCGATCTATGTGGAGATAATTATCGATACGATCACATTGATCGTATCGATATATCTCCACAGATCAAACGGCACGATAAATATTGAGTTTATGCGCGTATAAAACCAGTTTCATACGCGTATGATACCAGATTCACACGCTTAGGATGCCAGTTTCATACGCGTATAAAACCAGTTTCAAATTGCACGATAGTCTCAGCTACGTCTCGATCAATGTGAAAAAGCGTAGGAATATTCAATCGAATCACACAATAAATACAAATACACGTCACATCTTGTGATGATATCAATGACAAGTGACTTAGCTTTAACTAATTATAATAATTAACACTAGCGGTCCAGACACGAAAAGACTGAAGCAATTGGTTTATTCTTTGGCATTCTTGTAGTGGATGGACCAAGTAATGTTCATTTGGTATACACTTTTTATTTTTAGACATTTAGGTACATCTATTTTCCAAAAACAGTCAACTATAATCATTGACGTAGCTGCGTTTGCTTACTAAACAGGCTCTTATGCGAAACGTTACTTGAGTCTGAGTCGACCTTCAAGCATAGATTTTTCACACTTCAATGGAGAACTGTCAAAAAAACTATGCTCGAGGCTCGACTCAGGCTCAAGCACTTTCTGAATACGGCCTTTAAAGAGCAGAAATGGTCATCATTAAAATAATCTTGAGTAGATGCATGTACAGTCGCGTTATGAAAATGTTCGTCACCTCAGAGTCGTTTTTCGCTTGCAATAGTGCCTTGATCATGAACACTTTGTGACGTTAACTTATCGGTGTAATCTGTCTATTCAGTTTCAAAAGGTAGTATGTGAACGTGATACGTTGAACAAGTTAAAAATCGACGAACATTTTCATACAGCCGCTATACTAAGAGGTCCAAAGGAAAATCTTTCGTGCGTTATGCTACTTTTTCAACCGTGAATCAAATCGTACGAAAATATATCCTCATGCACAAGTTATACAAAATAATTATCAATTTTCCGTGTCTAAACTAGCGCATCCCCAATCAAATCTACAGTGTTTCCCCCGAATACTGAAACGCAACTCAGATTTAAGCACGTCTCAAGCGACGAATATTTGACAGATTTTCATTGAAAACTGTCAAATATTCGTCGCTTGAGACGTGCTTAAATCCATGAATCTACATACTTCGTAAACTGGATAACGCAGTGTTTCCTAAAAACGAGCCCGGTGAGAGCACCAAAGTAGTAACGCATCTCTTTCTAAGTAGGATGTCCACACATCTGTACTTTTTATAAAATCGAAAGAAACTGCTTGAAATAAAATGTACTGATTTGTTAATTACTGACTTTTGTTTCCCCTTACAGGGCGAAGGCCTCCCTTCCCTATATTATTATAGGTAACAACATAAGCACTTCATGAATATTTCTTTTGGTATTTTTTTTTTACCTGATTCTTAAAGCACTGTAGGTGTATCTTGTTTATTAGAATAAATTACTACGTATCCTAAACTAGCAGTATTTGTTTATTTATTTGTACAAACTGATTTGTATTCACGTTCTTGAAACGGCTGTAATGATTTCGATGAAATTTGCAGTAAAGCGGTTTACGGGGGTGAATAATCGAGCTAGCTAGGGCTTATTTCTGGGAATATTCTTATTTCTGAGAAAAATAGCTTTATTGATTTTCACACGAGCCCAGATACGCAATTAAGTATAAAAACTAGGTAGGTAGGTACTTACTAGGCATAATAACTATTTTTTCTAAAAAATAAAACAAGTAAATGTTAAGGTACAATCTTTTATATTCCAACTTACTTACTTCCAAGATCTTACAAACAACTTGGGCAATTTGGCATTTTATGTGCGTATGTATGTATTTGTGTATGTTTGTCCGACGATAACTTTCGAACTGTTGATCCGATCTGCATGAAATTTGATAAGTCGATAGCTTGCACTTGAGAAATTTACTGGTATATGAGTGAAATCTGATGAGGGGTTATAAAGATATGGGGTTTTTACTTTTTTTCTAGGACACTCAGTTTGTGTTATACAAAAAAAAATATAAATTACAATAACTAACGATCCGAGAGCTCCCATCTCTAAAAATATTGTTGATATCAAGGTTTTTCCACTGGTCGTTTGCTTTTTCTTATTTTTTTTTCTTGAAATACATTTGTCGAGGTACTCAGTTCTCATAAAATGGTGGAAGCGACCTGGTCTGATGATGGAGCCAAGGTCTGTCCAACGGAACTCTTCAATCAATTGGCCAAATTGAGTTAAAACTGAATTAACATACAAAGTTAGTAAGGGATAGTCAGAGGCAAGGCCAAACAGTGGGCTGGACAGAAATACTTTCTCAAAGTAAAAAAAAACAATGCGTGATGGTGGCACATTTTTTTCTGATTACCATCTACATAAACTACTTAACTTTTCAGAGAATTTGGATCAATTCAATACAATTCAATTCAATTCAATAAACGTTTATTCAATACGATACAAGAATCACTTTGAAACGTCTTAAAGCTAGGTGAGTCTAGGTGCCAGTTCCACGCGACCAAGCCTAGAAGAACAGGCAACAAACTACGGCTCGGTTCTTACCGTTTTTTTTATATGATCCTTTTACAAATCAAAAATAGTATAAAATAATAGCAGTGAAGTTCCAGTGTGGTGCCACTTCACTTAGTCAGACGTATGCAATGCAATAATACAAAAGCAAAAGTTTCAAAGACAGCACACGCTACGCTTCAAAGTTATACTATAGTATCTACACAGCTTATATAAAAATAAGATACGAAATAGTAGGTACAGACATTGCAAATTGACATGTTAGCTTCCTATGGGTAGAGTGACCGGGACATCGGGCCACGCAGTTTTATCATTCATATAGCTATCTAGAGTATAGTACGCTTTCTTTATTAAATTACTCTTAACATAGGCTTTAAACTTCCGAATAGGAAGCTTAGTTGCATTTTCCGGAAGTTTATTGTAGAAGCGTACAGTGTTCCCCATAAAAGACCCATTTACCTTCTGTAGACGAAATTTGGGAATATAAAGTTTATTTTTATTTCTAGTGTTAATATTATGTGAATCACAATTTTTCTGAAAGCTACAGATGTGTTTGTGAGTGTACAATAAGTTTTCATATATATATTGTGAAATTACTGTGAGGATATTAATTTCCTTAAATCGCTCCCTCAATGAGTCTCGTGATTTCATTTTATAGATCGCATGTATGGCCCTTTTTTGTAAAACGAATATAGTTTGAATATCAGCTGCTTTCCCTCAGAGAAGGATACCGTAAGACATAACACTATGGAAGTAGCTGAAGTAAACTAGCCTAGCTGTAGCTTCATCAGTAAGCCATTTTATAGTCCGAACTGCATATGCAGCCTAACTTAGTCTGGCAGCAAGTGCTTTGATTTGCGGTCCCCACTGCAATTTTTTGTCAAGATTAAGTCCTAAGAAGATAGTAGAATCTACAAGGTTATGTGACTCTCCATTAAGTATAATATTAGTTGGCCGGAGAGTCACATGTGGTAAGATTAACTTAATACACTTGGTTTTCTTAGCATTAAGTAAAAGATTATTAACGTTAAACCAGTTAAGTATTTGCGACAGAGATGCGCTAACGTCATCGTAATTAGCCTTCAATCTGTCAACTTTAAAAATTAATGAGGTATCGTCAGCAAATAGAACTATTTCACATAGTTTTTTAACCAAAAAAGGGAGGTCATTTACGTACACTAGAAACAAGAAAGGACCTAATATCGAACCTTGTGGCACCCCCATGTCAATAACTGACCCAAAAGATCTCTCACCGCCCACATCAACTTTAAGGACTCTATCAGTCAAGTACGATTGTATTAGGTCAATGGAGCGATTTAGAATGCCGTAATGTTTAAGTTTAGATATTAATGTAGCATGATTTACGCAGTCAAAAGCTTTGGGAAGATCGCATCACGAGATCTCAGTTCGAGGCGAACTACTAGTAATACTTATTAAATAAGTAGGTAACGAATAGAATTTAGGCAGTTTTCATTATTTATAAGCAACAAAGATTTGTTTGTACTTATATTTGCCAGGCTATGGTCTACTTACCTACACATTACTGAAGAGAATTGTTTTATGTAATCTTTGTCGCATTGAAATACGTTTGCCCATAATTTTAAGAGTTTCCTCTTTGGCGTAAGTCTTTAATCTCATATTCAGATAATTATTTACAATACATTTTATTAATTCAATTTGATGTTTGGATTCGGTTGTATGTGCCTGTACCGGGTGAAGAACATCATTCAATCGTAAATAAAAGTATTGTGTGATTATGTTTAACATATATCTCCTGTTAAATTTGGTCCCCGATTGCAATGATAACATTATGAACGTTTTTTCAGTGTAATTTACTACATCAAATACAAGTTTAGAAGCGTACTTAAGACCACCTCGATCCACGAATGCAGTAAAGGATGAAAATTGACATACGTCAACAATATAGTCATGGTCCTTGGTTTTTTTCGTTAACAAGGCGTCTTTGCAATATTCACAAGTCAGTTTTTCTAAGATTTTGCCAACAATATACCCTGATATGTAATATAGTATGTTGTTTTTAAAATCAGATACATTCGCTCTTTCTATTAATAGCATTAGAGTCTCAATTTTATCATTTTCATTTTCTTCACAATCGATTGCAGGTAGAGGTGAAGATGATCTTTTCGCGCTCCTAAACTCGAGTATAGGTGAGGAATCATAATCTTCGTCACTACAATTAGCATTGATGCTTGGTCTTACGCTGTTTCTGAACAATAATTTGCGCATTGTGTACATGAAATGAAGGGCATCTGGGTTATCATTCGTTCGTCCACACGCTCTTACACACGAAAAAAACAGTTCAAGATGATCTTGTGATATTTTGTGTGCTAAAAGATATTTCAGGGAGCTTTCTTTAAATAGATCTATAGCCAGATTAGATATACTGAAAGTATCTATTATCAAACCAAGAGCAGGAGTTTTCCGTCTATGTTTTAATATATCCTGTCCATTTACTTTTAATTTAGCTAAATATTCTCTTGTTTCTTGGAAGACATTTAGCCAAACGAATTTATTTTCAGGGCGTAACGGAGACTTGAAACCGGTACCAAAAGGATTTTTCGAATCTAACATATCAAAAATTCTATCTAAATATCTCAAATATTCGACAGTTGCTTCGCTACCAATAAAATCTACATGTCCAGTAGAACGTAAAAAATCAATAGCATCAGCTACTGAACTGCTTAGAACCTGTGCCGCTAATCTAACATTCATTTTTTTGCCAAAAAAATTTATGTGAGATCTTGAAATTTTGTTTGCTAATTTTAGACCTTCTTCTTCTTGCAATTTTTGTAGTTTTTTAACATATTCGAATTTTATTTCACCTTTTTCAGAACTTAATGTAGTTTCAGCAAATACATTTCTTGCTAATTTCAACATATGCACTGGATCAAAGATACAATGTACTTTGGTACCTGTGCTTGGATGATTGAAAAATGATTTAATATCTGGATTATAGAAATCACATCCAAGTATTTCATAAGTCTTAAAGTTTGCAGTCGCACCATCTGAAGTTAAACAGCGTACTGTTATATTGATATCCGCCAACATTCTTAATGCAGTTGATACTAATTGCGCCTGGATATGAGCAGATATCTTATCTACGAAAAAATATGCTATAGGACATTTAAACTTTTCCTTTATCGATACTATCGTAAATACCAATACCTCCGAAGCTAACTTTTCGGCATCAGTGGGCATAATACCACCGAAATCAATCCCGCCCCACATTTTATCATTTTTTGCATCATAGCTTTTTCCTGTTTTGATCGACATAGAGTCAAATATGAGAGCAACATTAAAGTCTTTAGTCTGGTCTGCTTTGTTTTTAAGAAAACCAAATACTTCAGTCATGAAGCCTACGTTGCAATTATGTGTTGATAATAATCTTCTGAGAGTTGCAGGGTGGGGCAATGCAACGTGGTTTCTCAGAAAACTGTAGGCTTTTCCTGAATAATAATATAGAGTTAATGCAAAAGACTTCAGCTCATCACTGTACCGAACACTACGGCTAGATTTTGCGGTATTAATTTTTTCATGAATATTTTCAAAGTTTAGTTTAATAGTTTCCTCAACCTCAGGGTAATTGTCACATCTTTTTTTTATCATTGCGAGTAAAGATTTTAGTTTCTTTATTGTAGTATTACGTCTAACTAAACGCTGAGATAAAACCTTTATTTCTCGTTTTAATTTTCTTTTCCGAGGCGAATTAGAATTTAAGTTTGTTTGGGTCGATTTTTCGGATTCGCCCATCCTCCTAGCTTTTTTTTCAGGTGGTCTTGACGAGCATGGGGCTTCTGATATACTTTGTGGTACTTCTTTTTTTTCAGGGCTTTTTAATGTTATACTACTCAATTTATAGATCACTGCTGTTGGTCTGATCTGTAAATAAACAAAATATGTTATCTTTGATACAATACAATTAAGTAATCATAACTTTTATGACCACCTATAAAAGTATGACTTACAATTTTAAAGATTGAAGGTACTGTATTCCGTTTCAATTTTTTTCGAGACGCATTAACATAGTCGTCATCTTTAAAATGCAGGCTACATACAACTGACGTATTCGTGACCTTCCCAGGTATGTTTTTCTTCCACTTCTCAGCTATTTCTTCATCCTTTGGAATCCTAAAAAAATAAACAAGTGCGATTTTGTTGTATCATATATGGCGATTTTACTTAGGTATCTATGTATTTTAATTTCAATATCTGAGCGACCGAGCAGAGGCTCAGGTGATAGTAAAAAAATACACGAAAAACAAAAAAAAATACAAAAGGCCTGTCAATGGTTGAAATCGATCTCGCAGCTTTCGGCGTTGCAGGCCAGCACTATGGCCACTTGACGGCCGTACTATGTATTATGGCTGGATGGGCGAACCCACATTGTAATAGTCTTCTTTTTGTTATCGTTTTGTGTAAAAAATCCGAGAAAACGAATTTTCCCAGATATGAAACCTAACTAGATCGATTCTTCGCCCCCGAAAACTCCCGCATCGCAAATTTCATCGAAATCGTTACAGTAGTCGTTTTTGAGAACGGGAGTAGGTACAAGCAAATAAAATATTGCTTGTTTATAAGAATGCGATACCTCTACAAAAATTTAACCAAAATAATTGTACCTACTTATTACAATCTTTGTTCTTAGGCCCTCTGATATTCATGGACACCCTACACCACCACTTTCTTAAAAACATTTAAAATAGATCACCTGTGGAATGTAAGGCCGCTACCGGGATACCATTCCTTTTTGCAACAATTTACGCAGCAGAAATTAACCATTTTGACAAATAATCAATAATTTCTTTAGCTAAAAATCATAAAAACCACCGATGACTTTTTGACAAACCACGACGCGTCACCATTTTCAGTTATAGCCAGTATTGCCGCTTGCAGCTGACGAAATATTATTAATATGACTTCATAAAAATAGTATTTACAACTTGTATACTTGCAATATTATCGTAAAAAATATCACACACGTAAAACAAAAAAAATATTAAGTTATAAGAATTCAAATGACCTATTTTTAATTAAATTTATTGAAATGAGAGAAATCTTCTCAATCGAGCAAATATTTTTTATTTTGCAATGGCAACTTGCTAGACAAGGACAAACTACTATTTTGGAGTCTCTCATGTAGTTCGTTTTTCTATTCTGAGTTGAGACAGAAAAAAATAAACTTTATGCTATAGTAATTACAGCGTAAGTTTGTATGAATGAAATATTGTTTTAAATCTTCGTGCGTTATCCAGTTAGGTATATAAAATCCTTGCTTAAATCTGAGTTGCGTTTCAGTATTCGGGGGTAAATGTCACTTATTCTAAATTCTATAATGGCTTGCATTGATTAGTGTATTTATGTTTTTTTAAACAACTCACTGTATTACGTACCTAGGTGCTTACCTAGTATGAATAATAAGTTATTTGTTAAAATGTACCTAGGTTTTTTTTTTATTTGTTAAACTGACATGTGTGATAAGCGACTGTGTCTTACAGAATACCTACACAAGGTTATACATATTATATATATTTTTACATTCCAATCACAAATTTTAATAATTATTAAACTTAAAAAGTAAACTTCTATGAATATAATGATAGTATTATTGGTATTTTTATGAAAAATCTGTCTTTTGAAAGCTCTCATACAATACAAACTAAGCTTTAACAATTTCCAAAATTGGTCATTCTAATTGACGCTTACAACATCTCAATCTTCAGTTCTCTTAAAAGTCAATCTTCTAGATCTTTCGGTACATCTTGCTTCCCAAGTTCATCCCCGACCTTACAAAATAAAGTACAGAAAAAATTAAGCAGCAGAAGTTAAATCTTTTCTTTTTGAAACCACTAAAAATAAATAAATATTTCACTTTAATTTTGATCTTGACGCAACAGGTTATATTTTAAATTAAGATGTTAAATTATTTAATTTTAATAAACATCCATTATTTACTGTACACACCTAACCCAGTAAATTAAATTTGAGAAAACATTTTCCATACATAACATACAGAAACAAAATCATCTACAATCGATGTTCAAACAATCAGTCTTAAAATAAACTAAATTAATATTTGATATGATAATACAAAGTGAGACAAAAATGAGCAGTTTCATACAAAACAACAAAATAAACATTCTAACAAACATAACAATAAAACGAAATATATTTTTAATATACTTACCCCGTTTTTGGTACTACCAGAAAAAAATAAAGGACTATTTCAGCTACTGATGATAATAGCACCGTCCAAACTATTCAATCTTTGTCTAGCAAAAAAATATCAATGTTTGTTTTTAGCTAAAAACGGGACAAATTTTACAGAAATTAGTTGCAAAATACTAAACAAGAAAACCTGGTTGAAATCCTTCACAGGGTTGGCTTGTAAAGTATTTCCAAATGTTTCCAGAAAAAAGGTCCTTAAAAATTCAAAAACAAATTAACCCGTGCTTTTATCATAAGCAGACTGTAATGTCCTTATTTTTTCTGGTAATTACAAAATAGGGATGAATAAACAAGTTTAAATAAATAAATACGATGTCATTTACGTATATGTTTTCTAATCATACTTAAAAAGTAATAATATAAGGAATTTTAATAGTTTAACATTGAATTCTTTTGTAACAATGTTTATAAACTCAAAGGACGGACGTAATGTTACATTGCAGTTATTAGTGATATTCCAGCCGCTATAAAAAAATCAAATTCAAAATTTCTTCATTCAGTTGTATCACAAAGATCACTTTGAAAAGCCTTAAAGCTAGGTGAGTCTAGGGGCCAGTTCCACGCGACCAAGCCTAGAAGAACAGGCAACCAACTACGGCTTGCTTCTTACAGTTTTTTTTGTATGATCCTTTTACAAAACAAAAACAAAAATAGCAGTGAAGCTCCAGTGTGGTGCCACCCCAACTTAGCGAGTCTTATTATAATTTTCAAACCTAAATACTCCATGAGTCATATTCTAAGGAAGTAACATTAACCATTCACGCCTACACGCAAGCGAATAAGAACAAATTTCAACAAATTAACATGGATTACAAAAACATCATATTTGCCGTGATGATATTCAGAAAATCAAGCTTATTCTTTTGAAGATATATCTCACAGTCACACCAGCCGTCAGGCTTTTTTTTTTTAGCTTACACTAATGTCTTATCAATATCAGTTTTTAACCATCAAAATCTTCCATACAAAGCCTAGCAAATGGCCAGCACTCCTAGGGTGGTATCCAGAAACAATGCTTGAGTCTGAATCGAGCCTCAATTTTTTTGACTCTGAAGGCCGTATTTAGAAACACGCACCTAGATCGCATCTCACCAACATTCCTCAACCAACATTCCTCAACAACACAATTTACTTCTACCTGCCTGAAGAAGTTTGTGTACATTTTGCTTGAATATTTCTACTTCGTTCTCGGATATCGGAAAACGCAAACTTACCTGCTCCAATTCGAATAGCACCTTCTTTTAGGTAAAGCTCGACAATTTAAACCAAAAAACTGTAATCAAATAAATACCAACAACTTCATGCATTTTGCTGAAAAGTTTCTGACTACCCCTTTAAGGGATGTCTTTTTGCCAGCTCGTTTTTTCGATTTTCAGTTTGTAGTCCTATTTCGAAAATGCTGGATTGATGAAAACCAAATTTGATTTTGAAATGATAGGTAGGTAGTTGAATTTGTCGAGATGCATTAGAGATCGACTCCCACGAAATTCTCATGACCACACATTCAACCTTTTATCTTCGTATTTAATCTACTTTCTTTGGCTTGAAGAAACATAAACTTTGACTTACTAACGAATACGAATACTGAGTAATGTTTTAATCATCTCAATACATTCTTCTATCATTCATGTTTTCGTGAAGTTAATTTAAGACACCAAAACATTCAGAACCTCTTCTTCGCACACAGACAAGCTTTTTTTTGTTTTTTTATCACATTTTGTGTGAGTATTAGTCTATACATCCTTACCAACGATTTTTTTTACATTTTCTTTTTAAATCTACCAAATGTAACTTAGTTAAAGTTGCAAAAAATCTTAGTAAGCAACAAACGTGTCAAATACACAAATAATGGCACAAAGATAGAATGGAATATTAAATTTCCCATTTAGAAAGAAAAATCAAGACACGCACACATCCAAAGAACACGGAACTTTAAAAACCATAGGTAGGTACTGGAAGAGAAAGACTACAGAAAATAAGGATTTCAAGAGTCATACTTAAACTAGCCGACTGATCACATAAAACCAGCCTTTATTAATGAGACAAACATCATATTTATACGACATCAAGATATCAAAACAACAACATCCAAAAAACTATAATTAGTATCTTAAACGTACCATCAGTTGTTTTTGGGCACTGAAACCCATCCCTACATCACTCTTAGCTGTCTTTTACAACGTGGAAACCGCATTTTACACTATCGCTTGATTATTCCGTAGATATTCAGTAAACGGATATTTTAAGAACTTTTCTCAGCGATCATGTAGAAGTCGGTCTTAAAATAAATAATTTCAACTAAACAACGTTAGATACAATCTCAAACTAAAAAAATACTAAGATAACAATCCTATATCGGAAATATATCCGCCGTGAGTGCTATGGAATAGTTTGTGCAATAAATAAGCATGCTTCAAGCATTGTCAATTAAAATAGCGCAACAAAATATTTCTTTTTAGGAACTGTATGTGTTCTAAACTAAAACTAGTGACTTTAAATTCGTAGTTCTGCCGACCGCCAATAGGAACAGCGACTCAAACTCAGCAACTGCAATTATGTATCTGGGCCCTGTTTCACGCAATATACAAGCTTCGTGTATGCTTTGGTAGAATAATACAATTTTTAGAAAATTATTCTAACGAACTCAAATTGCGAATATGTTTTACAATGCGTGAGAATTAGTTCGTACACTGCTTTAAATCAAAATTCAACGCTCTTGCCATAAGCACTGCTATGGCGAGCATTCACATTAAATATGTCAGCTTGTAAGCAAAGTGAAACAGTCTTCTGCCCGATTTAAAGCTCGTGTTCGAACAGAAACGGTTGGTTGTAAACAGTGACCTTCGGATTACGGTCAACTACCTTCATTTTCTCCGCATTAACGGAAGTAACGGGACTAGTAATGCTAGCATGTCGAATCTGGCCGGCTGAGACGACGCTGACTCGCCCATGCTTCGGGATGGTGAAAGCTGTACCATCCTTTGTTTTTATCGTATCGTAGATCCTCACCAACTTGTCCTCAGAGATGTTTCTGGAAGGGGCAGCGGTGACGACCAGACCAGGCATCTTTGTGACTTGGTTCCTTGGGGTCTCGGATGACGGGGCAGTAGCGAGTGTTGTGACGGTGTGAACGGCTGAGTGGGACTTAAGGTTTTGGGCGGTTCTGTAACTTTTGCCGCACTTGCATTTGTATTCCTTTTTTACCCTGAAAAACGTTGGAATAATGACAATTACGGTTTTGTGAATTAATTAGTACTAAGACCACTATATTCCATATACTCAGGCCACTTATACCTGGACTAGACGATTATGATAGAATGGTATTGTTTGTCATTGTTCAAGTCCTACACAATACGAATGAATGTATGAATGGAATGCTACAGCAAACTGAAAGTACCAATTGTAACCTAACAACGAATATTTATTTGCCTTACTTCTATCTAACAGATGCAAAAATCCTACAACCATTACGTTAGAATTTTCTACATCTCCATTTTTTAGTACAATTTAGCTAACTAAGATCCAACTTTTGTTTCTATGACTATAGATTAGAAATTATGATGTCAATTTTTAGTGGTGAAATAAATAGAGTACCCGTTTCTTCCAGAAATATTCCTGAGCAGTCAAGCGTTTCTTGGGAGCAGGATAGAACTTTTTATTGTAACGCTCGGTCACAAAAGCATGGTGTTTTCTATGACACAAATAGAACATTTTAAAATATCACGTCCATATTTTCGTCGTCTAAATAAAGTACCTACTCTTGATTGGTATAAATTGTTTATGAACCTCGAAGCAATTTTTTTTTTATTTTCCAGGCACTTTCCTGGCATACGAGATTTACATGACCAGGTTATCAGACCGTGATGAAAAGGAATCAAAAAGATCTGTCAGTGTGAGCAACAGACCAACCAACATAGTAAACATAGCTAAATCGCATTAGCTTTTGTCGTCATCCTGCTTCCTGGAATTCCCTAGAAACACAATTCGAGCACTCTTTATCCACCGATTCTATTCTGCAACCTTCAAATATATCTCCCATCGGAATTTAAAGGAAAAAGACGATTTACTTCATTACTAACATATTCATCCCACTGCTGGACAAAGGCTTCAACTAAAGATTTCCAGTTCTCTCTATTATGACCCTCCACCAGCCAACTCTTTTTGAAGGCATCCAGATCGCCACGCCAACCCTTTTTAGGCCGATCACGAAACCGCCGTCTTTCAAGAATCCACGGGGTGGTGATGATACTACGTAAATCAATATTTAGTACTCATACTCACTTGCCATCCTTCTTATGTCCGTTCTTGGAATGATACTTGATGCCGTTGACGTTCTTGTACCGTTTCTTGCAGCCAGGCACGGGACAGGCGAAGGGCTTCTCTTGCGCTGCAGGGCCTAGGGCTCCCGACAGTGCATTGGGGTTCAGCCTAGAATTAGAGAGTCTAGTTTCCACATTGCATTCAATAATTTAAGCACTCACCAACTGTTGGTATAAAAAAGAAGCCCCAAGTTTCAGAAACTTGGAATTTATCGAAAAAAAGGTAATGTGTGTGATACAAGGGCTAAGCCTCGTTGTAATTTAGTAAAATACCAAAGTAAAACTAGGTTAATGAGATTATAGACTACTGGTAAACTTATACATGCGATTGCAATGACTCATACCATACTAGATAGGTACCTAATCTACCTACCAATTTTACACTGAGTCATAATGCGTGACCACAACGCGATACCTCATGATAATGTGTCATAATCGAATACTTACCATACAAATCTTATTCCTGCTGATATTTATAGACAGCAGACAGCCCAACTAAACCGCTGAAAATAGATAAGTAGGTACTACCTAGATACTTCTATATAGATGAGACGTCGTAAAAATGTTATTATCAATGAAAATGTCTGGATGATAAAGGTATGATGAACTATTTCAGATTCAACGCGACATTGATTGATGAAACTTGGAAAGATTTCGTACGTGACCTGGAATAGAAGATTATCTACAAATGCAGACTTACTACCAAGTTTGGTGAAGTTCACCAATCTAAGACAACTCCTGATTCCAACCGATTTGATTTAAACCTTTTTTCAAGGCTTACAGCCGATTGGTCGGAATACATAAAGCTACAGCCTTAACACCAAGTTTAGGAAGTTCGACCATCATATACAACTCTTGATTTCAACCAATTTGCTATAGACTTTTTTTGAAGGCTTGCAGACGATTTAAGTTCAGAGCAATGGCAACACCTCAGTTGCCATTGCTTGGTGAATTTTATCAAACTTGGCGGTAAGGCTGTTGTAAAACTAAACCTACTTGACGCCATAACGCAGGATGAATTCGGAGTTGTATTCGTCCACCGTAGTCCACGAGTCATTGCTGTCTTCTGAGTGGCTCAACGTTTCGTCTTCATCCATCTCGCTTCCTAGAACATTATTATTTATGTTTATTAAAAACCTTTGCAAAACATTGCGATATCTATAAATCGTCGCTGCATTGGAAAAATTTTGTTTTGGTATTTTTTTATATAAAAATACTAGAATACCCAACGTAAAGTTGTATAACTTGTAGTTTTAAGAAACGGACCCCATAATCCAACGTTTTGTGAACTATATTATTATTGATGGGTTGGTTCAGTGGCGATCGGAGTAAACCTTGGTAACTATTTTGTTAGACCAGCGTTTAGTCGGTTTGTTCCTGTTATTTTTTTGCCAAACGCGAAAAAAGTAAGTACCAATTTCCACACAGAGTTTTGTTACATAGACCAAATCTATACCTACACCTAAACCTAAACATAATTGCACCGTTTGTAAATAGCGCGATTCCAATCTATTTTCCACTGTCACGTGCGTTTTATTTTAGGCGTCGTAAAGTGACGTGATGCGAAACAAACACAGTGTCTAGGCACCTACCTACCTTCTATACCTTGCTAACTTTACCAAGGTACTTCCTGCCCCTATACTTTACTTGCGTTGGTGTCCTTATACCTACTTAGGACCAAGACGAGAGTAAAAAACAGTAGAAACCGAGCCGTATTTTGTTGCCTGTTCTTGGCATGGTCGCGTGGAACTGGCACCTAGACTCACCTAGATTTAAGACGTTTCAAAGTGATTCTTACAATCCGACTGAATAAATACACTTTTGATAGATTGATTGATACAGCCTAGATAGGTGAGTAAAAACTAACCTGTAGGACTGCGAACTGCAGGTGGCTCAGGTACAGATAAAAGCCGTCGCCTGCCCTCAGGCACGTCATTATTTTGAACATCGCGTCTGGAGTGGTCAGAAATATATCTCAAGACGTAGCTCAGAGAAATATACTGCGGACGAGATGCTTCCTTCTGTTCTACCACTTTTGGGTCTAAATCTGAAATGTTCAATAGAGAAGCTTCAAAATCTAGCACTTCAATTATTATTTATTTAACCTTACGCTCCCCTGTCTTAGAATATGGTCCCACTCTAAACATCGATTTTAACGATCTTCACAATGTCATCGGTCCATTGGATGGGGGGGGATTCTATGCTTCCACTAGGCGTTCGTGGTTCGTGGTCTCATTCGACAATTGCCGTCGATTCTTCGCGCTATAGGTCTGACGTTAATGAATAATCTAAGTATTTCTATTATGTATTGAAGGTTCTTCGAAGGATTTTCTCATTTCTGATTTCTAAGCATCCGGGATTTTACTTTAGGTGGCGTTAAAGATGATTGGAGTAAATCTATGGTACTATATCTAACAAAAATAAGGAAAGAAAGCAGCTGTTCAAGGTGCCTACTAAGTACGGCGCGATACGGTGGTCTGGTGGTCACCATTATCAGCTGTCTGCCTAGGTATCGAGGTCTGTCGCTAGGGCCAATGTTTACACAACTATGATGCAGCCCGATTTAAACGGAAATTACTACTCAGAGGTGTAATTATTACAAGCATCTTGGCAGGCTACTATGTAAATAAAAATAAGAAAATAAAAAAAACTTAAAAATAGCAAAGCCCCTGCACCGATTTTTGTATTTCACGCAAAAAATAACACACAATGACGACAACATAATGATATTGATAAGGCATAAATAGGGGAGGAACATAGATAACTCTACCTGGATTGACAATGAATCTGTGATATAATTGTTATTTTAAATAGTTACCAATGTGGACATCTTCGATGTGCTCAATCAGATCTGGAAGTCTTGGAAATGTTATGCCACAGCCTTTGAATTTACAGATGTTCAACATGAAGACGGCCATTTCGGACAATGGATTCTCATCTTATTGGACTAGTCAAGTTGGCAACCAAAAACGACAAAACTCCTTTTAACAATGCTTCAAAACCTTAACTTTTAGTTTATACGTCAGTAGTATATGTAGAAAATCATCAATAATATGAATAGAAAATAAATAAATATTTTTTTTTTTGTACACTAATTTTTGGCACATTATTTTTATTAAAAGTTTCAATAAAAATAAGTACATAGGCTTGTGCCACTCGCGCATATTGATTCTAAAGTTGACCAATCAGAGCGAACCGCACGGAACTTCGCCAAATATCAACCAATAGTGTTGCCGCTTTCGACTTCTGTTTCACTTCATCACTCAGAAATTGAACATTCCAAAGGCCGGTCTCCTCCTGTCGGTGTTCTTTGGTAAGTGCGGCAAAAATTACGATTGTAACTAATCGTGAAAAAGTGTTGAAATCTCGAGTTATTACCAAGTAAAAAGTGATATTTACGCTATATACGGGCATATTGTGTGTGACAGTGTAAATATTTGTTGGTGGATCTGTAAGTTGTCATATTACAGAAATAATATCAGTCCAATCGCCGAATCGGCCATTTTCCATCGCCGCTCGTTTATTGCTTCCAGTGATAGTATACTTCCTCTCCTAATATAAATTTGTGTGCCCACTGAATCCCCATACTGGAAGATTTACTTAAAAGTGTTTATATATCGACCTCTACCTCTGTTACGTAGGAACGTAAATTACGTAACCCTTTGCGGTTCGTCGGTCAAACTGTCAGTAGACTTGAAAGTCACAGTTTCTCAGTATCGCTCTCAGTGCTGTGCCGGTCCTTCGTACAGTTAACTCATCTGCAACTTCGGTTTATTTCAGTTGTCGCTCGCCGCACCCTATAAAAACACAAAATGCTGTCTGCCGCCAGACTGATCGCCCCTGCAGCCAGGTCTGCCGTAAGTATCCTCACACATTCATCATAATATCATCTAAAGTCTACATTCATGACTTACCTACTTCTAATGATCATGCCTTAGGACATTGACATCTCCATCTGCTGGTTTCCTGACACTTACTAGCCCTATTCCAATTGGATATCAAAGTAATAATCCGGTTACTGCAGTTTCAATTGATGCCAGATCCCTGATTTGAATAGTTACCTTAAACTTACCGTGTTACATAATCACATAATCAGTTAAAATAAACTCTGATCAGCTGTTCTATGTTTCGAAACTGGAGTCTACGCTACAACTTCTAGCCTACTAGGAGAAAAGGATGATTAGCCAATCATGCTAAATGCATTATCGATTTTCAGGGTGGGGTTGCCTTGTTGTGAACACCAAGCAGTAAGATTGTGGTGTGTGTAATTTCAGATCTTCAGCAACACCTGCTTGTTGCGACCACTTGCAGCAGTCCCCACGCAGTCACAGCTTGTGCCCGCCCCCTCCCAGCTCTCAGCGGTGCGCTCCTTCCAGACCACCTCGGTCACCAAGGACATTGACTCCGCTGCCAAATTCATTGGTGCTGGAGCAGCGACAGTAGGAGTAGCTGGATCTGGTATGTACCGCGATTTAATTCATCATTTATTTTGTTTCGCTTTCTCACACAATCACATTGTCTTAATTTGAAGATCTATGGACTAGTTGGTACAAGTTGGTGATAAATAAGTTACTTCTGAATGACATCCACATGAGCTACTCAGGACGAAAATGAACCCAATAAAAAATACTTTATGCAAAGCTTAGTCACAGGGTTCATCAGAAGATGACTTGCTTGTCACTAACTTTATTAAAGTGAAACTCTTGTCATAATTTTGTGAGTGTGCTTCATGGAATCTGTAATCAAACCTTTCTAGGTGAACTTTCAATTCTTGTACTTTATTAAGCTGAGACTTTACAGGAAACAGCTGATTGCATAACCCGAGATATTGATTTTAACCTCCTGAGTTGAAAGTTCACAATTTGGGGAAGTACATTTTAAAGCAACTAAGAGAGACAATGCTGTAGCTTTGTCTACTAATATATTTCTTTACTGGTAAAGACTTGTAACTGTACTTCCTCTGACTGCTTATTTTAACCCTAATTTTGTAACTCTCCCTGTTCTGTTCTAACCCCTGCACTTAACCCTTGTCCTGCAGGTATTGGTATTGGTGTGGTGTTTGGATGCTTAATAATTGGCTATGCACGCAATCCCTCCCTGAAGCAGCAAATCTTCTCATATGCTATCCTGGGATTTGCACTCTCAGAAGCCATGGGCCTGTTTTGTCTTATGATTGCGTTCCTGATGTTATTTGCTTTTTAAGACACCTTGTTTAATAGATCTTTTATGTACAGTATTTATTGCATATTGTGGAATGACAATTTAAAGCTTTTTAAGTTGCATGTTTTGTGTGCAAGTTTTTGACAAGTTTAAACTTCAGAAGATTGCTATTGAGGTGAGATGATTTCTGTTGACTAACTTCCTAAGACCTATGTACATTTTTATATACCAAATTACTTTCCTAACTACTTTGATATTATTAAGAAAACCAAAGTATTAACACCTCTGTCTACTCCATGATTACACCTTATTGATAGAAGAATATTATATAAAAATCTGCATTAGGTTGAAGTAGTTAGAGATTTAGATTTTGGTTTATTTTATTTGCATGCTACTTACTGTTTCCCTTATAATCTAACGTCAACTTTTTGTCCCAAATATTTATTCTTGGAGCTGCACTAGCTCCCTAGATAATGTAATATTGGTAGATGGTCCCAAGTTATCTTATAGGCTGAATAATTATGAAACTAATGCAAAGTGTATCATTTCAGGAGCGGGTATTGGAACGGTGTTCGGCTCCCTCATCATCGGCTATGCCAGGAACCCCTCCCTCAAACAACAACTTTTCTCATATGCCATCCTGGGATTCGCCCTGTCTGAGGCCATGGGTCTCTTCTGTCTTATGATGGCGTTCCTCCTGCTGTTCGCTTTCTAAGCTATTTATTATAAGAACACTACTACTGCCATCCCACATGATGAGGTTTCAGTGAATTACTATCTGAAGTGGACGGCCGGGAATCGAATGTTTGGAAACCTCACCCTCATAGTGATGCAAGGACTGATGTGTAAAGGTGTATTACACTTTCTAGTGCGCGTCATCAGGAATGCAATTTATTTAATTATGTAGTATAATGGAAAATCTGCAAATAAAATGTTGTACGTAAACATTATTTAACGCTACAGTTATTTCAATTCCTAATTTTTGTAGACTGATATCTAACTATCATGTTAAAAATATCATTTTCAAACTTCGGTGATAATAAAAATTAGCCAGTTTATTGCGTGTATGCGTGAGTATTATCAACGAATTTTGGAATGCTGTTATCCCGTTCGAGAATGTCGGCATCTGTATTGTACATTTTTAGGGCGATTAAATGATACACAAAAATAAACCTGGAGCATTTTTTGTCACTTCTGATTTGCAATATCCCCCTTAGATGTCTAGGAGGGTAGGAAGGCACAATAGGTACTAGAACTAAATCTCAAATCTTGGAATTCCACACTTGCTGGGGTAGCGCACCTCTGCATCGAGATAATACAGGAAAAGCCTGAGGAAGTTAATCATTATATTATAATGTATAGACGGCACATCTATAGCTGGCAATGGCGCTGCATTTTTCAATCGTATCTTATTGCGCTACCAGCAAATGGAAGACTTGTTCCGATTAACTTCTCTAGTACGCAGTACATTGTAACTCGATGCCTCTGTGTGATAGAAATGTCAGTAGTCCTCCTGAATGATAATTATTGTCCTCTGGGTGTGTTATATTATATCTGCGCTAGGAACTGCTGTTGGAAAGAAATATTTGACATAATAGTAGGTGGTACTTATAGGTAGAGTACCCACAGAGTTATGTAAACTAGGAGGGGGGGTCTACCATCCACACCCCTAAAGCGCATTGCGGTACGATGATCTCCCAGTGCACTTGCGTAACCTGGATGAGAAAATCAATACCTACACCCTTCTTTTCCCCCCCTACACTACGAGACTACAGTAAGGCGTGGCGGCACTAACATTCGGGCAATTCATCACAATAGCTAAAGACCTCTGTCTAGCTTTTTTGTAGGGAAGCATTTAGGGCTGAGCAAACAAATATATATCATTCTTTAAATGAGTTTTATTCAAGGTCAGCGCTATTAAACCGTGACCCGACCTATACCTACCTAGCAGTGGTTTTTCAATCAATAAAAGATAAATTCGTTAACAATTTTATTTGTAAATGTTTTGTAATAAAACCGTGTAAGTGAATACCTTCGCTTTAAAACAAATATAAACACAGATTTCGACAAATGTTACATACCGGTTCAGATATCAACTTAAATACTTACATAATTTTAGAATATGTACCGAGCAAGTCACATGATAGTTTCATTTAACAATTAGAGGCATTTTTAATGCATATTCAGAATTTAAGCAAAATGAATACAATCCAAAGAAATAGTAGTTCGGAATGTACTCATTTTGGTTTGCCCAGTACGCAATAATTTGCGCATCAGAAGCACGCAAAGGCCGCATCTGTTTTAGATAATTCATTTAGGTACAAGTTTGTTAACAAAGCCACTAATACTGTGCTAATAGCTTAAAATGCAATAATTCTACCCAGTTATCATACTTTAATGGCTTGAAAAACGCTTATGAAATACCAAAAGTTTCGCACCAAGATAGAATTATGTATAAAATTACGTAATCTACAAATGCGGTCTTAATATTACTCACGTCAAGCTACTGATGCGAAACTTTGAGCGTACAGAGCTTACAAAATAAGAATTGTAAAAATTAAATTTTCATTTACATAATGCAACGATTTGAAAGATTTTGGTGTTTTAAATGTTTCCATCAGTCTGAAATATTTTTGTACCTAACCACACTTGGTTCGAAAGAATCAGTGACACGATAAGAAGACCTAACTCGATAGTTCTATGTACGATACAATACATTAAGGAGCTACACACTGAACAGAGGTTTGATTAGCTGGTTATACTTTGAGCCCAGCTGGTCTCCAAATAAGCCTGCCTGCCTAACACAGGTTCGGTGTGGAGACTCCTATACATAATAATCTACAATTTCTTGCGTGTCGTTACATTAAAATAAGTATACAGTCACACCTAACATAATCAGTACAAAACACATAGTTTTAGGATTCAAACTGAAGGTTAACAAAGTTACAGCAATACCATTTCTGTCATTGACTCTATAAACAATATACTGTAAAAACATCTTTACAATAATTTTACTTATCCTACATACAGCAAATCAAAATAAGGCATTTTCTACACGAGTCCATCAAACAATACCCAAATGGAAACTGCACATCACTCGTGAATCGAGTCCTTGGAACAAAATATAGTTTCATTATATCATTAACATATTGCAAACAGATTTTTTTCTCGAGATCAACACTCATTATAATTATTTGGTCCAAGTTACTTAGTAAAAATATTATCAAGGACTCGAATCATAAGGTATCTTACACAATTATTTTTGGCTCGACATTTTTCACCGTTTATCCATAACTATCATTTCTTTTCTATCAACTAATTGATATTATTTATATTACAGTTTTTTTTATAAATAGCATTTTAGTAAAGTATTTAAATTTAAATGGCTTCAGTTTCAAACTGAGTACCCTTAGAAATAGTAATAGATCCATAAGTCTCGTGCTGTTCTAGTTTCAATACTTGATGCTTTTTGAGGACAAGTAGACTGTAGAATTTCTGCGCGACCTAGAAACAAAAAAGTCTTGAAAATTGTAATTATTACACTAGAGCACTAGATCAGATTAGTAGTTTTGTATTTTGTACTCTGAGATGTAATAGGTTACAGGTTAGATTTCACCGTAATTTTATGAGCATGCGTCCATTTGACATCTAAGATGAGATTTAAGATTTAACGCCCTATTAATCCTTTGTTAAACTAACAGAGCATGGTGAAACTGACCAATCCCTGACAGGGTTGTTAGCCTCACGTGCCTGAAATTGCACCATCACTTTTCAAACATAAGTTTAAATGAAAAATCGGTTGTCTGTAAAGTCGGTTTACTGACGATAGTTGAACGTGACAACGTCATACAGCTGTCCACGCGGACGCATCGCTCACTCAAGTAGGAGAGAGACAGATGTCGAACGGTGCCGAACGCAGAGGCCGATTGTGCCTTTTTGTCGCTCGTTCCGCTCTCTCGCTTGCACTTCAAGCCTTAAATGGAACGCCTCAGAGCGAGGTAACGCCGCATGACGTCATGTTTTTTCTTGCACGCAGCCGGCTCCATTGAACAATAAGACGTTGTCACGTCAAAAAAATATCTAGGATACACACCTGCTTTCTGTTATTATGCCGTGGCGCGAGCTCCGTGAATGCCAGTTCTAATCCGGCGGCGAGTTTCGGTCGCATCACTGCGAAGAGTTGCGCCGCTCGTCGGTTCAATACTCGCTCTTCAAATTGCTCGTCGGTTTCGCCTGCTTCGCGCTCTCCTTCTTCAGCCTATAGGAAACACGATAATCGATACATTTATTGCTTCTTTCACAAACAAACAAGGCCTCTAGTCTTGGAAATCCTCAATCTTGGCATTGCAAGCATGTCAAGATTCCAGACAACAAACACATACTGATCTACGACAAGAAAGTTACCTACTTGTAAATCAGTTCCACGTGATTAAGCCTAGAAGAACCGCCAACTGACGTAATATCTTCGTTCCCTAAATCTGTGTTTTTTTTTTTTTTATTTGCTTTTTTCTGAATATTAATCATCATCATCATCAGCCTGAAGAAGTCCACTGCTGGACGCAGGGCCTCCCTTATACATATCCAGGAAGAACGATTCTGAGCTCTTCCAACTTTTCGCGATCTTAATAATCTCTTCGATCCATCGGGTGGGTCATCCATAGAACTAACTGCGTTTCGTTTTCCGGTTCGAGGTCTCCATTCTAGAACGTTTATTCCCCGACGGTGTACACTTATAATATTATATCTGTAAATATTTGAATGTACTCACGTTTTCAGGCGTTGCAGGTAAGTCGTAATCGTGCTGCGGACTCTGAGGGGCGTGGTTGTCGTCGTAGCCTAAGTTCGTCATTTGCATACCATCCTGCAATCAATATGTAATAATGACTACATTGTCAACTAATGTTTTTTTTTTGTTATCATCATCTACCTGCTAATTTAATCATCATCAGCAAGAAAGATTTCACTCCCAGGCCCTCGCCTACACGTTTTGAGGCAGAACTATTTTGAGCCTTCACCTTTCAGACTTTCCGCGATCTTCATAACATACTTGCTACAATCCTTGTTCACACTTCATACAAGCTCGTCTGTAATTATGTCTCTGAAAATGTATTAAATCCAAAATACACACCCGATATTGATCTGTGAGGCCTAAAAGTGGTTCCTGTGAAGAGATTTGCGGCATCATCGGCGCTCGCTCCATGCTTCCGTGTAGTAATGCTGGATGTTGTGTCCCTAAAACAATCGAAATATTATTATTCAAACAAGTTGTAATCTGAGGTGATCTTCATATTATATCGTCTGTCAGTTTGCATACCTGACTGTCCTCCGTGCGCTAATCCCACTGGCGTCATCCCACCGTGTTGTAGTCCCGTTGGTGTCATTCCTCCATGCTGTAGACCCATGGGCGTCATTCCTCCATGATGCAACCCCGCTGGTGTCATTCCTTCGTGTTGTAACCCTCCCGGTGTCATCCCACCGTGTTGTAACCCTGATGGTGTCATTCCGCCGTGCTGCAAACCTGTCGGTGTCATTCCTCCGTGCTGTAGGCCAACCGGTGTCATACCACCGTGCTGTAAGTTACCGGGCGTCATTCCTCCGTGCTGTAAGCCGCCGGGCGTCATTCCACCATGCGTTAGTCCTGCTGGTGTCATTCCTCCGTGGTGTAAGCCCACTGGTGTCATTCCACCGTGTGTTAGACCCGCGGGCGTCATTCCTCCGTGAGCGTAATGTGCAGGCGTCATGCCACCGTGTTGTAGGCCCGACGGTGTCATTCCACCGTGTTGTAAGCCGCCGGGTGTCATGCCACCGTGTTCGAGACCGACTGGGGTCATTCCTGCGTGTTGAAGTCCTGCCGGTGTCATTGCACTGTCTAGTCCTAGTCCGGGAGTCATACCTGGTAATTGACAACATCAAACGCATAAGAAGAATAAAAATTTTGAGAAGTTTGAGGAGTCTGTAATGTGTGTGGAGTAATATAATGATGGAAGGGGGTGTAATAAAACTTACCACCATGATGCAAGCCACCCGGTGTCATATTTGCTGGTATTCCTAGGTCCACAGGTTGATCTCCGTGTTGCAACCCGGCAGGTGTCAAACCACCATGCTGTAGGCTTCCTGAAAAGCCAGTATCGTTTGAATAAGAATCATTTATGATTAAAAAACATCACTTATCTGGTGTACATAGTCCTCCTAACTTTAATTAGTTTTGAGTTTGATGGCGGCATGTGTAAATGCCCTGTAATATTTATTACCTGGTGTAATGGCTCCATGATTCAGTCCACCAGGTGTCAGTCCGCCTTGCAACAGCGTGCCAGGTGTAAGAGGTACTCCAAGTATGCCGGGTGTCATAGGCGGGCCAAGTGAACTCAGCATTCCTGTATCAGCAATATTTTATTTGTTTGTGAACATAACCATTTCTTTTATACACCGTCAGTGGAAATAAATCTGCGGTTTGCTCACTTTAGTTATCAGCATCATCGACTGATGCACAGAGCAAACGCGCATCCGTGGATGCAATCGACTTATACATTCAGCAAAAGCGTGTTTGGTGCTCTGTGATTCTGACAGTCAAGTATCTTATCCGTCATTTTCCAAAAATAAATATTATAGACAGCCCATGGCTGAATAATATAGGTCCCTATTATGCATGACTTTACGCCTGCAGGCTTATACCTTGTTAGCTTTATTGAAGATCTTAAATAAAAAGTAGCCTTCCATTCCAAGTATCTTCATAATCGAACTTTATACATTTTTTTTTTGTAGATGTTACAGTGCAGTTATCTATTGTACCTATTCTTCCCAGCTTACCTAAACGCATGTAGCTCATAGTCTACCAAGTGATTACTAAGTGATGAACAAAGAATAACTCCGGGAATTTTGACCGAAGTGAAAACTTGAACCCCCCTCCACCCTTCGAAGACTGGGCGAAGTATGTCGATCTTTGCCGACAAGGTGTCAGTAACGGTGACGCGAGTTCTTTGGGTTATTCTCACCTCCAAACGATCGCCAAAATAATTTTCAATTTAAAAAAAAATGGAATTTTAGGTAGGTATATGCGAGAAATACCCGTGTAATAGATTTAGTATGTGTTATGATCGCGACAGTTTGAATAGTATAGGAATTGTTAGAATGAATAGTTTACCTGGAGTGGCTGGTGCTTCGATGTCGTCAAGCTTCGGTGTTTCAGGTCGGGGGCTCGGCACTCGGTCCTCTAAGCGTGCGTGAATGATAGGTCACCATGTTAGTTGTGTGCACATGAACGTTATGACAAGCGAATAAGGGTGATATTAGAATGATACAATTGTTGCAGGATGTTTAGAGTGAGAAAAGTCAGAAAAGATTTGGTGAAGATATTGACAATGAAAATGAAATAGTGCATTAACTTTCACCACACTTGTTCGAAAGAAAATGACTTATCTAGTATTGAAGTATTTACGTACTCAATGGTTTTGCAAGCACTCATGATATTTAAATGATTTGAAAGGTGGCATCAAGTGATGCAAATAAAATATGTCCCAACTTCCATTTGGTGAAAATTAAAGCCAGACGAGTATAAGCAAGGCCGTTATAAGCCTTATACATACCAATCGAAGGTTCATATTCCTGTGGCACTGGTGTTGGGGGTTCTAAGTCAGTCGTAGAAGAAACCACTGGCGGCTCAACTGCTTGAATGGACTGAAATAGAGAAACGAAATCAGAACCAAACAGAAAAGTATGTCGCTCTTCAAAAACGGCCGTTGAAATAGGTTCGTATTTATAAACAGTTTTTATTTTAAATTACTTGCCTCAAAATTAAATAAACACCATACGCATTTTACAAATGTTTTTCATTGTAAAATGTGATTGGCGTTAATTTCATATGAGGTAAGTAATTAAAAATAAAAAATGTTCAGGAACCTAGATAAATACTATACAGATACAATTATTACAATAATATAGTGAAAATCTCCTTAAATTAGTAATCATTTTGATATTACGTTTGTATGAAAATTCGCCCACCGCCGGCCCCTTAATAGGTACATATTTATTAAAAAAAAGCAGCCAAGTGCGAGTCGGACTCGCCCATGAAGGGTTCCGTAGCATCAAGTAACATAATATAAAGGTTCTTGTAGTTCGTCGAAAGGTAAATTGAGGTTTACGATTTATGACGTATAAAAAAAAAAACTACTGACTAGATCTCGTTCAAACCAAATATCGTTGAAAGTTTGCATAGTAATGTACAACATATATTTTTTTTAGTTTTATCATTCCCTTATTTTAGAAGTTAGAGGGGGGGGGGGACCAACTTTTTTCAACTTTGGAAGTGTCTCTCGCGCAAACTATTCAGTTTAGAAAGAAACGATATTAGAAACCTCAACATCATTTTTGAAGACCTATTCATAGATACCCCACACGTATGGGTTCGATGAAAAAATTTTTTTTGAGTTTCAGTTTGAAGTATGGGGACCCCCAAAATTTATAGTTTTTTTTCTATTTTTGTGTAAAAATCTTAATGCGGTTTACAGAATACATCTACTCGCCAAGTTTCATCAGTGTAGCTCTTATGGTTTCGGAGAAAAATGGCTGTGACACGGTCGGACAGACAGACAGACAGACAGACAGACAGACATGACGAATCTATAAGGGTTCCGTTTTTGCCATTTGGCTACGGAACCCTAAAAAGTCACTACCAATACCAATCCTATATGAAATAGAATATAGAAGAAATAGCAACAACAGTACAGCTTGAAATAAGTAAAACAATGTTTAAAAAGTGAGATTAAACGAAAAGGCAATTACTTAAAAATGACTATCATTTTAATGATGTGAAATTTATCAGCGAAAAACGCGTGTTTAAATAAAAACTTACAATTATTTTTTTTCTTACAGTTTTTGTGAATGTACTTTATGTGCACAAATGAAATTTAACTGTGTGTCTATCTTATTTAATAAACAATAAACAACTATAAAATAAAACAGTCAAATAATTCAATAGTTACCTCTTCATGTCTTCGTTTCCTGCCGCCGCGTCTAGGCGCACTGGGTGTTTCGGGGTCAGGCGACCTCGCGGCGGGGTCTGGCTCCTCGCCTTCTGACCTCAGGGTCATGTTGCGGGAGTATTTCTGTACCAAATACAATGGAAGCTAATAAAGTCAACTGAGAAGAATGTACCATGGCTTCGTTTAGATTTTTCGTTTTCCGAATTGCACAGTTGCATAGCCCGCGTTTTGGACGAATACGCGAAAGCTATAAACGCTCCCGATAATTCCCGCTTATCGTGTACGAAAAATGAAACGAAAAGCCGAGTCGTAAACTTGCTGTAAAGTCAAAGTCTGATAAAAAATCTAGTAGCATAGCAGTACTAATATTTACACATAACCTATTGAAATCAGTACGCTCATTCTGGCGCAACAAGGGAAAAGCTTTGATGAGTCAGGTTTGTATTAAACTGCTGAGTTCGGCCAGTATAACTCGGCGAGTTTGAACTGACGAAAATGCTAACTTGACTGAACCGAACGTCAATGGCGTAATTGCTAACTTGAGACCCTTCAAGTAATGCCGGGCGGCGGTTTAACTTACCTTGAAGAGTACTCTTGAAGGGATTGGCCTGGCCGGCAACGTAAATAGCTTCTCAACGCCCCCGGTCTCTTTCCAATGCATGAGTCGTCTGGTAGGCGGCGCCAAGTCGAGAGTGGTCACGATATCCGATGTGTTGCTGAGCTGATTCTTCATCTCTTCGCCCGTTATGTTCTTGACTTCGTCGACAATTAGCTTTCGCTTCCGTTTTGTTTTAGTTATGCCTGTAATACAATAACTCTTTTAGTGCCACAGAATACAAAAGAGAAAAAATATGTTCTGTGGTGTTTCAGTTTTAGGATAGAAAGTGACGCCGGTGACAGAAAAATTGCGTGCTGTCGTGGTACGAGCCTAATGAAAAGGGATGAAAAGACTAGAAGAGTGATAAGTATGGATATGGATGAATATGTGAGCACAGTTCCTATCACCACACTGGTTTGAGCGAATCAGTGACACCATAAGAAGAAGGTTGAATGGCAATGTGGATTCACTACTACATTTAAAAAGTTATTGCGATATTTTTTATTGTATTTATAGCGTTTACCACAAGTCGCGTTAGTGCCACGGTCCCGTTAGTGCCGAACAGTCCCTAAGAGTTATTCGTTGAGTGTGATTAGGATCCGATGGCGCAGCGGTCGGGACAGTCCCGTACCAAGGGGAAGATCGCGGTTTCAAATCCCGCTTGGCTTAACTTTTGGGACATTATAAAAATCTAAGTTATTGTGATGCAAATAAAAAGTCTCAAACGTTTCCATAACAGCCGCACTTAGACAGAGTAGTAGGAACTTGTAAGCTAACCTCTTAGAACAGTAGCATCAACAGGGGCCAGCGCGAAGGATTCCTCGTCGTTCTGCAGTAGCGTGGTGTTGTCAGCCGGCGCAGGCGTGGGTTCGGGCACCGCCTCGGCCTCCGCAGACTCTATTACTGGCTCATCCACGTCCTACAACCGACATTTACTTAGTTCAATAGGGTAGCAAATTTTCACTCTAGTCATTATTGTCATTTTTGTCATCTTCGACTCATATCTGCAGATTAGAAAACAATAGGTGGACAAAACGGGTGACAGAATGGATCCCATTGGAAGGGAAACGAAAACAGGACAGACCAAAAAAGAGATGGAGGGATATCTTTACTCAGCGATACGGACCAGAATGGATGAAAAAGGCAAGAGAGAGGGATTAATGGAGAGATTTAGGGGAGGTTTAAGCCGCGGAGGCGACTGCTGCGGAGTTGTTAGATGATAATTAACCGAGTAATTTAGTATACATTAATTTTATTTTATTTTTATTATCTTCGACTCATCTTCCCATCAATTACGTTTGTTATCGATTGTTGTCGAGGGTAATTACCATAGGTCTGACGGAGGGCGGGCGGGGAGTAGCGGGCGGCGGCATGAGATCGGGCGGCGGGGCGAGGGGCGGCTCATCGTGTGCGGGGGACCCGCCCCAGCTAAAACATACATCACATTGATTATTATTCGACAGACCATGAAGGGCCCTTCATAGTTGATGTCCCTCATCATCGTACAAACCGCTTCGCTTCCACTTTTAGTGCAAACTGCCAAGGAGTGGAATTCTTTACCGTCGTCAATATTTCCGGAGCATTACAACCTTGGAATTCTCAAGTCTAGAGTGAACAAGTGGATAATAGCTAAGCGTGCTCCACCTTAGGCTGCAATTTCACTTTCCTGTCGTCAATATTTCCGGAGCATTACAAGTACAACCTTGGAATTCTCAAGTCTAGAGTAAACAAGTGGATAATAGCTAAGCGTGGTCCACCTTAGGCTGCAATTTCACTTTCCTAGCTATGTACAAAGTATTAAAAACTTGTGATTTGTACTTTGTGAGCGTACCAGTTTCGGCAAGGCCACTGGCGATTTTGGGTGAAAGATGGTTGCTGCTAGCCATCCAATGTCCACGAGGAAGACTAGCTTTCGTACCTGTGTTGCGGTGAGTTGCCTGCGTCGTAGTGGTCGCCCATGTCATCGTCGGAGTCGGGTGCGTCCGCCGTGGCCGCAGTGCCTGCCGCCACGCCTTCCGCGCCCGCGTCTATCACGCCCGCATCTATCTCCGCCTGAAGATCACACATCAAGAAAAATCAATATTGGTGCACATTTCACACGGAAAAACTGGCAAGTATACAGACTTAGCAATAGAACTGAAAACCCAGTGCAGAGTACATTCTGTTAAAACTATACCTATCATTATTTCGTTAACTGGGATCATCCCATACACCTTGCATACTAATTTAGAAACTCAAATGTCTCTGAACTCACTCAAATATCAATGATATTTAAAGCGGCGTGTGTCGTAGAACCTAAAAAAGATCGAGTAACACGTGTCAAGCGTCACGCAATAAGGGCCCGCCAGCGACCTACTTGTGGAAACCAGCCCGCACATCAAGTGCAACTGATGAATAGTAGTAGTAGAGCTCTTTGTGAAGGGCTCGTCCGGGGAAGTACTACCACCATGCCTATTTCTGCCGTGAAGCAGCATTGCTGTGTTTCGGTATGAAGGGTATGGATGCCGGTGTAATTACTGACACGTGAGGCTGAATATCTTTATGCCTCCAGCTGATGGACGCAGGGCGGTGCATCGTTAGGCACGTTCCTGACGTGCGTGACCTACGAGGCATTGCTTTGTTATAGGCGATGGTTACCACTTAACATCAGGTGGGTCATATGCTTCTTCCATCAGCTAGTTGCATAAAAAAAAATGAATTTGCCAATTTGCCAGTCATCATCATCATCATCCGCCTGAAGAAGTCCACTGCTGGACATAGGCCTCCCCTACACATTTGAAGAACGATTCTGAGCAATTTGCCAGTAAAGAAGTAATATTGGCAGTATGTTACCTGCAAAGACTGCGGTTGTTGCGACGTGCCCGGCATGCCCGGCGTGGCACCCGCACCCGCGGCGCTCGTCGACACATCGCCGAACAGATCTCCCTCGAACAGGCCGCCTGCGTCCGCTATAAAACAACACTCTCTTTACCAAGGATATAAGTTGATGTAGAATCTACATTGTAGATGGATAGAAAAAAATATTATCATATAAGGTAACTAGCGGCCTGTCCCGGCTTCGCACGGGTGGACATTTATTTTTTAAACACATAAATATAGCCTATGTTACTCAGGGTGAATGTAGTTTTCCAATGGTGAAAGAATTTTTGAAATCGGCAGAGTAGTTTTTGAGTTTATTCATTACAAAAATACAAATCTTTGCTCTTTATTATATTAGTATAGATAAAATATTGGCTAGTTATCTGAAATACATCTTCGTACGAGTATAAGCGACTACATGCGGGGTTTAATTTAAAGATGTATTGCGCATAACCTATTGCAGTTCTTTACAATGGATGATTGACAAGAGAAGTGAGTGCAAAGATGAAGTGAAATCATATTGCATCGAAGGTGACGTCGAGTCTCATAATCATTCTGAATGAGTCTGGATTGGAAGCCTTCCAAGAAGAATGATTCTTCTCAAGAGATGCTGCGCCCTAACCTCTGGTGCATTTTCTTAGTCGCCTCTTACGACGGCCACGGCAGGTAACGAAGGGTCCTATGATGGTCCTATGACGTATCATATTATATAAAGGAATCTATGATGGGACCATCAAAGTCACTGCGTCGTGTCTAGGTAAAGTTACCAAAATCATGTTTGATATTTCCCCCAAAGCCGTATTTCTGCGTGCAGCGCGGCATCGCTCGTGAGTCTCCGCAAGTGCGGGTCCGGTGCTCGCGCTGGCAACGTCGCCTTCTTTGCCCACCAGTTACGATTGTAGGCAATAAGTATTGAACATCGGCTTTTCGGCTTTGTAGAGCGCTATTTCTTTCTGACGCACCTACGCTCTTTGAAACCGAAATTAGCCGATGCGCAATATTTGTTGCCTACTACTATAGGTATATTATTTAATGTAGTATGTTGTAGTCTTTGAATAATGTAAGTATTTTAAAATTATATTCCTTTGTTATTTTTATTTTGTAAGTAAAGTACCTATAAGCTACGCATCAATATTTTGTGATTATTTTTAATTTATCCAATCACCCCTTGTAGGTAACATCAGTCCTATCCATCCAACGGTTGTCTGCTGAGATCGCTGCTTAGCGTCAAGACCGCCTATTGTTCATACAAATAGTTTTAAAAAAAAATTTTATTACATTGTCTATTTATAAGTTTTGGTGATCAATAAAGTATTTTCTATCTATCTACTATACCTCCAAAATCATCTCCGATGTTTCCCCCAAAGCCGTCGTCCATCGGCGCGTGCGGCGCGGCCTCCATCCGTCGCTCGTGCGCCTCCGGTAGCGTGGGCCCGGCGCTCGCGCTGGCAACGTCGCCTTCCTTGCCCGCCAGCTCGAGGGACGAGCCATCCGCAAATATCACGTTGCTCTGACCAAATACATTAATAATATACAAACCTACAACACAAATAAAACATCCTACTTAATATTATAAATGAGAAAGGTAGGATTTTTGGATGTTTTTGGCTCAATCCTCACTACTGAACTGATTTTGATGAAAATGAAAACAATTATAACCTGTTTTTATGAAACAACGGGATATTTACCATGATTAAATTTTGGTGAGTTGAAAAATAGTGTAGTAAAGTAGTATTCAAAACCATGATAGTTTCAAAAATATAACCCGGATTAGCATACAACCTACTTTAAATGCCGAAAAAAAATTAACAAATAAAAATATTATCCAAAAAATATATGTGAACAATTCACACTACACTATCTAGCCCCAAACTAGGCAGATCTAGTCCCAAAGAAAGCTTTTACGATGGGAACCAGATAGCGGATATAATATTTTTTTAAATAAAACTATAATGCCCAGACAGAGAACAAACATTTATGTACACCATACAAATATTTGCCCTCGTGAGTTTCGAGCCCACATCCTATGTCTGTCACAAATACCTACACGGGCGAACCGCGGGCGGCCACTAGTTAAAATACATACTAATACTTTTTAGAAAACATTTCCTCGGCGCAACTTTTTACTCATATGCAATGATAGTTTTCTCTGGTAAATCCAAGGAACGCATACCTGTTCTCCCAATCCTCCGTCATTTCCAATGGCCTCTCTCATGATATCAGGATGGTCGGTATCAAAACCCATGTCTCCAAAACCATCATCATGAGTAACCAGGTTCAGAGAGCCATAATCTTCACGCATAGTGATTTCTTCTGCTCGTGACTGGTTGAGAGAGAACTGAGCTTCAATATCCACTTCACTGGAATAAAATAAATGTTAAGAAATAATCTTTGAATTGATATTAATAAATCATGAACGATTTTAAGGGAAAATAAGAGAGAAAAAAAATACAATTGAAATTATAAGTACTAGCTAGTGTTTAGAGAGCACTTTTAAAGTTTAATTGTCATGGTAGTATTGCAAAGGACATTATTAAGGTCTATCCCCACACATCCGTGGTGTGTCAGGGACGGGGCCGGGCCGTGGCGGTGCGGTCGATTGAATTTGAACCCTATATCTGTGCAAATTGGTTGGAATTCTCGTATTCCCGCCAGAGCTCGGCCGACGGGATATTGTCCTAGATAAATTCAACTTATTGTGTGGACAGATAGGGTTCAAATTCAATCAACAGCTCCGCCACGGCCCTGCCCCGTCCCTGACACGCCACGGATGTGTGGGGATAGACCTTTACTCTAAAAAAGTTAAAGCTCATGAAGTTATAGGATTCATTTTAATAGCATTATTCATTAAAATGCCCAATACTGTGACACTACTCTAAAAGCAACAAATACATTTAAATCTCGCCATGGTATATTATAGAAACTGAATACACTTACTTTAGCTCAGGCATGGCTGTGTCAAAGTCATGGAACACCTCGGGCAATGTTATGGCATTCATGGCAGCCTCCCTATGTTCTTCAGGTAAATCCACCATTCCAGGCCGGAAAGCCATCTAAAAACATACTCTGTTATAAATATGATTATTCATGCTTTATTTGAATCTGCAATCATATCTTAGACTCAGGTTTTGTGTTATCAATCAAATTAAAAATTAATTCATTCATTTAATTTTGTATCAAAGGGATCACTTTGAAAAGTCTTAAAGCTAGGCGAGTCTAGGTGCTAGTTCCACATGAGCCAAGCCTAGCAACAAACTATGACTTGGTTTTTATATTTTTTGTATGATACCATTATGGTATTAGGCATAGTTTAATTATGGTATCAGGCAGTCATATGAATAATATCAGAATATACATTGGTTCAAAAAAAAAACACACACTAGCTAGAATCATATCTCTTATCTTTGAGTGCCTATTGGTAGTCTAATCCAGTCCAAAATAAATCAAGAGATAATGAAGAGAAATCTTTGCTCAGAACTATACTACTGGCATAATAATAAATTAATTCTGCTCCATCTAGCCCCAAAATAAGGAAAGCTTATAATATTCTGCAAACTATCTTATTGGAGTAAGTAAAACCTGTAAAATGAATTGTCAGTGAATCTTACAATGTTTTTTTCCTGTAAAAATATACTTACTTTGATCTTGACAAATGCCTCATTACAGTCCTGTAGCAAATACTTGGCCTTTCTGGAGTAGATTCTTACAACTCCAAGCAACAGATGGCCTGACGTTCGCAAAGCCATTTTCACTTTGGGCTTCAGTATTCCATCTACTGACTTTTCAATGTTCGTCTCGAAAACATGGGCTTTTGTTAGCTTTTTATCCCAGTGAGCCGCCAGCCAAATTTTGGCCAGGGGGCCCTTTTTGGCCAGCACAAAGTGTGCGTAAAACATCGTGGTGATTCACGTTCACACGGTTGAGTACATCAAATCTTTCCTGAAATAATAAGATATTAAATTCATTGTTTCTTTACATCAGGCAATTATTAGGTGTTATAGAACAGAATCGCCATTGGGATGGGGCAATATACGCTAATTGATACGACGAATAACAGCACGAAGAGAACAGTTTGGCGCCTAATCTTTACAAGGTATTTTTATCAATAGGAGAACGGTTTCACTGGTTTCTATATATTGTAGTGCATCTGCGTGTAAAATATTATATGAAAATTACGAAATCAATAGATAATTACCAATACAAAAAAGGAAAATTCACAAATTTCACCTTTTACCCAAAATCAACGTAAACATGACAACAACAATTACGTTTCAAGATGGCGACCGTGGTGCGAACGAAGAGGGAAAGAGAGAAGACAACCGCTCTCCTCTCCTCTCTCTTCTCAACGGAAAACTATTACTCGTTCAAAAACTTCTATCCAGTTACTATAACAGTACCTTGACCATTGTTGATAATATTATGGTTGATTATAATGGTTAGCAAAACCACCCTTTATAATTGGCAAGTATTTTCATTCTTTGCCTATTTATTATTTGACATACTCTGTGTTGTGGAAACCTGCAAATAAAATGATGCTCAAAACCTTTAAACATCGCATCATGTTGTTGAACGAAAAATAACTAAGCCCGTGGCACTAGCACTAGTAAGTCAGAGTCAATGTCGGCCGACATTACTGCCAGTGTCAAATACTGAGCATAGTGCTGCAGCTCCAATTTTTCATCATAAGCTCCGATAAAAAAATATATAATCGACTGACCTAAGTGAAACTACAAAATGCATTGTGCTACGTAGGAGATTGAATCGTTGGTAGTTTGGCAGGTGCACTGACTACTGTACCTATTTTGGAATGGCTGCAACGCAGCTAACCCAGGCCTTACGGTTCTATGAACTGTGTAGGTCCTAAGACTTTTCGACTTTTCTTCTTATTATTATTATTATTATAAGCCTTTAATGTCCCACTGCTGGGCAAAGGCCTCCCCCAATCCCCTCCACTCTGTGCGGTCCTGTGCTAAGATGTTCCATTGTGGCCTGTATATTTTGTCGAGCTCGTCTCGCCATCTAGTTCGTGGTCTGCCACGACGCCTTGGCTCTTGCGGCCACCACTCCGTGGTTATTTTGGCCCAGAGCTCATTCGGCATGCGGCAGACATGGCCAGCCCACTCCCACTTCAGCTTGGCAGCTTTGGTTGCCACATCCGCGATTTTGGTTCGTGAACGTAGCTCCGTGTTGCGAACTCGGTCGATTAACCGTACGCCCAGAATGCTACGCTCCATCGCACGTTGGCAAACCTTGAGCTTGGACTTTTGGATGTTGGTCAAAGACCAGGTCTGCGCACCATATGTCAGCACGGGGAGGATGCACACGTCCATGAGTTTCCGTTTGAGCGATAGGGGGAGATCACCTTTCATTAAATCTCCCATGGACCAATAGCTCCTCCAGGCATTCTCGGTTCGCCGAGCGATCTCCTTATCCTGCCTGGTTTCGAAGGAGACTATTTGGCCCAGGTAAATATACTCTTGGACGTATGCAAGTTGTTCACCATCCACCGTTATTCTGGTTTTAGCGCGGTTAGTCATGACCTGTGTCTTTGCTCTATTCATCCGCAGTCCAACCTCAAGGCTTGCAGCTTTTCTTCTTAACCGTTTTTTTTTTAGAATGATCCTTCTTTGTTCATCGCTTCCTGAAATTAATAAGTGCTTTGCAATGTAATAATTCGATCTCAATACTCTCGCCTCTTCACTTCCGGCCTACGTATGGCTTATTGTAGTGTCCAACTCAATCGTTAGCATCCTATAGTTTGTGAACTCAATGCAACCACCACCACACCATCGAAAGGTCCTCAACCAACGACGCGATGACGACTTTCGATGGTTGCGGTAGCTGTGTGTGTTTGTGATGAATTGATGATAATGTCGAATGGTAGAAAATCGATTTCTGTCTCAGAGTAGTAGTAGTCTACATCACTATTTCAATTGACAATGACATAATATCCAGTGAACGAACATGAAATGATTCTGACACCGTTCCATTGTCCGTGTAAAATTGTAAATCATTCAAAAGCAATGCTGCCAACAAAGCAATTTTAGGATTACTTATTAAATTTATCCTTAGATAACATCCAAAACGGACTTGATGGAATATTATTACTCATTTTGGTCATTTATGGCATTTTTAGTACCTTTGGTGAGTTAGTTTAATATTTAAAGGCTTCTATATATGCAAGAAAAAAAACAAAATGCGTAATAATGCGTAACTATGAGTGAAAATGCGAGGTGTTGTTGATTGGACATCCTATGATCGATGATGAATTGAAATGTCGTGTAAATATATACCAATGAGAAATGAGGGTTTCCTCATTTATTTTAGATTTTTATTATTTCTGCTTATTTTTTATTTCATATTTTATGAGAGGCGGACCCAGCGCTTGCTTCTAATCTCTTCCTATCGTCTCGAGAAGTATTATTAAAAACCACAGCACGTCTTTCCAGAAACTTTTATTTCGCTCCTCTCATGTCTGAGAACCACTAAAAACAAGTGCCTAAATATTTAAATTTTTATTTATTTACGCTGACATACGATTTTCATTAGCGTTTAATAGAATGTCATGTTAAATAGTATATTTTTTTAACACACTTAAATTCGAATTAATCTCAAATGTATAGTCTACAATTAGTCCTTTTGCGATTTATAAAATGTCACTTAGTTATTTAGTTATGATTTTTTTTATTTTCGCACGACCCGCTCTTATGTTGATAATATTATTTTTTCTTAAGCTTGTGATATACAGGGTGTCCCATAAGTCAACGTCCAACCGAAAACGGGTGATGCGCCTAATCATGACAGTTATCAGAAAAATATATAAAAAAATATTTGTTATGTAACTTTCGAGTTATGAGTATTTAAAAAAATCAGAAAAATCACCCGGTGATGATCTTTTAAGTCCTGTGACTACAAATATCAATTTTTCATGAAATTTTTTTCTGCAACGTAAGCATGAATAACTTTTCTGTAAATTACAATTCAAAATTAAGCCATAACTGCCTCAGTTTTCAATGAAATCGTGGAGTTTTGGCCAACGTTTCATTTCAGATAATTACATCACCCAACTTAAACCGTCTGTACCGCAAAAAAAATGTACTACACTATCATGGCATGTAACTTTAAAAATTGGCGCATTTATTCAGGATTCCAAAATGGTATAATACTTGCTAGAGTACTCCTTAGTTTTGGAAATAAAAAATGTTTTTTCAACTAAACCGGATTTCCAATCAAGTTTATTTCAATAGATAAAATGTTTAAATGATGGACTTAAAATGCCTACGCTGTGTTTTTAAGTGACTCACAATTCACAGGTACAAGTAAATACCATTTCGACAATGCAAGTAAACAGATAGATCCACCATCTTGTCGAAAGAGTAATAACCATGGATTTTCAAGTAATTTGTTAGTTTTAGGTAAAAATTTGAAATAAAATTCAATCATAGGATTACTTCAATCGTGGTTTTAATCTAAAGTTTGCCTTCGCCCGTCGCCGGTCTTATTACATGGTTTTTGACGTGATAACGTCTTATAATTCGATGGAGCCGGCTGCTCGTACGAAAAAACATGACTCATGCGGCGTTACCTTGCTCTGAGGCGTTCCATTTAATACTTGAAGTGCAAGTGAGAGCGCGGAACGAGCGACAAAGAGGCACAATCGGCCTCCGCGTTCGGCAGCGTTCGACATCGGTCTCTCTCCTACTTGAGTGAGCGATGCGTCCGCGTGGACAGCTGTATGACGTGGTCACGTCCAACTGTCGTCAGTTAACTGACTTTACAGACAGCTGATTTTTTTTAAGGAAATGTAGAGCTTGCATTACTTCTGAAGGCTAACAGTTTGAACATTTGCTGTAAATCCTTGATGTAGTTAAATTAAAATCACGATTGAAGAAATCCTATGATTGAATTTAATTTCAAACTTTCACCTAGTCTCTTTCGACAAGATGGTGGCCCTATCTGTTTACTTGCATTGTCGAAATGGTATTTACTTGTACCTGTAAATTGTGAGCGATTTAAAAACGCAGCGTAGGCATTTAAGTCCATAATTTTAAGGGTACAAACATTTTATCTCATGAAATAAAATTGATTAGAAATCCGGTTTAGTTGAAAAAACATTTTTTATTTCCAAAACTAAGGAGTACTCTAGCAAGTATTATACCATTTTGGAATCCTGGATAAATGCGCCAATTTTTAAAGTTACATGCCATGATAGTGTAGTACATTTTTTTTGCGGTACAGACGGTTAAAGTTGGGTGATGTAATTATCTGAAATGAAACGTTGGCCGAAACTCCACAATTTCATTGAAAACTGAGGCAGTTATGGCTTAATTTTGAATTGTAATTTACAGAAGGGTTATTCATGCTTACGTTGCAGAAAAAAGTTTCATGAAAAGTTAATATTTGTAGTCACAGGACTTAAAAGATCATCACAGGGTGTCAGTTTTTCCTGTTTTTTTAAAATACTCATAACTCAAAAGTTACTTAGCAAATATTTTTTTTTATATTTTTCTGATAACTGTCATGACTTGGCGCATCACTCGTTTTCGGCTGGACGTTGACTTATGGGACACCCTGTATAAATGATTTTTTTTTTTTTTTTTTAGTAGAGAATCATTTATATTTACATAACTAAATTGCAAATTTATATACTTACTTTAACTTTTTATTAATTTTATAACAACAAAACAAAAATTCATAATATTAACAAAAAAAAACTAAAACTAATTAAAACTAAACCTTAAAAATCTAACAACAAAAAGTTCTAAACAGACTAGATACAGAGGAGTTCACCACAATGTACTTAACATGGGTGTTGGGCTTTTTGGTTCTTAAGTTGGCAACATTACTCTTCCCATTATTCATTCATTCTCTCTCTGATAGATTCTATCTCACTGTTCACATTCACAATTTCACTTCATTCTTTTCTGGTTTGCCTGTGGATTACGCGAGACGTACGTTGAATTTTTTATCCAATAAAATAATTGATATCGCTCTTTAATTTCCAGATTATTTAGTAAATTTGGTGAAATAAACGTGTAAAGTGTTAGATCTGCTTTCTATTTTAACAGTTTCTTCAAAATTTCAGTGTCAATCGGCATGTCAATCATGCCGTGTCTGAATGCGATATATTTGTGGCCAGACCGATGATGTGACTTCTGATCAATATGCATTGATTTTGTTGCTAGGTCTGCCACAGGCTCTTCAAGATGGGAGCGTACAGATATATTCAAGAGTTGTACAGAAAAAAATTGAGCGATGTTATGCGTTTCCTTCTTCGTGTGAGGGTATGGCAGTACCGCCAGTTGACGCGGATGCACCGCGCTCCGAGGCCTACGAGGCCCGATAAGGCAAGGAGACTAGGATTCCGTGCCAAGCAAGGTAAGTTTTGAGAGTGACAGACTGTCGCGTGGTTTTTAACTGTGGCTGATGTGCCTACTTTTAAAATATTTCTGTTTTTAGGTTACGTTATCTTCAGAATCCGTGTGCGCCGTGGAGGCCGCAAGCGCCCAGTCCCCAAGGGAGCAACTTACGGCAAGCCTAAGAGCCATGGTGTCAACCAGCTGAAACCCACCCGCAACTTGCAATCCATTGCCGAGGTTATTATTGATTTTATCTCTCTGCGTTTCTCAAACTAAAACATTACAGGTGTTTTGCAACAAGTCAATGAAACTACTTGTTTTCAAACATTGAGTGTAAACTCCCTGAGACTCTTGTTTCGCGTTAGAAGCGCTAGTCTGATCTTCACAAGAAACATAGTTGCACAACATGCTTTTGTAAGGCCTATATTCAGAAACAGTGCTTGAGTCGAGCCTCAAGCATAGATTTTTGTAATTTTTCAGTGGACTGTGTAAACATCTGTGCATAAGGCTCAACTCGAGACTCGAGTACTGTTTCTGAATATGGGCCTAAATGTTTCTATAGCTGAAATCACTGTCATGTTTCTACTCAAAGATATCTTCTATTTACATTTTTACGTTTGAGTATGTACAGTCGCGGTATGAAAATGTTTGTCACCTTTGAGTTGGTTTTTGCTTGCACCAGTGCCTTGAGCATGAACACATTTTGACATAATTTGTGACGTCATATAGGTGTATTCTGTCTATTCAGTTTCAAAAGGTAGTATGTGATTGTGATACGTTGAACAAATCAAGTTGAAAATCGACGAACATTTTCATTCCACCACTATACATGGAGTACTCATATTATGCAGTTCAATACAGTGCATGAAACATGAAATATTACGTGACCTGCACACAAAGGCACCTTTTTGTGTGGTGTAAGCTGCATGGTTCTATTTTAATATCAAACAATGATGATTTCTTTGTCATGCACCAATCTGAAAGGTTATGCTGAACTCTCACCTACCGGTATATCTGATAACTTTCGACTTGTTTACGTTGACATATAGTCGAAGTAATCCAATTGATGATCATTTATGTTTAATTTACAGGAGCGTGTAGGTCGCCGTTGTGGTGGTCTCAGAGTGCTCAACTCTTACTGGGTAGCCCAGGACTCTTCATACAAATACTTTGAAGTCATCCTGATTGATCCTTCACACAAGGTATGATCAATATTTATTTTAAAACACTTAATTTTACTTACATTATGATGAACTTTTATGTCATGCACCAATCTGAAAGGTTTTGTTGAATACTCACCTACCGGTATATCTGATATCAACCCTATTTACATCGCCAACTATAATGGTTTCCAGTGTGTTGATGTTATTTAATATCCTCAGGCCATCCGCCGTGATCCCAAGATCAACTGGATAGTGAACGCGGTACACAAGCACCGTGAAATGCGTGGCCTCACATCTGCTGGCCGCAGTTCCAGAGGTCTCGGCAAGGGTCACAGGTTCTCTCAGACGAAGGGAGGCTCACGACGGGCTGCTTGGATACGCCGGAACACACTCCAACTGCGTCGCAAGCGATAAACGCAACACATTTGTCACTGACTTTCTATTTGTTATTGTTTGTATCAGATGAAAAGTCATTGACCAATAAAAAAATCTTCAAAATCGAATTTATTTTTAATTTTATTGTGTTCTCACTGCTAGGGATCGTTTATTCAGGGTGAGTTCATTATTTAATATCTTTTTATTACAGAGATTGTCTTTTGAGTTTGGATGATTGAAATGCTTCTTTTTCAAGCAGGTGCGGTGCTGAATAACAGCCTCAATAGATTGGAACAAATCATGAACCCCATGGATGAAAAAAAAAGGTAAGAATCATTAGAAATAGTATGGAGCTAGCACTTGTTGCAATGAACTTCAACTCACAATGATGATATAATGCTGTATGAATGCGCAACCCTGATTACCACGCATTTAAAACTTCCTTGGATGGCTGATAATACATTTTTTTAGATCAAGAATAAATTTCCCAAAATAAATTGCTAATGTGTCCCTATTTTCTATATTTACAGATCACAGGCGATGGCTGCGAACTGTTTCTGGGCGACATCAAGGTAAATATAATTATTTCATTATCATCAGCCTGAAAAAGCTAAGTACTGGACATGGGTTTCCGTACATTTATAGGAAGAACAATTCTAAGACCTTTCCATCCGAACTTAACAATGTCGTCGGTCCATCTGGTGGGTGGGCGACCTACGCTTAGCCTTACGGTTCGGGATAGAGTAATTTATTAGCATCGGTAAGAAACTGAGCCTAAGTGTATCCAGAATCATTTGAATGCTTGTTAAATACAACAGATAACAAGGTCATGAATTTTGGAAAAGTAAATTATGTTATGTCTAGGTGAGGTTCTTGTTAATCATTTTCAGTGAACCTCAATCCGGCAAAACACAACTGAAACCAAAATCATTTATTATTAAAATATTATGTATTTCAATTGAAATAACCTAAATTTTTCGTTTGCAGGTAAACATCGAAATGGGCTTCTATACCAGTTCACAGATAAAAATAAATATTTGTGCAATTACTTTTTAAAAGTGAGAATTTGATAAATTAATTTCAATTTAATAAATATTTTGACGAAAATTTTCTGTACTGTTGTTATTTATAGACCACTTATTTCAAAGCATAATAACTCAAAACAAAGACTTCCCTCTAATCTTCTTAACCATTCAAGCACACTGGTTCAGTCAGGGTATGGGATAGTGTCGCTTTTTTGCACTCGCGCAATCCATAATGCCACATGGATAAGACGACAATCAAAACCACCCGTCAACAGCGTAAAAAAAAAGAATATGCGATCGTCTCTTGTTCTAACTTAGTTTTTTCTAAATTCGTGCGTAATTTCAGAAATAAAAACCCAAATAAGATTAAAATTTATTACAATTCTACGACCGACCTTAAAAATAAAATAACATAGAAATATTGCCAAAGTCTAGTGCGATACCTACCTAACCTTTACCATTGGTTTAGGTAAGTACCTACTTGCATGTTTACTATGTTGTAGAACATTTATGGTACACATACTTTAGTAGTAGATACTAGAAAACCAATGAAAAAGATCATTAAAACGTGTAGATATTGTTCTATAGGAACAGGTATCAAGAGTCACGGTTCTGATACCTACAGGATGTTTCAATGCTTACATGAATCAAACACAACTTCGTTGATGAGCTTTTTTTTATTTAATTTCATTACTGAACTAGTGGTCTAGATGTTTTGGCCAAAAAACTCAGATCGTCTGAAACCTGAAACACCAAACTGCGCCAATATAATTCATCACTAAATATTGGAATACCCGCCTGGCTCCAACTCGTGTGGCCACATGGTTAAGAGGTCAATAAATGATGGGCAAAATAACTTGTTTGGGGTTCCACTAGCTCTATTGGACTAGTCCGGCACAGGATCGGGATTGTAGATGGCAAAAACTGAGGGAGCCCTCCCTTCAGTGGGGCTGTGGATGGTGGTGATGATGAAACCACCCTGTAGGTATAGATCGATGAAGTAAACTGGACTTAAACCTAAATAACTTAATACAAAACCTAAAAATGTACACAATCAATTTATTTACATATTTTTGAGACCAAAGACTCTGTTTTAGTTGAATCTTGAGATAAAAAAAAAATAGGTACATGTTACAAAGAAACATAGGTATTACTTAGAATTTATACAATTTGTACCTACCTAACTAGATAATTCGCCAATAAAATGAGGCATACTTACCTAAATTAAATAACGTCATAATTTTGAGTTCTCAGCCACCCAACGCACACTAACTCTTTAAAAAATAAATAATGTCCAATAGCTAGAATTCTAAACAGGTGTAAATAAAAAAAATCCACAGTGGCTTTTTAGTAGCCGGAGTCGACATTATCAAAATACTAAAGTGAATTTGTATTCTGGGGACCAAGGACTAGACTAATGTTAGTGCACTGCACAATTCTAAAGTCCCGATTGTAAAACGAAATAATTTTAAAAGCTACTAAGGGCTGTTTACGGACGACTAATGGTAAATTAGTGAATGGTGAAGTTAAACATAGTGAGGAAACCCGCGGCTTAGTCAGCGCTCTCAGCATTGACCATGTCTTTCCTGTGGATTAGGCCGACTAAGCTATCAGGATGGTATAGGTCAGGGATTCCCAAACTATTTTGGACAAGTGACCCCCTTTTCCAAAATGAACAGTTACCTCAGACCCCCATCGCCAAATCACCTACTTTTAAGATCTACCTCTGCTACAGAGTGTTATTTTTCATTGGCCTCTCTCGATTTAGGTCAATAGAAGAAGACAGAGTGAGAATTTGCAATGCTTTAAGTTAGCAGACTATTATGAATAAGGGGGCTTATCTTTAGTTGTTTCTTATTGATACAAAATACCTAGGTACTAAGGTACCAATTAGAAAAAAACTTTGCACTTGGTTAAGTGATTAAAGTTGACTTCATTTTCTCATAAAAATTTAACAAAATAAACGTATGTTGTACGAACTTGAGACTGAACTTGACTTTACATTACTACAACAATGCTATTTCCTACAAAAATATTAATTATTCTTAGTACCAACACGTAACACAAAATTTAAACAAAACAGTACCTACCTACCTAACTTGAAAGTTTGAAATAAGACTAATATTAACTTATGTTAATTTAATAGGGGTCGATTTTTAGACATCGTCGACCCCCAAAATCAGTTTTCGTTTGTGTCGACCCCTAGGAAACCAATATCGACCCCAAGGGGTCGATATCGACCACTTTGGGAATCCCTGGTATAGGTGATGGGCCAGCCCATTCCATCTAAAATCCTGTCCCAGGCACTATAGCATCTCGTTAGTAGAGTCACAGTTTCCCCTGACGCTATATAAATTAGCTACAATAGATGCAAAAGCCTGTTTAATTTTATGAACTTATCAAAATCCTCAGTCATCCGTAAATCGGCCGTAAGGCTGGATTCAAAGACAACAAGTATGAACGTTAGCGTATGTCAAGTTTTAGCGTAGATACGCAAGCGTAACCACAAGAGATAAAAACGCTATCTTTTGGTCTGTGAGCGTAACCGTAAGTTCATGCTGTGCTTCGGCACCTAGAAAGTGTATGCGCGGGTAGAGGTACCTAGTTATCAGATTTTACTATCTACGTATGAAAGTCGCCTACACGTAATTCTGATGCGTGTATTTAACAAAATAATGATTTCTATGCTAGGACTAAGTTTAAAATTACAAGTATATAAATATTTAAATAGAATAATCACTAAAATCACAATCAGACAATTTTTTTATACATAAATCTCAATATCATTTAACTTTTTTAAATAAACTAGGTAGTTACTATTGTTGACTACATTTTACAAGACTATAATATACAAGATTATGTAAATTGCCCAAGAATATAAGGCCTGGATAAAAATATGACTAACTTATAAGCAGGTGAGTAGAAATTATGTACATAAATCATTTATAAACGCGCTGATTTAATATTAAGATGGCGGTTTTGATTTGAAGCAGCGAACCTTTGTGGTTCAATAGTATAGTGGTCTTACTTATAAAAATATGTCAAAAGATAAACAGTGCTTAGACTATTGTCATCTCTTACCACTGGGTAATGAAAAACAGTGACAGGGCAATTATTAAATTTCAGTTGCGTTTTTATGCAAAATATTAATTCAAACTAGCGGCAATAAAGCTAAGTTTCATCATTGTACCTTACAAAAGCTGTTATATACGAATTATGGTCACTTATTAATTAATTACTGTTGTCATACTGAACAGTTAAATTTAATGAACAGTCTATGACTGAATAATTAAATTGGATCGATCAATGTAACCTCGGATCGGAGGCCCATAAGGAGTTGAATCAACCTAGCAATTCGCTCTTCAAGGTACTTTAAATTAAAAATAAATGATTCAAGAATAAGTAGGTAATAACAAATAAGATAACACTAACATACATTTACAGATTTTTACATTCATTTACCTTTGAGGTAAACACCGTACCGACGACATAAAATGAGAGTTTCAATGAAACGCTGTAGATTCCTAGCCATCTTCGTTTTAAAGAACAGCGCACACTTATTATGCACCTTTATGATTGTTGAACATACGAGTACCTTTATCACAACATGTAATAATCAAGCTTCAGTAAAAATCGGCCCAAAAATAAATAAGTTGACTTACAACACTATAATTTGGCTGTTAGGCGACAGACTGACAGTACACTTTCATGTGCCAAGCTATATAGTAGTAGCGGCTATGTATGCGCTGATCTTTGCATAATCTACTCACCATACTCTGCCCATACATTTCGAATAGTAAAATGTATGAGCAGAGTGCTTTCCGGGCAGTTTCGGTCTGATATACGGCCGCCCTTTTTAGTTATTAGGCACGGGTTGCGGCCGCCTGTCGAGATGGAATGTATCGGAGATGTAGAGGCCGAATATCGCCACGCTGTAGAATACCGTGAGGCCGAATAGGGCAACACTAGCGCTCGCGGTGAACATGTTCGAGTATTCGCACCTGCAGCAAACGGTGACGTTGAAGCGCCATGTCATCGGAAAAAAGCGACGAACTGCATGACCGGTTTGAATCGGGAGTACCAGCCCTTTGGCCAAGTTTGGTGGAAGTCCACCGAGCATAGACAACTCCTGATTCTAACCAATCAGTTCCATATTTTTTTTAAGACTGAAGCCGATGTTGAAATAAAAAGTTGTCTATGGTCGTTGAAGTTCACAAAATTAGGCGTTAGCAGATCTATGTGTAAATTCAATAAATGTCAGTGCTAGTTTCGATTCAGACTTCAGCAATTTAAGCATTGTCCTGAAATACGAGCCTTAGTTTATTTTTGTCTTTTTTGTTCATAACCAAACATAGCAAGTGCAAGAGAGACCAAATCTGTCTCATAAAAAAAAACAGTTTCCATATAGCCCAGATAGAGGCATAGAAGATTGATAGGTAAGAAACATTGCTAGAACAAGCTGAGGTCCATTTAAAATTGCGGTTACCTCTGCTTACACAATTGCATAATCTCAATAGCACGTCCACCGAGGTAAGTTTTATCATAAAACTTACCTCGGTGGACGTGCTATTATTATTTATCATAAAACTTTTATGATATTATACAAACCGGTCATACAGTTCAGCGCCATCTTACAATGACAAGGGACATTCAGAATGAATTGGATTCATTCGACAAAGTTAAAACATGCACAAAAATAAAATACGAACATTCAATTGAAAGAGAAACAAAAAAAGCAAATAATGGTAGGTTAGTAAAAGCATAATGTAGCAAAGGCAAAAGGGCTAACAACACAATATTAACAAAAATAATCTCGAGACAAAATAAATAAAAAAGCGACAGGAATTTGTCAAATGACTTCAATTTTTAGCTGCGTCTCGGTAAATTTTCATTTTGCGTGGTGTTCGGCCTCCTGCTATTCAACTACAAAATTAAATTCGAAATTCCGAACGATAGAACCCTTAGCTTTAGTATATGTATGTATAAATAGATGTTCCGTACAACGTTTACATAATAATAATAAATAGATAAATAATGTACATATCCCTGTATGTTTATATCTTTGTACAAAATTAGGCAGAAAATACAGTACGTAGGGACTAGAGCTTGAGAGAGGTTTATTAAACCCTGTTGTAAAACTCTACTTATCATTATTCAAGCAATCTTTAAAGCCGGCGTTGTTTTTGAACTAAAATAGGTTATTGCAAAAAACCTTTTCGATTTTTTTGTCAGTTACAGCTATCGATTAAGTATTCGCCGGCTTTAAAGCGACCAAAGCTTGTTGTCGAATGTACGCCTCATGGCGAAGGAGAATTGCGTTAGCTCTACGTTTGAGCGAGGTATTCCCTATCTCGTGGACGTATCGTCTCGGTCTCTTGGTCGAGACACGTCGGCGTTCCATTTGACATGTTAGCCGGCTTAACGGAACTCGGAGCCTGTTGTGCGTTTTTTTGCGTCGACGCAATTTCGACGCTTCCAAATCCGAATTGGCCGGAGGTAGTTCGGGAATGGTGTCCACCCTATCACGACGATATCTGTACACCATCGGCATAAAAACGGAGTCTGGTGAAAGGGTCAGGCATCTGTGAAGTTAACCGGTGACACAACAATACTGACAGTACACGCGCACGGTTAAAAAAGTCTTACCTTATTAGAACAGTAATTTAACTAAGCAGACCGATAAGTCTGTTGCCATCTCACAGTGACAGTGACAGAGACTTTTAGCGACCCGCTAAAAAGTGTCCGACATTATGGATAAAAAGGCGGATAAATTAATAATGGGCATATAGCAGCCATTAAACTCAGCAGACCGATTAGTGTGTTGCCATCTCTATTTGTTGACATAAAAGTGACAGTGACAAGAGACTTTTAGCGAACCGCTAAAAAATGTCCAACATTATGATAAAAAAGGACAATATCTATCGAACAAACTTAATAGAATCGTTTTCATAACAGAAAAACAGAAAAATGACTCACGACTACAAGCCACAGACACGATAGATATTTCACTCTTCTCTTGATAGGTACCAAGTGGCTACTTTAAATTAAGACTACTATCGAAAGGGGATCAGGTGTACAGCCAAAATATGAAAATCGGCACATTTCCACATTTAGCAGTACTTGTATGTGCAAGGTTGCAAGAATATCGCCAATAGTATTCATTTTAGAACTTTGTTTATCTTATGTTTGGGTCACTTTTAGATTTATCGTCACATACCGAGGATGTTGCCAGCATCGATCTACAGCTGATCTATAGGTATATTCTAGAAGGGCGACAATTTTCTACCAATAGTCAAATATCTCATAGATTGATCAAATAATTAGAACAACGAAAAAAAATTTAAATGCATACGAGTATGTAATGTGTTCCGAAACTTCGAATTTAGTTTTGCAGCTACTAAAACAAAGCTATTTTGTGCACAGTAAAATAGTTTTTATAAGCAGTTCTTTTAAGCCATAGTAGACAAATAGAGCACAGTAAAATAGTTTTTCTTAGCAGTATTTGGTATAACCCGAACAAATAAAGAAACTAATGCAAAATGGCGCCCATAAATAATCATTGCCGCTTAGTCGAACTCTGTTTTTAACACTTATATCGGGCGAGTTGTATTGATTTGTTTTTTTTTATTAGAGTCGGTTCCTTATTGACGCTTATTTATGACCCATAAAGAAAATAAACAGGTTTTATTTCTAGCATGAAACTGCTTGTAAAAACTAGTACTTCTGTGTTATAAGTAAACAAAATTATCTTATGAAATGATTAGTGAGTTATGCATAAATGTTATTTTAATAAATACTTTACATACTATCAACTATTTTAGTGTTCAAAGAATACTACACATTTTATCAAAAAAAGCATCACTACATTACATTTATTGTAAGTTACAAAGATATTAAAGTACAAAATTGGTTTGGGACAATTATTCCATAAGATAACAATGATTACTTTTTTGTGAAATGAGTAGTAACTGTAAGTACAACATTATCTAGGAAGTTTAATGCAACAAACTTATTTATTTCTAAAATTTTACTTTGCATAAATATCTATATAAAAAAGCGGCCAAGTGCGAGTCGGACTCGCCCATGAAGGGTTCCGTAGCAGTAAGTAATATAACATAGAGTTCTAGAAGTTCTAGTAGTTCGTCGAAAGGTAAATTGCGGTTTACGATTTATGACGTATAAAAAAAAAACTACTGACTAGATCTCGTTCAAACCAAAAATCGTTGAAAGTTTCCATAGTAATGTACAACATATATTTTTTTTAGCTTTATCAGTCACTTATTTTAGAAGTTAGATGGGGGGGGACCAACTTTTTTCCACTTTGGAAGTGTCTCTCGCGCAAACTATTCAGTTTAGAAAAAAACGATGTTAGAAACCTCAACATCATTTTTGAAGACCTATTCATAGATACCCCACACGTATGGGTTAGATGAAAAAAAAATTTTTGAGTTTCAGTTTCAAGTATGGGGGACCCCCAAAATTTATAGGTTTTTTTCTATTTTTGTGTTAAAATCTTAATGCGGTTCACAGAATACATCTACTCACCAAGTTTCATCAGTCTAGCTCTTATGGTTTCGGAGAAAAATGGCTGTGACATACGGACGGACAGACAGACAGACAGACAGACAGACAGACAGACAGACAGACAGACAGACAGACAGACAGACAGACAGACATGACGAATCTATAAGGGTTCCGTTTTTGCCATTTGGCTACGGAACCCTAAAAATACGTGTTACTGTAACCTTTTTGGATTTGGGATACCTATTATAGTGCTATTCCATATATCCTTATGGAGAGTAATCGGCAGAGAAATAAAAAAAACTGAGTTTATCTGATTATTTTTGGGGTCACCAAAATATAATATCCAAAACTTCAAATTAGGACCAAGCAAAATAGTAATCCGCTATTAGTTAACACACTTAACTACAAATTCACTCAATCATTCAATTTTATTTTATTTCATTCAATTTTTTTATACTTAAATTGACATTTTGTTAGTTTGTAAGGTGTACAATAAAGAATTTTCTATCTATCTATCTATCTACAAAAGGCCCGCAACTAAGTAACTCAAGCTGATAGGTGCAAATTTTCTACGTGATTGTTGCATATTCCCCTAGAGAGGTCGTGCTTACAGAAGCGTTAGTATTTTTTACTTAGTAACCGTACGTCCTGCAGAATCATTTCGAAGCTTCAATTCCGCTGCCTGCATACATACCTAGGAATAACAGAATTTTACGATCCTTTCTTTTATTCCTCATAGCTTGGCGATTTTAAAGTTTCCATAAAATCATATAACCGGGTCGGGTAAATCGGGTATAGTTTCTTGTGATTTTAGTATCGGTTTTTTTTAATATATTTTTGTGCCTCCTGTGATGAGTGATGTATCTCGAGTTGTACCCTTTTTGAGATTTTTACATAGAAATGATCAGAAAAAATTGTAGAATTTTTGGGTCTAACTCACGTTCTTCTATCTGCTATAGGTTCGGAGATAATTTGGTGCAAAGTGATATAAGTGACAGGATTTTGGCAAAAAAATTGTGAATATAGATATATGTCAAGTTGTAACTCCGTTAGGTAATGGCTCCACGCATTGTTTTTTGTGCTTCGTGGTATAAGAGCGATTATATTCATTTGCACAATTATTTTTTCAGGATATGTATCGTGAATTTTGATATAGGTAGAGTCATATCATTTTGAACCGATTTTTTTCAATACTGATTAGGGTACAATTCAACATGTACCTACAAATCCAAATCTAAATATGTGTCTAACTAATGTGATAAGTGATATATCTCGACTTACATCATTCTACACAAATACATTTTTAACTGTGAGTTAATATAATATGAATAGTATCTAAACCTCAAACCAAATCATCATATTTTTATATATATAAAAAAATGTGCTAAATGATACAAGTGCTCACATGACAAAGTGATGCGGGGTTGGAGATATAGATGGGTGTTTAAACGAATAGCAGTTAATTAAACAGACTGTTTAAGTTAAGCTGATAAACAAACTTACAAAGACAACCACTTTTCGTTAAGTGATTTTTCACGAAATTTAACCTTATTTTTATCACAGTAACAAATTTTGACAGCTGCAAAATTTACTGTTAACGAGATTACTCATGATATGTTTTTATGTTTCATTTTTTCTTAGACAATGCTATATTGTTACAAATACCAATACAGACAATGAAAAGTTTCTGTGGTGCAATGTTTGATCTGTTTTGTATGTCAAAGAAAACATATCCCGTTTATCTTTTAAAAAATAATTCAAGAATGTTGAGTACATGAGAATAGATTGTTCTAAGCGGGATAAAGCTTGCGATATGATAACAATAAATAAGTAAGTACTGAAAGCCTACCACTTCAAGATTATAATTTCAATCCAAAAGTAAAAGGATCTATTAGATTTACTGTGCTTTATTTATGAGTATTATGAGCGCTCTCATAAATAAAGCACAGAAGTCTGTGCCACAAGAATGATGTCAAAGACTCTGCTCCGGTCAATGATGATGATTCCGAGTATGAGTAATTTTAAGATCTACTATAAGATAAAATATAACAATGAGATACTATATGATGAGATGAGAGAGAGATGAGATGATGAGATAGACTGGCCCGCGCGACGAACGTTTTGTTGATCCGTTCTCTAATAGTGAAAAAATTATTTGTGCGAGAAAAAATACGAGTTTGAAGCAGAAACTTATAATAAATTGAACCCCATCGCAAGTGCTGTCTAATAATACCAATTACATGAAAAAACTCTAGTGTAGTGCAAAGTTATCAGCAAAATAGATGTGCATCGACCGTTACAAAACATAAACACAACGCTCATAGCGGCCCGCAGGGCGCCCGGTGACTCATCCAAACAGCTGATCGGCCGCCAAATAAGTCGCGGCTTGTTAGCTACGATCGACGAGCCCACACAATACTACAATCGTACGTTCACCAACAATAATATAGCTCGGAAGGATGAACTGCCAAGCTTGTAACCAACCCATAGGACGAGGCGATCTACTAGCATGTTTCTCTTGCAAGAATATCTACCACTACAGGTGCCTAAACATGACTACAGCATACTTTCTAGAAAATAAACACCTGCTCATGAGTTCCTGGCAATGTCCAAGTTGTTTAAATGTCACTAGACGTAACCGGAATGATGAAACACCGACAAGAAAACAGCATCAAAGCTTACTGCACGATACAACGATGTCGGTAGACGACTATTTACTATACGACAAAAGTATTATTGGGGAAACTCTTATCAATAGCTCAGAAAAGGCTATAAGCGCTGAACCGATTTCAAATGAAGCTAGTATCACGCTCAACCAATTCAAAACCTTACTAGACTCGAAGTTAGAAGAAAAATTAGAAAACCACAAGAAATCCATCATTGAGGATATAAGAAGTACTTTTCAATCAGAAATCAATAAGGCGATACATAATCTAAAACAAGAACTGACCCAAAATACTGACAAATTATGTACAGAACAGATGAATATCAAAGCAGATATAACAGAAATGCATAGCAAAATCGAAAAATTGGAATCGGAACGTGACCAACTGCAAAACGATATAAAACAATTACAAAACAGCACTGGAAATAACATAAAATCTATAGATAAAGAAGTAAGTAAAATAATAGTTATACGTGGCCTAAGTGAATACCATGGCGAGTATGAAGCTGAACTAGAACAGAGAGTAATATGCGCTTTTCAGTCGATACTGAATATCAACCTCACCGGGTATGTCGAAGAAATTACACGCCTCGGGCGAAGAGGCAACCGAAGGCCGGTTCTAGTGGAATTGATCAGCAAACGTATGACCAAATATATAATCGACAACGCTAGACAATTTCAATCAACGGGGCTCTATGTTTCAGAGTTCCTAGATCATAAAACACTACAGGAAAGAAGGGAACAACGCGTAAAAAGATACTCGACAAGATACGCTGGACAACAATCTGCTGTTGGACCGCAGGAATCGACATCACAACAACATGTGATAAGTGAACAGATAGACGCTACCAAACTCAGCCCAAAACGGACCAGGACCCAAATAAACCCTAATGAAGAGACAAACCGACAAAGTAAACCAGCTAACACCCAGAATATAGGCGGTACGTTTCGCTTTTAAGCTACTTGTACAAAATACCCAGAGCATGAAAAATAAACTACACGTCATCGAAAGCCTACTGCATGAAGAACCTGTCTACCAAGCTGCATGTATAAACGAGACATGGATTCATGATTCACAAAAACACCTATTTACTATCGACGGCTACGAGTTCGCATCAGCCTTCTACCGAAAGAAGCACAAAGGTGGTGGAGTAGCGATACTGATACGGAACGGTCTGGAATACCAGGAGCTCCCAGAATATGTCAACCTATCGGTGGAGTACATAGTGGAATGTTGCGCAGTGTACATTAGTTCCCAGAATACTATAATAATCAACGTCTATAGACTAGACCGTGAAATTGAGACCTTCTTCTTGTTTATCGATAAGCTACTTATGCTAGTAAAACACAACAACCACACAAAACGCATTATTATTACAGGTGACTTTAATATAAACACGCTGGCGAATTGTAAAGACTACAGAAGATTGGAGGATGCAATGTTTGAATATAACTTTCACCAGGCAGTAAAAATTCCAACCCGAGTTACGACCTCAACATCCAAATGTATTGACCTATTGTTTACAAACCATAAAGCTTTTACTCTTACAGTTGACAATAAAGGCATTTCCGACCACTATAGCATTACATACAACCAAAAAATGACTAAGCAAAGAAACCAAGTAAAGACATTGAATCTGACAAAACGGTCATTTAACGAAAATAACCTAGAAGTTTTTAGATTAGCCCTGACTGACATTGATTGGACACAAATAATTCTTATTAATCGCAATGTAAACAAAAACTACGAATCGTTCCATAACACTATCCAACACACACTAGACTATTGTATACCAGAAAAACAAATAAAAAAATTACTAGCTAACAAAAATACTTACTTGACAAAGGGAATTAAAACTTCTTGTAAAAATAAACGATTACTAAAAACGTTATCTCTTCACTTAAAAAACGACCAATTTACCAAATACTGTTCATCATATAATAAAATATTAAAATCATGTGTAAAGCGGGCTAAAAAACTAAACTATATAAACAATATGAAAAAATCAAAAAACAAAATCAAAACTATGTGGAATACTATCAAAACTATCACAAACAAAAACCAAAAGACGCACTACGGACACAAAAAACTATCACTAAATATAAATAACACTAAAATCGAATCACCCGACCTAATTACAAATACTTAACAACATTACATTACATTTAACAATTACTTTGCATCAGTTGGAGAATCGCATAACATAGCCACCGGATGCACCAGCAGCGGCGCCGCCGCCGCCGGAGTAAATGCTCGAGCAACGCATCACTTTAATTCTATGTATCTAGAACCGGTTTCTGAGAGCGAGACCCATAATATCATAAAAATTATGAATAACAAACGAAGTTGTGGCGCGGACGAAATTCCTCCACTATTGATAAAAAAATGTATAATTGAACTCACTCCACCTATTACGTTCTTAATTAATCAATCATTTAACGAAGGCTGTTTTCCAGACAAGCTTAAAATCGCAAAAATCAAACCACTACTCAAAAAAGGCGTGAAACCCGATGAACCTAGTAGCTACAGACCCATAGCTCTTCTACCGACTGTATCAAAAATCTTTGAAAAAGCGATGTCTAATCGTATCTACAAGTTCTTAGAAAAATATAATATATTTGACGAAAATCAGTACGGTTTTCGGAAAAATTGCTCAACCACCCTGGCTATTTACAAATATGTACAAGAAATCTACAAATGTATGAGTAATAAAAAATACGCTATAGGCCTCTTCCTAGATATTATGTCAAAGGCATATGACAAAGTCGCCCACGACATACTTTTACAAAAAATATATGAGTCTGGAATAAGAGGACCAGCATTCCGATGGCTTCAGTCGTACCTAAAAAATAGAACCCAATATGTATGCATAGAACATTATGATGACAAAACAAACCAATTACGTAACATTAACTCGGACCTAAAAATTATAAATAATTCTATCCCGCAAGGAAGCGTACTCGGATGTCTGCTATTTTTGATATACGTAAATAACCTACCAACTGCTATCAATGCTAAGTGTGTCCTTTTTGCAGACGACGTGTCCCTGTTGTTTGAAAGTACAGAAAAAATCGACTATGAGTATCTACAACATACTTTGGAAACTACCAAACAATGGCTTAGCGATCACAACCTGGAAATAAATTTAAATAAAACTAAAATTATACAATTCAAAACCTACCAAAGGAAAACTCTTGATCTAACAAAATTGACCAAATTACTTAAAATTAACGAATGCAATGAATTTAAACTGCTAGGGGTAACATTAGACACCCACCTCAATTGGAAAAAGTACGTAGAAACCTTGAAATCAAAACTGTCTAGATTTACATATGCCCTAAGTATTATTAAATGTAACACAAATTACGAAACCGCCTTGTCAGCTTACTATGCAAACGCATTTGCATGGCTCAATTACGCCATTGTGCTATGGGGCGATAGTGTAGATTTTAACGACGTGTTTATCAAACAAAAAAAGTTAATTAGGATATTACTAAACATTAAGCCAAGACATAGTTGTAAACCCCATTTCAAACAAAACAAACTTCTAACGCTACCATGTATATATATACTACAAATGTCGATCTTTGTTAGGAAATATAGACACTTCTTCTTTTCCAAACTAGAAAATAATACGTTTTATAATAGACGACATAAAGACCAGCTGATTCTACCAGCGACTAAATTAAAAACGATTGACAAAAGTCCTGACTTTAGGCTAGTAAAAATATTCAATAAAATTCCTGACATAATTAAAAATGAAACTAAAAACTCCTTATTTCAAAATAGTTTAAAAAATTTGCTCCTATCCAAGTGTTACTATTCTGTTGACGAATTCCTAGCCGATAAGATAACAATGTAATAAGAAATTCAGTTTGTGTTTGACATTTGGACCTTATTTGGAATTATTTTAACTATTATTGTATCGAGACATTTTCTATCCTAAATATTTTAAGCTATTGACATATAATATAATAATAATATAATATAACTATTGACTTATCAGTATCACAGACAGATGTAATTGTAATACTTAATATTCCATATCGGTCCGCTTCTACTGTATTGCAACACCCTTGCAGGGTAAATTATGTATTGATTCTAAACTAGTTCTAAGATCTGACTGTTAAATTTACATGCATAATAAGGCAATAAATATACTGAATACTGAATACTGAATAGATAAAATAGCAAAATCCAAAATGCAAAATGTTATAATATAAACAATGAGATAAAATAGCAAAATCCAAAATGCAAAATGTTATAATATAGCTTTAGTCCATCTACTGATCAGTATATTTTTCAGGACATACGTACTTTTTTATTCTCTTTAATTTTTTCGACGATTTGCCCATCTTATACAACGTGTATCAAAAATATGTGTACTATCCCGAAGGGGGGTGAATTTCCACCCCCCGGGGAACAACTTTTGTTCAACGACTTTTCGAACTTCGATTGGTATCTCTGAAAAAAACTGCAACGAAGTTTCAAAATGAACAGCTGACTTTATACAAAGTGACAACCCTAAACTCAGCTACAGAGGTAGGAGGTAACCCCTAGGTAACCCCTTGACCCCTTGACCTACTACCTCTGTAACAGAGGTAGTAGGTCAAGGGGTCAAGGGGTTACAAGGATAGGGTTGTCAATTTATTTAGGCATTATGAAATTAAATATTTTTGTATGGGAAACTGAAAATAGGAATTTTTAATTTTCTCCCCCCCACAACTGATCACCATTGTGGTCTGAAACCCCCCACCTTCGCATACTACACATATTTAGATACACCTTGTAGATTAGAATTACTGCTTTTAATGTGTTTAAAGTGCAAGTGTGTGTTTTATAATTTTGTTATGATTGATTCTTTTTGATTTTTTAGGATTCACACAGTGGTTGTGATCTTATGTTTTGTACTGAGTAGGTTTACATTGCTTATTGTGATACCTGCGTAAAATTGATCTCTGCCATTTTTTAGTAGTCAAGTTCACAGCTTCTTGCATTCAAAAAGATCTCAATTTACTTCTGTTCATAATTTTGATATTATTTACAAGTAAATTCATAATTTTGAAAAAGTTTTATAAACCTTAATTATTTTTCTAATACTTGTATTCATTTACACAATGAATTGGTATTTTAATGAAGGGTTTAACTTGACTTGTATCATTTAACACATCTATAAAAAGGCTAGAATTTTAGCTAACTGATACAATTCAAATAAATTGTCAAAATAAGGCACTGAGAAGTAAATCAATCTAATCTTTGGGGTAGTATTTTTATCATTTGTTTGAGCAACATTGTGTTTGAAACATATTCTGACGAGTTATTCAATTGTTTCACTTCTTGTATATCTGTTTACACAAAGACCACATTTTATTAATATTATAGGTGCAACATGATTTAACTGAACTTGTATCATTTAACACGTTATTTTCACATATTTATAAATAATTAAAGGTACATCTCACAGGTTTTTAATAAATTACTTCAAAACTATAATATTTACCCCAAAAATTAAAATGCACAATGAAAGTGAATATATTTATCTACAAAAGAAAGTTCTTAAGTGTAACCTAGCCTACTTAGTCAATGAACTAGAATTTTTTAAACCTTGTTTTTGCTCTCCTGTAAAATGTCAATTTTTGACTTGTATCACCTATCACAGGAGGCACAGATTTGCATTTTAAATATATAGAATTCATTAGTTTGTAAGAGAAGCCATTGTAAAAACACCTTTATTTCTACCCTTAACCATGTTTGAACGATGCTGTCAAATGTTTAGGTTTGCGTCTTAAAGTATAGATTTCCTTGTGCTAACCTAAGCAAGCCGTAGAATTGAAAATAAAGCATGACCCGACTTTATGTTTCAGATTAACAAAATTATTAACAGGTCAACAAGTATAAATTCGGACAACAAGTATAAATCTAGTGTGCCTGGTAATTTGTCGTCATTTATACTTATTGAAGGAAATATTGTTAGTAAGAAAATATTGAGCGAGATTTGTTGCCAAGAAAATATCTTGCTTATTAGCTTTTCAAATCTGGCACTATTATGCACCTCAATGATTATTATTATTACCAAATATTAATAATATTTAACCAGTCTGAGTTTTGCTTAGTTTGTGAAATAGGGAAAAAATAACAAATATTTATTTTTCTATGAATGAAAAAAAGCATTTATTTATACAAACTGTACACCACAAGAAATAAAACAGTAAAAGTTACAGCGTTACTAACGGTGAATCATCTTATATTTTGAATCATAGAAATAACCTTGAGTGCATTGAACACTATAAAATAGAAATGACCATTCATATTTTGAATCGTCGAAAACTCATTGAGATACATTATAGGCCTATAGTTTATTTAGTACTCCAAAGCTAGAACTATAAGTACTTACTCAGTACTACCGCCGTACATACCTGAAGAACCAGACGACGGTCAGGGCCACTGAAACGAGTGTCATCAGTATATTTTCGAGGTCCCACGCGCGTGCCGCTTGAGCCCTCTCATGGATTATCTCTAAAGGGGTGCCTATAGTGTCATCGGGTGAGTTGTGCGCCTGTAATATGAAATAAGTTGTATGTATTTTATAATATTTATACCGAATGAGACTAGACCAGACCTATGTCTAGGTAAAATCCAATTTAGGGGTGCACAAATTGGCGCGGAAAAATAAATGTATGTAAATGTCATAGTTTGGCATGAGGATTTGTCAATTTAATGTCATTTTCATACAATCCTTCCCGCGAACTAAAAGTGTATCTCGTCCCTAGGTCCTGTAAGTTTTATTGCAAGTTTGTTTTATTAAACGACTTCCAATAAAAAAGGCTTGATAATAAAGTCGATTTCTCAGGTTTTTTAAACTTATATTGTTTAGGTTATTTATATACTTTACTATTCATCTTAGACTCTTTATAAATGTACCTACTTACATACTTCTGGACGTCGTACTTGTCTGTGTTTGTTAAATCTAATAAGAACGAGAAGTCCAACCACTCATTACAAAATTATAGAGTTTGCAGAGGTCTGGAATTCGGCACTGGAACTGTTTGTGCGGTGACAGCAGCCTTACCGCCAAGTTTGACGAAGTTCACCGTGCATAGACAACTTCAAATTTGCCATGTAAGAAGATTTGAAGCTGATCGATTGGAGTTGTCTATGCTTCTTTACCAAATTTTCTGTAGACCGGCTGGTCGCGGCCCTTGTAGATCAGCCGGCGTGGCTCTGCTCTCGTGCAGTGCTGCGAGTAGACTTGCCTGCGAGGGCGGGCGGCGCGGATGCACGAGTGCGTGCCTCCTCCAGCACGCGGCCCTGGTAGATCAGCCGGCGTGGCTCTGCTCTCGTGAGTGCTGCGAGTAGACTTGCCTGCGAGGGCGGCCGGCGCGGATGCACGAGTGCGTGCCTCCTCCAGCACGCGGCCCTGGTAGATCAGCCGGCGTGGCTCTGCTCTCGTGAGTGCTGCGAGTAGACTTGCCTGCGAGGGCGGCCGGCGCGGATGCACGAGTGCGTGCCTCCTCCAGCACGCGGCCCTGGTAGATCAGCCGGCGTGGCTCTGCTCTCGTGAGTGCTGCGAGTAGACTTGCCTGCGAGGGCGGGCGGCGCGGATGCACGAGTGCGTGCCTCCTCCAGCACGCGGCCCTGGTAGATCAGCCGCAGTGGCTCTGCTCTCGTGAGTGCTGCGAGTAGACTTGCCTGCGAGGGCGGCCGGCGCGGATGCACGAGTGCGTGCCTCCTCCAGCACGCGGCCCTGGTAGATCAGCCGCAGTGGCTCTGCTCTCGTGAGTGCTGCGAGTAGACTTGCCTGCGAGGGCGGCCGGCGCGGATGCACGAGTGCGTGCCTCCTCCAGCACGCGGCCCTGGTAGATCAGCCGGCGTGGCTCTGCTCTCGTGAGTGCTGCGAGTAGACTTGCCTGCGAGGGCGGCCGGCGCGGATGCACGAGTGCGTGCCTCCTCCAGCACGCGGCCCTGGTAGATCAGCCGCAGTGGCTCTGCTCTCGTGAGTGCTGCGAGTAGACTTGCCTGCGAGGGCGGCCGGCGCGGATGCACGAGTGCGTGCCTCCTCCAGCACGCGGCCCTGGTAGATCAGCCGCAGTGGCTCTGCTCTCGTGAGTGCTGCGAGTAGACTTGCCTGCGAGGGCGGCCGGCGCGGATGCACGAGTGCGTGCCTCCTCCAGCACGCGGCCCTGGTAGATCAGCCGCAGTGGCTCTGCTCTCGTGAGTGCTGCGAGTAGACTTGCCTGCGAGGGCGGCCGGCGCGGATGCACGAGTGCGTGCCTCCTCCAGCACGCGGCCCTGGTAGATCAGCCGGCGTGGCTCTGCTCTCGTGAGTGCTGCGAGTAGACTTGCCTGCGAGGGCGGCCGGCGCGGATGCACGAGTGCGTGCCTCCTCCAGCACGCGGCCCTGGTAGATCAGCCGCAGTGGCTCTGCTCTCGTGAGTGCTGCGAGTAGACTTGCCTGCGAGGGCGGCCGGCGCGGATGCACGAGTGCGTGCCTCCTCCAGCACGCGGCCCTGGTAGATCAGCCGCAGTGGCTCTGCTCTCGTGAGTGCTGCGAGTAGACTTGCCTGCGAGGGCGGCCGGCGCGGATGCACGAGTGCGTGCCTCCTCCAGCACGCGGCCCTGGTAGATCAGCCGGAGTGGCTCTGCTCTCGTGAGTGCTGCGAGTAGACTTGCCTGCGAGGGCGGCCGGCGCGGATGCACGAGTGCGTGCCTCCTCCAGCACGCGGCCCTGGTAGATCAGCCGGAGTGGCTCTGCTCTCGTGAGTGCTGCGAGTAGACTTGCCTGCGAGGGCGGCCGGCGCGGATGCACGAGTGCGTGCACGACGGCCTGGTCGCGCAGCCCGCACGCGCCCAGAGTGCGTGCCTCCTCCAGCACGCGGCCCTGGTAGATCAGCCGGACTGCGCTCTGCTCTGTTAGCTCCTGGCTGAAGTGACGCCTGGAAAACACATTTGCAAAGTATTTATGGGGCTCATTTTCACAGATACCATCTGGGGCTCAATTCTAGACCAGTGACTTTTTTGTCACGGAAGATATATATCACAAGAACTGTCAGTTTCTTTTTGATTTTGACAGTTCTTGTGATATATATCTACCGTGACAAAAAAGTCACTGGTCTAGAATTGAGCCCCTGATCTGAGATGTCATAAGGAGGGATGAAAGTCATGTGACTAGGAGAGCGATGAGAATGTAGATGGATATGTGAGTAAAGGAAGACCAAAAATATGGATGAACAGTGTGAAAGATGACATGGATAAGAAAGAAGTGAATACAGAGATGACGGCTGATAAAGGAGAAGAAGAGGAGAATATATTGTGCCAACACCACAAAAAATGGGATAAGGACAGAAAGAAGAAAATAGTACATTGTTACCTGAGTGTCGAAAGTCACGTTTTTTGAGTCCCGGGACGGGTTTGGCGCCAGAGCGTTAGCGAGGGCGCCAATGGAGCTTGAGGGACTTAAAAGACTTTCACCCGAGGTAAACACTGTGCTTTTCATTACGAATACAAGGAAAGTAAAAATAAAAACATGAAAGAAAAATTAGTGAAAATGAAGATTAAATTGCCGCCTTCCCGGTTTTTTTTTTCTTTTTCTCTGGCGGGCCTTCGGCTACAGCTCGCCAGCATTATTCAGCCATTATTTTCATTCTCATAATTTAAAAAATGGTAAATTGAAAAAAAATTGAAAAAAAAATTGAAATCAAGTAATTTAGAAGATATATTATTTATTTAATACTATCTTTATGTTATTTAAATTTAAATTTTACATTGCGCTCTAATTAGACTTTTTAAACTTCTTACCGTTGTAATGGGTTTCCAACCTACTTGCTGAATAAAAAGTTGGAATTTGGTTCAACGACCTCCTTGCAGTTAGAAAGACTTTAGAAAGTTGGAACATGGTTGAATAAAATAGAACTTGTTTTTTTTTATAATTTGACAGCTGTCAGTAGAAAGCGATTCTCCCTAGGGCTGAAAGTTTTACTTTCAATTAGGCCCCTCAGGCAACTTCAGACCTACTTTCAGAGTATGAGTAATGAAAAGAAGATTTTCATAGGTGCCATCTGGCCCTAAACGACAGAATTAGTACTATGAATGCTTAGCTCTAACTCTGGAGTCTGTGTTCATTCAAAATATTTGTCTTTAGTGGGGAGCGAACCTTCAACCTGCAGCACCAGCACTGCAGTGCAGAAGACAAAGCTATTAGGAATAGATCAGTGAGATGTTATGTCAAGCGAATATCAAAAACATTCGCCCTTTGACGCATGTATCTTTCAACAATTTTCCTCAACAACCTCTATTTATATTTTTACCTAGGAGACACATTTTCCTTGAAGGTATTTTGCAAGAAATGTAATAATAATCTTATTCGCAGAATTCTCTCACCATTTGAAATCCTTCAACAATTCATCAAGATTTCCCTCGACTTCCTTCTGCGTATCGTTCAAATACTTGAGTTTGATCAGTATTTTCTTTCTGTTCGCCTCTTCGGGATCTTCTGGCTTATCTGGAGTATCAACACTACTTATAACTGGTGCAGCGGGGGTTGTATTGTTATCACCTGCAAATTAAAAATCTTTGAGCTGATGACCATACGGTATTTATTAAAATTATATACGCTATGATGACAGGTGGAGTAGGACAATAACGAAATACTGGCCAAGAATCGGCTACAAAAGGCGTAAGACGCCCAATCGCAAGATGGACGAACGACATCGTCAAAGTCGTGGGTTGGAAATGGGTGAGACTGGCGCAGGATCGTGGTAGATAGCTAAAGGAGGGCTTATACCCAGCAGTATGTGAAGTCGGACTTTAGACGAAGATGGTCGGGAACCTTACCACTGGATTGTGTAAAGCAAGGCGCGTTAACGTCTCCCCGCATCGCATTGACTATGTTGTCCATTTCTCGCATCTGCTCAGTGCTGGCGGGTTCAATGGCCGCAACTTCTTCAGCCTCGCTATCTGATGATGATGATGACTCATCTCTTTGCGATGGCGTATTGGTTTCCGCCTGATCTGGAATAGTCAGTAAGTTTTATGTGAAAAAGTATTTATGCAGAGTGTATTTTATTGACTGTGATTGGTCGCCGTTCAAGACTCATGCGTGTATGGTAAAGTTATTGTGAATGTTTGTTTTTATTTTTTTATTCGTAAAGTTGAAAGGGAAGACCTCGGCGCATGTATCTCGATCAGATAGCAGACGTTTTAGAGAAAGAAGCGACGAGCATGTATGAAGAATGTAGCAAGTGGAAATACGTGATCTCTGCCTACCCCCATGGGAGAGGCGTGATTTTATGTATGATGTTTGTAATGTTGAATAGATTTGGATGAAACTTGGAATATACAAAGATAGAATTACTAAATTTGCATATGCTTATATTTTACTCATGCGGAAATAGAACCTGCTTCTGCGTCTCAGCTGTTTAATCGGTCGGCCGCTACGCCATAGAAGTCTTAATTAGGTAAGTATAGTTATTTCGTATATTCTCGGGGACTGGTTAATTATTTTTTTTAAACTGTAGCCGCATGAAAACTAAAGTCACTGTATGGTACACAATACATATAGTTTGATGACGTAGCCGCAAGAAAACTAAAGTCACTGTATGGTATACATATAGCTTGATGACGTAGCCGCAAGAAAACTAAAGTCACTGTATGGTATACATATAGTTTGATGACGTAAGTTAAATGGTGAGACTATTCCTATGATTGTATAACTTACTTTCGACTCTCCTATAGAAATGCATGCGACTGTTGTTAAACAAAGCTACATCGGCGTCAATAATGCTGTCCATCTCTTGAAAAGGTATCACTGATCTGTACTCGTTTGGCGTAGTGGCTGCTGGGTCTGGGGTCAGTGACACTGCAACGAAACGATATAGATACTCTTCAATAAGTTGAACTCTAGAACCAACATCTGCGTTCCCCATCTGCGTTTTTGTTCTCGGTGGGAATCGAACCCACGACCTACGGCACAGAAGAGAGGGCTGCCAACTGAGCTCAGAGGCCAGTCATTAAGCTATTAAGCTACAAATGGTGTTATCAATTAACAAGCAATTAAGATAAGGGTTTCTTTTACCTGCAGCGGCGGCAGTCGATGCATGTACGGTAGCGCGACCAATTCTAGAACTTGTACTGAACATGCTGGGTTCTGAAACGTACACAAAAGTACCATGAAAACGAAGCAAAAAATTTTTTGGAGTATTTTACGCACATTATTTTATTTTAGTCTAAATCCTAATACCATTGCGGGGCGATGGCTTCCCTCTCTTTTTAACCGATTTTTTTCTATTCGGTTGTATTTCTATAACTTCGTCATGATTTTGATAAATCTTGGTATTTTCTTTTGTAATTTATGAGCTGATTTGAAAAAAAATCTTTTTCTCTGAAAGGTTGCTACCAGATTGGTTCCATAGAAATTTCATGAAAATCAGTTCGGCAGTTTGGTCATGAAGTCGGTTTCTAAGTTTTTTAATTTTAGCTCTTAGGTGGCTTTTACACAACAAATCAATGGTTATTTTGATTTTATTGAATGCGTTATTAAATTTTCTTTCAGATAGATTTTCAAATAAAGAGTTAGCTTGTGTGGTTTCAAAGTTATTTGGAGTTATACTATTAATAAGAATTAATTAATAGTGTATTTTAAGGCGCCTTATATTTTTTTTTGTCTTTCATCACTACAGTCACCCGACGATATCCATGGAATGTTTTATTGAGCAGTTATTGTTTGTTGGATAATTCTTTTTCAAGATATAAGATACGAGCAACTAATTAAATCAATTTGAACCTTGTTTTGATGAGGCGTCATTAAAAATACAAGAATCAGGTTTGAAGTATATTACAGTACCTAGTACATAATTAGATACGCATTTGAAAACTGTTTACACAGCTTTGCTATTGTTTGTGGTTTCGTCTGGGCAACAAATGGCAAACAAAGATGTAATGTTTGCTAAAACACTGCTTCGCCAAGTATATGAAAATCTACAATTATTAAGGCCTCCACACATCTAGGCAAGAGCGATGGCGATCAGCTGAAACAGCTATATTTGACAGCGTTTCAGCTGATTGCCATCGCCATCGCCTAGATGTGCACAGGTCTATAATCAGTGTGACAAAAATCCATACTATAATTTAACTGTGATAGTGAGTAGGTAAGTATAGGTACAGTAAACGTGTTTCAAATTTTTTATTGATTTTAAAGTGCTTACTACACTTAAGGAAAAAACACGTTTCACATCTTATGTTTAAAGCACGGTTGGTAATATCGGTGGATAGAGGGCTCAAATTAATACTTTCTGGAAATATATAGAAGCATTGGACTTCTTATGGCTGATGATAAGCCGGTGGATTGAAAAAACATCGAGAAATCTATACTAATATATTAAAGAGGAAAGATTTGTATTTTTGTGTGTATGTTTGCAATGAATAAACTTAAAAACTACTCTGCCGATTTCTAAAATTCTTTCACCATTAGAAAGCTACATTCGCTCTGAGTAACATAGGCTATATTTATGTGTTTAAAAAATAAATTTCCACCCGTGCGAAGCCGGGACAGGCCGCTAGTCTCTTATAAAAAAACGAAGTCCACGTGGAAGTCTCTGGTCTTGCAGTTTTACTAGATTTTTTATTTATAAGTTGTTTCTCTTTATTATAATAAGCGAAAAAAATATGTAATATATTAAAGTTAGCTTTAGGTTATGGAAGAGGAGGTAAACCAACGGAAAGATGGAAAATAGCTGCTCTACAAAAATAATAGGTTCAGATGCATTATTTCTTGATGAATGCTTATATCTTAGGTACAGCTTTATTGTGGATATGTGAGCTCTTCAAATACCTATGAATTTATGAATTAACTAAGTTTATTAACGTCATCACTATTAGAATTCCTACGGATTCAATCTGTTAATATTCAAGAAATACGTAAAGATAAGCACGATATTATGCATAAGACCTCAACAAACAAAACCAGTTCACTTGACTTTGAACTAAAAAATTTGGCCTTACTACTTTTTTAATGGCAAGGGCACGTTTACGGATTCTATTTAAAACGAACGAACCACACACATTCTACAAAATACAATTTCAAAAATCTTGAACCCTCTTTTGTGAGAACAAAACGACAAAAAAAGCAGATGGTGACGGAACAAACAGATGGTCCACCTCATGATGCGCGGTATTTCTGCCTATAACAACATCACCTCACCACGCTTTTTTCTCTTCTGTGGGTGGGCCTGTTGCTGTACCTACACACTTCAAATCGAAGCAGCAATGGCAGCATAGGATGAACCGACTGTCAAATATGTATTTAAAAAATAAAGAAAGTATATCTTAAATCGATTTCCAATTGGAGGAGACTTCTACTTAAAGTCCTCTATTCTCAAATTCTCAAATAAAAAACAAGGAAAATATTTTTCCAGGAACCGCCTCCTATTCAAGTGGAGGACTTGCAACCGCGTATTACAATTAGGTATCCCTCAGATCCGATAAAGACCCTCAGATGAAAATATTGTTGCATCCACCAATACTGAGAGTTCCCTGTATTTTGTGAACAATCCACACAGCACTATCTAGCGCCAAACTAAGCAGAGATTGGAACCAGATAGCTGATATAATACTTGCATAATTTTTTTGTAAATAATACTTAGAATACACACAACACATAAAACCGCCCAATCAGATAACAAACGTCTGTGTTCAACACACAAATATGTGTTCTCGGTAGGGAGGGATCGAACCCACAACCTACGTCGCAGAAGGCAGAGCTACTACCAACTGAGCTGAGAGGTCAGTCAATATAAAGGAGCATTAATTTAAAACAGAAAAAAATAAAATAGTCGCTAGATTCAAGGCCAACATTACTGGACGTTGAATCAATGAACTGTTACTGGGTTCTGAAGTTCATTAAGGAACCTTTAATTCGATCGGCTCAGTCATATTTAAAAGAAAATGTTTATTCATTTGTGTATAACAAGGATCACTTCGAAAGTTGCTGGCCTCTCAGCTCAGTTAGTAGTAGCTCTGCCTTTTACGCCATAGGTTGTGGGTTCGATCCCCACCGAGAAATATTTGTATGGTGAATACAGATGTTTGTTCTCTGTCTGGCTTGGTTGCGTGGAACTGGCACCTAGACTCACCTAGTTTTAAGACGTTTCAAAGTGATTCTTGCAATCCTACGGAATAAATACACTTTTGATCTTGATTTTAAATATCTTATAGGTACCTTTAAACGAGAAAATCTTGTAAATATATATTTAGGATCTCGGAAACTGCGCCAACGATTTTCACGATATTTAGTATACAGGGGTTTTCGGGGGCGATAAATTGATCTAGCTAGGATTCATTTTAAGAAAATGATTATTTCACCCCGAGTGCAACAATTAAACATAGACTGATATGTGACTGCTCCTGCCATCTATTGACGATTGTGAGCAACTAACTGCAAGCATATCCAGCAGATGGCGTTGTTCAGTAAGAATAAGCCAATAAAGATAATATGACTCTTATGATTTCTTAAAAATACAAATTAACAATAAAAAAGCAGCCAAGTGCGAGTCGGACTCGCCCATGAAGGGTTCCGTAGCATCAAATAACATAATAAATAAAGGTTTTTGTAGTTCGTCGAAAGGTAAATTGCGGTTTGCGATTTATGACGTATAAAAAAAAACTACTGACTAGATCTCGTTCAAACCAAATATCGTTGGAAGTTTGCATAGTAATGTACAACATATATTTTTTTTAGTTTTATCATGCTCTTATTTTAGAAGTTAGAGGGGGGGGGACCAACTTTTTTCCACTTTGGAAGTGTCTCTCGCGCAAACTATTCAGTTTAGAAAAAAACAATGTTAGAAACCTCGACATCATTTTTGAAGACCTATCCATAAATACCCCACACGTATGGGTTCGATGAAAAAAAAATTTTGAGTTTCAGTTTTAAGTATGGGGACCCCCAAAATTTATAGTTTTAGAAAAAACGATTTTAGAAACCTCAACATAATTTTTAAAGACCTATCCATAGATACCCCACACGTATGGGTTCGATGAAAAAAACATTTTTGAGTTTCAGTTTCAAGTATGGGGACCCCCAAAATTTATAGTTTTTTTTCTATTTTTGTGTAAAAACCTTAATGCGGTTCACAAAATACATCTACTCACCAAGTTTCATCAGTCTAGCTCATAAGGTTTCGGAGAAAAATGGCTGTGACACGGCCGGACAGACAGACAGACAGACAGACAGACAGACATGACGAATCTATAAGGGTTCCGTTTTTGCCATTTGGCTACGGAACCCTAAAAATATGGTCACCAACTGCTGGTTACAATAATGTTCAGATTGAGCTTGTTGCAATAGGAGTTATGAACTTACCTCCTCCAGTGCGGATGCTAACGCTGACGGGGTGCTGGGCTTGTGAGCGCATCACCACAACGGAGCGGTATCGGTCTGGCCTGGCATTGGTCGACCACCACGCCAGTGTGCTGATTGTAATCAACAGCACAGCACAAGCAAACTGCACCACTTCATCTCCTATCCCCTCAATTATGGGCATCTTGATCTAAAAGGTTTATAAAAATGAAACTACAAACTAGTAAATCAGTACTTAAATAGTGACCAAAAAGAACAAATACAATAAAATCTAATGACCCGAACACACCTAGTTCGCTGGCGGTAGCGGTCAGTGAAACGCTGTCAAATATCGCTGTCAGATTTGAGATTTGACAGCGATATTTGACAGCGTTTCACTGATCGCTACCGCCAGCGAACTAGGTGTGCGCAGGCCTTAAGTTTATCATGCGCACTTGATGTGCGGGCAGGTTTTTCCGCAAGTAGAGAAAAACTGACTATGGGATGACTGACTGGTGGATGGGTTTCCACAAGTAGGCTGCTGGCGATGGCGGGCTCTTTTAGCGTGACACTTGATACATGTTGTTCGAACTTTTTTAGCTTCTACGACACGCCGGTTTCCTCATGATGTTTTCCTTCACCATCTGAGAGTACTGGCATAGTGCACATTAATTTTTCGACAGAAAAAACTCATTGGTACACAACTGGATTTGAACCCACAACCTTAGGATCGGAAGGCGGGGACGCTACCACTAGACCAGCAGTGCTCTCTACTACTATGAGAGTATGTATGGCACTCAAATGCCTCTGTTAACGATAAAGACTACTGTAGCCAGAATAATCATTATCCCCCTTATTTATACCGGACACTTTTTAGCGGTGCAATTAAAGTATCTTGTCACTTTAATACCAACAAATAGAGATGGCAATAGACTTAGCAGCCTGCTAAGCTAAACTGCTCTAAGACCATTATGAATCAAATGCAAGATGAAGTCACAGATATATTTATTCAGTAGTATCACGAGGATAACTTTGAAATGTCTATAGCTAGGTGAGTCTAGGGCCCAGATTCAGAGACCGAACTTTGACTTTACTTTGATGGAAAGTTCAACTTTCAACCAAAAATATATTTCATAGTTCTGTCAAGCTCTTCTTTATTCAAAATAATGAAGGTAAACTCAATAAACAAAGCTTACTTTGCGAAGACTCCTTTGCTGTAAAGCAAAGTCACGTCTATGAATCTCGGCCTTAGTGTCAGTTCCATGCGACCATTTATATCATTATGAGCCTCTATCTTTTAAATAATAAACCAATATGATAGTCATCATCATCATCATCATCCACAGGCCAACTTTACCCACTCCTGGGTATAGGCCTTCCTTAGTTTGTGCCATCTACCTCGATATGATTATAATACAATATAATTGTTTATTTATATTATAAATAAAACCATTGTACAGAAATCAGAAAGTATTGCATTGTAGATTTAAAATTCAAGTGGAGATAACTTTCTCCAATAGATTTCACTAATTAACATTTTTCTTAGTCAGGTGCTCTACAAAGAAACTTTGGCATGTTTACTGTAAACATGTTATTTAGAACAGACCAAGAAACCAACTCATAATCAACTCAACATCTATTTATTTTGAATAAAGAACATAATAGTAAAAGTAATAAACAAGGACTTCCCTGCAGGAACTTTGTGATACAAAAAGTGTTAGAAAGACCAAAAGCTATCAACTGAATAGCATAGTATTGGGCTGTGCAAGTGCGGAACAAACTCATATGAGGTACACCTGCACCAGAGATAGCACAGCCAAGACCATGCAAATAAGGTACGAGAAAACAACTATACCTAAGTATAAGTACCTAAAAATAAAAAAGCACTACAATACCAAGGTCATTTGATTAAAAAAACATACATTCCTTACCTTCCGCAATGTCGAGCACAGCACTACTTTTCTGCTCTGTTTGGGCTAGGGAATAAATTTCCAATTACAATACACCCTATTGAATGTCTGAGAAAATAAAACATTACGACCATTCACAGTAAAACATGAATAGATGCATATTTTTCAACTCGCTGCTCTTTGGATTTCAATCACACAGCACCGACGCACTAAGGTACAGTAGGTATTGGTTTGATATTTTCTATTAAATTTGTCGAATGGAATAAATAAATTTGGGTAAATTATGTACTTGTTATTTCGCGAAAGAACTGAAATAGTGGAAATCTTAGTTCTTCGAACAGCCGAGCGAGTCAGACAGAAGTGACAGAACAGAATGACAGAAGAAAGAAGGATGACGCCCATGTCAGTCAGCCTTAGTGATGTGCCAAAGTCATTTGTCAAATCAACAGTTCATAATAATGCCAACGTCAAATATTTAATTTTCTTTTTTGACAAGTCATCAGAAGACACCAGCGCGGTGCGCCAGAAGAAGATGAAGAACCTAGCGGGGGCGGGCGGCGCGATCCAGGGCGCGATCGATACAATTTCCCAATATCTTTAAGGTGGCGGCTGGTGCCGGTGATTGCCTTCATAATTCGTTTTCCCTTGGTCTTGCCTTTTCTTTCTGCTCTATCTAGCCTACCGAGGCGTTACCCTTGGTTATTTATTTTCAATCCATGGCGACTATGGCGAGCCTTCTCTTTCTGCCTAGGTACCTAGGTACACTAGCTATGGCGAGCGATGTGTCTCTGCATCCCATGGGTGGGTACCTACTTGCACAATAAGTAACGATGTTTTTCAACTTAGAAGACAAGATTCGAGAGGGGTTGACACTAGTAACCGAATGGATAGGTTCTAAGGTAGCCAGCTTTTTTTCCGCTGGCTCACTTTTGAACCTATTCATTAATAGTGGATAGCAGTACCTAACTACCATTATTTTGAACGCATATTATGTATAGCATACAATGGATTTTTTTTATAGTTTGATTGAATATTTTATTGTTGTTTTATAATAGGGCAGTGTGGTCGCTAAGCGACAAAGCCCTTTAAATAAATTAAAAAAAAAAAAAAAAAAAAAATGTTTTTCAACGACGAACGAAACTTGATGTTATGAGTCTACAAACTTATAGAGAGCACCAAGTGCTTCAAGTGTTTTCAGTTTTTGTATGATGCGCCACATAATTTTACCTTATTGTCAGTGGTGATTTTTGAAGGGTATTTTATAGTATTCTGGTTTCTTATCAAAAATTGTGGTATCCCGGCTGTGGCACCAACAAGGTTTTTATAAACTTACCATTTATTGGCTGATTTTGAAAACATTAGCAGAAACATTCTGAACTTCATCAGAATGCAGAATGCAAATAAAGTTTAGGGGCAAATTCATTTTACGCAGACTCGTGATAAGATTATGAATAACTTTTTGTATGATTCCGTATTGAGGTAGGTAAAAAGGTATTTAAGCTGCAACGATGACGCGGCCAGATTTATTATCCTCGTTTTTCTGGAGTTAAATTCTGTGTGATTTAAAATTCTTGCGTGTAACGGAGCGTAAATAGTGAAGCGTCCGTCTTTCGATTCCGCGAAATATTGCATCAGCCAAGCTCGAAAGAGTTGCCCCGCGCCTCCCGTACATTTTAAAACTTGCGTCACTTACATTCAGTATCTTGAAGTGAAAACATTAATCTAATCCAACATTGTATTTTAAATCGGTTCATAACGTATAATTATATCCATTTGTCGTCGTTACATGGTTTTCAAAATATTGCACGCTTTATTGGAAAAAATACTGGTTGCTCAAACATTTTTATTTATTTTCTTATATGGTCTTCTAACTTTGTTATTAGACCTTCGCCCGTCTGTTTTTGTGGAAATATCAGAATAGAAAATACAGAAGAAAATAGAGAAAGGTCGAAGAAAAAATTAACATGAGCAACGTGTACAACCAACTACCAAATCTATTGAACACGATTTACTACGTCCCTGTAGGCACTAATAAACTGAGTAACAATCAGTTGGTCTTGCGCAGAATTAACTATTGTTGTCAGAGAAAAGACAAGATTAAGAAGTTCAAGACGGTCATTTTTAGAAGACATATTAAAATGTAAGTACTAGAACGTAAGTTTTTCAGTACAGTCGGCATCGGAAGTTGATATGCATTAAAATAGTTGATAATTAATATTTTTTTTTTTATATCAGCCAGTTAGTCATGCGAGCGGTTAACAATTTAAAAAGCACTGCTATCATTTTGTCTTCCTAATGTAAAGAAAAAAACTCAAACTGCTATTCAAATTCCGTTGCATGCATGTTTAGAAGCCTACCGGACGGTATCTACTACCAGAACTACCGGAAGTCGCATTAATTCGTAGATTTTTGGTCGATGATTTTGGTTGAATGGGTATTTCCCCTAAAAAAATGGGAAGTTTACTGCGGCCCGGCGCCATTTACCGGGCGTTCTCGATAATATTTGTTTGGCAGAAACATTCGTGTAAAACAAGACGCTATTATTTCTCTACGAGAAAAACCTCGTGTTTAGCCTAAAAAGTTATTTAATTAAACAGCTCCATCCTTTAAAAGCCACAAAGTACACAAGACATCAACCAATGCAGTTTTAGAGTGACGAAGCTAAATTAAATACCTGCTCATCTGGGTAGTGTTGTGTGAATTGTCCACAATATTTATTTATTTATTTATTTATCTATAATAATATGGGTTTCTGTATTTATTTACCCAATGGTTATACATAACCTTATTGTTACTAAACTTTAGTCTTATTCATTAAATAATCTAATAGGTACTTTAATGTTATTATCTACTTGCACTTAAATATTGTTTTGAGCTAATTAGTTTCCTTCAGTTATCTTTGCAAGAACTTCGTGACGTGAATAGGTAGGTATACATAAGTACTTTTGTTATCTTATAGGTACATATTGAGCAAATAGATAGATAGATAGATAGATAACTCTTTATTGTTCACCACACAGAAACATAATACAGGATTCATGAAGATTTTTGGCAAAACAATGGGCGACCTTATCGCTTTGAGCGATCTCTTCCAGGCAACCTTTGCATGGAAAAGAAAACAAAACATCAATTGACGGCAGTGTAGTTACACAAGTAAATGGAAAAGAAAATAACAGTTAAAGACCTATAACTAACTAGGTTGTACATTACAAACATAACATACCTACTTACTAATTATTTAACTGGTAAGATACTGTGCTATGAAACCTACCTAACACAACAATCTAAGCAATTCTAATACTTACTATAATATTTCTAAAATAATAAACTAATACATATGAATATTATAATTATGAATATAAATAAATATTAACTATGCTCAACAACAACTACTTATTAACGATAGGTACGTAGGACATGAATCGCTAGGTGGAAATTGATGACATGTAGTGCTGCTTCAACTTCAACTTAAATGTGTTATGCGACGCTGACTGTTTTAGCTCAAGCGGTAGGGCATTCCACAGCCGAACAGCCTGGACAGTAAAAGAATCGCTGCAAAAAGAGCTGCTATGACCTGGGATTTTTAGCATTAAGTTTTCCGATGACCTCAACGTACGGTTACTAAGAGAATGCAGGTATTCAAATCTGTCTTTGAGATAGCGAGGAGAAACTGGATTGAAGAGTATAGAATACAGAAGAGAGAGAATATGCGTGTTACGGCGAAGACGAATAGGAAGCCACTTGAGTAAAGAACGAAAAGGAGACACATGGTCATATTTGCGAAGACCAAAAATGAATCGAATGCAAAAGTTTTGGAGCCTTTCGAGTTTGTCAAGTTGAGCCTCAGTGAGGTCCAGATAACAAGCGTCAGCATAATCCAATATGGGTAGTAACAGTGATTGCGCGAGCGCAGTTTTAGTGGAAATCGGTAAAAAGTTACGTAGTCTCCTCAAGGACCCAGCTGAAGCAAATAGTTTGCAACTAGTTATATTTAACTGATCCTTCCATGATAGGGTGCTATCTAGCGTTATTCCTAGATTTTCAAATCATCAGTTTTATCTACTAAGTAGTTATCACAGTGATGACGTATGTTGATAGGTAGGGGCACCACGCGCGGCACGCTAGCCGTCATCGTTGCGTCTATATTTTTTGGTGATAGGCTACCTAACTAGGTACCTACTTACCTACCGTGTGTAAGATACCACACTCTTTGAGCAATCATAGATTCCACGGTATATAAATTAGCTTCTTCAAGGTCTTCTGTGACAATACTATTTCGAGAAAAGTTACTATAGACGTATCAAATGTAGATAGGTACCTAAATAAAGAAAAAAGTAGAAAATATTTTAGTACCTACAATACATTTATTAAAATAATACCTACCACATGAGTTATAATAATGGTTCAAGTATTAAAGACTAACATGCGAAGTGATAAAAATAATTACCCTTGGCAATCTGAAAAGTAGGAAGGATAGAAGGTCAAAAAGCCGGACACCGGACATGTCAGAATAAAATACATGAAGTATGGTAGCCCTAGTCGATAGCTCAGAGGGGCTCCGATGGGTGACTGTGAACACTCACATGCAAAGGAAACTTGTTTGCCATCAATGTTTCGCATAATAAATTTGAGGATTCAATCTTGAGATTTGTTCAACTTGAGTGTACCTACCTTTTCTAAGCTAGGCTACTCAATAGATCGTTAAAGTAATTATTACTGCTTAGTTAATATAAATTCATTTACTAAGTAGGCAGGTAATTAATTAAAGTATTTAGTAAACCTACATTATGAATCAATGAAAGGTATTATTATTATTTATAATTTTGCTGATAAGCAAAATAACAAATATTGATTACTAGCGGCCGCCCACGACATGACTCGTGGGTAACAGGGTTTCATTTACACAGATCCAGTAGCTAAAGAAGTGATTGAGTTACAAACATTGTAACTTTCTTCTGATAATCAATACAAAGTGCGATAGAATGAACCAGAAAAGCAACATAGTAGTTTTTACTTTTTAGAGAATGCTCCACCTACTCTGTACCATACCGACTAACTAGCTCATGCAGGGTCTAATTTCTAATTAGTAAAAGTTCATTGACAGAATTTTGTTTTGTAACCATCAAGTACACCTCAGGCAGGAGTAATATACTTATTAATCTTTGCATTACACAATGAATCATCTAAAAAACAGGCACATGTTTTGCGCTGCGTGATTTCCCAGCATATAACATAACCCACAAACTCATAGCTACTATGTATATGTCTACGGTCTCGTGACGATACATTCTTTGGCTCTCATTGGCTTCGTTGGTTAACGTCATTCGAAATAAACCAATAACAGACTGGAGAAGATATTTTTAGAACGCAAAAGCACTTTGGTAGGGACTGAGGAAAATTGACTAGGCTACTGGCGTACTATTGCACAACATTTTCTGAGCTCGCGTGGAGTGCACGTGTCAGTCTTTGCGACTTTACACTACTAAATACTTTGCTAAATCTCTAGAAAAGTTATTGTGGAATTAGAATTTGTGGCAGAAAGTTTATTGCATATTTTTTTTAAATAAATCTTTCTGTAAGGAGACCTTATTGTTCGAGCTGCTGGTGTCACAGGATTTGTTTCGTAGCAAGGTACCTATGGATTATTTTTCTATACATTATTTAAAATAAATAGCACTGCATGATTTACCATCAGTTTTCCAATTTAAATAGTTAGTTAGATAATTATATAAAGTTAAAACCAGTACAAAATTTAATGTTGCGCAATAATAGATCGGTAGGCAAAGCACCTATCTATCTACTTTATGTAAACAAGTTTTGTAATCTGTAGTTTACTTAAACCAAGTCTCAAATGATGAAATTCTAATTTATTGGTAAAAAACTTGGCAATAAAGTGGTAGTTAAGTAGTGTGTTCCTTCCTACCTCACCTAGGCTGGTACTAGTGTACCTAACTAATATTAGAAGTCAATCTCTTGTAGTAGGACTTACTTCAAGAGACCACCGTGAATTTAGTTGTAAAATAATGTACCTACTGCTTTCCATTATATTGCTGTTCGTGAAAGGCCCTGCCTGCTCGATTCATGTTAAAACCTGTATAAACACGCTGCGTGCGTGCGTCACGTTTCGCTCCCCTACTCAACAACTTTCTCGAAAACGCGATAGCAATTTTGTTGATGAAATTAAACATGACGTCTGAATAAAAACCTTCAAATATAATATTTGAATTTGGTAACTGGTAGGTGTAGCCTTATTGTATCGGAATAAATCCAAGGTTATTATCGTAATTCTGACTTTCATTCTCAGATGTTTTTGTGTACCTACCTACATAGGTGGTGCCTAGGAACCGGACTGTTAGCTATGTGTGTATATACATATTAATAGGTAGTATAAGTACAAGGTAGTTGGGTTTTGGGTACGTAATTACACCTGTCTCGAGTCGTGCTGCTTAACTGAATTTCATATTGGATTACTTTGAGTAGGTAGATGGTAATTATGTCTGTCGGCCTACTTGAGGTACAAAAATAGTTCCTCTGTTTGTTTCCAGTAGTCATTGATCGATGTTTGAGCTTGTTAATATTTAAGTAGATTGGTTTGGTGTCCTTGAAGTTACCTGCCTCCAAATTAATCCAAATTACGTTTCTATTGTTTCAGGCCTACATTCGGGACAGTTACTTGGTTGGCTGCCTAAAGAGCTAAGATTTCATTAGGAGCTCAAGAAGAGTTCAAACAAGTAAGTAATAGCGTTCGCTTCCCTCCCTTACTTTATCTGTTCACAGGTCGGGAGCGAGATCAAGAAGAACCATACCGATGAGCCAAATAATATTTTTTTCCAAATTTCAGACTTGTAGGTTCCCTTGCTGAAAATTAAATCATTAATTACTTTCTAAAAATAAAAATACATGAGAATCCGAAGTATTTCCTAGGTTAGATTTTGGACTAAGCATCAAAAATTTTAAAAACGGTTAATCTTCTCCTTTAAACACATGTAAATTATATAATAACACTCACAATCTGTGTTTGTTGAACTGAAAATTATTGTAACTTTAACTGCTAAGCTCCTCTTCCCGAGATGATGAAAATTCATTAATATTTTTTATCTTAAGCAAACATTCACTCTACCGTTCTTCGAATCGTAAAGTCATTTTCATTCTTGCCATGTTTTCATTAAGTCCCGAAATGGATATCACATCTCAAATCATGTCAAATAGATCGAGGTCAACATTAGGAAACTACCTACGCATTGACTATTCAAGTTCAGAATTTTATACATAACACATTTTTTAATACGATAAACGGTTCGAGTAGCAACTCAAATACAGATTATTTCGTTGGAGCGTGATAATGTCGGTGCCAGAAAGACATCTGTCATGTTGGCTATCTTTATTATCTTAAGAGGGGGAGATGACTTCTTTAATAACCTTTTAATTATCCTTCAGTGCGGTTCCATTATCAAACAATGGCCTTTCACTGATTCATTATTTAGTACCTACAGTTTTGCTTTGCTATTTCAATTTATAATTCTTCTTCTTATCGTGTCACTGATTCTTTCGAACCAAGTGTAGTGAATTTATAATAATTGTTAGTAACTCATAATTATAAATATAGATCATAAAGTTACTTTATTTAATAAATAACTATTGCTATGATAAGTTTATTTGGGTTTAAGCATTTAGAGATAGTCCTAGGATTAGATTTTTTTCTCCAGGGTAATCCACGAACCGGGAACCTAGTACACCAGCTTTGTTACTCTATTTTTGATATGAATTGAGATGATGTGACAAAATCATTCATAGGGCAGGTGATATGTTGATTGCATAACATCTAACATAAAATGAAAGCAACAAATTAGAATACAGAAATTATATTTGAATTGTCTTTTAAAATATCTACGTACTCACTAATTTTTTCAGTATTGTTATCTAATATGTATGCAATCATCATTATTTTAAACAAACTTCTGGAATCCATTTCATACCATACCACGTACCTATCTATTTTTAATCATTATTACATTATCATACTTCTCTGATTCAAGGCTCTGACCTTTAAAGACTTGTCCGTTATTAATTCAGATTTGTGTATTCACGCTTTGATCTTAAAGCGTATCTCTCTTCTCAACAGAGTAGTGTCGTCGTCTCATTATCATATCGTCAAAAAAGTACCAATATACATAACACAGTAGCATTTTACGATACTCTAAAGTAATCCCTTCGCACCGCTGCTGTGAATATATATATTTCTTCTTTTACATTTGCAAACGAATCTGTCGTATACAGTAGGTTGGTCATCTATTTCTTTCATCTCATTTCCCACGTCGCTTCATAAAGTATGCACATTAAGTTACGTCGTATCATTTCTGTTTGTAGTTCTATTCAAAATGGTTGCTCAAAAGATCACCTGTCCGAGTCGGAGCGACGATATCGAAAATCGATACGCCTATTCAAACACCAAAAGACATGGTTTTTTCGCAAATGAGTCACAAGACTCAAAGTATTTTGAAAGTGATAGAAATAGATCGTTTAAAGCCCGAAAAGAGTCAGCAGGTGAACGGTTCAACCGGAGTGGTTACCGACGGATATTCAGAAACGACGCCTTCTTCGCCAGTGGCCACCACCAGCTTTTCAGAGGTAAGGGCAGGTTGCAGAAACCGTGAGTACATACTTACATAATTTTCTACTATTATTACTTGTATTAAGTTTGTTATTAGAAAATTCTGCTCACGCCTCCTGATCGTAATTTTTCTAACATGTGATTATCAATTTTCAGGAGTTTTTGAAAACGGAGCCGCTTTACGACAGCACCATGTTTCACGATTCGGACTCAGAGTTCTTCCAAGATCTGGTTCAGTGGTGCTCCACTCCCGCCAAGGAAGAACAAGCACCGACCATTGGTAAGTATTACATTTAATGTGCACATTCTTATTAGCTAACTTGATTTTATGCTTAGTTAAAGTTAAAAAAGAGACTTTTTATCTCAACCCATATCACATTATCGTCCTACTGCTGGTCAAAGGCCTCGCGTAAATATCTCTAACCAGCCTTTACTATTTCCCACCATCCTCGTTCGAAAGCGACGAGATCGGCTTCCATCTGTACTGTATTCCTATTAAATTCGTCTGTATTAATATATTTTTCTCTACTACAGATTCAAAGTCTACAGACAGGGCATACACAATCGACACACCGAACACACAATTCTCGCCACAAGGCTGGGATACATTCGACACTAACTCGACATACTCAACTCAGGCAGGCTTCTATAACACCACACCGGTGGATCCACTTTCACCTAGCGTCGAAACGTTTACGTTTGATAATAAGTATTTAAATTTTCCAGAAATGGAAAAAGAAAGTAAAACGCAGTTCCAAGAACAGTTTTTAGATATTAGTAGCCTACCAGTAGTTATTGAAGAAGTAGTATCCGAACGGGTCTTTGAGGCCGGCCCATGGCCGGCCACTGAGCAGGTCGCGTGGACCAACGCACTAAACACAAATTACACGAAAACATACAACACACACACAATGCCAATCGTCGATCAAGAAGACATGAAATATGGTTCGGCTATACCGCGGGAGGTGGCACATAATGATGTTGTTATCTCAGAGTACGTAGTCAAGGATTACGGGGTCAATGGGGGGGGACATGAAACAGGAGTAAAGCAGCGACTAGGGGGTTTATCTGTAGACGTGGCAGCGCGCTCTTCGAACTGGCCAAATGACATCATCAGCACCCCTGAGGTGCTATCCTGTGTGGAGCAATTGGAAAAAGAAAAATGCACACATATGGTAAGTAAGGTGAAGTAATCATATAGATTTAAAATATCATCAATTAAATAATTTCCATTTGGAAATAAAACCTTTATTTTGCTACAGAAACATAAGCAATCGTGGCCAGCTCAAGCAACGACACCAGAATCAATGGAGCCCAGCCCAAAGACGGACGTCCCATCGCCGCCGGCAGACTATGAACCTATAACACCTAAAAGCGAATCTCACTTCGAGTCAGACCACGACGAAGTAAAGTCTTCGAGTAAGCGCAGACGCAACGACAGTGAGGATTCCGATGAAACTTACACACCTTACACAGAAGTAACAACAACACCCAAGAAGTACAAGAGAAGGAAGCCTAATGTTCCAATTAAGGACATGATTATTGCGCTAGAAGGGTCACAGCAGTTGACGAAGGCACGGAGAGGACGCCCTCCTAAGAGGCGGGAGAGCACTGTTTCATCAGCTTGTAGTATAGATGAAAGTTCCTCGTGTATGTCCAACCAAGAAGGTAAATACAGGGAGTTAAGAGACAAAAATAACGAAGCATCAAAGAGATCTAGAATGAACAGAAAGCTTAAAGAACTACAAATGGAACAACTTGCTGAAGATTTAGAAGAACGAAATAAGAAGTTAAAAGTAAAAGCTGATATTTTAGAGGATATGACGAAAAGATTAAAAGATGCATTAATGACCGCCATTTTGCAGAAATGATGCGGTCGTTAATATATTAGTGCCTAGAAGCACCTCGGGAAGTTACGACACTCTTCAAAAACGCCATTTGTTTTGACAAGGCGAAAATAACGTCGTCTTTATCGTACAGAATGAAGGTACATTTAGATGGTTTTAAGCATTTCTATGCTAATTTACGAATACCATGTAAAAGGTCAAGATCTTTTAATTTTTATTCTTAAATTTTACGGATTTTAATTTAGTCTTTCGTACTGTTTATACAAATTTGGGAAAACAGTACCTACTTACTTTATGGCTTAGCTAAGTAACGTATATAATAATAGATTATTATATATATAATAGATTATTATATTGTTAGACGCATCAAGTGTTAACTATGTATATATTTATAGTATATTTACTTATTACTAACATTATATTGTTGTTTAAAACTGCATTATTTCGATTATTGCGCTGTATAATTGCAAAAGTTGCATTTACAATAGGGCATGCAATTATCGAAACTTTTCGATAATCGATAATACGATATTTATCGCTCTATTTTTCGATAATTATCGAGAATTATCGGTTGTTGCTAAAGGGAAAAATCTTCATGTTTCGGTCTCTAATTTAACTGCTCTATTTGTCATATCTACACTCAACAAAAAGATTTACGTATTATAACCTACTATTATCTATCTATTTCTACTTATACTTATCATTCTTTTTCTATCGTGTGGATGTTACAATAAAATTGAGTGAAAAGTGGATAAAACGGCATTGAACAGAGGATGCCTTACTGTGTCACTTTCTTGTTTTGATTTTTACATTTTTTTTTAAACGTCTTTCGGTTGTTCACTGTTTGTTCAAGGATTGCATGTACCATTAATATGGAAAATAGCTAAAATTTATTGAACTTTACATTACAACATTATTTATTAATAAATATGATTTTATTACATATTATTTCGATAAGTGTCACATAACGAAAAGCTTTTAATTAGATGACACTTTAACGATTAGGTTCTTATGTAAATCAGTCAGTAGAATGCTTGGATTAATCATTATATCAGGTAATCATTATCTATAAATGTTTTTTTTTATAAAGAAACCAAATAATAACAATCAATTAGAATGTACGCATTGTTTAACATTTTGTTATCGTTAGGAATAAGAATGAACTATTCGTAATAATAGTTAATTCATACATTTTTGAATTTATCGTTTATCGGTTTTTATCGTTTTTATTTTCGATAATTATCGCTGGAGAAAATGAGCCGATTACCGATAATTTATCGATTATCGATTATCAGATTGCATGCGCTAATTTACAATAAGTACTACATAAAATATATATCTATCTATCTATTTAACGTTGGTTGATGAATTACTTTAGATGTTGTGTGTAGAAATAAAAACAACTTTGTTATTAATGTAATAATTTTTTACATTGAATTGATTATCTTTTAATGCATGGTATTGAATAATATTCAATGTTTTAATATTAATAAATGTTTTGAATTAGTTAATACTCATTGCGTTTCATTTTTCTACTCGTTCCTCAAAGTCAAATTAATCTAAATATATAAAACTCTTTCGTTACTGACTGACTGACTCACTGACTGACTGACAATCAACGCACAGCCTAAACCGTTAGTCCTAGAAGCATGAAACTTGGAGGGTATGTTCCTCTTATAGCGTAGAGGTGTACTAAGAAAGGAAATTGGAAAATTCTTTCCCAAAGAGGAGAAAAAGGGGAAAAAAGGTTTAAAGAAAAATCAACACACAGCCTAAACCATTAGTCCTAGAAGCATGAAACTTGGAAGATGTGTTCCTCATATAGAGCAAAGGTGCACTAAGAAAGAAAAATAGGAAAATTATTTCCCTAAAAGAAGAAAAAAGGGAAAAATAGTTTAAAGAAAAATCACAAAAAATTGCTTTACAAAATACGCAAAAAAACAGTAAAAAAAAATCTGCTACCGCAGCTTCTGTCACCAAATTTGAATACACACAAAAGTTTACATAAACCCCACCGTAACCACTAAGACAAAATCGCGGAAAACACCTATCATACCGAAACTAAACACCGCACCGCTTCAAAAAATGGCTAAAGAACATGCTCAAAACTACGGTAACCAGCTGGTCATGTCAAATTAAAAAAATCTGATTCGATTATACACCAATACGCATACGAAACCCTAAATTAGTCACTAATACAACATAAAATCACAAAAAATAGCTTTACAAAATACGCAACCCACCAACTTCACCACCTCACCGCTGAAAAAAAACAGCTACAACAGAACTCGCCTTCAAATTCAAATACACTCTAAAGTACAAGCTCAAAACTATGGTAACTTGCATTTGATCATGTCAAACTAAAAAAACCAGATTCTATCATACACCAACGAATACGATAGCCCAAATTAGCCACTAAAACAAATCACGAAAACGAGCTTTACAAAATACGCAAAAAAAAACATAAAAAAAATTTCAGCTACCGCAGCATCTGTCACCTGGTTTGAATACACACAAAGGTTTACAATAAAACCAAAGATAACCACTTAGACAAAATTGCGGGAATTATCTATCATACTTAAACTAAACACCTCTGAAAGAAATCGGCTACAACAGCACTCGCCTTCAAATTCAAAGACACTCTAAAGTACATGCTCAAAACTATGGTAACCAGCAGTTGGTCATGTCAAATTAAAAATTGAGATTCGATTATACACCAACATGCATACGAAACCCCAAATTAGCCACTAATACAACATAAAACCACAAAAAATAGCTTTACAAAATACGCAAAAAAAAACATTAAAATTTTTCAGCTACCGCAGCATTTGTCACCAGGTTTTAATACACACAAATGTTTACAAAAAAACCGATGATAACCACCAAGACAAAATTGCGGGAATCATCTATCATACTTAAACTAAACACCGCTGAAAAAAAACAGCTACAACAGAACTCGCCTTCAAATTCAAATACACTCTAAAGTTCAAGCTCAAAACTATGGTAACTTGCATTTGATCATGTCAAACTAAAAAAACCAGATTCGATCATACACCAACGAATACGATAGCCCAAATTAGCCACTAAAACAAATCACAAAAGCGAGCTTTACAAAATACACAAAAAAAAACATTTAAAAATTTTCAGCTACCGCAGCATTTGTTACCACACAAATGTTTACAAAAAAACCGATGATAACCACCAAGACAAAATCGCGGGAATCATCTATCATACTTAAACTAGACACCGCTGAAAAAAAACGGCTACAACAGCACTCACCTTCAAATTCAAATACACTCTAAAGTACAAGCTCAAAACGATGGTAACTTGCATTTGATCATGTCAAACTAAAAAAAACAAGATTCAATTATACACCAACGAATACGATAGCCCAAATTAGCCACTAAAACAAAATCACGAAAAAGAGCTTTACAAAATACGCAAAAAAACATTTAAAAAAAAACTGCTACCGCAGCAACTGTCACCAGGTTTGAATACACACAAAGGTTTACAAAAAACCCCATGATAACCACTAAGACAAAATCGCGGGAAGCACCTATCATACCAAAAGAAAACACAGCTGAAAAAAATCGGCTACAACAGCATTTACCATCTTTCGAACACACTTTATATAGTTTTGAATGCAAACTCAAAATTAGGGTAACCAGCACTTGCTCATGTAAAACCAACGTATACATAACCCAACTTAGCCACTAAGGCAAATTCACGAAAAATAACTCTCAAAAAATACGCAAAAAACAGTGAAAACATAATAATATCAATAGTTGTCCGCTTTCCACCATAAAATAGTTTCTTTTAAACGAACTCAAACTATGACTTTATACTAACCACGCGGACGAAGTCGCGGGTGACAGCTAGTATAATATGAACACTGTAGTAGAAAAATAGAACTACAGTAAGTACCTACCCAAGAACTTGGTACCTACAGGGTTGTTTTTTGAGAAGGGTGGTGATGGCCAAGTCCGAAACCTCCGAGTTAGGGAAAAGTTGTGAAAGAAGTCATGCCAGCGATTTATGAATTAGAATTATTTTAGCTACTGAACTTAATTTATCCATTTAACTCGGTAGGTTGGTAAAATGAAAAGGCATTAACTGACTGAAGTTATTGTTTTCACTTAGACTATTTTTTGTTAACAAAGTTGCTAAGTACCTATATAATAAAGTCAATTATTTTATTTTGCAACTAACTAAATGGTAAATATAAAATAATTAAATGAGTAACTTGCTGAAATTACCAATCTACTTTTGACGCTGACTGTACCTTTCATTATTTTTGTGCCCCTTATATAATAATAGAGTAAATTGGTCTATATGTTTGTGCCCCAAGTGGCTCTAAGTAGGTATGGACTGATGCCGGTTTTCATGGAAGGCGCTCCACATTCTTGCGAGAATCTCGCGAGAACGCGAGAAAACCGCGAGAACGCGAGTGTGGAGCCTTGCTTCTCCGCCTGTTTTTCGCGTGTTTCAGGCGTTCTCGGGAGATTCTCGCGAGAATGTGGAGCGCCCTTAACACTTTGAGCCTCCTCTTCCTTTGTACCTCAAGTAATGTTGGATAAAATACCACCGAAATTACACAACACAACATAAAATAACACCAGAAAAACAATTAGACTTTAGAAGTTAGGTGACTTCCCAAAATGAGTGAAAACGAATCTAGGACAACTTAATCGGACCGAATCGACGACGCGGGACATGGATGCGAGAGAATATCAAAACGACAGTTTCATCAATATTAGGTTGGCCGGATACACACATTTTCCTTAATCGATTAATTTCCTTGTGTATTCGGATGTCCGACTATGGAAACGAATTCGGAATTCGAATACAGAAAACGTGTGTATGCGGCCGTCCGACTGCTATTCTACCAACCAACCACAATGAAAACGAGGTATAAAAAAAACAAAGGGCGCTCCACATTCTCGCGAGAACGCGAGAAACGTGAATGTGGAAGCGATTCGCGTATTCTTCTCCAGTTCTCGCGTTGTTCTCCGGCTTTTCTCCACTTTTTGTCGGTTTTTTGGCGCGAGATAAAGGAGCGCGAGAACGTGAGAACAGGCGAGAACGTGTATTGACTCCACACTCGCATGTTTGGAACTATTTGATTTGATTCGCTCGAACTATTTGAGAACTTTGCGAGAGTGTGTGTGTACCCAAAGAAGTTCTCGCTACAGTTCTCTCTCTCTGAGAATCTCCGGAGATTCTCACGTGAATGTCTCGTGAGAATGTGGAGCGCCCTTATGGATTTAGCCAGAAATTAGGACCTACCTACAAATACCTATTGTTTGGCGCGTTTGGCGTATCTTCAGTCAACTTAATGACTGTGTAGTCTTTAACTATAAAGGGCGCACTCCTTTCACCACACTGGTTTGAAAGTACCATTGACACGGTAAGAAGTCAATCATCTTCGGTTATTTTTGGTAACTTTAAAACTACGCCGTCCCCGGCTGCGAACAGTAGGTACGTAAAACGCGTCCATATTATTTACTGGCTTCCTCACGATAATTTGTCTTCACCGATTGAGCATAGTGGCATCGCACCGGATGTAATTGGCTCATAATGGCTATTGTGCTCTAGCATACCACATCATTGATGCTTTTTGGAAAGAGGATTTGTCTAGCGAGGCCTACATCTAGCAGTTGACTACCTGTTAGAGGCAACGATGATTACGATGATAGGGTAATATTCTATGGGGCGTTGGTGCAAAAGGCACTCCAGCTTCGACAAAGCAATCTACGAAACTCAGAAATTAAGAACACAGATGGCTGTAAAAAGGATATTTATTTTATTTCACAATAATTAGAACATAGGTAATGTACCAAACAAAAATTAGAGATACAAATTATATTTTCACATATTGTTTAAAGTGTTTTAATTTAATATTGAAATGTTGAGACCAAAGCCTCAATTGACAGTAATTGCTGTGAGTACTCAAGTACCCGGTTGCAGTACGACACGCTACGCAATAACATACATCGGATATGCATACTACTGCAAGATACTGCGCTGTTCATCGTAAAATGTATAATGATTACTATAACCAATTTGAGTGTAAAGATAAATAATAAAAATTAACATTCTAATAATAAAACTAATATATCAACTAAATATTTAACACAAAGACATATTCTAGAATGAAAGAAATAAGATTCCCTATGGATTGCAATTACTGCACTGAATGAAACGCTAACTAAATAAAATCAATGCTAAATATTTTATAATTATTGTAAGATAAATGAATATTCACAAACAATGAATGAGGGAGCAACCAATAAGAAAGAATACAGGAATTAATTATTGTACATACAATATCATGTAACAAACCCATAGAAAAATTTACACCAATCAGTACAATAATGATCACACAATATGAGCCCCAGTCTTTACTGTCACTCATAAGAAAGCATGTGAATGGAGTTATGAATTTTTTATTAATAAATCCTGTTTATATGAGCTGCGTTTACACGAGCAACCGTAAAGACTGGGGCCAGCTTCGGAGCACTGTGAGCATGTAGCAACCCTAATATACACGTTTATCCACACCGCACTAACCACTAATCGAGTTCTATTACATTACATAGCAATATGCAAGATCGTCTCGGTGCTTTCGAGTCCCCACTACACGTTACACACTTGTTACTCGTTAATTTACACTTTACACTCGAGTCAATTGTAAACGGACACTGTATATTTAGCGCACACACAGTCCCGTTCGTATTAATCCGAGGCGACGTCGTCCGCATCTTCGAGGAAACTGAATTTGTTAGACGCGACGAAATTCTGCAAACAATTAAATCATGTTAATTTTTAATCCCTATTTAGCACAAGTGTCACTGAATTCTAGCACTTCCAACTATGGGAGGGTGTAGTCAAAAGCATGAGTAAGGCTGAGCGCAGACTTGAGTCACGACAGTCTCTAGAGACTTTCAAGTCTGCCGCGAAACTGTTGAAGAAAGAAAGAAACGGAAAACGGAAGAAACTGAGGTACGTTTGGTGGGATATTGTTTTGTCTTGTTTTGTCTTTGTGCTCGCCCACGTACAAACAAAAGAGAAGCCGACAATCGTAGTCAGATTCGTTGCTGTGCATTTCTTGTAGGTATAGACAATTTTGTATACGAGACGTTTTGTTTGAAGTTTGCGCGTCTTCATACATTTTGTAAAGCGGTAGCTTGTAGGTATAGACAATTTTGTCTATGAGACGTTTTGTTTGAAGTTTGCGCGTCTTCATACATTTTGTAAAGCGGTAGTCTTAAGATTGTCATGACTCAAGTCTGCGCTCAACCTAAGGGATACATACCGGTTTCTCCTGTTCCTTTAGCTTAGGTAGTGGTTTATCTTCAGCGTCGTCGCGGCGATCGCGCGAGCGACTCTGTCGTGGATCGCCGTTGCGTTCGGCTTGTTTGTTGTCCTGTGAGTCGGGGTTTCGGTCGCGGGAATCGGGCCGACCGCGCGAGTAGTCGCGTCGCTCGCGGGAGTCGTCTCGTCGCCTGGAGTCGCGGCGGGGGCTCACTCTACGGTCGCGAGAACCATCCCGGCGATCACGTGAGCCTTCTTTGCGATCGCGCGAGCCTTCTCTACGATCGCGCGAGCCTTCTCTGCGATCGCGCGAGCCTTCTCGGCGATCACGAGAGCCTTCTCTGCGATCACGAGAACCGTCTCTACGATCGCGGGAACCGTCTCTACGCCCGCGAGAACCGTCTCTGCGATCACGGGAATCATCACGGCGATCACGGGAGCGGGCACGGTCGCGTGACCCGTCTCTTTCCCGGGAGTCTCGGCGTCTCTCCCCGGAATAGTCGCGTCTGTCTCTATCGTCGCGGCGATCCCTGTCGTCTCTATAGTCGCGCCGCTCTCGGTCGTCTCTAGAATAGTCGCGCCGATCCCTGTCGTTGCGTCTGTCTTTGTCGTCCTTGGAATAGTCACGTCTGTCCTTATTATAGCTGCGCGAGTCTCTTGCGGGCTCATCTACAACAAGATAGTGATATTTTACAACTGATATATTGATTTAAATATAAAAAAATAGAAAAAGGATTTGTGTGATAAACTTACCACGCCTAGAACCGCTGCGGCGGTCACCGGAATGTTCCTGTTGACAATAATTATAATTAGAATAAAATGCATTTTGCTAGAACTGTTAAAAATTAGAAAAAGGTAGATACTAACACGTCGAGATCCCCATTTTTCTTTCTCCTCAGTCCCACGTCTCGCTTCTTCTTCTTGTTTGCGCAAACGTTCTTCTATTTCGCGCTCCCTGTAAAATATTCATCATAAATTAAATAATGGTAATAGTTTGAAGTTTTTACGGTTATATTGAAAAACTAATGTAGGTATAAAGCGACCGAATCGCACATTGAATGAACGATACGGTGTCTGTTGACCCTTTTTATCTAGCACATTGCCACCTGCGGCGACAACAAACATCAAAATACTTTTTATCTTAATTTTGTTTTTATGTGCAAACTGCCAATCATACATCCCTTTGTATATTAAAATAACCTCTTTTGAGTCGCACTTAATTTCCTTTCAACCCACTAGCTCGAGACAACCAGTCAAGCCCAAGTTCACATAGTAAGATGTACTAACTTGGCCGCAGTGTCAACCGGTTTAGCTGCTCCGAAGACCTTTTCAGCGGAGACCGGCTTGGGCTTCTCAGTTGGCTTGTCGGGCTCTACCCCGGCGCCGTCTGCTAGTTTAGTGGGGACTTCGGTCTCGCGTGGCACCGTGCGGGGAAGGAGATTGAGCTTTGGGCGTTCGCGAGGTCTGCTATCTGTAAATACATAAATTTGAAGAAACTTGAAATTGTAGTTTTTATTACTAGCGGCCTCAGAGGCTTCGCTTGCGTGTTGAAAAATAAATATTGTAGACAATCCACACAACACTATCTAGCCCTAAACTAAGCAGAGCTCGTACTATGGGAATCAGATAGCTGATATTATACTTATATACATTTTTTTTTCGTAAATACATACTTAGAATACAATAACACCCAGACAGAGAACAAACATCTGTGTTCACCACACAAATATTTGTTCTCGGCGGGGATCGAACCCACGACCTACGGCGCAGGCAGAGCTACTACCAACTGAGCTGAGAGGCCAGTCATATGTAAAAAGTTTTCCTATTTTGGGTTTGTTAATTATTAGTAAAAGATTTGGTTGTAGGTCAAATATAGGTTATAATTTTACCTTCTCGAGGTGGGTCGCGTTCACGGTCGCGCTCTCTGTCACGGTCACCAAAGCTGCGTGCGCCAAATCCTCGGCTTTCTCGACTTCTACAAAAGACACACACACGTTATGAAAAAAAACCCAGTAACAATTTGGACCAGATCCTTTGTAGCTTACGCCTAGCTGGTTTCCTTCGCAATTCTGTAAAATTCGTAAATGTAGGTATAAAGCGACCGAATTGCACATGAAAAGCACGATACGGTGTCTGTTGACCTTTATGATCTAGCACAGTGTCACCAGAGGCGACAACCAACATCATAATACAGATCATGATCTTGTTTTTATGTGCTCCATAATGTACAATCATTTTATCTACTAATTTAATTATGAGGAATGTTTTCTTTTGTTTCCCGATTCACTAAAAATAACTTGGAAAACATAAAAGTTGATCTTCAAAAGATCTATGCAATGCAGTACTTGGTATTTGGACACATTATATTTTGAAGATGTAACTCACCCAAATCCTCCTCCATCGCGTTCAGGGCGCTCTGCGGTGCGGAATCCATCTCTTCCGCCGTAGCCACGCTGCTCTCTGCCACCACTAGAAGAAACAAATATCAAATGTATCTTCCATTTTGTAAAACCCTGAATTTATGTCACCTACGTATAACACACGCTGTTAAAATTGACCCACACAGTGTAAAGAAGCTTTTGTGGTGATAAATACTCCTGGCTCATGAATTAAATATTTAATAAATTTGACTGGCCTCTCAGCTCAGTTGGTAGTAGCTCTGCCTTCTGAGCCGTAGGTCGTGGATTCGATCCCCACTGAGAACAAATATTTGTGTGGTGAATACAGGTGTTTGTTCTCTGTCTGGGACTCTGGGTGTTATTATTGTATTCTAAGTATGTATTTACAAAAAAAAAAATGTATTATATGTATCAGCTATCTGGTTCCCATAGTACAAGCTCTGCTTAGTTTGGGGCTAGATAGTGTTGTGTGGATTGTCTATAATATTTATAAAAAAAAAAATACCGATCGCGGTCTTCTCCGAAGCGTTCACGACCGAAAGAGTCCCGGCCGCCATAAGGCGTCCGCGCCGGCTCTGGCGGTGGCGCAGCACGCTCGCCGTCTCTCCAACCGCCGGGCTTATTGTCCGCAGCCGCCGCTAACAAACAACATTCAGTTACATTTCCGTTTACATTCATTTTAGTAAGTTAGTATCCAGAGTATCCTTGGCTCTAAGTAAGCTTAGTAAAATAGTTACTCAGTATTTGTAGAGTTAGCCATAAGGAGCGAGCCGTAGATTAGTCTGAATTGAGTTACAACGGTGCGTCGCGTCACAGATTAAGCTAAAACAGCCGGTCGCGAGACATTTCAACGGGCGCACGGGACCGAATCTCGTCCGAAGGAGTCCTAGACAAAGCCCCGCGCTCCGAGTTTCTGGTTGTCTCGCCGTCGCTATTGGCGACGCCCCCTGCTAGAGGGTAAATCAACCACACAGATGACCTTTACTCAGACCTTCCCGAGACATTGGGAGTAACCAGGATCACCCAAACCTTAAATTCGAATTGGAAACCAAAAAAAAGGGCGATTTTGCGCTGTTGTCGAAACATAAAATTTAAGGGCGATTTTGCGCTCGTGTCGAAACATAAAAGTAAAAAATTTGGAAGAATGAGCAATTTATGCTCGTGGTAGATAGGAGTAGATGATCCACATACTCTGCAGGTGTGTCCCAGTTGTGACATTACAGCTCGCTCCTTTGCATAACAGTACTGTCATCATTGTAACTTATTTGATGAAATTCATCATCATGATACGGAAATATTTTATCTAAGCTCTAGCTTAACTCTGAGATAGTAATTTATATTATGCTACTATTTATAGTATTGCACGATAGGAGAGTCTCTTTTAACACACTAGTTCAAAAGAACTGGTGACACAACAAGAAGGTGCTACTTTTTCAGCTGCTGACCAAGGACGGGGATAGTCAGTTATTGCATTCCTTGTCTCATTTGTAAGGCCTCGGCCTCGAATTTAGCGGGCAGCGGGGCGGCAGCGGCGGCAGCGCGGGAGCGGCAGGATTCTTATGCGTAAAATCAAATGGACCCCCCCGCCCCACCCCTCGCCGCCCCGCTGCGCGCAAAATTTGAGGCCGAGGCCTAAGATAAAGTTGTGTACTCACATTCTGGTTCCCGCTCACGCATACCGGCGCGCGTCATTTCCCCGCGGTCGGGGTCTCGCTCGCGCTCCATGCGCGGCCGGCCTCCGCCCCCCGGCCCGCCGCCGCCGGCACTCGGATCGGGCGCCGCGCGCGGCCCTGAGCGCCAGTCTCCAGTGGTGCGCTCCGGATCATACTCCCTGGAGTCAATGACTTTTTATTGTAATGAGATGTGACCCTTTCTACTTGTATTATTGTATTTGCATGCGGCCCTAAGCATTGCATAAATAGAGACAAAAGTACTCAGGTTCGTTGACCAAATAAAATTTATTCAGAAAACTTCGTCTATACTAATATACTATAGAGAAAAGATCTATATTTTTGTGTGTATGTTTGTGATGAATAAACTCAAAAACTACTGTGCCAATTTCAAAAATTCTATCACCATTGGAAAGCTACATTCACCCTGAGTAACATTAGCTATATTTATTTGTTTAAATAATAAATGTTCACCCGTGCGAGGCCGTGACAAGTCGCTAGTTATTTATAAAACGTAGAACATACTTAGTGTGTGTGGACAGGACTACATTGTTGTCAAACTCTTGCAAAGCTAGCAAAGGTTGGCCTTATGATCACATTGTAATTGGAGGGGAGGGATTTCCCTATCATAGCATAATGTGGCATCAGTAGCCAATAAGGATGTGCCCTAAAAAGAGTCCTGAAGCATGGCATACGCCACTATCATTGATTTATAGACATTAGCATGATTACTAGTGCATTGAGCTGATCAACTAATTATACAACACAACTAGAAACTTAATCTCAAAAGCTATTGTGACTAATCAAGGCCCACTGATAAGTTGGGAGGCAATTGTTATTATTCACATTTAGTTCCAATAGATTGAAAACTAGGTTAGCTAAACAATAAATAATGATTGTTCAGTACCTCTTTTTATTCATTTCATAGTGTTTACTATACCTAAGACAGTCCCTAAGTGTCATTCGTCGAGTGTGATCAGGATCTGATGGCGCAGCGGTCAGCGCAGCCCCGCACCAAGAGAAAAGTCGAGGGGTCAAATCCTGCTTGGTTCTTAACTTTTGGGATATTATAGATAGTGCAATCCACGAAGGCGCGCCCCACTATTCCTCCTAACCGTTTATAGTATATATGTGTGCAAGCTTCCGTCAATGTTTGAGTGTTATCGGTACACACTAATTACCTATGAATGCACACGCACACTACAATGAATAGACTACGGTTCGCGACTGCCGCTAGGAGCAAACTCCCCGCACCCCGCTAGGGGCGCGTCTTCGTGAATTGCACTATCTATATTAATCTTTATTCTTTACCTTTCCCTGTCAGATCTGCCCATATTGCGACTGCCTCCCATGCGGCGATCATTATCGTGTGTTGAGACTTCAATCCTTATCCGCCGGCCGCTTACAGTCTGCAATAATACAACTATAGTTCAAGGCAGTTCAACAAACAGACCCTTTTAAATAAGTACACATCTGTCATTTCAATTAAAATATTCAAATGCGTTTTTTGTTATAGGGGTCGTTTACCCAACCCAACGGTCCATTATGTTCAATTCAGTGATAAGAATTGAAGGAGTAATGTGTTTGTCTGTTCATAATTTTGGAACAAACTGGTTACTGATTTAGCTCCTAGATCAAACACAAATCAACATCAAAAGTGCATTTATTCAGTAGAATCGCAAGGATCACTTTGAAAAGTCTTAAAGTTAGACGAGTCTAGGTGCCAGTTCCATGCAACCAAGCCTAGAAGTACAGAACACAGTCTACCTTGATTTCCAAAGATGGTTGGGGGAAACTTGAGAGAAGTTGGAGCAAGTTATTTAGTTTTGAGCATAATAAAGATTAACTTACCAAATCAGCTATGTTCATAGCACTGATAAGACTTTCCCTGTCCTCAAAGTCTATATATCCAAAACCCTTGAGACGATCACCCTCCCGGGGCAATCTTAGGTTGGTAATCTGTTGAAGAAAATTCACATGAAATGCAAAGTAGGTTTATTGTTGTTTATAAATAAATGCAAAATCATGTAAATAATAAACATGTTTAACCTAAAGGTTACCAGTTGTCATATTTCTGTACTGATAAGTTAGTGCACCTGGTTATTTCTTATTCCATCATCTACCTCCAGCACTGGCGGTTTAGTGGTAGTGGCCCCGCCTTCCGATCCGAAGGTCGTGGGTTCAAATCCACTTGTGTACCAATGAGTTTTTCTGTCGAAAAATTTATGTGCACTTTGCCAGTACTCTCAAAACGGTAAAGAAAAACATCGTGAGGAAACCGGCGTGTTGTAGAAACTAAAAAAGTTCGAGCAACACGTGTCAAGGGTCACGCAAAAAGGGCCCACCAGCGGCCTACTTGCGGAAAAACCTGCCCGCACATCAAGTGCGCATAATAAACTTGCCGAACTCTGGCTCTGGTTCTGGTTTTGAGTCTTTGTGAGTGCATTACACTGTATGTGTGACGTTTTGACGTAGGATTTAATTAGTCAACACTCACACAGACTCAAAACCAGAACCAGAGACAGAGCAAGACAGAGCTCATGGTAGGCCTACTGGTTATTTCTATTTCCATCATCTATCTCCAGCCTTAATTTCTGCCATTGCTTGGCATAGGCCTCTTTACGTATGATGCGACTTTATTTTATGCCAATAAAGTGAATAGCACCACAATGCACTAGAGACTGCTAGACACAAGGCTTATTCAACATCATGCACCGCACATTGCACATCTACCCTAGTGGTGGTTTAACTATTCTCTCAGATCCAGTCAGATTGTTCTTCCTGGGCCAATATTGTTTAATTTGATAAATAGGCAGGCATAACTGGTCTGGATAACCTTTATGAAGTATCTGACAAATGAATACAAAATAACGCCAATAACAGTAGCTCTTGTCCGAAACCATGATACAGCTTTATTCTGTCGGTCAACTCTTGAACTCGATTCCGATCCCAATCTTATCCCAGGTTTTCTGTCAGAATTCCGTCAAAACTTAAAATTGGGATCGGAATCGCGTTCAAGAGTAGACCGGCAGGTCCTTACCTGGTATAATGAAGGATACTAGGGTACCCGCAGCTTAAGTGGAGGCCTTAGTAATGATACCACTGAAATTCAACTGACCTTGAGCCCCTTTAAAGACCTCTGCAATGGCGTTTACATCCACATCGTAAAGTTACCTAAAGCGGAGGTCCTCGCCTGATACAGAATAGTAATTCAACATTTTATTCTACAGTAATTCAACTGACCTTGAGCCCCTTTAAAGACCTCTGCGATGGCGTTTACATCCACATCGTAAAGTTACCTAAAGCGGAGGTCCTCACCTGATATAGGATAGATTACTACAATAATTCTACTGACCTTGAGCCCCTCAAAGACCTCTGCAATGGCGCTTTCGTCCACATCATAAGGCAGGTTGGATATATGGGCGATGTACGGCGGGCGGCGAGGTATGGACTCGTCATCCACAGCCATGCCGCCGCGGGCCGCTCGCGACACCGATGGTAGCACCACCGGAGCGCGGGTACGACTGCCGCCATAGCTGTTGAAGCCTCCCTCAGCTAAGAAAACATGGAGGTCAGTATGATGAATATTGGACGCAACATCACACTTCAGAAAATCTCGTTATTACTGATGGGACGAAAACTCTTCACTGAATATAGCTACAACTTTGTTTTACTTTAATACACCGCAAACCATACAACTACGCAGGACGCCATCTTATCCTTTCTCTTCTTCTTCCGCTTCCCCTACTCTAGGGATTTCACTCGTTGCTTGATTCGACTAGGGATGTCCTATTCCCAAAACCGGTTAACATTACAGATTTGGTTTGGACTGATTTGTGACAAAGATGTGTATAAGTGTGGGTTGATTCTTGGATTTAATAGCACTAAAAATGAAGCCCTCACCTTCCTAGAAACTGGAACAGTAGCTATAAGTTTATTGCTGACAAAATTTAGAACAACAAGCATTAAAAATTGTAAATATGCTAAAAACAAAAAATCTATAAGTATGTGGTTTTTCTTGTAAAAGGGTTTCTTAGATAATTTTATCTACATGTCATTGTATAAAAATCTACACACAATCATTTCAATAACTGCCAATGTACCTACCTAACAATTAGCCATTATGTGTGGTGATGTAGAGTTCATTGGATTTTACCCCGCCTTAAACATGCTAAGATTTTCATTAAAAAACAACATTCTATACTACAATATCTGTTCTATTGTATCATAAAACTTTAGTTGAACTAATGAACATAATTACATGGTAAAAGTGCAACAATGAGTTTTTAATCAGTTTTAATCTAGTAGTTGCATATGATTTAAATTATGTTCCATCTATTACAAATATACCTAGAAGCTAATTTAGATGTTTATAAGAGTCAAAGACAAATTACCTAATCTTATCTCTAATCATGACCAGCTGTTCTGCTATAAACAACATTTGAATGGTTAAATCAAAATGGCCTTTAGGCATGACATTGAGTTTGAAATGATTTATGCAACAGAATAGTAATTTCAAAGACAGTGGTATTTATTAGTAGGTAGACATAAGCTCAATAATAACCCTCAGTGTATTTAGGGAGCAGGCCAATGAAAGATTAGTCTGAATTGAGTTGTGACCGAGATCATCTCGTAGATCAAGCTAAAATGGCTGGTCACGGGGGTTTCCAACAGTAGCAGCACCTACACCTCTTCCTGACCACAAGGGCCAGGTGTCCTGAGCTTAGCACTATACTGTAGTTTCTGGTTCCCCCACCTTCCCTATTAGGGAAGCATCCGGCTAGAATGTATTTAAACACACAGAGACCTTTCCTCAGACCTTCCCGGGGCTGTAGGAGCGACCAGGCGCTCAGTGGGTGTGCCCCAAGTACGAGATTAACATTGGCCTGCCTTTACCCTTTCTTTCATCATAGGGCTACGTGAGAATGATCGTTAGAAGTGCTGCTGTGGAATAAGATAATTAACTTACTTTCTTCAACTGTATCAGCAGCCCAGTTAGTAGCCGGAATTGTCGTCGGCTCCGCCAGGATATCTGTTAGGTTGGCTTTGACCCATTTTGCCTTCTTTCCTTTCTTGCCTGTAAAATACAATTTCAGTTGCAAAATTTTCCCACTGAGGGAAGTGACATTCAAGGGCACAATGTAGATCAGGGGAATACAAAATTCATGAATAATGATGACGCATAGCAAGTGAACGACCTACCTACACGGCGATTTTGGAAAGCGGTTATTCGGGGACACAAGATACATTTCAATGGTGATCAATCCCTTTCAGTTATCAACGGTCTTACCTTGGCAAATACGAGAAAATTAGAATTAACTTTTAGTTATCTGAATAACAATAGAAAATAAGACTCGAAAAGTTCAGAAATGTGGCCACGCGGTAAATCCAAACGTCCGCAAGGGTGAAATGATGACACGTTAGCATTATTAGGTAACCATAAAAAGCATCTAGGCAGTCGCTTTACGCGAATATTTGAAGAGTTAACAAATTGACATGCATTAGTAAAATGCTACACTTGGAAATAAAGCTAAAATTAAGATTTTTTCATATCGCAAAATTAGTGAAACTAACCTGTAGCGGCCATATTACAAGGCTGGGTCGGTGTTGCCACTGACACAAGATAAATTACCCCTAAATCAGGATAGGTAGGTAACCTATTGCCAACTTCTAAATATTACGTTACGATGAGCAGTGTCGTTCGAAATGTCATTGTCATTGCAAAAAAATAACTAAATACCTATGATGCTTCAAAGTGATTATTTTCATTAGTTTTACCCACCAACTCTTTTTTACTCTAGTGTAATCCCAATCTCATTTAGGCTTGAATGATTTTTTTCAGAAGAAATGACTTAGGTACTTACATTTTAAAGGATAGATTGTTTTATGTCTTAATTTTTTTTAAGTGGTTAACGTCGCTCATAGACACCATCAAAGCAATGACAGCTCCAAGGTGCTGTCGTTGCGTTGCTTATCCTGATTAAATCATCTGTTTCTATTATTTTACTGTTTTTGATCTGTGTCTCAGGTCTTTATTTACGGCAAACTCTATATCATTTGCAGAAAATAAAAACCTAAGACACACACAATCATAAGCCTCTTCTTTTTCCCGCGCTAACTGGGGTTGGCACAACAGGCTTTTTTTCTTCCACTCACCTCTTTGGTCTACCTCTTCTTCTTTAACCACCGTCCACATCCATATCTAGCACTTTTCTCATTATATGATTTTCATCCTTACGCATTAATGTCCATAATAAGCTAGCTTACTCCTCATCTTATAAAATTATTGTTTTTTTGTTTTCTCTGTTCTAGTTTCCCATTCGGATTCTATCGTATTAATTTGTGTAAAGCCTATGTACATACAGTGGTCATACGATATAATCTTGGAGGAATTAGAAAGATATAATAAATACTTCTCATCTTGTCCGCCACAGGCACTACTAACAGACTTCCTATAATATACTTCATGCTTACCGATAAAAGCCAACCACTGTTATTTCAGTACACAATTAAATTCTAATCCTATTTTTATGAAACGGTTGCCGCGTTGGTGTTCGGCAGTGAAAACTCATAGTTAGAGTTCATACGAACTCAGTTATCCAAAAATAATGTTTGCGTTGAGTGGAGCCCCAAGCATTAGATTTTTTGACACCATCTCAATAAAGAACTGTCCCCTAATTTTATCCTTAGCTAAGTACTCCCGATAACAGGGTGTATTTTTTTAGGTGCAACACTATGTAGACTGATTTTGTCTATGGATAGTAAGGCGCGACGCTCAAACGACAACGAGGCAGATGGGAGATTGGGATCGTTTGCATGGTATATATATATGAAGAAAGAAACCAATAGCTTTTGATTTATGTCCACCAAGTTTGGTGAAGTTGCACCAAGCCACCAAGCAGATTTCTAATCTCTTTCAATCTTTTTTCAAGGCTTGCAGTTTGCATTGCGGGCATTGCACTGGTTAGAATGAGAGAGGAGAGTTGTAGTTGTCTATGTATGCTCAGATTCTCAGATTATTCAGTGAGTGAACTTCAGACTTCAACACATCAAACTTGGCACTTTTAGATGCAGGTTCTTCCACTGTATCTTTGTAATTTGCAGACCCAAGTGTTGCCATGGTGCTGCCACATTGACAGTCCCTTTCATTTTTATAACGCTTTTATTAGTTTCACCTGTATGTATGTATGTATTTATGTATGTATGTATGTATGTATGTATGTATGTAACCGACCCCTTTGAGCTCGATTTTGTCCTACTTTGAACGATCAGATTTGATTCAAACTTTGCACACCTGTCAAAGGTCGATGACAATGCAATAATATGAAAAAAAAAAATAAAAAAAAATGAAAAGAAATAAAAAAAATAAAATAAAAACCTACTTTGAACGATCAGATTTGATTCAAACTTTGCACACCTGTCAAAGGTCGATGACAATGCAATAATATGAAAAAAAAAATAAAAAAAATGAAAAGAAATAAAAAAAATAAAATAAAAACCTACTTTGAACGATCAGATTTGATTCAAACTTTGCACACCTGTCAAAGGTCGATGACAATGCAATAATATGAAAAAAAAATAAAAAAAAATGAAAAGAAATAAAAAAATAAAAAAAACCTACTTTGAACAATCAGATTTGATTCAAACTTTGCACACCTGTCAAATGTCGATGACAATGCAATAATATGAAAAAAAAATATATGAAAAAAAAAAAACTAAAAAGTAAAAAATAAATTATAGTTTAAAAAACTAAAAAAAAACGCTTTTATAACTAAGTAATTGAACTAAAAAGTTAAAAATAAAACTAATAATCAATTGAAAATTTATATTATTGTACAAAAAGCGTGGGGGGCTTGATTTTGATTGTTGTAAATATTTTATCAATAGTTTATTATATTTGAAGTTATTATAAAAAGCACCCCACGCTTTTGTATAATAATATAAATTTTCAATTGATTATTAGTTTTATTTTTAACTTTTTAGTTCAATTACTTAGATATAAAAGCGTTTTTTTTTAGTTTTTTAAACTATAATTTATTATAACGCTTTTATTAGCTTCACCTGTATGTATGTATGTATGTATGTAACCGACCCCTTTGAGCTCGATTTTGTCCTACTTTGAACGATCAGATTTGATTCAAACTTTGCACACCTGTCAAAGGTCGATGACAATGCAATAATATGAAAAAAAAAAAAAAAAAATGAAAAAAAAAAAAAAATTGCGTTGTTTTTTAGTTTTTTAAACTATAATTTATTAAGGAGCAGACAAAGACGGAGGGCTTCTGATACGTTGCAAGTTGCAAGTCAACACAATGGTCACGGCACGGGGCATTGCAGTCCCACAAGGAAATAAGCGGTGACGAAGACGCCCGCCCATCTATTTTCGACATAGACTTTCTGAACTCCTTGATTTTCGAACACATTTATGTTTGGTAAACGGGCAGAAGGGGGCGCCGCCCCACTGGTTATATGATTATTTAAACAGAGTTGCGGCAGCGCCACAACGCGCTTGTTTAGATGTTTCGTTCTAGCAGGTTTCAGTGACAAATTCCAAAATTATTTATTCACAAAGAAATAACATGACAGATACAGAGTACACGTCAAAGTAAAGTCTGTTCAGAAAGGGACCCGTCGTGGGATTGGAGGGCGCTACTGTGCTAGTCATCAAAACGTCATCAAAAGCTAGATCGAAACTACTTTGTTAGTTGACTTTGATCGTGTCAATGCGGAATGCGGCTTAAATGCGGCTTTAGCTAAACCTTGGAGGAAGAGCTAAACCACAGCCAAAGCTAAACAGCCATTCAATCCGTTTATCCTTCTTCTTTAAGTTCCTAAACCTAATTTATCAAATTCCATTCCATTCATTAATTCTATTCTGAGCCGAGCGCCGATAGCGGGCGGATGTGCGTTTGGTGTACGCGCGTATAAACTTGCCGTTTTTTAGTTTTCTTTTGAGCGAGTGCTTAGAAAACAAAATTAAAAATCAATCTCTGACTTGATAAACGTTCGTGGAGTATCGGTGAACTATAAAAGAACTTGCCTACCTACGATGTGATTTGTGTTGTGTTTACGTTTGAAATGTGCATAGTGCTTTGTTTATAATGGGGTATGCATCGAATGGGGCGGTGCGCGGGCCTCATGAGGCTCTGCTGGCGCGCCAGGATGCAGAGCTGAGGCTCATGGAGGCGATGAAGAGGAGCATCCAGGCTAAAATGAAGAGCGATCGGGAATACGCTCTGGCACTCTCGGCCGCCGCTGCACAGGGACAAAAAATGGACAAGTGCGAAGAACTCAATGGCAAGGAAGAATTATCTTTTTTTATTTTATTATTTCTACTTATTTACCTATCATCTCTAAATAAGACGTAGGCAATTAAGTAGATATTAGTTAGTAGGTACCCAGAAAAAGAAGTGCTTACTTACCTACATAATACAGAAATATTACTGATTCTTTGTGAACCACCTATGACCTATTACTACCTGAGTAGGTAGGTATTATCCATGTAGGTAGGTGGGTATCTCAACGTTCGAGTTTGAGTGAAGGACATACCTATTTTATTCTTTGTTGGTGCTACTGCCAAAGCGAGCTTTCTAAAATATATCTACTCTACCTACCTACTTACCTAGGCACTATACCTAAGCACCTAGATAATATACCAGTTGTACTTATGTATGTATGTATGTACTTCGGCGATTTCGATTTTCGTCGCCAATCTAAGCTAACCTGAGATAGGTAGGTAGGTACTAACGACGTAGGTTAGGGACCTACTTATCGTAGGTAAACACTTAAGAATCCCTAGAGCCTAGTAGGTACCTACGTAACATAAACTTTTGCTGCCTTAGCCATAGGTTTCTTTCATCAGGGTCTTCTAGGTTGGTATTCCAACCCACCTAGTAAGTCCTAGGAAGCACAGCGTAAGCTCCTTAGGGATTACCATCTAATCTCTGCCTAGGGGTGCTCATAACTCCACTCGGCTGTACTTTTCATACATTTGGTCTAGCACTTTGTCCAACATTCCCTGTCTACATATTGGTAGGTAAAGTACCTACTGCTCTCAAAGTCTCTCTCTCTCTTGGTCTTGCTAGATCGAAATTATGATGTCTCCCATGCGCTTACGTGTTTCGTATTCATCATTAGTGACGTACATTTTTGTTAGGTGAGGTTTGGTTGGTTTTACCGATTATCGCATAGGTATAGCACGAGTCACGTAAAAATAACGCTCAAGCAATTATTTGTAGTAGGTATGGGGTGCAGGTTGAGAGCACTGGTGGTCTAGTGGTAGTGGCCCCGCCTTCCAATCCGAAGGTCGTGGGTTCAAATGCACTCGTGTACCAATGAGTTTTTCTGTCGAAAAATGTATGTGCACTATGCCAGTTGTCTCAAAACGGTGAAGGAAAACATCGTGAGGAAACCGGCGTGTTGTAGAACCTAGAAAAGTTCGAGCAACACGTGTCAAGGGTCACGCAAAAAGGGCCCACCAGCGGCCTACTTGCGGAAAAACCTGCCCGCACATCAAGTGCGGATGATAAAACTTGCCGAACTTGGGGTGCAGGTTTTGCATCCGCAAACCATACCTATACTTGCGTTGGAAACAACTAGATGCCTCCACTAGTAGGTACCTATTATTATTATGAGCCTGTGGTGTCCCACTGCAGGGCAAAGGCCTCCCTTCCTTCTCTCCAGTCGTCTCGATTCAGTGCCACTTTGGAACATTCTTTAAGATAGGCGTCCATTTCACCACTAGTACCTACGTAGTAATTAATAACTTATTGTCTTTAGGTTCAGTGATAGCCTCAGCATGGCGCACCATGACCGAGGAATGGGAGAGCACCAGCCGGCTCATCAGGACCAACGCAGAAGCACTGGAGTCTCGGGCTCTGGACCGACTCACAACGCTCATGGTGGAGCGCCGGAAGGCCAGGAAGGTGAACCATGAGGACCACTCCAAAATATCTTCGCAGTTTACGCAGGTATGTCTATTTTAAGCACTTTCATTATAGGGACAAAGTCAAGTAAAATATCTGTTTCGCGTTTCGAGCGTTTGTGTTTTTTGAATAATTGCGCAAATAGTTGTTTGCGGTTACAACACCACCGCACTGTAACGAAATAAAGTATTTTCATCGCGAAAAAGTAAATTTCTTCAACTTTCGGTTCTATAACCTTGCCACAGAACCGATATGTCACAGCAGTACACCTACCGATTACGTAAGCAAAGCATTCATTGGCTAGAAGCTAGTGTTATTGAAAGTTTAAATTGCAACTGACACGGCTGACTTGTACTTTCCTCAAGCAAGACACGTGTTTTACAGTTAAAAGTTAAATCGTAAACGTTAAAGAGCATTGACTAGTAACAAATAATGTAACAAAATAGTTGATTTGCAAGAAAGGTTGACTCTTAATAAAACATTTTTGGCAGACAACACACCACTGCAAACTAAAAATTTCAACTAGGTAGGTATATACCTCTGGTATTTCTAAATGAAGTCATATCAAAAACGATAGTTGATAATGTTTTTTCAAGGTTTATCACCGTATCCGATCACGTTTAGCTGATAACAGTAGAATCTGACTCATGTCATGTCTCATTTTTGCTAGTAGAGTCACATCTTAGCTGCAATGACGTGCCTTGCTTGCAATTGACTGCTCCTATCGCTTTTCATATCGCTAATAGACGCCCTCTTTGGTTACTGTGGAAAACCATTCTCTCCAGGCTATGATTATGTTAATTCCACCATTGAAATTAGAGAAATTTGCAATGTTTCCGTGTTTGTTTCATTTGGCGACGCGCCGACGACAGCACAACCCGTTACGGGCAGAGACCGGTTCTATATCGTAGTTCTTCTACCGTTTCCTATCGGGGATCTACTAAGATCGCGTTTCTAAGCCTGACTAGACTACATAATTAGGTCTGAGCAAACAGTGTGAACGAAAGAACTATGTCCATTCTAGCTTGCTACCACATCAGCATCCCAATACTTCAGTATACTCACTAGCCAGTTCACAAAGCTTATCGATCTTATTTGACAGCAAATGAGTATACCTGAGCTGCCGAAAGACACGCTGCCGCTGCCATCATCCTCGATCAACACAATCGTAATCAGATCAATGATAAAGCAAAACTAAATTGGAAGTATTGGTACGACCGAACAGCGGAGTTCGATGTATTTAAAACCTGTTTGTGCATTAGCGCGTCGAATATCGATATGGAAAGACATCTTGTTTGAAAAGATTAGGCTCGTTGCCAACCTTTTCTCCGGTTGTGTAAATAAAACGAACTATATTGGCGCCATTTCGTACTCCATGTGTAATTTTTTAATGTTCCCATTCTATAACCTCGTCTTTCCTTATGGTTTCTTGTTTTCCGTAGAAAAGCACGTTGTTTTTCTCGTCAGGTATTGCTAGAAAGTTGAGTCGGTACCATACTTAACTTACTGAGCAAAGCGTGTCGTGGAGCTGTAACGACAGGAAGGACATTTGTATGCTCTGAGAATGCACTTTGGCTAATGAATGAGTAACATTAAACTCCTCGGTAACAAAACTATAAGGAATGTGCAGGCTGCATCTAGAATAACAATGGAGACCTCAGTTGAGCTGATAAGTAAAATGCATACTACTCCCCTAGGTAATTAATTTCAATAGGAAACAACAGATGTAAGTAAACAGGCACCAAATGGTGTCTTCTAACTAAATAAGATGGGATTTAATCAATCTTCGCATAAATAAACTTTGATATCACCCGAATACAATAATTATCTAGTTTTTTTTTTTTTTTGTTTTTTTTTTAGTTTTTTTTAGGTTTGTTGTAGGTAGGTTGTAGACTTTCAAGATCCGCACTCCAGTGAGCGCTTCTCTTTATTCTTCGGCATTATATCTGCCCATCCAGATCGATGATGTGCTGTCTGCGCAGCCTCCTAGGGTAGCTGATGGTGGTAAGCTTTGCAGCCAGCTGGTTTGGATGTGAGTTTAGGCGTTCCTTGTATTTGGATGAGTTTAATTTTATTTCGTCGTTGACTGTGTTGACTTTATGGTTAAAAATAATTATCTAGTGAAGTAGTAAGTATAAGTATGGAATCTAGCCAAGATATCATTAAAAATAATGCAAAAATCAAGACTCGGCACCACTAACATTACAAAAATATGAAAGTATTGTAGCAAAAAAGCACGACCGTGTTAGATATTCGAACTTCCTGTTAAAGAAAAGACTACTGCCAGACTCTCCTACTACGACGACTAGAAAGATACATTTTGATCAGCTTCCATTCAGATAATTTGACAGCTTCGAATTGCTGTTGTTTTGAAAACAAATTGCATCATGAAGGCAACGCAACAGTCGAAAACTCGAAACCAATAAATACGGTAAAAGCAATGAAGGTTGGCGGTTTATATAACCCGCACCAATAAAGAAACGTATCTTAAATGGAGGCGTTAATCACACCTCTCACTCATACACTAGTGTTGACAATATTTACCTTTCGCTCTTACTTGTTAGAGGTATACCTATGTAGATTGGCCCCGCCATCTAAGATTCAATTCTTTATTGACGCTGGTTATAGGTATCTTGAACCGGACGTAGTCCAGTTACATCTCTTTTACCTCTTGTGTCTAGTTGTAGATCTAGAATGATTCGTTTGTATGTTGCTTTGCTAAACAAATATTATGTGGGTACGGTAACTAGGACAAAATATTCTCGAACGCTATCGTGTCAGCTGCAATGTGTTCCGTCTGACTTCGCGACCGTTAATAATTCCTGACCCACTTGGAAGAAACAACAAACTATTTTCTATGTGCGAAAAGTTTTCGATTTCTTTTTTTATACATGAAATGGTTGGCGTAAATCGTCTGAAAACATTTAACGATTGGTTAGTAGGTAGGTTACTGATACATAAACCTACATCATACCTATTACCTGCTACTAGCTTTCTGCGTACCTACTAGGTTAAATCTCTCTTTAGGTGATTGTAGAATGTCTATAGACTGCAAAAGCTTGAATTGTTGCCAACTGTCTGTCTTGTCTTACTATTCTGTTTCGTAGAGTACCTAGGTACCATTACCATACCAAAAGTACCTTGGATTTGTGTATCAATCAATGTGATACATGAATACTTTCCTAGCTTCATTTTTAAAATAATCGCTCAGTCAGGTGTTTCCAAAGTGATCTCTTAGCTCAAAGTAACGCCACGTCACCAAACAGAGCTTGAACAAAAATTTGTCTTAAATTTTCGGGGAAAAGTCCAAAAATAGTAATCAATTTCAAAAATTCGCCATTGATCAGTTCTGTGAGAACTGGTTGCGCAACAGTTTGCGGGGAAAGTGAACAGCTATAAGTGAAAGTACATGACAGTTATCTAATTTTTATACCGACAGGTCTGGTCGTTCATGACCTGTTTGGGAATTAAGTGAAGAACCTATTTATAAAGTTAATGCGTGTTGTGAATGTCTGGGTGTTGCGTTGGCCTAAGCTGACTTACATAATACGAGCGTTGGCCATTTTGAGAACAAAAAAAAGAGGAAAGAAATAAAACGCATTTATTTGACATACGAACAACACAGAAAGGATCGCTGCTGCACAAACAAATCGGATAGGCATATTACCAAGCCAATAAATAAAACAAAGAAAAGTACTTATGTGAGATAAGTCACAAGGATTTAAAACTTCTTAAAGCTAGGCGAATCTAGGGGCTTGTTCCACGCAACCATACCATGTCTGTGTATATCACAGCGATTTAGCTTAAGTTTATACTCCAAAGATATGATTTGGAGAGTCTGATTATCAATTCATTACACTATAACATAACTATATCCGATTTAGGTGATACATGTTGTTTTTAGATTCTACAATGTAGAGGTAGAACAAAAAGTATTGTTGCCTGTTGGGTACTTTTCCCTATTTCAAGAGACACTTGACAAAGCAATGTTATCAGTAGCATTCCTCGCTGACTCAAGCATACCTTGTTTCTGTAGATTACTGGGTCTAAGATACTGGTATTTCCTTTTACTTGATAACTTTGTTCTTTGCTATTACTGCAAATATGAAGGTCAAAGTGGTCGGTTGGTTGTGTACAGATTTCATTGTCTATTATTGTACATGTACTCATAATGTTCTGTTCAATAACCTTAAGCTTGCATATTTTTAACTAACTTAAAAAGATGAGGGTTTTAATTCAATAACACTGATTATGGGAAGATATTTGAATTAAAATAGAGTTGCCTAAAAGTAATCACTTGAATCTTCGATGCGTTTGAAATATTATTTATTGTCTGTACAAAACATTCGGGTTTGTTTTTTCGAGAATAGAAAATATTGCAAATCTTTACAATGTTCATTTTGAATTCCCCGAGAGAGATCTTAAATACCTAGTTATCTAACTAAGATCATTGTCTAAGGGGGTTGTCTATATTTTTAGGCAAAATGTCAACAATATAGAAATGTAGAAAGTTAGGTTCATATAATTTACAAAATGTGATTTTATCGGTGAGCTCAGTTGAACAGTTAGTAAACTAATCATATGGCTCGCTGCCAACTAGCCAATGAATGTGAGCGTGACGTTGACTATAGACGATTTGTTCTTGTAAGCTTCGCAAGTTATTATGTCATCAGTAGGATTTAGTCATTCGGAGTACCTAAGCTTTTTACAAAAATGTTTTTTTTATTTGGAACTTCAAGCGCACTACTATATTCTTCACTAAAGTTATCATTGACACTTTTTTGTTGTTTTTCACTTTTGTTAAATTTTCTTTTGCACAGATTTTTCTATTTTGGTTAGAGAAACCGTCTTCTGGACTAGAGTTAATCACATTCACAATCACAATGTTGTTTCCACAGATGGTCTGAAGATTCCCGTAGTTCTGTAGCACGTCAATGTAACAGTTGTTACCGATCATAATAACACTACCGAAATTCTTTTCTATCTTTATGTGGTTGTTATCGCCGACTATCTTTAGGTGATAGTTGTTCTCAAACATGTCCATTTCGAGATTATTTCCGATAAGGCGGTATTTCTTCATCTTGTTAGTATTTCAGGGTCTTTGAAAATGAAAAGCTCAGCTCAGCTTTTCCTGCTTCTTTCCTGACTAGTATTAGTATCTCGCGAATAATTTAATTGTTCTTTAATAAGATGTTGTTCCGTTAAAAATTTTGTATGGAATGGGTCGTTAGTATTTGTTTCCTGTCCTTTTATAACATCAATGGAAGTCACACTTTAAAGTAATTCCCCTGTCATAGTAGGTATATTGATGAACTGTGACCTCATACAATGTCAAAGTAAATTACTTATATATGTACGTTTTTGAAATAATCCTTGTGTTGAAGAAAAGGATACAGCATTGAACGAAATGTTTAGTTTTTAATTACAATCATTCCCAAGAAACCAACCTTGCATTATTCAGAAAAGCAAACCTTCTGAATTATAACCACTATTTAGACATAACTAGTAATAGCTGAGCTCTTTGTGAACGGCATCCGGGGAAGTACTTCCATCATGCCAATTTCTACCGTGAAGCAGCATTGCTGTGTTTCGGTTTGAAGGGTGAAATTACTGGCACGTAAGGCTGAACATCTGTGTCGCTCAAGCTGATAGACTCAGTGCATCGTAGGGCCCGTTCCTGACATGCGTGACCTACGAGACAATGCTTTGTTATAATTGATGGTTATCACTTAACATCAGGCGAGTTCCTTAGACTAGTTCTATGAAAAAACTGATTTCTCAGTAATAGGTAAGTAAGTATAGCACTAGGCTATCATTATTATTCCCAGCCTCCATCTAAAATGAAGTTATATTGATCTTAGTAATCAGCTATGTTATCGGTCTGTTTATCGCGTTCAGCTTTCGATGCAGAGACGTTAAATTACCGGTCCTTTGTTGACTGTTGCCGCCATTTTAATTTGGTCGAGAACACCGCTCCGTTTTAGTACAACTTGTTTTGCGATTCGAGGTAATCGCTCGATTGGGATCGAACCTGTTATTTACGCTTGCCGGTTGCCAGGGCCCTACCAAGGAATATTCGCCCCTTTGACAGCCTTTTGCACCTTTTTATCGAATTATCAAGGCAACTTACCGAATTCATTGTGTAGTGAATACTTCAAAGCAAACTAATTTTGTTTTCTCATAATAGAAATATATAGATAGAAGAATGTCATGTGACGAAAAGAGCGTTAGGCATGAATGTACGGATGGATGTTTAAAAGTAAAGGTAGGCCTAAGAAAAGATGGATGGATCATATTATGAGAGATGATATGTCCAAGAAAGGAGTACTGAGATGACGAATGATAGGGCAGTATATGAAAGAAGAATACAGATGTGCCGACCCCACCTAGTGGCATAAGGACAAGGAGAAGAAGAGAAATAGATATGACAAAGATGCAAACGTTGGCGCCTGAAGAAAAATTTACTACCCAGGTCCATTACCTACAGAACAAGGGAATTGAAGGAAAATGAATGGACTAATCATACCTTTATTAAAGTATAGGTTTCCTCACTCAAAGTTCTCACACTGAGCACCATTCTATATGCGTCTGGGCCCTGAGTTCAACCCTCATCGACAGCCTCTAGCTACGTCGCCGCTACCAATACATTTTGTGATCGTAACCTTAGACGTCTTTTAAAGCTCGTGTAAATTTATTCTTTGAACGTTTTCCTTCTCTTTATTTTCGTTTAAATTTATATTGTGTTTATTTGTTTCTAGATAATGCTCTTCAGTTTGATTCCCATCCATGTGAAGCAATCATATTGCAAAATATAATCAAACCGTAATGCAGAATCTTCGTTTGGTTATTGTATTTCATTACGACGTGATCGTGCCCAACATCATTAGTCTCGCTCGACTCGTAATAACATGTCTGGTTTTGGCGATGCATCCCTTCGCATTAATCGCACCGTCCAGTGCGCATCAATTACGACTGAAATAGATCACACTCGTGCGCAGCTTGCTTGCCTTTTGCATAATGTCCTTTAATCGACTACGCTTCAAACATTTCTTCAATCATTGGCTCCTAATCGATTCTTAACGAGTTAAATGAATCGATATTCATTTTAATTAATCTTTTCTTTCCTATGTTTGCACTCGCTGTTTCTGTTACGTCAGTGCACGACCGGTCGTGTAGATCACGCGTGGCGAAATTCAATAGGCAAAAAAGAATAAAGAATATTGATTATTATTTGTGTCTAGATCAGTTGCACGAATTATATCTTTGTAACACGCTATAAAGTATAATTGGGTGGCTGCGATTGGTTGCTTCAACTTTATCAACAGTGAGAATTCAACACCCAACTGACACATAAAGAAATGTTTACTATAGAATACGTCATCGATGTACAAAATAAAACTGACTAAAACCGATGATAAAAAGAAGTTATGAATTAAACGTGTTGAGCACATCACAACTAAAATTGATGGTAGGAATCATTACGGGCCATTGTGACCTAAACTACCACTTACTGAAGGCTGGAGCAACAGATAGCGACTTATGTCGCGGCTGTCTGCAGGAAAAAGAAACTGTGGAGCATGTAGTACTGCACTGCCCCGCAACGGAAGAAGCGAGGTGCAAGACAGGGCTCAGGGAACTGATTGAGTCTTGTCCTTCCACATCCACATCTGAGTCACCATTGGGTCATCTAGAACATTGCTGCCACCAATCCAAAGTCCTTCTCCGCTATTTTAAGGAGTTGGGCTGGCTAGGGTAAGGGTTAGCAGGGGGACAATGCACAATACACCCCATCGCGGGACGTCAGTGCAGATCTTATTCCCCCAACACAATTAGAATTAGAAACGTGTTGAGTAAAAGTGCCATGGTTTGACTGAGGGCAAGTCTCGCTCGATTGCTGGCTCGCGGCCGAGTATACTGCTTCTGGGAATGACGTGTCGCATCGCCCTAAATAGTTCGTTGCACTGTCTCATAACCTCAAGTCTATCATACGGTACATCTTCTCCACACTTTGTCTAAAACTAGTTACCATTTATTTGTCTATTTGTGCTTTCTTAGTTTGTCCTCTTATCTCGATTCAATATTACACACAATTTGGTTGGATGGAACTTGTTTTTTGTTGTAGAGCCAAATTGTACCACTTTCTTTGCCCATCTTTTTATAAAAATATTCAAGAACAGCTTAGGCACCAGGATGTTGATTTCTCAGTCTTAATAATTTCACACAAATTATGATGCTTACATAAATTAGGCTTGTAACTTTGTAGCTATTACCTCACGCATTCTTTTATTCAAGTTCATTTGAATTATTGCATTCATAATATTAAATTTGAATTGCTGATTAGCAAACTAACCGTCGCTCGGAGACTTTGAGTTCGAAAGGATTTCTCAGAACAGTCAACCACAATACTGTGTGCTGAACTTCAAATATGCTTAGGCTTCGTTTTGAATGTCGGTCTTTGAAAACTGTAAAGATAGTGGTTTCATGTTGGATATAATAATTGTGTTGTTATTCTTTGTTTTGTGGATCTGGCATTCTAGGTACGGTGGTAGGCAATAAATATTGCACATGGGCTTTTAAGCTTGCGTAGAGCGCTATCTCTTACTGACGCACACTACGCTCTATGAAGTCGAAATTAGCTGATGTGCAATATTTGTTGCCTACTACTATACTACGGAAGGAAAGCATTTACAAAGGTCGGCTGATTATGATCCGATGGCGCAGCGGTCAGCGCAGCCCCGTACCAAAGGGAAGGTCGCGGGTTCAAATCCCGCTCGGCTCTTAACTTTGCGACGTTATAAAAATCATTGTGTAGTATATTTAGTATCAGCATTGCATGCGTGCAAAGTCGAGGCGCGTCGCTAGTAATTTATGAAAACGAAACGAATACGTTCCTCTGCTGACGTAAATGATAACTTAACTTACCCATGATAATGATACCTCCTAGGCTTATTGTCTATGTCAAGGAAACATCTTCGGTGCTTACTTAAAAAAAATACTAGGGCATCGCTATCTGAATGATAATAATTTATCCCACAATTGTTTTAAATGATGCAATTCACAAATCTTGTGAACTCTTCTTACGAACCTTGTGATATAATAAAACCGTTTTGCTGTAGGTAAACCAGGTCATGAGAGAGCGCCGACATTATATTTTGAATTAATTTCAGTAATATGTGACAGCGGAACGAAACGAAACATTGTAATATGGTTAGTAAGTATTGGTAATCCACATCGGATTCAACATATTTAATCGCCATGATAAATTCATAAAATTTTAAAACGTAATATCTCTCAATCATATATTATTATATTTATTTTGTATTATTATTATTTGTCCACAATATTTTTTAAAAAAATTCCATCGATAAGTAGAAGGCTAGTTTATTTATTTAAGGCCTCGTTTACTTCAAAAAAGTAATGATTAGCATGTTTTATGTCCTAACTGTGTCTTTATCCGATTAGTGCCTGCAACCAGGTCGTATAATTAATAGCAATATAAAATTATTCTCCTAGTCACTTTCAGTGGTTACATGGCATACCAGCCAAGCGTCAATTTAAAGGTTCGCAGCGGGGTCAATTGGCAATTTCCTTCGAGATTGCCATCGTCTAATTGCTCGGACGAGAAACGAGAATTTAGATCGATGCTGTGTCTACGGACAATAACACTGATATCATGCGCAACCGTTGCAAAGTGCCTTGGAACTTAGAATTGAATGATGCTACATTGCCAACACTTTATTAAAATATTGTATGCTTTCGGGGAATATTATTTTCATGTAACTATATTTTTAGATCAATGTGAAATGAGTTGAGTGTCCACAAAGGCTGAATTCTTCAATATTAAAAGCCGTTCCTATGATTGTACAATAACCACACACAACCAGTCATTTTTGAATTAGTCATAATTTTACAATTTATTTAGTGATATTTACGGCAGCGGACAACCGCACAATAAGCTCCCACAGTAAAACGTTAGACATCACTGTCCAGGTACCTCCTACCCACCTCACTACTAATACTCAACAATAAAAAACCCCTAAAACGAATAGACACCCATCGTCCAACGTAATATATTAATGAAAAGATGGGATAGAAAAAAAGATATTAGAAATTCGAATTTTAAAGGCGGCGCGTTCAAGCAACAGTGCGCAAGAGTTTATTTTGTTTGAGTGCTGGAAAAAGAAAACAAAATGTATGGACGTTCTTTTCTTTCTATTTGCCTCTGACCTCGGTTCTTATTGACAATGGCTGCCAGAATGAAATATGGCGTGCCGCTAACGAAAATGAGATTAGGTGGACGATATTATTCCCTGGCCTATTGTGGGCCATCCCTGAGGCGGCACTGTTTGCTGTTTAAAACACATTTTACTTTATTTTTTTTAATCACCTGCTAAGCTGTGACGAAGGTTGAATGTTTTCTTAGGGTATCATATCTTTCGATCGTATCCTGTCCCAAACAAACCTGTTACTTTGTGTTTCTTACGATAGGGTTATATTGATATTAATTTACCAAGTCATCATTGCATCGCTTTGTAAATAAATTTATTAACTCGTCAAAAACCGTCCGTTCGCTGTGCGTGCACCTATTTTGCATTCGAGAATAAATAGCGAGACGATTCGTACGATGCAGTGATCAGATCATCGATAGAAACCGGTGTAAAGTGTAACAACAAGCTGATGGTGTTGGCGCCTGCACGCCACCTGAAGTGAGCAAGAGGGGGGAGGGAGGAGGGGCAGGACTCAACCGAGACGGTAATGAAGCGCGTGTGGAGGGCAGACAGACACAATAGCCGCCGCCACCACCGAGCGTTCCCAGAACCGGTCCGAGGTTCTCTGCGTGTTCTCCGCCGAATTTTGCGTCGACCACCCAACGGAACGACGCTCGTCCGATACTTATCGCGCCCGTTTATTTACGACTAGACACACCAATACCGATACAGAGCCAGACCTCGGGCGCACTGGAATCGCGGGACCACCCGTCGTATTCCTGTATTCCTATAAATATTACTGACAGTAATAGAACTGTAACCTACTTGTTTCATGTTTCTTTAGCAAGATATCTATGCTACCAAGCCGCCAGATTGTCAGTTCAGTATTTTATTCTCTAAAGATTTGAAGGCGCAGGAGGGCCTTGAGGGCCTTCATCAGAACTTATTGTTTACCACAGGGGCCCTATGGCAGGGCACCAAAACCGAACACTCAAAATAACAGTTAATTTTACTCCACTGATTTTAATTAACAAGAATAAAGCCTCATAAGAAACACTAGCACGTTATTCAACATTAATTTGGTCCAGATTAACTTAGATTGTCCAGATTTATAGCGATTTGTCGCAGATGTGGTGCGCTGGCTCGTTCCTGTATTTCCAAAGTGAAATAACAAAACGGTTGCCCCGCTACCGTCAACACGACTCTCCGCTAGTGACAGTCACTCGTCACTCGTGATATTGACAAACTAGTAACGCGCCGTCACGGCCGGACTGACATACGACCGTCCTCGGGCGATAATTTGTTTCTGGAACAAAGGGGTCTCAATCAACAGGACATCCGCTCGTCCATCCTGCATAAACTAGACTGACTCCATCTTCAACATCTTTCGCTGTATCTCTGGGATTAAGAACATAACTACAGAACCTAGACCCGGACGAGAGCATCCCTCCAACCAACCCACCGGTATGGCCCGATTCTGTCCCATCAACCAGAAAAACCAACGCAATGCATCTGGACCAAGCAAGTGCATCCCTTCAACCAACCTTTCCAGGTGTGGCCCGGATCGACACTTCTCGACCAGGCTCGACTTCGGAAACCATCTGGACTGAATCAGTGAATCCCTCCAGCTATGCAGGATGTCACCATTCTGACCCAGGATCGACTTTGACAGCTAGACTTCAGAAACCATCTGGACCAAGCAAGTGCATCCCTTCAACCAACCTTTTCAGGTGTGGCCCGGATCGACACCTCTCGACCAGGCTCGACTTCGGGAACCATCTGGACCAAGCAAGTGCATCCCTTCAACCAACCTTTTCAGGTGTGGTCCGGATCGACACCTCTCGACCAGGCTCGACTTCGGGAACCATCTGGACTGAATCAGTGAATCCTTCCAGCAATGCAGGATGTCACCATTCTGACCCAGGCTTGACTTTGACGGTTAGACTTTGGAAACCATCTGGACTGAATCAGTGAATCCTTCCAGCAATGCAGGATGTCACCATTCTGGCCCAGGATCGACTTTGACGACCAAACTTTGGAAACCATCTGGACTGAATCAGTGAATCCTTCCCGCTATGCAGGATGTCACTATTTAGACCAGGATCGACTTTGACAAACACAATACACAATAATTTACTAATGGTGTCTATGATCATATATCCCATGGCTCGGGATCTGAGTACACAATGAGAGTGTCTGAAGCAAGTACACACTGAGACTGTCAGCAACTGTTATATTACGGGAGTTCGTGGATAAAGCATCCGAGCATACGGTCAAAGTGTCATTGTCATTATGAGGCAATGTGTCATCTCGTTCAGTCATTGTTACATCCTCATGCTCTACATCATCATCTGGCGCCGTTTCGGCCTCATCATAATTTAAAAGACTAGTCGTAATTTTGATTAAGCCATCGATTACCACTAAGCAGTATTCCTTTCGGTCACGCTCGCTAAGCTTTCCCGTAAACTTATTAACTGCAGTTTCCAACCAGATGACATAAATAACGTTCAAGAGAACAAAATGGGTACGACTGACCTGATTCTTGCAAAATGCCATCAATTTTGCAGAAGTAATCCCCGCATTAGGCAGCAGCGCTGCCACCGCCACCAATAGCGCATCCAGGTGCACAAGATGCCATGGCGCTGCCTGTTGTTGTGGAGTGCTTTGCAAGGTGGCCTATCTTTCCGCAGCAGTAGCAGATGACAGCCTTGTTGCTGTCTTTCAGATTCAACCTTGTTTTTGATTCATGGAATAGGTTTGAACTTTTTGAACCATCTGCTGGCATTTGTAACCGCATTCGTAGCATTTGATGGTAGTTGTAGATTCATTGGAGCTGTTTATTCATCCTCCTTATTCGTCGGACCCTCACTGCTGAGGATCGTGACTTTGTGCAAGAACCTTTCGTACGGTTTTCCTCGACTTGACTCTCTTTTCGGCTTGGTGGAGTGCGACGTTAACGGGCATGTCAAGGCCACACCATACCCGAAGCTGGAATATTGTGCCACCAAAATGGGTTTATGTTTAAGGGACGATGTTGAAATATAAACAACACTGTGTCACTGTGTCACCTACAATGCGTAATTATGTCAACGTCAATGGATCATGACAGATGACAGCTCTCTGGACACTGCCGCCAAAATGACTGTGACTACTCACTACGTCACTACTCGCCTCCCCGTAATGGTCGTAGGTCTCATCAAATATCTTGTGCTTTGTAAATCAATAGTTATTATCCTAATATACGAAGTAAAGTGGTTCTCGGGCTTTTTATTTCATCAATATCCAGGTTGTCTGACACCTGGTCCGACCATCTCTTTGGGGTTCGTCCTTTTAGCCTTTGGCTTTCTATCTTGCCCGTTATGATGAGCCTTGCGAGATTATTTGCACCTCTGCGTGCAATGTGGTCAAATTATTGTTGTACTCGAATTAGGCAGACAGAGGGCAAGTGCTGCTGGTTTTCCAGCTGATGTTCATCCAGTACAGATGCATTAGTACGGTGTGCTACCCATGGAATTCTCAAACGCATCCACTCTCTGCCTGTCAGCGGCTTTGAGTGTCCAAGCTTCCAAGCTTGACAGTACCACAACTTGTTTCATACAACTTTCTAATTATGAGCACCAGGTGGTCCGGCACTCCCAATTCACGCAGAACAGCCCATAGCTGTGGCCATCTCACACAATCAAAGGCTTTTTGATAGTCCACGAAGGACATCATTAAGGGTGTGTTAAATTCATGACCTCTCTACATCGTTCTACATGTTTCTTCATACATAGAAATATTCTCGTGAATTCTACCTTTATTCACTTCTTTAATATGAGTACTGTAGGATTCATCCAAGCATGACTTGCCACCACTTGAGTTCGATGTTACTAGTAGTATTGTTATCGCGGTCGCTAGGCAGACGCCTCACAGTCGCATTGCTTTTGCATTGCTGTTGCATCGCTGTCACGTCGTAAGGCTGTAACTTTATTGTCGCATCGCTATCGCATCACTGTTGCATCGCTGACCTCGTGTGCAATCTCTGTAAAGAAAAGCTCGACACAGTATTCTGTTCGGCTATTATGAAAACATTTGGAAGCCAGAAACTAGTCTGTTGGCTCATCCTTATCATCATCAAGAAAATATACGCCTTCGTGCAATTTATGAACGACTCATTCATTAAACAAGTACAAACTTCTATTAGAAAATACATCCTTTGGAACACATCGTCGGGACTCATGACTCATCTCACCCACTACTGCAAAATAACAGTAAAACATACTGTCGCTCCAACGACTTATCTCAACGCTCCTTAGGATAACCAAGAAAACATTTTATTGAGCGAGAAAGTAGTCTCGAGTCATCCGCTAATAATTTAGCTGAATCAATAAGTCTATGGGCTTCTACCGACTAGCTAGTACTCGAATCAGAAAAGGAAAAACAATACGGCTAACCTTTATGTAAACTGTCTCTGAAAGCAATTGCATGGCACTCGCTGTGCGCTGCACCGCACCGGAACAGCCATCGTTGCTGTTGCCACTGCCCCTCGTATGGCTGCCACCACTCCTGCACTGAATGGCGAACTGCTGCTTATGTCAATGTCGAATAATCTGCTTGTCGTCTCAAAATCGTTTGGACAAGCCCCACGCCCTACTACATTTTCCATATTTCGATTCCAGTCTCTGATGATCTTGCATCCAAGTCTATTGTCATCAGTTCAACTCTAGCAAATCCATTCGCTTACTTGATTAAGAAGCGTGGTTACTTGCTGTGAAGCTTAATGTTATCACCGTTAGTCTTGTTCCATGGCGTGCGATGAACTAGAGTTTCTAAGGATATGATTACGACATCATTTCGTTGCTTTTGACACTCGGCTGTACGATATCCAGTCAATGCACATTAGTGATATTTTTCAGTCAAATTTCTCTTCCGCGCGAAAGCGCTTGGCTTAAGGTGTTTATGCTTCAGCATCCAAACAACTGTCCCAAGTTATTCCAAAGACTTGAAACAAATGAGTTCGACTCGTGGCAGTCTATGCATTTAGTTTACGACGAATGTGATTGGCCTTCTGATACAATGCTGATATAGCAAACCCAGTTATGATTTTCATTAGGCATGTTGGTATTCATTCGATTATATTCCCAATCGAAGAGCAGATTCCGATGCCGTATCTTTAGTTCCTGATTTGAATCGTAAGATGCCATCAAGGTAGTCCTGAATAAACATGAGCTTCAAAAACATTACGCCCGCTGGGTTAACTGAGCTCCATATAACATCATTCAAATTCAGCTCAGAGACATGAAGCTGAAGCTGCACGAGTTTTTAGTGCACTCGTTAAAGCCACAAGTAAATAAGTCCGTCCAGACCTTTATTCTACACTATTACTTCCGATACGTCACACCAATATCGATATCCGAATCCGGCTCATCCGAATCAAACTTCAACTTAGGTGTTGGTTGTAATACTACTCCATGTGGGCGTTTGTTGAACAGCATAAATGTGATATCCAGAGCCTTTCATTTTGCCGCTCGTTCGATCCCACTTCTGATGAAGGCGCAGGAGGGCCTTGAGGGCCTTCATCAGAACTTATTGTTTACCACAGGGGCCCTATGGCAGGGCACCAAAACCGAACACTCAAAATAACAGTTAATTTTACTCCACTGATTTTAATTAACAAGAATAAAGCCTCATAAGAAACACTAGCACGTTATTCAACATTAATTTGGTCCAGATTAACTTAGATTGTCCAGATTTATAGCGATTTGTCGCAGATGTGGTGCGCTGGCTCGTTCCTGTATTTCCAAAGTGAAATAACAAAACGGTTGCCCCGCTACCGTCAACACGACTCTCCGCTAGTGACAGTCACTCGTCACTCGTGATATTGACAAACTAGTAACGCGCCGTCAGATTCATAAAGAATAATATAAATTATGAGTTTTTTATTATAATGATTACGAAATTATACGTCGTCTTGCGACGCCCATCGTGGCTCAAAAATACATGATTAGGTAAAACAAAGATGAAGACTACTTTATTGTTGATTTATTATAAACATGATAACATGAGTGATATTCGCCAGACAAAAGAGCCTTGTCTCGTCGCCACGACATTATAAATAGACGCACCTTCTAAACATATTAATGTATCTGCGAGGAATTCGTACAATTATATCTCAAAACGTTCAATGTATCGCTTGTATAATCGTCACTGTCAAAACTATGCATTTCTTCGACATCTCACTCAACAGAACGTGATGAATGACCACTCATCTTGTGTTATTATTCGGTTGTTATACTTCTACGGATACCAGAAAGTTACAAAACATGTAAACACTTGTTCAAGATACTACAATATTGCTTTTGTATCTGCTGGAGTTCATTGAGTAAACCTTTGGCGCAGGCAGCGCGGGCGCACAGTAGGCGGGCACTTCACCGTTGTTGTGTGCGTTTGTGTACGTATATTCCTGTCCGTGTGTCAGTTTATTTGCTGTAACAAATCGTAAGTTTAGAAGCTCGTCCGGCGCTGTTCTCCGACGTGTTTCGTTAACATTTACAGTTGTTATAGTATATTTATTGCTGTATTTCATTTATCTTTGAATAATGGCTTCGTTTGATAAAGAATCATGAATTTGTTGATGATCAATGTCTCTTTCTTAACTTATTTATCACAAGATTACGTAATGATGGATAGAAGAAACAAAAAGTTTATCAAAAGATAGCTTTATATGAAGCCTCATAATAAATGAAAACGCGGAGGTTTTTGTTTTTAATGAGCACATGAATAAGAAGAAAGGACCAAACAATACGCAATCGCTTGCACAAGTGTAATCTAGGCTGTAAACATCGACCCAGTTTCCTTCTGTTACCGTACTGTAATCGTTATTTTAGTTTTCCTTGGTACCTTACCTACTCCTTCTCTACTACTTACGACGTCATCAGTTGATATCGGCCGACCAATCAACCAAGATCCCCAACAGCAGTTTAAATGAACATTAACACCTTAATCTGTATTATAACGAGTAATGTCGAGTGTCTTGTTGAAATGGTTTTCCGATAAATAGAGGAGTTTGCTTAGCTGTTCAAATACTGCTGGTAACTCCACGCGCGATACTAAGAACTTTCCCGTTTACATAGTACGTACTTAAATTGTATTTACTTTTGTTATTTCTATTAAGTTACTAGCGGATGTGAAATATTGATAGTATTGTTTGTAAAACACCTTCAAAGAGGATGGTATTATATTATTATTAATCTAATACCATCCTCTTTATATATTATTTATATATTATTATTCATCTTTCCTTTGCTTGATAATGCCATTTGCTTGTTCTATCACATTTTCAGTTAAATTGAAATCATTATTGGGTATACTCAATTGATCTTGTAATTACTCACTGCTGTGGCGCAATGACCCAAAGTAAATCTTGGCCTCCTACACCAGAGTCCGCCAGGCTTTTCTATCCAGACTCACTTCCGCGTAGTTCATGGATCCGAGTTCTCGTAGGTCTTTTTTAACTTCTTCGACTTTATCGATCTTAAATGCAAACTATGAATAATGACTATCCTGTAAATATTAAGCATTTTTACAAAAATAAACTACGTGTTAGTAGTTGAGACCACCTATGAGGATAAACAAAGGCCCTCTGGGTTAGTTCTCGCATTAGCCGCAGTGAACGTGCAGGCATGTCGTACAAGTCAATGTCCTTTGTACTTTGTTTACACTTATGAACTGTTTATCTGTATTACTAGTTATTTCCGTTATATTATCAATTATTGTCTTCATATTTACAAATTTAGTTTCATTATCATTCTTACCATCAATCATGATTATGTTTATAACCTGTTTTTTTTTTTAAGGAAAGGTAAATTTAAATCATTATATGTATATTCATTATGGTATATTCAAATAGTTACCTCTATGTCAAATAATGATATCTATCAGTTGGAAAAAACGTGTAATTAAATTAACAAAACCAACCGGAAAAACCTAATCGGGCCATGTTCTTCCCTTCTCTTAGTTGGTAAATTACGAACACACCTGCGGATTAGACCTGCTGGTAATTGCTTAGCCCGTGAGAAATCTCCCGGAGGCAGGGTGGTGAATGGAGTCGATGAATGAGCGCATTGTTGCTTTGCCATGCCTTATTAACTTCGTTAACAGCTTTGCGAAAAGGGGGAAAGTTGGGAGAATTCAAGTTGCAGAAGTTCGTTGCATTAGATAAACAAAGAACCTAACAGAACACGGTGTTACCATTATACTGTTAGTGAGGTAGTTATTTCAGTAGGAATCATAATTTTAGTGATCATAAACTGAGTTGACTTGTTTTCGGCGGAAATGAATGTTGAGGATTGCGAAGTTTATGAGCATGTAAATATAGATACGAATGAAATAACAAAGTTATCATAGGAACCTACATAATCTTCTAAAAATAAACGTTTTCATGCAGATATTATGTGGGTTTAGTGGCATAATATACGGGTAGTTTGTGTTTGATCACAAGTATTTAGAACGCTTCAGGCCCTAAACTATAGTTAACGTTGATAGTTAAAGTCTTGTTTACACTTCACTATTGTAGATTGAAATACTGTCAGTATATTTCATAGTCGATCAAACAAGAAACAATTTCGTCACCTAATCGATAAGCATTCCGAATCTGCAGTTGCACGTGTGCTGGCGACCGGCTGGCTGGTGAAAGCTGGACCCAGGGCCGCACCTTGCGTTACACTGGTTTTCCTTCTATTTATTGCATGCTGTTTGTGTATTTTCACTGCAATAATCGTTTTCCTGGGTAGGCAGATCATTGAATATGACTCAATATTTCATTAGTTCAGAAGTCCCAAGCCCCGGACTTTAACGAGGATTAATAATATTCTGATATATAGCTTGTTTAGCTCTAGAAAGCTGCACAGATGTCTCCTAAGATAGTAGAAGTACAAGATTGAGTATATTTCCCACGGGATCCAGTTAAACGGGTTTTGCAAGTGGCCCACTACTTGTTATAAATCTTGGACATTATATTTGTTAGACAAAAACGTTACTTCTAGGAATATAATATATCTAGGTAAAAAAACAAAGTTCAAGCACTGGGTTTCTTTGTCTAGGAATTACATCAGCGTTTAAAAGCGTCCGTACGTTATCCGCTATAATATCAAGCATCGCGTCGCGTTAATGGCTTAGCTTGCCTACTTCGGTATTAAACGCTGTAAAATTATCCATATTTTTATCTATTATCCCTATATTACCTACAGATAAATTAAAAAACTTTACACATATATGTAGAGACGAGGTTCGCATAATCTTACGCGTTAAGAATCGTAATGCGACACGTCACTCGCCCCAGGGCCATTCCAGGGCGTCTCCCTTCGCAGGCTATGTGCATGAACGTGTTCTCGTATTCCACCAGAACAGACCTTGGCTTTGATCCTTATTCTGATAGCACTAAGGGTGAAAAACTCTACTGCAGATAAGTTCCCAGTGAATCATAGTCAATATCCAATTAAAAAATATTCATTCGTACGCGTTTTCTCTGAATCCGTAATATAAATTGCACATTCGCATACAGAGGTTCCCTTTTACTGTTTTGTTGTTTCACGATTTGTAATTTGCGTTTATCATTTTGATATTTTCTTGTGGTTCGAGATTTTCATATCTTCATTTCATTATTTCTTAAATAACGAAGCTATGCAAACTTATTTATAAATTAATGTGTAATCATTGTTACGATTTCTTATTCAAAGAATGTCATATACCTACCAGTCGTATAATTCGTCGATTCGACCTTTACAAAACAGGTAGTTTTGGTTTAAGAATGCAAACTTTAAACAGGCATAAAATGCAAAAAAGAATCCAGTATAAGATAACACGAAGATTTCGAATTGTCAGTAACTTGTAACAGCCTATTCAAGAAGGGTACTTAACGGTTAACACGTAGGCTAACAAATTGCCTCAAAAGCCAAAACAAACGGTTTGGATTGTCGTTTCCACGAAAACGCTTTCTCTCTGTCAGCGGCAATGCTCAAAGCTCCGGTGATGTGATCTCGGCGGTGACTGCAGTGCATTCGCTCATGGCGTAGCATTTCTCATCAAACCACTGTCACAGCTTACGTCGTTCTTCGTAACCGGTACTGTTTCTGAAGGCTTATATTGAAAGAACCGACTTGATCGATGGGACAATAAGCCATTTGGAAGACTGTACTCGTTGCGACAAAACCAGTATTGGTTATTTTCTCACGGCCAACGCCTTTTGCTGACGTTTCCTGGAACCCTAATGAATATGGCGATACGAAAAGCTTAGTGGCCCAATGACGCTTTGTATGATTTGGTTTATGTTAATTACCTGCCTTATGCCTGCGTGTTAAAATGAGCTTGTACACAAATTACATACAGAAACATAATTAAACATTCTGCCTATAATTTTAGTCTATTTATATCCTAGCCGTTATCTATTAACGGCTAAGCTACCATAGAAGTCGTCGTTACATGCAGATCACGTATATTCCGCTACTTAATGGTCAGTAAAGAAAGGCCAAAGTCCTGGCCCCTTGGTTCGTTGACACTATCTGATTAGAACGGAACAGATGCAATCTCATCTCGCATGGCAATAAAATCACTCCTGCTTTGAGAGCATCGATACGGATTGAATCAAAGGCTTATTTAAGTATCGGTGATGAAAATCGTAAATCCGAAACCAGCTTACCTTATGGAATAATAAATGCTGCTCTATGTAATGCATGACGTCAATAGTTATTTGGTCGATGACGCGTGTCTACATGATTGATCAAGATTGTCGAAACAGATGGCATGGTGTATCTTATCTACCTAACCTATCCATTGCTCAAGGTGGTGTATGTGGGTCACCGTCATTGGCAATTGGATTGTGTTTATAAACATCATTTCATTCACTAGCACCTAAGACTGTTAATAAGTACTTGCATTTATCTAGCAGCGTTAGTATCGCAATTCAAATATTTATTCGTAGTTTTGATAAAAATAATTAAAGTTTAAAAAAGCTGATGATGTGACAACTGTGTAATTTCGGTGTTGTAATACACCGTTACTTTTCTTTCCATTTTTCATAACTTCACAAAACGACAGTGTTACTGTCTACTTTTGTATTGAATGATAGAATTCATTATTATCGCTATCTCATCCAGTTGACATCACAACTTTTTTGATATCACAATCTCATTTGTATGCTGCTTTGCACTTTCTCTCTTTTGTGATTATGTCTGTGGTAAAATGCAATATCCGTTTTCAATATGCATAATAACGATTCCTTTCTCGTCTATTATTATGTAGAATTTAAACCCTTAATGAAACTTACCTAGTAGATAATAATTATCGGAATATTAGTGAAGCTTTGATACTGCTGACATAGTCTAGCGCGATGTTTTGGCTGTGGTGTGTACTGTGTATGTGTATGTGTAGGTGTTGATTTCCAATGCTCATTGAAATGGATAGACCAGTGAATATAATAAGAGTGAGAGTGTTCGTGTCAACGAACTGGGCGAGTTGTTAGCGGTTTACCGCAGGGTTCTATACTGGCTCCCTTTATGTTCTTTTTGTTTGAGTACTTGCACGTTATATTGTACCTTAATGAAGTTTTATGACCCAGGCCACATTACTACCAGTAAGTACTGGTGTGCTAAATTAAATTCTAGGAATCAAGTTATTTACTTCATTGGCAGGGTTTTTATTATAGTGAAACAACATTTTTTGCATTATATTAAAGAAACAATAGTAAGTTTGCACTTGTGGGCTGATTGACATCAAATGTACTATTTTTAGTTCTGTAGATATTCTAGTTAGATATACTTATTCATTCATAGGATTCAAAACATAAATAACATTTCACGTTTATGTATTTACAAAGCATCGTATTTATTTGAATTTGTCATCATAAATGACTTATAACTAATTGACTAGCCCTAACGAGGTTCTAATGTGCCCCAATTTATTGAGAAACATGTTTAGACTGTCATCATCAGAGCTAAATTAATCGTTAACGTATTATTCTTTGTTTGAAACCTTGGCAATTTCAATGATTATTGTAGTATACCCATTAATTCTAATATTATTTTATTAGGTGTATCATTGAATGATTTTCATTTATAGGCTTCTTGATAGCTTTTATCCAAATTAATCTGTTGAATAACGCAAGCAGTGGAGCAATGCGAAGTGTTTCCGGTCTGTAGCGTGCAGGCTTTTGCGGGTAATATTCCTTGACTACATCTTAGTACGTTCGGTAAAAAACTAAAGATTTAAAAATAAGATTCGTTACCATATGGATTTTGTTTGTATTTTGAATTGTAGCTAAATACAAAAATTATAGACTTGCTCTCTCGCATGCGTTAAATTTTGCCTATAGTGGACGGACTATCTGAAAAGACTTGACTTGTAGAATTAACTGGTATTTCAGAAGTTTACCAGTTTCGATGAGTATTTCGATGACGTGACGTTATTTCGATGGTCTTCTTCCTGCCCTTATCCCACTTTATGTGGGGTCGGCACAAAATGTATTCCTCCTCCTTTCCTCTCTGTCAGCCGCCTCTGCATTCACTCCTCTCTTATCCATGTCATAATAATATAAATTTCGATGGTCGTAATAGTATAATATTAGACTACCATTTTGACAAATACTTTGATGTTTCGATTCGGTTTCTTATTATTAAGTTGTTGACTAAGCACCAATAGGACTTGTCAATATAATTAACACTAATCAGTGATTATTTAACAATGTGGTTTTGCGAACTGTTTGTTTTTTCGCACCATTTAAGTACGAGTAGTTCTCTGTTTGAGGAAGTGTTGTGGGCGTTAGTATGTAGATGATCACATCAGTATTTGAGTAAATCTAGCCTTGGCTTTATTTATTTTGATTTTGCTAGAGTTTTATATCAAGCTCGAATAGGTGTTAAGTCTAATTGAAAACATGGGATAAAATTACTTGTTTTAATCTGTTTTGTATATGTTATCCTTAGTATCCGTGTTAATAGGTATCCTTAGTTAAATATGCTAAGTACTCTGAATGAATTTTTCGAGTGCAGATCCTTCCAAACCTCAAACACTAATAAACGAAATAGGTACACCCACCTACCTTTTGATTGAAAAGTAATTATTGTTACAATGTACAATGTAAGAACAGTTCACGACACGACTACATTCCAATATTGTGAATCTGCGATCATTGTCTATTATCAGCTCTTCATTTAATTATAACTTGTAGCCGTGAGAAACTTTCGTATCTACCTATATCTACCTCGTATATGCCGTCGTTTTCGTCTGTTCAAAACTTTAAAGCAATGATTTCATCTATTTTTATTATTTAGCTGCCTGTTTCTGTGATCCACACTCTGCCATACATCTAAGTAATCTCGAAATTTATTAGGTTACGTTTCGTTCAGCCCACGTGCGCCTAATGTTTCGTTAATTTATGATTCAATTAAATTTCTGTTTTTCTCTGTGTCGATATGTAAAACGCCTACGCAGAATTATTGTTTTTTGTTATATTAACATCTTTTCCAGGAACATAAGTCGCAATACTGTAAAGTTTTATAAGTATCTTTATTATTCCGGCTGCCTATGTTTCTCACGGATTTTTTCTTGCTTCGATCCTGACACCTCTAACTTCATTTACACTAACAACATTCTTCATACATGCTCGTCGGTTTAGGGTGTTCTTGACCTAGATATTCTTCCAAACGTCTGCCATCTGATCGAGATTACGAGATTACGCATACGGATTCCCCCCAACATTCTCATTCACACTCGCCTGATCCACTGGTTTTGTCAATCTTCTTATTTTATATCCATACATGCCAACACTATTCAGTATACCGTTTGATTAAAAATTATGGTTTAATTTTGAGGTTTTTTATTGCTTGGTATGGAAAATATTTTTCTTTTTTTACAGCTATCAGAAGAAGTGACAAGAAAACAAAGTGAATACCAAAAATGTCTGGAATCTTACAAGCAAATGCGGACCAAATTTGAAGAGAACTACCTAAAATGTAAGTGTAAGTTTGCACAACCTTCATATTATTACATAACCTACGTGTAGTGTTTCAATACATGCATTGTCTCCTTTCTGAGAATGGCAGTTACGATGCGAATTCAATATGCCTTTATAACCTTTTAAAGTTTTGCTGCCTTCTTGTTATTTACATTATATTACCCCACGGTACATTCTATTCGGTGTTGGTAATGGCAAACTATACTAAATATCACAGGCACTAACTAGTTGGTACCTAACCTACATAGAATAAGTACTGGCAGTCTATTTGATTTAAAAACCTTGCACTTTAGAAAGGAAAATGTCCAAGTTCATTGAAATCCAATGTAATTACGCCGACGTTGCATATCTCGATCTTACAGCCGATCACCTCAACAAGCTAGACCGTCTACTCAACTCTTGCATCCGTTTTGTTTACGGCCTTCGCAAATACGACCACGTGTCTATTTATCGTCGGAAGCTTAAGTGGCTTCCAATTAGGGAGAGGAGAAATAAGAGAATCTTATGTCTTCTCTTCTCTATTTTGAAAGACCCGAATTCCCCTCAGTACCTAAAATCCAAATTTTCTTACCTGTCTGACGGTCATGATCGTAACTTAAGGTCTACAGACACACTCTGCTTAGCGACTCCGAAACATAGTTCTGGCTTTCGTCGGAATTCTTTTGAGGTGGTGGCTGTGGGTCTATGGAATAAACTTCCCCTTAGCATAAAAAAGTCGTCCACAAAACCCGCTTTTAAAAATCTTGTTCATGATTTCTACTTTAATTCTACCTCGTGATATATGTACTATATTTATATATATGCGTGTATTATATATTATAGGGTAGGCATATATTCGTATATTTATTTATTTCTATTATATTATTTTATATTTATATTGTTTTTTATAGTTAGGTATTTATTATTATTATTATTATTATTATTTTTTATATAGTTATGTTGTACGTAGTTTATAGCGATTAGGTAAGTTACGTAGGTTAATCAAAACTGTTTTCACTCCATTTTATGCACGCCAACCTCTTTATTTTTACCTGTCAAGGTTGGCTGGTAGAAAATGCTGTCTAGCATTAAGCTCTCCTATTGTCACGTATTTTTGGTGCAATAAAGAATTAAATAAATAAATAAATAATTCAACTCGTACTGAGGTTTTGTAAATTTGAGTTTTAATAAGTAACTTTAGTCTACTCCTAAATTTCACAGACACCATTGATCCATGGTATCCCTAATACCCATGGTGGCTCCCGATCCCGAGTACAGATATCTTTATTCGGTGCTATGTATCTAATGGGATTTCGGGACATAATTTCCAGAAACCGCTTTTGCAGGAGACTGTCACAGGGAATTTCTGGAATAAGCTAAAACAAGGACCTGCTAACCTTACCTACCTGGTGGTAGGATCCTTTTTGCTCTTCCTTTAATGTTAAGTTAAAAGTACTTATAAATAAATAAATAAATATTGTGGACAATTCACACAACACTACCCAGCCCCAAACTAAGCAGAGCTTGTAATATGGGAACCGGATAGCTGATATAATACTTGAATACATTTTTTTTTTGTAAATACATACTTAGAATACAATATAATACCCAGACAGAGAACAAACATTTATGTTAACCACACAAATATTTGTTCTCGGTGGGGATCGAACCCATCACGACCTCCGGCGAAGAAGGCAGAGCTACTACCAACTGAGCTAGAGGCCAGTCAATAACCAGTCAAAACTTATTGGTAGGAATAGAAAAAATAATACCTTTATTGCAGGTCCAACCGGTCGCGGAGGTCGGAAACTGGACGAAACGAGAGACAAGTACAGTAAGGCGTGCAGAAGACTGCATAGAGCACACAATGAGTACGTGCTTCTTCTGGCAGAAGCCACGGAATGCGAGCGAGCTTTGAGGACTGCAGCATTGCCGGCATTGCTTGACCAGCAGAGGAGGCAGGGCGAGGCCACAGCTACCTCATGGTTAGTTCGTTGTAAAGATATAATAATAATTAAGCCATTGCGTTTTTGTCGCAGAGAGATTCGTTACCTGTTCTTCTAGGCTTGGTCGCGTGGAATTGGCACCTCAATACTCAATACTCAATACTCAATACATTTATTGCTTTACACATGGTTTAGTTTGTACATACATAGTTTTTAGGTGTAAGTAGGTATCACATGGACCCTGCATAGGGTATAGCAAACATGGAGGCAGGCCGAGGTTTTAAGGCAGGGGTCGGCAACCTTATGCTATAGCCGGGCCACATATGTTGCCAGAGTATCAGTGCGGGCCGCACTTATATTTATATTTTTAATATTTGAAATAAAACGCATATATATTCATACAATTATGTCTTTTTTAATTGAACTACTATACTAACATAAAAGTAAGTACTAGTGAGATTTTTGAGGCTGCATTAGACTTGCAAGTTTTTTAACGTCTGCTTTCATTTTAGTAGTAGACACGCGCAGTATCGCGTCTAAATGTTCATCCGTTAACCGCGAACAATTCTTATTTTTGCGGTAGTTGAGAATTGAAAAAGTCTGCTCACACAAATATGTACTACCAAACATAGTTATTATCTGCTGAGCAAACTTTTTCAATTCTTTGAAGTTTTCAGAACTCAAACCTCCGTAGAACTGTATCAAGTCAGTGCTTTCCTTAAATGCCGTTTTAAGTGTGCTATTACTTTGCAAATCTACTATGTTTATTTGCAAATTGCTTGGTACCTCACTAATATCAATTGCAAAAGGGTTTTGGAATATTTCCATGTTAAGGGAGCTCTTTTTAAAGTCGGTGAATCGATTTACAAACTCAGTTTGTAGTTGTGTTAACACGTTTCTCATTGTAATATTTTGCCACACAAAATTATCTCCAGCTTCTTCCACGGCTTTCTTGCAATTAGGAAAATGGTCAAGCTTTTTTTCATCAATATCCTTGATAAACAGTTTCAGTTTCATTTCAAATGACTTTACATCTGTATACATATCGCAAATCAATTTATTTTTTCCCTGCAAGCGTTTGTTGAGCTGATTCAGTTCCTTAGTCAAATCAGTCAAAAAACCAAGATCGATAATCCACTGTTTGTTAGTAAGCTCTTCTACTGGCTTTCCTTTCATCTCCATGAAGTTGCCAATTTCTTTCCTCAAATCAAAAAACCGTTCCAAAACGGCACCTCGACTGAGCCACCTCACTTCACAGTAGTAAACCACGTCACCATGTTCAGCTTCCAGATCTTCCAAAAACTTTTGGAACTGACGGTGTGTGAGCCCATTTCTTCTTATAAAATTAACAGTGGATGTTACAGTATCCATTATTTCTTTCCAGGATATAACTTTGGAGCACAATGCCTCTTGATGGACAATACAGTGAAAAATCAATGGCACAGTAGATCCAGAATCTTTCACTTTGCTGATGATTCTCCCAACAACACCTTTGTTTTGACCGCTCATGTTCTTGCCTCCATCGGTAGTGACACTTGTTAACTTTTCCCAGCTTAATTGCAATGAATCCAGAGCTTGTTCCACATGGTGAAATAAATCTTCTCCCGTAGTTGTACCTTTCAAACTGCACATTTTCACAAGCTCTTCGTAAACAGTAAAGTTTTCGTCAATGCCGCGTACAAATATGAGTAGCTGTGCTGTATCCGACACGTCCGTACTTTCATCCATCGCTAAAGAGAAACAGTCGAAAGACTGCGCCTTATCCCTGAGTTGTTCACACAAATTAGCACCCAAGTCTTCAGTACGTCGGGTGCAAGTTCTTGCAGAGAGACTAAGACTTTCAAACATTTTTTTCTGCTCTGGGCATATTTCTTCTGCGATAGCTAAGACACACTCTTTTACTAATTCACTATCGGTAAACGGACGTCCACTTTTTGCAAGAATCTCTGCTACCCTGTAACTGGCCCGAACATTCGATTCGCTGTTGTCTGCCACAACCTTAAATATGTTTTGTTGATTTTGTAATGACGATTTCAAAGTGGAAATTTTCCTTTTCCGTATTTCTCCTTCAAGACAGTCAAATTTAGCTTTGTGCTCAGTGTCGTAATGTCGCTTCAGGTTATATTCCTTTACTACAGAAATACTCTTTTGACAAATCAAGCATAACGGTTTTCCTTTCAACTCGATAAAAAAGTATAATTCTGTCCATAATTCGTTAAAAACTCTTTTTTCTTGTTCTATCTTCCTTTTTCTTGAAGCCATGTTTATATAATTATTCTGTAACAATAATGAAAAAAATTAAATTCGTTGTAAAATTATATGTTCCAGTTAGCACCTACAAATTCAACTCCACATTCAAATAATAATTAAAACATGACACACTCGTAACTAACTTCATGTCATGTAACTACTATCCCCGTCCTTATAACATTTACCCATCAATCTGAAGGTTCACATTAACAAGCAGTAAATAAAATAAAACAAAATGCTCGCGAGTGCATACAACTTACCTCATACGTCGTGCGTGAGAAGCTATCAGCGAAGGGAAGAAAGGTGAAACGAAACGCGTAGCTAGCAACCAGATGAGACGTGAGTTTCCGGCGAATTTCCACAACCGAATGTGGCGAGAGCTGCGCGCGGCTGTGATTTTAACTAAAACCGGTCGCTTTGAATTTTTTCGCCGCCGCACACCTGCGTCTAATCAAAGACTGCCGCCCCGCCTATTGTCTCAAAGGAGCCGCCCGCCGCCGCACGTGCGGCGGATAAACGCAAAAGAAATTGCCAAGAATTGAATAAGTACAGCAAATATTTATTTTTGGTAGAAACAATACATAACATCAGTCTTGATAAACAGTTCTTAAGAAATGAAATAGAGGTACATTTTTATCACCCCGCGTGGGAGCGAGCTTTCAAGAATACTCTCATGGCCCAGCAGCATGGCCGTATAAATTCAAGTGAATTTATATGGCCTTTTGCTTCGGTATTTTTTTCTTACGGACCTCAGGCTTGCGGGCCGCACCGAGATAGTCTACGGGCCGCATGCGGCCCGCGGGCCGCCGGTTGCCGACCCCTGTTTTAAGGTAAGTAGGTACTTTCGATTAAATTATATATATGTAGTTATCTTGATATTTAGGGTTGTGATGTACCTTATCTTGGTAGGTAGTTATCGTGCCGGTTATTGTCTAGTTTTTGATGTCAAAATTTTATGCAGGTATCATGTCAAAGTCGGATTATATAATTAGAGGAAATGTCAAGTTTTTATTTAATTACGTACTTACACAAAATGTCAGATTGTCATTAATATTTGTTTCAATTGTTATAATTATTCTAGATAGTCTTTGATGTCATAATAGCATTTGTCAATTAAAAACGACTTTAGGGATCTGGTGAATAGGGAGCTTTTTTGTATGTTCTTTATTTCAAGAGGAAGTTTGTTAAATATTTTGATTGACATTATATAGGGGCCGTCGCTACGCATCTTTAGCTGGGATGGTGGTCGTATTATCTTATTCCTACCTGACCTTAATTCGTATCGTCGGGGTAAGTCGTCCAGGTTAGTGTAGAAATTGGGATATTTTTTCACAAATTTGCATAATTCTAGTATGTATATGGAAGGTAATGTCAATATCTTAAGGTCTCGGAAGTGTGGTTTGCAACTTTCTGGTATTCTTATATTTGCAAGGATGCGAACACACTTTTTCTGCAATATAAATAGGTCTTGTGCATCTGTGCTGTTACCCCATAATACAATAGAATTTAATAGGTGAGTATACACATATGCATAGTAGGCTGATAACGCGCTAGGAAGATCAGTCGTCTTTTTAAGTTCGCGCAAGGCATACGTAAAACTCGATACCTTAGATTTTAGTTTTTGTATGTGGGGTTTGAAATTTAGGTGTGTGTCAATATTGATTCCAAGGAGTGAAAAGGTATCAACTTGTTCTAGGGGGATATTGTTAAATGTCGCTTGTACGTTAAGAGCCGGTTTTTGGCGGGGGCGGAATTCCATTACCTTTGTTTTAGTGTAGTTTATTTCTAAGTTGTGGTTTGACATCCAGTTCGCGACTTCGGAAAGAGTGCTTTGTATATTTTCGGCTGCGTTATCGGTGCGGGCGCATGGCATTATTAATGAGATGTCATCGGCGAAGAGAACACTTTGTGTGTTTATATGTTTCGGTAAGTCGTTTATGTAAATTAAGAACAATAGGCATCCGAGTACACTACCTTGTGGTATGGAGCTGGTCACGTGATGCGGGTCAGATCTTATATTTTGTATGTACCCGCTTTTCGAGTTGTAGTTTTCTACTTCAACGTATTGCACTCGGTTATGTAAGTACGACTCAAACCACTTATAATGCTAGTCCTCGGATACCTATGTCTTGCATTTTTTTTAATAGGATTCCGTGTTGTACTTTGTCATAGGCCTTTGACATATCTAAAAGTAAGCCAACCGCATAATCTTTTTTATCTAAAATACCTAATATTTTTTCTATGTATTTATAAACGGCTAGGGTAGTAGAATGATTTTTCCTAAATCCTAGACTCACCTAGCTTTAAGACGTTTCAAAGTGATCATTGTGATACAACTTAATTCATAAATTTAAATAACGATATGCTGAAGTGTTGTTTGGAATAGGTTTTAGCATATACTGGTCCAGATTTTCATACTATTGTTGCATTTTCAGCGAATTTGAAAAAGAAATCAATATACGAAAAGCTAAATGAGCTGAGCTCTCTTCCAAAAGCATTGCCATCGCCATTGGATGCATTATCAGCCAAACTCAATGTTGTAGGTGGCTTATTAGAATTAGCTGTAGAGATCCACCCATCGTTAAATCCAATATCACTAACCACCGTTTCTAAACCAGATATTTTAAACAAAATTAGAAAATTGTTTTTTCTAGATTTGTTTAGAATTTTCTATTTTGGGTTATACATCTAATTCAATACATTAACCTGTGGTTCGAATTTGAACCATGGATAGAACCAAGATCAAAGTGTGCAGTCATTGTTATGGCACAACACACTTTCCAAGGCACTAGGTCGAGTAACTACACTGCCTAGAAATACCGTAGGTGACAATTGAGATAAGGTCTGAAACTTGTCTAACTGTGATCTGTAATCTATCATCAGGGGAGGTAGAGCGTTGGTTTTAGTACTGTTACATAAGTTTGTACGTCACTATACGGGAATACCGCTTATTGATGATATTTATTCATTCATGATTTGTTTATTTCCTTACAATTTTACACATATGGGTTTGACGTAATAATTTGTTTGATATAAATATAAATCGTATTATTACAGCATAAACAAAAGATCGGTTTATACATTGATGGAGGTATTTGTTTATTGAACAGGAAAGGCATTTTACTGGAAGTGGTGCAAAGATCTGACTACAGTACTGACAAGTTCAGAGAGATCCAGACCAAAATAGAGACCACGGTGCAGAACCTCAGGCCTCAGGATGAATACAAAGAATTTATAGAGAAGTACAAGTAAGTACAACTACCATCCTCACCAAGACAATCATTATCCCGAACAGAAAACTTATTTTTAGAAGATTATTTTTTCATAATTGGAAATTTAAATACGTACTATTGTACATTTCATTTCCAGAGATAGGTATTTGCCTCAGTAATTATTCTAATACCCTTAATAGTAATGATATGAGCAACTTCTGCAAACCGCACATACGTCAATCATGCATACAATATTCGAAGAGGCGCTAGAAAGTGTAGAAACCGCCGTTTTAACCTAATATTCCGAAATTGTCAGGTTTGTTTTCCGAATTAAATAAACCTTTATGAACTGTAGTAATCATAGGTAATGTACGAGTAGTTAACTCAGTGACCGTGATTCCTGGGGAACGGGATTCTATTGACAATACCTATCCACCGTATGAACTATGGAATTATAACAATAACGAAGCCATGTTTGGTAGAAAGAAATCCATGCAGCCGTTTCCAGGTTCTGAGGATTTATCACCTCTGCTATTTTTTGCATAAAAATAAATCATAGGTACTAGCCTACTAGGTAGTGAAGGCTAAATTAAAGTACAATTAATTAAAGTATAAAGATTTAATTAAAACGATACGTCACACGAATATGGGTCACCGGCCAAGACTGCCGATCTAGTACAAAGCTAAAGGGAGTTCTTATACGTAATACACACACACACATAGAAATGCCATACCACTACTCATTGGTAACATTTTAACTCTATCAGTAGTAATAAAGCGAAAAACGATCCATTGAATACAGTTAGAACTGTACAGCTTTATCACACGAACAACAATAATCTACGAATTACAACGCCATCTTTTTATCTCCCCACTATTGATGTGACTCGTAGGTCTACCAGAATCTTATGGCATAAAAATAAATAAAACAATTGTGATTTTCATATGGCAACGTCAATTACAAGATTATTATGATGGCGACACAAGATTATTCATCTTAGTGTAGGCTCTGCATATCACTTTATGTACAAACAAATTGTTATTGTCCTTTTCCATTAGTGTTATTCTGTCTGTTGCTCTGTATGTCCTATTTTTTGAAAATAAACTTTTATTATTATTATTATTATTATTAATTGTCACCTGTTTAATCAAATTAATCAAATACTAAAGACATAAATAAAAATTAAACAGTATCAAGATCGTATTCCGATAGAATTCCGATTTCCCCAGCATTGCACGCAACTAACTTTTATTTCTCAATTTGCCATGAGATTCTGGTAGACCTATATCCGATTTTAGTAGTGATGTCCTATTCCCAAAACCGGCTAACAATAGTCTGAAGTAGTATGTGAAAAAAGATCTAGATGTTTTATAAATATTTGATCTTCCTACAGATCACCATCCCCCACGCCAATAACCTTCACATTCGACGAGAGTCTGGTCGAAGACACGAGTGGTAAGCTCCAACCGAACCAGCTCACAGTTGACAACCTAACCGTAGAATGGCTCAAGGAGAAACTTATAGAACTAGAGTCCTCCCTTCAAGATAACAGGGAGAAACAAACGGCACTACAGGGACCAGAGATCATTGGCAACGGAGTTTGTAAGAATAACAATGGACTGACGAATGGAGTGAACGGTATAGACAGGTGAGATAATTTAGTTTTATCGCTTATATTATAACAAATCATTGCCTTGTAGGTCACGATGCACTGCCCTGCGTACATCAACTTGAGGCTTACAGATGTTCCGCCTCAAGTACCAGTAATTTCAACGGCACATTTCATACTAATGCTGCTTCACGGCAGAAATAAGCATGGTGGTAGTAATTCCCCGGATGAGCACTTCACAAAGAGCTCTACTACTAATATCTACTGATTTTATGGAAATACATCGGACAAAACAAAGTGCATCTAATTGAAAACTAACAAACCGAGGATCAGAAATTCCCGCTATTGAAAACTAGGTATTAACTGGTGCTACGGAAGGGCTGACTGACTGACTCTATAAACGTACTCAATCTTGTGTGGCCGGATGCAGATAGAGCTCCTACAACTGAAATATGACACACCACGTTAGAAATTGCATGACTTTAAAACTTCAAGAAAACAAAACAAAAACAAATTGTCACCAAACAGATTCTTGCGTAAAACCACAAACTATGAGTCATCTTTGGCCGTAGACTGCCCGGGTTACTATCAGCTTTTTATGAACTAATAAAAGTTTGTGGTAGCTCCAACTGCTTCTCAAAACTGATAATGTAAAGGTGACTCACTCCAATGTTTTGTCCATTCCCTTCTAGGCATTCTCCGCCGCCGATTCCAGTGACGACATCAGAGCCCCTCAAGCTACTAGAGCTTAGAGTGTCTGAGCGAAAATGTGCCAAACAGGCAGAGATGATCCGCTCTGCTCTAGCGGAACTCGGCTGCGAGGAAGCTCCCAGTGGCTGCCCAGACCTCTCCAATGAGACCGTTGGAGTGGACAGTCTCGAAGACAGCTCGCCTGACCATCAGGTACGTTACTGGACACATTGGTTGTAATTGTGTTTGTAAATTGATCTCCCATTTGAGTGGTGTCCTCAAATGAAACGTAGGCAATTTTGTAGTAACATGCCGACCCAGATTCCTGAGGATGATAATTCACAGGATCGCTCCTCGATCGGCTCTAAAACATCAGCGGACGTGTTGCGGTTGCATCTGCACTCGATTATACCCCCGAAGCCGTTCTTCAGAATATTCACGCGCCCGTTCAGACGCAAGTCGGCTCCGTCCAGCCCCGCCTTGCCACCGAAGACCTATCGAAGCAGCAGCGTCGGGCCCTCGGACTCGGTAAAAGTGCTGACTCTCCGCAAGAAACGGATAAGAGTGTTGAAGCGCCGCTTGCGTAAACGTATGGATGTCTATGTGAAGTGTCGTTTGCCAAGTAGAACCCTCTTCCGAAAGCGGAGGAAGCCTCATGTCGCGTTCGATAGCTCTAACTGTGTGGTGAGTGCCGCTAACCGTCGACGCATGGCATGCTTCTCGCATGGAGCTCTAACAACGCGGCACTAGAGCACTGTTTGTTCCGAGTACGTCACTCAAGTTCTATCTTTAGAGCCAGTTTGGGCGTCACTGCACCGCACGCACTTCTGACGGCAGTCGGGAGTGAGCTTTCATTTGAAATTAAAATAGCGCCGGCTCCCACTAAAACTCACTTTCAAAATCAAGGTGAAGCCGCTTGGTTCGTCCAGAAATGTATCAGTGTTTACAGCGCGTCTGTGCACGCTCCAGTCGCGGCTTGCTTCAAATTCGTCCTGTTTTTGTAAGATTATCTCCGCGCGTTGAAATAAATAGATAATGAAGTGAGAATCATGTGCCGTGTGAAGTTTTAAAACTGTCCAATGGATCCGTTCGCAATGTATATCACACATGCAGAACTCCCGCCTCCGATCGTGGTTCCACGGCGGAAGAAGAGGTTGAAACAACTAGAACTTGATCTTGAGAAGGAATATCTGGAAGACGTATGACCGCCTTTGATGTGACGTGTTGTGTGCTGTTCATTTATGTAATTTAACATACCTGTGTGAGCATGTCACCTTACTTAGCGTCGTGTAAATATTTGTGATGTTACTCGTAGCTAGTGAAGAGTTATAACGTTAACCTACTAATAGAGTTTTTAATTCTCTAACAAACAAAACTTTTGTAAACAGAAGGGCAAGTCCTTCATTGATAACATTTTGTCTACGAAATGTGGTTTTCGTTTCGCTTATTTGTCTCTCTATATTGTATGGAGAAAAGATGAGACAACAAAAATACGTTACGTAGAAACGATCGAAACGAGTTGTTGTCTCATCAATTTTCCATACAAAAGAGAGAGACACGTGCTCACACGAAAACAACATTTGGTAGACGAAATGTGGTAGCAAAACTCCGACTTCGGGTACTGGTCCCTTCTACAATCGCTTGTTTTTTTTTGTCGTTTTAGGTGAGTGTGGGTGAAACAGAGCGAACCCTGGTGGAACAGGAATGGTTCCATGGCGTGCTTCCTCGGGAGGAGGTGGTCCGTCTACTGCGAGCTGATGGGGACTACCTGGTGCGGGAAACCACGCGGAACCAGGCGCGACAGCTAGTTCTGTCCGTGTGCTGGGGACAGCATAAACACTTTATTGTGCAGACCACGCCAGAGGTAAGATATTTCTAGCTTTATTTGTTTCCACAAGTTTTTCGAGAGATTTTCATTTATCACTCGAAATGTTACTAGCTTAGTTAGTTGTAGCTTTGCTGACTGAACAAGCTAACATTCCACATTTCAATCACTAGTGAACTTGTTTATTTTTTTATAACACTACCTTTTTTTTTAGTTTTCGTTAACTTTATTATTGTAATAGTTTACCTAGGAAAACCTGTAATTAGCTAGTTATTTTCTCTTATTTAAGTTTAATTTGTTTTACCTTAACTGCTGTTGGTTTTCTAATGAAATAAAATAAAATAAAAAATAAATGAAAATGCCTAGGAGTACTAAAAGTTTAAGTCTAGTCCTGGGGTGAAAATTGTGTCTTATTACTTCTTGGGTTTATTTATCAAATTTTAATTTATCACTCGAATTTCCAGTATGATCCCTGCGTACACGAAAGTCCTCAGGTTAAGACTATATTTACTTCCAGGGCCACTATAGATTCGAAGGAGCAGCGTTCCCCTCAGTGGCAGAACTGATAGCATGGCAGAGGACCAGCGGGGTACCGGTCACTGCGAGGTCTGGAGCGTTACTGCGGAGAGCCGTTCCCAGGGAGAATTGGGAACTGAATAACGATGATGTGCAGCTTTTAGATAAAATTGGACGGGTAAGTAATCATCATCATCATCATCATTTCAGCCCGGTATCACCCACTGCTGGGTTATAGGCCTCCTTCATTTTCTGCCAGCCTCCTCTGTCCTGTGCGTCTCTTGTCCAGGTGTTTCCCCCAACCCTTACGATGTCGTCGACCCATAAGTAATAAAATAAATAAATATATAAAATTAAATATTGTGAACAATTCACACAACACTTTCTAGCTCCAAATTAAGCAGAGCTTGTACTATGGAAACTAGATAGCTGATATAATACATACATACATTTTTATTTTGTAAATACATCCCCTCCTCGCGTCGTGCTCCTCACTGCTGAGGGTCGTGACCCCCTCCATGGATCAATTTGTCCCTGACAATTTTTCGCCACCTGGATCTGTCACCGGCAACCTGAATGGCTTTATGGACCTTCACGTCGAGAGTGGAGCGGATTTGGTCGGACCAACGTATCGGGCTTCGGCCTCGTGGTCTCTTGCCTTCGATTTTGCCAGTGATGACAAGTTTTTCCAGGTTGTCACCCTGTTTCCTGGCTATATGCCCGAAATACTCAAGGACTCGCTGGAGGCAGGTGGTTGATAGCCTAGTGGTCACTTTGAGCTCCTTGAGTATTGATACATTGGTCCTACGCGCTGTCCACGGGATACGGAGCATCCTCCTCCAACACCACATCTCAAACGCGTCCACGCGTTTGCGATCATGCGCTTTCAGAGTCCATGTTTCTGCACCGTAAAGAAATATGGAGAAGACTAGACTCCGGATAAGATTTATTTTGGTCCTGTTGGTGATGTTTCTATCTTTCCATATTCCTCCCAGCTGGCTCATTGCATTCTTAGCCATCCCTATTCTTCTTCGAACTTCAGGTTCACAGGAACCAGTGTTAGAGATACTGGAGCCCAGGTATATGAAGTTGTCGACTGTTTCCAGGTTGAGTGCCCCAGTAAGCTCCAGTTTATTGGTGCGGTCCACCACCATGACCTTAGTCTTGCTTTTGTTGATATTTAGCCCTAGCTCGTTGCTTATCCGCTCCATTCTGTTTAGTAAGCTGACCATTTCATGTTCTGAGGCAGCCAGTAAGGTGGTGTCATCGGCATATCGTAGGTTGGTCATCTTAACCCCACCGACACTTACCCCGCCCGCCCATCCCTCGCAGGTTTGTCTTATGATATACTCCCCATAAGCGTTAAATAAAATGGGGGAAATAATGCAGCCTTGTCTCACGCCTTTCTGGAACGGGAAGGGCTTGGAGGTCACCTTGTCAATTTTTGCAACACCTTGACTGTTATGGTACAAGGATTCAAGTAGTGCAATAAGATGTTGTGGCACTCCTAACTCCGCTAGTACTTTCCATAGCTGGATCCAATCAACACAGTCAAAAGCTTTACTGTAGTCTACGAAACACATGATAAAAGGCGCGTTGTACTCGTAGGCCTTTTCAATGAGCTGTCTCACGTTTAATATGTGTTCACGGGTGCCTCTCCCTTTCACAAAACCTGCCTGTTCTTCTGGTATCTGCCAGTCGATGAAGTGCCTTATGCGGTTGTTAATGATGTGAAGTAGTATTTTACTGGCGTGTGATATTAGTGAGAGGGTACGGTAGTTATCGCACTTTTTCGTTGACCCTTTTTTATGCACTGGGAGTATAACAGATTCGGTCCAATCCCTGGGCCATTCACCGGTGCGCCAGATGCCATTGCAGATCATATGTAGCATGTGTATTCCTTTTTCACCAAGTGATTTCAGAGCTTCAGCCGTTATTGAGTCTGAGCCAGGAGCTTTTTTAGGTTTCAGCGCTTTTATAGCAGCTAAAACCTCAGAACGCAGAATGTCAGGCTCAAACTCTATGTTATTCCAATCTGTCTGACTGATGTTTAAACCTTCAGGATTCTTGTATAGCTGTTCACAATAGTCCCTCCAGCGGTTAGCTATTTTATCAAGTTCATATAATACTTGACCATTCTCATCCTCTATGGTCCAAGTTTTAGGTTTGAACTGTTTCGAAAGTAGTCGGACTTTTTTGAAAAGATCGGCGGTCTGGAGTTTCCGAGAGTGGACTTCAACCTCCTCGCAGATGCTTTGGACAAATTTGTTCTTATCAGAGCGGCACTCCACATCTATGGTCTTACAGAGGCTGCGATACTCCTCTGCTACTCTAGCGTTTTGAAGACCTTGGATCTTTAGGTCTTTTCTCAGCTGTATGAGATCCCACGTCGCCTTGGAAATGTAACCTTTTTTCTTGCAGTCTGGTAGCCTGGTTTTCCGTATATCATCCAACGCTTCGCTCATGCAAGTTTTTAGGAATTTCCAATGTGAGTTTGCGCTCGAGCCTGCCTGAGGCGCTCGAGCCTGCGCTCGAGCCTGCCTGAGGTGTGCCAGTTAGCTTTATTTCAATAGTTTTCTGAAATAAGGGTTGCTCGGAGGATTCAATGAGCCTTGGTTTTTGTTGGACTGCTTTGCGAGATTTTAAGCGGAGGGAAAAGTCTGCTACAAGGAGGTTATGATCAGAGCTGCACTCCGCGCCGGGGTAAGTCTTGGTGTTCTTCACGGACGATCTCCATCGACATCCAACCAGGATGTAATCAATTTGGTTTCGGTGTCGATCGCCTGGAGATTTCCAGGTGTAGAGCCTCCTCGGGTGGTGTTGGAAGTGTGTGTTGAGGATATTTAAGCTTCTGCCTACGCAGAAGTTGACAAGTCTCTCTCCTCGCTCGTTTCTTTCCCCTAGGCCGTGTTTGCCAACAATATGTTTAATATGGTCATTCAACGTTGTGTTTCCAACTTTTGCATTAAAGTCGCCGAGGATAAGGGTGATTTCTCGGTTTGGTAGTTGGTCCAGAGTGGTTTCAAGAAGCCCGTAGAACTCGTCCACAGCCTCTTCGGATGATAGTGAAGTAGGTGCATATACCTGTATGTACGATGTTTAGATTACACGGCTTGCTGTTTATTTTCAGTGTCATAATTCTATCCGATATGGGGTTGTACCCGAGGACAGAGTTGTTGATTTTGTCTGGGACCAAAATACCAACACCATTAGTACTCGCATTGTCTGCCCCAGAAAAATAGAATGTATATCCCGTGTTTGTGGAAAAATGACCGTTACCGCGCATGTGTGTTTCGCTGATACCCAGTATACTTAGCTTGTGGCTTCTCATTTCTTTTTCCACGATTTGTAGTTTGCCTGGTCGCATAACAGATCACGATTCCTTAGTTGTACTGCCATTTGGGGGGGGGGTTTTCTTGGGAAAATGTTAAACGGTGGGTTCCCATGTCCTTCCATCTTCAGACTTTTAGAGGGTATTTAATTCCTCACGGCCACTGCTGCCGCTTTGTGTTGTCACAAAGTTGTCGGGTTAATTAACCGCCGCCCAATGCTCGGCGTTGACTGTTTTACGGCTGGTTGTGTCTTTCTCTCTCTGACCAACCCTCCTCCTTTCTCATCACGGACTTGGGACCGGCAACGGTGGAGTTGTAAATACATACTTAGAATACAATACAACACCCAGACAGAGAACAAACATCTGCGTTCACCACACAAATATTTGTTCTAGGTGGGGATCGAACCCACGACCTACGGTGCAGAAGGCAGTGATACTACCAACTGAGCTAAAAGGCCAGTCTATATTATAGCATCGATTCAATGAATGAGGGAATATACACATGACATTAAACAGGAAATAAAAACCAAATTGAATTGGTAAACAAATCTAATCATTACACCAATATTCCAGGGTAACTTTGGAGATGTCTACAAAGCGCGGCTAAAGACCTCCAACCAAGAGGTAGCTGTGAAGACCTGTCGGGTTGCGTTGCCCGAGGAACAGAAACGTACCTTTCTGCAGGAAGGTCGGATCCTGAAGCAGTACCAGCATCCGAATATCGTCCGGCTGATCGGGATAGCCGTGCAGAAGCAACCGATTATGATCGTTATGGAACTAGTTTCAGGTATTACTTTTGAAATAATGGTTTAAAACACTGTTTTTATGAACTACGAGATATTTACCATGATTTGGGAGAAGAGAACTAGGCCGCAATATCATAAGTAACTTATCTCGCTATCAACAACGATAGCGTCAGGTAATATTTTTATTATGTTTTGTTTGGTTGATCATAAGTCGAAAATATGTTTATTCAGAAACGTCTTAAAGCTAGGTGAGTCTAGCTAGATGCCAGTTCCACGACACCAAGCCTAACAGAACAGGCAGCAAACTAATAACCTAAACTATAAATGGTCTATTTGTATATGTTTCACGCAACAATAACCTATATACAATGGTATGTAGTTCATCCACACTGATTCTGTATGTATGTGGTATGTGTGGTGAGTTAGTAGTTTATAAAGATTTTTGACGTGACAACGTCTTATAATTCGATGGAGCCGGCTGCACGCACGAAAAAACATGACTCATGCGGCGTTACCTCGCTCTGAGGCGTTCCATTTAAGGCTTAAAGTGCAAGCGAGAGCGCGGAACGAGCGACAAAGATGCACAATCGGCCTCCGCGTTCGGCAGCGTTCGATATCTGTCTCTCTCCTACTTGAGTGAGCGTGCGTCCGCGTGGACAGCTGTATGACGTTGTCACGTTCAACTCTCATTCATCAGTAAACCGACTTTACAGACAACTGATTTTTTTAATTTTCTATATTTACTACAATTTTGTCACCAACGACACTGAGGTCCCCTCATTCTTTATTACTATTTTTATGAAGAACGAGATATTTGAGTTCAACTTGTGATCGTGGTGCATGCAACTGGGCCGAAATATCGCGAGTCTAAACTCAAAATTAAATCATGGTAAATATCCTGTTGTTTCAAAAGTTACATCCCTTGATTAGGAGGTGATAGCAAATAAGGAAAACTGTTATAGGTAGTGGTAATTAGTTTTGGGAATAGGACGTCCCTATTAAGATCAAGCAAGAAGTTACGTCTCTAGTGGAGAAAAAGAAGCGGAAGAAGACTTAAAGGTCGTTGGGTGTAAAGAGTTTTCGTCTTAACAGTAGGTACTATATCTAGGTACAGGCAGTTAAGCATACTTTTCTACATAGTGTGGGTCAATCACTCGTAATAAAAAACGTGCGCGTATAATTCTGGAAACTGGTGGGTGTTCTTTCTACTGCTACCAGTCGCACAGATTACTGTTATAGTTTCTACCAGAAACACAGAATACAACAATAGTTAGTACAGTGCGCTAGCTCTGTTTTTGAATCAAGTGGGCGCAGACAGAGGATAATACGTGTGTTATAATTTTAAACTTGCACTTTTGTAACAGGATATTCAGTCTGATATTTTTGGCAAAGTATTTTGGACGAATTCGTGGCCATGGTTTTTTAGTAACATGATTTCGGAGTATTTATTAATAATCGGTTGAAAATTTCAAGGTTTTTCACCAACTTCCATAAAAATATTTTTTTGTGCTTGCTACCGATTTAGGAAATTATTTTGTATGGAGAAATGATGAGACAACAACTCGTTTCAATCGTTTCTTTGTAACGTGTGTTGTTGTCTCATCTTATCTCCATACAAAAGAGAGAGACGTAGGTAAAAATAATTGTTCAAACAGATCAAGTAAAACTGCAACTTGCCCTTCAGAGTCCCACTTCATTCACAACATTTCGTCTAAGAAATATTGTTCTCATTTCGCCTATTTGTCTCTCTCTCTATTGTATGGCGAAAAGATGAGACAGAAAAAATACGTTACGTAGAAACGATCGAAACAATTGCTGTCTCATCAATTTTCTATACAAAAGAGAGAGACACGTGCTCACACGAAAACAATATTTGGTAGACGAAATGTGGTAGCAAAACTCCGACTTCTGGTATAGACAAACCAGTCTAAAAATGCACGCCCCTCCACCACGTTTTCTTTAAGTTGGCTCACAGCAAAGTACTTCAAAATGATCTTTGTGATGTAGGTATTATAGAACAATTTACTTTGACTGACTGAAGTAGTGGGACGTGCAGTTTAAGATTGGACGATCTCTACAGTTCTCCTAACCTAACTATCTTCACAGGTGGATCTCTCCTCACATTCCTGCGAACGCGTGCAACTACCCTCAGTTCCCGATCTCTCCTCGCCATGTGTCGCGACGCAGCCGCCGGGATGCGATATCTCGAGTCCAAGAACTGCATCCACCGAGACCTGGCCGCGAGGAACTGTCTCATAGGAGACGACAACATTGTGAAGATATCCGATTTCGGAATGTCGAGGGAGGAAGAGGAATATATTGTGTCTGGAGGCATGAAGCAGATACCGATTAAATGGACGGCGCCAGAGGCGTTGAATTTCGGTAAGCTTATTAGTCCTTTTATTTGTTTGTTCGGAAAGTACTTGGTTCGTTTGCATATTGTCAAGTTGTTGTACCTAGTGGCAGAGTCCGTGACATCGCCAAACCGGCTCTGTCGGAAGACTAGCGTTGGTTGCTAGCCAACCAACACATGATAAGTTGTGAAGTTTGCTTTGCACATCAATATTTTCTCTTTGTATTTTTTCTTTTCTTTCTCTTCGACTTCAAATAAAAAAGAGGTTCTAAATTCGGTTTTATTTTTAAATGTTTGTTATCGCATAACTTTATCATTTTAGAGCCGTTTTGGAAAAATCTTTTTATTTGAATGGTAATCAGATTAATCCTATTGAAAATTTCATCAAAATCGGTACAGCAAACTGTAGTCGGTGCAACAAATCTGCCAAGGAGTCGGTTTCCAACTTATAATTAGTACTTATTCTGTCGTATGATTAATTATGTAACGCTTGCCCGACTTGAAACAGTCGAGACACACTGACTAAGCTCATTATTCTTGACCTAGTTCAAGTTTCAAGAAACTGTCTGAATCAAATCTTTAAATTTAAAATGAATCCCTATTTCCCTTGGTCACGCCATCTCGCGTAAAAAATTGGTAGGGAGGTAGCTCAGAAATAGGAGACGGACATAGGATTTTCGGGACTTTTTATCCCGAAAAAGTAACGGAAAAGGGACGAGCGAAGGCGCTAGTATACAATAACAATAATAATTTACCTTTTATTAGACTATTAAAGTTTTTTTTCTATCAATGCAATTATTATCAGTGCATACTTAATCCATAAAAAAATCATAAAAGCTCATTTTATGATCAGATAATACTTTGATATGCTCCATCTATTCTTGAAAAACGAACACTATCTTTTATTGATTAAATCTAAATGCCACGTGATGCACGTGAGTTAGGTCACGACTAACTTCATAGTTTCGTTTTTCATACAACTATTTTTCTATACTAAAGCCTGCGCGTATCTAGGCGATGGCGATCAGCTGAAACGCTGTCAAATATCGCTGTCATATGTGACAGCGTTTTATACCTATAACGTGTTAATATTAGTGTTAATTAATATTTTATATTAATAGTTTAGAATCTTAGATCTATACGAATGTAATGAACTTTATGATTATTATGTGCCTTTTGATTGTAATCTGTTTTGTAAATTTAAATAAATAAAATAGTAACAATAATAGTACCTATAATACAAACAATAATAATTAAATAATCTACATATTATATTTCTTAAAAGTTAAATGAATACTTATAATTTAATGTTAATACTTACTTAATTAATTTTGGAAATAAAGGCTTTATTTATTTATTTATATGTGACAGCGTTTCAGCTGAGCCATCGCTATCGCCTAGATGTGTGCAGGCCTTTAGGTACGCGTCAGATAAGACTGCGCATAGATGTATTTTTATAACGCTTTTATTAGCTTCACCTGTATGTATGTATGTATGTATGTATGTATGTATGTATGTATGTATGTAACCGACCCCTTTGAGCTCGATTTTGTCCTACTTTGAACGATCAGATATGATTCAAACTTTGCACACCTGTCAAAGGTCGATGACAATGCAATAATATGAAAAAAAAAATAAAAAAAATGAAAAGAAATAAAAAAAAAATAAAAAAAACCTACTTTGAATTCAAACTTTGTATACCTGTCAAAGGTCGATGACAATGCAATAATATGAAAAAAAAATAAAAAAAAAATGAAAAAAAATAAAAAAAAATAAAAAACCTACTTTGAACTATCAGATTTGATTCAAACTTTGCACACCTGTCAAAGGTCGATGACAATGCAATAATATGAAAAAAAAAAAATGAAAAGAAATAAAAAAAAAAAAAACCTACTTTGAACGATCAGATTTCATTCAAACTTTGCACACCTGTCAAAGGTACATCACAATCCTAAATATCAAGATTACTACATAATAATATATATAGTTTAATCGAAAGTACCTACTTACCTTAAAACCTCGGCCTGCCTCCATGTTTGCTATACCCTATGCAGGGTCCATGTGATACCTACTTACACCTAAAAACTATGTATGTACAAACTTAACCATGTGTAAAGCAATAAATATATTGAGTATTGAGTATTGAGTAGGTACAAAGGACAATGCAATAATATGAAAAAAAAGAAACTAAAAAGTTGAAAATAAATTATAGTTTAAAAAACTAAAAAAAAACGCTTTTATAACTAATTGAACTAAAAAGTTAAAAATAAAACTGTAATAATCAATTGAAAATTTATATTATTGTACAAAAAGCGTGGGGGGCTTGATTTTGATTGTTGTAAATATTTTATCAATAGTTTATTATATTATCTGAAGTTATTATAAAAAGCACCCCACGCTTTTGTACAATAATATAAAATTTCAATTGATTATTACAGTTTTATTTTTAACTTTTTAGTTCAATTAGTTATAAAAGCGTTTTTTTTTAGTTTTTTAAACTATAATTTATTAGATCTACCCTTGTAGTTTGTTTTTTCCGTAGTAAATCACACTACACGTGATTTTCCTACATTTTTGCATTATTTTATTACCGTTAATATTTAATGACGTAGGTAAACATGAGCTGTAAACTTAGTTTGTTTATTATTTATAGGGAAATATACGTCTTTGTGTGACGTGTGGAGCTACGGAGTGCTGATTTGGGAGATCTTCTCGAAAGGAGACACTCCATACGCAGGGATGAGCAATTCCAGGGCCAGAGAGAAAATTGATACCGGTAAGTTGAGAAAGATATATACTGTAATCAAATGAGTAGGTTATCTTTCTCTCTTCTTCTTCCTGCCCTTATCCCATTTTATGTGGCGTCGGCACAATATGTTCTGCTCTATCAGCCGTCATCTGGCCTTTTAGCTTTTTGTGTGGTAGTAGCTTTGCCTTCTGAGCCATAGGTCGTGGGTTCGATCCCCACCGAGAACAAATATTTGTGTGGTTAACACAGATGTTTGTTCTCTGTCTGGGTGTTATATTGTATTATAGGTATTTACAAAAAAAATGTACATAAGTATTATATCAGCTTTATGGGTTCCATAGTACAAGCTCTGCTTAGTTTGGGGCTAGATAGTGTTGGGTGGATTGTCTATAATATTTATTTATTTATTATCTCTGTATTCACTTATTTCTTATCCATGTCATCTTTCACACTGTTCATCAATCTTTTCTTTCTACCTCTGCACACATAATATATCCATCAGTAGTATAGTAGGTTATCTATCTATTCCCTGGAAAACTAATATTGTTTTAACTTTTGAGCTAGTGTGGCAATGGACAGTTCTTGAAAAACAGACAATAAACATTCTTCAATGGCTACCACGAATGGTCCCGAGGTACCGAGGACATTGAAATAGTTCTTTCTGTTTATTTATAAGGGAGGCCTATGTTCAGCAACGGACTTCTCTCGCCTAAGGTAAAATAAGTATGAGGAACCCCAACCCCCTTTATTGTTTTTCTTTCTATTTTTGAGTGAAAATCTTAATGCGTTTCACAGAATACATCTACTTACCAAGTTTCAACAGTATAGTTCTTATAGTTTCGACGTGACGAATCCATAAGGGTTCCATTTTTTGTAATTTGGCTACGGAGCCCTAAAAACACGGTGCTCAGTAACACAACGCTATTTTTTCATTTCCAGGATACAGAATGCCGGCGCCGGAATCCTGTTCCGAAGATGTGTACGCACTGATGCTACGTTGTTGGGAGTATGAAGCAGACAAACGGCCACATTTCCACCAAATCTACACTATGATAGATACCATATACAACAGGTAACATTGTATATGGCCCTTCAATAAATATGTAAGAATTAATTGATATATCAATAAATATTTTGTTTTTATATTGTCTGTAGCTAAATACGATTTAGGAATGTGTTTTCCGTGCGAGTTGTGTTGAGAAACATTCTTATTATTAGATAATGTTACCCTTTAAGAACTGATGAAAAAAATGTGTGTTCATGAATCATGTATTCATTTTGAATGTATTTTTTCTCTGTATTGTGCAGTTGATTATTTTAATGTTACATTTAATGAATTTATTCGTAAGTACAAGCTAAATTCCTGAATGTTAAGCAAAATATTAATTAGCGAATATTAGTAGGTTACTGCAACGGCCAGCAAGAGGCATTGATGGACGAACGTAAGCCGAGGCCCATAAACGTGAGTCCATCAATGCCTTATTATGTTTTGGACCTTTTTAATTGAAAATAAAACCTTTGATAAGTTACCTCCTTGGTCGCATGGTTCGGAGTAGATCGTTCCATTTTTAAATTACTCTACTATGAGCATGAGCTTAGTATGTAATGGCCGCTAAAAACGACAGATATGGATTTTCATACAACTTTTGCCGGCCGCTACTCGCAAGTTTGGCCAGTAGGTACAGCAATTTCTATTTATCTCGAAGAAGGTTGTCAAAATAATGCTCACCAAACATGTTTGAGATAAATAACCTTGTTATGTATTATTGCAATGGTTGATATCATTTGAATGGTACTTCTTAGCAAGTAGGACGTAATTTCAAAGTGCAGTATAGTTTTAGTAATTATTCCCAACAAAAACATTGATATTTTAAACTGCACGCCGAAGCTTAACCGATCTTAGTAGTAACAAAAGATAGGAAAGATCTTATTTGTCTGTCGCATCATTATCTGAAACTAATTCTAACAACGAGCGTAACTTTCGAGCCATACGTTTATTTGTGACTATACTTTATGTACTTGTGTTTATGTAAAATTGTGTTGTATTGTAGTGTTGTCTGACTGACTGTGTTTGAATGAAGTACAATTCATTATTTTAACTTAGGTCTGTATCTAAACAGTGCTGATAAGTGCCTTATTATATAAAATTATATGTATTGTATGTTTTTTTAATGTTTTTTATCAGCCAAGTAACGGTATTAATAATGTGTAAATACATGACTGGTGGAGTTAGATTAAAAACACGTACCTATGTACCTACTTATTAACTTTTACCGAAGTTGTTTGAATAAAAATTATATAAAATCAATTAATTGCAATAATTGTGGCAATTTAAAATGTTGTGATAATCTGTGCTTCCGATTTACAGATATTAGTATTTTGTACAATTATTATTATACTAATTAAATTCTTATAACATTGTTTTATTATCTGTCGTACCTTTATTAGCAATGGCATCAACATTGATGCCAAAATACAACATTGAAGCAAGCAAGTTCAATTCACAATCCGCTCATAACAGTTTTATAAAATCTTGGTTATTTCCTCAGGGCTAAAATTAATTCAATAATCTATATAAGAAGTACTAATATTATGAAGAGGAAAGATTTGTATTTTTGTGTGTGTTTGTAATGACTAAACTCGAAAACTACTGTGCCAATTTCAAAAACTCTTTCACCATTGGAAAGCTACATTCACCCTGAGTATTATAGGCTTATTTAAGTTTCAAAAAATTATGTACACCCGTGCGAAGCCGGGACAGGCCGCTAGTTAAATATACTGGAATATATCAGCACAGGATCGCACAGAGTGGTGGGGATAAGGGGAGGCCTTTGCCCAACAGCAGGAAGGCTCACAATAATAAAATTACATGTATTTGCAAATAATTTATTACCAATAACTATGTATACAATTTCATAAGTTCGTCGCTAACAGCTGCGGGGGTGAGTATTCCTATATCCGTGAATAATAATGAAATGAAATACGGTGGGGTGTAGTCTACCATCGGATGTTGTTTGGACAAGTCCTTGTCAGATTTCAGAACACTCGATAGATATTTGAACTCCTTAGGAAGGTCTTTTTGGTTGAGAGGATATATTCGCGAGAATTTGAAACTTTCCGTGAGGACGTATACTGTTTTCTTCAGTTCTAATGCTGCCATCGCTATTGCGTAGGTTCCGATCTGTGAATTTTAAAATAACAAATAAAGCAAGTGTAAGCGTAAATAAAATCCTATTTAAAGCACCGGTGATCGCGCCTTACTTCAGAATATTGTTACCAATAGTAATGATTTTAACCCAAGAAATTAATTTGGATTTGTTTCTTTAATGTCGTGGGATCGGGTCGGACTGGGCCGGAAGCCACCATTGTTCGAATTTTTCTATTTCATTTCTCTTTAACTGTATGAACGAACGAATCTGATCTAATTTTACATTTAGGTCGCAAGAGCTGGCACTTAGCCTGCGTGAGCCTCTTATCCTACGGTTGCCACAAGCCCCTTATGCGAAGCTCGAGGGGGGCCCGGAAGGCAAATGCCTTTTTGACTGTGGCCAGTCCGACGCTGGCGTGGGATGACAGGCCTTTTAGCTCAGTTGGTAGTAGCTCTGCCTTCTGAGCCGTAGGTCGTGGGTTCGATCCCCACCGAGAACAAATATTTGTGTGGTGAAGACGTTTGTTCTCTGTCTGGTTGTTATATTGTATTATAAGTACGTATTTACAAAAAAAAATTAAGTATGTAAGTTTTTATTAGCAGCTATCTGGTTCCCATAGTACAAGCTCTGCTTAGTTTGGGGCTAGATAGTGTTGTGTGAATTGTACAATATTTATTTATTTACCTGTTTTCTCACTATTTTAGATATCAGTATTTTTTATAAAAGTAGTGTATACCTTGTTAATAATGCCGCCGCTCTCCGTGACCCCTTCAGCGCCAAACATGACGATATCCACTTGCTCCATGATATAGCCCACCGCAGAGTCTAGGATGAGCGTCGCGTCTATGCCGGCTGCTTCTAACTGCTTGTGCATTTGTATTCTGCGGGTAACAAGAACACTATGGTGCAATGAACTGAATTAATCTCATTTCATCTTAATTTTCGTAGCTAGTTTTTATTTTCTTGTTAAGTTTTTGTTTTGTATATAACTCTGTATTTTATTTTTTTTATTTTGTGTGTGTTAAATCTAGACATATAAAGTTTTTATCTATCTATCTAATTAGGAATAAAACTTAATATGCCCAGGCGTACAACAGTAATCTGTACCAGAAGATTTTTATTTCTTTTTTGGTTTTCCGTATTGCTGTATAGATACGCGAGAGTTCTCAGTATGCTCAATAGAAGTGCTCCTTGCGTCTCTTACTTGGGTTAAATAAAAATAAAGTTTGACTTGGACGGACTTTTTTGGTAGTTACCTAATACATATTTTTTACGAAAGACCCCTAAAAGAAATCTAGCGGTAGTCCAAGCAGCATATTTGTTATGGCATGTCCACATTTTGCAGTAATTGTTATACTCACAGAATATGCAATAGAGGATATAGACACTACTGAAACATACATCATTTGTACAGGTTTTTTTTTCAATGAGTAGAAAGTTCTCGCCTAAATATTATCGACAAGCTATCACATTATAAGTACAGGTAAATAATAAATAAAAAGCCCATTTATTCCATAACTTAGTAACTTAATTTTGTACATATTTTTATGCATAAAAAATACTTATTTAAACTTAATTGTAATTTAAATACTTACATCATGCACATTAAGTATAGATAACTCACCCTATATTATCAGGACCAGATATTGTAACAAATACGTGAAACCGTTTATTATTCTTGGCGGCTTCTAGCATTGCTAAGAGAACTACTCTTGACTTTGAGTGGGTTAAAATATTCTGCAAAGAAAAAATATCCTTAAATTAGAAGCATTAAGAACATACTTGCATGCATGAAAGTCCTGAGACCAGGAGAGAGATGAGTATGAATGTAGATGGATATGTGTAGAGTAGAGATGGTCAAATAAAAGATTGATGAACAGTGTGAAAGATGGCATGGATAAGAATAGAGTAAATACAGAGATGACGGCTGACAGAGGAGAATGGAAGAGGTGAACATGAGATTAAGTGGGCAGGAAGAAGAGTAGATGTATCAATGACTAACCAAAGACGGCCAGTCTTTGGTTAGCTCATTTGCTCAAATACATTTTTTATTTTTTTTAAATGTTAATCTACACTTTTCTTCAACTTAATAAAGTTTGCCAGAAATAAAGACCAATATAAAAGCCAGCCACATTTATGTCAGTGTACAGTTATGGATGGTATGGTAATAAATGGTAAAAATCTGTTTGTTTGTAAATCAAACAACCTTAAAGCGTACTTACACATCCTTCTCTAATAAAAGGTAGTGCTGCATTGGCAATCTTTGCTCGAGATTGTAACAGGCTATCTAGGAATGTATGGCCACGCTGTAGCATTATCTGCTTGGTGTCTTCAAATGACTGAAATGGTTTAAAACTCAATGTAAGTATTTATCCTAGAACCAACAACATTAAACCATATTTTTGCATCACTTACAGATAACAGATATTATTTTATTTATTTCATCTGGTCCCACTGCAGGTCAAAGGCCTCCCTACGAAAGTAAACAAGCCTTTGCATGTATTGTAGATGATTTATATAGCATCAGGGGTAACTGATGATTACTCATGCCCCTAATTACAGGACGCTACAGTGCCTGGGACAGGATTTTAGATGGAATAGGCTTGCCCAGCACCTATACCATTCTGACAGCTTAGTCGGCCTAATCCATAGGAAAGACATGGTCAATATGTGCAGAGCTGACTAAGTGCAGGTTTCCTTATGATGTTTTGTGTACATTTGTGAGTGCCCTGGCGGTCTAGTGGTAGCGGCCCCGCCTTCAGATCCTAAGTTAGGTAAGGTAGGTTCAAATCCAGTTACAATTATGCAGGTAGACATGTAAGATAATTTACTTACTGAGCACTAACCTTTTCATCAAGCTTTGTATAAGTGATAAATCTCATGAAGAGTTCGCAACAGGAATTGATAGCCGTGACGGGCTGGTCACAGCTTCTCATCACTTCTACCGCCAACTGCAGATTCAAGTGTAGCTCCCGCACTGTAGTTCCTGAAACGCGTTCATTCAAAAACATCCTTCAACCACTTCACTTCAGTATTAAGAACAATCTGTCTGGGCCAACTAAGCAAATTCTACATGCATGATGCAATATCAAAATATATCATTACCTTTGTATTGGTCTATCACAGCTAATAAAGTTTTGATAGCGGCTATTCCTACTGAAATATCTTCTTCATTCTCCAGAATCTTGAGGAAAATGTCCTGAATTTCTGCAATGAAAACGAAACACGAAAGTTTTTCTAGTGGATTCAAATACGATTTGATTTTGTAAGGATGGTTTTTGATGTATGTGCTTGCCTTCTTTCTTCATTTTTGAATAGTTTAATTGCTGTTGTATTTATAAGATTACCACTTTTATATAAAAATGTAGCGTGTTTACTTTACGTAAACACAACAGCAACAGCTGAAATTACAAGCAAAAATTATAACCTTAAAAATTCTATTGACAGACAGCTACTTTAATTTGTCACTGTCATAGTTTTTTTTTAACTCCACTCATTCCACCAGGGTAAACAAACGAGATTCATTATGAGGAAACTGCAACTTCGCCTGATTTTTCCCTATTAGATTCTCTATTTCTCCCGTTTCCTCCTCTAGAACTGTATCGATTTTGATATTTTTTCAAATTAATATTAAATAGGGCTTTGGTTAGACAACCTAAAAGTTATTCTTTATTGTATAAATTCATCAAATTCGTGTACTGGACGCTTCGACCATTTACCTAACTGGACGTCTGATAGGAGCGGTAACATTGCTAAATATTTTGAAGGTGCCTGAAGTAGGCCTGAAGTTTATAATTTATTGGGAAAAACGCATACAATGGGCATACAGCTGGCTGTACATAAATAAAACCGCTTAATTAAAATCGTTCTACCTAGACATGTATATGAGGACTCATTGATTGGAAGGACTCGTACATTTTCTGGTCAATTTTGAACCAAGGAAAAAACCCCTACTACTCCATTTCCTAGAGCCGATGATGATGATGACAACCTACCACCGTCGCGATGGGGTTCTAAAAGAGGGTCTATCTCTTAGACAAAAGTTATATCTAGATACCTACCTAGTTACTTTCAGTTCAGGTAAGGTAAAGCTACTACACTAGGTCCCAAGGTAGGCCACCTTATCCCCCCTTACATTTACCTACTAGGCAGACTGATGGTAAGCTACAAAAATTTTCCAACACATTTCCTTCGCGATGGAAATGACGAATGGTGCAATCGTAGATTACCTACCGAGGGAAAGTCATGGCCACCAGCAAGCCGTAAGTTAGCTCAAAGTCTTACACACCGTCGGTTTGCCAACACGCGTTAGGTAGCACTAAGAAATCTAGTGCCGTACGAAACATTTCGACACTATAGTACCTGCCCTACTAAGCAATTTAGTGACTGTTGCTCGTGGAAGCCATGGGAAACTCTGCATCGGTCAAGCTGAACGATAAAAGGCGGTGGCAGTAAGTTATAACAAGTATTGGATATCGATAGCTATTACTAAAATAGTTTAATTTTTCCGATTAATAAGGAAGTGATGCATTCAGATGCATTCCATATATCCTACAGCTGTCTAGATTGGGTATATTTATTTATGTTGATAATTTAGGGTCTTTCCTGTTTACGCGCCGATCGATACATTCATGTAAAGTAGGTAAGTACCTAGATGTGGTATCTAAGTAGAATGTGGGTTACTATGTGTATGTTGGTTGGTCTTTGATTATTCATCAGAATAAGGCCATCAATGCCATCATGTAAAGAACGCTCGCGGCCTAGTGGTAGCGGCCCCACCTTTCGATCCTAGGTCGTGGGTTCAAATCCAGTCGTGTACAAATGAGATTTTCTGCCCAAAAAAATATGTAGACTATGGCAGTGCTCTCAAACGGTGAAGGAAAACATCGTGAGGAAACCAGCATGACGTATAAAAAGTTCATAAATACTCGTATATTATGTCAAGTGCACGAAAGGTGCGTCTTTGAGGCGCACTTAAAATCCTTTCACCACACTTGGCTTGAAAGAACCAAACCAAATGACACGATAAGAAGAAAAGTCAAGACCAAGATAGAGCAAGTCCATAGGTCCTCCATAAATATTGAATCTTCATGTCCTCGGTCCATAGGGTTGAGGTCATTCTACAGTTCTTCTTGTTCGTGATTCGAGAACCTGTCGTTCAAAGAGATAAATGGCCTGCCCTGACACTTCACCTTGCTAATTCTGAGAGCTACCTGTGACCTTACTTCTGCTACGGATATCCTTATATACCCGAGTACCGGTATTTGGTCGGTTCGTTTAATTATATACCTACCAAATCTACTCTGTAACTTTTCATTTTTTATACCACCTCAGCGAGGAAATGACTAAAATGCAAAAAAGAAAATGGCGCGCGTAAAGCAAATTAAAATAACAGAATAACACACCAAGAAGGTTCCGAGTCTGAGTTTTTAACAACTTAAAAAAGGTTGTATCATTGTATGATAAATTCGGTACCATGATGGAGGTTGAGGATGGAAGTCAGTAGGTTTAATCATGTTTTGAATTCACAAACTTAAGTAGGTGATAGACGTACGAACTTAAAGTACGCGGTTTTTAAGATCGCGAACTTACTCGGCTCGACGTTGGTGACACACGTGAAGCTTACTCACTCTGTATTGCGATGTCGTCGACTGTAGAAGCTTTGTGTTATTTAGGAATAATATCGTATTAGGTACATTTTAAAAACTAAAAAAAAGAAACGAAGTCGAAAAGTGTGGGTAAAGAACTGGCTTACGAAAAGAGAGCGTTTATCACATGTGAATTTAGTAAGAGAGTTACATGAAGAGGAGGAAGATTTCCAAAATTATTTCAGAATGCATCTCTTAATCGTAGCCTCTCTTTCCACCTTACGTATAATTTCTAATAAATTATTGTATGCTTGAAGCTTCATATTTTTGTCTTTGTAATTGTTGCTTCTAATTTTCCAAAGACAAGGGTAATTTCGGAAAGCTTCTATGAATTCGGTTAGCAGTTCATGCGATTATGTTCGGAAATCACACATTTTGAAATTTCTGAAATTAGCAAAAAATGCAAAAATTAACACAACAAGCGTGCGCATCCACGAACTGGAGAAACAAAGTGGCGGCTCGCGGCTCGCAATGCTGCCACACGTTCGAGCCATGACGAGCTACGAGCAAGATTTCAGACCGGTTGGATCGCCGACGATTTTGCTCGGCGGTTTTAAAGTACGCGTACTTACGGTGACACACAAGCGAAAAAGCTCGGCGAGCCATAAGTACGCGTACTTACTCGTACGTCTGTCACCCACTTTAGTGCACATGATGTTCTAAATTCAATGTACTCCTCTAGCGGATACAAACGGCTTTGCACTGAGATAATATCGAAGAGCAAAAATACACTTTCCGAGTGTGTAAGTTTTGATAGTAAATACCTACTGCCGAACCCGCAGAACACCTTAAAATAGGTCGTTATGAATATACTCACTCCATTCTTATATTCTAAGAGCGGCGGATAATATCCCCGAACGTCCATCGTATTCTCAGCAATAGAGACCGGAAAAAAAGAAAAATTCGAATAGAGACTAGATTTGCGGAGCGGACTTCCCGGTCCCAAAGACATAAACGCGTTCCTAGTGCTACGAAACAGCTACGAACTTTTCAACAACTTTTTAAGTTGTAGAAAAATAAATTCATTATAGAAAACGTACTAAGTAGTTGTAAATACTTGGAAAGGCATGCATTGAGAACACTAGTAGGTAATGACGTACGAACAACAATAAATTATCAACGGTTGTAAAAGTAAAAGTAAAAATGTGTCAAGACTCAGTAGTAAGGAAATACATTATAGGCAAGAGTGTCTTTATAATCCATTATTATTTAAGAGTTGGTACGTCTAATTCATGTGAAGCAATTAGAATCGTCTATTCGACCTTCAATTAGTGTCTAGGTCACGAGAGCAAAAACATTCGTCTCGCTAACTGTATTGAACTACTAAGATGATTAGGATTGCGCTAGCTCAGGTTAGGTAGGTAAGGAAATTAAAAAAAAAGGTTAGGTTAGTACTAATATTATACTCAGGCTTGATAAAATGCACTCTAAGGCCCGTATTCTGAATACGGGGAATAGTGCTTGAGTCTGAGTCAAGCAAGGAATAATTACTCTCTAAACGAGAGGAGTCGAGCTTCAAGCAATCTCAAACAAAGATTTTTTGTCATTTTTCAATAGAGAACTGTCAAAAAATCTATGCTTGAGGCTCGACTCAGACTCAGGCCCGTATTCTGAAACAGTGCTTAAGTCTGAGTCGAGCCTCAAGCACAGATTTTTGACAGTTTTTAATGGAGAACTGTCATAAAATCTATGCTTGAGGCCCGACTCAGACTCAAGCGCTGTTTCGGAATACGGGCCTAAATCACTGTTTCTAAAAGTACCTACCTAATTTCTATTTATGATCAGCCGGTGTACTCTTGAACGCGATTCAGATCTAAATTTTAAGTTTTTACGGAATTTTGGCAGAAAACTCATAGGATTTCTGTACTCTAGTGTTCCGGGTGCCTTCAGATGAAGAGAAAAGGGCTTCAGCCCTTCCTTAAGATGGGTCCGCAACCGCAAGGATAAGCGCTGACGGGGTTGTGGATCGAAACGAAGCCATGATCTCGTCCGCCTAGCGCAAATGTAGAGGAACACCCCAGGGGTTTTAGTCAGTAGCAAGAGTCTGACATAACCCACTAGTTCCCCCGGCTAGTAGGTATCCATAAAGGATTTCTCCTGGGCCAAAAAAAAAAAGGACTGCCAAAGAAGACATCAGTCACTTTGAGCACCAGAACAACAAATAAGTTGGTGACTCTAATAAACGTCTGCTCTATGCAAGTGACAGTCAGCTCAGCACATTAGATAAATCTAACGAAAGTGCAAATGCACTTAGCTTTCTAATGGCCATTGCCGTTTATTGGTAGTTGTTAAGCCAGTCATGGTGTGACCAATGTGGCCATATAGAAGACATAATATTTAAAGACATTTAATAATATTACTTGTATATTTATAAATGAATCTATTGAAACATTGAAATTGACATTGAAAATCTCGGTCGGCCCGAGAATTAGGCCCCAGGGCTCAAACTCAAAGTTGTTTGCTGCGAAAATGCGATATTTCATGTTTAGGCACCGACTGTACTGTATCTATGTGCCTAATTATTGCTGCTGTCTGTACTTCGTATAATGTACACGATTAGGGTGACTCCTTGCCTAGGTACATGTATTGCCACATAACTTACTGTCAGATAGCAGACATTACTCGGTTTTTGTCTGGTTTTTGTATTACGAAACGTAGATTAACTTTGTTGTACTATACCTAGTAGCTAACTACATAGTTACAGAGTAGGCAAGTCGGTTTGGCCGTTAATAATATCTAATAGGCGATGGTTACTCAACATCAGGTGGTTATATGCTTGTTTAATCAGCAAGGTTTATAATATTACTATTTATTTAATTAATTCGAACGGTTTACTGCGACACGAATTAATAAAAGAAAAATAAGATGAAATGAACATGTAAGTTATCCATGTAGGTCACCTATGATACTACCTACATACAGGCTACTATCTCTTTGTCAATCGATTTACATAGTAAAGTACCTATTTTAATGCCCTCGCTTGTTTTTGCTGAACTCAACTTCATGCAATGCAAGTGCTATGCATGCATCTACTTTATGACCGTACCTACTATTATCTTATTCTGTGACCGGCTTGGCTTATCTGTGCTTGTTAGCACGATTCGACACAAGACAACACTGACATTGATAGTGATCTTAACCTTTATCTAATGTAGGGCATTGTCATTGTCAGCAGGTGCGGCTTGTTCCACTGGCATTGCAAAACTGAAGGTTCTCTTGTATCATTTTGAAAACCTTTATGGGCCGGTTCAGGGATTGCTAATCCTGGATCAAAATTTGATATAAACATCTGTCAAATATTTTAATGGTCCTTTATACGATAACTTATAATATATGTATAAGTCTATCTAAGGAACTTATTTATGTATTTACAAAATATAAGGTAGATATTACTTATATCAGCTTTATCTGATTCGTAATAAATAATATTATATATAAATAAATATTGGGGACAATCTACACAACACTTTCTAGCTCCAAATTAATCAGAGCTTGTACTATGCCAGATGCAGATACTGATATAATACTTAAAAACGTTTTTTTATTCCGTGTTCATCAAATAAATATTTGTTCTCAGTGGCGATCGAACCCACAACCTACACCGCAGAAGGTAGACTACCAACTGAGCTGGCAGACCAGTCGGTACCACAAACAAGCGATAGTACAAGCTTTGCTTAGTTTGGGGCTAGATGATGTTATTTGGTATTTATATGTGGGTAAGTCAATATGTTTAATAAGTAGAGAGTGATTGATATCAGAATATCACGTTTTTAGCTTATGAATGCCCCGTCGCGTGATGTTGTTTTAGTTAGGTATGGTTCATAGTTGAATACTTATAATTTATAGAAGTGATAAGTATAAAAACGACATTATGAAACGATGATTCCGAATCATCCTTTAGTTGACTTTCAGAGCTCGTGAGAGCTTGATAGCATTTCTTCTCAAATCACAACAAAATTGGTAGAAAAAAAATATCAAGTTCCTGATAAAATGAATAACAACCTCTTTTAAAAAAAATATTATTTTAATCTGTGACAAATTTTGATCTCTGGTTGTTTTTAAAAATGGAATTTCTGTCAAGAAAAGTAAAGTCGTACAGTCAAAATCAAATTGATGCACGTCAAGTTAATGGCGCGGGTGATAGTTCTCGCCAAAAAAAACGGTAAGTTTTTGAACAAATACCCAGTGAAAAAAATATCAATTTGAACCTTTAAATCAAACCAGACAAATAGCAAATAGTAGGTACGTTTATTTATGCCAAAAAGCATAGTGTGGTTCATTCAACTCCATACTTACGGCATGAATTTTATGAACCACTTTTATTAAGCAGATAGATCACCTGATGTTGAGTGGTAACCATCACCTATAATAAAGCATTGCCTAGTAAGGCACTCGAATGATTAATTGTTATTACCTATATAATTATTTTTACTGTAAGTATAAATAATTTTCCTACTTTTTTAGTTTTTTTACGAACTGTGAAGATAGTCGTCCCTAGAAGGTATCAACGGTAAATTGAAACTTCAATTTATTATTATATTTTGTAGAGAAGTTTTCATAGTATGTAATAAACAAAGTAGATGGCGCTACGTTGCACCGTTCATATCGGCTCCGTAAACTTTTATTAAAAAAAAATATAAACAAGCAATAAACGAGTGTTCTAAATGCTACAGCAGCAAAATTAATAAACTAAGAGCTTGAGTAAATGTTTGCTTAACGAAATTCGCAAAATTACTAACAATAAAGTGGAAAATAAAGTGACGACAGTGAACTCGGAACTTACAATAAACAAAGTGATCGTGTGTATGTAAGGTGCAGAAGCTAAACTCTGTGTTTAATAAATAATACATACATAAACTATCAGTGCAGTGTAAAGTGATTAAATCTGGACAAAAAGACCAAAACAACAGTGCCTCTCGCTAAAAACAAAAGTTGACGGTGGCAAAATATTAATCAAACCCAGATAAAACAGAACTACCGGACACCTAAAAATAATACGAGCGACCAAATCACTAAATTCGACCTTCACTGGAACGACACTGGCTGGCCGAGCGTTAACGTACGCCGACTGCCAAGTAAAACACCTGAGTTCGCGTCTGGCCGACATACACTTTTTGCATTCAAGTTTTTGTTTCTTGGACTAATATTTTATTTTGATCACACCTGGTTTGAAATAGCTCTTTTGTTCACAATAGAGAACAACAAATAAGTGACAATGGACGAGCTAATGCAAGCAATCATGTCAATTGGGAAACAACTCCAAGAAACCGACGCTAAACTTTCTTCAAAAATGGATGTGCTAGATGGAAAACTAGTAAATTTCCAAAAACAAATTGAAGTAATAAAAACAAAACAAGAAAAACAAGAAGAACGTTTAGATTATCTTGAAAAAGAAATACGGGTTCGAAATTTAGTCATATTTGGCGTGCCTGAACAAGAACAGTCTTACTCGGACCTAGAAAAAATCATCCTAAAAATTTTCTCGGAGGATCTGCAAGTAGAATGCTTTTTGAACGAACTTCAGCACGTAAGACGCATTGGGAAGAAAGGAGAAAACCCTAGACCCATCAACGTGGGTCTTACTACTTATGGCAAAAAGATTCTAGTAATGAAAAGTAAACACAAACTTGATAACACCGATTATTATATAAAAGAAGATTTCCCTCCAAAAGTCCTTCAGGAACGTAAGGACCTACAGGAGCAACTAAAGATAGAAACAGAAAAGGGAAACCAGGCCTTCATTAAATACAATAAATTAGTCGTTCGAGAGTCAAATACCACACAATATGACAAAGCCATCAGCTATGGAAAAACAACAAAAAAGAGAGCTCCACCTAGAGAACCAAGCCCAAGCACGAGTCGAACTGAAAGCAGTAGAGCAGCGAAAAAGAGCAGAATATATACCGAAAACAGAAATATAACGCACTACCTTTCGCTTCACACAAAAGAGCCAATTACCAAAACTAAGAACAACTTAAATGATCTATAGCAACCCGCACCGCCTTCTCCAAATTACCATAACAAAAATTACTACACAAAAAAAAAAAAAAAGCATCCCAATACGGCTGGTCACCGCGGGAGAGCTAGACCAAAACCCTCCAGTTCAAGAAAAGAAAATACCCAACCAGGGACACAGGAAAACTTTATTTAAATAACCTACAATGCAAGGTCCACTGTCCAGTCCACAGAAGAAAGAATGTTAACATTATAATTTGCTTTATAAAACATGACAAACCACTGGAAAGAACTGGGGGAGGCCTTTACCCGAGAGAGGTCCTAACAAAGAAATGCTGTAAAATAATAAATAAACTATAAAATATGTATGAATTAATAAATGAAAAATAACAAGATTATACAAATAAAAAATGTGAATATACCTACCATTTTAGAAATGCATGTGATAATGAACTATAATAATTAAGTATTATGTGAATATTGTTAAATTGGAATAAATAGGCTTTTTTATTTTTATTTTTATTTTTTATTTATTTTATTTATAATAAACAAAGTATTTTTTAAGAGGAATTCGTTTGATGCTAGGGTAGTAAGCTGCTTAAATCTTATTTAGTCGGTTCCCTTTTTTAAATGTAAAAATCATGGTTTCAAGCTTATTAACTTAAAACTTGTACGTAATGGAACTTAAGTATCTAACATACAAAATTGGAGAACTTAGAGAAAAAAACCTAATTATTTTTATGTACTCGAGCAAATAGTAGAATATTAATAGTTATTAGTGTATAAAATATAAAGTAAATAGTTATGATGAACAGGGACAGGGTTAATTTTAAGCTAGGTTCTTAAGAAACTAACCTTCATGCCTATAAACATGAAAGTTAGCTTGCTAGAAATATTAGTCACTGGAAAAGAGGTTCCTTAGCGGTGCGGGCTTGCCACAGCGCATTTTCCAATGCCTTCACGTCACGTCTACGTGCGTCTTGGCCTACTAAACTCGGAATAGATACAAAGACGGGAATCTAATGTAAAATTATATACCTATCTAAAACTATTAGTGTAGCTTATAACGTATACTGAATTTCTTTTATTATTTATATCAAAAAAGTTCTGAAGCAACACTTTTTTCCAGGCAGAAGGAGCTGTATGAGTTGCTCTTGCAATCAGGACGACAAACTTTGCCCAGCGACGTTTAGGTAGGCCGTAGGTCCGTAGCCGTAGCACTTCGTAGAATCGTAGGCGCTCGTAGCAGTAGAGTCCCTTTGTATTGTCAATTTGGTGTTACGTCATTGTGTAAGGGTAGATCTTGTTTGCTTTTGTTCTGAAAATGCCGGCGGGAAAATAGTCCTGCGTGTTTGAGAGACCCATTCATAAACTACTTGACTGAATTTCAGAAAAACATTTAGAAAATCATTTGCATCTCAATAATAGATTTGTTAAATCATTCTTTAACAATAAGGATAAACAGTTGTGATTTTCTAACAGCGAAATAATTGGAATAGATATATCTACATCTAGGCTAGTAAGAAAATAGGTACGCGATTCATCGTGGTTTTCCATTCGGGCCCGATTCCATTGAGTAAGCACACTTGAATACCTAGTTCTCAAAAGCCTTTGCGAGCGATTCCTAATAGAGAATTTCAAATACGTTTTTTTAATCGCAAATGAGTTGCAATCATAATCGTGTCAGTGACCGACAACATAATTTTATCATAAAAGGAAGTGGTAAACTAAACAGAAAGTATTGTTATATTATATTTTCCGCAATTAATTTTACAATCAATTTATACTACCTCAACCAGGTCAAGTGTTATCAACATTTTGGTTCCCAGCCAGTTAATAAACACAACGCCATCTGTTATCGGCCGACCGCAACCACACTGCGGGGTTCATATCTATAGCACTGAAAATTTTCCCGCTTCTGCTTCTACAGGAGCGAGAGCGCAATGAGTCCAGCGCCCCCCGCACACCGAGACAAAAGTAGCGCTGCGCTCGCCGCTAACAAACAGTCGCTGCTAGCCAGCGGACACACGTGTACGCACGAAACTATGGAGCGCGATCGCATCGGACTATGGGGCTCCGGCGACGGCCAGTCCGCCAGCCGGGTCTCCGGCCTCGACCGGCTGAAGCACCCAGCTCTCAACAAGGTGAGTCCCTTACCAACATGTATTGTATCTAATACACATGTGCTTCAGTTAGGTCATGGTTGCACGAATAGTGCGGAAGTAGTATTCAATTTACGGGTAAACTGGTCTGCAATGTTCCTAGTACTGAACAGAATACGGTCAGCTGAGAATCGGTTATTGTCATGCAAAGTATGCAAATGTTTGTTTTGAACTTCACACTCGCGGCAAAGTTCAGCTTCAGTAAACTTTTCACCAACTTGAACGTATTGTTTTGAAATAACAGAGCAACATCTCTGCAAATGTCTAGAAAATATTCTATCATGCGGTAAAAGTATGCTTACAGAATGACCTGTAATCAACTCAATGTCATTCATGTAATTAATAGCCAGTCTGTAATTTATTACCTACTTAGAAAGTATAGAGATATGCAATTATAATATCATTAAGTTCCTATTTCATATTAGTCGTCGATAATCTAATTAAACAAATACCATTCAAGTAATGTGTGACTATAAATGCGGAACCTGTCTATGTATAATACTTATACCTTTCTACATAAAGAAGTATACTCACATACTATTAAGCCCTAGAAGCCTAAAATTGGGACAGGCACTTTGAGAGTGTGGTAGAGGTGCTTGCTTAGAAACGATTTGTGAAAATTTGAATGCCCCATGGCTTTGAGAGGGAAAATTCGCACCCCATAGATTTAAAAGAGGGTGTCAAAGATCGTAATAGCTTCTAGTCAACGAAGTTGCACAGGATTTTACAATTTTATTTATATTTTCCAGTTGACACTTTGTTGCTTGGAACTAACTAACGAATCACCCACGCATGTTGATAGTAACATTGCACGATCTTTTCAACTGTTCATTTAGAAAACAATACAAGAGTAATGAAAATCGCTTACAACAGATGCGTGAGTGTGATCAGTACTTTCTGCCTTATCATGAATTGACTACATTGCATTGATCTAACACCGGAACTGAAAAACTAAATACATACGAGTAATCTCGTTTTTGAGGTCTATGTATTTGGACATTTTCTCTGCAATTGTAGTCTGTAGGTTATGGGTATTTGGGACCGCAATGTCTATGTATAAGGAGTGTAGGACCATACTTGAGTCTGGTCTATTGAAATGTGTGTTTTTTCCAGTGAGACTGGCTCCTACAAAATAAAGTTTGTGGTTCTTATTATCGATCGGCACCAATCGACGATGCCACTTCCCTGAAAGTGTTAATTTCAATTCAACATTGTCTGTGATATCAGTGTGCTTGTTTATTAAACAGACGAATAAACATGGTTGTATTATGTCATATTGTGCAGCAGAAATGGATAAAATGCAGTCAAGGATGGCAAAACATGCCTTGTATTTGATTTCGAATGAAATTGTGGTTTAAATTTTTTGAACAACATGCAGTATAATTGCAGTTTTCAAAGCAAATTATTTACAGCTTTTTTTATGAAAGATAAATGACAAAATTTAAGAATACGAGCTAGTCAGCATATTTAAAAATATAGGAGTAGGGTTATGCAGAAAATCTCTAACGTCTGGGTTTTGACAATGGCAGTAGTTTGAAGGGCAAAGGGGTTGCCACGCAGACATGGGGTGATACTTTGAGCCAACAATGAATCTGAATGCTTTACTCGTACGCCTCTACATTCCGTGCCCGTACAAGTTTCATCATACTAATATTAGGTATAAAGAGGTTAGTATGTTTGTAACGCATAAACTCAAAAACTTACAGAACTTATTTCACCATTATAATGCTTAATTATTATGATGAATGCTTAATAGCCCGCCTAGGCTTCGCCCGGGTTTAATTTAGAGAAAAAGAAAGTGAAAAATGAGGATTGCCTTTGAATTTTTCCATCTCTGCGAAGGAGGGGCGAGTTGCTAATAAATTATATTTTCATTACTCATACTCTGAAAGTAGGTCTGAAGTTGCCTGAGGGGCCTAATAGAAAGTAAAACTTTCAGCCCTAGGGAGAATCGCTTTCTACTGACAGCTGTCAAATTATAAAAAAAAACTAGTTCTATTTTATTCAACCATGTTCCAATTCGGCAATTCAATCTTCATTTTCACTAATTTTTCTTTCATGTTTTTATTTTTACTTTACTTGTATTCGTAATGAAAAGCACAGTGTTTACCTCGGGTGAAAGTCTTTTAAGTCCCTCAAGCTCCATTGGCGCCCTCGCTACGCTCTGGCGCCAAACCCGTCTCGGGACTCAAAAAACGTGACTTTCAACACTCAGGTAACAATGTACTATTATATGAACTACCTAATACCCAAATAACCTACTTACTCGTTTCATGATGATACACGCACGTCATGCGTACCCACATTTATGATGAAATATACCACATACTACCCAGTCGTATGATTAATATTTACAATTACGTAAAACAGAAGTGCTACGCACCTTGATGTTTGTATTTGTTGTATGAAGTACTAAATAACCATACATGACTTACGAACCACGAAATGAAATGAAATATATTTATTTGTAAGAAGTATGGTACAATTAGGTCATAGGATGTGTAAAAAAGTGGCTCGCATACTTCGTCGGAGACCGACATACAAAAATAACCAAAAGTAAAATATAGAAGTTAAATGAAAAGAAATGTGAACCGAAAGAAACAGTCACTTTAAAGGCTGGTTAATTCAGACCAATCGTGGCATTCTTTCTTCTAGTCATGCTTCTGATTCATCTGTTTTTAAAGATTTTTCATGATGATCCGTGGGTTTTTTTGTATTCATGAATTTTGAGATTCGAATGAATAGACACAGACTATCCATTTTGTCATTGGTGTCGTTGTGCGTGATGTAATATTTGTTTAATGAGTGGCTCGCAAGACTCGCCAGTTACTTATTAACGACTTACTTCAGTGAGAGTATGAGAAAGTGTTACGACTTTACGGTCCTTTGCTAAAGGTTGGCAGGAGTTGACATTGTTGAGTTTCTTTCATGTTTTATTCATGATCCGGAAATCATAAAAGAGAGAGAGTATATCAGGCCTTTGCATCTGTTGTAGAGGAATTTTAGAGCGGCAAAATACTTTCATGCCCATAGCTAAAAGCTGTAAAATTGACGGTTGCATAACAAAGAAGCCTTTAAGAATAGCACTATCCTTTTCATCGATTCATATTATACACAACTATAAGATTCGGGCATCAATAAACCGACTTCGAATAAATTTGGTGCATAGATTTCACTTCAGTAAAAAGTAAATCACTACTATCCTTTTCATCTATTCATCCATACACAACTATAAAATTCGAAATGTATAGATTTCACTCTGGAGACACAGTTTATAGCAAAGTTTTCCGAGGGCACCTCGTCATCTTACTGGAATATAAAAAAATAATAAATTAAACATTTTTTTATACAACTAGCCAATAGTTTCTTATGGCTTATGGTCCGTCTGATGATGTAAAAAACAAATTCACAATGAGGTTTGAGAGCAAAAGTTCGTACTCGGTTTCCCCAAAAATAACCTATGCATAATCAGTTCCGTAGAAAACAATGTTGTGCTTAGGTTTTTTGAATTTGAGTCATCTTCTTACTAAACTACACCAGGTAAAAAAATAACTCTCGTAGAGTCGTTTTTTTAACGATTTTCCGCAAAAATTCCAGAATTGTCAGCGTGACTCTACAGTAGAGCGGTGGGCGTGTCGTGTCGTCATCTCTCGTCACGTTCCTCCAAGGTGGCATTTTAAATTCTAATCTACTGTAATCAATAGTCGAAAGCGTTATTAACATGTACCTACTATATTTTTAGTGCAGAACTGGAAGGAGAAAAGTTACTTTAGTAACATCGACAAAAATAGCGTGATGTTGGTTTGTCTTTACATTATAAAGTATATTGAAGTGAATGGGCTTGTTTGATATGATGATCTTCCTTAATTAATTTCAAGGGTCTTCGGTACCAACACATCTGAGCATAATTATTCTGTATTATAAATTACCAAAAAAAAGCATAGTAATAAAAAGTTACTGCGGGTAGTGCCCCGCACTAGGACACTCCTGTATCGCGGGAGGCCAAACTACAAAAATGATGACTTCTTGATATGAGAAACAAAAGCAGATAACACAGAAACAAGGCAAGACACGACAGAAAGAAAACTAATAGCATTAAAAATTTAAAAAAAAATTCAATTAAACGTAAGCATAATAAAGATGTATATGCATTGCTTGCATAACTGTTCAAGTGCAATCGTTTCAAAGTCTAACAGCAAGAACAACTGCAATTTCCAAATTGTTTGCAGGAAGTTGTGTGTTAACGGTTCAGTGTTTCCAAAGTTATGTACATAATATGTGTACCAGTCACTCCACTCCACAATGCGTAGGCTGTATCGGTAAATACTGACGATGATAAATCGACATTCGTAACACACCCATGATGTGACACATTGATTAATTCTTCGTTTTTATTGGATTTTCTTAAATGTAGAATTAGAAGGAAGAATTTCTGAGGAAAATAGATTTTCGAATGGCATAAGAAAAACAATGCAGTGAACTGTATGTCTATCGTAATTGGCAGTTTTCCTTTATTTGTTTCAGTGTTAACATTTTGGGCGTATCTTATATTTTTCAGCCGCCACTGTGTCGATCGATTCCCTTTGTTTTAGGCTTGAATATTTGCATGAAACCGAATATTCAATCACGCTTCATTTCTCCAAATTATCTTTTTTTTATGTGTTTGAATTAATAATTTTATTTAGCGAGTGCAGCTGTAGTAATGAACAAAGGCCACGTGCTCGCGGTCACCTTAGTTACGTCACCGCACAGCTGATAGTTAGTACATTTCCTGCTGAGAACATTGCTCTCTTGCAAGAAACGTTCTCGGTTTCATTTGTTTTTTGACAACAGGGTGTCGATTCTGAAAACACAAATCACTCAAACGATCGCGTAAATCGATGTGAGTTGTCAATTTTTGTTTGAAAAATTTGAAAATGGAACGCGGATTCAGCGATTACTCGACGATCACTCAATCGAACCGTGTTTCTGGAATTGACGCCCAGTTTTTGTAATATACGTTACTGGTTGCGATCTTTAGGCCTGCGCACACCTAGGTCGCTGGCGATGGCGATCAATGAAGCTGTCAAATATCGCTGTCAAATTTGATAGCGTTTCGCGTTTAGCGATCGCCATCGCCACCGACCTAGGTGTGCGCAGGCCTTCAGCCATATTTTACTCCAACCATGCGGACTGCTATTGCGGAGCCGTGGCGTGTCACAGACCCCCAAATATCTCACTGACGCAACAGAAAAACATTTATAGCAAAAAACTATTATGGGAACCATCGATACGACGAAGATCTTTTAGCCGGACAACTGCCAAATTATCTTTACCTTTCCATAACTCTCTTTAATTCTATTATATATTCTTAATTCATTTTTTGTTGCGCAGGCCAAAAATAGTAATGAAGGAATAGTAGAAATTGAACGTAGCTTAACTCAAATCAACAGTTTTACGACGCATCAATGTTGGCTTACAAATCTTACAATGTATTTAATCTTATCTAGAAATTGATTTTTATGATGGAGTAATGCTATCGTTACTCTCAAAGATTTTTCGGTAAGATTCCTTTGTACTGGTCTCAACAGTTTCCACGATTTTATTGTCTCGAAAATATTATTATTTTACTAAGTAGGTATGTACCTGCATGCTTTTAGCTTCCACCATAGCCCGTCAAAAAGGGTATATAAGGATTTAATATGCAAAGCGAAAACACTGACCTATTTTATTATCAAGTGTTTTCCAATTTAGGTGTATCGTAGCAAAGCCATAGTAAAGCCGATAGGATAAACACGAGTCTGGCATCCACTTTGAATGGATTACGTCGCTATGGAGACGAGATACCCTGGCACAGTCCTGGCACCGATGGTGTTTGATTATCGGAGAAGTCACACCAGTTATATCTTTGTTACGGTGATGTGTCATTGTTTTAGTGTAAATTCAGTGTAATACGTGACTTGATACAGCTTAAGGGGCATATCATATGCAATGTTTGTTATATACACGTGGTGATAAGGTTTAGATTATTCGTCAAATAAAAAAAGTCACGAATCTGCACTTATCTATCACTGAAATATCGATTTTGTCGTAATATCGTTCGTAAAAAATATCGTTGTGTTTTAGGTTTTATGTTGTTAAAAGAAAGAAATAAACTTGTTTATACCACAAACACGTTTGACAAATTAGTAGGTATAGGTAACAAAAAAAAATTCAATAAAGAAAATAACAACAAAAAACTAAAAGGAAAATAAAGAAATACGCATAAATTTGCTTGGACAGGTAGTTAGGTAGCTACACTAGTTAGGGCCTGGTTGTTACACAAATAATTGATCTCTTTATTATATAATATAATAGTATAATTTATATTGAATCTTTCATAGCTGCCAATTATTTTCTTCTAAAGCCTAGGCGGTAACGACGGTCGTACTTATCATAACAATAATTTTTTATGACACTTGTAAGGTTAAATTGGAACATGCTATTATGATCAGACCGGTAATAGCTTTGCCTTGATCTAATAAATCAGGTCCTGGCGTCCTATGTCCTAGGTCACCGGCCTCGTCAACTAGCTAATTTGTGTCAGTCACAAATAGCTCACATAAGCTCTGTAGAATAATTTTGAAAGTAACGATACCAAAGGAAATAAGACAAAAAAATTAAACTAAGTAAATTCTTACTTGCCCTACATATTAACCAAAAGAAAAATTAGCCATTTAGAAATAGCATCATTCTTATCAAGTAATTTATTTAATTTAATTGTACTTAGTTCATTTCTTAAAATAAGTAACAGTCAAGTAAAAGTAATGCAATTCATACGTACAAGTATAAATTAGAAGAAGGTACACATATTACGCCACACTAGGTTTGCCACGGTCGTGGAGTCTATTTGTTTTATTTTAGAGAAGAAAATAAATCTTATGTGCCAAACTGCCTGTCTTGAACATTGAATTAGAAGACCGGAGGGATCAAACGGTTACGTAATGTCGAAGCTTAATTACCTTTCATCGCTGTAATTCTACGGGTTTGATAATAAAGCGGAGTTTGGAAGTTTCCTAACATTAATTTCCATTTATACCTACCGTTGAGTAATTACTACCGTTAATTACCGTTTTCAAGGTTCCGTAGCCAAATGGCAAAAACGGAATCCTTATAGATTCGTCATGTCTGTCTGTCTGTCTGTTTGTCCGTCCGTATGTCACAGCCATTTTTCTCTAAAACTATAAGAGCTAGACTGATGGAACTTGGAGAGTAGATGTATTCTGTAAACCGCATTAAAATTTTTACACAAAAGTAGAAAAAAAAACAATAAATCTTGGGGGTCCCCATACTTAGAACTGAAATTCAAAAAACTTTTTTTCATCAAACCCATACGTATTTATGAATAGGTCTTCAAAAATGATGTTGAGGTTTCTTATATCGTTTTTTTCTAAACTTAATAGTTTTTGCGAGAGACACTTCCAAAGTGGTAAAATGTTGCCCCCCCCCCTCTAACTTCTAAAATAAGAGAATGATAAAACTAAAAAAAAATATATGATGAAATATATGATTGGATCCTTTCCATCCAAAGGTTGTCTGGAAGAGATCGCTCTTAGCGATAAGGCCGCCCATTGTACTCATTATTTTGTAATAGTTTCTGTATTTATTTCCTTGTGTACAATAAAGAGTTAATCTATCTATCTATCTATCTATGATGACATTACTATGCAAACTTCCAACGATATTTGGTTTGAACGAGATCTAGTGAGAAGGTTTTTTTTTAGACGTCATAAATCGTAAACCGCAATTTACCTTTCAACGAACTACATGTACCTACTTTTATATTATGTTACTTGTTGCTACGGAACCCTTCAAGGGCGAGTCCAGCTCGCACTTGGCCGCTTTTTATTAACCTATTCTTTCGATCTCAGAAAACTTAAATAACTGAAGAGAAGTTCTTGGTTCAATATCATCAGGTTTTTATGAGTAGATACTCACCTACCAAGCTTTAACTTTTCAGAACCATCCTAGTGGAAAAATCAACATGTTTGAATTTTGTTTGTGCTCTGTGTAGGGTAAACTTTTTTCGAATTGGTTTGTACTCTGCTGGGTGTATGTCTAGCTTAGGTGCTTTAAATTCTTGTTCCCGGTGTATTATGACAAAAACTTTCCAATTGGTGCCGTTTTAAGCTGCCTCTATTTGATATTATGAATTATATTTTTAATACATAGTTGTGTGAAATATAATATCTTTGTGATAACATACGACCTTTCTAAACAATATCGGGTCTGGTTAATGCACGGCCAGTGAATGTAAAACGAATCCACTCCTCCTTTAAAACGAATCCACTTTTATTTCACTATCAAATTTTTTAGGCCCATGTACACTGTAGCAGTTCAATGATTCAATTATTACTTTTCTTTATCTATCAATGGATAACTTTGATTTTATTGCAAAAAAAATCAGGCACTGCGGCACGCTCGCTTTGCTCGCTCGCCGTGTGCTTACGTTTTATATTCTAACATAACTAACCTAACCAATCCCAGTCGGGTCCGTCTTATAAAATGTAAATGATTGCCTCCCATAATATCTATATTATGTCCTTATGGTACAGTTATATTCACACATCGTCGAACTTATTTCCTTTTTTTATAATTAGTTTTGGTAATTAGTTTCAGTCACTTTTTATCATAAATAATTATTTTTGTCACAGTCCCAGATTTCGATCTTAGTTCCCTCTGCTAATATAGGTACCTACTATTTTAAGCAATGCTAACAAGTTTCGACAAACTCGAACTTGCCAGTTGTTTTTATTTCGATCACCACAAAACAAACTAGTTTCCAATCAATGAAATAAAATGAGAACATTGATTTGTTTACGCTATAAGTAATCCGACAATCAATTACTGCCCCCCTTCTCTTGCTACTGTTGTGATCCGATATCTTTTGACGGTCAGAAATCGAATGAGCAAGCTACAGAAACTTTGTTTTGGCCGTATGAACGACGAACACGGCTATAAATAAATTAAATTGGAATGCGACTGACAGGAGTTTTACTTACTTGCTCCAAGAAAAGTAGAGAACACAACACAACATACCTGGAACATAAATGCGTTAATAGTTTCAAATATCTTGGGCAGTACATTACGGACGACCTTAAAGACCAAACTGATATTGAGAGGGAACGTAGGGCATTGGCGATCAGGAGTAATATGTTGGCACGCAGGTTTGCTCGATGCAGTAGGGAAGTTAAAATATCACTCTTTAAAGCCTACTGCCAATCTTTTTATGCGAGCAGCCTGTGGTTCAATTTTACTAAAAAGTCGCTTAATGCCCTACGCGTCCAATACAACAACGGGTTCAGGATGCTGATGGGGCTGCCTCGCTTCTGCAGTGCATCCACAATGTTTGCGGAGGCACGAGTTGATGGTTTTCACGCCATTCTTCGCAAAAGAACAGCCTCACTGTTTGGCAGACTGCGGAGCAGCGCCAACAGCATCCTGCAGGTCATACATGAAAGATATGACCTGCCCGTAATGAAGTCCTTCATTCGGCTCCTGATCCGATAGTCTCGTGAGAGACTGGGGGGTCAGGTACAGAATGAAAGACATTTATAATCTACCTACCTAAAGCTGTGTTTGTTGTGTTGCTTGTACATACTAACATAGCCTAAGATAGCCTGTAAGTTTACTAACACAAATGGACCACAAAGTCGTCTGACAAATAAATCTAATAATAATAATAATAAAGCAACCTCTCCGAAGGCAACCCATTTACAGAAATTATTATACTCTACTATAATAGGTATAATAGAAAAGTACCTACTTGAATGGTAAAGCTAAAGAAAACTTAGCTCGAATAAAAAAAATTCTGCTTTGGATACGGGCATACTTATTAGTTTATGCCTCTCTGGGTCTGATTGCTTTGGATACGGGCATATTAGTTTATGCCTCTCTGGGTCTGATTCCGTTCGTGACATTCCATGAAGGTTGAGGTTACATATTCATGTAAATAGGACAGACAGTGTGTGATTAAGAGACACACCCACTGCTCTAAAATATAGGTAGGTATTGGTATTATATACTTGGATTTACTTTAACGGGTTATATTTTAAACAATATGCATCTACCATCTCACGTTTTTGTCTAACCTAAATTCACACTTGTTCATTTGGTATTTATGTGAAGGATTATAGATTAAAAAACCTGTAATAAAATAACAAGCATACTTTTCACGTAATTATTTGGTGCGCAACCCTTAATTTTATTCATTAAACCTTTCTGCAAACCCTTAGACCCGACTCCTAATTTATTGACTCATTTATGCCGAGTGGATCTCAGGACCTTCCAACAATTTATCAGCCAATATACCTACCTAAAGTTGAAATTTTACCTTCATAATTTATACTACCTATCTCGTGTTTTATTCATCCGTTTCGCTTTATAGAACACAATAGGATATTAACCCCTTTTTGAAGAGTTCAATGTTTCCTGAAAGAAAAGTATATCGATCCTAGTCGCGTCGCCAACAGTTCCAATAACATTAATAAATTACCGACCCTACGATGGCTAGCTTTCCGTCTTTCAGTCAGCTGCAGTCGACGGTAATGGCGTTAAAATAATGCACTCTTTTTTCAAACGGTCGTGAGCTCTTCAAATTGGTTATTAGAGTGTCTCAAATAAAAAAGGAAAGTGGAAATATTTTGCAGAAAAACTTCCCGAGATAAATGGGAATACTTAACTTTGATGAAAATAAATTAGAGCTACTGATTTAGGTAAGCGTCGCATCCACGCTCCCTTGGAGAGAGTAATGTATTCTGTGATTTTTTGGGCACATTGTGGATAAACAATTGTGAACTATTTAGCTTGAATTTAAGTGTGTTGTGTATTGACTTGTGAAGATACTATTGGTATCATGGACTGGTGGCAGCTAACTCCTCGACGGGAACTCTACGCGGTGCCAGAGTGCTTGGCCGCTGAAGACTCCAGGGTGCGTAATGTTCGTTTTGACCCTCACATTTAAGTAAGGTGATTTATTGAAAGTTTGGGGGATTAGGTCAACAGCAGGATTGTTTGAGGTAGCAACTGTCAGGTATGGCAATGCATGGAGAATAATGAAACTGAGAGGGTGTCTATCTTACTTTAAGCTCAAGATGTCAGTTCACTTTCATTGTCTTTGGACATCCTACCGCCTATTTTAAATTACCTAACAATTTATTTGTACTTAAATAATACTTTCTCACTGCTGTATAAAACAAAACGATGGCGTAACGGCTCAATAAGAAGTGCAAATAGCTATAAACGTAATTTCCAGAATTTACATTTGAATTCACAAACAAATTTAAACGTTCGTCTTCAAGCTCTCTACCGAGCAAGGGTTTCGAAGGAAGGAAAGCAATCATTTATGCGAGAATCTTTCTGGTCCACAAAGCCACACAAAGCCTTTTGAGGTGGCGGCGAGCTGAAATTGAGTTTTAAATTGCAGTCAAACTTTGTGGAACGGACGTGTTATTTGCAGACAAGAAAACAGCGCATTTGTTTATCCGTATTTTTTGGCGTCCATGTTTGTTTCATATTTTCATGAAATTGAAATATTTCATTTTCAATATTATGAAAATTACCTACCTAAAGTGGACTAGGCCAAGATGTCCAAGATGTGGGATCTTTATTACTGTTGCGAATCCTTTGACTGTCATGTCAGTCAATATATAGGTACCAATGTAATCTACCATATGCGGTTCGTAAGTTCGAACCGTTTCTTACCAGTTTTCGTGTATACGTTCAAGAATTTAATAGCAAATTTGATATTCTTTAATTCACACAACTTCATGATACATTTAAACAGCTTCATCTAAATTAACTAGAAGATTAAGCAGAATGAAAAATATTCGAAAGTTTACTTTGGACAGAGGGTAAACTTTGAACTCTGTTCGCTAACTGTAGTGAGTGTAGTAAGCAAGGACAAGTCTTGCGGTCACCTTAGTTGCGTCATCGATCAGCTGATTGTCCGTTCATTTCCTACTGAGAACATTGCTCTCTCGGTTTGTGTTTCATGGACTTTTGGCACAAATAAATCCACACTCATTTTTGTCAGTCACCACAATGGAAAAAAAAAGCACGAAACCATGTGTCAAGTGAGCGGCTCAGCACGATCGCCATAGATTAAGATACAGTTTGTCTATAAACCTCTACACGCAGTATGTCTACGCACTACTAATGAATATTTGGAACAATAATCATGAATACCTATCACCTCACGCACCTTCCAAATACTACCCCAAGAGTCCACATTATATGGCGATCCTGCCACATAACCTGGTGACCCTAGCCATAGAGCTGAAAAAGGAATCTTTAAGAAAAACAGAAGTAAATACAATCATTTTTCTCCAAAAATAAAGAAGAAATAAATTTTAGATCACAATAAATAGCGATCCTGCCACATTACAAGAGGCGTACCATGAATCCTTTCACCACACTGGCTCGAAAGAACTAGTAGCACTGAACTGAAACGACAAGAAGAAAAAACCACTCAATACTCGTCAAAAAACATCAATGCTATATTATTGCAGTATTGATAGCCAATTGACGTTTCCAATAAGGAAATTGATACCTACTTCGTTTTCAATTGGTTATATAGATATATTGATAGCAATTTAGATGATATAATTAAGGCAGGCAGAGATTTGACGTAAATAAAAATGACAGCATTTAATTTGTCTATGCCTAGTTTAGAAGGCACTGGACTAGCTGGCTGTTACTGATGATAAGCAAATTACTCAAACCCTTCTAAACTAAGTTTTCTTTGTTGACAGGGCATGGCGTTCACAATTGAGGAGCGTCAGACTCTCGGGATCCACGGGCTGCTGCCAGCGAGGGTGAAGAGCCAAGAAGAACAGGTGCAGCTGTGCCGACTCTCTATCGATGCATATGAGAACCCCCTGAACAAATACATCTATCTTATGGGACTGCTGGTAAGATTATTTCTAACAGGTTTATAATTACATCATAGACAGCTCGTTCTAACCCACTGCTGGGCATAGGTACGCTTCCTCATTCAGAAAACATTCTTGTCGGTTTGGGCGTAATCTGAATCCAGAAGTTTTCCTGTAGGGTATGAACTAGTGGATGACATCATTGCCGATGTCATCCACTAGTTCATACCCTTGGTAAGTAAAGGTTTTGGAAATGGCGACTAAAACACTAAGTGCAGGACACCCAAGCGATGGACTGAAGACATTGTTAAGATCACTAAAGTCTGTTAGAAAAGAAAAGTGCTCGAAAGAAACCTCTTTGAGGCGCACTTAAAATCCTTTCACCACACTACAGCACTGGTTCGAAACAACCATTGACACGATAAGAAGAAGAAGTTAGAAAAGCCTTCTTTCTGGAAATGTGTAGAGGAAGTTTCAGTCCAGCAATGGGCTTCTTCAGACTGATGATGATAATGATGATATGATAACGACAAAAAAAGGCAAATGCATCAGCCATGTCACTGACATGTCGATTGGTTCCTTTAGTTAACGTTGAAAGTTCCTTGGCGTTTACTCTCGCCTTGATCGATATCTCAACGAGCTACTCGTAGCAGTACGCACTTCAAGTAACCAACGTTGCCATTGTTTTATTGTTCGTATCTGTTAGATAACATCTTATTACAGACACCTTTAGCTAAATTCGTACACAATCAATCAAAGTAAATAGGCACTTTGGTACTCCAAAAATAGGTCATGTCACACTCATATATCTCATCCACTAGTCTCTTGAGCACTGTTTTCGGAGTGATGCCTACCACATTACATAATAGGATTTCTGTGGGTAAATCAGTTTTATTTTTATCATGTAAAATGTATGGTACGCATAGTGACTGTTTATTTATGTAAGCGATAAGATAGTTTCGCAGATAAATTATTATACCTAGCTACCTACTGCAGTACCCAGATACCGATAAACCCTTTTATCATAGCTTTGATTTTTAAACATCAACTTATTCATAATAACAATGTTGTTAATGTCGGCTAATTTCGGTTTCATAGAGCGTAGTGTGTGGGGGTCGGAAAGTGATAGCGCTCTACGAAAGCGGAAAAGTCGATGAGCAATTTTTATTGCCTACAACCGTACGTCATGTTTTTATTTCTTTGCCGGAAATACAACATTATAAAAAAATATAAAAACATCATTTTGAATTTATGGCATCAACATAAATGTTATTGGAATTTATTTTGCTCATGAATTAATTGCTGAATTGATATATTCGGCTTACAATGAAGGTCTGAGGAAACCACTGAGCACAGTTCCTGATTACGAGGCCAAACTGTTTACCTATATACTGCAACTAAGTAATGCGGGCCAATTAGTAAAGTTGCTCAAGTTTTGAACAGCCTATATTAATTTATAGGGCACTTTTGCGCCAATATCTTTCACACCTTGCAAGTCATGCTTTACAAAGCTGCCTATAGGCTGACATGACTATAGGAGCGGCCTGTTTCAATTTGAACCTACTTCAATTTTAATTTTAGCTAGCAGAAGGGCAAGTCCCACTTCATTTACAACATTTCGTCGTTTCGCCTATTTGTCTCTTTCTAGTGTATGGATAAAAGATGAGACAACAAAAATACGTTACGTCAAAACGATTGTAACTACATAGTTGTTGTCTCTTCAACACGAGCTCACACGAAAACAACATTTTGTAGAAGAAATGTGGTAACAAAACTCCGACTTCGGGTACAGGTGCCACGGAATACGCCTCTATCCAATTAATGTCGCTAGAGGCATAAAGACCAAACAAATTAGGTTAGATAAGATCTCATTATGGTCGGTAATGTCTAATTACGAATTTGTAATCAAAGTACCGTGATCTTTATGGAGTGAAATGAAATGAAATGAAAATGAAATGAAATGTATTTATTGATAACTAAAGCAAACACAAACATTAATAATAAATAGTATTACTGAGTGGCGTTAGTATCTCGTCATAGTTTACAAAATATAGTTTAAAATAGAATAAAAATAATTTTAGCTGTAAAGGGGCTTGTCAAAAATGTATAGGCAGGTTGCAAATAAAATTTAAATACCTAGCTTAAAAATATAGTTATTATACAATGCAATGTACCTAGTAAATTATTAAATAAATTCGTCCTTAAAATGCGCATAATCATTACTCGTATCTAATACTCAATCTGACAAGTATCAGTGATGTTTATACAGCAGGAATATGCTAGGTGGGATATACAGGGAGACGCCACGGATATGCCACATGGGAAAGTACCTTAAATATTGTAGATGCAACATTTTACTGAAAGAAGAAATCATTTGAATTTAAAAATCAATTTAAACTGCATTCATAGTTTTTTTTTCTCATTTTGAGCACCTATTTGATTTAAAACCTTAGACTAGGTGGTAGTTAAATAGGCTGCCTAACTAGCACTCTACAATACAAACAACCTGTAAGTCTCTCGGCTAAATTTACCTACTTCAGTTGGTTGAACCGGGCAACCGTATAACGAAACTGGAAGATAGAAAAACTGGTCTAAGTTTTTCTATTTGGTTGGGTTAGATAGTTCGAGTAGGGTTAAAGAAAATCATGAGGTTGGGAGCATGTAATATCGTAATTGACGCGTATTATTTCAGGACCGTAACGAGCACTTATTCTATCGCTTCGTGGGCGAGAACGTAGCGGACATGATGCCTATTGTTTACACCCCGACAGTGGGCCTGGCCTGCCAGAAGTTCGGTCTGGTGTACCGCCGGCCTAGGGGACTCTTCATCACCATACATGACAAGGGACACGTTTACGAAATCCTGAAGAACTGGTGAGTTTCACGTTTTTATAAGCCTTTTTATTCTGTCTGTGTGCTTTGTCCGTCTTTCCTTAGTGCTGGCTATCATGCTGAAATTTTCCATTACCACAAAGTTATGAAGCATTGCCTGACTAAGGTCTACTGGCTAAGGTCTGTTGGCTAAGGTCTACTGGCTAAGGTCTACTGACTAAGGTCCACTGACTATGGTCTACTGACTAAGGTCTACTGGCTAAGGTCTACTGACTATTAAGGTCTACTGACTATTAAGGTCTACTGACTATTAAGGTCTACTGACTATTAAGGTCTACTGACTATTAAGGTCTAATGACTATTAAGGTCTACTGTTAATTAAGGTCTACTGACAATTAAGGTCTACTGACAATTAAGGTCTACTGACTAAGGTCTACTGACTAAGGTCAACAATTACCGGAATCAAGCCGTAGGTTTCTTGCTTGTTCTTCCAGACTTGCCTGTTCTTCTAAACTAAGACTGGACCTAGCTTTAAAACTTTTCAAAAGCGATCCTTTTGATTCATGGTTTTTGCTCTGACAGGCCAGAAACAGATGTACGTGCTATCGTAGTGACTGACGGCGAGCGTATCCTGGGTTTGGGTGACCTCGGCGCTTGCGGGATGGGAATCCCGGTCGGCAAGCTGTCTCTTTATACCGCACTCGCCGGCATCAAGCCGCATCAGTGCCTGCCCATCACGCTTGGTAAGATTTACCTACTTGAAAGCTAGCTAGAAATAAAAAATGGGAATTTATGGGAGTAATGAACGGGATCTGAAGAGAAAGCTAACGGTTAGTAAGGTATGTAAGTTGTGCAAATCCCTCTTTCCATTCGTTATAGAAAGATTTAACAGCCTTCCAAGCCGTGATAGTGAATAACATCAGAATATGGAATGGTTGCAGTGATTTCTACCAAACATGGCCAAACATTCAGCAAATCAAACCACATGCGTTGCTACCTTGCCTGAGAGATTTCGTGTATGCTGAATTTTTGATGCGTTGAAGATGCTGTTGTAATATACGTTACATGAATCCTCGGTTTTAACAATCGACATGATCCATATCGCTATTGATTGGTGTTGGCTTTATGAACTATTGGAGAAGCTTTGACAAGAGACAAAACGAAATTTCCGAAATTTCTCTAAAAATTTTCATCTTCTTTCCCTAAATAGTTAAATTTACAATTTTCTTTCTTCAGACGTTGGAACAAACACCCAGAGCATGCTGGAAGACCCTCTGTACATCGGTCTTCGCCAGAAGCGCGTGCGAGGCGCAGAGTACGACGACTTTGTTGAAGAGTTCATGCAAGCCGTGGTGCGCCGCTTCGGACAGAACTGCCTCATCCAGTTCGAGGACTTTGGAAACGCTAACGCTTTCAGGCTGCTTGAGAAGTACCGTGGCAAGTGAGTAACACCCAGGAAAAATATAACACAAGCAGCAATATCCATCATAGCCCCAAACCCCACTAGATTTTTTTGTGTCGTTGATACTGATATCAAACCAGATAAACCAGATACGGTTTTCCTCGATCGAGCTATCATTTCGAGTAAAAACCATGGCATGGGATTTCGTCCACACATCTAGCATAATCTCTGGCTTCGAGTAGAAGCGAAGGATATTACTTGTATTTAATTCCATCGAGTCAACTCGATGTCTTCGAGCTGGGAGGTTTGCGGTCCACACGTTAATATTTACTCGTTTTGGAGTAATACCGAATATGCGTACGGAGCTTTATAGCAGATCATCAATGATCTCTACGCTCTTTTTTTGCTTTTTAATATTTTATGAACAAAAAATGGAACCAGCTGATGCATTTGATATTGAGCTTCGTTTAGTTTTCTTGTTTATTGTGCAGTTAGTTTTCCTGTATGTAAATAAATACACATAACAATTGCATCAGCTATACTGCAGAGAATCGGCCGATTGCTTCCTGTTTGACCGCACACTCAGTACATGGAATGAATACATAAACTTCACTGCTATTTTAATTTTGTAAGAAATTCATACCGTACGAGAACCAAGCCGTAGTTTGTTGTCTAGGCTTGGTCGTGTGGAACTGGCACCTAGACTCACCTAGCTTTAAGACGTTTCAAAGTGATCCTTGTGATACAGCTGATTGATTTAAGTCACAAAGTAGACCTACTGCAACTAGGGAGTTATTATCAACTCTGTGCTTACCACACGTGAACACAGATGTTCGTTCTCTGTCTGGGTGCTATATTTAGAAGACTCAATACATTTTATTGGTTTTAGTTGATGGAACAAGCTTATGGCCCATCTGATATTAAGTGGTAACGATCAGTATTGCCTCGGTGGTCACGCACGTCAGGAACGGGCCCTGCGATACCCTGCGTCCGACAACTGGAGGCATACAGATGTTCAACCTCACGTGCCAGTAATTTCACCGGCACCCACACCCTTCAAACCGAAACACAGCAATGCTGCTTCACGGCAGAAATAGGCATGGTGGTAGTACTTCCCCGGACGAGCCTACTACAAAAATGTGATACGTTGTATGTGAAAATAAGCTTATGCTAATTTGTGTTCGTTAGGTACTGCACGTTCAATGATGACATCCAGGGCACAGCAGCGGTGGCAGTGGCCGGTCTGCTAGCCAGTCTGCGTGTCACCGGCAAGCGACTCTCTGAGAACACCATCGTCTTCCAAGGCGCTGGAGAGGTGACACTCACTATTCTTATGTAGATAGTGCACGTTCAATGATGACATCCAGGGCACAGCGGCAGTAGCATTGAGAGTATACTGAGAGAGTTAGCGAAGCAAATCTGTTACAAATGTTGAAGGAAGTATTGGAGCAAGCCCTGTTTCGGAATAAAGTATCAGTCGTCAGATCATCTTTTCTGCAATTAATAAATAAATTAAGAGCGCCTCAAAGACTTGACACAATAATATGTTTTCGAACTTTTGGGGTTCTAGCTAGGACTTACCGGTTTTTTCACTAGGTAGTTAGGGTAGGGTAGGGTTTAGGATAGGTTAGGTCACTAGGTAGGTCCTGCACCTTTTGAGAGATATAATCTCATCATTTTGATCGGAAGATGGGACAACTATACCACCAGCACGAGAACGAAATTATGATAATAATGTTTGTACTACAGGCATCTCTCGGCATAGCGGAGCTTTGCGTGATGGCGATGAAGGCGGAGGGATGCGCGGAGAGCGAAGCGCGGGGGAAGATATGGATGGTCGACTCCAAGGGACTCATCGTCAAGAACAGGTAACATATTATTTTTCTCAATTTCTAATTTAATTTAATGCAGTAGTCGCTTTCTGGCGTAGGCCACCCCTATTTATTTCCACATTTCTCTGTTTCTGGATTGGATTGGCCAGGATCGGCTGGTTTTTTGACATCCAGTTTTCGGCCGTAGCTAGGGGGGTTGTGGGGCAAAAATACGTTACGTAGAAACGATCGACGAGTTGTTGTCTCATCAATTTTCCATACAAAAGAGAGAGACACGTGCTCACACGAAAACAACATTTGGTAGACGAAATGTGGTAGCAAAACTCCGACTTTGGGTACTGGTGGGTGGGCGCCCTACGTTTCGTCCTAACGTTGTGTTGGCGTGTAATTTAGGATATAATAATAAAGCCATGTTGTGTATTCCAGGCCGGAAGGCGGTGTGAATGAGCACAAGGAAAAGTTCGCGAAGGAGCATGCACCCGTTCGCACGCTCGCTGAGGTCGTCGCAGAGGTCAAACCCTCCGTACTCATCGGTCAGTATACTTGACTTAGTTTGGGGCTAGTCGGCGCTGTGGGGAATGTCCTGTATCTAATGCGAATTGTGCCAAATCTAATGTAAGGTACATTCTTGAAGAATTTTGGGTAGCGTAGGTAAAGTTCAATATTATGTATCTGAAGGGATGTCTGGGAAATCAGTTAGGATCAACACTGTAGGGTGATAAATTAGGTTTAAATGGTAATCAGAGCGCTTATTATTATGAACGATGGTGTCATAACCAAACCATAGAGATAAAGCCGCTGCGCCATATTGGGAAATGACACGTTTTAATAAAGCTATCGGATATTGACAATCAAAAACATTCCGTTCGAACGTCACAAGTTACAACCATAACAAAATACAAGCAGTAGGTATAAGCAAATGAGCTCCCTCCCTACACTCTTTAGCTAATAAGATAAATAAAATATTTTTGAGTTTCTGAGGTTATGTTTTAACCACAAAACCAATGAAATAAAACAACAATTTACGAGAGATATGAGCCTGCCTGCTATGTCAATAGATAAATAAGGATTTATGACGCATTTTGGTGTGGTTTGATTTTGTGACAGTCTTTTTCTTGAGAAATACAAAAAAACATGCGGCACTTGACCAAGCGGACGACTTTTCGGATGACAGAGAGATGCGCCATTCACCGCGTCTTTTTCCCGCGTGTTCCATTTTCAAACGCAGCGCAAAGATTATGAGCTTTGAAATGACACCTAAAGTGCGTGCCTGCTACATGGTTTGAAACGATCGTTTATAACAGAAGTTTTAAACCGAGTAGACGGCGGATTCAAACCAAATTTCGCATGACCTCTAAACTTCCTTGGTAGAAAGGCGCCCCGCCAAAGGTTGGGGTTGGTTTTAAACCGTGTAGACAGAAGCGTTCTACCAAGATCATCTTGGTAGAAACGGTGGTTTTAAACCGTCTAATCTAAAACAAGCTTTTGTTTTGAATTACCCTTAGGAAACACCTTAGGAGGATAATCACAGATTTTGTTATTTGATGTAATGTCTTGCAGGCGCGGCGGCTATCGGCGGCGCGTTCTCAGCAGACATCCTCCGCAAGATGGGTGAGAACAACGCGCGTCCCGTCATCTTCGCGCTCTCCAACCCCACCAGCAAGGCGGAGTGCACCGCCGAGGAAGCATACAGCAACACTGATGTAAGGATACCTTTACAGTGTTGCCAGTGGCAGATAATCAAATAGACAACATGATACAGCCCAAAAAGTTCAAGAGTTAAGTGACGTTACCATAAATTATGTGGACAACGACACAATACTTTATTACATAAAATTAAAATTAATAAAATATTTAATTGGAGAAAACTGCATCAAACCCCCGACTATAGCTAAGCTATTAAATTTAAGAAGAAGAGATTACACAAAAACTAATCTTAGTTTCCAGTCCCATTATTCTCATTCCATCTATTATTTTTACTAAGTCGTGTAACACAACTTAATGGTCATGGAGAGTGGTCACATGATTGAATAAGCTTTGCAACAGCTTGACACCTATATGTGTGCAGTATCCACCAAAACATACTTACTTATTTATTTATCATTCCAGGACCGTGCGATCTTCGCGTCCGGGTCTCCATTCCCCGACTACCATACAAAGGACGGTCGCGTGTTGCGTCCTGGACAGGTACCTATAACATTACTGAACCTACCAATTTTAATAATAAGAGAGCACTGGTGGTCTAGTGGTAACGGCCTTACGACCCTAAGGTCGTGGGTTCAAATAGTCGTTTACCAATGAGTTTTTCTGTCGAAAAATCTATGTAGGTACACAATGCTAGTGCTCTCAAACGGCGAAGGTAAACATCGTGAGGAAAGTTTTTTCTATAGATTAGGCCGTCTAAGCTGTCAGGATGTTAAAGGTGCTGGGCAGACCTATTCCATCTAAATCCTGTCCCAGGCATTGTAGCGTCATGGGTAAAACACCAGTTGTTCCTGACGCTATCTAAATCATCTACAATAAATGCAAAAGCTTGTTTACTTTTACTTATAAAACAAACGTGAACCACAAAACAAATGTATTTACCTATCCATCAGGGCAACAACGCGTACATATTCCCCGGACTCGCGCTTGGCATCATCTGCGCCGGGATCGTTGACATCTCGGATGACTTCATGCTGCTTTCTGCTGAGGTAATATTAGACAGAGTATTTTTTATCAGCGCTTTTCTTCTTCTTCTTGTGTCACTGTTTCTTTCGAAGGAATGTGGTAAAAGGATTTTAAGTGCGCCTCAGAAAGAGGCTCTTTTGGTGAACTTGACGCTCTCTTCTTCTTTTCGAATTTCTTAGGTTCTATGACATGCCGGTTTCCCTTCACCGATTGAGAGGTACCTACTGGCATAGTGCACAATGCACATACCTTTATCTAAAAAAAAAATCTTCAATTCACGACCATAATATTTGATTTGAACCACGGCCGGAACGGAAGGCGGGGTCATTATTAGTGCTCGTCTGATCATCTTGAAGAACCAGTTTCAGGTTAGGTGCATTGTAATTTGCCAGCTAATCTTCTTTCATACCTTGAATGATCAAATCGAGCATGCACGGTGATTCTAATTGACTTCATTCACAAATTTTCAGGCTTTGGCTGAAATAGTCTCGCAAGATGACTTGGACCGAGGCAGTCTATACCCTCCACTGGAACAAATCCAAAACTGCTCCGTCAAAATCGCCAAGAAAATCGTCGACCACGCCTACAAAGTCGGTAAGTAAAATGTAAACACTCCTGTTTACTGTCCTGCGTTATCCTATTCACGAGTTTTGTACGTGTTTTTATTATATCACACCGATCTCACGAATCTACATATGTGGGCCGAATGAATTAAATATTTGGCAAACCTCGTGTTATTTACTGAAACTGGTGATGTCACTTTGCATGCCTGGCCGACATAAATGCATGTTATTAGAGAGTGATGAATTTAAACGTGGCAACAATAGTTGGCACGCTGCTTGCATTATTTTAGTAGTACAGCATTTTGTGAAGGGCTCGTCCGGGAAATACTTCCACCATGCATATTTCTGCCGTGAAGCAGCATTGCTGTTTCGGTTTTAAAAGGGTGTGGGTGCCGGTGAAATTACTGGCATGTGAGGCTGAACTTCTATATGTCTCAAGTTGATGGACGCAGGGCAGTATAGGGCACGATCCTGACGTGCGTGACCTGCGAGGCTATTCTTTGTTACAGGCGATAATTAACACTTTACATCAGCTGGGTCAATTATGCTTGTTCCAGCTTTGAGTAAAAAAAAACATCACACTTCGAAGGAGGAGGAAGAACATTCATATTAATTATTCTTCCAGGCAAGGCATCAGTACAGCCGCAACCCACAGACGTGGAGAAGTTCATCCGTGCTCAGATGTACGACGTCTCATACGGCGCCGCAGTACCTCCCGTCTACTCGTGGCCTACTGACGCACCTCGCACCGACGTCTTTTAAACAAAAATAACGCCTTTTGATAGATTTTAATTTTATTACAACTTAAATTTATACTGTGATTTTGTACACGCGTTGAAAGACATCTGCAATAGATGAACAGATGAGAGCATTTCTTTTAAAATTTGTCTTCTGTTTCGCTCTTATTAGGTTTTTATTTCTCTTTGCCGAAACAATTTGGTTGAGTTTCTGTCTTTGTATAAATTAACCATGTTTTGGGTTCGAGATAAGTAAAGGTTTTTAATATCTGAATTGTGTTGGTATTTGTTTTTGATACATGACGCAATCTTATAGATTTAGGGTTTTAAATAACGTGTTAGGGCTTGCATTGTTAGGTTTGCCTTATTGTGATATATTGCGGCTATAAAGCTCCTTAAAATAATTGTCAAAAATGTATGTCTAATGATTAGAAATAAACAGGACAGTGATCTTAGTTTTGGAAAGCGAGTCATTACTGATAGCATTTTGAGGCGATTTACCAAAAGAAATCCTGTACGAAACTATTTATTTTATCTGTCATTCCAACATGTTTTCTTGTTTATGTATTTAGAATTATTAATTTATTAATTGATAACATTCGCTTATACATATTTATTAGGTACTTTATAAAGCGCTTCATAAAAATTTGTCATCGAATAATTGAACTTTATCATTAAACGTCATGTATTGATGTGAATGTTGAAATAAATTTATTCCTATTTATTACTCCGTTGTTTTTATTTACGTATTTAATTTAGTGGTAATCATGCCAGGTGGCTATCATGCCAGATAACCTTCCTATCTCAGTAAAAGTATTCCAGGCGACGACAAACCAAGTTACGACGCGTTTTTTCTGTTCCGTGGTTGCGACGGTGTCTCCTTTGCAGTGTCAAACTAGGCAGCGAAAAGTGAATTGTTCACACCACACAGGTCTAAGTTACCTACAAAAGCTAACATACAGGTCAACTTATAGTTACTAGAGCGACCATTACAGTGGGTTTTTGATGAACTAGACTGCATCAAAACGATTCAATCGTCGTGACGTCACAACAGTATTCTACGCCAGAAGGCCTTTGCTTTAAATTGCATTATAGTAGAATGTTCAACAATTCTCAAAAGTGCATTTTAAGGTCTAAGTTACCTACAAAAGCTAACATACAGGTCAACTTATAGTTACTAGAGCGACCATTACAGTGGGTTTTTGATGAACTAGACTGCATCAAAACGATTCAATCGTCGTGACGTCACAACAGTATTCTACGCCAGAAGGCCTTTGCTTTAAATTGCATTATAGTAGAATGTTCAACAATTCTCAAAAGTGCATTTTAAGCGCAATTTTCAAATTTTACTTCTGGTAATCAAATTCTCCTAGTTTTTTCATTAGCATTGTGTTGTGCACGGGTGGGAAATGAAACTGAAATACATAACTTATATGCAGAACTGCATACAGTCAGTTCACACTGACAGTCTTTATTTCAAATTAATTACTTTATAAATACACTTGAGAAGTACCGATTCACAACAAAATATGACCTAGATTACAGTGTTCGACAATAATTATCACTTATCACGTTCATTACTAGCTAACTGTACACATGTTGCACTCGCGTCGCGGCGACCTCGCTCTGGTCGCGGGTCGCGGGTCGCGGGTCGCGAGTCGCGCTACGACTCCGGGGTACGGGGCCCGCGTCTCAGGCTGGTCCCAGGCACCGCGGAAGGCGCGGCTCACCTGCTGAGAGAATGCGACCGCGACCGCGACCCGGTAGCGGTCGCGCCTGATGCTGCGCCGTTGCACCGCGCTCGGTCACTACCTGTAATGACGAACACCGTTCAACTACACCATACAACATACTCGAAACTACAAGCAGAATATCACTGCGCTAAGGCAGGGCGCAGACGTTGACACTTTTGAGAGAGTATGAAATTATCCACTCCCTGCGCATACGTAAAACTGTACAATAACCGCTACAGGACACAGCAAATTCAGTTCCCTGTGATGATGTGCCATGTCGGCAACAAAAAGTGTCTACGCTTGCGCATCGCCTAAGATCATTGAGGATAGAGAAGAGATAACCCTACAGCATATTTATGGCTATTCAGGTTCGTGCTTTGCGGCTGTCTGCAGAAAGTGTTAGTTTGTTAGAGGGAAGAATGTGACATTGTTATGATTGTGATACCCCGTAATAGCGCGCGTGAGGATATCACAGTATGTGAGTGGCGGTCGGCAGCGGAGGCGCGTTCAGACAAGCGCGCCGAGCGACGCCGCGCAGACGACGCCGACAAGGCCGCGCTCGCCTCACCGCCGCCGCCGCCGCCGCCCGCTGCGCACGCTATAACAATGTAAGTTACTTTTTAGTGTCATAGACACTAACTAATAGACAAGGAAACATCTCAAAAGGAAAGTCTAACCTCAACGATGTCGAAAATGATGATTAGGACTTGTGCTGTTAAACTAAAACTGATCTGAAATGTTATTGAAAAATTTGAGCGCAAAAAAACATGATGATAGGTTGTTTGGAATAAAATATTTGCAAATAACCGCATAGCATTGAACTGAAAAAAGGAAAACTACATCGAATTGAATTAGTGATGCGAATAAAATCTCTTTTAGTACATAAAAAACAGACGAACACAACAGTAGTTAAAACCAAGCAACGCGTCTGAAATTTGACTGACAACATTATGACTAAAATAATTAGAATAGAATAACAACGTAAGAAATATAACGAAACAGAGAAAAACGAGATGTTAACAGACACAATCGTAAGGCAATACATGTAGAAGAACACCATGTCTTAGAAAGTGTTTGGCTACGAAATGAAAAACAAAGCTCAAGAAGCGTCAACGATTATGTAGGCCTGACCTAAGGTATGCTGGCCTTGTAAACTGGTGTCCTATAACAAAAGATGCACGTCATTCATGTACAGACACAAAATAATACATTTGATACTAAGGTGCCAATTGGTGAACAAGGCTATGAGGCCACCAGATCCCTTTAAACTCAAGAGAAAAAGCACGAATTTTGACAAATATTTAGCTAGTTGCCGTGTCTTGCGCACATAATTACATCTGGCCAATGCGAGTCATTGTTGACAGCATTTTAATTATATTAAAAAATTAGTCAAATCGAGATGGTGTGGAAGCGTGTGGCAACAATCTAAATGAAACGAGTTAAAAATAAGAGTAAAATATACCAGCAGTTTCCTTAAAAAGCTCGACTCACAAAGGCACTTTATAAAGTTCAAAATTTCCTTTCATGTTCTTAAAAAAAAAAAAATGTATGTTGTTGTAACATAACCAGAGTCACCAACCTTGAGTACCTACTGAGAATTTCGGTACGCTTAGCAATGGCAACGCCCGAGACTTGGTCTTCTGTAGCTGTAGGTTAGGTCAGCCTCTAGAAAACAAGCCATCTTGGGCTCCGGGTATATGATGGTAAGCCAGATGCATTGGTTCGATGAAGAGTATACATGGTGACAAAATGTCATGTGTTTTTATATTCATTAGAATCGTAAGAATCGCTTTGAAACGTCTTAAAGCTAAGTGAGTGCCAGTTCCACGCGACCAAGCCTAGAACAGGCAACAAACTACGGCGTGGTTCCTACAGTTTTTTTTATATGATCCTGATACAAATCAAAAATAATAACAATAGCAGTGGTGTACTGTACTGACCGAGCCTCTGATGCGGCGGCAGTTTGTTGAAGAAGGGGTGTTTAAGCGCGTCGCGTAGAGAGATGCGTTGCGATGGCTCGTAGTCCAGCATACGCGAGATCAGGTCGAACAGCTGCCGTGACTCTTCACTGTTGTTCTGTAGGTATCTCTGAAAAATACCACAACACATTATTATCAAAGGAGTCTACTCAATATTCTTCACACTAAAACGCCTCACCGGCTGGACAAATGATCGGAATCAATAGCATGTTTACTGCAGTGTCTAGCTAGTAATAAGGCGAAAACTATCCCCTCTCTCTAGTAAAGAACCCTCTCTCTCTCTCTCTCTGTTTATCTTTAGAATACGGAAAACAATCCTCTACGCATCTCCCCGACTAGTGATGTATCCCGTTGCCCGGTTGCAATAATGATATCCTGTTCCCAAAACCGGCTAATACTAGTTTGTTGATTTGGATCAACATAATTTGCGCAAAGGGGAAAACCGCAGATTTTAAACTTTTAATTGCTAGAAGTTGACGTACGGGAAAATAAACAGGATACAAAAATAATGTGTCGTATGCGAATATTTTAACACTTACCAGTAATGGTTTGCAGTTTTCTCTGACGTATCTGCCCGCTGACGATTTCTCGTCCCAGTCTAATTTGCCGTGGTAGAAATATTTTGTTCGCGTTTTACGCGCCATTCTGTAATCAATAACATGAAGTATATCAAATAAATGGAATAAATATGTAGTTTGTAGCAGATAAAACTATTGACGTTGGTAGCTGTACTTTAGGTTATCTTTGTTCTCATCACGTCAGATCGTTCGATCCATAATTATATATCTCTATAGAGAACGAAGATTATTATTAATTCACAGATTAACTTTATTGACCTTCAGACTTCAGAAAGATCAGATTCAGAACATCTAGTCTAAATGGATCTGTAGGAACATGAAAGTGGAACAGGCACATTTTAGATCGCATAATTTGCGTCATTTATTCCAGATTGGTCCCATATAATTCTAATAAAGTCGGTTTCTCAAGTTTTTTAAACTTCACTTTTTAATTGACAAACAAAAACAACACAGATGGTAACCGAATACAAATAGGGATAGGTACAAGGTTCGTCCCCGGAACACAGACAAATAAATAAATAAATATTGCGGACAATTCACACAACACTACCCAGCCCCAAACTAAGCAGAGCTTGTATTAAGGAAACCAGATAGCTGATATAATACTTGAATATTTTTTTTTTAGATAATGTTAAATGTAAAAATATTTAATTCCATAAAGGCATGCTTAATGTTAAGTGCAACGCGCCTTCCTGCTTTAGCTTGCGCTGTGTTGCAGGAAGTAACGCCTCTTCCAAACATGAAAATACAATTATAAAAATAAACAAAAGAAAAACTATGACTAGGGTTTTACAAATAGTGACCTATAACCTACGAATAACAACTTCATATCATTAAACTACATATAAAAACTGAACATAAAAAGCAGGGAAATACATAAGAGCACAGCTAATAATGAGTGTCAGTTGTGCAAGTACCTGTAAGGTATGGGTCCGAGTATCCGCTCCATCATGGCGAGATGCTCGCGGTTGTCGTGCGTCTGGAACAGCGTGATGCCGAGGTACAGCTCGAACATTATGCAGCCGATAGACCACACGTCGCACGGCTGCGCCCAACCCAGCTCTGTAAACAACACAACATATAAATAACATAACTGGTATCAATATAACATTATAACCTACTAGCTTGGGCCTGCCCATCTGTCAAAAGTCCAAAATAGCTTATTAGAATCACTCCCAAAACACAAATCCAAAATAAATAGATTACGATTTCCCGACGTTCGACCGTGTTACAACAGCCTTGGTCGCGGGCAGACTGTTGCGATGCTGCGATAAATACCCGTTTGTTCCATATATTTATGCATAACGACGGGTTTATAAGCAAACTAAATAGTTCCAAACAAAGCAATGGTTATACTATGGAAAACACGGCCCCTACCATGACGTTTCATAGAAGAAAAATATTAAACATTAAGGTTGTAAAAAAATGTTCCTACGCAAACAAAGTTGCGGGAATTCTACTTATATTTCTGGAGAAAATTGAATTATTCAATTTTCTTCATCATACAAAAATAAACAATTTCCTGAATAGATTAGGCTGTCTGCCAATTCTTCATACTGTTTTAATGTAATAAGAGTTGTAGGTACCCATAAATTTATAATAAAACTTTTAAAGAAGACAAGGTTTAGGACTAGAACTTGCAACACTAACTTCAAATATGTTATAGATATTCAAATAATCAGGTCTTTGCATCTATTGAAGATTATTTATATAGCGTTAGGGGCAACAGGTGTTTTACTCAATCCCCTTACTTGCAGGACGCTATGGTGCCTAGGACCGGATTTAATATAGAACTAGCAGCCCGTCCCGGCTTCGCACGGGGTAAACAATATTGTTGTACATTATTTTGTTCTATCGCTAATAGTTTCGGCAGCGCATTCGACGAAAGACATTTTAAGACTCATTTTTCTTGACCTTCGGTTACATTGTTCAAATTTTACCAAGGATCCCTAATTTTTTTCAAAATGAAATGTAGCCTATGTCAAATTGGAAGAATGTAGCATTCTATTGGTGAAATATTTTTTTAAATCGGCCCAGTACTTTATGAGCCTATTCATTACAAACATACAAAAATAGGTACAAATCTTTCCTCTTTATAATATTAGTATAGATATAGATAGGCTTGCTCAGAACCTATACCATCCTGACAGCTTAGTCGGCCTATTCCACAGGAGAGACATGGTCAATAAGTGCGGAGCTGACTAAGCCGCGGGTTTCCTCACGATGTTTTCCTTCACCATCTAAGAACACTAGCATTGTGTACATAATTTTTCATTTTTAGACTGAACAACTCATTGGTACACCTGGGTTTGAATCCACGACCTTAGGATCGGAAGCTATCACTAGACCATCAGTTTACTCATGTTAATGATAAAATAAAACTAGAGATATAATCTTGAAAAGCACTTTCACCGCAACTAGACTATGTCACTCAAGGGAAGTTTACTTTGGGCCAGTCGCCTTGTAAGTTGTAACGGTGCGATAATGATCTCGAGACATTTGACCCAACTTGCCGTTGCGTCACGGACCCATTAAGACTTCTCACACGTCTCAAAGCAGTGTCATTAAAATTTACATCTCCGTACGTAGACAGGAAAGTTATTTGCATAACAGTAGTTACGGACTTTTGAGACATGGGACATAGCGTGTGTTGTAATCTACAGGCACGGTAGGTATCCCCTTAATCAATTAATTATGCTAGTGATTATTTTGCACTATACTTTACCATTTATGCCTATATTCATGACATATATTCTTTTACTATAAAGAGGAAAGATTTGATCGTTTGTTTGCATTGAATAGGCTCCAAAATATTGATCCGATTTGAAAAAAAAAAAAATCGGTTGTCTGTAAAGTCGGTTTACTGACGATAGTTGAACGTGATAACGTCATAAGAAAATACTGATGGAATGGTTGCATTTTTCAAAAGAATTTTAATTATTATTTGTTTGATAGATATTTTGTATGGATATAATATAGATAAGGAGGTAAATGGAAATCACAATTGAATCGATCAAGTTACATTTATTTGTATTATAAGACGTTGTTGTATAAGTACATTTTGTATTGACATCGGACTCGCGGACTCGGACTCGGACTCGGACTCGAACTCTCGGACCCAGACCCGGAACCCGACCAAACCCTTACCCTCATTTACCCTTACCCTCATTTACCCTTACCCATTACCCGACCCGGGCTCGGGCTCAGGTAAATGGAACGACGAAACGACGTAACGACGCATGAGTCATGTTTTTTCGTGCGTGCAGCCGGCTCCATCGATTTATAAGACGTTATCACGTCAAAAAATTAATAAAACGGACAAGCCATTCAGAAATATTACGCATTAAACTAAATATTAATAGAAAAATAAGCGCCGCCGCGCTGTGCAGCGGGCACTGCGGTGAGTGAAAATCTATTAAACTAGCAGCCCCGGATGGGTGAAAAAATCTCTAGACAAAATCTTCAAATTTTTCCCCTCTTTTTTTCGATCCGCTAGTTCACAATAAACTATACTTTACTTACGTGTAACAAAACAATTATACAGTAGCTCATCAACATATCAACAGGAAGGCGACGACATGTCACAACTAATGGGTCATAATAACACCACACATAATAAACTCACTTGGTGGTAGGTATTATAACTTCGAATGTAGGTTGCATTGCATTATTATGTTTTAATCAGTTTGTTGTCAACACTTTATAAACGAAGTATACTATACTATAAATACAGACTGTACAGTAGGGAATGTACAGGTATTTTTGATAGCCTTTTGTTTTACTCCTGCTTCTTCTTATCTTATATATCTTCACACTGAGTGTGGTGAAAGGGTTTTGAGTGCGCCTCAAAGAGGCAACGTGCACATGACACATGTTTTCGAACTGGTTCTACGACATGCCGATTTCCTCACGATGTTTTTCTTCACCCTTTGAGAGTACTGGCATGGTGCACATAATTTTTTTTGAGCAGAAAAACTTATTGTTACTCGACTGGATTTGAACCCACAACCTTAGAATCGAAAAAGAATGTCCTGGTATATTCAAGGGTTAACTGAAGACATTTGTACATACATTACTAGAAAGAAAAAAATTTAAGGCCCCAGAGGCTTATTTATTACCATAATTTAAAAACTGTATCTCATTAAAAGTGAACTGTTTAGTTTTTATCAGAATAAACTTCTTTAACCTTAAAGGCGGGGCCACTACCTCTAAGCCATCATAGCTCTCAACTGCCGCTAAAAATGCTAAATTAGGTTATTGCGATGCCAACATGCTTACCTAATATGACTTCAGGTGCTCTGTAATGCCTCGTGGATACGATTGTGCTGTGATGTTCGTGGTCAAACGTCGCACTGCCGAAGTCTATGAGTCTGACATCAGTCCGTTTAACTCGCAATAGGTCATGCGTCTGGAAAATAACAAACAAAATAATTACATTTTGACGTTCATAGGAACTGCGTGTTGGTTGCATCATCATGAATAATCCTAGTAGTATGAAAGATTTTTCACAACTTTTTTCAACCGACGAAAAAACGGCTCTTTTTCAATTAACACAATCGTTATGCATAATTATATTTAAAAAAAAAAATTGGGAAATAAAAAAGGAAATCACGATAAATACCCGTTTTGCCCATATAATTTTTTAAAAAAGGGATTTCACAAGTGGGCTATTTTTTTCATCTAGTTATAGTAAAGAAGTAAATGATCAAGGGATTCCCAAAATCATCACCCAGCGAGAGGTTGTTAGAAAAAACAAAACAGTAGCGTGCACTCCAAGTCTTACATAAGGCTAACTTATCGTGATAGACTTGATAGAAAATGCAGCCATGCCCATTTATCACTAACACATCAAGTTTTCCTAGCATGCATCGACAAGTTATGTGAAACGCATCGATCATAATGACCTTAGGAAGTAGGAACTACTTTCTAACAGGCACGAGTAGGGAAAGATGTCCCGCAGAAGCTGTCAACTTTCTTCGGCGCAAATAAATTACATACATAAATATTTGATGGTTCATCAATCTTGTTTATTTTAATTTGATTCTTGATAACACAACAAACATGTCGATATTTTTATTAAATTCTGAGGCATCCTCTAACTGGAGGGACACATAGTTTTTAAGACGTTTTGTTAGTTGTTTGTTATTCTCGTGTTTCCTTTATTGGATGTCCTATTAATAATTAAATAAATAAACATCTTATATCAGATTATCCATTGGCTTATAATGGAAGCGTCGGAATAGACTAGAGAGCTATGAGATAGGTGTAGTAGTTACTTTAAAATTCACCACTCGTATTCATGCGAAAACCCAGAAAGAAACAATGCAAATCTGTTAACCAAACTATTAATGAACTGAATCAAGATTATAAATATAGGATTATAGCTTTTAGGACAGGCAAGTTCGTCGCCTTTGTGATTAAGTAAAATAATAAACTATTTTAGAAAATGTGTCGTGTTATGGAATAAACGGAACGGCTCGGGCTAACAGCCACAAACAAAATTAAGTTCAATGTTTTGTTCTCAAATTAGAATGGCTAGTGCTAAATTAAGGAGTACAAAAATAGGGCAATGACCTATGCGGACTAATCGAGAGAAAGTTTTAAAGTGGCTTTTATTGTAGCTTTTGCGAAAATTGTAATTTACTTTCTTTCTTGTGTCATCTCATCAATCTAGAGATAATTATGCTATTAAGTAGGTGTTTTCATTATCATCCAATCAATTTTGACTGGCCTCTCAGCTCAGTTGGAAGTGCATCTGCTTTTTGCGTCGTAGTCTCGCACCCCCACAGAGAACAAATATTTGTGTGTTGAACACAGATGTTTTTTCTCTGTCTGGATATTATATTGTAAGTATTATATCAGCTGTCTGTTCCCATAGTACAAGCTCTGTTTAATTTGGGACTAGATAGTGTTGTGTTAATTAATCGTCCACATTTTTTAAATATAAAAATCGCCCTTCACCATTGTTCATCCACTCGACTCATGTTAATTTGAATGTCTTTGATTTTTTCTAACTGGTGCAAGTCGTGGTGGGTTGCTGGTGTAGATTTTTTTTTGTTATATTGTAGACAATCCACACACAACACTATGCAGCCCAAAACTAAGCAGAGTTTGTACTATGGGAACCAGAAAGCTGATACTACATATATTTTTCATGTCAAATAAATATATGTTCTTTCTTTTTTTACGTACCTTTTTGGAGGGGCTATATACAGAGCCGACTTCGTAGTCGCTATCCACAAACAGGATGTTCTCCGGCTTGAGATCGGTGTGCGTGAGCTTGTTGTCGTGCAGGAACAGCACGCTGTATATGAGCTGGTAGGCGATGTGCCGCACTTGCTCCAGCGGATACGGCTGGTAGTTGTTGTCCTTCTGCAATGCACTCGGTCCGTTTATAACTTTGTTCTGTTTGGGAAATTATTTACTTCAAGTACTAAGCTGCACTAGAAAGTAACGATTCGTAACTTTCATATTTAATACAGCCATAATATAACCATCGCCAAACAAAGCATTGCCTCGTAGGTCACGCACGTTGGGAACGTGTCCTACGATGCACTGCTTTGCGTCCATCAACTTGAGGCATACAGATGTTTAGCCTCACTTGACAGTAATTTCACCGGCACCCACACCTTTCGCGACAGAAAAAGGCATGGTAAAACAACATTGATATTATTATGGAAAACAGAGCAAAAAAAAATGAACCATAGTAAGTTCACAATGTTTTGCTACGAAACTGACTTGAAACTTACGAATTGTATACATTCTGGTGCAGCCGACTGTACACCTATTACTTTACACAATACATACTAGAAACGACGTTGTTGATGCTGATTTTATTTCGATTAGATTAGATAGATTCAGATTCTGATCCGTAAGTCTTTAAGCTTTTAACTGCGAGCTTAAATTAAATTTCAATTACATTTAATTTAAGCTCACCGTTGGTAAACCACTCACGGTAAGGTTCTTAAGAAAATCAGTGATAACCTACATAAACAGCAGGAAAAGCTTATGTCGATGTCATAAAATTCACATTTGGAACATTACTATTTCAGTACGTAAGACGAACCAGAACACAGAACACGAACCGTATCTAATTTTATAGTAGGAATCTAACGATAAACTATGAATAGGTAAAGTACCTACTAAAACGTAAATCTGCCTAATTTCCAGTATTTTAGGTTCGAATTTCAAAAGACTCATCAGTGTGGTATGCAATACAGCTACAAGGAAGAATGTCCAGTCTGGGGTCTAAATGTGAATCAGAGAGTGAACTTAAAACAGTAATAAAGCGGTTACTCACCAGGAAGTCAAATACGCTCTGTCCCAGCATTTCGAACGCGATGCACATGTGCCCATGGTATTCGAACCAGTCTAACATCTTGACACATAAGCTGTAAAATAAATGATTAAAGTTGTTATTATTGCAATCGAATATAAATTTCAGAATCAAGGGCAGCCACGCAAATTGTACGTAGATAATCGAGCGGCAGACGGTAATTTAGTTTGGGAGTTGACATCGAGTTCTTCGTTGGCTGCGAGCCAGCAAGGAGCCATAACGTCGCATATAAACGTGCAAGGTCGAATATTGTTACATTCGCCGGCGTCAAAGCAAGTCAGCCTCCATTATCAACAATGATGCCGCATCGCCTCTCCACAATAATGATGTGTGTATTGCTAAATCATAAACATTATACTCACTTCTTACAGTCAGGGTCAATCTCAGCTAACTTTTCTAGTACGTTTATTTCGAGTTTTGCAGCCTCTCTGTACTTCTCCACGTTCTTGATTATCTTAAGAGCCATTCTGTGCTCCCTGGAAACAAAAATAAGTACCGTTTTATTGATATGTAATGCAAATCAAGGTAGTGGTATCTGCCAAAATAAAGAGAGCTCTCTTCAGTTTCCTCTAAACAAATTAAAATAGAGATGAATTGACGTAAGACTGGTAAAACGCACACAGCCAAACAATGTGTGTCATCATCCGAGGGCGGCGCGCATGTGGCCGACGACATTACCCAACTAATAAAAAAACAATATTTCTAAATAAAAAATGATATGGTTTACTAAAATCCAACGTATAAAAACATCGTGGGGAGGTGTGAATATAAACTGAATCTAAATATTCACCTTTCACAGTGCGATGACCACTGGAATTGGAGGCAAGCACGTCAGAGTTGTCATTTCAGAGTCAGATAATGATCATTAAATTAAACATACTGAGTGGTGGTTGTACTGTGCAAGGTGCACAACATTTAACAGATACCTAGTAGTTATATTGTAGTAATACTTACATTTCTAAGTCCTTCACCTCGACCACTTTGCCGAAGGTGCCCTCACCGAGCGTGTCGATGATTTTGTCTGAAATAAAACCAAGCTTTATTAGTCATTTGTTAAACAGAACAAAGTCATGATGGAATTTGGCATTGGTTTTTCATGTTTTATTGCAAGCTCAATTAATTAAGCACAATGAATATTGAAAATTCACGACAAAAAGAGCTGTTTTTTTTTTGTTGACCAATGTTAAGATGACTTTCCAACATGACTCTATGGAATGTTTTATGTGGCATTTAACGAGCAATTTCATTGTTCATTATTAAATTTAAACAAAATTAAAAATCAAAAGTTTAAATTCTTCTTTAGGACGAGTCACTGAACTGCAAAGGGCATGGCTGTTCGAACAGCCGATAACAAATCTTTAGGGGCTTCTGTGTCGTGTAAAATGTGAGCGTTTCAGTGACGTTCATAATGTATGTAAATGTGTGTAAGTATAGTGAATGGTGTAGTGTGTTGTGTACTTGTGTTGTGTGTATATAATTATTGTTTGCATAGTTATGTTGTGGACACGAACATCTCGCTCCCATGACATATCCGGGCCAGTAGAACAGGTGTCCGTCCTTGTCGTCCTTGACGGAGGAGCGTGCGCGGGAGCTCTGCAGTTGGCGTCGTGTTGCGTCCGCGTCCACAGCACAGGGGCAGCAGGCAGCAGGCAGCAGGCAGCAGCACCGCACCGCACCGAGGACGCACCGCACGCACAGGCATCAGCACCAGCACCACGCCACATGCCACACGGAGAGCGCGCCACGAGACCGCACGACCCGAGTAGTGTTGTACCCAACAATCAGACAATGGAACGGTTGCCCGTCAGACAAGCGACAATTGGAATGGTGTGTCGTACATGCTGTTATAAGAGCAGACGGGTGGGCGCTGCGGAGGCGCGGGAGCGAGCGACCGAGCCGGCGACCGCCTCGACCGCCCGCCGCCCGCAGCGGGACCACGGGACGGGACAGGACGGGACGGGACTCACGGGAGAGGACTCACGGGACGGGATGGGATGCCTATCACATACCCATACACGCGAACACACACGCACAATCATTCGCACATACTTTAGGATAAGTGTCCACCCGTACCTGCCTTCTACAGTTTCAAAATCACAATTGCATACTAACACTAGAAATTGTACTCTTAGAACTTCGTTGACTTTTAGAATGAGAGAATATCTTTACACATAAAAGAGACATTTTCGAGTTTAAAATACGCGCGAAGAACTTTAACACATGCACTATCATAGTTAATTAGGCTCAATCATTTCACACAGTTAGCTTTGCCGTTAGTGACAGATTACTGAGTAATGTTTTAAAACCCTACCCCCAATATGATTCTTTTTTTGACAGTTTGTTAGTGAATAAGTTTCCTACCCACATTAAAATGCAAGCCATTCATGGAACGAATTATTCATTCAAGATACATCATGATCATTAGATGCAAACATTGTTTGTTTTGGGTTTCTAGCCGTTTCTAGCACTACCAGTACTGCAAGACAGAGTAAAATCATAATACTTTATAGGTCGTATGATATTTTTCAGTACGTAATTGCTGTCGTCGGAAATATGTTATACATTTATCTACTCACATAAAGTAAGCAATTCGATTTGGAGTAATATTTGCTAGAGTATTGTAAATAACGGACCGGGTGTTTGTTAGCGGCACACAGAGGCGCAGGCGCAGGCGCAGGCGGATGGTTAGCGTGTCGTGCTTACAGGCGGCGTGGCCGCGCGCCGCAGCAGATGGCGAGGCCGCTGCGGCCGGGTGCGGCTGCGCAGCTCAGGCGGCAGCGTCACTAGATCCCCCACGACAAGAGGCTCCGGCAAAGAAGCCGCGCTCGTTTCGTTTCCCACATTCTTCATGTCCTTGTCACCGATCCGTCCATAAGCTTCGTCTAGATGAGCGTACTTCATTATCAGACCCTGGATCTCCTTCCGTTTGGCCTCCCGTTCGCTTACGATCCTATCTCCGACGGGAGTTTTATCGTCGTCATCCTCGTCGCTCGATGGAAAGTAAATTTGTCTTTGTTTACCGATATCCCGCGCTGGAGACGAGACAGGAGTTTTGGTTGACAATAGCTTCGAGTTAAGGCCTTTATTGCCAAGCGGTGGCGATATGAGATCTCGGGTGCTTTGTATGCTGATATCTATTGGACGAATAAATAGCTTTCCATTTTTGTGTTCGTTATTCTGACTCTTTTCAGCTCGTAACGATCTACGTTGATGTCTTTTATAGATGCTATCTCTATCTTTGCCATAACAGATTCTATCTCTTAGAGGCACATCGAAACCATTTTTAATTTCATCTTTATGTTTATTTGATAATCTACGATCCGAAGTGTTTCTGAATGGGGTCTTGTCTCGAATTTTCTCTGTAGAAAAGTTATTTCTTTTGAAGGAGTTTTCACCGAATACAGCTGTCGTAAAGCTCCTCATTAATCCCCTAGGCGGTTCCGGTTCCAAGGTTTTATCACGATCCTCTTTTTCTTTTCTAGCCCTTTCTTTTTTCTGTACTGCGATTCTGTCTAAAACAGAAGAATATTTGTCTTCCAGACGACTTCGAGTGCTGCCCAAGAAAATTGTGCTTTCGATGTTATTATTGGCTTCCTTCAGGGGATATCGTTTAGTGAACGGCGATGATTTATTATCTTTCATGTTTGCTCTGCGAAATGAGTCACTACGACCCAGAGCGCTTACGCCGACAGTAGAACGTAGAGGTGATGTGTTAACACGGGACTTAGGTGCGCCCAGGTAAGAAAAGGGGCGATCTCCATTTACTTTTATCGCGCTCGGCGCAGTGACACTCGAGGTAAGGGATGTGTACGGTGAGATGTGGCCATTATTCTCATAGCGACGAACATTGCTCAAGACGGAGTTGTTATTAGCCCGAAATTTGTCATCATACTGTGATCGTGCAGCTGACAGTTTTGTGTCAGCTCCAGTTTCCGATTTCTCCGAGGGTCCTCGTCTTGTAAGTCGATTAATAAAGCTTGAGTATCCATCAGATAACAGTTGGGATACACTAGTGGTCGATGAGCGGTTGTATCGTTGACGCCGTGGGCTAGTTGTGCCATTACCGGTCGCGCTAACACTAGCCATTTTGATAGGGTTTTTAATAGATTTTCGTATTTACAATAACTTTCACCCCGGATGGATCACATATTTCATAAACATTTTAACTGCACTTTCAACATGGGTAACCAAAACATGTTAGGGAATTACCACTGGTTTACACCGTGTTATGCTTCACCATCGGACATAAGACTGAGGCTATCTAGAGATTGAGAGCGTGCCTAAGAGCGAACGAATTTCAGAAAGATCACTAGCGCAGCCGAGTGCGGCCGTCGGTGCCAAGTAATGGTCGCGGACTAAAAATATCGGCAACCCGTGGGAGCGCCCTCCCGCGCACTCCTGAGGTGCCCGTCGCGAATACATTTCTTCACATTACACATCATTACCTACGTCTTCGCATTTTTGTAATTATGCTTACAATGATGTCAATTTCTCCCAATAAACGAGAAAACATGCTCCATAAACCATGACAGAAAAATGCGGGTGAACGTGAAGTAGAACGTTGTATCCTCCAGTTTAATGATGTTGCTATACAATTATCACGAGTGTTGCATCGACTTTCTTTGAACGGCGAGGTAAGCCAAGACAGTTCTGTCAATAAGAGGTAGGCAATTAGGTCAGTGGAGCGTGAGCGAGCTCTGAACAATACCGACGGTGCCACGGGCGGTATTCGCCGCTCGCGCACGCGGCCAACACCTCTAAGATAACAATCGCAAATACTAGGTGCACAGTTTTCACTTATTGTATCATAGGTCAGCGCTGATTTCATAAAAATTACAGTCAATTTTATCATTTCGAGATTATGCCGTGCGTTATCTTCAAAGAGTTCGGGTTGTAGAAGCGTTCTGAGCGTAACAGCATTCCCCGGCAGACTCATCTCGATGAAATATAAGACACGGATGCTGTACGTGCTGTTATCGGACGAGTTATCACGAAAATAATATTAAATATTAACCACTGGTTATTAGATAAAACATTATTTTAACGTTGTGTTTCAAAATCTATAAATAATATTTATCGTTATTAACAATGTTTGATTTTATTTACAGCAATAAAGTGCCACCCTGAGTTAAAAGCATCTGTTGGCGTAGATTAAGTGCTCGTTATTTCTATTCGAATTCTTTACAATCGGTATGTTAGTCGTTTTCATACTTTTTTTTGTTTCGCGGGTAACTGGAATACTCCATACCTTCGACTGAATTTATCCAAATACCGACCTTGGTAGCGACTAAAGAAACCGAAGGTTGACTAAATCAGAAAAACATTTTCTTCGTTTTAAAAAACTACCAACCTACTTTCCTTTAGAGCACTATTTGTACGTACGACTAAATACATTTCATTTCAAGCTAACAAATAATGTAAGTAATTGGTTTAAATTTCAAGTATGGGTTCTCAGCTGCTCGCAAGTCATTAGGTCGCTGATGGCACCACTCCTTATCGGTTTATAGAAATGTACGGTTTTAAGACGTAATCTTAGTAAGGGTCATCTACATAGCGTCGCATGCTTCATTGCACTGGGCAATGGTCAAAACAAACGTATTCGATACATACGCTATATATACAACTATGTGTTTTGAACGAAAGCTGAAGAGCTGTAGTAGGTACATTGCAAGAAATACAGATAAGTTTTTACTTCGTTTCAAAAAAGACGGTCACAAAGTACCTACCTACCCGTGATTTATGAAACTAAAGGCTTTATAGGCGGATTACTGCCCTTGGAATTTTTCATGTCAACGAAAATAAATGACAAACGATTTTATGTATATGAGCTTTATAAATCAGAAAGTGCTTATTGTATTGTACTCGTACGTAACTCGTATTATGTAATTAAATCGATTTATGAATAAGGCAGGTAACAGTGATGTTCGTCCATCGTCATTCAATATGATACATTTTATAGCATCACGATAGACTAGGTATTCCCAATCACAAAGTTTACAACAATGGTTTTTATCAGCAACATTAATTTTCCAATACTTTTTAATCTTATGTTCATTTACATGTTTACGATGAACAAGTCAAAACATTTTCGTAATAAGATCGGCGTACTTGGTTACACGAGTTATAAGCGTGAATGTTATCTACTCATACTAAGTAGGGCTAAGTTTCCTCGTTTAATATTTTAAGTTATAATGTACAAAGGATTATTATTATGTATTATTTTATGTTATATTCAAAGCGTAAACATTCATTAAAATGGATATTTAATACAAGCTATTTACTTTCTCATATAATTTGTATACATACCTCAGACATGAAATAATTATCTGGTAATGAAGGATAGTTGAATTCAAAAATATATTGGATAGGTCTCAAAAAGTTGTATGTTTTCATGATGACGACAGTTTTTAGGGAGATTTTTTTATTAATATGATCATCATCATCATTGGCCTCTTACATCTATTGCAGATGATTTAGGTGGCGTCAGTTAGGTAATTGCGCATGGACCAGAAGTGGAACACTTCCGTTCATGGCTATACAGACCGATACGGGAGTGGCAGGCACGGCCGCATTTACCGCAGATGAAAGAACCCGGGGATGTTACAGGGTCTGCGGCGCGTCGGTGACGTTTTTCTCTTTTAAGTGCTAAATGGTCGAGCCAGCCGCGATCGTGAGCTACAACGCCGTCAGCCACGGTTTTTCGCCAGGCGTTGCGATCTTCAGCCTCACTCTCCCAATTAGAGAAATTGATTTTAAAGCTAGCCATATCGCGTTTCACGCTGTCTTTATACCGCAACATCGGACGGCCGACAGGTCTTTTGGCATCGGCTATTTCGGCTAAGAGAACTTGTCTCGGCAAACGACTAGAGTCCATGCGATGGACATGCCCTAACCAACGCAAGCGTCTCTGCTTAAGCGTGGCAGTGATGCTCGATAGTTTCGCTGTTTCCAGTACTTTTTCATTCGTAACTTTATCTTGCCATGTAATGCCTAATATCTTGCGAAGACAGCGCATATGAAAGTTGCCCTCTCCACTGACGCCACTCTGCCTGGGACTCCTTTTGATAACGCAGGTCTTCCCAGGAGCCTACGCTATCCTCTCGACCTCACCGACAAAGCCCACAGGAATGACAAGTCAATACATGCGGTGTTGGTTTGGTTGCAGGTGCATAACAGCTGGCACCGGGCCGGGTTTTATTTCAAGTTTTCCTTCTCTGTTACTAGCTCTTCTGTTGATCAGCAGGGGGACCACGTGCAGGCGAGACTAGTTGGGGCACATAGGTGATATTTGTACCCCACCCCCCCAAACACTACTGGTAATAACAGTTCATTGGCGCAAATAAATACTGAAATTGCACTTAAACGCTGTCACAATGATTTTATTGCATTTGCAGTTGTTTTACTTCTCAAAGTAGAAAGGGAACTGTTCGGTTTCGGGAAAAGTTCGGTCAACAGTTCCCTTTCTGCTGCAGCTGGTAATGCGAAGGGAACGGTAACTATAAATGGGTACAGGTAAAATATCTTCCTTTGTCCCGTATAGCATTTGTCTCTTTCTAACATAATAATAACAATACACTACTGTGGTAAAAAAATGCAGTAATCGAAACGAGGGATTTGAAAATGCTGTTTACGATGATGGTGCTGATGCTAGCGATATATCAAAACGAATCTGTTTACCATTAAACATGCAAATCGGTAACAAAGGCGCCAATATTGATAGGAGTTGTATTAAGGCTTTTTAATTTGAGGCAATTAAACTGACCTTTCCAATGAGTCGACTACAAGCGCCGTCAACATCAAAAAGGATCTCGGCTACTACGGAGAGTAGTTTCGAAACATCATGCCACTTGCACCCGTGATCCTTGAGAAACCTCTTGTAAAGCTCGTAAAAGGACGTAAGCCTGAGAGGCACTCGCGAGCGATTATGCTTTGCAGCAACTTCTGACATTATGCACTGCCACTGAACCGATATTATGTTCCTACATGTATATTGCATGCAGTATATCAGAAAGCACTCGTTTTACGTTAGGGGCGGGCGAACTCGCGGCCGGTTGTTACACAACTGTGACTAGCGATACCCGCTACACTTATAGCGCCGAAAGCAAAATGATCACTAAAACGACACAGAACTGAATTTAAATTCTTTCAATAATAATGTTTATGTTGTACAGCTGTTTCAAAGAATGTATAGAATTATTATTCAAACAATAACAACAGATGGCAGATCGGATAGCGTCAATAACCGCACTGATCCGAGACGAGGACTAAACTAAAAAGATGCTCGACCAAGAAGCATTTTAATTAACGATGGCGAATGAGACAATTGTAGTGCTTTCAGTTTAAACAGGATATATCCGCGTCCAACTGACGTGCCGCGACTCACGACTGATTCACTGGAGAAGGGTTTGCTATACATTTTTATTCAAATTATTATTTAAATTTGTCTGCTTATTTATCGGTCTGTCACCTTTTGAGTCAAACCATAAAAATATTTAATAATAGCAGCAAACAATATAAATTATCAGTATTATAAAATGTCAAGATAATTCGAATGATACCTGGCCGTTGTTAAGTCGCTCGCTTCGTAGACACTACGGTAGTGTTTATATATGAAAGTGCGGCTCTTATGGTAACAAGAGCAATATCAGCATGGTGCAAGGTCGACCGGAAGGAACTGGGCATTACCAAATAGATAGGTGGGCAAGACAACAGGCGCACCGCATTTATCAGACCATATCAGCCTGACCGCCTCGGCCGACGTAGTCTGCACGGCCATATTATAGGTATTTTATACGATAACATGTTTTAATAAACTGCAAACTTGACCCACGACTACTAGGAAAAAAGATAAAAGATTGACGTGCATGAACATAACACTCAGCTGAAGCTGAGCTAACTAAACAAATAAACTCTCAGCACGGTCAGACTGGTCTCTCAGCTCAGTTGGTAGTAGCTCTGCCTTCTGCGCCGTAGGCCGTGGGTTCGATCCCCACCGAGAACAAATATTTGTGTGGTGTTATATAAGTATGTATTTACAAAAAATATATATATTCAAGTATTTTATCAGCTATCAGGTTCTCACCATAAAAGTTCTGCTTAGTTTGGGCTAGATAGTGCTAAGTAACTTGTCCATTTAAAAAAAAGAATTGTGGATAATCCAAACAACACTATCTAGCCCCAAATTAGGCAGAGCTTGTACTATAGGAATCGGGGCCCTGTTTAATAAAGCTGACAATTCGACAAGTCCGACATATGTCAAAAAGTGACAATTCGACAATTATTCTGTTTAATAAAACCGACAGGCGACAAAGTTTTGATGGTAGTAAATTTACAAATATGTCAGATTGTCACGACAATTCGGCCTTTTTCTGTATAATATTTTTTTTAAAACGACAAGTGACAGGTGACAATTTGTCGTTGACAACTTGTCAAATCTTCTTTATAAAACATAAAATTGTCGCGAAATATTGACATATTTGTAGAATTGTCTGACGATTCTGACAGGAGCTTTACCCTCTGTCACGAAATCATATTTTGAAGGTGTTTGTTTAGCTCCGTAAAACAAAATTATGTCAGAAGTCGACAAAATTGTCGCGACAACCCGACAAATGTCAGAAATAATTTGACTGTGGTTTCATGACATAATTGTCGAGTTTTTACAAATATGTCGTAATACCTGTCGATTTGTAGGCTTTGTAGCATATTTGTCACTTTTATAAAACAGCCTAGGCACGACAATTCTACAATTTTGTCGCTTTTTGACTTAAATGTCGAATTGTCAGTTTTATTAAACAGGGCCCAGATAGCTTATATAATATTTTTTTTTTTGTAAGTACATACTTAGAATACAATATAACACCCAGACACAGAACAAACATCTACGTTCACCACACAAAATTTGTTCTCTGTGGAGATCGAACCCACGACCTACAGCAGAGTTACAACCAACTGAGCTGAGAGACCAGTCAAGCTGTGCATACTATGCGTTTTCAAACGGTAAGAAACACGCCGTAGCTTGTTGTATTTGTACAACTTACTAGAGAAGTTTTGAATTTGAATTGAGGTTATTTACTTAGTACCTTTTTTTTAAGCCTCCTCTTGTAATCACCTTTTTTTTATTTTTTAGGGTTGAAGAATATTGTCATTTATCAATTAATTCCGTGGATAATTCTAATAAATAATTCAGGGAACTTTTTCTAATACGTACAGATGTGACGGATTCTTGTTCTTGGGAATAATGAGGATTCACTATCAAAGATAGTATTTGATTCAAGCCAGTTGAAACCGGTTTTTTAAATTAAGCGAGCGATGTGTACGCTTCTTGATTGCTCTCGATCATGTCAATGTAGTTACTAGCGCTGTTTTCTAGTGGAGATTATTTACTTTAATGATAACACTATGCTTTTATAAACCTAAAACTAAGTATGAAAAATCCATTTGAAGAATGTGCACCCTTCGGATTCTTGCATACCTACATGATATGTATGCAAGAATCCGTAGGCTACCAAAACAACTTGTGTTTGTTAGTTTATTATTGATCGATTTTATTTTGGTGTAATTCAAGTTTCAAATACATTTTGCAAATAACATTATGAACATGTTTGGTTTCTCCTAGGTGAAGGTGATCATCATGATACTATTTCTGCGCGCATGCGTCGTTCATAACATTCACTAGAGTTACATTTATAGCAAGTGGCGCCATCTAGTATTTACCATTAGAACCACATAGTTTCATGCCAGCTGCTTTTCTATTTTGGTCTTCAATCAATATATACGCTGATTCTATGCTATAAATGGACTACCAAGGTTTCAACTGCATATTTATGATGTTCGCATAATTCAGAATTTTAAGATGCCATCCCTTACGATTTTTTTTGTGTTATATGAGGTAAGATAACGTTTGAGTGAGATCGCAAGCGGTGTTTAAGACATTTTCAATAAAACATGCTATGGTTGATAATATGGATGCGAGTGTAGCTTCGAGCGGTTAATAATTGATTGTTACATAGTGGAATCAGTAAAGACGTGCAGTGCAATACTGTCCCAGTGAGCATGGAGCCTTGATTAGATCAGTCTCGATTGCTTTGTAGCATTGTGGATGTGCAACAAAACAAATTGCCCTTTTCAATACATCCAGGCAATATGTCGTCCACAAATAAGAGATCTTTTATAGAGAGCAATCTTTAAAAATGTAAATTCCTTAGGTACCTATTATATTCAATTAAAGGATGCATAAATACAATCCTTGACCTAATAATATAATGCTAAAATAGATGCGCATTGCTCCCAATAGCGACGCGCTGGCAGCGCTTGCGCATTACTTTTAACAGCGTGATATGAATTCATTCAACTTTGAACTGGTAATTTTGAAATGTGTAATAAGTCTATTGGCTGACCTCTACTTCTTTCGTTTGGTTCTCTGGTTTCAGTTGAGATGCCTGCACCGGCGATGGCACGAAGGAGCACGAAGGCTGAGGTTCCACCGCGGGTTGTTGATTCGCGATAGTCGGGGCTGACGGAGCGGCCTTTATATCCATCTTTACAGGTTCACTTTGTAAACTTTCGCTACTTTGTACGCAAATCTTCGGCGGTTCCAACGGCTTATCAGACGTGGACTGTTTAAATTTTAGCCATGACGTAGGTACTGCTGGTGGAAGCGGTACGTTTTGAGGAGTTTTTATTGCAGAACCATCTTTTTTGTTACTTGTACTAGACTGGTGTGCAGGTATCTTTGTGACATTTGTCTGCGAAAAATCTGTCCCCTGAGTGATGGTTGGATCAGTTTTTTCGTTATTTACCTTTTGAATCTCATTATTCGTTGAATGGTCTACTTGAACAACCACTGAGGGTACGCACTCAGGTATTGGAATGGAAGGCAGTTCACTCAGAGGTAGATTGGATGAAGATTTAGAAGCCGCATCTTTAGCTTCTTTTTCAGTGTTCATCTTATTGTCAGCAATGACATCGCAATTTTTTTCAATTTTAATCTTAGGCACATCAACAGGTAGTGGTGAAATCTCATCTCTACTTTGTGAAAAGTCCGTGCTATCACAAGAAAGCTCGTCAAGGCTTTGTAATACATCCAGGGCTGAAGCTTCATGATAATCAGTAGAGCAAGGCGATGTGTCATCATTTGTATCATCGCCACCGTCAGGCATTTGAGAACTTTTACTACTAGGTACAAATGCCAAGCTAGATGTCACATCATTGGAAATATCAGCATTAACTGATTCTTCAGAATGTACAGAAGACTCTTTAGTCGGAGCAGATTCAACTGCACCAGCGGTTTCGTCATGATTCACTGCACTGTTCTCTCTTTGAGCAACAGACAGTTCGGCCTGTGGATTTGTTTCAACAATTGACGTGTTATCACTATAGTGGATATTGTTGTCAACATTCGTTTCAGTTGTATTTTGAAGTAAATTAATTGCCTCGGTATTTTCTATTCTAGCTTCTTCAACTACAGGTAAGCTCATATACGTTGGTATGGCATAATCCAAATCAGTTAAGGGCATATAATGAACACCATCTGGATCTCCTATGGGTGCTTCATACTGGGGAGAATAATATTGAAACCCTATATTCTCATTATTATAAACTGACCATGGATCATTCGAAGGAATTAATGGCAGCCCGTCATAATATAATCCCGCATTAAAGTCACTATCTACATAGTCTGGTTTGTAATTCCAGCTCGGGACAAATGCGTCTTCAAAAGCTAGATAGTTTTCAGGTAGCATCACCATAGCTTGATTGAATTGTGCCGTGGCTAATGCTATAGATCCGTCGTAAAAGGGGTTGTTAAGCACAAGTTGTGGTTGTTCTAGAGGAGCACAGTCTACAGTCACTTCTGCTTCAACAAACAATCCATATTTCGATAAGTCTGGTTCAGACCTTCGATGTCGCAACGCACATATGTCAATTTTGCTACCAATACGCGAAGTAAAAATATCAGATATATCGAAACTATGTGTCCTTCGTAAGTAGTTTTCCGGTGGCAAATCGTAGTCAGATTTATCTATTTCGAGCACGTTGTTCTCAACTTGACCATCAAATGCTCCACCATAGGTTGGCACGCCCACGTTGTTTATTTCGTGTAAAGCACCCTCATCGTTTGTTTGAGTACAAGTTTCAGGTGGTGGGTAGAAGGAGCCCACGTCAGGGGCGTCACTGGGCAGGAGCACTACGTGGGGCAACGAGGGAGGAGGTCCACAAAAGAGCAAATTGTTGGGTGGTATTCGCGGCGGTTGTGCGGCCATGGCTCTGGCGGTGGCCGGCCGCAGCCCAATGGACGCGGCGGACTCGATTTTCTCTGCGACAGAGACGCGCCAGACGGCCGGCTGAGCTTTGCGACTGACTGAAGCAGTACAGAGTGACGAAGGCGAACGCAAATAGCACGGGCGCAAACGCGAGGAGGTCGCCGTCTCTCGCGCACATCTTCACGGGCGATGGCGCCCGCGCACGCGCAGTCGCCAGCCAAACCCGTCCCGCATGTTATCCCAAACAGGCACGCTGACGTTTATGCTTTATTCTGGTTCCGCACTATGCTTACGACAAGTACACGACGAGGACACATGAGATAGAAACTGACAGGTTCTAGGGTGAACACTTTTTTTAAGACGAGTGTTGGCTTTCAAGATCATTCATTCATCATCTAAAATATATTAGTATGGAACAGAATACTGACCTGGTCTGGAGAGCGCAGTGAGGACTCGTCGCGATGGTGCCTCCTCCGCCTGTGCGACGTAGGCGAACGCCGGTGATGCGACCGTTTGGAGCGCTCATTTCTCCGTCTCCACGAGTGCTCCGAGCTGTGAAATCATTCATCGACAGGCTGTAGGGTTAGTGATTAAGGGAATCTAATGAGATACATAAAGTGACGTTTAGGTGAGGTTCAGATGTGCGTTAGGTTTGGTTGAACAGTAGATTTACTAACTTTGGTGTATAGTCATAGCCGTAATGTAGATCTGCTAACTGTAAGAGATGGTCTGATGACGGCAAACAGCAAATGCTGAGCACCGCCCGAATGGCACTCCATCTCCACGGTCTCGTATCTATGATTTTGCTAGCTATCAGATTATGTGAGTCGTAATATTTTGTTTGCGAACGACTTTTTCACAAAATATAAAACCTACCTTACATCAGTTAACAAAAAAACGTATTCACAATACTGGACTTGGCAAAGCCAAGGTTAAAACGAACGGTTTATCCAAATTGCAGGTTGTAAATTGCGCGATTTTATTCAATAGCAATCAGCTATAAAATCGTGGGTACCGAGAAGGTGGAAGATGTAACGGATCAGATGTGAGTGAATGCGAGGCACGGAATAAGAATGTCACAAGTGGTTCACTCTGCGAGGACCCGGCACGAGCTGCGGTCGCGGACGCACTGCCAGCTTCAATACGCCGATTGCGCACGAGATACTTTAGTTTACTGAAGTAAAACGACATACAATTAAATGCTCGTTTCAAAGCAACCGTCATAAAATCTAACAATCGACATCGGAACATTATTTTTAATTATGGCAACATCAAGGTGTTCGTAGTCAGTTGGGAGATAACCATGTTAAACGTAAATTTATGTAATTTTACTGTTGATTATCTCAGCAGCAATGCAAATTGATAAGACTGATAACATTGAAGATATATATTAAAGCACGAATTAAAGAGAAAGAGAGATTATTTTCTATCAAGGTGTTTCCCTTCACAGTTTAGAGATTATAATTATACTGGCTTTGCACGCCATTCGAACAGAAAATCCATAGGCGCGGTACATGACCAAATTCGAACCCTTAAACTTAGGATCGAAAGGCGGAGATGCTATACTACTAGTCCACCTCACAGGTGATCTGTCAATTAAAGAGCACTCACCAAGAAACTCGTAAATATTTCACTGGGTTAATAATTGTCATGGAAGATTGGCTATGGCTACCAGATCTAACTTCCATACTGAACATTTGTGGATAACACATAACACTGCTATTGCCTGTAAGAATATGTTTGTACAAAAGAAACAAACAGAAGAAATGAATGCGATGCAGTAATGCAATTATGCCTTCATGTAATTGGTTTAGCAGTAGTGGCGAATATTTATATCACCATCTATTTGCGTACGATTTTCTATACTTACAGGTTTTTTTAAAGAGTCAAGAGACCAGACTAAGTAGAAGGTTCATAGCAATAGCATCCTAAGAATCCTAGCAAACCAGACGATTCCTTGAGCAAGATGCGTGGGCGTTGGTGATCTATGTCAAGCCTAATGTTTCATTGTTTAGCAGCAGCAAAGTAACTGACATAAGAGGTTGAACTTGAACATATAGAATGTTCGGTTGACGTAATAAGATTTACAATAAAACGAACGCTGGGAACGACCACAAAAACCTTTTCTATCGATGACCAGAATATACTAGGAAACATAATTATCGTCTCATAAGCAACAATAATGGATGTTTTATGTGTCTATTTCAATTACACAACTCGTGTCATTATTTAAAACAGTGTACCTGATAGTAGTATCAACCAACGTTTAACAAAGCAACGCACGTCACTCGTCGGTGTGGTTGCGAATAATAAACACCGGAAAATTCACTTTCGACGACCAACGACATCAACATAATCGTCACCACGTTACAGTGAACCAACTAGAATTATGTACATAAACTATACGAGAAGCTTTATTTTATTGCAAACGGGTTTTTAGAAAATTTTAACTTATATCACACACAACTAAACCGGTTGTCATGAATTAAGAGGTTACAGTGTTTTATTTATTTATTCCATTCTATATTTTATGCTTTACATGTCTAACATCTTTTTTAAAACTTGATAGGGTTCAAGTAGCTGTGAAAAGAAGGTGAAAGCGGACATTGATGTAATTCGCGACAGTGCTGTCGTAACGAAGGCTTTACTTGAACATGGCGACGACGTGACCAGCACTATACAGGCTCATTATAATGATACAAGTAAACATTAGTAGAAACCGTAAGAAAGTTCCTATAATTGGCGGAACAACGACATAACACGAGGAACAGTAGTTTAGCTAACCACAGTCTAGGTATAATTGATCAACAGTTAGCTTTGGTCTGGTTGTATCTCAACTCAACACAAGTGTTCGCCGTACAATCAGGACAAGAAGAAATGGTTCTATAAATAAATAAATATTCTGGACAATTCACACAACACTACCCAGCCCCAAACTAAGCAGAGCTTGTAATATGGGAACCAGATAGCTGATATAATACTTGAATACATTTTTTTTTTTGTAAATACATACTTAGAATACAATATAACACCCAGACAGAGAACAAACATTTATGTTCACCACACAAATATTTGTTCTCGGTAAATAAAAAGTAATAAAGAAAAAAACGTTAATTTGCAATGCGGTCAACGTTCAGCCACGAACGGTATTCAAATAACGGTTCTTTGCATTTAGAAAAACCGAACACGTGTATGAGATTGAATCATCTTCTGTTTACTGATTCACTGGTGTTTCCGTAATCTTGGTTTCGATTTCACTTTCATTAAATTACCAAATTCTGATAATGCTAGTTATATCTAACCAAGTCATATCGGGTAAGTATAATCAGTGCAAAAAATAAACATATTTAAAAACGAACGGAATGGTCATGGTCAACAGAAAGATCATAATGAGACAAAAATCGAAGCGAGAGTAGAACGGAAACCTTACGAATATTTAATCGAATTTGTTAGTTCAGGCAGAGACTAAACAAATGGAAAGACACGACGGCGCCCGACACAGTGGCGCAGGCGAGGCGACGTGGTTGACAGTAAGATGGCGTAACCAAACATTCTAAATAGTTTACAAAAAAAATTGACATAAAACTTACTTGGCTTAAGGTTGTTTGATTTCCATACAAATCAGTTTTACCATTTGTGGGTGATGATAGTATAATTGTATTCTGAAATGATTGTGGTTGGCTTTGACATTAGTCTTTATTTACGGTAAACTATACAGGGTGTTTCAAAACTACCCGTAAAGCCAAAAGAAAGTTAAATGGGGCCTTATAACGAGTCCATTCACAATATTATTATTATAAAGTGCATTTGTTTTCTTTTCCAAAGTAAGTAGCGAAACTAGTACGGTGATGTCTTCGTAAACAATAGTTTTTATTATTATTGCTGTTCATCTACAGTTTTCTACAACTTTATATTATTATAGTTTGCCCTAAATAAAGACGAATATTAAAGTAATTTCAGTTTACATTATATTCTCATAAATGGTCAAAATCAGTTTGTCTGTCTGGAAATCACACCACCTTAACGTTGCACTATTCAATTTGAAAATCTACTTTTTAAATAGAACAATGGAACCAAGCTTATTTTAATTACGTCATGACGCCTACCAAGTTGACAAATTCCTTCGAAGCATACAGACAAACCAAGACAGGACCTTGAAACATTCACTGGGTACACTATCGAGACGAATCTTGAGCTATGCCGGAGCGTGGCGCCCACGAATATATCTAGCTATCCTAAACAAATGTTTAGCTAGGTTGTATGTTAATTGACTTTAAGTTGAGACGTTGTTTTAGTCCGAACGTCAACTTCCGAAGGGAGTTGATTCTATCATTTAATTATCAGGACCAGACCAGAAGAAAAACATTGGGTTTGTATAATTAAAAAGCTACCTAAAATACGATTATTTCCAGAACAATGATCGGAGTATGGGATACGCTGCGTGTTATCTATCAATCAAGTAAAATCTACCCAATGAACCGTGCAACTTGAAGTACATAAACGAACCATAAAATACAAGAATTCAAAAATGTATAATAGAACTTTACCAAGGTACTGATACACACGTTTTTGAACATGTTTTAATGAAATAGCGATAACGGGCGAAGACATTAAGCAACCCGCTGAGCAGGACGACGGAGTAAAACGCAGCAGTGGTGAGTCACAGAAGTTGTGTAATGCTTTTACACAACCAACCAGGGTTATCGTTGTTTCTGCTACAATGAACATTATAATTACATTATTGGATCTAAAGTTTTAAATAAATTTAAAGTTACGAAACTTCAAGAGCACATCCCTTCATATCAATCGAGTTGCAGCGATTTACTTTTTTTATAACGCTTTTATTTGCTTCACCTGTATGTAAGTTTGCTTGTATGTATGTAACCGACCCCTTTTCGATTTTGTCCTACTTTTAACGATCAGATTTGATTCAAACTTTGCACACCTGTCAAAGGTTGATGACAATGCAATAATATGAATAAAAATAAATGAAAAAAAAAAAATAGTTTAAAAAACTTAAAAAAAGCGCTTTTATAACTAATTGAACTAAAAAGTTAAAATAAAACTGTAATGATCAATTGAAAAATTTATATTATTATATCTGAAGATATTATAAAAAGCACCCCACGCTTTTTTGTACAATAATATAAATTTTTCAATTGATCATTACAGTTTTATTTTTAACTTTTTAGTTCAATTAGTTATAAGAGCGTTTTTTTTTTTGTTTTTTAAACTATAATTTATTTGATGTGAGAGCTTCTGTCTGTATTTTCGGAGTGCCACTATTTTGAATTTTATTTTCAGCGTATCTTCTCCCACTGCAGGGCAAGAGTTAATTTTGCAGTATAGTTTTAAGTTAGGGTCGTTTTGTAATAGATAAATCGAAATCCAGAAAACTCCACTTCCGAGAATTTCAAAATAGGGACAAAATTTCATTATGGACACAAAAAAATACAAAAAAAATAACTTTTACATGAAAAAAAAATAACTTACCAAAAACAGTTAACGTTTCAGTCAAGGATTAATCTAGCCGTTTTTTTCTCGACTCAAAAATATATATTCATGTGTTTTCTCATTTCCGTAAAAAAAGCACGGGAAAATAATAAAACAAAAAACATAAATAAATTAGCACTGTTGCATTACTGACTGGTTTGAATAATAAATGCACAAGTGTCCACAATTCTAATGCGTAGGAGAACTAGAGTACTGAAAATTTAAGGTGCACTAATGTGTTAATTTCATTAGCTGGTGATAGAAAATAATATTCCCTTCTTTCCTTTTTTTTCCCCCCTAGGAGTGGAGCCAGCGAGTGGTTGAAGTCTGTAAGGATACAAACTCACGCTCCAGATGACTGGTTTATTTATATTTATCCACCGCAATGACTAGAGCTGGTTCCCATATTATGAAAATGTGCCATTTTCAACGGTTTCAAGTTACGCAATAAACTAACTTGAATTTGTAAAAAAATGTTTTAGCTAACTTATGGTATAAAACCGTATTCAGTCTAATAGTGGATTTATGTTTTACGTATTCGTATAACGATGCGAAACGAGATGAATAAAACCTTTTTACTCTAACGCACACTACGTAAAGGATTCAAGAGGGAAGATAAAATAAGGCATGCAGTCTCAGCAGGATATGCAGTCTAAAATAAGGGTAGAGGGCAAGGAATTATTGTTAGCAGGGATGCGTGGTATTGTCATGTCATAGGGGTACATACGATACGCTCCATTCGTGATCTCGCATGTTCTTCTGAAAAGCGGCAGATTTCGGCGTCCAGGAGTCGACTCCGCGATAGAGGGCAGGCAGCTCAGCTACCTTCACTTCGAGTCTTTCCGCGAGCCTCTGCTCTACCACTGCCTTGGGCCCGCTAGTCAATGGGCGCTGCTGCTCCTTAGAGCGCGCCTCCAAGCCATTATATCCGTTTAGTTTCTCGCCATTGCAAGACGTTACGCTTTTTGGGCTATCTGTGCTTAACAATTTGCTTTTAACGGTCTCAGCTTTACTGTAATTTTTATATTGCACCGATTCAGTGCCGTTCGCTGTTCGCGAATACTTCAAAGAATCATAAGTGTCGCCATTCAGGCTGCTATATTCGATGTTGTTCAAATTAACGTCTCTTTCGACTCGTTTAGTTGAGACTTCATACCCATTTCGTTTGCTGATATAACGATCTTCGAGATTCTGTTTGAGGAAATTGCTTTCAAAACTAGTTTTGCATTTAGGAACGTTGCTTAGATAGTCGCTATATCCTAATTCTTTAGTATGTAAACCTTTATCACAGCCTTTTTTGAGAGTTTCTTTAATATCTAAAATATTGTCGTTCACTCGACTGTAGCTAAAGCTGGCGGGCTGACCGCTGTCAGTTCTGTGATCAATAGCCTCTATCCGTTCTGCATCCTTGCTTTCGAATTCGTGTTTAGCTAGAGCAACACGTGATACATCACCGTTCTTTCTCGGTGGTTTTCCGTTGAAATCAGCAGTCATTATTCCGGCTCTGCTCTGTTCATTGGGAACAGTCCAAGTATCGTGCTTCTTCTTATCGCTGCTTTTAGAAGACCATGCCTTGGCGAGAGCCGCCTTCAGAGCTTCCCGCCGCTCGTGTACGCTGACCCGCGGGTACTCGTGTATGGGCACTATGGCGGGCGCGTATAGAGTCGATCGCGGCGTAGCCCGCGTTATTCGGAAACTTCTGAACTCCCTGTTGAACTCCGAACTCAAAGAATAAGCCGGTATTCTCGAAGTCACCATTTTGAGATCAAAATTTCCACTTAGCAGTTAAGTACGTGAAGTTTATTGTATTTTATTTTAGCACTTAGTACATTGAACACATATCGACTCTACCTGGAAAGATAAAAAATGTATTGAAAACTAAACGTGCAGTTCTTGGTTTGTAGATAATTATCGATTGAATAGTAAAATTGAGTTTAATTTGAAGTAAAGATGCGTGAAATGTATGTGTGTGCGACTGTGGGCCGCGGCCTTCGCGGTGGGCGGCAGCGGCGGGACAACGCACTGGTCAACGAACCGCCCTGCTCGGCATGCGATGCCACTGTCTCTACTCAGCTTGGCAACTTGCATAACGCGCATGCAAGCCGAACGTCTGCCGTGGGCCGCAGCCCTACCTTATCACTTACGCAGTTATACCATGGATCACAACAACATGTTCCACAATTAATTAGTGCGTTACGTTAATACAATTGATATAACAGACTCCATGCTAAATGAAGCCAGTAAAGTAGGGCACTGTGATAAAGTATCATTTGTGTCTAAGTTTATTTTGTAGAGCAGTTATGCCGTATAAGTGCAACAAGTGTCGCCTTGGTGATGTCCCTAATATGGCTTGAAGCGCTACCATATGGCCAGATCCGATACATCCCAGCCTGTGGTGTATCCAAATAACTTGCATGCATTCTAATCAAATTTTCTGCACAATGTTTTGTCATAATTTCATAACTTTCAGAGGTCTTCTTTTGTATTCTTTAAAAATTTAATGTACAACGCGTACGCAATTTTAAATGAATGTTTACATAGAAATGTTAAAACACTCTTAGACAATGTATTTATTTCATTTATGCGCTCATAAAGTATCGGTGAATTATAACTTATAACATATTAAAGTACAAAACATGTTAGATAACTATACAAATCATTAAATGTCTTGTTTGCATATACGAGTATAATGTAAACTGGGTTATATTGTTTTGACGTTGTGTAAACACGGAAATAATTGTATTTAATTAAAACAAGTAACTGCACGTTTAGCTAAACACATTTCAATAAATATTATTTATCGTATCACTTTTGAACAACGGAAAGAAAACCACTTCTGAAAACTTGAGCTCGGCTCTAGCAACGAATATCTGCGGTGGTTGCAAGTCACGGAGTGGTCAAACTGCACCGGATAGGAAAACCGCGAGCTGTCATAACATATTGAATCGAGCCTAGTCAGATCGGAGTGATCGCTCGTTGTAAGGAGAGCAAGCACCGGAAACGAGTGCGTGTGAGCGACGGCTGTGCGGTAGAGACCGGTCGCGTCGTGGTTACCTTCTCGTAGCGCGCGCGAGAACTGCGTGCGGTGTGCGTGCACCGCTGCGACTAAACTGAAGGAAGGGAAGCAACGCGGGGCCGCGCGCGAGGACCCCACCGCTGCCGCGCCTCTCTCCTGCCTCGCCAGCCAGCCAGCCAGCCAGCCCAGCCACGGGCACCACGACTCTAACACGAGACCACTACGGGTTGAAACGCAGGAGCACTGACCTTCACTACCACAAAGCCGATAAACTAGCTCGCGAGCTACGGGCTTGAGTACCGCCGCATGCATCCGACTAAGTGCAATACTTCAACTAGCGTAGGTTATGCACTTCGAAATTATTTCGATTTTGAACAGTAAGAGGATTTAATATCAGCTCTCAGCTATTTTTTTATCCCATTCCTTGAAGTATGAGCAAATTTCCGTAAAAGGTTGTGCTCCAGCTTTTAAACTCTCTCTTGCATATTTTGAGAAACTCTTCTGTTTCGTCAATCGTTTTGAACCTTTTCATAGGTCATTTGGATTTTTTTAAATTCATGAGCATGGCACAGTTTTTTTGCACGAAGTAGGTAGGTAGTTTCTTTAATTTCTAAGCAATGCCCTCTAGGCCAGTGACTTCTTATCTGGGTTAGTCAGTCAAGGAGCCTAAACTCCGTTTCGCCGTTAAACATTTTGTTGATTTATAAGACTCGATCACGAGGGGATACACTTTGGAAGCAGGTAAAAGAAGGGAATAAACAGATAGATAACAGACAGGAAATTACTGCTAGGGTTTAATATGACTTAGGAGGGAATATACAAAGCGTAACTAACGTCATCATTAGTTTAAGCTTGTTTGCACCCAATGCTGAGCATAGGCCTCCTCTTTATGTCTTGTGAAACTGAAGTATCTCGTAATATAAAGCCTTAGAACCTCACCTTAACGTTTCGTTGAACCAAGTCAAGTTTATATTTACCTGAAACAGAAATTCACTTTATTAATACCCTAGATAAAAATTGAAGATATTATAAGGTAATGAAAATAAATAATGTACCTACACATCAAGCCAACAGTACAGAAGGTCGACAGTTTCGAAACAACGCTGCATTAACTGAACATTATAATGTATGCATTTGGGCCACTGACAGACGAAAATATTCACAATCGAAACATACCCACCCAATACCAATGCTGTTATTTCATACGCATGATGTACTGGGCAAGGATCTTTACATGAAAACTAAAGTGTTTTAGTATAAATATTACTGCTAAAAAAATTTACTCAATCATCTCGCATTTATTCTGGTTCTATTCGTTTTTATACCAATACTAGTTTGTATCGCATTCAATATATTTTTATGCTCAACATTACATTATATGGCTAGTTTCGCATTACACACATATTGTGTGAAAAAACACGGCCTAGCTGGGGAATTATTGCTTATTCAGTGGTAATGTGTGTCACTGCCAACGTTTCTTCCATCGGGCTTTAAGCTCTTAATGTTGTTTGACCTACAACCAATAATATCGCACAATAGAAAACATTCATCCACATTTGAGTGACTCCTTGTTGTGTGGACTCGATAAAATATGATACCTACCTGAATCATCATCAATAAAGAAAGGCAACTTCCTAAATCACCGTTAGGTTACATTACACCTACACGTCGATTGTTCAAAAGCCCTCAATTTGTCAATGTAGAAAAAACTTATGCTAATTTCCAAAACATGCATAAACAAGTTGTTAGGGTTTATCTATGTTTCGATCTAAGAAGTAGGTGACTAAGTCGGTCTAACAATCGTCGGCAAAAAAATAATGGCACCGGAGGTAGCAAGGCACCGAGTAGCCGACGAACGGCGAGGTCTAATGACCCAGATGGCCTGTGACTAGGCTGCCTAGGTAGATACTCTCCAACGAAACAAAAATCGGTCAGCCGTCTGTATTTCTTGGTACCACGAATTATACACACAGAGAAACTTTATGTTGTATCCGGGAGGTAACTATAAATCGTTACTGTTTTGATATGACATCTAACATAACTACTAAAGAAAGCACAAAATGATACAAGCTCATGGATATTAGCTTCCATTCGACAGGTTTAAGCATCGTTATTATCTAACTACTGAATTAAAGTCCCTCTGTGCATATAATTTAACACCAAAAAGCTTATTCTGTAAAAATAATATGATACAAAATAAAACATAACACGCATTATTTATTTAGCAAACTATAAGGAGCTATATTAATATTTACTGAAGGCTAGCGCTGCTCTTATAATTACATTAGTAAACTCGACTGTAGGTACAATTTAGACTAGCTTATTCTATTCGATCCAATCTAACAACACTGACCATGGCAAATTAATCCGATACCTTAAAAGGTACTCTTACGGAAACCTGATCTGGCAGGCGTGAATTCAACATGATCTATCAAAATACCAACCGTATATAGACTTCCTGGAGCCATGGGATTCTTCATCACTACTTAAAAGAGCTCGTGTAAGTGAGAAAACAACTTTTTTTAACCTATCCAAGTATCCATGCTATATACTATCCTATCTCGTTTGGTATATCAAATATTCGATCGTCTCATCAGTGATTTAAAAAGTAGGTTGCCAATGTGCCAGATGACTCGATTCTCAGTAATTACTGTACTTAGCAGGAGGCGGTGATGTGTATCATCATTCGCAAAGTGTTTCAAAAAATAACGCAATTATAAGTCAGACAAAAGTAACGGACCTCGTTAGTCACGGAGGCCAATATCGGTCAAACATCAGCGTTCATTAACCTATATTATCACATCAATACTAAATTGCCAACAACAATCCTTGATGAAAAAGCACCAGTGCTTTCATATTTTATAAAATAAAATATTATCCTATTTCTTGATGGAAGAGCACAGTGCTTTTTTGTTTTATAAAATAAAATATTATCCTGTTTTATAGCGAGTGTCAATTAACTCAGCTAAACTATAAAAGCTTCTAGAAAGGCTATATTTGTAGGGTATCTTCTTTCTGTAACGTAGGACTGCTCTTAGAAATAAATTCGCGTAATTAATCAAACTGCTACAAAGTCTAGCAGGTTTAAGGATGTAGAAATAACCAATGAAAGCATTCCTAAAGTTAGAAAATAAAATGAAAAAAAATTAAACATTTCATGGAACCCTCAAAAAGTTTTTCCCTTTGTAGTTGGGCTAGCGAGACAGGAGAAATCAGACCGACGACCTGCATAAAAATGCCTTTTCCACAAAGACGAGTCCGTTAAGCTTCTCGGAAGCACAACAAAGATCCTGTACGTGTTTGTGACTCACGCTTCTGGCAAAGCCTTACATCCAGGCTGGTAAATATAAAAGGTTGTTTTATAATAAATAAACTACTAAAGAATACACGCTCCGCTTAGTTTTGGGCTACATGGAGCTCTGCAAAATTCCCACCAATATTTATTTGTTTATGAAATGTAGATATGGAAACGTGACGATTACATAATTATGTGGTCGTTTTATTACATCACGCAGTCGTATATTTTTTTCATATATTTTATAGGAAGTCTTTAAGGCAAAGACCACCATTCATAGACTTCCCACTTGCACATTTAGACCCTTTGAAAGATATAAAATCACAGATTTATCGAAAATCGCGAGCATCTATCTTTCTGTGCTAAACTTTCGCATACAGTTTAACAAAAAAATAATTTGATCCTAACAAGTTTCCTACTTAAAAGTTTGCCTAGCTAGTTTTCGTACATGTGAAAACTTTAAAGCAGGAAAACGTGCTCAGTAATTTTATGTCTTTCAAAAGGTCAAAGTGTGTGAACGAGAAGTTATTTCACGAAGTTCTGCGAGTATTAGCTCGATGACAAAGATGTATAATTTCATATTCACGCAATTTATAATGCTTACCATGAAGCAGCTTGTCATGAGGGTCTAAGTAGGATCATCTGATGTTTTCTAGTTCAAGCTAATGGGATAAAATGTGGTCATGAGCCGCTACGGGGCTTGTAATTGGAGCAGAAAGTGGTGTTACACAGCGTACAGTTGGATTCGCTGAAGAGGCGCGTAGGTGTCGCCACTCACATTACAAGCTCGCCATCCTTCATACAAAAAAATCTTGTTCCCATAATTTCTATTCGAGGTCGCCGTCACACTTATGATGTGCGCGGTTAGAAAGGAGATGGCGATTGTATTGCAATGAAAAATACCGAGTGGGTGGCGAAGTTTATAAATCAATCATGATAAGTATAGTGAGAGATATGTATGTGCCTATAACAGAAAAAATATTTAGGCTATAGCTTTACAGCATAATAATACAGCTTGTAAAAATACTTGTATGATAATAACTAGTGCTTATCTGTAAAAACAAAATCAGAAGAAAAGTAATTTATTTTATGTCACACAACAAGATCAGTAATTACACAAGGATGATATACAAGTAACAATGACAAAAATTGGCCGTTCAGCATAATAATGCTTTAATACCGAGCGCCACTATAACGCTGGTCTTCCGTGACACCACTGGAGTGCGTTAATGTGGAGAACCATTTAATGTATAAAATAATAATAAGTAAGCTTTCTATGTTATAAAAGCTTTTTTGTATTAAGTTAGGAACTTTTTTTTTGGGTGATATTCAAACAACGGAACCCTAAAAATATATGTCTCATACGCAACACGGAAGCAAGTTTTCATATTTTCGAGAAGAAGGCTACACCATTAAGCCATTGACACATTCAGACTTCACTTTAATAGTTTAAGCGGGAGTAATAAATCTTTAAAGTGGCCGCAGGCATCGTGAGGAACTTTCGCTTATTAATATTCTATAATATTTCTTTAGTTAGATAAAAGGGAAATCGTATCGTCACAAAACAATGTGCAGCGGCGTTGGTGGAAAACAATCAAGGTCGTCTAGAGTGGGCCACTGCAACGCACGTCGCACCGCCACGCCAGATCTGCGTAGAAGTTTGAAATCAAAAGTGATCTGATGGAGAGACAGAGGAGATTGCGTAAACGAGCTTTTGAGCTTTGCCCGCCCACGATTCTACTTAATAAACATAATATACTCGTAAATATTAACGAGTACCATACCACGACAGGAAATGTAGAATGGAATGAGTGTGGAGTGGACACTGGAGGGTACACATTGTGATGGCTTGTTATTGACACATAATTTTGAAGTCAACAGCCGTAATTTTGAAGACTATGAGATTCCTCAAATGATATCAAGATCTCCTTTCGTGATTTCAACTTGATTTATTTCTTTACAACAAAAAAGTTAATCGATTTACAAGAATGAGCCGACAGAAAATACTTCCGTGAACGAATGAATTACCAAAAGATCATTTGCAGTGTTTTAGTGTGACGCCTCCACCGATATCGAACAATACGTGGGCGGCCGATGCATTGCCGATCCTTACACGGAAACCTTGTTTACCTACTTGTCTTCCCTTTAGGATTGCCAATATCGATGCTCGACAAGGTCTCCTGTCATTATACTCGTTCTCGTTAAGTGAGGAATCTTATCTCTCACTTTAATAAGCATTCGCGCGCAAGCAAGCATTATCAGTCCTTGGTCCTTCGCAAAAATGATTCAATTCGTCGGTACACGTACGTTTACCACACCGGCACTTCCGTGATCGTGACCCGCACCAGCACCTGATGCCGACTGGCCTGCCCTGAGTAAACATTGCGATGAGTGCATAGACAGCTTTGTGCGTACATTTTGCATTTTATTTCCCGCAAAAAAAGGAATAAACGATTCCATTTGCATAAACGACTACGTGCCTTCACGATTAGTCTTTATTTAGTAAACAGACGTAGCATAACTTGCTTTGTTCAGTGCGTGCATGGTAGAATAGAATAATTTACCAATAAGGTTTTATTTAAATCCATATTCACTTGCAAGTGTTAAAATGTACGAATATAAATATCGTATTACTATCCCAAGCAAGGAAGTATATTCTTTCATTTATATTATAACCGACTTCAAATAAAAAAGGAGGCGGTTCGCAATTCGGTTGCTTTTCTTTATGCTTGTTATCGCACAATTTCATCATTTGTGAACCTTTTCTGTTGGCTGTACTTTTTTTGAACTTTACTTTTTTTTTACCGATTAATTAAACTCTAGTTTATAGGCTTTACATTTATCCTGAATGAATGATTCATATTGCACTTATGCATATGTTTTTTGATCTTAATACTTATTTATTGCCTTCTGGGTGGGAGGTAAATAACGCACGCCACTTATGTACGATGGTCAATGCCAATGCTACCAGTACCAACGTACCTCATCTTAACACGCTAGCGATCTGACGAACAAAGAACCATTTATGTTTGAAAGCGTACAAAGATTTGCCACTTGATTGCCCCAAAACATCTAAATGGGCAATTACACCGCGTCCAAGTTTAAAGCTGATATTCCACTAAAACAGTTTAATTCCTTTTGCGCTTTCACCCGCGAACAATAAAATACATTTCAATCGAGTTAAATAAATAAAGCAATTGAAGACAGTAAAGTGTTCTTGACAATTTGGGTTAACGTGATCATTCACCGTAGATGAGTCAGCTCAGACCCACAACTAACTGTATGTAGTCGGTCTAGGTCCACACTTGCTCTAATTCCCCACATCTTTTAATATCATATTTCATTCTAATCGTGTGAACTCAATCGTGTTTTTGTCGACATTGTATGGAGAAACATGTGTTTTCAACGTCACGTGAATGAAAACAACTTTCAATAATTTCACTGTGTATCGTTTGTTTATTTATTTACAACATAGCAATTTTTAGAACAGTTTTCAAAAGAGGAATAAGAAAATTTGAGCCAGGCGCCACTATTATGTGTACGATCTACAATAAACATAGCAATAATGTATTTATGTGCTCCATGAATTATTAAGAATATGTAGCGCTAGAGCAGAGGTTCCCAACCTTTTTTTCCTCAGAGACCACTTTCAATATTCTGCTGGTTCTGCCCTGCAGCTACATTTTACTATATTCCGAGTATTTTAGTCGACAAAAAATATGGATATAAGATCTAACTATGGCTATGGCGCATGGCGTTGCGGCTGAGTTTACCACGAATTAACAGTTAACGAAAAAGTTTTTACAAAAGTCACACTAAGCTTCTTAAAATATTATCTGCCCATATTGATAGCTGAAGTCAAGCCAAAATTTTAGTTCTTCACTATCGAAACCAGATAAATTTTTGTAAACCCACCCCTGCTTACGAATTGTGAACCCCCAATATTTTGTAACGCCATCATAGACCCCCGGCGAGTCTACCTTGGACCCCTGTGGGTCCATTTGGACCACGTTGGGAATCAATGCGCTAGCTAGAGGATTTGGGTACACTCGCGAAAAATAATTTAGGTACTAGTGACACGATAAGAAGAAGTGACTTCTCTGACCAGTCGGTTTAATATTAAGGTTCAAGATGGAAAATTATGCTTTATGGAACAAATTCATTATTTCTAAAAAAAATATTATACCATCCGTCTGTTGCGTCAATTTGCATGTAAATTGATAATAGCTTATGTAAATAGTAAATGTTAGATATTAATCTTAACCTTTCTTCGTTTGGATGCTATTTATATTTGAAAATTAGTATTTGAAATTTTGAATTAATTCATAATTGTTGCGTCACTAATGTTTGTACAGGATGAAGAAGAGGTGGATAAAAATGATTTACTGAAACAGAATATTAATTTAAGCAATGTTTTTGATGAAGAGCGGTATAAACAGATCCATGGCAAGTAGCTTTCACTAGACGCCTACCATCTGCGGGCCGCGAGCTCAGAGCCCACAATACTGGTTTGATGAAAAGTTTTCGAAGTGATGTGTTCCTCGAAACGCCTACATTTACTCAGAATGTGGATAATTAATATCAGCTAATTTATGAATTTGTATTTCACAATTTGATTGACTTACTAATAGTGAAAGTTTAAAAAGATGTCACGGTTTATAATTTCAAAAGAGAAAGGCTCTTTTGGGATATCTACTTAAAATGTAATTATTTGTGTACAATCAACGGTTTAACATTCACATTTTATTGAGAATACCATTTTAGGTGAATTTTATTACTAAGAAAGCCAGTCAGCAATATTATTCGATGTATCATAGAAACACATGCAAGAATGTGTCGGACTTGTAACAGGAAGGTAACAAGGAATGTTCGATTTACCGTGTCAACAAATCGAACATTCCTTGTTACCTATTGGGACGGCTAGGTACTTAGCCACAGACGTCTGTCCCCGCTAACACTGTGCGAACATGTAGCCTTAGTACACATAAAGAAGTATTTAGTATATGATTTTGTTGCTGCATCATATCAAGTAGATTATGTAATGAGGGGTAGTATCTCTATTCAACCCCTAAACCTATAAAACACCGTTTCTGTGCTTACAAAAGTTCGTTACACAGGCAGGGCAACACGGGGTAACAGTAGGGGTAGTCACGTCAAGTATGTATTTATTCAGTAGTATCGTAAGGATCACTTAAAACGTCTTAAAGCTAGTTGAGTCTAGGTGCCAGTTCCACGCAACCAAGCCTAGAAAACCAGGCAACAAACTACAGCTTGGTTCCGTTTTTTGTATGATCCTTTTACAAAACAAAACGGTCGGGCTTCGGAACCCTAGAAAATTATAATATAACGATATTAAGTAGGTACTTAAACCTATACCTAAATTAGATTTTATTCTTGTCATGTTGTTTTGAATAGCATGTTGTTCCAATATTATGTAAAAACTAATCAGAATAGTTTTTTTCCGTTAGATTATGTATCCATGAATAACAAATTATGCGGCGGCGACCGTTTAGTGCCGAACTTATGTAATGGTGAGTGTTATACATAAATAAACGTTTACTAGTGAAATTCCAACAACTTAAATCGCAAATTTAATACTTTCGTACTCTCTGGGCCTCTCATCTCAGTTAGTAGTAGCTTTGCCTTCTGCGCCGTAGGTCGTGAGTTCGATCCCCACCGAGAACAAATATTGGTGTGGTGAATGCAGATGATCGTTCTCTGCGTCTGGGTGTTATATTGTAGGTACTCAAAGCATGTACACATATACAAAAAAAATGTATTATATCAGCTATCTGGTAAAAAATAAGTATTATACATTATAAGCTCTGCTTAATTTGAGGCAAGATAGTGTTGTGTGGATGTCCACAATATTTATTTACTTATCTGAACGCCTCAAATGGATGAAGGGCAGTGCACAAAAATCCACGGAAGCATCTATATGAATATTTATTTGCAACAGGCTTTTTGTCAAATATAACATAATTATATATTACTAGCTGATACCCGCGACTTCGTCCGCGTGGATATTTGAGTTCGTTTTTTTTTAGTTTGATATGACCAACTGCTAGTTACCATTGTTTTGAGCTTGTAATTTAGAGTGTATTTGAATTTGAAGGTGAGTGCTGTTGTAGCCGATTTTTTTGAGCAGTGTTTAGTTTAAGTATTATAGATGTTTCCCGCGATTTTGTCTTAGTTGTTATCATCAGTTTTTTCGTGAACCTCTGTGTGTAATCGAACCTGGTGCCAGATGCTGCGGTAGTTGAATTTTTTTTAATATTTTTTTTGCGTATTTTGTAAAGCTCTTTTTCGTGATTTTGTTGAAGTGGCTAATTTGGGCAATCGTATTCGTCGTTGGTGTATAATCGAATCTGTTTTTTTTATTTGACATGACTTTAGCAGTGTTTAGTTTAAGTATGATAGATGTTTCCCGCAATTTTGTCGTAGTGGTAATCATCGGTATGTTTGTGAACCTTTGTGTGTATTTTGAGCAGTGTTTAGTTTATTTTAGATGTTTCCCGCGATTTTGTCTTAGTTGTTATCATCAGTTTTTTCGTGAACCTCTGTGTGTAATCGAACCTGGTGCCAGATGCTGCGGTAGTTGAATTTTTTTTAATATTTTTTTTGCGTATTTTGTAAAGCTCTTTTTCGTGATTTTGTTGAAGTGGCTAATTTGGGCAATCGTATTCGTCGTTGGTGTATAATCGAATCTGTTTTTTTTATTTGACATGACTTTAGCAGTGTTTAGTTTAAGTATGATAGATGTTTCCCGCAATTTTGTCGTAGTGGTAATCATCGGTATGTTTGTGAACCTTTGTGTGTAATCGAACCTGGTTCCAGATGCTGCGGTAGCTGAAATTTTTTTAATGTTTTATTTTGCGTATTTTGTAAAGCTATTTTTTGTGATTTTATGTTATACAAGGTGCAGTTTTGAACCTGCAAAACATTTCAGGAGGTTGTTAGGAGACTCGTAAATAATCATATAACAATACGATACCAAGTCAATAATCAATAATACTTTTTCTTTTCGATTTTTCAATTTTATTGATTTTCAGAATAACCCTCTTCAAAAAAACAGAATCACCCATTGCGATGTATCGCGTGTCATGTCACTGTGTGCGTGAATGCGATGACCAGTGACGTCAGCCTGTACGAGTCTCCGTCCACATTTCTAAGAAACGAACGCGGCACATACGTTAAACTAAAATGAAGGTCGTTGCTATGGTTACGGGGAACCCCGCGATTCTCGTCATACCGCATTTCGATTTAGACTCGAAAATCTGTTACTGCGCATCGAAGGTTCAACCAACGTGCCGCGACCTGTACAAGTTGTTGTAGCTAAAGCAACTTATAGCAAATAATTTTACCTTAGATGTAGTTCGAATTTTTAACTGTATGCAGCTCACTGCATGGAGTGCCAGTGAATCACGCAGGGCGACTGCGTATCAGACCTCAACAAACCAGTTACTTGATAACACGATACCCATTTGTTATTTGCTAATTGTCTGACTTTCTGGCTTTTGACTACCCGGAACCAACGACCGTACGGCAAAGCTGTAAGGTCGTTGACCCGTACCGACCCGTGTGGTACCTAACGACTGTCCGAGAGCTACAAATCAGTTCGAACCAAAGGCTTTAATTAAGTGCTTACCGAAACACGGGATTTCAATGATGACGTTGCCGATTGGGGAATAACTCCGCGAACATTTCGATGGCTCGAGATACATTGTCTCCACTGATGGCATACCTACAAGCGGACCATCTCCACCAACTCTACATTGGAGTCATCTTTACAATTAGGTAGTAGGTACCTATCCCGACCGTTAATCGAAGGCGCACTTGAGGGGCGGAATTTGCAAGCGTATGCACATACCGGCGTCATCAAATACACTAATAAATTGAGCCGATCGATGCGTTTGCGATGGCCGCGGGGGCGTGGCGGGGTGGCGGGGGGGAGGGAGCGGCCGGTGGTTGGTGCTTTGGTTTGGATTTATGAAAGAAATGTCGGTTGCGTTTGTTTGTGTGTGTGAAAGCGCAGTTTAAGGACACGTACAGATTGGTCGCGTTTTAAAAAGGGGAGTTCACACTTACCGATTTACGTTAATAAGAATAAAATGAAAAAAAAATACCTGCCCATTTTATTGTTGATTCGGGTCGAGAATCACTAACATAATTACCTCCTAAAATGTTTTGCAGATCCAAAACTGCACCTTGTATTAGTGGCTAATTTGGGGTTTCGTATGCGTGTTGGTGTATAATCGTATCAGATTTTTTTAATTTGACATGACCAATTGCTGGTTACTATAGTTTGAGCTTGTACTTTAGAATGTATTTGAATTTGAAAGCGATTGCTGTTGGAGCCGATTTTTTTCAGGAGTGTTAAGTTTAAATATGATAGATGTTTCCCGCGATTTTGTCTTTGAGGTGTTCATCAGTTTTTTGTAAACATTTGTGTGTATTAAAACCTGGTGACAAATGCTGCGGTAGCTGAATTTTTTTTAATGTTTTATTTTGCGTATTTTGTAAAGCTATTTTTTGTGATTTTATGTTATATTAGTGGCTAATTTGGGGTTTCGTATGCGTGTTGGTGTATAATCGAATCACATTTTTTTTATTTGACATGACCAATTGCTGGTTACTATAGTTTTGAGCTTGTACTTTAGAGTGTATTTGAATTTGAAGGCGAGTGCTGTTGGAGCCGATTTTTTTCAGCAGTGTTTAGTTTTAGTATGATAGATGTTTTCCGTGATTTAGTCTTAGTGGTTATCATCGGTTTTTTTGTAAACATTTGTGTGTAATAAAACCTGGTGACAAATGCTGCGGTAGCTGAAAATTTTTTGATGTTTTTTTTTTCGTATTTTGTAAAGCAATTTTTTGTGATTTTATGTTATATTAGTGGCTAATTTGGGGTTTCGTATGGGTGTTGGTGTATAATCGTATCAGATTTTTTTTAATTTGACATGAACAACTGCTAGTTACCATAGATTTGAGCTTGTGCTTTAGAGTGTATTTGAATTTTAAGGTGAGTTTTGTTGGAGCCGATTTTTTTCAGCAGTATTTAGTTTAAGTATGATAGATATTTCCCGCGATTTTGTCTTAGTGGTTATCATTGGTTTTTTTGTAAACATTTGTGTGTTTTACAACCTGGTGACAAATGCTGCGGTAGCTGAAATTTTTTTAAATGTTTTTTTTTTCCGTTTTTTGTAAAGCTATTTTTTGTGATTTATGTTATATTAGTGGCTAATTTGGGGTTTCGTATGCGTGTTGGTGTATAATCGTATCAGATTTTTTTTAATTTGACATGAACAACTGCTAGTTACCATAGATTTGAGCTTATGCTTTAGAGTGTATTTGAATTTTAAGGTGAGTTTTGTTGGAGCCGATTTTTTTCAACAGTGTTTAGTTTAAGTATGATAGATGTTTCCCGTGATTTTGTCGTAGTGGTTATCATCTGTTTGTTTTTGAACCTTTGTGTGTAATCGAACCTGGTGCCAGATGCTGCGGTAGCTGAAATTTTTTAATGTTTTTTTTGCGTATTTTGTAAAGTTATTTTTTGTGATTTTTCTTAAAATCATTTTCCGTTTTTTCTTCTTTTAGGGAAAGAATTTTCCTATTTTCTTTCTTAGTGCACCTCTGTTCTATTAGAGGAACACACCTTCTAAGTTTCATGCTTCTGGGGCTAACGGTTTAGGCTGTGCGTTGATTTTTCTTTAAACCATTTTTCCCCTTTTTCTCCTCTTTGGAAAATAATTTTCCATTTTCCTTTCTTAGCGGATGCCTACGTCAAAACATCTACCTGCATGCCAAATTTTAGCCCGATCCGTCCAGTGGTTTGGGCTGTGCGTTGATAGATCACTATGTCAGTCAGTCAGTCAGTCACCTTTGAGTTATATATACAAGGTGCAGTTTTGGATCTGCAAAACATTTTAGGAGGTAATTATGTTAGTGATTCTCGACCCGAATCAACAATAAAATGGGCAGGTATTTTTTTTTCATTTTATTCTTATTAACGTAAATCGGTAAGTGTGAACTCCCCTTTTTAAAACGCGACCAATCTGTACGTGTCCTTAAACTGCGCTTTCACACACACAAACAAACGCAACCGACATTTCTTTCATAAATCCAAACCAAAGCACCAACCACCGGCCGCTCCCTCCCCCCCGCCACCCCGCCACGCCCCCGCGGCCATCGCAAACGCATCGATCGGCTCAATTTATTAGTGTATTTGATGACGCCGGTATGTGCATACGCTTGCAAATTCCGCCCGGTTTCGGCAAATTCCGTTCGGGGTTCGATTAACGGTCGGGATAGGTACCTACTACCTAATTGTAAAGATGACGGACCAATACTCCAATGTAGAGTTGGTGGAGATGGTCCGCTTGTAGGTATGCCATCAGTGGAGACAATGTATCTCGAGCCATCGAAATGTTCGCGGAGTTATTCCCCAATCGGCAACGTCATCATTGAAATCCCGTGTTTCGGTAAGCACTTAAATAAAGCCTTTGGTTCGAACTGATTTGTAGCTCTCGGACAGTCGTTAGGTACCACACGGGTCGGTACGGGTCAACGACCTTACAGCTTCGCCGTACGGTCGTTGGTTCCGGGTAGTCAAAAGCCAGAAAGTCAGACAATTAGCAAATAACAAATGGGTATCGTGTTATCAAGTAACTGGTTTGTTGAGGTCTGATACGCAGTCGCCCTGCGTGATTCACTGGCACTCCATGCAGTGAGCTGCATACAGTTAAAAATTCGAACTACATCTAAGGTAAAATTATTTGCTTTAGGTTGCTTTAGCTACAACAACTTGTACAGGTCGCGGCACGTTGGTTGAACCTTCGATGCGCAGTAACAGATTTTCGAGTCTAAATCGAAATGCGGTATGACGAGAATCGCGGGGTTCCCCGTAACCATAGCAACGACCTTCATTTTAGTTTAACGTATGTGCCGCGTTCGTTTCTTAGAAATGTGGACGGAGACTCGTACAGGCTGACGTCACTGGTCATCGCATTCACGCACACAGTGACATGACACGCGATACATCGCAATGGGTGATTCTGTTTTTTTGAAGAGGGTTATTCTGAAAATCAATAAAATTGAAAAATCGAAAAGAAAAAGTATTATTGATTATTGACTTGGTATCGTATTGTTATATGATTATTTACGAGTCTCCTAACAACCTCCTGAAATGTTTTGCAGGTTCAAAACTGCACCTTGTATATAGATTAGTGGCTAATTTGGGGTTTCGTATGCGTGTTGGTGTATAATCGAATCAGATTTTTTTTATTTGACATGACCAATTGCTGGTTACTATAGTTTTGAGCTTGTACTTTAGAGTGTATTTGAATTTGAAGGCGAGTGCTGTTGGAGCCGATTTTTTTCAGCAGTGTTTAGTTTTAGTATGATAGATGTTTTCCGTGATTTAGTCTTAGTGGTTATCATCGGTTTTTTTGTAAACATTTGTGTGTAATAAAACCTGGTGACAAATGCTGCGGTAGCTGAAAATTTTTTGATGTTTTTTTTTTCGTATTTTGTAAAGCAATTTTTTGTGATTTTATGTTATATTAGTGGCTAATTTGGGGTTTCGTATGGGTGTTGGTGTATAATCGAATCAGATTTTTAATTTGACATGACCAACTGCTGTTTACTATAGTTTTGAGCTTGTACTTTAGAGTGTATTTGAATTTGAAGGCGAGTGCTGTTGGAGCCGATTTTTTTCAGCAGTATTTAGTTTAAGTATGATAGATGTTTCCCGCGATTTTGTCTTAGTGGTTATCATTGGTTTTTTTGTAAACATTTGTGTGTTTTACAACCTGGTGACAAATGCTGCGGTAGCTGAAATTTTTTAAATGTTTTTTTTTTCCGTTTTTTGTAAAGCTATTTTTTGTGATTTATGTTATATTAGTGGCTAATTTGGGGTTTCGTATGCGTGTTGGTGTATAATCGTATCAGATTTTTTTTAATTTGACATGAACAACTGCTAGTTACCATAGATTTGAGCTTGTGCTTTAGAGTGTATTTGAATTTTAAGGTGAGTTTTGTTGGAGCCGATTTTTTTCAACAGTGTTTAGTTTAAGTATGATAGATGTTTCCCGTGATTTTGTCGTAGTGGTTATCATCTGTTTGTTTTTGAACCTTTGTGTGTAATCGAACCTGGTGCCAGATGCTGCGGTAGCTGAAAATTTTTAATGTTTTTTTGCGTATTTTGTAAAGTTATTTTTTGTGATTTTTCTTAAAATCATTTTCCGTTTTTTCTTCTTTTAGGGAAAGAATTTTCCTATATTCTTTCTTAGTGCACCTCTGTTCTATTAGAGGAACACACCTTCTAAGTTTCATGCTTCTGGGGCTAACGGTTTAGGCTGTGCGTTGATTTTTCTTTAAACCATTTTTCCCCTTTTTCTCCTCTTTGGAAAATAATTTTCCATTTTCCTTTCTTAGCGGATGCCTACGTCAAAACATCTACCTGCATGCCAAATTTTAGCCCGATCCGTCCAGTGGTTTGGGCTGTGCGTTGATAGATCACTATGTCAGTCAGTCAGTCAGTCAGTCACCTTTGAGTTATATATATATAGATTTACTACGTGTCTATTCTATGCGTTCGTCGTTTTCCTTAAAAAGGTATGATGAACAGGGACAACAAATACTACAAAATTTATTACTTATACAAAGCAGGTAAACCTAGAAATGCTTGTACAATAAAATGAAACCTCCTGTTTAATTATAAAAAAGAGCAGACCAATTAGATTAAAGCTGATCAGACAAGACTGTGTAGTGTGATTGGAATCAATCACGCAAACTTAACAGTAGCAAATGTTTGCCACAGGCAAGTATTTTAAGTGAAATATATTGCAAAGGCGGAGATAGTACAATACGATCTTAATTGTCGTTCTTGCACGCGTTGCTGGTACTTTCTACTAGTGCCTTGACTACACGTTCCACAGAGATAATATTTTTTTTTATATGCTTTAATTCTGTGTGTATTTCACAGCCTGTAGTTTAAATTTAACTTTTACAGTACCCATCAAAGTGAGAATAAAGGTGCATAGCGCTCAAATAAGTGCTCACCAACCGTGAATCGATACGAGAAGCACTCGTGTGTGGTGAATAGTGACCATGAACGGTAATACATAAAAATAACCCCCTTTGAAATATATGAATAGCACATTGGACTTAATGTTTTGTGCCTAGGTATGTTAGACGAGCCTACACTCGCTTTCGTCTCCCAAAATGGCGATAGCAATAGCGATGAGTAATGAATAGAGAGCTGCTTTAATTCGCGCCGCTGCCTGCGCCCACGCACTCGGTACAACGAGCATCCACTCGGAACAATGCTTACTGGTTTACTTTCTCGATTGACTCATACTAATTCATTGCATACGTCTAGCAACGCGAATTAGATTAATGATACCGGTCTTAAAGTTAATCTCACATCACCACGTGACGACAAATTGGTACACTTTCATTGTCATGCATCTGAGGTCAACCGATTCGACTTAGATATTATAAGTTTCAATTTCTACAAAAAACAAAATAAATTGACACCAACAAAAACAGAAACAAACGTGCGTGCGAGATATTAAGTGCATATTTTATTTGGTACACTTTCCGGGCAAATAAAATACTGATAATAAATGTTTTTAAGGTTGTCTACCCCTACTAAAACTTTTAACTTATTGACTCAACGAAAAAGGTTTTAGATTCTGTAGTCTAGTCTAGAATTAAATGCAACAAGGAAAGGTATTCATAAATTGATTATTCAGTCAATCAGAGAATTATTTATTTTAGATTTTTACAACTTTGCTCGAAGACGATATTATACGACTTGTTAGACGGATTATAAAAACCAATACGATAAAGAGACAGGTATGCATTAGTAATGTGCATTACAGTAAGCGCTTGCAGTATGCGCAGACTCACGAATGCACTCATGAACGCTTGACGGACCGCTGACCTCCGACCCACGCGGCGCGGGTTCGATGTCCGTACGCGTCCCCCGCACATCCCGGCCCTTCAAGCAGGACCAAGCTTGACGTTATTATCACTCCTTTATCAACAACGCTTCTCCTTCACACCTAACATAAATCAACATTGCCATCAATAATAAATGAGCCAACGTTACAAGCGCGCCAACTTAATTGCATCCTGTTTTTCCCCTCTCATAACATTCATACTTTATCAGAGATATTATGTAAGGGACAATAATAAAATCAAAAGTTTAAGAACGGTTCGAACAAAGAAATCAGACTACACGCGATCGAATATTTTTTCGGTATGATGACAGCGACAGCTAGGGACGCTTATGTGACTCCACTACTAAATCAATAAATAAATATGAATAGTAAAATAGAAAACAGTTATGTGAATTGGTTGCTATATTGCATTGTGTATGTACAACGAACAAGCGCCTCAAGGGACGAACGCGTTTAAGTCTTTTCTATGAAAATACTTTAGCAAGACTACCTGGGCTTTTCAAGTACCTAAGTTTTAATTTATAAAATAAAGTGAGTTATTCATTAATAGGAAGGAACACCTGTCTGTAATTATACAATAACGGACGTAAGCAATTACAATCCAAGATACCGAGAGAGAATTGTCATCCGTAGTCGGATGATCCCAGGCTATCATCGTAGGTGAGTTAGTTCGTCTGTTATATTGAGATATACCTACATACATACTTTGCTTTCATTAAGTGAGGAGTTTAACAATTTTAGTTTTCTATTGTTACATTTACTACAGTCACACGTTTGCTTAACTGTAATATAACAAACCGACTTCGCAATAAATTCGCGGTTTTATAATGTCCTGACAAAAAAAGTATCTTACTTTCAAAACTGTTCTTGAATTACGAAAACTTAATTTCTGTTCCAGATTCTAAACAATGTAACAATGAAAGTGCCATCCAAACTGTAACGTTGCCGTTGGCACAGTTAAGTTAAACGTTACAATTTTCGAAACCGGAAAAACACGAATTGAGTAGCTGTTTCATTCACCCTAAAACCTTTATCGACCGCCCTGTAATTTCTTTAATTAGCACCTCTGGCCGTATACGTGCTGCCACTACCATATTGTGATTTGTGACTCAATTTTTTTTAGGCTCTTTGATTACTGCCTTGACATTTCCTCAATCGGAAAACTTACAGGAAATACAGAAAACAGCATGAGGTTTTAGAGGACAGGCCCGGTGTACGGGGGAAGGGGTGGGAGAAGAGAGGGGTGTCGCTTCGAGTCACACGGTCAAGGTGCACATTTCGAGTGTGCAAACGCCTGCTATGCATTGGCTCTCTGGAGTCAACGCACCGGGAACCGGTTCGCTAATCGATCCCGGCTGGTCTGCGCTCCTGTCCGCACCTTAAAGCGACTAACGGCTTCCTCCACAACCAGCCCTGCACACAGATACCGTGTCGTGCATTTCTGCATTTCATGCAATACCCGTCTAACTAGTACACGCTACACGGGGACTTTATGCGCAACCGTTTACTTTATTGCGAGGACGCTGTCATGCCATGCCAGCCACCGATGGCGTCGCCGTAGCTTTTACAAACTGCCGTTTATGTAACACTACTTCCCCACCTAACTCTCAATCTAGTAATTTACAACCAAATCGCGTCAGTTTAACTTGCGCGTAGCACACTAAAACTCTTGACAAAAAGCTTTACGATTTATGTAAATCCGATCATGTAACCTCTAAGCTAACACGTTTGCGTACGCAACGACTTAGATATTTTCTTATTTTATACGTCAAGTCAAATAAACATTACTAAGTTGGATGCCAGCATGAAAGCAATATTCAGCTTAGGTGCAATTCTTTACATCGATTTCAATGTTGAATCGCGACTGTTTCCGAGGATGTGACAATGGTGCCATTGTTTCATAGCGCGTTATGTTTATATCGGCCTTCCATTGGGGTATTGGCGTCTCATACCATACTGCTAGTGAATAATATTTCTGTAATACATTTCTTCACTAGAGATTTAAGCGAATTACAAATGAACTTATGGGTGGTTTTCTTTCCATGCCTGCAGCCTTACCACTAAGTTTGGCGAAGTTCGCTTCTACTTTACAACAAAGCCTGGGTGATTGGTTGGAATCAGGAATTGTCTATGGTCATGAACTGCAACAAACTAAGCCGTAAGGGTACTTTTGCCATCATCATCATCATCATGATGGCAAAAGTTAAACTAAACTTTTGCCATAATAGAATTAAATTATTTTTAACTAGAATGTACCTTTTGCGATATCTTTTACGACATTCAATAAATAACTGTATTCAATCCATATACTTTTATTTACAATATGTTCGAATGATTTATTAACTTTTTCAAGTAGGTTTCTTCGAAACGAGAGATTTATATTTTGAACGTTCAAATTTAATAAATTTATTTTCTACATGTTATTCACTAGTTATGGTTTGTCCGGACTGAAATCTCGCGATATAATATAATGTCCACTCACACGTCACACAGCCACAGGTCTGAAATTTGGCACAGGCACTCTTTGTGGGGTGAAGGCGCTCACTAAGAACTTTTTTTAAACATTATTATAGTGCGAAAGAATTGCTAATAGCGCTGGATTCCACTAGTCAAATAACATTTTTCATAAATTTTGGTCTATAAACTGTATTTTAATCTATATGTTTTATTTGTCTGTTTACATATTCAAGTAATTTACTTGGTCTATAAACTGTATTTTAATCTATATGTTTTATTTGTCTGTTTACATATTTAAGTAATTTACTAACTCATTCAAATAGAGTTTCTCGAGAAGAGTGATTAATATGAACGTAAAAATGTTAATAACGTATCAAATATTTTATCGCCACTCATCCATATAATCCATTTAAGAACAAAACCAGTTGATGCTTTTGGGATGTGATTGCATAGATTGATTCATGTTGCCAATAAACGACAGAGCTAGAACAAAAACTAGTTCGAACAGTCAATCGACATGCTTTGGCACAGAATTAAAAGTCTAATATTAGAAAAGTATGTTATGTAGCACAATTTTGCGCAGTCAATGTTACATTTTAGTGGCGTGATAATCCGCTCAGCTCTCACAAACGGTCGTTGATTCCATCACAGAGTTTGAACACACACAGCGACATCGTCGGATCAAAAAATGCCGTTTAGACATCCACTAACGAGGATAATTCCGAGCATAACATTAGCTCTATTATGCTGGAAATGTCTTGAATTTGCATAAACCAATTGAATGTACCCGACCATTTCGTGATTGTTATCTATTTGCTTGCCCCACTGGCCATTTATGATTCGATTCGTTTAACCTTAACGAGACCGCAGCTGAAATTATGTAATTTGGTCGGCGAGCGTAAAATGAAGCGACGAAAATTGCGAAGCTAAGCAAAATAGTGTTATGTACTGAAAGTATTTAATGCTGAGACGTAGGTAAATGTAGATTACTCTGCAATAAATGTTTACAGCCATATAACAATAATTAGCGGCCTTTTGTTCGTAATCCTTCCTCGAGGAAATACATTTTTATCTTTGACCTTAATTCGGATTTAAACTTAGGACGTAATGCGACAAGGCGTTTTTTAATTTAAATAGGTACATCCCATACTTTTTGTCAAAGACTTCTTAAAGCGGTAGATCATTAAGCAATTCGTGATGTTTACAATGTTGTACGCAAAGCTTTTGTGATAAATCATAAGATCGTAAATAAAGCAATGTCAGGAAGTGGATAAGGGCAAGAGTTATCGAATGTGCAACAAGCAGACAATTGGTACAATACCTATACCAGCGTACATTGTATTGTCATAAATTGCGACCACGGCCGGCGCGGTGGCGGGCCGCGCTGCGTTCCGCCTCGACATGGAAAGCGTTTCTTGGCCGAGATCAACACAGACAGGCCAATAACACAGATAAATCATACGATATGTCTTTTTTTCTGAAGAACTTATAAGCTTATTCGTTTTAGGGCAATTTTTTCAATATGCAGATACATTTATCCGTCGAATAAAAATATATCCATCTTTTTTAAGGCTTGTCAAAACAAGGACTGACTTTTTTCGGCGAATAATTATATTCCTTAGATTGAACAATCAGCGCCCTAATTTTTTTTTAAACCGTAGTATGATTGCTTTCAAATAAGATGGTTAGTAGAAGGAAACTCAGCAGAACGCCAAATCAAGCAGACTAAAGGCCTGGGCACATCTATTTGACAGCGTTACAGCTGATCGCCATCGCCTTAGCCTAGATGTGCCCTGGCCTTAAGATGAACAAATTACCAACGTCCAAGGGAGCCTTCCAATACGCCACGAATAGCTATATACTCGTAGTTAGGTAATAAAATTCGCGATTCAGTAAATTGCATCATTAGTATCTTTTATGCCCGGCCCACAATAAAGATTACAGTTTAGTGGTAATGGAGAAAGTTAAGAAGTGTTCAGCAACGTTGCGTCTACTAGCTTCCCAACCTCTTAAGTCTACAGCAAATAACTTTATAAGTAGTCAACCTACCAAGACGTCTCCGTAGTGTTTAGTTAAAAGAACTAAACAAAATTTAAATAGTAGGTATACCATCACTTATACTCATCAGACGCTTTCATCAAATCTTGCAGACTTCTCACACGACCATTACTTTCTTAATTTTACGTCGACGTCGCCGCTTGAAAGTCTTGCTTTAATTATCTCACTTCGCGCAGTATTTATAGTTTGATAAGACTGCCAATCATTTCATCGGAATATCGAACCGAATAAATAACATTAAATAAGGAAAAAAAAAACAGATTTAGTTCGCAGGCCTTAAATCACGAATCATGCTTGTTATTTGTATAACGGCATGAGATCCGCACTTATACTGAGTGATTACCTACTAATTTATTAGTCGAAGTTATCAGTTTGCAAAAAGCTCAGGGCGTGGGCGCAGCTGCACCTACCTACTGCACTTCTAGTTTTACTGTGTCAAGAACAACGCCTCTCGCCCCCACCGCGCAACCCCGCTAGCCTGACGTCGACCCGCCGCCATTTATCTTGTCACCTGAATATTACAAGACACACCACAGAATACAGAAGACAGTAGAAAAGCGATCATACGCCGTTTGATGGGAGTCGCTGTCACCAGTTTTAAATTTTCACTATTTTATTTACAGTAGCACTAAATTTGAAAAACGGAAAGAAAGTATTTCTTTGTTTTGACTTGTCGTTTTGCAAACGGTACAAGGTATTTTTCATTTTATGACTTCCCGAAAAAACTACCGAATTTGAATTGAGAAAAGAGCACATGCTTCTTTTGGCGAGACTTTTCCGGCCACTTGGCCTTTCTGCTATGTTCTGTGAGAGATACCAAGTCTTGCGACAATGGGTACGCAATCTGTATTGCGGTTTCAGGTGTTGCTTTTTTTGTTTTCACCAAATAACAATGCGGATAAGCTGCTTCATATCCTTGCTCATCAAACTACATATTTATTTTTAATTAGATTTTGCTGCTCTCTCCCATGTGAGAGAATAATGTGCATGACTGACACACGCTGCATTGCAAGTAGGTAGGTGAGGTACACGTTCGTAATATAATACGAAATTTATGAAGACGACGTCCATTTTTTTAAAACCGAAATCACGTATTCCGAGTTTGCAGATAAAATAAAGATTACTGTTTTAGTAAACGACCTTTCAGAGGTCCTTGGCATACAAACGTTGCGAAAGACAAGAAAATGGAAACTTGACGCATTATTTGCGTAAAAAATATACCTAGTCATTGATAATTTTGCTCAATGAAAAACCAGGCATAAAAAGTACTAGGCAATGTATTTTGAAATTGAATAGCTAGACCTATGGTTGAACCACCGTTACGGTATGTTGTTGAAATTCCAACGTAGTATTAACAAACGAGTCTGCAATTAAATTAGCACTTTCCCAGACAAAATCAGATTATATTTGTGTTGTTTGTTCCGGGCACTTTATGTAACTGCAGTCACGGTACTCTGCACCTGTAAATTCAAAGTTACATCGCCTCGTATTTAGGTGTATAACCAACAGTTAAGGTTTTAGAGGAAATGTCTGAGAAAAAAGCTCCGTAAACTTTTGAATCAATGAGCTTGCAAGAAAATATTATTTTCATACATCCTTTTGTCGTGCCTTCAACATGAATCACAGGAATTGAGTCAGGCGTTAGAGAATAATTTTCTACAAATGTTTCAATTTGCCGACAACAGCAATAATTACTGTCCCTTTGTGTGAAGTATGAATTTATAGCCCTTTAGTTTCGAAATAATTGCATCATTAATGCTTTTAGAGCTTTCTGAAGCAGAAACATGGACTTGAGTTCATGGCCACTTGGAATATAAAGTAGTCAAGCCGCTAGGCAGGCAAACTCAGACCTAACACTACCTACATAATATTTATACTTTGGCTTTGGATTAGACGATTTTATTTATTTTATATAGGTAGTTCACTGAGAAAACTTTCCAAATTTAGCGAAAAAAAAAATTACAGAGTAAACTTTTTCTTAGTTTCAGAGAACTGGTATTCTGCACATTTTGAAACATAAAAATAATTACAATTTGTGAATTTCTGTGACTGTTTCTGTAATTACAGTATTCTACAGAACCATATTTTAAAGTGATTTAGAGATAGGCAAGAGTGAGCCTAGAAAGTAAAACTTGGTTATTAGAGTAAAACAAAAAGCATTATGTGAAATGAACCAATGTCAATGTCGGCATCGCAAAAAAGTCAAGAGCGCTCCCACGAAGTGACACACGGCGAAGGCCGATGCTATAAAGGTAGAGCACTTCACGCAGTCTTGTGGCCACATTTAAGCTTCCATATAAGCGTAGTGGTCCACTTGTTGATATGGCCAGTTTTGATATTGGTATAAACTTTGTCCTTTTTTTCTTAGTCCGCTGAAATTCAACAGTGTCTGAAGACCCGCTTCTATAACCAGTGTGTTTTACCTACCATGACTTACGGTGCCGAGACGTGGACGCTCACACAGGAGCTGTGTACCGGATGAGAGTTGCACAGAGAGCCATGGAGCGTGCCATGCTCGGCATCAAGCTTATAGACCGTGTTCCCAACATCGAGATTCGAAGTCGAACAAAGGTCAAAGATGTTGGGAATCGCATAACGGAAATAAAATGGAGCTGGGCAGGACACCTGGCAAGGCGAGGTGATGACAGGTGGAGTAAGGCGATAACTGAATGGCGTCCAAGAACTGGCTATAGAAGCGTTGGTCGCCCTGCGGCAAGATGGGCAGACGATGTGGTTAACATCGCAGGCAAGACCTGGATGAGATTGGCACAAGACCGGCAACAGTGGCACATACAGAGAGAGGCCTATACCCAGCAGTGGGTGAAGTCGGGCTGTGGATGATGATCATGATGATAAACTTTGTTCTTCAACTGGTAATCATATTAGCTGTATCTGTTAACTTGCCATAGTATTGTCCAACACGAACGATGGAAACTGGACAGATAAACCAGATTCCGACTACCAGCTTGTTGAGTGACACAATAAGGCCGGCTAAGGTGTCCAATTGACACGTACTTACTAGGAAACATAATGCGATAGCAAAATTATAATGCATACCATTGTCTTTGTTTTAAAAAATAAAATGCATGAACGGATATTGAAAACCTGAGTTAAATATAACGTAGTCACTAGTCACGTGCCAAGCAACGTGTAAGCAAAACTTACATCCTTAATAGACCCGTGAGTGGCAGCTAGAGGTGGCCTAGTAGTAGCAGCCTCACCTGCCGTTCCTAAGGTCGTGGGTACAAATCAAGACAGACATCTTTTTTATCTTCTATCTAGTTTATCTGTCCAAAAATGTATGTACACTATTCCAGTACTCTCAAACGGTGAAGGAAAACATCGTGAGGAAACCGGCATGTCGTAGAACCAGTTTGAAAATATGCAGGTGAAGGAGCCTCTTTAAAGCGCACTTAAAATCCTTTCACCACACTTGGTTCCAAAGGAACCAGTGACGTGATAAGAAGAAGGAAGTTTAAAATCGAAGCTTGTATGATCAATTCCAATCAGATAAGAACTGCCTACTTGATCATGCTGATAATTGATTGGCACCTCTTGACAAGCCCAATTTATGAACGCTACGTAAATAAAAAAGTTAAATAGGCAATTGAAATTTCTTCTTTCAAGTAACTTACCCAATGTGTTTGTTCATCGAAGCCAGACGCAATATTTACTAAGTAATTTAATCAAATCGTCTGTTTCACAAACGAATATCCAAAGAATACTCTAAACAGCTAGCTACACATCGAAATCTATGCGTGAATTTCACGCCCTAAGAAAAAAAACAGTGTTTTAAGATGTTGATCGTTTAAGAACACGTAAAAAGTTTAATTAAAACGTGTTCCGTCACGGTACTATTATAAATTGTATTATATGGTTATGGTAACAAAGCGCAGATAACAGCGGACCTCTTTGTTCTAGTAATAGCAGTAAACAAATTATTCACACAATTGTTAATGCAGTGTAAACGTCAAGCACCATACAATTCGTCCAGGATCAAGTCTAGGTCTATAGACCCCATTGGGAATACAGGTAGGCAAGCAATCACTGCAGTGCCTCGTGTGAAGACCTAACCAGTGGATACCGTTCGCTAACCTGTAATTTCAAACCGTTATTTTCTCTATAACGTCTATTCAGCACAAATAATGGAGATACCTAGGTACTATTTAGTTCGCCGTACACTGGTAGGTGTAGCTGACGAACAATATGTGAATACAGTCAAGGTGGTGAAGAGGTGTTATGAGACAATGGTCCTAAAAATCTTTACCAAGACTATCAGAGATGGAAGAAAAGTATACACATAAATAATACGCCAAAGGCATGACGGCACGCCTTCGATAAGTTGTAAAGCACAAAGTCTATAGGGCTAAGAATATTAAGCTTGTAAAATTCCTAAAAAGCGACACCTAGTGTGAAAAGTAAAAACTACATACAGATAATACTTTCGAGAGCCGAGCGCTGTCCAAGAGCTTGCAGTGTTTTACACAAAAACCAACAGATGGCGCTGTTCTAGAAGTACCGATTGTGCAGGCAATTTCTCAGATTTCTTCTCTCTCGATCTTGAATAGTCAGATGGCCACCAGAGCAAGAAGCTCTCAAATGAAAATAGTCTCCTATCCAAAAGTTGACCGTGCAGAATATTGCTTGTTGCTAGTTTAGGATCAACCAAGACTGCTCATTATGGGTACAAAATTATATTCTTACCTGTTATTATCCCTGGAGCGGCTGCGTTTCCTATAGGTGCCTTCTGCGGAGCCATCGTCGAGCCTGCGACGTTTGGCGTCGTACGAGCGCGAGCGAGACCGCGAATGCGACGCATAGTGCTTCCTACGAGTACGCGGCATCTGGCAAGAGAACATGGATTTCACTACTGTGTTATGAGCCTTAGCAAGCAGCCTTACCGCCAAGATTTCCTTCCAACCAATCAGAAGCCTAATTCTCGGCTCATCTCGGATCATTTTGCAATTTTATTTTATTGCTTCTTTTCGAAGAGAGAATGGCAGATTTCCTTGAGTAATTTATCAACGACCTCGTCGTAGAAGCCTCGACAGCTACGATATACGGAAAACGTAGAAAAAGTGCGGGGTTGTGCAATGCCAATGTGTATTTCAGGGACATTGAAAATCTTGATCGGTCCGACAACTAGGCTTCAAATCATTATTCAAGGCTTGCAGCCGATTGATTGGAATCGGGAGTTGTTTGCTCAGTGAAATTCACTAAGCTTGGCGGTTAGGCTGCAGGACGAGAACACCAAAAAGCAGAACGTTTGAATGTTTTCCTCATGTTATGCACAAAATAGAAATCTCAACTTTGGTGAAGGAGCAGACCCTTCCTGGTGACAATGTATTATTAAATTTTTGGCCTTGCTATGATTGAATGAATGTTAATTTTTCATTATTGAGCAACTTGAATATACATGTATTTGTCCACTTTAATGCTCTTATTGGCATTGATAATATATTTTAAAAAATATTGATTATTCATGGTAATTTGCTATAATAGGTATAATGTTAATATTGTCATTTAAATCACTATTTAATAGATATTTATATTTGAGAAAACACATATAGTGACTGGTTAGAGTAACAAAATGAACCAGCATTACATAATCAGAATCCAAAATTTCTAAAAGTAAATTTTGGAAAGTTTAGCTAAACATATCTTTAGTTCACATGGACATTTTAACATCAAGTTAATTATTATTTTCTGGTTTTGATACAACTGAAAAGAATAGTAAAACTGTAGCAAATATTTGGTAGAAGGTCTACCTAGTAAACTTATTTTAGTTAGTTATTTAAAACATGGTATTAAATGCCGGCATATCCCTAAGCCACATTACTGATAATTATTAAGGAAAAAAGCCATGGTTTGTTACATTTTAGGTCATAGGCATAATGTATTTTAGTCATGTTTCTTTCGGTACCTACAATATTCATTTAATAATAATTAAGAAATGCTATCCATATTATATGAAACTTAGGGAAAATATGGAACCGGTGTTATGTGAAATACAAAACCAATGCTATTATTATTATGCTATTTATTTATTTTTTATTTAATGCTTATTAGAGTTAGATAAATTCATGCAGTGCATGTAGTATTGCCAATCAGTATTATGATTATTATGATTTATGGTATGATTATAAAGGTCTTTAGTGTTATTTTGGCAGCCAATGCGTTGATTGAAGCAGCCAATTATTGCTATTAAAGTACCATTGTCGGTATGTACTTTCACTTACCTGAACTAAATTAAACCAAAACTCGTATCCAGAGGCTGAAAATAATAAATTTTTTAGACCATCAGTGTTGGTCATTTGATAGGAAAGTTATGAATTAATTTATTTCCAAATGCCTTGGGTTATAACCCAGGACTGGGGGCCTGTTTATGAGTGGACCAGAACAGGATTACCCAAAAATACTATATCAACAGTTCCTAGTCCAGTATAGGCCAAAAGAACTAGACAAAGTAGTAACAAAACATTTTAGTTACATTTAAAAATGATGGGTACAATACGTAAAATGTTCATTATAAAATTCCACACATTAGCATTTGAACTAAATATGAGCTAAATAGGTTAAAAATCTTAATAATACTATGATCATCTTCTTAATAGGAAGGAAAAGGTTAAGTTAGGCAGTTGCAAATTAAACCCAAGGGACCAAGGGTAAAAATAAATCACAGCGATAATAATATCTGATTGATTCTCATAATTTGATTTCCGCAACAGTACTGGTATTGATATAATTGTAACCGATTGTATTCATGCCCTACTCATAAATAGGTCCAGTCCTGGGTAGCCCATTTACCTACTTAGCCACAAGTTACAAAATCTGAACTGGATGATGAGTTAAAGGAGTTTATGGTACTGAAGGTATTCATAAATCAGTTGGTACTCATAGTAATAAGTTAAAGCAAGTGAGTAAATACCTACATAAAGGTCGCATTAACCAACTCTGTAATATAAGAGCTAATTCTACCTTGCTATCAATCAGATTATTTAAAAAAACCTTTCGAGATGAAAATACTTTCATATGTGAGAAACCGGCCATATTCAAAGACCGGCCCTAAGCTTCATAACTACAAAAGCTAAGATTGTAATGTAAGAGTAGATAATAATAGTACTAGTGTCAGGATTAGCCTTACAAGACAGGAAGGTACAAAGTTATGTTCTTGTCAGTTAATTACAGTTCACAATCAATCCAAACGGTCAGAGTATACAAAACCGTGTGCAAAGGTAAAAAAAGACTCTGCCGAAATTTCAAAGCAAAAACACATAGCCGAAATTTTGATAAAAAAAGACTTAGAAAAATATCAACAAAAAATATTTTATTTTATAATGTTTTTTACACATTTGACGCTGCCGAAATTTCAGAGTAAAAACACTTAGCCAAAATTTTGAAAAAAGAACAAAAATATTAATAATTATAAATACGCCAGCGTCTTGGAGACGCTTCCGTCTGGCACTGATTTGGATCAGTTGAGCTATCTCTAGATCGTTTGTAACGATCTGCAGATAGCTGTTGAGCTATCTGCAGATCGTTTTTTGTTTCTTGTGTATTTTGTACGTTTTGTAGATATTTGTTATTTAAAAGCTTATTTATCTAAAAAAAAACATTTTCTGGCACTGCGGCGGCCGCTGCCGCGGCACGCTCGCTTTGCTCGCTCGCCTTGTGCGTAATTTATATGTTCTAACATAACCTAACCAATCCAAGTCGGATCCGCCCTAGAAAGTGATCTGCAGATAGCTGTTGAGCTATCTGCAGATCGTTTTTTGTTTCTTGTGTATTTTGTACGTTTTGTAGATATTTGTTATTTAAAAGCTTATTTATCTAAAAAAAAACATTTTCTGGCACTGCGGCGGCCGCTGCCGCGGCACGCTCGCTTTGCTCGCTCGCCTTGTGCGTAATTTATATGTTCTAACATAACCTAACCAATCCAAGTCGGATCCGCCCTAGAAAGTTTTAAAGACAAGTCCGCAAATATTACGAAACCGCAATTTTTTATTTACAAACTGACCTTGATATTTACAATTACCACAAAAAAACATAATGAAAAAAAATTTTTTTTGTTCTAAGTCTTATATTATCAAAATTTTGTCTAAGTGTTTTTGCTTCGAAATTTCGGCAGTCGAATGTGAAAAAAAACATTACAAAAAAAATATTTTATATAATTTTTTTTAAGGCTTGCGGTTTTGAATGTATAAAAAATAATTTATTTGTTAAAAAATTTCTAAGTCTTTTTTCTATCAAAATTTAGGCTATGTGTTTTTGATTCGAAATTTCGGCAGAGTCTTTGCACACGGTTAACTATACTCCGACCATCCAAACCACTATTATAACATCTTTCTATATAGGGTGTCATGTAGGTGCTTAATAATAGTACATTTTAATGTAAGGACATTGAAGAACATAGAGTTTATTTGATTGATGAACTAATCAAAGAGGATGATCTGTAAACACTAGGGCTGGTAACTACTACTGCAATGACAGCAATCTCAAAGCATACCTACTCAATGCTGCAGTAAATACTATCAAACAAACTGAAAATCAATGTTCGCTCATGTGGCTGTCAGAATTTATTTACATTCTAGGCGCTGACGCCATGTTGGTTGGTCCGATAGCGACTCCATTGGAGCCCTAGATGCGCGATACGTCAAAATAGTCGAAAACTTACCCTCAATTCACGTATTATTTTCAGTTTACACCAAATTAACTGTGTGAAATTAGACAGATAGATCCAAGTACGCGATGCAGAAACTTGAAAGTAGCTGCTTCGCAATAGAGGCCCAAACATGGATCCGAAATCACAGCAGTTCGTATTGGTTGGTCGCTCGCTTGATTCGCTTGAACAAGAACAACGCACGCAGCGCAGAACTACGGACAGCGGTAATGGCGTAAACTAGCCACCAAATTTATTTATCGTTCACTATTACACGTTTATGTTATAAGTGACTTTAACGATTCATCATATAAAAATGTATAGTTATTTTGTAAAACAATAAAACCTAGGCTTCAAAAGAAAACTATAAAAATCAAACCAAAATAAGTCACTCAAAAACAGGATATCAGGAACTTTTTGTAGCGCCATCTAGTCCTCTGTAACGGAACTTATTCGTAGATAAAAGTAAAGATGCGTTCAAATTGCGTTCTGAGCTAGGTGTCTTAGTAAAACATGGATACGCAAAAAAAAAAAAAAAAAACATGGATAAAAAAATGTAATATGATTGTTGTTGTTGATAAACAGGCAAGCAGTGAGTATTGAATAACGAAAAACCAATCCTAAATACGGGTACGAAACACTGTTTTTGACGAGCGTTTCGACAGTCACTCTAAAACAAGTTGGCGAAACAAACAGTTTGTTTTGTTTATTTTTTCTGAAACAAACGGTTTTATAATATTTTTTATCAAAAATCATATCACTCACGCTCATCGAGAAACAGTGTTTCCCGTTTTTCGAGGGTCGAATCGAAACGCACTGTCACCAAAAATCGACAAAAAACAGTGTTGCACAAAGTGATAGGGCCAGATACGGCGGTGTGGTAGTTCGAACGGACTATTATAGATAGTATACTTCCTCCAAGGACAAAACAAAACCCAACATAAATAGGCAGTTTCTTCCTCCAAGTATAACTAGCGGCACCTATCTTTAGTGCTGATCTAAATTGTCTAAGGTGCTGAGCGATACGCGACGCGCTGCGCTTGCGTCATAGTGTGCCATGTCGCGCACACTGAATGTGTGGATGTGTGCAGAGTGTCCTATTGGTACAGCTACAGAGTGTTACTGGAGAGCCAATCAGCGCTACGCAAGCCCGCCCTTCATTCCGCTAGCCCCCCTCAGGTACCTTATTTTTGACTTCTGCGCATTAACGGTCAGCGCTAAAGTTATGTGCCGCTTCTTAGAACCCAAATACCATGGACTTTGAAAAGATTTTTTTTTCATTGGAGTACACCCATATCACCATACCGCGCCAACGCCGTAAACTCGGACTTGAAACGGTCGAATCGGTACAAAATTATGGAGGTTGGAATGGTAATCCGCAAACTGAGTTTCCAAGTCTCTGGACCTAGGAAGAAGGATAAAATCACTGGACTAATCGCTTAGCATTTTTTAGGTGGACGCTGACGACGCGGATCTAAACGTGCCGCGAGAGTTGAACGCGCCGAAACGCAGCTACGTAATCAAACAACGTTCGGCTCGGCTACCTAAAATCAAGTCAAACCAAGGCCAAGGATTTTATATACATGCGTAGATAAAGGATAGGCAGGAACTACGAATTCCTGTTGATAAATTCATGTATCTCTACAGTATTTTCCCTGTCAACGTCCTTTTCAATGCTGCGACAATAACTCGAAAGTAAAAAATTGTCTATCGCACCTTACCGTATAGATAGACTTTGACTTATGTACCAATTTTTAACCGACTTCCAATCCAAAAGGAGGAGGTTCTTAATAAATTTTTTTAAATGTTTGTTACCGCATAACTTCGTCATTTGTGAGCCGATTTTAAAAAATATTTTTTTATCTGAAAGGTACTGCTTCCCGATTGGTCCCATTTTAATTTTATTAAAATCGGTGTTGCCATTTTTTTAATAATTTTTAATGTTTGTAACTGCAAGCCTCTGTCATTTAAGAACCGATATAGAAAATTATTTTTTTATTTGGAAGGTTATTGTATGAAATTTGTTTGGGACAATCTGAACGTAAGGTTCAGATTCAAACAAATTTCATTAAAATCGGTTTAGCCGTTTGGCAATGAAGTCGATTTTTCTAGTGTTAAACTTATAATTATTTTGTTTGTTGTAATGTAATAGATCTCTTTGTTTGTGGCTCGTCGGGAGAAGCACTACCACCACGCCTATTTCTGTCTTGGACCAATATTTCTGTGTTTCGGTTTGAATGGTGTGGGTGCCAAGTGTAATTACTGGCACGGCACGTGAGGTAGTGAACATCAGGCACGTCCCTGGGGCTCGATTCTAGACCAGTGACTTTTTTGTCACGGTAGATATACAGGGTGGAATTTTGTAATGCCACCTGGAGGGAAAGTACTCTTAATACTATAGATATAAAATTTTACTCAAATGAAACATTCCTTTATTTTTGAATAGAAAGCAAACTGCATTCAAAGATTTTCGAAAATTTTCTTCTCCCACACCCGGGAATCGAACCGGCTAAAATCTGAAAAAATTATACCCTGTACTTTTATTGCATCAATCGTTAGGGTCAATTATAAGGATGAAATCTCTCTAACAAACATGATAAATTAAATGAAAGGAAAACCAGGATTTTTTTTATTTCTTGTAAATAATTCAATTAATTTAAGATTTCCTGGTTTTTCTTTCATTTAATTTATCATGTTTGCTAGAGAGATTTCATCCTTATAATTGACCCTAACGATCGATGCATTAAAAGTACAGGGTATAATTTTTTCAGATTTTAGCCGGTTCGATTCCCGGGTGTGGGAGAAGAGAATTTTCGAAAATCTTTGAATGCAGTTTACTTTCTATTCAAAAATAAGGGAATGTTTCCTTTGAGTAAAATTTTCTATCTGCAGTATTAAGAGTACTTTCCCTCCAGGTGGCATTACAAAATTCCACCCTGTATATATCACAAGAACTGTCAGTTTCTTTAGTGAATTTGACAGTTTTTGTGATATATATCTATTGTGACAAAAAAGTCACTGGTCTAGAATTGAGCCCCTGATGTGCGTGACCTACGAGGCAATGCTTTGTTATAGGCGATGGTTATCACTTAACATCAGGTAGGCCATGTGCTTGTTCCATCAGCTAGTTGTATAAAAATAATATTCTCATGATACCTAACAGCGTAACATATTGAAACTAGGTACTTATTTTCATGGAATTTTTTGCGACGCGGAGTGGAACCAATCTTCCGCTCGGTTTAGGTCAGCCAGCACGGAGAGATGTAAGAAAAGTGACCGAGCATGGAGTAGGCCGACCTTCTGGCGGGAATCAGCTGATCGGGTTTGCGCAGTGCGCAAATGTGCGGGGTGGGGCGGGGAGGGGCGTGCTGCACGGCGCAGGGTACCGCCGCCAGTCGCGCGCTCCGCGGCCCGGCAAGCCTGCGGCCTCGCGTCCCGACCGCGCGCGCGCTCGCCGTCTGCCGCCCGCCGAACACCCTCACTGGAAACTAGCGATTCGCAACCTCAACTGATATCGCAGACACTACGCACCCTTCCGAAGCCGGCTGCCTCGGTACTCTCACAGAAAGCTCGCCATGCGGGCGCAAAACGCGGTAGATAGGGACGCGTCGCAGCCTCCCGTTTTCTCCTCATGCACCGCGTTATTATGAGAGACGAAGATCCTCGTGTAAAAATGCTCGACATGTCGATTCAGGAAGTGAACGGTAAAGGGCCGAAGAAGAGGAAAAAGTCTCTGGAAAATATTAGCGATGGTGAGATCCGCGAGCGGTCGGAGGCGAGCGTCTCGGAGGGTCCTGCGGGCCTGGGCGAGGAGAAGGACGCGGGTGCGAAGGCGGCAGCCCGCGCTGCCTCCTCTGAGCTTGGCGGTGGCGGCGGCGGCACAGCACTGCTGCACTGGCGTGACATGCCACCTCACCTGCAGTTCAACCCCTACGTGCTGACCGGCTACCGCCCGCTGCAGAGCTTGGCCGGCTGCGTAGCCAGTCTCTTCTACTTCCACAACGAGACAATTAATATATTGACACATGGTAAATAATGTTGTTTCATATCTTTGCATCACCTAATAAACTTGTACAGATTTAGTGGTTGCGCTACGCTGTCGTAGCGATCGCTACGAAGTTCGTAGCAAAAGCGTACGTGCCGAAAAGTCGTGACGTTTACGCATAGGGAGAGGTGCCTCCAGATTAGCATCTTGTCACGTAAAATAACTAATTAATAATTAGTAATTATACATATCATCATCACCATCAGCCCGATGCTTATTGCATGACATAGATTTTTCCATCCTCCGACTTCCTAGGATCTTTACAAAATCATTTTAGGTCCATCCAGGCTCGTATTTAGTTATAGCTCCTTATATTCAAAATAACGCTGTAACCGCTAGACCTAACTAAATACCATCCTTTGTTCTCACGCGATCCTCGATTGAATAAAGTAATTGACGAAATTAGTAAATAAATACATAATAGGTAGGTAGTTAAACAATTTTCGTAACCATTGTCTAATTGCTCAATTTAAAACTTAATTTATGTAATATGACTCGGAGATGGCCTAAAAAGCCTGTATAGACAAACATGCCTACCGTTCCTCTACAAAGGAATGCAAACGTCGCTGTTGCCTTCGCAGGCATGGGGAATGCCTTACCAATTTCCTTGAACAATATCAAAATTTTCACTTTCCATGTGGTTTGGCATGGCAGTCAATGAAATGAAATGAAATGTATTTATTCGCTTGAAGTATGGTCAATTTTGAAAAACTTCTTATTAATAATAGTGTAGTACCACATACTTCGTCGGAGACCGACATGCAAAGTTTAGTGTTAAATTGCTAACATAAAACATGCCCTTTGTTATTACTTTTTTTGTAAATATTTCTGTGTGCATTAAAGAATTAAAGAATTAAAGAAAGCAAAACTAAGCTAATTTAAAACCAATAAACTACAAAGAAAATTTAAAAAATACTAGAAATTCAAAGACAATTTAGGCAAACTTTTAGCTATAAACAATGCACGAAATTAATTGAGATCGTAACAAAAGAATACTCATTCATTTCTTTAAAAATACCTATCTAAAAGATGCCAAGCCCAAACTGGGTCACGAAGTTAAATCAGGCAGCGGCCTTACCTGAAAGCACTTCCCAAGACACGAAGACAATGCAGTGATACCTACTCCTAGTCCTATGTTGGTACCTTATTACGAGCCAGACTTGTAGTTCCCAACACTAAATATGCAGTTTGGTAATAGTCTAGCTACGAGTAGCTTATTCAAGCGAATACTTGTATAACCTGGACTTATAATTGTAAGTCCAGAATTGTTATTGTTAAATCTATTGGAAGTAGGGTACTATTCCGACATTTTAAAATTCTTGAGCAAACAATATAAAATCAATAAAAAATAGGTTATTCTTGAATAAGTAGTGTTTGCCACAGGGAAAGTACCAATCAATATGTTTTCTGTGATGCTGGAAAAAATAAAAACTTTGGTTTTCTGCTGCTGCGTATAAAAACAAATATTAGCCACTCAACACCTCTTCGAGCATTGAATTGTTCATGCTTAACTTAAAGATACGTAAGTAAAAACGACAAAAACAAATATCAATTATCTTCTTTAGTATGGTGGTGGTTTGAATGTACAATTTTTCTTCCTTTCATTCTTTTCTTTCAATTGAAAAATTAACTATGCTGTAACAGATGGATGTTATAGATCCTACTTTAAATAAGCACTTCCCTCTCGAAATGTAAGATAACTTTTAAAGTGCCCGCAAACAGCGCCAAAAGTGGATACAGTTATGCATAGTGAGTCCAAGCGCCATTTTCAGTTTTTTGGGAAATTACATAAACGCGTTTTTATTGGTAGAAGATTTGCATTTGCATTGTCAGAAAGTAAATCTATGTACATCGAAGCTTATATTTGTAATTTAACATGTTACAAGAAAAAAACATAAAAAAAGTTTTTATTTTGGATTATATCGTTAAAAATGCACTTGGACTCCTAATAAATATGATGTTCTCATTTAGCAAAACGAGTCCAAGAGACAAAATAATTATTTATTCTGGAAGATTAGCTTTAAGTGCACGTGGAAACGAATTAATATGATGTACTCATTTTGCAAAATGAGTATAAGTATAACATAAAAATGTTTCCTGGACTATTTTCCTATCGTTTAATAAAAAACCCTTGAATTTCCGTATTTACTCAGCATCTTATATTAGATGTTACAGAGGATTGATAAAAGTAAATAAAAAACTATTAAAAAATATATTAAAAATATATTTAATAAACAATAATAATTTAAAACAAGATAAGGACTATCTCAGATATATCTTCAGGTTTCAGACAGACAGAAAAATGATTGATGATATTATTGGTCAACACCAACCCCAAACCCAGAACATATCGGGTAGGATGTAGGATGGAGTAGGTAAATCTACTCTTCTTCAATAAGTTCCGGATCAAAAACCTAAATGGCCATCAACACCTTCAACAACAATATCATCTTCAATCGTGTCATCAGAAATCAAATCTTTGTCAAATGCTATAGCGTCGTTTGGGATATTATGAAACAGTGATTTTAAATCTTTTACTTTTTTCTCTGAAACATTTTGTCCTTTCCTACCCTTTCTTTTCTTTACATCAATTTCTAAGCTTTCTTCCTCTTCTACTGCTCCTGCCTTGACATAATGAGGCAATGGATGATTTTAGGTTTCCTTTATCTGGTTTATTCTTAACCAATTATTATTGACCAGAATTGACCTTCTCGCCCACTGTTATCTTTTTTCTGTTGACAATAGCTTTTTCCTTTTCTTCAGTATTTGTGATTCTTTGTTCTGCAGCTTGCCATAACTTTCTTGTAGTCTTGTGGAGTATAAAGTAATAATTGCAGTTTCAGAAATATAGGGTGCTTTTCGAGGAGAGATCATCAGGTCTATTTTTATACTTTTTTGCTATATTGTACGCCCGAAATAGGTAAGCTGTTGGAACATAATTACTTTTAAGATCTTTTATACACAGTTTTACAATAAAATATTTTAATCTTTATCTTTATACGTGTATTCTGGCCTTTATTTTTTTTATTCTGTTCTCCGCAACAATTAAGTTGACCAAAGAATTAAGTTTTTGACTTTGGTAAACTAGTATAATATGTGCTTCCTTAAACATGACTTGGGTTCTTCTGCCAGCCTCTCCTTCCACCCAAACAAAGATAAGTTACAAACAACTGTCGCGTAGACTACTGATGCGTAACACTACGTCGTTTGGACTAGTAATGTTTAATGGAAATGTGCTTTTTCATCATAAAATTTGGTTGTTAGTTTTAAATTGGTTGTTGGACTTGTATTGCATTTCAAAATACTTAGTTTGCTATAGAAGGCGCTTGGACTGGGTATCAAAAAATACCACTTAGAGTGAAGCTGGCTGCAAGAGTGTTTTTTCTATGGCTTAATTATGCCCTAGTGATTACGAAAATGCGAAAAAATCAAAAAATGAAATTTGGCGCTTGGACTCCTTATGCATAACTGTATCCAAGTATGCCAAAGTGTTATTGAATGAATTTGGCACATGCCTCGAGCACTACGTTATCTTTCTAGAAATGCATTAGATAGCGAATACATAGAATGTACTCGTAATACATAGGTACTCGTAATACATAGGTACTCGTAATACATAGGTACTCGTAATACATAGAGTGTACTCGTAATACATAGGTACCTATGTGTAATTTTACAGATCGCCTGGAACTGTGCCAAATGTTACACAACCACTTTTTAGGTGAAGGCTGCACCTATTTACAACTTTCACCTACTTTTAGCAAAGCGCAGCTAACTTAACCATCATTGGTATAAAATGTATGATTGATTTAACTTAATTATTTCGATGGGATAGATTTCGTTGTGGAAGAAGTCTGATGTCGACGTTTGGAGGACGTTCTAAGTGTTCTAGAAACTTCGAATAGGAATATAAACTACTGGATACTTCAATAACCCACAAAAGATTATCCATTAGCAGCACACAAAAGGTTAGAAGCCAACATAAGTTTCCATAAGTTGCCATAAGTTGCAGGTTACTTTAGCTCGAAATATCGTCTTCGGTCTAAGTCAAGGGTCTTCAAGTTACCTGTGCAAAAGTTTGTAATTCACTCGAAGTTGCATTCTAGTTGATTCTTGAGGCAAACTCCGATACGATCAAAGCCAGACGAAGCTAAACTTTGATTTATAAACTCTGACTCTCTTATTTTTACTGCATATTTGTAAAAACTGAAGGAAACGCAGGACCTATCACAAGGTGTTTAATCTTAGTGTAGGATCTGCATATCACATTATGTACAAACAATTGTCTTTGTCCTTTACCGTAAATGTTATTCGGTCTGTTACTCTGCACGTCTTATTTTTTGAAAAATAAACTTTAAATATTTTAATATTATTATTTATTATTATGATCAAGAAGGATAATGGAATGGGATTTTATATACCGGAACCGGATGATTATGAACTACATAATAACCAACTACCTACTTACCACTATCATCATAAAAATCACACAGTGACGAGAGAGTGTAAACATTATACGTACCTACGGCCTGTCAAACGTTTACTCTCGGTAAGCCTTCTGGATTGCAAAAGGAGTTTGTGATAGTGATAATGATTTTATCTGTTAGAATACAATCAAAACAGTAATTAATATGTCACGAAAATAGAGAGATAAGGCCCAGATTCATAGACCGAACTTTGACTTTACTTTGATGGAAATTTCAACTTTCAACCAAAAATATATTTCATAGTTCTGTCAAGCTCTTCTTTATTCAAAATGTTGAAGGTAAACTCGATGAACAAAGCTTACTTTGCAAAAACTCCTTTGCTGTAAAGCAAAGTGCGGTCTATGAATCTGGGCCTAAGAGAGAGAGCTGTTATGATAGAATATTCCTAGGAGATATCTATTTACGTTTGGCAACAAATATATCAGTGTTAATCAGAAGCTGTTGCGTTTATTTCCACATAAAAACCATCAGGTTACGGGCCCAGCACGCTTCCACTGCATTAGATAATTAGAATACCTAAAACTAAGTCGAACCAATCGGAAGATTCAAATGAAATGCCTTGCGCCAGTGTCTAGTGATAGCCAACACGACCGTACAGATTTAATTTGAAAATCTCTTCGTTCAGCCCAGCGTAGTAAAACGCTATGAATATGCAATCAGCAGTGTCTACTGCAGATGTTCTGCCGTCAATAATTTAGAGCCGAGCATTCTGGTACGGCCCACCGTCCTATATAGGCTGAACGGAAGGTGAAGGGTGGCGCGGACCGCAAAGGACACACTATTTAATTTATGTTGTTTTTAAATTGACTACAGATGAGGCACGGTGTAAAATCCTATACTAATATTATAAAATGATTAGGGGAAAATTTGTGAGTTCCACTCATCTCCGAAACGGCTGAACAGGTTTGGATGACATTATGTACGAATCAAGATTATATCCTGATTATAGACTAAAGCTGGCTTTTCAGCACAGCAGACCCGTGTGTTGCGACGCTGACTGTCCATCTCATTTAGTATGGGGCAGACAAGGACGGTGATACCCACGCTGTTTGCACTAGAGTGATCATGATCACCTAAGTACAAAAATCCTTGGATTAAGGAATGCGCACATCTAGGCGATGGCGATCAGATGAAACGCTGTCAAATATAGCTGAAATATTTGACAGTGTTTTAGCTGATCGCCATTGCCATCACCTAGATGTACGCAGGCTTTTACTTCTATAAAAAACGTATGGGACCGATTAGACTTCGGATGGTTTAATACACGGGTCTGCAATCTGCATACTTGAAATCTGCTTTAACTCTGGTTTATGTATAGGATTTTACGATTTGTCAAAACTTATGCTTGGCCTGTACATATCACGCTGCCAAGTCTAGAAAAAGAAATCGGAAATAATTACGGAATGTTATTACTTATGTAAACTTATTTATTATTATTTTTCATCTATTTGTGTATTGTATGTTGTGTGCTAAGAAGCAAATAAATGAGTGTCTATGTCTATGTCTATGTCTATGTCTAAATATTGCAGAAACCGCTCAACGTTCATTTCGTTACATAACTCGGGAATCAAATTAATTTTTACATAAAAACTCTCGCTTTGTCGTTCCCCTTCAATGATCGTAGCATTAGCAACCCTTTTCTTGGCAAATGAAATTCTATTTATTTAATAACGGCACTTCCAGAACTTTCCAATATTATTGCGTATTGTTTATTTGTTGAAGACTCACGTTATTTTCATATTCAAAACCCACTGGGACGATAGGGAATGGAGCCAATGAAGGATCGGCATTCAGGGTACTTACCAGGAAAACCCCTATAAAAATGGTGTCTTTTGCAAGCCAAAGTAAAACAGAGCAACATAGGTAAAGTAAAACCCGATAATAATGGGGTGGAATACCCCTGTTCGCACCAACATGTTGTAGCAAAAACCATACTCTTTCATTATCAATCAATTATTGTCACGCCACCCTTCGTAACATGCACTGTCATGGCTGTAGGCACACTGTCAATCGATACAGAGTATTTACCAGGCGGTTGTAGCTACTATTGCAGTAATTATGCCACGGCTAAGCCAACATTTCACCGATACTTAGAACTTAAATACGAAAATATTTATTCGAGAAAACAGTTTTACAAAAATCCAAATATACAGTGGACTATATACGGATATGGAAATATACGGGGGACCTAAAAGAATTTACAAAATGTGTAAAGTGGCGAACAAAAAGATGACGAAAATCGTAACAAACTCTTATGTTTGGCATAGCGCTCAGGATAGCAGAATTCGGCGTAGCGCTTGCCGTAGCGCAAAGAACGTAGTAGAGTATAGCTTATGCGTACTCCTTTGAAGCACTAGCGCGAGTGTTTTGTCATAGCGTTCGGCGTAGCACTCGCCGCCGCCGTAGCGTCAGACGTAGCAAGCACTAGCGTAGAATATGGTGGGATCTCTTGTCTGTAGGGCTCATTATAATAAAGTTTGACGTAGCTTCCAGCGTAGCACTTGCTCTAGCTCTAGCTTAGCCTAGCTATTGCAGCACTTGATGGTCTGCTATAATGCTCGGTGTAACGTTCAGCATAGCGTTTCCCGTAGCGTACGGCGGGCGTAGAGTGTAACATTCGTTGTAGTGTTATTTCAAGGGATCTTCTTTTTCTTGTTCTGTCACTAGTTCTTTGAACCAGCAGCGTGGCGAAAGAATTAATTTATAAGTGACTGGCGGCCGCTTGTGTCTTCGCTTACACCATTCCCTTTATGCCCCGTCCCCGTTACTTTCGGGATTAAAAGTATCCTATGTCCGTTTCCTGGTTTTAAGCTACCTCCCCACCAATTTTTAACCAAATCGGTTAAGCCGTTCTTGAGTTATAAATAGTGTAACTAACACGACTCTCTTTTATATACGAAGAAGATAGGATATATTTTTTTAAGTGAACATCAGTGGAGCTCTTTTCGTGCACTTGACTGAAATAGTACATTGTTACCCGAGTGTTGAAAGTCACGTTTTTTGAGTCCCGAGACGGGTTTGGCGCCAGAGCGATAGCGAGGGCGCCAATGGAGCTTGAGGGACTTAAAAGACTTTCACCCGAGGTAAACACTGTGCTTTTCATTACGAATACAAGAAAAATAAAAATAAAAACATGAAAGAAAAATTAGTGAAAATGAAGATTGAATTGCCGCCTTCCCGGTTTTTTTTTTTTTTTTCTCTGGCGGGCCTTCGGCTACGGCTCGCCAGCATTATTCAGCCATTATTTTCATTCTCATAATTTAAAAAGTTGAAAATTGTTTGCTCAAATCTATGTTATTTTAAATAAATAGCTGAAGCTATATATTAATCAAGTAATTTAGAAGATATATTATTTATTTAATACTATCTTTATGTTATTAAAGTTTTACATTGCGCTTTAATTAGACTTTATAAAAACTTCTTACCGTTGTAATGGGTTTCCAACCTACTTGCTGAATAAAAAGTTGGAATTTCAACGACCTCCTTGCAGTTAGAAAGACTTTAGAAAGTTGGAACATGGTTGAATAAAAACGAACTTGTTTTTTTTTATAATTTGACAGCTGTCAGTAGAAAGCGATTCTCCCTAGGGCTGAAAGTTTTACTTTCAATTAGGCCCCTCAGGCAACTTCAGACCTATTTTCAGAGTATGAGTAATGAAAAGGTCTTATATTGTTGCAGGAGTGTCGCTAGTGTATATGATGATGGTGTTACCCGGACTGCTCCCGTGGGGTAGCGGTGGCGGTGCCTGCTTCCTCTCGCTGTGCCACCTGCTGGGGGCCATGGCGCCATGGTGTGGCTCCTTCCTCTACCACCTGTTCATGAACCACACGCGCGGCGAGGTGCTGTACCATCGCCTGCTGCAGCTGGACATGCTGGGGATATGGGTCAGCCAGAGTATAGGTCAGTAGCTAATGTTGTTAACAGAATTTTTAGGAGGATGTTCAATGTACCACCAATTTTGCAGTTCTCTTGTGGTGATCCCATTGTTCATCATCATCATCAGCCTGAAGAAGTTCCCTACACATTTCCAGGAAGAACGATTCCGAGCTCTTTCCATCCGCCGACTTCCCACGATCTTAACAATTTCGACGGTCCATCTGGTGGGTGGGTGCTCTACGTTTCGTATTCCGGTTCGTGCCCAGTAGGTTCGGTTCGGTAGGTCCCATTGTTACCAAGTTTTAATTTAGAGTTTTGAAACTTGATCACTTGTGCCATATGAGTTCATATGAATATTGGCCAATGTAAGGTATGATACATTTATTTGTTGAGCCTTCGTTGAGCACACAATATTTTATTTCATTCAAAAAATATGGATGAAGGCTAATAAAAACATGATATACGTTTTGTACGTGAGGTCGCAAACAAATTTACCAACATTTATAAAAGGGTACTGAAAAATCGCATTGAAATGTAAATATCCTTTTGACAAATTATACTGTCAGCTTTCGGAATGAACAGGTGTGTATGGAATAACCAATGAACTTAAAACCCAAATTGAGCATTGTATTTTTAAATAATAAGTAAAAAAACTCGTTTTGTTGAAAATAAGTTTGTTTCTGCAATTCGGCTCTGTTATTATACGCCTAGATGTGTCGGACACATTTGGGCGATAAGTTGGCGGTAATATCGCAGACACATACACAGATAATTTAATAGTACATTGTTACCTGAGTGTTGAAAGTCACGTTTTTTGAGTCCCGAGACGGGTTTGGCGCCAGAGCGTTAGCGAGGGCGCCAATGGAGCTTGAGGGACTTAAAAGACTTTCACCCGAGGTAAACACTGTGCTTTTCATTACGAATACAAGGAAAGTAAAAATAAAAACATGAAAGAAAAATTTGTGAAAATGAAGATTGAATTGCCGCCTTCCCGGTTTTTTTTTTTTTCTCTGGCGGGCCTTCGGCTACGGCTCGCCAGCATTATTCAGCCATTATTTTCATTCTCATAATTTAAAAAATGGTAAATTGTTTGCTCAAATCTATGTTATTTTAAATAAATAGTTGAAGCTATATATTAATCAAGTAATTTAGAAGATATATTATTTATTTAATACTATCTTTATGTTATTTAAATTTAAATTTTACATTGCGCTCTAATTTGACTTTTTAAACTTCTTACCGTTGTAATGGGTTTCCAACCTACTTGCTGAATAAAAAGTTGGAATTTGGTTCAACGACCTCCTTGCAGTTAGAAAGACTATAGAAAGTTGGAACATGGTTGAATAAAATAGAACTTGTTTTTTTTTATAATTTGACAGCTGTCAGTAGAAAGCGATTCTCCCTAGGGCTGAAAGTTTTACTTTCAATTATGCCCCTCAGGCAACTTCAGACCTACTTTCAGAGTATGAGTAATGAAAATATACTTATGGTAACACCAGGCGGCCCATCTGATGTTAAGTGATAACCTTTACCTATAACAAGCATTGCCTCGTAGGTCACGCACGTCTTGAACACTGCCCTGCGTCCATCAACTTGAGGCACACAAATGTTCAGCCTCACGTGCTAGTACTTCACCGGCATATCTACACCATTCAAACCGGAACACAGCAATGCAGAAATAGGCAGAAATAAGCAGAAATAGGCATGGTGGTAGTACTTTCTCGGGCGAGCCCTTCACAAAAAGCTCTGCTATTCAACATTTTATTCAATGATGAACACATCATACACAGTAAATACTTACTGATTGTTTCTAACGCTGTAGGTAAAACCATTTTTAAAGTAGCGAATTGTAAATCGCCGACTTTGTGTAGCCGGCTGTGGGTATTACGTAGGTATTATAATATTATGTGGGTCACTGCCGCTACGGAAACGCCAACTAATTTTGCTCTATGGGTAGTAATGTGAGACATCTCATTCATGTCGTGTCGTCTACTCATACCATATTTCACGCGTTTCACGGGGATTTAGCTAGACATCTGTACAATGCCAAGCGAGCACGCAATACTGAAATACTGATTCGTTTATATTTTAGAAATCTTTTATTTTCATAATACCTACGAAAATTCCATTCGTGGTTTAATTGTTCAAATTGCTAGGTATAGAAATAGGCAGAGCACTGGTGGTCTAGTGGTAGTGGCCCCGCCTTCCGATCCGAAGGTCGCGGGTTCAAATCCACTCGTGTACCAATGAGTTTTTCTGTCGAAAAATGTATGTGCACTATGCCAGTACTCTCAAAACGGTGAAGGAAAACATCGTGAGGAAACCGGCGTGTTGTAGAACCTAAAAAAGTTCGAGCAACACGCGTCAAGGGTCACGCAAAAAGGGCCCGCCAGCGGCCTACTTGCGGAAAAACCTGCCCGCACATCAAGTGCGCATGATAAAACTTGCCAAAACTTGCCAACTAGGTATAGAAATTATGTAGAGGTATGCTTTATAATTTGTTATCCAAGAAAACCCCAAGCTTGCTAAGGAAATCAATTTTACCAGAAAAGCCAGTCGAAGTAGCTCAAAATGGGGCATACCAGGAAAAAATTGAGTGCAACAATTTTCTTTTGGAAGGATAGGGTAATAAATAAACAAAAAATAAAAACAAGGTGGCGGATGACGCATGGATCGAAAACCCAGAACGAAAATGCCCGTATTTAGAAACAATGCTTGACTCTGAGGCTCTAGCAAAGATTTGTTGACAGTTATCCCTTGAAGAATTCCTTAGACTGCCAGTGACGGGCCAAACGAATTCCGAAGGAAAATTGCTACTTTTATTGTTTCTCGGGTGAAATCCTAATATGACTGTGCTAGTTCTTTTCATCGTGACACTCAATTTATGTGATGTGTTTGTTTATAAATATGAGCAAAGAAAATGTAGAAAACACATTTATTCCTTTGAAAATAGCTCTGTGACAACAGACTATACTACTACTCGTACTCGTAGTTATAAATAGAATAAGTAATTGTATTGATAATAACTTCACCGTTGATTATATACCATTACCAGTACTTACTACAAGATTATTATCTCAGAATTATTTATTTCTAAGGATGATTTCTGGGTTTTTTTCTCAATAAATAAGGACATTTATTTCCATTACATCTGTAGCATATTTTATCTAAGTATGTTTTGAGCGATTGATGCCCCAGAACTTTGTAATTTTAAGTTCTGTTCTCAGTAAAATGTTACTTTGATGTACGACAGTAAAGAACTTGGTTTATTTAATTGCTCTCCCGGGAATACGCAATCTCAGCTTACAGAAAGTTATTTTCATTTTGCCTACTTGAATTCAATTCACTGGGGTTTCAATCAATTTCAGCTTGGTTTTGAATTGTCAAATAACTTGAGATTTGCTATTAATTACGTAATAACTTTACGATTTATGTTTTGTTACTACTGAGTCTAAATTTATCTCAATTTCAATTTATTCACTTAAAGATAACATTAGGTGAATAGTAAATTGAAATCTCGTAGATGACCAATTTTTATTCTAAGCGCCTCTATTATAACGATCTCTGAAAAGCATTACTTGGTAGATAATAATATAAGTTTAAAAAACTTCACAAACCGACTTCATGGCCAAACTGCAAAACCGATTTTGGTGGACTTTCTATGGAGCCAATCTGAAAGTACTTATTACCTCTCAGATTGACTCACTTTTTTAAATCGGCTCATAAATATTAAATTTATGCGTTAAGCCTCCGCTATACGCTGGTCTAAAAACAAAACACGACCGGAAAGTTGGAAAAATTTAAAATAAAGATGGCGTTGCCTGACCTGAGCTGTGAATTCATGTATTTGATACCAACTATTACTTATTCTGTGCTTGGGTCTGACATTTGTCACGACATTACAATGTGTTGACTAGAATACGCTTCGTTAGACAAAAACACAGACAGATATTCAGTAAATAAATATAACCCAATTGTTATGTTAGCTGATTCCCGTCGCAGAGTTTCCATTGCATATTTTTCATCCAGGATTGGTGATAACAATGGCAAGCTGTGCGGTATTTTTTGAACTACCACGAACGCTACATTTTAAATCTAACTTATATAGTAGTGTAGTAGTAGTAGTCTAATTTATATAGTATAACAAGCAAATAGCCCCAGATTTAATAAAAGAAACCTTCCACCAAGAGAGATTTTCCTCATATTATGCAAAACCAGAGTGAGTTGCAAGTTCATAAATGTCGGTAGTCGGTGAATGAACACTTGTATTTTTTAAAGGTAAAAAAGCAGCCAAGTGCGAGTCGGACTCGCCCATGAAGGGTTCCGTAGCACGACGAACTACAAGAACCTTTATATATGTTACTTGATGTAACTTAAGGTTCCTGTAGTTCGTTGAAAGGTAAATTGCGGTTTACGGTTTATGACGTATAAAAAAAAAAACTACTGACTAGATCTCGTTCAAACCAAATATCGTTGAAAGTTTACATAGTAATGTACAACATATATTTTTTTAAGTATTATCATTCTCTTACTTTAGAAGTTAGAGGGGGGGGACCAACTTTTTTCCACTTTGGAAGTGTCTCTCGCGCAAACTATTCAGTTTAGAAAAAAACTATATTAGAAACCTCAACATCATTTTTGAAGACCTAATCATAAATACCCCACACGTATGGGTTCGATGAAAAAAAATTTTTTGAGTTTCCGTTTATGACGTATAAAAAAAAAACTACTGACTAGATCTCGTTCAAACCAAATATCGTTGAAAGTTTACATAATAATGTACAACATATATTTTTTTTAGTTTTATCATTCTCTTACTTTAGAAGTTAGAGGGGGGGAGACCAACTTTTTTCCACTTTGGAAGTGTCTCTCGCGCAAACTATTCAGTTTAGAAAAAAACTATATTAGAAACCTCAACATCATTTTTGAAGACCTATTCATAGATACCCCACACGTATGGGTTTGATGAAAAAAATTTTTTTGAGTTTCAGTTTCAAGTATGGGGACCCCCAAAATTTATAGTTTTTTTTCTATTTTTGTGTAAAAACCTTAATGCAGTTCACAGAATACATCTACTCACCAACTTTCATCAGTCTAGCTTTTATGGTTTCGGAGAAAAATGGCTGTGACACGGCCGGACAGACAGACAGACAGACAGACAGACAGACATGACGAATCTATAAGGGTTCCGTTTTTGCCATTTGGCTACGGAACCCTAAAAACGGAACCCTTATAAATTCGTCATGTCTGTCTGTCTGTCCATCCGTATGTCACAGTCACTTTTTTTCAAAAAAATGAAATGAAATGAAAAGAAATAATTTATTTGCTTGAAGTATGGTACTTACAAAACTGTAAAAGCTATATGTACTGATGAAACTTGGTAAATAGATGTATTCTGTAAACCGCATTATGATTTTTATACTTAGAACTGACACTCAAAAAATATTTTTTCATAAAACTTATGAGTTTTCTTAACATTAAGTAAAAGATTATTAAACCAGTTAAGTATTTACGACAGAGATGCGTTAACGTCATCGTAATTAGCCTTCTATCTATCGACTTTAAAAATTAATGAGGTATCGTCAGCAAATAGTACTGTTTCACATAGTTTTTTAACCAAAAAAGGAAGGTCATTTACGTACACTAGAAACAAGAAAGGACCTAATATCGAACCTTGTGGCACCCCTATGTCAATAACTGACCCAAAAGATCTCTCACCGCCCACATCAACTTTAAGGATTCTATCAGTCAAGTACGATTGTAATAAGTCAATGGAGCGATTTAGAATACCGTAATGTTTAAGTTTAGATATTAAGAGGGTGACGGACGCAGCTCGCAACTTCAATTCGAGGCACGGGCAAAAATTGCTCCGAATATAGCTATCTCTATTCATTTGATGCGGGCGCCACGGAATATATAATAGTAGTATACACACACAGGCGCTCGTGTGACGCGCTACTTCTATACGTGAATCCAACCATAGTGCCGCGCTTGTGCGTGTGCGTCAGCCACTGATAACGATTTTTATGCATTGCCTAATTTCGTCAACGTTACTAACACCCGTTTTCACTAAACCTAGGCGACGCCTAAATCGGATGCCTAAATATTAACGGGCCGACGTACACAGCTCGCAACTTCAATTCGAGGCGTGAGCAAAAACTGCTCCGAATATAGCTATCTCTATTCATTTGATGCGGGCGCCACGGAATATATAATAGTAGTATACACACACAGGCGCTCGTGTGACGCGCTACTTCTATACGTGAATCCAACCATAGTGCCGCGCTTGTGCGTGTGCGTCAGCCACTGATAACGATTTTTATGCATTGCCTAATTTCGTCAACGTTACTAACACCCGTTTTCACTAAACCTAGGCGACGCCTAAATCGGATGCCTAAATATTAACGGGCCGACGTACACAGCTCGCAACTTCAATTCGAGGCGTGAGCAAAAACTGCTCCGAATATAGCTATCTCTATTCATTTGATGCGGGCGCCACGGAATATATAATAGTAGTATACACACACAGGCGCTCGTGTGACGCGCTACTTCTATACGTGAATCCAACCATAGTGCCGCGCTTGTGCGTGTGCGTCAGCCACTGCTAACGATTTTTATGCATTGCCTAATTTCGTCAACGTTACTAAGCGTCAGATAGGCTAGTGGCTAGGGCGTGCGGATTCACACTGAGAGGACGAGGTGGGCGGGAGTTCAAATCTGGTCAAAGAGAGTTGACTTTTTGCACCCTACAATTTTATGTTTTTATTTTTTGTGGCTGCATTACCTGACTAACCCTCTAAGCTTATTGCTTGCTTGTTTCGCTTTTCTAGTATTCAATAAGCAAGGATTGGTCATGCTCTGAATGCAAGAATAAAGTGAAAAAAAAAACAACATTCCTGAACCGATAAAGAACCTTCAGAGTAGCTATTTACGCACTTAGAAAAGACACCAGGAAATTCTCTAACATGATACGAGTGAGTTTATTCATCAGGTAGGGTTTGTGCGGGTTCTGGACCAAATTGAAGAAGAGTAAAGAGAACCATTGACTCCGAGTTGAGTTGAGAGAGCCATTGACCCCGGCGCGGAGCGATGGAGTTGTGGTTGATGACGTCCCAGTAGAGGATGATGGGTGGGAGTCCGCTCAACATCAGGTGTGGTGTGGTTTGCTTGACCTCATTGGCCTAGTGGTTGGAGGGTGCGGGTTCAAAATCAGTGATAACGTTACAGTAATAGATGATGGGTGGGGTCCGCTCTACGTCAGGTGGGGTGTGGTTCGCCAGACCTCATCGGCCTAGCGGTTGGGGGGCGTGGGTTCAAAACCAGTCATGACGTTACAGTTGAAGATCATGGGTGGAGGTCCGCTCAACATCAGGTGGGGTGTGGTTCGCCAGACCTCATCGATCACACACACACAGCAATAAAAAACACGCAAAGCGGCTCACTTACCAAAGTACAGAAAGTCTAATAATGTGACTGCATTTAAAAATATACTTTATTCGTTGAGCAATTAGGTTGCTTTTATTCTGCTTATTTACATTCGCAAAACCAACGATTGCGAACATCGACCTACAATTACATGGACCTCGGCTTTCGCACAAAACTCGCGAAAAAAGTGTACCAAGCTAACCTACTATAGGTGGATACTTATATAATGATTATAAACATACTGAAAAAAAAAATTATTTATGTCTTATCACAATTACTATATAGAACTCAATTTTGATTGCATGAAGCAACTTCTAGTGAACGTTACAGAAATTTTTCCAAGTCTTTTTATCAATATTTCCACCAGACGTTGAGCAGTACTCTGTTTATTGAGCTCCAGTTATATAAAGAAAAACTATTTTGTTAAAGTATTTCTCAGTCTTTTTATCAATATTTCCACCGGACGTTGAGTGGTAGCAGTTTTTTGAGCTCCAAATAAATAAAGTTTTTTTTTTAATTTCTTAGTCGTTTTATCAATATTTCCACCTGACGTTGAGCTGTAGTTTATTTCTTGAGCTCCAGAAAAATAAAACAGAAATATGTTGTTCAAATTTTTACAAGTCTTTTTATCAATATTTCTACCTGACGTTGAGTGGTATCAGTTTTTTTAAGCCCCAGATAAATAAAGAATAAAAATATTTTGTAGCCATTTTTCTTAGTCCTTTTTTCAATATTATAACCTGACGTTGAGCGGTAGTCGGTTGTTTGAGATTCAGATAAATAAAGAAAAAAAATATTTTGCTGAAATTTTTCCAAGTCTTTTTATCAATATTTCCACCTGACGTTGAGTGGTAGCAGTTTTTTTAAGCCCCAGATAAATAAAGACTAAAAATATTTTGTTCAAGTATTTCTCAGTCCTTTTATCAATATTTCCACCGGACGTTGAGTGGTAGCAGTTTTTTGAACTACAAATAAATAAAGAAAAAAAATAATTTGTTGTAATTTTTCTTAGACCTTTTATCAATACTTCATATACAGGGTGGAATTTTGTAATGCCACCTGGAGGGAAAGTACTCTTAATACTCCAGATAGAAAATTTTACTCACAGGAAACATTCCTTTATTTTTGAATAGAAAGCAAACTGCATTCAAAGTTTTTCGAAAATTCTCTCACACCCGGCAATTGAACCGGCTAAAATCAGAAAAATTATACCTTGTACTTTTATTGCATCGATCGTTAGTCAATTTTAAGGATGAAATCTCTCTAACAAACATGATAAATTAAATGAAAGAAAAACCAGGAAATCTTAAATTAATTTAATTATTTACAAAAAATGGATAACTAACTAGTTACTTGAAATTAGTTGCTTGAAATGGGCTCCATTCTCTTGGATACACAAATTTATTCTTTTAACGAATTCATTTCTTTAAAAGAATAAATTTATTCCTTTCAAAAAAAAAAATTTTAATTTTAATTTTAGAAATTGCTTTCTATCCAAAAATAAAGGAATGTTTCCTTTGAGTAAAATTTTCTATCTGCAGTATTAAGAGTACTTTCCCTCCAGGTGGCATTACAAAATTCCACCCTGTATAGAAATTAATGGTTCATAATTTGTTTTAGTCGAAATGTTGGCTTTTTTCGAAATTTCGGCAGACTTTTTGACCTAGTGCTGCACCTTGATTTCGTTTACCCAACCTACAACCTACCTAGGTACTTAGTATTTCCCATCTTCACTTAGTACCCTTCCTAAACTAACAATTATCAAATATCTAAGCATTATGTTTTATAACAGTGTAGGTATTTAACTAGTCCGAAGTCCGAGCGATTCACACACACAACCGAAGTGTCCCGTGTGCTTCAAGCGTTTCCTCCCCCTGCACCCCGCCACCCGCACCGTGCGTGCGCGATAGCAATAGTAGCCGTTCGAAAATGCCATGAATTTGATCGTGTTCCGTAATACCAAAAATGATGACTGAAAACTTTTTGTATTCTTTACATAGTATTGTTATTCTGTAACTAGACAATATAAACTAGGTTCCTTAACAAAAAACACGTAAGATATTGTTGTTTTTAGTACGAAACCAATAGGTAGAAAACTTGATAAGTTTAGCATAAAAATGTGCAAAATGCGATTGGTGTTTATTTCATTTTAGGTAAGTAATTTGAAATAAAAACTGTTGAGGAACCTAGATAAATACTATGCAAATACAATTATTACAATAATATAGTGTAAATCTGTCTAAATTAGAAATCATTTTGGTATTCCGTTTGTATGAAAATTTTCCATACGTCAGCCCCTTAACTAGTTTTTTCGTGTGCGCGAGCTGCAAGCAGCTCGCGTGTCGGTGTGCTACTCCCAGTTTTACATTACACTTGCACTTGTAAAACCCCAAAAAGTAGTAAAGAAAGTCCTAAGTAACCCTAAAAGTCGATCAGTGAATCAAGTTCCTCAGTGTAGTAAAACCCCAATCAAAGTCCTAAAGAACCCTAAAATTGTTTACATAATCAAGGTCCTAAGTGAAGTAAAATTCCAATTAAAGGCCTAAGGAACCCTAAAAGTTGTTTATTTTATCAAGTTCCTCAATGTAGTAAAACCCCAATCAAAGTCCTAAGGAACCCTAAAAATGTTAACATTATCAAGCTCCTAAGTGTAGTTGAAACTCCAATCAAAGTCCTAAGGAACCCTAAAAGTCGAACACTTAATCAAATTGCTCAATGTAGTAAAACCCCAATCAAAACCTTATACGGAACCCTAAATTGTACGTCAAGCCAAAACCCTTAACGGGTCGAAACCGCTGGAAGGAACCCAAACGTTGACTACCGGGTCGCGTGCATCGCGAGCTGCAAGCAGCTCGCGTGCATCGCGAGCTGCAAGCAGCTCGCGTCCTCAATGCGTTCCCACAGGGGCGGAACCCTAAACCAAGTGAAGATCCAATCAAACACCTTAAAAAACCTAAAATTCAATCTCCAATCATAGTCCTCAGTCGAATGAACCGTTTGAACGACCTTAATCGGACGATTTTTGCAAAACCGGAAGTGGCACAGCCGCCATTTTGAATTTTGAACTCAGTCTAGTGAACATTTTTTCACACCCCTAAGACACCCTAAATTTCAGTAGGAGGGGGTTCTAAATTTCAGTAGGGTGGGCGTGGTCGCGTGGTCGCGTGGCGGCTCGCTTCGCTCGCCGCAACGTTCCCCCCGGGTTCAGGAGGAGGGGGTTCTGGGGGCTTGAGGGGGGGGTCACAGCACGGCTCGCTTCGCTCGCCGCGACGCTCCCCCCGGGTTCAGGAGGAGGGGGTTCTGGGGGGCTTAGGGGGGGGGGGGGGGTCACAGCACGGCTCGCTTTGCTCGCCGCACTGTTCCCCATTCGCTCGCCGCAATGCTCCACTCGAAAAAAAGGGTCAAAAATAATAAAGGGGTCTAGAGGGGGGAGGGGGGCAAAATTTATTTTGCTTTCAAAATAATCTCACCTTCCCTACATGACCCAAAAAAAAAAGTCTTGCAAGTCACTCCGCTTGGAAGATACGAAAGGGGGGGGTGAAAAAAGGGGCAAGAGGGGGGTGTTTTTTTTGTTTTTTCAATTCAGGAAGAAACCCTCTATACGAAACCCCAATCGAAAACCCCCTATCTCGACGGCATCCGGTAGCACTCACAAAAGGGGGGGTCCTGGGGGGCAAGGGGGGCAATTTTTTTGTACAATAACATTCTTATCTTTTTTCTTCTCTTTCGTCTTCTCCCTTTTAATCTTTTTTTTTCTGAAAAGTAATATTTCATCAAAATCGGCTTAGCCGTTTTGTTTTATTGTTTGTTACTGCATACCTTCGTCATTTAATTTTATGATCCAATTTAGTAATTTTTTCTTTTATCTAAAAGGTCATACTTCCAGATCTGTATGTAAATCTAGTAAGTATAACTTAGTGCATATAGAATTCATGCCTATGGAAATAAATAATAATAATAATAATGCTGGACAATTCACACAACATGATCTAGCCCCAAGCTAAGCAAAGCTTGTGTTATGGGTGCTAGATAACTGATATACATAATACAATACATTACATGCATAGATAATTTTCATTTCAATTCATAAATGAATTGAAATGGAAATTATTTATGGGTGGCTTTAAGCTTTGCACTCATTTAGGCCTTCGGTGCTCATTGCGGTGGAGATCAGTGAAGCATTGTGAAATAACACTGTCTATTCGACTTATATTATTGTATTTTATCGGCATTTAAAAATATTAGGTATACCAAAGAGTTTCGACAACCCCAACTGACTCTTCAAAGTTCTGTCAAACGCAAAATCTTGGGAAACTCCTTGCTGCGTGTATAGAAATGGATTAGTTGCAGTTCGTGCGGCGTCATTTTGGAGTAAACAACCCAATAAGTTGCAGTAGGTGCGTTCTGCTACGAAGCGAAAAAAATACTTATGCCTGTAGTTGCATTTCGTGCGCCGAGTGAATTTATACATTTTCAAATATTATTAACCCTAGAGCAGCAAAACTTTTAGAAGAGTCACTATAATTATTAAAGGTAGGTAAGGTAGGTTCTCTATTATTATTAGGTATTATTATTAGGTACTATTGCTATTATTATCTATCTATTATTATTTGTTCTATGGATATTTGAAGAATTCAATAAAAAAATAGAGTTGGTGTAAATAAAATGTTTATTATAAATATATCTGTTTATGATACTTTGTTTTATGATAACCACTAAGGTAGTTAATACTTTGGGATAAAAAGAATGTGATGGCGTACATAGTTAACTTAATAATAAAACGTTGCACATACCTTTGCATCTCAGTAAGTATTACTCAAAACATACAAATTATCACTAATATTGAAACAGTTTCTCTTGACAATCACAGGACAAGTTGTATTTACTATTTTTGTTGTATTATTTAGATAGATTTTACTATAAAAAAAAATATTTAAATCCGCTTTTTACAAAAACATGATAGTTTAAGGTACGTGATTAGTATTTTTTACCCTAAAACCTAATTATAAATAATCAACAACGCAAGAATATTTACAGTAATCAGTCTTAAAATGATTTATTTACAAACCTAGGTAGTAGGTAGGTACCCGTTGAAACATAATTTGTAAAAGCTTTAACACATAATAAAAAAATAAAAAATAAACTAATACATACAATAAACACCTGTCAAAAACAAGGCTAATAATAATGAACATAGGCTATGCCTACACAAAAAAACAACCAGAATTATTTTAGTGATTTCAAATTTTAAAACCTTTTACCCTCTGCCAATTCTGTTTAGTTTCTGTATCTACTTAAATCTATGGTTTAACTTGTTCAAGCTATGCATAAATTACTCGACGCACGAAATGCAACAACAGGCATGGGTATTTTTTTCGCTTCGTAGCAGAACGCACCTACTGCAACTTATTGGGTTGTTTACTCCAAAATGACGCCGCACGAACTGCAACTAATCCATAGACACATGTATTTTGGTATTTGGGTATTTGAGCGCACCGTGCATGAAGCCTTTGACAGAAAGTTCCAGAATTCGGGACATTACAGACACCTCCAGATTTAAAAGACGGCAATCAAAAATACTCTAAACCCATGATATTATTGTTATGACTGGACTCTCAGCTCATTTATTAGTAGCTCTGCCTTCTGCGCCATAGGTCGTGGGTTCGATCCCCACCGAGAACAAATATTTGTGTGGTGATCATAGATATTTGTTCTCCATCTGGATGTTATATTGTTTTCCAAGTACCTACCTATGTATTTACAAACAAAATGTATTTAAGTATTACATCAGCTATCTGGTTCCCATAATACTAACTCTGCTTAGTTTAGGGCTAGATAGTGTAGTGTAGATTGTCCATAATATATATATATATACTTCCTTTTCATTGTAATGGGCTCCCAAACTCTTTGCAAAATCGACACTATTTTTATAAAGGCCTAAAATCGGCTACTAGTTTTTGAGTCTTCTTCTTGTCATGTCAATAGAAAATTAAAGCTGGTGTGGTGGATTATGAATGTGCCTCAAAAGTTTTGCTACTTCACGTTGGTTTCATTCATTGTTTTCCTTCACCGTTAGAGTGTACTGACATAGTGCACATAGGTTTTTTGGCAGATAAACTAATTTGTGCATGACGGGGTTTGAACACACGCCTTTAGAATCAAAAAGCGGGTCGCTACGACAATATAACCGGTGCTAAGCAACCAGAGCGCCCCTCCACCTAATGGACCGATGACATTCTAAAGATCGTGGGAAATCGGCAAATTGTTTTTTCATGGAAATGTATAAAGGAGGTCTATATCTAGCAGTGGACTTCTACTTACTGATGATGATGACGGAAAGCACTGGGTAGATAGGAAGATAGCTACTTATGCAACTACAAAAATGGAGGTATTTAACAAAAGCATTGCGCTTCGCTGGTCACGCACGATAGGAACGTGCCCTAGAATGTACTAGATAAGTTATATGCTACATAAAATATATACTTCTACAGGCTGATGATGATGTGAATACAGGTTATCGATCATAATGTATGATGAAGATGGTATTATGTCATTTCGTTATACTGTGACAATTTGTTTTATGTTACACTGTGGCAAATTTATAGTACCAGTAGTAGCTATGATTTAATCTAGGGTATATTTTACGTAGTCAGAGATGAAATGTCATGTCGCGAAATTTGACATAGACCTCACCTCGTCGGCCGCGCGGGCTGTACTGAGAGAAGTAGCTAGGAAATCCTACCTATATATATTTTTGAAAATTTTATTTTTTTATAAAAACTACGGCAACTAAGAAAAGTGCAATAACATCAGGTTTTTACGTATTTATTTAGGTATACGGGAACAAAACTTTCATTGCAATGGCTCTAACAGCAACGGAAAAAAACCATTTCAAATCTAAAAAAAATTGAGAGTTTTTGGCAAACTTTGCGTTCAATTTTATCGAACCCAGTGAGTTTAAGAGAATTTCTAGCCGGAACATAATTTTTTTACACCATTTAATTGTTATATTTTACAAAAAAATTAAATGGATTCGTCCATACAACGAAAAAAAATGCTACTTTACATTTTCGGTTTCACCCTTGGAGGAATTAGAAATGGAGATGTCAATACAGGGCTTTCCCCTCTGCTGGTCATATACCGACCTCGATCATATCCTTTAAATAAAACTGTTTTACTCGCAACTGCAGCCATTGTGTGTCGTTTCATGTCGCGAAGTGGAGCTCCGCGAAAATGGTGAATAGCATGGTAGTTTCTTGTAAAAGACGATCAGAGACATCAAATTTCCGGGAACATGGTATATCCTACCACAAGGGAGTATTATTTTGTCAATTGTGTTTGTAATTTTGTAGAATTTTAGTTCAAAAGAAATACCGGTTGCGACAGATTAGCGACAGTATTACGACAGATTATACCTTGGTAGAAGGCATAGTGTTGGGAAAAGTTGAATGAAATTGATGAATGAATGAATGATAAAATAAACGTTAAATTATTATCACATAATGTGTTGTCTAATTACGTATTTGGTGCTTTTTATACCCCGACGTAAAAACGACGGGATGTTATGAGTTTGCGGTGTCTGTGTGTGTGTCTGTCTGTCCCATCGTAGTTCCCGAACGAATCAACCGATTTTAATTTAGTTTTTTGTTTGTTTGAAAGGTGAATAGTCGGGAGTGTTCTTAGCTATTTTTGATGAAAATCGGTCCGAGATGGCTGCCGCCACGAAATATCGGATTACATTTATTCACAAATCCCACAATATGGTTATCCTAGGTACCAGTCATCAAACCCTCTACTCATCATAAAATAGGACATGACATCATACTCAAAAATAAAGTCGTGGGCGTAGTGAAAACATTTTATTTGCCTATTTTATATTTCTTTTACGTCCTGTGCAGGTTTCCAAAAACCCTGTTGCTTGAAGAGTGGACAAAACTTTTTGGCCAAAAAACAACTTGGCATGCAACAAGAACGAGTGTGATTTGCTCGGAACATTTTACAGAAAGTTCTCAAACTCGGGCAAACAAACATCTGCGTTCACCACACAAATATTTGTTCTCGGTGGGAATCGAACCAACGCCTCCGGCGCAGAAGGCAGAACTACAAACTTCGCTGTGGTGTGAAGGCTGACGATGTAATGTGATTTCACTTTATATATATTTTTCAATTATTCAGTAAAAGACTAAACTTATGTGTACTATGCTATAACATGTTAAGAACTATTGATTCAAACTTATAACCATTAATAAAACATAACTACTAAATTCAGTTCTTTTATTTTCTGACTGTTACAAAATGTGAAACCTGTTGTGCATAACTTATTCATAACACTCACTATTACCTGTACCTAAAAACCCATTTCATTCATTATTTTATTCATCGTTCAATTTACCGGTCTTACTGAATGCCCATCACTAGAGATTATCCTAATGTGAGTCTTGACACTGCGTAACTACGTTATATTTTTTATCTGTGTGCAAATTTTAAGATCGTGTGCGAGATTGTCAATGTGTGTGTTTACATGAATAGGATTTTGCTATGCGCGTGTGCCATGCGTGTTTACCTCGTCCCCCGTCAATTTTGGCAGAAAATATTGTTCGTGGATTTAAACGTTGACGCCTCCATTTCTAATTCCTCCAAGGTTTCACCTGATGTAGGCCCTTAACAATCATAAAAAAATATTACAACCGAATTTAGAACCTCCTCCTTTTTTATTTGAAGTCGGTAAAAAAATATATTCTTCTCTCTTTTTAACACGTAAACAGACATTGAGAGCATATTTTTTAACTGTCACGAAGCGGTACTCAAACATTATGAAATGCGCATAAACTAACCATTTTATTCCTAATCACCTATCCTACTTGATCAAACTACTATTAACTTTAATAATAGAACTGGCAATAGGTTTTCATGTCGATAAATCGATGTGACAGGTCGGTCAGTAAAGCGAACACGCCCCATGTGGGTTATTTGCCGAAGAGCCACGCCGCAATGCACCGCCGCCGTGACATCAGAGTGACATTATTGAATTATTGGCGGCCACTGTTCAGCTGTATCGAGAAAGTACTTTTTATTTTACTTTTATAGGTGTTAGATAGAACATGCATATGCCTGATGTTAAGTGGTAACCATCGCCTATGTGCATTGTGCCTCGTAGGTCATGCAGCCAGGAATGTACCCTACAATGCACTGCCCTGCATCCATCAACATGAGGCATACAGGTGTTCAGACTCACGTGCCAGTAATTTCACCGGCACCCGCCCTTAATGCTGCTTCATGGCAAAAGCAGACATGATGGTAGTACTTTTCCGGAGGAGCCCTTCACAAAAAGCTCTACTACTTCTGAAAGTTACATCATCATCATCAAGTTAGTCTAGTACTGGCATAGACCTCCCCTATTCCAGGAAAAATGATTCTAAGCCCTTTCCATTCACCGAGGCTTCCTGCGAGCTTAACCTTGTCGTCGGTCCATCGGGTTGGTGAGCATTCTACGTGTCGTCTTCCGGTTCAAGGTTGCCTTTATTCTCCAGCAGCTGTCGGTTCTTTGAGCTATATGATTGCCATTGCCTGCCCATTGCCCACGTAACTTAATAATTCCACAACCTATGTCGGTGATTTTGGTTCTACGGATTTCCTCATTCTAACACGTAGTGCATAGCACTACCAGCATAGCTCTCTCCATATCTCGTTGTGCGATTTTAGCTCACATACTAAGTAAAGCCATGAACAATTTTTTTTTGTAAAGCCTATGTAAATTCACTCGAGGCTGCTGTGCTGCAGTGTGAGCTTAAATCACGCTTGACCTATGTCTATTGTTATCTAAAGTCTAGACTCGCGATCGCGGCTAGGCCACAGCGCTTTAGCAATAACTTACCTGCAGGCACAGTCACAGATTAAACAGCACTGCAGTGTTAGGTAACAGCTAGGTCAAGTGCAATGTCATGGGCATTGCGACGTGAAACAATAAAAACTTATAGTAATATTTAAATTATTTTTAGATCGCATGGAATAAACCATTCAAAACGACCATACAACAATCCTGAACGAAACGATAGCTTCAGAATTCATTCAGTAAGCTTTTTGTGAAAAAATCTAACAAACACGAAGGGACATCAATTAGCATAGTTCTACTGTTAGCACAGAACTAAAAAGATACTGTTAGCTCTTCTAGTGTAAAATTATCATTAAGTATTTATACATATATGTACATATCTTTTCTTTTTAATTAGGTATTTCATGTTGTTTAGTAATAGTTTTTGTAAATAATGTATATTCTGTTGTAAATATATTATTAATATACATTTTATAAATTGTTATAAGAATTTTTGACATTCAGTTATTATTATTCTTAAATAAATTACCGATTATCACCATATTTTATTTTGTAACCTGTAACCTAGCATTCAAACTAAGCTTTCCGTGACTTTGATTCATGGTACGAATGCAGACAGACAGATTAATAATTTTCCTGAACATGGAATTGCAACAAGTAAAATGGCAATAGCATTGACATAGCTAATTCTAATCGGTAGACAATTGCCCCTGATTGTCTTCAGCTGTGATTTCCATGAATACTCGCGACCCACTCATTCATTTTAATGACGCCAATCGACATCACTGTATAGTTTTACCTGAGTTTTACTGAAAATATATCATTAGGTTCCAGGGGCTTTATTGTCTAAGTCAACTCGTAATCGACTTCGGCATCATTTTTGACATTTGAAACCTAGCCTAGACTTCAACTGTCACTTTCGTATTTTATAACTATCTGACATAAGCAACGCCAACACCACCGAAATTCAAACCTATAAAAATAATGAATAAATGAATAAATAAATGAATGGATAAATGAATGGAACTAATAGATGGAAATTCGTATTTTGGAATTGGAGGGCTACGGCTACTTTTGTACTTGTAAGTAGTAGATAGCCATTGCACCATTGCAAATTATGGCTTTTCTACGCGCGTGCGACATACTTATGGACTCGTAGACGATGTAAACTCCCCATCGACCTGTCTTTATCCCACGCTAAGTGGGGTCGGCACAACAGATTTCCTTCTTCCACACACCTCTATCAATAAAATGTATGTGTTACGTAGTATATCAAAAACTTTGCCTCTAACATTCGTCATCACAGTGCTCACTCCTGTCTTATTCTTATCATGTTTCAAACAATCTTTTTTTTTAGAATGTTTTCATCCAAAGAATTTCTATGTTACGTAGTATATCAAAATCTTTGCCTCTATTATTCGTCATCACATTGCTTACTCCTGTCTTGTTCTTGCCATCTTTAAATCTATAAAACATTATTTTTCAGAATTTCTTCCACACACCTCTATCCAATGAATTTATGTGTTACGTAGTACCTATACAAAATCTTTGCCTCTATCATTCGTCATCTCAGTGCTCACTACTTTCTTATTCTTGTCATCTTTCAAACTATAACACATCATGTTATAATCTCGTTTTGTGCAAACGCTAGCATATAACACGTACAGCACGTGAAATGACTATTGTGTGCACACAGTTTAAGCGAAGCCAAATATGTGACAAAGAGCTTACATGGCAGTGAAGGTATGAATTGACTCGCTCGGGCCACACGGCAGCCTGTGTAGACGTAGCACAGGCAAGCCCCTCGTAATTGGTCGTAAAGCTTACAAACCCGTGCCGGTATAATAGAGTTAAGCCTTGCACACATCTTAGCGTTCTGCGGTAGCGATCAGTAAACCGATGTCAAATATTGCTGTCATATTTGACAGCGTTTCACAAATTGCCACCGCAAAACGCTTAGATGTGTGCAAGGCTAGCGCTTTATCGAATTAGGTAGTTTCAGCAAGTATTAATTAGTATCCATGGGAAAATGATTATAAACTGTGAAGGATTTAATGTTTTTAGAGAGTTGTAAATCTGAACAATAAAAACTGATCTTGCAATACATACATATATTGACAAACCTATAAGAAATGAAAGTTCTGATTCAAAATTATAACCATATTCATCACACACATTCGTTACTCGAGCTTTTGCACCCTTCTGGGTGGAAATTCCACAGTAATTCACCCCTTTGTTAGCCAGTTCAACCATCCGCACTCAGAAGGGTTTTCCTAGCCACCCCAATCGTATTAAAAATTAAAAGTGAGGCTGGTCCGAAAACTGAACGAATACGACACGACGAACTCGAGCGTCCACGACACGACCGGGCGGTTCTGTGAGCGAGATAACGCTGCACATAATGATTCCGATTCGATTCTCTACCCACAACCCTCTCAGATTTATTTCCCGATAAATGTCCATTGAAATTCTGCGATAGTGTGTGCGTAATAGTGTAGTGAAGAGTAACAAATTCTTGTACGAATTGAGCTTGGCGACTTTAGCGCTCATAAACACGCGTGAGTTTCAAATGATGAAAGAACAAAAAGTCTTACGTGGTCGTGACTGCCAGTCCTGTGATTAGCCAACCTCTCTTAGTAACATTTGTGCACTCTAGTGTAATAAAAGTGTAGTTTTAAAGTGTAATTGTGTACAAGTCTACTGCTAAGCTGTAAAAATGTCAGTCCGTTCCGAGAACTGGGTCACGAGTCGAGAGCAGTGCAACCCAGGCCGCCACTTCACATTCGCAGCAAGTGCCGCCTCTAATTAAACGCTTTGATACTATTAATGAGCCCTTATTTAGATGCAACGACAGCCTTAGAATGCAGGGTAGGGCGGGCGCCGCAACTACAATTGTATTCTCTTCTTATATATTGCTCTTGTCGGCGTATGCATTTCTCTCCAGGTTTATTTTATGGGCTTGACCTCTTTATATGACATAACGGCGATCTTCGTTTTTATTTCGCTCATGTAGCTTATCCCTGGTTTTCCCCTTCCTCTCTATCCTTCTACCTTTCCTTCGATGATATTTCTGTTATAGCTGTCATTGTCGTACAAGATGGCTAATAATCTTTCCTTTATGTTCTCAACGCTTATCTATCAATCCATGCAATATTTATGTGATCATTTTACATTTCTAGTAAACTGCATCTTGGAATCCACTTTTTATCCGAATGTCCTAAAAAGATCAAAAATAACGCCACTCTATAAAAGAAAGGGAGAAACTTCTGATGTTCGAAACTACAGGCCTATAACTATCGTCCCAACTATATCCAAACTTATAGAATCACTTATATCTGATGCAATAATGAAACATCTTGAACGAAATAACGCCTTATCAGATTGTCAATTTGCTTATAGGCCAGGTCGCTCCACTACATCCGCTACACTGGCCTTTATAGAAAAAATCGTTACCAACTTAGAACGCAAGATGAAAGTCGCCGGTATTTTCTTAGACCTGTCGAAAGCATTTGACTCGGTCGATCATGAACTCCTTTTAGAAAAACTGCAAATATACGGTATTAATGGGCAACCTTTGAAACTAATAGAAGATCCCAAAAAAAAACCTAAAAGATCGACAAATGACTGTAAGCATAAAAGTTAGTGGAAAATCATATAAATCAAACCCACAAAGCGTAAACATTGGTATTCCACAAGGCTCCTCACTGGGAAACACTATGTTTCTTATATTCATAAATGATATAGCAAAACTACCTATAAATGGAGACTTAATACAGTACGCTGATGACACAACAATACTTATATCTGCCGAAACAGAAACCGCTCTGGTGCGTCTTATACAAAATACCGTAACCATACTCAGTGATTGGTTTAATATGAACGGTCTGAAATTAAATGCAACCAAAACAAGCATCATGTTTTTCAACGCAGTCTCACCTAAACAGGAAACAGTTAGTATTAGGTTACAGGATGATACTATTAAGACCTGTAATTCTGTCAAGCTGCTAGGGTTTTATTTGGATCCAGTACTTTCTTGGAAGGAACATGTTGACACAACTTGCAAAAAAATGTCATCTGGGATTTTTGCACTCAAACAACTAAGATCAATTACATCTGATTTACATTTAAAGGAAATTTACTATGCATATGTGCATTCAATAATGTCTTATGGTATTGTGTTGTGGGGAAATTCTACTGATTTTGAGCGTGTTTTAAAAATGCAAAAAAGGGCGATCAGAGTTCTAGTTAATTGCCACTTTAGGGAATCCTGTAGAGATCACTTTTGTAATCTAGAAATATTGACGTCTGTATCTGTTTACATTTATGAAATCGTTAAGTTTGTTAAAAGTAATTTAGGTGAATTTATGACAAGGGGTACCGCTACAAAGTATAACTTAAGGAATAAGAATAAATTAAATTGTATGGGTCACAGATTAAATATGTCAGAGAAACTACCGAGATTTATAGGACAAAAACTCTTTAACAAATTACCTGAAAATATTAAATGTATAGATAGCTATCCAATTTTCTGTACCCAAGTTAAATATCTACTTATGAGTAAAACTATCTACAATCTTAAAGAATTTCTAACAACTAACTACAAAGATTTCAAATTAAAAAAAACCAATGTTTAATTTTGCATGATAATGATAAGTGACGGGCCTCTTTACAGCCACAATCAATTACACAATGTATTTAATTATATTTTTAAGTTAACCTATGAATAATTGTTATGCTTTCTACTATTACCTACATGTTTGACGAGCACCTGTATGTGTTGCGCTCTTTTTAGTACCTACTATTACTAAACTGATGTAAAACTATACTTATGCAATAAACAATTTCATTTCATTTCATTTCATTTCATTTCATTTCATTTAATTTCATTTCATTTCATTTCATTTCATTTCAACAACTTCTATAAGGGCTCTTTCCTCGTCGACTCTACTTAATACTTCTACGTTCGCTGGTCTTTCTGTCCAGCTGATCCGTTCCATTCTTCTCGAACACCACATTTCAAATGGTTCCAAAAATTCTCTATCTCTTTGTGTCATGGTCTACGTTTCACATCCATACAGTGCTATGATGAATAAATGATTGTTCATGCCTTCCTTATTATGCGTCTTGGCACACGTAGAATATGAAAAGCAAAAAAGATATAGAACTAACAACTATGATCAAAGTGAACAATGATATCATACGGGTATTTACATAACGCGTATCACCTTTGTTAATTTCCCGGCCAGACGCCGGGACCGCAACGTGTTGAAATGACAGGGGCAAGGTTATGAAATGAAATGAAACTGATATTGCAGACCATTACTTTCTTATTTAGAATTGAACACGAAAAATATATTTTTGCTCTGTATTCGCGCCCTCTAGTTTACCCAGCGCCCCCAACTCAACGCCTAAATAATCAGCATTTTACAGTACAGATAAAAAAGCGGACAAGTGCGAATCGTACTCGCCCACCGAGGGTTCCGAACAAATTTTTAGGTAGGTACAAATAAAAAAAAAGCACCTGATGTGACATGCATATAAAGATCCTCTGTTTTTATATTCGATTTAATATAATATTAAATAATTACAACTGTATAGTTTTCAGATTATTTTTACTTTTAGTTTAAGACGATATTACTTGCCAACTTTCATAGTTCTAGGTCAACGGAAAATACCCTTTCAATATTGATTTTTGATCCCCTTGAGAGTGTCAAAATATATCTACGTTTTTTGCTGTATAATCCTCCGTCTCTTTTTTTTACGTTACCTTAGTTTGATTTTTCCACATTTTCAAGAGACTGTTGAGTAGGTACATATATATTTTAACTTCAACCCAATACCTCCCACGCGTTTCCGAGATAAAGGGGCTTGACAGACCGACGATCAGATAGACAGACAGACGTTTTTTTCTTTTGAGGTACGGAATCCTGAAAAGCATACTTGTAAAACTTTTACAGTAAAAGTAAACGTAAAATGGACGAAGGAAAACTAAAAACTGTTTGCTGAAGTATTTCTCAATAGCCTAGTGGTATTGTAGGTACATTGTTATTGAATAAACAATAAATTGCCGATGGCCTACTTGGCACGGGGTCCCGCTCGATAGAAGCGGTTTCCTCTCAAGCCCGCACTAGCCAAGCGTAGGAAATGTGCGCCTTAACTTTATATCCAGCCCCTACAAATTCGTATAGCAACGTTCAAACAGCACTGCTTTTTTTTTAATAAAAGGTTCATCATCATCATCATCATCATCATTAGCCTGAAGAAGAGAGCGCTGGTGGTCTAGTGGTAGTGGCCCCGCCTACCGATCCAAAGATCGTAGGTTCAAATCCACTCGTGTACCAATGAGTTTTTCTGTCGAAAAATTTATGTGCACTATGCCAGTACTCTCAAAACGGTGAAGGAAAACATCGTGAGGAAACCGGCGTGTTGTAGAACCTAAAAAAGTTCGAGCAACACGCGTCAAGGGTCACGCAAAAAGGGCCCACCAGCGGCCTACTTGCGGAAAAACCTGCCCGCACATCAAGTGCGCATGATAAATCTTGTCGACTTGCCGACAGCCTGAAGAAGTCAACTGCTGGACATAGGCCTCCCTACACCTTTCCAGGAAGAACGATACTGAGCTCTTTCCATCCACCGAATTCCCGCGGTCTTAACAATGTCGTCAGTCCATCTGGTGGGTGGGCGCCCTACGTTTCGCCATTCGAGAACCTTTATTCCCCAACGGTTTAAAAGGTTGAACAAATAAAATTAACCGATGTGAGTTTAGTTCAGCAACGCCATAGTTGTATTTTCCAAGGGAAATACAGAAATAATCCAAGACAGAATTTTTAGTCAGGCCCCGACTGTGTAGCGTCATTAAGTTGATTATCTACGATGCATTTTTCAGTAGGCTTGCACAGTGGGCGGAGGCGCGGAGTTGCCGGGCGACCGACGACGGGTGGCCGGTATTATCGCCCACCACAGGCCCCCATCATTGTTTTACGAGCATTGTGCTATGATAACTGTGTGATTTCAGGCCCATGCTTGTTATTGAATAACATCGCAGGTCGTAAGATTATATTTATGGGTCCACTGTGGTTTAAATGTTACTATTGTAACGGTCTCGGGATCCTAAAGACTAGTTAAGCGTTAAATAACAGCAATGTTGTATTGTATCCCCCGTCAAAGGCGCCAATATGGCTGGCAATCGAGAGCCATCCGGTTCAAATATAAATTGGTATAAACAGAGAAGAGGGTTGAATCATTTCTTTCAAATTTGACTTTTTTGTTCCTGGGGAATGAGAAACCCGGATGCCCAATACACTATCATAAATACATTCGCTCGTATATGAAATATATAATATCAAATAAAAAAAGGTACTGTGGAACTTCTTGTCAAACGTAATGAAAGTAAAAGGCGGCTTAATCCGTACTTTCCTGTGAAAAATGGGGCAATTTAAAAAAAGCCAATCACTGTTCAAGTTCTTTTGTCTTAATAGCTCCGGGATTAGGTGGAGATCACGAGTCGAGTGCCGAGACACGCCCGGTTAAGAGATCTTCGACTTTTCTCGAGGACTATCGAAGCTTCTACTTAAGGTTTCTTTTTCTTCCACCTCTTGGCAAAAGCTCTCAAAAGCTCTCCATCCTTTTAGATCTGTAAATTAGAGCTTAATATCAAACTTTTAATGTTACTTTGTATCCGTTGGCGCGGGCAGAATTTTAACAGAATACAAATCGCCTACTTTGCGCCGTGCGTCGTCGCGACACATTCCCGTAGGAAATGGAACAGTCTTGCTGACTTCTCGTTCGTCATTTATTAGCTACATCTCTGATCATCGACTCGCCGATAAATCTACAGACTTGAAATTATTCTGGCGGCAACCTGGCTGAATTTGCACTTGTAGTAGAGTAGCTATTTATTTGTTTTTTTAAAAACCTTAGCATTGGGAGGGGAAAAAACCTGGCATTGGTGGGAGTAGCCCCGAATTTATTTCTTCGACGGAACGATGAGTCGACCATATAATATTAAATGATGTCCCAGGCCAGCATTCATAGAATAGGGGAGAATAATGGGTGAGTAAACAGGCTAGGGGCAACTGCCCCCGCTGGGTGTTTACTTTTTCAGAAAGCGGATTGATTGGTACATGTTGAAGGTTATCCTTCAATCAAAGAATGGTGTTGTAAATATTGGTGAGCAGCGCAATCAAGCTGTCATTATAGTTTGGGGAAAGGGCGCGGTACCTGCAGAGCCCGGTGACGGCAAAGGTCAACCAGTGGATTAGATTAGCTGTGAGTCGACGGAATCTATCATGATGACGTACGGCAACGACTAAGGTCAGACAATGTGCAAGGTGGAGAGTTCTATTAACACGCTAGGCTAGACCTGAAAATATTTAACCGCCACAAAAGCAGTCGCTATGATAAATTAGCTACGAATACAAAATAAACGTTCTAGCTATCATATTGTTATAGCTAATTGAGGAAAACTGTTCTCAATAATATACAACAGCATTATTGTTGTGAGCATGGCAGGCGTATTCTAACTTAGATAAGAGGAAGCCGTGTGCGCCTGACGTTTAATGTGGTCCAGGCTCACGATAATGCCTATTAGTGTAGCCCTGTTGAACAACTACACAATTATTCTAGGCGCTGAATAGCTCGCCCAGATTAAACTAGCCCGAGCTTGCTTACCCTACACTAACCAACAATATCCGGTGTTGGTTTATTGGGAATTATGTACCTAATACTCGTATGCTGAGAAACTATTTTGGTTTAGGCAGAATTAAATTGGTTTGTCGTACTTACAATCGAGGATAATATTACCTTCAGCCTCAAGTTGGAAATAAATGACGTTTATTTTTTGTAGAAAAACAAAACACAATTTTGTTTTTTTTTTACAATTTTGAATTGGTCACTCGTCTTTGTGCTATTGCAGCTAAAATATATTGCAAATTGTTGGTGAAACATGGATTTTTACATGACTAGGCTATTAAATAAACAATGGTTAGTTGTCAAAGGTTTCTCCGCAAAAATATCGTAAAAATATAGTCCTAGATGTAAAAATAAAAATCCCTCCCCGCAAGAAACGAGGCACTGACTGAATATTTTATACGAAGAAACTAAATCCGCTCCTGAAAGTAGGCCACGTTCTACGAATATACAAAATGTTTTCTTCTATATTTTGGGAAATGATTTTTAAGGTTCCGTACGTGAAGACTGCTGTCCGTCCGTCTGTCACCAGGCTGTACCTCATGAACCGTGATAGATAGTTCAAATTTTCACAGATTATGCATTTCTGTTGCCGCTAAAACAACAAATATTAAAGTAACAGAGTTAAATAAATATTTAAAGGGAATAAATTACCATACAACTAATTTTTTTGCTCGATATTGATAACAGCAACAGGTATTCACATTTTAAAAATAGATAATTCAAATAAAATTAATGTCTAAGGGGGATTCCATACAACAGACATGTTTTTGAGCCATTTATATAGATAATGGTACGGAATCCCTATCGCCCTTATTTTATTTATATTGCATATTGTGCTGACCAAAAAGGTCTAAGTGCAGCGTAGGCCTTAATAATTACGTAACGAATAAATTCAGCATATACATAGTTAACACCTTTTATCATGACTATCGCCAGGCTGATTACTATTATTATTTATTTTAATTTTAATGATGACATGTTAATTTTGAATTTTCACAATGTGAATCTGATTTTTTTTATTTTTACACTTTTGTTTTCTTCTTTTGTGATGTCGTACAATAATTTTATGTACCTACCCAATTAACTTATAATGAACATTATCAATAAATGACTATTATGACTATTATTATGACTAACCGCCATTAGGCAACTTTGAAATTAGTAACTTTCTACTAAAGTACTAAATCTACACATAAACAAAGAAAACGGAAAACACACATATTGCTATTGAAGTTAGCCAGTACTGAAGTGGTGTGTTTGTATTAGAGGAAAAGGCAGTCGTTAAAATCGTATTAATTTCAAGAAAGTTTACGCTTGGTCCGGGTAGCCCAATGTGGCTAATGACTCAGATACTGTACAATCTCGCAAATGAACTTAGCGCAGAAGCCGGCAGTCTGTGAAAATAAACGTGAAAAATTGAAAAAGTTTGCTACAGAGTTTTTATCGTGTCAGAATTTTCCACTGGGCTTGTTTTCCCGGGTTTTCCGCTCAGTTTAACAGCTTCTTTTAATAAAGTAGCGTTGTTTTATAGAAGTTATAGCATTTTATGTCACAGGCTGGAGGAAGACTTGCACATACATACTCTTACTAGCTATAGTTGGTTCTGATGATGATGATCGGTTTCCAGGTGCAATACCGATGGTGACGGCAACGGTCTACTGCGCGCCTGTGCTGCTTCGCTTAGGAGCCCTGGCGGTATACTGTCTCGGCAGTATACTTGGCCTTTATAAGGTAAATCCTGAGTTTTTTTTACCTCCTTTTTGTATCCTGTTGAAATGCCCGAACAACTACGAACTAAGCTCCAACTGAATCCTCAATGCATTTATTTTTTACAGATATTGAAATTACCTTCCTGTATCTGTTTATTGGTTACTTTTGGTGTATAGGAAAATTATTACATTACTGATGGTAGATAGGTAACCATAGTACTATTTATATTTTTATGTCATAAAAGTTTATTACATTAGATTTCTCAAAAAAATCGTGACGATTCCTCATAAACATGAATCAATGGGTTTGTTTTTCCCCACCGATCGATTTCTTAATATTTTCGGTATTTCCTGTACCTAGGTGTTTTGTTTTTTTTTATATCGGTAAGAACCTTCGGTATAGCATTTCCAGGAAAACGGTGAGAGATGAGCGTTTTAATCAAACGTATGACGTCTGAGAAAACTAGAACCGCCTCACAACTTTGGTACGGTACTGCCAGTGAGATTCGGGGGTTGTCAGAGGAACGTCTAAATATTACATTTGGCACATGCTCATGTTTGGCGATGGGCTTGCAACTTTTTTAGATAAATAACTCTACGGTACTGAAACTTAAATTGCTATCGGTTTAGGAGTACCCTAAACCGACGAGCATGTAAAGAATGTTATGCGACCGAATGAAGCGAAGCGAGGTAAGCCAGAATCGTAGCAAGTTCATGATTTCTGCCTTCCTCCATGGGAATGAGGCGTGATTTTATGCGTATCTATGTTGTATGTTGTTCGGTAGGCTATGCGAGCGTGGTCGCCGTGGGAGCGTCGGCTGTGCTTCGCGGCACCTTTCTGCATGCGGCTGCTGCTGGCCGGGGCACGTGCTGGCCACTACGGCGGCGGCGACCCTCAAGCCCTTCTACATGTCTTCCTACAGGTTAGTCTTACCCATATGCGTATGTTTTACCGCTTGTACAATGGGTTGTTCGACAATAATGTCGAACAACCAGTAATGTGCGATGATAAAATGAAGATGAGGGCATAAGCCCTCATCTTCATTTTATCATCGCACAGCTCGCCATAGGCAGAGGGCTCATCCACATACCTTGGAGCCGGCATGATCATGCACCGTCCGGTTTCAGAGAAACTTCCTCCCGCGCACTTAAAGGATGTGGAATGTTCTTCCTGCTGAGGTTTTCCCTAGAGACTACAGTATGGGGTTCTTCAAAAAAGGCATTTTAAAATATTTAAAGGGTCAGCAACGCGCGAGTGATGCCTCTGGTGTTGCAAGCGTCCATAGGCTTACGGTTACCGTTTTCCATCAGGTGGGCCGTATGCTTGTTTGTTAGCAAACAAGCATTCGGCTACGTAGTAGGTACAAGCATACGTTAGTTGTATAAAAAAAACATAACAAAGTATGGTGATGCCCTCCACGACGTATCCGTCGATGGCGTTCCAAAGTCTAACTAGGTCCAATAATAAATAAATATTATAGACAATCCACTCAACACTATCTAGCCCCAAACTAAGCAGAGCTTGTACTATGGGAACCAGATAGGTGATATACTACTTGTATGCATTTTTTTTTTAATACATACTTAGAATACAATATAACACCCAGACAGAGAACAAACATCCAATGCAAAACAATAGTATGCCTAAAAAGGTTTAATGTTTTTTTTATTTCAAGAGTTGGCGGCTGTTAACGGCAAACATTTCTTATCACATTAGTTTTATAGCAAAGCGGCTAGTGAATGATAAATATCGTAAGCCAGAGTCTGGCCGCCATCTGGCCCGCTGCCAGGCTGCTGTAATGTATCCAGCTCTAGCACTCCAGTGAGCCTCATTAGCGGCTCACATTAGCGCTCGCCATTACTTCGATTAAAGCTTTTGTAGTCGAGAGAGAAAATTTGCTGGTGGAAAGTTACTTAGCTTGATAATCTATAAATTTTATAATGGATAGCATAAATTCAAAAAAATAGTGGCACTCTGGGAATACGAGAAGTGAAAACTTGAACTTTTATTACTATCCCCCCCCAATAACCCCCAATAAACTCTTTCGTGAAAATCTTTCTTTTAAAGGTGTCGACTACGTGTGACAGTGTCGCGAGTTCATTAGTTTTCTGCCACCTCAAAAAGTGCTTAAACCCGTCTAAAGAAGTTTTCACATCAAAAAGTAAAACACACATTTGCGTTGTTGAATAGACTGTTATTCAAGATGATTTATACAGCATAAATTACCCCACGGGATGCTGGCGTAGAGCCTGTGATATTATTTTAGATAGCCACGGGTTAATATCAAGGGTACAGTGTTGTGAAGTTACACCCCAAGTATACCTAAGCATCCTGTAGATGAAAGTTTGCTTTGTATTATTTTAGCATAAAGCTTCAATATTCTTTATTTAACCAAGTAGGTATTCTAGTAAAACAAAATTTAATGGTACAGTCGGTGATAGAAGCAATAGTTCAATAATAATTGCAGTGTCGTGTGTTCGAGCCATATTTCATTTATTAGGCAATCTATCAAACTGAAACATCAATTTTACCGTCGTTTATCCAATTGAGGCCAACGAAGAGCACGTGCCTACCAGTGAATCGACTGATCGATTTTTTTCTATGTTTTCCGTAGTTTTAGGTAGGAAAAAAATAATAATATTGTGACCGAATAGAAGCAAGTAATGAGGTGAATTTCCGATTACTCGAAAGTTTCTAATCTAGTAAAATGAACTCTATATTAGTCTGAATTATGGATGTAAGTTTTCGGTCAGGAACCGTATTTACCCTTAACATTAAAGGCAACGACGTCATAATCCGGTGAAATCGTTGGATTCAACAGATCGTGGAAACTTTTCAGATAATTTGGGGTTCATTGCTACAATTTCGTGGAGCCGTAGCTCGTAGTACGTAGCAGGCATGCCGTAAGCTATAGCAACCTTTTCAATTTCTAGTCTTAGATTACGATGAAAACTAAATTGATTTTACTATAGGTGAAAATGGTTATCATTGGAGTATAGTTTTTTTTATTATATTTATTCAGGGACAACAAGCAGCTACGTATAAAGGATATAAGATATATAAGAGAAGGTATAATTCTACCAACTTACTTGACTAATAATATTGCAGCTCACTGCGTTATCCTAAAGTTAAATTGATTGAATTATTTATAATTGCGCCACTTGAGGCATTAAAAATATGCAAACATTGAAATAAACAATTGAATTACATTAAGTAATTAGTTACGTATAGTAGAGTAGTACGTTATTCATTCTGATATATACAGCAACTTAGCTATGCCAACTATTTTATAACCTGTAATATCTCGATTTGTGTTTTTTTACTACATCTCCTAGGTAGAACATAAAATATGTAATAGAAAACAGGAATTTCCGAATAGGGGCTTAGCCAGTAGGGAGTGGCGACACGCTACTCTTTCTGAATCACTAAAGCTTCATATACATACAGGACGTCCCACGGATATGCCACATGTACAGAAAGTACCTTGAATATTGTAGATGGAACATTGTACTGAAAAAGGAGACATTATTTGAATTTAAAAAACTATGTAAACTACATAATTTTTTTAATTAATTTTGCATTAAAAATATAATATTCATGGTCTTCCTTTTGGCCCTCCATGTGGCATATCTGTGGGACACTCTGTATGTCTCTAAATCGAAAGCTTTTTAATCCAGTGTTTCTGAAAGACCTATTGCCACTTATTGCCTACAGCAACACCCTAACGACAAGGTAGAAAACTAACCAACTATAATTTATTTACGTAGGAAGGCAACACAATTTACTCGAGTTTTTTTTATAACCTTATAAGCAAACTGATATACATTGGGTATTATTTACAAAATTTTGTAACTATACACTAAAATTTCGAAAGCATTAAAGGAGCGAGAAGCGCACTAAAAGTCATTTCACCACAATATTGTTTTTATAGCTCGTTTGTTTTTAATCTCTATTTTGTGAAATAAATTATTTGATTTTGACCACACTGACTTTGAACCACAAAGTAACTCATGCATGACACTACAAGAAAACGATTGGTACTTTTCAATAATTTGCGAGTTTGTCGTTATACGAGTAGGTCGGACCATTACATGGCAGCTCTAAGGATTCATCGTCTGACTTCGGAACCCTAACAAGGAGCTAGCCAGTCTCAATGCCGTGACATATGGCACCGACCTTTGTAAACACGCCTCGAGGGCGAGCTTTACTGAGGAATAATAAATGTATTGTTTCCCTTCGCTCGGGAACCACTGGGACATGGGGCTATGTCAGGCTCGATTTAAGTACGGATCCCTTTACCACAGAGGTTCCCAACCTTTTTTTTCTTATACACCACCTTCAACATTTTGCTGGGTTCCAGTGGACCCCCTGCCCTGCAGCTACATTTTTACTATATTCACAATTGCAAAAAGTATGGATCTATCTATGGACATTTGCGTTGCCGCTGAGTTTCTATCACGAATTAACAGTTTTTGAATTAAGTTTTTACAAGTAAAACAGTCGCTAAGCTTCTTAAAATACTATGGTGATGATTCACCATAGTATTTTAAGAAGCTTAGCGACTGTTTTATTATCCAATATTTTAGTCCAATATCCAATATCTAATATCCAATATCCATTATCCAATATCCAATAATTTATTATATTATAGGATCCCTAGAAGGAGGACCTTCACCGAGCTGGTTATTTAATGAAACGTATTTTATATTTAATTAAACATGCCAATAAATATATTCTATATGGGTTGCCTATCAAATTTCAGTCCAGGATATGATTAATTAATAATTAAAAAAAATATAATGTTTTTTTAACTTTCCACCGGTTTGTTTATTAGACAAATTCTATACCAATCGAAAGTATAGACCCCATAGAATATGCAAACGTTAGGTTGCCTATTTTTTTCCGGTCACAACTCTCGGGTAGCCAGGTATAAACAGGAAAATCGATACTAGCATTTTGCACCGGTATGTTTATTGAATAAAAATACTGGGGTCTATACTTTCGATTGGTATAGAATTTGTTTAATAAACAAACCAGTGGAAAGTTTTTTTTTTTTTTTATTATTAATTAATCATAATTATCCTGGACTGAAATTTGATAGGCAACCCATATAGAATATATTTATTGGCATGTTTAATTATATATAAAATACGTTTCATTAAATAACCAGCTCGGTGAAGGTCCTTCTTCTAGGGATCTTAGACTATTAGCCAATATTTTAGTTCTTCATTATCGAAACCAGATAAATTTTAGTGGACCCCCGCTTACGAATTGTGCACCCCCATTTTTTTGTCACGCCAACGTAGACCCCCTGTCGAGTCTACCGTGGCCCCTGGGGGTCCACCTGGACCACGTTGGAAATCAATGCTTTACCACTAATCGATAAGCATATTTACTTATTCAAAAGCAATTGTAGACCCCATTAGGTTGAAGGCTTTGATTTTGATTATATGAATAATCAAAGTATCCTTTTACAGTCTTTTATTAATTATTAATGTAGTTTACATTTCCTTGTCATCTGGTTCCCTTAGTCCAAGTTCTGCTTTATTTGGGGCTAGAAAGTGTCGTGAGGATTGTCCACAATACATTATTGTTATTGACATTAATAACAATGCGCGATTCAGGGGTTGATAGAGAAATGTTACCCCTAACTTTATTGTCTAACTTTCTTGAGGATAATGCAACAGCAAACTCATGGACCAAATGCTTGTTTATTTGCACTAAAGCTACAAGGTCACACACTGAGAGACGACTGGTGACCCGACACCAAAATCATACGTGTCAGCCCAATTTCTGTGGCTAAGTACCTAGCCGCCACATGCGAAAAGATAAGTTTGAAATGCAATAACTACACATAATACGCAGCCAGACAGGCTACGCATAGGGTATTCAATCAGTCACTGATTTCTAAGGTTTCTGTAGCATTCCATAGAAGTGGCACAGAGCATAATAATAAGCGGGCAAAGTAAGCCCAATTATATCTACAATATATGTATACTCGTAAGCTGTGTCCTTATAATAATCAAACGCTAACGGTCTTTGATTATTTTATGGACACAAATGAGTGAGAATTTTTTTTATGCAACTAGCTCATGGAACAAGCAAATGTCCCACCTGATGTTGAGTGGGGACACAAATGAGTGAGACTTTTTTTTAAACAACTAGCATATAGCCCACCTGATGTTAAGTGGTGACCATCACCATATAACAAAGCATTGGCTCGTAGGTCACGCACGTCAGGAATTTAGTCTCTTGCTGCGATTTTTTTATTTAGTTTTAAGTATTCGCTCGTGCGTTTTTACGTGCATTAAGGACAGATCCGCCTCTGTTTCTGAAGATTTAAGTTGTCTACCACAGGAGTTACAGACGAGTTTGTTTGTTCTAGGATGCAGTGTCTCTCGGAGGTGGAGTGATAGGCGCCATGCACATCCCCGAGAAGTGGTTCCCGGGCACGGTGGACCGCTGTCTCAACTCACACAACATCATGCATGTGCTGGTCGTGCTCGCCGTCTACTCCATGCACCAGGTCTGTGGAATTATTGACGACACGTTACAAAAACTTGAGCTTTGTACAACAGTAGGGTACTGTACTGCCCTTTTTTGTAACAGCTCAAGTTACCTAAAACAAGGGGTTTTCAGTTGCCTTTGACGCTATATAAATCATCTAGAATGCAAAGGCCTGTGTACTTTTTTTTGTAACAAAAAACTTGAAATTAAATTAAGATATAAGTACCATTGTTTTGGGTATCCACTCTGCAATAGCTTCGTCACTAGAGACACCTACGACTCGTCAACCACAGTCCCGAAATATGAGTATTCTATTCTTGGCCAAAGTTCATTGATTTAAGTCTAAAAGGTACGAAAATAGGCTTATGACGTCCCTCTTCGTTCCAGGTGACGATTCGCGACCTAGCGTGGATGTCCCGCGTCGACTGCTACGCGCCCCAGCTATGACGTCACTCCACCCTCGCCACAATTTATTTATAACTTTGCACTCGCTACAGTGAATACATTATACAAACCTTATACAAACCTAATAAGATGTGGGCAGAGATGGTTGCTGAATGATCTCTGCATTAGAATAAGTCAGGGAAATTTTATCTCGAAATGCTATAGGGACTACGAATCACTGTCAAAATCAATTTTAAATATTGCTTGATTTCAAGCTATAGAGCTTAGCAAGCGTTCTAGAAAAAAATGTTTTTAATATGGAACGGATCAGCTGGATACAAAGAGTAACGAACGTAGAAGCATTAATTAGAGTGGACGAGGAAAGCTTTGATAAAAGTTGTTGAGAAGAGAAGAGGAAAGATGGTTAGCCATCTTGACGAAATTACGGCTTTAGAAATATCATCGAAAGAAAGGTAGAAGGAAAGAGAGGAAGGGGAAGACCAAAGATAAGCTACATGAGCCAAATAAAAGCGAAGATCGCCGTAATGTCGTATAAGGAGGTCAAGGAGGTTGCCCGCGAAAGAAATACCTGGAGAAAAATGCATACAGTACATACATTGGTCTTAAATAAGAAGAAGAAGAAGTTTAATTCTGAATTACCAGAAATTAGGTGAAAACTTCAGTTGTAGTGCTCTAATTTGATAAGAAATTTCGCGACACGGTTAAGACACTCAGCGGGCAAACAATACAGTACAAGAGCTGGAATTCCAACGAACAGTTTGGTTACTCACTTGTCACATGTTTTTTGAATCATAATTACGGCGTATTCTCTTAGAAAACATTATGCTATATGATTCAAAGAGCGTGGAATTTGGATAAAAAGACCGTGCGGTCCTTCAGAAAAATGCGTTCAGGTACATACGTACTATCGCCTAGGCGTGGAGTTATATGTTTTGCACGTGTGTCTAACTAATTAGTAAGTACTGACTGAAAGGCCACGTGAAATGTTGGTATTTGTAGCTTTGTGGACAGTTGCTTCCATCGATGAGTGCATCAGGTGATTAGTGTTTGTAATCCTTACCTTTCTACCACTCTAGTCAATGACTAACATATCCACGAGGTTTTACGCAATGCACTAAGCTAAGTTTAAATTACGTTTAGATAAGGTTTTGGTCGAAACTAATGCTAAATCTTCTGGGGATTTAATTTTATTTAAATTTAGTCAAGGAGTCTGGGATCCAAAAGACTTCTTGGGCATCAGAGAAACTTCGATACTCTCTAATATTCATCTACTTTGTGCTCGGTTCCTTTACTCCAAGAGCGTTTTAGCGCTACTAATCGTCGTCCGTTGGATAATACCCCATCTCATTGGGTACCTATGTGAACTGTCACTGTAACCATTATGTTCCGACAGACGTCGACCCGTAGTGTTACGGACATTCGTAGCAGGGGCATTAGTTAGTCTGTACATTATATTTTGATAGTTTTTCATTTGATTGGATCTGCTAGGTCAAATCAGAATAAATTTGTTGTTATTTGACAATATACATTAATAAGACGGCCTACAGACTAATTCTTAGATTTCGTCGTTTCGCTAGCAATCAATATAGTATTTTTTATCTCCTTGTAGATGACGTCCAACCAACAATAACTCATTTAAGTTATAGTTTGATTCTTCGTTAATTAATCGATAAGTTAATTATGTAGTGAGATATAAGTTACGTAAATTAGAAAAGCTATTAATGCAAATGATCCTTTTGTAGTCTTGGTAGGCTTGTATCTTAAGGAATTCTTGAATTGTAGGTATTGTTAGATAATAATATGATAATAAAAACCCAATTACTAATGTTTAGACAAATCTTAGGCTAAGACAAAGAGAGGACGACGATGCTTGGATAAAACTCAATAAACCTAATAAAAATAAATTTTACTTAGATCTACAGTACTCTATCATTAAAGCACTTGTTACTGATGCCTTTACTACAAATGTTTTCTACACACTCGAAAGGCAATAGAAGGAAAAAAACACTTGTTTTTGTTTCTTGAAAAAAGGAATATAACTAAATTATTTTTTATATATTTACTACTAGCGCACTGGTTAGACAGGCTATAAATTAACCTATAACCTTATAGAAATTCATATTTGCTACGCTGCTACGGGCGCGTAGCAACAACGTCTACGCGAATCTTGAGGTTAAGGGCCTACATGAGGTGAAACCGAAAATGTAAAGTAGCATTTTTTTTCGTTGTATGGACGAATCCATTTATTTTTTTTGTAAAATATTACAATTAAATGGTGTAAAAAAATTATGATTAGGCTAGAAATTCTCCTCAACTCACAGGGTTCGATAAAATTGAACGCAAAGTTTGCCAAAAACTCTCAATTTTTTTTGGATTTGAAATGGTTTTTTTCCGTTGCTGTTAGAGCCATTGCAATGAAAGTTTTGTTCCCGTTTACCTTAATAAATACGTAAAAACCTGATGTTATTGCATTTTTCTTAGTTGCCGTAGTTTTTATAAAAAAATAAAATTTTCAAAAATATAAATAGATAGGTTTCTGTACTTACTTCTCAGTACAGCCCGAGCGGCCAAGAAGGTTGGACCTATGTCAAATTTCGTGACATGACATTTCATCTCTGACTACGTAAAATATACCCTAGATTAAATCATAGCTACTACTGGTACTATAAATTTGCCACAGTGTAACATAAAACAAACTGTCACAGTATAACGAAATGACATAAAACCATCTTCATCGTACATTATGATCGATAACCTGTATTCACATCATCATCAGCCTTTAGAAGTATATATTTTATGTAGCATATAACTTATCAAGTACATTCTAGGGCACGTTCCTATCGTGCGTGACCAGCGAAGCGCAATGCTTTTGTTAAATACCTCCATTTTTGTAGTTGCATAAGTAGCTATCTTCCTATCTACCCAGTGCTTTCCGTCATCATCATCAGTAAGTAGAAGTCCACTGCTAGATATAGACCTCCTTTATACATTTCCATGAAAAAACAATTTGCCGATTTCCCACGATCTTTAGAATGTCATCGGTCCATTAGGTGGAGGGGCGCTCTGGTTGCTTAGCACCGGTTATATTGTCGTAGCGACCCGCTTTTTGATTCTAAAGGCGTGTGTTCAAACCCCGTCATGCACAAATTAGTTTATCTGCCAAAAAACCTATGTGCACTATGTCAGTACACTCTAACGGTGAAGGAAAACAATAAATGAAACCAACGTGAAGTAGCAAAACTTTTGAGGCACATTCATAATCCACCACACCAGCTTTAATTTTCTATTGACATGACAAGAAGAAGACTCAAAAACTAGTAGCCGATTTTAGGCCTTTATAAAAATAGTGTCGATTTTGCAAAGAGTTTGGGAGCCCATTACAATGAAAAGGAAGTATATATATATATATATATATATTATGGACAATCTACACTACACTATCTAGCCCTAAACTAAGCAGAGTTAGTATTATGGGAACCAGATAGCTGATGTAATACTTAAATACATTTTGTTTGTAAATACATAGGTACTTGGAAAACAATATAACATCCAGATGGAGAACAAATATCTATGATCACCACACAAATATTTGTTCTCGGTGGGGATCGAACCCACGACCTATGGCGCAGAAGGCAGAGCTACTAATAAATGAGCTGAGAGCCCAGTCATAACAATAATATCATGGGTTTTGAGTATTTTTGATTGCCGTCTTTTAAATCTGGAGGTGCCTGTAATGTCCCGAATTCTGGAACTTTCTGTCAAAGGCTTCATGCACGGTGCGCTCAAATACCCAAATACCAAAATACATGTGCCTATTTCTATACACGCAGCAAGGAGTTTCCCAAGATTTTGCGTTTGACAGAACTTTGAAGAGTCAGTTGGGGTTGTCGAAACTCTTTGGTATACCTAATATTTTTAAATGCCGATAAAATACAATAATATAAGTCGAATAGACAGTGTTATTTCACAATGCTTCACTGATCTCCACCGCAATGAGCACCGAAGGCCTAAATGAGTGCAAAGCTTAAAGCCACCCATAAATAATTTCCATTTCAATTCATTTATGAATTGAAATGAAAATTATCTATGCATGTAATGTATTGTATTATGTATATCAGTTATCTAGCACCCATAACACAAGCTTTGCTTAGCTTGGGGCTAGATAATGTTGTGTGAATTGTCCAGCATTATTATTATTATTATTATTATTTATTTCCATAGGCATGAATTCTATGCACTAAGTTATACTTACTAGATTTACATACAGATCTGGAAGTATAACCTTTTAGATAAAAGAAAAATTTACTAAATTGGATCATAAAATTAAATGACGAAGGTATGCAGTAACAAATAATAAAACAAAACGGCTTAGCCGATTTTGATGAAATATTACTTTTCAGAAAAAAAAAGATTAAAAGGGAGAAGACGAAAGAGAAGAAAAAAGATAAGAATATTATTGTACAAAAAAAATTGCCCCCCTTGCCCCCCAGGACCCCCCCTTTTGTGAGTGCTACCGGATGCCGTCGAGATAGGGGGTTTTCGATTAGGGTTTCGTATAGAGGGTTTCTTCCTGAATTGAAAAAACAAAAAAAACACCCCCCTCTTGCCCCTTTTTTCACCCCCCCCTTTCGTATCTTCCAAGCGGAGTGACTTGCAAGACTTTTTTTTTGGGTCATGTAGGGAAGGTGAGATTATTTTGAAAGCAAAATAAATTTTGCCCCCCTCCCCCCTCTAGACCCCTTTATTATTTTTGACCCTTTTTTTCGAGTGGAGCATTGCGGCGAGCGAATGGGGAACAGTGCGGCGAGCAAAGCGAGCCGTGCTGTGACCCCCCCCCCCCCCCCTAAGCCCCCCAGAACCCCCTCCTCCTGAACCCGGGGGGAGCGTCGCGGCGAGCGAAGCGAGCCGTGCTGTGACCCCCCCCTCAAGCCCCCAGAACCCCCTCCTCCTGAACCCGGGGGGAACGTTGCGGCGAGCGAAGCGAGCCGCCACGCGACCACGCCCACCCTACTGAAATTTAGAACCCCCTCCTACTGAAATTTAGGGTGTCTTAGGGGTGTGAAAAAATGTTCACTAGACTGAGTTCAAAATTCAAAATGGCGGCTGTGCCACTTCCGGTTTTGCAAAAATCGTCCGATTAAGGTCGTTCAAACGGTTCATTCGACTGAGGACTATGATTGGAGATTGAATTTTAGGTTTTTTAAGGTGTTTGATTGGATCTTCACTTGGTTTAGGGTTCCGCCCCTGTGGGAACGCATTGAGGACGCGAGCTGCTTGCAGCTCGCGATGCACGCGACCCGGTAGTCAACGTTTGGGTTCCTTCCAGCGGTTTCGACCCGTTAAGGGTTTTGGCTTGACGTACAATTTAGGGTTTCGTATAAGGTTTTGATTGGGGTTTTACTACATTGAGCAATTTGATTAAGTGTTCGACTTTTAGGGTTCCTTAGGACTTTGATTGGAGTTTCAACTACACTTAGGAGCTTGATAATGTTAACATTTTTAGGGTTCCTTAGGACTTTGATTGGGGTTTTACTACATTGAGGAACTTGATAAAATAAACAACTTTTAGGGTTCCTTAGGCCTTTAATTGGAATTTTACTTCACTTAGGACCTTGATTATGTAAACAATTTTAGGGTTCTTTAGGACTTTGATTGGGGTTTTACTACACTGAGGAACTTGATTCACTGATCGACTTTTAGGGTTACTTAGGACTTTCTTTACTACTTTTTGGGGTTTTACAAGTGCAAGTGTAATGTAAAACTGGGAGTAGCACACCGACACGCGAGCTGCTTGCAGCTCGCGCACACGAAAAAACTAGTTAAGGGGCTGACGTATGGAAAATTTTCATACAAACGGAATACCAAAATGATTTCTAATTTAGACAGATTTACACTATATTATTGTAATAATTGTATTTGCATAGTATTTATCTAGGTTCCTCAACAGTTTTTATTTCAAATTACTTACCTAAAATGAAATAAACACCAATCGCATTTTGCACATTTTTATGCTAAACTTATCAAGTTTTCTACCTATTGGTTTCGTACTAAAAACAACAATATCTTACGTGTGTTTTGTTAAGGAACCTAGTTTATATTGTCTAGTTACAGAATAACAATACTATGTAAAGAATACAAAAAGTTTTCAGTCATCATTTTTGGTATTACGGAACACGATCAAATTCATGGCATTTTCGAACGGCTACTATTGCTATCGCGCACGCACGGTGCGGGTGGCGGGGTGCAGGGGGAGGAAACGCTTGAAGCACACGGGACACTTCGGTTGTGTGTGTGAATCGCTCGGACTTCGGACTAGTTAAATACCTACACTGGCATAAAACATAATGCTTAGATATTTGATAATTGTTAGTTTAGGAAGGGTACTAAGTGAAGATGGGAAATACTAAGTACCTAGGTAGGTTGTAGGTTGGGTAAACGAAATTAAGGTGCAGCACTAGGTCAAAAAGTCTGCCGAAATTTCGAAAAAAGCCAACATTTCGACTAAAACAAATTATGAACCATTAATTTCTATACAGGGTGGAATTTTGTAATGCCACCTGGAGGGAAAGTACTCTTAATACTGCAGATAGAAAATTTTACTCAAAGGAAACATTCCTTTATTTTTGGATAGAAAGCTTCTTCTTCTTCTTCCTGCCCTTATCCCACTTTATGTGGATAGAAAGCAATTTCTAAAATTAAAAATAAAATAATTTTTAAATTAATTTTTTTTTTTGAAAGGAATAAATTTATTCTTTTAAAGAAATGAATTCGTTAAAAGAATAAATTTGTGTATCCAAGAGAATGGAGCCCATTTCAAGCAACTAATTTCAAGTAACTAGTTAGTTATCCATTTTTTGTAAATAATTAAATTAATTTAAGATTTCCTGGTTTTTCTTTCATTTAATTTATCATGTTTGTTAGAGAGATTTCATCCTTATAATTGACTAACGATCGATGCAATAAAAGTACAAGGTATAATTTTTCTGATTTTAGCCGGTTCAATTCCCGGGTGTGAGAGAATTTTCGAAAAACTTTGAATGCAGTTTGCTTTCTATTCAAAAATAAAGGAATGTTTCCTGTGAGTAAAATTTTCTATCTGGAGTATTAAGAGTACTTTCCCTCCAGGTGGCATTACAAAATTCCACCCTGTATATGAAGTATTGATAAAAGGTCTAAGAAAAATTACAACAAATTATTTTTTTTCTTTATTTATTTGTAGTTCAAACAAAGCAGCCAAGTGCGAGTCGGACTCGCCCATGAAGGGTTCCGTAGCATCAATTAACATAATATAAAGGTTTTTGTAGTTCGTCGAAAGGTAAATTGCGGTTTACGATTTATGACGTATAAAAAAAAACTACTGACTTGATCTCGTTCAAACTAAATATCGTTGGAAGTTTACATAGTAATGTACAACATATATTTTTTTTGGATTTATCATTCTCTTATTTTAGAAGTTAGAGGGGGGGGGACCAACTTTTTTCTACTTTGGAAGTGTCTCTCGCGCAAACTATTCAGTTTAGAAAAAAACTATATTAGAAACCTCAACATCATTTTTGAAGACCTATCCATAGATACCCCACACGTATGGGTTTGATGAAAAAAAAAATTTTGAGTTTCAGTTTCAAGTATGGGGACCCCCAAATTTATAGTTTTAGAAAAAAACGATATTAGAAACCTCAACATAATTTTTAAAGACCTATCCATAGATACCCCACACATATGGGTTTGATGAAAAAAAATTTTTTGAGTTTCAGTTTCAAGTATGGGGACCCCCAAAATTTATAGATTTTTTTCTATTTTTGTGTAAAAACCTTAATGCGGTTCACAGAATACATCTACTCACCAAGTTTCATCAGTCTAGCTTTTATGGTTTCGAAGAAAAATGGCTGTGACACGGCCGGACAGACAGACAGACAGACAGACAGACAGACAGACATGACGAATCTACAAGGGTTCCGTTTTTGCCATTTGGCTACGGAACCCTAAAAACTGCTACCACTCAACGTCCGGTGGAAATATTGATAAAAGGACTGAGAAATACTTGAACAAAATAGTTTTTTTTTTATATAACTGGAGCTTAATAAACAGAGTACCGCTCAACGTCTGGTGGAAATATTGATAAAAAGACTTGAAAAATTTCAGCAAAATATTTTTTTTCTTTATTTATCTGGATCTCAAAAAACCGACTACCGCTCAACGTCAGGTGGAAAGGTTGATGAAAGGACTAAGAAAAATTGGCACAAAATATTTTTAGTCTTTATTTATCTGGGGCTTAAAAAAACTGCTACCACTCAACGTCAGGTGGAAATATTGATAAAAAATTGGTTGTCTGTAAAGTCGGTTTACTGACGATAGTTGAACGTGATAACGTCATAAGAAAATACTGATGGAATGGTTGCATTTTTCAAAAGAAAATTTTAGTTTTACTGAATTGAATTGAATGTGAATGAAACTGAATGAAAATCTGGACCCGGACCCGGACCCGGACCCAGACTGAACCCTTACCCTCATTTACCTTTACCCTCATTTACCCTTACCCATTACGGGCTCGGGCTCAGGTAAATGGAACGACGAAACGACGTAACGACGCATGAGTCATGTTTTTTCGTGCGTGCAGCCGGCTCCATCGATTTATAAGACGTTATCACGTCAAAAGACTTGGAAAAATTTCAGCAAAATATTTTTTTTCTTTATTTATCTGAATCTCAAACAACCGACTACCGCTCAACGTCAGGTTATAATATTGAAAAAAGGACTAAGAAAAATGGCTACAAAATATTTTTATTCTTTATTTATCTGGGGCTTAAAAAAACTGATACCACTCAACGTCAGGTAGAAATATTGATAAAAAGACTTGTAAAAATTTGAACAACATATTTCTGTTTTATTTTTCTGGAGCTCAAGAAATAAACTACAGCTCAACGTCAGGTGGAAATATTGATAAAACGACTAAGAAATTAAAAAAAAAACTTTATTTATTTTGAGCTCAAAAAACTGCTACCACTCAACGTCCGGTGGAAATATTGATAAAAAGACTGAGAAATACTTTAACAAAATAGTTTTTCTTTATATAACTGGAGCTCAATAAACAGAGTACTGCTCAACGTCTGGTGGAAATATTGATAAAAAGACTTGGAAAAATTTCTGTAACGTTCACTAGAAGTTGCTTCATGCAATCAAAATTGAGTTCTTTATAGTAATTGTGATAAGACATAAATAATTTTTTTTTCAGTTTGTTTATAATCATTATATAAGTATCCACCTATAGTAGGTTAGCTTGGTACACTTTTTTCGCGAGTTTTGTGCGAAAGCCGAGGTCCATGTAATTGTAGGTCGATGTTCGCAATCGTTGGTTTTGCGAATGTAAATAAGCAGAATAAAAGCAACCTAATTGCTCAACGAATAAAGTATATTTTTAAATGCAGTCACATTATTAGACTTTCTGTACTTTGGTAAGTGAGCCGCTTTGCGTGTTTTTTATTGCTGTGTGTGTGTGATCGATGAGGTCTGGCGAACCACACCCCACCTGATGTTGAGCGGACCTCCACCCATGATCTTCAACTGTAACGTCATGACTGGTTTTGAACCCACGCCCCCCAACCGCTAGGCCGATGAGGTCTGGCGAACCACACCCCACCTGACGTAGAGCGGATACCCACCCATCATCTATTACTGTAACGTTATCACTGATTTTGAACCCGCACCCTCCAACCACTAGGCCAATGAGGTCAAGCAAACCACACCACACCTGATGTTGAGCGGACTCCCACCCATCATCCTCTACTGGAACGTCATCAACCACAACTCCATCGCTCCGCGCCGGGGTCAATGGCTCTCTCAACTCAACTCGGAGTCAATGGTTCTCTTTACTCTTCTTCAATTTGGTCCAGAACCCGCACAAACCCTACCTGATGAATAAACTCACTCGTATCATGTTAGAGAATTTCCTGGTGTCTTTTCTAAGTGCGTAAATAGCTACTCTGAAGGTTCTTTATCGGTTCAGGAATGTTGTTTTTTTTTTCACTTTATTCTTGCATTCAGAGCATGACCAATCCTTGCTTATTGAATACTAGAAAAGCGAAACAAGCAAGCAATAAGCTTAGAGGGTTAGTCAGGTAATGCAGCCACAAAAAATAAAAACATAAAATTGTAGGGTGCAAAAAGTCAACTCTCTTTGACCAGATTTGAACTCCCGCCCACCTCGTCCTCTCAGTGTGAATCCGCACGCCCTAGCCACTAGCCTATCTGACGCTTAGTAACGTTGACGAAATTAGGCAATGCATAAAAATCGTTAGCAGTGGCTGACGCACACGCACAAGCGCGGCACTATGGTTGGATTCACGTATAGAAGTAGCGCGTCACACGAGCGCCTGTGTGTGTATACTACTATTATATATTCCGTGGCGCCCGCATCAAATGAATAGAGATAGCTATATTCGGAGCAGTTTTTGCTAACGCCTCGAATTGAAGTTGCGAGCTGTGTACGTCGGCCCGTTAATATTTAGGCATCCGATTTAGGCGTCGCCTAGGTTTAGTGAAAACGGGTGTTAGTAACGTTGACGAAATTAGGCAATGCATAAAAATCGTTATCAGTGGCTGACGCACACGCACAAGCGCGGCACTATGGTTGGATTCACGTATAGAAGTAGCGCGTCACACGAGTGCCTGTGTGTGTTTACTACTATTATATATTCCGTGGCGCCCGCATCAAATGAATAGAGATAGCTATATTCGGAGCAATTTTTGCCCGCGCCTCGAATTGAAGTTGCGAGCTGCGTCCGTCACCCTCTTAATATCTAAACTTAAACATTACGGTATTCTAAATCGCTCCATTGACTTATTACAATCGTACTTGACTGATAGAATCCTTAAAGTTGATGTGGGCGGTGAGAGATCTTTTGGGTCAGTTATTGACATAGGGGTGCCACAAGGTTCGATATTAGGTCCTTTCTTGTTTCTAGTGTACGTAAATGACCTTCCTTTTTTGGTTAAAAAACTATGTGAAACAGTACTATTTGCTGACGATACCTCATTAATTTTTAAAGTCGATAGATAGAAGGCTAATTACGATGACGTTAACGCATCTCTGTCGTAAATACTTAACTGGTTTAATAATCTTTTACTTAATGTTAAGAAAACTCATAAGTTTTATGAAAAAATATTTTTTGAGTGTCAGTTCTAAGTATAAAAATCATAATGCGGTTTACAGAATACATCTATTTACCAAGTTTCATCAGTACATATAGCTTTTACAGTTTTGTAAGTACCATACTTCAAGCAAATAAATTATTTCTTTTCATTTCATTTCATTTTTTTGAAAAAAAGTGACTGTGACATACGGATGGACAGACAGACAGACATGACGAATTTATAAGGGTTCCGTTTTTTACCTTTAAAAAATACAAGTGTTCATTCACCGACTACCGACATTTATGAACTTGCAACTCACTCTGGTTTTGCATAATATGAGGAAAATCTCTCTTGGTGGAAGGTTTCTTTTATTAAATCTGGGGCTATTTGCTTGTTATACTATATAAATTAGACTACTACTACTACACTACTATATAAGTTAGATTTAAAATGTAGCGTTCGTGGTAGTTTAAAAAATACCGCACAGCTTGCCATTGTTATCACCAATCCTGGATGAAAAATATGCAATGGAAACTCTGCGACGGGAATCAGCTAACATAACAATTGGGTTATATTTATTTACTGAATATCTGTCTGTGTTTTTGTCTAACGAAGCGTATTCTAGTCAACACATTGTAATGTCGTGACAAATGTCAGACCCAAGCACAGAATAAGTAATAGTTGGTATCAAATACATGAATTCACAGCTCAGGTCAGGCAACGCCATCTTTATTTTAAATTTTTCCAACTTTCCGGTCGTGTTTTGTTTTTAGACCAGCGTATAGCGGAGGCTTAATCTCACAGGTAATTTTAATTAGTTCAATAGTACATAATAATTCAATTCATTTCATTTTTATAGAACACGATGTTGTGATCTCAAATGCATTTACATTGTAAGTATTAATTAAAATGCACCTACTGAAAAACGCCTTTTTAATTATTATAAAAATATCCTAGCTTAAACTAAGTAATTTGATCCTTGTAAAGACTTATTTATTATATTTATTGTTTGTCTTTGACAAAAAATACTTGGTATATTTCTATGTACTTTCTTCGACCAATTGGTGGTATTTTATAATCTCAGTGTCGTCCGCTTTTCCGCTTCATCTGCCTGTTTTTTTTTATAAATTGTTCTAACGTTAGTTAGATAACTCTGCTAGGTATTTCGATTCGGTATCACATAAGCTAGTCCTGCAGTAGGTTGCATAGATAGGTAGTTTACAAGCAATAATTAGATGACTATTGTTACGAAATTTGACAAAAGTAGTAGAGTTTTTGAGATCAATTTGACAGCTTCGTTTTAATCTACTTTTGTCAAAATTCTGTCAAGTAATTAAATACAATATTAGTTAATGTAACGGCGTAGTATTTTAGATGAAACCAAGTGTACTTGTGGTTTTATACTGGTCGTTTTGACGACGGTCCCCCGTGAGCGAACCGAAAAGTTTACAATATAGGGTATCGAGTTGTACGCACTTCTATGGGCACTTGTACTTGTTAACAGAATTACAGTTTTCTAAATGGGTTACGCTATTTTTCATTAAGCAACTTTTTAATTAGGTACCTATCTAACTACTTATATTTTTTGAATATAATGTAAATTATATTAACCTAACTTATTTACAAATCTAAATATTTTTATTTTTGGCTACGTTTACATTGATAAAAATTGTATGCGATAAATGTATACTTTGTATATTTTGAAATTAGTTATTGGACTAAATAATTATCTATCTTAGACATTGAATTAGGTTGTTGATTACTTTATTTTTAAGTCGACTTGTAGATAACGGATGAGTATAGAGTTTATTCAATCAATTTAAATTAAAACTGTATTGGTAGATTTGCCACGATTAAATATTAAAAATGTTAAGCATATTTTTCTGTGTAAATAAGGTAGGTATTTTGTTTTCTTGTTGAAAATGTTAATATTTTGCTTTGAAGGATAGCATTAGGTACTACCTGGTCTTAATTTAGTTGAGACTATCTTTTACTTTTAGCGTTAAATTATAGGGCTATGGTAGAATAGGTACCTACTCTAGGAAGGGAGTAAATATAACTTTTGAAACTATCATGGTTTAACTCTATTTTTATAAACAACAGGATATTTAATTTCAAGGTTGCCTAAAAGAGATCGCTCTCAGCGATAAGGTCGCCCATCGTGTTGCCTAATTGTTTACTTTTATTTCCTGTACTTTCTATGTGGTGATTTGTGAATCCCGATATTTCGGCACAGTTGCATGCACCATATCGGGAGTCAAAACTCACAAATCATTGTAAATATCCCATTGTTTATAAAAAGGAAAGTAAATTTCGTTGATCGCTGGTATTTCTCGTAGCGTAGCATAGGCTAGCGATTCACCCTTAAAAACTATCTAAAATTAATATTTACCAATACAGCAATTGCTTTCCACAATAAAGTTTTTGTAATTTGCAAGTGTAAATGGTTATACTGATCTACGGTAGAGAGTAGAAAACAATGTAACAACCATAGGTAGGTAAATTTTCAACCCAAATTAATAATATTTAACTATATTGATTATCTAAGTATGAATTCGTTTATCCTATCAAACTGTAGACGTTGAAGAGATCAATAAAGTTTATTTGAATTCCACGTGCGTTTCATTTCATACAGTTTTTGAGGCATACATAGATGTTCAGCCTCACGTGCCAGTAATATCACCGGCACCCACATCCTTCAAAACGAAACAGCAATGCTGCTTCACGGCAGAAATAGGCATGGTGCTTCTACCATAGTTATAGTTATAACAAAGCGCCTTCTGATCCTATGGTCGCGGGTTCGAATCCAGTCGTGTATGGATCTTTCTACTCGAAAAATGTATGTACACAATGCTAGTGCTCTCAAACGGTGAAGGAAAACTCGTCAGGATAGTCGGCTCCGCACGTATTGACCATGTTTTTCCCGTGGATTAGGCCGACAAAGCTGTCAGAATTGTATAGGTGCTGCTGGGTAATGCTTCAATGTAAAATCCTGTCACTATAACGTCCCGTAAGAAAGGGGCGTGAGTGAACCACCAGTTGCCCCTGACGCTATATTAGTCATCTACAATATATGCGAAGCCCAAAGTAAACCTTTAGTAATCATAACAGAAGGTAGTTAATTCATAGGTTTTATACAAAAAATGCATGTTAGAGATACCTAAGTAGTTATAGGTAAATAGCGTGTTCATTGCAATCAATTTGCAATGGATAATTTCTGCAATTACATCATACGCTATAGATTCATGATATTCTAACATGATTCCAACTATACTGGTATATTATGCTTGAACAACCTTCGTGGCATAAAGGGCGACTAAAACCCAGTTTTGACGAGATTCGAGACTCGCGCCTGGACAAAAGGTTTTCGCATGAAATAGCAGGCACATAGCTTGTAGGCCCATTGCTGCGCAGCGTAGGTTATCGTCACGTGCGTGACCTACGAGGCAATGCTTTGTTATGGATGGGGAATGGTTGACAGTTAACATCAGGTGGGCCATAAGCTTGTTCCATGAGCAAATTGTATAAAAAATCGTAGCATTCTGGGAATGGATCATAAAAGGATCATATAAAAAAACGGTAGGAACCGAGACGTAGTTTGTTGCCTGTTCTTCTACGCTTGGTCGCGTGGAACTGGCACCTAGACTCACCTAGCTTTAAGACGTTTCAAAGTGATTCTTGCATCGTACTGAATAAAAAATTATTGACTTTGACTTTGAATGACCCCCCGGACAAAATAGACACCCAGGATTGGTACCAGATAAAAAAACAGTTCAACAGTTAGGTCAAAGTGCCTATTTCTGCCTGAAGCAGCATTGCTGTGTTTCAGTTTTAGAAATTACTGGCATGTGAGGCTAAACATATGTATGGCTCAGTTGATGGACGCAGATCAGTGCATCGTACGGCAATAGTTCTTGTCGTGCGTGACCTACGAAGCACTGCTTTGTTATAGGCAATGGTTACCACTTAACATCAGGTGGGCCCTATGGTCGTTCCATCAGCTAGTTGTATTAAAAAAAGTACAGCCACGAAATGTTGTACCAGTTTAACACGTTAAGTGCGAAGCGAGGCCTAAATCACCCCTGATGCAACTTCCCTGTGGTGCGGCAAGCAAAAAAGTGAATTTCTCTGTCGTGCGAATGGCATAGCTTTGGTTTGGTCCAGTGTAGGAAAGAGATAAATATATATTTGAGATCACTAATGGTTCATGGACTCGGTGGTGTACCTACCTTGGTACCGGATGTCTTAGGCCTCGTGCCGCACTGAATTAATATAATTTTAATGCAGTGCGGAACGAGGCTAAAACGTCCCATATCCCCCCTGACCTCGTACCGCACTCAACGCGAGCTTCCCGCGACCAGTGTTGTGCATCACGTCGATTACACATAAATTCACACTCATAAATAAGTACAACATATTGAGATTTTTATAAAAAAGTATATTGATACTGATTTTTTAATGTTAATTCAAGTTCTAATAATTGTATTTTTAAAGCCCGAGGCAGAATAAATAGGACAGTTTCTTTTCTACTTCTGGTTGCCTTTTTTTTCTATTCTGTGAACCGCATTAAGATTTTCATATACAAATAGAAAGATAAACCTTATGCATAAGCCGTAATCCATTATTTTCCAATAATAAGTCTGTAATAGGTGCCTCTTCATGGTATAGAATGGAACGCTTCGTGCGCGAGTCCGACTCGCACTTGGCCGGTTTTTTTTCTTTATGGCGCCTTCAAGCACAATTTAGATTATTTAAAAAAAAATGTATCCTTTGATAGCTTTGTGTTGTTTTGCCAGGTTTTGCCCTTAAAACGATCTAATGAGATATAATTAATCAAAATCGGTCAAGTCGTTGCGTAGTTAAGACAGTTTAAAAACGTCGATATTATTTTTCCCATCACTAATCGCAGCGAAAATTTGCCCTATTTCAGTGCGTTACGAGGTGTATAAGATCCCATATTTTGTTTTGCTAATAATTCCTAAACTAGCCATCAGATCCCGGGGCGACGGTGGATTAGGGTTCATCAATTCACTGTCTGTGTCTATATCAATAAGGACCAAAATTCTCATTTTTCTTTGATTTCGCGCCAGAAAATGGATTTTAGTCTGTAAAAGGAGGTGGGGTCTAATAGACCGCGTGTCGCCCTAACGTCTGGTCACGGTACGGGCCGATTATACCTCGTGCCGCAGGAACGGAAAGTATGCAAAAATTGGTGCCGCAGCTAACGTGTTAACCATGACATGGCTACTGCACTTAATGTTGGCTCCAAATGAGGGAAGTCCTCAAAGGTTAACAGTAAAGGCTCGAACACACCTAGTTCGCTGGCGGTAGCGATCAGTGAAACGCTGTCAAATATCGCTGTCAGATTTGAGATTTGACAGCGATATTTGACAGCGTTTAACTGATCGCTACCGCCAGCGAACTAGGTGTGCGCAGGCCTTAAAGACACGAAATGGTTAAATAAAAAAAATACCCTTTTTATTTTCGATCGCACCCGAACAGAGTGATATGTAAACTAGTTTTTATTGTTATCAAATAAATGATATAGCAAGAGCTAACCTTCTGTCAAGTTACGTAGCAACTTTGACCTCAACATTATTGGAGGGATCCAGGGAGACTATTGACGCAGTCGCAGCCCGCATGCGGAACTCTTAATTCTTATCATTATTGACTTCATCGCATTTACAAACTGAAAGTACTTAGTAATCTCAACAGGTATTTGTAATTTTACATAGGTTAATTAAATAAAAGTCTATATTACTTCAGTTCGTTGCAATAAACACATTGCCTTACGCAAAGCAACTGAATTAGGAAGCCCAATAATATTGAGAGTGGATAAATATCCACTCGTCCTTTATTGAGTAAAACATTTTTTAATTTTGAATTAAATACTAAATTGTTATATTTATTTCACCAGTGGCATCTATTTAACTCTCAAACTCAATAAAATTTATTCAATACAACTGCAAGAATCACTTTGAAACGACTTAAAGCTAGGTGAGTCAGGTGCCGGTTCCACGCGACCAAGCCTAGAAGAACAGGCAACAAACTACGGCTCGGTGTGTTCCTACCGTTTTTTTATATGATCCTTTAACAAATCAAAAATAGTCTAAAATAATAGCAGTGAAGTTCCAGTGTGATGCCACTTCACTTAGTCAGACTTATGCAATGCAATAACAGAAAAGTTTCAAAGAGCACACGCTACGCTTCAAAGTTATAATAAAGTAGATACACAGACATTGTTTAATTGGTTATTAGTCCCTATTTAATTTGTAGTTTAGAGTACCTAGTCATGTGTTATTAATACTATGATACACATGATAGTACATATTATTATAATAGCTCATATAGACCTACACTCGACTTTTTTTTTTTATTTTTTTATGCAACTTGCTGATGAAACAAGCATAAAGACTTAGCAAAAAAAGTAAAATAAGACTTAGTCTTATTTTACGAAGGACCCCTAAGATGCTATCTTCTCGCATCAGCTTCTCCTGTTTTCTAACTTATATTATAGGCAGAACCAAATAACCTTTACAGAAATCTAACCAAATGTATTTATTTGGAACAGAAAACATGGATTTACAAAGAATAGAATGGAAACGTTGACACTAGAAAGTTAAAACTAAGTAGCAGTCTCCTCCAGAATACAACAAAACGAAATGTTCTACAATCTATTAAGATAGATAAACACTTTATTGTACATAAGGATATATCACAGGTAGGTGGTTAGTCTCTTTCAGAATAAAACAAAACGAAATGTTCTACAATCTACTTAGATAGATATATAGATAGATAACTCTTTATTGAAGGATACATCACAGGTAGGTGGTGCTTGGTAGGCTAAGTGATGAAATGAGTTTTTGGAAGCTGTGCTTTTCCAGCTCACTCTGGGTCACCGATACAAGACACGTGTTGCGTTGTATCTCTAAGCGGTAATAACGCGTTATCAGTCAACTTAGTTTCCTCGTCCGCGTCACGTCACCTCGGCTAGTCCTAGTAGTGATGATATAAGCCAGGTCGGGCGGTGGCGGCAGGAAACAGTCGCAATGCGCTCCCTCGAAAGGTTCTGTGTTCTGCTCGTTGTGTGTGCGGTTGCGTCCGCGCGGCCAGGCTCCGGCAATGACATCGTCGACGCGGGCAAAGGCGGTAAGTTTTAGATCATTTTTAAAATCAGGAATTGATTTTCCTTATTACGCAGGTGACTGATATTATTCAATTTTATTTGAATATAAGCACAAAAGAATTAGTAGTAGTAGGTAATTTGAAGGACAATATCTATATCCGCAAGAATTTTAAAAAAATATTTTGGGCTAAATCAATAGTGCTTGCTAAATCACTTACGACTGGAAAGATTGAGGGATGAGGGTAGATATTTTTTTTCAATAAAAAACCTGATTACCTCATTACTTATTGCAAATGTAATTACCTAGATATTAGTTTTAAAATACCTATTCAACTAAGTAGTTAGACACCTTTGTTTTGCCAACAACAATGGGATGATTCGAGTAGGTACTAACTAGGTGATAACGGTTTTATAACAGTAGGCCTACCATGAGCTCTGTCTGGCTCTGTCTCTGGCTCCGGTTTTGAGTCTGTGTGAGTGCTCACTAGTGCATTATACTGTGTGTGTGACGTTTTGACGTAGGATTTACTTAGTCAACACTCACACAGACTCAAAACCAGAACCAGAGACAGAGCCAGACAGATCTCATGGTAGGCCTACAGGCACCCAAATTATTTGTGTGTATAAAAAAAAACTAGTCATAATATTTAGTTATTGTTTATTTACCTTGCTCGTAGGCAATTTTTTTTTTATGAAACTTTGAACACCTTTGCGTTTTGTGGTTATCATTAGAAGGGAGATATAGTTAATAGTTTAATTATCAAGTCCATAATTAGGGCTTAAGTAATCGTTGATAATCAAAACCGAGTAACGTAATTTATCAGTGTTGATAACGGGCGTTCCAATAAATAATGATGCATTTAACAAGGTAACCACGTGCTCTTCATTTCTCAAATCACAATGTTGATTCAAAATTTAATATTTTGCTTTCATATTTTGTTTAAAGTAGTTGTAGCAATTTGTGTAAAGTTTTGTAAGTATCTGGGTGTGGCTTAAGGAAAAAAAATGTGTTTACGTTGTGCTTGGTGAGTCATTTTGTAAGAGGTAAATATCGATATATTATACACTAAAACACAGAACAAACATGTTTGTATCAATCACATATTGATCACCTAAATGTTTGTCTTGAGTGATATAAGTGTACTTAGTTAAAACTAATTAATTGTCATTTCCAAAATTTTTATTTATGTTAGGACATAAGTACTTATGTACCTAACCTAAGTATAAGTTTATATTTTATTTTATTACTTATATTTTGTGTAAGTTAACTAATATACGCATTGGATTTATCTGTAATGCTAAATTAGATTGAATAAATTGAAATTAAAGTGGTTCCAATACGATACTATAGCGTAGCAGACAGAGCTACTAGACTACCAACTGAGCTGTAAGGCCACAGTGTGTTAAATTAAAGCATGAAACAACATCTAGTTTTTTTAAAGTAAGAAATCGTTTTGTATTCGTTATCTTCTTTAACCCTACGTCTCGCACTTGACCTGCTATGGTTATCGCTGGAAATACTTAAGTATCTACATTCCACTACTTTATATTATGTACGGGCTTGAACAAATAAAGGAGGTCAAACTTGATACCAAAATCGATAAATCAATTTCAAAATTGTTTACTGTGCGCAATATTAGGTACCTACGAATTGTCTACGGGCCTTTGCTACGCTCTGCTTGCCTACAGAATGCTACGGAACCCGCGTTGAAGTCTTTACAAAGGCCAAACAAAACTAAAATAAAGCTGTTTTTATAATAGGTCTTTACCTATGAAATTGCCGTTCTTCAGTACTGGTCATTTCAAATAGAAAAAAAGTTTGGAATGGCTTTGTATTTTAAATTCAAATTAATTTTGTTTTAAAAGCATGACATTCCTTTTACAAAATCAGTCTTTTGTTTATTGATTAGCGTTGTATTTTCATTACTTTTGAACATTTTTCGTCATAATGGATACTTTAAAAATTCGTGTAATTATGGAATATGAGTTCCGTCGTGGCACCAATGCGACACAAACGGCACGTAACATCAAAAACGTTTACAGAGAGAACTGTACAAACGAACGCACAACCCGTTATTGGTTTTCTCGGTTCCGTTATGGAAATTTTGACTTGAAAAATGAAGCTCGTGGTCGTCCGGAGACTTTGTTGACCAACAATGAGGAATTAAAGGCGATTGTGACTCACCACAGCTTTTTACAAAACGGCATGAGCATTACTGCAGATGTGTACTGTGAAGAACTGGAGACAATGATGGAGAAGCTTGCACATCGGCAACCAGCTTTGGTCAATCGGTCGTCCCCACTGCTCCTTCACGACAACGCGCGCCCCCATACTGCACATCAGACAGTCTCCAAGCTGCAAGAGCTGGGATTGGAAGCTCTCCCTCATCCGCCATACTCACCAGACCTTGCACCTACCGACTATTACCTTTTCCAAAATTTAGAGAACTTTGTAGTGGGTAAACAATTCAATTCCCGAGAGGCAGTACAAAGTGCCTTTGAAGAGTTTGTTGCCTCCCGTCCAGCTGAATTTTACAAGTAGGGCATTAATAAACTGCCAGTGCGTTGGCAAAAATGCGTCGATTGCATGGGTGATAACTTTGAATAAAAGAAATAAAAAAGGTGAAAAAAAAAGTACTTTTACTTATTCCATACAAAACGGCAATTTCATAGGTAAAGACCTAATATTACTATCTATACTTTCAAGAAGCAGACCACCGCCGATGTCCTTACCACTCGCACACTTTGTCACTCTCAAATATGAATGGCAAAAAATAAACAGTGCTTAAACTATTGCCATCCCTGACTATTGGGCAATGACAAACAGTGACAGGGCTAACTTAAAGCAATGATTAAAAAAATGCATTTTATAAGAACGGCTGCTAAAGTCACTGAAGTAACTAATGAAAAATTGCAGTAACTATTTGTGTACGTATAAAGTTTAGCAAAAAAATTATGAAATAAAAATGTTGATTGTAACACGTTTTCTTACTAAAAAGTTAACTAAGTAGATAAGCAAACTTTCTAGCAGGCGTTTTACGGTGTTCATCTTCTTAATAATCAAAGCATACGATACGTATATTTCCATTTACACTTAAGGTTCACTTGAACCCGAACGAATATCCACGATTGAACTCTAAATAGGTAATACAACGCCTAATATTTAATTTCCAACCAAGTTGCTTAAGAGTCTTCGTGCTACGCCATAATAAAATTATTTAACCTTTTATTGTAACCTAACCAAAATGTTAAAATGCCTGTATCGCCGTAAATGCCAGTGTAGCAGCGTCTACAAAGTGAATAACTAATGAGATTAGAAGACGGTTCCATTAATACGACATGATGTAGCATGGCCCACCCTCACCGGGCATTTGAGAATATAACAACACGTAATTGGTTCACCAAGCCGAGCGTGAGCATTGTGAGCGGGCTGACATTAGAATTATTCATACTAGTAAACGTAAGTACTAACGCGTAATTATAGATGTGACTTCTCTAATAATAGCCAGTAATCACAGTGAAAACCACCTACTTATCTTGACTTGTTACTTGTAGCATGGCTTCTACCTGTTGTTGAACTAATCCATTTATAATTGACAAGTAATTTAGCTTCTTTTGTTTAGACTCTCGCGTCACAAATATTTAAGGCCTGCGCACACCTATAGTTCGCTGGCGGTAGCGATCAGTGAAACGCTGTCAGATTTGAGATTTGACAGCGATATATGACAGCGTTTCAAGGCGCAGGCCTTTAAGGTAATAATAGCTTATTATTGAAGCTTAACCCCCGAATACTGAAACGCAACTCAGATTTAAGCACGTCTCAAGCGATGAATATTTGACAGTTTTCAATGAAAATCTGTCAAATATTCGTCGCTTGAGACGTGCTTAAATCTGAGTTGCGTTTCAGTATTCGGGGGTAAGAATAATAAACTTAGGGGCTCTGTGAACCTCGCAAACACACTAAAAAGCCGAACAATTTTGAAGAGTTCTTCTGCCCAGCATACCGAAGATCCTCATGTTAATGTCATGTCATGCTTCATCAATTATTTATGGGACCCATTTATTGCCCCTTTTTGGAGGAAAAAGGTGCTCCCGATCTGTAGTTATACCGTTTCGTTGTTTGCAGACTTTCGAACCGTTTGTTTTTTTTTTAAATAACGACTCATTTAAATGCTACAGCTATGAAGGAGGATGAAGGAGCCTTCCGCTTTCATCCTTCGGCGAAAAAACGTTGAAGCCAAGCCGTAGTTTATTGCCCTTCTAGGCTTGGTCGCGTGAGTATGAAATTAGACAAAGGTTAACATTAGTAGGTAAAGGCTCGAACACACCTAGTTCGCTGGCGGTAGCGATCAGTGAAACGCTGTCAAATATCGCTGTCAGATTTGAGATTTGACAGCGATATTTGACAGCGTTTCACTGTTCGCTACCGCCAGCGAACTAGGTGTGCGCAGGCCTTAACATGAGTAATTGAGTACGTATTAGTTCTGTAGTTTCAAACGGGGCCCAAAAGCAAAAGTTACTATAATCGAGATGTCACTATGATACCTTCTCAAGATTACTCTCTCTTTTCCATCCTTACAGCTGAAGTAGTTAGCAAGCCAAGTCTCGTCGCCACCGCTGCGCCAGCCGCTTTCCCAGTGGTCACACCAGTGAACGAGCAGTACCCGCACGCTGTCCTCTACGGACGCACCTGTGGCGGAACCATCATCAGCTCCAGGTGGATCCTCACAGCTGCTCACTGGTAATACGCATTTTCATTTATCACTAAACTAACCCGAAATATAGGTAATGAAGTCTGAAAAGGAAACCCCCCTAAGTAGCAATTTGAATTACAGCCATACATAAAAACGCAATTCAAATTTAATCATAGCTTAAAGTTAGCTTCGTCACTGTTTTTCATTACCCAGTAGTAAGAGATGGCAACAGTTTAGGCACTGATTATCTTTTGAGAGATTACCAACTGAGTTTGTCGCTAGTTTGCTGCTCTTATGCTCTCTGCCTAATGTTTGTTGTAAGACTTTATTCTTTGCTCTTTTGGTGCCTTCCAAAGAACCCCTAATATCTTATTACTGCACATATTTTATAGCCGGCATCTATCCCCCGAATACTGAAACGCAACTCAGATTTAAGCACGTCTCAAGCGACAAATATTTGACAGTTTTCAATGAAAATCTGTCAAATATTCGTCGCTTGAGACGTGCTTAAATCTGAGTTGCGTTTCAGTATTCGGGGGTATGTCTAGTAATTGAGGAAAACATTCAAGGCTCGCTGTGTTCTTTCCCCCAAATTGAAATCCTAGATCTGCCCCTGGGACCTATTATCCTAAATCGCTTCAAAAAAACTAAAAACGATCATATAGCTAATCACCGGCCATCAACGGCGTAGTATCAGATTCTTGTTTTGACTTAGGTATCGATCTATAGAATTATGTTAGGTGCATACCTATCTCAATGCATGAAAATGTCTAGGTAGGTACTGTTAACCAGTTTTGGGAATAGGACATCCCTAATCGGATCAAGCAAGGGATCACATAATCTCTAGAGTAGTGGAAGAAGCGGAAGAAAGAGGGAGATGGCGTCGAGCGAGATACGTTGTTGTATTGTTTGCCGTGTATTAGGTAAAACAGAGTTGTATCTATATTCAATGAAGAGTTTTCGTCTTAACAGTACCTAGGTACTTGGATACCGACCAACTGCGTCAATGTAAGTAAGGTACGTATGCTAATAACATGAGCTCTGGGTTTTCCTGGTTGGTTTATTTATTACCAACACACGGATTCGATTTGTTACGCTTCTTGGTGGATATAATAACATTTTTTCTGAGATTTCAACTCATATTTCTGGCACAACACAAACAATAGGTACTCTGTCTGTAGATGCCTTACCCGATCATCAAACAAAAAAATGGTGGTACCACCACATGGTGTTGAAGTCCATCATTTTTTTTATCATCATTTGTGTCAACACTAATTTATCCCCAAATCAGCAAAAGTATGGGAACCAATGCTTATTTTTTTTAAATTATACTTGTAATATTTTATAACACTCAGAAAGAAAACAAACATCGTAGTAAATTCAGTTCATCACATAAGTGTTTATTCTCAGTGGGGATCGAACCTACAACCTACACCGCAGAAGGCACAACTAAGAGCTGTGATGTGCTGTCGAGATCTTTGAGTTTTTGCCTTCTCTAAAAATGTAATGCTGCGACACTATGACACTAGGTACCTACCATGAATGATACAAATTGTATACTTTGTACATTCTTTTGTAGCCGACTCGACTGTACAGGGTACATACTTATCAGGTGTAACGTGTGTACCTCGGTGCTTTGCTATTCCTGTTACACGTCTCGTTCGGAGTTCGGATCCTAGTTCGATTCAGCGTTCGCCTGAGCGATTTATGTCTCAGGAGAAGCACCGCTGCGGTGTAGTACCTACACGTTACACCTCACTGAACGATACCGGCACTGACAGTTTACACAGGTACTCGTAGGTACCTATGACAATATTTATTGTTACATACCTATTTGCCTTACACATCGATAAAATCACAATTGATTGAAACGCTTACAACCGCGTCCTGAATTAGGTACCTACAAGTAGCCTACCTAACAATACTTACCAATTTTAGCGTAACGTCGTCGCGTCGTCGGTGTCCCAACCCAGTTTTTTTATATGAAATAAAATAGAGTAGGTAGGTGAATTAATTTTGTCAAACTTAAAATACAGAATTGAATACTTATGAAACACAATTTTCTCCGCAGTACTCTGTTCTCGGCTGGGACCGCTGTGGTGGCCGGGACCAACAGGACAAATGACGGCACCGGTGTGGTCCGTTACGTGAAGCGTCTGGTCGTCCACCCGCTCTTCTCAGTGGGACCTTACTGGCTCGACGCTCAAGCTTTCGATATGAAACAGGTGACCAATCTCATCTCACAATATATTTTGGAACCAACTAATGGCTACTTAGCTCTCACATATTTGACTGCCTTTATAGCTTAGTTGTTAGTAGCTCTGCTGTCTACGCTCACCACCGAGAACAATATTTGAGTGGTGAATCTAGAATAGATGTTTGTTCCGCTTATTGTTGAGTTTTAGGACGCTGTATGTATTGTATCGTTCAGCTATCTGGTTCCCTTATAGAGATTGTAATCCCGCAAAACAGTAATAAGCAATCCCGCTCTGCTGAATCCCGATTTGATTTTATAGCATAATTTCATCTATATCAGTCTACTGTTGGATGTAGGTCTCTCACACGACGCACCACTGAGCCAGGGTCTTCGGCTCTTCTCTAGTGCTTACTAAATCTGTTTGTAAATCTAGGTCGCAGCTCATTGGGACTTCATGTTGTTAGAGCTGGAGGAACCTCTGCCTCTGAACGGCAAGACTATGAAGGCGGCCACATTAGACGACCAGCCCAGCTTACCCGCCGGCCTCGAAGTCGGATACGCAGGATACGGCACTGAACACCACGGGGTAAGGAGCTCACGAGCAATAAGCACAAACCTACAGAAAGGATCTTTTTGTCAAGCTACAAGTAGTTTATCTTGTAGAAGAGTAACTTAGGTTAGGAACCTACATTATATAAGCATGTCTTTATAGCAATGTTCAAACCTATCCGAACCTCCGGCCGGATTTTTCCAGGCCCTCAGTTACTGAGATCTAGGATGCTCCAGGGGCCTGAGATCGGGGAGAGAGAGCCCAGTGAATTCAGAAACGTAAATGCAAATAAATTAACAATAGGAACAAATCGATAACCATGTTTTAGGGCTACTTGTAGGTACCTAACATACAAATAATTGGCATAAAATCCAGCTGCTCACGGGGTATTTTGTAGAAACCTTATTAATTTGATTTCCTGCTTGACCCAGGGCACAATGCGGCACGAAATGCACGGCATGGAACTAGCTGTCCAAGCCGACGAGGTGTGTTCAGCCAAGCTGGAGCAGTACACGAAGGAAGACATGGTCTGCACCAAGGGCCGCCCACCGCGCTACGACTCCGCCTGCAGTGTAAGTTTCTTTATTCTTTCTTGAGTTTCACATCGTTATAATACCTAAGAATTGCCACGTAAAAAGAACGATGGAATAAGTTGGGTGGAGGTTACAAGGAAAAGGAAACCTCCTCTCCAAAACATAATTTGAGTCACGAAGATGCACTAATGATTTGGGTGAAAACCCCTAATTCAAAAAGTCATTCAGGGTAGGCAACGTAGTGACGTCTCTGGTGGTCTACGGGCGACGATGTTCACACATCAGGTGTGCAAACAAAGTATATACAAAATCTTAATAATAAAGTACTGTTGACAGAACTAGTGAGAAAAGAGTTCTGCCGCAGAATTTCTTACAACTAGAACTAGAACTAGAAGAACTACTAGAAACACATGAAGCAAAGCATGGGCCACCACCACCCACCACAATGCCCATCTTGGCTGGTATGAAGTTCCGTCAATCATTGGCCTTATTATAGCTCTTACGGCTCACTTCAGACCCGCCAGCGGTATTATACCCTCGAGCTTCAATTTGTAGCATTTTTCAGGGAGACAGCGGCAGTGGTCTGGTTGACAACACCGGGCGGCTGGTTGGAGTCACCTCGTGGGTCGAAAACGACTCCTTCGAGTGCCGCAACGGAAACTTAGTCATTTGCTCCAGAGTCTCTGCCGTGCGAGACTGGATCCGACAAGTCACTAAAGTTTAAATTTATAAGATTAAAATAACTTCATAGGATTTTTGTCAAAAGCTCAATTTTAAACCAAGAAGCGTTAAGTTTAGAAAATAAGAATCTTTTAGACTTTAAATAAGTAGAATAATGAGAAACAATAAGACCTAACGAGTGATTATTTTATTTAAAATCTGGAGGTTCTTAATATACCTGCAGATTGATCTTGGAGGTAAAGATCTGATGGATATTGAATTTGTCATGTTTCAAAGTTTATAGTAGTGAACTAAGGTTGTCTGGAATGGATCGCTCATAACGATAGGACCGCCCATTATACTTCGCTATCATAACTAAAATTATAACTAAAACTAAGCAAAATAAAATTGACTACCTTTTTACATGTTACTAGTCAAAAATACAAAGTACAATAAATGCTGACCTATGGTTGTGACAGGTTGTGATATGTAGCCAATCTATTTTACGTAAACAGAGAGTAATGAAAATTCTAAACTAGAGATAACTACTTGGTATGTATACAATTTATAAATAAACCAAATAAAAGATAGTTACGTGTTTTATTATACTAACTAGGCGTACTAAAGGGATATTTCACAGCTAAGATATAAGTAAAACAAGGTAGATATTATGTTCCTGAAAATTTAATGACTTTAATAGAAGATAACTAAATTAAAACAGCAAGAAGAAAATCATTAATTAACATTTCCATCTGATTATGTTCAAGCAAAAAGACCAAAATTAATCAATGACCTAACAAAATATACAACAAAAGTCATTAAATAATTGAGTCCAATGAAAACTCTACCGCGGACAACAACCGAAGCGATACATGGATACCATTGCGTCAACTCCACCACTCAAATGAACAAGTTACATAATAATACAACTTACAATTTTTGAATAATATTGTGATTAAAAGAAAAAAAAGCTAAATAATTCTTTCCTACTTATATAATGTGTAATAATATAAAGTGTCGACTACTTAATATAACTGCTTACCTACTTTAAAAATTTTCACACAAAGAGCGGAGCGGGGAGGGCGGCCGCCACCCCCCGGGCCCAGGGGTTGGGGAGATGGGGGGAGAGGGGAGGGGGAGGGGAGGGGGAGGGGAGGAGCAGAGGGGAGGGGGGCACCCAACCACCCCGCGCGCGCTCCCCTTACGCCGATACACACCACAATCTTGCTAAACACTTATAGTCACCTATGCAGAATGTTAGACAAAAATAAAGCGACACTTCCCAAACCAAATGAGAGTAGGTACTAACAATTTGTAGACAGTAGATCCGTGTGCGCCGGCGCAGCGGCCGCCGCCTGAGCTTCAGCTTACGATTGTTACTTCGTTAACGTTAAGCGCAATATATCCTCGGGTGGAACCATAACAATGTAGCTTTTTTTGGAGTTTTATTTTTTTACAATATATAGGATTTGTTTCTATAATTAATTATAATCTAATATTTACAATGGAGGTGAATGGACATTATTCAAACTCTACTTATCGTCATCGAAAATAATCCCGAATCCTACCCGAAAAGAACGTATCTACAAATTTATAAAATTTAAAATTAAAACTTCGCCGCGTCTAAAATCTAAACAACACAATATAGATCGAGTCTGCGTTTCGAATTTCTGCTGTCATCAAGTCATCGACAGACGTAGGCCTGTGCTTGGGCGCGCGAGGCGCCAGTCAACTGTACATAAATCCGAAATAAGAGACCCAAACTCGATCTTGCCATTTATTGAGAGTTAGTCGCGGTAGGGTAGACGTCGCCGTCGGCTGGCGCGGCTGGCGCGGCTGGCGTGGCTGGCAGGGCCGCGCGCGGCTGCCTCATATCTTGTGTATCTTCTGGCTGACGACGACGGGGTTGTTGCGCCGGATCTCCTGCGCGCCCAGCTCCCTGTAGTCGAACGAGCACTCGTGCTTGTCGCTGTAGCGGTGCACCGCGCAGAACAGCCCGCCGCATCGGCACTCGAACCCTGCAACCACATCACTATTATTAGCATCTCTATAATAGGCATGAAGACAGTAATCAAGTATCGCCAAATTATTTATCTGATCTAATGAAAAAGGATTCAAAGATTTTAAAAAATGTATTTATACTCTTATTAATGTCGAGATTGTCAATTTATTTGATAATATAAATCTACAAAATACAACAATCCGCCATGATGGCTCAAACACCGGTCAGAGCGAATTACGTCACGGCTATATAAATGTCATTCTGATTTAGTACAAAAGCACCAATGTTTACTGTTGAATACTATAACCGTGACGTAATAACAGACGCCATGACACCAGCGAGCGTTTTGGCGAGAATTTGAAAATTTAAATTTAAATGTACTTTTATTGCCCAAAAACCTTAATTTTCTACAGAAATATGATATATTTTAGACATAATAGATACTTCTGAATATGATAGAAGAGATTTTGAAAATTAGTCGTCAGGCCTATTATTGCACTTCACTGGGGAACACTTCTTCCTGCCCTTACCCCACTAGGTGGGGTCAGAACAACATGTCTTTTTCTTCCATTCTCCCCTATCACTCGCCATCTCAGTACTCACTCCTTTCTTGGACATATCATCTCTCACACAAACCATCCATCTTTTCTTAGGCCTACCTCTCTTGGCATGAATGTTGATGGATATACCATCAACATTCATGCCTAACACTCTTTTCGTCACATGACATTCTTCTCTCCTCTTAACATGTCCATACCACGCTAGCCGATTACTTCTCATTTTCTCCGTTATGTTCATTGTTGTAGATAGGTTAGGTATGTAGACTGGACGGTTACTTTACAATGTATCCTGTCATTACAACAGTCACATTGGGCAGACCCCAAGTACTATAAACTTTTCAAAACTGGATTTTTATCCAAACTGATAAAAAGAGTTTTTCGAAATTAGTATGGAACCAATCTGAACACAACCTTTCAAATGAAAAATCAAATCGGTTCATAATTGAAGTAGTTATGCGGTGAAACAGACGAATTTATAACCTCTTCCTTTTTTTTGAAGAAGTTTAAAAACAGCATATTCTAAAAATAATATTTTTTGAATAGCACTTCAGTCAACTTTGAGTAATTGAGTAATACAACTAGTCTACAATCTATCCAGCCCTTTGGTACCCACTGTTGTAGGCCTCCCCTCTATAATGCCAGTCTCAGTTCTATGATAGTTGTATCCACTGTGGTATGATCACTGTGATATGACCACTCTGCTGACGTCATCCAACCAAACTGCCTATTTATAGTACAGATAGGCGGCAATAAACCTCTATCACCTGAGCTAGCAACTAGATAATAAAAAAATACGTGTGATCTTTTCACTAGCTCATACGCACTTACTTTTTTATTACCTTACCATTCAGAAGACGGGGGGGATATTTGACTATCTTTTAAAAATACCGGTATATTTGATGATGATGATACTACTAGAATGTGAAATGAGATTCTAACACAGGTATTTCCATACTTAATAGAGAGTCTCAAACCCATGACATGTACCATATATTAAGTTTACTGAAATAAATTATTTGTATTGTATTTGTATTTACCAACAATCCTATATGTTGTTACGCTAGGCGCCTCTGAATAAACCGATGACAAGACAATACCTACTTACCGCGCACCTTGAACTGCAGCTTGCGTCAGCGCAATCAACGCGACGCACGACACAGTTACAGAATCACCTAGTTTTAAGATTTTGGAAATGTACTCATTCTGTTCTCACACTTAGAGACTCAATCATTGACAAAATTAATTATAGATTTAAATTAAAAATCTTCTTTCCTTTAAACCCGGTCGGCAGCCTACGTATTTGGCGCAGGCACGGATATTTTAATTTACTAAATTAAGAAAAAAGAACCTACTAGTGCTGTTGTTCCGGGTGGTGATAGTGGAATCAAGAAATCGATTCTGCTGAGCAGCTGACGACGACGACAAGAAAAATGCAGTAAGTCCTTGAATCTTTCAAGTCCTTGCTTAATCCTACCTAAACTATAGTCCTTCCTTTAGTGTATCCCATATTTTTTTATAACGTTAGTAATTAACTTCCAAGATTTTTCATCCAAGAGAGTCGAGGAATATTAGGTTAGGTAGTAGGTTAAATAGTAGGCTCAGTGTAATAGACGAGCATAGAGATATAGAAGAAAGCATGGCTCAGCCTCCAGCTTCCGCCGGCAGTAACCCGATTGATATAATTTTTAAGTCCTTAAGACTTGTGCCAGATTTCGATGGAAATCCGCACGTATTAACGAGATTTATAAATCTCTGCGACCAGTTGGTCCTGGCTCACTTTAAACCAGAACCAGGCAACGATTTGACCAATCTAGCGCTTGTAAACGGAATTTTAAATAAAGTCTCCGGTTCCGCCGCTAGATTAATAAATTCGAACGGGATACCAGATAACTGGTTAGGTATAAGGAACGCTTTAGTGAACAATTTTGCGGATCACCGTGACGAGACCGCTCTTTACAGTGATTTATCCTTAGAGACCCAAGGTTCGAGTACCCCGCAAGAATTTTATGAACGATGCCAAAACTTATTCAGTACCATAATGACGTATGTTTCACTTCACGAGAACTTGAAAAGCACCATCGACGCAAAACGCGATTTATACCAAAAACTAACTCTTCAGGCCTATTTAAGAGGACTCAAGGACCCACTTGGATCCAGGGTACGTTGCATGCGACCCGCTTCGATGGAAAAAGCTTTAGAGTTTGTTCAGGAGGAGCTCAATACTCTCTATATGCAAGAACGCAGTAGTGGTTCAGCTAGTAAGAAAGACTGGCGGCAGCCAAACTTAAATGCAGCCAAGTTCAATCTCCCTATTCCCAACTATGTCCCCAGACTGACTGACGGATTCGGACCAATGAAACAACCCATTTTTACCATGTCTGGTCCATCTAGGCCCAACCCCATTCAAGCTTCACCTAGTCAGGGTTGGAGGCCTACATTTCAACCGCAACCACTACGTGGTCTTACTCACACGCAACAGATGTTCCGCGCCCCTCCACAAAATTACAACCCGCAAAATAACGCTTTTAGGATGCCTTATAGACCCCCACAGCAACCAAATAATTTTGGTAATACTTCGCGTCCTACTCCAATGAGTGGTGTTAGTAGCTATGTAGAAAGACGTCCACCAATGACGGGAATGACAGGACATGACTGGAGAAAACACGGGAATCCACCCCCGACTAACTACTTCAAAACTCGCGAAATTAACTTCAATGAGTTTGACGAAAATGACTATTACCCCGAGTATCAAGACTATTATTCGTGGGAGCAATGCCCCGATTATTACTACTATGACCAAGACCAGTATTATAACTCCGAGACCCCAGTAGTAGAGGAAGTTGTAGATCAGGCCTCTAATGAAAATTTTCAGAAGGAGTCGAAATCCGAAAAACCAAGATAGAAGTCAATTTCCACATTCAAAGGCAACTAGGTTACATCCAGATAGCAAATCCACCTTTAAAGTTCCTAATCGACACAGGTGCTAACCAATCGTTTATAAGCCCTGATGCCGTCGAGAAATACTTTCGTCACGTTCCTTTGAAATATGATCCATTTGAAGTGACAAACGTGCACGCGACTAGTATAAACAATTATTCTGTAACAATGCCTTGCTTCCAGGAATTTAATGACTCGAATGATATAACTTTGTACGTCTACAAGTTTCATAATTACTTTGACGGACTTTTAGGCTTTGATTTACTTGACGTATGGGACTCTAACATTGATTTAAAAAAATAGGTTACTGAAAACTCGCTATACACAGATACCTATTCAGATGTATGATTCTAGAAATGCTAACTTGTACGAGGAAATTATTCCAGCTAATTCGACTAAAGTAGTTAGATTACCAGTTAATACACATGACGGAGAAGTATTAGTAGGCAACCAAACGATTTGTAATTGCCTTATTTCAGACTGTTTAACGACGGTTCAGAATAATAGGGGCTGGGTAGAAATAACTAACCCTACGTCTAACGATGTAATATTTTCTATGGATCGTCCTATTGAAGTTGAAATATTTAATATTGAATGTGACTGTACTGAAATTTTATCAGACCGCGCTAAAGATGTTTTATCTCGTCTACGGACCGATCATCTTAATTCGGAAGAACTCGCCAATTTACAGCGTTTGTGTTCTAACTACGCGGATGTGTTTTATCTTGAGGGCGAATCACTTTCGTTCACCAACAAGATCAAACATAAGATTAGGACTTATGACGAAATTCCAGTACATACCAAGAGTTATCGCTATCCTTACGTTCACAGGCAGGAGGTCAGAGATCAAATAAATAAGATGCTTGATCAAAATATTATAAGGCCATCGGAATCTGCTTGGAGCTCTCCCATCTGGATTGTACCAAAAAAAGCAGATGCCTCCGGTAAAGTTAAATGGCGTCTTGTCGTGGATTTCAGGAAAGTTAACGAGAAAACGATTGATGACAAATACCCTATACCTAATATAACAGATGTATTGGACAAATTAGGTAAATGCCAGTACTTTACGACCCTTGATTTGGCCAGTGGATTTTATCAGGTTGAGATGGACCCCTCCGATGTTCATAAGACAGGGTTCAATGTAGAAAACGGGCATTACGAGTTTTTAAGAATGCCCATGGGGTTGAAAAACTCACCCTCTACCTTCCAACGGGTTATGGACAATGTCCTCAGGGGCTTACAAAATGAAATTTGTCTAGTATACCTTGATGACATCATCATTTTCAGTACTTCGCTTCAGGAGCACATAGTTAACCTCGACAAGGTATTTAAACGATTGAGAGAATCCAACTTCAAAATTCAAATGGATAAATCCGAATTCTTGAAGCTGGAAACTGAGTTTTTAGGTCATGTTATCTGTAAAGAAGGCGTTAAACCAAACCCGAATAAAATTAAAGCTATTGAAAATTACCCCATTCCTAAGACTACCACTGAAATCAAACGTTTTCTCGGCTTGCTCGGATATTATAGGAAATTTATTCCAGACTTCGCTCGTATCACTAAACCACTAACCCAATGTTTAAAAAAAGGTTCAAAAATCACGTTGGACAACAAGTACACCAGCTGTTTTGAGCATTGCAAGACACTCTTAACTAATGATCCAATCTTACAGTACCCGGATTTTACACGTGATTTTATATTAACGACTGATGCATCCAACGTAGCTATAGGTGCTATCTTATCACAAGGCACTAAGGCCTCCAACAAACCCATTGCATATGCATCGCGGACTCTTAACAGCAGCGAGTTGAATTACAGCACCATCGAAAAAGAACTTCTAGCTATCGTTTGGGCAACTAAGTACTTTAGACCGTATCTCTATGGCCGTAAATTTCTAATTCTCACGGATCATAGGCCTTTACAATGGGTAGTGAATTTAAAAGATCCTAGTTCACGGCTTACAAGATGGCGCTTGAAGCTAAGTGAGTACGACTATAAGGTCGACTATCTACAGGGAAAGTGCAACACTAACGCCGACGCACTGTCGCGAATAGAAATTAATAATGAAGAGCTCATGTCGATAGCAGTTAATCCATCTGAAACTGACCCTGAGTTAGATGAATCTCGAACTTTAACCGCTACAGAAACTGGAGCTGGTTCGAGATCTGCCACTGTTCATACAAATAGCGAAAGCCCCATTTTAGAGGTCCCAATTTCAGATGACCCCCTAAATAGATTCACGAAGCAACTAATTTTCAACGTTGTAGGTGACATTAAGAGTAGACCAGTAGTCACTAAGCCGTTTGACACGCACACACGAACATCTGTTCAAATATCTGCATCTAATATAGAGGAAGATATCATAAATGCGATCAAGGAGTACGTCCACCCTAAGATAAAAACCGGACTTTTAATAAATCCTTATTCGGCTATGTACACTATCGTACCTACTATACAAAAAACGTTCAAAAACTCGGCAATGAATCTGACACTAACAAAAACAGAATTAGAGAACGTTAGGGAATATTTAAAGCAGCAGGAAATAATTAATAAATATCATGAGGGGAAGACCAATCATCGCGGCATCAATGAATGTTACTTAGCGTTATCTAATAAATATTACTGGCCTAAAATGCGAGAACACATTACTAAATTAATAAACCAATGCACTATCTGCGGCCAAGCGAAATATGATCGCAGTCCGATAAAGCAACAGTTTAAGGTGGTACCACCCGCTAGCCGGCCCTTTGAATTAGTTCATCTAGATCTTTTGACTATTCAAAGCGAAAAATTCTTAACCATTGTAGATGCATTCTCTAAATATGCACAAGCCTATCATATAAGAGACGGCACGGCTGTTAGTGTGGTTCAAGCCCTATTGAATTACTGTACTCATCATGGTATACCTATCACTATAGTAACTGATAACGGAACCGAGTTCACAAATCAGCTGGTTGCGGAATTTGTGAAGATGCATAAAATTCAGCATCATAGAGTGGCTCCTCATTCCCCGAATGAGAATGGTATTGTTGAAAGGTTCCACTCCACGGTACTTGAACATCTCCGTATTCTAAAATTAGGACAGAAATCTGAATCAGTAATTAATCTTATGCCATATGCCCTTCTGGCTTACAACAGTAGCATCCATAGTTTCACAAAATGTAAACCATTAGAGGTAGTAACGGGACACTATGACCCTCGCGATCCCTTTGACATAGACCTGTCCGCCCATTTAATCCAACAGTACATGACTAATCATAAGAATAAGATGACTAAAGCCTATAAAACGATTCACGACATGTGTAGTACGACTCGTAAAGACTTGACAGACCACCGAAATAGAGAACGGGAACCAGAGGTTGAGTACTCTCCTGAACAACAGGTTTTCGTGAAAAATCCGTTTGCTTCCCGACAGAAGTTAGCTCCCCGTTATACACATGACGTTGTAATGGCGGACCTCCCTATTCATATTTATACTAAGAAAAAACGAGGTCTTATTGCCAAATCTAGGCTAAAGCGTCTCCCTAAAAATGCCCAATTGTTACAGGACCCTCGTGATAATTCACTTGCTCCTGGTACCAGCTTTGATATTTAACAGAGAAAAAGTGTTCAATTTAGACATTGGAGAATATTTTGATATAATTAAGTTAGGTTCATATTATGTAGAAAATAATATAGTTATAGTTTTAAATTCCCAATAGTGCTTTCATCGTTGTATGTTATGTATAAATTATCAATTATACCTAACAAACACCATGAGATCCTTACTCCTCCTTTCCCATACCTAGCTATCCATGAGAAAGATTTCAAGCACATTGAGGCTGAATGCCCGAAGACCAGTAAATGGTACCTCTGCGAGGAGAAGAAAAACCAGCAGAATCGATCACCAGACGACTGCATCCAGCATCTCATCTCAACGCAGCAGCGAAACGACGCATGCAGCCCTACCACTATCACCCAGTCCAAGCCAGCATACGAAGAACTCGATGAGAAACACTACACCATCAGTTTCCCTATCTTAACAAAAGTACACCTATCCTGTGGACAAAATCTCTACCAAACCCTACAAGGCAGTTTCCTCGCTATAATTCCCAAGCAGTGCTACTTAGAAACACCAGAATTTACGATATCCAACACCAATGATCGGTTGAAGGGTCAGGTATTGAAGATAATGGACTTGCCCAAGAACAATGTCGTAACCCCATCTGCAACTCCTTCATTCAAACTAAACTCTATCAACCTGGACCAGCTTCACGCCACTAATAGGAAAATAGCGCTACAGTCCCCACTTCACCTGCAGAAAGACACCGAATATACCCTATACCCCACAACGATCCCTATGTATGTGGTTCTATCCAGTGCATGTGCACTTGCTAGCGTCCTTTTATACAGAAAGTATAAACTTAAAAATAATTCACATAAAGAACAGAAAGCAAGTGAAAGCCAAGCTGAACCTGATCACCAAGCAATCTATTCCCTACCATCTACAGGAAGGGTTGACCGCACTCCAACCCCAATCCCAGCTCAATTTACAGCAAGCTTCAATACTCGCTGTTCTTCGGGGAGAGGTGTTACGCTAGGCGCCTCTGAATAAACCGATGACAAGACAATACCTACTTACCGCGCACCTTGAACTGCAGCTTGCGTCAGCGCAATCAACGCGACGCACGACACAGTTACAGAATCACCTAGTTTTAAGATTTTGGAAATGTACTCATTCTGTTCTCACACTTAGAGACTCAATCATTGACAAAATTAATTATAGATTTAAATTAAAAATCTTCTTTCCTTTAAACCCGGTCGGCAGCCTACGTATTTGGCGCAGGCGGTAGGATATTTTAATTTACTAAATTAAGAAAAAAGAACCTACTAGTGCTGTTGTTCCGGGTGGTGATAGTGGAATCAAGAAATCGATTCTGCTGAGCAGCTGACGACGACGACAAGAAAAATGCAGTAAGTCCTTGAATCTTTCAAGTCCTTGCTTAATCCTACCTAAACTATAGTCCTTCCTTTAGTGTATCCCATATTTTTTTATAACGTTAGTAATTAACTTCCAAGATTTTTCATCCAAGAGAGTCGAGGAATATTAGGTTAGGTAGTAGGTTAAATAGTAGGCTCAGTGTAATAGACGAGCATAGAGATATAGAAGAAAGCATGGCTCAGCCTCCAGCTTCCGCCGGCAGTAACCCGATTGATATAATTTTTAAGTCCTTAAGACTTGTGCCAGATTTCGATGGAAATCCGCACGTATTAACGAGATTTATAAATCTCTGCGACCAGTTGGTCCTGGCTCACTTTAAACCAGAACCAGGCAACGATTTGACCAATCTAGCGCTTGTAAACGGAATTTTAAATAAAGTCTCCGGTTCCGCCGCTAGATTAATAAATTCGAACGGGATACCAGATAACTGGTTAGGTATAAGGAACGCTTTAGTGAACAATTTTGCGGATCACCGTGACGAGACCGCTCTTTACAGTGATTTATCCTTAGAGACCCAAGGTTCGAGTACCCCGCAAGAATTTTATGAACGATGCCAAAACTTATTCAGTACCATAATGACGTATGTTTCACTTCACGAGAACTTGAAAAGCACCATCGACGCAAAACGCGATTTATACCAAAAACTAACTCTTCAGGCCTATTTAAGAGGACTCAAGGACCCACTTGGATCCAGGGTACGTTGCATGCGACCCGCTTCGATGGAAAAAGCTTTAGAGTTTGTTCAGGAGGAGCTCAATACTCTCTATATGCAAGAACGCAGTAGTGGTTCAGCTAGTAAGAAAGACTGGCGGCAGCCAAACTTAAATGCAGCCAAGTTCAATCTCCCTATTCCCAACTATGTCCCCAGACTGACTGACGGATTCGGACCAATGAAACAACCCATTTTTACCATGTCTGGTCCATCTAGGCCCAACCCCATTCAAGCTTCACCTAGTCAGGGTTGGAGGCCTACATTTCAACCGCAACCACTACGTGGTCTTACTCACACGCAACAGATGTTCCGCGCCCCTCCACAAAATTACAACCCGCAAAATAACGCTTTTAGGATGCCTTATAGACCCCCACAGCAACCAAATAATTTTGGTAATACTTCGCGTCCTACTCCAATGAGTGGTGTTAGTAGCTATGTAGAAAGACGTCCACCAATGACGGGAATGACAGGACATGACTGGAGAAAACACGGGAATCCACCCCCGACTAACTACTTCAAAACTCGCGAAATTAACTTCAATGAGTTTGACGAAAATGACTATTACCCCGAGTATCAAGACTATTATTCGTGGGAGCAATGCCCCGATTATTACTACTATGACCAAGACCAGTATTATAACTCCGAGACCCCAGTAGTAGAGGAAGTTGTAGATCAGGCCTCTAATGAAAATTTTCAGAAGGAGTCGAAATCCGAAAAACCAAGATAGAAGTCAATTTCCACATTCAAAGGCAACTAGGTTACATCCAGATAGCAAATCCACCTTTAAAGTTCCTAATCGACACAGGTGCTAACCAATCGTTTATAAGCCCTGATGCCGTCGAGAAATACTTTCGTCACGTTCCTTTGAAATATGATCCATTTGAAGTGACAAACGTGCACGCGACTAGTATAAACAATTATTCTGTAACAATGCCTTGCTTCCAGGAATTTAATGACTCGAATGATATAACTTTGTACGTCTACAAGTTTCATAATTACTTTGACGGACTTTTAGGCTTTGATTTACTTGACGTATGGGACTCTAACATTGATTTAAAAAAATAGGTTACTGAAAACTCGCTATACACAGATACCTATTCAGATGTATGATTCTAGAAATGCTAACTTGTACGAGGAAATTATTCCAGCTAATTCGACTAAAGTAGTTAGATTACCAGTTAATACACATGACGGAGAAGTATTAGTAGGCAACCAAACGATTTGTAATTGCCTTATTTCAGACTGTTTAACGACGGTTCAGAATAATAGGGGCTGGGTAGAAATAACTAACCCTACGTCTAACGATGTAATATTTTCTATGGATCGTCCTATTGAAGTTGAAATATTTAATATTGAATGTGACTGTACTGAAATTTTATCAGACCGCGCTAAAGATGTTTTATCTCGTCTACGGACCGATCATCTTAATTCGGAAGAACTCGCCAATTTACAGCGTTTGTGTTCTAACTACGCGGATGTGTTTTATCTTGAGGGCGAATCACTTTCGTTCACCAACAAGATCAAACATAAGATTAGGACTTATGACGAAATTCCAGTACATACCAAGAGTTATCGCTATCCTTACGTTCACAGGCAGGAGGTCAGAGATCAAATAAATAAGATGCTTGATCAAAATATTATAAGGCCATCGGAATCTGCTTGGAGCTCTCCCATCTGGATTGTACCAAAAAAAGCAGATGCCTCCGGTAAAGTTAAATGGCGTCTTGTCGTGGATTTCAGGAAAGTTAACGAGAAAACGATTGATGACAAATACCCTATACCTAATATAACAGATGTATTGGACAAATTAGGTAAATGCCAGTACTTTACGACCCTTGATTTGGCCAGTGGATTTTATCAGGTTGAGATGGACCCCTCCGATGTTCATAAGACAGGGTTCAATGTAGAAAACGGGCATTACGAGTTTTTAAGAATGCCCATGGGGTTGAAAAACTCACCCTCTACCTTCCAACGGGTTATGGACAATGTCCTCAGGGGCTTACAAAATGAAATTTGTCTAGTATACCTTGATGACATCATCATTTTCAGTACTTCGCTTCAGGAGCACATAGTTAACCTCGACAAGGTATTTAAACGATTGAGAGAATCCAACTTCAAAATTCAAATGGATAAATCCGAATTCTTGAAGCTGGAAACTGAGTTTTTAGGTCATGTTATCTGTAAAGAAGGCGTTAAACCAAACCCGAATAAAATTAAAGCTATTGAAAATTACCCCATTCCTAAGACTACCACTGAAATCAAACGTTTTCTCGGCTTGCTCGGATATTATAGGAAATTTATTCCAGACTTCGCTCGTATCACTAAACCACTAACCCAATGTTTAAAAAAAGGTTCAAAAATCACGTTGGACAACAAGTACACCAGCTGTTTTGAGCATTGCAAGACACTCTTAACTAATGATCCAATCTTACAGTACCCGGATTTTACACGTGATTTTATATTAACGACTGATGCATCCAACGTAGCTATAGGTGCTATCTTATCACAAGGCACTAAGGCCTCCAACAAACCCATTGCATATGCATCGCGGACTCTTAACAGCAGCGAGTTGAATTACAGCACCATCGAAAAAGAACTTCTAGCTATCGTTTGGGCAACTAAGTACTTTAGACCGTATCTCTATGGCCGTAAATTTCTAATTCTCACGGATCATAGGCCTTTACAATGGGTAGTGAATTTAAAAGATCCTAGTTCACGGCTTACAAGATGGCGCTTGAAGCTAAGTGAGTACGACTATAAGGTCGACTATCTACAGGGAAAGTGCAACACTAACGCCGACGCACTGTCGCGAATAGAAATTAATAATGAAGAGCTCATGTCGATAGCAGTTAATCCATCTGAAACTGACCCTGAGTTAGATGAATCTCGAACTTTAACCGCTACAGAAACTGGAGCTGGTTCGAGATCTGCCACTGTTCATACAAATAGCGAAAGCCCCATTTTAGAGGTCCCAATTTCAGATGACCCCCTAAATAGATTCACGAAGCAACTAATTTTCAACGTTGTAGGTGACATTAAGAGTAGACCAGTAGTCACTAAGCCGTTTGACACGCACACACGAACATCTGTTCAAATATCTGCATCTAATATAGAGGAAGATATCATAAATGCGATCAAGGAGTACGTCCACCCTAAGATAAAAACCGGACTTTTAATAAATCCTTATTCGGCTATGTACACTATCGTACCTACTATACAAAAAACGTTCAAAAACTCGGCAATGAATCTGACACTAACAAAAACAGAATTAGAGAACGTTAGGGAATATTTAAAGCAGCAGGAAATAATTAATAAATATCATGAGGGGAAGACCAATCATCGCGGCATCAATGAATGTTACTTAGCGTTATCTAATAAATATTACTGGCCTAAAATGCGAGAACACATTACTAAATTAATAAACCAATGCACTATCTGCGGCCAAGCGAAATATGATCGCAGTCCGATAAAGCAACAGTTTAAGGTGGTACCACCCGCTAGCCGGCCCTTTGAATTAGTTCATCTAGATCTTTTGACTATTCAAAGCGAAAAATTCTTAACCATTGTAGATGCATTCTCTAAATATGCACAAGCCTATCATATAAGAGACGGCACGGCTGTTAGTGTGGTTCAAGCCCTATTGAATTACTGTACTCATCATGGTATACCTATCACTATAGTAACTGATAACGGAACCGAGTTCACAAATCAGCTGGTTGCGGAATTTGTGAAGATGCATAAAATTCAGCATCATAGAGTGGCTCCTCATTCCCCGAATGAGAATGGTATTGTTGAAAGGTTCCACTCCACGGTACTTGAACATCTCCGTATTCTAAAATTAGGACAGAAATCTGAATCAGTAATTAATCTTATGCCATATGCCCTTCTGGCTTACAACAGTAGCATCCATAGTTTCACAAAATGTAAACCATTAGAGGTAGTAACGGGACACTATGACCCTCGCGATCCCTTTGACATAGACCTGTCCGCCCATTTAATCCAACAGTACATGACTAATCATAAGAATAAGATGACTAAAGCCTATAACACGATTCACGACATGTGTAGTACGACTCGTAAAGACTTGACAGACCACCGAAATAGAGAACGGGAACCAGAGGTTGAGTACTCTCCTGAACAACAGGTTTTCGTGAAAAATCCGTTTGCTTCCCGACAGAAGTTAGCTCCCCGTTATACACATGACGTTGTAATGGCGGACCTCCCTATTCATATTTATACTAAGAAAAAACGAGGTCTTATTGCCAAATCTAGGCTAAAGCGTCTCCCTAAAAATGCCCAATTGTTACAGGACCCTCGTGATAATTCACTTGCTCCTGGTACCAGCTTTGATATTTAACAGAGAAAAAGTGTTCAATTTAGACATTGGAGAATATTTTGATATAATTAAGTTAGGTTCATATTATGTAGAAAATAATATAGTTATAGTTTTAAATTCCCAATAGTGCTTTCATCGTTGTATGTTATGTATAAATTATCAATTATACCTAACAAACACCATGAGATCCTTACTCCTCCTTTCCCATACCTAGCTATCCATGAGAAAGATTTCAAGCACATTGAGGCTGAATGCCCGAAGACCAGTAAATGGTACCTCTGCGAGGAGAAGAAAAACCAGCAGAATCGATCACCAGACGACTGCATCCAGCATCTCATCTCAACGCAGCAGCGAAACGACGCATGCAGCCCTACCACTATCACCCAGTCCAAGCCAGCATACGAAGAACTCGATGAGAAACACTACACCATCAGTTTCCCTATCTTAACAAAAGTACACCTATCCTGTGGACAAAATCTCTACCAAACCCTACAAGGCAGTTTCCTCGCTATAATTCCCAAGCAGTGCTACTTAGAAACACCAGAATTTACGATATCCAACACCAATGATCGGTTGAAGGGTCAGGTATTGAAGATAATGGACTTGCCCAAGAACAATGTCGTAACCCCATCTGCAACTCCTTCATTCAAACTAAACTCTATCAACCTGGACCAGCTTCACGCCACTAATAGGAAAATAGCGCTACAGTCCCCACTTCACCTGCAGAAAGACACCGAATATACCCTATACCCCACAACGATCCCTATGTATGTGGTTCTATCCAGTGCATGTGCACTTGCTAGCGTCCTTTTATACAGAAAGTATAAACTTAAAAATAATTCACATAAAGAACAGAAAGCAAGTGAAAGCCAAGCTGAACCTGATCACCAAGCAATCTATTCCCTACCATCTACAGGAAGGGTTGACCGCACTCCAACCCCAATCCCAGCTCAATTTACAGCAAGCTTCAATACTCGCTGTTCTTCGGGGAGAGGTGTTACGCTAGGCGCCTCTGAATAAACCGATGACAAGACAATACCTACTTACCGCGCACCTTGAACTGCAGCTTGCGTCAGCGCAATCAACGCGACGCACGACACAGTTACAGAATCACCTAGTTTTAAGATTTTGGAAATGTACTCATTCTGTTCTCACACTTAGAGACTCAATCATTGACAAAATTAATTATAGATTTAAATTAAAAATCTTCTTTCCTTTAAACCCGGTCGGCAGCCTACGTATTTATGTCCACAATAAGAGACAGTAAGTAAGGGTTATTTACCTGTGAGTCCAACCTTCTTGCGGCAAACAGCACACCTGTTCTTTTTCTTCTTGTCCTTACTGGGGTCCTTGTCGTCCGCGTCATTGTCTGAGGTTCCGGCACTGGCCCCACTCGTCCCCGCCCCACTTTCATCTTCCAATTTCTGAAAACAAACATACAAACATGTTAAAAAAATTAGCCTTGTTTCTCAATAAGTTCTCTTCTTACCCTTTCCAAATTAGGTCGAGACAATGGTCGGAAATAAGAACGTTATATCTTAAAAGACGCGTAAATCTGAGTTATAGGTATTACACCAACGCAACGAACCCGTTTGAGGTTCCTCTTGATACCGTCCTGAATGGAAAGACGCTGTTCTTTTACAACGGGAAAAAGCACGTTGTTCGGTTTAGCGTTCCCTTCAGCGACGGTGAGTGTTTCATCTATCATTTTGTTGTGACTTTCGTGTATTTCGACATTTTTCTTGGCTCTAGCGACATCGACCGAGCTGTCTTGGATGACGCTAAGCCGACCGCCCGCGGGTAGGCTGTTATTGGCAGAGTTATCGGGTTTTTTCTTCGCTCCATCTGGTTTCGGCAGCGGCGTGCCATCGTTTATTTCGATGGAGAGGTTTTTGTTCTCGGCGCTTTTGGATCGCGATATTCCTACTCCTTGCTCAGAGTTTTGTCCGCTATTGCTGGACTTGCTGTTGCGACGGAGTGCTTTCTTGAATATCCTCTTCCCCTTCGACTCTTTTTTATTAGGATCATTTTCCATTATGTGTATTTTATGGGTTGGTTTTCAGATTCGACATTTTGACTGGAATATAATTCCTATATAAAGTTTATGATTTTCGGAGAAATCAGAGAAAGGGATGTTTTTGCCATTATTTAAGCTAAAAATGTAAGATTTTCAAAAAATATTTGGGGCTCTAAACGAGGGATTTTGTATATTGTAAACCCTTTACCAGTTGCTATGTAAATATGCCCCTCATCGCCATTGAATGACTCGGGGTCTTCAAATAAATATAAATAAACTTTTACATTTTAAAATTCACTAAACAAACAAGAATTATCAAAATATTATTTGAAAAAAACTCTATCAAAATATCTAAAAATGTTCCTCAATGCGTGTCGTGCAAAAAGTCAGTATGACATAATAGTATTCTTATTTCGAAAAGGCAGGACTATACTCGGATTTTTAATTAGACGAAGCTAGCTGACGTTTACTGTGTTGTCAGTTTTTGATGAAATAAAAATAGTGTTGTGACAAAGTGAATGATTGAAAAAACTCCTGAATGAATGAAATTGCCTCGTTTTTCAAGTGAATAGTTAGTGTGCCGAACTTGACTTGACGTGCTTGGTTGAGGATCCATATAGTTTGCGCGAAACAATATAGCAACAAAATACACAACAATTACCACAAACACAACGTAACGAAAAACTTTACAAAAACAATAACTGAACAGCGTGAGCGCAGAAAAACATTCGTGCTATCAGACCAGAGGTTATAAGGCGAATTACAAACAAAATGGTGGCGTTCATCGGTGTTGGCACTAGTCGCCACGCCGCGCTTTGTAATAAAACGTCAAAAAACTGATTGTACCTAGTTACATACTACAAGTAACTTATATCAGAGCACTTTTATACATTTTTTTATACAAATTTCAATATTATTTTATAGTTTGAAATGATTAACTATTCACTCATTGTTCATTCATCTGATTGAACGAGAACTGAACGCAGCACTATTACTTTAAATGTAGCAACATTATTTTACAAAGTGACATTAGCAACTGTCAGTCGGTATCGTCTAATTAAAAATCCGACTATAGATGTCGTTTTGGATAGGTTGCATTATCGAAAAGGTTTTGTACTTTTATTGCAACGTGCCATTTCTGGTACATGGTACCTTACCTACCTATACATACTTACTGTAAAAGCATGGATAGAAAAAAAGGAATTAGCGAAATAAATCTAATCTCAGAGTAAATAATATATGGCAAAAGGCCTTACCTTTGTTATGATGTGCTTAGGGTAGGTACGATCCAGAATTGACACCACCATAAAATAGGCAGATTAGTTAAAATATAAAAAGATTCGCTTAGCAAACCATCAACAATTATCTGAAGTTTTCGAAGCATTAAGCGTAGATCGAGTCAAAGAGCACTATAAGCGGTTAGTAGGAGCCATAGCCTGATGGACCGACGAAGTTAAATTCGCGGGAAGTCAGTGAATGGAGAGGACTAAGAATCGTTCTTCCTGGAAATGTACGAGGCCATGGTCCAGCAGTGGACTTTTACAGGCCGATAATGATGAGCAGACATAGCGGTCTCCAAGCCATGACAGAGACCTTCTGTTAAACTACATACTCCGTGACCAGAGTTAATCAATGGCTTATACGAATTTACTATGATGACCTACCAGGTTTGAAACACTGAGTGGGAAAGACCGGGACTTGTGACGTGACCGAAAATCAAAAAATAACATTTTTGAAGAATAACTTGTAACTTGTAATCACAGTTCAGTTTTTACTTCATCCTAGTTTTCGCGACACGGTAATGATGAAAATTGATTTCTTTTTGTGTGTTGGCGAGGTCTAAAGCTCACTGAGACACTAGTACTAGACTTATTCGCAAAATACTGTGCTAGCGACCATTTCTCTATTTAATTTCCATGAATTAAATGTTACAACTAACAGTTTTATCACTAAGCGCGACAGACAGATGCAATAGTGAAATCTGACTCATTGTCGCGCTCTTGAGTCTTGACTTAAGCTACTGTCATTCGAGATGCACACATCGGTTGTGTAAACCGATGATGGCCTCCAGCATACTGCGTTGTAATTATTGCATTTCAATGAGTTTGAATTAAATTAGCTCTGCTTTTGTCCAGTAGGAGCGACCCCGCTTTTCGTTCCTAAGGCTGCTGTTTCGAAACTATTCCCGTGTTAAAATCGTTTATAGAGAGTACCGAAATAGGCTTAGAGGCCAGGCGCCAGCCAGCGCATACCGTATAGCACTTGGATGTGCAGTGCATCTTCGAATCTGACAGACATTTTGAGGTGTCTGTCGCTCTCGTACAGGCCCTACAGGTCACGAACGTAAGTGCCTGTTGATCTCAGACGTTTAAAACATCTTATAGATGCATAGGCCTTAACTAACTACCGCAACATAGTCACATATACACACCTCATGGCCTTTCTTATCACATCACATACTTATAAGAGCTCGGTGAGTGACTAATCTGACTAACATACAACGCACAGCCTAGGCCGTTAGTCGTAGCAAATTGAAATTTGGAGGCAACTTGAGATTTGATTTCTTTATGAGGAGTGTAGGTACAATAAGAAATATTTTTAAGAAAATTCAACCCCTAAAGAGGTGCAGCGGAGGGTTAAAGTTTGTATGGAACAAGCTTAAGGGCGTTTGTACACGCTAAGAAAAAACGCCGGGTCTACCCAAGAATTCGTGTCGTAACTAGAAAATAACTGTGTACACTGCTCGCAGCGGTGCACGAAAAAAATCTTATCTGCGCAAGACACGACGCGGCGAACGTTGTTGCGTTTTCGTGTGTGGAAAAGACAAAATTCTTGTCGTCTACACGAAGAATTTGTCTTGTCTGCCGCAGGAACGGCAAATTTTCTTAGCGTGTACAAGCGCCCTAACGCGAACGAAGTCGCGCTGGATTCCACATGTCAGAAGATAAAACAAAGCTTTAACAATCAATGAATGTTAAAAAAACACAGACAGGGCTAACTTTAAGCAATGTTTAAATACTTTTATAAGTGGGCAAACCGTGAAATCCATTTAGTTGTAGACAGGCAGACGATTCAGACTTGGTAGGAAACTTTTCAACTACTAAGTAGAGTATAAACTACTGCATTTTTGATTGTTTTACGAACCTACAGTTACGAGTAGGTAAGGTATGTACACGTACATTATTAACATTTCATTGAAATCATTGTCCTCGCGCACCAATGTCACACGTGTATCGCGCTACTGTTGGAAATACATGGCAACTAATAGAGGTACTACGTCAGTCTAATTAAAAAATAAATAAACCAATTATTGTAGATTATGTAAATGTATTTTTGTTCGTAGAACATTATCAGTTCTATTTCAAAGTACTTCTTTCTTCGAGTATTAGGTTATTGCAATATTTGGTAGGAAGTTGATGGATGAAATGGGCACAGAACGTTTCTTCCTGTTTTATAGGCTTATGTCCAACAGTTGACTTCTTCAGGCTGATGAGCACTCCTAACTACATGAGAACGAGAGATTGCTTGAGCAGTTTTCGTATACTCGGCGTGTCCACATTATGCCGCCTAAATTTATTGAATTCGTTGTTGGTTATTTGCATTATGGGATCATAGGTTATCCATTACTGCTTGTTCATCGAACACATTTGAAGGGTACACTACTGACCAGTAACAACTAGTAGTAATAGTGACTTTCAGGTGCCTCATGGTGTGACTGCTATGTTCATCATACTAATTAATCGAACGAGCGACGCGTCCAAGTTTCGATATTGGGCAAAATGGTTTTGTCCGGCGTCTCTCTGTTCTCGCCTACAGGTCGCATTTTTCAGCCGATCTGGACGAAACTTAGTACACAGGTAATATGACTTTTAAGGTTTTCTTGCCTAGGGGGGAGGGGTACTTCCTCCAAAAAGAGGCAAAAAAGGGGGCTACTGGATATCTGTCAAGTTTAAAAAAAAAATGGAAAAGATCTATTTTTCTTTTTTTTTATACAACTAGCTGATGGAACAAGCATATGGCCCACCTGATGTTAAATGGTAACCATCGCCTATAACAAAGCATTGCCTCGTAGGTCACGAACGTCAGGAACGTGCTCTACGCTGCAATTCCCTGCGTCCATCAACTTGAGGCATACAGATGTTCGGCCTCACGTGCTTAGGCTTTAAACCACTGTTCACTGTTAATAGTAACATTCTGTATAATAAATAAATATAAAAAGAAATATAGTAATTTCACCAGCACCCACACCCTTCAAACTGAAACACAGCAATGCTGCTTCACGGCAGAAATTGGTATTGAGAGAGGTGATGAGTATCACATTTGGTTACTTACGTCACTAACGTCCGAGTGTGCCTGCGGACTGGCGGGTAGGCTAGGCACGGTGGGCGCGGCGGCGGCCAGCGGCGTGGCGACGGCGGCCGCGGCCGGCACGAAGGACGACGACGTCGGCGTTGACGACGGTGGCTGCTGCTTCTTCTTCAGTGCCTCCTGGAATACAAACGCAATAGCCCATAAGTGATTGATTACCAATGTAATGTTAACTGGAAATAGGATATCTCTAATCGAATCAAGCAACAGGACATCCCTAGAGTAGGAAGAAGAAGAAGGAAGATGGCGTCTCATGCGTAGTTGTATTGTTTGCCGTGTATTAAAGTAAAACAGCTATAACCAATGAAGAGTTTTCACCCTATTAGTAAGGACTTCGGAATACGCATAATGGAACTCAAACGCAGGAATGAAACTGGTGTTGCAGGTGTCTATTGGCGACGGTCAGTACTTTTCGTCAGATGGCCCATCTGCCCGTCTGCCAGTTATGGCATAAAACAGAGCTGGGCAGGATCAAGCGAAACGTGTTGACGACAGATGGTGCAAAAGTGAGCGAGGACAGGAAAACGAAGCGTCCAACTTCCAGTAACACGATGGATTGACGATATTGCCAGTGTCGTGGGCAGATGGATGAGGGTAGCACAACATCGTGTGAAATGGCAAGAGCAAAGACAGGCCTATGTCCAGGAGTCAGACAGTCGGGCTCCGGATGTAGATAAAATAAATAATCAAATGACGGAAATGAAGCGAGGTGAGTCGATGATATTCTCGCACGTGTAGTGCATGGACGTTAGCGTAGGACCTCGACTGTGGCGGATGGCACAAGCAACAAGTTCCTTATTCCTTTTAGAGAACGCGAGAGAAGTGGCTCAATTCTGGCTGTTTATTTTAACTTCCCATTCATAGGTTCTACATTTAAATGCTGTTTGAATGTACAATCGTACATCAAACAGGCCTTGCACCAATTCTTGTTGTCACAGCGTCAAGGGCAACAGTTTACCCTCTATTCAACATGAACGGCGTAACTTGGCGAATCTTCCGTTAGTCACTGGCCATTTTCGCAAAGACGCAGAATTCAGGCTCGCCGAGTTGTTAAGACATTAGGGGCTTTTAAATTGATTCAGATCCCAAATATAGATCAATCGCCAAACAAACAAAGTCAGGTATTGTGGAGGCGCATGGCAGAACTGCCAGCCTCGTTATTTTGGTTTAAATGTGATTGAACCCTAGTAGGTATTTACAACCTACCTGATTAGTAGCAAAATGTCAAATCTAGACTTCAACAAGGTCAATATTACTAATCTTACTAACGTAAGCTGCTAAAATTATAGCCTCGGCATGGCTTCGTGTAATTACAGTAGAAAACGACCGCACATTAGCGTGGAATCGCAACGATATTAAGACGCTGAAACCGTAAAACAACTTCTCGCTCGCACACTTTACCAGATTGCACTTCACCCAATCAGTTAGGCCAACTTATAAGCGGGAAAACGTGTTAGGGTCAAAATATTTTTTTGCTGAGCTGTGTGCAATCGGATTGCACACAAGATAATTGCTCGTAATTTTCGAAAAATAAGTCCAGTGAATTATGCGAGCTGGAAGTACAAGGACAGTCTTCGCCTTAAGAACAACATATGTCGTGCATCAGTGCTATTTGCAAAAGCTTGTCAGTCAGTTTGAGCGTGGCCTTTTCGTAGAAAACCTTTGATTATACTCATAGAAAACCTTTATAGATTAAAAATTATATATTCCCAACCTTATAGCTAGTTACTACAGCAGCGTACCAAAATAAAAACAAGTAAAGTTGCAAGTTTAGATAAAAAACAAAGCTAACAAATCGAAAAAAACATGTACTTATTATCTGAATTACTGACGTAACTACCAACATTTTATTGTAACACACCTGCGTGTCGATTCAGGCAACACGGCTCGATTGAGTGATCACTGAATCCGCGTTCCATTTTCAAATTTTTCAAACAAAAATTGACAACTCACATCGATTTTCGCGATCGCTTGAGCGATTTGTGTTGCTAGAATCGACGCCCTGCATGCTGATATTGCCGAGTTTTAAAATTAAGTTATAGTAATTTAGATACAGCAATAATTGAACTATGGCTAAAATTGTACCCGTACTCCTAACGATTGAATAACGTAGACTAAGTTAGGTACAGCGTACATGCATAATTCAACTTTGTACGGTACAACAACACGTAGAAAACAGCTTGCATGATGCAGCTTCATTTCACGTAATAACCAATCATGACGTCACTCGTGTGCCGGGTTTACCTTGTTTATATCAAATTTCTGTACAAATTAAATGAAAGTGTTGGTAATTTAAGTATAATTATAAAGTGCATAATAAGCCCCACAATGTTTTCCTCTACCGTTCGAGAGCGGTCATAGTCAGCTCCGCATGTATTGACCATATTTTACCTGTGGATTAGGCCGACTAAGCTGTCTGGCTGGTATAGGTGCTGGAAGCCTATTCCATCTAAAATCCTGACCCCGGCACTATAGCGCCCCGTAAGTAGGGGCATGAGTACCAGTTGCCCCTGATGCTATATAAATCATCTACAATAGATGCAAAGGCCTGTTTAATCAATAAGAGCTGATATTGTCAACATCGCTCGAAGAACTGTCAACTGTTGGGGAATAAGGGTTCTCGAATGGCGACCACGAACCGGAAGACGAAAAGTAGGGCGCCCACCCACCAGATGGACTGACGACATCGTTAAGATCGCAGGAAGTCGGTGGATGGAAAGGGCTCAGAATAGTTCTTCCTGGAAATGTGTAGGGGAGGCCTATGTCCAGCAGTGGACTTCTTCAGGCTGAAGATGATGATGATGATGATGATGATGATGATTGTCAACATTACTTTTATTTTATTTTTTCGAATGGACTGAATGCTGAAGATCGTCTGACGATTCTTACAGCGCTACCGGACAATTAACAAAGCACTTATAATAAAAAATGTATTTTCGTACTTGGCAAAAGTTATGAGAGCAGGTTTAGTAGGTAGGTTAGGTACTATCAGCAATAGAAGTTGGTTTTGAACTTTTTAAAGCCCCTTTTCTTCGCGTTTGTAGGTTGTAGAAAAATGATACTGGTAAATGGAATATTTACTGCACTTTGAAAATCTACAATTTCTATTAACCATGGGTCAGGATTTGCTCAAGATTTTTAATTATCAAAATGTTAATCACCTTCCGTTCTGATGACTATAATTGTGCGATAACCCCTTCCACTATCATCATCATCCCTTAGAAGCTCTATCGCTAGGTATCTCTACCCCCTGAGACAACAAAAATCTTGAGATATCCGAGGAATATGAGGAATAGTAGAATATCCTGAAGAATCTGGTAGATAAAATATGTCAATAGTAATAAGGCTTAATAGAGCATTAGTCTTGTTCTTTTCATATTATACTAGCGACCGTCCGCGGCTTCAGTCGCTCCATTCCTTTTTCAAGTCCGTCTCTTGGTTCTAAGTTACCTCCCCACCAATTTTTAGCCAAATCGGTCCAGCCTTTAACGCGTGATGGCGTGACAAAGGGAAATAGGGATTATTTTTTATAAGATTGGACAGGAAGAGTTGAAAAAAATAAACGAGGAAAATAAAGTGGTAACTAGCGAAATTGATGTATATATGAAATCCCCACGTTGCTTTTACTCCGGTCTCCAAATAGTACAAAATGAGTCGTTAATAACTTTACGGAAACATCGTCTATAAATATAAGTACGTCATCATCCATTAATAATTGGAACAGAATTTTTAACAACAACAGGCGTAGTCTCATTTGCCAGAACAATGCTCAAGACTGGCAATAAAATAAAAATGTTTTAACAATATGCCTAAGCCTTTTTGCCATTTTTCTCTGAATAAACAATCAAAGAGTACAGCAGAGCGCCCCTGAGACTTCAACCCATTGCGTCAACAAACGGACTACATACCTACACTTCGTCCAAAGTGCTAACTGACTGAATGTCGATGAAAGCACTTACGACCAAGCGGAACTATTTAAATTAATTAATTTAAATGGACACTTATTTAGGCATTTTACATTTGAGAAGAATTAAAACATTTCCTTTTAAACTAGTGGTCTCAAAAACATGAACACCTATTATAGTGAACGTACAATATCAACTCAAATAGAAGTGTCTTCACCGTAAATAGGGCGTCAAGAACAGTGATAGTGGACTGAACACATTCTTCGGTTTAAATTATTTTAAAAATTTAGGCCAATGTGTGGTAACAAGTAGATGAGGCGAAAGAATGCAATCCAATATACGATACAATCAAAATAGCACTAATCGTCGCTTCTTACTGATGAAGTATCAGATTAGACTTCAAACACACAAGGCTTATGTGTTTATGAAATACTTCGCGGAACTCCAAATATGATGTGCGTGGATAGATCTTTTCGGCTTTGTATACCGACAAGGTCTATCCACACTTCAGATCATCAGACAAAAACTTGAAACAAAGAAGTAACCACTTAGGAAGTCAACAACGCGGGTTGAGCTCGAGACAACAGTACAATGTGTGAGTGAGATGTCTAACAGACACAGTTCGTCTCTCCTAATGCCACCTTGTTATGGTCTTGAATTAATACCACTTGTCCGTCCGAGCCGCTGCTAGAGGCGATTCACTGTGTGGGTATTCATAGCATACAAATGCGCAACGTTTTAAAAAGCTATTAATTTATAGTCGTGTTGAGGCACAACTACGCAATATCTTGAGATTAAGAACCGGATGTGTGCGTCCCCGAATGGAACGAATTATAGGAAAAGTCGTATCCACGTAAGAATGCAAAGCTATAGATCAAACAAGCGCACCTAGAGACAGTGACTCACCGGGCGCTCTACGTCACTCAAGCGAGAGGTCGGTGATCGATCATCCTACAAACTAGATTCAAAGACATAATAAACTTGTAACCCCCTTTCAATATATTAATGCAACATTTTAAAAGACACTAAAATTATTTTGAATATTCGTAAACGTTTCAGTATGACCTCTATCTTTACCAGAAACGTTAACACAATTATTCAAAACTTATTTTCTTTAATAGATTTTCTCAATAGTGGGTTTTAAATAAGATATGTTCTAAACCACATCTTGTCGTCTCAGATACGGCAGATACCGCAAAGCCTTGAGACGAAAGTCTATAATCAGTGCGTGTTGCCTGCTAGTGATGACTTATGAAACTGAGACGTGATCGCTAACTATTGATCTCATGCACAAGCTGAAAGTTGCACTAACATTAAAAAGCGGACACAAGTTTACCGATGCTACTAGATGCACCACTTAAACGGTTTTATTACATACATCCATAAAATCACGCAGCTTTCCCATGGGAGTAGGCAGAGATCACGGATTTCCACTTGCTACGATACTGACATACCTCTTTCGCTTCATTCACTCTCATAACATTCTTCATACATACTCCTTGGTTTAAGGAACTTTTGACCAGACTTTCTGGACGGTTTCATTATCAAGATTTCTTTCGTCATGCTTTGAAAGCACACATTCAAATAAGAAAAGCAAGAGGCACCAAGAAAGCAAAGTTACTCACTACAACTGGATCAATAAGGGGCAGTTATGTCCTTAGATCCAACATTATGTAGGTACATAGTGTACTTTTTCAAGCACTTACTAGGGTACAGTATGCTTTTCAAGTTGGCATGTGTATTGTGTATGCAAATACATGCAACCATCATCACACAAAGGATATAAATCATTTGATAGCATTTGCGTGACATCAAGTATCGTTAAAGTATGTAGATAGGTAATAAATAAGCAAGTACGGTAAGTACACAACAAATATTGCACATCGGCTAATTTCGGCTTCATAGAGCGAAGCGTGCGTCAGAAAGAGATAGAGCAGAAAAGCCGATTTGCAGTATTTCTTGCCTACAACTGTAATGGGTGATGTTTACCTTAAAACAAACTGAGCAGAGTCCATCTTGGGATGGGTTTCCGTAGAATCCGCAGCCCGAGCGGCAGAGCGCTTCCATCGGATTCGATTCACGCTCCATTGTTCAAGTCGATAGTTCACTTCAATAACAACAAGTCTATCACTAAAGTTTACACTACAGTACGATTGCACTAACAGTTATATTGCACTTGTTTTCGTAACACACTGTGTTCCACTACTGGTTAGTGACGTGGTGCACTTGTAACGTTTCAATTTAGACGTGATTTTATGTTTCTGGCTTGAATGCGCGGTAAGTGGCTTCCTTGCCAATGAGCTAGCTGTTCCTTTTTTGTCAGGATCGCGGGGGGCCCTGGAACAACCAAATACAATTATTAAACAAATGCAACATATATTAAAATGGTAGTTTAGTTATTCCGCTCAAAACAGCACTTTCAAGGAGTAAAAGCAATATGCTACAACAATGTCACCATCAAAAAGCTTTTTTCAGTAGGAATTCAAATTTGAGATGCTAGCACATATAGTAAGGTCACGAAATAATCAGTCTCCTGTCAATGAGGTCAATACTATAATGTCTTAAATTATTTTTGATATATTTAAGTACTCGTTAAATATATCGAGAAGAATTGAAGACTGGTGTACTTTTTGTGGCCATAAATAATGTACCTAGTAGAGAAAATGATTATAATAATGGGTGTTGTGTTGGTGCTTCCCCAGCTCCGTATCTCGCACGTAACAATGCAACGGCACACAATAACCGTTTAATTATTGTTGAAACAACATTTTGAAAGCGATAATGTATCGTCTCGGCACCGCAGCGCTGCATGCTGTCGTGCCTGTAGGTGCGTGGAACGCGATTATTTCACTAGAAAGTGATATTAGGCGTCGAATATGATTCCGTAGACTGGAAGCAGAACATAATATGCATAACGACAGGTTTGCGTAACAAGAGAGAGCTAATGCTAAAGTGGAACACGCCCGCGAAACTAAGCACCCGCGCCCCGCGCCAAGGTCGCTCCCACTACAAATTACCAAATAGGCACAACGTCGACAACTTTACATTTTGGCGTAATCGAGCCAGATGAATCTTTCGTGAAACAACCTTGCTATGGTACATTAAAAATGGTTAAAAGCATTCGAAAAAGAAATAACAGATGGCGAAACCAGTGCGGTTATAGTTGCTTTATAGTCCCTGCTAAGCATAAATTTACTGCCTTCATAGCTCAGTTGGTAGTAGCTCCACCTAATAATAATTATAAGTATTATATCAGCTTCTGGTTCCCATAGTACAAGCTCTCTACACTCTGCTTAATTTGGGGCATATTTTTTTAAATCATGTGTAAAGTCCACATGTTTATAGAAATTCAGACAGCGGTGGTGTCTACTCTAATTTCTAACCATTGATTTTTACAGATTTATAAACCAACACGTCAGCATGTGCTTTTACCTGATCTGACTAAATGATGACGGACTTTTTATATTAGGTACTTTACTGTGTCTAGCCCCTGGGTGTGCTTAAAATGCAAATGAAAAATAGTCTAAAGAACAGCTTCGCCTCGAACACATCAAAGAGGAAAAAAAATTAAAAGTGATTAAGTATGGAATGTATGTACATGATCACTCGCATAAGTGCTCTAGTGGAGTGAAGTCGGGTCGTTAGCACCGGCCGGTCTCAGTTGGGGAGTCATCGACCGACGTGCACGCAGGGGGTGCGATCCAATGCGCCCGCGCACCCGACACATGGTGCACAAGCACATGGACACCTATTCACACGCACAATCACAAAATCATCAATAATTAAGAAGAACACCCACGAAATTCGATTGGGGTCATGAGCCATATTTAAAAGAAAAATTCATAGTCTACGTAGGCGATAATGAAGGCATGACAAATGAACTGTCTGTGTTGCTTCAAAACATATCCACAGCTCTGCTTTTGCAAACAATGCAACTATTTTATATCATTAACTGGTATGTTGACCAAATAAATCTCGAAGAAGACATAGAGAAAACGAGAGCAAGCAGGAAATTCGAAGGAGTGGTAAACAACGTGGGTTATTTGCAGAAGAGACCGCGAAGAAACTTTGTTTTGAGTGAAAAAAGCGCGGTTTCTGTCAAACAAGAAAAAAATAATCTGGTTTCCTTTCTTTTCTAGTCTGGCCTACTGCCAAGTATAAACAAAACAATTCCGAGTTCAGAGTCCCAGAAGAAGTCGTTATTATGGTGCACCATCAGTTATTTACCGTTAAAGCTATTTATTATTTTTCATCCCACCAGCTCTGAAAGTGTGTTTTTGCTGTTTAATTTCTGACTGGAAAAGCCGTTTTTATCCGCTAGAGGATAAAGTAAATTTGAATTTGGAATATCGTGTTTAATAAGTTTGTGAATACACAACCTATTTACTTCTACCTCCATGGTGCCGAACTTATCATACAACCTTTTTTATTTTGTTAAAAACTCGCACTCGTAACCTTCTTAGTGTGTTACTTTTAGTTGCGCCATGTTCTTTTTTGCATTTAGTAATTTCCTCGCTGAGGTGGGATGAAAAGTTACGTGTTGCACTCGAGTGCAAAGATTTTTCACCTTGTGCTCTTTTGATTCCTTCGCCAACGCTTAGGATTCTAACTTTTAAACCACTCGCTACGCTCGTGGTTAAACTTTAGAATCCTGCGCTTGCTCAGTCATCAAAATTGAGCACTCGGTTAAAAAGCAGCTTTGCACTCTTGTATAACAAATAACTATTATAGTTACTCTTTTCACTTTTTTCAGCCTGGCTTGGCTTTGATTCGCAGTTATGAAGCCTATCCACGATTAGCATATTTTTTAGAAAGCATTCTCAGAAAGAGCTTGCTGGTTGTGCAATGACTGTGGAACCCCTTTATGACGTGTTCAGTCGGACCGGACGTTGCCGTTGGTTCGCCTGACGTCTATTACTCATCAGGATCTCATGTTATTACTGTGAGTATAGTAAAAATGATTCACATCACAAATTGTATTTCAATAATACCAAAAAAAAAAGGTAAGCTCATTATAAAAGTGGTCATAATGTTTTCTAGAATAATCGCGCGGGACGTTCTCATTTTGTTTACGTTACTAGCGAAATCTATAATAATCTGTTTCATTAGAAGTACTGCTGTAGTGGGATACACTCATTTTGTTTAAATCAGAATAACAGGAGCGAGAACGTGGAAGGCAGACAACTCCTTACAAGCGTTACATACAACTGACAAGGCTTTAAACAAAGCGCAAATATATTTGAGTAAAATTGATACAAAATAAGTGTGCCAAGGCGACTACCAGCCTATTCAACCAGTCGGAAACGTGATGTTCAAATATAGCGTTACGATAATGGCGATGCTCGGCCTGCGTTGCCAAATTAATACAGATGTAAAAAATATATTAAATGATAACCTTATTACACGAAAGAATAAAGCAATTATTAAGACAGAGAAACAGCATAGAGAATATGTGATTGTAGATCTAACTTGTAATAAAATGGCAATGCGGTGACTATCATTTAGTTTTGTTAGATTATGCTTTGCACTCACACATTGCCAATCAGATAAGTTTTAAGATAAAGCAACGGCATGTGTGAGAATGTGTTTGTTTAAGTATTGGTCGCGACGCCCGCTGCCGCCAACGTCACGTCAAGACGGTCGGCGCGAACGGGCGCGCTCTGCCCCGCTGACCCACTTGCCGAGTGCTCGCTACGCAATTCGAGCGCGACCCGCCTGCATCACAGTCCACATTTTATTTCTAATCTATTGCAAGTAGATATCGTTGACTGCAAGCGACTAGCAGTACTGATGAAAACGTCATAGCACACTCCATCGCATACAAAGGTTATCTAGAGATCGTTCTACCAATGTTAAGTTTTCTGATCTTCGAACTTTACTCGACTAACTCATACGTTGTCTATTCACAGTACAGCACAGATAATGTTATACAAGGTGCAGTTTTGGATCTGCAAAACATTTTAGGAGGTAATTATGTTAGTGATTCTCGACCCGAATCAACAATAAAATGGGCAGGTATTTTTTTTTCATTTTATTCTTATTAACGTAAATCGGTAAGTGTGAACTCCCCTTTTTAAAACGCGACCAATCTGTACGTGTCCTTAAACTGCGCTTTCACACACACAAACAAACGCAACCGACATTTCTTTCATAAATCCAAACCAAAGCACCAACCACCGGCCGCTCCCTCCCCCCCGCCACCCCGCCACGCCCCCGCGGCCATCGCAAACGCATCGATCGGGTCAATTTATTAGTGTATTTGATGACGCCGGTATGTGCATACGCTTGCAAATTCCGCCCCTCAAGTGCGCCTTCGATTAACGGTCGGGATAGGTACCTACTACCTAATTGTAAAGATGACGGACCAATACCTCAATGTAGAGTTGGTGGAGATGGTCCGCTTGTAGGTATGCCATCAGTGGAGACAATGTATCTCGAGCCATCGAAATGTTCGCGGAGTTATTCCCCAATCGGCAACGTCATCATTGAAATCCCGTGTTTCGGTAAGCACTTAATTAAAGCCTTTGGTTCGAACTGATTTGTAGCTCTCGGACAGTCGTTAGGTACCACACGGGTCGGTACGGGTCAACGACCTTACAGCCCTGCCGTACGGTCGGACAATTAGCAAATAACAAATGGGTATCGTGTTATCAAGTAACTGGTTTGTTGAGGTCTGATACGCAGTCGCCCTGCGAGATTCACTGGCACTCCATGCAGTGAGCTGCATACAGTTAAAAATTCGAACTACATCTAAGGTAAAATTATTTGCTATAAGTTGCTGTTGCTACAACAACTTGTACAGGTCGCGGCACGTTGGTTGAACCTTCGATGCGCAGTAACAGATTTTCGAGTCTAAATCGAAATGCGGTATGACGAGAATCGCGGGGTTCCCCGTAACCATAGCAACGACCTTCATTTTAGTTTAACGTAGTGCCGCGTTCGATTCATAGAAATGTGGACGGAGGGAGACTCGTACAGGCTGACGTCACTGGTCATCGCATTCACGCACACAGTGACATGACACGCGATACCACGCAATGGGTGATTCTGTTTTTTTGAAGAGGGTTATTCTGAAAATCAATAAAATTGAAAAATCGAAAAGAAAAAGTATTATTGATTATTGACTTGGTATCGTATTGTTATATGATTATTTACGAGTCTCCTAACAACCTCCTGAAATGTTTTGCAGGTTCAAAACTGCACCTTGTATAGATCTATCAATAGTTAGTATAACGAACTCGTCCGTTCATTGTCGAATTCTAATGTGTAATGGACGATTCTAGTATCGTATGATCAGTCCTGCCTGCCTGATAACAGTAATATTTTATTGTATGCAGGCACTTCCCACAGCTACTGCCATCTGGTTCCCATAAGCTCTGCTTAGTTTGGGGCTAGTGTTGTGTGGATTATCTACAATATTTTTTATAAATCCAATCGTTTCTAGTCATTGTAGATGCAAAATCAAACTTATACCTATAAACATCGTAACTTCTTGATGGATAACCTTTTACACTGTTCTGCTATAAACTTCTGTCGGATCAATGCCAAAAAATCAGGTGAAAATACTGAGGCGTACTGCTTTGCTCGATTTATGCTTAAGTTTAAAATAAAATACAGGTCTGACCACTCGAATTCACTCGATCAACGGTAACTGTAACGGTACGAGACCAAAATCGTGCACTGCTGAGAAAAATCCTCCAAAAAACCAATCGCAACTTTTCAACAGAAGACCAGATCTAATAGTAAAATCAATATTATGGACATTTTGAAGGGATAACAAAGCAACCTACTACGTTAACAAATAATGTAGGACGAACCTAACTAATAGTGACAACTCAACACGCCGTAGAAGTAAAATAATTACGAAAACTAAGTATCTAAAACAAGCATCGCCTTGCTTTTCATAGATAATATAGGTAACTACGAGTCTATGAGTAAATTGAGTGTTATACATAAATATGGGATAACTAAAGACAAAAAACCACCAGCTTTGTTATCAAACAAGAACTTGAATACCAGTAGACTAGACAGTGACGAACCCTTAACACAAAGACTCACAAACACATCGAAAACAAAGACACATTCTAACAACATACGGTGCGGAAACAAGATTCACGACGAAGACAACGCAATTCGAGGTCAGGTGATTTTCTTGGTGCTTACCTACTTGTTTATAAGTTAAAAATAATAGAGTAGTAATAAAATAACCACAACACAAGCTAACAAGTGCCTAGGTAGATAGATGTAAGCGGAAACGTCACTGACCAAAAATAGACTAGCCAGGGTCTTCTGGTTAACCTTCCGCATGGTTTCGCATACAGGAAGCTGGTATCGGACGTTAAATCAATCTTCGTGTTTTACCACGCATCAATCAATAAATGATATATCTCGTTGGAGTAGGACAATGACATCAGGATTTGAAGGAAAAATTTGCGTCACTCAGTACCAGATGACGCGGCGACAATCGAAACACGCACGGCAAGATGGCTGCCGCCGATCACAGCGTCAGCTGATCGCGCTCACTCAGCGCAGCTGTGCTGTGTGACAATGTGAACAAGGTGCTTGTATCCTCGCGCTCTTAGCGATACAATCATATGTCTGTCTCGTTCGCGCCACCTCTATAGCACAATGGACGTGCTCACTCATTGTTTAAAACAACACAATACATGGCTACAACCTGCGCTAGCAGATTGAAGAATGTGCAAAAACCTATCAAATAATTTACAACAAGAAGCTTTATAAGTTAAAGAATATTAGTGCCACCATACCACAAAGCAAAAACAACGCAAGTAACCACCAACCTATAACATCATTAAACTGAGATGGGGAAAACCAACCAACGACGATTTCCTGGACAAACATTGAAAACTGAGAAGTAAGAGAAATAATTGTGAAGTTTTTGTTTAAAAAACGCAACACATCAACACTAGTGCACGAGAACATAGCTCTTTTCTAGTTATGCTAATAGTAATGGCTGTTTATAATATTGACAGTAACTGTGCATAGTTTTAAACTAGTTTATTTGGCTCTCAAATATGACGTCATACATTATTGGTAATTTGTACGCATTAGTTCTTTTTATCGCTTCAAATTCTCTGATTATCCTCATTTTAAAAAGAAGTGTGTATCCACAACAAAGCCACATTTAGTTGAGTAGCCGTCCACTTTAATAATAAAAAAAAAATTGTAGAAACTTCTCAAAGATTTCCCATCCCTACCGATCTATCCTTAAAATGTGGATGATACAAATCCGTTGAAAGTTCTACAGGCGCGGACGTTGACCTTCTGACACCAAGGTCAGACCGGCGGCCTTCAAACAGCCTAGAGACTACTACCTCCGGCACCGGCTTCTCTCGGGCTCTTCACGAACGCGCACTCCAACACCACGCACTAACGACATTACCCACCTTCGAGCATGATCCCATGGCCACGTAAAAATCGCGATCCAAAGCGGTTCAAAGTCACTTTAACTATTCACAGACACTTTTGATAATATATAACGTAGCACTGGCACTAATTCACACTATTATCTGAGCAGATAAAGAGTATTAGGCATTCCTTGTGATGAAAATCGTATTGTATCACGTAGCGAACGTGTTGGCCTCGACGATACGAGCTCCGACGCGCTCAGCGAGCTGAGAACTGAGCGAGCGAGTGGCAGGCAGCAGCGGTCGCCGCGGCCGCCTGCAACTATTCGCGTCATTCGCGTTCTACACGCGCACGCACTCACCGACACAAACAAGCCACTGCTCGGTGGATAGTACGTATACGTACCTCACCTAGCTGATAAACACACATGTGCCGCGCCGCTGCCTGCTCAACAACACTCATCTCATGTCCACGTACGCTACAAGCGATCAGTTCACAGCTTCACTATGCAGCAACAGTGGAAAGGAGACTACCAGATTCTTTATCGAAAACTAAAGCCACTTTGGAATAACTATGAGTCATGCGCGAGAGAACGAAAACTGATGTAATTATTCATCGAATTGTGGAATCAAAATGTGACTCGTCACTTTCTTCAAAGCAAAACAGACCTTTTGAAACAATATTGGTGTTTTCGAAAGAATGCATACAATTTCATCATCATCGAATTCATTAGACTCGATGCCCGTGTAATTAGTATAAATGATGATCAATCAGTACATTCTATCAGACAGAGATAGAGTATGCTCTAGTTCGTGAAAAGCACGAGTAACATAATGACAAGTACGTCATTACACATAATTCGTTAATATGATTTCTAGTCTAACCTACAAATGAATGGTCACAATACAACCGATTCTGTTCCCTTGAACACTTGAGAACTTAGGTGACGTTACAGAGAGTGCTCAACCCAGTCAAATTTACAGCGAATTTACTTGTTCTGGTGGTGGTTTGGTTTTATGGGGATTGGTAAGTTCAAATAAACTAAAGGTTTTTTACAGTTCTTTAAAGTTTGTTGTGTATTTTATTTTACGAAATCAAAAGTACAACGCTCCCGAAGACGGCAATAAAATTAATTATTTGAATGTCGTACAAAGGTCTATCAACCTTGGAAATAGCTGTACTCGGCATAGCTTGAAAAAAAATGTTTTTGTTTATATTGTTAAAAACACATCAATTAGTATTACAATAAATTATTGTTGTTTAGTCAGAAGTTTATTAATAACTCTCACTCAGACAAGTCAATAAATCAACTAAAAATCAAGAATCATGAAAACAAAAATGATAAAATTGTATGTAAATAAGTTTGTTTGCGTTTGATTATGTTTACCGTGAACACTGAAACAGCTACAAAGTGCGCAGTTGTGCGAAATTTCACGTCGTCATTGTCAAGTTTTATGATAATGTAGAATTAGTTTCGAGAAGACGTGATTATAAACAAAGGCACGCGAGGAGTGCGTCGCAGACCGCAGCGGCAAGGCAAGGTGGCGAGGCCACGGCGCGCGGCGTGGCAGGCCATCGCAGTCCGCAGACAAAGCCCGGCGCGAGTCGTCGATCTCCCCCGAATTAGTCCTGGGCCAGGGCGCTGACCTCCGCCACGCACACAACGCCAGCCCGCGCCCGCCACCGCAGATTCACCAATTTTACGATATCCAAGCACCATTCATTCACATGCTCTCCCTCTTTACGACGAGATTTGAAAACAATTTATGTAATTAAAGTTTTGGTGCTGATCTTCTTACTTACTAGGTTTTGTGTTCTGTTTAGGGTCTTTGTTTTTATTATTTACTAAACATTGATGGACATTTTAAAAGGAATCGTCACAGAAAAGAAAAGTACTACATCCGCAATCACTTAGGTACTCGCTGGTAATACCTACCCATGAAATTCTGTTTGTGTAATTTGACTAGTTGTTTCTTGTTATCAGCTAAACGTAGTTTTTTTTTATTATGACCAAGATAACTTGAGTATTTACCGAAATATAATCACAGAAACACGACTGGTAACACAAATTATTTCTAGGTATTAAATTTGCATGATAAAATAATCATTGCTAATTAAGAGATTCCATGACTAATTTTACGATCATTGTTCTAAATAACAAAGCTGAAGTTAAAACAAAGGATCAAGGCGCGAAGAAAGAACTAAGGGAGTGCACTAAGGTCGATGTTACGAGCACGTGGAAAGAGTAATCACCTTGCGGGTGCGTTGCGTCGCACACAGTTGAGACTTGAGTATCGCCCGCCCGCCACAGAACAAACAACAGTTCCCACACTAATAGCCACAGAATACGAACTAATATCGTCACGTGTTGTGGCCCTAACTTTCAGACACTTATTTATTTGGCACACTGTTCTAGTAGCTGAAAATTTAAAACGAACGCGCCTGTGAAATGGGTGTATTAATCCCGAAGACAACGACGCTATGACGTGGTTTTGTACATACAATATTAAAGATATGCAAGTTCGTAATGGAATGTTATTTTAGCCACGCTCCTCCAAAAAAACACGTCCAGCATAAATAGGACGTGGTTTTATCGTGTTAAAGCAGCCTTAGTCAGCAGAAGGCGGAAATAGTAACTCTTATTAGGGCATTGGGCTCGGTCGATAATAATTTAATCTTCACATTATTGGAACTCGTCACAGACTTATTTTTTTTTAAACTACCTAATGATATATTAAAATGTTGACTAGTTTATTGTGGTTTAGAAACGTCCGTAACTTCGGAACCGTATAGAATTGTGTTGGTATTTGCTGTTGTTAGTATCAATCTATAGTTGTTTGTGCCTACCACCATGGCAATAAATATTGCACATCGGTTTTTCGGCTTCGTAGAGCGTTCTCTTTCTGACATACACTACGCTCTATGAAGCCGAAATTAGCCGATGAACAATATTTGTCGCCTACTACTACTTCTATTACCACATTATTTTATGGCACAAAAAATTATGTGATGAGATGACAACATCCTTAATCTCATTTTTAAGAATGAAGACATATTCCTTCAGATCACTAGATATTATTTGATGTAATCCTGTCACAATTTTAACTACACCAGCTATCTCAAAGGTTTATTGTAAAAGATAAGTAATTGGGCTATTCAAATTACATAATATGATGAAATATAGCTACTATTTATGAAAACTTAAAAGCAAAAGCGTACATACCTGATGTTGAAATAAGGAATTTCGTACCAAACAAATGTCTTTCCAAGTGCGTAGGCCCTTCAGTTCACAACCAGGCGACACCACGTCTGTGCGCTTCAGGTAAGCATCCACCCGCATCACAATAAATGGTTACACCACCTGCAAACCACAAACTATCTTATAATACAAACTATATTGCACTGGAAAATATATAGATTTCTAATACAATATCCAGACAGATATCAAACATCTATGTTTACAACAAAAATGTTCGTTCTCCATGGGGATTGAGCCCACAGCCTACAACGCAAAATACAGAGCTAATATAACTGAGCTGTGAGGGCTGTCAAAGTAAAACCTAGATGCAATTAAACACAAATCAATTCATATCTTGGTTTCTTATTGATTTTATAGTGTTTACTACACTTATGGAAATCACTAAGATTTTTATAATGTACCAAGGGGAAGGTCGAGGGTTCTTATCCCGCTCGGCTCTTAACTTTTGGGACATTATAAAAATCTTTGTGATCTTGGTTTGTACTACTCAATGGTAATTGAATTGCCCTGAATAGTGCTAGATGCAAACAAAGTGTTTTGAGTAAGATGCTTTCCTAAACAAATAGTAATTTCTGTTCATAGGAGTAAAGAAACATAGATAAATCATATATGTATTTGACAGTGATTTAACTAGGGTTTGATTAAAGCAACAACTATTGTGTTCAGATTATCACATTTATTTATTTTCAGCCTATCTTGTCCCACTGCAGGGCAACAGCCTCCCAACCTTTATTCCAAGCTTTTTCAGTCCATTGCTAGATTGGACCAGTCTGGTAGATGTACTAGATATCATACAGTCACATAGATTTTTTTAGAGATTATTATAATATTTTCAAACCCAGGTTATAACAGTCAAAAACTAAATCAAACTAAACATTTATGGACATTTGGTTAAAGTTTGTTTGTGTGTGTGGTTTTGTTTTATTAGTGTATTGTACTACTATCTGTTTTCCACAATTTATCTTGCCATTAAAACAGCCACGGGCTGATAAGAAGTCAGTAGAGTTATCAGTAACTTATCAAAGTGCCTAGGTGCGGACAAACACACAAACCTACCAAATCAAATACCTTTAGAGGTTACTTCATATACCAAGTTGACTATACAATAAAAATGAAAAAAAACTGAGCATCAAACTACTGACTTACTACAAACTAATTAAGTTACGTAGAGTTTTGAATAGTGTGGTTTAATGTACTCTGAATAAGACTATCTACAATGCTCAACAAACTAGCAAATAATACATGCATTATAATAATAAATGCCGTTATTAAAAAAACAAAATGCCGGACAAAACCCCACTCAGTAAACATTATACAATCCTTGGTTATAAAAGTTGTAGTATTTGGATTATCACTAAATATAAGCAAACACTAAAATATGCCATTTAGGCAAGCCAGCTTTGCTTGTATGTATACTAAAAGTTTTACATACAAAAATAATAAACTATATGGAATCAAAATAAAAATATGATAATAATAAAAAAAATATTGTGCAAAAAAACAGCTATTTATAGACATTTTGTAAATTAGTTAATTTTTGTGTGAAATAGGTTTCTAATAAAAAATAAACAAATACCTACTGACTAAAATTAAGAACACCAAGAATATTAACCTACTTACAAGAAATAAATTTCCAGTTTAAATGTAGCTCATACCCACAATGCCTATAACGTCGTTCCATCAGTACTATGTTTGAAACTTCCAAACTACTTTCTTGACATAGACAGCCTAGACAGGGATGTCCACCTGTTGGTTGAAAATAAATATATGGTTTCAGCAAGTATTGATAAATAGTTCTAAATCATTCTTAGCAAATTAAACTGGAAGGGCACCAAATTGGATTCAATTATCAAATTCTACGAGTCAAACATTGCATGAACTAGTCATCTCTGTCTTCAAATACTACACAGCACATTGTTCAAATTTGTTAATGAATCCACTTGATAGCCATTTATATGCATAATGCTCAAAATCTCAAAATAATGCTTACTTTTTACATCAACTAGTTAAACTAAAATAACGTCGAATTTCGAGCTAGAGGACCAGCTCCATCCAACAATCGAAAACCACGCTACCTACATAATTATTTACAGGAAGTAGGTAACACTGAAGGCAGGTAGGTGTCTAGGAAAACAAAAAGTTGCGTTGGGATAGTATCTGGGTGATAACTTCACAGAACACAAACAGAAATATACGAAACTATTGATGTAATTTTTTTGTGAGTGAAGCAATTTTACAGAAAACGCCTCAGCCTCCCAAGGTGGTTCATACAAAAAAATGCGTACTGGTACCTACCATTTGGCCAAGCAATAAAGCTGGTGCAATGAAATCCAACACAAAGGCAGGGCACTCAACGAACAAACTTGCTAAAGCACACTCTTACGCACAAGTATTGACGATAATGTTCCAAAATACATGAGTAACAAAGAAAATAATGATGAATTTAGTAATTGGCATTCACGAAGAAAATGGCGTCATATCACTAGTCACGGAACAAGGTACAATTTCGTCATACATAAACGTGTAAAATGACGATCAAGCATCACAACTAAATGAGAACATGGTTAATTTACCATTGGCTCGGTTACGTTTACTTACTCACTTTGAATAAAAGTTCCAAAGAAAATCATCCAAAAACTCAAGACATTGATGACAAGGCACTCCACTCACCCACAGTTTGCAAAACCAGACTAAAATCACGTGATCAAAAATGTTACCACAGTATAAAATTTGTAACGTGTTTGGTAGGAGTTTTCACACGTTCGTAGCCAGCGTTTCCCTTTAATTTCTGTTTTAAAAAAAGGACACATGGAATGGAAGCAGGCACGTGAGGGCAGACAACTGTGCCACACGCATGTGAATATTAATTTTTCAGCTGCAAATTAAAAATGCTACCCAAAGTCACTATTCCAAGTGGATGAAGTCAGCTATTCATAACTACAACTAGAATATTTATTTATTTATATAAATATTCTAGTTAGAACTAAAGAATACACAACAAATTAGATTTAGAGAGCCAATTAGAGGTTCTCACGGGTAATACTCATAAATTCACCCGCATTCTAATATATATTACAACACAAACTTAAACAAAATTATGGTATTCCTCAGAAGTTTAATCCCCTCAGTATAATACTTTGTCCCCTTTTGGGATGATTTTGCGAAAAATATTGAAACATGTAGTACTTATAATATTTACTTTTATTTAGGCTTTTTGTATGATAAGATATGTGTACAAAAATCTTTAAATACCTATTAATTTTATGATCCATAACTTGAGTTATTAATTGCCCATACAACTTTGCAACCAGAATTTCATTTCACCAATATATTTTTTGAAACCAGACATGACTTATGTATTTCCCAAGGATATACTCCTTACCAAACATTAGAAATAAGAAATATAAATTAAATGACCTCATAATTTTCAACCCACTACTTTTCTCTCCATCGGGGATGTTTTACCAAATTGTTGGCTGCCAAGTAGCTGCCCACAGGACGGCCCGCACGATTGTGGTGTTGTGATATTGTGCAGTAGAAAAGGAGTAATGATGAAGTGGTAGAAAGTTTAAATTCTAACCGAGTAATCTGGTTTTTTAATTCAAGTCCCATTTTTTTCTCTGGTAACTTTTCTACGCTTCTTTGTTGTTCACTGTAGGTATGTCAAAGTCAAAAAACAAAAACGAAAAAGTGAAGTTTGCTTGTCAACGTCATTTTGGTGCTTAAGCCTTTCTCTGCCACTGTCAAAATAGATTGTACCTTGACACGTTTTAAAAAATTCAAACCTTCAAACAAAAAAAAGAAGAAAAAATAAGAGAATTACTCTTGTGCGTTTTGCCGGATTATAAAGGATTTTTGATAAATTAAAAGGGTTAAGTCGTCTTCTAGTGAAACTATGCCTACGATCTCAGTAAAACGTGATGCCCTCTTTACAGCGTTCGAGAGAACTTACAGTATGTTATTTTACATCAAATAAATAGTTATTTAATACAGAATAATTATAAAATGCAACACTTCCGAGCTTGCTATCTTTTCAGCTGATGACGAGTTCCAAGACCTTTGCTTCGAATTTGGACTGGAATTAGATGAAGTCGTAAGTATGATAATTCATGCTATTTTTGCAGTTTTTCATACAATTTGGTGATGGAATAAGCATATCGCCCACCAGATGTTAAATGACAACCATGGGCTCTATCAAATCCTTACACCAATTTGACATCATAATATGTTGTTCAAGTTGTGAGAATAAATGACCAAAAATTGTAACTGTCACTTTTTCTATTTCAGACTACAGAGAAACAGATGTTGATGAAAGAACAAGGTGACCAAGCGGGTGCTGGAGTGTCGGAGGAAATCCTTTACAGAATAGACATCCCTGCCAATAGATATGATCTACTTTGTTTGGAAGGCTTGGTAGATGGCTTACTGGTGTTCCAGGGGAAGTAAGTCCTGGGCGTCAATTCCAGCAACACATTTGAGTGATCGTCGAGTGATCGCTGAATCCCCATTCCATTTTCAAATTTTTCAAACAAAAATTGACAATTCACATCGATATACGCGATCGGTTGAGTGATTTGTGTCTTTAGAATCGACATCCAGGTAATAAAAACTAACAATAGTCTTTCACTTGAAATAAAGGATCACTAACTGTATGACATACATTGTCTTACGTCTCACTAAGATACATTTCAATGTTTGATCAAAAGAATTGCTAAAAATGGGCATTCTAATAATAAAAATGTTTATCTCAAGAAAAAGCCTAAATAGGTTTCTGTAGTAAAAATGGGTGTGCCTCAAGGATCTATAGTAGGGCCATTATTCTAGAATTATTCTCAAAACCAGAAACAGCCTTACAACATTGATGGCAGCCCCAGGCATGGTAAGAATCCCGTTTCAGAGGCTCATTCTCAAGTCCTCTAAAAAAGGCTCTAAAACCTTGCTAGATACCCCTCCTTACAGAAGTTGCATCTTTTTCTAAAAAGACACAATATAGGCATAGTGCTATCATAGTAAATCATTTGTAATACATACTTAGAATACAATATAACACCCAGATAGGGAACAAACATCTGTGTTCACCACACAAATATTTGTTCTCGGTGGGGATCTATTACCCACGACCTACGGCTCTGAAAACAGAGCTACTACCAACTGAGCTGAAAGGCCAGTCATGGTTAAATCAATGAAGAATGTGAAATCAGTGAAGATATTGGTGAAAGTGGCTTTTAGGTTAAGTACTAGATGTTTGTTTACAATATTCCACATTGAATTTGGCTGGACTATAGTTATCTGTTCTCAATTCCAGGAAGGCACCTCCTGAATACAAGCTAACAAAGTATGAGGATAGTCACGCACTACACCTGACTCCAGCCACTGCCCAGATAAGGCCATATGCTGTTGCAGCCGTGCTCAAAGGCATTAAATTCACCAAGGAATCTTATGACAGCTTCATTGACTTACAGGTAGCTTGGCACTGATTAATCCTAGCTCATAGTCTTTTTGTTGGCTAATTCATTTTGTACCTGGCATAATGGTACCCCACGTGGTAGGGGCCGAACTACGAACTACGACGCAGAAGACAGAGAGAGTTACTAAAAAAATAAAGAAAAAGGAAGGAAAGAAAGGGAGGCAGGTACAGTTAAGGGCATTTTAATATTAAAAGGATCAGCAACGCGCGAGTGATGCCTCTGGTGTTGCAAGCGTCCACAGGCTATGGTAACCGCGCTCCATCAGGTGGGCCGTACACTAGTTTGCTAACATAGTTGTATAAAAAAAAACTACCAACTGAGCTGAAAGGTCAGTCAATTAGAGCCAATTTAGTCCAATATGTTTTTTATATTTCAGGACAAATTGCACCAAAACATTTGTCGCAAGAGGACGTTAGTGGCCATTGGCACCCACGATTTGGACACCATCCAGGGTCCATTCATCTATGACGCGCTGCCCCCAGACCAGATCAAATTCAAGGCTCTTAACCAGCAGAAAGAGACCACGGCTCCGGAACTTATGGAGCTTTATTCTGTAAGTGTGTACTGTCCTTCAGAGAAGTCAATATTACAATAAATGAAAACTCGATCTTTTAATCATAGAAATATCCCCACGAATTTAGAAAAAAACCTTTCTTTATAAATCCGTATTGAAATTGGAGTTCCTGTTTCAGACTAATTGGTCACAAATAATAATGAGCCTGTGTTCATGAACTTAAAAGGCCAATTTTCTAAGTCACTGTGAACACTTTCTCCGAAAAAATATATTCTTATCTGCAAGTGAACTGTTCTTTGAGAAATAAAATAACTTCAAACCGAAAAGGACATGATACACAAGCATAGGTTACAATATCATAGGTTCCGTCATCATCATCTCGAAGAAGAAAGGTCAACTACTAAGCCCTTTTCATCCACCAACTGCCCGCGATCTTAACAATGTCATGGGTCCATCAGGTGAGGGTTCATAGGTACTGTACTTATTCCGTTCTAGCAATCCGCCCAGCTTGAAAAAAATCAGGAGCTTTGATTTCACCTTTTCTTTTCTAAATGGGATACGTGCGACTGCGAACCCAGGGCGGGTCGCTAGTAAAAAAAAATTGCCTGTTACTCAGTGAAAATACAGCTTTATAATGGTGAAAGAATTTTTGAGAACAATAAATATTTGTTCTCGATGGGAATTGAACCCACGACTTACGGCGCAGAAGGCAGAGCTAATACCAACTGAGCTGAGAGGCCAGTCAATTGATGATGATGATTACAAAAAAAAATTTTTCGTCCAATTTTAGTTTATATTTTCTATTTTCTTCCAGTCGCACGCCCAACTGAAGCAATACCTTGGCATCATCCGCGACAGTCCCGTGTACCCGATCATAAAGGACAAGAACGGAGTAGTACTGTCCATGCCGCCAATCATCAACGGTGACCGCTCCAAAATCACACTAAACACTACCAACGTCTTCATTGAATGCACCGCTACTGATCTTACTAAGGTAAGCTGTTGCTTTCGGGGAAAAACGCAACTGTCGCCAACACTCCGCGTAATCCCCCGTAAGCGCAGGGAGTGAACTGACTTACGTGGTTTAGTCATAATAAGTACTGGCAGAATCTCTCTGATTCTATTTCTACAGCTGTAAAGAAAGCTTTGAACGCTTTGCTCCGCCAGGGTAGGCAAGACTACCCTGGTCTGGTTGTTGGTGTCTATGAGCGACGGTGACCGCTTGCAATAAGCCAGTTTGTCTATCTTTTACATAGAAAAAAAAATTGACAAGAAATAATTGAAATGGCTGGCTGAAACTTTTGGACGACCTCAACACTCCGTGACTAGATTTAGGCACAAGCTAAACGAACTTGTCTACTGTGAGTTACATTCTATTGCTGCATATAATTTTCTAACCAATCACCTTGAGCAAATATTCTAGACTTGACTGCTCTGTTGGTAGTAGCTCTGCCTTCTACGCCGTAGGTCGTGGGTTCGATCCCCACTGAGAACAGATATTTGTGTGTTGAACACAGTATTTTTTCTCTGTCTGGGTGTTGTATGTTTTTGACTGGCCTCTCAGCTCATTTGGCAGCAGTTCTGCCTTCTGCGCCGTAGGTCGTGGGTTCGATCCCCACTGAGAACAAATATTTGTGTGGTGAACACAGATGTTTGTTCTTTGACTGGGTGTTGCATGTATTTATAAAAATAAAATGTACCTAATTATAAGTATGATATCAGCTATCTGGTTCCCATTGTACGAGCTCTGCATAGTTTGGGGCCAGATAGCGGTGTGTGAATTGTCCAGAATATTTATTTATTTATTATTCAGGAGATTTTGAAGACTTTGTACCTCTGACAGCCAGTTTATAGATCACTTTATTCGCAGGCAAAAGTGGTCCTCGACACAGTGGTAACAATGTTCTCCAAATACTGCGCGTCGCCATACTCTGTCGAACAGTGCAAGGTGTATGCTCCCGACGGGACGTATGAGCTGTACCCAAAGCTCAGCTGTCGGGAGGAACTCATCAGCGTGAGCAAAGCTAACAGCTACATCGGCATCAGGTAAAAAGCAAAACGTGACTTGATAATGTATTGTCACTTATAAACAGCGCTGGAAGAAGGTGGTGTGTTCGCGCATGCAAAACCCGCACCTATTTGGTGGCATGAGGTCTGTGTTTTGCATGCTCAAACGCACCCCACAAATATATAAGCTCACGCCAACTACGAGTACCTACATAAAACATGTATCTATAATATACATACCTACCTAGTCTATAAACCTCGGCCTAACTCCATGTTGCTTTACCCTATACAGGGTCCATAAGATACTGACTTAAGAACTATGTATGTACCTAAACTAAACGATGTGTATCCAATAAATATATTGAGTACCTTCTTCCAGCGTTCTTTTTACGTTACGATTTCGATACTGGTTGGAAACCGAAACCACAACCGAATACAATGAGGAAGGTAAAGCTACGACCAACTGAACAAATTTACTTAACTTTCTAGTGAAAGCGGCGAGAAGCTAGCAGCATTGCTCTCACGAATGTGTCTATCCGCGACTCTGGAGGAAGATATCCTGAGGGTGCGGATCCCACCGACGCGGCATGACGTCATCCATGCCTGCGACGCATACGAAGATATCGCTATCGCTTATGGGTAAAGTTAACTACATACCTACATACATCCCAATCAACATTATGTACCAAAAAATATACAGTCGACGAAAGTATCTCCTTAGTTTGTGAGCCTTGAGACAATAACGAGGGTATACCCCTACTAATTTCGGCTTCATAGTGTACGCCAGAAAGAAATAACGCTCTACGAAGTCGAAAAGATGATGTGCAATATTTATTGCACATCATCCCCCTTTATGTTCGAAGTTGAAGTTAATAAGCGAATACATTTCCAGATATAATAGTATAGAGAAGCGGTCGATGCCGATGGCGACGGCGGGCGGACAGGAGCCGCGCAACAAGCTGACGGAGCAGCTGCGGCAATGCATAGCGCAGGCCGGATACACGGAGGCTCTCACCTTCACACTGGTAAATACAATAGTATAGAGAAGCGGTCGATGCCGATGGCGACGGCGGGCGGACAGGAGCCGCGCAACAAGCTGACGGACCAGCTGCGGCAATGCATAGCGCAGGCCGGATACACGGAGGCTCTCACCTTCACACTGGTATACATATAATATAACTCTATAGCTGGAAGGCGGATTGCATGCTTGCTTTCACTAAAAATAGAACATTTTTGAATAGAAGATTTTTGACTGGCCTCTCAGCTCAGCTGGCAGTAGCTCTGCCTTTTGCGCCGTTGGTCGTGGGTTCGATCCCCACCGAGAAGAAGAACCTTGTATATTATTACCATTTTAGAGTACTGGCACATTTTGAGACAGGAAAAGTAATTGGAGTGCAACTGGATTTGAACACAACCTTACGGTCGAAGGCGGGGCCGTTACCACTAGGCCACCAGAGCTTGTAGTGACTTAGGCATTGTTTATTTTAATCTTTATTTTCTTCCCACAGTGCTCCCGCGAAGATGTTTCCTCAAAACTAGGCCTGAGGATAGAAGATGTTCCTGCGGTCCACATCTCCAACCCTAAAACCTTGGAGTTCCAGGTCGTAAGGACTGTTCTACTGCCCGGTCTGCTTAAGACTATAGCTGCCAACAAGAAAATGCCTCTTCCTCTGAAGTTGTTCGAGATCAGTGACGTTGTGCTAAGAGACTCATCGTCAGGTAAACACCAAAACCTAGCTAAGACCAATGATTTTCAGGTTGCTAAACTTATTGCTTAGCCGCTGACGCTAAAGAAGATTTGAGGTCAGAAATGAACCGACATCCAACGAAATGATGCTTTTGCTTGTTCTTATTGAACACGTTTCTGAAACAATTTCTTATAAAAAGTTTGATACTAACAAGGAACAGCGGTCACATTTCATGTTACCATCACTTTTTTGACCACTATTTATCTGATGCCATGCTATATAGTTTTACAAAGCGAAGTCCCTTCCTATTCGGCATCTCATGTTTATTACGTCAGCATTCATTCTCGTTGCAATCGTTCCTTGTCAAAGATAAGTATTGTCCGTCCGTTCCGTTTCCGTTTTTAGGGTTCCGTAGCCAAATGGCAAAAACGGAACCCTTATAGATTCGTCATGTCTGTCTGTCCGTCCGTATGTCACAGCCATTTTTCTCCAAAACCGTAAGAGCTAGACTGATGAAACTTGGCGAGTAGATGTATTCTGTGAACCGCATTAAGATTTATACACAAAAATAGAAAAAAAACTATAAATTTTACTACTACTAATACTTGAAACTGAAACTCAAAAAATTTTTTTTCATCGAACCCATACTTGTGGGGTATCTATGAATAGGTCTTCAAAAATGATGTTGAGGTTTCTCATATCGTTTTTAGGGTTCCGTAGCCAAATGGCAAAAACGGAACCCTTATAGATTCGTCATGTCTGTCTGTCTGTCTGTCTGTCCGGCCGTGTCACAGCCATTTTTCTCCGAAACCATAAAAGCTAGACTGATGAAACTTGGTGAGTAGATGTATTCTGTGAACCGCATTAAGGTTTTTACACAAAAATAGAAAAAAAACTATAACATTTGGGGGTCCCCATACTTGAAACTGAAACTCAAAATTTTTTTTTTCTTCGAACCCGTACGTGTGGGGTATCTATGGATAGGTCTTCAAAAATTATGTTGAGGTTTTTAATATCGTTTTTTTCTAAAACTATAAATTTTGGGGGCCCCATACTTGAAACTGAAACTCAACAATTTTTTTTTCATCGAACCCATACGTGTGGGGTATCTATGGATAGGTCTTCAAAAACGATGTTGTATCTTTTTTTTCTAAACTGAATAGTTTGCGCGAGAGACACTTACAAAGTGGAAAAAAGTTGGTCCCCCCCCCTCTAACTTCTAAAATAAGAGAATGATAAAACAAAAAAAAATATATGTTGTACATTACTATGCAAACTTCCAACGATATTTGGTTTGAACGCGATCTAGTCACTAGTTTTTTTTTTATACGTCAAAAATCGTAAACCGCAATTTACCTTTCGACGAACTACAAAAACCTTTATATTATGTTATTTGATGCTACGGAACCCTTCATGGGCGAGTCCGCTTCGCACTTGGCTGCTTTTTTTTCTTAACTGAATAGTTTGCGCGAGAGACACTTACAAAGTGGAAAAAAGTTGGTCCCCCCCCCCTCTAACTTCTAAAATAAGAGAATGATAAAACAAAAAAAAATATATGTTGTACATTACTATGCAAACTTCCAACGATATTTGGTTTGAACGCGATCTAGTCACTAGTTTTTTTTTATACGTCAAAAATCGTAAACCGCAATTTACCTTTCGACGAACTACAAAAACCTTTATATTATGTTATTTGATGCTACGGAACCCTTCATGGGCGAGTCCGCTTCGCACTTGGCTGCTTTTTTTTCTTAACTGAATAGTTTGCGCGAGAGACACTTCCAAAGTGGAAAAAAGTTGGTCCCCCCCCTCTAACTTCTAAAATAAGAGAATGATAAAACTAAAAAAAATATATGTTGTACATTACTATGTAAACTTCCAACGATATTTGGTTTGAACGAGATCTAGTCAGTAGTTTTTTTTTATACGTCATAAATCGTAAACCGCAATTTACCTTACGACGAACTACAAGAACCTTTATATTATGTTACTTGATGCTACGGAACCCTTCATGGGCGAGTCCGACTCGCACTTGGCCGCTTTTTATTTTATGTTTAACAATGGAATTCCGCCTGAATCAATTAATTAACAGGTATTGTTTCCAGAGACGGGTGCACGGAACGAGCGGCGGTTATGCGTGGTGCACTGCGGTCGCTCGGCCGGCTTCCAGTGGGTGCACGGCGTACTAGACCGGGCGTTGGCACAGCTGCACGCGACCGACTACTGTCTGCGGCAGGCTGAAGGTACACAATTGTATAATGCGAAGGAATCACTCATTATTAGCCTGAAGAAGCCCACTGCAGGACGTAGGCCTCCGCTATACCATATCCAGGAAGAACGATCCTGAGCCATTTCCATTCACCGACTTCCTGTGACAATGTCGTCATCGTCAGTCCATCGGGTGGTTGGGCGTTCTTAGGTCCGTATTTCGAAACAGCGCTTGAGTCTGAGTCGAGCCTCAAGCATAGATTTTATGACAGTTCTCCATTGAAGTGTCAAAAATCGGTGCTTGAGGCTCGACTCAGACTTGAGCATTGTTTCGGAATACGGGCCTTACCCCCGAATACTGAAACGCAACTCAGATTTAAGCACGTCTCAAGCGACGAATATTTGACAGATTTTCATTGAAAACTGTCAAATATTCGTCGCTTGAGACGTGCTTAAATCTGAGTTGCGTTTCAGTATTCGGGGGTTAGTCTTGTCGTCCGGTTCGCGAACCTTTATTCTCTAAAGGTTGTCGGTTCTTCCGAAAACGTTTGGGGAATAAAGAATTTAAATAAATGACAGAGCTATGAGCTATCAAAACAAAGACTGGAGGGACATGATGAGGCAAACCCAATTGTTACATAATTATCGTAATAAATAACAAATTGACTTAGGTCTACAACACACTAGGCGGCCGAACTTCCATTTTTCCAAGAAACAGCATGATAAGCACCGCACTTTACTTGCGGCTAGTTTCATGCACAATTGGAGTCGCATCGCGGCCAGCCTCTAGCGCGTTCTAGGCCTTACTACACTATCTTGTTATCCTAATAAGACTTATTTCATCTCAGATCCCGCTTACTTCCCGGGTCGTTGCGCTGAAGTGATGCTCCAAGGCAAGTCCATCGGTAAAATCGGAGTCATTCATCCCAGTGTGCTTGCAGCCTTCGAGCTCACCAATCCTTGCTCCGCCGTCGAAATCACTATCGAACCGTTTGTATAGGAATTTGTTTGTTAATATTGGTATATTAAATATTTTATCGCTAAATTTGTCTCGTGTTTTACAAACCTATGCTGAACGTAGGCACTTTTACAGGGCCTATCCTGAAAAAGTATGACGAAAGGAATGATTTTTATAAACTTTAATAATTTACGAAAGGATGCAGCGAGATGAATGACACTAATGCCGATTCGCAAAAATACATGTTTTGATTTTATTAAATTTTGTAAATACCTACCTTTCTGGCATTAAATACGATGCTCGTATACCTTATCTTCAGTAATTTACGGCCTATGCCTACGGCATAATAACTGATTTGATCAAATCAGTTATTACTATCAATTATTAATAAATCCCATTGTCAGATTACAAACAAATAGCGTCATTCAATTTCAATCACTTAACTTTATCACAATGAGTAGGCAGATTGAATTTTTGTATAGACTAGGCGTACCAGGATGTAAAATATATAATTTATGCAAGGGATAGGGCATAAGATGAGTAGGATAGGCCAAAAAAAGGTAAAGATGAACATGGGAGGAATTTAGGATGAAGATAAGGATATTTATCATAAAATTACAATAATTTACATTAAATTATATTTTAATAATCATAAATAGACAGCACAAAAAATTTAAAGCATCGCATTTACGTAATACAAAAGTAGAACAAAAAAGTACCTACATATTATATTTCCTGCAAGAATAAATAATTTAGTTAAAATATTTACTATGTTTAGACAATTAGACATACATTTTAAAATAAGCCACACCCAATGAATTGATTCAACATGTTCTAGCCAGTGCTTATCTGACACCAGCAGCAATAAAATGGCATCAAAAATCAAGTTAGAATATTATGATGACATAAAAATCCATTTTTATTTGTAGAGAATAAGTATAGGTAGTTGTAAAATTGATTGCATTTATAAAAATAAAACAATAAAGCATACCTATACTTAATATTAGGTTGAACTCAGACCAGCACTCACAAAAAAAATCAAGCAACTTGATTTCAAAGTAGTTGAATGTAATAAACATTATACATCCAGGTATTATCACAATCTTGAATACTTTACACATGTTTTTTCCGTATTCACTCATACCATGTGTATTGTATAATCAAGATTTGTAAGGCACTTTATATTGACTTCCATTTACATTAACATTCAAAATTATCTACTAGCTAGGTAGATGTTCCAATAATACTTACATATTTAAATACTGATTCAATACAATTCCAGAAAACATACAGACACTACAATACAACCTTATAATAATTACAATTGGTTCTATTCATGATCCTGCTGAATTCAACTATAAAGTACAGTTTAAACTATTTTGAAATACTATTGAGGTGGACGGATAACTAAGCTGCTACCGAAAACTAAAACCGAAAAAAATATTTCAATCCAGTAGTAACTGTATTTTGAACATTCTTTCCAATTCTGTCCTTTTGAAGTCATGGGCAATTATGAATGGACACAGGTAAAATGACAATTCATTTAAATTGGGTGCACTAGTTTTTATAGCTTTAGCTACTTGCATAGTGACATGCAGACACCGTGACAGACTGAGGTAGGTCAGTTTGTGAAACATATTATTGGAAAAATATGCAAGCAATGCAGTTGTTGAGAAGTAACCATGGCGCAGCTTGAGGGAATGAAGATTCTTTAGTCTACAGAGGTGCAATAAACTTGAATCAAATAAAGTTTTACATGTCATTATATGAAGGACCTGCAATACCTTACAACTGGCTATAAATCGGACGATATCATCATTCAATGTGTCTCCATAAATGTGGAGTGCTCGCAGAGTGGACTGCTTTGTATGTAAGAGAGATTCCAAAAAGTCAGCCGGGATGTTTTTCATCTTTTCCATGTTTAAGCTAACCAAGTTAGTACATTGTAACATGCTATACAGGCTCTGATGCGTCAAAGCAAAATTGGAAAGGATGAGAGTCTCTAAATTCTTCAGTTTCTCAAATGGCAAATGGTACACAAAGTTTCCATTTGTGTTCTCTGTACTGTGGACAATAAGTGAATTGCGGAAACTTAAGAACTTCAGATTAGGCCAGTAGTGAAGATCATCGAAAATACAACTGTCAACCTGAGATATGCTTATTTCTAGATGAGTCAGGTTCGGGCAATAACTGGTCAAGGAAGACCTCACATGAGAATACAATTTGAAATATTGTAATTTTACTTTCTTTAGATATTTAGAAACAAACGGCACAATATTTTCACTGATTCTCACATAGTTCTTCATGCAAACTATCAGTCGAGTGTTGTCCCAGACGCAAGGTGTCAAGCATAATTGTTGCCATCTCAAACAAACTTTAGCAACCGCAAGAAGAGACTCAAAATCAATCATAGAAAATATGTAAATGAGTATCTCATTTGGCAGGTCATTTATTGTTAATGTGTGGATGCATAGTTGAGCTTCGGTCATCTCGAGGTGCACCATCCTCCACTATTGCTGGATGCTCTTTGCCTCTTCTGTAATCATGAGATACTTTAGGAATCACAATAATCAAATCACATTGAAGTGGACACGGCAGTCAATCGCGATTTTGAATAATAAAGTGCGCGCCGATTGATAAGTAGGTAAGTAATACATAAATGAAAATGTAACAGGACAAATCGAATATTAATTTAACCCAGTAAGGTCATGAACCTTGAACAATCGTATTATTAATGTGCTATATACCTACATAGCATTACAATTTAAAACTAATCCAAACACGTAATAGTTCGTGCGATTATTTACCATATTTACCTTGGGTTTAATCGATAAATTCGTAATGTTTGCTGTAATACAATCATAATTTTTGAAACATTAATTTTGTACCAAAACTCGATATTCACTCTACATAAAGGACATCAAAACGTAGCATTTTTCATGAATATAATAAATTTCATTTCAATAAGTAGAGCAGTTCATTATAATAATAAATCTAGTAAAAATATAAAAATAACTCTTCTCAACTCTGTTTCTATTTTTGTAAATTGTTTTTTTTTACAAGCCCAAGTAGGTACATATTTTGATGGTTTGTTTGAATGACATTGGCATCTTGTTTTTGCCTTGCTTGCTTGCTTGTTTGTCAAAGTCAATGGACTTTGACAAACGCACTAACTCCATTTCACGCTTTGTTTTTTTTTAATAGAAAACATTAAAAAACTGGTGGTAAATACATGGAAGCTGGAGTAGAAATTGAACCCTGATTTTGCGCTCCATTTACATTTGGCGGAAGATAGTCAGACGCTGGTTTTGCAGGAGCAAATGGTCGGGGAGTGGCAGGAGATGGAGAACGACTGGGTGGTATGTAAGCAGAGTTTGGAACGGAAGTAATTGGGCCACTTCCTGTTGGTTGACCTATGTTTGTTGAGGGTACAAAAGTAGGATTTAATGAAGGGGGTGATGAAATATTGGGAGGTATGTAAGCAGAGTTTGGAGCGGAAGAGATAGGGTCACTTCCAGTTTGTGGACCTGCATTTACTGAAGGTACGGAAGGCTGATTTGATGAAGGGCGCGATGAAATATTGGGAGGTATGTAAGCTGAGTTTGGAGTGGAAGAGATAGGGCTAATTCCAGTTTGTAGACCTGTATTTACTAAAGGTATGGAAGTTGGATTTGATGAACTGGGTGGTGAAGTATTGGGAGGAATGTAAGCAGAGGTTGGAGCGGAAGACATAGGACCACTTCCAGTTTGTTGACCTACATTAACTAACGGGGGAGATGGACGATTTGGTGGCACGTAAGCAGAGTTTGGGCTATTTACTGTTTTACCACTACTTATTGAAGGTACATTGACTGATTTTGAAACAGGATTAGGTTGATTCAAAGGAGGTAAATATTGATTTGACATTTGAGCAGTCGCCAAAGAACCGGAAGTAAAGCCATTGCTTCCTCCAGAAAAGCCATCTTCAGACCCTGCAGGGGAACCACTGGAATAGCCACCTCCAGTCTCACCCATAGTGGAACCACTGGAAGAGTCACCTTCGGGCCTTGCCGGGGAGCCACTGGAATAACCTCCTCCACTCCTACCTGAAGAACTATCGGAATAGGCTCCTCCAAGCTCTGCTCGGGAACCACTTGAGTAGCCACTTTCGGCACCACCCGAAGAACCACTAGAATAGCCCCCTCCTATCCCTAACGAAGAATCACTAGAATAACCTCCTCCTCCTCTTCCAGGACTTGCTGGGGAACCACTGGGATAACCATTTTCTGATCCTGCAGAGGAACCACGGGAATAACCTCCTCCGGTAGTAACTGATGGTGTTGCACTACTTGTGCTACTACGTCCAGCAGACGGAGGTAAGTACTGGGGTGCGTTTGTGGATACTTCTACCTTTGGGGTTGCTGGCGCTGAAACAGGAACGCCATAAGCGTAACCAGCACCTGTATTAACAGCAGCTGGAGCTGAATTGGGTCCCAGTGAAGGTTGAAAACCACTTGAAATCGAGTTGGTCTCGGTCATTGGGGTGTCGTAGGCGTATCCCGAGGAGCTAGAACCTTTGGCCTGGGCGGTCCCTGTGCTTGCTTTAGATAATCCCATAGTAGATGCAGGTTGAGCTCCCGCGGGTGTCTGGTTGTAGTTGTATCCTGCTGCAGAAGCACCACCAGTGGCTGCCTCGTTACCCGCACTGGGACCGGACGAGTAACCGATGGCAGAGCCGCCGCTGGAGCCTCCGCTATTCATGACCGGTGGCTTAGGCGCAGGGTATGCGTAATACATCATTTGCGCCTGTGTCCTGTCAACAGTAGGTGCTTGAGTGGACTCAGTCGGAGCATCGGGCAGATTGAACGAAACGCTTGGTCTGTTGTACACATACCCGGCTTGGCGTTTCACACGAACCTCCTCTGTCACGAAGAACTCAGTTGTCCCAGAATTTAAAGGACCTGCTTCCACACTAGACCTAAGCAATAGGTTCATAAACAATAGCAAGATTGACTGTTTTAACATTATTTTCATTTTTATTGCAATGAAGAAACCACGGATGATAAAAGTCGTGCTGCGCTTTGTCTGCCAGTATTTATAATAACTTGGAGGAATTTGAGGAAGCTGATGGCTTACAGTAAGTAGCTAGGTACACCGCGGATATTATGAAACTGTTTGTAGATACTTCCACTCTTAACCCTTTCATATTCTTCTAAATTTAATGGCCCGAACACACCTAGTTCGCTGGCGGTAGCGAACAGTGAAACGCTGTCAAATATTCGCTGTCAAATCTCAAATCTGACAGCGATATTTGACAGCGTTTCAATGATCGCTACCGCCAGCGAACTAGGTGTGTTCGAGCCTTACGGGGTTTTGATGCAGTTGTGATCTTGTTTGATTTTTGTTTTTATTTTGTTTTTATTTTGTAGGAAAAACAATTTACAAAAAACTCGTAAATTGCGCGATAGCGATGGCCGTGATATTTGTTTATCTATAACAACGCAACTACTTGCTAATGACTTTGCTATTCTTTGTAGGTAGGTACGCTGCGTCGCTGCTGCGCTGCGCTGCACTCTTGTGATTCTTGGCAGTTGTGATTCGAAATTCAAATTCACGTCGGTATCATCGTCGCCTATCAGCATAATCCTTTTTTTACCTACAATAAAATAATCAAAGCATATGCCGCCAGCCAACCATTGTGCTGAAGGGTTAGCTAGACTTTCATTAAAGCAAGATGCTATTTTGCGGTTTTAGTAATAAGATTTAATCCAAGTATTTATGTACCTACAATAAGAAGCTAAATGGAAATTACAGTCTCAAACTTATTTTATTATGTCAAGGCTGTCCTTTGGTTATTTACACAATAATCAGTTTGCCAGTTACCAATTGGCTGCAGTCAATAAAATGCATTTGATTAAACCAAACCTACATAACCTACCTACGTATTTGCTAAGCACAACAGTTATATTATGTAGCTAATAAGTTGGTAGGTATAGGTACCTAATCTACCTTGCTCTGCGTACGAAGTACAGACAGTGAAGTGAAAGGAGGTGTGTTTGTGTGAGAGCTGCGGTCGCTGCGGAGGAACAGCCTTCAACCGCCGATCGCCGTATACATACGTACCCACCATAATTAGTATTTTATAATATCTCTATGCAGTACCAGTTACTTTCTGATCTGTGCGTAGCAGGCTGTTCCAGTGATTACCAAAGCTTAATATTTATTTATTTATCTACGTGCTGGGTAAGTAAATATATTTTAATTAGGTACCTGCTTATCCAGACTTCCGTAATTACAAAGTATTAATAGTATGGGATCCCTAGAAGAAGGACCTTCACCGAGCTGGTTATTTAATGAAACGTATTTTATATTTAATTAAACATGCCAATAAATATATTCTATATGGGTTGCCTATCAAATTTCAGTCCAGGATATGATTGATTAATAATTAAAAAAAAATAATGTTTTTTAACTTTCCACCGGTTTGTTTATTAGACAAATTCTATACCAATCGAAAGTATAGACCCCATAGAATATGCAAACGTTAGGTTGCCTATTTTTTTCCGGTCACAACTCTCGGGTAGCCAGGTATAAACAGGAAAATCGATACTAGCATTTTGCACCGGTATGTTTATCGAATAAAAATACTGGGGTCTATACTTTCGATTGGTATAGAATTTGTTTAATAAACAAACCAGTGGAAAGTTTAATTTTTTTTTTTTAATTATTAATTAATCATAATTATCCTGGACTGAAATTTGGTAGGCAACCCATATAGAATATATTTATTGGCATGTTTAATTATATATAAAATACGTTTCATTAAATAACCAGCTCGGTGAAGGTCCTTCTTCTAGGGATCTTAGATTATAACCCTCAGACCATCTAGATTAGCAGATTGTTTTTTTAACTAGGACAATACCTAACAGGGACAAGTTATTAACTTATCCGGTTCTGTTGTTCCGAATCCATAGAAGATACTAATTATTGCCCTTTAATTCCCTTATTTACATACTTTCGTAAAGGTAGAGATCCACTTATTCCGTCCTATAATCGTCGATGGCATGGTGCGCCAGAAACCTATCGATCGGTACGGTACAATGATCAATGCTCGAAGACTTAGACCGATAGATAAGGTGACCACATCCAGGGTATTGTCCGTCCAAGCCATTAGGTCTAACATAAATGTGTTGATCATCATCATCAGCCTGAAGAAGTCCACAGCTGGACAGAGGCCTCCCCTATACATTTCCAGGAAGAAGAACGATTCTGAGCCCCTTCCATCCACCGACTTCCTGCGATCTTAACAATGTCGTCAGTCCATCTGGTGGGTGGGCATGGGCACCCTACTTTTCGTCTTCCGGTTCGTGGTCGCCATTCGAGAACCTAAATTCCCCAACGGTTGTCAGGTCTTCGAGCTATATGACCTGCCCATTGCCACTTCAACTTACTAATTCTAAGAGCTATGTCGGTGTGACCTTGGTTTTTCTACGGATATCCTCATTTCTGATTCTATCACGTAGTGAAAGTCCCAGCATAGCTCAAAATGTGCAGATAGCTGATTATAGTTGTCTGTTGATTGTTTTGTTTTTACACCATGTATTTTCTAACCAGCATAATGTTTTAGAAATAACTCAACATGGTACTGAAGCTATACGGCGTGTCAGATGGACCTCCATCACTTTCTGTAAGGCAGACCCTGACGCAATTGAAGGTGCCTTTTGAGCTGGTCAACGTGGACTTCGGGGCTGGAGACCACATGACTGAGGAATATGCACAGGTGGGAATTTCTAATTTAACTAGACGGTACTAAGCATGTAGTAGATATTCTTACTAGGCTGTCATCATAGAGATGCAATTCTCTTTTAATTTTCTTTGTTGTCTGGAAAAGATCGCTCATAGTGATAAGACAGCCCATTGTACTTCGATATAGTCTTAGGATTTTCGTTAATGTCCTATTTTTGTGGTGTGCAATAATGTGTTATCTATCTATTTATCTAATTTATTTTTCCAGATGAACCCACAGAAAGAGATCCCTGTGCTGGATGACGAAGGCTATTTCTTGAGCGAGAGTAACGCCATCATGCAATACGTTTGCGATAAGTTCAAACCTGGAAACCTGTTGTACCCTCAGGATCCTAAATCCAGGTTCGTAATAGGTAAAGGTGATGTTTTTTAAGTTTTTTAGGTTCTATCAGTGTCCAGTACGCGCTCATACATAGCCTTCGGTTGGGTCTCAGCTATTAGTCTCCATCATCAATACAGTACAGCAGGTACATAAATAGATAGACCTAAAATGACGTCAACTATTTGAATTTCAGGTCAATCGTCAACCATCGACTATGCTTCAACTTGTCAACATACTACGCTAATATTTCAGCCTACACTGTAAGTTGTTGGAAAAATATAACTAAATACTTAAAAGCTAAACGAGAGGATATCAATAGGTGTTTGTTTTTTCAGATGGCTCCAATTTTCTTTGACTACGAACGCACGCCCCTCGGTCTGAAGAAGGTGCACATAGCTCTTGACGTGTTCAACACGTATCTAACCCGATTGGGAGCTAGCCACGCAGCCGCCAACCATCTCACCATTGCTGACTTCCCGCTGATCAACTCTACCATGACGCTTGAAGCTATTAACTTTGACTTTTCCAAATACTCCAAGGTACGTACTTAATTTATTATTCTGGGGCCCATTTGCTGTAGTTGCTCTTGTAGGTACTCTTTTATCTTCTATTTCAACTGCAACTACAGAATAAATAAGTAAATAACTACTTAGGCTTAGGGCTTACTTGATTGAAAGTCTGTTTATATTTCTCCGGGCAATATTATACTCCTACCACCTAAGCAAGTCTAAATAGTTGCTTCTGTAAGTTTCCGGACGGTAGCTTATGTACTGACTGACCGCTTAGCGTCTAACAGATATCTAATATGAAAGCCAATCCTACTATCACCATATATTATGTAAGTACTATAAATAAAACATACCACCATATCATTAATCAATAATTATGCGAGGCGAAAGGCTTGGCGGTAGGTATTGCAAAGAAGCCACTTTCTAGTGGGTTCGGGCGAACAACTGTCAAATTCTTATAGCTTGCCCGGAGCTATGTTTATTCTGGTTCTGATTTTTCATATTTAAATTTCTCCTGTCGCTTCAAAATAAAAATAGTTTGCTAAGGCAATATTAAATTTATTTCAGGTTCAAAAGTGGTACGACGAATTCAAGAGGAACTATCCAGATTTGTGGAAGATATCAGATGGTGCGATGAAGGAGATCCAACACTTTGCTGCGAATCCTCCAGACCTCTCTCATATGGACCACCCCATACATCCAATTCGTAAGATAGTCAGATAGTCAGATAGTCATTTATTGATGCATATTTTGCACAGGTCAGATAACAATTTTTTTATATTCTATTAACTAAAATATAAAACATAAAAATAAAAAACAAAAAACATCACTAGATAGGTAGGTACCTAACCTACCTACTGGCGCTTCTACCTATTGCAGGTAGCCCTGTCTTACACGGTTTTAGGCTCGTGAACTCATTGAACGTGTAGAAGGTCTGCTCGATTAGCCAGCGTTTCAACCTGGACTTGAAAATACCAAGATTGGGAGCTTCCGTGACTGACAATGGCAGTCGGTTGTAGACCGGCGGGCCCATCACATGGGTCAGCTTGCTTGCCTTCGCCAATGTTCGGGGCACCTCCGATAGCTGGCCTGCTCGTCGTGTACTGTACCTATGAGACTCCCCCAGTTTTGTGAAAACGTGAAGGTTCCTCCTCACATGCACAGCCACCTGGAGGATCAATATAGACGGCACTGTGAGTATGCCCAGCTCTTTGAAGTGGGGTCGAGCAGACGAGTCTTGCGGTAAAATAGTTAAGTAGGAAAGCTGGCTGTTACTGTCCGGATGCGGTGACACATTTCTTGAGGTATCCCAAGCACGCATTGGTACAGCAATCACCGTGATTTGTGCACTGAAAATTAATAAGAATTATTTAGTCCAATCATCACTTATTCAAAATCACCCATGCTATGCACAACCAGACCCGGGTTTAATATAAAAAGTCACGGGTTTATGTTCGCAAACCATAATTATATGAATACTAGCTGCCTGTCCCGGCTTCGCACGGGTGGACATTTATTTTTTAAACACACAAATATAGCCTTTGTTACTCAAGGTGAACCTACGTCCAGCAGTGGACTGATATCAATTGATGATGATGATGAAAGAACATTCTATAACGTTTAGGGGCACTATTTTCTAGAACATTTTGTCCAAATCTAGAATTCAAAACCGTTTGCATGGGTATATTTGAGTATTCTAGATAATTCTGGATTACTAACGTTTGGATGCATTCCGGATGCTAGCCGAATAATTTCAGTCTTCAAATTAAATTTGATCATTCCAGAACCTCAAAGACATTCTAGAGCGTTCTTTCCTCGTCAAAGTCGAGAATTTTCAGAAAAATCCCTAAGCGATAGAAAGGGATAGACATAATATATAAGTCCCTACGTGATAGAAAGGGATAGACATAGATTTCAAAACTTTTGCCCCTTATAAATTAATAACACCCAAATATTGAATATAAACTATCCTATATTTTAAGTCCGACCATATTTTAGGCAGTTGCAAAATTTTATCGAAATCCGTTCAGTAGTTTCGGAGTTTATCGCGTTCCAAATTGTGACACGAAAGATTTATATATATAGACTAGCGGCCTATCCCGGCTTCGCACGGGTGGACATTTATTTTTTAAACACATAAATATTATCTATGTTACTCAAGGTGAACCTACGTCCAGCAGTGGACTGTTATCAATTGATGATGATGATGAAAGAACATTCTATAACGTTTAGGAGCACTATTTTCTAGAACATTTTGTCCAAATCTAGAATTCAGAACCTTTTGCATGGGTATATTTGAGTAGGTATTCTAGATAATTCTGGATTACTAACGTTTGGGTGGGAGCATTCCGGATGCTAACCGACTTTAAATTTGATTATTCCAGATCATTCGAGAACCATAAATAACATTCTAGAGCGTCTATGTGCATTCTGTTCTCGTCAAACCCAAGAATTTTCAGAAAAATCCATAAGAATAGGATAGACATAGAGAAGTCCCTACGTGTTAGAAAAGGATAGACATAGATTTCGAAACTTTTGCCCCTTAATTTACAATAACACCTAAATAATTGAATATAAACTATCCTATCTTTTAAGTTGGCCCATTATAGACGCTTACAAAATTTGATCAAAATCCGTTCAGTAGTTTCGGAGTTTATCGCGTTCTAAATTAGGCCAGGAATTTTTTATATATATAGATAAGTATTCCATCTCAGTTATGTTTGAAAATTAAAAAGTTTATTGAATACTTACTAACCTATCCCTGAAACTAAAATGTAATACTGAAAAATAAAAAAATCTCTGAATAAAATCTACTTACGAATTGACCGATTTTTTGGCACTTGGGAGGATCAGTTCCGAACACTTCAGCTGGGGTTTCTACGTCATTCTTCTCTTGGTCGACAAATGCTTCTTCCCTATTAGTGTCATCATTGGGACTGCTGATAATATCATCATGCGGGATTTTGACATCTTTAGTTGTGACGTCATCATTCCTGATCAAGTTCCCGGCTACATATCCCGCGAACAAAACAAAGCATAACACAACAACAGCGCGTGACATTGTGAATGGGATTAATGATTGGAGTTTCTGTAGCGAGTCTGATATAGGTTCGTTTAACGACCACACCCCGTGTGCATACTTATTTACTCTGTAGGTGCTTAGAGTAGGTACCCGCATGAGCTAGAGTAACTTCACTCGAGATGATAAGGTAACTATGTTGGCTGTGTAGTTAACTAAATAAAGGGGACTCTACTTTTATAAAATACCTACTTACATTTCAATAAAAAATAATATTGCGGACAATCTACACTACACTATCTCATTCCAAACTAAACAGAGCTTGTACGATGGGATGGGAACGAGGTAGCTGATAATAATATTATAATGCCTACATGTATTTGCAATAAATAATTCTTATTAATATTTATTTTTCGAAGAATTGAGGAAATCTGGTACCTTTGTTGTGCCTGTTGCTATTATGGGTTATTTACTGCAAGAATGCTGCGAGGGGCAACAATGTCTGGGTACCTATGAGCTACGCACGTGAGGACCATTATTATTTGACCTGTCCCTTGTGCCTAAGCATCTGCACAATAGACGATTTTTTCAACGCCACGGGCAATGCTGTGGAAGTGGCAAAATAAGCTGAGCAAACATCATGATTTTGACCTATTTTGTACGAGTGTCGGTTCAGCCAAATAGCGGCTGAACGGGGAGTTCTTTGGTAACGAGTAAAGCGTATTATGCATGCACTGTATTATCTAAAGCTCTTTGATGGCGTTCACAGTTTTTGTTTCTAATATGTTTTGTATCCGTGAACTATGAATGTTATTAGTTATTTCTTGATGTTGGTTTTCCAATAAATAAATAAATAATAAATACTACTTAAGAGTTGTCTAGTGTATACCATTAACACAATAGAAGAAGAATTTGACCCAGTTTTTAAGTTCAGTACCAACTATTAGGTAGGAGCAAAAACATCAGCCTGTAGCAGTATGAACTCAATCGTATCTTAGGTATTAGGCCATAATATTGGCATTCTGCTCTTCATGAGTATAAACATTGTGGGTGACTAACTACCTGTAGCATTGAGTGTCTTATCGCTGTTTACAGCTAACTGGTCTTTCGACCCTCATTTTTTATTGCACCTAGGTAGTATCTATATGGAAAGTATTTCAATTGCCTACTAGGTAGGTATCAAATAAGTACCAATGAACTCGGTAATTTCTTCAGTAGTATGTACCTACTCACTTACCTCTTTAGATAAGGAGGTAAGTAGGTACATATCCCCTAGACACTGGATAAACCACAATTCATATGATGTCCTCTATGTCAGGTATTCAAATTTGTTTTCACAAACAACAAGATGGATATCGAAAATAAAAAAAACTTTTAAAAAACATTTAATAAGGACTCAAAAATAGCTCTGGGTTGTATGAGAATCACAGGAAGAATTCAGTAAGGTTCAGGCGTCAGGTTCGTCGGTGCGGCCGATCTGAATGTTCAATGCGATGCCGAGGTTGGGGATGCAAGTCCTCAGGACTCCGAAGCAGGAGCTGGTGCAACAGTCGCCATGGGATGCGCACTGGAAACACAAGTAGTTATTGTTATTTTTACATTTATAAAACACAAACCATAGAGTGGTGGCCGAAAGAGCCAAGGCGTCGCGGCAGACCACGAATTAGATGGCGAGACGAGCTCGACAAGTACAGGCCACAATGGAACATCTTAGCACAGGACCGCACAGAGTGGAGGGGATTGGGGGTGGCCTTTGCCCAGCAATGGGACATTGAAGGCTCATAATAATAATAATAAAACAAACTTTTCGATATGAGTGAGAAGAGAACACTACCACACTACCGTAATGGTACACAATATAAATAAGAAGAAAATTAGTTACTGACAAGAATTACATGTCCAAATGAGAAAACTAGAATATGGATAACTTACTTAGATGCATATGTATAATTATTAAACTTACAGCTTGTCCAATGCCAGAACACTGCCTTGGAGGATTTCCAGCGCCTGGGCTTTGCAATGTAACTATTGAAGGCACAATGTTCAGTTGGATATCTGCTTCAGCAACAGGTTTGATGATGGTGGGTTCAGGAGCAGATATGTTAACAGCATTATCCCTGATCGTATTTCCATTCCCGTATCCAGCGAGTAGAACAAAAGCGATGACGAAAACAACAGAGTGAACCATGATGAAAAATATGTTGGTAGGTAGGCCTTAGATACACACTTGACTGTTCTGCTCTCCAAAGAGTTGATGAAAGTCAATGGAACCGTTGTTCACTTATAAACGAAATCCTACTTTCCATGTGTATGCAGAAAACGCCCGCATCGCGGAAAAATTGCAGAGCCGAAAATTTTGCAGTGATAATAACACGCATAGCATTATAGAAAAATTTAAGGGGGAATAGAAAATATATTACTCTTTATTACCCATTTATTACTAAAATATTATTTGACATGCCATTACTTAGATCCCGTTGGAGAACCGATTTGAAGGTTTAAAGAAAATCCAAGGTTTGGGACACACGATCTCAGCAAACCAAAGCAGGAGCTGGTGCAGCAGTCGCCGTGGGATGAGCACTGAAACCAAAAAACAAATAAATAACACTTAATCAAAGGAATAGCCCAGAATATAATGTAGTAAGTAATAAAAGATTCTCACAGCTTGTCCGACACCAGCACATTGCCTAGGAGGACTAGCTCCTTGTAGTGTTACTATTGCAGGATCGGCATCAGTTTCCACAAATTCCACATTGTTGGGTGCATCAAGAGGAATCAATACTTCTTCAACGACGGTAGCCTCATTTTCCCGAATGGTATTCCCTACTGCATAACCAGCCAGTAGAACAAATGTGAGGAACGATACGGTACGAGCCATCATGTTCATCATCATGGTAGCACTTGTTTCACTGTTCGAAACTCGAAAGAGTTGATGACAATCATTAGAGATTCGAAACTTTTATATGATTTTTGTTAAAAATCCGCCCGCATGCAGCCAAAAATACTCTAAAAGTTTAGAAAAATCATATCTATAGGGGGTTTCTAATTCTACATAATTAGAAACCCCCTATAGTATTTTCATCTACCTTTAGGAAAACCATAAACCAAATGCCTACAATATCTCTTTCAAATTAAAAATCGTTAAAGGCGGAAATTCACTACGTGTATGTCGGATGTTTAATATGTGTAGAAACAGAGACATAGGGAGAATGGAAGGGCGAATGGTGATCGGAGCACAGTGTGGTCTCTATTATGTATGGTATGGTAGCTATATTTTTTTCTTAGCCTGTCGATAAAAAATCTAGTTTCTAATAAAATTATAGAGTAGGTATCTTACCACCATAATTTCGTTGCTTGGTAGGTTGGTTGGTAATGTTAGTCGTAAAAACATCAGCCTTTTATTTGGATGACGTACCCATACTCACCTATCTTTTTTACGTAACTGGATTCCATAGCTGGCAAACCTAGGTACTTCCGTCTTCTAAAAAATTTCGGCATAGCGGTATGCATAATGTTATGTAGGTGTTGGTTGGGCAATATTTTACCCATAGTAATTAGGTGTGGGTAGGTATACAATACAGTACCTAAACTGCTTCTCAGTCAATATGTTTCTAATAAGCAGCTTCATAGGCGCTTCACCTTAGATAGTTTTTTTATCATTTCAGGTTTGGTTCTTCAGCAAACAGTTTCTTAGTCAACCTCTTATTTAGGCATACCTACCTAATGTTGTCATTGTCATCTCGCTTTTAAGGTAACTAACTCTAATCAAAAAGAAAAATAATAAGGTGAAACCCTAGACTTGAACAATAACATTAAAACTGATTTTAAATTTGAATCATGACCGAACTTTTCTAATTGACTCATGCATGAGGAAGTTATGCGAAAACAAACATTAAAAAAAATACAAACTAATTGAGAACCTCCTCTATTAAAATAAGAAAGAAGAGATTCTCAATTCGTTTTTTTTTATGTTTGTTATCCCACTTTTTCATCATAATATTAGATAATTTGAAAAATCTTTTTTAATAGAAATTCCATCAAAATCGGCAGTTCAAGTTTTAAAACTTATATTATTTATTTTATCTGAAGTCAGTTAAAAAGAACGGGCAAGACGGTCAGATTGAAACATGATTGAAACTAAGATTCTTTGTAGAACTTTACCGTCCGTACACGGTGAATAAATTCTTCAAGGACCGAGCGCCGTATGACCACACGCATAGGGTTACCATTTATTTTAGAAATTTGAACAGGCTTAAAAAAAGCCGGATACTTAAATAAAAGTCCGGATATTTTAATCACAAGATGCAAATTTAACGCACTTTGTTACAATGGTACTACAAATATTGGTTCTAAGTACCTTAGAACCAATATTTGTAGGTATACAAGGATAGGATAGGAAGGTAAGGATACAGCACCACCAGGACAAGTTACCTAAAAACTCATAAAAACAAAAAAATATGACGCTTGCTACAATGACATAAGAGCGAGCAGTGTATGTCTGATGTTTATCCTTGTGTACAATGTATCGCAGCACGGTAGAAGTTAAAGATCAAAGATTTAAACATCTTATTTCATATACAGCATAGTAACTTTTATCACTTGTACTCCATATAAACCATAAATTCGGACAAATTTTAAAGCTGGAAAACTTTTAAAGTCCGAGCTTGTCCTGAAAAATCCGTTTTTGCCGATTCCGCAAACGCTTGCAAGAGCTAGTAGGTTTGAGCTCGATAGGTTTTAAGGCCTGCACACATCTAGGCGATCTGCGAAGGCTTAATAACTAAGAATATAGGGGCATTTGCCTGCATTGTTTCCTACGCGTCTGTGAACGTTAGTAAGTAATCTTGATGTGCGTTCAAATTATTTAATTATTTTTTATTTCTAGGTAAGTAAGTATGTGCCAACTTAGGCATCTATTGCGTATGCGTTCTTTAATTATAAATGATTAGAAGTCTGTTGGAAATCTAGTAGTGGGTTTGGCAAGCGGCGTTTCACCTCCAGCGGACCTCCTCAGGCCTAGTCCAAATAGCGAGGGCTTTTGAGGTCGTGACGGCATCTTCTGTGGGGCTGGTGTGCCCCTCTGTCCTGGCTTCGCGAAAAGACCACCACCGAGTGGGTTCATCTGTCCCCCGTTATTCGCACCCAACGGAAGACCACCAGCGAGTGGGTTCATCTGTCCCCCGTTATTCGCACCCAACGGAAGACCACCAACGAGTGGGATTTTCTGTCCCGCGTTGTTACCACCCAACGGATTCAGAACCCCGCCGATGTTTGGGTTGGCTAAACTGCTCACCAAATCGGTAATCAAGTTTTTGCACAGAGCCTGGCCAAGTCTGTCGCCGATGTTGCCCCAGATACCCATTTGGCAAAATCTATAAAACAATAAAGTCTGATGAGTGTTGAACAACTAATAGGATAGATATTGAGAGAGATGTGTGGAGTGACAAGAATGGATAATTATATGGAATGAGTAGGTATTAATTTACTTATCTTCTCACTATTTCATTTTATTCATAACAGTCTTATGCTGCCTCGCAGGCCCAGACAGACTACAGAGAAAATACTCACCTAAAATCTTTTTCCACCGTTGTTGTATCAGTTATCTTCAAAAACTGGTCGTGCTCGTCTGACTTCGAAAAAGGCAACAGCTGTGGCAGGTTAAAGAATCCTTTGCCTCCTTTGTTCTCAGCATCAGTTTTACTGGCTCCGTGAGCGAACTTCGCAATTAGGCCCACAAAATTATCGCGGGCGCGCTCATCTGTACTAGACATGCGTTCGTCCGCAACAGACTTCCCTTCAGAATCCAGGGGCTCGAAGAGGTAGGCCAACTCATCTCCGTGAGCTGGTCCCTTAACCTTGCTATTTTGTGGAACATCACCATCTTCTGTTGAGAAAGAAAATAATTACAAAACTTTACGGTCAGTTTCAGAAACCCGATTAGTACATGACTTGTTTGTTAATTAAAAGGTGGTACTGTGAATTACATGAGAGGTCTGTGTTTAATATAAAAAATATTGTCACCTACTGCTGCTTACATTTTGTTTAAATAACGGTTGGGGCTTATCTGCTATAGTATACTTATAAAAGGAATAAAATGAACAAGTTGAATAGCTACCAGCCAACGCTAATCCAGGCAGAAAGAAGGATCCTTTGCTGAGGTTTCCGACGTGCTCGAAGCTGTAGAGGAATGCTTCCCCACCGTTGCTCCATGACTTAACGGTCGCGAATGCTGGGAAGTTGAAAAGGGCGTCGCCTGCGAAAAATATTGAGCTTGACTGAGATAGTTTAGTACATCCTTGCTCCAAGTTAGTTCACTTTTAGATGTTAATAAATAATTTGTTTGGTTTTCGAGCTCATGATCACAGTACACTAGCTAAAGCACCATTTATTTGTGCTATATCATATTATTATATGAGGTTTAATTTACTCACGGGCGCGTTGCTGCAATCGCCGCGCTGCTTTTAGTCATCCACAGAATACAGAAAAATATGAATACCCCTCTTCTGTATTCTGAGGAGTTATCGTGAAATCGTAGGTTTGGCAGACTAAAGATAAAATTGTAACTAAAATATACCGACCTGTAGCCTCTACAATCTGGGAGAGACCATCAATAGTGCTTGCAGATGCTGCAAACAGAGCCTGATAATAATTGCCGAGTGGCAGCACTTGGTTCACTACATCCGCCCCTGGGATTAGACCTTCTACTTGGGATACCACTGACTGCAAGCCACCTAGTAGGTCCTTTTGTATGAAGTCTTTTACATTCTGCAGTTGACCGGACAGGAACTTGTTGTATTTTCCTGTTAAAGTGTAACCAATTTAGTACAAAGCACACTATTTGAGAATCCAGTTGGCCAGCATCCTTAAAATCAAGTTTGGTAAAGTTAATAAGTACAGTACTTACCAAAAACCACTTTCGCAGTTTCAGCAGAGGTGACTCCAGTGAGCATCGGGCAGCGTTTTTCATTTCTGTTGAGTGATTCAGCTGGTTTCTCAACCACGATAGGTGGAAGACCTCGTAAGTCATCTGCACCTTCTACCCTTGCACCAGGACCTTAAATAAAAATCACGATAATCAGCAAAGTGACCCTGATTGAAACTGAATTGGTAGTGGTAGAGGTAGGTATAATCCCATCCTATTTACCTGAACGTCCGGAGACCTCGTCTAAAAATACCATCGTGTCCATACCATCCATTTTAATATTCTCATCAGCCTGCAATAGAAAAAAGTTTGCTGTAACCATTAACTTCATAAGCCCTGAGGATATATGATATCCTGGGAATAAATAATAACCTTTGGACATTACTATGCACCTACTACGAGTATAGATAGATAGATAGATAACTCTTTATTGTTCACCACACAAAAGATACAGTACAGGACATAAAAAATTAACAATTAGGTAAAACAATGGGGAACCTATTGTATAATGCTGGATGAATCCTCACCATAATCACTTTCTCCACCGGCATTTGTCGCAGGCAAAGGACTAGTCTTTCGGCAGGTTCCGTGGGACAGCCGGTGTGGTTGGCCAAGGCACTCGCGTGTAGCTTAGGGTCAGAGCGTACCGCCCCCGGCGATAGTGGCGTGCCAGAGAGTGCTGCCACGCCGGTAGCACTGCGCCCTTGAGGGGACAAGGCCAACAAGGACGCCGCAGAGCCTCCAGAGCCATGCCCCATCAATACCACGCGGCTGCGGTCTCCACCAAAGAACTCTATGTAGTCATTGATCTTAAACACAAATGAATACACACCAAATAGCTAAGTACCTAGTTGGATTAAGGAAGACTTATCTGAACTTGTTAAGTAAGTAGCTGGTACCGAACCTACCCAAACCATTGCCGAATGTAGATCAAATAGTCCAAGGTTTCCGTTCACATCTCTCTGACCTGTACTGAGGTAGCCCAGTGAGCCAAGTCGATACTGGGCAGACACAATGATGGTGTCCTTTTGTGTAAAATGTTGACCCTGTAATCACATCATCAGTTAATACGAGTATAAGGTATGCATCTGTATCTTTTTTCTAATGATCAATGCAGCCAGAAGACACATTTAGGGAATGTTCAACTTACTCCATATGCGGTTGTCGAACCACTCCGATAATTACCACCATGGATGAAGAATATAACTGGGCATCCTAGAAAAAGAACAAACAATAATTTGCTAACACATACCTTGAGGAATGTACACTGAGTGGCAAGTGTTAGGGTATGAGGAATTTGTAAATTAGGCGTAATTGCTCAGTATCTCAAAAGCCCAACCATTTCATGTCAGTTGCAAAGCACTTGATGATACCCTATTTTATTAATATCATAAAATTTTATCTAAATCAGCACCTAACCCAGGAAATATCCTATTTCAGGTAGGGTCGCAATAATGAATGACACTAGACTAGATACTTCCTAGCACTTACTGAACCAGAAAGACTTACAAACTTAGCTAGTGCAAAACCTCCCTAGCACTGACTAGGAGACCTAACCTAGCTAGGAGGCTAACCTTTCTCGTCTCCAGGCATTTTCGGAGCAAATACATTCAGGCACAGGCAGTCTTCCTGTCCAATGATGCCATTGGACGAACGCGGGTCCCGTTGAGGACATGGCAGACATGGCTTGCTGGCTGACATCTCTCCTGACAGTAGTCTGCGCACTGGGCGCTGGAAACGGCGAGGGCCCAGTGGTGGCTCTGCATATCTAGAACACAATGTCTCATAAGACCTGCAACAGATTGTTAACTGACTGTGTGTAGTGTAGGACGCTGTAGGGGATGAGCCGAAGACAGTGCCCAGGTCCGTGTGTATGGTCGATTCTAGAAGGGTATCAAACCAGTAGGTAGTAATGTTGTTCAGATTATGTAGGTATTCCTTCCTACCTAAACTGTTTCTTATCAGAGCATCCGTCCGCTAACCGCTGCCAACAGACTGGTTATCTTTAGAAACACAACTCCAAAACAACTACTGGGATATTTTTTCCACTAGTTCTGTTACTAAAAAAGCACACCGTAGCACAGAACCACGGGGAGCTCAACAGGAAGTAAGTACCTACCGCGCTATCAATTTCAATTTTGACATGTTATAACCTTAGACCTTAGCTTAGCAACCAGTACCAAGCACCAGTTTGGTTATGTATGGAGTTATATGGAGTTACTGTTCTCATCTCTGGGATGGCTCGGTACAATACCAGCTTGAGAATATTACGGGTATAATATTGGAAACATGAAATCTTAGACAATCCCTAATCTATGAATATAATTAATTTATTTTAAAAGAAATCTAGTTTCTACTATATCTGCTATTGAGCCAAAAGTGTAAGCTTATTCTCTAAATTACTATTTTTGTACGTTATAGTGCAGCCGGAATGTACAATTTACTAACGGTACCTACCTATACTCAGTTGTCATCTATGAAAAATGTAAAACTTGAAGCTATCAGAAAAGATCAATTAGGTCATAATGTACCTAGGTAGTACCTACTTTGCTACATATCTACCTATAACCTATACCTTACCTATTAAGTTACATCTGATCTGTTATTAGGTAAGTTATTTCTGCCGCTGAACTCACCTGATTCCATAAAAGCTGTAGTATCCTAGAGAATTGTTTTTGAGGCCTTCGAGGCGCGCGCTACGGCCATGCTTCTGCACGAAGACGACGGCAGCATCAGGTTCTGGCGGCGAGGCTGGTGCACCACCAACCACGGCGCGAGCAGCTGGCACCAGGCACAGGACACACAATAGCCACAGACAATCCATCACTGAAACACACTAAAAACCAATCTGCGCGGCTGGAATCCACATCCTTTGATAAGATTCAACTTCATGCAAATACCTAATTATGTTAGTAGGTACGATCCGATCACATCAGGACATGGGCAGTAGGTAGTCCCAATCCTCGCCAGTTTCGCTATTCCTGGCATAAAAAACTTATTATAAAGTACTTGTAGGTCCAAAATATTCCAAGCCTTTGGATTTGAATGTTTGAACGTATAGTTGTCGGACCACAAATTTCGAACCGTTTGATTTGATTAGTACCTATCCAGGTACAAGATTTTGTATGTTGATAGGTTGTAGGTACGTAGAAATTTATTGGAAGAGTTCAATTGGATAAAAGGACATAGGGTTTCGTATTAAAAAAGTTACTCAAATATACCTACAGTACAGTAATTTTTAAACTTTCGCGATCATTACACATACACAGGACCGTCTCTACTTCTCTAGTTCTCTAGCCGATCCAATGGCGCCCGGGTGTCAATGTAAACAATACCCATGCAGAACAGGGGGCTAATTCTTGGGCCGATCTCGATCATTTTGAAATTTTATTTTATTGCTTCTTTTCGAAGGGGGAATGGATAATTTCCTTGGGTAATTCATAAACGACCTCTTCGTAAAAGCCTCGACAGCTACGATATACGGAAAACGTACAAAAAGTGCGGGGTTGTGAAAAGAAGCAATAAAATAAAATTTCAAAATGATCGAGATCGGCCCGAGAATTAGCCCCCAGATCAACGCAACGGTTCGAGTTTTCGTTCGCTTAACTCACTCAATAAAATATTTATTTGATATTATTTTATACCAGTTAAGGTCATAGTAAGTCCCATAGGCAATGGCGATGGCGATCAGTGAAATGCTATCAAATATCGCTGTCATATTCACTGATCGCCATTCCAGAACGCTTAGATAAGCGCAGTCGGAAAGCCGGAAAAATCCGGACAAATCTGGACGGATGGTAATCCTATACACAATAACTTACCTACCGTGCTGTCAATTGAATTTGAACCCTATCTGTCTATATCATGTTGTGATAAGTAACATTTTCGTGTTTGACCGGTCAACTAACGGCCCGGGCTGACCGGATTCCTTGCGTCCGAATTAAGCCGAGCCGCGCCTACACGGATGGTGCAGCGCGGTGCGGCTCGTGTTACAGCGGCCGTTAACCGCACCTCTACTCTAAGTGTTTAGATCCAACTCATGATTTGGACCATTTGGACAGATATGGGTTCAAATACAATTGACAGCCCGGTGTAACTTGAATCATTCAAAAGTCAGTTGTATCGCCCAGGTTATCGTCTAAAGGCCTGCGAACATCTAGGCCTTCTAGGCGATAGCGATGGCGATCGCCCTCCCATATAAACTTCAAGAAAATCGGTTCTGCAGGTCGGTTTCACAAGTTACACTTACTTCTGAATAATTAAAAGAACCCATCTACACCTACCTACTAGTAGGTATCACTATAAAATTGAGTCCTCACTATGAAACTCATACTATGAGTTAGTAGGTTAGGTAGGTACCTAAAACAAAGAGCGGTAATGGTGATGAGCATAATGAAGACATGATTTGTGTAAGGTGGTATTCATGAACAACACGTAGGTAACAAACAACCTAGGGTAGGTACCTACCTACTAGATAGGATGAAAATGGACCGACGACATCGCGGGAAGTCGGTGGATGGAGAGGGCCCAGAATCCTTTTTGCTGGAATGGGTAGGGGAGGCCTTTATCTGTCACTGGACTTCTTCAGACTGATGATGTAGAGCAGAGGTTCCCAACCGTCCCGTCGTCTGTACTGTAGCCCTATAGCCACCTCAAGGTGATTGACGCAGGGAAGTGCATCGTATGGCAAGTTCCTGAGGTGCGTGAACTACAAGACAAGAGAAGAAGAGACCACTTAACTTCAAATTACCTTACAATACTTGTTTGTGCCATCTAAATAAGAGAAAAAAATACCTTAGCGCCATCTACCGACGAAATGATCAAAATATTATCAAAGAAGGAAACTTGAATTAGCAGCTTTGTGATGGTGAATATCGTGCAAGATTACGTTTGTTAGATTTACGATAGATGGCGCTTCCTGTTTAGGTAAAGTGACTATGAAATAAATAAAAAAACTTTGCATTTATAGAATTATAGATTTTAGAATTATATTGACTCCGCTTTTTATTGTTTTTAATTTGCAATAATTTAATTTGGAGATCCTTGGCTTTTTTTCACTTGTTATAATTATTGCACAATAATTGTGCAGTTCTGTGAAAGTGGGCAATTCTCGTGCAGTTTAAAGTTTTTTTATTATGAACTCTACATAGTTGTATTAGGGTACATTTCTACAAAAAAAATAATGTGTTATACACATCTCTTTTTAACTAGTGACTCTCGTTCTCGCATAACCGAGATTGTTGAAGTTCTTATGAACTAGCAAAAGCACTCGGCTTTATTCATTTAACTAGGCAATTTAGTTCAAATTGGAAACAGTATAGTCGACTGCAGTAGAATATATGCAGTTTTTAACATTCATCGAAGCGCATGCAAAATATTAGTGTGACGATTTTCTCCCAATCAAAATATTTTTCGATTGCTTGAATTGTTGAAATCAGACATCCCATTCAATATAAAAAGATAAAAAAATATTAATAATAATAAAATAAACGCCAAGGTGAGTTAACATTTATTAAACTAGTGACTCACCAACCCTAGCGATCAACGTTTATGAAAAAACGGAATAACGGGCAGGGCATTCAGGGCAGTTACTTCACATTATTAGCTTGCTTTTTTCAAAATGACACCCCTGTGAAACTGCCGGTAAAAATAGAGGTACCTACGTCTTGTAGGGTTCAGCCAAGTCCTCAGAAATAGGAATTTTTAAATTAAATCATTATTTATCAGCTCCAACGCGTCTGCTCATGTCTGGCATCCTTCCTACGCCCTCCATCAGAGGGCGCCTTGAAACCAATCATTTATTCTGACATTGGCATGATGCTGATATTTGTGAGGTGAATATAAATGTTTGTTCTCTGTCTGGGTGTTATATTGTATTCCATGTAGGTATGTATTTAAAAAAAAAAGTACCTATTTAGGTTAGTATTATATATCAGCTATCTGGTTCCCATATTACAAGCTCTGCTTAGTTTGGGGCTAGATAGTGTTGTGTGGATTATTCGCATTATTTATTTATTATTTACTAGTGGCCGCCCGCGGCTTCGCTTGCCCGTTCCCGTAACACCCCGTTCCCTTTGCTTTTTCGGGATAAAAAGTATTCTATGTCCTTCTCCCGGTTCTAAGCTACCTCCCCACAAATTTTCTGCCAAATCGGTTCCACCGTTCTTGAGTTATAAATAGTGTAACTAACACGACTTTCTTTTATAAAAATATAAGATTTTTATAATGTCCTAAAAGTTAAGAGCCGAGTGGGATTTGAACCCGTGACCATCCCCTTAGTACGGGGCTGCGCTGACCACTGCGCCATCGGATCCTAATCACGCTTGACGAATAACACTTAGGGACTGTTCGGCACTAAGCGACTGTGTAAGCGCGTTGAGTGTAGTAAACACTATAAAATAAAATAAAAAGTTATGATGCTGATAGTTGACATTGAAATGCTCAAAACCACACGTCTACTACTCGGGTTTCTTTTTTTAACAATATGCCAAGCTACTGATAGTTGCAACAAGCACAAGTTAAATAAAGTTTATTTAATAGATTCAGGCGTGACTTTGCGGAATTCCATTGTTAAACATAAATTAAGTAGAATAATAAATATATAGGTAGTACTAATCCGCTAATCTATGAACCAAGCCATAATGCGCCATAACGCGGCCATATGAACTAAGCCTAATTCGGGTGATTCAAGAAGAAACAGCTGAAGAGACAGTTTTGGGTTAGAGCTGGGGTGATTGGGGTTGTGAAAGATTTAATCATAACAATCCTATCAAGAGTAAACGAGTGACTCAATGTTTAAATCCCAATGAAGAAACGTCGTGCTACTATTATACGCACACAAATACACCCTCACACACACAGAACACGTGTTAGCCATCCTATGATACCCAGACTCTTAAGAGACTGGTAGTAGTAGGATGGCTCACTATTATATGCTGCACTTAAATACACCTACACACATACTGAACACGCCTGGGCCATCCTATGATACCCAGACTCTTAAGAGACTGGTAGTAGTAGAATGACCCATCCGTAAAAACCAACACACATCACACACACATTTACTCTTAAAAACATAACTAAATTTAATTTTTCACCTTTTTACTATTTTTCTGTTTTAGTTGTCCACCGAGTCAATATTTAAATTTGTTTAATCGTTGTTTTGGTCTTCACGATACAGGCTTGGCCTAGTGTGAAGACCGTAGTTTAAACTATTAGATTATAAGAGCTCCAGCAATTGCACGTTTGTAGTACATAATGTCATATTATTTTTTAAGTACCTACCTAGTTTAAGACAGACGTGTAATAAGCTGTAAATAAAGTATTTTTCATTTTCATTTTCATTACTCGTTTGACTGGTCTCTCAGCTAGTTGGTAGTAACTCTGCCTTCTGCGCCGTAGGTCGTGGGTTCGATTCTCACCGAGAATAAATATTTGTGTGGTGAACAAAAATGTTTGTTATCTGTCTGGATGTTCTTTTGCATTCTAAGTAGGTATACCTAGCTATATATTTTCTAGAAAATGTATATAAGTAGGTATTATATCAGCTACTATCTGGTTCCCATAGTACAAGCTCTGCATAATTTGGGGCTAGATACGGACGTGTGAACCACAATACTTATTAAAAAAAATATCAATCCAAATCATGTACTCACCTAATAACTAACTTAAATTTAGTATTACTTGTACTACAATAGCCACCCTTGACATTATGACATTCAGACAAACACACACCAAAATTAAATATAAATAAATTTGTTTTGAAATCGCGTAGTCTTCCTATACCAGAAAACCCGTTGAAGTGAGTAAAACAACCGTTTTGATAGAAATTTTAGCAAATTATTGTGTGCAATCATATATTTAAACAAATTATTTAAGCAACTTGTAGATGTTTGTCATCATGTTTCGAGAAAAGCAATTAAATCACTTTTCGTGCAGTTTTGTCCGTATGCAGTGCCCCTGTGACGACACCACTTTCGTCACTTTGCGTCATCATTCTGTAAACATCTCTCAAACGGGGAGGACGTGTGATGAAAAAGTGTGCGGAGGGGAAGTGTTAGGAACAAACTTTATATTATTACCAAATGTTTCCGACATTGAAATACAAAAGTACAAAAAGATTAGGATAGGTGAGTTTTTCTTAATTATTTTTGTTCTGTTTTTGGCGTATCTTTTCAAATTATAGCACTGCATTAAAATTATGATTATATTTTGTTAACGATTTGTTTTGTTACAGGTTTTCCAATAATTACGCCGCCATCATGGCGTCGGACGAACAATTTTCATTATGTTGGAACAATTTCCATGCGAACATGTCAGCAGGCTTCCACGGCCTGCTGTCGCGTGGAGATTTAGTGGATGTAACCTTGGCTGCCGAAGGCAGATTACTGCAAGCCCACAAATTGGTTTTGTCGGTGTGCTCCCCGTATTTTCAAGAAATGTTCAAAGTGAACCCAACTCAACATCCTATAGGTGTGTATTATGATTATCGGTTTAAAATGCTATCGAGTGTTACCACCGTTATCTACATCTAGGCTATATTTTAATAGCATATATTAACTTTTTTTTCCATTTGTTTCAGTATTTTTAAAGGACGTCAGTCATTCTGCGTTAAGAGACTTATTACAGTTTATGTATCAAGGAGAGGTTAATGTTAAGCAAGAAGAGTTAGCATCGTTTATAAGTACCGCGGAACAACTTCAAGTGAAAGGTTTAACCGGAAATCAAAATGAAGAAAGTTCCACGCCATCCAAACCAAAGCCGACTTCAAGGCCAGGCCCGAGGTCGTCACAGCAACGGCAATCCATTATGACTAAGCTAGAGACTGATTTAGATAGTAAGCCCTCCTCAACTCCAGTAGCAGTTAAACGACCAAATAGGCCATCAATAGCATCAAACAATTCGTCATCGTCACAAAGTGGACATGCGAAACGGAAATGTGTTGATCCATTGGAAGCTGGACCGTCTGGTTCGGCTAAAGAAGAATTTGTAACCATTCCTGATGAAGATGAAAACAACGCCGTAGCACCTAAAATGGAACCCGAATTTGTGAACGAAAGTATGTGGGATGATGACGAAGATGGCACTAATAACGATGAAACAAATTTCGGTGAAGATGACTCTAATATGGAAATGACTGGTAGGTGTTATGGTATTTTCCTGCTAGGTTTATACACTTCAACCTAAATTTGTATGTAGTTTTCTAATTGGGCTATTTTTATGTTGCAGGCTTTGATGGATCAACTACTGGCGATGGTAATTTAACTGGAGGCGAAGGTGGAGCTGTAGGCGACGCACAAGGTAGGTTTTCACATCTTCGATGGTGAGTCAGATCGTAGGCATTACCTGCGAACTGGCTCATCCACATTCACGATGCCCACATGCGGGTCGTGAATGTTTTTAGACGTAGTTCATGAAATTTGTAAGTTAGTTTTAAGTAGATGTAGATTGTGCGATGTAGTTTCGGGTAAGTTCCTAAAGGTATGGGTAAGGTTCTGCGAGGTATCTGGTACGGCAAGGTAACTTTGTGGTGGTAAGGTAAAAGGTACGGTATCTGGTATGGTTGACGGTACGGTATCTGGTATGGTTGACGGTACGGTATCTGGTATGGTTGGCGGTAAGGTATTTGGTAGGTGGAAACTGGTTGGTAAGGTAATACGAACGAGGTCTATTAACTCGAGGTCAGAAATACTAAAGACCGGTTAGTTTTATGATCATAACCGACGAAAGGTGTTTAACTAGAGGTATGAAATCATATAAAGATATCTTTGGTACAGGTATTATCCGGTATAAGCTTAAATTTCAAATGGTGTATGAAGTTCTGCCAATACCCGATGCGGGATGAAAAGTGAAGCTACAGAAGTCTGTATTATCGAGGAAGATGAATACTTATCCAGACATGGTATTGCTGTCCGAGCTCTGTTATAGTATGAAACTGTTGCTCGAGGGTAAGAATAGATAACTACTGGTACGCTTGAGGGGGGGTCGGTTATTAACAGGTTAAGCTGTCCGATGAGGCACATGTGCCTCATGGGTGATTGCACTGGTACGTCCACGAGGCATATGTGCCTCGTGGCCAATGATGTAGATATGTCCTTATTTACTACGAGGACGTGTACAAAGAAGATCGAAACTTGCTTCGGGACAGCTAACCTGTTAAAATGCGGTCTCCATTCGCGGACCAGTTCCACTTAGTGGGGTTTTTTTTCGGTATGGTGAGAGACTAGGTACTAACATTGATATCGCTAGGCAGATCTCAAAGTCTGCGCATATCTGCGATGGGAATCTTATGAAACTGGTAAATTTGGCGGTCGTTTTTCTGACTGTCCAAGCATGGCCACGAGGAATCATCCGGGAGACCTGCGGTGGTTGTTTCCAAGTTTGCCTGCTTTCGGATCGATAACGTATGTCACAAATCAATAACAAATCGATAACGTATGTCAAAGCGTATGATATCTGTAGGGAGGTATGTCACTCTGAACATGTACGGTAAATGACTGCGAGTAAAAAACGTATGATATCTGTAGGAGGTATGTCACACTGAATATGTACGGTAAATGACTAATAATGTGTGTGATCACGATCAGTGATCACACGTAAGTATGAGCTGAGACTGCCAATATCGATTTTCATAGAAATCAAGACTTCACACAGATAATAAACACTACGGGTGTTATTAAATAAACCTGGCGTAGCGTTGGACTAGTTAATCCGTGTTTTGTCACATTTGCTCGAGTTGACAATTGCAAGAGACAAAACACGGATTAACTAGTCCAACGCTGATAAAGTTTGTTGATAAAGAATGCTTGATAAAGTTTCTATTCGGTAGGTATTGTTAATTACCCGAGGATTGAAAGTCACGAATTTAAGTCCCGAGACTTAGTCCAGGGACTTAAATAAGTCTTTCACTCGAGGTAAACACTGTGCTTTTCATTACGAATACAAGGAACGTAAAAATAAAAACATGATAGAAAAATGAGTGAATTTTATTTTACATCGCGCTCTAATTAGACTTTTTAAACTTCTTACCGTTGTAATGGGTTTCCAACCTCCTTGCTGAATAAAAAGTTGGAATTTGGTTCAATAACCTTCTTGCTGTTTTGAAAGTTGGAACATGGTTGAATAAAAATGTGAAAATAGAACTTGTTTTTTTTTATAATTTGTCAGCTGTCAGTAGAAAGCGATTCTCCCTAGAGCTGAAAGTATTACTTTCAATTGGGCCCCTCAGGCATACTTTCCGAGTACCTATGAGCAATGAAAATATTTTCGTTAAATGTAAAAAAACAAACTCATTAAAATCTTCAGATTCGATACTTCAGAGGTGATTTTTATGATGAGTGTACTTAAAATAAGGCGATACAGACTGATATTAATAACAGATTCCGTCTGTAACATTAATTTAGGCATCAAGTTAAAATCTCTTGATAAAAAATATTCATCATCATCATCATAAAAAAACATTAGACACTACGGACTTAACGGAATGATATCGGTTTTTTAAAACGTAACATTTTGACGTGCATTATCACAGATAAAATATTATACATATTAAGGTCTACGCACATCTAAGCGATGGCGATGGCGATCAGCTGAAAAGCGACACCGATATTTGACAGCGTTTCAGCTGATCGCCATCGCCATCGCCTAGATGTGCGTAGGCCTTTACTTGCATCGTGTGTGACAAGCTAAATACCTATTTACACGCTGCAAGTTTCTTGCCGGTCGCATGCGATTATATTGGCAAACGCCTGCGCACATTTAGGTGATGGCGATCAGTGAAACGCTGTCAAATATCGCTGTCATATTTGACAGTGTTTCACTGATCGCCATCGCAGATCGCTTAGATGTGCGCAAGGCTTAAATGAATTGCACCGTCTGAACAACACGACGTCACATTCTTGCTCTACTGGCAAGTTTTCCATTCAACACTGTTATTAGTCCAAAATTATTAGGGGAACACAGAAGGGGATTTTGGAATTTTACCGTAGAGGTACTTGAGCGCAACAAATACAAAAGGAGAAATAGATTAAAAGAGAAAAGAAACAAGTTTATTGACAAAATGTTTAATTGGTCTAAAACAGGGGTGCTCACAGAGGCGTCTCTAGCCCATGTAGCGCCCGTGTGCAAACATTACCCAAGCGCCCCCTAGTTAGCGCGCGTTCAAAATGGAATAGATACAAAGTACAAGTAACAGCACATCAAGTTACCACAAACTGACAAATTTCCCCAATGGGTAATAAACTGGTTTTGAGATTTTTAAGAAGAAATTTTTCAGTTTGGTTAACACGATGTGCTGTTGAATGTGTTTAGAATTATACAAGGTGTTCTGGTGTTTTCTATAACAAGCCAAAACGTACCCATGATTATGATGTTGACATGACTATCTTCTTCTTTCTTCTAAATAAATAAAACTCTTACGTTACTGACTGACTGACTGACAATCAACGCACAGCCTAAGTTAGTCCTAGAAGCATGAAACTTGGAAGGTGTGTTCCTTTTATAGCGTAGAGGTGCATTAAGAAAGGAAATCGGATTTTTTTTTCCTTAAGAGGAGAAAAAGGGGGAAAATGGTTTTAAGAAAAATCAACGCACAGCCAAATTATTATTTTAGTTCTAGAAGCATGAAACTTGAAGGGTGTGTTTATTTTATAGCTTAGAAATGCATTTAGAAAGAAGATTCGAAAATTATTTTCCTAAGAGGAAGGGGGGCGCCAAAGGCCACGGCGCTCGGCGCCCTCCTTTTGAGCGCCACGGCGCTCGCCCGCTTTGATGTTATTCATAAAATATTAGTAGAGCTCAAGATGCTACTCAAAATCTATGCAGAGCGGAGCGCTTTTTACGATGGTCATTGAAAGTGCGGCGCCGTGGTGGCGCTCGGCGCTCCCTATGCTGTAATTTATCAAATATTAGAAGAGCTCAAGATGCTATTCAAAATCTATGCAGAGCGGAGCGCTTTTTACGATGGTCATTGAAAGTGCGGCCCCTGGCCGACGCGCCCGCCAAGTAGGGCCCCGTGGTGGTCATGGGTGGTCGCAGCGTCCTAGGGGGTGCCGAGCGCAGCGCTCGGCGCCCCCTAGGACGCTGCGCCCGTGTGCACCGCACACCCTGCACAATAGGTAAAGACGCCGCTGGGTGCTCAAACAGTCGATCGCGAAAGCTTTTTGAGTCGATCGCAGCAATATGCTTAAGGCGTCGTCCTAATTGGCCAACGATCGTACGATCAAACGATGCGTTTTCGTCGCACGACGAGATTAAACACACACATTTCTTTAAAGTGTCCTAATTGAAGGTTGAAGTCATCGTACGTTAGCGCATACGCAGTTTCATCGTACGATGAAATCGCATCGCACCATCGCGCGATCGATGGCCAATTAGGATGACGCCTTACATAGGCACCCAGTAGAATTTCTGGAATATGAATGAATGAATAAATACGCGTAAGTATGTATGAATGAATACGCGGATAATAATTATGTAGTGCCATGCATGATCAATTATACCGAGATAGCTCAACTAATCCAAATCAATGACAGACGGGAGTGTTCCCAAGACTCAGCTGGGAGCTGATATACATAGGTATTAGTTTAGTTGATCCCTTGCTTTCAAAATATTATCTGGTCGATCGCCGACACTTATAAGTGTGAGCACTCCAGGGGCCTAATTCTCGGGCCAATCTCGATCATTTTGAAATTTTATTTTATTGCTTCAGGGTGTGCACCGCACACCCTGCACAATAGGTAAAGACGCCGCTGGGTGCTCAAACAGTCGATCGCGAAAGCTTTTTGAGTCGATCGCAGCAATATGCTTAAGGCGTCGTCCTAATTGGCCAACGATCGTACGATCAAACGATGCGTTTTCGTCGCACGACGAGATTAAACACACACATTTCTTTAAAGTGTCCTAATTGAAGGTTGAAGTCATCGTACGTTAGCGCATACGCAGTTTCATCGTACGATGAAATCGCATCGCACCATCGCGCGATCGATGGCCAATTAGGATGACGCCTTACATAGGCACCCAGTAGAATTTCTGGAATATGAATGAATGAATAAATACGCGTAAGTATGTATGAATGAATACGCGGATAATAATTATGTAGTGCCATGCATGATCAATTATACCGAGATAGCTCAACTAATCCAAATCAATGACAGACGGGAGTGTTCCCAAGACGCAGCTGGGAGCTGATATACATAGGTATTAGTTTAGTTGATCCCTTGCTTTCAAAATATTATCTGGTCGATCGCCGACACTTATAAGTGTGAGCACTCCAGGGGCCTAATTCTCGGGCCAATCTCGATCATTTTGAAATTTTATTTTATTGCTTCTTTTCACAACCCTGCACTTTTCCTACGTTTTCCGTATATCGTAGCTGTCGAGGCTTCTACGATGAGGTCGTTGATTAATTACTGAAGGAAATCTGGCATTTTCTCTTCGAAAAGAAGCAATAAAATAAAATTGCAAAATGATCGAGCTCGTCCCGAGAATTAGGCCCCTGGAGCCTAATTCTCGGACCGACCGAGATTTTCAATGTCCCATAAATACATATTGGCATTGCACAACCCCGCACTTTTTCTACGTTTTCCGTATATCGTAGCGGTCGAGGCTTCTACGATGAGGTCGTCGATGAATAACTCAAGGAAATCATCCATTCTCTCTTCGAAAAGAAGCAATAAAATAAAATTGCAAAATGATTCGAGATGAGCCGATAATTAGGCTCCTGGGCCCTGTTTAATAAAGCTGACAATTCGACATGTCACAAAGCGACAAATTTGTGGAATTGTCGCGCTTTGGCTATTGATAAAAGTGACAAATATGTCACAAAAGCGCGACAATTCCACAATTTTGTCGCTTTTTGCCATATAATATGTCGCATTGTCAGCTTTATTTAAACAGGGCCCTGGTCTAAAAGGACAGACTAAACTAGACCAAACAGTAATAGCTCGTAGAATAAGTAAGCAGCTGAAGTGGCAATTAGCTCGAAGAATCGACAACTGTTAGGGAATAAATATGTTGGCGATTGGCGAATGGCCACCACGAACCGGAAGGCGAAACTTACCTGACGTTCCTGACGTGCGTGACCTACGAGACGTGCTCTTGCTACTGCTGCTGGTTCGCGTGCTTTGCTGTAGGCGATGGTAACCACTTAACATCAGGTTTGCCATATGCTTGTTTCATCAGCTAGTTGTGTAAAAATACATAAGACATTGAAAAAATCGTGGAAGTCGAAGGATGGTGAGGAACCAATCCTCCTGGAAATGAATAGGGAAAGCATAGAATGTCTTAGCAGTGGACTTCGGGCTGATGATGATGATGACGATGATCTATCTACTTTCTACTATGAATTATTCATAAACAAAGAAAGCGAAAGGCTTTAAATAAAATGCATGCGCCATGCTCCTGTACAACAGAGAGCCTAGCAGAGTATATATTTTTTACAACGTGTTTAGAACTCTGCCTATCTTCTTTTTTCAAATTGTTTATTAATAGACGGCCTATGTTTTCCATGAAATAGAGACACTATAAGCGCCCCTATCGGGCGCGCTGAGAACTATCGCGTCTCTGTGCAAAACGCGGGCTGTGCAATACAGAAAACGAAGAAGTCGGTTAAAAATCGAAACGACAAGACGTCGAGTCGTAAATGTATTGTAAAAGTACGAATAGGCGCTGGAGTTTTGTTCGTAGGTCTTTTTTTTTAGACAGTGTGTGGTGAAAGTACACGCATTTTTTTACAAAAAATATTTAGATATGACCGAAGAGAGTGGCGTATTAGGGAGGAGGCCTATACCCAGCAGTGGGTGCATACAGGCTGAATAGATAGATAGATTTAGATATGGTTTTAGGGGCAGGTACCTACCCTACTTCGGCCTGTAACTTAGGAGGTAGGTCTAATTGTTTATTTACTAGGTACATAAGTAGAAAAGGTGTGTGGTGAAAGGATTTTAGGTGCGCCTCAATGAGGCTCCTATAATAACTCACTACATTTCATAACAAAAAAAGTGTTTCGCTAAAGCATCATAGATGGCAGTAGTGGTACGTTGTGAGCCATAATAATGGTAGATTTATTAAACTAAAAATACATTCTATCTTGATTTTTATACCGGATCAATCGAACGAAAGAAAACTAGTTTGTGGTACGGTACCTATATGCAGCGCCATCAAGGAATCGACTGGGAACCATAGTATAAACGATTTTTTTTAAAGAATGTTCGCTTTCGTGAAAATGCTACGACTATGGTGTTTCCAAACATCGAAAACCTATACATAGGTCTATGTCTATATATACATCTATAATAGGTAAATTAATTTGCGCAGAATATAAAATTTATGAACAAAATGGTGATATTTAGACCCATTCCGTGATGATCTTTTAATTGCATCAAAAGCATGTTCCTTCTGCGTAGACAGAAACGTTATTCCGTTATTTATGGTTATCATCAACCATCCGTCTTGCTTGTTACGCCGTGGAATCTATGGTTCCCTGCATTTGTGTCATTCGGTCGGAGATTGTTTACTATTTTGAGAAATCATATTTTTTTTTTTAAGTGTGTTGTAATTCTAGAGATGTTTGCAATACACCAATGCAATTATACAAAAATTATTGTGGTATTTTGTGAGATGTGCCTAAATAATGTGAAACTTCTAGTTTGTTTTCACATTTGAACGTGTTTACGTGCAGAGTTTGTGTATTTACGTTGCAAGTGAATGTTGGTTTTAAGTGCTAAGTTTGTTGGCCAATGCTGTGTTTATCATAATATTTTGGATACCAGCTCAAGCTCAGTGAATCAGGGAAAGTAACACGACGGAACGAATGCAGGTTGACAGCGATGGTCCAGGTACAACTTTCTTCATACTTGCTTTATTTTGTGGTTTGGTTCTAGCAGTACAACCTTAACTTACTGATTTAATAACGATTTATCCCACGACTTACTTGTTCCAAGTATTAATAGAAAAATAACAGTATATTTTTCAGTATCAATTTACAGCTTGTAAACATAACCTCAAATGTTTGGCATTTGTCTAAATGCCTAGTTAACGATGTAGTGCCTATGTTTATGATTAAAATTGAACTCTCTCTCTACTCTAGGATAGTTTAACGACAACTTAATATAATTTCAATCATAATGTTTACAAACAATTTGTTTTATTTACTTTTACTGTTTTGGGTTTTTGCTTCATGGCATGTCCAAGAAACTAACATTCCTGTGCAGTTAGAAAGATATAACTATGCAATTTATCAACAGATAATATTATGAATAAATTACATGGGGAATAACAAATATTTTGATAAGAAAATGTCCCTATTCTGAAACCTAAGAAAAATCTTTGATAGAAGTGGTCTTATTCTGAAGAAAACTCCTAGTAAAAAATAATTTAATTGATGAAGTAGGTAAGTACACTAAACACCTTTGTACCTAAAGAACATGACTGATGGTAGGTTGATTGACTACAGAATTGGAAGCAAAAACATTCTAAGATACCAAATTCCTTCCATCTGTATAGTTTGAATATTGCCTTAGCCTATGCTTTAGTTAAGTTTAGTTGCGTCATATCATTAACGAACCACTCAACTATTCTAAGGTATGAAATAAATAGTTGTGTCTACCGATGCCTGCCAGTAATTTAGCTGCAACCCGTCAATAATGTTCTACAGTGTAATTGTTACTGCCTTGCATGCCATGCAAATGTAACTGAAAATTAAAAAACTTTTGTTTATTATTTCTTATGATAGATGAAAGCACTGGTGGTCTTGTGGTAGCGCCCGTTCCAATCTTTAGGTTGTGGTTTCAAATCCAGTCTTGCATCAATGAGTTGTCCGTTCTGAAAATGTATATCGTCGTTGTGGTGCGAGAAGTAACTAAGTGCAAAAAGCTAGTCTCGAGATAATCGCGTTTTAAAGTTTTTTTGTTCTTAAAATGAGTGTAACTTATCAACACTTATAGCTACAAAAGAGGTTTCTTCATATAAAATATAGATAATTTTACCTTACACACTAACTTTCAACAAATTAATGGAAGTAATTATATGGTTACTGAGATACATAACAAAAAGTAAGTTAATTAATTCTGGCATACACGTTAACGTAATACCTTGATTAAATATTACTTAATTATGATCTGTTGATGACTCTTACCGACAACAGAATTTCATTTCATTCAATAGCTTTTTATCTGCAAGAAATCACTAAATGACTTTAGTGAGCAGTGCAACCCCAAGACTTGAAGAATATTGTAAGTAAAGTGATTGAATTAAACTACTTAAGAACCCTTAGATGATTTTTGTAGACAGATGTTTGCCTCTACGGGTTAGTTATGCACTTCTGACATTCTTGTATTATCTAAAATTGTAGTAAAATCTACTCTTTTACATTCTGAGAAGGTACATAATGGGTTTCAAAACACTTTGGCATCAATAACTCATTTTGGCAAAAAATGTCACTTAGTGACTTCTCGCACCACAACGACGATATGCACTATGCCAGTACTCACAAACGGGGAAGGAAAACATTGTGAGAAAACCAGCATGTCGTAGAACTTAAAAAGTGTGAAAAATATGTATTATATAGGCCGTAGGTCGTGGGTTCGATCCCCACCGAGAACAAATATTTGTGTGGTGAACATAAATCTTTGTTCTCTGTCTGGGTGTTATATTGTATTCTAAGCATGTATTTACAAAAAAAAAAAAATGTATTCAAGTATTATATCAGCTATCTGGTTCCCATATTACAAGCTCTGCTTAGTTTGGGGCTGGGTAGTGTTGTGTGAATTGTCCACAATATTTATTTATTTATTTATTTAGTATACGTCATGAAAAAAGGCCTGCTAGAGGCCTACTTGCGGAAACCAGTCCGCACACCAAGTGCATATCAAAGAATTTGCCTGAAGAGAATGCTTTGAATGGGCCATTATTTATAGAGAGACACAGGACCAAAGTTTGTGTCACATTTAAAAAGTGGCCTTTGATCCCAGGCTATTTAATAACATTTCATTACTATACTTAGGTATCCATAAATATACTTAAGTAGTTTTGAATGTTTTGAGTAAGTTGGGTTTATCCAAAGCATAATTACAGATTTATTTCTATAATTTAACTTTCGTACCATGTCAGTTCTATCATGCAGCCTTATTGTCTAACTTGAAATCCATTATCAGTGAACTTAAAGCCAATTGTCACTGGTCGACCCAATCAGATTTTATTTCTGGACAACTTCAGTGAATGAAGCGAAAGAGGTGTGTCAGGATCGTAGCAACTGGAAATCCGCGATCTCTGCCTACCCCCATGGGAATGAGGCGTGATTTTATGTATGTAACTTCAGTTGGATACCTTAGGCTCTAAAATCCAACTGAAGTTCATTTCGGCGTTACACAATTCCAAAATACGAATCAAGTTCCATTCATTCACTAGGTTTGAATGTTGGTGGTGGTAGTGCATAGATCACATAGTTAATACAATACGAAAGTGACAGTCAAAGTCTAGGCTCGGATTCAAATGTCAAAAATGAAGCCAATGTTGATTACGAGTTGACTTAGACAATTAGGCCCATGCCTTAAAAGTCTATTTTAATTGAAATAAATACATTCTTAAATTCATAGAGAGGTAATAGCATTATTTTTTGTAAACAATTACATTTTGCTAACTTAAACATAAGGCATGTTGACAAAAAGGCAAGTAGCTTAACCATAGAAAAAAACAAATGTAATGATAGGTAGATAGATGATTTATGTGTATGTGCATACGTATATGCATGTCTCTCTTTTGTGTTTGGTGGAATAATTTGTGTGTATGGTTAGTAAAACTAGTTGTAAAAACAGTTGGTAAATTATTAGTGTATTGTTTTAAAAATGTGTATTAACACGTTCCCTGTGCAGCCAAGATTATGGAGTCTACCACCTACATGCAAATGCTTAATGTGGATATTATATTAGAGTAGCATATAAATGACTATGACAAAACATTATTTTTTATTGTTTTGCCCCCCTTTATTAAAAAAAACAATATTTGTAAATGAGCCATCCGTGGGTCATGCACGTATGAGCTCTTTACTCCATGATTCATCCGTGGGCCATGCACGTATGAGCTCTTTACTCCATGATTCATCCGTGGGTCATGCACTTATGAGCTCTTGTCACCATGTCCCACAAAACCTCATACGCATTTGACAGGAAAAAAAACTTGTTTTTGGTATAAAAATATAGCTGGTGATCTGATGTCGATTTGTGTGATAAACGCAATATTGATATACAACGACCTGGACCCATAAATTGACTGTGCTACGAGGTCACGAAATAATAATTAAACGTCTCCTGAAATTTCAAGTCCCTGTTCCTTCTGGCTCTGTAAGCAGTCGGCATACACCACGTTCAAGATCCAGCCTAAACGAGCCGCCTTCTAGACTCAGCCACTCCCTCACAAAAATCCCGAGGCGCGACCCAAAAAAAATACAAAGAAAACGTTGCACTGGCTGCTACAAAATGTTGGTAGAAGGAGGCCAAATACCGGTTGAAGCAGCCCGTAAGTCTAAAAAAACGGTCATGGAGTGCTTGAACTGCCGAAAAGCTTTTTGCCTCATTATAACCTTGTTCATTAAATAATACTAAGAATAAATAAATAAGACATAATGCATTTTTATTTTATATTTACCCATAATACTTTAACATTTGATGGTAGGATACTGGCAACCCTAAATGAAAAGTCCACCGGTTTTCTTGTCAATTTAAATTTTAGTTTATTGGCTACACATAGTTTAGTGTATGCGGATAAAAGTAGATAAACTCATACGTGGACATTTTTACGAGCCTTTAAACTTGCAAGGGCTCTTGCCCCATATGTGTGTCATGCACGTACGATCAGAACTTCATTATGCACCACCAATGGGGATCATACACAGGGAACGTGTTAAAGCTTTGAAATTACTGGCACATGAGGCTGAATATCTGTGTGCCTCAAATTGATGTATGCAGGGCATAGTAGGCCATGTTCATGATATGCATGATATGAGGCAATGCTTTTTTATGAGCGATGGTCACCGCTTAACATCATGTGTCAAGGTGGGTTATTCGCTTTTTATATCAGTACCCGAAGTCGGAGTTTTGCTACCACATTTCGTTACCAAATGTTGTTTTCGTTTCGCCTATTTGCCTCTCTCTATTGTATAGAGAAAATATGAGACGGCAAAAATACGTTACGTAGTTAGAGTTGTTGTCTCATCTTTTCTCCATACAATAGACAGAGACAAATAGGCAAAACGAAAACAACATTTGGTAACGAAATGTTGTAAATGCACTGGGACTTCGGGCTCAGTAGTACTACTATTTGACTATATGACACTTATTTTTTTACATAAAAAGAAAAGGTCTCCTGTCATGTTATTATAACACCAAAATGGGAATAAAAGCTGATACCTTTGCTTTAACCTATACCTAGTAGGTACTTTTAGGTATCTAAAGTGTTTTTAACTTCATACATTACTACACTTTGGTATAAACAAATTCCCTAATTTAATTGATTTAAGGTCTATCCCCACACATCCGTGGCGTTTCAGGGACGGGGCAGGGCCGTGGCGGAACCGTCGATTGAATTTGAACCCTATCTGTCTTAATAATGAGTTGAATTTATATAAGACAATATCCCGGCGGCCGAGCTCTGGACGGATCGGAGCCAAATACGAAAATTCCACTCAATTTGCACAGGTTCAAACTCAATCGACGGCAGCGCCGCGGCCCTGCCCCGTCCCTGACACGTCACGGATGTGTGGGGATAGACCTTTAGTGTGTACAGCTGTATTCCCATTTTGTTTTCCTTGTAAGATGTAAATCATTAAACAAATTAATAAATTATATTTTTATTTTCCTTTATATAGTTATTTAGGTGATGATACAGTAAGTCTATATATAGTAGCAGGTATAGTATAGAGGCACAAAATAACTATGTAGGTATGTTGGTAGGGATCATCCAATCTTTAACTGCACGCCCCACTACTTCTGTCAGTCAAAGTAAATTGCTCTTTATTACCTACATCACAAAGATCATTTTGAAGTATCTTGCTGTGAGCCAACGTCAAGAAAACGTGGTGGAGGGGCGTGCATTTTTAGACTGGTTTTTCTATACCCACTTTGCAAGGGACTTACCTATTACCTATTTTTGTTGGTCGGTAGGTACTTGGTAGTGTGGATAAGTTGAGTTACCTAACGGAGCTAAGGTCGATGTGTATTAAGACCTGCACACCAAAGCCGCTCAGTGGTAAAGTGCTCTACACGCCAAAGTGTGGAGAGGGCTTTATCTACCTTCCTAGGATATAATTATTCAATGGTTACTTAGGTTATCCAATTTGGGTTTGTTATTCAATCAAATATGAATTCAGGGAGGCCATTGTGACTTCTTAGTTTGTGTTATTATATTACCTAGGCACATACATTACTAGGTACGTATATTCCACGTCAAATTTAACTGAATTTAAGTAACAGTGTTTCTAAATTCTAGAATATTTTTTGTACATATCAAAGAACTGATATAATTGGAATCCATTACCTAAGTCTGAAATAAATAAATACCTTAGGTATTAAAACTAGTTTTTGTTTTATTTCAAAATAGCCACGTAAAATTAAATTTACAAATACTCGCAAAGCAATAGTATTTATAGAAGAAGTAAGGTTGGTGGATGGAGAGGGCGTACAATCGTTCGTCCTGAAAATGTCCATCAGTGGACTTCATCAGGCTGATGATGATGAGTGACTTCCGTCTTACAATAGACATAAACATTTATTTATTTACTACATAAGCTCACAAAAACCAGTAAAAAACAAGGACACTAAAAGAAGAAAGATACAAACAATACATCGATACTGGAGAAGTGCGTCCATTGGCATTTGGAAGCTAAAACCTCGTTAGTGCTGGACTTCATCCACTTTACTGATGCATCATAATTAATTTAGTTCTAGGGGCATTGTCAGCTGCAACGGGAAAAGGGGACCTCCATTTCATTCAGACGAAAAGCGGCCATCTACAGTTGATACACGAACCATACATATTTGTTACGGACAGTGTGCGAAGTGGCAGGACATTCTGGAGGTGCATGGACTATGCTAAGCGGTGTCGAGCAAGAATAACATCTAAAAACAATGTGCTGAAAGTAACCAATCCTGTACATAACCATATTGAAAATCATTTACAAAAAATCACCCGTAAATATGAACTTGGCGAAGTAGTTACCTGTCCCTCGATTTAATTTATTATAGGTATACCTGAAAGGTATAAGATTATCGTAATGTTCAGTCTTAATTAATTACGTAATGACGTAAGTAATTAAAATCAGTATTTGACTTGTTTGCTGTATTTTCCTAGACATTTTCATGCAAATCAATAAATATTTCAATTTTTAAACTATGTACTTATCAAATCTATACTAATTATCACAATTATGCGAAAGCAACAAACAAGATTTTTCACAATATATTTCAACTATCCGTTACCTATGTAACGCTCCAAAATACCTAAAATGTAGGTATTTTTTATGTTATTTAAAATGAGTTACTGAAGTAAGTTAAATTTCCAGTGTGGCATTAAATAAATAAGGTACCTAGTTTTATATGAATGTGATGAAATAATATTAAGACGTATTTGTAAATATTATCGACAACAATGTAGATAAACGTTTTAATTAAATAAGGCATTTTTTTACATTTGCTACCTGTGTCTCACTCATGAAAGTTTGGTCTATTAATTGTCTTATCTACCTAGCGGAGAAAACCCTACAAATACCATGTATGTACCACATACCATACCAATTTTTCCAGCTCCATAAATTTATTTTTTCACGAGATGAATGTTTGCATGATTTGCAAATATCTGATCCGGGCTGGTTTTGTATTTGTTACTTACCTATCTATTTAATAAATACTAGCGATCCGCCCCGGCTTTGCACGGGTGGAAAAAATTATAAGCAGTGACTACCTAATTTTCCCATCTTTTTTCTGAATGACAGCTGTACGAAGACGAGATGGGTCGCTAGTAAAGAATTTGCTTATGATGTTGCGCAGGGATAATGTAGCTTACTAATGGGGAAAGAATTTTTGAAATCGGTCCATTACTATAAGTTTGTTCGTTACAAACAAAAATACACGTTCGTCTTTATAATGTTGGTATGATAATGTTCTGTTGTAATATTACGTGTGGGTGTGTGGGTGGCGCGGTAGGTGGCATGGTGGTGCAGTACACGGTGACGCGACGCGGCGCGCCCTCGCTCCTGGTGGGAGGGTTTGGGTTCGTGGCGCGCACGAGACGTGGCTCACGTGTCTACTGGACGTGCCGCCGCCGCCGCCTCGGCTGCCGCGCGCGAGCGCTCACAGCGCAAGGCAAGCTGCTGCAGCACCACAACCACCACAACCACAGTGCGGACCAGCAAGCACACGCAACCGCACACATCGACGAACACAAGCGCATTGAGAGCCTTATCGAGACCATACCACCACTCACAGCGTAGCGCTAGCTGTTATTCCTAATAAACTATCCAAATCCCACTTCAGTGGTTTCATTTCTACAATCGATTAGGTTTGGATGTGATATTTGTAAATTTGAAAGGCTGGTTGTTGCTTCATTTCAGAAGGAATGGGCATGTTAAATATCTACTACCATCTACTCACATCTAACGTATTGTCATTACAATACAATCTACAACAACCGCTTTTCCGTCTGACCCTAGGTCAGGCCGAACTGCGGCGATTCACTATCTATTAATTTAATACTGCCTTTCAAGGTGGAACCTAACTGATTGCGCATGCGACGATAATGTGATTTCGGGGTGGCATAATGTGTAGTGATGGGGCTTTCTTTGCAGTGCAATTCGTGATAACTAACCGCGGGCGGAGGCACATGCGGTTGGGCGGCTTCTCGTTTTACATGGAGAAGGTGTTTCCGGAGAAGAGCAAGGTGCGGTGGCGTTGCACGCGGCGCACTTGTCGGGCGTATGCGCACACGCTGCATGACCGCATATTCGCGCTCAGCAACGTGCATTCGCACTCGCCGCCCGCGCAGGCCACCACCGCTGCTGCCACCGCCGCTGCTGGCTCAGCGCAGCGCACGCTATGCCACGCTGCCTTCGCAGCACAGTCCGTGCAAGCCTTGCTCGATGACTAACACAAGTAACAAATATAGCATAAACCCGCATTATATGGTGAATGTTGTCATCTCGTATATTAACGATACTTCAGTTTGAACAACGCGCTTCTTTACTTTGTTCGTTTCTTGACACTGAATCACAGCTCGATGTTTATGTGATTTCAACTCATTTCACATTGCTGTTGTAATGAGGCGTGAAATTTCAGGCAAGAAGATAACGTAGCAAATAACTAACGCTTTGAGTACTCGTTTTCCTCGTGTAATGTAATTTATCTAAATTAACAATTAAATTAACTCTGGCATTGTGTGTTCTGGTGATAACTGAGCATAGCCATTATTATAGGGCAATATCAAGGAAGCAGTACTACTTCTTAACCATCAACTATTGGGTATTGTGTGCTGTACAACTGTACATGTTTAGTGTGAGAAAAAAACTTATAGCATGAAGATTGCCGTCCTGGGATAGATTGTTTTATGTAAAAAAGATTGTTTTTATCCGGGGCGGGGCAAATGCTTGCAATTATTATTTCTGATGTAATCTCGAACTTGGTATCAATGCAGTGTACCCGCGCAAAGACATCTAGTGAGGTCAGGACAATGCAATTTTATGCAGGTGCATAATGGGAGTTTATTAAGTAATTTCACACTTTCACGTACGTAACTTATGTTTAATTATACAGTTCGATTATTAGGTATTTGGTACCTACCATAAATAAATAATTATTCAGGTGTACCACAAGGATAACGTAAGTTAATGCTCTTTGAATTCTCACAAAAAGGTGCTAATCTGCGTAGTAGCGGATAAAGTATTACATATATTATTGTTTAAGTCCTCTAGTCATGGCGTTTATTATAAGTTAAGTAGATATATTTTTACATATCGGGATATTTTTTTTGTTGGATTGGAAAACACGGGTATAGTTAATTTCACGTTAATTTCGATGGCCCGTGATACGTTATGCTCGAAAGCGTTCGAGAAATATGATAGAGAAATTACGTTAGATCTCGAAAATAGACAAAACAAGCTAAAATTGTTTTTGTTAGTAAGTCAATGAGTACGTATTGAAGTGCGGACCAGTAATGTTTTAAATTACGCACAATTTTATTGTAAGATAGCGGAGTTTGAACGATTATGGTTAACTTTTTGCGTTGACTACGGTTTGCATTAGCCACGCCACGGACGATAAGCAACCTCAGAGGGCTCAGTTGTCTTCTTAAAACTAGTCAAGTTTTAGATAATAGTTCCTCCATAAAAATGATATCATAATAGACACCCGAAAGCATTCCAATATTTATATCCAATATTTTAGTTATACATACATGGTGATCTCTAATAGTGTAATAAGATTGTATTTTTCCCTAGCTAGTTTATATTTTTATTTAAATGTAGGTAGGTGTATAGTACCTATCTATTTTATTGTTAGGCTTAAGTAAAAATTAAGGAAAAAATAAGCAATATTTTATTTTTTAATAAAAACTCTGTTATGATGAGATGGACCTATTTTACGACGCGTATAGGTACTTTAGAATTTAGATTGTCGCGTTGTGTTATACATGCCAAGTTTCTACGCGAGCATGATCAATACGTATTAACGGAGCTTGTATTCTGACGAATAAGCGCTTGCCCGTGTACTAAATTTGTAAGAGATATTCATGTCGCAATGGAGCGACATTGTGACTTGAACATCTCATACGCGCATCTAATTCTACCTCGGGCGTATCTTTACTCGCTGCAAAATAACTGAGTAACCGCTCTGCTTCTGCAGAAAGAAAGACTGTTCTGACTAATGTAAATGCATATTAGGTATATCCAGCGGATAAATCTACTAATTGCCCGCTCCTCGGTGTAATAATTGTATCCATTGAATTATATAAACGAGGAAATTGTAAATTCCGATTGTTATTTTATTAAATTAGTGCCGGAATATTTCGTTCGGTTTTCATTAATTAGCCTAGCACCTTTCAATGGCAGGCATCTTTTGAAAACGCTGACGCTCTAAAAATCATCGCTTCGAGTAACCGCATACGGTGTTGGGATCATCCATTCAGCGAGGTGTGGTTACGTGTGCTTGCATGTTTTTCTAACCCAAAATGATTATACCAGCTTTTTCATGTTGTTTGTGTATTTTAGATAAGAATTCAGTCCGTTTGTCGGTGGGACCGGGCGGGCGGCCCCGGCTTTGGGTGCGAGGGCGCAGTTTCTACGCGGCTCACACCATGCGGTCTGGCATCGTGCGCTGGCGCTGCACCATGGGTGGCTGCGGGTGCAAGGCCTACACCCAAAAGGGAACTCTCCACAAGCTGGTGGGCGAGCACAACCATATAGGCCGCTGTGGCCGTCGTTTCGCCAAACTACCTCAACCACCGTGCCCCTCCCCGCCTACCCCGCTCTTGGTCCCTAGACTACAAAACTTAGATTTCCATAATTTCGACCCGAACGCTTGGGTGGTTCCTTTACCCTACTAAATAGAGTAAAACACCTACAGGCGAAAAAAGCTTTGGCACTTTCGTGTCTTTCATATCTATGGTGAGCTGTTGCGAGTGATGAGGCTTAGTTTTAAAAGGTCTCCGTTCAGCAAAAGTTAATTCAGAATCAACGTGCGGGAATAAGCACTGACAAGACGTGCCGCGATGTGTTATATTCCCCGTAATAACTTCACTCAGCCAGACCAATTCCTTAAAATAGCGAAGAAGGCCTTTGAGTTGACAGCAATAATGTTTTAGCATCCCCAATGGTGATGGATGCCAAGGAGCATCGTTGTGGTCGCCATTGTTTTAATTTCTAACTAAATGTTTAAGTTATTTATTATTGTAGTTGCTTAGTTATAACGTGCCAAAATGCAAGTAAAATTGCAAAACGAGTCTTTAATTCGAATTGTGATATATTTTGTAGTATGTTGAAAGATCTCATATGCCTAGTCAATATTTGCATGCTATGCCAGTCCGATCTACTACGAATCACAAATGACTATCCAGATCTTACTTTAAATATATTGTAAATGTTCGTATCATTGGACAAGTATTGTAATTTCTTCCTAGACGCTAGTTATAGAATAAGTTACGTCGTTAAGCTGGTTTATAACACCTACTTGGCTAATTTTAAGTATGAGTAAAGTCATTAGCCAGATGTCAAAATTGTGTGCCATATTTTTCAGTACCTCTGTGGTTCTTATTTTTTATTGATAACTTTTTTAGTGTCAAATTTATATTAATAAAATGTTATTTTGTGTATATCCAAGCCTATTTCAAAAATGTATTAGGTAGATTAGGTATCCTCATTATCTTTGCTCATTAGATAGTTGAATGTAGTAAGTAACGTGAATGTGTTTGAGTTAGTTGTTATGTGCCAAGTTTTTTGCTCAAGGTGGAGCTCTAGCTCTTTTAGAGAAAAATAAAATAGATTGTCCCGAACAGTCTGCCAAAAATATATCGTCTCGTAATGAAGTTGTTAGTGCGTTTTTAGTATCAAACCTGTTCATCATGCATAAGTTTATTTACCACGTCGCGCACGTGGGCTTGGCCCACTAATGAGCCGCATACTTCCAACGCTTTAGAATGTAAATGAGATATTGGTGTAAAAGAAATGGATCGTGTCAAAGTAAAATTAAAATATAACATTTCGTAGTGGTCTTTTTCATTGAGATTTGACTCAACTCTCCTTCTATTGAAAATTAAACAGTATGTGGAAAGTATTTGTTGTTTTTATTTTGAATCTTATAGCTTTAACTAGGTAATTAATTTTAATTTAACTTTAGATACATATTTGACTTCGTGCATGTGAATCAATACGGGATATCTCATCTAACCCTCGCCAATGTCATGCAGTTAAAGAGGGTCGATCGATTTAGATGAGGTATCTCATGATGATACCACCAGAATGGGAACTGATTGTGTGGTTAACTTGCAGCGCGGTTCATCCGGGCCGGCAAGGGGCGGCTGCTGCTGCACCGCGGCTACACGTTCCGGCTGAAGAACAATCTGGCGCACGGGCGCAAGCAGTGGTACTGCTCGTCGCGGCTCACGTCGCGCTGCCTCGCCGACGTGAACACGGAAGGACCTGAGGGTCACGAGCGCATCGTGCGCTCGCGTTACTCGCACAACCACGCGCCGCCCAACGTGCGCCGCTTCGCTGACGGCCGGTACGTGGTGCGCACGCCGCACCAGAGCGGGCACCGCGCGCCCGCGCCGCTCGACCCGCACCACCAGCTGCTGCAGCTGCAGCACGCGCTCGCGCTGTACGCCGCCACGGCGCACGCCACCGCCTCCGCGAGCGCGAACGCGAACAACGCGGCCGGCGCACCCGCCGCGCCCGCCGTCGGCTCGCAGACTTCGCCCGGCCCGCTCACCATCACCTCGCCGCAGCACACCAACTCCGCCAAGCCGCTGCTCGTCGACACACTCTGCAAGGAGGAGGACTAGACCTCTCGCAGTCATGCGGCGTGAGCGGGGGCGCGCGACGCCGGAAAGGCGACCATTCACGATTTTAACTATTTGAAAACATTACACGACTCGATTCCGACGAAATAATGAACCGTTCGAGTATTCGATTTTTAAAAGCCTTATTGGCGTGTGAAATTATAGCATAATTTAAGCGAGTTATAGTTATAACATATTTAAGTTTAGGTTAAGATGGGGATAGGTTGTCGTTAAATGAGGCTTCGGCGACGGCTATTGTTGGTTATTCGATATGGGTAATGTGCATGTGAACCCGGCGAAAATATTCGGCGTGACCCTCGCGGGACCAGTGATGGAGCGCAAACCAGTGCAGCGAGGAGCGCCGAATCTCGCCGGGAGTCGCCAGTAAATTATCCATTATAGGTGTGGGCTATTTATCGAATTGAATAGATTTGTAAGAATGTTTAATGCGTAAGAACTTCTGAATGTATAACGGTGTGAGCTCGTATCGATATCGGGCTTTAGGCAGTTGGTTGTTATCAGGAATACGGCCGCTTTTAGCGTTTGGTTAATGGACAGTGTAGCATCATCCGGAAAGATGGTGCGAGGGAAGCAGCAGACAGTTATGCAAGCCAGGAACAGATTGATAGCAGGTGAGTACGTCAGGCAGGATAAGATCAGGAGGTCGAATAGAGTGCGAGCTGGTCGGAAGCCGACTCGAGGGCCAGGAGGTCGGCGGGCGCGGGCGCGGTCGCGGTCGCGCGCCGTCGACGACGTGTCGGTGACTGATAGAGGTGAACTCGTTCGCTACTAAGCAATACGATGTCCCCTTGACTGTACTTAGAATTACTTAATTTATTTTGAGAGTTTAACTTTACAATTTCGGATACCTTTTGCTACTTAGACATTTAGAAGTCCGCCTCTTTATCTTTAAGAATTATACCAGTAGTTATTGATAAACGGGCAAAGTTCTTGGGAGGTTCGGGATGTGCTTTCGACAGTAAAGCGAACGGAAGGCGCGGGCTACGATCGGAACCTCTCACTTTGCGGTAAATTTCGAAGTACTTAAAGCTCAATCAACTACCTCTTCACTTTTATACGGGTTTACATATTAGTTTAAATTATACAAAAATTATACACATGAAATAATACTCAGAAGCTTTACTCGAGTAAGGTGTTTTAGGTTAAGCATAGAGTAAGTAAGTAAGTAAGTATGCTAGGCTAAGGAAGGGCGCGCCGGGGCGGGAGTCCGCGCAGGGTCCGGCGTGCCTCCAACCTACCTCTAGTTAGTATCGAACCTCAACTACCTCTTTACTTAGGCTAACTTATCTACGTGTAAACATACATGATCGTTCGGTTAACGTGTTGGCAACTTGTCATTCATACGAATATGCTCTTTGAGACTGTTTTGGCTAACTGAATTCTATGAAATTGTTTTTTGGCTACTACTTATAAGTCCTAAGTTGTTCGGCTGAGGGTTGCCTACGGTTCGAGGAACACATTTTGTATGTACTACCTATTCTGATTTAAGTACAAATTTTTATCGCTTATTACTTAATTTTAATTGTTATTTAGATTTACGTGACGTTCTTCGGGATCTAGTGTGTGTGTGTGTGTATGTATAATGTTTAATTAGGTGTGGTTGTAGATTGTGTCAAATGTTGATCGTCAACAACGTTGATCATTCATTCATCTCTATTTGACACCACACAAGTATGTTTCAGACGAGGTATGTTCTAGGTGTGCTGTTTTTATGTACTTAAGATTTCCAAAGGACCTAAAACAGCCTTGTCTGAAACTCCACCTTGTGGGCACCCGTTCATCGCACTTGACCGCAGTCATTTAATCGCATTTAAATCATTTGACATATTCTATTGTACCTGATGAATATCCAAGCCAAATAACATGGGCTATGTGAAAATATGTAAAACCGTGGCGACAGCTTAGTGTCTGTTGCATAATAATATGAATTAAAATATTTAAATTTAAGCTATTGTGTATTAAATAATTTAGAGCGATGACAATATTCGTCAATTATAATAAATGAATTAATTACGATTTTACTATTTATTTGAAAATAAGTGATTTGATAAGATATTTACATGATTGTTTGTGTAAATATTGTTTTTAACTGGATATTTTTTAAAATTTTGGTTTGGCTTAGTACTTTCTTTTTTGAAACAATATTTATAATCATGTTATTTTGTAACTGTAATATTATAAATAAATGTGTCGTTCGATGGTATACTCTAGGTAGGTGTTGTAAGGTAATCGTGAATCTCCAGCGCACAACCGCGCAAGAGCGCTGCCGCCACGGCTTTACGCACATGTTCGCCTCTCTTTACTCCTATACCATTTACAATTATCTACTCATATTGATACGAGTCTTTATTATAATAATTCATCATTGATAGCGTAATTTTATACCTACTTATCCATTCATTCAATTTATGTAAGTTTTAGTTCATGTTCGTTCGGGGTACGTTTGTGAATCATATTAAATTGTACTTATAAACAACCGCTGGTTTTATTTCAATCCTATTTTTAAGTTTGGTTTCGGGTCGTTTAAGTTTGCTATTGTATTGTCTGACGTGCGTTTGTCCCGCAGGTATAACATTTCTGAAGTCGCGTCGCGGTAAGGTGATTATGATGGTGAACACGTTTCCTTTTTGCGAGGAGTCCAAGCTGCGCGATAAAGTTATATGGCGGTGTACGTCGAAGAAGACTAATTGCAAGGCGAGGATTCACATGCTGGGTCAGAGCGTGGTGGCAGTGAAAGGCATGCACAATCACCCGCCGCGTAGCGTCTGCCTACCGCGGAAGCCTCCCGCAAGGAAACAGATCGACACCCCACCAGTCTCCATGGCGACCCCACCCGCGAACAAGCTAGAAACGCTCTCTGTAACCCTAGAATTCCCATGACCGATCCCTCGCCTTAATTTTCTGTCGTTTTAATATCGACTATGGCTAGATCTACATAGATCTTATTGGCGACTCATTGAAAAGATTTAGTTGGATTCTGTCGACGGGTCGTCGTAGTTTGATTCTTTACCTTCCTATCCTTGATTTATTTTCTGATAAGCGCAACTCGCCTCAAAGTACTGAACTTCAGACTGCAGTTAGTTAACGTTAGCAATACTGATTTATGAAGATATTATTTAGGTTAATAGTTATAAAACATTTTGGAGCACACTTATGATATGAAGTGATTGGTAGGTTGTTTTTGGGCAAAAACGTAATACGTAGTATTTTGGGATATGCAAGACATTGTATTACTGAATTTATTGTTATAATTGTATGAGTATTTCTCAAATTGAATTTATGCTAACGCTGTTGCACTATCCATTCGCAGTGGTTATTCCATTAATACGTTTGTACTTATGTAATAGATAATTGAACCATATCAACAAAATAGCTACCTTCCTAACTAGTAAATGGTGCTTATTCAAACGAAAATTCATTTATGGATTGCATTGCTATTTTTCCAAGAAAATCATTAAAGAAATTACCTACACTGTTAAAAATATGAATGTATGTAAAGTGTGTTTGCTCTATTTTTGTAAGTACTTTTAACATTAAATGAACTCACTGCAAAGAGCATAAACTTGTGATAAGACTATACTTTATACATGTTTATAAATTAATTTTATTTTAGAAATTAAGTTTTATGTACTTAGATGATATTAACAAAAACAATTTATACATATTGATTATTGTGTAAAACTTTTTGTAATGAATACAAAATTTTAAAGTGCCTTCTGTTAAACAATGGGACCATTTTGTCAATTATTATAATAATTGATGTACTGAACATTCCTTAAAAAAAATTGGGCTTTATAAATTTTTATATATTTATACTTAGTATTGAGTATGTAAGTTTCAAAAGACAGTTAAGTTAATAAAAGAGTATTAATTCTTAGGGTTTAATTAAACACTTATTACGTTAATTAGTAGTTTGCTTACCCCGTCCTAGAGCATGTTATTTTGTAGATTGTCCATAATTGATGTATAGCATTGGCTTAGCACCGGTTCCATCCAAACTGGTGCTGAAACGATTCGATGATGACATTTGACAGTTGGTAAATACGTGTCGTGTTTTGATTAGAAGGTGGTCGTAAGCCGCCATCGAGGATGGAGTTTACATTCCGCGACGTGTCACGCAACAAGGGACCCATGATCTGTACGGGAAAGTTTAACTTTGTGCAAGACGTCGAGATGGGTAAGGGACGCACCAGGTGGAAATGTGACTATCGCTCAGGCAAGTGCCCGGCCAACATACACACCGTGAACGGGAACGTGGTTCTGGTATACGACAAACACATCCATAAGACTTCTAAAAAGAAGAGGAAGTAAGGAGATTGATTGCTTGTTCGTTTGATCGGTGTTGTCTTGAATGCGTCAGTTCATGGAAACATTAAATATGGAAATATAAACTACATTATTAGGGTCAAACTGACTTTTAGGACTGGCTGAAGCATTCATTTCGTTTTTTGGAAATGAAATGCGCGAATTAAAATGTATTTAATAGATTTGGACTGAGCCAACGGCGAAGGGCAATTATTATTGTTAAGATCTGAAAAGATTTGGGAGAGAATGAAATGAATCAATGGTATGATGAGGTATGGTTTGGTCACAATCTGGAATGATAATAAAGTTTATTGCTGTCTTATTGTTAATACTGTTCTGTGTTTTAGAATCTCTTACGAACTGGATAACAGTTGTAGCCAGTTCATTATTATGACATACTTAGTCAATACTAGATTGACCTCGATGTTTTTAAATTATGAAATTATAATATCAACTTTAAAATAATATCACAGTATACGTACAATAAATACCTTTCTCATATCAATTCATTAAATTCTGATAATGACAGGGATAGGTATTTAAATTAGATCCCTCTTTGAGTAACGTGGGTTAAATTAACAGATCGGCACCTATATTTTTCATTTACGGTGTTGAATCACTTCGACCCAAAAATAAAGGTATCATCTAATCATTTTTGAATTGTTAATGAATATCACGTTAGTCGTAAGGGGGTGTAAGTATAGGCATTAAAATATTTTGTATTTGATGTCGACAAGTATTTATGTATGCATTTATAGCACTAAACCAAAGATTTACATGTTTATATTTAAGTATTAAATATCGTGTGACATGATATTCTTAGAAAATCATGGTTTTAGTAAGTACCTACCTAATTTATATTTTGTCTAAATTTTGTCCTCTGTAGAGGGATTTTACTCTAATAACTAATACGTAATCAAAATACAAGTGGTATCAAACTCTGAGATGATCCACGATACTGTTTATTGTATCCTAGATATAAATACATTTTTGATGTCTTTCTTAGTATTTCATTAAGCCTCTTTTTACAAAAAAATCCTAATAACTTGAACTTGTGCGTAGTTCCTTCCGGGGGGCCTCAAAAGTGGTGCAGTAATTTCCTAGAACATCGCCATTAAGCAGTTCCGAATTACTTATACATATATATTTTGCAGGGATCTTTGGCCCATGTAAGATTTTTTTATCGTGTCTAAAAATAATCGAATTTTATTCACTCCAATGCATACAATGCGAGAGTGCTGCAGATATCTAGGTACAGATAAATTATTGAACACACTGCAAATAAAACGTACTCGTATACAACGTTATAGTTACGACTAGCGGATCGCCCTGGCTTCGCACGGGTGTAATTTAGAAAAAAAAGCAGCCAAGTGCGAGTCGGCCTCGCCCATGAAGGGTTCCGTAGCATCAATTAACATAATATAAAGGTTTTTGTAGTTCGTCGAAAGGTCAATTGCGGTTTACGATTTATGACGTATAAAAAAAAACTACTGACTAGATCTCGTTCAAACCAAATATCGTTGGAAGTTTGCATAGTAATGTACAACATATATTTTTTTTGGATTTATCATTCTCTTATTTTAGAAGTTAGAGGGGGGGGACCAACTTTTTTTCACTTTGGAAGTGTCTCTCGCACAAACTATTCAGTTTAGAAAAAAACTATATTAGAAACCTTAACATCATTTTTGAAGACCTATCCATACATACCCCACACGTATGGGATCGATGAAAAAAAAATTTTTGAGTTTCAGTTTCAAGTATGGGGACCCCCAAAATTTATAGGTTTTTTTCTATTTTTAAGTTAAAACCTTAATGCGGTTCTCAGAATACATCTACTCACCAAGTTTCATCAGTCTAGCTCTTATGGTTTCGGAGAAAAATGGCTGTGACACGGCCGGACAGACAGACAGACAGACAGACAGACATGACGAATCTATAAGGGTTCCGTTTTTGCCATTTGGCTACGGAACCCTAAAAAGTAGGTAAAAAATGTTAAATCACTGCCTTTGAATTTTTCCACCCGTGCAAAGCCGAAGCGGGTTGCTAGTCTAATAGATGTTCACTCTCAGCGGTATCCGCTGTACGGAGCGGAGGCGTTTATTTTATTATTAGCATTTTTATAACTTCGTAGGTACGATAACTGCTGCGTACGTACAAACTGGGAAGGGTAAAACACGTCTTGTGCTCAATGGGTACCCTTATATCGAGGAGACACCGAATCGCTGGCTATGCACCCGACGCAAAAACCTCAAGTGTAAGGCCAGGGCCAGAACCAACAAGAACGGCGAAGTTATAGAGATGATAGGCGAACACCTCCACGATAAACCAAAATTCTACCAGACTACTACAAATAAGATGATTAATTTGTCATAACAGTTTCTGAATATTTTAAGTTAATCATGGAGAGCTACCATAGTTTCTACTGGTCGCGTCTCTTTTCTATCCAAATCCTCAGCGAGTTAATTGATAATATTCACTGAGAATTGATTTCATTGACGAGTCAAAAATTACAAAATGATTTTACGAATTGGACTACTCATATATTATTCTTATCCTTTTTCCCATAATGTAATTAGGCTACAGGACATTGAAATTGGACTGATATAAAAAAAATACTGAAGAATGAAATCCCATCAGAAACCCACTTTATTAAAATCAATGTTCTATGTATTTACACCCCAGTCGGATAATCAGTGTGCGCATTCGACAAAGAGGGGTAGATAAATAGGTTTGTCGAAGAGTTTTATAATAATAAGTAACCCACCCTTAATGTTTCAGAGGCTTTTTTTTTGCCATCTCGTGCCGGAAAATCTGTTCTAATATTCAAAAGAAATAAGTTCTGGGTGAACAACCAGTACCGAAGCAAACTGAATTGGGCTTGTCGAGACAAGGACACGAGAGGCTGCCTTTGCAGGGTGCAGACTTCGTTAGATGGCCGCTTCATCAAAGTTAAGGGAGATCATAATCACCCACCCAATTTTACTCCAGAAAACTTTACCGATACAATGGGTGAACGAAAAACCAACTCCAACTCAATAATGGATAAGAAAATCATGACAGAAGTTAAGAAAATAAAGAAAGAAGCAAAGAAAATAAAGAGAGAAGAATGGCACTCAACAGTTGTGTGCAGCAAAGGATGGAAGATTAGTAGTTAGAGGAAAGAGCTCCAAGTGTCATAGGCTCGACAGGCTGTGAGAGCTAGCGTCTATTGATGTTGCGCTATTAGCGTTAGAGAACCTTGCATTCCAGGACCAGTGCGTTTCTTCTTCTCCAGCATTCCTCATATTTGTGATGCTACTTTAATTTCGTGCATTTATTTTAAGATAGGAAGCCGCTTATATTTTTTTATTCTGAATTTACCGTAATGCATGACAATGATTAGTAGGTATGTAAAAGAGGTATTGTACAACAAAAAGACAAATTAATGTGAGACTGACAAAATCGTGTGAAAATAAATTAGGAAATAAAACGGAACAGCACATACATTAAAATAATTTTATGAATTACTTAACTGGTAGAATGAAATGCGACCTTAATAACGTTTACACGTTCTTGTCACACTAAGCTTTTGAAAATCAGATTATACGATCACAGATACTCACTTATTCAATATTGGATACATTTTATTGTATTTTCTATTTGTAATATAGTCACCAATATTTTCTTTTGTAACTTTGAGTCACTTTTATATAATATACGAGTGTGTGAAAAGTATTTCAAATCGTCCGTATATATACTTATTACTTAATCATTTATCTATGTAGTCTTAGGAACGAGATACTGAATATAAAGTATTTTTTAATGAGTTCGTTTCATTCGAATAGCGATCAGGCGTTCGTCGTGCCACACTTGATCAGCGACGGGTAATAATTATAATTGTGACCAGATCCGTACTAAAGACTTATGAGCAGGGGTAAGATTTCTATCAGCGGTAGGATGTCTTGGTGGGGCATAAGTTTTGACTTGCTAGAAAAAAAACCATTAAGGGCAAAATATAAACATTAACGTCGTGATTTTTTTTCAACATATAAAAACTTGCTCTGCTAATAGTGCATAGTTATAATTCGAGTGCGGGTCTTATGAAGAGATTATTTATTTTGTATTTACGAAGGATTTAGTATTTCTATCAAACTAAATAAAGTTTTAAGGTTTGTTTGTGGTGGTGGTTAGTTTTTCTGCTCAATGTTGTACGAAGTAGCATTCGTGACTTACGCGTCTTTCATTTATCAAATTACTAAAGCTGTAGATGTCTCGTGTGATAGAACTATCTCTGGCTTTGTTTTCATCACTGTTAACGTGGTGCGTTCAGTTTCAGTGGCAGCGCGGGTGGACGCGCTGGCAGTGAGCGCTGGTGAGGCTCCGCTGACGCTGGGGCTCCCGTTCCCGTTCCCCTGCTTCCCGGGTCAGTTCCGCTACTGCCTGAGCAAACGTGGTAAGCCGGCTATAGAAGTGGGCGCGCACCGGTTCTGCTTCAACGGCAGAGCAGCCAGCGGCAAGGTGTGGTGGCGATGCAGCCGCAACCCACGCTGTCGTGCCGCAGTCCATACCTTCGGTCTACGAGTTGTGCAAATGAACAGCGCGCATACTTGCGGCGTGCGCGCCACGCCCGTTCGACCCATGTTCTAACCATAACCTCATCTCAACGACCCGCAGACTCACTCTCTCACTCAACTGGTAATGCTAATGTGATTGTGGGAACAGATTACCAGTTGAGTCAGACAATGAGGCTGCCGATGTCACGAGACTAACTGCATCCTATTTTCACAATTTGTGTAGCGAAGCCCAGAGGTCAGTTTGCATTGCAAGTCAATTTTTCAAGTTTAGGCGCCGATTCGGCCATCGGCTAACGAAATGTTGTTGGTATTCGGCACGGATTTTGATCTCAATTGGAATCTCTACGATCGATACGAATGTTACTCAAGATGGATTCGAATCTTTCGGATGGTTTGTCAAATTATGCTTTTGTGCCTTCCTGCCGGTGGTCGTCGGCGCTGACCACACGTTTATACGCATTTACCGACTGCATGAACGTACAAGTATACGAGCGAATAGCATTTATTTTGTGAACTATAGTTCGCGCACTTTTTGTATTGTAATGTTTCTCCAAAGAGATTATTATGATATACCTAGCTATATTACGTATAGTAGATAACCACATATGAATGGTAGATATTTTTGCGCTGTGTAAGAGTATACGATTATTATTAAGTCTAGTTAGGGTTGTGTCGGCGACATCGCTACTAAAGCTAACAATTTTAATGTTAGAGAAAACCTCAAATTGTGTCTAATTAAAAAAGTAGGTGATAGGTACTTCAAATGACTTAGTGAGAATATTTTAAACCCTTTAAACTGTGTAGTTAAAGAGGTGATAACAGAGGATATAATAAAAGCATAGGTAGAATTCTTCCGGTCGCCGACCGGCCGGATTAGTTGTAGCGACTGTACAAAGTGATAGTTCTCTTATGATACCCTAAGTATTTTTATACATTGTTTTTACATTATTTTTGAACGATTTTGATCGTGAGTAGCATTATTCGGTGGTTGTTAGAGGCTGGAGTGGGTGGAGTGAAGACAGAAAGACGGGTTCGGTTGCACAGGTGCGGACGCACGTTATGTTGTCAACAGTCTGTTGGCCGCTTTACAAGATTGTTAAGAACAAAGTCAACTCATGTATACGATTAGAAGTAACGACTTGTTAAAGTAGATATTTGCATTTATTACAATTTACTCATATTAATACTCATTGTATACGTTAGCTTTAAGATATATTTTTATTTAGTGAGATTTACTTGTTTATTTTTACTTTTACTGTTTTATAAATTTATTTTTATATTTTGCTGATGTTGGCGGTACTTACTTATGCATAATTTTTATGGAGTATATAAATATAATGATTGATCATTTAGGTTTATATACCTACGGAATTTACCATAGAATACCTATTTTATGTTAACCGATTTGAATGTTTACCATAGTTTATGTTATCTCGTTCATACACCAGTGTGTGTTTCCGTTCGAATGTATACGATTCCTGTGTTAACCTTCGAAGTATTATTTTTAAAGTATTATTTTATTTTAATGTGATAAGATATTTTATTGCTATTATGTTTAGTCCTGAAGTATTATGCAAATAAAGGTAGCTATAAGCGGCAGTCGTCGGTCGAGAATGTAACGCTGAGTAGAGACTACGTGTAGATGGACAATGTATAGGTACAAAGAAACGATTATATTGCGCTGAGGCCATTCATGACTTTTATTTATTAATACCTCAATTATTGCGAATTATAAAAAACTATGATTATATACATATATATATTATATAGTAGGATCTTCACGCTTGCACAATGTCTTGAAGTTCATATACGTAGCTAGAATAAAAAAAGTTTCCACTTATCATTAAAAAAATACTGTTGAACTGAACCTAAACCTCTATTCTACGTTTGTACAATATGCTGGGTAAAGTAGAAAACAAAAAAGCAAATTCGAGCAAAGCCGTCTAGAAACTTAACACAACCATCTAGATTTCACCAAAAAGAATAGTTCTAACTAGGAGAAAAATATAATTAAACGTGTCTGCTGTTTTGTGAACTAAATATAGCAGTAACCGTAGACTGAAATCATATTGGTAAGTGGTCTAACTGTTTGTTACTTTCAGGCTGGTTCTACATACGTTCAGCGCGCGGCGGTCTGCATTTAGTGGCAGACGGACACATATTCTACGAGGACGGGGGTTCGCATCCGCGACGGGTCACATGGAGATGCGCCAGGTCCTATCAGAAAGCCGAGCGTTGTCAAGTGGCGCTGTGCCTTCGCGACGGACGGTTAGTTTACTTCCGCGGCTCGCATAACCATCCTACAACTTACAACGCCGCGAAACATGACAGTAGGAAGTTCGAGGTGGATCCTATGGGGAAGTATAAGATTGTGCCTGGGTTTGCGGCGCGGCGGCTGAGCGCGATGCCTCCTATGGCGCTGGTGCCGCCCGCGCCGCATGCTGCTCTGATCATGTAGGCCTGGCGCGACCTCCTGGTCCGCGGCCTGCTAGACGCAAGGCATTGACCGCGCACCCGGGGCGTCGCCACACTGCACGATCGCTCGCGAGCTGATCGACTGAGGCCGAGCATCAAGATGTTATTACAATACAACTAAATAATTAAATCGGTTCTGTAGATCCAGAGATTACCCCTTACAACGTCACAAACTCACAAACGCTACTTCTTTATAATATTAGTAAAGATATGTACATAGGTTGGTAATGTTTTTAAATCACAGAAATTACCAGAAGTTCTGTCATCAGATTTCTCAACAAAATAGGTGGGAATAGTAGAGATAAAAGTCAGGTGTAAAGCATAGTCTCTTAAGTCACAAAACTAATGGGGGGAAAAATCCCAGTAGTTCTGTCAACAGAACTACTCAACAGAACAGGTGGGAGTAAACGAACTCGAACGGCGAATCTAGGCAATCTTGAAACTAACTGCTTTTTTATGCGATACGGGACACAAGCATACGAATAACGTTTTATGGTAAGTGTCGGTTATCGTCATCTTTTGAAATTTGCAACTGTAGGTCTATTCAATTTTAAGTAAAACACAAAACAATTACTTACGGTGGTACTTCCTCAAACGAAGTCTTTCGCAAAGAGCTCTACAACTACAACTACTTACTATTGTTAATATTCAGTTACATTCTCAATGAGTATTATTTAAATTTTTTAGAGCTCCCTCTTATCTATGTTTCTAACAAACATGAAGCGATAAATAAACCTATCTAACGAATGTTTAGATTCACGTTTTCCTTGATTCACTGACTGTGGTGTACGCCTTGATCTCCATAATCTCTTGTAAACCCTACTTGTGTTTGATATGGGACAATGAGTCAGGGCGAGTGCTTTGCGCGTGGTAATAACATCTTGTATGCTCGGTGTGAGGCTGTGAAGCGACAATCGTGGAACTTGTCACTTTACGGCCTGAAAATTAAGGCCTTATTATGTTACACAGATGGTCTCTAAGATTTTTGCGTTAGGTTAGGTTATTATCTATGTGTTTGATCATAGGCTTGTTCGACAAACAGTTTACATACGACCTGTGAGACACAATATTGTTGTTTTTTTTGTACTTTGCCTGAAATTCGGAAGAGGATCTAAGTTAGTCTTCAGTGTAGGAGGATTACTTGTGGATCAAATTGATCTAGTTCATATTTATGTCGGCCTTAATATTTATTGCAATACTCGTGTTTGATAATGTAGTTCCTTGATAAATGTAGGATGTAGTTAGACGATACCAAGGTGGCTTTCGGTAATCTTCCATTTTACTAAATGTTTACGATCAGTATATTTTGTGATATCGAAATTGTTTTTATAAATATTGGTTTATTTATTGTTATTTCTTGTTGACCTGGCCTATGAAGCTGTTGTTTTGTTAATTATGTTATAACGTCAACTTCATAGGCAGAAAACAGGTTCTATATTTATATGATTAATTTATAGGCAAGTAGGTTGGTAGGTACCTTACGGAATTTAGTGTAGGTGGGCCTAAAAAGACGATTTAAGGTCGCCTTGCATAAACGTACCTAATATTTATATTCGTTTTAAGAAAATTACAAAGTTACAATTATTGTAAACGTGAATGTGCAATATTCTCTTACCAAATGTTTAGAAATTATGTATACAAACTGTATAGCTTTAACCATAGTGTAGTCGTCTTGTTGATGCTTTTTTTATAAAATTCTATTTATCCGCCTTGTAGCGAGCGGAAAGACTGATAGCTGAATATAATGATTACTCCATACTACCTTGAATAGTAGGTATTAGCTGTAGTAGTAGCGTATAAGTACATTAACAATGTACCAGCTTATGAACAAAATATACGAGCGATAGTTTTCTAATAGAAGTTATACACTAAATGACCACGTAGAAGATATTTAAGTAGTCAATATGATAAAAATGTATATGAGTAGAATGAAAAGAATGTAGCAGCTAATAACCCAGTTTGTGTAGAAGTTCTCTGGAATTAATTTTAATTATCTATTTAATATTTATAAAAGCCAAGGCCAAAAAATATATATAGCACATATTTATCTGATTCAAATATTGTTATGATCTCAGTATTAAAAACATCTATTGAACGTACTGCCGAGCTAATTAGGTTTTAAGTAAAAAGTCTATAAATACAATGCAACGTGGCTAATTAGTACCTTAATCGGTAGAATAATGGCTTAATTGAATTTTGTTTATTAATTTAATTATTCTATACTTTTAGGACATATTTTTCGTATTTTATCAGTATAATATTGTAATAGCAGTTTATTTATTACTGAATCCATAAACGTATACGATATAACTGTTTTTAATTATTGAAATTCCATTTCTACGAATAAGAATTAGCAAAATAAATTCCTAATTATTTATAAGTATTTAAACAATTGCAGCTGAATTTCGACGAATTCATGAATAATTTTAATTATGAAAATTCTATTCATAACTCAATATTCACTCGAAAATGGAACCTTAAGCAACCTCTTAGATTATGAGGTGACGCTGGATTTTCGCATTTCTATTAGGATTTAATTAGCATTGCCAAAACTGTTTGACTTTCATGCCTAATGGCCCGAACACACCTAGTTCGCTGGCGGTAGCGATCAGTGAAACGCTGTCAAATATTCGCTGTCAAATCTCAAATCTGACAGCGATATTTGACAGCGTTTCACTGATCGCTACCGCCAGCGAACTAGGTTTGCGCAGGCCTTTATAGTTTTTGACTACAAGAAATGCGAATGAAAATCCACAAGCATGAGTAACGATTCATGAACAAAAATTTTATTCAGTTCCATCTAAAACCCTCTAGTCCCTTATAAAAAGTAATTATCGTGATTCACATTGTTGGGTAGCCGAGACGAGTCCCGAAGGAGATCAACTGCTGAAGATCGGAGCGCACTGGTACCGGCTGGACGACTGCTACCGGAGGAAACGACGCTGGACGTGCGCTAGGGGCTGTGCAGCCAGGATCCACACCTATGGCAAGCAGCTGGTCTTTTCGGAGCTAAGGCATCGCTGCAAAAACGTGAACCATACTGTCTAACTGCTCTCCAATCAAATGAGTTTATAGAGATTTTCTTTAGCGCTCTCTTTTGCAGATTTTAGGTGTATTTTTTAGTTATTTTAAGTGTATTTTTATCTTATATTTTAAGTGTATCATTTAGTTATTTTAAGTGTATTTTTAGGATCAATCGTAATATTTCTGTAGTGTTAATGCTCGTTTATAGCTTTTAAGGTGTGGCCCACCGTCGTGTTAACTTTATCTCCTGTTTTTTATAAACCTTTTTACATAAGATTTATGTTTTATTTTGCTTATTGTTTCAAATTAGATTGTTGATCTAGGTAGAATAACGCCATTGAAAATTCCAGCTGTAGTGATGTACTCTAAAAACGGGTTTCCGAAGTTGGTGTTGGAAAATTATATGTTTCGCCCTCACAATTCGTATCGGAATACGTCGAAGATTCTATGGTACTGCACCGCACGCAGCAAGTTCAAATGTACTGCGAGAATACGAACTGAGGCCAAGACAGTGTTGTGCTTGCTTGGGCAACATAACCATCAGCCTTGCCATAAAATGGGCAAGTCCCGGAGTTATTCCATGAGGTAGATTTCACTAGTGAAGACCTTGACACAAATATTGATTTATATGAAACTGCTGCGATAAGCAAACTCGCAGTAGCGAAGAATAGAATATTTAAATCATAAAATGAAATATTTTATAGATCTTAATGTTTTTTGTAGTCATTGTTATTAAAGTAACATTTTTTGTGAAATTTAGTTGTTTTGACATTTTATTTGTTGTTAGATAAATTGTGCGAGAGCGATTTAAAGTTTAACTCGATTCCGAATGTCAAATCACGTAAAGGTAAATCTACATGTGTAGATGGGACATTTGTCGTGTAATAGTGGTATATTTCCATAGAGCTTGGTAATTGATTTGGTAGAGTACGACTTCGTAGAGTTGGCCCCTAATGCCATATCTAGCTGGTGATGGATGTTTGATGGATTTTGACGCAGTGCCGGCTATTTTCGTGCCGTCGCGGACGGGAAAATCGCTGTTGGTCCACGACAACTACACTTACTACCTGAAGAACCTACAAGCGCATGGCAGGAAGCAATGGTACTGCTCGTCGCGAGACATGGCCGGGTGTCGTGCTGACGTCATCACGGCCCCGGCCCGTTCTGGCTACGGAGACATCTTGTATCTGGTGAGGGGAAGACACATTCACGCACCGCCTAGCTACTACTTCACGCCAGATGGCAAGTATGTCAGAAAGAAAGATGTTTATAATCGGTATAGATAGCGACTGCACACAATGTTCGACCGAACTTTGTTATACCTACAAACGTTATAATTTTTACTTCAAGTGATATTCCATTGAGGCGTTTCCATTTTTTTATGGACACATTAATTTTTATTGCTCATTTTTAAGTGTTTTTTTATACATCGAAACGCAATCATTACATAAAATGTTATTATGATTTACAAGAATCGATATACTTTTTTTTATTGTTTTTTTTGTATATTCTAATCAATTTAACGTGTCATTATTTGATTTTTTTTTAACCGAATTAGTTTACTACATTGATAAAAATATCACGAACTAGAAAATCAATTGAAGAATTTAAAACCCAAAGTATATTGTTGGGTTTAGGTGATACTAAATTATATGTCCAAAAGTTCCTAGCTGAAAAAGCTAATGTAATTTTTATGTACCTTGTCATAAAGGTGATAAAGTCAATTACGAAGCTAGTAGTTAAAGAAACGCATTTAATTTGTATAAGTATCTGTATAACAGTTCAGTGAAACTATGTATAGTACTAAGAAAAGGCAATACTTTGGTTACAAATACGTTGGATTAAATAAGATGAATGAACATGTTGTTTGATAATTTCGTTGGGAACTTGGGAGGCACGTGGCGTGGGTGAAGTTACTGGTATGTTTTCTGTGGCCTGGGGGATGCGTAGGCAGGGGTGTAGGGGGTCTGTTACGTAAGGCTAAGTATCTACGTCACGTGCTCGAGGGATGGGAGCGCTTCCGTAAATACTTACACGTGGACGGAAGAATATTTGTAAATATTAGGTACTTGTAGGTTTTTTATTATTGTACATTTACTGTATTCGTGTATGACGTGCTGAATTAATTCCTGTACACATTCTGCTCCAGTTTCTAAAACTTCTTACAATTTTATGCTACCAAGATCGATAGACAGCCTAAAAAAGTGGTTTCAATCATTTAAAATGCTTCTTTCAGTCATGTTTATTTTTTAAGTATTTATTATAAAATGTTTCCTAAAATTTAAATTCCGTCTCGTATCTACGTAAGATTTCAAATGTAAATTTTAATTGTTTTTGTTCAAATTGTTTTTCAAATCTTCATCTAAAATCAACCTTGAATTCTAGATATTACTAAAATAAATTTCAATGTTAAGAATTACATGCGTGATGAAGCAATAAATATAACCCGGAAGTTTTCAATAACAGATAAAATTCGGTTGTATTGTAGAAGAAGACAAACAGCGTTATCAATAGTCGAGCGCTAACATCCGACGTATCTCTGAGAGGTCATGAATTGCGCAGTTGAGACGGATCAATACGAGCTACAAAGTTATGAAAGAAGAAACTTCGGCAGGGCACGGGGAATCGTATGGGCGTTCCCTTCCATCCCGCGCTATAGCCTAGTTACGCCCTGAATGCCCTAATTTCGCCTGCTCGCCTGCTTCTTCTACGTTCCGTTTCACGCAGCTCTGTCTTCTGAGTCAGTGTGCGTGAACTGCGTAGTATTTTATTTACTACGCAATCTACGCATCCACGTTTTCGTGTTTACATTTTACGCGGGTTGTTGTACTTGTACCCGCTCGGTTATAAATAAGTACAGTTTCAATTCAAGATAATGCGGCGCGATGGCGTGGCGCGGTGGCGTGGCGCGATAGCGACTTGTCTATGCGTTATTATTTAATTTATTACTAACGTAATGCTTTGTTTCATTTAGATCGGACGATCCATGGAAATTCAGTTAAATTAGTTATTAATTATACGTAGTAAGTTGAGTAACTTCATTGGTATTATGAAGTGATAATAAGTACACAACTTAAATTAAACAGATCTAAAAATATAGAACTTGTTCTTAAAAACTGGAGATTAATCAAAGAGATTAATGGAGATTAATCGAATTAAAAATTTGTAGTGCAGGTATTTTTTAATGTGTTGCTGCACTACAATAAAAGCATAATTGAAATAGCATTTGTTTAAAAAAATATAAATTTGCAATGACCTGCTCTAACTATTTCTAGAAAAGTTTGCAAGTATCTAAATAACCTATTCGATGTTAGGAAGGTACCCACCTGCATCAGTGTCTGTTGTAGTTGAATCGTTTTTAATATTTTTTCTGTGTTCGAACTATGTAAAGAACGATATTTAAATGAAAGCCTAAAGTAGTAACTGGTTTTGGTACTTTAATCTCTGTTACGTCCTAGCCAAGTTGTCATGGCATTCGGCCGGGGCGGGCGCGGGCGCGGGCGGCTCGGGCCCAGAATAAAGGTACACCTATAGCAAGGAGTGGGGTGCCATTAGCGAGTGTTAGGTATTCTGTGGTTGAGCCTAGCGCGCTCGGCCTGGCGGGGGCAGCTAGCACGCGGCACCCGCGCGCATGTCTCGCCCCACGGTGCCTGCTGATGGTACCAATCGATAATACCCCAGAATCCAGCTCCCCTCTCTCCTCTGCCCCATGCCTGTCAAAATATAACATCCCATTGTAGTAATAAGGTCGTTTTTACATCTGCACTTCCGCTAATGTTGTATCCTTCATGCCTAATAGCGGCTATAAAGAAACTTTTTTGATTCAGACGATCGTTTCTTTGTGGCTGTTTTATGTTGGGGATGTTATGAAATGTTTTTCTGTTTGCTATCGTTGGTGTAGACTAGTTTTCACTCTTGTCATTTAGCATGACGTGTTGATCATCCATAATCACCACAACTGATGGTTGACTGGGTGGTTCGAAGGTGTGTGCTGGGAGTCAAGGTCGTGGAGCCAGCGGGTGCGCCTGCTGGTGTGGCAGGGTCGCACGCTGTCGGTGCACCACGCGCCTTCCTGCTGCGTGACAGCCCTGGCTCGCCGCCGCTGTAATTGCCAGATACGCCGGACAAAGCTGTGACTATCAACTATTCTCAAAGTTCCCCTTATCTCTGCTACGTCTTATTATTAGGCGAAAGTACCTCTTTAGACAGAAACTCCACTATATTCTCACTATCTTCACTAGTCCTGGGTGTAGTATAAGTAGCTCAAAGCATTCCTTACCTTAATACACGACATGCACAACTAGAAGACACATCAATAGGTTAGACATTAGTAAATCACTCTTCGTCTATGAAGTCCACACTGTGTGATATTTTGTGATGTAAATTTTGAAAGTCCTAGACTTTCTACCTCGACAATCGATGATGCATTTACTACAACCACATAGTGACTATTGCTTAAAATATTATAATAAATCGACACCATAATCCTATAATGTTATTTGAAATAAATTATTTAAAAAGAAATACTGAAGTTATAAAAGGCTTTGGGGGCTTATGTTATTATTTTCATTAGCAGGTACCATAAAAATGCGTCAGATCTTCTACATTTAGAACAACCTACAGGTATTATCGTGCGCATGTTGTCATCAATGACATTCATTTGGGACGATACGCAGGTAGTAACTTTGCGGTAAAATTGTGAGACTTCTCTTCTGTATTCTGTGATCGTGAGTTACGTGGGTATGATATTCAACTCCGTTCTAAAGTCCGTAAGTATTCTCCTTGGAGACGCTTTATTGCAGTTTTACACGAACTGCTTAGCATTTTAGTTTCATGCTACTTGTAATACCCGATCGTGTGTAACAGCTTTCGGATTATTATCATCTTCTGTGTCTGAATTGGCAATGTTTGGTTGTAAGGTGTGGCGCGTTACTTGGCGACGTCACGCGGAGCGAGGCTATTATACTACCAAGGGAACACGTACTTCATCAACTCTAGGAAGAAGCAACACAAGTCACGGCTGCTCTGGTACTGCTCATCTCGGAAGTCTCGATCCTGTCCTGCCTCATTGTTGACTCTCAACGACCGAGTGCTGGGTCAACCACCCCCGCACTCGCATCCGCCTAAACTCTCCCTCACATATTGCCATGAGTATTTCGACGAAACTAACGAAGGCCTCGAAGCCTTTTTAGAGCAATCCATTGATGAGTAAGTTTATGGAGTTGGGTGTTTAGAGTATACTCTACATTCCTTGTCAAATCGTAACAATTAATGAGTAATTTATTTCCCTAGGCTGTGGACTTGACTAGGAAGCATTTTATTGCGTTACTTCTTACCTTTTTAGAGTTGCTAGTGTTTTCAATTTGAACTGCCAGTTATATTGTTATCAAATCAAATATTTTATAGGGTGTGTCGAAAGTCATTGTATTTACATAGGTATAGGTATAGTGAAGTACTTAATACAAAAAAGAGCAAGTTTTTTTCGAAGTGCCAATTAACAACTTTAATGTTATTGTATTTTTTTTATATTATTATGTGAATAACTTCAAAGAATAGTCAAATTGAAACTATATCATTGTTATAAATAGCGATAAAACATTTACAATCTAAATGTGCCAATCAAAATGCATTTTATGTTAATACGATTTATCTATAATCGTTTATTTTTATATGTTTTTAAGTAATTGATTATTGTCATGTATTAACCGAAGGGTACTAGTCAAAATGGGTATTATATTACCTTAGTAATTTAAGAAATGATAGTACAATATAGTATAGTTATTTGTTGTAGGTAATAAGTGTCTGTAAATGTGCCAAAACGTTGCCGAATAAAAAATCCAAAGATATTCATAGATATTTTTTGTATAGTAGTTATATCATCTGGCATTCGTAGCCGTTCCGACGCTACAGATTTCTACCTGCTCTTTCTGGGAAGTAAAAAAAGGAACGTCTAGACGTCCTGCCCTTTGATGCTTTTTCTATTTAAAAGCGTTTTTATGGAATACTTGGATTGCTTTCAATGCTAGCGCCAGGTGCAGGTAGGCATCCAGCCGCACATTCAAATACTACTTTATTTGTAGGACACCAAGATACCTTTTCACTTTAGCTTGCTGTAACTTTTTTTGGAAAGTAACCCCTGGCTTATTATTCTGACGCATTGTATTGTGCTCGAAGCGGGCTATGCTGTTACTAACTGTCGATAGGGTCCTAAAACTAAGTACAGTGTATTCATGGAACGAGTTTTTGTTCTGGGCTCACTTTTATTTGCATTTTTATTGTGCGCAGAAAGCTCACGGTACTCAATTTTAATTTGGGATGATATTTGAGTCTTTGGGGTAGGTAGACTATGCTTTCAAAATTTTGGGGCTATAATCCCTTTTTTATTACGTTTAACATTATTATTTCATGAAGTCTTATGATTAGGGACTGGGTGTTCAAACTATAGCATTCTAGGTACCAATTAATTATCTGTTCAACATTGTTTTTTTTTTGTTGCAAAATGCATATTTACATCTTGCAATGGTCCACAAAAGTGTAAAATACTGAATACAAATGACCAAAAAGCTTGTTTCTTTGTAAATATGTTAAGACTTTCTCTTGAATGGATGTACTAAGTAAGGCATCTCGTGGACGCGTATCTGAGTACTGTGTGCAGTCAGGCATTCCCACACCGTTACAACTACTGGATCTAATGACTACTCTACATAAGCTAGAGTGAGGTCTCTACACAACAGTGATTTGTACATTGTTTATTATTCGGTTTCTATTTTTTCTAGTACTAATTAAGTCGAATGCATTTTCTGTGCTGTACAGGGAAATTTCTAGATGCAAAAAGCCCAAAACCGACAAGAGTGGCCTCTGAGAGGGGGCTGAAGAGGCTTATGCCCAGCAGTGGGTTAGTACGAGCTGCCTATGATGATGATGATTTAAGTCAACTACAACTCTTCTAGATTATTGAACTTTTAGTGAGGTAATTAGATTTTATCCGAATATAATCATCACGAATTAAGCTACACATTAATGAATATTAATGCTAATTTCTCTGCGGTCCGCTATGGGGTGCCTTATGTTATTTTACAATTTTTTTGTGATATTTCGCCTATTTTTCTAGCCATAGATTTTTCCCACCTGAATGACAAGGTCATGTACCTTTATAGTATGACGCACGTACTGTTTTAATAGCGATATCCAATAAAGAACATGATTGACGTCACTACAAAGCAGCCTACTAGATATATTTAGTATTCTTGCTACTCTTCCTCGTTTTTTTTCTAACTAGAAAGTTAAATTGTTTCTTCCATCGATCGTCTTTACTCGCGTGTTCTCTGTTTTTATGATGGCCAGGCTAGGCCAGGGTTGCCTACTTTTCTAGGAAGCTTAAGTAAACTGTATAAGATCAGACACTACATATAGACTCATCTAAAGAAATGACCTAGTCATAGAAAACCATGTTTTTATTTGCAAAAAAGTGCTAAGTCCAGTTGAAGTGACCTCATTCACACGTTCCTGCAGTGCGAAGTGGAGACAGCAATGATGATTGACAACCTCCGACAGGACACGACACTTAAAGATCGCATCTGTTTGAGAAGGTTCTGGGTGCTGACACCGGAGCATTTACAAAGATCTACACACACCTGTTACGATCCTGGCTCCTTTTGCTTCATTCAGTCTTATAAAGACCTGTTCAGCAGAAACTGCTGAACAAGTAGGTTTAAACGGTAAAGATCTACTGTATAATAAAGGGATTTACTGTATTGTGATAATCGTTGAGTGTAATAAATATCAAAGGGAAAGTCATGGGTTCAAATCTCACTCGGCGTAAACTTTTGGGACAATATAAATCTTTCTGGTTTGTAATACCTATAGGTTATAATTTCGTTCCCGTGACTATTGGAGCAGAAAAAGTAAGCTTTCTTTTAATAGAGACATATCTCAGTTATGGAACCTATCATCAGCTTGAAAAAGTTCGTTACTGGACTGAGACCTATATACGTTTTCTGACAGAACGATTTTGAGACCTTTCCTTCCGTCAATTTGCAGTGGTACAACTCATATTGAAGAAAAACATCTAGAGGAAACTAGGTTTTTTTTTATGTTATGTACTATCTAGGAAGAAGTGATGGCTCACCAATTTTTAGGGCTTCGGTGGTAATGCCATCATGACCAGGGCTCCTATTGTATTTCATGCTCAGAAGCGCTCGATGCACTTCTGAACCCATGATCATTTCAACGTGTTCAGGCCACGAGTAGACGGTAGTGGCCGGTTGGTGAGCTATATTTGCTGTGTTTTCGGAGTAGAGGTTTTGATAAAACTGTGTGCAAATATTTAATATTTTCGACCTTCATCACTTCTTCCTCACATAACAAACTTTTTTAACTCTATTCTCAAAACTGGTGTATTTCCTAAAGATTTCTGTCACGCAAATATAATTTTACTTCATAAAAAGGGAGATAAATCAGACATCGGCAACTATCGACCTATAAGTCTTGTTTCACACCTCTACAAAACCTTCGTAAAGGTTATAGAAAATAGGATCTCGCGTCAATTAGATATACATCAACCAGCCGAACAGGCTGGCTTTCGACGCGGTCTTAGCACCACTGACCATCTCCAATCTTTGAACCAAATTATAGAAAAACACATTGAATTTAATATACCATTGTACCTTGCCTTCATAGATTTTTCCAAAGCTTTTGACAGCCTCCACCATCGTTCAATATTCCAAGCACTGGAGGACCAAGAAATAGAGCCAGCGTACATCCACCTTTTACGCAACATTTACCTCAACAGCACAGCCGCTATTAAGTTGCACACTTTAGGATCATCTTTCCCTATACAACGAGGAGTCAAGCAAGGAGACCCGCTATCTCCAAAACTTTTTACGGCCACATTAGAACAAGTATTTAGGAATTTGGCAATAACCTGGGTAGATAGGGGAATTGTAGTCGGTCAAAATAGGTTAACAAACCTCCGTTTTGCCGATGACATCGTTTTATTTTCCTCCTCAGCGTCCGAACTTAGCTTGATGATCAACGAACTCAATAAATCTAGCCTTGAGGTTGGACTCAAGATGAACATGTCTAAGACCAAGCTAATGACTAACAGCACTAAGCTCACAGTAGATGTGGACGGCAAGGGGATTGAGTACGTTCAGGAGTATCTTTATCTTGGCCAAACAGTTTCTTTCCAGGCAAGAACAGAAAAAGAGGTTGCAAGACGCACAGAAAATGCCTGGAAAAGCTTTTGGTCAATGAAAGACCTCATGAAGGGCAAACTACCACTCACCCTTAAAAAGAAACTCATGGACGTGCGCATTCTCCCCATCCTAACATACGGTGCTCAGACTTGGTCCATGACAAAACATCAAAAGTCTGCCCTTGGGGTATGCCAACGAGCCATGGAGCGCAGTATTTTAGGTATAAAACTGTCAGACCGCGTGCGGAACAGTATACTGCGCTCCAAAACCCACATCGTTGACGTTGGTCAGAAAGCCGCCACCCTTAAATGGAACTGGGCTGGACACGTCTGCCGCATGCCTGACACCTCGTGGGCTAAGAGGACCACAGAATGGATCCCACAAAATGCAATGCGGCGACGTGGAAGACCAAGAATGAGATGGCGGGACGAACTTGACTCCCACCTTAGATCGTGGCCTGTCACTGCGTTAAGTCGCGAAGAGTGGAAAGAGGGAAGGGAGGCCTTTGCCCTGCAGTGGGACAAAAACGGCTGAATAATAATAAAAAAATAATAATAATAATATGTACTATCTAGCACCGTCTTATCGACTGAATGATGAAGCTGACGCGCAAGACGATCTAGCTAGAAGACACAATTTCTTTTTTTTTAATTATTATTATTGATAGCTAAACATTTGGCTGCCATCATAACTGATGAAAAGTGGGGATGCAGCTCATGGAGCCGCTTAGAGATTATTGTGGTAATCAGGAAAAACGGACGCAGCAATGAGTTCCACTCTTCGGCGTTTTGCAAATATGCTATTGGACCTTTGAGGTGCGATGGGCAAATCTGGTTGTTGCTGGTTCAATTCCTACTGCAGAACAAACTATGTTTGAATGATAATATTTTTGAGCCGGGTCTGCTTGTTCTTCTTCTAAAATATGTCTTAGGACAGTAGGTCTCCCAGAACTATTTCCGCAACTATGAAGTTTCTCAGATTAAAAGAAAGTCGTTGAGTTATAAATATAATTTAAACAAATTGCCATTATTTTTCAATGTTTTTACCAAAATGTGTAGTCAACATCCTACGTATTATAATATGTAGATACGAATAAGCTGTGAGTACATATTATGAAACAATTTCTTCCGCTTTATCGAACCTAAACCCTAAAACCCCAACCCAACCGTGCAATCTCATTGCTTTGTACGGTTGGACAAAACCACCCCAATTTTAAAGTGGTGTGCCATGCCACTAAGGTACCATCTGCTTGGGCTAATTTGAAATGCTATTCTGATAAATTATGATGATCGCTTTTTAATTTATTAAACTTTCGACGGCCTTGTCTACTAAGTCCAGAAACAATCTAAAACTGATCTCTGGAATAAAAATAAGAATGGGCATCAAATAAGGTGGATTACGATTTTGTGCAAAATAATACGAGTAAACAAAGCATCGCGCCTTACATGCCTAAGTAAATATTAAGGTATGAGCGTAAGTTTGATTTGTTTCGTACTTGTCGTTTACATTAATTTTGCATTAGACTCATCAAATTCCGCCTCCTTGCAGCTTTGAATCTTCTATACTAGAGTTGGTATCAGGAGCAAAAATGAATTGACCGACTTGGTCCTACAACCTGATATATGCATCTGATAAAACAAAATCGTTGTCAAGTGCCACAAGCCAGACAAACGTGACGAATAAAAGGTTTTTAGAAAATCATTCAAATATAAATTTTCTAATTGAAACCCGAGTGAGAGTTTATACGCCTTTTATGGTGGTCACGCGGACATGGCAAAGCTATAGGAGTTCCTGGTTGGATTTAAGAACCCTAAACAGCTCCTAGAGTTGCATTAAACTTTCATAACTTAAATAACATTGAATCATAATTCAGTTTTTAAAATAAGCTCGAGGTACGATTTACAGATTAATATACCTCTACTTATTTCTGCAGCAATGACAGCGTCCCAGATGCCTGCTTATTCTAACAGACTTAAGTTCGAGGTACGTTTTACAGATTCATATATTTCTGCATAAATTACAGCGGCCCAGCGCAGCGTCTGCTTATTCTACCAGCCCTGTTTGCACCAGCTCTTCGAGACACTTTTTGATTGATTTGCCAAAAATACAAGGACGAAGAGCGGGTCGAAAGAAATGTTTAGGATGTTACAAACGACACAAAAATGAGGGATGGTCTTGCTCATATGCTCGGCAAACGGCCCTTCAAGTTTAAAAAGGGTTATTGGTAGGTATAACTGCTTTGAAGAAGTATACCAATCCATTAACATTGTAAATGAGAAATTAGATCTATGTGGCTCAAACGCGTCATAGCGAGACCGAGGCCTAGTGCGCCGTTGCATAGAAAACCGACATATGAGTTCATTCATCTTCTTTTTTTCGGAGACTCATTTTCGTCAAATCAAATCAAAACAAAAATGTCTGCATTCAATGGTATAATTTTTTCACAAGGATCACTTTGAAAACGTCTAAAGCTAGGTAAGTCTAGGTGCCTATTCCGAGCGACCAAGCCTAGAAGAAGCCTAGAAGAAATGATAGACGCCAAACAATGTCACATAGAGCGTGCACACATTGTAGCACAATATGTATTAAACAGACCTGCGCCTTAGGAAATGTATAATTTATAAAATCTCCACATCATGATCTGATAGTAAGTACTTACGCGGTAATTTTGGGCCCTTCGGGTACACCTATTAAAAACTGGTATAGCTTGTCTGTCTGCTTACCTGATTACTTACGAGCATTTTAGTCAGTGAAGCTTACTCGGTCTTAATGTAAAACTGTAAACCGCATTTTTGTCGCTAGTAATCATGGGCTTTTGAATCAGGAACATGAGGCTTGACATCTTTAACTTTTAGAAAGATATAGTGCACTGACCTCTATGTAATAAATCCTTTCAACCAGTGGACTTAGTGTGATGCATAGGTCATGCACGTGCTCTATGAAGTTAACCTATTATATGTTTCATATCATATATTTGACTTATATGATATTGTCGGAGTAGTTTGGCAGCAACTGCGGAGACTGGCACAGGACCTAAAGGAGTGGCGTATTAGGGAGGAAGCCTATAGCCAGCAGTCGGTGCATTCGGGCTAAATAGATATATAGATATTATAAGATGGACGAGCTGAACGCCTTTGAGAGAGACTGGTAGCACAATGTCGTGAAGAGTCGCCACTCTTCACGACATTGTGCCACCAGTCTCTCTCATCTTCCCCCCCAACCCCGCCGGGTTGAGGGGCGGCCTTTGCCCAACAAAGATTCGAACTAGTAATAAAAGTAATACTTATTTAATTAACGTTTGATTATGTCGGTGCCCTAGCAGCTTGGAAACGGAAACGTACTCACAACCGGCGGCCACGTCACAAGATAGTTTGTGGGACCAAAACAGAGGATTTCCTAGATTTCGCAGTTCCATGCGCAGGCAGAGCTGCTACTGACAGATTATTTAAAGAAGAAGATAAGTTACTCCATAATAAACGAATGCTATGTTACAATCGTGATTGTCGAAAGAAAAAGAAAAAGACAGCGTATCTCTGTTCTTTCTGTAAAGTACCGATATGCCTGAAATGTGCTAAGAAAGTCTGCAAGCCTTGTTTTGATACCAAAATATAAATATTAATTTATGTTCATTCTAATAAATTGTTAAGTTAATTGTGGTTATACAATTTTTTTTATTGGTGTACTTAAGCATATAAATATTTTTTATAATTCAGGCTGCTTTACTTAAGCGAACGAGGAAAAGGTTTTAAGTTAGTGGGGAAACGAAGCAAGTAATCAAAACATGAAGCGTAATCCACAAAAACAAATTTTGTAACAAGCGTAAGTACCTACTGGTAAACTGGTCTAAGTTCATCAACATCAACTTGCACAAAGTCCACTGCTGGACATTGGCCTCCCTCATGTTCGGGGATTACCGTAGTCACCACGCTTGGCAGGTGGATTGGTGATTGCTGTCTTGGTGCTAAGTACACTGGAGATGCTCTTGCCATCCCAACACAAATAACATCCCAACGAATGGACAATGCTGGTGCGTTTCCATTTGTCGGGTCTCACGACATTTACAGGAGGTGATGGGGACGACCAGGCCGCCGGGACCATCACGGCGATCGTTGTCATTGTCTAAGTAAAATTCTACTAATTAAATATCCCTGATTATTTTTCCGACCCAAATATCGACCAATAGAATTGCACCATTCGACGTCACGTGGTACAACCTACATGGTATTATACTGACAATTTTTTGAAAATTTTCTAGGTTGTACCACGTGACGTCGAATGGTGCAATTGGTCGATATTTGGGACGGAAAAATAATCCCCCGAATACCACACGAGCTCGTCAAGTTTTTCAGGTTAAAAAATCACGAGCGCGAAGCGCGAGTGATTTTTCCTGACTCCTTCATTTGTTTGCAACGAACCTATCGGGAAATATCCGATAATTTTGAAGCTCTTGTGGTATTATAAGTGTAAATTTTGTGACAGAAGCGAGTATAGCCAAGCTCGCTTTTACAGTGTGCAAAAAAAACTGATCCTGAAATCTTAGGCACGGGCAGCATGAAAGAATCAAACCCGGAAGGAAATCATCGTGGAGAAACCAGATAGTATCCTAGTACGAGAAAGAGATCTGAAGGGTAACTACCTAGCCTGAAGATTATAGTCGTGAGGCTATTGAATTTTAGAGCATCATTCAGTTTTTATGTTGTCTTCAAAGTGTTATCTCGAAGGGTTCAGTTTATAGCGCTTTAAATTTCGCACTGTACCAAATGTCGTATTTTCAGGGCTAGTTTTGGCTTGCTATGATTTATAAAAGTACACCATCAATAACCGGAAGAAGTTGTAAGGCTACCTGAGGACGCTTGTTAAAACGCGATCGCCACTCAAGCATTAGTTTGCTCTATAGCAGTGTAAACTTCGGTAAATATGGCACTTCCACTGATATTATGTCCAAAAATCTACGAATAGAAATGGAGAGATGTAAGTATTTTTTGTACTGCTGAACTCTTCTTTAATCGATAACAACCACAAGAAAAGCCCCGCTGGTTTTCTTGTGGGATTGATTAAAGAAAAAATATATTAAAAATTAATTATAGTGCTGAAAATTCTTGTGTTTTGTGATCTGTGGAAGTACTTTCAGATCTCATTTGAGACTTCCGCGTGGTCATAATAATTTCTGCCTATACTTACTAACCCGGGAATTTTCGATTTGAACCCGGAACCAAGAGTAGCATCGTTCAAACTAGGACTCTCCACGTTAAACCCGGAACATTGGTAGCCGTACATAAGAACATTAAAATCGAGCTCTATAGCATACCAAAGCTGAAATACAGGGATATCAATAATTGATAGACAATAAGATAACCGCTCTACATCAAGTGGGCCATCTGCTTTCTCCATAACTTTTTCTAATTAGAAAACTATGCAGTAAATCAAGTTTAGGTACAAGCAATATTGACATTCTATCAATAGTTCAGTAGGAAGGTATCTATGCTAAGTAATAGACCTTGAGTCAAGGTTACTAGAATATCTCAATTCAGCAGCGCCCTCGCGTGCTTTTTTTTGTAAAGTTCTGTTGAGGTTGGAACACGGAAATGGAACCGCAACTCGCGAGACATGTTCTAGAACTGTCGCTAGATGGCGTTGGTAGTCCAAAGCTGATGTAAAATAGTTTGTTTTTTATTTATTTAAATAAAATAAAATAACAGTTTCAGGAAATATTAAATTTTAATACATTCATGCATGTTAATACATTTTGAGACATGAGTTCTATACACATTAAAAAGTAATCATACATTTCAGCCATTATTTCTTCATGAATTCCAAGAGATGGCGCTAGTGATACAAATGCAAGCCATTTCAATTATTTGCTACGCTAACCTAACCAAAATTAAAGTCTCTTAAGGGCTGGTTTAAAGGATTGAAAATAAACACTGATAGCGGCTTAACTAAAATTTTCGCTATCGAAAAACCTGAGTAAAACAGTCTTTAATTTGACGATTACCAATCCATGAAACCTGCCTTATTTATAGTGTCTTTTAATAGTAGTTTTGGTTATCAAAAGCTTTATAAACACCTCTTTAAACGTGCCATAAGAAGTAATAATAACTAATTTTGTTATTCATAATTAAGTCATCATCATCATCAGCCTGAAGAAGACCACTGCTGGACATAGGCCTCCCCTACACATTTTCAGGAAGAACGATTCTGAGCTCTTTCCATCCATCGACTTCCCGCGATCTTAACAATGTCATTGGTCCATATGGTGGGTTGGTGCCCTACGTTTCGTCTTCCGGTTCGTAGTCGCCATTCGACCTTCATTCCGAACCTTTATTACTCAACGGTACCTTACCTACCTAATATAAATTGAAATGGCGTTACAGTGTCTAACAAGAGAAAGAAACCAAGCACAACTCAGTTAACTGAAGTGATCCAATACGACAACATTGACCATATCCCGGACTGGGGAACGCGCGGAAGATGTAGGTTTTGCAAGAAATTAAAGACGAAAACGTACTGTATCAAATGTAACCGGAGGCTATGCTTCAATGCCAACAATAAATGCTTTCTAAAATTCCATTCCAAGGAAAGAAAAAAAATGTATGAAAATTAAAACGATTAATGTGTAAAGATACTGTAGTTTTACTTACGTCTGTAGTTTTACTTAGTTTAAAAGACTTTTCTATTTGCTTTGCTTGACTCACAATTTCATAATGTTTGGATCACGTCTGTAAAAAATAACTTTATAATGATTTAGTTGTCGAAGATTGGGTTAAAGAATTATCACCAAAATACGTAGCAAACAAGCTCTCCAATAAGTAAAGAGCTTGTAGGTAGGTACTTAAGACCTATGCATATACCAAAAGTACTATAGCTAAACCTAAGTAGTGCGTATGGTTGCGATACAATCCTACGATTGCCTCCTACTCTGCCTGCCTAACAAACTAGGGTTAAAACATTACAGATGCGATTTACTCGAAAACTCGATACGGTAATCTGAGTATTACGCTGAACGGGTTTAGATTTATCAAGCACAGGGAAACCAAACGTCAGACCACCTGGCTGTGCCTGCGGAGACGCTGGAAAAAATGTACAGCAAGGTTGACCACGGTCAATAACGTCATTGTCTTCTCCAAGACTGAACACAATCATGAGGGATACTAAAGAGACATTTGTCACCAAACAACAAAGTAGAACTCAATATCCTTGTTTCTGTGTTATCTGCTTTTGTTTCACATATTAATAGAAATCTTATACCTAGTACTTTGGCCTCCCGTGATACAGGCTTGTCCTAGTGCGGGGACCACCAGTAATTTAAGTAAGACTTTGTATGTTCTTTGGTAAATAAATAATTTTGTATTTGTATTTGTATCACAAGGATGAAAGCCAGTCAAATGCAAAATTTTTTGTCGATGATAGGGTGTGAGGAGTCCCCAGTTGTTTATTTAATTGCTTATGAGGTAAATATAAAAGTTTTCAAACATTTTTATTTTGATTTAACAAATTGCAAAAAGGCTTGGAAGAGTTTTCATATCCTCATCATGGCGAAGCAGCATGGTACAGATTTATGTTTTCGGCAATAAGTATTATTTTTACACCATGTACCTACCTATATTTTTTTATTTTGAAATAATTTCACTCATTGCCGTCGGCTGTTTTTCCTGACCACTACAATCTGGGCCTATTTTTTTATCTTTAAGGCAAGAGTGAATAGGTGTCTCCTAGACCATCCTGCTCCATCGTCGGCTACATCATCGCTTACCATCAGGTGAGATTGTAGGCAAAGGATGGTCTATATCATGTAAAAAAAAAAATACTTTAAGTGCGTGTACTTATTTTATACAAAATGGTTTATATTTCCAGATAATTTAAAGTTTCAAGAGAGAAAATTTTCTTTTCATGACCTGGAGTTAGCCTTGCATTGCTATTCGAACGATTAAAATTCAAAGAATAAGTCAATCACATCGGCCAAGAAACTTTCTTACCACCTAAAATGAATAATTACTTAAAACATAACTTTTTACTTCCGTCATTTACTTAAAGTTACCTATAAATGGGTGATCCCTTGGCGAGCTAAAATCGCTAAAACTGCGGTTTTGTAGGTGCACCTTTATCGCAGGCTTGACGGTTTTAGCTCGCCAATGTATCACCCACTTTCAATCACAAAAGCGCTTAGCTGAAAAGGCTACGACCGGTCATCCATCCGAATGACTGCGGTGAACGTAGAGTAACTTAGTTTACAAAGCGAATTAATAAATTAAAATTAAATTAAATTACAAATTACAATTAAAAAGCGAACTATTACTCTGCACGAGTACTTCAAAACAATTTTTTTTTTAATATGGTCGGAGTAGAAAGCAAACGGACTGGCTACGGGACTGCTACGGAAGGTCTAAGATATAGCTACGAGATTGCTACAGGATAATTAATAATGTATTGCATTTACTTGTATCAAAATGATCATAATAAAAAAACGGTAGGAACCGAGCCGTAGTTTGTTGCCTGTTCTTCTAGGCTTGGTCCCGTGGAACTGGCACCTAGAATCACCTAGCTTTAAGACGTTTCATAGTGATGCTTGGAATTGAACTGAATGAAGACAATTTTGATTTGATCATTTTTACTGTAGCCTGCGCAAGTTTATAGGCGTGCTTCCATTATTGTAGATACCTACCGAGCTTTTTGTTATCATCATCATCTAAGCCCGGTATATGCCTCCTTCATCTTCTGCCAGCCTCTTCCTCTTCTTTTGTGACCTTAACGATGTCGTCGATCTGTCACGCTTTCGGACAGCCTAGATTTCTTCGGCCTGATTTCGGCCATCATTCGGTCAAGGCCTTACTCCACTGACTATCACTACATCTGACAAGGTTCTACCCAACTCCACTTGAGATTTACCGCCCTGTCTCTGTCGACTTATTGTTATCGTGTAATCACATACTACGTTACACAATACTTCATATATGTAGGTACAATTTCTTTTTTTTTTTTAATGAATGGCATCTGTCCATTTCAGATCAATTTTGCCAGTGTCGAGTAGTGAGGATATTACATAGATAAAATACTTTTTCGTCAAGTCAGTCATAGACAAGTCGGCCCTACTTGGCTTCTTATATTAAACAATAAAGTAACACGTAAATTAAATGACATGTTAAAATTAAAAATAAACAGATTGAACTTACAAGAATAACAATATTATACAGTGTTACCAGCATAGACATATTCAAATCAGCAAAAGCATCGTCCAGTTATGTAAAAATAAAAATAGGCTATTTAAGTATACTCACAATTTGAGTAAGAATATAATTAATGTACTGTAATATAATAATGTCTGATACAAATATTATACATGGTGATTTTATTATGTCAAGATATGGGTTTAGTAGGTATAGGTGTAGGATCTGCCTGTGCTTATTTACTTAATGTAGGATATACTTAATGCTTATACTGTTTCTACTAGACGCTTATAGTACTTATAAGTATTCAATGGTTGTGAAATAAATTATGTTCTAACTGAGGTTCAATGGTTGTAACTGATAATTATTATTTATCATCATCATCATCATCAGCCTGAAGAAGTCCACTACTGGACATAGGCCTGCTCTACACATTTCCAGGAAGAAAATTATTATTTAGTATTTTAAAACTCAGAACTAGAGTTAATAAATATTGGGTAACAATCATATCACTAATTTATTTTAGATCCGTTGCTGATCCCTTTGAAAAAAAAGCGTGGTCTTTGGTCGGGAGAAAGCTTACGAGTTGCTGTTACCGCCGTTACCTGCAAGGGAATGACGGCAAATAAAGCATTAGCTCGATATGGCATCCCAAAGTCAACCCTGCAACGTTACGTTCATCATGATCGAAAACTGGCCTAGACATCCAGATCAGAGAGACGAGTAACGTTCACTCCTGAACAAGAAAATAACTTAGTTAAACGCCTGATTAAGCTTTCTCAGCTAGGAAAACATGTCACTCGTAAAATAGTTCGATCACAGGCATTTGCTTTTAGTCAGGAGTTCAATATCCCCAACCATTTCAATAAAAACGAAAAACTAGCAGGAAACGGATGGTTATACACGTTTTTGCTAAGACATACTGAATTAAAACGAATTCTTAAACGTAAAAAGCCTTAAAACGAAAATAGAAATCGTAATGGTCTTATAAAAAAAGCGGCCAAGTTTTATTTATTGTGAATTATATTTTAATTGTTTGTAGTATTTTGATTAATATAAAAACCAAGAAGTTCCCGCGTATTTTTTTTATTTGGTTAATCAATACCGGGGCTGCAGGTTTGCCTTTTTGTACCAGCCAGCATTTTATCGAAGCGAATTTCGTTCAAACTTTTAAATTGAATAGAGTTCATTCGTGCGCCGGAATTACGTACTTTGCGTTTCTAATTCCTCCAAGACTTTGCGCGTATTATCGATTATCAATTTTATTTTCGTAGTAACTGGATGTATCCAAATCACGATACAGCCTACCTTGGACTAAGTGTAATAAATGTGGTGTTTATTAATTTTCAGAACGCGGTATTTTAATACCATCACGCACGGGAAGAAAACAACTTTTACTACTAGATAACTACACATACTATCAAAATAATTATAGTACTAACTGGTATTGCTCTTCTAAAGCAAAGAACTGTCATGCCAGGATAAAAAGATTGACCAATGGCGAAGTGTTTAAAACCTGTGTCGAACATAATCATAAGCCTCCAAGTTTTGTTAATGTAAATGGAACTTATGTTAAAATATAAGTCTTGTACTTTGGAACCTCAAAAGATTTATGTAATAAGATTATATTATATGATCTGATTCCCTTAGTTTGAGACTAATAAACCGAACAAACGTAAACGTTATAAATGTTTCTCAAATTGTACTCTAAACAAGTGTCAGCCCTAGTTTTTAAAGACTTACCTGTATGTTTTACAAATAAGATAAAAATGAGTGTAGTTTTGTGTAGTTATATGCTGTGACGATGATAAACACACCGAAAACGTGCTACATGAGTTACATAATTGTATTAACACTATCTACGTTGAATAACCTAATTAAATGAATGCTGCAAAAAGGGCCGACTTCATGTTTATTCACATTTATATATCAATTACTGCACAGACCAGGAGCGTTCTAATACCATTCTATATGGGACAAAAACAGGTTTTGATATTTTTTTTGCAATCTTTATTTCTTGCTATCTGCGTAGAAAGGAGTCAAACTGCCACAAACAAGACAAACTGCCCAAACTTAAGCAGCTAGAGTTGGGAAATTTTCTTGTTTTTCTTTCTTTTGTATCGGCAGCATGGATGGAAAACGGTGATTTATTGAAATTTAGCATTGGCTTACCTACCACAATTTAGAATTTGCACATCTACCATCATCACTATAACGGAACCTGGTCGTTTTCAACCGGTATTTTTTAACCTTTTCCAGGTCATGGTGTTATTACACCATGTTCGATCAATAAGCAAATTCTAATGCTAAATGGTTATACATATTACCAAAAAAGTAAAATGCATTGGTATTGCTCGTCGGCACGAGATCAATGTCCTGCTAAAATAAAACGACATCCAAATGGCGAAGTGGTTAGAATCAACGTCGACCATAATCATGAACCACCGCGGTTCGTCTGCAAACGAATGGAGTTCTTAGTTGAATTTGAAAGTTAATAAAATACTGTACTGTACGTAGATACTTTGAATTTTTATTTACCCCTTTCATTTACCCTGTTCACTCATATTCTTGCGGTTATGAGCTGATTAGCGAGCAAAAGGACGGCCAGCATTTTCTGCAGGTTGATAAAAGATAAGTTTTTTCATTATAAGTAGCTATATATATTTATCGAAGCAAGTATCCCAGATTAAAAGGTTAATGAACCGAAGCACTGCAAGAAGCATATAAAATAAAGATTGTTATAGCGTAGAAGAATTTAAAATATACATTATGCTCAACAAAACAAATTTTACAGATGTTCAATTCATCCCAACGGAGAAGGGGAAGTACATACTAGTGATGCGTGGGTTTACCTACTCTCAGGTGGGAGGGAGGTTCTTCTACTGCTCTTCGAAGCACATGGGATGTCGGGCGCGCGTCCGCCTGCTCGCTGGCAAGCTGGTGCCTTCAGGAGACGCGCATAACCACGCACCGCCGTCACACGCCCGCTGTGGGAACGGGGCATTCGTCCAGCTCCGTCCCCGCCTCCTCCCTTCCCCTGTCACATCCCCCACGGCCGCTGCAGCTGCTCTCGCCCTTCACGCCTTCAACTTCCCAAGAATTTTGCCGAAGACGGACCTTTGGTCGTCACTGCCCAAGCCAGACTCTAAGAAAGACTAGATATTTTAAATACGTCGATATACTATGTGCCGATACGATACTGACTGTGAACTTCATATTTCGTTCACCATATTTTGACACATGGTGTAAGTGAATGACCTTTAAAAACTCCCGTAGATAGGTATTCTGTGTAAGATAAACTTTTCAGAATTAAAATCGATCTTTCAAGATACGAGAAATTGAGTATATCTTGTACGGATCGTCCAAAATATTTGGTATGAATGGTATTAAAATGTATATCGGAATGAGCAATAATTATGAAATAAGTTATAAGGATATATTGTTATTTCTTGAATTTGTTAATAGATCTCTAAATTGTATTTGGTAAGCTTCGCTTTCGGTGATATCTCAACGCTATACGTAATTCGGTGATATTTTAGATAGGCAATATTTTTTAAAGCCTTATTATAATAATTGACATAGTTTATACGTAATGTTCTACTTATGATGTTATTTCTCGAAGGTTTAGTTTGTATATAAAATCCTATTTTTATTATAGACTGCTATGAATTTTATTATACCTATTCTGCTTGAAACATGGTTGATTTATTTGATATTTACAAAGCGATTATTTAAATATTTTTAAAACGGACAAGTAAAAGATGTCTGAGTACTAAACTAGGACGTTTGTAAAAACGGATTGTGGGGCTTCTGAATCCTTAAAGTTAAAAATGCTAATGTGTTTCGAGGAAAAAAATTAGTGAGCAAAATTTTGATATTTGGAAAATGTTTTGTTCGTTTTAGCTCCGGGCCTGCTTCTGCCAGATTTCTTTTCCCACTCGATCTTCTCTGCACTGCAGAGGTCGCCGATTCGCTTCCGATCTCTTACGCAAGCCTTTGACGCTGTCCAGCCATCAGAGGGTCCCCTAAGAAACTGCATGGGTAAACCAGATGTTATTTAAGTTGTCTAGGGTGTAATGAGTCTTATTTACATTTGCATTGTGCTTTTACAGCTGGCATGGTTAGATTTATACAGACGGCAAGAGGAGGAATCTTGTTGGAGTTCAACAATTACCGGTTTTACAAGAACTATGCGAATGGTAGCGTCGTTTCCTGGGTTTGCTGCCGCTCTCCGCATTGCAAGATGAGGATCCGCACTAGTGGAAACAAGGTACTTTCATACCTTAACAGCCATACTGAAAAGTGTGTGCCAGTTTACAAGGCTAATGGCTGACTTGTCTGCTCTAGTCGGCCACTTAGCGCAGTGCCTCGGCGTTCACCTCAATCACGAATGAATTCGACTCAGGTAACGCTAACGTATTATATGCACAAACGTCAAAATGTTCGTGATCAAGGCCGTTATCCTATGCTTAAACAAGCTATTTTTATTCAAATGTTTTGACGTTCGAATGGGAAGTTATTGATTGCGATCGTTCGATAAACTAGTAATGTAAAAATGTGTCTTCTCTATACATTATTGAAATGTTGTATGTCAATGTACTACGCAGTGGTATAACATGTGTGGTTTTGTTTTAATATTCTTTCCTAGTCACATCACATGCCGATGTGTGCCAAATTATTTTTGGACTTTATCATGTATATTTATCAGTATTAGTAGAAGCAATATTTTTATATCTGTATTAATATTTTATTTGTGCACTTAGTATTAAACTAGGCATTTATAATATCTAGTCATAACGAAAATATTCTTAGTAGAAGTATAGTGTAGATATTAACAGTATGGTTATGTGCCATAATGTATTGTTTGGACGTGCGAATTACTATCCCTCAAAGGCGGCGCTCACCTAAGCGTTCTACGTCTAGTGAAATTCTGTCAAATTTCGCTGTTATATTTGGCTGACATAATTCAATGATCGCCACTGCAGAAGGCTAAGGTTTGCGCAAAAAGTATTGGTATGTGCCATAATGAATTGTTTGGACGTGCCACTTACTATCCCTCAAAGGACACCTAAGCGTTCTACGTCTAGTGAAATTCTGTCAAATTTCGCTGTTATATTTGACTGACATAATTCAATGATCGCCACCGCAGAACGCTAAGGAGTGCGCAAGGCTTTATGAGATATCTACTGTGTCGGATTAGCCGTAAGCTTATTTTTTTATTATAAAAATCTAGACTAACCTGTATTGTAGATAATTTGTTTATTACGTGTGATCTCATTTATAAAATAAAATTCTGAAATAAATGCAATCTGTACTTTCTTAAATATTTTTGCATGCACAGAAAAGCTAAGGATCAACATTTAATGTTACTTTACGTCTATGTATCCATAAGGTTCACGAAATGTATTTATCTCTGTGAAATAAAGACAAAATACATGTGACAATAAATTTAAGCCCTAGAAAGAGTTTTACAGATGTTAGAGCGTCTCGCGGCTACCATTCTGTGACCGTCATCTTCAATCGCTCCCCTCGCCCGAATGTAGAATAACCATTAGATTGCGATTAAGCATGCTTGATATGACAGGCCTGGTATCACAGTTTTTTTTTATTTCAGCAAAGTACATCACCACACCAAAAGGCGGTATCATGTTAATGTACGATGGATTTTTGTATTCGAAGAACTATCAAAAAGGGGTGCGGCGTTCGTGGAAATGTAACAAGAATCGCTGCACTGCCCGTATCAGCTCCCTGGGAAACGAGATCATAGCTTTCAGAAACGACCATAACCATGCCAGGGGGATCCTGGGTTGGTGGTCCCAGTACCAAGAGCCATAGCAGTTCAGAACATAATGGCCACTAATGCATCATGCGCCTGAATAAACTGATTTTAGGGTGTCGCACGCAGAGGGTACCAACGATACCTCTCCCGCTAATGCGTGTCATATTTTCTATATATTTAGCCTGGATGCACCCACTGCTGGGTAGGCCTCCTCCCTAATACACTCTTCGGTCCTGTGCCAGTCTCCGCCATTGCTGCCCAACTACTGCGACAAAAAGTCCTACTCCGAAGTTTTAGGAGAACTTAAAAGATTTAGAGATTTTTTTTACTGTAAAGCAATAATTTAGATCTTATACGGCATAATCTATCTATAGCTGTAGCATTTAGTAGTAGGTAAATGTACGAAATTGAATATTTTCTAGTCCAAGAACTCTAGTCGTTCAGAATAATCTCTACAAAATAATTCTACGTGTAAGTTTGTGTTAAGAAAAACCATATTACTCACACCAAAATGATCTCTATAGAAGTCAGATATATACAATTCTAGTCAGTATTATCTAGAATTTTCGTGTTACCAAAAAGTGTTATTATAAACGCCAAAACTATTTTAAAACGGCTTTAGTAACTATAAGTCGCGGACCCGGTAGTAAAATACCTTTATTATTAGTTTAACAGCTTCTTAATTTTTACGGGGGTTAACAGATCACTTTTATTATAGAAACAACACTGCCTGTAGTCTGCACGCCGAGAGTACGTCGGTCTCAGCTGTAAGATTACATGGAGGTGCATCTTTCGAGTATGCCGCGCTACTCATCACCTTCAAGAACAAAGTCGTTCATACTATTCTAAAGCATAACAAAACCTTGTACATGTAGTAGCACCATACTCGGGCTTTGATTTTCACTAGTAATGTGTTTCTATTATAAGTGGTCATTCCAGTGAGATTCTCGTGATTTGAATAACTATGAAAAAGTTTTAGTTATGAGAACGTAACTTTTACTTTACTAAGCAACAATCATGAATATTTTTGATAACATGTTATGTTTGGCAATGAGTATAACTCAATTCAATGATTAAGTATTTCCTAATTTCTTGTGAATACTAGCACATTTCGTATTTACTGAAATGGAACAAAACAAAAAACCCTTTCAGTTATAAAAATACAATTTTATTAACTTATTTGACTGAATGCTTTTTATAGCATGTTATTCAACAAAATAACAAGGTTCACTTTTCTTCACTTGGTCCACAGTTTCAAGCAATTTGCTGATTAATTTAAATGAGAAATTTAAAGTTATATAAAAACGAGAATCTTACTGGAATGTTTTTCACCACCACTTGATAACTTTCGGTCTTATTTTTGTTTCAGATAAAATACCTCTAACACGTCTTCTAACGCCATAAGAGAACTAAGAGATGTCTACAATAGCTGGGATTAACGATCGTAGCCTTTTTTATTGCGTATTATCAATGACTTAAAGAGATAAGAACTGGAAAGTATTTCCCTGCCGTCTAATTAGCGAAGATTATAAATTATGATAAATCTCCCGTGTTGGGAAGGGTTTGTATTGTGTAGAACGGTATTTTGTTGGTATTGGTAAATTGTTGTCTTGGATATAACAATGGTATTTGGTAATCGGAAGTATGTGCGCTCCGTCTTAGGTTTCTGAGTTTACATATTCAACTTGGCATTGGTAAAAGTTTGTATTTGGTAATGGTTTGCAAGCACTCATTTGGTATTGTGGTAATTTTTTCAGCATATAGATCCTTTCGTAAAGTAGCAAACTCTTGAAGACAGACAAGGGCACCTGAGAAGACAAGAACCAGCTATAGCCACGAATGATTAAAGCAATATGGAATTAGGCGAATCTAACGAATGAAATCTCCTGAATTGGGAAGGGTTTGTGTAGAAGGTACTGGTTATATTTTCAACACCGGTATCATTCCATAAACGGTAACATTTACATAAACTCTTATCTGAAGAAATACAGAAATTGGTAATTTTACTCGTCGTACTCGTATTTTTTTTGTGCTGTAATGACATAAAACAAAAAGGTTTTAATTACTCTTAAGCAATGCGAAAAATATTTCTAATCAATCATATACGTAGTAATAATTGGTATTGGTATACATTTACAGCTGCTTCTGTACCGGCCAAGAAGTTCGATCCGATAAAATTTGAGATGACGAAGTTCGGGAATCCGACGATATCCTGGGGCAACTACCGGTTCATCAAGAAACTGGCTCGGAAGACGAAGACCTGGTGGGAATGTTGTGCGAGGAAGACCCATGACTGCCGATGCGTAGCGGTCACTGTCAATGACCGTCTAATGAAGCTAAACGGATGGCATAACCATACATAGATGGATATAATGTATTTTTGCATAGGACAGAATGCTGCTATAGATGTGATATAGATTATTTGAATAAGCTTTTCATTCAATGTGGTTAGAAAGTCAACGGTAGGTACATTCGATAGAGATACGGATAAATCAAATTTTTTAGTGTAAAATTATAGCATTTTTTAGCTTTAGGCCTGCGCACATCTAGGCGATGGCGATGGCGATAAGCTGAAACGCTGTAAATTATCGCAATCATATTTGACAGCGTTTCAGCTGATCGCCATCGCCATAGCCTGGATGTGCTCAGGCCTTTAGGGTATAGCGTCTTATGATAAAATGCATTTTTATTCAGCGTCATTTTATTATTGTTCTAAGCATGTTATGGAAGAAAAACATTCCAAAGACGGGTGGGTGTATAGACGTTTATCATTGTGTAGGTTTAATTGTATTTATGCCTGACCTTGTGTCGATCGAGTACTCTAAATCGGTTTCACCATTCTGTCAACTAAAACATTGCTGCCATCAACCCAAGTCTTTCTCAGCTATTTTAAGAAGTTGGGCTGGCTGGAGTGAGGTTAGCAGGACGTCATTGTAGAACATATTATAACTCAAATTTGAATTAGAGTAGATGCGTGTCTTTAAGATAATAAATTTGAACTAAACAAATCTAGTACTAATTTGCATGTACATAATGCTCATATTGTATTGTATGTAGCCGTTGTTGTGTTTAGGTATTTGGGATAGTTTAAAAAATGTACTCTATGATTCCTGTAGTCAAGAATTCATTCTATAATTAATGTTAGATTATATGTAAGTGAGAAAGATAAAGTTGATTCACTAGCGAACCTTTATTATAGTGACGCTTTTTTTTTGAGTGAAAATAAAATGATAGTTCAATTGCATGTTTCTTTTTTTGAATAATATTTGAAATAACAATAAATAGAAATGACATAATTTGATAATTTTTTTATGATTATATTTAATATGCAGCAGTAATACTCAGAGGTAGGTATTTTAAAGTTATGATATTATACAATCACAGCCTCAAGAACAGCAATAATAAGCTTATTCTGTTCCAGAACCAAAGTTCGATCTCTCCCAACGAGGGAATCTGGTTATTCAGATAGGTGATTGGCGATTCAACAAGCACGCCTCCTGGGGTTCCAAGGTTCGCTGGACTTGTATCAAGAAGAAGAGTGGGTGCAACGCGGCCATCACCACCGTCAATGACGTCATTGTCAAGACTTTGGGAAAACATAATCACTAGTATTTTGTTTTGTATAAAACTAGCTAGATGGGACAAGCATATGGCCCAGCGGATGCCATCGTCTATTACAAAGTATTGCCTCGCAGAGCACGCACGTTAGGAACGTGCCTGATGCACGGCTCTGCCAGTAATTTCACACCCTTCAAACCAGCCGAATCACAGCAACGTATTTCTGCCAAACTGGGTAGAAATAAGCATGGTTGGTAGTACTTCCCTGGACGAGGCTTTCATGCGTCTGTTGCTATTAGAACACAGCATGAATATGACATTGAAAGATGATACTTTCATAAGAAAAGAAAATGTTATGTCAATATATCTATAGTTTATGAGGATAGTCAACTCGTCGAATCGAATCATCAAATTCAAGTTTCTTCAATTGAAATGACTCGATAGTCGTTCATCAATCGGCTATAATGTGCGCAAGCCTTTACTAGGTAACCTTAATAGACGCATATATGTATAGAATTTGTTTGTTAACTTTATATATTTCAAGTGGAAATATATATTTTTTTATGTAGTTTAGAAAGGCTGAAATATAAGTAGGTATAGGTAGTAAGTTTTTGATTAGATTAGCTTTAATATTTTTAACTTTGATTAGGTAGTTTTAGATGTTGAACTCAGTAACTCTTTGTTATAGTGGTTGATCTCGTGGTAGTTAGTGTTTTTGTAAGCTTTTATAGTCAGTTTTAAATCATTTTGAATTGTTTATTCAATTATGGGATATACTTCCACACTAGTATTTAACATGAACGTAATAAGCGAAACTTTCCGTGCTCTGATAAAAGCCATAATAAGTAGTCTTTTACTCATTATTATGCATCGTTTCTACATACTATTTCTATATAGCGAATTGTAATAGTATTTTTTACTATACGACTCTTTTTATACTCAACAACTGTTACTTTACATAATGTTTTTTAAATACATCTAAAGATTTTGAATTAGTAAATAAACGATGAAATCAAAAGCTTTTTATTCCATAATGCTTCATTGACATCTCTCTCTATCTTCCTTCCCAATACAAGATTTCTCTCAATACTCTTAGAAACTTTAGTATACGAGGCTGTAATTCAAGGTTAAGGTAATAACTCATTTTAAAAAGTAATAATGTAATACGTTTTCATAAAATATTTTATATCGTATGTATATGACAGATACTAAAATTAGTTGCTAATTTCAGATCTGAATCCTGTATTCGCCCAGTCTCAGCGCGGAAACCCAGTGATCATGATCGGACAGTACCGGTTCAATCGAGTTAACAAGTACGGCAGTAGAACAAGATGGGTGTGTGTGAAGGCAAAGGCCGGTTGTAGAGCATCACTCCATACAACAGACAATGCTATAGTCAGGGTTTGGGGCTTCCACGACCCCTTGGCTCACACCAGTGCTAACCGGTATCTACCCTAGCACGCTCGTCAAAACGAGTATTCGACATTAATCTAGAAAATGCGAAATCGTCGCACGTGACCTAGTGTCTTGGTTCCTATAAAGTGGTGGCTGCTATATTGGTCGTAGTGGCAGCTACTTTTGATTACCTATCAGTAGATAGTTGAAATTTGTGGTGAAATCACCAGGAGGGTAATTCACGTATTTATTTGATAATCAATTTGGAATTATCTAAATCGAGTCATTTTAAATTAGAACCCTTGACATGATAGTATTAGAGAACAACACCATTTGTGTCAAATGTACGTAATGTATTTGTGTAAATTGAACTCGAAATTGTGACTATAAACCGACTTCAAATTAAAAAAGAGGACGTTCTCAATTAGGTTGTATTTTTTTATGGTTGTTATCGCATAACTTCGTCATTTATGAACCGATTTGATATTTTTTTATCTGAAGGTTATACTTACAGATTGGTCCCATACAATTTTCATCAAAATCGGTTCAGCGGGTTGACCATGAAGTCGGTTTATTTAATTTAAAAATGGAATTACCCCCTGAACGGTACGGTTGGCTATACGTTATACGCTTTCAAGGCTCTAAAGTTTAAAGTTGAATTTTCGTGGGTCGGAGATAAAACTCATCGGGTGATGATTTGTTTAACACAAAATGTGCTACAGTAAAAGCACTGCGCACAAGTCTTTTTCATACATAATCTATTTATTTTGAAATAGGTTTAGTTTTCCTGGAGGTTGTACTTAAATAAACAGCGTGAGCACATGAAAATCGTGGGAAAACGGGCTCCAAATTTCAAGATTACAGTGCAAAATCTAAAAAATAACGTCACACCTAACTTTGTGTTGTCCATCTAATAACATCACTTCTACTCATTAAAATTATTATTTTAGACCTACAATGAAAAATGTATATTAATTTATTGGAGATGCCGAGATTTTATAATAAATCAAGAAATATAATTGAGCATAACAGACTCGCAAGGTGCCCAGTTTTATTTAATTTAGTAAATAGCATAGTGGAATTTAGTATACTTGATCGGCCAGTTTTATACTGCATTTATTGAATAAATTATTTATACAAACTAATAAATGTGCAATCGCTTAAAATAAAAAATAAAACACTTCTTCAGAATCTCCCCAAAATCATGACAAACGGTGCTTCTTCTTTTTCATATTGCTAACTTTGAGGCTCCATCGTTTCGGTGGTGAAATTAATATCAAACATTATTTACCTAGTTATAAGCAGTATTTTTACTAAGGGTGGGTTAGACGTAAGTGTTACATTTAAATCGTATGTTAAAGTATTAGTAGAATGAAGTAATGATCTATTATCATTATCATTAATGTAATACAGTTAACGTGCTCTAACGTTCACGTGAATGAATAGTTTTTGGTGGTGGGTGACATAGCTTTTATTCAATGGATTTCATAATCATGAATAGTATTTTATCTTAAATATTTTACTACTTACTATTAATAAATAAACTTAAATATTTATAATATTATTTGTGTTTTATTAACTGTTTCGTGGTAAAAAAAGTGGTTGAATAAAATAATTGCTAAATTCACCGGTCTATTGGACCTCCCTACGCTTGGTCTTTTGGCCATTGCTACCATTCAAGAACTAAATTAAGAGAACTAAATTAATGTGTGATTGTCTTGCAGTCGTGAAGTCATCAAGAGGCACGAACCTGCTTTTAGTTGACGGCTACAAGTATTATTTAGAAGACGTAAATGGCATAAGGAAACGGTGGCGTTGCAGTAGAAAAAGCGCGACCTACTGCAAAGCTAAAATAGTTACTATAGGTCGAATGAATTATATTGTCAAATCAACTAGTCATAATCATTTACCGCTAAGAGGTTAAATATACTGTTTTTATTGACGTATTATATTTTATGTAAACTCATACTCGATAGGAGATGGAAGCTAGTCATTAAACTCGTACCAACAAATTGATTTTAACTGAATTAAATAAAACCGTGTAGTTTGCAGAAATTGATAGAATCAATCTTTTATTGCATCTCACAATAATATAACCTAGAATAAATATAATAAGAAAGTTTTGGTCAAACAAATTGGTCATGTTCTATGTTTTTCAGAAGTTTTGGTAGAAGAATACAAGACGTGCCGTGGCACGGTGATGCTCCTGGCTTACGGATTTCGATTCTCGCGGGAAAATGTCAGAGGCCACAAGACTAGGTGGCAGTGCACCCAGAAATCCAGGACAAGATGTAGGGCATACATTACTACCATTGATGGCCAAGTCATAAGGCACAACTTTACCCATAACCATGCTTCAATAGCTACTTAGTTATGTTCTGTATGGAAGAAGCGCGTTGATATCTTTTGCATCAATATCTTGTCTCGTAGAGCCTTGTAGCAAGAGATATTTCGTAGCAATAGATGTCTACGTAGTTTCCTTACGCTTGCAATTTTTTTATTGTAACTTTTAAGTTGTTGATGAATTAGACTAAGGACTTATTACTAATAATAAGGAATTTAGTACTAAGGGGGAAAACTGGGACCAATATAACAGATTTTTGTATATTTTAATATAACTATTTAACATAAAATTATTACTTATAACATAAATATTTTAGCTTTCCACGACCTACTGTATGAAGTTCGGTTTATATTTTGTTAATAAATGTTTTTTATAGGCACATAAATTACAGTTTTTTATTTACTTAATGTTTATTCAGTGTTGCTTTTATAATCAAAAAGATACTACCGATTTCTCATTGCTTTTCCCTGCTGTGTTTTGATTTATTTTATACATCTCTATGTTTTTTCAGTGTTATGGGTAAACACAAGTCGTGGTACTCCAATGCTGGTGTCTGGAGACTATCGCTTTGGCAAGTCCTACGTGTTGGGACGCAAGACGCGGTGGCAATGTACCACGCGAACTCGCACTAAGTGTACTGCGTTTATAGTAACTGATACTGAGTACCGAACCATCATTCGATCTAATCTCTCACATAATCATTAGTACCTACAACCCTATAGAATATACGTAGTGAACAGTTGCAAAACGGTGAAGGAAATCATCGTGACGTGAGGAATCCCGCAGCCTTGTCAGCTTCGCACGGTTTAGCTAACGGCCGGTTTCTAAAGCCAGATCAACATCTGACAAGCTTCTGATCAACTAACAGGCTTGTCAAGTTTAAAGGACTGTCAAATTAAATTGGGTTGCAGAATGAGCAATCAAACATCAAACGATCAATTAACATGCCATTTGACAGAGACTATTAGCAAAGTATTCAAATCTTATTTAATTTTGGGCGTTTAGAAACCCATAAATAGCAAAAAAAGTATCTTGCTGGACAAGCCTTGCTCCAACTAAAATACCTTGTTCTAGGCAGAACGGCGGCAAGTTAATAGAGATATGAGTGAAAAGTTTTTATAAATCATCAATAATATCGGTCTGTTTTTTAAAGTTTTCTTCATGAGGCAATTATTTGTTTTACTCCCGACCGAAAAGGGGGATGTTAGAGTACTTTTGTATGTGTGCGGTTTCGTAGTATCGAAACGAATGCTTCGATTTTAAAGCGTTTTTTTACAATCGTGATATTTGTGAGATTATTTATGTTTTGTAGAAATCCATGCAGCCGATTCCATGTTTGGAAAATATTTATCACCTGGCGCGGGGTTTTAAATTGTTGTAATGAACTTGTATATGCATATGATAAGATAGATAAGTCTGAAGGTTATTACACACTATTTATTATACGCAACGAATTGTTAGGTTTGACTGTCTTAAAATCTATTTATTACATCATACGTAGAACCGAATACATACACTAAACACTATACAGTTTTCATCTTTTTATTATAATATGGTAATGGAAAGCGATGGTGCTTGCATTGCGGTGTCCTTTTTTGGCTATGAGTGTCGGTGCAATTGCAGCTACATATCATTTAGTGTAATGTTCATCATCATCATCCACAGTCTGTCTTCACTCACTGCTGGGTATAGGCCTCGTTTAGTTTATGTCATCAATATAATGTTACTTAATGCAAATGCTCAGTGTACGTACTCTATGAGGCTATGCAGTTACTACGAGCAGAGGTAACCATCAAATATCAGCCAGAACATCTTATTCCGTCACTGTTTCTAATAAAAATAAGGTTTGTAACTTTGATCTTAGCTGTGGATTCGTAATCGCGTCCACTGACATGTCTGCGGTTTCCAGTTACCAGAATAAAGACGGATCGCGGTACATACATGCTGCTGGTAGAAGGATATCGGTTCTCGCAGTGCGGCATGGCTAACTCCAAGGACCGGATCCGCTGGCAATGCTCCATCAAGACCAGAACCAAATGCCGCGCCTCCATGATCACTCGGCATGATAACATTATAAAGGCTAATCTGGAACATAATCACTGATAATTCTATAGTTTGCATGATTGGAATTTTGCGAATAACAGAACTGAAATAAAGATGGGACGGTAAATGAAGGCACGGAATGTCGTAAAGGGATGCTCATAGATACAGAGTCAGGACCCTCCCGGTTGGTCAAGAGATGTGGTTGACAGTGCTGAGAAGTGTTACCGTAATGAAAGAGCTGTCAAATTCAATAAATCTTAGTTGAAATGTAAGTTTGTACTTAAATCGTAGAGAAGTGAATGATATTTTTATCAATTATTATTTATTATTCAATAGAATAAATTTAATGGAATATTCAAATGTTTTATCAATACTTTATTAGTTCCACGTCATCAAATCGTTGTAGCGCAGTGTAACTTTACTGACTACAGTGGCTAATGTCCTACTGTTGGTACCTAGGGAAGTTTAAGCCGGGCTTCACAGGATAACTTTTGATTTTCAGTTGAAAAAGTGATTTCCAGTAAGGGTTCCGAAATGTTAGTCGTGGACAAATATGGGTTTTCTAGATCGGGGTTGATTGGTCGAAATAATCGCACACGCTGGCAGTGTACTACCAAAAGCCGGACACGATGCAAGGCGTTTATCATCACGGTAGAAAATATGGTCGTCAAACTCAACCTATGCCACAACCACAGTGATAAACGAACGAAAATAACGGAAGTGTAAACATATACCATATTTTTTTGGATTTTAGTTTTTGTTAACATTCAAAAAAGCATACCGTTTAAAACCTTGCTCAGATACTTAGCATGTAAATTATATGTTTTTTTACAATTATGCCCCATCCAACCTTGAACACAAGATATCTTGTGTATCAGTTACTTGCCAGGGACTCCACAAGGTCGGGGTCTCAAATCTCGCTCGGCTCCTAGCTTTTGAGACGTTATAAAAATCTTAGCTCAAAATCGTTATTTCTGGAAATGTGTGGGCGAAACGTATGTCCAAGAGTTAAATTAATCAGGTTAACCTGTAACAAGACTGGGTTGAGCTGTTTTTGATTTTATGGCTCTTGATAATAGCTAAGTTTCTTTCTAGACGTGTTCAATACAAAAAGTGTAATAGGCAAAACTTACAGGTGTGCTCTTCGAAAGAACGAAATCCGGTAACCCTGTGATGGTGCTGGGCCCATACCGATACAACTGCGTGACCAAGTGCCGAGGACCGCGCGTGCGATGGACGTGTGTCAGGTACTCCGCCGGCTGTCGCGCCTCCGTCATCACCTTTAACAACAGGATCATCAAACATTTGAATCAACATGTACACATTTATAGTAGAGGAGGGCCATAAAGGATTTCGGATACTTTGCACGCTGTTGTACCTATGTAAAAAAGTAAACAGGCCTTTGCATCTATTGTAGATGATTTATATAACATCAGGGGCAACTGGGGATTACTCATGCCCCTACTTACGGGACGCTATAGTGCCTGGGACAGGATTTTATCTAAAATCCTGGCAGGATGGTATCATCCTGACAGCTTAGTCGGCCTGATCCACAGGAAAGACATGGTCAATACGTGTTATATGTACCTCCACCATAATTACTTTTGAGCACTGGTGGTCTAGTGGTAGTGGCCCCGCCTTCCGATCTGAAGGTCGTGAGTTCAAATCCACTCGTGTACCAATGAGTTTTTCTGTCGAAAAATGTATGTGCACTATGCCAGTACTCTCAAAACGGTGAAGGAAAACATCGTAAGGAAACCGGCGTGTCGTAGAACCTAAAAAAGTTCGAGCAACACGTGTCAAGGGTCACGCAAAAAGGGCCCGCCAGCGGCCTACTTGCGGAAAAACCTGCCCGCACATCAAGTGCGCATGATAAACTTTCACCATAATTATATTGTATTGTATTAATTTTTATCATGTGGTGAACATGGCTAGAAATAGGACGCGCTGGAAGCAGGCCGTCCACTGTGTACAACAAGGACATCCTAGTGATCACGACTTCAGTCATGAAGTGCCGACCACAGAGAGACCATAATTATATAAAGCCTCCATGTAGGGTCGAGAGTAGATTTAAGACACCAGAGAACACCGGCCCCGCATCTGTCATGAGAGAACTATGACAAATATTTTCAATTACTTTTGGCTATTTATGCTAGGTTAAATTATGTCAATTTAGCGCTATTTTATTTAATTTCGATTTATTTTTATCATTTAGAATTATGAATATACCTGTGCATCAGGAATAGTATTATACATAATATGTAACAGAATATTATTGACGCTGGGCCATAATTATAGGCTTGTCAGGTAGTTTGTGTATAAAAAAGTATATAGATTTATTTATATATACATACATACACGTACACATAAAGAGCAATGGAGCGCGCCATGCTCGGTATCTCACTCCTGGACCACATACCCAACGTGGAGATACGACGCCGAACGAAAGTCGTAGACGTAGGTATGCGGATCACTAGTTTGAAGTGGAGATGGGCAGGACACGTGGCCAGAAGGAATGATGGAAGATGGACAACGGCAATTACAGAATGGTGGCCAAGAGACGCACAGCGACCACGAGGCAGACCACCCGCCCGTTGGTCGGATGACATTGTCAGAGTAGTGGGGCAGCAATGGCGGAGACTGGCACAGGACCGAAGAGAGTGGCGTATTAGGGAGGAGGCCTATACCCAGCAGTGGGTGCATACAGGCTGAATAGATAGATAGATAGATACATACAAACATCCCATAGGGGTAGGCAGAGATCAGAGATTTCCACTTGCTACGATCCTGACACACCTCTTTTTCTCTTTTTTTTATATGCTCAAAGTTTTTTCATTCATCCCTTTCTATATGAGAAAATTAAATAAGAGATATAGATGTAAGTAGATAATGTTGTAAATATGTTAAAATACAGTTTCTGCCAATTTCTTCTTTTTTTCCATGTAATACAATTTTTATAGGTTTTTTGATATTTTTCTCTCGATGTGTTCGATAGTAAATTGTTTATAACAGTTTTTGCGTTTAATTGTACACTTTCTGGTGTTCATATTTCACTGCTAAAGCTCATCATTTATAATTTTTTTGTGAATTATATTTAAATTGTCTATTAAAATTATAGTATTTTGATAAAAAGTAATGAAAAAACCAATAAGAAGTTCTCGCGTATATTTTCTATTTGGTTAACCAATACCGCAGCTGCAGGCTTGCCCTTTGATATTACCAGCCAGCATTTTATCGAAGCGTTTTGAAAATGCGTTTAAACTTTTCAATTTCATAGTATTCCAAATTCAAAATAGCACGCATCTTTCGTCATTTTAAGGGAAAGCACGAGCATCATTTAAAGTTATTGTGAGAGAGAAAAAAAAGTGCAGTGTAAAGGATGGTTACCATTCGATAGAAAGACAGCCTTCTTTATCCCGTGAGTTAAATAAATGTAAACATTGGTGGGTAAACTGGTAGGTACTGGATGATTGATAGTTTTATAGTCAATATATTTTGATTTCAGGCCCTATGTTTGACAAGACAAAAGCTGGTAACCCCGTCCTTATATTCCTAGGGCACCGATACAACTGTGATTTGACCTACAGGGGCGCCATGGTTCGTTGGATTTGTATTAAGCGCAGACATGGGTGTCGAGCGACTATACGCACCTACAATAATGAAATTATCGAAAGCTCTGTACATAATCATTTATGATTTATTGCAATCCAATGTTTTTGCCATGCTTAGGGTTTTGATTTAAAGGTTTTCATTAAAATAATCATTTTATTTTAACTATAGCTAGTTAAGGCAATTTGTTAAAAAAATACTTAATAATACAGCATCGTTTTTTTACTAAACTTAACTATTTACGTAAGACAGAGTTGGGCAGTAGTTAAAATAAATATACTTTTATTGTAGGGCCTTATTTTGAAAGAACAAAGTTAGGCAATCCAATCCTGGTGTGGCAAGGACACCGGTACAACTACCGCGCACAGAACAAGGGACCCAAGAGACGCTGGACTTGCAATAAGAACCCGGCTGGCTGTCGCGCGTACGTCATTACCTACAACGGACACATCCAAGTTCAGCTCGGCTCTCATAATCATTGATAACTAGCTAAGGGCAGCCTTAGTACCACAAGAACGCGAGTAACACATGCTAACTGTCGAAATCGGTTAATAAAATAAAGTTTATCTTATTACAATAGCCCGTTCTTTTTTGTGTGCGTGTCAAATACATGTATGGTATTTCCTTCTTTGCTGAGTTCGGGGCTGCATGGCACTGTGTGAGAAGTCGAACAATATTTTTATGCTTATTTTAGGGACTTTTTATTAAAATATGCGGCTAGGCGGGTGTGTCAGAAAGGTTTGTCAAGTATGGCCTATCAAGATTTGCCGGATTATTTATTTCACCTACATATCTGTAATATAGATGCATAGCAAGGTACATAATATATTTTCTCCATTAGTTACAGATGTGCAAGCGATGTTTACAACGACAAGAGCTGGAAACCCTGTACTGATAATGGGCGGATACCGCTTCAACCGAGCGAGGCTGGCTGCTAAGAACGGTGCACTACGATGGACGTGCTCAAGCAGGGCTCTAGGCTGTCCGGCCAAAGTCGTGACTTGCGATGATCAGATCGTCACATACATTGATATCCATAGCAATCATAGGCGGTTCGGTATGCCTCCAGTAAAATAATTCCGTGTTGCTAGGTTGGGACGAAGGGAGATGGACGAAGGCGGCTACAGAACGGCTGCAAGGGATTCTCAAGACCTAGGGGCAGACCACCCGCTGAGAATGAGTGTATGAGACTCGTGAGGAACCGGAAAGAGTGTACGCCACTCTTTCCGGTTCCTCGCGAGTCTCATACACTAAAGAGGAGGCCTATACTCAGCTGTGAGTGCAAACGGGATGAATGAATGTGCTAGGTTGGTTTTTCTAGATTAATTGCACCTATGTTTTTACTTTCGTATGAAATCAATATGTAATTAGACGCTTCAATACACACCAGACGCTTTGAACTGGTAGGGATTTGAATAATTTCACTTAAGTATTAATTACATAATTAATTTATAACATCGCACTGTTTTATGTATATTTTGTAAACACTTGCACTTAAGTAATAGCAATAATATTCTTTACTAGGTTATGACTTAATATACTCTGATGTAATTAAGCCACAAATATCCACATTTCTTAATATTCCCGTTCATAATTAGTAGAATTATGTAATGATGGTATTATTTTCAATAATGTTAATAATTGAAACAAATAAGTTAAAAATAATATTATTACAATTTACTCTAAACACAGAAGTGTATGTATTTCACTGAATTTTAAGCTATTAATTATTCGTGTAAATTTTCTTTTGTATTGTATTGTATTGAATTTATTTCGCGAAAGCAGCGGACCCCAAAAGCGGACTCATCGGTGGTAAGTATTTTCACTTATTGAATTAAATTTATTGAATTTATTCAGTATAATAAAATTCAATCTAATATTGTCATTATTCGAGCGTTTTATTTTAACAACTGTATGGATTTGTGTAATAGAGAGGGCTCAGAATGTTTCTGGCGGAATAGCGGAGGCTTAAATTAACCAGCAGTGAACCACTTCATGAACTATATGCTAATTATAAACATTTTTAGATGATGATCCCGCAGTGCCGGTGTTTACAGAAACCCGGTTCGGTAACCCGGTGATCAAGCTAGGTGAATACCGGTTCAACAGATGTACTATATCTGCAGACGGGCGCCGGAGACGTTGGATGTGCAGCAAATATAACATGGGATGCCGAGCAGCTATAATCACTTTAGATGACGTCATTGTGAGAACTTCTAACGAACATCAACATCGTTGATTGGGATATGTTATTTTATGTCCTGTAGTGCACCAATTTGTGGTGCCAAGTTATCTTCAGTTGGGCAAAAGCCAATTTTGATACTGTTTCTTCCTTTTTGAACATTTAATACTTACGAGGACTAAAATATTTGCATCGTTCAGTGTATCTAAAACTATAACTTTTGAAAATATCATGGTTTTTAACACAATTTTTTTGAACAACGGCATATTAACCATGATATAATTTTGTAAATCTTGACTTCCGATATTTCGGCACAGTTGATTCAACATGATCACGGGTGGTGGTACTAACTGAAATATAGGGAGTCAAAATTCACTAATTTTAATCTCGTTGTCCATATAAATAATCTAAAACTGTGTTTTTTTAGTTATTTTTCTTAGAAATAGATTCGTTATTTTATTCGTTTCGACATCGTTTTTCATGATGTTACGTTTATGTTTAATGAATTGTTTGCATCAAAGTTTTATTTCAAGATTACCTACTTCAATAAGTTACTCTTCATAAATTGACCAATTACCTATGCATGATACAGGGAAGCAGAGGCTAGTATTATAAGTTTTGAAAGTATTTTTATAAAATGTTCTTGTATGGAATGCGCCGTATGATTTGAAGCAGTCAATGACCTCCATTATACTGACGTCTAGATCTATACCTACTTATTTTAGCCAAAATCGACGTAGAATGCAAACAAGTACTTAGCCTAAAATAATTTATTTTTATGTTGCCGTTCATTTGTACAGATTTTTCATTACTTGTCCAATTGTGAATCATGCCTGTCATCTTGCCTGCAATGTTTAATGCCTTTCGTTATTGTTTAATAGAATCATAGACTTCGTAGTTGTGGTTTGTTGTCAAACATTCCACGTCGAATATGGTTGGAGTGAAAAGTAGGTATAGATTTAAGTCAATGTGTATCGAACGTTCTCCACTACTTAGATAAGTGATCCTAGTAAAAACACTTAACGGAACAGAAGTAAAGGAAAAACTTTTTCCACCACTTCTGTTTAAAAAAAATACGTAGAAGTTTGTAGTTTTACAAAAGATTCAATCTGTGCATGTCACTTTAATATAACATCTTGTTTGTTTTTGTTTTGCTTCACTGCATGGGTTTGGTTGCGTTTACCTTCCAGGTCCAGTGTTCGGGATCACCTGTAAAGGCAGGCCAACGATACTAGTTGGAGGCTTTAAGTTCTATCTGGCTACCCTGCCCAATAAAAAAAAACGTAAGTGGGTCTGTAGCGCTACACGCTGCAAGGCTACACTGTGGACAGAAGACGATGTTATTACAAAAACTAACGGAGAACATTCCCACGATAAATGTCCACCGAAAAAAAGTAATCCCAAACGAAACGTGATAAAAAAGAGAATTACAGGCAGAAAGAAAGTAGTCATCACACCGTGTTGTTAGAAAGCTTTGATTTAACGTAGGCGTACGTCGAACTAATGTTAGCAAGTTGACTTAATTCTGAAAGCCCAGGAGTTGATCGTATTTTTTTTAGTTTATGATGTCTTTTTAAGCAATTTTTGAGGTGGGAAAAAATCAATAGACACACGTCGCGTGACCGAAACCTCTTCGGCTCCTTCGGGGGTAATGTTCAAGTTTTCACTTCTGTCGATGACGACAATTAATGTGAAGAAAATTGTGGAAATTCCATGAGGAATTTCCACAATTTTCTTCACATGGAAACACGAAGATCTTCAAGATGCGACTAGGGGCGCTTTTCGTTCCAAACAAACGTGCGATCAAGTCCTGCTGGGCCCTCTGTTTCATACTTTGTCGACTGGCCTCTAGCTCAGTTGGTAGTAGCTCTGCCTTCTGCGCCGCAGGTCGTGGGTTCGATCCCCACCGAGAACAAATATTTGTGTGGTGAACATAAATGTTTGTTCTCTGTCTGGGTGTTATATTGTATTCTAAGTATGTATTTACAAAAAAAAAAAAATGTATTCAAGTATTATAATCAGCTATCCGGTTCCCATATTACAAGCTCTGCTTAGTTTGGGGCTGGGTAGTGTTGTGTGAAATGTCCACAATATTTATTTATTTATTTATTTTACTTTGTTGATGCTTACGCCATGTTGTCGTGGTACGGTAAATTATTTGTTCGAAAGATAGATAAATAAAGAATAAAGAGCGAATATTCGCCGAATCCCGACAATGTGTGTAGCACTAGTGACATATCTATATTTTTCTATTCTTACGAGTGATGGTAATCAGATTACATTATGTGGGTAAGTTAAGTTTTGTTGTGAGCTGAAATCCAAATTTGCGATTAAATCGTTTAAATTTAAGATTCTTACGTACAATGAGGAATGGTATTATAAAAAAAATGTATGTTCCTGCTTGGTGTGTTGCCATAGTATTATTTAGGTATTTTGGCTAGAAGTTTATAAATTAGTTTTGTTTGACTAAAGTTTGTTCTTAAGTTTAGCTTTTGCATGTTTCAATCAGAAAGATTTGTTGATTTTATGTTTTTACTTATTTCTTTTTAAACGAGTACCTTTTTTACTTCGTAATAAGATGACTATTGCTCTAAATGAGCACTCATCGTAACGTACCGTATGGCTCAATTATCTTAGAAGTTGAAGTGCAGTTTACTATAAAGGTTATTATGTTACTAGATCTTTATCAAGATTAGTTGTTAAGTTTTTTTTCTTAAGTTGATTGCATACGAGGAATAAAAGTGATTATTTTTCTAAATCATTTTTTTATTTTTTTTTACCCTACATAAAATTCTTAAGTCTTATGTGCATGATATAAATACTTAATATTTATTTATGATTATGACGAATAATCATAAAATGGTGGCCGAATGGTGGCCGAATGGTGGCCAAGAACCGGCTACAGAAGCGTAGGGCGCCCTGCAGCAAGATGGACGGACGACATAGACAGGGTCGCGGGGCGGCAATGGTTTAGACTGGCACAGGATCGAGGTAGATGGCACAAACTAAGGGAGGCCTATACCCAGCAGTGGGTGAAGTCGGGCTGTGGATGATGATGATGATGATGATGACGAATAATTTTATTGAGGTTTAGAAAAAGTTCAAAATTCGAAATGCCATGAAAAATTGTTTTTTATACAAATAGTTTATGGAACAAGCATATGGCCCACCTGATATTAGCGGTAGTGCATTAGGTCACGCACGTCAGGAACGTGCCCTACGTACATCAACTTGAGGCATACAGAGGCTCAGTCTCACGTGCGTGAGTTTCAGCATTCAGCAGTTTGGTTATGAAATCAGTTTTTAAAACAAAATTAATATTTTATCTCGAAGAATGTTGGTTATGGATAATATTGGTGAATTAAACTTATTTCGTGTTCGTTCTCACTTATTTCAGATGCGCAGATATTTTTTACAAGAAGTGGCACAAAAGTTCTCTTTTACAACGGATTCAGATACAACATGCACTCTTCCTCACGCGAGCCCAAATTGCGATGGGTGTGTACGAGGAAGAACTTTGCCTGTCGCTCCTCTGTTGTCACTATATTAGGAAAAGTAGTTCGGGTGCTCAATCATCATAACCATTGAATCAAACTTTTTGACAATCTGAATAAGTCCCAACTTAAGGGAGAAAAAAACATTAGTAATAAGAAAGTTTTGGGGGAGACATTTGGAGGTTACCTAATAAAAAAACGAAAATAAATATTAAGATAGGTTATTTATTTTATTTGCATTTTTTTTTTGAAAACTGGCAGCTAGATTTTTCAAGCAAAAATTAGAGTTGAATAACTGACAAATATTTGATTGGTCGTTTAGCAATCCGTGAACTGGCTTTTTGACGACGTTTTGTCGTGATACGGTAAATTATATGCGTTACGTGACAATATAAGCCAAATTTCCAGAAATGTGTGCAGCACTAGTGACATATCTATATTTTTCTATTCTTACGAGTGATGGTAACCAAATTACATTATGAAGGTAAGTTAAGTTTAGTTGTGAGCTGAAATCCAAATTAGCGATTCAATGGTTAAAATTTAAGGTTCTTAACGTACAATGTGTCCTAGTATTATAAAAAAAATAGGTGTTCCTCCTACTTGGTATGTTGCCATATTATAATTCATGTATTTTGGCTGGAAGATTATAAATTGGTTTGTTTGACTATAGTTTGTTAAAAATTAGGTATAGGTTTTTTTTTAGTTTAGTTTTGTGAACAATTTTATGTTTTTAAAGTAAAAAAAGTCAAAAGTCAAAACTGTATTTATTCAGTAGTATCACAAGAATCGCTTTGAAACGTCTTAAAGGCTAGGTGAGTTAGGTGCCAGTTCCACGCGACCAAGCCTAGAAGAACAGGCAACAAACTACGGCTTGGTTCCTACTGTTTTTTTCTATGATCCTTTTACAAATAAAAAATAATAATAATAGTAGTGAAGTCTCAGTGTGGTGCCACTTCACTTAGTGAGACGTAGGAAAAAATACAAAAGCAAAAATTTAATGCCTCGTAGGCCATGCAAGTCAGGAACGTGACCTACGATGCACTGCCCTGCGTCAAACAACTAAGTCAGTTTTTTAAACTGAGTCATTATTCTATCTCGAGGAATGTTTGTCGTGAACTAAACTTATTTCGTGTTCATTCTCACTTATTTCAGATGCACAGTTATTTTTTACAAGAAGTGGCACAAAGGTTCTCCTTTACAACGGATTCAGATACAATTTGCATTCTTCCTCACGCGAGCCCAAAATGCGATGGGTGTGTACGAGGAAGAACTTTGCCTGTCGCTCCACTGTTGTCACTATATTAGGAAAAGTAGTTCGGGTGCTCAATCATCATAATCATTGAATCAAACTTTTAGACAATCTGAATAAGTCGCATAGGATGTTAACTTAAGGGGTAAAAAATGTATATGTATATATTAAGTAGATTTGGGGTAGATCTTTGACTAGCAGCGGGGCACAGTAGGTTAATTAAAAGAACTAAAATAAATATCAAGATACACATTTGTGTATTTATTTTATTTGCAATGTTTTGGGGAAACATACAGCTAAATTTTTCAAGTAAAAAGTTGAATACTGTTTGTTTTGTAGAAGTTTAACTACTGTCAAATATTTGATTAGTTGTTTAGCAACCCGTGAAACGGCCCTTAGTTTCATTAAATGTTACATAATTTCTATGCGCTGTATATCTGTGAGATTTATTTTTCTTTTCAAACAGTATAACTTTGATTTATTACTATTTTTTAAAGCATAAGTACTTAAATTGTAAGAAATATGAAAATTAATATATATAAAAATAAGAAAAGTGTCAGTGTATTATACAGCGGATATTATTTAAATTTTATTTTTTCTATTGTAATTTTGTAAGAATTGACGAGATACTAACGCCACATAGCAACTCTATTTATTATTAATGATATTGTGTTCGCTTTAGTAATCAATAAGTAATTTTCATTTCAATTTCATTTAATTATATCAGCTATCTGGTTCCCACAGTACAAGCTCTGCTTAGTTTGGGGCTAGATAGTGTTATTTGGATTGTCTTTAATATTTATTTGTTGTTAAGTCTGTTTCTTGCACATTTTCCTAAGTTCTGCGAATAACTCTTTCAGGTATGTATCATTTGCGGTTTGAGAAGACAAGGTTCGGTAACCCTGTGATCGTGATGGGCCAGTACCGCTTTAACAAGTGGAGTGGCAGCAAAGGTCCGCAGACGCGCTGGACTTGCGTTAAGAACCAGCAAGGCTGTCGCGCGACCATCGTCACTTACGAGAACGTCGTCATCAAGACTAAGAACCCGCATAACCATTGATCTCGGTTCAGATTTAAACCCTGCGCACATCGCACGATGGTGATGGCCTTTACTTATTTACTCCGTGAAGAACTAAAGACTGGTCATATATTTTTAAACGACTTCAACCAAAAAAGGAGGCTTTCAATGTGGTTGTATTTTATGTTGGTTATGTATAACTTGGTGATTTAAGGACGTTCATAGAGCTAACTCGCTGCTGAGCTCCTACTGAGCATGTTTTCAGTGTGTAACTCCTCTGTAAATAAAGGAGGTAGAAGTAAACTGAAAAAACAGCATGAATCTCTAACAGGTCGTCTTTTTTCTGGCCGTTTTTAATATTTTTTTACCGTCGAATCTATATACTCATTAAAAAATTCACGAAAGGCAACAAAAAAGGAGATCGATATAAATTTGCAACTCCCCCTATTGTAGTTTAATCAAGGCTTTATGAATCATTATTGACCTAATTTCATGTTGCCATAAAAAATGGCTTCAGCCTCCCAAGGTGTTTTATGGTAGCGATTATGAGTATGTAGTGGTGGTAGTGGCAGCCATAGAAAGCCTTAAACTTTGCTACAACCTTTAATTAAGCTAGTCACGTAAGTTTTTTTTATACAACTAGCTGATAGAACCAGAACTTGGTCCACCTGATGCTGAGTGGGAACTTGGCATACAGATGTTCAGCCTCACGTGGATTGAAAGTTATATTCCTATTTTCATTTATAATGTGTCTATTTCTAGTCGTTTTACCTTAGAAGTTAGTAGTGTTTCACTCGAACATATTTGTTAATATAGTAACCTTTAAATATACCCAATGATAAGAAAGTGCATTTATTTTGTTAAGCGCGTTTATTTTTAGTGCACTGGCTAATTTCTCCAAGTATTATAGGTGGGCATTTTTTGTGTGAAGTTTTGTGCTCTATGTTCTTCAGCATCTCAAATTTCTAATCCTTTGTGATAAAAAAATAGAGAACGTGAGAGCTTGCTATCGCTAAAACGAAACAGTAATGAGTCGGAAGAATAAGGAGGTTACTGTATTTTTATCGATACTATTCAAATATTGTTTGGGGGTTTTTTTATCAGTATTAGAATAAACTATTGTTTAATATACATACTATATATCTGCCTGTAATTTTATTGAATTATAAATCATTTTTGTTTGTAGGTAAAATAATGGTTTCATTTCTTTTTTTTATACGTCTCTGCTTAGCTTTTATCGAAGTTATCAAGGGCGCCATGCTATTAACCAAAATGGTCATAGAGAGCAAATTTAAAACGATAAAAAATACGCTCACGTACGGCTGTGATCCCGGGAGCAGTCAGCAAATTCTACAATCTTTTGGTACTGTAGCTGTTTAGATATTGCGTATTACTGTATATTTTGACTTACTTGACTGGCCTCTAGCTCAGTTGGTAGTAGCTCTGCCTTCTGCGCCGTAGGTCGTGGGTTCGATCCCCACCGAGAACAAATATTTGTGTGGTGAACATAAATGTTTGTTCTCTGTCTGGGTGTTATATTGTATTCTAAGTATGTATTTACAAAAAAAAAATGTATTCAAGTATTATATCAGCTATCTGGTTCCCATATTACAAGCTCTGCTTAGTTTGGGGCTGGGTAGTGTTGTGTGAATTGTCCAGAATATTTATTTATTATTATTTATTATTTTAAAGTTCTTTTTCATAATCTACAATGTACTGGGTGCCTGAACGTTTTTAACTTTTTGTAAAAGTGACGGTCAAAGGGAAGCATCAAAACCCATAAACACAGGTTTTTACAACCTAGCTTGTTTTTTTTGATCCCGACCTCGGTAAGTTACCTTAACTAATGTTATGTAAGTAGCCATCTAACACAAAATGAATCGTCCAACTATTGTTATTAGTGTACTCGTATAATATCTTAGCTTAGGTACTAAAACTAGGTATAATCTCATCATAAGTTTGAGTTTTGAGTTTGAGTTTTTCAATGTTCATAGTTTAGGTATAAAAGCAACTAACTTTTAGTGAAATAATTTTATTTATGATTTATTACTGGTTTTCAGTCCCTGTGTATACGACGTCTCGTTATGGCAACCCGGTTCTGCTTCTAGGAGGTAATCGGTACAACAAAAAATCTGGAGCTGGAACTGCCAGGCCTCCGCGGGCCAGATGGGTCTGCGTCAAAGTTGGATGTAATGCAACCGTCCTCACTTACCATAACGAAATCATTAATTCGAGGGAAGATCATAATCATATTTGATATATACACTGGCCTAGCAGCTCAGTTGGTAGTAGCTCTGCTTTCTGCGCCGTAGGTCGTGGGTTCGATTCCCATCGACAAAAAATGTTTGTGGGGTGAACACAGATGTTTGTTCTCTGTCTGGGTATTATGTTGTATTCTAAGTATGTATTTACTAAATGTATATAAGGATTATATCAGCTATCTGGTTCCCATATTACTGTGTGATATTGTTGTGTGGATTGCCCACAATATTTATTATTTATTAATCTTAATCATTTTTAGTTGTTTGTTTAAGGAATAGTGGATTCATTATCATCTTCAGTGATGGCTCAAGAGAAATTGTTACTCTATTGAAGTTTATTATAGCTAAATTCAGCAAAGTTTATATTGCTGAATCAGGGTTCTAGTAAATGGGCCCTTTATAAATAAATCTATAGGTATTACTGTAAATAAAAAGTTTATCTACACGTTATTGGGTATTGTGAGTTACTTCAAACATTCCTTGCAAAAGGTGACGGTTGTTTTTAATAAAATGCGATAAATACAATTTTCTTGCTTTATTATAAACGCTACTCCATCCAGATTAAAAAGCAGCCAAGTGCGAGTCGGACTCGCCCATGAAGGGTTCCGTAGCATCAAATAACATAATATAAAGGTTTTTGTAGTTCGTCGAAAGGTAAATTGCGGTTTACGATTTATGACGTATAAAAAAAAAACTACTGACTAGATCTCGTTCAAACCAAATATCGTTGGAAGTTTGCATAGTAATGTACAACATGTATTTTTTTTAGTTTTATCATTCTCTTATTTTAGAAGTTAGAGGGGGGACCAACTTTTTTCCACTTTGGAAGTGTCTCTCGCGCAAACTATTAAGTTTAGAAAAAAACGATGTTAGAAACCTCAACATCATTTTTGAAGACCTATCCATAGATACCCCACACGTATGGGTTCGATGAAAAAATTTTTTTTGAGTTTCAGCTTCAAGTCTTTTTTTTTTTTTCTATTTTTGTGTAAAAACCTTATTGCGGTTCACATAATACATCTACTCACCAAGTTTCATCAGTCTAGCTTTTATGGTTTCGGAGAAAAATGGCTGTGACACGGCCGGACAGACAGACAGACATGACGAATCTATAAGGGTTCCGTTTTTGCCATTTGGCTACGGAACCCTAAAAATCGACCACTTCCCTCATTTCGGGACATTCTGTTTATTCCCATCCTTGCGTCTCTGGTAGCCTCCTTCATCAGGTCATTATTTCGACATTTACAGAGCAGCCCATATTCACCACCTCTCGATACGGCAATCCAGTGATCGAGCTCAGAGGCTACCGTTACAACAAGGGTGCCTCGGATGGGCCGCGGGCTCGCTGGGCCTGCGTCAAAAAAAGCAACCGTTGCCAAGCGGCCATTACCACTTTTGAAAATGTTATCATCAAGTCGAAAAACGAACATAACCATCACTGAGTATGAGAGCTAGTGTTGTGATCGGCCGGAGAGCTCTGTGTGATTATACGGCTTTAACTACAAAAATATATACAATCAGTTTATTTTATGTGCATAATAAAATTGAAATTAATTATTGTTATCTTAAAAAAATAACTGAAACACCTTTTTGTAGTCGCAGCTTTTAGGACTTTCTCTATCGTTTCTTGCGTTTCTGTTCCGGACAGCCTTCTTAGACCATAATCAGGTCCTTGTTCTGACATTTACAGAGCAACCCATATTCACCACCTCTCGGTACGGCCATCCAGTGATCGAGCTCAGAGGCTACCGATATAACAAGCAGGGTATTTCGGATGGGCCGCGGGCTCGCTGGACATGCGTCAAAAAAAACAAAGGGTGCCACGTGGTCATCACCACTTTTGAAAACGTTATCATCAAGTTGAAAAACGAACATAACCACTGAGTACGAGAACTAGTGTTTTCGTGGGCTGGCGAGCTCTGTGTCATTTCTAAGTTTTTTTTACTAACTTGAAAGGCGTGAGATTAGCTTGCAACTGGCTATAACTAAGTAGTAAGTAGAATCCTAGAAAAATAAATAAGAGATATTTTATGTGCGTCTCAATGAGGCTCCTATTGACACATTTTGTAGGTTTTTTTTATTTTACCACATGCCGGTACTAAAGCTGTCAGTTATCCTAATATGGCCTTCACACACAAATCTGTGTCTATTGACCCACATTATGCAGCTGAATTTTTACGTAAAAGGTTATTTTTTGTTCGAAAATGAAAAGATTGCCCATTTAAGACTTTTCTATCTTCTTTGTCTTGCGTCTATGTTCAGGACATACCTCTTCTTTTACCATAATCTGGTAATTATTCTGAAATTTACAGAGCAGCCCATATTCACCACCTCTCGGTACGGCAAGCCAGTGATCGAGTTCGCAAGCTACCGATACAACAAGCAGGGCTTCTCGGATGGGCCGCGGGCTCGTTGGGCCTGCGTCAAAGTAGCCACAGGATGCCGCGCGGCCATCACAACTATTGGAAACGTTATCATCAAGGTTATAAGTGAACATAACCACTAAGTGCTAAAAACGAAATAATAGTATATTAGTAGCCAAGGGCTGTAAGGCATCAGTTGAAGCCCGAGATATTTATTATACTATTATTTATAGTTCGAGGGTGCAATTGGTGCTAACCCGGGCTAACTATTCTGCTTTACATCTCGATTGTGAGGTAAGTAGAAAAAACCGGCATTACAATAATAAAACCATTTTTTTCAAGAACGAAATTGAGCTTCGCCGTTCGATATTTAAAATTGATGACTATTATACTCACACGAAGACAAGGCTGAATAGCAAAGCGACCTCTTTGGTCATTGGGCTGAATGCATGATGTCTATTGCCAGTATGATGGTTAGATGTACGCGAACTTTTTGAAAGAAAGAAATGTCTTTTTAATTACTTACCGCCCTGGGGCTTTTCTAGCTACATTATTACCCTAGAGCTCTAATTAGTCACCTACAAGCCCCATTTGGAGGTAATAAGAACCTACTTACCGAACATGAGAGATGTAAATAATATTATAGATAAGCAAGAACAAGTGCGGTTCACCAAGTCTCGGTTCGGAAAACCAGTCATTCTGCTCGGCAATCAGCGATACAACAAGTGGACTGTAAGGGAGCTAGAGCTCGATGGCACTGCGTGAAGCGCCGGAAAGGATGCAATGCCTACCTTTACAGTTTGAATGATACAGTCCTAGTACGGGTGCACAGCGACCATAATTATTAGACATTAAGATGATCTCTCAGACCTACAAAATAATTTAACGATGTCGTGGTTATTAAATAAATATTTCTAATAAAAATAGTGGGCAGCAGAATAAGTATGTATTGAATATACCTAACCTTAAAATAAATACTATACTATCAATACAGGTTTTCATAGTCATGGACCATTGCAGGATCATTTTTAATAGCTTTTTTGCATGGGTTGTAAATAGACAACTTCTACCTAATATTAACTTAAGATACAACTTAAGTTACTATCTAAACTTTGCTTTGCCCCGATTCTGCTTGATTTTTCTGAATATTAATCGGAAATCATCTTTTATTTCCTATTGATGTACGTAGTACTACTTCTTAATTGATAAGCTACAGCAAATTTTCAGATGCTACATACCCAGTGTACACGACCAGCAAGTCCAAATTGGGGAGACCTGTTATTCAGGTCGGCCGGTACAGGTTCAACATGTGGTCGGGCAGCCAGGGCTCGTCAAGAGTGCGGTGGATCTGCACCAAGAACTACCAGGCTTGCCGCGCGACCATCGTTACCCTCGAACATCAAATTATCAAAACGACGCCGCATAATCATTGACTACAGTTACGTTTTGACACAAACACGTACATCCATACATGAAGGGCGCGCAGGGCGTCGATTCCAGCATCACAAATCACTCAAGCGATCGCGTAATGGCCTGAGCACACGTAGGCCGCTGGCGAACGCGATCAGTGAAAATCTGTCAAATCTCAAATCTGACAGTGATATTTGACAGCGTTTCACTGATCGCTACCGCCAGCGAACTAGGTGTGCGCAGGCGTTAAATCGATGTGAGTTGTCAATTTTTGTTTGAAATATTTGAAAATGGAACGTGGATTCAGCGATCACTCAATCGAGCCGTGTTGCTAGAATCGACGCCCTGTTTAGAATATCTTGCTCGTTAATAATCTAACCATCTTCAATTGTAAAGTTTTGTTTTTATTGAAACAATATAATTTCACGCGAAGAAAAGAAGAAAGAACTTAATGCAAATTTTCACAAATTCTCAACCCTAAACTCTATGTAAATGTTATATCGGCTTACTGTCTCTAGCAATTAAATCGTTTCCAAAAACGACTACAAATCCTGAAAATGTTAATGGTCAAGTATTTTGTTACAGCAATAGGTCTCTTAACAAAATCTAGAAGAGGAAACAAGGTTATACAGGTTGGAAGATACAGATTTAACTATTGGTGTGGCAACAGTAACTCACAAGGGGCAAAAATCCGCTGGATGTGCACCAATCGCAACAAGTGCCGTTCGTTTATCATCACTGTTGACAATGAGATTATGAAAATGACACCACACTCGCACTGAATTATTGTACAAAAAGGGCGTGGAGTGCTTTTTATAATAACTTCAGATAATTATAATAAACTATTGATAAAATACTTACAACAATCAAAATCAAGCCGTGGGGGGCTTGATTTTGATTGTTGTAAATACAATAATATAAAATTTTCAATTGATTGTTACAGTTTTATTTTTAACTTTTTAGTTCAATTAGTTATAAAAGCGTGTTTTTTTAGTTTTTTAAACTATAATTTATTTTATACTTTTTACTTTTTTTTTTTCATATTATTGCATTGTTATCGACCTTTGACAGGTGTGCAAAGTTTGAATCAAATCTGATCGTTCAAAGTAGGACAAAATCGAGCTCAAAGGGGTCGGTTCCATACAAACATACAGGTGAAGCTAATAAAAGCGTTATAAAAAGGCACACTTTAATATTTATTTTATTTTATTTATTTTAGGATATGGATGGTAACGTTGCTAGCCTTTTGGGCACATTGCCTGTGGTTGGTGATCTGAACTCTGTTTTCTACCTGTAATACCTAATACAGGTGGAAAACAGAGTTCATTATAAAATTTTCTAGTTTCTTATAAAATGTAACTTTTTATTTTAAGTATTTCATGTTTTATAATAATAGTTTTTGTAAATAATATATATTCCGTTGTAAATAAATATATTTTTTATGCAGAAGAGTATGAAGCAGTCTTCTTTTTCTTAAGTCTTTTGAATGCGGCCTCCTTGACTTCATTATACAACATGTTAGCGTCCTTTTCTTTTATCTAACACACGTAACTTATTCTTGGCCGCATGAAGCAATCAGTGGGGTTGAATTAACAAAATGTTCCACAAAAAATAGCTTAGGACTGCCTACCACAAGCTCTGTTCTCTGGCTATGGTTTTGAGTCTGTGTGAGTGCTGACTAAATCAATCCTACGTCGAAATGTCACATACACAGTATAATACACTGGGCAGCACTCACACTTACTCAAAACCAGAGTCAGAGATAGAGCCAGACAGAGCTTGTGGTACTGATCGATTTGTGGTTTAATTATATAATTTTAATCCAAACAAGCTGCACCCCGCTGTTTCACTCGCGGCTAGGTGTTTTTGTGATATTTTTCATTTTTTGTGATTAACAGTTCGCTTGTTTTAATGTTAATCCAAAGTATGATTTAAATTCTTATAAATAAATTAACCTTTAATAATTTAATAGTTCAGCCGTTTTGGATATTAATGGGAACAAACATACTCACAAACTTTCCCTTTTATTATTTTTAGCATTGCTCGTACAATTTCAATTCATTTATTTCCATAGGCACATACAATGCACCTAGAAAAGTCAGATTTAATGTATGTTTATTAATAAAATTATTCCGAATAGTTAATTTTTATTTTATCGTTATCTTGAAGAAAGCTCTGAGTAGAACTGAGTTGAACTTGAGAGAGGAGATATGAATATTTCAAAAAAAATATTTGGAACTAAAAGAGGTTAGGTACCTTTGTCACGGTAAAGAATTTAGGTCTTAATTCATAGAAACTAATCAAATCTTTTCTCTTTAAAATAAATAATTATTGTAGACAATCTACACAACACTATCTAGCCCCAAATTAAGTCGAGCTTGTACTATAGGAACCAGATACCTGATATTTTAAATATTTTTTTTGTAAATACATACTTAGAATACAATATAACACCCAGACAGAAAACAAACATATAATGTTCACCACACAAATATTTGTTCTCGGTGGGGATCGAACCCACGACCTGTGGCACAGAAGGTAGAGCTACTACCATCTGAGCTGAGAGGCCAGTCATAATAGTATAAATGTAATAAAATTTACTTCTCCAGCACCCCAGTTCACGGTGTCTCGATATGGAAAGCCAGTACTACTGCTGCAAGGATATCGTTTCAACAAGTACTACAAGTGTACTGGGCCGAAAGGCAGGTGGATCTGCAGTACATACCCTGTTTGCAAAGCCTCCGTCATCACGTATGGACAGGATATCATCATGCACAAAGACTGCCATAATCATTGACTTCAATATATTGTTAATCGTCTCGCTCGCTCTTACTGTCACGGTAAAGAAAAAAAAACTTGAGAGGTGCCAAGGGACACCCGGATAGAACGAAGTTCCTTTATTATTATTTACAAAAAACCTGTATACACTCAACAAAAATAATTGTCGCGACACCACACTGTTCAATGCGAAATAGAAATGAAAATATCTGGCTTGCTTTCTATAAGAGAGGGAGAGACAGAGAGAGACAGACAGAGAAACACGCGCACGTCGCACAGCTTACAACAGCTTTCTATAGCAAAAAGTGTCGTGACAACTTTTCGTAAGACTTTTTTCCGTCTAGCCCCCTTTCACAACACGCGATAAGGAACTTCGTTCCAAAAAGAAAGGAGCCTCTAAGAGGCGCACTTACAATTCACCACACATGGTTTGAAAGAACCAGAATAAGACGAAGAAGATTCTGAGACAGAAGTTTGCAGGGGAAAAGGTTAGGGACTATGTCACAGGGCGGACGCTCGACTAAATCCCATACAAAAGCTACTTAAGTTAGACTACTAAAGTTAGAATGTTCTAACCACCTACTTACTACACACCGTAATGTACGTAGTCTTTATTATACTTTTGTTCTGTGACCAAATCAAGGATCGTGTGATTGCTTAATCATTTAGTCAAGTTGCGAGTAAAACTCATTATTGTGTAAGGCTCACAATTCGCTTTGTAATAGCTTCTTACATGAACAAAATCCAATATTACATGAGCTCCCATGTGCAGATTTTGCATGATGATACAATTCAGATTATGTCAGTCACCAAACAATTTGGTTCTAAAGTTTGATTAGAATCTAAAGTACGAAATAAATTGAATTTACTCATTCATTGTTTTCTTTGGTTCGAACCCAGTCGTGTGTCTCTATGGATTTTTCAGTTTCCAAAATGTATGTACATAATGCTAGTGCTCAAACGGTGCAGGAAAACATCGTGAAGAAACCCATGGCATAGTCTGCACTGAACGTATTGATTATGTCTTTCCTGTGGATTAGGCCTACTAAACTATCAGGGTTGTGCTGGGAAAGTCTATGCCATCTAAAATCCTGTCCCAGGTACTTATAGCGTCCCGCAAGTAAGGCTTGAGTAATTACCAGTGGCTCTTGACGCTATATAAATCAAATACAATAGATGCAAATGCTTGTTTACTTGTCTTTAAAAAACATATGAAAGTAAGAATGGAAATTTAATTTAATTTAATTTTAAGTTCCAGTATTCTCGGTTTCAAGGCGTGGTAATCCAGTACTATTAATAGGAGGATACCGTTACAACAAGTATATTAAATGCACTGGACCCAAGGTGAGATGGACCTGTAGCAAACTACCTGCTTGCAAGGCTTCCGTCGTCACCTACGAGAATGAGGTTCTCATGGTTAACGGACTTCACAATCATGAATCTACTGGAGCTTAAACTATTTATAAATTAGAATGAAAATAACCATAATCATTTTCCTGTACCCGAAGTCGGAGTTTTGCTTACCACATTTCGTCTACCAAATGTTGTTTTCGTGTGAGCATTTGTCTCTCTCTTTTGAATGGAAAATTGACAGACAACAGCTCGTTTCGATCGTTTTGCTGAACGTATTTTGCTGTCTCATCTTTTCTCCATACAATAAAGACAGCCAAATAGGCGAAACGAAAACAACACTTCGTAGACGAAATGTTGAAAATGAAGTGGGACTTGCCCTTCTGGTTTCGATGTTTATATTCCAGTTTTTTATCAAAATCTGAATGAAACCAAAGTTGAGCTATGAACATAACTATGACGCCACTGAGCGCTCACAGATAGCTTTACAAACTTAATATGCTAGTTATATATTTTGAGTGTATAGTATAAGTACGATCACAAATAATAATTATCACAGCAAATGTAAAAAATCTACGATTAAAAATATTATTTATTATGCCAACAAAAAATTATGCTAACTTTTTGCATACGCATGCGTGTCAAGCCTAGTGCCGCTTTCATAAGTTTAAATTTGTATTTTTGCCATAGCGGTCTACAAAAACGAGAGCACGTTTCGGTCATGAAGGGCTAGAAAAAAGATAGTTGTGCTAGTTAAATATACCTATCAGACTTCATTCGCGTGGTGTTATTTTATAAAAACCTTGAAACGTTAGACCTAAAATTTATTTGTGTGGTGAACAGATGTTTGTTCTCTGCCTCGGTGTTATATTGTATTCTAAGTATGTATTAACAACAAAAATGTATAAAAGTATTATATGGGCTATCCAGTTCCCATAATATAATCTCTTCTTAATTTAGGGCTAGAATCCACAGTATTTATTTATTTCATTAAACTGCTTAGAGAACTAACCATGTTTTCTTGTGTACCTTTCAGTTTTGGACCTTTTTGCCAGTTTTATTTTGGGTCAATTTTGCCAGTGTCAAATGAGGATATATTGCATAAATAAAATAGTTTTTAGTCAAGTCAGTCAATAGATAAGTCGGCTGTCACTTTGTCGGCTTTGAAGAAAAAGATGGCGGTTTTCTTCAAAACCATCGGAAACATTTTCGTTCAAATCAGGATATCACATAATACACTTTCATTCCAACTGCTCACACTTGTGTTAAGGCCTCAAGTAATGTTGGTAAAAATATTACACAACAAAGTCTCTAAATACACATGCTATATACATAATTATACCTTGAAAATTAATTTAAAATATTTTTTAAATTAAGTTAAGTATTTATTTTACTTTGTTTTTTCAGTAAAATACATTTTTCAAATAAAACCGTTTTACATTTGCAGAACCGGAGTTTTCGTTCTCTCGTTTTGGCAAGCCCGTTTTGTTGCTAGGAGGTTTTCGATACAACAAAAACATCCAATGCAGAGGGCCTAAAGTAAGATGGACCTGCAGCAAATATCCTAACTGTAAAGCAAGAGTCTTCACCTATCGGAATAAAATATGCACCGCCTATGACAATGTGCATAATCACGGAATGATCTCTACTGAACTACCTTTCTACCAAAATACATGCAGAACGCCTTGGAACACTCAGTAAACGATCAGTATTATGATGATGAGGTTTGAAACAGCCTGATTATTTGTTGTTTTCAAATAAAATACTTTAAACTAAAGTTTTGTGACTTTATTTTTACTACTTTAAAGCCTCTGCCTCGAATTTAGCGGGCAGCGGGGCGGCGGCGGTGGTAGCTCTGCAGCGGGGTGGGGCGGGGGGGTCCATTTGATTTTTACGCATAAGATACTGCCGCTCGTGCGCCGCCGCTGCCGCCCCGCTGCCCGCTAAATTCGAGGCAGAGGCCTTAGGCCGAGGCAAAACGAGCGTAATTTTGTGAGTTGTGTTGTGGGTCGCGTAATTTCGGTCGCGTAAGATCTGTTGTTTTCGGATTCATAGAAAAGTCTCGCGTGTCTCGTGTCAAAAGTCGCAACATGATGCAAACAATGTTCTTGCGTTTAGCACTTTTTAAATTAACGCGATCATTATGCATAATCATATGGAAGAAACGGGTATGTACTTGCATTTATTTACCAGTATTAAGTTATTATAGTTACCAGAATAATATTACAGGGTACTGACTTTCACAGGTCTTGAGTTTACTGTTTCTCGTTATGGAAAACCTGTACTTTTGCTGGATGGTAACCGATTTAACAGAGGAACTCGATGCAAAGACAACAATATGAGGTGGACCTGCTCTAGGAGGTCCAGTGGCTGCAAAGTATCTATTAAAACCATTGATAATGAAATTGTAGGGGTTCTAGGTATCCACAACCATCATAAGTTTCTATGAATTTCTAAAGTCTATCTAATCTAAACTATTCAGTTCGTTGGCACTCCCTGTATATTTTTTTTGGGATGGTCAACTCCGCTATCAATGGTGTAACTTTGACATTCCTTTTTAGGGTTCCGTAGCCAAATGGCAAAAACGGAACCCTTATAGATTCGTCATGTCTGTCTGTCTGTCCGTCCGTATGTCACAGCCATTTTTCTCCTAAACCGTAAGAGCTAGACTGATGAAACTTGGCGAGTAGATGTATTCTGTGAACCGCAGTAAGATTTTTACACAAAAATAGAAAAAAAAACTATAAATTTTGGGGGTCCCCCATACTTGAAACTGAAACTCAAAAAAAATTTTTTCATTGAACCCATACGTGTAGGTCATCTATGAATAGGTCTTCAAAAATGATTTTGAGGTTTTTAATATAGTTTTTTTCTAAACTGAATAGTTTGCGCGAGAGACACTTCCAAAGTGAAAAAAAGTTGGTCCCCCCCCCTCTAACTTCTAAGATAAGAGAATGATAAAACTAAAAAAAATATATGTTGTACATTATTATGCAAACTTTCAACGATATGTTTGAACGAGATCTAGTCAGTAGTTTTTTTTTATACGTCATAAATCGTATACCGCAATTTACCTTTCGACGAACTACAAGAACCTTTATATGTATTATGTTACTTGATTCTACGGAACCCTTCATGGGCGAGTCCGACTCGCACTTGGCTGCTTTTTCTATATTCATAAGTCTATAAGTCTAGTCTTTAAGCCTAAGATTGATTTGTGTATATACTCGTTTGAATGTTTGAAACAAAATATATGTGATAGTGTTTAAGTTACGTTACAAAAGTTAAGTTTAAGTTCTCTCTTAAAATGTTCTCTCTTATTTTGGCCGGGTCGAAAATACTGCTTATACCGTCTGATTAAACGGATTTAAACCCTTTGAGACACGTTATCCGTCGGATAAAAATAATTTCCATCAAATGTCTTTGTTTTTGAAAGAAGACAGAAAGTCTCAAGTAGAAAATCATGTTTCTCTTTTGAATAAAGTGACACTAAGCTGTTCAGTAAAGACTGCCCGTTTAAATAACACACGTGAGCCGCGAATGAGAGAAGATTCCAGCCATTGCTGCTGAGGCATGGTGGCAGCATGCTACCTGGTTCACACTTAACAGTTGTTTTACAGAAACTAAGGCTGAGTTCACTGTTTCTCGATGTGGAAAGCCGGTACTCTTGCTAGGAGGATACCGGTACAACCTGTTCACGAGATCCAAAGGGCCTAGAGCAAGGTGGACTTGCTACAAGAACTCGAGTGGCTGCAGAGCGTATATCACGACGATTGAAAACCAAATTATAAAGATTCAAGATATTCATACTCATAAACCTTGAATTTCATAAATACAAATAAAGAAGACGATCTCGTTAAATTGTTTGAATTTGACCTACTTACTAATAAGGCAACGTACTCTTTCGTTCAAGCTCCTTGCTGGCTTTATATCAACCTGAACAAGTTTACCACTGGGTATCGTCATCTCTCATATTTGAGAGGGTCATACCATAGTCACCACGCTTAGCAAGCCTATACATAGGTATTTGGAATGTTTTCATTTGCAGGACCACAGTTCACGGAGTCTCGCTATGGTACACCCGTGCTTCTGCTGGGAGGGTACAGGTTCAACAGGTACCATAGATGCAAGGGACCCAAAGTAAGATGGTACTGTACGAAAAACTCAAGCAACTGCAAGGCATCTATTGTCACTTATGACAACCAAGTTATAATGTGTGATCACTTGCACAACCATTAAAGGTGTAGTTAGTAGTATTATGAAAGTGTAATATCGCAGATATAATAAAAACAAAACTAAATATCGCAACTATTTGTAATTTATTGTATTTTATTTTTTTAAGTAGAAAGGTTGCGATATTGCGACCACTTACACTAATTATTATTAATACAAAACTTTATTTGCTAAAGTTATTAATATAAAACTTTATATGCTAAAGATTACAGAAAATGACAAAAAATATTTATACAATAGACGATCGAAATTACAAATTAAAAGTCAGCATACAATTAAAATAAAATAACCTACATATAAAATAAGTTTAACACTAAGTTAATGTCAAATGCATACTCACCCTTCCTTGCATCATTCGTTCTCACAGTGTCTCAGACATACCGACACAAGATTATGCCATTCGTCAGAAAACACGTCACAATAACGGTTGATGTGACAATAAGTTTACTGACACAAATGGACCACAAAGTTGTCTGACAAATCAATAAATAATAAATAAACGACGTCAATAATAACGCGCGTTTCCATTCCTAGCCTGACCTCCTTTACTAAAGTGTTTATTTTCGCGTGTCGTAGGCCTGAAAAACCTTTTCAGCATTTTCCAGGAAAATTGACGATTTTGGGCTTTTTCCTTCCGCCGACTTCCCGCAACCGTTCCCTTTATCATGGGTCTTTTGGCAGGTTAACGTGCCAAATCGTGTTTAAAATGTTTCTTCTTTAAATATAATAATAATAATATAGCCTCTTTTATTTCCTCAATTACATACATACATTTTAGATATAAACATATATTTTTTCTTTAAATATATCTTCTATTTTAATTACAGAAACATACATTCTGAACCGTGGTTCTTATATGAACTGCAGTTCAGAAAAGACTACATCGACATCACCAGGACCACAGTTTACGACATCTCGGTATGGTAAGCCCGTTCTTCTCATGGGAGGGTACAGGTTCAACAAGTACCATAGATACAAGGGACCCAAAGCAAGGTGGTACTGTACGAAAAGCTCCAGCAACTGCAAGGCATCAATTGTCACTTATGACAATCAAGTTATACTGTCTGATAGTGTACACAACCATTAAAGGCGCAGTTTTATAAAAGTGTTTATTTTCTTGTGTCGTCAGCATGAAAAAATCTAATGTTAGACCGGAAGTCGGCGGAGGGAAAAAGCCCAAAATTGTCAATTTTGGCCTTTTTCCCTCCGCCGACTTCCGGTCACCTTTCCTTTATCTTCAGTCTTTGGCATGTTAGCGTCATCATCGTCATCGTGTTTCAAATTTAAGGTTCTCACTATAATTATCTCTACTATTTTAATTACAGAAACACACATTCCGAACTTTAGTTCTTGTGTAAACCACCGTTCAAAAAAGACTCCATCGGCACTCTCAGGACCACAGTTCACGACGTCTCGGTATGGTAAGCCCGTCCTTCTCCTGGGAGGGTACAGGTTCAACAAGTATCACAAATGTACCGGGCCTAAAGTAAGGTGGTACTGTACTCAAATCTCCAAAAACTGCAAGGCATCTATAGTCACCTTTGACAATGAAGTTATACTATCTAACCATGTACACAACCATTAAAGGCGCAATTTTAAATGTATAGAGGTATTTGTAACATCATTGTGTATATTCACAATAGATTACCTACATCGACACCATCCTTTGCAGAACTACGGTTCACAACGTCTCGGTATGGTAAGCCCGTGCTTCTGATGGGAGGCCACCGGTTCAACAAGTACTATAGATGTACTGGACCCAAAGTAAGGTGGTACTGTTCGAAAAAGTCTACCCAAAACTGCAAGGCATCAGTCGTCACCTACGGGACCGAACTTATTAAGTCTAACCATTTCCACAACCATTGAAGACGCAGTTTTATAGAAGCGTTTATTTGCCACGAGTCTTCAAGAGAGCCTTATGTTAGTAAATGAGAACGTGACTATATTTAGTTCTGTGTATTGGCATCACCTTCGTTATTAAATTGTCAAGCTGTCATGTCATCATCTTTGTCGTGAGCGTCGTGGGGCTAAACATATGTACGCCTCAATTTGATGGATGCAGGGTAGTGCATCGTAACTCGTAAGGCACGTTCTTGACGTGCGTGACTTAAGAGGCAATGCTTTGTTATAGGCGATGGTTGCCACTTAACACCAGGTGGGCAAAATATGCTTGTTCCATCAGCTAGTATAAAAAAAGAACTGAAGATTTGAAATAAAACTACCTTTTGCATTTACAAACAGTGTTTTATATTTAATTCCAACCAAATATGACTGCATCATCACTTAACAGCCGGTTAGATTGTGGTCAAACGCATGCCTATATACATGTAAAAAAACAACACCTATTTACATAGGCTTCCCCTATTTTTCCAGATCGAAAATCTCCTTCGGGCTTCTCCATTTTCCGGCTTCCCGCAAAATTGACAATATCCCCGGACAATGGGACACGAAACTCGGGGGATGAACTCGAAAAGGAAAGTTCAGAAAATACGCAAAAAGTGCAAGTATTTCGCGCTGTAGATGGAAATATTATAGTTAGGGGACTCCTGCCCGGGCAACGAATGGTTCAGATGACAGATGGAAAGCTGTTCGTAGTGGCGGCACGAAATGTCTGAGAGCGGCAGCAGTAGTATTAAGAGGTCATCACACAGGCGACTCTCCATACAAACGTAGTCCCCTATTTCCTTCCTGGATAATGCCACTAGAGTAACTAGACACTAGAGTAAAAAATGGTTACTCTAGACTAGAGGCATTATCCAGGGAGGAAATAGGGGACTACGTTTGTATGGAGAGTTGCCTGTGTGATTCCCTCTTAAAATGGAGTCGTTGCATGTCGAACAAACATACTTCACTATCGCGGTCTGTCGGGCTAGTTGACTGTCGTGTCATCACGATATCTTTAGCTTTATTAAAACTATTTGTAGTTTTCCCTGCTTTGGCCCTGTCCTGTGTCATAAAAAAAGTTTCGACCCATTTTATTGCTCTTGTGAACTGCTATCATTCGCGTCGCGTCTTGTTCTGAGAATTCCGAAGTCAAACAGGGAACCCTTATAGTTTCATTCTGTCTGTCCTTGCTCAGAGTCGTTTTACCTGTTAAACTATTTGTTAATGCGATACTAAAATTTTGCAAAAATATACGTACATATTTGATAAACAAACACTTTTGGAAATTTGTTTTTGTTGGTGCCTCCACTACGTGTAAAGTAGGGTTGTTTTGCTGTTTTACCCCTTAGGTGGGATTAAAAAAAAAATTAACTAAAATATATTGTATTTTGTAAAAAGTATTCAATATATTACGGCTTTTTCAGTTTTCGAGCTAGAACCGATTTTGTGAAACTCGCGCTATGCTCTAATCTAATGTATGAACACCTAATAAGTAGTAGTTTTACACGTTTGTCGCGAGTTTTGTATGTTTTGATGTAGTAGCACACAATTAATTTATGTTGTTGAGTTGCAAGAAATCTATTCGAATATAACATGGAATCTACAATTTATTAGAAAGTAGTCTGACTAGCCGGTCAATCGGTAACTATTGTCGTGCGGGCGCAAGTATATTTTTCTATTTTATGGCCTGCGCACATCTAGGCGATTAGTGAAACGTTGTTAAATATCGCTGTCATATTTGACAGTGTTTCACTGATCGCAAGGCAAAGCTTAGATTAAAGATTGTAATAATGTTTTCTCACAAATTTTGTTCACAGCACCAGCGTTTACAGTTTCTCGGAAAGGAAAACCAGTTATCTTGCTAGGAGGGTATCGGTACAACAGATATTACAGATGTATCGGACCTAAAGCTCGGTGGTATTGTACCATGCAATCTAAGGGATGTAAGGCGTCAGTAGTCACTTATAAGAATACAGTTGTCACGCTCAATGATTCCCACACGCACAAAAGACTAGTTTTGGTGTAGAGATGTATAAGAAACTCGGGCGATGAACTCGGAAAGGAAAGTTCAGAAAATACGCAGTAGTATTTCGCGCTGCAGATGGAAATATTATAGTCAGGGGACTCTTGCCCGGGCAACGAATGGTTCAGATGACAGATGGTAAGCTGCGTAGTGACGGCACGAGAGCGACAGCAGTAGTATTAAAATGAGTCGTTGCATGTCGAAAAAACATATTTCACTATCGCGGTCTGTCGGGCTAGTTGACTGTCGTGTCAGAGTCAAGAGCTCTTTGTGAAGGGCTTTTCCGAGAAAGTACTACCACCATGCCTAATTCTGCCGTCAAGCAGCATCGCTGTATTTCGGTTTGAAGAGTGTTGAAGCCCATGAAATTACGAGCACGAGAAGCTTAACATTTTTTATGTCTCAAGTTGATGGGTGAAGGCCATGCATCGTAGGGCACGTTATATGACGCCAATACCAATCAACCATCCAAAAGGTGATGTTCATCTATATTTATCTTGCTTGATCTTCGAGTTTTAGTAAAACTTGTGCTCAAAAACTGTTCTCGTTACAATAAAAAAAGTTAAATCTTACTTACTCATAATTTTTATTTCGAAACTCGATTCTTCCAGAACATCTACAAAAACTGCTGCGTGAATACGCATTTGGGAAGAACCAAAATTGTTTTACAGAACAATACATCCTTGTTGGCTTTGAAAATAGTAATTACTGTTTACAGAACCAGTTTTTGCAATATCTCGGAGAGGAAAACCGGTGGTCTTATTGGGGGGATACCGGTATAATAAGTACCACAGGTGTAATGGTCCTAGAGTACGGTGGGCGTGTGGCAGGACGTCCCGTGGGTGCAGTGCTTCTATCATCACTTTACATAATGAAATCGTGGCAATAAAGGGGGATCATAACCATTAAACTGCATAGTATACCTACCAGATAGTTATTGCATGAAGTTTTAAATAATAAAAAATATAAACGTTTTTATCAATTGAGTAAAAACAAGTTTTCCTCTTGTACCTCTGACCCTCTGAGTTAGATGAAGAAAGGGGTGATTAATTGATTCAGGCGGTGACTTTGGGGAATTCCATTGCTAAACATAAATTAACTAGAACAAATATAAGTACTAATCCGCTAATCTTATCTATATAAGTTAGCTTAATATAGACTTCTGTGTGCACCTTACAACACCCGCAAATCCCGCAAATGTCATTTATTTTTATATAGTTCTTTCCCCAATGCCAGTCAGTCCCCAGTGCCAGTCTATGAAATGATGTCCTGATTTCCGTTTTTAAAGAAGCACATTTTGGTGTTACATGGCTTGGGCGACCGGTAATGGTGCTGAAGGGTTACCGGTACAATAAAGGCGACTACAATGAAGCTCGGGCCAAGTGGACATGCACTAGGAAATCTTATTCATGCTGCAAGGCTTCAGTCAGCACTTTACACAACGATATTGACTCGATTAATGGCTGTCATAACCATGAACCATAATTATATAGTGAGTGTTAAGGATCTAAGCCTGGTTCTCTTTATTTTATCGAGTAATTTTTCATTTTAGTGTTTTTAGCCGCCGGGTTGTTAGGGTGCTTGTACACGCTAAGAAAAAACGCCGGGTCTACCCAAGAATTCGTGTCGTAACTAGAAAATAACTGTGTACACTGCTCGCAGCGGTGCACGAAAAAAATCTTATCTGCGCAAGAGTCAAGACACATCACGGCGAACGTTGTTGCGGAGCGGCGGGGGGCGGTGTAGTAGGGTTGAGCCAGCCCAGCCAGGTAGTTTTTGTTGTGCTTGTTATTACTTGCGCGCCCTACGCCCGACTGACGACTGCACGAAAAAAATCGTGTCGTGTACACATTTCGATTGGTCTTGTCTGCGGAAGACACGAAAAGTTTTCGTGTGTGGAACAGACAAAATTCTTGTCGTCTACACGAAGAATTTGTCTTGTCTGCCGCAGGAACGGCTAATTTTCTTAGCGTGTACAAGCGCCCTTAGTGGCCGCCCACGGCTTTGCTTGCCCCGTTCCCGTTAGTTTTTCGGGATCAAAAGTATCCCATGCCCGTCTCCCGTCGTCTTCTAAGCTACGTCCCCACCAATTTTTAGACAAAACGGTTCAGCCGTTCATGCGTGATGACGTGACCAAGAGAAATACAGATTCATTTTTATACCTTTTGATATAGATTGCATGTAATATTTCTTCGTCATCATTGATTATCAAAATCAGATCAATATGCACAAATTATATTTTTTGTTGAATATAGGTCAGTTTACAGTTTCTCGATATGGGAAGCCTGTGTTGATATTGGACGGATACCGGTACAACATGCATGTTAGAAGCCATGGACCCAAGGCGCGGTGGATCTGCTCCAGGCAATCTTCAAGCTGCAGGGCTTTTGTTGTCACCATTTCGAATGAAATCGTCAAGGTTAACGGTGGGCATAACCATTGAAACTTGTTTATTTATTGGTTAGTTATGGGTTGGTAATAAAATAAATGATAAGGCTGCATAAAAATGTTTTTTTTCTATGTATCTTATTCTCAAATTGAAGAGCTTATCTTTTGTCGGGGTTTTGATACAGTTTTCTCCAATCAAGTCTTTCGAATGCGCCCTCCTTGATATTTATTTAGGGCTAGATGACTATCTAGCCCTAAATAAATAAATAAATTATTATTTATATTATTATTAATTATTATATTATAAGTTGTTTGTTTAGTTATATAAAAAAGAAATATCAGACCAATAGCAAAATGACGGGATAAACTCGACAAATACATATAAAAGCCCAAATCATATTTGCACAGACCCGCACCGAGTGGCAGAATGGGGGAAGCCTTGGTCCAGCACGTCCAAAGGTTGTCTGGAAGAAATCGCTTTTTTATAGCGATAGGACCGCCCTTAGCACATTTATTGAATAATATTTATGTGTTAAATTCTCTTTTTGTTATTTGGTAAGGTGTACAATATAGAATTTGCTATCTATCTATCTTTGTTTGCCTTAGGGCTAAAACACATACAAGCGACGTAAGGCAGCAGACGTGGAACAGGCGTGGCGCAGGCGTGCGCCGCTTCAAAACGATTTCATACAAAATGTATGCAGGCGACGTTTTTGAATTATACTGAAGCGACGCGGCGCAGGCAACGAAACGGCGGCGTGTCTGCGGTCACCTGCTGTTGAAAACTTTCTATAATAAACCTGCGCCACGCCTGTTCCACGCCACGTCGCTTGTGTATGTTTTAGGCCTTAGAGACTCAAACTAATAATAATATATATTTGTGTAGGGATGGAATTTACCGTGTCTCGGTTCGGGAGGCCCGTAATGATATTGAAAGGATACCGGTACAACAAGCCCATGAGATGCAAGGGACCCAAGGCACGATGGATATGCCACAGGCAGTCTTCAGGCTGCAAGGCTTATGTGGTCACTGTTTTGAATGAAATCGCCAAAGTTAACGATGTACATAACCATTGAAACTTGAATGGGAGGTGTTCGTTGCTATGAGTTTCAGTTAGTTTTTTCATAAAAAGTGGTTTAAAATCACGATCAAGTCGATTATAAATATACAACTATAAAAAGCGTGTAAAAATAATTAAACATCGTGTTCGAATATACTTGATAAATTATATGACATCAAACATGTTTTTTCCTTGCTTAAGTAAGATACAATGTGTTTCCCGCGTTAGAAAGCGATAGCCGTAACCTATATACGTCTAGAACACCAGAGTAAAAAATCGCGCCCGGGACCTTTCAGATACTTTTAATTTTTTACGTAGTAAAGCGTCCTCAACAAAAAACCAAGAGAAGAAAAGAGCACAGTACGCGCACCGGATCATTATCCCTTTTAAGTAAGCTGCTAGAAGCTGCGCTGTTCCTATTTGAATCCAAAGTGGTATAACATTCTGGTGTGCGTAGTGTATGTCTTGACACATTAAGAAGTTTTAGATTAGATTAGAAAATACTTTATTGCACAAAATATAGTACATAGGCGAACTTAATGCTAATTAGCATTTTCTTCCAGTTAAGCACTGTGTTATGTGGAGTGGTTGGTAGTGCTTTATGACAAGAGAAGAGATAAACATTTACTTAAAACTAACACGTTTGTTTTAACACTAACAAGTTTTCCAGAAGTACTAACACGTTTGTTTTTATTTTGTAGATGTACAGTTTTCTCTATCCCGCTATGGTAAACCAGTGGTAGTAGTCGGCGGCTATAGATACAACAAGTATTATACATGCAAAGGTCCACGGGTTCGCTGGATCTGCAGTAAGAAGACTACCCTCAAGTGCCACGCTTACGTCATCTCCATTAACGACAAGTTCGTCCAGATGGTGGGATGTCATAACCACACGCCTACTATTAAGTCTGCTTTTTCTTAATGGCATCTGTCCTTTTGGACAATTTTGCCAATGTCAAATGAGGATAAATAAATAAATAAATAAAGTCTTTATTTCCAAAATTAATTAATTTTTACAAAATATAATACTAAGGTAACCTAATGATTATTGTTTGAATTAAATAGCGTGTTATTAATAATAGTTTTTGTTTGTTATTAATTATTGGCATCCAAAAAAGTGGATGTAGGCCTCCTCCATGCGATTCCATTGCCATCTTGTGCTTTAGTTTATGTTTATGGCGTTTTTTTTTTCCGAATACAGTTGGTTGACTATGTTTTTTTTCTTAGAATGGAGGGTTGTGGTCTTGAACTCCCTCGGCGACCACCCGTATTGGGAGTTTGAAATGAGGATATACAGGGTTATTCATTATTAGCTGCAAATACTCAGGAATTAGGTTCAACAAATAAAATAAAAAATATTTATGAAATTATTTTTTTAAATTTTGATCAAAAATTTTTTTAAGTTTTTGTATCAAAATTTTATTTTTATTTATTTCTTTACGGCTATTGCATAATGATTGCCATGGAGAACAGGACGATGACCCACCCAGGCGGTGACTGAACGCAGAGTGTCGCTCACGGCGCGCGGGCGCGGATCAAAGGTCAAAATAGGTCAGGCGCCAATGATTCCTTTATCGATTTTCTCGGGATTTTCATAACAAAACTTAAAAAAAATCATTTCATAAATATTTTTTATTTTATTTGTTGAACCTAATTCCTGAGTATTTGCAGCTAATAATGAATAACCCTGTATAACACAAATAAAATAGTTGTTTGTAAAGGCCTGAGCACATCTAGGCGATGGCGATGGCGATCAGCTGAAACGCCGCTTAGATGTACGCAGGCCTTAAGTCAGTCAATACATTACGCAGAGTGCGGGGGCGGTGCATTGTTGTTTTCAATGAAAATCACCCGCCCGCGCCCCTTTAAACTGCTAGGAAGTGGTCCTCTTTAAGGGGGTTTCCATACAAATTGATTTGACCATTTATGGTTTTTATTAAAAAGTAATCATAAAAAATAACTAAAAAAACTTAGCGAAACCAAAACGACATCGAACCAACCACCTTAAATGGTTTAGTCATAGCGAATCGAGTAATGAAAATTTTTGAAAAATAGTAGAGTAAGTAGTATACACCTAGGTAATTTTATAAGTCGATTCAAAATTTTGGGATTGTCTCTTGTGTCAGATTTTAATATAAAAGCACGGGTGCAAGCCGGGTAAATCATTGTAATAAATTTATAAGTCCATCCTATTGTTATATAAATTTCATATGCTACGCTATCGTGTTAAAAATATTCCTAAGATTATACATACAGCAACAAAAGGTTAAACAAAATATTTTTTTCTTACATTACATTATTTCACATATTATTATATTAAAATATACCAAGGTTTAATATAGTTTCACGGTACACTAATCGCCCAATAAAATATATGACAGTGTATTTGTGTTAACAAAATTTGAGTCAAACAATTCGGCGATGAGTCATCCGTGAAACCGGGCTTTAATCTCAATCGCTGATTAACGTTATCTATCTGCAAAAAATATTTATGTCATAATTGTGACGTCACGAACACGCTTTTAGAGGCGCACTTTTTTTATTTTTTTTTTTATTTTTTATTTACCATTTTAACTTATACATATTACATTAGTTTGTTAAAAATAGCATCTAAAAAACCACTAAGGTTTGTGCTGATGCTATCACGAGCGCGTTACTTAATCTATACTTAAACAACCTAGTTGAACCTACCTAAACCTTCTATCGTTTTCATAATTTTATCTGTCTAGTAAATAGATACCTAAACTGAGGAGCTAGGTAGTTATGTAGTTATGACCGTAATTATTTCACACCAGCAAGCATATGTAAATAACCATTACCTACTGTCGTAAACCAATTACGGTCAAAAAATGCTTCTTTAATTTGTTTTTTATATTGGTTGGTGTCAAACTGTTGCGTAAATCCAAAGGTAAGCTATTGATAAGCCGGGCGACAATAAAACCAGTTGTACGCTCGCCGTACGCATTGTTCGCGCGAGTCACACAAAACTGGTTTCTAGAAATGGCTCGAGTGTATACAGGGTGTTCAATCGGGCTTAATGAAGAATTATTAAAAAATTGTTCTTTTAGTATTAAAAAATTAACTTGAGTATGCACGGGTAAAACTTTACAATGATTAAAAAGGCCATTGTCATTGTCGTGAAATTGATTTTTTATTTTGGGTGAAACTAGGGTCTTAAGAATTCGTAATTGTAATTTATAAATGTCATCCAGGTATGTTTTATAAGTTCGGCCATAACTGCTGAGGCCATATGCCAATGCATTATACAATATTAGCCTAACATTGAACGGGATGCGGACTTAATGTCCTTTATTTTTTTTATAAATTATAATTATAAATATTTTGCGCTTTTCTAATATATATTTTTTTTTTCACAAACAAATTTATTTCTTATAGTTTGATGTTTGATTTTCTGTAAATTTATTCATTTGACGTAAAGCATTACTTAGAGATCGTGAAATAGGCACTTATAATTATAATTATTTTTAATTAAAATTATCGGTAAACATGCAACTACATGATTGCGTAGAATCTACGAACGCTTTACGGCCTACGTCGTAGCTCGCCGTAGCACAGAGTACCGCGGGATATTGGTTAATTGTATTTATTTTGTTCCATTTTCAATAATTTGTTACTTACTTAATATACTTATAAAATATAATTTCTAACTTTTTTTTTATAGTATTTATATCATCATCATCATCAGTCTGGGCCAACATATCCAGAATATACGACCTACCCACTATAATAAAAAAAAACGGTTAAAATAAACAAACTAAAACTATTTCTAATCATTTCAGGTGGTCCAGTATTCACGAATTCGCGTTGTGGTAAGCCTGCAATGGAGCTAAATGGGTACCGTTACAACAGGAACACCAACTATACAGGTGACAGGGCCCGATGGTCCTGTTGTAAAATCTCTATGGGCTGCAAAGCGAATGTCACCACCTTCTGTAACCGTGTTATCAAAACCACCAATAAACATTCTCATTGAAGCTTATGGCCGGTTTACATTATTCCAGTTCAGTCATTTAGCGAGATTCCAGTCCAGTGCTGGACTGGATCTGTAACGTCTACATTATTCCAGTTATTTAAAAGCCGTTGAAGTGTGAACACTAAAGTGACAATGATATCAAGAGATCAGTTTCGAAAATGTTTCAAACGTGCTCAATCACTCTAGCTACAAGAAGTTATTGATGAGGTTGATTAGGAATTAAAAAAAAAAATCGGTTGTCTGTAAAGTCGGTTTACTGACGATAGTTGAACGTGATAACGTCATAAGAAAATACTCGCGGACTCGCGGACTCGGACTCAGACTCGGACTCGAACTCTCGGACCCGGACCCGGAACCCGACCGAACCCTTACCCTTACCCTCATTTACCCTTACCCTCATTTACCCTTACCCATTACCCGACCCGGGCTCGGGCTCAGGTAAATGGAACGACGAAACGACGTAACGACGCATGAGTCATGTTTTTTCGTGCGTGCAGCCGGCTCCATCGATTTATAAGACGTTATCACGTCAAAAAAAAGGAACGGATTTGGGTGAGAATTTGGTTTCGTCTTCAGATAACTTCTTCACCATTGTTAAATCCTTTTTCTTCGCAAAAAAGTCCGCAAAAACAACCAACACGTGTGTACTTCGTCAGCACTGGAATGGCACTGGATTGGCCGTCTACATTATTCCAGTTGCACTGGATTGATCGCACTGGATTCAAAAGTAGACCGCGAATCCAGTTACTGGACTGGAATGCTTACTGGATTCAGTTCATTCCAGTGCCGGTTTACATTTTTCCAGTAAGCAATCCAGTACTGGACTGGATCGCTGGACTGGAATAATGTAAACCGACCATTACCCATCTACAAAACCTTGTACTGTGGGAACCTTTTTTTGTTTGGGTTTTTAATTTCAGGCTAAATAGTGCCGTTTAATAGAGCCGTTTGTGTAACGGTGAATTCTCATAATACTCGTATGTATTATTTTTCAGCGTTGTTTGTGACATAGATTTCCAAAAAAAAGAATGTTTTTACGTATTAGTTATAGTTTTAAATTGTGTATGACTTGTTGTGGCGTATGTTTACGTGCTATGCCACACCAGGTTTACTTATAGCAAATTATACGAAGAACGTTTTATAGAAACCTATAAAATGTTCAATATTTGTGAGGACAGTAGAAAATGGTAGAAAGTGTTAGTGGTAGTGAGTTGTAAGTAGTAAAGTTGACTTCTCTACCACTTAACACTACCACTTTATAACTCCTCACAAGTATTTTAAAATAAAAAAAATAAAAGATTGAGCCTCCTATTTCGAAAATGTAAAGGTTTTGTTACCGAAGTTTGCAGATGTGTATTTAGAAAGTTAATTTATACCTCTACTAGTTTTGGTTGCTTAAAATAAGGTGAAATCTATCAATTGAATACAGTTAGAACTTAGAACTCTGTTTATATCACGGAAAACAGTAGTCTTCGCATTACGACGCTTTCTTTGTATTTCCCCAACTAGTGATGTACCTCTTTGCCATGTCTCAGTAGTAATGTCTTATCCCCAAAACCGGTTTACTATATTTTGCATATTTTTTATCGGGTTATAAATAAAAAAACATTTAGATATTTGAAAGAAATGAACATCCGGTTTTTTTGGACAAACCATCAAGTTAATTATTTTGCGAGTCAACACTACATGAAAATGTTTTATTTTGAATTTTTCAGATGAGATAGTTTTCACCACGTCACGTTATGGAAAACCGGTGATGCAGTTAGGGAACTACAGATACAATAAGAGACCTTATGCCACTGGAGATATGGCGAGGTGGGTGTGTACAAGAGTTGGTGACGGCTGCAAGGCTACTGTGACCACGTGGCATAATGAAATTGTTAAGATTAGTCATAAACATGGCCATTAGAATAATGTTTAAACAACAATAATGAATAATGCTTGAACATCGAAAGCGTTTGTCTTCTATTTGCCTGCACAGAATCCTGAAATACTTTGGCCACATTGCTCGCAGAAATACCGATTGCATCGAGAGACTGATTATAACAGGCAAAGTAGAAGGCAAAAGACCTAGAGGCCGAAGCCCTAAGCGTTGGTCGGACCAGGTATCTGAGCAGCTGGAAATGCCGATGCATCAGGCGCTCCATCAGGCCACCGACCGCTCCAAATGGAGAGATATTGTACACATAATGGGAAAGGGATCAACAATGAGGGACCGACTATGGAGAAGGAGGAGAATAATGTTTGAGGGTGTGTGTTTGAATTGGCCCCTCAGCTCAGTTGGTAGTACCGAATCAGTACACGGGTATTTATCGCGTTAAATACCTGATTTTATTTAATTTCATGACGTTTCGGCTATGTTGCAATATCCGTGGTCGCGGGCAGACTGGCAAGTTAGTAGTAGCTCTGTCTTCTGAGCCGTAGATCGTGGGTTCGATCTCCACTGAGAATAAATATAAGTTGATGTATCAGGGTTTATTTAATTATTGATTTATTTATTACAGTGATTGTTAGTTTATTAGAGAACGAGAAAGCTCATTAATTACATATGTCAATATAAATTGAATCTCGTCTATATACAGGTGATATAGGTATATACACAGTTGGTGGCCGCGTTAGTAGGTATGTTAAGTAATAATGCAAAGACAATATGTAAATAAAATCAAGCTTAGTTAGTATTTGTATGAATTATTATTGTGACAAAGTAGGTTTTAACCATAGAAACAGTCACCAAATACAAGGATTTCGACTTTAACGTACTGGAATTTTATTTCAAATCATTTTTCATAACAAAGTAGTTTTTATCAAAAAAAAAAAAAAAAACTGCTTAGTATTGGCGCGATTTTGTTCTCATGTCGCTCGTGTATATTAAAAGTATGTTAACGAAAAAAATACTATGTTTTGACATTAATTTTTAATAAAAAAAGTCGAAAAAATATAGAAATCGATGAATTCGATCTAATAATTTACTATTGCTTTACTTTTTAATCGTGTCATTAAAATCTTAACGATGTTTATTGCAGGTTTTACTTACATATTTACGCACGAAAGAGAATGCGAATCACCTATTAAAGACTACACTTCAGAAAGCTTTCAACGGAAAAAGAAACTTGACAAATATTGGAAACAGGAGAAAGTATTCTATGACAGACAAGCAGCCGAAGATGCTATAAGACAAGAGGATACATGGAGTCGCGCATACAAAAATATTCTATCGAAAGGTGATGTCAATTCGTACTATAGATGTAACAAAGTGAAGTATAGAGGTCAACAGTGCAAAGCTGGCGTGTACCTTTATTATCCAGCTAACAGTACCAGTGTCACCATGTACCGCAGTGGACTCGCCCATACCTGCGAGTCAAGCCTAGTCCATGAAAATCCGAAACTTAGCGAAGAACTCAAAATGGAAATAACGGAACTGCTGAAAATTGACAAGCGTATGAAACCTTTGAGTATATTTAAAATTCTGAACAAAAAGGGCTACGATGTGCCTGAAGTGAAACTCATCTACGCCTATTTGGCAAATGTTAAACAAATCTACCCTACTTAGATTTTGTATGTGTATATTGAAGTAAATGTTTACATTTATTTAAACAAATTAACTTACATTTAAGTAATACAAGTATTTACAGAATATACAAAAATACTTGTATTACATTATGTAATACAAGTTTTTACAGAAAAGAAACAGTTGTGCTATCTGCAGACCGTTACAAACGATCTAGAGATAGCTCAACTGATCCAAATCAGTACCAGACCGAAGCGTCCCTAGAACGCTGTCGCTAATTAATTGTTGTAATTTTTTATCTATTCATAATTAAGTTTCACTAAATTTGAGTCCACTGGTGGGTTTAAGAATCTAAAATATTATCTTCATAGTGTGGATAATATTTCATATATGTTTGCAATTTTACTGCAAATTCGCTATACACACACAAATGCATACACATTGTTTATTTGTAACCTCTATAAATGTAAGTTAATATAGAATCAAAATAAGTAACCGTCTCTTGAGAAACTGAAACTAGAAGTTGGGTAACTAAATAAATAAACTAATACTGAATAAACAAAGTTAGATAATTTATATACCTATACGATTATATTTATCCTCATGCAGTATCATTTAAAAGAGTATATTTTATCACAATTTAAGAAAGGAATTAACTTCTGTTTACATATTAACTAATTTTGAGTTGATTGCAGAAATCGTATACACAGAGTCGCGTTACGGAAATCAAATGATTCTATACCAAGGCTACCGTTTCTGCTTGAAATCCAGGAACACGATTAGGAAGACATTCCGGTGCAATCACTGGGACCGGGGGTGTCGCGCGCTGATCTCCATCATCGAAGACAAGGTCGTCAACTCTTACACCGTGCACACTAAGCATCAGACCGCAGCCCTCATATCCACTCAACTCAGGCCTATCATACGACCCGATGTTAGTCAGGCCTGTGCAGATTTGAATAATGGGATATTTTTGCAGCCTTAGCTGTGTAGCTCGATTGGCCTCTCAGCTCAGTTGGTATAGTAGCTTTGCCTTCTGCGCCGTAGATCGTGGGTTTGATCCCCACACACAAATATTAGTGTGGTGTACGCAGATGTTTGTTCTCTGTCTGGGTGGTATATGGTGTTTTAAGTATGTATTTACAAATAAATTTATTTAAGTATTGTATCAGCTATTGGTTCCCGTCATACAAACTCTGCTTAGTTTGGGGCTATATAGTGTTGTCCACATATAAAAAAGCGCTGGCGATGCTCTTTTCTTATAAAATCTTAGGGGTTAGTTTCAACATTTACTCATCTGTGTTTTATGGAGTATGTTTGCTTTATGTAAAAATGCAAGTTTGAACTTTCACAGTTATGAATGTCTGGCTTATTTTTTAAAATAATGTAAAATTAACAAAAAAATCAAGGAGTGGATAGTATTGTATAAGCACATCGGAGTGATAGTAGTTAAGGTAAGGTGCTTATTTGATTTTATTGTTTGTTGTATAAAAACGCAGGCTACGCTTTTCTATCATACATTAAATTGTTATTTAAATTAATTAGTCCAGTCACTATTTGTGATCAGTGATAAGAGATGGCATTAGCTTAAAAACTGTTTATCTTGACAGATATATTAATATCTGAAAGAAGGTAATGTAGAAAAAAATTCATAGCTACTACTGTTAGTAATTGTGTAGGTACTATGTATGTTTGTGCCCCTTTGAACTTGATCTTTCTATCAAGGTCGATTTACATCAAACGAACATAGAACTAGAACAAGAGCATTCCTTCGTGCTCTTTTAGTGTAAACGAAAACTTGTATTCAGCGTTTACATCAAACGAACAAAGAGCTAGAGCTAGAACAAGAGCTAGAACACAAGAACGCTTTGATGAGACCGCTCAGTGGCGCGAGCACGTCCGAACACGCTAGAACGCTCTAAGCAACTGTTCGCGCGCTCTTACGCCGTTTACATCGAGCGAACATTCTTAGAATATTCCTAGAATCTTTGCGAACGCACTAAGAACAACGAAGGAATGCTCTTCGCCTGTTTACACTAGAAGAATTAGCTGTAGTTGGGATAGAATGAGCATTCGCTCGTTTGATGTAAATCGACCTTCAAGCTTAGGTTTATTTATTTATTTATTTGGTAACAATGTATTGTGGAAGGTGTATTATAAATTATAGGTATCAAATATCTTCAAAATCTGTAAGAGTTTTTTATTGAATTACATTAAGAACAATTGATTTTCATAAATTTCACAAATAAACTAACATTTTTAAATTTCCTTAAAATGTTTTTTCAATCCTGAATTATTTTTTATATATTCATCCAACTTTTCAATGTATGATTCCATATTTTAATGTTTTTTTCAGGTGTTGTTTTTGAAAAAACTTATACTGGTAAACCAGTAGTGGTATACAATGGTAACCGTTATAATAGGCATAGTTCTAGCGGCCCAACTATTTGGAGGTTTGTGTGCACCAAAAAGGCTACTTATGGATGTACAGCGTACATCAAAACTTGCGAGTATACTGTACTGAAAATAAAGGATGTACACAAACATCATCATCGCCGGACAACTGGTTTTTATGAGAATTAAATCGATTTCATATGAATAAAATTTAAATATAAAAAAATGTATAGTAGATCAAATACAATCTGGGCCTCTTTAAGGCTAGAATGAATAGGTGTCTTCTAGACTGTCCTGTTACATCGTCGCTTACCATCAGGTGAGATCGTGGCCAAAAAATAGTCTATTAATTATAAAAAAAGATCCCAAATTTTTTATGTTATTCAGGTTTTTTGATAAAATTTTAAATGTCAGTTCCTTAATAATAAATTATGATAATAAAATATTGGTTTCTTAGCTATATAATATTCACCGAAACCGATGAGGAGGACTATATGTACCTATTATATTCTTTGGTGTTCCGCATAATAAATTAAAAATAGAAACACTATAATTGACAATAACTCTTTTATTGAACTATAACATAAACAACAAAACAAATTCACAACATTAAAAAAAAAACTAAAACTAAGTAATTAAAACTAAACTTTAAAAATCTAGCAAATATGGTGTCCATGAGGCATTCTTTGTGCGAAAAACGAGCCCTCTTGTCACGAGTGGCGTCGACCAGCCGAGGAAACAATTGCTTAACAAACATTTTTGTACTGGGACCCCATGGACCAAAAGTTTCGAAGCCAAGCGGCACAAATAATATGTAGTCGCTAGAAAGCGTCACATACTTGCGAAATAGAAACTGTACAATAATTTTCTAATTGTCTATGGCAGACTGTAGTAATATCTTATTGATACATTATCAGTAAAAATGAACAGAAAATTCATCATTATCATCAGCCAGAAGAAATCCACTGCTCGACCACACTTTGTTTTACAGTTCGTGGTTGGCATCCGAGTACTCAGAATATAACTCGAAGAATATGAAAAACTATTAACAACAAAAAGTTTATCTGCAACACAATCGTTGAGTATCATACATTTTTGTATTCTCAAGAGATTATATTCATCATCTGGGTCTTAGCCTGGCTGTTATATTGTATTATAAGTATGTATTTACATAAAATATATAAGTATTTTATCAGCTATCTGGTTCCCATAGTACAGGCTCTGCTTAGTTTGGGGCTAGATAGTGTTGTGTGGAAAAAAAAAATGAATTGAAAATAGTGAAGTGAATTTGAAATAAAATAAATTGCAGGACCAATTTTTTCAACCAGCCGATTCGGAAAACCATTAATATTGTACAACGGGAACCGATTCAATCAGCACAGCTCCAGCAAAGGATCCAGAGGACTTTACGTTTGCAGTAAGAGGGCTGGAGGCTGTCGGGCCTCCATCAAAACCTGTGACGACGAGATCATAGAAATGACTACAGAGCACATGCACATTAAGTCTAACTTTTGAAATTAGAGAGTTCGACTGGAATTATACTGACATATGAAATTAAATGAAAATGAAAAAAGTTTATTGAATGAACACAAACACAAAACATATGACGGTGCAATCGTTGTTATTGGTATAGATAGAGCACAGAGAGAAGACACCTTGATACGTGAAGTAGAAGAGAGACTAAGTGATGTATTAGTAGGATCTTATTAAGGTCCTACTGACTGATGATCTCAAAAAGATAGATACCGTTAACATGTAGCTTGTTTGTGGCCAATTCACTAATTTATCTCAACTAGTGGAATCCCACGCGATGTCGTTCGCGTTAAGATTTTCTCATACAAAATTCAACGCCCCCGCACCCTTTTAGGGGTGGAGTTTCGGGAATCCTTTTCTTAATGCACCCTTACACTACATTAATAATAATTCATTTAGGCTGTGCGTTGATTGGAAGGAGATATATTATAATAGAAGAAGATGTAATTTTTAATTATTGCTTTTTATTTGATAAATTGTTTGGTTTTTGCTGTTTGATATTTTATCCTCTGTTTTATGTAGGTATTTTCATTTCAGACTTTGTTTTCTCCATAACAGAAGCTACTGCTACATACATCGTATATCAGTAATTTTTACACGTATTGAAAAAAAAGTAACATTTTCCCTTGCGATGGTTTATTACTATTAGCTATCTGGTGCCCAAACTATACATTAACATATTTTTTTTATGCTAAAATCTAGTTTATTGAGGAAACGAACTAGATATTACGAAATATTGACACAAAATAATATCTCATAAATTATAAACCAATTATGTACTTGTATAGAACCAAAAAAATTACAGGACCAATTTTTTCAACCAGCCGATTTGGAAAACCTTTGATAATATACGACGGGCACCGATTCAATCAGCACAGCTCCAGCCGAGGAAGGAGAGGATTTTACGTGTGCATTAAGAGGTCTTGGGGCTGTCGGGCCTCCATCAAAACCCATGACGGAGAGATCATACATATGGTTACCGAGCACACGCACCATGAACGCAATGATTATCAAACTGGACGAACAGGTAGTTTTAAGACGTTTTGTTAGTAATTTGTACGTATATGCTTTGTTTTGGTTGGCGAAGGATTTATTATATAATATATTATTGCATAAAGTGGTGTGGATTATTCGTAATATGCATATTGTGGATAATCGACCAATTTTGTGTCATTTTTACTTGTATCATTCTTGTTTTATACTATGATTGTTGTGTGGCATAAAAATAAATAACTTTAGATTTGATTTGATTTGAGTATTTACAAATTTAAATTAATTTGTATTATGAGCTTACACATTTTAAAAATTACGTTTTTCTAAATAGATGTTCCGCTATGCAGACACGGTTGGACATTTTGCTATATGTACATTTTGCTAATTAGACTTACTGCTCTGTAGAACTTTTGCTCTGTTGGACATTTAGCTATTTTTAGACGTTCTGATTAGAAAATTCCGATCAAAACATATAACAATTCTTTATTCTTTATTGTACACACATACAGATGATAGATAAACATTATAAAGCGGGCATGTACAGAGGCGAGCTTAACCCTAAATAGAGTTTTCTACCAGCAAACCTTGGAGGATAGAGAGAGTTGATTATAGTGGTGGGTGGGTTTACAAACATACAGGCATTGGGAAAAGAGAAAAAAACCTTAAACTAAAATACTTATACAGAAGTATATATAGAGAATATCACATAGTTCTAAATAAATAATATACTAATTACATACAGACATATTAAACTTACATACATACTAACCAGACTACACGAAATACTATAAATAATCGAAATCCTACATATTATACTAAACACAAATAAATAAATATATCAAATTATAAATAAATATACCAGATAAATATATATATATAACAATGAAATAGTTTATATCAAAAATTTTCACGTTATGAACATATTATCTGAAACATTCTAATAAGCTTTCCTATTTTATGCTAGAAAGCGATGATTGATAATATTGATTGCTTATGAACACAGTTTTCTTTAGCTCTCAGTAATACAAAATTTGTAAAAAAATGTCAAATATTTTATTTCATAGGTTTAATTAAGCCTTTTCTGGTATCCTTTTGATGTATCTGCTCTCAAACATGATGATTATATGACATGTTCTTCATATTTGCTTTTACAAATTGTGTCATTTCTGTTTCAGTCAATAAAGAAAAGATCGTTGTTCTTGAGCCTAAGTACGTCACATGTCAAGGAAAACTCTTCCAGCGGGTACTACGATCAAATAAGACCGAAATGGTAGAGATAAGTGGTGATGTGCCTATGTTTTCTAAGTTCGGGCCGGGACGTCGTCGGTTCGTGAAGTACAAAGGTTATCGATATCGCCAGGCTACTCATCCACGCCATGATATTGCCCGATATGTGTGTGATAAATGGACAAGCGGCTGCAAGGCTTTCATCAGAGCTAAAGGCGATGATGTTATAGAAATCCAGGATGTCCACAGTCACTCATAGGTTCATCAGTACGAGGTCGAATAGTCTAGCAATACTCAACGGGTAGCCTAAACAATTTTCTTAAAATTGTTTCTTAAAGGCCTGTGCACACCTAGTTCGCTGGCGGTAGCGATCAGTGAAACGCTGTCAAATATCGTTGTTAAATTTGACAGCGTTTCACTGATCGCGTTCGCCAGCGGCCTAGGTGTGCGCAGGCCTTGAGACGGATTCTCTCTGGACATCTCTCTGTTTTTGACAAAACTAAAGTCAAAATGGATATACCCACATATTTATATCTGACGGAGAGACACAGAGATGATTAAGATAATGTATGTCAAATTAATAGTAAATTAGTTTTATACTGCAGCTCATGGAGTGCTCATGGCCACATCTAGGCGTTATACTGCGAAATTTGACAGCGATCAAACATCGCAGATTATCACCAGCATGCCGAATAGATGTGGCCGTACTTTTACAGAACTGCTGCTCAATTAAATAATGTCAAAGAAAATATATATACCTATACTAACTTTAAATTAAAATAAATTATAGTTTGAAAAACTAAAAAAAAACGCTTTTATAACTAATTGAACTAAAAAGTTAAAAATAAAACTGTAATAATCAATTGAAAATTTATATTATTGTTCAAAAAGCGTGGGGGGCTTGACTTTGATTGTTGTAAATATTTTATCAATAGTTTATTATATCTGAAGTTATTATAAAAAGCACCCCACGCTTTTTGTACAATAATATAAATTTTCAATTGATTATTACAGTTTTATTTTTAACTTTTTAGTTCAATTAGTTATAAAAGCGTTTTTTTTTAGTTTTTCAAACTATAATTTATTTTTTACTTTTTAGTTTTTTTTTTTCATATTATTGCATTGTCATCGACCTTTGACAGGTGTGCAAAGTTTGAATCAAATCTGATAGTTCAAAGTAGGTTTTTTTTTATTTTTTTTCATTTTTTTTTTATTTTTTTTTTCATATTGCATTGTCATCGAACTTTGACAGGTGTGCAAAGTTTGAATCAAATCTGATCGTTCAAAGTAGTTTTTTTTTTTTTTTTTCTTTTCATTTTTTTTTTTTTCATATTATTGCATTGTCATCGACCTTTGACAGGTGTGCAAAGTTTGAATGAAATCTGATAGTTCAAAGTAGGTTTTTTTTTTTAAAAAATTATTTATTTTCATTTTTTTTTATTTTTTTTTTCATATTATTGCATTGTCATCGACCTTTGACAGGTGTGCAAAGTTTGAATCAAATCTGATCGTTCAAAGTAGGACAAAATCGAGCTCAAAGGGGTCGGTTACATACATACATACATACATACATACATACATACATACATACATACATACATACAGGTGAAGCTAATAAAAGCGTTATAAAAAGAGCTTATATTTAGCAGTATAATGCCAAAGAATTTTGCCAAAACTAGTTTTAAAATAATCTTAAGTCAAAATGTCAATTTAGCTAATTATTTTAAGTAATTCATATTTTTTATTTAATTAGCTGATATAACAAGCATTATGGCCCATCTGATATGTATAGGCTCACAATTATTTTATACTCATAGATTGATCTTTTGAACTCAAAAACCTTTGCTGATAATGTACATTTGACAAATATAAAATGTATTTATAACATTATGCGCAAAAAATATATAATAGCTTTGTCTATTAGATAAAATAAAAATGACGATTGGATGTACTGCCTACTTGCTTACTTAACCTATTTTTTAAAGTAATTACACTATACTTTTACCTACCAAACACACACACAATCCATCCATCTTTTCTTTGGCGTACCTCTACTTCTATACCCATCCACATTCATATCTAGCACTCTTCTCGTTACATGACATGACATGCCCGTTCCAAACTAACCTATTGCTCCTTATCTTTTCAGCCACTTGCGCCACTGTCAAACGGCCCCTAATATAGGTACTCATTCCTTATCTTATCCATTCTCGTCACTCCACACATCCATCTCAATCAGATATCACCAAGTAGCAATTTAAGATAATTTGATATGATTGACACTACTTTTTATCATAATAAAGTAAAAACCATTTTTGAAGGACCAACGCTAAAGCCTGTTTTCTCAGTGACGAAGTTCGGCAAGCCTGTGATTCTGTACGGAAGATATCGCTTTAATAAATACGCTAAATGCAAGGGGCCGCATGCACGTTTTGTTTGCAACAAGTGGTCTGCAGGCTGTCGGGCTGTCATCAAAACATATTATAACGAAATCATTGAAATCAAGAATGATCACATGCACAAGAAACGAATGTCAAGTCACAAAGCAAACCAATAATTATAAATGACAATTTATATAGTGAAATCTCTTTTATCGGATAGATTGAACTTGTATTTTCTGGTTTACGCAATGAACCATTAGGCTCAATAGATCCGTTTGGTTCCGTTTTGCGACTCTTGGCGCTTTGCTTCTAGCTAAGCGTTGGAAAATAAATGTTTTCTTTATTTATTTCTTTAAATTATATATTGTAGTGCGATATAGATCATAAATATTATCGGTAGCGGTATCCCTATATTTTGAAAAGGCTGCATTAATCCTGCCAGAACACAGTGTTAACTGAGGAGGTAAAGTTTCTCAAACTGTCAACTAAATAGTAAATTTGTTTGAAATAAAGTTATTTTTAATAGATATAGTAGGCGTTGTTAATAACGATAATATAAATTTTGCGTTGTGCTTATTTTTGTAAGAATAAGAGTGTATTTGGCGGAACTACTCGTAGCCCTTTTGCCCTTTTTGGCCCTGCCTGAAAACCAGCGTTGCTTGACATGGTAGCTACTACCATATCAAGCAGCAAAAAGCAGAGTCAGGGCCTATTTGACATAATATTTTTTTTAACCATCCAGCACAGGACGGGACCAAGTTTCTTGTGCATAATGTATTTTGTGCCTGGTTCTGTTTGTATTATTACCTTCTTATGTAGCCTGCCTGCCTTCAGTTGTCCGTTCTGTGTGTTTTATTGTATTTGTCTTACGTATACTTATATGTCAAATAAATATATTTTCTTTCTTTCTTTCTTTTTAGCATAACCCAAATAAAATTATAAAAATAAATCTTTTTCTGCCAACTCACGACAATGTGTAGTTCTCAAACTTGTACCATACAATCAGCTGTATGCAACTAGTAACGTGCAGATGTATTCATTTGGAGCATTAGGTATTGCAAACTTTATAAATGAACTTATTTTTTCATCTTTTTATTAACCAACACATATTTCATGTTGGTACGTGGTACTGATATAAAAGGTCGAAGGGGATATTTACATCGCCAAAGCATCTGAGTCGGGCGCATTTTTGACCAGATTCATATTATTTTTATGAAACACCAGGATATTTACCATGATTAAATTTTGAGTTTTGGCTTCCGATATTTCGGCACAGTTGCATGCTCCATTATCACAGTTGAACTGAAGTCCACAAGTAAAATAAATGTTATTAGCAGACAAAAAAATTATGATGATGGTAAATATCCTGTTGTTTCATAAAAATAGTTTTAAGCCCATGATAGTTTCTAAAGTTATATCAGATTCATATTGTTTCAGAACCAATGTTCTCAACAACAAAGACCGGTAAAATGGTGATTGATTACGGCGGTTACAGGTTTAACCAGCACAGTAACAGTAAGGGAGCGAAAGGGTACTATATGTGTAACAAAATGGGTAGTGGGTGTAGAGCCTCTATACGCACCGTCTATAATCAGATATACCAGATGAAGCTGGAACATAACCATGACTGAGTTTATTTTTTAAGTATTATTCCTATAGTTATTTTGCATTGTGGATTATAATATGATTTTGAATAAGAAAGGATTTTGTAACCACAATGACATAAACAGAATGATCTTCGAATCAATATTATAATCAGGTACAAACCTTTTTACATTCAGTAACTGTTTTTAGCACCGGTATTTTCATGGACACTGCAAGGAAAGCCCGTGATTATTTTGAATGGACACCGTTTTAATCAACACAGCAGCAGTAAAGGACCAAAAGGTTTCTTTGTGTGTACCAGGTGGCCCAAGAACAAATGCAGAGCAAGCATACGAACTTTTGAAGACAAGATTTACAAGATGCAATTGCAACATAACCACGACTGATTTTGATCTATCTATTCAGCCTGTATGCACCCAATTCTAAGTATATGCCTCCTCTTTAATACGCCACTCTCTTCGGTCATGTGCCAGTCTCCGCCATTGCTGCCCAACTACTCCGACAATGTCATCGGACTAACGGGCGGGTGGTCTGCCTCGTGGTCGCTGTGGGTCTCTTGGCCACCATTCTGTAATGGCCGTTGTCCATCTTCCATCATTCCTTCTGGCCGTGTCCTGCCCATCTCCACTTCAGATTAGTGATTCGCATCTTCGTCTACGATTTGCGTGATAGTGACCAAAAAAAATCACCAAACCAAAAAGTTATGGTTCTAAAATTTTAAATGTGTTTTAAAGCGCGGGCAGTGTTTTTATTATACCTACTATTTATACGAAGATTCTTATTGTTTTAAATAAATAAAAAACAAAATACTGGTCTCAATTATTTATTTAAAAGTTTACTCGCAATTATAGGCCTGGGTTTTATAAACCTACTTTATGGCCAAACTATGAAACCGATTTACAAAAAAAAAAGTATTTAAGTATCTAAGCTATCTGGTTCCCATTGTACAAGCTCTGCTTAGTTTGGGGCCAGATAGTGTGGATTGTTTACAATATTTATTATTTATTTTTATGTAATTTCTATGGGCATCACCTTTCAAACAAAGATTGTATACTGCGCCGCAGTGTTTATTTTTTTAGATTGTTAATGGGTAATCAAATTGATGCAAGTATTTATCCACATAATAAATAGCCAACTAGGTATACCTAGTGAAGCGTTGCACCTACAAGTCTACGTTTAAGAAACAAGTATATCACTCATAATTCACCAAACGCAATCATCTAATGCATCTTATTATTTTCAGTGGTTTTCAAAATATCGCGCAATGGGAAACCAGTCATCGAATATAATAACTATAGGTTCAACCTGCACAAGGTCGCTGGGCCAAGTGGAGAGAAGAGGACTTGGCGATGCTGGCGATGGCGAGACGGCTTTTGCCGTGCAACACTCCTGACCCACTATTACGCCCTCTTAAAAGTCGGAAAACCGCATAACCACCCGTCTCTTCTGGCTAGCAAATTCAATTTTAGAGATAAAGCCTTGACCCAACCGCCTATTTATTTGTCTACTGAAAATGACATATCTCGTTTGCATAGCCAATACAATTTAAGTGATGAAGCCTCCCAACCCTCTACTTCATCGTCTGCTGATCCTTTGCAAGCTACCAACCTCATTATGAAGTTAGAAAACTTAACTCAGTAACTAATAAAAGTTCGTGAAGTCGTTGTGGCGGCGCCACAGTAAATTCCATTAATATGGCTCAATTCTGGCCAAAACAAATAATATTAACTATACTAATAATAAAAATGTGAAAGTTTGTAATTAATTGCGTATGATAAGACTTCTTCTTAACGGATGTAAAGATTTCGATACAACTTGGAATTATTTTTATAATAAGTAGTTGGTAACCTAGAACACATAAAGTATACTCTTTATCTGGGTAGGTACCACATTAGTTGTGCCGCGGATGCGACCTATACATATTATGTAAAACAATTAAACGAAAATGAACTAGTGAACAATTCTAGTAACCGAATTTGAAGGCTATCCCTGGCCTCCATCACAACTTGGCCCGCTTATGCCGAGACCTACTTAAGAGACATTCCAAAAATGTGATCAAGACGTGGTAGTATGTAGTATAAGGCGAATGCATTGGTCATAATTTATTCTCGCATTCCTCGTTACTACAACGACTTCTAAATCATGATTAATTTTATGTAAATTTACAGCCTGTTTTTTAGGTTTTGTTTTAATGTTTATAAATATTTGTATAATTACGAGGCAATAATGTACTATGCATGATATTAACTGTTACCCATTCTAGTCAGTTTTATACGTTTGCCAACCCTTCATTATACAAATCCTGATAACTGTACTTATACCGTTTTATTCATCTACTTGCTATTTCTCATTCCATTGCTTTGCACTGAGTTATAGTTAGACTGGCCTCTCAGCTCAGTTGGTAGTAGCTCTGCCTTCTGAGCCGTAGGTCGTGTTTTCGATTCCCACCGAGAACAAATATTTGTGTGGTGAACACAAATGTTTGTTCTCTGTCTGGGTGTCATATTATATTCTAAGTATGTATTTACAAAAAAAGTATTATATCAGCTATCTGGTTCCCATAGTACAAGCTCTGCTTAGTTTGGAGCTAGATTGTGTTGTGAGGATTGTCTATAATATTTATTTGTTATATTTGATGGAGTAATGTACGTTCTTTCATAATTATTATTTGTATTTATTGTTCTAAATGTTGTATTTATATAAGAGCAACCTTTTAATTTTTACCGATTGATGAGCCAATGCGTTTATTTGCCTGTAACTTAAAAAAACTTGAAAATATTTTCAGAGTTTTCATTCACACTATCTCAAAGAGGCAAGAAAATATTGCAGTATGGGCAGTACCGGTTTGCCCGTCATAGCTTCTACAAAGTGGGTAATCCCAGGGGTCGGTGGATTTGTGTCAAAACTTACCGTGGCTGCCGAGCGGCTGTACTTACATTTGAAGATACGGTGCTGCAAGTCATCGGAAGTCACAACCATTAAATTATTGAACACCAAGATCCCAGAAATAATGATATTTATATGGTTCTAACTCCACTTGTAGAAGTAAAGTCCATGAGTACAAATAGCCGAAATAGGATACATTAAAATGGAATCCAGGTCTAAAACGGCTACTTCTAACAAAAGCTTCATCTCAAGCTATAGTATACGCATGTAATGTTAGACAAAATTATTTAAAAAATAATAATTAAAACGATTAAACCTTAATTCTAGGCTATATTTTTAGTTTGATTAATTATCGTTATTAGAATAATATCTACCACTCCTGGTAAACTAGACGAATCATGGGCAAAATGGTGTCGAGAGAAGTGATTTTCGACGATTTTGTGCCATCGTTGTCATCTTTTTCTTCTTCCTGCCCTTATCCCACTTTATGTGGGGTCGGCACAACATGTCCCCTTCCTCCAATCCCGGCTGTCAGCCGTCATCTTTTCATTCACTGTCATCTTTCACAGTTATTCCATGTCATCATCGTTCTTAATTATTGTGTTGTATTATACATGTAGGTATTGTTGTGACTTTTTGCGGTGATTCTGTTTTCTTCGCAGCTCGTGTCGTTGTGTACAACCACTATAAGCCCTTGTTCGCTGTGTCGAGGTTTTATGTTTTCCTATGGCAAAGAGGCCGAGACCATTCTAGGATCACTAGTGTCTATTGTGAATCTATATTAATATTGTCGTTGGTAATACGATGGCAGTTGTCTTACGAGTTCTTGTAATGGCGGATAGGCCTATAATAATAAAATGTGTGTGATATAAAAACTATACTGCGTTTGCTATCTAGAAAATCTCAATAGGTTATGGGCCCAGTGAGCTAGAGCGCAAATGCAATTAAAAACATAAAAATAAGAATTAAAAACAGTAAAAATAAAACAGGAAAAATGTCCGGTAAAACAGATGAAGATACGGTAGAAAAATTGACGTCGTCAAAGAATTTTCACCTATGGAAATTCGAGCTAAATGTGCATTTTCGAGCAAACCAGCTGGAAGGTACTGTAAAAACATCAGAAGAAAAAATTGATGATCTAAAAGATGCCAAAGCACAGAAAATAATACTATGCTCGATCGATAGAAAACTAAAGGCGCATATACTTGGGTGTAAAACGGCTGCAGAAATGTATACAAAGTTGTGTAGCATTTTTGAGGGAAATGAAGAACGAAACAAATGTTCGCTACTTCAAGAATTCTTCAATTTCCAATACAAAGATCAGACAATGACGCAACTAATAACAGAAGTCGAAAATTTGGCAATGAGACTGAATAGCTTGGGTCAAAAAATCGATGATGACTTGGTGATGTCGAAATTGCTGACATGCTTGCCAACCTCATACAAGTTCTTCGTAACGGCTTGGGAAGCTACATCAAAAGAAAATAAAACACTAATAAATCTAACAAACAGGCTGCTCATGGAAGAGTCTAGAAATGAAACAAAAGAAGAACCAATGGCCTATAAAGCTTCAACACACAGGATGAAATGTTTTAAGTGTGGGAAGTTGGGGCATATGAAAATAAATTGCAAAACGCAAAATGAGAGCTTTAAAATAAAAAATAATACAACCCAATGTACCATTTAATTTTGTAAGAAAACAAATCATGCGGAAGAAAATTGTTTTTTCAGGAAAAACAAAGGAAAGGCTGAAACATCATTTTTGACAAGCGCTGATAAAAAGACAGAATCGATATTTGTGGTTGATTCTGGAAGCACAGTTCATATGACAAACAATCTAAATCTGATGTCAAGGTATCAAGAAAATAAAACTGAAGTTGCAGTTGCTGATAACAACACCATGATCTCAGAGGGTGTTGGGGCTGTGAAAGGTACCAGTTGCAATTTAGAAAAGACATTGTTTGTTCCTGAACTGGCACAAAACCTGATGTCGGTGAGTGCAATAACTAATAACCAGGGTTCAGTATTATTTACTGGTAATAAAGTAGAAATATATAAAAATAAAGAGCTCGTTTTAAAAGGAGTGAAAGAAAATGGATTATATTACGTCGATATAAATAAAAATAATAATGATGAAGTTTCTTTGCTTATGCAAGAAAAAGGTACTGCCCTTGAGTGGCATAGAAGACTGGGACATCCAGGTAAAGGAATTTTACAGACAAAGGTGGCAGATGGAATAAAAATAGATGGAAATGATAAAATTGAAGAGAACTGTGAGATATGTATAAAAGCAAAGCAAACAAAGCTACCACATAATAAAATAAGAAAAAGAGGAGAAAGAAATCTGGAAATAATAAACACAGACGTATGTGGACCATTTGAAACTGAAACGCATGACGGAAAAATACATCAAGGACATCTAAAAAAGTTAAAACCGAGAAGTAAAAAACTAATGATGGTGGGATACACTAACAACGGCTACAGGCTGTGGAACCCTGATCAACGTAAAATTGAAATAGGAAGAGATGTTGTTATTGTTAAAAATGTTGATGAAAAAATGGAAAATGACGAAGAAAGAGTAAGAGTTACTACAGATGAGACAATAATAAATGACACAGAAGAAAATGTAATTATATCAGATGTTAGTGAAGAAGACGAGATTTACTACAGCGAAGAAGAACAGGAAAATACTGAAACTGGTCGATTTGAACTAATAGAAAGACCTGATGATGATTCACTGATACAACAAGAAGTTGAGGAACAAAGAACATCAAAGAGAATCAGAAAACTCCCTGCTAAGTTTAGTGATTATGCGTTAAAAACCTATAATGATGCTATTTCAGGTACAGAAAGAGACAGTTGGAAGAAGGCAATCGATTCGGAGAAGGAATCTCTTCTAGCTAATAAAACGTGGGAAATAGCTGATGATAGCAAGAAGCACAGGGTAAGGAAAAAAAAAAGGAAAAAAAGGTATGTTTAGTCAGAGGTTATGAGCAATAATGTTTTAGAGTATTAAACTTTAAAGTCTTTGTTTGCTATAGCTGCATAATAATATTCTGAAATAATGAGTTTCGATGTAAAAACAGCATATTTTATGGGGAACTGTCTGATAAAAATATGTAAACAAAATATTAAGATATTTAAATGGCACAAAAGATAAAAAATATTTATATGAGAATACCAGAAGGATACAAAAAGAATCTAACAATAAGAATAAGATTAAATAAAGTTTTGTATGGACTTAAGCAAGCTCCTATTACATGGAACAAAACATTCACAAATGTAATGTTAAAATTAGGTTTACTACCAACTAAAACTGAACGATGTGTGTTCACAAATAAAAACAAAACTGTAATCATTGCGATTTATGTAGATGATGGTTTAGCTATTGCTAAAGACAAGCAAATACTGATAAATATTTTAAATTGTATAAAATAACATTTTGAAATTAAAATATATGAGGATCCTAAGAATTATATTGGATTAGAAGTAACTAAAGGCTCAGAAAGTATAAAACTGACTTAAAAAATGTAAATTTGAGCTTCATAGTGGAAAGCTGTTGAGCAAATGAATATTAACAACTAGGTATGTTATTGTATTAATAATAATGAATTTTGTTTTGTATACTAAATAGTTGTTGAAAATGTGTTATGTTGAATGCATAGTAGATAAATGTTATAAGATATTTTGTTTAAAAATATGTGAATGAGATTCAGATTATTTTTTAAAAAATAGGAGAAGGTGTCGAGGTTTTATGTTTTCCTATGGCAAAGAGGCTGAGACCATTCTAGGATCACTAGTGTCTATTGTGAATCTATATTAATATTGTCGTTGGTAATACGATGGCAGTTGTCTTACGAGTTCTTGTAATGGCGGATAGGCCTATAATAATAAAATGTGTGTGATATAAAAACTATACTGCGTTTGCTATCTAGAAAATCTCAATACGCTGTTCTAATTTTCAGGGTTTGTATTCACAGTGCAACAAGGACGGCCGATTATGCAGTACGGAAGCTACAGATACTTCAGGCACAATGCTTATAAGTTGGAAAGCCGCAAGTGCCTCTGGGTTTGCGAAGAGTCGCGCGCCGGCTGCCGAGCTTCAGTCTACACTTGCGACAACGAAGTACTGAGAATCAATAATGCCCATGACCATTGAAAGTATGTGTTACTGCTTATATTCCGCAACGTTCTGCGGTTTTCCCTCGGAGCTTCGACATGGGGTCCTTCAAAAGGCGGGTCTTACAGTTCTTAAAAGGCCGGCAGCGTATCAGCACCACCTCTGGTGTTGCAGGTGTCTATGGGTGACGGTGACTACTTTCCATCAGGTGGCCCGTCTGCTCGTCTGCCTGCAATGGCATAAAAAAACGTAGGTGCAAGCAAGACACTGTACATTTTCTTTTAGCATGAAAGAGATAAGTTGATTGTTCAGGGCGGTCGTTGATTAGAGTGGTGGGTACTTACTAGTTGCACAAATAAACACGCAGGTACATATTTATCTACACTTAAGAGAGCGGAATGCGAAGCGAAGTTTCTAGCATTTTAGTCCTGTAGTTGACTAGCTGCTGTCCTTCAGCTGTACTAATTGTGTTATAATTTTCCTTGTGTTGGTGAACACCAGTGAATACCTTCAAAAACGAATGAGTTTTGTTAGACGCACTATAATGTATATGCATAGTAAATCAGTTTGCAAGTCAGTGAGCAGATTAGAACTGTTAATAAAATAATAATTAAACAATTAGTGGATATTTATAGCGCGATGCAGGCACAAACTAAGTAAAGCTTGAACCAGATAGGCAACTTATTGAATACAGTAATACTTTTATAAATTAAATAACCAGTCTTGAGCTAATAAAAAAATATATGTTTTCAGCTTTTACAGATATTGTTTACCATAAATTAACAAAGAGAGGAAACCCAGTTCTTGAGTATGGTGGTTATCGGTTTTACCGACGGAAAGGCACTGGGACCGCTTGTGGTCGGTGGGTTTGCCGCGCGAAGATCGGTTGTAAAGCTTACATCTATACTATTGACGATAAACCAATAAAACTAAATGACACGCATAACCATTAGGCAAGGCGGTTTTTTTAATAGTGTTAGTTTTTGTTTCGCAAATAAAAAGATTCTCATTCTCAGTTTTCTTTTCCTTTATTTATAAGTACTGTTAGCTGGTTTTGGGAATAGGACATCCCTACTGAGACCGAGCGACGAGTGACACCACTAGTCGAGAGGAGAGATGATGGCGTCGTAATGCGTAGTGGTATAAATATTGTTCGCCGGGTATTAAAGTAAAACATATTTCTAGTTTTAATCAATGAAGAGTTTTCGACGTAATAGTACAATTAAATAAATATTTCAACTGTTTCTTGTGTACATTTGTACAAAATACAAAATAGTACCAGAGAGAAAAAAAGTACCTGACGGAAGCGTCCCCAAGACGCTGGCGGCATTGCAACACTGAATAGCAATGTTAGTGCGCTGCGCCAGATACCCACCACCAACACTTGGGGCACTTTTATTTTTAGTATAATCATAAAGGAGAAACACAATATGTTTTGCCAGTCCATAATTGACGAAAGCATTTTGGTTTCTATTATGGTACGAGAGCTCGAATTCCGGCCATGCTACCCGTATTACATTTGGGACATTATACGATTTTGTATTTTCATATTTTTTCAGTGTTCGGATACAGTGTATCTAAAAGAGGGTTCCCTATGCTTATATACGGGGCGTATCGTTACTCACGACATAGTGGTTACACTGGAGGTAATCCAAAGTGTCGTTGGATTTGCGTTAGAGCATCGAGACATGGTTGCAGAGCAAACATTTATACACTGGGAGATGAGTTGGTGAAAATAAATGGTGTCCACAACCATTGACATTGACAGTTAAATATACAAATGAGATGTTTCATGGAACTATGGAGCCTACGCCAGGTCTATGTTCACCAATCTTAAATACAGCTTAGCAATGTAGAATTCGGTTTAAAATGTAATTTTTCTTCAATTCTACTTCGTTTGATTGTACATGGAAATTTTCTGGGTCAAAGAGAGCAACACAACACACCCAAAACATGGCGGACCGACATGACATGGACATGACGAAAAGTAGTAGAATTGTCATTTTGACAACTAACGATGTCAATTAGCATGACACTGCCACTTATTTATGTCAGCCACTGCGGTAAAACTTTCAATTAGCTGTCAAATGGCATGACACTGACACTTATTTGTGTCAGTCACTACGGTAAAACTGCCATGGCGGCGCCTTTTGGTAGTCACCACTACAAAAAATCAACCACTATTGAACATTGTTGTACAACGTACCTGTTTATTCATTTGTGAATGATATTTTAGTGGTAATCTTAATTATTTACCGCATTTTTCATACAAGTGTACATTGACCTGGCGCATTTTGAAACATCTCATTTACTCACACACTACCTCACCACTTTCACGCACATACACTATGAGAGTGCTCCTGTGAAACCCTGACTCTTATGAGACTCGTGTAATCAAGAGTACTCTCATAAGCACACACCCACCACTCTGTGCCGTACAGCATTTATATAAATAAAATATTTGTGTACCGTCTAAACTTATTCTTGTCATAGTACGATTTGTTATTATTGTTTAATTTAATTAATATAATATTGTATGCATTAATTTCTGGAAATATATAAGGGCGACCTAATAATAATATGTATTTCAGAATTCATGTTTGTTCGAGCACCCAATGGCCGTCAAGTTATTCGATACGGTGCAAACTATTACTCTCGATCCAGGTCCGTTCAAGAGGGTAACCCAAAGTGTCGTTGGGGCTGCGTAAAAAGAGCTACAGGTTGTCGTGCACATTTATTTACTTTTGACAATGAACTTGTCATTATTAGTAATTACTGTTGTGTCAATAAGTAGGTGAAAATGTTTTTTGTAGCTATTATAAACAGGTGATCGAAGGTAGGTAGGCCAGTCGCAAATAAACTTCACAAAGTGTGCACGTAACAGTGGTTTTCTTCAAAATAATATCCCGCAAGCTAAACTGAACCTTAGGCACATCAACATATGGTCCTTCGAGCCGGATTACTATCGAGCTACGGAGCTTCGGCCGGCCTACGAGAACAATAGACGCCGCATTCCTGAGCAGCGATAAGGATTTTGCATTTATATTCGCACCAAGATGACTTCTACGCAAGAATTGATCAATCTATTGGAAGATACGGCGGCACTTTTACAAAAAACACAAGTTAATCTGAAGAAATGTCCTAAATCAAGATTGACAAAAGGTTATGTAGAAACAAGAATCAAAGTCATAGAATAATACTGGCTAACATTTAAGTCGACGCATCATGATTTAGCTAGAATTACACCGAAAGAACAACGCATGATATTGCCTTATTTTGTAAACGAAGACTTTTACGTATACGAGGACTTGTACTTATGTTTGCTGGCGGAACTACGTGACATAGTGGCTTCGTTCAGCCCACCACCATTTGTACCTACTACCGGGACCTCTTCATTGCAGGAAATGCATACAAGTAGTAACCAGAACCAACTCGTGAGGCTGCCGAGGATAGAACTACCAAAGTTTAGTGGGAATTATGAGGAATGGTCCACATTCCAGGACATGTTTTTTTCATTGGTGCATGAAAACAAAGCAATTAGTGACGTGCAAAAATTGCATTATTTGAAGACGAGTGTTGTTGGAGAAGCTCAAACATTGTTGAAACATATCCAGGTAACACAACAAAATTATGAACAAGCATGGAATACTCTCAAGGCAAGGTATGGACACAAAAGATTAATTATCAACTCAGTCTTGAAGAAATTATTCAACCACAAAAAGATTTCCATTCAATCATCTGCTCAGATCAAGAATCTTCTAGACGTCACCATGGACTGTCTAAATAACTTGCAAAATATGAAAATACCTATCGACTCATGGGATCCTATAATCATATTTTTGGTCGTGCAAAAATTGGACCCTGAGTCCCATAAAGACTGGGAAGAATCTGCATACAAGGAAGAATCCGAATCGCTACCTACCTGGAAAGAATTGAAATCGTTTCTACAATCAAAATATCGAATGATCGAACTTGTTTCATCGACGGCGAACCCCCATGACAAATCTGTGAAGGAACATTCATGCCAAGTCGCTACAAACACTTCGTCATCTACCACCACGTCAAATACATCATCATCATCATCACCAACAAGCAGACAGTGCTTTTTATGCCAGGAAAACCACACTTTATGCCATTGCAAGGAATTCATCAAACTGCAACCTATAGAAAGAGAGGAATATGTGAAGAAGAACAACTTATGCTTTAACTGTTTAGTACCAGGACATGCAGCTTACCAGTGTCGGTTGCAGATGTCCTGTCGTGTATGCAGACGGCGCCATCATACGCTTCTACACCGGAATCAGGATCAGGATACTTCGGAATCATCAGGAACTACTCAACCGAAGGTATCATACCACGGCGTAGAAGAGAGAGAGGAACTACAGGTCAATACAATGATCGCGTCACATCAAAACAGTACTGAACCGAGCATAGGCGTAACACTACTAGCGACGGCAATGGTGACATCAAGAAACGAGCAAAACCACATCATTGTTCTTCGCGCGCTGGTAGACCAAGGTTCGCAGGCATCGTTTATTACCGAAAGGGCGACTCAAATGCTCAATCTTATCAAACAGCCAGCGAGAAGAAGTATCATTGGAGCGGGATCTTCAAGAACGAACGTCGATCACGTGGTACAGCTGCAGGTTGGTTCCCGATGGGATCCTAACTTCAAAATGGATCTGATACCGTATGTAATGAGGAAACCACTTACCAAGCAACTCCCCTCCAAAGCTGTGACTGTCAACCATTGGACACACCTAGAAGCACTCAATCTGGCAGATCCAAGCTACCATACACCAGGGCCGATTGATTTGCTTTTAGGCGTCAAAGAGTACGCACAGATAGTGCAACAACAAATAATCAAAGGTCCTCCAGGTTCTCCGTGTGCACAACTAACAAACCTCGGATGGATCTTGTTCGGAGAAATCAATTCAACGAACTGGCAAGATAAATCATTTCTGGTCCTTCGAAATCAAGAACATATCGATGAAAAGCACAAAGATCATAAGAAAACACAAACAAGAGAAGAAGAATCATATGAAACTGTCTATCAAGAAACACACAAAAGACCAAATGAAGGAAGTAACATAGAAAAGCTATCTTTCAAAACTGATGAAGACCGAAAATCACCTGAAAAAGAGACCAAAGATATAGCAAAAAACGGACTACTCCAATTAGAAAGAAAATTCAAAGGAAATCGACAGCCAAAGAAAGATTACACAAAGGTTTTGAAAGAAAATGTAATACCAAAGCACAAGAAGGAAATATCTGAAACGGAAAGAAAGAAAGAGAAAGAAGTGTACTTACCTCTCCATGCCGTAGTCCGTGATGACAAGGAAACTTCGAAGGCACGCGTCGTATTTGATGCTTCCCCAAAGAACTCAATTCTGTTTCATCGTCCTCAGTTTCAAGATGATCCCAGAAACCTTACCATGAGATGGAGAAGGAAACATGTTTCTTACGCAAGGGAAACTCAGATGATGGACAGGCAGCTTCTAGAAAGAAAAAGATACACTGACAGCAAAAGAAAAGAGCCTACAACTAAAATTAGAATGAAGAAAGTACCAATAACAGATTTTGAAAACGTAGACCAAATACATGTAGATCGATGGCTTGGTAAAAGAAACGCTAAAATGAAACCTGTACAAGTTGACAACGATGCCTTTAGGCAAGCGTATGAAGCAGAGACTTACCTTAGATCAGAGACTAAAAGCGGAAAAGTCAGAACAAGAATCAAAGCATCAAAATCCGAACAAGACATGAGAATACCTACGACAGAAATGTATGATATCAACAGCAATCAGTTGTACCATGTCCCATCAGAAGCAAACGCAGATGATATCGAAGCCAGGCATTTTACTTGCTGATCTAAATACTCGGAGTTGTGGTGGAAGAGCTCAGCACGGCTATCTGAAAAAGAAACAACATTAAAACACACAGAAGTAGAACCTATAAACTTGAAAATAAGAAAGAAGAAAATACAGATTAATCTTAATATACAAAACAAAACCGAAACCATGAAGAACTTACCGTCACAATTTGACCAAGTTGAAAACCTAAACGAAGTGATGAAGATTATTGCCTACTGCAAAAAGTTTGTGAATTCAAGAAGAAGATTAGGAGACATAGAGAAAAGAAGACATAGAAGAAAGCTTTAATAGAGAAGTGTTAGAAAAAGCAATGATGGCATGCATTAAGTTAATACAGGAAGAAGAATATAGTGATGAAATTGACAGAATAAGAAGAAACAAACCAATGAAGGGAGACAGTAGTAAAAAAAACTTACCTTAACAAAGATGATACCCTCAGGGTGGGCGGTTGTCAACTCTCGATGAACACACCAAACATCCTATAATTCTGTGAAGCAAGAACCAATTAATGAGCATGATTATAGTCGATGCACACAAGCACACTGCACGCAGGTGTTCAGCTACTTACGTACCAATACTGGATCTCCAATACCACTTACTATTCTTCCAATTGATACCGAATATGCGTTGAAAAATCTATTTTATTATGTTATTTCTAATAGCTATTCAAATCGTGTAATGATGATGAAACTTATCTAATGTTTATTCGTAGATACCTATACCCTGTAGAAATAAAGTGATCTATAGGTAGAATACGAACCTTTTGTTCCTCATGTTTTGTTATGAAGTTCACTAAGATTTTGTTATTATTTCATTTTGTTCAAATAACTACTTACCTTATGATTAGGCTTAGTGGATATCTTACCTACTATATTTAGTATTCGCCTAGGCTAGAACTTATGTTTACCTATACTATTAGTTGCGTGCTAATGTATTGTATTAGGTAGATATCAATTAATAGACATTGTTGTAGAATCAATCTAGCATGTTTATAAGTTTATTAAGAAAAGGACTGATCGTCCTTTTGGTGGGCGGTATGTTGTGTCAATAAGTAGGTGAAAATGTTTTTTGTAGCTATTATAAACAGGTGATCGAAGGTAGGTAGGCCAGTCGCAAATAAACTTCACAAAGTGTGCACGTAACAGTGGTTTTCTTCAAAATAATATCCCGCAAGCTAAACTGAACCTTAGGCACATCAACAATTACCATAACCATTTATAATACCTATGTATTTTCTGTAGCAGGTTTTAATAAAGTACTTAAAGAAGTGTAAGCAGTGATTTTTTAATGATTATGAAGTTCTAATTTAATTATAGGTTATCAGTATAATATATTCCGCGTGTAGGTATATAACATGTCAAGATATACAGATTAGAGTACCTATTGAATACGGTTATGGGTTCGATTCCTTTCATTTCTGTGAGGAACATAAATGTTTGGTTTGTTGCTTGAAACCCACTGGTTCTATTATGAAGTCAGGTCATATATAAATGTTTTTTTTGTCTGTGATCATTGTATTTCTCAAATTGTTACTTTTAATTAACAAAAAATTATAAGCGTTATATCTGGTTATTCTGGTTTGTTTAGTTTGCCGCTGTGTTAAATGTCCACCAATGTTGATTGATTTAACTCAAGTCAATTAATAATTATATTATACAGGTTGTATATTTTCAGGTCGCAAAGTTAGTTTCACTTTATCCCAAAAGGGACGACCACTTCTCCAATACGAAAGTAATCGATATCATCGACACAGTAACTACGTCAGGGGAAATCCCAAATGCCGTTGGGTTTGCACAAAAACTCACCACGGCTGCAGAGCAGCGATTATTACATACAACAATGAATTGTTCAAAATAAATAATAAGCATAACCATTCATAGCATATTTTAATTGAAAGTACTATTGTATTTTTATAAAACCTATATCGTTCAGTAGATAGCTGTTTCATATGTGTTCTGTACACAGAAGGATACTCGCCAGACTATAACACTGCTCGCTCTTATATCTATAAAGTAAACGTCATTTTATTAAGTTTATTAGTAACTTAAAAATATCTCCATTGACTTTAACATCGAATTAAATCCAAATCTGTAATCTTTGGTCCAACCTTTGCATTGTTTATTTGAGAGCATTGGTGGGCTAGTGGTAGCGGCCCCGCCTTCCGATCCTAAGGTCGTGGGTTCAAATCCAGTCGTGTACCAATGAGTTTTTCTGCCCAAAAATTTATGTACACTATGCTAGTGCTCTCAAACGGTGAAGGAAAAACATCGTGAGGAAACCGGCATGTCGTAGAACCTAAATAGTTCGAAAATATGTATCAAGTGCACGAAAGGAGCCTCTTCGAGGCGCACTTAAAATCCTTTCACCACACTTGGTTCGAAAGAACCAGTGACACGATAGTATAGTATATTGTTTATTCATATTTAAATATGTATGTATTTTATCCATTCACTTAGGTTTCATGACTTTTGATAAAACAGCCGTGCTTCTGCTTATCCATGATATTTCATTTCCATGATATTCAAATCAACTTCGCAATACTTAATGAATCACAAAATGTTTTATTCTAGAATACGCATTCGCGGTTTCCCAGAAGGGTCATCCTATAATTCAACATGGAGAATATCGCTACTCACAGCATAGCAAGTACAGGCTGAAAAGGAAATGCCTCTGGACTTGCATCAAATGGTGCAGTGGCTGTCGGTCTTCTATCTTTACTATTGATAATGTCATTGTTAGACAGAATAAGGCACATAACCATTAATTTAACACGTTAGTTGGCAACACTCGATTTTCCTACAGATATGATTGAAGAATTGAAATTGTTAAAAAATCATGAATGAATTTTATTGATATAAACTTAAAAAATATGTGGTAAAATGTTACAATCTATAAAATACTTATATAAATTAAATGTACTTACCATGAACAATTAATATAGAATTAAAATTATATTGTCTGGGAATCATTTATAATATTCTGAATTTGATAGATAGAAAATACCGTTTTAGCATTATCTTCAAGATAACTTATGTAAAGGGTTGTGGAGAGAGCTATTCTGGAAGTGTTATTGTATAGTTTTATGGTATAATCAGAAGTAATGCCGGAAAGTTGGTGGACTGTGTGGGCTCAGAATCTTTCTTTCTGGAAATGTATAGGGGAGGCTTAATCCAGCAGTGGAAATTTTCACGATAATTATGAACCTTGTGTATTGTGGAAAGATGTGTCCAAGAATTGAATAGGACACTATAATCTGGGCCTCTTTAAGGCGTTTGAAGAGGTGTCTTCTAGAATCTAGACAATCCTGGTCCATCGTCGGCTACATCGTCGCTTACCATCAGGTGAGATTGTAGCCAAAGGATGGTCGATATATAAAAAAAATGGGCAATAAAATCAAAGTGGCGTAATCCTCCAGTAGAAAAAATAAGAAAAATTGTGTATCGTTTCAGAATTTTCATTTACAGTATCACAAAAAGGTATGGTTATCCTTCAGTATGGAAGATACCGGTACAATAGACATAGTGCGTATAGGAATGGGAAGCCAAGATGCCGTTGGGTCTGCGTTAAAGGTAGCTCTGGTTGCCGAGCATCGATCATCACTTTCAATGATGAAGTGGTGTCCATCAACGGAACCCACACTCATTGAACTGTTCAGTCGTTTTGAGGAGAAAATGGGTTTGGACTTTGGTGAAAACTAATTGACATCTTCTACGTTATGATAAGTAGTTACAGCAATAGATAACAAATTAGGTATACACGCGCTAGATAAAACAATTGGTCAACTTGTGACGATTGATCTTGAGCAAATCTGAAGACTCGAATGGGAATTGAACCGCGTTTTTTTTTCATGTTGATTATTGTAATCAAAAAAGGACCTAAACATAGTCCATAGACACTTTATATATATACACTATAAATATTAAATATATATACTATAAATATAAGAGAGCTATTAAAGAGACAAGATAGATATATAATTATATCTATCTTGTCTCTTTAATAGTATCTATTAATAAACTATTTGCTCGTTGTTTTGTACCTCTAGGGAAACAGACGTGATTTTATGTAATATACTCGCAAGTTCACAGTTCAATTTTTTTATTAAGGATAAGAATAGTATACATAAATATTTTTAGAATTTACGTTTACTATATCGCAAAGAGGTAAAACCCTTACCAGCAAGGGGCGTACCGATTCAATAGGACTCAGTACAACTACATACATGGAATCCCCAAGAGTCGATAGTTGTGCATACGCCGTCGGCAGCGATCATAACAGTTAATAACAAAATATTAAGCGTTTATAAAAAACATAATCACTGACTATAACATTCATCATCTCATCATCATTAACCTCAATCCATAATTGTATCAAACATGGATATACTAAATTGGCACAAGTAATATTCTTATTAAATATCTAAGGTAGAATAATAATCGACAGTAGAACATAAGTAAGTTTTAAGATGATTGATAAAAAAATGACGTTTTCAGTATTTCGGTTTTCCCTTTCCCAAAAAGGGCAAAAGTGCATCCAGCATGGTCGGTTCCGGTTTTGTCGGCATGGAGGATACAAAAAAGGTGCACCAAGATGTCGCTGGGTCTGCGTTAAGTGGAGTCGAGGCTGTAGAGCATCACTTAATACAGCACTCGATGAAATAATACGTGTTAATGGAACACACAACCATTAGTACTTTTATATAATTCAATATTTCTGTATAAATATAAATATGTAGACGAGGAGTCTTTAGGTGATTTTAAATAATGTAATTGAGTATTATGAGATCTATAATATAAAAATTTGAGTCAGTAACAGTTAGATATTCGCTTTTGTTCCTGAACTCTTCAAATTAAAATATTAATTTAACCATTTTATTTTGTTATGTAAATATGCGTTTATTTTATCCAGTCCTACTAGTAGTTCGATTATTTAACTGTTTCGACATAAATATTCCAAATTATTACTAATCAGTCGAACATTTTGGGAACGCAGATTTAGTTTCAAATATAACTACTATGAATATTACGGTACAATCAAATGGGAAAAGTACTGAAATGATGAATAACTGGAAATTTACATAAACCTTATTTTAGTTGATGAAGATAGTCTTGACTTTAGTGCTGAAAGCCTCAGAATTATAATTGACGTGAAAATTTTAGGTTTTTATAACAATAGATTTTGAATGAAGTAAAATCAGAGTAGACTGAATAATATGCAGTCGGTCGTTCCGTGAAGAATCATCACTTGTTTATTACAGCGTTTACATTTGCCATATCTCAAAGAGGGCAAACACTAATCCAACATGGAAAATACCGGTTCAATCGGCACAGGAAAGAGTTAGTAGGGCAACAATGCCGATGGATTTGCGTGCGTTGGAGTCGGGGATGTCGCGCGTCGGTCTACACTTTAAAAAATGAAATAACATATGTACGTGGGACACACAATCATTAAGAGGGCATCACACAGGCGACTCTCCATACAAACGTAGTCCCCTATTTCCTCCCTGGATAATGCCTCTAGAGTAACCATTTTTTCTCATAAAATCCAGATCTGCTATACACGTGCTCGTATGTTTTCCTTTTGGTTACTCTAGAGGCATTATCCAGGGAGGAAATAGGGGACTACGTTTGTATGAAGAGTCACCGGTGTGATTCCCTCTTAAGGTCATTCATAGAGCTAGCTCGCTGCTGAGCTCCTACTGAGCATGTTTTCAGTGCTAACTCCTCTGTAAATAAAAGAGGTAGAAGTATACTGAAAAAACAGCATGAATCTCTAACAGGTCGTCTTTTTTCTGGCTGTTTTTAATATTTTTTTATCGTCGTATTTACTAAATAAAATATTCACGAATGGAAACAAAAAAGGAGATATACATTTGCAACTCCTCCTAAAGTTGATATTGTTTATTTTTTCGGTTGACACCAATAGATAGATAATTAAGTCATAGAATTAATGGCCGTTTTATTATAAAAAAGCGAAAGAATATAATTTTTATAAACTAAAATCACAAATCCTTGAGGGTGTTATTAATAATCCTGGCGTAGCGTTGGACTAGTTAATCCGTGTTTTGTCTCTTGCATTGACATGCAATTGTCAACTCGAACAAATGTGACAAAACACGATTTAACTACTCCAGCGTTGCGCCAGGATTATTAATAACACCCTTAGGTCCAATTTCACCGTTAAACGCGTTTAACTAAACTCGTTTATATGTACGTACACAAAAGAAATGCAACGACATTGACAGGTCTTTAAGCGCGTTTAGAGAAAAATGTACCAACTGAATGCTTAAGCGAGTTTAAACGTCAGTAGAACGCGTTCAATTTCAACGGTGAAATTGGACCTTAGTGTTTTGCCAGGCGCGGTATTGTTGAGGAGTGGTGGGTTGAATACGAACGAAACTCTCAAAACCATTGGGTCAGGGCGGAACCTTAAGGCGAAGATCACCGTCGTTCTTCTCGCTCGCACATTTTTGACTGAGTTTATTTATAGAAAATAACGAGAAACAATCTTGAGTGTAATCGGACGTGCGTGACCTACGAGGCATGGCTTTGTTATAGGCGATGGTTACCACTTAACACCAGGTGGGCTATGGCATATGGTGGCATATGCTTGTTCCATCAGCAATTAACATTAAAAAAAAAAAAAAAAACGATTCTTGCTCGTTTTCCTGCTTAAAAGTTTGCTTAATTGGTTTTCGTACTTAAGTATACTGTGTGCAAACGGATTGAACACAAGAGTGATGAATTATGTAAGGAAGTTTTACATTTTGCAAAAAGTCAAAGCGTGTGAACGAGAAGTTGTTTCGCGGAATTCGGCGTCTTAACGTCTCTAGAATCTCTAGCTAGACTAACGAGATTTGTATTTACAGATTGAAAATATTGTTTTTCTAGTTTCATATCGCCTTGTAATACATTGATATAGGTTGTAGATATGACTTTGGATTCGATCTTGAATATAGTCAAATATTGGCATAGTCTAGTTCGGCAAGTTTATCATGCGCACTTGATGTGCGGGCAGGTTTTTCCGCAAGTAGGCCGCTAGCGGGCCCTTTTTGCGTGACCCTTGACACGTGTTGCTCGAACTTTTTTAGATTCTACAACACGCCGGTTTCCTCACGATGTTTTCCTTCACCGCTTTTGAGAGTACTGGCATAGTGCACATAAATTTTTCGACAGAAAAACTCATTGGTACACGAGTGGATTTGAACCCACGACCTTCGGATCGGAAGGCGGGGGGGCCACTACCACTAGACCACCAGTGCTCTTTTGGCATAGTCTATCTATACAATTATAATTTGCAATAGTCAAATATAAAATTCACCTAAATGTTTTCAGTCAAACTAAAATCACAACAAAAGAAGCTATCCTACAAGGTTAATTCGAAAAAAATGACACGACAAGAAGAAAAACCAGCATTTACTTTTACAGTATCAAGAAGAGGTCAACCCATCATCCAGTGCGAGAATTTCCGATACAGTCGGCATGCGTTAATTAGCAAAAAAGATGCGCTCAAAAGCCGATGGTTGTGCGTAAGATGGAGCAAGGGCTGTCGAGCTTCAGTCTTAACTTACGAAAATGAAGTTGTTTGGGCACGCGGGACGCATTGCCATACATGAGACATGCAATTTGAAATTAGCTTTTCTTTAATGTATTGATTCAATTCATTGTCTGTACGCATGCTGTAAATGTAATAACACTTGACTGTATAAAATGTTAGCAATGTATCTCTGGAAAACGTATTAGTATATTATGTTGGAATTCAATAAATAAATAAATTCACCTATCTAGTACTACGAGTACTTACCGAACTACTAAAAACTAAATAAATCGTATTAAATCAAATCCTTTATTTATTTAGATTATATTTTATTAAAAAAAACTAGCTTTGTGATAATATACATTCTGCTCTTAAATAGTTTGATATAACGCTGTCTGGAAGATATAGTTTTAAACGCGCTTTGTAAAATAACTATTTTTAATTTCTGTAATTTCATTTATGTGTATATAGCCGTCTATCGAAGCTCCAATATATGTATTCTAAGCGTAAAAAATGTTGTCCCTAACCATATTTAATTTTTCTTCCATAGATAGGAACGCGCATTTTACTCTATCCAAATGCGGCAAGCCGGTGATGATCTTAGGTGGCTTCAGACACAACAGGCAGAAACCGAAGAGCATCAACCAGAAGACCACGAGATGGCGATGCAGCAAATGGTCCACGACCCAATGCCGAGCCACCGTTATTACCATCAACACGCAAATTGTAAATGTTATCAATAAACATAATCATCCAGCTCTATCAGACTGTAACAGCAAAAAAGCCAAAAAAAAACAGCGTGAGCAAGAGTAAGAAGTCTAGTGCGTCGCTGTGCAAACTAGACCTAAACAGTAGTAGTAGAGCTCTTTGTGAATGGTTTGTCCAGGGAAGCACTACCACCATGCCTATTTCTCACGTGGAGCAGTATTGCTGTGTTTCGGTTTGAAGGGTGTGGGTGCCGATGAAATTACTTGCACGTGAGGCTGAATATCTGTATGCCTCAAGTTGATGGACGCAGGGCAGTGCATCGTGGGGCACGTTCTACGAGGCAATGCTTTGTTAAAGGCGATCTTTAGCAACTTAACATCAGACGGACCGTATACTTGTTCCATCAGCTACTCGTATAAAAAAATCTAACTAAAGGGCTTATATTACAATTGTACCAGATCCTAAAATTGATTCTCATTATGAAAGTAGGTAGGTATAGTTTAGCTGGCGACACACAAATACAAATAAGTTTTTGTTTTTTTAATTAGTGATTAAACAAACTTACCTGTAAGTGAAGTTCTATCACAATTATATTTCGTGCGTCCTCGATATTAGTAACCTGAAAAATAACTTTTATTTAAATATTCACATATCGAGGACTTAGCACGAAGTATAATTTTATTGTCATTTATAAAGAGATGAGACATAAAAAGAAGACAATATAAACATTTTACAGTTTGACAATATGAGTAGGCTCAGCACTAATTCTGTGCAACATACATACATAGATGATGCAGAGGGAAAACAAGTTTTCCTCTGATGAATCATGTGATTATGCTGCGTATATCGAGTTTAATGTTTTTTTCTGTGTAGCCCAACGTGGTTCATTAGTCAGCCTATACGCTATTGGTAATTCTGCTTAGATTGGTAAGTAAGGTCTATACCTTACTTACCAATCTAAGCAGAATTACCTACCGATTTTAATTAATATCGGACTATTCCGATATTTCTAGTAGTAAATGTACAATCATGACATACTCTATTATAGCAGACGTTCTTAAAATCATTAAATCAATTGGTTGTTATTTATTTTTTAACTGTATTTGTTCTTCCTTCGTTTTGTGATAAATATAATTTTCACTTAAAATGAAATTTCAAAATTTAAAAACAACTGTTTTGCCTCTGAACAGCTGCCGTAGCACACTTAACAACTGTTTAGCTACAGTGGGGCCACATATATAGACGGTGACTACTTTCCATCAGGTGGCCGGTCTGCTCGTCTACCAGCTTTGGCGTAAAAAAAACATATTTGCCTGACCTATATTTGAATGATTGTATATAATATGCAATCATTCAAATATAGGCCAGGCAAATTTTTTATGGTTTACAGTACCTATCTACTTTTATTAATCTTGATGACATACAATGTGCAGGCAAAACTTGGATGAGATTAGCACAAGACCGTCAACAGTGGCACATACAGAGAGTGGCCTATACCCAGCAGTGGGTGAAGTCGGGCTGTGGATGAATGTTTAATCTTGGTCACATTTCGAAACATTTTGTTCCAGTTCAGTATGTTACTTCGAAATTTGGTAATACGGCCATACTTGCGTATGGTGAACGTTTTTATAAACAGAAGTTTACCGCTACCACGGCAAGAACACAATGGCGATGTATCAAATGGACGAAAAACAAATGTCGGGCGCACATCATCACTGTTAGAGATCAGCTTGTTTACTTTTATCTTAACCATAGTCACGGGGAGAAAGTCTAGGTGATATTCCCACACGCAGTAGATGCGCCCTCAAATCTCTTATTTACTAATAACTACTCAGAACCCTTTGAGGGTGACCAAGGAGTAGTCTGAAGCACGCACGCTCATTTGGCATATTTTAACTTTTTTGTGTTTTGGACATCCCTACTGAGGCCGGGCAGCGAGACACATCATTATCTCGTATAGTCTAGTCGGGATATAAAAAATGGCGTCGTGATGCGTAGATGATTATTTGCCGTGTTATAAAGATAAACAGAGTTATTGGATAGTTTTCACTTAAATATCATTATTTTATAGGTACTTTAGAAGTTAAAAACTCAGTAAATAAAATAGTTATACTAATTTATATTAAGAATAGATAATTTATTATTTTTATTGACAACGGGATATTTACCATGATTTATGAGTTTCATTGTTTCCTGATGTTTCGAGATCTTGTGTAGAAACATAATTAAGAAGAAATATCAAAAAGAAATTATTAAGAAAGCTCTAAGTGTACCAATTTTGTGTGAAAATAGGTCTGTCAATATTTTACAGAAATACAATACGTTAGATATTTAACTCACTTTTGTCTTTCTTCTTTTTCAGCTTTAATTACAACTTCTCAGATGGGGAAACCTGTGCTAGAACTTGGTGGGTACAGATACAACTACTTGCCGTCGTATGGCGCAAGTATAAAAAGTAGTACAAGCAGATGGAGATGCTGCAAGTGGACTTCGTGTAAATGCAGAGCTGTTGTGATAACGCATGATGGACAAGTACTCTTCATAAAGAATGAACATACCCACTGAAATTGCTGCTGACTATTCTTCTTCTTCAAGAAAAAGAAAAAAAGAAAGAAAGGGGGTACGATTTCCATACAAACTTAATTTACACAACTATGGGCGAATAAAGTATTAATGTACACTGAAATAGCTGTAACAGGCTTGTACAGTGGTCCTTATTACCGGCCAGTCATATAAAGTTGGAGTGTCAGCCGTTGGTCGTGGCAGTTGGGGCGTGTTTTAAGCTCATTCACGTATTCAATGCCGAGTACCCGTTAGAAAGAATGACGAAAAAAATTACTTTTTTGGTTTTTTATTAATATTTCTGTTATCCTACAGTTTTCTCCAACTTTATATAACTGGCCGGCAATAAAGACCACTGTAACATTCTATTACAGCTATTTCAGTGTACATGTTTACTTTGTTTGCCCATAGTTGTGTAAATTAAGTTTGTATGGAAATCGTACCCCCTTAAGGATTAACTTATTAATTAATAGAATCTGCCCATTTGGACAATGGCAATGTCAAGTGAGGATATATAACTTAAATAAAATAGTTCTAGTCAAATCAGTCAATAGAGCAAGTCGGCCTTCATTGACTTTGAAGAAAATGGTGGTGTTTTTCTTCAAAACCATCGGAAACATTTTCGTTAAAATCAGGATATCAAAGAATACACATTCATTCCAACTGCTCGCAATGTTGGTTAAAATACCACCCAAATTATGAAAAAGAATTCAAAATAACACCAAAAAACAATAAGATTACAACAGTAACAATAAGATTGGATGACGGCAATCTTTACAATTGTTTTCACTGTATCAATTCTCTTGAAATTTATATTTATTATAATTAATTTATATATTATGCTGTTCAATTGTAATGTTATTGTAATTTGATGTACATAATGTATTATACTTACCTACTATTTATAAACACGAATGACTTGTGTGAACGTGCATCCCACAGCTGAAATCACTTCCCCTTACTCTCTTAGGTTTACTGGAAGAAAACTATTTATTGTGAGCTCGTTTTATGTTAGAACTTATTTATATATTGTGAGCGTATACTAAAATTATAAAGAGGAAAGATTTGTATTTTTGTTTGTAATACACATTAATGAAAAAACAACACAAAAATATATGTATTGTGTATGTTTGTAATGAATAAACTCAAAAACTACAGTGCCGATTTCAAAAATTATTTCACCATTGGAAAGCCTTGATTCACCCTGAGTAACATAGGCTTTATTTATTTGTTTAAAAAATAAATGTCCACCCGTGTGAAGCGAGGACAGGCCGCTAGTATTAAAAAAAAATGTCACACGTATAACATTTTACTAGTATACATTTAACCCTGATTCAAAATGGGTACTGGCACTTTTGGATTCTAATGTTACGAGTATTTCTACACTTTTGTCTGATGGTAATAGATACTGAAAAAATTAACACTTATCTTACTTTCAGAGCCAAAATTTTCCCTGACAAAGTTTGGCAAACCGGTCATGTTGTTTGGCGGGTACAGATTCAACTTAAACAACAAAACGACTGGTTCGAAGAGGCGGTGGACTTGTTCGCGAAACGGCGCAAGAGTCTGCAAAGCTTACGTCACGACTGTCAATAGTAAAATCGTGATGGTTAATAATGAACACACACATGCCCGTGGGCAGCCTCAGTCTATGTGTCTGACCAATCAGCCTACGGCGGTGTCAGGGTGTTTGCCTCCTATTGCTCATGCACATTTATTCCGCGCTCAATCGTTCTACTTGTCGGATCAAACTCCAGCTTCTCTTGGGTATAGGCCTCCTCTAGCTCACTCTAGTTTATTTAGCGCTCAGTCGATCTATCTATCTAACCAGCCCCCGGCACGCTCTGTTATTATGCCTCCTCGATCACATACCAATTTTTTCAGCGCTTAGTAAGTATAATCATGCATTTTATAGTGAAACTTAAAGGGAAAACTTTTTTTCTATTAATTACTCGTGGTTTACACTTTAAACCTATTTAAATTACAAGGATATTCACGCACGCAGTAAAAGATTTACTTTTCGTAACTTTCAATATGGTAATGGTATACTGCAAGGACAAATCTATATATATAAAAAAAAAAACTGTATTGCTCTTGGTCACGCTGAACGGCTGGGCCGATTTGGCTGAATATTGGTAGTGAGGTAGCTTATATTAGAGCCAGGAGACGGACATAGGATACTTTTTATCCCTTATAACGGGAATGGTGCGTAACGGGATAAAGGGCGAGCGAAGCCGCGGGCGGCCGCTAGTACTCAATAAAACTCATCAAAGACTTTACGTGAGACATGCTTTGTTGCTGTGTAAGTACAGTCAGCGTCAAAAGTAGATTGACATTTCCGGTTTGTGAAGTTCGAATATTTCTAGACTAGCTCACTTTAGATTGAAATTATGAGGTCTATTTGAAAGTCCACCAAGAGCCACCACTATCTTTAAATTGAAATTGGACGGAGAATTTAATACTTTATTAGTTTAAATTTAGATTTTAGTTAGAGCGCTGGTGGCCTAGTGATAGCGGTCCCGCCTTCCGATCCTAAGGTCGTGGGTTCGAATCCAGTCGTGTACCAATGAGTTTTTCTGCCCAAAAATTTATGTACACTATGCCAGTGCTCTCAAACGGTGAAGGAAAACATCGTGAGGAAACCGGCATATCGTAGAACCTAAAAAGTTCGAAAATATGTGTCAAGTGCACGAAAGGAGCCTCTTCGAGGCGCACTTAAAATCCTTTCACCACACTTGGTTCGAAAGAATCAGTGACACGATAAGAAGAAGAAGAAGTTTAAATTGCAAATCTACGTTTGATGCTGACTGTTCTTGTATCATTTTGAAAGATTTTAAATGTGCATTCGCAACGTTTTAGTGCATCAACTGGCCCTACCTAATATTTTTAAGCAAGCTTTATTTCTTCACATCTTTACTCTCACTTAAGTAATTATTCAAAAACTGAAATCTTATTGGAAGGTTCTTGTGTATTTCGTAACATTTGTTTCGTGAAACTTTTCATTGAAATACTTTGTAAAATGTAGGCTTCGATCTCAATTATATTAAAGTTAGTTAGACTTATGCAATAAAAACCATTGAATTTCTAGTCATTTGTTCAATATAAAATTTTCTATACTTAGTGATTTCATTAAATATTTCATAATATGTCATTATTGATTGAATCAAATGACACATTGATATACGTGTTTTGATACCTAGTCTATTTAACTCGTAATTTGTATTGATCTCAACTGTACTATTTTAGCACTTAAGTTTTATTATTACGGCCCTAAATATAAGATTAAAAATATGTTTATAATAGCCACCTTTAAATAAAAAAATAACATTAATCTTTTCAAGTAACTCGAAATATTCATCAAATTTTGTACCTGACCGTACTTATTTTTCATTCTCAACCTAAAATAATTGTTTTTTTATAAGTACGAATTAGAATAATTATTTAATTCTTTATTGCACCAAAAACAAGTTACAACAGAAGAGCTATAATTAAGTCTCTCTATCCTCCAAGGTTTGCTGGTAGAAAACTCTATTTAGGGTTAAGCTCGCCCCTGTACATGCCCGCTTCATAATTTTTATCTATCATCTGTATGTGTGTACAATAAAGAATAAAGAGCTTAATGCTAGTCAGTATTTTCTACCAGCATTTTATATTTTTTTAAATATTGCTACACTGAAACTAAGCACAAATGTTTTCAGGGGATCCAAGACCTGTTTTTACAACATCACGACATGGGAATCCAGTGCTTATTCTAAACGGATACAGATACAACAAGAACAACCGAAGTGTGTTCCCCAGGGCCTACTGGACTTGTCCTAGACTTCGCGGTGACAAGAAGTGCAGGGCATCTGTGACCACATATGCAACTCATATTGTAAAGGTGAAAGACTTGCATAACCACTGAAAGTTTATTATTTATACAACATGGATGGAACACGTATTTGGCACACCTGATGTTAAGTGATAATAACCAAATCACTGCCTTGGAGGTCTCGTCATAAACGTACCCTACGACACACTGCTCTGCGTTCATCAACTTGAGGCATATGTTCAGCCTCACGTGCCAGTAATTTTACCGGCATCTGAAACACAACGATGCTGCTCTAAGGTAGAAATAGGCATGGTGCTAGTACTTCCCCGGACAAGCCCTACACAAAGAGCTCTACTAGTACGAGTTTTTAATTAGTGTTTCCTTGTCATTGTGTAATATAAATAGTAAGTAGTTAATTTTTGTTGAAATTGTATTATAACAGTTTACTGGTAAATATGTTAATTATGTTCTGACAATCGTTACCTAGATACTTTAAGTAGGTATATGTTTAATTGTAATGACCGTCGTGTGAAACTAGACCTAGTAACTTTCTTTAATAGCTTGGAATATTATTGTTATTTACCTGTTAAATATTTAAATTATTTAGCTTCGATACTCCAAATATCCCAAGATCAAGGATTTTTAAAATATCCTTGCCCAAGATGAGTGTAAATAAAATTTCCTGGAAGGGATCGCTTCGTTGACAAAGATTTCTTACTTGTCAAATGTTTTTGTGGTTTTTATGTAAAGAGTTTTCTATATTTAACGTTCCTGGTGTCCTGTGATGCAATCTACTAAAAATAAGTTCAAATCAATGTTATTTGAACTTTTAAATTAAATAGTTATTTGTGGAGTACAAAGAGTTTTCTATCACCCATCTATGCATTAAAGATCCAGGTGATCTATGATGCGCAATAATCCAGGCAAAACGGGTTAAATGAATAATCTATTCAAATCAGTTACATTGCGTCTGCATTGTGTAATTCCGGGCAGTGCAGAGCGATCGATCATCCGGGTAGAGAGGCAAGGGGGGACTGGGGTGACTGGGCCAGTCGCGCCCATCCGCACCCCAGTATCCGGGCGAAGCTGTTGCTCCGGGGGCAACAGGTCTGTGCTTGTTCAACGCATCTTCTAGAATGTAGAAAACCGCCTTATTGTACCGCGTACGCGTTCCTCTTGCTATGAATTCGGGTATCGGTTCGAATGAGTACTTGGGCTGTTGATATCGCGCGCGCCATTGTTCGTGAAAAATGTTTCCCTGTGCTATAGTTAGAATGACGGGTTTGCGCTTACGCGTTTCTTTCACAATTTGTCGTGATAAAAATAGTTATTTTACGTCATCGAAATCTATGATTCATAGGGATAATTCTAGCGCCCGTTCTTTGTATTTGTTTTATTTATTTGTTGCTTGTCTTTGTTATCGGTTATGTTAATCAAATTTATTCAAATTAAAATGTACATAGGTTCATTTTGCTATTGTTTTCCGAGCAGATGTGATGCTAAAAATCTATTGACACTTTTATTTATATTTAAAGTGGCACAAAATATTATTTCGAAAACCTGAGTCATTCATGTATTGATAAAGTGACCTGTACTTTAGCTAGTGGGTTCTTTCTATCAGAGAATCTTATTGCAGGTGACAATGAAAATTAAATATACAGAACATTAAACAAATCACCGTGGTATGCACAGTCTGATACGTTTCGAGTACTTACATATGTACATATATCGGTGCGGCAAGCCTTGTTTATTGATTTTGTTGCCTTTGTATACTTTATTTACTTAGGCATCTTAACTCTGTTACTTTACCAAGCAATCATTTACTGCGCTTTAGGTTTTGAGTTTGATTCCCATCAAGAACAAACATTTGTGTGATGAACATGAATGTTTGTTGTGTATTTTTATCTTATTATTTAGTAAAAACATGTTTTTACCATCGTGTGTAGGCGTGTAATCTTCAATCACAACAAGAGCTTTTCGGAGGCGGCTGTTCTTTCACCACATTGGTTATTTCACAAGCGCAACTCTCTGAAACCACACCTTACCCAGTCATTGACCTAACGCACTTGCGTCAGGCGTATCCAGGTCACCTGACCTAGATCAATCTAGGTCGCTGAAGGCTTGTAATAGTATCACTTGAAATGCAAATGATGGCGGAATAAGCTCATAATTTATAAGAGTTTTATAGAAAAGAAAAAAATCTCAAAAGTAAGCTTTATGTCCAGAAAAGACAGAAACAAAAATAACATGCATATTTTACTGACATTTCCACAAAAAAATCCAAATTCTACTAGGTACAGGCACCTATTCAAATATTATTGGCAAAACAGATTGCTTTAAGATTGGTTTAGTCCGTACTTTTATTGTGATATACAGAGTGGCCGGTTTAAATTCAAATTGAGTTACACTCCAAGTAAGTGATTAAACTTTTCTTTGGAGGCTGAAAGGTATCACTCCTCAACGGCGTTGGTTAAAACTAATAGGATTTTAAAATCAATATTATCAGTCTTAAGTCCACAGCTGAACATAAGCCATTTTTAACATTATACGATTGTAAGCCCTCTCCATTCATCGACTTTCTAGGGTCTACTACATTATCATCAGTTCATTAGGCGAAGGACGTCGTACGCTTCCTTTTCCTGTTCGTGGAAAATTGAGAACCTTTACTTCTAAACTCCTAAATATTTTCTAACATGTTTTTCTTTCCAGCCCCCACGTTCACAGTCACTCGGTATGGGAAGCCAGCGATCCAGAAAGGAATATACCGTTTCAATAAAAACAATCGGTCCAACGGGCCTAAGAGCCTTTGGACTTGCTGTCGTGTCAGCTCTGGGTGTAGAGCCTCCATGACTACTTTAAATGATATCATAATTAAAGAGAAAACTGAGCACAATCACTAGTGGTCAATTGGTTTTTTCAAGTTAACTTTAGCTTCTACTTCTTATCGTGTCACTGGTTCTTTCGAACTAAGTGTGGTGAAATATTAATATCAATTTTAGCTAAAAATAACGTAGTAAATACCCCGATTTTGTTGGTAAAACTTGTTATCACTTATGGTGGTAGATAATCATAGCGAGCTTATTTTAACGATTAAGTATGGAAATATAATCACCAATGTAAATAAAAAAATATATTAAGTGGGGATTTTGGGTCTTTAACATAGATTTCTTACACGTGCTCTGATTTGTCTGCTCCAATAACAACAGCGTCACTAGCTGGCTCCACAACGACGATGGCATACGCCCCCACAACATGCCATCTACGTCATCTAGTATGACCGAGTATTATTATAAAGGACGTTGATATTTTTAGTTTAGTTTATTTAAAAATTCAAGATGAAATATTTTGAGTGTTCTAAGTTTAGATTAAAACATATAGTGAAGATGATTAGATATAGGTTCCAAAAAGTTTTAAAATATTTTGATTAAAGTATATTTTTAAATGCTTGGTTTAATTATCCCTTTCTTTAGGCAAATATATTCATCTGTACAATTTATTTACATAATTATGTATTAATGTAATATTTTACTAATGTAATATTTTACTGCAGTTTAATTTACAGGTAACGCAAAAATAATTGTAAAGGTATTACGGCGAGGCTAATTTCTTAAGACTTACAAGACTACCAGCACAGTAGTCCACAACCGGTATTTTTTAACAGCTTTCCACTGAAAAGTGCTTTAGTATCGTTTCAGAGGATGTCTTTAAAAAAATCATTTTTTCCTATACTTTTTTCTAAAATAGAACTGTCTTACATCATGCTAAACTGTACTAATAAATTTTTTACTAACTTTGTTTCCTTTCACGACCGTCTTTCTTTATTCTTTACACATAGAAAAATACTTGTAGAAAACTTAAAATTAAGACGTGTACAAAGGCGAGCTTAACCCTAAAAAGAGTTCTCTTACAGCCCGTTCTTTTGCATGACTGTTTTTGTACTAATAATTAATAAAAAATATCAGGTTTCTATATTATAAACGTGATGTGGGTCACTGTGAGCTGAACATGTGCTGATGTTTCCGTTCATGCTAAATTCGAATTTCATAACTATCTGAACTGGGTATCAAATCGCACTTGTCTGAACTTACCTTACCTGAATCATCTTAGACGCTGATTTATTACTTCTATACCTGCTTTCGACTACTGCCTGCTGCCCATCACGATTATAAAATAGAACCTTATAAGACAGTAGGTAAAACTATTCAGCAAACTTAAATTTGTAACTATTTCAGGTTCGTCTAGTAAATTTGTGAAACCTTTGCTGACACTGGATGGGCATAACTTCTTCTTGAAGAATGATAGAGGATCTCGTAGATACTGGACTTGTAGCAAGTACGACATAGGCTGTAACATGGGCGTGACTACGTGGGATAACACTGTCGTGAAGCAGAATGGGGAACACAACCACACTTAAAATTTTATAAGTATTTAAATCCAGAACCAGACTGTGCTAATGTCAACAGGTTGAAAACTTATGCATAATTGGTAGCATCCTTTTATCCACGCGTTTTTATCATTTTAGCATGGTAGGTTGGTTTTACCAATCTTTAATGCATAATCACTTGACTCTTGTCTCCCGAAGCTCTTTATCGGTCGTACATTAACTTGAACTTCAGAATTGTCATAGTGCATACTGGACAAGTTCTTTGCAAGTGTCAGAAACTGCAATTAACAGCACGAGAGTCGTTTTAAAATCAGATAAAATTCTGCGATGATTTGATAAATCTTACTCGTTTTGAGGACTTATTTCAACGCATGAAACTTTTTAACTTTTTCGTCCAAGAACTGGCTATAGAAGCGTTGGTCGCCCTGCGGCAAGATGGGCAGACGATGTGGTTAACATCGCAGGCAAGACCTGGATGAGATTGGCACAAGACCGGCAACAGTGGCACATATAGAGAGAGGCCTATACCCAGCAGTGGGTGAAGTCGGGCCGTGGATGATGATGATGATGATGAAACTTTTGTATAAAAGCAGCTAAATAGCTCAGTGTGGAGCTGTTAGTGAGATTTAAATAGTCACTGTATTTTTAAGTAGTTGAGGCTATTCGTAAGATATAATATATTAGGTCTATTCATTACGAGAATAAAATATAATAACTGTAATGTAATTGTATTGTATTGTGACGTCGTATTTAGTTTTAAGAAATTAATATATTTTCTACCTCTTTTATTTATACGTATAATTTATAGAAAAACAGATACTTTTTTGTGGCGTCAGGTAACAATTAACAATGGATTAGTTAACCATTGTTTACACCAGATAGTAGTGTTAAGCCAATCTTCTTGGCTGTTGTATAGAAGTTAATATATTTAAAAAACATTTTTGAACTGGTCATATTAAAACAGTAGTCTTCCTCTTGGAACTTCCAATATTATTAAAAATGTAACTCCCTATGGAACAAAATTTAAATAATGGTTTCACTTTTAGAACTTTCATCGATGGACCAAGAGATTTGACATTCAATAATATCTTTCTTACCTGATAAGTAATATATTTATATTTAGGTGTTAAGTAAATAGATAAAAACGTCATAATAATTATTTAATATATTCTTAATTTATTATAGTCAATAAGTTATTTTATAGTGTTACCAATGCGTATAAGCTGATAGTATTGTAAGATATGTGTGGCTTTGTTTTGACATTGTTAGAAACAGCCATACCTTTATTTATTTATTGTAGACATGCGTCTGGCTTCTTGACATCATTGGGGATCTTGAAAGCTAAGAGATTCGACCGTGTGTGGGGATCATAATCGTGATTTACTGGTTCATAAATTGGACGCTTCAATCCATAATAAACTTCATCCATAAACGTTCCAATCCATATAAAGTTTCATGTGGATTGAAACGTTTTAGTTAAACAGCGTCCAATTGTGTTTCCTATATCGTTAAGTAAATGACGTCATACACTGTCGTATGGTTATGAGGTCTGTTGCATGTAAAATCCTTAATTATATAGTATCCAGATATATTATAGATGAATTATTACAGTGATTTAATATTCCAAGTTTATATTTCAATATACCAGTAGTAGCTTTTATGTATAATAATACGCACCTGCGTGCAACACGTATCAGTTACTAGATATTGTTTATGAATTAGGACAGTCAACATCAAAGCGCAGTCAGCAGCAGAAGTTGTTTAAAATTTGAGTTTCATATAACACTTTGCACTCGTGTTGTTCAATAAATTGCAACTGTGCCTTGAAATTTGATATGAGCCTTAGCTGCCTTGGCAAATCTTGAAAAATCTACTAAAATGTTGTTGATGCTACGTGTTCCGGAGGTAATCAAGATTTGAAATCATCAAATATTAATCAGCTTACGCTGTTGACTGTACGAAGATTATACGACTGGCCTCACAGCTTAATCAGTAGAAGCTCTGCATTTCGCGTTGTAGGTCGTTTTTGATTCCCAAAGCTGTTTTATAATAAAACAAATATTTTACCTCAATTATTTATAAATTTAGTTATAGAATAGTATGTACTGACATATATATAGTTTTTTTATGTTTAGCTATTGTTAATAATATACTGGTGGTTTGAACATCGTCATAATAAATTATTTATGTATGTGTTTAAATCACCTAATGTGTATCAAGTCTAGTTATTGTGTGATAAATGTTCAAATATGATCTCGTAGATAAGTTATATTATTTAAGTTAAATAAACTATTTACCATTTACTTATAAAAATAGCATACTTAAAATCAAACACAGTATAAATCCATTGACATTTATTTTGCCAGGAAAAGAGATTTTGATCATAAATATGTTTCATATTTATGATCTTGCCATCACAGCTCAGTTGGTAGTAGCTCTGCCTTCTGCGCTGGAGGGCGTGGGTTCGATCCCCACCGAGAACAAACATTTGTGTGGTGGTTGATGTTTTTTCTCTGTCTGGATGTTATATTGCATTTTATGTATGTATGTAATTACAAAAAAAATATATACAAGTATTATATCAGCTATCTGGTTTCCATTGTACAAGCTCTGCTTAGTTTGGGGCTAGATAGTGTAGTGTGGATTGTCTGCATTATTTATTTATTTATTATTATTATATATTGTATAGAATAAAATAAATAGATTACGGCATGTTAGTAAAAATACCAATACGTGTATGTACCAATAGTATAATAAAATAGTACCTTTGCAGAGAATTCGATAGCAATATCATTCATCTGATTAGTATGTACTTAAATAATATATGAAGTAGATTTTAAGTAACTTATTGCGTGTGTGTATAATCATTAGAAAAATATGGAAATATTTTATATCAGTATTTATTCCATGGTCATTAAAATATATTTCAAATCATTAGTTCGATTTTAAGTACAATATAAAAGTAGTATTTTATCAATTTTAAATTATAAATAAACGTAGAGATACTTTAATCGTGATCTTTGTATTTGTTTTATTTATTTTCGTTTTTACTTATTTTTTATTTCGGCGTCTGTCATTTGATCTCTTGCACACATCTAGGCTATGGCGATGGCGATCAGCTAAAACGCTGTCAAATATCGCTGTCATATTTCACAGCTTTTACTTGGTCAGGTATTCTAGGTATTTGGAAGCTGACGAGTATTATATCGAAAGAAAGGTATTTTGCCCGCTGGTGAAATGGCCAACGTGATGATAGTAGCATTGCTTAGTTTGATCCTAGATGGCGATATGTGGAATGACCGCCAACATTTTAAGCTAATAAATAGTTAAAAATAATCAGTCTGCAATGATCTATTGGACGACCCAGGCTAAAAATAAAATATAATTATTATTATTATTAATATTCAGCCGTTTTTGTGTCCCACTGCAGGGCAAAGGCCTCCCTTCCCTCTTTCCACTCTTCGCGACTTAACGCAGTGACAGGCCACGATCTAAGGTGGGAGTCAAGTTCGTCCCGCCATCTCATTCTTGGTCTTCCACGTCGCCGCATTGCATTTTGTGGGATCCACTCTGTAGTCCTCTTAGCCCACGAGGTGTCAGGCATGCGGCAGACGTGTCCAGCCCAGTTCCATTTAAGGGTGGCGGCTTTCTGACCAACGTCAACGATGTGGGTTTTGGAGCGCAGTATACTGTAAAAATAAAATAACAATATTTTATTGTATTTTTAGCCTGGGTCGTCCAATAAAAAAGTCTATTGATTGAACAAAATCTGGACGATGTTTTCCTTTACTATTTTAGGGCAACTAGTGGATCCGGAAACTAGCGGGAATGGGTTAGGGCTGGCACAGGATCGTGGTACATAGATGGCACAAACTACGGGAGGCTGAAGTCGGATTGTGGATGATGATGAAAAAGAGAAGAAAGAAAATCATTTATTTATACAAAATGTATAAATGATGGTGTGTGGGTGCATTTTAAATCACTCTGACAACATTTAGTAGTCCAGCTTGTGACTTGGCTCAGATAAAGTTAAGTTAGAAATGTTTGCATGATCTAAAAAAAGTCTTAGTTCTGTTTAAGTACTGTGAGTAGCGCTCAGTGTTCGCGAAACCGTCTTATGAGTGGTTTTGTATGGAATCACGATGAGTGTTTCTAGTGGGCGTGAAGCTCAGTGACGCGTATTGGAAGATACCTACGTCCAGCTACGTCCGTTGAACGCAGGTTGATACAGTGTCTCAGTGATCAAGTATTTATTTATAATAGGTATACTTCCATCCAAATAATAAGTAGAAATTGGTGAGCGTTTTCCCTTAGCGCCATGTAGACCCAAATGAATCAAAGCTTGTATAGTGGCGGAATGAAAATGTTCGTCGATTTTCAACTTGATTTGTTCAACGTATCACGATCACATACAACCTTTTGAAACTGAATAGACAGAATACACCGATAAGTTAACGTCACAAATTATGACAAAATGTGTTCATGATCAAGCCACTGGTGCAAGCGAAAACCGACTCTAAGGTGACGAACATTTTCATACCGCGACTGTACTATAGGCACAAATCAGCTGATCGAATAACGAAATGCTTAAGAGAAATAACAAATAACCTCACTATATACTTTAATCAGGCGAGGTAGATATCCTCTCAGATGTATAGTCTTGATGCAGCATTCACAGCTCAGTTGGTAGTAGCTCTGCCTGCGCTCGAGGGCGTGGGTTCGATCCCCACTGAAAATCAATATTTTTGTAGAGTGAACATAGATGTTTGTTCTCTGTGTGGGTGTTACGAGTATAATGTATTTATAAGAAATCTGACTGTTAAATTTTATTCTAAGTATATCAGCTATCTGGGTCCCATCGTACAAGCTCTGCTTAGTTTTGGGCTAGATGGACTGTGTGAATGGTCCACAATATTTATCATTTATTTATACTCAAAGTATGTTTTTAGATGAGGAACTATTTTTGACTACGAGCAAAGGGAATAGCCTTCTGCTATTAAAAGGTCACCGCTTCGAATTGAAAGCAACGCACCAACAAACACGCTACTGGGATTGCCTTAAAAGTGGAACTGGCTGTAATATGTCTGTAACTACATTGGAAACGAATATTATTCGCGTGAAGGGGTACCATAATCACCCTTAAGTATTACCTAGGTTTTTAACATTTGTATGATTTAGAAAAGGGAACGACCTTTTTGTAAAACAAATGTCACAACTGTAGTCTATATGCACGGTAGATACCCTATAGTAGCAATGTTTGGATAAGTAATGATAGAAAATATGAAGTTACGCTGAACTAGTTCGGGCTACGGCGTAGCTATTCTGGGCTACGGCGTAGACCATAGCTGCGTCGATAGTAATAAAGAAACTAGAGATTAACGCTTGATAAGTAAATAGTTATTATAATAAATATATAGTCTGACATGTATTATTCAATAAATATTGCAATGTTGGTGACTGTTGTAAACAGGCGTCTGTTTTTAAGGCCGCGGGTTTTAATACGATCACGGTTTTAATAAAATATGTTTTTATTACTAAAAAAAGTGCATAATACAAATTGTGCGAACGGCAACGGAAGACATCTAATCCTGTAGGTAGATGATATGGAATATGCTGAGAGGGGTTGGGGCTGAGACTGGCACAAGACCAAAGAGAATGGCGTATTGTTGAAGACGCTTATACCCAGGCTAAAAAGGTGCACACAGTCTGAACTAGCTAAAATATGGCGGTAACTTCCATTTGTTCTGTTGGACTGTGACCTCATAGAACTTTCAAAACTTTATTATCCATTTAGTTCCATGGTAGAACTAGCAAAACGAAAACTGACTGGCAATGAGCCACATTGGTATTGGCAGTATTTTATATTTTTATAAGACAACTAGTTGTTTTAAGACATTTAGTTGCCGCTAGCGGCCGCCCGCGGCTTCGCTCGCCCCGTTATCGTTCCCGTTGAAAAAAAAACAGTGAAAAAAAAACCTTTTATACCTTTTCTGGACTTCCACAAATCATTCAAAACCAAAATCAACCAAATCGTTCCAGCCGTTCTCGAGTTTTAGCGAGACTAACGAACAGCAATTCATTTTTATATATTAAGATTTAGCGAAATCTTGTTAAAATAATGTAGTATTACTCTGTTCCAGGATATCATGCGACACCCTTACCAGATACAACAGGTAGAGGCTTCCACATCTGGTACGATGGGTACAAGTACACACGAAACAAGACGCGACACGATTGTAATAAGGCGTGGTGGGTTTGCTACAATCGAGCTGGGTTCTGTTGTAGAGCCTCACTGGTGACCATCAATAACCACGTCACCAAGGTGATAGGTCCCCACAACCATGGCGAAAATGGATAGCAACCAGTTTTGTAGACCAAAGATTATTTTAATTAGCTGTATAAACTTATGAAAGTATTTCATGTTTGGTAGCTAAGAACTCCGTCATCCATAGATGTTTGTTCTCTGTCTGGGTGTTATATTGTATTATAAGTATGTATTTACAAAAAGTAGTTAAGTAATATATCAGCTATCTGGTTCCCATAATACAAGCTCTGCTTAGTTTGGGGCTAGATAGTGTTGTGTGGATTGTCCGCATTATTTATTTATTTATTTTTTTTTTTATCCGTAAGTAGTGGATCTCTTCGGTCTGATGATGATGTATTGACATTACTGAATATAGTACTATAACACGGGTATGTAGGGTAGTGTAGTATGTGTTATGATCGCGAAAGTTTAAAATGTAGTATTAACATAATTTGGCATAATATATGGAAGAAACGGGTATTCATCGCGATTACCTTCATTATTTCCCGACGTTTCGACCGTGTTACAACAGCCGTGGTCGCGGGACTGGTGATCATTGGAGTCACCGTCGAGAAACGGAGGCAGTCGCAGTTGTAACTACCCTATAATACAAGCTCTGCTTAGTTTGGGGCTAGATAGTGTTGTGTGGATTGTAAGCATTTTTTTTTCTGACCACCATGCTTAAAACCAAGTTTGTTCTTTGGTTAGGATTTCAAGATTGGTTCTCGGGACAAATTCTCTGTAAGCCCCCCCCCCCCCCCCCCCCTTAAGCCAATTGATTATTAGATTATTAGGCTATCTATACTAGGGGGGGGGGGCTACTAAGGGCAGGTTCAAGGTAAAAATACTTCTGTCCTTATTTTTTTGGTTAAGATAGGACTAGCTTTGTTATGTCTATTTAAAATATTGTATTAAGGGGGTACGATTTCCATACAAACTTAATTTACACAGCTATGGGCGAATAAAGAATTAATGTACACTGAAATAGCTGTAATAGGCTTTTACAGTGGTCCTTATTACCGGCCAGTTATATAAAGTTGGAGTGGTAGCCGTTGGTCGTTGCAGTCGGGGCTTCAGAAAAAGAACTAACAGACTTTTACGACTATTTTGAGACATATGTTTTAAGCTCATTCACGTATTCAATGCCGAGTACCCGTTAGAAAGAATGACGAAAAAATTAATTTTTTGGTTTTTTATTAATATTTTTGGTATCCTACAGTTTACTCCAACTTTATATAACTGGCCGGCAATAATCCTGGACAATTCACACAACAATTTGTATGGGAATCGAACAACCTTAAATGTGATACTATTGCTTTTACATTTAAACGAAAAAATGTGTTTTTTATCATCTTCTTCCTGCCCTTATCTCACTTTACTTTACGGGGTCAGCACAACATGTTTTTAATATATCATATAAAAATATTATGAATCTAGATCTACATAAGCAAAATGTGAACCACCTCAAAATAATAATAGCACTTTTTGTTTCAGCTTTTCGTGATTCCAAAGGTACTTACCACATCTGGTTCAGTGGGTACAAGTTCACCAGAAACAGGACTAGGAACGACAAGTCCTGGTGGATCTGTTGTAACCGGTTCGCGTTCAACTGTAAAGCGTCGTTGGTGACCCTCGGTAACACAGTCCTGAAGATGAGGTCTGAACATAACCATAACAAAACAGAGCTTCCGTTGAAGCCTATATTACAGTAGACGGCGGGACGCTGAGCGCAGACTTGAGTCACAACAGTCTTTAGACAGACTTTCAAGTCTGCCGCGAATCTGTTTCGTCTACGACACGTCGCACACCTAAAACAAAACTATTTTGTCTACTGCGGTACTTTTGGTGGGAGATTGTTTCGTCTTTGATGTGCGCGCCCACATAAAAACAAAAGAGAAGCCGACATTTGTAGTCAGACTCGTCGCTGTGCAGTTCTTGTAAGTAAAGACAATTTTGTCTATGACACGTTTTGTTTAATTTTGCGCGTCCTTAATACATTTTGCAAAGCGGTAGTCTGTCTTAAGACTGTTGTGACTTAAGTCTGCTCTCAGCCTTAGATTGTGTTAGCCGGTTTTGGGATTAGGACATCCCTACTGGGACCGAGCGACGAGACACATCACTAGTCGGGAGAGAAGATGGCGTCGTAATGCGTAAGATGTTTTGTTTGTCGTGTTATAAAGTTAAACAGAGTTCTAGCTATATTCAATAGATAGTTTTGCCGTAACAATTGGTTCGGCTGATAATCTCAGTAATATTAAAAGAAGTAATAGTGGTATGTTTAAAAAAAAATTGATATAATGTTGCCATTTGACTGGCCTCTCAGCTCAGTTGGTAGAAGCTCAGCCTTTTTTGCCGTAGGTCATGGGTTCGATCCCCACCGAGAACAAATATTTGTGTGGTGAGTGTTTTGTGTTGTTTTGTTGTATTCTAGGTATGTATTTCCAAAAAATGTATATAAGTATTATATCTGGTTCCCATAGGACAAGCTTTGCTTAATTTGGGACTAGATATTGTTGTGTAGATGCCCATACTATTTATTTGTGTCATATGGGGTTCCACTTCGTCCTATTGGTTGAGCCAGTAGGTAGACACTCTCATAAAAAGTAACATCATATTAAAAAATGTAGCGTAGGAAAGTTTTACTTTAGAAGCGATATTAAAACAGAATTAACGATAATTTATTTTTGCAACACTGAGGAAATATAATCGTTTATAAGCGAATGTTGCTTGATTTTGGCATTAGGTAGTCAATGACTCTACACAACTGTTATTTCTGACTTACACGGTACTTTATCAACGTGAGGTTTCGATGATGGAGGTCGTGTTTTAGTAACTATTTACATCAATTTTAGTGTCGCTGCACATGGGTCTCCGGCCATAACCACAAAACACCGTCACAGGCATATTTCATGTAGTTTTCATACACGGTTGACGCCGGTAGCCGCAACACGCTACAAATCGTCTTTATATAAAATGTATGAAAATTACAGCAAATACGTAATTAATAACAAATAATAAATTAAAATTGCGGTCAAACGCAAGCCTATAATATGTAAAAAAAAAATACACACATAAACTTTGTCTAGGGATATCAAATTTTTGTTCATTTTTACAAAAACTGAAAATAATTTCTTTAGGAAACTAGGTATGACAAGAATCTTTATTTTGAGTTGTTTATTAATAATAATAAAAAACAACTGTTTGATATTATTTATTAGTAAAAATTAAAGTAGGAACGAATCTCGAAAATAAGAAAATCTATTCGAAATGGAATCTCCCTGGACAGTGTTGATTAGATAATGGGCGGAGGCCCATTTGCGGGAACACTTAAGGCCTGCGCACACCTAGGTCGCTGGCGATGGCGATCAATGAAACGCTGTCAAATATCGCTGTCAAATTTGACAGCGTTTCACTAATCGCCATCGCCAGCGACCTAGGTGTGTGCAGGACTTTAGAGTTATAGTTTCCGATTTAAAGTTTTCATTAAACAGGTATAAACAGGTTATAAACATTTTATTGGTAATAGGTCATATTACATGTCATGGAAAAATTATAGGTAAAAATTATATAAATTGTATACAAATCTTGTGCCTATACTACTTAACCTTTGTAGTAGGTAATTCATTAAATTCGTCAAAGCTATATAATGTATTTTCAACGAGCCAGTTGACAGACCTCGGTAAAGCACCTTGTATACATATAATTCTCAGTTAAACTTAAGGGTCACCTTACAATGAGTCCACTGCAAAGACTAGAGAAAACTAAGTTATTTACTTTCGTAAACGCTTCGCTTAATGCATAGTGCTGGCAAAAATGCTCATATTGTTTATTTAATTTTATAGTACGCTAGATTATTTTTTAAGTTATGATTGTAAATAAAAAATATTTAGTAACAATAATACAAATTTGTTAACCTAGCCTACCTAGATTACCTAGTTTAGATTTAGATTTTTTATGATGCCTTGGTGGTTGGCACTGTCTAACCACTTCATTCCACGGCGGATTTTTTTTTAACTTCTGGGTGCCATAACCCCAAATACAACAAATAATTCAATTATTTTGTAGAAACTATTGTATAAGAGTTATTATTCGAGTATTATTATATTCTAGGTATAAGCTAGTTCTAAAGGTTTTGGGATATATGCAAATAAAATATATCTAAGGCTTCTTCAAAAATTGCCTACAATTATTTCACTTTATAAAAAAAACATCTGATCGTCTCAGTCATGGCACGCGAGGTTAAACATATCGCCTCAAGTAGATGGACGCAGGGCAGTGCATCGTAGGGCACGTTCCTGACGTGCGTGACCTACGAGGCAATGCATTGTTATAGGCGAGGGTCATCACTTAAGGGGCCGGCGGAGGGCGAGTTTTCATACAAACGTAATACCTACCAAAATGATTACAAATTTAAGCAGATTTTCACTATATTATTGTAATAATTGTATTTTTATAGTATTAATCTAGGTTCCTGAACAGTTTTTATTTTAAATTACTTACCTCAAATGAAATTAACGCCAATCACATTTTGCAATGAAAAAATGTGTAAAATGCGATTTGTGTTTATTTCATTTGAGGTAAGTAATTTAAAATCAAAATTATTCAGGAACCTAGATAAATACTATACAAATACAGTTATTACAATAATATAGTGAAAATCTGCCTAAACTAGTAATAATTTTTCGCCGGCCCCTTAAGATCAGGCGGGCCATATGCTTGTTCCGTCAGCTAGTTGTATAAAAAACCTGACCTCATATTCCGGTATTTTTTCGTTTTTAGTAGTCCAGGATCACAAAGGCACCTTACATCTCTGGTACGATAAGTACAAGTACTCGAAGAATAACTTAAAAGGGAAGAAATGTTGGTGGATATGCACCAAGCGGCGCAGTCACCGATGTAGGGCATCTGTGGTGACCGATGATGGCAAGGTCACGAAGGTTAAATCCAAGCATAGTCACAAACCTCAAGAATTTACCGATTTTGGGCAAATCGTTTCTTCCTCTGAATAGAAAACTGGAACTATTCATCTATTTGTAGATGATACGGTACTAGGGGCAACATTTCACTCATCCCGCTATTTACGGGATTATAATTTATAACAGACAAACAAAACGCTGGGAAGACGACCTAAAAAGTGTAGCCGGCCCGAAATGGACAAGAATGGCAAAGGATAGAGAAAGATGGAGGACTTTAGGGGACGCCTTTGTCGAAGGACAAGCTGTTTCTTTTGACGATCGTCAGTGGAATAGTTAATTTAGTTAGTAACATTATTGTAAACAACAATAAAGGCTCCTTTTTTTTTAATTTATAAAAAAATATCATCGTTTCTTCAGATAATATTTTGTTTAACTTGGATTTTTTATTGTGCTGGCACTTTACATCCCTATTCTTATTCATGCGTAGAGCTGCTCAAACTACCAACATTAGAGGTAAAATGGTATATTCTTCTTCTTGTCGTGTCAATAGTTTTTTCGAACCATGGATGTATTGAGATAATTTAAGTGAGCCCCAAAGAGGCTCTTTTCATGACGTTGATACATGTTACAGTGTGTCGACCGGGAACCAATCGTACACCAGCTGACGTGGACACGTCACCGCCTCGCAATCGCTATTCATGCTTCTTGAAGAATCCGCAAGGGGCGCTTTTGGTTTCTCCATACAAAATGATGGCAGAGGTGGGCGATACGATCGGCGATAGGCGTCAAGCACCGCACACGGCGTCAGGCACCGCACACCGATTTCATACGATTGGTTCCCGGTAGGCCTACTGTTACGTATGCCTGTATCTCTAACAGCTGATTCTGTTTCAGTCAATGTGTTTGTGGGTAACCGAGGTGCATACCACTTAACCCACCATGGTTTCAAGTACACCAGAAACTTGGTGAAAGGACCCAAATCTTGGTGGATCTGTTGCCGTCGAAACGGCCTGGGCTGCAAGGGGTCATTGACCACTGTCGATAATATAATCGTCAAAATGAGAGAGCACAATCATTTTTCATGATCGAAGAAGTTCTGCTGGATATGGATACGCCTCCTTTATACATTTCCAGCAAGATTTTTATAATGTCCCAAAAATTAAGAGCCGAGCGGTTAGGGTTAGGGGAAGATCGCAGGTTTAAATCCCGCTCGGCTCTTAACTTTTGGGACATTATAAAATTCTTTGCGATTTCCTTAAGTGTAGTAAACACTATAAAATCAATAAAAAAATTCCAGGAAGAACGATTCTGAGCCCACTTCATCCATTGACTTCCTGTGATCCTAAGAATGTCGTGGTTCTATCGGGTGAGACGGCATCCAAAGCGTCATTTTTCGATTCGTAGTCCCTTTACGATAACCTTTATTCTCCTTTATGGTTGTCAGTTTTTCGAGCTATATTATCTGGTCATTGTCTTTTCAACTTGCTAATTGTGTGAAATTTGTATTTGATCAAAAGGTATAAAGCTGAGTTGAAGAACTCTCTTTCTTTGTTTACATTACTATGAATTACGAACGTAATTTCGTCTATACTTATAAAAGATGTGTATATTTACCAAATTATGAAATTAAATTTTAAGAAGGAATTGTAACATATTTTAATTTATGATAAATAGAAATAAAAAGTTTAAAAAGTCATATTTGATGCATTACTTTAGATTCTAAAAAAAAAATTAGTTTAGAACATATATTTTTATTTTAATCATATGCATTTACCGTGGTTCATCATCATCTGCTTGGTTTTAGGTTTCCTTTATTTCCTGCTGACTTGCGGCAAAACTTACTCCCATAACTCACTAAAAATACGAATTAAATTAGTTTCAAATTTAATAATATATTAATACAGTTGTATCACAAGAATAACGTTGAAACATCTTAAAGCTAGGTGAGCTAGGTGCCTGTTACACGTGACCAAGCCTAGAACAGACATCAAGCTTTTCCCACCGTTGTATGATCCTTACAAAACAGAAACAAAAATAACAGTGAAATTCCAGTGTGGTGCCAATCCAACTTATTGAGACGTAGGCAATTCAACATCAAAAGTTTCAAAGACAGCACACGCTACGCGTCAAAGTCATAATTATGTAGGTATAGATAGTGCAATCCACGAAGGCGCGCCCCACTATTCCTCCTAACCGTTTATAGTATATGTGTGCAAGCTTCCGTCAATGTACTCATAGGTAATTAGTGTGTACCGATAACACTCATATCGGTACACACTAATTACCTATGAGTGCACACGCACACTACAATGAATAAATAGACTACGGTTCGCGACTGCCGCTCGGAGCAAACTCCCCGCACCCCGCGAGGGGCGCGTCTTCGTGAATTGCACTATCTATACCTATACAACACAGTATATACAACTATGATACGAATATAGTAAGTATAGTCATTGCAAATTGACATGGAAGCTTGAGATAAATAGAGCGACGGGGAAATAGGGCCATGTAGTTTAGTTATTAATCTCGCCGTCGCTCGCCGCTGTCGCCGTAATATGATTTTAAAATTTATGATTTACGTTTTACCGCAACATATCTTTTATCAAATTACAGGCCGAAGTTGCCCGCAAAATCTATGGTATAACGGGTACAAGTACACCAAAAACATAAAGTTAACAAAAACTGAAACGCTATGGATTTGCAGTGACGCCCTATCTTTCTCCTGCATTGCCAATGTCACCACTAGGGCACCAAGAGTGGTGATTTCGTCTACTGGTCAACACAACCACTTGAGGACTTTATACCTCACAAATACGAATCCAAAAAATAATAAATAACAGGCTTGTAAATACTTCAAAATGTTGAATTGTATAAATATTATAGATAAAAATAAATATTATAGACAATCCACACAACACTATCTAACCCCAAACTAAGCAGAGCTTGTACTATGGGAACCAGATAGGCTTGTCAAAAACAAGAACTGTTATTTTTATTTACTTTTAAGAACTACATTTGTATTTAGTTTTTTGATTTCTAGTTGTCATAAACGAAAAAGGTTCTTACGAAATTTGGTACGATGGGTACAAATACACAAGAAATCAAACTAGAAATGACAAGTCCTGGTGGGTGTGCAGTAACCGGTACGCGTACACCTGCAAAGCCTCTTTAGTTACCATATCAGATGAGGTCATTAAGGTCAAAGGATTGCACACCCACGAGCAAAAACCTGCATGGAAATGAATCATGATAAGAATCACTTACAAAGGTACTGTTTGCTGCTCTGAGATGAAGACTTTTCATAATGGTTTTGGGTTAACGTCTGGTAGAGCAGGCATTAAGTACTTAATTTTTTTCCGCCCCTTTCGTAGTAAGTTATATTATATTGTTGTCTGTTTCTAAGTGGTGTCTAATAAAATATTTTACATATAATTGTTTATTATTATTGTGTATGTTTGTACTTAAGGGCCTACATCAGGTGAAACCGAAAATGTAAAGTAGCATTTTTTTTCGTTGTATGGACGAATCCATTTAATTTTTTTGTAAAATATAACAATTAAATGGTGTAAAAAAATTATGTTCCGGCTAGAAATTCTCTTAAACTCACTGGGTTCGATAAAATTGAACGCAAAGTTTGCCAAAAACTCTCAATTTTTTTTAGATTTGAAATGGTTTTTTTCCGTTGCTGTTAGAGCCATTGCAATGAAAGTTTTGTTCCCGTATACCTAAATAAATACGTAAAAACCTGATGTTATTGCACTTTTCTTAGTTGCCGTAGTTTTTATAAAAAAATAAAATTTTCAAAAATATATATAGGTAGGATTTCCTAGCTACTTCTCTCAGTACAGCCCGCGCGGCCGACGAGGTGAGGTCTATGTCAAATTTCGCGACATGACATTTCATCTCTGACTACGTAAAATATACCCTAGATTAAATCATAGCTACTACTGGTACTATAAATTTGCCACAGTGTAACATAAAACAAATTGTCACAGTATAACGAAATGACATAATACCATCTTCATCATACATTATGATCGATAACCTGTATTCACATCATCATCAGCCTGTAGAAGTATATATTTTATGTAGCATATAACTTATCTAGTACATTCTAGGGCACGTTCCTATCGTGCGTGACCAGCGAAGCGCAATGCTTTTGTTAAATACCTCCATTTTTGTAGTTGCATAAGTAGCTATCTTCCTATCTACCCAGTGCTTTCCGTCATCATCATCAGTAAGTAGAAGTCCACTGCTAGATATAGACCTCCTTTATACATTTCCATGAAAAAACAATTTGCCGATTTCCCACGATCTTTAGAATGTCATCGGTCCATTAGGTGGAGGGGCGCCCTGGTTGCTTAGCACCGGTTATATTGTCGTAGCGACCCGCTTTTTGATTCTAAAGGCGTGTGTTCAAACCCCGTCATGCACAAATTAGTTTATCTGCCAAAAAACCTATGTGCACTATGTCAGTACACTCTAACGGTGAAGGAAAACAATAAATGAAACCAACGTGAAGTAGCAAAACTTTTGAGGCACATTCATAATCCACCACACCAGCTTTAATTTTCTATTGACATGACAAGAAGAAGACTCAAAAACTATGTAGCCGATTTTAGGCCTTTATAAAAATAGTGTCGATTTTGCAAAGAGTTTGGGAGCCCATTACAATGAAAAGGAAGTATATATATATATATTATGGACAATCTACACTACACTATCTAGCCCTAAACTAAGCAGAGTTAGTATTATGGGAACCAGATAGCTGATGTAATACTTAAATACATTTTGTTTGTAAATACATAGGTACTTGGATAACAATATAACATCCAGATGGAGAACAAATATCTATGATCACCACACAAATATTTGTTCTCGGTGGGGATCGAACCCACGACCTATGGCGCAGAAGGCAGAGCTACAGCAGAGAATAAATGAGCTGAGAGCCCAGTCATAACAATAATATCATGGGTTTAGAGTATTTTTGATTGCCGTCTTTTAAATCTGGAGGTGTCTGTAATGTCCCGAATTCTGGAACTTTCTGTCAAAGGTTTCATGCACGGTGCGCTCAAATACCCAAATACCAAAATACATGTGCCTATTTCTATACACGCAGCAAGGAGTTTCCCAAGATTTTGCGTTTGACAGAACTTTGTAGAGTCAGTTGGGGTTGTCGAAACTCTTTGGTATACCTAATATTTTTAAATGCCGATAAAATACAATAATATAAGTCGAATAGACAGTGTTATTTCACAATGCTTCACTGATCTCCACCGCAATGAGCACCGAAGGCCTAAATGAGTGCAAAGCTTAAAGCCACCCATAAATAATTTCCATTTCAATTCATTTATGAATTGAAATGAAAATTATCTATGCATGTAATGTATTGTATTATGTATATCAGTTATCTAGCACCCATAACACAAGCTTTGCTTAGCTTGGGGCTAGATCATGTTGTGTGAATTGTCCAGCATTATTATTATTATTTATTTCCATAGGCATGAATTCTATGCACTAAGTTATACTTACTAGATTTACATACAGATCTGGAAGTATAACCTTTTAGATAAAAGAAAAAATTACTAAATTGGATCATAAAATTAAATGACGAAGGTATGCAGTAACAAACAATAAAACAAAACGGCTAAGCCGATTTTGATGAAATATTACTTTTCAGAAAAAAAAAGATTAAAAGGGAGAAGACGAAAGAGAAGAAAAAAGATAAGAATGTTATTGTACAATTTTGATGAAATATTACTTTTCAGAAAAAAAAAGATTAAAAGGGAGAAGACGAAAGAGAAGAAAAAAGATAAGAATGTTATTGTACAAAAAAATTGCCCCCCTTGCCCCCCAGGACCCCCCCTTTTGTGAGTGCTACCGGATGCCGTCGAGATAGGGGGTTTTCGATTGGGGTTTCGTATAGAGGGTTTCTTCCTGAATTGAAAAAACAAAAAAAACACCCCCCTCTTGCCCCTTTTTTCACCCCCCCCCTTTCGTATCTTCCAAGCGGAGTGACTTGCAAGACTTTTTTTTTTGGGTCATGTAGGGAAGGTGAGATTATTTTGAAAGCAAAATAAATTTTGCCCCCCTCCCCCCTCTAGACCCCTTTATTATTTTTGACCCTTTTTTTCGAGTGGAGCATTGCGGCGAGCGAAGCGAGCCGCCATGCAACCATGGGGAACAGTGCGGCGAGCAAAGCGAGCCTGCTGTGACCCCCCCCCCCCTAAGCCCCCCAGAACCCCCTCCTCCTGAACCCGGGGGGAACGTTGCGGCGAGCGAAGCGAGCCGCCACGCGACCACGCCCACCCTACTGAAATTTAGAACCCCCTCCTACTGAAATTTAGGGTGTCTTAGGGGTGTGAAAAAATGTTCACTAGACTGAGTTCAAAATTCAAAATGGCGGCTGTGCCACTTCCGGTTTTGCAAAAATCCTCCGATTAAGGTCGTTCAAACGGTTCATTCGACTGAGGACTATGATTGGAGATTGAATTTTAGGTTTTTTAAGGTGTTTGATTGGATCTTCACTTGGTTTAGGGTTCCGCCCCTGTGGGAACGCATTGAGGACGCGAGCTGCTTGCAGCTCGCGATGCACGCGACCCGGTAGTCAACGTTTGGGTTCCTTCCAGCGGTTTCGACCCGTTAAGGGTTTTGGCTTGACGTACAATTTAGGGTTCCGTATAAGGTTTTGATTGGGGTTTTACTACATTGAGCAATTTGATTAAGTGTTCGACTTTTAGGGTTCCTTAGGACTTTGATTGGAGTTTCAACTACACTTAGGAGCTTGATAATGTTAAAATTTTTAGGGTTCCTTAGGACTTTGATTGGGGTTTTACTACATTGAGGAACTTGATAAAATAAACAACTTTTAGGGTTCCTTAGGCCTTTAATTGGAATTTTACTTCACTTAGGACCTTGATTATGTAAACAATTTTAGGGTTCTTTAGGACTTTGATTGGGGTTTTACTACACTGAGGAACTTGATTCACTGATCGACTTTTAGGGTTACTTAGGGCTTTCTTTACTACTTTTTGGGGTTTTACAAGTGCAAGTGTAATGTAAAACTGGGAGTAGCACACCGACACGCGAGCTGCTTGCAGCTCGCGCACACGAAAAAACTAGTTAAGGGGCTGACGTATGGAAAATTTTCATACAAACGGAATACCAAAATGATTTCTAATTTAGACAGATTTACACTATATTATTGTAATAATTGTATTTGCATAGTATTTATCTAGGTTCCTCAACAGTTTTTATTTCAAATTACTTACCTAAAATGAAATAAACACCAATCGCATTTTGCACATTTTTATGCTAAACTTATCAAGTTTTCTACCTATTGGTTTCGTACTAAAAACAACAATATCTTACGTGTTTTTTGTTAAGGAACCTAGTTTATATTGTCTAGTTACAGAATAACAATACTATGTAAAGTATACAAAAAGTTTTCAGTCATCATTTTTGGTATTACGGAACACGATCAAATTCATGGCATTTTCGAACGGCTACTATTGCTATCGCGCACGCACGGTGCGGGTGGCGGGGTGCAGGGGGAGGAAACGCTTGAAGCACACGGGACACTTCGGTTGTGTGTGTGAATCGCTCGGACTTCGGACTAGTTAAATACCTACACTGGCATAAAACATAATGCTTAGATATTTGATAATTGTTAGTTTAGGAAGGGTACTAAGTGAAGATGGGAAATACTAAGTACCTAGGTAGGTTGTAGGTTGGGTAAACGAAATCAAGGTGCAGCACTAGGTCAAAAAGTCTGCCGAAATTTCGAAAAAAGCCAACATTTCGACTAAAACAAATTATGAACCATTAATTTCTATACAGGGTGGAATTTTGTAATGCCACCTGGAGGGAAAGTACTCTTAATACTGCAGATAGAAAATTTTACTCAAAGGAAACATTCCTTTATTTTTGGATAGAAAGCAATTTCTAAAATTAAAAATAAAATAATTTTTAAATTAATTTTTTTTTTTGAAAGGAATAAATTTATTCTTTTAAAGAAATGAATTCGTTAAAAGAATAAATTTGTGTATCCAAGAGAATGGAGCCCATTTCAAGCAACTAATTTCAAGTAACTAGTTAGTTATCCATTTTTTGTAAATAATTAAATTAATTTAAGATTTCCTGGTTTTTCTTTCATTTAATTTATCATGTTTGTTAGAGAGATTTCATCCTTATAATTGACTAACGATCGATGCAATAAAAGTACAAGGTATAATTTTTCTGATTTTAGCCGGTTCAATTCCCGGGTGTGAGAGAATTTTCGAAAAACTTTGAATGCAGTTTGCTTTCTATTCAAAAATAAAGGAATGTTTCCTGTGAGTAAAATTTTCTATCTGGAGTATTAGGAGTACTTTCCCTCCAGGTGGCATTACAAAATTCCACCCTGTATATGAAGTATTGATAAAAGGTCTAAGAAAAATTACAACAAATTATTTTTTTTCTTTATTTATTTGTAGTTCAAAAAACTGCTACCACTCAACGTCCGGTGGAAATATTGATAAAAGGACTGAGAAATACTTGAACAAAATAGTTTTTTTTTTATATAACTGGAGCTCAATAAACAGAGTACCGCTCAACGTCTGGTGGAAATATTGATAAAAAGACTTGGAAAAATTTCAGCAAAATATTTTTTTTCTTTATTTATCTGGATCTCAAAAAACCGACTACCGCTCAACGTCAGGTGGAAAGATTGATGAAAGGACTAAGAAAAATTGCCACAAAATATTTTTAGTCTTTATTTATCTGGGGCTTAAAAAAACTGCTACCACTCAACGTCAGGTGGAAATATTGATAAAAAGACTTGGAAAAATTTCAGCAAAATATTTTTTTTCTTTATTTATCTGAATCTCAAACAACCGACTACCGCTCAACGTCAGGTTATAATATTGAAAAAAGGACTAAGAAAAATGGCTACAAAATATTTTTATTCTTTATTTATCTGGGGCTTAAAAAAACTGATACCACTCAACGTCAGGTAGAAATATTGATAAAAAGACTTGTAAAAATTTGAACAACATATTTCTGTTTTATTTTTCTGGAGCTCAAGAAATAAACTACAGCTCAACGTCAGGTGGAAATATTGATAAAACGACTAAGAAATTAAAAAAAAAACTTTATTTATTTGGAGCTCAAAAAACTGCTACCACTCAACGTCCGGTGGAAATATTGATAAAAAGACTGAGAAATACTTTAACAAAATAGTTTTTCTTTATATAACTGGAGCTCAATAAACAGAGTACTGCTCAACGTCTGGTGGAAATATTGATAAAAAGACTTGGAAAAATTTCTGTAACGTTCACTAGAAGTTGCTTCATGCAATCAAAATTGAGTTCTATATAGTAATTGTGATAAGACATAAATATTTTTTTTTTCAGTTTGTTTATAATCATTATATAAGTATCCACCTATAGTAGGTTAGCTTGGTACACTTTTTTCGCGAGTTTTGTGCGAAAGCCGAGGTCCATGTAATTGTAGGTCGATGTTCGCAATCGTTGGTTTTGCGAATGTAAATAAGCAGAATAAAAGCAACCTAATTGCTCAACGAATAAAGTATATTTTTAAATGCAGTCACATTATTAGACTTTCTGTACTTTGGTAAGTGAGCCGCTTTGCGTGTTTTTTATTGCTGTGTGTGTGTGATCGATGAGGTCTGGCGAACCACACCCCACCTGATGTTGAGCGGACCTCCACCCATGATCTTCAACTGTAACGTCATGACTGGTTTTGAACCCACGCCCCCCAACCGCTAGGCCGATGAGGTCTGGCGAACCACACCCCACCTGACGTAGAGCGGACCCCACCCATCATCTATTACTGTAACGTTATCACTGATTTTGAACCCGCACCCTCCAACCACTAGGCCAATGAGGTCAAGCAAACCACACCACACCTGATGTTGAGCGGACTCCCACCCATCATCCTCTACTGGAACGTCATCAACCACAACTCCATCGCTCCGCGCCGGGGTCAATGGCTCTCTCAACTCAACTCGGAGTCAATGGTTCTCTTTACTCTTCTTCAATTTGGTCCAGAACCCGCACAAACCCTACCTGATGAATAAACTCACTCGTATCATGTTAGAGAATTTCCTGGTGTCTTTTCTAAGTGCGTAAATAGCTACTCTGAAGGTTCTTTATCGGTTCAGGAATGTTGTTTTTTTTTCACTTTATTCTTGCATTCAGAGCATGACCAATCCTTGCTTATTGAATACTAGAAAAGCGAAACAAGCAAGCAATAAGCTTAGAGGGTTAGTCAGGTAATGCAGCCACAAAAAATAAAAACATAAAATTGTAGGGTGCAAAAAGTCAACTCTCTTTGACCAGATTTGAACTCCCGCCCACCTCGTCCTCTCAGTGTGAATCCGCACGCCCTAGCCACTAGCCTATCTGACGCTTAGTAACGTTGACGAAATTAGGCAATGCATAAAAATCGTTAGCAGTGGCTGACGCACACGCACAAGCGCGGCACTATGGTTGGATTCACGTATAGAAGTAGCGCGTCACACGAGCGCCTGTGTGTGTATACTACTATTATATATTCCGTGGCGCCCGCATCAAATGAATAGAGATAGCTATATTCGGAGCAGTTTTTGCTCACGCCTCGAATTGAAGTTGCGAGCTGTGTACGTCGGCCCGTTAATATTTAGGCATCCGATTTAGGCGTCGCCTAGGTTTAGTGAAAACGGGTGTTAGTAACGTTGACGAAATTAGGCAATGCATAAAAATCGTTATCAGTGGCTGACGCACACGCACAAGCGCGGCACTATGGTTGGATTCACGTATAGAAGTAGCGCGTCACACGAGCGCCTGTGTGTGTATACTACTATTATATATTCCGTGGCGCCCGCATCAAATGAATAGAGATAGCTATATTCGGAGCAATTTTTGCCCGCGCCTCGAATTGAAGTTGCGAGCTGCGTCCGTCACCCTCTTAATATCTAAACTTAAACATTACGGTATTCTAAATCGCTCCATTGACTTATTACAATCGTACTTGACTGATAGAATCCTTAAAGTTGATGTGGGCCGTGAGAGATCTTTTGGGTCAGTTATTGACATAGGGGTGCCACAAGGTTCGATATTAGGTCCTTTCTTGTTTCTAGTGTACGTAAATGACCTTCCTTTTTTGGTTAAAAAACTATGTGAAACAGTACTATTTGCTGACGATACCTCATTAATTTTTAAAGTCGATAGATAGAAGGCTAATTACGATGACGTTAACGCATCTCTGTCGTAAATACTTAACTGGTTTAATAATCTTTTACTTAATGTTAAGAAAACTCGGGGTGTAAGGGGTTCCAAACAACACCACTCGGAACCCAAGCCAACCTCACCGGCCCGTGGTACACCCTGCCGATCAACAGACGAGGCTCTGGCGCCCCACCCACCAACCCGCACTGGACCAGCGCGGTGGGTTACGGTCCAAACCCCCCCCCCCCCCCCCACTATGATGATACAAAACACACAACGGCCCCATGTGCCCGGCGGCTCTGGGGTTGGAGCTGTCGATGACGGAAGACAGAACCACCCTGGGGCCAGGGGTGCGAAGAATCCCCGGGTGAGATCGATTACTCGTCAGACGACCCAAGCTTAACGAAAAACGGACACTGATTGCACTTTAAACATATTAAGCTATAATGTATGTACATTAAAATCTGACGACAGACTAACTGAGTTGGAAAATGCCTTAAAAGACCTAAAATGGGATATACTAGGATTATGTGAGGTACGCCGCCTGGGAGAAGACACCATAGACCATAGAACGTGAGAATACCATATTTTACTATTATGGTACAACAGGAAGCTTGTATGGGGTCGGATTCTTAGTTGCCAAGAAATGGAAAAATAACATTTCAGAATTTCTTGCTTATTCGGAAAGAATAGCGGTCTTAAAGTTTAAGTTAGGTAATAATAAAAAGTTAACGATAATACAAGCTCATGCTCCAACGTCAACGCACCCGGACGACGAAAGTAGAGGAGTTTTATGAAGAACTAAATAGGGCATGTAGCGAGCACAGAGGCACCTGGAATGTAGTCATGGGAGATTTTAATGCCAAAGTCGGGGTTAAACAGGAACTTGATAGTGATTACATTATAGGCCCACACGGACTTGGTGACCGCAATGAACGTGGGGCACGTCTCATTCAGTTTGCTTTTGGGCAGAATTTCCGCATAAACAACACCTTTTACCACAAAAAACCCGAACGACGTTGGACGTGGCTTTCTCCGGGTGGTAGGTATAAAAACGAGATAGATTACTTTATTTCGTCCGGACAAACTAATATAACAAACGTTCAGGCTTTAAATAGAATCAAGTTCAGTTCTGATCATAGACCTCTGAGAGCTACAATAAATTTTAATTTCAAAATAGAACGTCACAAAATGATTAAGAGTAACATAAAAAGAATATCTCGAGAGTCATTAATAGTATGTAAAGAAGAGTTTAACATAGAACTTAAAAATAATTTTAACTTGTTAAAAATAGACGTAGAAGACGCGCAATTAGAATTTAATGTTATAGAAAAATGTATAAAAAACGCTAGTGGAAAAATCAAGCAAACAAAAAATAAATATGAAAAACTCTCAGTGAACGAACGTCAGATTAGATGAAAAGGATGGCGAGCAATAAAACGCAACAAATAGGTATGCAGGTATAATATTACTCAAGTATGGGCACCAAACATTAGTACGGTGGCTGATGTTACTTATTTCACAAAACGCAACGATAGCGCGTGCTAACTTTTCCTGTGGCGCCACCTAGTTATGAAATAAGAACTAAAATTTACAACTAATTAATTTAAATGCAAGCAGCTTCCAACATACTGCCCACCAAGAACAACATTCAGCAATGGTGTTCTTTAGCGGAGTTAACGGCTGGCTACAAACATACCTTAAACTATTAACTATGAAAAACCATTGAATTGCTTCACATAGCTAGCACTTGACACACAGCATTAACAACCTTAACTAAACAAACTTACAGTGTTACAAACTTATTTTCTAATCTGAGCATTTTCTTTAATAATATTTAATTTAGTCACAGACTGGAAGGATAACTAACTTTGAAGTTGGACGCTGAATGATTGAATTTTTTGTGCGCAAGGTGACTACACGAGTAATATTGTGCGCGTCAGGATGTTTTGTCACAATTTTTCCCAACAACCATCTACAGGGAGGCAAATCATCCTCCTTGATTAAAACCACATCCCCTTCTTTAGGTTCAGGGGTCTGATCTTGCCACTTAAACCGTTGCTGCAGTTGGTGAACATAGTCCCGAGACCAGCAACGCCAAAAATCTTGTAGCATCCTTTGTGTGAGCTGCCAACGTCTTAGCGTGGACAAATTAGCAGTTTCAAAATTACGATCTGGTAAGGTGACAAGGGGCTCTCCAACCAGAAAGTGACCTGGTGTCAGAATGGATTGCATTTCTGAAACTCCATCGATTCTTGATAAGGGTCTTGAGTTGAGGCAAGATTCAACTTGTGCCAATACTGTGGTCATCTCTTCATAAGTCAGAGAAGTATTTCCCACCACTCTCTTTAAATGAAACTTCGTCGATTTTATTGCTGCTTCCCATAAACCTCCAAAATTCGGCGCCCGAGGTGGAATAAAGTGCCAGGACGTACCATTCGTCGCCAAGCTTTCAGCGATCTCTCTGCCCACCATGGACTGTTCCGCATCAAAAAGAACGCGTAACTCTCGAGCCGCACCAACAAAGTTTGTTCCATTATCACTATAAAGATCAGTGCAATGACCTCTCCGGGCAACAAATCTCTTGAAAGCCGCCAAAAAACCTTGCGTAGTAAGGTCACTCACCGCTTCGATATGAACCGCCCGTGTAACCATACAAATGAAGAGGCATATGTAACCTTTATAATATATGTGCGATGTCCTCGCCCTTTAGTGGTTCTTATGCCAATGGGCCCAGCATAATCTACGCCACTTTTTTCAAACGCTCGACCAGGAGTTACCCTTACAGAAGGTAATTGTCCCATGATTTGGTGGCTGACTGCAGCCCTGTTTTTAACGCATATTGTGCATTTACGAACTTGACTTTTCACTAGCTGCTTGGCGCCAATTATCCAGTATTTTGTATACAATACACTAAGCATCAGTTGAGGGCCTCCATGCAAGGTATTTTTATGAGCACGTTCAATAATTAGTTTCGTTAAATTTCCTTCTTTTGGTATTATTATTTGATGTTTTTTGTTATCAGCAAAATCAGAATTCTCTAGCCTCCCTCCTACCCGTAAAACCTGGTTTTCGTCCAAAAATGGATTCAAAGATGTTAATTTACTATTTCTCTTCAGTTTCCTTTTCTTTTCTATTGCTTCAATTTCTTCATGAAACCAATTTCTTTGGCATTGTCTTATGCAACACTCTTCTGCTTTCTCTATTTCTTCACGACTTAAAATAGAGGTTTTGTGTCGCTCCACCTTCGGTTTTTTCATATTTAGGAACCGTCTACAGTAAGCCACTACCCTTAGTAATTTAGTGATTGAGGAGTATTTGTCCCATAAGTCAGCTTGGTGGGTCGTGCCGTGCACGCATAACCTTTTCGTTGCTTCTTCTAAATTGGTTTCCATAGTTCTTGGCTTATCTTTTATAATATTTTCCTGTGTGAGCATTTCAGGTCCATTCCACCACATTGAAGAAGCAACCAACTCTGCTGGAGTAAGACCTCTTGAGGCCAAATCGGCTGGATTAGATTTAGAAGAAACATGGTTCCACTGATGCGGTTCTAGCGATTGCATAATTGTAGTCGTTCTATTGGCGATAAACGTTTTCCATCTACTCGGGTGACTGTTCAACCACGCCAAAACTACGGTTGAATCTGTCCACGCAAACCAGTTATTTTTTGGGACTTGAATAACTGTTCCAATTTCTGCCAGCAGTTTCGCCAAAAGAACAGCACCGCACAATTCCAGTCGCGGTATAGATACTTGCTTAATTGGTGCTACTTTGGTCTTTGCAGCGACTAAATGAACGTGTATCCCACCATCAGCACCCACTACGCGGACGTAGACAACAGCTGCATAAGCAACTTGAGAGGCATCACTATACCCGTGTAACTCTATCTGTTTGTCATTTTCTGTGCACCCCAAGTAGCGAGGTATCTTTACATGTTCCAGATCCTTCAAGCTTCTGCGGTAAGTTACCCATTCCTTTAAAACATTTTCAGGTACTTCCTCATCCCATGCTAGTCCTGCCAACCATAGCTTCTGTATAATAATCTTTGCTACAATGATAACGGGTGCAACCCAACCTAGTGGGTCAAATAGTCTTGCAATATTTGATAATATATGCCGTTTTGTTTCAGGTGTATGCAGCAGCGTGGGGAGAGTCACCGTGTAGTGGTAAAAGTCGTCGCGTCTGTTCCAGGTGAGTCCCAGAATTTTTATTGTAGAGTCCATTTTTATTTCTAGTGTTTTACCCTTACCGTCTCCTTGTTTTTCTTCCTTTATTTTTGCTAATAATTCTTCACTGTTACTTGACCACTTCTGTAATTGAAAACCTGCTTTTTTTAACAGTTCATTCGTTTGCTTGTAAACTTCAATACCTTCACTGACATTTTGGCAGCCGGTAAGTAAATCATCCATGTAGAAATCAGCAATAACTCTTTCAGCAGCCACTGGATAAAGATGCCCTTCATCTGCAGCTATTTGCATAAGACTCCGAACCGCTAAGTGCGGTGCACACGCCGTTCCAAATAAAACCCGCACTAATTTGTACTCGGATACTTCTTTTTCAGGACTGCTGCGCCAGAGAATGCGTTGGAAATTCGCATCCATATCATCCAGTCTGACTTGATGGTACATTTTCTCAATATCAGCAACTAAAACCACAGGGTGTTTACGCCAACGCATGATTATATGCCGAAGATCCATCTGCAACGTTGGCCCGACCATTAAATCGTCGTTTAAGGATACTCCATTTGTTCCCTTCGAAGAAGCGTTCATCACAATTCTTACCTTTGTAGTATCTTTATCTTCCCTTACTACTTCATGATATGGCAGATAAACTGCATCTATTTCCTTTTCATTTACGTTTACAGGTACCATATAATTCCTCTGCAAATAATCTTCAAACGTTTTTTGATATTCTTTTTTTAAGGCTTCATTTTTTGTCAACCTTTTCTCCAACATTTGCAGTCTTCTTAGAGCTATCTGCTTTGTGTTTCCTTCCTGGCATGTAGGATGCTTATTACGGAACGGAAGTTTTACTACGTATCGCCCTTCCGCATCTCTTGTTGTAGTTTGAGCATAAAAGTCTTCGCACATTTTTTCTTCTTCCGTTAGCATTCTTTTCTCTTCATAGACTGACTCCGCTTCTAATTCCCAAAACTTTTTCAACATGTCATTTTCATCAGTAAAAGTTCCGTGCATTACTATGGTAGTACTATTGAGTTCCCTTTGAGTCGAACCTACTGTTCCCGATAATATCCAACCAAACAAAGTTGCCTGTGCTACTAAGAACCCATTTGGATCTTTACGAACTCCCTCTTTTAGGATCTGACAAAATATATCTGCACCTAATAGAATGTCTATTTTATTTGGAGTATGAAATTCAGGATCCGCCAATTCGATGCCAGCTGACGTCAGCCAAGGTACTTCCTCCACTTGTTTTCCCGGTAGGAAAGATGTGATAGCTCTTAACACATGAGCTTTAACCTGTATACTGTCGTGAGGTTCCACTTTTGATTTGAGGTTTATATGCACCACGTAGTTTGATTGAACCGTTTTTGCTCCACCCACTCCAGATATCGTCCCTCGCGCTGGCGTCTTTTTTAACTTTAAAAGCTGCACTACTGCTTCCGTCACAAAAGAGGCCTGAGACCCCTGGTCGAGTAGAGCTCTTACCGTTTGGTATGATCCATTTTTTGCTTTAGCGTTTATCAGTGCCGTTGCTAGTAACACAGATTTATTTCGCACTGCCGCTGTATTCACTTGTATCTCCTCAAACGGTTCTTCCACCAACCCTTCCGGCAGTTCTTCCTCCGAATCTTCCGTTACAATGGCGGTAGTTATCTTTTCCTTGCTTACAGTTCTCGGATGTAGCAGCGTATTGTGGTGGCGTCTACAAATTCTACACTTTATAGGATTTTTACAAGACCTAGCAGAATGATTCACCCCCAAGCAGTTAAAACAGATTCCGTTATCCAGTACGTATTTCCGACGGGCTTCACTATCCTGAGCTTGGAACTTCTTGCAAAGGTACATTTTATGGTTTTCAGAACAGAACGGACATTGGTATGCTACATCAGACTGTGCAGCATGCATTGATCTACTAACAACTTTACTACCAGTCTTTTGTCCAGTGAACTCTAGTGCTCTAAACCGGTTGGTTATGAAGCTCCTGAATTGTTCAAAAGTTGGTAGTGTATCAGATGCAATACTACCAGTCACATGTAATTCCCACTGTTTCCGCGTTTCGCCGTCCAACTTCAAAGTAAGTATGTGTATCACAATTATATCCCACGACGATACCTCCACTCCTAAATTTTCCAACGCACTTAAACAATCTGAGGTAGTGTCTATCAAATCTTTTAACCCTTGTGCAGACTCCACTAATTGACTTCTTTGACTTAACAATCTTTTCAATATACAATTCGATAGATATTGTTTGTTATCGTAACGGGCTACTAACAAATTCCAACATTTATTATAATTATCTCCAGCAATGGGAATTTGCCTAAGTAACTGCTCGGCTTCACCCGCTAAATATCCTTTTAAATAGTGCATTTTTTGCACCCTATCCAAATTTTCATTTTTATGAACGAGAGATGAGAATAAATCTCTAAAGGTAACCCATTCCTCATACTTCCCTGAAAACGTTGGGATAACTATTTTTGGTAGCACAAATTTTGATACTAAAGGTGCTAATGCATGCCCCCCTTCATTAGTGACACCTGACGTTACAGTCCTAGTTGGTTTTATAAAACCCTTTAAAGCTGTTTTCAACTCTGTTTTGTAATCCAAGTATAGCTCTTCAGCTTGATCATAGACGTCCTTTGTGACATAATCCTTTTTATTTAGTTCCACCCCATACGTTTCTAACAATAAACGATGAGTTGTCACAAAAGTAGTCCATAACTGTTCCAAAGCTTCTAACCGTACCTGGATATAAGTTTCTGTAATTCTATCTTTAGGAGACTTTTTAACATTTCTCCAGGCTTTAGATAAATTATTAAAATTATCACTCTGTAATAAAATTTTATCATCCATGGTTTTTTTTTTTTTTTTTTTCAATACAATAACTTAAAATTAAATTATGTTCCAATTAAGTAATTTACAAGTTTAAGTACCTACTAATTTTTAAAATTTTCACAAAATCATTCTAAGTGTTTGAAACAATTAACAAAAAAATGAAAATCGGGCATGGATTCCCCGTCGGAACCACTTTCTTAAAATTATTCTAAGTCCTAAACTTAACTTTACAATCCATGCACTAACTTTATTGTCCCAAACTAATTACTATCACAAAAAGTCCAAAATCAAATCTTCTTTTCTTGAATAATGCTTTAAAAGTACTCACAGTTTGTCCAGACTCACGATTCACTAACCACTTCAATAAACGCACCACTGGTTGACAATCGGACCCATACAAGCGATTGTAGCCAGCGTATGCAACCTCCTCCGCAGCATTCGGAACTCCCCTTCACAGACCGGCAGGCCACTCGGTGGCGTCCTAGGCCGGCAGTGTCCTAGCCCTTTGACGTAAATGGGACACGCGTGTCCCCAGTAATTAATTATGTTTATTTTGACAACCCATTAATATTTTTTAAAGCTTGACAAGCTAAGCACTAGATTCTGAACGCATCTTTTATTATCTGTGACGTAAAAACCACTGCGCACGAAAGACATTACAAAACTTTCAAATGAAAATTGCTATTTTGGCGCGCTCCATTTAAACATTTTCAAATGATATAATTTATGAAGTTAAAAGGTTTTATGAATGAAAAATGTAATTATCTGTTGAAATGGTAAGTTATAATTCATGTTATATTGTTATTTGGTATTATTTATAATAAAAAAGTACCTAAAATACAAAATCAAGGACAAGGGACCTGTATGTCCCAATATGCGTGAAAGGTCGATTAGTATCATAATTTTCACTTACGTATTTCATAGTTTTTGCATACTTTTCCTGCTATGTTTTTGATAACGTTGTCTTATTTTAGGCTCGCAGAACGGTCAATAATTTTTTCCTTGAAAAAAAATGAAGTTGAAGAGTATCTTATGGCTGACACCAGCGACTATGAAGACGCACTCGAGTTGGATGAAGAAGACCAAGCATTCATTGCACAGGACATGGAAGCTAGGGCCATGCTCCTGAACCTACTCCTTCAACATCTACATCGGAGGATCCCTCAATGAGTACAAATCCTATTTTTCAATGGAGAAGAAGCACATACAGCCCTTAGAGTTCGGTAAAATCAACATACTGACTGAGGTAGAATCACCGAAGCCTATCGACATTTTTGATGCAGCTACCAACATGAAATCTCTACTGGAGAATGGAATAATACCAGGGACTATCCGTTACGCCCACCAGCATGGTGCTGTATTCAATATTGCTCTTCCAAAAATGCAGGCGTTTATTGGCATGAACTATGTTAGGGGCTACCATGCCTTTCCTAGTTTGAGAAGTTATTGGTCCACCGAACCAGACATGGGCGTGCCTTACGTGCTTACGTGGCTCAAATTATGCCTCTTTCACGGTTTGAAGAAATCAGAAGACCTACTCACATCACTGGAATATCGTCAGGTTGTTGCCAGGGCAATGATAGGAGATTTCAACGTTTGAAAAAATGCTCTGCCTTCCATGTCTATGACAAAAAAAGACTTTAGAACCTGAGCAGGACCTCCTTGCCATCCCATGTAATGCTAAAAGTACCGAACAGAAAACGATGCGACATTTGTGCAAAGGCCCATGTTGAAAATCGCACAAATAATGTATGTGAGCTATGCAAATGTTCATTTGTGTTTCATTTCTGATCGAAACTGATTTGCAGAGTTCCACTCATAAATATGTCTTGTAAATATATAATCAAATAAATATCTGTACAAAATGATTAGTTTTTCATATAAATTGCCTGAAAATTTCATAATTCAACTTTACCTAGAATCACCATGTATCTCGACCCTTGACGCATATTGGGACGCCAATATCCCAGAGGTTTCTAAAAAAACTGTGGGGTTTTTATATTTTTTTCTAAGTTGGATCCTTATAATATATCATAATAAACCTAATAAAATACCTAGTTTCTTTAAAATAACTCTGTATCAATCTTGTGCGTCAAAGAGCTAGGCGGGCGGTGTCCTAGGCGGGCGGTGTCCTAGGCGGGCGGCGTCCAGGGCGGGCGGCGTCTTGGGCGGGCGGCTGCTGCTCAGCAATCCAGCACGCTTTGGCCGGCTGTTCTCAGCACCCGAGTAGCGATCCACTACTCCTTTTAGGGCGGCCGCGGGGTAGTAGTTCCGTCAGTACTCATTCAGTATGAGGAACCACCAAAAAAAATCCTGCCACCTTTGTATCAATCTTTATCCGACTCGAAGGACCAAATGAACGAACGTCAGATTAGATGAAAAGGATGGCGAGCAATAAAACGCAACAAATAGGTATGCAGGTATAATATTACTCAAGTATGGGCACCAAACATTAGTACGGTGGCTGATGTTACTTATTTCACAAAACGCAACGATAGCGCGTGCTAACTTTTCCTGTGGCGCCACCTAGTTATGAAATAAGAACTAAAATTTACAACTAATTAATTTAAATGCAAGCAGCTTCCAACACTCAGAAACCTCCATCAAACTAATAGAAGAAAGACTAAATTTAAGAAAACAGAGTGTAGAATATAGGGTTAAAGATAAACAGACTAAACGAAGTATAAGAAAAGATGTCAGAAATTATAACACGAAGTTATTTCAAATTGCCCTTGAGAGAAATAGCTCATTAAAAGTAGCCAAACAAGGAAGTTCGATAGGCAAATCCTGGATTACCAGCCTACGCGATGAACAGGGAACAAAACATCGATGCAGAGAGAAAGTGATGAACATATGCACACAGTTTTACAAAACTCTGTATTCAGGTCCCGAACGGATAGAAAATGAATTCTCATACTCTTGTCCAGACTCCATTCCACCAATAACAGGACATGAAGTTCATAAAGTTCTGGCAAGTATGAAATATAACAGATCACCTGGTGAGGATGGAATTACAACGGAAGCGTTAAAAATTGGCGAACAAATTCTTCTACCTCACATTACTAACTTTTTTAACACCATCCTCAAAACAGGCATTTTTCCCGATCGTTTCTGTCATTCGAACATCATTCTTTTACATAAAAAAGGCGATAAGTCAGACATCAACAACTTTCGTCCAATAAGCCTCGTGTCCCACCTCTACAAAGCCTTTATAAAAATAATAGATAACAGGATCTCTAGACAGCTAGATTTAGAACAACCGGCTGAGCAGGCAGGCTTCCGCAGAGGGCTCTCCACGACCGATCACCTTCAAGCAATAAATCAAATTATAGAAAAATATCAGGAACACAATATGCCACTTTACCTAGCCTTCGTTGATTATACGAAGGCATTTGATAGCGTCATACATTTAGCAATTTTTAAAGCCCTCGAAAATCATAATATAGACATCACGTACATCAATTTACTTAAAATCATCTATAGTAACAGCACAGCCGCGATAAAATTAAATTTTCCAGGTCCATCCTTCAAAATCAGAAAAGGTGTAAAACAGGGAGACCCTCTTTCACCCAAACTTTTTAACTCGGCCCTAGAAAAAGTATTCAGGAAGCTAACAGCTGGCTGGGAGCACAAGGGCATTGTCATCGGCGGAGCGAGGCTGACAAATCTCCGCTTCGCCGATGACATTGTCCTCTTCTCATCTTCACCCTCCGAGCTTCAGGCGATGATACAAGATCTTAGCTCTGCAAGCCTTGAGGTTGGACTGCGGATGAATAGAGCAAAGACACAGGTCATGACTAACCGCGTTAAAACCAGAATAACGGTGGATGGTGAACAACTTGCATACGTCCAGGAGTATATACAGGGTGTAATCGTTAAGTGTGCACAGGCGATTATTCCGTAACTATTGCAGATATAAAAAAACTTTAAACTGATATCGAAAGTACTTTACCTAATGAGTAAAATGACATTAATAACTTTTTAAAAATAAAACGAGAAATATCCAAAAAAAAATCATTAATCACTCCCATACATTTTATTTCTTAGTAAGTACAAAATGTTGTGTTCAAAGCATATGTTCGAAGTGACGTCCTCCTTGTGCAATACAATGACGAGCTCTATTTACAGTTTCTAAATGAACCTTCCTTAACATTTGCGGAGTAATTAAAGCAATTGCACGACGTACACGATTCTGTAACTCTTCTAGGCTGTGTACTCTCTCAGCGTACACGTGGTCTTTGACAAATCCCCATAGTATTAGTATTATTACGTGTATCTACTTGAAATTCATTAATACCTTCATATCGTACATAATTATAAAATGACAAGGGTAAAATGAGTAGGTACTATTCCACTTAAAATAAGGAAACTAAAACCTTTCTACTATCTCATACTAAATGTATGGGAGTGATTAATGTAATTTTTTTGGATATTTCTCGTTTTATTTTTAAAAAGTTATTAATGTCATTTTACTCATTAGGTAAAGTACTTTCGATATCAGTTTAAAGTTTTTTGATATCTGCAATAGTTACGGAATAATCGCCTGTGCACACTTAACGATTACACCCTGTATACCTGGGCCAAATAGTCTCCTTCGTGGCCAGGCAAGATAAGGAGATCGCTTGGCGAACCGAGAATGCCTGGAGGAGCTATTGGTCCATGGGAGATTTAATGAAAGGTGAGCTCCCCATATCGCTTAAACGAAAGCTCATGGACGTATGCATCCTCCCCGTGCTGACATATGGTGCGCAGACCTGGTCTCTGACCAACATCCAAAAGTCCAGGCTCAAGGTTTGCCAACGTGCGATGGAACGTAGCATTCTGGGCGTCCGTCGAATCGACCGAGTCCGCAACACGGTACTGCGTTCATGCATAGAACTCTTATGAAAAGTTAAAAAAATATTTCAACTTTTCATAAGAGTTCTATGAAAAGTTGAAATATTTTTTTATATTATTTGAAATTAATATTCTAATTTAGCTGGCGTGGGACTTAACTGACGCAGCTCAGCTTAAACATGTGAAGATTATTAAATTCTTGGATAAAGACATAAAAAAAGACTAATTACGCTAAAATCACTCGCGTGAAAGTACTCGAGTAATATTCGCGTCGAAACGCTCGCGAAAATTTTAAAGATACTATTGAAAAGACATGTCTTTATTCTTTTGATTGTTAATTTATATTTGTTGTGCACGGCAAGTGTGTGAAATGTACGTGAAGTGAAGTTACGACTGACGAAGAGTGAGGAGCTACAAAATAAAGCTAAAGTTAATATCTTGCGTGTTGTGAATGTAGTTGCAAAATCGGATTCAAAGTGTTCCGAAGTGTATTCCGGCCAAATTATTATCTGACACGTGTAGTAAAATTTGAACATAGTTTTACTCCGGCCTGATAAATTTACGACTGGTTGTTAGCTCATAAAATTGAAAGTGTTGGTTGTAAAACGTAATAATTACGCCCAGAATAAGAATAGGTATGAGTGTGATCTAAGCTTAAACAAACCATAGCTTAATAAGACTACAATATTATATTAGATGAGGAATACAAGTTTGACAGATTGAAGAATATAATAAGTTCACGCAGTCTTGCCTCTGAATGTATAATGAATAATTTTTTCTTCTTGCCCTTATCCCACTTTATGTGAATATTTATTAAGATTAATTTATCTAACCCCAATCTAAGCAACGCTTGGGCTTTGGGGTCCAGATCACTGATACAAAACTATAGTACTTTTTAAAATGTCTTTAGTTTTATATGTTTTGCCCACCTTGCTAAGAGCATTTGACGGTAAAAAGTAATTACTCGATTTAAATTTTATATAGAAAGATACAGCTTAATTTACCTTGGTACTCAATGTGTGATAATGTTATACTAATTATATTGAACATTGTTAATAAGCTTTTGTTTTGTAGGTTTTAAAAACATTATTTTTAAGTGTTTTGTTTATATTCTAAAAGTGCTTAAGATTTCGATTTTTATTATCAGATACTTTGAAAACATTTACTCATCCTTCTAGTCGTTTTAAAAAATGTAACATAATCGTGTTGGTATTATTATTCTAACCTTTAAAATGTATTTTCTCTCTAATAAATTTTTGAAAGTTTCAAAGGATTTTCTTACACCTATCATATAAAACACATGCGTGCTTTATTATACACATAAGTGCTAGTGAAACTCAAATCAAAACGAAACAATCTACATTCCACATACCGGACGGACAGTAATTTGACTAAGTTATTTTGAAGAAAAAATCGTCGGCAAGTATGAACGAACGTGTTATTTTTATAACCTGACCGAATGTCAATAAAATATCCTCAATTTTCCAGGTCTCGAGCCAGTCTTCATTGAAACCAGGTTCGGGAACCCCTGCATGATACTCGGAGAATACAGATATAATAAGAGAAGTGATAGTAGATACCCGTTAGCTAGTTGGGTTTGTGTGAAGAAAGCCTTCTGTCGCGCCACTGTGGTGACCTTACAGAATAAAGTAGTCAAAATGAGCAATATTCATAGTCATTAGTTCTAAAACAAATTATTAATTTTAAGTTAGATAAAAACGGAATCTGAATAGACTAAGGGTGAATGAACAATAGATTATGAGATCTGAAATCGATGCAAAAGTAAACGCAATAAGCTTTGTTGTTGACAAATTGACGCACTAAGCCGTTAAGTAGGTATTCGGCCTCGATTGGGTATTGATTTGATAAAAGATTTTGAAAGCATTGATTTGATCTAGGTTGTAAGCATAGGTATGTAATATTTTTTCTAGTCTAATATTTTGTTGATTTCAAAAATCAGGCATTTTTTTTCATATTTATAATTCTATAATTTATTTTAATTAAATTATTTTATTTTGTTCATTTAGCCTCAATGTTTTCTTTTTATTCCATAAGTGAGTGTCATTGGTGATTTTCTAGTAACATTTCAAGTTTAAGAAGAAGTTTTCCTTTTATCTTAATAAAAAATAGCATGTTACGACGTTATTAAGTCAGTAACCAACTTGATATTAATAATTTTACATATTTCAGTATATTCAGAACTTAAACCGAGGTTCATCAACTCCATGCGAGGTTTCCCGGCAGTCGAGTTGGGAGGCTATAGATACAACAAGAGGGTGGAACGTCCAGGGCCCAAGGAGTATTGGAGGTGTTCCCAGAGGCGCGCTAAACGGTGCAACGCACAAATCATTACACTTGGAGACGATGTCATTGACATAAAAAGTTGTCACAATCATTGAATCAAATGCATTGTCCGGTAGAGCTGTAAATCGTCAGACGATCACCAGCATTTACCATTCGAGTAAAAAAAATGAATCAAACGCACCCATAGAACTAAAGGCCTGCGCACATCTAGGCGATGGCGTTCAACAGAAACGCTGTCAAATATCGCTGTCATGCTTGACGGCGTTTCAGCTGATAGCCATCACCATTGCCTAGATGATGGCAGGCCTTAAATTTCCGCTGTACCTTTGTTGCCTGTTGATCATGGCGAGTGACTTGGTGGTCTTATAGTGAATATGCATAATAATGTTGGAGCATATTTTGAAATACCACCACCACACAACGCAATGATTCAATGTTAATAATAATTACGACAGTAAAAACGCACATGGATACATTTAAATAAGTACAAACCATAAAATTGTAACTGTAAATTGAAGAAGATAATAAAAAAATATCTGTTGCGTTGCCTGGAGTTTCCAGACATTAAGTACACTACTGCAGTCGAAAAGAACCTCTTCAAATAATATTTTTGTACTAACATATTTTAACAGGTTGTTATCGGTCGGTGTAGTTTTACTAAGCATGTCTGGTTATAATTAATTGATTGAGGCGTGACTTTGTGGAATTCCATTGTTGAACATAAAACTAGAAATTAACTACTTACTAAATATTTTTTTAGTTTTATGTTATTTATGTCTGGTTATATTATGAGTTATTAAGGAAATGTATGTTTATTTTAAGACTACGTAAGTTCTAAAATGTTTTTGGTGTTAGTATCTAATATGAAATAGCTTTGCGCACGATGGATATTGGCTACAGGTGATTTAAAATCAAACAATCATCATCAACCTATCAGTCCACTGCTGGACGTAGGTCTCTCCCAAGTCGCGCCACTGAGCCCGGTGTTTGGCTCTTCTCCAATTACAGCTACATTTCGGAAGCAATAACGGTCATCAACTAACTTATCTTTTATTATTTTTATTAATACTAAGCTAGCTCTATGGTTTTACCTTGTCGCTTTTTTCTTCTGAAATATATATTGACTGGCGTCTAGCTCAGTTGGTAGTAGCTCTGCCTTCTGCGCCGTAGGTCGTGGGTTCGATCCCCACCGAGAACAAATATTTGTGTGGTGAACACAAATGTTTGTTCTCTGTCTGGGTGTTATATTGTATTCTAAGTATGTATTTACAAAAAAAAAATGTATTCAAGTATTATATCAGCTATCTGGTTCCCATATTACAAGCTCTGCTTAGTTTGGGGCTGGGTAGTGTTGTGTGAATTGTCCACAATATTTATTTTATTTTATATTAAGCGGTATATAAAATGCGGTTGGCATTGAGCCCGAACTAGAGAAAATGTTTTTTTACCATATAATCTTTAAGTACCACTTCTATGCCCCCCTATGTGGAGTTTTGCACCAAAAAAAAGATTATTTTAAGAACTTTGTGCAACGAAACCTTTGCGTAATGTACATAATATGTTCTTTTATTACTCATTATTGCTACATCCATCGTGCCTTTGTGCTCGTACAAATATCAAAATATAAGTAAAAATTATATCTAGCAAAACAATTGGAACTGAAATACCTAAGAACCTCAAGTTTGTTTATCTAGAGTTCTAAATGGTAGTATTTTAAATACAGAACATCAGCACAAAGACATTAATATTAGTAATTAGTTAAGAATAAAGTAGCCACAAAATATTTATTTTGTAAAACTGAGGTTAATGTTTGCTTAAAATCAATAAATAAATGACAAATAAGACAGATAATGCTATGTTTAGGTAAAAATAAGGTTAGTTTAGCGGTAAGTAAGTACATTATAATAATGACTAGGTTAGTCATTCAATATTATTGATTTTAATAAATTTAATAATAATAATAAATTTAAATGAAATTAATGAATTCAATCAATAATGTTTATTTCGGAACAGATTTACAGTGGTAGTGTGGTGGCTTATTATTATTATTATTATTAGTCGTTACACAAAAAAACAACAACAATGTAATTTTATTTTTTATCGGCATTTATAAAATAACATTCTTTGAATTATTTTGTGCTGTACTACTTATGTACATTATACAATTATACATTTTATATTTTAAAATGTTTTTTATGTTCAAGTCTGTTGATCCGGCAATTTTTGTTGGTTTCGGACTGCAAAATCGTCATTTTTATTAATATCTACTTATTAAGAATTATTTATTTGTCAAAACAGCAAATCAGTAACATTTAGATGTCGCTGTCATATTATTATAACAGTAATAGTATTTTGTTTTATGTAACCGTTATAATTATTAATTTTTAATTTTAGTTCTATATATTAATCTTAATATAATTTCTGATTTTACACTTTCCATATTGATTTTTTTTACATAGAAATCCGTTCTATACTTCCGCACGCGACTAAGCTAATGGAAAAGACGTAATATTATGTAAAATACTTCAATAAAATAAATTCATTACATAACTATGTTTTTTAGAGTCGCTGTTCCTAGAAATATATGGAGGAGGCCTATGTCCAGCAGAGGACTTCTTTAGACTGAGAATGATGATGAATTATGTTAAATCACGAGGAGAAAAGAAAAAAAATGAGAGATAATGAATTCCATATGCTAGTACTTCAAAACATTTAATTTTTTTGCCTCTCTATCTTCATTTTCATTTTCATTTTAATTTTTTTTTTTTTTTTTATGTAACTAGCTGATGGAACAAGCATATGGCCCACCTGATGTAAAGTGGTAACCATCGCCTATAACAAAGCAATGCCTCGCAGGTCACGCACGTCAGGAACGCGCCCTACGATGCACTGCCCTGCGTCCATCAACTGGAGGCATACAGATATTCAGCCTCACGTGCCAGTAATTTCACCGGCACCCACACCCTTCAAACTGAAACACAGCAATGCTGCTTCACGGCAGAAATAGGCATGGTGGTAGTACTTCCCCGGACGAGCCCATCACAAAGAGCTCTACTACTACTAAATCCCTGTAGATCTACTTTGCTTCTGTGAAATTTAGTCAGCATATTTAATTTTCAGACGCATTAGTGAAGGTACCGATAAAAAATGGTTACCAATTAAAACTCCACAACTACTGCTTTACTAAAAACAGCTCCTGGTGCAAGGGCGCCAAGGTTCTTTGGGAATGCGCTCAAAAGAGAAACGGCTGCAAAATGTATATTCACACTCACAAAGATGTTTTGTCGAAGATTAAAGGGATGCATGAACATCATAAACAGAAAAAAAACAATAAAATATAATTAAAATTTCTTTCAAATATTGCGTTATAATAATAGTATGTGTGCGCTAAAACGTAGCTTATCCTATTTAATGAATAAATTATTATAGTTTTAATAATATACATTACCAAATATCTGTCTAGAATAAGCGTACCATTATTATTATTTATATTAACTTCCACCACAGAGTACATAATATCTCTGTCCTCTGTGACTTACACTATGCTATCTTCACTTTATGCAAGTTTATTTATCTAGAATAAATGTAGGACTATATATTTTTCATCAGTGATTTTTAGATGTGTGATATGGATTTAAAACTGGCGTAGCCGGATGGGATGTTGAATTTATTTACTTGGCAACAGTTGGCTTTACGTACTTTAGTAGTGTAGTCTAGCCGCGTGAGAATCCTCGTGACAGGTAACCATTTGGATTATTTACTAATAATGTATGAATGACTAGTGGCCAACTTAAATGATTGCCTGAGTCATGGCTTACCAACTACACAATAAAAAAATCTCAGAATCGCTCAGACTAGAATGCTACATGCATACTCATCTCGTTAACGGTTGCGTATTACTTGATCGGTAAAGAAAATGGTAACTTTGTTCGCTTTTAATGTTGAGTTCAATTTCAGACGCAGTAATGGTACAAACTAAACGTGGCGCCTCCCAGTTGATCATCGACGGCCATAGGTTCATCAGGAATAAGATTTGGGGAGACGGGCAGCACGTCCACTGGGTCTGCAACATGAAGAGGAAAGAGGGGTGTAAAGTGACAGTACTCACGCATAATGAAGACGTGTTGAAGATCAATGGAGAACACTATCACGATGCTAAGAAAACGAAAACGACGAAAGTAAAAAAATGAGGGAAATTACATACTGAAATGGTATGTAGAGAGAAATCTCGCCAAACAATCTTGGTATAGCAAACAAAAGCATTGGTTGTGACGCACGGCCTTTGGTTTGATCTATATCTTTTTTTAGTGTAATACATAATCCATGCATCAAATCAATATTAATATGCTGACATTCCACTATTCCTATTAAAAAACCGTCTTAAATGTTAAGATTTATAAAAATCTGTTTTGTCAATATAGTACATATTTTAAAATTTAATAACAAAATATTATATTTATTATGTACCACTGTTGTAAATACTGTTTGAGTTTTAAGACTAATTAGTTTCTCTTTAAGTGAGTTAACCGTTCGTAACTTCAGAATGATTTTCAGGTTTTTTCGGTATGACAGCGTACGGCAAGCATTGCCTAGACATCGCTGGCAATAGGTTCACGGTGCACCAGCACGAAGGTTTGAAGACCAGGTGGAGATGCATCAAGAGGACTAGAGGATGTGCTGCCTTCGTCACCACTATTGACAACATCATTATTCGGATACGACATGATCATAATCATTGATTTTCGCTAGATGCGGCTTTTCGTTAGTTATCTTTGAGATCTAACTGAGTGATTAAATTAAACAAAAAATACAGTCAAGCCGAATTTAGTCATAACGGTTATTTAAAAAAATCCGATTTTAATGGATTTATTTGCCAAACATTTTTAATTTTTGTTCAACAGCCTTCCAAAAGAAGGGTTTTGATTTTTATGGGGTTATTGATAATGATGAGGCGGTTTCCTTCAATAAACATGGCTAATGTTGTAATGGTATGTTAGTACCTAATATTAAGAACTATTTTCAATAATTAGGGTAATAAATATGTATATATGTATATTTGTCATCGATTTGATTCATTTGAAATCAACCTCGACCTTTAACATTTCTTTACTTAGCATTTTTCAAATAAACATGCAAATATATGTTGAATAAAAAAAAGAGTTTACTTTGGCTACCAATTCTTTCTCATTTGATGTAATTTTTATTGTTTGTGTGCGTTATTCCAGGGGCACGTTTTCAGTACTCCTGCCGTGGCCAGAAGGTACTGTTAGTGGATAACCACAAATTCCACAAGGACAAAGAACAGACACACACACAGAAAATGATCTGGAGGTGTAGCAAAAGAAAATCCCTCAAATGCAAAGCCAACATCATCACTTTAGATGGTGAACTAATATGCTTCAACTATGAACATAACCATGACTAATCTGTGTGTCGACCGGGAACCAATCGTATGAAATCTGTGTGCGGTGCCTGACACCTATCGCCGATCGTATCGCCTACCTGCCACCATTTTGTATGGAGAAACCAAAAGCGCCCCTAAGGAATTCTTCAAGAAGCATGAATAGCGATTGCGAGACGGTGACGTATCCACGTCAGCTGGTGTACGATTGGTTCCCGGTCGACACACAGGTCTTACAAAAATTACTGAAACAAAGTTGAGTTTACTATAAAATTGTAGTTGTAATATCCTGTTAAATAAATAAATAAAAACAATGTATAATACAAAAACTTTTTATGTTACCTCTGTTGCAGACGTCTAAAATTAAATGTAGTATTTAGTTAGGTACCACTTATCACCTAAGCAGTAACAATAACGCATTGTAAGTGATTTTATGATATGCTATAAATTGTATAATATCTGAAAGTCTGATACGAAACCGGCATATCGTAGAACCTTAAAAGTTCGAAAACATGTGTCAATAGCACGAAAGGAGCCTCTTTGAAGCGCACTCAAAATCTTTTCACCACGCTTGATTCGAAAGAACCAGTGTCACGATAAGAAGAAGTGATATAAAATAGTCCAATAAATTGCCAAAAGTAATTTCTTAATTTTTAGATTTTCAAAACTGTAATGCCATGTACGTTAGAAGTCGCTACGGTAAGAAAAACATGCTCGTTGCCTACGGATATTCATTCTCCGAGTATAGCCCAAACTTTTGGTACTGTACCAAAAAACGGACCGGGTGCAGGGCTAAGGTGAAGACCTGTAAACCTGATGGCAGCATAGAGTCGATCACCAATGAACACAACCATGAACCGCCTGAGTTCCGAATCTCTAGCCAGGGCGAATTTATTAAAATGGATTGAATTTATCTAACGTTTTGTTTTATTACAGTTATTTTGAACTTAGATAAATGGCATACATACCATTCTTTTTATTATTACTTATGTTTTCATACGGTGATAACGCGTGATTAGAATAAATTATTTTCATAACTGTTTTTTATTATTCAACCGTTTTTAGCCGATTTATTTTGTCACTGATTTTTACACAGTACTATTTGATTGACCATCGCTGTCCGGAGTAAGAGGAGCTATAAGATTATTATAAAATAATTTGGAAAGTCCTTTTGCCCTATTTAATGCCGGGGAAAAACAACAAATAAATCCCCGCTACTAATAATGTATCATTTTTAGTTTCAGCTTCAGCGCTGCTAGCATCTTTCCTCCGGGAAAGAATTCTTCGAAAGCCGCCGTCGACCAGCATTGTAATCGGAGGCTTCAAGTTCTTCAGGCACTCGAGATCCATGGTGGGGAACAGGATCCGATGGACTTGTTCCAAGAAACACAAGCTCAAGTGTAAAGTCTCAGCTGTGACCATAGATGGAGTGGTTGTCTCGACTTCGGGCCTTCACTGTCATCTTTAAGGCCAATTAATAGCCTTGTTTCATCCACCGGGTTACAGGCCTAAGCATGTTCTACGCTAGACGACTTTGTGCTTCCCAACATATCCTGGTCTTGTCTTTGAAACGTCACATCGTCTTCCCACTGCAAGACAACCAACACATCCGTATAATGCCGCCTTCCCACTGGTGCATGATATCGCGCACCAGCACGCACGACACACCATGGGAACGATCTCGTGTGCCGAAGTGCGCTGTAGGTAGCACAGGAGCATTTTCTGTGTGCATTGCCGTGCGTCGTCGTGCGCGGTGCGGGCTGGTGCGTGATATCACGCACCGTAGGAAGGCGGCATAAGGTTCTTAGAAACGATTCTGCTAGTGCTTTCTCCACCCGTCACCACGCGAGCGTTTTGCTCAACACCATTTTAATTTTATTCTAAGATTCCTGACGTATTTGCCGACGTCCATACCAGCAATGTTGTCTATAAACCAAGATGAAGAACTTTTCTATTGAAAGGTATGTCATCATGAGCATTCAAATGTTTTGATGACCGCGTAGCGTTTATGACGTGTAATATTGATTTGGAATAAATTCCCTTCTAGCAATAGTATTTTTAAAAGTAATAGTATAGGTACGTTTTTAATATTATTTTCTTCTAAGTTTCTTTTATGATTTGTGTTTTACCATGGAATGGTTTAAAACAATATAATAATATGTTCATTAAAAAACCCAGTCTTAAACATTAGTTAAGTATTATGCCCTATAAATTTTATTATTTATTATGAATAACAATTTTATTATTTAATTAATGAATAGGTTAGTTTGTAATCGTAATATTCATATTTAAATATGAACACCATAATTTTGTAAAACCTTAGGAATTAGACCGTTAAATTATAAAGTAATTTTGATATGCGAGTTTATTAAACTTTTATGAACATAATAATAATAAATCTCAAATATTTTTGTATTTATATTAACTAAGCTTAAACTAATGCATGATTTTGCTAAATATATTTAAGCTGACGTGTTAGTCGAAAGTGTATTTAAACTGTAAAGTATGTAGTAAGTATGCATACATATTTATATTCACTAATAATAAACCATTCTTTTTTTATTATTAGGTACGTAGTTGACTAATATATTGATGATTTTTAAGAACAAACGCAAGTTTTGGATCAATTGTGATAAAATTTAAATAATGTATAATAGAGTATGAAACTAAAATTAGGGGTTTCAAACAGTTTAGCTACCCAGGTAGACATATCTTTATACTGACTGTTTTATAATATAGTTTATATATTCATATTATTTTTATTATGTTTGACTCAATAAAGAACGTATTAAATAAAAAAATCAAAACATTTAGACAGTTATATCAAAATCTCAAACATTGTCAGGTAGGAAATAAACGAATCACATCTGAGTTATAAAGATTCTCGGAGGATGACAAGATCAGAGCCTATTTATGATTACACCTCCTTCTGATATAATATGAGCTTAGTTTATCCTAAATTCTTATCAACTATATTTTACACTAGAAGTTCTAGTAGTTTTTGTGCAGTAAATGTAAATCTTCGACGTTTCAGAGGCAGAATTTATTACCAACTCGCGTGGTACAAAATGTCTCTTGCTCAACCTTCACGTCTACATGTTCGACTACCAATGCGGGCAAAAAAAGCGGTGGCGTTGTATAAAAAAAAATAGCAAGTGCAAAGGCAGTGTCATCACAGTCGAAGACACTATTGTAAGAGTCAATGAGGCCCATAACCATGAGATAAATTTAAAATACGTACCCTCTCATGCTAAACAGCTATGCTAGGGAAGCCTTGGTAACATGCGAGAGAGACTTGCATCTTGATAACCAAGTCTAATCCCTATTTCTGCTGTTGGAGAAAAATAATAAATCTATAATAATGATGAATAAATCTTGACGTTCACAGAACATCCATATTTACGTGGTATCCGTATCATATGGATGGATGTTTGTTACTCAATAACGCCAGAACGGCTGAATGGATCTCGATGAAATTTGGCACAAAGATAGTTATAGTCTGGAATAGCACATATTATACTTTTTATTTATTTATTGTGAATAAATATGTTTTCTTTCTTTCTTTCTATTTCTAAAAAGTAACAGGAACGGGGTGTGCGAAGCCACGGGTGCCCGCTAGTTTTATTTCTATTTCTGTTGCTTCTAACACTATTATTTTATTTCTACTACAAGGAAAATAAAAGGTTTTATGTATACAATATTGGTAGTCTCTCAGAAAGTACTTAGGTACTTCCAGACTGCTTAAATAGCTAGTTGAGAATATCCTAGTTTTGTTATGATCTGTTGTAATCTCCTTTTTACTTCGGCGACAAAAGTGTTTTCTTTATCAGTAACTGTAGAGTCTGTTCAGAAAGAGAGCCGTCGTGGGATTTGAGGGCGCAGCTGTGCTTAATTACCTTTTTTGTTTAGTGGGCAATACAATAGCGCGTCTGTTGCGTTTTTTTCCTATCACAACTAGTTAAATATTCCTTTATTTATTTTTTATGATGCAAAATGCTGACGGAAAGAAAGGGATGAGCTGCTCTAAAAAAATCGAAACGTTAGTTCACAATTTGGCCACGACGGCTCTCTTTCTGAACAGACTCTATCTTAATTGTTTACCTATTTCTTGAATATTCGGTTCGTAAAGGTTTTTCAAATTTCCAGTCCAATGGGTTACATCAAAAACCGGCTCACAGATGATTATATTCAGAGAATTTGCTTTCTATTGTCACAATAATCAAAAGAACTCTCAATTGTGGTACTGTGTCACACGAAGTTCCTCTGAATGCCGAGCGAGTTTGAAAGTCACTCCACATGGTATCTTTGTAAGAGAACCACAACATAACCACGCACCAGCTAAATATTTCTTAAGGAATGGAGTATATCAAAAAATACATAAGTAAATTTATAAAATTGAAGTAGGTTTGCATAATGGTTTAAAATTGTAATTTATAAAATCATAAAAATAAAGATATGAATCGATTGTATGATAGACTGTAGTCCGATTTAAGGATACTCGAAGGATGCAGGTGTCAGTCACCTATTTAATGATCAAACTTTAATGCATGTCAATACCTATCATAAATGATTTAGATAGTAGATCTCTTTGTGAAGGGCTCGTCCGGGGAAGTACTACCACCATGCATATTTAAAAAAAAACAAGTTCTATTTTATTCAACCATGTTCCAACTTTCTTAAGTCTTTCTTACTGCAAGGAGGTTGTTGAACCAAATTCCAACTTTTTATTCAGCAAGAAGGTTGGAAACCCATTACAACGGTAAGAAGTTTAAAAAGTCTAATTAGAGCGCAATGTAAAATTTAAATATAAATAACATAAAGATAGTATTAAATAAATAATATATCTTCTAAATTACTTGATTAATATATAGCTTCAACTATTTATATATAGATTTGAGCAAACAATTTAACATTTTTTAAATTATGAGAATGAAAATAATGGCTGAATAATGCTGGCAAGCCGAAGCCGAAGGCCCGCCAGAGAAAAAAAAAACCGGGAAGGTGGCAATTCAATCTTCATTTCACTAATTTTTCTTTCGTGTTTTTATTTTTACATTCCTTGTATTCGTAATGAAAAGCACAGTATTTACCTCGGGTGAAAGTCTTTTAAGTCCCTCAAGTCTCGGGACTCAAAAAACGTGACTTTCAACACTCAGGTAACAATGTACTATTGTTCAAAGTGTAAACATTGTCTGAAATATGTTTTTTATTCACAGTTATCTATGCAAAGAACCGTAATGGAAAACAACTGGCAATACTAAATGGCTACGTATTTAGCGTTAAAAGTAATTACCTAAGTTCTGTACATTGGCAATGCAATAAGGGTTATTACAAATGTAAAGCTAAGTTGATTACAACTCCTGGCGGCGTTCTGAAGTTAGTCCACTACGAACACACTCACCCACCATCGGCGTTTACAATCAGTAATGGGGTTTTGAGTACAGGAAGTAAGTGTGTGAAACAGGCAGACCACAAATCCCTGTACTACAATGAACTACCAATTCAACAGTTTATAATTCCAGAATCGTAATCATATGACTAGTAAAGTGGTTAAAAGAAAAAAAATCGTTTAATTCAAGCACGATTCGTACAAAATATAAAGGTACCTATGTACTTTAATATTTTGTCCTTTGTCACAAAAATGACTGTCGCGCAGTGTGCTTATTCGGAATCGTATAGATCCTAGGAAAGCTGCGTTGACCCTGGAAATATCTCCGCTCTTGACTACTGCCGACCGGGAGGCATAAAGAGCTGGATAGTTTCCACCCTCTGGTACTTCACATTATATCCTGAATCACAGAATCTAGCATGTAAAATTGATTCTTATAAATATCGTGAACACTGCACTGCACATATGTATTAATTGATCAAAATAAACAATATTTTTGGCATAGTTAAAACATGTTTTTTTTTTCTTCATATTTCGTATCAGCATTATTAGATGTATTATCATCATGTTTCAAAAAAGTATGTAAGTATTCTAAAAGCTCTGTGTCTGGTAACGATAACTTATCTGTTGTGACGAAAGAGGAACTTATTAGATACATATTATTATATCACTTGTAAAAGGATCAAAAAACGGAAGGAACCAAGCCATATTTTTTTGCCCGTTCTTCTATGCCTGGTCGCGTGGAACTGACACCTAGCTTTAAGACGTTTCAAAGTGGTCCTTGTGATAAAACTTAATAAATAAACTATGAATTTGTTTGAATTTTGTTAAGAAATATTTCCAAACATAAAACTTTGTAGATGGCAACTATAATGTGACAGATGTCAAATAGTTCTTTCCTTTTTCACGCTAACCTTTTTGCTCTTCGGTGTGTACTCAAATGTAAAACTATAAAATAAATTAAATTACAGTCCTAAACATTACAAATTCTCGCCTTTTTATTATACAGAGGCGTTGTGGTCCTTCGAAACCTGTGTGTGTTGTGCGGGTCGTGTTTTTGTGCATAAATCGCCACAAAACGTGTTCTCGGAGCCATCGTTCGAGTGCCGGCCGTGGAAGTTTTTGTGAGAAATTTACAACTTCTCGCTACAAAACGACAAGAAGACACAATAGTTCCTGCTTACGCACAGAAATCATTAAAAATAAGAAGAAATTTGCTGTGAAAAGTGGATTGCAAGCAATGATTGCATTTTTTGCTGACACCGGCATATTTTCATAATTCTCTCAGAAAGGGAGACCATTTTGTTTTTCGTCATTTGAGTCACGTTTGAGTCGTTCGGTTGTCAGATCTGCGTGGACGCAGATCGCCGCCCGGAGCAGTGTTCATTCAGTTCGTTGGTGAGATTGAGTTGGTACCATCCATAGACCAAGCTCAATTAGCACGAACTTCAAGACTTCAACTTCAAGGCTGTCAGGCATCTGTCAGGTGTCATTTTGTGCCAAAATTCAAACTGCGGTCAAATTCAATACTACGTCATCGTCATTCGTTCAATCTTCAGTCAATAACAATAACAGTGCAAAGTTCGTCGGTGTTCTACAAAACAAAGTGCGGCCTAATTGTTTATGTGCGCGGAGTGTTATAAATCGTAGAATAATACGTCCTACATACGTTCCACCATGGCGGAGTCCAAGGAGGCTTTGCGTAAACACCGGCTTCTGCGTGGCCAGTGCAAGGCTACAATCACGCGTATTGAGACTTTTGTGAACGACCCCATAAGTTTTGCGTCTGCTACCGTGGATATCCTGGAGGCGCGCAAAGAGAAGCTCATCACGGCGCTCAAAAGCTATGAAGCGGTACAATTGGACATCCTAAGTATAGATGAAAACGACTGTGAGCAGGTTGGTCCATTAGAAGAACAATACTATTCAGTGTTAGCTAAAATTAATGCCTCTTTAAAACAAATAGGTAAAAAATCGGTCTCAGAATGTCACAGTGTTTCAACGTGTAAATTACCAACCATTGATATACCCTGCTTTGACGGGAAGGACTTCACTAAATTCAAGCCATTCTTTGATTTGTTTATGGCGGTTATTGACAACAACAGGTCATTGTCTGATGTGCAAAAGCTCTTTTACTTAAGAAAGTTTTTAACAGAAGATGCTCTGGCTGTCATCATCAATCTGCCTCTTGTCAACCAGTCATATAAAGAAGCTCTGCTGTTATTAGAGAAGCGCTTTGACAACAAAGCAAGGTTAATTTCAAATCACATCAATGTCATTCTAGAATTACCCTCTATGCAGAAGGGTACTGCAACCGCTATCAGAACATTCCTATCCCAGCTGCAACAACAATTACATGCGTTAAAGAACTTGGACCAGCCCATTCAAAATTGGGATATGCTTTTAATCACTCTTTTAACAAAGAAGTTAGATCAGTATACGTGTAGGGCCTATCAACTTGATAGAAATTTAGAAGCGCTTCCAACAATGGAAGATTTCATGGCGTTTTTAGAGAAGCGTGCTATGGCGCTTGAGGATAGTTCCGAAACTAAAAAGTCATTAGTTGTAAACAAAGTGAGCAATGTTGTCACTAAAAATAAAAGTACCTACAAATGTTTGTACTGCGATGGGTCAGACCATGCTATGCATGTATGCCCTCGTTTTAAAACGGCTCCTATAGAAGACCGTACCAAATTTGTTGAAAATAAAAAGTTGTGCACTATGTGCTTAAAAAGTCACACGGGTAAGTGTAGATTTAATTTTACTTGCAAAGTCTGTAGAGCGGGCCACAATACTCTCCTGCATGAAGACAGCATTCCAGCTACTGAACGATCAGTTAGCTTGCATTCACATGATGCTTCAGTGAATGTTTTATTGCCTACTATACGGGTTAAACTTATTGACCGACACGGGTCTCATATTTTTGTCAGAGGGCTTCTTGATTCCGCAAGCCAAGTTTCTTTTGTGACAACAGAGCTTGTAGAAAAGTTAGGCCTAAAAACCAGATTCCAAACTAGCAATGTAGTAGGAATTGGAAACAAAAATCAAAAAATAAATACATGTGTTGATTTAACCATACACTCTCCAGTGAATGATGTGAGGTTGAATGTTAAATGCAATGTTGTAGATTCCATCACATCCCACCTACCTCAGCATTCCTTTGATATATCAAAGCTGAAGATACCTAAAAACATCTGCTTGGCAGATGATAAATTTCATGTTACTGATGTCATATCAATACTTTTAAGTGCTGAAATATATTTCAATATTTTGCTGAATGGGCAGGTAAAAATTCAGAATGGCCCTGTATTACAAAATACTTTGTTTGGCTACACAGTTGCTGGTAATATTCCTCAAAGCACTGTAAATAGTAATGGTTGTGTAAGTAGTGTGGTCAATCTTGCCATCTGTAATAACAATAAATTAGAGGAGGTGATGGAACAGTTTTGGCTATCTGAGAGTATACCTCAAGCTGTAACTAAGCAAAATTCCATAGAATTTGAAAAAGCTGAGAGTTGCTTTAATGAGTCAGTGCAACTTCAAGACAAAAGGTTTGTTGTCAAAATGCCATTAATGGCCAAGAAAGCAGAGTTGCAGCTTGGGGACTCTTTCTCAGTAGCCCTCCAAAGATTTTTGACACTGGAGAGAAAATTTAAAAAGAATGCATTGTATTTAGAAAAATATAAAAGGTTCATTGATGAATATTTAGAATTGGGGCATGCTAAAATTGTTGACATTGGAAACTATAACGTCCTAGATGGGTCTAACTACTTTTTGGCTCATCATGCAGTTTTTAATGAGGAAAGCTTGACTACCAAGTTGCGGGTGGTTTTTGATGGTAGCATGAAATCTAGATCAGGGGTTTCACTGAATGATGTCATGTTGAATGGTCCAGTGGTCCAAAGCGAACTTCTTGATATACTTATTCTATGGAGAATGTTTATCTACACGTTAATTTGTGACATTCAGAAGATGTTTAGATCTGTGGGCATAAATGCTGACCAAACCAGCCTTCAAAATATACTTTGGCGTGAAAGCTCTCAAAAACCCATTAGCTGTATACAATTGCAGACTGTCACCTACGGTTTAAAAGCTTCAACCTTCTTAGCAACACGGTGCTTAATTGAACTGGCCAATAGATATGGTGTTTCATACCCTCTTGCAGCCAAAGCCATGCGCACAAGCACATATGTTGATGATGTGATAGGTGGATCGGATAGTCTGAAGGAACTTCAGCAGCTTAAAGGCCAATTAATTGAGCTTATGGAAAAGGGTAGTTTTGTTCTTCATAAATGGTGTTCCAACAGTCCCCAAATTCTTGATGATCTTCCAAAAGAAGTCAAATATTTTGAGAAACTTGATATAAACAAAAATAATATTGTTAAAACACTAGGTCTGAAATGTGATATTTTGCTAGATCAGCTTAGTTTTACAGCCCCTTTGGTTGAGAAAAATGATGTTAACACTAAAAGAAAGGTGTTAAGTTTTATTGGAAAAATGTTTGATCCCTTGGGATTGATAGGTCCAATTATAGTCACAGCAAAGCTTTTCATGCAAAAATTGTGGTCAATAAAAATTGACTGGGACTCTATAATGCCCCATGAACAGCTCTACTTCTGGGAAAGCTAGTCATAGCTGCACCTATCAAAAAATGACCAGGTGTAAGATATTGGAAATTAGACACATCCGAACTGAATGGTAAGAGAGGCCTTGAATTTAAAACTGCTTCTATTTCTACTATAACAGTGTAAAGAGCCTCAAAAGTAAGAGCAATATTGCCTACTATTCTTTTAAAATGAAACTTTAGACTCTTAACACCTGCCTCCCATAGTCCACCAAACTCAGGGGAGTAGCTAGGTATAAATTTGAATTTTACATATTTAGAAAAATTCTTAGACAATTTAAAATCAATGGGTACCATCAATATTCCAAGATGTGTTAATTCTGCTGGCAAAATCTATGTAGAGCTAGTAGGATATGCTGATGCTTCCTTCAAAGCATTAGGCTGTTGTGTATATCTGAGGGTATTTAATGTGGATGGAACGGTCCTTGTAAACCTTTTGTGTTCCAAATCACGGGTTGCTCCATTGAACAAATCCATAACAATCCCAAAACTTGAATTGAATAGTGCTCTGCTCCTTTCAGAGCTTACATGTAGAGTCAATAAGGTTTTAAAAGATAGAATTCCACTGAAATCATTTTTATACAGTGATTCACAAATTGTATTAGCTTGGATAAAAACAACTAGTATAAAGTCAAATCCTTATGTAACCAAGCGTGTCAATCAGATCAGAGAGCTGACTAAAGGTGTCAGTTGGCATTATGTCTGCACAGCTGAGAACCCAGCTGACCTATTATCCAGAGGTTGTGATCCACAGAAGTTGCAGTCTAACAAGCTTTGGTGGCATGGTCCAAAGGATCTCTCAAGTGTAGAATACAAGCACTCTTCTACTGAAGCCAAGTTACCCATTCCTCTTGATGATGATGATGATCATGCTGATCCAGTTGTAAACTCATGCAATATTGATGATAGTTCTTCATTTGGTCATAAAAAAGCATTTTTTAAAAGCTTTTTTGAAAGGTTCTCCGACATCAATAGGTTACAAAGAATTGTGGCCTATATCTTGCGTTTTCGCAATAATTCTGATAACAAAAATGAGAGGTTAGTTGGTGTTCTAGCTCCAAAAGAGCTCCATAATGCACTTTTGGTTATAATGCGCTGTACTCAGGAATGTCATTTTTCAAATGAGATAAGTTTGCTCAAAAATAGCTCTCCAATAAAATCAGGCTTGTCCAGCTTGCACCCATTCATCGATAATAATGGTTTGGTTCGCCTAGGCGGTCGTCTTCAGAATGCTTCAGACATTCCCTATGAAAAGAAGCACCCTGTTATTTTGCCAAAAAACTGTCACATCACTAATATTATAATACACAAAGAGCACTTGCGCCTATTACATGCTGGTGCAAAACATGTCATAGGTTCTCTTTCTCAAAGATTTTGGATCATTAGTGCCATTGGTGAGGTGAAGAAGGTTGTCAACCGTTGCATTAAATGCGCGCGACTGAAGGCTGCAGCTGCTATGCAGCTCATGGGTTCTCTACCTGAGGAGAGATTGACTGCTGTGAGACCATTTCATATAGTAGGCGTAGACTTCTGTGGACCTTTCAATTTAAAGGTATCAAGAATCAGGAGACCTCTCATAACAAAAAGTTATATAGCCTTGTTTGTATGCTTTGCAACAAAGGCCATCCACATGGAGTTAGTTAGCGACCTCACCACAGAAGCATTTTTGGCATGCCTCAAACGATTTATCGCCCGGCGTGGAATGCCTGTCACCATATTTTGTGACAACGCCAAGACCTTTAAAGGTGCTGAAAATGAACTAAATAAATTGTATGATTTGTTTAATTCTAAGAAACATGTTGATGAAATTCAAAACTATTGTGTACCTAAATATGTAAAATTCAAATTTATACCTAGCTACTCCCCTGAGTTTGGTGGACTATGGGAGGCAGGTGTTAAGAGTCTAAAGTTTCATTTTAAAAGAATAGTAGGCAATATTGCTCTTACTTTTGAGGCTCTTTACACTGTTATAGTAGAAATAGAAGCAGTTTTAAATTCAAGGCCTCTCTTACCATTCAGTTCGGATGTGTCTAATTTCCAATATCTTACACCTGGTCATTTTTTGATAGGTGCAGCTATGACTAGCTTTCCAGAGGTAGATCACTCAAATGTTCCAATGAACAGACTTCGATTTTGGAATTTGTTGTCAAAAATTAAACAAGACTTTTGGGCTGTCTGGTCAAGGGACTATCTCACTCAACTGCAGAGCAGACCCAAGTGGAAACAGGTCCTCCCTAATCTAAAAAAAGGTGATCTTGTCATTGTACGCAGTGATAACACTGCACCCCTATCATGGCCAATGGCAAGAATAGATGAAATAGTCCCTGGACCAGATGGTCAGGTCAGGGTGGCCCATATTAAAATGGCCAACAATAAATTGTATACAAGATCTCTTAGAAAATTGTGTCCATTACCACTTAATTAAATTTTGTGTCCTATTTGTTTCCTAAGATATAGACTTAGTTAAAATACTAAATAAGAAAATCTTTATGTTCACATTTAAGCCATAAAACAGATAACAATGTAACTGTCATACAAAATATTTATAAATACAGAATGTTAAAAAGCTTTAATGGTAAACTCAATAATAAAATAAAAGTAAATTCAGTAGTTAAAATATGTTGATTGTTTGTAAAAATTGCATTTATATAATTTTTATGATATTCACCGGCCCCGGCCCAACTATGTTAAGAAATATTTCCAAACATAAAACTTTGTAGATGGCAACTATAATGTGACAGATGTCAAATAGTTCTTTCCTTTTTCACGCTAACCTTTTTGCTCTTCGGTGTGTACTCAAATGTAAAACTATAAAATAAATTAAATTACAGTCCTAAACATTACAAATTCTCGCCTTTTTATTATACAAATTTCGCTCCGCTGACAGTTCTACCGTTTTCTTCAATAATATTGGATTTTGGTGCCTCTTTATCACTACTTAACAAAATTGCATGGTTTGTATATACTATATGAATATTTTCACTACTGTTTTTTAAATAATTTTTATATGGTTTTCAGTAAAATTTGCAACAAAATCGAATGGAAAAAAAATAGCGATCATCCACGGCTACACATACTACCTTCAGCAAAAGAATAAGACCACTGAACGCTGGTCGTGCTCGTATGGTAATAGTAGATGTTCTGCGAGGTTCCTGTTGGATAATAACGGAAAAATCAAACATTCGAATACAGTTCTCTCTACGCACACCCATCCGCCACCACCATTTAAGATTATTAAAGGTTTTTTTATGAAACTCTGACGTATCAAGCACGTGTTCGACTAAATATACGATTGTATTGCGCATACACATGCAAATATAGAATATACAGACACTAATTTCCTTGCCTTTACACCGTATCAAACATCTTGTCTCGAATTTGGTATCTTACTGTTTTTTCCAGTAGTGTTCAATAGAGAAAGATACACGCACTCATATTTATAAAATTTTAAATTTAAGCCCTTTCAGAACATTTAAAAATGTTTGTCTAAGACCAGTGGATTAAGATGTGTGTCAGTCAGATAGAAAAATAAAAATACATAAACTATTATAAAAAAAACTATTTTATTAAGAACAGCGTATGTAAATAAATAAATTAACTACTTATTTGTTTCTTTATTGACTAATCCGTTTGACTCAAAAGAAGTTGGCTCAGCTTATTGTTTTTGAAACAATATTCCAATTATTTTGTGATACAGGACTTTGCGATAGGTAGTGCAAGCTTATATCTCTATTATTAGTAAACTCTACTGCGATATTTGTTCTTTTTACTGTAACGTATAAACGTGCCAATGGGATCCGGGTAGCCAGCCTATCATAAAAAAAAACAATTTGTGGCAAAGACGCTGCTGCTAGACTGCGTGGCAACAACAACTATATTACAGAGGGTTGCCCAACAACTTTACTGCCTTGCTGCTTTACCTTAATGCTACGTACTGTAACTGAAATACCAGTTTGAAGCAAAACTATACACTTACGAAGTTTCGTATTTGCGACTCTCCGCTGACGAAATGACGTTGACGCGCGTTGCAACCAATATATCACTATACTACAAAACTTCGACTATCGTTTTGAAGATTAGACCGTCTGTTAAAACGTTATCCGACGTTACCCATTTGTCAGCTTGCAGGCTCTAAGTTTGTCCTTTCCTTTACAGTAACACTAAAATTTACAAAAAGCGGATCTGGCAAAGAATTGGCTATACTGAATGGCTACTTATTCAAAAAAGAGCAGGAACTTCTGTATAAATGCAAACATGATTACTGCAATGCGAAGTTTGTGATGTCATCCGTTGGCCGACACGTGATTGAAGTAGAGGCACATAATCATCCGCGACCGAATTTTACCATTTTTAGTGGCGTTTGTGTTGAAGTAGGGTTTTAGTTTATAAGCTAATTTTTTTATTTTAACATAATTATGAGGTTACTAGCTGTTACCCGCGACTTCGTCCGCGTGGATATTTGAGTTCGTTTTTTTTTAGTTTGATATGACCAACTGCTAGTTACCATTGTTTTGAGCTTGTACTTTAGAGTGTACGAGTATTTGAATTTGAAGGCGAGTGCTGTTGGAGCTGATTTTTTTCAGCAGTGTTTAGTTTAAGTATGATAGATGATTCCCGCGATTTTGTCTTGGTGGTTATCATTATTTTTTTGTAAGCCTTTGTGTGTATTCAAATCTGGTGACAGATGCTGCGGTACAGATAGTGCAACTCACGAAGACGCGCCCCACCAATTGTCGGTTGAGGGGATCGCGGGGTGCGGGGAGTTTGCTCCGAGCGGTAGTCGCGAACCGTAGTCTATTCATTGTAGTGTGCGTGTGCACTCATAGGTAATTAGTGTTTACCGGTAACACTCAAACATCGACGGAAGCTTGCACACATATACTTTAAACGGTTAGGAAGAATGGAAGAATAGTGGGGCGCGCCTTCGTGGATTGCATTATCTATATATATATCTATATATGCACTATCTATATATTATAGCTGAATTATTTTTACTGTATTTTGCGTATTTATTAAGCTGATTTTCGTGATTTTATGTTATATTAGTGGCTAATTTGGGGTTTCGTATGCGTCCTGGTGTATAATCGAACCAGATTTTTAGGGTTCCGTAGCCAAATGGCAAAAACGGAACCCTTATAGATTCGTCATGTCTGTCTGTCTGTCTGTCTGTCTGTCCGTCCGTATGTCACAGCCATTTTTCTCCGAAACCGTAAGAGCAAGACTGATGAAACTTGGCGAGTAGATGTATTCTGTGAACCGCATTAAGATTTTTACACAAAAATAGAAAAAAAAACCGGTAACTCCCATTTGTTCTATAGGACTGTGACGTCATCGAACTTTTAATACTTTTTTATCCTTTTAGTTCCATAAACTATAAATACTTTAAACTAAAACTCAAAAAACATTTTTCATCGAACCCATACGTGTGGATTATCTATGAATAGGTCTTCAAAAATGATGTTGAGGTTTCTAATATAGTTTTTTTCTAAACTGAATAGTTTGCGCGAGAGACACTTCCAAAGTTGAAAAAAGTTGGTCTCCCCCCCTCTAACTTCTAAAACAAGAGAATGATAAAACTAAAAAAAAATATATGTTGTACATTACTATGCAAACTTTCAACGATATTTGGTTTGAACGAGTTCGTGTCAGTAGTTTTTTTTATACATCATAAATCGTAAACCGCAATTTACCTTTCCACGAACTACAAGAACCTTTAAATTATCCCCTTTATTTTATTTTTTATTCTCTTGTTTATGTTCGATTCTGTCCATCCCAAGGTTGCCTGGTAGAGATCGCTGGTTTAGGCTGTGCGTTGATTTTTCTTCAAACCACTTTTCCCCTTTTTCTCCTCTTCGGAAAACAATTTTCCATTTTCCTTTCTTAGCGGATGCCTACGTCAAAACATCTACCTGTATGCCAAATTTTAGCCCGATCCGTCCAGTGGTTTGGGCTGTGCGTTGATAGATCACTATGTCAGTCAGTCAGTCACGGAGAGCCGTTTTTAAGGTTATAATATTATTTTTATAAAAAGATTCACAATTATCGCGTGCATGCAAGCAAAGCCGTGAGCAACAGCTAACATTTTATACATTTAAGGAATTTGCCAGTCATTAGTACATAAACTATATATATAAAAATTTCCTGTCACAATTTAGAACGCGATAAACCCCGAAACTACTGAACGGATTTTGATAAAGTTTTGTAACCGTCTATAATAGTTATGGTCGAACTTAAAAGATAGGCTAGTTTATATTCAATATTTAAGTGTTATTGTAAAACAAAAGTTTCGAAATCTATGTCTATCTTTTCTAACACGTAGGGACTTTTCTATGTCTATCCCTTTCTATCACTTAAGGATTTTTCAGAAAATTCTTGGCTTTGACGAGAACAGAATGCTCATAGACGCTCTAGAATGTTCTTTAAGGTCAAAATAGGTCAGGCGCCAATGATTCCAAAGGATATTCTTTATCGATTTTCTCGGGATTTTCATAACAAAACTTTAAAAAAATCATTTTAAATATTTTTAATTTAATTTGTTGAACCTAATTCCTGAGTATTTGCAGCTATAGGTAATGAATAACCTTGTATTATTTTTTTTTGAATGATTTTATATTTTCATACTTATTTTTTGACAACCATGAGCAACAAAGGTTTTTATTTTCAAAATGACAAAAAAGTTATCGTAAAACCAGATCAATTTTTTTTTTAAATCTTTATTTAAGTAAAATACATGTTTTATAATTTTACTGTAGATACACGTTTGCATGTTTATACATAATGTATCTAACAACGAGTACAACCAACTGCAATGCTTTACATCAGGTGAGCTATGTGCTTGCATCAATATGTTTAAGAATAAAATATATACATACATACATACATACATACATTCATAAAATCACGCCTTATTCCCATGGGGGTAGGCAGAGATCACGGATTTCCACTTGCTACGATCCTGACACACCTCTTTCGCTTCGTTCACTCTCATAACATTCTTCATACATGCTCGTCGGTTTAGGGTACTCCTAACCAGGGGGCTAATTCTCGGGCCGATCTCGATCATTTTGAAATTTTATTTTATTACTTCTTTTCGAAGGGGGAATGGATAATTTCCTTGAGTAATTCATAAACGACCTCTTCGTAAAAGCCTCAACAGCTACGATATACGTAAAACGTACAAAAAGTGCGGGGTTGTGAAAAGAAGCAATAAAATAAAATTTCAAAATGATCGAGATCGGCCCGAGAATTAGCCCCCTGGCCTTTCTCTAAAACGTCTACGATCTGATCGAGATAATAAAATATATTAACTAATATTTTACAGTTATGTTACTAATCCGTGTACGTTGCGTTATTATTATGTTACTAATATTGCGCTAAAGTCCATTAATATTATAATGCATGTTTAGTTCAGTAAAAACTGCGACAGTTATCGTGCCATATACAATAAATACAATAATAATACAATACAATGTTGTTATAGGAATAATTAATTATGTCTATAAGTTTCAGAGTTGTGGAACAAATCACAAGACCATTTTTACAATTTTAATTAAAATTTTAAGGATATTAAATGAAAATTATTAATTAAAAAAATCACACATTTTATATGAATACAGCCCTACCAATATTATACATGAGAAAATATATTTTTGTGGATGTTTGTGGCTCAATCACGTCTACGCCTACGATCTACTGGACTGATGTGAATAAAAAAAATTGTAAGCTAAATTAGCATATTTATGCTACTTTACATCCCGAAAAAATAACAGGAACGGGAATAAAAAACTCTCTAGCGGGCTAGCTGCGGGCGGCTGAATATTCGTATTAATTTATTCATTCTAAATGTGTTTTAGCTCTTAGGGGGTAATAACGTCCAGAACATGAGCCCCGCTGGGGAATAAGGCTCCTAACGTAATTTTCGTATTGTTTCAGTGATTTTTGTACAAAACTCGTGTGGAAAACAGCTAGTGATTGTAAATGGCTACACGTTCTATTCCCATATGAAATCAAAAAGCACCATTTCCTGGCTATGCACCGGCTGGGGCAAATGCAAGGCGAGGTTTACTATGAACTCCGATGGTGCTATCAAGAAAGGTATTCCAGAACATAGTCACGAACGGCCTATTTTCAAAATTATTAACGGTGTATACCACAAATTGAGATGTGTTTGAAAAACGAACGTTAAATATGTGATTACATCGTATGGCACGTGACTTGTACCCCTACCGGGAACCAATCGTACTCCAGCTGACGTGAACACGTCACCGTCTCGCAATCGCTATTCCTGCTTCTTGAAGAATCCGCTAGGGGCGCTTTTGGTTTCTCCATACAAAATGGTGGCAGAGGTGGGCGATACGATCGGCGATAGGCGTCAGGCACCGCACAGCGATTTCATACGATTGGTTCCCGGTAGGGCCAGGCCCAACAGTGCGTTGCGGCGCGCGGCGTCGCATCGCAAAAACCAACGATACCATACATAGCTGTGCGATGTTGTTTTTGCGATGCAACGCCGCAACGTACTGTTGTGGCCTGGCCCGTAGGTGTACTGAGAGGTAATGCTCCGTTAAATTTGACAGATTTGTTCTGCTAATTAGTAGAAGACGTATAAGGCCTAAAACACACAAGCGACGTAAGGGTCAATTCACACCGAGACGCGACGCGACGCGACGATACTCAAAAGCCTCGAGGCGCAGTGCTGCGTGGTGCAACGTAATCTGAATTCTCACAATGTAATGTGTATCTTTTCGTGTAGTGAATAAAGTATATTCTGAGTCGCTCTATGAAAAATGTGCGCGCAGCATCGCGCCGCGTCGCGTCTCGGTGTGAACTGACCCTAAGGCAGCAGGCGTGGAACAGGCGTGGCGCAGGCGTGCGCCGCTTCAAAACGATTTCATACAAAATGTATGCAGGCGACGTTTTTGAATTATACTGAAGCGACGCGGCGCAGACAACGAAACGGCGTGTCTGCGGTCACCTGCTGTTGAAAACGTTCTATAATAAACCTGCGCCACGCCTGTTCCACGCCACGTCGCTTGTGTATGTTTTAGGCCTAAAACAGCTTGGATAAGTGACAGCATGTCGGTATGAGAAGTATTAACATGGCATCTGATAAGAAGTATTAACTTGGCATAAATATAAATAATCAAAAGAGAACCGGTGGTTTGAATTTGGTCGCACAGTAAAGTTTTGGACGAAAAAGAATAGTTGTTTGAACTTTACAAACCAGAAATGTTCTTTGTTGCCGACTGCACAACGTACTTTTATTATTAATTTTAAGTAATTTTATTAATATCGTCAGTATTTCCGAAGCGCTTTAATCCAGTTGGCATATTGTTTTGTTAATTGCTTATTAAAATCGGATTTCTGCGGTGTTGATAGTCAGTTAGCAGTGTTTTTTAACCATAATTTGATATATTTCTTGTTATTGCGTTACGAAAATCAGTAAAATTTTAATTATATATTTAATTTTATTTTATTATTTAATTTTATTGACTAACTAAAAAATGCGCGTGATAAAGCTAAATTAAAAAGCAGCTAAATTAAAAAGCACTAAAGACAAGTCAAAGTCATTGAGTTTACTCACAAGAGTCACTTTGAAACGTTAAAGCTAGCCTAAACGAAAGGAGCCTCTTTGAGATGCACTTAAAATCCTTTCACCACACCACACTGGTTCGAAAGAACTAGAGACACGATAAGAAGAAAAAAACTAGATGATTAAGTGCCCGTGCTACACACCCATGCCTATATAGAAGACCAAGCAAGCAACTTACGACTGGGTCCCTACTGTTTTGTTTTATTAGGCTTTATACAGATAGTCACTTATTGGTACATATTTTGTACAGGCCAGGCTACAGTTTTATAAAAATAAAACATAATTAAGCAATTCGTACATAATTTAAATAAACCTATTCTACTTATTCTATTCCTACCCTACCTACTTCAGGTTGCCCTGTCTTACGTCTTCAGGCTCGTAAACTCATTATAAGGTCTGCTTGATTAGCCAGTGTTTCAACTTGGACTTGAAAATGACGATAAATACAAAATGAAAATAATGTAATTTCTGTCTTTTCAGGATCAATATCCTATGTCCAAAATTCGTCCGGAAAACGATTAGCAGTGTTGAATGGCTTCAGTTTCTATCTCGACGGGCGCACTAAAACGACCGATAGATGGCACTGCACGTCGTGGAGCAAATGTAGGTCCAGGTTCATACTGTACCAAATCGACGGCTCGGCAAAACATGTCACTCTCGTTCATAACCACCCGCCTCCCAAATTCAAAATCATCGACGGTATCTATGTGAAATCCTAATTGAATATTTTTTTGCTGCTAGTAAATAAATTACTAACAAAATACAGCTAAAATGGTTAAGCGAAAATTGGAAAGTGTCTGAAAATTTAAATTGGTACAAATGATGAAGTTTAAGAGTATTTATCAAAAGTAATTTTTAAGGGTGTTCAGTAAATAATTTTTTATTTAATTGCTCGATAATACATTTTTAATTTTATCTATTTTAACTGTCTTACTATATTGTGTAGGTGTAGGTAAAGTGTTCCATGCGCATTATCAATGGATTTTTTTCCAGATTAAACAGAAATGTTTAAACACCTTGATGGATTTCTTTATTTATATCTGTCTCACTCAGATCTCTTCCTGCATTCCACCAGCTACCTGGCTCCTGCACTTGATACACGCTTAACTTAATTTGAGGATAAAATTATCATCTCAGCCTGAATAAATCTGCTGGACATATCCTCCTTACTGTAGTGTCGATGTCTACCCGCAGATGCATAGCATGTGGGGTAGACGCATTATATGAATAAACCAGTCAGATTCCTAACTCGGCGTTTCATTAGATGTTCCACTGGCGACGATTCGAATTTACGCGTAATTTCGTGATTTAAAGTGCGTGATAGTGCAAATAAAATGCCGATTGGCAAGTTGGAACCTTTTGACTTGAATTCCAAGCAATGGCCAGCCTATATCCGCCGTGTAAAACAATATATTGTGTTGAACGAAATCAAGGAGGAGTTACTCGTGTCGTTGTTGATTACGGTGGTCGGTGAAGCTACGTATTCTCTCATGTGTGATCTGTGTTCCCCGGACCATCCAGAAACAAAAAAGTTTGATGAGTTGGTGAAGTTAGTGACCGATCATTTAGAGCCACAGCGATCAGAAATCGCCGAGCGTCACATGTTTCGCTTGCGTAGACAAAATGGCACCGAGTCCCTCACAGAATATTTACAAAATCTTAAGCACCTCGCGACTACGTGCAATTTTGGTGCATCCTTAGAGGAGAATCTCCGTGACCAGTTCGTGTCGGGCTTAGCAAACGAGACGATGCGGTCTCGTATATTTGCGGAGAAGAACATAAAATATAAGGAAGCTGTGGAACTGGCTCTGGCGCTGGAGGCCGCCGAGCGCCACGCGGAGGTGAGCGGCGCCACAGTGGCCGCGGCCTCTAGCGTGGTGGCTACGGGCAGCAGCGGCACGGTGGGTGAAGGCCTGCATCAGGCGAACGTGAGGCGGTGGAGCAGCGGCGGCGGGCGCGGGGCAGCCGCGCGGACGGGGCAAGGCGGCAGCGGCAGCGGCGCTGCGGCCGGCCAGCCCCGCAGCGCCGCTGAGCCGGCCGCGTGCTGCTGGCGGTGCGGTAAGGCGCATCGGCCAGACAAGTGCCGGTTCGCGCAGTATAACTGCGATGAGTGTGGTGTGCGTGGCCACTTAAAGGTGATGTGTAAAAGAGGGCGTCCAGGTGCGCGGCAAAATTATGTGAGTGACGACGACGAAGGCGAGGACTTCTTCAACATCAAGGTGGACGGTACAGGTGATCAACCTTACATTATTATGGCACTTGTAGATCGTCAACCCCTCGAGTTTGAAGTAGACACCGGTAGTAGAATCTCAACTATTAACGAGGACTTTTATAAACGGCATTTTGCGAACAAGGTCATTAAACCTGATCATTTAAGGTTACGTAGTTACGTCGGGTCAAAAATGGAATCGCTAGGGTTCATTGCTGTCGATTTAGTTCTTGGAAATGTGTCAGCGTCGGGTTGCAAGCTACACGTGATTAAAAACGGGGGTCGTCCTCTATTGGGAAGGGAGTGGGTGCGCGCTTTAGGAATTCATAACATAACGATTGATTTGAATGAGATAAGCGATGAAACCTGCGATCCGAGTGTGACCCGACTCATAGCGGAATTTCCGGAAGTGTTTACGGAAAAATTAGGAACATGTAAAAAAACGGTTCAATTGTATTTGAGTGATGATAAGCCGGTGTACGTGCGCGCGCGGCCCGTGCCGCTCACGCTGCGTGCGCGCGTCGAGCTCGAGCTCGAGCGCCTGGAGCGCGAAGGTACCATCTACCGCGTCGAGTCCTCAGACTACGGTACGCCGATTGTGCCAGTCATAAAGGAATGCGGTGATATTCGAATTTGCGGTGATTACAAGATAACGATCAATCCAAAACTCAAACGCGATCCCTATCCTCTTCCTCGAATCGAAGAATTGTTTGCGACATTAAGTGGGGGGGAGGAGTACTCGAAAATCGATTTGAAACATAGTTATCAACAATTAATGTTAACCGATGATTCACAACCGTATACCGCTATAACTACGCACGTAGGTACTTTTGTCTATCGCCGCACACCTTTCGGCTTATCTTGCATTCCAGAGAAGTTTCAAAAGATCATGGAGGAAACTATTCGTGGGATACCTCATACCGTAGTGTTCCTCGATGATATTTGTGTGACAGGCCCCACGAGACAAGAACATTTAAATAATTTACGGGCTGTTTTAGGAAGACTAAGTAAAATGGGTTTTACTGTAAAACGTGAGAAATGTAGTTTTTTACAAACAAGTGTAAAGTATATTGGGTTTATTATAGATAAAACCGGCCTCCGCCCCAATCCGAAAAAACTGGAAGCGATTCGTGATGCCCCGCAGCCGAATGATGTAACTCAGTTGAAAAGTTTCTTAGGCATGCTAAACTATTATGGGAAATTTATACCTAACTTAAGCATAATATTACATCCGTTGCATGCACTTCTTAAAAAGGGGGCCACTTGGGACTGGAGCCCCCAGTGTGATCAGTCGTTCTTGGCGGCAAAACGAGCGCTTTCCAGTGATAAAGTACTCGCGCACTACGAGGAGGGGCGGCCGCTCGTGCTGGCGGTGGACAGCAGCGCGTACGGGCTGGGCGCAGTGCTGGCACATGTTTACCCGGACGGCAGCGAACGGCCCGTCAGTTGCGTGTCTAGGACACTTAATTCCGCAGAAAAAAATTATAGTCAATTAGATAAAGAAGCGTTAGCTATTTTCTTTGGTGTGACTAAACACCATCAGTACCTTTACGGTAGACGTTTTACTTTGCGAACAGATCACCAACCGCTAAGCTATATTTTTGGAGAAAAGGGTGGCATTCCACAAACGGCGGCAAGTCGCCTTCAAAGGTGGGCTGCCCGCTTGGCTGCATATGACTTTTCCACAAAATTTGTTAGATCGAGTGATAACGGCCCAGCTGACGCATTGTCTAGACTGCCCCTGCCGTGCGAGCGTCGGCTCCTCCCAGAACCGGTTTGCTATGTTGACTTGGTACGCGATGCGATGCCAGTCAGTTCGAAAGAAATTGGAGTGGAGACCGATAAAGATAGGGTGTTAAGCAAAATTAAAGGCTATGTCATGTTCGGTTGGCCGTCTGTGTCAGGTTGTGACGAAGAGAAACCGTATTTCGCCCGTAAAGATGAGATTTTACTTGAGATTTAAGCACGTCTCAAGCGACGAATATTTGACAGATTTTCATTGAAAACTGTCAAATATTCGTCGCTTGAGACGTGCTTAAATTTGAGTTGCGTTTCAGTATTCGGGGGTTAGGCTGTTTGATCTACAAATATCGACTTATCATACCTAAACCATTACAAAACAGGGTTTTATCGGAAATACACGAGGGGTACTTAGGGGTTAATAAAATGAAAAATTTGTCACGTAATTATGTCTACTGGCCCACTCTGGACCAGGATATTGAGAAGCTAGGTCGTGAGTGTGAACCGTGCCGCACCGTGCGGGACGCACCGCCCCGCGCGATGCTTCACCCGTGGGAATTTCCCTTAAAACCCTGGCATCGCATCCACGCCGATTTTGCAGAATGTGGCGGTAAGAAATATATGATTTTAGTTGATGCTTTTTCAAAATGGATTGAGGCTATTGCGATGAATCGGACGAATGCGGAATCTACGATTGCAGTGTTAAGATCCATATTTTCAAGGTTTGGGTTGCCGTCACAACTCGTCACTGATAACGGTCCACCGTTCCTGTCAATAGAGTTTAAGGAATATTGTAGTCAAAATTGTATCAAACATGTGACGTCGGCACCGTACAGGCCACAGGGAAATGGGGCAGCGGAGAATGCGGTAAAAACTGTAAAAAAAGTTATCAAACGGGCTATGTATGAGGGCGAAAACGTGTCTAAAGCTTTGTGTAAATTTTTATTTCAATATCGTAACGTCGAGCATGCGACAACGAACGTCCCGCCGGCCGTGGCGCTTCTAGGCCGCCGGCTGCGCGGGCGCCTCGACGCGCTGCGGCCGGACGTGGCGGCCGTCGTGCGCACCGCTCAGGATCGCCAGGTTGCCAATAAGGGAGGCCAACATCGAGACATTAGCCTCGGTGATCCGGTGATCGTCCGCGGTTACTCTAACAAGGGACAGAAATGGGTCGAGGCGAGGGTAGGGTTGCCGATCAAACGGGGCCAGTCTCTTACAGAATCAATGTGGGTGATGGGGTGCAGTGGCGTAGGCATCAAGATCAAGTTATTTCTTTAAACCCAAGGAAAAGTAGATTTTCACTTTCACGCGCTAATTTGAGCTCTAGCCCGCAGAGGCCAGACAGCGATGCCGACGACACATTTGAGGATGCTACGGGGGAGGGGTCGGAAGTAGTGCATAGTCCTAAGGGGCAGCCGGCTAGTGTCGCGTGCGGACCTGCTGCGCCGCCATCGCCGGTGCCAGTGACGCGCGCCGCGCACTCGCCGACGCCTCCGCCAGCGCCGCCGCAACAGGCCTCGGCTCGTGCTGTGCGAGCTTACAAACGAGCCAAACCATGATGATGTACCTATTCCACTTTATATTATAGTTTAGAAATAGGTAGTTATGTTTTATCCTAAGTTTACTATAAGGGTGATGGATTTAAGTATATAATTATAGGTGCATATGTACAGTGACTTCCTACTCCTCTGTTTGAAAGGGGAAAATTGTAGTGTCGATGTCTACCCGCAGATGCATAGCATGTGGGGTAGACGCATTATATGAATAAACCAGTCAGATTCCTAACTCGGCGTTTCATTAGATGTTCCACTTACATTTATTTATATTATTTGTTTGAAAATTACAATCACTATATTATTAAGGACTCATCAACTAAACAAAAAACTATTGCTTTTACAGTGACACTTGTAACCAGGAATACCTCTGGTAAGCAGCTAGCGCTTTGTAGAGGCTACACATTCTACATACATCGTCAGGGGAAGAGCACCTCAACTTGGCTATGTACCATGTGGGGCAGATGCAAGGCAAGATTCGTTCTATCACCAGAAGGTTATGTGAAATCGGGCTGCTTGGAACACACGCATGCGGCACCGGCGTTCACCATCCGTAATGGAAGGTATTTTAAAATGAACCATGTGATGCCGCCATCAATTATTTCTAATCATTTACCTCGTTACATAACTGGGCCTGAACCCTACGAAAATACACATTTCCTTTATCAGCCCTAAAACATTTGATGAAGCGTTTGTGGTACCTACGTTCGCTTAATGAAACGCGCGAGCCAGATCTTGTCATGGCCCCTATCAAATAACTCGTATCGCATTTTGATACAAGCTATTTAAATTTGAAATTGTAGCAATGATGATAAACCCAACACAATCATGAGCCTTGAGCAGTCCACTGCAGGACTTAAGCTTCTTTGATATTTAGAGGGCTGTAGTCGCCGCGCTTGGCAGACAGATTTGTGACAGCATAACTCGGAGATGTGGCTGCTCCTTTCCTGGAGCGTTCTCATAGTCGTGTTCTTCGATATGTACACTATGTACAGGTGTATAATAGGACCTAGGTATAGAAAAATAACTCTATTTTATGCCCGAATGGATTTTATATCTGTGAGTTGCCGTTCTATGTAGGGCATGTTGGATTTGGCATAATACATAGTATTAATATTATGAACCTCAAATTAATTTTAAAGCTAGATCTCATTTTTAGCAAGCTATTAGACACGCGATCGCGCCTTTTATAATATAAATTCTTGTTCGCAATATTTATTCGTTTGGAAGTGATTTTCTATTCAGTGATTAAAAATAACAAACTATAAGCATATTTTTTTATTTTGCCTCTATCGACCGTATACTTCCTAGAAAAAAGGCAAAACATACCTTTGCCAACTGACGGGGTCTTGTGTTATAAAAATAAAATATTTAGGTCACAAAAATAATTATTTTTACAGTTACATATGTGACAAAAAGCTCGGGAACAAAGTTGGCGATCTGTCATGGCTACACGTTCTACTGTCACCGGCAGTCGAAGATCACTCACACATGGCACTGCACAATGTGGGGGAAATGTAAATCCAGGTTCACCACGTCTGTCGATGGCATTATTAAAACGGCCAAAATCGTACACTCACACATGCCGCCCAAATATAGAATTATTGGCGGAATTTATGTGAAACTGTAAGATTGTAGTAAAAAATATAAACATGTTTTGAGGACAATGAAATATGTTTTTTTTTGTCTGGGTATATTTAGAAGCGTTTTTAAATATATTATTTTTAAAGTAAGTAATTATCAGATTAGTGATCTGGTTCTAGACCGGCAACAGTGGCACATACAGAGAGAGGCTTTTACCCAGCAGTGGGTGAAGTCGGGCTGTGGATGATGATGATGATGATGATCTGGTTCTCACTTTGGTTTTTTTAATGATTTATTTTAATGATTGTAAATGTTTCTTTGACTTTGATACAGGTACTTTGGTTAGGTAGGTATGGAATATATTACACCGGTATTTAAGTTTGGAATATCAAATTATTTGAAATAAAAGAAAAGTATTGAGAGATTAGGTGCGTGATCTTAGCACCCAACTTTACTCAGTGCTTACAGTCGTGCGTTAGGTACATTCGTATATGCAATTCGTAGATATAGGAGCCAACTTTACAGTCTTTTCTCATTTCAGTGAAATTTGTGCGTAATAGACTGGGCAAAAACTTGGCTATTCTCTTCGGCTATACATTCTACGTGCACAGGAGCTCGGATAAAGCGCTTAGATGGCAATGTACAAACACAGGAGTATGTAAAGCACGCTTCACACAAGCCATGAATGGATCCTTGAGGAACGTATGCGTCACACATACGCATAAACCACCTAGGTACGTCATAAACGGCGGTATTTATATTAAATTGTAGGGAGTTTAATCATTTTTATTTATTTAATTAAAATAAGTTAGTTTGTAAGAAAATTTAAACTACCTGCCAAAATTTTTATCATAGACAATTGCTAAACAGCGAAGCTGTAGAAATAATCAGTTACTTTGTAGAACGCGCGCGGAATGGACGCAAAATTATCGCTCTGTATCGTAAATAGGCGAATCTAGTCATTAATTACCTTAGACCTATGTACCAAATTATAGTGTTGAATTCATTTTGGATCTTTAGAAAGTAAGTGTTTTTTATTACATTCTGGTGCTCAATGTTGTTTTTTTTTTCAACGAAATATTTATAATTCAGAAACATTCATAATCTTATTCTCTGTAGAGCACTGTTGCCTAGAATCTCTGATAACAGTGATCTCAATGTTATTCATAATTTAAAGTATGTAGTGAGAAATATCAAATTGAGTTTGTGTTAGTGAATGGGTGTTGTTATTGAGTTATAATTTTTTTTTTTTAGCAGTGTAGTGATTGTGTTTTGTGTATAAATCGTAATTCATAACACGAAGACGTCGGCCGTGAGTAATCTTTATTTTTATTTCTTTACTGCAGCTTATTTTGTTTTACTAGCACTATAACATAATGTTCTGTTCAATATTCACTCACTCGTTGTAACCTAGATAATAATAACATGTCATTGTGAGTGCCCCTTCGTTTTGACCAAGGGCAGGTAGGAACAGCTGGTTGTTGCAAGCCGAGGGTTCTGCAGACGTTAAGCTTTAACTATTGTTTGTATTAAAACAAGCTCAGTGACTCGAGTCTCAGTTTTGCTACCACATTTCGCCTACCAAATCATGTTGTTTTTGTGTGAGCACGTGTCGCTCTCTTTTGTATGGAAACAAGATTCGAAATAAAAAAAAATCGTTTCGATCGTTTCTACGTAACGTATTTTTGCTGTCTCATCTTTTCTCCATGCAATAAAGAAAGACAAATAGGCGAAACGAAAACAAAATTTCGTAGAAAAATGTTGTAAATGAAGTGGGACTAGCTCTTTAGGGGTTATAAACTTATTAAGCCCTTCGCCGAACGCAAATTCTTCTGGTTTTACTAAGTATCTATGTTCTGGTGTTTCGTTTTTATAAAAAGCATTTTTGTGTTCTAGTTGTCGCCGGAAGTTTATTATTATTCTCATTTTTAGGGTTCCGTAGCCAAATGGCAAAAACGGAACCCTTATAGATTCGTCATGTCTGTCTGTCTGTCTGTCTGTCTGTCTGTCTGTCTGTCTGTCTGTCTGTCTGTCCGACCGTGTCACAGCCATTTTTCTCCGAAACCATAAGAGCTACACTGATGAAACTTGGCGAGTAGATGTATTCTGTAAACCGCATTAAGATTTTTACACAAAAAAAGAAAAAAAACTATTAATTTTGGGGGTCCCCATACTTCAAACTGCAACTCAAAAAAAATTTTTTCGTCGAACCCATATGTGTGGGGTATTTATGAATAGGTCTTTAAAAATGATGTTGAGGTTTCTAATATCGTTTTTTTCTAAACTGAATAGTTTGCGCGAGAGACACTTCCAAAGTTGAAAAAAGTTGGTCCCCCCCCCTCTAACTTCTAAAATAAGGGAATGATAAAACTAAAAAAAATATATGTTGTACATTACTATGCAAACTTTCAACGATATTTGGTTTGAACGAGATCTAGCCAGTAGTTTTTTTTTTATACGTCATAAATCGTAAACTGCAATTTACCTTTCGACGAACTACAAGAACCTGTTTCCTGTTTATTTTCTGTATATTATGTTACTTGATGCTACGGAACCCTTCATGGGCGAGTCCGACTCGCACTTGGCTGCTTTTTTATTAGATCATGTGAGCATTGCAGGTTTATTTTAATTATGTATTAATTAATGTTTAATTTTAAAATTGTGCGCCGTCGTTATTTCGGTGATAATAGTGATAAAAATATTTGGTTTATGTTCCTTTCCAGGCCTACCTTTTCAAGCTAAAAGCTCAAACTTTTGTCATCAGCAAACAACGATTCACTCCTAAACAACGTTTTTATGAGTGTTATGGGATGTATGTTTTATTTGCTAAGTAGAAGCGCTAGAGTTTTTCGATGTCTTGTAAGTGCTCATCTTAACAGAAACTGGCTATTTACCCAACAGAAACAGAATGCTGATATAATATATTTTTTTTACAGCAATGTGGTTCAAAAATAAACGCGGTGGTGATACTTTGTTCTTAGACGGTTACACGTACCACCTGAATAAGCGCAACAAGAGCAGTAACTACTGGCGATGTGCAAGGGTCTGTGGCGCCGGAGTTTTAGTTGACAAGAACACTAGAACAGTTACTTCAATAGTGCATAAACACAACCATGAACCCCCTAAATTTAGCATAGAAGGCGGTATTTATATAAAAATTTACAAATAGACCAATATAACAACACTTTTTAAATTAACGCGATCGTACATACATACATACATAAAATCACGCCTTATTCCCATGGGGGTAGGCAGAGATCACGGATTTCCACTTGCTACGATCCTGACACACCATTCTGATCTTTCGCTTCATTCACTCTCATAACATTCTTCATACATGCTCGTCGGTTTAGGGTACTCCTAACCTGGCCTTTCTCTAAAACGTCTGCGATCTGATCGAGATACATGCGCCTAGGTCTTCCCCTTCCAGCAGTTCCATTCACGCTCGCCTGATGCAATTGTTTTGTCAATCTCCTTTCATCCATTCTCTCTACATGTCCAAACCATCTTAGCATACCTTTCTCTACTCTCATCACTACGTCTTCTTTCACACCGCATTCCTCTCTTATCACACTGTTTTTCACTCTATCACGCGATCGTTATGCGGCATTATGTGAAAGAAACAAAAAATAGGCAATAATATTTAAAAAGAGTAAAAAAGAAAAGGAATTAGGTTAATCGCAATAAATGCCCGTTTCTTCAATATAATTAAATATAACATCAGTTTTTAATTAATATTTAAAAATACAAATGAATTTATGTTACTACGAGTATTATTACATCACCACATCATAATACTATAATAAAAGAGTTTTGCGTGAGTGACTGACATGCAACGCACAGCCTAATCCGTTAGTTGAAGCGGATTGAAATTTGGAGTTTTGTTCTTTATGAAAAGTGTAGGTACATTAAGAAACAAGCAACTGGGCATGGGGGTGCAGTAGAGAAGTTTGTATGAAAAAATCTTGACGCGAACGAAGTCACGCGGGATTCCATTCGTTGTGAATCAAATTCGATCGATTATATTTTGTTGGCATTGTAGTACATAGTTGGCTAGGAAAACTAAGTAAATTTATATGTATTGTATACATGTATATTCATACTCGACCGAGGCCATTATGAGTATAATTATGTATTTATATTTTTTGAATGATTAGCAGAGTTAGCACAATATTAAATTGAAGCTTCAGTGCGCGTTTTTATTCGAACGTAGAAAATAAATTTGTAAAAGGATTCAGTCAAAAGAACAGTAACGTAAAAGAGCAACGCTAGAGTGCTGTGACTTTTTAAAGTATAAGACAGCTTTGTGTGGTTGTCTTGAAAATGTGTTAAGTCCACGAAAGGATCCTCGTCGGCGCCCTTAAAAGCCTTTCACCACTCTAGTTCGAAAAAAGTTGTGGCACCGCAGGAAGGTGTAAAAGAAACTGGGAATAACTGACGTCAAAAATATGATTTTTGCGACAATTTCACTGAGTTAATGCAGTGAAATTGTCGCAAAAATCATATTTTAATTAATTTAAATTAATAAAATTCAATTTTACAGTGATATGGGCCAACAAAGAAAACGGGAAACTAGTCGCGATTATCAATGGGTTTACTTTTAGCCGGGATGGAGGAAAATGTGGCAATGAATACTTCCGATGCACTTCTGGATCTATGTGCACTGCCCGTTTCGTTAAATGGGCTGGGTGTCTGACTATTACTAAAAGCTCTTTGAAACACTCTCATAATCGGCCTAGAGTAAAGGTCTATGACGGGATTATGTATAAAATATGAACTACATATAATAAACGTGTGACCTAAAATTTAAAATTATGAATAAAAATTTAACCCTTCAGGTTGCCTGGTATAAATCGCTATCAGCGATAAGGCCCTTGTACTTTGTTTTGTTAAGCCTATGTTTGCCTTGGGTACCATTAAGTGTTATGCATCTGTCTATATGCATCGATATAAAGGGAGAAGAAGAATAAAGGGTTTTATGCGATGGTTGTCTACTTCTTTTATTAACCGACTTCCAATCAAAAAGGAGGAGGTTCTCAATTCGGTTGTATTAGTTGTCGGTTGTGTTAGTTTTTTTTTTAATGTTTGTTACCGCATAACTTCGTCATTTGTGAGCCGATTTGAAAAATTATTTTTTTATCTGAAAGGTACTGTTTCCAGATTGGTCCCATTTTAATTTTATTAAAATCGGTGTTGCCATTTTTTTTATGTTTGTAACTGCATGCCTCCGTCATTTATGAACCGATTTAGAAAAATATTTTTTTATTCGGAAGGTTATTCTTACGTCCAGATTGTCCCAAACAAATTTGATTAAAATCGGTTTAGCCGTTTGACAATGAAGTCGGTTTCTCAAGTTTTTTAAACTTATAAATCAGATCTTACGGTAGACGAAACGTAGGGCGCCCACCCACCAGATAGACCGACGACATTGTTAAGATCGCGGGAAGTCGGTGGATGGAAAGAACTCATAACCGTTCTTCTTTGAAATGTGTTAGGGAGCCCTATGTCCTATGACTTCTTTAGGTAAGGTCACACCTTGACCTGTCGACTGTGTCGTGGTCAAAAAAGAGGGTCGAATTCGTAAAAAAAAGGAACAATAAAAAAAAACTAATGCATCATTGAATTATTTTATTCTAGTTCAGCTCGTGCGAAATCGCCAGGGGAAATCGCTGGCGATTATCAGCAAGCATACATTTTACATTGAGAAGAAGCACAAGACGTCTACCACTTGGCGTTGTACAAGGGGATCGTCGTGCAAAGCCAGGTTCACGATCAGCGAAGACAATGAGATGATGAAGTCGGTGCTGCATCATGATCATGATCCGCCAAATGCGTTTGTGCGTGAGGGAATTTTCTACAGAGTATGAGACTGTTGAAAGAAGAGTTTTTTTAGCATGGCTTAGCATCAAATTGTCAGTTGCTATTTTAATTGTGTACCGACTATCCGGTCGATTGGATGTTAGCCCAGATAATAATAACTATTAAGTAAAGACTCGAGGAATTTGATTTAGAAATACCCATGACTTCATTTTTATAACAATTCTGTTGGCCTCACCATTAACGAAATTTTGAGAATTTCGGCCACCAAGCAGTGATGATGAAATTGCGGTGTTTTGATTTGGGTGGTAAGTATGGGTACATAATTACAGGCACATAGCTATACAATTCCACTTAAAATGTGTTCTCGGTACACATGTTTCGCGATGTAGGTAATATAATTATAAGTGTTATAGGCAGAACTTACCACTCAATATAAGTTATCAGTGCGAGGCATTGTGATAACTTATACGTCGTTAATTATCTACCACCATTATCAATTTCAGTTACGTGGTTCAAAAAAGCGAATGGAAAAGAAATAGCAATGCTAGATGGCTACAGCTTCTATCCCCACAAGCAAGCCGTTTTCACCACGATCTGGTCGTGCACTGGATCCCAATACTGTAAGGCGAGACTGAAACTGATGAACGCAAAGCACGCGAGAGACAGAGTGGTCGTGGATGTGAAAAGCGATCACTGCCACAAACGACCTTCTTACATAATTAATCCAGACGGGTTTTATCAAAAACTATGAGCTTTTGTGATAGAAACATGTGATTTCTGTGGAATCGTAAGATATTGTGATGGAATAAAAATGATTTTATTTTATATACCTATTTTTACAACAAATAATCGTGCATCTTCACTTTTCATGGCGTGCTGGCAGCCAAACGCCAAGCTATTAAAAAATCACAAATGAATGTATGCAAGTCATCACGACGTTCATAAAGGTATATACTTATGATTGCAGTCGGATTGTACTGCAGTCTCTTGTAGGCTATCTCCAAAAATATTTCAAGGAGCTGTGCAAAAACTATTGCAAGAGCAAACCTAACAACATTGGTTGCATTTCAGTGATACTACTAGCAAAGTCCCGATACTCCGGCAAACATCTTGTGATGTACAACGAATATACTTACTACTGCAAGAAGCAATGCAAGAAAACGAAGTTCTTCCATTGGTATTGTTCTACCCACAATTGTAGGGGTTGCAACGCTAAACTAAAGCTTGACGAGAAGTTTGCTATTATTGGTCGGGAGAATAAACACACGCACCCACCGGCAAAGTATTGTATTCATGAAGGCCAGTACATAAAACTGAGTGAATCATAATTTTGCATATAACATAGACATAGATAAGTAAAAAGCGCTTCTACGGAGGCTTAATGATTATTCAACCCCATGCTAAATCACATAGCAGATAAAAGTCAATTGGACCCGTACGAATACAACTCGAGAAATATGCATTTTAATGCAAGGACTATAAAACTGCACATTGTTAAATGCGCCATAACATATAAAATGCAAAAGTTACTGTACGGCTTGGTCCCCATGTGTATAATCTTGCGTCACTTGGTTGTGGTCTGGCCTTGTTGGTCCAACTTGCTTGTGGACTGGCCGACGTCTTAAGATTCTCAACAAATGTCGGAGGATAAGAAAAGGGAAACTAACTGACTGGGTAAAGTAGACGCAGAATTAGAAAAATATACGCCCTCTTTTCTTTGGTCATAAGCTTCCAACCTCAACAAAAATAGAAGAAACAGTACGAAAATAGCCTGACTTGTATAATTATGTTAAGTTTTATGCTTATTCACTCATTTTATGTTTTTTTATATAACCGTTTAGTTTTAGATATTTAAGACGATCCGATGGCTTATTTTAGTTAATCCTTTTTTTAGATTATATCTATTATGTTTATTTTATAAAATGGAATCGATGTTTTCTTTATAATTAATTTTACATATTATATATAACTTATAAGGCTGACCCTGACGAAGTCCCCTAATGAAAATAAGACTCCATAAATTTCCTAGAACAATGAAACGCCTTCACTACAAATCAGTGAGTAGCTCGTAATTTTTCTAAACAATAACTTTTTTAAATTGATTTCTCCTATATTTGCACTTTCACAGGACTGCAACTGCAAGTAAGTAAAATACCGTGCAATATAATATTATTGCAATGTGTTTTTAAAACAATGTTATTATGTGATATTTTCAGACATTTTAACAACATAATCAAGTTCACCTGCCAAAATAAAATTAAACTGCCAATGAAAAAACATATTCTAGAAACAGGAAATGTCAAAAAGTATTGCAAGTCTTGCTACAGGTTCAATTCGCAGACTCATGGTCGGAAGTGGGCCCAAAATAAGACAAGAAAAACCATGAATTATTGTTTGAATTGCCCTAAAAAGCAGTTTTCTGCTTATCATGTTTTGATATTCTACATCACTGTTCACTATAAGTAATTATTCAGATAGCAAAATGTAAAATTATATAAGAGTTTATAATGTTAATTACCTAAGTTATTTTCTTATACCTACCTAGACGTTAAGTCGATCTTAGAATTGCTTCACGACTAATAAATGAATAAATTATGCTGCGGTAAATTGAGAAAAAAAAACGAATGTAAGTCATTTGTAATAGGTCTACTTTACTTCATCAGACACAAAAAATATCAAAGATTTAAAGTCGTAACTAAGGTAAACATATCGATCACAGTCGAATGCTTACTCAATTTTAAAAAAACCTTATTTTTTTATATGACATGAAGTTAGTATATTTGTAGTCTGGTTACCATATTACAAGCTTTGCTTAGTTTGGGGCGCCATGTCAAATATCTGTCGATATTTCTATTGAAGATTTACCCCGGGAAGTCGGTGGGAGGCCATCTCGAGCATAGTCTTTTTCATGCTGATGTTGTCATAGATTGGAAAATAAAATAAATTATACAAATTAATTGGTTTTCAGCTGTGTAGTAAGCAAAAAAGATTTGGAGATATTACTTTAAAAGTTTGCTTAAAATAGTAAAGTAAAACGTAAAATAGTACATGTAAGATATATAACGTGTCTTTATTATTTTGGCAGAGCTGATATTTGTTACCTCGCGGAGAGGTAAACTACAGTTGGTTTATGAGGACCATACCTTCAGCCGCCAAGCTCTTCTTTCCCAGCCGCACAGCCACTGGCGATGTTCTAAATTCAAGAACTGCAGGGCACGAATCACCCTTGACGAAAAGTGTAAATACATATTAAAAGTAAAAGCAGTGCATAATAACCATACTAACTAATGATTTTAAGACAACTTAATTTTAATAGTGTCGGGCTGGACTAATATAGTACTTACGAATATAAAAAATAAACAAGGCCATGGGTAAACTTATTTTTTGACTAGCGGCCGCGGCTTTGCCCGTCCCGTTCCCGTTACGCCCCCTTACTGTTACAATAACCTTACAAATTGTAATTTTACATATTATATATAGCTTATAAGGCTGGCCCTGACAAAGTCCCCTAATGAAAATAGGACTCCATAAATTTCCAAGAACAATGAAACGCCTTCACTACAAATCAGTGGGTAGCTCGTAATTTTTCTTAACAATAACTTTTTTAAATTGATTTCTTCTATGATATTTGCACTTTCACAGGACTGCAACTACAAGTAAGTAAAATACCGTGTAATATAATATTATTGCAATGTGTTCTTATAACAATGTTATTATGTGATATTTTCAGACATTTTCAACAACATTATCAAGTTCACCTGCCAAAATAAAATCAAACTGCCAATGAAAAAACATATTCTAGAAACAGGAAATGTCAAAAAGTATTGCAAGTCTTGCTACAGGTTCAATTCGCAGACTCATGGTCGGAAGTGGGCCCAAAATAAGACAAGAAAAACCATGAATTATTGTTTGAATTGCCCTAAAAAGCAGTTTTTCTGCTTATCATGTTTTGATGTTCTACATCACTGTGCACTATGAGTAAATATTCAGATAGCAAAATATAAAATTATATAAGAGTTTATAATGTTAATTAAGTTATTTTCTTATACCTGGAAGATAAGTCGATCTCAGGATTGCTTCACGACTGCTTCACGACTAATAAATGAATAAATTATAATAATGAGTATAAAAACCGAATGTAAGTCATTTGTAATAGGTGCCTATTTACTTCACCAGACACAAAGATTTAAAGTCCTAACTAAGGCAAACATATCGATCACAGTCAAATACTCAATTAAAAAAAATTCTTCATTTTTTTATATGTAAATATACCTGTAGTCTGGTTACCATATTACAAGCTTTGCTTAGTTTGGGGCTAGATGACGGCATGTCAAATATCTGTCGATATTTCTATTGAAGATTTACCGCGGGAAGTCGGAAGGAGGCCATCTCGAGCATAGTCTTTTTCATGCTGATGATATCATAGATTGGAAATAAAATAAATTATACAAATTAATTGGTGTTCAGCTGTGTACCTAGTAAGCAAAAAAGATTTAGAGATATTACTATAAAAGTTTGCTTAAAATAGTAAAGTAAAAAGTAAAATAGTACATGTAAGATATATAATGTGTCTTTATTGTTTTGGCAGAGCTGATATTTGCTACCTCGCGGAGAGGAAATATACAGTTGGTTTATGAGGACCATACCTTCAGCCGCCAAGCTCATCTTTCCCAGCCGCACAGCCTCTGGCGATGTTCTAAATTCAAGAACTGCAGGGCACGAATCACCCTTGACGAAAAGTGTAAATACATATTAAAAGTAAAAGCAGTGCATAATAACCATTAGGTACTAACTAATGATTTTAAGACAACTTAATTTTAATAGTGTCGGGCTGGTAATATAGTACTTACGAATATAAAAAATAAACAAGGCCATGGGTAAACTTATTTTTTGATTAGCAGCCGCGGCTTTGCTCGCCCCGTTCCCATTACGCCCCCTTCCTGTTACAATAACCTTACAAATTGTAACCTTTGTGTTATTCTGATGTATAAGTTATATTATTGTAAAGTTTCATTAAAATCCATTCTGTAGTTTTTACGTGAAAGTGTTACAAACATCCATCCATGCATTCTTAATTACAAACTCTCGAGTTTATAATATTAGTAGGATTTCTCCATACAACTTGCCCATTGCTCTTTGTTCAAGTTAAGTAAAAAAACCATATAGGCAATTTCTAGGTGGATCTAGGTTTGGTCCAGCAGTTTGTTATGGGTGCTGGTTGCCACTTAATATCAGGTAGTAAAATGCTTGCTCCATCAGAAAATATTTAAAAAACCGGCTAAGTGCGTTACGGACTCGCGCGCGAAGGGTTCCTTACCTATAAAAATGGCATTATAACTTTTATCGGCGTTTTTTGTATGGGATTCCCCTTAAATATTTATTTTATTCTGGTTTTTGGTGGTCTGTCAACGACAAATATTAGCGGCAGCAGAAATACATCATCTGTGAAAATTTCAACTGTTCGACTATCACGATTCATGAGCCACAGCATGTAAATAGACGGGCGGACAGCGGAGTTATAAGTAATCATGAACTAATAAAATGACTTTTCATTGCTCATACTCGAAAAGTAGGTCTAAAGTTGCCAGAGGGGCCTAATTGAAAGTAATATTTTCAGCCCTAGAGAGAATCGCTTTCTACTGACAGCTGTTAAATTATAAAAAAAACAAGTTCTTTTTTCACATTTTTACTCAAACATGTTCCAACTTTCTAAACTGCAAGGAGGTTATTGAACCAAATTCCAACTTTTTATTCAGCAAGCAGGTTGGAAACCCATTACAACGGTAAGAAGTTTAAAAAGTCTAATTAAAATCGATGTAAAATTTAAATAACATAATGAAACGTAATGAAAAGTACAGTGTATACCTCGGGTGAAAGACTTATTTAAGTCTCTCGAGCTCTCGCTTCGCCCTCGCTACGCTCAGGGTCAAACCCGTCTCGGGACTTAAATTCGTGACTTTCAATTCTCGGGTAACAATGTACTATTTAGTTGAAAAAGTCAATGAAAATTAAGTATATTAAGTTTTTGGTAATTCTAGATGCGGAATTCATAGTTTTGCCATCTGGAAAGCAATTGTTAAAAATTGGAATGTACACCTACAGTGCTAACTACAGTGGTCGGACTTGCAGCTGGTACTGCTCGAAGCGATTGTCCAAGAAGTGTAAAGCAAAGGCGAAGACGGTAGACCAGAAAGTAATATACCTTTTCGCTACCCACAGTCATGAGCCAATAAGTCATTGGAGAACAATCTATCAAGCATCGACAAAATAACACAAAATTGTACATTAACACCTGCTTAAAATATGAATATTGTGGGTAAATCTATTGTAAACTAGCGGACGCCCGCTTCGCTCGCCCCGCTACCGTTCCCGTAAAAAAATTCAATTTTATATTTATTCACCTTTTGAACCTTCTCTGGACTTCCACAAATAATTCAAGACCAAAATTAGCCAAATCGGCCCAGCCGTTCTCGAGTTTTAGCGAGACTAACGAAAAGCACTTCATTTTTATATATAAGAGAATTTATATATTGTTATAATTGGTAATTTGAGTCATTAAATTTAAGAAGATACAGTGTATTTAATTTGCAACAACCTTAGTTTGTTTCCTTAGAGTAACATTAGCAATAAGTAGCTATTAATTAAGATATTATGTAATCATGTGACTAATGATAAAATAACACCCAATACATCTGTTTAGTTCATAAGTCACAGGTAAGTAACTGTTTAATAGTAATTATACTAGATATTAGTATTTTAAAGTTATTTATGTAGCATTGCGAGCGTATAAAAAACTGTTCCTTCTGTTTACAGGTATCTTCACAGAGAGTACTTCTGGTGGACGAGAACATGTGGTCTATAAAAACTATGTCTTCTGCCACAAAAAAAATGTACCAGGGTGCAATATCAGTTCTTGGGATTGCTACAAAATGAAATGCAAAGCAAAAATATTGCTCAAGTTAGCAGAAAAAGAGGTCGTCGGAGTGGTGAAAGATCATGACCATGCACCACCTATTCGAGTGTTTGATAAAGGAGCTTGTAAAATTATAGGTAAAATTGGTAATGGTAATAATACTGCAAATGCCGTACAACCTGAAAAAGTTGCTCAGACAAAGTTCCTTACAACAATGATTCAAACTGGAACAATGAAAACTGTGCAAATTCAAACTAAGGGTATTCAATCATCATCGGTTATTACTGTGGGTATTCAAACCGTGGAGATTGCCACGGTAGACATGGAAATCCAAACACCAATTGTACAAACCACAGATTCTCAGATGCAGACTAATGATATTCCAACGAGTGATGTTCAAATAACAGAGGTCCCAAATTTAGAGATCCAACCGCAAATAATGAATCTTGATATGGATTTATTCGCTGAGGTTCCTTCGAGTTATCAGTTTTCATCAAAAGTCAGTAATACCATAAATGATGTTTCTATGCCTACAGCTCTTGTGTCAAATAATTCTTCACAAAACACGCAACCCAAAATTTGTTTTGAATCTCCTGATGGTGTTCAAATATCGACACTTCCTCATACAGTTGACTTTCTTAACTCTTCCGAGAGCTCTAAACTTGGTAAGATAAGTCAACCTATTGTTGATGTTAATCATAAGGCTAACTTACAACAGAACAATCCAGCTATTTCCAAAGAAAAACAAATATACTGCCCAAAGCATGAACACCTTCCCGCAAACTTGAGAAAAATAATAGTATGCAAAAATGAGAATTGTAAATATAGTATGACTCCTGTGAAGGTGAAGAGTGTTTTACCTGACCTTAAAAAAGTTTCTCCTAAATCGGCTTCTCAATCTATAATCGTTACGCGTCCCAATGTTCAATTTAAGGCACAAACCCCTAAAAAGTCTACACAAACTTTCATTGTGACTCACCCCAAGACAGCTTCCCAGACGATGGCCCAACCAATAAATATCTCTCATACTTCTTATAGTAATTTGGTGTGTGTTCAAACTAATACGGGTCCTAAAATACTGGCAATACCTCCACTTTCTCCAATAACCACTAAACTCTCTTCTTCGGCTCAAATATCTCAATCTCTTCACCCAATGGTAGCACAGCGAAATGTAGTTGATGATTCTCCTTTAGTGATAGATATGACTTCTTCATTGGCACTATCTTCACCTTCTCTAGAAAATCAACTGAAGTCTTCAAATATTCAACCCTATAGCACAATCGTTGATAAACCCTCTACAGTAGTTATTGTAGCTAACCCTTCTATGACATTACCAACTACTACAATGACATCTCAGCCCTCTTCTCTCATGGTAGACCAACCTTCAGTTTACTCAAAAGTGGTCCAAGATTCTACTTCTAAAGTTAAGCAAGCTTCTCCTAAATTGGTTAAACCATCTCCTGCATTACTGACTCAACTTTCTGCTTCGATGGTTTCTCAGTTTTTTACATCGTTGGAACAACCATCTGCGCCTAAAATAAATATCGACCATCCACCAGCTTCACAGGTTAAACCATCTTCTTTGGATGTTGAACCGTCTACATCAAAGGTAGAACAACCATTCACTTCACAAATTGACCAACTATCTACTATGCAAATTAATCCACTATCTTCACAAATTGACCAACTATCTACTTTGCAAATTAATCCACTATCTTCTTCACAAATTGACCAACTATCTACTTTGCCAATTAATCCACTATCTTCTTCACAAATTGACCAACTATCTACTTTGCAAATTAATCCACTATCTTCTTCACAAATTGACCAACTATCTACTTTGCCAATTAATCCACTATCTTCTTCACAAATTGACCAACTATCTACTTTGCAAATTAATCCACTATCTTTTTCACAAATTGACCAACCATCTACTTTAGAGGTTGGCCAATCATTTACACTGGAGATTGATCAACCGTCGACTGCAAAGATTCACCAACCATCCACATCAGATATTGTACAACCATCTACTTCGGCAGTTGAACGACCTATTTCAGAGGTTGAATCAACCTCCAATCCAGAAACTATGGAGGTTGATCAACCACGTACATCGGAGGATAAACAACCATTTATTGAGATTGACGATTCATCTTCTGAAGATTATTTGCCTCCTAAAGCTAAAACTACTAATACAACTAATACTAAAAAAGTTAAAACAGCTAAACGAATAAGCAAGCCAAGAAAATCTAAGTACAGAGCAGAACTTTTATTGAAGACGTATCTTAGCGATTATAGCGATGACGATTAAGTAGAGCTTTGATTTGAACTAGTTCAGTGTTTGTACGAATTTATGAACGTTTTGTGATCTTTGAAAACGTTTTCAGGTTCTCTTTAAATTTCATAAATAATGCTTGTAGTAATAATGTCTTGGGGTGGGGACGCTTCTGTCTGTCACTGATTTGAATCAGCCGTCTGTAGATCATTTTGTAAGGGTCTGCGGATAGTTCAACTGTTCCTAGTGTATTTTGTAAAAAAAAATATTCATTGAAGACTGTTGTTTTTGAGGTTTATTGGAAGCTCACGTTAATTGTGTATCATATAATGTAATCGTGAATATAAAACTAGCTAATTTTCAGTATTATTCTATTTATTTTATAATAATGTAACTAAAACTAGTTATCGTGATAATTAGATACATGTTTAGAAGTAGGATTTTGAACAATATTTAAAATGTGATGATCTTTTTAATCTTTTAAATACATAAGTATTAATGAATACTTATGTATTTAAAAGATTAAAAAGTTAGCAGTGTAAGTAGTTTATACTATGTGAGTTATGAGGCTTCGATTTGGATATTACGTTTATTTAATTTGAATTGTGATATTTTTACCATAAAAGGGTGCAATAATTAATTCCATTATACTATTTTATATCTTGTCACTAGGATAAAAATAAGTTGAATTTTAAATTCATTAGCTAAGTATTTTTTTTGCAATGTGATAGTATTTAAATAAGCATTAGAATGTTTTATTGTTATTATTTCGAATTATTCATAATTTTATTCTTTAGTTCTTTTTATAAAAATATATCAAAATTAGATTTTTTTAATTATTGTATTTAATAGAAATTTGAAGTTATTTAGTAAAAAAATATAATTCTTATAGTTACGAGTATACTCACAAACGTATGTATTTGAATTAAATTATTCAACTCAGTGTTGTACGCACTTGTATTGCAACCTTATTAATAACCGATTCTCATTTATTTATTTTAGAAATTTTTTAGGTATTCTTTAGACGTAGTGTTTTTCATAGAATGAAAAAAAAACAATTGATTACTCTAGTCATTTAAACTAGTCATTCTTTTGCAATCTACATTTTTAAACTGATAACCTACTAAGGAAAGTAGTTGTAGGAAATTTTAAGAATGTTTAATAGTCAAGTAGTTATTTTAGATTCTTTATCCCTTATACTGTCGTCCAAGGCACAGACTGGTAAATTATAGGTACTACTATTGCCGTATACGAATAACCATGGGTACTCCCACCCATTTGATGTTTATTGGAATATTATTATAAAGTATTATACATAAATCGTCTTATTATTTCTCCTAATGTTTTTTGTACGTGCTCTGAATTGTCTCAATAGTTTCAAAATGATTTAGCAGACATTGGAATACCTACGATCACTATCAAATAAAAATAAAAAAGCGGCCAAGTGCGAGTCGGACTCACCCATAAAGGGTTCCGTAGCAGTAAGTAATATAACATAGAGTTATAGAAGTTCTAGTAGCTCGTCGAAAGGTAAATTGCGGTTTACGATTTATGACGTATAAAAAAAAAACTACTGACTAGATCTCGTTCAAACCAAATATCGTTGGAAGTTTCCATAGTAATGTACAACATATATTTTTTTTAGCTTTATCAGTCACTTATTTTAGAAGTTAGAGGGGGGGGGGACCAACTTTTTTCCATTTTGGAAGTGTCTCTCGTGCAAACTATTCAGTTTAGAAAAAAACAATATTAGAAAGCTCAACATCATTTTTGAAGACCTATTCATACACGTATGGGTTTGATGAAAAAAAATTTTTTGAGTTTCAGTTTCAAGTATGGGGGACCCCCAAAATTTATAGTTTTTTTTTTATTTTTCTGTAAAAATCTTAATGTGGTTCACAGAATACATCTACTTGCCAAGTTTCATCAGTCTTGCTCTTACGGTTTCGGAGAAAAATGGCTGTGACAGACAGACAGACAGACAGACATGACGAATCTATAAGGGTTCCGTTTTTGCCATTTGGCTACGGAACCCTAAAAACTGTGTTGATTAACTAACAGAGCTGTCAGTTTTTTTTTTTGATAATGTTAAGTGTAGCTACCAAAGCTTTAAATTTTAACAATATTCAATTTATTATTCCTCAAAATAGTATTTGTAAAAGTCAACAGGCCTTTGCATCTATTTTAGAGGATTTAGATAGCGTCAGGGGCAACTGGTTATTACTCAAGCCCTACTTGCGGGACGCTTTAATGCTTGGGACAGGATTTTAGATGATCCTGACAGCTTAGTCGGCCTTATCCACAGCAAAAACATGGTCGATACGTTTTCAAAATTTTCCTAAATAGTACTTATTTGTAACTTATTGTAAACTATTTTATTTTAAAAATATTCTTTCAATATTGATATGTTCTTCTTTTAGATGTGGGATTTGAACTTTCTGCCAACGGTAACCCTTTGCTCCGTATTGGAGAAAATACGTTTTGGTGCGGCAGTGGAAAGTACAATCCCGACAGGGTTTCCCGGTGGTACTGCTCAAAAAGGAAAAGTAGAAAATGTCCCGTCTCTGTAAAAACCCATGAAGGAATTGTTCGGTATGTCAAAAATTCCCACAATCATTGAGTTATTACCTGATGAGTCAACAGGTCAAGGTGAAAAAGATATTGCAGATATTTTCCAGACGTGGGAAAATAATGTTTTTAAGATCAAGTTCACCCTCAAGTTATGAGTCGGATCCGAATATGTTTCGGCAGTCCTATGTTTTTTTATTAATAAAATTGTTTTAAAAATAAATAACATCCTAATTACAAAAGAGTACCTGTATAATCAACAAAACTTACTTTTTTTACCTATAAGATGTATCGGTAACCTTAGTAAGCATGTGAAACTATAGACTGCTTTTTGAACTAGACTACAGTGTACAGTGTCATACTATTTCTATCTTACTATTAATCGTAATTAACTGATTATATTTATGCTTTGGCAGAGCCGCCAGATCGAGAACCTTCGGATGAAGTCACCACCAGCCACATTGGAACTGATACCTTCGCCGATACAGACTACCCTTCTCGTCTAATCGGCAGACATTTCCCGAGCCCAATACCGACTAAAGGAAACGAAACTATTTTTCAACGATGCCACGTTTGCGCAACAACTTCGAGACAGAAAAAGGTGAAGAAATTGACAAAGTATATGTGCTTGGAGTGTAATGTAAGCCTTTGCACTCCTTGCTTCGGAAGCTACCATACTATTTTACATTATTAACTAACTTAACTTAGCTTACTTAATAATAAAGTGTGCAAACTTGTCAGTGTGAAGAAGTGTGATAAACTTTAATCATTAAGGAAATGTGTAGATCAGAAAAATTGTGAAAAGTGCGAGCCTATGGATGGTTGAATAAGATATTTTATTAATCAAATTGTTTTTTTATTAATTATTTAAAATGCTATTTGTGCTCACCAAATGATAATTGAATAATACGTGCAGATTGAATGTTCTTCGATAGAATTTATAAATTAACAAACTTTTTGCTCCATTATTTTCTGTTGTTGCCAACTACTTTTACACGTTTTAGTGTGTTTGTCGTAACAATAAAGGCTACTTATAATAATAGTGCAGTCATTACTTTTTATTCTTAATCTGGCACCAAGTTATCGAGGTTTGTTTTTAGCTAAAAATGCGTCAATATTTTCGAAAATTGGTTCTTAAATACTAAACACCGCACGCACTGCGTTTGAGGTTAACTTATGGAATATTTTCTAGTGCTATGCCCATAAAATTATTCACGTTTATGGCTAAAAACTACAAAAAAAAAACACAAAAAAACTGTGAAAAAATGGTAGATCGCGTATTATCACCTTTGTTTGGACTGTCCCTATTTTTTTGGGACTTAAAAAATAAGGTTGTATAATATACAAGCGACACAGATACTACTATACTACTTTTATTTATATTTATTAATTATGTGTGATGTCACCCTTTTTGGCCCTGCCTGAAAACCAGCGTTGCTTGACATGGTAGCTACTACCATAGCAAGCAGCAAAAAGCTGAGTCAGGGCCTATTTGACATAATCTTTCTTTTATCCATTCAGCACAGGACGGGACTGGTTGTGCCCAGTTCTGTTTGTGTGATTACTTGATTAACTTCATAGGTAGCCTGCCTGCCTGCCTTCAGTTGTCCGTTCTGTGTGTTTTATTGTATTTGTCTTACGTATACCTACTTATGTCAAATAAATATATTTTCTTTCTTTTCTTTCTTTACTAGATACTTTTTCAAATATACCAGAGGGAGAAGACAACATGGTGCTGTAAAGCCCTCTGTGCGAGTTTTGGGGGGCTGTAGTGGAAGCACTCGATCATCATCAACATCCAACATCTTCTTATCAACAACATATTTTGCATAAATATTAGAAAAAAGTTATAGCTAGCATCTATAAACATGTCATTTAATATTACGATAATTTTTGTGAATACCAACTGATGCCAGTTAATAAATGAAATTGTGTATTAAAAACAATTTAAATAAAAACTTTTTGTTAATAAAACAAACCCTTTTTTTCAAAAATATTTTGTTGTATATGTCAAAAAAATAATAAAATATTTTTTTCTGTTCCAGGATACATTATAATGAATCCCAAAGGAAAACCGCAAATGTTCTGTAAAGGTTACAAATTTTACAAGCATTCTGATAAGCACGGGAAACTACGATGGTGTTGCACGAAAAGAAAGTGTAATGCTTCCCTATACACTATAGCATACAATATAATAAAGTTGCAAGACTCTCACAATCATACTCAGTTTGCTAGTGATGCCCTTATTAATGAAATTCTGGCTACAACAGATAGCGTTACTGTGGTAAACTTCACGTTGGACAATGATAAAGAAAACGAATTCTCTGAATGATTTGTATCAAAATAAAATATTTGTTACCAGCAAAATGTTTATCAGCACTACTTGTATTTGCTGTGTGCGTTTGAGTCGGTTTTTAATGCAAAAAAAACAATTTGTCTCAAAAAACTATTTTAATTGTGTTTAATCTTTTTTTTCTAATCATTTTGTGTGTTATTTTGTGCCTAATTAACTTTTTGACGAATTTAAGCCTTAGAATATATTTATAATAAAATTAAAGATTAAGTTTTTTTGCATTGTTACCTCTTAGGGAAATTTAAAATAAAAGGAATGTATGTTCATTGTGCATTTAGAACTTCCTTTGCTTAAAATCACTGCATCATCTGTGGTAAATGTGGGACCGTATAGCTTAATTTGAATTTAGCCAAATTAATGAAATTAGCCAAAAACTCGTTACCACAGAGCAAAACCAAACTCTGAGGCCGAGTGCGAGTGCTTGTGAGGACTTTCCTGTATTTCCAGAATATTTTTTTTTTATATGCACATTGATCCTAGAATTTATATTTGCAACTACACAGCAACTTTTTTGTATATTTGCAGCTCTTTTTATAAAATCTTCGAGAGGCTACGACCAGATTTTCTACGGAGGATTCAAGTTTTACAAAGAATATTCAAGACCCGGTAAAACGAGTAACGGTAGATGGCGCTGCACTAAACGGAAATGTAAAGCGTATATTCACACCGTGGATAACTCTATTACGCAGTCGTATGAAGCACATGACCATAGCCATCCATAACCCCCCGTATATCCGTATTTTGACTGGCCTCTAGCTCAGTTGGTAGTAGCTCTGCCTTCTGCGCCGTAGGTCGTGGGTTCGATCCCCACCGAGAACAAATATTTGTGTGGTGAACATGTTTGTTCTCTGTCTGGGTGTTATATTGTATTCTAAGTATGTATTTACAAAAAAAAATGTATTCAAGTATTATATCAGCTATCTGGTTCCCATATTACAAGCTCTGCTTAGTTTGGGGCTGGGCAGTGTTGTGTGAATTGTCCACAATATTTATTATTATTTATTATTATTATAATCCTTCTTCTTCTTCTTCTTATCGAGTCAAGACTCTCTCGAACCCTCGTCGACCAATATTTAGCCACCTCAATAGCTCCACTCGATGCCATGTTCAAAAAGTAATGTTTATAAATTGTATAATCAATAATACAATTTATAAACATTTATAAACATTAATTTAAGAGTAGAACAACAACCGAATGGTGGCCAAGAACCGGCTACAGAAGCGTAGGGCGCCCTGCAGCAAGACGGATGGACGACATAGACAGGGTCGCAGGGCGGCAATGGTTAAGACTGGCACAGGATCGAGGTAGATGGCACAAACTAAGGGAGGCCTATACCCAGCAGTGGGTGAAGTCGGGCTGTGGTTGATGATGATGAATTTAAGAGTTATGAAACATAAATTTAGCACCTTTTTTATGAAAATGTCTAAAGCCTTGATTATTAATTAATTTAAGCGATAATAATAAAGAATGATATAAACTTAAGTAGTTAATAAAGCAATAATAAATAAAATATAAATGTCATAAAAATTATAACAAGTGGAAACCGAGCCATATACATAAACTAAAACATTTACGAATTTTTACTCTAAAAATAATTACCTACCTAGTTTAACATTTTAGACCTAGAAAAAGAAAAAAAAAATAAAAACACAAAGAGGAAAACACTAAATATTAATAATTAAACAGTACCTATTTCATGCAATTGATTTGCACAAGCCATAATCGAATCCTAATTTTCAAAAAATATTTTATTTCAAATCATTATTACCGATAATAAGGTTTTTAATATTTTCTGGTAGTGATGAAAATCATTTTTTATATTTTTTTATATTATATATTATTGAGAATAGCGTATCCATGAAGTATTTGCATGGGGTCGAAATTATGAATATATTTTGGTGAATTTAGGTAATTTCATAAATCTATGAATTTTAATCACAACCCTAATCAATATATCTGGCAAAGTCTGGTAAGACCTAGTTACTTAAGCTGCACAGATGTTAGTGCCTACATGATATCTTCATTGACATTTGTTATTTGATAACAATCGCGTATCAATAATGTTATTGAAAATCACTATTTACCATAGTTTTGAGATAGCTAAAAATCATGTAATAATCTACCCGTCCGTTGTATAATATTATGAATTAAATTGTTACACACTTTATGTCTGTTTCATTTTGCTGTATGTGTTTAATAAAATCAATATATATTATTTTGAATTTTTACTATTTATTATTTCACCTTTCTAATCGCACTCATTGTTACTCTTTCAAACAGCAAAGGAAAACATCGTGAGGTGAGGGTGCTCGCCTCACGATGTGTCGTAGAACTTAAAAAAATCCAAAACGTCTGTGTCTACTATAAGAGCCCTTTTGAGGTGCACTTAAAATCTTTTCAGCGCACTTCACGACGAGAAGACAAAATAAACTTCAGTGAAAGATTTCGTTTTACAGGAACGTATGAATCGCCTTACTTTTGCACAAACAGCAAAGGAAACGACGTGTTAATATTGAACGGAATAAGATACAGAGTGAACAAGTCATATCAAATTAAAAATCAAACGGGAAAAGTTAGATGGCGTTGTGCTTCTCACGAAAAGTTCAGCTGCCGAGCCAAAGTGCACACTATCGGGAAAGAAATAGTATATTTTGTTGACGAACATATTATATTGTCAAATCCGTTTTTCGATACATAATTTTTGAAGAATTTTATACAAATATTGTAAATAGTATACACCACTATTTTGTAACTACCAAAAAAAAAATAGGGTAATGTAGTAGGGCTATGAATGTGCAATCAGAATTTTAAGTTTCGATAAAATGACAAAGTAATTAAATGTTAAAATTTTCAGAAATCCTGCATAAAATTATGGACACATTAGTTACGTAGTACTAGAGAGAAAAAAAATTACGCTGTTCGGTTCCGCTTGGTATTTAGCGTTAATGAATGAAATGATTTTTGCTTGTTGAATCATTTCTCAATATTTGACAAAAAATTGTGGTTATTTAAAGACATTTTTGTTATGACTTGAATCTTTTTTTTGCGTGGATGTGTTCAGTATCAGCAGCCAATATCGACATTATTTTTTTTGGTATTTACAAAATAGTGGTGTATAATGCTTTGTTATGAGCGATGGTTTCCACTTATGGTGGGCCATATGCTTGTTCCATCATCATACATATAAAAAAATATATGTAAGGCGATGGCGAGGCCGGCCGAAAAAACGTTGGCGGGAAGATCTTGAAATTCAAGAGAAGAGTTGGTGCAAAGTCGCCAAGGATGAAGGAAGGAAGATTTGGGGAGACCTATGCCTAGTAATGGAACAGTGCAGGTAAAATATATAAATTGTATTATCTAGCAGACTACGATGCAAGTGGTCGGATAATATTGTAAACAATCGCCTTAGTAGTAATTAAAATGTACGATTGGAGTTAGATTGCCACACAACCTGATGCCTTTACAATTACTATTATAAAGGTTGCCTGGAAGAGATCGCTCTCAGCGATAAGGTCGCCCATTGTTTTACCTAATTGTTAATTTTTTGATGTCCTGTACCGTATCTTTTGTGTGGTGAACAATAAAGAGTTATCTATCTATCTATCTATCTATTATTAATTCATTTTTTCGGTCAACATAGGACCTATTATAGGTCCTATGTTGACCGAAAAAAATGAATTATATTAAGGAACCTTTATGGTACACAAACATATATGGAGAGAATCCTTCAGCGTGTAGCCTATCTTTGTGTAGTTTTGCTTGTCATACAAGAACCATATAACAATGAATATAACGGTGCCTGTTACCAATTGGCTGCCATTTCTCATTCGACTCGGTCACATTTTTATGTGCTTGTAAGTACCTACATGTAAGAAAATACTTATTTTAGTTTTATTTTTATATTATCTAATTAAAAACATGATAGTTTGTTCTCAAGACTTTGTTACTTACCATTAGTACAATAGTTATGATTTAATAATCTGATCTTTAATAGCTTTAATGTTATCTTATTTAGTTTTCTTTTCTATAAGAAGTTTTATCTGTTTTACATACACTGTTTGGGACTAGATAGTGTTTGGATTGTTTACAATATTTATTTTCTAATAAGCTCTAGGCCTTGGCAGAATACCAGGGTTGCATTGTGTAGTGTGACGCCATGTGACATACACGGTGCGACAAATACTGAGCCAGGGACCTAATTGACCATGTGAAATTTTGTACGTACGTTGTTGTAAGTACTTACCATGCTTATTTGTATCTTTTTTTATGGTCAATAAGTATATTTTCTTTCTTTTCTTTCTTTCTTTCTAAAAAATGTTTTATTTATTTGGTACAGATACGACACCTATAATATACATTAACACTCGAGGAGCCCCGGTTCTTATATGGCGAGGGAATAGATATAGGAGGAACGGTGATCCTTCCGGGAACAAAGTTCGGTGGCGGTGCACCACCCACGCAAGGTATCATTGTAAGGCATTGGTACACACTATCGAAGGGATCATTGTGTACTACAGTGATGTACATACTACGAGTCATGCCCTTTTATGCGAATGTAGCAAGAAATAAACAATATTTAACTTTATATCAATAACTGTTACTCTAAAATAAAAAAAAAAAACTGCGATTACATTTGTTTTCTTGATTGTTCGAGTATATAGTTACTTTAGTAACCAACTTTGTTGTTTTTCTTTGTTTTACCTAAAAAGATTGCTTCACTTTGGGAAACTAAAATCTTCCAAAACATAGTCTGGTTGTTTGATTTTTAATAATTTTACTTACAGTTCGCGGCTGCGTCAAACAATTTCCTTTTACGTTCACATACCGGAAAGGAGTTAGGTATCTAGTGCATGATGGATACCAGTATTGCATGATATCACAGTTGAAGGAGATGCGAACTAATTGGCGATGCAGAAACTACAGGAAAAAGTGCAGCGGAAAGATACAGTTGGAAAAAAACAATACAATTGTTAAATTCACCTCGCACTCCTGTAAACAAGATTTTATGTTTGGTAAAAAAGATAAAGTACAATTTAAAATACTTACAGTAGTTAAAAAGAAAATTAATTTCAGCAAGGTTTAAAATTAAATATTGTACGCTTTTTGCGCGTGCTTTAAAAAGCGTAAAATATTGCGAGGGTGGGCGCTAGAGCACGACGACTGAGGGTGGGCAGTTGGGCACTTGATTGATTGATCTAGATTATAATAAATGCTTGAAGTTGACTACACTTGTTTGAATAGAGCGTAGTATAGAGTACAGCATACACTGTACAGTAATGGCTTGCTTACACGTTGCAAGCTGCTGACCTTCCAGAGGCAGCTACTCGCATTTGGTACTCGCATGCACTGGCAGAGGTAGTACTCGCCTATGATGTCCGCATGATTCGGATACGTTGTCGCGATGTCGAGATGACATGCTTTGAATAAAAACACTGTAGTAAGTTGTATGATATTGGCGAGTTACTGATAAACGCGACTTAATTATGCGAGTGATATTCGAGCTGCTGTCAGGCGAGCAGAAGTTACTGCACTCCAGCTACTCGGCAGGCTGACTTGTGCACGCTAGCTCATAAGTCATAACGTATAAACCAGTTATTAGGTTCTATTGTAGTACATATTTGCAATATCTGTTTATGCAGTGCAGTAACTTCTGCTCGCCTGACAGCAGCTCGTATGCCTCAAGTTTTGACATACATCTTTAGTTAGTACTTAATTACTTATTGCTAAAATCTGACGCTTGGTTTGTGTCACAGATTTTAATCCTGCGGCGTGGCCAGGAAATAACACACTGCGATTTCTAGGGATCGCCTTATTTGTTTTTGAATCTATGTTAACCTGTTTTAATAAATATTTCCAGGTAATTCTGAAATTATACGAAGAGCTCTGCTCTACCTTTACGGGAAGAAATTACGGAAATAGCGATTTGGAGCCCTACCTTGACTAACTCAACTTTTGCCTCCGCTTTTCCGTGCTACTTAAGTCACACACATAATTTCAATCTTGCTTGCTTGCGGTCACGGGAGCACATACAAGTTCACCTTACATAAAAATGTTAAATAGTCTAAGCGTAGCTATGATAAGTCAGGCACCATTCCAGCCCAAGTTTCGTTCCAAGTCGTGTCGCGAATAAAATGGATGATCGCACGTTTCGAGAAAAGTTGTTTATATTATAGATTTGGTACGACAAACTGCTGTTTCAATTATTTAATGATCCTTACACCCCGTAAGCAGCAAGAAATGTTAGTAAACCCTCATTGATAACCCATAGATGTCAGCTTATAAGCTTGACTGCTAGGGTACTAGGGTAGGTATTAAAGTTAAGTTGGCGAATTTTTTAGCACGTTTTGCTTGAATCAAAATGTTTTTTCTTGTTGAACACAGTGCACACAACTTCGTTAATTGTGATTTTTATTTATAAGTTCACTTTTTTCTTTGTAAAATGTTGCGAAAAGTAGCGTATGCTACCTACTTAATAGAATAGAATAGAAAATTCGTTAAAATTAACAATGGTAAAACAATTAAAAATAATTTTAAAATATAGTTATGTACAATGGGCGGTCTTATCGCTGAAGATCTCTTCCAGAACCTAATGCTTTCGTATGCATCTCTTATATGTTGTTTTATAGGTATGACTGTTTTTAGATGCATACACTATGGTGCGATCAAAAAGAGGGAACCCGATGATTCTTTACAATGGTTATACATACAGCAAGAAGCAAATTTGCAACGGCAAGATCAGATGGCAGTGTTCGACCAACACAAACCGAGGATGCACTGGTTTTGTCATCACTCTCTTTGGAAAGATCATTAAACTAAAGGGTCATACACATGAGGCTGTGAAAACCCCAAAAAATGATCAAAACCAGTCAGAAACACCGTTAAGACACTGGCTGCAGTGACACGATTCAACATGATCGCATTTTGTAAATTTATTACTATTTACGAATAAGCAAGAAGTATCGATTAGCGCCTATCGTTAAAGATTAGTTAATTTTTTGGCTATATACCATCGTTTTAAGGCGCGGACCCACCGCTGCGCACGGAGAGGCTACGTACGTGTATTGAGCTTCGCTTTGTAAAATGTATGTAGTTGTTTCCACTGCAACCCACGGAGAGACTACGCATAAATTGACGTCATTGACACAGTTGTGACTTGCTCAAATAGGCAATTGCATAGCTGAACGCTGTCGACATGGGTCTACGTTTCCACTGGAATACACGAATATGACCCACGACTACAGCTCGCAGCGCAGTTCGTCCGTGGGTTGCAGTGGCGCGTGCGTAGCCGTGCCGTGCCACGCTATACATAGTCTTCGTGTACTCTAGTGTAACGTAGACCCACGTTGTCAAACAAATAAATACACGCAGCTAAACTGCGTTTCACATTTCATTGCATTTATTCATAAACAATTTACATACAATCGTGTTTGACATTACATTATTAGACACCACAACACATAGAACACAAAAAAAGTTAAACTGATCAAATAATAAATACAATAATGTGTCAACAAGTAAAATAAAATTCTTAATCTAAATTAAACATGTCATAAGCAATCAAATTCATTAATTGTGTAGAAACACCCTTTCAACAATAGCCTTGTAAGCCTAGATTTAAGCAAGTTGAGACTAACATTGTCCTTCAAGTCGGTAGGAAGCAAATTGAAAAGTGCGTGCACACAGCGTGCACTGCAGCGGGCCCACGCCTTTAATGTAAAGGGAACACTCGTAGTACCCATCCAAGTGTAAGAGACAATAATTTCATTGTCAGAGTAGATGAATGAAGTAGTCCTAGTCCTAGTCATAAGTCTACTCCTATTACTTGCGTAGCCTGGTATTCATTACTTGTGTTTTGGCAATGTTTTTAAATAATTGTATAGTAAAAATAAAATATTTCAAACAATGCCTGGCCTCTAAGCTCTTATAATAAACTCTACTAATCAATTTTAATTTTCTTTGCTAATGTATAAAACCAAGTGGTATGTATCCCAAGGAAGCTATCAAATAAGACAGTTACCATCATCAACCTGGAAAGTCTACTCTGAGGATAGGTTGCCTTTATACTTTTACTTTCAGGAACAAGGATATTGAGGTGTCTCCATTCAACGACTTCCCGCGATATTTACAATACCGTCGTTTTGGTCTATCAAATGGCGTGGCTTTTCACGCTTTGCTTACACTATTCGATAAGACAGTACTATCCATTTTATGAAGCTTGGTATCCCTATTAAAATAGTTATTGTTTTTAGTTACATACAAAATGTCTCGACGCGGTAGAACCCTGCTTAGCATCCAAGGATTCACATTCTGCGCACAAGCGGTAACAGGACCGAAGACCAGATGGGTGTGCTCGACGCACAACCATAGACGATGTCGAGCGCTGGTTCATACCTTGGAGAACCAGGTCATCAAGATCAAGAATGAACATAATCATGACATGAGTCTACATCGGTATCAACGTGAAAATCATAATTCACATACACAAACATGAAAATGTCACTACTTTCGAGTAATATAACTTTTGAAACAATCATCGTTTTTAACACATTTTTTTTATGAGCTACGAGATATGCCAGGATTTAGTTTTCTGAGTTTTGACGCCCAATATTTTGACACAGCGCATGCACCATTATAATAAATAAATCAAAAAATCTTTATTGGTTTCGACAATACTATTGGTTTCATTCTCACTGTCTATTCGATTAAGACAAAAAATCAATAGTCAACATTAAATATATATTATTCAATAGTTATTATTATTTGTGCTGAAACATCGGGAGTCAAAATTAAATCATGGTAAATATCCCGTTGTTCACAAAATTAATCCTTTGAAATTCATCTTTATCTATACATAGTCCAACGTCTTGAGTTGAAATTACCACACGAGTGTCATTTAGCATGTAAAAAATTAGTAACAAAGGCGTTCGTTTCTTGCTTTTTAGATTTGGTAGCGTTTATTAAATAAAAAAATATGGCATTTGAAAAAAAAAACTATTTAATAAAAAATACTTTGTTTTGTTAGGTGTAGGTAAATCGTTCTAGATTACAGTTCTAGATCAAGTTGGTAATCGTTGTAGATTAGGTGTAATGTAATTTTTTTTAGTTTATTAAACATTTAGGTTTTGGTTAACGCTGCTAAGTGTCGATGTACTCATATTTAAACTTAAAGTGAACACAGTCAGGGATACAATACCCAAAATAAATAAGGAAAGGTTACCTAATCCTCTTAATTGATATCTACATTTCTTCTAAAGATTTATTTAATTTATTTAATTCTTTATTGCACCTAAAATACGTGACAATAGGAGAGCTTAATGCTAGACAGCATTTTCTACCAGCCAACCTTGACAGGTTAAAAACCAAGAGGTTGGCGTGCATAAAATGTAGTGGAAAACAGTTTTGATAAACCTACTTAACATACCTACTCCCTATAAACTACGTACAACACATAAAAAAATAATTATAAATACCTACCTATAAAAAACAATTCAAATTACAATAATAACAATTAAGATTTCTTATACTTATTCTCTTTTTGTCTTAGCGATGTAGAAAATAATGAAAATAAATGTTCTTTCAGCAAACTACACGATGTCTAAACGAGGAACAGCTCTGCTAAATGTAGAAGGGTTTACATTTTGCGTAAAATGTCAATTGGACCCTAAAACTTATTGGGTATGTTCCACTCATAACAATAAGGGATGTCGTGCAAAAGCACTAACTGTTGCCAACGTAATTGTCAGGATTAATAATAGTCATAGTCACAGCTGCCAACATTCCCGCTGGAAAAAAGAGTATAACTATAATTAAGAGTACATTATAACCAGTTTTATTTAGTTTATTGTTGATCTAGGTGTGCTAAAAAGCTGCCAAGTTCAGAAAGATTGACATTATATGCAAGAGCAGTATCAGGAAGTAAAGACTCGATGGTCAGGAATAAATAAAATAAAATTAAAATGATTTCTACTACGTTTTACACTTATTTTAGAATAGTACATACTAACTACTAATGTACGTACTGTACGTGTGTGTGTGGGGTGGAGGTGTGGGTGCGCCGTAGGTCGTGGGTTCGATCCCCACCGATAACAAATATTTGTGTGGTTAACGTAGATGTTTGTTCTCTGTCTGGGTGTTATATAGTATTATATGTACCTAAGTATTTACAAAAAAAAGTATTTAAGTATTATATCAGCTATCTGGTTCCAATACTACAAACTCTGCTTGGTTTCGGGCTTAGTGTTGTGTGGATTGACCGCAATATTTATTTATAAATTATTATAATTATAAATTATTTTTTTTTAACACTTTTTTACTTCTTGTTTCCTATAAAGGTTTGTACTTACTTATTTTCTTAATAACTATTTTTTTATTTCTCATTTAATTTAGAGTAGTAGTCGGCTCCTTGGAGTAGGCCTCCCCCATTTCTTTCCACAGTTCTGTTTCTGGCCAGGGATACAGTAACGAAAATTAATATAAAAATTATCTCCTTATTCACCTCAAAAAAAGACAGATTAACGAAACCTGGCGTTATTGAAATCCACTGATTTCTTCATGCTCTTTCTGCTTCTGTCTTAGCGATAAAAACTAATAAAAATATTTTTTCTTTCAGCATATTACATGAAATCTAAACAAGGAAAAACCCTGCTAAATGTAGAAGGGTTTACATTTTGCGTAAAATATAGACAGGGACCTAAAACTGGTTGGGTATGTTCCACTCATAACAATAAGGGATGTCGTGCGAAAGCACTAACTTTTGCCAACGAAATAGTCAGGATTAATAATAGTCATAGTCACAGCTGCTCAAAATTCCAGCTGGAAAACAAAGTATAAATATAATAATGAGTACATTATAACTGCATTTACTTTAGTTTGTTATTTATTATCTAGAAGCTGCTAAGTGTCCAAGGATTCACATTATATGCAAGAGAAGTGTGCTCAAACCATAATAACAAGAAGTGCAAGACTAAAGTGCACATGGTCAGGGATACCGTAACAAAAATAATAAAAATTATAATCTCACCTTATTTACCTTAAATAAGGACAGATTAACGAAACCTGTTTACCTCTGCAATAAAAATGTAACGAGGAGATAGTTTGCGTTATTGAAATCCACTGATTTCTTCATGCTCTTTCTTCTTCTGTCTTAGCGATGTAGAAACTAATAAAAATATTTTTTCTTTCAGCATATTACATGAAATCTAAACGAGGAAAAACTCTGCTTAATGTAGAAGGGTTTACATTTTGCGTCAAAAAAAAACAGGGCCTCAAAACTAGCTGGGTATGTTCCACTCACAACAACAGGGGATGTCGTGCTAAGGCTCTGACTCTTGCCAACGAAATAGTCACGATTAGTAATAACCATATTCACAGTTACCCAGCTCACCAGCTAGAAACCAAAGTGCAAATATGTTAAGATCACATTATAGCCTGGTTTTTTAGGGTTCCGTAGCCAAATGGTAAAAACGGAACCCTTATAGATTCGTCATGTCTGTCTGTCTGTCCGTCCGTATGTCACAGCCATTTTTCTCTGAAACTATAAGAGCTAGACTAATGAAACTTGGCGAGTAGATGTATTCTGTGAACCGCAATAAGATTTTTACACAAAAATAGAAAAAAAAAACATAATATACTTGAAACTGAAACTCAAAATTTTTTTTTTCATCCAACCCATACGTGTGGGTGTCTATGGATAGATCTTCAAAAATGATGTTGATGTTTCTAATATCGTTTTTTTCTAAACTGAATAGTTTGCGCGAGAGACACTTCCAAAGTGGAAAAAAGTTGGTCCCCCCCCTCTAACTTCTAAAATAAGAGAATGATAAAACTAAAAAAAAAATATGTTGTACATTACTATGCAAACTTCCAACGATATTTGGTTTGAACGAGATCTAGTCAGTAGTTTTTTTTTTATACGTCATAAATCGTAAACCGCAATTTACCTTTCGATGAGCTACAAGAATACAATACAATACAATACAATACAATCATTTATTTGCGAAACACAGGTAATATATATAGGATGGTACACGTTAAGAAGTTCAGCCATGTTCTGCCTTAAGGCATGCAAAATATTTAAATGTCACAAGTATGCAAATATAATAAAATGTCAGCGCTATAATGAAAATTAATAATTAATACAATATTATTACTCAAATTTATCACACAAATACTCCTTAACACTATAATATTCCTTTTCTATCAAAAACTTTTTTAACATCTTCTTATATATATTGATTGTACTAGCATCCACTATAAAACTAGGTAATTTATTATATATACGAGGTGCCATGCAGAATATACTATTATTAAACATGGCAGTTCTACTAGGAGGACAACAAATTTTAGCAAACAGTCGATTGCTTTGAAAAGTTGTAAAAAGCGACGTATTTGTTCTCACAAATAAGGAAACTTCGTAAATATACATGGAGGGTAATGTAAGAATATTAAGATCTTTGAAGTGCTGCTTACAACTATCGGTTTGTTTCAACCTACAAATTGCTCTAACACACCTCTTTTGGGCCTTAAAAATAGATTCCTTCTCTGATGAATTACCCCAGAACAATACACCATATCTAAGGATAGACGACACATACCCATGATAAGCCGTAACGACTGTGGAAGTATTTGCAACGTTTGACAGCATATATAATGCATATGAATATTGATAAAGCCTGGAACATACACTTTCACTATGTGATTTCCATGTTAAACTGGAGTCAATATTAATACCTAAGAACTTAGTCACGTCTACATGCTCAATTTTATGTCCGGAATAATTTACGTCAATATTACTAATTCTAATTGCTCTATTTCTAAAAATGGTGAAGTAAGTTTTTGTCAAATTGATTTGCAAATTGTTGCAGTTTAACCATCGAACAATATCGCTAAGAGTATTGTTGATGTCACTTTCCAAGACTTCTTTATTTTTACCTGTAAATAAAATTGTACTGTCATCTGCAAACATTACAGTTTGATGTCTTGCTATTATTGGCAGCTCGTTAATATATATGATAAAAAGTAGAGGTCCTAGGACACTACCTTGAGGGACTCCTACAGTTACTGATCTAGGTGTAGATATATAGCTACATTCCATTTTTGATTTTAAGCACAATCTTGTTATTTGAGTCGACTGTTTACGACCAGACAGATAAGACTCAAGAAGCTTTAGAACGTTTCCCCTTACTCCATAAGCGTCAAGTTTTTTTAGCAGTACACAATGGCTAACACTATCAAAAGCTTTTGTCAGGTCCATATAAAGGGCACATGCTGTAGCGTTAGCGTCTATGTTAGTCATAACCGTGTGCAGAAAATCATAGATTGCTACATTAATTGATTTATTTTTCCTAAAACCTGTCTGTTCCTTTGCAAACACACCTTTACTTTCGAAAAAAGAATAAAGACAATTGTACACCACTTTCTCAAATATTTTTGATAGAACTGGTACCAAAGCAATCGGGCGATAGCATGCCATATCTTGTTTGTCTTTTTTTTTGAAAAGTGGCTTTACGATTGTCATTTTAAGTTTGTCTGGAAATACACCGTGTAAGATGCATAAATTTATAATGTGACATAGGACACTCGATAAGTTATTTGAAACTAGTTTTATTATTTTTGTTGAAATGTCATCATAACCTGTGCTATTAGTATTCTTGAGACCTCCAATTATCTTGTCGATGTCAAGAGGAATAGTTGGAGTCATAAATACAGAACCGTAGTTTTTGCATGAGATTAGGGGAATAAACTGGTCATCAGTATTATCAGGTACTTGCTCAATAAAAAAGTCATTGAACGCATTGGCAATTTCAAGGGGATCAGACACTATTCTACCATTCACATTTATTTGCTGCATTTCTTCTCTAGGAGCATTGTGTTTATTGCGATTGATTATGTGCCAGGTTGCTTTGCTTTTATTGTCCGCAGAGCGTATAAAATGATCATTTTGAGACCTTTTGAGATCATTTTGAGAACCTTTATATCATGTTACTTGATGCCGGAACCCTTCATGGGCGAGTCCGACTCGCACTTGACCGCTTTTTTTAGTTTACTTTGTAACATTTAGGTGTGCGAAAAAGCTGCTGAGTGTTAAAGGATTCACATTCTATGCGAGAACAGTAAAATTTGAAGAGCAGTAAGGAAATAAAACTCGATGGCTGTGCTCAACCTATAATAACGGGAAGTGCAAGTCTAACACAGTCAAGAATACAGTAACGAAAATGTATAATAATCATAATTTTACCTCTGACCTTACCAAATAAGGAAAGAAAGAAAGAAAAGCATTTTATTGACCTATTAGCATACAGGACACAGGAATACCTACCTACTTAAAAAATAAAAAAAATCACCAAATTATAAAAAAGAAAATAATCATTATAGGCACCTGCCTATAACAGTAGGCAGCTGTCATACCTACAGTATTACTTATAAATGGGTAACAATATTAGAGGTCAATGAGGCCCCGGCTCAGTATTTGTTGCACTGTGTAGGTCACCCCACTCAGTGCAACACTGGTATTCTGCCGGGCCTAGAGGCGAGTAATGTCACGGACGATGTAGTTAATAAAAAAATAAAATAGAAAGGTTAACGACACTTCTAATTGGGCAATAAAAATGTTACGAGGTGATGAACTTTCGTCATTTAAATCCACAGGTTTTCTATACCTACTGATTTCTTCAAACTCTTTTTCCTCCTGTCTTGGCAATGAAGAAAATAATGAAAACAATTTTTTTTCAGCAAATTACATGACATCTAGACGAGGAAAAACCCTGCTAAGTATAGACGGGTTTACATTTTGCGTTAAAAATAAACAAGGCTATAAAACTAGGTGGGTATGCTCCACTCACAACCACAAGGGATGTCGTGCGATGGCACATACTATTGACAACGAAATAGTGAAGATAAATAATAGTCATAGTCACAGCTACCCAACACACACCAGCTGGAAAACAAAGTCAAATATATTATTAAGAATGAATCCCACTAATATTATATCCAACTAATCCTACAAATATTATAAACGCGAAAGTTTATAAGTATGGATGGATGGATGTTTGTTACTCAATAGTTCTAGAACGAATGAACGGATTTGGATGAAATTTGTCAGATATAGATTATGGTCTGGAATAGCACATAGGCTACTTTTTATCCCGGTAAATGTATGGTTCCCGTGGGATGTATTAGTTTTTAGTCATAGTAAGAGAAAGTCGTGCTTATATTGTAACTCAAGAACGGCTGAGAATTGGTGGAGAGGTAGCTTAAATCCAGGAGACGGACATTGGATACTTTTTTCTCTGAAAAATTAATGGGATCGAGGCGTAACGGGAACGGGTGGCCGCTTGTATTATACCGAATTTATTATACTACTTACTGATGTTATATGGCCCAACTGATGAAATTATGAAAATCACAGGATGTCAGTAGAGGAACTGGTGTTAAGGACACGAAGTTGTAACACTTGTTGTACCATCAAGGATTTTATGTCAGTAGTACTATTGATTTGTACCAAATCAATAGTACTACTGACATAAAATCCTTTTCTTTCAATAAACTTATGTGAATGCAGCGGTCTTCTTCAGGCTGAAAATGCTATGTGACTTCCCAAAATGACAGAAAACCGTCTGTAAAGTCGGTTTACTGACGATAGTTGAACGTGACAACGTCATACAGCTGTCCACGCGGACGCATCGCTCACTCAAGTAGGAGAGATACGGATGCCGAACGCGGAGGCCGATTGTGCCTCTTTGTCGCTCGATCTGCACTCTCGCTTGCACTTCAAGCCTTAAATGAAACGCCTCAGAGCGAGGTAACGCCGCATGAGTCATGTTTTTTCGGGCGTGCAGCTGGCTCCATCGAATTATAAGACGTTGTCACGTCAAAAGCAGAAACAGTGGTTGACAGGTTGGGAGGCATGGTCGATATACTCTCATATCTCTTAGCACTAACCTAGTACCTATGAAGTAGATCATATAGAAAACATAAGTAAATAACTTTATAGTTATTAAGTAGGTATGTTCTTTTTCATGATGTCATGATCAGGGTGTCGATTCTGAAAACACAAATCACTCAAGCGATTGCGTAAATCGATATGAGTTGTCAATTTTTGTTTGAAAAATTTGAAAATGGAACGCGGATTCAGCGATCACTCGACGATCACTCAATCGAACCGTGTTGCCGGAATTGACGCCCTGTTCCTATGAACAGTCTAGTCGAATGCACAACAAAGTAATAAATAGCAAATTAACTAAGCAATGCTGCGATTGCATTACAACCATTAATGTTACTAATTGCGTACATTTTAGTGTAGCTGAATGTACCTGTATAAAATAAAATTATTCCTTCATATAGTGCGATATCAAAAATTATAAAGTTTTTCAGTTTATATACTTTACCTAATAATTATTAAAAGCGGTATTCAGTATTCAGTATATTTATTGCCTTATTATGTATGTAAATTTAACAGTGTCGAATCTTAGAACAAGTTTTTGAATCAATACATAATTTACCCTGTAAGGGTGTTGCAATACTGTATAAGCGGGCCGATGGCAGCTTTTGATAAGCCATAAACAACAACAAAAGACGGATAAATTTATCTTTCGATTGGAAAGCAAAAATCCACCAAAGTTTATGAATACTATAATTTTATTTAAGGCTGAAAGGCTTCCCTTCCGCTAATTTGGACCGTTAGGTACTCGGACCGCGGTCCCAGTCGCTGGATAGAAACTAGTTAATTATTCTTTTGTTTTAGGACCCTACAGGTTTGTCACGTCTCGAAGAAGAGGAACGAAACTGCTCTGGATTAAAGGTTTTACGTTTTGTTACCAATCAATGTCGAAAACCAAAATAAGATGGGTATGCTCGACCCATAACAGCAAGAAATGTAACGCAGTGGTGTACACCACATCTCAGAATGAAATTATTAAAATTAAAAACATCCATTCACATAAACCAGTTGATACTTACTTGAACTTATAATCACGCTTATGTATAACTAGCGGCACATAACTTGAGCGGTGAGCGATACGCGCTGCGCATCCGTCGTAGTGTGCCATGTCGCGCACTTTGGATGTGTGGATGTCTGCAGAGTGTCCTTTTGGTACAGAGAGCGGAGTGCGACTGGAGAGCCAATCAGCGCTACGCACGCCCACCCTTCATTCCGCTAGCCCCTTCAGGTACCTTATTTTTAACTTCTGCGCCATAACGGTCAGCGCTCAAGTTATGTGCCGCTACTCTCAGTAGAGAGGCTGTTATATACTCACTAAAATGCGAGCTAATAAAAAAAAAAATACGGGTTGCACTCCGGGAGTGCCGGCAGAAGTGAAAACTTGATTATTAACGTTGAGCATGTTTGATATTTTGGAATGGTTAGGGGGGGCTTGTTTGTTATTTGGCACGCTGTAACATACACGAACATTCGCGCAAGCGCCCTGCGCTGCCTAAACGAAACAGTAGGCCCAGGCATACATTTTCGCCGCGCCGTAGAGAGGGGATAGCTGTCTACTCTCCATCCGTCTTACGCTTTTTCGATCAGGTCACGTGTCCTGACGCGCTGACGCGAGTTTAAGATTTTATACCCATTACAGAAAAAGTGCTCAACGCCGCTAAAGAAGTTTTCACTTCAAAAAGTTTTAAATTACGGTAGACATTTGAAGTTAGCTGCTAGTAGATGCATACCAGGTATACAGATATCGTCTATGTTAGTGCCTTATTAGCGCGGATGAAACCTACTTTGAAACCTCAGCCTTCCTCAATGTTGCTACCGCTGACAGGGTTAATGTAATACCTATTTACACATAACTATGTCAATCAAACAATAAAAAAAATATACACAGTATTGAGCGTCATATTTATTTAAAACAACTTATTAGGTCTGCACTCTTGAGAGAGTTAGTTATCGAAATTAAATGAAAATAGAATTTAAGTCGGTGTCTGCCGTGAAATCACATTGGTTCCATTTGAAAACCAGCGTCACTTCCCTCGCAGTGTGTGGCATTAAGCTGAGATGGGACCAGTTTTGGCTCACGTGCGTGTAGACATCAGCGCAGACAGACTGATTTGTGCACCATATCTAGGTTTCATCCAAGACACATACTCCTTTCCTCTTCCTTCCTTTCCTCCCCCTTTCTTATACTCTTTTATGTTGTAAGTAGGCGTGTGCCGCCCAGTGCATTGTAAATGGGTCCCATTTTCAAATCACTTTACCGTCACACTAAGCTTGATACGTAATGGTTCATTACAGTTCAAGCTATGCAAACCTCCTTGGTGAAACAATCTCTTTTCTGATAAAATGATAAGAAAACTTTTGACTGAAAACATATAGTAGCCATACAGACAGACTGTGTACATTAGTGTGCATTTGCGACTGTTTTAGCAGATACCGGTGCAAATATTTTATTATTAACTTTAATTAAAAATAGTTTTTCTCAATTAAAATTACATTTTGTCATACCCGTATAAATGTTGTGTTATTTTTGTATTGTTAGCGTATTTCTGCCGTGAAGCAGCATTGCTGTGTTTCGGGTTGAAGGTTGTGGGTGCCAGTGAAATCACTGACACGTGAGGCTGAACATCTGTATGCCTCAAGTCGATGGATGCAGGGCAGTGCATCGTAGGGCACGGTCCTGACGTGCGTGATCTACGAGGCAATGCTTTGCTATATTATGGTTACCACTTAACATCAGGTGGGCCATATGTATGTTCCATCAGCTAGTTAAATATTTACCTCACGTGGATGATGTGAAGTAGAATGCTTACCTCGGATGTAAGTAGCTATTGCACCCTCGAACTATATTCACCCTCGCTCGCTTTGCTCGCTCGGGCATCTAAATATCTCGGATACACGGGCGCCAAATAGGATCTTGTTCTGCAAAAGCTCACTTACTGCCCTTGTACAATCTACTAATAATAGGTGGTACCTACCGTGCCTATGATACAATTTATTTGAAACAATTATTGCTATCATTCTAAGTAAAGTGTGATGTTTTTTAGATGAAAAGCCTTGTGATGATGCCGAAAATAGTTGCAATAAAGTTGGACCACCACCACCGGCACCGGCAGTTTTTATCGAGACAGGTGCGTAAAATGAAATGTGCCCATGATTATGTACCTGTTTAACCTAACTTCTAATCTCATTTTTTATTTTCATAGGAAATGAGTAGGTATTTGTTTTAAATACCTATTGTTATCTAACGAAAATGAATCTTCTTTGTTTAAGGAAACGATTTGCTAAGTTTTAAATACGATCTCCGACAGCGCAGTCCCATAAAAAATCAGGATTTTCAAGATGAAACAGTCACAGATGAAACTGAGAAATTATACTCACCAATAGTTTCGGAGTATTTACCTCCGGAAGACAAAGGTATCTAATATTTTTATTAATCGATTATCAATTGCTGTGAAAATCGTAATTACTTACAATTTAAATCTTTCTATTATTATTCCTAACATGCATAGGCAATTCTAAAATTATAAGCTTAAGGTATGTATTGATAGGTAAGTATTTTTTCACATAATATTTTGTTTTCATATTACAGGCCAAAATTTAGAACACAACGACATTATAGCAACTGGATTTCATGCAAACGAAGAACTACCAACAGACTGCATTGAATCTCTAACCACAGACAATATAGAATCAGATGCTTCACTTGCCAATACCAGCCAAAAGAAGAATTATCCAAAGAAAGTTAATGCAGAAAGGAAGAGAGCATTAAATAAAGAAAACTGGAAGAATTCTATAGCTAAGATGAAGAAAAATTTAGGTCAAGAGTTTGTAAACAAGCTAGGTCGTTTAATTCCCGAAAAAGAAATGAAACCCAGTTGTGATAGTAATTGTTCACGTAAGTGTCGTGAAAAAATTACAGAAAATCAAAGATATTTAATATTTAAAGACTTTTGGGAGTTAGGCGACCATAACAAACAAATGGAATATGTGAGCAGATTTGTTAGAAGAGTTCCAAAAAAACAAGTTACTGCCAGCTCAATTGCTTCGAGTCGACGTAAGTGTTCTCTCGAATATTATTTGTTTGTAGGGCAAGAAATACGTACCTGTAAGACAATGTTTCTGAACACCCTCTCTATAAGTGATATGTGGGTACAGACACTATTTAAAAAAATAGATAAATCTGCTACTGGATCTTTTTCCTACGACCAGAGAGGCACTCACAGGACGCGAAAGAATGCTATTCCAGATCAAGTCAAACAGTCCATTCGCGACCATATCTCACAAATACCAGTGGTAGTAGATCACACTATGTTCGACAACGCTCATCAAAACTTTACCTCGATGAACAGCTAAACCTGTCAAAATCACATCAACTTAATCTGGAATGGATGAAAGAGGTCCGTTCGGATCAAACTGAAATAGCAACAATACGAAATATAGAAAAGTATTTTGCACTGAATATAATAAGGACTTCAATAAACCAAAAAAAGATCAATGTCCGCGTTGTGACATATTTGAAAATGCTTGTGATAACGAAAAAGTTACGCTTGAATATGAACAAGCTTTGCATATTGCCAATAAAAATGTTGTGAGATCGTTAAAAGATAGCGATAAGCCAAGAGCAAAGCAATCTAATGATGTTGTGACTGCTTGTTATGACTTACAAAAAATACTGAACACTCCACAGTCTGAAGTTTCAGTATTTTACTACAAAAGGAAACTTGCAGCTTATAATTATACAATTTATGATATGGGTAAAAATAAAGGACACTGCTACTTTTGGGATGAAACGATAGGACGCAAGGGATCAAATGAAATAAGTAGTTTTGTGTTCAACTTCATTAAAAACAAGGTTCAAGAGGGATTTACGGAGTTCAATTTTTATTCTGACAGTTGTGGTGGCCAAAATAAAAATACAATTGTGTTCGCAATGTACGCATAAGCTGCTAAAACGCTGAACATCACCATAAACCACCACTAATTCGAAGTTGGACATTCGCAGTCAGAAGGTGATGCAATGCATGCATTGATTGAACGTAGAAAGAAAAACGAAAGTGATCTACAGCAGTGGGTAATTTTAACTAGATGTGCAAAATCTACCGTTGAACCATACGCCGTAACTGAAGTCAACCAAGACCTTATATTGGACTATAAGCAACTTATAGTGAATTATAATAATTGGGAAAACGATATAAACAATGAAAAGGTCTCATGGAGCAAAATTATGCACATTCGCTGTGCCAGGGATCAACCCAATATGTAAAGTTTCCAGTATGATTATTGTTGTGACAATGAGATGACTATAGATCTAGTTGGCCAAAGAGGGAAACGAGCAAAATCGTCGCACATACAAGGGAGCTCAAAATATTAACAATCAAGAGATGCCTCATACCATTCCGAGGGCCTATAATGCACCGTTACCCCTGACAGCAGCAAAATACCAAGATTTGATAAGCTTGTGCAAAAGTAATGCGATTCCAGAAATGTATTGAGATTTTTGTTTAAATTTGCCGCATTTAAATAGTGCACTGCAGAAAGACAACTCTGATTCTGATTAATTGTTATGTTTATGGAGACCGATTTTAAACTAAGTTGCTATTAAAAATTATAAGAATAAATGCATTGAGTTTTTCATTGAAATTGTAACTTAATAACAAAACGAGCTGGTGTGCCCGAGCTTTGCTCGGTTTTTTAATAATATTTTTGTATACTAATTTTCATGAAATATTTCCGGAACTTTTGTGTCGAGTGTTTACGTAGAAGTTCAATAGATGGCGTTCTCCGTGACACTAATTCGTGATTTCGACTACTCGACAAGAGATGGCGCTAAATTTTTTTATTATTAAAATAACTTTTAACCCGGATCTTTTCTGAAAATGAAACCTAGCTAGATCGATTTATCGTCCCCGAAAACTCCTGTATACTTAATTTCATGAAAATCGTTGGCTCAGTTTCCGAGATCCTAAATATATATATATATACATATATACAAGATTTTCTCGTTTAAAGGTATAAGATAACATTTTTAGTATGGTATCTCAGACATACATTTCTTTTACTTTTAGAACGCAAATTGATAAGTACTTATATTATTACATCGTATGTCTGAGTTACGATGTCAGTATGTGTTACGTAACATTGTGGCATATCATTGTAAGTCATAAATTAGCATGAAAAAGAGCAATTTGTCGTAAGATATATGTATAATACCTATAAAACAAATCACACCGGTACGGCGTAAAGCTTTATAAGCTTTGCACTCCCGAAGGTTATACTTCTGAGTTAGAGGTTTATACAGGGAAAAAAAATCAGAAAAAAGAATTAGAACACAGTAAAAAAGTAGTGTTAAGATTGATGACAAATCTGACAAAAATGTGTAGGATCGTAATAGTAGACAATTACTACACTTCGTTGGGCCTGGCAGAAGATCTTCTATCACAAAAAACATTTTTATGTGGAACACTTAATAAAATACGGAAATATCTGCCAAAGCAAGTTACTAGTTACAAATTGCAGAAAAGCGAAATTATTGGAAAAATGAACAAAAAGGGCGTAAAGGTAATGAAATGGATGGATAAACGGAATGTTTTGATGTTGACTACGTGCAAAGATCACGATGATAACCTGATAGATACTGGAAAAAAGAAGAGAGGAACCGACGAATGCATAAAAAAACCGGGATGTGTTTTGCTGTACAATAAAACAAAAAAAGGCATTGACTTTTCTGACCAGATGTCTTCTTATTATACAACTTTGAAGAGAGGAATCAAATGGTGGAGAAAAGTTGTAGTGGAGCTAATATTTGGTACGGCGCTAATTAATGCCTGGATTGTGTTTAATTCAATCCAAACTGATGGAAAAAAGTTACCAAAAAGACTCTTTGTGGAGAAACTTATAGAATCTTTAATAAAAAAGGAAATCGATGAGACCCCAGGTAATGTAATGCTTAGATATATTTCTTGACAGTCAACGTGTTGAAGCTTTCATAAACTAAGCTTGACATTTGGTCATTATTAAGTTATTTATTATTGTTTCCTTTTAATTATTCTGAATTTAAGCTACCTTACCTACCTACTCTTTCAACATTTTAAGTATAAAACAAACACATTCATTTGATGCAGTTATACCTACATTATCATTGTTATTCTCATCTACGATCTAACCTAAGTAACAATGTCAGTTTTATTACGTTATCTTTACATTTTTGTTATTTTTCAGCACCTGAAAGCGCACGCCATTGCCTCGAAAAGGGTGAAAAAAGGAGAAGATGTGTTGGTTGTTACCAAAAACTACGCACATTTTTACCATCTCGTGAAGCTGATAAAAAATCCAAAAAGATTTTGACTCAGTGCACTCAGTGCAAAAAATCTTATTGTCTACCCTGTTTCAATGAAAAACACTCATAAATAAGTACAACATATATATTGAGATTTTTATAAAAAAGTGTATTGATACTGATTTTTTAATGTTAATTCAAGTTCTAATAATTGTATTTTTAAAGCCCGAGGCAGAATAAATAGGACAGTTTCTTTTATACTTCTGGTTGCCTTTTTTTTCTATTCTGTGAACCGCATTAAGATTTCCATATACAAATAGAAAGATAAACCTTATACATAAACCGTAATCCATTATTTTCCAATAATAAGTCTGTAATAGGTGCCTCTTAATGGTATAGAATGGAACGCTTCGTGCGCGAGTCCGACTCGCACTTGGCCGGTTTTTTTTTCTTTATGGCGCCTTCAAGCACAATTTAGATTATTTAAAAAAAATGTATCCTTTGATAGCTTTGTGTTGTTTTGCCAGGTTTTGCCCTTAAAACGATCTAATGAGATATAATTGATCAAAATCGGTCAAGTCGTTGCGTAGTTAAGACAGTTTGAAAACGTCGATATTATTTTTCCCATCACTAATCGCAGTGAAAATTTGCCCTATTTCAGTGCGTTACGAGGTGTATAAGATCCCATATTTTGTTTTGCTAATAATTCCTAAACTAGCCATCAGATCCCGGGGCGACGGTGGATTAGGGTTCATCAATTCACTGTCTATATCAATAAGGACCAAAATTCTCATTTATCTTTGATTTCGCGCCAGAAAATGGATTTTAGTCTGTAAAAGGAGGTGGGGTCTAATAGACCGCGTGTCGCCCTAACGTCTGGTCACGGTACGGGCCGATTATACCTCGTGCCGCAGGAACGGAAAGTATGCAAAAATTGGTGCCAGCTAACGTGTTAATAACAAAATAACATTTTGAGTATGGTATCTCAGACATACATTTCTTTTCCTTTTAGAACGCAAATTGATAAGTACTTATATTATTACATCGTATGTCTGAGTTACGATGTCAGTATGTGTTACGTAACATTGTGGCATATCATTGTAAGTCATAAATTAGCATGAAAAAGAGCAATTTGTCGTAAGATATATTATGTATAATACCTACCTTAGATTAAACTCTAACGATTCAAATTATCACATTTTTCTCTAATTCATAATAAAAACCTACGGGATTTTTTTGAAACTTTGACTCGTTCTCCTGTAAGGTTGCTACAAATTAGATACAATGATTTTTCCTGCAGGTTGCAGGAGATCCCATTCAAAAGATAAATAGCAGCGTTTTACCTACCAATAAAACGCATATTAATTTACTTACCTTATTCGAAGATTAATTTATTTATTTGAGATAGACACTACGTTTTCCGCCCTAAATCTTTGACTTTTGACGGTTCTAATGACAGCCTGTCATGTTACCCTTCCGTCATTTCCCCTACCACCACCGCAGAGTGGCGCGTTTGAGACAGCCATCTTTATTCTTCATTGCGTCGAAAATCACCAGGCAGAATTGAAAGTATAATCTTCGAATAAGGTAAGTAAATTAATATGCGTTTTATTGGTAGGTAAAACGCTGCTATTAATTTGACTTGACCTTATTCGAAGATTAATTTATTTATTTGAGACCTGTTTGTTATCGCCTGGTGGTGGTAGCAACTCTGACGCCAATGTGAACATGTGACATCAAAATATTTTACAACCTCAAGTAGGTACCTACAATAGTAAAACGTTATTATCTACCAAAGAACCTAAGAAATTATTCTTATAGCAAACACTATAAAATGTGGCTTACTTTAACAAAGTTAAAGTAGGTACTATGAAAAACCTGTCAGGTTTTGCATCAAAAGTGATCGTGGTCATAATAATTAAGAAAGTCTGACATACATAGGGTTAATAGACCAACCCCCTCATGACTAACCAACTTATGAAGAAGGCCTAAGTCCAGCTATGAATTTCTTTGGGTTGGTTATGATGACAACCCGGGCCATAATGCAATGGCATTGGAAACATCAATATACTTGCATATCATTGGAAACATAGCTTAGCAAGATTTTTGCGTTAACTAAAAATGACACTTTTTAACTCACTACCCTCTCGTTTAGCCCAAAATAATTTTCCAGAATAACCTTTTCTATCCAGCTTGGAGGAACTTCTGAAGGTGCTGTAATAGCAGCCTGCCAATCCAACCTCCTGACCTATGCGGACTTATGCGGGTGTTGCGGACTTGCTAAATTAATACTGTTATTGTAATACAAACATATTAAACGATTTGACTGGTGATAAATAAAATATTGCATTTATCATAGTTTCTTTCCAGTTCATGATGATGATGAATGATCAGTAAAATACTGATAGTTGAGTAGAGAGAGTATGGTTGAGTTTTCAACCATAAATTATCACTGCGATCAATTGTCAAATACAGGATAAACACCAAACTAGAAGGAATACGATCAAATATGTAACCATCTGATGATGATGATAAGGTATGCGATCTAATGTGTAACCATAATGTGAGTCCTCTTGAGCCAAGAGCATAATATTACTGCGAGGCAGTTTTACTATTAGTACCTATGTAAAACATAAACATTACTCATACTTACTTACTTAGTATTTATAAAATTTATTTTTGCCAACGTCGCAAACCGGATAGTTTGATTGACATGGAGTAAGAACATCTGGAAGAACATGCCTGCTTCAGAACGTAGGAACTACGGTTTCATGGTTTTTGCTTTCAGCAAGAATTGTGCTAAAGTACTAAGGATGTTTTTGTTTACTGATGTATCAAGGAATTAAACAATTGGAAACCATTATGTTTATCAGTGGTACTACAACCACTATTTTTAAAAACAGCATAACAATAGCAGTGGACTTCTTCGGGCTGATGATGATGATGATGAATAGTAACAATATTGGTTAGAACTATATGCCATTACATACTTCGACGCTCCGTGGACGAGATGATTTACTTTTATCAGAAATATATCTCATGTACCTAGTCTTCTTCATATAGTGTCACTGGATCTTTCGAAAAGAAGTGTGGAGAAAGGATTTTAAGTGCGCCTCACGGAGGCTCCTTTTGTGCACTTGACACATATTTTCGAATCTTTTAGATTCTACGACAAAATTACACTTAGGAGCTAAAAACACAGTGCAGCACATCCATGTGGGTAGGCAGTTCCATGCAGAACGTTAAGAAACAGCTTGACGAGATTTCAGTTTTTAGTTTAGTTGGTAGGTCACACGTCCACAGTTTTCAAAAACAAAAACAAATATGTATATAAATGTGGGTAGCCTGCATTTTAGAGGCAACTAAGATTCTTTATTTTCGATATTCAAAGAGGCTGGTCTTACATGGTACTTAATTTTTTAAAAGGGTCTATCCACAAAGCGTAGCTCTTTAAGCCACACCATATATACCACTCTACGATATAGGTAGATACCTGTATTATACACTGAACCACACACTAACTCAGCTAAAGTTTTCCCTGCATAAGTGACTTTAATACTTAAGAGTTTGTGATCGTAGAGATGCACGACGTTTCTGACCCAACTAAGTATTTTTATTTTGCGTAACCATCTAAAAATATTTGTAATACAGTAGGTGTAACAAGCACCTGTGTCACTAACTACTTTTAAGTGAAAATGCACTCTGAAATGAGATCAGTGGTAGAACCCAAAAATTAGGTTTTACTTTCAATAAAAAAATTATTGGCCAGCACATCATCGTCGTAAAGGATGGGCTTACAAACAGATGGGGGTACTTATTTACTGCACCTTGTTTCACTACATATAACGCATAGTTTACTACATACAGTGTAGACTGTAAGTACTAGAGCCAACACACAACTGTGCAAGTTGTTCATCAGTACAAGCTTGTAGGTACATTAGAGTACGCAAGAGCAGCAGATGTTCTGTCCCATTGTTACATTACAACTCATTATTGTTAATAAACATTTACTGGTATCTAATTATTCTATTATTATTCTCAGGACATTATAACCTTACAAAAACATCTCCCACCACCCAGTGAGGGTGTGCTGTTTTTTTTTTTTTTTTTTTTTTTTTTTTTTTTTTTTTTTTTTTCACAAACACCTATTTGCGAAGGGTGTATATTCAAAATGATCGGATTGCTATTGTGAGGAAACAGCACTTTCTGGGGCCAGGCCAGGCCAGGCCAGACCAAAATTCACAAATACCACGTGATGGAACACAATAACCACACAAAAACCCGAAACCCCTGCGAGGGGCCGCTGTTAGCTTGATTGGATTTTTCTTGCGAAAAAACATCATATTCAGGAGCCAATGTCCACTAAAACTTTATACAGACACATGCGATGGGATACAGTTACCAAACACCCCTGCGAGGGGTGGTTGTTAGCTTAATTGGATTTCTCTTGCGCGATCCCATCAGATTCAAGAGTCATGATCCACTCATCGTTTATACAGCTCCATGCGATGGAAAACCGTTAGCCAAACACCTAACCTCTGAGAGGGGTGTCTCTTAGCTTGATTGGTATTCTGTTGCGTTAACTCATCAGATTCAGAAGCCATGGTCCCTCAACGCTCATACCGCTCCATGCGAAGGATTACCCTTACGTAAACACCTAACCCATGCGAGGGGTTGTTGTTAACTTGAGTGGATTTCTCTTGCGAGAACCCATCAGATTCAGGAGCCATGGTCCACTTACCTTTTATATAGCTCCATGCGATGGAGTACCGTTAGCAAAGCACCTAACCCCTGCGAGGGTGGTTGTCAGCTTGATTGGATTTCCCTTGCGAGAAGGCATCAGATTCAAGAGCCGTGGTCCAGCCACCGTTTATATAGCTCCATGCGATGGAGTACCGTTAGCCTAACACCAGACCCCTGCGAGGGGTGGTTATCGGCTTAATTGAATTTCTTTTGCAAGAACCCATCAGAATCAGGAACTCAGGTCCATTAAAAGTTTATATCGTTCCATGCGCTGGAATAGTTTTAATAACGGCCTACCCCTGCGAGGGGCAGCTGTTACTTTGATTGGGTAGCGATTCCTCTTCTTATGGTTGACGAGTTCCCTCAGCTGGAACACAGCGTTTCCAAATTCTTAGCGTCACCTTTGCGCAGCTGATAGATTCTGGGGAACAGAACACCTTAGCCGCCAAAAATACTTAAATAAAACATACTCCGCATGTAATAATACGACTTGTAAAGTGAAATAATAAAGAGGATAGCAAAAATGAAAAAACCGAGTTTCTTCTGCTTAGCAACTCAGATTCTCAAAAATTAACTTCAGCACTCGTTTAATTAATTGAAAAAGAGAGAAGATTACAAGATATACTTCGTGCAATTATATATTAAAATTAATATTTATTTTTCACAATGCAGTAGGCACATTTAGTAATATATGCATTATAATTGATTTATCGTATCATACATTTCTCCCCACTTTGTTTGATCCCAAGTCTATGAAGCTTGGAGTATGATACAATTTACGAGTTTAAAGGGTAAGACCGTAGTCTCATAAGACGTCTAACCTAAGCACCAGTTTTCAACAACTCCAGGACAGCTACCCATTTTAGCTTCCTCTCGATGTTAAAGGATTTGAGTTCGATTCATTCCCTCATTGCAAGGCCATTGATGTTTATGACGTCATTATCATATTATCACTTACCTCAAAACTAAGATTTCGATATCACCGATAGCCATCTTATGCTACTGCACGTGGGGCTACCGCTTGTGTAAATTACTTGAACATTAAATATGCACATTAAAACTTACATGCACAACAAACATACAGGATAACTGGTTATTTACATAACTGTAATAACGTGATCCAAACGAACTTTTCGTTAAAATTGAACACGTTTCATATAAAGAGGGTACTCACGGTTTTCCCTCTTTGCACAGTATAACACACTTATTCACTAAGTAAAAGAACTAATTCTTCACTTTTGTATGAACAAGGATTAAAATATTTTAAGCAACTGTAGTCGCAGAGATATCTGCTGAACACAATGTTGCTTCGACGGAAAACAAAACGCCAATGAAGAATAAAGATGGCTGCCTCAAACGCGCCACTCTGCGGTGGTGGTAGGGGAAATGACGGAAGGGTAACATGACAGGCTGTCATTAGAACCGTCAAAAGTCAAAGATTTAGGGCGGAAAACGTAGTGTCTATCTCAAATAAATAAATTAATCTTCGAATAAGGTCAAGTCAAATTAATAACGAATTGAATAAAAGTAATCAATATTGTGTTAGTAAGTGCTGAAAAGTTTGATTGTTTTTTTGTTTGGTTCGCGTTGATTTCGGGAATACAAACATAAACGCCGTTCATTTGGGTTCATTAGTGGGTGAAACTAAACTAGCTTTGATAAAAAAAAAATATTGTTCGAAAAGTTTACTCAATGGCATGTAGGCCCAAATCTGGTACTACTTAGTAATGGAATGAATTTTTTGAATGAATTTTGCGAAACCAGAGTTTACACTATTTATAACAACTAAAATTCCTAATGGGGGGCCAATCCTAATGGGGATGAGGACCCTAATAATAAAACTCAAAAGCAGTAAAAGAAATATCGAGTTGGCTTTGCTTTTGTGGACCATTTGACTAAATATACGTATTTTTAGGTACCATTCTCTTATCACAACGCGGAAAAAAACTGCTTAGTATTGGCGGCTACACATACTACGTTCATTCAAAGAAATACGGCAAAACGAGATGGTCATGTTCAACCCACAACAACAAACATTGCAACGCAGCAGTTATTACAGTTGATGGTACCATTGGGAAGTTTATCAATACGCATAACCATAAACCAGTAAGATGACAGTGATAGTCCGTTAAACTATTGCTGCATAGAAAATGATGATTATGCCATCCTTAGGCTCAATTTACACCGCTGCGGAATGGAACGGAAGCTACTTTTGCAACGAAATTGTATATAGCATAATTAACTTTCCGCGGAATCCTCGCGCATTCTCGAGAATCCTCCAGTGCCTGGCGCGGTGAATTTCTGCGTCACGAGGCGTTATTGAAACTTCCATTCCGTTTCATTCCGCGGTGTTGTAAATTGAGCCTTAAAGTTTTAGGCGCATGAAATGTACAGGGCGCACAATGTTTTCCACTATATAATAGTTATATCCATAATGTAAACGTATCTCAATTTATAGGTCATATATAATTATTGTTATAGTTGTAGTTATAGATACGTTTTTGTTTTTTGTAACTGGTGCTCGCAAGCGGTGGCCATTCCCGCTAGAAATCAGTCAGAGGCAGTCAGCAGGTCTGACAGTCTACAGCTATTTTTTTGCAGGCGAATCTTAGGAGCACGCGGTTTATTAGTGGCAAAATATGTATATTTTGAATTTTTTAGGTTAGATATAAATTGATGTAATTATTACATTGTAATAAAACATTTGTTTGTGCTGCACAAAAAATATTGCTTATTCTATTTTGTATTACAATAATTATATTATTAACAAATGCACATTTATGTTGTAGTCGAACTTGTTAAATCTCAACGTGGCAAAACTCTACTCTGTGTCAGCGGCTACAAATTCCGGGTACAAAAAGCTAGTGAGTTTAAAACAAGATGGGTGTGTTCCACACATAACAACCATGGATGCAGTGCAAAGGCGTTCACCGTTGGAAATGAGTTAGTGCGAATCAATAATAATCATAATCATGAACCAAACCAAATTAAAAAGAGAATGCGAATCTACGAGTAGCCTCTTTGCTACTCGCTGATTCAAAATCAAAGAGGTTGAATCAAAATTTTAGGCATATCAGAGAGTCGCAAAGCAGCTTAACCTGATAGTACACAATAACAACATCCTTGTTAGGCATATGAGATAGAAATTAAATAAATAATCGAAATTTCAATGTATTTCGATTATAGATAATCCGAACAATATTTGTTTTATTTTAAAAATGCCTATGCAAGTTACACCCTTAAAATAATTATTATTAAAAATAAACATCATCCAAATCAAAGAAATAAATAAAACCGCTGAATGAATCGAGAAATACTATAGAGTTTTCATTTTTAGAGTTGAACTGCCACTACGGAAAGACTCTTAGAGGGAAGAGAATGCTTTGCATCAATGATTATACTTTCTGCGTACACTCTTCGGCTGGGACGAAGGTGAGGTGGCGATGCACTTACCACAGGCGACGCAAATGTCCAGGATTCGCTTGGACGGACAACGACAAGCTGTTCCGGATGAGCGATACTCATAACCACTAGACCTTGTTCCTTGTGGCTGCACCAAATAGCTGTTGGACTATTCGGTGTTGCGCTCTTTTGCACCAACATTTTTCACGTCACAAGCGAAAAGGAATAATAATTGTAATAAGTAGTTTTTAAGATGATTTGTGTCTTAAACGACGGGCAATATGACTAATATGGAGACCCTATGAGGCTTTTTCGAGCATTGTGGAAAACTAACGTTTTTTCTTGTAAATTAGCGTTCGTAAACTACAGGCGCTGATCGTTGAAGAAGTTCAGAAAGGTTGGATACGTATAGAGATCTCAGTAGAATAAGTTTTATAGAACAATTTTTAATATAATGTTTATATAGGCTTAGCAAGAAATGAGTCCATAATTAGATCTCAACTTTTTTTATATCACTTAATAGTAACTACTGCTATAAACTAGTCATTTGCAAAAATTTACTTTGCTAGCATTTAAATGCACCTATTTCCTACTTATAAACTTAAGGTAGCTAAATTTAATATTTAATTAGCCTGCTTGTTACTTTTTGTCATTAACCATTGGTAACAAGCAATAGTCCAGGCATGGTTTATCTTCTGCCAGATTTATTTAGCAGATAACCACTTTTTATTATGATAAAATACATATAAGGTAAATAATCTAGTCAATAATAATAATAGGCTTAGCAAGAAATGAGTTCATAATTAGATCTCAACTTTTATTTTATATCACTTAATAGTAACTACACTGTTATGTTATAAAGTCATTTGCAAGAATTTACTTTGCTAGCATCTAAATGCACCTATTTCCTACTTATAAACTTAGGGCCTTATTAATAATCCTGGCGTAGCGTTAGACTAGTTAATCCGTGTTTTGTCACATTTGTTCGAGTTGACAATTGCATGTCAATGCAAGAGACAAAACACGGATTAACTAGTCCAACGCTACGCCAGGATTATTAATAAGGCCCTTAGGGTCCAGGCATGGTTTATCTTCTGCCAGATTTATTTAGCAGATAACCACTTTTTATTATGATAAAATACATATAAGATAAATAATCTAGTCAATAATAATAAGCAATAATAATGTACCAAAAATAGGAAATAATTTGGTCATTATAATATGTGTAGGGTATGAGAAATTTAGTTTTATTTGTCCTCTATTTGATAGCTTGGGATATAATAAGCAGTTCTACAACAGTTGTATTTTCAGTCTGATTATTTTAAGCAACTTCTTGCTCGCACATTTTAACTTAGATAAGAAATCATATCGTGAAAAATAGTCAATAACAAAGTTTTTCAGAGACATTACAACACAAACAAGTTATCCTGCCTAAAAATAGTTATTTTTGTATTAGTTGTCAGCGTCGTAAACAGCTTGCGATATTTGCGGCAACAATTCGGCTCGAACTAGCGTGTTGTCGTGTGAATATTTTTTTTTGCATTCTCACTTTCGTAAAAAGGATATTTAACATTGTAAATAAATTGCCATGCATATTTTATTTCAGTGTTTTATAAAAAATCTAGAAGAGGCAAGCAATTGCTGTGTGTTGGCAAATACACCTTTTGTTTACAACTCAACAACGGACTAAAGTCAAGATGGATGTGTTCCACTCATGGCAGCAAAGGCTGTCATGCAAATGTACATACATATGAAGACATCGTTTTGAAGATTTTCAATAATCACACTCATTAGCAGAAGTAGAAAGATAAAAAAAACTCCGAAAATGCAGAATTTTGACAAATGGTAAATTATACAAATGTAATAAAACAATGTTTTTTTTTATTATATTGTATGTACTAAAAAAGCTAGTTTATTTAGAAGCTGGTTTATGTAGTGTTATGCCTTGTACATGAGATGTCTAGACGGTAATTGAATGCCATCGAACAAATGCTTGCTCGCACATTCCAACATTAAATATTGGATATATAAATGAATGTCATGAAAAATCGCAACTAACCAACAAAAATTTTCAGAAAATGACATTAATTAACACAGGTTCTACCTAGCACGGCTGCTAAAGTAGGTACATAGATTTAATTGTCACAAGTAGGTAGGTACTAAAAAAAATAAAAAAAAAAAAAAAATTGATTGTCAGTGTCGTTAACAGCGTGTGGCAACAACTCGACTAGAACTTTACTGTGATGCTTGCTGTCTAGTGCATATTTTTTCTTTCATTCATTCACTTTGCAATCTTACTTATTTCAGCTTTATTTTATTTCAGTGTTTTATAAAAAGTCAAATAAAGGCAAAAAATTGCTATGTATTGGCAAATACACCTTCTATTTACGACGCACCAATGGACTATTGTCAAGATGGATCTGTTCCACTCATTGCAACAAAGGATGCCTTGCAAAGGTCCATACATATGAAGACACTATTATAAAGATCGACAATAATCACACTCACTGAGCAGAATCTGGAACATGAAAAAAATTCGTCATTTAAGCTGAATCTTGACAAAAATGGTAAAATAAACTGTAAAAATAACAAAATTCTATTTCTTTTACATAAAAAAAGGTTTATTTATTTAGAAGCAGCAATATGCAGTGGAATACTTTCATAGAAATAGTGTTTTGTTACGTGATTGATCTATTAAATATTTTTTAGTATTCCTGTTTAGATTAAGAAACACAGCGAAAAACAGCGTTTTTTTTCTTTGACGTGTTGCTAGGGTTTCTGATGTACGGTGAAAGGATTTTAAGTGCAAATTAAAAAAGGCTCCTTTCGTGCCCGTTTCCTCAAGATGTTTTCCTTCACCGTTTGAGAGTACTGGTACGGAGTCTTAACCATTAGTAATCTATCAATCAATTTGTAAATAAATAAAAGGTTAAAACATGGTTGATTAATACCTCCGTGTTTTGATTCCAGTGTCGTTTATCGCATCAAAAAAGGGTAAAACCCTCCTTTGCGTTGGAGGCTATAATTTTTACAAGAAGACCGTCTCAGCAGACAGGATCAGATGGACTTGCTCCAGCCATCGCAGCAAAGGGTGCAAAGCACGAGTACTTACACATTGCAACGAGATCACCAAAATGTCGAATGTGCATAACCATTGATGCGAGGAAAGCATAATCTATTATTTTCCCGATGGAAGCTAGACAGAGAGTCAAAACAGGTTTTTAAAACTTAAATGACAATGAAAGAAGAGTTAAAAGAAACATGGAGCAGTGAACAGAAGAAAAGAAATCCAATTAGGATTTAGGATTGCAAAACTGAGATGAATAAATAATAATTTTCCATCTGCGATACCGGTAAAACTGAAATAAGTTATGAAAAAAGAGCACAAAAAGGAAAGTTATCGCAGATCCAATAAGCTGATGAGATGTGATGTTGAAATATATGCAATGGCTCATAAAGACTAAAATTGTTACTATTATACTCGTATCTTGATTATGAATAAATTGATAAACGAAAATTGTTTCTAATCATAATCACCGTAAAAACTGCGAAACTACTACAAACATTAAATATTTAAATATGTATTTTTATGACAGCCGATCATTTTTTCCTTTTTTTAAGCTTTGGCGCAACCAAATACCAGAGTGATATAAGTTTAACGTGTTTATCTTGGTGTTTCAGTTTGTGTAATCGTAATCGTAGCTCTCAAATAGATGATTGAGAGCTAAGAGCTACTTTGATTGTTTTTTTTTTGAATGAAAGTGATTCTGAAAATCAGAACCCGTTTGAAAACAGATACGACTCGCTAGATGATGGCGAACCTGAATGATTTTTTAAAATATTGTAAAATAAAATTGTTTTGTGTTTTTAAAAATCTTAGCCAGGTTTCTTCCTAATGAGAGTCTATATTTCTTTATCTATGTTTGGATGATTTTACAGACATGATTTGTGCAGACCAATGGTTTACATCTAAAAGAGGTCACGCGGGGTTACGTCTCGGAGGATTCAACTATTTCATTAAAGGTCGACATGGCTTAAAGACGAGATGGGCGTGCTCCACGCACCACAACCGTGGTTGTCGGGCGACCATCTATACCATCGATGGTATGATTATCAAAGTCAATGATTTTCACAATCATGACAAAAAGTAACGTTGGTTTATCATGGTCTGGATCAGCCAATTATGTCGTGAGAGATAAATGTAACTGTGATGAGTATATACATATTTGAAGTGTAGAGGTTAGCCAAATAAAAAAGCCCCTTCCCACCGGTGTGTGATATTGCGCACGGAGGCGGATCAGCTCGCACGACACACCATGGGAATGGTCTCGTGCGCTGAGGTGCGCGGTAGCACAGGAGCCCTTTTTGTGTGCGTTGCCGTGCGTCGTCGTCGGCTGTGCGTGATGATCTGCAGAACCACGCACCGTAGAAAGGCAGCATAATATGTATAAGCTGTGTGAAAGATGACCACTATGTCAGCTTTCACATTAGTTTATCCATATTTTATAAAGGCGTGAGCACAGAGACAGCTTAATGGAACATGGATACAGAGTAATGGAAGAGCAAAACGTGTTCTGCTGACCTCAACACTTGGGAATAAGTGGGTTAAGGGCAAGAAAATTATGATCATGTCTGTCTGACCACCAGTTCCTTTCTTCCTTAAGCATTTGAAGATCTCAGAGAGTGTGGGGCTTGTGAGCTCTTGTAATCACTGTATTATTTTGAAACTTACTTTTTTGTTATATTCATAAAAAAATAGTATTAGAATTTACGCAGTTTGCACTGCAGTGGAATAAAACTTTGCCCGTAGTGTGATTTCATATCCTCAACGAATATTCGTCATAATTAATTAATTACCTAGCCTGGGAGATCTTATTTATATTAAGATCCTTTTAAGATTAGCCCTAGTTTCCATTAACCTATTGTTTGTTTTTGAATGACATTAAAAAATTAATCTGTCCCATTAATAATAGAATATTTCGGTTAAGTCTCAATTTTAATTTTAAATTTACTGTCACAGCCACGAACTGTACCCCTACCGGGAATCAATCGTACACCAGCTGACGTGGACACGTCACCGTCTCGCAATCGCTATTCATGCTTCTTGAAGAATCCGCTAGGGGCGCTTTTGGTTTCTCCATACAAAATGGTGGCATAGGTGGGCGATACGATCGGCGATAGGCGTCAGGCACGCGGCGTCAGGCACCGCACACCGATTTCATACGATTGGTTCCTGGTAGGGGTACTGCACGGTGTCTTGCTTCACCTTTTGTGAGTTATCATTCACTGGCATATCAACCAGATCCTCATTATTTGCAGATGTTATATCTTTCTCCAACTCACAAAAAGGAAAGAAGCTGCTTAATTACAAAGGTTACACATATTACAAACAATCTATTAACAAATCGAAAATCCGATGGGTATGCTCTAAGAACAGTTTTAAATGCCATCTTAGCTTGACCACTATTGACAATGTCGTGGTCAAGGTGCACGCTTAGGGTCACACTCATCCGCCACCGATCATCAAGTTCTAGAATTTATTTTTATTTTTGTTACTACTAGCTGATTAAACAAACTTAGGGCCTGCATGGAACTCAAGTTAAAGCTACTAAAACTCCAACTTTTTTAAATAAAATAAAACCTGTGATTGTGAATGCCTGTCTTTACATGGCTACTGAATAATGATCAAGAAAAAAATGTTTTGTATTAAAGTTTTCACTACATGCAGTGCTTGAATTTCTTACTTTTTTTTAATAAACAAACAGGGCAAATAATTTTTAATTCAAGATGCTGACATCAAGATTTCTAATAAACCAAATCTAGAAAACAGTTGCACTCGACCAAGCCTTTATAAAAAGATAAGAATCTTACGTCTTGTTTTTGTTCGTTTTTAATTCTCAAAATCTAATCCAGAGTGAAATAATCAGAGAAACGTCGGCAAAGCACAAATCATTGCGTCGGGCCTCAAAGTTAGAGGTAATACTTAATTTATATTTCAGATAAATGCGAGTTTTTCGCCTCCAGCCGCCGCAATGGTAAGATGATGATGCGAGTAGGAGGGTACAACTTCACAATGAAAACTTTTACTGGCTACAGCACCAGATGGGTTTGTGCCTCGCACTGCTTCCGAGGGTGCAACGCGTCCGTCACCACTATCAACAAGAAGGTGGTAAAGATGAAGAACATCCATACTCACTGATCTAATCGACAAAACAGAAGAGGAACAATGTTTGGACATCTTCTACGACATGACAGCTACATAAGGAACATCATTGAAGGAAAGGTTGAAGGAAAACGGGGAATAGGAAGACCAAGAAGTGACGTGAGCAAGATAAAAGAAGAGGTCGCTGTCATGTCGTATAAGGAAGTCAAGGAGGCCGCAATCGATAGACTTCATTGGAGAAAACCACGACAAGAGCTAAGCTCTTAAATTTAAGAAGAAGTCGGTAGGTATTAAATTGCGTGGGCTAGACATATTTAATAATCATGTTTCGCTCTTATAAAAATACGTTTGTATAATAAAAATAACATGAATATCGGTATTTAATAAACACATTCTTATACCGACACATTCTCATGCCATGTATACCAATCAGGTGTATAGAAATTTGTTTTCGTGATAGCATACGTGTAGCTTTATGCTTTTTTTAGTTTGGGGCTAGGGGGTTTCTAATATCCGAACATATCGGTATTTATTGATTTGGTGATGTTAGATAGAAAGATAGATAGATTAACTCTTTGTTGTACACAAAGAAGCAATAAATACAGAAAAAAATGAGTACAATGGGCTGCCTTATCGCTAAGAGTGATCTCTTTCAAAAAACCTTTCTAGGTTTAGTATAGTTTTTAGATTAGGCGAGATGCATCATTTTAGGCTTGCTTAAATTAAATTACAAAAGTATTAGATATATATAGATATTAGGGTTACAAAAGTATTAGACATAGTATGAGAGTCAGATTCAGTAGAAAGCGCAACCTTAATATACGAAAAAAAGAGAAATTTGTGTATTACCCGTCCTGGCTTTGCACGGGTGTAATTTAGCTTGACTAAAAACTTTTATAAGGAGACGATTCCAACAAATAAGAGAACATTAAAATCGGTCCAGCCGCTCTTGGGTTATATGAATAATTTAGTGTTAAATAACACGATTTTGGACTGTATTTTATATAACATAATTATGCATCGATTTAATACCAGGCGCATACTGTGGTAATTTTATAACTAGTCATCATCAATTATATTTAGAACAGATAGTTTTTATACACTATAACTTATTTTTAACTAGTTTAATTAATTAAAATATTTTAATTATGTTTAATTACCTAGTTTAATTAATTAAAATATTTAAACTGAATATTTAATTTTATGATATGGACCCTGTATTTATTAGAATTATGTACTTAGCATGTTGCCTGAAATAAATATACGTATGAATGTACTTATTTCTTAGTATTTGAAAGTTTTATTTAATAAAGTTTGCAACTTATGTGCATTGACCAGTATTTTCTAAGTAAAAGTAAACAGGGATCGTGTTGATGCTCCAACATTCTACATCTTCACTTATTATTTATTATAAGTGATCAAAGAAGCTTACCTTAGCTTGCACAGCAACAGGCCTTTTTGTGTAGCTGGCAACCAACGTGCTTATTATCAGCCCTAAAAAAACTAAAGGCAAACATCTCTATTTGCTCTGTTTGATCTCTATTTGTTACTTGTCATTTTTATTGTTGCGTAGCATTTTTTATTATGTAGGAAAACAGCTAACAAATGGGAAAGCAAATGATGGTATTATTGTAAAAATTACAAAAAAAAGTTTTTGACCTGCTACTCTAAATTTTCACATTTTTAATTTATATTTCTAATCCGTTCCAGTTTCACTAATTAAGACGAAAAAGGGAAAATTGAACATTAAAATTGGTGACTACACCTTCTACGAAAGACGTGGTAACTGTAAAAAGTCTACAAAAAGATGGTGTTGTACTCAAAATAAGTACTGTAAAGCAGTTATACATACAGCTGATAATAAAATTATTTCTTATTATAATGAACACAACCACGAGAAAAAATAGTGTTAAATTATATTAAAATACCTACCTCTTTTTTATTTATTGATTGAAATCGCATTTAACTCTTGTGAGCATGAATATATTATGTTTCTTGTATAATTCTTACACGTGCAATATGCATTCATCATTTTGTCCTTAGAGTATTTTGTCCAACGGCAGTCAACAAAAGATCGTAAATTTTACTATGTAACGTGTGTAGGCGTCGGCAATAGCACTCCACGCCTCTGGTTGGCTGCTAATCAACCAATGGCATGGCTCTTCATGTTAACTGTGGTTTTAGTCATTAAAGAACTGACATTGAATAAGATATAATTTATTTTTTTGCAAACAGAATGAAAATAGCGTAAAAAAAGTAAACTGCACTTCTTGTGTTGACTGTTGAATCATGCGCTCGTATGTTTTTGGTTTTCATAGTGCCGCCATATCACTTTAAGAATTTGAGCACGCGGTTAAAAGCAACTTTGCACTCCTTTAAATCAAATCATTTTTGAGATTTTTGATATTTTAATGCTTTATTCATGTACCATAAAAGGCTGCTAGAATTTTTTTATCTATTTGCTTATTTTGTTTTTAAAAGCAATAAGTGGAACTCTCGATAGGTGGGCGACCATCAGTACACCTTGGGTCCCTGACGGGCGGCGGTCACGGGGCCGCCCAAGAAAACGTTGGCGGGACGATATCGACACCTTTGAGAGGAGATGGTGGGAGGAGGCTCGAGAGAGAGATAAGTGGAAGTTTTTGGGGGAGACCTTTGCCCAGCAGTGGCACAAAATAAGTTAATTAAAAAAAAGAAAAAAAAAGTGAAACTGCTCACACATGATGCCTCTCTCTATCGAAAATATACAAAACCACATAGTCTTAAACATAATACTTTTTCAGGACCGCATTTTCTAACCACTAGAAGAGGAATTCAGTTGATGATGTTACATGGCTACTACTATTCCGTGCACTACAAGAATAAAATTAACGATGAAATCACCAAGTATAGATGGTATTGCTCAAACCGCCGCGCCACCGGATGCAAATCAGTTGTCTACACGTTGAATGATCAAATCAGGAACGTGAAACAAGACCACAATCATCTACCAACCTGGAAACCATAAATTTTATTTAATTTAAATACTATACATTTTATTTATATAAATTAACTTAAGCTATTATTTGAGAATTATTTTCGCTATAAGGGTAAAATGATATATTAACCTCTAAGCTATTTTTATTATTGGATACATACATGTATGATATTAATAAATGATATGAATGTTATGTTTGGACGTGTTTCTAACTAGACTAGACATTCGACGGTCTTTAAAATTGTTATGTAGGCTAAGTACTAGGTAAATATATGTACCAAAAAGTATGAGGGGTATTATTGCCGGCTTCATGATGTTTACTTTGGAAGTACATATTATATAAAAAAGACAGAAGTAGAAATGTGTGTTGATGATTAGAAAATGGGAACAATTAAATTGAACGCCATATGACTTTCATTTTATCATCGAGACACTTGCGAAAGATTGCCAAAACCTTAGTCCGTCTACTTTAATATCATCTCTAAATAGTTTCTTTATTTCAGATAAACCACTGTTTACATACACAACAAAGGGAACTCGTATGTTGAAATATTGTGGATACTCTTTCACGATACACCTGAAACGTAAAATTGACAATAACATTTCGAGAATTAGGTGGTACTGCCGCGAAGGTCAAAGTAGACGCTATGAACGCTGCAAAGCTGTTATATACACCCTCAACGATGATATTATTTCAGTAAAAGGGATTCATAACCACGGTCCTGCGTTATGAAGAAATTATTTTTAAATAACGAGTTTAAAAAGACATAATTATTTTGAATGCGTTGAACTTTCTTGTGGCGAAGGAAGATTTTTTGTTGTGGAAAAATGGTGGGGTAAATAATTTTAACTATCCTACCAATATTACCAATTCTTAAATATCGCGGCCGCTAGTATTGTATTAATACACTCCAGAGAAATTCAAACTTTTGATCATTCGATCGTTATTCAATCATGACTGTTCATAAAAAAATTTGAATCTACATTTTGGTAAGAGAAGTACCAGCTCCATGTTTAATGTTTTTATGGAAAGTTTGTATGTATGATAACTTTCACTTATTTACTAACCTAAGTTTAGTATAGGTAATAAATACTTAAGGAATAACACACTATTTTTGTTATTAAAATGTTTGTAGCTTTTATAACCTAATTGATTCTATTCGTAGAATTTTAATCATTTTACTAAATTTTTGTTTTTTATTCTTGCAGAGCTCTTGGCGTCAAATACAGTCTCTGAACCGTTACCAATCCAATCAGAATTGAACCTTACAACGCAAGATTCTGAAAACTCTTGGATTAATCACCTGATATTTAATGCAAAACAAGTACCGGCATCAACTGAGATTAATGAAACAAACCCGATTACTCCAAACCCAGAAGCACCAGAGATTACTCATGAAGTGGTGGACTCAGATAACTTTCAATCCGCGCAAGTTACCGAGATTCCATGGGGGGTCGTTGCTTTGTTGTGTCCAAACCAGCCCACATCAGACCAAACAAAGGAACAAGATTTTACTGAGGCAGTCTCATCCGAACCGGTATTGCTTGCTTCCAATGCAGCTTTGGACATTCGGGCGTCACTAGACAGCTTGAATGATATACAACATTCAGGTATATTTCTTTTTTTTACTTATTAGCGTTAATGAAATATTCATGCATCCAACTTTGCGACCATAAAACATGTTCATGTTAAAAAAATATATTTTTTTATATAATTTTGTAGCTAACCAATTTGAACTTTATACAAAGCTGGATATATTTTAGACTGCATACACACATTTGTATTGCATTATTCACTTATTTTACAGATCAACTGGAAGTTGATTGTGAAACAGACAGTCCCGGACAATTAACTAATGGCACAGGAGTTCTCCCCGGGTATGAACAAGACAACTCAACAATCGCGGTACCTCTCGCAATTGATCCTAATGTTACCCCCGAATCAGTAACATTTCGCCCAGGCATATACGAAGGTGATGCGGTTCCGCCGGTATACTCCAGTTTCAGTATCATTGCCATATCCAGTGACTACGAGCCTTCGGTGCCGTCACCAGTATACCCTAATTTGTCCATAATTCCTGAAACAATCTGCGAAGACTTACCAATAAATGAGCACATAATTCTAACTGAGCACACAAACAATCAGGAAGAAATAGCTGATTCGTTGTCCAGTGCCCAGGCGACTCCTTCGATGCCGATTGCTGAGGAGGAAATTCAAGAGCATAGTGTACCAGCTAGCATTGACACCGAAGGACAGAAGGTCCCAAAAGTCTACAAGAGCATAGGTTTGTAACTTTCATATTCAACAGTACCTAATTATATTTTTTTAAATGAAAGACAGCAAACTGAAGCTTTTTAAAATTTCAGATCCTAAGTTGCTGACAATCCTACGTCATGTAAAATTGATACTGATTTACAAAGAATACCATTTCATGCGGCATTACTGCCAAGACTTGAAGATCCGGTGGCAGTGCGTCAACAGAAGGTGCGGAGCTTACCTATACTCCGTCGAAAATAAAATTACTGTGATTCATGCAGTTCATAATCACTTATCAGTAACAGATGAAATCTTTGCATCGACCCAGGCTACAGAATCTGATGAAGTCTTCACATTGGAAGATGCTACCAGAGCTGTGACCGACTATACTGCGGCTTTTAATGAAAATACAGATTCAAATACCTTAAGTGCGGCTGATATAGATATAAATGCTGTGTCCCATGACATTAATGCGCCACTTGGTTCCGATGAAAATTTAAATGCTCATCAATCCATATCCAAAAATATTAACAGTTTTGGCAGCAGCATTACCCACGTCGTATCCGCAGCTAATGCAATTATACCCCATGATCCCAGTCTTGAAATTACAGTGAAATCTAACTCCACCTTAACAGAAACAGTAGACGATGAAGTTCGTTCTAGTATTACAATCAGTGGACTTCATCCCTTGGATGTTTGTGCCACAACTTACTCCCCCCAAAATGTTTGTGGATCTCCTGACTATGATAACTTTGGTACGGGCACAAACTTTCATATGACTGTTCCTAAAGACGTCAGAGCTAAAGTAACAATAAAAACGAAACCACGAACTTGTAACCCTCGAGTTTATTATGATGGTAAAGCACCACGTAAGCGAATTGTTAAACAGAACGTGAAGGGTGCTAAGAAGCCAAAAGTTGAAAAAATATTTGGCAAACTAAATACTAATTCTGTAGCTGCGACCATTGCTGTTACTGCTTCTAATGCTCCATGCAGTACTAGTGCTAATCCAAACAGTTCTGTACAAGCTACTGCTGATGTTGCAACTATTAACACTCCTTCAACTGTAACTAATTGTAATGCAACTAGCAGTACTAGAATGTCTTTTATAAGCATTCCACGTTCTCAAATAGGCTCAGATCCTCAGTTTACCTATTTGTATAATACTTTCTTACCCCAGGCTCAAACGGATGCCCTTAACCAACGAGCATCAACCTTACCATTAACAACCCCGAGTACTTCGAGTTTAAGGAGATCTGGGTATAATTTGCCAAACTTTTCTGAAACTAGCAATCTGGCCAGTAATTTTCCGATGCCAATCCCACGATTTCCGCGCAATTCAACACAAGAAACAAATCAACCGCTAAGACGATCCACTAGAACTATTAATAAGTCTGTGAGATATTTAGATACTATTTAGTAGATACTAAATAGTATTTAAAAACAAACTCTTGAGAAAATTCACAATAGTTGGACATTCAAATTTAGTTTTTAACTGTTGTACCAATCTTTAAGACGTTTTTAAAATTAATGTACTAAATATAACCAACTCAGCTTAATAAGTACTGTTGTATCTGAGTGTTATTTGTTATCCTTATCCTTACTTATAATTATAAATGCGAAAGTAACTCTGTCTGTCTGTCTCGCTTTCACGCCAAAAGTACTGAACCGATTTATATGAAATTTGGTAAACAGTTCGAATAAAACTTGAAAAAGGACATAGGCTACTTTTACATGCGAAAAAAAGTTTTTAAGGGTTGAAATGGGGGATTAAAAGTTGTATGGAAGTATCGTAATTTAAAGAGCTTGAAACCAATTTTTAAGTCTGTAGATTTGATATAAATAAATATACCATTCCAAGTGTAATAAAACTCCCACTGTTGTCCAATCAAACTATATTGTTCACTTCCTTCTACGTTACAATCTCTCTAGTACTTCACAAATTACCAACTCTAAGCCACGTGGTTTTACAAAGTAGCTTGCATTGCATGCGACCAACTCTTCCGAGCGCTCGTTCCAGAATGGCGATCGAGCAGTCGAGCCCGACCGCCATCTTTATCGCCGGAAGCGTTGCCAGTATGCAGTGCAGACATTTTGAATCAATCACCATTAATAATACTTTTACATAAACTAAACAAACAAACTAGTTCTTAAAACAGTTATCATGATTAATGACAATTAAAATCATTATTTATTTACAAACAAATTATTCAGATCCACAGACATATTTTAAATCAATCGATTCAACTGACTAACCATACATAATTGCCAACGGCATTTTCCATGAAGTTGACAGACTATTTTACAAACAAATATGACAAGTGTCATCAAATATCATAATAGTAATTTCTATTAAACCATTAAAATTAGAACCATTATTGAAATTCATCACATTCGGCCATCCGATATTGTGCTTACTCTGGAAGCACATGCTAAGTGCACAATATAATATGATAACTTAATAAACAAAGCTTGAATTTAAAACAAATAATGAGAAAAGATGACCATTCAAATACAATCTAAAAAAAATCTAATGTCTATCAAATTCGGCCATCCGACAGTGTGCTTACTCTGGAAGCACATGCTGAGAGCATAATGATAACATGATAACTATGTATATGTATGAATAAACAAAACTTGAAACTTGAATGACTACCAAAATTCAAACAACTAATAAGAACAAATTAAGACAAATCCAAAATTACAATATTAAACTCGTAAACAAAATGAAATTATTAAGTAGAAGATACGAAGACACCCAAATAAATCTTAGTCATTTCTTAGAATAAACAGATATTAAAAATATAATTCTATCTAAAAATAACTAAAGTTAAATATCCCGTTTACCATATTCAAAGCCTGTATGCAAAAAAAATTTAACTAAATGAAATTTCTCGTAAGATAATAATAACAGTTTTGTATGAGAAAAGTCTTCGCATCCCAGCCATAAACAATCCATTCGGGTAAAATATTATTTAAATTAAATATTCCAATAACATAAATTATACTCAGATTGTGATAGGAAAACATGTACATGGTTAAAAATACAGTCAAACAGTTAATTGTTTTAAAAGTCAAATAGTAATTTGGTCTCCCTACTACAATATTCACGTTGACCGGATTGAGAGGGTCCAGAAAAAGTTTCTGAATATAACTATACTGCAAAGCTCCATCATTTTCATTTAATGTTATTAGAAAATCATCGCAAATATCATGATCTACTGTATCTTTTCAAAATTATCCACTCGCATATCGACTCTCCTTGCTTACTTTATCTTATTAATCTAAATATAAAGCCTAGACCTCAGCAACCCTTTCAGAACACTTTCGCCCTACAAGTCCATTCAAACAACACTTCTTATTATAACCCCGTTGTCAGAATGTGTCGCCTATTTAACGATTTATTGATTAAATACAGTGATAAAATTGATATCTTTAACAATAATCAAAATAAATTCAAGAATGCAGCTTTGGCCACTCTTTCATTAGAGTGTGCCGAAAACTCTTATTAGTTAGTTCATTAATTCTGCACTCTCTTCGAGTCTTAACTCGAAGTGACTTACTGTAATAAAATAATTGTATGAGTACACCTAAGTTCCAAGTAAATGTTAACTTTAATCACCTACTACTAGTTAAGCCTGGTTACACGCTATCTACATAACTTTCCTGTTCAATGCATTCTGTGTACGCATGTTTTGGGGTACTGTCTAGCTCATAATTTAATAGTATTTATGCCTGTAAATTATCGATTGTACTCTGTTTTGTGTACCTAATAAACAAATAAAATAAAATATAAAACAAAATGAAATTGTGGTAATAAACTACATAATTCTTCTCCTTAATACGGAACTCAGCCTGTTACTGCGGCACCTTCAGAGGCGCGTCATGGCTTAAGCTGCTGATGTGGTGCCTTCCATGGCGCATCACGGCTCAGACCACTGATGCGGCGCCTTCCGTGGCGCATCACGACTCAGGCCGCTGGTGCGGCGCCTTCTATGGCGCATCCCGACTCAGGCCGCTGCGCTGGTGCGGCGCCTCCCGTGACGCATCACTGCTCATGCTGCTGATGCGGTGCGTCACGGCTGTGTCCTGTGGCACCTTCTGCGGTGCATCGCTACTAACTTTGCCTGGAGTTTTAAGGATCTGAAACTCGTCATAAAATTTACAGATCTGCAAGCACACTGTGAATAAATCTATTATCATTCATCTGCTTTATATCTAGTTGAAATGAATAGGTTTTCCAATTGTGAAATAATTAAAAAGTAACAATGTATTCCAAAAATATAAAACACTAAATGTACACTATCCACGGCATTTGGACGAGTTCTCTGTACTTAGTCTTGCGCTTTAAATACTACAAAAGATACGTTTAACTTAGCTCAGTAAATGCATGAAAACGCCATCATAAATTCTGACAGCGAAGAACTTATTTACTTGAATTCCTCCATGCCATGCCCTGCCATGGTACTGCAGGCACGAACATGATTGTACTGTCATATTCTCATTGTTTTTGCTGAAATGTAAACATCTTATCGACAGAGACTGTTTCGGTGCGTAACCAATCTAATGGTTCAGGTTTATGACGTATTAACTTAATTTGGAATCTTGGTTCAATTTTTATTTTTTTATTGAAAACTGATTCAGTTGTAAAGCTGAACTGTAAAATTGTAATTGAACTCCTATAACTGCAATTCATCTTTAGTTAATCTTAAGTTAATATTTTATAAATGTTTTATAAATCGCTAATCTTTAATTTATAATTAGTTCACATTTATTGTATCTTTAATTTATATTTAATTCATCTTAAATTCATCTTAAATTCATCTTAAATTCATCTTAAATTCATCTTAAATTCATCTTAAATTCATCTTAAATTCATCTTAAATTCATCTTAAATTCATCTTAAATTAATCTTAAATTCGTCTTAAATTCATCTTAAATTCATCTTAAATTCATCTTAAATTCGTCTTAAATTCATCTTAAATTCATCTTAAATTCATCTTAAATTCATCTTAAATTCATCTGTAATTCATCTGTAATTCATCATTATTTCATTTGTAATTCATAATTAATTCATCGTTTTTTCATCTTTTATTATAATATCCTCACTCGACACTGGCAATACTGAACGAATTTGTATACTTGGAATCCAAAACATTAATTTTAAACTCAAATAACTTTAACTCTAATCCAGCTTAACTTTTACTCATATCCAAAAACTTATATAATCTTAACCCAAAATCTTTACTTTTAATCCAAATCCAAAAAATGATCTTCAGCTTTTCAAACATTTTTTCTTTTAAACTTTTTGATCAATTTGAACTTTTTGAACATTTTGAACATTTTGAACATTTTGAACATTTTGAACATTTTGAACATTTTGAACATTTTGAACATTTTGAACATTTTGAACATTTTGAACATATTGAACATTTTGAACATTTTGAACATTTTGAACATTTTGAACATTTTGAACATTTTGAACATTTTGAACATTTTGAACATTTTGAACATTTTGAACATTTTGAACATTTTGAACATTTTGAACATTTTGAACATTTTGAACATTTTGAACATTTTGAACATTTTGAACATTTTGAACATTTTGAACATTTTGAACATTTTGAACATTTTGAACATTTTGAACATTTTGAACATTTTGAACATTTTGAACATTTTGAACATTTTGAACATTTTGAACATTTTGAACATTTTGAACATTTTGAACTTTTTGAACTTTGACCAAACAGATCTCGCATGGTTCCAAACATAATTTCAACTTCTAAGGCGTACATAGTCAAACTGAACTCGCTTGGTTTCAAAATCAATTTCAACTTCTAAGGCGTACATAGTCAAACTGAACTCGCTTGGTTTCAAAATCAATTTCAACTTCTAAGGCGTACATAGTCAAACTGAACTCGCTTGGTTTCAAAATCAATTTCAACTTCTAAGGCGTACATAGTCAAACTGAACTCGCTTGGTTTCAAAATCAATTTCAACTTCTAAGGCGTACATAGTCAACTGAACTCACTTGGTTTCAAAATCAATTTCATCTTCTAAGGCGTACCTACATAGCCAAACTGAACTCACTTGGTTCCAAAATCAATTTCATCTTCTTAGGTGAAAATAGCCAAACTGTACTCACTTGGTTCCAAAATTAATCTTTACTTCTATGGCGTACATAGCCAAACACAGATCCCAAAACACTTTCTTTAGTCGAGCAGTAATTACGTTCAATGGCCTGGTTAACGTCCCCAAACTAGATCTGTTTGCTCAAAACCACCAAGAATTGCTACTAACATTTTGTCAAAATGCTGTTTCGAGGAGACTCCCCAGGTTCCATATGCTTTTTTTTTTTTTTTCTTATTGTACTTTTTGTTTTTCTGTTTTAATTGTAATTTCTTAAAAAAATTGTATCTTCATTTTATAGTTTGTCTACCTTAGTCTCTCATTACTTAATATCATTTTTTTTTTTTAAGCTCCAATAGTCTCACTATGTGAAACCTGTTTAATGGACCCTAGTTGTCGTTTTAAATTATCAATTAGATTATAAGTATCTGCTGATTGTTTACCTAAGAAATAAAAATAAATAAATAGTCTACAATTTTGATAGCATTAGCTCACTTTGCTTCAAAAACTCGCTTCGGTAGGCTTGATCATGATCATTAACTTGCTTATTTTAAATCCAGCATGGTTAGACATTTGCAGTTAGAGGCTACTCAAACTTTACTGAGCTGCTATGGTATTAGCAGTACATGAATAGTTTTAGCACTATCGGATAGCCCCTATATCAAATTTATGGTTAGGCCCGGTCCATGACAAAGACCGTACCGGCTTTTATGAAATTCAAGATTGTGCTCGGTCTTTGCTATTTACGGCCACTTTATTATGAAACTTTATTCAATCACTCATTTTTGATGTTAAGTAAATTATAAGAAATAAATATTTCCAGAAACCTACCAAATAATAATTTCAACATAACCCAGCCAATAACACCCTGCTTATGCCAACAGAGATTCTAATTTATTTAAGGGTATTTATTTAATTTTGTACATAGGCTACATCGGCACAATGGCGACTATTAGCATGGACATAAAAATGTTTGTTTATGGTTCTAGACAGGAAAGTAGGCCTTGCCTAAGTACCCAACAGTTCTGCATATCAAAAAGTAACAAGAATGCTACAGAGGACTGACTTGCGTTTAATACTCAAGCTTGTTTTTTACACTCAAGTACCTTCACTTAATTTCATACACGGTAACACGAGTCATGTGTTATCAGAGGCTAACCAATAAAATGATCATCGTAATGCATAATAATGTAAAACTATTTGCTGTTATTAAGTTCGTTAATATTTTTAAAATATCTTTCGTTAAACTTAGCGTATATTCCAAAAATTAAGTGAATGTCAATTGATTGAAATGGAACAGCTTAACTAAGTAGTCAAAGTCGTTAAATATTAGGTGCAGGCCATTTCATGTTCGGATGAGCGGCTAATATCAAATTTCATATGATTCCACACACATTTTAGGGTAGGCATAACCTAATAAATAAATTTAAAAGAAAAGACCGATAATCTAAGAATAATGTTAGATTGTGGGTATCTCGTAAACGGTGCGTCGTAGCACAAAAATGACGAAAATTTCATCCCCCTATGAAACCCCACAATACATGGTAACAATGCTTCAGAGCAAGTTTTTTTTTTTTTTTTGAGTACCCTCTTTAAATTTTCTCAAGAAAAATTTAAATATTTTATCAAAGATCCATTAATTAAATTAAGTTTAATTACACATTATCCATCATGCAATAAACGTCATCAGAACAATAAAATTGGGCGTGTACTTACCACTTCGGAGATGTAATAAAACTCCCACTGTTGTCCAATCAAACTATATTGTTCACTTCCTTCTACGTTACAATCTCTCTAGTACTTCACAAATTACCAACTCTAAGCCACGTGGTTTTACAAAGTAGCTTGCATTGCATGCGACCAACTCTTCCGAGCGCTCGTTCCAGAATGGCGATCGAGCAGTCGAGCCCGACCGCCATCTTTATCGCCGGAAGCGTTGCCAGTATGCAGTGCAGACATTTTGAATCAATCACCATTAATAATACTTTTACATAAACTAAACAAACAAACTAGTTCTTAAAACAGTTATCATGATTAATGACAATTAAAATCATTATTTATTTACAAACAAATTATTCAGATCCACAGACATATTTTAAATCAATCGATTCAACTGACTAACCATACATAATTGCCAACGGCATTTTCCATGAAGTTGACAGACTATTTTACAAACAAATATGACAAGTGTCATCAAATATCATAATAGTAATTTCTATTAAACCATTAAAATTAGAACCATTATTGAAATTCATCACACAAGTTTGTAAAAATTTTAACCTCAGGGATGTAAAATAACAATAAGGAATAGGGGATAAAAGTTTGTATGAAAATCTGTAAGGATTGTGTGAGTGTTTTATAAGTTTGCGAAATTTCTTTCCAAGCACCGAAGTGTACCTAACCAAATGGGCAGACACGTGAGGGTAGATAAGTGTACTTACCACACGCATGTGAAAAATCATTTTCCACTTCAAATTAAAAATTCTACGCAAAGACACTACTCCACGTGGACCAAGTCGCAGGTACATACAGCAGTATATAAAATTATACCTACTAATAATAAATATCAGTATTCTATCAGTTCCCACAGTAAAGATTTTTTTTAAATAAATCGGTTGTGATACGTTTCTAGTCATTAGCGTGAGCCATTATGGTGTAAAAATGTAGACGGACTTGATTAAAATTGCAAAATATATAACAAGTTTCATTGATTGTACAATAAAATAATTACTTCATATCTTTATTAATGTACCTATACTAGATTAAAGACGAAGATTATGCAAAGTTATCCTGTATTAATATGTATTTTAAAACCATTATAATACGGTTTTGATATATAACTTTTGTATATATGTAGATACCTGCATACTTCAAATAATACATGTTATTTGCCGATAGTTTGAGCTCTAAGAAAAGCAGAAGGAAATCCTATAATATTTCATGTTGATGTTGATCAACTTATTATCGTAGGAAGTGCATGAGCTTTGAAAATACGTAATCTAATGAGGCACCACTATTTAGACCCCGGGAGATAAGTCTGCGCGTGACAGATGGCAAAAAACATGTTTAGAAAGAACTGGAAATACAGCTTCCGATCACAAAATATGAATGTGGAAATCGAACTTGCATAAAGGGTCGGTTAAAAGTTGAATGACAATAATAATTCTGTTTGAATGAATGAAAAGTTTTTTCCGCTAGGTCGATCGGATATTGGCGTTTGGACTTGACAGTGACACAATGTCGATTCACCGTTAAACTATTCACCGCTATGTATTGGATAATAAGATAACTTATTTTTGTTTTTAAATGCCTGGTTGTGATGATGATGTTTAAGCTCAAATTAATTGTCATCGTTTACGCGTTCTTCACTTTGTGCACTTACTCTTATGAGGAATGTAGTTTTGTTAATATGTACGTGCTTAATGTTTTTTTGAGCATTAGCGAAATTTACCAAAACGTGATATTTTGATGTTATACAATTAATTGAAAATTAGGCTTAAGAAAAATGTGATCTAACTTTAGAAAGACAGTTGTTTTCAAAATTACTATTCTGATCTCAAATATTTTGTTAAACTTTTCGATCTAATTGAATTTATAAATAATGACAAACTGTTAATATCTCTACTTATCAACACTTTAATGGTATTTACTTATCAACATTTTATTACTCATATAAATAAACATATTCTGTATAGTTTTAGTAAACTAAGATGCTTCATATGAGGTGTTTCTAGTCTCTGAAAACTAAAGCCGTTTTCAATAGTTTACATCATACGTAAAATAATTATTGTGACGATATGTATGTAAATACTTATACTATAAAAATACATTCCTTTTTACTGATTCTAGTCTGATATGTGATGTAATAACGTAGATTTTATGTTGTAGTTTATCATATAATGTTAGTGATATAAGTAAATAGTGATTGCACAATTTTATGATATCTGTATTTCAGTTAATAAGTTTTTACGCAAGTGATTATTATAAGTTTTGGTACTATCATGGTATTTAATACTATTTTTATGAACAACGGGGTATTTACCATGATAAAATTTTGTGAGTTTTGGCTCCCGATATTCCGGCACAGTTGCATGCACCATGATCACGGTTAAACTAAAGTCCATAACTAAAAGAAATGTTATTGACAAACAAATTGATTTACCCTTTTTTTGGTTCGCACTCTTTTATTGGTAAATATCCCGTTGTTATCTTTTGTAATATTACTTTATCTGTTTTCTTGGTTTTTTCCACAATTGGTATGAATAGTCTCGTATGAATAATAGTAAGTCTTCTTCCTAACAAGGCCAGATTTGTTCGGAAAGTGGGCCTTGTGACCTCTGTTACAGGTTCTAACGAACTTATTTAAGGCACCAGTCTTTGATAATATTGGCATATCTATCTTTTTATAAACATAACGCATTTACATAGTAAAAATAAAAATAAAGAAATAAAGTAAAAATAGATTTTTTCCACAATTTACAAATTGTGGAAAAAACCTATTTTTACTTTTACTTGTAAAACATTTGATGAACTTACTCGTAGGTATTCCAAAGATGAAGGTCCAATGACACTTTATTCTTGTGATCGTTTGTAATAAATGTGTTGTTCTATATCTTTAGAAAAGTAGTTTACTAATTTTAAAATAATGTTATACATTATAATATTTATAAAATAAGAAAAAACTGATATTGTATTCGAAATTTATAAGTAGTGGATAGAATGATATCCTTATCCGTACTAATATATTAAAAAATATTAATATTTAATATTATAAATGCGAAAGTAACTGTCGCGCTCTCACGCCAAACCTACTGTGAACCGATTTAAATGAAATTTGGTACTCAGATAGTCTAGAAAGGGGTTGAAAGGGGGGAGAGGGGATATGAAAAGTTGTATGGAAGTATGGTCATTTTTAGAGCTAGAAGCTTGAAACTTTTATTTTAAGGCGGTTGATTCGATATAAATAAATACGACATTCAATAAGTATTAGTAAAATGTAGTTTATTTAATTTTTTTTTTACAATGTTTGTAAAAGTTTTACCTTCAAGGGGGTAAAATAAAAATAGAGAATAGGAGTCGGAAAGGCGATGCCGAAATATGTATAAGGCTAAGGAGGTGACGTCTTTTTTTTCTCGCGGTTTTAAGCCAAACCTTTGTTTTCGAGTAGAACTATATGTTAGACACTATTATATACTGTGTCCATGTATCTATCCGTATCTGTGTACTTATGTATATATGTTTTCAATGATATCTCATATCGGCCTATGCCTATGTAATGTTTAAACGTGTCTGACGACCTCTTAAAGATCCTGAGGGTTTTAAGTCCTTGAAGATCTTGAGCAGGTATTCCGGATTTATATTACTGGACTAATCCGGTTATATCCGGTAAATAAGGAGGGCCTAAGAGATTTGAGGGGATGTTTACCATGACTGTGGATTACTTAGATGTCGTGAACCTATTTTTATTCAATTTCTCACTGTAGTATGTGTAATCTCATCGGTGTTACAATAATTCATTGTATTCTAATATTATCAAATAAACATTCAATTAATATTTGAATAAAATATACCTAATATTCACAGCCGTATCATTGAATCTATGTTTATCGTGGTCATCACCCTGAAGACACTATATCACACGGACGAAGTCGCGGGTACAGCTAGTTATTATTAATTAGATTTAAAAAAATGTTCAATCGAAAATTTTGTGCCTTTTGTTTTATTACTTTCTATACCTACTTTTTTCCTTGGACTGTACTTTATTTGCCTTAAACAATAGTTTTTTTTTTATTATTTCGAGTGAAAAAGAATAAAATTAAATCTATCCGGCTACTGGAACCGCGGTCCGAGTACCTAACGGTCCGAATTGACGGTTCGATCCCCACCGAGAACAAAATATTTGTATGGTGAACGCAGATGTTTGTTCTCTGTCTGGGTGTTATGTTGTTTTCTAAGTTTCTATTTACAAAAACAAAAATGTATGTAAGTATTTTATCTGCTAACTGGTTCCCATAGCTTTGCTTAATTTGGTGCTAGACAGTGTTATGTGGACTGTCCAAAAAAAATGTTTAACAACCTCATACAAATTTTCAGAGCCAACATTTTGTAAATCAATCCGAGGCCAGAAATTGATAAAATATGGAAGGTTCACATATTTTAAGCAGTACACGCGCCGGTCGAAATCCCGATGGGTATGCTCAACGCATCACAGCAAGAACTGCCGTGCTCGAGTGTTCACCACTCTAGACGACAGGCAAATCGTCAAACAGGATCATAACCATAATCATCCACCACCAACCAGACAGATTTACAGAAACCAATACCACATACATGTTCATACCGCACTCAAGCCCTTTGAGGAATGGTTAGAAACAGATGGCGACTCAGACCATACTATGCCTTAAGACGCTGTTATCCATTTAGAAACTCAAGCCTTGCGCACATTTTGTCAAATATCGCTGTTAAATATGATCGCCATTGCCATCGCGCTAGATGTGCCTTTAGTCACACATTTTCAAAATTTTTCTTAACAATGCAAGTTTAAAAAACTTTAGAAAATGTTATAATGAAACCTGACGGTCATCAAATGTCATACCAAATTGAGCCAATAAAGAGCAACACAAACTATTATCACTTTTCTCTATGCCTTGAACAAAAGCTTTTTGAATTCGACGTTAATTTATTACAGTAACCCTTATTTTTACAGCCTTAACAGTTGATATATCGACGCGGGGTACGCAATTGTTACGTTATGGCAGATACACGTACTGTAAGCAACGTGTGATCGCTTTGAAGCAAAGGTGGGTATGTTCGACGCATTATAGTAAAGGATGCCGTGCTCATGTGTACACTTTGGAAAACAGAATTACTAAACAAAATCATGGACACAACCATCTACCGTCAACTAAGCAATGTAACTAGAAATGTGGTGATCAGGGAGGAATGACCAGGCAAGGTCATTTTTCGACACCTTTTACTCGAAATGAAACGTATGAGCAGAGAATGAAATCATAGTGCATAATGAATTCAGTATACGTCGGCGGTCTTTGGGCGGCCCAAAAACTCTGTAAGCAGGTTGACCTATAGCTCGTACGAAACTTTGTTTAAAACACACACAACCCCAATTTGTAATCCCCGGTCGAACAAAACGGTTGTATGAGGCCTTAATGTGTGTAATTCCAAAATGTATGTATTATCAAGTAAAATACAATAAAATAAAATAAAACAACATTTACATTTATATTGGTCTCCTTATCAGTTTTGATAACTAATAATGAAAACCCATTTAATATATTTGCTAACATTTAACCGTTTGTTTTAGAAGTTACATACTGCAAGTCATTGCGAGGCAAAACTCTAATGAAAATTGGTGGATATACCTTCTACATTCGGAGTACGAACGGGCTTCAATCGATATGGCACTGCTCAACACATTACTCCAAGGGATGCCGTGCATCTGCACACACGTTTATGGGAAAAGTGTATGATCACAATAGTGTGCATAACCACCCGCCGTCTGCGAGAATTTTGAAGATAAAAACAGAATCTCTCTGATTAAATATAATAGCAGTGCCATTACCGATAATAAGTGACGAGTAATGGTAAAGCGCTTTTTAAATTAACGCGATCGTTAAGCATAATTAGAGGTATATTATGAAAAAAACGGGTATTTATCGCGATTACTTTTATTAGCCGTGGTTGCGGGCTGACTGGAGATCATTGGAGTTACCGTCGAGAAGCGGTGGCAGTCGCAGTTGCTACTACCCTCACGACTTGGTCTTCAGAATTAGAAATGTCCGCGACCACGGCTGTTGCAACACGGTCGAAACGTCGGGAAATAATATAGGTAATCGCGATAAATACCCGTTTTTTCCATATAATTATGAGTAATGGTATTATTTTAAAGATTGACCTCTTAGCCATTTGACCAGACGAATTGGAGGCTGGCTGGTATGTCAATTTTTAGTGGATGAATTAGTGACGCAGATTGTTATAGGTTTCAGAATTTATGACGATCTGGTTCTTGAGTATTTGGACATCTGGGTGGTCCAGATGTCCAAATACTCAAGTAGTTCAGTAATCAGGACTGTGTTACCAGGTGTTTTCTTATCATCATAATTTTGTATCTAATGCATCATATAGATCTCCAATACTTTTATGTGTTAGATTTTTCTCCGTCACAGAATGAACGAGCAAATAAGCTTCCTAGACTCTTCTTTTAGTTAATAAGATCAATATATAATATTTGAGTTTTTGAGATTATAATTAACCTCAAAACTCAAACCATCCAGGCTTCAATAATTCTTCTGGCCACATGGTCAAGAGGACAATTTATAAAAAAAAACAATTCAAAGGGTTATTTCTTAATGTACTTGGACTTTTTAATTGTTATTTGTATTCTGTATTATTTCAGTAGTTTGTAGATTTTGACTTTTAATTTGTTTTTTTTTTGACATTGCATGTTATTTTAATTGTTCCTATCTATAAGTTATTGCATGCTATTATTAGTTGATCTTACACAAAACCCTGACATCTGTCCACACCTATGTTCGCAATAAAGTTATAGGTATGTTAAAATAGCCTTTGAATAATGTAAGTATTTTATAATTATATTTCTTGGTTTATTTTTCTTTTGTATTAGGTATGTAGCTAGCTACACATTTTTGTGTTTTTTGTTTTTTGTTTTTTTATCCACGCACACAAATCACCCCTTGTAAGTAACATTAATCCAATCCATCCACGGTTGTCTGGTAGAGATCGCTGCTTAGCGATAAGACCGCCGATTGCTTTTACAAATAGTTGTTAAGTTTTTATGTACCATTGTTTCTTATGTATTTGTGAGCAATAAAGTATTTTCTATCTATCTATCTTCTAACTATGCGGCTAGCCAGAATCGAGCCAAGATGTCCGTGAAGCCAACACCGGGCCTCAGCGGAAGACCAGCGCTACCGTATGGAAACATATGGCGGCATTTATGCTGAGCTTTTGGCCCATTCACCACCACTAGCAGGTTTTGAATACAATAACACGTCTTGTATCTTTTCATTTTCTATGTATAATCTATGTTATATTAGCTAAGTAGGTGTGTATTGTATTATTTTTTCTATTTTTTTTGTATGGTGGTGGTTTGAATAAACAAATTTTCTTTCTTTCTTTCTTTCAAAGTTATTATGATTATGAAAGAATAAACATATTTACATAATCCATCTTTTTTACTTTTTATTGCAGACCTTTTGATCTAGAAAACGTGAAGATACTCGTAGCTTAACTTTGCTTTCTTTTATTGGCCTCTCAGCTTTACTGGCCTCTCAGCTCAGTTGGTAGTAGCTCTGCCTTCTGCGCTGTGGGCCGTGGGTTCGATCCCCACTGAGAACAAATATTTGTGTGGTGAAAACAGATGTTTGTTCTCTGTCTGGGTGTCATATTGTATTCTAAGTAGGTATGTATTTACAAAAAAATTTTTTTTTTTTTTTATGCCATAGCTGGCAGACGAGCAGACGGGCCACCTGATGGAAAGTAGTCACCGTTGCCCATAGACACCTGCAACACCAGAGGTGGTGCTGATGCGCTGCCGGCCTTTCAAGAAGTGATACACCCGTCTTTTGAAGGACCCCATGTCGAAGCTCCGAGGGAAAACCGCAGAAGGCAGTTCATTCCACAACTTACTCGTGCGTGGCAGAAATGACCGGCAAAAACGAGCAGTTGTGGAAAACCAGCCATCCAGATGGTGAGGATGGAATCTGGTTCTGCGGCGTGTGGTGCGATGATAAAAATCCGATGCGGGCACCAAACCAAACAGTTCCTCAGAACACTCCCCATTGTAAATACCCATATCCATAATGTACCCATAATGTACCATATCCATATATATAATGTATCTGGTTCCCATAGTACAAGCTCTGCTTAGTTTGGGCTAGATAGTGTTGGGTGGATTGTCTATTATATTTATTTATTTTATTATATTTTTATTTCAGAAGTATCATTTTCAAGTCACAGCGAGGCACCGTACTTATTAAAATCGGTGATTACACTTACTTCAGGAAAAATACTTCAAACTTTGGATCGAGATGGATTTGCTCAACGCACCATTGCAAAGGATGTAGTGCCAGTGTATTTATAAATCAGAATAAAATATGTAGTCACATACATAACCATCCGCCTTCAAATAAGGAACGCAACATAAATAATACGGTTGCATTAAAGTGCAAACAAAATAAGAAAAATAATGTAAATGAGAATAAGAAGGACAAAGAAGAGATAAAGAAAGAAAGAAAAAGCTAAAAAGAGAGTAAAATCGTATACCTTTAAACGAGAAAATCTTGTATATATATATATACAATATATATATATATATATTTAGGATCTCGGAAACTGAGCCAACAATTTTCACGAAATTTACTATACAGGGGTTTTCGGGGGCGATAAATCGATCTAGCTAGGATTCATTTTTAGAAAATGACGAGAAGTTGGTGTTTTGCAATAATCAAACATAAACTCAATATACGACTGCTCCTGCCATCTATTGGCGGTTGTGAGCAACTAACTGCAAGCTAAAAGGCGTTGTTAATTAAAAATAAGCCAATAAAGATACGACTCTTCCTGACATCTATTGGCAAATAATAATACTATTTTTTTTTAACCCGAGCGAAGCTCGGTCATACCGGCTCGTGAGATATAATGAGTGCCGATGACGTCTTTCGTTGGTGGGTAATAACATTCTTTGAATCATCAGTGCCTTGATCACGAACACATTTTGACATAGTGGCGTCAGTGTCGTACCAATATGGCACCAGAATCATGCTACTTTACGGCAATATATACATGTACGACAACCAGTTAGGCAAACTCTTAAGTAGGTAGGAAAACGTGTTAGGATAATATTTATTTCATAGTAGTATTTACCTATTGATAGTAAATGCTTGTTGTCTATGTCTATAGTTGCTTGAGATTTTCGATAATTAAGTTTAGTGATTTTTTATATCTTTCAACGGGTCAAAATGTGATAGTAAGAAGTACATCGACATGGTCTTTGCCTTAAGAATACGATGTTGGCGCCACGATAGTCAAATTCACTTTTTTAAAATTACCCTGTTTTGTTTGGAACATAGAAAGCTTGATCGTTGCTGTGCTTTTATGAACGCTTTAAATTTTTGTGCATTTTTATCTGTGATCATAGGAAAATATTGTGTGATGTTAATTAAATAAGCAATAAGAATAATTGATTTACTAAATAAATGAATAAATATTGTGAACAATCCACAAACACTATCTAGCTTCAAATTGACCGTGTGTAATTTTGTTACATAACCTATTCTTGTTTAATTTGTTTTTGTGGTCAACAAATATACTTTCTTTTCTTTCTTTAAAATTAAGCAGAGCTTATGTACTTTCTTTCTTATTGTGTCACTGGTTAAGTGTGGTGAAAGGATTTTAGAGCTTGTACTATGGGAACCATATAGCTGACATAAAACTTAAATACATTTGTTTTATAAATACATAATAATATTAAGAATACAATATAACACCCACCCAGAGAACAAACATCTGTGTTCACCACACTAATATTTGTTCTCGGTGGGGTTCAAACTCACGCCCTCTGACGAAAAAGGCAGGACTACTTACTAACTGAGGTATGAGAGCTGTCTTCTAACGATAGTCCATATTATGCCTAGTTTTTTAAATGAATGAAATATTTTTTTTCATGTTTTCGGTTTTGGAGATCTTTTTTAATATTCAACGACAAAAACATAAACTTAAAAACCATTTTAAGTTTAACCACACTGAAATCTAAAACTATTCTGAATTTACAGATATTTCATTTATTATAACGCGTCGTGGTACCAGAATGTTAAAAAGTGGTGCCTACAATTTCTGCAAACAATACACAAACGGTTTAAAAACTAAATGGTATTGCTCAACCTTCAATCGGGAGGTGTGCCATGCTTATATCTTCACAATTAACGATGAAGTCATTGAATCAGATCTTACTCATAATCACCCGCCATCAAAAGATTTACCCTTGTAGCCGGACCAAATAACTTTTGTACCGTTCACTAAGAACGTCCTATTGTGGCATTCTCTAACATGTATTTTGAACTGCGCCTTTATTCTTCAAATCATCATATATCATCACTGGAGGATAATCTGTGTGTCGACCGGGAACCAATCGTATGAAATCGGTGTGCGGTGCCTGACGCCTATCGCCGATCGTATCGCCCACCTCTGCCACCATTTTGTATGGAGAAACCAAAAGCGCCTCTAGCGGATTCTTCAAGAAGCGTGAATAGCGATTGCGAGAAGGTGACGTGTTCACGTCACCCTCCTCTCTATAAGGATGGCCTATGTCCATTTCAGTGAAGAACTGGTTTGACTTCTCCCTTCACTAACTTACTGCGTCGGCTTCTACCACATAATATTTTTAATATATATATTGTAATTTTTCTAGTAGTTCTTTGGAGGTGCTTCGATTGATAGATCACAAAGATCCTAGGTTTTCAGGGCTTGTATAAATTATACAGATGTGTGCAGTTGTATTCATAGTTTTATTTGAAAATGCTTAATTCCCTAGGTTTTAAAATAAAAAATGTTTTATATTCCTTTTAAAATTTTATTGCCAAATGGAATGATCTTAAAGTCTTGCGTTCTCAACAAAAACAAGATTCTTTGAAAATTGCTTATTTGAGCATCGCGTCTGAGATTCCTGGGTACTATGCGCATATTAGTTTTATTCTAAGGCCTGTCAATAGTCAATAGTCAATAGTCATTTATTTGGTAATAATTTTACATCAGGTCATCGAATTCTTTGATATTCAAAGAAATTATAACATTCATTTAAAAAATAATATTGCATAAAATAATAAATAACATTCACATCACATAAAAAATACATTATTAAAATCATTTAAATTAGGGACACTATCGTAGATAGGTATATACCTACCTATAACCTACTACTACTACTACTGCTAATAAATTCGTCGTAGCTGTAGAAAGCCTGCTCGACTAACCAGCACTTGATCCTAGTCTTAAAACATTTTGCGCTGCTGGCAGATCTTACGGATTCAGGCAATTTATTGTACACCATAGGGCCCATAACATGCGTTAGTTTTGAGGATTTAGTCAAGGATCGGGATATGGCTGCGAGATCGTTTTTATTTCGCGTATTGTATTTTTCCATCTGCGTAATAACTTTATTCATCAAATAATGACAAGCCTAAAAAAGAGATTGATGTGTTTTTATCTGATGGATAAATTTCTGCAGATTGAAAAATCAGCCCTTATAGGTATTTCATCAGAATTGTGTCTATAGATTACGTTGAAAATATCAAATCATCAACTGAAATAGTGATGAGTGGTTCATGATGACTTTTTATTTGCAGAGTGTTCATTTTTCATATCGCACCGCGGTACAAGAATGATAAAAAGTGGTCCCTACAATTTCTGCAAGCAATACTCAACAGGGTTGAAAACCAGATGGTTCTGCTCGACGTTTAGTCGGAAGGGGTGCCGCGCTCATATTTTCACATATAAAGATAATATCATCAAATCAAATCTTACTCATAATCATCCACCATCGAAATATAATTATTTATATCCGTATGTCTGGCCAGGTCGTACAGATCAGCCGTTATAAGCCACGTGCATTTTGCCGACATGGACCTCTTAACATTCTTTGAAGGAGCTTCGAATTACAAAATAAGATCAACAATTAAATTATATTCATATAAAATATTCTCATTCAGGAGAGTCCTTTCTCCTCGGCCTCATGTTTTCCAGGAGACAAATCTTCATTCTCACTTCTTCACTTCACTGTTGGACAAATCGAGCTAAAACTATAATTATAATTTCTGTTTCACCATAATACCAAGTCATATTACAAAGTGTCATCGATCCGTTGGGAAACTTCGGCCACTTCACATATTTTTTGGAAACTTCGGTGGACGCATTTTAACTTTAAATCGTTAAATCTTGATGCGAAAACGTATTTAGTGAATTAAACTGTGTTATTCGCAAACTCCTAATTTTTAGTAAATAAATGATTTTAATATTTTGAATTTTAATATTTGTTTCTCGCGTTATAAATGTGTATAATACTTTCATAAATACTTGCCTTATTTCACACAAAAAACAGTTAACTTTACAAAAAAACGATCTACAAGTCGATGAATGTCATCTGAACAAATGAAAATTTAGTTGAGCTGCACTAACACTACCTAGAACTTTCAGCGAGGTTTGTCACCTCTCGTCGAGGAAAGCGCATGATACAACTGAACGGGTTCAAGTTCTACCTGGCGCGCAAAGCCGGGACTAAAGCCAGGTGGGCTTGCTCCACACACCACCGCTACGGCTGTCGTGCAGCCATACTCACGGTCGACGACCTCATCACTTCACTCAACCAACATCACATGCACAAGGGCAAGGGGAAAGAAGAATCCGACTATAAAATAGAACCAATTAAAATAAGCAAGAAAAAGAACAAAAAGCTAAAACATGAATCCCCAAAGGTCACCTTTGAAACTGAGAACAGCGAGATTGAAAATGAAGATCTTTGTCAAATAGATGAAAAGCTAATATTGGAAAGCGTGGCTGATGAAATCTCTGGCGTGGGTGAGATGTACAAAGTGCTGCATCTGGACCCTGACGGTGAGAGCTACATTATCGAGTTACAGAACACTCCTGATGGATCACTATACTCTAGTTAAATAACTTACCTGCCTAGTACCTATGCGCGAATTAACCGCAATTTTTTTGCTGATTTTGAATAACATTATTCTGATAGAGTGGGTATTTGATTTCTTATCTGAGCCATGCCAGCACTTTCTACTTTGCGAAGTTTCATATTGACGTTTAAGGTTACTGGGTTTCATATTTAGAAACTTGCGAAATGAAGTTACTTATCTATTTCTGCCATCAAGCAGCGTTGCTGTCTTTCGGCTTAAATGGTCATGGTGCCAGTGAAATTACAAGCACATAAAACGCCTGTATGCCTCAAGAGCAAGTTCCCACTATACCTGACCCGCGAAGCAAAGCCGTTAGTGGTAGTAGCCGCTTAACATCAGGTGGGAGATTACCTGGTTCCATGAGGAAGTGGTATAAAAAAACGTAGTTACCACAGTCAATAGTCGATGTGATATTGCAGTGCAGTGTAATGTCTCAAAATGTCTTTATGAAGCTTTATTTTGATTTTGCATAGTTGACCCCTAGATCATAAGAATTGTCTCAGATCAAATGTTTTACCTGGAGTTGCTGTTCAGTATTCACCAGAACAACAGTGTGCTTGCCTCTTAATTATTAACGAACTATTTTGTGTAATAACTTTTTTCTTTGCATAGGCGTTTTTGATTGATTTTTTGTAAAAGTTTACTATTATCTTCGTGTTTTAATTGCCCTGGCGAGCTGTGACGATCTGATGATGCTTAATTATTCTGAAGATCAAATACCGTTTCTGAGGTACAGCATGGTTCAGAATATTCTTTATATATAGTATGCCGAAAGGGAATGATTTTCATTATTTTTATTATTTGTATTAATTTAGCCGATCCAAGGGATCTTGCTTTTCAAAGGATCATTTATTTGATAACTTTTATTCTAAAACCTTTGAATCACATTAATACTTTGAAATACAATAATAACATCTGTGCTAGATTTCTTTAAAACATTTTGTGCGCTTAATAACTTAGTTTAGGGCTCATTTGTTCTATCTACGGAATAGTGCTATTCGTCGAATAAAAAATGTCAGTCCTTGTTTTTGATCAGCCTAAAAAAGTGATTATATATTTTAATCTGTCTATTAAACTTATCTGTAGATGAAAAAATGCCAAATTGAATAATTAAGCTACAAATAAAGCATTAAAAATTTCCTGTATTTGAGATTTTTTGAATATAGTAGAAAATGCAAAACTCCTCTGATGCGGTGATCATTCTCTAAGGCATTAGGTACTTTGCAAGGACTCAAATTCTTTTGAAGATACCAAGAGAAGTCAGTTTCACTTTTCTACTTTCGAAGGGATTCCTTTGCATACTGTATAGTTGTTTATTCTGGAGCACCTTGTGTACACTATTGTGTTGCTCCATATTGCTTACAAAAATGTTGCAGTGTTGAACAAGTTAAACATGATTTGTGATAATTCATTGTTAAAGAAAATAATAATGCTATGGATAAAATACTTGTGGTTTTAAATGTATTTCTGGTGTATTCATACCATTCCTGACATCAGATAACGATAGCCATTTTGAAGAGCACAAAATGTACATTGTACAGTGGGATACAGCTCAAGTTACTGAAAAACAAAGAAAAATGACGCTTACTGTAAGGACATAAGAGCTAGCAGTGTATAGTCAGATGCGTATCCTTGTGTACATAATTTCATTATCATCATCATCATAAGCCAGAAGAACTGGGCATAGGCCTCTCCTATACATTTCCAGAAGAATGATGCTGAGCTCTTTCCATCCACCGATATCCCGCCATTTAAACAATGTCGTCGGTCCATGAGGTGCATGGGCGTCCTACGTTTTGTCTTCCAGTTCGTGGTCACCATGAGAGAACCTTTATTCCCCAACGGTTGTCGGTTCTACGAGCTGTATGACCTGCCCATTGCCACTTCAACTCACTAACTATCCTAAGAACAAAATATAATGTATAAGACGTCAATATTCTGTTTTCATTCATTCACATAATACGTGATGTATTTTTTTTTCTTCAGATATAACCTTTGGTGTTTCTAAGCGTGGTCGTGCCCTTATCATTATATCTGGATATGCATTCTCAAGGCACTTACAACAAGGAGTGAAAACTCGTTGGAGATGCACCAACCGTGCCTGCAACGCTGTCATTCACACTTCAAAAGAAAACGAAATTATTTATCATAACAGTAATCATAATCACAACCCAAAACTATGAAGTTATATCATAATATTATTATACATTACTAATTATCCATTAAAGTTAACTGATTTGGATCAGTTGAGCTATCTCTAGATCGTTTGTAACGATCTGCAGATAGCTCAACTGTTTCTTGTGTATTTTGTACATTTTGTAAATATTTGTTTAATTGTAAGTTTCTTTGTGTAAATAAATATAGTCCATTAAAGTTTGTTTAAAATCAAAACGATTATGTTCTATCTTCGCATCAGCTATTCTCTGTAACCTTTAACCAATTTTAAATTTAGTTTTAATTACAAATGAAATAATTATTTGTGTTTTTTATTACAGGAGCAACTTTCAGCTATTCTACAAGAGGAAAACCTATTATATGTATATCAGGTTACAGATTTAGCCAGCATAGCATCACTGGAGTAAAAGTTCGATGGCATTGCGCAACGAACATGAACCGTGGCTGCCGTGCGGTTTTAATTACAATACTTGATACCAACACTATAATTAAATGTAAAAATCAACACAACCATATTGCAAAAAAAAATCTGTACTAGGTATGTATACAGCAGATGAAATAAGCTAGCGTGGTACGGGTTTTTCATGAGGAGGGATAATGAAAGAAAGTTATTGTAACCAATAGCGCTATTAACAAAATTCGTAGTTCGTAAATCTAGCGCAAACAAAAAAAACTGACTGATTTGTATCTATCGCTATGATTATTAAAGTATTTTAATTAATTAAATTATGGCCTAGAATTTGATATTCCTTACCAAAAGACACCGCTCATTGGCTAATACTGAACCCTCTTCAGAGGTTTCATCATTCACAGCCCGACTTCACCCAATACTGGGAGGGCTATGCCTTTCTGTATGTGCGACTGTTGTACTCAGTACACATTCTGTTTGATGATTAAAACTATATAATAATCACCAAGTCAGGTTTCAGCAAATTTATCACTATTGAACTTTCAGATCTGTTTTTTAGTTACTCTCGTCAAGGTAATCCTATTCTGACGATAGCAGGAAAACGGTTCTGCAGGAGCCGATCTACAGCTTTGAAAAACATATGGCGTTGTTCACATGTGAACCACGGATGTCGAGCGGTTGTACACACTTTGATAACAGACAACATTATAACAAAACATTTCAACATACATAATCATTGAATTTTATGAATAGGAATGTATTCAATAAATTAACAAATTTACATTTTTGTTTTTATAAATATTTATACCTGTCTTATGAATGTGGGCAGGCTCACAGTAAGCCAAAGTGTGAAGTGAGCGTAATGTCAGTTCAGTGTGAATTAATAGTTGAATATAAGTTTTCAAAAACAAGATATTTATAATAATTAAACTCATACACCATGAAGAAATCTGTGTCGTCCAAAAGCACGATGGGTCGACGACATCGTGAAGGTCACAGGAAACACCTGGACAAGAGACACACGAGACAAAAGAGGCTGGCGGAAAATGAAGGAGGCCTTTACCCAGCAGTAGGTGAAAAATATAGTTAAATTTGTGTTTAAAGCAGTAAACTCGTAAAGCTGGCGCTCACTGTCGACGATACGTTTGGTGAGAGAGAACGCAGCTCGTATCTTAAAATTTTCGACGTTTTACTTAAAACCGTGGCATTTTTTAGGTGCAACATTTACTTTCTCCGCTCGATTGAAGCCAATACTAACGATATCTGGATATAGGTTTTGCAGAAAGGCTAGTACAAAATTTAAAACTATCTGGCAATGTGGTACGCACGTGTCTAAAGGTTGCCGCGCAGTTATACATACACTGTTACACGAAAACACCATTGTTAAATGTATAAATGTTCATAACCATTAAAATATAATTTTTTGTTTATTTTATTTAATAATATTTCTTAGCTTTTCTGACAGATGACATATTTTTTTTACAAATTACCCATTATTATTTAATTTTTAGAGTAAGAACGCTTAAAATAATCGACGTTCAAAACAAGCGTATTTTGAGCTGATTGTGAGCAAACTCACTGTGCCCAGTGTGCGTATAATTATTTTGTGTAAACGAACATTGAAAATGTATGAAAATCGGCAAACTGCGTGACCCTGACTCTGCGTCAACAGCTGATAATACGTTTGATGTGAAAGAAAACCCGTACTTCTAAATGTATTATAAAAGCTCTATTCCCTACAAAATGAAATGGTAATTTCAGATGCAGTATTTTGTATCTCCAATCAAGGCAAGCCACTAATAATAATTGAAGGATATCGGTTTTGCAGAAAGAAATGTACCCAATTGAATACTGTCTGGCAGTGTACGCGCGTTTCTAAGGGTTGCCGTGCAGTCCTACATACGTCATTAAACAAAAATACTATTGTTAGATGTAAGAATGTTCATAACCATTCAGCAAACAAGATGAAAAGAACTAGAAAAATAGTTTTTGAGTAATTTCGATTTTGGGCTGATTGTTTAAAGTACTGAATAACGCTATTCTTCGAATAAAAAATGACAGTCCTTGTTTTTGACAAGCCAAAGATGAGAGAAATGGGTATATTTTTATTATCTGTAGATTTAAAATTTTGCCCTTAAAGGTATAGACACCGTCACAGATTAAACTTTATGTTATGAACTAAAATGCGCAGAACTAATTTTGAACAAAGAAGCGAGGTTTTTTCTTTTTTCGTTTCTCCACTTTGGTCGTGCCTCGATAGCCATGGTATTGTGTCTAACCTATAATGTGGCTACTAAAATACGGCAACCTTTGTAGCACACGGTGGATTATTAGCTGACCGAGGTGTAAGAGGGGCTTTATAAATAAATTTTGTTTTATTTTCTTTGTAGGTACCTAAGTTTTAAGTTTGCTTTATGGTGTTTTATTTTTAATTTGGTGTAAATAAATGTTTTCTATCTATACAGGGTGTAATCGTTAAGTGTGCACAGGCTATTATTCCGTAACTATTGCAGATATCAAAAAACTTTAAACTGATATCGAAAGTACTTTACCTAATGAGTAAAATGACATTAATAACTTTTTAAAAATAAAACGAGAAATATCCAAAAAAATTACATTAATCACTCCCATACATTTAGTATGAGATAGTAGAAAGGTTTTAGTTTCCTTATTTTAAGTGGAATAGTACCTACTCATTTTACCCTTGTCATTTTATAATTATGTACGATATGAAGGTATTAATGAATTTCAAGTAGATACACGTGTAGATTAATTATCTTACCACTTCAAATTTATAATAAACCTTGTTTCAATATTGTATTGATTTGAACTAGCTGAAAAGCAACATACTAAATAAAAACAAAAAGAAAGATACCTACTCTTTGGTGTTCGTTCTAAATTCAAATTCTTTATCGCGGGTTCTCGTTCCCGCTAATTTATTGTATTTTTCAATTTGAAAAACCTTTCTACTATCTCATACTAAATGTATGGGAGTGATTAATGTAATTTTTTTGGATATTTCTCGTTTTATTTTTAAAAAGTTATTAATGTCATTTTACTCATTAGGTAAAGTACTTTCGATATCAGTTTAAAGTTTTTTGATATCTGCAATAGTTACGGAATAATCGCCTGTGCACACTTAACGATTACACCCTGTATATCTATTTGTCTGAAATTGGATCTTGTGACACCTCTATTGGCCCGAACACACCTAGTTCGCTGGCGGTAGCGATCAGTGAAACGCTTTCAAATATCGCTGTCAGATTTGAGATTAGACAGCGAATATTTGACAGCGTTTCACTGATCGCTACCGCCAGCGAACTAGGTGTGCGCAGGCCTTATGTCAATCAATGCCCAGAAGTACTCTTACTGCCACCATCTAATTTTAGGACACATCATTTTCAATAAGTATTTTATTCGAATGTCTCTTTATTGGTATAAATGTAGGTTTTAACTTTTTTATAGTTTAATAACATTCACCATTAAACTTTGTTTTCTTTTCAGCTAACCTGAGCAGGTCTAGTGTAGTTTTTTTTTAATAACTGCATCCTCACTTCCATCTTAGGCTGCATCCTCACTTTCCATCAGGTGTGATGGCAGCCAAATGCTTGGCTGCCATCACACTATTTACTTAGCTATTATAAAAAAAAAAAAAATGACATTTATATGTCAGTTAAACGAGTTGGCAACATTATTGTAATTTTATTTTACTCGTAACAGTTGGTGCTTGTTTTTAACCGACTGAATTGACTTTAACTTATTGCAAAAAGTAGAAGGGACAAAAAATAAACGTGAGAAGGAAAAAGTGGTATTTATTAAAAAAAAAAGAAACATGTATGGGAAAAACATTTGGTTTTAAGGTTTGTGATTGTAAGTGTAGTAGGGATGAATAATTAAATAAATTCTCAATAATAATAAATAATGCAAACAATTCACACAACACTATCTAGCCCCAAGCTAATCAGAGCTTGTACTATAGGAACCAGAATTAAAAACGATAAATAGTTAAAAAAACTTCAGAGTAGCATTTATTTTGTAATTGTACTTAATATGTGTAATGTATGCAGTTATGGATTAATTAGTCATTCTATTTTCAGATGCAATACAAATAACAATAGGGTTGCCTCGTGCAGAAAAACTGAACATGTCAGTTTTTCTGCACGAGGCAACCCTATTGTTATCTTTGCAGGATATCGGTTCTGTAGAAATAAAAGCACGTCGGCAAAAACCATTTGGCAATGCGCGCAAGTCCGCGGCTGTCGTGCTGTCATACATACTCTGATAAATCAGAACTTTATTATTAAATGTTACAATTTCTTAATCATTAATACAGGAAGTTCGTACTTATTCTAAAAGACAATCTTATTTCACATAATTGTGTGGTCTCACAATTATTTAGAACCCTTTTTTTGCTTTTATATGTAGATTTTTTCCTTTGTGTTATTCTATTATACACAATGATACACATCAGACTATACGCTGCTCGCTCTTATCTCCTATTGGTAAACGTCATTTTTCTTTATTTTTATGTAACTTGATCTGTATCCTACTGTACCTATTACACTCATTAAGCATAATAAAATTTAAAAGACGGATGGTCCATTGGCGCTACTAGAATATTTTTTGCACTGGTTGAAATTGGCAAAAAATGTTTTTTTAAGATTTTGAGTCAGTTTACTCAATAAAACCCAAGGATCACTTAAAACATTGACATGTTTCAGGGCCAACATTTACTTTTTCTGCCAGAGGCAACCCTATTCTAGTAATGGAAGGATTTCGGTTCGGGGTTGCACGGCGCGCAGGTTTTAGAACCCGTTGGCGCTGTGGGGCCAGTTCTCGTAAAGGATGCCGCGCATTTGTATATACAGTAACAAAAGGAAATGAATACTCTATAGTAAAATATGACATCCAGCATAATCACTTGCTTAGAAGCTAAATTAAGTTTATTATTCCAACCGTTTTCAAGGTATTATTTACGGCCTGCGCACACCTAGGCCGCTGTCAAACGCGATCAGTGAAACGCTGTCACTATTGACAGCGTTTCATTGATCGCGGTCGCCAGCGGCCTAGGCGTGTGCAGGCCTTTAGGAATAAATGGTTCCTTACTGCATTCATTTTGAATACATACTGTTACGCTCGCGTGGTTGTGCGTAATGCCAAACAGAAGCAGAGCTCGACCAAGGTAATATGGATGTCTCGCAGTCATGGAAGCTTTAATCTGATATCTGGCTTCAAACCCAAAATATATTTGTATTTTACTTGTACATTATAATTAACATATACAAAGAAAAAAAGAAAGAAAACTATTTTATTGACCTAGCATAAGTACACATAAGAATACCTACCTATTTAAAAATAAAACATAAAAATTAAAATCACATAAAAAAACACATTAATCTAATACTAGTTTGTGACTGAGCTTCGCTGGGTATTTTTTTTTGTAGCAACATAAGTAGACATGAGAGCTATAACAAAAAACTAATTTCTGTCATTAGTATTCTATCTATACTTATTATATAATTATATATTATAATACAAAAATATTTTCTAAAACATCAATGAATAATTAAGTAATTTAATTTTCAGGATGGATCAGTATATCGGCGAGCGGCAACCCTATTATTAACATTTCAGGCTATCAGTACGGCAGACATAAAATCGCGCCGACTAAAGTCTTATGGAAGTGCACGGTCCAAGGATGTCCAGCTGTCATATATTCTTTGGAAGATAAGCCTAAGCATATCATGCTTAAATGTCGGAATAATCATAATCATTAATACTGACTGGCCTCTAGCTCAGTTGGTAGTAGCTCTGCCTTCTGCGCCGTAGGTCGTGGGTTCGATCCCCACCGAGAACAAATATTTGTGTGGTGAACATAAATGTTTGTTCTCTGTCTGGGTGTTATATTGTATTCTAAGTATGTATTTACAAAAAAAAAAAAAATGTATTCAAGTATTATATCAGCTACCTGGTTTCCATAGTACAAGCTCTGCTTAGTTTGGGGCTGGGTAGTGTTGTGTGAATTGTCTACAATATTTATAAAAAAAAATATTAATAATAATAATAATGTACGTATATCGGGTATTTTTAGAAAAAAACTTGTACTTATCTATTAAATGGGTATTTATTGCGCATATTAGATACCTAATTTTAAATATTCATATCAACATTCACAGAGGCTATATTGATTATAATGTATATTTAATCAGCATCTTTTTATTTTTAACAAGCATTTTTAGGGTTCCGTAGCCAAATGGCAAAAACGGAACCCTTATAGATTCGTCATGTCTGTCTGTCTGTCTGTCTGTCTGTCTGTCTGTCTGTCCGTCCGTCCGTATGTCACAGCCATTTTTCTCCGAAACCATAAGAGCAAGACTGATGAAACTTGGCAAGTGGATGTATTCTGTGAACCGCATTAAGATTTTTACATAAAAATAAAAAATAAACTATAAATTTCGGGGGTCCCCATACTTGAAACTGAAACTCAAAATTTTTTTTTTCATCGAACCCATACGTGTGGGGTATCTATGAATAGGTCTTCAAAAATGATGTTGAAGTTTCTAATACCGTTTTTTTCTAAACTGAATAGTTTGCGCGAGAGACACTTCCAAAGTGGAAAAAAGTTGGTCCCCCCCCCTCTAACTTCTAAAGTAATAGAATGATAATACTAAAAAAAATATATGTTGTGCATTACTATGCAAACTTCCAACGATATTTGGTTTGAACGAGATCCAGTCAGTAGTTTTTTTTTTATACGTCATAAACCGTAAACCGCAATTTACCTTTCGCCGAACTACAAGAACCTTATTATGTTACATCAAGTAACATAATATAAAGGTTCTTGTAGTTCGTCGTGCTACGGAACCCTTCATGGGCGAGTCCGACTCGCACTTGGCTGCTTTTTCTATGTAGGAAACTGTTTTATTATAACGCTTTTATTAGCTTCACCTGTATGTAAGTTTGTATGTAAGCATGTATGTAAGAAGCACGCTTTTTGTACAATAATATAAATTTTTCAATTGATTATTACAGTTTTATTTTTAACTTTTTAGTTATATAAGCGTTTTTTTTAGTTTTTAAACTATAATTTATTTTACATTATTATTTAAAGGCTTGCGTTTGACCGCAATCTCACCTGCTGTTAAGTGATGATGCGGTCGACGGTGTAGCACGTGTCGTATCTAGTGGATAATAGGGGCTAAAATTAATTAAACACAATCGATTTTTATTATTTTATTGTATTTACAGAAATGAGTAGGTAATCTTTATAAGTTTTGAAATGATTGATAAGAAATTGGTTTAATAAGTAGTTTAATTTGATATTGTAATGCTTTTAGAAATCTGTATTAAAATAAAAATGATTATTGAAATAAGATAGAAGCATAGTCTATAATGTTTAAAATAATAAGCTATTTTAGTTTATTTAATTTATGAACAATGTAGTTGCTCTTGAACGATTAAATTATGTTATATCTTATTATTATTTGTTCTAAATTAATAATAATTTATTATATCAATAAATTGTTATTGGTAGTCAGGAGGTACGCCGACCGGATGACGATATTGCTGATAGGGGGCGCTGTCATCTATCTACTGTCATGTTTGTCGCCTGAGTGAGGCTAGTCGGGGAGGTGGATTATTCTGGGCTTGGGACTCGAAAGAGGAGGTTATCGTTTCGTTCTGTGTACTGTCTATGTGATTCGGCTCTGAGTACACCCCTTAATTGTTAAGATAAGTACCTAGTTCGCTATATCTCTTTATGTAGTTGGTATATTTTTACTGTAAAGTACTTTTGTGTTGAATAACGTGTCTAAAGCTAAAATTTAGTTAAATAAAGTGTAAATTGTAGAGACATTGGTGTAATTAAATAATTTACTTACTATTCTATATTTTCTTTTTTATAAAGTTACCCTGATCTAATACACGCTTACCTAGAAGATACCTGTTCAGTCTACTCTTAAAATCATCCAAGTTATAAGCACTTGGAAAAACAGACACCGGCAAGGAATTCCACTCCTTGGCTGTCCGCAACATAAAAGTTGAAGCAAAACGCTTGGTGCGGACAGTTGGAACATCAACCATGTATGGATGTCGCATTTCCGTGCGTCTAGTGGTCCGATGGTAAAATGGGGATGGGGGAACTAAATCGTGAAGTTTTCGAAGGATTTCTTTTATCAGAGACTGATGCAAACCACACATCCCACTAGAAGTTTTCTAGAGCTCGAAAAAATGAATAAGGTAGGAGTTTTTATTAATATTATAATTATCCATTAATAGAGAATAGAATAGAAAATTCTTTATTGCACACCTTACAACTAACAATAGAAAAACGAGTTACAATAATAAAAAAAAATGTACAATGGGCAGTCTTATCGCCGAAGAGCAGTCTCTTCCAGACAACCTCTCTCTACTTTGGAGAAGAGTGTATAATAAGATGATTATAGGGCTGGATAGGGTATACTTACGAAGTTTTAGTTCTAAGATATTAAATTAAAATTACGTGTTGTATTTTCGTTATATTTTCTAAATAAACATCTTCTCTTACAGGTATACAATGCGCTATTTCGAAACATGGCAATCCTATTATCATATTCTTGGGTTATAAGTACAGCAAGCAAAGAACCTACGGTAACAAAACCCGATGGCAGTGTGCAACACACACACACAAGTATTGCCGTGCATTCATATACACTGAATATAACAGGCTTCTTAAGCAAAACTTGAATCATAACCATTGAATCATAATCAAAGTCTACTCACTACTCGTCATCAAGTTTTTTAGTAGTAGTAGAGCTCTTTGTGAAGGGCTCGTCTTTGTGAAAGGTTGTCGGTGCCGGTGAAATTACTGGCACGTGAGGTTGAACATCTGTGTGCCTCACGCTGATGGACACAGGGCAGTGCATCCTAGGGCACGTTCCTGACGTGCGTGTCTTACGAGGCAATGCTTTGTTATAGGCGATGGTTAGCACTTAACATCAGATGAGATTACTTACATACTGATTAAATATTAATATTTTTCGATCTTACCGACATAATAATAAACTCCACTACTCGTCAATAGATGGCGTTCTCTGTCCCACTAACTCATGACTTAATCAACAGATGGCGCTAGGAGTTATGATTTTATGATAAAGTTGATTATTTACTTTACGATTAGGGGGACATTTTCTAAAAATGAATCCTAGCTAGATCGTTTTATCGTCCCTGAAAACCCCTGTATACTTAATTTCATGAAAATCGTTGGCTCAGTTTCCGAGATCATGAATATATATATATATACAAGATTTTCTCGTGTAAAGGTATAAGATGCTAAAGTAATAACTATTACTAAAAATTAGAATAATTTAGTACTTTTAAATTTACTCTACATTCATATTCCTAGACACTTTGTAAGGTTCTTTAGAATATTCTTGTTACTGTGACATAAAGAGATGGCAGTAGACTTAGCGGGCGTTTCAGCAATTAGGGCGCTCAGTAGGATACAGCTCAAGCAACCTAAAACAAAGAATGATGACGCTTACTGCAAGGGCATAAGAGTTAGCAGTGTATAGTCTGATGAGTATACTTGTGTACTGGGCAAATTTTTCAATGTGTAGATAAATTTATCCGTCAGATAAAAGACTTGTCAAAAACAAGAGCAGGAGGCATACCACAAGCTCTGCCTGGCTCTGTCTCTGGCTCTGGTTTTAAGTCTGTGTTAGTGCTGTCTGAATAAATCCTACGTTGAAACGTCACACACACACAGTATAATACACTGGTGAGCACTCACACAGACTCAAAACCAGAGACAGAGCCAGACAGAGCTTGTGGTAGGCCTACTGACATTGTTTAATCCACGAAAAGAGTTATTCTATAGATGGAAAAATCTGCCTTAAGAGCGTTTCACTAACCATGTAATACAAACACAAAATAAATGTATGTACATACTAGAATACTCTTGTTGAAGTGTCGTGGTATTCTAATATTAAAGTTATTCACCTATCTATATCTTATCTAATGATAGGTAATGATTATAAAATTAACCATTAAATGTTAATTTTAAGTCGTTATAAATGTAATTGTTATTTTTATGATAAATGCTTAAATTGCAGAATAAATAAATATATATTTTAAGACAATCCACTCAACACTATATCTAGTCCCAAACTAAACAGAGCTTGTACTATGGGAACCAAATAGCTAATTATAAGCTGATAATTGAAATTGGTACACGATTGGATTTGACCCCACGATCTTATTCTTTTCCAGTACAAAAATAATAATTTATTGTTAGTTACACTTACAAAACTTTAAAAACAAAACTTTATTGTTAGTTTCTTACCCCCGAATACTGAAACGCAACTCAGATTTAAGCACGTCTCAAGCGACGAATATTTGACAGTTTTCAATGAAAATCTGTCAAATATTCGTCGCTTGAGACGTGCTTAAATCTGAGTTGCGTTTCAGTATTCGGGGGTAAGTGTGCCTGTATTGTTAAGACCTGTGACGTAAAATAAATATGTTAGTTCTGTTTTTTGGTTGTTTCAGATATTGTGTTTGTTCGGTCAAAAAGAGGCAATCTAAATCTATCCATAAACGGAGACCAGTTCAGTAGGCAGAGGACCGTAGGTATGAAAACCAGATGGCAGTGTTCCACACACACTTGCAAAGGCTGCATCGCTAATGTTCACACTATAGAAGATTCTAATAACATTAAAATTGTAAGGCTAAAGTTAAATCATAACCATGGAAAAATCACAGATAATAACCCTTATTATAAGCCAGTAGTGAAATGATATACCTATCGATCGCACGTATTGACCATGTCTTTCCTGTGTGTTAGGCCGACTAAGCTGTCAGTGCATGTGTCGACCGGGAACCAATCGTATGAAATCGGTGTGCGGTGCCTGACGCCTATCGCCGATCGTATCGCCCGCCTCTGCCACCATTTTGTATGGAGAAACCAAAAGCGCCCCTAGCGGATTCTTCAAGAAGCATGAATAGCGATTGCAAGACGGTGACGTGTCCACGTCAGCTGGTGTACGATTGGTTCCCGGTCGACACACAGGATGGTATAGGTGCTGGGCAAGCCTATTTCAGCCTATCTATTTCAGAACTTGTTATTACCCGTTTTTTTTGAAACAGATAATTTTTTTAGTGGTCTCTCAACTCAGTTGGCAGTTGCCTGCCTTCTAAGTCTAGGTCGTGGGTTCGATCCCCACCCAGAACATATATGTAGGTATTATGTATGGATGTGTGATTAACACAAATGTTTGTTCCGTGTCTGGGTGTTAAATTGTATTCTGATTATGTTTTTACAAAAAAAATGTATTTAAGTATTTTATCAGCTATCTGGTTTCCATAGTACATTCTGCTTAATTTGGGGCTAAATAGTGTTGTTTGGTTTATCCACAATATTTATTAATTATTTATATTTATAATTTTTCTGGTAATTTGAATTGCATACTTTTATTATGTTTTATATTCATACTCAGATGTTATGATTTTCATTAGTGGCGCTAATAATGCTAATTGTCACATTACTTACATCACTAACATTGAAGGCCGCTGTCAGATTTGAGATTTGACAGCGATATTTGACAGCGTTTCACTGATCGCTACCGCTAGCGAACTAGGTGTGCGCAGGCCTTTAAATATGACCCGATTTTTATTTGGATGTGTGTGCGTTGTGTTGAATTAATCTACTTTATGTTTTTAATATAAATAAAATGTGATAAAACGAGTAATTGTAAACTGTATTAATTAATAATTGATCAAAATTTTCGATCTCTTCGTAGGTACTTCAGAATCTAGAACGGTGTAGTCAGAGATGTGTATAAAAAAACTGTCCTTATTTCAAATATACATCAGAATAAGATAATTGAAGGGGGGCAGATATAGAGCTAGCAACATGGTTGGTTGGTCATCGTTAAACATAATGATATGCATAACCATTAGATTAAAAAAAAACAGACAGCTCTACGACCCTGATCTCCATGCTCGTCAAATTCAATTTATGCCAGAATGTAGATAGATAGATTAACTCTTTCTTGTACACAAAGAAATACATACAGAAACTATTTCAAAAATAATCAGTGCAATAGGTGACCTTATCGCTAAGAGCGATCTCTTCCAGACAACCTTTGGATAGAAAGGATAGATAAAAATCGGATAGACGGCGGTGCACAAAGAGTTTTTAAATACTTCAATAAAAAAAAAGAGAAATATAATAATAGTAATAACCACTTAACTTTTTAAATAAATTAAATAAATAAAATAAAAATTAAATTAAATAAATAAAAATTTGAGCAAATTTGACTTAATACCTAAAATCAACTTGTATGAATGTAATGTTCAGAGAAACTAACGAGAAAAACTATTATCTCGTAGCTTTATCATGCCGATCGAAATGCTTCATCATAAGGATATTTTTTGGCTGCTTATAATAGTATCAGAAATAAAAAGAAGACTTTTAATATAAAAATCAATTATTTATCAAATGCTCAAATGGGAAAAAACTATGAATGCAGTTTAAAATGTTTTTTAAATTCAAATAACATCTTATTTCAGTAAAATGTTGCATCTACTTCAAGGAACTTTCCCTCCATGTGGCATATCCGTGGGACGCCCTGTATATAAATAAATTATAGTTTTAAAAAACAAAAAAAACGCTTTTATAACTAATTGAACTAAAAAGTTAAAAATAAAATTGTAATAATCAATTGAAAAATTTATATTATTGTACAAAAAAGCGTGGGGTGTTTTTTATAATAATTTCAGATATAATAAACTATTGATAAAGTATTTACAACAATCAAAATCAAGCCCCCCACGCTTTTTGTACAATAATATAAATTTTTCAATTGATTATTACAATTTTATTTTTAACTTTTTAGTTCAATTAGTTACAAAAGCGTTTTTTTTTAGTTTTTAGTTTATTTTTTTCATTTTTTTTTTCATATTATTGCATTGTCATCGACCTTTGACAGGTGTGCAAAGTTTGAATCAAATCTGATCGTTCAAAGTAGGACAAAATCGAGCTCAAAAAGGTCGGTTACATACATACATACATACAGGTGAAGCTAATAAAAGCGTTATAAAAACACCCAAGCTCTTGATGGGCCTATTGGCGGTATTGACGGTGTATATTTTGAAACCTATCTAAAATTGCATGTATTTTTCAGCTCCATTTTTTATACGCACGCTTCAGGGTAATTCAGCTATAGGGGTATCTGGGTACAGATACGTGAAGCATAGAAGAAATGGGCCGAAAATCCGTTGGCAATGTGCAAAGTCCGTTTCCTGTGGCTGTCGTGCGGCGCTGTATACGCTGGACGATGATAATGAATTAAAAATAATCAAATATGTCAAGGAGCATAACCACTTCATTTGCTGAGGTTGGGTCCGTTTTGCGACGCATACCTAAATCTTTCAACAATGCGCCGCATGTAAGACATTTTTCATTAAGAAAAAAAAATTTTAAGCTTCAATTAATTAGGTTTATTAAAAAAATATTATTTATTTATTCTTTATTACTTAAAAGACAACCTATATCTAGTAATTATGCCATTTATTTTTTACATTACAATTCCTATTAAGGGAATTCCAAAGTATCTAACTAAACGAGAATCAACATGGGTGAGACGACACGTGAACAAAAGTCACAAGTTGATATCTTAGTGATAACGCATGACTTTGCCGAAAAATATTGACCAATGAAACGCCATTGACTACTATTTTAAACTTTTTTAACACTTCGAATAGTGACTGATTGATGATGTATGAGTCAGCTACTTGGTTCCCATAGTACAAGCTCGGCTTAGTTTGGGGCTATATAGTGTTGTTTGTATTGCCTATAATCTATAATATTTATTTATGAGTGACGCTGACGCATGCGAATAAGGCAAAAGATGATGAATGGATGTTGATATTTGATATTTATTTAATTTGTTACAGTAAGTTAGTTGTATGTTGTCAATACTGAACAAGTACTATTATTTTCAGAAGCACAATACCGACTTTCTAAGAGATACCAACTGTGTTTAGCTGGTTACAGATATTTAAGACAAACAAACCACGGTTCTAAAATTTTTTGGAGATGTGACAAGGCTCAACGTGGCTGCCGTGCTCACTTATACACTCTTGAAGAAAATGACTTTCACGGAATCACTATCATCAGTCATAAGGATATACATAACCATTGATTTGTTTTGTTTTGGCTATTGCAAATTAAATTGATACTAAAATAAAAATCGTGTCTTTTATTTTTGACCATAAACGAAACAAAACAGTGTGTCGACCTCCCGGTCGACCAATCGTTCATCAGCTGACGTGTACACGTCAGCACCGTCTCGCAATCGCTATTCATGCTTCTTGAAGAATCCGCTAGGGGCGCTTTTGGTTTCTCCATACAAAATGGTGGCAGAGGTGGGCGATACGATCGGCGATAGGCGTCAGGCACCGCACACCACGTCAGGCACCGCACACTGATTTCATACGATTGGTTCCCGGTCGGCACACAGCGAAAAAAACTTGCGGTAGACTGCAGCGAAGATGGAGGGACGAAATGGAAGCTTACTTAAAGGGTCTGGTCGACAGTGGTCTAACATATATGTTTGACCACTGTCGTTTCTATAGAAACGACTACAGTCGTTTCTATAGAAACGACTACAGAATGTATAGGCAGGCCTTTAACTTGTAGTTGCTACAGGCTCGTAATAATAAAGCATACATTTCAGAACCACAATTCGTACGCTCTTCACTTGGCAACACACTCATCAGTATATCTGGCTACAGATTCTCAAGGCATGAACAACATGGATATAAAATACGCTGGAGATGCACTAGTGCAAGAAAGGGTTGCCGCGCATCACTTCACACCATCGATGACGAGGACATCAATAAAATCATAATAATACGTTATAAAAATGACCATAATCATTGATGTGTACTAGGTATAGAATTATCAAAAAAAATCTGCAAAAAAATTCGCAATTGTGATACTTTAGATTAGTCTTTTTCGAAATATTTTATTAATAATACTTTTCAGAGCCACGATACATACGTTCTTCACTTGGAAAATTACATATCAGTATCGCTGGCTACAGGTTTTCAAGGCATGTACAGCTTGGATATAAAGTCCGCTGGAGATGCACGCACGAACTACGTGGCTGTCGTGCATCGCTTCACACCATCGCTGGCAAAGACGCTAATAAAATCATAATAATACGTCATGAAAATATACATAATCATTGATGTGTAGGTAACAATTATATAACAATTCTTAATAAAAATCCGGAAAACTTTGCGGCCTTGTTTACTTTATATAGTTTCTTCATGAGAAAATATTATGGATTAAGCAGGTGGCTTACTTATTGTTACCTATGTGTACCTCTGCCTATAACAATTGCATACCTCACAAAGCACATACACTGAGAACTGTATTGCACAACCTCAAATTAAATTGTTTTTTTTTCAGTGTATTATATCAAAAAGATAATTCATAATTTCAGAACCACGATAGGTACATACGCTCTTTTCTTGGCAAAGTACGTATAAGTATCGCTGATTACAGATTTGAAAGGCCAGTGTATTTTATATCCATACTGTGCTGTGCCCAGTATTAACATAAAACACTCTGGAGATGCACTAGGGCGGCAAAGGGCGTTATAAAAATGACCGTAATCATTAATGTGTACTTGGTATAAAGTTGACAATAAAAATCTGCTAAAATTTACGGCCTTGTGTACTTCAGATTAGTTTTTTTCGAAATATTTTATTGACAATAAATTTCAGAGCCACGATACATACGTTCTTCACTTGGAAAATTACATATCAGTATCGCTGGCTACAAGTTTTCAAGGCATGTACAGCTTGGATATAAAGTCCGCTGGAGATGCTTAAACGAACCACGCGGCTGCCGTGCATCGCTTCACACCATCGCTGACAAAGACGCTGATAAAATCATAATAATACGTCATAAAAATATCCATAATCATTGATGTGTAGGTACTTAGTATAACAATTGTTGTTGCCATGTTTATTTTTAAATAGTTTTTGTTTGATAACAAATATGGATTAGCAGGTGGCCTATTTATTGTGTAAAGCACTGAAACTGCATGGCACTGCTTCTAATTTTTTTTTCAGTGTGTTACATCGAAATTTGTAATAATTTCAGAACCACAATACATACGCTCTTCACTTGGAAACACACTTATCAGTATATCTGGCTACAGATTCTCGAGGCATAAACAACATGGCTATAAAGTACGCTGGAGATGCACTAGCTCAACACTACGCAATTGCCGTGCATCACTTTATACCCTCGATGACATGGACGTTGATAAAATCATAATAATACGCCAGAATAATATTCATAACCATTAATGTCTTCCTTGGTAATAAAAATCTAGAAAACTATGTGGCCCTGTGTATTTAAATCTTCTTTAAAAAAAAAATTAAGCTAGGAGATATTTACCTATTTTTTTAAACAACTAGATGAGCACACTACAAGCTTTTGGCCCACTTGATGTTAAGTGGTAACCACATTGCCTATAACAAAGCATTGTAGGTCACGCACGTCAGGAACGTGCCCTGCGATGCACTGCCCTGCGTCCTATATCCCTCAAGTTGATGGCGACTTGAGGCATACAGATGTTCAGCCTCACGTGCCAGTAATTTCATCGGCATCCACACCCTTCAAACCGAAACACAGCAATGCTGCTTCACGGCAGAAATAGGCATGGTGATAATACTTCTCTGGATGAGCCCTTCACTAAGAGCTTTAATACTACTAAATCCTAATGGTTCCTAATACAATAATAAATATTTATTTCAGAACCACGGTACATAGTCGCTTCAAATGGTAAGATACAAATCTGTATAGGTGGCTACAGATTTTTAAAACACCAAAGATATAAAGGTAAAGTCCGCTGGCGATGCGCTAATGTGACATGGGGTTGCCGAGCATCGCTACACACTTTAGATGACGAAGATTTGAATAATAAAATCATAATAACGCATTATAAAAATATTCATGATCATCCTCATGCGTAATAATATGATCTAGGTATAACGATTATTTATATTTTGACCTGTATACTTTCGAATAGTTTTTTATTATATTGCATACCCATAAAGCGCATAAAAATATCCATAATCGTAGGTAACGATTATTAATTTTGTATGAATGTAAGTACATAATAAAAATAGACATAATTTAATGCATTCTTGTGTTTATGTGGCTTAATTTGCTGTTCAATTAATTACTTAGACGATTTATTCAACTAACGGCCTCATCATTTTGTCTTCATCCAACTTCATGTGGGATCGGCACAACAGGTTTTCGTTCTCCACTATCCTCCATTAGCCGTCATTTCAGCAGTCACTCCTTTCTTACCTTCTCCTTTCATTCGTGGATCGGATGTTGTTCCTGTGACCTGTTGCCATTTCATCCATCCTGCATTTATTATGCTCTTTAAATCCCTGTCAAATTCACCATCATTCTGTATTACAGAACCGTGGTACTAACATTGGAGCAGGCTGGCAAGGATACTGAAATTAAGTGGCCTGAAAAAATATCTGGTTAAATATGTAGAATAAAGATTATTTCGAGGGCGACAAATATTCAACTCAAACCCAACATGTGTTATATTATAACCATATGTGTAAATAAGCTTTGTCATCAATGTAATTTTGAAATCATCGAATAATTTTGAATCAATGATGAGTTCTTTATTGGAAATGTTTTTTATTGCTAATAAATAATGTTCAATATTTTTAGAACCACGATACGTACGCTCTTCACTTGGCACCGCACAGATCAGTTTCGCTGGCTACAGATTCTCAAAGCACGTACAGCATGGATGTAAAATCCGCTGGAGATGCATTAAAGCATCCCACGGAGGTTGCCGTGCAACTCTTCACACTTTACATGACGCGGACCCTGATAAAATCATAATATTATCTGTAAAAAGTACTCATAATCATTGATTAAACGATAAAAATCTACACTACATTCATGTACTTTCAACTATAGTTACCTATAATATATTAAATATGTGTCAAGTGCATAATAGGAGTCTCATTGAGGCGCACTTAAAATCCTTTCACTGCAGTTGGTTCGAATGAATCAGTGACACGATGAGAAAAAGAAGTTACCTATACTATATTATACATTTTGATAACATCATGATTATAATTATATTGTCTAAAAACTGAAGAATTTAAACAGAGTTTATAATTTACCCTTAAAACTTTAAAGTCGATTTCGAGAAGAAAAAGGTATAATACACTGGTGAGCACTCACACAGACTCAAAACCAGAGCTAGAGACAGAGCCAGACAGAGCTTGTGGTAGGCCTACAGTTTTGGATGTTGGAATTAGCTGCTTGGCTTTAATTATGAAACTTGTTCAGATTATTTACCCTAAGTACAGTGAAAATGATTCAGATAGTAATGAACATTTGCGATAGTAATGAAGTTTTTCGATTTTTATCAATTTAAATTGCTTATTAATAAATAAAAAAATAAGAATTAATATTTATTGACATCGAAAATCGTTATTATTTATGATAAATTATTAAAATGCATAAGATTTTTTAAGATTCTTCAGATTAATTAAGTTTCGAAGATATTAGGATTGCTGGAATCATTCAAGAAAACATTTATCAAGAAACCTGAACGAACATCGCTGCAACAAGAAAATAAACAATATTTTGTTTAAGTGTATTTGTAATAAACAAAAAGGCATGCAAAGAAATAGAAATAAAACGAATACTTGATTGACTGATGGCAATTTAAATCGTTATACCCAAAACTCTTAATTGTACCTGTGTGTCGACCGGGAACCAATCGTATAAAATCGGTGTGCGGTGCCTGACGACTATCGCCGATCGTATCGCCCACCACTGCCACCATTTTGTATGGAGAAATCAAAAGCGCCCCTAGCGGATTCTTCAAGAAGCATGAGTAGCGATTGCGAGACGGTGACGTGTCCACGTCAGCTGGTGTACGATTGGTTCCCGGTTGACACACAGTTGATATAATTTTAAGTTATGAAAGTTGAAATTGCCAAATTGACTGGGTTGTTTGGGTTAAATTAGCTCAATCAAATTGTGCTTCTTTTTTCAGGGCCATTGTTCACCAAAACTCGTAAGGGTTCCATTAAGATCATTGTTGGAGACTATTCGTTTACGAAACAGATGACCAGAGGCATTAAGACCCGTTGGCGATGTGTAAAGCATGGTATGTTATGCACAGCGACCATTTACACTATGGTAGATGATAACGAATTAAAAATAATCAAATTAAATAATAATCATAATCATTAGTAGCTATTAGAATTTATTATTGTACAGTTTCCTTTTAAGTTATAGTTACTCAAAGCTAAGCACTCACTAAATCTATATTGGCTTGTTACACTAAGCACTGCACCACTAAAAGTCCAGGGAAGTACTACCACCATGTCTATTTCTGTAGTACTTAATAGTAGAGCTCTTTGTGAAGGGCTCGTCCGGGGAAGTACTACCACCATGCCTATTTCTGTCGTGAAGCAGCATTGCTGTATTTCGGTATGAAGGGTGTGGGTGCCGGTGAAATTACTGGCACGTGAGGCTGAAAATCTGTATGCCTCAGCTGATGGACACAGGGCATTGCATCGTAGGGCACGTTCCTGACGTGCGTGATCTCCGAGGCAATGCTTTGTTATTAGCGATGGTTACCACTTAACATCAGGTGGGCCATTTGCTTGTTCCATCAGCTAGTTGAATAAAAAAAACATGGTAGATCACAGGCAGCTCCCGAGTTTTTCCCTCTCGTTTCATAAGTCAGCTGTGTGTCCGTACGAAACAACAGACATTTAACTCTGTAAAAATCATGTTTTTTTGTTTATGTATGTATAATACATCAATATTATACACATAAATACTTCCATATTTTCCTGAACACTACAATTATAAATATTCTTAAAAACCTAAAATAAAATACATTCTTAAAATATGAAGTTTTTATTTTTATGAAATAGTTTACCTTTACATCAGGTGGGCCATATGATTGTTCCATCAGCTAGTTAAATAAAAAAAAAAAAAAAAAAAAAAAAAACCTTTAAGAGTACATTTATTTAAGGATACCGATTACCTATTCTTATTCACAGGACCAATGTTTGATAAAACATCTCGTGGTTACACAACCATCTGTATCGGAGCATACACTTTTACCAAACAATGGACCACAGGCGTCAAGAGCCGTTGGCAATGTGAACAGCAAGCCTTCGCATGCAGAGCGTGTATTTACACTAAGGACGTTAATAATGATTTAAAAATAATCAAATTAAATAATAATCATAACCATAAATAGCTACTAGCGGCCGCCCGCGGCTCCGCTCGCCCCGTTTCCGTTCCTGTTACTTTTTTGGAATAAAAAGGTTTTATATCCGACTCCTGGTTGTAAGCTACCTCCCCACCAATTATCGACCAAATCGGTTAAGCCGTTCTTTAGTTATAAATAGTGTAACTAACACGACTTTCTTTTATATAAAAAGAATTATTTTCATAATACATTTTCTTAAAAATACACTGTTTTTTATTTTTTATAAATTTTGTACGCAGATAACTTATTAGTTATTTTAGTAGTTATAGTACGATTACCTATACCTATTTACAGGACCAGTGTTTGGTGAAAGCCCTCGTGGTCACACCACCATCTGTGTTGGAGGATATACGTTTACCAAACAGCGGACCAGAGGCATCAAAAGCCGCTGGCGATGCATTAAGCAACGTACTCTCTGTTGCCGCGCATGCCTGTACACTTTAGAGGATAATAATAATTGTAGAATCATCAAAATTTGTTATGAGCATAACCATTCTTTTTAAAATAAAAATCTGCAATAATTGGCAGTAGGTATGTACTATCGGTTTTTATAGCCATGAACGGAAGTGTTCCACTTCTTGTTCATGTGCAACCTAACTGACGTCACCTTAATCATCTGCAATAGATGTTACAGGCCAATGATGATGACAGTAAAAGAACTATATATTATGTTTATTTTCTTTACTGCTGTTAATTCTATTTAAATGTTAAAATAAAAATATGACAAATACAAATATTGTCGCATTCATTAGTCCTGGCACTTTTTCTTTTCTTCGTTAATGGCATCTGGTCCGTCATTCAACACACAATTTTGCCAGTGTCAAGTGAATTTACCCCCATCATTCATAATGCCACACACTTTTAGCGGCGCGCTAAAAGTCAGGCCGTTGGCGGTGCGGCAAGGACCAATACCCCTATCGGGAACCAATCGTATGAAATCGGTGTGCGGTGCCTGACGCATATCGCCGATCGTATCTGCCACCATTTGTATGGAGAAACCAAAAGCGCCCCTAGCGGATTCTTCAAGAAGCATGAATAGCGATTGCGAGACGGTGACGTGTCCACGTTAGCTGGTGCACGATTGGTTTCCAGTAGGAGTACAGTACTAAATTATAAAGCACATTACGAGTAAACGATAGTATTGATTGTTACATTTTACACACTGGTTTCGTTTGTGTAGCAGTAGATTTTGTTAGATTAGTACTATTATCTATTTTGCAGAGCCAGTATTTGATAAAACCTCCAGAGGTTTTTTTCAGTTGCGCGCGGTGCATTGTTTCGAGCGCACGTATTTACGATCGATTACAACTAGAGTATTTACCTACTTATTGCGGGTTCGTCCCGCTATTATCAAGTGACTATGAATGCGAATAGTTTGTGTGAGTTTGAATCAATGTCGGATAAAAGTGATGCTGAAGTTATACAGGAATGTGAACAAGAATTGCAGGCGATGGCAAATTGGGATGAATTATTACAAGCCGGCCCTAGTGGCACACAGCAGCTAAGTATTCAGAATAATGTCTTTGGAGAGAAGAGAACAAGAGAAAAGAGTGATGGAAGTAGTGAAGAAGGATTTACTACGGTTACAAGAAGAAAACCAAAAAGATTAGTTAGAAGCGAGTCAGCGGATAATTTGTTTGCACAAACTTCAACACGAGCAACAGTAGGTAGTGTGAGCACGGGGGATAAATATGAAGTTTGCTTGACGTCACAACAAATACTGCCCAAACAGATGGCTTTAGCTAAATTTCTACGAAATGCAAATATTAACAATATCATAGGGATCAAATATAAAAGCCCATACAAGGTGATTGTTCACTTTGACGACAAGGAACAGGCTGAAAAACTAATCGGTTGTCAGAATTTTTTGGCGGAAGGCGTCCGTGCCCAATTCACCGATCAAGGTAACCTATCGTACGGCCTTATCAGAGGCGTAGATTTAGAGATGAGCGATAACGAGGTAATGGAAACATTGAATAGTGATGTACACATTATTTCGATTAAGAGATTGAGGCGAATGGATATTGATGGAAAATGGATTGATAGTGAAACGATTAGAGTATGTTTTAAGAGTCCTACTTGTCCGAGCTTCGTATCAGCTTTTGGTTGTAGATTTTCTGTGGAACGCTTTGTTTTTCCCGTAACACAATGCTCAGGATGCTGGAAGTTCGGACACCAAAAAAGGTTTTGTCCATCAGGCAGGTCTCTTTGCCCTAAATGTGGTGGTGCACATGACAATTGTGAGGTGGAAGACTATACTTGTGTGAACTGTAAAGGACCTCACATGGCATTAGATAAAATATGCCCATTTTTCATGAAAGAGAAGAAGATACGTATTATTATGAGCCAAGAAAATCTTACCTATAAGAAAGCTTTAGAATTATATTTGTCACAAAAGAAAACAAATGAAGAATTACGTCAGCAGGAATTTCCACCTCTTAAAGAAGTAAATAGGTTTGCTGTCCTTACTGAATTTCCCCTTAAAATGAGTGAAGTTTTAAAGAAAAATAATGAGAAACAGACGGATGAAAAAACCACAGGGACACACAAAACGGTACCGAAACAGTGTAAAAGTAAGAAGCCTAAGCCAGCTATGACACAAAATGTTCCAATGGAAGAAGATATGAAGGATGATCGAAATAATACACAAACACAACAATCAGAAGAAGAGGAAGAAAACACAAAAAGAAAGAAGGAAAGAAAATTTGAATGGAGGAAAATATTTAATAGAATAAAAGATGTGATGTTGTCTGAAATTATATTAGAAGAAAAAATTATGTTGGTGCTGAAGGTTATATTTGAAGAAATTAAGTCATTTGTGTTCTACATTATTGCTGATGGAGATATATTCAAAAGAATGCTGAGCCTGCTTAGCATTCATAATGGATAGCACAAATAAAGATTTTGGAATCAATATCGTTCAGTGGAACTGTCAAAGTGTTAGGCCTAAATTAGAAAGTTTCGAGAACATATTACATCAGGAAAAGATTCATATAGCTATATTAAGTGAGACCTGGTTAGATGCTGATAGTAGGTTAACTATAAGTGGGTACAATATATACCGACAAGACAGAAGTGACTCTTATGGTGGGGTTGCTATTATAATACATAAGTCCTTACAATCACATTCTTGTCCTATTAATTTATCAAATGTAGGTATGGAAGTAATTTATGTTAAAATTTTAAATTGTCTCAGTTTAGAAAACATTATATCCTTATATTGTCCATCATCTGTTGTTACACGTCAATCTGACTGGGACACTCTTTTTTCAATTGTTTCGAGTAAAACATTAATAGCAGGTGACTTTAATGGTCACCACACTAATTGGTCGTATAAAACAGACACAAGAGGCACTCAGATATTAGATTCATCTTGGGAAAATAATTTCATTTATCTCAATAATGGTGGTCATACTAGAGTTAAATTGGTAAATGGATCTTTTCAGAAATCATCACCGGATGTAACATTTACATCATCAGACATAGCCTTAAAATTCAGTTGGTCAATATTGAATGAAAATTTAGGTAGTGATCATCTTATGATTAAATTATCCCTTACGTATAAAAATAAACTAGAATATATAAAAAAACGTAATTTCAAAAAAGCTGATTGGACTAAGTATACTGATGACCTTTTAAAATCATTTGCCGAATCCTATACACAAAACAGTACAAATTATAATATACAAGAGTTGTATGATTATTTCGAAGAAAACATTAACTTATCAGCTAACAATAATATACCTTTTATAAAATGTTGTAATAGTCCAACTGACAAATTTAAACCTAAAGAATATTGGAACGCATCACTATCGAAAGCAGTGGGAGAACGTAGATTAGCACTTAGTACTTTTCGTAGGAACCCTACACCTAACAATTTGAAAAAACTGGAAGAGAAAGTCGGTGAGGCTAGTACACTTATTAAAAAAGCTAAGTCCAACAGTTGGAGAAACTTTTGCAGTAGTATTAATGAAACCACTTCAGTTTCGGATATGTGGCGAAAAATGCGATGGTTTAAAGGATATCGTCAATCAAAGCTGTTTGGGGGGGATGATAAGCAACAGGAACTTCTACGTTCTCTGGCACCTGATTCTGTTTTAAATGTGAGGCCGGATTTTCGTTCTCGTAATGACCTACTAGAGCTGCCCTTTACTATGCAAGAAATGTTAAACTGTTTAAAGAAAAAAGATACTGCTCCTGGGAACGATGACATCACATACTCAATGATTTATTACTTACCTAATGTGGGAAAAATGATTTTGCTTCATATCTATAACACAATCCTTACTTCAGGTATCTTACCACGTCAATGGCGAACAATACTCGTTATCCCAATACCTAAGGCCAACTCCACGCCAACTAACATAAACTCTGAACAAAAGCTGAGACCAATATCACTCATTTCTTGTTTATGTAAGATTCTACATACTATGATTTGCAGAAGGTTAGAATGGTATACAGAGAAACAAGGTATATTTTCACCTTATACATCTGGATTTCGAAGAGGCCAGTCGTGTATTGATTGTTTAGCTCAACTTATAACTCACATACAAACAGGTTTTTCTAATAACATTCCTACAGTCGCTTGTTTTCTTGATATCGAAAATGCTTATAATAATGTTTTGATCGAAAAAGTAGTAGGTACACTTGATGAACTTAATGTTGGTTTTAAAATTTGTAATTATATTTGGTCATTTTTGAGTGATAGATGTCTTATGGTTAAAAATAATAAAAACGTTTATACTAGATGGACCACTAGGGGTTTGGCTCAAGGGGATCCAATGTCCCCCTTGTTATTTAACCTAGCAACATACAAGATATGCCGGCAGCTTGAGAATACGGTTAAGGTTGCCCAATATGCTGATGATTTTGTATTTTATGTAAGCCATAAAAACCTGAATGTTTGTGAACAGTCTTTACAAAGTGCTCTTGTAACTATGGTGGAATTGCTTGGTGAATTGGGACTTGAGCTATCGGATAAGAAATCGATGTTATGTATTTTCAGTAGGGGGCGAAGAAAAAACCTAATTAATGTTAAGGTACACGGTCAGACAATCAAACAAGTTGAAAATGTTCGCTATTTGGGTATGTGGCTAGATAGATCACTGTTATGGAATAGACATGTAAAAGAAGTAACTGAAAAAACCTCTAGATATTTGAACATGTTAAAAGTGTTAGCTGGACCCTCGTGGGGTGTACACCCAAAGTATCTGCGGACGCTATATATTTCACTGATACGAAGTAGGATTGATTTCGGTTGCTTTTTATATGACACTAGTGCAAAAACCTATTTATATAAACTAGAAAAGGTTCAAAATCAGGCACTTAGAATAATTGGTGGATTTATAAAAAGTACGCCTATACATGTAATGGAGAGTGAAGTGTGTTTACAACCGTTATTTATCAGGAGGTTATATTTGGCATATAAGTTTTGTTTAAAAAATATGTCGTGTAAAAATAATGTAACATTGCAGTTTCTTGATGACCTTTATTCTGTCAGACACATCCGATATTGGCAAAATAAAAAAGAACCATTACTTATAACAGTCTACGATAACAGTAAAGATTTTAAAATTCATTCTTCTAAACCACTTGACATATTTTCATTAGACATTTGGATAACATACATAAACATGGAAGGGGTAATTAATTGCAATTTAGAAAGTGTAAAAGGTGCTAAGAGAAGTCATGAAGTTAACTCACTTAAATTTGATATTATAAAGGAATTACAAGAAAAGTATCATGGGAGGCAAAAATATTTCACTGACGGGTCAAAAAGCGAGGTCGGTCAGGGAGCTGCTTATTACAACATAAGCAGTGGTCGAAGTCAAATGTGTAAAATACAGTCTAATGTGTCCATAATGACATTGGAGCTCATTGCAATTTCAGAAGCTATTAACTCGGTTATTATTAATGCTGATAGTCAGCAGATCGTTATTTTTACAGATAGCAAGAGTGCATTGCAACATTTAGCTCGATGCGCTTCTGGTATCAGAGGTGTATCGATAGCTTATTCAATTTTAAATAAAATTTATAGTTTCTCGTCCACTAACATAGATTTGAAGTTGCAATGGGTTCCATCTCATATAGGTTTAAGAGGTAACGAAGAGGCTGATCGATTGGCAAAATTGGCAGTGGCAGAAGGAGTCGAATTTTTAATAGAACCAAATTATACAGAACACATGTTTAAAAGTAGAAATGGTTGCTATGATAAATTTAAAGAATATTTCGATGAAAGGAGTAAAGAGAAAGGAATTTGGTATAAAACTATTCAGTGTCAGCCTCTTCGGGCACCATGGTTCATAAGCGGAAAATGTAATAGGTCTCACATTGTGTTTATGCATAGAATACGTTCTGGTCACTATCCATCAAGGAAGTTCGGGTACCTCATGAAAAAAGTTGATTCCCCAAATTGTGAGGTATGTGGAGCATTAGATGATGTGCACCACCTCCTGATGGATTGTGAGAAATATAAAGAGGGTAGGAGATCAATGATGCAAGAGTTACAATTAGGTAGGTACGATGTAGGTGCTTTTCATTGTGTTTTGTCTAATCCTTCCTCAGAGGCCGCTAAATTATTAGCGAATACTTTTTTGCATAGTTGATTAACAACCCTTTTTAATGTAGATTAAGTCTGTGTAGATAATATAAGTTTAGGGTACAATGGGACTGGCATGCCATGTAGGTAAAAGTCCCTAATAAATTTAAGAATAAAAAAAAAAAAAAAAAAAAAAAAAAACCATTCTTTTTAAAATAAAAATCTGCAATAATTGGCAGTAGGTATGTACTATCGGTTTTTATAGCCATGAACGGAAGTGTTCCACTTCTTGTTCATGTGCAACCTAACTGACGTCACCTTAATCATCTGCAATAGATGTTACAGGCCAATGATGATGACAGTAAAAGAACTATATATTATGTTTATTTTCTTTACTGCTGTTAATTCTATTTAAATGTTAAAATAAAAATATGACAAATACAAATATTGTCGCATTCATTAGTCCTGGCACTTTTTCTTTTCTTCGTTAATGGCATCTGGTCCGTCATTCAACACACAATTTTGCCAGTGTCAAGTGAATTTACCCCCATCATTCATAATGCCACACACTTTTAGCGGCGCGCTAAAAGTCAGGCCGTTGGCGGTGCGGCAAGGACCAATACCCCTATCGGGAACCAATCGTATGAAATCGGTGTGCGGTGCCTGACGCATATCGCCGATCGTATCTGCCACCATTTGTATGGAGAAACCAAAAGCGCCCCTAGCGGATTCTTCAAGAAGCATGAATAGCGATTGCGAGACGGTGACGTGTCCACGTTAGCTGGTGCACGATTGGTTTCCAGTAGGAGTACAGTACTAAATTATAAAGCACATTACGAGTAAACGATAGTATTGATTGTTACATTTTACACACTGGTTTCGTTTGTGTAGCAGTAGATTTTGTTAGATTAGTACTATTATCTATTTTGCAGAGCCAGTATTTGATAAAACCTCCAGAGGTAACATCATGATCCGGGTAGGAGAGTACAAGTTTACCCGACACAAGACTATGGGGTTAAAAACCCGATGGCGTTGTATGTTTTGACTGGCCTCTAGCTCAGTTGGTAGTAGCTCTGCCTTCTGCGCCATAGGTCGTGGGTTCGATCCCCACCGAAAACAAATATTTGTGTGGTGAACATAAATGTTTGTTCTCTGTCTGGGTGTTATATTGTATTCTAAGTATGTATTTACAAAAAAAAAAATGTATTCAAGTATTATATCAGCTATCTGGTTCCCATATTACAAGCTCTGCTTAGTTTGGGGCTGGGTAGTGTTGTGTGAATTGTCCACAATATTTATATTTATTTTATATTTATGAAAAACACCACGATCGGATGCAGCGCGACTATACACACAATTGACCATGAAAATGAAGATTTTGCTATAATCAAATCTAATTTTAACCATAATCATTAAGCAGGACAGTTTTACAAAGATAACTCAGACCAGAGAACTGACTGGCCTCTCAGCTCAGTTGGTAGTAGCTCTGCGCTTCTGTGCCGTAGGTCGTGGGTTCGATCCCCACCGAGAACAAATATTTGTGTGGTAAACGCAGATATTTGTCCTCTGTCTGGGTGTTATATTGTATTCTAAGAATGTATTTACAAAAAAAAAGTATGTATGTATTATATCAGCTATCTGGTTTCCATAGTACAAGCTCTGCTTAGTTTGGGGCTAGATAGTGTTGTGTGAATTGTCTATAATATTAATTTCTTATTTATTTATTTATAAAAGTTGCTAGCGTTTTTACCTGAGTAAAATTACCAGACTGAATGATCTACAAACTTCTGTAGCAGATTATTTAGCAAGAGGCCAATCAACAATCAAAATATGCGATTTTCTATCGCACGCAGCTTAGTTCTACAATTCCTGATACTTTTCAGGAATCTTATAAGGACTAAGAAAATCTCACTGAGTTTAATTCATATAGCGCAGATAAAAGTGACCGGTATTTAGATGTCGTTTTTAAAACCTTTCAAAAGCATTACACACATTATTTTTTATAATAATACTAGTGGCCGCCCGCGGCTTCGCTCGCCCGTTCCCGTAAGGCCCCGTTCCCGTTGCTTTTTCGGGATAAAAAGTATCCTATGTCCTTCTCCCGGTTCTAAGCTACCTCCCCACAAATTTTCTGCCAAATCTGTTCAGCCGTTCTTGAGTTATAAATGGTGTAACTAACACGACTTTCTTTTATAAATATAGATTTGTTTTAGAAGAGTGAAACGACAGAATATTCACTGTCATGAATAATATCGAATTATAGGCCTAGAAAGCGTTGGCGAGACGACCTGGACGCCTTCGACAAGCAATGGTGGGAAGAGGCTCAGATTAGAGGGAACTGGAAGACTTTGGGAGAGGGCTTTGCACAGCAGTGGGAGGATGTAGGCTAAAATTAAATGCGGAAATTACTATAAAGTTCAAAAACATGTGTCAAGTGCACCAAAAGAGCCTCTTTAAGGCGCACCTAAAATCCTTTCACCACGCTGTTTAAAAGATTAGGTAACACGATCAGAAGAAGATGATTTAATACTGGTAAAAGGCTTTTGTACTAACTAAATATTTTTTCAGGTATTGTCTTCACAAAATCTTTGCAAGGATACCCTATAATCATGGCATCGGGGTTCAGGTTTCGAAAGAATCAGACCCAATCTGGTAAAGTACATTGGCGCTGCTCCACGCGTAGCCAAGGATGTCGTGCTATTATACACACAGTAGGCGATGCTATAGTAAAGATATATAATGTACATAATCATTCTTTGCCGATTAAACTTAGTCGTAAGTAACTTTACTGCACTGGTGGGCTAGGGGTAGCGGCCCCGCCTTCAGATCCTAAGGTCGTGGGTTCAAATCCAGTCGTGTACCAATGAGTTTTTCTGCCCAAAAATGTATATACACTATGCCAGTGCTCTCAAACGGTGAAGGAAAACATCGTGAGGAAACCGCCATGTCGTAGAACCTAAATATGTAGTTAGAAAATATATGATAAGTGCATGAAAAAAACCTCTTTGAGGCGCACTTAAAATCCTTTCACCACACTTGGTTCAAAAGAACCAGTGATCAAATATAACGGTGAAACCCTATACTGATCTGGGTAATAAATGTTAATTATGTCTTTATAAGCTGTTGATTTTCTAATAAATTATAATTAGGGTTGGGTAGTTTAAACGTATAAAGTTATCTAGTGTTTTGTTTTAGTTAGTGTAGTAGTTCTTTCTCAAAACTGTTTTGTGTATTAATCTTCTTAGCAGTTCATAAAACAAATTTTTAGAACTATTGACCGGGCCTTTTTTGTAAACAGATCCTTCAGGTACTCCTCGGCTGAACATAAGTGAGTTATAAATAAATTAATTGGCATTAAATATTGGAGCAAAGGTCAATGGGCAAATAGTAGGTATGGGAGAAAAACCCACGACGGACAGAAATGATATTTTGAGGAAATTTAGATAAATGTCTCTAGTTTATCATGGCAAGGGTCGCTTTCTTGTGGATTGTGGGAATATTGAAAAAAAAAATATTCATATATTTTACATTATTTATTCCGCGTGATCAATATCTATTAGAATTTCATCTAAAAATACAGCAGGAGCTTCAATTTCTTGCTGGTGCCTAGCCCAAGATAAAAAATAAACTATACTGGCAATATGCGCGCAGCTCCCGACGGTACGGCGGCCGTGTATGCACGAGCAGTAGTAATCTTCAACACATTGTCTTCCTTGTCTCGCTGGGTTTATTAAAATATATGTGTAGTATTGTCGCGCTCGATTAGTATTCGATGCTCGTAAATATCCAGGAATTGTAAGTACACCTTGACCCTCGACTGTTATTCCTTGATGAACTTGATCATGTGGCTGCTCTTGTACATGCTGATTGTGCACAGCTCGATCGCATCTTTGCCAGCAAGGATGACATATTGATCTTGTACCATCAAAAGGAATCTGAAATAAGTAAAATATAACATTTATTGTTTGTTATCTACGAGACGAGACATTGATTCTCGCAATATACCTATCCGCTGGCCAACGATTACGATAGATAGCTTGTTACATTTTATTTGAATCAATACAGTCTCACGTGGTTGAATAAAATATATATATGCATAAAATATTTCAGTAAAATACTGCGTTTAGGATGGACAAAACTAACAGAGCATGTTCATACATAACTTACCTCGCGTGGTATTATTTCTTGTAACAAAAACACTGCGTGATTCCGATATATTTCTAAAAACAGTGCTGTAAGGATGTGTTTTCTGCGACGTAACACAGATCTATCACACATTACACAATTATTAAGAATATCCATATCAAAGAAATTCCAAACAAATGGCATATAATCAGGTCCAGTAAACTAAACATGCTTATGTGGGTAGTTTATAAAAACAAACGATAACCGATAAACGCACAGATCAAAACGAAGTTAGGCGACACGAACGAAACAATGCGCCAGCGCAACGAGCGAGACGCGACCTACTGTGTGAGAGAGAAGGAGCGAACGTATACATGCCAATTTGATCACGCAGGACGTACATGCACTTGCCAAATCCTTTTAGTAGCTATTTAACAGAACGAATACTTATATTTAATGGTAGTAAAATATATTTTTTAATAAATATATATTTTGTTCAAACTTTGTTCTCCCGTGGAATCTAAATAAAATATTATGTTTAATGCTAAGTGAATTTATACTCTTTCATTTTATATCATTTTCATTCATGTCCGCAACCGGGTCGGATTGCGCCCAATGACCTTTCACTTATCACAGCCCAGATGGAAAGTCCCCTAACTAAGTAAAGTTATTTTTTGTATATTATCATTTTTTTCCGATTACAGATTTTATAGAAATCATTAGATCACAACGGGGTCATCCTATCATTCTCGCCTCGGGGTACAGATTCTCAAAGAAACAAGTGCGTGGACTCAAAACCCATTGGAAATGTGCCACTCACGCAATAAATGGTTGCCGCGCTATTTTACACACCTTGCATGATATGACCCTCCTTAAGTACCATAATGTTCATAATCATTGATATGTTTTTGAAATGAAATATATTATTATGAAGTACCTACCTGTCGGTTATTTGTGAAAAACCATGGTTTCAAGTTCTTGGACTTAATACCTCACGAAACGCATTGACATGCACTTATGTCGCTTCATTGGTAGATAAAAAAAATAAAGATTGGGTAGATAAAATAATTGAAATTAACGTTTGCTTGTTATTACAGATATAAAAAGTAGCCCAAAACACGATGGTCCTATCATCGCTGTAGGAGGATACAAATTCATAAAGAAACAAGTACGAGGGCTAAAAACTCATTGGATATGTTCCACTCACGAGAAAAAGGGCTGCCGTGCGGTTTTACACACTTTGCAAGATATTACCATCCTCAAGTGTCACAATGTTCACAATCACTGACATAGTTTTTGTAATTTAATAAAAAAAATTGTAAAATATGGTTCTAACGTCTTGGACGAGCATATCACACATTTTTGCATGCTGGGTTTTTCTGGATAAGTGTGTGAATCTATACTTAATTCTAAAATGTGCCATGCTTGTTATAGTTATAATGGCGTTATTATAATTGCGCCGTGTGAACATGGTATTTACTGGAAAACTTTGGCAGAAATGCCTATATATGGCAGGCTATCCTTTTGCAGGTGTTTTTTCTGAGAGATAATTAATAAGATCAAATAACAAACAAATTATTCGTTTCGCCTTATATAAAAGCGCTTGATAAAATCGCGTGAAAACATTAGTTATGTTAAGTGACTGTTTTAGTTTCTCAAATGATTGTCTGCATAACCTATAGAAAAAAAATATTCACTGTGAGTTATATTACATTTAAAAGATTGAGTGACTGGATTACAACCCACCTGGTGGTAAGTGGTTATTTTCGCCCATGACAGTGTCAAACGGGTAATATACGCGATAAATAACCGTGTAACAGTTTATATATGTTTTATGATCGCGAAAGTTTAAAAAGTACTAGTGTCAATAATGCCTACCCGTAAAGAAGTCTTACCTTGATGAAGCTAAGGTGGTTCCACAGATCTTCCAAAAACGGGTTTTACTACTATTAAGTACTTATTTTATGCTAAAGACTAGCGGCCGCCCGCGGCTTCGCTCGCTCCGTTACCGTTCCCGTTACTCGGATCGTTTCGGGATAAAAAGTATTGTTATTTTTTCTCCTAGTTCTAAGTTACCTCCGCACCAATTTTCAGCCAAATCGGTTGAGCCGTTCTTGAGTTATAAATAGTGTAACTAATACAACTTTTTTTATAAATATAAAATATAGGTAATAATATAACGGTGAAACCCTATAATAATCTGTGGTTAATTTCTAATAAAAATTATAATAAGGGTTGGGTATTTTATAAGTATAAAGTAAACTAGTGTTTTGTTTTAGTACCTAGTTCTTTCGCAAAATTGTTTTGAGAATCTTTTTAGTAGTTTATTAAACAAATTTTTAGACCTATTGACCGGACCTTTTTTGTAAACAGATCCTTCAGGTACTCCTCGGCTGAACATAAATTATAGAAGCAGAGTTATAAATAAATAAATTGGCAATAAATATTGGCGCAAATTTCACATATCACAGTCCCTAGCTAAGTAAAGCTCATTTTTAGGGTTCCGTAGCCAAATGGCAAAAATGGAACCCTTGTAGATTCGTCATGTCTGTTTGTCTGTCTGTCCGTCCGTATGTCACAGCCACTTTTCTTCTCAAAACCCATTTGATATGTGCCACTTACGCAAAAAAAAGTTGCCGTGCTATTTTACACACATAACACAATATGATTCTCCTCAAGTACCAATATTCATAATAATTGATATAGTTTTTCAAATGAAATATATTGAGTATGAATATTTGAGAAAAACATAAGTTCTTGGACTTAATACCTAACGAAACGCGTTGGCATGCAATTATGTAGCTTCATTGGTAAATAGGGTAGATAATACAATTAAAATTAACTTTTACTACTACTTTTACTACTACTTTAATTTAGCCTTGCTATCCATCCAATAATTCAACGTCTCCAATCCAAGCTCAATGTTTGGTATTTGGATGACGGAACACTAGGTGGTGATGTGGACACAGTTTTTGACGATCTAAAACTCATCACAGATGAATTTCGACATATAGGTTTAGAATTAAATTTTTCAAAGTGCGAACTATTTATTTCCGACACTTTTGTGGACAAAAATTATGTCATTAATAAATTTAATAGTTTGGCTCCAAACATTACAATTGTAGATAAGTGTTCACTTCGACTCCTTGGTTCACCAATTCTTGATGAGTCCTTTCCGGCATTTGTAGATGAGAAAATTCAAAATTTTAACAGAACTTCGGACAGATTACTCAAAATTAATAGCCATATGGCTTTTACAATTATTCGGTTTTGTCTGTTTGTGCCTAAATTTACCTATACTTTAAGATGTTGTCAACTGTGGAAACACAGTGAGCTGGTGGAAGGCTTAGACAACATTCTAAAGACTACTTTATCATCGGTTTTGAATATTTCCTTGGATGACAGGGCATGGTCGCAGGCCTCCCTGCCTGTCAAATTGGGAGGCTTAGGTATTCGCAAAATTTCGAGTGTAGCCCTACCAGCTTTCTTGTCTTCTGTCTATAGCACTAGCTCTTTGGTTAAACAAATTCTATCTCAGTCTTTTTCGGTTACATCTGGTATTACTCTCCAAATTTCGTATCTAGACGAAGCTCGAAATGCTTGGCATAGTGCATGTCCCAATACTGCTCCCCCCAAATCTCTTTCGTCTCAACAGCAATGGGACGGGCCTCTGTGTGAGTTGACACGGAATTGTCTGTTACAAACGTGTTCCAGCTCTGCAGATTGTGCCCGTCTTCTTGCTGTTTCCAAATTGGAGTCAGGTTATTGGTTACAAGCTCTTCCTTCATGTAACACTGGTACTTTAATGGATCCCGTCACGTTCCGTATTGCAACCTGCTTACGGTTGGGTGCGCCGTGCTGCGCACCTCATCGGTGCCAGTGCGGTACTGCAGTCGATCAGCTTGGGCACCACGGATTATCGTGTTCTAGGGCCGCCGGTCGGATATCTCGTCACGCCAGCCTTAACGACGTCATTCGACGGGCCTTTACAACCGTCAACGTACCAGCCATTCTCGAACCGAATGGTCTGTTGCGTGACGATGGTAAGCGGCCTGACGGTATGACGCTTGTTCCTTGGGAGTTGGGGAGGCCACTTGTGTGGGATGCTACGTGTGTCGACACACTTGCGCCTTCTCATCTGCCAAGGACATCCGTTGTGGCGGGCGCGGCGGCAGATCTGGCCGAGGATCTCAAGAGGCGCAAATATGCAGGTCTCGACAGAGCCTACTTATTTGCTCCTCTTGGGGTTGAGACTCTGGGTCCGTGGGGAACCGAGGCCTCGCGGGTCTTCAAAATTTTGTCTAGGCGACTGATCGAGGCGACGCGTGACCCAAGAGCTGGTGGGTATCTGGCGCAGCGTATAAGCATTGCTATTCAGCGTGGCAATGCCGCCAGCGTCTTGGGGACGCTTCCGTCTGGCACTGATTTGGATCAGTTGAGCTATCTCTAGATCGTTTGTAACGATCTGCAGATAGCTCAACTGTTTCTTGTGTATTTTGTACATTTTGTAAATATTTGTTTAATTGTAAGTTTCTTTGTGTAAATAAAATTACTTTTACTTGTTATTACAGATATAAAAAGCAGTAGCTCAAAATACGGTGGTCCTATCATCGTTGTAGGAGGATACAGATTCTTAAAGAAACAAGTACGAGGGCTAAAAATTCATTGGAAATGTTCCACTCACGAGAAAAGGGGCTGCCGCGCTGTCTTACACACTTTACAAGATATGACCATCCTCAAGTGTCATAATGTTCATAATCACTGACATAGTTTTTGTAAATTAAAAAAAATTGGAAAATATGATTCTAACGTCTTGGACGAGCATATCTCACATTTTTGCATGCTGGGTTTTTGCAGGCTGGCTAAGTGTATACTTAATTTCTAAAATGTACCATGCTTTAAGCAATTAAATTGTTTCATTTCATTTTATAGGAAAAACTAAGTAAATTTAGGTATGGTAGTGGTAGGGCATACGAGTAAATAATGAAATGCATGAAAGCGTTTGAGTAGATAAAGAATATTATTAACAAAATGATAACACAATAGAAATATACTTTAAACTGTTGTTACAGATGTAGAAATAAGTAGTTCAAAGAAAGGTGCTCCTGTCATCGTAGTATCTGGTTACAGATTCACTAAGAAACAAATTGCAGGACTCAAAACACATTGGAAATGTTCCACTCACGAGAAAAAGGGCTGCCGCGCTGTCTTGCACACTTTGCAAGATATGACAATTCTCAAGTGTTATAATGTTCATAATCATTGATATAGCTTTTCAAAAAATGGCAAAATATGGTTCTAACGTCTTGGACGTCTAATTCGTTATTTTGGATATCTCACATTCTTTACAAATTTCAGTCTTATACCAATTTGAACATTTTAGTATGCGGAATTGATACAACAGAGGGACTTTCCTTTAAGCTGCCTATACTAGATACCATTTTCAAACTCTGTACAAAAATTCAGCATTAAATAGGAGCAGTTGTTTAGTCACAAATGATTTTTTTAGTGTTGGCACCGTTTGAACACGTTCTGTCTTTCCTAATAGCTGCTTATGTCTATACGCATAGGTCATGCACCTTAAAACGATAAATCTGAATATAACCTTCGATGCGTCGTTGCCCCTCTGACGCAAGTCACAAGTAAAACCAAATATTTTTTGCTAAAAAGATGGCAGAGCAAATAAGGAAACAATAAATACACACACTTGCAATTTCATTACTAGAGTGACAATCATAGCAAAACATCCCGCGCGTAACAGAAATAGGTCAGTGTGTCGTTTTTGCATCTAAGATCCAGGGAAAACTAAGCAAAATTTCCCTGGCGCAACGTACGCGCTCGCTACCTAATGAGCCGGAACGCACAAAACTACCCACTATGACTTAACTATTAGATTATTTTTTAAGACTTTGTACACTTTATATTTATGACCTATCTTTACGCTGAAAGGCACACTACTTATTTGATTTATGCCATATTCGTCCCTAGAAAGTTCGGCCCACATGAAAAAATCTTCGTTTGTCCCACTAGGTATGCCTTACTCGGCCCATAATATATTTTATATCATAAAATCTTATTTCGTCCCACTTTTCAGCTCCACATTCGGCCCACGTTTTTTTATAGGCAAATTATAATTGATATAGTACAGTTGAAGCAATAAGTCTTTGCTTGACTTTTTAGACTTTAGAAAGTTTTCTCTGTAAGTGAATTTTTAATTCTCAAGAGAAATAAATATCTTTCAACCGTAAAATCAGGTATGGTAGTAGTAGGTAAGTAGGTAGGGTATCCTGTAGAAATCATGAAATTCATGATGCGCTTGAGTAGATAAAGAATATTATTAACAAAATGATAACACAATAAAAATATACTTTGAACTGTTGTTACAGATGTAGAAATAAGTAGTTCAAAGAAAGGTTCTCCTGTCATCGTTGTATCCGGTTACAGATTCACTAAGAAACAAATTGCAGGACCTAAAATTTATTGGAAATGTTCCACTCACGAGAAAAAAGGCTGCCGCGCGGTCTTACACACTTTGCAGGATATGTCTATCATCAAGTGCCATAATTTTCATAATCACTAACTTTTTAATGAAATAAAAAGTGTTTTTCGAAAAATAACTATGGTTTCATATAATAAATTAAGTTTTTGGAATACCAAACCACGCCACACTACATACCAACTTCACAAAACACATTTGTATGCTTTAAATGTCTTAGATATTATATAGCTGCTGGGCAAGCCTATTATCCATCTAAAATCCTGTCCCAGGCACTGTAGGTTCTCTTAAGTAGGGGCCTGAGTAGTGAGTAATCACCAGTTGCCCCTAATACGATATAAACCACCAACAATAGATGCAAAGGCATGTTGTTTTAGTGAGGGCATATCAAAATTATCAAGACACAATTTTAATTTGTTATTACAGAAATAGAAGTCAGAATGTCAAGACAGGGTGGTCTCATCATTATCGTATCAGGATACAAGTTCTTCAAAAAACAAGTTCGAGGAAATAAAATTCATTGGAGATGTGCTACTCACCGGGCACAGGGTTGTCGCGCAGTTATTCATACTTTACACGATCTGACTTTAATGAAATGTTATAATGTTCATAACCATTGACTTTATTTTTGAAATGAAGGTGTTCGGAATTATAATCATTTATTTTCATCATAACATGGTTTTAAATTCCTAAAATATTTTAATTGCGAAAATATTTCAATTCTTAAACATGCCATGAGGTCTCACATACTCGACAAAACAACTTGACAGGAGTATAAAATAGTTCATTTATATTTAAGTTGATTCAACATGATTTTATTACAGACATACAAATCACGACATCACAACGAGGGAATCCTGTCATTATAGTATCAGGATTCAGATTCAAGAAGAACCAAGTCTATGGAGTAAAAACTCATTGGAATTGTTCTACTCACTCGAAACAGGGCTGTCGCGCAATTTTACACACTTTGCACGATATGACCCTACTCAAATGTCATAATGTTCATAACCATTACATACCATGATATCTCACACGTATCTGAAAAAACCAATAATCGCGTAAAGTTTAGTAACTTATTTATTTAATCGGTGTAGGTAAGCAGGGCATTAACAAGAACAAGAGAAGTTTTATAATAAAATTACAATTAACGCTTTGATTAACTTTCGATTACCTACATAATGTTTATTCAATTGTGAGTGTACTCTTTTATACCGTAAAAAAATAAATATAATATAAACGTTCTAAAATGTTATCAATATAATCTTCGTACAAAAGGAAATTCATTTTATAATAATAGGTACCGGCTATATTTCTATTAATTTTACAAGAGTTTTACTGCAGGGTTGAGTGTTCATTTATATTTTAGTTCATTCTACATTATTGTTATTACAGACATACAAATCACGACATCACAACGAGGGAATCCCGTTATTATAGTATCAGGATTCAGATTCAAGAAACACCAAGTCCGAGGAGTAAAAACTCACTGGAATTGTTCTACTCACGCGAAACAGGGCTGCCGCGCAATTTTACACACTTTGCACGATATGACTCTAGTCAAATGTCATAATATTCATAATCATTACATACGATGATATCTGACACGTACCTGAAAAACCAAATAAACGCGTTAATTTTAGCAACTTATATATTTAATCGGTGCGGCATCATCAAAAACAAGAGACGTTTTATAATATAATTACAACGCTTTGATTAACTTTCTATTACATTATGTTTATTTACTGGTGATTTTACTGTTTTATACCGTAAATAAATAAATCGAATATAGTTCTAAAATATGATTATTAGAATCTTCGTAAAATAGAAAACTCATTTTATAATTATACCTATACCTTCTTGTGACTGGTAAAAATGAGGGAAGCTTTAGTTTGCCCAACAGTGGAACACTACGGGCTAGTAGTAATAATAATAATTATTATTGTACATACAATATTTTTAAGAGTCGTAATGGAGAGTTGAGTGTCGCATTTCTATTTTAGTCGATTAAACATGATTTTTATTGCAGACATACAAATTACGACATCACAACGAGGGAATCCCGTCATTATAGTATCAGGATTCAGATTCAAAAAGAGCCAAGTTAAAGGAGCTAAAACGTATTGGGTTTGTTCTTCTCCTTATAGGGCTCGAGGCTGTCGAGCTGTATTGCACACCCTCTCTGATATGACCATGCTCAAGTGTTACAATGTCCATAACCACTGAATTACACACCATATTATGTCATTAATATTAATTATATATTTTATGACCGATGTGTTCTTGATTTCAAAGTTTGTTGTATTTAACCTATTCATTTTTTTCGTCATGCCCTTGTCTGTATTTATGTCCTAAATCAAGCAGTGAAGTTCCAGTGTGGAGTAGCACCACACTGCTTTTATTATAACTTCACTGCTTTTATTATGTTCGTTTTGTATGTCTGCATTGATTGATAACTGATTGTATGGATCTTACAAAAAAACGGTACGCACCAAGCCGTGGTTTGCGCCGTGTGCGGTGCCTGACGCCTATCGCCGATCGTATCGCCCACTTCTGCCATAATTTTGTATGGAGAAACCAAAAGCGCCCCTAGCGGATTCTTCAAGAAGCATAAATAGCGATTGCGAGACGGTGACGTGTCCACGTCAGCTGGTGTACGATTGGTTCCCGGTAGGCCTACTGTTCTTCTCGGCTTGGTTGCGTGGAAGTGGCGCCTAGTCTCACCCCGCTTTAAGACGTTTGATTTGTTACCATTGTGTTGTGATACCATTTAATAAAAAAAAAAAAGATTTTTATTATGCCTCTTCCGCGCCGTCTCTTATTGCTATTATTTTATCCTACCCAATATCGTCTCACTGGTGCAAAGGTAAAAAACCGGTAACCAAGCCGTAGTTTCTTAGTAGTATCTTCCTCTTCTTCGTCAAAAGACTTCCCGTTATTTCTAATTTAATTTATTTTATTGCAGATATTACATTTACAACTTCACAGCGAGGTCGCCCGCTCATTCTAGTATCAGGATTCAGATTCGTTAAGAACCAAGTCCGAGGAGTTAAAACTCACTGGTGTTGTTCTACTCATAGATACCGAGGCTGCCGAGCTGTATTACATACTTTATCAGATATGACTATAGTCAAGTGTTATAATGTTCATAATCATTGAATTACAAACGAAGTATTCTCATCATATTATTTGCCTGATAAGTTGTTTTTTAAGACTAAAAATAGTTTCGTACCTAAAGTAGCGACACACTGCTCAAAGTTCGTGTCACTGTTCGTCATTAACTTCTGGTAAGAAATTGCAGTTGCTTAAACACTGATTCACTATTGTAAAACGCTTGTGAAGTATGGTTATGTCATGTCCGTGGTCAGTATTTCGTAGTTAGTCAGGGTCACAGTTAGTTACTACTTGTAACCTAATAGTTTCATTACCCTATGACTCCTCTATGACTTCTTTGTGGGTTTATTAATAATTCAATTAATTATAATTATTTTATTACAGACATACAAATTACGACATCTCAACGAGGGAATCCTGTCATTATAGTATCAGGATTCAGATTCATTAGGAACCAATTCCGAGGAGCTAAAACTTGCTGGTGTTGTGCTACTCATAGAGTCCGAGGCTGTCGAGCTGTATTACACACTTTATCAGATATGACTATAGTCAAGTGTTCTAATGTTCATAATCATTGAATTACGCACAAAGTAATGTCATCATATTATTTGCATCATATATTGATAAGTTGTTTTTTAAGACTAAAAATAGTTATGTTCTTAAAACTTAACCCCTTGAGCTCCACTTACAAACGTTACATATGTAACGACACGCTGCTCAAAGTTCGTGTCACTGTTCGTCATTACCTTGTGGTAAGAGATTGCAGTTGCTTAAACACTGATTCACTTTTGTAAAACGCTTGTAAAGTATGGGCGTTAATGTTATGTCGTGTCCGTGGTCAGTATTTCGTAGTTAGTCAGGGTCACAGTTAGTCACTACTTGTAACCTAATAGTTTCCTTACCCTTATACTGGGTAAACTTTTAGGGTTAATTTCTATCTTTTCTGTGTGGGTTTATTAATAATTTAATAATAATTTTATTACAGACATACAAATTACGACGTCTCAACGAGGGAATCCCGTCATTATAGTATCAGGATTCAGATTCATTAAGAACCGATTTCGAGGAGCTAAAACTTACTGGTGTTGTGCTACATATAGAGGCCGAGGCTGTCGAGCTGTATTACACACTTTGTCAGATATGACTATAGTCAAGTGTTATAATGTTCATAATCATTGAATTGCTCACTTATTGTAGTTTAAGCGGCCGCCCGCGGCTTCGCTTGCCCCGTTCCCGAAAATTTTGTATTATAAAGTATCCAATGTCCGTCTCCTGGATTTAAACTACCTCTCTACCAATTTTCAGCCGATTCTACTCAGCCGTTCTTGAGTTATAATATAAACACGACTTTCTCTTATACATCTTTTAAAACCATACATTTTACCTATATCTATTATAGATTTAGCCAGAGGTGACATTTTACTTCTACTGCCTTAATTTACGCCGATTTCTACTAAGTAGGTACGATTCAAGTTTATTTTTGATTACAGATGTACTTATTACTACATCAGTACTGGGTAACACCATGATCACTGTCGCAGGATACAAATTCTCAAAAAAACAAACCTGCGGAGCTAAAATTCATTGGGTTTGTTCTATTAGCAAGGCACGACGTTGCCGAGCCCTATTACACACTTTGGAAGATATGACTATCGTCAAATGTCATAACATTCACAATCATTGAGTATTGTAAAATATTAATAAATGTACACAAAGAATATTTTACTATTTTTAAGAAAAATTATGAGTCTTCACTTCTCTTCTTCTTAAAAAGAGCTTGACGGGCTCTCGTCGGGGTGTTGATGTAGTGTCATCCAATTGAGTCATTCGAATGCGTCCTCTTTGACTTCCTTATTCGACATGACAGCGACCTTCTCTTTTATTTGGCTCTCGTCACTTATTCTTGGCCATCCTCTCTTTCCTTCAGCCTTTCCTTCTTTTTGTTGCTGTCATATTGTAGAAGATATCCCAAACGCTTATTTTCCTTCGATTTTGTATCGTCTTCAGAAGCCCTTAAATTATTAGTAAACTGGCATCAAGTGTAAGCCATCGAACAAAAATCTTGGCACTATCCTGTAGTTAATAAATTTAAAATGAGCGATTTGAAAAATAAAAATAAACAATGCCAAGACAGATTTATTTTTAAAACATAATTTGTAGTTTATTTTTCAAGCTAGCATAATAGCACTTTAACAATAAAAAGAAATTAAAAATTAAGTCTTTATACACATTTCTTCATATGATAAATAATGAATGCTGTGGACTTTCCACACAACACTAAAGACCCTACAATGCAGTTTAATCTGAAAAAGTATTTATTACAGACATAAAAATTACTACATCGTTAAGGGGCCGTCCAATTATTGTCGTATCAGGATACAGGTTTGCCAAGCACCAAGATCGAGGAGCGAAAACTCATTGGAAATGTTCCACAAATGCAAACCGAGGCTGTCGTGCAATCCTACACACATTAGACGGTATGACCGTCGTCAAATGTCATAATGTTCATAATCATTTCCCTTGCAATAAAGTTTATAAAACTGAGGTTTTAGAAAAAACAACAAGTCATTTCATGGCATAAGGAAACTTAGTGTCTTTATGTACCCCTACTTACAAGCATTTTTTCAAAGGTAACCAGTGTATAAGCAACTTCCATCTCTTACCACTAGACTTTCCCGCGATCTTAACAATGCCGTCAGTCCATCTGGAAGGTGGGCGTCCTATGTTTCGCCATTCAAGAACCTTTATTCGGGTCGCTTTTAACTCTTGTAACGCGTCTTTTAGCGATTGTAAGTAAGGGCAACTAGTTGCTTAGTAAACTATAAAAAAAATAGAAATATGAAGTAGGTTAGTAGCCCTTATAGAGTATTTGTTTGATTACATAATAATATTTTATTGAGCATGTTAACGCGTGTCGAGATTTTTCATTAAATAAATCATGTACAGAATATATAGTGTAATAAGATATTATGTAATTGTTGAACAATTATATAACTGTTTCACTAATAGAGCTAGTCAAAAATCTGTGTAAGATATTATAAAATAAAATTTTGGCTTATTCTTGATTGGTTTTGTTCTCACGTTGCTTACTCAAATCAACACATTATCTCACAGTAGTTATTATAGTACATTATCTTTTTGCAAAATAATATTTTATTATAAGACATACAATGCGGGTCCAATTTAATAACGCATTTAGGGCACTGTTGCGGCTTCCGCGCTACTGCAGCGCGTCCGGTATGTTCACCACGATGCGCACAGACACATTCGACGCCATTTGGCGCAAAAAGACGGCGTCACTGCTATGTAGACTGCGCGGGAGTAGCTACAGCATCCTAAAAACGATTGTTGAAAAACTAAATGGTCCTCTGGTATGGAGACTCATACAGAGGACTAAATCATTACTAGTTATAAGTTACTTACCCACTTTTTCTGTTTTTGTTACTAACACCATTGTCTAAATAAAGAATTTAAATTATTATATGTTACAGTGGGTCCCCTATGGCTCGAACACACCTAGTTCGCTGGCGGTAGCGATCAGTGAAACGCTGTCAAAAATCGCTGTCAGATTTGAGATTTGACAGCGATATTTGACAGCGTTTCACTGATCGCTACCGCCAGCGAACTAGGTGTGCGCAGGCCTTAATACTTGTAAATTACATATCCGCCAATATGATCATTTTATTAATTGATTATTCATTTGTTTTAGTTATAAAATCACAGAAAGGAAATCCTTTGATAGTTTTAGAGGGATATCGGTTTTGCAAACAGTCTCATAGCGGTGAAAAGTGTCGTTGGGTTTGCTCTTCACACCAGAAAAGAGGTTGCCGTGCTGTTTTACACACTTTGAAAAAATCTATGGTAATCGTCAAATGTCGTAATGTTCATAATCACGGTCTCGTTTATCCACGAGATAAGGTAATTCAGGAGATGTAGGTACCTCACCTGAATGAATTACTTACATAAAATCATGGCCTGTAGTTTATTTTTTGTTGTTGGAAGTTGCAAGATTATGTTCAGGCAACAAAAATCACCTATGTAAAATGTAAATGTAAATGATTAATAATGTTTTTTATGTAGACCGTACATAGCAGAAATCCACACACACTCACACATTTTCATTTTTTGAGGTAAACGTAAATGTTTGTTCTCTGTCTGGGTGTTCTATTGTATTCTTAGTATGTATTTACAAAAAAAAATGTATATAAGTATTATATCAGCTATCTGGTTCCCATATTACAAGCTCTGCTTAGTTTGGGTAGTGTTGTGTGAATTGTCCATAATATTTATTTTTATTTTTACTGTTTTATGTCGTGTACAGTTTGATAATAAGTTTAATAAATAAATGATTTTCTTTCTTCTTCTTTCTTTCTTTCTTTAAATAAAAAGTATGAAAATGTATCTGCTAAGTCATTTACTATACGGTCACAAATGGGTCTCCTGCGACATGAATTCCAAAATTCATCGTTCAATTTGGTATGTACAAATTGAACGATGAATGTAAATTAGGAATTTGAATCCTCTACTCCTTTCAGTTTCATATTATATAACAGTGGGTAGAGTATAGGTTCAGGACTCTTTGTTTAAATAATATATTCCTTGTGTTATTAAATCGACTAATTTTAGGTCAGCTACTACCCGTTTTTCTGCAACACAGTGTAAACTAACGCAGGAAACAGTGGTACTACACTTAGTTACTGTCATGTAATATTGTTTGAAATAAAGATTTTGTATTTGTATTTTCTTATTCTTATTCCTTGCAACGTTATAGCTGTCAGTTAAAATATTAGTGCCACTGTCACTGTGACGACAACAATATTTAAGTTAATGGTTAATAGAGCGCTCAGCAACCAATATGAATATGAGTGTAAGTGTTATTGTATTGGATATTTACTTACTATTGTGTAATATGACTATGTATGTAATAAAAAAATGAATGTGCAAGATGCTAGTACTCTCAAACGGTGAAGGAAAACATCGTGAGGAAACCGGCGTGTTGTAGAACCTAAAAAGTTCGAACAACACGTGTATAAGCGTCACGCAAAAAGGGCCCAACAGTGGTCTACTTGCGAAAACCAGTCCGTACCCAAGTGTGGATGATGAATTTGCCAATACCTTTGAGTATGCTATGCTATTTTATATCATTTGTTATTGGGTGCGTCTAGATAAAAGACCCCAACAAAACCGTTAGAAAGGGAAAGAAGAAAGATGAAAAGCTGTTAGAAATAAATATCAGCTACGTTACTGTCCAGATTTTGTATGAAAGTAAGATTTAAGCGCAAATTATTCTAGTTTGTAATATATTATGACTTGACCGATACTTTTTTTTATGTTTCTTATAAGGATCTTACAAAAACCGGTAGTTACCAAACCGTTGTTTGTTGGCTGTTCTTCTAGGCTTGATCGCATGGAACTGACACAGGCTCACCTAGCTTTAAAACGTTTCAAAGTGATCCTTGTGATACAACTGAATAAATAAATTTACGAATTTAAATTTGAATGATTAAATATGCCCTATTATATATTATATTATAATAAACTTTGAATCTCATGAAGGATTGAATTGGAATTGGTTGAATAATACAGATTTTTAAAGAATGAGAAAAATCTATTTTATAAAGGTAAATGGACAATTTCTAGTGTAAAGGACGATGGTCCCTATTTACAGAAGTAGGGGTAATAAAAATAAACGGCTGTTCAAGTTTTACCTAGACGGAGTCCCTAGACTTCAAATAGTTTATCGACAGTCTAAAAATTAAAAAACTTGAGAAAACCGACTTTATAGCCAAACTACAGAACCGATTTGATGAAATTTATATGGGGCCAAACTGGCTTCCAGATAAAAATAGATTTTTTCAAATCGACTTGGGAACCTTTTTTATTTGAAGTCGGTAAATAAATTATAACCAGTTTCCAAGAGATTCATTCTACGATATTTTACATAATTATCTTGTGCCTTTTTTCTGTTTCAGAAATATCAATAGCTACATCGCATCGTGGGCGCCCAATCATAGTCATATCAGGATATAGATTCTGTAAAACTAGAACATATGGTATGAAAAGTCATTGGCTTTGTTCTACACATAGCTCAAAAGGCTGCCGCGCTAGCATACATACCTTAGAAGATATGACCATCACCAAATGTTATAATATTCATAATCACTAGAAAATAATTATTACAATTAATAGATTCGGGCGTGACTTTGCGGAATTCCATTGTTAAACATAAACTAAGTAGAACAACAAATATATAGTTATTATTATTCAGCCGTTTTTGTGTCCCACTGCAGGGCAAAGGCCTCCCTTCCCTCTTCCACTTTCCAATATATAGTACTAATCCGTTAATCTATTCTAAGTTAGTTAATTTAATGTAGACTTGTGTGTGCACCCCACGTAACACCTGCAAATCCTGCAAAGCGAAATAAGGTGTATTAGACACAACAATAATACCACAAGAAATAAAAAAATTAATAAGATTCGACACGTGTTTCGCCTCTCTACGAAGCATCCTCAGGAAGGCAACACGTTCTAATAGTGCACAGAGAGTCGATTTTCCTCCATTAAATTAACTTACTTAGATTAGATTAGCGGATTAGTACTATATATTTGTTGTTCTACTTAGTTTATGTTTAATAATTATTACAATAATTTATATTTATTGGGGTACGTAAATTAAACAAATTATTCTTCATTATTAACTCAAAACAAAATTATTTCTAAAACATCATTCGTCACAGCATTCACTTTGTTTGGTTCATTGATCGGTTATATAAAAAACTCGCCCAAAAAAAATGATTTAGCTATTTACTTGATAATTACACAATTACACTAGTGAGATCTCCTGTGAAACCCTGGCTCTTATGAGACTTGTGTAATCAGGAGAGCTCTCAATACACCCACATACACATACACAATCTTTTAAGTTCTCAGTCATTCACAAACACTAGGTTCCGTCGTTTGGCATCTCAACTTGTCGCCAAAAAGTGAAACTGAAAATCAGTGTTTGCACTTGTGCAATAAAGGTGCTGAGCTCTCTGCCTCTTTGTCTGGGATGCAATACACACACCACCTTAATTTTAGTTGATAGTTTTTTATTTTGTTGTTAATTAAGATTTTGTTTTGTATTTATCTCTGCAATTTTTTACTTTTTATTTTGTGTGTGTTAGACAAATGAAGTTTTTATCTATCTATCTAATTATCTCAAAAGTCTTATACTTATTATGCACGCTAAAATCGACGAGACATTAGTTTCAGGAGTATCTGTTACTACATCGCAGCGCGGGCGCCCAATTATAGTAATCTCTGGATACCGATTCTGTAAATGTCGAACGCACGGTGCTAAAACCCATTGGTTTTGTTCTACACATAACACAAAAGGCTGCCGCGCTGTCATACACACTTTAGAAGATATGACCATCATCAAATGTCATAATATTCATAATCATTAAACAAATAATGCTAAATGTAGTTATTTTGTAATAAATTTAATATCGCCGATTTTTAAACATAGTTCCTTTATTTCTAATAAATAAATAAAATCATAGCTATGTGTTTATTGTGTCTGGAATCACAGTCATAGTATATCAGTCTAAATATTTAGTTATGCTAAATTAGAACCTATATACGATCCGATATAGGTCATGTTTTGGAGGATCATGTTTTGTGACTTTCATTTCAGATATATCAGTTACTACATCGCAGCGCGGGCGCCCAATTATAGTCATCTCCGGATATCGATTCTGTAAATGTCGAACTTACGGTGCTAAAACCCATTGGTTTTGTTCTACACACAGCAAAAAAGGTTGCCGCGCTGTCATACACACTTTAGACGATATGACCATCATCAAATGTTACAATGTTCATAATCATTAGACAATAAGGCCCTTGTATCACCGCTGGCGAGCAAGGAAATAGCTATCAACCATCTGGATTAGATTCCATATTAGACCCCTATACAGAGACCCCTATACAACGTGTTACAAAATACCCTGTAAAAAATATACTGATGAATTATTGAACCAAGCCACACATTTTGTAAGCTGTCAGGGAACAAGATTATTTAACAGAAGGGCCTACGTACCTATTTTACCAAATAATTGTCTATACTTTATTAGTTTTTCTATTTTTATTTTCTTCTTAGATGTTAAAATAATATTTTTTTTTGGGATGTGTTAGACAGTGTTACTACGGTTCTTAAATATACTTAAGCTATGTAAGTTTTGGTTATAAAATCTAGAGCTTAGTGGCTAAATAATCTTGAGGCATAAATCTAGAACCTAAATAAACTGTACCTACACTTTTTATTCCAATAAATAATCATAACCTCTCATGTGCTTTTTTGAGTTTGTTGTGTCTGGAATCACAATATTCTCTAAATATTTCGTTATGATAAATTAGAAGCTAATCGATCCGACATAAGACATCATTTTTTGTGACTTTCGTTTCAGAAATAACAGTAACTACATCGCAGCGCGGCCGCCCAATTATAGTCGTCTCGGGATATCGATTTTGTAAATCTCGAACGCACGGTGCTAAAACCCATTGGTTCTGTTCTACACATCACAGTATTAAAGGTTGCCGCGCTGTCATACACACTTTAGAAGACATGACCATCGTCAAATGTTATAATATTCATAATCACTAAACAAATTATTATTTATGTCGGTTATTTGTAACGATTCTTCACAAAGTTTTTGTTTTTAGATACCATATAGGTAAAGCAATTTTTTAAATATCGTTCCTGTCTCGTTTGCTTTGTCGAGTTTATCGAGTCTGGAACCACAACAGTCTATATAAATTTTTAGCAAGATCCTTCAGAAAAACATCATGCACTTCTGATCCAAAAAAAAAGAAAACAGCATTGCAAGTACTACCAAAACTCAAGATTTTAACTCTCATCCGATCCATTACGAACCGCTTAATAACAATAATTATAGCCCGGGGAGCAAATACGAGCGCTTATATAGTACAGTAGGATACAGCACAAGTTCCCTAAAAATAAAGAAAAATGACGCTTACTGTAATGAAATAAGAGCTAGCAGTGTAAAGTCTGAGGCGTATGATATCCTTGTGTACGTATATAAAAAAACGGTTTAAGGTTGTTCGATTCCGATACAAACTGAATTTACACAACTATGGGCAAACAAAGTATAAATGTACAATGAAATAGCTGTAATATAATTTTACAGTGGTCTTTATTGCCGGCTGTAAAACTGTAGGATTTAGATTTAGATTTCTTCGTCATTCTTTCTAACGGATTGAATACGTGAATGAACTTAAAACATATGTCTCAAATGTAACGCAGCGTTATTTACAAGCTCTAAGATATAGATAGAATCACCTTACTTCTGTTATGTCACCTGTCATGCACAGCATAATGTCAACGAGTGACAGTTAGAGGCCGGCTTTGGCGGGAAATTGATAGACGTCAGGGAGGTTATGGATCTATGGTGATGTTTAATGTGAAAGAAGATGATTATGATGTTCTACATACTATCCGAAGAGTTTTAATTAGTGCTACATAGTCGAGGAGGGAGACTTCTTACAAGTCAGAAGATAGGATGAACCAACGGGCCTACAAGCCGTTCGTGTCGTGATAATTTATGATAAAGATATCCAACAATTTTCAACAACAATTACGAACCATTGTTGTTAGAAAGAAAGAATGAAAAACAAGAAACAATAAAATGTGACAACGTTAGTAACAAAAATACACAGAGCCTGAGCAGAGTTACAAACCTGGAAACCTGAAGCTTGGTTACTGAATTGTTTTGAATGATAAAATGGACAAAAAAAAAATGTTGTGCTGAGTTACACAATATTATGGAGCTAAAAGTTGGAACTCATCTCAGCAAGCAAATAGACCTGGTGTGGTAAGACAAAATGGCATTGATGGAAATTGGTAAATATAGTATTTCATTAATAACAATTGCAAAGATTTGATATTATTATACATATATTGAAGTTGACTTGAGAAACTGAATTTTGTGAGTCGGAGAATATCCGAGCAAATATTAATTTTAGACCCAGAGATTTAGACTGGTAGACAATGCTATTAGCATTAAGTCTTCATATCACTAAATAGTTTGTGTGGAAGTTTTAAATGAATAAATAAATAATTTTGTGGGACTAATAGCAAGTTATGGATAAGTAAGTCTGTTGAGAATTGGTCTGAGGCCACAAGTTATCTGAATTCCAAGCGAGCTTCAGGACAAAATTGAATGTTCAAACAGCCATGACAAATGGGGTGCTCCTAATAATAAATAATGGTATAATTTATTAGAGTATGAGTTCTGACCTCTCCGAGTTTTGGGCTCTAAGAAGTGTTTAAATCTTTGGGATCTTGTGACTCGAGTTGATTCCTTCAACCCGCCATTCCGTCCACCATTAAAATAAGAATACTCGTGATAAAAATACTATCTACCTGTAAGTTACTATTATTGAATCATTGGGGCTTTGCGGTGATTGTTCAAATATTAATTATTATTGAAACTAGCTGAAATAATCAAACCGATTGAACGATGAACCTTTGAATGATTATATTGAAATGCTACTTCCCGCATTCATGAATATGTTATTTATGAGATATTGCTTACCTTGTGACACCATTCGTTGTGAAGTGTTTCATTAGTGTGAAGAATTAATGGAAGAAGCTGGTACAGACTTAGCTAGGTATTTTACTAATGATGATTTTTTTGTATGGCCTCCTATGTATACTAAAGTTATATTATCTTGATGGATGCCATTTATATCTGAATGGAACTAAAAACATAAAGACCAGAATGATGTATTCAGTTAATATTTTAAGTTCTAGAACATGGGTGACAACTGATTGAGCCAGAGAGAGACTGATGCCGCCCGCCTACGACGTGCCGGGCCATGGGCCGCTCGTGTACTGCGGCCTGCAGGGCGGAGGTGATGCCGCGCGACGAGCTGGCGCACCAGCTGTGCGAGAACCTGCGCGCCGGCGACTGGCTCGCCGACTACATCGCGAGCCGCGTGGAGCGCGAGCCGCGCTACCTGGTGCCCGCCTACTTCGCGGAGCGCGCGCTGCAGCTGTACCGCGAGGTGGCGCGCGAGGTGCTGGCCCGCCTGGCGCCGGTCGACGGCGCGACAGGTACATGCGGTGCTGAGTGCGCGACACAGGGAGCGCTGGCTGAAGGAGCCGCCGTGAGGGCAAGACAGGCATACGACATTGCCGCCCAATACGTGATCGAGTAAAGACATGACCAGCATACGACCTTGCTGGTCAGTAATGATTAAGTGAGGGCATGACAGGCATACGACATTGCCACCCAATACGTGATCATGAGGGCAAGACAGGCATACGACATTGCCGCCCAATACGTGATCGTGAGGGCAAGACAGGCATACGATATTGCCGCCCAATACTTGATCGAGTAAAGACATGACCAGCATACGACCTTGCTGCTCAGTTATGATTAAGAGAGGGCTTGACTGGCATACGACATTGCCAGTTGATAACCCAGAGAGGACCTGACTGGCATACGACATTGCCAATTGATAACTCAGAGAGTGGCATGACATACGACTTTGCCGCCGCTTAATGCTTGACTGAATGAGGGTAATAATGGCATACGACTTTGCCAATTGATTATCAATAGAGACCATGACCGGCATACGACGTTGCCACCCAATTCATTATTTAATGAGAACATGACATGTGACCTGGCTATACAATAAGGAGTGGCCGCCTTATTGGTGAACGAGTACAGACAACTGACAAACGATATTGCAGCCCAAGTAATTATGTGAAACATGGCATTGACTGCCTTCATAGCTCAGTTGGTAGTAGCTCTGCCTTCTGCGCTGGAGGGCGTGGGTTCGATCCCCACCGAGAACAAATATTTGTGCGGTGAACACAGATGTTTGTTCTCTGTCTGGGTGTTATATTGTATTCTATGTATGTATTTACAAAAAAAAAAAAAGTATTTAAGTATTATATCAGCTACCTGGTTCCCATAGTACAAGCTCTGCTTAGTTTGGGGCTAGATAGTGTTGTGTGGGTTGTCCGCATTATTTATTTATTTATTTATTTTATACGACTTTGCTATCCAACTTGTAGTTGGATAGCAAAGCTTGACTTGCGACCTTGCCGCCTAAAATTGTAATTATGTGAAGGAACGACGGATGCATGATTTTGCCGTCCAATTGTGATTGCAGGCGGATTAATAATCTTATGATTAGTTAATGTTAAACATAAATGAATGCGTCAAAAACCAAGTGCCATTATTTTAGTGGCATGCAACAGTTTATTTATTCTTTACTGAACACATATAGATGACTTAGAGGCAAATAAAGTGGTTATATACAGAGGCGGATCTGCCATTTGATTTGACTTTGCCTAAGGGTTAAATAAATTGATAGCACTGAGAAAAAAAAAAGGTGATAAAAACTGATCTGATGGATTGCTTCTTGCTGAAACAGCAACCATATGTGTATACTGGAATTACGGGTACGATTATTGTGGTTGGACTTATATCTCGATGGGTTGGAAACTTTTTTTTGTTACAGATTCATGCGAAACAAATTATGTTGCGAGACTCCTTGAGTGAGATCTGATAATTTTGTTCAATCTATGAACGTAAAACTAAGATTGATTGGAAACTATAAAACCAGCAAAAATTAAATTAACAGGTTGACAACAATAACAAGATTTAAAATACCTATATATTAAATGCTTAGCTTTATGTTCTGACTATACCTTGTTATAAAGCAAAATTTGAGAATGGCATAATCGAGATTCAGCCTGTTAAATTACAGAGACAAGCCCAAATATTGATCCTAAATATTTTTGTGAATTTGTACTTATGGTTATAGCTTAGGCCATGACTTTTGGTTACTTGAATTATATGCCTTGAAGACTCCTTGCGACAATTCGACTTATACAGTTAACTTTCGAGTTAGTAAATAGAAAAAAACTCACTATATTGAATGTGTATGGAGAATACGCGATAAACATACATAAAATGATATGGGACTGGAAAATAATTAGTAATGAAAACATCTGTGATGAATTAACTGAAGTAAACCGTTGGGACATCATGTACCTCAAAAACATAGAGTTGAGATAGTACACATTTAGTTGAAAATGGAAATTTTGAGAATAAGAACAAAAAAAAAAAAAAAAAAAAATTGTAAGTAAACGAACAAGATTATGCGGTGACTGGGCTTAACCATGACATTCTTTAAGGTACCATTAAGTATAACTTTGGTGACCTTTCTGAAGTAGCTGATAGTAATGCTCAGAGTATTTGGATAAACAATGAGTTTTATTTATAAAGTTAATTCTTCGGGGCCTCTATTGCTTTAAATTTATGTGGATGACGGATCTGAAGGTTGTGATGCCATTAATATTGGATTTAGTAAGACACCAGTCAATGGGAATAATATAAAAATAATAATAATAATAATAATAATAAAAAAAACAGTTGTAAATGTGTGTGTAAGTCACAACGTGAAGGAAGTTATTCCTGTTTCAATACAATGGGTTCTCGGTGAATAAGGATTGTTAAACGTAGAAGCATCGGTCATGTTTTGACTAAGATGATTACATAGACCAATGAATAAAATATTGCCACTTAGCGACTAGTAGGTAAGTAGGTGCATGAAAATCTGAACATGACTGATAGTTAAATCTCACTATTCCTGATACTCGTGATACCTACTATAAATAGGACTATCATTGTGATACTTCGCGATTGACGAAAATATTATACAAAACTTAATGGACATTGATGATAAAAATAATAATATTGGAATTGTTAAAGTAAGATGTTGGTACGCCAAGACTAGATAAAAGTTATTTGAGTAGGTACTACTGTAAATTGATGAGGCTTCAGTTTTAAGTTACGAGCAAAGCACTTGTCTGGGTCCTGATCTAGTTCCGTCCGATTGACTTTTCAGGCTCACATAATGTTAGCTAAGTTATTGATGATATTATTGATGAGTATGATGATGCGATGTATTATAGACGACATACAGACACAGACAGGTATTTATTTGCACATTAAGAAAACATTAAAGACTAATATTGTATATTATCAAAATCATAAAGAAAGATATAATTACAAATATTAACAGCGAAAGAGGTTGTATGAGCTAGAGTATGCTACTGCAGCAAATCGGCTCTGGCTCAGCATTAAGCTTCACCACCAGCGGCAGCTCAGCGCCGTTACTCTGCCAGAACCGTTAGATGTGTTGAAAGGAATGTAGGTAGGTATATTAAAAACTTAGCTGAAATTCTTGTGTACCAACAAACTATTTTGTGTAGATGAGACTAACTGACTATATTGAACGAAGGGACTTGTTCTTTTAGGATGGCCGACTGTAACGATGCCATTCTAAAAGCTATGGCTTTACTATGATCTTAACGTAGGTTGTCAATCTGTCGCTGTCATTTATAGGTGTCAAAGTGTTTCGCGCGCATGGATCCAGGAAGAGAAGGATAAAAACAATAGAATAGAAAAGAATAGTTATGTTATACAAGAGTGCAAAGCTGCTTTTAACCGCGTGCTCAATTTTGATGACTGAGCAAGCGCGGGATTCTAAAGTTTAACCACGAGCGTAGCGAGTGGTTTAAAAGTTAGAATCCTAAGCGTTGGCGAAGGAATCAAAAGAGCACAAGGTGGAAAATCTTGGCACTCGAGTGCAACACGTAACTTTTCATCTCACCTTCGAGGAAATGACTAAATGCAAAAAAAAAAAAAAAAAGAACATGGCGCGACTAAAAGTAACACACCAAGAAGGTTCCGAGTATGAGTTATTAACAAATTTAAAAAGGTTGTATTATAAATTCGGCACCATGCAGGTAGAAGTAAATAGGTTTAATGGTGTTTTGAATTCACAAATACAGCAAGAAGGTTACGAGTGCGAGTTTTTAACAAAATAAAAAAGGTTGTATGATAAGATAAGTTCGGCACCATGGAGGTAGAAGTAAATAGGTTGTGTATTCACAAAATTATTGAACACGATATTCTAAATTCAAATTTACTTTATCCTCTAGCGGATAAAAATGGCTTTTCCAGTCAGAAATTAAACAGCAAAAACACACTTTCAGAGCTGGTGGGATGAAAAATTCTTTATTGCACAGAGAAAAACAAGTAACAATAATTGAAAACATACAAATGTACAATGGGCGGTCTTATCGCTGAAGAGCGATCTTTTCCAGACAACCTAGATATAGTTGTATAGCTAGCGGTGTTTTGGTTGGTGGAATATTATAATGGTTGCGACGTTATCAATGGTGAACGAGTGTTTCATAGTTGTGTCCCAATCAAGAAACGACGTTTTACAATACGAATCTGTAGCCTACTTGGTTATTAGTCTTATTGCTAAACTTAAATGAATGTTTTGTCAAAAGTAAATGAATAAACTAAGATTAGTTTTAAATACTCAAGTAGTAAAACACAAAGTGATAATTAGAGACTAATATTGTAGGTAAGAACTTTTGGAACCAATTATATTGGTATAATATCTAGATTTTGAATAAACTTTGATTAGATAAGCATACTCAAGTAGCAAAACACAAAGTGGTAATTAAAGACTAATACCATTAAAATTGTAAGAACTTTTGTAATCAATTATATTGGTATAATATCTAGATTTTGGATAAATTAAGATTAGTTATGCATACTCAAGCAGTAAAACACTCATTGATAATTAGAGACTAATAACATTAATACTTGTTGTAATAACTTTAAGAACCAATTATATTGGTATAATGTCTAGATTTAGGATTGTAACACCAGGCTGTGAAGCTTAAAGCTTTTCCAAAGTGGAAAAACATGTAAACATAATGTGAACGAAATAGTTGATATAGTAGGCGAACACATGGTTATTGGATTAATATAATCGCTAGAAATACTCAATAGTTTAGTTCGGAATACCAACTATTTTGTGTGGTCATAACTGACGACCACTCTGCTACTTCGTACTGGACGAAGGGACCCGTCCCAAGTAGGATGGCCGACTGTAACGCAGCGTTATTTACAAGCTCTAAGATATAGATAGAATCACCTTACTTCTGTTATGTCACCTGTCATGCACAGCATAATGTCAACGAGTGACAGTTAGAGGCCGGCTTTGGCGGGAAATTGATAGACGTCAGGGAGGTTATGGATCTATGGTGATGTTTAATGTGAAAGAAGATGATTATGATGTTCTACATACTATCCGAAGAGTTTTAATTAGTGCTACATAGTCGAGGAGGGAGACTTCTTACACAAAATAGTCGTAAAAGTCTGTTAGTTCTTTTTCTGAAGACTCGACTGCCACGACCAACGGCTGACACTCCAACTTTATATAACTGGCCGGTAATAAGGACCACTGTAAAAGCCTATTACAGCTATTTCAGTGTACATTAATACTTTATTCGCCCATAGTTGTGTAAATTAAGTTTGTATGGAAATCGTACCCCCTTAATGTCCTTTAGTTTCTAAAAGTTTATTATTTTTTATTAGGCTAAAAACATACTGTTGTACCAAACCCGATAGCAAAAAACAAGTTGCGTTACCTCATGGTTAATATCCGCAATTATATGGGTGTTTCTCTAATTTGGTGCAAATCTCATGTCTGTCGTAAATTCAATTCTTCAAATGAACCAAATTTATTTCAAGAATTTTTTTTTGTTGTTTTTGCCTGATTCCGATGCTGTATTGCTTTAAAAAACACTACAAACCCCATGCCATTCCTTTGAATCTTTTGGGACGTCGGTATCTCATTAAATCAATCTCGCTAAATTATTTCCGACTATTTTTTAAATCGACGGCTGACTCGTTGTGTTTTGCTGTTCAATCTACTCTTCTCTACTCTGGATTTCTCTCAATTAAACGGTTTGCAATTTTTGTGTGTGGTTTTTAAGGTACGGATATGCCAAAAATAAAGACTAAAAAAACATAAACTAAGTAGAACAACAAATATAATTAGTACTAATCCGCTAATCTAATCTAAGTAAGTTAACTTAATGTAGACTTGTGTGTGCACCCCACGTAACACCTGCAAATCCTGCAAAGCGAAATAAGGTGTATTAGACACAACAATAATACCACAAGAAATAAAAAACTAACTTAAGTTTTTTATCACACAAGTCTACATTAAGTTAACTTACTTAGATTAAGATTAGCGGATTAGTACTATATATTTGTTGTTCTACTTAGTTTATGTTTAACAATGGAATTCCGCAAAGTCACGCCTGAATCTATTAATTAACTAAAAAAACACGCGGAGAAAAGCTATCTCATGCGAGATTGTATAAAAGAGATATAGAAAAGATTAAAAATGATCCTGAGAAATACGCGATGCAGAAAGAAAAAGAAAGACTAAGATACTTGAAACGAAAGGAACAAAAGAAAATTAAGAGTGTAGCGGATATGACGCCAATAGAAAAAGAGCTTCATAAGAAAAAATGGAAGGAAAGTAGCAAACAACACCTCCAAAGAAAAAAATGAACAGAAGAATCGATGGTCGGTACTTATAATACCTAATTAATTTAATTAGCAAATATCAAAGTGTTCTTAACCACTAAAAAAAAAACAACAGTTAATTTGAAGTCTGTTAAAAAGTATATCTTTAATTTTACACAATACTATACATATATTATGACCTAAGAAATAAAATAAATATTAGTAAGAAATATTGAATGTTAAATTCAGACATTGTTTTTTTGTAAATAAATAATTGAATTTTTAGTAGTAGTAGAGCTTTAGTAGTAGTAGCCTATTTCTGCCGTGAAGCAAAATTGCTGTGTTTCGGTTTGAAGGGTGTGGGTGCCGGTCTCGGTGGTCTGTAAAGTCGGCTTACTGACGATAGTTGAACGTGACAACGTCATACAGCTGTCCACGCGGACGCATCGCTCACTCAAGTAGGAGAGAGACAGATGTCGAACGCTGCCGAACGCGGAGGCCGATTGTGCCTCTTTGTCGCTCGTTTCGCGCTCTCGCTTGCATTTCAAGCCTTAAATGGAACGCCTCAGAGCAAGGTAACACTGCATGAGCCATGTTTTTTCGTGCGTGCAGCGTCAAAAAATAGCGTCGTGTAAGCTATAAAAGTGGTGTGTTGTTTCACATAATCATTGTGGAACAATATGTTCGTACAGGCATCTCCTTTTAAAACACAGCACTATTTGTTATCGAATGCTATGTTGTTCCAAAAAAGTGACAGGTCTTCAGTGCTTAAATTAATATGACGTTTATAAGTATAGTAGAATCACAAATTAAATTAAAGTCCTGTAATGTGTGACTTGCAAAACATTGCTAAGCCATAGGTAACCACGGCACAGGTGGGGGCAATTTACTGATTCCTTCAAAATGTAGAATAAAAAAAAAAACTATACAATAAAGATTGAACTCAGTTGGAGTTCGATCTTCACCGAGAACAAATGTTTGTGCGGTGAACGTAGATGTTTGTTCTCTGTCTGGGTGTTATATTGAGTATTAAGTATGCATGTGCAAAAAAAATATGTAAATATTATATCAGCTTTCTGGTTTATAGTAGTCGTTCTGCTAATTTAGGGCTAGCTACAATATTTATAATAAATATTGTGAGATTTATTTTTTTGATTGTTCGTTTCAGTAATATTTACAAAATCAAGCAAAGGCAACCCTAGAATACTGATATCGGGGTACAAGTTCTACAAACGTAAAGTCCCACTGGTATTGTTCAACACATAAAGGTTGTCGTGCCGTCATCCACACGCTACAGGATTTGGTTGTCACCAAATGTCGTAATATTCATAATCACTAGCAGCCATACTTATAAACGCAATTTAAATTTAATGATTGCTTAGTTAGCCCTGTCACTGTTTGTCATTACCAAGTGGTAAGAGATGGCAATAGTTTAAGCATTGTTTATCTTTTGACATATTTTTGTAAGTAAGGTAATTTTATAAGTATTTTTATAGATTACTATGGAACAATAGCTGTTGCGTCCGCGTCGAAACTTCCAAGATATTTTTAAGCAATTTTCATATTTATTTAAATAATCGTTTAAAAGCGCCTTCAAATACTGCTTTTGCCGAATTTCATAACTTTTATTTAATTACCCTATATAAACCTAAAAGGGGTAATTCAGATCAAGAACAGAAATAAGTTCAATGATGTGTGTGTTAGGTGCTAGCTCTGTTTTTTCCCAGATTTTACTCTTAAAAGCGAATGTTAAGAGTTAAAAAACTGCTTGTTATCAAAATATGGATGCCTAATATCTGCTTTGTGTCTAGTACACTTTTAGAGGACAGCTTGGAAGGCATTTCATGAATGAAACCGTGTCATGTAAAATACCATCCTTTCGGCTTTATAGCAATAATATGGCATACATATAAGACCCTGTGAATTCGGAGATTTTGTGATGTGTATTTAGTCAGTGAGTTAATTTAGAAATATCGATTAAAATAAGGAAAACGAAAGTATCACTAAAATTACAGTTTTTAAATACGTATTATTTTTATTAATAACCTACGTGTCATACACAAAATCCGTGAAGCTTTAATCGTTATTGGTTCGACGTACCTAATTGTATTTATGTCATAAAAAAAATACTATCGAGATTAATAAGTTGGCGTCAAACAAGTATTTATATTTTTTATTTTACAGAAAACTTTCTGAGCAGCTTTGTTTATCACCAACTTTCTACAGATCCGATCTCCTAATCTTCTAATTACAAACAAACAAACATACTTACATCCTAAAAATATTACTCTCTTAAATAATCGAACAATCCAAAAGCTTATTAATCGTATTGCTTTTTTAACCGGTGATTCTCTGTTTAAGTATTGTTAACAACATCAGATCGAGGTTGCCCTAGACTATTGGTATCGGGGTACAGTTTCTACAAGCACCGAAAATCAGGTCACAAGTCCCACTGGTATTGTTCAACGCACATGAATAAAGGTTGCCACGCTGTCATCCACACATTACAAGACAACACCGTCATCAAATGTAATAATGTTCATAATCACTGAAATAAATGTTTGTACTATTGGCTAATTAACGGCCTGAAAACCAGCGCTGCTTGACGTGGTAGGATCATGCCCGTAGCACACCTCACCGTACTGCGGTAATTTCGTCATGTTTTGTCCCGTGTAGGAGATGTGGAACACTAGGGAAACTGCCTATCCTAACGCGTAGATTTGCCTATATTCCATCTTTTTCTCCGCGTGGTTTCGTCGATCTTCTCCGCAGCGGAGGTGTGATACGGGCGTCATACCCCGCTAAGCAGCAAAAGCTGAGTCAGGGCTTATTTGGCATATCATTTGCCCACGGGACGTAGTTAAGACTTTATTTTTATTTTGTACTAGGATAGGTACCTACTTTATTATTTGTGTTTGTATTTTAATTTTTATTTTCTGTTCTTATTTTTTAGTGTTATGTTTGTCAAAGTTAAATGAATAAATTTTCTTCTTTTCTTTCTTTAATATTGCAATAAAACATAGTCTCAAATAAATAATAACAATAATGTTCGACTTTGATCTGTAAACGTTTATGAGGAAATATATCCTTGTAAGAAGTAAGTGCACACAATATTGAACAATGGTTAAAAAGAAAATGAGGCAAGGATTGAATGAGGGCCGATATTTTGACTTAGCGGACCTAATTCTAATCTACCAATTAAATATTTGACTGCTGTTTATTGAAAACCTCATAACATTAGGCGAGCCATTTGATTTTTCTACCAGCAAGTTAAATAAAAAATAACATGGAATTATCAATTTGACATTATATACGATGGCAAAAATTTTCGGTTTTTTTACACCTTTAATTAAGGTAATTTTATCTGTTCCAGGGCAAAGTCCAACTTTCTTTCCTAATTTCGTTTTTGATTTTTAACTTGAGTACATATGTACGAAAAAGTATGTTTTATGCCACCTTCCTACTGTGCGTGATATCACGCACCAGCCCGCACTACGCACGACGGTTCACGGCAACGCACACAGAAAATGCTCCCGTGCTATCGCGCACCTAGGCGCACGAGATCGTTCCCATGGTGTGTCGTGCGTGCTGGTGCGGGCTGGTGCGCGATATCACGCACCAATGGGAAGGGGCTATTACGAATAAGTATTTTTTTTCCGACTTCACATTCAGACGTGTAAAATTAAGTAAGTTGTTTTGTTTATTTTTCCCAGAAATATATACCATGACTACAAGAGGCGGTGGTACTGTGTTGGTTGTGTCTGGGTATAGGTTCTACAAAAAACGATCTATTGGTCCTAAAATACACTGGTTTTGTTCAACACATGCAAGGCATGGCTGCCGCGCTATCATACACACGCTGGAGGATTTTACAGTCGTCAAATATAATAATGTTCACGACCATTAGTATAGATTATCATAATTTTGAGCTAAAATAAATCATTATCTAAAGGGGAATAGATTTTCTATCATGCCTGGAATCGCTGCAGGATCCTTCTGGGATTCTCAAAAAAATAAACAAAAATGAAGATCACTGACATAGCTCGTAGAATTAGTAAGTTGACGTGGCAATGGGTAGGTCATATAGCTCGAAGAACCGATAACCGTTGAGCAATAAAGGGTTTTTGAATAGCGACCACTAACTAGAAGACGAAACGGACGCCCACCGACCAGCCGGTCTACTCTTGAACGCGATTCCGATCCTAATTTTAAGTTTTGTCGGAATTCTGACAGAAAACTCATAGGATTTCTGTCAAAATTCCGTCAATACTTAAGATTAAGATCGGAATCGCGTTCAAGAGTAGACCGGCAGATGGACCCACGACATTGTTCAGATTGCGGGAATTCAGTGGATGCAAAGGGCTCAGAATCGTTCTTTCTGGAAACGTATAGGATAGGCCTATGTCCAGCAGTGGTCCAGCGGGGGTGTCATTTCGGAATCGCTTAAGTCTAGACGTTAAGTCATTTTGTCTATGCATTATTTTACAACGCAACGAGTATTCGTACATAGACGTGTTTTTTTTACAGTACTAATAACAAAATCGAAGAAAGGGAAAGATATGCTTCAAGTAGAAGGGTTTAAGTTTCACAAGCAACGAACCAGCAGTAAGAACATACACTGGTACTGCTCCACGCATGGTAGTAAGGGTTGCCACGCTGTCATCCACACCACCAAGGATATACACACGATCACCAAATTTAATAATAACCATAGCCATATATAAATCTAATAAATATTATAAAAAGACAGTCTTCTTCTTCTTCCTGCCCTTATCCCACTAGGTGGGTCAGCTTCCGATATCCGTTTCTTCCATTCTCCTCTATCACTCGCCATCTCAGTTCTCCCTCCTTACTCTTTTATTCTTGTAAAAAGCCAGTGTGTGTACGTATGTCGAGGGTTTTCTCTATCAACGTTACCAGGATCTGCTCCCCGCTGTGGTGGTAGATAACCCTCGGTCTCCTGCTGTAAGTCCCCCCTCAATTGAAAGGGGTTGTAAGGGGCAAAAATTTCGTAATCTATGTCTATCCTTTTCTATAACATAATGATTTTTCTAAAAAATTAATGATCATGATAAGAATATAATAGAATATACATTATTTACAAAAAATATTATTATAAAACATGAAATAATTAAAAATATAATAAGAATATAATTATCCTAAACGTTCTAGAATGTTCTTTAACGTTCTGGAATGATCTTAGGACAATCAAACTCCCGGGCAACGCTGGGACTTGAGGTCAGTAACCATATAAATATGGCGGGAACAGCTTGGCTATCAACAAACCTTCCGGAAAAAATATGTTCTTGAAATAAGGCAGGTTAACCAAAATAAAAATCTGCCTATTGAACTAGTCAGAAGAGTTATCACACGTTTTTTAGGGTTCCGTAGCCAAATGGCAAAAACGGAACCCTTATAGATTCGTCATGTCTGTCTGTCTGTCTGTCTGTCTGTCTGTCTGTCTGTCCGTCCGTCCGTATGTCACAGCCATTTTTCTCCGAAACCGTAAGAGCTAGACTGATGAAACTTGGCGAGTAGATGTATTCTGTGAACCGCATTAAGTTTTTTACATAAAAATAAAAAAAAAACTATAAATTTCGGGGGTACTTACTTGAAACTGAAACTCAAAAAATTTTTTTTCATCGAACCCATACGTGTGGGGTATCTATGAATAGGTCTTCAAAAATGATGTAGAGGTTTCTAATATCGTTTTTTTCTAAACTGAATAGTTTGCGCGAGAGACACTTCCAAAGTGGAAAAAAGTTGGTCCCCCCCCCTCTAACTTCTAAAGTAAGAGAATGATAAAACTAAAAAAAATATATGTTGTACATTACTATGCAAACTTCCAACGATTTTTGGTTTGAACGAAATCTAGTCAGTAGTTTTTTTTATAAACGTCATAAACCGTAAACCGCAATTTACCTTTCGACGAACTACAAGAACCTTATTATGTTACATCAAGTAACATAATTAAAGGTTTTTGTAGTTCGTCGTGCTACGGAACCCTTCATGGGCGAGTCCGACTCGCACTTGGCTGCTTTTTTCTCAGTGTAGTCGTTACTAAAAAAAAATCGGTTGTCTGTAAAGTCGGTTTACTGACGATAGTTGAACGTGATAACGTCATAAGAAAATACTCGCGGACTCGCGGACTCGCGGACTCGGACTCGGACTCGGACTCGGACTCGGACTCGGACTCGGACTCGGACTCGGACTCGGACTCGGACTCGGACTCGGACTCGGACTCGGACTCGGACTCGGACTCGGACTCGGACTCGGACTCGGACTCGGACTCGGACTCGGACTCGGACTCGGACTCGGACTCGGACTCGGACTCGGACTCGGACTCGGACTCGGACTCGGACTCGGACTCGGACTCGGACTCGGACTCGGACTCGGACTCGGACTCGGACTCGGACTCGGACTCGGACTCGGACTCGGACTCGGACTCGGACTCGGACTCGGACTCGGACTCGGACTCGGACTCGGACTCGGACTCGGACTCGGACTCGGACTCGGACTCGGACTCGGACTCGGACTCGGACTCGGACTCGGACTCGGACTCGGACTCGGACTCGGACTCGGACTCGGACTCGGACTCGGACTCGGACTCGGACTCGGACTCGGACTCGAACTCTCGGACCCGGACCCGGAACCCGACCGAACCCTTACCCTTACCCCCATTTACCCTTACCCATTACCCAACCCGGGTTCGGGCTCAGGTAAATGGAACGACGAAACGACGTAACGACGCATGAGTCATGTTTTTTCGTGCGTGCAGCCGGCTCCATCGATTTATAAGACGTTATCACGTCAAAAACAAGTTTTACAACAAATTTTATGCAACCCGTTCTAATGTACAGAGAAAAACTACATTTGTGTATTGCTTGCTAGAAAACGGCTTTTGCATGAGATTTCGTCGAATGTCCGGGGTGTGGTATTAGCATTTAGCACAGCATAAGTACTTAATTGTACCTAAAACACCTTATCCGTTTCAGGAATTTCAATGACAACCTCTGCGCGTGGACATCCCATTATATTGTTAGCCGGCTACAGATTTAACAAGCATCGAACTAGAGGGATGAAGATGTACTGGAAGTGTTCTACGCATCTGCAACGAGGATGCCGCGCGGTTATACACACTCTCGATGATATGACTATCGTCAAGTGTTTTAATGTTCATAATCATTAAGCTCACAAAAACTTATCGACGCAACAGCAGACAAAAATATTTTTGTAATCTAAACGAACCACATAGCTGATTTAATTCGTTCATATGATAATACATTTTGTTTTATATTTGTACAAAATCATTATAATGTAATCATAATTAGGGTTCCGTAGCCAAATGGCAAAAACGGAACCCTTATAGATTCGTCATGTCTGTCTGTCTGTCTGTCTGCCTGTCTGTCTGTCTGTCTGTCTGTCTGTCCGACCGTGTCACAGCCATTTTTCTCCGAAACCATAAGAGCTACACTGATGAAACTTGGTGAGTAGATGTATTCTGTAAACCGCATTAAGATTTTTACACAAAAATAGAAAAAAAACTATAAATTTTGGGGGTCCCCATACTTCAAACTGCAACTCAAAAAAAATTTTTTCGTCGAACCCATACGTATGGGGTATCTATGAATAGGTCTTCAAAAATGATGTTGAGGTTTCTTATATTGTTTTTTTCTAAACTGAATAGTTTGCGCGACAGACACTTCCAAAGTTGAAAAAAGTTGGTCCCCCCCCCTCTAACTTCTAAAATAAGGGAATGATAAAAGTAAAAAAAATATATGTTGTACATTACTATGCAAACTTTCAACGATATTTGGTTTGAACGAGATCTAGCCAGTAGTTTTTTTTTTATACGTCATAAATCGTAAACCGCAATTTACCTTTCGACGAACTACAAGAACCTGTTTCCTGTTTATTTTCTATATTATATTATGTTACTTGATGCTACGGAACCCTTCATGAGCGAGTCCGACTCGCACTTGGCTGCTTTTTTTTTTTATTGAAGTGAAAACTTCTTTAGCGGCGTTGAGCACTTTCTGTAATGGGTATAAAATCTTAAACTCGCGTCAGGATCACGTGACCTGATCGAAAAAGCGTAAGACGCTACAGATACGCTAGTAGTTACTATGACACGGTAACGTCACAGAATAGATAATAGTTAGTAGCAAGCATACCAAGGCGTTTTTCGTGACTGTAGTAGGTATAGGTACATTATAGATTTTTTAAAGTGTTAAATTTTTAATGTAATATAAATTGTCATGTTTTGTACGATAGCGCAATAAATGAATATTGTATTCTACCACATAAATGATAGTACTTTTATACTGATAAAGCAATTGGTGCAAAATTATTCCCTAACCATTCCAAAATATCAAACATGCTCAACGTTAATAATCAAGTTTTCACTTCTGCCGGCACTCCCGGAGTGCAACCCGTCTTTTTTTTTTTTTAAATTTACTGGTATTTTTTTTAAACAAACAAATTACAAAAACATGAATTAAATGCCTTATCATATCACCGTATTGATTAAGGCGAACACAACCTCAAAATAAAAAGTCAAAGTACTTCTTACTCTCACATTGTGACCTTTTGAAATACATATTATGTATAAACACTGAACGTATACAGGGTTATTCATTATTAGCTGCAAATACTCAGGAATTAGGTTCAACAAATAAAATAAAAAATATTTATGAAATGATTTCTTTTAAGTTTTGTTATGAAAATCCCGAGAAAATCGATAAAGGAATCATTGGCGCCTGACCTATTTTGACCTTTGATCCGCGCCCGCGCGCCGTTAGCGACACTCTGCGTTCAGTCATCCCCTGGGTGGGTCATTGTCCTGTTCTACATGGCAATCATTATGCAATAGCCGTAAAGAAATTAATAAAAATAAAATTTTGATACAAAAACTTAAATCAAAATAAAAAAAAAATCATTTCATAAATATTTTTTTATTTTATTTGTTGATCCTAATTCCTGAGTATTTGCAGCTAATAATGAATAACCCTGTATAAAGCATAAAAAATAATTTGGATTTGAAAACGATTTCTAGCTTAAAAAAGTTTATCCAACTTTTTTTCTATTTAGGTCAATTTTTAAGAAGAAAAACGTGTTAATCTCGGTATCCAAATATTTCTTGTGCTGCGTGCAATCGGACTGCACACAAGATTATCGGATTGCTCGTGATTTTCGATAAATAAGTTCAGTGTTTTTATGTATTTCAAAAGGTCCAATGTGCGAGAAGTACTTTGAGGGTTGTCTTCGCCTTAATGTACGGAATTTTATCAACGTTGTTGTTGGGAATAAATTACATTTTATAATTGATCTGTATTTCATAGGATCAAGCGAAAAAATTAGAAAATAACGTAGGTTTCATAAAATGTATTATGTGTTTCTATGATTATTTATTTAATAAAGATATGAAATTAGACATAAGAAATTATTGATAAACGTGTGAAATCTTAGATAATCTTAAATACATTTTTTAAATATATATTTTTCAACTTATTTCTTCCTACTGCAAAGGTCTCATCCGAATATCTCCAACATTTTCTAACTTGGTTACTACTTATACTTAGTAAGTTTTTTTTTAAGATCTGATGGGAAATCAGTGCCTGGAGATCAAAGTCTGCTTCTGTTTTTATTTTTATTTATATTTTCTTTTCGTTGAATTCATTACGTCACAGAAAAACCGTGCTTTTATTATTGAATAAAAATATAGGTTCCGTAAGGTGGCGGTCAAAGGGGATAAAATCATGATAGTTTCAAAAATTACAATAATAATGTTATGCATAATAGACCCTGTGAATTCAGAGATTTTGTGATGTGTATTTAGTAAGTGAGTTAATTTAGAAATATCGGTTAAAATAAGGAAAACGAAAGTATTTATTAAAAATACAGTATTTTGATATATATTATTTTTATTAATATCCTACGCGTCATACAAAAAATCCATTAAGCTTTAATTGTTATTGCTGTACTGGGCAAAAACAAACGAGCAGATCCAGCAAAAAATGTGAAAAATAGAACGATACGATGCAACCAAGGAGGTAACTTATCAAAGGTTATATTTAAATATCGAACTGCAGTATTAAATATTGTTTATTGAAAAAAGAACAACAGAATGCGAGAAAAAATAGTGTTGCCACAACAAGGCATTGATGGATTTACACGTTTGTCTACCAATGCCTCTTTTGCTGGCCGCTGTAAGAGTGTTCTATAAATCTACTGCATTTTAATCTCGAGTAATTTATTACAGGCATATTTTTCGGTGTTACGCAGCGAGGTTACCCAAGGATTTATTTAGCTGGGTACAGCTTCAGCAAGAGGCAAACGACCGGTTCAAAGACACACTGGTGCTGTTCTTCTCACCATAGAAAAGGATGCCATGCTATTTTGCATACGTTGGAAGATAACACTATTCTCAAATGTTACAATGTTCATAACCATTGAGCAGGACTAAACAGCTTTACGCGTTTCACGGATTGCTAATTGACCAATTAAATATTTGACAGCTGTTTATTTATAATCACATAACATTCTATAAGGCGAGCCAGTTGCTTATTTAATCAGCAAGTTGGCTACCCCTAAGCATTCAACATCTTTCCGAGACGTCTTTTGAGGTGGCGGCTGGAGGTCTTTGGAATGCGCCCCCTATTGACATCAAAAAGGCTCCCAATAAGTCAGCGTTTAAGCGTCTGGTTTATGAGCATTTATTTCGTGAAGGTACATCATGTTGTTAATTTAAATACCTAAGTTTCCCTTTTATGTCAGCAAATCAACGCAATTCTCTACGCCTAAGGTTGACAGGTAAAAAAAGCTTATAGAATTAAGTCCACCATTTGTACATACATTTTAAGCTTTTGTGCAATAAAGAGTTGGATCAAAAATAACATGGAATTATTAATTATTGACATTAAATTCCATGGCAAAAATTTGCTAATTTTTTTACACCTTTATTTAAGTAATTTTGTCTGTTCCAGGTCAAAGCTTTGTTTCTTCATTTCAGTTTCGATTTTTAACTCATACATATCTACGAAAAAGTATGTTTACGTTTCCGACATAGAATTCTGACGTGAAAAATTGAGTAAATGGTTTTGTTTATTTTTTCACAGAAAAGAGGTTAAATCATTTTGTCTATGCATTATTTTACATAGCAACGGGAATTCGTGTACGTAAATGTGTTTTTTTTAAATATTAGTAACAAAATCCCAGAAAGGGACATGCTTCAAGCAGAAAGGTATAAGTTTCACAAACAACGAACCAGCAGTAGGAAAATTTACTGGTACTGCTGTACTGTATACCACCAAGGATATATTTAACTTTGAAAATATGTAACTTAAAAGTTTGAAAACATTTGTCAAGTGCACGAAAAAAGCCTCTTTTAGGCGCATTTAAAATTCTTTCAGCACACTTTGTTCGAAAGAACTATTGACACGATAAGAAGAAAAGCTTTGCAGACGTCATAGTCGTTACACTTGCATGTGACCCTCCCCTACAGGCCAAACTATTGTTCTTGAAACACGGCAGGGTATTCAAGTGTCCATAATAAAAGTCTTCCTATTGAACTAGTCAGAAGAGTTCTTATACGTTTTTTTCTCAGTGTAGTCGTTACTAAAATAACAAGTTGTGCAACTAATTTTATGCAACGCGTTCTGATGTACTAAAAGAGAACAAAAAATAATACTATGTCTAGAAAGGACACTGTGGCCCCACCAATTTGGACTTCCGTAACCCGCGGGCTTGCGGTTAGCCTGGCGCGACAAAGGACGCGTCACGCGCACAAACACACCCGTGTCTAAAACTACTTAATTATATAAAAATACTTAATTTGTGTATGGCTTGCTAGAAAACTTTTTAGGCTTTTGCATGGGAATTGCTCGAATGTCTGGGGTGTGGTTAATACCATATACCTAAACCCAATGTGCTAATGCACAGCATAAGTATTTAATTGTACCTACTTAAAACATCTTACCGATCCGTTTCAGGAATTTCAATGACAACCTCTGCGCGTGGGTATCCCATTATATTGTTAGCCGGCTACAGATTTAACAAGAATCGAACTAAAGGCATGAAGACATACTGGAAGTGTTCTACGCATTTGCAACGAGGATGCCGCGCGGTTATACACACTCTCGAAGATATGACTATCGTCAAATGTTTGAACGTTCATAATCATTAGGTTTACTAAAATCGACGCAAAAGCAGACAATTTTTTTTTTGTAATTTTGCCCCAGACAAGATACGAAACAAACCTGATCATCATTCTCTTGTCCTTGTCCTTGTCATTGTGACCTTTTGTCACAATGTGCTGCTATGTGTGCAATTCTAACTATTAGGTTCCTACTTATATTCATTATTTTTTTAAGATCTGATGTGATACTGACAGTGCCTGGGGATCAAAGTCTGCTTCTGTTTTCATTTACATTTATATTTTATTTCAGATGAAGTTGAATTCACTACGTCACAGAAAGGACGTGCTTTGATTATTGCATCAGGATACAGGTTCCGTAAGGTGGCAGCCATAGGGGATAAATTCTATTGGAGGTGCTCGACACACGAAAAGAAAAGCGGCTGTCGTGCTGTAATACATACTTTACAAAATAAGTCAGTAATCAAATACAATAATAATCATAATCACTAAGTGAAACTCGTGGTTTTACTTGCTCGATCGGTTTTGACGATGGGCGGGCTTACTATGCTATGAAAAACCCCTAGGGGGCTTAACACGCGTTCCAAGTAAATCATACTATTTCACTTATAACTTAAAATAAGACGCATCGAGCTACTTTAAGATAGGATAATTTTAGATAGTCCAAGGTGTCCAATAAATCAACAAAACTGAGACTTTTGTGCTAAGCACATAACAATAAAATATTATAGAAGTTCTAAAAGTAGTGTTTTATTATCTTTATATCCTGAATTCCTTATTTTTTCCTGGTAGTCACAAAAGAGATACTCGTTTAAACACGAATTTCTCTAATGGTGGAATAACTTTTCATTGTTTTCATGATAAAGGTCTTTCACCCTAAAACGGAGCCTTAGCAGTAATTGTTTTGTTTTTTCAGAAATAACTTTGACTTTTTCACAGAAAGGTCGCACTATGATTGTTGCGTCAGGTTATAGATTCCGGAAACATACAAGTGGCGATATTAAAAACCGTTGGCAATGTTCGACACATTCTACTAAAGGGTGTCGCGCCGTCATTCATACTTTGAAAGATAATACTACTATTCTTAAATTTCATAATGTACATAATCAGTGATTATATTCCTAATTAGTAATAACACACACTTCTATCTAGCCTTAAACTATGACAGACTACAGTCAGATTGCCTATCGAATTGCTAAAATTAAAAAACCTATGGCATCAGAAACACTAGGTGATGCTGATTCCTGACCTGCTGACGGTCTCATTGGAATGAATGAAGGTTTTCTATGGGTATTCTCACATAACATAAATAATAAATAAATAAAATCTTTATTTCAGACATCTTAAGTCCATAGTTACACAATTAAAATATACAATAGAAGCGATAACACAAAAACATACACATAAAAATATTTAAAATACACAAACATCAATCTCATCATGTTCATCATGTTATGGGAAGATTACACTTCTAGATTGGTCCATTTAAAATTTCATCAAAATTGGCTATGCAGTCCATTTCTCAAGTTTTTTAAACTTCACTTGTTGAAGAGAAAATAGCGGACAGTTACGAGTAATTTATTTTTTGACAAAATGTTTCCTATCAAGCGTTGGCGCAGACTAAATGCGATGTCCAAAGTTAAAGTTTTTTATATTCTTTAACTGCACTTTTTAAATTAACGCCATCGTTATGCATAATTAATTAAATGGAAGAAAGGTCATCGCGATGAATACCCGTTTTTTTCCATTTAATTATTCTGCTCACTATAAACTGTAAAACTAGATGAATATAAATTAAGTCAATGATAATAACTCGCTCAAAAATATTGTTATTGTAATTTTTTGTGTTATTTTGTTTGAGCTAAAAATACGCGACCAATTTTATTGAAACAATACGATAAAATTTAAGTTATAATAATAAATAAGTAAAAAATGCATTTTTGTTTTATTAAAGAGACTCTGGGTCCGTTAGGAACCGAGGCTTTGTGGGTCTTCAAAATGTTGTCTAGGTGACTGATGGAAGCGACGCGTGATCCAATGCAAGGGTATCTGGTGCAGTGCCAGGCAATGCCGCCAGCGTCTTGGGGACGCTTCCGTCTGGCACTCATTTGGATCACTTGAGCTATCTTCAGATTGCTTGTAGCGGTCTGCAGATAGCTTGTTTCTTGTGTATTTTGTACTATTTGTAAATATTTATTCATTAAGAATTCATGAAAAGTTACCTTCTTGAATTACTTAAAAAACAAGAGAATGGTTCGACACAAATTTATATGTTTTGTTTAAACTCCCTTAGTTGCTTTCTTACGAACACTTTTTTTTATTACAATTTAACGACTATTTGTGTGAAAAATAGGACCCGAGGTTTATCTACGTAAGTAAGTTCGTAGGAGTTAGGCTGAAATTATAATGATGGAAACAGAGAAAAAAAAACCACACAATAAAGAAATAAAAAAAAAATACAATACACATCTACTATATAACTAATATTTGCGTCCATCCAATCTATGATGTTGAAAGGTTCTTTTTGTTTCAGAAATCTCTTTGGCTGTTTCACGGAAAGGTCGTTGTATGATTATTGCGTCAGGTTATAGATTCTGGAAACATACAAGTTGCAGTAATAAGAACCATTGGAATTGTTCGACACATTATAAGAGAGGATGTCGCGCCATCATTCATACTTTAAAAGATAATACTACAGTCCTAAAATTCCATAATGTACATAATCATTAACATGTTTCACTTTTTGATAAATTAAGAGGGTACAACACAGGCGACTCTCCATACAAACGTAGTCCCCTATGTCCTCTAGATGCCTCTAGAGCCATATGCCTCTAGAGTAACCATTTTGTCTCATAAAATCCAGATCTGCTATACAAGGTGTATCTAAATATGTGTACTTTGCGAAGGTGGGGGGTTTCTGACCACAATGGTGATCAGTTGTGGGGGGGAGATAATTAAAAATTCCTATTTTCAGTTTCCCATACAAAAATATTTAATTTCATAATGCCTAAATAAATTGACAACCCTACCCTTGTAACCCCTTGACCCCTTGACCTACTACCTCTGTAGGTCTACTACTACTACCTACTACCTCTGTAGCTGAGTTTAGGGTTGTCACTTTGTATAAAGTCAGCTGTTCATGTTAAAACTTCGTTGCAGTTTTTTTCAGAGATACCAATCGAAGTTCGAAAAGTCGTTGAACAAAAGTTGTTCCCCGGGGGGTGGAAATTCACCCCCCTTCAGGATAGTACACATATTTTGGTACACGTTGTATACGTGCTCGTATGTTTTACTTTTTTCAGAAACTTATTGATAAAGAAAATATGACCCTCATATGATTTATATGAAATATGAATTGGAGGTGATATTTTCTTTATCAATAAGTTTCTGAAAAAAAGGAAAACATACGAGCACGTATATAGCAGATCTGGATTTTATGAGACAAAATGGTTACTCTAGAGGCATTATCCAGGGAGGAAATAGGGGACTACGTTTGAATGGAGAGTCGCCTGTGTGATTCTCTCTTAATTAATATTCCTAACCATTTTAACACCCCAAACCACCACCCACCAGATGGACCGACGACATTGTTAAGATCACAGGAAGTCGGTGGAGGGAAAGGGCTCAGAATCGTTCTTCCTGGAAATGTGTAGGGGAGGCCTGTGTCCAGCAGTGAACTTCTTCAGGCTAATGATGATGATGGGGGTGATTTTAACAGAGTATCTAGCCCTATCTAGGCCTACTAAACAATACTAAGTCAAGGCCAGGTTTTGATACGCTACAATATGTAACATACATTACAAGATGCAAGAATTCTAGACACAATAATTATCAACATGGAACAGTTTCTTGTCTTTGTGTTAGGTATACATGGATCTCAATCACAGATCGCAGCTTATTGCCTAGATTTGATCAAGGCTTTTACTGAAATCATTTTGCCTACTATTTTTCTATTTTTTTTATTCTGTACAGATAAAAGGCATTATATTCCAGCTTAATAAAAAATAGTTCATTCGATTAATTGTATGTGAAATGTAACATATTTACCTAAATTAGTGAACTAAATGTAAATAATTATGTATAAACTAGAGCCCAATCTCGTTCTCATTACGTTAAAAGTTTTTAGACGTAATGGGGATATAATTGTTATTATAAATAAATGACTTCATAGGTAAATAAGTTAACGATACTATTTTGAACGGGGTACATTTTGTACTTACTAAAAAAACATTTCATTTTTAATAACGTTTACCTCAAACATTTTAACTTCTTTTAATTGAATTCGAATGAAAGTTTAGTGCGATAGTACCGACCGATTTAACAACCACTTACTATCAACACCATGTTGTTTTTTTTCAGAAGTTCACTTGTCTGTTTCCCAAAAAGGACGTGCTATGCTCTTCGCATCCGGGTATAGATTTTGGCGGCATAAATCCTTCGGTATAAAAGTCTATTGGAAATGTTCGACACATTTTGCTAAAGGATGTCGCGCCGTCATTCATACTCTAAAAGATAATACTACTATTGTTAAATACTCTAATGTACATAACCATTAAGATTGTACTTCTTAGGGCTGGTCACGGATATCTAATCGATTAATTAAATATTGAACAGTTGTTTTTTTTTTATACAACAAAGTTAGCAAACAAGCATACGGCCCACCTGATGGAAAGCGGTTACCGCAGCCTATGGACGCTTGCAATGCCAGAGGCATCACTCGCGCGTTGCTGACCCTTTAAATGTTTTAAAACGCCCTTCTTGAAGAGCCCCATGCTGTAATCTATAGGGAAAACCTCGGCAGGAAAAGTATTCCACAACCCCTTAGAGGTAGAGTGCGCGGGAGGAAGTTCTCTCTCTCTGGAACCGAACGGTGCCCGACCATGTCGGCTTCAAGGTATGTGGTTTAACTTCATTTTTTAAAAATATGAGATACACAACTCTTAAATATTTAACTAACCTATTAGAAATCCGTGAGACCGCCCTAATTTTGTTTTACACAAATTACAAGTGGTTTAGCGGATGGTTCCTTTATGCTAGCCGCTCAATATTGTAGGCCTTATTGAATAAGGGGGGAGAATTTTTAAAGGGTTGGCAACGTGCCTTTGATATTGCATGCCCCCATATGCTACGGTTATCGCTTTTCGTCAGGTGGGTGGGTGCTTGGTTGCTTTCTTAGTAGTTACCTAAGTATAACATTAATATTTGCATAATATTTCTATATTTTATCAATAGATTAAAGGTATGTGTATGTTTTTTTAAGTACAGTAGAATCCGGATATAACGACCTTCAAGAGACCGGCGAGATTTGGTCGTACCTACTAACCGGACGACGCACAAAACGTCAGCGTCATTTAGTGGTTTGTTATTGCATATTTATGCATAAGTATTGCTGTAATTCTTATTCTAGTGTAATGTTGCATACAATAAATTGATTTAGATGTAAATTATTACTGCACGCAGTTTAATCAAAGTACCTACCAAGCAGTACCTACTAATATATATGCACCTATATCAACTGCATTTTTTTCACTGAATGAAAGAGATTATAAATCATTTGATAAATAATTATGTATCAATTACATCAGATAAAGCCTTTATAAATTTTATTTTGTCCTCTTATTAAAATGTAAATTTTAAATTAAATTCAAGCCATTGGAATTCTTGAAAATTCTTTTGTGTTCGTTTCTTTTTCCAAGACACGACAAGAAGACATGGTCTTGATTGTCATTATCGCATCAGAGTAGTTATACACATGGGAAGTGTCTGGGGTGCCAAGCAAGTTTTATATGCCTAGGTAGCATAATATAAGTATTAATTTCAACGCTGAATGTTTAGTGTTTTTTTCAGTTTTCTTTTCCAAGTCACAAAAAGGGAGACCTATCCTTGTAGCATCAGGGCATAAATTCCGCAAGCATCAAGTGTGGGGTGTTAAGCAACATTGGAGATGTTCGACGCATTTCCAAAAAGGATGTCGTGCCGTCATTCATACTTTAAAGGATGATACTACAATTCTTAAATGCTTCAATGTGCATAATCACTAGCAGGTCAAAAAATGTACTTAATCAAAAGATTTTTGAAAAAACATGTTTTATGCAGCTTTTTACCTTTGCCCTGCAATCACTTTTCATATTTCTATACAAAAATGATCAATAAGAGTTGACCCAATTTATGTAGGCAGCAATTTTTATTGATATTTAAAAACCCCTAAATCCTAGGTGTTTTTATTTTCAGCTTCATTTTCCTTGTCTCAACGAGGAGGTGTCATCATTAATATATCAGGGTATAGATTCAGAAAGCAGAAAACTTCCGGTGTTAAGCAACATTGGAAATGTTCGACGCATTTAAATAAAGGATGTCGTGCCGTCATTCATACTTTAAAAGATGATACTACAATTCTTAAATGCTACAATGTGCATAATCACTAGCATGTCTCGCTTCTAGTATAAACAACGTGATTTCAATTAAAAAAAAAAGATTTTTTTAAGTAGGTATTTGACCTGTGTCCCTACTACAATCACTTTTCATATTTCCATACAAAAATGGCAGAGAAAAATCAATAGTATTCTGATAAAGACTTGAAGACACCAAAAATATTTTTATATTTTTATTGATTTGTATAGTGTTGACTACACACTTCACAAATTTATAATGACCCAAAAGTTAAGAACCGAGCGGGATTTGAACTCGCGACCTTCTCCTTGGTACGGGGCTACGCTGACCGCTGCGCCATCGGATCCTAACCACACTCAACAAATAAGTCTTAAGGACTGTTCAGCACTAACGTGGGTCGTGGGGATCGTGTGTTCAAATCCTGCTCGGATCTTTACTTTTGCGACATTATAAACCTTTTTATATATAATCCTAGGTGTTGTTTTTCAGTTTATTATGCCAAGACTAGACAAGGCCATCCCAGCATTGTATTATCAGGGTATAGATTTGGGAAGCATCAAACCAGAGGAGTTAAACAGCATTGGAAATGTTCGACGCATAGAGGATGTCGTGCCGTCATTCATACTTTAAAAGATGATACTACAATTCTTAAATGTTACAATGTACATAATCACTAGAATATGTCGCTTTTCGAACAAAAATATAGTTTAAATAGGCAAAATTAAAAGACCTGTTTATACCCGTTTTTACTCCATTTGATACCTATAGTTCTGTCCTGGCCTACCTGTCTAACCCATTAGTATAATTGTTATCTTTAAATCCCTTAATAAGCCGCTAATAAGTACACTTATGAGTTCTATACATTAGATAGATTGCACGTCTTCAGTTCAAAGAATTTATTCTCATTATAGACAATTCAGTCACTTACTACATGTTAACACATTAGATAACAATATGTAATGTCATCTGGATAGGGTCTATATGTGTGCGGTTAGGTGCATTAAGGGATAGCTTATCCATTAACGCACCAAACATTGTTGCTATTTTTATAAATGTAGGTAGGCAATATTTATTTAAATTCCATCCCAAAAGGCTTGTTGTTTGTTTTCAGTTTCATATTCCATATCACGGAAAAACCATCCTATCATTGTTGCATCGGGGTATAGATTTAGGAAGCATCAAACCTTTGGTTCTAAGCAATATTGGAAATGCTTAACGCATTTAAATAAAGGATGTCGCGCCGTAATTCATACTTTAAAGGATGATAATACAGTTCTTAAATGCTTTAATGTACATAATCATGTAAAAAAAAATAACTGAATTAAAATATTTTTGAAAAAAGCATTTTTTGACCTTGTCCATGTCCTGTAACCACTTTTCATATTTCCATACAACAATGGTAAAGAAAGATCAATATGAGTTCACCTAATTTATGTAGGCAGCAATGTTTAGTGATATTTCAAAACCCCTAAATCCCATCTGTTTTTTTCAGTTTCTTTTTCCTTGTCTCGACGAGGAGGTGTCATCATTAATATATCAGGGTATAGATTCAGAAAGCAGAAAGCTTCGAGTGTTAAGCTATATTGGAAATGTTTGACGCATTTCAATAGAGGATGTCGTGCCGTCATTCATACTTTAAAGGATGGTAATACAATTCTTAAATGCTACAATGTGCATAACCACTAGCATGTCTCTTTTCTCGTATAATAAATATGATTTGAATTAAAAAAAAAAGTTTTTTTTATGTATTTGTACTGCAGTCGCTTTTCATATTTCCATACAATAATGGCATGGAAAATTCACTAACCTGATGGAGACAGAGATAAAAGATAATTCCACAATTCTTAAATACATAATCACTAACAAAGCTCGGTAGTCGAACAAAAAGTATAGTCATAATTAAAAGACCTGAAAGAAAACCCGTTAGTACTGCTTTCGAGACCTAATCCTGTCTTGTGCGACCTGACTGACCCGTTAGTATAATTATTTTCTTTAAAATCTAATATATGTTTTTAAGTCTATAATACTCGTGAGTACATTTATGAGTGTACTTTATTGTTTTCAATAAAAACTTTTGTTTTTTGAGAGAAATATCTCTAGAGACTTGCCTAAACTAGACCTAAATGCGCCAAACACCGTTGTTATTTTTATAAGTTGTAATATTTATTTAAATTCTTACCCATTGGTGTTTTTGTTTCAGTTTCCTATTCCATCTCACAAAAAGGACGTACTATCATGGTAGCATCGGGGTATAAATTAAGGAAACATCAAACCTGTGGTGTTAAGCAACATTGGAGATGTTCGACGCATTTCCAAAAAGGATGTCGTGCCGTTATTCATACTTCAAAGGATGGTACTACAATTCTTAAATGCTTCAATGTGCATAATCACTAACATGTCAAAAACATTAACTGAATTAAAATATTTTTGAAAAAAGCATGTTTTTATGCAGCTTTTGACCTAAGTCCTGCAATCACTTTTCATACAAACATTGTTGCTATATTTATAAGCAAAGGTCCAAGACGTCGGAGATCGGATTACGGAGCTCAAATGGAGTTGGGCAGGACACATTGCTAGGCGTGGTGATGGCAGGTGGAGTAGAACAACAACCGAATGGTGGCCAAGAACCGGCTACAGAAGGGTAGGGCGCCCTGCAGCAAGATGGATAGATGACATAGACAGGGTCGCAGGGCGGCAATGGTTTAGACTGGCACAGGATCGAGGTAGATGGCACAAATTAAGGGAGGCCTATACCCAGCAGTGGGTGAAGTCGGGCTGTGGATGATGATGGTGATGATATTTATAAATGTAGATAGCAATATTTATTTAAATTCCAACCCAAAATGCTTGGTTTTTTTTAGTTTTCTTTTCCAAATCACGGCAAGGACGTTCTATCATTGTTGCATCGGGGTATAGATTCAGGAAGCATCAAGCTTTCGGTATGAAGCAACATTGGAAATGCTTGACGCATTAGAGGATGTCGAGCCATCATTCATACTTTGATGGATGATAATTCAGTTCTTAAATGCTACAATGTGCATAACCACTAGCATGTCTCTCTTCTTGTATAATAAATAATGATTTAAATTAAAAAAAAAGTTTTTTATGTATTTGTACAAAAATGGCAAGGAAAATTCAATAGAATTTAATAACCTGATAGAGATAGAGATAAAAGATAATTCCACAATTCTTAAATGCTTTAATGTACATAATCACTAACAAAGCTCGGTAGTGGAACAAAAAGTATAGTCATAATTGAAAGACCTGAAAGAAAACCCGTTAGTACTGCTTTCGAGACCTAATCCTGTCTTGTGCGACCTGACTGAACCGTTAGTATAATTATTTTTTTTTAAATCTAATTTATGTTTCTAAGTCTATAATACTCGTGAGTACATTTATGAGTGTACTATATTGTTTAAATCAGAAACTGTGTAGGCACAACATGAACCACTACAGTAGAGAAATATCTCTAGAGACTTGCCTTAACTAGACCTAAATGCACCAAACATTGTTGCTATTTTTATAAATGTAGGTAGCAATATTTATTTATTTAAATTCTTACCCAAAACGTTGGTGATTTTGTTTCAGTTTCCTATTCCATCTCACAAAAAGGACGTGCTATCATTGTTGCATCGGGGTATAGATTTAGGAAGCATCAAGCTTTTGGTATCAAGCATTATTGGAAATGTTCGACGCATTTTAGTAGAGGATGTCGAGCCACCATTCATACTTTGATGGATGATAATTCAGTTCTTAAATGCTACAATGTGCATAACCACTAGCATGTCTCTTTTCTCGTATAATAAATATGATTTGAGTTTGAAATAAAAGTTTTTTTATGTATTTGTACTGCAGTCGCTTTTCATATTTCCATACAATAATGGCATGGAAAACTCACTAACCTGATGGAGACAGAGATAAAAGATAATTCCACAATTCTTAAATACATAATCACTAACAAAGCTCGGTAGTCGAACAAAAAGTATAGTCATAATTAAAAGACCTGAAAGAAAACCCGTTAGTATTGCTTTCGAGACCTAATCCTGTCTTGTGCGACCTGACTGACCCGTTAGTATAGTTATTTTCTTTAAAATCTAATTTATGTTTTTAAGTCTAGAATACTCGTGAGTACATTTATGAGTGTACTATATTGTTTAAATCAGAAACTGTGTAGGCATTACATGAACCACTAAAGTAGATAAATATCTCAGGAGACTTGCCTAAACTAGACCTTAATGCGCCAAACACCGTTGCTATTTTTATAAGTTGTAATATTTATTTAAATTCTTACCCAAAACGTTGGTGTTTTTGTTTCAGTTTCCTATTCCATCTCGAAAAGAGGACGTACTATCATGGTAGCATCGGGGTATAATTTAAGGAAGCATCACACCTGTGGTGTTAAGCAACATTGGAGATGTTCGACGCATTTCCATAAAGGATGTCGTGCCGTTATTCATACTTCAAAGGGTGGTACTACAATTCTTAAATGCTTCAATGTGCATAATCACTAGCATGTCAAAAAAATTAACTGAATTAAAATATTTTTGAAAAAAGCATGTTTTTATGCAGCTTTTGACCTTAGTCCTGCAATCAGTTTTCATATTTCCATACATACATTGTTGCTATATTTATAAATGTAGATAGCAATATTTATTTAAATTCCAACCCAAAATGCTTGGTGTTTTTTTTTCAGTTTTTTTTTCCAAATCACGGCAAGGACGTTCTATCATTGTTGCATCGGGGTAAAGATTTAGGAAGCATCAAGCATTCGGTATGAAGCAACATTGGAAATGCTTGACGCATTAGAGGATTGCACATTGTAGCATTTAAGAACTGAATTATCATCCATCAAAGTATGAATGGTGGCTCGACATCCTCTACTAAAATGCGTCGAGCATTTCCAATAATGCTTGATACCAAAAGCTTGATGCTTCGTAAATCTATACCCCGATGCAACAATGATAGCACGTCCTTTTTGTGAGATGGAATAGGAAACTGAAAAAAAAACACCAACGTTTTGGGTAAGAATTTAAATAAATAAATAATGCTACCTACATTTATAAAAATAGCAACAATGTTTGGTGCATTTAGGTCTAGTTTAGGCAAGTCTCTAGAGATATTTCTCTACTGTAGAGGTTCATGTTGTGCCTACACAGTTTCTGATTTAAACAATATAGTACACTCATAAATGTACTCACGAGTATTATAGACTTAAAAACATAATTTAGATTTTAAAGAAAATAATTATACTAACGGGTCAGTCAGGTCGCACAAGACAGGATTAGGTCTCGAAAGCAGTACTAACGGGTTTTCTTTCAGGCCTTTTGATTATGACTATACTTTTTGTTCGACTACCGAGCTTTGTTAGTGATTATGTACATTAAAGCATTTAAGAATTGTGGAATTATCTTTTATCTCTATCTCTATCAGGTTATTAAATTCTATTTAATATCCACTAGCATGTCTCTCTTCTCGTATAATAAATATGATTTGAATTAAAAAAAAAGTTTTTTTATGTATTTGTACAAAAATGGCAAGGAAAATTCAATAGAATTTAATAACCTGATAGAGATAGAGATAAAAGATAATTCCACAATTCTTAAATGCTTTAATGTACATAATCACTAACAAAGCTCGGTAGTTGAACAAAAACTATAGTCATAATTGAAAGACCTGAAAGAAAACTTGTTAGTACTGCTTTCGAGACCTAATCCTGTCTTCTGCGACCTGACTGACCCGTTAGTATAATTATTTTCTTTAAAATCTAATTTATGTTTTTAAGTCTATAATACTCGTGAGTACATTTATGAGTGTACTATATTGTTTAATTCAGAAACTGTGTGGGCACAACATGTACCACTACAGTAGAGAAATATCTCTAGAGACTTGCCTAAACTAGACCTAAATGCGCCAAACATCGTTGCTATTTTTATAAGTTGTAATATTTATTTAAATTCTTACCCAAAACGTTGGTGTTTTTGTTTCAGTTTCCTATTCCATCTCACAACAAGGACGAACTATCATTGTTGCATCGGGGTATAGATTTAGGAAGCATCAAGCTTTCGGTATAAAGCAACATTGGAAATGCTCGACGCATTTTAATAGAGGATGTCGAGCCATCATTCATACTTTAAAAGATGATTATACAATTCTTAAATGCTTCAATGTGCATAATCACTAAAATCTCTCATCGTCATTCTGACGTTTGCTGTTATTTTTTTTCAATACATTATGTTTGTGTGTAATTGTAATTTTCTTTAGGTAGCCCAAGAAAATAAACCACATATTATTCAAAACATGAACTTCTTTGTTCATAACGAGTGGCGAATGAGGACATGGTACACGTGATTCTTGTCTTGCTAAGTAACCCGGTTACGAATTAAGATTTGTATGACGTTACTTTTTTCTTAGTTTATAGCCCGGTTATGAACTACGAACTGAATGACATAATTATTTTCTTAGAAAAAATTCTTCTACGTAGCTGGTTACGAAACTCGGTTACATACAATCATTAAAGGGTTTTGGAGCACGTTGGGAAACCTAACGTATACGGAAATTTTAATATAATTTTGACAACCTTCTTCGAGATAAATCAAAATTGCTGTACCTACTGGCCAAATCTGTATTAAAATCAATTACTGTCGGTGTTTAGCGCCCAGATAAATTACATAGTTAACTCATATCTGTCGTGTAATTTAATAATGGAACTATGTTTTGCTCCGAAACATGGCAACCAAGGAGGTAACTTATCAAAGGTTTTATTTTCGAACCGGCTTGCAAAATACCGCTTATAAAATAAAAGAAAAACGGTGAACATAAATTTATCTAAGAAGTGCTAATTTTGATGAATTTTAGGAGACTGGAAACTAGCAGGTTCTTCTAATCCCAACCGAATTGGATTCGACATAGTAACGTCAAAGCGAGGAAAACCAGTAGTTCTGCGAGCAGGCTACAAATATAACAAAAGACGTACTAATAAAGATAATTCCACTAAATGGCTATGTACCAACAGAAGGACATGCAAAGCCGTGTTGGTGATAGCAAGCAACAATTGCATTGTGAAAGAAGACGAGCACAACTGTGAGACTGATTATTGATTATGTTACAGCTGCCAACAAAAACTAAAAATATTTACGTGACTTTGTTTAACCTCATTAAAAGTGTGAGTTCACGTTATATTGTATTTTACTTATTGTTTTTACCTTTTTGTAGCTTCAATGATTTGATGGTGCCCGAAATGACAATAAAAAAATAGTAAAATCAAAAGTGTTAGTTGAGACACTGTGTCCTTATAAATTTAACCCGTATCGTCTGCAATTCGCAAATTTCAATGATTATTATTGAAAAAATAAAAGACATTTCATATTTAGAAAAAATAGTTTCGTCCGGTGTTTAAAATTTGCTCCGAGTATTTCTACTAAGTTTTAATTTTATCGCATAATTTGAGAAAAGTACTATAGAAGCCTTGGCCAGACAACTAGGCATTGATAGGCTGACGTATATGGACCTCGGAGAAAGATCTATCCTCCAAGATGTGGGCCATGGCTCAAAATTCGCGGGTCTTCAAAATGTTGTCTAGGCGACTGATCGAAGCGACGCGTGTCTAAAGAGCTGGTGGTTATTTGGCATAGCGCAATAGCATTGCTATTCAGCTTGACAATGCTAGTAAGCAGCAAGTAAACAGGCCTTTGCATCTATATTAGTTGATCTATATACCTAGCGTCAGGGGCAAAGTGTCAGCGCAATAGTATTGCTATTCAGCGTGGCAATGCCGCCAGCGTCTTCGGGACGCTGCCGTCTTGCACTGAATCAGTTGAGGTGATCGTTTGTAATGTGGTTTGCAGATAGCTCAACTGTTCCTTGTGTATTGTAAATACTTTTATTAGATACGAAAATAAATGTATTTCTAAATGCTTAGTGTTTTTTTTTCAGTTTCCTATTCAAAGTCACAACAAGGAGGTCTCATCATCGTCGCATCAGGGTATAGATTCCGGAAGCATTATGCCACTTTTGCTAAAAATTATTGGAAATGTGCAACGCATTTAAATAAAGGATGCCGCGCCGTCATTCATACATTTAAAGATAACAAAACAATTCTTAAATACGTTAATGTACACAATCACTAATCCTACTTATTATAAACGTTTGTAAGTATGGATGGATGTTTGTTACTCTTTCACGTGAAAACTTCTGATATAAAACTACTAATAATACAGATAATGCATCAGAATAACACATAGGCTACAATTTATAAAGATATTGTAACGGAGAATGAATGTAAGTAACGGGAACGTGGCGAGCGAAGCCGCGGGTGGTCACTTGTCTATTATATATCTGCAATCTACACAATCAAATATAAAATTAAAATTTGTTTTTTGTTTGAGTGAGGCGCTTTCATTTTATTTTGCATGTTAGTAATTTTTTTTTACATCAAACATGCTCAGTAAGTAGGATTTACTGCTGTGCAAAAAGGCTGTGTACTTTACCGTCACACCGTGCTTGATATGTTATAGTTCGTTACATATCTAGCTATTCAAAACTCCTTGGTGAAAAACACATACTCCTTTCTTTTTTTATTAAATTAGAAATGAGACTGAAATAAAAAAATACTGAAAAAATTGTAGATACAGGATGTGTGCATTAATGTGCGCTTGCGACTATTTTAGCAGATACCTGTGCAAATACAAGGTGTATCTAAATATGTGTACTATGCGAAGGTGGGGGGTTTCAGACCACAATGGTGATCAGTTGTGGGGGGGAGATAATTAAAAATTCCTATTTTCAGTTTCCCATACAAAAATATTTAATTTCATAATGCCTAAATAAATTGACAACCCTATCCTTGTAACCCCTTGATCCCTTGACCTACTACCTCTGTAGGTCTACTACTACTACCTACTACCTCTGTAGCTGAGTTTAGGGTTGTCACTTTGTATAAAGTCAGCTGTTCATGTTGAAACTTCGTTGCAGTTTTTTTCAGAGATACCAATCGAAGTTCGAAAAGTCGTTGAACAAAAGTTGTTCCCCGGGGGGTGGAAATTCACCCCCCTTCAGGATAGTACACATATTTTGATACACGTTGTATATGTTTTTATCTACTTTCAGAAATAACTATTATCAGATCGAAAAAAGGGCATGCGATGCTTGTTGTAGCCGGTTTTCGGTTTTACAAGCAGCGAAAGTTTGGACTGAAAGTTCATTGGAAGTGTTCAACACACCATAGGAGTGGGTGCCGTGCTCAAATACACACTATTGATGACGATAATAAAATAAGTGTTATCAAATGCCGTAATATTCATAATCACTAAGGAAGACACACTTCTGTCTTTTAGCCTCGCGATGTCTAGCACTTTTGAGTCTGCCCGCGACCGCGGCTGTTGTAACACGGTTGAAACGTCGGGAATGAATAAAATTAATCGCGATAAATAGCCGTTTGTTCCATGTAATTTTGCGATGTCTACTTCTTATATTACTTAGTTTCTTGTATCTGGTTAGTATGTGGTCCGCATGTGCTATACTCTGTTTTTTGCTTGATCCTTTTGGTAAATAAAAAATCTTATTTTGCATCTTGAGTTTTTTTTCGTTGTTTTTTCTTGTAATGTCTTTCATTTATTTATACTAAGAAACTTACAATTAGACAAATATTTACAAAATTCACAAGAAACAGTTCTTTTATTTATTTACACTAAGAAACTCACAATTAGACAAATATTTACAAAATACACAAGAAACAGTTGAGCTATCTGCAGACCGTTACAAACAATCTAGAGATAGCTCAACTGATCCAAATCAGTACCTACCAGGCGAAAGCGTCCCCAAGACGCTAGCGGCATTGCCACGCTAAATAGCAATGCTAATGCGCTGCGCCAGATACCCTTGGTTCACGCTTCGCTTCGATCAGTCACCTAGACAACATTTTGAAGACCCATAAGGCCTCGGTTTTCCACGGACCCAGAGACGGACTGGCACTGAGGTGCGCAGCACGGCGCACCCAAGTGTAGGCAGGTTGCAATACGGAACGTGACGACCAAACAGTTTAACTGTAATAAAAAATTGACAAAAACATTTTAAAATACACAACGAAATCTAGTTCTAATTATGGCTAATTACCATTTCCATCTGAAAAATTGTGGTAATATATGAAATCATTAATGTTATATCTGATTTCAGAAATAACTTTTATCCTATCAAAGAAAGGGACTGTCATGCTTGTAGTAGCAGGATTTCGATTTTATAAGTATCGAAAAATAGGACTCAAAATTCATTGGAAGTGTTCAACGCACCATAAGAGTGGGTGCCGGGCACTTATGCACACTATTGACGATGCAAATGATTTAATAAGTATTATTAAATGCTATAATATTCATAATCATTAAGATAGACACACTGCCATGTCTTTTTAGCATTATGTAGTGTATGTATTCTTTTTATATTTCTTAAATTATTGGTGCTGTAGTTTAAATAAAATAAATTATATTGTGGTTCTTCTGTTGACATTGTGTACATAGGCCCGTATTCCGAAACAGAGCTTGAGTCTGAGTCGAGCCTCAAGCATAGATTTTATGACAGTTATCTATTGAAAAGTGACAAAAATCCGTGCTTGAGGCTCGACTCAGACTTAAGAGGTATCACCATAAAAAAAATATCACCTCCAATTCATATTTCATATAAATCATATTTTATGAGGGTCATATTTTCTTTATCAATAAGTTTCTGAAAAAAAGGAAAACATACGAGCACGTATATAGCAGATCTGGATTTTATGAGACAAAATGGTTACTCTAGTCTAGAGGCATTATCCAGGGAGGAAATAGGGGACTACGTTTGTATGGAGAGTCGCCTGTGTGATTCCCTCATAAGCACTGTTTCGGAATACGGGCCTTAGAATACAATATAACACTCAGACAGAGAACAACCCTCTATACCGTAGTCTCTCGTTACATTATATCTAATTTTGTCATTTTTCTAATGTAAATCAATAAGTAAGCTCTAATAGTCTCTCTATGCGAAAACTGATTAATGGGTCATAGTTGTCTTTTTAAATTATCAATTAGAATATAAGTACTGTTTGTTTTCCTAAGAAATAAAAATAAATAAATAAAATACTCATCACTCACAGAAATATTTATTTTCAGTGGGAATCGAATCCAGTATTTGTAATATATATTTTGTAGGTACTTTATTTTTTTGCTTTATTAAATATCTATGTATAAAAAATAACTGAAAGAGAACGTTCTCTAGCATTAAGTTCGCTTATGGAGGGTGTAATTTTTGGACTTGTGCAATAAACAAAACTATTAATTTTTTGGTATATCCGACCGAGTATAAATTTTCACTACAATTCTAACAATCTTAAAAATATATTTTTTCTGTACAAATATTTGATTAAAATTAAGCAAATGTTATAAAAATATAGCAATAGCGGTAAAAAAATGTTTATAATTCCCCACTGGTGCGTGATATCGCGCACCAGCCCGCACCAGCTCGCACGACACACCATGGGAACGGTCTCGTGCGCCGAGGTGCGCGGTAGCACAGGAGCATTTTCTGTGTCAACGCACACAGAAAATGCTCCGTGCGTCGTCGTGCGCGGTGCGAGCTGGTGCGTGATATCACGCACCGTAGGAAGGCGGCATTAGACACACAGAGTGGTTGCCGTGTCGTGATAAAATTTTAATGATTATTATCAAATACCTTAATATTCATCATGAATCATGAATGGTCGTAATTTAACTATTTTATTACAAAATAAGTAGGAGTTATAATAGTACATTATGATATAAGTGCGGTAGGTTGAAAATTACAGCCGAGGCGTTATTGCAAGCCCGAGCCGTAGGCGAGAGCTACAAGAAAGCAGAGGCTATAATTATCAAAGCGCACGTATGTCATACGACGTATAATAACATATTTGCGAGGAAATAAATAAAAATTAAACGAATAAAAAATCTTCAATCACTTGTTAAAACAGTTATAAAATGTCTTTTTAATTCAATTTCATTCCAATTCATCCCGTTTTAATCAGTTTCATTCAGTCTCACTCAGTCTCATTCAGTCTCACTCGGTCTAATTGAGTCTCATTCATTCTCACTTAGTCTCATTCAGTCTCATTTAGTCTCATTCAGTTTCATTTCATAAATTTAGCATCTTGATAAACCGTACATTTTACCTTATTAAAAAGCAACCCGTGCGTTTCAGATTACATTACCGCACTAGTACGTAATGACATACATAACGATACTGAAATTAGTGAAATAAGAGACCCTTTACGAGCAAATGTGTTATAAAATGTTTTTATAGCAAGATGTGTGGTGATGATTAATGCTTGGCACCCGTAAGACATATTTTAATTATAAATATTATTGATCACATCAAAAAATTGTAGAGATAAATCAATTCCCTAATGTGATGTGTTTTCAGGTATTACTATTACCAAATCAAGAAGAGGGAATGCCATACTTACTGTAGCAGGATTTAGATTTTGCAAGGATCGAAAATTAGGATGCAAAGTTCATTGGAGATGTACAACACGCAATAGGAGCGGTTGTCGTGCCCTTATACACACTTTTGATGATGATAGTGGTATAATGAGTATTATCAAATGCTATAATATTCATAATCATAATTTGTCGTAACTTGCTTATTTATTTATTAATTACTTATTCATTTTAGATGGATAGCGCTCAACTAGCTTAGAGGGTTGAATTATTAAATGTTTTTTCATCCCACCAGCTCTGAAAGTGTGTTTTTGCTGTTTAATTTCTGACTGGAAAAGCCGTTTTTATCCGCTAGAGGATAAAGTAAATTTGAATTTAGAATATCGTGTTCAATAAGTTTGTGAATACACAACCTATTTACTTCTACCTCCATGGTGCCGAACTTATCATACAACCTTTTTTAGGGTTCCGTAGCCAAATGGCAAAAACGGAACCCTTATAGATTCGTCATGTCTGTCTGTCTGTCTGTCTGTCTGTCTGTCCGACCGTGTCACAGCCATTTTTCTCCGAAACCATAAAAGCTAGACTGATGAAACTTGGTGAGTAAATGTATTCTGTGAACCGCATTAAGGTTTTTACTAAATAGAAAAAAAACTATAAATTTTGGGGGTCCCCGTACTTGAAACTGAAACTCAAAAATTTTTTTTTCATCGAACCCATACGTGTGGGGTATTTATGGATAGGTCTTTAAAAATGATGTTGAGGTTTCTAATATCGTTTTTTTCTAAACTGAATAGTTTGCGCGAGAGACACTTCCAAAGTGGAAAAAAGTTGGTCCCCCCCCCTCTAACTTCTAAAATAAGAGAATGATAAATCCAAAAAAAATATATGTTGTACATTATTATGCAAACTTTCAACGATATTTGGTTTGAACGAGATCTAGTCAGTAGTTTTTTTTTTATACGTCATAAATCGTAAACCGCAATTTACCTTTCGACGAACTACAAAAACCTTTATATTATCTTAATTGATGCTACGGAACCCTTCATGGGCGAGTCCGACTCGCACTTGGCTGCTTTTTATTTTGTTAAAAACTCGCACTCGTAACCTTATTGGTGTATTTGTGAATTCAAAACACCATTAAACCTATTTACTTCTACCTGCATGGTGCCGAATTTATCATACAACCTATTTAAATTTGTTAATAACTCATACTCGGAACCTTCTTGGTGTGTTACTTTTAGTCGCGCCATGTTCTTTTTTGCATTTAGTCATTTCCTCGCTGAGGTGAGATGAAAAGTTACGTGTTGCACTCGAGTGCAAAGATTTTTCACCTTGTGCTCTTTTGATTCCTTCGCCAACGCTTAGGATTCTAACTTTTAAACCACTCGCTACGTTCGTGGTTAAATTTTAGAATCCTGCGCTTGCTCAGTCATCAAAATTGAGCACGCGGTTAAAAAGCAGCTTTGCACTCTTTGTATAACAAATAACTATTATAGCACGATAAATTCGGGCATGATCAAGACTGTAAAACACAATACACACTAAAAATAGAGAGACGTCCATTTGTATGAGTTTAGAAAATTTTAGAAAATTAAATAAATTTAGGTACTATAAAAAACGCAACACCAATATCATTCCATTTGAATGATTACATAAAAAATATTTTAATATGATTGATTATTCGAATCAAAATACTGTGAAGAAAAAAACAATTCCTTAATGTCATGTGTTTTCAGGTATTACTATTAGCAAATCAAGGAAAGGGGCTGCCATACTTACTGTAGCAGGATTTCGATTTTACAAGTATCGAAAATTAGGATACAAAGTTCATTGGAGATGTACAACACGCAATAGGAGCGGTTGTCGTGCCCTTATACACACTTGTAATGTTGATAGTGATATAATGAGTATTATCAAATGCTATAATATTCATAATCATGTTTTTATTTACTGAATACTTACTTATATTGGTCGAATAGCACTCAACTAGCTCTAGTCGAGTTGTCAAATGTTTTTTACTATTACTCTAACTATTTTACACCATAAACAATATACCTACATAATACGAGTTAGTATTCATACCAAGTTACATTCCAATTAGTTCAGTCGTCAGGGCGTATTTAAGCCACAAGCATCCAAACTTTGACATTTTATTTAAGTACTAGCGGCCCGTCCTGGCTTCGCATGGTTGGGCATTTATTTTTTAAGCACATAAATAGCCTACGTTACTCAAGGTGAATGTAGCTTTCCAATGGTGAAATAACTTTTGAAATCGGCACAGTAATTTTTTGAGTTTATTCATTACAAACATACATACAAATAACAAATCATTTCTCTTTATATTAGTATAGAAGTATAGATAGTCTAAGAAGGTTAGGATATATTTATATTAAAGATTTTTTCAGAATTTAGTATGGCAACATCACGAAAGGGGAAGCCGATTATTACCATGTCAGGATACAGGTTCAAGAGGCATGTGATGCAAGGTGCCAAGGTTTATTGGAGGTGTTCCACACACCAACATAAAGGCTGTCGAGCCGTCGTCCATACGTTAGAGGACATGACTATTATTAAAACTCATAATGTTCATATTCATTAAATAACTCGGGCAATTAATTAACCTAGCATAGTAGTACCATTTTTTTCCCTTGATTAGAGTTAGGAACGCACTGTACCTAGTTTAAGGAGGCGGGCGTTGGTAGCTGCGACACAGTCTAACGACTAATGCAGTTATCATCGTTTCCTAATTTTATGTACCACTGTAAATATGTTCCGAAATAAACATTATTATTTATTTATTTATTATTTAATTCCTTTAATCAACTTTTGGCAGATCTGTTAGTGGTATCCTACCCCATTTCATTATCGTATTGTTATTAGGTACCGACTCTCAAAATATAGTAATTTAATACCATAATTAGTGCCGAGCTATTAGTATAATTAATTTATAGCCAAAATAATATGTATCGTCAGTATTTTTATTCTTCTTCTTCTTATCGTGGCACTGATTCTTTCGAACCAAGTGTGATGAAAGGATTTTAAGATTTGAGTATTGTTATAATATTGTGTTTATGAATTAGTTTTTGTTATAAGTTATATTATTATAGTTTTTTAATGTTTATGTATAATCTCTAAAATATGGGCTGTGTATTTTTTGTACGTGATCTGAAATAAAAACAAATTGAATTGAATAAATATCGTTTTATTCATAATCATAACCTGTACAATTATTGTATACGGGCGTAATCACAGTTTAGATTTTTGCAAACTGTTACTGATTTATCATCGCGCGAGCCTGAAGAGCTAGAGTGTATAAAAGGCAATGTACCTACGATAAACACGCTTAGTATTAACATTGAACTTTTCAGGGGTGCTATTTTACAATAAGTAACGAGTGTATAGATAGTGCAATCCACGAAGGCGCGCCCCACTATTCCTCCTAACCGTTTATAGTATATGTGTGCAAGCTTCCGTCAATGTTTGAGTGTTATCGGTACAGACTAATTACCTATTAGTGCACACGCACACTACAATGAATAGACTACGGTTCGCGACTGCCGCTCGGAGCAAACTCCCCGCACCCCGCGATCCCCTCAACCGAAAAAAGGTGGGGCGCGTCTTCGTGAATTGCACTATCTATATTACAGTAATTTCAGTTAAAAGTATTTCAGGTGTGGAATTTACGACATCGCAACGAGGTCGACCTATGTTGATCGTATCAGGATACAGATTTCGGAAGTACAGGTGTCGAGGATATAAAACTTATTGGACATGCTCTGCTGCTTCTAACCTCCGTTGCCGGGCTGTGATCCACACCCTAGAAGATATGACCATCATAAAAGAATATAATGTTCATAGTCACCAATAATTTCAACACTTTAAATTAGTATAAATGAAGGAAATAATCTATTGTGATGTTATTAAATTCATATAATAAGATTAATATAATATATTTTTTAAATAAACTTCTGTTTAGCGGTGAGTGAGTTTATTACCGAATACTACTTAAGCTAGTGGACATTATAAACCATAGCAGCTAGTAAAGTAACTTAAAAAATGCGTATTTTTAATAATTTCTGATGTAACATTTTCGATGTCGCGGCAAGGTCGACCTTTAATTATTGTATCAGGATTCAGTCTCCGAAAGTTTAAATGCCAAGGAACTAAAGTTTATTGGAAATGCTCCACAAATTGTTCCCGCGGGTGCCGGGCTGTGATTTACACCTTGAAAGATAATATGAGAATTATTAAAAAATATAATATTCATAATCATGAATAACAATATTAACTTTTGTTCGTATCAAAACCTATCGCAAAAAAATACGTTTTGTGAAAAAATGATTATAATTGGTTATATCTATTTCGTTCAGTCACGATGAATAAGATTTTTAATATACATGGATGGCGTAATAAAGTCATCCCAAAAACTGAAACAGTGCATTTGATGATAATTATGAATACGAAAAAAAAATGCAAAAAAAAACAGCAAAATTTTTTTTTGTCCGCTTTTAACGTGATTTCTTCATCGATATCTACAATAAAGTTAAATTAACCATAAGTAGCTAATTCGGTCTAAATAAGTAGTCTAGTAGGTATACCGTGATTGCTTTGTACAAACTAAATTATAAACAAGTCAATAGTGTAAGCACAGCTTGAATTATGACCATAGTCAATAGATTTTTTCTATGTTTATTATAATTTCAGGTATAGTAATTGCAAAATCACAAAAAGGTAAACCTGTCATCATAGTGTCAGGGTACAGGTTTTGTAAAAACCGGTCTCAAGGAGTAAAAACTTACTGGAACTGTGCAACGCATTATCGCCACGGTTGCCGAGCGGTGGTTCACACCTTGAAGGATGATATGGAAATTATTAAAAAATATAATGTTCATAATCATGAATAACAATATCAATTTTTGTTTGTATGAAATCATGTGCATGTCTCCAGTTTCTTCATACGGAAATTACAAATTCTAAAAACGATTTGAAGAAAAATTTAGCAGCAAAAAAAAAACCTTTTTTTGAGACTTTAAAGGTCTGTTTGCCGTAGAACATTTCCACAGCCTCGTCATTCAGTGTGGGCAAACGGTTAACGATAGAGGTATATAGTAAACGCAGAGTTTTTAAGATATCAGAGCACCCGGCATAAAAAAAATTAAGTCTCTAGTTTGAAAACTCTTTGAGTTAGAAGACTTCATCATCGTGTTTGCTCGGCAGCCATTTCTCCAGCTGACTCATAATGGTGGTACTCTGGAATAGAGCTAGAAGGTTGTTTGATATTTATAGCAAAACATATGGTGGATGCTGCAAATATTTCATGTGTCTAGGTTCAAAACTTTCTAAATTAGAAGCTTTGAGCTGTAGACACGTTTGTTTGGCACGCACATCCTGGAACTCAAGAACCACAATGGTTACAGATTCGGTTGATGTGTTCAAACCGAACTATGAATTAGAGTAGTAGTGGCCATAATAAATAAATAAAATAAATAAAAATAAAATAAGCCTTTATTTCTCCGACCTTAACAAAACAGTTTTGCTTAACCTAACTTATACTAATCCTACTTACTAAATATACTAAATTGATTATATTCTATGTTTATTATAATTTCAGGTATAGTATTTGCAAAATCGCGGCAAGGGAAACCTGTCATCATAGTGTCAGGGTACAGGTTTTGTAAAAACCGGTCTCAAGGAGTAAAAACTTACTGGAACTGTTCAACGCATTTTCGCTACGGTTGCCGAGCGGTGATTCACACCTTGAAAAATATGGAAATTATTAAAAAACATAATGTTCATAATCATTAAAAACATTATCAAAACGTTTGTTTGTATAAAATCGTATTTTTTGCGATATTTTTTTAATGTAAAAGTAGCATTGATTATAGAGCTACTTCATCATCGCGATGTAAGGGTTTTTAAGTAAGATTTTTAATATAGACTAAAATCATTATCAATATCATTTCATTTCAATTCATTTATTTATTTGCATAAAAAATGGTAGGTACGGGAAAGTACAAAGAAGTATAAATTGTATCACATAAATATTTTTGTAAGAAAGAAATGAAAGATTTTTTTTTCGTAGCAGAACTCGCACTACTCAATCAAATTTTTTACCGTTTAGGTGAGCAAAACTTGGAAAGAGAATTTACATTATTATAATATTAAAATTGTCAAAAAGAAAAATCACAGGAAGATAAACCTGCGATGGCTGTGTTAACATAATACCAGGGGCATGATTCTCGGGCCGACCGGGATTTTCAATGTCCCTAAAAGATCTCGGCCTATTGATCTCTGACAAACATAAGCTATCCCGAGTGAAAAATGTCTGTCTATACTCAAAAAGCCAATTCTCAGTGAAATAAGACATCTATCTCTGTTGATGGCATATTTTTCAACACGAGATGCGTTACGTTACACGCTTATCCAATAATCGAACGATTAATCGATCGGTCATTTACTATTATCCTAGTGTTTTGTTCAATTATTTATCAAATAATATTTCAATTTGTTACTACAATTGAATTACGTTTATACATAGCTAAAATGTTGGGAAAAATTGAGTTTATAGGTCAAAATTTCAAAATTCAAGTTTATTATATCAAACTGACTAATAACGGAACGTAATTCGGCGCATACTTCATCAGTGTTGCTATTTAATTCTATCTAACTATAAAACGCTAGATCTAGCAGTTGGAGGACTTACTCGTAACTAATATTTTATTTTTAGCCTCGAAGTAGAATAGTTCTTAATAGCAACAAAGTTGTCTAGGTATATCACGTTATTCAAACTGTACAAACTAAAATAAATAATAAACAAATAAATAATGCGGACAATCCACACAACACTATCTAGCCCCAAACTAAGCAGAGCTTGTATTATGGGAACCAGATAGCTGATACATTACTTAAATAATCCTTTTTTTTTGTAAATACATACATAGGATACAATATAACACCCAGACATAGAACAAACATCTGCGTTCACCACACAAATATTTGTTCTCGGTGGGGATCGAACCCACGCCCGCCAGCGCAGAAGGCAGAGCTACTACCAAAAAAAAAGCACCTTGGTGCATTTCCATACCAAACACAAACCAAAGCACCTTGGTGCATAAATGCACCAAAAAAAGTTTTGCGCCAAGCGTTGAGACATCTGTCTGACTCGCTTTTTCTACTACAATGTCCGTAAGGAACGAAAAACCATCCTTTTCGCACTGATTTGAGCTTTGTAAATATGTATGTCAACTTCAAAACGGTTACCTAGACGTCAACAACACAAAAAAACAAAATCAGTCTTATGGAACCACGCGCGCGGGGGCATTGTTTACTCATTGTGAATTTTTGTTTTTTTGCTATATTGCAAGTGTTTTGTGTTGTTTAGTGCTTAAATATCGCAATAATAACTCAATAAGTAGTTATTAACGATATAGTTTTGTGTAAACAGTGATTGAATTCGTTCAAATCGACTAAAATAACCAGCACATTCTCGAATTTTATTCCCAAGAAAATTTTTTCACGCCGCTTTTTTGTGAGTATTAAAAATTATTAATATGACAAATAAATGCAACTAAATCCTTGCTTCAGGGCTGAAATAAGCTTTCAGGGGATACTATTTTTTTAACTATAATTACTTGTAGGACTTTTCTAGAAATTAAATATTATTAAGATCCACCTGCGCACCCGCGATACAAAAAAATACGAGATGCAAATAATAGTATCGCTTTATTTTTAAGTTAATTTAAATTAATGCTTCGAGTTCTGTCAAAGTTTTTGTGTTAGTCAAAATTTTTGATTCGGAACTGTTTACGTAGTATTAGGCCAGCAAACTCATCAAAATTCTAAATGCAATTCATCATGCCATTAAGCTCGAATACGAGAGATGTTTACAAGACGGGAATTCCAAGAACATAAACACTTATCTGGCGTTTCAAGTGGGTCGTGCGCGACGGGGCGTCTTGGCGCCAAAACAAATGCTAGCGTCGGTGATTCATCTTCGAGGTCGCGTGACGTCACACGTTTACCTAACTGTTTTTTTTTTTGGTTGTTTTATGAACCAAGGTGCTTCAAGCGTGGTTAATAATTTTCAGTTTTATTTTTATTGAACTAACTAAAATACATTTCACTAGCGGGCAACACTCAAACCACAAAAAAGAAGAAGAGTTTATTTTTGGTTTTTGTACAATAGTAATTTAATTATTTTATCCCCATAATAATCGCATTACGGACAAAACTATAATAAGTGGGGCTCGTTGTGTTATTCACAAAGTGTATAAGAGGTGTTTGGAACTGTACCAACCAACAAACACTACCAAGCTATTACTAGCAAGCTGGAAAACTACCGAATGAAACTGAATAGAGGTTTTTTACTCAAACAGCAGATGATACTGGGTTAAAAAGAACAGCAGTAGACGTACACTGTTATATTTTACTAAAATAAGCGTGTAAATCCCTGTCAATCATAATAATTGTTCACTGTCTCATTGTATTACTATTCTACTCTATTTAGTTGTCCAAATCTTTAGTTTTGATGTTTTGATGCATTAGGTACCTATTTAGTACCTATTTACTTGGTATAGGTGCTGGGCAAGCCTATTCCATCTAAAATCAAATCAAAATTGTATTTATTCAGTTAAATTGTTCCAGGCACTATAAAGTTCCGAGAGTGTAATCACCAGTTTAGCCCCTGAGGCTTATTTATATCATCTACAATAGATGAAAAGGCCTGTATGTAAATACTTTTATTCATATTTATTTTGTTGCAGGAAAATCTGAAAAAACTAATAGGGAATGGTTGGTGAAGCCAAAAGAAAATTTACTGCAAAGCCCTGTTACGGTTGAATAAAAATAGTGCTGGAAATTATATATGTACTATTAGGCAACAATTTATATTTTTTCTACCTGTACAAACCACCAAGCTTGTGGCATTATTTGCAACAGTCTGCGAATAGCCCAACGATTTCATGTGAATTTTGTTATTATGTTTATAAATAAAGTAATGGTGTAAATAAAGATGTGGTTTTTATTCAGTTTATTAAATTTTTTCCTCTCGTGAGTAGGTATATAAATATTATTTATTTCTAGGTAGAGACTGTTTGAGAACCATCGGTCTTATGATATTTTTCTAATAATGTAGGTTATTTTCTATTTTGATTGTACAAGTATAACTTGGCGGGTCTGAAGCTAGCCGTTTGGCCAATCTTCCATCAGTCATTGGCCATTAACGATCGAACAGCTCACTTCAGACCCGCCAAGTTATACTTGCCGGACTGTATGTAAGTTTTCTATTCCAATTTTCAAGTATGGTAAGAATTGTAATGAAATCTCTTGTATTTAAATGATAATGATTAAAAAGACAAGCTTTTATCAGAGCATTGATTTAATATATATCTGCACTTATATTCATCCTATTATAATTCTTTATTGCACACAGAGGCATTTACAAATTATCTTTTATTATGAGTTTACTGTTCATGCCGTTTTGTGGAAGGTCCGGTAGCTCTTGAAAAACCTTCCCCAATCTTCAGATACTGCCTCATCGGGGGTTGTTGGGAAGTGTACCCATATTTTATTGAATTCTCTTGATACTGAAGATATTATGACAGATCCATTAGGATGCCTATATAGCCATAGCCGATACCGACTAGCTCCCTGTGCCCTAGAAGTATGCTGTGATGAAGACCTAGAAAAATAATGAAATTGACATAAAATAATACTTAGTTTGTAATCCACAATGGCAGAACAGTGTACTAATTTAACTTATTATTTTCGGTAAGGCCTTATAGGTAGGGACTTGTCTTATTATGCTGTTATGAGGCATATCATATCCACCAAAGGTTCCTCACCATTGAACTAAATTTGGTTGGTAAGAGGTTAAGTTACCAAATTATACCTTTGATTTAGTGGAAATCTTTCTCTGCTGCAAGTAGGGACCGCACAATATCTTCGATGAGTTCCCAGGCCAATGCTTTACTTAGCTTATAGTGATTCTTATAAGCATAATCGGAGAGCTCAAAGGCATTGCACAACTCCGCACTTTTTCTACGTTTTCCGTAGCTGTCGAGGATTCTACGATGAGGTCGTCCATGAATTACTTAAGGAAATCATCCATTCTCTCTTCGAAAAGAAGCAATAAAATAGAATTTTGCTGAAAATAATATTGTGTTTGTCAAACGATTATCCAATTCAAGAGATCTCGAATACTGCGTTCTGTCTCGGCTAGTCCGGACTAGACGTTGTGTCTCGCATGAACTTCGACCGAGAAAATTGAAGGAAGAAATCGTGAGAATACGCCAAGATGGTTGTCAAGACTTTTTGACCGACCTATGACGACATCTCCACCGTAAAATAATCCCGGTCGGCGCGAGAATGACGCCCCAGGTATTTGATATCTGGTAGTTTGTAGTATTAGGGTACAGATTTCGCAAGAAACGATTGCAAGAAGCCAAGGCTCGCTGAAATAACTTTAATTATTTTTGAGTGAATAAAAAAATACTTAAATTAAAATTATTGCCCTCTCACACTGAACATGGCAAATGTTTAATGCAATATTTATGCAATAAGCAATGTTTAAATATGAGGAACCTTTTTTTGGTATTTTTTTGGGGTTAGTCATCAGAGTCAGGATAATCTTACAACAACATTTTTGTATCCCATAATTAAATAAAATCTCCCCTTGAGTTCCTTGAGTTGAAATGTAGTCTTACTCTATACCGGGACTATACTCTATACCGGGAGCACCACGGCCAAGTGTCTAATCAATGCATGTTAATTTCAGATATTGCATATGAAATATCGCGGCATGGTAACCCTGTTATCACCGTCTCAGGGTTTAGGTTTTGTAAAACCCGTTCTCAAGGAATGAAAACTTATTGGAACTGTGCGACGCATTTTAATCGAGGCTGCCGCGCTATTGTGCACACTTTGAAGGATATTAAGATAGTGACAAAATGTGTAAACGTTCATAACCACAAATTACAAGGCTACCTCCGCAGAATACAGAATAGTTGTTAGAACGGCCATGGGGACGGATAAGAGTCACCAAAACACATGAGCATGTGCTCCTGACTGCAATAGTACATTGTTACCCGAGGATTGAAAGTCACGAATTTAAGTCCCGAGACGGGTTTGGCGCCCGAGCGTAGTGAGGGCGCCAATGGAGCTCGAGAGACTTAAATAAGTCTTTCACCCGAGGTAAACACTGTGCTTTTCATTACGAATACAAGGAAAGTAAAAATAAAAACATGATAGAAAAATGAGTGATGAAGATTGAATAGCCGCCTCCCGCTTTTTTTCTCTGGTGGCCAACCGAAGGCGGTTGGCCAGCATTATTCAGCCATTATTTTCATTTTCATAATTTAAAAAATGGTAAATGTTTTGCTCAAATCTATGTTATTTTAAAGAAATAGTTGAAGCTAAATAATAATAAAGTCATTTAGAAAATATATTCTTTATGTTATTTAAATTTAAATTTTACATTGCGCTCTAATTAGACTTTTTAAACTTCTTACCGTTGTAATGGGCTTCCAACCTACTTGCTGAATAAAAAGTTGGAATTTGGTTCAATAACCTCCTTGCTGTTTAGAAAGTTGGAACATTGTTGAATAAAAATGTGAAAATATTTTTTTTTATAATTTGACAGCTGTCAGTTGAAAGCGATTCTCCCTAGGGCTGAAAGTATTACTTTCAATTAGGCCTCTCAGGCAATTTCAGTAGGTCTGAAGTATTTCCGAGTATGAGCAATGAAAACAAATATTGAATGGTCGCAAAATAAAAACACCTTTCGCAATATCTACTTCCCGAACGAGAAGTCAAGTGTTAATTCAAAACAGAGAAAGACTTTCTTACCTTCCATTTTCTTAGAATCCTTTAATTTAGTGATTATTTATTTATACAAAACAAGGAAAATGTGAACTGGCTTTAGAAAAGTGATTGACCTTTTTAACCTCTTCTGTATCCTATGCCTACCGCTTTGTGATAATAGAATAGTAGGTACGCTATTGCATTTAAATAGTTCTGCAAAAATATGTGTAAGCAGAAATAAATAAAAAACATAACCCTGTTAGTTTAAAAAAAAAACTAAGTGAAATTAAGGTAAAACATGTTTTTTTACCTTTATTGGTGTTTGGTGCTATGCAACCATTTTCACATTTTGAGGATTTTCATCAGAAAAAAATATAGATTTTTACAACTTTTTATTTTTTATTTTTACAATGGTATATATGAATGAAATGAACGGTATATTTATATATGAGTACAACTACCTTGCTCACTAAATAGATAATTCTGTACTGTTTATTTCAGATGTGTCATTCATTAGATCGTCATCAGGCAATCCCCAAAACGTCGAAAAAAAAAAAACTCAGACCAAGCTGATGAAAATCCTAATTAGTGAATTAAGGTAAAAAATGATTTTTGACCTTAATTGGTGTTTGGTGTAGGCAACCATTTTCATATTTAGAGGATTTTTATCAGTAAAAAAATAGATTTGTACAACTTTTTATTTTTACAATGGTATATATGAATGGAATGAATGGTATATTTATATATGAGTACAACTACCTTGCTCACTAAATATATAATTCTTTACTGTTTATTTCAGATGTGTCATTCATTAGATCGTCATTGGGCAATCGAATCATCGTATCAGGGTACATATTTCGCAAGAAACGAGCACAAGGAGCCAAAGTTTACTGGAATTGTTTAAGCCACTGCAATAAAGGCTGCCGAGCTGTTATTCACACGGCTGTAGATAAAATGACTATCGTTAAATGCTATAATGTTCATAACCATAATCCATAGGGAGATTACGTATATTTCGCTCAATCAAAATATGGTGACAGCCTCATCGTTGTATCAGGGTACTAATTCCACAAGAGATTTGTACGAACATTAAAGATTTGGCTGCCGCACTCCCTTTCACACGATGGCAGATTCTAATATTATCATAAAATGCTTTAATGTACATAATCATATTCCATAGGGAGATTTGATGGGAATAATAAACGAATTCAATTCTAAGCTACAGTGAGGAAGCTAAGCGCTGTGGCTCAATTCTAGACCAGTGACTTTTTTGTCACGGTAGATATATAACACAAGAACTGTCAAATTCGTTAAATAAACTAACAGTTCTTGTGATGTATGTATATCTACCAAAAAAATCACTGGTCTAGAATTGAGCCCCTGGTACTTGGTCGAGACCTAAATAAAGTCACAGGGTTGTGAGACTTTTTATATGCCGTTTTTATGCCGTATGATGTGTCAAATAAATAAAAAATATAAAAGTTGATTAAAGTACATTTATTTACAAAAACTATTATTACAAACCATTATTTGAATAAAAATAAAACTACATACCAGATTAAGTATTCATAAGTTTTCAATTATTTGCGTCTTTTATTTCAGATGTTTCATTTGCTATATCGAGATCGGGCAAAACCCACATCGTTGTATCAGGGTACAAATTTTACAAGAGATTTGCACGAAGATTAAAAGTTTACTGGAGTTGTTCAACTCACAATAGAAAAGGCTGCCGCGCTTCCGTTCACACGATGGCAGATTCTAATATTATCATTAAATGCTATAATGTACATAATCATAAACCATAGGAAAGTTTTATGCGAATAATAAACGAATTGAATTCTAAGCTAAGCGCTGGGAAGCTAAGCTCTGGTACTTGGTTGAGAACTATGAGACTTTTTAAATGCCGAGTGATATGCAAATAAATAAAAGTCCTAAAAGTAGGTATTTACAACAGAATGTACCATAATTATAGAAACTCTTATTATTTTTATTAATAAAATATTAGGTTGTGGGTCCGATCCCCACCGAAAACAAATATTTGTGTGGTGAACACAGATGTTGGTTCTCTATCTGGGTGTTAAATTGTATTCTAAAAGTAGGTATTATAACAGGTATCTGATTGCCATAGTACAAGCTCTGCTTAGTTTGGGGCCAAATAGTGTTGTGTGGATTGTCTACAATATACTAACTTTAATTACTAATTTTTATTTGAATAAAACTAAAACTTCATAACAGGTTAGGTATTCATAATTTTTCAATTATTTGCGTCTTTAATTTCAGATATTTCATTTGCTAGATCGCAATTAGGAAAAACCCTCATGGTTGTATCAGGGTACAAATTCTACAAGAGACTTTCACGAGGATTAAAGGTTTACTGGAATTGTTCAACTCACAATAGAAAAGGCTGCCGCGCTTCCGTTCACACGATGGCAGATTCTAGTATTATCATTAAATGCTATAATGTACATAATCATAAACCATAGGAAGATTTATGCGAATAATAAACGGATTAAATACTAAACTACGGGGAGGAAGCTATGCGTTTAGTCGAGAAGTAAAGCCAACAGACCCTGTCAGACTATTATAATGTTGCGTCAGTATAATAATTAGAAAAGTTGGTTAGGTATTCATAGAGTTTCAATTATTTGCGTCTTTTATTTCAGATGTTTCATTTGCTATATCGCAATCAGGCAAAACCCTCATAGTTATATCAGGGTTCAAATTCTACAAGAGAGAAGCACGAAAATCAAAGGTTTACTGGAATTGTTCAACTCACTTCAGAAAAGGCTGCCGCGCTTCCGTTCACACGGCTGCAGATTCTTATACTATCATCAAATGCTATAATGTTCACAACCATAATCCATAGGGAGATTTTATGAGAATAATATGTACACAATAGTATGTACTAGTAGGTATATACACAATATGATGTAAGAATAGGTATAGATATAAAGTGACAACATTTCTTTATTTACTTCATACGCAACAAAAAATTAAGCTTTGTAGCGGGCATAGTATGACGCCTTGGTTTAAAAAGAAACTACAGAAGATAACATTGATGTAGATATACTTTATGGCAACATTTTTTTTGCTAAATATGTTTTAATTCAATAAACTCTTAGGACATTATTTTATAATCTTGTCACTTTTTTATTTTTGCTTATAATCCAATTTTTTTTTTATTAACCTGGTTATGTCCCGATCTAAACTCACATAGAAAACATGATTATGTTAAACAATCTATTAGTGGTGCACTGAAAATAAATTAACACACGGGCGTTTCATGAACAATACTTAGACGTATAGGGATAGATTTTTGGACACTTTTTAATTGAAAATTGTAAAAAAAGATCATGACACCACTTTTATGCTGCGTACAACCATGGAGTGGAATTCCTTGCCGGCATCTGTTTTTCCGCCTACAACTTGATTTTTTTTAAGAGTAGAGTGAACAGGTATCTTCTAGGTAAGCGTCGTGCTACTCTGTCGACCGCATCATCACTTAACAACAGGTGAGAATGCGGTCAAACGCAAACCAATATTATGTAAAAAGAAAATACTTGTGCGTTTACTTAGAGTCGACATACGTACTCGTATTGTTCATGAACACCGCCTATGTCACTTATATTCAGGTGAATTTAGGGTAGGCAGTCCAACGACAGTACCCTTGGTGTTGTTGGTGTCTATGGGCCACGGTACCCGCCCACCATCAGGTGGGTTGTAAGTACGTTTGTATATAATTAAAAAAAAAATCTGGCTGTTTTTTGCTGCATATCCTGGCTCCCTTAATAAAATATATTTCTTCGCTTTAGAAATATGTGTTGATATTTTTTTTGTTTCAGATGTGTCTTTAAGTTGTTCAGCAAAAGGACGTCCAATAATTGTGGTGGGAGGCTATAGATTCCGAAAGAGTCGTACAGTAGGACTTAAAACTCATTGGAAATGCTCTACAGATATGACATGCCGTGCCCTACTTCACACTTTATCAGATAATACGGTTATCAAATGTCGTAATGTGCATAATCATATGAAATGAAATGAAATTTGCATAAAAGGTTTTAGATGCCAGTGATTAATTAGATTCAGCACCTCAGCATGCAATTTTATGAAGGTAGTTAAATAGCACTCATTTTAATTAAATTTATCGTCTTATGGGGGTTCGAATCTCCATAAGAATTTATTTTGAACATGTGCGATGAGAGAATATAGATTATATGGGTCTTTAAAAACGCAAACTATATTAGGGTTGTTCGATTATCGATGAAAAAACTTTAGATTATCTGTAATTGTGATATTTTTTTAGTCATAAGTACACTCGATAGCAATGAATCTGAACACACATTCCGTCAATCTCAAAAACTTCAAACACCAGCTTGCTCTCAAGGAAACCCTATACTGAAGAGCATGGTTGTATAGAAAGAATGAAGTATAAGAAGTTTGTCAGGATCTTTAGTAAGTGGAAATCCTTGGGATGTCTATTCAAAAGGGAAACAGCCATAATTTTATGCTAAAGTACAAATTATGAAAATTACTAAAGACTTGTTTCTCAAACCTATCTTAAACTACGTAAGTATTTATTTATTAATTTATTTGTATTGCTTCTAGCTCTACTGTTTCATGTGTGTTTAATAAGAGTTAAGTTATTCTTAAATAGATTAATTCATACAGGCGCAATATTGTTTTTACTTTTTTATTTATCCTTTGCAAAATCCGTTTCTTATCCGTCCTATCATCATAGGACTTGAATCTCTTTGCGAGTTTTGTCATGTCATTGTGTACCACATAGAGCGCTCACAAATAATTTGAAATGAGCCATACCGGCCGTATGACTCTTCCAAACAGATCTACAGATTTGAAAGTAGAGCTTTTTTATTCTGATCAGTGATCTAATGAGTGAAGTCGCAAAAAAATGGTCTAGAACACTTTTTAGAGGACCTACACCTTTGGGTTAGGGGATACTTTTACCCTATTCACCATTGCATTTCAGTGTATTTACTTTCACATTAATATTTTATATTTACAGGCTCGATATTAATATCTGATATACTTGACAATACCAATAGCAATGACAACATAACCGACGAAGATTATTGCCCAAGCACAAATTCATCGTGTTCTGAAAGTGAGTTTGAACAAACAAGGGCTAATAGTTTTGCCAATATTGAAAAATTAGAATCAGCAAAAAAGGAAAGCGAAAGACTGAGAAACGTTGAAAAGAATCCGAGAATTTCAGCAAAAAGGGCGAGATTGTTGGGACTGACATACCAGTCCCAGGGAACAAAGGGGAAGAAAGACATTGAAGCTCGATCTTTGAAACCACCATGTACATGCAGGTCAAAATGCTCTGAGAAAATAAGCGAGGAAACGAGAAAAAATATCTTTACGCAATTTTGGCGCAATTGTAATAGCTGGGAACAAAAAAGACAGTATGTTACCGACAGAGTCAGCAGGTCATTGAAATCTAGTCAAAAATCAAGAAATACTTATCGTAAGAGGAAATACAATTACCATTATACACTGAGAGCACATGACAAGATGATAAGTACATGCAAAGTTATGTTTCTGAATACGCTTTCAATCGGCGAGAAATATGTAAAGAATACAGTAGACAAAAAAATTGCAAAGGATAACAGAAAGTATAAAAAAAAACTGACAATTCTTCAAATATATAGAAACTAGTGACACTTGTACGGCCAGCGATAAAAGTAGAATGACAATTTCATATTCTATGCCCGTTTCGCTAATTTAAGAAAGAAATGGTAGCTTTGGTTTGCAGAATAGCTGCAGTGGATTCTCAAACAAAAATCAACATTTATTCAATAATATATCTGATTTTTATTTCTAGCAATTCTTCCAAACACGCCTTAGTGTTCTTATTTTTTTTTTTTGTATTAAAACGCTTTTGAAGAACACCGAAGTCAAAAACCTAATTCATGTAGTGTCATGTTGAAAATAATCGCGGTTATTGGTGATCCTTATTTATAGTAGGCCAAAAAGAGCAACGGCTCTGAGTGAGTTTGTGCCGTAGGTTGTGGGCTCGATCCCCACCGAACAAATATTTGTGTGGTAAACAGATATTTGTTCTCTGTCTGGGTGTTATATTGTATTCTAAGTATGTATTAACAAAAAAAAAGGTATATAATATCAGCTATCTGGTTCCCAATAGTTCCCATAGTACAAGCTCTGATTAGTTTGGGGCTAGATAGTATCGTGTGAATAGTCCTCAATATTTATGATTATTTATTGTTTATAATCTAAACTCGACTATCGTTTACAGATTTCACACTATCGAGGTCCATCAGAGGGCACCCCATTCTAAAGTCAGTATTCGGGTATAAATTCTACAAAACCAAGGTCTGTGGTGAAAAGCTATACTGGAAGTGTTCAAGCTACTGGCAATCCAAATGTGGCGCTTCTTTACATACTTTAAAAGATATGACTGTGCTTAAATACTATGATATTCATAATCACTAACCATTGTTTGACTAGCCTCTCAGCTCAGCTGGTAAATATAATAGACACGAATACAATGAGAAATACAGATAAATGCAATATAAATCACGTAAAAGTAATGCGCGGACAATGATCTTTCGCGGTATCGCACCGGCCGTCTCGTTTCACCCAGCGTTCTGACAGGTGGCGCTGGGGTCGTTTAGTTTTTGGAACGCACCGCTGAGGCAAGCATGTCGCTGCAGTCGCGCAGTCCACCCATAGCTCTGCCTTCTGCGCTGTAGGTAGTGGGTTCCTTCTACACCTTGAACAAATATTTGTGTGATGGATGGTGTATTTGGGTATAATTTGTTGGTATGCTTAGTAATAATTGCTCTCATAAACGTCTACCAAAAATATAATATTGGTAAGAACTTACGTACCTATTTAATTTGAAAGAACTGTAAAAAAATAATTAAGAGCCATTATTGACCCAACCCCTCTTCGATGTATCCGTTTTGTAGCACACTTTCACCTGTTTTTTCTCAAAAAAATGATGCATGTCACTCGGCATGACCTGATGTTGGACCTGCCTGATATGGTGGGATGACCTGGACGTAACCTGAACCGTATTTTGAACAGGGACGAAGTAAGTGGAATGAAAGGGAGGAGGCCTTTGCTCAACAGTGAGAGCGTAGCTTTTTTACGCGGACTGTTGTTGTTCGGAAAAATAAACTAACATTAGTTTATTTTTTCCTTACTACTCGTATCTACTAAATTCTAAAGGCGATGCTGAATACCTATGTCGTCTTAGTATGGAATCTCATCCAGAGGACTAAATTTTTACTAGTTATAAGTTACTAACCTATTTTTTTCTTTTCGTTACTAAAACCATGGACTTCATAGTTGTCTGAATAAGTAATTATTATTATTACTATTAATGTCCTTACAAAAATGTCCTCAACTATCGTTTACAGATTTCACACTATTGAGGACCAAAACAGGGCATCCAATCCTACAGTCAACACTTACTGGATATAGGTTCATCCATAAACAGATATGCGGTAGTAAAATACACTGGCGGTGTGCAAACTATTGGAGATCCAAATGTCGTGCTGTTGTTCACACTCTAAACGACATGACCGTTATTAAAAACTATGATAATCATAATCACTAACCCTTTACAGACCCCGCAACTTAGTTTGACTGTAGCTCATTCTTTTGTGCTGAAGGTTGTGGGTTCCTTCCACACCATGGGTAAATATTTATGTGATAACATTGGTTGGGGTGTAATTTGTATGCTATGTCATCGGCCTTTGACAGGTGTGCAAATCATAATGAAATCTGGCCGTTTAAATTGGGTCAAAATCACTTCTTAATGAGTCGGTTACAAACATACATACAAGTAAAGCTAAATAGTATGTATAAAGCGTGTAAAAAAGCTTGTTAATAAAAAGCATGTAAATAAAAAATGAAATTATGAGTCATTATTGACCTAACCCCTCCTCGATGTATCCATTTTGTAGCACACTTTCACTGGTTTTTTTCTGAAAAAAATGGTGCATGTCACTTGTTCTGACCTGATGTGACCGAAATAAGTGGAATGAACGGGAGGAAGCCTTTGCTCAGCAGTGAGAGCGTAACCTTTTTACATGCATGCATGCGGACTGTTGTTGTTGGGAAAAAAAAACAAATGTCCTTACGAATTTCCTCAACGGTCGTTTACAGATTTCACACTATTAAGGACCAAAGGAAGGCATCCAATCCTACAGTCAACACTGTTGGATCTTTGCTCATCTTTAGAGGGTAGATAATTTAAGTTTTATCATCCGCTTTTCACAACTACCCTCGTTTTGAATTGTGGGCCGACGCGGTGCGCAACCTTAGCGCGACCTCAGTCGGCAGTTGGCTTGAGTGATCAGACAATTTCGGTCACTTCTCATTTTATTGAGAAACTATTCCGTGGATAGTGAAAGTTTTAACTCCTTTTCAACACTGCCGTGCAGTATCTATTGTGTGAGACGTTCTCGCAGTGCTGTGCCAATTTTGATGGTGTTTTTGGAACGTTCAGTGCCTTTGCTCGCCTCCGCCTTCGAATCCAGGTCCCATGCCGTGCAGGCTCGCTTGAAGAAACGAACGTGTGGATGTTTGAGGTAGGTGGCAGACTAGATTATCTATCCATTTATGAGCAAAGAACCAGTGTCCAAATTTTACCTCTCTAAGTTGGTGCATATATTTCTTTTATTTATTAATGGTCCTTCAAAAAACAATTCCTTACCAGCCTTCTACAGTCATACTCAACATTTTGGCCCTCGAGCCGGATATAATTTACTTTTTTAAATTATTTTATTGCATATTCAAAATCTAAAAATGTCTCAACCAGAAGTAGTACCTACACTACCTACTCCGATTCCCACTAAAAAGGAATTGGAAACTGTTCGTAACATAAACAAATGTCTTGCTAAAAAGCAACGTATTTATTCTCAGTTGCAACAAGTGTTTGATTTATCCAATAAAATTGAGAATCATCCTTCCCTCAAGGAAATGTTCCTTTTGCGTGCCTCAGAGATAACATCGTTACGTGTATCATTTGAAAGTATTTGTATGGAAATATATGAAATGCAATTAACTTTAAAGCCTGAAACTCAGTTCTCAGATAGCGATTTGGTTAGCTTCGATGACTTGTTCTTTCGCGTCAAGTTGTGCGCTTCTAAGCACACCAAAATGGCGGACGTTCCACCATGCGGTCACGTAGACACGAAAGATAAAAATGGCGACATTCGACCACGGTTACCGAAGCTCGAATTGTTCACATTTGATGGGAATATTGAGAACTTTACCACGTTTTATGAAACATTTTGCTCTTTGGTGCACAATCAAACGGGTATTTCAAGCATAGATAAATTCCATTATTTGTTGTCATGCACAAAAGGGTCCGCACTTAGCATCGTAAAAAGTGTGCCGATTACTTCAAGTAATTATGACGTAGTGTGGCAGTCCTTACTTGATAAATATCAAGACAATAGGATGCTCGTAGGTAAATACCTAGATAAGATGCTCAACTTTCCCGCGCTTAAATCGGAATCTCCAGTCAATTTAAATAACTTTATTGAGACTTTCGATCATTCTTATCGCGCTATTCATGCTTTAAATATCGAGCACTTATCTAGCTATGTACTGTGTCATATAGCATTGAGGGGATTAGACCCCAACACAAGAAAAACATTCGAACAAGGTATCGATCAAAAGACCATACCTACCTATGATCAGTTAATGTCCCACGTACATAATCAGATAAAGATATTGGAACATTCGCAATCTAATTTTAGTTCTACTGTTCCGCAAGGTAGGAATCCTACTCCAAACACATTTAATAAAAAATCGAGTGAAACTTTAAGTAGGAAGGCATTTTCTTCGCAGACACAATCGAACAATAAGCCAAGGGGTTTTGATTGTTTACATTGTGGTCAAAATCATATGATTTTTCGTTGCGTTCAATTCCGTGAATTGGCTCCTGCGCAACGCGTCAGCCGTGCTGACCATTTGAAATTGTGCCACAACTGTCTCAAGCAGAACCACTCGTCCTCCGATTGTCAAAGCGAATATAGATGTTTTACGTGTAATCAACGTCATCATGCATTACTGCACCTCGACTCTAAAAGCAGTCCTGCTACGCGATCTTTTCCCGCGCATAATAGCAGCGCCGAGCCGACGACGGCTGTAGGTACTCACACATTGCACGCTAAAACGTCGCACTCGTCCAGCGGTAACAACATGAAGAGCTATATGGTCCTACTAGGTACGGCTATCGTCAACGTTATAGATTCGTTTGGTAATCCGCAAGCTTGTCGCGTTCTTATTGACTCAGGCGCTCAATCGAATTTTATAACTTTAAATTGTTTAGAACGGCTAGGGTTGTCGCGTCAAAAATGTCCGTTTAATATTTTTGGTTTAGCCGGAAGTAGTGTCAAAAACTTTGGCATGACTTCCTGCACTATTAAGCCGAGACATTGCGATAATCCATCGTTTAATATCGATGCTATAATTTTACAACGGATCACTTCCGATTTGCCTACGGTGGAAATTTCTGAAGAAGTTTCCATGCATTACAAAAACCTTTTGTTAGCAGATCCCTACTTTTATAAAAAATCTTCTGTAGACATAATTCTTGCAGGTGACATATTCCCTGATATTTATGACGGTAATAAAATTATTATCAACCCCACGCTGCCCACTGCACTCAGTAGTGTCTTCGGGTTCGTTTTGTGTGGGAAAATTGAAGTACCGTGTACTTCCGATGGCGTCACTAACATTGCAACGTCTTGCAATTTGGTGTCGTACACCAGTGATAGTGACACCATCAACAATCAACTCAAATCATTTTGGGAAATAGAGGAATCACCGTGTGACAACCCTATCAGCCCAGATGATAAGCTTGCCGAGGAGATATTCTCCGAGCGTCATTATAGGGACGAGAGCGGTAGGTATGTTTCGCCTATCCTAATGGACCCGAAGTGCGCCGCCCTCGGCGAGTCTTATAACCACGCCGTGCGTAGGTTACACCACCTGGAGCGACGTTTCGCTCGATTGCCCGACTTACGTTCGCCCTACGTAGACTTCATGCGCGAGTATGAACAGTTAGGTCATATGAAACCGTACGTAGGTACCGAACCGAGTAGGTATATTATACCACACCACTGTGTGGTGAAGGCATCCAGTACTACTACGCCCCTGCGAGTGGTATTTGATGGCTCAGCGGCTACTTCAAGTGGTGTGTCACTAAATGACACATTACTTACAGGCAGAAAACTCAATCATGACATTTTGAAAATCATTTTCAACTTTCGTTTGTATGACGTTTGTTTTACCGCTGATATAGCTAAATTTTATAGGAATGTATTAATTCATCCCGCTGAGCGTTCTTATCAACACATCCTTTGGAGGGAATCGCCTTCGCATGAAATAAAAACCTACGAACTTCTTACAAACACCTACGGGTTAAGATCGTCTGGTTTTGTCGCTGTTCGCTCATTGCAACAGCTGGCGAGTGATGAAGGCAAGCGATATCCTCAAGCTGCTGATATCCTCATGCAAGGATGTTTTGTTAATGACGTTTTGTGGTCAACACAAAGCCTCTCAGACGCCTGTACGTTACAGGATGAGCTCGTAGCTCTGTTGAAGTTAGGCTGTTTCGATCTCCGTAAATGGGCGAGTAATTCCCCTGAATTACTGTCTAGGATCGGTGCTGATCAAGCAGTAGCTATTAACTTCAGTGATGACACCGTGTGCTCATCGCTGAAAGTTTTAGGTCTTAAGTGGCTGCCAACCGTCGATTGTTTCTCATTCGATTACAACATGACGGATAGCACCTACACAAAACGGTCAGTGCTAAAACTGCTTGCTAGCATTTTTGATCCCGTTGGATTTTTATCCCCATGCACATTTCTAGCTAAATGCATTATGCAAGATTTGTGGAAGCTCAGTCTCGGGTGGGACGACCCTCTTCCGCTTGATTTACGTGACAAGTGGTCGGTCTTCATCGCGTCATTGTCAAGTCTATCGTCAATAAAAATAGAACGGCATATGCTAATACCTAAATTCTGCGGCGTACATTTAATTGGTTTTTGTGACGCATCAACCCGTGGTTATGCGGCATGCATTTATGTACGTAGTGTTGACCCAAACAATGAAGTGAAGACGAGACTGCTTATCAGTAAAAGTAAGGTCGCTCCAATCAAGCCGCTCTCGATACCTAGACTCGAGCTTATGTCCGCCGTGTTGTTGTCAAAACTGGTTTTGTTCGTTCAACAAAATATTAAAAACCTAAACTTCCAGGTAACTGCTTTGACGGACTCCAGTGTCGCACTCGCATGGTTACTGACCCCTCCCTACAAACTTAAAACCTTTGTTTCAAGTCGTGTCGCTCAAGTAGTGGAGGTGGTCCCGTCGAACAGCTGGTACCATGTGAGAAGCGAAAACAACGCCGCTGACGTTTGTTCGCGCGGCGCCATGCCCACTCAGCTCGTAGCTGATTATGAACACTGGCTGCATGGTCCCGCTTGGCTATCTGATGACGTTCATCAATGGCCAATTAGTACCTTTTACGTCACTGAGAAGACGGACATTTTGGAAATGAAGACAAACGTTGATACTTTTTCTTGTCCAACTCAAAATGTACCTAACGATTTTTCAAAAACGTTTTTTGAAAAATACTCATCGTTCAACAGGTTGCAACGTATTGTCGCTTGGTGTTTGCGATTTGCAAAAAATTGTAGGCTACCTAAGAACAAGCGTTCTATTGGTCCGATCTCAACTCACGAATTGAATGCGTCCCATGACGCCGTTATAAAATGTACACAGGATACCTACTTTTGTAGCGAAATTGATCAAATAAAAAATAATAAATTTGTTTCGTCACTTAGGAAGCTATCACCCTTCGTCGATGCCCATGGTTTCCTCAGGGTGGGGGGTAGAATCTCGCAAGCAGATTTACCCTACAATAGCAAGCACCCCTTGTTGCTACCTAAAAAGTGTCACATAACAACTTTGATTATAGAACATTATCATAATATGTACCTACATGTAGGACCTCGCTCATTGCAAGGAATTTTGTGCAAACGATATTGGATCGTATCCGCTCGCAGTATGATTCGTAGTGTGTTGTCTAAATGCATCGTATGCTTTAAATGCAACCCTACTTCAATACAACCGTACATGGGTACGTTACCCGCTGAAAGGTTAAAACTTAATAAGGTTTTTGATCATGTCGGTTGCGATTTAGGTGGGCCGTTTCACATCAAAGCGAGTTTAAATCGTAATGCAAAAATTCTAAAGTGCTACATGTGCCTTTTTGTTTGCTTTTCTACAAAGGCGGTACACATTGAGGTCCTTAGCGACTTATCAGCTGATTGTTTTCTTGCAACGCTTGATCGGTTCGTGGCGCGACGCGGTCTGTGCTCGTGTCTGCATTCCGACAACGGCACAAACTTTGTCGCCGCTGCGAAACAATTGAAAGAAGTTTGCAATTTTTTTAATGAAAATGATGTTTTTATTGCTGACGGTTGCGCAACTCGTTCAATTGAATGGAAAAATATTCCTCCTACGGCAGCTTCGATGGGCGGACTATGGGAAGCCGGTATCAAGTCGGCCAAGCGCCACCTTCTCCGTGCAGTAGGTGACAAGGCACTTACGTTTGAAGAGCTCACCACTGTCTTCTGTAAAATCGAAGCCGTCATGAACTCGCGTCCGTTGTGCCCGTTATCTAACAATCCCGATGAATTCGAAACTTTATCACCTGGACATTTTTTAATAGGTCAAAGCTTACTCGCCGTGCCCGAGTACGGTCTTCAAGACGTAGTTACGAACCGACTGTCACGTTGGCAGTGTTTGCAGAAAATCTCCCAAACGTTTTGGAAGAAGTGGTCTGACGACTACCTGCATACTTTGCAGCAAAGAGCAAAGTGGTTTACTTCGCCTCCTAATGTTAAAATCGGTGATCTAGTTCTCATCAAATCTGATCTGATTCGTCCGTTAAACTGGGTCCGGGCCAGAGTGGAGCGTCTCCATGAAGGCCCCGATAAAATAATTCGCGTCGTTACTCTGAGGACGCAAAAAGGAATCATTAAAAGACCTGTTAATAAGGTCTGTCCTTTTCCCTATTCTAATTAAATATTCAAAAAAAACTTGTACCTTAGATTTAACTATAAATTTAATCAAATTTAAAAAAAAATATTTTCATTTTATACTTAATTGTTTTTGCCCATTGGCAACTTTCCTACTACCTACCAATTGCAATATATTCTTTTTGTTTTTAACTGAAATTATCATGATAATTTCGGTGGGGGGTATGTTGGATCTTTGCTCATCTTTAGAGGGTAGATAATTTAAGTTTTGTCATCCGCTTTTCACAACTACCCTCGTTTTGAATTGTGGGCCGACGCGGTGCGCAACCTTAGCGCGACCTCAGTCGGCAGTTGGCTTGAGTGATCAGACAATTTCGGTCACTTCTCATTTTATTGAGAAACTATTCCGTGGATAGTGAAAGTTTTAACTCCTTTTCAACACTGCCGTGCAGTATCTATTGTGTGAGACGTTCTCGCAGTGCTGTGCCAATTTTGATGGTGTTTTTGGAACGTTCAGTGCCTTTGCTCGCCTCCGCCTTCGAATCCAGGTCCCATGCCGTGCAGGCTCGCTTGAAGAAACGAACGTGTGGATGTTTGAGGTAGGTGGCAGACTAGATTATCTATCCATTTATGAGCAAAGAACCAGTGTCCAAATTTTACCTCTCTAAGTTGGTGCATATATTTCTTTTATTTATTAATGGTCCTTCAAAAAACAATTCCTTACCAGCCTTCTACAGTCATACTCAACAAACACTAACCGGGTATAGGTTCAACCAAAAACAGAAATGCGGTAGTAAAATACACTGGCGGTGTGCAAACAATTGGAGATCCAAATGTCGTGCTATTGTTCACACTTTAAACGACATGACTGTTATTAAACACTATGATAATCATAATCACTAACCCTTTACAGACCTCACAGCTCAGTTGGGTTGTAACTCTATCTTATGCGCTGTTTTTTTTTTTTTAATGTTACTAGCTGATGGAACAAGCTTATGGGCCCACCTGATGTGACTGATGATTGATTTTTGTTGTGTTGTATTATTGTACTCGTGTGTTCACAATAAAAATGTTGAATGGTTCCCAAAGTAAAGTCACCATCCACCAATATTTTTTATAATATTCTATAAATATATAATATTTTTTATTGCTGCTGGCTTGGAGGAATTAGAAATTGTGTGCGGGATTGTCAATGTGTGTGTTTACATGAATAGGATTTACTATGCGCGTGTGCCATGCGTGTTTACCTCGTCCCCCGTCAATTTTGGCATAAAATATTGTTCGTGGATTTAAACGTTGACGCCTCCATTTCTAATTCCTCCAAGGCTGCTGGAAGTCAAAGACCTCGGCGCATGTATCTCGATTAGATAGCACACATTTTAAAGAAATGCCAGATCAGGAGTACCCTAAACCGCCGAGCATGTATGAATAATGTTGTGAGTGAATAAAGCGAAAGAGGTATGTCGGGAACGTAGCAAGTGGAAATTCGTGATCTCTGCCAACCCCCATAGGAAAGAGGCGTGATTTTATGTTATTGTTTACTATATTACAATTAAGTATCTCTTTTGCAAGGTTTTTTTTAGTCACATAAACGTGTACCAAAAATGTCATAGTGTTTTTTATGTTATAAATATTTATATGATATAATATCATCATCAGCCTGAAGCAGTTCACTGCTGGACATAGGTCTCCCATATACATTTTCAGGAAGAACGATTCTGAGACTCTTCTATCCACCGACTTCCTGCGATCCTAACAATAATTATCACGAGCTAGTATGCCCGAGCTTTGCTCGGTTTTTTAATAATATTTTTCGATCTTACTAACAGCACCATCTGCTGGAATAGCTAAAATAAGTTTATGTATAAGTTGATTAATAGATGAAGTTGATTATTAAAAACAATAAAAAATTTTTTTTTAAAAAATTATCCCATTTATAATAATCGATTAATCGCCCCCGAAACCTTCTGTATACTAATTTTCATGAAAATCTCAGGAACTTTTGTGTCGAGTGTTTACGTAGAAGTTCAATAGATGGCTTTCTCCGTGACACTAATTCGTGATTTTGACTACTCGGCAAGAGATGGCGCTAATTTTTTTGATTATTAAAATAAGTTTTAACCCGAGTCTTTTCTGTAAATGAAACCTAGCTAGATCGATTTATCGCAGTTTCCGAGATCCTAAATATATTTTCTAGTTTAAAGGTATAAGATAGGTGCGTCGGCGCTTATATTAATTATAGGACAAAGGTATTAAAGGTGTATACTATTAAATGTACCAACATATATTCAAATATCAGTCAAAATCTTTATAATGTTGTCTTCGAATTTAAGATTAACTGATATGATCTTGTAATAATCGTTGTTAAAAAGTTTAAATTTTGGTTTCAGAAATAACATTTTCAACTTCAAGGAAAGGACAGCCTGTTATCGTTATAAATGGCCATAGGTTTAATAAAAACCAGGTCATAGGAGCTAAGATCCATTGGAGATGTATCAGGCACTATACAGGTTGTCGCGCTGTCATTCACACCTTAGATGACATGACCATTGTTCGATATCCTAGTATGCATAATCATTAGATTAATCGTTGATTCAAAATCAAAAAAGTCTTTATTTATTATCAGCCTCTTTGAGACGCACTTAAAATCCTTTCACCACACTTGGTTCGAAAGAATCAGTGGCACGATAAGAAGAAGAAGAAGATAAACCACACTGAAAAGTATTAAAGAGTTAACAGAATACAGGCATTTATTGAACTCTTGTTTATAACGTACATAACTTAATTTTAAAAAAAACTAAAATTAAAACAATATTAAGAACAATAAACTAAAATAAAAACAATATTAAGAACAATGTTTTTTAATAATTTCTCCCGAATTTCTTCGGTTCAACCCCAAATTATTGATAAATGTTATATTTCACTTGCATGTATAAATCATCAACATATAATATTTCAGTTCTATGTTTTTTATGCAATATACTAGCCACAACGGGTTTTTTAATCAATATTCAATTCAATTAATTTATTTCAGATTATGAGTGACATTGATTCAGCCCATGTTTGGTGTTAACCCCATGTTAGGCTGATCAGTTATCTGTATTTACAATTGTATAGCTCACCTAACAAGACTATATTTTCGAAGAGTGGGGCCTGGTGACCTGTAATACAGTATCTCGACCGGGAACCTATAACGTTAGGTCTCAGGACATAACGTTTTAACATTATGCTTGATTGTAAAAGAAATTAAATCATTATTTACTTTTTTTTACTTCACAGAGTAGATACGAATGATGTGAACGTACAGTAACGTTGAGATTTAAGTTATTGTAAAAGTGTTAATATTTATTTCAGAAATATCAATATCCACTTCAAAAAAAGGGAACCCTGTTATTGTGATGAATGGATATAGATTTAAAAAACATCAGGTTGCAGGAGCCAAGACCTATTGGAGATGTGTCAAAAATACACGTTGTCGCGCTATCATTCACACTTTAGAAGACATGACCATTACGAAATGTCACAATTTCCATAATCATGAAATTTGAAATGAAATTAAATCGAGATCAACAATTCTTTCACCGTTAGAAAGCTACATTATCCCTGCATAGCATAGGTTTTTTACTAGCGACTTCACACAGGTGTAATTTTTCCATCCGTGCGAAGCCGGAGCGGATCGCAAGTATAATTATGGATTTATATAGTCTGGCACATAATTATTATGACAATCGATGATTATATTGAATGTGGTTATGAATTTTAATAAAATAAAAAAGTGTCTAAGACATAATAGATAACTTTAGTTTATCCCGTCTTTGATATACCTTTTTGGCATTTTATATTACATTCTCAAAGCCTTTTTTTTCTAGAAATAATGCATTCCTAACAGAGTAATTCTACTGTGAACGTGCACACATACGTACTGTATGTGTGTAGTGATATGTTGTTTGTTATTATTGTAAATAAGAATATTTATTTCAGAAATATCACTATCGACTTCACAGAAAGGGAACCCTCTTATTGTGATAAATGGAAATAGATATAAAAAACAGCTGGTCAAAGGACCCAAAACCTATTGGAGATGTGCCAGAAGTACACGTTGTCGCGCTGTCATTCACACCTTGGACGACATGACCATTATCAAGTGTCACGATGTACATAATCATTAGAAAAATGAAGTTGGCTTAAAATCAAAGAACTTGGTTTTTATTGTCAAAATGGACAAAACATTTTGGTTAAGTATTCAGTATTCAGTATATTTATTGCCTTATTATGTATGTAAATATAACAGAGTCAGATCTTAGAACTAGTTTTTGAATCAATACATAATTTACCCTGTAAGGGTGTTGCAATACTGGAGGAGCGTTAATAATAGCTATAAAAAAAAACTTGTTTTTTACTTGAAAATAAGATAACGCAGAAGACCCGATATTGATTATATCTTTGATTATTGCATAACCTCAAAGGTTACGTCACTTTTTGAACTTGCAGTAGCAAAAGACATGATGTTTGTTAAAAAAAATATTTTTTTCAGAAATAACACTATCCGCTTCAAAGAAATGGCTTAATAAAGGCTCTTATTGTGTTTAATGGGAATAGGTTTAAGAAACAACATGCCCATGGACCCAAAACATATTGGAGATGTAACAGACACTATACAGGTTGTCGCGCTGTCATTCACACCTTGAACGACATGACCGTGTTGAAATGTCACGATGTTCACAATCATTAGAAAAAATGAGTTTGTACAAAAACATTATGTTTTTTATGGTCGCAATTTATAAAATATTTAATTTTAGTTAAAGATATAAAAAATAACAGTACTTTTTGGAGCGATATTGTTAAGCCATTATTATCCTGCTGCAGGGTAAAGACCTCTCTAATCTCTTTCCACTTCTGACGTCTTTTGAACTTGCAGTAGCAAAAGACATGATATTTGTTATAAATAAAATATTTCTTTCAGAAATAGCACTATCCACTTCACAGAAAGGGAACCCTCTTATTGTGTTTAATGGGAATAGGTTTAAAAAACACCAGGTCCGAGGACCCAAGACATATTGGAGATGTAATAGAAACGATGGAGGTTGTCGCGCTGTCATTCACACCTTGAACGACATGACCGTGTTGAAATGTCACGATGTTTATAATCATTGGAAAAAATGAGTTTGTTCAAAATCAATATGGTTTTTATGGTTGCCATTTATAAAACATTTATTTTAGTTAAAGATAGCTATAAAAAATAACGGTATTTTTTTAAACGTACAGCAGCGATAACATTATTATTATTATTAAGCCATTATTATCCCGCTGCAGGGTAAACACCTCCCTCCTCTTTTTCCACTTCTGGCGACTTAACGCTGTAACAGACAACGACCTAAGTTGAGATTCAAGTTCGTCCCGCCATCTCTTTCAGGGCCTTCTGCGTCGCCGCATTCCGTTTTGTGGGATCCACTCTGTGGTCCAGTATGTGTTCAACCCAGTTCCATTTTAGGCTGTCAGCTTAGCGATTACATGCTGTTTGTTATGATAGTAAAAGTTATAAAATTCATTTCAGTAATAACACTATCCACTTTAGAAAAAGGGAACCCTATTATTGTGTTAGATGGGAACAGATTTCAAAAACGACAGGTCGTAGGAGTCAAAACCTATTGGAGATGTGTCAGAAATACAGGTTGTCGCGCTGTCATTCACACCTTGGACGACATGACTGTTATCAAATGTAACGATGTTCATAATCATTAGAAAAAAGAAGCTGGCTCAAAATCAAAGGTCTTGGTTTTTATTATCACAGTGAACAAAACATAACATTTTGGTAAAAGATAGCTTTAAAAAAAACTTTATTTTACTACAAAAAAAAGGTTACGCAGAAGAACCGATATCGATTATATCTTTGATAATTGCATAACCTCAAAGGTTACGGCACTTTTGAACTTGCAGTAGCGAAATACATGATGTTTGTTAAAAAAATATATTAATTTCAGATCCTGCTGTTAAGTGATGATGCGGTCGACGATGTAGCACGCTTACCTAGAAGATACCTGTTCACTCTACTCTTAAAAATATCCAAGTTATAAGTGTCCGGAAAAACAGACGCCGGCAAGGAATCACTATCCACTTCAAAGAAAGGGAACCCTGTTATTGTATTAAATGGGAATAGGTTTATGAAACACCAGGTCAAAGGACCCAAGACACATTGGAGATGTATCAGACATTATACAAGTTGTCGTGCTGTCATTCATACCTTGAACGACATGACCGTGTTGAAATATCACGATGTTCATTATCATAAGAAAATGAGTTTGTTCAAAATCAGAAATATAGTTTTTATGGTCGCAATTTATAAAACATTTAATTTTAGTAAAAGAAGGCTATAAAAAATAACAGTATTTTTTTAAACGTTCAGTTGTCATTATTATTATTAGTCCATTATCTCTAAAAAATATCAAAGGATCATCAGTGGGTATAGAACCTTCTAAAAGCCATTATCATAAATAAATATATCAGCTATCTGGTTCCCATAATACAAGCTCCGCTTAGTTTGGGGCTAGATAGTGTTGTGTGGATAGTCCGCATTATTTATTTATTATCCCGCTGCAGGGTAAATACCCCCCTTCTCTCTTTCCACTTCTGGCGACTTAAGGGGCCGGCGGAGGGTGAATTTTCATACAAACCTAATACCAAAATGATTACTAATTTAAGCAGATTTTCACTATATTATTGTAATAATTGTATTTGTATAGTATTTATCTAGGTTCCTGAACAGTTTTTATTTTAAATTACTTACCTCAAATTAAATAAACACCAATCGCATTTTACACATTTTTTTCATTGCAAAATGTGATTGGCGTTAATTTCATTTGAGGTAAGTAATTTAAAATAAAAACTGTTCAGGAACCTAGATCAATACTATAAAAATACAATTATTACAATAATATAGTAAAAATCTTATTAATTTAGTAATCATTTTGGTATTAGGTTTGTATGAAAATTCACCCTCCGCCGGCCTCTTAACGCTGTAACAGACAACGACCTAAGTTGAGATTCAAGTTCGTCATCTTTAGGAAATTAAGAACAAGTGCCGGTCAAAAAATCTTAAAAGTAGTTTATTTTGCCTTATCACAGTTTGTGATATCCTACTGCATAGCTGCTTGGGGAGGTGCTCCTAAAACTACACTTATTTGGTTAGATAGGGCTCAGCGAGCCACTTTAAAAATGATCTATTGGAAACCTAGACTCTTCCCCACAAATGAACTTTACTTTATTAGCAATATGCTATCAGTTCGCAAACTATTTGTCTCCTCCCATACCAAGCCAGTAGTAGGACCAGCAGCTGTAGGGAAAATATGCACTTAACGGCCACGCCGAACCGTGTTCGCTTTTCGTCATTACCTTAGCCCGATTGTATACAATCGAGTTAACAAAGCGCTAAAAATGTATTCCATAACGTATAATAAATGTAAAATATGTACAAAAAAATGGCTTTGTAGTCTTACTCATAACGACACCGAGACTCCTATCGAGATAAAAAAGTAAACTCAATTTCATTGAACCCTCATACATTTTATGCAACACACCCACCACACTTTACACTCTACACTTACGAACACACCCTCACACGCTAAAACATACCCTTAACAGGCACATTCACCCCCATACACAGAACTTCATGACTATTTCTGTTAATAATATTAGTTTAGTTTTTATTTTACATAAGTTCCTTGTATTTGTTTCTCCTTAGTTATTAAGTACTTAGTGTTATGTTGCATTTTTTGTCTCAAATCTTAGTGCTTACTTACAAAGAACGGTTGTTGTAAATCGCGACACAGTTTTAGATAACTGATGCGATTACAGTAATTCGGTTCACTTGTTTGCCCTCTGCACTGTTTTAATAATCGTTAAGTTTTATCCTACACTGCTTAAGGCCAGGATATTCGAGCGCAGTAGGCATTTAGCGCTACCTCAGCCCCCGCCATGATAAGCGCGCGACGTAATTATTTACGCGCCCGGCAGGCCGTGCGCCACTGACCGCGTACGATAACTTAGTGCCACAGTATAGAAAACCAAGCAGTAGTTAGGTATGATATTTACTTACTAACTTCAGTTAGGTAGTATTGTAGATAGTATTGATAACATATTACCAGTATTTTTGTTACATATTGTGTGTAGATATAGGTACAGTCACAAAGCTAAGTAATAAAAAAAATTAGAATTAGTCCAACTAAAAAGTACTTTGGTTTCGTGTGGCACATACAACTATTCGATCCAGCAACGAGAACATAGAGGTAAAAAATACAACTAGTACAAGTAACAATTATATTTATTTTGTAAAACGACACATACTTCTGCCTACAATACGTAAATTTTGAAAATGTTATTTTTATACTATATTATATAAAAAATATTTTTATTTCGTATGGCACATATCACTTTTTCATTGCACATACTCGGAAAGTAGGTCTGAAGTTGCCTGAGGGGCCTAATTGAAAGTAATACTTTCAGCCCTAGAGAGAATCGCTTTCTACTGACAGCTGTCAAATTATAAAAAAACAAGTTCTATTTTATTCAACCATGTTCCAACTTTCTAAAGCTATTTCTAACTGCAAGGAGGTTATTGAACTAAATTCTAACGTTTTATTCAGCAAGGAGGTTGGAAACCCATTACAACGATTAGAAGTTTAAAAAGTCTAATTAGTCCGCGATGTAAAATTTAAATTTAAATAACATAAAGATAGTGGGTATTAAATAAAGAATATATTTTCTAAATGACTTTATTATTATTTAGCTTCAACTATTTCTTTATTTAAATAACATAGATTTGCGAAAAAAAATAACCATTTTTTTAATTATGAAAATTAAAATAATGGTTGAATAATGCTGGCCAGCGAAGGCCCGCCAGAAGTCTCGGGACTCAAAAATGTGACTTTCTATCCTCAGGTAACAATGTACTATTTAATACAGCAACGTGAATAATATACAATTTCGTAATCTTTGTGCATCGTTTTGATGAGTTTACGAAATTGTAGCTGCCTAGGTTTGCATGGACCAAACTGACCACGAGGTTGGATTGGACTTTGAATTATATCCAATTGCTTACTTGGACCTGGCTGCATAGGTACGTCATTATTTTCGTCATTTTCTTTTAAAATTATATCACGTATTGGCATACCGCGAATTTGTCGCGGGTCTACAATCTCTGGCAAAAGGCATTTCATGTAAAAATCAATAACTTTTTTTTCTATTTCCACCTTCCAAAATTCGTCATCTCTAGGAATGTATTCGATTATGAGTGGATGATTTTCGCCGGACCAAATTCCAAAAATGCATTGGTTTCTCTCGGTAACATGGAGTTGACCCTGCACTTGGTAATACCAATTGCTTCTTTTATTAATGATTCGCGTACTGTTTTTTTTGTCATATTTATATATTTGTATTTTGTTTTCTTTTATAGCAGTTTCTATTCCGGTCTTAAATGCCGTTATTGGACACTTTACTTCTATAATTTTATCGTGGTCAACTAAACCGTCGGGTGTAGCCCCAATAAATGGGTATTGTTTATCTATGAAAAGTCCACATGGTTCGATGACAATGTTTTCTTGTCTCTCCATTTGTTGTAGCGCTTGCTTTTCATTTTCTACACCATGAGCTACTGACATTACGTGGCCTATATTTTTTTTATACAGTAAATTTTTTACTGTATTCGCTGTGCTTTTGGACAATTTCCTTTTACAGATTGCGCCAAAATTTGAGGCCGTTATAAGGCTTTTTCTAATTTCCATCCACTCACTGCAATCCCTTTGTAACACTAATTATCAGTTTTTTCCCTTTGTAACACTAATTCTGGGGGGCGTAGGAAGGTCACAGCACGGCTCGCTTCGCTCGCCGCGCTGTTCCCCGTGGTCGCGTGGCAGCTCGCTTCGCTCGCTGCGACTCTTCCCCCGGGTTCAGGAGGAGGGGGTTCTGGGGGGCTTGGGGGGGGTCACAGCATGGCTCGCTTCGCTCGCCGCGCTGTTCCACTTGAAAAAATAGGGTCAAAAAAGGGCATTTTTAGGTTTTTTTAATAATAAAGGGGTCTAAAGGGGGGAGGGGGGCAAAATTTATTTTGCTTTCAAAATAATCTCAACTTCCCTACATGACCCAAAAAAAAAAGTCTTAAAAGTCACTCCGCTTGGAAGATACGAAAGGGGGGGAAAAAAAGGGGTAGGAGGGGGGAAGTTATTTTGTTCTTTCAATTCAGGAAGAAACCCTCTATACGAAACCCCAATCGAAACCCTCCTATCTCGACGGTATCCGGTAGCACTCTCAAAAGGGGGGGTCCTGGGGGGCAAGGGGGGCAAAATTTTTTGTACAATCAAAATCACTTTAGACCCTCTTTACGTTGCCCATAAAAAAATTATGCAGGCCCTCTCCGTTGCAGAGCTCCCCTGAGGGGGGGAGTTCCGGGGGGGCAAATTCCGGAGGGGTTACAGCACGGCTCGCTTCGCTCGCCACGCTGTTCCCCATGGTCGCATGGCGGCTCGCTTCGCTCGCCGCAATGCTCCACACGAAAATAAAAGGTCAAAAATAGGCCATTTTTAGGTTTTTTAAATAATAAAGGGGTCTAAAGGGGGGAGGGGGGCAAAATTTATTTTGCTTTCAAAACAATCTCAACTTCCCTACATGACCCAAAAAAAAAAAGTCTCGCAAGTCACTCCGCTTGGAAGATACGAAAGGGGGGGGAAAAAAAGGGGTAGGAAGGGGGAAGTTTTTTTTGTTCTTTCAATTCAGGAAGAAACCCTCTATACGAAACCCCAATCGAAACCTTCCTATCTCGACGGCATCCGGTAGCACTCTCAAAAGGGGGGGTCCTGGGGGGCAAGAGGGGCAAATTTTTTTGTACAATCAAAATCACTCTAGACCCTCTTTACGTTGCCCATTAAAAAATTATGCAGGCCCTCTCCGTTGCAGAGCTCCCCTGAGGGGGGGAGTTCCGGGGGGGCAAATTTCGGAGGGTTCACAGCACGGCTCGCTTCGCTCGCCGCGTTGTTCCCCGTGGTCGCATGGCGGCTCGCTTCGCTCGCCGCAATGCTCCACACGAAAATAAAAGGTCAAAAATAGGCCATTTTTAGGTTTTTTAAATAATAAAGGGGTCTAAAGGGGGGAGGGGGGAAAAAATTATTTTGCTTTCAAAATAATCTCACCTTCCCTACATGACCCAAAAAAAAAAAAGAAAAATAATAAAATAAATTGTGTTGCTTACTTATATTTCCGTAAAACAAAGTTAATTGTACTTACTGTTACAATTTTATACTGTGACGGCAAACAACAATAATAATTTATCGTATATTTTGCGGGGAACGTAGCGAGCTAGCAACAGCGACACAGGTCCTACCTCAAAGACGCCTGGCCGGCTACTGAAACGAAGCGCGCGGGCCGCATTATTATATAATATCTTGATAAAACAATAAAAAACTGTTTTGAGAAAAATGAACCGTAGAATATTCTTCGTAATTTCATTGCCTATTTTTTGACATGTTTTTCGGGAGTAAACGTTGGGTCTACTTCAAGTACGACTTAAAAAAACGATCAAAAATTCGCGAAATTGGGAGTTTTCGCGATTTTTTTTGATCGAGCAAAGTTGACAATATCGTGTTTTGAACCATAGAATAATCAAGATTATTTATTAAACTACAACATGTATTTTTAACAGATCAAAACAAATAATATTTGATTGTTTAATGTTGAATCTAAAATAGGTCGATTCTGAGAGTCTTGGTCTTAACTGGTTTCCGTAAATAAGTAAACTTCTTAATAAGATATTGACTTACAACTAAGAACTATGCATGTACCTAAACTAAATCATGTATATGCAAATTATAAGTTTCTTTGTTTAAATTAAATTAATTAAATTAAAAATTAAATTGATTATATATTTGGTAATTGCATAACCTCACAAGTTACGTCACTTTTTGAAGATGCAGTAGCAAAAGACATGATGTTTGTAAAAATTTTTTTTTTTTTCAGAAATAACACTATCCGCTTCACAGAAAGGGAACCCTCTTATTGTGTTTAATGGGAATAGGTTTAAGAAACACCATGCCCATGGACCCAAAACATATTGGAGATGTAACAGACACTATACAGGTTGTCGCGCTGTCATTCACACCTTGAACGACATGACCGTGTTGAAATGTCACGATGTTCATAATCATTGGAAAAAATGAGATTGTTCATAATCAATATTTTTAGTGAACAAAACATAACATTTTGGTAAAGATGTGTTGATGAGTGTTATTACTTCAGTGACGGAGCCTATCGCTCCATTTATTACAACTCGTTCAGGTTGAAGAGTAAGGTTCAAACCTATCTTCAACCTGTAACTTCGTTTTCTCCGTGGGTGGGTGGTTGTGGTGAACTTCTCTGTAGTCTATTGAAAACTTTATGTTAATCACAATTTTTTTATCGAACGTTTAGGTCCATATTCAAATTTTAAATATCTAGGCATAACAAAGAGACAAGAGAGAAATGAGAAAAACAACGGGACAAGCGAAAGTCAGTTGTTCCCGGTTATTCCTCGCTCTCGCGTCTGAGGAGCTGATTAAAAATTCATGGAAGACGTGCTGTGTTTTTTAATGATACATCTCAACTGTAGGAAGTATTAGGAACAGGCGCTGGTTGCGCCTCTCCTAAAATAGCTATAAAAAACTTGTTTTTTTACTTGAAATTACGATAACGTAAAAAAACTGATATTGATCATATCTTTGATAATTGCATAACCTCAATGGTAACGTCACTTTTGAACTTGCAGTAGCATAATACATGATGTTTTAAAAAAAATATAATTTCAGGAATATCACTATCCACTTCAAAGAAAGGGAACCCTGTTATAGTGATTAATAGAAATAGGTTTAAAAAACACCAGGTCAAAGGACCCAAGACATATTGGAAATGTATCAGGACCACTACAGGTTGTCGCGCTATCGTTCACACCTTGGACGACATGACTTTGTTGAAATGTCACGATGTTCATAATCACTAGAAAAAATGAAATTGTTCAAAATGAAAGAACATGTTTTTTATTGTCGCCATTAATAAAACATTAATTTTAGTTAAAAATAGCTATAAAAATAACGATTTTTTTTCTAGAAAATAAGATTACGCAGATGGTCCACCTTATGTTGATTATATCTTTAATAATTGCTTTACCCCAAAAAGTACGTCTACTATGAACGTACAATAGCGATGACATTATTATTATTTAGCCATTGTTGACCCGCTGCAGGGTAAATACCTCCCTTCTCTCTTTCCACTTCTGGCGACTTAACGTTGTAACAGACCACGACCTAAGGCGAGATTCAAGTTCGCCCCACCATCTCTTTCTGGGTTTTCCGCGTTGCTGCATTGCGTGTTGTGGGATCCACTCTGTGGTTCAGTGTGTGTTCAACCCAGTTCCATTTTAGGCTCGCAGCTTAGCGATTTCATGCTGTTTGTTATAATAGTAAAAGTTTTAATATTCATTTCAGTAATAACACTATCCACTTCACAAAAAGGGAACCCTATTATTGTGTTAAATGGGAACAGATTTCAAAAACGACAGGTCGTAGGAGTCAAAACCTATTGGAGATGTGTCAGAAATACAGGTTGTCGCGCTGTCATTCACACCTTAGACGACATGACTGTTATCAAATGTCACGATGTGCATAATCATTAGAAAAATGAAGGTGGCTCAAAATCAAAGAATTTGGTTTTTATTATCACAGTGAACAAAACATAACATTTTGGTAAAGAAAGTTATAAAAAACTTGTTTTTTTCTAGAAAAAAAACCCAAAAATTGTGAAATGAGCTGCCACGAGAGGTCTTTCCTCTCAGCTATATATAACATGAAAAGGTTTAAGAAAAATGTAAAAAAGTTCCTTCAGGGTAGGCAACGCAACGACAGCACCCTCGGTGTTGTTGGTGCCTATGGGTGACGGTGACCGCTTACCATCAGGTGGGCCGTAAGCCCGTTTGTCTACCATTTACATCAAACAAAAAAAAAAGAAAAATAAGATACCGTAAAAGAACATTATATTGATTATATCTTTGATAATTGCATAACATCAAAGGTTACGTCTTTTTTTAACTTGCAGTAGCAAAATACGTGGTTTTTGTTAAAAAATCGGTTGTCTGTAAAGTCGGTTTACTGACGATAGTTGAACGTGATAACGTCATAAGAAAATAGTGATGGAATGGTTGCATTTTCAAAAGAAAATTTTAGTTTTACTGAATTGAATTGAATGTGAATGAAACTGAATGATACTGAATGAAACTGAATGAAACTGAATGAAACTGAATGAAACTGAATGGAACTGAATGAAACTGAATGAAAATCCGGACCCGGAAACGGACCCGGACCCGGACCCAGACCCGGACCCAGACTGAACCCTTACCCTTACTCTCATTTACCCTTACCCTCATTTACCCTTACCCATTACCCGACCCGGGCTCGGGCTCAGGTAAATGGAACGACGAAACGACGTAACGACGCATGAGTCATGTTTTTTCGTGCGTGCAGCCGGCTCCATCGATTTATAAGACGTTATCACGTCAAAAAACTATTAATTTCAGAAATATCACTATCCATTTCAAAGAAAGGGAACCCTGTTATTGTGATGAATAGAAATAGGTTTAAAAAACACCAGGTCAAAGGACCCAAGACATATTGGAAATTTATCAGACACAATACAGGTTGTCGCGCTATCGTTCACACCTTGGACGACATGACTTTATTGAAATGTCACAATGTTCATAATCACTAGAAAAAAATGAGTTTGTTCAAAACCAAAGAACATGTTTTTTATTGTCACAATTATTAAAACATTTAGTTTTAGTTAAAGATAGCTATAAAAAATTACAGATTTTTTTTTCTACAAAATAAGATTTCACAATAAATGGTCCACCCTATGTTGATTATATCTTTAATAATTGTATTACCCCAAGGAGTACGTCTACTATGAACATACGAAACACACCAATTTGGTAAAAGATTAAATAAAAATATAAGATAATAATAAAAAAACTTGTTTTTTACTAGAAAATAAGATTACGTAGAAGAACTGATCTCTTGAACTTGTAGTAGCGAAATACATGATGTTTGTTAAAAAAATAATAATTTCAGAAATATCACTATCCACTTCAAAGAAAGGGAACCCACTTATTGTGTTAAATGGGAATAGGTTTAAGAAACACCAGGTCAAAGGACCGAAGACACATTGGAGATGTATCAGACACTATACACGTTGTCGCGCTATCATTCACACCTTGGACGACATGACCTTGTTGAAATGTCACGATGTTCATAATCACTAGAAAAAATGAGTTTGTTCAAAATCAAAGAACATGTTTTTTATTATCGCAATTAATAAAAGATTTAATTTTAGTTAAAATAGCTATAAAAATAACGGATTATTTTCTAGAAATAAGATAACGCAGATGGTCCACCTTCTGTTGATTATATCTTTAATAATTGCATTACCCCAAAGAGTACGTCTACTATGAACGTACAATAGCGATGACATTATTATTATTTAGCCATTGTTGACCCGCTGCAGGGTAAATACTTCCCTTCTCTCTTTCCACTTCTGGCGACTTAACGTTGTAAAAGACCACGACCTAAAGCGAGATTCAAGTTCGCCCCACCATCTCTTTCTGGGTTTTCCGCGTTGCTGCATTGCATGTTGTGGGATCCACTCTGTGGTTCAGTGTGTGTTCAACCCAGTTCCATTTTAGGCTCGCAGCTTAGCAATTACATGCTGTTTGTTATATAGTAAAAGTTTTAATATTCATTTCAGTAATAACACTATCCACTTCACAAAAAGGGAACCCTATTGTTGTGTTAAATGGGAACAGATTTCAAAAACGACAGGTCGTAGGAGTCAAAACCTATTGGAGATGTAATAGACACGATGGAGGTTGTCGCGCTATCATTCACACCTTGGACGACATGACTGTTATCAAATGTCACGATGTTCATAATCATTAGAATAAATTATAGTTTAAAAAACTAAAAAAAAACGCTTTTATAACTAATTGAACTAAAAAGTTAAAAAATAAAACTGTAATAATCAATTGAAAAATTTATATTATTGTACAAAAAAGCGTGGGGTGCTTTTTATAATAACTTCAGATATAATAAACTATTGATAAAATATTTACAACAATCAAAATCAAGCCCCCCCCCCACGCTTTTTGTACAATAATATAAATTTTTCAATTGATTATTACAGTTTTATTTTTAACTTTTTAGTTCAATTAGTTATAAAAGCGTTTTTTTTTAGTTTTTAAACCATAATTTTTTTTTTACTTTTTAGTTTTTTTTTTCATTTTTTTTTTCATATTATTGCATTGTCATCGACCTTTGACAGATGTGCAAAGTTTGAATCAAATCTGATCGTTCAAAGTAGGACAAAATCGAGCTCAAAGAGGACGGTTGCATACATACAGGTGAAGCTAATAAAAGCGTTATAAAAATGAAGTTGGCTCAAAATCAAAGATCTTTGTTTTTAGTATCACAGTGACCTCACATAAAGTGGGATAAGGGCAGGAAGAAGAAGTGAACAAAACATGATATTTTGGTAAAGATAAAAAAAAACTTGTTTTTTACTAGAAATTAAGATTACGCAGAAAAACCGATATAGATTTATATATTTAATAATTGCATAACCTCTAAGGTAACGTCACTTTTGAACTTCTAGTAGCAAAATACATGATGTTTTTTAAAAAAATATTAATTTCAGAAATATCACTATCCACTTCAAAGAAAGGGAACCCTGTTATTGTGATGAATAGAAATAGGTTTAAAAAACACCAGGTCAATGGACCCAAGACACATTGGAGATGTATCAGACACAATACAGGTTCACACCTTGGACGACATGACTTTGTTGAAATGTCACGATTATCATAATCACTAAAAAAAATTGTTGGTTCATAATCAAAGAACATGTGTTTTACTGTCGCAGTTAATAAAACATTTAGTTTTAGTTAAAGATAGCTAAAATGAAAGTTTTTTTTCTAAAAAATAAGATTTTACAAATGGTCCACCATTTTTTGATTATATCTTTGAAAATTGCATTACTCCAAAGAGTGTTAGGAACGTACAGTAGCGATAACATTATTATTATATAGCCATTGTTGCCCCGCTGGAGGGTAAAGGCCTCTTTTCCCTCTTTCCACTCCTTGCGACTTAACGCTGTGACAAACCACGATCTAAGGATAGAGTCAAGCTCATCCGCCCATCTCATTGTCCAACCCAGTTCCATTTTAGGCTGGTGGCTTAGCAATTAGGCCTTGTCGTTGTGTAGTTGTGTCACTTGTACCATCAATGGTCAATCAACTTTGTATCTCTACTACCAGAAGAAAAGAAAAGAAAAGAAAAGATATGCCATGTAATTAAAATGAATAAAAAAATATTTTAAATGTACAAATAAAGCGCTTTTTATAACGCTTATACAGGGTTATTCATTATTAGCTGCAAATACTCAGGAATTAGGTTCAACAAATAAAATAAAAAATAATTATGAAATGATTTTTTTTAAGTTTTGTTATGAAAATCCCGAGAAAATCGATAAAGGAATCATTGGCGCCTGACCTATTTTGACCTTTGATCCGCGCCCGCGCGCCGTGAGTGACACTCTGCGTTCAGTCACCGCCTGGGTGGGTCATCGTCCTGTTCTCCATGGCAATCATTATGCAATAGCCGTAAATAAATTAATAAAAATACAATTTTGATACAAAAACTTAAAAAAAATTTTGATCAAAATTTTAAAAAATAATTTCATAAATATTTTTTATTTTATTTGTTGAACCTAATTCCTGAGTATTTGCAGCTAATAATGAATAACCCTGTATTAGCTTCACCTGTATGTATGTATGTAACCGACCTCTTTGAGCTCGATTTTGTCCTACTTTGAACGATCAGATTTGATTCAAACTTTGCACACCTGTCAAAGGTCGATGACAATGCAATAATATGAAAAAATAAAAATAAAAAAAAAGTTAGTTTTTGTAAATATATTATCAATAGTTTATTATATCTGAAGTTATAATATATATAAGAAAAGCACCCCACGCTTTTTTGTACAATAATATAAATTTTTCAATGGATTATTACAGTTTTATTTTTAACTTTTTAGTTCAATTATTTATAAAAACGTTTTTTTTTTAGTTTTTTAAACTATAATTTATTCTAACCTATCTTGTTAATCGTATAAATTTTTACATGTTGTTTGTTATTACCGTAAAAGTTTTAATATACATTTCAGAAATAACACTATCCACTACACAAAAAGGGAACCCTATTCTTGTGTTAAATGGGAATAGATTTAAAAAACACCAGATCGTTGGATTCAAGACCTATTGGAGATGTACGAGAGACAATACAGGTTGTCGCGCTCTCATGCACACCTTGGACGATATGACCGTTATGAAATGTCACGATGTTCATAATCATTAGACAGATCAAGTTGGTTCAAAGTTACTGACTTGTTTTTAATAATAATCATAAATAAACCATATCGATACAACAACTTAAAAAAATAAGACATTACTACATACTCAATGTCAATATTTTGTACCACAATACCGCTGGTTTTTCGAAAACGATAATTGATAAAAAAAATTGATTGGCCCATAACATTTGTATAACAACACAAAATACGTGCAACGTGCTCGAACTGAAATTGCTATGTGCCTTAAGTACACAACTGAGTTAATTATGTTTATTAAATAAATTAATTCACTAAAATAAAGACTTTTACCCCCGAATACTGAAACGCAACTCAGTTTTAAGCACGTCTCAAGCGACGAATATTTGACAGTTTTCAATGAAAATCTGTCAAATATTCGTCGCTTGAGACGTGCTTAAATCTGAGTTGCGTTTCAGTATTCGGGGGTTAGTTATTCATTTCTTCAAGACGTCAATAAGATAAGGTATAAGATAAATATATAAGATTCAAGTTTATTGTGAAACCTTTGAAATTTTCCACCCAAGCAAAGCAGGCGGATCACTAGTTTATACTCACACTCACAGCGGTGACCGCTGCACGGCGGCTCAAATCTTTCCTCCTTTTATTATTAGTATCGATGAATCCTGCACGATTACACTAAGGTCGGGTTATCGAGATGGCTATGCAGCTAAATCTTTTAGATTTAGCTTTTGGATTCGTACATTCAGTTCTTTCAGTGTTTGTGACGGTAGGAATTTTGTCGAAAACAAGCTTCGGCCAGTCGCTAAAACATTCTAAATTTTAAACATTTTATTTCAGAAATAACAGTATCCACTTCAAAGAAAGGAAATCCTATTATTGTGATGAATGGGTATCGATTTAGCAAGCACGAGGTCTTAGGACACAAAACACATTGGAGATGTATCTCACGCAGTACTGGTTGTCGCGCTGTTATACACACCTTGGACGACATGACCATCCTCAAATGTCATGATAACCATAATCATTAAAAATAATTATATGGTTCCTATTATATTATCAGCGAGAACGCGACTCGGCATCCCGAACGGAGATGGCGAGACGAACTTGATGGTTTTCTGACGGACTGGACCAGCATAGCCAAGGATCGCGATGTCTGGAGGGAATTTGGGGAGGCCTTTGCCCAGCAGTGGTCTCTGGAGGGAAGCTGGAGGGCGATAACGGAGATTTTTTTTTTTGAGAGCTTCCGTCGCGAGCGCTGCGTACTTGCGGTCAAAGTTAAATGGATAACTTTATTATTAAAAGTTATAACGGCCGGTACTTAAGCCAGGAATTTATCTAAGTAGGTACATAATTTTATTTTGTAGTAATTTTCTATCGGTTATTCTTAGTTGATTATAAATAGGAATGGTTTGTACGAGTATGTAACGAATAAACTCATGAACTACTGCACCGATATAAGCAATCATTTCACCATTAGAAAGCTACATTATCCCTGAGTAACATAAGTTATTTAATAGCGACTGCACACGGGTGTCATTTTTTCATCAGTGCGGAGCCGCGAATCGCTAGTGTTATTTTAATATAGGCAGTCTTACCCAGCACCTTTACTATCCTGACAGCTTAGTCGGCCTAATCCACAGAAAAAACATCAATACGTGCGAAGCTGACTAAGCCGCCGGTTTCCTCATGATGTTTTTATTGTCCGGTAGCGCTGTACTGTCCGCTAGCGCTGTATTGTCCGGTAGCGCTGTTATTGTCTGGTCTGTAAGAATCGTCAGACGATCACCAGAATTTTGTCCATTCGAAAGAAAAAAACATGATGTTTTCTTCACCGTAAAATCCTGGGACAGGATTTTACGGTGAAGAAAACGGTGAAGGGTCAAAATCATCCTGCGCGTAGTTCTTGAGTAATTACCAGTTACCCCTGACGCTATATAAATCATCTACAATAGCTAAGGCCCGTTTTTTTTGTAATAATGAAAAAATAAAAGGTAGAAAAAAAGGGAGGTAGGTTTTTGGCCTGCAGTATATTGATCCAAGCAAACTAAACATGAAGTAATAAATCAGTATTATAATCGGAGGTATCTGGGGCACCTACTGAAAATACACTTGCCATTAAATACATGTGTATTTTCTGATGTCTTATGAATTCCGGCGCTTAACTTCGAGTTAAAAATGAGGGATGGTTACTAGCTTCTGCCCGCTACTTAGTTCGCATAACCTATATCTAATGCTGCCTTCCTACGGTGCGTGGTTCTGCAGATCATCACGCACCGCGCACGACGACGCACGACAACGCACACAGAAAAGGCTTCTGCCGCGCACCTCGGCGCACGAGACCGTTCCCATGGTGTGTCGTGCGAGCTGGTGCGGGCTGGTGCGCGAGGGCTATAAGAGAAAAGTGTAACTATTGACATTCGTTTTTCTGAGAGTTTTTTGTTTTGATTTCAGAAATAATACTAACCTCTACGAAGAAAGGAAATCCTGTTATTATGTTAGATGGTTATAAGTTTAATAAAAACCATGTCATAGGACGCAAGACACATTGGAGATGTAGCACACGCTGTTCTGGTTGTCGCGCTGTCATTCACACCTTGGAAGACATGACCGTTATCAAATGCTACAATATTCATAATCATTAGATTTAGGTCTTTCGATTAATTAATCACAATAAACCACTTTTATTTTGTTACTCAATTCGTAGTAATTAATAAATTGATAGGTTTGCCCAGCACCTTTTTTTTAACGGGTGGAAAATCTGCTACCAGACCATCCAACTGCGCTGAGGGATGTAGTTGAGGTGTGTGGGGATGTCGAACTCTGACAACCCACTAAAAACCACCTGGTGACCGGCCTCCATGCATGTCAAGGGGTTCCGGGATCTCCATACGGAACGCACCGGTACCCCTCTCGCATTGTGCCAAAAGCACTGTCTCTTGAATGGCACCCATAGCCATGCCTGGCACCCTCGCGGTGCTTACAATGACACTCGCCTCTGAGAGTCCCCTCTCGGGATCCGCATCCTGGATAGCCGGAGATCTTGCCCGATCCTGTTGACCAGGACTCCACGCTCCACGCTGGAAATAATTCCAGCATGTGCTGCGTGGAATCCGAGTCCCTCCCACAATGGTGACAGTGTGGTTTCGGTTCGCGTTTGACACTCAGGTCCTTACCGAAGCCAGCACCTACCACCATCACCATCCTTACAGCTTAGTCGGCCTAACCCACACGAAAAACATGGTCATACTAAGTTCGCATTACCTAATTATCGTTTTTTGTTTTGATTCCAGAAATAAAGTTATCTAAATCAAATAAAGGGCATCCTATTATTTTGATAGGTGGGAATAAATTTCATAAAAACCAAGTCGCAGGACCCAAAACCCATTGGAGGTGTATCAGACACTATAAGGGTTGTCGCTCTGTCATTCATACCTTGGACGACATGACCATCCTCAAATATCAAAATGTTCATAATCATTAAAAATATTAAGTTGACCTTTGTTTTTATTATTTATCTCAAGAGAAATGCGAAGGCATTTTCCCCTCTTAAAAAAAAAAAAAAAAAAAAAAAGTACAACCGTATTAGTTGATGTCTAATGGATGATGTTTAGTGGGTTCAGTTTTGCTTACTGCGATGTTGCGGTTTTATTTTACTATTTTTAGGAAGCAACTATTGCATGCACCATGATTACAGTTGGCAGTTCAACCGTGATCATGGTGCATGCAACTGTGCCGAAATATCGGAAGTCAAAACACAAAATTTAATCATGGTAAATTTTCCCGTTACTTCATAAAAATAGTGTTAAAAACCATGATAGTTTCAAAAGTTATAGTTTTATTTTATTTTATTTATTTAGGGCATTCAACAGAGAAATCACACTTAAATAAACAATCTTAAATGTAAACTAATCAGTGTTCTTTTTCTTATCGTGTCACTGATTCTTTCGAACCAAGTGTGGTGAAAGGATTTTGAGGGCTCCTTTCGTGCACTTGACACATATTTAGTATCAGTGCGTTGTTTCTATAATTACAGGACGTCACAGCGCGCGCAAAATGTCCAACTGGACAATGCAAAATAATTAGTGTTTGGTTAGAAAATACAAAAATAAAATTGTAACAAAGTTAAATAAAAAATAAACAAATGAGTGAATGCTTTCTATTTGATTTCAGAAATGACAATATCCACTTCAAGGAATGGAAATCTTATGATCGTTATAAATGGGTATAGATTCAAAAAAAAACAAGTTGCAGGACTCAAAACCCATTGGAGATGTATCAGACACTATAAAGGTTGTCGCGCTCTCGTTCATACCTTGAACGATATGACCATGACCAAATGTTACAATGTTCATAATCATTAAAAAAATTATGAAAAATCAAATTAGTTCCAAGTCAAATGCGAACGGTTTTAATTTACTCAGTAATTTTAAAAAATAAATAACTTTGATTTGATTTGGTTTTTTTTTTAGTTACTTGAAATTCTGATGCATAAAGTTAAAATAATAATTGTGGATATTCCACACACCATATCGAGACCCGAACTAAGCAGAGCGGGTAGCGGGTGGCAGGCCCTTAATCTACTTAAGAACCTAGATAGGTCCCCCTAGGTTAGGGTCAGAGTCGTATTGTCAAAAACAGCTTGAGTCTGAGACAAGCCTCAGCATGGATTTATGTCATTTTTCAATGGCAATGGAGAACTGTCAAAAAATCTATGCTTAGGGCTCAACCTAGAACCCTCGGTGGGGAGTCCGAGTCGCACTAGTCCGGTTTTTTATTTATACTATTATATTTATAAATCAACACTCCAACGGTTTATTTTTATTATGCAATTATCATAGTTTTATTACATGTGACATTTTTTATTTTTTTATTTTTACAGTAAGAAAAGATGGATGGTCTGTGTCAAAGATGAGATGAGCAAGAAAGGAAATGAAATGAAAATGAAATGAAATGAAATGAAAATGAAAATGAATTTATTTGCAACACATCAATAATAAAAAGGAGTGAGCACTGGATGACAAAAGAGGTGAACGGAAGAAGTAAACCTCTTGTGTGGGTTGGTGGTACCACCTACTATGTTGTTAGTGAATGTATAAGCATTTTATTTTATTTCAGAATTGACACTATCCCCTTCAGGGAAAGGAAATGTTATGATCGTTATTGATGGGTATAGATTAAAAAAAAACAAAGTTAATGGATTAAAGACCTATTGGAGATGCTTCACGCGCCGTACAGGATGTCAAGCTGTCATTCACACCTTGGATGACATGACAGTGATAAAATGTCACAATGTTCATAATCATAAATGATTATTTATTTACACAAAGAAACTTACAATAAAACAAATATTTACAAAATGTACAAAATACACAAGAAACAGTTGAGCTATCTGCAGATCGTTACAAACGATCTAGAGATAGCTCAACTGATCCAAATCAGTGCCAGACGGAAGCGTCCCCAAGACGCTGGCGGCATTGCCACGCTGAATAGCAATGCTTATACGCTGCGCCAGATACCCACCAGCTCTTGGGTCACGCGTCGCTTCGATCAGTCGCCTAGACAAAATTTTGAAGACCCGCGAGGCCTCGGTTCCCCACGGACCCAGAGTCTCGACCCCAAGAGGAGCAAATAAGTAGACACTATAATCATTAGACACTGTCATTAAGTTGGTTATAATTTTTATTTAATTTTATGAGAGCTTATAATTTTTATTTCGTTATCACATATAAATGCCTTGAAACGTTTGACTGACTAGGTGATTCTTAGTTTAGGTTGCTGAAGACAGTCTGCGATGATATCTGAAAAAAAAGATCAGTATCTGTCAATCACACTTTGGATGACATAACAGAGATTTGAAAACAGAGAATGTTTGTTATAATTATTATTTAATTTTTTAAGAGCTTATAATTGTTATTTTGTTATCACATATAAATGCCTTGAAATGTCTGACTATTAGTCTGAATCTAAGCTTAGGTTGTTGAAGGCAGTCCCCGATGATATTTCTAAAAAAAAAATGTCCGATGGTGGTCTATTCGTCGTCAAAGTTACATAAATAAATAAATAGAAAAAAAAATAACCATCATACTTTTTTATACAACTGGCTGATGGAGCATACCGCCCATCTGATGTCAAGTAGTAGCCATCGCCTATATATCGCATTGCTTCGTAGGTCACGGACGTCTGGAACGTGTCCTACGATGGCACTGCCCTGCGTTCATCAGTTTTAGGCATACTTATTCAGGTTACTACGGGTTGAGCTGACACCTTGGATGACATGACGATCTCTGTATGTTACTATGGTCATAACTATATAAGGAGTTAAAGTTGGTTCAAACTCAAATTCCTCTGACCTCCCCTCCCTCTCCCACTAGAAACAAAGAAAGAAAATATATCTTATAATTTCTTTCTTTGTTTCTAGTGGGAGTGGGATCTGTTTTGGTTTTTTATAAAGTAATCAAATGTGATTAATAAAAGTGACAATTAAATAAAACCACTTGTTTTTTTTTTAATAATTGTCCTCTTATTAATTTATGTAATATTTTGCGTAAGCTGTGCTCTTTTTTTTAATTGTTTATTTGATCTCATCAAAAACAAAGTTCTATACCTACTTCTTTCATTCAAAAAAAAATATCTAAATATATTTATTTGGAATCAAGGTACAAGATTATACAAAAACAAGTGTAAACGATACTGACTGCAGAAGTATAAACTGTGTCGCAGCCAGTAACGCCCTCCTCTTGGCAGGTGACATCCAAAATATTTTAAATGAACACAAGGAAAATTAAATAAACATTAAACTTTAAAAAGTAGCATTTTTTTAAATATTATAAAAGTTTTAATATTTATTTCAGTATTGACACTGTCCACTTCAAAGAAAGGATACCCGGTTATTGTAATAAATGGGTATAGATTTATTAAAAACCAGATCATAGGCGCCAAGACGCATTGGAGATGTATCACTCGCCGGACTGGTTGCCGCGCTCTCATTCACACCTTGGACGACATGACGATCACTAAATGTCACAACGTTCATAACCATGAGAGACATCAAGTTGGTTAAATGTCAAAAACGTAAGGGTTTTTTTACACACATCAACATTGTCTAAGTTGTTGGTCATTGTCCATTTCGAATTGATTTTCTGATTTTGCGAGAGTTGGTTCCTACTTAAACTTTTATTAATAAATAATATCAAACAGTTGTATTTTATTGTTATTAATAAACAACACAAAATATAGGTTCTTGCCATGCCTAGTTTTGTAAAGAAATTATTTTCAGTTTTAGTAAAAATCAACAATATGTTGAATATCCCTAGGCAATGTTAATAGGTGTATTCAAAAATTACAATAAGTCCCTTTGCAACGTGTGGTATACTAGGTAAATTATTTTTCATCCCACCAGCTCTGAAAGTGTGTTTTTGCTGTTTAATTTCTGACTGGAAAAGCCGTTTTTATCCGCTAGGGGATAAAGTAAATTTGAATTTAGAATATCGTGTTCAATAAGTTTGTGAATACACAACCTATTTACCTCTACCTCCATGGTGCCGAACTTATCATACAACTTTTTTTATTTTGTTAGAAACTCGCACTCGTAACCTTCTTGGTGTATTTGTGAATTCAAAACACCATTAAACCTATTTACTTCTACCTGCATGGTGCCGAATTTATCATATACAACCTTTTTAAATTTGTTAATAACTCATACTCGGAACCTTCTTGGTGTGTTACTTTTAGTCGCGCCATGTTTTTTTTTGCATTTAGTCATTTCCTTGCTGAGGTGGGATGAAAAGTTACGTGTTGCACTCGAGTGCAAAGATTTTTCACCTTGTGCTCTTTTGATTCCTTCGCCAACGCTTAGGATTCTAACTTTTAAACCACTCGCTACGCTCGTGGTTAAACTTTAGAATCCTGCGCTTGCTCAGTCATCAAAATTGAGCACGCGGTTAAAAAGCAGCTTTGCACTCTTGTATAACAAATAACTATGATTCCTAGTCGGGAAGTTGGTCCTCAATTGGGTTGTTGGAAATGAAAGAGGACAGTCCAGGTCGAAAAAATTTTAAACAGATATCGGTAAGTCGCTCTGACTTATGACTTATTTGTTTTCCATTTTTAAGAACTAACCTTTTTTTTAAGTGAAGCTGAACTAAAAATACATTATTGTTTCGATTCATCTTTCTTCAATTGAATTTCCTCTTTTATTTGTTTTGATTTTTGTATGATAAGTACTCCTTTTTCTCGACTGTCCGTCTGCCCAGAGGGAGCATAATGGTTTTCGTTTAATGGTTTTTATAAATATTATAGATACTGCAATTCACGAAGACGCGCCCCACCAATTTTCGGTTGAGAGGATCGCGGGGTGCGGGGAGTTTGCTCCGAGCGGCAGTCGCGAACCGTAGTCTATTCAATGTAGTGTGCGTGTGCACTCATAGGTAATTAGTGTGTACCGATAACACTCAAACATTGACGGAAGCTTGCACACTTATACTATAAACGGTTAAGGAGGAATAGTGGGGCGCGCCTTCATGGATTGCACTATCTATATGTATGCAAGCGAGTTGTAATAAACTCTTATTGCTGATGTGCACCTACTATATTTGTGGTTGTCGCAAGTTTGTGCTTACTTACTGCTGCCATCATTCCGCAGCAAAACTATAGCTATACTAATGATAAATACCATAATACTTATGCCATTTAGTTGTTATATCCAAAAGTTTTAACATTTATTTCAGAAATAACACTATCTACTTCACAAAGAGGAAAACCTGTTATTTTTTTAAATGGATATAGATTTAGTAGACACCAAGTCAAAGGATTCAAGACGCATTGGAGATGTATCTCACGCAGTACAGGGTGTCGCGCTGTCATTCACACCCTGGATGACATGACCATAACCAAATGTCACAATGTTCATTCTCATAAGAAGTGACTTTATATTACCATCTGTTTGTTTATTTCTAAAGTAGGTACGTGATCACTTAAAGTGACAGACAAATAAAAACACTTTATTGTTCAAACTTATGTTTATTTTTATAATGTTCCTATAATAATACTCTTTTTACCTGGCTGCCCACGAGGACGGTAATTTTTTTGTTATTTAAGTTGGGCTATACTTTTGCCATTATGATACCTACTTAAAAACATTTATTTCAGAAATAACACTATCCACTTCAAAGAAAGGATATCCTGTTATTATGATAGATGGGTATAAATTTATTAAAAACCAGACCAGTGGAGTCAAGACCCATTGGAGATGTATGACTCGCCGTATTGGTTGTCGCGCTGTCATTCACACTGTGGATGACAATATGACGATCACTAAATGTCACAATGTTCATAACCATGAGAGACATTAAATTGGTTAAATGTCACACACTGAAACGTGTGATGTAAAGGTACTTATTTTATTTATGTGACACATCAATAAAACTATGCATTGTTTAAAAAAATATTTTAATAATCATGTTTTTCGTGCGTTCCTCGCTAAAATTATGAATAATGCTCATCATCATCATTAACTTATGTCAGTCCACTGATGGACGTAGGGCTCTTCCAAGACGCGCCACTGAGCCCGGTCTTTGGCTCTTCTCTTCCAGTGCTTGTCAGTTATATTTCGCAAATCGTCGCCACACCTTGCTGGAGGACGTCCTAAACTACGCTTACCTAAACGCGGTCTCCACTCTTCTGAGTAAGTATGTATTTACAAAAAAAAAAATATAAGTATTTTATCACTATATGGTTCCCATACTACAAGCTCTGCTTAGTTTGAGGCTAGATAGTGTTGTGTGGATTGTCTACAATATATTTTTTTGTATTTGTTCGCTTCAGCGATTGTCTCGACCCGATTGTAACGATTGGATTGTGTTATGAATAATGTTGAACAGTAGATACTTTAATGTCCCAACAATGAGGCTGCGAAAAACATATAAAAAAATAGACTATATTGATCAGCTTTAGCTCTTCTTCTTCCTGCCCTTATCCCACTTTATGTGGGGTCGGCACAACATGTAGTCCTCCTTCATTCCCATCTGTCAGCCGTCATCTCTGCATCCTCTCTTATCCATGACATCTTTCACACAGTTCATCCATGTTTTCCTCCTTATAATATACTTAATGTTCTCATGTAAGTGACCTCATGTATGTCTTTTTGAGAATAAATATCTTAAACCATGTTTTCCTTGGTCTACCTCTGCTCACATCCATACTCATTATTCTCCTAGTCACATGACTTTCATCCCTCATGACATGCCCGAATGCCCGTACCACCCGTGCCCGTATGAGTGATCAGCTTTAGCTATGTCCACAAATATATATAATATTTATTAAGTGTTATATTTAAAAATAAAAACATTTTCAGATGTATATTTATCAACTTCGCAGCGGGGCCACCCTGTGCTTATTGCAGCTGGGTATAAATTTCGAAAAAATCGAGTTATAGGAGCAAAGATCCATTGGAGATGTGCGTCACCGGTCAACCGGGGCTGTGGCGCTGTTATACAAACATTAGAAGACATGACTGTAATAAAATGTTTCAATATCCATTCTCACAATAATAATGTGTTCACTAAAAAACAAACATTTATAAAGAACAATGGGCATATCCGGTCCAAATTTAGACCACTAACGAGACTTTTATATTCAGAAAGCCTGATAAATGTACAATAAGTTATACAAATATTTAAACTAAAAAAACAACTTTCAACTGTCCTCATGAAAATTTGATGAAGATCTGGTGAGGGTTTTAAGCATGATGAGCAGAATAGTTCCTCAAAATGTAGTAAATTGCTCTCTTTTCACTAAAAAGTGGCTTTGTGAAGTCACAAGGCCATTATCTCCATCACAGTGCTCACAGTTTATGTATTTATTTCTCTCTTTGTGTGCCGATGCACAATTTTTAAGTGACTTCAAATAAAAAAGGACGCGGTTCCTGATTCGGTTGTTTTTTTTCTTATTATTATTATCACATAACTGCGTCATTCTTAAGCAGATTTGAAAAACCAGATTGGTCTAGATTGGTCCAATAGAAATTTCGTCAGAATCGTTTCAGCAGTTAAATCATAAGGTCTCAAGTTTATTTTTAATTCTATTTGTTTTATTTTCAGATTTCATATTTACAACTTCACAGCGAGGTAGACCAATATTGATTGCATCAGGGTACAGATTTATCAAAGGCACTGAATTCACACATAAAAGGCATTGGAGGTGTAGTCAATATTATAAGGGTTGCAAAGCCGTTATTCACACTATGACGGACAATAATATAGTGCTCAAATTCCATAATGTTCACAATCACTAATGCTATTGTGTACATAATAAATAAATTAAAAATGTCATTATACTGGGTGTTTCAGCAAGAATTTAAATTTAAAAAAAAATGTTGGCGAGACGATCTAGAATTTCTCGAGAAGGATTGGTGGCAAGTTGCCAAAGATCGTGATAGTTGGAAGATTTTGGGGAAGACCCAGCAGTGGGACAGTGCAGGTAACAGAAAAAAAATTAAAAGTTTTTTTTAACTAACATTTTTTTCAACATTTATGGCGGTGGTGATGATGTTCACACATGAAACAAATTATCGGTCAAATAGCCATTATTGCTCTGTTGGTCGGCAGGCATGCTGTCTTCTAATAAAATTGTGCAGTACATTTTGCATAAATATGTTTTTTTTTTTAATTATATATTTCTTCTGGTGTAATAAATTTGTATAAATTTGTATTACTGAATTGTCCATAGATATAATAAGATTTATTGTTAAATTAGATTCTATAAATAAGAAGTTTGTTACTTACTTACTTAGATTTACCTATTTTAATTTAATTTGCCGTAAGGCCACTGTAATGCCCCAGCGGGGCTCATGTTCTGGACGTTATTACCCCCTAAGACCTATAATACACATGAAACAATGAATAAATGAATATGAATATGAATAAAAAAACTGAATGTAGTCCATTATAGTATTACCCAGCCGCGGAAGATTAAGAGCTAAATACCTCGGAGACGTTTGTAGGCTATGTTAAGGTCTCCGTCGGCCTATATCCCGCTAAAGCCTATAAGCCGTAAAAGGCGAATCTAAATTGTGATAATTGAATTGTCATTGCGCAAAGACAGTGGTTTAACTAAGACGATAGACATAGATAGATAGAAATAAATAAGTTTAGTGGAGAATAATTCTCCACTGTATACGCTGCCTATAAATAACCCATTTTTATTTTTATATAACTAGACGATGCTTTTGCTGATTTGAATATGTTTATGTTGGTAACACTGTATATTTTTATTCGTTGTATATCATCTGTATTCAATCTATATAATTATTCTAAAATTTGACATGACATTTAACTTAGTGATCATTTAATTTTATTGTATTTTAATTTGTGTGTGGCTGGTTGATACACTGGCTGATACAGTCATTGACTGCCGCAATCCTTAAAAATAAAAGAATCCGTAAAATTATCAGGTTTTTTCTGGTTTAAATAATGACGTCGAATGATGATGAGCAGACAGAAGAATAACTGAGTCAATAGATTAGGAGTTACCAATCACGCTACTACACCAGAGCTTCAACAAAATTGGGTAAAATAACTGTCCGGACAATCTAAACTAAACCGTTCCTTATAATTTCAGGTGTGATTTACACAATATCACAACACTCAAAGAAACCTATTATAATTGTGCATGGGTATAGATTCCGTCAAAAGGAAGTAAATAAAAATAAGACATACTGGAGATGCTCGACTCATTACAAGTATGGATGCCGCGCTTTATTACATACATTATCTGATAACATGACTATTATCAAATGCGAAAATATTCATACTCATTTAATTAAAGATAACATTATTTGTATGTAAAAACTTGCAGCCGCCCGCGGCTTGGCTCGCCCCGTTCTCGTTACTTGTTCGGGATAAAAGGTAGCCTATGACTGTCTCTTGGTTCTAAGTTCTACCGATTTAGCTAAATCGGTCGAGCCGTTCACGCGTGATGGCGTGACCAAGGGAAATAGGGATTAATTTAGGATAATAATTTATTTGATCTTATTTAATCATTTTATACATATAACAATATTGAAATCCCACCGAATTCTTAGACGTGACACACTATCAATAATTATACAGATATATGTACAGATATATCTATGTATAATCAATACAATAATTTTGACAAAAATTGTGTGACAAAGAAATAAAAAAAACAGTTGTATCTCGTATAACTCGTAACAGCTATAAAAAAACCGATAAAATGATTTTTCATTACAAATGACGTAGTATTTATCCTCTTTTATATATATAACCATCTAGAAGTAGTCCACTGCTGGACATAGTATAAAATTGTATGTTAAAGTCAGTTTTTTTTTTCAGAATGTAGACTGATGCACACCGGACGTGGTTCTCAAATTATTATGTTAGGTCAATATAGGTTCTGCCGGAGCAAAGTTATTGGAGAAAAGACTTATTGGAAGTGTTCAACGCATGGAAACCGCGGCTGTCATGCAGTCTTGCACACTGTTAGCGTAGGCTTAAATGTAAAAAACCAGATAATAACTAAATGTTTCAATGAACATAAACATATTCGTAGTAGAAATAAAGTATGATCAGTGTTGCCGTCATGCAGTGAACTTGCATGGCTGTTTTTAAGGTAGGCGTTTTAGTAAAGAAAGAAAGAAAGAAAGAAAATTATTTATTCAACCACCACAATTGTATACCTAAAATAATAAACATAAAAAAGAAGCAGAAAACTTATCATAATGTATACTTACAAAAAATAATATTCGCTGATTTGAATATGTTTATGTTGGTATGCTAGTAGTAGTAGAGCTGTTTGTGAAGGGCTCGTCTGGGGAAATACTACCACCATGCCTATTTCTGCCGTGAAGCAGCATTGCTGTGTTTCGGTTTGAAGGGTGTTATTACTTTTACTTGAGGCTGAACATCTGTATGCCTGAAGTTGTGTGTAAGTGTAAGTGCATCGTAGTTAAAATTAAAATTATTAAAGTTAAAATTATTTATTACAAAATTAATTTATTATTTATCAAATACTCAAACTGAGATAAAAACTATGAATGCAGTTTAAATTGTTTTTTAAATTCAAATAATGTCTCGTTTAGTAAAATTTTCCATATACAATTTACAAGGTACTATCCCTTCCTGTATAGTAAACTAGTTTGCAAAGAAGCTCAAAAGCAGCCATAGATGTTTCTCCATAATGAGCTTTTTTAATTTTTTTTCTTTATATGAGCCTCTGCCCCATCGTGACGGCCACGACTAGAGGTGGACATTAAATCAATAAACTGTTTTTATAATCAGTTAAAGGTCCGTCAACGAATTAACTGTTATGCGTTAACGAAAAAAATTTTTGAAAATATTAACTCAATATATTCTGTCAACGTCACCGCAACACGCAATGCTAGTGAGTCCCAATCTTTTACACTGTTTTTTTGCAATCGAAAAGTTGACATAATATTGAAGCAATAATTTAACCTAATATTGCATTAACCGATTATTGAAAACCCGTTGACGAATTAGCAGTTTTTTTCAACTGTTGACCATTGACAAAAAACACACTTTTATCCACGACCACTCTGCCAAGAGTGCTACGACTTAGAAGAAGGGCTTGCAAGTTCTTGTAATATTAAAAACTGTTTTGCATTAAATTTCAGATATTACAGTGACAACCTTAAAATCGGGTAATTTTAACATTAATATGCATGGGTACAACTTTCGCATAAAACAGGTAAAAGGCTCCAAAACTTATTGGCGATGCAAGAAATACCATAAAGGATGTCGAGCATCGATACATACATTGGAAGACCTGTCTGTGGTGAAAATCTGCAATATTCACAATCATTAATACTTTGATCAAAAAGTAATGATGCCAAAAAGCTTGCTTAATACTAGGGAAGTATGAATTTTACTCCATCAGTTTGAATAGTTATAGTTCGTTTCGCCTATCGGTATGGAAAAATCGTGAGACAAAATGCCTGAAATTCAATCAACCTACAAACACATTTCACAATAGTGCTAGGCAATCAGTCAATTATCACTGCGATATTTGACAGCAATACACCGATAGGCTCTGCATCTGTGGTCCAGGAAATGTATAGAACAGGCCTATGTCCAGCAGTGGATTTCCCGTTTCTAAGAATTTTTATGACGATAAACTAAAGTTAACGTTGTCGGTCATTCTTTAGTAATAGAGGTAGTTTGTATTATTTAATAAATACAGAGAATTTTGTAAACTGTTCAATATTGTTTTTTTTTATGATTCACTGAATAAGCGAATAGCTTTGGACGTAGAATTGTCTTCTAGAAACAGAAACAGCTTTAATATTTTGATCCTCTGGCACATGTCAGATCTCTTACTACCAAGTACGACCTCATGATCTTTTGGGGATGTTTAACCCCTTCAATTCAAATTAAATATTAAGAGGGCATCACACAGGCGACTCTCCATACAAACGTAGTCCCCTATTTCCTCACTGGATAATGCCTCTAGAGTCTAGAGTAACCATTTTTTCTCATAAAATCCAGATCTGCTATATACGTGCTCGTATGTTTTCCTTTTTTTCAGAAACTTATTGATAAAGAAAATATAACCCTAATATGATTTATATGAAATATGAATTGGAGGTGATATTTTCTTTATCAATACTTTCTGAAAAAAAAGAAAACATAAATAGCAGATCTGGATTTTATGAGAAAAAATGGTTACTCTAGAGGCATTATCCAGGGAGGAAATAGGGGACTACGTTTGTATGGAGAGTCACCGGTGTGATTCCCTCTGAAGACGTACGTGTGTCTTCCCCCCAGAAGTCAGAAGTATATCATCTGAATACCACACCACCCCAACCAAAATAATGCTAGTTTTTTGCGAGGCTATTTTTTTAAGCCAGGATAGCAAATTAGTGATAGTAAGCTAACAGCTCGCAGTTCTAGCTTCGTTTAAACAGAACAGCTCTAAGAAGCTAGAACTGAAAGCTTGCTAGCTTAGCATCACTTATTGCTATCCTGGATTGAAAAACAAGCCTCGTCGGCATTAGCGTTTCTCTGAGGGCTAGTAACTCTGAAGATTCTGACTTTGCAAGCTTTGAAAGTTAAGACCAAGCCCTCACGGTCAGAAGGCGGGGTCACCCCCACCGTTGGTCGTATAAATCTCTTAACCGGTGTGTTGTTGCAGAAATTTATTACACAATTACTTCGAGGAAAGGTTTGCCCAACATTGTTATGGCGGGATACAGATTCTGCAAACGGCAAGTTTCGGGACCCAAAACGCATTGGAGATGCACCCTAAGAGGATGTCACGCAATAATACATACTTTGGAGGATATGACTATAACAAAGTGTTATAATATACACAATCACTAAATAAATCATAAACTTCTGGGTTTTAAACGTTGGTAAATTGTTTTTTTTTTACAAAAGTAAGACTACGTTAAACAATGTTAGCAACGTAAAATACAACGTCCTAAAATATGTGCCAATAAAACCGGCTAGGATTTTTTGGAGGGACTCCTTGGTATATATATATAGTATCAACGGGACAGGAGGACGTGAAAAGAGAACAGATGGATTAAGCATGCTCCATCTTTAGGTTGCATCCTCACTTTCCTCCAGGTGTGAGCATTGTGTGGTAGCCAAAGGCTTGGCTATCTATTTAAAAAAAACGTTCAATAATATGCATGCGTATTTTTTGTTTATTGCCGACACGGCACACCATCACATGGAACCTTAGTTCCTGTGTCGTGTAGCGGTTATCGGACACAGTTTGACGGATGCACAGGGAGTGGATGATTTTATACGGGTTGTTTAAAGATAAAATATTCAAAGATGGCTTGTGACTGACACCAGACTCAGTGTTCACGTTTTCATAGCCTAAATGACATTTGCCGCCCGCCCGGGCCCCAGCCGGCGCGAGCCCCCCACGGGCCTGGCTGGCGGAACTTGCGGTTACCGTAGAATAGGAAGCCCGCACAGGTTAGGTCACAGTCTCTTGTGACCTAAATGTAAAACTAAATCAGACAGAAAGAATCTAAAAAAGTTGCCCCGGGCTTGTGGTCAGCCACCCGGGCTTGTGGTCAGCCACCAGGGCTTGTGGTCAGCCACCCGGGCTCTTTCGCCCCAGTCCGATCCTGCCTAGTGGTAAGAGATGGCAGTTGCATACACACTGATTATTTTTTAAGAAACCCTTGTAAGTAAGGGGGGTGTTTTACTTTTATAAAGTAGCTCTAATAGTCGAGAAACTGCTTTACTCGACTGGCAGTACCTAAACTTGTGAGTGATTGCGTTTGTAGTGGATAGGTACTTAGCCACAGGAACTGGGCGTATGATTTTGATGCCGCGTCGCCAGTCGTCTCTCCCCGCTCACACTGTGCCAACATTCAGCCTTGGTGCAAATAAACAAGTATTTGGTACATGAGTTTGCTGTTGCATATCCTCAAGAAAAGTTAGACTATAGAGTTAGGGGTAGCGTATCTTCTCCAACCCCTACATTGGTGACCCCGACTTGACGTTTGACGTTTTAACTTTTGACAGACCAAAAATATAAACATTATTTTCCATCCCAGATTCTATTCCGTTTATTGTCCATACAACTTCAGCAAAAGGGAACCATGTGATAATCGTGAACGGCTACAAGTTCAGTAAGAAAACTGTATACGGACAAAAAACGCATTGGCAGTGCACTCGAAAAAGAGGAGGCTGTAGGGCTCTGCTGCATACGTCAAAGGATATGATGATCGTCAAATGTTACAACATACACAACCATGCACTTTAAAACAACCTTTTTTTTTTACGTTTGGAAATCTTCATGGATTTTCCCATGGATTTTTGAACTGTATTGCTGTCGTTAGAGCTCAAGGTATAATAGTTTTTGTTTCATGCTTAGTTATTATTGCAATGTGGCTTTTTAGCCTGGTCTGGCTTGTAATACTCTCTAGAAATTTTAAAAGAGTATGAAGACAACCTTTATGTTTATTGTTATTACCATTTAGAGCTTAATTAAGAACTGTTTGTTTTCCTAAAAAAATAAATTGAATAACTATAGAAAAGTACAAATATGTAATTTATTTACAAAAAGCTACATTCTTTGTACTGATCTGATTTAAATAATATTCATCTTCCTGACTATCCTACACACAGGTGAGGTCGGCACAACAGGTTTTCTTCCTCCAGTCACCTCTATCATTCGTCATCCCAGCGCTCACCCCTTCATCCATCTTTTCTTTGGTCCACCTCTTCTGTTATAACCATCCACATTCATTATCTAACACTTTCTTCGAACTTCCTTCCCTCCCCATGCCCATACCATGCTAACCTTTTTTTAAATTTAAATTTTATTATGATCTACTTAATAATATTATTATTAATTAAATCAGTTCTTTGAATTTTATTGTAATCTTAATATGTCTTAGTTAATTTGATACAATATTTTTTTATATTTTTCAGTGCTCTTCACAACTTCAACTCGTGGAAAACCATGTATAATTATATCAGGTTACAGATTCAGTAAAAAACAGATTCGTCGTTATAAAACCCATTGGCAATGTACGCATGTTAGCCGAGGGTGTCGCGCAGTGCTCCACACTTTAAGTGATAACACATTTACAAAAATTTACAACGTACATAACCATTAAAGCCCACCGTAGTTTGATTCCAACCAGGAATAAACATGTATGCGACAAACATGGTGTTTGTGATCTAGACAGACAAAAAACATCAATTGAAAACTTAAAATACTCTGGCCTACTGATTGGCCTCTCAGCTCAGTTGGTAGTAGCTCTGCCTTCTGCGCCGTAGGTCGTGGGTTCTATCCCCACCGAGAACAAATATTTGTGTGGTGAACAAGGATGTTTGTTCTCTGTCTGGGTGTTATATGTATTAAGGTGAAACCTCTTCATTGAATATAGCTACAACTCTGTTTTTAACTCCGCAAGACGCCATCTTCTCTGCCTCTCCACAGAGTGATGTGTCTCTTCGCTCGGTCCGAATAGAGATATCCTATTCCCAAAACCCAAAAAATAATTTAGTATGTATTTACAAAAAAAAAATGTATATAAGTATTATATCAGATATCTGGTTCCCATAGTACAAGCTCTGCTTAATTTGGGGCTAGATAGTGTTGTGTTAGTCATCCACAATATTTATTTTTAAATATTTAGTTACAACAACTAACCTTATTTTTCTAAATCGGCAGAGCCGCGAATTCAGTACCCCGCCGGCGACTGCCCACTTACACATAGTACACTTACTACTTACTTACATTGTGTTGTTGTTGTATGTATGTAAACAGGAGAGAAGAATAAACTTGATAGATGTAGATGTTCAGGGGGCTAATTCTCGGGCCAATCTCGATCATTTTAAAATTTTATTTTATTGCTTCTTTTCACAACTCCGCACTTTTTGTACGTTTTCCGTATATCGTAGCTGTCGAGGCTTTTATGAAGAGGTCGTTAATGAATTACTCAAGGAAATAATTCATTCTCTCTTCGAAAAGAAGCAATAAAATAAAATTTCTAAATGATCGAGATCGGCCCGAGAATTAGCCCCCAGGTGCAATGTAATGACAAATCAAAAATTTATTAGACATAAGTAAATTTAAATAAGCTAATCTTATTTCTAAAATGCTGTTCAATAGATTAATAAAGGCTTAATAAAGAATTGTTACAAAAAATAAAACAATCTTTTATATCTATCATTTTATCAGCCATCTGTTTTTTCTCTTTATTTGTAAATGATGAATGTGAGTTATGGTTACAACTCGTGCCTTGCTTATTAGAACTGTTTGCTGGATAATAAAAACCATACTAATAAAATACAATAACTGAGTGTGTTCTTTTCAAAATACTCGTAGTTGCTCACTGTTTCATAAACGAGTTCAGTGGTTTTATATCTTTCAAACAGTCAAAGTGTGCGAGCGAGAAGTTATTTAACGGAGTTTAGCGTGAAACTAGTGAAACAACGGTTGTTTACTATTTAAGATATTCAAATCCGATTTGATATTGCTGTCATTGAATAAATTAATTGAAACAGAAATTACCCCTTAATAAAACAACATAATATAATATTTATAAAGTTTTGAAAAAATACTGCTCAATTGACTACTGTAGAAACTTAATGTTTTGTTTGATATGGTTGTATGTTAGATAGTGTTGTGTGGATTTTCCGCATTATTCAATTATTTATTTATTAATGTATTTTTGTATACCTGCAAAAAAATTAAATATATTTTTTCCGATTTAAGATAACACGACCATTTTTTTCAGGGGCTGTTTACTCAGTATCGAAAAACGGCAGACCAGTTATTTCTATAGATGGTTATACATTTGGCAAAAAGCAAGTATTCGGTCCAAAAACTTACTGGAGTTGTATAAGGCAACATCGAGGTTGTCGCGCTCTCATTCACACGCTCGATGATAAAACTATACTAAAGTATATCAGCGTTCACAATCATCCAATGCCTAAAAATAATGATACATAACCATAAAAAATAATGGCGTACCCTTGGTGGTAGGTGGATGGAAAAGGCTAGCGACGTCCTGGAAGGCATGCAGAATCATCCATAGGTAGACCTAAGTATAGATAGTGCAATTCACGAAGACGCGCCCCTCGCGGGGTGCGGGGAGTTTGCTCCGAGCGGCAGTCGCGAACCGTAGTCTATTCATTGTAGTGTGCGTGTGCACTCATAGGTAATTAGTGTGTACCGATAACACTCAAACATTGACGGAAGCTTGCACACATCTAAATATATAAAACTCTTTCGTTACTGACTGACTGACTGACTGACTCACTGACTGACTGACAATCAACGCACAGCCTAAACCGTTTGTCCTAGAAGCATGAAACTTGGAGGGTATGTTCCTCTTATAGCGTAGAGGTGTACTAAGAAAGGAAATTGGAAATTTTTTTCCCGAAGAGGAGAAAAAGGGGAAAAAAGGTTTAAAGAAAAATCAACACACAGCCTAAACCATTAGTCCTAGAAGCATGAAACTTGGAAGATGTGTTCCTCTTATAGAGCAAAGGTGCACTAAGAAAGAAAATAGGAAAATTATTTCCCTAAAAGAAGAAAAAAGGGAAAAATAGTTTAAAGAAAAATCACAAAAAATTGCTTTACAAAATACGCAATAAAACAGTAAAAAAAAATCTGCTACCGCAGCTTCTGTCACCAAATTTGAATACACACAAAAGTTTACATAAACCCCACCGTAACCACTAACACAAAATCGCGGAAAACACCTATCATACCGAAACTAAACACCGCACCGCTTCAAAAAATGGCTAAAGAACATGCTCAAAACTATGGTAACCAGCTGGTCATGTCAAATTAAAAAAATCTGATTCGATTATACACCAACACGCATACGAAACCCTAAATTAGCCACTAATACAACATAAAATCACAAAAAATTGCTTTACAAAATACGCAAAAAAACCATTAAAAAATTTTCAGCTACCGCAGCATCTGTCACCAGGTTTGAATACACACAAAGGTTTACAAAAAAAACAATGATAATCACTTAGACAAAATTGCGGGAATCATCTATCATACTTAAGCTAAACACCGCTGAAAAAAATCGGCCACAACAGCACTCGCCTTCAAATTCAAATAAACTCTAAAGTACATGCTCAAAACTATGGTAACCAGCTGGTCATGTCAAATTAAAAAAATCTGATTCGATTATACACCAACACGCATACGAAACCCTAAATTAGCCACTAATACAACATAAAATCACAAAAAATTGCTTTACAAAATACGCAAAAAAACCATTAAAAAATTTTCAGCTACCGCAGCATCTGTCACCAGGTTTGAATACACACAAAGGTTTACAAAAAAAACAATGATAATCACTTAGACAAAATTGCGGGAATCATCTATCATACTTAAGCTAAACACCACTGAAAAAAATCGGCCACAACAGCACTCGCCTTCAAATTCAAATAAACTCTAAAGTACATGCTCAAAACTATGGTAACCAGCAGTTGGTCACGTCAAATTAAAAAAATTGATTCGATTATACACCAACACGCATACGAAACCCAAAATTAGCCACTAATATAACATAAAATCACAAAAAATAGCTTTACAAAATACGCAAAAAAAAACGTTAAAAAATTTCTGCTACCGCAGCATTTGTCACCAGGTTTTAATACACACAAATGTTTACAAAAAAACCGATGATAACCACCAAGACAAAATTGCGGGAATCATCTATCATACTTAAACTAAACACAGCTGAAAAAAAACAGCTACAACAGAACTCGCCTTCAAATTCAAATACACTCTAAAGTACAAGCTCAAAACTATGGTAACTTGCATTTGATCATGTCAAACTAAAAAAACCAGAATCGATCATACACCAACGAATACGATAGCCCAAATTAGCCACTAAAACAAATCACGAAAACGAGCTTTACAAAATACGCAAAAAAAAACATTAAAAAATTTTCAGCTACCGCAGCATCTGTCACCAGGTTTGAATACACACAAAGGTTTACAATAAAACCAAAGATAACCACTTAGACAAAATTGCGGGAATTATCTATCATACTTAAACTAAACACCTCTGAAAGAAATCGGCTACAACAGCACTCGCCTTCAAATTCAAAGACACTCTAAAGTACATGCTCAAAACTATGGTAACCAGCAGTTGGTCATGTCAAATTAAAAATTCAGATTCGATTATACACCAACATGCATACGAAACCCCAAATTAGCCACTAATATAACATAAAATCACAAAAAATAGCTTTACAAAATACGCAAAAAAAAACATTAAAAAATTTTCAGCTACCGCAGCATTTGTCACCAGGTTTTAATACACACAAATGTTTACAAAAAAACCGATGATAACCACCAAGACAAAATCGCGGGAATCATCTATCATACTTAAACTAAACACCGCTGAAAAAAAACGGCTACAACAGCACTCACCTTCAAATTCAAATACACTCTAAAGTACAAGCTCAAAACGATGGTAACTTGCATTTGATCATGTCAAACTAAAAAAACAAGATTCAATTATACACCAACGAATACGATAGCCCAAATTAGCCACTAAAACAAAATCACGAAAAACAGCTTTACAAAATACGCAAAAAAACATTTAAAAAAAATCTGCTACCGCAGCATCTGTCACCAGGTTTGAATACACACAAAGGTTTACAAAAAACCCCATGATAACCACTAAGACAAAATCGCGGGAAGCACCTATCATACCAAAACTAAACACAGCTGAAAAAAATCGGCTACAACAGCATTTACCATCTTTCGAACACACTTTATATAGTTTTGAATGCAAACTCAAAACTAAGGTAACCAGCACTTGGTCATGTAAAACCAACGCATACATAACCCAACTTAGCCACTAAGGCAAATTCACGAAAAATAACTCTCAAAAAATACGCAAAAAACAGTGAAAACATATAAATAGTTGTCCGCTTTCCACCATAAAATGTTTCTTTTAAACGAACTCAAACTATGACTTTATACTAACCACGCGGACGAAGTCGCGGGTGACAGCTAGTATACTATAAACGGTTAGGAGGAATAGTGGGGCGCGCCTTCGTGGATTGCACTATCTATAGCTCCTTATAGCAAAAAGTCAAAGAGCCACTACATTGTAAGTCCATAAATACTATGTAGTTCCAAACATGTATGGTATCCTTATCCATGAGAGAATTGTATATTTTTAATCATATATTTTCCAATGCTTGAAGAACTTTAATATATTTTGTTGGTATTTCAGGTGCTTTTTCTCATATTTACTTATTAACTATATTAAGATTTTACGAAGGTGAAATGATAATGATGTGAGAGTCTTAAATTTTGTCGAATCTTTGACTAACGAGATAACTATGGTCCGACTTGTGTGTTTATTTATCTGGGACTCTAAAATCATTTTATTTTTCAGAGGTTGTTTATACAGTATCAAAATACGGCAAACCAGTTATTTTCGTAAATGGCCATAGATTTTACAAAAAACAAGTTTTTGGTCTTAAAACTTACTGGGCTTGTTCAATGAACTATCGAGGCTGTCGCGCTATCGTTCACACATCGGAAGATAAAACCATGGTGAAACATAATAGTGTACATAATCATCCAATAAATAGTAAACATTTAGATAGAATATGAAGAAAATAGGTAGTACCTAGGCCCCAAGAACCTGATATCGGGCAATGAAACCAACCGATCATGTTTTTTCTCAAGCGCTTAACGGAAAGAGATAACAGTACCAGTGCATTTACAACATTTCGTTACCAAATGTCGTTTTCGTTTCGCCTACGTGTCTTTTTCTTTTGCATGAAAAAATGATGAGACAACAACTCTAACTACGTAATGTATTTTTGCTGTCTCATCTATTCTCCATACATAAGACAGAGACACGTAGGCGAAACGAAAACAACATTTGGTAACGAAATGTGGTAACAAAACTCGGACTTCGAGTACTGATGTCTTGATTTTGTGAAATAAGTCGAGGTATATAGCAAAAAGTTGCCCCTTTAGGGGGTGCGATATTCATATAAATTTATTTTCATCCATTTATGGGCGATGAGAGTACAAATTATTTTTTTGATTTTGATTATTATTTCTGTCAATCTTCAGTTTTATTCAACTTTATATAGTTTGCCGTAAATAAAGACCAATATAATATATTAATATGAAGCCAACCACTGTTATTTCAGTGTAGAATCAATTTGTAGGGCAATTGAACAACTGTAAGCAAAAATTCGAAGAGCCACGCTCTTGTAAAGCCTTAAGCTAAATTAAATAGGTACCTGAAATTTATGGTTGCCTATCCAAAAAGGGGTTTAATATTTTTAAAGTGAAGCAATCATGCTTAATTTTAATGTTGTATGGATGGTGCGGGCTTAGAATACTTAAATATATTTGTTTGTATTTAAGGTGCATTTTATCATATTTACCTTCCAGATTGAGATTTTACATTAATAAATAAATATCGTGGACAACTAACACAACACTATCCATCCCCAAACTAAGCAGAGCTTGTACGATGGGAACCAAATGGCTGATATAATACTTGAATACATTTTTTTTTGAAAATTTATACTTAGAATACAATATAAAACCCAGACAGAGAAAAAACATCTGTGTTCACAACACCAATATTTGTTCTCGGTGGGGATCGGACCCACGACCTACGCCGCAAAAGGTAGAGCTACTACCAACTGGAGCTGAGGGGTCAGTCGTTTAAGGTGTAGGTATGTGTTGAAACTTTTGCTTTTGTATTATGGCATTGCATACGTCTGACTAAGTGAAGTGGCACCACACTGGAACTTCACTGCTATTATTTTTGATTTGGAAAAGGATCATATAAAAAACGGTAGGAACCGAACCGTAGTTTGTTGCCTGTTCTACTAGGCTTGGTCGCGTGACACTGGCACCTAGACTCAACTAGTTTTAAGACGTAAAGGCCTGCGCACACCTAGTTCGCTGGCGGTAGCGATCAGTGAAACGCTGTCCAATATTCGCTGTCAAATCTCAAATCTGACAGCGATATTTGACAGCGTTTCACTGATCGTTACCGCCAGCGAACTAGGTGTGTTCGAGCCTTAAGTGATTCTTGAAATTCAACTGAATAAAGACTATTTTGATTGATTGATTGATGGTCTTAAATTTTGTCGAATTTGAGACTAACGAGACCACGCGGTCTCACTTGTGTTTCCATTTAACATTAAAATAATTTATTTTTTCAGAGGCGATATTTGCAGTATCAAAATTAGGCAAACCAGTTATTTTTATAAATGGTTACAGATTCTACAAAAAGAAAACTTGGGGTTTTAAAACCCACTGGTGTTGTTCAATGCATTATCGAGGCTGCCGTGCTCTCATTCACACGCTTTCAGGAGACAAAACGATACTAAAACATAATAGCGTACATAATCATCCAATACAAATGCAGTGAATTACTATTTTATTAAATAAGTTAATATTGTTAAGTGGGTGATACGTACGAGTAAGTAGGTACGCGTACTTATGGCTCGCCGAACTATGTATCGAAAGTAATGTATTGAAAGTACGCTTACTTACGGTGACACACAAGCGAAAAAGGCCGTCGAGTCTAATAGACGTACTGATAGATAGACGTACGAGCAAGTACGCGTACGTCTATCATCCACATTACAAAATATTGTAAACATCTTTAAATTTTTGTGTTTCTTAAATTCAATAAACTAACTATTCAACTTATTTTTATTTATTCAACTAGCTGATAGAACATGCATGTTGCATATGGCCCACCTGATGTTAAGTGGTAACCATAGCCTATAACAAAGCATTGCCAAAACGTGCCCTACGATGCACACACCTGCGTCCATCAACTTGAAGCATACAGTTGTCCAGCCTCACGTGCCAGTAATTTCACCGGCACCCACACCCTTCAAACCGAAACACAGCAATGCAGCTTCAAGGTAGAATTAGGAATATAACTTGTTGAATTGTTCGTTTTTAGGGTTCCGTAGCCAAATGGCAAAAACGGAACCCTTATAGATTCGTCATGTCTGTCTGTCTGTCTGTCTGTCTGTCTGTCCGTCCGTATGTCACAGCCATTTTTCTCCGAAACCGTAAGAGCTAGACTGATGGAACTTGGCGAGTAGATGTATTCTGTGAACCGCATTAAGATTTTTACATAAAAATAAAAAAAAAACTATAAATTTCGGGGGTCCCCATACTTGAAACTGAAACTCAAAAATTTTTTTTTCATCCAACCCATACGTGTGGGGTATCTATGAATAGGTCTTCAAAAATGATGTTGAGGTTTCTAATATTGTTTTTTTCTAAACTGAGTAGTTTGCGCGAGAGACGCTTCCAAAGTGGAAAAAAGTTGGTCCCCCCCCTCTAACTTCTAAAGTAAGGGAACGATAATACTAAAAAAAATATATGTTGTACATTACTATGCAAACTTCCAGCGATATTTGGTTTGAACGAGATCTAGTCAGTAGTTTTTTTTTTACACGTCATAAGCCGTAAACCGCAATTTACCTTTCGACGAACTACAAGAACCTTATTATGATACAGCAAGTAACATAATATAAAGGTTCTTGTAGTTCGTCGTGCTACGGAACCCTTCATGGGCGAGTCCGACTCGCACTTGGCTGCTTTTTTTGTTGTTGAAGTGTGGTTGGTTCCATAAAACTTGTAACATAATAAAAAATACATAAAAATAAAATGATAAAATTACCTGCTTAGACATTTGGTGAAGTAGGCTTTCTACTTTTACAATTATTTCGTAGACTTAATTTCTCACAGGTGATTTGAGGAGAACTAAGGACACTTATTTGTAGTCTTAAATACCTTGTCTAGGTCAATGAATTTATCAACTTAACAATACCTTGTTCCTTCAGAATGTAATAGTTACTTTAAAATGCTTACATACAATTATGTATTAAAACTTTGCATTCATTTTTGTATTTGTGTGTATGTTTTCTTCAGTCGTTTCTATTTTGGGTCTATTTTATTAAGCCAAATAAAAAATACTTATCACTCTTTTAAACTTACTTATTTACCCATATTCTTGTTACAGAAGCCATGTTCATGATGTCGCCACACGGCAAGCCTAATATTGTATTGTCGGGACACAAGTTTTGCATAAAAGGTGTTAAAGGTATAAAAACATACTGGCGCTGTTCAAAGCATAAGAAAAGTGACTGTAGGGCCTTGTTACATTCCGTTGGTAATATGATTACCAAATGTTTTAATATACACAATCATATTTAGCATAAACTAACAATTATCATGATCATATAATATTACTACAACATTATTAAATAGCCAATGGTTAAGGGTAAAATAATTATTTTTATTAATAAAATAATAATTGACGTTAAAACATACTGATTTAGATATTACGCTTTATTTATTATTTTTTGTAAACTGAAAGAAAGAAATAAATTTGTTTTATTATAATTTTTATTTTCATCAACTCCCGTCGAGTTCGGTGGCAACTTCCGAAGTTATTTTGAGGATTGCTTATAAATGTTTTTTTTATGCAAATGATAGACAAACGGGCTTACGTTCCACCTGATGGTAAGTGGTCACCGTTGCCCATAGACACCAACAACACCAAGGGTGCTGTCGTTGCGTTGCCACTGAAGGAACTTTTTCACATTTATGTAAACTTTTGTAACTTTATTACATTTATTTTTAATAATGTTTCAGAAATTTTACTGACTTTTTCAAATAATAAACCTAATATTATAGTATCGGGATATAAATTCAGTTTTAAACAGAAATGTGGATCAAAAACTTACTGGCAGTGTTCATCTCACAAAAGTCGAGGATGCCTTGCTCTACTGCATACAAAAGATGATGAAACTATAGTGAAATGTCGCAATGTACACAATCATCGAAGAACACTACAACTGACTGACTGAACTGATCCGTTCAGAGAAAAATTGTAAACAGAACCCGAAGTCGGAGTTTTGCTACCACATTTCGTTACCAATTGTTGTTTTCGTTTACGTTACGTAGTTAGAGTTGTTGTCTCATCTTTGCTCCATACAATAGACAGAGACAAATAGGCGAAACGAAAACAACATTTGGTAACGAAATGTTGTAAATGCACTGGGACTTTGGGTACTGAAGTAACTTAATGAAATTACATAAACAAAATTACATGATAAACTTACGGTACTGCGTACACAGGCATTCCAGGCATTTGAGCAATGCGATCACTCCAACAGATTACTTCCTTTCCTCTGGAACTGTAATTTCATTAAGTTACTTCAGTACCCAAAGTTCCAGTGCACCCACACGTTGGGAGCGATATCATCGAAGTTGTGGACCACTATGTTTATTTGGGTCAAAAGATTCAATTAGGTAGAGCCAACTTCGACAAAGAGGTCAGCCGACGAATCCAACTCGGATGGGCAGCGTTCGGGAAACTGCGTCACATCTTCTCGTCGCAGATACCACAGAGCCTCAAGACAAAAGTCTATAATCAGTGCGTGTTGCCAGTGATGACTTATGGAACTGAGACGTGGTCGCTAACTATAGGCCTCGTGCACAAGCTCAAAGTTGCGCAACGAGCTATGGAGAGAGCTATGCTGGGAGTTTCACTACGTGATAGAATCAGAAATGAGGATATCCGTAGAAGAACCAAGGTCACCGACATAGCTCGTAGAGTTAGTAAGTTGAAGTGGCAATGGGCAGGCCATATAGCTCGAAGAACCGACAACCGTTGGGGAATAAAGGTTCTCGAATGGCGACCACGAACCGGAAGACGAAGCGTTGGGCGCCCACCCACCAGATGGACCGACGACATTGTTAAGATCGCGGGAAGTCGATGGATGGAAAGGGCTCAGAATCGTTCTTCCTGGAAACGAGTAGGGGAGGCCTATGTCCAGCAGTGGACTTCTTCAGGCTGATAATGATGATGATGATGATTATAAAAATAGGATGACCAAGAATAGTCTAAAAGAAAATTTACTCGACGCACACGTATAGCACAACATAATAAGAAAAATAAATAAATATTGTGGACAATCCACACAACACTATCTAGTCCCAAATTAAGCAGATCTTGTACTATGGGAAACAGATAGCTGATAAAATACTTAAATACTGTTTGTTTGTAAATACATACTTAGAATATAATATAACAGACAGAGAACAAACATCTGTGTTTACCACATAAATATTTGTTCTCGGTTGGATCGAACCCACGACCTACGTCGCAGAAGGCAGAGTTAATATTATAGGATTATTCTACGCTCAGATTGTCTCGATAATCTTGGTGTATTGTGAATTGATTAGAAGTTTATCATAATTATTAAAATCTTGAACATTTCCAGTGAAACAAAAAAGCTTGGTTACTTTTTTCATTTATTCTCTTTTCCCTTGCCTATATCGTCCCTCTGCAGGGCAAAAGTCTCCATAGTCTTCCATTTCTTTCTTTTTCGATTCTCCTCCCACCACTTTTTTACTTATTATTGATGAAAACTGTTTTGTCAGGTGCAGTTTTTACAATGTCTACTAAAAATAAACCTATGATAATGCTGGCTGGGTATAGGTACAACAGACATAGACAGAATCGTGGTAAAGTTTATTGGCAATGTTTAACCCACAGAAGATGCCATGCAAGTAGTAGGGGAAGAAACTATTGTTAAATTTGTGAATAATCATAATCATTAATCTTTATTGTGATCAATCATATACGAATACATACATCTCTCCATCACCTCTTGTGGTTAAATTCAAATTCAAATTAAAAATGTATGTATTCAGCTGAGTTCTTTGAGTTTAGGTGCCAGTTCCACGCGACCAAGCCTAGAAGAACAGGCAGCAAACTACGGCGTTACCGTTTTTTGATCCGATTTAAAATAAAATAAAAAGCAGCCAAGTGCGAGTCGGACTCGCCCATGAAGGGTTCCGTAGCATCAAGTTACATAATATAAAGGTTCTTGTAGTTCGTCGAAGGGTAAATTGCGGTCTATAAGGGTTCCGTTTTTGCCATTTGGCTACGGAACCCTAAAAAAATGAAGAGGTTCTCAATTGGGTTGCAGTTTTTATTAAAATGTTTGAATAGCGAGCTGTAGGTAATTCTTAACTACTTATTAAGTTAAGTTATTTTACTTGTTTCTTGTTTTTTATAAATAAATAAATAACTGTATGTTCACTGCGCTTAGGTATTTGGGTTCTATTTTCACCAAAAACAAACATTACCATCCATGTTTTTTTTAAGGTGCGGTATTTACGACGTCAATGCAGAAACAACCTATGATTATAATATCAAGGTATAGGTTTTGTATTCATAAAATACTAAAAAATAAAATTCATTGGCGTTGTTCGACACATAAGAAAATTGGATGTCGTGCCAGAGTTCATACAAAGAAGGGGGAAAATACTATTATTAAATATGTTAATATTCACAATCACTAACATTTTTGTTTAACAAATTGTTTTTCTTTATTTTTAGTAACATACCTATATTAATCACACAATATTTTTAAACATTTAAATAAACGTTAAAATAAACACTAAAATATCTATTTTATAATATCCCATACGATATTTGAATCTTTTCACATCTGGGGGCTAATTCTCGGGCCGATCTCGATCATTTTGCAATTTTATTTTATTGTTTCTTTTCAAAGAGAGAATGGATGATTTCCTTGAGTAATTCATCAACGACCTCTTCGTAAAAGCCTCGACAGCTACGATATACGGAAAACGTAGAAAAAGTGCGGAGTTGTGAAAAGAAGCAATAAAATAAAATTGCAAAATGATCGAGATCGGCCCGAGAATTAGCCCCCTGGTACAAAAGGTTATGTCAGAACAAATATTACTGATATTCATGTTTTTTTCAGGTGCAGTGTTTACGACATCAAAGAAGAGACAGCCCATGATTAAAATATCTGGATACAGTTTTTGCATACATAAAGTATTCAGCTCTAAAATTCACTGGATTTGTTCGACACATAAAAAAATTGGATGCCGTGCTAGAATACATACAATAAAGGGTGAAAATTACATTACAAAATGTGTAAATATTCATAATCACTAATAATTTTGTTTATCGAACGTATTTTCTTAATTTTGAATACAATAACTACATTATATTTCACACAAAAGTTTAACAAACATTTGAATTGTAAACGAGCGTAGTTTTTTAATCTGAATTAATTACAAAAACTGGAAAGATTTTTTACAAAAAACATTTATTTTATTACCCTACTAGTGGCCGCCCGCGGCTTCGCTCGCCCGTTCGCATAACGCCCCGTTCCCGTTGCGAACGGGAAATAAATAAATAAAGAATAATAAAAATAAAAAATATATAAATTAATAATACTTTTTTTTTCGTTTTTCAGGATAAAAAGTATCCTATTTCCTTCTCCCGGTTCTAAGCTACCTCCCCACTAATTTTCTGCCAAATCGGTTCAGCCGTTCTTGAGTTATAAATAGTGTAACTAACACGACTTTCTTTTATAAATATAGATGGATAAGAATATGTTGTAAAATCTTTTTACATCTCTGGTACAAAAGGTAACAAGTAGGAATATATGAACTGGCTTAATACCTACTCGTAGCTTAGTTTGTTATGAGTTAAGCTTACTGTGCTAACATTTTTGGGTTCTATTTTCACCGAGACTACCATCCATGTTTTTTTCGGATGCAGTTTTTACGATGTCAAGCAAGATGCAACCAATGATTAAAATATCGAATTATAGATTTTGTATACATAGAGTATTCAACTCAAAAATTCACTGGTGTTGTTCGACACATAAACCAGCTGGGTGTCGTGCTAGAATACATACAATAAAGGGTGAAAATTTCATTACAAAATGTATAAATATTCATAATCACTAACAATTTTGCTATTCGAACGTATTTTCTTAGTTTTTAATACAAAACCTACATTACATTTCACACAAAAGTACAAAAAACACTTGAATTGTAAGTAAGCTCTGTTTCTTAGCTAAATAAATTACAAACACGGGATTTTTTTACAAAAACATTATGGAATATGTATATTATTTTCACATATCTGGTACAAAAGGTGATAGAAATACATTGATGGTTTTAATGCTCGTAGCTCAGTTGGTTATTAGTTTAGCTTAGGTACCTACTGTGCTAACATTTTCGGGTTCTATTTACCCCGAGAACAAATATTACCATGCAAGTTTTTTTTTCAGTTGCAGTTTTTACGACATCAAAGCAGAGACAGCCCATGATTTTAATATCTGGATACAGGTTTTGCATGCATAAAGCATTCCGCTCTAAAGTTCACTGGGCTTGTTCGACACATAAAAATTTTGGATGTCGTGCTAGAATACATACAATAAAGGGTGAAAATTTAATTACAAAATGTATAAATATTCATAATCACTAACAATTTTGTTTATCGAACGTATTTTCTTAATTTTGATTAAACTAATAACTAAGTTATATTTCACACAAAAGTACAAAAAACATTTGAATTGTAAACGAGCTCTGTTTCTTAACTGAAATTACAAACACGTGAAACAAGTTTTACAAAAACATTATTTATTTTATTACCCTACTAGTGGCCGCCCGCGGCATCGCTCGCCCCGTTGCCGTTACGCCAGTTCCCGTTACTTTTTATCCCAAAAAAGTAAAATATTTTATTCCCGTTTCCTGGTAATAATCTACCTATATACCCACCAATTTTCAGACAAATCGGTTCAGCCGTTCTTGAGTTATAAAATATAGTGTAACAAACACGACTTTTTTTTTAAATGTATCCCGCGGGAGTTATACATTTTTTTTTTGGTTTTTATTTCAATTTCTACGTTATATATAAATAAATATTGTGGACTATTCTGGATAACAAATGTAAAAAAAATTATGAAAATGTAAGTAATGTATATCAGCTACATATGGTTCCCATAGTACAAGTTGTAAATCTCTCCTAATACTTTTCGGTGCGTAGATTTAATTTAATAATATAAATTAGAATATTGTTTTATAAATAAATAAATAAAAGTCTTTATCATTCTTAAATTAACATATTTTTTTAATAACTTAAATTTATATAGGTACAAGGTGTACCAGCTACATATATGGTTCCCATAGTACAAGTTGTAAATCTCTCCTAATACTTTTTGGTGCGTAGATATAATTTTTAATATAAAATAGAATATTTTTTATAAATAAATAAATAGAATATTTATTATTCTTCAATTAACATATTTTTTAGTAACTTAGATTTATATAGGTACAAGGTGTATTATAAAAACTGAGGACCCCTCGGTGGGTATAGGCTTCCTCTAGTAAACCTTATTGCTTACTATTATTTCTTATTACAGAAGCCGTATTCATAAAGTCGTCACGAGGACAACGAATAATCTACCTTCAGGGATACAGGTTCTGTAAAAACAAAGTAACTGGAGTAAAAATTTATTGGCAATGCGCTACGCATAAAAAATCCGGCTGTCGGGCAAAAATAAATACCATCGGTAATGAAACTATTGTCAAATGCTATAATGTACATAATCATTGAAGAAAATGAAGATTATATAACTCGTACACCGTTTTTAAGAGCACCGTGCTTGTTTCTCGGAGAGCACCGGTCAGTATTTAAAAGAGGATTACTACAAGGTTGGTTTCAAATGGTTCTACATAGAGCACCTACTATGCGGAAGCTTCTAGTGTTGAAGTATTCTTTATATTTTACTCAGCAAGGATTTCTCTCTTTTGCGGAGTTTCAAACAGAACGCGATGACCATTGCTCTTAGTTACTTAAAGTACGCAACGCACTACAAGCAAAGCGTTTGGTGCGATGTTGAGGGGCATCAACCATGAAGGGGTCCCAACTGGTCTGAGATATCATGTCCGTGAGTGGTCTATGTGTGCGTTGTTCGATCGCACTTTGTATGTTGATTGACTTCTGTACCTATCTGTGAGACACTGATTTGGCTGGCTTTTTTATTCCTATTGTGTCACTACTTTTTTTTAACCAGATTGGTTGCGGCTGGCATAATTACAATTAATGATCGAGATCTATAATATAATCTCGCAGAGGGTGATACTGGGTTTGATTGTAATAATGATGATGAGACGAAAAGTAATGAAATAAAAGTATGGAAATAGTTTGACCGGATCAGCAAATATTTATTTCCAGCACGGATGTTGTGCTTGGAGTTTCTAAACACAGGAAATGTTTTGTTTGGTGTCACAGGAAAACCTTTTGAGAGTTCAATCAGGCAGTAGTATCAGATGTTTTTCTGTAACTTGGAAATACACAATTTAAACATGAAACTGTATTTTTTTAGGGATTCCTGGGATTACATCGCGAGGAAAATCAGCGCTTTTGTATGGAGGTTACAAATATGTAAAACACCAAGTAACAGGCAACAACAGTAAGACTCACTGGCATTGTGCTTCCAAGAAAAAAAGTGGATGTCGTGCTAGAATACACACTTTTGAAAACATGATCATTAAAACAAACGCAATACATAACCATTAAGGGGCCCGCGAAGGACAAATTTCCATACAAACGTAATACCAAAATGATTACTAATTCAAGCAGGTTTTAACTATATTATTGTAAATATTGTATTTGTATAGTATTTATCTAGGTTCCTGAACAGTTATTATTTTAAATTACTTACCTCTAATGAAATTAACGCCAATCGCATTTTGCAATTAAAAAAATGTGTAAAATGCGATTGGTGTTTATCTCATTTGAGGTAATTAATTTAAAATAAAAACTGTTCATGAACCTAGATATAAATACTATAAGAATACATTTATTACAATAATATAGTGAAAATCTGCGTAAACTAGTTATAATTTTGGTATTACGTTTGTATGAAAATTCGCCCTCCGAAGGCCTCTTAAATAAGATTAATAATGTGTTCTATCAGTTATCGGGTTCTATAAAATATACCGTATACATTATTATTATTAGCTACACAAACTGACAGTTCCATATTCCTTGCCATATTCATTATTAGCTATATACACAAACTGACAGGGCCTAATTTTTGGGTCGTGAATATTGGTTTGGCCGAATCAATTTAATTCCTAAACTGATTTAAGTTTTTGTATCAAAATTGTATTTTCATTAATTTCGGCTATTGCATAATGATTGCCACGGATAACAGGACAATGACCCACCCAGGCGGTGACTGAACGTAGAGTGTCGCTCACGGCGCGTGGGCGCGGATCAAAGGTCAAAATAGGTCAGGCGCCAATGATTCCAAAGGATATTCTTTATCGATTTTCTCGGAATTTTCAAAACAAAACTTAAAAAAATAATTTCATAAATATTTTTTATTTTATTTGTTGAACCTAATTCCTGAGTATTTGCAGCTAATTATGAATAACCCTCTACATTTATAACTGCTGAGGCACTTTACGTACTGTTGTTTTGATTTAGTATGTATATTTGTATTATTTCAAAATTAAAACATGTAAATATGTAAATAATAACAATTAATTAATTTACACAAAGAAACTTTAAATTAATACAAGTATTTACAAAATACACCTAAAACAGTTGAGCTATCTGCAGACCGTCACAAGAGATCTAGTGAGTTATATGTTTGGTTTACATATTTCACCGGGATTATAACGTATTATCAAGCAATATAACCTTGTGAAATATTATAGCAGAAGTTCCGATTGCGAAAGTTCCTACTTATCGTGAATTTATTTTCATCGCGGTGTCAGTAGGTTGTTTTTCTTTCAATATTTTGTAGAAGTTAATACTCAGCAATACTCATGCATAGTTTTTTTTTCAGGTGCTATATTCACTCTTTCGATGAGAAATCAGCCCCGAATCATTATAGCTGGATATTCTTTCTCTAGGAGGGCAGTGACAAAGCATAAAATACTCTGGCAATGCTCGAAACGCCGCGATTGCAAAGCTAAAGTACACACTTTATTTGATAACACTATAGTTCAATGTAACAATGTACATAACCACTAACTGGTTTTACAACTCAATGTACTGAGTTTTTCTGACATTTTTGCCGTGCGAGGCTGTCAAGCCCGCTAGGGGCACACATCGTGTCTCCTTACAAAAACTGATGGGTCGACGATATCATAAAGGTCGCAGGAAACCACTGTAGACGCACATAACAGAGGAGGCTGGTACATAATGAAGAAAGCCCAGCAATGATGTTAGCAATCTGAGATGATGATTATGATACAAAAACTGCTGGGATAATTATAAGTTTAAAAACTTGAAAAACCGACTTAATTGTCAAACGGCTAAAGCGATTTTAATCAAATTTGTTTGGGGCAATCTGGACGTAAGAATAACCTACCGAATAAAAAAAATAGTTTTCTAAATCGGTTCATAAATGACGGAGGCATGCAGTTACAAACATTAAAAAAAATATTTAAAAAAAAATGGCAACACCGATTTTAATAAAATTAAAATGGGACCAATCTGGAAGCAGTACCTTTCAGATAAAAAAATATTTTTTCAAATCGGCTCACAAATGACGAAGTTATGCAGTAACAAACATAAAAAATAAAATAAAAAAAAAACAACTGAATTGAGAACCTCCTCCTTTTTTATTGGAAATCGGTTAAAAAGGATAAGATCTGCAAACACACTGCAAGGTACGACAGGGCGTATCGTACGCACTGTCGATGGAAGAATAATGTAGTTGGTTGTAGTTCGGCCTTCTGCACCTTAGGTTACAATTCAATTTACATTATTCTACAGACATAGTAGTAAACACAGAAAGTTTACTGATTCGGCTATTGCATAATGATTGCCACGGATAACAGGACAATGACCCACCCAGGCGGTGACTGAACGTAGAGTATCGCTCACGGCGCGCGGGCGCGGATCAAAGGTCAAAATAGGTCAGGCGCCAATGATTCCAAAAGATATTCTTTATCGAGTTTCTCGGGATTTTCATAACAAAACTTAAAAAAATCATTTCATAAATATTTTTTATTTTATTTGTTGAACCTAATTCCTGAGTATTTGCAGCTAATTATGAATAACCCTGTATATTTAAAACTGCTGAGGCACTGTACGTACTGTTGTTTTGTATTAGTATGTATATTTGTATTATTTCAAAATTAATACATGTAAATATGGTAATAATAACAATTAAATAATTTACATTGTGTAAACTTTAAATTAATACAAGTATTTACTAAATACACCAAAAACAGTTGAGCTATCTGCAGACCGTCACAAGAGATCTAGAGAGTCATATGTTTGGTTTACATATTTCACCGGGATTATAACGTATTATCAAGCAATATAACCTTGTGAAATATTATAGCAGAAGTTCCGATTGCGAAAGTTCCTACCTATCGTGAATTTATTTTAATCGCGGTGTCAGTAGGTTGTTTTTCTTTCAATATTTTGTATAAGCAATACTTAGCAATACTCATGCATAGTTTTTTTTTTCAGGTGCTATATTCACTCTTTCAATGAGAAATCAGCCCCGAATCATTATAGCTGGATATTCTTTCTCTAGGTTAGCAGTGACAAAGCATAAAATACTCTGGCAATGCTCGAAACGCCGCGATTGCAAAGCTAAAGTACACACTTTATTTGATAACACTATAGTTAAATGTAACAATGTGCATAACCATTAACTGGTTTTACAACTCAATGTTCTGATTATTTCTGCCGTTCTTGCCGTGCGAGGCTTTGGGCGGGGTTTTGTAGTCACGAAACTTGTCAATCCCGCTAGGGGTACACATCATGTCTCCTTACAAATATTGATGGGTCGACGATATTATAAAGGTCGCAGGAAACCTCTGTAGACGCACATGACAGAGGAGGCTAGTACATAATGAAGAAAGACCAGCAATGGTGTTAGCGAGCTGAGATGATGATGATGATACAAAAACTGCTGGGAAAAGGATAAGATCTGCAAACACACTGCAAGGTACGACAGGGCGTATCGTACGCACTGTCGATGGAAGAATAATATAGTTGGTTGTAGTTCGGCCTTCTGCACCTTAGGTTACAGTTCAATTAACATTATTCTACAGACATAAACACAGAATGTTTACCGAATCTATTTATCGGGTTTTACCCATGTTTTTAGAAAGTGTTATGATCGCGAAAGTTTAAATAGTACCACAGAATGTATGTTCTGTAATGGTCGAGTGTTGTATAATATTGTTTTCAAATCATTTATTGCACTTATTCTATTACGTATAAGGTTATAAACCCTGTTAGGGCACCGCTACAAATTGTTCCCACATTGGTGGCGCATGGAAACATGAAAGATGACATGGATGGAAGAGGGAAGCGAATGCAGAAATGACGGCTGACAGAGGGTAATGGAGGTGGAAGAAATATTGTGCCAGTCCCACATAAAGTGGGATAAGGGCATGAAGAAGAAGAAGGTGGCGCATTGGTATTGTTGTATGTATAATGTTCATATTGTCAACTAGAACTATCTATTGAATGTACTGCCTAGACGTTTATTGCGTTTAAACACTTGCCTAGTCAAGTTTTGAAAACAGAATCAAAACCCTCAATACCAAACCTAGCCTTAGTGTATGGAATGTACGTTACATTTGTAGTTCAGTTCTGAAATTTAAGTACATGTAAATTGATGTAATTTATTATAATGGTATAAAAATACGAGTGGATGTTTAGTTTATTTCCATCTGTCTGTGGACTCGTATTTTCAAAAGCCTTCGATTTGAATGTGTGTTTTTGTTACAAAGCTGACAATTCTGAGATGGTTCTAAGCCATATTTGGTTTGGTTTGGATCAATGCAGCGGTTCCCACGTTCTGAAGATATTTATAAACCTCGATCGTAAGTTTTTTATTTTCTTAAAATTTACTTGTTTACAGGTGTTCCTGTGTTCGAAGTATCCAAAAAGGGTGGAAAAATTTTGGTATTTGATGGACAAAGATACTGCATTAAAAATAAGAATGATAAAAACCGAGTGCTGTGGTACTGCGTAAAACGGGGCAGGGGATGCAAGGCCAGCCTATGTACCTTCGAGGATTATATCATAAACTACAAAAATCCCACACATTCACATTAATCGATAATTTATTATTAGTTGTAAGGCTCTTTGTGAAGGGCTCGTACGAGGAAGTCCACCATGCCTATTTCTGCCGTGAAACGGCATTGCTGTGTTTCGGTTTGAAGGGTGTAAGTGCCGGTAAAATTACTGGTTCGTCATGCTGAATATCTGTATGCCTCAAGTTGATGGACTGCGTGCATCGTAGGGACGTTCCTGACGTGCGTGACCTACGAGGAAATGCTTTGTTATAGAAGATGGTTACCACTTAAGGGGCCTGCGGAGGGCGAATTTTCATACAAACGTAACACCAAAATGATTACTAATTTAACCAGATTTTCACTATATTATTGTAATAATTGTATTTTTATGGTATTTATCTAGGTTCCTGAACAGTTTTTATTTTAAATAACATACCTCAAATAAAATTAACGCCAATCACATTGTGCAATGAAAAAAACGTGTAAAATGCGATTGGTGTTTATTTCATTTGGGGTAAGTAATTTAAAATAAAAACAGTTCAGGAACCTAGATAAATACTATACGAATACAGTTATAACAATGATATAGTGAAAATCTGCCTAAACTAGTAGTAATTTTGGTAATACGCTTGTGTGAAAATTCGCCCTCCACGGGCTTCTTAAGAGGCCGATTTCAAAAATTATTTCACCATTAATAAACAAATAATAATCACCCGTGCGAAGCCGGGACATGCCGCTAGTATAAAATAAAGTAATTCATTAACTTGAACATCTGAATGTCTCAGTACCTAATAAATGTACTTATTTTACTTAATTACATAATTATATGAGGTCTTAAAAAATGAAGTTGCCGTTTTGTTTTTTGTTATAGAAAGTAAACGGCAATTTTTACATTGTTAATGATTTATTCAATATCCTCCATAGTGATGTCAGCTACTGAGTGAAACATCAGAGATAGAGAAAAGATTGGTGGGATACCGCTAAGGACTGAGACTATGATGCGATATGAGTGGAAGGTTTTGGGGGAGACCTTTGACCAGCAGTGAGGCAATGTACATTAAATAAAAAAACATATTTGGATATCCAGTTGGCCTTTCTAGTAACAGTATGGTGATTGTTTCAGATCTAGTTTTTACTTTTACTGACGACTGCTACCCAAGGCTTGTTATAGGAGAGTATTACTACATACTTGGCCATAAAGCAAAACTACAAACAAAGTGGAACTGCCCAATGAGGATGAGGGGCTGCAAAGCGTTTGTTCTCATGCAGACCGAAGACAATAAAATTGTAAAATATTCCTTGGAGCATATGCATCCCCCGTTTTATACTGGAATACATACAGATTATCCTATCGTAAGAGGGTCCGGAAGAACGGGTAGAATTAAGAAGCCCAAGGCTGTAGGTCGCTCGAGTATATTGTTTGTTCCTACGAACACTTCTTGTTCCCAATCTACACAGACGTCTACGCAAACGTGACCATATCGAGGTGAGGTGCTATGTTAATACGGATAATCATATTATTATGAAGTTCCCTATCAGATAAAACATTTTATATCTAAAGCAACTAAACAAATATTATAAAGAGGAAAGATTTGATTGTTTGTTTGTTTGTTTGTTTGTTTGTTTGTTTGTTTGCATTGCATAGGCTCTAAAATTACTGAACCGAAACGACATTTATTCACTGTTGGGAAGCTACACTATCCCCGGGTGACAGGGCTAGTACAACATATTTAAGTCAGGGTCCCCTTATTTAAATATATTGTACTAGCGATCCGCCCCAGCTTCGCACGGGTTGCTAGTAGAAAATAGCGTGATGTTATATTGCCTATAGCCTTCCTTCAGAATTGTGATTGTTTCAGATCTAGTCTTCACTTTCACTTCTCATCAACCACCCAAGGCTTGTGCTAGGAAACTATCACTACGGACATTGCTATAAAGCAAGACTGCACACTAAATGGATTTGCCCAATGAGCACCAGAGGCTGCAAAGCTTTTGTCACCACCCAGAACGATAATACTATTTTGAAACATTGCTTGGATCATATGCATCCTCCGTTTTATAAAGGAATAAGTAACGATTAACCTATTGTAAGAAAATCAAATAACACTCGGGCTGCTCGGCGTGAAATTAAAAAGGTGCAGCGTAGAGTCCAACAAAAGAAGGAGAGATCTAAGAAATCTGTAGAAGCTATGTCTCGATTGGAACAGGAAGATAGTAGGTACACTTGAACTGCTAGTAGTTGATTAGGTCTTCAAAATATCGATGTTGAAACTAATGAAAAATCTTAAAATCTTAATCCGGCGCTGTCAATTTATGTTTATACTTTTTTTTGTTAGGTTACTGGGAGATCTAGCTTAATACTATTAAGACTACTATTATTAATACTATACTATAAAATGTGTGGATAGTCCACATTAAAAAAGAGTATGTACTACTTGCTTTAAGTTTTAACAAAAAATATATTTTTATGCATAATAATGTACCCTTACGACTATTGGAGAGCATGCCACCTCACTGGAACTTCATTGCTATTTTTATTTTTGTTAATTAAAAGGTTCATGCAAAAAATCGGTAAAAAACGTAAAAAACCAAAGACGTAGTTTAATTTTTGTCCTTCTAGGCTTGGTCGCGTGGAACTGGCACCTAGCACTTTTATTTACCTTTTCTGGAAACTTCAAAGTGAAAAAGTTTTATTCAATATTGTTCCTGTTTTTTTGTATGAAACTTTTAACATCCTCTGGGAACTCTAACTTCTAAGCATAATTCTCGAAAATAAATGATGTGATAATAATGTCGGTGATCTGAACTCTGTTTTCTACCTGTAATACCTACAAGTGGAAAACAGAGTTCATTATAAAATTTTCTAGTTTCTTATATAATGTAATTTTTATTTTTTCTTTTTAATTAGGTATTTCATGTTGTTTAGTAATAGTTTTTGAAAATAAATAATTATTTTAAATATCATTATACTACGTATTTGTCTATACTTATATTGTAAAGAGGTAAAGTTTGTGACGTAGGGTGTAATATCTGGATTTACTGAGCCGATTTTAAAAACCCTTTAACTTATAGGAAAGCCATAAGCTATGATATAATAACCTGAAAAATACAAATACTTTTTCGTTGTAAAATTAAATGTGGCGAGCGGAAAATGATAGATAGAAAACTCTTTATTGCACTGCACTGTGCTAGAGAGCATTCTCTTTCAGTTAACCTTTTTTGACATTCTCAACGAGTATTGCACAAAACAAAATATGAAGAGCTTATTTTCAGATTTTCCTGTCATCCCAAAAAGGCGGAAGAATTCTGATATTATCCGGATATAGGTACAGCATCCATGTTCAGAAAGGTGAAAAAACCCGATGGCGTTGCTCGAATCGTGTTAATACTCGTAGATGCAAAGCAAGTCTCACTACCGTGGAAGACGTCATTGTTTGGTCTACTAATAACCACAACCACCAACCCAGGGATAAAATAACGAACTAGCCCACGATGTAAATTGCCTAATAGCCCCTTCCCACCGGTGTGCGATATCGCGCACGGAGGCGGATCAACTCGCACGACGCACCATGGGAACGGTCTCGTGCGCCGATGTGCGCGGTAGCACAGTGCCCTTTCTGTGTGCGTTGCCGTGTGTCGTCGTCGGCTGTGCGTGATGATCTGCAGAACCACGCATCGTAGGAAGGCAGCATAAGCGATGAACAGCGTGAAACAAAACAAATCAAAAGTTATTTATTAAATAACTTTTCGCTCGTCTTTTTTGACCCTAGGAAAGATATCAATTAATTTTCAAAGATACAGGTGGAAAACGTAGGTTTTCCGTGTTAGGTTAACTTTTTATTATTTTGCTAAAAGTTGAAGGCGATTGATAGCGCACAAAATAGTTGCTCGCGATCTTTCAGAAATAAGTTCAATGATTTGATGTCTTCAAAAGGTCGATGTGCTTAAGATAAGGCTTTAATATTTTTGTATAATAAAAAATATAACAACAACTGTAATCCCTTGGGCACGGTAAAAATTTTTGTTTTTTATTATGCCCTGGCACGCGAAATCACGAGTGGCAGCTAATGTGAAATGTATTATTTATTTTCAGGCTTCCTTATCCTACTAGTATTAAATATTTTATAAAAATCTATAGTGCTTGTACCTAGTCAACCTCAACTAAGAATTAAAAACCTAAAAGTAATATTTAACTTTCCGTAATAAATAATAAATATTTTTGTTAATTTTTTTTAATGCCATTATATACCTATAGAATACTAGATAATAGAAACTGTATAATCACTTAAGATTAATTTAAAGATAAATAAATAACCTTTGTTTTACCAAATAAGTACTTATTATGGATTTTTTTACAGATCTCGTGATGCCATTTTTTCCAAAAACTTTTCGCGACAGTCGTATTCTACTACATCGTAAACACAAGTACATAAAGAAGCAGACTACCAAACACAACGCTACTTGGAAATGCTTAAAACAAGGTTGCAGCGCCAAGGTGTATACTGCGATAGATTCAGATACTGTTATAAGGGGGGATTATTTGCATAACCATCCCGCAATACCAAAGCCTAGTGTAGACTCTGTAGTTAAAAAAAAGAGGGGTCCGCCTAGGAAAAAGAGGAATCCATCTTTTACTGAAGTAGAAGAAGTTCATCAATCGCTTAATCCAGTCGATAAAATAAACAAAGTCCGCCAAGATTCTAAGCCAACTACTGCTCAAGAGAATGTTAATACAATAATAAGTAATTTATACAAGTTAGGCACAAGATTACACGATAACCAATATAAATCACATAACGAACCACAGAATTATCAACAATTACTGATACCAGTCGACTTGGTAAACTCTAGTAAACAAGTAAATCAAATGATTCAAGCTAATCAGTTGGAAAAAACTCAAAGAAAACCTATTGAATGTGATTCAATTTTGAAAAATGTATTATATAGACCTTCACAAACTTTATCAGGAATTCAGGACATGATAAATGCACAAAATTCCAGTGTAGTTGAACCAGTAGCAGGCACTGATCATTCAGTGCGCAAACCAGTAGAAATTATAAACTACCAACCGTACCAACCAAATACTCTAACTACACCACCTGTTCAGGAGTATGGACGCGTGCCAAATACTCAACAAAATATACCAGATCATGTAACACAGTCTCAATCAGAGATGAGTTTTCACGCACATAATACAACCAATTTAAGAAACAACCAACCATATCAACTAGAATTTCCGCTTACTTATCTACAACAGAGAGTAGAGAGTGAACATTTTTCACTTAATCCAGTTAATATGGTAAACTACCGACCATACCAGCCTGAAACTTCTTTGGATAGCCCATCTCAATCAGCAGTAGGGGATCACCAATTGCGTAGCCCCATAGGACAGATTAGCTACCGTCCAGATACTCTAACCCAGATACCAGCAGATAATGACCATCAGTCTCGCAACCCACTAGAAATGAAGAAAAAATACAGAAAAGGATATTCTCAACCCCAAGAGAAACCGCGTACCCAAACAGAATTGAAACACACTAAAGACATTGAATTAGCCCACCACCATGCTCAGTTTGATTCCATGAACAGAACACACCATCAAGAAATTCCATATTTTACAGCTTCTTACCAATCGATAATTTCTTCTGATTGCATAAATGCCCCACTTAATTTGGTGAAATCTAACGAGCTTAAAGTTGATGACTACCATCCGCGTGCTCAAATTGATTTGATAAACATTAATGATCGCTCAGTTGTAAACTTTACACCGGATGAATCAGCCCAAGCTGGCTACTTGCCACGTTCCTATACTTTACCTGATGCAAATGCTATAATTGGTTCACCTTACATTAGAATTGAGAATGACGCTCCACCTACACTTGATATGTCGCATCATGCACGACTGGCTAATATAGACTTGCCCTCCACTCTTCACGGTATAATGTCCAGAGATAACAATAACAAACCGACGCCTCAACCCGAAAATACTCAAGTTCAACTAGAAATAACTCAAGTACCGTATCCTCAAACCAATGTACAGATCGATTATGCTAATAACGAAAATGCAGTCTCACAGGAGCAAAAGTCCCCTTACTTCTTTTATCGTGAACATACTGAGTAGAATGTACGTTGTTTATTTTAAAGTTAGAACCCACCTGATAACTAGTCAACGACATCTCTTGTGGGGTTTGCAGTAGCATCTTTACGTGTTTGTTTTGTTTTAATGTAGATTATTGTTTACTTAATCCTGTAAGACTTTTATGCATTTAACTATCCCCAATTTACACATTTTTTGTGTGTATATTTGCACAATCTAGTCAACGTAAACTTATGATAATGGTTCTAGGAGTATCATTCCTATCATATTTATAAGTGACTTTTATAATTTAAGATTTTGATATATTTAATAAGCATTGTACATTATCATTGTATGCTTATTATCTAGTCAACGTAATCGTAAATTTATTATATAAACACAAAGTAGCAAGTATTTCAAAGTTACTTACCTTAAAAGACTTGAACAATTATAGTCAGTAATATAAATAATGGTTGTATTAATTAAATTACATAATCTAGTCAACGGAATCTCATTATAAAACTCTTAAATGTATTTTTAATGTGCATAATGTATATAACATACATACGTAATAATATTCAACATATTATTTATTACCCAATTCAGAGTTGTAATAGTGTTTATTTTTATATTTATCCATAACTACTAACTTAGTTATTGTTCTTCAGTCTTAATTTTTATACCAGTATTTGGATAAGAAGGTATTTATATTTTTGAAGTGTCTAGTTATGACAATATTTTGTTACTATGTAGGTATGTTCTAGTCGTAAGATTTACCTTTTAAGGTATAATATTAAATGTATTTCTCATAATCTTAATCAATGTGATCTCAATTTTAAGGTTTAAAGTTAATGGATGTACGTGCATGTAAACTGTAGGAAATATTGTATAAAAGTTGATAATATTTGATGTAATCAAAAACAAAAGAAAATATATTCGAAATCTAAACTTAGGGCCATAATCATATAATCCATAATCATAATATCGTGTTTAGAAATAATGTTATATTAATATACTGAACTGATAAAGCACGAGTACATAATGTCATCTCTGTCTCGTGCAAAAGTTGAGACTGATGTGGATGCGCGATGTAATATAAAATACGAAATGAGTCATCAGCGGAAGTTTGAAGTAGGTACTTGTAACGCCACTGATGGAGTAATTGGTTAGTAATCGGGCTAGTGATATGAACATGGTAATGCTTAGAGAAGATAGTCACGAGGGTTGCGAAGGAACATGGATGGATATAAAGGTAGTTTAAATTGCGTGAAAGATAATATTCTAAAGAAAGAAGTGCGTAAAGAGATGATGGCTGATCAAAAGGAATAAAAGAGAACATGTTGTGCCGAATCCACCTAGTGGTAGGAAGATGATGATACTAAACCAATAACAAACTTGCAGTCAGTCCCAAGTATATAATTATATAACAAACTGCTTGTTAGTCCTGCGTATATTAATATAACAATCCGCCAGTCAGTCCTAAGTATATTAGAAGCATTCCTTGCTATGAAAGCTTTTATGGCTACTATGATTGAGGCGGTAATAGTATTTTCTGTACCTATCTTATATCAGTAAGTGTATGCATGTGTGTTATGTTTTTTTACATATCTTACAATGTTAAAAGACCATAAAAGAAAAAAATCGCGGAAGAATCATACTCTTTTTCTGGACTGAATAATTATTTCAAACGAATAAATATTTATTTTCCTACGGTTATTTGAAAATATATGTAGTTCGCTTTGTGTTGAATCAATTTTGACTATCGACAAAACAAATTGTGTTTACTTATTTATTAAAGTGGCAACCGCTGTAGAGGTGTCGAGCTTTCTACGTCATTAAATAATCCAGTGTCATTGTTGCTATCATTTGCTCCACGTCATCCATCTGGCACGTATTATTTTCCCCCTTAATTTATAGCTACCTATAATAAATATACCAGTGTATAGTACAAAAAATAGCATATTTAACAATTGGCGAGAGCACCTTGGTGTGCTCTGGCTTGTGCGGAACGATTATTTCAGGTGTATCTATGAGTTATTGATGATATTTCTTCTTATATAAGAGCAACGCTCTTGTCGGTGTAATGTGTGCATTTTTCTCCAGGTATTTCTTTTGAAGGCAACCTCCTTGACCTCCTTATACGACATCACGGCGATCTTTGCTTTTATTTGGCTCATGTAGCTTATCCTTGGTCTTCCTCTTCCTCTCTTTCCTTCTACCTTTCCTGATGATATTTATGAAATATATATTGTGAAATATATAATATATATTTCAGCTTGTGATCAAAATTGTTAGTGTTCAAAACTTACCAAAGTTTTGTTGAAACAGCGAGTCATATGGTTATTAAAACAAAGAAAATCTTTTCAGAAAATCAAGAAAAACCAATGGAAATTTATCATGTCCTTGAGATGGGCACCAAACGGAGAAATTGTGCCGGGTGCTACGAGACACTGCGGAGAACCTTAAATAGTATCGAAGCAAAAAAGAAAGTGAAGAAAATAAAAAAATACTGCAGGAAATGCAACCAAAACCTTTGCGTGAGATGTTTCAAAGAAAGGCATATTAGTAAATAAAATAATTTTATCTTTTCTTGTAAATAATAATAGTAATAATAATTAACAGTATTACGATAATTCTGTTTTATTTTCGATATCCCCTAATTTTAGTTTGTCCCATCAATACTAAAAATACTACATATACAACGTGTATCAAAATATGTGTACTATCCTTAAGGGGGGTGAATTTCCACCCCCCGGGGAACAACTTTTCGAACTTCGATTGGTATCTCTGAAAAAAACTGCAACGAAGTTTCAACATGAACAGCTGACTTTATACAAAGTGACAACCCTAAACTCAGCTACAGAGGTAGTAGGTAGTAGTAGTAGACCTACAGAGGTAGTAGGTCAAGGGGTCAAGGGGTTACAAGGATAGGGTTGTCAATTTATTTAGGCATTATGAAATTAAATATTTTTGTATGGGAAACTGAAAATAGGAATTTTTAATTATCTCCCCCCCACAACTGATCACCATTGTGGTCTGAAACCCCCCACCTTCGCATAGTACACATATTTAGATACACCTTGTATAATCTGACTGGCCTCTGCCTTTGACTGGCCTCTAGCTCAGTTGGTAGTAGCTCTGCCTTCTGCGCCGTAGGTCGTGGGTTCGATCCCCACCGAGAACAAATATTTGTGTGGTAAACATAAATGTTTGTTCTCTGTCTGGGTGTTGTATTGTATTCTAAGTATGTATATTTACAAAAAAAAAAATGTATTCAAGTATTATATCAGCTATTTGGTTCCCATATTACAAGCTCTGCTTAGTTTGGGGCTGGGTAGTGTTGTGTGAATTGTCCACAATATTTATTTATTTATTTATTAATCACCTGAAGTATACAATAAATAATCACCTGAAGTATTCGGGTCCAATCTCGAGAGGTAAAGAAGGATGGTCGGGTCCACAGCACGCAGGGTGACTTCTGATGCTATGACGCTGGCGGTATATATTACTAGCGGCCGCCCGCGGCTTCGCTCGCCCCGTTCCCGTTTCTGTTTTGGGTTACAAAGTACCCTATGTCCTTCTCCCGGTTATAAGCTACCTCTCCACCAATTTTCAGCAAAATCGGTTTGGCCGTTCTTGAGTTATAAATAGTGTAACTAACACGACTTTCTTTTAAATGTATTTATTTATAGATATTTGCGCAAAGTTAGTGCTGGTGGATCTGGAAAGACTTGCCACGCACTGGCGTAAATGTCATTGTGGGTGAATTTTCACCCGCTGGCGCACCAAACGAAGGTTTATGATATTACTTGACGCAGCTATGCTGGTAACTACATAATAACTCTGTAAGAGCTGGTTCAGGCATGGCGGATTCCGCGCTGATGCAAATCGCACCGTTCTAAATTTGATTGTCAATCCGCCCGGACAGGTATGAACGAATGTATAGGCTCTAATGTAAATAAGATCCGCGCGGTCGACCCGCGAGGTTTGGAACCGCGCGGATTTCACCGTGTCTGAACCAGCTCTTATTATCCATTGGCAAGGAAATGCTATGGTGATAATAAAATGAAGGCAGAAGGCAAAGCTACCAACTGAGCTGGGAGACCGATCATGAATATCATGCCTTTTCTGGCGTGGTTTATTAAATACATAATGAGGCGCTCAGGATTCTAAAATATTTGCTTAAAACGAGCATTTAATTTCCAATTCAGGTTTGGATACCGATCAGAAACATATACAGGACTGGTTCCTGCCCAAAGCTAAGAAAAAGCGGAGAAAGCTCTCCAAAGACGTAAACGTATCGATAAAGGACGGCAAGAAAAGAGGGAAACATATCCGTTGCCGTGACTGCATAAGGGGGAAAGATCGGAAGACACAGTACCGTTGTAATTCCTGTGATAAGCCAATTTGTATGGAACATGCCATATTTATGTGCCAATCTTGTCTTGAATGTGAAAAAAAGTGTGATAGAAAAAATTGTAAGTAGGTATTCTATTATACCTACAAAGTGTGAAAGATGATTATGGGTATCCCAAATATCCAAACATTGATATTGATTCAATCAACAACAACTAAGCACCACTTACTATGCGGGGATTTTTTTTAATGTGGCAAAGCATGGGCAAAGCATGGTTTGACTGGCCTCTAGCTCAGTTGGTTGACTGGCCTCTAGCTCAGTTGGTAGTAGCTCTGCCTTCTGCGCCGCAGGTCGTGGGTTCGATCCCCACCGAGAACAAATATTTGTGTGGTGAACATAAATGTTTGTTCTCTGTCTGGGTGTTATATTGTATTCTAAGTATGTATTTACAAAAAAAAAAATGTATTCAAGTATTATATCAGTCCGGTTCCCATATTACAAGCTCTGCTTAGTTTGGGGCTGGGTAGTGTTGTGTGAATTGTCCACAATATTTATATTTATATTTATGGGTTGATGTACAATTATTGTAAGCGCTCACGATGTTCATCGTCTTAAGCCCTGCGCACATCCAGCGCGATGGCGATGGCGATCAGTGAAACGCTGTCAAATATGACAGCGATATTTGACAGTGGTTCACTGATCACCATCGCGCTAGATGTGCGCTAGGATTTACATAAAATCTGTTCAATTTTTTTATGTGCAAAAAAAATGGCTGCGCAAGTGAGCACGAGTTTAGACGGTTTTACCGTCGACTATGTGATTAAAAGCCTACACAAGGTTCCTTATGAAGCAAATCCAACGTGCTGTAGTTTTATTCAAGCCTTGCTTCAGGACTTGTACTTGTAGCTAGTACTTGCAGTTGTATTACCATAGTTAACATTGCAATATAGTTTTTGACGTAACGACGTCTTATAATTCGATGGAGCCGGCTTCACGCACGAAAAACCTTGACTCATGCGGCGTTACCTCGCTCTGAGGCGTTCCATTTAAGACTTGAAGTGCAAGCGAGAGCGCGGAACGAGCGACAAAGAGGCACAATCGACCTCCGCGTTCGGCAGCGTTCGACATTTGGCTCTCTCCTACTTGAGTGAGCGATGCGTCCGCGTGGACAGCTGTATGACGTTGTCACGTTTAACTATCGTCAGTAAACCGACTTTACAGACAACGTTTTTTTTTCAGAATTCGTGTATAGTACTTCGAGCCATGGTAACGCGGTGATATTGATGGCCAACCACAAGTATATGAAGCACAGTTTGAAGAGAAACAGAGCACGTTGGAAATGCTCTATAAGGAATCCTTTTCGGTGTAAGGCTACTATTACGACAGTCGACGGTAAAATCGTCGAAAGTCGTGCTCACTTACACAACCATCCACCATATTTTTAAATGATAAATAAAGATTGCACATAGATTTTATGCTTCAAAAAATATATTTTTTATTCTTCCCTTGCATAAAGGGATGCGGTAACAAACTGCGCCATCGGATCCTAATCTCATTCAACGACCGAGGGTCCATCTACAGGTTTGACATACCAACTAAATACTACATGCTACAAGGTCTATTGGCTTACGGTCTTGACAGAATACCAGCGCATAGCTTCCTTTCAGTAGCTAGGCATTATGCTGAGTCAAAACTCTTTTGCTGCTGTAGCACACAGAAATGCGACGCACTTCTCCAGTATCGATGTATTGTTTGTATCTTTCTTCTTTTGTTTTTTACCGTGTCCTTGTTTTTTACCGGTTTATGTGTGCTTATGTAGTAAGTAAAATAAATGTCTATGTCTACATGCTGATTCAACTGAAGTTACATTCAGTTTCATATGAAGTTACATTGAATCGCCGAGAAATTTCAGCTTTTTGTACAATAAAATCTGAGTAGTTTTCTATAATTGTAGGTAAACACTATGTGGTATGATTAGGATCCGACAGCACAGATCAGCGTAGCCCCGTACCAAGGAGAAGGTCGCGGGCTCAACTCCCGGTTGGCTCTTAACTTTTGGCATATCATAAACATCTTTTTACGCTCATCGCCCATAGATAAATATTTAAAATATTTTTTCATACTCGGCTATGTAAAATTGTGTTGTAAACAAATTTTATTATACATATTATTGTATTATGTATATATTTATGCCGCATTGTGTTTTTAAGTTTAATTTTTATTACATTACATTTTTTTAATAACATTTAATCTAGAACCTATTTCTTGTTTCCAATAACAAAGAATCATAAGTTTTTATAACGTTATAACGCTTTTATTAGCTTCACCTGTATGTAAGTTTGTATGTAACCGACCCCTTTGAGCTCGATTTTGTCCTACTTTGAACGATCAGATTTGATTCAAACTTTGCACACCTGTCAAAGGTCGATGACAATGCAATAATATGAAAAAAAAAAACTAAAAAGTAAAAAATAAATTATAGTTTAAAAAACTAAAAAAACACGCTTTTTTTTCTAATTGAACTAAAAAGTTTAAAATAAAACTGTAATAATCAATTGAAAAATTTATATTATTGTATACAAACAAGCGTATAATTTATTTATTATTCAATTTACTCTTTCTAGGTGAGTTTGGCTTCATTACCTCAAGATGCGGCAACAGGATGCTGGTCGCCTCCAACTACACGTATTCAAGAGACGTTAAGAACAGTCGCAGTCCAAAAACTAAATGGGTATGCTCGAATAAGACCCGCTATCGGTGTAAAGCCCACATTATGACTGTTGATGATCAGATTGCAAAGGTCAGCGGTCATCATACCCACCCACCATCATATTATGTGTCGTAATCAATAAACACAGAATTTCAAAATAATTATGGACGTATGTATATATTTTAGGCATACAAAATGATATGGAATGATATCATTAGAACTTCTGAAGTGCTCTGTTCAATGTATTTTAGGGTTACCGTATCTTATGCCTTTAAATAGCCGTGACACAGGATGAGGTACACTTTACCGCCATAATAATGCAGAAATAGTCATACCTGTCTCTTTATACTTTACTGTTATATATGTTATATATGTTATGGACCAAGTGATTAATGCGGGCATTATGAATAATGCCCGAGCATTAAGAATAATGCCCGAGCATTATGCATAATGTCTAGCTCTATTGGGCAAAGTGATGAATTCTTAAATTTTTATCACATTGCCCGGTCATTATTATATTGCTACATGACAATTGGGCATTTTGATAATAAACACTTAAAAGTCACTTAAAAGACGTAGAAAGCCCCTCCTTTTGATAGCAACAGTAGGGAAGCATCCCCTAAACTCCATTTCCCAAGGGCATAAAAAAAAACCTAACAACCTAACCTACTCAAGTCGGGGTGTCCCGTGTTTGTCGCCCAAGGATATAAAAAAAAACCTAACAACCTATCCTACTCAAGGCGGGGTGCCCCGTGTTTGATTTCCTAAAGGATATAATAAAAAAACCTAACAGCCTAACCAACTCAAGTCGGGGTGCCCCGTGTTTGGCTCTGGAATAGCCCAGCCAGAAGCTCGCGAGGTCGTCCATGAGCGGAGCTAGCCAATATGAACAATAAAAAATAGTAATTAAATATGTTTGTATTACTCTGCCCAAAAGATGATAGACAATATGTATAATGCCCGGCCAATTTGATTATTTGGATAGTTATTATCAAATTGCCCTTCCCTATTGGGCATTATACATAATGTCCGGTCATTATGTATAATGCCCAATTTATCACTTGGTCCATAACATATAAGTATATAACATATAAGTTCTGCCAAGCTACCAGTAGCTTCTACGTAGCGTAATGCTAAGAGAAGAAGAATAACTTTTATTTTCAAACAAACAAAAACATACAGTTAAAAAACGTGAAGGAAAATTGCTCCTGTTAAATCATCTTAAAATACAATGGCTTGCTTATTAACAACATTTGTTTCAGGGCTGAAATATAAGCAATCGAGAAAGGGAAACCCGATGTTAGTCATCTCAAATTACACGTATAAAAGACATAGGACTAGCGGTGGAAAGATCCGATGGGCCTGTTCCCAAGCCACCAACACTGGCTGTAAATCTTATGTAGTCACGATCGATGATCAGATCGTGAAGCACGGCTCAAAACATTGCCATTCAAGCTCGAATGGATATTTCTGAAAACCTATTGACTGGACTGGAGCAATATTATTATTAAGAGCCTGTTGTGTCCCACTGCAGGGCAAAGGCCTCCCTTCCTTGTCTCCATTCATCTCTTGATTGGGCTACTGTGGACCAATCCTTAACGTAGGCATCTATTTCGTCTCTCCATCTTGGAGCAATATACTCGACACAAATAAAATAGTCCTACCTCTCTCTTTTACTTCCCCGTCCATACTGTATGACACACACACTGCCTAGCACCCTGTGTAATAAATGTATAAGTGACTGAATATCAGAATATGTACCCAAGTTGCAAAATAATTGTATCTTTAACTCCTGCGTTAATTATAAGTGTAAATATAAATACCACGAAGGACATATGAAAGGATTAAATAAAATTTACACATTTTTTTACAGCTGTATTAATAGAACACACCTGGTCTCGTAGTAACTACTTTTCCGTTGGTTCTAAGTTCTAGTGTAGTCGTTAGGATAAACATATCTACCAAGCAACAAGTACGAGTAGTGTCTGCGTAGCATAATGGTAAAAGTGAAGGAAAATGTCAGAAAACTGAATAATTTGCTCCTATTAAATCATCTTGTAATGTAACAGTTTGCCCACTAAAAGCATTTGTTTCAGGGTTGAAATATATTAAATCGAGGCAGGGAAACCCAATGCTAGTCGTCTCAAATTACAAGTATACAAGACATAGTACCAACGGTATAAAGACCCGGTGGTCCTGTTCCGCCCACGGCACTGGCTGTAAAGCTTACGTAGTCACCATCGATGATCAGATCGGGAAGCAAGACTCAAATCATTGCCATCCACGAACTCTGTGAATGGATTTTTCTAAAACCTATTGACTGGACTGGAACACAACACAAATAAGTTTGCATTTAGTGTAATCTCTCTCTCATACCTGCCCCTCCATACTGTATGACACACATGCTTCCAAGCACCCTGTGTAATAAATGTTTAATTGACTGAATATCTGAATATGTACCAAGTTGCAAAATTATTGTATCTTAATTTCCTGGGCTAATTAAAACTGAGATAGCAGAGGTTTAAATTAAAATTTTATAAAATTGTTTTTTACAGCTGTTTTAATAGAACACACCTGGTCACGTAGTAACTACCTTTCCGTTGGTTCTAGTGTAGTCGTTAGCATAAGCATATCAAATAAAACAATACATAAAGATTTTTCTGTTCGAAAAATACGGGGTGCGCAATATTAAGAAGTAAATTGTTAGAAAACCGAATGAATATCAAATATGCAATAGTTTGTTTATTTTTAGCATTTGTTTCAGGATTGAAATATATAAAATCGAGTCAGGGGAACCCAATGCTAGTCGTCTCAAATTACAAGTATACAAGACAAAGGACCAATGGTATAAAGACCCGATGGGCCTGTTCCCGAGCCTTCAGCACTGGCTGTAAAGCTCATGTAATCACCATCGATGATCAGATCGGGAAGCACAGTTCAAATCATTGCCATCCACGAACTCTGTGAATGGATTTTTCTGAAACCTATTGACTGGACTGGAACAGTAAACTCGACACAAATAAGTTTGCATTTAGTCTAATCTCTCTCTTTTACCTGCCCCTCCGCACTTTAAGACACACATGCTGCCAAGCACCCTGTGTAATAAATGTTTAATTGACTGAATATCTGAATATGTACCAAGTTGCAAAATAAACTATTATTTGGCAACTTGGTACATATTCAGATATTCAGTCAATCTTAATCTCCTGGGCTAATTAAAAAAGAGATAACATAGCAGAGGTTTAAATTAGAATTTTATAAAATGTTTTTTTTACAGCTGTATTAATAGAACACTTAGTAACTTCCTTTCCGTTGGTTCTAGTGTAGTCGTTAGCTTATGCATATCAAATACAACAATCCATAAGGATTTAATCTGTTCGACAAATACGGGGTGCGCAATATTTAGAAGTAAATTGTTAGAAAACCGAATGAATATCAAATATGCAATAGTTTGTTTATTTTTAGCATTTGTTTCAGGATTGAAATATATAAAATCGAGTCAGGGAAACCCAATGCTAGTCGTCTCAAATTACAAGTATAAAAGACAAAGGACCAACGGTGGAAAGACCCGATGGCCCTGTTCCCGAACCGCCAGCACTGGTTGTAAAGCTTACGTAATGACCGTCGAAGATCAGATCGTGAAGAACGGCCCAAATCATTGCCATCCACCATCACTGTGAATGGATTTTTATATAAACTTTTTTTGATTTGTTTTTTGTGTAATAGTAATATAATATTGACAGACCGCAAAATCATTTTTATTTAAAAATCTTTCTGAAAAAAATTAAAAACAGCCTACTTTAATATATATGAGTGTCATAAAATATGTAAACGAGATATTTTATTAGACATTTATTTTCAGGGCTGTATTATAAGACTTCGAGGCAAGGTAATCGGATGCTAGTATTTTCAAATTACACGTACACAAAACTAAAAGGACGCGGCGGAATCAGAACGCGATGGGTTTGCTCGAAACTCTCAACCACACGTTGTAAAGCTTCCCTAGTTACCGTTGATGATGAGATCGTAAAGTTCGGCCCAAGTCATACCCATCCACCAAGCTCACGATAACTCCACGTGTAAACTTGACTTAATTCTCGGTTCGGTGTGTCCGAAAAGTTGAATTTGTATACAAAAAAGGTGTAAACAACGTGACACTATAAGTTGTATTCCAATCTAGGCAGCAGGCAGCAGTGTTGCCGCAGCAGTGTTGTTTGTCGTGCTGATTTTTTCGAACAAATTCTGTCCGCACGGTGGGATGACAGGCAGCAGTGCTGCGTGACACAGTTGCCGAGCTAGGAATATAATTTCGTATTAAGCCTATAGATAATGTATACACACATAGTCGATAGCTGACAATATGTTGTATGTGAACATGGCCTTATTTTCATACTGCTGTCACAGCCACGATCTCTTTCAATATGTTATGTTGTTGATTTTCATTGAGCTTTTTAAAATAATATGTTCAGCTTGCCTTAAACCTGAACATTTTAAGGAGTCATTCTGAAAAAAATGTGTATTAATGCCAATAAATAATTTAAGTAAAAACAATGGTTTATCTCACATAACGAAGCGAAATAACAGCTTGGTACGTAGTTTTTTGGAGTTTACTCCTGAAGAATCGGTTTTTATATAAGGCGCCTGGTATGAGAAAAATGTGGAGAGTAAAATCTACTGAACGAATGACCTCGTTACGTTTTTGGTGCGCAACCTATCTTGCGCAGCTTTCTAATTTGGTGTGAGCAGTGCAGCTAGATCGTGGGTAGTGTGTAGTGTACCCTTACTTTACCACTAGGGAGTAAACTCCAGTCGTGCGTCGGAGCTGACACACACAATTTTTTTTTAAGCTATTGTATAGCTTCTATCGCGTGCCTTGAGCGCGGGGACCGAATCCAGAAATTCCGTAACGAAAAAAACCTAACACCCTTTTTCAATGACGTGTAAGTAACAGTTTTGGAGTTGCCATACGTAACAAAGTTCTAGTCAGTGCTCAAAAGACTTTGTTCCGTTCTCTAAGGAGATTTGCACATGAAAGTAGGGACAAACCGATTTATTAAAAAATAAAAAATAATGCATTAATAAAATAAATAAATAATTATAATTGCATAAGTTGGTAAAAAATGCTATGCAATAGCTTTACCGCGGCAGTCTCCGAGTGCCACACGTCTTTTTTTTTACTTCATATAGACCAGCTACAATCTCACCCCTGGTGGTAAGTGACGAATAATAGAAAAAGAAATAAAAATAGTAGTAAATTATAAATTATTTAAGTGGTTTTTTTAACAGGCATCTTTTTTCAGGACTGAAATATGTATCATCGAGGAACCATAACCGAATGCTTGTCGTTTCAAACTACACGTATACACAAATAAAAGGTGTTGGCCCGAAGGTTCGATGGATCTGTTCCAATCACGCAAGATTACACTGCAAGGCTCGAGTAGTCACCCTCTATGATGAGATCGTGAAATATGGACCAAGTCATTGCCATCCACCATCGCTGTAAATTATTTTTTCTAAACCTATGTCTTACCGCTGGCCAGCTCGAGAGGTCTAGAGGTAGGATGTCCGCCTTCTGATCCTAAAGCCCTGCGCACATCTAAAAAGGCGATTGGTGAAACGCTGCCATATTTGACAGTGTTTCACTGATCGCCATCGCTGATCACTTAGATGTGCGCAAGCCTGTAGGTTGCGGGCTCTAATCCAGTCTTTCACTTACGGATTTATGTGATTAATTTATGTGCGCAATGCTAATGTTCTCAAACGGTGAAGGAAAACACCCGTGGCTAATATAACTCCGCACGTATTGACCATGGTCTTTCCTGTGGATTAGGCCGACTAAGCTGGCAGGATGGTCAAGGTGCTGGGCAAGCTTACTCCAGCTTAAATCTTGTCCCAGGCACTATAGCGTCCCGTAAGTAAGGGCATGAGCAAAAACAGTTGCCACTGACGCTATATAAATCATCTAGAATAGATGAAAAGGCCTGTTTACTACCTACTGGTAAAAGTCTCCTCCATCACATTTAGCCTCGATGGTATTATAGTTTTATACAGTTCGAAGAAATAATGTTATCCCGAATTTTAATCCTTAAAATGTGAACTAGTTTGTTTCGGTGGGTGATGTACCTATATAAAAAAAAATAGTTTTGTATTAGAATGTGGAAATGTAATTTACCTGTTTATTAGTCTAATTAATTAAATAAATAAAATAAAATTAGTATTATTAATGCATCTTGATTTGTTCCTTGTTGGGTCAATCCTCAGGATGTAAGATTGGCAGAAATAGGTCTAGCTAGAAAATATGTTTGTATGAATTTTGATTAAGCTTCATGTTTGCTTATGACTAGTTTTAGTTGATATTTTGTTTATGAGCAGCAGATTAATCCTAAATCCATGAGCCTCGCATCGCATCCTCTATCTGGCTCTGTCTCTGGTTCGGGTTTTGAGTCTGTGTGAGTGTTGACTAAATAAATCATACGTCAAAACGTCACACACACAGTATGATGCACTGGTGAGCACTCGCACAGACTCAAAACTAGAACCAGAGACAGAGTCAGACAGAGCTCATGGTAGGCCTACTGTATTGAATACTACAAAAGGCAAAAGTCGGCACTTGTAGCTGTCACTTTCATGTCAATAAATAGGTCGCCTACATCACCATGCGCTGCTGCACATTTTAAGACTAAGCGTAAAAGAATAACAATATCTTAGTAAATTTGTTAGATTTGAATTTAAATCTTTAGGTTTATAATTAGATTTCCATCCGTCTTAGTCGATATCTTAGTTTTAGATTTTACTTTTGCTCTAGAGGTTGAACATTTTTGTGAGTCCGGTATTTCTTATTTTTTTTTAAATACTTACCTACCTAGTGTACATTGGAACACCCAGACAGAAAACAAGCACCTTTGTTCACCACACAATTATTTGTTCTCTGTGGGGATCAAACACACGTCCTACGGCGCAGAAGGCAGAGCTAGTGCCAAATGAGCTAAGAGGCCAGTCATTGGTATATTATATTGGTAGATTGGTATGATGGGACATTTTGAATAAAAATTATTTAAACAGCACTTTTTTTTTAGGGTTGCAGTATAGGACGTCTAAGTACGGTAATCGGATGCTTTTAGTCTCAAAGTACACGTACACGAAAACACATAGTTACGGCAGCCGGAAGACACGCTGGGTCTGCTCCAATCAAAGAAGATTAGGCTGTAAAGCAAAGATATTCACATTCGATAATCAAATTGTAAAGCGCGGCCCAAGTCACTGCCATCCGCCCGCCGCCAGTCTATAATAGCTCTCTAGATGAGCCCTGGGTATAATAACTCGCTCGGAAAATTTCGGTCTCTAACCAATTTTGTAGTGTGTGTAGTTGAAGTGGCAATGGGCAGGTCATATAGCTCGAAGAACCGACAACCGTTGGGGAATAAAGGTTCTCGAATGGCGACCACGAACCGGAAGACGAAAAGTAGGGCGCCCATGGGCGCCTACCAGATGGACCGACGACATTGTTAAGATCGCGGGAAGCCGGTGGATGGAAAGAGCTCAGAATCGTTCATCCTGGAAATGTGTAGGGGAGGCCTATGTTCAGCAGTGGACTTCTTCAGGCTGATGATGATGATGATGAACCAATTTTGTATCGTCTCAATTTATACTTGAGACGATACAAAATTGAAGAGGGAAAATGTTGGGACATCTTCTATGACATGACAGCTACATAAAGAACATCATTGTAGGAAAACGGGGAAGAGGAAGGCCAAGAATAAGTTACGTGAGCCAGATGAAAGAAAAGGTCGCTGTCATGTTGTATAAGAAAGTCGAGGAGGCCGCATTAGAAAGACTTAATTGGAGAAAACTGGAATTTTATAACTTTTCAATGCTTGCCTTTTATAAAATGGCTTATCATTGCATTATATTTTTATAATATTAAAAGCTAATATCGCGTATGTTACATACATTTCAAAAGTTTGGTAGATTGTAAGAGCGTTTCAATACGAACCAAAACTGTCATTGAGTCAATAATCTGAAGCATTTCAAAGCAATGAATACACGTTATTTCTTATTTCGTATTTTTTTTACGTTTGGCCATGAAATTTGGTCTCAGTTTTTTTGTACATTTTTTATTAAGAAGTTTACCTTAAGTTTAAGTTACGTTTATTCCTATGGGTATTCAATGAATAGTAATGAATACCTACTTGTGTTTATTTTGACATAATACACATAATTATTTCATATCCATTTGAATCCATTTAGTTAGTTGGCTTCCGAGTCAATTGAAACCCGTTCCCGTTAAGTCTCATGTAATACTCATGTAACTTTTATTCACATAAAGATGTGTAGTTAGCCGCATGTAATGATCATATACTTCATCATCATCATCATCCACAGCCCGACTTCACCCACTGCTGGGTATTGGCCTCCCTTAGTTTGTGCCATCTACCTCGATCCTGTGCCAGTCTAAACCATTGCTGCCCTGCGACCCTGTCTATGTCATCCATCCATCTTGCCGCAGGGCGCCCTACGCTTCTGTATCATATACTTACGTGAACGTTATTATAACTGTACTTTTTGTTTTAGGGTTGCAATATAAGACGTCTAACCGCGGTAGCCAGATGCTACTAGTCTCAAATTATACGTACACAAAAAGAAAACCTAGCAGAGGCGGCAAAACACGCTGGGTCTGCTCTAATCAACGAAGATTAGGCTGTAAAGCTAGCGCTTACACAGTCGGTGAAGAGATTGTGAAGCACGGCCCGAGTCATTGCCATCCGCCATCTCAGTGAATTGATTTATTTGCTAACATTGTTTGTGTGCCTGTATAGGTGTGCTAGGGACGTGGGACGTAATTGCAGGGACTTTGGAAACCATTAAAACACTGGAGAACGTTGAACTTTTATATGTTTCTATTGTACGAACAAGACAAGGTTATTGAACCATGCGCACGGTCTGAGATTAATCAATCCTATAAAACATAGACAATATTAAACTTCTATAAATGTTTTTTACATTGCAATTATTATAATCTAAATAGCAATAGTACATTGTTCACCGAGAGGAGAAAGTGACCGATTACCGTTGAGGGTGTCGTTTGAAGCCCGAGCCGTAGGCGAGGGCTTTAAAACACCCGAGATCGGGAATCGCAGTTTCTCTCGAGTGATACATGGTGCTTTATACTACACCTACAAGGAAAATAAATTCTACGAAAACTGAATCCTCAAACAAAAGTCTTACCCAAAATTAAAAAAGAAAAACCACGTAAGAAATGAATTTTCATACACTTTTCTTTCCCGCTCAGATGCGTTTTCTCCCCGCATATTTGTTCGATATGCAATGGCGTACTTTCTACCGTAAATTTGGTAAAGTATCAAGGTACTTTCCAAGCAGGTGTAGTATAAACATTATTCCTTCCCCTGGGCATGTCTCTTCCATTCTTTACGCTTGTAAATAGATCATTCGTTGATTAAAGGCTTGTATAGCGTTTCCTAGTGAGCTATTTCTAAAAATATAATTTGAGCCTATTCATATCATGAGTATTCGGTGAATAGTAATAGATAATACTTGAATTGACATTTACAGAAGAGCGATTCAAATGAATATGAAAAATTGTTTCATATTCATTTGAATCCATAGGTTTCTGCCAATTTAAAAATGTTAACGTTGAATAATGTTTTTTTTTACATATAAAAATGTTAATAAAATTGATCTGTTGTTATTCTAACAGTATTTTTGTTATAGGGTTAAAATATAGGACATCTAAGTTTGGTAACCAGATGCTCCTGCTCTCAAATTACACGTATACGAAAGTAAAACGTTGCCAGGGTACCAAGACACAATGGATTTGCTCCAATAAAGGAAAATTTAACTGTAAAGCTAACGTTTTCACAGTTGATGATCATAATTATCGTGAAGTTCGGCCCGGATCATTGCCATCCGCCATCTTTGTGAATAGATTTATTTGTAATTATTCTTTATTATTAATTATTCCTTATTCTTTTAGCTTGTAACGAGATAGCATTTTTTTTTTTTTTTTTTTTATGTAAATGATAGACAAACGGGCTTACGGCCCACCTGATGGTAAGCGGTCACCGTCGCCCATAGACACCAACAACACCAAGGGTGCTGTCGTTGCGTTGCCTACCCTGAAGGAACTTTTTTACATTTTTCTTAAACCTATTCATGTTATAGCTGAGGGGAAAGACCTCTGGCATCCGCAAATAAAAGATTGCTTCTCCCACACGAGGTATTGAGGGGATAGTTTTGATTTATTCTTAAGAGACTACCAAGAAGAATAGTAGTAGTTATTTTTATTTGCAAAATTTAATTTGTTTTTTTTTTATTTAAAGCAATCGGCTACTGAGCACATTGAAACCATTCACGTTACTTTTATTTACATAGAAAATCATAGTACAAGCGGCCGCGCGCGGCTTCACTCGCCCCGTTCCCGTTAAGCCCCGTTCCCGTTAAGCCCCGTTCCCGTTACGCCCCGTTCCTGTTAATTTTTCAGGATAAAAGCATCCAATGTGCGCTTCCTGGATTTAAGCTACCTCTCCACCAATTTTCAGCCAAATCTGCTGAGCCGTTCTTGAGTTATAATATAAACACGACTTTCTCTACATATGATTAAAAACAAATCTATCCCGCGGGAAACATACATTTTACCGGGATAAAAAACCTATGTGCTATCCCAGACCATATATCTGTGCCAAATTACATCCAAATCCGTAGGGTCGTTCTTGAGTTATTGAGTAACAAACATCCATCCATGCTTACAAACTTTTTATATTAGTGTGATTATCTCAGTAAAAGTAGTTTTAACAGCTCTTTTTGTTTTAGGGTTGCAATATAGGACGTCTAAGCACGGTAACCGGATGCTAGTAGTCTCAAATTACACGTATACGAAAATTAAACGTACCTTCGGCGGCAGGACACGCTGGATCTGCTCCAATCGGGCAAGATTAAAGTGTAAAGCTGAAATTTTCACTGTCAACGAACAGATTGTGAAATACGGCCCAACTCATTGTCATCCACCGCCATCACAGGCACCTGAACACATTTGGTAGCAGCTCTGCCTTTTGCGCCGTAGGTCGTTCAATCCCTACCGGGAACAAAAATATTTGTGCGGAAAAAACTTCAAAAACAAATTTAGCTTCTTATTAGTTATTATTGCCATTAAAAATAAAATATTTACCTATATTGCGAGTTTCATTGACTTCCAATATTTTAATTTAAAAGTCGAATTTTATTCATCGCGCAGTCTTTATTTTTACATTACAGTTATTTGTTTTGGAAAAAAAGTAGGTTTATTGGTCTGGCCTTTTAGCTCAGTTGGTAGTAGCTCTGCCTTCTGCGCCGTAGGTCGTGGGTTCGATCCCCACCGAAAACAAATATTTGTGTGGTGAACGCAGATGCTTTTTCTCTGTCTGGAAGTATGTATGTATTTACAAACAAAATGTGTATAAATATTATACCTGCTATCCGGTTCCCATAGTACATGCTCTTAATTTGGGGCTAGATCGTTGTGGACTGCCCACAATAATTAGGAATTTATTATTATTATTTATTAAGATAAATGGGTTTTCTCTGTTAGCCCCATTGTTAGTGCACTGGGAATAAGTCTGTTCTGTGTCTGTTTGCTAGACGCTTTTAAAGGTAACAATATTACGTAGGTATTGTTATGAGATAATGTGGCTATTTATAAATTACATAGGCTTCTGAACCTATTAAAAACCTCGGTTGCAAAATTCACATTACTTCACTTAGTAATAGTAGAGCTCTTTGTGAAGGGCTCCTCCGGGGAAGTACTACCACCATGCGTATATCTTCTGTGAAGCAGCTTTGCTGTGTTTCGGTTTAAAGGGTACAGCTGCCTGTGAAATTACTGGCACATGGGGTGTATCATCTGTATGCCTCAAGTTAATGGACGCAGGGCACATTCCTGACGTGCGTGACCTACAAGGCAATGCTTCCTTATAGGCGATCGTTACTACATAACATCAGTTGGGCCGTTATGCTTGTTCCATCAGCTAGTTTTATTATAGAAATGTAGGTAAGTAGTTATAATATCTGAACGTAATTTTCACAGCCCTTTTTGTTTAAGGACTGCAATACAGGACATCCATGTTTGGTAACCAGATGCTAGTAGTCTCAAATTACACGTATACGAAAATTAAACGTATCTTCGGCGGCAGGACACGCTGGATCTGCTCCAATCGGGCAAGATTAAAGTGTAAAGCTGAAATTTTCACTGCCAATGAACAGATTGTGAAATACGGCCCAACTCATTGTCATCCACCGCCATCACATGCACCTGAACACATTTGGTAGCAGCTCTGCTTTTTGCGCCGTAGGTCGTTCAATCCCTACCGGGAACAAAAATATTTGTGCGGAAAAAAACTTCAAAAACAAATTTACCTTCTTATTAGTTATTATTGCCATTAAAAATAAAATATTTACCTATATTGCGAGTTTCATTGACTTCCAATATTTAAATTTAAAACTTGAATTTTATTCAACGCGCAAAGTCTTTCATTTTACATTAAAGTTATTTGTTTTTGAAAAATGAAAGTAAGTATTGGCCTGGCCTCTGAGCTCAGTTGGTAGTAGCTCTGCCTTCTGCGTCGTAGGTCGTGGTTTCGATCCCCACCGAAAACAAATATATTTGTGGTGAACGCAGATGTTTTTTCTCTATCTGGATGTTATAAGTATTGTACTCTATTATACCTACTATCCGGTTCCCATAGTACATGCTCTTAATTTGGGGCTAGATTGTTGTGGATTGCCCACAATATTTAGTTATTTATTATTAAGATAAATGAGTTTTTCTGTTAGCCCTATTGTTATTCCACTTGGAAGTCTTTTCTGTATCTGTTTGCTAGACGCTTCTAAAGGTAACAACAATATTACAAAGGTATTGTTAAGGGATAATGTGGCTATTTATAAATTTCATAGGCTTCTTAGCCTATTAAAAACCTTGGTTGCAAAATTCACATTACTTCACTTAGTAATAGTAGAGCTCTTTGTGAAGGGCTCCTCCGGGGAAGTACTACCACCATGCGTATATCTTCTGTGAAGCAACTTTGCTGTGTTTCGGTTTAAAGGGTACAGCTGCCTGTGAAATTACTGGCACATGGGGTTGATCATCTGTATGCCTCAAGTTAATAGACGCAGGGCACATTCCTGACGTGCGTGACCTACAAGGCAATGCTTTCTTATAGGCGATCGTTACTACATAACATCAGTTGGGCCATTATGCTTGTTCCATCAGCTAGTTTTATTATAGAAATGTAGGTAAGTAGTTATAATATCTGAACGTAATTTTCACAGCCCTTTTTGTTTTAGGACTGCAATACAGGACATCCATGTTTGGTAACCAGATGCTAGTAGTCTCAAATTACACGTATACGAAAATTAAACGTATCTTCGGCGGCAGGACACGCTGGATCTGCTCCAATCGGGCAAGATTAAAGTGTAAAGCTGAAATTTTCACTGCCAATGAACAGATTGTGAAATACGGCCCAACTCATTGTCATCCACCGCCATCACATGCACCTGAACACATTTGGTAGCAGCTCTGCTTTTTGCGCCGTAGGTCGTTCAATCCCTACCGGGAACAAAAATATTTGTGCGGAAAAAAACTTCAAAAACAAATTTACCTTCTTATTAGTTATTATTGCCATTAAAAATAAAATATTTACCTATATTGCGAGTTTCATTGACTTCCAATATTTAAATTTAAAACTTGAATTTTATTCAACGCGCAAAGTCTTTCATTTTACATTAAAGTTATTTGTTTTTGAAAAATGAAAGTAAGTATTGGCCTGGCCTCTGAGCTCAGTTGGTAGTAGCTCTGCCTTCTGCGTCGTAGGTCGTGGTTTCGATCCCCACCGAAAACAAATATATTTGTGGTGAACGCAGATGTTTTTTCTCTATCTGGATGTTATAAGTATTGTACTCTATTATACCTACTATCCGGTTCCCATAGTACATGCTCTTAATTTGGGGCTAGATTGTTGTGGATTGCCCACAATATTTAGTTATTTATTATTAAGATAAATGAGTTTTTCTGTTAGCCCTATTGTTATTCCACTTGGAAGTCTTTTCTGTATCTGTTTGCTAGACGCTTCTAAAGGTAACAACAATATTACAAAGGTATTGTTAAGGGATAATGTGGCTATTTATAAATTTCATAGGCTTCTTAGCCTATTAAAAACCTTGGTTGCAAAATTCACATTACTTCACTTAGTAATAGTAGAGCTCTTTGTGAAGTCTCCTCCGGGGAAGTACTACCACCATGCGTATATCTTCTGTGAAGCAACTTTGCTGTGTTTCGGTTTAAAGGGTACAGCTGCCTGTGAAATTACTGGCACATGGGGTTGATCATCTGTATGCCTCAAGTTAATAGACGCAGGGCACATTCCTGACGTGCGTGACCTACAAGGCAATGCTTTCTTATAGGCGATCGTTACTACATAACATCAGTTGGGCCATTATGCTTGTTCCATCAGCTAGTTTTATTATAGAAATGTAGGTAAGTAGTTATAATATCTGAACGTAATTTTCACAGCCCTTTTTGTTTTAGGACTGCAATACAGGACATCCATGTTTGGTAACCAGATGCTAGTAGTCTCAAATTACACGTATACGAAAATTAAACGTATCTTCGGCGGCAGGACACGCTGGATCTGCTCCAATCGGGCAAGATTAAAGTGTAAAGCTGAAATTTTCACTGTCAACGAACAGATTGTGAAATACGGCACAACTCATTGTCATCCACCGCCATCACAGGCACCTGAACACATTTGGTAGCAGCTCTGCCTTTTGCTTCGTAGGTCGTTCAATCCCTACCGGGAACAAAAATATTTGTGCGGAAAAAAACTTCAAAAACAAATTTACCTTCTTATTAGTTATTATTGCCATTAAAAATAAAATATTTACCTATATTGCGAGTTTCATTGACTTCCAATATTTAAATTTAAAACTTGAATTTTATTCAACGCGCTAAGTCTTTATTTTTACATTAAAGTTATTTGTTTTTGAAAAAAGAAGGTAAGTATTGGCCTGGCCTCTGAGCTCAGTTGGTAGTAGCTCTGCCTTCTGCGTTGTAGGTCGTGGTTTCGATCCCCACCGAAAACCAATATTTTTGTGGTGAACGCAGATGTTTTTTCTCTATCTGGATGTTATAAGTATTGTATTCTATTATACCTACTATCCGGTTCCCATAGTAAATGCTCTTAATTTGGGGCTAGATCGTTGTGGATTGCCCACAATATTTAGTTATTTATTATTAAGATAAATGAGTTTTTCTGTTAGCCCTATTGTTATTCCACTTGGAAGTCTTTTCTGTATCTGTTTGCTAGACGCTTCTAAAGGTAACAACAATAATACATAGGTATTGTTAAGAGATAATGTGGCTATTTATAAATTTCATAGGCTTCGTAGCCTTTTAAAAACCTTGGTTGCAAAATTCATATTACTCATAGTAATAGTAGAGCTCTTTGTGAAGGGCTCCTCCGGGGAAGTACTACCACCATGCGTTTATTTTTTGTGAAGCAGCTTTGCTGTGTTTCGGTTTAAAGGGTGTGGGCACCGGTGAAATTACTGGCACATGGGGCTGATCATCTGTATGCCTCAAGTTAATGGACGCAGGGCAGTGGCATAGGGCACATTCCTGACGTGCGTGACCTACAAGGCAATGCTTTCTTATAGGCGATCGTTACTACTTAACATCAGTTGGGCCTGCTTGTTACATCAGCTAGTTTTATTATAGAAATGTAGGTAAATAGGTTTAATATCTGAACGTAATTTTAATAGCCCTTTTTGTTTTAGGACTGCAATACAGGACATCCAAGTTTGGTAACCAGATGCTACTGGTCTCAAATTACACGTATACGAAAACAAAACGTATCTACGGCGGTGGCAAGACACTCTGGGTCTGCTCCAAACAAGGAGCAATAGGCTGTAGAGCTAACATATACACAGTCGAGGATCAGATTGTAAAGCGCGGCCGGAGTCATTGCCATCCGCCATCGCTGTGAATGCATTTATTTGTCCCCGCGGTAACGTTTTGACGACACCATTGATTTGCCCCATTAATGGTGCAGACGTAACTAATTAGTTATGTTGGCAACATTAAATAAAATAAAAATAAAAAATCATTTATTTCCTCGTTACAAGCCTATTTCTAAAATATTAAAATTTAACATAAACTAAAGATAAATTCAGCTATAGTATTATATTTATATTTTTTTTATACGAACTTAAATCCATAGACTTTGGAGCCAATTCTCTCATGATTCGCAGCGCACGTTCAACACGGGTGCGCCATTTTTTACATAAAATAAGTAAGTATGTTATCAAAGTCTAATAAACAGGCCTATTTGTTTCAGGGTTAAAATATATGACATCTAAATACGGTAACCAGATGCTACTGGTCTCAAATTACACGTATACGAAAATAAAACGTGTCTACGGCGGCAAGACACATTGGGTCTGCTCCAAACAAGGAGCTGGGCTGGGCTGTAGAGCTAGCATATACACAGTCGGGGATCAGATCGTGAAGCGAGGCCCGAGTCATTGCCATCCGCCATCACTGTGAATGCATTTATCTGTCCCCGCGGTGATGTTTGCACAATTGCTTTGACCCATTATTGATGCAGGCGTAACTAGTTAGTTATGTTTGCAACAATAAATAAAATAAAAAACATTAATTTCCTCGTTTTAAGTCTAGATCTACGTTATTATAATTTAACATTAACTAAAGATACGAGCACAAAGGGTGTAAATTAAGCTATCATAACATAACAATATATTATAGCAATAACGGTGCAGACGTAACTAGTTAGTTATATTTCTCAATCAATAGGCAAAAGAAAATAAATTATAGTTTAAAAAACTAAAAAAAAAACGCTTTTATAACTATAATTGAACTAAAAATAAAACTGTAATAATCAATTGAAAAATTTATATTATTGTACAAAAAGCGTGGGGTGCTTTTTATAATAACTTCAGATATAATTAACTATTTATAAAATATTTACAACAATCAAAATCAAGCCCCTCATTGTTTTGAGCTTGTACTTTAGAGTGTATTTGAATTTGAAGGCGAGTGCTGTTGGAGCCGATTTTTTTCAGCAGTGTTTAGTTTAAGTATGATAGATGTTTTTTATCTAAGTTTGTTATCTAGACTGTATCTCTTTTTACTTACGCTTAATGGCAACGAAAAATAATAATTACTATAAGACAAATTGTATTTTATCTGTAAGTGAATTTGTAAATTCTTTTGAGAAAATAAATAAATGTTTAAACCAAACCAGATGTTTCCCGCGATTTTGTCTTAGTGGTTACCATCGGTTTTTTTGTGAACCTTTGTGTGTAATCAAACCTGGTGCCAGATGCTGCGGTAGCTGAAAATTGTTTAATGTTTTTTTTTGCGTATTTTGTAAAGCTCTTTTTGGGTGGCTAATAATTTGGGGTTTCGTATGCGTGCTGGTGTATAATCGAACCAGATTTTTTTAGTATGACATGACCAACTGCTGGTTACCATAGTTTTGAGCATGTACTTTAGAGTACATGCGTTGGATCGAGCTACACAACCCGCAGGTGATTTCAACCGAGCGACACTACATACCGAGATTGGTTCAAGAGGCAATTGAAATCACCAAACACAAGAACTTCAACCGTGGAGATGGTTTCCAGTTATCTGGAGTCTGGAACCCGGTGGTACGAATGTGCAAACCACCAAAAAGTGTGGCATCCACTACGCGTCCTGATACCGTCAGTGTTGTGTGTCGAAATCGACAAAATAGTGAGAATGGAACCAATAGTAGTCTCGAAACCAATAAAAGAGTGCGAAAGAGGGTTTATCTGCCAATAACATTTCTTTTACTCGTGGACTTCAGTTCAACCGTGATCATGGTGCATGACTGTGCCGAAATATCGGAAGTTAACTCATCAAAATTTAATCATGGTAAATATCCCGTTGTTTCATAAAAATAGTGTTAAAAACCATGATAGTTTCAAAAGTTATACTTTAGAGTAGGTTTGAATTGTGAAGGCTAGTGTTGTTGTGGCCGTTTTTTTAAGCGGTGTTTAGTTTTGGTATGGTAGGTGTTTTCTGCGATTTTGTCGTAGTGGTTATCGTGGGTTTTATATAAACTTTTGTGTGTATTCAAATTTGATGACAGGTGCTGCGGTAGCTGTTTTTTGCGTATTTTGTTAAGCAATTTTTTTTAATTTTTCTTTAAATCATTTTCCGTTTTTTCTTCTTTTAGGAGAAGAATTTTCCTATTTTCTTTCTTAGTGCACTTCTGCTCTATTAGAATAACACACCTTCTAAGTTTCATGCTTCTAGGGCTAACGGTTTAGGCTGTGCGTTGATTTTTTTTAAACCATTTTTCCCCTTTTTCTCCTCTTTGGAAAATAATTTTCTATTTTCCTTTCTTAGCGAATGTCTACGTCATAACATCTACCTGCATGCCAAATTTTAGCCCGATCTGTCCAGTGGTTTGGGCTGTGCGTTGATAGATCACTATGTCAGTCAGTCAGTCAGTCACCTTTGAGTTTTATATAATATAGATATATATAAATTATATAACTCAAAAATATAGATAAATGTGTAGGTATCTAGTAATTACACTCTTTCAGATAGCATTTATTATACACTTGAGAAATAAGTGAGTTCTTCAAAGTGTTGTCTTTTTTGCTTTGTTTGTTATGTAACATTGTTCCTTACGCTGGGCACAATTCTTTTCCATTCTTTGCTAGCAGCTTGTAAAAAAAAGCAACCGTAGATCAAAGGTTGAGTCCTACATGAGGTATATAATTTTAAAAAGTAAACAGGCCTTTTCATTTTTTTTATACAACTTGCTGATGGAACAAGCTTATGGCCCACCTGATGTTGAGTGGTAGCCATCGCCTATAACAAACAGAAGCCTATTAAGACTTCCACTTGTTTGTCTCTAATATTATACTCTACTACTTATCTCAAATATTTTTACTAACAAAATAAATTTCTTTCAGACTTATTTAAATTCATTGGCTTAATAAATTTGTTTTATATATGTACCTTTTAATATTAGCCTCCTGAGTCAATTAAAACCCACGGTTCTAACATTCACTTTACTTTAAATAACATTAAAAACGTAGGTAAGTTGGTATATAATTTTTTATATTATTTTATATTTTAGGATTGCAATACAGGACATCTAAGTTTGGTAACCAGATGCTACTAGTCTCAAATTACACGTATACGAAAGTAAAACCTATCAGCGGCGGTTGCAGTGCTAAGACACAATGGGTTTGCTCCAATAAAACTAAATTTCGTTGCAAAGCTAACGTTCACACAGTCAATGGTCAAATTGTGAAGCACGGCCCGAATCATTGCCATCCACCGCCATCTCTGCCACCGCCATCTTTACCGCTAGGCACAATGATATACGATTATTAACGCTCGTAATAAAATCGGTTGTCTGTAAACTCGGTTTACTGACGATAGTTGAACGTGAAACGTCATATGCCGCAATTATCGTTGCTATAAACGATTGACACTACATTCACTTTTCATTGCACTTCATACTTTACGAAAACCTGTAAAAGTGTTATTGTATAACAGCTGTCCACGCAGACGCATCGCTCACCCTAGTAAGAGAGAGACAAATGTCGAACGCTGCCGAACGCGGAGGCCGATTGTGCCTCTTTGTCGCTCGTTCCGCGCTCTTGCTTGCACTTCAAGCCTTAAATGGAACGCCTCAGAGTGAGGTAACGCCGCATCAGTCATGTTTTTTCGTGCGTGCAGCCGGCTCCATCGAATTATAAGACGTTGTCACGTCAAACATTATCCGCAAATTAAAGGTTTGCACAGCCTTTCCAAGAACTGGCTATAGAAGCGTTGGTCGCCCTGCGGCAAGATGGGCAGACGATGTGGTTAACATCGCAGGCAAGACCTGGATGAGATTGGCACAAGACCGGCAACAGTGGCACATACAGAGAGAGGCCTATACCCAGCAGTGGGTGAAGTCAGGCTGTGGATGATGATGATGATGATGACAGCCTTTCCTATTTAGTTAGAAGATAATTTGTCTTTAATCATAATTATGAGTATTCGATGAATAGTAATAAATTTATGTATTAGCATAATATTATAGAATTGTTTCATATTTATTGGAATCCATATGCCATCCATGGCATTGAGCCAATGGAAACCCATTCCCTATATATTTATATCACGTTTAGTATGGTATACTTACAAAAAACATAAGTATTATATTAGTTATCTGTACCCGAAGTCGGAGTTTTGCTACCACATTTCGTTACCAATTGTTGTTTTCGTTTCGCCTATTTGTCTCTCTCTATTGTATGGAGAAAATATGAGACGGCAAAAATACGTTACGTAGTTGTCGTCTCATCTTTTCTCCATACAATAGACAGAGACAAATAGGCAAAACGAAAACAATATTTGGTAACGAAATGTTGTAAATGCACTGGGACTTCGGGCTCTGGTTCCCATTCCAAGCTTAATTTGGGGCTAGATAGTGTTGCGTGGATTGTCCACAATAGTTTTGTTTGTTATTTATTTAAACGAAAAAACGTAGGTCACGTTATTTTAACAGTTTTTTTGTTTCAGTGTTGAGATATAGGACATCTAAGCACGGTAACACGATGCTCATAGCCTCAAATTACACATACATGAGAAGAAAAAGTAGCAGCAACGAAGAAAAACAAAAATGGGTCTGCTCGTATCAAGCAAGATTATCCTGCAAAGCTTACGTAATAACAGACGGTTGTGAGATCCTTGAGTACGGCCCATATCATTGCCATCAGCCGCCATCTCCGGAAGACACTGAACATAAGTTTATGCCTACAAAAGAAAACAACTACATGTTTATGAAAATACGCAAAAAGAAAAGAAAAACCATAAATATCAACTTCCGTGACAATTGAAATAAATAATAATAAATAAATAAATATTGTAGACAATTCACACAACACTACCCAGCCCCAAACTAAGCAGAGCTTGTAATATGGGAACCAGATAGCTGATATAATACTTGAATACATTTTTTTTTTGTAAATACATACTAAGGTCCAATTTCACCGTTAAACGCGTTTAACTAAACTCGTTTATTATGTAAACGCATTCATAAAGCGGGTACACACGTATCCATTTTCAAAAGAAATGCAACGACATTGACAGGTCTTTAAACGCGTTTAGAGAAAAGCGAGTTTAAACGTCAGTAGAACGCGTTCAATTTCAACGGTGAAATTGGACCTTAGAATACAATATAACACCCAGACAGAGAACAAACATTTATGTTCACCACACAAATATTTGTTCTCGGTGGGGACCGAACCCACGACCTATGGCGCAGAAGGCAGAGCTACTACCAACTGAGCTAGAGGCCAGTCGAAATGAGTTTTCCTTTTTTTTATTTAATTATCAAAATACAAGTGGCTGCCCGCGGCTTCGCTCGCCCCGTACCTGTAACGCCCCATTCCTGTAACGCCCTGTTCCTGATACTTTTTCAATAAAAAATATCTTATGTACAATTCCAGACTATAATCTATCTGTGTGTCAAATTTCATCCAGATCCGATCAGCGGTTCTGGCGTTATTGAGTAACAAACATCCATACAACTTTTGCATTTATAATATTAGTGGGATTATTTTTATCAACATTGATTTTCCCATAACTATAGCCCCCACCTCGTGGGCTAAGAGGACTACAGAGTGGATCCCACAAAATGCAATGCGGCGACGTGGAAGACCAAGAATGAGATGGCGGGACGAACTTGACTCCCACCTTAGATCGTGGCCTGTCACTGCGTTAAGTCGCGAAGAGTGGAAAGAGGGAAAGAGCCTTTGCCCTGCAGTGGGACAAAAACGGCTGAATAATAATAATAATAATAATATAAGCACTAAGTTATGCCCTCAAAATTTCAATTCTTGATTTTCTTGATACAAAGGAGCTCTCAAAGAGCTCCTGCAGTTTTTAGTTTTTTAGCTTTTAGTTTTTGTTACGTGTAATATTTGAACGTCAGAATGTAATGGGTTGAATTCATCGATAAAGTAGTGGTAACATTTCTGTGCAAGATGCGATTTTAATTGTTTTTAATGTACATAATAAGTATGTAATGTATGGGTAAAAAAATAACAAAAAAAATGTATATGAGTATTAATATCAGCTATCTCGTTCCCATAGCAAAAGCTCTGCCTATTTTGGGGTTAGATATTGTTGTGTGGATTTTACACAATATTTTTTTTTAATTCATTTTTATAATCATTTAACCATCTTTCGGCTTAACGGGGAGTTTTGTAACACGCTGTATACTAATGGCCTTACTTATAAAAATATGTCAATAGATATACAGTGCTTAAAGTATTTCCATCTCTTACCATCGGGTAATGAGAAACAGTGACAGGTCTAACTTTAAGCAATGATTAAATTTAAATTGCATTTATAAGTATGGCTGTAGGGGCTTCAATAAATTCAATGGAATTAAATAACAAAATGAATAAAACCTTTCTACTTATTTCCTTAAACGGTCAATAAATGCAAACCAGGAGTTACTTAACACAATGTCTAACCTACATCCAAACAGTTCCATAAAGTAGCGTAGCCGCCTCCTTCCCATCTGTAACTTAATATAATTATATTACGTGGGAATGCAGCCAGCGTTCTTGGCACCATGCCTCATAGACACCACTTTTACTAGATTTTTAAGGTTTAGTTTTAATTAGTTTTAGTTTTTTTTAATATTATGTTTTTTTTGTTGTTTATGTTATAGTCCAATAAAAGTTTCTTTGTTTTCAATTTAATTAATTTAATTTGTTAAACTTTTGTACCTTATATGAATAAAGACTCTGTAAATTAAACATCACATTAGATTAATGCAGTAGACATGAGAGCGTTACGTAACATTTGTAGTGTAAAGTTGAGTGATTGAGTGTGGAACAGTGATACGGGTGAAAAAAGACGTAGTGATGAGAGTAGAGAAAGGTATGCTAAGATGGTTTGGGCATGAAGATAGAATATATGAGAGGAGATTAACAAAACAGGTGCGCCAGGTGAATGTGTATGGAACTGCTGGAAGAGGAAGACCTCAGCGCATGTATCTCGATCAGATAGCAGACGTTTTAGGCCTAAAACATACACAAGCGACGTAAGGCAGCAGGCGTGGAACAGGCGTGGCGCAGGCGTGCGCCGCTTCAAAACGATTTCATACAAAATGTATGCAGGCGACGTTTTTGAATTATACTGAAGCGACGCGGCGCAGGCAACGAAACGGCGTGTCTGCGGTCACCTGCTGTTGAAAACGTTCTATAATAAACCTGCGCCACGCCTGTTCCACGCCACGTTGCTTGTGTATGTTTTAGGCCTTAGAGAAAGGCCAGGTCAGGAGTACCCTAAACCGACGAGCATGTATGAAGAATGTTATGCGAGATAATGAAACGAAAGAGGTATGTCAGGATCGTAGCAAGTGATCTCTGCCTACCTTATGGGAATGTTGCGTGATTTTATGTATATTGTTGTTGCTGAAAAGTTTTATTTTTCAGGACTGAAATATAAAACATCGAAGCACGGTAACCTGATGCTAGTCGATTCTGGTTACACGTATACGAAATTCAAGGAACGTGGTACGAGTAGCATCAAGATCCGCTGGGTCTGCTCCAATAAAGCAAGATTACGCTGCTCAGCTCACGTCATCACCATCGGCGATCAGATCGTGAAGTATGGCCAGGGTCATACACATCCTCCAACAACCTTTTGACAGCCCTCACTGCTCAGTTGGATGTAGATACCTAAGCCCTCTGCGCTTAGGAGCGTGGTTTCACTCCCTACGGAGAACAAAATTAAATATTTGTGCGCTGAACTTGGATGATTCTTCTTCTATCGTGTCAATGGTGCACACTAAACAATTCTTATGTGAGTATTTTGCCACTTCCACTGCATTGCCTGTGGCGTTGGCAAGATCGTCCTTTGTGCAGATGTTTGGGCACAAGAGACAGGTCAGTAGATGCGACATGGACTGAAAATCTGAGCTCTGCAGTCGCAGCCAGTCAAGGAAGGGTCCCTCATTCCCCACTTGCAGAGTTTCTCTCTCTATTCTACTAAGATATTACTTAGCCATGCTTGGAAAGTAGTGATACATTGCTTCTATTGGATATTTAGCATGTTATTATTTATTAATTAGATTTTTCTTTGATTTTGATCTTTTTCGGGGCCAACGTACTCTAAATAAAGTTCTTGATATCCTTTTTGAAGATGGAGATAGCGATGGTGAACTTCGGACGCAGCTGAAACTTCGACGAGAAATTGTTCTCAGTTACATAGAGCCGTATGGCACGGCTACCAAAAGTGCCAAAAGACCTTTCACGTCGAAACTGGCCAACACAGCGCGGTTTGACGGTATGAACCACTACGTCCAAAAATGTGTAAAGAAAAGAAGATGTGTCGGTCCATATTGCAAATCCAAGAATTCTTCTGTAAGAACCCAATGCTCGAAGTGCAATGTAGGCCTGTGTATACCTACCGTGTTTCGCCGTGTATCATCAAAAATAATAAATACCTACCTACTTATATTTTACATTTTTTTTCATAACTTTTTTTCTGACTTACGATGCTTAAAAAAACGGCTTTTTCCACTACTCCCCGTTGACAATCCCCGTTAACGGGGATTAGTGAACTTTTTGTTCATTATTCCCCGTTGACGCTGATTCGAACTCGTAATGGGGATTAGTGAACAAAAAAGTTCATTAATCCCCATTACGTTAGATATAAATTACTAATAGCTATAAGAATCATGTTTTTAATTTTTTATAAAACTTGCTCATCGGTCGGTCGTTAACGGTAACGGAGATTGTCAACGGGGATTAGTGGAATAAGCCAAAAAAACAACTATGTTCATACATGACACCTTTTTCAACAATATTCATTGTATGTCGTCGCATCATTCGAAGATACAGTTAACATAGGTAGTGCCTTTAGCTTACACGAGGAATTCGCACGTTTAGATAATCGATTTTCAATCGGATTCAGTTTTTTTTTTTTTTTTTAACTACCCGCTTGACCGGCCGACGTAATGACGGAGCGACAGCCGGTAGCAGCCATCATTCCTTTCTTGTGCGAGGCAGCGTTCGCACGTGCCTCACAAATAAAAAGTGAAAAATACTTCGTAAATTTTCGTCACTATGCCGAAACGAAAGAACGACGAAAAAATCAAGCGGTATCAACGCAAGATTCGACGAATGGAACAAGAGCAGCGGAAATTCAGACGAATTATCTATTCATCATCGTCTGACGACTCCGATAAAGATTCAGGTTAGTAAAGTGTTTATTCCGTAGTATCCGCTGTAACTAAGTCTCGATTAATACGCCTGGAGGTTGACCGTGTGTCATCACGAAGGTAATTTATTGCCAGGAGGTTAACCGTGGGTTAACACGAAGGTATTTCGCAATCGTACAAAACGATTACGTATCAAAATTGAAAACAGAATCGCCTGGAGGTGGATCGTGTATCCTCACGAAGGCAATTTATGATTTTGTACCAATCAAATTACATTTGATTTTAGTTACTAGGCAAAAATAAACACCACGTGTAGTTTTTGCAAGTTTGGTTTTATTTTTCTAAGTACCCTCAACCAGTAACAATTGTTATTGTTGCTTTACAGAAAACGAAAACCTAGACATCGCTAATCCAGAGTCCTTGGATACAGCCGTTGTCGAACAATTCGAGGACGGCAAAGATGATTGCGACCAAGAACCGGTTCCAGTGCCGGACTTGGACCCCGACATTCTCGTCGCTTTGGGTGAAACCACAGAAGAAGGGCCAAAGTTTGGTCCAAAAATTCATGAAAACTTACCACGGCTATGGATACCTATTCTTCGAAAGGGAATGGCCACGGAAGCAAAAGATAAACTCTTTAAGGAGTACCCTATTCCTGAAAATTGCCCACTATTACAAGCGCCAAAACTCAATCCTGAGATGTCTGCCGCTGTAGCTGAGGGCGCTCGGACCCGGGACAAGCGAGTGGAAGCTGTGCAGCAGCAATTAGGGCAAGGAATATCCGCCCTCAATAAAGGCTTGGAACTCCTTCTTGACGACGGCAAAGATAGACTCCAAGCTATCAAATTCCTCAGTGATAGCTGTAGAATCCTGTGTGATCTGCACTATATAGAGACGGAGGCCAGAAAGAAGTTTATTACCCCAGGATTGGATAAGTCCTTCTTGAATATAATGCAAGACGTCGAACGAGATGAATTGCTTTTCGGAAGCAAGCTTTCAGAAAAAATTAAAGCAACAAAAGTAATCGAGAAGCATGGATTACAAATAAAGAAACCGACTCCGAACCCCAAGACGCCTTCTACGTCATACCAACCGCCGACAAACCGTTCCCGACCCCAGGGAAACTGGACGGGCCCCTCTCGTTTCGCGTCGAACAGGGGGGGGCGGGGAGGGCAGAGAAGGAATGCTCAAGCGGGCCGGAGACCTCCAGCAGGCAACTCTGCCCAGCCGAAGGCATCGGCGCAGAACAAGCAGCGTGCAGCAACTCAGCAACAATAGAGGTACATGCAGGCAGAATCCATTATTTTTATAATTGCTGGGCAAAAATTACAAAAAATACTCAAATATTAAAATGGATTTCAAACGGGTATACTATACCGTTCTTTAAGAAAGTAAGACAGCTCTCGACACCTCGCAACTCTGTTTTAAGTAGCGAGCTCCCAGATATGTTACAGTCTATTGAAAAATTATTAAATCTGGGTGCTATTTCTCCCTGTCATAGAACTAAAAATGATTTTTTATCCAGCGTATTTTTAGCACCTAAGCCCAACGGGTCAAAAAGATTTATTTTAAATTTAAAGGCTCTAAATAAATTTATTTCGACCTCTCATTTTAAAATGGAAGACCACAGAACAGCGGCCAGACTCATACCTAAAGCTGGTTTTATGGCAAATATCGATCTTAAAGAGGCTTATCTCTTAGTACCTATCACAAAAAATCATCGTAAGTACTTACGCTTTGAATTTGATCAAAAATGTTTTGAATTTAGTGCCCTACCATACGGTATGTCTGTGGCTCCCTGGGTCTTCACAAAATTAATGAAAGAGGTCATTAACCATCTACGTCAACAGGGCTATAGGTCAGTAATATATCTTGATGATATCTTATGTATTGGGGACACTTATGATGAATGCAAAGAAAATTTAAATAAAACTCTAACATTGTTACAATGTTTAGGTTTCGTCATAAATTATGAGAAAAGTAACCTCGAACCTAAACAGGTTTGTCGATTTCTAGGTTTCATATATAATACTGTCGATATGTCACTAGGCTTGCCAGATGAAAAACGACAGGGCATCATAAAATTAACCAAGAAGTTTTCCCAACTTCCAAGATGCTCCATTAGGGAATTGTGACAACTAATTGGAGTACTGACTGCAGCTTGCCCCGCAGTTAAATACGGTTGGTTGTACACCAAAACCTTTGAACGTCAAAAATACTTAGCCCTTCAAAAATATGACGATTTTGAAGCCAAAATTAAGCTATCACCTATAATCTTACCTGACCTACAATGGTGGCAACAGAACATAATGGTGACTAACAATATATTACGACCAGACAAAATATTTGACTTAGAAATCTTTACCGACGCGTCCAGAACAGGCTGGGGCGCCGCTTGCGAAGGGAAACGGGCGAACGGTGGATGGAGAGAGGATGAACTATCCCATCACATTAATTATCTTGAACTATTAGCTGTGTTTCTTGGTCTTAAAAGCTTCGCTAACACGTATCATGATGGCTCCATATTGCTTCGAGTAGACAACACAACTGCTCTTTGCTATATAAATCGCATGGGTGGAATCCGATTCCCACATCTAAATGACTTGACCAAGAGTATTTGGCAATGGTGCGAAAAGCGAAACATTTTTATATTTGCATCATATATAAATACACACGACAACGTCGAAGCCGACGAAGAATCGCGTAAAGTAAATGCGGACACAGAGTGGGAACTATCGAATTGGGCGTTCCAAAAGATAGTCCAAACTCTCGGGACTCCTAATATTGATATTTTCGCTTCTCGTACCAATGCAAAATGCATTAAGTACATCTCATGGAAACCGGATCCCGACGCTATGACAGTTGACGCTTTTACGGTTAATTGGAACTCTACCTTCTTCTACGCATTTCCACCGTTCGTTCTAATACTCAAATGCTTGCGCAAAATTATTAATGAAAAAGCTACTGGTATTCTAGTCTTCCCATATTGGCCTGGTCAAGCGTGGTTCCCATTGCTTAAAAGAATGCTTATCTCAGATATTATCTTCTTTGAACCTAACAAGAACCTCTTGTGTTCTCGTTCCAGGATACACCACCGGCTCCACGCCAGCCTTACCCTGGGGGCCGCGACGCTCTCAGGGCAGCATTTGCAAGACTAAACACCCCTGAAATAGCACTAGATTTAATGCTATCTTCCATTTCGGAAAGTACTATGAAACAGTACTCAGTTACATACAAATTGTGGTGGCAGTATTGTCTTGATAATAGCATAAACACCTTCGAAGCCCCATTACAATCCGTAATAGCCTTCATAGTTGAACAGTTCAATAAGGGAGCAGCATATGGGGCTATTAATAGTCATCGCTCTGCCCTATCATTACTCCTTGGGAATAACGTAGGATCAGACGAACGAATAAAACGTTTATTAAAAGGTATTTACAGGCAAAAACCATCGCGCCCCAAATATACTGCAACCTGGGATCCAAAACTGGTGTTAGATTTCATTTCCGAATGGTATCCAAATAGTACATTGAATTTCGAGAAATTAACTAAAAAATTAACTGTTTTGTTGGCCTTGTGCACGTCACATCGCGTCCAGACCTTATTTCTTATTAAAACCAATAACATCTACAGGTCTCCATGTGGAATAAAGATATTTATAACTGACATGATAAAGACTTCTGCTCCAAATCGAGAGCAGCCCGTTTTATTCTTACCTTTCTTCGTGAACAACCCAAGCATATGCCCAGCAAAGACTCTCGAGGACTATCTTACAGTCACAGCAGGTCTTCGGCCTGAAGGAACAGATAACCTCTTACTAACTCACAAAAAACCTCATACGAGAGCATCGTCACAATCCATAAGCAGGTGGATCAAGCAGACTCTAGCAGAGAGCGGCGTCGACGTCACAGTATTCAGTGCCCACAGCACGCGTCACGCCTCCACCTCGGCGGCGGCCTCTGCTGGTGTCTGCATTGACACTATTAGGAAGACCGCGGGTTGGTCGCCCTCGTCTATGACGTTTGCTAGGTTCTATAACCGCCCAGTGACGGACGATGGAATCTTTGCTCGTTCTGTCTTTGAGAGTATTTAAAATGTTAGATAAGTATTCGTTATCTATTAATTATCTAATTGTTACACAATAACCTGGTTTTGTTATGCAAACAATGTGTTTGAAAAGATGTTATAATTAATATGTACTAGAAGTTTAATATTATTCTTTTGTTAAAAAATAAATCGTTTTCTACTTGATTAATTAAATGTTTCTTTGGCATACCCATTTTGCTCATGATGGAAAGATTCTCTAAACATCTACCTATGTTAACTGTATCTGAAGAATGATGCGACGACATACAATATGAGATCAAACGAACTTCTTAAAGTGAAGTTCGATCATTATTGTATGAGTCGAACTTCACTTTAAGAAGTTCGTTTGATCTCATAATGTTTAAAAATAGAAAATTTAAAAATTCGGGCATTACTTGGTAAACTGTTAATTAACATATTAAATGTTAATTTAGTGATTATGGTCGCCAGAGAATAGTAGCTTGGAAAAGTAGAAGTAGATATTAATATAAAATATGCAAACCGTTATTTTAATTGTTTTTTATTTCAGGTTTGACATACATTATGTCCAGGCAAGGGAATCAGATGCTGCTCGCTTATAATTACACGTACAAGCGTAAAAAACGAAATGGTCGCAACCCCTGTACCAAATGGGTCTGCTCTGTGCGCGCCCAAAGGCAGTGTAACGCTTTCTTACATACTTTTGACGAGCAGATTATAAAATATGGCCCGCCGCACAGTCATCCGTCATTATGAGTAACTTAAGCTTTGCGCGATGGCGATCAGTGAAACGCTGTCAAATATGACAGCGTAATTTGACAGCGTTTCACTGATCGTCATTGCCATCGCGCTAGATGTGCGCAGGCCTTTACAAATACAAACTTGTTACAAATAATATAATAACTTTACTATCTTTTCCCCATGTTGGGTAAATGTCTCCTTCATTCTCTACACGGTATAGTTTTATTTGATTTTATACAACTAGCTGTTGGAACAAGCCATACCCCACCTGATGTTAATTGGTAGCCATCGTCTATATAACAAAGCATTGTCTCGTAGCTCAGGATTTTGCCCTATGTTGCACTGCTCTGTGTCCTAATAATAATTTTGGTTATTTAAAATTATTTTTTTTATGTCTCAAAAAAATTTTTTTTCGCGGATGTGTTCAGTATCAGCACCCAATATCGGCATTTTTTTTTGTAATTACAAAATAGTGGTGTATACAGCAATGCTGCTTCGTTCGCGTACGTTCATGACGTGCATGACAGCTCTCATGCAGAGCAGTCCCTGCGTCCATCATCTAATTTTGAGGATTAAAAGACATCTATTGTCTTATAATGATTACTATTATTTTGTATGCTTATTATTTTGTCTATTATTATTCTTAAAAGAAGAAAAGTTGGCTGCAAAATAACTTTTTTAGACGATTCTATTAGGACTTGATAGTCCTAATAAAAGAGTCATGGTCTAAAAAAATTTAAAGCTATGGTCTTAAAAACTTAGGTGTTCCCTACTTCGAATGAATACATACATACAGAGAGAGGCCTATACCCAGCAGTGGGTGAAGTCGGGCTGTGGATGATGAGGTACACCTAACACATATTTAGTACAGTACAAACTACCCATCTGCACACTACACACCTTTCTTTATTTCTTCACCACACTTTAACATACCCCAAATACGGCGTTGTTTACCAGGATGATTAAGAATTTCAAAAAATAACAATACAATAAAACAAAAACCAAACAAAACAATAAAATGTAATAAAAGATTAATAATAGACACAATAAGTTAATGTTGTTTTTAGTAAATAAGTTTGTAATTTTAAGTTCTTTTACTTTTTTACTATTCATTCTTCTAAAAACTAGGAAAAATTTGTGGGGAAACCGGCATGTCGTTAGAACCTAAAAAGTTTGAAAATATGTGTCAAGTGATTAGAGGAGCCTCTTTGAGGCGCACTTAAAATCCTTTTACTACTGATTCTTTCGTTACAGTGACACGATAAGAAGACGACTTCTAGTAACTTGATTCTATGCAAATGTTGTCTGGAAGGAATCACTCTCAGCGAGAAATTCCCCTATTATTGTGTAACTTATAGTTCTAGCCTTGGTTTTGATTCTATGCAAATGTTGTCTGGAAGGGATCACTCTCAGCGAGAAATTCCCTTATTATTGTGTTACTTGTAGTTCTAGCCTTGGTTTTTTTTCTGTGTACCTATTAATTAATAAATAGTTAACAATCTGAGTGAAGAGTTTTAAGAAGTTTTTCAAACAAGAAAGCAAAACAGACATTTAAAGACAATTATTTGTCAAATAAATTGACTTTCTGTTTTTATTTAATACTAGTGGCCGCCCGCGGCTTCGCTCGCCCGTTCCCGTAGCACCCCGTTCCCGTTGCTTTTTCGGGATAAAAATTATAGTTTAAAAAACTAAAAAAAAAACGCTTTTATAACTAATTGAACTAAAAAGTTAAAAATAAAACTGTAATAATCAATTGAAAATTTATATTATTGTACGAAACGCGTGGGGTGTTTTTTATAATAACTTCAGATATAATAAACTATTGATAAAATATTTACAACAATCAAAATCAAGCCCCCCACGCTTTTTGTACAATAATATAAATTTTCAATTGATTATTACAGTTTTATTTTTAACTTTTTAGTTCAATTAGTTATAAAAGCGTTTTTTTTTAGTTTTTTAAACTATAATTTATTTTTTACTTTTTAGTTTTTTTTTCATATATTTTTTTTCATATTATTGCATTGTCATCGACCTTTGACAGGTGTGCAAAGTTTGAATCAAATCTGATCGTTCAAAGTAGGTTTTTTTTATATTTTTTATTTCTTTTCATTTTTTTTTATTTTTTTTTTCATATTATTGCATTGTCATCGACCTTTGACAGGTGTGCAAAGTTTGAATCAAATCTGATCGTTCAAAGTAGGTTTTTTTTTATTTCTTTTCATTTTTTTTAATTTTTTTTTTCATATTATTGCATTGTCATCGACAATGCAATAATATGGACAGGTGTGCAAAGTTTGAATCAAATCTGATCGTTCAAAGTAGGACAAAATCGAGCTCAAAGGGGTCGGTTACATACATACATACATACATACATACATACATACATACATACATACATACATACATACATACATACATACATACAGGTGAAACTAATAAAAGCGTTATAAAAAGTATCCTATGTCCTTCTCCCGGTTCTAAGCTACCTCCCCACTAATTTTCTGCCAAATCGGTTTCGCCGTTCTTGAGTTACTAATAGTGTAACTAACACGACTTTCTTTTATTTAACCGAATATATTGCGAAGTTTCATTTTGCCTTTTTTCTAGGGTTGAAATATGTGACTTCGAGGTACGGAAATAGGATGCTAGTCCTTTCAAACTACACGTACACAAAAAAAGGCGACAACGGCCCCAAAACCCGATGGGTCTGCTCCAAACTTAGGAAAACACGGTGTAAAGCTTACCTACATACTGTTGAGGACCAGATTGTGAAGTTTGGCTCTAAGCATTGCCATCCACCACTATCACTACCATCAATTGCTTATTTGTAGGTTTGTAATTAAAAAAATGTAGACAGGGTATAGATAGTGCAATCCACGAAGGCGCGCCCCACTATTCCACACAACCGTTTGTGTGCAAGCTTCCGTCAATGTTTGAGTGTTATCGGTACACACTAATTACCTATGAGTGCACACGCACACTACAATGAATAGACTACGGTTTGCGACTGCCGCTCGGAGCAAACTCCCCGCACCCCGCGAGGGGCGCGTCTTCGTGAATTGCACTATCTATACTAGCAACCAGTTTTCGAAAGGCTGATCGAGTCAGGCCAGTAAAAAAACAAAAAATGTTACCAATTTTTTTTTAATATTGTTGTAGGAGGTATATTTATTTTCGAGCCATTTCATCTAAAATAGATCACTCCAACGGTAATATTTTGAGCATTGCTTTGAGCAGAGTGATGAGGTTGCTTATTCTTTTGCCTAATTTTGCATAAGTCCTGTATCGCTTCTAAATGGTGTACAATAAAGATTTATTTAAGCAGATCGGTTCAGGTTTTTTTGTTTTTACGAACAAAGAAATTGAAGATACCTATCTTGCCTACAAAAAGTAGCGTATTTCAAATTCTTTTTAAATATATAAGTAGGGATGAGCAATATGACGCTGGCGACAGGCACCATATAGAAGTCTTTGCCAGCCTAGATTAAAGATATAGAAAGACCTAGATTAGATAACAGTGGATATTTATTCTCACAATTATTTATTCTCCGAACAAACCTATATTTTTTTAGTTGTTACCTTCACTACATCGATCCAAGGGAACAGGATGTTGATGGCATCAAAGTACAAGTATGTAAAGCACAGTAAGACCAAATCAAGAGTACGATGGGTCTGCTCCACCAAGGCAAGAACAAAATGCAGAGCGTTCGCCTTCACAGAAGGAGATGATGTGTCCTTCATCGAACTTAACCACGACCATCCACCGCCACCATAGAATCAACACCTACAAAGTTTTTATAATACCCATTATATTATACCGTTACCGTACCGTTTAAATTGTACCCATTTGTTTCTTGTGTTGCTTTTATATACCTACTAACATAGCTTAAGATAGCCTGTAAGTTTTACTAACACAAATGGACCACAAAGTTGTCTGATAAATAAATAATAATAATAATTATTATTGAATAAAACACAAAACCTAAGCACTTATTAATACACCAAACTAAGCAATGGTAACAGTGATAGAGCACAGAGTATTCTATACACACCACACTGAAATAAAATACCTAGTTATTATAACACTAACAATAAATGTAAGTTTCTAACAGTGATCCTAGGTTAATTTTACCAATAAAACAATTAAATATTTTTACTCGTAATATTTCCAACGGGACTATTTCTTGACAACAAGCGGTAGCGATAGCAAAATCTGTAAAAACTACAGAGGCCTACAAATGTACGGAATAGGCTTCTATCGGAAAATCAGTGTACTAAAAATAAAGCTCTCTTTAGATTACGATTGTTTATAATAGTTATAAGATACCTGTACCTGTACTTTTTAAATGATACTGTTTTTTTTTTAGTTCGCGTCATTAAATCTAGCCATGGAAACAAGATCTTTATAATGTCAACTAAAAAAAATGAGAAACGAGTTTCGACACGAAAATATTCTGTGTTACCGCTTAAAGTGAAAATAGAAATGCTTGATCGTTTACGTCTTGGAGAGTCATTTGCATCCCTATCACGCTCATTCAATGTCAACGAATCAACTGTACGATCGATAAAAAAATCCGAAGATAAAATAAGGTCGTCTGTAGCTTCAACTTCACTGTCAGCGAAAATTGTTCGTGATCCAGCTATAGAAAAAATGGAAGTGGCGTTGTCATTATGGATCGAAGACCACAACCAAAAAAGGGTGCCCCTGAGTGGTCCAATGGTCCGGGCGAAGGCAAAGCGTCTTTACGCTTATTTTAAAGAACCTGATGGTAGTTTTAGTGGTGAATGTACAGATGGAGGATTTCAAGCATCGGAAGGTTGGTTCAATAAATTTAAGGTGAGACATAACATCAAAATAGTTAGGACCGTTTCTACCTAGGAACGTTTCCCCTATAATCCCATATAAATTACCATTCCGTATTCGCGGTTTCTGTATTCGCGGCATATTTATGGAACATATACCCCGCGAATAAAGAGCTTTTACTGTATCTGATGCACAGTAAGACGACATCAAAGGTTCGATGGGCCTGCTCTACCAAGGCTAAAACACGTTGTAAAGCGTACGCCTTTTCAATTGGTGATGAAGTAGTCTATATTGACCTAACGCACCACCATGCTCCACCATATCATTTTGTATAATACCCATCCCACCTTTTAAATTAACGCGATAGTTAAGCATAACCGAACCGACCGAATCACTGAATGATATGACCCTAAAGTTCTGTCCAGTGAATGTTTTTACCAAAGAAGAATGGTCCGTGAAGCGATTGCAATATAAAAGTACCCCCACAATCCCAACGGCTTTAAACTTTCTTCGTCCTGGAATCCTGTTTCCGTTATGTGTGTCCATCGCGAAAGATCAGAGCACAGTGTGTAGATACAGTAAGTGTGGTGTGTCGTAATATGAACGCGGACATTTCTAAATTAGTTTGTATGACTTTTTGTTTATAATTAACTTTTTTTTATGTTTAATGCGGGCAGTACCCAAAATTATTGTAATTAATTCATAAGGTCAATAAAATGTTTATTTTTCTTTCTTTATTTCTTTCTTTTTTTTCACACGGTGCCCTGTCATTGAAACTAGTACGTGCGTACATAATTTCTCTCACATAGAATCGTCAATAATGCCGTGTGAATAAATCGTAAGTTAAACATTGCGTTTGTAGTTGGAGAATAAATGAACAAATAAACAATCATAGTTCGGAATGCGACTTTGCTTGCCACTTGCTTGAAATGATACGTTTACACGTATTAATATTTAAGTTAATTTTACTTAAGATAACAAAAGGAAGACTATATCTTATACCTTTAAACGAGAAAATCTTGTATATATATATATATATTCTTCTTGTATTGTATTGTATTTAGGATCTCGGAAACTGCACCAACGATTTTCACGAAATTTAGTATACAGGGGTTTTCGGGGGCGATAAATTGATCTAGCTAGGAATCATTTTAAGAAAATGATTATTTCTTTCCGAGTTCAATAATTACACATAAACTGAATATGTGACTGCTCCTGCCATCTATTGACGATTGTGAGCAACTAACTGCAAGCATATCCAGCAGATGGCGTTGTTCAGTAAGAATAAACCAGAAAAGATGATAATAATTATGACTCTTATGATTTCTTTAAAATACAAATTAACGAATAAAGTTCCGAGCGAAGCTCGGTTACCAACTGCTAGTAAATAGTTTAACAGACAAAAGTCTTTCATTACCTTAGTTTCGGGAGTAATTTTTAAAACGCTGTTAAATCTAGTTAAAGAAGTTTTAAAAGGTTTCTCGCTCAGTTTCAGGGTATATTACGTCACAATTCGGCAAGCCCCTAGTTATTGTGGCAGGGTTCAAATATTCACGACACAGGATGCGGGGAGGCAAAACCAGGTAACGATTTTATAAGTTTAGGGATACATTAATTATTGGGAACAGCCGTAGCAATAATACTTTGAGTACTTCGAATATTTCGAGTGCATATTGAATATTATTATGTAAATAATGAATTGTATATTTATATATTTAAAAAAATTGGTTGTCTGTAAAGTCGGTTAACTGACGATAGTTGAACGTGACAACGTCATACAGCTGTCCACGCGGACGCATCGCTCACTCAAGTAGGAGAGAGACAGATGTCGAACGCTACTGAACGCGGACGCCGATTGTGCATCTTTGTCGCTCGTTCCACGCTCTCGCTTGCACTTCAAGTCTTAAATGGAACGCCTCAGGGCGAGGTTACGCCACATGAGTCATGTTTTTTCGTGCGTGCAGCCGGCTCCATCGAATTATTGTCACGTCAAAAGTTACCAATAAATAATAATTATTAATCAAAGTATAAAATGTACGTAAAAATTGCTTGTACTCAACAACGAAGCAAAAATTGCAATGCAGCCATACTTACAGTCGCAGAACAAGTAGTAAAGTTTACCAACGAACACAACCATACGCCAGCGTGCTTGTGTCTAAAGGACCCAAGCTTGTGTGTTTTAAAACATATCAATACTAAAAAAAAGTAATCCTTCTAATACTAATTTTATAAAAGTGAAAGTTTGAAAGTATTGATGGATCGATGGATGGATGGATGGATGTTTGTTACTCTTTCACGTAAAAACTGCTAAATGGATTTTAATAAAATTTTACAATAATACAGCTTATACGTCAGAATAACACCTAGGATAGGACAAATTTATAAAAATACTAGATGCCGCTCGCGGCTTCACTCGCCCCGCTACCGTTCCCGAAAAAAAAACTAAAAAAAACCTTTTAAACCTTCTCTGGACCTCCACAAATCATTCAAGACCAAAATCAGCCAAATCGGTCCGATTCGAGTTTTAGCGAGACCAACGAACAGCAATTCATTTTTTAGGGTTCCGTAGCCAAATGGCAAAAACGGAACCCTTATAGATTCGTCATGTCTGTCTGTCTGTCTGTCTGTCGTAGATGTATTCTGTGAACCGCATTTAGATTTTGACACAAAAATAGAAAAAAAACTATAAATTTTGGGGGTCCCCATACTTGAAACTGAAACTCAAAAAATTTTTTTTCATCGGACCCATACGTGTGGGGTATCTATGAATAGGTCTTCAAAAATGATGTTGAGGTTTCTTAAATTGTTTTTTTCTAAACTGAATAGTTTGCGCGAGAGACGCTTCCAAAGTAGAAAAAAGTTGGTCCCCCCCCCTCTAACTTCTAAAATAAGAGAATGATAAAACTAAAAAAAATATATGTTGTACATTACTATGCAAACTTTCAACAATATTTGGTTTGAACGAGATCGAGCCAGTAGTTTTTTTTATACGTCATAAATCGTAAACCGCAATTTACCTTTCGACGAACTACAAGAACCTTTATATTATGTTACTTGATGCTACGGAACCCTTCATGGGCGAGTCCGACTCGCACTTGGCTGGTTTTTTATATTAAGATTGTAACGGAGAACGGATGTAAGTAAAGGGAACGGGGCGAGCCGCTAGTGAATATAATATTTCTGGATATTTTTAACAAAAAAATCTAATCCGGGTGCTAATTTAAAAAAAATGTTCGTGCCTATCGTTATTTTCGCATTAGTAGGATACATAGATATGTCAATAATATATTTGTATGATAAAGTTATAATACAACCTAAGCTATTTTTAATTAATGAATTTTAACATTATCAAGTATTATTCATTTCGGGTTTGTCCTGTTTTATCCACTATCTGCATTAATTTTATTTTACATTTGATGTATAATGCCAACAAGAGCATTGCTCTTAAATAAGAAGAGAGAAGAAGTTATGTAATAGTTTTAAGTATACGCCAAGAGCAGATCACACTACATTTTTATGTAACAACTTTTCTGTAACCTGTGTTTCACAAATAAATAATTTATATTAATTATTAAAAATAATTTACAAGAAGTTTTAAATATAGTTTTTTTTAGCACGAAATATTGAAATAAAAAATAATTTATATTAATTAAAAAAAGCGATGTAAAAGAAGTTTTAAATATAGTTTTTTTTTAGCACTAAATATTGAAAGACATTGAAATATTGTTAGAAATACCTACAAGATATTTTTTTTATGTAAAATATTTTTTTTTAGCTCACTTCATTAAATCTAGCCATGGAAACAAGATGTTGATGGTATCACAGTATAAGTATGTGATGCATTGGAAGAGGAAATCAAGGATTCGATGGGTCTGCTCTACCAAGTCCAAAACACGTTGTAAAGCATACGCCTTTACAGTTGGAGATGAAGTAGTCCGTATTGACCTAACGCACCACCATCCTCCACCATTAGAGGTTTTGAATACTCATCCCCTTGTTATGCCAGCAACCGCAACCTTGTAGGTATTTTTTTGTTGTTTATATTTATAAACTATAAAATTATATGGGCTTACAAACATAACAATCAAAGTTTAGTATCCTTGAGTTCAGTTTTTTATTGATTGTATAGAAGAAAATTACACAAGAAAATCATAGAGTTCTTAAGTTTTAGTGTTTATAATTCGATGATTAATAAACAAATAGAAGTTGTTTTATGGAATTACTCGTTTTTTACTGAGCCATTTGTTTTCTCCGGCCCACCACGCCGCCATGCGCCAGTCCGAATGCACTTTTTAGTAGATATTTATTTTCATTCTCTGAAAAGGCGAGCTATCGCTTCATTAAAAGATAACATGTTTTTACCTGTAGATGGAAAAAAATGCCCCAGGATAAATAAATTATTAGATTTAAAAAAAGGTTCTTAAATTGTTATAATGAAGAGGAAGTTTCACTAAGTTTCTCATATAGTTTCAGGGTACATCACATCAAAAGCTGGCAAGCCCCTAGTTATAGTAGCAGGGTTCAAATATTCTCGAGTCAGGATGCACGGAGTCAAAACAAGGTATTTATTTTATGAGTATAAAAATACTAACTCTGATAGTATATTTGTTACTGGCCCCATTTTTATATATTATTCGCAATATTTATTCTATCTCTTGTGTAAGTCGCATTTAGATACTTACATTTTTGTTTTTATAGGCAACTTTACTGCTGAATAGACGGATTTTTTATCTTAATTTGTTCAAAACAAGGGATAGATAGAGTAGTATTGAGAACGGCCGAAAGAATACTTCAAGATACATCAAATGTTTCGTGTGCATATTGAATACGATTATGTTATTCTTGTAAATTAAAGTTAAAAATGCACATGACTATGTATTGTATTTTAGTGTTATAATATGTATTGGTATGGGTTTTAGATGGGCTTGTACTTCTCAACGAAGCAAAAATTGCAATGCAGCCGTAGTTACAGTCGCAGAACAAATAGTAAAGTTTACCAACGAACACAACCATAAGCCAACGTGCTTGTGTCTACAGGACACAAACTTGTGTACCCTTACATCATAAGAAAATGTATTTTTATTAGTAAAGTTATTATAAAAGTTTATTATGTCCATTTTACAAGTGGATATTTGTTAGATTTTTTTTTGTAATAAAACTATAAAACAGTCTATTTTTTTTAATACTAACAAAATACACAAGAAACAGTTGAGCTACCTGCAGACCGTTACAAATGATCCAAATCAGTGCTAGACGAAAGCGTCCCTAAGACGTTGGCGGCATTGCCACGCTGAATAGCAATGCCAATGCGCTGCGCCAGATACCCACCAGCCCTTAGGTCACGCGTCGCTTCGATCAGTCGCCTACTAAACAACATTTTGAAGACCCTCAAATCCTCGGTTCCCCATGGACCCAGAGTCTCCCCAACAGGAACAAGTATATAGGCTCTGAAAAAACGATATTTATTCGCACGTGTGTGTTATATATTTTTTTAATTCATTTCATTTTCAGTTCCGCAATATATTATATCGAAGCACGGCAAGCTTATGCTAATATTCGTAGGGCACAGATACACCAAGCAACGAGAGAATGGTAATAGAGTGCGTTGGGTGTGTTCCTGTCATGCCAGCAGGCAATGCAAGGCGGCTATAGTGACGTATTCCGGACAAATACTGACTAGCAAAACGGACCACTCACATCCACCTGTCTAAACATTCTACTCCAGAGCGTGAAGTCCCAGTGCATTTACAACATTTCGTTACCAAATGTTGTTTTCGTTTTGCCTATTTGTCTCTGTCTATTGTATGGAGAAAAGATGAGACAACAACTCTAACTACGTAACGTATTTTTGCCGTCTCATATTTTCTCCATACAATAGAGAGAGACAAATAGGCGAAACGAAAACAACATTTGGTAACGAAATGTGGTAGCAAAACTCCGACTTCGGGTACTGATTCCAAACAAAATGTGCCTATATAACTTTTGAAACTATCATGGTTTTTAGCACTATTTTTATGAAACAACGGGATATTAACAATGCATTACATTTTGTGAGTTTTGACTCCCGATATATCGGCACAGTTACATGCACCATGATCACGGTTGAACTGAAGCCCACGAGTAAAAGAAATGTTATTGGCAGACAAATTGATTTACCCTCTTTCGCATTCTTTAATTGCTTTCGACATTGCTTATGCCGAAATATCGGGAGTAAAATTCACAAAATTTAATCATGTTAAATACCCTTTTACAAAAATTAAATGTGTCTAGTTTCTATAACCTAGTTTGTTTCTTTTGTTTTCAATAACAACGATTTAACCAATTTTTCAGTTATAAAATAATAGTTCTCCAAACAGGTTTTTTTGTTAATTCAAAACAGCAGGGTGAACCACTTGCAGGTGAGGTTGGCTTGTAGCCCAGATACTTGTGCCCCCTTACATGAGACTTTTGCCCAGCTGTGGGACAGTAAAGGATAATAAAAAAAAAACAGACAATGTCGACACACCACCAAATCAATAGACAAAACTACCTACTCATTGTGTTCCGAGACTCAAACTTATAGCCTGCTTGAATTATGGTTTTAAGTTTTTTGTGTTTATGTTTATTCAATAAATGTTTTTCATTTCATGGTTCAGCCTGTAAGTTTCTCAATCAATATAAAAAAACAGATGAGGACAAAAACGGATAAACTAAATACTTATTGAGCCTAACCCTTTTTAAATTAACTCTTCTATTGTTAATTCCAGAACAAATTCCGTTGTCAGGGCTGTTGACACCCGTCAAGGTAAAAAACGAATTATTGAATGGAAAACGAAATGGCAAAGAAATACTAAAACCTTTCAGCAACTACAACCTACGCAGTTGCGACAATCCGGTCATGCAACTGGTTGTGTCTCAAGCGGTCACTTTAGCCAATCATTCAGACGTGGAGAACCAAGAAATACCACTACTCTTTGGAAAGAACATGAAGAAAACTAAAACAGACGAAGATGCGAAGAAAAGCAAAGAGAAAAGTAAAGAGGTGAAAAAAGAGACTAGCAGTAAAGAGGAGAACGATCAAGATACACCACAATTCTGTGTTACAAAACACGGTAACCCTATGATGATACTGGCGCAGCATAGGTACGCGCAAAGACCTATACAAAAACTGAAACAAGGGCATAAAACCTACGATCGCGCGCGTTGGGCTTGCACCAGTCAAGGCAGGCAGAAATGCAAGGCGGTTGTTTATACCAAAAACAATGTAATTGTAGAAGCGTACGCTAAACACACACACCCACCCGTACAGCTCACTTAATTAAATACATCGATTCCCACCGAGAACAGATATTAGTGTGGTGACCATAGATGGTTGTTCTCTGTCTGGGTGTTATATTTATTCTATGTGTGTTTTTACAAAAAAAATATGTAAAAGTATTATATCCGCTATCTGGTTTCCATAGTACAAGCTCTGTTTAGTTTGGGTCTAGATAATGTTGTGTGAATTGTCTGCCTATTTATAAGATTTTTTTATAAGAATCTTCCTGCCCGTTTCCTCTTTAATTCCCTTCTGTTAGCCGTCGGTTCTATTATCATCAATCTTTTCTACTTCTACTTACACATTCATCCAAATTCATACTTATCATCACGTGACTTTATAAAAGTAAACAAATGTTTTTTAGATTTTACTTTCTATTTATTGGTTTTAACTCTATATTAGACATTAGAACATACAAAAATAGGATAACTATAATTAAGACGAATAACTACTGTTTATTGGTTCGATGCCTGACATTTCTCTTTCACTTTCACTCATATAAGTGTCGGAATCATCCCTTGTAATCAATTAATTGTACATCAGTAACAACAAAACTTCAACAACAATCGGTTGTCTGTAAAGTCGGTTTGCTGACGACAGTTGAATGTGACAATACAGCTGTCCCCGCGGACGCATCGCTCACTCAAGTAGGAGAGAGACAGATGTCAAACGCTGCCGAACGCGGAGGCCGATTGTGCCTCTTTGTCGCTCGTTCCGCGCTCTCGCTTGCACTTCAAGCCTTAAATGGAACGCCTCAGAGCGAGGTAACGCCGCATGAGTCATGTTTTTTCGTGCGTGCAGCCGGCTCCATCAAATTATAAGACGTTGTCACGTCAAAAACCAAACTTTAAATTCAACGGATAGGAAGACGATAACCCGTATGATATGGTGTGGGCGACAAACATGCTAATCGTACTGACGCGACAGGGCGCTCGCGGGGCGATCAGCGATGTTCAAACTTAGCTTGGTGGAGGTGAATCTAAATTATATTCACTCCAATTTCTATAATGAGAAAATTATTTAAGGCAGTGCATAACTTAGCTTGGTGGAGGTGAATCTAAATTTTATTCACTCCAATTTCTATAATGAGAAAATTAAGATAAGTAGTATTTAAGGGTGAGCCTCATTAATTCTTTATGTTTTTTAATAGGGTTGCATGAAGTTTTGATTAAGATAAGTAACTACTTTGAGAGAGCACGCAAGCATAAATAGGTACAGAAGATCAAAAAGTTATTATTTTCTAGTGTGCTTTAAAAGCTACGTATATAGGTACAGCATAATAATGGTATTTGAGAATGTAAAATGTTCGCACAACGTTTTAAATAACTTTGAGTCTTGACCACACAAATAGCGCTCTCAGAAATTCGAACATACCGTTCGAAAGGTACAATCTCACACTAGGGAATCCTAGTCACTTGATAATAGTTCAAAGTTTTAGATAATTATTTGAAAATACATAATTACCAATGTGTTTTTTTGTATGTCGTATATTGTTTAAAGATTAATTTTATGACACTACCCACTGGAGTCGATTTGGCAACGCGGCCCGCTGTAAATTTTTTAGGATACGTAACTGTCGATTGAATTTGAACCCTATCTGTCCACACAATGAGTTGAATTATATAAGACAATATCCCTTCGGCCGAGTTCTGGCCAAATCGGAGCCAAATACGAGAACTCCATTCAATTTGCATGGATATAGGGTTAAAAATCAACCGACGGCACCGCCACGGCCCGGTCCCGGTCCGGTGTAGCCTGAATCAGTCTTTATGCTAATCATTTTGATAGTTTATCTAAGTAAATTAATTTATTTATCTGACGTGATCGTTTGTAGTTTGTTTTTCATTTAGAAACGCCTCGAATTATTTGTAAATAAATAACTGATTGTTTTCTAAAAGAGAAAAGTAAAACATACTACAATTTTTCTAATTTTCTTATTTTGATTTCAAAATCTACTACTGGACAACACAACACCTACTCCTGGACATAGGCCTCCCCAATACATTAGAAAAGCTACAATGAGCCTTCTTTATCGAGCCAGCATAACCCTAAACGAGTTTTCTTTCAGGAAATTATTGATAGAAATGAGGCAATCGCAGAGGGTAGAATACGTAGTATAGCGGCTGCTCGAGAAATAGAATAAAATCTAAATAACTAGTAGGTAGTAATAGTAGTTTTAGTAATAGTAGAGTTCTTTGTGAAGGACTCGCCCGGGGAAGTACTACCACCATGGTTAATTCTGCCCTGAAGCAGCATTGCCTGTGTTTCGGTTTGAAGGGTATGGGTGCCGGTGAAATTACTGGCATGTGAGGCTGAACATGTATGCCTCAAGTTGATGGACAGCAGGGAAGTGCATCGTAGGGCACGTTCCTGACGTGCGTGACGAGGCAATGCTTTGTTATGGTTACCACTTAACATCAGGTGGGCCATATTCTTCTTCCATCAGCTAGGTGTCTAAAAAAAAACATTGGGAACGACGCTATAATTAAACATTTTTTTAGTTCCAGAGTTCTACATTAATACAACACGAGGCAGTACTATAATGATGTTAGGAAACTACAGATATTCCTGTGGAGTAGCAGAAAGCAGTGAAAAGAGACAGCGCTGGACTTGCACGTCTCAAAGCAAAATGAAATGCAAAGCAAAAATTTGGACTCTCGACGGCAAAATTATTAAGCGTTATTTTGAACACACTCATCCACCCACCTCAAAAAGAAATTTGGTTCGAAAATTATGAATATGAAGCGCCCTATCTATTCTATTTTAATATTCCTCCAGTCACATCCATTAATATGACTTATATTCATTTAGTTTATATTTTCAGTAGATGTGTACTGCCGTCATACCAAGAAAGGTCTTAACTTACAGATTTGTCAAAAATGAGTTAGACACAGATTCGGAATCAGCAAATAAAATGCTACCTTATGGCTTCACTTATAAAGCTGTATCTCTAATGAATTCAAAGATACCCTAAAGATATTCGTCGTAACTACGTCAAAATTTTAGTCTTTTTTGTCTGGAAAGGCTTAATTTCAAAATTACGGCTTTTTGTTTAAGTATTCTCATCTTGCTTGTCTGTAAGGCTTATTCCCTGATTTAAGGCCTTTTAGATTGACACAACTTAAAATCACTTTATGTTCGCAACATGAAAAGCCTTAATTACCAAGATACCTCCAGTATCAGAATTCAAAAATCCACCGCACGAGCATATTTTTACGTGATTATGTATGTCTGAGATACGCTTTGAAAAACGTATAGGCTCTTCAATGTTTTACAAAAACGAGTTCTATACAGCTAGAATGCATGAACACGTACAAAAGACAGAACCAAGAGTAATAACGAGTGAGCGCAAAAATAATATCCTGCAAAAATTAGGCCAAATTGATGCCAGCAAACCGAAAATTATTTTGGGAAAATTTGCATACAAACAATGCTGCTGCAAACCTATTGGTAGATGGGTGAATCAACTTTTAAGGCACTCCTTTTGTGTCCCTGGCATTGAAATTGCAATAAAATCTGTATTTCATTTTAAAATATGGTTATTTTTATTTTAACATAAACTTAGATCCTTTGCTAACACGCTAGTTTAATCGTTTTATAAAGGTTTAAGAAAAAAAATGATATTTTTATGGTAACTCAGCAGAGCTTATGCACTATCCATACAAAAAATATGTGTCCCCACGCCTAGGCGTCAATACAATGAAAGACTTTTCTTAAAAAAATTGTATGAATGCACAGGATTTTCACACAATATTATAATTCACAATGAGATACACTTACATATAAAGTTAACATTTATAAAAGTTTGGCTTAAATTAATATTTTACATGCACCTAAACTTTTGTCCTGAACTTTGATCAAAACATCAGCTCCACAGAGTTACTGATAAAAATTTATGACCGTTATCAAGAGATGGCGCCTAGCTTGATGTCATCTAAGGCGATTATTGTCTAATATTTTATTGGTATGATCCGATAAGCCCTACCACACATTACCCGCCCCTGAGTCTGCGGTAAGCTCTCAGCTGGTGTGCGTGGGTTTATTGTCGTTCTACAGCGTAACGGCGGGAATCTTGGTAAGTTTTTAAAAGATTTGAATTTTATAATGTCAGTATGCTGCCTATCATGTCTGATTTCAAGGTCATGACAAAAGATTTGGTGATTTTTGGTTGTGGTATTAATTATGATATTTTTTATTGAAATTTTCTCTAGCGTTACTGATAACGCCGGATAAATTTTCTCTTGAGTTACCGGTAACGCCAGAGAATGTAAGGCAAATTAACATTGCGAGTTGGCATTAATGTGGATAGTGGGATGGATGGATGGTGTGGATGTTAATCTGCGTCTAACTTGGGTTTCTAAGATATTATTAATATAGTTTAATTGTTCAAGGTTTGTGCAACATAATTCAAAATGCCACTAAGTGCAGAAGAAAAACGCTATATAGAAAGCCTAAAAAATAGTAGAGAAAAGTATGAAGAAGAGAAGAAAAAACACTGAGTTTGGAATCATAAAACAAAGAGATTTAACTCCTAAAGAAAAACATAATGCGAATTTGATATGGAAGCTACGAAAACGACACTCGAGATTGTTGCCCTGACTCGCCTAGAACAGACTCCGGATAAGATAATTTGGAAGAATTGAATGGAACTCCACCAGCAACGCCTCCGCGAGATCCTCCACGAGCTAAGGATACGTCACTGCAAGCAAGATACCCACCGCTGCGATCAAGAAACCTAACGGCACGGTCAAGAGACCCATCACCAAAATCAAGCGACCAAGCACCACGATCAAGAACCTTATCATCACTTCGTGCAACAGATACACAACCATGAGTACTAGCTACGCCACCAAGGGCTAGTGCTCTTCCACTCCACATATCTTAAGCAGAAGCAGGGCGGAAGAAAGTTAAAACGAACAGGTCACGGGTGAGTAGAGAAAACGCAAAACTTAAGCAAGATAATGAGAATTTGAGACGAAAGTATGAGAAATTTAAGAAAAGATAATCAAAGACGAATTGACTGCGAAATTAACGATACTGAAAAAACGGAAGATCTGAGGCCCAAAGTTCTGAGCAGTGCTATAAATAAAACATTAAAAAAAAAACAAAATCTAGAAAAGAACGAGAGGTAATAAAGAAGATTTTCTCAACTGTAGAAATAAAAGATTCACGAATGAAGAAAAATATACTTATGGAGACATTAGGCATTGACAAAATTCTTAGAAAAAAAGACTATACAAATAAAAAAACTATTTTAAAGAAGAAAATAAAAGATTTTTATCTGAGAGATGACATTTCACGTACTAAGGCTGGCAAAACGAAACGCTCACAATAACAGGAGTGAAGGAACAAAAAAGGTTTATGCTGGATTAGATGAAAAATCTGTTCCAAAACTTTGTAAAAGAGAATCCTGAACTTCGTTGCTCTTACGAGAAACAAGCATTTTTATGTCAAAAATATGTAATTAGTGTGAGGCACACTGATACATAAGGAAAATATAAAGTATACAACCACTTGGACAGAATGGGTTAGAAAAGAACAATATATAAATGTATAAAAGATGAAAAAAAAAATCGGTTGTCTGTAAAGTCGGTTTACTGACGATAGTTGAACGTGATAACGTCATAAGAAAATACTCGCGGACTCGCGGACTTGCGGACTCGCGGACTCGGACTCGGACTCGGACTCGGACTCGGACTCGAACTCTCGGACCTGGACCCGGAACCCGACCGAACCCTTACCCTTATTTACCCTTACCCTCATTTACCCTTACCCAATACCCGACCCGGGCTCGGGCTCAGGTAAATGGAACGACGAAACGACGTAACGACGCTTGAGTCATGTTTTTTCGTGCGTGCAGCCGGCTCTATCGATTTATAAGACGTTATCACGTCAAAAAAAATGAAAGCTATAAAAAATGTGAAAGAAGACTAAACTGAAGAAACATTTCCAGATGTGATTACAGATCGTGTGTAAAACATCAATTCCGTTGTCGTCCAAGCACTTGATCACCTCCACCATAATCTGGTCAGGCGCCTTCTTATCTTTGAGTCGTTTAATGGCAGTCTCAATCTCTACGTGCAGGGTTGAGGGTTCCTGTTCTAATAAGAGCCAGTCAAAAAACGGAGAGTCAGTTACGGGAAGTGCCTGGATATACAGCTGTTCACAGTACTCACGCCATCTATTTTCTATGGCTTCCAGGTCGTGGATTGGGGTCACATATTTTGTATCAACGTAAAATTCGTATCTAACTAGCGTCTTATTTTCTTTATCTGACTATAGAAATCTATGCTTGATTGCTTGTATCTGATTTTATACCTGGGGCCTAATTCTCGGGCCGATCTCGATCATTTTGCAATTTTATTTTATTGCTTCTTTTTGAAGAGAGAATGGCAGATTTCCTTGAGTAATTCATCAACGACATCGTCGTAAAAGCCTCGACAGCTACGATGTACGGAAAACGGTGAAAAAGTGCGGAGTTGTGAAAAGAAGCAATAAAATAAAATTGCAAAATGATCGAGATCGGCCCGAGAATTAGGCCCCTGATGTGATGATCATATAATTTAATACCTACTTAATCAAAGACTTGGTTCTTCATTTTCAGTGATTTTAATTTAAAATACCAGCCTTAAAAACTTTGTTTAGGTTAGTTTCCTGGCGAGAAAAGTCATAACTGCACAATTACGGCTTTACATGCATGCCGTAATTACATTCTATGAAATTAGGCCTTTTAAGTGAAGTATTGCTTATTAAATATGATTTTTATGCTTAAATAAAAAAGAAAAAATAAGATAAGGAAGTGAACGAAACTAAAAATCAAAACGAAATAGGATTCAAAACAAAGACATTTTTTTTTTACGTATTTTAAAATAAAGTTCAATAACAAAAAACGTTAAGTAAATCGCCGGCCGTCATTTTGGACAAAACTTCGATTATCTCGAAATCAACTTTGACTAAGTTACGGCCTTTCTTAATATGAGGGCAGTGTAGTTCAATCGATCTTTCTTTCCTATACAGGGTTATTCATTATTAGCTGCAAATACTCAGGAATTAGGTTCAACAAATAAAATAAAAAATATTTATGAAATGATTTTTTAAAGTTTTGTTATGAAAATCCCGAGAAAATTGATAAAGAATATCCTTTGGAATCTTTTTTTTTTTTATTAATTTTATAGTGTTTACTACACTTAAGGAAATCACAAAGATTTTTATAATGTCCCAAAAGTTAAGAGCCGAGCGGGATTTGAACCCGCGACCTTCCCCTCGGTACGGGGCTGCGCTGACCACTGCGCCATCGGATCCTAATCACACTCGACGAATAACTCTTAGGGACTGTTCGGCACTAACGCGACCGTGGCTCCGTCTACAGTTTTGACGTTATAGTCAACTAATCTGCTCGATAAAATTGTCTTGTTCTGTCAAAATTGTAGATGGAGCCACGGTCGCGTTAGTGCCGAACAGTCCCTAAGAGTTATTCGTCGAGTGTGATTAGGATCCGATGGCGCAGTGGTCAGCGCAGCCCCGTACCGAGGGGAAGGTCGCGGGTTCAAATCCCGCTCGGCTCTTAACTTTTGGGACATTATAAAAATCCTTTGGAATCATTGGCGACTGACCTATTTTGACCTTTGATCCGCACCCGCGCGCCGTGAGCGACACTCTGCGTTCAGTCACCGCCTGGGTGGGTCATCGTCCTGTTCTCCATAGCCGTTAAGAAATTAATAAAAATAAAATTTTGATACAAAGAATTAAATTGATTCGGCCAAACAAATATTCACGACCCAAAAATTAGGCTCTGTCAGTTTGTGTAGCTAATAATGAATAACCCTGTATAATGTATTTATATTCTGAGTAGAAGTTTGACTGTTTTATTTTATTTCTTAATAAGTAAACATTCTAGTCGTACCTTGTGTTCCAATTTCAATGACACAATAATTTAAGAAATAAATGTTGAGTGTACAAATAAATTCAACTAAAGGTGGGTTTTCCCATCCATAGTTTATTCAGTTGCATCATAAGGATGACTTTGAAACGTCGTATAGCTTAGTTTAAAGCTTGGTTCATGAGATTATTTGATTATTTTTTTTATTGTTTCTGAAAGCTCAATAAAATATTAAATATATATTTTAAATAAATGTTCTTTATAGCCATGCGGTCAAAGTCCGTAGTAACCGCTCGTTAGTTGAATATACGCGTCATCATCATCATCAACCTATATTAGTCCATTGCAGGACGTATGTAGGTCTCTCCCAAGACGCACCACTAAGCCCAGTTTTCGGCTCTTCTCCTCCAGTGTTTGCCAGCTACATTTCGCAGATCTTCGCACCACCTAGCCGGAGGGCGTCCTACACTACGCTTACCTAAACGCTGTCTCCACTCTAGTATTCGTTTGCTCCTAAGATTGTCTATTCTACGGCAACCATGACCAGCTGACTGCCACTTCACCTTACTAAACCTTTGAGCTATGTCGACTTCCTTAGTTCTCTGTCGGATAACCTAGTTCTGGATTTTATCTTTAGAGAGACTCCGAGCATAGCCCTCTCCATAGCTCGCTGATCGACTTTCAGCTATACTCAGACTAGTTAATATACTCGTATATTAATATGAAACATATTGTCTAGATGCAGAGTTTTATATTTCATCACGAGGCAGTACTATAATGGTGTTAGAAAACTACAGATATTCTTGTGGAGCACCACGCGGTGAAGGAAAAGAACGCTGGGTTTGCACGTCTCAACGCAGCAAGAAATGCAAAGCTACAATTTGGACTGTCGGGCACGAAATCGTTAAGCGTGGTTGTGAACATACGCACCCACCCACACTACAATATAAATGATTATTAATTGCGATAAATAATAAGATCAAGGCTAGCATCCGTCTTCATACGGCCGGGCTAGCTTAGTTGGTAGTAGCTCTGCCTTCTGAGCCGTAGGTCGTGGGTTCGATCCCCACCGAGAACAAATGATTGCGTGGTGAACATAAATGTATGTTCTCTGTCTGGGTGTTATATTGTATTCTAAGTATGTATTTACAAAAAAAAATGTATATGAGTACCAATATGTGTTTTGGATGCGTATGTGTATGTGATGTATCAACTATCTGGTTCCCATAGTACAAGCTCTGCCTAGTTTGGGGCTAGATAGTGTTGTGTGGATTGTCTATAATATTTATTTTTACTATATTTATCATAGGATTTAAACAATCCTCTCACCACACTGGAAATATTATGACGTTCACAATCCTCGTACTACCCTGGACATATAAATATGACATTCATATTAGCTTGCAAAGAAAAAATGTGTGTGTGTGAAATGTTAAATATAAATAAATATCATCGATTATGCCTGTTACATATTATAGTCTTGTTTTGACAAGAAATATGAAGAGATTTTGTAAAGATCTGACAGATATCTTTACTTTGAGATAGACCAAAAGTAGAATAAAAAACCTAAATAGCAGAGTATTTATGAAAGGATAATATGTTTGTAACATCTTTTGAAACCTAAATAGTAGAGTGTTTATCATATAACATCTTTTTTAGTTCCAGAGTTTTATACTTCATCACGGGGCAGTACTATAATGATGTTAGAAAACTACAGATATTCTTGTGGAGCACCACGCGGTGAAGGAAAACAACGCTGGGTTTGCACGTCTCAGCGCAGCAAGAAATGCAAAGCAACAATTTGGACTGTCGGGCACGAAATTGTTAAGCGTTGTTGTGAACATACGCACTCACCCACACTACAATGAAAATGATTATTAATTGCGAAAAATAATACGAGGCTAGCATCCGCCTTAATAGAATTTGAACAATCCTCTCACCACATTATCTAAATATATAAAACTCTTGCGTTACTGACTGACTGACTGACAATCAACGCTCAGCCTAAACCGTAAACCTATCCTAGAAGCATGAAACTTGGAGGGTATGTTTCTTTTATAGCAAAGAAGTGCACTAATAAAGGAAATTGGAAAATGATTTCCCTAAGCGGAGAAAAAGAGGAAAAACTTTTAAAAGAAAAATCAACGGGGCGTAACGGCAAAGGGGGCGAGCGAAGCCGCTGGCGTCCACTAGTAAATAATATGACGTTCACAATCATCACTACACTGGCCATATAAATATAACATTCATATTAGCTTGTGAAGAAAAAATGTGTTCAAAAATGTTAAATTTAAATAAAAAATCTATACATCATTGATTTGCTTGTTACATATTTAAGTCTGGTTTTGACAAGAAATATGAAGAGATTTTGTAAAGATATTTGATTCTGACATGAGATAAGATATGAGATATCTTTGCTCTTAGATAGAATAAGGTAGAATAAAAAAAACCTAAAGTATGACAGAGTATTATAAAAGGATATTAATGTTCGTAACATCTTTTTTAGTTCCAGAATTTTATATTTCATCACGGGGCAGTACTATAATGATGTTAGAAAACTACAGATATACTTGTGGACTTAAACAACGCGGTGAGGGAAAACAACGCTGGGCTTGTACGTCTCAATGCAGCAAAAAATGTAAAGCAACAGTTTGGACTGTCGGGGACCAAATTATTAAGCGTTGTTTTGATCACACGCACCTTCCCACACATCCGAAAAAAAATTGCGTGTTTCGGTCAGTTCAACCACGACACTAAATAAATATGACATTTATTTATTAAAGAAACGTGTGCTGAAGTATATATTTCATTTAAATTAAAAGCGTATTTTTTTAACAAGTTTGAAGAAGTGATTCATGTAATTTTAAACCACCTTAGAAATATACGCAAACCTACAAATAAAAGAATATGATATGCAGTTTTAAATATTTTCGTTAATTTTATAAGTTTAAAGTAGGGATAGAAATATTTAATCTGATGATGGACATAAATACTCTGTAAAACTATAGTAAAACTTGCCCTAAGGCATATAACTGTAAGAACCTGAACATCTCTATGTTCTTAAGTTGATGAACGCAGAGGAGTGCATCGTAGGGCACGTTCCTGACGTGCGTGACCTACAAGACAATGTTCTATTATAACAACATACATTGTCTCGTAGGTCTTGATTGGTTGGTCTTGATTGGTTGGTCTTGAGGTGATCAAGAGGGCAATACGCGTGTATAAACAAACAAATAAAAAATGTTTTAGAATACTTTTTTAGTTCCAGAGTTTTACTTTAATTCATCAAGGCGCAGTAAAATAATGATGCTAGAAAACTACAGATATTCTTGTGGAAAAGGACTCGCTGGAGGAAAAAGAAAACAACGCTGGACTTGCACGTCTCAAGGCACGAGGAATTGTAAGGCAACACTTTGGACTTTTGAGGACAAAATTGTTAGTGGTAACTTTGAACATACGCACCCATCCACCTCAACAAAAAAACATGATTCAAAAATAATATGAAAAAGCAGCGGCTGCCTGTGGCTTTGCCCGCGTGGTAGTATTTGCTTCCGTTATCGTTATTTTTTTGGAATACAATTTAGCCACAATCCATGTTTTTCCTTTAATCCAAATCGGTATTCATACGATTTGAACAGTCCTGCCATCACAATAGAAGTTATCTTTAGAAAAAGTTATATTCAGTAGCTTTTGTTGTTTACCAAACCGCCAGTTTATGGTACGAAAAAAAATCCCGGAAGAATAGTTGCATCCAAGTCCAAACAAGTCAGATTTAAATCTTCCCGTCAAAGACAGAAAATGATTCAATTTGTCGAATAGTGTTACAGTAAAACCTGCACTAAAACGTAGAAATATAAGAAAACTAAAACAAAGAGTATGATAGAAAATGTTTTTTTTAGTTCCAGAGTTCCACGTTAATTCGCGGGGCAGTATAATAATGATGTTAAGTAAATACAGATATTATTGTAGAAGAGCACGCAGTGAAGGAAAACAACGTTGGGCTTGTACGTCGCAAGGCAAGAAGAAATGTAAAGCAACCGTTTGGATTGTCGAAGGCAAAATTGTTGAGCGTTATTTTGAGCATACGCACCCACCCCCCGTTAAAGGAAGATTTGATTTGAAAACATAAAAAATAATAAAATCAACGCTTTCTTATGAATTCTGGCGCTAGTGTCAGAGATTTGAACGGTCCTACCATCACATTAGAAGTCATATTAGTTTATTCCATAAATGGAAAATACATTCATCAGGTGGGCCATATGCTTGTTCCATCAGCTAGTAGTATAAAAAAAAAATCGTCTTATAATATATTTTGTATTTTTATTAGTCAGTTTTTGAAACGAAAAGAAGTCGTAAGTTCTCCCCCCATTCCCTCCAGACATCTAAGTAAGTAGGTATGAACAATAAACAAAAACATAGAGTAAAGCAGACATTTGAAATCACTTTTTAGTTCCAGAGTTTTACGCTTCAACACGGGGCTGTACAATACTGATGTTAGAGGACTATAGATATTCTTGTGTAAATCCACGCGATGCAAGAGTGGTTCAACACTGGATATGCACGTCCCAAGGGGGAAGGAAGTGCAAAGCAGCGATTTGGATGTACAATCACCTTATTTTGAAACGAAATTCTAAACATACGCACCCACCACTTTATAAAAAGAAATCATATGTAAAATTATCAAACTAATATCATTCGCTGCTCCAATTTACAGCCGCATTGAAAGTTTCAATTATCAATTACTTCAAAACAAAAGAAATAGTCCGATTGTAAGCAGAGTTTACATTATAAAAACACAAAGAGTATAAATAAATATTGGTTCTATGCCAATGTTATAAAAAACTAAGTAGTGTTTAAGAATTTGTGCCTGATTTTCTTTAACTTTAACATAATAGAATAGCGTATTACTATGTACGTTATCTATCCGTAATATATCCTATACATAGCCAAATTTGACGTGGATTGGTTGTAAACAATTCAAATCAATTTAAAATTAAATTTTTGGTGTCAGGTTTAAGAAATAATTGTTTGCATACATAATTGTAGGCAAAACCTTAAATCGACGAGTAATGCAGAATCGGTGAAAAAAATAATTAAAAGAAAGTGATTTTTTGGCTAAGTGCTAGCTAGAGGTTTGTTTTCAAACATTCCACATCGAATTTGGTCATAGTATAGGCACATTGTTTAAGCTATTATAACAACGGACTTTAGCAGTCACCTCTGAAACAATTAACTAGCTAATAGTAAAAGTATTAGTTTTTATAATTGTTTATTTTCTATAATAGGTATCAATTCGTTCAGTTTGTTCTTTTGTTTCGTTTAGTTATAACTTTATTTGCCAAAGAGAGCAAGATTTTATTTTATACGGTGTACTGGGTACATAAGTACAATTTTTTTTTTGTACTTAAACATGCAACAAATTGGTTTTAAAATTGAATTAAAGCGAATTATTAAGTAAAATTAATGCCATACAAACTTGTTATCTTTAATAAAAATGTTGATTACGGAAATTGCTGGTTCATTGTTAGCATTTAAGTATCAGATTTTATATTTTTTCTGGCTAGATCTGTATAAATGTCCACCAAGTTATTTTTTTTATCAGAAAGTCGTTTGTTTATATTTTTTAACCGACTTCCTATCAAAAAGGAGAAGGTTCTCAATTCGGTTGTATTTTTTTTTTTTTTTTTATGTTTGTTACCGCATAACTTCGTCATTTGTGAGCCTATTTGAAAAAATATTTTTGTATCTGAAAGGTACTGCTTCCAGATTGGTCCCATTTTAATTTTATTAAAATCGGTGTTGCCATTTTTTTAAAATATTTTTTTAATGTTTGTAACTGCATGCCTCCGTCATTTATGAACCGATTCAGAAAATTATTTTTGTATTTAGAAGGTTATTCTTACGTCCACATTGTCCCAAAAAAAAATCATTAAATTAAATCGGTTTAGCCGTTTGGCAATGAAGTCGGTTTCTCTAGTTTTTTAAACTTATAATGATTTAGGCAAAACTTCGACAAAAAAAAGAAATAACGACAGGACATTATTGAAAATTCTTTATGTTATTTGCCTTCATTGTTTGACGATCACACAGTGGTTGTACAGTAGTTTGTTTGTTTTAATTGCAGTTCCTGTGTTTAGCACCACTAGAAAGGGTAACAAAATTATGATTCTGTCAAAATACAGATACACAAGCAGACATCTGGGCGACTATCAGGGCAAGTGGCGTTGGGTTTGCTCTTCCCAAGGCGCTCGAAAATGTCCAGCAGTTTTGTGGACGTGTGATGGTAAAATAATCAAAGCGAGCATACAACATACACATCCGCCTCCACCTCACGGCAGATGAAAAAAAATGTGGCCAAACACCTGCGCTTTTTTCATACATACTTTAACACCCCATATGAAATAGAGTTTCTAAGTTAATCAACAATAGTTTCTTTGTGAGTGCAAGTGAACATAAAGGCCTGCGCACACCTAGGTCGCTGGCGATAGCGATCAGTGAAACGCTGTCAAATATCGCTGTCAAATTTGACAGCGTTTCACTGATCGCTGACGCCAGCGACCTAGATGCACAGGCCTTAAAAACATGTCACCGCTTAAAATTGACTCAAATGCAGGCAGTTCGGCAGACGCACTAAGGTTCCCCACGGCCTAAAAATTTAGATAATCTAATCGTTGGTTGGCAATTTAAACCCAAACCTGACGCAAATAAGAGCTGAGCACACAGCAGTCAAAATGGTAGCAAAGTTCAAAATATCTGTCTGTAAAATGTCTGTTTAAGTCAAATATGTTGTGTTTCGAAGATCCCTATCATTGTAATAAATCCTAATCCTTATCAATGTAATATACCTTTCTTATTTTGATTTGAGTTGACTAAGGGCTTATTTTTTAATCAACAGAAATAAATATCCGTCAATGATAAATTGTATATCCATCTCATTTTTAGTCTTCTCAAAAACAAGGACTAACATTTTTTATTCGTGAAATAATAGTAGGTGAAAAATTTTATTAGATGTAGATGGAATAATTTAACCCTTAGCCTGTAAATTACACCTATGAATCTATTTGTAAAAGCTTAAATAGCATGACGTTCTAAAAATGTATTCCAAAATAACAAACATTAATTTTATACCTTTAATATAATTTATACTTTTAACACATTGTATTCTAAGCATATGTTTTTGGAAAAAAAAATGTATTTAAGTATTATATCAGTTATCTGGTTCCATAGTACAAGCTCTGCTTAGTTTGGGGCTAGATATTTATTAGATTTATTATTTATACCTTATCTGGGTTATGCTTGCTTTGGGTGTGCTATTCACGCGCTGGCTATGACGCTGGTATTTGAGCTATCGGGCGGATCTAACTTGGATTGGTTATTATTTTTTTAAACATATAAGCACAAAGCGAGTGAGCATAGCAAGCGTCTCACCGCCAAAGTAAGCATGGGTTCATCACGCTCAATTATAAATATAATTATTTGTGTGGAATAATATATAGTAATTTCAAAGTGTTGTGTGTGTCAAATGTAGAATGGTATTGTAATCAATATAATAGTAACGTCAATGTTATTATAGTTGCAGCTGCATAGAATTGAAATCAAATCAGTTCAACTTTATTAACTTTTAGTCTATTTACAGAAATCACTGCAGTTCCACTTTCCAAAAGTGATATTGTTACCGTTATCGCATCACGACGAGGTAGAGAATACGCACTTCACAATGGTCATCAATATCACATGAAACAGATCATCAGGGATGGAAACATATCATGGAGTTGCGCTAATAGACAACGTCAGTCATGTCCTGCTACGGCAATCACTAAAGGTGGTAGAATGGTAACTCTTTTGAAGAACCATGTTTGTACTCCGGATCATGTAAAGAACAAACGTCTGGAGATTGTGCATGGATGGGTAAAAGCAGCTGATCCATTCATAACAACCTTAGATGAAGTATATAACAATATTGTTACTGAGTTCAATGAATCTGATTGGGAATTAGGTAAATTGCCTACTAGGAAACAAGTGTCTGTGCTGATGAAGAATCATAAAAAAGACTTGCAATCACTTTGGTAAACTGTATATATAACTATTGATTATACATAAATAACTATTAGAATTATACATCAGTATTATAACATTTTCACATTAGCATCGTATACATTCGCTGTGAACGCGCATGGATGAGGCCTACACCCATCTTACGGTGCCCAACGGTGGTAGTATGTAAGTTATTTAAGTTTTACATATAAAATAGGATAGCTGTTAGAAATAAATGGCTCATTTACCTATTTAAATACCATCGCAGCATTTTTCATTGTAAAAGAAGCAGTGTTTTGAAATAGTTTTTAAATTACAAATTGGAACTCATTTTATAACCACAGTTCCATAATAGTTCGGGCCAAAGCTAGTGTAAAATATAATTATTATTGTTAATATATTCGTGTTGTAAAAACACCATAATACTTAGTAGATACCAGTGATATTTATATATTTATTTGTATACCGCCACAAAGAATCGATATGAGTCCAAGTAATTTTGTTGACAGTTCTTCTAAGTTGCTTGAAACTTATGATTTCGTCTCATCAACATGGGTGTTTTTATATTGATCTACACTCTCTTCTTAAATTTAAGAGCTTTATTGTCGGGGTTTTGATGCAGTTTTGTCCAATTAAGTCTTTTGAATGCGGCCTTCCAATTAACTTCCTGATACGACACGACAGGTAATTTTATTTAATCTGGCTCACGTAACTTGTTCTTAGCCTTTTTCTTTCCCTTTTTCTTTCAATCTTTCCTTCAATTATGTTCTTTAGTAGCTGTCATGTCGTATAAGATTTCCAAACATTTCCTCTTCAGTTTTGTATCATCTGAAGTATACTATTAATCAAATATTCGTAAACAATAAATATAACCGCTACCAAATAGTAACTAATAATGTTCTTCATACTTTCATCATGAAAATTAAAATATTCTTGTCAGTTTATAACGAGTTGGGTAGGTTTGTTTGTACACAATCATGTCATCATGCTAATTAATAAATAGAGTGAAAATGTTAAGCTTTATTTGTTTGTAAAAGGAAGAACAAACATTTACAATGATTATTTATTTACAGGTGATCAAAACAACATTGAAACAACTAATGTTGTCGAAATTGAAATCAATGATGAAAAAAGTACCATAGTGGAACTTATAAAAACACACCGAGGCGGCACATGTGCACTGTACGAAGGTCATCGATATCATTATAGAAAAACATTGAAAAACAGAAAAATTATCTGGTATTGCGTCTGTGCCCATACTAAGAAGTGTAAAGGTTCTTTGCAGACTTATGATGGTAGAGCCATCAAAGTAAACGAGCATGTATGTGAACCAAACTATATCGAAAACGAAAAGTTGATAATTTTTCATCGTCGCCTAGATGAGATCGATCCTAGGGTAGCTTCTGCGTCTGTTCTACACAAACAAATAATTCAAGAGTATAAAGACTCCTGCTTAGATGTAGACGGTACTGATAGCAGCACGCCTTCAAAAAGGCAAGTGTGGAGAATGTTGAACAAATGTAAGAAAACGTAATAAATAAAATTAGCTCCTTAAATTAGCTTAAAATCTTTCTCGACATAATTCTTATTTATCGACTTCTTATTCTTTTTCTTGTCTTTTTATATGTTCTTCCGATCCAGCGTGGTGAAATGTTTTTGAGTGTGCCTCAGAGAGCACTAATATTACCCGTTTATGTAGACTATTATTTTAATTTATTTTAATATGAATGTTAAAGTTGACTGGCCTCTCAGCTCAGTTGGTAGTAGCTCTGCCTTCTGCGCCGTAGGTCGTGGGTTCGATCCCCACCGAGAACAAATATTTGTGTGGTGAACATAAATGTTTGTTCTCTGTCTGGGTGTTATATTGTATTCTAAGTATGTATTTACAAAAAAAATGTATTCAAGTATTATATCAGCTATCCGGTTCCCATATTACAAGCTCTGCTTAGTTTGGGGCTGGGTAGTGTTGTGTGAATTGTCCACAATATTTATTATTATTATTAAAGTTGTTTTAGAAAATGAAACGTGGTTTTGATGAGAACGTCTGTGCTACACAGCATAATTTTTTATTGTGAGAGAACTTTTAGCAACAGCTTTACAGAAAATGTATGCTTAGCAAATGAAAATGTATGTTATGTATGTAATTATGTTTCTGTATTTATAGATAGATACAACTAAGTGTTTTAAATTTAGTGTTTAAAGCAAATTTAATATCATAAACTAATAAAACCATTTTTTTTGTTTTCTGTAGCTTTATCAGATTAAACTATATACATATTGTATGTAAAAGTAATGAAGTTTATTGGTGATGCTAATAAAACTATTTCTCATTGTAACGTGTTGTGTATAGGTTTTTTTGAACACCATTTGTATGTTTGTAAAAGGAAGGACAGACCACTACAATGGTTATTTATTTACAGGTGATCATAGCAACATTAAAACAACTAATGTTGTCGAAATTGAAATCAATAACAAAAAAAGTACCATAGTGGAACTTTTAAAAACACACCGAGGCGGCACATGTGCACTGTACGACGGTCATCGATATCATTTTAAGAAAACATTAAAAAATGGTAAAATGTTCTGGTATTGCGTTTGTGCCCGAACTAAGAAATGTAACGGTTCTATGCAGACCAGTGATGGTAGAGCCATCAAAGTAAACAAGCATGTATGTGAACCAAACTATATTGAAAACGAAAAGTTGTTAATCTTTCATCGTCGTTTAGCTGAGATCGATCCTAGGGTAGCTTCGGCGTCTGTTCTACACAAACAAATAATTCAAGAGTATAAAGACTCCTGTTTAGATTTAGATGGCACTGATAGCAGCATGCCTTCAAAAAAACAAGTGTGGAGAATGTTGAACAAATGTAAGAAATCGTAGTAAATAAAAACAGCTCCCAAAATCTTTTTTGGCATAAATGTATTTTCTTATTTGTCGACTTCTTGTCGCGTAAGAACTGATGAGTTCTTTCGATCCACGGTGGTGAAAGGATTTTGAGTGTGCCTCTCAGAGAGTACTAATATTATATTACCCGTTTATATAGGCTGGCACTTTTAAAACGTTATTATAGACTTTTTCAATATGCTATTTCGGTTTTTGTAAATAATGTAATCTTGATAAATAGAAATAAATAATCAGTTAAGGTTTGCAATAAATATGCACTTCAGGTAATAACGTCTACTTTAAAAAAACCTAAATCTACCTTTATGAGATCCAGATGCCTGTAATAATACTTTTAATGGTGATAGCAATAGTAATGGGAAACAAAACTTTGATGAGTATATCATTAAAAGGTGATCCCTCAAAGACTAAACGTAAAAACATTAAATCAAAGTCTTAATTTACATTACTACTGTGTTCGTTACTAAAATAAAATCATTTGCACCTAGAATCACTGCAGTTTATACTTCTAAATGTACCGTTTATTTTATTCTTATTAATTTGAATTATATACCAACGCTGTTTCATTTTAATATGTAAAAATCGCTTTGCAAATGCTTATAAGTCTTAATAATTTTCAGATTCATTTGCAGCTTCAGGAGGTGGAAGAAATGAGGGTAAAATTATTATGTTAAGTAATAAACGGGGGACAAAAAGCGCATTCCACAAGGGATACCGGTATTTTGTTTCACAAATAAGTAAGCGAAATAGGCACGGAACGGTGGTTTGGCGCTGCGCGAATCGCTCAGTGTTTTGTTACGCCATTATAGAAACAAAAGATGGTACAGTTATTAGAGCGAGCAACACCCACGTTTGTAATCGAAACTCCTAAGAATATTAAAATTCTGCCTTCCCATACGGTATTTATGTACTCCGTGCATGCTTTGTAAAGCTGGATACGGATTACAACAATATTTTATTTGTAATTGTGTATTGTAGGCTTGATGTCCTGTTTAGAAATAACTTTAAACCTTTTTTTTTGTATAGTAGCTAAAAAGACAACTCCCAAATACTTGAGGCACGTGCAGGTAAAGCCACTTCCATCAAACCTATGAAATAACATTGTTATGTTTGGTATTTTATCGACTTTACGAGGTTTTTTTTATAAAATATAATTATGTTCATTTTGCAATAGATTGTGTGTTGTGTTGTAAAGAAAAGAGGATATAGCCAGACAGTTAATAGTACATTGTTACCTGAGTGTTGAAAGTCACGTTTTTTGAGTCCCGAGACGGGTTTGGCGCCAGAGCGTTAGCGAGGGCGCCAATGGAGCTTGAGGGAGTCAAAAGACTTTCACCCGAGGTAAACACTGTGCACATTACGAATACAAGGAAAGTAAAAATAAAAACATGAACGAAAAATTAGTGAAAATGAAGATTGAATTGCCGCCTTCCCGGTTTTTTTTTTCTTTTTCTCTGGCGGGCCTTCGGCTTCGGCTCGCCAGCATTATTCAGCCATTATTTTCATTTTCATAATTTAAATCTATGTTATTTTAAATAAATAGTTGAAGCTATACACTAATCAAGTAATTTAGAAGATATATTATTTATTTAATACTATCTTTATGTTATTTAAATTTAAATATTACATTGCGCTCTAATTAGACTTTTTAAACTTCTTACCGTTGTAATGGGTTTCCAACCTACTTGCTGAATAAAAAGTTGGAATTTGGTTGAACAACCTCCTTGCAGTTAGAAAGACTTTAGAAAGTTGGAACATGGTTGAATAAAATAGAACTTGTTTTTTTTTATAATTTGACAGCTGTCAGTAGAAAGCGATTCTCCCTAGGGCTGAAAGTTTTACTTTCAATTAGGCCCCTCAGGCAACTTCAGTTCTACTTTCAGAGTATGAGTAATGAAAAACTTATTTCGTTACTAGAATCATGGTTGTTTTCAGTTTTCGGGAATAGTTTTACACTCAGTTTAACTTTTAAATAATGCATTTTATTACAGAATTTCCCGAAGGAAGATGTACAAATCATGTTTTCCAACGTAGCAACAAAAAAAGACGTTGCGTGGGTTGTTACGATAAATTACGACGTACATTCAACAGCACTGACGCTTCTAAAAAAGCCAAAAGAATTATTACCATTTGCGCGCAATGCAAACAATCAATGTGCTTACCATGTTTTAATGAAAAACACTTATATTAAAACTTTTTCAATCGACGAGATATTATTTATTCCCATCACTACTTTACTACAATATTGAACTATCTTCGGTTGCGGTAAGAGATACAATCGATACCTATTTTTTTTTTGTATTTGTAGTTTATTCTTATGTAACAACTGCGTGCGAACCTAGCAAAATGTAGAGCAATAGCCTGTCTTGACCCACAAAAACTTCAAAATATTATGTCATTGGTTTTTTGGAAGATATTAATTATTTTCAAAACTGTATTTTTAGGAGACTGATTAAGTCTCAAACGCAGAGGGTTAGTTCCGAGATCTTTTAGGTCTCCAAAGCACCAGCTGAAAGTTTTTTGAAAATGATGGCGCAGTGAACGTGTTTAAATAATACATAAAAAAGCGTGTGATCAGAAATAAAGTTTTATAAGTGAATACTTACTACATAATTCGATACAAAAATAAAAAAAACTAACAAAGCTAAAAAAACACTAAATCAAAGAAATAAATTAAATGTAAGTAAGTAGAGTAGGTAAGTTATTTAATAAGGAAGTTCATTCCGTATTGTTAAAAAAATATGTAAACCATCTAATTAGTTATTATTGTCATTAAAAATTAGATCTTAACCGCTAGATTGCGAGTTTAATTAATTTTAGGTTTTTAAATAAAGAGCTCAAACTAAAATCAACGCAGTTAGTCTTAGGGTCAATTCACACCGAGACGCGACGCGACGCGACGATACTCAAAAGCCTCGAGGCGCAGTGCTGCGTGGTGCAACGTAATCTGAATTCTCACAATGTAATGTGTATCTTATCGTGTAGTGAATAATGTATATTCTGAGTCGCTCTATGAAAAATGTGCGTGCAGCGTCGCGCCGCGTCGCGTCTCGGTGTGAACTGACCCTTAATGTGTTATTAATTATTTTGTAAAAAAGAAACGTGGTTTTGAAGAGAGATTCTGTACTACACATCATAGATTGTTGTTGAGAGAGTAAATGAAGCAAAAGCTTCAGTGCAGCATATTTATGCTTAGTTATGTTATGTCTTATAATTGATAGATATAGATTATTGAATTTAAAACAAAGTGAATATAATAAACTAATTAAACCAACAATAACGTTGTTTTGCTACAGCATTATCAGATAAAACGATTTATGTATATCTAAAAGTTATAATGCTTATTGATGACTCTAATAAAACTATTTCTTATTTATTTACAGCCTCGCTGCAAGTAGAAGCACAGCAAGATGGCCTCGGTAAACTTACGGTAATAAGAAATAAACGTGGTTCATTCACTGCACTTCACGGCGGATACCAATATTCTAATAGACGGATCAATGCTTATGGAACGGGAACTTGGCGCTTCGTGAATCATTTAAAGCATTGTTATGTTATCATAGAATCAAAGGGTGATACAGTAATCAGAGCGAGCAACACTCACGTTTGTAAACGAAACACCTAAAAATATTAAAGTTCTTCGTGCCTTCTCATACGGTTTTTTATGTATTATGTGCATTATTTAAACTATTACACGGGTACTTGCGTATATTACCTTATTTTATTTATTTTCCCGGACGTTTCGGCTATGTTGCAATAGCCGTGGTCACGGGCAGACTAGATTATACCCGTGTAATAGTTTAAATATGTTTTTCATTGCTCATACTCTGAAAGTAGGTCTGAAGTTGCCTGAGGGGCCTAATTGAAAGTAATACTTTCAGCCCTAGGGAGAATCGCTTTCTACTGACAGCTGTCAAATTATAAAAAAAACAAGTTCTATTTTATTCAACCATGTTCCAACTTTCTAAACTGCAAGGAATTTGGTTCAACCTGAACCAAATTCCAACTTTTTATTCAGCAAGTAGGTTGGAAACATATTACAACGGTAAGAAGTTTAAAAACTCTAATTTGAGCGCAATGTAAAATTTAAATAACATAAAATAAAGATAGTATTAAATAAATAATATATCTTCTAAATTACTTGATTAATATATACCTTCAACTATTTATTTAAAATAACATAGATTTTTTAAATTATGAAAATGAAAATAATGGCTGAATAATGCTGGCGAGCCGTAGCCGAAGGCCCGCCAGAGAAAAAGAAAAAAAAAACCGGGAAGGCGGCAATTCAATCTTCATTTTCACAAATTTTTCATTCATGTTTTTATTTTTACTTTCCTTGTATTCGTAATGAAAAGCACAGTGTTACCTCGGGTGAAAGTCTTTTAAGTCCCTCAAGCTCCATTGGCGCCCTCGCCAACGCTCTGGCGCCAAACCCGTCTCGGGACTCAAAAAACGTGACTTTCAACACTCGGGTAACAATGTACTATTATGATCGCGAAAAATTAAAAAATACTATGTGCATGCTTTGCAAAGTTGATAAAACTATTTATTATTTATTTACAGCGCCACTACAAGTAGAAGCAAAGCAAGATGGCCTCGGTAAACTTATCATAATAAAAAATAAACGTGGTTCATTGACCGTATTCCACGATGGATACCAATATTCTAATAGACGGATGAATGCTTATGGAACGGGAACTTGGCGCTGCGTGAATCGCTTAAAGTTTTGTTATGCTATCATAGAATCAAGGGGTGATACAGTAATCAGAGCGAGTAACACTCACGTTTGTAAACGAAACTCCTAAGAATATTAAAATTCTTCCTTCCCATACGGTTTTATGTACTCCGTGCATGCTCTGTATCGTCGTTATCCATATGAAACAATCCAAGGTGGATTTGTTTCATACGGATTACGATGATATTTAATTTGTTATTGTATACCTGTAATTAATTTGTAATTGGTTTGATGTTTTGTTTAGAAATAACTTTAAAACGAGTGTAGTAACAAAATGACTACTCCCGAATACTTGAGGCACGTGCAGGTAGAGCCACCGCCATCAACCTATGAAATAACATATGTTTGGTATTTTATCGACTTTACGAGGTTCTTTTATAAAATATATTATGTTCATTTTGCAATGGATTGTATGTTGCGTTGTGAAGAAAACAGGATAAAGCAAGACAATTAAAAAAAAACGTGTTTTTTGTTGAATCATGTTTTTTTCAGTTTTCGGGAATAGTCTTACCACTCAGTTAGTTTAACTTTTAAAATTATGGTAATAGTAATTACTAGGTTAAATATAACACAAATTAGATAATATCTGTAGTCCCTAGTTTTGTTTTTGTTTTATTTGAGAAACAGATAGTACAACAATAACTATAGCTTATAAATTTAAAATAATGCATAAACCGGTGAAGTTCCCACTGTTAAATAATACATAAAACGCGTGTGAACAGAAATAAAGTTATATAAGACAGAATTTGCTAAAAAAAAAAATGCTACAAAAAAAACTTAGAATTAAATTTAATGTAAGTAGAAAAGATAAGTTGTTTAATAAGGAACTTTATTTTATGCAAAAAAAAATTACTATCTAATTAGTTATTATTGTCATAAAAAACTAGATATTAACCTAGATTGCGAGTTTCATTGCCTTTCGATTTTTTTAATTTAGAGCTCAAACGAAATTTAACGCAGGTAGTCTTAATTTATTGAGAGAGAAAATTAAGCAACAGCTTCAGTGCAGCATATTTATGCTTATGTATTATAATTGATGGATACAGCTTAGTGATTTTCACATAAAACAGATAAAACGGTTTATGTATCTAAAAGTAGTGATGCTAATAGCAATATTTCATATTTATTTACAGCGCCGCTACAAGTAGAAGCAAAGCAAGATGGCCTCGGTAAACTTATCATAATAAAAAGTAAACGTGGTTCATTGACCGCATTCTACGACGGATACCAATATTTTAATAGACGGATCAATGCTCATGGAACGGGAACTTGGCGCTGCGTGAATCGCTTAAAGTTTTGTTATGCTATCATAGAATCAAGGGGTGATACAGTAATCAGAGCGAGCAACACTCACGTTTGTAAACGAAACTCCTAAGAATATTAAAATTCTTCCTTCCCATACGGTTTTATGTACACCATGCATGCTCTGTATATATTTAATATATATAATTTGTAATTGTGTGTTGTAGGCTTGATGTCTTGTTTAACAATAACTTTAAAACGAGTGTAGTAACTAAAAAGACAACTCCCAAATACTTGAGCCACGTGCAGGTAGAGCCACCGCCATCAACCTATGAAATAACATTTCTATGTTTGGTATTTTATCGACTTTACGAGGTTTTTTTTTATAAAATATATATTATGTTCATTTCGCAATGGATTTTGTGTTGCGTTGTGAAGAAAACAGGATAAAGCAAGACAATAATAATTATAAGTTTAAAAAACTAGAGAAACCGACTTCATTGCCCAACGGCTAAACTGATTTTAATCAAATTTGTTTGGGACAATCTGGACTTAAGAATAACCTTCCAAATAAAAATATGGTTCATAAATGACGGAGGCATGCAGTTACAACCATTAAAAAAAAAAAAAAAGTGGCACCATCGATTTTAATAAAATTAAAATGGAACCAATCTGGAAGCAGTACCTTTCAGATAAAAAAATATTTTTTCAAATCGGCTCACAAATGACGAAGTTATGCGGTAACAGACATAAAAAAATAAAATAAAAAAAAACTAATTGAGAACCTCCTCCTTTTTCATTGGAAGTCGGTTAAAAACAATTCGTTACTAGAATTTTGTTTTTTTTTCAGTTTTCGGGAGTAGCCTTACTACACTCAGTTTAACTTTTAAAATAATGGTTTTTGTAATTACTAGGTTAAGTATAACATAAATTAGATAATATCTGTAGTCCCTAGTTTTGTTTTATTTGAGAAACAGACAGTACAACAATAACTATAGCTTATAAATTTAAATTAATGCTTAGACCGGTGAAGTTTCCATTATTAAATAATAAATAAAAAGCGTTTTAACAGAAATAAAGTTATATTAGTGACTACAACATAATTAGCTAAAAAAAAATGCTACAAAAAAAACTAAGAATTAAATTAAATGTAAGTAGAAAAGATAAGTTGTTTAATAAGGAACTTTATAGTTTATGCAAAAAAAAATGTACCATCTAATTAGTTATTATTATCATAAGAAAATATATATTAACCTAGATTGCGAGTTTCATTGACTTTCGATTAATTAATTTAGAGCTCAAACTGAATTCAACGCAAGTAGTCTTAATTAATCATTAAAGAAACGCGGTTTTGAAGAGAGATTCTGTACTACACATCATAGATTGTTAATGAGAGAGAAAATTAAGCAACAACTTCAGTGCAGCATATTTATGCTTATGTATTACAATTTATGGATACAGCTTAGTGAATTTCACATAAAACAGATAAAACGGTTTATGTATCTAAAAGTAATGAATTTATTGGTGATGCTAATAAAAATATTTCTTATTTATTTACAGCGCCGCTACAAGTAGAAGCAAAGCAAGATGGCCTCGGTAAACTTATCTTAATAAAAAATAAACGTGGTTCATTGACCGCATTCTACGACGGATTCCAATATTTTAATAGACGGAGCAAACCACATGGAACGGAAACTTGGCGCTGCGTGAACCGCTTAAAGTTTTGTTATGCTATCATAGAATCAAGGGGTGATACAGTAATCAGAGCGAGCAACACTCACGTTTGTGAACGAAACTCCTAAGAATATTAAAATTCTTCCTTCCCATACGGTTTTATGTACTCCGTGCATGCTCTGTATATATTTAATATATATAATTTGTAATTGTGTATTGTAGGCTTGATGTCTTGTTTAACAATAACTTTAAAACGAGTGTAGTAACTAAAAAAACAACTCCCGAATACTTGAGGCACGTTCAGGTAGAGCCACTGCCATCAACCTATGAAATAACATTTCTATGTTTGGTATTTTATCGACTTTACGAGGTTTTTTTTATAAAATACATTGTGTTCATTTTGCAATGGATTGTGTGTTGCGTTGTAAAGAAAACAGGATAAAGCAAGACAATAAAAAAAAATCGTAACTAGAATCATGTTTTTTTTCAGTTTTTGGGAGTAGTCTTACTACACTCAGTTACTTTAACTTTTAAAATTATGGTTTTAGTAATTACTAGGTTAAGTATAACATAAATTAGATAATATCTGTAGTCCCTATTTTTGTTTTTGTTTTTAATTGTTCTCAAATACAACAAACATAGCTTATAAATTTAAATTAATGCATAAACCGGTGAAGTTTCCACTATTAAATAATACATAAAAAATGTGTGAACAGAAATAAAGTTATAAAGAGGTTACAACATAAATTATTAAAAAAAATGCTACAAAAGAAAAACTTATAATTAAATTAAATATAAGTAGAGTAGATAAGTTACTTAATAAGGAACTTTATAGTTTATGCTGTATTGTTCAAAATATATATATATTTTTTATTTAGTTATTATTGTCATAAAAAATAGATATTAACCTAAATTGCGAGTTTCATTGACTTTAGATTTTTTAATTTAGAGCTCAAACTGAATTCGACGCAGGTAGTCTTTTAGTAGTCAGGTAGTATTATTTATTAAAGAAACGCGTTTTGAAGAGAGATTCTGTAGAAACCAATAAAGGCCTGCGCACACCTAGTTTGCTGGCGGTAGCGATCAGTGAAACGCTATCTAATATCGCTGTCAAATCTCAAATCTGATAGCGATATTTGACAGCGTTTCACTGATCGCTACCGCCAGCGAACTAGGTGTGCGCAGGCCTTAAGTCAAGTTGTAACAGACTGCATTGCAGAATTAGCAGCTCAATCGGTTGATATTATACCGTACTTGCTAACAGCTAACAACTTGAAGCTACGGTTGAAGAGATACCGATATTAAAACGAACTGATTAAATTATGGAGATGTAGACAGCTGAAATAAATAGGGGTCAAACTCCCTTCTTCTTGCTTCGGCTGCAGTTTTAAGATTTTATTTATTGAAATAAAGATATTTTTACCCTATGTTCAAGCCTCTGATTTTCTTTCTTAGGCATTTACGACAAGGATCTGCCGTAAGTACCTACCTACAGGTTTGAAACAATGTTCACTGTAATGCGAGTCTTTATTTTCACAATAAATTCCAGATCCCAAATTCATAACTAGCCGTCGGGGCTACCAGATGATCTGGTACGCGGGTCACCGTTTCAACAGACAATATGAACGTCGCACTCCTCACGAGGTGAAGACGAGGTGGCAATGCGGAAGGCACAACAAAGGCTGCAAAGCTTCTCTCATCACGTCTGATAACACTGTTCGCAAATTGAATATTATGCACAACCACTGATTTGCGTAGATCATTGATTCAAAAGATGTAATGCTGGAATTCTAAAATAAATTTGAAGTGATAGGTACTTGGTACTCAGTTATCTGAGGGGATTTAACATGGAAATGAAAGACCGCTGGTCGCAAGGTTGAATCATTAACAGACGGAAAAATGCACTGCTGGAATGCTATCTACTCGAAATTGAAACATTATATAATTTATTTTGCGTCAACTTAAAATAAATGTGTACAGTTCAAGTTAAATGTAATGACGGCAAAAAAGGTACACCACAGGTATCATAGTGGAATAACATTGGTACCCAAATTAGGACTTATTGCTTGTTACATTATACTTATGTTTCTGTCTGTATTTTCTATTTCTATTTTTAATTTTAGGACCAGTTGCTATAGTTTCCTTTATGTAGTGAAGTTTGTAAAATTCGGTATGATTATGTATCACATGTAACGTTAGGTGGATTGCATATTGGGTGCTGTTATTATACACCACTAGAGAGCACTGGTGGTCTAGTGGTAGTGGCCCCGCCTTCCGATCCGAAGGTCGTGGGTTCAAATCCACTCGTGTACCAATGAGTTTTTCTGTCGAAAAATTTATGTGCACTATGCCAGTACTCTCAAAACGGTGAAGGAAAACATCGTGAGGAAACCGGCGTGTTGTAGAACCTAAAAAAGTTCGAGCAACACGCGTCAAAGGTCACGCAAAAAGGGCCCATCAGCGGTCTACTTGCGGAAAAACCTGCCCGCACATCAAGTGCGAATCAAAACTTGCCGACTTATACACCACTATTTTGTAATTACCAAAAAAAAATGCCGATATTGGCTGCTGATACTGAACACATCCACGAAAAAAACAAATTAAGTCGTAAAAAAAAATTTCAATTACCACAATTTTTAGTCAAATATTGAGAAATGATTCAACAAGCAAAAATCATTTTATTCATAAACCCTAAATACCAAGCGGAACCGAACAGCGTAATTTTTTTTCTCTCCAGTACTACGTAACTAATATTATGTCCATTATTTTATGCAGGATTTCTGAAAATTTTAATATTTAATATTTTTGTCATTTTATCGAAACTAAAAATTCTGATTGCACATTCTTAATGTTCTACCCCTACTATATTACCATTTTTTTTTTTTTGGTAGTTACAAAATAGTGGTGTACTGTGTAATTAATTGTTAAGTTGAGAAGAAGTACCTACGTTTGATTTACATTATTACTTAATAGAGAACGTTTCCCGATTCTACTGACTTCTTTCTACTTCGCAAGAACTTGCGCGTGGCCATTAGGGAGCAGTCATTCGGTTCATTAGGGAGCATAATGGGACGGGTTATGGGTCCTTGGGGTGCATTACGATTATTCGATTCGATTACGAAAAAAGTAAGGCACTAATACCGTGATGGTAGTCTTAGTCGTATTAAAGATCTTTGTGAAGAGCTCGTCAGGGGAACACGTTGAAGATAACGTAAGTCAAATTTAATTGCTAGTGGACACTTAGTAAATTTATCATTCTTGTTTTCATCGATTATATTTTGTTACAGGCTACATTTTGTCGACCCCTTTAACACCAGCTCAAAAACAAAAACGCTATCGCGAGAGAATAAAATGTGATCCAGTAAAATATGCCTATCAAAAGCAAAAGGATTTTGAAAGGAAAAAGCGGTTAAGGAATTGACGGAAACCGAAAAAGATATGTGAAAAAGTAATTCTGGGTTTCTAAAAGATGAAAGTTAAAGTACCTTCTGACATATTTTTACCGAGAGCAAGTAGTCAACCCTTGGGCAATAATATTGTACTTTCTAGTGCCTCAAGTAGATGGACGCAGGGCAGTGCATCTTAAGAAACGTTCCTGACGTGCGTGACCTACGAGGCAAGCTTTATTATAGACGATGGTTACCACTTAACATCAGATGGGTTCATCGCTTGTTCCATCAGTTAGTTGAATAAAAAAAAACGAAAGGCCTGCGCACATCTAGGCGATGGCGATGGCGATCAGCTGAAACGCTATCGAATTTAGCCCTCATATTTGACAGCTTTTCAGCATTCGCTTTTTATGCAAATGGATACGAGTAGCGACATCTAGTAGTGAATTTTCATAACTGTACAGGCAAAAAACGGTCAGCTTCCTATCACACACAACTTCAAAGTTTTTCAATAGATGGCGTTAGTAGTAGTAAAAGTAGTGAAATATGAGCTATGAATTTATTATAGTGCCATCTGTCGACGAAATAATTAGAACTGCGACATGTACCCACGCTAGCTAGCTTTTAAAATAAAGCTGTCAAGATGAATATGCTTTATTTATTGCAATTATGCAATCAACTCAAATTTATTGGTAAAATACAGATATTTTTTTTTAGGTTGGTGGTCTTTGTTTTTCCGTCACTATACAGCTAGGTAAGTATCTAGTTCCAAACTAGGCAAAGCAGTATTTAGTCATCATCATCAGCATCAAGTATTTTGCTGGACAAGGCTTCTCCTATACTTTTTCAGGAAGAACGATTCCGTGCCCCCTTCACCCATCAGTTTCCCGATCTTTAGCTACGTCGTCGCTATATCTACTATAGTATTACTCACCTTTTCTACTTACCGTGTATCTTTAAGGTCCAGTATTCATCACCTCCAACCGCGGTTTCCAAATGGTCCAATACAACGGTTACCGATACAACCGGCACCGGTGCACTCAGCAGTCCAGTCGACACGCAGTCAAAACCAGGTGGCAATGCAATGCGCACTCTAGAGGCTGCACGGCGTTCATGTACTCAATCGGCAACAAGTTTTACAAAATCAGTGACCATCATAATAACCACTGGTGAACCTCATCATGCAGGGTTGCCAGATGGAAAATTGAAAAGTCCGGAGAAAAAGCCCGATTCCCACTGAAAAGACCAGCCGGTCTACTCTTGAACGCGACTCCGATCCCAATCTTAAGTTTTGACGGAATTTTGACAGAAATCCTACAGGTTTTCTGTCAGAATTCCGTCAAAACTTAAAATTGGGATCGGAATCGCGTTCAAGAGTAGACCAGCTTCTTCTACTTTCGTATCGATATTACATTCATTAAAGCCACTTCGACCAGTAGGTGGCTAGTAGACCAGCCGACGTTTTGTCGTAATTGACAAACGTAATTTACAACTTGAAAAAAGTATCTCCGTAAATGAAATACGATAGTATTCGAATAAAGGTTTAATAGATTACTTATGCCCGCATTCAAAAACTGAGCTCGAGTCTGATTTTATAACAGTTCTCCATTGAAAAGTGTTAAAAATATGTGTTGATGTTTTACGATAAATACCTTACATAAAGACAGATCTGAAAATCCACATTATTTTGTTAAACATTCTAAAAACCCTGAGGATTCCAAAATCCGACCGCAATCCCAAAAAGAGCCTAAACATTCTGTGATCTCCCAGTTTTTAGGCTTGTTTTATGATATGGTAACCTTAATCATGTTATTATTGTACACTCCCAACCTTTGACCTCTCACGTTGCCCTGTTGTGGCGGTATGCATCAGAACTAACGTAGACTCCTATGCTAGGCACGGTGACTTACATGCCTATCTCACCCGCATCAAACACAAACTGGCGATACTGCCGCGGACACTTACGAAGTCATCGAAGCTGACGCATGTCATAGGGCCAGAGGTATACCTACAATAGACTTCCGGATACCATCACGGAGGACCCTAGCTTATTTTAAAATAAATAAAAGTGTTGGCTTGTCGAGCAAACTTTCTATTCCTACGATGAGCTCAAGGGCAGTAATAGAATAGTCAAGTACTGTGTAGGTACTTGATACCTACTAAACCTGTTACATTTTATTATTATAATTGTTATGTATCAAGTAACGAATTCTAAACCTCATTGTAGTGTAGCTAGGGTTTATCTATTTTTTAATTTAGTTATTTTTTCGTATTTTTCTCGTGTTGAAATTGACTTATGTTAGGACTTAATTAGGACTAACGTTTCTGTCGTTTTCAGAAAGCTCCGAACCATTTTATCATGATGTATTTGAATCATGGCATGGTGCTAACATCAAGTTGGCTTATAATGGATTTACATACCAGAAAAACAAAATAAGTAAAGACCGACACTATTGGAGGTGTGACATGCACAACAAAGAGCATTGTCTCGCAAAACTTATAACTTTATATAATGAAGAAACAGGTACACACATGCACCTCAAACAGTCAGCTGAGCACAACCACGAACCTGATGCTCGGACAAAGTTTCTAATCGCTGATATTATACGGAAAATTACAGACGACGCATTAGCAAACGATAAAAAACATGTCAGTCAAATTATCAGAGAGCAGATTGAGAGCCTCTCTGAAACGTCCCCTGAAATCATACGCAAACTCCCGAATGCGAATAGTATGAGACAAATTGTAGCCCGGGCAAGGAAGAAGAAAGTTATGCAAGAAACAGAAATGGTTGAATTTAAAAATAATAAAGCTGATATTTGATTAAAATCTTTTTTGATATTGACTACGGTTTACTTCTATAGGAAGCTAAGATGGTTTAATCGCCATTGATTTGAAATAACATTATTAATGGTGATCGTGGTTTAAACATCAAACTCCGCATTGTCTAATTTACTACGACCATGCGAACTCATTTTATTTTATTTTCAGAGTTCTCCGAACTTTCGAACATGGGCACAGGACACAGAAATGGGCTGACAGAGGGGAATGGAGGAGGAGAAATGTTGTGCAGACCCCACATAAAGTGGGATAAGGGCAGGAAGTAAAAAAGTTCTCCGAACTTGTTTTGAAGACTTTTTCAAAGAAAAAATACCTTTATCAGCCTGTAGAAACCAACAGGTGGACATACTACAAATCAGGAAATATTTCGAACCCACTGAATTCCTACAATCAAACAGAAGATGAAGAACAATGAGATTATACCTACTACTGGTTATGTGGACGAAAGATAATCAAGTTTTTCAAAACTGAAAAAACTGACTTCATATTTAGTTGGTGCTTGCAGGAAGTCAGCACATTTGATTCTATGTTTATTTTTAAATAAGCAATCCATATTTTTGTTTCTATTTAAATTATGTTGTATTTTATCAATTATGTCAAAGCTTTATGTAATGGGCACAAGCAAATAATCTAGAAAGTTGGATATTTCTATTCATTTTTAATATTACTTAATTTAATTAATAGCAACATCGGCTATTGATTTATGTGATGTTTGGTTTTAAAGTCTGCTATTGTTTCAGGTCCTAGGACCCCAAAAGAAGAACGAAGAGCCAAAAACCATTTGTTTTCATTAAAAATATTATTAATTTCATAGACCACAAAACTATTTTAAAACTTCATTTTTTTTCAATTTCTTTGAGAAAACTACTGTTACGAGTATCACAGTTATCACAGTTAGGGGAACATTGAAGAAATACGTTTCAATGAAAGCGCCAATCTTGCCTACCTACCCTACCCCTACCCTTATACCCCTACATTTTTTAATGACCAGACTATAATTTTACTAAGCCACTGCGAAAGATAATTTACAGAAAACTCATTAGTTCAGTAGAAATATTTAAAAACACTACCAACACGACTAGAGGAATAAGTAGTTGTTAGAATTTAGTTTTTTGTACTATTATAGTAGATACGAGTAGAGAAGAGGTAACGTATTAGGGAGACCTAGAGTACTTTCATATATTGTGAAAGTACTTACTGGGAAAATGCGTTTATTGTGGTAAACTTTTGCTTGCTTCAAACTTTGTTTGTATAATTTATATTTTCGGTTATTCATACGTCTAACCAAAGGTTTCATTTGCAGGACTCTGCGTTGTGGTGTTTCCAGACACGGAAAACGGATACAGCCAATTTCTCGATGTGGAAGGAACCTAATGTATATACTTTGCTTCTACAACGTTTAATTGTAAAAATAAAACATTTTTTGGCATAGAGTAGTAGAAAGTTAGTCAGTCAATGTCATATAAACTTAGAGGCCGCCAAATAGATTTTTCTATGATTATTAAGCTTATGTATGTTATAAAAAGAATAATCCTTTCATGCTTTTAAACTTTTCTAGTCTAGATTTCATAGATATTTAGCATTTACGTACCTACATTACGGTAATAATTATGTAGGTTGGTAGGTGTAATCCATTTACGGCAATATTATTTGCCTCTTTATTTATTGCCTCCAAATAAATAAAGAGGCAAATAATATTGCACAGGCAATAAATATTGCACATCGACTTTTCTGCTTTCATAGAGCGCTATCACTTTCTGACGCACACTACGCTCTATGAAGCCGAAATTAGCCGATGTGCAATATTTATTGCCTACTACCGACTATACGCTTTAGATTTAACGTTCGTAGAAAAAAATATTTAATCGAGTGAGGTTTTACATATAAATTTGTGGAATCGACGTTGCACGTTGACACTATCAATATTTGCTTCGTTTTAATAAGGTCGATACAAAGTTAAATCCTTCTAGATTTGTAGTTAAAGAAATCAGATTTTCAAATGTATTGTCTTTCTATGTTTGTTACGGTTCATATTACTGTTTTAAGTGTACTGGTGTAAGAATAATAAATCTTTTTCTAAATCTTAGGTTTAAGGGCTACGTGTGCATTTTTTAGACCATAAGTCAACTAACATTTTAGAACAATAAATTGAAGAAAATTCTTTATTTCGTTTGTGGGATTTTTCAGCCCATATAATATTATCTGTACGACGTTCTCAAGAAAAAAAAACATTGTATTATGTGCTAGTTTTCGAAGTGAAATAAATAATCGTAGTAATCAATGTTGTGGTAATAAATATATTGCATTAACATAGTGAAATTCAATATTTCCTCTAACTAAACTAAGGAATCTCGTGGTTTACGTTAAACTAGTATTTTAACGTATAGCTTATACGAAAACACTGTAGTTATAAAATGCTACGCGAAGATGACCCCTTTGCGAAAATTATTTTTTGCAAATTATTATAAAGCATATAATTTTCCTGCCCTTATCCCACGCTAAGTGAGGTTGGCACAACAGGTTTTCTTCTTTCACCACAAGTAGCAAAGTATTATAAAGCGAATTCCATATTTCTATTAAGCCTTGCGCATTTCTAAGCGATCTGCGATGGCGATCAATGATACGCTGTCAAATATGACACCGATATTTTACAGCGTTTCACTGATCGCTATCGCCATCGCCCAGATGTGCGCAGGTCTTTAGATAACTATAGTCAAACTTAGCTTAGATACTTGGTCGTGTTATTAAAAGGTACCCTTGTCCACAGACCTACCAATATTTTGCACGTCCAAGATCGGGGCCCGCGTCATGAAGCTGAGAGGCTACTGGTACACTCGCCACTCCGTCTGCGCATCGAAGGTCAAATGGCTCTGTTCTGCAAGCCGCGCGATGGACTGCCATGCCATCGTCGTCACCATTGGACGCACCACGGTCCAAAAGCAGAATCGACATAATCACCAACCTATTTGAAGACATCAGCCTAATTCAAAACTGAACTTGAACTCTGTTAAAAAGGTTCAGCTGAGCGATTTTGTAATTCTGTTGCTATTAAAAGTTTGATACTAAATACTAACTAACGATCACATATGTTGTAGCGAAGTTTTTATTCGCTATCACATGTTTATATTGTCAACATTCGGTCTTGTTGCAATAGTTTCTTGTCCTTGTGTTGATAAGTTTTGTTTCAATGCGTTTTTTATTGCAATAGAAGCTCAAAATGTCAACTGTTGCCATACTAGTTTACAAAGTGAAGTTCCTATTCGCTATGTCATGTTTATTACGTCAACATTCAGTCTGGTTGCAATCGTTCCTTGATAAGTTCCGTTGTCAATGATAAGTTTTGTTGCAATTCGTTTTTTATTGCAATCGAAGCTCAAAATGTCAAAACTGACATATGCGACTAGGTTTTGATTGCATCAAAAGATACGCAATCATCCCACAGGTATATTTAGACTGACAATGAAAATGACTTTTGACAGATGTAAGTATACTGGCGGAACGAAAATGTTCGTCAATTTTCAACTTGATTTGTTCAACGTATCACGATCACATACTGCCTTTTGAAACTGAATAGACAGAATACACCGATAAGTTAACGTCACAAATTATGTCAAAATGTGTTCATGGTCAAGGCACTGGTGCAAGCAAAAACCGACTTTAGGTGACGAACATTTTCATACCGCGACTGTACATAGAGAAGCTTCAATAGACTTATCTTTGAAGCTCGACTCAAATTCAAGCATTGTCTACATAAGGCTTAGTTAGTCTCTTTCTTCGGCTACAGGTTTGATAGACGGTTGGGTGATTAAATAAAATGCAATTCACGAATATTCTAGGTAATAAACAGTAGGTTCCTTATGTGTAATATCATTAGGTACTATAACTATTATGTATACTTACTGTTATACTAAACTTATACAAAACTTAACTTTTAATTAGCTTAAACTTATACAGGCATTTCCGATTATCATTGTTTTCTTGCTCTCCTTAACCCTAATACATATCCATAATAATATATAATAATACAGCATCCTACCTAGTTTAAGTGTAGCTATGTTATTCAGAAGTTTCTTGAGCTTTTCAAATGCGTCCTCGTCAAATGTATTATAAATATTTATGATAATTTAAATTTAACAAATTATTTTATGTGTCAGAATAGCTATAAAACCTTAGCGTTTATTTATGGGAGGACATAATTTCTAAACAGCTACAACATTGACTGTAAAAATAGCTTTTATTTACTTAGACTATAAGTTTGATCTATAGACATAGTTCGTCATAATATAATTCGCTTTATCTATAGTTTAAGGTTCCTAACTCGAGAGATAGTTTTAATGTGTTTTATGCTCAATATATTTTATTGCCGTCCTTTGTGTACGTAGGTTTGTTATACCTACTTTGTTTAGATAGATAGATAGTTAACACTTTATCCACCAAAAAAAAGGACATTACACATTTAACGAAAATACTAAAACAATGGGCGATCTTATCGCTATGAGCGATCTCTTATATAAAACGTTTAGCTTTGAAGAATAGTATAGAATATTATTTATTGCACATCGTGAAGGTACATATTTAACATGCATATTTCACAGATTTTAAAAAGTATACGAGGGCAAATTACCCAAACAAATATCGATCCTGTTTCTTCCTGTTCGAAAAGACTACCCACCTCTAATTTCACATCTATGTATCTACTCATGCTGAAGGTTAGCTGTATGAGAACTCTTTTTAAAGTTAAGCTCGCCTTTGTACACGTCTTAATTTTAAGTTTTCTAAATGTATATTTCTGTGTCCAATAAAAAAATAAGACTTTCGGACTAACTTAGGTTAGAAATACTATGAATAAATGGCTAGAAACTGTAACAAACATGTCCTAAGAACGTTTTCCTGTAAAGGCCTGGCGATGGCGATCAATAAAACGCTGTTTTGACAGCGTTTTAGTAGTAGTTTTAGTAGCGTTTCACTGATCGCCATCGCCAGCGACCTAGGTGTGCGCAGGCCTTAACAAAGATTAACGCAGCTGACTTTGGCCCATCTCAAAAATTCTGCCAATATTATATTTATAGAAATACGGACATTATAGACAGCAAACGGCAATGTATTAATTTAGGTCGTATGATCTCTTATTCATTAATTATTATAACTCTATATTTAAAATTGTTGTGAGTCTGTGCCTATCTATACTGTATGTTATCTCTTATTATTGCGGAATAAACGTTATATCATTAAAATAACTAACTTGTTTAATTGAATTTTTAGTCAACAATATACTTAGATACACCTCAAGTATTAAGCCTCATGAGCCCGTAATTGCATTGTAATGAGCCACGATACGGAAGACGAAACGTAGGGCGCCCACCCACCAGATGGACTGACGACATTGTTAAGATCGCGGGAAGTCGATGGATGAAAAGAGCTCAGAATCGTTCTTCCTGGAAATGTGTAGGGGAGGCCTATGTCCAGCAGTGGACCTCTCAAGCTGATAATGATGAGTCCGTAATTTCCACACAAGCTTCAAACCGAAAGACAGCAACTCTTGTTGGAAGCAAAAATAGGCATGGTAGTGGCCTAACCACAGACACGTCTAAACATTACGTTTGGCACATGTCCAGCAGTAAGTAGTTGGTACTCAAAACGTTAATTAACAAGCCCACCGTAACCATGAGAATATTAACAGATTTCGTTGCGATGTTTTCCCATACCATCCTTTAAAAATTTATAAGAAAATATTTGCCCTCTGAGTAGCATCGTTTACATTACATACACAACGACTTTTCGACGTGCTGGGAATGAGCGTTTGTTGTGCTACAATCGCTTGCAAAAGTACCAGTGGGTCGAGACAAGATGTATTTTCTGTTAGCTACATCATCATCAACCTATATCAGACTACTGCTGGAAGTAGGTCTCTCCCAAGACGCGCCACTCGGCCCGGTCTTCGGCTCTATTCCAGTGCTTGCCAGCTACGTTTCGCCAGTTCGTCGCCTTGCCTTGCTGGAGGGAGTCCTTCACTACGCTTACCTCTTTAAGCTACGGAAAGATACATTTCGCGTGTATGCTAACATGTTGAAAAGTCGTGATAGATCTGGACTTGGAGGTATGTTATTTCATACCGAGGTTTATTCCCTATCAGTAGGTACTACCTATAGTAGAAAAAGTAAAACCACATTGAAAAAAAATACAATAGTATATTAAAATTCGTTCCTGTTTAATAACAATCACATATTATATTTTATACTAGGGTTTACATGCGGATTCACTCGCGTCGTACATGAATACAAACTAAATTAAAGCCTATACGGTATTACAGTACAAATAAAGAACAATATCATTCCAGTTTTCATCCAAACAGGTCACAACTTGATATAATAATACCTAATGATTAAATCCAATAGTAGGAGCATTGTATAAGATTTAAAAAACATTATTATTTACAAACGGTTCTAACAATATTGTTTATGGTTACCTACTCTCATTTTAAATTCTAATGCTACATATATTCTATGATTAATAAAATTGCTTAATTGATATAAGTGCACATTTTGGTGTTTTTAAGGCAGTCTGTCAATGTTGTGCCAAATATTGTCATACTTAATTAACATTCGAATACAAATTAATATTATTAGACAGTAATAAATACAATAACATTGATTTCGATAACGTAACATTCCTATCTAGGATCGTGGAATGTCAAATTTGTTTTAGGACACATTTAGTAAATTTTACAAATACCTACATCATGATAAAGATATGATTCGTTGAAGATTCCCAATCTTTTAAAAATTTAATTAAATATAACGTATGGATTGAGCTCAATTTTAGTTTACATAAGGTTCGTATCAAGAAACAACGATTGGAGTTGAGTGGAGCATAGGTATTTTGAGAGTTCTCCATTGTCAAAGTGTCAAATAATCTATGATTAAGGCTCGACTCAGACTCAAGCACTGTTTCGGCATACGGCCCTTATATCGAATTAGCCGAGAAACAAAATGTATAGTGGCGGTATCAAAATGTTCGTCGATTTTCAACTTGATTTGTTCAACGTATCACGATCACATAATCACATACTACCTTTTGAAACTGAACACACCAATAAGTTAATGTCACAAATTATGTCAAAATGTGTTCATGATCAAGGCACTGGTGCAAGCGAAAACCGACTCTAAGGTGACGAACATTTTCATACCGCGACTGTACATAAAATCAAGGTAAATCTTTGTTTGAGATTTAGAAATTAAAAATTACATAGATAAACTAAGCACCTATATTACAGATAAACAATAAAATTAACAAACAACTAAATTAAAATAAACAAGTATTGGTGGAAGTCAGTGAATAATAGTTATGTTTACATTTTTTTTATTCTCATGAGTATGAACGTTGTACATTTTTACAATAGCGTCGTTCAGAGTGGTCAGTTTGGCTTTACAGCCTTTATCACTTTTGTTACAGACCCAATGCACCTCCTTTCTCTGGTTAGGGCGGTTGGATCGTTTCTTGAATCTATGCTCTCCTAGTATTATGATCGCGTTGCCAAGCCGCGACCAGCTGTACTGCGGGATAAGGCTCCCCGTGATATCTGTAAATGTATTATCAAATTTAATTTTAAATTTGCCGTAACTTCTTAACATGTTATACCTAATTCGTGTTTTATACATGATAAATAGTTGAGCACAGTTTAAATAAAAAATTATTGAAACTCGCAGAAAATTCGAGCATTTTCCAAGACTAGCCAGTATCAGGCATAATCAGATCTTATGATCTGGCAAAGAAAAAGCTAAAGAAATGAAGGAGTACCAACGAAGACGTTCTCTGAATTTTTTTCTCGCGCAGTTTTTAAAAACCAGTCTCATTCACACCTCCGTGTTATTATTCCTACATCATATACATTTGGGTACACCAGCCACACAGGGCAAATCATAAGGCAGGACAACGAAGCCCTCAAACAATTATATAGCCATGCTTTCACAGTGGTCGTAGCCAAAAGTGGCTAGGACATCATCAAGTTAGTTATTTTGAAAATAAATTCGATATATTGTATAAAAACCCCATTTAATGTAAATAAAACCATTTAACATAGTAAACATACCCAAATGGTAATAATCTAAAGTCTTAATATACCTATTATTTTACATATATATACCTATTATTTAAAATATAGCTTGACACCATTGGCAGTGTATTTGAGTCTTAGATTGGTCGTATAAGTAGTTACCTACCACTGATAGAACCAAGTGTGGTGGAAGTATTTTAAGTGCGCCTCAAAGAGGCTTTTTTCGAACTTTTTTTGGTTGCACGATCATGCTGATTTCCTCACGATGTTTTTCCTTCACCGTTTGGGAGTATTGACATAGTGCATATACCTACACTTTTTGTCAGAAAACACATTGGTACACGATTGGCTTTGAACCCACGATCTTAGAATCGGAAGGTGAGACCGCTAACACTAAGGCTGAGATTCATAGACCGCACTTTGCTTTACAGCAAAGCAGTCTTCGCAAAGTAAGCTTTGTTTATCGAAGTTTCCTATCAATATTTTGAATAAACTTGACAAATAGAGCTTGACAGAACTATGAAATATAATTTTGGTTGAAAGTTGAACTTTCCATCAAAGTAAAGTCAAAGTTCGGTCTATGAATCTCGGCCTAAGCGATCAGTGCGCTAATAAAATCCCTATTCATAAAAGACATGACGTTTTCATTACAAATATAATTGAAGAACAGGTGGAATATAAGAAAATTAGATTGATACCACAATTCTTATAATATGAGCTACAAAAGGAGCCTCTTTGAGGCGCACTTATGCCATTCATATCCTTACACCACACTGGTTTAAAAGAACCCACGATAAGAAGATAATATGAGCTGTTCGAAGTAGTTAATTTTAATATGCGTTTGTCACCAATAATAAATAATATTTATTATGTGTGTAATACACCAACTCTTAAATTTAAAAAGCGGCCACAAAACACCATACTCTACTACTCTGCAGTTTCAAAGTTCTCATCTCGTATAAAATTACAAATATTTTCTGTACCTACAAATTTAGTATTATTTTCTAACCGAAGTTTCTTACGTAATAAGGTAATTAGGCGAACAATTTCCCACAAAAAAATTGGCGTAAATATCTGATTAATATCAACGGGGTTATGACCTAAGAAAAAGGCAAGTAGGGATAGCAGTAAACTATGTATTGTCATGGCTAGTTAAATTTCTTTAGTTTAGACCAATCCCAGCACAATCGCGGTTGCTGTGTGTAAGTATACCTAGTTCTAGCAAATTGTTGTGCGTTTTTCGCAACATTTTTAGTACTTAAATTTTTGAATTTCTTTAAAGAAGAAACAAAGACTTCGCAACTGTTATGCTATCGCTACTGCTAGTTTTTAGGTAATAGCTCATTATACAATAGGACATTGCACATTTTTTACACAAACTATATACCAATAATTCAACGATAAATATTTTAATTGATTATTATTATTTTTAAATAATTAACTGCAATCTGTATTGTATATAATATTGTTCAACCCCGAATTGCACAGCCAATTAGGTATTAATATAATCCAAGTAACAAAACTTACTATCCGTCAAATTAAAATAAAGATGTTAAGTAGAAACAGATATATTTTTATTTGACGTATAAAGTTACTCTGGATTAGTAAAACCCGTATACCTATATATGTATAACAGAAAGTATACACTTATTTGAACTATAAATATGAGCTGACTGCAAGACCCTTAATGCCGTTAGATTTAGTTATAGATTTTGTATACGAGTACCTACAATAACTTCAATCAAAAGTATTGGTTATTAACTTCCTCAAAATAAATCATTAAACGATACTAACATCTACACGAATAATTTATTTTGCAGAGTCAGATCAAGATCAGTTAAAAATTAAATATAAGACGAAATCAAATCACTGCACATATTTATGAAAAATCTCAAACAAACAAATTTCAGACTATAACATTTAAAAGATTCAGCAAAAATATCAATCAGATCCAAAATTTTGTAATGTTCGAACGTCAAACAATTTTTTGTCGAAACACTTGCATTATAGACCACCAGTGCACCCTATAGATGAAAGAAATTATGCATGATTCAAATTTCCTATTCGTTCATTTTTAACAGTGTTTAACTTTCATAACTTGCATGCCAACCTCAAGGCATTTCTGATATCTGCAGTACCTACAAATTGTTCGTCTCGACAAACTAACAACACAACCACCGGCGTTTTTATTGACGCAGATGTAGTCGTGAGATTTGTTCATCATGGTTGATCTCTTGAAGAAGGATTTGCAAGATTCACACGTGTAAATCCCGTAATGGAGGCCACTAGAGAGGTCCCCACATACAGGACAAGCCAGCTGTCCGGATTCAAAGCCTGTGGGCAAGAAATATGGATTAAGCATTTTAGATAAAATCTAGAACATTTTTAACGCGCCCTCTTTTAGTAGACAATAGTGGGCTTTTGGAAAAAATAGTAATAGTAAAAATAAGTGTAAATTACCTATAGGAATGGAAATGAAACACATTATTTGATTTATGTGTTTTATTGATATCTTATATTATCATGCAGCCATTATACGTAGTCCACTAAGTTGAGAAGAAAGTGTAGGTGCTGGGCAAGACTACATTATCTGAAATCCTGTTCCAGACACTGTAGCTCCCGTAAATAGGTGTATGAGTAGTAAAGTTAGCCCTGGATAAATACGATAAGAGTTATTATTTACATGCATAGTTTATTATTCTTAGAGTAGAAATAACTTTATTTTACACTGAAAATTTAGTTTGCCATCAGAGCATTCTTTTTTTTTCAAAGTGTGCGAGCGCGAAGTATTTTCACGGTAACCAAGTCCCTTAACATCTTATGTGGCATTTTGTGGATGATTATGCTGCATATTCTTTCCACATATGACTTGGCCTTCAGCGACATGTATAACCGCCTTACAACCAAAACAGCTTCGACGACTGCACTGCCATCTTTCTTTCAAATTCCGAGTGTAGTGCAACGAATACTTGTACCCGTCTATCACCATCATAGTCCTGTTGTATTTTGATAGTTCGTATGTAACTAAAACAGGTAATACAGATTTTTTATACTACTAAAATAACAAGCCTAAGAATAACCGTCTAGAAAATACAGGCGACAAATTGCCAAGATTTCAATCGTCGCGCGTCGGTATGAAAATCGAAAGACTACGATATATACAAAGATGTGGTGTGAATAAAATAAATACAAAATAAATCATTTAATACTATACCAACATATTCATCAGGCATAAAGAAGTATATACACTGCTGAACATAAGTCTCCCTATACATTTCCTGGAAGAACAATTCTAAGTTCTCTCCATCCACCGACTTCCCAAGTTCTTTACGATCGTCAGTCTATCAGGGTGGTGGCGTCCTACATCAGTCTTATGGTTCAAGGTCACCATTCGGTAATTCTCCAATGGTCATCAGTTCTTCGAGCTATAATATGACCTGCCTTATTGCCTTCTTTAACTTCATTTTGTCAATTCAGAGTTAGCCTTTGTTCTTCCACTTACATAAACTACCAAAATAAAAACATTGTAACTTTACCAATCGTCGTTTAATCTATAATTGAAATAATTAGAAAATAATACAGAGATGAAATTCACAATCTGAATTACAAAGTATGCTTAATTAAGTTATATTACTAAGGAAATCACTTGTGTCGTGACTTGAAGATATAGCCGTCTCATCCTTGGGTATTGGTGGATTCCTTCTTTTCAGCTTTACGCAATCTCCGTTTTTCAAGCCACAATTTCCGCGCTTCGGGATCTTGAGCCCATCTCTCTTTCTGTTTCAGTTTTAGCTTTTTCAGTTTGTGCTTTATCAGTCGTCGACGACTTTCTTTCACTTGCTCTAACGTTTTTATCTGATCTTCTGTTAATGTAGGTAATGGGCCCTGAGACCAAAGTACTCGTACCGCTAAAAATAATTTGCCGTTAGTTGTAACTTTTAGATTTCGACTTTACGAGAGATTCGAGAAAAGTCAGAGGCACAAACATAGCCTCGTTTTGTGCCACTAACTAACCATGCAGTGAGTGCAGTGCACGCAGCGTCAAGTAACACAAAAAAAGTTGGCACAGCTCTCACATGGTTGCGATGCGTATGGTAAAAACGATTTTGCGACAAAAAATTTGAAAAATGCTGCTTTTTGTAAGCATTTTTATAAAGATAAAGATAAAGATAAAGATAAAGATAAAGATAAAGATTATTTATTTGCATAAACATGTGTTATAGTGAAGATGGTGAACAAATGTGTGGTACAAACATGTTTTACCAATGTCGGTGCACAAATATGGAGATGGCACTAAAATAATGTCAATGTAAACGACAATCCAAAAATATGTAGGTAAATATAAACAGAAAAAAAAATTAAAAATTACACATGTCAAAAAAAATAAATATATAGTAGGTACAGTCATAATTAATCATAATTTGTCGTTTAAGAACTCGTCAATACTATAATAACATTTTTGAATTAATAGTTGTTTAAATTTTATCCTAAATAAATTTGTATTGAGATCCTTATAAAACCTAGGGATTTTGTTGTAGATATTAGGAGCCATGCATACAACACTTTTTTTCAACAAAGCGGTTTTGCTAATATGCCTACGGAGTCTGTCTTCACGTCTATTTCTAATGACAGTGTCACACATACGTGGAAACAAGTGGGGGTTATTTCTTACAAATAGTGCTACTTCAATTATGTACAACGACGGAAGTGTTAGAATTTTATGCTTCTGGAATAACGGTGCACAACTATCAGTCATTTTAATTTTAAACATAGCACGCAGGCAGCGCTTTTGCAGCTTAAATATAGTTTGCTTATCGGTGGAATTACCCCAGAATATGATGCCGTACCTGAGTGTAGACTCTACCAAGCCATAGTACGCTGTAAGTAGTGCATCTGTGTTCACCGTCGATGATAGTTTATAAAGAGCATAAGCTAAACTGCTAATTTTTTTACTTAACACTTCAATATGTTTTTTCCAATTTAGTTTTTGGTCTATTTGTAACCCTAGGAACCGAGTAAAGTCAGCTTGCTGGAGTATATTATTGCGGAATATTAAATTAATGTTATTAGATATATTTTTAGGTCTTTGATTAAAATGCATTATAATTGTTTTATTTAAATTGATTTTCAAATTATTATTATCAAGCCATAAAATAATAGATTTAAGAGAATTATTTATGTCAAGTTCGTAGGAGCTGGTATCATTACATTTTATTGTCACTGTGCTGTCATCAGCAAATAGTGTCATAGGTTGTGTTATCACATTTGGTAGGTCATTTATATAAATTATAAATAAAAGAGGTCCTAATACGCTCCCTTGAGGAACACCGTGTAATACACTACGTTCCATAGATTTATAAGTGTGATCATATTTAGTTTTGTAATTTAACCGTGATATTTCTGTAATTTGTTGCCGATCTGTAAGATATGAGTTTATTAAATCTAGAATATTGCCTCTTATCCCATACGCTTCAAGTTTCTTAATAAGAATACTATGATCCACATAATCAAATGCCTGTGTCATATCGCAGAATATGGCGCAAATGGGATTCCGGTTGTCAACATTACAGATAACATTATAAAAAAAGTCATAAATTGCCATGTTGATGGTTTTATTTTGACGGAAGCCTTTTTGCTCCTTGCATAAGATGTTGTTTTTTTCTAGATAGACATTTATTTCTCCATAAAAATATTTTTCAAATATCTTTGAAAAAATTGATATGAGAGCAATGGGTCTATAGTACTCCATAAGCTCCCTATTTTCTTTTTTAAATAGCGGTTTCACTATAGCCATCTTAAGACCTTGTGGAAATGTACCCGTGACTATGCTTAAATTGATTAGGTAACTTAGATGAGGGCAAATGTATTCTTCAACTGATTTAATGACTTTTGTCGTAACTCCATCATATCCCGTACTATTTGTATTCTTTAGGTTTTTTATAATTTTATTGACATGGCGAGGTAGACAGGGTGCCATGAACATCGATTTCTCACGGTGAGATATGTATTCCGTCACATTCTGTCCAGCGCCTGGAATTGGCATAACTTTGTCAACAAAATAGTTATTAAAAAGATTAGCAATGTCGGTTGGATCTGTTACGACCACACCATTCTGATTTTTAATTTTTCGTATAGGCTCTTTAGGTAAGTTTAATCGTGTTTTATTTATTACATCCCATGTTGTTTTGGAAACGTTGTTTGATGTTTTAATTTTAAAGTTGTTCTGAGCTCGTTTAGTGAGCGATATTATTTTTTTTAAGCGTTTAGCATATGCGTCGTATTTTAATCTATTGGTGTTGTTTGGTTTCGTTCTAAAATTCCAAAGCAATTTTCTCTTTTTGTTGCTACAAATTTTTATACCTCGTGATATCCATCGTGGCTTAGTTATTATTCTTACGATTGTTTGCGTTTTTGGAAAACAAAGGTCATAGAACAGTAGAAACTGTTCAATAAAATGGGAATATGCTTCAGAGGCGTCTTTAGCGTTATACATATCCGAGAATGTTAAGTTTTTTATGCACATTTTAAATTTTTCTATATTTTCTGTACTGTAGTCTCTTATTTGCTTGCGCCAAAATTTTAATTTTAATATTTTTTTTACTGGTAGTTTTATTAACTGAGCTGTGTGGTCTGATAATCCAAATTCAAGCACTTCAGTCTTACAATTATTTTTAAAATCATGTCCAAAGTTATCGATACACGTTTTGCTTTTCAAACGTGTTGGTTGCTGTAATGCTAGTTTTATATTGAAGTTTAATAATATGCATTCAAATTCAAGTGTGACAGAGTTGCTTTTCAACATATCAATATTGAAGTCTCCGGCTATAACAACATTTTTATAGTTTAATTTGGAGATGCATGTCAAAACTTTGTCTAATTTATTGAAAAATGTGTTTAAATTACTCTCCTTAGGAATTCTATAAATGCAAATAATTAAAATTTCATATTCAGTCAACTCAATAGCACAACACTCAAATATATAAACAAGCGAAAGTTTTTTAACTTCTTCTATTTCTTTCCATTTATGAGTGTTCTTCACAAGTATGCATGCTCCGCCTCTTTTATGGTGGCTCCTGCTATAACATGCAGCTAGAGAATAATTTTGTATATTCAAATGTTGCTGGCATTCTGTTTTCATGAAATGTTCTGTGATACACAAAACGTCAACTTCAATATTTTTATCCTTTAGTTCTTCCAGATTTACCATGAGAGAATCAGCTTTGTTCAGCAATCCTGCTATATTTTGGTGGAGAGTATGTAAATACTTAGTCTCGAAAAAACTGGTCCTGTTCCACTGCAAACGAGTCTTGGCTGGTGCTATCCTGGTGTATGTTTACTTTGTCATGCTGTTCTAGATCGATTTTTGTGTTATTGTATTTTTGTACACCCTGTATGAAAAATTTCAGATTTTCAAATATTACTCTCATTCCACGGTCATTTATCCTGCAAGTGTATCTATTGAACATGGTAAAGTCATAGTCTAGTTTTTTATTTGAGTCAAATATGTATGCGTGCTCATGTGTCAACGTGTCCAGGTACATGAGATTGTTGAAAGATTCCACTCTCCAGTTGAAAGTATCCATGAAATTTCCGTATTTATATGTTGGAAGACAGACTATAACGTTCGTATGCTTCAACTGTTGTAATGTTAATCGAATATCCGCAATCATTTTGAAGTAATTATGAGTTGTTCTAAACTCTTCCTCTCCGACTAGTATTATGCAAAAATCATTCATTGTGAAATCGGCCACTTTCGAGTCGACTCCAGTTAATAAATCTTGTAAAACGCCGTTAGGTTTAAGGTAGTGACATGTTGAGTAATTAGTGAGACTATCCTCGGCAATTGACAAAATTTGATTGTGCTTGTTTGCACTTAGTATGCATATCTTTTGTTTAGGGTACTTTTGGGTAGATATATTACATGAGGCTTGTTTCATCTTCTTCGCTAAATTGTTATCTTTGCTTTTGGGGGTATTGTCTGTCGTGTTCTTTGCCTTGCTGGTTGATACTACGGGTTGTATATTATTATGTTTTCCCCGTTTTTTCGGAGATATTTTACTTGTAGAGGGACTTTTCGCAACCTTCATAGTTAAAAGTAATTCGTTTGTTTTTTGTAGGTCATCATTACAGCGTTTAAACTCACTGTTTTGTAATGACAGAGCTTCTATTTCTTTGTGTGCATTTTGCAGCTCGGTTTGGAGTGCCTCAATCCGTTCTTTAAGTCTTTGAACTCCATCACTATCATCGTCTGATATCTCCGGTAAGCTGCTTGCCGTTTCATTATTCTGTGTTTGTGCGATGTCATCATCATCGCTTTGACTTTGACTTTGTCTATCCACTGTACGGCTCCGCCGAAATGTTATATTTTCTAGGAAGTTCATGTTAAGTAGCGCCCTCTCTTGTTGGTGGGTAAGACTTTTACTTGGCGTTATTTTTATCGTAGTAAATTTAAATTATTATAAATTTACGAAGACAAAAAGTCACTTTATAGTTTATAGTATTATACTTTATAGTATAGGAACACTTAGAAAAAGGCTGATATCGATTCTAAAATAAGTAGGTATATTTAAAAGTTTAATTCATAGGTAGGTATATATTATGTACTACAAATCTACAATAGACTCACGGTCACTTAGGCCACTAGACTAAAGAACAACGCCAAACTTCCTGAGACATTCCTATTGAAATGACGCTAACGTAGAGAAATGTGATGTGGGGCGTTAAGACGTAGACCACCGTCAAACAACTACTTACATTATGAAATATTGCAAACAACCAAGTTAGAATATAATTACAAAATATAATGCTAATCAAAACACGTTTTCACGGCAAAATAATTATTTACTAATTAGCAGTGAATCAATTCTTTGACGGTTGCCTCTTAACTCTTAGACTAGATGAAAACCGTCCCACCCTAATAAATGCAATTCTAACAGTGTCAAGAGTCACTATTTCTAAATAACCTCTTAAATGCTATATGATTTTTGAGTAAAAAGTTCTGCGTAGGTACTAAAATAACTAACTAGACAATTACGACTAGAAAAACACATCAGACTAGGTGATGATCCTTGTTAGGTCTACCTTCTATTCTGTTTACCTACTTAAATACACAATACTAAATGCAATCACTGTAAAAGCAACCAGTTTATAACCTAATTCGAGACAGATCCACGGCAACCTTGAAGGGCAATAATTGCTGTCAAAAGCCACTTTTAGTAGGTATAAGTGACACAGCAGTGATATACTAATTTACCCTTGTCGCAAATCTATCGACGACTACGTAATTAGAGGCTTTACAACTAGGATAGTAGGAATAGTAGGTACAACAACAACGCAACCATCCGCAGTTGACTGGCCGTCTGTAATAGCGCGCTATGTAATAGCCCCTTCCCACCGGTGCGTGATATCGCGCACCAGGGGCCCGATTCTAGACCAGTTACTTTTTTGTCACGGTAGTTAGATATCACAAGAACTGTTAAAATCACTTAAGAAACTGACAGCTCTTGTGATATATATCTACCGTGACAAAAAAGTCACTGGTCTAGAATCAAGCCCCAGCCCGCACCAGCTCGCACGACACACCACACCATGGGAACGGTCTCGTGCGCCGAGGTGCGCGGTAGCACAGGAGCCCTTTCTGTGTGCGTTGCCGTGCGTTGTCGTGCGCGGTGCGTGATGATCTGCAGAACCACGCACCGTAGGAAGGCGGCATAACCGCGTCTCTACTCTAGCTCTACTACACTTATGCAAGAATTTAATAAACAGTTCAGTATTCACAAAACACAACAATAATATAATCACTACGATATAGGTATACATGCCATATGGGCAAGCCTACTCCATCTAAAATCTTGTCCCAAGCACTATAGCGTCTCGCAAATAGGGCTCGAGTAATCACCAGTTGCCCTTGACGCTATATGTATAAATCATCTACAATAAATGCCTATTTATTGCTTACGCTTCTTAAATTACCTACTTTATTATTATTTTTTGTTTTATCATGCATTAATAATTTATTGAGAAACATTCTTAGAAAAAAAAAGCAGTGGCACTCCGGCAAAAAATATATCTATAGAGAAAAGTATCACCAATCGTGTATTTTATTTATTTAGGTTAAACCCTCAAGTTTTTCACTGTATTAACATTAGCTTTGTAACACGTGCCGTTACTGAATAAGCATGTAACTCCCAAAAATGTTACATGTCACCTTAATCCGACAACTTTAAAATGCATTTACCGTTTGAATCACTCCCGCCATCTAGGATGTGTTATGGAAACTAACATCGAATTGACTTTCTCCTGTGCAAGCAAGCCATAAAAAATTTCAAACAATCAGCAGTGCAGGCTTTACTTAACTTCATACAATAATTTTACAAACAAGCTTATTAATCACAAAAATGATATGATACAACAGTCTTTAAAAGTAAATGTACCGCTTTTTTACCAGACCCGTCAAAAAAGCAATGTTTTTCGAGGTTAGAACGTTTTATTATTATTACGGCAGTTAGTTCTGTAGCTTAAATACAAAAAGCTTGAAGGATATTTTAAATTTACATTGATACTAGGAATGCAAAGATTTATACAAAGCTGTAAGCTGTAAAGCTATTTGGTACTTATTAAAAAAAAACAGTTAATTCAAAATTCTTAGATTTCGTATTAATCTCAATATTGATAAAAGCTGGCACCTAGAATCAACTTATACTTATATAATCCATTTGAGTTTCACTTATACTAGACGCTAAGCTAATAAGAAACCCGATACGTAACTATTAACAGCCTACTTTATATTTATTAAAAGCCTACTTTAAGGTTAGGTATAGTATAATTTAGTGCCAAAATGACAAGAATCTACCGAAATTAACATGGCAAGAGCTTTTAACTAGGTACGTACGTATATCTCCATAACCCTCTCTTTCATATTATTATACAAAGCAAGATTTTTTAACCAAACAAAATTTTCAAAAAACAAACAAAAATCGCGGTCGTTCATCCTAAAATTTACCACGCACTGCGTTTGATAGCGAATTATCTAGAAACAGTTGATATTAAAATGGCATTATACCATGACAGGTCTTATCCAGAATGATTTCCGACAAAGAGCTGTAATAAATCGGCTTTCCCCTATTAATGAGTAGATCTGACGCATCATGGTTATGATGTCCTTTAACCTCGATGATATGAGATCCTTTGGTCTTGACCACGGCTTTGCAGCACTTGTACGAGTGAGTAGAACAGGTCCATCTGGAGACGCCGTTTCTAACAGAATGCTTGCAGAAGGAGTAATGGTTGTAGACGATCAGCGGTTTTCCTCGAAGAGATTGTGTGAAAAATGCTCCGTCAAGGCCCTTTACGCTTTTCATCTTCGGCTGCCTTAATATTCCTGCAATTAGAAGTTAGGTTAATAAAGCCTTGTTTAAAAAGTAAAGATTGATACTTCCGACTATAGATATACTTAGTAGAACGTCTACTTCAAATACAAATACAAAGCCTAAGAGCAGGAGAGAAATATGAGCAGAAGAGAAAGAGAATTAAGAGCAGAAGAGAAAAGACATTGTGCTTATATATGATGATAAATGTTTATGCTACCCTTGATAGTCTTAATAATCCAAAGCCCAAATAAGCTAAGCAAAAAGAATGTGACACTTTCAATAAGTAAGACTACAGGGCAGTTAAGTGGTCTCACTAAGTTGGTTTGGCACCATCCTGGACCTTCTATGCTATTTTTATATTTGTTTTGCAAAAGCATCATACCAAATAAGGAACCAAGCCGTAGCTTGTTGCCTGTTCTTCTAGGCTTACCCCCGAATACTGAAACGCAACTCAGATTTAAGCACGTCTCAAGCGACGAATATTTGACAGATTTTCATTGAAAACTGTCAAATATTCGTCGCTTGAGACGTGCTTAAATCTGAGTTGCGTTTCAGTATTCGGGGGTTAGTCGCGTGGAACTGGCACCTAACTCAATTAGATTTAAGACGTTTCAAAGTGATCATTGAGACAACTGATTAAATAAATATTTTAATTTGACTTGGACATAATTATGCCTGTGAACCTCGAAACTATAAGCGCCAACAACTCGCTAATAAAAATCATAATTTGAATGTAAACTGCAGTATATTTTACTAAAAATAGTGAGCATTGGAACACAAGTGAATAATACTGAACCATATGATACTATTTGTACTTATAAATTAAACAAGTATTGGCAAGAGTATACAACTAGAGATCACATCTATCACAATTTAGCACCTATGATATCTAAAATATAAACATGACATAATAAAATATAACCAGTGTTCTGCAACACATATTCTCTAATATTATTACGTAAATCGCATACAAGTTTCCATTACAACATTCAAAAAAACAATTTAGTTTTTTTTTACGTAAATGTTTGAAATATATTTTAGTCACGTGATTGAATATATATTATTCTAACAAGTGGGTAAATGCATAACTTATTAAGATAATGAGTGCACGAAATAGTTAGGGAGGCGAATAGAGGAATTTTCGGAAATACTCGAGCGTGGCAGTTTAAGATATGAGAGATACCTTAGACCTAATAGAAAAACCTTTTAAAGTATTTAGCTCTATATGTAGTGACGCGCGCCTAGGATAGACGATCAGATTAGTAAAAAAATATGGATAGTCTGAAATACTCGAGCGAGTCAGATTTAGATATTGGGGGTCGATTTTAGTGTTTAAAGACTAAATTTAACTAATCTGACGATAAGTCCTTGACGCCGCCGAGTTATAGGGTCGCGAACTTGTAAAAAAAAGTTAATCCGGCATTCTCGAGCGCGATTTTTTATTTTCTTATTTTGAAGAATATAATCTAAAACTTACTAAAAATACAAAATCTGCCGGTTTCCGCATGACCGGAAGTGTGGAGGAGCCATTTCGTTTTCCTAAGAACGCGTTACGGCATATAAGTCGCGAACGATACATTTTACAAAAAAAAGTTTAAATAAACAAAAAAGGTAATATTATTTTACACAAAAAAGGTCTCAAGGTTTATCAAGGAGAAAGAAAGGAAAAAAAAGAAACCAAAAAACCTTTTTCGGTCAGATTAAGAGAACCCACCAACATTTTTGTCAGATTAAAAAAATATGCTTTCAGGATACCGAGATAAACCTCCCATATGAAAATCTGACGCGCTCGAGTATTTCAAAAAAACTTTTTTTTTTTGCATTTTCAAAAATTCATCGTAAATTATCGTCACGCCGAAATCGTCAGTTTTTTTAAATGGAGCTTCCTTGGGGCCTACTTAACACCCCTTCCGAAAATCTGACGCGCTCGAGTAAATTTTTTTTTTTTGCATTTTTGACTACTTTATATGCCTATCCCCACCACGCAAACCGGCAGATTAGTATACCGTTGTTATCAGAGGCACTCGGGGCATACGTAGAATGAATATCTGACGCGCTCGAGAATGCCCAAGTACCTAACTGTTTTTTTTTAACATTTTTGAAAAACCGTACACGCCAAACCCACCGCTAAAATGGTTTTTGCCATACGAGCTTTTCTTTTCGAAATTATTTTATCTTTCGATTTTGATAGGTCTCGACGGCGCCGTTGAATTACGCCATTTAGCTACCTCGCCTCCCTAACTAAAAGGGGCCTCTTTGAGGCTCACTTAAAATCCTTTCACCACAATACACGATTTAACACGATAAAAAGATCATGAGCCCCTATTTATGGTAACCATTTGCTGTACAAAAACTTTTGGTACCCGCCCATATGTTAAAACTACTCACAGTTCAATACTTATTAAGTTCAGTTAGATTAGAAAGATATCGAGAGAAATAGAGAGAAAACCTATAGATAAAGAGGACATTCTTTCATTCATTTGGTATAAGGTATCAGCCCGGGATAATGGATAATCGATAAACGTTTGACGAGTAAATCCTTATATCAAACCCGCGTTTTATCGAAAATCAAATTCATCTTAACGAACTCCTAGGATCGCACAGCTAATTCCTCATCGTTCAACCATTATTATTATGACAAATTACGCAAAAAGCAATCTTACTTTGGTGAGATTGCGGTCAAGCGTTAGCCTATAAATTGTAAAAAAAAAAAAACCACTTGCTCAAATTTTTCTAAACTGCGAAGTCCATGCATTACCCCTGTATAAAAAATAAACATCATAAATCCAACTCTTAGTAAATCATAGAGCAGACTTCATTATTGACAGGTTTCCAACCCACGTAGCTTTTAAACAAAAAACTCTGTCGGTGGATGGTTATGTACATTCTTCGCATACACAAGCTTATTTGATTCTGTATATGCTTTAGCCGGGCAGCCGTGGCTATGGGTATAACAGGACCAGTAGCATATGTCCCCATGGTGATGTGACTTTGTGAATGTGAAGTCACCTAGCTTGATCAGGCGTTCACCGGCCCTTGACGTCATGAACTTCACTGAAAGTGGTAAAGGATATTAAGACTCGTATTCAAAACGATGCCGACTGAATCGAGGCAAGTTTTCATTGAACTGCAAAACAGTCGATAACAGCTTGTGTCCAAACCAAACTTGAACTGAATGGATAAAGGCCTTTCCAATATCGCTGTCCATATTTGACAGCGTTTCACTGAACGCCATCGCAGATCGCTTAGATGTTCGTAAGGCTTAAGACGTTTTGAAGATTAAACAAATGCCTTTTGTTTTTTTTTTATGAAATCGCCACAAAATATATATTTTCCTGTTTCGATTCAAACTATGGTTTTATTTTAGAGTACGAGCCTATAAACTAAGCAAAAGCTTATACCTACTTCAAAAAAGCGGTTCATCTCTTTATTGCTCTCAGAATAGAAAGTACAGGGCACAAAATAAATACATAGGTACCAACTTATCTAGGTCCGTAGCAAATAAATTACCTGGCGTAGTACCTTTCCTAGAAATTACCTTTCGGATTTAGAGTCCCCTGCAGTTTTGATTATACGCTTGTATTGTAGGTTGGTTGGTGCTGTAGGCGTCCATAGACTATGGTAGTAGGTAATGGAGGTGAGGCCGTACGCTCGTTTGTCAAACATTATTTCGTTTAAGGCTAGATGGCTCTGTGGGTAAAGTTAATATGCGCCAAATAAATATGGCGTCAGGCTTCATCTACAGGTTCTATAGTTTAGCTGAGCATTGCTATTGACATTCACTATAATAATACAGGATAATATTTTATTTTATAAAACAAAAAAGCAATGTGCTCTTCCATCAAGATATAGGTTAATATTTTCTATACAAATATTCTAAAGAGGAAAAATTTGTACCTATTTTGTATGTTTGTAATGAATAGGCTCCAAAAGTACTGGGCCGATTTAAAAAATTCTTTCACCAATAGAATGCTACATTCTTCCAATTTGACATAGGCTAAATTTCATTTTGAAAAAAATTAGGGATCCTTAGTAAAATTTGAACAATGTAACCGAAGGTGTAGAAAAATGAGTCTTAAAATGTCTTTCGTCGAATGCGCTGCCGTAACTATTAGCGATAGAACAAAATAATGTACAACAATATTGTCTACCCCGTGCGAAGCCGGGACGGGCTGCTACTTATATATAAAGTACCTACCTACCTACTAAAAGATTTAAGAATGTATATCATTGTGGTTTTAAAAATAGATTTTATTTTTATGAAAAGGAAGAGTAAAAGGAAGAGTTAAATTACAATTTGTGAGTTTATTTAAATTTATTTATTATCTTACTGAATTCTACAATTGGATAGGTAAATAACATCATTAAGTACATAAAAGATAACTAATTAAAATCTTCTAAAACTATAAAACTCTTACGTTACTGACTGACTGACTGACAATCAACGCACAGCCTAAACCGTAAATCCTAGAAGCATGAAACTTGAAGGGTATGTTTCTTTTATAGCATAGGGGTGCACTAAGAAAGGAAATTGGAAAATGTTTTCCCTTAGCAGAGAAAAAGGGGAAAAACTTTTGAAAGAAAAATCAATGGGGCAAGCGAAGTCGCGGGCGGTCGCTAGAGGCTTCATAAAAGACGAATAAAAAAAATACACAGATACAAAGAGACAAATATAAGTTTACTAGCGGCCGCCCGCAGCTTCGCTCGCCCCGTTGATTTTTCTTTTAAAAGCTTTTCCTGTTTTTCTCCGCTTAGGGAAAACATTTTCTGATTTCCTTTCTTAGTGCACCTCTATGCTATAAATCAAACATACCCTCCAAGTTTCATGCTTCTAGGACTTACGGTTTAGGCTGTGCGTTGATTGTCAGTCAGTCAGTCAGTAATGTAAGAGTTTTATATATTTAGATTTTTATAAGTTGTACCTAAGTACTTATGTACACAATCAATAAATAGGTTATTAAATTGATTCACTATCGAATAAATTAAATATAGGCAAGAGAGTTACCACGTCTAAGGTAATATTATTTTACATCCCTAGACTTCACACAGTCTTTCCCGACAAAATTTACAACACGTCATGTAAATCCTTAGAGCTTCTTTGGGAACATTACAATATTTACTCTTAATTTCTCCATCCATCTTATCCTTGTCTGCATGGTCAAACAATAAATGCATAGTATGAATAACACTGAACAACTCATCAGTATGAACATAAAACTTAATATTGTTATCTATTCCTGTTCTTCGTTGTATCAACCTTTGTATACCTCGAACTTCAATAATTTCATAGCTAGATAATATCTTGTAATCATCAAAGCTTTTGTTTTGCTTAGATTTTATTTCATTAAGTTCCTGAACCAGTTCTTCATATCGTTCTTTAGAGATGAGGTTAATACTATTGGTTTTTCTACGCTTCATAAGTACATTCAATTTGCTGGTAAATTCTTTTTTCATGGGTGCTACAACTTTTTCTTCGAGGAATTTGTAATCTATAAAATATGGAAACTTGGTAAATAAGGCACTGACAATATTAAAATACCTACTTTATTTTATCAAATACAATTAAGTTTTTTTTCCAGCAATGATGGTGATCCAATAATTAATATCTTTTCCGGGGTCTATTCTCAAACTTAGTTAGACGCAGTTTGACAAAGTGAAAGTGAGCATCTTTCTTCTAAATATATAAAACTCTAACGTTACTGACTGACTGACTGACAATCAACTCACAGCTTAAACAAATGGTCCTAGGAGTATGAAATTTGGAGAGTAGGTTCCTGGTGTAAGGTAAGGGTGCACTAAGAAAGGAATTCCCGAAACTCAACCCCTAAAGGCCTGCAGCGGGGGTTGAAGTTTGTATGGAAAAAGCTTAACGCGTTCCACTAGTTAGAAATAAAACGATTAAAAACTATCAGTTGAGCTATCTCTAGATAGTTTGTAACAGTATACAGATAGCTCAATCTATCTTGTGTTAATTGTAAGTTTATTTAAATAAATAATAAATATTGTTCACAAGGCACGCAACACTACCTAGCCCCAAATTAAGCAGTGCTTGTAGCAATAAGAACCAGATAGCTGATATACATACTTCTTCACATTTTTTTTGTAAATAGATACTTGAATACAATATGACAGCCAGACAGAGTACAAACATCTGCATTCACATCACACAATTTTTTATTCTCGTTGGGGATCAGACCCACAAACTACAGCGCAGAAGGCAGAGCTACTACCAGCTGAGATGAGAGGCCAGTCAAAAAGTGTTTGTTTAAATACAGTATAAAATCGTGATATCAGAGTTTAGTTAAGGAATTAATTAATTGACTCAGCAACTCATACAAGTGTGATTGATTATTAAAAAAAAACAGATAGGTAATTCAAAAATGTATATTTATACAGGTAATGGCATTTTAACCTACTTATTTACCTACATGTAATAAGCATGTAGAACATAACTTCATAGTATTTTACTAGGTACTCTTAGGACATTTGAAAACTTACAATTCACGCCGGTCACTCTCTGGTTCACACTTTCATTAAAAAATCACAAATCATTCATCATCAAACCAATTTATCCAACTTTATGTTTGTAAACACTTCATAGGTTATTTGTCGTAGTTTTCACTGACTACTTGATCTGAAAAACCATCCCTGACCACCGTAAGATGACCCATAACCATCTACACCAAATGAACGCTATGAGAAAACTAAGAAATTGATGTTTTCATTTTAGGAAAGTTTGTTTTGTTGAATCTATTGAGATTTCATTGAAACCAAACAACGCTCTCAAGCTGAGTCTCAGCTGTTCTTTGAGATCTGCTATTGACATTTCTACTAATGTCAATGTCGTTGCCAATTTCAATGACAGTCAATACTGCCGTGCGGTGACGAGTTTTACGTTCCGTTATACATTTAGTATAAGGTATAAGTGTCTGAGGTATAGGGACTATGAGTAAAAAAATCCCTAGATAATTCCAAGTGATGGGTAGTGGGTGGTCAAATTATAAGGATTTAAAGGAAATGCATTTTGAGTGTTATTTACTATGACGGCGCAATCAAACCAAACTTAAGTTTTCAATCAACGCCATCTAGGAATCGATTGTGAAACTTTTTTTCAAGTTCCTCTTTTTGTATTTTCTGTCTGTGTTAGAAGTTTATTTTTCTCGATTAAAGAGGATGGAGCTTCGTGGTTATGATTCTTACGGTTAGTAGCAGTGATGCGGTTCTTTTGCAAGTTCAAACGGACTGGGCATCGTCATCGATACTGCGATGTGGTCGGTGGAGCACTTCCATGAATTGATAGTTTGGGGCTAAATAGAGCTGTGTGGTTTATCCACAATATTTTATCGACAATATTTATTATTATTTTATTTTATAACTAGCAGACGCCCGCGGCTTCGCTCGCCCCTTTGCCGTTACGCTCCGTTGATTTTTCTTTTAAACGTTTTTCTTCTTTTTCTCCGCTTAGGGAAATCATTTTCCAATTTCCTTTCTTAGTGCACCCTTATGCTATAAAAGAAACATACCCTCCAAGTTTCATGCTTCTAGGACTTACGGTTTAGGCTGAGCGTTGATTGTCAGTCAGTCAGTCAGTAACGTAAGAGTTTTATATATTTAGAAGAAGAAGAAGAAGATATTCTAGCATCTTTCTGCTAAATAAAATAAGGCACACGTATTACGTACTAAAATAAATATTTTATTTTGTAGGTATAATTTAACAAGCATCACACTTTATACACACAACTAAATAGTTTTTTTTTCTAAATTGATTTTGATATACATAGGGGGAAATTATACTATTGTTAACAAAACAATAAAACAAGTTTAACAATAGAATAATTCAGGCTAATAGTAATAGTATTAAGTATATGCATAACAATGACTATCAAATGAAAAAATTAGAAGTTTTTATTAGAGTAAATTTTGTCATCGAAATTGAAAGCGTGTTTTGAAAATGAAACAGTTTCAAAATTAATCCACCCCACATGGATGAAATTCACTCAGATCTCTTGGTAGCATGGAATAAGCATTACGGTTAGTACATCGTCATAATTTACAGTAATTGGTATCCCAAAAATATTCAATGACATTCGAAAAGCACAACAAGGCTTACATAATAATACTACGAAGGTATTCCTGCATAATAAGGTTTTTACCAATAACATTGTGTACCTTACTGATTAGATCGATCTTCTTCTTCTTATTGTGTCACTAGTTCTTTCGAGCCTGTGTGGTGAAAGGATTTTAAGTGCACCTCTAAGAGGCTCCTTTCGTATGAATTACATTGTAAGGCACACTTACAACTACTGATAGTGTGTTTCATAGAAATTCTGAACCATCATCGGGTGTATAATCGGTGGTCTATGAACATGCGCCAAGTGAAAGTTGATAATCACTCCGTCTTTCATATATATCTTCGCAGGACACTTCATACTGATGGAGGAGCTACATTTCCACCGGTATGTAGAGTGGCGCCAGAAAGTGTACCCTTGGAGAAGAATTAGCTGCTTCCCGCGTCGGGACTCCAGAAATTGGTAGGTCATATCTGGGAAAATCAATTATCATCAAAGGGAAAAAACGCTAATTGAGAGACATACAAAACATGTCCGTCCGTCACAAAAATGGACGGGGTATCAGGAACAGGTTATGGCAGGACAAGGCATGGATGGACGATCGCAAAACGGTAGCCAAGAAATGCTCAAATCGATTACCAAAAAGTTCACCTGTTTAGTAGTTAGGAAGCAGTGGGTTAGTCGTGAAAAGCTAGTAAAGTGAATGAAAATGCACTTAATGCGTAGTTCTTTTAAGAATTAAAACAAAAATCGGATCTACAGTATCTTTATTAGCGATAAAAAATGCCAAGTTGGTGCCCTGAATTAGGCGGACTGAATAAATTGTAAGTGTAATCTACAGAAAAAGCTTCTTACTCAAAAGTAATACTGATTATTGAAATGTAAAATTGATTATCCGACTATTAATTATAAAAAGAATCTACTTCATAATGCTACACAAAAAATGACTAGATAATTCCGAGAATGACTAGAATATTCGATAGGAAATAGTATAAAAATATACTTACTAATTAATTTTACAAGCTAAAATATCTTAAATTGCATAATAATATCACAAAATTCTACAAAATACACAGACTTTATGATGATTAAATCCAAAAAGAGGAATGTACGTTAATATCTAATAACTTAAAGCTAGGTCTTACAGATCATAATTATAGTCGATGACAATATCGCATTGAATATTGTAAAGTTTTTATAATCAAATAATTTGAAATTAACTATATTTTCATAAGGGAATATTAATAATAAGAATAATGTAAACTTAAATCTACAAAGATACAAATATGAATATGAAAGAAACTTTGACGTTCCAAACTATTAATTAATTCAAGATACAGTGGTAAAAAAGGTGCGATTGAATTCTTAAATAACCAATCTATTTCAACCTTGGTAATGCCTCTTTTTTGGCGGTACACTATGCATGTTTGAACCTGCCTTGTGCTTTAATAATAGTCTTTGCCCCATTTCCATCGTCGGCGGTGGTACTTCCTGTGACTGAGAGCCTGTATCATTTAACGTTACGTCAACAGCAGAATTACCAGATAAACCAGACATATCATTTGGCAAAGGAATCATTGAAACTGACATAGGTACTACTGATGTTTGAGTAACTTCTTTAGATAGAGTTTTATTATCCGTTGCTTGTTTTACATCCGTAGCCATACACGGCCGTACAGCCGTTTCGGGTTTGCTTATGTGTTTTATTTTTGGAATTACCCAGCCATCAAATTGTTTTGGTGGTACACTTATCTTACTTGCCGTAGAACAAGAAAATTCTGCTTTCTTCAGCTCTTTTGATTGCATCTTGCGATGTCCAACCGCACAAAATTCAGTTTTCTTGGGCGCTTTTTGCGGCATCTTGCTAGACCCAACAACATTAGATTCAGTTTTCTTGGGCGCCTCTTGTTGCATCTTGCTGCACCCAGCAACACTAGATTCAATTTTTTTGGGAGCTGCTCTCAGAGTCTTGCTAGTTTCAGCAACACTAGATTCAGTTTTCTTGGGCGCTGCTTGCTGCATCCTGCTAGATCCAGCAACACTTGATTCAGTTTTCTTGAGTGCTGCTTGCTGCATCCTGCTAGTCCCAGCAACGCTCGATTCAAATTTTTTAGGCACTGCTTGCTGCATTTTGCTAGACTCAGCAACTCTGGATTCGATTTTTTTGGGCACTACTTGTTGCATTCTGATAGACCCAGCAACACTTGATTCAGTTTTCTTGGGCGCTGCTTGCTGCATCCTGCTAGTCCCAGCAACGTTTGATTCAATTTTATTAATCTTGCTAGATCCAGGAACACTAGATTCAAGTTGCTTGGGCACTGATTGCTGAATTTTGCTAGACTCAGAAATATTCAATTCAAATTTAATGGGTGCTCCTTGCTGCATCTTACTAGAAGTAAGACTCGATTCAATTTTTTTAGGCATTACTTGCTGCATTATGTTAGGCCCAGCAACCCTAGATTCAATTTTGATGGGCTGAGCTTTATGCATCTTGCTAGACCCAGCAACACAAGATTCAAGCATTTTGGGCACTGCTTGCTGCGTTTTGCTAGACTCAGCAATCCTTAATTCAAATTTTATAGGCGTTGCTTGCTGCATCTTACTAAGCCCAGTAACATTCGATTCCATTTTTTTAGGCGTTAATTGCTGAATGTCGCTAGACCCAGCATCATTTAATTCCGTTTTATTGAGCGCTACTTCCTCCATCATACTAAACCCAGCGACACTAGATTTAACATTTTTAAGCGATACTTGCTGCATCTTGTTAGATCCAGCAACACTAGATTCAAGCTTTTTGGGCATTATTTGCTGCACCTTACTGGATCCAGCCTCAATAGATTCCATTTTCTTGGGTTCTGCTTGTTGAATCTTGGTATATCCAACGCCGTAGTTTTCCATTTTACGTGGTGATGTTTGTTGCTTGTTAGGCACGGCATTGTTAGCTTTTTTTCCAATAGATTCAAAAGATTGGAGACTTTTAGCGGTTTGTTCTACTTTATGTTGCAATACTTGAGGGATCCTAATATTCCCAATATCTGTTTTCTTCAGCGCTATTGGCTTGATTTTGGTAGTACTAATACTATTCAGTGCTATTTCAGTTTTCTTAAGCGTTATTGACTGTAAACTGTTAGTCACAATGACGGATCCAGTTTGTGTTGGTGATATTGGTTGTGTCTTACTAGACACTGGGATTTCTGTTTCAGCTTTTTTAGGCGTTAAAGGTTGTTTATTGCAAGATTCGACAATAACTGGTTTCTTAGAAGGTGTATGGACTTTGCTTGTCATAACAGAATCGACTTCCATTTTGTATGACTGCATTAATTGAGAGATATTGTCAGTTTTAGGTTTATTTGGCAACACTGTGCTAATATTTTGAAGTTGATTTACCATATCGCTATTAGTGTCGTTTTTGTTAGGTATGTTCCCATCACCAATTACAGTATCAGACTTCTCATATAGATTATTATATTCCATTCCAGGTTTATTTGGAAATTTTATGTTTTTGATACTTGCTATAGGAATAGATGTTTTCATCTGAAGTTTCCTTGGCGGTATGTTTTGCATATTATTAGAAGCATGGTTTTTAGCTATTGTTTCTTTCGGTGGTACGCTCGTCGTGTTGTTTATATTATGTTCAGGCTGCGCGTTAGTTACTGGTAAATAGTTCGTTTCATTTTGATTTTGCATTATTATGAACATTTTATTAGCCACGGAAGAATCAGTTTCATTTGATATTCCAGTTTCAATAGTGGTTGGTACCAACGACATATTTTCATTGATCCTTGGCGTCATTGCGTTGATGTTATTATGGTGCAGTAGTAAAATTGTTTTATTCAGGACTACAGTACTATCTGTTTGTTGAGGCACTGCATGTCTTATGGCTGGAAAATTGAGATTGTTGCTTGGCTGTACTATTTGATTTCTCCAAGTTACCGTAGTGGTTACAGTAGGTTCAGTTTTAATAGGCGTTAATAAAATTCTGTTATTATACAATAAGCCGCTTGGATTCTGATATGGAATTATGAATCTGTTATGTATTGGAACGCCCGCATCGTTATTTGGTACTACTATGTACAATTGGTTTGGGATTAAAGAACCCGTATCGTGTTGCATAAGTGGTACACTTTGTCCTTCGCGTGATACTAAATGATCTTTGTCAAGGTTTATTTGTGAAAATACTGTTTCATTTTTAAAATTGCTGCCTTCAAGCACTTCATTAGCTGGGTTTGTTTGGGAATGGTTAGTCACAATCTCCAGAGGCTCGTTTTTCTTGCCAGTTGTCACTTCAGACCTTGTTTTATTTTTGCAAAGACAATCATGGCAAATACGATCGGTTTTAGGCGTTTCAGTGTTAATGATTTCTGACACTGAAGACTTTATGTTCTTTGGCGTTTCATAGTCTGATACACAAACCTTATTTCCAATCTCTGGCGTTACGTTACGAGTGCAAATAGCTGCAGTATCATTATTATTTTCATTTCCACTACAGCTTTTCATAATACTGGCTACGAGAGAGTGAACTTGGTCGTGGGTTGCTACCGGTCCTAACGCAGCTTTTTCTTTTTTCCGGTTTTTTGGTTCAGCTCTCATCAAGTAGCTTGATACTAAAGTGCCATTTTCATTTCGCAACAGAAAAGGAGGTCGGTGGTTATGATTGTTAGATATAATAAGTACCTTGTCGTCGTCAAACATGACTTGTGCGCGGCAAACCTTGGTTTTTTTGCTGGAACAGTTGTAGATGTTTGACTGGCAGCATTTCTTGTACGAGTAGTTTTGGAAGATGAGTTCGCGGCCAAGGCGGGTGTCAAGAAATTCGAAAACGTAGCTTATATCTGAAAATACATAACTATTAGTAAACAAGTAATAATTTATCGCAACGTTTTATAAGATAAAAAAATATACTTCTACTACATACCCAATAAAAAATTAATCTATACCAAACTAAACATGCCTTAAAGTATCTAAAGGGTTACTAATGAAAAAGCTTTTTCAGGGTTCAATTTTTCTATTTTACATTTACGTTAGCAGCGTTTTGGTCAGCGTGGCCTGCAGTTAAAAAACGGAGCTTGTTTATAATTTGGTTTGTTAAACAGTTACATTACGTTCATTATTGTAATAAAATTATACCATATATTTTATTTTCTATAATAATAGGTAAAAGAACCTGGAAATACCAAAAGCTGTAATTGATCGAGTGAGCGAAGCGAACGAACATTCTTCCAAACAACTTGGGCGATTTGGCTTTTGGATTTTTTATGTGCGTATTATGGATGCATGTATATTTGTCCGATGTTAGTTTTTGAACCGTCGATCCGTTCTGCATGAAATTGGATAAGTCGATAGCTTGTGCTTGAGAAATTTACTATACTTATATGAATAAACTTGAATGAGGGGTTATTAAGATATGGGGGTTTTAAGGGTGCTAAAATCAAGTTACATGTGAAAGAACTTTGTTTAAACATTCCAAAACAGTTCTTATAATTTTTCTATATTAGGACTAAGGTAAGACTTGGTCACGCACGATGTTATTATCGCCTTTTAGGGAACATGTATTTATTATCGTATTCTAAGGTATAGCCCGGCAGAGGTTTTATATAAATTTGGTGGCGAGTGATTATGGTCGTCGTTCACACGTTTTATTTTCCCATTCTTGTCACAATTTATCTTAGCTTTACAAAATGTACTGGTTCTTTTAGAGCAGTAGAAAATATGACTTCTTTGCGTGTGTTGTGAAAATGTATAATTTTGGTACAGAATTAGCTCTTTTCCGCATACATTTATTGTTTTGTATGCATCATCTGTAAAATTATCAAATAAAGATTTTTTTTGCCATCACAGCTATAAAGAAAAAAATATTAAATATGTTTAGCAACGACCACTGCTCCCAAGCAGGTAACAGCGGTACACATTATATATTTTTATCATCACATTAATTTCAAAGTTTTTTATAATGTCCCAAAAGATATGAGCCGAGAGGGTTTGAGCCCGCGACCGTCGCGTCGCCTTGGTACGGGGCTGCGCTGACCGCTGCGCCATCGGATCTTAATCACACTCTACGAATAACTCTTAAGGACTCTTGGGCACTAACTCTAACTTTGTGTAGTAAACACTATAAAATGAATAAAAAATATTATCAATTTATTTGTGGTATACGGGGCGTTTCGTTCGCGTCAAGCCATCTGTATTACAACATTCTTTAATAAAAACACAAATAATGATCTTAACGAAATTCTCTATTTAAATTTACAAGAATAAGAATGAATTTATTAAATAACTAAATCAACGGTAATTTTGTAACAATCATTATAAATGCAGACATACATTACAAACGGTACAATGCACCTACCTACTTAAATCGATCCCCTAAAAAATATCAACTCAAATTGTTTAGCTTAAGGGGGTACGATTTCCATACAAACTGAATTTACACAACTATGGGCAAACAAAGTATAAATGTACACTGAAATAGCTGTAATAGAATTTTACAGTGGTCTTTATTACCGGCCAGTTATATAAAGTCAGCCTAAAAAATAAGTTTCATGCTTCTATTATATATATCTATATTGTTCAAAATTTAATCCCCCCCCCCCTATCAACCTCTTACAACGCTTTTTAGGGTTCCGTAGCCAAATGGCAAAAACGGAGCCCTTATAGATTCGTCATGTCCGTCTGTCTGTCTGTCTGTCTGTCTGTCTGTCCGGCCGTGTCACAGCCATTTTTCTCCGAAACCATAAAAGCTAGACTGATGAAACTTGGTGAGTAGATGTATTCTGTAAACCGCATTAAGGTTTTTACACAAAAATAGAAAAAAAACTATAAATTTTGGGGGTCCCCATACTTAAAACTGAAACTCAATTTTTTTTTTTCATCGAACCCATACATGTGGGGTATCTATGGATAGGTCTTCAAAAATGATGTTGAGGTTTCTAATATCGTTTTTTTCTAAACTGAATAGTTTGCGCGAGAGACACTTCCAAAGTGCAAAAAAGTTGGTCCCTCTAACTTCTAAAATAAGAGAATGATAAATCCAAAAAAAATATATGTTGTACATTACTATGCAAACTTCCAACGATATTTGGTTTGAACGAGATCTAGTCAGTAGTTTTTTTTTTATACGTCATAAATCGTAAACCGCAATTTGCCTTTCGACGAACTACAAAAACCTTTATATTATGTTAATTGATGCTACGGAACCCTTCATGGGCGAGTCCGACTCGCACTTAGCTGCTTTTTTTTCAAATTAATAAGTAGCATAAGTATGTCCTTTCACAGGCTCTAGACCAGGGATTCCCAAACTATTTTGGACAAGTGACCCCTTTTCCAAAATGAACAGTTACCTCAGACCCCCATCGCCAAATTACCTACTTTTAAGATCTACCTCCTTATTCACAACGGTCCGCTAACTTAAAACAGCTGCTACAGAGTGTTATTTTTCATAGGCCTCTCTCGATTTAGGTCAATAGAAGAAGACAGAGTGAGAATTAGCAATGCTTTAAGTTAGCAGACTATTATGAATAAGGGGGCTTATCTTTAGTTGTTTCCTATTGATACAAAATACCTAGGTAATAAGGTACCAATTGGAAAAAAACTTTGCACTTGGTTAAGTGATTAAAGTTGACTTCATTTTCTCATCAAAATTTAACAAAATAAACGTATGTTGTACGAACCTGAGACTGAACTTGACTTTACATTACTACAACAATGCTATTTCCTACAAAAATATTATTTATTCTTAGTACCTACACGTAACACAACATTTAAACAATACAGTACCTACCTACCTAACTTGAAAGTTTGAAATAAGAACTTGTGTTAATTTAATAGGGGTCGATTTTTAGACCTCGTCGACCCCCAAAATCAGTTTTCGTTTGTGTCGACCCCTAGGAAACCAATATCGTCCCCAAGGGGTCGATATCGACCACTTTGGGAATCCCTGCTCCAGACTATCTACTATACTGTGGTTATCTGAGTACCAAATTTCATTTAAATCAGTTCAGTAGTTTTGGTGTGAAAGCGCGACAGACAGACAGACTGACAGACATAGTAATTTTCGCATTTATAATATTAGTTAGGATCAGCCAGAATAAGTCAACAATAGTCACTTATTTTTTATTCTAATATATTTACCATTCTTCATTTGAAGCAAAACTGGAGGGGAGTGGTTATGTTCCTCGGAAATGTGTTTTAAATTCCAATTCGAATCAAAATTGATCTTAGCTTTGCAAAACTTCACATGTTTTGAGCTGCAGTAGTAATTATTACCTGATCCCTGTTTGGAAAATGTGTAATTTTCGTACAATACTACTCTCTTTCCGCATAAACTAATAAATGTGATTGCTTCATCTGAAAATAAGTAACTTTTTATACTTGCTACGTGCCTTTCCTTAGTTTATGGCTAGACGGCGCTGTGTGAATATGTCCACAGATCTATAATTTATTTTATAAGAGCCTGAAGAAGTCCACTGCACGTAATTTACTTTTATTATTTAATATATTCACCAGTCTTTGTTAGAAACAAAGCTGGAGGGGAGTGGTTATGTTCTGCGAAAATGTGTTTTATATTCCAATTCGAACCAAAATTTATCTTAGCGTTGCATGACGACTTTCTTTTTGAGCTGCAGTAGTAATTATCACGTGAACCATGTCTGGAAAATGTGTAATTCTCGTACAAAACTAAACTTTTTCCGTTTAACCGAATAAATTTGATTGCTTTATCTGAAAACAAATTTAATGTTCCTTTATTTTTTTATACTAATAAATAAATAAATATTTTGGACAATCCACACAACACTAATATCTAGCCCCAAATTCAGCAGGGCTTGTACTATGGGAACCATATAGCTAATATATAAACGTATATTACTTTTTTTCGTAAATACATACTTAGTATTACAATATAACACCCAGACAGAGAATAGACATCTGCGTTCACCACACAAGTGTGTTCTCGGTGGGGATCAAACCCACCCACCGGAACGAGCTGATGTCCCAGCTGATGTTAAGTGGTAACCATAACTTATTAGAAATCATAGTCAATGTACGGAACGTGCCCCATGATGCCCTGCGTCTATCAACTCGAGGCATGCAAGTGCACCTTCCAGTTAGTTAACGGGTACCTTCAAACCGAAACACAGCAACACTGGTTTGCAGCAAGAGTCCGACGGACGACGGACGTGACGGACCGAGTCTAATAGACTATATTTTTTTTTATTTGCAATAATAAAATGAAATAGGTGTGTGCTGCAATTTCCTAAAAATGTTCCATAGGATCCAAGGACTTATCCTACTGATATAAAAATGCGAAGTGAGATGTTGAATGAGAAAACAGTCTTAAAAATATACAAAATAGTTTATTGCAAACAATTTAAATACATCATAGGTATTTTTCAATTCATTTACATGCTAAAACACACGCATTACTTGCTAACAATTTTAACAAGAGAGGACCAAACTAATCGATCGATAGCTCGTCTTGTGGAGTAGTTTGTCAAAGACGTTTGACAGTTCCTACTACATTAAATCGATTAGCTCATTTTATCGATTCTTCTCCCTCGCTCGAGTCTCATTCGCCGAACAGGTAGTGTGGTAATCCAAGGAAAAAAAATAAACAACAAAACACGAAATCACTTCATTTCATTAGCAAGTTCTTTAAGAAAATAGGTTTTAAGGTTTCTACCCACTATCCCGTAGCATACCATGACCGTGCTAGGAACGTAGCGGCCAAAAAAATATTCTTTGTATTATAATGTATAAACACTTGCCCACTAGATCGTTCCGTCACCGACCGACTACGTCGCATGGCATGCACGGACCGTCAACTATTTGTCGGAGGGAAACGGGTTCAGAATGCGCTGTCGACCCGCTTCAGTGGGCGAAGTACAACGTACTGGATTGCTTTCCGTGCCCGACACGTTCCTTGCACGGCCCTGGTATGCTACGGGATAGTAGGTAGAAACCTTTCACTTTAAAGGCTCGAACGCACCTAGTTCGCTGGCGGTAGCGATCAGTGAAACGCTGTCAAATATCGCTGTCAGATTTGAGATTTGACAGCGAATATTTGACAGCGTTTCACTGATCGCTACCGCCAGCGAACTAGGTGTGCGCAGGCCTTAAAAGTAAAAATTGACAACTTCATTCTGAACGAATGTGTCGTTTATGCAATATTTAACTAATATTTCCATGCTTTGCTTACAGACAAGACTGAATAAGAAATCTACAGTATTTCCCAAAACGTGTTCGGTACAACCCTAGCTGGAGGGTGGTTATGATGGTTGTCAATTTTCTTTAATTTCCCGTCCTTTGTAAAATGTACTTTAGCTTTACACGAAGTATGTTTGGAGCAGTAGTAAATATTATTCTTCGTAGATCCCTGTTTACAAAACGTATAATTTTTGTATAACAGTGTATTTTGCCCGTTTAAATCAATTATTTTGTACGTTTCGCCTGGAAGATAAAAATAAACTAAGAATTAAAAAATATGTTCGTCACATTAGGTAAAATAATGATGGTATTTTTTTTTCTACATATTTGTTCCTCATTTAAGTTAGAGCCTCTGAACCTGATATTAGTTATTATTTACGACCTTAACTCAAAAGCGGTTTTACACGTGGGTAAATTTAGTGAACTTATTAAGCATTAAATTGCAGTAACAATGCTTGAGCTTGAGTTCAGCCTCAAACATAAATATTTTGAAAGTTCTCCATTGTTACTGCATACGACGGCGACTGTTAGAACTATAAACATAAACATTGTGCGAGTAAGGCCTGCACACTGCACACACCTAGTTCGCTGGCGGTAGCGGTCAGAGAAACGCTGTCAAATATCGCTGTCAGATTTAAGATTTGACAGCGATATTTAACAGCGTTTCACTGATCGCTACCGCCAGCGAACTAGGTGTGTGCAGGCCTTCAATATAATATGTATAGATTTTTGTAATTTTTCAACGAAGATCTGTCAAAATATCTACACTCGAGGCTCGACTCAGACTCAAGCATTGTTTTTGCATATGTTTGACCTCAAGACACACTAATTTGATAATAATTGCTCTTATGAACCAGAGGCCTTCCTGCGTTGTTTTTACTAATCAGATGACATGTAAGCTCTGAATTTAGACAAAGCTAGTCTTAGTGTACTGAATTTAGCCATGTAATATGTGTAAAGCCACTTTTAGACGATATAGGTAAGTAAGAACAGCGCCACAAGCGCTATAAATCTATGCAATGCTAATGATTAACTACAAATTCCCAATCTAACATCTTCACTGATCTCTTTTGGTACCCGACATCATTGAGATTATCTAAAAACTGTATCAGAGGTATGTCTGAGCAAAGCAAACGAAAACAATTATAAGTTACCCCCTTACTTACAAGCGTTTCTTAAAAGATAATCAGTGTATAAGTTAGTACCATCTCTTACTACTAGGTAATGACAAACAGTGACAAGGCTAACTATAAGCAATGACTCACATCTAAGTTTTACTTGTTAGTAAGGCAATTAAAGTGTATGAAGACAAACTTCAACCACAAGCCTATCAAACGTAAGCCTGCCTATAAGTGTATAAAAAAAACTTCATTTTGTCTTCATTTTTTTTATTATTAAATGAAAACTAAACATAGTTAAGTGTTTTTATCATAGTTCAGATCAAACCAAAACTAAACTTACATACAAACTTACAATTAAATTATTAAATAACAATACGACAATCATTTTTCTTAGTATCAGATTGTATATTATTATTCTGATAAAATACGAAGTCCGAACAATATTAGGTACAGTTTTATTCAATTCGTCCTATTTTTAATACATTTTAATACTACGTTTTCTTTTTCATTTGTTTCTATAATTTAGACGCTGTTTAACTAAAACGTTCCAATCTATATGAAGTTTCATGTGGGTTGAAACGCGTTCAATTATGCTATAGAAATTAACATTAACGATTGTCTTTAATAATTACTAACTAGCTTTACTATCTACTTGAACTTATGGCTAAATGGAATGACCGCCAGTATTTATTTATTTAAAACCATAAAAATACAGAAGACATTTCTTAAAAATAAGTTTTATTCCATCATAATTCTTTCGAACTAGAGTGATAAAAAAAATTGCTCAAAAAATTTGCCTTGTGGTTTGTCTAGGAAAAGAGTTTTATGAAATTCCATGGCCAACAAGTCGCAGTGGTGTTTTTTTATAATACTAATGAATAAGATGTGTAATTACAATGATACAAAACTCTTACTCAAACACTTAACGAGTTATTAGACCTCGATCATTGCTTAGCGATTTGCTCGACTACCCGGGACCGATATCTAAAGTTGCGAAGACCAGAACAAGAAGATACTTTTTTTCTAGCCTATTATCGTCCCACAGCTCTGCAAAGGCCTCACCCTCACTTTCTTTATTCTAAATCTCCTCTCACCATCTTATTTAGTAGGCGTCTTGACCGCGCAAAGATATCTAAGCCGAGCTCAAAAAAAATAAGTACCTACCCCATTAAAAAAAAACTATTGCCGCTTACTTTGCCAGAAACGAACAATTAATTAAAGCGTTTTCTTTACCATCTCTGTCCCTCATTCATCATCATCATCTCAACCCGATACACTGAGGTAATGCCTCCTTAGTTTTCTGCCTGCTTCTCTGTTCTGTGCGTCTTGTTGAGGTTATTCTCGCTACCTTTACGATGTCGTCTTTTATTGAAATATTAATTAACTTTGATATATTTCCCAGAGGGTGTTTTGTGAATCTTAGGAGGCGGATGGTTATGCCTGTTGAACACTTGTCTTAGCACCATTTCCTTGTCGAAGTTTAACTTGGCTGCACACGATGTTACTTGCTTCTTGGAGCAGTAGAAATTATTCGCAGATCCTTTTTTCGAGAACGTATAATTCTGGTACATTATTAGGGTCCGGCCGTTTATATCGATCGTGTTGTAAGTAAAGTCTGGAATGTAGATAATAATTAGTATGAGAGAATAAGAATACGTCGTTTTGATACCGTCAGTGTTGTGTGTCGAAATCGACAAAATAGTGAGAATGGAACCAATAGTAGTCTCGAAACCAATAAAAGAGTGCGAAAGAGGGTAGATCGATTTATCTGCCAATAACATTTCTTTTACTCGTGGACTTCAGTTCAACCGTGATCATGGTGCATGCAACTGTGCCGAAATATCGGATCAACTCATCAAAATTTAATCATGGTAAATATCCCGTTGTTTCATAAAAATAATCTTAGTTTAATCTAAAAAGCCACGACTACCTTACTAACTTATAACCTAAAAGTAAACCGGCGGATATACAAAATATCTGAGACGTCGATTATCTCAGATATTTTGTATATCCGCTGGTATATTTTGTATGGGACACCACCACCATTTAACATCAGGTGGGCCATATGCTTGTTCCATCAGCTATTTGTCTAAAAAACCTTAAGCTTCGAAAAATTTAGTAAAATAATTAGGGATCCCAGCAGACTTCACATACACTCCGTTGCCAGCGTGATACAGTTTTGGGGGAGGGTGGTTGTGCTCATCAATAAATCTTTTAATATTCCAGTCTTTGTCAAAAGCAATTTGACTTTTGCACGCCAATGAAGTTTTTCTCGAACAGTAGTATAAGAGTTGACTAGGCGCACCAACTTTTGAAAACGTGTGATTTTTGCACCAAATTAAATTTCTTCCACCTACGTTAATCTTCCTCCAAGTACCAACTGAAATTAAATCCATGATTTAAAATACTTAAAACTTGTATGTATGAAAATATGCGAAGTAATATACACTAAAGTGAAAGGGAATGATAAAGGTGACAAATCCAGTGATCCGAATTCATTGCTCTCGAGTGTGTTTAAAACTTAAACCTCAGCAACATATTAGGCATGTGTCAAATTTAATGTTACGACGTGTCTCTGACCACCCCCTGGTCACCATGCATTTTGTGTACTAGGAGATCTAGGGGCTGTCGACTATTGGGCGTGGATCACAGTTGAAAGCCTATTTAATATTAATATCTGCCAAGATACCAGACCAATAATTAAATACTTCACCGTTTATTATTAAAATATATGCAAAATATACAGCAAAAAATATACAAAGATCTCAACGATAGACGAAGGTTGGTTGCTATTCCGAGTTACATTGCGCGGTAGAACGTATAACCGCTCTGCAGTGGTACGAACGCCACGTAGTGTAAATCACAATCTGAATCTCTCTCCAAGGTAGGAAGAGTGAAATTGAAGTTTTAAAGACTGTTTTCTCCGACGTTTGCTACACTTAACATCTGGGCCAAATATACTTTACTCAAGCATGGTAGATATTAAACAGAAACTGCCACTGTCAAAAACTGTCAAATTCATTAGAAATTTGACCGTTTCTGTAATAAAATAACTGTGAGAAAAAAGTCTATTAGGCTAGAATCGTGTCCCAGGTGAGATTGTTTAAAACAAAGATCTTTATATCGTAAAAAATTACAAACGAACATTCATTAATCATTTTTATAAATTTATCGAACTAAATAGTATCGTCCGGATGGGGTTGCGACCAAATTAGGGGGTGGATGATTGTGTTCACCGACCGCCAGTTTTATTTGCCAATGCTTATCAAAACTTATTCTCGCTTTGCACATTAGCATTGTTTTTTTAGAACAGGCGTAGTAATTAAAGTTTGCTGCCCCAATTTTGGAATATGTATAGTCTTTGTACAAAATCACCTTTCGTCCGTTTAGCTCAATCATTTTAAATGATTCATCATCTGAAAGAAATAAATTAGCTTTTGTTATAATATTGTTTTTATAGCAGCATTGTTTTAAAACTTTATATCCGACTTTAAAAAAACACGGAGGTTCTCAATTAGGTTGTATTTTTTATGTTTTTTACCACAAAACTCCATCATCTTCCTGCCCTTAATTTGGCCTTACTGGTTTTCTTACTTGAAGTCGTGTATTTTTAAACTGGTTTATCTCTACAACAACAGATTTTAAACAAATAACAATAATTAAATAGTAATCTTGGGTATATAACTTTTGGTTTGATACTTAATTAAACTTAATACCTAGCTAATGAATGGAAAAGAATGGATGGAAGAGGTCTCAGCACTAATGCTTCGCATTTCGAAAACCGGTCTGCGTGTTATTCTGCCTTACAACTATCCGCAAAAAATACATTTACAGTCGCAGACTCAACCAACTTCTCGATTGCATCTCAACAAAACAGCATAATCATCATTGGATATTGTAGCATTTAGTGTTAAAAATCAATCTCGTCACACACCATCTCCGGAAAAGTATATTAGTCCTCAACTAATATACTTTCCCGAAGGTGTGAGATAAAGTTTTGGCTGCAGGTGGTTATGTTCATCGTAAATTTGTTTAATTTTCCAGTTCTTGGCAAAAAACATTTTGGCTTTGCAGCTGAGCTTTTTTCTTTTCGAGCAATAATAATAATTTGTGTTCGCGGTCCCCACTTTTGAGAATGTATGGTTCCTGTATAGCAACACGTTTCGCCCATTAAGGTTTATTATTGTGTGTGAGTCACCATCTGAAAATAATCATTATAATCAAATCGTTTCAGAGAAAAAAAAATCAGAAACAACTTCTTAACTTAGATCCCCAGGCACACCATCATGTATTCCTTCAAATTTCAGTACCTACCAACTCTTTCGAAATTACTGGCATATGAGGCTAATGTAGCCACAATGTAGGCTTATGAGCAATTTTATGCTTATCTTCTAATACTTTAGTTTTTCTAAGAATGTGGTGCGTCTTATTGTATCTATTTACTTAAGGGGAAGACACTTTGTTGTTGAGTTTTTTATGTGTAGCGCTCGCTTACATTTACACTACTCCTGCATTTCGTATCACTACTTCTTCCAAAACAGTGCAGTGAAAGTATTTTAAGTACACTAAAGTTCACTTATAGTATTTAATCCACGCTAACTCACAAGGTTTTTTTCCTCTTTAGCCTTCGTACTCGTATTTTGTCATAATAACATTTGAGACAATTTAAAATCATTTGAAGACTATAAAAAAAGTCATGAGTTTTTAGTACAAGTTAGTTTATTGCAAGCACACTTAATACTAGAATGCAATTCGTTTCTTAACTTTATGTGTAAGAAGTTATAGTTACACGAACAAGAAATAACAGTGCACAAACATAGGATATTAGGGACTGATTAAAATAAAATATGTTAAAAAAATATTTAAAAGATAAATAAATAAAATTGTGAAACAAAAGAGAGAAGAAACTTTGAATGTCAAATAAATGTATTTTCTTTCGTTTCGTAAATTCAGCTCCATGTATCATAAGAATAATTTTTAAACGTCTCTACCCGATCACGCCTCGAAAAATGGTAACCAACTACGACATGGTTCCTATCCTAGAAAAGGAAGGAAGGGCTTGGTTGGTCTCACTTCGAAATATTTTCCATCACTCGTTTGAAATAATCTAGGTGGCGCATGGGTGTGTATATCCACTTCGTGTGTTAATGCCATATTCTTGTCAAAAACAATCTTAGCCTTACACGAAAGAGACTTGTTTTTCGAGCATGTGTAATAATTGCTGCATGGCCCTCTTTTGGAAAACGTGTAGTTTTTAAACAGCATTACTTTAGATCTATGTAAATCTATTATTCTGTAAGTCTCGCCTAAAAAAATACAATACTTATTAGGATTATTACTCAGGGCACTGACGGTTTTGGGCATCTGCTGAAATAAAAAAGTCAGTTAATACACAATATTGAATAGGTTTCGGACTGTTTTGTGTCATCGATCATTAAAATTTAGGTAGAATGTAGTTAGTGACTTAAAACCACACAAAAAACATGAGCTTTATTTTATTTTTATTTGAAAAAATATTACGGTATGGCCGGTTAACCTATAGAGACTAGAACGGAATTAAAAGTACACAAGAAATAAATAAAATTAATTAAATTCTCGACACAACATAATCTAATTAATAATAATTATTATAGATGCTAACCAACAGTTTCATGACCTGGTAAATAGAGGCCTGTACCGAAGTCGATGCACACATACAAAACACATAGCACACACAAACACACACCCACCAACATACAGCTTACAACACAGCAATAGTGGATGCACACTGGCACTAAAGTGACTAAAACCTAAACGAACTTAATTCTTAGGACATGCTCCTATTGTCTCATAAGAAGCCATGAGGTCAGGTACCGAATATATTTACAAACAAAATCTCATCATCTTCCTGCCTCTATCACACGCTAAGTGGGGTCGGCACAACAGGTTTTCGTTCACCTTTATCATTCGCCATCTCAGTGCTCACTCTTTTGTTGCCCATGTCACCTTTGACACAGTCCATCCATCTCTTCTTTGGTCTACCTCTTCTTCTACAACCACCATCGACATCCATATCTTACACTTACAAACACAATCTGCCATTAGTTTAAGTTAACTTGTAAAAAAAAACATAGCTAAACAAGACTTTGCATGAGTGGGGTAAAAGTTGACACATTAAATAAATCAACATATATTAATTCATAACGAATCATCTTCAAAGAACCTTTGCAAATAGCGGATGAAGAAATACTCTTAAACTGGCGATTGCGGAGCTTAAACTCAGTCCAAGCACTAACCTGGTGTCCTTAGTGCCTCAACAAATACACAAGAACCGAGCTTGACAATGCCACAGAAAACGCGTCAGAAGTCGCCATTATAGGTAATTAAGGGGCTGACCGCTGTCGATGATCTTATCACTTGCAGTTTGACCTTTTAAAAGATATAAATCACTAAATTGTTTATTGAGAAACGCGAGCACACAGTTAGGAAAAAAAACATTTTGATACCAACACATTTTCCTATTTAAAAGTTTACTTATGTATGAAAACCAGTTAGGTAAACTTTTTAGTAAGAAAACGTCCTAAGATCAATGTTTTTTTCTACACGGTGCAAGTGTGCAATCGGTTGGATAGTTGCTCGCGATTTTCGAAAGTGTGTGGGTGAGAAGTTGTTTCTTGTTTTTCATCGTAACGGTCAGTGTTCGAAACTTTCACACAATACAAAAAGATTAATTCATAATGTAATATTTCCCACTCTTTGTCAGTATTAAATTAGGCGGAGGATGATTGTGTTCAGTGCAAATGTATTTAACTCGACGATTCCGGTCGAAGTTTATTCTGGCCTTGCACCTCTTTCCGACTCTTTTCGAACAGCGATAGTAGTTCTGGTCTTTACGGCCTGTCTTCGAAAACGTATTTTGTTTATACAGTATCAAAAGTTTGCCTTTCAGTTCAATGGTGGGAAAGGAGTCTGAAAAAACCCCCTTTTTTAGATGAACTTTTCGAATGGACAAGACAGGGCAGTAATATTTATTTAGCAAGAACATACATGTGCATTTTATACGACTATACAAAAAGTAAAAACTTAAATAAAAACATTTGAAAAGTACGAAATGATAATAAAGATATTGCCATAAACAAAATTAGGTCATCGTCATCAAGTGGAATAAGTACTCTGCTGGACATAATGCTTCTTCTTTATTTTTGCTGTAGTCACCACGATCGACAGGCGGATTGATGACTGCAGTGCTTGTGTTTAGTACTTATGAGATGCTTATGAGATGCCTAACCCTATGCGTTTTTAGACACCTCTTACGACATCCATGGCAGAAGAGAAATGGACCCCATTTTATGCCGGGACCACCAAAGCCACAGAGTAATAAAACACTATAATATTGAAAAATATATATTTCATCTACATCTACTATCATCTAATAAGTACTACACTGGTCCACTGTTTCGCATAAATCTAACAAATATAAAATGTCCTTAATAAAAAAACATAGACGTAACTCATCTAAAATTATAGAAAACAAAATTATTTAAAAAATGTGGTAATTTTAAAACTAATACGATTTAAACGGCTCTGATAGATGCCACCTGCACTAAAACATAATTGAATATACTGTCCATATTACAATATCAAAACTTGGGACCGCTATATGCCGCAAGCTTGCATATAAAACAAGCTCATATGCAAGCATAAGCGTAAACTGCTCTGCTTGGTCATACCTTGCAATATACTTTGCAATAAACTATTTGGATGATGCTTAAATTTGAACGACTACAATGAATGACTAAGGGCTACTTTTTCCATGTACGAATAAAATTATCCGTCAGATAAAAGTATCTCTTTTCTAAGCTTGTTGAAAACAAGGACTTACGTTTTTTATTCGACAAATAGCGCTATTCCGTAAATGCAACAATCAAGCCCTAAGTAAATTTATTCTTATTTTTATTTTTATTTATTTATTTATTTAAGCCTCCTATAACTATTTTAACAATATTAGCTTAATTAGGTATGATCACATGCAAGTACTTACTTATTATACATGGCTTTATATAAATATTTTTGTTTAAATAACTAATATTTGCTGAAACATGCAAGTACTATTAAACAATCTTATGGGAAAAATTTGTAGCTTTTTTTTTTTTAATAATTATTGTAAGTATTGTTGTATTATATTATTTGCTTAATCATGCATGTACATACATAATTTAGATTTTTATTTTTATACATTTTATTTTATTAGTGGATATAATCATGCATGTACTGTACAAACTACCTATAATTTAGATTTTTATTTTTTTATACACTTTTTTTTTTACTATTGGATATTATACATCTAATATTTGCTTAATCAGGAAATGACATACCTTATACAAGTACACAATCAAACTTAACTGTATAATTTTCATTATTTTTTTTCCAATGGTGTAATATTCTTGTATAAGTATACTAATGTTAATATGTTATTATTTTTCTCCTTTTCTTATTGCTATACTTATTATTATAGTGGTTGTAGTTATAGGGCATCCCATAGTAGGGCAAGGGCCTCCCCCCTTCTGGTTATAATACACTTTTGCATATTCGTGTGCAGTCCTCACATAATATTGTTAGGAATGTAATTAGGTAACTGTTTTTGTTTGTTGATTATTGTAAGGTGTCATGGTTTTGTGGGGGGGTGATAGTCATGAGCTCCCTCGGTGACTAACCGTCGTGGGAGCTGGTTTGTTTCATTTGTTTTCAATTTGTTGAGTATGTTTGGGCCTGTGTGGGTGGATAGGTGTTGCGTAGATTGTTGTTGATTTCTAGTATTGGGCAGCCTATTCTCTAGGTCTCTGTTTGAGGGTTGAATGTACTCTCTGATGTTGTATGAGGCCATTGTTTTATTCTTTTTATTTGCTTGTATTTTTACTCGTGGTGAGTTTGGGGCACCATCTTCTTTTGTATAATATGTTGAGCTTATGTTTGGTGGAGATACTATGAGAGGTCTTTTTTTGTTGCCCGAGCCAGTCTGTTTGCTTTCCGCTGTGTGTGTTGTGATCTTTGTATCTCTAAGGTATATTATTTTATCATACTTAATAATTGCATGCTTGCCTTCTTCTCTATCTTGTTTTAATTGGTCTTGCAGGGTTTTTCTAACTTCCAAAACTTTGGGTGGATAGTCTTCCTTTATGTAGATACCGGAACTTTCTAGATTTTTTTTCAACTTTAGTATCTTTATTTTTGTGCCATAAGTAATGAAGGTTACATTGATGGGTCTTGAACCTCCTTCTTTTATTTTTCCAACCCTTCTTACCATTTCTATATCTTTTTCGGTACACTCTGTTTTTATTTGATCATTTACTATCCTTGTTATGACTTGTTCTAATTCCTCGTATGATCTCTCCTGTTCTTTCACTCCGAAGAATAAAATGTTTTTCTGTCGAAGTTGACGTTCCATATATGAAATTCTCCGCTCCTGATCCTCATATGTTGCTTTCATGTTTTTGAGATCATAATGCAGTTTTGTGATTATTTGTTCAGTGTTGTTATTTATTTTTGTAGTAATTCTTTCTTCCATTTCCCTCAAAGCTTCGAGTACACTGTCCGTCATGATTTGGTTGTTTTGCAGAAAGTGATAGTGATAAATGTTGGGGTTGACGTCCTCTTTAGATAAGGGAGGCGAAGTAGACACCCGCCATTCCAGTATAACCCTGCGATTTTAGGTTTGAGCAGTCCCAGTGTGGATTTAGAAACAAATTCTAAGATGCGTCGTCGTAGTTTGAAGGTTATGACAAATCACCGTATATGTTCAAAAAACTATTTATTTGCACAAAGTCGTCCAAGTCACACAGTCTTCCACTAGAATGGTTAAATTTTGGTATTTGTAGCACTGTGGAACGTGAAAACACGGCTTTTTTGGTGACTTTTGCCAAGTATGTTCTTGATTGTTTTCCAGTAATTAGACGAGATAAGACAGATTCACTTCACAATAGCACGTAAGGCATCTATATTATAATGATTATTTCTTGTATTTGCTTAGAACTTTCCACTAAATTCAGTAAAAACTCAAAAATAAACACGGAGAACAATGCTTCCACACAGGGCCCGGTGTTGCCATTATTTTCTTATTTTTATTAGCCCGTCGTATTATATGGTTAAACATTAACTTCTGATAGCGTGGTACTTTCCATCAGAGGTGGTAAACAGTCGTGGGGGAGGATGGTTATGTTCGTCCACCACCAGTTTAACTACCCAATTCCTGTCAAAATGTATCTTGGCCTTGCACGTGAGCTTCGTTCTTTTGGAACAGAAGTAGTAGTTCATATTCGTAGGACCGGATTTTGAAAACGTATGGTTTTTGTATAGAACTATTTTCCGACCGTTCATTTCAATCATCTTGAAAGACGCATCTTCATCTGAAAACAAAGTAACATAGTAGTAACGTATTTAACATAATTTTATGCAGGTTCATACACCTATAAACCCATATTTTACTACTAAGATAATAAATAAATTAAGAACTCACTAGGTTTGAGTGGAAGCTATAATTTACTAAAGTTTTTAGCTGGATATAATACAACTACATATATGTATTATATTATATTCTTCTGTACGCACATAATAATGTTTATGTTGCAATAAAGCTCAAAATTGTAATATTTTAGTGTTAGGTTGTCTTGTGGTTGTTATGTGTTTTGTGTATTTAAATAAATAAATAAAATATATTTTTCTTCCGTTTTTTCTTTTCAACCGTTTTAAGTAGTCATATAAAGTACTTTTTGGTAAATCATAGACTTTGGCTGCTTTACAAATAGTGAGCTTTTTATGCATTATTAAGTCTAGGGCTTCTTTTAAGTGTCTTTGTGCCATGAGCATTGCACTGAGATTATACCTTTTGTTGGTGATGGGCGTTAGTATATGGTGATAGGCAGTAGGTTTTCGAAAATCAAAAACACAAAGGTAAACTTGAAAGCAACTTTTATTCGCGGGAAGTTAGGGCAAAAAAACCAAGGTGCGTGTGACGTACGCGGGCCCGTATTCGCGACGACTGACCATCTTGTTAATTTTAAAATCTATGCTAACGAGCCTTCCCCGCGCCCCTTACGTACCCCGCACGCGCCCTGGGTTGCACTCATAGAATGCATTAGTACATTTTTGTAATAGAAAAACATTATATTTTAAAGTAAGTATGCACTGGTTTTATTGCGTCGCTTACACGCCCCTCCCCAGTGCTGCTAGCAGCACTCATCAACCAACGGGATTCGAGCGACGCGTGCAGCTGATCGGGTGAGTACTCCATTCATAGTCTTTACTCTTATCATTCTGACACGTTTATCTTTTCCAGGGCATACTTCTTGTATCAAACCTTTCGGCCACTTATTCCTGGGCCCATTTGGGTCGACTAAATATACCAGATCACCCACTTGCAGGGGTCTTTGTTCCTGATTCCACTTTTTTCGAGGTATCAGATCAGGTAGCACTTCCTTCACCCATCTATTCCAGAACATGTCCGCCAGCCGCTGAGAAATTCGCCATTGTTTTCTTAGGTACAGGTCAGAATCATCGAATTTACCTATCTGCGGTGAATCTAAAGATGTTCCCAGTAAAAAATGTTTCGGTGTGAGTGTTTCAGCACTTCCAGGTTCTACAGACACATGGGTGAGCGGTCGGCTGTTCACTATGTTCTCTATCTCAGCTAGCAGCGTGATCAGAACCTCATCGCGTGGAGATCTCTCTTTGAGTACAACTCGTAGTGACGTCTTGACGCTGCGGATGAGGCGCTCCCAAGCCCCACCCCAGTGTGGGCTTGCAGGCGGTATAAATGTCCATTTAGTGCCATGATTCAAAGCCTCGTTCGTCAGATCGTTCTCATTCAATTCTTGTATTGACTTTTTCAGCTCGGCGTGCGCACCTCGCAGATTGGTGCCGTTATCGGAGAACAGCTGTTGCGGCCAGCCTCGCCGTGCGGCCATGCGGCGCAGCGCCATGATGAAGGAATCGGTAGTTAGTGTGGCAACTATCTCTATATGAATGGCCCTCACAGTGAGACACGTGAAAAGTACTCCATATCTTTGTTCATGTCGTCTCCCAACAGTGACCCCCAACGGGCCGAACAGATCAACTCCACAAAAGGTGAATGGACGTTGATGATGAGCCATTCTAGCATGAGGTAAGTCACCAATTCTTGGTATTTCTGGTTTACATTTTCTCAATCTGCATAACATACATTTTGTTACCACATTTTTTACAGTTGGTCGTAATCTGATTATCCAATATTTTTGTTTTATTTCGTTTACCACCATTTCTTGGTTTCCATGGGCAGCGTTGACATGATAATGTCTCACTATCAGACGAGTAATATATTTTTTTCCATCTAAAATTGCAGGTCTCTTCACCTCGGGCAGCACGTCAGCGGCAGCATCGATCCGGCCACCAGCGCGCAGGACTCCGTGACCATCAAGGTAAGGTGACAAGGTAAGTAGTTTACTCGTAGTAGGTATGTCCATAGAATTTCTTAGTAGCGTAATTTCTTCTCCAAATGATTGAGCTTGCGAGTATTGTAGCAGTAGACGCTCTGCCTTGTCCATGACGTCATCGTTCAAATTGTAGGTAAGTTGCCTCGGTCCAAACTTACGATGTATGGCCTCAAGTCCCTTATCAACAAAGGTAAGTACTCGCGACGTTGCTCGAAGTAAACGTAGCCACGAAGAAAATTTGGTAGGTTCAGGTACAGGTAAGTCATCATTTTGCATGTTTATAATATTTACAACTTCTAATTGCGATTCTTTGTTCACAGGTTCGAGCACATCGAGCGGCCATTTATCACAGTCTTTTTGTAGAAAATTTGGGCCATTTAACCATTCGTTTTGTAAAACTGAGCAGTCATAACTTTCTCTCGTTGCAATGTCGGCGACGTTTTCTTTAGTTGGCACATATCGCCATTCATTTATTTTTGTTAAATCGTCTATTTCACCCAAACGGTTCGCAACATAAGTTTTGTAACTGCGAGAATCATTTCGTATCCATTGTAGTACAGTCGTTGAGTCGCTCCAAAATATTCGTTGTTCTGCGACCATTGTGTGCTCCTTAGCTATCGTGTCTGCCAGTCTAGCGGCTAACACAGCGGCCTGTAATTCCAAACGCGGCACTGTGATTGGTTTGGTACCCGCTACACGGCATTTGCTTGCAATAAACGCTACGCGCGGAAACTGGTTATCTATCCACCGCCAGTAAGCGACAGCGCAGAATGCTTTTGTAGAAGCATCGCAAAATATATGCATTTGTAGGTTCATATAACCAGTTCTAGTAGTGAGCGGTTGCTTGCTAGGTATAGAAGGCGGCGGCAGCGGCGTAGCACGCGTAGAACTCGTAGCACCGTCAGGGTCCGCTACGAGCGTAGCACTATCTATAGGTGAGTGCATCAAGTGCGGCTGCGACGGCAGGTATGTTCCTTTCTCCGTCTCACTCACAGGTATCGTAGCTGCCGGATAGTACCTAGGCAATCGTATTTCATTTATTGTTTTTAGTAAACAAATCCATTTAAGCCACTTCGTATAAATTTCATTGTTAACGGGATCGTCCCAGCTGATATCAAGGCGCCATGTCTCTTGTAAAATAATTTTTCCATTGATGGTGAATGGCGATAAAAATCCATAAACGTCGAAAATCGACATGACTACTCGTAGCATCTCTCTTTTCGAAGGTATCTTCTGTCCATTAATTATCTTTTCGGGAACCTTTTTAAATGATACATCGAACCTCAAAGTATCGTCATTAGTATGCCATAAAAGACCGAGTGTTCGTTCTCCGTCGTATTGCTGTCCCGTTTTGAACCTTACAGCTGACGCGCCGAGAGTGTCTTTAGGTACGCTGTCCAGCACCGCTTCGCTATTACTTATCCAATTGCGTATTTGAAAACCTCCTTGTGAATGAATATGAGTTATTTCTTTTATCAATTGGATTGCGGTCTGCTCGTCCGGTAAACTGTTTATGTAGTCATCCATATAGTGCTGCGTATATATAGCCGCAGCAGCTGTAGGCATAGTAGACTCGAAGCGTTGAGCGTTCTTGTTTTTTACAAATTGCGCGATAAACGGGGAACAATTGGCGCCAAATATTAATGACGTCATCACATAGGTTTTTATCGGTTCTTGTAACATTTCAGGGCTGTAATTTGTCATAGGGTCGCCTCTGTAGAGGAATCGTAAGGCGTTTTGATCTTGAGGACAAATTTTGACAATTAAAAACATATCTTTTATGTCTCCCATGACCGCTATTCTATTCTCTCTGAAGCGTAACATTATTCCGAATAGCGACATAAGTAGGTCCGGCCCTTTGAGTAGGTAGTCATTTAGTGATAATCCTGAAGCTGACGCCGCAGCGTCGAATACCAATCGTAGCTTCTTTTTATTTGGATTATCGACCCCGAAGTGCGGTAAGTACCATGTTTTTTGTGTAGATTCGGTATTTACTAATTCTTTTGCATAACCATTTTGTAGTAAATGTTGTACACGCTCGTGGTACCTATTTGCGTATTCTGGGTTTTTTCTCATTTTATATTCTACTCCTCTGAGACGGGTCATAGCCATAGGTAGTGAGTTAGGCATTACGCAATTGTTGTCCTTCCAGGGTAAGCCCACTTGCCACCGGCTGTCTGTGAGCGTGGCGGTTTGTTCCAGGTACTGCCGGGCACGCTCGTCTTCTGAGTTCTGTCTAGGTTTAGAGGCAGAAACTCCCATAGATTCCATAGAAAAATAACGTCGTACATCATCATGAAGATCACGGAGGCTACAGACATCATCATCATTAACATAGTTGGATGGACTGACCTTGTCGTTGCTCAAGAGGAGGGAAGAATGGTTCTCTTGTGCCATGGTACCTGGGTGCGGCACCTTGCCGTGCAGGCACCAGCCCAGCGGCGTGCGGGTGGCACAAGGCTCGCTTGGCCCGCCCACTATCACTTCCAAAGGTATGAGTAACTGATAATTGTCCTGTCCGATTAGCACTTCCGGTTTGGTGAGACCGGCACTCAGTTCACCACTTAGTTTTTGTAAATATTTATAGTTTTCACATTTCACTGAAGTCAAATCTTGTTTAGGCAAACTTAGTTCGTTAACACTACGTACACTGATGCTATATTTATCACCTTGTTTATTTGATAAGTTCAAGTCCAACAGTTCCGTGTCACACAACATTTCCGTATTGTCCCAAGCACCGCGCACTCGCATCGACAACTTGCGGCCGCGCAAACCCGCGCGCGTCGCTAGTTTCGCACTAATCATTGACACAGTGGAGCCGTCGTCTAGTAACGCACAGCTGTTGAATGTTCCGTTAGGTCCGTCAATCACTATTGGTACCACTTTTAATAACACTGAACAGTTTCGGGTGATGTTTACGTGATTAATGTTTTCCATTGTGTTTTCAGGTTCTGTAGTTGCAGGTCGTGGCTGCGCTGCAGCAGGTGCACTGCTGTTTAGTCGCGCGCGCGACGGGTAATGCAGGAGGCGGTGGTGAGGTTCACCGCACCCGTCGACGTCACAGGCAGCAGCTGGGCACGTCTCTCGATCGTGCTGGGATTGTAGACACTTGAAGCATATACCTACGCGCTTCACAAAGGACCAGCGGTCCTTACGCAATGACCTTTTAAACTTTTTACAGCCAGTTAGTTTATGTGAAGATGTATCGCGACAAAAACGGCACTTTTGATCGCTTTGTTTACATTGTTCAGCTTGCAATAAAACAGTTTGATTTTGAGAAAAGTTATTTTCACTATATTTACGTTTATTGTCCCATCGTACTTGTATTAGGCTAGCGCTGCATGTAGATATCTTTATAGCTTCTTCGCTTAAAAAATCCGATAGGATATCTAGTCTAGCCTTCTTCCGTTCCATTATGTGCGGGTAACTATAGTCCGCCCACTTAGACAATAGCACTGTAGGTAACTTAGCGAGCACTATGTTCACGACACCTACACCGTGTAGGTACTCTTCACGTTTAAGTTCACGTACCGATGCCACATAGTTTTTAATTTTCACTGAAAATGTCACTATGTCCTTATGATATTCTAGTGGCAAAGGATTAAGTTTTTTAACATCATTTAATATTCTTGATATTATAACATCCGGGTTTCCATACTGTAGCTCCAGAGTAGACATTACGATGTCTGGCGATGTAGTGCTTATCAGCAGCGCTGACACCGCTTCCTTAGCGGAGCCTCGTAGGCACTTACGTAGCCTCCATAAATTTTCATTTCCACTAAAGCTGCATATTTTAGTGGATTCCTCATATGCGTTTTTAAACGACAGCCATTCCATAGGGTCACCAAAAAATAAAGGAAGTTCTTTTGGTGTGCTGATGCGGCTAAGTAGGTTGGCGTTGTGGCTGGTGGATGCAGTTGATGCAACCAGGTCCCTCAGTGCGCTGGCCAATTGCTGAACTGGACCATTAGTGCCGTCGACATCCGGCGGCGGAAACAGAGGGCCTTTAAATGTACCATGATCGTTGGTCTTCTGTTTCTCCAGTTCGTGCTGGCTGCGCTCGAGCCACTGCTCAATATCCTTGCCATCATCTTGTTGACTGTCGCACTCCGATGTGTGTGGACTGTATTGGTCGTCGACAGCTGCCAAATCGGCTGCCAATTTTTTATCGATTAATTCCATTTGAATACGAGCCTTTTCTTTTGCAGCTTCCAATTCAAGCTTTTTCTTCTGTGCCCGTATCGCAGATGATGAAGAAGAATTTTTAGTTTTTATTGATTTCGATATTTGGGACGGCACGGTAGGTATTCCTTTATCTACTTTTAAACTTCCAGCACTCGTTCCAGGTTTTCCGATATCGATCACTTTTAAATTCACTTCACTAGACTCCATTTTGTTCTGCGCTTGCACTTTGTCCTTTACTTGACTTTCATTGCGCGCCGTACTGCGGGTGTTCACCATTTTACTACGCGGAGGCGTTTGGAACATTGAAGATCGGGCTCGAAGGACCAATGTTGGTGATGGGCGTTAGTATATGGTGATAGGCAGTAGGTTTTCGAAAATCAAAAACACAAAGGTAAACTTGAAAGCAACTTTTATTCGCGGGAAGTTAGGGCAAAAAAACCAAGGTGCGTGTGACGTACGCGGGCCCGTATTCGCGACGACTGACCATCTTGTTAATTTTAAAATCTATGCTAACGAGCCTTCCCCGCGCCCCTTACGTACCCCGCACGCGCCCTGGGTTGCACTCATAGAATGCATTAGTACATTTTTGTAATAGAAAAACATTATATTTTAAAGTAAGTATGCACTGGTTTTATTGCGTCGCTTACACCTTTAATTAAAATATCACTGGTACAGATAAAGTTATCTCAAATTGAACAATAAACACTTTTTATTATTGACTAAGATACCCTGTCAGAAGTGTGTGTTCATTTATTTATTGAGAATTTTCTTTGAAATTAAGTAGTCACTATATTCTCATGATAATTTTATTTAAACTATTCTTAATTTAATGTATTAGTGCATATTTTATTTATAAAATATTTGATAACATAGTTTGCCATCTTTTAGACATAATATAGGTAAGATATAGTAATAACACATAATATAATTTGAAACCTACCTACTTGTTAATGTGTTTACGAAAGCCGCTTTTTCTTGATTTTGCAATATTTTTGCTCAAAAGCTTCGAGACGCTCCTTCCGCTTCCAACGCTTTCTTGGTCGACTCCGACATCGCCTTCAGTTTTACTTATTCAATACTCTTTAATAATAGATTAATGAGGTAAGCCATTTATTTTTCATTTGTTGCAGTTGGTTCCTTACGTTTCAACGACATTATGACCAAAATAATTGTTTCATACGTCACTTTCATCAATTCTGCGCTATTTAAAGTTTTACCGCTCATTTTTGCAATTTTATTGTTGAGAACTACCTGATACTGCTTCGGAAAGTGTTCTTTAACTTTATTGGTCAAAGTTTCTTGATGTACCGGTAGGAGTATTATATCAGCCGATTGATCATTCAAATTCATTTTACTTATATCAATATACAGACTGTCTAAGACTTCGCTGCTTGCTTTTTGAGTTGGTATGTTATCGAGAGCTTCCTTCATAGATCCGAGATCTAGGAACTCTTCTGTAGCTTCAGGTTCTGCTGCCGCAGACGTAGAAGCCAGGGATGCCAGAAGACGTTTGAAAATTAACAAAACTGAAACGATTATATCGAATTTAATAAACACCAAATACTTGAATACCGTGATCAACAAAAATATCATAAGAAAAGTTAGAAAACTAAGTTTTTTCTGAAATATTGTTAAGTTTTTATTTTTGTTGTTTCTAATTCACCTTATTTTACTTTGCAGGATTTGTGGGTGTTGCGTAGGTTGCACACACAAGTCTACATTAAGTTAACTTCTGTGAAACCCTGACTCTTAAGAGACTTGTGGAATCAGGAGAAATCCCAAAAATATAGGTAGGACGCACAACACTTGCACAGCACACATACAAATAATATTATAAATACAAAAACACAAATCATTAACTTATGCAACAGTTATACAGAATTATTATTATTATTATGATTTTCCGTATTTTCTTTTATGCTATTATTTAAAACACCAAATTTGTTATTTTTATCATGGTATTTTTTTCTTTTTTCACCGTATTTACATAACACAAAACTCCAATACCGTTTATACACACCCAAAGGAAGGGACTAGACCTCACGACACCTCACGACACAGGCTCTTTATTTATATTATATAAAAGTCAATACATTACAGTAGCCTACCTTTCTTAAGGTAGGTGGGCGTTATCTTACTTCTAATGCAAAATGTATTTAGGCTTAACCTACCTAAAAATATTTTAATGAAGCTTCAGAGGCTATTCAATTATTCGAACTTCAAATTAAAGGAATAAATCTTATTAGATGAATTTCTTTGGGAACCTCATGTGAGACAGATACTTACCTACTTTTATATATTATCAACTATTATAACCTATTAGAATAGTAAGCTAACTGAAAAAATACATTTTAATTTCAAATTTAATTGATTAGATTAGCAGATTAGTACAATGTATTTGTTCTAGTTAATTTATGTTTAATAATGGAATTCCGCGAAAAAACTACTCAATCAATTAATACTCTTATGTCAATATTATATTATCTTAATATTATATTATACTATCTTATCTTATTATTATTTATTATTTATAAAAAAAATATATAATTGTCCGGAAGCGCTGTACGAACCGTCGGACGATTAGTCCATTCGAAAAAAAGTGACGAATCTGACTTTGATTGTCGGCTTCTCTTTTGTTTGTAAGTGGGCGCACACATCAAAGACAAAACAATTTCCCACCCAACGTACCCCAATAGACAAAACAGTTTAGTTTTAGGTGTGCGACGTGTCGTAGACAAAACAGTTTCGCGGCAGACTTGAAAGTCTGTCTTATAACCGTCGTGACTTAAGTCTGCGCTCAGACTTAATGTTAATTTGTGATTCTTATTTGTTTGTGCCATGTCAAAATAAATAGTTAAGTATTTTAATTGTTATTACGCTTCCTTGCCAGAATGATGTTATCGAGAGCTTCCTTCACAGATCCGAGGTCTAGGAGTTCTTCGTTTTCTGGTTCTGATCCCTCAGACGTAGAAGCCAGGTATGCCATAAGCTGTTTGAAAATTAACGAAACTGAAACGAATATATCGAATGTAATAGAAAGTATATATTTATTACTATTTATTACCAAAGATTTAAATAACGTGATTATCAAAAATATCATAGAAAAACTTAACAAAACTATGTACCTATGTATAAATTGTTCAGTGATATCATCATTGAGAACATATTGGTAGAAAGTCTGCTTTCTGCGCCGTAGGTCGTGGGTTTGATTCCCACCGAGAAAAAATATTTGTGTGGTAAAAATATGTATAAGTATTATATCAGCTACCTGGTTCTCATAGTGTTGTATGGATTGTTCACATTATTTAATTCATTTACATTTTCAAAGGCAATTTGATAACGTATACGATAAAGTATTTGCTATTTTATTTATTAATTACACAGAGGATAGATATCAAACTTTTGATTGATACCACACAAGCTAGGAAGGAAAAATACAATGTTTAACAGCTGAGCAACCTTTCAAGTTTTATAAATAAATAAATTATATTGTAATATACAATAATATTGAAATAGTCCTAAGTACAAAAAAGGTTAAGCAATATGTCAAAATCCATGATTATCAAGGTATGTAATAAATATTATTATATTTTATTTTATAATCAATTTATAATTAATATGATTATCATAAACCTAGATATCCATAGCACATTAAACGAAACAAGGTACCTAAAATTTTATATACTTTCCGTCCGCCATCTTAATAAGTTGAATTGGCCGATGGGAATGCTCAGCGACCACCTCCACAATTTCCCCTGCCTTGTTCAACTTTAGTTTTGCAAGGCATCTAGAAGAGAGCTTTTTGGAACAATAGAGGTACCGCTTTGAATTCTTTGGTCCCTGCCATGAAAATGTATGGTTCCGGTATAAGACTACATCATGGCCGTTGACCGTAATCATTTCATAACCTGAAAACATTATACATATTATCATTGGTTGGCTATCCTGAGTTGGATCTTTTCAACAGCAAACCATCTTCATTCAGGCGTGCTCTCGTCAACCGTTGGTCGGAAGCGGTGCCTCAACTGTTTGGTTAGGCAGAATTAGGACTTTTTTGATTTTTTGATTATTTGTCTTTTTCTCTTTAATAATAATAATAAATAAATAAATATTGTGGACAATTCACACAACACTACCCAGCCCCAAACTAAGCAGAGCTTGTAATATGGGAACCGGATAGCTGATATAATACTTGAATACATTTTTTTTTTGTAAATACATACTTAGAATACAATATAACACCCAGACAGAGAACAAACATTTATGTTCACAACACAAATATTTGTTCTTTATTTCAGTGGGAGTAATGTAACTAACTGCCTATTGTTATTTTTATACTTTGGTTTTGTCACTTCACTTTAGCTTTAATTTATTATTTTTAAGGCAACATGCGCCCATTTGTAGTTTTATATATGCGAAAACATTTAATTGGTAATTAGATATTTATGTTGTTATTGCCTAGTATGTAGTACTGTTTGTTTTCCGAATAAAATAAAATAAAATAAATAAATCATGTTTTCTTATCTATCGAGTGACGTGAAATTACTTTTATTTAATTCCATCGAGCCGGGTCGATGCAAGCCTTCGAGCTGTGAGTTTTGCTATCCATGCGTTAATTACTCGTTTTGAAGTAAAACTATCGCGTAATTGATCGAGTGAGCGAAGCGAATGAAGATTTTACAAAAAACTTGGGCAATTTGGCATCTTATATGCGTTTGTATGTACGTTTGTCCGACGATAACTTTCGAACCGTTGCTTGATCCGATCTGCATGAAATTTGATGAGTCGATAGCTTGTTTTTGAGAAATTTACTGGTAAGAAAGTATATGAGTAAAATTGGATGAGGGGTTATTAACCCTTTCCCCTTGGGTTAGTGTTTTTAACGAATTTCCGCTTTTGAACTTTTTTATTAAAATAAGGTAGGTAAAAGGAAACGCACTGATTTTTTTTAGGTTTTCATTATACCTAGAAGTACTATTTCCAAGACCTAGACTCTAAAGTTCCTGACAAAGCCGTCAAAAACTTCGTGTTATCATAATGTTAGGAACTTTCATAGAAACAACAACAGTAATGAGATCCAATCATGACTTATTAATAATTATATAATAGGTTTTAAATTACAGATTCTCCTCGTGGTATTCAACAAAACAATTTTTCTTTTCATTTACACACAAAAACACGTTGCAATGTGAACATTTACTATGAGGTTTCGATTGAATCTTCTTCAAACTACAAACCTCACACCTTCCCCTGTTCTCTACGAACTTAGGCCAATGGATGCCTCTGTTACCCAAGCGTACGTCTTTTATAGTGGAGTAGTCAGATTTGCGCCTTTTGTAAGGGCCGCCTTTCGCAGCATTATCAGTAGAAGTCATTGTCATCAAGCCTTGAGTAACAGAGCGTCGAAAATCTTTTACGGTAGTCTGTTCCCTTATAAGTCCATGAATTACATATGAATTGACAAATGCGATGTCCAGAAGACCCCAAAAAAACTTTTGCCACCATTTTGGAGATATGCGATCTATACAGTAACGGGCTCTCAAACGATCAGCTGTATCTACGCCACCCATATAACCTTTGACAGCTACTTGTTTCAAGACAGATCTACCTTTAAATTTAACCATTGACTCATCTACACTCCGTTTGCGAGTACCATGATACACCTCTTGAAATTTTTTATTGAGCGCATCAACCATCGGTCTAATTTTATATAACTTATCTTTGCAGTCACGAGGTATTTGAGAGTTATCATTGCAATGCAGATGAGATAAAATAATAGCAAATCTGTCTCTTGGCATTGTTTTGCAAATAAGTGCACTGTTGAGATCAGGTGCCGAAGAGTAATGGTCTCTCCAAGCCGGACGAGTATTGTAACCCATAAAAAAAATCATACCTATAAATGTTAGGAGTTCCTCCTTTTTCAGGTTCAATACTTTACCTTTCTGAGTAGCATAAAGGTTACTTTGGTATACAATATTGTCAATAATATATTCAATCAATACTAAAAATACATCTGTCGGTGTGGTACAGTGAGCAAAACAGTCTTCTACCACTTCAGTATCTGCAATGTATTCCGGTAAAATTGTATCTAGGTACCTCTTTTTCCATTTACGGTTTGGTTCGAGTAATCGCTGGTTAGTTCGGTGCAAAGGCGTATTTGCAGATGGATCAGTCTGAACACTAGATTCAGGTATTGGAGATGTGGGTACCTGATTCATAGAGCGCTCCATTACATCTTCATTTGACGGCGATGATGGCGGAACATTGGCCAAAACACTGTCTAGAGCTCTTTCGAAAACCTTATCGAAGCCTCTTGGTGAGGGTAGTTTAAGATTTTCCACTTCATCATCGGACACACCTGCATCAGAATCTTCGCCGCAGTCCGGAAGCTCTTCTAATAACAGGGCTTCAATCAGACCACTACTGTTTGTAATGTCCATCTCAATGACTGAAATGATATGAAAATAGGTCAGTATAAAAATAAAAATTTTAAAAACACTCGTTTATGATAAAACAAAGTACCCACTTCATCGAGTATGTGTATTAAAAACACATAATTTTTGAGACTCCAATCACCTGACGATACTTCTAAGCCCGCATCAGTTTTTATCAAATATTTAAATAAAATAAAGTAATAATACATTATTCCAGCTTTTACAAATGTAGTCAAACATATAAAGAACGTAAATTGTAAATAAATAGAACTTCCCTTCATAATTATACTTTCTCAAAGTAGATAAAACACAATGCGTGATGGTGGCTTTTTTTTCTGATTATACCATCTATACTTACCTACTACTATACCTTACTATGTAACTTAACTTTTCGGAGCATTTGGATCGCATCACGAGATCTCAGTTCGGGGCGAACTACCGAATGTGAGTACGGAGCTTAACATACTTTCCGATCCACCGTCATCGTACCGTAACATAAATTATGACGATTGCTATTGTTAATTTTAACATACTCTCCAGTATTTTTTATTGATTTTATAGTGTTTACTGCACTTTTTAGGGTAGGTAACGCAACAACAGCACCCTTGGTGTTGTTGGTGTCTATGGGCGACGGTGACCGCTTACCATCAGGTGGGCCGTAAGCTCGTTTGTCTATCTTTTACATAAAAAAAAAAACTTAAGGAAATCACAGTTTTTTTTTTATAATGTCCCAAAAGTTAAGAGCCTAGCGGGATTTGAACCCGCGACCTTCCTCTCGGTACGGTTAGGATCCGAAGGCGCAGTGGTCAGCGCAGCCCCGTACCGAGGGGAAGGTCGCGGGTTCAAATCCCGCTAGGCTCTTAACTTTTGAGACATTATAAATAGTACATTGTTACCTGAGTGTTGAAAGTCACGTTTTTTGAGTCCCGAGACGGGTTTGGCGCCAGAGCGTTAGCGAGGGCGCCAATGGAGCTCGAGGGACTCAAAAGACTTTCACCCGAGGTAAACACTGTGCTTTTCATTACGAATACAAGGAAAGTTTGTAATGCTATTGATGAATATAAAATAAAATAAAATAAAATAAAGTAAAAATAAAAACATGAAAGAAAAATTAGTGAAAATGAAGATTGAATTGCCGCCTTCCCGGTTTTTTTTTCTTTTTCTCTGGCGGGCCTTCGGCTTCGGCTCGCCAGCATTATTCAGCCATTATTTTCATTTTCATAATTTAAATCTATGTTATTTTAAATAAATAGTTGAAGCTATACACTAATCAAGTAATTTAGAAGATATATTATTTATTTAATACTATCTTTATGTTATTTAAATTTAAATATTACATTGCGCTCTCATTAGACTTTTTAAACTTCTTACCGTTGTAATGGGTTTCCAACCTACTTGCTGAATAAAAAGTTGGAATTTGGTTGAACAACCTCCTTGCAGTTAGAAAGACTTTAGAAAGTTGGAACATGGTTGAATAAAATAGAACTTGTTTTTTTTTATAATTTGACAGCTGTCAGTAGAAAGCGATTCTCCCTAGGGCTGAAAGTTTTACTTTCAATTAGGCCCCTCAGGCAACTTCAGACCTTCTTTCAGAGTATGAGTAATGAAAAAATCTTTACTCTCCAGTACTAACTTAGGAGCTATATGTGTATACTGTGTGTCGCAAAATAGTACATTGTTACCCGAGTGTTGAAAGTCACGTTTTTTGAGTCCCGAGACGGGTTTGGCGCCAGAGCGATAGCGAGGGCGCCAATGGAGCTTGAGGGACTTAAAATACTTTCACCCGAGGTAAACACTGTGCTTTTCATTACGAATACAAGGAAAGTAAAAATAAAAACATGAAAGAAAAATTTGTGAAAATGAAGATTGAATTGCCGCCTTCCCGGTTTTTTTTTTCTTTTTCTCTGGCGGGCTTTCGGCTTCGGCTCGCCAGCATTATTCAGCCATTATTTTCATTCTCATAATTTAAAAAGTTGTAAATTGTTTGCTCAAATCTATGTTATTTTAAATAAATAGTTGAAGCTATATATTAATCAAATAATTTAGAAGATATATTATTTATTTAATACTATCTTTATGTTATTAAAATTTTACATTGCGCTTTAATTAGACTTTATAAAAACTTCTTACCGTTGTAATGGGTTTCCAACCTACTTGCTGAATAAAAAGTTGGGATTTCAACGACCTCCTTGCAGTTAGAAAGACTTTAGAAAGTTGGAAAATGGTTGAATAAAAACGAACTTGTTTTTTTTATAATTTGACAGCTGTCAGTAGAAAGCGATTCTCCCTAGGGCTGAAAGTTTTACTTTCAATTAGGCCCCTCAGGCAACTTCAGACCTACTTTCAGAGTATGAGTAATGAAAAGTCATTTTTCCTTGCGTGTTGGATCTGATAATGGCTTTGCAATTAGAACTTTTCTTCTGTGAACAAACCAGGTACCTTTGCCTGTGGCCTGTGAAGGAGTACGAGAAGCTTTTGTAAATAATGATTCTACGGTTACCAGCTATACATATCCGTTTGAACTCGTTGCATAGAGGGAACCCTGTTATGGGGATATAACAAAACTTTCGTTAATAAGCAAAGGATCTTGAAACTATATAGAGATTATTTTAAATTTTTAAATTCATAATGGTCCTTGAATAAATACCTGAAATAATTTAAAAATAGATCTCGTCATCTATTGAACCACTAGTGCTCCTTTCAAATTTAAAATAAATACAGTTCTTAACTTGTACACACTTTTATATTCATACACATAATATGTATTTTATATTCACATCCATATCAATATTCACATATTACCTGTTTGCTTACTCTTTTTTTAATCATTTTGGTAACCTACTCAGATCATAAAATCGTGGTACTATTTAAAAAGTAATTCCTTATAGTTTCCACATGTTGCGGTGGAGTATGGTTATGGTTAAAATCCCCAGTAATCACTCTACCTGTCGACGGGTTTACCCGTAGCTTAGCCATACACTTGCCCCTTAGACGTCTTGAACATCGTAGATTCCTCTTCGTCTTATCCAGATATGAAAATGTATAGCCTTGATACAGTATGATTGATGTTTTCGCTGATGTCTGCAGAACCTTGATGCATGCATCTGTTGATGAAAGCACCTTATTAACATCTTTCCATATTCAAGTAAGGTTATTCATGCACAGTACCAAAACACAACTAACTGTACTTGTAATGTCTCGATATTAACACGCTTATTTATTCGGCTCACCAACGCACCACGTACACAACCACACAGCAAGGCGACCACGGCCCGACTGCCTCGTGACGTAAGCGCTTGAGACGAACGCAATACATTACATCCCTTTTTTGTTTTATTTGTTTTTAACATCCAAACTACGTTATTTTATTTGTGTAGTCACAAATTATTTTCATGATAAATACACTTAACTTCCTAAATACCTATTGTTTTAATCGTAATAGTCATCACAATAGTTCAATTTTATTTCTAGCTCAATAGGCTTAGGGTAGATAATTGTTCTGTTACAAATTCATTTATTTTAATATAATCCATTGTTGTTTCTGTATCCATAATCTCATCTGGCTTTTGTGATTTCTTTATTCTTAGTCTCCTCTGGCTTATTCTCTTGGAATATTTTCCATTTATGAATTTTCTTCAGATGTACAATATTTCTTCTATAAGTTTGGCCGGTCTTATCATTTCGAACTTGGACATCTCCCGCAACATTTTTTCTACAGTGTGTGTTGTCGTGTCGTAGTTTAGGCTTAGTTTGTTTTCTTTGGTCATGTTCTTAATATAAACTTTGTCTCCTGGCATAAGGTCGGCAGTCTACTGCTTTCCTTTTTCTATCAGCATATTCTTCCATTTTCTTTCATTTTTTGATCTCTGTCTTTCACCCCTTCTTTGACTTGAATTATTTCTTTGTTTTCCTTTGAGCAATCTATTATTAAGAATTTAGAATTTATCATTAAGAATTTATCATTTATCATTTATCATTTGTCATTTGTCATTTGTCATTTGTCATTTGTCATTTGTCATTTGTCATTTGTCATTTGTCATTTGTCATTTGTCATTTGTCATTTGTCATTTGTCATTTGTCATTTGTCATTTGTCATTTGTCATTTGTCATTTATAATTTATCATTTATCATTTATCATTTATCATTTATCATTTATCATTTATCATTTATCATTTATCATTTATCATTTATCATTTATCATTTATCATTTATCATTTATCATTTATCATTTATCATTTATCATTTATCATTTATTATTTATCATTTATCTATTGCATACATGTTACATTTATATTAGCTTAGGTATTGTTGAGCTATAAGGTGGGCATGTACCCTGTAAGGGTACATTACCTGTATTTCTTTGAGTGATGCTGCCACTGGTCTTGCACATTCAACAATTTGGCAGATGTGATGGTCCTTTGATTCAGAGCTCAATTTGTTTATACCATGGCAGAGTCTGGGTAGGGAATCTGCGATGTTGGTCTTACCTGGTCAGTATACCACTTTGTATTTGTATGATTGTAGACGCATAACCCAACTTTCTATCCTAGCGCACGGTTTTGATCGAATGCCAAATATAATTTCCAACGGCTTATGGTCAGTGACAAGCTGGAACTCTTTGCCATATAGAAATTTATGAAAGTGTTCAACAGTCCACACTAAAGCCAGTGCCTCTTTCTCAGTCTGGCAGTATCGACGTTCACAATCTGTTAAGGTTTTGTGACCGTATGCAATAATTCTGGGACCCTTGTCGTTAATCTGAATCAAGACCCCTCCTAATCCAACAGGACTGGCGTCCGCTATAACAGTCTCGTCGTTAACATCATAGAATCCTAGGGTCGCTATATTAGTCAATTATTTCTTTAGTGATTCCAAACAAACTTGTTGATCTGAACCCCAGTGGTCTAGAATTTCTGATTTATCTCCGGTTTTGTTACGGAGTAGCATCTTTAAAGGTTCCGTTATTGTCGCGTAGTTGCTCACGTAATACTTAGAATAACATTGTTCTCTTCTGAAACATTAATTACTTTTCTTAATCTTTTGTCATGTTCCACTAGATCTCCCCCGTATATCAGAATATCATCGATAAAATTTATCACGCCTTCGCATCCCAACAACATGCGTTCTATTACCTTTTGAAAGATTTCTGGGGTGCATGCTATTCCAACATTAAACGTTTGTACCTAGAGAGCCCCTAGTTTGTGATGAATGTTGTTATATGTCTCGAATCGGGTTGTATTTAGATTTGGCGAAATGTATCTTTGATGTCTAGTTTTGTGAAGAACTTGGCGTTTTTCATTTTAGGCAATAACTTGTCCATTGTTGGCAATGGATGATGCTCATGCACGATGGCCACATTAGCTCTTCTCATATTTACGCAAAGACGCACTTCCCCATTATTTTTCAAAACGGGTACCACTGGAGACACCCATTTTGAAGAACCTACTACTGGTTCTATTAGGTCCTATTCTAAAAGCTTTTTTATTTTAGCTTCAACCTAAGTAGCTTCAACTTTCTAATGGTATTGGGATCCTCTTTCGGATAAAATAATACCAGGATTAAATCAAAACTAACTTTAATATCAACTCTCAATCAATAACAACAAAAGAAAGCGATCATTAAATAGCTCCATTATAATACCTGTAAGGTTGCGACACGGGTGGTATGGAATCATCAATCGGCAAGTCAATCAGCACACCTTTGAATTTGGGGAAGGGACGATTCGACTTGGTTGATATTGTCCAGATTCAGACCAATTTTGAGTATTCTCAATGAAATTGCAGTAGTTTTACCAAGTAGATTTCTTGTACCACCAACATTGACATAGAAAATTGAGTTTCCTGATTTCATCCCAATTTCTATATGAGCTTCGAATGAGCCTTTGATTCGCAATGGCGTATCACTCCCATAGGCCATGAATTTTATATCTGGATTTGCTTTTAGGGTACCACATCTACCACATCCTTGCACCTTTATTCTTCTATTAAATATCTTGCTAGTTCTTCTTTCAATCTCATTAACTTCCTGGACTCCATAGCCTTGTGTGGTATTTCCAAATTCACCTAGTTGTTTATTAACTGATTCTAACGTGTTTGCTTCAATAATTACTCTATCTAGTGTTATTTCGTCTCCAATTTGTAGTATTTTCTTTCTTAGCTCTTTTAGGAAGCATTTTTTGTTACTTGGTCAATTTGTTTTTATCACGCTATTTAAACTGACATTTATCAGCTTGTTGTCTTAGTCGTTAGGTTCTTGTTTGAGAAGCCTGAAAATATGGCGTTCATAAATTCTACTTTGCTACGGAGCAAAGTAATCAGCGAGTTTGGATATCGCTACTTCGAAAACATCTACGTCAACTGTTGCCTCAACGTTCGTTCCAGGTATGTTATAGAAAACCTCTTGTAGTTCATATTCATATTCATATTCATATTCATATTCATATTCATATTCATATTCATATTCATATTCATATTCATATTCATATTCATATTCATATTCATATTCATATTCATATTCATATTCATATTCATATTCATATTCATATTCATATTCATATTCATATTCATATTCATATTCATATTCATATTCATATTCATATTCATATTCATATTCATATTCATATTCATATTCATATTCATATTCATATTCATATTCATATTCATATTCATATTCATTGTTTTTTCCAAGCCACCGAAGTGTAAAATGCTTGCCCTTTTCTTTTTGCCTTTTTCTTTATTAGATGCCTCTAAGTAGATGCTCGTTTCCATCGCTCCCATCTTATTCCTACCGATGTAGGTTCTCCTTCACAGTCAAACTTGTCAATTGTCAAGGTTAGAGACATGTTCTTTTTTGGAGCGACCAGAAATGATCAGATTAAATTAATCTGCTATAGATATTATAGATAACAATTAAATGCTCAGATTAATCTGCTTATTAAAACAATTTAGGTACACGTCAATTTAATGACCAGTTTGCATAGGACTGCTGAATTTACTTGTGTAAATTGATAGGTAAGTAAGTGGGTAGGTACCGATCGCATAATGATTCGATTTAACGATCAGGCATAGCCTGCTTATCTCTATTGTAAGTAGGTATTCAAATAAGTACTATGGTACCTTACCCAATTAAATGGTCAGATATTATCTGCTAGGTATATATTTCCATTTCATTTAATTTATTTCACAATAAGTACTATGGTACCTTACCCAATTAAATGGTCAGATATTATCTGCTAGGTATATATTTCCATTTTATTTCATTTATTTCACAAAATAAGTAAGTATGGTTTATCAGTATATAGTTCCAATTTAATGGTCAGAACATTGTCTGCTTAAACAACTTCCATTGGTAACATCATCAATTTTCAAGTAGGTACTTAACTACCTTCGCTTTTGGTGCATTTCATTCCGTAGTAATGAAATTGCACAGGTAAGTATTTCATACTGTATTTTTACAATACGATACATTTTTTTTTTTTTTGCAATCTTACTATTTCTTCTGTGGGAATGTTTTTTTCAAAATAGATACTTGATGTAAATGTCCGGCTTCAGATTGTGCAGAATTAATTAAGTTTGTTAAAATGAATGTCAATTTATTAGGTATTATTAAATACCAAGTCATATTTTAAAATAACCTAATTTACTTAAATACATTGAAAATTATGAAAATTGTGATTCTCCGGTAATTTACTTTTTAATTTAAGTAAATAATACTCTTTCATTTAATTTATATGCATAATCATAACTAATTACAGGCTGTGTTTAGTTAGTTCGGGGGAGGGCATTGGTATGCCATATCACAGGGTAATCCTAGTTTGGGTACCAATGTTATCCCGCCAGGAAAATGACATTTTAAGCTGTAACCTAGCTGTATATGAATGCTACTGTGATGTTTGTGAATATTCAATTAAATTTCATTTCATTTCATTTCATACATAGAGAAAATAAACATTCGCGTATTAACTTTTATCACCACATAGGTCATTTATATTATAATATGCTTTGCCTACTAAAACTGGACACAATTTTAATACAAATGCCTACATTGGTAAGTCAACCAAGAAGATAAGGCTGGTTACCATACAATAGACACTAATGACTACTGAACCTAGCAGTTTTAATTTGTGCACAACACAATTTTGTAATAACGGACCGATGTCTCTGTTTCTTGTTATTTATTTTATGTAGGTAGGTACTTTATCGTTTTACGGATTTTACAATGGTCTGTTAGTTCCATTTCGAACTAAAATTAGCTACAAAACAATATGTAAAAGCATATTCAAACGATACGATGGTAAGGATACAACATGTAGGTAGATACAAATTAATGTAAACTTGTATTTATGTATTGATGTAACATGTAGGCACTGCTGTACCCAGGTGGGTAAGTAAATGGTAGGTTCAATCGAACAAAGTAATGAAGTGCCTACCTGCCCACCCTGGTTTTTTTTTTTTTTTTTTTTTTTTTTTTTTTACCATGTCATTGTATTATATACATTAATTACTCACTTTTGTCCTCGTCGCCACATGTAATGTCTCGATATTAACACGCTTATTTATTCGGCTCACCAACGCACCACGTACACAACCACACAGCAAGGCGACCACGGCCCGACTGCCTCGTGACGTAAGCGCTTGAGACGAACGCAATACATTACAGTACTACTTTTAACTCAAAATCGTAGTTTTTTAATTCCATTTTCAAGGTAGAAGGTAGAAGCAAAAATAAAAAACTTAAAGGCAGGAAACTGCCTTTAAGTTTTTTATTTTTGCTTCTACCACCGCGGTTGTGAATTTTATTTAGTCCCCCAAGTAAGATCTCATATTAAAAATATGATTGTAAAATCATACATATCAGAAATCTTGGTTACAGTTAATTGCCTGAAGCAAAATAATTTGGAATTTAGGTCACCTCACCGTCATGGCCACCATGGTATTTCCTGTAGCTGCAGCGAAGACGGTGGATCCCGCCATTCTAGTATCAACCACATATCTCAATATGCTAACATCCTTAACCCAAACGGTATCTAACGGTACTCTTGATTATCGAAAATGACGCGTCATGCCCATGTACCCTTGAGTCGAGGTAAGTCATTGGTGTGGGAAGCTGATTGCGTGATATTGTCGGTTTACTTACTGCGTCCAAGATATCAAGGACAACGGACGCCACGGCCATGGCAGTAAACATCAAGCTGAATTATGCATCTATGGCGAAAATATTTAGTACAGTATATAAATCAAACTAAATGAGGCTGGAGTAAGACCGTAAGGCAGTAGCACAAACAAGGAGATTAATAGCTGGTAGATCGGTGAGAATAGACAAAGAAACTTATGAGTATCAGAGAGAGTATTTAATCTATTAATTGATGTTAAAAGCTTATTAAGAAATATCAGTTTATACAGATGAAAAAAAACTAGGGATCAATCAAGTTCATTCCGAAAACTACAAATATGACTGAAAAGGCTAATAATGATTTCCACCACTGAAGTTTTAGCTTCGGAGAAAATTAATTACTTCTTCCTATTTTCTAGGATACGGTTCAAAATATCGGAGACTCTTGCAGCAGGATCAACGACCACTTCTTCCTCAGGCTCTGGAAGAGGACGAATGATAAACTTTTCAGGGTTCTCCTTTCTATACTGCCTGTAGTAGCGTAGGAATTCAGGAACATTCTCTGTAAACCGAATAACATTCGTAATTAACTCTAAGAACTTATTTCATTATTCGTTTAAACTAGAGAATGTGAAGTTTTAAGGACGCAATAAGTCAACCTTATATTACTAAAAAATTCTGAATAAGCATGTTGAAGTGGCAACAGGTAGGCCATGAAATAGTTCGTAGAGCCGACAACAGCTAGGGATTAAAGGTGGTAACCACTGATTGGAAAAGAGCGCAAAGAAAGGCAGCAGTCAATAGGTCAAAGTCGATCGATGGAGAAAGCTCAATTTTCATGGAAATGTATGATGGAGACCAGACAGATGTGAAAGAGAGATGTATGTATGAACTTCGTCGGTCTACCATTAATCATCGTCTTTTACCGATCTCAAAGATACATAATGTATTCAACCGTTTAATAATACAGCAAAATAAGGCAGGTTATTTTATTACCCTCCATGAAACATAATTCTTAAAATAATTATAATTTTAAAAAAGTAGAGAAACCGACTTCATTGCCAAACGGCTAAACCGATTTTAATGAAATTTGTTTGGGACAATCTGGACGTAAGAATAACCTTCCAAATAAAAAAATATTTTTCTAAATCGGTTCATAAATGACGGAGGCATGCAGTTACAAACATTAAAAAAAATATTTTAAAAAAAATGGCAACACCGATTTAAATAAAATTAAAATGGGGCCAACCTGGAAGTACCTATCAGATAAAAAAATAATTTTTCAAATCGGCTCACAAACGACGAAGTTATGCGGTAACAAACATAAAAAAAAATACAACCGAATTGAGAACCTACTCCTTTTTGATCGGAAGCCGGTTAAAAATACACTTTCATTTTACTTGTATTGAGTTTTATGCTCAGAAACATTCGTAGATAATTTAAATTAATCTGTATTACATTTGCCTGGTAGAGATTGTTGTAAAATGTAAACGAAAAAGCCACCCAACTTATGGATATTTTTTGAAATGTTCTGTAATGTTTAGCTCATAAAATATTTATCTTAATAATTATGTTTATTCATTTGTGTAAGCGGTATGTAGCAACTGATTTAATTAATATACCTAATAATCAATAAACATTTGCTGTGTGTTTATTTTTAGGGCAAAACTGCTTGATGGTCCTATTTTTGAGGTAACCAGTAAAGAATACTCTACCTAATTCCTCTTTTTGAAATGGTTGGTTAAGCAAGTTTACCATACATTAAATGCAGCTGCCAGAGAACTTATCATGCATGTACATTTATACATTCTAGTACATGTTCTAGTACATGAATACTTTGCCTAACGTTTCAGAGCATAAAGCCTCAGATAAACAGAGAGAAGTACAAACAGAGGAGATACTCGTTACAAATCTCAACACATAAAAACCGAAGTTTATTTTCGTATAGAGATCTACTGCACTGCAAATCAACTGATCAGCGGGCTAATTCTCGGGCCGTTCTCGATAATTTTGAAATTTTATTTTATTGCTTCTTTTCACAACCCCGAACTTTTTGTACGTTTTCCGTATATCGTAGCTGTCGAGGCTTTTACGAAGAGGTCGTTGATGAATTACTCAAGGAAATCAAAGGAAAGAAAGGGCGTTTTAAAAGTTTTAAAGGGTCGGCAACGCGCTTGTGATGCCTCTGGTATTGCAGGTGTCCATAGGCTACGGTAACTGCTTCCCATCAGGTGGGCCGTATGCTTGTTTGTCCACTTAGTTGTATAAAAAAAAAAAAAAATCCATTCTCTCTTGGAAAAGAAAAAATAACATAAAATTGCAAAATGATCGAGATCGGCCCGAGAATTAGCCCCCTGATCTGATGATCTACTCAAACTGTAGAGTTTGAGTCATACGCGAAATCTTACATTCTAAGAAGAAACAATAGGCACAGTTTTGAAAAATTGGTAGCGCAGTGTAAAAAGTCACAGCACAAGTCAATTCAGATGAAGGATACATTACAACAAATAACTGTAAGAAAATGTTCTCAGGTACTTTAGTATTGAACGGGAACCTAGCTATGACACATCTTTGACTTAGAATAAAACTTATACATTATTGTGTGCGTTCTATTACATTCATTTTAAACATGACTAAGAAAGACAAATAAAAACATCAAACTAATCTAATCTAAACTAGGCACCTACTTCGGTACGTTAACTAAACATAAATCACAAAGCTTTACACAACAAAACAGAGAATATACTTATAATTAATATAATTATATTAAATTGTATAGTTGACACACAATTATAATATTACTGTTTTATCATGATATTATGATATTTTTTATAATTACATTTGACCTTTAATAAACTGAAATGTTTATTAGTATTCTTACAGATACAAGTTGGACTGACTAACAGACGAAATGTTCATGATATTGTACTGAATTAAGTACCTACTACTCACAACAAATAAACCTTAATAAATGTAAGTGATATTAGCTCACGGAACACCGAATAAGTATAATTAACTATAATTCAATATATAATATACCCATATAATGCCATAATTTCAACTTTTAAAGATTAATCCTTCTAGGATTTTTTTTAGAAAAATATTAATTACATTATAAAAATAGTAATCTAAGAAATCAATAAATGTAAGTAATAGTAATCTAAAGAATAGTAATCTATATATTATATAAAAAAGTCGTGAGAGTTACACTATTTATAACTCAAGAACGGCTAAACCGATTTGGCTGAAAATCGGTGGGGGGTAGCTTAGAACCAGGACATGGGACTTTTATCCCAAAAAAAATAACGGGAACGGGGCGAGCGAAGCCGCGGGCGGCCGCTAGTTACTTATAAAGATATTCCAGGCCCTGAGTCACTTGAGTGACACTATAAATCAAAATAACGTTAGCTTACTTCTTATGGCCCAACGCAAACAAGTGCAGAGTATTTTAAATTGATCAATGTATTCAAAATATAGCACAAGTAAACAGAAATAGATTAAGCTAAAAATGCTCAAAAACCTAACTTCGGTGTAAGTACTTCTGTAGACTTTTATGACATTTTAATTCCAGATATAAATCGATAGGGAAGTAAAGATACATAAATACATTAATAAATTTCAAATACTCTACTGCTTGTGATGGTCAGAAATCGAGTTTGGGGTAGCCATGGTAAGTCTAGTTAATAACAATGGTAGCAGGACTGTGGACTTCATCAAAACACTTGGAGCACATAGAGGGCTGGTTAGGACAAAGGCTACAGAAAGTATCTATAAGGTCAGTGTTCTCTTGAGCAAAATCAAAGCCGTTTTTCTTTAAATTCGTTTTGAAGCATCTGTTACAATACTTCACTGCAGGTTCATCTTCTCCATTTCTTGTTTCCAACTTGTGCTTGTCCTCTTCTATATTGCGAATTTCATAATTTTTTCGTGGAGTTTTTCTCGGTGAATTTTTTTCTTTTTTTTCTTCTATGTGGTACTGGCTTAAAATCAATTTCCTGTAGCTAGCTATCCCTTCTGTAATAATGAAAATTGAATAAAATACATAGTGATGTTCCATTTCATTCTATGTCTCTTTGTCTTAAAACTAGCGCCGTCTCCAAACCTATGAAGAAATATTCATACCTTTAACAGTTAAAATAATAATGAACGAAAAAGCAAACACATAGGTAAATACATAGGCTAGTAGTATTTATTTTGATATTTACAATATTTATACGAACATTTACAGTGGTTCAATCTTCAAACATAAAGAGAAATGCACTTAATTAGTAGATCTACTAAGATAAAAAGCAGCCAAGTGCGAGTCGGACTCGCCCATGAAGGGTTCCGTAGCATCAAGTAACATAATATAAAGGTTATTGTAGTTCGTCGAAAGGTAAATTGCGGTTTACGATTTATGACGTATAAAAAAAAAACTACTGACTAGATCTTGTTCAAACCAAATATCGTTGAAAGTTTGCATAGTAATGTACAACATATATTTTTTTTTGATTTATCTTTCTCTTATTTTAGAAGATAGAGGGGGGGGGACCAACTTTTTTCCACTTTGGAAGTGTCTCTCGCGCAAACTATTATGTTTAGAAAAAAACGATATAAGAAACCTCAACATCATTTTTGAAGACCTATTCATAGATACCACACGTATGGGTTCGATGAAAAAAAAATTTGAGTTTTAGTTTTAAGTATGGGGACCCTCAAAATTTATAGTTTTTTTTCTATTTTTGTGTAAAAATCTTAATGCGGTTCACAGAATACATCTACTCGCCAAGTTTCATCAGTCTAGCTCTTACGGTTTCGGAGAAAAATGGCTGTGACATACGGACGGACGGACAGACAGACAGACAGACAGACAGACAGACATGACGAATCTATAAGGGTTCCGTTTTTGCCATTTGGCTACGGAACCCTAAAAAGTAATATTCTACAACGTATTTTATTTATTCTTGAGTAACTTGCCCTAATTTAAAATACAATAAAACAGATGACACCAAAATTAATAAGATATCGATCCGGTCAATATCTAGTATTTTTGTGTTCGGTAATTAATAATTATTTTCGATAACAAATAGCTTTTTCTTCTTTTTCTCTAATCAAGCCAACGAATCCTTTAGTCTCACCAAGGACTCGACCAAAACACTCTCGGCAAATCGCATTCTCTCCATTAGCATTCGCTAGCTTGCATACGCAGAAGAAATTACTTTTTGACCATTATATATTTTTTGTATGGTTCGTCTGTAATAGGTCAATATATTTGTTTATAAGCATCGCTTTTCAATCGGTTCCAGTACCTTTCAAACCATTATTACTTTCAGATTCTGTGAATCTTTGAGCACATTTCATTCTGCAATAAGGTGAAGGCTTCAAGGACCTCACCTTTTCTTCAGACGTGATGTAGCTCATACCAGTTTTTTAGCGTATACTGCTGTTCAATGCTACATTACCGTGTTCTTCCTGTAAACAGATATTCTTGCTTCGTATTAGCGGTCGATATCGCTGACGTCATCTGGAGGAACAACACAATCGGACTGCCGTAACGGAACCACATTCTTCATGTGATAAAAAACTATAAACTGAACAGTTCAACGAATACACTATGTTTATTTTTTACAACAAGCATTAAATAACTATCTGAAAACCCCTTAAACTCTTAAAAGTTCCCCACTAGATGTTCTTATAATATTTGGCGGTGGATGATTATGGCGGCCGATTTCATCGATAAAAACTCTATCGTTAGTGGTGACCACTCGCGCTTGGCATTTGCTGCCACCTCTCTTGGAGCAGTACCATCTTGTGTTTCCATGCATGAGGGTGTAAGTATTCCCTTTGTAGAAGAGCAAGTCTTTTCCTCGTCTCGTCGGCACGAACTCAAGTAAACCTAGAGACAATGGTTAAGTTAGGTTAAGCATAATTCAGCAGTGAATAATGGCTTTTTAGACATTATTAGCCTTACTTATAAAAATATGTCAAAAGATAAACAGTGGTTAAACTATTGCCATCTCTTACCACTGGGTAATGACAAAAAGTGACAGGGCTAACTTTAAGCAATGATTAAATTTAAATTGCGTTTATAAGTAGAGCTGTATGACTTTATAATTTTTAGGAAAATATACTAGACGCGCGTTGTAAATAAGTGCAATAACCAATTTTTTTACAAAATTTTCTTTTATTCATGTTTTAAACAGATATGTAACGTCAGCATTTTACAAAGAAAGATAAAGAAAACTTAAATTCCCAGGCACGGTTGGCATCTGGTTAAGATCCCTTTCATACCAAGTAATGAATGAATCGAGCAATATTATAGTATGTACCAGCTTTAAAAACTGCCTAGGAAGGAAAAAGTAAGTTAAAGTAAGTAGTAAGTTGCCCGATTTATTATTATTACCATGTAATAAAATCAGGTCAGTCGTAAAAATGAAATTATTCATATTTTACCCATTATAACTAAAATGTACCCATACTTATTATAACGGTACAAATGTATGCAATGTAGATTAACCAAAGTGTAAAAGTGCGAATATCTTCGAAACTACAGTTTCTATTATTTCGTGATATATTTTAAACCTTATATAAAATGTAACTGCCTGTGGCCGAGCACCAAATTATTAGTTTTAATATTTCAGCCTAACTTTTAACGTTCTTTCTCACTGGCACGCTATGATAATGCTTGCCCTCCATCGCTAGTATAAACTCCCCTTTATTATCCATGATTACTTTCGCCTTGCACCCATTCTTCCTTTGTGAGCAATACCAAAGTCTTTTGTACTTTTGTCGGTTCTGGGAAAATGTGTATCCTTGCAGTACAAGCAATTTGTTCTTGAATCCGGACGGTATATAGTATGGCTCTGGAAATAGTATGGTAGGCAAGGTGAGAAAAAGCCCTTGTTTTATAATATGATTTATTAATATCTTTGCCCAGCATTGGGACAATATAGGTTAATTAAAAAATATATATATATTTTTGCTGCTCGCAACATGAGACGCAAGTGTTGTGAATAAGGGTTTGCATACATGTCAATATCATTTTCAGAGTATATATAAACAAGAAAAGGTGGTATGGAACCAACGGGAATACAAAAAGAAAGTTGATCTAATCTAGTCGCCGTAGGATGTAGTAATAGATTGTGAACTCATCAGCATGTCGGTGAATTACAATGGGCATTATTCACAAAAAAAATCGAATAAAAAAATCATTTATTACTTAAGAGATTTTATTAAGTATTTAATCGGGTCTACCAACAGTTACAACGATAGAGTTCAACTTGCACATATGCCTACTTTATTATCATGATAACATTATGTAAATTTCAAGTAGGTATGTGTGGCAGCAGTAGATTTTTTTGATTTAGATATAAGTTCATTTATTTTGCGTATTTATAAATAAATACGCAAAATAAATGAACTTATCAACTGATTTCATGATCTTTAATTTTTTTCCCAGTATATGAGTAGAAAGGTTAGAGTGGAACCACACTGGAACTTCATTATTTTTATATTTGATTTTTAAAAGGATCGTACTAAAAAACGGTAGGAACCAAGCCGTAGGTATATAGTTCTTTGCCTGTTTTTCCAGGCTTGGTCGCGTGGACCTAGCACCTAGACTCACCACCTTTAAGACTCACACCTTTAAGACGATTCAAAGTGAACCTCGTGATACAACTGAATAAAGAAAGTTTGAATTTAGATATGAAATTCAAATTAGCATTAGCTGCTATATTTATATTATTGCTTTACCATGAAAATTATAAATGCATTCTAGCGCAGGCGACTTATTTGACTAAATTGCTCAAAGAATTGTCTCACTCATCATTCCAGAAAGAAAACATGGTACACTTGGAAAAGACAACTATCACTGACTATGTAAAAAGAGTAACAATAAGAAAATAAGTACAAAAAACAAATCGATAACAACTAATAATGATGATTCTACAAGGAAACCTGGGCGTCGATTCCAGCAACACAAATCACTCAAGCGACCGCGTAAATCGACGTGAGTTGTCAATTTTTGTTTGAAAAATTTGAAAATCAAACGGGTATTCAGCGATCGCTCAATCGAGCCGTGTTGCTGCAATCGGCTCACTGCTCCGATGCACCTCTCATTTTTATATAACCCTTGCTGGTCCGCTGCAGTTCTGGTGGTGCATGATTGTGAACTGAGTTGACAACCTTTACGTATTCATTAAACTCCACCAGACTTGCTCGACATCCCCACTTGGTCCGACTAGAACACCTCAAGTATTTTTTTCTGGCGTCGGTGTAGTGGTACGTGTAACCTTCGTAGAGAGTCAGCGATCCCCCATTGACTAAACTTATAATCTGGACATCTATGAAATATAAATAAGTTTAAATACTTGAAAAAGCCGGCTTTATAACCAAACTGCAGAAACGGTTTCGATGAAGTTTATATGGGACTAATCAGAAAGGATAGCCTTTCAGATTAAATTCAAAGCATTTATGGATATACACGCATGTAAATATAGAAAAGATAAATTAGTAAGGGAACAACTCTTATACACGCACATATGCACCAGTAGTGCTACAACGTATCAAATTAGGTGGCGCATGTGTGTGAGACACGCTAGCGCTTATAATGTACCCGGATTCTATCTTAACCCTCGCTTTGCATCCAGTTTTCTTCTTTGAGCAATAGTACAGCCGATCTGAATTCATACGGGCGAAGGTGTACCCTTTGTATAGAAGCAGCTTATTCTTGCAACCACCATTGATGAAAACGTAGTCTGAAATGTAGTCCGCAATAGAAATTATTGAGGCGTATTGCATGATTTGCATGCCTGTGGGTGACACAAGCTTGTTCCACAAGTGGTGCAGTTTCTAAGGATAAACCTCTTCACAAGACTGTCCTACAAATCTTAATCTTATACCTTTAAACGAGAAAATCTTGTATATATATATATATATATATATTTAGGATCTCGGAAACTGCACCAACAATTTTCACGAAATTTAGTATACAGGGGTTTTCGGGGGCGATAAATCGATCTAGCTAGGATTCATTTTTGAAAAAGACGAGAAGTTGGTGTTTTGCAATAATCAAACATAAACTCAATATACGACTGTTCCTGCCATCTATTGGCGATTGTGAGCAACTAACTGCAAGCTAGAAGGCGTTGTTAATTAAAAATAAGCCAATAAAAATACGACTCTTCCTGACATCTATTGGCAAATAATAATACAATTTTTTTTTTAAACCGAGGGAAGCTCGGTCATACCGGCTCGTATATATAAATGTAAAGAATAATAATTAAAAACCGCATAAATAATCTCAATTTAATCAATTTAAAATAATATAATGATGTGTAAAATAGCATTTGATTACATTTTCTTTGTCAGAAGAGCTTGTTACACCGGAATATAAATCATATCGGTTGACATAATATCACAGAGATCGATGCAACGACATCGTAAAAGTCACGGGTCGTAAATGGGTTAAAATGGCACAGGATCGCGGTAGATGGCACAGGATCGCGGTAGATGGCACAAGCTAATGGAGACATTTAACTAGCAGTGGGTGATAATGGCACAATATGATCTTTCATTTGTTCACACATACCACTGTTCTCCCCCAACGACTGGTTTGACATTGCCGAAGCCTTGTTCCTGGCTTGGTTGTGGTATGAGAACTGGAACACAGTTCGTGCTATACTTCGAATGTGTTGGTTCGTGAGTATGATCGGTGATAGCGAGAACAATTATCCCGTCGACCATTCGGATACGGGCTTTACAGCCAGTTTTCTTCTTGGAGCAGTACCAATGCCGATCGGAGTGCTGGCGAGCGAAGGTGTATCCTCCGTACAGGAGAAGCCTGTTCTTCTGAGGTCCTGGGATGAATGTGTAATCTGGAAATAAGAGGTTGGTTAGTGACTTACAACTGGACAACTGTGTACATTGATCACAAGGTTCGTTTGATTTTATGAGGCTTCCGTTGATTGGGACCGTTAGGTATTCGGACCGCAGTCCCATGCGCCGGATAAATTTTATTTTATTATTTTTCTTCCGGCGAACGGGACCGCTTTCGAAATAATCTATTGTTCACGGCAATAAAGTACAGTCAAAAGAAGAAGTAGGTACCTATAGAAAACAATAATACCTACAGAATAAAACACTTTGATTGAAGACACAATTTATTTTAAAAATCGAATTATTAACAGTTATTAAAATATATATAAATCATACTACGAATAATCAACAAATTAAAAAGAATACGTTAGTCTTAATACTTTTTACTTGCATTTTTGATTTTTGTATTTATTATTTTAAATATTTATGAAATGGCTCCAATTGAGTTGTTTCTTTTTTTGTAGAGTCGCTTTTCTGTATTGTGAAATTTTGGTAGTTTTGTAACTCCCTTGTCTTTCAGAACTCTCATATTTTTTTCAAATATTTGTGTAACGGGCACATTCATATCATCTTGAACTTCCTTCAAACATAATTCCATTTGGGATTTCACTTGAACATTCTCAAAGTTAATAGGTTCATGACAATGATTCGATTCTTTCAAAATCACATCATCTTTGATTTTTATCGTCGCATTACATATTTTCTTTTTCACACATCGCCATAATTTTGAGCCATCTTTGTTTATTCTTTTTAAATAATATTCATAATTAGCTCTGCACAAAAGTTCAGATCCTCTTTGTGTGGCATTAATGTGAAAAGATGTCTGTACTTGAGATGTTGAAGAGCCACCTACTTCCATCTTGATACTTAGTTCTGGAATCGAAATATTATATTTATATTGGCAACAACTAAATAATATTTATTTAAATAAATAAATAAATATTGTGGATCAACATGTCGTATTTATTTCGGATCTGTTTTTCACGACGACTGTACAACTTACGTCACGTGGTTTGTGGTCCCATTTGTCAGAAGAAAAAAAAAACAATTCAGCGAATGGTCTCGTATTATTTAATTTAGTGAGCGGAAGCTCCGAAAGCGGTACTATATAACTTTTTGTTACTAGGGCAGAAAACCTTGATACTCACTGCATGTATAAGGCTAAGAGTTTAGTGATTCATACAAAAATGAAATCATACAAAAAACTGTTGTTTTACGAGCAGAATTCTTGGTCTAAACAATGCAGAATAGTAAACAAATTTCAATGATGATGACATTATGAAAACGATTCATACTTTATTGGTGATCCTGTACAAAGCACCTACACACATAGATATAATTTACAATTAGGTACGCCCAAGACCTGTTATATAGTATATACATGCTATACATGTATAAGATAGCTACACTAAATAATAAGCGGATATTGAAAGGCAATCAAGATAATATGATTTACACTACAAGTCCGGGATAATAAAAAGTACAAAACGTTGATAAGGCCAACGAGGCACGTTATGTTTTTGACGACAATTCTATCACCAATCAATTCAATCGGCTAAAACCCGAACGCGGTATACAATGAAGTTCAATAAACCAGGGTTCCTTACGTCATACAAAGTCAGGTTAAATTTTTATATAATATCCATCGTTTGATACTGCGTAAGAAGGGGGTTTGTGGTTGTGCTTATTGTCAGCGAATGTGACCTGGTTGCGGTCTTTGTTCAGGTGTATCCTTGCTTTGCATCCCTGGGCTTTCTTGGAGCAGTAGAAATGCTTCAGTCCCATGGGCGCGAAAGTGAACTTGTTTACCATAAGGAGTTTCTTGTGCTCCGAGATGTTGATAAACTTTATTACGTTTTTTTCTGAAATGAGACGAGCTAATGAACGGGTATACTCGTATATTTAAAAAACAATATCCTGTTAAACTTTAAGCATTCTATATCTATTTACTCTGTCATTTTTACTGTTTTTTTCTATGTCCCCTTTTTTTGGTTTTAAATACATAGGTTAACTTAGGATTATTTCTTATAGTGTACAGTTTGTATGAATAAATACTTTTTTTTTTTCGTTGTATTGTATAAACGGATCTTCAAAGTACTGGTATTATTCATATCCTTAATTTTTTCATAATTGTTCATTCAATAATAGTCACATGTTAATACAAACAATGTTTTAATTCCATTACGATATTTTTAGTCTTTTATACGGCAATTTTTTTTATTTTTTATATAATACCCATTTGAGAACGTATACTTCGGCGGCCTATGATTATGTTGAGTAGACGCGTATTTGACGGAAATCTCATCTTTGGCGAGCCCAATTTTCGCTTTGCAGCCCTTTGATTTTTGCGAGCAGTAGAAGCGGCAGGGCTTAGTCGCCGAGAAGGTGTAACTGTCGACCATCAGAAGACGTGTATTGTTGGACAGTTTAATAAATTTTAAATCGTTTATGTCTGCAATAAGGTAAAGTTTACTGAAATTGTTATTCTAGAATACAATACTACGAAATAAATTTTGATACATGTTAGGAGATAAATAGATTATATTTTTAGATTCAGTGCATTTTACAGGCAGTGTTGACGGTGTCAAGCAGAGATAAATTATATAAGTTTTTAGCCATGTTTTTTTATTAAAACTACAATAAATAATATTAACTAGAATTGGCAAGGGAGGCAAAACTTACTAAAGTATCATTATTTGCTTTATTTTTGTATAATACTCACCTCATGCTAGATTTTGTTATAATTCAATATCAGTATGTTTTTTATACAATTTTATCTACATATAATCTAAGCTATTTGATATTAAAATTATACACAGTCTACCTAATTATTTACTTATGTTAATTTTTATATACATTCAATATGTAAAATTAACTTCAATATTACTATCAAACTAACTGTTCAATGCCATAGTGGAAATGCGTTATTTGAGCAAGAAGGTCTACCACTAATCTTATCGGCCAAGATCTGTCATTGGACGGATATCGTTAGCCATTCGTCCGATATCAGACTGTAGCCCGATACCGGATAGTCCAGGATCAGATTGCAGTCCCAGATCTGAGGGTTGGATAAGGTTATCCCTAGTTAAATCAGCAAAAGCTGGTAGTAAATCTGATGAGCATGCCCTAACACGGACTTTCTTGCGGGGTATTCTATTCGCTAGTAGACCAGCCTCTCGAAGCCTGCGCCGTAAACTAGCTGTAGATATCTTACTGGCTTTGGCCACGTCTGTTACTTTAAGGTTCTGACAGTAAGCTTGGAGTATTTGCTGGTCTTCGAAAGCGGTTGTCTTACGCGGCCGACCGCAAGCCTTGTGACTACTTAGGCTACCTTCTTCTTTCCAGCGTCGTATCCATAAGTAAACAGTATTTCTCTGAAAAAAACACATGATTTATTTTTCTGTATACATCACGAGTCGGAAACAATCCACTTCTGACTTTCCCTATACCTTAACCTTAATTTAAGCAATTTCCATCTAGCAACTTCCATCAATCTTCAAAAAGCTACTGGTTTATCGATCGATTTCCTGTATGAATATCTTCACTACTGTAATTCCCAAGCACGGCAAATATTAACTCAGAGAAAAAGAATCCTTATGATTTTTTCGGGTAGTGATAAAAGGTAAAAAAACTTAACTTAAATATAAAAATTAACTCACAGAAACTCCCAACTCATCCGCTATTTCTGTAATAGGTTTATTGTCTTTGTGCATCGCAACAATACGTTGTCTCAGTTGACCGTCGATTCGACTGAACTTTGCCGTAACTGTAAAATAATTGGGGAATAAGACGAGGAACAAATTATCATTCAAAACTAAAAGCAATATTAACATGCTGCTTGTATAAAAATCTAATAAAAAGTTAAATAGAAAAATAAACTCAAACGAAGATTACAAACCCGGATTCGCGTAGAACCTACATTAAATGGGTAGGTCGACGTCCTAGATATTGCAGCGAGTATCTGGATCCAATCTCTGTTTAAAATAATTCAATTGACGCTTCATGGCTGGTTTATGGATAGGTACCAATCATGGTCTTCTTCTACTTCCTGCCACTACTCACTCCCACTTTATGTGGTGGCACAACATGTCTTCCTTCTCTATTCCCCTCTGTTGTCATTTCTGCATTCACTCCTCTCTTATCCATGTCATCTTTCACACAGTTCATCCATGTTTCCGTTGGCCTACCTCGGCTCACATCCATATGCATCATGCACACCTGACATGCCCGTACCACGCCCACCTATTGTTCCTTAATTTTTCTGTCACTGGCGCCTACTTTTAAACATACCTTATACTCATTCCATACAGTGTTTATTCATCATGGAAGTTGAATAAACACTAGACCGCAAACGAACAAAATCCTCAATAATTTCCAAAATATTGGTATATTCCTACATATGAATTAAAAACTGTAATATTAACTTGCTCAAATAAAGTTCATGATTTTGATGTTTTTTTTTAAATAAAAGTTGATTTAAAGTAAACATTTCTAAAATACAATGTTCATTTAGCCTTACTTACATTTTTATTTTTTTTAAGACATACCCCTATCTAGCTCCAAACTAAGCACAGCTACGATGGGAACCAGATAGCTGATATAATACATAATAGGTAGTTTTTTTTGTAAATACATTCTTAAAATACAATATAACACCCAGACAGAAAAAAAATCTGTGTTCACAACACATATTTGTTCTCGGTGGGGATCGAACCCTCGCCCTCCTGCACAGACGGCAGAGCTACTACCGCTTAGCTATGAGGACTGTCACATTGCTTATAGTTAGTTACTGCCGGCCTACCACAAGCTCTGTCTGGTTCCGTCTCTGGCTCTGGTTTTGAGTATGTGTGAGTACTCTCCAGTGTATTATACTGTGTGTCACGTTTCGACGTAGAATTTATTTAGACAGCACTCGCACAGACTGAAAACCAAAGCCAGAGACAGAGCCAGACAGAGCTTGTGGTAGGCCTACTGTTTGTCATTACCTAGTGGTAAGAGATGGCAGTTGGTTCAACACCGATTCTCCTTTAAGAAAAGCTTGTAAATAAGAGGTTTATTGGCACTTATAATAATATCCATTATTATCTATCTTATACCGCGGTGGGCTGTGGTTATGTTCATTCTTTGCATACGTCACTTCAGTATGTCCCACCATAATGACAATGGTCTGATGGTGAGAACGTGAACTTATTGGCCATGAGCAATCGCTGGTGTTCAGAGAGTGAAATAAATCCAATATCATCTGCAAGCATTGCATCTTGAAATTTCTAGTATGATTGAGCGTCCTCAATAGGATCGTATGTAGAACTAGCAGCGACGTCCGGCGTTGCCAGGGCATTCCAGAATGTTAAAGTACATTCTAGAGCGTTTGGGAGCTATCTATTTTGGGGAACATTTTGACAAAATCTAGAAAATTTTAATTTGAAGATGGTTAAAAATAATGTCGGATAATAAATGTTTATTACCCAAAAAAATAATGTTGTACTACGATACGTAGGTCGTAGGCACTAAAAACTACTTATAATCTTATTAAAATACAAGTGCTGAATTATTCTTCACACATCTTATAGGTCCGTCTCGAAGTCGAGCTAATTCTATTTATGATTTCAACTTATAATTTCAAATAGTAACCAGACTTAGATAGAATATAGTTAGGCGGGTTGTGGTTATGATTGTTGTCTGCAAAAACCACCTCAGTTTCATCTTTTGACAGGAAGATTTTGGCTTTACATCCTTTCAGTATCTGTGAGCAGTAGAAATTCCTCTTTTGGTTCCTCCGGGCGAAGGTGTACTTGTTTACCATAAGCAACGTCTTGGTGGCAGAGAGATTGATAAACTTTATATCATCTGTAAGCGTACTTAGAAATAAATGTTTTAAAAACGAAAATACATTAACAAATATTATTTTTTAACAAATATTGATGGGTTTCAAAAAAACCTTTTTTTTTATTACTAAAACATACAAACACAAAATGTACTCTGATCGTATTTATTTAATAAAAAATAGTACAGTTTTTGGAAAGAAAGACCTACTGTTTAACTCTAATATGAATGTTCAACGTGAAGTGTTTGTAAAAATTATTTTGCAAAACAGAACTAGATGGCGCTGCGAAAAGTGTAGCATTTGTAGATCGCGCTGACGGCAACGCACTGCCAGTTTTGATTATAGGATTTAATATTTTTGAATACAAAAACTCTGATATGAATCTATTCAATTGGTTATGGTTACCCCAACGAAAGCAGTTAATCTGATGACACCAACTTAATGGGTGTAATTCATTTTTTTTTGTCTTCGTCCATCTCTGCTAAATCGATGAAGATGGGAATTCGCGAAAAAAATACTCCTCTCTATTAATTATCTTTATAAAATATAGTCTTCATACGTAGATTTAGCGGGGTGATTATGGAACGATTGCATCTTAATAACTTCGTTAAAGTCGTTCACACAAAGCCGTGCTTTGCATTTTGCTCTCTTGATGGAGCAGACCCAGGTATTGTTTTTGTGGTGGCTGAACGTGTACCCGTCTAGGAATATCAACTGGTTGCCTTGTCTGGACGTTACAAATCGGACTGAAAAATAAGTTCTTGCTCTTATCGTGTTACTGGTTCTTTGGAACCAAGTGTGGGGAAAAGATTTTAAAAGATACATATTTTCACACATACTTACTTTTTAGGTAAAATAAGTAACATTATAACTTATTACTTACTGCTTCTACTTATTAGGTCTACTTTATTACTGATCAGGTGAGCGATCCAAGCTTTTTAAAATAGCTCACCTGATGAAATGCATATAAGGTTAGGAACCAATCCGTAAGGTTTCTTGCCTGTTCTTTAAGGCTCTGACTGACTCTTCAAATAAATTTTAAAACAAGTGCAAGTTAAGTATAAAAACCTTTGAAACCAACAGACACCATAGACAAACTGCTGAACCGATTTTGATGAAATTTTTATGGGACCATCAAGAATATTTACCTTTCAGTTAATTTTTTTTTTTAAATCGGTTCATAAAATGACGAAGCTAGGTATGTACTCGTATATTGTTATCGCAACAAATATAAAAAAAAATATAGCCGAATTGAGATCCTCCTACTTTTATTTGAAGTGTGAAAAAGAATTGAAATGGAAAGACCTATTTTAAAATTTAAGTTTATTTACTAAAATACATTATAAGATCGATTTAAATAATACTAAGTCGATGAACTATAAAAAATAAACTATAGTTAATATTTCATACTGTCAATACAATACCATGATTCAAAAAGTTTTTCTTAGCCTTATCAATGCAGTGTTTCGAAACAAAAGTTGATCCTTGGTTGTGGGTTCATTTTCTTATAAATCTCATTAAGGGCTGCGTTTCTATGTCACATTATTTTCCGGCCCTCATCCCACTTGAGTAGGCGTCTTTTTAAATAACTTTAAACCTTAAATAAAAATACATCATCTCTAGATTCAAGACTTGATGACCTAAATCTATTCATAAAATTCAAAATCAACATTTCCAAAGTTTTTCAAACTTTATCATTGGCCTAGACAAATCCACAGCTGAACATTGAGCTCCCTCCTCTATATTATGGGAAGTTTTCTGTTGTCATCGTGACAACAACGGGAGGTATATTAGTAGGCAACAAATATTGCACATCGGCTAATCTCGGCTTCATAGAGCGTAGTGTGCGCCAGAAAGAGCCAGAAGCCGATGTGCAATATTTATTGCCTACAACCGTATTTCAATGTCACTCAACATAAATGACCACCACGTATATTAATTTAAACCTAATTATACTTTATCCAGACATTGTCGTCTAGATAGTCACCGCAGTTTGGGGTCTAAGGCCCGTATTCTGAAACAGCGCCTGAAGCAGCGTCTGAGTCGAGCCTCAAGCAGTTTTTTGACAGTTCTCCATTGAAAAGTGTCAAAAACCTGTGCTTGAGGCTCGACTCAGACTCAAGCACTGTTTCGGAATACGGGCCTAAGTTTTCTTTTTCCTCATTTCTTTCCACGGATCCGTTTCCCTTTAGGCGGCACGGGAGGAGACGCTTTTGGAGGATGGTTATGCTCATTGTTCATTTCAACAATTTTGAACTTGTCGTTCAGCCAAACTTTAGCTTTGCATTTCGCTCGCTTGATCGAGCACACCCAGGAGTTATGCTGGCGGAAGCTGTACGTATACCCGTCCAGGTAAATCAGCTGACGCCCGCGACGTGACGTCACGAATTGGGCTGAAAATAAAGTTGGTGTTTATTTCGAAACCCAGAAAGGTTTTCTAAGAAGGTTTAAAACAAAATAAACGTAAATAAGGTATAAGTGTGAAAGATGACCAAATGCGAGCAATTTTGTTGCAATTGTTTATTTAAAATTTAAAATAAGTAATAATACCCGGCGTAGGTACTTATTTATTAAGGCGAAGACCCCCGTCGATGTACTTTTTGCTCACACATTTTGACCCTTTGAACGATATAAAATCATTGAAATAGTAGAGGTAGTATAGAACAAATAAAGCCTAAATACTTTGTTCCCTCCTTCCTACTTACGCATAATAAAGCCCTTGCGCTTCTATGCCAAATGCTGAGTGGAAGCCTTTTTTGCGTCACTTATAGCCTGCGCACACCTAGGCCGCTGGCGAACGCGATCAGTGAAACGCTGTCAAATATCGCTGTCAAATCTCAAATCTGACAGCGATATTTGACAGCGTTTCACTGATCGCGTTCGCCAGCGGCCTAGGTGTGCGCAGGCCTTTATTGCTTGTTGTTGTGGTTTTGTGTGTTCCATGTTTTGTAACGTTAAATTAATATTTTCTATTTCGATTTCTATAATTTTCTATCTAAGTGGACACGTGTTATCACAATTGAAAATAATGAAGAAAAGCTTCAAAAACGGATATAATTCCCAGAAGCAGTCAACATCATTCGCCGTTTTGGATGGCAGTGATCATTATTCAGCCTTGCAATCTTAAAATTTTGGTTTAATGCCACCTTTGCCTTACATATATTACTGACAGAACAAATCCAAATAAATTTAGATTTCTGACGGAAGGTGTAACCATCGATTACTAGAAGATCTTTTCCTCTGAGAGACTTCATTATACTGTATCCGATATCTGCAATTTCATAGAGGTGAGTAGAAGTTGTTCTTGTTATATAAAATGTTGAACATAAACAACGCCAGATAGTCCCAAACTAAGCTGTTCATTGTATAAACAACAACAATGTTGCTACAAGTGTTGCTTATAGTTTGCGCGACCGTACTATGTCTTTAGTACCATAAAAATGTATTTAGTACTTGTAACAAATAGCTGTACTTCATGTCTCTTTTTGTTTGTTCGAAATAAACGTTATTATTATTATTATACTGAAAGAAAGAAAGAAAAGAAAGAAAATTTATTTATTTGATAAAATACAAGTACACAGAACGGAACATTACTTAGGTACTAAAATAAGTACAAAAAAAATAGGTAATAATAAAAAATAAAAATGTAACACACAAATAATAAAGAAAGAAAGAAAAATGAGCTACGTCCCGCGCTGGGTACATGCTATGCCAAATAGGACCTGACTCAGCTTATGCTGCTTAGTGGGGTATGAACCCATCACAAGCAGCGCTGGTTTTTAGGCAGAGCCTAGGTGACGCCACTGGGCAGATAAAAACAAGAAAAAAATGCACTAACGCAGTGTACATACATACATCAAAAAAGGAAAATTAAAATTTATACTGTGAACCAAGTGAAGTGGAATACCTTGTCTACCTAAAGATAGATGGACTGTGTGAAAGATGACAAAAGAAAAAAAAAGCAGCCAAGTGCGAGTCGGTTTCAAGTATGGGGACCCCCAAAATTTAGTTTTTTTTTCTATTTTTGTGTAAAAACCTTAATGCGGTTCACAGAATACATCTACTCACCAAGTTTCATCAGTCTAGCTCTTATGGTTTCGGAGAAAAATGGCTGTGACTCGGCCGGACAGACAGACAGACAGACAGACAGACAGACATGACGAATCTCTTTAGGGCTCCGTTTTTGCCGTTTGGCTACGGAACCCTAAAAAGAGAGATAAAATTAATTATAGAATAGAGCGGCAGAAGGAAACCTGTTGAGCCAACTCCACTTAGCATGGAATGAGGGCAAGAAGATGATTCGTCTCCCACGTTAATTCGTCATCAGACTAGGCGTTTGAATCGGTATTAAAGGAAACTAAAATATATAAGTATGTAGAGAAAATTTAATTGAGTCTAAAATAAATAATATACTACTTACATATAAAAATATTAAACATACATACGTATTAACCAGACTACACTAAATACTATAACTTTACGCTTGAATATGCCCAGTAATGGACAGGCACGAATAGTGTGGGGAAAATAGTTCCACAGCTTGACAGCGTGGACAGTGAAAGAGTACGCGGGTGTAGCGGGCGGAGGAGTAGGAGAGAGTTCTAGGGAGAAGAGACATGCACAAGGCTGTTCTACAGGGCTCACCCCGAAGGTCAAGTCAGACAAAGCGCTCACGGAGGTAGGAAGTATAGACAGGATTGTACAGTATGTTTAAAAGAAAGGAGAGAACATGAAGATCAAGTCTACGACGAACAGGTAGCAATTTTAGCTAAGATCTGAATTCTGAAACGTGGTCATACTTGAGCAATCCGAATATGAACCAGATGCTCTCATTTTGAAAACGTTCCAGTTTATTTAACATTTCTTACGTGGCATACAGGAAACAGACCAGGGAAGCAAGAGAGTTTGAGCAAGAGATATTTAGGTGTCGATGTGATTAACCCTCTGGCTTACCGCGTTAGCGTGACTCACCCATGACAAGTTGTCAAAGATAACTAACTCCTATATATTTTTAGCGTTGGTCGAGTAGCATATAGGTCTGCCAGCGTACAAGACCAAGGAAAGATAATTCTTGCCCGATCTAACCGATTCAGCATATAAGTAGCCCTTATTAAAAATATAAAAACTAAAATTTCAGCTTGTGACTTCTTAGGGTCAAAATATGTTTTTAATACTGCGGCCACAGAATCACCATGTTGGATATCATATCGCCTTCCCAGTGTTTCCTTGCCGCAAACCCGCATTAGATAATGTGGTTGTTCAGTTTTCCTATGTCATTCAAATGATATGCGTTACGCCTGAAGCAGACACGTAAATCTTTCGTCTTGGATGGCAGTGCTCGTTATATAAACTCTCAATCTTATTATTTTTATCCACTTTCAGTTTAGCCTTGCAATGGGGTGATTTTGTAGAACACGCCCAAAGTCCGTATTGTGTTCTTTGATAATAAGTGTATCCGTCTATAAGAATCAGGTCTTTACCTCTTCGTGATTTTATTATTTTATAGCCTAAACCTGAAATTATAAATAAAAATATTTATTGAAAAGGATAGACATAAAAAAGTCCTTATGGGAAAGAAAAGAACAGACATATCTAGTTTAAAAGTTTTGCCAAAACAACCCACTTCCACCATCCAAAATACAAATTCAAAAATGTCTTTATCACAAGGATCACTTTTAAACGTCTTAAAGCTAGATAGATAGACAACTTTTATCTACTTTTTATCTAGATATATAGCTAGGTGAGTCTAGGTGCTAGTACAACACGACCAAACCGAGAAGAACAGACACTATACTACGGTTTGGTTCCTACACCGTTTTTGTATGATCCTTTTACAATTCCACACAACACTGTCTACTGACTAGTCGCGTTCGTGCCCATAAAATTGCCAAGCAATACATTATTGGCTGATAAGTAGGTTATTCATCAAAACATATTTTTTTGTTGGCCAGCTCGAGTAACGGCCGCGTTTATTTGGATAACTTATAGGTTAAGCGAGGTGGGCGTTGAGATTGCTACACAGTTATATAACTTTCGCAGTTTCATCGTTTAGTAAATTTGCACACTATGTAACATTGTTTTGAATAAAAACATTTGTATTTTTATATTCTTTGACTTACTTTAAATCAAACAATATGCGAAACACCGTCAGCAGACAAATACACTTGCCGTTGCGGGTGACAGTGCACGTTGCATAAACTCACTATCTGATTATTTTTGTCTAATTTCAGTCTCGCCTTGCATTCCCCTTGGCGAGTTGAGCAAATCCACAGTCCGTATTGTGTGTATTGCCGAAATGTGTATCCGTCTATAAGAATCAGGTCTTTACCTCTTTGTGATTTTATTATTTCATAGCCCAAACCTGAAATTATAAAAATAAATATTTATTGAAAAGGATAGACATAAAAAAAGTCCTTATGGGAAAGAAAAGAACAGGCATATCTAGTTTAAAAGTTTTGCCAAAACAACCCACTTCCACCTTCCAAAATACAATTTAAAAATGTCTTTATCACAAGGATCACTTTTAAACGTCTTAAAGCTAGATAGATAGACAACTTTTATCTACTTTTTAGCTAGATAGATAGATAGATAGCTAGGTAAGTCTAGGTGCCAGTACAACACGACCAAGCCTAGACGAACAGGCAATAAGCTACGGCTTGGTTCCTACACCGTTTTTGTATGATCCTTTTACAATTCCACACAACACTGTCTACTGATTAGTCGCGTTCGTGCCTATAAAAGTGCCACGCAATACATCATTGGCTAATAAGTAGGTTATTCATCAAAACATATTTTTTGTTGGCCAGCTCGAGTAAGGGCCGCGTTTATTTGGATTACTCATAGGTTAAGCGAGGTGGGCGTTGAGATTGCTACACAGTTATATAACTTTCGCAGTTTCATCGTTTAGTAAATTTGCACACTTTGTAACATTGTTCTGAATAAAAACATTTGTCGCATTTTCAACCGATCTGTACGAAATTGGATACACAGGTTATAAATCTTTGTAGATTTTTTTGCAATTTTGATTGGAAATGTGCTTCCTCCAAAAAGGGCCAAACAAAACATTTCAAAATGAGAAGTTGTCAAACTTTTCATTGATGGCGGATGGAATTGATGGAGACGGAGGATGGAATTGATGGAGACGGAGGATGGAATTGATGGATGGAATTGAGAATTTATGGATTGATGGAGCACTACTCCTGCACAATACACTAAAGGCATAGAGGGCTGGTTTTCTTCCTAACTGAATGATGGATCTACGACGACAGTCGAACAGTTGAAAATATGTGGTTTAAATCAAAGAATAATATAAATTACAGCAATATAATATTATTTATTTTTAAATTTAAACCATACAATATAATAGTATTTAAATTAGCAAGCATCTTATCAAATAAGCACTGGTAAACAAGCCTTTGCATCTGTTGTAGATGAATAATATAACATCAGGTTCAACTGGTGTTTACTAACGGGACGCTATTGTGCCTGGGACAGGATTTTAGGTGGAATAGGTTTGCTCAGCACCTCCTGAGCATCCTGAGAGCATCGGCCTAATCCACAGGAAAGACATGGTCAAAATACGCGCGGAGCTGACTAAATCGCGGATTTTCTTGACCCTTGATGTTTTCCTTCACCGTTTGAGAGCACTAGCATTGCGCACATAATTAATTCGAAGAGAAAAATCTTCAGGTGCACCACAGGATTTGAGCCCGCGACCTTACGATCGGATGGCGGGGTGCTACCACTAGCCCAATAGCGCTTAAGCAGCCTTCTAAGCTACTTACATTCAAACCCCGACGCAAATACGAAGGGGTGTTATAAGTTTGACGTGTCTGTGAGTATATATCCATATTGTGACCAATAGAATTTAGGCCAATTTTATATTTTTTTTATTTTGGTTTGAAAGGTGAATTAGTCGGGAGTGTGTGCTATGTTTATAAAATAATACTCAAGATGGCCGTTGCCACAAAATGGCGGTATCAAATGATGGGCTTGACTAGTAGAATACTATATACAAATGTAGTTGGGGCTTTTAATTTGTGTGTGAAATTAACTGGTTTAGATACGAATATATTGACCAGAAGAGGTCATTATCATCTTCCGTCTTGGGTGACAGTGGTCATTGCACACAAACTCGATCTTATTATCACTATCAAACTTTATTTTAGCCTTACAGTTGGATATTCTCGTTGAGCACCGCCACACGTTCTTACACAAGGGCGGATCCAGCTTTGGCGCCAGGAGGGGGTCACATAGTTGTGGTCAAGTCAAGAACTTAATTTAATTTTGATAACAATAGATACAAGTAAAAAGTAGGTATTTTATTAATGTACGTAAGTACTGTAGGTACTTAAAAATATTTATTCATTATTGTATACTTGAAAAACTTAACACATAATAACTTCGTATATATTGCCATCTTCTCTTGAAGACATCCAGAGAAGCACTATCACGCACGGAATGAGGCAGCCTATATTTTATCTAAATATACAGGGTGGCCGGAACATTGACGTCCAAAATAAAAATTTTGGTCCCTTGTATCGTGGGGTATCTGAATCATCCCCGTATGTTCCGCGATTTTGTGTAGTTTTCGAGTTATGATTTTTTTTCTGATTTTATGAGAAATTTCGAAATGACCAACTAAAAATTTCTAAAAAAAAAGTAGAAGACATTTGGGTAATTTTTTTTGCAACTGAATTCTCATAAGTTGTACTTTTATGCATAAAACAATTAGTTTTGTTACTTTAAAGAAAGTTATGAAAATGATGACTCAAACTAAACAATTTACGTTTGGTGAATTGTGATACAAATTTTCAACTTTAAATTAAAAATCTAAACAGGTTTGATGATTCCTAAGTAGCTTTAAAAAATGCGCCATACTTTCAGCTTCCATAATCATTAAAAAAAACAGTACATAATTGGCTACTTTTGCTAAAATCGGGCTTCAAAGACAGCAAGATGGAACATTCTTATGAAAGGCTAATTTGATTTAAACAATTTTTTTGCCCATTTTATCATTCATTTATAGAAATACTGGAAATTAACCAACAAATAGCTTCAGAGGTTTGGTAAGAGAAGTTTTAAATAAGAAGTGGTATTTTTACTAAACCATAAATGATAATGTGTAAAAATATTTACTTAAAATTTACAGAAGATTTTCAAAGTGGCCACCTCCAGCATCAATACACATTCTAAACCTACGTAAGAACTTGTCTTTCAATTGTCAAATTTTTACTTAAATTGTTTTTTAACAGTATCATTTGTGTTTAATTAACAATTAATTTGCTATTCAGCGTGGCAATGCCGCCAGCGTCTTGGGGACGCTTCCGTCTGGCACTGATTTGGATCAGTTGAGCTATCTCTAGATCGTTTGTAACGATCTGCAGATGGCTCAACTGTTTCTTGTGTATTTTGGACAAATTGTAAATATTTGTTTAATTGTAAGTTTCTTTGTGTTAATAAATAATTTATTAACAATACCACTTCTTGCTTAAAACTTTTCTTACCAAACCTCTGAAGCTATTTGTTGGTTAGTTTCCAGTATTCTCTATCAATAGTTAGCCTTAAGAATGAAAAAATGAGCAAAAAATAGTTTAAATCAAATTAGCCTTTCTGAAGAATGTTCCATCTTGCTGTGTTTGAAGCCCGATAATAGCAAAAGTAGCCTAAGTACTATTTTTTTTAATGATTATGAAAGCTGAAAGTATGGCGCATTTTTTAAAGCTACTTAGGAACCATGAAATCACCTGTTTATATTTATAATTTAAAGTTGAAAATTTGAGTCAAAGTAACAAAAATGCTTTATGCATAAAAGTACAACTCATGAGGATTCAGTTGAAAAAATTTACTAAAACGTCTTCTACTTATTTTTTTTGAAATTTTTAATTTGGTCGTGTTGAAATTTCCCGTAAATTCAGATAAAAATTCCTAACTCGAAAACTATATACAAAATCGCGGAACATACATGGGGGTGATTCAGATACCCCACGATACGAGGGACCAAATTTTTTTTTTGGACGTGAATTTTCTGGCCACCCTGTATAACTAGTCTAAATCTATCTATATTTATAAAAAAAAGTCGTGTTAGTTACAATATTTATAACTCAAGTACGGCGGAATTGATTTGTCAGAAAATTAGTGGGGAGGTAGCTTAGAACCGGGAGAAAGACATAGGATACTTTTTATCCCGAAAAAGCAACGGGAACGGGCGAGCGAAGCCGCGGGTGGCCACTAGTATTATATAAAACTCTTACGTTACTCACTGTCGAGTGTCGACTAACTGACTGACAATCAACGCACAGCATAAGCCGTTAGTCCTAGAAGGATGAAATTTGAAGGGTGTGTTCCTCCGAAATTAACTAAGGTAACTAGCAGTTGGTCATGAAAACAGATTTGATTGTACACCAACGCATACAAAAACCGCGATTTGTCTTAGTGGTTCACATAGGTTTTTTTTAAACCTTTGTATGTATTTAAATCTGGTGGCAGATGCTGCGGTAGCAGATTTTTTTTACAGTTTTTTTGCGTAGGTATTTTGTTAAGCTATTTTTCGGGATTTTGTCATAGTGGCTAAGTTGAGTTTGTGAATGCGTTGGTGTATAATCGAATCTGGTTTGTTTAGTTTGACATGACCAACTGTAAGAATTCCCTGTTTTTTTTTTCACACTGTGCTCCTACATATAATTATGTATTACTGTCCAAGTTTCATGCTTCTAACTTTGCTTTGATTTTTACAATCATAATTTTTCTCTTTTTTCTCCTTTTAGCGTAATAATTTTCCAATTTCCTTTCTTAGTGAACCTCTAAACTATAAAAGGAACACACCCTCCAAGTTTCATGCTTCTAGGACTAACGGCCTAGGCTGTGCGTTGATTGTCAGTCAGTCAGTAGCGTGAGTTTCATATATTTGATTAAAATAATAAAATATTGAAGGTTTGTAGTTACATAAAATCTGTATGGCGACAAAATATAGGTACATACTATAATACAAAATCAATACATATAACACTAGAAAATCAGAGAAAAGATAAAAAAAATAATAGAAAAAGCTTTTGTCTGAATCATTTGCCACTCTAGAAAATAAGTGAAGTCTAGAAAGTGAATGAATCTTGAAAAAATTTCGAAAACTTTGCTAACTGTTACTGTTGCTGTTTGTAAGCCAGCACTAATAATTTGGTGAAAAGAGAAATAAAAACAAGTTTAGTTATTCATAAAAATATATTTTTCACACACACAACTCCTTACGCAATTTTTACGCCTGAAGCAGACACGTAGTCCAGTCACTATAGTAACTTCACCTCGGAATTCGAGATACCCAGCTGTAAGTCTGTAAATATTTACAGATATGTAGGTTTTGACACCCTTAAAGTGGTCTCAAAACCTACATATGGTAGGGTGTTCGCAACTATTAAATTTCAAGGTCTTAACGCTTTTTTTGTAAATATCTCATTTCCTATGAGTCTTTTGCTATTTGTATTTAATATCAATATTGTATAATACAAAATTCTCCACAATTTTTGTTTAAAAAAAATTTTCATACGGTGAACCGTTTTCAAGATAGCGGGCAGAGAGCGCGCGGTCACAGCCCGGTCGTCTCGGTTGACCTGAAGTGATGCTGTGACCGCGCGCTCTCTGCCCTCCCTGAAATTTAATAGTTGCGTACACCCTACCATATGTAGGTTTTGAGACAACTTTTAGGATGTCAATATACAAGTATTTACAGACTTACAGCTGGGTATCTCCAATTCCGAGATTCTTACCTAACTTAAGCTTAAATAACTGGCCTAAAAAAATATTTCGTCTTGGATGGCAGTGCTCGTTATATAAACTCTCAATCTTATTATTTTTATCCAATTTCAGTTTAGCCTTGCATTGGGGTGAATTTGTAGAACACGCCCACAGTCCGTTTGGTCTTCTTTGATTATATGTGTATCCACCTATAAGAATCAGGTCTTTACCTCTTTGTGATTTTCTTATTTCATAGCCCAAACCTGAAATTATAAATATAAATATTTATTGAAAAGGATAGACATAAAAAAGTCCTATGGGAAAGAAAAGAACAGACATATCTAGTTTAAAAGTTTTGCCAAAACAACCCACTTCCACCTTCCAAAATACAATTCAAAAATGTCTTTATCACAAGGATAACTTTTAAACGTCTTAAAGCTATAGATAACTTTTATCTACTTTTTAGCTAGATAGATAGATAGCTAGGTGCTAGTACAACACGACCAAACCGAGAAGAACAGACACTATACTATATTTGGTTCCTACACCGTTTTTGTATGATCCTTTTACAATTCCACACAACACTGTCTACTGACTGGTCGCGTTCGTGCCAATAAAAGTGCCAAGCAATACATCATTGGCTGATAAGTAGGTTATTCATCAAAACATATTTTTTGTTGGCCAGCTCGAGTAAGGGCCGCGTTTATTTGGATTACTCATAGGTTAAGCGAGGTGGGCGTTGAGATTGCTACACAGTTATATTACTTTCGCAGTTTCATCGTTTAGTAAATTTGCACACTATGTAACATTGTTCTGAATAAAAACATAAGTATTTATATATTCTTTGACTTAAGTACTTTAAATCAAACAATATGCGAAACACCGTCAGCAGACAAAAACACTTGCCGTTGCGGGTGACAGTGCACGTTGCTTAAACTCACTATCTGATTGTTTTTGTTTAATTTCAGTCTGGCCTTGCATGCCCCTTGGCGAGTTGAGCAAATCCACAGTCCGTATTGTGTGTATTGTCGAAATGTGTATCCGTCTATAAGAATAAGTGCTTTCCCTTTTCTTGATTTTACTACTTCGTATTCCAAACCTGAAATTAACACATTAGTTTTAATTAGGCCATCATATAAATTGCAGTAAAAACTATATAAATCATACCTTGCAATTCAGTTGATAAAAGCCTGCCCTCAGCGCTGAAAGTTGCTCAATTAGAAAAAGTTGCTCGTGTTTCTACTAACACTATTTATTAGCCATCAACATCATTGACCCAGCGAGCAAAACGTCTAAGTTTCGAGATAGGCCAAGAATGCTTTTGTCCGGCTGTCCGTCTGTTCTCGCCAACAGGTCGCATTTTCAACCGATCTGGACGAAACTGGATACACAGGTTATAAATCTTTGTAGATTTTTTAGCAATTTTGATTGGAAGTGTGCTTCCTTCAAAAAGGGCCAAACAAAACATTTCTAAATGAAAAGTTTGACAATTGATGGAGGCTTGTAGGCTCAGCACTACTCCTGCACAACACACTTAAGGCACAGAGGGCTGGTTTTCTGCCTAACTGAATGATGGATCTACGACGACAGTCGAATAATTGAAATTATGTGGTTTAAATGAAAGAATAATATAAATTGCAGCAATATATATTATTTATTTTTAAATTTAACCATTCCATATAACAATATTTAGATTAGTAAGCATCTTATCAAATAAGCACTGGTAAACAAGCCTTTGCATCTGTTGTAGATTAATTATCATCAGGGTCAACTGGTGTTTACTCATGCCCCTACTTAGTGCCTGGGACAGAATTTTTTGTGGAATAAGTTTGCCTTCCTTCACCTTTTGAGAGCACTAGCATTGCGCACATAATTTTTTCGAAGAGAAAAATCCACAGATGCACCACAGGATTTGAACCCGCGACCTTAGGATTGGATAGCATGGTGCTACCTAGTGGTAGCACCATGCTACCACTAGGTAGCACCTAAATCTAAATCCTGTGGTGTGGTGTGGTGTAGGCTAGTGCCTACTAGCGCTCCAACAGAAGGGGTGTTATAAGTTTGACGTGTCTGTGAGTATATATTTATATGTGTTTGTGACCAATAGAATTTTGGCCGATTTTATGTTTTATTTTGGTTTGTAAAGTTATTAGTCGGGAGTGTTCTTAGCTATTTCTATAAAAAATATTCAAGATGGCCGCCGCCACAAAATGGCGGTATCAAATGATGGGCTTGACTAGTAGAATACTATATACAAATGTAGATGGGGCTTTTAATTTGTGTGTGAAAGAATGTGGACAAATATTATCATGAGGGACAAACAAAGACTTTTTAATGGAGAGGGCCGAACATTAGGGACGAATATGGCATAAATCAAATTAACTGGTTTAGATACGAATATATTGACCAGAAGATGTCATAATAATTTTCCGTCTTGGGTGACAGTGGTCATTGCACACAAACTCGATCTTATTATTACTATCAAACTTTATTTTGGCCTTACAGTTAGATATTCTCGTTGAGCACCGCCACACGTTCTTACCATTATCCTGGGAGAAGGTATAACCATCGAGTGCAATAAGATCTTTTCCTCGGATTGATTTCATTATTGTAAATTGTATGTCTGAAAGTATGATTTCTTTAAATTCAAATTCAAAATACGTTTATTCAGTTATATCACAAGGATTACTATGAAACGTCATAAAGCTAGGTGAGTCTAGGTGCCAGTTACACACGACCAATCCTACAAGAACAGGGAACAAAGTACAGCTTGGTTCTTACCGTTTTTTTAATGATATAATATGATATTTGTGCATGGTATTTTGAAACGGAAAAACTTTTGTAACTGTTTTATGTAATTTGCCACATGCAGTAGAAAATGAAAGAAAAGTAAAAAAAAGATGGAGAAAACTTTTGTTTGAACTTTTGCCACACTAGAAAATGAGTGAAAATCTTTAAAAAAATTAGAAAATTTTGGTAAATGATTTATGTCTGAGACATTAGCCACATTAAAAAAATGGTGTAACGAAAAAAAAAACAAGTTGAGACATGATTCATGAAAATATATTTTTCACACGCAACTCGTATAGAGTTCACACGAAGATGTGCTCACCAGTGGGAGTCACAAAGATATTTCTTCTTGGATGATTATGTACATTGTTCAAACTGACAATTCTGTTGTTATGCAGCTTAAGCTTTGCTTTACATTTGTTTTTCATGCTCTTACTCGAGCAGACCCACATTGCCATCGATTGATGACTGAAGCTATAATTGTCAACTATTAACAGATCTTTACCAGCACGAGATTTCATGACGTAATAGTATATGCCTGAAAGAAAGGATAGTTTGTTACTAAAACGTTTGCAACGGTCTGTAGATAGCTCCACTGTTTTGTGCGTATTTTCTTGAAAATATGCTTAGAATTTATTGTAATTTTCCTTATTGGTGTTTATGCAAGGTTTTCTTTAGCATCATGACTAGATTCTTTCGGTTTTCTCTTGCTTGGATTTATAAAATATACTTTCTTAAAAGTTGTTTTAATTTTATTTATTGACACAACATTTATGACTAGAATTGTAAAAATCGTATTATAATCATTATTAATAAGACTTAAGGCCTGCGGACGCTGTCAAATATGACAGCTTTAATTGACAGCGTTTCAGCTGATCGCCATCACCATCGCTTAGATGTGCGCAGGCCTTTACGAGTACACGTGCTCTTTTTAACACAAAACCATACTGTGTTGTGTCACTTTTAAATGCTAATAAAAATACTTTCAGTTATATGTACTTCTCATATAACAGAAACATCCTAAATCCAAACTACCCTAAAATATTGAGATCTCAAAGTTACGATTTGGTAGGTATGTTAATTTAGTGATTATCATAGTTTTTTTTACACAAGTATTTATCCTAAGACATTGTTACAGCGGCGGTTCCCCGTACTTCTATTATTTAGTTAAGGTGTGATTTAATAATGAATTGTAGATGATTGAACGTACTCTAGAACTAGGGATGCAGTACGCTTGTTCCATAGGGAATAAACATAAATAACAGATTGATCGGAACTTTTGCAGAATTTAAATTCCGTGAAATACTGGGGTAAAATGGATAATAACCCGCATAAAAATGGTATGGGTGTCGGACGCCGAGCGAGTGTGTCAACGTGGCTATGGATCTTCATTGGTCGGAGATTGCAACGCGTTCCGGTTTCGGTGCGTTCGGCGTCAATAACGCTTTTTAGGGTTCCGTAGCCAAATGGCAAAAACGGAACCCTTATAGATTCGTCATGTCTGTCTGTCTGTCTGTCTGTCCGTCCGTATGTCACAGCCATTTTTCTCCGAAACCGTAAGAGCTAGACTGATGAAACTTGACGAGTAGATGTATTCTGTGAACCGCATTTAGATTTTTACACAAAAATAGAAAAAAAAAACTATAAATTTTGGGGGTCTCCATACTTGAAACTGAAACTCAAAATTTTTTTTTTCATCGAGCCCATACGTGTGGGGTATCTATGAATAGGTCTTCAAAAATGATGTTGAGGTTTCTAATATAGTTTTTTTCTAAACTTAATAGTTAGCGCGAGAGATACTTCCAAAGTGGAAAAAAGTTGGTCCCCCCCCCTCTAACTTCTAAAATAAGAGAATGATAAAACTAAAAAAAATATATGTTGTACATTACTATGCAAACTTTCAACGATATTTGGTTTGAACGAGATCTAGTCAGTAGTTTTTTTTTATACGTCATAAATCGTAAACCGCAATTTACCTTTCGACGAACTCAAGAACCTTTATATTATGTTACTTGATGCTACGGAACCCTTCATGGGCGAGTCCAACTAGCACTTGGCTGTTTTTTTTACTTGTTAGAATTTTTCCGGAGTCGGGTTTTAAGCTATTTTTTTTCTTTTTTTTCCCGAAATAAAGTGCCGTGAACGCACCAACCCAGAGGCGTTTTTGTTGCATACAGCTCGCCCCACCTACCCCTAATGAATTTTTCTGTAACCATTAAATGATAGTTATCATGTCCTATCAGGACTTCTGCTTTGCAGTTATAGAAAGGCAGGACATCCATACGACTGCTTAGGTGAGGGTAGCGCCCTACATCAGCTTTTGACAACGACTGCGATGACAGTTCAAACCCTTTTAGGATCCTGGCTTGAAGGGGGAAGTTTTTTCCGTCTGCGTTGATGAAACATTCTATAGTCTGGACCTCATGATGTAAAACACTGGATTTCCATGCACACTTTGCTCTCATCACTTTCTTCTCGCCTTTCAGTCCAGCTTTCTCAGCAATTACAGGAGAGATCAGGCTGCAGTCAGCTCCGTCATCGAGGATTGCAAAGGTGTTGACGGATCCTTTCGGTCCACGAACTGTGACCGGTAAGAATTTAAGGAGAACTCTCTTCCTTTTTGTCTTAGTTACTGGAAAATATCGTTACGATTAGGAGTAAAAATAGCAAACTTGTACAAAATTAATAGTTTTTTTTAATGTTTATTTTTAATAGCATTATAGTAAGCATTTGGCTGCTATCACACCTTATGGAAATTGAAGAGGCAGCCTAAGATGGAGTATGCTTAGCCATAATCCAACTGATCACTCTTGTTTTAAAAATTCCTAAAATGAAACGTTCCGGAAATGTTGACGCCGGTAGAGAGTTCCACTCCTTGGTAGCTCGTACTATAAAAAAGGAATCTACTAGATCATGGTGTTTTATTACAAACTCTAGTGCTGTTCACAAGGTAGGTATTACCTACCTACCTACGTTGCATTTATTTATTGCTTTCACGTAAGTAAGTAGGTACAAGATATCATTCTTAGCAATAACAGTGTTCAAGTTAGTAGACTTCATGAAAATAGGACTTCAAATATTATTTATATACGAATATTTTCTCCATCTGATATTTTAATGATCTCCATCTGATATTTTAATGATCTCCATCTTTGGATGACAGTGTTCATTATCCAAACTGATAATCCGCTGTTGTTTGTCCAGTTTCAATTTCGCCTTACAGTTACTTTTCTTTCTGGAACACCTCCAATGGTAGATAGAGTTTCGTTGAGTTTGGCTAAATTTGTACCCATCTACCACCAAGAGATCCTTTCCTGCTTGCGATGTTATTACTCGATACTCTATTTCTGTGTAGACAATGTTTTTGTATATTATAAAAATGCAAATGTACATAAAAGGTAGTTCTTTCTTTCATCGATTTGTTGTTACTCTTTTCAAATAAACTTCTTTATTCCTTATCAGCGCTTTAAGGCCTGCGCACAGCTGAAATGCTGTCAAATATTGTTGTCATATTTGACAACGTTTAAGCTGATAGCCATCGCCATCGCCTAGATGTGCGCAGGCCTTAATACATATTTTTTGGTTTCTAATATTTTTTAATCACTACAACTGGGCTTGGAAGTATGGGGCAGGCCATCGAGTACCTTATCACTCGCACACTTTTATCTGTTGAGTGATATAAAATAACTGAACTTGTTTATCGAAAATCGCAAGCAACTATCTTGTGCCCAATCAGATTGGATACAGCGCAGAACAAAAATATTTTTTATCCTTACACTGGTTTTTGTACAAAGCTTCTACACAGTAAAAAATCGGATTGCACACAAAATTAGTTGCTCGCGATTTTCGCAATTTTATATCTTTCAAAAGTTCAAAATACGAGCGAGAAGTTGTTAAATGGTTTTCATCGCCTTAGGTTTGAATATAAGTACCTAAGCTTGGTACATACATCAGCTGCCTGGGATGGCAATGCTCATTGAACAACCTAACAATCTTAATATTATTTTTGTCCATCTTTAACTTAGCTTTACAGGCTTTTCTTGTGGAACAGGACCATGAAAACCGAGACGTTTGAATGAAAGTGTACCCGTCTATCATTATAACATCTTTACCCTTTCGTGATTTTATTATTCTGAACTGATATCCTGTAAAATAAATATAATATAGTTGGCTGTCAGTTTGAAAGCATCTTCTCGGACAGTACACCAGCAAAAGCGATTTACTACTCTAACCAACTACTACTAGCTTAAGTGCTAGAAAAATAAAGCAAAAACAATCAATAAATATAGCAACAACAATCTGAAGCGCGTCGGATATGTTTGCGGATGCGCGGGTAGACGGGTTCGCAGCTATTATAAGTCAAGGCCTGCGCACACCAGTGAAACCTGTCAAATTTGACAGTCATATTTGACAGCGTTTCATTGGTCGCCAGCGACCTAGGTGTGCGCAGGCCTAAAGGCCTCGGCCTCGAATTTAGCGGGCAGCGGGGCAGCAGCGGCGGCGGCGCGGGAGTGGCAGGATTCTTATGCGTAAAACCAAATGGACCCCCCCGCCCCGCCCCCCTGCAGAGCCGCCGCCGCCGCCGCCCCGCTGCCCGCTAAATTCGAGGCAGAGGCCTAAAAGGTCCGCGTCCGTGATGGCATCAACTGCGCGACAGTTCCAACAGCTACCTGCAGCTTTCAATTCATGAAGTACTGGACGAAAGAACACGTCGTGCATTTGTGATGTCTTTGTTAGTTTTTAGTTTCTCTTTAATTGTTATTTTTAATCTTCAGATTTGTGTGTACCTACCATCTCTCTAAACTAGGGACTGTGTATTTTCTGTATGTTTATGGTCTGAAATAGAAACAAATTGAATTTAATAATATTTAGGTATTTATCTCAGAGCAATCAGCGTTCCAAACCCTAGATCACCATTCTAAGTTCTAAGTGTATATATATTCAGAGACAATGCGATGTGATCCTTGGGATTATTATTCATCATCATCATCATTATCAGCCTGAAGAAGTCCACTGCTGGACATAGGCCTCCCCTACACATTTCCAGGAAGAACGATTCTGAGCCCTTTCCATCCATCGACTTCCCGCGATCTTAACAATGTCGTCGGTCTATCTGGTGGGTGGGCGCCCTACGCTTCGTCTTCCGGTTCGTGGTCGTCATTCGAGAACCTTTATTCTCCAACGGTTGTCGGTTCTTCGAGCTATATGGCCTGCCCATTGCCACTTCAACTTACTAACTCTACGAGCTATGTCGGTATGGGATTATTATTACGATGAATAAAAATACGGACTTTAACGGAATTAGCAGTATACTAACAATTTATTATACAGGTTTTACTTTTGCACACCGCCGTTCTTCTAATTTTTGTTAATCCGCTCCATCCAAAGGTTGTCTGAAAGAGATCGCTCTTAGCGATAAGGCCGCCCACTGTACCTTTATTTGTAATGGTTCTTTTAAATGTTTTATTTTGTGTACAATAAAGTATTAATCTATCAATCTATCCATCTATTATACACGCATATAAGTATCCCTCGCAGGCAGATAAATCATCTTCCTAGAATGACAATGCTCGTTGTATAAGCTGACAATTCTGTGATCTCCACCTAGTTTCAGTTTCGCTTTACAATCGGGATTTCTTGTGGAACAGGCCCAGCCGTAACGGGATCTCTGGGAGAAGGTGTACCCATCCACCACTATGAGATTCTTCCCTTTCTGAGACTGAATGACTCTGTAATCGTCTTCTGAAAATTTTAAAATGTTGCCTTTGCAAAAAAACGAGAGATTTTTGATCTGGACGAAAGTGTGTATCACAAAAATTATATGACTTTATAGAATTTATTTGTTGTGGGGGATTTGGGATTGGAAGGGTATATACTTGCCTTAAAAAAGCAGCCAAGTGCGAGTCGGACTCGCCCATGAAGGGTTCCGTAGCATCAAGTAACATAATATAAAGGTTCTTGTAGTTCGTCGAAAGGTAAATTGCGGTTTACGATTTATGACGTATAAAGAAAAACTACTGACTAGATCTCGTTCAAACCAAATATCGTTGAAAGTTTGCATAGTAATGTACAACATATATTTTTTTTAGTTTTATCATTCCCTTATTTTAGAAGTTAGAGGGGGGGGACCAACTTTTTTCAACTTTGGAAGTGTCTCTCGCGCAAACTATTCAGTTAAGAAAAAAACGATATTAGAAACCTCAACATGATTTTTGAAGACCTATTCATAGATACCCCACACGTATGGGTTCGATGAAAAAATTTTGTTTGAGTTTCAGTTTGAAGTATGGGGACCCCCAAAATTTATAGGTTTTTTTTCTATTTTTGTGTAAAAATCTTAATGCGGTTTACAGAATACATCTACTCGCCAAGTTTCATTAGTGTAGCTCTTATGGTTTCGGAGAAAAATGCTGTGACACGGTCGGACAGACAGACAGACAGACAGACATGACGAATCTATAAGGGTTCCGTTTTTGCCATTTGGCTACGGAACCCTAAAAAAGGGCTACTGGATATCTCCTCCGTATGAAAACCGATTTCAATGTTTTTTTTTATTTGCAAGGCGGTAGCATTTAATTTTAAATTGCTATCAACTTTTGACAAAGATCTCTGTCTCCAGCTCACAGAGCCACAAGTATTAAAATATACTAGGAGGAATGAACGAATCCGTGCTTAAGAATTTTTAAGCGATTAAACGACCAATCGATTATCATAGTATATTTGATTCTGATTGTAGAATAATTCACATTGCACTTTTAGATTATGTTACTAAATATTAAATACGAATGTAAGTATTCATCGAGGGCATATAAACCATTTTCCTGGAATGACAATGTTCGTTGTACAAGCTGAAAATTCTGTGGTCGTCGTCTAGCTTCAGTTTTGCTTTGCATTTGGGGTTTCTTGTGGAGCAAAGCCAGAGGTAGCGGGACATCTGGGCGAATGTGTAGCCGTCTATCAATATGAGATTCTTTCCTTTCTGAGACCGGATGACTCGGTAATCAATCTCTAAAAATGTTAAAATATGCGGTTGACTGTGGCTTTGCAACTAATGAGAAAGCATTTCTCACAAAAGTGATCATATCTCATATAAATAATCGGTTGCTCTTAAAAAAAATACGCAATTAGTTTTGTTCAATAACTTCAGTATTATTGTATTACGCTATGCTTTATCACCAAACTTTTAACTACATTACGATAAATGCTTGTTGTCGCTTTCTATTCTATACTTGCTGCATGGTCCTCTGCCTGCCACATTTTGTCTTTTTTTTTAATTGAATGTATCCTAGAGAGCGTCAGAAAGTTTAAGCGATTTTACGATACTTGTCGACTACATAAAAAAAATGTCTTAATTCTGTTGGTTGTCAGAATATTTTTATATTTTTGTAATAGTAGAAGTCTTTGTGAAGGGCTTGTCTGGTAAATTACTACCATCATGCCTTTTTCTGCCGTGAAGCAGCTGAAGCTGAATCTTGCTGTGTTTCGGGTTGAAGGGTGTGGGTGCTGGTGAAATTACTGGCACGGGTCATAATGCTAGTTTTATCAGATGGTTGTATAGAAAAATCCTGTAGTATTAAATATTCATTCTGCATTTTAAGTATAAAATACAAAATACATTATTAAATACGAATGTAAGTATCCATCGAGGGCATATAAACCATTTTCCTGGAATGACAATGTTCGTTGCACAAGCTGACAATTCTGTGGTTGCTGTCTAGCTTCAGTTTTGCCTTGCAGTTGGGGTTTCTCGTGGAGCAAGGCCAGAGGTAGCGGGACATCTGGGCGAATGTGTAGCCGTCTATCAATATGAGATTCTTTCCTTTCTGAGACCGGATGACTCGGTAATCACTCTCTGAAAATGTTAAAATATGCGGTTGGCTGTGGCTTTGCTACCAATGAGAAAGAATTTCTCACAAAAGTGATCATATCTCATATAAATAATCGGTTGCTCTTAAAAAAATACGCAATGGTAGAGTTAGTTTTGTTCAATAACTTCAGTATTATTGTATTACGCTATGCTTTATCACCAAACTTTTAACTACATTACGATAAATGCTTGTTGTCGCTTTATAATCTATACTTGCTGCATGGTCCTCTGCCTGCCACATTTTGCCTTTTTGACGTGATAACGTCTTATAAATCGATGGAGCCGGCTGCACGCACGAAAAAACATGACTCATGCGTCGTTACGTCGTTTCGTCGTTCCATTTGCCTGGCCCGAGCCCGGGTCGGGTAATGGGTAAGGGTAAATGAGGGTAAGGGTAAATGAGGGTAAGGGTAAGGGTTCGGTCGGGTTCCAGGTCCGGGTCCGAGAGTCCGAGTCCGAGTCCGCGAGTCCGCGAGTATTTTCATTATGACGTTATCACGTTCAACTATCGTCAGTAAACCGACTTTACAGACAACCGTTTTTTTATAATTGAATGTATCCTAGAGAGCGTCAGAATGTTTAGGCGATCTAACGATACTTGTCGACTTCATAAAAAAATAACAATTTAGGTGAATTCTGTTAGTCGTCAGTATATTTGTTTTATATTTGTACATTTTTGTAGTAGTAAATTAGTACCAGTTAATTACTACCATCGTGCCTTTTTCTGCCGTGAAGCAGCTGGAGCTGAATATTGCTGTGTTTCGGGTTGAATGTGGGTGCTGGTGAAATTACTGGCACGGGTCAATTGCTAGTTCTATCAGATGGTTGTATAGAAAAAATCCTGTAGTATTAAACATTCATTCTGCTTTTTAAGTTTAAAATACAACAATTAATTTTTAAATACGAATGTAACTATCCACCGAGGGCATATACATCATCTTCCTGGAATGACAATGTTCGTTGCACAAACTGACAATTCTGTGGTTGTCGTCTAGCTTCAGTTTTGCTTTGCAGTTGGGGTTTCTCGTGGAGCAAGGCCAGATGTAGCGGGACATCTGGGCAAATGTGTACCCGTCTATCACTATAAGAGCCTTCCCCATTTTAGATTTTGTCACACTATACCCGTATTCTGTAAAAGGTCATGAAATTAAGAGATCCGATCCTTTCGTCTGCGAAGCACGACGCGCGAAAAATGGCGGATGTGCGCGGTACCTTCGTTAGAGGTCGGCGCGCGCATGCCGCTTTTTAAATGAATGATGATTCTCTTCTATTTTTCTACTGTAACTATGTATTATTATACCTCTTTGAAATCAGCTTGAAATATTCTAACTAATTGAATAATAATTATTACTTGTTTACAAATGTACACTTCGTTACTCGAAGTCAAAGATTTAGAAAATGGATGGATTACAGTTTTATGTGCGAAAAAAACCCCTAAATATTAAAAATAAAAAGATTTTTTAATCAAATATATATTTTATTTACAAATATAAAGACACTATGTTAAATTGAAATCAATAAAAACGTAATTCCCACACATTTTTTCCAAAAAAAACTAGTCACAAAAAAAGGTTCGTTATCGGCGACCCTAGCGCACAGCTGTGAAAAGTATCAACTTCTAAGATTTTTTATAAATTCCACGAAAGTCAAGTGGCCTATTTCATAGCTTAAGTCACAAGAGTAGTTCTTAAACTCTGTTCAGACAAAGGTTCTCATATCACAAGCATTATTATTTACGATGTGTGAAATAAATACCAGACTTCTTGAAAATCACCACCAAATACACACTTGGAATTTATGTGATGTAGTACAAAATAGGTTCAATGAGTTAGACAAAAACATTGATATCCAAAAACATGAATATATTTACAAAAGATTCATGATAAAAAAATAACCTATTACCATACAAAAACATTTAGAAATTCAACAATCAAAACTTTCAAAAACTTGCAATTTTCTATGATAACAGTGCCAAGGATCAACCAACGAAACTGGATGTGGCATTTTAATATGTTCGTCGATTTGTTCTGTTCGTACTTTAGAGTTTAGCTGTTGAAAAAAAAATACCTAACGAGAAATCAATAATCACCAGTATCATCAAATCACAATAATTTTTCTACATTGCAATATTTTTTTCTGGTTCGATTTAAATCATGGAAATGGGACACAGTTTGCGGAAAATTTATTAAATATTCGCCAGAATTGGTACTGTCTGAATGCAAAACAAAAAAATACGATTTGAAAAATGTGTGTTATTATTAGTTTTGTATTAATTTGTGTGTATTGTGTTATAAGTGTTTGATTCAAGTATGGATCTTGACATCTGAATATTTTTTTTTAATATAACAATTAAAATATAAAACTTAGTTCTGTAAGCCTAAATAAATAAAGTTATTGAAATCAGAAATCTAAAAGTTATCTCAAGTAATAAAAGCTCTACACAGGATTTCAATGTATTTAAAATAAGATGGCAGCGGTTGTAACGCACTTAAACAATCAAGCAAAAATGTAAGCAAAAAAATTATAAAAATGGAACGGATTATGTTGTTGGCCGCAGATGACCATGACATCGTAACTGTGCTATGAGCCTCACGCACGCACGAGCATTTTGTGAATCTCAGATTGGGTATTTATGGTGAAATATGTCAGTCTGTCCGTCTATCTTAAAGTCTGTTTGTCTGTCCGTCTGTAAAATCTAAGAGTGAAGAGATCTAAAGCAACCAATTATGCAAACCGCCTTTTTGCCGCAACCTACACAATGCGTCGATGTGCGCTTATGGCACACTACACATACCCTGCGTAGTCGGCTATTGCCACTCGGGACAAAAGGGTATTCGCCTGGGTAGTGCGTTTTAACCTCATAAACGTTTGTGTATGTTATGGGGGGGCAGGGGTGCGAATGTTTCGAGAGGAGGGTCAAAACTAATTTAGTGCGAAATTCGCGGTGGGTCAAATGTCGGGACATGTGAGAGATATTTTGGGATTTGTGAATAATATAAGAATTCAATACGGAAACGTTCAACAAGCGTCGGAAAAGTTTTTTGTACCACACTCTCGTCCTCTTGCGCTCGATGGGATATGTCGCGAGCATCTGGTCTTTTTTGTCCACACCCCCCATGCAGACATTGTAGTCTCGGATGAGTATGGGCTTTGAGGTACCATCTGCCTCGGTGGAGATGGAGTTCCCGTGGTATGTAGAAATCGTCGCCACACGGTTCTGATCTCTCCATACCATGAGATCCACATCACCTGAGGTGCACCCCACCAACTCACCGGGACGCATATTTCTTTTGGTCAGGTTCGTTAACTCAACCGGCACATATTGCCGATTGGTTCGTAACGTTCCGACGCAGTCAAAACCAAGGGTTTTTAATTTGCGAGCGAGGGCCGGGCTATTATAAAAATTATCCATCCAGAGGGTGTGTCCACGATGTTCCAGATCTTGGACCAGCCTGAGGACGAGAGTGGGCGTGTATGCTGCCATGGGGTCACTAGGTGAATTTAATGTTCTAGAATCTGCTCTTTGGTGGGCATGTACTTCAAATCGCCACAAATACCCACTCTGCGATTCACATATCTCGTACGATTTTATGCCAACGTGTGCTGCCTTGTTGGGGATAAATTGGTTAATTGACAACCAACCTTTCCACTGCAGCAAAGATTCATCTAAAGCAATATTTTGCTTCAGATTGTACATAGAGGAGAATTTATTGTTTAAGTGCGTTATCACAGGTTGGATCTTGAACAATTTCGCCCCAGAAGCGTCCAGATTCCGCCCTACCAGATTGCAGCTGTTGGCGAAGTGCAAGCACTTGTTCAACAGCTGGAACCTCCTAAGGCTCATGTGTGCGCGGAACCCGGGTGTTGAGAATATGTTTCCTTCGCTGCACCAATACTCTTCTATACGACTTCTGACGACAGACCCCATTGCGAGCATTATCGCGAAGTAAACATACAACTCGTCTGTGTTTGTTTCCTTCCACTCGCAAATCCGGCTTCTAGGTTGGAGGCTGCCGTCATTTATCATTTTTTCAGCGTATTGCTGCGCGTAGGTATTCGTTTCTGAGGCGATGTGTTCCATAAATGGAAGATCCCACATGGCAATAAATATGTCATATGGATCTGCCAATGGAACTGTGGGTCCACAATTACTGTTTGAGAACGATTCTCTCCTCAATTCAGGTTGAATTGGAGGATTCGGAAACGGTCTCCATTCAAAATTATAAAAGGATTTCGTAAAATGTTCAGCAGGAGATATGTGATCGATAGTTGGTTGATCGATCATTAGTGGGTCCAGTTCTTCATCCTCCGGCGTCTCCAGCAAAACGCGAGCTGCCCTCGGTACTGGCACAGCTACTACAATGTCGTCATCATCACTGTCGCTAGATTCCTCATCGCTTCCTGTAAAATCATTTTTTTTTAATTTGGCATGAAATTGAAAACAAAAGATTAGATATGATAATGAATTGAAATATCTACATAGCAGCATGCAGCACATCAAAAATATCCGAGTCGCGAAGTGGTCTGGTGTGAATGAATCCACATGAAGAGTTGTGTTTGATTAGTTTAATATTTAAATGCACCAAAGAAATTAAACTTGTAAACAAATAGCAATTTTATACTTAAGGCACGGATATTGGCGCTGAGGATGTGCTGCCAGCTTGTGCATCTGCACAATATTCGAGAACACTAAAACAACAGCATAAATTAGTTTATGAAATATACATACTGAAATGCCACATCCATTCCTATTGAAATCCGCCAAAATGGTCGCTACATTGACCTTGACCGCGTTTCTCGGACTGCGGAACGGCCCGCTCCTGGCTCATGTATGGAATGCTAGTATTTATTTCACTATTTTGAAGAAACCTAATTACATTCTAACAACTTAACACTTAAATAACATAAAAAATATGTATTGTTGACCTATTCCACTGGTTTTTTAGTAAGGACAGTTAGATTTTAAGTCAAAACAAAGGGATTTGTTGGAGAACTTCGCAGAAAAAAAAATTAGGTGGCTGATGAAATTAGCAAGGTTTCGAATGAAAACTTTATCAAAACCGAAACCAATGAATATAAAAAAGCAGCCAAGTGCGAGTCGGACTCGCCCATGAAGGGTTCCGTAGCATCAATTAACATAATATAAAGGTTTTTGTAGTTCGTCGAAAGGTAAATTGCGGTTTACGATTTATGACGTATAAAAAAAAACTACTGACTAGATCTCGTTCAAACCAAATATCGTTGGAAGTTTGCATAGTAATGTACAACATATATTTTTTTAGTTTCATCATTCTCTTATTTTAGAAGTTAGAGGGGGGGGACCAACTTTTTTCCACTTTGGAAGTGTCTCTCGCGCAAACTATTCAGTTTAGAAAATAAACGATATTAGAAACCTCAACATCATTTTTGAAGACCTATCCATAGATACCTCACACGTATGGCTTCGATGAAAAAAAAAATTTTGAGTTTCAGTTTCAAGTATAGGAACCCCCAACATTTATAGTTTTTTTTTCTATTTTTGTGTAAAAACCTTAATGCGGTTTACAGAATACATCTACTCACCAAGTTTTATCAGTCTAGCTCTTATGGTTTCGGAGAAAAATGGCTGTGACACGGCCGGACAGACAGACAGACAGACATGACGAATCTATAAGGGTTCCGTTTTTGCCATTTGGCTACGGAACCCTAAAAACATTAAAAACTTACCTGTTCATCGTTACTATAGCACCAACAACAAAATAATTCACTTTTTACTCTGTAAACCAGCAACAAAACACAAACTTGTTACACGATAACCGGCCGCAAAAGTGCTCGTAAATGGAATGAACTTGTGAACTTTTTTTCTGAACATTTGCTACCTGTCTCTATTCTTCAACGAAGCCAGTGACTAGGTTAGAGAAGTGCAGCTATAGGTTAATGCCGTAAATTTCGTACAAAAACAGAGACTGTGCGATCGGCCGTGACCCGGCCGATACGCAGATGCGTGTATTTTGAAGGCAATCAGGGCCTGACCGATCGCCAGTACAAAGGTATACAATTTGGTTTGCTTATTTTATTTTGAGCTAAGAGAATAACACAGAGTTTAGAGAACAGGAGCACTTAATGGATCTATGGCATTGATTCGAAAAATCTTTAAGATTCGAAACTTTGAATATCCTTTTTAAAGTCCCATTGAAATTTGGCTAACTGGAAATGGATAATTTTATTTAGATTTTCTTCAAAAGCTTGAGTGAGTAGGCAACATTTTAAATTTACACTAAATACTATTACAGCGCGGGTTATTAGCTTACAATACTACTGAATCAATTTGTATACAAATGTGTGTGTTTCACACGGGCAGCATAGATGTAATAAAACGCTCTATTCTGGGTCAAAATCCACCGTTTTCTTCGCACGTATTCTACTAGGTGGGTGATAAATATGCTGCCCTTTATACTTCTCAATCAGTCCATTATTAAGCACAAATCTTGCTTTACACCTCTGTCCGTTATGCTTTCTAGAGCAGACCCAGTATCTTCCTTTGTTTCCTTTGCCTGTCGTGGTGAACATGTAACCCTGAACCAGAAGACAGTCACATCCCTTTTGAGATTTAACAACTTCATATGGCACGAAGTCTTCTGAAACATTGCTTTTATAAAGTTTTCCTTTTTATGTTTCGATCTGTTTTGGATAAACAAACACATACACTTGCTACCTTTCACACCACGGTCGCGTTGATAACATTTTGGAACTCATTTTGTTAAATACTGCGCACATCTAGCGCGAGAGCGATGGCGATCAGTGAAACGCTGTTAAGTATCGTTGTCATATTTGACAGCGTTTCACTGATCGCCATCGCACCAGATGTTCGCAGACCTTACAGTCCGTTTCAACCTGTCAGTACAGCAATTTAGATTTATCTCGAAGAATGTTGTCAAAACAATGCTCAAATTTCCAAGCATGTTGGAGAAAATATTGATTTCAGCCTATTTTTGAAGTGAAATGAAGTGGAAAACTTCTTTGGGCGGGTTTGAGCATTTTTTGAGATGGTTGTGGTGGTTGACCTTATAACTACACCTTGATTACTATGCTTGGGCATATGAACAAAACACGCAGGAAAAAGATATCAGCCTTTAAAAAATAAAATAATTGTCACTTTCTCCAATGCAATAATAAAAACTTAAGAACCAATTATGATAATAAACCACTGATGACTACCAACAAACATAAGTAGTAGACCCTGCACTTGTATTAAACATGTGAATCACATGTAAGGCGTCAGGGTCAATAAATAATTGACTAGGAGATCGAGAGAATGCCATACAGAAGGCATTGATTGATCAGTCACATCTAAAATTCTAATGAAATTGGCAGGTCTGAAACGTTTTGGCTCACTACTAAATAATAAAAAGCAGCCAAGTGCGAGTCGGACTCGCCCATGAAGGGTTCCGTAGCATCAAGTAACATAAAATAATATACAGAAAATAAACAGGAAACAGGTTCTTGTAGTTCGTCGAAAGGTAAATTGCGGTTTACGATTTATGACGTATAAAAAAAAAACTACTGGCTAGATCTCGTTCAAAACAAATATCGTTGAAAGTTTGCATAGTCATGTACAACATATATTTTTTTTAGTTTTATCATTCCCTTATTTTAGAAGTTAGAGGGGGGGGGACCAACTTTTTTCAACTTTGGAAGTGTCTCTCGCGCAAACTATTCAGTTTAGAAAACAAAGCAGCCAAGTGCGAGTCGGACTCGCCCATGAAGGGTTCCGTAGCATCAATTAACATAATATAAAGGTTTTTGTAGTTCGTCGAAAGGTAAATTGCGGTTTACGATTTATGACGTATAAAAAAAAACTACTGACTTGATCTCGTTCAAACTAAATATCGTTGGAAGTTTACATAGTAATGTACAACATATATTTTTTTTGGATTTATCATTCTCTTATTTTGGAAGTTAGAGGGGGGGGGACCAACTTTTTTCTACTTTGGAAGTGTCTCTCGCGCAAACTATTCAGTTTAGAAAAAAACGATATTAGAAACCTCAACATCATTTTTGAAGACCTATCCATAGATACCCCACACGTATGGGTTTGATGAAAAAAAAAATTTTGAGTTTCAGTTTCAAGTATGGGGACCCCCAAATTTATAGTTTTAGAAAAAAACTATATTAGAAACCTCAACATAATTTTTAAAGACCTATCCATAGATACCCCACACATATGGGTTTGATGAAAAAAAATTTTTTGAGTTTCAGTTTCAAGTATGGGGACCCCCAAAATTTATAGATTTTTTTCTATTTTTGTGTAAAAACCTTAATGCGGTTCACAGAATACATCTACTCACCAAGTTTCATCAGTCTAGCTTTTATGGTTTCGAAGAAAAATGGCTGTGACACGGCCGGACAGACAGACAGACAGACAGACAGACAGACAGACAGACAGACAGACAGACATGACGAATCTATAAGGGTTCCGTTTTTGCCATTTGGCTACGGAACCCTAAAAACGATATTAGAAACCTCAACATCATTTTTGAAGACCTATTCATAAATACCCTACACGTATGGGTTCGACGAAAATTTTTTTTTTGAGTTTCAGTTTCAAGTACGGGGACCCCCAAAATTTATAGTTTTTTTTCTATTTTTATGTAAAAACCTTAATGCGGTTCACAGAATACATCTACTCGCCAAGTTTCATCAGTGTAGCTCTTATGGTTTCGGAGAAAAATGGCTGTGACACGGTCGGACAGACAGACAGACAGACAGACAGACAGACAGACAGACAGACAGACATGACGAATCTATAAGGGTTCCGTTTTTGCCATTTGGCTACGGAACCCTAAAAATGATATTTTCATCCCACCAGTTCTTGAAAGTGTGTTTTTGCTGTTTAATTTCTGACTGGACAAGCCGTTTTTATCCGCTAGAGGATAAAGTAAATTTGAATTTAGAATATCGTGTTCAATAAGTTTGTGAATACACAACCTATTTACTTCTACCTTTATGGTACCGAACTTATCATACAACCTATTTTATTTTGTTAAAAACTCGCACTCGTAACCTACTTGGTGTATTTGTGAATTCAAAACACCATTAAACCTATTTACTTCTACCTGCATAGTGCCGAATTTATCATACAACCTTTTTAAATTTGTTAATAACTCATACTTCTTGGTGTGTTACTTTTAGTTGCGCCATGTTATTTTTTGCATTTTAGTCATTTCCTCGCTGAGGTGGGATGAAAAGTTACGTGTTGCACTCGAGTGCAAAGATTTTTCACCTTGTGCTCTTTTGATTCCTTCGCCAACGCTTAGGATTCTAACTTTTAAACCACTCGCTACGCTCGTGGTTAAACTTTAGAATCCTGCGCTTGCTCAGTCATCAAAATTGAGCACGCGGTTAAAAAGCAGCTTTGCACTCTTGTATAACAAATAACTATTGTCTCATTCCGGCCATTTATACCATAATAAATACCCGACATGAAATCGCCTCCATTAAATGTCTAGGAGGGCTATTCTATAAATGTGTAATGCTTGTAGAAAATAAATCTCGAGTTTTTAAGTATGAGCAAAAAATCTAGGATCAGAGTGGAAGATTTTGAAGCAGGTTCCGACACACAAGGCAGGTTTCTCCGAACAAGTCGCACACACAAACATCGTCTTCCTGATATTCGTCCAAGTTTTAGTGCAAACACGACAAGGCAGGGCTTGAATAGAATTCTTTGCGTTCGGTGAGAGCTTTTCTAAATAATGATATAATTTGTCCGTCGCAGCTCGGATGGGGGGCGATCTAGGGGCAGCTAAAAATATGTTATTGGGTTGGAGGAACCAAAGAAAAGATAGGGTAGATCTATAAGTTAGAACAGGGTAAGTTGAACTTTGAACTCAATTAAAACATTAAAAATAATATTCAAGCTCATTTAATACACAATGAAAACAGGGTTTTTGGAGCTATACATTTTTAAATTACTAAATTAAATAGACAAAAGTTTATGAAACTAAAATTCTGAACCAAACTGGTTTTCTCGCTAAAAAACGAGAGATTTTATTCTTTGTTCCATCCACTGCGCACTGGACCGATTTGAAAAATACTGTTGGGAAGCTACACTATCCCCGAGTGACATAGGCTTTATATTTCGCAGCTATTATTAAACAAGCGACCCACCCCGGCTTCGCTTGAGTGGAAAAATTAAATGGCAGTGATTTCACATTTTTCACTTCTTTTTTTACTAAATTACACACGTGCGAAACCGGGGCGATTCGCTAGTATTTTATTGGAGGACGTTTTTGTTGAAAACTTGAACTGCAAACTTAAATCAAAATTTGTATATATTTTTACATGTTTTTATATAGCTACGATAAATGGCTTTTAGGAAGATACCTTTACGTACGGCCCTAATTCTGTCTTAACATACTTAGGCGGAGGGTGGTCATGAACACACTCGTGACCATTAATGATTCTGCTGTTTTTATCCATTCTAACTCGGACCTTGCACCCAGTTTCTTTCTTTGAACAGTAGTATGAGTAGGTACTCTGCTTGGAGAAGGTATAACCCTTGTACATAAGGAGAGGACGACTGCGGCCGCAATCGATGAAGAGGTAGTCGAAACCGTCTAGAACATGAATTGGTAATAAACATTGGCAGACATTTTACACAGGTCTAATCTAAGTAAAGTTTTAAATTATTAATACCAAGGAGCTATCGACGAGCCAGATAGTAGATAGCGGCGCGACGAGCCAGATAGGTGAAAGCTGGAAAAAAGGTCCTGCAGTGGGACAAGATGAATGAAAATAAAATAAAATAGCTTATAGGTAATAATTCTTAACTAATATTCGCTCCTGAAAGTTGGCCTACCAGATCAGTTCTAAGAAAAAATAATTATAATAAATCTTTGCTTTTATAAATAATTTATTTATTCGATATAATAATAATGCCTATGACTAGCAACGAAGATTTTTTTTTTAACGAACAACGAGTTATTTACCAAACTTTGCGGCACAGTTGCAAGCACCATGATCACGGGCTGAACTAAGTTCCGTTGTTTATAAAAAACAGTGTTAAACACCATAATAGTTTCAAGAGATAATATCGCTAATAATTAATTTAAAAAAGCCAGGTACTACTTACATAACTTTCACAATCAAGATTAAATATCTGCATAAATTATGCATTAAATGTAATGCTATGTTTCCATGCGTGCCGTGCAGCCCGGCAGGCTGCCTGGCAGGCTGCCTGGCGGGCTGCGTGGCATGCAGCCCGTCCCGGGCCGGCGAACATTCAAGCTGTTTACATGCATGCCGTGCAGCCCGGCGAGCTGCCTGGCGAGCTGCGCGGCATGCAACCAGTGTTACCAGGTACACGGTAATTACCGTAGATGCACGGTATTTTTGGCTTAAACACGGTATACGGTAATGTTTCACTACCGTGTCATTTTCTACGGTATTTTTAATTATGAATTACCTTGACAGTCAATATGTAAATAATTACGAAGTAGGTATTCCCCGATCATCAAAATACGTCTAAATGTAAAAGTATGCCCTTTGCCCTGCCCACTAGTTAAACAATTAGTGTATATGAAAAAATTGCTTGTATGTATAATAAATGAATGAATGAATCGCTTTCTCGCAACTCTCACCGTACTCTTTTTTCTTCGATAGTTTTGTTGGTGTTTGATGTTTGGCAAGTGCGCAGTGCATTATTCAATGAAACAATACTTTTAATTTCGTTCGACACAACGTACCTACACAAAAATGGGTAGTGATAGTGACACTGATAGCTACAAGACAGATAAAGGAACGTCATCAGACAGTGAAGTCTTAGTAACTATATTAACTATACTAATAGTATTATCAAAAGTGGATCTAAATGAATATTTTTTGCCTTTATTATGTTTAAAGATGTTCATCTTATCATAGACTAAATCAGATTCCAAAAATCTGTATAAAAGTAGGGTAAAATCTGTAATCTGTAATACTACCCTAAATTCTGTATAAATACAGATAAATCTGTATAATTGGCAACACCAATTTGGCCCGCGCGCGTGTAAACAGTCACCGGACGCCCGCACATTCATCAAAAAACCGACACTCGCCCGGTTCGCGGCATTCACATTCACGGGCGCGTTTACGGGCTCGGGCGAACCGTTTCCACGCGCGTGAATGTGAATGTGCACGTTGAATGTCGAGTTGAACGCACGCGTGGAAACGTGGCATTACATATTTTATGTGACGTCACCATTTTTAGATTTATGTTTAGCACCTTACAGGTCAATAAGAATTACCATAGCAAGTATCCATACACCCATTACCCAGTTAGTGATTTTTCTGACAAGGTATCGGTGGAGTTTTCAGCGTCTTCAGTTATATAATTTTCTTCTCCTATTTCCTTCAATTCTTCTTCAACGATACACTTTTTTTCGGTTTCCTTATTATATTGATCACTATCATCGTTTTCTGTAACTTTTCTTTTGCGTCGAACGTTTTCCTTTGCAGCAATCTTTGGATGCTTACTTCGGAAATGTCTACTCATATTACCGACAAATACAGATGGCAATCTTAAAACGTCTTTACACAAGTCACATTCGTACTGTCTCACACCAGTTTTCGTGGCATATTTATACACCCATTGTTCGTTTATGAATTTTTTTGAGCTGGATATCTTTGCTGAAATTAAATTTGAATACTGTCTTGACAAAGTTTGAATGGATTTCGAAAAAACATGCCCCAAAGAATTTGAAAACTTAAGCTGAAAGAGATAGGATAGGAAGGATCTCGTGGAGAACGGTCGATATCAGTTTGATAATAGCGGAGCACAGCAACGCGTATACGAACATACATTTTTTGATATTTTACGTACCATTTTTTTTATTTTTAGCAGTTGTACCCACATCGTCCATTTCTTTGTTTTCTTCCTCATATTCAACATCCGATTCTAAGCGCAGTTTCTTTTCTTGTGCGTAAATATAAGGATGCTTGGATTTAAAATGAAGACCCATTTTACCAGAACAAGCCAAAGGCAGTTGTAAAACTTGTTTGCAAACATTGCATTCGTGTGCCTTAACACCAATTCTAGTGGTATATTTTCTCACCCATCCTTGTTTCAAACGTTCTTTCGCACGGAAAGCTGATCTTGATTTTCCTGAAATTACGAGTATGTCATACATTTCAATAAATGTAGTTAGGCCGACTAGGCTAAAGTCAGAAGACACATACTTCTATCGTCGTGCATACTCTAGGTTTGATACACAAACCGGAATCATATTAATTCTGATTGAAATGTGTCAAAAACTACTAACAAGATCAAGCACCATTTCAGTATATTATATATTATGTATAGGTTAATAAGAGGCTCATTTATCATTTAAAACAGACCATGTTAAGATTAATTTCACCATTTGATAGGTAACAAAGGTCCCAGATAGCGCAAATTCAGTTAGATTACAATAACTTATTTTGTTGTACATGGTATAAACAGTTATTACCTTCTATATCACGGCAAAGATACGTAAATGGACGCTTTTTGGGTTCAGTTTTTTCCTCTAAAGAACTCGTTCTGGAACACCTTGCAGAAAAAAATATATCATTGAGGCATTTGGTGTATAAAGACACCGAGACAATAACAAGCATTTTTTATGAGTATTTAACGGAGCAAGCAGATGTTGCCGAGAAAGTGCGCTAGCACGACGATTTTTGCGCATCTAAAATAAATTGAATAGAAGAGGCTCGAGATCAAAGGTTATGCGAGCAACCCTTTAACTCAGGAGACAAAATAAAAATTTTTAGCAAAATACATACTCATCTTCTGTAATATCCACAAGGGCATTCTCTGTTTCACATATATCAGGATGATTCGTTTTAAGATGGCGTTTCGTATTGTTATAGTGTTTTATAATTTTGGCGCATATGCTACATTTATGATAGACCCCGATTTTTTTCATATATTTCCAATGCCAACTTCGTTCTTGAGCCAAGGATGGGTCACTGATGATTGGTAAGTATTGTATTGATGTCTCACCTGAAATAATATTTATTTTGGTGCATAGTTTTGCAATACTGCATTGCTTAAAAGCTACGTCCGCTTCACACAATCGATCGGCGCTAATTGCTATTCTCGTTAATAGTATTGATTGTAAAATACTTACTTTCTAAAGTCTGATCTTGAAGCCGCTTCAACTTCTTCAAATTAATTTGGTGTTTGCTTTGCAAATGTCTGTACATATTTCCGTGCAAATGATTACCACACACTCTGCATTGAACCCTAGGACGTCCTAAATCTTTAAAATATTTCCAAATCAAACTCCTTTTATTTTTTCCTGAAATAAATAAATGTAGGTAGATAAGTTTTATACGTGATTTCATATTGCATTAAAATCATTTTTAAATAATATTTGCAAATTAATATACCTAGTAGAGACTGATATTTTATATCATTGAATTCAGAGGCATTTTGATGTAGCGTCATAAACTGCTAGCAAAAGTTCGGTTTTATAATATGAAACATGAACACTAGACCATTTTAAAACTATTTAATTAGAAAGATAGATAAACTCTTTATTGTACACAAGAAAATAGATACAGAAACTACTACAAAACTAATGAGTACAAAGGGCGGCCTTATCGCTAAGAGCGATCTCTTCCAGACAACCTTTTTAATTATAGTTAAATACTTTTAAAATTATTAAATATTGAATGGTAAAGGACAATAAGCGTCATTTACTTTTGTTACATTTATTGGATAACGAAGCTTAATAACTTACATAATTATGCTCAATAAATTAGAAAAAATATAGCTATAGGTATATATGTAGCTTGTTTCCGTATATAATATTATAAAATTGTTTGCTGACAATATGGACAAGTATGTCAAAATTATGTGCAGGTGCAGGCGAGACTAGCTGATTTTAACCCATAATATTCTAGCCTCGCCACTTTCTTATCAACAAAAATAGATGGGAACAGATTTAGCGTTCTGCTAAGCTAGTTTAAACCAATATGAAAAAGGCCCTAAAGCTTTAAATAACCCGTAGCAGTTTTAACGTAATTTGGTGGGAAATGGTTATGCGTTTCGTCTGCCATAACCATGAAGCCATTATTATTTAGTTTAACTTTTGCCTTGCACCCTTTACGTTGTTTTGAGCAATAGTAGTTTCTGTGTATCTTCGTCGGCTGTCCTTGCCAATAGGTATACTTATTCAGCATCAGAAGTAATTTATCCTTTCGCGTTTTGATGATCTGAACTGCAAGTTTTTTAAAGTTTAACAAGACATATCCTGAGTTATAACTGTGGCCCTTCAGCGATAAATATAAAACAATCACAAAAAGTGGATTGTAATATTGCATTATTATTCTTTTACATCATATATGCTCAGTAAATAGGATTTTCTTTAGCGCAAAGAGGCTGTGTAAGTAGGCGTGTGCAGCCACGAAATAAAGAAGTAATGGAACTAGTATGTAGACGACCTTCTCACGCTTCAAATACGCGCAGTACCACGACTTCAAGCCCTCCTTTGTTTAGTCGTGTTTGAAGTCTGTCAGAAGAAACGTAACTAAGAAAAATACAAAAAAATAAAAAAATGCCGTATTGTGCGGTTTTGGAGTGCAAAAACGATAGCCGAACCAAAAATTTAACTAATGGGGGCATATCGTATCACCGGTAAGCAATATTTTATTATTTTATAGCGGTTTTGCTTGGTTTTTTAACATGAAAAACCGTCAAGCAAAAATAGACTGTGAACGATATTTGTTAAGGTCGCGTTTCTAAAAATCTCATCTTCGCTACTCAATTAGAGCTGTACCCCAATAAACTGATGAACGTGTTATCGAATACTTTATTGGTTATGTAAATATGTAGTTACTGTATGGCATTGATTTTTTTTATGCTATAGTGGTGATTTCATTCTGAATGTATTTATAATTCTACTTCTTTATTCTTATTCAATGCCTATGGTGCCTGCCCAGATAGTCAGATAGATAGATTACAGAAATATTTTGAAGAAATTACATAATATCTTCTGGTTTCAGTTTTCCCAAGGCACCAGATATAAAAAATCAATGGATAAATGCAACCGGAAAACAAAATTGGTTTCCTTCAAAATCAAGCACCATTTGCTCAGAGCACTTTAGGGACGAAGATTTTATGATTTTATTTTTGATTGTTAATATTTTTCAAGTATTTACAATAGAATATAATTTTAAACCTTTGATTGTGTAAATAAAGAAAGAAAGATAAGAAAAGCTTTTTATTTCGACCACCACAAATATAACCTGACGCGCTACCGATCGTTACACATCAGTAGGTAGGAGCGCTGGTGAGCAGAGCGCTGGTGGCCTAGTGGTAGCGGCCCCACCTTCCGATCCTAAGGTCGTGGGTTCGAATCCAGTCGTGTACCAATGAGTTTTTCTGCCCAAAAATTTATGTACACTATGCCAGTGCTCTCAAACGGTGAAGGAAAACATCGTGAGGAAACCGGCATATCGTAGAACCTAAAAAGTTCGAAAATATGTGTCAAGTGCACGAAGCCTCTTCGAGGCGCACTTAAAATCCTTTCACCACACTTGGTTCGAAAGAATCAGTGACACGATAAGAAGAAGAAGTAGGTAGGTAATCATCGATGTCGATACATTCGTCTTGCATCCGCATTGGCACATCACTAAGTGAGTGGCTATGTCAAGTAATAGCCATTGTATTATGAATCTTATACCTTGTGGATAAAGACTAACAGAATTGTTTTCTATAACGCCATCTAGCGTCAAGTAGCTTTGTTTTGTTGTCAATCAAGTAACAGCCATTGTATTATCAATCTTATTACAATTAAATAGAGACTAAAAGAAAAAAATACTGAATGAAAGCTGCCATCTGTTGGTAAGTAGAATTTCATTTTAGCACTGTTTATTTTATTAAGTTTAGAACCATGTTACGATAGCTTTAAGGTTTATTATCAATTAAATTATTTTTTTGGTTTTAGGTCCTTTTTAACGTTTTTTTCGACCAATCATAACTTTTATTTCCATGTGTGTTTGTTTTTACGTGTATGAGTTTGGCGACACTGGTTCTCTTAGTAATAAGTCATCATGCTCCCTCTATTTTGCGTAAGCAAAAGCGTGTTTGGTGCTCTGTGTGTGCAGCCCAGTGCATTGTAAATGCGTTCCATTTTCAAATCACTTTTACCGTCACACTATGCTTGATACGTAATGGTTCATTACAGTTCAAGAGCTATGCAAACCTCCTTGGTGATGGTTCATTACAGTTCAAGAGCTATGCAAACCTTCTTGGTGAAACAATCTCTTTTCTTACAAAATGATATGAAAACTTTTTACTGAAAAGATATAATAGCTCACAGATGTATGCATAAGTGTGCGTCTACGACTGATTTAGCAGATACCTACCGGTACAAATATTTTACTATTAATTTTAATAAAATTAATAGTATAATAATACTTATGTTATTATTGTAATTTTATTTTTCTCAAATTAAAATTATACATTTTGTCATACCCGTATAAATGTTGTATTGTAAGCCTATTTCTGCCGAAAAGCAGCATTGCTGTGTTTCGAGTTGAAGGGTATGGGTGCCGGTGAAATCACTGACACGTGAGGCTGAACATCCGTATGCCTCAAGTTGATGATCGTAGGGCAGTGCATTGTAGGGCACGTTCCTGACGTGCTTGACCTACGAGGCAATGCTTTGCTAAAGGCAATGGTTACCACTTAACATCAGGTGGGCCATATGTTTGTTCCATCAGCTAGTTAAAAATTTACCTCGCATGAATGATGTAAAGTAGAATGCTTACCTCGGTCATAAGTAGCTATTGCACCCTCGAACTATATTTGCCCTCGCTCGCTTTGCTCGCTCAGGCATCTAAATATCTCGGGTACACTCGATCCATTAGCGCCCTTTTCGAGCTGCGCTCGCACGGGCGCCAAAAAGGATCTTGTTCTGCAAAAGCTCACTTACTGCCCTTATATAACAATCTACTAATAAAGAGCCTGTTGTGCCCTGCAGAAAGAAAGGCCTCCCTTCCTCCTTTCTTATTTGGGCTACTGTGTACCAATCTTTAAGCTAGGAATCTATTTCGTCCCTCCATTTTTGCCGTGGTCTGCCGCGAGGTCGTTTTCCCTTTTTAGGCGTTCAATCGGGTGTGGATTTGTTTTTTCAATATTATTGGTTGGTAATATTGACTTTATTATTGGTTTACTTGAACTTTCATAGTAATCGATTCTTTGTATTTTTCTTTAATTTATTTAAAACCAGATTGATCATAATTTATTATTCTGCCCGGATTGTGCAATATGTGGTGCATCTTCTGATACACAAAAAATCTTTTAATTCATCATGCCATTTACACAATGCACTTTCCGTTGCCAGATTTTGAAGTTTGAAGATTCTGCATACCTAGAAGCTATTTCTGATTTTCTTTTCAAATAGCTAGTGATCCATTTTCGGACTGGGGTATTTTCTTAAAAGGATTGATACGGCCAATGATATTATATTTGACAGTATCAATCACCATCATTTTGTTGATAGGAAAGCCTTTTTAAGGCTACATTTCATTATTTTAGCAATGTTTCTTCTTACAGTGTTAATGTCTAGTAGGAAAGTAAACATGTGAATGCTGAACCGATTACGCAATCTATATCTTTTGGTAACCCCATTTAGTTCTAACATACTGGGGCGGTGCATGAATGTGGGTTTCGTCTAACTTTTCAATTCCGCCGTCACTGTTCAATTTGAGTTTAGCTTTACATCCAGCACTTGCTTTTGAGCAATAGTAGTTCCCGTACTTCCCTTTTTGTCCTTGCCAATAGGTATACTTGTTCATCATCAGCAGTAATTTACTTTTTGACGTAGTAATGAACTCGTACACTGCAAATTTCGTAATTTAAAGGATATTCAAAACCTTAAAAATTGTTTGTAGCTGGAGTTCAGAAAATATTTTTATATTTAACATTATATACACAGCCATAATAATAGTTTTAAAATAAATATAATTTATATAGTTATAGTTTTAAAATAAATATAAAGTTTTAAAATAATAATGATTTTAAAATACAAGAAAAGGACTGTTTCAGAAACAGCTTCTAATGAAAATAGAACCATCAGGACTTTTTATTAATCTACCACCAAACAGTAAACGAGGTTTGTTTTCAAAAAAAAAATCAAAATAGAGACTTATTTCACAGGACTAGAAACTTCTTCATAAGTCAATTCGTGCGGAGTGCGTACAAATAACATTGATCCGTTTTTGGTCTATCAAAATCCATCAAGCATTAATTAAGGCTATGACTTATAAATGCACACACTTACAAAGAAAATACACACACACAAACGATAAGCTTAACCCTTCTTCTGGGCAGTACTAAAAACAGAAGGAAAAACTGACGTGTTTACTACAACGTGTAACGTAATACCTCTTCAAGTTCGAAAATTGATTCAGACCAAGCATTTGAATACTTTGACATGTCCAAAGGTTTGGAGGTAGTCTCTTATTTTGTCTGTTTTGTCTCTGTATGTTTGTCTATGTTAAATGTAATGTACACAAATTTGTCGAACGAAAGTCGAACAAACGTTTGCCATGACGACGATGTGTTTATATTCAGGCTTAAAGAGAATATTATTGCGACACCGCACCGTTAAATCCTTACATAATTCCCACAGGCAGTTTTTAAGAACCGGCGCGGTTCATGATTGTGGTTGTCTACATATATTACTTTCCCATTTTTGTCCAATCTCACTTTTCCTTTACAACCAGCTCCATGTTTGGTACAATAATAGCACCTATTGTTTCTACTTTGGTTGTATGTATAGTTGTTCATCAACAACAACTGCTTGCCTTTTTTAGTCGATGGAATAAACACATAATCTGCAAAATATAATTTCTTAGATAAGGATCTTGAGCTGTCTTCGGCCTTTGTCAGAATTCGGAGTTCTGTAACACATTGGTGATGATTAATGCCACTGCGCACATCTGAGCGTTCTGCGGTGACGATCAGTCCACTGCAGAACACTTAGATGTGCGCAAAGCTTAATAGATCGAACTTTTATTCACGAAAAGTATAATCAGATTATCACGATTTGATTCGAAAGATTATTTACAATATTATACAATTTAAAAAGACAACTCAGTAAAAGACAACGGCATACAACTTTGCGTTGATATTCAAATATTTATTGTTATTTATTGCACACTTATAGACAAAATTTAGAAAACTTAAAATTAAGACATGTACAAATGCGAACTTAACCTTTAAGGAAAATATTTCATGTTTATTTGTTTATAGTTTTACATACTTTCCATTTTCAGTTTGAATATACCTCGGAGGAGCATGGTTGTGATCGTTGTCTACTCTAATTACTTTCCCATTTAAATCTAACTTCACTTTTCCTTTGCACCCAGAACATTGTTGAGAACAATAGTAGTTCATACTGTTTCCATTCTGGTATTTATGGTTGTACGTGTAGTTATTCATCATCAACAACTGTTTGCGTTTATTTGACGGAATAAAAGTATACTCTGCAAAACATATTTCCTATTTTAACAATTATAACGTCTGCATCATACTTAAGTAACGTATTAGAGTTGAAATAAAATAACAAGGACTTTATCTCAGGCCAAGAGTTTTTTAATTAATAAAAAAATCTATCATTACGTCCCACATATACTTTATTTCATTTGATGGATAAATGGAATTCAATTTCGCGTGGATACTTAAATATTTAATGTACGTTCATTCATAGTTTCACATACTTTCCATAGTCAGTCTTAATATACCTCGGTGGCGGATGGTCGTGACTGTTGTCTACTCTAATTACTTTCCCAAATAAATCCAGCTTCACTTTTCCTTTGCACCCAGAACATTGTTGAGAACAATAGTAGTCCGTACTGTTTCTATTCTGGTGTTTCTGGTTGTACGTGTAGTTGTTCATCATTAACAGCTGTTTGCGTTTATTTGATGGAATAAACGTATAATCTACAAAATAAGAGTTTATTGTTAAGCTAGATTCTCTATATAAGTTTGTTACCTAGATTTACATAATTTAATTTAATTTTGCCGTAAGGCCATTGTAATGCCCCAGCGGGGCTCATGTTCTGGACGTTATTACCCCCTAAGACCTATAATACACATGAAACAATGAATAAATGAATATATGAAATAAGTTATTCCTGTTTTAAGGTTCATAAATTCTGTTCGCATACATAAGGAATGTAAAATAACAAGAACTGTATTTCAGACCAAGACTTTCAGAATAACCTGCGTCATTCCTATTCTGGTATAAAAACCGTTAAAAAAAAGAGATCTAACTTTGGAGCAAGGACTTTATTTTGTACAAAGAGGATTTAAAAAAAACCTATAATTATTATTATTATTATTATTTGTTAGATCTATATCATTATGTATGTTCAAAAATATTTTATTTTATTAACTATGTCGCGTGGATACTTAAATATTTCATGCAAGTTTGTTTATACTTTTATATACTTTCCATTGTCAGTTTTAAAATACCTTGGTGGAGCATGGTTATGAATATAGTCTGCTCTAACTACTTTTCCATTTAAATCCAGCTTCACTTTTCCTTTGCACCCTAAACTTTGTCGAGAACAATAATAGTCCGTACTATTTTTATTCTTGTTTTTCTGTTGGTACGTGTAGTTGTTCATCATCAACAATTGCTTGCGTTTCGACGGAATAAATACATAATCTGCGAAATGTTTTATTATATTTTAGTATTCATAACGTCTGCCTGCGTCCATTTACATTCTTATATTAAAACAAAATGAGAATTCAAACGTAGATCAATAAAAAGTGTATTTCTCTACGTTACTTAAAATAATTTGCTTAAAATATTATGTTATAATAGAATTCAAACTGCAAATTAATGGAATACCACTTCACGTGGATATTTAAATGTTTCATGTATTCTATACTTTTATATACTTCCCATCAGCTGTTTTTAAATACTGCGGTGGAGCATGGTTGAAAGTGTTGCCTAATCTTATTACTTTTCTATTTAATTCCACTTTTACGCTTTCTTTGCAGCCAGCATTTTGTTTCGAATAATAGTCCGTACTGTTTCTATTCTGGTGTTTTAGGTTGTACGTGTATTAGTTCATCAACAACTGTTTTTGTTTATTTGATGGAATATACTTACAATTCGTCGTTGTGGTGCGAGAAGTAACTAAGTGCAAAAAGCTAGTCTCGAGATAATCGCGTTTTAAAGTTTTTTTGTTCTTAAAATGAGTGTAACTTATCAACACTTATAGTTACAAAAGAGGTTTCTTCATATAAAATATAGATAATTTTACCTTACACACTAACTTTCAACAAATTAATGTAAGTAATTATATGGTTACTGAGATACATAACAAAAAGTAAGTTAATTAATTCTGGCATACACATTAACGTAATACCTTGATTAAATATTACTTAATTATGATCTGTTGATGACTCTTACCGACAACAGAATTTCATTTCATTCAATAGCTTTTTATCTGCAAGAAATCACTAAGTGACTTTAGTGAGCAGTGCAACCCCAAGACTTGAAGAATATTGTAAGTAAAGTGATTGAATTAAACTACTTAAGAACCCTTAGGTGATTTTTGTAGACAGATTTTTGCCTCTACGGGTAGTTATGCACTTCTGACATTCTTGTATTATCTAAAATTGTAGTAAAATCTACTCTTTTACATTCTGAGAAGGTACATAATGGGTTTAAAAACAATTTGGCATCAATAACTCATTTTGGCAAAAAATGTCACTTAGTGACTTCTCGCACCACAACGACGCTGTCAAATTTATTTTCCAAGCTGAAAAAAACGAGATGGAGCTTTGGAACAAGGCCTTCATTTTTGACCAAGAGTTTTTGAATATAATAATGTACCAATATATTTCTCATGTTTGCTAGATATTATCATTATGTATGTTCAAGAACATTTATTTTATTAACCACTTCGCGTGGATACTTAAATATTTCATGCAAGTTTGTTTATACTTTTATATACTTTCCATTGTCAGTTTTAAAATACCTCGGTGGAGCATGGTTATGAATATAGTCTGCTCTAACTACTTTTCCATTTAAATCCAGCTTCACTTTTCCTTTGCACCCTAAACTTTGTTGAGAACAATAATAGTCCGTACTGTTTTTATTCTTGTTTTTCTGTTTGTACGTGTAGTTGTTTATCATCAACAACTGCTTGCGTTTCGACGGAATAAATACATAATCTGCGAAATGTTTTATTATATTTTAGTATTCATAACGTCTGCCTGCGTCCATTTACATTCTTATATTAAAACAAAATGAGAATTCAATTGTAGATCAATAAAAAGTGTATTTCTCTACGTTACTTAAAATAATTTGCTCATAATATTATGTTATAATAGAATTCAAACTGCAAATTAATGGAATACCACTTCACGTGGATATTTAAATATTTCATGTATTCTATACTTTTATATACTTCCCATCGGCGGTTATTAAATACTGCGGTGGAGCATGGTTGTGAGTGTTGCCTAATCTTATTACTTTCCCATTTAATCCCAGTTTTACTCTTGCTTTGCAGCCAGCCTTTTGAATCGAAGAACAATAATAGTCGGTACTGTTTCTATTCCGGTGTTTAAGGTAGTACGTGTATTTGTTCATCATCAACAACTCATGTTTATTTGATTGAATAAACGTATAATCTGCAAAATATATTTTCCTGTTTTAATGTTCATAACTTCTGCCTGCAATAATCATCATCATTTAACATCAGGTGAGATTGCGGTCAAGAGTTCAGCTATAAACAGTAAATAAAACCAGATTGAAAATAAAATAACAAGAACTGTATTTGAGACCAAGACTTTTAGAATTATGTACCTTCGTCGTTTATGATATTGAAAAAAACCGTAAAAGAAGGAGATCGAGCTTTGGAACAAGAACTTTATTTTAGACAAAGAGTTTTTGAATAAACCAATATACATTTTTTATAATTGTTAGATATTATCATTAAAAATATTTTATTTTATTAAACACTTCGCGTGGATACCTTAATATTTCAAGCAAGTTTGTTCATTTGTATGAAGAATGTTACACGACACGAGTGAATGATGCGAAGGAGGTGTGCCAGGTTCGTAGCAAGTGGATATCCGTGATCTCTGCTTGCTTGATTTTATGTATGTATATAGTTTGTTCAAACTTTTATATACTTTCCATTGTCAGTTTTAAAATACCTGGGTGGAGCGTGGTTGTGACTGTTGTCTGCTCTAATTACTTTCCCATTTAAATCTAGCTTCACTTTTCCTTTGCACCCAGAATTTTGTTGAGAACAATAGTAGACTGTACTGTCTCTATTCTTGTTTTTCTGCATGAACGTGTAGTTCTTCATCATCAACAACTGCTTGCGTTTCGACGGAATAAATTCGTAATCTGTAAAATATTTTATATTATGCTATTTTATATCTGATGTTTTATAATGATATTTTATATATGATATTTTATATATGTTATTTTAGTGTTCATAACGTCTACCTGCACACATTTTTACACGCTTCATATTATCTTCACTTGTTTGTTTGTAACCGACTCCTTAGGGCGCGATTTTGACCCACTTTAAAGGGCCAGATTTTATTCAAACTTTGTAGATTTATCGAGGACCGATGACAATACACTAATTAGATAAGATTAAACCATTATTCAATTTGTAAAATAAGATTTTTGATAATTTATATTTTGATCTATAGTCTATATATCTAACCTTTAGTCGATAAGGCAGGAATTGACTATCCCACTTCACAAGAGCATGCATGCTACGAAGCATCACACAAAGATGAGACAGAGAACGTGTAATAATATGTTTTATCTCATACTCTCGCCGGCTGAATCCTATACATTGACGTGTTTGTGTCTCTATGGACCAGCTTTTTCGTTTTCAGTTTGAAATCACGACGATTCTAAATAGGTTTCACACGCTTTTATCAATAAACCAAACTAAAAAGTAGGAATAAATAACAGTTAAAAAAACTAAAACACCACGCTTAAAAACACGCTTTTTTAGTTTGGTTTTCTACAGGGTTATTCATTATTAGCTGCAAATACTCAGGAATTAGGTTCAACAAATAAAATAAAAAATATTTATGGAATGATTTTTTTTAAGTTTTGTTATGAAAATCCCGAGAAAATCGATAAAGGAATCATTGGCGCCTGACCTATTTTGACCTTTGATCCGCGCCCGCGCGCCGTGAGTGACACTCTGCGTTCAGTCACCGCCTGGGTGGGTCATCGTCCTGTTCTCCATGGCAATCATTATGCAATAGCCGTAAAGAAAATAATAAAAATAAAATTTTGATACAAAAACTTGAAAAATTTTTTGATCAAATTTAAAAAAAATAATTTCATAAATATTTTTTATTCTATTTGTTGAACCTAATTCCTGAGTATTTGCAGCTAATAATGAATAACCCTGTATATAACGCGTGGTTTTTTAGTGTTTTTTAACTATTATTTATTGTTCTTATATTGAAACAAAATAAGAGTTCAAACGTAGATCTATAATTAGTGTATTTCTCTATGTTATACAAAATATGATATGTTTAGAATATAATGTAATAATACATTTATAAATGTAAATTAATGGAATAGTTATTCACGTGGATAATCAAATATTTCATGTATTTTATACTTTTACATACTTTCCATCGGCAGTTTTCAAATACCGCGGCGGAACGTGATTGTGAGTGTTGCCTACTCTTATTACTTTCCCATTTAATCCCAGTTTTACGCTTGCTTTGCAGCCAGCCTTTTGTTTCGAAGAACAATAATAGTTTGTACTGTTTCCACTCTGGTTGTACGTGTAGTTCTTTATCATTAACAACATCTTGCGTTTAGACGACGGAATAAACACATAATCTGCAAAAATATACTGTCTTATTTACAGAGTTCAAATAAAATATCAAGAGATAAAAGACCAAGACCTCACAAACAACAAGCTTGCCTCACTTTTATTCCTAAATAGAGTTAAAATAAGAGAGTGGACGTTAATTCAAGAAAATCAAAATTCCATTCTAAGTACAATTTACGTTAAAAGGTTATACAATTATAGTAGACTATGCCAAGTACCAAGGGGATATAGTAGTTTCTTATGTAGCGGCGCCTTAATCATGAGTGCAACGTGGGATTCAAGGTCGTCCAAGACGAAGGCACCTTTATCCCCTAGGAGAATACTCTACTTTTCGCACCATCTGCGAGACAATAAAAAGCAGTAGCAGGTACAAGAATCAAATTATTTATCACAATCACAGTAATTCATGCATGGAATTAGTATGATTGTACTCGTACCTACTATAATTTAATGCTATTACTACGTATTGTAATGTTTTAAATACTAGGAAATTACATAAATGACTAGGAAATTAAACTATTACCTGCAAAATATACTTTTCCTGTTGTAATGTTAATAACTTCTGTCTGCATACGTAAGTAAGAGTTAAAATAAATTACCAAGAACGGTATTTAAACATTTTTTGAATTACCTGCGTCATTCTGATTCTGGTATTTAAAAAAAACAGCTAGATCGAATTTTTGAACAAGCATTTTATTTTAAATCAAGATTTTTTTTCTATATAGTAATGCATATTTTTAATGCAAGAATCTATTATATGATGTATGTTCAAAAATATTTTATTTTATTGACCACTTCGCGTGGATAATAAAATATCCACATGTAGGTTTGTTCATAGTTTTACATAATTGCCATTAGCAGTTTTAATATACCTCGGTGGAGCGTGGTTGTGACAATTGTCTGCTCTAATTACTTTCCCATTTAAATCCAGCTTCACTTTGCCTTTGCACCCAGAACTTTGTTGAGAACAATAATAGTCCGTACTGTTTCTATTTTTGTTTGTCTGTTTGTACGTGTAGTTGTTCATCATCAACAACTGCTTGCGTTTCGATGGAATAAATACATAATCTGCGAAATATAACATTTTATTTTAGTGTTCATAACATCTGCCTGCATACATTTTTATTCTTATATTGCAAAAATTTATAACTAAAGTTTATAAGTCATCTGTAGGTGTGTACAATAATGAATGAAGAACAAAATGAGAGATCAAACGTAGAACCTGAAAATATGTATATTTCTTTGTTAATTCGTGTCACTACGTGTAGTTGTTCATCATCAACAACTGCTTGCGTTTCGACGGAATAAATAAATAATCTGCCAAATATTTTTTTCATGTCCTTAACGTCTGTCTGTATCCACTCTTATTTTTATATTGGTACAAAATGAGAGATAAATGTATTTTCACTAGAAGTGTATTTCTCTAAGTTACTTAATACGATTATCTATGAATAGTAATTCAACAATATCAAATGAAAACTTAATAATTCTATTTAGCAATTCTCGTAGAAACTTGACTATTTGAAGTATTCTATACTTTTATATACTTTCCATCGGTAGTTTTTAAATACCTTGGCGGAGCATGGTTGTGACTGTTGTCTACCTTTATTACTTTCCCATTTAAATCCAGTTTCACTTTTCCTTTGCACCCAGATCCAATTTTAGAACAATAATAGTTCCCAGTGCTTGCATTCTGGTTGTACGTGTAGTTGTTCATCATCAACAACTGCTTGCGTTTCGACGGAATAAATACATAATCTGCGAATTTTTTTTTGTTATTATACAGGGTTATTCATTATTAACTGCAAATACTCAGGAATTAGGTTCAACAAATAGAATAAAAAATATTTATGAAATTATTTTTTTTAAATTTGATCAACATTTTTTTCAAGTTTTTGTATCAAAATTTTATTTTTATTAATTTCTTTACGGCTATTGCATAATGATTGCCACGGAGAACAGGACGATGACCCACCCAGGCGGTGACTGAACGCAGAGTGTCACTCACGGCGCGCGGGCGCGGCTCAAAGGTCAAAATAGGTCAGGCGCCAATGATTCCTTTATCGATTTTCTCGGGATTTTCATAACAAAACTTAAAAAAAATCATTTCATAAATATTTTTTATTTTATTTGTTGAACCTAATTCCTGAGTATTTGCAGCTAATAATGAATAACCCTGTATACATAAGATTTGCCTAAATCCATTCTTATTCTTATATTGAGACAAAATGACATATCAAAAGTTTTTTTTCTCGAAGTTACTTAATACGATTTTCTATTGAGTATTTATTAGTTTTAAAGGTATTTTCGGACATATAGCTCGTACTGCACGTACGTTGGGAAAGTTGTTGGGAAAAGACCAAGCGGCAGATTACCGAGCCAGTAGTGGTCAGATCAAGTAAAAGTTCTCCGGGAATAGGGCAGCTTGGAATAAACGACGCTGCGACTAAAATATTTCAAGACAGGCACGACTTTAACTAAAGCAAACGACGAAGGGAGACATTTTTTCAATCGGCAGTTTTTAAATACCGCGGCGGAGCATGGTTGTGAGTGATAAAAACTTTTTTTATTAATTTTGTGTTAATCAACAAAATATATTTTATTTATGTTAATGTGCGTATAGCTTTCCTCAGTTAAAAAGTTATTCAGTTACAAAGTGTTTTTTCCATAAATGTACAAGCTTACTGAGACAGAAAAAGTGATCAAACTTTGATTAACGATGAATATAATCGATGATCATAGCATGTGGAAGTCATCTTCTGGACACATTAATCCTCAATATGATAACTATATCATGAGCATCTCTGATATATTTATCACTTAATAAAACGAGAAAAATAAATCGACATAAATATTGATAAAAAATATTTTATTTTACACACAAAAACCACAAACAAACAATCACGAAAATCCTTGATTATCTATGAATAGTATTTCAACAATTTCAAATGTAAATTAATAGAATAGCAATTCACGTAGAAACTTGACTATTTGATGTATTCTATAATTTTATAAACTTTCCATCGGTAGTTTTCAAATACTTTGGCGGAGCATGGTTGTGAGTGTTGTCTACCTTTATTACTTTCCCATTTAAATCCAGTTTCACTTTTCCTTTGCACCCAGATCTACTTTTAGAACAATAATAGTTCCCAGTGCTTCCATTCTGGCTGTACGTGTAGTTTTTTATCATCAACAACTGCTTGCGTTTCGACGGAATAAATACATAATCTGCAATTTTTTTTTTCTTATAATGTTCATAAGATTTGTCTAAATCCATTCTTCATCTATCTATTAAACTAAATCTATTACTATTAACCTTTAATCCCTTACATTATCTTTGGATAATCTCACGATAAACAATTACACACACATGTTACTCTAGTAATAGTTAATATTTTGTGTACCAATTTACTTTAAGAAAAATTGTACTTAATTTAAATTTATTTAAGCTCTTTTTATTTTTTGTAACCATACATGGATATGGAAGAGCGAGGTCCTCTAACACAAGTATTTTCTTACTTAATAGAGAGCCTCCACATTGTGTATTTCTGCTCATTATTTTGGCTACAGAAATAAAATATTTTTTCATATTTTTCATTTTTATTCTTATATTGAGACAAAATGACATATCAAAAGTTTTTTTCTCGAAGTTACTTAATACGATTTTCTTTTGAGTAATTATTAGTTTTAAAGGTATTTTCGGACACATAGCTCGTACTGCACGTACGTTGGGAAAGTTGTTGGGAAAAGACCAAGCGGCAGATCACCAAGACACACAACACAGGCACGACCATAACTGAAGCAAACAATGAAGGGAGACATTCTTTCAATCGGCAGTTTTTAAATACCGCGGCGGAGCATGGTTGTGAGTGATAAAAACCTTTTTAGGGTTCCGTAGCCAAATGGCAAAAACGGAACCCTTATAGATTCGTCATGTCTGTCTGTCTGTCTGTCCGTCCGTATGTCACAGCCATTTTTCTCCAAAACCGTAAGAGCTAGACTGATGAAACTTGGCGAGTAGATGTATTCTGTGAACCGCATTAAGATTTTTACATAAAAATAAAAAATAAACTATAAATTTCGCGGGTATAAACTATAAATAGTTGAAACTGAAACTCAAAATTTTTTTTTTCATCGAACCCTTACGTGTGATGTATCTATGAATAGGTCTTCAAAAATGATGTTGAGGTTTCTAATATCGTTTTTTTCTAAACTGAATAGTTTGCGCGAGAGACACTTCCAAAGTGGAAAAAAGTTGGTCCCCCCCCCCCTCTAACTTCTAAAGTAAGTGTGCAGGATGCACACCACTGTTGCTGGATTGGAAGATACGGTCTTCAAGAGAAAGAAACTTCTTCTGTTCGGAACTTTTATTTCGATGTTTCCACTGTCGAGTTTTGAGGTGCATTCCCCTCCGGACCCACAGTCCGCGTATTTATATCAAAACACTGTTTACAAAGTTTAAAATTACATGCCAAATTGAACCTTATATCTTTCTTAAACTACATACAAAAATTAGGCCTTAGAACTATGAGAATTAAGGTTCATGGCCCTGTTGTTCCAGAAATTTCCTAGTACTAGAAGGTTCTGTTTACTATTTTGAACGTATTAAAATACCAAAGCATCTTGTTACAGGAATGTAAAACGTAAACATGGTCTACTTTATAGGGTCGTTCTGCACAGTAAGAGAATGATAATACTAAAAAAAAATATGTTGTACATTACTATGTAAACTTCCAACAATATTTGGTTTGAACGAGATCTAGTCAGTAGTTTTTTTTTTATACGTCATAAACCGTAATCCGCAATTAACACAGTATACAGGTCTTTTGTAAATAATAATTAAAGAACTTCGTTCCATCCGGGTGTCCCTTGACTGACACCTCTCAAGTTTTTTTTACCATAAATGTACAAACTTACTGAGACAGAAAAGTGATCCAACTTTGATTAACGATGAATATAATAGATGATCATAGCATGTGGAATCCATCTACTGGACACATTAATCCTCAATATGATAACTATAACATGGGCATCTCGGATACTGATAAAATGAGAAAAATAAATCTACAAAAATATTGATACAAATGATTTTATTTCACACACAAAAATCACAAACAAACAATCAAGAAAATCCTTTGAAGTAAAATCAGTTAAACTATAACTAGAATAAAAATAATACTACATTTTAAAAGAACAATTGACTAGAAATATTAAAAATGAACTCTGTTTTCTACCTGTAATACTTACAGGTCGAAAACAGAGTTCATTTTTAGATCACCGACCGCAGGCAATGCGCCCAAAAAGCTGGCAGCGTTACCTCTTTCAATAGTTACGCTAATTGTTTTATCCTTGGTAAGCTCCAGCTCTTTGGTCACCAGCCTCATCTACCAGCCTCTTGGATAACTCTTTGATAAAAAGCCACGCCTCCGGACCTCACGGTACTAGTGTTTTTTTTTTTTTTTTTTTTTTTATACAACAAAGCTAGCAAACAAGCATACGGCCCACCTGATGGAAAGCGGTTACCGTAGCCTATGGACGCTTGCAACACCAGAGGCATCACTCGCGCGTTGCTGACCCTTTAAATATTTTAAGACGCCCTTCTTGAAAAGCCCCATGCTGTAATTAATAGGGAAAGTCTCGGCAGGAAGAGTATTCCACAACCTTAGAGTGCGCGGGAGGAAGTTCCTCTGGAACCGGACGGTGCGCGACCATGCCGGCTCCAAGGTATGTGGATGAGCCCTCTCCCTATGGCGAGCCGTCCGATGATAAAATGATGATGTGGGCATCATTTCGAACAGTTCTTCAGAACACAACCCGTTGTATAAGCGGTAGAACACACAAAGGGAGGAAAAGTCTCTCCTCAGACTTAAGGGTTCAATACCGCTTGTGAGCATGGGATCATCAACTATTCTCACAGCACGTCTTTGCACCGAATCAAAAGGACCAAGCTGGTATCCAGGTGCTCCTGCCCAGAGGTGACAGCAGTACTCCATGTGAGGCCGGACTTGCGACTTATAAAGCAGCAGTCGGTGGCCTGCACTGAAGTACGACTTCGCCCTGTTAAGCACCCCGAGCTTTTTGGACGCCAGCTTTACCTTGTCTAATAGATGATTGCGGAACTGAACGTCACTGGAGATGTCCATACCCAGGATCCCAATGCTCGTAGAGATGGTAAAGGGTCATGTTCTGGAATTGAGGGGCCACAGTGAATGGGATTTTTTTCGCAGTGAACGCGCAAACTTGTGTCTTAGTAGGGTTGAACTGAACCAGGTTTTGATCTCCCCAATTGGAAACTCTGGTTAATGAACCCTCTATTTCAGACACAAGTTTTCTTCGGCTTTCCTCCACCATGGAACGAGGGATGCTAGCACGGCCCGTGTAAAATGTGTCCCCAGTACTGTCGTCCGCATAGCAATGAATGTTATCAATGCATAACATGTCGTTGATATGCAGCAAAAACAGTGTTGGGGACAACACAGAGCCTTGCGGGACGCCAGCGTTGATGTCCATGCGATCGGAGCAACCACCGTCAACTACGGCTCGTATGCTCCTGCCGGACAAAAAGCTGCCAACCCACTTGCACAAACCCTCAGGCAGTCCATAAGATGGTAACTTCGATAGAAGACTCCGGTGCCAGACCCGATCAAAGGCCTTTGCTATATCAAGGCTGACAGCCAATGCTTCCCCTTGACTCTCAATGGCCTGAGCCCAACGATGTGTAAGATACACTAGAAGGTCACCAGTCGAGCGTCCGTGGCGGAAACCATATTGGCGGTCGCTGATTAAGTCGTGTTCTTCTAGGTATCTGAGGAGTTGCTTATTAATTACACGCTCCATGACCTTAGAGAGAAGGGAAGTTATAGCAATTGGCCGGTAGTTTGATGGGTCTGATCTATCGCCCTTTTTGGGCACCAGGTGGACGTGTGCAGTCTTCCACGAAGATGGAACCTGCCTAGTGGAGTATGAAAGCTCGAAAAGGCGCGCCAGAATAGGACACAGCTCTGGAGCACACCTCTTCAAAACTACTGCTGGTATACCATCTGGCCCGCTCGACTTATGAATATCTAGAGTTAGTATCTCCCGCCTGATCTCCCGTTGTGTAAAGGTGATTTCCGGCATAAAAATACCGCACCACGGGGCGGGAGTTGGCACAGCTCCTCCGTCATCCAAAGTCGAGTTGGAGGCAAAGAGATTCCCTAGAAGATCGGCTTTCTCTTTAGCACTATGGGCCAGGTTACCATCAGGCTTCCGAAGTGGTGGCAATGAAGATTGACAAAAATTTCCTTCGGCAGCTTTGGCAAGCGACCAGAATGCACGAGTCCCAGATGGGTAACGTGCTAGCCGCTCACCAATTCTGCCGATGAAATCGAATTTGGCCCTAGCAACTACTCTCTTGTTGAACCTTGAAGCAGCATTGAGTTTACGCTTCACATCGGAAACAGCCGAGTCCTCACCAGATCGAGCCGTGGTCCAAGCCTCATATGCTTCTTGCTTGGCCAGCCTGGCTTCTCTGCAAGAGCGATTGAACCACGGTCGCCGCTTCGCCCCCGCAGCCACAAGCCGGTTAGGAATGAAACATTCCATCCCCGCCAAGATGGTCTCAGTAACGGCCGCGGCGCAAGTATCAACGTTTTCCGATTTTAAGCAAAGCCGCTTCCACGGGTACGACGCGTAAAATTCACGCAGTCCATCCCAGTCTGCTGATTTGTAGTGCCACATTTGACGCCATTGTGTTGGCCGAGGAGGAACGGGCCGAGCACAAGGAACTTCTGTCCGGACAAGACAGTGGTCCGATGACCCAAGTGGAGCATCCACTGAGATGAAGTATCCGTCCGGACGCGTGGTCAGCAGAAGGTCCAACAAGGAGTTTGTATGACTCTCAATATCTGGGATTCTCGTTGGAGAATTCACCAGCTGAGAGAAGCCATAGGCCAAGGCAAATTTATGAGCAGACCTTCCCGCGAAGTCAGTGGACCGAGATCCAAGCCATTCTACGTGGTGAGCATTAAAGTCTCCTAAAATCACTAACTCCGCGGAAGGATACTGCTCGGTTGCTTTGTCAACCGACAATTGCAGATGCTGAATAAGTCGGCTAGTGTCCAAATCTCCACTGTGAGACCTGTAGAGGCACGCATAGATACGGGTGTGGCCACCGTGATCCAAACGTACCCATAGTACTGACAGGTCTCTGTCTTCAAGGCCGTGAAGACGGCGACAGCAAACATCCTCCCGAACGTACATACATACCCCAGCACGAGGCACAAAATTGTGCTCTAGCTTGTACCCAGGGTAGTGCAAATAAGACGTGTCGGCGGGCTTGGATATTTGTGTCTCCGTAAGAAAAAGAAGGGTCGGCTGCGCAGACTCAAGATGCTGGTGAACTGCATTGAGGTTTGAGTGTAGGCCTCTGATATTGCAAAAGTCCAATTTCATTGTGGACGACGATGCCGCTGTAAAACTACTTTTCTTTTTACGAGCCATTCATATTTTTTTGTTTTAGGGATAGAGGGGTAAGGGCATTGGGGAAGTGTTGTGCTGACAGCACAGCAATTCTACCCGAAAAGCCAGAAATATATTATATCCATCGCCGATAGATGCATATTTCCGCATTTTGAGGTGTTTCACTGCCGTTGCCGTCGCGCCCGCCACCCTTGATGTGGACGATACGTGTGAGGCTATCAGCGTATCCATGCATGTATTGTCCCACACCAAAAGCCAGCCCTGACTCCAGGGTATCAACGACAATCCGTCTGAATGAGTAATGATTTTTATTTTCAACACAAGTAATCTCTTTATGTCAAAACTAGCATCATCTAAACCACAAACATAAGTAAAATTAAACTACCTACCTACTGGCTAAGTCTCAAAAGTCGTTTATTATTTTTTATATTTGTTATGTTTTTATTTTATTGCGTATGCACCACCCCACTCCGCGTGATACTATGATGTTTCGCGCATTTTCGTTTTTAGTTTTACATAACTTCCAGTTCCAGTTTTAATGTACCTCGGTGGAGCGTGGTTGTGTCTGTTGACTACTCTTATTACATTCCCATCTAAATCCAGCTTCACTTTTACTTTGCACCCTAAGCTTTGTCGAGAACAATAATAGTCGGTGCTGTTTACATTCTGGTTTTTATGGTTGTACGTGTAGTTGTGCATCATCAACAACGGCTTGCGTTGATTCGACGGAATAAGTACATAATCTGCAAAACATTTTTATTTTATTTTAATATGCATAACGCATAAGCATAATAAACATCAGTTTTTGAGAATTATCAATTTATTCTTATTCAATAGTGCCCTCGAAAGAGGCATTGATGGACGAACGTGTAAATGTGGGCCGAGGCGAAGTTGAGTCACACATACGAAGTCCATCAATGCCTAGTTATGATCAAGGCTTGTTAATTACTTTTCTCAAATAATGCGAGGAAATTAAAAAGAAGTAGTACTACTTGAACACATTTTGTCAAATACAATTACGACAAACAACGAAAAATATTAATTTTTGTAGCGTTGAGGTGTTCATTTGTTTATCAACAATTAGCATTTAATTTTGCAAGCCAGTTCCAAATTTAATTACAACCTTCTATAACTTACCTCCTTGCTATGTTTCGGAGAAAAAGATCGTTCCATTTTTAAATAACAAATATGAATTTTCATATAACTTTTGCCGGCCGCTGCTCGCATGTATTTGACCAGTACAGCAATTTCGATTTACCTCTAAGAAGGTTGTCAAAATAATGCTCAAACCAAGCATGGTAAGAAAACGGTATTTATTCAGTTGAATCAATAGTACATTGTTCACCGAGAGGAGAAAGTGACCGATTACCGTTGAGGGTGTCGTTTGAAACACCCGAGATCGGGAATCGCAGTTTCTCTCGAGTGGTACATAGTGCTTTATACTACACCTACAAGGAAAATAAATTCTACGAAAACTGAATCCTCAAACAAACACACAAATTGGAAATGGCGTCTGCAATTTTCACATGTTCTTTTTTCAAATTGTTTATCCTGCCGCCGCAGGGTCGCACTGCCAGCCCGACACCATCCAACACACAGCTAGTGGCCAGTGTCATTTTGCGAACTTTGAGATAAAAACTCACTGTTAAAAGTTTTTGGCTTTTGACATTTAGGTTACCGGCGCATAGTCTTACCCAAAATAAAAAATAAAAACCACGTAAGAAATGGATTTTCATACACTTTTCTCTCCCGCTCAGATGCGTTTTCTCCCCGCATATTTGTTCGATATGCAATGACGTACTTTCTACCGTAAATTTGATAAAGTATCAAGGTACTTTCCAAGCAGGTGTAGTATAAAAGGTATTATGTACTTTGAAACGTTTTAAAGCTATAGGTGAATGCCAGTGCTGTCGTTACGGTTACAAAGTTTTACAAAGCAATACCTCCTCATCCATAATGCCTGAAACATCTTTTGTTACTTAGGGACCACCATAAACATGAGCAATGCAATTTAACCTTTCAAATACTTTCCAGCTGAAGTTTTGACATAAAGTGGTGGTTCATGGTTATGCAAAGAAGTTTTTTTCACGATGTTTCCTATCGAATCAAGCTTTACCGTGGCTTTGCATCCACGTACTTTTTTGGAACAATAATAGTACCCAGGGCATGACGATTGCCAATACGTGTACTTATTCATCATCAATAAATAATTGCCCTTAGGCGTCGGAATGAACTCGTAGGCTGAAACAATATAGTATTATCTTCCATGTTTCGTGCAAATCTGAATTGGATGAACTGTGTAAAAAAATGTTTAAAAAGGAGTGAATGCAGAGATGACGGCTGACAGAGGGGAATGGAGGACGGTATGTTGTGCCGACCCCACATAAAGTGGGATAAGGGCAGGAAGAAGAGTTTAATGAAAATGAAGCTCGTTTATATGAGCTCTTAAAATATATATATACCTTTAAACGAGAAAATCTTGTATAATATATATACCTTTAAACGAGAAAATCTTGTATATATATATATATATATATATTCAGGATCTCGGAAATGGCACCAACGATTTTCATGAAATTTAGTATACAGGGGTTTTCGGGGACGATAAATCGATCTAGCTAGAATTTATTTTCAGAAAATGGGTTTTTGCAATAATCTAACATAAACTAAATATATGACTGTTCCTGCCACCTATTGGCGATTGTGAGCAACTAACTGCAAGCTATTCGAGCAGATGGCGTTGCTAAGTAAAAATAAGCCATTATGACTCTTCCGGACATCTATTGGCAAATAATAATACAATTTTTTTGAATAATACGATTTACAAAAAAATTAAATCCCGAGCGAAGCTCGGTCATACCGGCTCGTATATATATATATATGTATATATATATATTTAGGATCTCGGAAACTGAGCCAACAATTTTCATGAAATTAAGTATACAGGGGTTTTCGGGGACGATAAAACGATCTAGCTAGGATTCATTTTCAGAAAATGAGTCTGTTCGCTAAAAAAAAACTAAAAACATAAACTGAATATGTGACTGCTCCTGCCATCTATTGACGATTGTGAGCAATTAACTGCAAGCATGGCCAGTAGATGGCGTTGTTCAGTAAGAATAAACCAGTAAAGATGATAATATGACTCTTATGATTTCTTAAAAATACAAATAAATGAAAAAAAATCCGAGCGAAGCTCGGTTCGGTTCGAAGCTCTTAAAATAAGGAATATCCAAAGTAACACGAAGGACGTAAATAAATGTTGCTCGTCGCTAGATAGCCATCTATTGCTAATGAAACATCCGTTTTTTTCAAAGCTTGTTTAATCAAAGTTAAACAGTATTTTAGTACTATTAAGGTTAAAGCTACACTACAGAGTTTTACAACAAATATAATAATTTAACATTTAAAATATTTTCCACCTGATGTTTTAATGTAATGTGGTGGTTCATGGTTATGCAAAGAAGCTAACTTCACGATATTTCCTATCGAGTCCAACTTTACTCTGGCTTTGCACCCTCGAACTTTTTTCGAACAATAATAATGTCCGGAATTTGAAGATTGCCAATACGTGTACTTGTTCATCATCAGTAGATTATTGCCCCTACGCGTCGGAATGAACTCGTAAGCTGAAATGATTCAAATAAATGTAAACTTACGTACAACAATCAGTTAGGCAAACTTTTAAATTGCAAAACGTGTTACGATCAAAATTATTTTTTGCTTTATCATCAACCTATATCAGTACACTGCTGGACGAAAGTCTCTTCCAAGACGTGCCACTGTGATCTTCAGCCCCAGGGGACTGAGGAGGGTGATAAAGTACTGATAATACGCACAACTTCATAAGATATGCAATGTTAATGTATTTAGATTTCGAAGAACTCTCTTAATCCCAACTAATATTATAAATGCGAAGGTAACTCTGTCTGTCTGTCTGTCTATTACGCTTTCACGCCAAAACTACTAAACCGATTGAAATGAAATTTGGTACACAGATAGTGTAGAGCCTGAGGAAGAACATAGGCTACTTTTATTGCGAAAAAAGGGTTGTGAGGGGTTGAAAATGGGGGTTGAAAATTGTATGGAAGTATCGTCATTTTTAAAGCGATTTCAATGAAATTTGGTACATAGATAGTGTAGAGCCTGAAGACGGACAAAGGCTACTTTTTATTGCGAAAAAAGGGTTGTGAAAGGTTGAAAATGGGGAAAGTTGTATGGAAGTATCGTCATTTTTAGAGCTAGAAATTGAAACTTATTTTTTAGTCTGTTGATTTGATTTAAAAAAATATGACATTCAAAGTTTTTGCTGGGGGTTTGAGGGAGGAGGGTACACAGGGAGTGTTGAGCGGGGGAGTGCGAGAGTGCGGGGCGGAAGTGTCGAGGGGAGTACCGAGAAGAGTGTGGAGGGGAGTACAGGGGGGAATGTGGAGGGGAGTCATAATCATAATCATAATCTTTATTTCTCTTTAGACATGTTACATGTACTTAGATTCGTCACACAAAATAGTTAACATAATAATAAAACAAATTCTAATCAACACATACGAAATAAAAAGTTAAATAATAAAAGTTAAAATACGAAATAAAAATAAAACAATTAAAAATTAAATGACGTTATTTCCTATTTTAAAATAGGAATGTAAAATTATAAATAAATAAGTCACTTACACAGGTAAATGATCACAAAATATAAATTTATCAGCCAGAGCTTCGTCAATTTTATAATAACTTTTAGATATTAATCTATTTTTAATAAAACTAAAAAAATCAATGTCACTCTTATTTCTAATGTCAATAGGAATATTATTGTAAAATTGAATAGAAACAAAAACAAAACTTTTCCTTGTTTTAACTAGTCTAACCGCTGGCGTCACTAAATTTGTCTTATGTCTTGTGTTAAAACTATGAGAATCCTGTTTCAATGTCATATAACTTAAATTTTCCCTAACATACACAATATTTTGATAAATAAATTCACAGGTCATGGTCATTATGCTTAACTCTCTAAACTTATCTCTACAAGAGTCCATTTGTTTCATACCTAGAATATATCTTATACAACGTTTTTGTAATATAAATATCCTATTAGAGTCAGCGGCTGCACCCCAAAACATAATACCATAAGTCATTATAGAGTGAAAATATGCAAAATATACATCTCTTGCTGCTTTGATACCTCCTAGTTCTTTAATTTTTTTGATAGCATACGTTGCTGATCCCAATTTCTTCGTTAACTCGTCAATATGAACCGCCCATGTCAATTTCGAGTCTAACCAGACTCCTAAGAACTTGATACGATCGGTACTAGGCAAAGACAAATCCCTTAATGTATCTTGTAGTGATATATTTGGTGATACGCCGGTTCCTAACCAAAACTTTACAACATGTGTTTTATTTATGTTCAATAACAAGTTATTAACAGAAAACCAATTTTCTAAGTTGGGCATAACATCCCTAAGTATAACACTAAGACCATCAATCGTTTTATCCTTAATAATTAAACTTGTGTCGTCAGCAAATAAGACCATGTCAATATCCTTACAAACTACAGAAACATCATTAACATACATTAAAAACAAGAGAGGCCCTAAAATTGATCCCTGTGGTACACCTAATTTTACAATATTTTTGTTTGACCTTACACCATTCAACTCTGTGACTTGTTCTCTATTACATAAATAGGATTTCAATATTTGAAATTCGTTATTGCGGATACCGTAGTGATCTAACTTTTCTAGTAAGATTTCATGCGAAACACAGTCAAATGCCTTTGAAAGATCACAAAAAACTCCATAAGTTTTCTGTGATTTCTCAAGACCCGATAAGATGTCTTGCATTAGTCTTATTATGGCATGCCTAGTCGATTTCTTCTTTTGAAACCCAAATTGTCTAGTGTTTAAGAGTTTGTTGTCCAAAATAAAAGTTGTTAATTCTTCAGCCACATATTTTTCAAAAATCTTGCTTAGACTGGGGAGCACAGACACTGGTCTATAATTATTGCAAGAAGTTTTCGTACCGTTTTTATGTAATGGCACCACTTTAGCTATTTTCATTTTGTCGGGAAATACCCCATTTTCAATACATTCATTAATGATGTGCATAAGTGGTTCCGCTATTACACATTCAAGTTTTTTTAGCAAGTAAGGTGTGATATACCAATAGTCGTTGGATTTCTTCATTTTAATGTTACGAATAATATTAACAATTTTTTGTACGCTTATTGGTTTTAGAACAAAATTATTATTAACGTATGGAATATATTTCCTTAAGAATTCCAGTGGGAGTGAGAGTGCGAAGGGGTGATTTATCTACCACATTTCTGGATATAGCTTGTTTGAACTACCTTTTATCTTCATGACTCTTTATTTTAGTGCAGTTTTCCTCTAATTGAACTTCTCCAAAAATGTCTTCTCTACTAATTCCTGCTTATTATATACACCACTATTTTGTAATTACCAAAAAAAAATGCCGATATTGGCTGCTGATACTGAACACATCCACGACATAAAAAAAATTGAGACATAAAAAAAATATTTTTAAATAACCACAATTTTTAGTCAAATATTGAGAAATGAATCAACAAGCAAAAATCATTTTATTCATAAACGCTAAATACCAAGCGGAACCGAACAGCGTAAATTTTTTTCTCTCTAGTACTACGTAACTAATATGTCCATAATTTTATGCAGGATTTCTGAAAATTTTAACATTTAATAACTTTGTCATTTTATCGAAACTAAATTTTTTTTTGGTAGTTTACAATAGTCGTGTATAGTCTTTTACTTGCTTAGTTCTAAACTTTCTTGTTTTTCACTTCTCCTTTTTGCTTCATTTGCTCTTCGATCTTCGTTCACATTGGACCGTATTAGTTGACGATGAAGCACACCAACTGTTGGTTGTGCTTCATCTTCAATAGTTGAAGCAGTATTCTGGCTTACAAAATTATCAGTATTGTTTTTCAAAATAGTTGCCTGTACTTTGTTGAATATTTTTTCCATTTTTTTCTAGCTAATCGTTGTTCTCGTGGGGTCATGTCTTTAATATTTTTTCTTTGTCCCTTTTCTTTCTTTTTTAAGTATTGCAACCTTTGTTTCTCTTTGTATTCGGCTAATTTAATGGGATCGTTTTTTATTCTAGCTATGCGAGCCTTTTCGGCTTCTCTTTTCTTTTTCAATATATTTTCTCTATCCTTAAACATGTTTTGTTTTTTTTTAGGGGCCATGAAGTTTTGATGTTCTGAAATAAGTAAAAAAATACTTAGACACGATGAAAAAGTCAGTACCCTGACAACAGACGTGTGCCAACGGTCTGACAAAAAAAACATGAATTCGAGGTTATCGAGAAGCTACATTTTAACAAATCAAAGTTAAAGAAAATAATAAATTAAAGCATAACACAGATTTACAAGGAAACAACAACTCACCATGCGACTGAAATTTTGTCTGGATCGGCACGTATTCACACGACAAACACAACTCTAGCACTGGCGCAGTAATGACGGCCGAACAATGGTCGCGGTCTGCAGATAACTTTGATATCAACCTTGTAATTTAACGCGGATTTGAATTTGAGTCGCTGGTATTTAGCGGGAAATTCAAACAACACACAACGGACTGACGAATAAAATTGAACACAAAGTTTCTTATTATTTTTACAACAACGCAACGGTGAGAATAATAATATATATCATTATGAAATACATTACAGATTATAGTTAAGGGGGTACGATTTCCATACAAACTTAATTTACACAACTATGGGCGAATAAAGTATTAATGTACACTGAAATAGCTGTAATAGGCTTTTACAGTGGTCCTTATTACCGGCCAGTTATATAAAGTTGGAGAGTCAGCCGTTGGTCGTGGCAGTCGGGGCTTCAGAAAAAGAACTAACAGACTTTTACTTCTATTTTGAAACAGTGATGTACAAAATTGACTCTATGCTAAAAGCTAGTACCCGTTAGAAAGAATGACGAAAAAATTACTTTTTTGGTTTTTTATTAATATTTCTGTTATCCTACAGTTTTCTCCAACTTTATATAACTGGCCGGCAATAAAGACCACTGTAAAATTCTATTACAGCTATTTCAGTGTACATTTATACTTTGTTTGCCCATAGTTGTGTAAATTCAGTTTGTATCGGAATCGAACAACCTTAAATATTAAGTTTTTTTATATTACTTTTAATACAACAAAACTTAATATTAAAAACACAGCTTTTGAATTGATTGCGCGCTTTTGAAGTTGTGAAGTACTGACTTTTTGGTAATATGTATATTGTGAAGTTTTACAAATCTGTATTAAAAATAAACAGCTGAAATTGGGTACTTGACTTTTAATTGTTTTAAAATTAATCATAAAATATAAACAAAATCTAATTATACATCGTTTAAGTGATTGATTACATTGAGTTGACCAATTTTTTGTCAAAAAAAAGCAACCTACTTATTTCAACATTTCAAATACTTTCCACCAGAAGTTTTTACGTAAAGTGGTGGTTCATGGTTATGCAAAGAAGACATTCTTGTGATTTTTCCTTTCGCATCCAACTTTACTCTGGCTTTGCATCCACGAACGTTTTTGGAACAATAATAGGATCCAGATTTATTCGATTGCCAATAAGTGTACTTGTTCACCATCAGTAGATTATTGCCCCTAGGCGTCGGAATGAACTCATAATCTGAAACAATTGTGAGGAAGCTTTGAACAAACTGTGTGACAAGGCGCACAGCTTTGTGGGCTCTGACTAACAGTAAGTGACGAAACATTAAATAGTAGATTTCTTTAAAAAAATATAGTTATCCTAGTGACAAAGACCTACTACAATTAGGAATATCGAATACAAATGTGTCCTAAATGTTTTAGTGAATTAAAATACAGTTAAGTGTATTTAAAAATGTTTAAATATAGAGATTAATAATCAACCCTTACAAAACATTTAGCACACAGAAAGGGTTTGTTGGGGTAGGTCTTACAATAAGTTTTAACTTTTTTAGTTTTATTTTTGGAAAAAATGCGTCCGTGATTCGCCACATTTTTTTGTAGCAGCATCCCAAGCACTTACATTTCTTCGTCTTATTACATTTTGAAAAGACCCATTTTCGTTCCCATCTCATGTCTCACCCTCCTTGGTCTTGACGGAGGAACTGGAAAGGAAATGTTGTGTGCTTGAGAGCCAGTGGTGTGGGTGACGCCTTGGCCACCCGGCTCCATGTAACGGATTTTCGGTTTTCCTTACGTGGAGGCAGCGACGGATATTGCTGACCGGCGCCCATTATTAAAGAATAATAAATGACGAAGTAGGTAATAAGATAACATACAATTTAGATTAACGGTGTTATTTAAAAAAAAAGATACCTAATGACGTAGATCGAATACTAAAATCTAAAAAATCACAATTTTTTATTGATTTTATACTAACACTTAAGAAATTCAGTTATTAGGAGAGTGTGATTAGGATCCAATGGCGCAGCAGTCAGTGCAGCCTCATACCAAGGGGAAGGTCGCGGGTTCAAATCCCGCCCTGCTCTTCATTATTGGACATTATAAAAACCAAAGATTTTTAGTTTTGGGACATTATAAAAATCTTTGTGATTTCCTTAAGTGTAGTAAACACTATAAAATCAATAAAAAACTTTGTCACATACCGACTTATTTCAACATTTCAAAAACTTTCCACCAGAAGTTTTTACGTAACGTGGCGGTGGTGGTTCATGGTTATGGAAAGTAGTTATTTTTCTGACTTTTCCTTTCGCATCCAACTTTACTCTGGCTTTGCATCCGCGAACGTTTTTGGAACAATAACAAAATCCGGATTTTTTCGATGGACAATATGACTCGATGGACTTGTTCACCGTCAGTAAATTATTGCCCCTAGGCATCGGAATGAACTCGTAAGCTGAAACAATTGTGAGGAAGCTTTGAGCAAAGTGTGTGACAAGGCGCACAGCTTAGTGGGCTCTGACTAACATAGTGTGTAACAAGGCGCACTGCTTAGTGGGCTCTGACTAACATAGTGTGTAACAAGGCGCACTGCTTAGTGGGCTCTGACTAACATAGTGTGTAACAAGGCGCACTGCTTAGTGGGCTCTGACTAACATAGTGTGTAACAAGGCGCACTGCTTAGTGGGCTCTGACTAACATAGTGTGTAACAAGGCGCACTGCTTAGTGGGCTCTGACTAACATAGTGTGTAACAAGGCGCACAGCTTAGTGGGCTCTGACTAACAGTAGATGCATAAAGATACATGAAATAGTAGATTTTTTTATAAAAAAATCGTTATCCTAGCGGCAAAGACCTGTATTAATTGTATTTTATAAAATACAGTTAATAGTATTAAAAAAGCGTTTATAGATATTAAACGGAGATTATAATGAACCCTAGTAGTAGAGTACGGAGATTAAAAATGAAGCCTTACAAAACATTCTGCACAAAGAAAGGGGTTGTTGGGGCAGGTCTTACAATAAGTTTTAAGTTTAGTTGGTAGCGCCTTACTACGAGTATATAGGTATTATAGCTACGTGTGTGACGGGCTTCACAGGCTATTAAGTAATTTGTCATTGACTTAAATTTCTAAAATAAACTACATAATGTATAGTATACTAAACCAACTTTATTACTAAAGAAACTAGATTATTAAAAAATGATGAATTATACAACCACAACAAGTAAGCAAAGTAAACAAGTACTGTTCAAATTTTTACATATTGTCCATTGGCCAATTTCATGTACCGCGGCGGGTCATGGTTGTGACAGCTATATGCATGTATTATTTTACCCTTTGGATTAAGTTTTACTTTGGCTCTGCACCCACAAGAATGTTTTGAACAATAAAAGTTGCCTGTGTCTCTCATTTGGCAGTATGTGTAGCCGTCCAGCATCAACAGTTGTTTGCCTTTACCAGTCGGAATAAAGACATATTCTGAAAAATATATTTTAATATAAATAGTTCACTAGTGGCGACGCACACGGATTGGTAGCTGAAAAGTTTCAGTCAATAGTTTTAAGGTGTAAGTCAGTATCACATGGTCATACACAAATTGTTTTTATTTTCCCCTACCAATTCGGGCTTCTGCAACCCGCGGGCTTACAGTTAGCCTGATTTGGTCGAGTATTCAGGGTGTGCCAATTGTAAGGAATAATAAGAATACTGTATTCGGTACGCAGAGAATAATTTACTGTGTTCAGTATGTTCAGTGGATCTAACACGGGTAGCTAAAGTTAATAACATTAATACAATCATGTTATATGTAAATTACTGCGAAGACAACCGTCGATGTACTGCACGCTCGCACATTTTAACCCTTTGAAAGATTTACAACCACTGAAATTATTTATTTAAAATCGCGAACAACTCTATCTTGTGTGCAATCTAAACAGTTTGGCAAAATTAAAATTTTAATCACAATACTTTATCCTACTTAAAAGTTTTCTGAACAGGTTTTCGTACTTTTGTGAGAGTGATTTTACATCTTTCAAAGGGTCAAAATATGCGAGCGAGAAGAACATTGTCGGTTGCTTTCATCTTCAACTAGCGACCGCCCGCGGCTTCGCTCGCCCCTTTCCCGATCCCCTTACTTTTTCGGAATAAAAAGTATCCTATGTCCTTCTCCTGGTTCTAAGCTACGTCCCAACCAATTTTCAGCCAAATCGGTTCAGCCGTTCTTGAGTTATAAGTGGAGTAACTAACACGACTTTCTTTTATAATATACAGGGTGGAATTTTGTAATGCCACCTGGAGGGAAAGTACTCTTAATACTGCAGATAGAAAATTTTACTCAAAGGAAACATTCCTTTATTTTTGAATAGAAAGCAAACTGAATTCAAAGATTTTCAAAAATTGTCTTCTCCCACACCCGGGAATCGAACCGGCTAAAATCTGAAAAAAATATACCCTGTACTTTTATTACATCGATCGTTAGGGTCAATTATAAGGATGAAATCTCTCTAACAAACATGATAAATTAAATGAAAGGAAAACCAGGAAATCTTAAATTAATTTAATTATTTACAAAAAATGGTATAACTTTCAAATTTTAAGCTAACATTCCATATTTAAATTACCTCATACACGCAGCTACGAGTATGTCGCAAAGGAGTCTGCATTACAAAAGATGGATGTTAGTTAGAGAGCTTCAACTTGACTCATTGAATTTGTTACTTCAGATTTCCTGGTTTTCCTTTCATTTAATTTATCATGTTTGTTAGAGAGATTTCATCCTTATAATTGACCCTAACGATCGATACAATAGAAGTACAGGGTAGAATTTTTTCAGATTTTAGCCAGTTCGATTCCCGGGTGTGCGAGAAGAGAATTTTTGAAAATCTTTGAATGCAGTTTACTTTCTATTCAAAAATAAAGGAATGTTTCTTTTGAGTAAAATTTTCTATCTGCAGTATTAAGAGTACTTTCCCTCCAGGTGGAATTACAAAATTCCACCCTGTATATATAGATGGTACGAGCACACGATGCCAGTTCGTCCTAATAAGAGATCTACATATTTTTTGATATAACTAGTTGATGGAACAAGCATATGGCCAATCTGATGTTAAGTGGAAACCATCGCTTATAACAAAGCATTGTCTCGTAGGTCACGCACGTCAGGAACGTGCCCTACGATGCACTGCCCTACGTCCAACAACTTGAGGCACACAGATGTTCAGCATCTCGCGCCAGTAATTTCACCGTCACCCACACCCTTCAAACCGAAACCCAGCAATGCTGCTTCACGGCAGAAATAGGCATAAGAATTCCCTTCACAAAAAGCTCTACTTCTACAAGTACAAGTGGTTATATTTATAACAATGTATACAGGGTGTCCCATAAGTCAACGTCCAGCCGAAAACGGGTGATGCGCCAAGTCATGACAGTTATCAGAAAAATATAAAAAAAAATATTTGCTTAGTAACTTTTGAGTTATGAGTATTTTAAAAAAACAGGAAAAACTGACACCCTGTGATGATCTTTTAAGTCCTGTGACTACAAATATTAACTTTTCATGAAACTTTTTTCTGCAACGTAAGCATGAATAACCCTTCTGTAAATTACAATTCAAAATTAAGCCATAACTGCCTCAGTTTTCAATGAAATCGTGGAGTTTCGGCCAACGTTTCATTTCAGATAATTACATCACCCAACTTTAACCGTCTGTACCGCAAAAAAAATGTTCTACACTATCATGGCATGTAACTTTAAAAATTGGCGCATTTATCCAGGATTCCAAAATGGTATAATACTTGCTAGAGTACTCCTTAGTTTTGGAAATAAAAAATGTTTTTTCAACTAAACCGGATTTCCAATCAATTTTATTTCATGAGATAAAATGTTTGTACCCTTAAAATTATGGACTTAAATGCCTACGCTGCGTTTTTAAATCGCTCACAATTTACAGGTACAAGTAAATACCATTTTGACAATGCAAGTAAACAGATAGGGCCACCATCTTGTCGAAAGAGACTAGCAAATTACTTGAACACCATGGGTGTTCAAGTAATTTGTTAGTTTTAGGTGAAAGTTTGAAATTAAATTCAATCATAGGATTTTTTCAATCGCGATTTTCGCGAAACACAGCGTAGGCATTTTTAGTCCATCATTTAAAGGGTACAAACATTTTATCTATTGAAATAAAATTGATTGGAAATCCGGTTTAGTTGAAAAAACATTTTTTATTTCCAAAACTAAGGAGTACTCTAGCAAGTATTATACCATTTTGGAATCCTGGATAAATGCGCCAATTTTTAAAGTTACATGCCATGATAGTGTAGTACATTTTTTTTGCGGTACAGACGGTTTAAGTTGTGCGATGTAATTATCTGAAATGAAACGTTGGCCAAAACTCCACGATTTCATTGAAAACTGAGGCAGTTATGGCTTAATTTTGAATTGTAATTTACAGAAGGGTTATTCATGCTTACGTTGCAGAAAAAAGTTTCATGAAAAATTGATATTTGTAGTCACAGGACTTAAAAGATCATCACAGGGTGTCAGTTTTTTCAGATTTTTTTAAATACTCATAACTCGAAAGTTACATAACAAATATTTTTTTATATATTTTTCTGATAACTGTCATGACTAGGCGCATCACCCGTTTTCGGTTGGACGTTGACTTATGGGACACCCTGTATAATTAAAGTTTTACATAGTGGCCATTTGAAGTTTTCATATACCGCGGCGGTGCATGGTTATGATTGTTCTGTAAGCTTGTAACTCTTCCGTTTAAATCCATTTTTAATTTTCCTCTGCAACCGAAAGATTGTCTTGAACAGTAATAGTTTGTAGTGAGTCCAATTCGATTGTACGTGTAGTTTTTAAACATCAACAACTGCCTGCCTTTACGCGGCGACGGAATGAACACATATTCTGCAAAATAAAATTTAAATACCATATAAAAAAAAACCTAGTTGCCACCAGCTTTAAAAAACTTAAATAATTTATTATTGAAATTGATTTTCTTTCTTTCCTTTCTTTCTTCGTCACTCGCGTGATAGTGGTGATTTATCATCAATATGTATAGGGCGTGTGTGCATTAATGCATTTTTAGTTTTTTTATTATTACTTTTTTTTTTTTTTTTAATTTATTTATCTTCTAAAATATACATAATCTTATTATTATAAATAGCACTGAGGAAACCACTAAGGTTTGTGGGGAAAATGCTACTAGAGAGTCGAAAGTCGATAGCTTTTTAAATAAGTAGGTACAGAAAAAAAATCTAATTAACAGAAACTAGGTAAGTGCATGTAAGTAATATGTATTTAGTTATTGGTAGCTTTATAAATTAGTTAAGAAGTAAGATTTTAATTTAGACTTAATGTTTTTAGAAGTGATGCTGTTGATTAGGTCAGTGGGCAATTGATTTAAAAGACGAGGAACCTGGTAAGCAGCGGTCCTTTCGCCGTAGATATTCCGAGCGCGCGGCATCAACAACCGGTTTTGAGCAACCGCCCGCGTGTATACAGGGTGTTTAACTTCTTGTTTGAGTGTTTCATTGAAAAAGTGTTCTTTAAGTAAATTATATTTAAATTGAGTGTGAACTGGTAAAGTTTTGCAATGCCTAAAGAGCCCTATGTCATCATTTTGAAACTGTATTATTTTAATTTTAGTTGATACAATACTTAGAATTAGATTTGTTAAATGTAAATATATTTACATGAGTTGTGAAAAAAAAAGATTTTATACGAAACGGTTGGAAGGAATGGGGGGAGATTTTTACCCAGCAGTGGGACGATATATAGGTTAGATAAAAAAAATACAGTCCCAAGAGTAAAGATGGCGGGATGATTTTGACTCGTTTATGGAAGACATCCACACAGGACAGGGAAGAGTGGAAGGAGGTTAGGGAGGCATATGCCGCAGTGGGACGATACAGGCTAAAAATAATAACATACACAATAAATAAAAAAAGTGTTAAAAGCCGCTAGAGAGCATAGGAAATTAAAGACAAATATTAAAGTCAACCACAGCTTTTTTTATATTTTTTATTGAATACTTACACGCTAAGTAGGATTCAGTTTTTAGCTTAAAAATAAATCGTCACAGTAATAATGGGCAGCCTTATTACTATAGCGATCTCTACCAGGCAGTATGTACCTATAACTATGAATACTTACTGTTTATTTTATTATATTTATTTTAATAATTGTGAAATTGTATAAAATATTCTACATTAATAGCTACTACCAGAAAAAAACATCTGAGCAGAGTGAATGCAGTAGATATGAGAGCGTTGCGTAGTATGTGTGGCGTAAAGTTGAGTGATAGAGTGAAAAACAGTGTGATAAGAGAGGAATGCGGTGTGAAAGAAGACGTAGTGATGAGAGTAGGTAAAGGTATGCTAAGATGGTTTGGACATGTAGAGAGAATGGATGAAAGGAGATTAACAAAACAACTGCATCAGGCGAGTGTGAATGGAACTGCTGGAAGGGGAAGACCTAGGCGCATGTATCTCGATCAGATCGCAAACGTTTTAGAGAAAGGCCAGGTTAGGAGTACCCTAAACCGACGAGCATGAATGAAGATAGTTATGAGAGTGAATGAAGCGAAAGAGGTGTGTCAGGATCGTAGCAAGTGGAAATCCATGATCTCTGCCTACCCCCATGGGAATAAGGCGTGATTTTATTTATGTATGTATGATAGCTACTATTATGGTTTAAGTACTTAAGAGTGATTTGTTTAATTTTTTTCTTTATTGCATTCTTTGCTTATTCTACAAACTAAGGGCGGCCTATACCCAGCAGTGGGTGAAGTCGGACTGTGGATGATGTATAGAAAAAATCTCAGTCATCAATCAGTTACATTTTAACATACATCCCATTTGCAGTTTGTATGTACCGCGGTGGTGTATGGTTATGATCCTCTATAAGATTCAAGACAGACCCATCTTTGGCTAGTTTTATCCTTCCCTTGCATGATTTACCCCAATAGCTCGAGCAATAGTAGTTGTTAGTGTTTTTTAATTGGACGTATGTATAGCTATTCATCATCAACTTAAGCTTTCCTCTTCCAGTTTCAATTAATTTATAAGCTGAAATAAAAATTGAATACAATTTAAAATTAATTATTATTTTACTTGAGCTGCTTAGTCTCTCTACTCCTATCAACTGAGCTGTGAGAGGAAAGGCTTCCCCTTTCATCCTAAAAAATATACAAATAAATATATGGGGTTCTTCAAATAGGGCGTTTTAAAAGTTTTAAAGGGTCGGCAACGCGCTTGTGATGCCTCTGGTATTGCAGGCGTGCATAGGCTACGGTAACCGCTTCCCATCAGGTGGGCCGTATGCTTGTTTGACAACTTAGTTGTATAAAAAAAAAACAAATATAAAAAATATATGCAACCAGCTAAAGATTGAATTAAATCGTAAACTTTATTCAACAATCATAATTTTATTGCACTAATAAAATAAAAATAATTTCATTCTGCTTACAAATTACTTAGCTACTTTTATCGAATTAAAATATTATATGAATTGAAAAAAATAGCAAGATATACTCGTATATAAACTACACTAGCGACCGCCTGCAGCTTTCTCGCCCCGTTGCCGTCACGCCCCGTTTCCGTTACTTTCTCGGGATAAAAATATCCTATGTCCGTCTCCTGGTTTTAAGGTACCTCCCCACCACGTAGTGTAACTAACAAAGCTTTAACTTGTATTGCAAACTATTACTTAAATTATGAAACATTATGTCAGTAACGACGTTGGTGGTAAAAGCCTCCTCCAAGTGCTGCCATTATATTTGCTTTTGCCTTCTTTGTCCAGAGTCTACTTGCACAATGTCGTCTCTCTATGTTTTGGAAGGACGTGGCTTCTTTAGTTTTTGTCCTGCTGAATCCAGTAAGTAGTTGCGTGCACCAACTACTTTGATCTAGCCTTTGCAGGTGACCTGCTCTGTTTTATTACAAAAGCTATGTCGAATAATTAGTTAGCAAGTTTTTAAATAAATACAATGCGTACCTACTATGATTGATAATGATAATAGTATGACTTATAATGAGAACCCTTCCATCTCCAATGTGTAAAAGTGGTTTTTCTTTTGTTGTGATGTGCTGTACTGACTGAGCGACCTTCAATTAGTTAGCTTTGCTCAGCTTGTCAGTCAGCGTTAAAGTCTCTACCCACTATCCCGTAGCATACCATGACCGTGCTAGGAACGTGTCGGGCACGGAAAGCAATCCGGTACGCTGTACTTCGCCCACTGAAGCGGGTCGACAGCGTTCTGAAACCGTTTCCCTCCGACAAATAGTTGACGGCCCGTGCATGGCACGCGACGGTGTCGGTCGGTGACGGAACGATCTAGTGGGCAAGTGTTTATACATTACAATACAAAGAATATTTATTTGGCCGTTACGTTCCTAGCACGGTCATGGTATGCTACGGGATAGTGGGTTTACACCTTTATTCTCATAATGTACCATGATATTACCTTCCTTATTAGTTACCTTTTTATACAAGGTGCAGTTTTGAACCTGCAAAACATTTCAGGAGGTTGTTAGGAGACTCGTAAATAATCATATAACAATACGATACCAAGTCAATAATCAATAATACTTTTTATTTTCGATTTTTCAATTTTATTGATTTTCAGAATAACCCTCTTCAAAAAAACAGAATCACCCATTGCGATGTATCGCGTGTCATGTCACTGTGTGCGTGAATGCGATGACCAGTGACGTCAAATAATTTTACCTTAGATGTAGTTCGAATTTTTAACTGTATGCAGCTCACTGCATGGAGTGCCAGTGAATCTCGCAGGGCGACTGCGTATCAGACCTCAACAAACCAGTTACTTGATAACACGATACCCATTTGTTATTTGCTAATTGTCCGACCGTACGGCAGGGCTGTAAGGTCGTTGACCCGTACCGACCCGTGTGGTACCTAACGACTGTCCGAGAGCTACAAATCAGTTCGAACCAAAGGCTTTAATTAAGTGCTTACCGAAACACGGGATTTCAATGATGACGTTGCCGATTGGGGAATAACTCCGCGAACATTTCGATGGCTCGAGATACATTGTCTCCACTGATGGCATACCTACAAACGGACCATCTCCACCAACTCTACATTGGAGTATTGGTCCGTCATCTTTACAATTAGGTAGTAGGTACCTATCCCGACCGTTAATCGAAGGCGCACTTGAGGGGCGGAATTTGCAAGCGTATGCACATACCGGCGTCATCAAATACACTAATAAATTGACCCGATCGATGCGTTTGCGATGGCCGCGGGGGCGTGGCGGGGTGGCGGGGGGGAGGGAGCGGCCGGTGGTTGGTGCTTTGGTTTGGATTTATGAAAGAAATGTCGGTTGCGTTTGTTTGTGTGTGTGAAAGCGCAGTTTAAGGACACGTACAGATTGGTCGCGTTTTAAAAAGGGGAGTTCACACTTACCGATTTACGTTAATAAGAATAAAATGAAAAAAAAATACCTGCCCATTTTATTGTTGATTCGGGTCGAGAATCACTAACATAATTACCTCCTAAAATGTTTTGCAGATCCAAAACTGCACCTTGTATACCTTAATAGTATATAACCTTTTATTGTTTGATGAAAAATTTGGTAAAACTTAAGCATACTGTTCTATATGTAACTCTAATAAATACATATATTGTATATTAAGGTGGTTGCAAGTTCTACCCGTATCTTATATACTCTCCTCCAGAAGTTTTCATGTACAGTGGCGGTTCATGGCAATGGGTGTGGTTAGCTGATAAGATAACCCCTTTGGAATCTAATTTTAATTTGGCTTTACATCCAGCGCCATGTTTGGAACAATAGTAGTGCCCGTGATTCCCAATCTGACAGTATGTGTAATTGTTTATCATCAATAGATACTTTCCTTTACCTGTTGGAATAAGCTCGTAGCCTGCAACAAATTGTGTTAATACATAGTTATTATTTACTTATGAAATCGTTTCTTATTTAAAAAACTTCATTGGTGCTTGAGCCCTTTATCCAGCAGTGGACTTCTTCAAGCTTATGATGATTTACTAATGACAATGTGGAGTCTTGATTTAATTTAGTTAGGTTCTACACAACAAAAAACATCAATTCTTTGCTGCTGTTCTTTTAGTGTAGGCGTAATTTTTTTGGAGCTTTTTAATTTGGCTTTAATTTGCACAAAAACTATAATTAGTATAGACTTTCTTTTTTAACTTGATTGACTTTCTTATTTAATGATAAAAGCTGATTATATTTTTATTAGGTTTAATACAAAATACATCTTAAAACAAGAGAAATATTTATCATATAAATTTTGATAAAATGATTAAATTTACAATACGAGTACATTTAAAAGAAAAAACTCACCTATTTTTAATAAATACACTCAAAGCTCTAGGTAGGTAAGTAGTAAGTACTTACAGCTACATTATAATGCAGCAGAAACTGTGTGCTAACAGTTACGTCAGTGTTAAATGGTACGCCAAATAAACTCTGATTCAAGCTAAGCTAATAACAATGAAAATAATTAAAATGGGGGCTTTTGCTGCCTTAATACGCAACATAGCACGGAAATATAAATCTAAAAGCTATATTATATTTTAGCTTAGCTATTAAACAAGACCCGTAGACGTAAGGAAATGCTTTTATGTCTTGAGCATTTCATTTGAAATTCTAGAGCAGATTTAATGAATTCACATAAAGGTCGCTGAGAAGACTTGATCTGAGTCACAGCTAAACCATAATGCTTATGATAGGCTATAATATAATCATAATCCAAGATAACATAAACTCTAAGATACTTTAATCCACTCTCCGTCAAAGGTCTTCTTATAAACTGGTGGAGGATGACCGTGCTCACCATGAGCAGACTCGATGGATCCATCATCTGCTAGCTTTAGACGCGCCTTACACCCTGACTGTCTCTTTGAGCAGTAGTAGCTCCTGCTATTATGATTATGGGAATAAGTGTGCCCACACCACATCAGAAGGTGTCCTTTTCGAGTCTGTAAGAGTTCATATTCTGGAACATAACAACATTACATCAAGGTATTTTTTTTTTCGGAATTTGATTATTAAAAGTTGTATGGTTTGGATTCAATGATATAAATCCTTGCTTTCTCTAGGACCTTGTCGGCAATAAGCGTGTGATTGTGGCGGCCCATTTCCTGAAAAGTAAAGACACACGGCTCCACTAAATCAGACACAGATACTTTCAGCTATTTTCTTGTTAATATTAAACATACAGAATAGACAACAGCACTAGTATTTTCTTTCTAGTATAATAAGTAATAAGAGCCAAGTTTACAAAATATATTATCTTAAAACTAAACTAAATGTTTTGTAACATTAATTCTCGAGGATTAAACTCGTAAATTGAGAGGATGTATAGGATTAACTTTCGACAGTAGCCCATCAGGCTATCAACATCAACAGTGGAAGCATTATCACTTTTAGCAGGCTTGTTGCAAATCCATCGAGAACTTAAAAAGTAACATTTTCTAGGAATGTTATTCTTTCGAAAGCTAGTAAAATAATAAATATTGTGGACAATCCACACAACACAATCTAACCCCAAATAAAGCGGAGCTTGTTATAATAACATGGTAACCAGATATAAGATATATATTACATACTTATATGCATCTAAGTATGTAAGTATGTAAAAAAAGATAAATAAATACATATAAATATTATAGGCAATCCACACAACACTATCTAGCCCCAACAACTAAGCAGAGCTTGTACTATGGGAACCAGAAAGCTGATATAATATACTTATGACACCCAGACAGAGATCAAACATCTGCGTTCACCACCTAAATATTTGTTCTCGGTGGGGATCGAACCCACGAATACGACGTAGAAGGCAGAGCTACTAATAAATGAGCTGAGGGGCCAGTCAAAATGTTGAAACAACGGAATCTTCTACTCTTTAAAGTGTCCTTCTTATTCTTTCGGGTGCTTTTAACTGTGTTATTATACGGGTTACGCAGTGGTAACAATTGCAGTTATTTAATATTGATCTGACTGTGTGTAAGCATTTTATAAGTTGTACTCCGTTTCAAATATTGTTTTGTAAACATTGAATAGCACTGGTACTCTGTTGTTTTTCACCATTTTTTGCCTATAAAGTGAGTACATTTTGCAAACATTTAATTTTCTATTTCGTTTTTGTTGCGACGTGTCTTTGTGACGAGACTGGGAACGTTTCATTAGAAATTTTTCTATGTGTTCTTTTACCTCTTTGGCTTTAGCCTCTGAGGACCTGATGTGAGGTCTTCTTTTGCCACGATTGTCGTTACCTTCGAACGATCCAACTTCATCGATGTATTTGATAGCCGTCTCAATCGGTTTACTTGAAATTGCTAAAGTCGTCATGAAAAAGATTTTGCATACTTTTATAAAGTTTTCGCCCTTGTAAAACCTATACTCTCTAGTTGATGCCCTCTGTTTCTCCACAGGTATGCTCATCACTCTTCTAGCAACTGGTTTAACTATAATATGTTTGAGCATGTACTTTTTTTGCATACCAAAGTCATCAATAGCCCAGAAATGTTTGCATATTTCCAAACGATCGGACTCGGAAAAATGTTCCCTGCATTTGTAACGACATTTACATGTTGCAGGTTTTGGTATTTTGGCTTCACGAATCTTTTGTCTTACATCGTTATATAAGTCCATCCGACTTTGTGTTCCTTTTGCCCTTGATTTTAAATTCTTCTTTAAATGTTGTTTCCTAACAGAAATACTTGACTCTGAAATCCACGACAATTCAGAATCAATAAAGGGTTAATTAACTGAATATCTGCTTTCAAACAGAAGATGGAAATAAAACAAAAACTCTTGTTAATTTTAACACAAAACTTTGAGTTCACATCCAAAATACATAGCCGCTTGTTTGACACATTAGCGAAACAAAATACATTGCGTTCTCAATGGAAAATTTTTGAGCAAACTATTTAAATAAGTAAAATAAATTACTCAATGAATTTGTAAGAGTCACGGGCGCATAACAAGCGCAAGTGGATGAGGCACGCGCAGGACCGTAGCAGGTATCCCAAGCAAACTCAAGCAAGTCAGGCTGCGGCCGATGATGATGAATGTTATCCTATTTTAACGTTATCTCCCATAAACCTTACATATACTGGTGGTGCATGATTGTGGTGGCTATTATTCGATTCTATACTTCCATCGACACCAAGCTTGATGGCAGCCTTGCAACCTTGCATGTGCTTCGAGCAATAGTATCGCCTACGGTTGTGGTCTTGAGCATATGTATATCGATTCCACATTAACAGATGCTTTCCCCTATTGGTTGGAATCCATTGGTAATCTGAAACGTCTCACATTATCTACAATTTTATCTGCGAATGTACATTAGTAAAACATATGGTGCATGATAGTGTCTGTAGGCCTACCACAAGCTCTATCTGGCTCTGTCTCTGGCTCTGGATTTGTGTCTGTGTTTTTGGCAAATTTAAGTTGAACTGTACCTATACCTATTAATTTTAGGCTACGACGCAAAATTAACTATTTCTATTCCTCTAAATAAAATAATAGAAAATAATAAAATGATAGAGTTAGTAAGTTGAAGTGCAAATTCATACCATAAATAAATTATGTTCATAAATTGGCAGTTCATACCTATAATAGCTCGACGAACCGACAACCGCTAAATAAAACAACTATTGAACGGAAATATATAAACTATTTATTTGGATAATGTCAAAATTTATTTAAGTATAATGAACTCAATATATTATCCTAGTTTAATATATTCCCCACTTAAAGTTTTTGTGTATATCGGTGGTGGATGAATATGGTTTCCTTCATGTGATTCTATACCACCGCTACTCTTTAGTTTAAGGCGAGCTTTGCACCCAGCCATTTGCTTGGAGCAGTAGTACCTTCTAGAATAATGTACCTGAGAATATGTGTATTCTTTCCACATAAGCAGATGCTTTCCTTTCTTAGTTGGTATCAGTTGGTATTCTGAAAGATATGGTGGATTATTCATCCAAACTGATAAATTACATCGAATACAAATAAGGTCCAATGAAGAAACGAGAGCACGTAAAGTACGAGAAAGACCACTGGATCGAATTAAAATATATTTAATAATTATAAATCATTATTAAGATAAACATTAAAAAAAATGCATCGGAATGATTTGTTAATTAAAACAAAATGTCATAAAACCTAAGAGACGGAACTTTTTAATTGTGGTTGAACTTAATTAATAAGAATTAATTAATTGCAATATTAAATAATCTAGATTAAATAATGCGCTACGAAAACTATTTACATACTTTCATATTTGATAGTTTCCAAGCTTAGTTGGTAGCAGCTCTCCATACTGCGCTGTAGGCCTTGGGTGCGATTTCCACCGAGTATTATATTTTTGTGCAATGACTGATGTTTGTCTGGGTTTAATAAAATATTAAAGGTATGTATTTAAAATAAAAAGAGCATACACCTGAATATTATTAGTTACCTATATGATTCCCATAATATAAACTTAACTTAGTTTAAGACTAGAAGGTGTTGTGTGGAAGGTGAACATATACAGGGCGTCCCACGGAAATGCCACATGGAATGGAGGGAAAGTACCTTGAATATTGTAAATGGAACATACATTTTACTGAGTAAAGACATTTGAATTTAAAAATCAATTTAAGCTGCATTCATAGATATTTAAATAATAACACGGTTGAATCGCGAAACGAACCCGTTACACAAGAAAAATAATAAACATTTCCAATACAAAATTCATCAATTATTTAGCACATGCAATTTTTTTTTAATATGGATGCAGTTTTAATTGTTTTTTTACTTCAAATAATGTCTTCTTTCAATAAAATGTTCCTCTATTATCTAAAATATTCGAGGTATATCCGTGGCACGCCGTATATATTGTTGTTTTAGCCGACTTTAACCATTTGTCCACTATAAGTCCTGGCGTAGATCGGTGGGGGGTGGTGGTGCCTGCCAGAAGCGGACACCACGTTCCCTTTCACCCCCAGTTTGAGACGAGCTTTGCACCCATTAGTCAGCTTGGAGCAGTAGTACTGCCTATCATAATAGTCTTGCGAATAAGTGTATTGTCTCCACATTAAAAGATATCTTCCTTTACCTTTCCAAGACGGTTTCAATTCATAAAACTCTGTAAAACATAATAAAATAAAATAGAGTTTATTTTTATTAATAGTTTACAAAAAAATCCTGCCAGCCACCACAACTCTGTTTACAATCAAGTCGATGTATATATACTTACAAAACAATTTAATCCTATCCTTCTGTCTTTCCAATAAATTGCAAGCCCAAACTATATGGTATAAAAAAAAATTCTAGCTTAGAATTAAAAACTGAATAAGTTACTAATGAGCTATGTTTTGATAATAGAAATGCTGAAAAACAGTGTTGAATCAAACGAAAGTTAATGGAAACGGTTTGCTGCACATCGTGACGAATATCATATTTGTTTTTACTAACTTGTTCTAGTTATAGTGTAAGTATTGCTGTGGTCGTCATAAAAAGGTTTTGTTTGAAATTAAAATACCATAGTAGTCAAAAAATTATTAATTTCAAGCATCAAAATAAAAAAAAACTAAAAACAAAACATCATACAAAAAAAAACTTAAATAACCAGCTGTGTAGGCACTTAAAAAATTACTTAACTAACATAGAGGTTGAGGAACTATGTATAGGCGGTGGGTAAGTCTATTCCATCTAATCCTGTCCCTGGTACTATAGCGTCCCGTCAATAAATCATCTACAATAGATGCAAAGGCCTGTTTACTTTGGAAGACGTTATACCCTGCCCATAATAGCTCCTGAGAGACACAAATAAATAAATGCATCATTCTACCCTGATGAAATCATATCAGTTTGTCCATTGGATCCATATGGGTATATGTAACTACTTATGTACAACTAACTATACACTATGTTTACCTAATTTTCAAGATTTTCCCAGTGACAGTCTTCACATAAGCTGGCGGTTTGTGAAAGTGTTGGCCTAAAAATGACTGAATCGCTCCATCGGCTCCCAGTTTAAGACGAGCCTTGCACTTACCACCACCATTATTAAGTTTAGTGCAATAGTATCTTCTACCACCGCCATCGAAATACGTAAACTCCTTCCATCTTAAAAGGTTATGTCCTCTTTGTGATGGTATAAAATCATAACCTGTAATAATCCGTTTGATAAGAAACTTAACAAAATATTTATTTCCGTAAACAAAGTTACAGCTGATTCTGCTTCCTGTTATAGTTTAAAAATACTGGGACATTACAATACAGAACACAAGACAGTGCCATTGACATTAAAGTAAGTTTTATTATGTTCTTTTAGAATTTCAGGATTTGATTCTATAGAAAGTTTAGATGGCGATTTCCTGCTTACGAACACCAACATTTGGTACCTGATTTTAATATAGTCAGAACTTTAAGCAAAGATTTCAGTTTACAGTTCTTTCAGTTTAATCGGTTGTATCATAAGAATTAGATTGAAACGTCTTAATGCTAGGTGAGTCTAGGTGCCAGTTCCACCCGACCAAGCCTAGAAGAACAGGCTACAAACTACGGCTGGTTCCTACCGTTTCTTTGTATGATGCTATTTTAATTTTCAAAAAAAAAACAAATCACTCCAACTTAGCGTGTAAATATTAATTTTTAATGTAAATATGGGTCACCACAAGTCACAGGTACCCACCCAGATGGACTCATTGAGTTCTACCCTACTTTCACCATTTGCCCAGTAGCCGTCTTCACATAAACTGGCGGAGTGTGCGTGTGTTTGCCTGAAAATGACCCAATCTTCCCATCGACTCCCAGTTTAAGACGAGCCTTGCACTTACTATAACTGCAATAGAACCTTTCGCCACCATTATGGTAATATGTAAACTTCTTCCACCTTAAAAGTTGATGTCCTCTTTGTGATGGTATAAACTCATAATCTGTAAACAGATCGATCAACTCAGAAACAATGACACAAAGGCAAGTTTTTTTATTCAAAGCAGTTCTTAAACATAGAATTCTTTCCATGGGAGATTCTAGATGGCGAAAGGATAAATACATTTTGAAACAGGAAATGCATTTTATAATGCTATACCTGTACCTACTGGATCAATCGTAAACGGTTTTTTGTGAGAATAGAAAAGAGAATAATAATCTGATTTGTAAAAGGTAAAATAGATTAAAGTAAGTTTTTAAGTGTATAGAAGCTTTTTTACGTGTATGTCATGTGACTAGGAGAGTGATGAGTATGAATGTGTGAGCAGATGTAGACCACAGAAAACAGGGATTAACTGTGTGAAAGATGTAATGGATAAGAGAGGAGTGAATGCAGAGACGGCTGTCAGAGGGAAATGGAGGAAGACATGTTGTGCCGTCCCCACATAAATTGTGATAAGGGCAGGATGAAGAATGAGAAGATTTTTTAATGAAGTGAATTAAGGACTTGTGTGACCATAAGGCATTTTGAATGGGGGTAGGATTGGTAAGACACGGTGGCGATACCCCAGATCTGTGATTACTAACAAGAATCAAATAACACAATATCTTCGTACTTTTGCATGTGGCTGTATTGTGGCATTAGCTAAAATACATGACTTTAACTCATATTCATTCACTTATGACTATACAATCTACACATCGTTGGGATCCTCCCAACCATGGAGTTGAGCAGGAGACCAGGGGATATCCAGTATGTGTCAATCATTTTTTCATGTCCTACCTGATCCTACCTACTGATAAACAGCAACATTTGGTACCAGATTTTAATATAGTCAGAACTTTAAGCAAAGATCCCTGATGTTAAGTGGCCTCGCCTACAACAAAACATTGTCTCGCAGGCCACGCACGTCAACAACGTCATAATGATTGAGTCATAATTAATAACTCAGTTTAACATATCGTCCAGCGGCAGTGACCATATACTTTGGCGGTGGATGATAGTGTTTTCCTCTTATCCTCACTATCACCCCATTATTTAGCTTTAAGCAAGCCTTACAACGGTCTTTGGTTCTAGATGAACAGTAGTAATTATTTCCGTTTTTAGAGTATGTGTATTCTTTCCACATAAGTACAGATTTCCCGCGCTGGATTGGTATTAACTTGAAATCTGTAAATTATTGGTAAACTTTATAAGTGACCCTGAATCATAATTGGACAAACGAAATACACATCATCATTTGCACCCACTGCTGTGTATTAAAGCTCTTCTTTTACATCACCCTTTTAGAGCCCTTGACAGTGTGAGACACAGAACAATGTCAAACAAAGATAGTGGCCCTCCAGGCAACAATCATAAAAAAATTATGAATAGGTACGTAATTAATACACCGTAGTATATTCTAATTTCTGCTTGGTTTTTCAGTGTAAGTTTTGTAAATGATTTTCTAAATTAAAAAGTATAATCAAGACAAGAAGTTACAAATAAAAAAAGCATTAATGTTTATTTCCATAAACACGCGTATTAAATTAAAACACTTAAAGACTCTGCTTCTTTTTTTTGTTTATTTAAAAAAAAACAATTACCTACTTAAACGAAATGCAGTCGTGTATGTAATACATAATTTTTCATAAGTATTCACAGCGTCAATGATTTTCTTCAGATTAATAAATATGGTACTTTATTTTAATACAACTAACTGATGGAAAATGTATTATGGCCTACCTGCTGTAAGTAGTAACTATCGCTTACAACAAAGCATTGTCTCGTAGGCCACGCACGTCAAGAACGTCATAATGATTGAGTCTTAATTAACTCAATTTAACATAATGTCCAGCGGCAGTGACCATATACTTTGGCGGTGGATGATAGTGTTCTCCGCTCACCCTCACTATCACCTTATTCTTCAGCTTCAAGCGAGCCCTACAACCGTCTCTGATCCTAGATGAACAGTAGTAATTATTTCCAGTATTTTCAGAGTATGTGTATTCTTTCCACATTAGTACAAATTTCCCGCGCTGGCTTGGTATTAACTTGAAATCTGTAAATTATTGGTAAAGTTTATAAGTGATCCTGTATCATAATTGGACAAACGAAATACACATCATCATTTGGTGCAAATGATGATGTGTATTTCGTTTGTCCAGCTGAGAATACTGCTGAGTATTATGGCTCTTATTTTTACATCAATCTTTTAGATCCCTTAAGAGTGTGAGACACAGAACAATGTCAAACAAAGATAGTGCCCTCCAGGCAACAATCATAAAAAAATGTTAGGAATAAAGAAAGAAAGAAAGAAAGAAAATATATTTACTTAACATAACATACACAGAACGGAACACTGACAAACATAATACTAAAACATAATATAATAATAATAATACATAATAATGAATACGCACAAAAAAAAATGAAAATAAAATAAAATACAATCCAACACAAATAATAAAGTAGGTAGGTAGGTAGTTACATACCCACTCCACTACCTGCGCTGTAGGTATGTTCCGTGCTTAGATGTCATGCCAAATAGGCCCTGACTCAGCTTTTGCTACTTAGCGGCATAGGTATGAACCTACCACGCCAAGCAGCACTGGTTTTCAGGCAGAGCCTAGGTGACGCCACTGGGCAGACAAAAACAATTGAGAAATTACATTAACGCAGTATACTTATATAAAAAGAAAAGAAAATTAAAAATACAATAAAAGAAAAGAATTTACAAACAAAATTGAAACAGAATTTAGGCAGAATCATAGATTAAGGATTATTACAATACACAAAATAAGAAGCAGAAAGAAAATAATGAAAGTGTCAAGCTAGCAACCTAGCAACATTGGTCCGCAGCGCCATCTATGTGAAATAGAAAAATCTCAGTCGAAAGGGTCGGTAAAAATCAAAACAGAGCAATGCAAGCTCGCTGTGTCGATAAAGAAGACAAGTCGCGTCGCACAATTCCGTTGATAAGTTTATACTTTAGACAATACACAATATCTATGAGCCAATAAGCGCTAGGCGGTTGAAAATTACAGCGGATGTTATTGGCTGTCGTAGTGTGTGTGTACGTAATTCATACACCATATTTCTGCTTGGTGGTGTAAATGATGCTTGGTTTTTCGGTGTAAGTTTTTTTAATGATCCTCTAAATTAAAAAGTATGATCAAGACAAGAAGTTACAAATAAAAAAAAGCATTAATGTTAATTTCCATAAAAACACGCGTACTAATTTAAAACACTTAAAGACTCTGCTTCTTGATTAAGTTTAATAAAAAAAAACAATTACCTGCTTAAACGAAATGCAGTCGTGTATGTAATACATAATTTTTCATAAGTATTCACAGCGTCAATGATTTTCTTCAGATTAATAATTATGGTAGATTATTATAAAATAACTAGCTGATGGAAAATGTATTATGGCCTTCCTGCTGTAAGTGGTAACTATCGCCTAGTTGACGCGTCGAGTTGACCAGGAGACCAGGGGTTAACTATTGTAATCCAACCAAATATCGTTGAAAGTTTGCGTAGTAATGTAAATCATATATTCTTTTTAGTTTTAACATTCTCTTATTTTAGAATTTAGAGGAAGGGGGGGAACAACATTTTACCACTTTGGAAGTGTCTCTCGCGAAAACTATTCAGTCTAGAAAAAAACGATATAAGAAACCTCACCATCATTTTTCAAGACCTATCCATAGATACCCCACACGTATGGGTTTGATGAAAAAAAATATTTTGAGTTTCAGTTTAAACTTAAAGTATGGGCACCCCCAAATTTTATGTGTCAATCATTTTTTCATGTTACCTGATGTTAAGTGGTAACTATCGCCTATGACAAAGCATTGTCCCTCAGGCCACGCACGTCAAGAACGTCATAGTGATTCAGTCTTGATTAACTCAGTCTAACATAATGTCCAGCGGCAGTGACCATATACTTTGGCGGTGGATGATAGTGTTCTCCGCTTATCCTCACTATCACCCCATTATTTAGATTCAAGCGAGCCTTACAACCGTCTCTGGTCCTAGATGAACAGTAGTAATTATTTCCAGTGTTTTCAGAGTATGTGTATTCTTTCCACATTAATACAGATTTCCCGCGCTGGCTTGGAAATATAAACTTGAAATCTGTAAATTATTGGTAAACTTTATAAGTGATCCTGTATCATAATTGGACAAACGAAATACACATCATCATTTGCACCTATATACAGGGTGGAATTTTGTAATGCCTCCTGGAGGGAAAGTACTCTTAATACTGCAGATAGAAAATTTTACTCAAAGGAAACATTCCTTTATTTTTGAATAGAAAGCAAACTGCATTCAAAGATTTTCGAAAATTCTCATTTCCCACACCCGAGAATCGAACCGGCTAAAATCGGAAAAAATTATACCCTGTACTTTTATTGCATCGATCGTTAGGGTCAATTATAAGGATGAAATCTCTCTAACAAACATGATAAATTAAATGAAAGGAAAACCAGGTTTTTTTTTCATTTTTTGTAAATAATTAAATTAATTTAAGATTTCCTGGTTTTTGTTTCATTTAATTTATCATGTTTGTTAGAGAGATTTCATCCTTATAATTGACCCTAACGATCGATGCAATAAAAGTACAGGGTATAATTTTTTCAGATTTTAGCCGGTTCGATTCTCGGGTGTGGGAGAAGAGAATTTTCGAAAATCTTTGAATGCAGTTTGCTTTCTATTCAAAAATAAAGGAAAGTTTCCTTTGAGTAAAATTTTCTATCTGCAGTATTAGAGTACTTTCCCTCCAGGTGGCATTACAAAATTTCACCCTGTATATACACTATAGTTTCGGAGAAAAATGGCTGTGAAATGATTTTCACACAATGATTTTCTTCAGATTAATAATTATGGTAGTTTATTTTAATACAACTTAGCTGGTGGAAAATTTATTATGGCTTTCCTGCTGTAAGTGGTAACTATCGCCTAGTTGTCGCGTCGAGTTGACCAGGAGACCAGGGGTTAACTAGTATGTGTCAATCATTTTTTCATGTCACCTGATGTTAAGTGGTAACTATCGCCTACAACAAAGCATTGTCCCGCAGGCCACGCACGTCAAAAACGTCATACTGATTCAGTCCTAATTAACTCAGTTTAACATAATGTCCAGCGGCAGTGACCATATACTTTGGCGGCGGATGATGGTGTTCTCCGCTTATCCTCACTATCACCCCATTATTTAGCTTCAAGCGAGCCTTACAACCGTCTCTGATCCTAGATGAACAGTAGTAATTATTTCCTGGGTTTTCAGAGTATGTGTATTCTTTCCACATTAATACAGATTTCCCACGCTGGCTTGGTATTAACTTGAAATCTGTAAATTATTGGTAAACTTTATTAGTGATTCTGTATCATAATTGGAAATACAAATACGAAATAATACTGAATACAATCATCATTTGCACCTACTGCTGAGTATGTCTACTCTTTTTAGATCCTTTGAGAGTCTAGTCTAGACACAGAACTAAATGTTGTTCATACATAATTAACAACATATTTCTGCTAGGTATTGTTTATGTTATTTATGTTTTAAGTTTTTTTAATGATCCTCCAAATGAATATAATACAATAATATTTATTTAAAAAAAACACGTGTGCAAAATTAAAGCACTGACTTTACTTTTGTTTTAGATTAGTTCAAAAAACATACTAACATTATTTTTACCAGTGTCAATGGTTTTCTTCACAATAATAAAACTTCTAAAAATAACAATAGCATATTTTATAGGATTTCTAAAACTTACAATCATCTTCCTAATGCCTATTGGCCCCACATCCTGACAATATTTTTAAACATAATGTAAAAAAATGCTTTATGAAAAGGCATTTACTATAGTGTTAATGCTGAAATACTTTGGCCATATTGCTCGCAGAATTACCGCTTGTATCGAGTGACTGATTATAACAGGCAAAGTGGTATGCTATCTAGCATTAAGTTCGCCTGTGTACAGTAATTTTTAATTTTGTCCAATAAAGAATTTTCTATCTATCTATTTCTATCTTAGTGGAGGGCAAAAGACCTAGATGCCGAAGCCCTAAGCGTTGGTCGTACCAGATATCTGAGCGGCTGGAAATGCCGATGAATAAGGCGCTCCATCAGGCCACCGACCGGCGATCGCTCCAAATGGACAATATCTCTATATTGTCCACAGATTGGGAAAAGGTCACGAACCTTAACAATTAGGGACTGACTGTGGAGGAAGATACTATAATGTGAAGAATTACCTTTGTGACCATTTGGAGTACTCACTCTCATCATCTCATTCCGGCACCATCAACTGCTAACTATGCATTTTTATATAAACTCCATTAGCAGTCTTATAATATTTTGGAGGATCGTGGTAGTGCTCTCCCTGGGCAGCAACAATGCTTCCAGAAGCATCTAGTTTCAGACGAGCCTTGCACTTTGCCCATGTCTGTTTAGAAGAGCAGTAATACTTCCCAGTTATTTCAGAGTACGTGTAACCTCTCCACATCAGGAGATTTTTACCCTTAGCTGTCGGTATCAGGATATATTCTGTAATTTTAACCATTTATATTATAATGTATTTGATTTCCCTATGTTAATACAGTTAAAACTATTTAGCTATCGGTTATTCAGAGATTCGGTTTCGAAACGTTGACAAGTAAAGTCTAGATACCATATACCTAGCATGTCTCAGCGATAGTCATTTTAAAGCTTAGCTAGATGCAGACAAGGATACACATAAGACGTACACTGCTCGCTCTAGCTAAACTTTATCTAGCTGGCTAGTTGTCAATAAAACTGAAGAGATGGTTTATAAAGTTGTTTGAATTCAACTTCCTCGGTCCTCCTGCACTGGTGTTTCTTTCAAGTATTGGCTTGAATTTTTTCACAGCATAATGATGAATTAGTTCTAACCCAAAACTAAGTAAATCTTGTACTCGGGGAAACAGAAACTAACCTACTTACATTATAATACCCAGTCTCAGCTGTTCCAGACAAGGAACAAAACATCCACGTCTATCATACAAATGCATCTTTTCGATGGGGATCGAAACCTACGGCGGAAAGGTCAGGGCTGCTAACCACCAACTGATCAGAGCGGCCAGTCAAAAAAAACTCATTATTAAAAACAATAAATTTATTATTAATACTAAATTTAATTTTGTATTCATGAAGCATGTCAAAATGTTTAATAATAGGATGGTTCATCTCTCATCGAATGAAATTTTATTGCAAAGACACTCACAAAAGACGCCCACTATGTAAGAAAGAAAGAAAATGAAATGACATACATAGGTACATAGATGTAGACGTTCACCTAGGTTCATAGGTGTGTGTGATAACGATAGGTAAAAATATGCCAAATAGTAAATGACCACGTAGATATAAAAACGGACAAAAAACATAATAATTTGTTAAAGAGTGAAAATTAACTGAAATAACATATTTAAAATTCTCATAACATATTTAAAAATCTCGAGATAACCATCAAGCGATTATTATTAACCAAAATCACTTAATTATAATATAACTAGAGCTCAAAATCCATTAATGGGTTGGCTTTTTTTTCTATCTTTTTATACAATTCAACCATTTCACGCAAGATAGCATTGTACTGAATTTCGTTGAGAGTACCATCATCTAATTGTTCCTTTGCTTGTGACGAAAAATATACACTTGCATTGTTATGTTAACTTTTATTAATTGATATAATCAGTTTTATGATCGCGAAAGTTTAAAAAGTACTATTGATATAATCAAATTATTATTTCTATCCACCGACTTCCCGCGAACTAACTCTTATTAATAAAATATATTGATACTCCTACAAAAATTAAATATAGATAATTATAAGTTTAAAAAACTTGAGAAACCGACTTCATTGCCAAACGGCTAAACCGATTTTAATGAAATTTGTTTGGGACAATCTGGACGTAAGAATAACCTTCCAAATAAAAAAATAATTTTCTAAATCGGTTCATAAATGACGGAGGCAAGCAGTTACAAACATTAAAAAAAAAAAAAAATATGGCAACACTGATTTTAATAAAATTAAAATGGGACCAATCGGGAAGCAGTACCTTTTAGATAAAAAAATATTTTTTCAAATCGGCTCACAAATGACGAAGTTATGCCGTTATGCGGTAACAAACAAAAAAAAAACATAAAAAAAAAAAAATACAACCGAATTGAGAACCTTTTTCTTTTTGATTGGAAGTTGGTTAAAAAAAGACTCTACTCCCGACGGTCTATGCTACGGTACGCAACCGAGAATACAGAAAGAAAAAAAGAATTGAGAAAGATTGCGGAGGGCAGGGAACCCGATTCGAAACCTTGTTAAATTATTCATTTAGCTAGGCTCCGGTTTAATTTAGCAATTCCCGAATCAGCTAGCAGTAAACTGCGCCCATCGTAAGAACTAGCCTCGGGCAAACCTAAAAACTTTGCGATTTGTTTTGGAATGGCTCCAAACTTGTTAATACCAATGGGTTGTATTGTACATTTACCTTTTTGAAAGTTTAGGAAAAAGCGGTCATGTTGTACTTTTTTTGGACGGAGATCTTGATATTTTTTTACGATTTCATAAAACGGGCCATAGATTGTAAAAGATCGTGATATCTTCTTGTTAGTATTGGCAACTTTTACGAGAATCATTTCACCGTGGGTTTCTACATCTTTTGTTTTAATAGAATGGAGCTGTCGAAGTTTACACGCACCAGTAACCCCGAATATTAACGCAACCTGCAATAAGATAGAGAAGTTAGTTTTGAGAACTTAAGCTACATTTCGATTTATAAAGTTCAACTGACCTTTGTGGCTAGGAAATGTTTATCTGGAGCTTCTTTTAAAAACTTTTCAATGTCTGCTCGTGACAATGCTTTAGATTTACGACTGGTAAATCCTTCCGAGCGTCTTCTTAGAAATGCCAAAAGATTACTGTAGGTTTTCAAATCAATATCATTATTTGTCATAACAGTGGATTTTAACATGAAATAGATACACCAAAGCGTGCTGGGCTTGTAACTGTTATCCAGTTCTTTGAAGTAATCCAAAAATACTGTCTCGGAAAATGACCGGGCATTTTTACTTTTTTTCCACTTCATGAATTCTTTGTAGGCCACTTGGTATTTCAATATAGAATTTGGTCGCAACTGGCTATCAATCTCGTTTTCGGCCTCGGTTTTTTTTGGCATCGGGGTCATATCTACGTATTCGGTCACTCTCAAATGGTCTGAAAATAATGATTTCATTAGCGAATTTTTTTTCACCTTTGTAATACCTACCTTAAAAACATGCTTCTTGCTCACTCGCTCTTCGACGGGTAACATGCTTGAACTCAGGTTTTAAATTTTTATTTTTATATAAAAAAAGAAATAAAAAATTCTGTTGAATTATGTAGGTAGGCACGGCACACCTATTGATGATGTGCTCTCTGACTTTTTATTTTTTATATTCTTTGACATTTTGTAATGCTGTTCTTTTTATGTTTCTTTTTTTGTTTGTTATGTTCTTTTTATGTTTTGTCCTTGTTTATTATAAATGGTTTTATTTTTAATTTTATTTAATAATTTATAAGTTTTCATGACAATTCCTTGTAAATCTCAATATTGCATGCCTAGACATAAGCAAAATACATTGTACATTACCTATTATAATGTATCATCTTTTCGACATGTATTTCAAGCAATAAAATTAATCTGAATCTGAACCTATATTTTATTTTCTTAAGCCTCAGCTAACTGAACAAATAACTACTTAATTAAAAAAGTACGATGACAATCTGTTCGCGCGCCTGTATACAGGGTTATTCATAACTAGCTGCAAATACTCAGGAATTAGGTTCAACAAATAAAATAAAAAATATATATGTAATTATTTTTTTTTAATTTTGATTTAAGTTTTTGTATCTAAATTTTATTTTTATTAATTTTTTTACGGCTATTGCATAATGATTGCCATGGAGAACAGGACGATGACCCACCCAGGCGGTGACTGAACGCAGAGTGTCGCTCACGGCGCGCGGGCGCGGATCAAAGGTCAAAATAGGTCAGGCGCCAATGATTCCAAAGGATATTCTTTGTCGATTTTCTCGGGATTTTCATAACAAAAATTTAAAAAAATCATTTCATAAATATTTTTTATTTTATTTGTTGAACCTAATTCCTGAGTATTTGCAGCTAATTATGAATAACCCTGTATTAAGTGCTGTAGGCTAGTTCTATGTAGGATAGAGGAACCACTTAAAACACTGCAAACTTTAAACTTATATGTACCTATATCTATATTAAAAATGTACGAACAAGACAAGGTTGTAAATTGCATGTGTGGCTCATGATTATTACAATAGATAGATAGATAGATATATAACTCTTTATTGTTCACCACACAGTAACATAATACAGGATTCATGAAGATTTTTACAATGATGACAGGTTAACGTCTATGAATGTCGTTTTACAAAATAATTATTATCTGTGTTGGGATGCTAACACATTCCATTTTGACAGTGATTTCTAATACAATTAAACTTTGCACAGCTATATAAATGCGAAAAATATTTTAAGTATCGTCCAAATCGGTCCAGCCGTTTAATTAAGTTTTAACTCTGCTTTCGCATTTATTTCACATAGCTTGCGGGTTTTTTTGAACCATATCCAAGAAGGATAGAATTTAAATATGATTCAGTTTTAGCAAGCGCGGAATTTTATTTATCTTAGAAAGCTTCACATAATTGCCATACTTACATTAAAATACCTTGTCCCAGCTGTTCCAGTCATGGAACATAACATCCACGTTTATCATACAAATGTCTATTCGATGGGGATCGAGACCTACTGCGGAAAGGTTGGGGCTGCTAACTACCAACTGACCAGAGTGGCCAGTCAAAAACAACTCTTTATAAAAAAACAATAACTTTATTTCTTAAAACTAAATTTAATTTTGTATTTATTTTAATTTTGTATTCATTAAGCCGATATATTTAATAAATTATAGTTTAAAAAACTAAAAAAAACGCTTTTATAACTAATTGAACTAAAAAGTTAAAAATAAAACTGTAATAATCAATTGAAAAATTTATATTATTGTACAAAAATTGTGGGGTGCTTTTTATAATAACTTCAGATATAATAAACTAATCAAAATCAAGCCCCCCACGCTTTTTGTACAATAATTTAAATTTTTCAATTGATTATTACAGTTTTATTTTTAACTTTTTAGTTCAATTAGTTATAAAAGCGTTTTTTTTTAGTTTTTTAAACTATAATTTATTTTTTACTTTTTAGTTTTTTTTTTTCATATTATTGCATTGTCATCGACCTTTGACAGGTGTGCAAAGTTTGAATCAAATCTGATCGTTCAAAGTAGGTTTTTTTTTTATTTTTTCAATTTTTTTTCATTTTTTTAAATCTTTTTTTCATATTATTGCATTGTCATCGACCTTTGACAGGTGTGCAAAGTTTGAATCAAATCTGATCGTTCAAAGTAGGTTTTTTTTTATTTTTTCAATTTTTTTTCATTTTTTTTTATTTTTTTTTCATATTATTGCATTGTCATCGACCTTTGACAGGTGTGCAAAGTTTGAATCAAATCTGATCGTTCAAAGTAGGACAAAATCGAGCTCAAAGGGGTCGGTTACATACATACATACATACATACATACAGGTGAAGCTAATAAAAGCGTTATAAAAATAGGATGGTTCATCTCTCATAGAATTATCTTTTTTTACACTCACAAAAGACGCCCACTATGTAAGAAAGAAAGAAAAGAAAGAAAATAGATTTATTTGACATACATAGGTACATAGGTGTGGACGTTCACAACAGAAGATAAAACTAGCGGTAGATAAAAATATGCCAAATGGCCACGGAAATATAAAATCGGACAAGAAACATTATAATTTGTTAAAGAGTTGAAGAGTTTTCAATATTTGAGGTTTTTTTTAATATTTGAGTTCGAGAGTTTGTTGAAGAGTTGTCATTATTTCCGGAGCATTACAACCTTGGAATTTTCAAGTCAAGAGTGAACAAGTGGATTATAGCTAAGCGTGCTCCACCTTTCACCAGGCTACATTTTCACTTTCCATCAGGTGTGATGGCGGTCAAACGTTGAGCTATTCATAATTTAAAAAAAAGGAGTGAAAACTAATTGAATTAGATGTTTAAGGTTGTTCGATTCCGATACAAACTGAATTTACACAACTATGGGCAAACAAAGAATAAATGTACACTGCCGGCCAGTTATATAAAGTTGGAGAAAACTGTAGGATAACAGAAATATTAATAAAAAACCAAAAAAGTAATTTTTTCGTCATTCTTTTTCTGAAGCCCCGACTGCCATGACCAACGGCTGACACTCCAACTTTATATAACTGGCCGGTAATAAGGACCACTGTAAAAGCCTATTACAGCTATTTCAGTGTACATTAATACTTTATTCGCCCATAGTTGTGTAAATTAAGTTTGTATGGAAATCGTACCCCCAGATAACCATCAAGCGATTATTATTGACTGAGTCTATTAATACCGGTACTGTACGAACAAATTATAATTATTAATACGGTTACCGTACGAACAATTTATAATTATTAATACGGTTACCGTACGAACAATTTATAATTATTAATACGGTTACCGTACGAATAATTTATAATTATTAATACGGGTACTGGACAAACAATTTATTATTATTCGTACATAAGTCGGACGAATAATTTTATTATATCAATTAGATAGAAAAAAAATTTTATTAGTTTTTTTTTTAATTTTTTTTTTACTTCTATCGTGATTGTGGCTCATGTTAATTGATTTGATGATAAGATAGTGGCCAGTATCATCCACTCCTACGCTGAAAGTTGCTGGACAGTTTTTCTGAAACGAGAACGCTTTTCTTGCTCCTTTCGACGTAGATACAAAATTTTTCCCTCCATGAATACAATCGTATCGGATGCTGTAATATATCAGGGACGCTTCAACATGCCTCTTGATTCCTTTTGTGCGACATCGTTCAATTGTCATAGCATCTCGACGATAAAAAAACGCGTACTCTTTTTCTTCGAAATCTTTCACTTTCTTCTCTAACTTTTCAAAAGAATCAAATTTGTCACCTTCCTTCAATAAATTTTCATCCATGTCTTTATCATTTTCATCAGCAGCTTCATCCGAATTGTCAACAACGGAGAAGACGAGAATGTCTTCTCCGTTTTGGTCTTCCTCTTTGCCTTCATCGTTTTCATATTCTTCTTCGGAATCTGAATCATCAATATTAAAATTAAAAAACAATTCTATGTTAAGAAATAAATATATATTTTTTATTAATTTAATAATTACCCCTTTTCTAAGATATTTTATACAAGCTAAATAAATTCAAATTTAATTATTTTATTATAAATACTTTATGACAGAATGACAGAAATATAAACAAATGAAACTTTTTTATAATTAAAAAAGAAAAAGAATTAATAATAGCTTACCTTTACCATTGAAATTTATTTCATTGATTTATTTTAAAATAATTTACAATATTTATTATTAAAATAAAAATTGAGTATTTAAATTATGATTACCACCTTGTGTTCACCAACCAAAATACACATTCCACCAATCACATCATAATTCCATATGGTGCGTTCCACTAAGAACATACAACAATCATACTCACGTTTATAGAATAAATTTATAAGTAAAAAAAAAATCCTTAGTTATGAATTTAATAATAAAAAAATAATAATATCCGTATGAATATACTCATCCCAATTCATGTACGAATAAGAATAATTTATTCATCCAGCACCCGTACAAACGGTCACTGTCATTATTATTAACCAAAATCACAAAATTATAAAATAACTAAAGCTCGAAATCCATTAATGGTTTGGCTTTATTTTCTATCTTTTTATACAATTCAACCATTTGACGCAAGATAGCATTGTACTGAGTTTCGTTGAGTGTACCATCATCAAATTGCTCCTTTGCTTGTGAAATAATGATGGATATGGGTTTTTTGTAATCAGCCTCGTTGAGCTCTTCACTACTATCGTCGCTGATTTCAATAAGTTTATGTTTTACCACTATTTCTTCGACTTCCTCGTCGTTATTATCTAGAACAGTCGGGAAATAAAGATTAGGTATTAAATAATTTAAATATGGGTGCTTTAATAGAACACTACAAGTAAAATTATCAATGCACACGCGTTTCGTACGACGTTTTTCAACTCACTTGCGAGGAAAAAAATACACTTGCATTGTTATGTTAACCTTTATTAATTGATATAATCAGTTTTATGATCGAGAAAGTTTAAAAAGTACCATTGATATAATCAAATTATTATTTCTATCCACCGACTTCCCGCGAACTAACTCTTATTAATAAAATATATTTATACTCCTACAAAAATTAAATAAAGAAAGGAGACTCTACTCTACTCCCGACGTCTTTGCTACGGTACGCAAACGAGAAGACAGAAAGAAAAAAATAATTGAGAAAGATTGCGGAGGGCAGGGAACCGAATTCGAAACCTTGCTAAATTATTCATTTAGCAAGGCTCTGGTTTAATTTAGCAATTCCCGAATCAGCCAGCAGTAACTCCACAGTTTTTTTTAAACTGTGCCCATTGTAAGAACCAGCCTCGGGCAAACCTAAAAACTTTGCGATTTGTTTTGGAATGGCTCCAAACTTGTTAATACCAATGGGTTGTATTGTACATTTACCTCTTTGAAAGTTTAGGAAAAAGCGATCATGTTGTAATTTTTTTGGACGGAGATCTTGATATTTTTTTACTATTTCATAACACGGGCCATATATTGTAAAAGATTGTGAGATCTTTTTGTTAGTATTGGCAACTTTTACGAGAAGAATTTCACCGTGGGTTTCTAAATCCTTTGTTTTAATATTATTGAGATCTCGAAGTTTACACGCACCAGTAACTCCAAATATTAACGCAACCTGCAATAAGATAGAGTAGTTAGTTTTGAGAACTTAAGCTACATTTCGATTTATAAAGTTCAACTGACCTTTGTGGCTAGGAAATGTTTATCTGGAGCTTCTTTTAAAAACTTTTCAATGTCTGCTCGTGACAATGCTTTAGATTTACGACTGGTATATCCTTCTGAGCGTCTCTTCAGAAATGCCAAAAGATTACTGTAGGCTTTCAAATCAACATCATTATTTGTCATAACAGTGGATTTTAACATGGAAAAGATACACCAAAGCGAGCTGGGCTTGTAATTGTTAGCCAGTTCATTGAAGTAATCCAAAAATACTGACTCGGAAAATGACTGGGCATTTTTACTTTTTTTCCACTTCATGAATTCATTGTAGGCCACTTGGTATTTCAATATAGAATTTGGTTGCAACTGGCTATCACTCTCGTTTTGGGCCTCGGTTTTTATTGGCATCGGGGTCATATCTACGTATTCGGTCACTCTCAAATGGTCTGAAAATAATTATTGCATTAATGAATTTTTTTTTCACCTTCGTAAGTCCTTAAAAACATGCTTCTTGCTCACTCACTCTTCGATGGGTAACATGCTTGAACCCAGGCTTTAAAGTTTTATTTTTTACATAATAAAAGACCACACTGCGAGCACAGACCAAAGTTTATGACGTTAGCAAGAAATCTGCACAGCTCAAATGGGATTGGGCTGGCCACGTCTGCCGCATGTCTGACGATCTTTGGGCTAAAACCACAACTGATTGGGTGCCCAATGCAAGACGTCCACGCGGTAGACCACCACGGAGATGGCGCGACGAGCTAGATGTACATCTACCAGACTGGTCCAATCTAGCAATGGACCGAGAAAGCTGGAAAAAGGGTAGGGAGGCCTTTGCCCTGCAGTGGGACAAGATAGGCTGAAAATAAAATAAAATAATAATAATAAAAGAAATAAAATTTTCTGATATAATATGTAGGTAAGTACACCTATATTTTATTATCTTAAGCCCCAGCTAACCGAACAAATAACTACTTAATTAAAAAAGTACGATGACAATCTGTTCGCGCGCCTGTATAATAAAGGTGTTGTATGCTAGTTCTATGTAGAATAGAGGAACCACTTAAATCACTGCAAATTTTGAACTTATTTATCTATATGTATACCTATGTATTAAAAATGTACGAACAAGACAAGGTTGTAAATTGTAAGTGTGGCTCATGATTATTACAATGATGACAGTTTAACGTCTAATAGCCCCTTCCCACCGGTGTGTGATATCGCGCACGGAGGCGGATCAGCTCGCACGACACACCATGGGAACGGTCTCGTGCGCCGAGGTGCGCGGTAGCACAGGAGCAATTTCTGTGTGCATTGCCGTGCGTGGCCGTGCGCTGTGCGTGATGATCTGCAGAACCACGCACCGTAGGAAGGCAGCAAATGAATGTCGTTTTACAATAATAATTATTATCTGTGTTGGGATGCCAACACATTCCATTTTGACAGTTATTCCTAATACACTTAAACTTTGTACTGCTTGCTATACATATAAATGCAAAAAATATTTTAAGTATCGTCCATATCGGTCCAGCCGTTTATTTCCGTTTTAACTCTGCTTTCGCATTTATTTCACATCGCTTGCGGTTTTTTTTGTACCATATCCAAGAAGGATAGAATTTAAATATGATTCAGTTTTCGCAAGCGCGGAATTTTATTTATCTTTGAAAGCTTCACATACTTGCCATCAGGGGTTTTATAGTAATTCGGTGGTTCGTGATGATGCAAACCTTCTACCAGCACGATACGTCCGTCAATATCCAGTTTCAGTCGGGCTCTGCAATGTCGGCTCTTGGCAGAGGAGCAAATATACTTTCCGGTCACTTCGGAATACGTGTACCCTTTCCACATCAACAGATTACCGCCTCTCATTGTCGGTATGAGTTCATATTCATAATCTAAAAGTATTATATTGTTAATTCAATTATGCAATATTTTCCTGCAATCAGTTCCGTTTTACATACCAACTTGTAAATACTATTTCTATCCGGCCGGCGCCAACATGTATACAACGAAAGCGCACTCTAATTTAGCATGTAGCGAAATCTAGTTCTTTTCACGGTAAACTATTACCTATATTTTGTGCGTGGTTTGTGTTTACTTTTAGTCTAGATGTCACTCACTTGATCCAGGGAAATCCAACGACACCTCGTTTGGCAAAATCCTTCGAGCCGTTCAGGCTGCACCGCCGCACAAGGGAACGGACATAAACTTTGAAAACATCGCCCTCGTTTCTTTTTCTGGTCAGTCAGGTAAAAATTATGCAAAAAGTGGTAGAAGATATTTATTTTCTCTAAAAACAGAATTCACTACACATAATTATATTATACATTTTCAAAAGGTCAAACAGTAAAATGTAGTTCTTAAAAGTTATAAATGATCATTTTTATAGCTTATATGATGGCAATGATTTTTACAATATGTTTTTTGAGACGGTGTCAAAAAGGCGTAGTGAAATAAAACTTTTGTAGCACTTGGTAGTTCTTTTATATTTATTTTGCTGCTATTCCCTATACTTCAAAAACGTTCCAATCCACATGAAACTTCATATGGATCGGAACGTTAAACAACGTCCAATTAGATGTTCTAAGTTTGATTTTAAAAGTAAGACACACTCATATACAATTATATATATTACTAGTTGCCACCCGCGGTTTCGCTGGACTCGTTCCCGTTACTTTTTTCGGGATTGTCGGTTCAGCTGTTTTTGAGTTATAAATAGTGTAACTAACACGACTTTATTTTATGAACTATTCGACGACGGACAAAATATGTGAGGTTCACCGCAGTTTAATATACACCCCGTTTTGCACAATATACCTTGGCGGTTCATGAGTATGCCATGATTCGATTACCTTTACTCCACCAGCCTCCAGCTTGATCCGCGCTGAACAGCGACTTTTTTTTCGCGAGGAACAATAGTATACTCCGGTAGTCTCCGAATACGTGTAATTCTTCCACATTACTAGGTTTTTGCCTTTTAGTGTAGGTATGAGCATATATTCTGTAAATATTTATTTTTAGTTATAACAAGTTCATTCAGCTTAAAGTTATTTCTTTTATATTCTACATTATTTCACTTTATTATTCTAGAAAGCTTAACCCTATATAAGTAAATGCATGAATAAACCAGGCACATATTCCTAATGGTTCTATATAGGTAAATATATACAAACACTATAGGTACTTGAATAAGTAAACGGTTCACTCTCTAAAAATTTAATTGACATAATGGCTGAAGGAGCAATTTTGTTACATACTATAGCAAATTTTTCGTTTATTGAAATAGCTGTAATAATGGTTTTTAGTCTAATGCAAGTATGATCTAAGAATTGATGAAATTTGTACAACAAACAAGTAGTTAGTTATGGCCTATATAAGAAGATGATTTAAACAGAGTCTGAGGTCAACAGGCACTTACGTTCGTAACTCGTAAGGCCTGTACGAAAGCGACAGGTACGACCACACTTCGTACAAGAAAATGGTGACGACCCTGCAGATGGAGGACAAGCAGAACGCTGATGTCTTAAGGTGCGCTTGTGAGACAACAAGTTAAGCCATGCTCGGTCATGGGCAATGACTCCATCGAGAAGAGTTCTTCTCCAACTGTCAACCCTAATGAAAATAGTAATTTCAAACCACCATTTTGTTCCATCTTTTAACTTCATATTGCTCGAAGGTTATTTTGTATGGTAGTATGGTATGCTTCGGCTGCTCCAAGCGTGATCCAAGCATTTGCGTTGAATTCTCCAGAAATAAAAGAATGTCCCGTTTATCTCTGAATAGGTGTGTTGCTGCTACAAAATCTGGTTTACCTTACTAGAGACCCGCCCCGACTTCGTTCGGGTGCAGTGCTGTTACTAAGTAGAGTACATAATGTCTTTATATAAACGTTCACGGCTTTTTTGTCATAAGACAATACAAAAATGTTTACTTTAGAGGTTACTCTTGAAAGAGCGACATAGGCCGGAACCGCCGCAACCGCTAGGTCCCATTCACCGGATTGGTTTAATTTTATTATTTTCGAATGACTCAATTGCAGGAAACTGTATCAGAACCCCGACAAGAGCCAAGCTCTTTTTAAGAAGGAACCCTAATGCATTTTCAAATATGTTCCATCCTTTAACTTGATATAGTTTGGAGGTTCATGTGTATGGTGTGTTTCGATTGCTTTTACTCTTCCTTGTTCAAGCTTGATTCGAGCTAAACATTTGCTTGATTTCTTTGAGGAACAATAATATGTTCCGTTTGTCTCAGAATAAGTGAAATTTTCCCACATAACTAGGTTTTTGCCTTTTTGAGTTGGTATGAGTTCATATTCTAGTCTTCTTGTTGCATCACCAGTTCTTGCAAAGTTTTGTGGTGAAATGAATTGAAGTACACCTGTTAAAATATACATAAATCAATACAAAACGAATACTGGCTTCTCAGCTCGGTTGGTAGTAGCTCTACCTTCTGAGCCGTAGGTCGTGGGTTCGATCCCCACCGCAAACAAATATTTGTGTGGTGAACGCAGATGTTTGTTCTCTGTCTGGGTGTTATATTGTACATTTAGTATGTATTTACAAAAAAAATGTAGATGTATAAGTATCATATCAGCTATCTGGTTCCCATTGTACAAGCTCCGCTAAGTTTGAGGCTAGATAGTGTTGTGTGAGTTGTCTATAATATTTATATATTATTATTATTTATACTAGTTGAGGATACGTACTAATGTATACAGGGTTATTCATTATTAGCTGCAAATACTCAGGAATTAGGTTCAACAAATAAAATAAAAAATATTTATGAAATGATTTTTTTTAAGTTTTGTTATGAAAATCCCGAGAAAATCGATAATGGAATCATTGGCGCCTGACCTATTTTGACCTTTAATCCGCGCCCGTGCGCCGTGAGTGACACTCTGCGTTCAGTCACCGCCTGGGTGGGTCATCGTCCTGTTCTCCGTGGCAATCATTATGCAATAACCGTAAAGAAATTAATAAAAATAAAATTTTGATACAAAAACTTGAAAAATTTTTTGATCAAATTTAAAAAAAATAATTTCATAAATATTTTTTATTCTATTTGTTGAACCTAATTCCTGAGTATTTGCAGTTAATAATGAATAACCCTGTATAAGCGCTAAATAAAATAAAGAATTAATACGGTACAAAATAGTATGTATAATACCTAATGAATAATATTATACATAGATAAATAAGTAAACGCTACGACTTCTTAAGTAGGTTATACAATTTATTTATTACACATCGAAAACAATACAAAAACACCTAATTAAAACTAAATGGCGTTAAAGTTCTAAACTTTCGTTTTCGTCAAGCTTATTAAGCAATGACTAGATTTGGAAAACAATAAATAAAAGCAGCCAAGTGCGAGTCGGACTCGCCCATGAAGGGTTCCGTAGCATCAAGTAACATAATATAAAGGTTCTTGTAGTTCGTCGAAAGGTAAATTGCAGTTTACGATTTATGACGTATAAAAAAAAAACTACTGGCTAGATCTCGTTCAAACCAAATATCGTTGAAAGTTTGCATAGTAATGTACAACATATATTTTTTTTAGTTTTATCTTTCTCTTATTTTAGAAGTTAGAGGGGGGGGGACCAATTTTTTTCCACTTTGGAAGTGTCTCTCGCGCAAACTATTCAGTTTAGAAAAAAACGATATTAGAAACCTCAACATCATTTTTGAAGACCTATTCATAGATACCCCACACGCATGGGTTCGATGAAAACCCCCAAAATTTATAGTTTTTTTTCTATTTTTGTGTAAAAATCTTAATTCGGTTCACAGAATACATCTACTCGTCAAGTTTCATCAGTCTAGCTCTTACGGTTTCGGAGAAAAATGGCTGTGACATACGGACGGACAGACAGACAGACAGACAGACAGACATGACGAATCTATAAGGGTTCCGTTTTTGCCATTTGGCTACGGAACCCTAAAAAGCACCTAATCATTACTACAAGATACTAAAGTTCTAAACTTTCGTTTTCGTCAAGCTTAAACAATGACTAATATTTTTATTTAAAGTCTACATACAAAAGCACCTAATTAATACTACAAAGTAGTAAACTTTCATTGTCTACAAGCTTAAACAATGACTAGATTTAGATTTAACAAAACTTAGGTTAGCACTAAACACTTAAGTATATTCTAAAAATTTTTTAATTTTAGGTAGCATATTTTTGGTGAAATAAATTTATGATTTATTTAAAGGCTACATACAAAAGCACCTAATTAATACTAAATGACAATAAAGTTCTAAACTTTCGTTTTCGCCAAGCTTAAACAATGACTAGATTTTTATTTAAAGTCTACATACAAAAGCACCTTAATAATACTACAAAGTATTAAACTTTCATTTTCTACAAGCTTAAACAATGACTAGATTGTTATTTAAAGTATACATACAAAAGAACCTAATTAATACTAAATAGCAATAAAATTCTAAACTTTCGTCAAGCTTAAACAATGACTAGATTTCGAAAACAATCAAAAATCAGCTAATTAATACTAAAAAGTACTAAACTTTTCTTTTCTACAAGCTTAAACAATGACTAGATTTTTTTTAAAGCCTTTAAACAAAAGCACCTTATTAATACTAAATAGCAATAAAGTTGTAAACTTTCATTTTTGTCCAAGCTTAAACAATGACTAGATTTCGAAAACAATTAAAAAACATCTAATTAATACTACAAAGTACTAAACTTTCATTTTCTATAAGCTTAAAAAATGAAAAGATTTTTATTTAAAGCCTACGCATATCTGTTTAATACGAATACTGAAAAAAAATCAGTAAATAAATTAGTGTGTTAATAAACTGTGCCCTTAACTGTGCGTTTTCACCAAAAACATTTACATTATAAGTGTCTCGCAACTTGTCAATGAAACCAATCACACAGTTTGTTTTGTTGGGCTGCGTTTCCATACTGAAACATTGACTGTAAATTCCATAAGATTTGCATGTTTCACATATTTCCCAACTCCCTACTTCAGAACAGGAGCCTAATTTTCGGGCCGACCGAGATTTTCAATGTCCCTTAAATACACATTGGCATTGCACAACCCCGCACTTTTTCAACGTTTTCCGTATATCGTAGCTGTCGAGGCTTCTACGATGAGGTCGTCGATGAAATTACTCGAGGAAATCATCCATTCTCTCTTCGAAAAGAAGCAATAAAATAAAATTGCAAAATGATCTCGGTCGGCCCGAGAATTAGGCTCCAGAAGTAGGAAGCTGTAGATGTTTGAGCAGTGGACTTGCACTCTTACTGCACTTTTATATATCTTCCATCTTTTAACTTCATATACCTCGGTGGTTCGTGTGTATGTTGAGTGTCGATTTCTATAACTCCGTCGGGATCAAGTTTGATCCGAGCCAAACATTTTTTATTTTTTCTTGAGGAGCAATAGTATAATCCTTTGGTCGCAGAATAAGTGTATTGCCGCCACATAACTAGGTTTTTGCCTTTTGGAGTGGGAAGAAGTAGATATTCTGCGGGTAAATATTAAAAGTCAAATTCTGTTTATAACAAATGAGCATGATATTCATTTTGAGAAAAATTGAGAATTATCATAAAATGTCATAATTGCGATGTACAATAATGAAAGCGACAACATTGATACTAAGAAAGCCGTTTAAAAATCTATTATCAGATTTATTAAAAGTCAATAATGGTTTGTAATTACAATTTATTGAACAGCTAAATACAGACTAAATTTTCATTGTTGATTGGTTTGACGTGACGTGTAGCTAAAATATACAATGCAAAAAATTCTAAGGATACCACATAGATAGTTAAACAACCTAAAAGAAATACAAAAGTATCTAGGTAGGTACGAGTATCCTTTGAAGAACAAACAAGTGCACTTAAATTATATTTGCGTCACAATAAAACATATCGACTTAATACTAAAACTGGCAAGAACAAAGATTTACCCAAGATCTAGGTAATATTGAACTTATTTTTTCTGATCAATGTCCCATCGTATGTTCTCACATAAACTGGTGGTTCGTGACAGTGTTTGGCTGATATTGGTATTACTCTACCATCAACAAACTTAATGCGTGCAGTGCACTTAGTTGTTCGCTTTGAGGAGCAGTAGTATAAATTTCCATAAACTTCTGAGAAAGTATAACCCCTCCACATTATGAGATGCCCTCCTTTTCCAGTAGGTATTAGATTAAATGCTGGAAAAAAAATCTAGTTATCATTTGCAGACGCCTATATTAAGAGTGAACAGGTGGATTATGGCTAAGCATGCTCCATTTTAGGCTGCATCCTCACTTTCCATCAGGTGTGATGGCAGCCAAATGCTTAGCTATCTAATATTAAAAAATATATATATAATTATTACAGTCTTTTTATTATTTGTATTAGGTACATCTTATTAACAGTCTTAGGCGCGATTTCACCAAACAAAGTCAAAAAAGCATATATCGTTCATAAATCACAAATAACGTATATTTATTGATTAAAGCGTTCTAGATATTACTTTATACTGTATTAGCAAAGTTTTGATTACCATTCCCAATAAATAGAGCTGATATTTCGGCGCCGACCAGCTACGCGCCGACCTTCTGCGAAGACGGTACGCGCGACAGGAAAATCAGGCTTGGATATGGTTTTCACGGCCGCCTCACCTCTTTATATTCTGTTGTCAAATTGACAAACGTCTATCCTTCTATCAAAGATATTCTAACGATAAACCAGAACGTCTACATATTTTGGCGGATCGTCGGTGGTTCATGACAATGATCTTCAGATATTGCGTCAACCCCGTTGGCTGTGAGCTTTATGCGTGCTGTGCACTTGTTAGATCTTTTGTAAGAGCAGTAGTACGTCCCGTATATGCTTCTGAATATGTGTAACCTCTAAAAAGAACCAGCGTTTTGCCGTTTTTGTTCGGTATTAATAGATATCCTGCAATTTAAAAACCTTCGTAGAATCTTCATAATAGCGAACCTTCTTTTTTCTTATCATCGTTAAACTATTTAAAAAACAGGTCCTTTGCATAAACTATATTTATTATTACACACAAGTATGGTAGACCTAAACGGGAACCTTAACTTAAAAACAAATCTAGCTTGCTAAATTATGAACGGGGTGAGCGGATTCTTCTTGACAAATTGTACCCTATTTAGATATTTTTTGGCAATTGGTAATACACCCTCACAGATCTACTCATAGGTCAGTTAAAATAACGCAATATATGAGATCAAAATACATAAGTTATAAAACCTACAATTTTACATATTTCCCATTAGGAGTCTTCATATATTTAGGCGGATCGTGCAAATGTTCATCTGCTATAACAATAAGATTTCCATTTTTTGACAGCTTTACTCGTGCAGTACATCTAATAGCCGTTTTGGAAGAGCAGTAATATGTACCACAAATTTCTGAATATGTATATCCTCTGAACATAACAAGATTTTTGCCTTTCTTCGTCGGGATAAGTTCATAGTCATAGTCTACAAAAATAACATTTCCTAGATTAGCAATTAGCACAACATAAATGTATTAATATATAAAAGACAGTGGCCTTGCGGTAACTAAAAAAGTCTAGACATAATTATTTTCTAGAAGAATAATATTTTCTATGTTAGCAATTGGCATAACATAATGTATCTTATGCCAATTGCTAACTATGTATTTATCAGACATCAAACACAAAAAATAAATGAGGTAGCAAAACAGGCCTAGGTAGACAACTAGTACGTAAGAAAAGACCTGATGGAGGTACCCTTATACACCCAATTATGACCAAACAACTTGTTTGTTTGATCACAGTAGTTTATCATCAAGGGTCAGTTTTAACATGACTATTAGTTAAAACCATGCATATTATTTTGGCAGCATATTTTTATTGATTGGGTAAGTTTTTTTATACTATTCTGTCAGAAAAAGTCGGAAATATGTGCATGCATTGAAAGAACAATTAGGAACCTAAAAACAATTAGGAAACTAACACAGGTACCGGATTACCAATATAATAACCGATTTTCCAAAGTTTGAATTAGGCCACGTTATTTTTTATCGTATATTTTTTTGTACGTGCTATTAATGTGTAGGTAATTAGGTACACTCAGAAAAAAATATTGTTGGTTCCAACAATAAAACTTTAACAGGGGAGAGCCCACCATGGTGTATAGTCCGTGCGTCAATGTTTTTATTGTCATGGATCAAGTTGTCAGTACAACAATATTTATATTGTCAAGAAGTAAAGTGAATTAATTGTCATTGCAACAATGTTTCTATTTTATCAATAAGGCGTGTTTTGATACTACAACAACGTATCTTTTGTCAGCGGAACTAATTTCGAAAACGAAGGACTAAAAATGTACAACTAGTAGGTACGAAAGACCCCAAGAGTGAGGGGTAAAAAAAAAAGATTTGATAAGACCGAAGTTGATCCGATGCATTCATCGGATCAACTCCAGTCATCTCAAATCTTCAACGGATTCATTAATCCGTTGAATACAATTTCCTAAAACCACTTCTACAATATAAGGAAACGCCGTGCGTTTTCGTCAGCGCGTTCTAGGATCGTTACAATTTTAGTCACGCCATCTAGTTCTAAATTTAGTAAGCAGCTTTTTTGTAAGTTTACTTTACTAACAATGTTCACATTGACACGCTTGCAACGTTCCATTGTCACCTCAGCGACATATTTATTGTATGACAAAAGGTAGTTGAATACTACGACTATAGTTATTTTGCTAGGTTGTTTTACAATGTTCACATTGATACACTAGCAACGTTCTATTGTCACCACAACGACTTACTTATTGCATGACAAAACGTAGTTGAACTTGACGCTTTAGTTATTTTGCTAAATTGATTTACAATGTTTACATTTACACATTTGCAACGATCCATTGTCATCACAGTAATATATTTGTTGTATAACACTGGCCCACTTCTACTCCAAATATTGCTATGCCCTAAACTTAAGGGCTTATGTATTCACCATTTTTAACTTTAAAGCTTCACCATGTAACATAATAATTGCAATAAAGAATATGAGTATGAGTTTGAGTATTCACATGCTCCGACTATAGGTCTTTTGTTAGATTTATTAAAAAAATTCACATTAACACACATGCCAGTTCCATTTTCACACCATTGTATGACAAAAAGTACTCAAATGCCACTACTATAGTTACTTTGACACGTTTTTTAACAATGTTCACATTGACACGCTAGCAACGTTCCATTTTCACTACAGCAACGTATCTATTGCATGTCAAAAGGTAGTTAAATGCTACGACTATAATTACTTTGTTAGATTTATTAACAATGTTCACATTGACACACCTAAAACGTTTTATTGTTGTATAATCAATTTTTTTATTAACTTTGATGTAAGGACAAAGCTAAATTGTTCCTTGCACATTAAACGAAGGAAAATCAGCGGACAATAAAAAAGTTGCTGAACCCAACAAAGCTCTTTCTGCTAAAATAACAGAGTATTTAGTTGCTCCGACAGGAAATTTCTGACAATGCATTTATTGTGATTTTGTTGACCCATTTTTTTCTGTGTGATATAGTACTTATTTTTCTTTGGCCAATAAACTTATAGTTAGACTTACTTATAAGTAAATGTGTTATGTCACAGCCAACTGACTTAATTCAACGTTCAAAGAACTGCCTCACCAGCCGTTTAATTAAATAGCGCGCTATTTATTTGTTTGCACATACATATAACAAATCATCAAGTTTTATTTACAGTTTCACGTAATGCCCATCAGCTGACTTCAAGTATTTTGGCGGTTGGTGTGAATGTTCATCTGCTACAACAATAAGACTGCCATCTTTTGTCAGCTTTACACGCGCAGTACATCCAATAGCAGTTTTCGAAGAGCAGTAATATAAACCATGAGATTCTGAATATGTATATCCTCTGAACATAACAAGGTTTTTGCCTTTCTTCGTCGGGATAAGGTCATAGTCATAATCTACAAAAATAAGATTTGCTATATTAGTTAGCAATTGGCATTCCATAAATGTATTAATAACAGACAGTAGTAGCCTTGAGGTACCTACGTGTTTAAGTCAGAAATAATGTATTAATTGGAGAACCCGACATAACGAGACTAACACAGGTACAAGATTTCTAATAGTTTTTAATGTTTGAAAGAAGCTACGTTATTTTTTAGAATCTTTTTTTGCACAAGTAAATGAAATGAATTATGTTGTAACCAATAAGCTTGATTCGAGCCGTTTAATTAAATGACGCGTTTTTTATTTATTCATACAGACAAAACACAAATCCTCAAGTTTTATTTACAGTTTCACGTAACGCCCATCAGCTGACTTCAAGTATTTTGGCGGTTGATGTGAATGTTCATCTGTGACAACAATAAGACTTCCATTTTTAGTCAGCTTTACACGCGCAGTACATCCAATCGCAGTTCTGGAAGAGCAGTAATATGTACCACAAATTTCTGAATATGTATATCCTCTGAACATAACAAGGTTTTTGCCTTTCTTCGTCGGGATAAGGTCATAGTCGTAGTCTACAAAAATAACATTTGCTATATTAGCGATTGGCATGACATCAATGTAGTTATAGGTTGAGGTAACAAAAGAGCCAGGACAGAGAATAACAAAACGGCCAGGAGGATGGAAGGCACTGTTTCAAAACAAGAAGAAACCTGACTTAGATAGATAGGTACCCTTTCTACAACGTGTATCAAAATATGTGTACTATCCTGAAGGGGGGTGAATTTCCACCCCCCGGGGAACAACTTTTGTTCAACGACTTTTCGAACTTCCATTGGTATCTCTGAAAAAAACGGCAACGAAGTTTCAACATGAACAGCTGACTTTATACAAAGTGACAACCCTAAACTCAGCTACAGAGGTAGTAGGTAGTAGTAGTAGACCTACAGAGGTAGTAGGTCAAGGGGTAGGTGAGTTACAAGGATAGGGTTGTCAATTTATTTAGGCATTATGAAATTAAATGTTTTTGTATGGGCAACTGAAAATAGGAATTTTTAATTTTCTCCCACCCACAACTGATCACCATTGTGGTCTGAAACCCCCCACCTTCGCATAGTACACATATTTAGATACACCTTGTATAGAGCCAAACTTATGGGAGCAGTGGGAGCACGCAAGCAAGTGTTTTGTCCACAAAAGTTTATCGTCATACATTGAGTTTTAATATTTTTTAGTTAAGTAAACCCATGATTGCTTTCGAAACATACTTTTATTAATGAAATATATTATGTTTATATGAACATATGTTTATAATTACCACAGAACATAGTGGAACGGCCATATGGCCGGAAAAGTGTCGACAAAACGCTTGAGCCGCCAAAATGCCAAAATGCTTGATATTAGCACATGCAATACAGTAGTTTTTTCGGGAGTCGTAGATATAACGAAAACTACCTTGTCCCGTAAAAATTACTTTCCGAGTAATAACAAGCGACAAGTTAATGCAAAGAAATGTTTTCTTTATATCCTCCGTCTTTCCTTTATCTTAGAATCCTATTTTAAGTTATTTCAGAAAAATTGCGAAAATGTAAAACTGGCGACAATGCCTACGATTTTCTTGCTTTTATACTGTATTATGTAGTAACTACACACTACACTTTCACGTAATTCCCATCAGCTGCCTTCAAGTATTTTGGTGGATCGTGTGAATGTTCAGCTGCAACTACTTTAATACTTCCATCGTCTGACAGCTTAATACGCGCAGTACATCCAACCGCAGTTTTGGAAGAACAGTAATATGTACCATGAGTTTCTGAATATGTATATCCTCTGAACATAACAAGATATTTGCCTCTCTTCGTCGGTATAAGGTCATAGTCTACAAGTAGATAATTTTAAGAAATCAGAATAATTTATTTAACTTTATTGTGTTGGGATATAGTACCTACCTAATTCATTTGAATTATAAAATGTTGAATGAAACTGCTATTATTGAAGGAATTTAGATTGCATTGAAGGATTTGATGGCTCCCTGATTTGTGCAGTTAATTTCTTAATTTACGATACTTAGTTGAAAAGTGTTTAGGTAATACGAAAAGGGTTGAACAACAAATATTGTATTTCCGACTCTGATCGAGAAAAAGTCACACAGTTTAAAGAGGGAAGTAGTTTACTTGTTGTTATGCCATGACTGACAGACGACGAGTTCGAAGCACTCCCGCCTTAAGGGCTTTTACAAACAATTGTCTTGCTTAAGGCCTGCGCACACCGATGGCGATTAGTGAAACGCTTTCAAATATCGCTGTCATATTTGATAGCGTTTTACTGATGACCTTCGTAGATCGTTTAGATGCGCGCAAGGCTTTAGACGTCCGGAACACTCATTTGCGAAGCACGGCTTGTGCAAGCCGTAACATGCTACTAAATGTGCATTTAGTAGCATGTTAGGTTAAGTAAGACTCACGACACGTTTAACAAGAGAGAGCATGTTCGTAAATAAATACTATTTCTATTAACATAGTTGGTTTGAAACATTAGTAGGGAATGTAAAATAACACTACGGCAACCAATTTTTTAGTTTTTATTTTTAGTTCAATGCTTATACATACTTATAGCCATTCATAAAACTACTTTCTCAAATAGGTATCTTAGACCTGTAACAAACTCTGATACATTCTAAAATTTAAGAGCTTAGCTCTTATCGGGGTTTCGATTGAGTATTTCTTACACGGCTTCTTTGACTTCCATAAACGAATAATAATATACACTTCTTATTGTTAATATTTTAAAATATTAGTTCTGGGTGTGTATAATGATAAGGAGGATATACAAAACAAACTCCCCCCTCTCTTGTTTATGTTCGATTCTGTCCATCTCAAGGTTGCCTGGTAGACATGGCTGTTAGCGATAAGGCCGCCTATTATTTTACTGTGAATGTTTATTTTTAAGCTAAATACTGTATTTCTATTATGTGTCATGGTAATCAATGAAGAGTTATCTATCTATCTATCTATACCCGAGAATTCTTCTTATTCCTTATCCCACTTTATGTGAAGTCGGCAAAACATTATCTTCCCCTACCATTCCCCTCTGTCAGCCATCATCTCTGCATTCACTTCTCTCTTATCCATGTCATCTTTCACACAGTTCGTCCATATTTTCTTTGGTCTACCTTTACTCACATATCCATCACATATCTATACCCCAGAATTAATATTTTAAATACTGACCATTAGACATCCTCTTATAATTGGGCGGACTATGTTCATGTTTATCTGCAATAACTTTGACTCCTCCATTTTTCAGCAGCTTAATTCGCGCGGTACATCCTAATCTAGATTTAGATGAACAGTAGAACATCCCATTGTTTTCAGAATACGTAAATCCTTTAAACAGTACGACATGCTTTCCTTTTGGTGTCGGGATCAGATGATATTCTAAAAATATTATTTTATTAACACGTATTTATATTTCATACAAAAAGTTTTAGGATGAATTCGCACTTCATTAAAAAATTACTACTATTACTATTACTACTAGCCTGTAGTGTCCCACTGTTGGGCAAAGGCCTCTCCCATTTACCCCAGTCACTACAATCTTCTGCTTTAAGTTGCCAGTCCCGTTCAAAAGCGTCCAGCTCGTCCCTCCATCTCATGCGAGGCCTGCTGCGACGCCCCGCCTCACTGTGTCAGGGCACCACTCGGTAGTGGTTTTGGTTTTGGCACACATTAATAAATAAAAGTACTTTTAAACTTTCGTGATCATAGCACATGTTGAATCTATTACACGAGTATGCACAGGTTTATTACGACAGGTAAATAAATAAAATAAGATATTAAAGCGATAAATACCCGTGTAATAAATTAAATAACTGAAGCCCATAAAAATTTCAACATGGAAGTTGTACGGGAATGTACGCGGGTGCAGAGTGGGGATGCTGACATATACGCTGGTTAAAGATAAAAGGGTTTATTCTGGAACTACTCTAAGATGATAATATGATTGCTGCTAATGGGTGCGGACCGATCGCCGTCCAAAAGTGCACTGACAGGTAAACCGCACGGGCTACCTACCTCGTGCGACCTACTTAGGTCAAAACAACTACGCTAAGCTATAGTGTTTAATATGTATTGAACAGAAGTACTGATTCTAAGTTCGGTTTTGAGTTTCAGTTTCAAGTATGGGGACCTCCCAGTTTTTTTGTTTTTTTTTCTACTTTTGTGTAAAAATCTTAATGCGATTCACAGAATACATCTACTCGCCAAGTTTCATCAGTCTAGCTCTTATAGTTTCGGAGAAAAATGGCTGTGACATACGGACGGACAGACAGACAGACATGACGAATCTATAAGGGTTCCGTTTTTGCCATTTGGCTACGGAACCCTAAAAACCTGCAGAAGGTAGAAATGTTATGCCAGTCGATTATATACAGGGTGTAATAAGACTACTCCGTATATATTTAGGCGGAAAATGTTCATGCTTCTCTTCAATAATTTTGACTCTTCCATTTCGCAACAGTTTTATACTCGCCGTACACCCAATTCTCGTCTTAGATGAACAGTAGTACATCCCATGGTTTTCAGAGTATGTATAACCTCTAAACATCACTAGATTGTTTCCCCGTCGTGTAGGATTCAGGTAATAGTCTAAAAATCATTTACACAGTTATTTTTCATGCATATTTATAAACACACACCCATACCTACTTGCATCATGGACTATACTTACTTAACTCTCCTAAGTTACCTTTACGACTTCTCTTCTTCCTGACGTGTCACTAGCTCATTCGAACCAGTATCATCATCATCATCATCCACAGCCCAACTTCACCCACTGCTGGGTAGCCTCTCTCTGTATGTGCCACTGTTGCCGGTCTTGTGCCAATCTCATCCAGGTCTTGCCTGCGATGTTAACCACATCGTCTGCCCATCTTGCCGCAGGGCGACCAACGCTTCTATAGCCAGTTCTTGGACGCCATTCAGTCATCGCCTTACTCCACCTGTCATCACCTCGCCTTGCCAGGTGTCCTGCCCAGCTCCATTTTAGTTCCGTTATGCGATTCCCAACATCTTTGACCTTTGTTCGAGCCAGTATGGTGAGAGGATTTTCATTGTGCCTAGAAGATGCTCGTTTTGTGCACTCGACACCATGTTTTCAAACTTCTTTTCTTTAGTGTAACAAACATTGCAACATCTAACGGAGAATATTACGATTTAATGGCTGTAGTTTGTTTAAAACTCAAGAAAGGAAAAGATGAATATGATGTAAGAAATGATGGATGAACAGTGTGAAAGAGTGACTGATAGAAGAGAATGGAAGAGAATATGTTGGGCCAACCCCACATAAAGTGGTATAAGGGCAGGAAGAAGAAGAAGCGTTTGCACTAACCAGGCTTGTTGCCTCGCCGAGCGCTGAGTGGAACGTGTCACATTATCTAAAGGCCTTAATGTAGAACAACAAACAAATAAAAAAATAATTGTTGTTTATTTGTATTTAAAAATATAGCGAACATAAAATATTTAACTTATAAGGTAAGAAAATCAAAACTGATTCTGAACAGTTGTTTTTTTTTTGTGACATTCACACAGCACTATCTAACCGCAAACTAAGCATAGCTAGTTTTTTTTTCTGGGTGAAACACTGAATACGCAGGTCTGACTGGCAATCTGCCTGTTTTCACGTTAATCTTATACTATTAAACTTTGATAAACTTTCCAATATATGTTTTTACATATTTACAAGGAGCATGCGAATGCTTTGCGACAATCGGTTGAACTTTTCCATTGCTGATGATGGATGAGTCGCAGTAGTAACGTTCCTCTTATTTTGAGAATATGTATAATGATCACACCATATTATTTCGAAAATATGTGTCAAGTGCACGAAAGGAGCCTCTTCGAGTCGCACTTAAAATCCTTTCACCACACTTGGTTCGAAAGAATCAGTGACACGATAAGAAGAAGACCATATTATTTACCCCTTCCAAACGGTATTAATTCGCGTAGAAATTCGCATTTGGTATATTTTTCACAGCTTTGTAGCTGTGAAAAGCGGAAAGCGGAGGCCGCACTAGAAAGACTTAAAGCGCTTGCCCCTGCGAACGGCCTTGCGTGTTTTCAGTTTTAGCTTGATCGAGCGATGCGCCACCGCGTCTCTTTCCCACGGGGTTTTATTTTCAAAAGCAGCGCCAAAGATTAAGAATTTCAATCAGACTGCAGAAAGAACATGAGAGCACCAGTCCAGGAGAGACACTGCATCAGAACCCCGACAAAAGCTGCACTCTTAAAAGACATGATTGTGAATAATCATACGAAAGTTTCGTCCGACCAACATTGATTGTTTCTGTGGTACAAAACGCGAGTCCGACTCTGCCTGTTTTCACCAAAATAGTAAATAATTAAACCTTTACATACTCCCCATTGAATGTTTTGATATATTTCGGAGGATCATGCGAATGTTTATCATTAATCGGTTGAACTTTTCCATTGCTGATCTTGATTCGTGCTTGACATCCGGTTGTCTGCTTAGACGAGCAGTAGAACGTTTCTCTTTTTTGAGAATATGTATATTGATTCCACATCACGATGTATTTACCTCTTCCAGATGGTATTAATTGATATTCTAAAAAAAAAATATTGTAATAATAATAACCGCAAAAAAATATTAGCTCTTACCAAACTACTAAGTAATTTATTTTTATCAAAGATAGCCAAGCATTTGGCTATCTGTGATCTTCACCTGTATGTAAGTTTGTATGTAACCGACCCCTTTGAGCTCGATTTTGTCCTACTTTGAACGATCAGGGCTCGAACACACCTAGTTCGCTGGCGGTAGCGATCAGTGAAACGCTGTCAAATATTCGCTGTCAAATCTCAAATCTGACAGCGATATTTGACAGCGTTTCACTGATCGCTACCGCCAGCGAACTAGGTGTGTTCGGGCCATCAGGGACGTTATTCGCTATGACATTGGAGATTCCGTGCCCAAAACGTGTGACGTCACAACGTGATTTAAACACCAACGCGATTCTTACCGTGCCTTGGTGTGGAATCGAAAAATGGTATTCTCTAGGCCGCAAGACTAGTTGTCTATGCCCCACGTTTTATTTCACATGATGCGTTCAAACTCTTGCGTCTGATCCACTCGGAAAATTATCGGTTTTTAAATAAATTTGCAGGATAAGTTTTTGTTTCCATATTTTCAACTCAAATAATAAATATTTTGAATTATAAGCATGCTAATCCATCTATTGTTGAGCTTACAATATTTTAAAGCGATTTGAAAATTTAGAACCAAACATATTGATAACCATTCCAGTCACCTTTGACTAGTTTCGGAACGTATGTTTTGATTGCGTGAAATTATTTACCAATGTATGTCCTTCATCCAAATAAACCACGATCTACACTTTGAAAAGGCAAAAAAATAAAGTGGATGTTATTCTGCGAAGATAAAATGGATATTATACTGCGGTCCTACAAGGCTACCAAAGAATTATGTATATTCTTTCCTCCTTGAGATCTTTGCAAGCAGGATACAATGACTCCTCAAAGGTTTACCAGCATAACACCAAGTAAGTGCATCGATAAAATAAGAATACTACGGTACTAGAAGCAGTGGTAGTAGGTACCTAGATGCCTGCCTTCAGCAGTGGAGTGGACCATTTCAGGCTGCTGAGGTGAAGTGGATGAATGTACCTACCTAATACTTGACTGGCTCAGTTGGTAGTAGCTCTGCCTTCTGCGCCGTAGGTCGTGGGTTCGATACCTACCGAGAACAAATATAATTTGTGTGGTGACCACATAATATGTTTGTTCTCTGTCTGGGTCTTATGTTCTAAGTATGTATTTACAAAAAAATATACTAGGTATTAATATCAGCTATCTAGTTCCCATAGTACAAGCTCTGCTTAGTATGGGGCTAGATAGTGTTGAGTAGATTGTCTACAATATTTAAAGGTTGATATTGATTTCAGGACTTCATACGTCCAATAATGAGGTCCCGAAGGAGTAAATGGACGTATGATTGTACAATCTGGTACCCTAGAGATGGAAAACGCAACAGAGGGCGGCAGTTGAAGCGTTGGGAGGATGAGCTCCCTAAGGAGTGGCGCAGAGCATGTCTGGACCGAGCCAAGTGGCAAACCCTGGAGGAGGCCTTTGTCGAAGGACAACCCGACCGACCTATGTAGTATCGCCACGTCGGTGTCATACATAATAGAAACTTTTGCTTAGTTAGTATATTTAGTAAGTAGGATTAGTATAAGTTAGGTTAAGCAAAACTGTTTTGGTCCGAGAAATAAAGGCTTATTTTTATTTTATTTATTGATTTCAGGTAAAGTCGCTGTGAAGAGGAAGTTGTAAATGCCCTCAATGAGCTGCTTCCAATCTATGTGAAATTTCCTACCACCGAACAAGAAAGGATGTAATCAAACAAGTGTATAATTTAATTCTGCTAAGTATTTGTTTGAAATCTCCATACAATCCTGTAAAAAAAAATGGTTTCAATATTATAAAAGCTAAGCCACACTACTTTCATTGTTTTTCTTTATTTTATACCATGTAGATAATTGTATGATACTTTGTTGATACAATGCTATACAACTTTCAAACATAACCTCAAAACATGCTCAAGAGAAACGAGCCATACTAACTTTATCAGGAACACGCTAATCTGTGGCGTATCGCGCAAGAATCGAGCGCGTTCATTTGACAGATCTAACCGTGCCCAAATCGTACCGTGCCGCGCTATGGAATGACAACTTTGGCATAGGGAATACGATTTTAAGCGATTCCACGCCGATGTCTTAACGTGTTCACGTAACACGCGTGGTTTGGCAATAGCGAATAACAGCCCAGATTTGATTCAAACTTTGCACACCTGTCAAAGGTCGATGACAATGCAATAATATGAAAAAATAAATAATAAAAAAAAAACCTACTTTGAACGATCAGATTTGATTCAAACTTTGCACACCTGTCAAAGGTCGATGACAATGCAATAATATGAAAAAATAAATAATAAAAAAAAAACCTACTTTGAACGATCAGATTTGATTCAAACTTTGCACGCACCTGTCAAAGGTCGATGAAAATGCAATAATATGAAAAAAAAAAAAAAATATAGTTTAAAAAACTAAAAAAAAACGCTTTTATAACTAATTGAACTAAAAAGTTAAAAATAAAACTGTAATAATCAATTGAAAAATTTTTATTATTGTACAAAAAGCGTGGGGGGCTTGATTTTGATTCTTGTAAATATTTTATCAATAGTTAGGTAATAGTTAGTTTATAGTTATATCTGAAGTTATTATAAAAAGCACCCCACGCTTTTTTGTACAATAATATAAATTTTTCAATTGATTATTAGTTTTATTTTTACTTTTTAGTTCAATTAGTTATAAAAGCGTTATTTTTTTTGTTTTTCAAACTATAATTTATTCTTCCATTCTCTCCTATCATTCACATCTGAGTGCTCACTCCTTTCTTGGACATAATTATAATCTCTCACACAATCCATTCATCTATTTTTAGGCCTGCTACTTTTATAGATATTCATGCCTTACATTCATTTCGTCAAACAAATACTTAAACTGTTATTTGTAGAACAGATCTAAAAAACTTTCTTGATCTTATCTGAAGATAATCGAATAGTAGGAAGTAAAGGACGACTCATTTGTTAAATATGTAGTCGTTCTAACTTAATAAAAAAACCTTTTGAAATGAATTGAAATTTATGGGTAAGTAGCAAACTTTACAGTAACATTATAATGCAAAATTTAAATAATGTCTCAAGATGTCGTAATTTCTCGATTGTGGTAATGTAATCGTATTACTGGGGATGTAAGAGAGCGCCACACTGGCAAAATTCGAGTACCCACCCCTAAACAGGATCGTTTTCGCCAGGACGAAACCCAATATCACAGCAAAGCAGCTAGTGCAAGGGCTTCAGTCAGACCATCAGCTGTCAGATAGTGACCACACCGTCAGAAGAAGGCTGCATGAAGTTGATCTTCATTCTCGTAGGCCACTTCGTGCGCCAGCTCTACGAGGAGCCAATCGCGGAACGTGACTTCTTTGGGCTCAGGAACATTTGTTATGGAACAAGGGCCAATGGACAATGGTTCTCTTTAATGATGATTCTCGGTTTGGATTCCACCCCGATTCACGAAGAACTCGTGTTTGCAGAGTCCCAGGCAGACAAAATCACCTCCAGCATCCACAAGAGGACCATTCGTACCGAGGTGGGAAAATCATGGTTTGGGCGGAAAATCGTATTGGCGCGCGAAACGAGCTCATTTGGATAAGAAGTAGCATGACTGCACTAAAATACCGGAACGAGGTCGTAGAACCTGTGATCATCCCTCATAGAATTCAAATTGGCCAGGACTTTCAGCTGTTTCATGATAATTCCCCTCCACACACGGCGCTATTGGTGTCAGCTGCCCTTCAGGAACATGATTTCGTGGTTTTGGACTGGCCTGCACAGTCACCCGACTTAAACCCAATTGAACACGCTTCGGCTATGTTGCAGCGAAGGGCTTCCAGCAATTTGCCGTCAAGTTTGACCACAGAAGACCAACTTTTTTGCCATTTAAAAAGATCATGGGATCGCATACCCAAGCGAGACTTTGACACCCTAATTTTAAGTTTGAATAACCGGTGCAGATGTGTTATCAACGTCAGGGGAAGCAACAACGATTATTAAATTGTAAAAAAATCGGTTGTCTGTAAAGTCGGTTTACTGACGATAGTTGAACGTGATAACGTCATAAGAAAATACTGATGGAATGGTTGCATTTTTCAAAAGAAAATTTTAGTTTTACTGAATTGAATTGAATGTGAATGAAACTGAATGATACTGAATGAAACTGAATGAAACTGAATGAAACTGAATGAAACTGAATGAAACTGAATGGAACTGAATGAAAATCCGGACCCGGACCCGGACCCAGACTGAACCCTTACCCTTACCCTCATTTACCTTTACCCTCATTTACCTTTACCCTCATTTACCCTTACGCATTACGGGCTCGGCTCAGGTAAATGGAACGACGAAACGACGTAACGACGCATGAGTCATGTTTTTTCGTGCGTGCAGCCGGCTCCATCGATTTATAAGACGTTATCACGTCAAAAAGTAATTTTAGGAAGTCTTGGAAACGTTAACATAGTTTTAACACAATTTACCGAACCTTGTAAATTTTCTAATTTTTCGAGATTTTCTTCTAACTTAAATTTTTATTAAAAAATAATATCAAACAGTTGTATTTTATTATCATTTATAAACAACACAATATAAATGTTCTTGCCATACCTAGTTTTCTAAAGAAATTATTTTTAATTTTTGTAAAAATCAACAAAATGTTGAATATCCCTAGACAATTTTATGTGTGTATATACAGTTGTGGTCATATAATTAAGAACGATTTGAAGTTCTAGAAGTTTTTTATTTAAATTGTATAATACACAGAGATGTGTACCTTCTGAGAAGCAAGTAGTTATGTTATATAATAGTCACATTAATAGAGCAACCTGACACAAGAATAAAGTATGAAATCGCTAAATATTTTTTGCACATTTTATTGATTTTATCAAAGTAACACATTCAAATAGTACTGAAACTGGACAAATAATTAAGAACGACTTATTTAACTGCTCGGGAATTGTTTTGTATGACACTTAGATTTCAAAAATCACAATATTATGTAGCACAGGAAACATAAAAAGAAATTTAATGATTATTTAACTAAAATTAATAGTTAAATAGCATATCTACGGCTTTTAATTACAGCTTTACAGCGGCGAGGCATTGACTCTATTAATTTTTGACATTTCGCAAGAGAAATAGAGTTCCATTCTTCTAAAAAAACGTCATACAGCTCTCTTAAATTTCCACACTTTGTATTTGAAACCTTTTTCTTTACTTCAAACCACAGATTATCTATTGGGTTAAGATCTGGACTGTTAGCAGGCCAGTCTAAGACAGAAACTAATTGCGCTGTAAGAAATTCCTTTACGGTGCGTGCAGTGTGCTTTGGATCATTGTCATGCTGGAATGTCCAAATGACCGGTAGAACGTCTTCAGCGTATGGTAACATTGTTTCTTCCAGCATATTTTTGTATTGGAACTGATCCATGTTACCTTCTATCAACTTTACAGGTCCTACACCATTTCCAGAAAAGCAACCCCAAATTTTCACATTTCACCACCGTGCTTTAATGTAAGTTTCGTATACTTTGGGTCGAATGCTGTATTCGGGGGACGTCGTACATATCGTTTTCCATCAGAACATACTCTGTTTATTTTCGTCTCGTCAGAAAAAGTACATTTTTCCACTGTTGCACAGTCCAGTTTTCATACTTTCTCGCAAATGCAAGCCGGGCTTGCCTGTGGCAAAGTTTTAACATGGGTACCTTTCTTGCTATCCTACCTATATATCCTATTGTTTTCACCAAAATATTATTTTCTAAGCTCATTGGACCCTTTAAAAGGATTTTGTTTTGCCATACGAACGATGTTTCGGTCATCTCGAGGAGTTGTTTTTCTCTGTTTAGGTACACGTGGAACATTCGAAGTAGTTTGATACGTAGCAAAATGCTTTACAGCGTGGAAAACCATCGTTTTTAAACATTGCAGATGGTCGGCTATCTTTTTATAAGACCAATTCTTCCGGCGAAGTTTTATTATTACTTCCCTTGTAGATTTATCACAACTTTTATTTTTTCCCATTGTTTTTTCTAAAGAAGCCTTTAATCTTTAATCTTTTACAGCACGTAATGGCGCCAAAATTATACAAACAGTAACAAATCGACTGAGTGTTTATTTAAATTTGAATAAAGGTATAAACTACTTAGCGTTCTTAATTACGTGACCAGCCAGTAATAAGGAATACTTTGTTTAAAAGTAGTGTAAAATGTTTGCCTATTGATTTTTAGCCAATCATGTGTATCAATGAATACAGTGGTAATATGGAAATGTTTTACGATACCGAGAGAAATAAAAACAAATGCATACAATTAGTTTTGCATCTTAGTTGGAAAAAATCTTCCCTTTATATCAGCGTTCTTAATTATATGACCACCACTGTATATCTAAATATATTTTTCACTAGTACTTTTTAAACTTTCGCGATCATAAGACATATTTATACTTTACACGGGTATTTATCGCGTATATTACCTTATTATATTTTTCACTATCATTTATACCAGGCGTTCTAAGCGATCTCAGCGCCACGTCCTTACTGAACTTCTAAATTTCTTATTTTCATATTTATTACACGCTGCGAACATTCCTAAATATGTGACCAGCAAAATGTATTTCAAAAATGTTATCTTTCTAATTACGTTTCATATAATTTCTAAATTAAATACAATAAGGTTTTCGAAAAAGAACATAATAATATAGGACTATTTCAGAAGCTTTATTACATTTAATTCAAAAAAATTTTTAAAACGTAACTAGACAAATAAAAATTCAGAATAGTACATTGTTACCTGAGTGTTGAAAGTCACGTTTTTTGAGTCCCGAGACGGGTTTGGCGCCAGAGCGTTAGCGAGGGCGCCAATGGAGCTTGAGGGACTTAAAAGACTTTCACCCGAGGTAAACACTGTGCTTTTCATTACGAATACAAGGAAAGTAAAAATAAAAACATGAAAGAAAAATTAGTGAAAATGAAGATTGAATTGCCGCCTTCCCGGTTTTTTTTTTCGTTTTCTCTGGCGGGCCTACGGCTACGGCTCGCCAGCATTATTCAGCCATTATTTTCATTTTCATAATTTAAAAAATGGTAAATTGTTTGCTCAAATCTATGTTATTTTAAATAAATAGTTGAAGCTATATATTAATCAAGTAATTTAAAAGAAATATTATTTATTTAATACTATCTTTATGTTATTTAAATTTAAATTTTACATTGCGCTCTAATTAGACGTTTTAAACTTCCTACCGCTGTAATGGGTTTCCAACCTACTTGCTGAATAAAAAGTTGGAATTTGGTTGAACAACCTCCTTGCAGTTAAAAAGACTTTAGAAAGTTGGAACATGGTTGAATAAAATATAACTTGTTTTTTTTATAATTTGACAGCTGTCAGTAGAAAGCGATTCTCCCTAGGGCTGAAAGTTTTACTTTCAATTAGGCCCCACAGGCAACTTCAGACCTTTTTTCAGAGTATGAGTAATGAAAAATACATTTACTACGGCCTACCTTTAATAAAATACGCAGACAGTAATAAGATAAAGTATTGTATCAAAACAGTGAAAGTGATAAAAATGTGCAAAAAACTTATGTATAAAATATTGAAGTGAAGAGGAAGAATTACATTAGTTTAATATTTTTTTAACTTCCCGCTAAGGAAATTGAAAATTTTCAAATTACGGGAAGTTGGGAAGTTATTGGTTTTACCGCGTTTTTCGGAAACTGAGTTCTCATCAGATCTCGATGTTTTGAGGTCCTTCCTGGAAGCTTCCCTGAATGTTTTCGCGTTGATATCCGTATGTCTGTATGTATGTATGTGTGTATGTATGTATGTATGTGACCCTCCTATAACTTTTGAACGGCTTGACCGATTTCTTCGTAGTTAGCGCCATTCGAAAGGACTTGACCAAACTTAGATTTTGAATATACTTTGGACCGATTCGAACCGGTAGATTTTTAGAAATCTCAAAAAAACTACAAAAAAAAATTTTTTTAAATGTGTTTTTTTTTAAATAACTTTAAAACGGCTCTACCATTTAAAAGTTTTCTAAGATTAAAATTTTAGAAACTAAGCTCTTAACGTCAAAAAATGACGTCGATCGATTGCCACCGGCCCGTTCGAAATCGATTGATTCGTTCGTGAGTAATTGTTGTCAAAAAAAAACCGAAGAAAGTATTTTTTCTGAATTACTTCGAAATTCTTCGATCGATCATATTAAACTTATAGATTTTTAATGAGATTTAAAAAACTACGTCGAATGCTGCCAACCGCGTGGAAATCGGTTCATTCATTCAATAGTTATTGCTCTTGATTATATTAAATGATATAAAATCATTCAATTATTTGAACACTTATTTAAATTTAATTTACTTATTTTTAGTCAAGTTTAATTCTATAAAACTTTTAATTATTCTTACATTTTCATAACATCATTATTCGTAACATCAAAATTAATTGAATTATACTAAAACATACTAATTTTTTTCGCATTTCTTACACATCCAATAAGTTTTACGTGGACAACGCTTTAATCCCGTACATTTCAAATGATACCATTCACAACAATAATCACATCCTATACCTGTTTTCACTTTTTCTTCATCATCTACTGTCGTATCTAAATTTTCTTTACATGAAGGACATTCCCATTCGTTTAATTTTTTTTTTATTTTTTTTTTATTTTATTTTTACATCTATCGTGATTGTGATTCATGTTAATTGATTTGATGATAAGATAGTGGCCAGTATCATTCACTCCTACGCTGAAAGTTGCTGGACAGTTTTTCTGAAACGAGAACGCTTTTCTTGCTCCTTTCGACGTAGATACAAAATTTTTCCCTCCATGAATACAATCGTATCGGATGCTGTAATATATCAGGGACGCTTCAACATGCCTCTTGATTCCTTTTGTGCGACATCGTTCAATTGTCATAGCATCTCGACGATAAAAAAACGCGTACTCTTTTTCTTCGAAATCTTTCACTTTCTTCTCTAACTTTTCAAAAGAATCAAATTTGTCACTTTCCTTCAATAAATTTTCATCCATGTCTTTATCATTCTCATCAGCAGCTTCATCTGAATTAACAACTTCATTCTCGCCTTCTTCGTTTTGGTCTTCCTCTTCGCCTTCATCGTATACATATTCTTCTTCGAAATCTGAAGAATATATCATCAATATTAGAATTAAAAAACAATAGGCATGAAGACAGTAATCAAGTATCGCCAGAATATTTATCTGATCTAATGAAAAAGGATTCAAAGACGTTGAAAAATGTATTTATACTCATAATAATGTCGAGATTGACAATTTATTTGATAATATAAATCTACAAAATAAAACAATCCGCCATGATAGCTTAAACACCGGTCAGAGCGAATTACATCACGTTTACGTAAACGTCATTCTGATTTAGTACAAAAGCACCAATGTTTACTGTTGATATACAGAAACGTGACGTAATAACAGACGCCATGACACCAGCGAGCGTTTTGGCGTGAATTTGAAAATTTAAATTTAAATGTACTTTTATTGCACAAAAACCTTAATTTTCTACAGAAATATGATATATTTTAGACATAACAAATACTTCTGAATATGATAGAAGAGATTTTGAAAATTAGTCGTCAGGCCTATTCTATGTTAAGAAATAAATATATATTTTTTATTAATTTAATAATTACCCATTTTGTAAGATATTTTATACAAGCTAAATAAATTCAAATTTAATTATTTTATTATAAATACTTCTATCATATTATATTATATTATGACAGAATGACAGAAATATAAACAAATGAAACATTTTTATAATTAAAAAAGAAAAAATAAGAATTAATAGCTTACCTTTTCCGTTGAAATTTATTTCATTGATTTGTTTTAAAATCAATATCTATTATTAAAAAAAAATTGAGTATTTAAATTATGTACAACCTTGTGTTCACCAATCAAAATACACATTCCACCAATCACAATGACATCATAATTCCATATGGTCCGTTCCACTAAGAACATACAACAATCATACTCACGTTTATAGAATAAATTTACTAGTAAAAAAAAAAATCCTTAGTAATAAATTTAATAATAAAAAAAAAATATCCGTATGAATATACTCATTCTTAAAAAACAAGCTAATCATCCCAATTCATGTACGAATAAATATAATTTATTCATCCAGCACCCGTACAAACAGTCACTGTCCTTAATATTAGCTGTAACAACACAACAGTGTGTGTAACACATGAAACTTTATCAAAAGTAACGTCATTAATCTGAACGGTGGCTAGAATTTCATGATTACATTCAACACTGGTTTGGCATATACCAGTCATTAACACAGTAAGTATCATAAAAATGTTGAACATTCAATTTAAATGCCAACGGCAATCAAATCAACAAACTTTCGGTACCAGAGTCATAATAAAATGGAAAGAACTGAACGGATTTTGTGAAATGACCAGGAGGTGCACTGACTGTGCACCATGTCCAACCGCTTCTCTCAGCAGCCCTCGAGCAACCGACACCATCGCCTAGATCCGTAGTGTCCAGCTTGATCACATTTGATACAGGAAAAAGATGGTGCACTCGATGTCTTCAATATCCCTTGATTCTTACTGAAACGCTTGCTGCATCGATAACATGTGACCTTGATGCATCTCCTGCATCAAGGTCACCAGGCACAGCCTTCCTCTTAAAACGATATAGCTCTCAGCTTCTTTTGAAGTTGGTTTCTATTTTCAATATTTGAAGTATTACTAGCCTTTGCTAGTCGGTGCACACAATTTTTAAATCTACTCACATTCACCATTACTGTAAAAACGGCTATTTGTTTCAACATGACATCAGTCAGGTCATCAAGCATGCTGCATACACAGCGAGACACTTGCTTTCCTTTGGAGAGCCATTGTTCATGTTCATGAGAAAAGCCACGGGCGTTTCTGAGTGCACGGCTGAGCGCTATCATAAATGGCGTCTCTTATCCAGGATTATCCGCCATACAAATGTCAGCCATAGTCATCCATGATCTTGCATCTACGTTGCCCTTACCGGGGTCAAATTCTGATAGCTTCTTAGTAATTTTTGTAAAAGTGGGCATCGAATTCATTAGCGCCATAAAATTTGAATTCTGCTGCTTCAGCAACATTTTCCATTTACTACCGTCATCAGTTTCTTGCTGTATGGTCCTTTATCCCACTTCTGATGACGGGGCAGGCAGGGTCGTGTACTGAGTCAATTCAATTCAATGACGGGGCAGGAACATGTACTACGTCAGTTCAATTCAATTCATTAAAATGTATTCCATTTAGATACATTTGTACACTCCGAGAAGTCAGGATAATCAGTGCCCTTGTCCCTAATTGTTTATACCGCTTCGTCACATGTTAGCATTAGATGCCGGTATCACGGTGAGAATATAAACACAAGCTTGAATTACACAGTTTAGTTATTGTAAACAAAAAGCACAGTGGCGCTTGTTAGGTAGGTACTTCATTGTTCGAGACGAGGCATCGTGGTGTTCCCGGTATGCGCGTGCGATATCTTTCGTAGCCCTCGCCTCACTGTCCAATGGGTCCAACACCCGCTTCCAGGGACATGATCCTTGCCCGCTTCCCTCGCACCGCACACCGATTACACCCAAGCTTTGTTTATATCAACGCTCGACGTTCCTCACCTCCGACATATATATATATACCCAAGATTTTCTCGTTTAAAGGTATAAGATTAATTATGTTTCATTTTGCTTCTAGAATAGTTTAAATATTGTAATCTAAAAATAAGTATTTATATTCACTTTTAAGTATGTACAAAAAAAATGTGTACAAGTATTACCAAAGGTTCCCATTGTAAAAACTCTGCTTAATTTAGGGCTAGATAATGTTGTGTGAATTGTCCACAATATTTATTATTACTATTGTTATAAGTTTCTAAGCATTGTGCATTGGTTAACTGACACTGCTATGAGCACAGCACCATCCGTTGCAGTTTGAAAACATGCCAAATGACCATGCACCTCAAAGATGCACCTTTCGAGCACTTGACATAATTATGCTTTGGAAGTATTTAGGTTATGCTTCATGCCAGTTCTCTCACGATGTTTTTTTTCATCGTTTGGTCATTATTATTAAGAGTCTTCTATGTCCCCACTGCTGGGCAAAGGCCTCCCCCAATCCACTCTACTCTGTGCGGTCCTGTGCTGAAATGTTCCACTGTGGTCTATACTTGTCGAGCTCGTCTCGCATATTCATTTGACTGGCATAGTGCACCTAAATTTGGTACCACCAGTGTTCTTGCTATATGATAAAAGATACAGCGAAAATACTCTAGCATTTCCAATATAAATTAACCAAAACATCAAAATTGAATCAAAGTTTGACATAATCTCCACTTTCTGTCCGCATGTAAATTGGTGGATCGTGAGTATGTCGATCTTCTATTGGTACAATTTGTCCATTCTGTGAGAGTTTGATACGTGCGGTACAGTTGTGTGCTCGAGTGCCCTTAGAAGAACAGTAGTACGATCCATGCATGTACGAGTAGGTATATCTTCTCCACATAATAAGGTTGTTTCCCCTTCCAGTGGGAATAAGATGATAGTCTTAAAAAACAAACACAGAACTTTAAAAACAAAAAAGTGTGTATAGGTAAATCTATAACCAATTAATAAGTAGATAAAACTGGTGGACAATTTGAAAAAAATATGAAGCCACTTAAAGAAAGCTATTCTTTGGTTTGCCGGGACCACCACAGGCACGGCCATATCTTCTATTCTGCTGCATAAATTTAAGATAAAAATATATATACTTATTAATATTTATTTTATTAATACGTTAATTATTATAAAAAGTCAAAATAACGTTTCATATTTTTTATTAAAGAGTTTTCACAAAATACACCTGCATATTACTTATAATAAACTTAAACAATCGCACACAACGATATCAAATTTTTATATACTTCCCATCCACAGTACGAATATAATTCGGCGGCTCATGTGAATGTCGTTCAACAATTGGTATAACGTTATTTTTTAATATTTTTATGCGTGACGAACATTTACATTTACTTGTTTTTGAAGAACAATAGTAAGTTCCATTCATAAACGAGTACGTATATCCTTTCCACATAACAAGGTTTTTGCCTCTACCACTCGGTATAAGATCATACTCTGGAAAAAAGAAAAACTGTTTGAGCAACCATTTTGCGTCCAAATAATTTTAAGCCCAAAATAATAATCGTGTTTTTATACAGGAAGGTTAAGTTATAATATTTAGTTTGAATTATTAATAAAAACCGTCTTTTCACAGCTATGTACATATTTATCTTATATGCCTTTTACTCAGAAAAGCTTGTAATGTGGTCATTATTTTGAGAACCTTCTTTGAGCAAAATGACCTTGCCGTGCTACTTGAAAAGGCGCCAGAAAAGTTGCATGGAATTTCCATTTCCTTGCGAACTTTATTTCTATTTTTTGCGTCGAGTTTTATCTCAGAAATAGTCGGATGCAACAAGAATTTACACAGAATACGCAGTTCATTTTTCAAAATTAGTCAATTGCAAAAAGTTCTTATTCATAATTTGGCAGGCTGGTTTTAGTCTCACGCCGACGGCACGCGCACCATCAGCGCTGATGGCCGAGATTAATGAACTTCTAGGAAGCGTTTTTGAATGACGCGTAGCTATCAGCGCGCACGGTGGTCAGCACTGATAGCTACGCGGCCGTACGCGTCTTGCGTCGGCCCCGCGTAGCTGTCGGCGCTGACGATCGCACGAGCGCCTCTGCTTCCAGTGAGCGTTCTAGTGTCGAGCAGAGCGGACGTTGTCAGCGCGTACAGTCATGGCGAATCGCGAAGTGGATTCAGGTCGAGTTATTGATGAGGTACGCCTGACGAAGAAATTGTGGGATGCATCCGATCCACTCTACAAAAATAAAGATGCAAGAAACAAAGCCTGGGAGGATAACAAGACAAAGTCTCCTGCAACGGCTCTCTGCTCAATCAATGGATGAACATGGAGTCTTCGCCGGTTTTTATTTTTTTGGGATAGATAGTCAAAGCAGCAATAATTAATACACTCCGCATTTTGGTCATCGTCTGTACAGTAAGGCGGTCAGTACGATACTAAAACGAGCCACGCTGAGCCTCAGCGCTGACGAACTACGCGCTGAGCTATGAGCGCTGACGGTGAGCGTCAGACTAAAATCAGCCTATAACGAGCCACGCTGAGCCTCAGCGCTGACGAACTACGCGCTGAGCTATGAGCGATGACGGTGAGCGTGAAAAATCAGCCTAAGCAGAACCTACAAGCATCTTTGCCAATAAAAAACAAGAACGACGCGGTCAAAGATTTTGCCATTTTCTAGGCATTCAATTTGCGTGATATTTAAAATAAAATTTTAAAAAATATTTTTTCCAATCAATATGTCCCTGACCTTTGCCCAGCAGTGGGACGATATAGGTTAGAAAAAAAAAAAAAAAAAAATATGTCCCTTCGATTCAATGTGTTGAACATACGGACAATAAAAAAAGCGAAATTAGTGATTGAAAAGCAATTGCCACAGAAGTCAACGGAAACCTTGTCTACGAAACGTAAGCTATTTAAATTACTCGCACTTTTTGAGTAGATAAATCCTGACTTGGTCCACAATTAGGGTGAACTCATCTTACTTCGTGACAAAAGCAATTGATTAATAAAATACCAATAAATTTATTAATTACTTTAATTCAGACTGAGCCTGAGTTTCAATCAGTCTTTTATGAGGAATATAGGCACAATTAATCACATTTGTTTCTAGGAACCTAAGATTTATTATACCAAATTTACCAAAGCAAGTCAACTTGCCTTATTCCGTGGTGACCTCTTTAAGTCCGTGATGATAGCTACTACTTTAATTCTGATATATCGGAATTAGACAAGTTAACTTTATTTAAGTTTTAAAAAGTTAATATCATAAAATTAAGATAAACATAAAAAACAAGATAAACATTTTAGTAATAGGTATCTTTTAGAATTATTCTTCGGCGTAACACATAATCACACTTAAAAACTATTCAATAGGTAACGCAAATGGCCTTCCTATCTTGGACATTACGATCTGTGCATCTTGATTAGCCTCTCGTAGAGTTTTGTACTTCGTCACATTCTGTTTTAACGTCGACCATGGAATGTTAAACTCCTTCGAAGCTCTGTAAACTGTCATTGTTGAACTCAAAACATTTTCAACGGCGGTTTTGAGATCGAACTCCGAGTATTTTCTGTTCTTCTTGTTGGGGTCATCCATAATATCTGAAAGTAAACAAGCAAATTATAATGATAAATACATACCTGATTAGATTTAAGCGTCTGTTTAAATTTCCAGCTCGTATTAATAAAACAAATGCTGTGAAATTTTTGGTAGGTAATAAAACTACTCGCGCAATTACGTGACAAGTAAAAAAAATTGTCACACAATGCCGTGATAGCAAAATATATAATATTGGCTCAAAGTCGTCATTTTAATTAAGACAAGATAAAACTAATAAAATAACATCAATCTTGTCAACTAAACTCAAAATAAGTCGATTCTTTCAGTTAAAACCACAAATAACTGTACATTACTACTATAATTCTGTGATAGCACAGAAACCACTCAACTGCTAAAACGCTAATATTTATGACGAACAAAATAAGCTCTAACACTAAATCAACGCAGAATTATGACGAACTTTTTACTGCCACATCAAGGGAATATCAATTACAATTCACTTTATTAGAAAGAAGCTAAGAAATCTGTTAAATACTTACATAAATACAGCAAAATTCGCCACCATTTCACAAACACAGCCGAAACCGTTGAGCAAGGAATATAATACTCTCTACGAGAGAAGAACCACAACTCCATACATAAAAAGTGTAGACGAAATATCGCATAGACGCTAACGCCATCTATTAGGGATCCCACAGTAACTGCGAGTGCTGGCGAGTTGGCGGGTAGTTTGACATTAGTACCTACCTACGCCCTACTGTTATTGCAATACTATAGGTAGGTATAAAATAAAACGAAATCATGATGATGCTTCGTTTATTGGTCTAAAATCTTAATACATAAATTGTTGTATAACAAACAGAAGTACAATTACTATAATATTATTAACACAGCCAAATTCAACGTGAAGTTTTTGTCAATAACCGCAACAATATAATCGTAAATTCACTTTTTGTTTTTATTTATGAAATAGTAATAACTATCAGGATTGAACATTGTAGGCAAGATCTCAAATCAACCATAATAAATATATTTTTTATTTGTTTTCTCTTCAGAACTGTTCTCACACAAGGTCACTATATTATTTCTCACTTTTTTACTAACTAGTCTCAACCACAGTGTTGTTGCTTCAAGCAAACAGATACGACGGGGAGAAGATAGTAAACATATATTTGTAGAAGCTTTCATCACAAACTCTAGAAAAACTGAAAAACTCGAACAACAAAACAAAAATCGGTTGTCTGTAAAGTCGGTTTACTGACGATAGTTGAACGTGATAACGTCATAAGAAAATACTCGCGGACTCGCGGACTCGGACTCGGACTCGAAATCTCGGACCCCCTCCGGACCCTCATTTACCCTTACCCTCATTTACCCTTACCCATTACCCGACCCGGGCTCGGGCTCAGGAACGACGAAACGACGTAACGTCGCATGAGTCATGTTTTTTCGTGCGTGCAGCCGGCTCCATCGATTTATAAGACGTTGTCACGTCAAAAACTTTGTTTGATTTCAGATGAAGTTGACATTTTGTTAAAATTAGGGTTGCCATCCAACAAATCTATCAAAATATTGATCTCGATTCTTGACATCTCACTTTGTTGAAAATAATCGATTATTTCAAATATTGAGCTTATTAATGTGTAGGTTTTTCATAAACTAATAAATAAACTTTTCATTTAGTAATTTATTAATTAAAATAAGTGTAAACATATCATTTACATGTAAATTTAACTATAGAAAATAAAGTTAGTATCGATATTAATAATCGTTTTCATCGATTGTTGATATTCATCACAAGGCTTTTGTATAATGGTAACTTTTTCTTGTTCTGTCTCGTTTTCTCTTGCATATTCAATATCTTCTCCCTCACTCACTTCGATTCCATATTTTGTAGTCTTCACAGCTTCAAACAAAGTTATATGACCCTGCCGTTGAGACTGCGCGCGAACTGACTAAACCGCCAGTTGTTGCTACCTCGCTCACTCGAGCGTCCCCAAACTTTACAGACGAATTTGAGCTTTATTACAGAGGCAAAAGGTTGTTTTTAAAGTCCTTGATTTCACTCGTACAGCCCGGTTATAGCGCTCAAACAAAATATCACCGAATTAGGCGAGTCACAGAATTAGATGAGTTCACCCTACTGTTTTTATATTTAACTAATACTAAATAAATCTAATAAACCTTATTAGATAAAACAAATTATTGGATGACCTAACTTAATTTTGATTAAACTGCGTTGAGAGTTTACTGCTTGTAATTTATATAATTATAGTTTTATATATTCTCCACCAGCCATACGAACATATTTCGGCGGGTCGTGAGTATGTTCGGTGTGTAAATGTACAAGTCTACCATCTTTAGCCATTCTTAACCGCGCCGAGCATTTATGGCTACTCTTTGAAGAACAGTAAAATATTCCTTTTGCGTCTGAATAGGTAAATTCTCTCCACATTATAAGGTGCTTGCCTTTCCTAGTCGGTATAAGCTCGTATTCTGTAAGAAATCAGCATGAAAATATCAAATTGCAGAGGTTTAATTTAATTATAGGCAATTAACTATTTTTATTATAGCTTTCTCCAGTCAGCTAAGGCACTGACAGAAGAGGATACTAATGAGGCTCGTAAGAGACTGGGCTAAAAAATACTCGCCCCCTATTGATTATTATGTTATGCAAAAACGAGCTGTTCGGGTACTGGTGAGGGCCCATTTCAGAGACTCATGCAGAGATTCATTTAAAGGACTGCAGATTCTAACATCAGTATCAGTATATATATTGAAAATAATCAAATATAAAAAGAAAGACTACAACACCAGAAAAGACATTCATAATGTCAGAAATCCAATGCACCTAACAGCAATATATCATAGGCTTAGCATGTCTAAAAAACTTCCAAAAATAATGGGGATTAAATTATATAATAAATTGCCACAACAAGTAAAATCAATTGATAACTACCAGTTTCATCAATAAAGTCAAAATCCTTCTATTATGTATAATAGAAGGGTTTTGACTTTATTGATGAAACTGTTGAGACAGTGTACACCATAAAGTAGTTTTTAGGTAATGACTATAACCACTTTGAGGGTGACTAATATGAATTTTACTCTATGTACAGTGGCGGTATGAAAATGTTCGTCGATTTTCAACTTGATTTGTTCAACGTTCACATACTACCTTTTGAAACTGAATAGACAGAATACACCGATAAGTTAACGTCACAAATTATGTCAAAATGTGTTCATGATCAAGGCACTGGTGCAAGCGAAAACCGGCTCTAAGGTGACGAACATTTTCATACCGCGACTGTACCTATACAATATTATTGTGTAGCATTAACTTTTTGAGTAATTTATGCCCTTTCAACTTCTTAATTTAAATTGTTGTACAAACTGACAAAGCCGCCTCTTTACAGCGCTTTATGTTTTAAATTTATGGTGGTAAACTATTTATGGTACCTATATGAGTAGTTCGGTACTAAATTGTTAATAAATCACGCTTGACGAGCCAAGGTTTTAGGACACATGTTGAACATACGGACAATCAAAACAGCGAAATTAGTGATTGAAAAGCAATTGCAACCGAAGTCAACGGAAACCTTGTAAGCTATATAAATTACTCGCACTTTTTGAGTAGGTAAATCCTGGCTTGGTCCACAATTACTGCTTTTATATTTAACTAATACTAAATAAATCTAATAAACCTTATTAGATAAAACGAAGTATTGGATGGACCTAACTTAATTTTGATTTAACTGCATTGAGAGTTTACTGCTTGTAATTTATATAATTATATATTTATATATTCCACCAGCCATACGAACATATTTCGGCGGGTCGTGAGTATGTTCGGTGTGTAAATGTATAAGTTTACCATCTTTAGCCATTTTTAACCGCGCAGAGCATTTATGGCGTATCTTTGAAGAACAGTAGAATATTCCTTTTCCGTTTCCTGAATAGGTAAATTCTCTCCACATTATAAGGTGCTTGCCTCTCCTAGTCGGTATAAGGTCGTAATCTGTAAGAAATCAGCATGAAAATGTCAAATTGCAGAGGTTTAATTTAATTGTAGGCAATTAACTATTTTTATAATAGCTTTCTCCAGTCAGCTAAGGCACTGACAGAGGAGGATCCTAGTGAGGCTCGTAAGAGACTGGGCTAAAAAATACCCGCCCCTATTTATTTTGTTATGCCTGCAGAAGAACTTCCAACGGGTTATCGGCATCTGCCATGGTCAACCTGGAAGTCTCTGAAAAGACTTCGGAGCCAGGTGGGTCGCTGCAGGCATAATTTACTCCGACCACGCGGACTGCAACTGTAGAGCCCCACAGTAAGTATATGCCTCATTTGCTATCTTGTCCAGAAAGCCCTAACATCTGCACACTGAAAGATTTGATTGACGCCATAGAAAACGCTATTAATGTGGCCCATTTTTGGGCACACATATAAGGAAAAAATATCATGGGAACCATCGACACGACGAAGAAGAAGAACTAAACTAGCTTGCTACGTAAGTGGGAGACATTGATTAAAGTTAGCCCTGTCACTGTCTGTCATTACCGAGTGATAAGAGATGGCAGTTGCTTGTACACAGATTATCTTTTAAGAAACTCTTGTTAGTTAGGAGGTAAATTGCCAAATTGTTTTTTTCCGTGCGTCTTTATTCGTACGGCGAAGATCCTTCGTTCACCGTGGTCCACCGATGAAAAAGTATTTTGATATACCTACCGGTTATAATAGGCTTAATAGGAGGATAACACAGAACAGGAGGTTAATTTACCTTTATGTTTCGCTCAATGCTATTTAAGTTACGAGTCCCATTCCAGCATTTAAAGAAAGAAAGAAATAAATTTTATTTTTATTTAAACCATACAATAAAACAGAAACGTGACCTACGATGCACTGCTATGGTCCATCAATTTGAGGAATACAGATGTTAGGATCACATTCCGGTAGAAAAACTTAACGGCTTTAGTCATATGCTAAAAAAAAAAAAAAAAATATAAATGATATACCTAAATGTTTTTTTTTTTGGAAATGTGCAGCGGTCGGGACAAGAATTTGTTCTGTTCGGGACGAGTACTAAAAACCAGTTATTATAAAATCAAATAGCTTTATTAAGGATGCATTTAACAATAACAATAAAATTATAATAAGAGATAAAGTCTAAACACACATCATACAATGATGGTTTATCTAAATTACACATTAAATTATATTTAAAACGTGGATGTTCTCATCGAATCCGTAATAAATACGATTTCCGCATGCCTTTAAGACAGGTTCGTTTAAAATTTTCAATATTTCGCGTTCGTTTATCGAGAAAGGTTTAGCTACTTTCAAAAACATTACTTGTACTTCACCATCTGCTTTTTAAGGCTCTTGGCAGATTGCCGCGATGATCCCATAGGTTGAGGTTTTTCCTAACTGCTTAATGCATTTTCTTTGCAAGTCGCGTTCTTCTTTTGCGTAGCTTTTCCTGTTCTCTAAATAACTGTTTAGCATTTTCATCATGATCGCGTACTTTTTTTGCTATCTCCCTTCTCCTACGACTTCGCTCCTTCTCTTTTGCCAATGCGAGTTTTAGTTTATGTGGGTCTTGTTTTATATTTCCTCTCCAAATTTGTTTCCTCTTCTTTCCTGTGGGAATGATCTAAAATAGAATATAAGCAATTTTACATGCAAACCCAGCACCAACATAATTATAAAAATATGCTTGCATAACCATAGCCGTTACAAGAAACCCCATTTTGTGAGGAAGCACGTTAGTATAACTTTTGAAACTATCATGGTTTTTAACACTATTTCATGGTGCATGCAAATATCCCGTTGTTTCATAAAAATAGCATGTTGGTAATTTGTAAATATTTAAGTAAACGTGTCGTATTCATAGATATATTCAATAAGATGCTAGAACAATGCCAAGATGTATTTATTCATCCTTAAAACCATGCTACGTACACTTTTTTTAATCTACAACGCATATTATTGCAATCGGGACAAAATTTTGGTACCCATAAATAAGTACCCATAATTATTGCTTCTTAACGTTAAGACACACTGCAACATGCCGAAAAACATGCTTTAAGCATTTAAATTTTTTACCTCGCATCTTTAGCGCGGCGGTCGGGACCAAACTTTGATCATCCTTTAAATATTCTGGTTATGTTTTATTTAAAAATCTCCTGGCTGCTAGAAAATATGCCTAAATAATAGCTTCTTATTACTTCTGGAAGTTATTTTCAATGCAGGTTCAATCGTTTTAGGTTAGTTAGTTACTACTAAATGTCTATTAATAATAATAATTATAATAATGTTTATTACGGAACATATTTACAGTGGTACATAAAATTAGGAAACGATGATAACTGCATTAGTCGTTAGACTGTGTCGCAGCTACCAACGCCCGCCTACTAGGTACCTACAGTGCGTTCCTAACTCTACTCCAGGGAAAATGCTAGGTTAAATAATTACAAACAAAATATAAAGAAAAAAGTAAAAAAGCTGTACACCTACGATGTAGATGTATGTAGACGGTGTATTGTGGGTGAAGAAGTATATGTGTTTGTGTATGGTGTGAGGTGTGTGTGTGTGTATGTGTGGGGATATTTATGCGCTATGGTCGGGACTTGAGACATTCCTATCTTCGAGGCGTCATAAATCGGTAATTTACTTACATATTTCTGTTTTCTGTTCGCCAGGCAAAAGAATAGATCCATCCGTAAACTTTTGCTCGTCAAACACTCCGGTGGCAAAAACAAAATAGACGTTATCAGTGTTACCAGTGTATTAACCTCCTCTGGCCTCTGGGACTGGCCTCTCAGCTCAGTTGGTAGAAGCTCTGCCTTCTGCGCCGTAGGGCGTGGGTTCGATTCGTGTCGTGTATATTGTATTCTAAGTTTGTACCTTTCCCCATTGTACAAGCTCTGCTTAGTTTGGGGCTAGATAGTGTCATGTGGATTGTCTACAATATTATTTTTATTTATTTTATTATTAACAAAAAACGTACCCCGCGACAATACGCGCACCTCAGTGATTCAGTCCTGAGAATTCGTTTCAGTTAGCCTGGAATGACCTATTCGATTTTGAAAAGTGAGAAAAGTTAAAGGTTTTATAAGTTGAAAATAATTGTCAAGCAAATCATAGCTTGTCATTTAATCGTTTTATTGATGTCATACAAAAAGAAGATAAGTGAAAAAGCAACTTACACGCGTCGATGTCTACATAATTATGCCCATTAAATACTTTTTACTAAAGCAATCCAGTTTTGAGAGCCAGCCTTCAGATACACTCAGTTTGTAACCTATTATTCTCGTTAAAATAAATATATTTTTTTTATTCTTATACTTAAATAGGACTACAATTATCTATAGTTTAATACTCTGAAAATGTATCAAAATCCCTACGAGCGTAGCAACGTAGAAGTGTCGTAGCATCATACTGCTACGTGCTACGGTCGCAGCCGCTGGCATATTACTTCTATTTTAAAAAAGTGTATTCTTTCTTACAGTTTGTCAGAAATGTTGAGCCGTTATTCACATCTTTAATAATGGCTAGATTGTAATACCATGAAGAGTAAAAGAATACTAATATAGTTTTAGTAATAAACATCTAATGACTATAATTTTTTTTAAATTGAAACAACTACTTCAAATAAGATATTTTTATTTTGTTATTTAGATACTAATGCTTTAGATGGCCAGTTCAAAATCAAAATAAAAAAAATCGTTATGCTGTTGATCACAACTAATAGCGGTCTTTAAGCCATGAAGCGAAGGCGGGCTAAAACACACAAACTTACGAAGTACATATTACTATCACTACTAGCCCGTATAAAAACAACACACTTAAAATCCTTTCACCACACTTGGTTCGAAAGAAATTAGTGAAACGATAAGAAGAAGAAGAAGAACTAGCCCGTAGTGTCCTACTGTTGGCCTCCTCTCATTTTCGCCAGTCACTACGATCAAAACATCGTAGACTGGTGGACTAGTAGTAGGACTAAGTAGTAGGACTGGTAGTGGTAGGACCCACTTATCAGACCCGCTTATCTTACAAACTAACCTTATCATACGTACTTGTCATAAAAAAATCGCGGTGCATACGGACATAACTCTTAAGAGGGAATCACACAGGCGACTCTCCATACAAACGTAGTCCCCTATTTCTACCCTGGATAATGCGTCTAGAGTAACCATTTTTTCTCATAAAATCCAGATCTGCTATATACGTGCTCGTATGTTTTCCTTTTTTTCAGAAACTTATTGATAAAGAAAATATCACCTCCAATTCATATTTCATATAAATCATATGTGGGTCATATTTTCTTTATCAATAAGTTTGTGAAAAAAAGGAAAACATACGAGCACGTATATAGCAGATCTGGATTTTATGAGAAAAAATGGTTATAGAGGCTGCTATTTTGCAACACAGCTCGTTTGGGTGATCGCTGAATCCACGATCGATTTTCTTTCATATATTTCAAACAAACATTTAAAACTAGCAGCGGATTCAGCGATTGCTTGAACGAATTGGGTTGCAGGAAAATACCCGCTGTATGTCAACGTCGCGAGCACGCGTATCGCGCGCATTCTGTATGACAAGTATCAACTAGAATCAAGAATGCGACGCCAAAAAAAACTAGAAACACACAAGACAAAGCAGCGTTTATAGCGCAGCGCTAGATCGCGACGCTAATAACGCGCTCTGTTTTTCAAAACCTTAAGTAACTTTAAATCACTCAAGCATGCCAGGTTACAAAGCATTGTGGGCATAAGGGCGGACCACCAGGGCATCCAATGCATCTGTAGCTACTCTCTTTTTGTAAATCATTTCTGTAGCACTGTCGACAATTGAGCGGAATTCGAAGCCGTTCCGGCCAGTGGACGTTTCCATGCTGTCTAGAAGTTCTTTTATCATCTGAGGCAAAAAGAAAATACTGTTTATGGCACGCATTTTGAGTTGAAGTTTTAAGTTTTCAAGAATATAAACTATACCGTCGAAATTATTTGTTAACGAAAAAAATTTACAATACAACACGTCATATCGGCAGCTCATCATCGGGTATCGCATTCCAAAGCGGTGCACAGATATTGTGCCGCGCTGTACTTAGATCATCATCATCATAGTTTAATTATAGGGAAGAAAAGGGTATGTAATGGGATTACCGGGCGGTCAGACCCCGCGACCACGGCTGTTGTAACACGGTCAAAACGTCGGAAAATAATAAAGGTAATCGCGATAAATACCCGTATCTTCCATATAATTATGCGTAACGATCGCGTTTATTTAAAAAGTGATATAACCATAGTACCTAGATAATTCTTATAAATAGCCGAAAGTACCCACCATGCCAACCTTTGAAGCAATCTGGACACAACGGAGGGGCATCGAAACAACCTGAACATCTGTAACTTGTCATTTTCGACAAATTGTACTTGGCGCATTGGTTGCAACTCAGCACTGCTAAAACAGGGTTGAACTCTGGCCAGTGTGTGTTTTGTCCATCAGTAATGATTTCATCGTAATCTAAGAAAAAAACAATTATTTTGAATAACGTTGACACTTGCAATATATACATACTAGTCTACGAGTATTATGCATTACGTATACGAGTGCGACTTCTATTAGGTAGGTACTACTATTACGTAGCTATATTTAAACAAAAAATTCTGTCAAATGAAGATTAATTATATTACTTATAAGATTAAACACCTATAAACTCTTTTTTTTTCGTACCAATGTGTGTTGAACACATAGTTTTGATTTGTATTGTAAATAGATGTATATCCTTACGGAACATTGACATGACATGATTTTACATTTTGCCTTGCCATTTAAATAAATAAATATTAAACTAAGTTTGTCAATTAGATTTATTTTTGCAAACAACACGTACTTACTTATTTAAAATCAGTTTTGAATATATAGAAAAGGTATACAGGACTTAATAAAGACTAATAACGATGTCTACATAATTATGCCCATTAAATACTTTTTCCTAAAGCAATCCAGTTTTGAGAGCCAGCCTTCAGATACACTCAGTTTGTAACCTATTATTCTCGTCAAAATAAATATCATTTTTTTATTCTTATACTTAAATAAGACTACAATTATCTATAGTTGAATACTCTGAAAATGTATCAAAATCCCTACGAGCGTAGCAACGTAGAAGTGTCGTAGCATCATACTGCTACGTGCTACGGTCGCAGCCGCTGGCATATTACTTCTATTTATCTAGTATGTACATTATTTGCTTAGTTTTTGGTCCTGCCAGTACTGCCTCAACACCTGCATTCAGTGAGCGAGTGAACACTAAACAGAGAAACTAATCTAGCTCGAAGGAAACCCCAGTATATAGGAGGGCCAAACCAATGACGGACCAACGAAAAGGAACACATGTTGTTCCAACACCACATAAAGTGGGAGAGACTGTCTGTCACTAGCCGCGTCTCCACCGGACGCATGCTCGGGCGAGGCAGCCTCGTGAGCTAAATGCTCGGTCCTCGGTCGGTGTAGACGTGCCTCGGGGTTGTGCGGGCGCACGGTGCCTCGGCCGAGCATGCCTCGGAGCCGAGCCATGCGGCCTCGGTAAAGTGCGCGTGCTCAAACGCAACACAGTGTGCGCCGTGCGTTTGGTGGGGACGACTATCCATTTTTAATTGCCCGGTGGAGGTAATGGCTCGACTTGCCTAACGAGTCCCGCCTCGATGTTTCCGGTAAACTACGAGGCTGCCTCGCAAGCCAGCCTCGGCCAAACCGCTGCGCTCGTCTGAATGTAGCTCGCGAGCCAATGCGCCCGATGTAGACCCGGCTACTGATATCGCCGATGACTTTGAAACGTCGCTAATCATGTGGTTCTAGGCGCGCTGGCTGTGGCCACGAGCTTTTAGATTTTAGACACGCAAAGCCAAGAAGAAAAGCAATGGCACTTACTGATTTGTTTCTACCGTCTCGGATGTGTCTCCGTGTTAAAAAAGTACTTTAAGCAATTCATAATCATCATCAGCCCTATGCAGTTTCAGAAATAACGACTCTGAGCCCTCTTTATGGACTTCCGATCTAATAAACTGGTAGTAGTAGTTGTGTAGCTTGTTTTAAAAGAATAATTCTATTCTACTTGTGTATTCGAATCCTGGGGCTGATTTTGACCAGCCTTCCATTAATGTTCATATACCGCGGAGGTTCATGGTTGTGGAACTGGTTTATGCCCACCAGCGACCCATCCGTGGTGATCTTGACCTTTGCCTTGCATTTTTTGAGTCTTCGTCTCGTGCAGTAGAAGTTGGTCTCAGTCTTTGAGTTTTGGGAGTAATCGTAGCCGTTGTATACTATGACGTTAGCACCTCGTTGCGACTCAATGATTTGATATCCTGTAAATAAAACAGTTATTAATAATGGTGGACATAATAGCAACATCTAACCCAAAGTCCATTTTTAGAAATGTTAAACACAGAAAGAAGTTGAAACGAAGCTCATGGCAAAATCTAAACAAAAAATTATTTTTATGAACAACGGGATATTTACCATGATTAAATTTTGTGAGTTTTGACTCCCGATTTCGGCACAGTGGAAACTCTGTTGTTGCTGTTCATAAAAATAGTGTTAAAAACCAAGATAGGTTCAAAGTTTCTAAACAAAAAAGTTCTAAAAAGGATAGGGGATGAAGGTATTATTATTTATGAAATACCGAAAGACTAACATGTACATCTCTCAGAACAAAACTTTGATTTTACTTCTTCTCCTAAATAAAACAAAATAATAGGTAGGTACTATGCCACAGCAAAATATTTGACTTTTATTATCCTATGCACGTTTTTGTATTTCTTTCGTGACTAAAAATGTGACGCAAAATAAATTAATGAAAAAGGCTCACCAGTGCAATCTCGAGGCACGGTAGATATCCGCTCTGACCTCTTAGGTACCTACCAAATACAAAACTATGTAACCTGTACTCACACAAGATCCTCGAGGTATCTAAAAAGGTAGTCTGGTCAAGATACGGGAAGAAAGAACTGCAAGCCCAACGCCGTAAAATAACAAAGGATTCGTTATTTTTTAAATTCAAAAAAACTTTATTACAAAAACTAGGTATCTTATAGTGGCAGGTAACGCAGCCAACGCCTCGGGGACGCTTTCGTTTGGCACTGATTTGAGTTTTGTATGGAGACACGAGAGCTCTCAGCATGCAAATCGCGTCTCCATACAAAACTCGCTGAAAAACAGAACACAGAAAAATAAATACAAATAAAACTCGAATTCGAGGAATTCTGTTCCTCGAATTCGATTTCTATTCGAAGAGTTTTTTTTATTGGAAGACTTTACTCGCCAACCCTGTAGTATTTCTTCCCAATACAAACGTAGTTCGGTGGTGCATGATTGTGTGTCAATGTGGGGCCCGTTACATCCCCATTAGGCCCCACTTTGACTCTAGCTTTACATTTAGCGGCGATTCGCTTCGAACAGCAGAATATATTTGAGGCCTGATGGATTCTGGAGAATGTGTATTTGTTTACCATCAGCAAATATCCACCTTTGTCAGTCGGTATCATTCTAACACCTGAAATTATTATTTTTATAGTCAGCATTCAAGTAGATAAACATTTCAGCTTTTTGAGCTTGAATATTTTCACTTGTTCGAAGTGTCGAAATTAAATTGAAGATCTGACTTAAATCATGACCATGAGTGAACTGAAGTTGCAATTTTTTTTTATTGAATCCTGAACTTGTTGATCTAATTTGTTGCTGACTATACCAACAGTAGGTAATCACAACACAGAGACCTCCCGTGGTGTATGAATGTTACCATGTTAGTGCATGCACATGCAATAGGAGTAAATTCTCGACAGGTCCTTACGCTACAAAAAGTATTAATAACTGCTAGTTTGGCCATGGCCATACTCAATCCGGAACCTTATTTTAAGTTTTTTCTTTAACTAGTGTTACCTTCTAGTTTGTTGACTATTGATTAACATTATTAGGCTACTATGCTGAATGAATTAAATACACTTTAATTGCTTTTATTCATCTATTCAATGCATATTTTATTTTGTTTTATATTTTAACATTTATTAGATCTTCTCGCATTCACAGTTGCAGAACTACCTGCTTCAAAATCCTAAATATGGGGGAAGTGGAAATGTACCAGATGTAATTTTTGGACTCTGACATCTACAAATAATCTAGCTCTGGAGTTTATTACAATCTTTCTCAATAATACAGGTTACAATGAAAACGGACCGACTTTTGAGTACAATTGCGGAAACAGGAGTCCGATACACATACATATACACACATACAATAATTAAGTGTAAGGCAGGCAATAGCTTATATACATTATCCCTGCGTAACACAGTTTATTTATATATTTATATTTATGTATATTTTTCCATCCGTGCGAAGCCGAAGCCAATCGCTAGTAGTTTATACCACTAGTGCACATTTGACATCCAGGTGTAATGCTCTCCATGGCAGCAATTGGTTTCATCCTTTTTCATCGTAAACAAAATTGGTCCGTTCTGGAAAATAAAACAACCTTTTGTTAGCAAGAAACACTTTATTAACCTGAAAAATAAATCCTTTATATTATTATTTTGATATATATTTTAAATATATACAAGGTATCAAAATGGGAATAGACAGATTCAAGGGAGATGAGAAATAAAACAAATATAGTCATATTTTTTTATTAGTTGGGAAAAAAATAAAACTCTCCTGCATTAAACAATGTATTTAATCCATAACTCCACATTAAAAAAACCCTTGCATTCATGGAAACTGAAAGATTGCTAAATTAGCATTAGACACAATTCAAAAAGTTGATTATGGACTTTGTTTCCTAAAAAATGTACTACCAAGTTATTTCAAGCATCTTTGTTTGTGTACTTGAATGTGCTTCTTTAAAAGCATATCACCTTTGATGTAACATATTGGAGTCAAAAGGACAAAAGGCGCGAAAGCTGTACTATTTCACCAAACCTAGTTAGTAAATAAACTTACCGTCCAACCCTTTTTGTAAGGTACTACTTTTTCTAAAACCTATAAAGGAATCACATAAACAAAATACAAACAGACAATGACATAGAGTTTACTACACGCATCAAGAAAACTCAGTAGAAATGATAGAAACACACAAAGATTTAGTTTGTTGTGGTTTGTTTTCAGTCATGTTACTTGCTAGCACTTACCGATTTCTCGTACCGCGAACCACTGGACTTCACATGAAGCCACTAAAATAAAACACGATTTAACCACTGGTATGCACTTTCACTGATTAAATTCACAATTAAACATTGAAAACACATCAAAACAAAGTAAACATTTGTAGGTTATACTTATATTGTAAATGGAGGTTTTTGTAATTACACGGCCTTTCCTTCACACTATTATGTACACTCACACCTTATTTTCATCAGCATTATCTACTTTTCGCGGCACCTAAGCTATATCGCGGTTATTTGTGTCTAGCAAAATATTTATTTTGACAACCAATGTTTACCAGATTTAAGGTCAAGCGCACACTAATACTTTACAATATTCGTTTTTAATATGTCTCACTGTGACATACAAAAATCATGATCATGATATTAAAATCCTAATGGACATGATCATCTAATCATGATCACCCACCCATACTATTCTCTGGTTGGTATCTGTATCTGAAAGCCTCTTGTACCATAATGATGCATAACACATAACTAGACACGTAAATTTCAAAACAAACCAAAATCAGGCCGTCCAAAAGCGTGATGGGTCGACGACATCGTAAAGGTCTTAAGTAACACCTGGACATTAGCAAAAGATGAAGGAGGCCTATACCCTGCACTGGGTATATTGCTTGCCTCTTCAGGCATTTGCACAGCACTCCTTCTAGCAAGTGCTGTAACCATTGTAATGTTAATTTAGGAGAATAGATTTCTTGTATTTTATTGTTCATAACTAATTATGTCATGCCCTGGCTATTCTTATAATATTGTAATTATAAAAAACAAATAAAAAAATTTCATTGATGCATCTAGAGAACCTTATTTTTAAAAAATAATTTGTTTATTTATTCATTGCCGTCGTTGTAAGGAATATTGTATGTGTGCGACCGACATTAAATTACGTTCCAGTTCCAGCGTTGAGCAATAATGTTGCGTTGGGTTATTAAGCATACTTTAGGCTTTGCAAAAAAAAGGATTGTCATTTTTTTAATCGACGAATAGCATTATTTATGTTGGTAGAGGTAGATAGTTAGGGTAGGTATTAAATACAATACATGCCTGCAAATGTATCTCTGTTAACTACGTGCGCCTCCTACTATTATGCGTTGCTGGTATTTTCTACCGAGATGACAGGAGGTGAGCGCGAAATTGTGGCCAAACCAACGTTATCAACATACAATTCTTAAAACATTATCAGAAACTCAGGTAAGTCTACGCGTCTTTCTAAGTATTCAACTATACCTTCATAACCAGACGCTCTAGTTTTTTCTAATAAATATTTTGTCGGACGTAGGTAAAGTTTTATAATAATAAGTAGTGTTTTCCTTTTTTTACTACCTCAAATGCACGGCTCAGCTGTTATCGTGTTACTTAGGTAATGCAAGTAATAATAATATAAGTAATAATATAAGTAAATTATTTAGAATTAGATAGCTCGTCAAAATAAGCTTTATGTTTTTATTTTTGCATTGCTCTTATTTTTTATTTTTTGTAAGTAAGTGAAGTAACTTCTGAATGTTTATATTTTGGTTCTATGGCATAGCCCTGTTTGAAATATTTTATACTTAACTTAATTTATAAAAACACATTGGACTCTGCATCTGTCATGTTATTTCTTTGTGAATAAATAATCTGTAATTTATCTATAACTATAAAAAATTCCTGTCCTAATTTGGAACGCGATAAACTCCGAAACTACTGAACGGATTTTGATAAAATTTTGTAACCGTCTATAATATGATCCAACTTAAAAGATAGGATAGTTTATATTCAATATTTAGGTAAGTGTTATTAATTTATAAGGGGCAAAAGTTTCACAATCTATGTCTATCCCTTTCTATCACGTAGGGACTTATATATGTCTATCCCTTTCTATCGCTTAGGGATTTTTCAGAAAATTCACGACTTTGACGAGAACATAATGCACATAGACGCTCTAGAATGATCTGGAGTAATCAAATTTAAAGTCGGTTAGCATCTGGAATGCTCCCACCCAAACCTTAGTAATCCAGAATTATCTAGAATACTCAAATATACCCATGCAAACGGTTCTGAATTCTAGATTTGGACAAAATGTTCTAGAAAATAGTGCCAGTAAAAGTTATAGAATGTTCTTTCATCATCATCATCAATTGATATCAGTCCACTGCTGGACGTAGGTTCACCTTGAGTAACAAAGGCTATATTTGTGTGTTTAAAAAATAAATGTCCACCCGTGCGAAGCCGGGACAGTCAGCTAGTAGCTCAATAAAAAACGTGAAATTATCAAAGACCGCCTTGGAAAATATAGACTCGCTATAAACTTTTCGGAAAGACAGGGCGTAATGCAACTTTCCAACTTCCTTGCGTGAAATAGAACGTAATGTAAAACTTTGCTTTGAGCTGCTGAAGTGAAGTGAAGTGAAGGGTGCGGTTAATGTACAACCATGGATTACACAACCCGAGAAAGCAGTGCACTGAAGCAGTGCTGCCAGTGGGAAATAGTCAAATATAATATAACATAAGACCTTAGAATAAGACAGCTCAGATAGTAGAAGTAGCATTCTTATAAATTATTTGGAAAACGACACAATAATATTTTTACACCTTACTACACAAAAACCAAAATATGCTTGGATGGTTCCATTTCACGATATTTTTTTGTTTGGTGGACAATATTTATGCATGTAAGTTATTTTAAATTAAGTCATGTAACATGGAGGTAACATGAGATGGTCAAAACTCAAAAGTAACGTAAAATAATACAATAGTAACATTCTGAAGCATTCTGCCAACGCTATACTGAAGACCATGTTCCAAGAAAACAACGCGCCATATCGCCACGGGTGGTAGCATGGTGGTATCTTGTTTAGCTGCGGGTAAGGGCATCTAGCTGGTGCTCTCTACCCTAGCCTGCCGAAGTGCCGAGTGAAGCGACCTTGTTTAAAAAAAAAATGTTATTTCTGACATTTTCTTACTGACGCGAGTCCCAAAATCAAAATCTCTATACTCGGATTTTTAATTAGACGAAGCTAGCTGACGTTTACTGTGTTGTCAGTTTTTGATGAAATAAAAATAGTGTTGTGACAAAGTGAATGATTGAAAATACTTACTCCTGGGGCCTAATTCTCGGGCCGATCTCGATCATTTTGCAATTTTATTTTATTGCTTCTTTTCACAAACCCGCACTTTTTCTACGTTTTCCGTTTATCGTAGCTGTCGAGGCTTCTACGATGAGGTCGTTGATGAATTACTCAAGGAAATCTGCCATTCTCTCTTCGAAAAGAAGCAATAAGATAAAATTGCAAAATGATCGAGATCGGCCCGAGAATTAGGCCCCTGAATGAATGAAATTGCCTCGTTTTTAAAGTGAATAGTTAGTGTGCCGATTTTGACTTGACGTGCCCGGTTGAGGATCCTTATCGTTCGAGTGAAACAATATAGGGTAAACCGACAGCTAACGATCAATTTTTGCAAGATTCTAATTTTTGTAAAAAGTTTATACATTTTTTACGTAATTTTATGAGATTCTAATTCTAGAATATATGCACTAACATGTAAATATTCAAAAATACATAATTTAGAAGGCTATTTATATATTAAGTGAGTTTAAAAAAAAAGTTGTTGAAATCATAGTCATTGGACATTTTTTTTAATTATTGGACAAGGGCTATTATAGTTATTGGACAGATTATAAAAATACCTTTTTTCTCCAAAATGTGTTGCATTCGTTACAATAGAGTGTCTAAGGGAAGTCTAATAAAACACAGTATTAAAAATAACGAACTTTAATCAAGGAACTTATACCGTATTTATCAAATACTAGCTGTGCCCGCGACTTCGTCCGCCTGGAATAGTGATTGGGTAGCATTTATAACTTCCAACGAAAAAAATCTGTATTCGAGTGCATGTGGCACAGTCAGGGTCGGGCAGACGCCGGGTAAGCACAGTTAGGCATATTTCCCCCCCATTTTTTTCTTGTCGCAAGCTTAAATAAAACATTTAGGTACATAAACCTTACATTTCCATGCAAACTTTCAAGAATAGTCTTATTGTTATTTTACACCCTTTGTAATACATTAATTTGTGGGGAAGTAGAAGAGAAGATAAGGAAAAACAGAATAATAACTTTAAAAAAAATTATATTTATTTAATAATTGTATCGGCCAAGATTTTACAAAATTTACTGCTAAGGGTCCGGAGGCTTTGTTTGGCTGGTTTTGATTACAGTTGCTAATCTAAGAACAGTAATACAACTAAATTTTAAGTCAGACTCGGTCGTACTTACATTCAAGTAGTTTTTATTTAGATTATGCTCATAAATTAAAACTTAAACTTGGTCTCACTCAGTTTTACCAACACACTCGATTCAACCAAAGTTTACCGCTGTTGCTTCTAGGAACTTCAGGATCAATGATAGGTATATCATGTACTTGAATACAGGCCCAGATAACAGACTGACCACACCAGAACTGGTCAGGCTTGGTACCCAATCGGAACGGATGAGATGAAACTCCACCAGGTTAAACACTGGACTGGTGAAATATTCTTTTAACCAGAGTACAACAGACACTTTCACACCTTTTTATCTACTATAATGCTCTGACACTTACTTCTGCAAATACAATAAAATCAAATATGTAAGTAAGAAAGTGATTGAGTAGATCTGAATAACAACATTTTTCATTGAGATTTCATGAGAAAAATCTTTAATGTAATTTACTTAGAACAAAAAAAACATCCACATGAGCTGAATCTTGAGATCATTAATAAAAATTATAGGGCTCTCATTTAGTCTGCCTACTGGGCTACGTAAGTAAATAAATAGTTTATCTGAAATATAATGGTCAGATTTCACCGTTTTCCAACTCATGAGTTACGATCTTTCCACAGAGAAAAAGAATTAAACTGGTCAAAGTTGAGGTTTTATGAAATTAACTGCTTACAATCGATTCGATATTTTTCTATATAAAACCGAAAAAGCATCAATACATCGAGTATATCGAAAGCATTTCAAAACATCGGGTCGGTTCGATGTATCGCATTGTAAAGCTGGGAACAAATTAGCGGACGCGGCTTAAGCTGGGAACATATTAGGCGGACGCGTCCGACAGACGCGGCTGACAGCCGCGACTGAACTGAAGATATCTAGCTAATGAATGTCCACTGAAGTGTGCAAACTATCGGATGTAAGCCGCGGACGTCGGACGCGTCCGATAGTTTGCACACTTCAGTGTACATTCATTAGCTAGATATCTATCAGTCGCGGCTGTCAGCCGCGTCCGCCGGACGCGTCCGCCTAATATGTTCCCTGCTTTACAGCCGCGACTGATAGTGTGCACAGTAGACCGGGACCTGGCTTGCCAGATTGCTGTCGGACGTCCGAACGCTCAAGGTTACGTCCGCGGCTTACATCCGATAGTTTGCACACTTCAGTGTACATTCATTATCTAGATATCTATCAGTCGCGGCTGTCAGCCGCGTCCGCCTAATATGTTCCCAGCTTAAATATCGATCTTTTCAATCCATCGACGCTTATGACTATCTGCCACTGGCAACACTGGTCGGCAATCAGTCAGTCATAAGGACTTGGCGAAAAGACTTTGCATCTCCGCCAGCACAAAAAAAAAGTCAGTCAGTCACTCACTTACACAAACAGAAATTTCTCGATCGAAAGCCGTCGCAATTGTACAAAAAAGTGTAATTTTCATGAAAAATGGTGTTTTCAATAAGTGTTTTGCAATAATAAGTTGCACAAATGTCCTTTCTAATGATTTAACCTATCTGTGTACCAAATTTCATTGCAATTGGTGATTGGTGATCGTCGGAGTGTTTTGGTGTCAGAGTGAGACGGAAACATCAATGTGATGCTCTTTATAACGTTTTAAAAGGTTTGTAAACCTTTTTTCACAATAAAAAGTAGCCTATGTCCTTCCTCAGACCCTGAACTATCTGTGTACCAAATTTCATTTCAATAGGTTTAGTAGTTTTGGCGTGAAAGCCAGACAGGAAGACAGACAGACAGACAGACAGACAGAGTTACAAACGCATTTATAATATTAGTATGGATAATAACTTTGTTAGGCACCATTTCTTTTATTCATTCTTTCAGGGGTCTAAGGCAGCGAATTTTTCGGCACACCGTATTTTCTAGCTATTTTGCGTATCTTTGGTTTATCTGATTCTTCTAGCCACTTCAGTGCTAAATTCAAATCATTTGAAGACTTATCTGCAACAGCAATTTTATTGGATATAATAATATATTGGACGGCTGTCCAATGACTGCCTTAATATTATTATGACAGTCATTGGACAGCCGTCCAATAACTGAAATAAGCCACCGACAAAACTTAAAATATGAATACGCCTTTATCAACCAAATGGCCAACATATAGAAGTGTCAAAATGGTTAAAACTTCTTATTGAAAAAAAAAATAGTTATTGGACAGTGTCTAATATTAGATTTTTGTTTAAAAAAAATTATAGTCATTGGACAGTGCAAAAGAACCTCAAAACAGCACACCTTTTTATTTAAAACCATAGAAATAAACAGCTTAAGCAATAGTCTTATCGCTCCATCAATAGCTAGAAACATAAATACTTCAGACCCGCTGATATCACTCTGGAACCAAACTTCTATCCTTATGATTTTTTTAGGTTTTACGCTCAAATTCCACCTGCCACGATGTCCGACCGGAAAATATTTTTTTGTGTTTTTACTGCTGCCATCTGTGATACTCACTAAGGACTATTACAATAACAAATGTCAACAGTCCCTATTGGAATCGACTGATGGCGCATTTTTTCAAACGATATCTTATTATTAACGTGTAAATTGTAGGTGTCCAATAATAGTATGGTGTCCAACGACTGTTGGTTTACCCTAGCAATAAAATACACAACAATTATACCACAAACACAACGTAACGAAAAACTTTACAAAAACAATAACTAAACAGCGTGAGCGTAGAAAAACATTCGTGCTATCAGACCAGAGGTTAGAAGCCGAATTACAAACAAAATGGTGACCGACGTGCATGGTGTTTATCGGTGTTGGCACTAGTCGCCACGCCGCGCTTTGTAATAAACCGTCAAAAAACTGATTGTAATTACATACTACAAGTAACTTATATCAGAGCACTTTTATACATTTTTTTATACAAATTTCAATATTATTTTACAGTTTGAAATGATTAACTATTCACTCATTGTTCATTCATCTGATTGAACGAGAACTGAACGCAGCACTATTACTTTAGATATGGCAACATTATTTTACAAAGTGACATTAGCTACTGTCAGTGGGTATCGTCTAATTAAAAATCCGACTAATGTATTTTCTCTAACCTACAAAAATGTCTTGTTTATTTATAGTTTTTAGACCTCTTTTTGTACGATTTTAATGTAAATTCTAAATAGTATTGATACAGACAAGCAACGTTGATCATACAAACGTTGGTATGTCCCTTTTGTGTTTGTATTGTACACGAAATTAGTTAATACAAGTAGAGTCTTCTGTGTTTTCTTTTCAAATTTGTATTATAAGGTTGTGAGCAATAAAAGTAAGCATAGCTTCTCTCTATGAGAAGAGACCAGAGCTGTGAAGTGTCTCAATTACCAATCCGTGGTAAAAAGTAATAATGGCGCGAATGTTGTGTTATTGTTGTGTTGTGATTTGCTCCCTTCGGTTTTGTGTCTTCGTAGCTGTCTCAAGGTAATTTATCAGTACTTTACTTGTAATCTTCTAGATACATCGTTGTTCTAATCATTCTTTACTTATATGTCCTGCAATAGTTACCTTTATAATATTTAATAACCCATAGGTACCTAGGTGACTTGTATACCTAAATAATTGATGGAACTATCTACAAAACTAGTTTAGTTATGATTGAATATGGTAGCTGGAGTCAAAGCAATTATTCTAAGCTTCCAATAAATAGTTTAACTATGTAATCTAATTTATTAAACTTGATCTTTCTCTTCTAGGTAAGTGAGTGGCCTTCGAACTTCTCAGGATGTTATTGGTAAGTCTTAGATAATATTTAAGACTGTATTAGTCTGTCTATTATTAAATTGAGGTTTGCATACCTTACCTGTTGTTTTAACGTATAAGTCTTTCATGTATAATATTTTTGAGTTGTTTAAATTTAACATAATGTAGGCTAGCTTCTGGGTATGCTAACTGCACCAGAACTCTGATACATTAATCATCTTCTACCCGTTTATGTACACAACTTAGTTGATTATCTATGCAGGTATTCCAACGGTATATACCTAGTCAATGACTTCACATCGCTGAATTATTTTAGTACAACACTGGTTATATGGATGGTTAATTATGGTGATGCCACCAATGAGAGGTAAGCAACAGTTCTGCCGAAATAACTAGGTCTATAAGCTTATATTATTCCAGGTGCCTTGACAGAATGCCCGAAGCAACAAGTTGATTTCTACGAATTAAAGCAACAAAAAATACAAACTGTGTTTTATTCCATAACCATTTAATAATAAAATATTGGCACATTAATCACATTTCATTTCCCTCACCCTCATGGTCTATTCAAAAAAATATGTAGTTAGTTTTAGTTGGTAATTAGGTAGCACTATCTAAAATAAATCTTCGTTTACAGCAAGATTCGTCAAGTCGGAACGGGGTGCCCAGTTGCTGCTGTTCAGAAACTTTGTGTACCGCCAACAATGCAAGACGAAGGAAGGATTCCGGACCTGGTATTGCATTATGTACTGGAAAAATCAATGCACTTCGGTTCTAACCACTGACAGCGATGAACATATTGTCACAATCCGAGGGTCCCACAACCACACTGTCCCTAATATCACTACCACACCCGATGGAGTGATACACACAACTAAAACAAAAAGGGGGAGGAAGAAAAAGGTTACTGTAGCGATAGATGTGGATGCTATGAATATCAGTAAAAAAGATGATGTTCCATTTTTACCCTGAATAATGTTTAGTTAGTATTGGAACTCTTTTGCAGACTGCAACCTCAAACCAATAAATCGTTAAGAAATTTATTAAAATAGAACTGGCATAGCTGTGATTTTTAGTGCAAGTTGGACTAAAACTAGTTGGAAGCTAATTAGTTATTCTAAGTTTCTAATCTCGTGAAGTTTTTATAGTATTAAGGAACATTTTGGTAGCTAATTTCTATCATTTTTTTTAGATCATTGTGACATTATCTATTGACATATTCATTGCATTTATTGTTATCATATAGTAAACAGTTAATATAGGTACATATTTCTTTTGATGAAAAAAATGAACTATCATATTGACCGACAATACACAGAGGCATGAAGGGGGGGGGGGGGGGGGAGATTTTTAAACCTCAGAGATTATCTGATAGACTGTGCTAATAACTGATGACTAGAATATAGGAATAGGAAATCAATCAATATTTAAGAAAAAGCAACGGCAAGGGTTCCATGAAAAAAGTTGGAGCTGAGGGTGATCAAGGCAATCTCAAATTAAGCTTAAAATTATCTAAACTTTACATTCTATTTATCCCGACTAAGCTGTCAAGATGGTATAGGTGCTGAGAAAGCCTATTCAATCTAAAAATCCTGCCCCAAGCACTGTAGCATCCCGCAAATAGGGGCATGAGTAACCACCAGTTGCCCCTGACGCTGTATAAATCATCTACAATAGATGCAAAAGCCTGTTTTTTTTACATTATTTGTTGTGCTTAGGTTTGAGAAATTCTTATTAGTAATAGATTTTTTTTTAATGATTTTGTAATATTGCTACCGCCAAAGGGTAAGAGTCCCAAAAATATTATTTTTTAAGAGATATACAAAAAATTAATTGATGTGATAAGTTTGCAACATTCAATGAATATTTTAAAACATTTTAAATCTAGAATTAAAAAATTACATACATGTCCAGAATTTTTGCAGATTTTGTTAAAACTGGTAAAATAGTTAGTATGTATGGCATTATGCATGATTGTATTTTTTATTTCTAGTCCTAATGATAAAGGTTTCAAATACTTTAAATTTTAAGTATATCGATTGATTTACGGTTCGTGCACGAACCTACGTTTTTATTTGTAATTTTGACTGTTGTTTTAAATAAATAAAAAACATTGCATTTTATACATTTATTGAAAATTTTTTACTTCCTAAAATAGTATCTATGATGTTAAATTAAAAACGAACTGTCTTAATAAGGACGTAAAAGATACTCGGTATTTTACACTAATATTAACAATTTTTTTTTATGGAACCTATTTCAGTGTAATATTGACCTAACTACATAATAAAATGTATGTAGTTAAATTAATTCATAATTCATTCCCATAACTTAAACATAATCATAAATAATGTAGTAATTAATGTATCTATTTAGTTTCTAGTTTGGTAGGTACCTACTGATAAAGTGAAATCTATCCTTTGAATGTAGTTAGAACTGTTAAGAGCGGGTCGTGCGTAAATTTGAGATGCGTTTTTAAAAATTCATAACTAAATATCTAAGTGACATTTTAAAAATCGCAAAAGGACTAATTGTAGACTAAACATTTGAGATTAATTCGAATTTAAGTGTGTTAAAAAAATATACTATTTAACGCTAATGAAAATCGTATGTCAGCGTTAAATAGAATGTCATGTTAGTCCTTTTGCGATTTTTAAAATTTCACTTAATTATTTAGTTATGAATTTTTTAAAAACGCATCTCAAATTTTCGCACGACCCGCTCTTAAGCAGGCTCCTAAGCATTACGTCGCCATCTTTCTTCTTTCCCGACTAGTGATGTGCTTCGTTGCCCGGTCTCAGTAGTTCTGTACTATTCCTAAAACCGGTTATCACAACCTACATACCTAAATACAAGGTGCAGTTTTGGATCTGCAAAACATTTTAGGAGGTAATTATGTTAGTGATTCTCGACCCGAATCAACAATAAAATGGGCAGGTATTTTTTTTTCATTTTATTCTTATTAACGTAAATCGGTAAGTGTGAACTCCCCTTTTTAAAACGCGACCAATCTGTACGTGTCCTTAAACTGCGCTTTCACACACACAAACAAACGCAACCGACATTTCTTTCATAAATCCAAACCAAAGCACCAACCACCGGCCGCTCCCTCCCCCCCGCCACCCCGCCACGCCCCCGCGGCCATCGCAAACGCATCGATCGGGTCAATTTATTAGTGTATTTGATGACGCCGGTATGTGCATACGCTTGCAAATTCCGCCCCTCAAGTGCGCCTTCGATTAACGGTCGGGATAGGTACCTACTACCTAATTGTAAAGATGACGGACCAATAATACTCCAATGTAGAGTTGGTGGAGATGGTCCGCTTGTAGGTATGCCATCAGTGGAGACAATGTATCTCGAGCCATCGAAATGTTCGCGGAGTTATTCCCCAATCGGCAACGTCATCATTGAAATCCCGTGTTTCGGTAAGCACTTAATTAAAGCCTTTGGTCCGAACTGATTTGTAGCTCTCGGACAGCCGTTAGGTACCACACGGGTCGGTACGGGTCAACGACCTTACAGCCCTGCCGTACGGTCGGACAATTAGCAAATAACAAATGGGTATCGTGTTATCAAGTAACTGGTTTGTTGAGGTCTGATACGCAGTCGCCCTGCGAGATTCACTGGCACTCCATGCAGTGAGCTGCATACAGTTAAAAATTCGAACTACATCTAAGGTAAAATTATTTGACGTCACTGGTCATCGCATTCACGCACACAGTGACATGACGCAATGGGTGATTCTGTTTTTTTGAAGAGGGTTATTCTGAAAATCAATAAAATTGAAAAATCGAAAATAAAAAGTATTATTGATTATTGACTTGGTATCGTATTGTTATATGATTATTTACGAGTCTCCTAACAACCTCCTGAAATGTTTTGCAGGTTCAAAACTGCACCTTGTATAATATCTGTAGGTATTCCTCAAGTCAATAATACAATGTTTTACAAAAGTACTTATAACACTACCATTAAAATATACAATCATTCGGCAACAGATTTGAAAGAAGTAAATGGAAACTTGTTTAAACATAAACTTAACAAAATTACTTTAAGATCTTTTTACACCGTTTTACAATAAATGATTCTTATTCTTAAGTAAGTACTATTAAAAAGATATCTCTTGCAGCCAGATACGTGAAGTCGGGACGAGGTACTGTGCTGCTGTTGTTCAGCAATTTTATCTACCGCCAACAGTGCAGGCCAACTAAAGAAGGTTTCAAGTTATGGTACTGTAACATGTACAACAGACATAAGTGTAGTTCAGCCCTTACAATTGACAGCAAGGAGCATATCGTTGCAATGCGAGGTTCTCACAACCACGCTGCCCCGATTATTTCTACGACGCCTGATGGAGTCCTTACGTTCGGGTTGGGTAAAAAAAAAAGGGGGAGGCCTAATAAGTTGAATGATGTGAAGGATATTGGTAACAGTAATGGGGATAATGATGTTGAGATCTTGCCCTAAATTTTCCTTTTTTTTATATTATGTACGTAACCTACTCATTTCCGCCCCAGTTAAATGAAAAATGACGTAACTGTGACCTACTGCCTCTCGAAAATATGGGGTAAGCCTTTCCAAAAGTGGACTCAGTCAAGCTAATGAAGAGACTCAAATACTGAAGAGGCTAGTAAGTAGAACCTCGCTAATTTTTTTTTATTAAATAAATAACAGTTTAATGAAAACTTTGTTTATGACATGCTAAGATTTGTGTCATTTTTATAGATGAAAAGTTTAAGTTTCATTACAATCTGTTACTAGCTTCCAAAGTTGAATTTATTGTTTAAAAAGCCGTCCGTCGGAATAATCCTCTCTAAGTCTATTGGCCAGCGCGGCATGATAAATAAAAGTCTGCTCCAAAGAAATTAAACATTTTCATAAGAGATCACTGTTGTGTAAGAGACAGACCGATCAATGATCATTATGCAGCCTGCAGCCATTACCAGATTAAAAATTTATAAATTCTATATGTAAGGCATATAATATAAACGTTGTACCTACCTACTTTGTAGGTAATTAAAGGCTCGTTTCACGGATTGCTAATCGTAAAATTAAACACTGACGGACTCTAATCAGCTGTCAGTTAGCAATCCATAAAAGAAGCCCTCAGGGTTTGATTGTGTATATTTTCTTTGATTAGTTGGTTTTAGAAAAGGTTATAGACCTATTTGTGCGCTAAAATGTATACCTTACGGCCTGCGCACATCTAGGCGGTGGCGAACGTGAAAGTGAAACGCTGTCTTATTTGACAGCATTTCACTGATCGCCATCGCTTAACATGGGTTGAAATTAAATAAAAACGAAAGATTTAAATAATACCAAATATTTTCAGTAAAAAATATGTGATGTTGCTTATTTATTTAGCTTAGGTAACTAAATCCTCACCCAGAACTGACGAAATTGTAAAGATTGCGGAAACTTGGTGGATGTAGGGACTCAAAATTGATGTTCCTGGAAATGTATAGAGGACGCCAATGTTTAGCAGTAGTTTTCTCAAGCTGATTATGAGGCGGGCTTCCTCTTTTTTTTTATTTTGGATACTACGTTACGTAGTACACCTATTATTTTTTCTAGTCGTAAGAGACCAGTACCACAAGCTCTGTCTGTCTCTGTCTGACTTTGGTTTTGAGTCTGTGTTAGTGTTGACTAAATAAATCCTACGTCGAAACGTCACACATACAGTATAATACACTGGTGAGCACTCACACAGACTCAAAGCCAGAGCCAGGGACAGAGCCAGACAGAGCTTGTGGTAGGCCGACTGATGAAAAGTTGGATATAATGGTACCTCTTTTTAAATAACTAGGCATACCTTATAAGTTTAATCTGATTGTTAATCCTCATAATTTATAAGTATTGTTAAAATATACCTAATGTGGGTTAAATTTTTTTTTTTGATATGTATAAATAAATACAGTATATGGATATTTTGCTTAACTAAGATTTGTTTTTACCAACAGTACCTACCTAGTGTATTGTCCCATGTTTCAAATAAAATATGTATGAAAAACCTAATGCCATATTCCACAGTATGTGCTTTCAGACTCGATTATTTTAATTGAGGTCCGAAAATATCTTCAGTCCGAAGAAATCTTATACGTACGGAGCTTAACATTTTGCATTTGATCTCTTGAACGAAGCAAGAAGGTTCATAATGCATTGCCTTTTTGTAGTTTAACTTGTGATAATATCCACTTCTCGCTTCTTTCAAGAGATCAAATGCAAAATGTTAAGCTCCGTCAACTACTATGTTCTGTGTCACATTACCTTCCTTTCAGATGCGTACATCTTACCCTCAAGACGGAAGAGTGGTTCAGGCATGCTATACTTCAAAAAGTACACGTATTCTTGGAGGAATTTCTTGAAAAACGGCAACTACTGGACCTGCTCAAGCCACCAGAAGAAAGGCTGCAAAGCCTATGTGGTCACGAACGAAAATGTCAAACCGTTCCATGTGACTAGGTATCGAGATTTGCATAATCATCCGCCTAAGAATATTTCGGTACCTGATGTGAAATACGAGTAGTTTTTTTATTTAGATTAAGCCTGGTTTTATGGAGAAGTTATTTTAGTATTAGGTAAAATTAGAGCTCTTTGTGAAGGCCTCTTTCGGGGAAGTGACCGCCACCATGCCATTTTCTGCCGTGAATCAGCTGTGTTTTGGTTTGAAGGGTCTGGATGGGACGGTGAAATTACTGGTACGTGAGGGTGTACATACAGCGTGTCCCAGAAAGTAGTGTCAAGCGAAAGCCTTTTGGGGTACCCGAATCACCCCCATTAATGTTCCGCGATTTCTTAGTTTTCAAACTCAGTAGCAAAAAAGAAATCTCAAGAAAGTTTTCAACTTTTTTTTAAACAATTTTTTAAGTTCTTCAAGTCGAAAAATTTCTAAAATTTGGAAAAAAAATCATAACGAAAACTATAAGAAATCGCGGAACATACATGGGGCTGATTCGGGTACCCCAAATCCCTATCTCTGGAATTTCGCTTGACCATACTTTCTGGGACACACTCAAGTTGATGGACGCTGGGCGGGCAGTGTATCGTGCACGGTCCTACGCGCGTGACGTACGAAACAATGCCATGTTTTAGGTGATGTCACATGGGCCATATGCTTGTTCCATCAGATAGTATTTAAAAAAGGTGAATAAAACGATAAAGAAAATGAAAAATTTTAAGTTAAAAGAACAATCTGTTTTTGTATTTCACCTTTTAATGGTAACAAAATAATAACAGGGCTAAAACAATTATTAAAACTATTAACAAGGTATGAGGTTAAGCCATCATTCTTACGAGTTTAAGTACGTAGAATTATTATATTATGTTCTGTGGTTTAAGTGTCTTTGAGCCGAAGATAAGCGATGACAAAAAAAGTAATGTGAAGGGTATAGGTAGGTAGTACCTAATTTGAGTAAGATGTTGATTATTGGAATAATATATTTTATGAAACCGTTAATAGTTTTTTATTTTAAATTATACCTACCTACTTGCAGGTAACCGAATAGAGATGAAAAAAAAACAATATGTAGGTGGTTTACGACTTGACCCACTTTTCTATTTTTACATAATATCATGCGGTATGCCGAGATATAAACTAAAAAAGTAAACAGACCTTTGCTATTGTAGATGTATTGTATTGTAGATGACTTATATAGCGTCTGGCCTTCTGGGGCCACTGGTGTTTACTCATGCCCCTGCTTACAGGACGCTATAGTGCCTGGGACAGGATTTTAGATGGAATAGGCTTTCCCAGCACCTATACCATCCTAGCAACTTAGTCGGCCTATTCGACAGCCATAAAAGACTTGGTCAATACGTGCGGAGCTGATTAAGCCTCGAGTTTCCTCACGATGTTTTCCTTCACTGTTTGTCAAGTGCACGAAAGGAGCCTCTTTGAGGCGCACTTATAATCCTTTCACCACACTTGGTTCGAAAGAATCAGTGACACGATAAGAAGAAGACTGTTTAACATTAGTCCTAGTAGTGCATTCTGTACGCACAACGACTGGATTCGAACCCACGATTGCAGGATCGGGGCGTAAAACGGGATTACTACCACTAGACCACCAGTGCTCTCTAGACTAGGTCGCTGTTTCTGAGAACGAACCTAACGTCATCAAGGGCTACAACGTTATGGTTCATACAAACCGTTATCAAATTCAATTTTAACAACGTTTTTGAAGTAGGGTAGATGGTAGTATTGTTGGCACCCTCACAATGATTGGCACTTTGAATTTAATTTCAAGTTATTATAATTATTTTCACTGCTTCTAATGGCAATATTGCTTTTATATACGTTAACTTATTATCTATGCCTGGCAACAGAATATTTATATGACAGTGACAGTTGTCTTTGTTAACTTGGAATTATTGTTAGACAAAAGCAAGACACAAAATATAATCCAACCACTACAGTGGCAAAGTTTAGTTGATAGTGTAGAAATACTAATGAAATATGTAATGTCCTTGATATTTACTATCAAGGACATTTGTGTACCTAAGTATTGATTCGGGCTGATGTTTTTACGGTAAAAATGGATTTGTTTTTAAAGATTTCTACGTTTGCTTTGCAAAACAAACGGTATTGTTACGGTTTTTTGCTGTGCCAATCATTGTACTTTGTTTTATACTAGCGATCCGCCCCAGCTTCGCACAGGTCGCTTGTAGAAAAAAATATATGCAGAAATATATTAGATACTGCAAACCAAATTAAAAAAAATCAGCCAAGTGCGAGTCGGACTCGCCCATGAAGGGTTCCGTAGCATGAAGTAACATAATTAAAGATTCTTGTAGTTCGTCGAAAGGTAAATTGCAGTTTACGATTTATGACGTATAAAAAAAAAACTACTGACTAGATCTCGTTCAAACCAAATATCGTTGGCAGTTTGCATAGTAATGTACAACATATATTTTTTTTTCCACTTTGGAAGTGTCTCTCGTGCAAACTATTCAGTTTAAAAAAAAACGATATAAGAAACCTCAACATCATTTTTAAAGACCTATTTGTAGATACCCCACACGTATGGGTTCGATACGATATTTTTTTTTGAGTTTCAGTTTCAAGTATGCCCCCAAAAATCATAGTTTTATATTATTTTTGTGTAAAAATCTTAATGTGGTTCACAGAATACATCTACTCTCCAAGTTAATAAGTAGATAGATAGATAAAAACTTTATTTTTCTAAGTATAACACACACAAAAAAAAAAATTAAAAAAAAAAAAATAAAGTGATAAATACGACATAACAAAATCTTAATTACCAATAAAATAAAAACTAGCAACGAAAATTAAGGTGGTGTGTGTGTTGCAACCCAAACAAAGAGGTTAGCTCATCGCATACATTGCACTAGTGCAAGCACTGATTTTCAGCTATTACCTTTTTGGCGACAAGTTGAGATGCCAAACGACGGAAGCTATAGGTATAGTGTTTGTGAATGACTGAGAACTTAAAAGATTGTGTATGTGTACCTATGTGGGTGTATTACTGAGAGCTCTCCTGATTACACAAGTCTCTTTAAGAGCCAGGGTTTCACAGGAGAGCTCTCTAGTGTAATTGTGGGGGGTATGTTCGCAAGAGTGTTGTGTAAAAGTGTTGGTGTGGAGAAGTTTTGGAAACTATGAAATGATAGTATGAGATTGAGTGTTAGTGCTGAAAGAAGAGAGTTCAAATTACGAAGTGCAAACATTTATCTGGTGACTTTTTGTAGTCACTAGCAATTTCAACGTTATGCTTGGCAGACGAAGCGTTCTGAAATACCTACCTTTAAGCAGTTATCATAATATACACCGTTCCTAAGATGTATTGAAATACTTTTCGGTATTTTATCAAATGTGGTTCATTTGAAATCAACCATTATATTTATCATATAATTTTCCCAGAATTCTATATGATTATGTGCCAATAATTGTACCTATACTCACATTAACAATTTTATTTCAGACCAATGCTATAGAAACATGCCCAAAGTAACCTCTGGGAAGAAGTGCATGAAAAAGTACACTGAAAAAGATGTAGAAAAAGCTTTGCAAGCAATTGGCAATGGCATGGGTAAAAAGACAGCTGCTATAAAGTTTAATGTCCCTAGGGCTACTCTCTACTTTAGACTAAGCAGCAAGTTTGTGAAAACTAGACCTGGTCCAACCACTGTTCTAACAGAAGAAGAGGAAAGTACACTTGTAAACTGGATTATAACCAACTCTCGAAAAGGTTTTCTTCGTCGCAAAGAAGATTTAATTAAAAGTGTCAAAGATTTTTTAATCAAATATCCGAGGGACAATGTTTTTAAAGCCAACACTCCTGGTGAAGGATGGTATAAACTTTTCATGAAGAGACACCCAGAAATTACTGAGAGGACTTCTGAGGATGTCACATCAGCAAGTTCGAAAGTATCTGAAAGACAGTTACGGAATTGGTTTCAACAAATAGAGGATTACTTAAAAGAACATAACTTGTTACATATCTTAGATGATCCATCAAGAATGTTTAATGGAGACGAAACCAATTTCAATTTATGCTCAAAAAATACTAAAGTTATTGCGCCTAAAGGTGATAGAAACGTATTTGAAATAGACCATGCTCAGGCAAAATCCTGTGTTACTGTAATGTTCACATTTTCGGCAGATGGAAAAAAAACACCCCCAATGATAGTCTTTCCATTTAAAGAAATGAGAGAGGAAATTAAACGTTCTGTGCCTTTAGAATGGGGTATAGGTCTCTCTGACAATGGGTGGATGCAGGCAGCTACATTTTTACAATATGTAAAAAATATTCTCCACCCCGCGTTGGTTAGAGAAAAAACCAAATTTCCTGTCATTTTATTTGTGGATGGCCACAAAGGTCACACCACTCTAGAGCTCTCTCAACTATGCCAAAACCTTGGTATTATTTTGATTGCATTGTATCCAAATGCCACCAGGATTTTACAGCCAGCAGACGTTGCTGCATTTCGGCCTATTAAAGCACTATGGCAGAAGGCGGTCCTAGAATGGCGTGTTAATAACTCATCGAAATCTATGGTCGAAACTGATGTTGGACCTATATTAAAAAGCTTGCTACCGAAAATTAAAGATACCATTTTAATAAATGGGTTTCGCATTACTGGACTATTCCCATTCAACGCAGATGCAGTTGGACTAAATTTTAAATGTTTGTTGCAATCTAAATAAAATGATGTTGGCCAGATGTTATGAGAAAAATGAAAAACCAAATTGTCAGTGAGTCAAAAGAAGCAAAGATCTTGACCAAATGTATAAATAATTCTATCTAACAAACACAGATTCAGTAGAAACAAATACTAATGTTGAATCAGAAACGTCGATGATGAAACACCATCACATACTTACTTAAACTGAAATCATAACTTCTGACCATATGATACCTGTTCTTGTACATCCATGAAGACATTAAAACAGACACAGCAGAAGTAAATCCTACATATAATGAAAATACCAAAAAAAATTGTAGATGAAACCAATCTTATAAACACAATGATTCTGAATTATTTAATATAGAAGACTTAGTTGTTCCAGAAAGAGCACAGATCAAATAAATTATTTCTGAAAATAATGAAGAACAAACAGATTCACCACTTGTTAAAAACGCAACAAATTAGCAAGACGTTCCTACAATTAGCAAATAGCACCTAATTTATGTTGACGGAAAATGGGTGCCACTAGACGACATTTCTTTAAAAATTGTTGTAGGAAGCCCTGTTAAAAGAAGTTTGAGTGATTTTTTAAAGTGGCCAAAAACGCCTGTTAAAAAACAGAAAAGAATGTAGAGCACCATACTTTTGTACTTACAAGCAATGAATGGAAAAAAACAAAGACACTAAACAGAAACAAAAAACTTGAAGTTATACAAAAAATGAAGACAATAAGAAATTAAGAAAAGCCAAGGCAAGCGCTTAGTTGATGAACGTAAGCAAGCTGAAAACCTGAGCAAAAAAGTCGCGAAGGAACTACAGATAAAGATAAAGAATGAAAAAGAAAATCAACGAGACTATAACATACACACATTTATACTGCAGGAAGACGAGAAAACCTAAATAATTCAAAACAAGCAAGAATAATATCCAACATCAGAAACATACAACAAATAGACGAACCCGAGGAATATAAATATCAAACCAAAAGGAGAGAATTAGAAGCTCCAGCTATTTAAAAAGAATTTACTGAGGTAGAAAATATACAGAATCAAGAACAAAGTCGACAAAAGAAGTCATAGTTAGTGTCATTGCCAGGTAAGCTTATTAGGTTATTGACTTTCTTCAGGATAGTCAGAAGGTTGTTCTTCATAAAGGGTGGTGGCAATAACTAATAATTGTAATAATGCATGATACTGTCAATGAATATACCAATACCAATAATTATAGGTACTTTAAGGCAGTGCCAATAGTTAAAACAAAGTGCCAATAAGTTAAATTCCAATGTTGCTCCAACCACATATTCTCGTAAACAGATTGGCACTAGATCCACGAAGCGCCAAGCCTATGTCCAACTTCGTGTAGTTGTGAAGAGGAGCAAAGGTACACCGTTTGTACACAAGTGCACAATGCATCGATTGAACCAATCCCGTTTTCCGATCCACCTTCTGAGGGAATTTTACCGCGAGGGTACTTCGCAATGTTCTTTTTTGATGAAATCATACACGATATTGTAATTCAAATCAACTGTACTCTGTCCAAATGATAGGACGCTGAGTCAACATAGCCAAAGACATCGAACATTTTAAGGCTATCCATGTTCTTAAGGGAGTTGTGAGAATGCCAAGCTATCCAAATAGCTTTACTGTAGTAAACAACACAAATGCACCAATTGCAGATACAATGCCATTGAAGAAGTATCAACTAGTTCGACGATCGAAAGAAGTAGTGCAAAGAAATGATGTGCCAGGTCCAAGACAGAAAATACATAGACCAGTTGTGCCTCGGCCTATGGATGAGATAAGGTACGACGGAATAGGCCACCTGCCAATTTATGAAGAAAAAGGTCGATGTCGTTTCTGCAAAACTGGGCAGGCCATTAATTCTTGCGTGAAATGTAAGCTTCGTTTGTGTCTGACGAAAAACAGGAACTGTTTTTATTATTTCCATATTAAATGATAAAGACCCATAGTTAACCAATTGTCTTTTTTTCAATAACCTTATTTAGCAATGTGTCCGTACGGATACAGTGTCGAAAGACCATACTTCTACTAGTGTTTGGCAATGTGCAATAGAGGTTTTTCGCGAAGTTACGGGATTTATACATATATTTTTTTTATTTAATACAGACTTCTAAAGGTGTAATTAAATAAATATATTGCGTTTTTTTTACTTCAATCGAAAAAAATATACCAATATAAGGTTAAAAAGTATAATAAGACGATACGTATAATAATATAACGACGTTATAATTAATAAAAATAAGTTTAAGTTCATTACCGTGACTCGCAAATATAACAAAAACTTGATCAGATATTAGAAAAGTCAAATAGAGTCGATTATACAGATGACCAATCGACCAGACAAATATTTGACAGTCGTTTTACTCCGTTTTGTCCAACAACTCACAAATATTTGATCGGAATATCAGCCAGTTATCCGTGAAACCGGCCCATAATATGCATATATCTGGGTTTATATAGATTAGTTCCCATAAAAAAGGCTTGGCACAAAAATTCGCGATTTCTTACGAACCAGTCTTCATAGGTATCATCTACATACTCTGTTAACTACTTCGTTATAGAAATCCACTTCATCGTCTCCAAAAAGGGGAAAGAGCTGCTCGTCTATGAAAAATATACATTCGCGAAGAACTCGACCAGTAAGAACAAGGTTTCCTGGACTTGTTCCTCTCGATGCTCCAAGAAGTGCAGTGCCCAAGTAGCGCTTACCAATCAAGGCGTGTTTACCGTGATTGATGGTACCCACACGCATTCTCCGCCAGAGTTCTATATGAACGATGAAGGCGAATATGTGCGGATACCTGAGAAAGTAGATGAGTTAGTAAAAAGAAACGAATACGAGGTGAGTACTTGCAGGGTTATAGGTGCGCATAACGTACCTTATATAAAACTGAAGGTAGACGAAAATTTGATAGTACCTTAACTTTTTAAAATGTGGGCCCATACAGTGATTAGGATAGTTTTCATTCCCACAGAAAATATATATTTGTGTGGTGCACGCAGATGTTTGTTCTCTGTCTGGGTGTTATATTGTATTCTATCTAGGGTTCAAATTCAATCGACGGCACCGGCAAGGCCCGGCCCCGTCCCTGACACGCCACGGATGTATGGGGATAGAACTATAGAGTGTCAACTTCATACTTTTACAATATAATTACATAAAAAAAAACAAATATAGAGGTGTAATGGACCTACTCGTATGTGTAATGGACTACATACTTCAGGCCGATATTGATGATAAATTTGTGCTACAAAATGTTAAGAGTGACTTCAAACAGTTGCATTGCTAGTATAAAATTGTAGTTAGCTATATTATGGGAAAGATAGTAAAAAAATGTATAGAATAATTCTTTGTTTTGTTTAGTTTATTAATAAGTTGATCTTATACCATTATAGTTACTTTCATAGAGCTAAGTGTTTAATTTTTGCTAATTATCCTATCTTCAGAATCTTAGCCAAACGGAGACGCATAAAAAAAAAGCACCTCATAATCTTCTTTTAAAAAGCTCTTAATGTAAGTTAAGTTTTTTGACAAAGTGTCGCTCATACCCAATTATTGTATGGAAACAAAAAGTTATGTAAGTGTCGGTTTTCGTTTTCGGTGCAAAAAAATGTAGGCGTGAAGACAGGCCTCAGACGTTAGACAAAACTGCTGCTAGACCCACAGCTCTTGACAGGGTCCCGATGCAGCTTTGTCCAATTTACCCAATTTCTAATGCGGCCTTCTTGACTTCCCTTATAATACTATACGACAGCGACCTTCTTTTTTATCTGGCTTATGTATAATACATTGTATTCAATTTTCTAGAAATAATAAAATCATCGCGTGGAGAAAATTTGTTAATTCACAATAACTACGCGTACAACTTTGGCTATACCACCAAAAGGGATGGCACATTGAACTGGTACTGCTCGTCGAGGAACTCCAGGAAGTGCAAAGTGAGACTGGTCACCCAAAAAGATGGAACGCCGGTACATTTAGTCAGTCATCACACTCATGATACGAGATTCAATGATACGCCGGACGGGCTTAAGCAGAGAAAAAAGTATTACTGAACAAAAGTTCTTTGTCAGTGTTTTAGGGGAAATTACCCTTTATTAATCTCTTCAAGTACCTTTGCCTGGCCTTACAGCTCAACTGGTTGTAGCTATGCCTTTTGTGCTGTAGGTTGTAGTTTCGATTACCACTCAGGTAATTTAGGCAATGAACGTTAGGTGTTAAAATCATATATATAAATAAATGTACATTTCTAGCTTATAATAATATAGCGTCTAATTAGGTCGATGCGTCTAATATTATTAATCTAGTATAGAATATTGTTTTTTCTTCCTAGATAATCTAAATGCGTACAAAAGCGATGAATATGAGACATAGTGTAATATTAATTATCAATAGGTATATGTCATTACATATACCTATATATATATATCATCAACCATAATAATCTTCAAGTGTATTCAATTTACGTACACAAAACATAAATATAATCTAGTCAATATACCACTTTGAAAAAACCCAAAATAAAATATAAAGTCGTTCTCGTTTGTTTTATTATTTAATATGAATAATTATTTGTGACTTACCATAGTTTCTCTAACAGCTATATTATAACAGGTAATGTAAGGTGTAATCCTAAAATATATGAAATCTGAAAAAGTGTATTCGCTGCTTCTTAAAAACTTCTTGTTCATAATACAGTTTAGACAAACGTCAATATAGACCTTTTCAAGAATATCGAAGAAATATTCTACTGATGAGAACGTTCTTTGATCATACTGAAATTGGGGGGGCTTATGTTCAACAGTGGACTTCTTCAGGCTGATAATAATGATGATCTGCCAATGTTAAAATACTAAGCATGTGTATGATTATCCAATTTCATTTTTTGTTCCCAGAGTCGCTGATAATTGACAAATTAAAACCAAAGCGAGGTGGTCCTTATGGTGGTATACCGGTAGAGATTCGTTTATCAAAAGGCAACCACCATTTAAGGTTAGACCCAATGGGTAAATATGTAAGATGCCGATACTGCAGTACAGCGAGAAACAATAAACGCTCTAAATATTACTGCAGTAAATGTAGAGTTCATCTATGTGTTACACCTTGCTTTGAATATTTCCACCGTTGATACCCTTAATAGGCATGAAGACAGTAATCAAGTATCGCCAAAATATTTATCTGATCTAATGAAAAAGGATTCAAAGATTTTGAAAAATGTATTTATACTCATAATAATGTCGAGATTGACAATTTATTTGATAATATAAATCTACAAAATACAACAATCCGCCATGATAGCTTAAACACCGGTCAGAGCGAATTACGTCACGTTTACGTAAACGTCATTCTGATTTAGTACAAAAGCACCAATGTTTACTGTTGATATACAGAAACGTGACGTAATAACAGACGCCATGACACCAGCGAGCGTTTTGGCGTGAATTTGAAAATTTCAATTTAAATGTTCTTTTATTGCACAAAAACCTTAATTTTCTACAGAAATATGATATATTTTAGACATAACAGATACTTCTGAATATGATAGAAGAGATTTTGAAAATTAGTCGTCAGGCCTATTATTCGAAACAATATGATGAAAAAAATTGTTCATTGTTAGACGATTTATATTATGTAGGTTTAAGGTCGAGGGAATTCGATTATATCTTTATATCATGCTATCGAATAAGGTTCATGGGTTTTTTAAGAATATAGGTACAACGTATATAGTTGCTATATATGTTGCATACCCAATTATAGTTGTATAGTGTACAATTATACGTATATTTGCTTAATATATTTTTCTTGGAACATGGTTTTTAACTTTTTTGTTATATAAATATTGTTGTATTTTAGTAGAAGTAAAAGAAAAAAAATCAGAACAGATATAATTACCGGAGAAAGCTTAGGTACATAATGTATACAAGGTTGTATTGCGTTTAGGTAGTGGAATTATAGTATAGTAAGAAAATCATTCATATATAAATATTATTAAAATATTAAATCTTAAGAAATATCTACTGATTATAACGTTCATCCTGAAATTGAGCTATGTCCAGCAGTGGACTTCTTTAGGCTAATAATGATGATGATCTGCAAATTATAAAATGTAATATGTATGTTTATGATTATCAAATTTCACTTTTTAACCGACTTCCAATCAAAAAGGAGGAGGTTCTCAATTCGGTTGTATTTTTATTCCCAGTGTTGCTGCTTATTGAGAAATTAAAACGAAATAGAAGTTCTTATGGTGGTATACCAAAAAAGATTCGCCTATCAAAAGGGGACCACCATTTAAGGGTAGACCCAATGGGTAAATATGTAAGATGCCAATACTGTGGTACAGCGATAAACAGAAAACGCTCTAAATATTACTGCAGTAAATGTAAAGTTCATCTATGTGTTACGCCTTGCTTTGAATATTTCCACCGCTGATACCCTTAATTTTTCGTAACAATATGATGACAAATAATGTATAATAATACGTTGTTAGACTATTAATGTTATGTAGAAGGTCGAGATGATTCTATCTTATATCATGCTATATAAAAAAAATATTTTCAAGCTTCGTTTATGACTAGAGCGCAAATAAAGCGGGACACCATTAAAAACTGATCGCTAAATTATTCCTTTTTATTCAACGGCTTGTTCAAAACCCAAAATTATTGTAAGTTAGAATTGAATAAAAAATAATCCTTTTTTGGTCTCTAAGATATTTTTAAAACTTGACACGTTGTTCTGTACGCATATTTTCTCTTACAGGTCCAGTGCTGTTGAAACCGGATAAAAAAGGCTCAAGAGGGAAATACACACTGCTCTACCAAAGCTACACCTACCGTAAATGCGCCAAATCCAAAAAAGGATCCTCCTGGAAATGCACCAGCAGTAAAACGGACAACTGCGAGGCTATGGTAGTAACAGATGACAGTTTGAATGTTATATCTATGAAGAATACGCACACGCATGGGAGAAATGCTTTGGGGGGAAAGCCTAAACATGTTTACTTTTCAGCTGACTAGCAAGCAGGTAAGGTAAGCATAACGATTTGATTATGGTATAAAAAAAATCTTATCATATTACACAATATTAATAAGTCGGTACGTATGTACAGTTTGAATGAACATAGGGGTTTAATAAGTTAGGTTAAATAAACATAGGTGACAAGGAGATTATTTTTTATGTACGACAACTATAAGGCAGCTTATTAATTTAAAAGTGTAATCATTAAAGATTAACTAATTACTAGTGTAATTAGATAAAGACAAAATATATGAAGGTAGAAGATACGTAAGCTGCAACACCTACTTTTTAAACTTTCGCGATCATAACACATATTGAAACTATTACGGGTATTTATCGCGTATATTAACTTATTTTGTTTGTTTTCCCGACGTTTCGCCTAGGTTATACGTAAGCTGCAATTGTTTTAGCAAGTATTTTTATACACAGACTACTTAATGATGATTTTTTAAGAGCATTTCTCTTTTCACAATATTTCACAATAATGTGAATTATATGAACGACGACAGTATTCGTCAAATAAAAGATATAATTATGTTCTCGTTTTTGACAAGCATATAAAAGAAATAGATGTATTTTTATCTGACGGATTAATTTATCTGATTGAAAAATTAGCCCATAGAGTTGTCATTCACTAGTCACTCTATTTGCTAAAATATATTTATACTTACACTGTCTTCAATACAGTGTATTACTTAATATAGGTACTTATATAATACATATTGGCATAGTGCTATAAAGTTTAATATGTAAGTATAAAAACAAAATAGATTTAAATATAAAAATATTTATTGATACCCATCAGGTATAATATAATGTAGACTTTACTTCATAATTACGTAATAAATAAATAATAGTGTGTGATTTTTGTGGTTTTATTTTTTACCTCTCATCAAGTTTTGAAAGTTTCAAAACAACAAAAAGTTAAAAAAACCAATTTAACATTCGTAGTTTTCAATTCCCGATAAACCGAAATAACATTAAAAAATCTTCCAATTAAATTTCGCTCATTTCTATTGAATTTTATCTTGCATTACCAATTAATAATCCCTTGTTCCTGGCGATGGCGTCAGAAATGAATAAATTCAACAAATAAAGATAGCTTATTATCCCTTCTCAGTCCTTCCAGACCTAAGCTGTGTGTTGATCCCAAGTATTCAAGCACACTCGTTTGCATTCAACCAAAAAGATCCCAATGGATTTCACCCATTTCTCTGTTAACAGTGTCGGTTGTGACAGCCATCGACGGAGCCACTCTTCTCATGCTTAACGGCTTTGCCTTCACCGACCCCTCGCCCATGCCCAACGGAGAGCGTTGGTACTGCTCCGGGAGAAGTAGATGGAACTGTAGCGTCTGCCTCCACGTAAACGATGATTACGAGCTAGTCTGCATATCTCATGAGCATACTCACAACCCACCTGTGTATGAGAAGACCGCTGGTGGTTTGTATATGGAAGTTCCCAGAAGTTTGGCGGAAACGCAAGTGGGAAAAAGCCCGATTTTGATAGACTAATAAGAAAAGGAAATTGTAACTGTAATATAGATAAAATTTAATTCTCTTTTGGTACTCATTATCCTTAGAATGCTAAGGGTGAAGTTGTTAAACCATTGAGTTTAGAAGTATAGTTTAAGCTTTTTCTAATTTCAAAAGATCATCCTTCTGATAACAGAAAGAGAAATGTACTAATGTGTATGTAGGTTGCTCTCACATTTAAGATAATGCTATGATAGCTCATTGGGAGTACCTGGATAGATCAAAATAAATATTACAGTATGAAGACATTGCGAATATAATACGCAAGTGACTTTCTTTTCATACTTTTTAGCTTATTATACATTAGGTATACTATTGGTCTACATTTAATATAAATTATGAAGAATGTTGTAAATTGATTATGATCAGTTTTTTTTAAATTTAGGAATTGAATTATATTATAACCTAAACGTACAAAATATATCACTATTGAATAGTTGTAAGTATATAATAGATATGTTACAGTTTTGGACAGTGTTTTATAATTTTAAAAGATATTAACTTGAGGGAATTATTTTTTGAAATACATGAGTTTAAGGTAGTATGTAATCAGTGTTATATTTTTGTCACCTGCGTGAGGTTGCCATAATATTTTTATTAAAGTTTTTAATAGTTACAAGCTTTTGATAATTATATTTTACTAGTTAATAAGTAGGTACGTTGTAATGTTTTTGCTGCTGGGTCATGGTAATTTTGCACTAACCTTGTAGGTACTAATATTACAAGTCATATATCATATTATTATATTATATATAGATAATATCATTTAACACCTACTTGGTATGTTCACAGATCATATAATCCGAACGAAAAGTCATGCAAGTATTTTTTTATTCCAGGAAATCCTTTGCCGATGTATAGGTTCGTTCCATCGTCCCAAGGAAAGCACTATGTCCTCGTAATAGAAGGCAGTAAATTCAACCAAACCACCAGCAATATTAGATACTGGAACTGCTCCAAGCGAATGTCAAGTAAATGTAAAGCGAGGGCTCGCTTCGACAGCCATCTCAATATGACATTCTATGATGGACACCATAATCATTCACGCCTGTTTTCTCCAACGCCAACACCAGCAGCAGTGCTGCCACCTTATAATGTTTCTGCTGCTATAACTCAGGCGTTTTCTCAGTTGGAGAATCAACCTTCTTATCCATCGGCAATAGCTCAAAATCATTTTGCTACTGAGGTTCAGACTCCTCGGTTTTCGAGAGGACATGAGCCGCAATACCCTGCCTATACTTTCTCATCTTCATCAGCTTTGAATTTAACTACTGCTGGAACTTCTAACCCTCTCTATGAGAGCGAGTCTCATTCTTAATATACGTTTATGTAACCCGCGTCCTTAGAGGGGCAAATCTTAAATGGCGACGGTTATCGTAGCATCTCATTCACACTAATGTTAAAAGTAGTGATCTCTCACTCGCACTTGTGAGAGGTAAAAATAAGCGCCGCCATTTCAGATTCGTGTCTTTACTGGCACGTACGTAATGTTGGTTTTCGAATCTCGGCATAGATGTCATCTGCTCATTGGATATATTTAATAAGAACTGGCGTGACCAATTTATCAATAAACTTAGGCATAGTAAAAAACGAGATTATAGCATAAGAAGATAAGTAGTTTAGTAAGTTTGGTATTAAACAGATAGAATTTAATATTATTATTATTTCATATAATATTTCGTATCAGTGTATAAACTGCGATATTTTTTGTTATCTAGCCTCTCCCAGTATTATACTTACTATTAAGAAGATAGGATATAGTATTTTACCCTCGCTGCTACAAAGACAACCAAAGGTTAATTATTATTGTTAGATTTTAAGACTGTTATAACCAATAAGTTAATGCCAAACTATTAATAATTTAATTTATTTTGATAGAAGTTTTAAAATGTTTAGTGTACCTACTCGTATATTTTAAAAGTGTAATCAAGCCATTTCCACCATTACCGCCCTGTGTTCAAGTATATGGTGTTAGTAAGTAACTACACCTCTATGATGCGTGATTGATGTTGTTTACTGTGATTTTTATGAATTTTTACTAGTAATTGCTTATTTTGTATATATACATTACATTCGTTTTACATATACGTTTGTACAAATAAATGAAGCGGTATCGCGCATAAAGACTACCTACTTATTTATGCGTATGTACTCTTTTAGAGTACCTATAACTTTTTTAACCATGACCTTATCATCCACTACCAGTACTGTACCTTTCTGTACCTATATGATTGTAGAAATCAAAATCCCTCAATTCATGGTGGGTTTGTTCAAATGCTCAACATCTACTTCTATAGAAAACCATTAATGGTGGATATTAATAACTACCTTTTAAATTTTATTTCTGGTCTTAAAAAAGGCATTGTTCGTACTGTTGAAGTTTAGTCCACATTTAACCCCGTATTCTTCCCTTTCAGTAGCCGTAGTAACTCTCTCCAACGGGCAAACCTTGCTTATAGTCAACGGGTTTACCTTCAAGAGAGAAATATGTGTGACAGATGGTAAAAACACGAGGTGGGGATGCAACGAGCTGTCAAGGCAAAAATGTGACGTTTACCTCTATGTTAACGAAAAGTTTGAAGTGGTTTACATGGCTAACTCGCATACGCACGACCCTATACTGTGCAGTATGTTCCAAGATAGGATTTTGTAAAGCTTTTTAACTAAATTCTAACGATTAGAAAAATAAAAAAAACATTTATTCATAAAGTTAAATAAAGTAAAAGAGAGAGTTAGAACCTAGTGTGTAATTTTCCAAAACAAATATTTTGATAAACTTTTTTTAATAAGGAAATTGAATGATTTTAAGTTTTAATATGATTGAAATATCAGAAGTTTAAATTGTTATATAAATTACGGTATCTACCGTAAAATCTTAGACAGCAATAAATTTTCATTCAAGATTTATTATATCGTGAAGTATTCAATAATAATGTACTACTACGAACTATCGCTATAAATCCGGCATATACCGCTATCAGGGCACATAGGTATCTATTGTTTAGGCTTTCAAATTCAAACGCAAAAAAGGTGGTATTGTAAATGCACACTAATGCAATCCTGATCCACTTCGTTAAGCTTCTTCCATACAAACTTAAAACCCCGCTGCACCCCTTACAAAAGTAGTTTTTTTAGAGAGGGGTTCTTCTTATCTACACTCTTCAAGAACACATGCTCCAAATTTTAAGTCTCTGCAACCAACTGTTTAGGCTGTGCGTTGTATGTTAGTCACTCACCAAGCTTTTTATATAGTATTGTGATTATTGATATATTATAGATTATGATAAAGTTGATCGAAAATCCGTTGCTATGTGCCTCCAGCAGCAGTAATATACTAAAACATCGCACCAGTCTAGTCTTGACTACTTTGGTACTCTTATTTCTTCCTAATAATTTGTTAAGAACCAAGGTAAAAGATGCGAGTTGTTATTCTGGGCTTATTAATAAAAGCTTAGAAGTTATATTAAGATTATTAGAAAATAGCATTTGTTGTATTTGTTTTTTTGTACTTTATTCTGCTTTGATTTAAGTTTCTGTTGTAGAGTTGTAGATTATTTTAGTCTAGTGAAGATAAAAAAGGCATCTGTTCTATTTTTTGAATAAATTATTCAACTTTATTGTCTACTTTGTAAGTTTTATTGCAAGTTTTATCATCTTAACCTTTATACAATTTTGATTTATGTAATCCTTTTTGTACCAAATCTAATTTGCTCTTTGTTACAGATTTTGATCTGAAAAGTACGAAGACTGAAGATTTCGCCCCGAGTGAGGCAGATTTCCTAGAAGCGAACCTAGATGGAGTATACGATGACATATCATTACTCGGAGATGAAACAGCCGTTGACGAAGAATTCACAGAAGAGAACGTCGCACTATACATTGAAACCTCTAAGGGCAAGCCGTGTTTGCTCCTGAACGGCTTCAAGTATAGAAAGGCGTATAAAGCTAAGTACGGCTGGCGCTGGAACTGTTCTAAAAATAAAAACTGTTTGGCATATTTGTATATGAGTGACAACGAAGAGATAACAAAGTGCCACGAGGTGCACGACCACCCAATGGATGAAAAACTGGACGATGTAGTAGGTAAGAATTTTCTTTTTGATTTAAATTCAGATAAGATTTATCTATTCCAAATCTCCGCACCCGAGCCTCACGATCTGAAGATCGTTGGCTGGTTTGACTATAATCTAGCATATATCTCTTTCTTATCGTGTCACTGATTCTTTCAAACCAAGTGTGGTGAAAGGATTTTAAGTGCGCCTCAAAGAGGCTCCTTTCGTGCATATCTAGCATAGATGGATAATAAGGTTTCCTATCCATCTATGCTAAATAGATTATCTAGAAACATTATTATTATCCAACATTAATTACGTGTAGAAATCGGCTAAGTCCCCAAGCAAAATAATTATACATTTTAGACATTCTCCCTGGTCAAATAGATGTACTTACAAAAAAAACTATTTATACAAGTATATAACTTTTTACAGAAGCTGACAGCGCGGCAGCGGCAGCAATAGTGATCACATCACGCAAAGGCAAGGAAATGCTGCTTTACCGCACCTACACTTACCGTAAGCAGTACATGGGTATGAACCGAGTGCGCTGGGTCTGCTCGACTGAGAAGAACTGTAAGGCATATGTGTCCACGAACACAGATAATTCCATCATCTCGTCTTACGAGGAACACAGCCACGATCCGCCGAAATATTATCTGAAGCCTGATAATGTGTTAGGCGCTTTGGCACAGCCTGTCATTTTTGAAACTGATTAGAATTTCCCTATGCTTATCTACTTGTTGTGGAGATTAATCTTATTTGATGATACGTAAACGTCTCTTTTTAATATCATTGAATATGATAGATTATGATTTTACCTTAAATGCGTTATGTTTATTTATTATAGTTTATTATTAAAGCTGTCTAAATATAAGTAATCTTAAAAAAAATGTAATAAAAAATGTCATTGTTTATGGTGTACCTATTTAAGTTTAAAATAGTCAAGCATTCGTATCAAAACGATTTCCATCATCAAAGAAATATTTTACTTAGAGGATATAATTATAATCAGCATGAAAATAAAAGAAATCTACATTAGTAAAAATCACACTTTTTTTTTAAATCAAATCACGTTTCTGAACTCCTCCGAGTTCAGTTCAGAGACCAAAGAAAAGATGGATAGATTGTGGGAAGAAAGGCGTGACTCATGAAATGATGGCTGTTAAAAAATGGAGAGAAAAATATTTTTGTGCCGAACCTAAATAAAGAAAGGACTTGCTGACGTCTCGGACAAATTTCACTGGGATACAGCGTCCCAAATGACACTTTTGATTTTAATGTTATTTTTACTGACGATTCAGTTCAGTTCAGTTCATTTATTTACCACATTATCACAATTGACTGTAATACTAGGCATGTCAGTTTTATACAATATTATTAGTTACTAAAATCGATGTCTTAAAATATAAATTGTTAAATAAATAAAAAACAAAAAATTACAAAATTAAAATAAATATTCTAGGAGAAATAGCGTCAAATTGTATATAATATTAGATTAGATGTATCAGGAGCAGTCCGAGTCAAAAGAGGATTCCAACAATGTCATATTCATAAATTCATTTAAACAATAAAAAGCATTCAGTTCAAAAAAAGGTTTGATTTTCCTTTTGAACTCTGTAACACTTTCTAGATTAGTTACTATATTAGGCAATTTGTTAAACATTATAATCTTAGTGTAGTCACCTTGTTTTTGAACTTTAGCTAGTCTAATTCTAGGTTGGTACAGCTTATCTTTATTTCTTAAATTATAATTATGTATGTCCCCTTTTCTTAAATATTGATCTTTATTTTCATATATTTCTAATAAACTCTTATAGATAAAAAGTGATATCACAGTCATTATTTTATTACGCTTAAAATATTTCCTAACGGACACTCTTTTTCTAAGTCCAAAAATTATCCTTAATGCTCGCTTTTGACATAACAAAACCTTCCTAACAATAGCGCTATTACCCCAAACAGTTATTGCGTAGCTAATACTAGAATGAACATAAGCATAATATACTGACATGAGCGATTTAGTGTCAATTAAGGATTTTAGTTTTAACAATGCATAGTTAGCACTCGCTAATTTCTTACATAATTTTTCAATGTGGGGTACATGACTAATAGTTCGATCAATCATGAACCCTAGAAAAACGTGCTCGGTAATGCCTACCACTTCCTTTGTTTCTCTGGTTTGATACTTTAAAACTACACTCTTATTAGCATTTAAGATAATTCCATTTGCATTAAACCAATTTCGTATTATTTCTATCGAATTTTCAATTTTTTTATCTAGCTGTACATTTGTTTTATCTTTGATACCTATATGTGTGTCATCTGCAAATAAATTTATGAAAGCCCAATCCGGGACGCAGCTCACTAGATCATTTACATAAATGAGAAAAAGTACTGGGCCCAGAATGGATCCTTGCGGTACACCTATGTCAACTAGGCCGCACTTAGATTTATGATTTTGTATTGTTACTATTTGTGACCTGTTTGTAAGATACGAAGTCATTAAATTCATTGCGCTACCATCAAAGCCATAGTATTTTAATTTTTCCAGTAATATGTCATGCCTCAAGCAGTCAAAGGCCTTTGACAAGTCACAAAAAATACTCGCGCATTTTTGCGACTCGTCCAAAGCTCTGAGGACGTAGTAGGTTACATTCCTAATTGCCATTTCAGTGGATTTGGTTTTACGAAATCCATATTGTGCTGTAGTGAATAAGTTATGACTCTCAAAATACTCAACAATTTTCTTTTTAATAATCATTTCCAAGATCTTTGAAATAGTAGGCAGTATGCAAATTGGTCTGTAATTATTGAGTTCCTGACAATTACCTTTTTTAAATAATGGTATTACCCTACCTGCTTTGAGAACATCTGGGAATACTCCGTCTAGGATGCACTCGTTTATTACGTCACATATTAGAATTAATAGTTTTCCATTTTTTAATATCAATTCTTTAGCAAGTTTACTGTTCATTTCATAGCAATTCGGACACCATTGTAACTGCATTGTACAGTCAGGTAAAAAAACAAGTTTTTACCGAGGCCGCGGGATTGCCGGTGGCGGCATAGCAAGGTGACGAAATAGACGCATCGCAAGGTCACACTCTCTCTATCTCTTTTTTTTTATAGCTCTGTTTCGCTCTAATTTTCACTAAGGCCGAAGGACAACTACAAAACAATTAGTCTTGCGAGTAAGTGAAGATCAGTGCAAACAACGACACGCATCGTTAAAGTGTGAAAGTGAAAGAAATTATGGGGCAGTTTATATTGTTCTTCATGTTTTTTAGGGGTAAATTAACAGTAAGCAAACTTCTTTAAAGTATTATAGAACACTTGTGTTAGATGTTTACAGTCACTCTGTTAATTGCTACAACGATTTACGCACTACATTTTGTTGAAATTTTGTTATTTTATTTATTCAGGGACAACAAACAGCTACAACATAAAAATCATCTAAATTAGTTTAAGAGTAGGTATTATTCTACCTACCTACTTGACTAATAATATTGCAGCCCACTGCGTTATCCTCATGTTAAATTGATTGAGTTATAGTCATAGTCTCAAAGTATTACAACCTTAATTCCACTATTAAAATAATAGAAAATGGTTAACACGTTTATCTAAGTACTCATTATTTTAGGAGATGGCGAACCAGCAGGCACTTCTCATCCCAAACAAATCGGATTCGACGTAGTAACCTCAGGACGCGGAAAACCAGTAATTCTGCGAGCAGGTTACAAATACAACAAAAGACGTACTAATAAAGACAAGTCAACCAAATGGCTGTGTACCAAAATAAGAGAATGCAAAGCTGTGCTAGTGATAGCAAGCAATAATTGCATCGTGAAAGAAGACAAGCACAACTGTAAGCCTGATTTAGTTGCCAACCAATTACAAATGAAACTTGAAACTTGCATCCAAAAAGTGACAACTGACTATACAGTGCCTATTCCTAGTGTAGTCCGCTTCGCTGTTGCAGATTTACAAGATAAAGGCTTAGATCTAATTAAAAATTTACCAAATAAAGCAACAGTCGAGAGAGTCCTATACCGAAGAAGAAATAATTCGTTAAATACGAAAAAGATATCTTTTAATACCATTAGATAGATAGATAGATTATTGTAGGTTAAGAATTTTTTATAATGTTTAAAAGGTTTATCATTTTTTCAGTTCACGTTCGATTTTCGCTGAGATCAGTTGTGTCAAGCGCGACCGCGCGTACCAACAGTGCAAAGTGCTAACTAATCAAAACAAAGCTGTCTCCACGAACGGCCGGACCGCGATGACCTTGACACTCATTGCGTAAGGCATGTTTCCGAACAGCTAATCATATTGTTACGGCGACGATACTATTGCCGAAACAATGAATACACCCACTAGAGATAGCAGAGTAACTCTGCAGACAGAAACGGAACGCATGCTATACGATCGTTTTATAGCAACAAGTGACCGTTATCATGCAGAAAAAAAGGAGCGCGAAAAACTTCAACTCCTTGTAAATGACTTGACGAGTCAAATAAAAGTCCTGCAAGAGCAGCTCAAATGTGTTATGGAGCAACTACCCACGACACTATCGACCACAACGATGGAAACATCTTCTGCTGGCGTGGAATACGCCACTGACGAAGAAGAACTTGCGAAGGAAACGGAGTGGATCAGGACAAAATCAAGGAAAAAAAGAAAATTAAACGTCTCACCCACGCTTTCACCGCAAGAAGCCGAGAAAACATCTACAGACAAACCTAAAAAAATTCCCCTTCCACCACCAATTGTAGTGGATGGGGTTACCAATTACCAAACCTTTTATGACTTTCTGTCAGCAAATCAGCCCACAGGCACCTTCACTATGAAATTGATGAGTGGTGGCTGCGTGAAAATTAACTCTTGTAATGAAGAGGCATACAGGGGCATTACAAAGACCTTATTAGATAACGACTGCCTCTGGCACTCGTACGAAAATAAACACGAGAGACCAATAAGAGTGATGGTTAAAAAATTGCCATCCTCTTGCAAACCAGAGAGAATCGTAGAAGACCTGAGGATCAAAGGTTACAAAATTGAAGATGCAGTAAACAAACTGAGCTGGAAAAGTAAAGAGCCACTCAATATGTTTACGCTTACTTTCAACAACCAGGAAGAAATAAAGAAGGTATACGAGATTAAATACATACTCGGATGTATGGTAGAGATCCAACCACTTAGATCTACTAAACTGGTTCCCCAGTGTAAGAGATGCCAAGCTTATGGACATACACACAAGTACTGTGCTAAGGAGGCAAGGTGTGTCAAATGCACGGGAAAGCACTTAACCAAAGACTGCAAAAAAACAGCAGAAGACAAGCCAAAATGTGTTCACTGTGGAGAAGCACACCCGGCTAACTATAGAGGTTGCATAATAGCCAAGGAAATGCAAAAAATGAGAAACAAGGCAGTGATTAAACCATTAGCCGGGCATCAGCAGAAGGTCACTGGACCACTGGTAAGTGCCAAAAATTCGACTATTAACCAGCATAATCACAGCTCAAGGACTATCAGCAACACCAACCAAAACGTATCCTACGCCCAAGCGGCTGCCAAAAGCACAATTTCCGTACAACTTAACGAGCAGGCCAAACAATTAAACGGCAACAAGCTGGACGAAATACTAAAACTCATGAGCACTTTCGATCAGCGTCTACAGAAAATTGAAAATAGCACTAAAACTGCTATACTTAAGGCCAAACAATGATTAGTTCAATTAAAATAATGGCTTGGAACTGCAACGGGCTACAGAAACACCAGAGTGAACTGCAAGTAGTCCTTGATATAGAAAATATAGATGTGTGTCTTATATCAGAAACACACTTTACTAAGCAATCCCATATTAAATTCAAAGGTTATACAGTTTATCATGCACTTCACCCAGATAATAAAGGTAGGGGTGGCAGTGCTGTTATCATAAAGAATAATATCAAACACCATGAAAACAGTAAATACGAAGAGCCTGATATACAATCTGTATCCATCAGTATCAACACCAAGAAGTTCCCTCTAACGGTAGCTGCCATATACTGCCCACCAAGGCACGCAATAAAAAAACATACCTACCTGAACCTTTTACAACCACTGGGAGAAAGGTTCATATTAGGAGGTGATTTTAACGCTAAAAATACCTACTGGGGCTCGAGACTTACCAATACCAAGGGAAAAGAACTAATGAAAGCAATAACAGAAACAAGCAGTGATGTTATATCAACGGGATCCCCAACCTACTGGCCAACCGACCCGCTCAAAATACCCGATTTAATCGACTTTTTTGTGTATAAAAATATATCACATAACTACCTAAAAACAGATCAGAGTTATGACATGAACTCAGACCACTCTGCCATATACCTAGAAATAAAAGACAAAATTGAACTTAAGGAAAGTACACCTAGCTTAGTAAATAAATACACAGACTGGGAGAGTTTTAAAATAGAATTAGAAAATAACATAGACCTCAGGGTACCCTTGAAACATCCAGAGCAGTTGAATTCTGAAGTAAATACATTTGTGACGCTTATACAGAAGACTGCCTGGGAAAACACCCCAGAAATAAAAAAAAGGGTAGCAAAAAACAATTATCCCAAATATATTATAGAACTCATCCACAAAAAAAGAAGACAGAGAAAGCAATGGCACCAATCACGGTCTCCGCAAGATAAAAACAAGCTTAACAGTCTCACAAAACAACTGAAAATGCAAATACAACATTTCAATGATAATACTACCCACTCATATCTTCAAAATCTATCCAATAACCGCAATAGTAGTTATTCACTTTGGAAAGCTACAAAAAACTTAAAACGACCTATAACTCAAATTCCTCCTTTAAAAGAGGATAATGGGAAATGGGTTGTTAGTAATGAACAAAAAGCAAAAAAGTTTGCAGAGCATCTAGAAGACATCTTCAAACCGAATGAAGGTCCAATAAGCTTCGAAACCACAAGTCTTTGTGACGTACGGGACGAAGATCTCGATTTCATAAAACCAGTTTCCCCAAGAGAAGTACTCAGTGAAATTACCAAGAACATCAACCCGAGAAAATCACCAGGATTTGACCTTATTTCGGGTGAAATATTACACAATCTTCCCAGAAAAGCTCTTATTAAACTTACTAATATTATCAATGCTGCACTAAGACTGAAATATGTGCCAGACTTATGGAAAGTAGCTGAGGTAATTATGATAGCAAAACCGGGTAAGCCATGTCATGACGTAAAATCATACAGACCAATCTCCCTGCTACCTATAATATCCAAACTATTCGAAAAGCTATTATTAAAAAGGCTAAAGCCTCTGATAGAAGCTAACAATATCATCCCAGAGCATCAATTTGGATTTAGAGAGAAACACTCAACGATAGATCAAGTACATAGAATCACAAATATAATCGAGAAAACATTAGAAGAAAAAAAAGTGTGTTCCACCATATTTCTTGATGTAGCACAGGCCTTTGATAAAGTTTGGCACGAAGGCCTCATACGCAAATTAAGGCAAATCCTACCCATGCCTTACGCAGAAATATTGCAATCGTACTTAACAAACAGAGTCTTTAGAGTAAAGCATGAAGATGCCTATTCAGAAATAAAACCAATTGAAGCAGGGGTGCCACAAGGAAGTGTATTAGGTCCGGTCCTGTACCTTTTATACACCAGTGACATTCCAGAACTAGAAAATAATACTATAGCAACCTTCGCTGATGACACTGCCATAATGGCTGTAGGAGCCTCTTACGCAGAAGCAGCAGAAAAGGTCCAAGTAGCAGTTAATAAAATCCATGACTGGACAGTACAATGGAGAATCAAATTAAATGAAACAAAATCAGTCCACGTTAACTTCAGCTACAAAAAAGAAAATTACCATCCTATTTTTATTAATAGCAAGCTCATACCATATGAAAATAACGCAAAATACTTAGGCATGACGCTTGACGCAAAGCTACGCTGGAAAGCTCACGTCAAGAAGAAAAAGGAAGAGTTGGAACTAAGATACAAAAGCATGTACTGGTTACTTGGAAGAAACTCTCCAGTGTCCGTACACAACAAAATACTATTGTACAAACAAGTCCTTATGCCAGTATGGACCTATGGTATACAGCTCTGGGGCTGTACCAAAAAGAGCAACATAGAAATAATCCAGCGATTTCAAAACAAAGTACTCAGGGGCATAGTGAACGCTCCCTGGTACATACGCAACGACGATCTCCAAAGGGACCTTAACATTGAGATCGTCGATAAAGTGATAAAAAAACACGCAGAAGCTCATGAACAAAGGCTTCTTCACCATGTGAATGTCGAGGCAATCCAGCTCCTTGACAACACGGACCTAGTGAGAAGGCTCAAAAGGAAAAAACCTTTTGAGTTAGTGTAGTGTATATACAATAGTGAACTGTAGTGTAAGTGTAAACTAGTGCTATGTTTTAAGAACACAAGAACAAAGTGTTTCCCCTTACGTGAATAGAGACAATAAGAAACGTGCTTATGGACACATTCTTAGAATAGCAATGTAGAAATTTAAGTCAGCATAAAATTGCTCATTAGCCTACATTATGGCTAGATCGTAATCTTATTAGGATACATTATTTATAATATTATAAGTGTGTATACTAAGTAAAAAAAAAAAAAAAAAAAAAAAAAAATTTTTTCAGTGATAATACGCCTTGCTGATGTTGAAAACAAACAAATAATAAGTAATAATTTTAGGTCTGTTTTAGCCATTGATTAACTGTGATTTTTATACATACTCGTTACTGTCTTAGAATAATTAAAAAAAATCTTTGATATATTTTTATGTGATCATACGTAAGATTTTGGTTTATGCCAAATATACGCTATGTGAATGAGACTTGTTGTTTTTTTTAACTTATATGTACGTCACCACACGCTCGCAAATCAATTTGATTAGCTTTATCACATTACATTATATTTTGCTTAAACATATTTTACCTGACTGTACTCAAAAGTATTAATAATTTGATGGTGTCCGGATCGTCAGTAAAAATAATATTAAAATCAAAAGTGTAATTGGGACACTGTATCCCAGTGAAATTTGTCCGAGACGTCAGCAAGTCAAATAAAGTGGGATACAGGCGGAAAATTTATACGCTACAAAGTTTATCCAAAAAGGCGTGCTTTGTAGGTAGAGAGTGATACTCTGATATTGTTATCACAACGCTTGGTAATATCTCGATACAGCTGCTTCATGCGAAACAGGGATCCAGAAAGTCCAGACAAGGATCCGTAGTGACTCCTACATCATACTCGTAAAGTAGATGAACTCTACAAGCATTCCGCTAATCAGCCTAAAGCAGAGGATAATAAAAGAGATGGGGATTCTTATGTTAGTTGATTCGATCTCAACGTGAACAAAAATTATTTTCTTTATCATTTGTAACTTAGAAACTTCATGTTTGTTAAGGCCTGCGCACACAAATATTTGACAGCGTTTCATTGATCGCCATCGCCAGCGACCTAGGTATGCGCAGGCTTTTAGTAGATAGATAGAAAATACTTTATTGCACACCACATAAAACTAACAAAGGAATATAGAAAACCATAAAGTGAAGTATATACTAAATACACCACCTGTAAATACTACACCTAATTTGTTGGGTGAAATACAGTTGTTCGATTTGTTCGTTCACTATCTAATCACAACTCTGTTGGTTGTCCTCAGCTCCGGAGTTCATGGTGCGCTTAAAGAATGGTAGCGACAACTTCCTATTCCGTCAGTTCGTTTACAGGAAAGAGTACTGTAATGGTGATACGATTCGCTGGATGTGCTCCACCAACAAACACTGCAGGGCTTCTGTATTCTCCGATATATACCTTCGCGTGACCTCATTGTACCCGATACACTGTCATGAACCTCCGCGGTTATCTAAAAAACCTCGCGATGGGAGTACCTAGCAATATATTTCCGATAGTTGATTCCTGATTCACGTTTATAATACCTACGTTCACACGCGTGCGTTCAACTCGACATTCAACGTGCACATTCACGCGTGTGTAAACGGTACGCCCGAGCCCGTAAACGCGCCTGTGAACGTGAATGCCGCGAACCGGGCGAGTGCATGCTGACTCGACGGCGTGCCTGTGAACAGCCTGTATTTTCGTCGGCCTGGGACTGGCTGCATGCCGCGCAGCCCTCCAGGCAGCCCGCCGGGCTGCACGGCGTGCATGTGAACATAGCATTAGATGATCTAGTTTTCCAGACTAAAAAATATGACTTCTGTCAATCAAAATGTATCTTTCAATTTAAGGTTCTCTTTAAAAGAACCCATTTTTAAGTTTTATCTGAATCCCAAGCGTCTAAACAAAATAAGCAATTACATTTTCTCATTTCTTATTTCGTTTTGCAAAGTTTTATCTACTTTTGGTTATGATTATGCGCAGAAATCCTTGAAGAAATCCAGAAGCTGTTCTTAGCCCGACATTCTAAAACTGATCAATCTTAAATCAAAACCTTGAAAGATTTATCGTTATAAAAATATACTACGAGCTAAAGGTTAAAGTTGCTGATGCTAATTACGTTTATAATAAAATTTTTGATTGGATCAGATATCGGAACCCAAGTACTAACTTCTGAATTGTTTTCAGACTCTAAAGTGGATGTCGCAGTAATATCAAACCTCGGAACAGTGTTGGAGCTGAATGGATATGTTTACAAGAAGACTGAAGAATTCACGAATGATGGTACCCGATGGATCTGTGGCGTGGATAAATGTCAAGCATTCCTGATCATGAATGACGATGATGAAATCATATCGGCAAAGGAGTTGCACAGCCATGCCGCTAAGAAGAAATGGAAGATGACTGTGATCAGTGATAAATGTGAGTATACCTACATAACATGATAGAAATATAAATCTGAATGGCAAAATCAGAATAAGCGAGAGGAGAAACTTTTTCTAAAAGAAAGTCAGTATCCACTTATATCATAACAAGCTAGGTATACGATAGCTAATTTCTCAGTTTGTACAACAACATTATTGCATATAATATGGATGAATGAAATGATGATTGAAGATGAACTGTGTGAGATGTGTGGGTAAAAAAGGATATGTGGGTAAGACGATACTGGAAAAGAGGAACAAAGTGTCCAATTAAAGAAAGACTAAAGCAAGAGCAGAAGGATGGTGAGGTCATTATTATTTGACTGGCCTCTAGCTCAGTTGGTAGTAGCTCTGCCTTCTGCGCCGTAGGTCGTAGGTTCGATCTCCACCGAAAACAAATATTTGTGTGGTGAACATAAATGTTTGTTCTCTGTCTGAGTGTTATATTGTATTCTAAGTATGTATTTACAAAAAAAAAAAAAAAAGACGGGTTGCACTCCGGGAGTGCCGGCAGAAGTGAAAACTTGATTATTAACGTTGAGCATGTTTGATATTTTGGAATGGTTAGGGGGGGCTTGTTTGTTATTTGGCACGCTGTAACATACACGAACATTCGCGCAAGCGCCCTGCGCTGCCTAAACGAAACAGTAGGCCCAGGCATACATTTTCGCCGCGCCGTAGAGAGGGGATAGCTGTCTACTCTCCATCCGTCTTACGCTTTTTCGATCAGGTCACGTGTCCTGACGCGCTGACGCGAGTTTAAGATTTTATACCCATTACAGAAAAAGTGCTCAACGCCGCTAAAGAAGTTTTCACTTCAAAAAGTATTCAAGTATTATATCAGCTATCTGGTTCCCATATTACAAGCTCTGCTTAGTTTGGGGCTGGGTAGTGTTGTGTGAATTGTCCACAATATTTATTTATTTATTTATTTATTATAGCAACTTCATTTTCAGCTTCAGGCGAACTAGTGACGTCCCGCAACGGAAATCAAAACCTGATGTACCGTCGGTTCGCTTATCGCAAGAAGTATACCAGAGGCAGCAAGATCAGATGGGTCTGTGCCACCATGAAGTACTGTCGAGCCTGTCTGCACACTGATGAGAGTTTGCTCGTGTTGAAGGCTTATCAGGAGCATTGCCATGCACCGCCGAAGTACAACTATAAGTAGTTCGAATGTTTCGTAGAAGAAGGCTCAAGTCAAATAACTAAAATATGTAACTGGAACGTCATAATGTTAAACTAAGTAACTCTCTGCCGTAGAAATCCGCGGTCTTTGCCTATTCTTAAGGGGAAAAGACGTGATTTTATGTATGAATGAGTCGACGCTAGTTCTAAGCCTAGATGGAACTGTCTTCAAACGTGGCATTGTCCAGCGTTTTCAGTATGTTGTTTTTAAAACTAAGTACGAAACAAACAGGTTATTGTAACATATTGTATACATATACACGATTGCACTACCAGTGGTATTTTCACGTGTGGCCGACTAAGACAGTTTTTTGTGCTTCTTTCATTGGCCTAGTAACTTCACTTGCCAAAGTTACCTTCAAACCTAAATACAGTAATGCTAGTACTGCTGCCACTTCCACTACTACTGCTTAGAAAAAAACTATTGGGCTATATTCGGAGCGAACTTGTTATGAACCTAAGTGTGCCATTCAAGGACCCATAATAGAGCTTCTGGGTCGACGAGTACTTAATTAACTAGAAAATGCATTTACCCCCAAAACCCATTTTATCACTGGATGGGGAAGTTTTATTGATATATTAGGATAATTATTAAATTGAATAAAATAATTCGATGCGAAATTAAATTACATTATTAGCAAACGAAGAAATCAATTTTGTCAGTATTTTTCATGATATGGTTTCTCTTATGTTAGTTTATTTGTAATTTTAGTCTTAAAATTAAGAATAATGAAGTATTACAAAATCTATTAATTAATTTTAATTATTCGGTTATTTCTTCACAGCACCCCACTACATTGACGAAATTACCACAATTAATTGTTGGTTTGAGAAAGCTGTTTTTCATTACTGCCAGATTTTAGATTAGGCACATACATACATATACTATATTATTGTAACAACTAAACAAGTGGCCCTGTAGTCTACCCATGCTTCATTGGAAGGTGGCGACGTGATGTGTCATGGTAGCATTGATTGAGAAGATAACGAAAAGACAAAAGTAGACTTTCTTATAGGCAGGTCCTTGTCATAAACGTAAAGATTGCACTGCCAAAGCTTTAATTATGTATTCCATTTACCTAATTATGATTTTTTTCCAGAAAAGCTTGAGCTTTCTTGGAGTGACGCTGAAACCGACGTAGATGATACCGCGGTTGACACATTCAATCCACCGCAAGATTTAACGTTTAGTGATACCCCAACGGTTGGAAAAACTCTTCGCGTAAATGGTTTTAGATATAAACATTGTAAATCCTTAGAAGAGGGTATTCTATGGGCTTGTACAAATAAAACTTGTTGGGGTTCTCTTACTTTGAATGAGAGTTATTCTAAAATTGAACAAATGACTAGTCATAATCATCCTCCTTGTATAAAAACCTCTGCAGCGGAAGAAATCCGGGAATTAATACGAAAGCAAGTTTTACTACACAAATACATGCCCGTGCCAGCAGTATACAAGAAAACTGTTGAAAATCTGAATGTTGATGCTAATGATATACCTAATTTCAAATCAATCAAAAGTACACTTTACAGAACTCGGCGGAAAAGTAGTAGAATTAGGAGAGAGATACGAAAGTTGGAAAAAAAACAATAACTACATGCATTGTCACGGATCGTTGCACCCCACAAACTGCAGTTCAGCCGCTTGAACGCAATTCCGATCCTAATTTTAAGTTTTGACGGAATTCTGACAGAAAACCCATAGGATTTCTGTCAAAATTCCGTCAAAAAGATAAGGTTGGGATCGGAATCGCGTTCAAGAGTAGACCGGCTGGTAATTTATTGGTAGGCTTAGACAAAAAAATGTATAAGTTTGTAGGTAATAATAAACGTTCTCACGTCATAAATAAAAATAATAGTTTTCGTTAATTACCCGTATAATGTCGTACACAAACTTATGATAATGTAAGTAGGTGCACAATTAAATTCAAATAAAAAAAATATAGTTATAACTTAAATACTGCTTGGTTATGTTAACCAAAAACTGAGTCCAACACCTCAGATTGAGTAAGTAAAGTATTGATAGTAAGCTGGAATCTCGTGTACACTTTCATTTGGGTGTTAAATTGGGTACCTAAAAGATGTCGTAAAAGTCATAAAATATGTACAAAATGTACATATTTTGTAGCTCAACTATTTTTTGTGTATTTTGTACAGTTTTGTAAATATTTGTATCAATTGTAAGTTTCTTGGTGTAAATAAATGTTTATTCACATTATAACAGGTTTTCTAATCAGGATAGAAAAGAGAATTATTTTATTATGTAGAATTAGATGATTCATAGTTTTAAAATTTGCAATAAATAAAAAAAAGAAATGTTAAAGGTATAATAATCTTTAAAATAAATTATACCACGCAGTTTAAATTAATGATGTGTAATATGTGTGTGTTATAAATGATTTCAAATTTTACGAATAAGAGTTTAAAAAAATAAAATAAAAATAGCCTTTATTCTATCACAACATTTACAAAATTCTTAATAATAATAAATGAATATTAATAACTTGCTAAAAACCCTACAGGAAAAAAATAGTGCCATAATGCATTCTTACGAAATACCTATGTAGTCCTCAAATAGGTTTAGAGAAAATAATGACCGAATTCTTTTTGTTTACAGAGTTTGAATTCATAGAAAGCATGGGCAATTATTTGGCTGAGAAAAATGAGGATAATATTCAAAGTGAGTAATTTTTATTCAGCTCCGCACGTATTGACCATGTCTTTACTGTAGATTAGGCCGACTAAGCTGTCAGGATGGTATATTAGGTGTTGGGCAAGCCTATTCCGGAACAGTCTTCATAACCTGTTAGGACCATCCAGCTATCACTAAACTGTTTAAAATCGTTAGGGGCTCTATTTCTCATCTTGTGTGCTAAATTCACTAATAACTGAAGTTTTTTAACGAAATCTGATAACAAACTACTCTAAATCTTCAGGTAAAATCAACACTTCACCAGAAAACTGCGAAGTCCTCATGAATAATTTGCCAGTTAAATCCAAAGCAACGTATCTGAAAAGTTACGAAAACTTTAAGATTTGGATATCTGACAAAAACGTGAAGACATTATCGGAGGAAGTCCTTTTGGAGTATTTCAAACATCTGGCACAAAACAAGTCACCGTCTACACTTTGGGCCACTTATTCAATGTTAAAACCAATGATCGCTATAAAGCATAACGTTTCCATAAGCACATTCACAAGATTGCTAATTTTCTTAAAAAATATTTCTAAAGACTTTAAACCAAAAGGATTCAAGACCTTGAGCTCCGAAAATATTGAGACCTTTTTGAATGAGGCTCCAGACTATAGCTTTCTCGCCGCAAAAGTAAGTTCACGTTAATTTATATTAAGTAAGTAATGGTACGCCTAGATTATTGTCGATCTAAACTTTGTTTAATGCTGTTACAGGTTATATTAATTTTCGGGGTGACCGGCGCTTGCAGTGTTAAAGAACTAACAAAATTAACTGTTTGCAACATCAAAGAGCGCTCGGACCAGCTAATGCTAATAACCTTGGACGATGAACACACAGACGCTAAAAGATCATTTGTAATACGCGACAAAAATATGAAAACAGTGGAGAAATACATGGCATTGCGTCCCCCTGATGTTAGGACTGAAAGATTATTTCTAAGTTATCAGAAGGGCATATGTAACAAAACAGTTATAGGAAGAAATACCATAACAAACGTGCCAGGACAGGTCGCAAGTTACTTGAAACTGCCGAATCCTGAACAATACACAGGACACTGTTTCCGCAAAATATCAGCAGCATCTTCAGGCACTGGACTAGATATGACTCTTTTAAAGCTCAATATAACACCAAATAAAAATACTTAGTTGAGTACCTACAAACTAACAAATAATGGATAGTTTAAACAGGAAAAGGGGAATTCTGGGCAGCTAGCTATATGCACGGAATAGTTAATTTATGTTTTGGTACAATTGTCTACCATATTCATTGATTTTTTAAGCAACGGAGAAGTGTTGTTTTTTTAAACTAATTTTCAGCCCTTGGTAGGTCCATTCAAACTAAAGCCTTATATCAAGCATATGTTTCTGAAGAAAAGTTTCACTTTGCCTCAGCACGTTGAAGGATTCAAAGTCTGTTCTTATACACACAAAGAAAACGTTGGACTGGACACGCTTGATAAAAAAACACAAGACTTCTGAGCACAGATTTTCGAAAAGAGTTATAGATACTGTAGAAATCCGTCAAGAGTGTTCTATGCACACGATTAATGACCGAGCGAGCGAAGCGTCTCAGTTTCGAGAATAGCCAAAAAGGCTTTTGTTCGGCTGTCTATTTGATCTCATCTACAGGTTGAAATTTTAAACCAATCTAGACGAAACTTGGTACCTACAGAGGTTACATGACTTTAATTTTGTTTTTTCATCGGGGATTTTTGATTGAAGGCGTACGTACTCCTCCAAAAAAGGGTAAAAAGAGGGTATGTCCAGAGTATGTAAGAGATCTGTTATTATATTATTATTTATTTACGGTATAATGATATATTTACGTTATTGGTCAGCGTTATTTTAGCCTCAGTTGTTTTCATTGAACATATCGAATCTTATTATAGGTCCCTCAAGTTCTTTTATTTTAAAACATTTAAAAACGTTCTCGAACAGTTCCGTCAGGATCTATCTTTCTAGAAAAATAAGAAAATAAAAAAATTAACATAAATTAGATTTATTTTATTAGAAGTAAATTTATTTTACTGTTATGTAGGGTGTTAAATCACATTTTTTTGTACTTATCTCCAAGACCTAGGTAATATTCAAGTACTAACTCAAAACCTAATTCCTATTTTTGAGTAAGTTTTCATAGTATGCTCAGTGTTATTGAGTGTAGAAGGTAGGTAAGGTACTAATGAGATATCTAGTAAGAAATAATATATTATAGAAAAAAAAACAGTAGGTATGTAGAATTGATGGTTTTTTAATTTGTAAAATAAAAATATAGCAAGTACATTCTTAGATAAAATTGTCTAACTAAAAATATAAAAAACATGGCTGGCAAGCTTTTAATGTATAATATCAGTCTTAATAAATTGCATCTAAAAAAAACCATGTTTTACTTTACAACAAATGAAGTATTGAAGGTTTCCTACATAATACTATATAGTATAATAGTAATTTTCTCTATTAAAAATAGGTAAACTTAATTTCTAGGAACAATGCAAGTTATGTATAAAAGTAATAGGTATAGGTGGTAACAAGTATTATTATAGTAGGTAGGTTTGAGTGACATAAGTGAACCTGTTTTGCGAGAGACTGGTTCCTGAAATAGGTTTTCATGAAACCTGTGCTACAGGACACCAGAGTCTCACTCCGCTGATTACTTATTTATATTTTATACCCAATCTGCAGCTTATACTTTAGTAACTACCTAGTTATTCCAATTATATTATTTCAATTATATCTTCAACACACTTTAACAATAATATTTATATCAATACTGGTGGGAATGGATTTTTGTTTAATATCTTAAACCTATTAATAGTTAGTCTATATGTAACATTTAGCTAATAGATTAAACCCAGAATTTCATTAAAAATACACTAAAATTAACATGCGTGTAAGCATTTCTTTATTACTACAAAATGAGGTAAAATCTTAGGTAAACTTTATGTCAGTCAAAGTGGAAGTTTTTTTCACACAAAACATCGCTATTTTCTATATTTAGGTACATATAATGTAAAGTAGGTATAGTGGCGGAATGAAAATGTTCGTCGATTTTCAACTTGATTTGTTCAACGTATCACGATCACATACTACCTTTTGAAACTGAATAGACAGAATACACCTATAAGTTAACGTCACAAATTATGTCAAAATGTGTTCATAATCAAGGCACTGGTGCAAACGAAAACCGACTCTAAGGTGATGAACATTTTCATACCGCGACTGTACAAGTAGGTATGCTTAAATATAAAACTACTTACCTAATTATGAACACAATCAATGGTAAAATAGGATAAGACACCATGCTTACTTACGTACTACAAAACAAAATAAAAATGCAGTAAAACCACGTCGTCAGTATTTTGTGAGATTCAATTAGTTCCGCATCTTCAGACTAGTTATTCTCAAAATAGCTATCATAGTTTCATATATGCTTTTATATACGACTTGCAAATGGAACAAGAACATGGCCTGCATAATATTAAGTGGTAACCATCACCTACAAACCATTGCCTCATAGGTCACGCAGGGAAGAACGTGCCCTACTGCACTGCCATGCGTCCATCAACCTAAGGTACAAAGTTCTGCTATTCCTTCCTGCATCAAGGCTCGTACGGGTGATCGCTGAATCCGCGTTTTATTCTAAATTTTTTAAAACAACAATTGAAAACTCACAGTGGATTCAGCAATCGCCTATAGGGTGATAACCTACTTATATTTTGTTGCAATCAAAACCTAGTCATATCTGTCACTTTTTAAAAATAATGATAAAAGTGACAGAAGAGCTTCGATTGGCACTATAAAACTTAAATGAAACAAAACTTATCTTTGACAAGGAACGATTGCAACAAGACTGAATGTTGACGTAAAAAACTCATGTTTATTACGTACTCGAATAGGAACGATAGCGAATAGGAACTTCGCTTTGTAAAACTAATATGGCAACAGATAGTGGTGGAAAAAATATGGCAACAAGATATTATTATGTGATCGCTGTTCCTTGTTAGTATAAAACTTTTAAACATAAAGGATGAAACAGAAATACACCCATACACAACATAACACAAATACAGTGTTGCAGGAAATAAATCCGCAGATGTAAAGCCTCATGGGCCAGTTAGTTTCACCGGCACGCACACTCTTCAAACCAACGCTTCAAGCCACGTTGCTTGCCGCCTAAACTATTTTATACGTTCCGTCCTTCCTCCCGTAGAATCCTGGTGGAGCATGATTATGTTTGTTTCGAATTCTTTTGATCACGCTACCTTGTCTGTGGACTGATGTCGTGACATCCACTCGGCAGCCTAGCTTTCGCCGTCCAGTGCAGTACCATTGCTTTCTGCCGTAAGCAAGCTTGTTCTTCAGACGGAAGGCGTAGCCGTCATGGACAAGCAGCATACTTCCTTTAGGTGTAGGCAGGAAACTTGCAACTGAAAATAAAATTTATTTTAGATATGACAATGTATCCCTCCGCAGACTTTACCTAAGTTTTATTTTTTCTTTACTAGATAAACCTACCTACTAAGCACCTAACTAAGCAAAATCGCCGATAAAACAATAACATTCCATTCTGTTCATCTATTTATTTCTTCCAAAAGAATACACAATAAGTAGGACAGAATACAACAAAAATACTAGATTTCAGTACCTACCTATGTTTTTTTTACAAATTAATAAACCTTTCTTGAAAAAATACATTCCATTGTTTTTCTTTATCTATGTATTTCTTCCAAATTGAAAAAAAAAGAAGTATGACAATTTATATGAACAGCAAATAATAGATTTAATTTAAGTATTTTTTTTTTTAAATAAATATAAAATCACACCTATCTCCAAAAAAACTAGATTTGCTAAAAACGAGTGAAAATATACTTTTTAAAAGATACTGCTTACTTACTATTTATAACCGTTTAACGTACTTATTTGCAAGATTTAAATCGTACCAACAGGTAGCCCATACCTCAAGATTCGCGGTACCCATCACTGACTTTTTATGATTTGTTTAGGTGCTTATGTAAGCATTTAAGCACCCAAGTAAACAAAAAATATGCCCATAAATCTTAGCTTCGATTACCTATCACTGGTGATATTTTATCTTAAACTTAACATACTACCTAACCTAAGAAAGCAGATAGGTATGTAAACAAAACTTTTCACATTAACAAAAGTAACTTAAAATAAGGGTGAATTAGCCTAAGCTTAGCTTGGGCATAACAAGGGCATTTTTAAGGAGTAAAATTCACTGTGGACCGACGTCATAATTAAAAAGCAACACAATTATGTAAACATCACAGAACGCTTAGAATACACTCACAACAAATAAACAACTGAATGCGCCTAACTTCACTTAGTAAAAGGGTCGATCGATTGATTCGTAGCTTCATACGGATGCGCATTTTACAAAGACCGCGCGCGATGGCGCTGCCATCTACCTACGCCATAACTAAAAGTTTGATTGTTTTTTCTGTACACTTATTAGTGCAACATATTTGTGTTTAATTTATTAATGTAAGGAAAAGGAACATAACTCTGAAGGGCGAGATATTATTATTATTATTCCTTTAGACAACGAAGAATAAAATAATAAAATATAAAAAAATTGTTATAGTTTTTTATGACTTTCACACAAAAATCAAATTGCCTACCAACCTGACTCGTTTAAGTATCTTAATACTTAGATAAAATAGGTAAAAACTATTATTTAGTTAAAAAGTTCAAAATAATTAGGAAGGACCTAGGTACCAGTCATCAAACCCTCTCCGCATCAATCTAGTAGGGCATTGATTTGATCATGCTCAAAAATATTTAATCTCTAGTCGTCGTCACTAAATATTAATGTTTGATGGTTTGATCAAAGTGCAGTGTATCCGAATCCCAGAAGAGGCGGAGGACAGATGTTTAAAAAAAAACAAACGTCAGTACTTGTCAATGTCATGTCATTGTGACAGGCTGAACCAAAAATAAACCTACATAATTGTATTGTAAATGTATGCCTACTACTTGCCTACAACCGCCGCACAAACAATGGTGATTGGTGATGTGATATGATAGTAAAACTTTGCTTGTGATAGTGATACTTAGCTATAAGAACCAATAGTTTTATTAATTTAATTGCGTAAAAAAATCCCTTAGGATTGTCTTAAGAGTAGACAATAAAAAGTTCAAATAAGTTTTTACAAGTGCTTGTCAAGTTTAAATCTGACTCAAACTTTGAATAAAACCTATTCCTTTAATAAAAACGACCTCCTTATTAAAGAAACTCGCAAACGGAGATAAGTTAATGAAATAATCAAAGAAAATACCTAATTCAACTAAATTTTACGTCAAAGATGTGTGTTTACATTCTTAGAAAAGTTATAAACCATACTTGCAACTTTATTTTTACAGATTTTCATGCTAGGCTTCAGAAATTAAATGTTTTACTGCATAATAAATCTTTTTGTTTTTATTTGCATTCCTTTTGCTTTTAAGTTTAATTTAACTACCACTTTAGCCAATCAAGTTGTATGACATAATTTTAAATTTCAGGTATTTTTATTAACACAAGAGGAAATTCAAAACTATTTATATACCAAAACCACACATTCAGATTTATGTACAAAAAAGCATATGGAAGCCAGTTATGGTACTGCTGGTATTTCTTCAGTCGCTGCTGTCCAGCCAAACTCCGGATCAACAACAATGGGCGAGTGACTGAAAGCATCGGACGACATAACCACGACCCACCAACGTGTTGGATGACCCCGGATGGAAAGTCTTATAACCTACCTCCTTTACCACCACCTGATAAAGGTTCTTCATAAAACTGCCAACAAGTATTTCAAACCACTTTGCTACACTGACTATCCAATTATGGATCACGGTGACAATATTATATTGATCAAATGTTAATCTTTAAAAGTAATTTGCAAAAATAATTTCCTAGTCGCATCAATTTAACCTCATTTTATGGCACTCAAGATTACGTTATCTGTTGAACAAAAATAGAAAATTTTGTGGTTATTACTGTTATCTCTTTGTGTCACTGGGACTTTGTTAGTATCTTTGGCTTGAGCGAGCGATCACCTTATTGAAGTATGGCCTTCAACTTACCTCAAGGTTCCGAGGAATTAAATCCTCACAACAACTACTGGCACTGTGTTTTCTGTCTATATCCATAATAGAGGACCTTTTGTTTAATTGTGACAACCAAACTGCCTCCTTAATATTTCCAAATGAGATTTTATTGTTTTTCTATAATGTTATAATTGTGTAGTTTATATTACTTTAATATTAATATTATCATAGAATATATTTTGTACAAAGATTATCAAAATATAAAATGAATTTAATGTATTACCTAATAATAAATAATTATTTTTGGTATTTAAATGTTAGCATTTATTAACAAAGTGTTGAATGCATTTCTAATTTTACTTAAGATTGTGCAAATTGAAAATCCATTAGGCAGGTAGTTAAATAATTATACTTAAGGATTTTTATAATGTTCTTAAAGTTAAGAGCCGAGCTGGATTTGAACCCGTGACCTTCCCCTTAGTTCATCATCATCATCAGCATCAAGGAGTCCACTGCTGGACATAGGCCTCCCCTACACATTTCCCCTTGGTTGGTTGGGTTCAAATCTCGCTCAGCTTTTAACTTTTTGGATATTATAAAAAATCTTTGTGATTTCCTTAAGTGTAGTAAACACTATAAAATCAATAACAAATATTTATACTTTCAATAACAATGGAAATTTCCTGATCTAAAATTATTGCATAATTCAAATATGTTATTCCAGGAAAAGTAAGTGTGCCTTGCTATATGTTGATAGCCATTAATAGTTCCTCAACATTTTGTATATTGTTTGTGTAGTTTTTTTAACTGGGACAGTATTGGAAAATCCAAAATTTATTTAAATAAACTTTCTAAGAACCATTCTTAGGTCTTATTTTATGGAAACAATTTCTGCATATTTTATGTTTTTAATAATCCGATTATATTAAAAATAATTGTATCAAACAGTGAAATAATGTGATTAAATCATTTTTTTATATCCAAACAGATACTGTTTTATCTATAGGTATTATCATACCAACTTAGTACAAATACATAATAGTTAGACCAAAACCTTACAGATAGTTACTTTGGGCCTAATTCTCGGGCCGATCTCGATCATTTTGCAATTTTATTTTATTGCTTCTTTCCACAACCCCCCGCACTTTTTCTACGTTTTATATCGTAGCTGTCGAGGCTTCTACGATGAGGTCGTTGGTGAATTACTCAAGGAAATCTGCAATTCTCTCTTCGAAAAGAAGCATTAAGATAAAATTGCAAAATGAGAGATCGGCCCGAGAATAAGGCCCTTGGTACTTGGTACCTTACATAACCAAATACTTTGATGGATCAAAAACTTTATTTACTTTGATACCTACGAGTATACCTTCTTTAGAACCAGTGACATTCAAACAACAGCAACAATCGATTGAAACCGAGATCTTAATAAATTGCTAATATGGATGTGTCATTCACTTACCACCTGTAGTCGTTATTTACGTATGTTTAAGGTTCAAAATAGTTTGTTATGCCGATGACCATATCGTTGAGACAACGTAACTACGTTACATGTACTTGGGAAGTACATAATACATACCATTTTTTAAATTACTATCTAGACAGGTAGGTAAAGTTTTATCAAAGACTAGTGAATTATCTAAGAAGGTATATGGTTATAGTTAATAGCTCTAGGTTATACACTGCGGGTTCGATTCCCACACAAGATAAATATTTAGGTAGGTATAGATAGTGCAATTCACGAAGACGCGCCCCTCGCGGGGTGCGGGGAGTTTGCTCCAAGCGACAGTAGCGAACCGTAGTCTATTCATTGTAGTGTGCGTGTGCACTCATAGGTAATTAGTGTGTACCGATAACACTCAAACATTGACGGAAGCTTGCACACATATACTAGGAGGAAAAGTGGGGCGCGCCTTCGTGGATTGCACTATCTATACTATTAAATGATGTTTGGTATAAGTTTGGCCTACCACGTCTTACGGTGCCGAGACGTGGACGCTCACACAGAAGGCTGTCTACCGGATGAGAGTTGCACAGAGAGCCATGGAGCGTGCCATGCTCGGCATCAAGCTTATAGACCGTGTTCCCAACATCGAGATTCGAAGTCGAACAAAGGTTAAAGATGTTGGGAATCGCATAACGGAACTAAAATGGAGCTGGGCAGGTCATCTGGCAAGGTGAGGTGATGACAGGTGGAGTAAGGCGTTAAAGGAGTAAATAATAAATAATGCGGACCATCCACACAACACTATCTAGCCCCAAACTAAGCAGAGCTTGTACTATGGGAACCAGGTAGCTGATACTTTTTTTTAAATACTTTTTTTTTTGTTATAATACATACATAGAATACAATATAACACCCAGACAGAACAAACATCTGTGTTCACCACACAAATATTTGTTCTCGGTGGGGATCGAATCCAAGACCAAATTGGACCCAAGGGATGGCGTCCAAGAACTGGGTATAGAAGCGTTGGTCGTCCTGCGGCAAGATGGGCAGACGATGTGGTGAACATCGCAGGCAAGACCTGGATGAGATTAGCACAGAACCGTCAACAGTGGCACTTACAGAGAGAGGCCTATAACCAGCAGTGGGTGAAGTTGGGCTGTGGATGATGATGATGAAGTTTAACTGATGTATGTATAAACAAGAAAAACTGTAAGTATCTGCGTAGGTTTCTGTAAGTATTCTTCCAATCAATCTTTCAGTAAGGGTGGATTTTCCCATCTCGGAGTAACTCTGACGCTTTCCATTAGATGAAGAATACATATTTCCGTTTTAGTTTTTAGGGTTCCGTAGCCAAATGGCAAAAACGGAACCCTTATAGATTCGTCATGTCTGTCCGTCCGTATGTCACAGCAATTTTTCTCCGAAACTGTAAGAGCTAGACTGATGAAACTTGGCGAGTAGAGGTATTCTGTGAACCGCATTAAAATTTTTAAACAAAAATAGAAAAAAAAAAAAAATTTGGGGGTCCCCATACTTGATACTGAAACTCAAAAAAGTTTTTTCATCAAACGTGTGGGGTGGTATATATGAATAGATCTTCAAGAGCGCATCGTGCGAAAATTTGAGATTAAAAAAAAAAAATCATAACTAAATAACTAAGTGACATTTTAAAAATCGCAAAAGGACTAATTGTAGACTATACATTTGAGATTAATTCGAATTTAAGTGTGTTAAAAAAATATACTATTTAACATGACATTCTATTTAACGCTGACATACGATTTTCATTAGCGTTAAATAGTATATTTTTTTACCACACTTAAATTCGAATTAATCTCAAATGTATAGTCTACAATTAGAACTTTTGCGATTTTTAAAATGTCACTTAGTTATTTAGTTATGAATTTTTTTTAAAAAAATCTCAAATTTTCGCACGATGCGCTCTTAATGGACCGATCCACAGAATTATAAATAGTATATTGTCCGATTGAAATTTACTTTTGAAGTTGTACCTATAATCCAAATATACTTGATATGTACTTGTTATATTTTTCCTTGTTATGTATACAAATAATAGTTGTATGAGGACGTTAGGTAAATATCTAAACCTTGGTGGTCCAAAGTCCGAGCCTAAGTTATTATGATGCGGACTGGGCAAGGTACTTACTCAGTTAAGGTAGGGTGGGTGATTAAGGCCTATGTGTTATAACGCCCAGGTAACAGAAAACTTACTAGACATGGTTTGATTTAGTAAAAACTCCACGCACACATAAAATAGACCGATAAGGACGCGCATAGCGAGCCGCGAATATTTTGTCTATAATAACGCCCTCCTGGGTAATAACGCCCAGTAAGATGACGTATTCTATTTACTATGCACTTAAAGTATATTATACGTCATCTTCCACGATTGTTTTATGTCATACCTAATCTTCTTTGGTATACCTAGATAATAATGTTTGGCATAATTATCGAATCATATCGAATACTTATTGGTCTTGTATAAAAATTATTAAGTAGGTATATAATAATTTTATTGTTAGTCCTAAAAATCTCATCATAACATTCATAATTATAGCTTTTTACTTACCAGAATTTATATCATACTGTATTTGTTTACATTATTTACTTTTTTTAAGGTTTTAACAAAATGTATCCCCGTAAGAAAGGGGAGTCCTGGTCAGAAGATGATTTAAAAGAGGCTTTGAGAGATATACGAAAGGGTAAATTAAGTCAGCGAGCCATAGCTCTGAAGTATAACATTCCGCGGCGAACACTCAGGAGTCATGTGGAGACTGGTCAAGATGTCAAACGCTTAGGCAGAAAACCTATTTTAACAAACGCTCAGGAAAATGAATTATGTTCTATGATCAAGGGGTTTGCAAAAATTGGAGTACCCCTCACGCCAAATTTCATTAGAAAGCAAGCTTTTATGTTTTGTGAGAGATTTGGCATTAAACATAACTTCAGTTCGTTAAAAAAGATAGCAGGGGCTGATTGGTACAGACAGTTTTTGAAGAGAAACCCATCAATCAGTAAACGTTAGCCGCAAATAATGAACTCAGCTTGTGCTCAAAAACTGAACAAACCAATTGTTCCAAATGCAAAATACTCACCTTAAGCTATAAGGAAATACTAAAAAAAACGGAATTATGGCCTAACACAAAATATAGACAATGTGATGTTGGGGTTGTCTTTAATTGGACAAAATGTATCTAACCGGACGATCGATAGAATTAGTTGAAGACAAACTTCGAGATTTTCTGGCTATTTACATAATCATGGGGGGTCTTGTCTATGCCTTCATATACAGACTATTGGAGTCCGCAATATAGATTCGTTTTAGTTGCAGATCTAATGCCTATAAAAAGGTACCAAAAGAATAGTCGTGCTGTGATTGACCCTCTCCACATCAAAAAACGACCACAAAAAGCGATACAGCCAGTTCCCGTTGAGTCCTCGCGATTTGACAATGTGGGTCATTTCATGACCATGACATCTCAGGGTCGGTGCAGGTTATGCTCTAAGCACACGGCTGTCATTTGCAGCAAATGCCAAGTCCGGTTATGTTTCGTTACCGGAAGTAAACCCAGGAATTGTCAACTAATTTATCATTTTCAAAAATGAGTAGAGTTTCTGGGTTTACTTCCAGCATTTATTGCCAATCACAGTGTTGCAGAGCCATTATACCCGCTAAATTGCTTTCATTATGTATGTCCATCAATTTATTTTTATAGAGAGGTTTGATTTTGATTAAAGTTACAACGAAGAGGCTTAATCTTTAATGGCTTATTTTTACTTAACAACGCTTTTTACTGGAACAGCTTGCAGTTAGTTGCTCACAATCGCCGATAGATGTCAGGAACAGTCATATATTCAGTTTATGTTTGATTATTGCAAACAACGAACAAAGACTTGTTTTCTAAATCTAGATCGATTTATCACCCCCGAAACCTGGATACTAAATTTCATGAAAATCGTTGGAGGCGTTTTCTAGATTCAGAATATATAATACATATATATATTATTTACGAGATTTTCTCGTTTAAAGGTATAAGACACATATTTATGATTTTTATTCTTACTGGTTTTGGTAATTAAGGTATGTCCCAACATACATTCAAATGAATATACATATTTCCTTACCTTCTTGGCAATGTATGTAGTAGGTAGTAGGTATATATATGATTATTACATGATTTTTCAGGAAAACTGAAAACCCTAAATTTTTTATCTATTTTTCTGGGCATATTTAGGCACATTCCTATTTCAGTATTGGTTTCAATTCCTTTTCCATTTGTTTATTTTTTGTCAAATAAAGGGTTAATTCATAAAATTAAAAAAAACATCTTCTAGAACCTCGTTTGTTTCATTTTCTTTTCAAACCAAATCTAATTCAAATTAAATTTAGGTGGGCGTTAATCGCCTGCTGTACCTTATTAGGTATTTAACATTATACTTACACATAATATGTGTCTGTCAGTTTAATACTAAGTAGGTACCGAATTATCACGCGATCATGTAGTAGGTACACTGCCTAATACTTTAGGACTTAGTCAGATATTTGGATACTTAGATGGTTGTTTCTATATGATTCTATCCACATCATCATCATCTCAATTTTATTTAATACGCTTTAAAGTAATCTTTGAAGAGTAGCGTGTGCTTCTTATATTTTGTCGTCTTTGAAATTTTTGCTTTTGTATTGCCTACGTCTCACTAAGCTGGAGTGGCACCACACTAAAACTTCTCTGCTATTTTTACTTTTATTTTGTAAAATAATCATATATGGCGGCGTAGGTAGGTACATATACATATGATTATTTTATAAAATAAAAGTAAATAAGTAGTAGGTATATAGTTTTTCTAGGCTTAGAATAAAAGCCTGCGCACATCTAGGCGATGGCTATGGCGATCACGTGAACTCTGTCAAACAGCGATATTTGACAGCGTTTCAGCTGATCGCCATCGCTTATAGCCCCTTCCCACTGGTGCGTGATATCGCGCACCAGCCCGCACCAGCACGCACGACACACCATGGGAACGGTCTCGTGCGCCGAGGTGCGCGGTAGCACAGAAGCATTTTCTGTGTGCGTTGCCGTGCGCGGTGCGGTCTGGTGCGTGATATCACGCACCGTAGGAAGGCGGCATTACATGTACGCAGCACCGTGAAACTGACACCTGTTTAAAGTGGTACAACTGATTAAATAAATGTTGAATTTAAATTTTATACTCAGGACTGTATTTGCAGTAGTTAGTATCCGCACCTAGGTTAATAAGTGTATCATTAACCGCTGAACATACATAGGTACCTACTACTTACTATAAAACTAAATATTTTATTGGGCAGTGATTCTATTATATACCTATCTTGAGATTTCTCAACTATTTATGCTGGCTGATTTCGTTATCATGTGACGCTCTTAGGATCATGATCGAAAGGTAGGAAGATAGATAAAGAAAGACTTTATTGTAGGTAAATACATAAAAGAACACACAATACCTAGGTACTCCACCTACAGAAAATTTGAACCATCAAGTTTTGGTAGGCTCTTAGTCCCAAAAATGGGCGAGCGCCATGAGTGTTTTTTCCAGACAACAGATTGGCAGGGTGCCTACAATTTATTTACAAAGGCAGCAATTTTTTTTTCTGCCGAAACACGGCAACGCTGCTTGCTGGCTACCACCATTGTGCCACCATTTCACCATTGGCAAGTTGTACCACAAATTGGTGAACGAGCCCTTCACAGAGAGCTCTACCGTACCTACCATTGTTAATGCTTCAATGTTGTGTACGAAGTAGGAACTTGTAAAAAAGTGGACTTTGGCCCGGTTTATTTGCACGCCGCGCTATTATCATAATAGATAGATAAAGAGGTACTTATGCTAATAATTAGCCTAAGAAGGCGTGTCAGTGATAATTATACAGTTTTTTTTTTACAAATTTAATAAAAAAAAAATATACATAAATTATGAACAGATTTAAGTTTAATAACGTTACTTTACCAAACTGTCCAGTGTAAAAAAAAAGTTTTTACAGGTTAATGTAGCTTAGGGCGAGTTTCACCATCCCAAAGAAACGCTACCCGTCAAAAAACATTTATTTCCGTTATGTACTTATTTTGTCAAAACAGTAGTTAAAGTAGGTAGTAATAGTACCTAACTACTTAGAAATAATATGCAGAGTCGCGTAGTTATGTTATGAACTTATGACCCAAGACAGTTTTTATGCGAGCAAGACCGCGGGGGGAAACTAGCTTTTCATAAGAAAATAATTATAAATCACACCGTAGGTATGTACTATGGGTACATGCGTGTGTGACGTTTGGTCTTGACCTAGGTGATAGCTGGAACCAGCTGGATGCACATAATTCAAGTTCGAATTTCCCTCCAGGTTCAACTGATTGTATGAGACAAAATATCTTATCAATAAGAATCATAGTGCAGCATTAACACAACAAAGCTAATGGCGAAAACGCTTTATTTTGCTGGTTTTGATACCGCTACCGCCATCTATTGGGGATATTTAGAACGTCTGTTGATGCAGTGAATTTTGTCGCTGCGCTGCTGTGTATCCGAACGTGTAGATTTACAAAGACAGTTTTACGTATCTTTCCCCCTCACTCACTATTCATACTCCTGTAGGTTATAACGGGTATGTTTTATTTCTTATTGATGTACTTACAAAGTTCTATAATGTTGTATTATATTGTGTTTTATCTATTTTTTATTTTGTAAAATAATGCTTACTTGGATAAACAAAAAAAATTAAGAGTTACTGTCTTCGTAAACGGAAGACGCTCGCTCGGTCACGTGAACGTCATCTTGTTTGTCATTTTTGCGTGCGTCATTCATTTTGTTCTTTTCGTTCTCGATCTGTATATTTTAAGTGTTTTCCCACGTTTATTTTATTCTAATTCCCTACCGACCGCTGCAGATTACTTTGCAAGTGATTACCGATGTTTTGATGCCCGGTTCTTGTTAAAAACTTTGCTGTACTTGCTGCCGGATGGAATGCTAATTAGGTTGCGGTAAAAGCTATTTTTGTACGCATTTTGTGCCCCTTTCTCTTCGTAGTGTTCGTCAGAGCTACGTACAAAGATAGCAAATTTAAAAATGTGATAAAACTTGCAGGATTTGACTTGGTACAGTGTGTACCAACGAGGAAAGGTCATCAGATTTTGTACAAAGGTTATACGTACGTATTCAAGAGTAAATTGCAGTGTGGTGCTGAACAGTGGGTTTGCTCATTCCGACAGAAAACTGGTTGTATATCTGTTATCAATATGCAGACGTTCGGTTTGGAAGTGGTAAGGGATTTCCACAATCATAAGAGACCTATGTTCAATGACTGAATTCTCTTCGATACTGTATGTTTATTAGTTTCATGGACAACAATAAATAAGGGTTTTAAGTTAACTCTACATATTGTAAAATAACCTAAAGTACACTCAGGCTATGTACTTTTACATACCCTGATAGAAACTTATAAAGAACTACATAATGGTTCGCTTTAGTAAGAGCTAAAAACATTAAAAACCATTTGAAATAAAGTGTTTGACAACTATTTAATGTGTTTTATTTCCCTCCATTTTATGTATGTACATTAAAGTTTTATGCCAATTATTTGTCTTTTATTATTCTTTCAATATCATAGGTTTATTATTAATTTATCTTATATAGATCTACCAAACTGTTGAAGAGAAATCTAAGAAAATGTTTTATTTCAGAAGACCCTATACCAGAATGGGTATCTATATACTTTGTTCTGGTCCCAGACAAAACGGCAATGAAATGCAACCTCTGCGAGATAGAAATTCCGGGAGATATAAAGTCTCCAATATTCTTCGACCACATGAAGGAGAATCATAAAGATATCTATGACCTTCACAAGGTAACTGAACGTCATATTATTCATTAGTAAGAAATACATTTCAACTTTTACTCTAGTTAGTAGTAATCTTAACATATAAAAACATTAGAAACCAAGCCGTAGTTGGTTGCCTGTTCTTTTAGGCTTGGTGGCTGCACTGGCACCTAGACTCACCTAGCTTTAAGATGATATACTATTGGATAAATACATTTTTGAGCTAGACTTTGACTTGCACCTTACTAACTTTTATCTATTGTGGTTCTAAAGTTTTTGCAAGAAGTTATTCACTGCTTTTATCTATTGTTATTCAGAGAGAAAGTGCATATTATTACATAATGAGAGCAAAAAAAAAAACTCCTCTACACAATAGAAAAACAAAACAGTACAATAGATATGAAAATTTAAACAAAGTGATCAATGTTCCATAGTGCTCAGAAGCTTTTATGTGGCTTGAGCATCCTATTGTCACACTGGTTTGAAGAACAACAATAAACAGTTGTTTCTTCCATTTGTATTTCTTGCATCTTTTAGCCCCTTCCCACCGGTGTGTGATATCGCGCACGGAGGCGGATCAGTTCGCACGACACACCATGGGAACGGTCTTGTGCGCCGAGGTGCGCGGTAGCACAGGAGCCCTTTCTGTGTGCGTTGCCGCGCGTCGTCGTCATTTAATTTTTTTTTCATTATTTTTCCAGGACAACCCAGAAGCAACGGTAGGGTTTCGCGTCGAGTTCCTCCACCTGAATGTGTTAAAGGAGACTGGAGAGGAAGTGGAGAGCAAGGCCCAGCCCGTCTTCCTCAGCGAGGCGTGTGATCCAGTTGCAGAGACCGAGGTAATTATCATCATCTGCCTTAGTGGCACAAACCCCTAGCTAGATGAGATTTTTTTTGGTCAAAGGCCCTGGTTGATAGAAGAGCACTGGTGGTCTAGTGGTAGCAGCCCCGCCTTTGACCCTCATCATCATCATCAGCCTGAAGAAGTCCACTGCTGGACATAGGCCTCCCCTACACATTTCCAGGAAGAACGATTCTGAGCCCTTTCCATCCAACGACTTCCTGCGATCTTAACAATGTCGTCAGTCCATCTGGTGGGTAGGGTAGGCGCCCTACTTTTCGTCTTCCGGTTCGTAGTCGCTAATCGAGAACCTTTATTCCCCAACGTTTGTCAGTTCTTCGAGCTATATGACTTGCCCATTGCCACTTCAACTTACTAATTCTAAGATTTTGACCCTAAGATCGTGAATTCAAATCCAGTTCTGGATCAATGAATGTTTTTCTACCCTAAAATATACTATGCCAGTACTCTCAAGCAGTGAAGGAAAACATCATGATATCGTAGAACCTAAAAATTGGCATATCGTAGAACCTGGCATGGACACTGGCATATCGTAGAACCTAAAAATTTCGAAAACAAATGTGAAACGCACCCAAAAAGCGTCCGCCAGCGGCCTTCTCCCAAGGTTCCCTGGTAGAGATCGCTGTTAGTGATAAGGCCGCCCATTGTTTTACTGTGACTGTTTATTTTTAAGCTAAAAATTGTATCCTTACCTAGTGTGTTATTGTAATGAGTATAGGGTTATCTATCTATCTTCTTGCGAAAACCAGTCCGTTCATATTATGATTGTTTGTGCAGATCCAAGATGAGTGCGTTCAGGAGCAAGAAGATGATGTCGTCAACATGCAGTACGTTATGCTGGATACCAAGAGGAAGTACACCAAGAGATCCACCTCTTCTACTCCAGGTAATTTGTATTTTTAGTAAGACAATGTCAGTCTCGAACAAAAACCCTTTACTCCATTGTGAGAATTTTTTGGTCAAAGGCCCTGGTTGAGAGAAGAGCACTGGTGGTCTAGTGGTAGCGGCCCCGCCTTCCGATCCGAAGGTCGTGGGTTCAAATCCAGTATGTTATTCAGTAAATATGTACCAATGAGTTTTTCTGTCGAAAAATATGTGCACTTTGCCAGTACTCTCAACGGTGAAAGAAAACATCGTGAGAAAACCGGCGTGGCGTAGAACCTAAAAAAGTTCGAGCAACACGTGGCAAGGGTCACGCAAAAAGGGCCCGCCATTGGCCTACTTGCGAAAAAACCAGCCCGCACATCAAGTGCGCATGATGAAATTTGCCGAATTTGCCGTAGTGGTCATAGTAAATGTATGCATCGCTACGTCGGCGCTGGCATCTCGTTTTTGGTGGCGGGGGACTCAAGGTGCTGGGAGAATATGTTATAAACCGGAAAACGAGACTTATGACCGTCCAATAGCTCGTTATCCGGTTCGCGCGGACGCCCGGTAGACCGGTGATATTGTGAAGATCGCTGATGCTGGTTTGTGGAGTAGGCTCTAAAATCGTTATCCATGGAAATGTATGCCTATGTCAAGCAGTAGAACTAATAGAGACTACGGCTGATGATGTACTTGATTTATCAGGAGCCACTTTTCCTCCCCACACCATCATCTTCATTTATGTGAGAAATTTCAGAAGTACGTTTGCCCAGCACAAAACATCCGCTCGGCCTAGTCGTATTGACACTACAGATAAGACACGATCATGTGGAGCTAACTAAACTACAGGTTTCCTCACTTTGTTGTCCTTCACTGTTTGAACACTGGCTATTCCCAAATACAATTTGAAATAAATAAAGACAGATTCTGCCGTCCCTATGAAAAGTGCAATAACTAGGTCAAACCTGATTTCGAGAAAAACGCGGGAAAAGATTTTATTTTAGTTTTGATTGTATCTCACTATACATGGTATCGGATTGAAACGTTACAACACATTGAAACATGATATATATCATGTTTCAATGTGTGGCCCATACAACGATGTGTTTCATGTCGCGTTCATGTATAAAAAACGATCTGAATGCTGAAATGATATCTTCTTGGCTTCTACCAGAGACAGTTTCATTCCAAAGCACTGCATAAGGAACATTTGTACCATTACTACCTCCAAGTGGAACGAAACTTTCGTTGAATGTAATAACACGAGGACCAAATATCGCTGTTTTATATTGATCCATTCGTGGCAACATGATTACTTTCTGTAGATCTACAGAAAAGTATATGGAGTCTTTGTCAGTAAGACCTTGTTCTTTGTCTCGTTGATATTCCTCTCTGGATTCCGTGTATCGTAACTTATGTTTACTGTTTTGGATACAGTAGTCACAGTTTTCCTGAGAACACCCAGTATGCGATTTAAAGAGAGCACATTGCTCACATTCTTCATGACCGAGATGAGCAAAGGAAATATTTCTTTTACAACCTTTCGATATGTTTCAAAAGAGACCGACATATTGGGATATTTTTCAATGAAGCATTGATGCATCACTGTTACATTGATGTCAATCGGCAGATAAAGTTTATTAGGGACATGTTCGCGACGGTAATGTGAAATTGTTGGATTAAAACTTTGTATAATGATCCTTGATTACGACCCTGTCTATGACATTTTAGCGTTTGTATGATCCTCGTTTATCTTTTTGATTATCAACTTCCTTACTGAGTGCCGAGTGAATATGTCTGTTATTTTGTGGGTTGTAACCAAGTGTCGTTAAAAAAAAAGTTTTGCAAACATCAATTTTTTCATGTTTGACTTGAAAATGATAGTAATACGAAACATCTCTTCTCTTATTTCGACCTTCCTTAGTAGTTCTTGTTTTTATTTCCTTCGATTCGACCATTCCTTTAATGAATAAACCTCTAGACTCCCAATCTAATCTTATGTACCGATCATGTATTTCTCTTCTAATTTCTTCAGAAATCTTAGTCGTGCATTTTTTACGACATTTACCATCACACGGTGGTTTCAGTGACAGCTTTTCATCAGCATTTTCTTTTTTCTGTCTTTGTCGATCCGCAAGGGATATATCAAATCTACGTCTTTTCCTTGGCAAGCCCGCTTTAGTCAGTCCTTTCTCATTCTCAGGTATTACGCATTCTTCTACTTCACTATTTTCACGTTCAGTCTCCTCACGTTCAATCTCCTCACGTTCAATCTCCTCACGTTCAGTATCTTCATGTTCAGTCTCTTCACGGTCAATCTCCTCATGTTCAGTCTCTTCATGTTCAGTCTCCTCACGTTCAGCCTCTTCACGTTCTGCTTTTTCACGTTCAGTCTCATTATGTTCAGTCTCATCATGTTCAGTCTGTTCACGTTCTGTCTTTTTGCCTCTAGTTTCTTTATGTTCAAGTAAATTTCTTTTAATACAAATGGGTGAATCAGAATCAGAATCTGAAATTATAAAATCAGGGATATAGTCTTTATCAATGACACTATCATCGGAATCTTCAAAATAATTTACAGGTCTGTTCATGCTTTCACATTCTTCCTCGGAGTTTGGTAGGGTTTCATAGCGCCGCGACTGACGTTTGCACGAAATATTTTACTCCCCTCGTACCCCCCTCACCTCCTGGTGCTAGTTATAAACGCAATAAATAGTGAATTTATTGCAATTTATTTTGCGTAGGTATACTGTATTTGTTTAATCTTCCTACAAATAAATGCAATATATCTACTTACTAAATCAATTTTAGTATTCATCCCATAATTATTATTAAGGTCCCTTAAGTGAACTGCAATAACTCAAGCTTATTGTACTTATAACTAGTAAATGAGAATCACAAGAAACGAAATATGGTAGTTATAAATGCAATAACTGTACTTATTGCACAAATAATTAGCACATTATTTAATACCGAAAATAAGGATCCGTATCATATCTGCTATAACTCAAACATATTGCACTTATAACTAGTCAATGAATATTCCAAATGACGAACTATGCTAATTATAAATATAGTAACTATACTTATTGCAGATATAGTTAGTAAAATTACTAAATAGCGTAAGTTATTCCTATCTATAGTTATTTCGGTCATAAATAATCGTAAATCATAAAGCATCGACCTAGATATTAGTTAGTATTAGTATTAAAACCGGCTACGTCATAGATACGTAAAAAGTGTCTAAAAAGAATATATTGATCTCGTTCTGCTAATTCCGAATATGTACTTATCTCAATTAGGTACAAAACTTGAGTTATTGCACTTTTCGTAAGGACGGCAGGATTTGGATCTATAGTTTTTTTCCTTGGAATTAAAAGGGTTCCATAGTAGAGCACACATTAGCTCTATGATGCATGTGCATTGGAACTTAGAACTTCACTGTTATTTTTGTTTTGTAAAAGGATCATACAAAAGAACCTTAGGAACCAAGCCGTTTTTTGTTGCCTGTTCTTCTAGACTGGAACTGGCACCTAGACTCACCTAACTAGATGTTTAAGTTATCCTTGTGATACAACTTAATAAATATTTTTTTGTTAAATAATATATTAATAATATAGATAGATACATTAAATCTTTATTGTACACAAAGAAATACAAACAGAAACTATTACAAAAATAATCAGTACAATGTAGTAAGTAGTATTTATAATAATAGTACTTTTGTATTTTCAGAGCAGCGCAAACGCAGTTGGATATGGAAGTATTTCGACAAGCTGAGCAACATAATCTATCGATGCAACATCTGCAACGTAGTGCTGTCCATCAAGGGTTGCAACACAAACAACTTGAATCGACACATGCGCTCGCGTCATCCCGAGAGCTACAAAACCGAGAAATTTGGAGAAATGTCTGCTAAACAGAAACATGATCAGGTAATTAGATAATTATTTATTAAGATTATTATGCGGATGGAACATGCATTATGTTGTTTGGATGATGCTAGGTGCCTGATGTTATCCATCGCCTTTAATAAAGCATTGCATCGTAGGTCACGCACGTCGGGAACCGTGCCCTACGATGCACTACTTTACGTCCATCAACTTGAGGCTCTGCGTTCTGCTAGATAGAGTTTAATTAACATTATTCATTTTGTTTAGATTTTTTACGACACAGGTAAAACTTGTTCTTTACCGTTGTAAATGGAGGGAAGGTAAAACCCTCATATTCAGGCTTTTTAATTTCGCTTTCGTATATTTTCGTAATAGGCAAAGCCTCTGTCCGGACACGTTTCCTACATTTGTCTATGACAAGGCTCACGCATTCGCTTTCAAAGTCTGGGAGACAAGAATGTGGTGGCTTTTCGCGCAAAATCTTATTCCACTGCGGGTTAAGCATGACGCGTGTTTTACATTTGGTGCACGACCAAATTGTTGAGCCATTTTTGTTTTTCTTTTTTAACCGATGTTTTCGGCCACCCCTTAACATGATGCTTCCCCCTTTACCGCTCTCGATGAAATTCAGTTTTGGTGAGATATAATCGACCGGGGTATAATCATCACTGATGCCTTCACAGTCCGTAGACAAAGCGGATGACGGTCGGGATGACATAATTTCTGCTTTATCTTCTTTGATTCTGGTAGCTGAAGTAGTAGCTTCATCCATATTAGTTCCTTCAACTTTTACGAATACTACTGAAACAAAATCAAAATAAGAGTGTAAGTAATAAATAAGATATTAGTGCATTGCCTCACAGGGCACGCTAGTTAGCAACGCCTGACGATGCACACTACCCTGCGTTCATCTTTAGACATACAGATGTTAAGCCTCACGTACCAGTAATCACCCTTCAAATCGAAATACAGCAACGCTAATTGGCAGTAGAAATAAGCGTGGTGGTAGTACTTCCCCGGACGAGCTTTTCACAAACAGCTCTTATATGAAAATCATCTATATAAGAGCCTTGATTGCTTCACCTGAGTCGCTATTAGCCCAAATCATCCCACTGTTGGGCATAGGCCTCCACTGGGGCTGGGCAGGCCGACGCGATGTGGCCCAAAATTTTCCTGGAGCCCTAAGACAGCGATGAGGCGTCGCGGTAGGACACACAGGCGATGGCGGGACGAGCTGGACGCAGAAGGATAATGATTTTAAAACATGAAATCTGTTTGTCCTACAGGATAACATGAGAGAACTGCTCACCTCGGACTCCGAAGCACCGCACGCCATCATCACTGAAGAGATCTACGCTAGCAACAGAGATAGCCTAGGTAAACATCTCTATTCTTTTTCTAATTCTAATTGAGTTGAAGGAATAAGATCTGCACTGACGTCCCGCGATGGGGTGTATTGTGCATTGTCGCCCTGCCAAATCTCACCCCAGCCAGCCCAACTCCTTAAAATAACGGAGTAGGACTTTGGGTTGGTGGCAGCAATGTGGACCGGATGGTGACACAGATGTGGATGTGGAGGGACAAGACTCAATCAGTTCTCTGAGCCCTGTCTTGTTCCCTCTTATTCTCCTTCTAATTCGATTGAACCAGTGTGATGAAAGGATTATAAGTGCACCTCAAAGAGGCTCCTTTCATGCACTTGTGTCATACTTTCGAACCTTTTAGGTTTTCCCTCACGATGTTTTCCTTCATCGTTTGAGAGTATTGGCGTAGTGCTCATACATTTTTAGACAGAAAAACTCATTGGATAAAATATTTATTATTAATTATTTGTGACTCTGCTCTGGCGACTAAAACCTGGCTGCAGCAGATGGCGGGTTCGATTCTTGCGATATGACATATGTTTGCATATTCTGCGCCTAATGTTCAATCTGGCTCCTTGAAAGCAAGCCAGCGACCTCGATACCGTTAACCACGTCCCAAGCAGTTATTATATTAGAAAGGTCTATGGTATCTGGTTATGCGTATTGGTTGATAAAGGCTCCAATAAAAACTTAGCCGGTATATTGCTCTTTTTATTGACAGGCTTTCGGGCCTTTGGTTGTCCTAACCAGAATGACCAACTAAAACAATACAAGCTTTCTTGCTTCGTGATGCTATAGTTTTTTTTTGGTTGCAGACAGTTCCGGGCAGAAGATGCGACGTAGCTGGATTTGGTCATATTTTGACCACGTCTCCGACACACAGGTAACTAACTATACTACTATCATTAGTGAGGGGAAATCTTCTATTGGACATAGGCCACAAATCTGCAGAAAAAACGATTTTGAGCCGTCAATCCATCAAATTCCATTCTTGATCAACGACCCACGCACACTTTTCAATGGGAAACTGTCAAAAACCTAGGCTCGACTCAGACTCAAGCATTGAAGAAATTAAGGTCCATATGCAGAAAGGCATATAGACCTTAATTTCCTTCAAATCTGTTTGACTGTTATGGAGATGAAAACTACCATACCATCATCATCATCATCATTATCAGCCTGAAGAAGTCCACTGCTGGACATAGGCCTCCCCTACAAATTTCCAGGCAGAACGATTCTGAGCCCTTTCCATCCATCGACTTCCCGCGATCTTAACAATGTCGTCGGCCACCATACAAACTTTGGTAATTTAAATATTAGTGTGATTAATGTAAATGCTTGTGTTTTAAGGCGCAGTGCAAGTTATGTCAGCGTCTGATCAACCACGGAGGCAACGCGACCGGCAACATGAACCGACATCTCAAGATGATTCATCATAAAACTTCCAGTAAGTACACTAAGAATATAACCGAATGCGATTCGAACCGTCGACCTTGTAAAGGCTCGATAGATCGACGACATCAAATAGGTAGCAGGAACTCAAATTCAAATTCAATAAACTTATTCAATATGATACGTAAGAATCACTTTGAAACGTCTTAAAGCTAGGTGAGTCTAGGTGCCAGTTCCACGCGACCAAGCGTAGAAGAACAGGCAACAAACTACGGCTCGACAAACAATCTAGACAGGACAGCTAGCAGAAAATCAAGGAGGCCTATGCCCAGTATGGGCAGGTCATATAGCAGAAGAACCGACAACCGTTGGGGAATAAAGGTTCTCAAATGGCGACCACGAACCGGATGACGAAACGTAGGGTGCCCACCCACCAGATAGACCGACGACATTGTTAAGATCCCGGGAAGTCGATAGATGGAAAGGGCTCAGAATCGTTCTTCCTGGAAATGTGTAGGGGAGGCCTATGTCCAGGGGTGGACTTCTTGAGGCTGATAATGATACCCAGTAGCAAAGTATCAAAGCAATTGTCTTGCGCATATGATAGCTCTGCCTTCTGCGCCGTAGGTCGTGGGTTCGATCCTCACCGAAAACAAATAATTGTGTGGTGAACATAGATATTTGTTCTATGTCGGGGTGTTAAATTGTATTCTATGTATGTATTTACAAAAAAAAAGTATTTAAGTATGAGCTATCTGGTATATTCTCAGATCTCGTACAAAGTAACTCAACTCATATAATTATTTGGCCTTGTTTTCTCTCCTTTCAGGCGACAACAGCTGGGTATGGAAAGTGTTTGAGAAAGACGAAGGCTACACGTGCAAGATTTGTCAGCAACAGTTGCCTCGTGAGAACCCTGAAGCGGATATGGTCACCATAATGTACCATCTGAAGAAAGAGCATGGTGTCGTGTCAGGTGACCAGATCATAACCGGCTCGGAGTGTGCTGAAGAAAACTGACCTTTCTAGATTCAAGGGCAAGTCCCACTTCAATTACAGCATTTCGTCTACGAAATGTGGTTTTCGTTTCGCCTATTCGTCTCTCTCTATTGAAGAAGAAAAAATGAGACAAAAATACGTTATGTAAAAGCGATCGAAATGAGTTGTTGTCTCATCAATTTTACAAACAAACGACAGAGACACGTGCTCACACGAAAACAACATTTGTTAGAGGAAATGTGCTAGCAAAACTCCGAGTTCGGCTACTGGAGTCTAGTTTTAGTAAAAACGGGATATTTGCAGTCTACGGCTAGTGGTAGTTATTGCTAATAATAATTACTGTAATCAAGCACTTTTTCTTCAGAGCTAATGTATGTAATGCAAGCCTGAGCAATTTTTTATGGAATCATGATGCCCCTAGCAGGCATTGAGAACTCTCGTGACATGCTATACCTACTCTGTACCGTTTAACTCGATCAGTTTGAACATTTCGTTTCGCCTACGTGTCTCTCTCTATAGTATAGAGAAAAAATGAGACAACAGCATACGTAACATAGAAACTTGGTAAGAACGATCGAAGCGAGTTGTTGTCTCATTATTTCTCCATACAAAATAAAGAGACGCGTAGGCGAAATGAAATGTTCAAACTGACCGAGTAAAACTAAGACTACGGGTACTGGAAACAGCTTCTGGCATTACTCGAAGGCTAGTCTTCAGTATCCTCAGTGAGTGCTACATAGACTCAAGATATTGTAAATCCTGTTATTATTTGGTATAAAAGAATACTAGGTATATATTATGTATTCCAGAGTTTCTTCTAGGCTTGGTCGCGTGGAACTGGCACCTAGACTCACCTAGCTATAAGACGTTTCAAAGTGACCCTTGTAATACAACCGAGTAAATAATTTATTGGATTTGATTGATCAAATGCGTAAATTCGCTACGGCCCGAGTTATTGAGCTTTGAACAACTAAACCTTCATATTTATAACATTAGTAGAATATAGAATCACTTATCAAACAACAACACTCAAGCTCATGCACAGTATCCCGTTTTTATTAAAAATTTGTATCATTAATATATATTTCAATATAATATTGCTTATTTGTAATTAGGTTTAACTTTAAAGAGTGTAAAATAAATTATAATAGTGTAGGTAAGGTAGATTAAAATATATTTTAGTTTCAAACAAAAAAAAATTAAAAAAATCTGCGAAATAGAACTCACCTCGGTTTAATGTGGCCCTTTCGACCAATTTACAATACAATACTTTTATTTACACAAAGAAATTGACAATTCAAAAATTATTTACAAAATACACCAGAAACAGTAAAGATATCTGCAGACCGTTACAAATGATCTAGAGATAGCTCAATACAATTGTATTTCTTAAATTTCTTTTAGTATTTAAACAGAATAGTTTAGACCTATACGGCCTTACAAAAATGTACATGTTGAAACTATTGCTTTCTCTTATCAATGGGTAAAGCCAAGCAGTGAGTTCATTGGCATTACTCAAGGTAAGTAAAAGTTAATTATAATACTGTAACCTTTTTATTGTAGAGCTTCTTTTCTTAAAGATTTTCTATTGTTTTTCCACCACAAAGCAGAAATGAGGTTAAACTAATAATTTAAAAATATTTTTACCGATCACATTCTTATCAAATTAAATAGCAATGTTGCTTAAATTAGATTTTTGACATTAGATAAATCCGATTATATCACCAAATCATTGTTAAAAGCAGTTTGATGACACAAATTATATTTATCCTGTTATAAAAAATCTAATTAAATTAAATGACCTTAAACTTATCTTTAACTTTTAAAAACAAAAAATATGTTAATTAATGTTAATGTATGTATGATCCAAAAGATCAATGGATCTTAGAGTATCGATAAAAGTAATAATTAGGATAGATATTAAAAAAATATTTAAGATGCCTTCTAGATTATGAAGTAAATTTAATATTTGAATGATAAGATTTTACTGTGTATAGGAATTTAGGTTAATTAGTAGTTTTTATTCGAAGGATTGGTTTTACTTTAGCTTTTAAACATATTTTTCTAATACTCGCTGTAAGAAATGGAAATAGGTAGTTTGTTTTACTTTATTGTGGAAAAGCGATGTAAATATTTTAAATTAATAAAAGCAAAATTACAAAATAATATTTTATTTTAGGGTTAGAACATTTTGTATTGACACTAAATAATTTTACTCTCAAACTAACACTTCCCGCTGTTCCCGATTGTTCTTGGTAGTAAAATGAAAACACTATTTTAAACAGTTTAATGACTAGTTTATTCCATACAGATTAAAATATACATCAAAATATACATCGCTACACATTTTGGCAAGTAACACATTACATCTTTTCTTAAACCTATAATATTACTTGATTACACAACCATTTAAAGAATACTATTTTTACTGGTTTTACTTCGAGGTAGCTTTTTAAATTTTTAATAAGAATAGTGTATAATTATAATGAATAGTTATACATTGGTAAGTTGTTTTAAATTATAGTTGCTTTAATGGACACATAAAAGAACTTTGGTAAAAATATAATCCTACTTTAAAATATTAGTAACAGCTATTAGGTATGTTTGCTAAAACTAAGTTTTAGAGAAATTTTAAAATTGCTTTGTTTACCCTGCGTTTGATCCTATTATACTTTTAACGGCTAGTATAAGAATGGTACATTAATGATGGACATTTTGAAGAGGTTTTCATCTTTTTGTTTATTCTAATCATGATAATCTGCGATGATTTAATGAATAATACAAACCATATTATTTAATTATCACATAATCTTAATAGTGAGGTATGATTTACTTCATACCTATAATTTACTTCATTTTATTATAATACATAACATAATGTATGATGTAGGTAGGTATATAAAATATAAGCCTACATAATTACATTAACATGTACCTACTTCAGAACATTTACATCCAAAATATGATTTTTCGTCAAAATTTATTTTAATGAAATTTATGTTATTCATAATACATATTTACAAATCTACTAATAGGTAATTTTGTACTGATAATCTTGGTCAACAAACCAAGGTACTTTTGCCAAACAACTACCTTATAATATTTTTTGACGCTTGATCAACCTAACGCATATAAAAAATACATACAAAATAATCTTAAACCTAAAATATTTTCGACAGGTTATGTGACCTAATTTTGTTTCATAATTATCCTGGCATCCAAACAATGTCGTCGCCTTACAAATATTTCCAAATTCAAATTTCTCGAATCTCCTAATCTTTAACCGTCGCTGCTTAGCACAAATATTTTTAGACAGGTTATGTGACCTAATTTTGTGTTTCATAATTATCCTGGCATCCAAACAATGTCGCCTTACAATTCCAAATTCAAATTTCTCGAATCTCCTAATCTTTAACCATCGCACAGGCTAATGTCTAAGCTACAGGAGGTTTAGGCCCACAGTTATGCTGACTCTGTATATACAGGGTGTAATCGTTAAGTGTGCACAGGCGATTATTCCATAACTATTGCAGATATCAAAAAACTTTAAACTGATATCGAAAGTACTTTACCTAATGAGTAAAATGACATTAATAACTTTTTAAAAATAAAACGAGAAATATCCAAAAAAAATACATTAATCACTCCCATACATTTAGTATGAGATAGTAGAAAGGTTTTAGTTTCCTTATTTTAAGTGGAATAGTACCTACTCATTTTACCCTTGTCATTTTATAATTATGTACGATATGAAGGTATTAATGAATTTCAAGTAGATACACGTGTAGATTAATTATCTTACCACTTCAAATTTATAATAAACCTTGTTTCAATATTGTATTGATTTGAACTAACTGAAAAGCAACATACTAAATAAAAACAAAAAGAAAGATACTCTTTGGTGTTCGTTCTAATGCAAATGTTAAGGAAAGTTCATTTAGAAACTGTAAATAGAGCTCGTCATTGTATTGCACAAGGAGGACGTCACTTCGAACATATGCTTTGAACACAAAATTTTGTACTTGCTAAGAAATAAAATGTATGGGAGTGATTAATGTAATTTTTTTGGATATTTCTCGTTTTATTTTTAAAAAGTTATTAATGTCATTTTACTCATTAGGTAAAGTACTTTCGATATCAGTTTAAAGTTTTTTGATATCTGCAATAGTTACGGAATAATTGCCTGTGCACACTTAACGATTACACCCTGTATACAACCCTGCCTCTATACGTGTGAAGCGCTGCTTTGCACAAATATTTTTAGACAGGTTATGTGACCTAATTTTGTGTTTCATAATTATCCTGGCATACAAACAATGTCGCCTTACAATTCCAAATTCAAATTTCTCGAATCTCCTAATCTTTAACCATCGCACAGGCGAAAGTCTAAGCTACAGGAGGTTTAGGCCCACAGTTATGCTGACTCTGTATATATACAACCCTGCCTCTATACGTGTGAAGTGCTGCTTTGCACCAAGGTCCTCGTGAGCACCGCCATCGGATCTTGCCGTTGCGTGCACAACCGTTGAATCTAAACCGGTAGCCACCAACGGTGATACCCATCTTGCCTTGCTTGCTGAGGCAGTAGGACGCGAAGCAATCCATACCGGTGCCGATAAGACCGACTGGAAGGAAAAAACCCGTTAGGTATGCTAGAAATTATATGCAACTATTTCTGCTGTGTATATTTATTTCTAGTTTGTACACCTGTTTCTACTATGTATACTTATGTCGTCTACGTATACTATTCTTCTTCTTGTTAATGCTAATTATAATCAAATCGAATCTATATACAAATTGCTAACTACTTCTAATACTAGCTGGTATTACTCGACGGCGGCAACTCCAATAAATTATTTATGTCAATGCTTGACACTATTAATCTGCTGATTAATTGATTGCAGATTTGATTACCTGCTTTGAAATGAAGGCATTTGAACTTCTTCACCGACCCTGAAGCAACTCCTCGTAAGTTATCATTTCTTATTCTATTCTTGGCAATGTAGAACTGATTAAAGTCTGTCGAGTTTGTGAGTTACCCTCTGTTCAGATAGAATTTACTCAGAATTACTCCTATCACACTGTTGTTTTAACATATTTTACTCATCATTGCTCCTATCACACTGTAGTTTTAACAGATGTTACTCAGCATTGTTCCTATCACACTCTTATTTTGACAGATTTTAAACCGTCATAAATGCGTAAGTTTTACATCCATTTTGGGATGTATAGTGTAAGACATAGTATACATTGTGTACTAAGTCCCTTTTATCCGTTTTTGAACGGACTTTGTAACGGCATTAACTGATTGTACAATTTGTATACATTTTTGTTTACCTCTCTAATCTATTTACATTATTCCAGTTCGCTTCGGCCTCTCCAACCGAGGTCATCTAGTGGTCTACATCGGCGAGCACAAGTTTATCAAGCACGAGTGTTACAAGAAGAAGGTGCGGTGGACTTGCTGTAAACGACTGCAGTTCGGCTGCAAGGCGAACATTACTACGGAAAACTCGGTCTTGGTGAGATCTAGTATAGTTCATAATCATAGTTAAGCTGTAACGATGCTAATCTAAAAGTTTACCTCGGATATAGCATCATCCACCCTAGTCCTAAAACCTAGTATCCACATGTCCGCATTGTAAGTATAGTATGTATCGTATCAAAACTTAGTATAGAATACACTTACACTTTTGTGACTTTCTAAGCAAAGAATACTAGGATCTGTTTTTACAAAAAATATGCTAAGTCCGTAAATGAAAAAAACACGAGTTTAAGAACCAAATTATATATTTTTGTTAACTAATGTAACTAATAACAATTGGTTTGAAACTCTTGTATAGAAAATATGAAATACAACTTGCGAGGTACGGGTAAGCGATACAGCTATCACTGTCAAATATCGCAGCTTATCGCCTAGATGTGGCCGTATCTTTATAAGGAAAACACAAGCAATCTAGGACAGTTTATACACTGTTAAAAATATCACTTATAATATTTTATTATTTTATTTTCCATTATTTTATTAGAAATCGTGTATAATGGGACTTCGTAATACGCCGATGCTTCTCTTTGCGTAAAAATCTTATTTTCGACGTCTTGGATGCGTTTTTCTAGGGTTTCAATGGTGGTTTTATAATTCCGGCGCCGCGGTGCACCTACTGTGCAAATACTACGGTAATCTGAAACTTATGGACAAAATATTTTATTGCTCCATGAAGACGTTCAATACCGCCAACATGATTCAAATATTTGGCGTCTTTTAAATTCCTTACAAATCAAAGAAAATAAATAGTTGCACGGTGTCACTTGGTAGCAACCACCAAAGAAAGAATGTAGGAACCCCTATATTGAATTTTTAAATTCATTTGATATTATTTAATCTTTTGTTTAAAATATTTGCTATAAAAGCTTTGCTTTATATTCTGCCTTACAGTCGAGTAACCAGGTCTTATAAAATCCTGTAACTCTTCTTGTACCTAGATCCTGTTTGTTGGTTTTTTCATTTTCACATTATTTTCTTGAGACTTATCTAAAATTTTCGTAATGTGCTCCACTTTACTAATAGGTACTTTTTATATTATATTATTGTCAGGTATACTTTATTTATATTTAATCTCGTGTAACCTAGCTGTTTTGTTTTAACATTATTTTCTTAATTTTTTATAATTATTATTCATACCCCCTAACTATTGAGCGTAATCATTCCTTTATTTAAACTAGTATATAAAAGCTGTTTTGACCTACTGTTTTATATATTATAAATGTATTGTAGTTATTGAGATGTGCCTTTAATAAAATAAAACTGTTGAACTAATTTTGCATAAAATGCAAACAGTCTAAAAATATATTTAAGTTAGTAATATGACTTAGCCTTAAAAGTGCCTTAAATTAAAAAAATATAATGCTTTAATCAATTTGACAATAAACGAATCAGAATTTACATTGAATTACTGGCTTTTATTTTACAAACAAATAATATTAATGGAATGGCTGTTACAGCAACTAGGAATCAAGTGTCAAATTCCAACTATAGATAGTGCAATCCACGAAGGCGCGCCCCACTATTCCTCCTAACCGTTTATTTTATAGTATATGTGTGCAAGCTTCCGTCAATGTTTGAGTGTTATCGGTACACACTAATTACCTATGAGTGCACACGCACACTACAATGAATAGACTACGGTTCGCGACTGCCGCTCGGAGCAAACTCCCCGCACCCGCGAGGGGCGCGTCTGCGTGAATTGCACTATCTATACCGTGGATTATGCATGAGCCTTTTTCACAAATAACTTGTTTTTTATCTACTACTAAGCTACACAAAATGCTAGAATCACTTACCCTCCGTGCTAGTCAGGAAGAACTTATCCTTAAAAAAAAACACAGATATGGAAGTAACAAGGATTCTTATTTAATGTCCTTAAAACTTAATTGGATAATGACACTTTGTAATCACATGTCTCATGTATTATTGCTCATGTTCATTGTAAATCATTTGATTGTTTTTTAACAAACCAATAAATTATTATTTAACGTTATTATCGAATTAAAATAAGTTGCCTAGGAAATAACAATAGGTACACTAAAGGTAGGTATTATAAATTAGGATTTACTATTTAATGACTACTTATATACAAATACATTGCACCATGAAGTTTATAAGTAAACAGAATAAAAGACTTAAAACTTATGTATAATATTAAAGTTAGTACATTTTTAGTTTAATTCTTATTTACAACATAACAGGTACGCAATAAAATAACATAAATGCAATAACAAGTTGAAATTCCATTTGAGATCTAAAATAGATAAGAAAATAAATCTTCGCAGAAAAATCGTGTAACAAAAGTAATAGGTAGTTGCCACTCAGTTGACTTATTGATTTTAGTTTAGTTTAACATCCGATCTTTTATAAACAAGTACGTGTTAGAACTGATCTAATTACCATATTCTGTATGTTTAAGTAGGTATACACATATACTACACACACTACTGAAATATTATTAAGCTTCCTAAAAAAAATATCAGGATATAAGCCATTTTAAGACAACGAAATCGCATTAGATTATGTCTTCAATACTAGAAATAGGAAACAACTCTAATATTGGCACTGGTTGGAAAGAATTCGGACTAGAACAGGAGGGTACTGTCCTGCATGGGACTTCCGGGTTTAATACCGTACGCGGATTTTTAGGCTCTTCGTGGTTGTGAATGTTCTTAAACTTTATGATGTGGTTGCCGGTGGTAATGACGATGGCCAAGCACTTATTGAAAGCCTTGCAGCATCGCCACCGTGTGTGGCCGCGTCGGCTGGTGTAGTGGCGCATGAACCGATGCTTGTTGACCATGAGAACTGGCCGGCCGTTCACCTCGCGAAAGCACGCTTTGAACGCTGAAAATATTTATTTGTAAGTAAAAGAGAATATAGATGCATCGATTCTATAGAGCGCATTGTAGGAGGTTATAGAGAGTCAAAAAATCAATAGCCAAATTATGTGTCACAAACCAGTCAAATACGTTTATTAAAGTAATCAAATAAGCCAATCTAATAGCAAGTTAAACATAAAGAAGATCATTGAATCTGTTTACTAAAAATGGAATTACATCACTAAAGGAACTTACAACTAAAATACACGGTGCCTATTACTCCTATACTACAAAGACACATTGAAGGTGTCATAAATGTTAAATGCTACAAAATAACGCTGCAGGAAATCAAACTTTTGCGTCGATAACGATGTCCGTTGATTCTGGGTGGCAATTAGGTTGCTCTTCTGCGTCTTTGTTGTTCATATCCTTAGGATCGTTATCCAAGTTGGGAAATAAAGGCGGTAATTTTAGAGGCACCGGCTCAATCGAATCGGTATTATCCTTTCCATTAGCTTCAACACTTGATGAAGCAGTTTCATTTGTGTCTTCAGTTCCTGGCGGTGGAGGTTCAGAGAGAAGAGTTTCTTCTGCGTGTGGCGACGGCAACATACATTCGGAATCATTACTCAGGAAAAGGTTATCAAGAGGGTCCTTCGCTATTAGATCTTTGCTGATATGATCTTTTCGTTCACCAGTTTCCATAGGAGGCATAAAATGATAGTTTTGTATTACGGTCACGTTTTGTGGAACGGGCTCATCGTCATCAGAGATTATTTCAATAGGTGCCTCTTCGCGGACTACTTCTATAACGTCGTCATCTGAATCGTTCTGAGATATTATATCGGTTATCAGGATATCTAAACCACTTTTCTCTGGTTCTGAATTAAGTTGATTACTGTCCTGTGACTCTGTAACAAGAAAACAAAAAAAACCGTTTTAGATTTGAAATTGTTTTTTTATCAAACCACTGATTAAAGATAACTGGCCTAACTACTAGCGTCTAAGAAACTAAAATCTTAAAAACAAAGTATACGTATAACATACATATACTTATTGACGTAGATTTTAATACATAAATTATCTAGTTGTCAAGATAAAACTAAACACAAATTTAATTACCATTGTGATTTAATCAAATAAAAACGAGAACTCTTTGAAAGTGTAGGCATCATCAGTATGTATCCATGATCGATTTTATCATTCATGATTATGGTCATTTTTTTGAAATACAGATCCATCTATCACTTTTAAGCTACATTTGCATTCCGAGACGAGCCTCTTCACGCATCGCCAACTACTCTTGAAGATGCTACCGCTATCCTTGTGGAAACGCTGACCATTATATGATAAAATTTCACCACCCCGTGTTGAGGTAAAAATTTGTAACATATCATTGTCTGGAAAAGCAATGTAATTTGATTTAAAACCCCCAAAAAAGTATATAATTCAAATAATATAAACAATAAAATTATAATTATTCATAATCAAATCAAGGATGTACAGATTTCCTTCTGCACAAAAAAATTATATATACAACAAAAATTACAATTTTCTACAATACTTTACGATTGTAAAGACCGCTTACATAATAAGACGCCGCACTGCCTGTTTGTTTCTGCGACAATAAGGCCTACAAAAAGTCTTTAAGTTGTTTTGTATCCATTCAATACAAAAAATCGCAAAACATAGCTAAGTAACATAATAATAATAGGTATACAAACGTCATACTCGTGCACGTATACAGGGTGTAATCGTTAAGTGTGCACAGGCGATTATTCCGTAACTATTGCAGATATCAAAAAACTTTAAACTGATATCGAAAGTACTTTACCTAATGAGTAAAATTACATTAATAACTTTTTTAAAATAAAACGAGAAATATCCAAAAAAAATACATTAATCACTCCCATACATTTAGTATGAGATAGTAGAAAGGTTTTTCAAATTGAAAAATACAATAAATTGGCGGGAACGAGAACCCGCGATAAAGAATTTGAATTTAGAACGAACACCAAAGAGTATCTTTCTTTTTGTTTTTATTTAGTATGTTGCTTTTCAGCTAGTTCAAACAATACAATATTGAAACAAGGTTTATTATAAATTTGAAGTGGTAAGATAATTAATCTACACGTGTATCTACTTGAAATTCATTAATACCTTCATATCGTACATAATTATAAAATGACAAGGGTAAAATGAGTAGGTACTATTCCACTTAAAATAAGGAATCTAAAACCTTTCTACTATCTCATACTAAATGTATGGGAGTGATTAATGTATTTTTTTGGATATTTCTCGTTTTATTTTTAAAAAGTTATTAATGTCATTTTACTCATTAGGTAAAGTACTTTCGATATCAGTTTAAAGTTTTTTGATATCTGCAATAGTTACGGAATAATCGCCTGTGCACACTTAACGATTACACCCTGTATGCAGATAAATATTGCTCAATTTGCTAATCTACATTCGTCAAGGTGAAAGTAAAAGTGTGTTTGTTTATTTTGTTGACCAACGTATGCCTTCGATAGCTCAGTTGGTAGAGCGGTGGACTGTAGTTGTGTAAATAGTGGTTATCCATAGGTCGCTGGTTCAAATCCGGCTCGAAGGAATTTATTTTTGCAAATATTTTGTTTTATTTTTGGTAATTTTTATGTATCGAAAAGATGATCACAACTTTTCGATAAAAAAACTATTATACAAATCGGGGACCTAGTCGACGCCGCACGGATTGGGCATTTTTTCAGAGTGTTTCTTTTTTTTACAAAATGTATCGTATGTGCGACAAATAAACGTATTTCTTTCTTTCTATGCTCAGTTTAGTTTTTTTTTATTTACAGGACTCAAGTACAGGTTTGTCAAGTCAAGTCCGTGCGAGGAAAAAATCTTATACTGTTTGATGGTCACACCTATTCCATGAAAAAGCACGACTACTATGTATGTTCGATCGGCACAGCAAACAAATGCAAGGTTATTCTGAGGTTAGACAAGAATGGTAGGATTATAAAGAAGATTGGAGAGCACACTCATCCGATTGGGGGCTACGTAATTACGGACGGCGAGAACTTTGTGCGGGTGAAAAAAAAACAGAAAACAAACAGAACAATAGATAAACTATACAGTTATATAAATACAAATGCAAATTATTTATACAAAAGGAAATAACATAATAGTTACAGAGTCCAATGCGTTAAGTGAAATTGAGATATTGAGATAAAATAATAGCCATGCGAAACCATGGACTCTCTCTCTGGATTGATTGGCCTCTCAGCTCAGTTGGGAGTAGTTCTGCCTTCTGCACCGTAGGTCGTGGGTTCGATCCTCACCGAGCACAAATATTTGTGTGGTGAACACAGATCTTTGTTCTCTGTCTGGGTGTCATATTGTATTCTAAGTATGTATTTACAAAAAAAATGTATATACTTAATTATTATATCTGCTATCTGGTTCCCATAAAACAAGCTCTGCTTAGTTTGGGGCTGGATAGTGTTGTGTGAATTGTCTATAATATTTATTTATTTATAGAAATCAAGGAACTTATTCATACATTCAGATATTAATTTACTTAAAAAAAACAAGCAACACTTTTTTTATCTGAAAAGAAATATTTCCAGATTAGTCCCATAGAAATTTCATCAAAATAGTTTCAGCAACTTGTATCGGTATAAAACATAAATTTAAAAAATCGGGGGCTTAGTTGAAGCTGCACGAATTGACGAATTGATTCGTCTAGCGTAGCAAATCTGTTTTTCCACAAAATGTATTGTATATGATGTGTGCGACAAATAAACGTATTTGTTTTCTGTTGAAAAAAAACTTTTTATTTCTAGGTCTGAGTTATAGGTTCGTGAAGTCTTTGCGAGGAAAAGATCTGATACTGTTTGATGGTCACACCTATAACATGAAAAGGGACGATAATATTCAGGATCATCATAGGTCTCAATTTTGGAAGTAAAACCATGTTTATTCAATAAAAAGTATTACAAATCCGGCTCGAACGAATTTATTTTTGTAATATTCTAGGACTACTACCTACTGTGTTTTACCCATAAGCTAAATCCTAGAGTTATTAAGTTGATGGTTTTGAAAACGTATTCGTATATTAATAGTTTTTTTTATTTTAGATTATATGTACAGAATCGTGAAGTCTCAGCGAGGGAAAGATCTATTGCTGTTGGGCGGCCACACTTACTCCATGAAAAGGCCGTACTACTATGCGTGTTCTATCGGCACTATTCATAAATGCAAGGCTATTCTGCGGTTAGACGAGTGCGGTAGGATTATAATGCATTATGCGGAGCACACCCACCCGATGTTGGAGTACGCAATAACAGAAAGCGGACAGCTGATACGTCTGAGAGCACCCAAGACTAGAGTAAGAAAATCTAAGCCCAAGACCACAACTCCGCAAGAATAGCTCCGTCGGATCCCCACAAATTGTGTCGGTTTAGCTCAAGTATTACAAGGAAAAAACGTTAAACTTGAGCTAAATCGGTGATTTCTGATAGTCTTAGACAAAACTGTGTTTTACATAGTACCGGTAATATTATTAGAGGGCAAGTGTTTTATGTTCCTCTATTGCATGTTTGGCGCGTCCGTCGCTCATATGGTTTAGATTTAATCAATAATATATAAAAAGCAAGCGTGTGTACGTACGTACAGGGTTTTTTTGTCTATCACCGCCAACTGGGATCTACTCCCCGTTGTGGTGGTAGATAATACTTGGTCTCTTGCTGTGAGTAAGGAAGTTTGGACGGAAGGGGTTGAAGAGTATCGCATATTTTCAAAATAAAAAAATCTCTCATGAGGTAATCTATCATATTCTAGAATGTTCTTTAATATTCCAGAATAATCTAGAATAATCAAAATTGTTTCGAAGACTCTACCCGGGCAACGCTGGGTTTTGCCGCTAGTATTATATACGATTGAAAATAATCTAGTTTGTAAGAAATAATGTAGTTTGATTTCAAATGATCCTTGCGCTTATAGCTAATTAAACCGTTTACCTATGTCCTTGTCAGCAAGTCAGTAACTAAAGTGCTTTAATATGAAATGAGATATCGCTTTTATGATGTAGGCTCTGAAAATTATATTTAATTAAATATTACATACCTACATAATAAGGACACAAATTAATCGATGTTAGTAACTACTAAGTACCTAACCTTATTTTGTAAATTAGTATGTATTAAGTACTTACCGCGCCAGTAAACTTAAAGCCTGCGCACATCTAGGCGATGGCGATGGCGATATGGCAGCGATATTTGACAACGTCTTACTGATCGCCATCGCAGACCGCTTTGATGTGCGCAAGGCTAAACGAATATTTAAAATGGCGCCGCTCACAGAGATTAGCGGTGCTCAATGGGATTTTATAGTAATAATGTACTTAGTATGTTAATTTTTTCTTATTGGTGGAGGTTTATTAAATAAGTGTTATTACCTTCTGAAGATGAGGGCGAATAATGTTTTAATTTAAGCTTATTCTTTAAATAATGGGTGATAATTCTTTTTCTAGCGGTAAGTTACTTTGTAACGGTGTACTTTATTTTAATTAAACGCGTTTGATTAAATGGCTTAAATGTTAATTGTACTTGTTTTATTGTAAGAATGTACATCCTCGGGTTTTTTCATTTGCGGCCAATGCGGCCGTGGCTGTCCTCGTATCAATCTTTATAGACATGAACCTAAAGTGTTCCGCTTCAGATCCATTCAGTGTGCAATAAACTAAGCGATACCAACTAAAATATGTGCAATAGATGGCACAGGCCAATGATGAGGTATCTATCTTTATGATCAAAAGTATCTACGGTAGAGGAGTATCTGCTGAGTTCCAGAGATGAAAACGTTTGACTTCAAAAGCAGATGCACAGTTGAGCCACCTTAATTGTATAGGAAACATGATTGATCTCTTAACCATGTATGCAGACGATTTGAAGCCTGGCTTATTTGCCAATATTTAGTGATGAATTAGTGACGCAGATTGGTAAAGGTTTCAGAGTTTGAGACGATCTGGTTCTTGAGTTATTGGCCAAAACATCTGGATCACCGTTCAGTAATCAAGACTGTGTGGCCAGAGAGAGTGTGTGCTAAAATTTTCAGCACACACTCTCTCTGCAAATGAGCTTTCTAGCTTCTAGTTTACTTGCTATTCCCTTTAAGTAACAACACAGTTTACAAGTTTACTCTTTCGTTAATAAGATAAATATTATATGTGATTTTATGTAAAATAATGACGTGTCGTGCGGATATGTAAGTTTTTGTTGCGTGATTCATCACAATTCATTCAGTTTTTATTGCACTAGGTATGTGTTATATTTTGTTTTCGTTTAAGATAAGTAAAATAAAGTGTCATGGCATGAATTATATATTATTATTTATTGTTAGAATAAGAAAAAAAACTTGCAGTTTAAGTAAATTATATCGCTTGCAAATCTGTTATTTAATGATCTGTTATTTTAATTTTATTACAGACAAAACTAACATGGAGAAAGGTCGAAACTTTGACGTAATCACCAAAGCTTTAACTAACTCTGCCACCACCGAAGGCAACAGCAGTAACAGCAGTTCAAGAGTAAGTGATTTTTACTCTGACGATTCCGTTTTTGACAGAGATAACGTCCCTCCACAAAATAAAAACAACCGAAATAGAGTGATCAACCCAGATTCAGAATACGGTTTCAAGAAAAATTCACAAAAAAACAGCATTCGCGTATCAGAGGCACCTAAACGAGAACATTTTGAGCCCGAAACCCAGACTGACCAGATTTCTGAACATGTAATCCAACTCACAAAGAAAGGAACCGTACGTAAACGTAAACGTTATGACATTTCATTGCAAGAGCGTATGAAAATGAAGAAATTTATTAAGAATAATACCCAGTATTGCGTTAAATCAGGTTGTGGCGAAGTATGTAAAAAAAAGTGTAGTTCAAATATATCTGAAACACAGCGAGAGTTGTTAAATAAGCAGTTTCGTAGTTTGACCTGGAGAGAACAGTACATATACATAGCCAACAATACGTCTCAAAATATACCGGCCAGACGAACACAAAGAAAAAATGCAAAAATAAACTACCGTGGAAAAACCGTTACATACTTTTTGGCGAAAGAAGATGGCGAGAAAGTGACTGTGTGCAGGAGTTTCTTTTTGACAACTCTTGGATTCAACAGAAATAACGACAAAGTTGTAAGAAACGCTTTAAAAACGCCAAAAACACAAGAATTAAAGGGTCAGGCCGTAGATTTTGCCACATTTTGTCATTCATAAAAAACAATAAATCTCTTTAAACTATAATTATGGAGCAATGGGTTTACTTGCTATTCCCTTTAAGTAACAACACAGTTTACAAGTTTACACAAACTCGGTGCATTTTGCGCTTTTATCTGATTGAAGACCTAAAAATAATATAATAAGCTTTGTAAGGATTGGTATGGCATATTAGCTAGCGGTTAGTTGTTAATGATGAAAAGTGAGAAAATAATGTCAATGGTTTCCACTAAATACTGGATAAAGGACAGTAAAATAAATAAATAATGTTCCGCAACATTAGTGTCCTAAAGCGTTAGGTTTCTGAGATATTCACGTATCTATGAATATCTGATAAACCTGATGCATTTAAATATTATTTTATTAAGCATTTACAATTTATTTAAGTGCCGTCTATCCGGTTATATACCACTTTTTGAGCGCGGCGATTTTGAAAAAAAAATACCTACAAATGCTAGGGCCATTTTTCATGCAAAAATCTTCAAAACTCATTATGATTTTCATAGATGCCGATGACAGCTGCCGAGAGACAAAAAAAATATCGCGAAAGATTGAAAAATGAAAATCCAGAAAAATTTAAGTTAATGAAAAAAAAAACGGCCGAAAGAGCACTTCGTCACTACCGGAAAAAAGCAAGTAACTACACTGAAGAGCAAAAACAAGAAAGACGATGTAAATGGAGAGAAGATAGAAAAAAAGAATTAGATGTATTAAAAAACCGAATGAAGAAAGTAACGGCGTCATTCAAAGACAAAGCGAAATAAGAGAAAATCAATACCAATCAATACTCTATCAAAAGCTAAGCATAAACTAGAAAATAAAAAAAGTTCAGATAGTATGGAAACGTTACCTACATATTTAATATTAATTCTTTTCATCCTGCTATATGGCACTACAGAAAAGACAACTGAAGTAGGTATAGTAAAGGTTTAAAGTAATTTACTGTGTAACTTTTTACTTGTAGCTGTTTTACTCTTTTATGACAATAAAGAAAATAATTAAATTTCGCCTTGTTTTTATATCTTATATATTCCTTAATTCCTTGTAACAATAATAGTTTATGTAGGCACATTTACACGTATGAAGGTATTTTATTCTCTTTCTGTGAAGTTTCTTCTGATGTTACTGCCAGTGCAGTTATGTTCGCATCCCCATCCTAATCGTGTTTCTTCTGCTCCGAGCTGAATTATACGAAATTTCCAAAATCTGTTTTGGTAACGGGAGGCATTTTTCCTTCTTTTTATTTTTTTTCATAGTGGCTATGTTCGGTATAAGCCGCAAGGACGTGGTCCATCTTAGATGGAGAAGTCTTAACGAATGCCTTACATCCAGTCCTGGTTCTCCTGGAGCAGTGCCAAAGGACTGTACTGCGTGAGAGCACTTTGAAGGCGAAGGTGAATTCTTTGTACAAAAGAAGCGGGTGCTTGCCTTGTCGCGAAGGTATGAGGATCCCTATAATTAAACACATTTTCATAAAAATATCACATTTTTATACCGGTAGCCTTTGTTTTAAGTATGTACCGAGAAATACAATGTTAGTATAGGTAGCGGTAGCGGCACATAACTCTAGCGCTGACCGTTATTGCGCAGAAGTCAAAAATAAGGTACCTGAGGGGGGCTTGCGGTATGAAGGGCGGGCGTGCGTAGCGCTGATTGGCTCTCCGGTCGCACTCCGCTCTCTGTACCAGTAGGACACTCTGCACACATCCACACATCCAGTGTGCGCGACATGGCACACTACGACGCATGCGCAGCGCGTATCGCTCACTGCTAGAGTTATGTGCCGCTAGTTATACTTAAGAAAACCTATCTATGTAAGTTAATAATAATGCAATATCAATGTTGGCTGTATACAGTTTAATAAATATGTATGTCGATTAAATGCATATTAACTAAATAAATAATGACGTAGGAACAACTTTTACCAAATAAATTGCCAACAGTGGTTTTGTAAAAAAACATAAAATTAATTAATTACTTGTCATAAAAAGACTATCCGTAGAAATTTTCAATTTCTATAACTCTATTGAAGAGGTCAATATAAAATAAATGTATAAAATTTTGTATTGCGAATAGCCAACATATTTCGTAAAAACATATCTAATGTTGAAACTGTTGCATACATACAATACTATTGTAATTAGGTACCTAATACTATTTAAAACATAGCCTATTGCTTTTTGTCACATTTCTTTTTACTGGTAGGTACATTGATTTATCTACATTACGTAATAACATTTTTTTGTGCTACTAGATATTTTAACTCTATTATTGTGTCTAGCTATCAGTTTATTACACTGTAGGTAGAATATTTGAATCAATAAACTATATACTTACTGTCAGTTCCAAAACTTACATTGTTTTAATAAACTTCAACTTCCTACGATACACCCGTGTAGTACCTACTATAATAGGTAGGTACTATGAAACAGAATAACTATCTCTACACTTCCAAGCCTGTATAACATAATATACAAAACAATTGGAGTCTTATTATTGCTCCAGACGGTACGGTAGTTCACCCACACAACAAGTACTAAGTAAATAGGTATTTGAAAGTTAATACTTACCTACTGACTGACAAGATAAAACTTCTCGTACCTATACCTACTTATTACATGATAACATGGCAATTATTGGCACTATAAATACTTAGAGACGCAACGGTGTGTGCGTACATTATGGCAAAGATATTCCCTAGAGGTATCATTCAAAAGTCATTGCTGCTTTTGTACAGTTTACTGTTAAACCAACGCATGGTGCAAAGGCGAGAAACTCGCAATCAAGGCCAAAAAAGGTATTTACTTCACTTGGCATACAGTATATAGGGTTTTTCATATCGAATACTTTTTTATTGTGTTTTCCTAAAAATACTTTCCTTTCAATTATTATTTTATTTAATGCTGTTCATTGATTACGTTACTTATTTTAAAATTTATTATTAAAACTTATTACCTAGGCTTCTTTATAAAGAAAGTTTGGCTAAGGAGATCCAATTGTTATGTCATTGTAATAGATAAGATAATGTCTCATTTGAATTACAACGTTCAAAAATCTTAATAATTCGGAAGTGCTATCTGGCACACTAGAATACCACTCATATCACACTCATATGTAGTTGAGGAATGAAAGCTTGTGAACTTTGATCAAATAATACCTTGGATATTGCAACATACATTCTGCCGCGACCTACGTAAAACTCCGATAATACGCACCAGTGCAGCAGTTTGAATTTAGTCAAGACTCGTTAAGACTACGTTGACGACTTGACAAAGAAAAACATCGTGAACACACAATAGTGTGTAATTATTTTCGCAGTGAATCCCAAGGTTTTTTAGCAGCTTTATGCGTTTGAAAACTGCTTATAAACTAAACTCTTTCATAATATTGCTCCAGATTCGCCCTACTCATCTGTGGTTGCATATCTGTGTATCCGCTAGGTATTTTCGGAGGTTCGTGGTCGTGCGGTTTCAGTGCAATGGCTCTGGTCCCGAAGCTGATAGCAGAAGCTCTGCAGCCCTTCAACCTTCGCGAACAGTACCAAGATATCCTTCCATCGGCGTTCTGCTTCTGGTAGCTGTAGGAGTAACTGTTTAGGAGAAGAAGCGGGTGTTTACCGCCTCGGTTCGTCCAAAGGAACGTCCCTGGAATTGCAAAAGTGTTAGTTTTTTGCTATGGGGTCTGACAATTTTATGAAATGCGTTGTGGATATAAAGATTTAGAGGTTAATCCAAGAAAAGATGGATGGATTCTGTGAAAGGCGATGTGTCTAAGAAAGGAGTGAGTACTGATATGACAAATAATAAAAGGGGGGAGAATGGAAGAAAAAAATCATATTGTGCCGACCTCACCTAGTGAGTAAAAGGGCAGGAAGATGAAGAAGCTTTGGCTATTCTAAGTTGGGCCCTAATCTTGTTATAAAAGTTTAGTTTTTAATAGTTATAATATAATGTAGAAATGATAGCCCAATAATATTAATTTCTACAAAACCAACTTTACTGAAATAAAATAAACTAACAAAAATTAAACTGAAATTCAAGGCAAGATACAAAACCACAAAAATCGATTACAATTGTAGCGTTTTTCATCTTCTTCTTTACCTTAATTTTGACAATTATTTAACATTAATTTGTTTTAACAAATATATAACTACATAACAAGGCTACTTTCTTACCATTTGATGATAGAAGAGCCTATCTAATAACAATAAAAATATTATAATTCTCCTTCTTTTCAATAATAAGACGGGATCTAATAGATTATGTGCCTACAACAACCACTTGGAGTCCATATCAGGACTTTTAAACGTAGTAACGTATTTACCGTGACTTGTCCCGTTTAAATGGTCTGCGAGTTTATTCCTGCAACTCGATTCGTTCTAGCGTTCGCGGAAGCCGCTGTGAATTTTCAAATGTTTGAAAACATTGAAAATCGAACGCGGATTCAGTGATCACCCGAACGAGCCGTGTTCCAAGAATAGCAGGGAAGATTCAAATTATTTGTCACAAAATAAACGATTCCATACTTTTTCTCTGTCAGTCGCATCTCAAGCAAGAAAGTTAGTGATCACAAGTTCGCAGATGACTTTATTTTGTTTTCTGATTCCCTGGAAGATTTGCAAACTATAACATATTATAGATGCTGAGACATAACCGATGGACAGAGGAGGCTGGCAGAAAATGAAGCAGGTTTATCGAACAATAAATTATTATGAATTAATTATGAGCTAAAGATATTGTTTTTGTTTAGTTCTTTCATATTTTCTGAGGAGCACATTATCAATTTTTGTAAATTTAGGCTGCCTATGGCAGTGCTTTCCTGAATATTCCGTCACCGAAAACGTTTCATTGGTGTAAACTTTCGCGAGGCATCGCCTAAGTGTTCCCGTTTGGTTCATGGTGCACTTCCACAGCCCTACTCCTTGGCTCCATTTCTGCAAGCTGTAGGTGTACCCGTGGTATACCAGCAGACGAGAACCTCTCTGTGACATTGCAAACGATACTGTGAAATATTCGTAATCATTTGCTGAGTGTCGGCCAATTTTATGTCATTGATAGTTTTCTTGTTCATCCTTGTATACAATACTAATACTACTCTTACAAATACAAAATCTTTATTTCAAACAATATTATCTGATAGTCAAGACCATGAGGAGTTCATGATGTCTTATTATGGGCATAAAATAAATAGCTTTTGGATTTGTTTTATTTTTTCTATTTTTCTTCGGCAAAGGCTATATTAGTGTCCACATAGAAGTTTGGAAATTACGACATATGCGAGCTGTTAAAAATCACAAATCTTCGAGGTTTTAGGTCCAAATATAAGCAATAAAGCTTACTAAGTTATACAGGGCGTCCCATGGATATGCAACATGGAGAGAAAGTACCTTTAATAGGTAGATAGATAGAACATTTTACTCAAAGAAGACATTATTTGAATTTAAAAACATATTTTTAAATGTGTTTTGATAATTTTAGTTTTATAGTTATACCTAATAACCATACAGAAAAGAGTATTGATTGATAATTCATGAAGCTTTCCTATTTTTAATGAAGGGGACGTAAACATACGCTAATAGAACAATTAAAACATATTCTGCGGTACTCGCAAAATAGTATTTATTTTCCTATAACCAACTTTGCAATATGTACCATCGGATTGCAAGCAGTAATCGGGTTTAAGATGTTTGGTATGCTCATGGTAATTGCCAATGAGATTTCCAGAGTTGTCCAACTTGATGTAAGCCATACAGGAGGATGTGGCGGTACATCGCCAACGCTGTCCGGCCTTTGAACTAGTGTGCAGACAGTATGTATACCCATTGAAATATATCAGCTGCTTTCCGTTTGCTAGTACCAATACCTTCATCTCTAAAATCAATATACTTATTGTTTGGAAAAAAATCTAATTCAAGAAATCTCAAGCACTAGTCATCAAAGCTTGGAAATATGTTGGAGAAGACAATCAATCTGGTAAAAATTAAACGAAGAATATGACAGTTGATTTATTTATTATTCTTATAAAAATGAGTTAAGTACAAAGCAATTACAATTACTTTTCCCTTAAGATTATTTATTGATTTAATTTTTACTTATTTTCATCTTCTTACTGTGTCACTGATTCTTACGAACCAAATGTGGTGAAAGGATTTTAAGCGCGCCTCAAAGAGGCTCCTTTCGTGCACTTGATACTTATTGTTTTTTTTTATATTAGCCTATGTCGTCCCACTGCTGGGCAAAGGCCAAAAGACTTCCAGTTTTCCCTATCCCGAGCCTCCTTCTCCACTTATTGATAGTAATAATTATAATGGTATTGGTTGAAACATGGTAGACAATAAGTTTTTTGACACTGCAGACATTCAGTGGTCGTCTTGACTGCCTTTTGTCTTGCTTCCGCTGCAGTAGCTCCTTTTTGCTTGTGGTTTCTATAGCAGCCAGAGCATCGTTTCTGATGTGCTCTTCCAGTATCACCCAGAATGCGTGATATTTTGTGGCCAGAAGCGGGTTGATAATAACCTGAAAACCCACTTACATTAGCACTCAGTTTAGCATGTACAAATATAGTTGTTTAATTATATTACAAATGGCGGTAGTTTTTACGCATGCCAATACTTAAACACTACTACTATAAAGTTCTATGGGTTAACGGTAGAATTCACGAATAGAAAATAAACTAAATGTATAATAAAAAATGATCTTTATTTTCTTATGAATACAAAAACAAATAACTTATTTATAACACTTATTTACAATTCAAGTTTATATTAATATGATGAAATATATTATATGTATGTATATACAGGGTTATTCATTATTAGCTGCAAATACTCAGGAATTAGGTTCAACAAATAAAATAAAAAATATTTATGAAATGATTTTTTTTAAGTTTTGTTATGAAAATCCCGAGAAGATCGATAAAGGAATCATTGGCGCCTGACCTATTTTGACCTTTGATCCGCGCCCGCGCGCCGTGAGTGACACTCTGCGTTCAGTCACCGCCTGGGTGGGTCATCGTCCTGTTCTCCGTGGCAATCATTATGCAATAGCCGTAAAGAAATTAATAAAAATAAAATTTTGATACAAAAACTTGAAAAAATTTTTGATTAAATTTAAAAAATATTATTTCATAAATATTTTTTATTCTATTTGTTGAACCTAATTCCTGAGTATTTGCAGTTAATAATGAATAACCCTGTATATGAAATGTACTTCACCATAATATAAATTATTCATAAACTTTGTAAATTATTCATGAATTCAAACATTGTAAGTTAAAAAAATAAGTGAAAGAATTTTTGTGAAAACAAACAATTGTGATCTTGTATAAAAAAAAAAAAAAAAATGCCAAATATAAAATAGATTCAGTATTCAGTATTCAGTATATTTATTGCCTTATTATGTATGTAAATATAACAGTGTCAGATCTTAGAACTAGTTTTTGAATCAATACATAATTTACCCTGTAAGGATAAATTTCCCACTGGTTACCTTCTATTTCTATATAAGCGGTAACTCAAATTAGAGAAATACAGAAAAACTACCAAAAATCCTTAACAAGGACTGTATATTAATAATAGCGTCTTACAACCGCACAATGTGTTGAGAGCATTTCTTGCATTGCCAAAGAGCTTTTTTTTTATGACGCGCGATGTTGTATTTTTCTGGGGAAGTGCCCAACTCCATCAGTGCTTATGCTAGGCACCATTGAAGATGCTTTACTCTTTTATCTAGTTTTCCAGAACCTGCATTCAACGAATCTCATCGTGTCACTAGTTCAAGAAACAGTGTGTTGAAAGAGAGGTTCATTTCATTTCAAAAGGATATCAAGTGCGCGAAAAGCGATGAAGTGCGAGGAGTGCACTCGACACATGTTTTCGAACTCTATTCATTCTTTGACATGCCGGTTCCTCAAAACGAAAGAACAGACTATGACTAGGTGTAGGTACCTACAGTCAATTGCACACATTGGTCTAAATTTACACACTTCTCTGCAGTTTACAATTTGATGTACTTTCCCGTATAAATCTGTGTATACCGGGTTGGTTCATGGTTATGCGGTGGAGGTTCTCTTATCACCTTATTATTGGGGCTCAGAATCATTGTGACCCAGCAACTTGACGTGCGCGTGCATCTCCATGACGTATTTCCTGTTCTCATCCTACGATAGAACCCGTATGTGTAATTCTGGTACATCTTGTACGTTTTATCGTTTGACATTTCTATATCGTACGGCCCTTTTAATAAAAATATGTGATTATAAAATCTATTTTGTATGTCACAAAAAAACAAAAGTCCAATACAATAAAAATACAAAAGTATAATGTGTATCAATTATAATAACTGTTTTGTTAGCCTGCCTTATGTATGGTGAAGGTAGGTAGTCATTTATTCGCAAAAACTTATCCAGAATTTGATTTGACAAAAAATCTTAACTGAAGCTGATAAATTCGTCATTCCACCTAATCTTTCAGAAGCTATAAACCATTTCAATTATTGTTATTATTAAATTAGTTTATAAAAAAAAAATTACGTTAAAAAGTAAACAAATAATCGTTACAAGTTCATGGTTTAAATCTATATTTATAAAAGAAAGTCGTGTTAGTTACACTATTTATAACTCAAGAACGGCTGAACCGATTTGGCAGAAAATTAGTGGGGAGGTAGCTTAGGACCGGGAGAAGGACATAGGATACTTTTTATCCCGAAAAAGCAACGGGAACGGGGTATTACGGGAACGGGCGGCCACTAGTCAGACATAATAATCGAAAGGCAGTCTAACGATTCGTCTTCCGGATCCTGCCGTTCAAGAACCTTTCTTCCCTAGCAGCGCTTATAGCTAATATCGTAATTAGCAGCGAAAATATCGTCCGTTACCGTCCTGTCCATACGTCGAAGGTTTATGTATGTGTTCGCCGGTGGCGTGCAAAAACTCTCCTTCTTTACTCAGCCCGATCTTAGCTCTGCATTTAGGGTTCGATGAGCACCGCCACCGGACCCCATACCGGTTCATATTCCCAAAGCAGTACGTGTAATTTTTGAACATATATAACTGCTTTCCGCTGACCATCGTTATCATCTTTAAATCTGAAAACCAGGTTATGAATGCAAATTAAGATTCTGAATGGCCACTATCTTGCTGTTCACACTTTGTCAGTATTTATTTATTTATTCGTATGGCATAATGATAAAGTACAATCGTTCTCTTATAATCGAGATTTCCAAAATTTATTATTCGTGAACGATTGTGGTGCTGTGAGGTTTATTAACAAGTACAGCGGCCAAAAGGTTGTTGCTCGTTTAGCGCCACCCAGGGGATACGTGTAGGGAGTTAGTGGCGATTCCTACGGACGTGAGCAACGATCATCCCCCACTTTGTCAGTAGGGTTCTTGTGTAAAAAGATTAAATAAGACATCAAAGAACGGTTTTATTGCACAAATAAAATAACAGTCCATACAATTTTACTCATGATTCTTAGTGGGTCCCACTTTAATGTACTTTCCCGTAGAAGTTAGTGTATACTGGTTTGGTTCATGGTTATGCGGTGTCGGTTCTCTCAACACCCTATTATTGGGGCTCAGACTCATGGTGACCCCGCAATTTGACGTGCGGATGCATCTCCATGACGTATTTCCGTTTCTCAACTTACGAAAGAACCCGTATGGGTAATTCTGGTAAATGTTGAACATTTTACCGTTAATCATTTCAATTAAGTACGGTCCTGTTAATAGAAAATATATGATTATAAAATCTTATTAGTAAAGTAAAATCCAAAGGCAGTGACTTCACATTTTCCAAGTCCTAATACCTACACTAATATTATAAAGAGAAAGGTTTATCCGTTACAATACAACCTTGCAAATAGGTATACAAATCTTTTCTCGTTATAATGTTAGGATGATGAAACCTAAAAACAAATCAATTAAACCATTGAAATATACCTAAAATAAAACTATATTATTTCAAAAACATAAAATCACTTCTCACAAAAACAAGTATTTTAATAACATGGACAATAAAGCAGCGGGACAGAGAACTACTGGCAGGTTTCGAAATGTTGTGCTGGCGAAGGATGGAGATAATTAGACTGAAAAAGTTACCAACGAAGAGGTCTTAGAGCGAGTAAAAAAGAAGACGATACATTTTGGCTTACACTTACACTCTTCGGTCTTGTTATAATTTATCATATTTTAAAAGTATGCCTTCGTTATTTAAGAACCTTTTTTTATCAGCGGCGGTATGCATAATATCTTCCGCTAGAGTCCTGTTTATACTGCACCGGCTTGCGTTTACTTTGTCCGGTGATATGCAAAAATTTCCATTTTTGACTAATTGTGATCTTAGCGCTACATCTACGGTCTAATGTGCACTGCCAGGGAAAACCTTCTGGTATCAGTTTCCGAAGCAGTACGTACGATGGCGATGGCGATCAGTGAAACGCTATCAAATATCGCTGTCATATTTGACAGCGTTTCACTGATCGCCATCGCAGATCACTATGTGCGCAAGGTTTTACAATTTGTGTTTATTAAGGGTGTTATTAATAATCCTGGCGTAGCGTTGGACTAGTTAATCCGTGTTTTGTCACATTTGCTCGAGTTGCCAATTGCATGTCAATGTAAGAGACAAAACACGGATTAACTAGTCCAACGCTACGCCAGGATTATTAATAAGGCCCTAAGAGTCTAAGGCCCGTATTCCGAAACAGCGCTTGAGTCTGAGTCGAGCCTCAAGCATAGATTTTATGACAGTACTCCATTGAAAAGTGTCAAAAATCTGTGCTTGAGGCTCGACTCAGACCTAAGCACTGTTTCAGAATACGGGCCTAAGTGTCAATCAAAACTGAGTTGGCAATGACATGGGTCATGACCAGGAAACGTCTGTAGTATTATTAAATTTTATAATAGTATCCTCCTTTGGATTGCATAAACCTGTGTTTCGGATGGTTATGTGAACCCTGGGTATCCAGCAACATTGAATCTTTCACCAGCAGTGCTGATTTGCAGGTATTGCCAGTGGAGCATCGCAATCTCGTCCCGACCTTGGTTGTATACCAAACACTGTATGTGTAACCATCGTATAAGTAAAACTGTTTTCCGTTCATGAAAGTCACTGATTTTATTTCTGTGGATGGACAACCTGAACTATTATTAATTCAAAAGCGTTTCGAACTGATAAGTAACGTTACTAACTTAATATGAAAATAACTGCATATTTAGGTAGGTATCTCAAAAAAAATTCTAGAAAAGATTTCAAAATTCCTGCTTTTATTCCACCGCTATACTTATAAAAGTTGTTTTTTTTTTAAATCTTTTTTTAAAACTTGTCCTTTTGTTAAAACACCTATTTTGCCGATCGACAGGGTGCTAGGAGCAAGAATATGATGAAAATACTGTGTAGCCAGCCAGCTTTACCCAGGTCTTTTAAATTATCCTTCATTAAGCTTCTTACACAATTTCTAACAAAATATAGTCCGAGTCCGCTGACCGTTTTACTTTCTTATATCTTCCATCTTCCGTCGCCACGAATAGTTTCGGCTCGTGACAATGTTTTATCGGTTCCTTTATCACGGAGAAGTCATCATTGATGGAGATAGAGGCGAAACACTCATTGGTGTTGATGCAGCGCCACTTCTTCTTTGTGTACAAAAGTTTGGAGTAATAGTGTCCTCTGTACCGTAGCAGTATTTTGTTGTTCGTAGTCGTTATTATCCGTACTGCGAAGGAAAGATGATGATTCAGTCAGGTAGATTTAACGGTTAACCACCTACTAACTCTTATAGAATAGAATATTAAAAATATAAAATTAGTTGTTCATAAAAATAGAACATAAAGTATTTATTTTTCACTAGTTCTTTGAGTAGTGTAGTAAAAGGATTTAGAATGCTCCTTTCGACATGCCGGCTTCCTCGCAATGTTATATGATGATATACTTTAAGTAACTATAAAATTTTATTTTTATAGGTACTCATCTTACTTATTGCTTAGTTCCAATATTTAGAAAACAGTTCCTTTTCATATGTTTTTGTTGTGCACCCGTTAAGAATATCAAAATTACTCAAAGGTTAACTGGAACAGTAACTCTTTAGCATTAAGTTCTTTTATGTACAATGCAATTTTTATTTTAGTGCTATAATAGTACATTGTTACCTGAGTGTTGAAAGTCACGTTTTTTGAGTCCCGAGACGGGTTTGGCGCCAGAGCGTTAGCGAGGGCGCCAATGGAGCTTGAGGGACTTAAAAGACTTTCACCCGAGGTAAACACTGTGCTTTTCATTACGAATACAAGGAAAGTAAAAATAAAAACATGAAAGAAAAATTTGTGAAAATGAAGATTGAATTGCCGCCTTCCCGGTTTTTTTTTTCTTTTTCTCTGGCGGGCTTCGGCTCGCCAGCATTATTCAGCCATTATTTTCATTCTCATAATTTAAAAAAGCAGCCAAGTGCGAGTCGGACTCGCCCATGAAGGGTTCCGTAGCACGACGAACTACAAGAACCTTTATTTATGTTACTTGATGTAACATAATAAGGTTCCTGTAGTTCGTTGAAAGGTAAATTGCGGTTTACGGTTTATGACGTATAAAAAAAAAACTACTGACTAGATCTCGTTCAAACCAAATATCGTTGAAAGTTTACATAGTAATGTACAACATATATTTTTTTTAGTATTATCATTCTCTTACTTTAGAAGTTAGAGGGGGGGGGACCAACTTTTTTCCACTTTGGAAGTGTCTCTCGCGCAAACTATTCAGTTTAGAAAAAAACTATATTAGAAACCTCAACATCATTTTTGAAGACCTATTCATAGATACCCCACACGTATGGGTTCGATGAAAAAAAAATTTTTGAGTTTCCGTTTATGACGTATAAAAAAAAAACTACTGACTAGATCTCATTCAAACCAAATATCGTTGAAAGTTTACATAGTAATGTACAACATATATTTTTTTTAGTATTATCATTCTCTTACTTTAGAAGTTAGAGGGGGGGGGACCAACTTTTTTCCACTTTGGAAGTGTCTCTCGCGCAAACTATTCAGTTTAGAAAAAAACTATATTAGAAACCTCAACATCATTTTTGAAGACCTATTCATAGATATCCCACACGTATGGGTTCGACGAAAAAAAATTTTTTGAGTTTCAGTTTCAAGTATGGGGACCCCCAAAATTTTTAGTTTTTTTTCTATTTTTGTGTAAAAACCTTAATGCGGTTCACAGATTACATCTACTCACCAACTTTCATCAGTCTAGCTTTTATGGTTTCGGAGAAAAATGGCTGTGACACGGCCGGACAGACAGACAGACAGACAGACAGACAGACAGACATGACGAATCTATAAGGGTTCCGTTTTTGCCATTTGGCTACGGAACCCTAAAAATGGTAAATGACAAATCTATGTTATTTTAAATAAATAGTTGAAGCTATATATTAATCAAGTAATTTAGAAGATATATTATTTATTTAATACTATCTTTATGTTATTTAAATTTAAATTTTACATTGCGCTATCATATTAGACCTTTTAAACTTCTTACTGTTGTAATGAGTTTCCAACCTACTTGCTGAATAAAAAGTTGGAATTTCGTTAAACAACCTCCTTGCAGTTAGAAAGACTTTAGAAAGTTGGAACATGGTTGAATAAAATAGAACTTGTTTTTTTTTATAATTTGACAGCTGTCAGTAGAAAGCGATTCTCCCTAGGGCCCTCAGGCAACTTCAGACCTACTTTCAGAGTATGAGTAATGAAAAGAATATTCTATCTATCTTTCTATGTTTTCGTTCACCGTTTGAGAGTACTGGCATAGTGCACATACTATATTTACAAGTCCATTCAAACAACACCTCTTATTATAACCCCGTTGTCAGAATGTGTCGCCTATTTAACGATTTATTGATTAAATACAGTGATAAAATTGATATATTTAGCAATAATCAAAATAAATTCAAGAATGCAGCTTTGGCCACTTATTCATTAAAGTGTGCCGAAAACTCAAATTAGTAAGTTAATTAATTCTGCACTCTCTTCGAGTCTTAACTCGAAGTGTGTGTGCACTTACTGTAATAAAATAATTGTATAAGTACACCTAAGTTCCAAGTAAATGTTAACTTTAATCACCTACTACTAGTTAAGCCTGGTTACACGTTATATATATAACTTTCCTGTTCTATGCATTCTGTGTACGAATGTTTAGGGGTACTATCTAGCTCATAATTTAACAGTATTCATGCCTGTAAATTATCGATTGTACTCTGTTTTGTAAATAATAAAATAATATAAAATAAAATAAAATAAAATAAAATAAAATAAAATAAAATAAAATAAAATAAAATAAAATAAAATAAAATAAAATAAAATAAAATAAAATAAAATAAAATAAAATAAAATAAAATAAAATAAAATAAAATAAAATAAAATAAAATAAAATAAAATAAAATAAAATAAAATAAAATAAAATAAAATAAAATAAAATAAAATAAAATAAAATAAAATAAAATAAAATAAAATAAAATAAAATAAAATAAAATAAAATAAAATAAAATAAAATAAAATAAAATAAAATAAAATAAAATAAAATAAAATAAAATAAAATAAAATAAAATAAAATAAAATAAAATAAAATAAAATAAAATAAAATAAAATAAAATAAAATAAAATAAAATAAAATAAAATAAAATAAAATAAAATAAAATAAAATAAAATAAAATAAAATAAAATAAAATAAAATAAAATAAAATAAAATAAAATAAAATAAAATAAAATAAAATAAAATAAAATAAAATAAAATAAAATAAAATAAAATAAAATAAAATAAAATAAAATAAAATAAAATAAAATAAAATAAAATAAAATAAAATAAAATAAAATAAAATAAAATAAAATAAAATAAAATAAAATAAAATAAAATAAAATAAAATAAAATAAAATAAAATAAAATAAAATAAAATAAAATAAAATAAAATAAAATAAAATAAAATAAAATAAAATAAAATAAAATAAAATAAAATAAAATAAAATAAAATAAAATAAAATAAAATAAAATAAAATAAAATAAAATAAAATAAAATAAAATAAAATAAAATAAAATAAAATAAAATAAAATAAAATAAAATAAAATAAAATAAAATAAAATATATTTATAGACAGAATACCTCATTGGTGCACGTTTCACAATCACAACACTAAGGTTATCTTTTAGTAGCCTTCCGATCTTATGATAACCGTAACTTCGTTCTAAAGTAGTTAGTAGTCTCATAGCTTCTCTTGCATCTCATTAAACCAGTTGAGAGTAGCCCGCTGCGCAATAGAGGTCTTCGGTGACAAAAATGAAACATCATGATGTCGTATTTTGGTATCGTTCCATCCTTTTTTTCTTTCTCCATCTTGCTCTTGCGCAAAACCTCTCTTTCGGTGATAGATCGCTAATAAGTCTTTTACTTTTGTGGTAATGCTCTCTTCTTTTTCTTTTATACTCTTCGTACTTTTCAAAATCTTGTTTTAGTTTTTCTCTATACCTCATTTGCTTTTCTGCAGCTGTCAGTGGTTTTCTTGCTGAAATAAATAATTTTCAATAATTTTGTACTTGATAAAATTAAAAATGAAATCTAAGGAACATTTTTTTTTCCAAAAATAAGATTTTATACTTATGAAAGAACCAAAAACTGCGAGTGGTTTTATGGACTTCAAAAGAAGCTAAATAAAAATGTTGAATATTAAACTAGTTTTTCGTACGTTTCGAAAAACAAATCTTCTTAAGCCAACTTTCATAACACCTTTCTGGGTAGTTCGGTTTTTTCTTATGTTTTTACCGCAAAATACTGCATTAACTGTAGTGTTGTTGTTTAATCTTAAAATGAACGTACAGAACTCAAAAGAGAACATCAAAATCATATGGATGAAACGGGTATTTATCGGGATTACCTTTTTTATTTCCCGACGTTTCGACCGTGTTTCAACAGCCGTGGTCGCGGGCAGACATCCATGCATAACGATCGCGTTAATTTCAAAAGAATACTACATGCACATTCCTAAGTTCTGCGACCAGGTAGAAATGTTCAACGAGTAAGAGTTAAAAATATGGATTTTATTTACAAACGATGTAATATAATAACGAGAATTGAGATTATCATGACAAAAGATTGGACCGCCGGCGTCGCCACTTTTAACTAGCAAAAGTTCCTTGAATATCAACATAATTTATTTTAAGTCACACTTTAGTAGGCCTTGCAAGCTATCGAGTAAACCTGCCATCAGATCGTACGTACAGTTGCCTCATTTCGTGGTTATGACAAGGGTCCACGCTCGTGATCACGCTAAGGTCGTCAAGGTACAGCCAGGATTTGCAACGTGGGAAGTTGGTGCAGACCCACTTGTTGCCCAGCTTCGTGTGGTACCGGAAGAAGTAAGTGTAACCTTTGTAGAGTAGGTGAGTCTTACCACTCGCCATGACCACCATTTGCGCTGCAACGTATGCTTTGTTAATGTACAGATTGCGATCAAAAAGTGTATTTGATTATTATTTAATTATTTACCTTTGCAGAATTTGATCTCTTCTTAAGGTGATGACTGAACGAAGAGCTTAAAATTGTAAGAAACGGAAATTGGAAAGTGAGAAATGTATGTTAACAAGACCAACAAAAAAGTTTATATTTATAAGTAACATAACATAACATAAGACAGCTTCTAATAAAAACGAACAAGCACCACATGTATTTTAGCTAACGCTAAACTCACTAACACGTACGTCACTCTGACTAAACTTAACAAAACATGTGCAACTAAAGCAAAATTTCTTTGGACATGGATATTTTTCACAAAGTTATTCCTGACAGTGTGAATTTCATATTATTAAAGTCTTATAAACCTAAATACTTAAAAGTATTGAGTGAGTATTATCACAAAAATCTAAATCAATCGACTAATAGTGAATACTTCTTCAGTGCAGTCACTGTTTGCTCAAAAATTATATTAGTACGAGATAACAACGACGGGTTTTCACATATTTGCACGAAACTGTTTAACCGATTTCTTGAAAGCCCTTCTTAGCTCCTTTATCTTCTCTAAACTATTCGCATTTGGTGCGTGGTTATGCCTGAGATTCATTTTAGTCATATTGCTGCCCTCCATGTAGAAGAACGCAGGACATGATTGGTGCGTAGAGCATAACCAACTAACTTCATTTCTTTTTACTTCTCCTTTTTTGAATACGTAGTTTTTTAATATTATGAGTTGCTGTCCTGCAGGAGACTCAAAAATCCCGCCGACGGCAATGCATTTTTTTCCTACGAGTACATTAATGATGATTTTTTACTAATTAATTACTTTATTGTCTCTAAAGACAAACAACAAACAAAAAGGAGGCTACGCAACCAGGATTACTACATCAATCTACTTGATCGTCCAGTCAACAAAGGAGTCTCAAAAACGGTGCGCTTTTAGAAAAAAGTCCTGGATCCCGATGATAGCTCATAAAATTTTACAAATTTTATTCGATACACTATTCCGTAAGCAGCATTAGCGGTAGTAGGATCACATAACACAAAGGTCAACGATAAAGGTCGGTTTTCAGAGCTAAAATCATCCCCTGCCGAACCCCTTTCCGAAAGGGTCTTGTCTCGTTCAAGTAACCCTATGCTCTCGTTTCCAGACTTTAACTTATTAACTGACTCGACTTTAAGTGAAAATAATGAAAATAACATTAATTAATTATTATCTTTATAAAATAAGTAGCGTTATAAAGTCAAATTGCTACTTTCTGAGGCTTTTCTTTTTACTTTACACTACTGACAAAGTGTTAGTGTTAACTAAAGTAAGCAAAAGTCTAATAAAAGACGCAAATGAGATTCAGGACTCCATGATGATTGAAACGTATACAAAAACCACAATACACACGCATACAGGTAGGTACAAAAATACAAATGAAAATTCCATAAAATTTTCACGGGATCATTCATCATCATTAATTAGAAATCAAAAGAAAACAAAAAATTGAAAACCTCCTCTTTCTAAGACGGTATACTAGTCGCACCTAACTCATCTACACAAATTACTGATAACGTTAGCTATTCTCTATAAATAATATGCTATTCTGATAGCCTACTTATGTTAAAACCAAATCTGCATTTTTGCCCTTATTAAAATATAACTGTGCGCAACGTTTTGCTGCGATCATAATTTTTGGCTATTAATCTTTCTCCAATTTAACCCTTTTCCTCACATTATATAGGGATGATTTTACATTTTTAAATAAAGGGACATCTGTGACCAAATTCAAGCCACTCGCTTCGATTTCCACCAAAGCATTGTTATAAATAGCTGGGATTGGGATATTTGTCGAAGCCGCTTGTTTCTTGCAAGTGTCTATCTTGATCGCCATGTTATTGGCACCATAATTCGGAATACAAGTATGATTACGTTCCTTCAAAATATCGTAATTGTTAGTAGTTGTAAGAGTTCCACAGCATTTTTCAGATTTATATTTCGCACAACGCATTATTATTGTACCATTTTTATATCGCGTTTGAACATAGTATTGATGACCAGCCCTAAGAAAAACAGTACCACCTTTTCGTTTAATAAAACTTATATCTTCAGCATATACATTTGATGGCTCTTTCATTTGCATATCTGTTGAGGAAACAAAACATTTGAGAAAAAATTACATCATAATTATAGAATTAGCAATACATTAAACATATATTTTTGATATTATCTGAGGTTTTTATAACTCATTATCGTTATTTTTTATTTAAATTGTATAAAAAGCTAATAAAATAAAACGCGGGTTAATAAGTAATAGTACTACTAGTAGGTTAGGTGCAAAGTTTAATTAGTTCTTGAATTATTCCGAATGCAGTGATTATTTAAAAAATGGTACTGTAGCAAGTACTCTGGTAAGTTCATAATCTGTTACGCTTAAAGTGGCTCGATTTTCATACTCATTTATTTTTCTTTATGGCGGGATGATCTCGACGTTCACCGGAAAGATAAGTGGCAGATTGCAGGAGACCGGGATGAGTGGAAGTATTTTCTTTTCTTTATTTTTACCTGTTCCTGATTGATTAAGAATCAGCATCACTAGTATTCCTGATGTCATGGGTTTCATCATGGGCAATCTGACTGTCGGCTCCCGTTCTTTAGGAATGCTAATTTGTCTTAGAGGGAATAAGAACTTTCATATTTAACACAATTTTAGTTTGTTAATAGGTACAATTGCTATTTGCTACTTATAGCTAGCTGCAATTCCAAATTTCTCGATTAACGACTGTTTATAAATTATTTTAAATACTAAACTAAATAGCGTAAAATATTTATATTTTCTGATTTGTTTTTTTCCTGGCATTGTATAAAGACGTCTTGATACTTTTAAATGGTGGAACCTCTGTGATATTTACGCCACTAGCTTCAATTTCAGTCAAGGCGTTCTTATAAATAGCTGTAACTGGAATATTTGTCGAAGATGCTTGTCTTTTGCAAATGTCCATCTTGATTGCTACATCATTAGCTGTAAAATCTGGGATACACGTATGTGGATGTTCCTTCAAAACTCTATAATAATTGTTTGCTATAGTGAGTGTTCCACGACATTTATCAGATTTACTTTTAACACAACGCGCGAAGAATGTTCCATTTTTATATTTCTTGTGATGGTGATAACGATGACCTGCTTTTAACACAACAATACCTCCGTTGCGTTTTATTAAACTTATACCTGCAGCATTGGGCAGACTAAAATCTGTTGGGAAAATGAAATATTAAGATTAAGAAAAGGTCGCTGTCATGTCGTACAAGGAAGTCAAGGAGGCCGCATTCGAAAGAATCTATTAGAGAAAACTGCATCAAAACCCCGACAAGAGAAAAGAATTGAAACTGTCAAATTTAAGAAGAAGTTACAAATCTTAATACAAAGCAAAGCATTTTTACAACCGTATTACTAATGGTTGTCGTATATATTTCTGCACGACGAAATAATAGAAAAGAGTCAAAAGAAAGTGGCAAGTTGTTAATATACATATTTATTTTAAAATTAATTAGTTTAAAACGTATGAGCTACGAATGCATCTTAAATAATGATAAAATGATAATCTATAAAAACAAAAAATGTGATTGGAACATAATCTAATTTTAATGATCATTATGTACCTATATCAGAGTTGTTTTTTTATTATTTGCAGATTTGAGTTTCTGTGTGTATTTACTTAATTAGTATTAACTTATTTATTTTTTTCTGGCGCGGTATAAAGTCGTCTTGATATTTTTAAATAATGGAACCTCTGTGACATTTAAGCCACTAGCTTCAATTTCAACCAAGGCCTTCTTATAAATAGCTGTTAGTGGAATATTTGTCGTGGATGCTTGTTTTTTGCAAATGTCCATCTTAATTGCTATTTCATTGGCTTCAAAATCTGGGATACAAGAATGTTTATGTTCCTTCAATATTTTATAATCGTTTGTTATCTTGAGCGTTCCAAGACATTTATTTGTTCTATATTTTGTGCAACGCAAGACGAATGTTCCGTTTTTGTTTTTCTTATGATGGTGATATCGATGGCCTGCTCTTAAAACAACAGTTCCTCTTCCGTAATTTATCAAACTTATACCTTCGGTATTCGGCAGTCCTTTAAGTGACAAGAAAACGGAATATGTTGTTATAATTTTAAATTGCTTATATTAAAAAGTAAACTATGTATTATAAGTTACGTAGGCATTTATACAAACATACGAATAATTTATATAGTACCTACATATATAGTTCTGCACTATGAGACAACGAAAACAAAGAAAAAAAAAGAAAAGAAAGGAGAAAGGAGAGAAAAGAAAAGTAGCAAGGTGTATGCAAAACGTTACAAACGTATGAACGCTCGAACTACGAATACATACTATAGTGAATTAATTCAATTAGCAAAACTCAATGCATGGTCAAAACTTAAAGATTATTTAGAGTTGACGTTGACAAAATAAGTTATTTTTATGAAACAACGGGATATTTTTAAATTTTTTTGAGTTAACTACCAATATTTCGGCACAGTTGCATGCACCATGATCACGGTTGAAGTTCAATCGTTCAATAGTTAGTGTGTAAATAAAACCCTTGGTTAATTTAACTACTCTTTATTTATACTAAAAATGAAGAAAAAAACAGACATTAATATCAAACTTCACAGTTAATCAAACTCAGCTTAAACTACAAGACCGATTTCAAAAATAATTTCAGAATTTTAGGTTACAATGCTGTATTAGCCCAGAGTAACATAGGCTATATTTAATACTAGCGACTCGCCCCGGCTACGCATGGGTGTAAGTCACATCGCTATTTAGTAACTTGGGAATATTGTTAAATCCAAATTAACTATTAAAATAATCACAATAAAATAAAACAACAATTGACGATAAGAACTTAACAAAATTATAACAGCCTCTGTTATAAAAAAAAATCGGTTGTCTGTAAAGTCGGTTTACTGACGATAGTTGAACGGGACGTCATACATACAGCTGTCCACGCAGACGCATCGCTCACTCAAGTAGGAGAGAGACAGATGTCGAACGCTGCCGAACGCGGAGGCCGATTGTGCCTCTTTGTCGCTCGTTCCGCACTCTCGCTTGCACTTCAAGCCCTAAATGGAACGCCTCAGAGCGAGGTAACGCCGCATGAGTCACGTTTTTTTGACGGCCGGCTCCATCGAATTATAAGACGTTGTCACGTCAAAAACTTTCATATTTAAAAGAATATTGCAACACTTAAGTACTATATAGATTTAATAATAATAATTTAAATTAAATCTAGCCCAATCATCTTATTATCCGCTTCTCTACATCAAAAGGTTGCCTGGAAGAGATCACCCTTCAGCGATACATTGTACATTACTATATTTTAAAATTATTCTAACTGGTTTTCCATCCGTTCACTGTTTGTGACCAGGGAGATGGCAGTTTCTTAAACACTGATTATCTTTTTAAAACGCTTGTAAGAAAGGGGTATATGACTATTTATTTATATAGGCTATTTTTCCCCATACCCCACCACTCAGCCTAATGACTGGGATGAAACCGCACCCTGGCTTTGTACTGTCAAACTATCTGTGGGGTTTGTTTGAATAACAAGATCATTGTCTTGGATGATAGGAGTTTTAGACTTTTTGCGCATTCCTTTGGTTCTTTTTTTTGTAGTGGAGGCTCTCAACAGTTTAGCAGTGAATCGTTTCTGGGAATTTCTCAAAACAGCCTTAAAAAATGATTCGCATTCCAACAATGTGAACTTTTTATCAGAGTGATGAATTACTTCAAAAAACAAGTTTATAACCCGGGTGTGAGCTTTGAAACAATTTTTTTTTGTGTCGGGTTTTTTAGAGCCCCCTGCCCATGAGCACTCTGTCAGGAATCTACGAGTGAACATGACTTCTATGAGTGAGTAGCAGTTGTTTATGCCACTACCTTTTCCCGAACCACAAACCACAGATAATTTTTCTTTAAACATGGCTGCAGCCTCTTCACTTTTTAAATTCTCATTGAATTTTTCTAGTTCTTGGATATTATCAATTTTGTTGAACCCCGTTCGAGATTTTGATTGTTGTTGCTGACTTTGTCTCAAAAATGCATCAATTTGAGTACTAACTTGCGTTAGTTTAAATAGAATCTTTTCTTGTGTGTTTTCATTTTTATCAAAACGTTTAAGAATTGTATTCTTAAAGTTTAATTTTTGTGGTGAACGTTCGCTATCGATATCTAATGGATCTTCTGTATTTGGAGGTATGCAAACTTCAACGGATTGGATTGGACATTCCTGAAGTTCGGGAAATGGTGAAATACTTCTTCGTTCTAAAAAGAGTAAAAAAACAATTTAGTGAATTAAAAATTAGAACTGAATAGGTAAATCAAGATGTGTAAGAACCGCTTGCTAGTAAGCAAAAGACTAACCACCTTCCTTGACAAAAATCACATAATTTCACGAAACTAATTTGGATTTAGAAAAGGTAAGTCAACTGAAGATGCGGTAGGGGGAACTAGTAATTGAAATAGCTCGAAATCTAGATATTAAGAATAAATGCCTAGCAATCTACTACCTACAAGAATATTTATTTATTTAATGTGTCTCACAAGGCCTATTGGCTTACGGTCTTGACAGAATATCAGCGCATAGCTTCCTCACAGTAGCTAGGCATTATGCTGAGTCAAGACACTTTTGCTGTAGCACACTGAAACACGACGCACTTCTCCAGTGTATGATGTATTCTTTGTATCTTTCTTTTTTTAGTGTCCTTGTTTTTACTGGTTTATGTCTGCTTATGTAGTAAATAAATAAATGGCTATGTCTAATCTTTTTAGATATCTCAAAGGCATTTGACAGTCTCCGTGCCACTGCTGCACAGAGCCATGTACTGCATACGAAGTAACGTAGAAAAGGGTTATGAAAGAAAAACGAATCTATCGTTTGGCAAGAGCTCTAAAACATTTATTTTACTTCGATATGCCCCCCGAATGGAGTTTTTTGGTATATGCGCTGTTCGTGCGAATGCTCTCCAACAGTTTTCACAACATTTCCGTCTATGTCCACGTTAATATAAGCTGGGCAGCGAAGACTAGAGTATTTCGTACATCTGTAGTTGATAATATCATGTTTGAGAACATTGTTTTTAGAATAGCTGTGACCTTCATACAAAGCCAGCTTGTGTCCCCGACGAGCCAGTATGATAAACTGCACTTTTTTAACTGCAAAACAAAAAAACACCGTGCGTGAGTATTGGGAGAATGCACATCTCCATGAGTCTTTGTTTAAGACATAGTGGGAGTTAACTTTTCATGAGATGTTTCGACCAGTAACTCCTCCAGACGAGTGCCGTGCTTCGAGTGATTTCGTTGTACAGCAAATGATAAAAATAATTTCGTAAAGCAAATGTCACCGACATAATATCAAACACCAAAGTAAAATTAAAAGGCATTTATTCGGTAAAATCTCTAGGATCACTTTAAATCATCTTAACGCAGGTAAATCTAAGTAGCAGTTCCACCTAGTCACACAAGACTTGAGCTTGGTTCCTACGGTTGTTTTGTATGATCCTTGCTAATATCTCATAAACTTTTAAACTTTAACGTATCTCCCATGAGACATTTGGATGTATTTGTAAGGCTCGTGGTCATGCTCTCCGAATACAGCAACAATGACGTCATCCTTGCTGACGTGGACACATGCCTTGCAACTCTTGCTTCTGGAGCTTGAGCATCTATATCTGCCACCTCCATTGCGGCTGATCCCATTCTTGCCGTAAAAGTGACCGCGGTATACGAGTAGTCTACAGCCTCGGTCCAGAGTTATGTATTTTGCTTAAAAATTTACACAATAATAATAATAATAATTGATAAATAATGAAAATGTTTAAATTTAATCAATTATTGATTAAATTTAAACATTTTCATTATTTATCAACCACCATTAACATCTGAATTTAACCACCTAAAAAATTACGCGTACAATATAAGTCATCCAAAATGTTTCAAGTAATTCTTTCTTTTATTATTACAACCACAACTGGTAAACCAAAAACATAATGTAATATTTATATAGGTAAATTCATTAAATGTGTGCATATAATAACATTCAGGCTTCAAATCAGGTCGCTTATAATACTTGTTTCTTATGTCTTTCAAAAACAAAATCCCTACGATATGTTTGTTCACTTCCGCGATCTTGGATCTTTTATCAGACTGTTGATTCATCAACCAACGTCCATTTATAAAGACATTTAGTTACATTTACAATCATTTATTTATTTACTAAATAGCTCCTACACTTTAATACTTCCCCGAATTTCGAGAAAAACAAAATTTTAGTGGTTACTTTGCTTATCTAGTTTGCGTACAGGAAATATAAGTATTTCTCAAAAACATGGGTACAACTCATTAGTCTGTCGAACTTCGACATGGTCTTGAATTGAATCGCCATAAGACGTGGACGTGAACACTGGGAAGTGAACTCTCTATTCAAACTTTGTAATATTTCCCATAGGGATCCATCAAATATCTCACTGGCTCGTGGTTGTGATCTGCCATTGCGTGTACAATGATGTCTTTTATCACATAAAGATAAGCTGGGCAACTCCTGGATTGCGAGCTAGAACACCTGTATCGACATTTTCCCTGGCGGTTCGGTTTACCATTCCTTCCGAAAGCGTGGCCTCTGTACACCAGGAGTTGGATGCCGCGCTCTAAGATGATGTATTGTGCTGGAAATTCCAAATATATGCATAGTTATTTATTAGTAAACATAACAGTGCCCTGTTATGCCCTGGTAAGGTGAATGTGATGAGGTTTTTATGGCACCAGTACCAAGCTACATTGATTATTAATTACTTATGTCATTTATTACAAAAATAGATGGATAGGAAGTTCACAAAGATTTTATGATGTTGCGAACCACGAATCTGCTTTTAGGGCTTAAAATAATATCTCATTTTCAAGGCACAGCTCGCACTCGACTACTTATAAGTTTTTTTTTTACGTGAAAATATGATTGAAAACCGAGTATGGTTCAGAGTTTGATATATCTTCCATCACGAATCTGGAAATACTTCAACGGCTGATGGTTGTGGTTGACTTTTGCGGAGTCAATGACGTCATGCTTATCTACAGTGATTCTTGCTTCACAGCCCTTGCTTTTTGCACTAGAACATCTGTATCGGCGGAATCCTTGGCTTAGTTCGCTATGCTTCCCGAAACTATGGCCTTGATACATGAGAAGGGTCGCCCCGCTCTTCAGAGTTATATATTTTGCTGAAATGTCTTCATTTTAAAAAATATTTGATAAACTATACTATATTATTGCCCTTTAGTCTGTTGGATTAGACCTACACGTTGCCTTTGTATACCCTGCCAAAACTGACCATAGTCAGTAGTAAAACAGACTTTTACTATCATTTTTTTACCGTTAACGTTAAGGGAGATCTCTCCCTTACCCAACCTATCTGCGTTTTGTAGAAATATGATGTTGCATTCCAACCACCATCAAAACGAATTAATGCCTGTCCAGTATGTCAGCGTTGGAGCATAAGCAGTGTTTCTGAAGCGGTAAATCCGCGTGAGCCAGCAATGGACGAGAATAGTTGCACCCAAGGCAAATAATAACTTGGATGTTTTTAAAAGTCGAGTGAACAGGTATCTTCTAGGTAAGCGTGCTACACCGTTGACCGCATCATCACTTAACAGAAGGTGAGATTGCAGTCAAACGCAAACCTATACTTAATATCTTTTTTAAAAAAAACTTTCCAACGCCTTGCAAGTTCCATACTATATTAGACTAAACTCTAGGTTGTTACTTTTAATAACTCCATTGAAGCATATCACGTTTTTGAAAGTTTGATAGGTTTTCAGGTTGATGTGTGTGTTTGGTGGATTCGTATACTATAGTGTTTTTCCGGTCTATGTGTAGAACAGCTTTACAATCTTTGCTTTGTCTCTTAGTACAGATGAAACGGGCTCCACCATCGCGGGCGTTACTGAGCTTCTCAAAGGTATAGTCTTTGTACACAAGGAGCTGGTCTCCGAGCTTCGGGGCGATATCATCATTCATAATTTCAGACCGTTTGCATCCACTGCTGAGTATAGGGGCGACATAATAAACTGAAATTATAATCGTAAGTTAAACAGTGAATATAAGCATAAGGCAGAGTACACTAGTAAAACAGTTGATACAAGTTGCATGCTTTGCATAATACTAAAACCCTACCATAACACGTTTGCATCTATAGTACCTACCATGTACCAGCTACATAACATAACTGTGACTACCAAAGACACCTATCAGATGTCGATCCTAATCGCTGTGATCCTGGTTCGCTGCCGTAATTATCTCGAAGATTGACCATTATAATATTAACCACTATATTAAGATACATTCGAGTACCAACTGTTGGTAGGACTACGAACCTAAAGTCACTCGATGGAATATTTGTCTTTGTCTTTCGTTATTTTCCGACCTTGATGTCTTCCGCACTGGTGATCAAAGCCGAAATTTAGCCATTGACCACTATAGAACAACCACAACTGTCGAAGCTAGGCAACCGAATATCATGGCATCACCGATCAGCTCTGACGGTAGACCAGCGTTAGTTGTAAGCTATGATTATAATGTTGGTTCATTATGCTGAGTCAGAGTCCGTTTTATGACACACAAGCTTCGGACAGAAAGGTATTGAGAATTTAGTTATTATAAATAAGTGTCAGTGCTTGTTTCCGCCTCCCATCTAAAGAAATAAAATACATTAATTTGAGACATAGGTACATATATATAAGTGTAGACGTTAATCCGAATATTATGTAGACGAATATTAGGGCATAACTTTCCCTATTTATTTACAAAGTTATCTATAAGAATATGTAACATTTGCAAGCTGAATTATCTCTATAGCATTGAGGAAGTTTAAAAAAACTACACCATAAATTAATTAAAATAGGTAATTTATTTTAATAATTCATTAACAGAAAATATACGATATCGTTTAAACAATTGATATTCCATAAAACTAAAAATAAACGCTATAGCTTTCTGACCAGGGGCCTAATTCTCGGGCCGATCTCGATCATTTTGCAATTTTGTTGTATAGCTTCTTTTCACAAACCCGCACTTTTTCTACGTTTTCCGTATATCGTAGCTGTCGAGGCTTCTACGATGAGGTCGTTGATGAATTACTCAAGGAAATCTGCCATTCTCTCTTCGAAAAGAAGCAATAAGATAAAATTGCAAAATGATCGAGATCGGCCCGAGAATTAGGCCCCAGATCCGTAAACGGATTCTGGTCAGAAAGCACAAACATTCTATTTTTTAATGAAGTTCAAATCATAAAATCATATTATTCGATTCTTGAGCCTTGACTAGGAAAACAAAACAGGATAGAGCCTTTAACCAGACATTACTAAAGAGATGTAAGATTATATAAGCCATCGAGTTACTATGTACGATATTAGCTCGCTTTTTCTATTTTCAGCGATTATTGTTTGACAAAGAAGCCGCTGAAGGACCTGAAGTACTTGGTAGGGGGGTGGTTGTGGTCGGTAACTGCGTGGATGATGACGTTCTGGGCATTCACATGTACAAAAGCGGAACAGCCACGGCTAAAGGCGTTGGAACACATGAAACGGGAGCCACCTTTGCGTATGCGGCTATTTTTGCTGAAGGTATAGCCTTTTAACAAAAGCAGTCTTGTGCCGTTCGCTAACATTATGTATTTAGCTGTAACATGAAAGGTCATTGAGTGTTAATTGGTTGTTGATTCTAAATCTACACGATAATCTTAAAACTAGACACTAATCCCCTTACCTACAAACGTTTCTTAAAAGATAATCATTGCATAAGCACGGCCATCTCTTACCACTAGCTAATGACAAACAGAGACAGGGCTAACTTTAAGCAATGCTCACACCTAAGTAATTCGTTTGTAAGTAAGGCAAATAATAAATAGCGTTACAAAATACGTTTTTATAAATAAGAAAACTTTTATTTCAATAAGAGAAGGTGACGTCACGTCAGATCTGCAAGACTCGAAGCAAATGAAAGACTTTCCCTGACCTTAATATATCCCCCTGCGACGTTTATATATTTAGCTGGCGAGTGTACATGTTCATCAATGATTTTCATAATATATCCATCATTAGAAACGTGTGCATAGGCCTTACAACCTTTGCTTTTATAACAGGAGCAAACGTAACGGTTTCTATTCCCACCATCCTTCTTTATTCGTACAGAGGTTTTGTAGTAGGTGAATTCACCGTACTTTAGCAACATTGCACCAGTGCTGGCAAGCTTGATATACTGAGCTGGAACTAAACATCAGACAACTTAAATAAGTCGGCCTACTTATAAAAAGTTCCTACTCAATAATACAGGACAAATACCGTTTATTTGAGCATAACAACATCATCTTCCTGTCTTTATCCCATGCTAAGTGGGGTCGGCACAACAGGTTTTCTTCCTCCACTCACCTCTATCATTCGTCATCTCAGTGCTCCTTTCTTGCTCATTATCATTTAGCTTAAGCATAACAATAAAATACAAATCAGAATGAAATAAAAGATGTATACCATAATACGAGTATTTCAGCTCAGCTCACTCAGAAGTACCTAATAACTTGTGCAAAAATATAAAGTAACTACCTTTTTATTTCCCGTGTTTTTTTTTGGGTATATAGTTAGTTTTTGTTATACAATTAGTTGTAGGAACAAGCATTTGGCCCACCTGATGTTAAGTGGCAACCATCGCCTAAAACAAAGCATTGCTTCGTAGGTCACGAAGCAATGCTTTTTATTTGATTTGATTGAAATTTTAATATTGTAGATATCCTTTTGAGGTTGCTAAATATTTACGAGCGGGAGGTGAATGGTTGTGTTTGTTTCCAATTTTCAAAATAAAGCCATCATCAGAAACATGTGCATACGCCTTACAATTCATTTTTTGATAGGACGTACAAAGGTAGCGTCTGCCGATCCCAGTGTCATATTTGACAACTCCTCGTTTGTAGTACGTGTATTTATCAATCATTAGTATCATTGCCCCTGTATGTAGAGTGATAAACTGAGCTGAAAGACGAAATGCAAAGTTTATTTAATTCTCCTTCCTCTTTTCGTCACTGTTTCCTTCAAATTAGTGTGGTGAAAGGCTTTAAAGTGGGCCTCAGAGAGGCTCCTTTTGTGCACTTGACACCATGTTTTCGAAGATTCCACGTCATCCCGTTTTCCTGACGATACGTTTTTCAAACATAGTGCACAAGCACATACATTTTTTGACAAAAAGCTCATTGGCACACGACTGGATTTGAACCCACGACCTTTCAATCGGAAGGCGGGGCTACTAGACCACCAGTGCTCTCGCGCTTATGAAATAATACCACCATAATAATACCATCTTACAGTAATTTATTCATAATACACATGTACCATCTTAATATTCATAGTAATATAATGAGGACTAAATAATAAAAAAGAAAAAGAAATGGCTAAATCGATCGATCAAATATTTGACAATTCTGTCTTTATCTAAATATTTCAAGCAGAATTTGCGATGTAATTTATTTGCATAATTATACAGAAACGGGTATTTATCGCAATTACCTTTATTATTTCCCGACGTTTCGACCGTGTTACAACAGCCGTGATCGCGGGCAGACCCGTTTTTCTATATAATTATGCAAAACGATCGCGTTAATTTAAAAAGTGCTATGTAATTTATTTGATCAGTTGAGTAGTAATTCACAACTTTGGTGTAGGTCCTTCGATATGCTTTATAAATTAAATCTCGAGTGTTCTGGTACGTAACGTACCCAAAAATGTTTTTTTTTATTATAATATCGTTACCATTACTATACGTATTTAATCTATTACACGGGTATTTATCGCGTATATTACATATAAATATCGGGTTATACAGGGTTATTCATTATTAGCTGCAAATACTCAGGAATTAGGATCAACAAATAAAATAAAAAATATTTATGAAATGTTTTTTTTTTTATTTTGATGTAAGTTTTTGTATCAAAATTTTATTTTTATTAATTTCTTTACGGCTATTGCATAATGATTGCCATGTAGAACAGGACAATGACCCACCCAGGGGGTGACTGAACGCAGAGTGTCGCTAACGGCGCGCAGGCGCGGATCAAAGGTCAAAATAGGTCAGGCGCCAATGATTCCTTTATCGATTTTCTCGGGATTTTCATAACAAAACTTAAAAAAAATCATTTCATAAATTTTTTTTAATTTTATTTGTTGAACCTAATTCCTGAGTATTTGCAGCTAATAATGAATAACCCTGTATACGCGATAAATACCCGTGTAATAGTTTAAATAATGTTTTATGATCGCGAAAGTTTAAAAAGTACTACCATTAATATGATTCAAATACTAACTCTAACTAGTGCTATGTGAAATAGTAAGCATGCCAATATTGAATTGGAGAAAAATAGTAGCAAATAACTAGTCACAGTATTTCCGCATAGTAGTCAAAAGGTTTAAAGTTTAACATATCCTTCATTTGACAAAAAATATTTATACGGGGCATGATTATGTTCGTTGGCAATTTTTTTAATGAAGCCGTCCTTCGACACATGCGCATATGCTTTACATCCCACTCTGCAACTACGCGAACACACATACCGAACACCGTTGCAGTTTTTTATTGCACTTTGTTTCTTGAACGTGTAGTCTCCAATCATAAGCAATCTTGCCCCGCCAAGTAAAGTGATGAAATTAGCTGAAATAAAACTTAATATTTAACGAACAAGTCAATAGTCCCTTCTTCTACCAACCTTTTAATAAATAGTAGCAAAGAAAAGTTGTTACAAAAAAAAATATTTTTTTCGCAATAATTATTCTATCGTTATTTGATTTTATTTTAGAGTTATTCGTCGAGTGTGATTAGGGTCCGAAGGAGCAGCGGTTAGCGCAGCACCGAACCAAGGGCAAGGTCGCGGGTTCAAATCCCTTAGTTGATGGACGCAGGGTAGTGCATCGTAGGGCAAGTTCCTGACGTGCGTGACCTACGAGGCAATGCTTTGTTATAGGCCATGGTTACCACTTAACATAATTATGCTTGTTCCATCAGCTAGTTTGTACATTAAAAAAAACTTTTGGGACATTATAAAAAAAGAACAAGTGAAGTTTAAACAACATGAGAAACCAACTTAATGGCTAAACTGCTGAACTGATTTCGATTAAATGTATATAATGAAATGACACCAAAAAGTAACTTTCAGAAAAAAAAGATTTTTACAAATCAGTTCATGACGAGGTTTAGCGATAACAAACATAAAAAAATACAACCGAATTGAGAACCTCAGAAATAAATCCATAGGTAATTAAAACTACCTATGTATTTAAATATAAAATTTTATTTTATTTTTATCAATGTAAATAACAATATCTCAAAAAACAATAGAAAGAAACTGAGTTGTCTTGACACTACATAAAAAATATGATTTAAGACAAATTTTATGTTTATTTTGATATAACAAAGTATGTATATCCAATTTCTGATCATCATTAGGCTTATACATTTCCAGGAAGTACTATTCTGATCCCGTTGAGTCTATCGACTTCACGCGAGCTTTACAATTTCGTCGGCCCACTGGGTATTTCTTCTTTTTAGGGTTCCGTAGCCAAATGGCAAAAACGGAACCCTTATAGATTCGTCATGTCTGTCTGTCTGTCTGTCCGGCCGTGTCACAGCCAATTTTCTCCGAAACCATAAGAGCTAGACTGATGAAACTTGGTGAGTAGATGTATTCTGTAAACCGCATTAAGGTTTTTACACAAAAATAGAAAAAAACTATAAATTTTGGGGGTCCCCATACTTGAAACTTTTTTTCATCGAACCCATACGTGTGTGGTATCTATGGATAGGTCTTCAAAAATGATGTTGAGGTTTCTAACATCGTTTTTTTCTAAACTGAATAGTTTGCGCGAGAGACACTTCCAAAGTGGAAAAAAGTTGGTCCCCCCCCCCCTCTAACTTCTAAAATAAGAGAATGATAAAACTAAAAAAAATATATGTTGTACATTACTATGCAAACTTCCAACGATATTTGGTTTGAACGAGATCTAGTCAGTAGTTTTTTTTTTATACGTCATAAATCGTAAACCGCAATTTACCTTTCAACGAACTACAAAAACCTTTATATTATGTTATTATTATTATTATTATTATTGAATTGGAGAAACATAGTAGCAAATAACTATTTTCTAGACAAGCAGTCATAGTATTTCCGCATATAGTAGTCAAAAGGCTTAAAGTTTAACATATCCTTCATTTGACAAAAACATATTTATACGGGGCATGATTATGTTCGTTGGCAATTTTCTTAATGAAGCCGTCCTTCGACACATGCACATATACTTTACATCCCACTCTGAAACTACGCGAACACACATACCGAACACCGTTGCAGTTTTTTATTGCTTTTTGTTTTTTGAACGTGTAGTCTCCAATCATAAGCAATCTTGCCCCGCCAAGTAAAGTGATGAAATGAGCTGAAATAAAAAAAATATATTTAACGAACAAGTGTGAATTAGTGTGTTCCTAAGAGTTATTCGTCGAGTGTGATTAGTACCCGAAGGAGGAGCGGTCAGCGCAGCACCGTACCAAGGGAAAGGTCGCGGGTTCAAATCCCTTAGTTAATGGACGCAGGGTAGTGCATCGTAGGGCAAGTTCCTGACGTGCGTGACCTATGAGGCAATGCTTTGTTATAGGCCATGGTTACCATTTAACATTATGCTTGTTCCATCAGCTAGTTTGTACATTAAAAAAAACTTTTGAGATATTATAAAATAGAACAAGTGAAGTTTAAAAAACATGAGAAACCGACTTCATGGCTAAACTGCTGAACTGATTTCCATAAAATCTTATACCTTTAAACGAGAAAATCTTGTATATATATATATATATATATATATATATTTAGAATCTCGGAAACTGCACCAACGATTTTCACGAAATTTAGTATACAGGGGTTTTTGGGGGCGATAAATTGATCTAGCTAGGATTCATTTTAAGAAAATGATTATTTCTTTCCGAGTTCAATAATTAAACATAAACTGAATATGTGACTGCTCCTGCCATCTATTGACGATTGTGAGCAACTAACTGCAAGCATGTCCAGCAGATGGCGTTGTTCAGTTAGAATAAACCAGTAAAGATGATAATATGACTCTTAAGATTTCTTAAAAATACAAATTAACTTAAAAAAATAATCCGAGCGAAGCTCGGTTACAAACTGCTAGTGTATATTATGACATCAAGAAGTAACTTTCAGAAAAAAATATATTTTACAAATCAGTTTATGACGAAGACGATAACAAACATAAAAAAATACAACCGAATTGATAACCTCAGAAATAAATCCATAGGTAATTAAAACTACCTATGTATTTAAATATAAAATTTTATTTTATTTTCATCAATGTAAATAACAATATCTCAAAAAACAATCGAAAGAAACTGAGTTGGCTTGATGCTACATAAAAAATATGGTTTAAGACAAATTTTATGTTTACTTTGATATAACAAAGTATGTATATCCAATTTCTGATCATAATTAGGCTTATACATTTCCTAGTAATACTATTCTGATCCTGTTGAATCTATCGACTTTACGCGAGCTTTACAATTTCGTCGGCCCACTGGGTATTTCTTCTTTTTTATATATCCCTTTGGAGTCATTTCATATAAACACACAGGGCCGTGATTATGCGCATTACGACTTTTCAGAATGACTCCGTCTTTCGAAACGTGTGCATACGCGATGCATTTTGTCATGCTACTACGCGAACATATATAGCGCAAGCAGTTTGTTGTTTTGACAGCACCATGTTTTTTATACGTGTTTTCTCCAATCAGTAGTAACTTTGCTCCGCTAGTGAGAGTGATGAAATTTGCTGAAATAAGAAATTAATATTTACTGCCTGGTGATTGAATAGAGGAGGTTTACCTATTTGTGGAAAACGGTCAAGCGTCTAATGAAAAATAGGTCTGTGAGGATCATCGTTTAATATACCCTCCTGGAACCTTTATATATTGAATTGGAGGGTGATTGTGTTCCTTTGTTACATACAATATAATATCATCATCGGAAACATGTGCGTAGGCCTTGCAGTTTGTTGAACGGTAACTTTTGCAGACGTAACGGTGACCACAAAGATGACCACTGCGACCCGCCCTTGTAAGTTTGGCCTGCCTGTAGAACGTGTATTCATTCACCATAAGCAACTTCGCACCGCTGGATAGTGTTATATACTGAGCTAAAATTTAAAATAATGTATGAGAAGTTAGTAGACCTCTCCTCTTCAGATCTTCGATGACTAGGGTAATCTTCGATGCCTAGAGGGAAGCAAAAAGCACGTTATAAACACTAGGAACACAAGAATATTTACTACTCATACTCACCCCTCATAGCTAAGTTGATAGTAGCTTTCTGCGCTGGTCCCTCCAGTAAGTTCGATCTCCACTGAAAAAAAATATCTGTGTGGTGAATGAACACAGGTATTTGTTTTATGTCGCATATCTGCCACAAGTACCATTTTTATCTATCCTTTTTGTAACCCAACACTCAGATCCATACAATACGATGTCTTATGATGGTGTTGTACACTTTACCGTTATGTTTAAGGGGCAGTCTTGGATCACACTTAGTTCCTGAGACCTCTCCTGACCTGCCTTTCCATCCATTCCGGAATTATTCTATTTTTTTCGCCTCGGTCAATTTTGCCGTCGTTGTGTATCTTACCTAGTTTCCGTTTATTAGATTTTTTTCTGTACGTATTTATAAGCTATCGACTTTTGACTCTCTAGTAGCATTACCCCACAAACCTTAGAGGTTTCTTTAGTGCTATTTATAATAATTAGATTATGTATTTTTTAGGAGATAAGTTTTGACGGAATTCTGACAGAAAACCCATAGGATTTCTGTCAAAATTCCTTCAAAACTTAAGATCGGGATCGAATCGCATTCAAGAGTAGAGTAGCTGAGCAAGTTTATATGTTGAAATAAAACGAAATATATTCGCTTGTAATTTAGGTAAGTGTCAGATTATTTATTTGAACACTTTCACGTAACCTGTATGAGTTTTGACATATCGAGTAGGCAGATGGTTATGATCGCCGGAAATTTTCATAATGAAACCATCGATAGAAACGTGTGCGTACGCCTTGCATTTGTAACAACTACGGCTGGAACATACATAGCGGTAACCATTCCGACCATGATTTTTGATAAATCCTTGTTTGTAGTAAGTGGATTCACCGATAATAAGCAAGTGCGCACCATTGCGATCTAGAGTTATGAATTGAGCTGCAAGACAAAAATTGTTTTATTATTTTACATGAGAATAAAGATTCTGTAACTCTTTCTGGAGCCTAATTCTCGGCTCATCTCGGATCATTTTGCAATTTTATTTTATTGGTTCTTTTCGAAGAGAGAATGGATGATTTCTTTGTGTAATTCATCGACGACCTCAACGTAGAAGCCTCGACAGCTACGATATACGAAAAACGTAGAAAAACTGCGGGGTTGTGCAATGCCAATGTGTATTTAAGGGACATTGAAAATCTCTGTCGGCCCGAGAATTAGGCTCTTGATTTAAAGTAAGTAAATCCTATCCTCCTACCAACGAATATTATAAATGCGAAAGATACGATAATAATGAAACTCACTTCCATTGGTAAAATAGACTTTATTGTTTTTTCCACGTTACAGCGAAAACTGTCCATTGAATACCGTTAGAACTCGGTTTATCTTTATATTACGTTTATATGTGATCTTTAGTTTAAGTTTATATGTTTTGTAGGTGTCAGATGCATACGTTTTACAATTATTTATTTGAAATATTTACACTTTCACGTAACCGGTTTGAGTTTTGATATATCGAGTAGGCGGATGGTTATGATCGCCAGAAATTTTCATGATGAAACCATCGTTAGAAACGTGTGCGTACGCCTTGCATTTCTTACTATTGCGGCTGGAACATACATAGCGGTAACCATTCCGGCCATGATTTTTGATAAATCCTTGTTTGCAGTAAGTGGATTCACCGATAATAAGCACGTTTGCACCATTGGCTAGAGTTATGTATTGAGCTGCAATATAAAAATGGTTGAAATTTTTCACATGAGAATCAAGATTATATCTTTTTGTTTTGAATGAATAATCCTTTCCTACTACCTACTAATATTATAAAAGCTAAAGATACGATGGATGTTTGGATGTATGTGGTCAATCACAAACAGGACGTGCCCTAACTACAGGACCGATTTGTATGAAATATGGAACAAATATAGTTTGTAACCTGGATTAGCATACAAGCTATTTATTATCTCGAATATAACAGGAATGGCAAAAAATAGCAAGCGGGCGAAGCCGCGGGTGGCAGCTTGTATAAATTTCAAATGCATATTGTTACGGGGAAACTCTCCATTAAATATAACTAGAACTCTGTTTTACTTTATTACACGGTGAACCATTACAACTACGCAAAACGCCCTTTTCTTCTTTTTCTTAGTGATCTATCCCGTCGCTCGGTCCGACTAGAGATGTCCTATTCCCAAAACCCGCTAACAATATATGTATATTAAGATTGAAACAGCAACTGGTTTCAAATTACTTGTGCACCTTGTTATGAATACTGACTTTTTGGGTCAGTTGTATGTATTGTATATGTATGTACAACTATACGATATACTAAGGTCTTTATTTAGCGCTATATAAGTATTGTAAAATAGAAAACATACTTCTGCAAGAGAGGACAGGAAAATAAATAGACCATTATAATAGTTAAAGTATTATTATTCCAAAAGAGAACGCAAACTGATTTATTTCAGTTATACTTATCGGACGTACCATAAATTAATAGATAATTTTATAGAAAATCGTATATCTACCTAATATCATTTGCAAGCCCTTTTATAACATGATTTAAAAATTTAAGTAATCAAACCTTTATATAAATAAAACAAATATATTTTAAATTATGATTAATATAACCTATATGCAACTAACAAGTCAATTTGTTTTCTAATGATCATTTGTAAAGCAGGGTAGACAATAATGAGTTCCACACGCAGGGCAGAAAGTGGTTACTTTCTTAACGTTTTTCTGGGCGTATTTGGTGCCGAATTCTCTTACATTGATGCTATAGCAACTGTGGCATCTGCATCTTCTGCGTCGACCATTTTTCATCTTCTCTGAAGGGATCAGGGCATGCTGCTCTAAGAAGTCTAAAATAATAATCATTCGGTAATAAAGATTCTTGTATACATCATCATTACATAAATAATAGAAATAATAGGTAAATAATTATTAAATTTAAATTTATTAGTTCACAAATATTGGGACTTAAACATGAGCGCGGATAGCGAGAGAGGAGGAGTGGAAGAGCTTGGAGGAGACCTTTGCCAAAAAAGGGCAAACAGTTAGTGATAGTGTCGATGTCGTAGTGGAAAATATAATTTAGTTAAAGAAATATATCTGTAATGTAAGGCTTAAAAAAAATTAGGACGGTCGGTGTTGCAAATTTTAAAGAAGGATTATAAAAAAGGCTACTTTTATTATTGATAACAATGATTATTTTTATTGATTGAAATAGTGATCAAAACCATTAGTTTCGTAAGTTATAATAATTATAGGTATACCACTTATTTTCTACTTTGCAAATGCGAGGAAAACAAATGAATCTCTTTTAGATCAAAACTCGAAAAGACAATGCGTGGTTTATCTTTCTATTCTCAAAACGGTTCCGGAAAAAGATGTCAGGGGGAGAGTTAAAACTATTTAGGCTGGTCTCAACCAAGCTAGTATAATCCTTATACTCAGGATTTACAAAATCGTCTCCCCCTTAGCCTTCATAAAAACAAAGACTATTATAGAATTTTTTTTATAGAAAATAATTACAGAAATATTTTTATCTGCCAAATGATAGTATTACTCTGAAATTGTAAAACGAGCAATTAGTCTGATTCGGTATCTAACTTGCCAACCCTTTTACGAATGTCCATGTCACAACTTTCCAAACCACACGTCCCGTCAATATTCTCAAAAGCTGATTTTATAGTATTGTCGGATATATCCAACGTGTCAATAAAGAATTTTTTACAAACACGAACTTTATGTCCGTTTATAGTGAAATGAAATGATTGTCGTTCCATATTCTTAGGGTTCTGAAACTTAAGTGGGATGATCGTACAACATGATCTGATATACGCGTGTTGCTGGTATATGCTATTTAACTTCCAATAGCAATCAAAAAGCTCTTTGCGCTTCTCTTCGATAATACGTTCTGGGCATTGTAAGTAACATTCTTTTAAAGCCTTCTTCTCCTTCATGTTTCGTTTCTTCCAACGTCTCATTCTTTTGCAGCGTTCCTTCCTAAATGTGTTTATCGACTGAATGCTATCGCTCGATGAATCTATATTTATAGTGGTTGAAGACGACGATCTTTTATTATAGTGGATATGCAGATCTGAGACGTTAAATGGTTTGTTCTCTTCTTTTTTTGTTAAGTTTCTTTTTATACCTGTAAAGTCCAACAATTCATTGAAATATATTTTAGAGTTCATGATAATTATTGTTAATATTGGCATACTTCATTAATTCGAAATATTTTTTTCCTATTGGAGCGTATTAGACCAGTAACTAACTTCGAGTTTGCTCCAACATGAACTGCTTGTGCATATTCCCCACATAAAAAGTTTCTGGGAATATAGTTTCAAAAAATACAAATCTTATTGCAATATATTAATGTAATCTGTTATTAACGTTATTAAATTTAAAAAGGAAACTTTGGATTATGAAATATTTTATCATAAATAATAAAATCAGTTTAATACGTAATAATTTGATTGAATATTACATATTCAATAAAGATAATTTTGTATTTAAGTAAAGGTAATATTGAGTAATTAAGTAAAATTATTAATTTTCTTCTTATGCCTTCTTCTTAGGTAGCTTTCTACAAAGCCTGTGTAGTCCGTCTTTTCTCTTTCTGTAGCGGTTCTTATCACTATACCGGAAATGTCTGAAGTATTCATAAAGAAAGCTCGACAAATGCGATATTTACCTACGACCGGCGACCGTGAATGCATGCCTCAGTCGCCTCATTTTTACGAAATATAGGTTTTAGTTCTGTAATTACATGATCTGATATGCACGTTGTAGGCCTACGTTGCCGAGTTTCCAGAAATTATTGAAGAGTTCTGTCTGATCTTCACTTATCCGTTCGGAGCATGTTCTACAATTCGTACAAGCCGGTTTGATATTTCGACTGGGTACTTTTTTTTTAGTCCGTAAGCCAATATAGGCTAGGCCGCGGTTTCCTAGCATTTTTGCTACGTTTGGTTTTGCTCTCGGTATGCATTTTGACATCCAGGTTTTTTTTCCTTCTATAAGTGTTTTTATCCTCCGCAGGGGAATCACTGCCGCTTCTATTAGTTTCTTCTAAAGAATCGTCATTTTCACGTAAAAAGCCATAATGTACCGCATGCACTTTACTTAGCTCACCTGTATTACTGATGATTATCAATATCAAGTGATATAATTCGCCATGAATAGTACACGCACGTAGTGACTGCAACGACGTGGGCGCGACAGGGCTTGGTAGCCGAAGCCTTTGTGAATATCGACAGATTAGTCGGCACTCTTACCACGAAGAAGTTGAATCAAACTTTGAAATAAAATCCGTCCCTTGTATCGTATCGTACTGGATCATGGTTATGTACATTATTGCATTTCATAATAACGTCATTGGCAGAGATATGCGCGTACGCCTTACACCCTCTTCTACTAGTCGAGCACCTGTATCTAAAACCTCTTTTCTTGTTCGGTTTATGCTTGCTAAATGTGTATTTATCTATCAAAAGTAGAGTTTTACCACTTGATGACTTGATGTAATGTGCTGGAATTATTTTATTTACATTGTAAAAATGTTTGTTATCAGAGTCAGAAAAATATTCCGACATTGATGGTGGAGAGAATTAAAGTAAAATTCTCTCCTACAGTAGAGTATGTGTATAGTGGACGGTCTTATAGCTGAAAAGTCTCGTCCAGGCAACCTTTGGATGGAAAAAAGCTTAAAATAATAATCATGAATGCTCGAAGAACAACAGTGATATCCAAACAACATCATCGTCCTTTGGACCGGAACTAAGATATCTAACTCAACAGAATCATGTAAACCTTTCCGAAACATTTTACGTGCATCTATAAAACAAATCAAACTTTGTAATATATTCCTTTCGTTATTACAAATCGTACTGGATCATGGTTATGTACATTATTGCATTTCATGATAACGCCATTGGCAGAGATATGCGCGAACGCCTTACACTCTCTTCTACTAGTCGAGCACCTGTATCTACAACCTCCTTCCTTCTTCGGTCGGTGCTTGCTAAATGTGTATTTGTCTATCAAAAGTAGAGTTTTTCCGCTTGATAACTTGATGAAATGTGCTGGAATTATTTTATTTACAATGTAAAAATGTTTGTTATTAGAGTCAGAAAAATATTCCGACATTGATGACCACTAGGTACTTGCTAACGGAGAGAATTAAAGAAAAATTATCTCCTACAATAGAGTATTAAAACTGAGATAATGAGTTTTTGTAATACAAGTCGATATTATAAAAAAATCATTATCTCAGTTTTAATACTCTACTGTAGGAGCTAATTTTGCGAATTGCGATAACGACATTCAGTAAGTATAAAGATGATTTTTGAAAATTAAAACCAGAATAGAATAGAAAATCATTTATTATTTACTTATCAAATTAACAAATAGAGTAACAATTTACTTAAAGCAATCAAAAAAGCCAAAACTTAAATTGACGGTCTTATAGCTGAAAAGTCTCGTCCAGGCAAGCTTTGTATGGAGAGAAGCTTAAAATAACAATCATGAATGCTCAAATTCAGTGATATCCCAACAACATTATGGTCTTTTGAACCGGAATCGAGATAGGTACCTAACTCAACAGAATCTTGTAAACCTTTCCAAAACATTTTACGTGCATCTAAAAAAAACAATCAAAGTTTGTAATATATTCCGTTCTTTGTTACAAATCGTACCGGATCATGGTTATGTACATTATTGCATTTCATGATAACGTCATTGGCAGAGGTATGTGCGAACGCCTTACACCCTCTTCTACTAGTCGAACACCTGAATCTTAAACCTCCTTTCTTATTCGGTTTGTCCTTGTTAAAAGTGTATTCATCTATTAAAAGTTGAGTAGCACCGCTCGATAGCTTGATGTAATGTGCTGGAATTATTTTATTGACATTGTTAAAATTGTTTTTGTGCGGGTCAGAAAAATATTTCGACATTTGAAGGAGACTACTAGGCACTACAGAGAGTAGAATTTTCAAGGTGAGATATTTTTTTATATAAAATGTGTTTGCGATAACGACATCAGTAGGTATATCGATAGTTTTGGAAAACTAAAACTAGAAAAAAATATAAATTATTTATAGCTGAAAAGCGATCTCTTCCAGGCAGCTTTTGGATGAAGAGACGCCTAAAATAACAATCACGAATGGTCAAAGAACAACAGGGATATCCCAACATTATAGTCCTTTGAACCAGAACTGAGATACTTCAACAGAATCTTCGATACTTTTCCGAAGACATATTTACGTGCATCTAAAAAAACCAATCAAATTTTGAAATGTACTCCGTCCCTTGTAGTTACGTATCGTACTGGATCATGGTTATGTACATTATTGCATTTTACAATAACGTCATTGGCAGAGACATGTGCGAACGCCTTACACCCTCTTCTTTTGGAACACCTGTATATAAAATCCCCTTTTTTATTCGGTCTGTCCTTGCTAAAAGTGTATTCATCTATTAAAAGTTGAGTAGCACCGCTTGATAGCCTGATGTAATGTGCTGGAAATGTTGAATATTTATTGTAAAATTTTTCAGTATAAGTAAAATGTATTAGCACTGAAGGTAGAGGAGAAGAATTTACCAAAATGGTTGAAGAAACAATGACTAATAACAAGGACCGTATGGGAATTTCCGTGAATAACGAAACATACAAGGTAAGTTTTTTATTTAAATTAAAAAACAGTTGATACTAGTGACCTAGCCAGTGGTTGAAACTTAAACTCATTTCATTTCACTGGTACGAAAGATCTATGTCACAACAAAAGAAAAAGATTCAACTAAGATGGCCAATATCTGGAGAATTACTAATTAGATTTAAGTTTGCATAACTTGGCAACGAACAGTTTTAAAGTATAACTTTTGAAACTATCATGGTTATTAAACTATTTTTATGAAACGGGATATTTACCATGAATTTCAACAACACAACAAAACAAACAAAAAACAACGGAAAAACGGAACGGGTTTTTTTTCGGAAGTCAACTCAACAAAATTTTATCATAATAAATATCCCGTTGTTTCATAAAAATAGTTTTAAAGTAGTTGTGTGTCGTCGTGTTTCGTTTTAAAACGTTTGTGTGACCAATGCCACAGTTATTAACTTTAATTTACAAAGCGACTTCTCAAAGACAACCCCTAAAGCTCCATATAATCTCCAAAAATAGCATAGTTTACTAACCTCTTACCCGTGGTAGTGCACGGGTAAATATAATATAGAATAAACAAAGTCACGAGGTACCAGCTATTTGAACAAATTATGTGTAGATATGTACTTTACACCGCAAAAATTAAAGCTTGAGAGCTGCTACATTTTTTTTCATGTGTCAGTAGCTGCGAAATCAGTCCTAATTTTGCATGGAGGACTCGCCGATTTTTTTTAAAGCAATCAAATTTTAACATACGTTCCGTCTGATGTCTGCACATAGAGAAATGGTTTATGATTATGTACATTATTATATTTGACTACAGTGTCAGAAGCAGAGATCTGCGCAGACGCCTTACACCCTCTAGAATACCAAGAGCATCTGTATCGTTGTAAACTTTTTCCATCCTTTTTCGATAAGTGCCTGCTAAACGTGTGTTTATCTATCACGAGTAGAGTAGCACCGCTGGTTAACGTAATGTAATGTGCTGAAATTAAATAACTTACTGTGTTAATAAGTTATTTAAGCCATATAATCTTGTAAGTATTAAGTGGTTTAAATTAAAGAATAAAAGGCTAATAAATCTCATTTATAATACCATACATCTCTATTATTCTAGAGCCAATTACATTTTATAATACAACCCGTTAAAAACATTCATATAGTATCGCAATGGTTCGTGGATGCACATTATTACATTTGAATACAGCGTTAGCACCAGAAAACCGTGCATGTAACTTAGAGCCCCTTCCCACCGGTGTGTGATATCGCGCACGGAGGCCGATCAGCTCGCACGACACACCATGGGAACGGTCTCGTGCGCCGAGGTGCGCGGTAGCACAGGAGCCCTTTCTGTGTGCGTTGCCGTGCGTCGTCGTGCGCTGTGCGTGATGATCTGCAGAACCACGCACCGTAGGAAGGCAGCATTAAACGCTTAGTGATGCAGAAACGCTTAGACAAGAGATTGCTTTCATCCTGTCACATGTTAAACTGCATGAGCCAAATATCACAAGTGAGAAGTTGGGTGCGCTAAAGGATTTTCAAAGTGATTCTTGCATCGTAATGAATAAAAAATTATTGAGTTTGAGTTTGATTTCCGTTAAGGGGCCGGCGGAGGGCAAATTTTCATACAAACGTAATACCAAAATGATTACTAATTTAAGCAGATTTTCACTATATTATTGTAATAATAGTATTTTTATTGTATTTATCTAGGTTCCTGGGCAGTTTTTATTTTAAATTACTTAGTACCTTAAATGAAATTAACGCCAATCACATTTTACAATGAAAAAAAATGTGTAAAATGTGATTGGTGTTTATTTCATTTTAGGTAAGTAATTTGAAATAAAAACTGTTGAGGAACCTAGATAAATACTGTACAAATACAATTATTACAATAATATAGTGTAAATCTGTCTAAATTAGAAATCATTTTGGTACTATTCCGTTTGTATGAAAATTTTCCCTCCGCTGGCCCCTTAAGACAACGACTTGATGATACTTGAGTTTGTTGAATGACGCCAACACATATAAACAGGTTAATAACAACCCAACAGCTCGTTCGCATCGTAGTACCCAAAAGATAATAAAGGAATGCCAAAATGTAATAGAGGAGGAAACTACAAAGTACTTACTGCGTCCTAGGGACATTCACAAGAAAAATTTTCTACTACGACCTATTGTGAGCCAAATTAATTTACCCACGTAAGAGTTGGTGATACATGTGGCAGGAGTGCTCCAACCTATGTATGTTGGAACGAACGTGTTTATTCGTGAAGGATTCGCTCCATTTCATACAGATATTGAAACAGCTAATCTGCAAGATAAGGCGCTATGGTAAGTTTGATGTGGAGTCCCTTTTTACCAATGTTTGCCTAACAAAACGTAGGATTGCCTGCCGGATAAAGGAACATAAAATAAAGGCGATTATAACGTTGAGATACATAAGTCAGCCATTGCAGAATATTTTCTGGAATCCGAATCAAACCATTAGATCGAGCACCACCATCCACATGATTGGTGATTTACTAAACTAGATTGGTTCAGGAGGCACATGCATATGATAGGTGATTTACTAACTTAGATTGGTTCAAGAGGCAATACAAATCACAGAACATAGGAACTTCAACTGTGAAGATGGTTTGCAATTATCTGGAGTGTACCCGGCATTAGATAGCAGGTAAGGCACAAAACCAACCAAGGTTCACGAAACCAGTTATTGTGATTTGACGATGTGGAGTAATGAAGGTACTGAGAGTTTGAAATTGTTGTTTTCCAACGCATTGCATGCCAGTATTATTTTTATGTAAGAGTTTGAATGCAATGATATAGATCAGGGGTTACTAAAATAAGAGGCGCCCTGCGTGGGCGTGAAGACTCGTCAAGGGGAGCACGGGTCAACAATGGGCCAACCAAACGGCCCGTAGTATTATAAAAGTTCGCGTTAAGAACCGAAAGTTTTTCATAATCTTTATAATGTCAGCAGAGAAACCCGTATCTTCTTATTTAAACAAGTGATCAAATTTTAATATACAGTCCTGTGGATGTTTTTACGTAACGTATTGGCTCGTGATTATGTATATTGTTACATTGTAGTATAGCGCCCGATCCAGAGACCTTTGCGACCGCCTTGCACCCTCGAATACTACTGGAGCACCTGTATCGAAAGCCTTTCTTGTTCGGTATGTGCTTGCTAAACGTGTATCCGTCTATAAGCAGTAGTGTAACACCGCTTACGAGCTTGATGAAATGTGCTGAAAATATGGAATATGTAGGGTAAACATACTTTTTTATTATCATCAACGCAACTGTAAAAGTATCAAGGCATAACGAATGGTAAAAACAATCATGATTCATACATGTTGGTAATGGCGTGGATAAATCTGATCTCATAATGTTGGTGTTACGATTTAGATTTAGAATATGCCATATTTTAAACACGAATTCTACATTGGCATAACTTTATTGACTTTATTTAATTTAACAATCAATTCCTATATAGTAATACTATGATGTAGATAGAATGTCTAGTAATGCGCCCTATTCTATGCGTTAATACTAACACAGTACTCGCAATAGTACTTAGTACAGCTCTTTGTGAAGAGCTCGTCCGGGGAAGTACTACCACCATGCTTATTTCTGCCCTCAACCAGCGTTGCTGTGTTTCGGTTAGGAAGACAAGTGAGTCTTAACATCTGTGTGCCTCAAGTTGATGGACGCAGTTGCCCTGCGCCCATCAACTTGAGATGGGTCATAATTGTGCTAGTCCCGTCAGCAATTGTATAAATAAAAGTAATGCCGTTATCCCCGAATTTGCTCAGTGTTTCTAGGAATCAAATCTTAATATACAGTCCACTGGCTGTCTTCATAAAGCGCACTGGCTCGTGGTTATGAACATTATTACATTTTAATATAGTATCCGACTCTGAGACCACTGCGGCTGCCTTACACCCTTTACCAACACTGGAACACTTGTATCGAAAGCCTGTCTTAGTCGGCAAGTGCTTGCTAAACGTGTATCCGTCCATAATGAGTAGAGTGACACCGCGTGCGAGCTTGATATAATGTGCTGAAATTATGGAATATGTCGGTGAGAATCATTAATGGAACATCTCAAAATGATACTGTTCTGAGTAATTGAGGTTTAAAGTTTTTGAAAATGTTTAAATGACAGTTTACTTTATACAGGGTGTCCCGTAAATAATGGATCAAACGTAACGGGTAGGTAGCTTACCTCATTTCCAACAACTAATTTGAACAGTAAAAAAAAACCGATAAGGTAACCAAGATATTTTTTTTTTTCGTTTTTTACTATTTTTATTTTTTGACTTTGCATTCACGTAGAGGGACGTCAGTTTGAACATTTACTGTAAAAACAAAATAAACGATTTATTTGTATTTTTTTTTTAATTAACCTCCTAATTCTTTTCATACGCTGAGCTACCTAAACATTTTTAAGAAAATAGTTATATTGTGCACACTTTTTCAAATTTTATTTTATTTCGTAATTTGGCACCTCTGTCAGATTCATAGCAATATCTTTGTAACCGCAAGGACTAGTCGTAAGTTTTATACCAATTTGCAAACCTTAGTGATCTTACAAGTTTTTAAAATAATGGTACACTTTATTGTCATACATTTTTTTTACAGGAGAATTTTTCCAATTCTGGTCTTTTCATCGTAAAAACAAAACTTTTCAATTCAAGATTTTTTTTCTAAGGCAAATAAATAGTTATTTAAAAAAACGGTATCTTATAACATTAGTAAACTATTCAGAAATGTTTGACAAAAATCACACCTAAATATTATACCATTTGCAGCATCAGCATCAAAAACACTGAATGGTACAGAAAATAGTAAAAATCTAAAAAAAAAATATCTTGGTTACCTTATCGGTTTTTTTTTTACTGTTCAAATTAGTTGTTGGAAATGAGGTAAGCTACCTACCCGTTACGTTTGATCCATTATTTACGGGACACCCTGTATAGAGATCAATAAGTGTAATTTTTTTTTATTGAATAATATTCAGATCATAGAAATTAACTGCGATTTAGGTTTCATTTCTAGTTTTTGTATTATCCGTAATTTTGTGAAATGTTCTATTAATGAATTGAAAATCTACTAAGAAACTAAAAATTAATTGGAAATTTAGGAATGAGCCAGTAATGAAAAACAAAAAAACTACCAAACAAGAAATCTTAACGGTTTATTTATTAACTAGAAAATGAAAAGAGATCAGAGTTTAATTCTTAAAAACAATAAAATACTTAAAATTAACCACATACTCATCAGGTTCAATGTGATTGTCTTCGGCCTCCAAACTTGAGTAGTAGTCGCGGTATATCTTTTTTCTATAAGCTTGATATTTTTGGTCGCTGGTGGTACTTATTTTGTAGATATAGTTCTACATTTGCAGCACCTCTACCTCTAGTTTTGTTGCGGTCATTTAAGCATTTCATTGTTACACTCGGATCATAGGTGTCGTTATAAAAAACCAAGTATGGAGAAGACGCCTGCATGAATATTTTTTTGATGTCGTTCCATAGGTACTACACGATCGCCGTCATTATTAAGTTTTTACCAAAATTTGTTACTAGATCTTTTAAATCTAGAATTTCACTAAAGTCTAGTTCATGTACTTCGTATGGAGTTCCAGTCTTCTTGGCGCATTGTATCACTGATTTCCATTGTGGTGGCACGAAAATGGATCAATTTCTTAGTATTCTTGTCTTCTTCCATTCAATTGTGCTGTGCATCCTATCTCCTTCGTTTTGAGTGTGTCCAAAAACTTAAGTATTTGTGTGTTATTGACCTAACACCCAAAACTATGATAGCTTTATGGTAGAGGCATAGTAAATATTTATTTTTATTCTGTGCTGAACAATTGTCAGTGTAGATAGAATACAACATGTTTTCCAACACAGTTGTCTTTCAGAAATGTATAAATGCACGTCACAACTTCATCACAACCTTTTCCCCATAGTGACTCATTCCATACGTATCAATGGGCAGATTTTGATACAATGTTGAATACGGTGCAGTTGTATACATTTAAATCTTCGTTTATAGAAAAAGAGATAGAAAAATCGTTTCCGCATGGTGTCTGCAGAACAGCCAGCATGTCATGACAACAAATTATCATGTCATTATCATTTTTGCATGTTTCTACAGTCAGCTTTCTTTTCCAATCTGCAGAAATCCTTTTCTTTTATTATAACGCTTTTATTAGTTTCACCTGTATGTATGTATGTATGTATGTATGTATGTAACCGACCCCTTTGAGCTCGATTCTGTCCTACTTTGAACGATCAGATTCGATTCAAACTTTGCACACCTGTCAAAGGTCGATGACAATGCAATAATATGAAAAAAAAAATAAAAAAAAATGAAAAGAAATAAAAAAAATAAAAAAAAAACCTGCTTTGAACGATCAGATTTGATTCAAACTTTGCACACCTGTCAAAGGTCAATGACAATGCAATAATATGAAAAAAAAATAAAAAAAAATGAAAAGAAAAAAAAAAAAAAAAAAAACCTACTTTGAACGATCAGATTTGATTCAAACTTTGCACACCTGTCAAAGGTCGATGACAATGCAATAATATGAAAAAAAAATAAAAAAAATGAAAAGAAATAAAAAAAATAAAAAAAAAAACCTACTTTGAACAATCAGATTTGATTCAAACTTTGCACACCTGTCAAAGGTCGATGACAATGCAATAATATGAAAAAAAAAAAATGAAAAGAAAAAAAAAAAACCTACTTTGAACGATCAGATTTGATTCAAACTTTGCACACCTGTCAAAGGTCGATGACAATGCAATAATATGAAAAAAAAATATGAAAAAAAAATACTAAAAAGTAAAAAATAAGTTATAGTTTAAAAAACTAAAAAAAACGCTTTTATAACTAATTGAACTAAAAAGTTAAAAATAAAACTGTAATAATCAATTGAAAATTTATATTATTGTACAAAAAGCGTGGGGGCTTGATTTTGATTGTTGTAAATATTTTATCAATAGTTTATTTTATTATATCTGAAGTTATTATAAAAAGCACCCCACGCTTTTTGTACAATAATATAAATTTTCAATTTATTATTACAGTTTTATTTTTAACTTTTTAGTTCAATTAGTTATAAAAGCGTTTTTTTTAGTTTTTTAAACTATAACTTATATGTCTGTCAAAAGGGTCAGCTGTATGTAATTTATCATCGCCAACAGCATTTTGATACGACAAACCAAGTGAACACTGATCCTTTTTGGGCTTGTAAAACGCAATGTTAAACTCGTTTTGAATAATGTGTTCATAAGTTCCTTGCTTGAGAATAGGCTTACTATTCTGACGACACCATTCCTTGTACTGCCTACATCATATTGAAGTTTAAGTCACCATCAAGATATTCTTTTGTAGAACTTGCCCGACAGTAATGAGACCCTTTTCTTGGATAAGAATTTATATGTTCCCGGGCACCATCTTTGTCAGTCTAGAAGGGTATAACATTTTGATGCATCAACAATGAACAATGAACAATATTTTAGGAACAAAAAGTAATTAATAACAAGCAAAAATATCACAAAAATGTTGCCCAATAACAATAATTAACTATCCTTTTCACCCATAAATGAGGAAAAAAATCTAAACATAATAAAACATTAACATACAAGTTCAAAAATAAATAATAAACAAATACGAACAACACGTAACAACAATTTGTATTTAATCAAACATACATTTCTTGGAATGTGTTAAATAAAATAACTTTGGAAAACTCGTCCTAGTTTCAGACATAAAATTTGAATTAATATGAATTAACTATTGGTGGACATCGCCAGCTATGGATCAACCAAACAACTGGTGATATTTTAGTGATCTACTAGCGGCCGCCCGCGGCTTTGCTCGTCCCGTTACCCTTACTTTTTCGGATAAAAAGTATCCTATGTCTATCTCCTGGTTCCAAGCTACCTCCCCACTAATTTTTAGCCAAATCAATTTAGCCTAAATTATTCTAGAGTTATAACATAAATGGTTACACTATTTATACAACATTATTTTATACAGGGTGGAATTTTGTAATGCCACCTGGAGGGAAAGTACTCTTATTACTGCAGATAGAAAATTTTACTCAAAGGAAACATTCCTTTATTTTTGAATAGAAAGCAAACTGCATTCAAAGATTTTCGAAAATACTCTTCTCCCACACCCGGGAATCGAACCGGCTAAAATCTGAAAAAATTATACCTAGTACTTTTATTGCATCGATCGTTAGGGTCAATCATAAGGATGAAATTTCTCCAACAAACATGATAAATTAAATGAAAGAAAAACCAGAAATCTTAAATTAATTTAATTATTTACAAAAAATGGTAAACTAACTAATTAATTGCTCGAAATGGGCGATGCTGCGCGGGAAAACATATATAGCATAAACAAAATCACGAGGTACCAACTATTTGAACAAATTATGTGTACTCTACATCGCAAAAATTATAGCTTGAGAGCTGCTAGAGAAATTATCAAGAATATTTTTTTCATGTGTCGCTGCGAAATCGGTCGTAACTTTGCATGGAAGCCTGAAGCAATCAAATTTTAACATACGATCCGTCTGATGTCTGCACATAGACAAATGGTTTATGATTATGTATATTATTATATTTGACTACAGTGTCAGAAGCAGAGATCTGCGCAGACGCCCTACACCCTGTAGAATAGCAAGAGCATCTGTATCGTTGTAAACCTTTTCCTTCCTTGTTCGATAAGTGCTTGCTAAAAGTGTGTTTATCTATCACGAGTAGAGTAGCACCGCGGCTTAACGTAATGTAATGTGCTGAAATTAAATAACTTACTGTGTTAATAAGTCATTTAAGCCGTATAATCCTGTAAGTATAGTGATTTAGAAAAAAAAAATAAAAGACTAATAAATCTCATTTATGATACCATATGATATCTCTATTATTCTAGAGCCAATAACATTTTATAATACAACCTATTAAAAACATTAATATAGCAGCGCAATGGTTCGTGGATATGCACATTATTACATTTGAATACAGCGTTAGCACCAGAAAACTGTGCATACAACTTCAACTCAGGAAGTCATCCGCATTAGATAGCAAGTAAAAAATAAAACCAACCAGGGTTCACGAAACCAGTTATTCTGATTTGATGATGTGAATGTGATTTGAATGCAATTATATAGATCAGGGGTTACTCAACTAAGAGGCGCGCCCCTTATTTGCGTTCACCACACAAGTATTTGTTCTCGGTGGGGATCGAACCCACCTACGGCGCAGAAGGCATAGTCCAGTCATTATAGTAAGTTCACCTCGGAATTCGAGATACCCAGCTGTAAGTCTGTAAATATTTGTATATTGACACCCTAAAAGTTGTCTCAAAACCTACATATATGGTAGATATCTCACACATACATTGTAAATATCTCATTTCCGACACAAAGAAAAGTCTCATTTTCGTTAGATTTTTTCTTGTCTATATCTTTTGACACAAAAGAAGCTTCTTTTCTTTGGATGTGGTCTTCGTATTCCTTCTTTAGTGCATCATCTGGATTTGCCGTACGGTGGTATCGGTTGCAAATGCAGCATTGATCTTTTTTTGGATTGAAAAATGATTAATTGTATTCCGTTCCAAATATTTTTTTGTAAACATTGAACAGCACTGGAGTTTTGTTGTCATTTTTCATTTTCTCCGTGTATAGTTCGTACATTTTGCAGATGCTTAATTTTTCGCTCAGGTATTGCCGCGTCGTGTCTTTGCGACAATAATGAGAATCCTTCTTTGGTAAACTTTCGATGTGGTCTTTCACCTCTTTGACTCTTTCCTCTGAGGTCTTGTTTGGAGGTATGCCTTTGCCACGATTGTCATTACCTTCAAATGATCCAACTTCACTGATGTTTTTGACTGCAGTTTCAATTGGCCCATTTGAAATTGCCAGAGTTGTAGTGAAAAAGTTTTTGCAGACTTGTACAATCTCATTATTCTTGAAAAACCTATACACTCTACTTGAAGATCGTTGTTTCTCCACAGGTAAGTTTTTCAGTATCCTAACAACTGGTTTTATTAAGATACGTTTGAGTAAGTACTCTTTTTGCATACGAAAGTCAGCAATAGCCCAGTAATCTTTGCACATTTGCAAACGTTGAGTTTCAGAAAAAAGTTCTGTGCATTTATTACGACAACTTATACTACATTTTGGAGTCTTTGGTAACTTGGCTGCGTGATGTTTTCCTTTATTATCTTTGTATGGTAAGCAACTGCGTTTTTTTTCTTGTTCAATCACTCTCTTCCACTTTGATTTGTCATTCTTTTTCCATCTAATATTTTTTATATTGTGTGAATGATCTCTCTCCTCTTGACTATTTTCAGCAATAGATTCACATTCAGTAGATTCATTAACAATGACTGTACGCTCATTTGGTACTCTGTTTCCTATTATTTCACTCGAACTGTCTTCTCCTTCATTGGATTTGTAACCTCTCGGATTTTCAATAGTTGCGTGTGTTATAATGCCTATACCTGATTCATTTTCAGATTCGCTGGAAGAATTTATTGCGGGTTGGATAACAGATTTCTTCTTTTTCTTATCTTTTGTCTTTTTAGTTTTATTTTTTATGGGTAACTTTTGATCATTATTTGAACTAGTAGATCTCCACTTTCGCTTCCTCCTTATTTCTTCATCAGACTCTGGAATTTACGAAGATTCGGAATCAAGAAATGGTTCTTCTGACATTGGTAATATACTAGCGCCTGATATGGGAGAGCCTCTGAATAGCCGGGTACCCACCTAGTGCACAGGCTCGCGCGGCAGCTTCGGTGTCCAAATCGTGAGCGATGGCTCCCGAGGCAGCCTCAGTAGTTTTGTTCAATTTACACGAGGCCGCCTCGCGAGGCAGGCTAAGCCATCATAAGTCCGCGAGTATTCGAAATGGACAGTCGTGTATCTTCAGCTGCAGCTATTTGAAGTAGCTTCGCGCGCGAGCCAAAACATAACCGTGCCCACCTAACACACAGCGCTCACTGAGGCACCTTTGAGCGCGTCAAGTTTACCGACAACAGATGGCTCGGGGCCGAGCCGTGCTCAGCCGAGCAAACGCGCACCCGAGGCACGTCCACACCAGCGAGGCATTTGGCTCGCGAGGCTGCCGCGCGAGCCTGAGCGCTAGGTGGGTACCCGGCTATTGGTGACGTATTGTCACTAAAATTTCCACCGTCGTAAAACTTGCTTAGTGAAATCGGAGTAGTCGCATGATTGATCGGCAATGGTGACATTGGTGCTATAATTTCTTGATGATGTTCAACTGAGGCTGGTGTAGATGTATAAGAATGAAATGAGAAATCTCCTAATTGTACCAATTTCACGAGGCCGATCACCTTTTCCATCAATGCAATCGATAGCGATATCTTTTCCGAAACACATAGCATCGACTATTAGTGTATTATTATTATTAGGAATGCTACAGTCAGTTTCTTTTGATACTTTAACACGTTCACTTTCATCAAGTAGGTATTTGGTCTGTTTTGTGCGAGTTTCCTCATTTACCTGCAAAACCAAAATGTTTTTTTTTAATAAACCTTTTTAGAAAAAAGTGTGATTTAGTAGTTTATTTCAACCAACGTAATTTTGTGAAATGTTCCATTAATGAAGTGAAAATTTACTGAAAAAACTAAAAATTAATTGGAATATTTAGGAATGAGCCAGTAATTAAAAACAAGAAAACTACCAAATGAGAAACCTTAACGGTTTATTTAATAACTAGAAAATGAAAAAAGATCAGAGTTTAATTTTTAGAACAATAAAATACTTCAAATTAACTACTATACTCATCAGGTTCAATGTGATTGTCTTCGGCCTCCAAACTTGAGTAGTAGCGTATATTCTCGGAATCACATTTGAGTTGCATAAAGAGAGTAAATCTTTTTTCTTTAAGCTTGATATTTTTGGTCGCTGGTGGTACTTATTTTGAAGATGTAGTTCTACATTTTTTAAGTTATTATTATTATTATGAGCCTACTATGTCCCACTGCTGGGCAAAGGCCTCCCCTAATCCCTAATTTAATTTATTAAGTTATTATTTTTTAAGTCATTATTTAGTTTAAGTCACCATCAAGATATTCTTTTGTAGAACTTGCCCGACAGTAATGAGACCCTTTTCTTGGATAAGAATTTATATGTTCCCGGGCACAATCTTTGACAGTCCGTGCTAGACGTCTACCGGTATTACCATGATGTCCTCTACGGTCTTCAGTAATTACGCCCGACTCACCTGTTCTTTTTTTGTTAACTGTTGATAAAAATGAATGGCCTATGTCTAAAGTTGCTGAGAAAAACCGTTTGCAAACTCTTATTTCTGCTGAATTTATTGTAAAATTGTATGACACGTTTAGGGATCTCTTGTTATTTTCTTTGTGTAATGAGTATTTTGGCTTTACAATTCCCATGCAACTGCCAACAAAGTACCGCTGCCTTTCGAGATCACCAATTTCCCAGAAATCATTGAAAATTTGTAATCTTTGTTCTTCATTAATTTTTTCATTACACTTCAATCGACAATCAGCTGTACATGGAGTTTTTAGTTTTTTAGCAGGTATTGTGCGTCCTGTAAGCGTTTGGTAAGACTTCCCCGTGTTCTTCAAACATTTTTTCAAATTTTTTTGCCATTTTTCTGGCTGTCTCTTCCTCTTTCTTGATCTTTTAGTATTGGTAGGTACATCTTCACTATCCGTTGAATCGGAATAATGTGGGCCTACGTTTTTTTCCAAGTTGATATATTTTTTAGCTTCTATCTCTGGTTGATCTAATTCATCACCTATAAAAAGTAAAAAAGTATTAAAACTGACTTAAAGAGACTTACCTGTAATATAGTATAGAGACTTGCATGTAAATAATCTGGTTTTCATAGTATTATTGTATAATAATATAACGGGTGTCTCAATAAGAGTGCACTTTTTAAAATTGGTATACTTTTTTTTACATGCAAGTGGCAACTCTGAAATTTGACAGCTGTCACCACTGTTTATACCGATTATTAGGACACCACTGTTTATACAGACAGAGCACAAACATTTGCGTTCACCACACAAATATTCGTTCCCAGTGGGGATCGAACCCACGATCTACGGCGCAGAAGGTAGAGCTACTACCAACTGAGCTAAGAGGTCATCCCATACGTGTGGGGTATCTATGAATAGGTCTTCAAAAATGATGTAGAGGTTTCTTATATAGTTTTTTTCTAAACTGAATAGTTTGCGCGAGAGACACTTCCAAAGTGGTAAAATGTAATAAAATAAGCGAATAAAATAACTTCTAAAATAAGCGAATGATAAAACTAAAAAAATGTATGATGTACATTACTATGCAAACCTTCCAGCAATATTTGGTTTGAAAGAGATCTAGTTAATTGTTTTTTTTATACGTCATAAATCGTAAGCCGCAATTTACATTTCAACGAACTATAAGAACTTTTATATTATGTTACTTGTTGCTACAAACTTCAAAAACAAACCAATTACGAGAAAGGTACCTAGTACCTACCTAATTACTGAATTACTTACACGAGGAGATGATACTACAAAACGGTCGAAAATATTACAATCTCAAATGTAGAGTCTCACAGACCAAGACATTTCCTCTTTCATGTATTGGTCCTTCATAACAAATATCTCAAATTGACCGGTCTTAAATACCCTCTCTATAAAGGATTTACTATACGCCTGGTAGCTTTACACGAGAAATCTATCCTACACAAAAATATTTTTTCTTTTCGGACCAGAAGCAGTTCCCGAGATTAGCGCATTCAACCAAAAAAACAATAAAACTCTTCAGCTTTATAATATTAGTATAGATTTAAGTAATAAATACTCAATTTTATCTGAAGTTTAACAGATCATGGGTTCAGAGACGGAACAGATGTCACACCACACCTAAAGTTGAGCGATTACAGCTGTTTATAAAAAAAATATGAAAGAGACGGGTTGGGTTTAAAAGGAATATATTATACTTATATACCAAGTAATAAGTAGTAACAAATAATACTACAGTTTGTGTATTAAGTTAAATGTCATTATATTCAATTGATAAAGGGTAAAACATCTTGATGCATCAACAGTGAACAATATTTTAGGAACAAAAAGTAATTAATAACAAGTAAAAATATCACAAAAATGTTGTCCAATATAACAATAATTAACTATGCTTTTTACCCATAAATGAGCAAATAAATCTAAATATAATATAACACTAACATACAAGTTTTAAAATAAATAATAAACAAATATGAACAACACGTAACAATAATTTGCATTTAAACAAACATACATTTCTTGGAACGTGTTAAATAAAATAACTTTGGAAAACTCGTCCTAATTTCAAGCATAAAATTAGAGTTATTATGAATTAACTATTGGTGGACATCGCCAGCTATGGATCAACCAAACAACTGATGATATTTTAGTGATCTACTAGCGGCCGCCCGCGGCATTGCTGGTCCCGTTACCCTTACTTTTTCGGATAAAAACTATCCTATGAAAAGTCTCCTGGTTCTAAACTACCTCCCCACCAATTTTTAGCCAAATAAATTTAGCCTAAATTATTCTTGAGATATAATATAAATGGTTACACTATTTATACAACTTTCTTTTATATAATATGTATATATGTAGATGTTGTACTTATTTCTAAAAGAATGTTACAATAATAAACCTCAATTACTTACCTATAACTTTAAAGCTTTGTTAAGCTTTGTGTACATCTCAGCGTTCTGCGATGGCGACCAGTGAAAATAAATGTATTCAAACAGTTTGACAGGCCTCTCATTTCAGTTTTTAACTCTAAAGGTCTGCGTACATCTAAGCGATGGCGATCAGTGAAATGCTGTGAAATATCGCTGTCATACTTGACAACGTTTCACTGATCGCCACCGCAGATCGCTTAGATCTACTCAAAGCTTAAGTAAGTACAACAGTGTCAAAAAGTCTTATCGCAATAAAATCATAAGGAACACTTTGAATCGCCTTAAAATAAGTTGAAACTAATGCAGTTTTACGCATAAATCGAAACGCGTTTATTAGCAGCTCGAAACCTTAAATATTAACAAAATTCCACAATTTTAATCCTAGACATTGTTCTTATTCAGCAAGTACTTCTTTTTGCATGCCATTATTTTCCCCTCAAATGAGTACAATTACGCCTAGTCATACGCTACTAAATAAAACCATTAAAATCACTACTAGTACCTACCATTTGGTAGCATGCTTAGTATATTTATTATTGTAATACTTGTAGTACCGGTGTACTTTAGTCACTTTAGTGCAATGAACTCCTTCATCATAGTAAAATAGCACGCTTGGTTTTAATACAAAGCCCTAGTTAATTTATGTCTTTCATTTGACTAACATACATATATTTGACTAGAATGCATTTATTTGACTAGAATACATATATTTGACTAGAATACATAATATATTTTACTAAAATTTGCTTCTTGACTAGAATAAAAATGTTTTACAGTGCTTAATTATCTTAAGGTGCGAGAATATTATATCTACGTGTACTCAACCCTAACATTTAATACAATTTATTGAGATCATGTTTAGCAAGACATATAACATAATTAAATAAAATAAATAATAAATATTATAGACAATCCACACAACACTATCTAGCCCCAAACTAAGCAGAGCTTGTACTATGGAAACCAGATAGCTGATATAATACATATATACATTTTTTTTTTGTAAATACATACTTAGAATACAATATAACACCCAGACAGAGAACAAACATCTGTGTTCACCACACAAATATTTGTTCTCGGTGGGGATCGAACCCACGACCTACGGCTCAGAAGGCAGAGATACTACCAACTGAGCTGAGAGGCCAGTCGAATTATTTCAATACCTATAAGCTCAGGAATTAAATTGTCTTGGAATGGTATACAATAACGTACGTAGATATTATTGCATAATAAGAAGTAATATTTGATTATTATAGATAGAAAAAACTACCTAATTACTAATAACAAAAATAATAGTATTTTTGAAAATAAACTAACTTTTTGGTAGTAAAACTTGCTTAGATTAAAATTATGTTTTTGCTGAACCTTTGCAATGATATTCTTTGAAAGTTTGTTTTTGCAATTTTTCCTAAATTCACTGATTTTAAATCTTCAAAACTAATCATGCGCGAGCGAGCAGTTGTGTGACAGTTGTCAGCTCCTTAAGTGCACGACACGAGTTACCACAGTAGAGATCAACCAATCTTAAACTGCACGTCCCACTACTCCAGTCAGTCAAAGTAAATTGTTCTTTAGCACTTACATTACAAGGATCATTTTTAACTACTTTGCTGTGAGTCAACGTCAAGAAAACGTGGTGGAGGGGCGTGCATTTTTAGACTGGTTTATCTACACATTAATAAGCTTCTTCAAGCTTTCGTTACATCATATCTTGACACCATTCGCTACGTCAGGCGTAAGATTCTTAAATCATTTTCTTTGCTGGTATGATAAACGCACTGTGCGTGTGTTCCATATTACTCCTCACGATGGTCATATCATCAGCTAAATGCAAGTACGCCTTGCATTTGTGCCAGCGGTTCTTGGTGCAGCCCCAACGGAAGCCATGCCGACTCCTGCTTTGCTTGTAGTATGTAAAGTTGTCGTATATCAGCCGCTCCTTTCCTCGTGTGGTCATAAATATGTTTACTGAAATATGGATCTGTTAGTGGTATACCTAACTGGACTAAATGCTGCTACGTGATTATAGTTACATAGGTGAGAATATAGTTTATGTTTGAGATGAAAAGAAAATTATGTCAAAACCTGGTGGATACAAAACTAAGCAACGCTTGTACTACAATGAGAGCCTGATAAATAATTTCCATTTATTTCAATTTATTAGAATCAATCGCTTAACATTACAGAATAATATCCAATGCGCTAAACTACGTACCTGCTATAAAATAATAAAAAGGTAAAATGGAAATCAAAGGGAGCTAAAATTAAAATAATAAATATATATTGTGGAGGAAGTCTGAAAGTGGCACTTTCAGACTTCCTGAAGATGAGGAGCAATAGGTTGGCATGGTATGGGCATGTCATGCGGAGGGATGAAGGTCATATTACGAGGAAAGTATTGGATATGTACGTGGATGGTGGTTATAAAAGACCAAAAAAAAGATGGATGGGACTATGTCAAGGATGACATGAGCAAGAAAGGAGTGAGCACTGAGATGATGAATGATAGAGGTGAGCGGAAAACCTATTAAGCCGACCCCACTAACGGTGGGATAAGGGTAGGAAGATGATGATTGCACAATCTAGCCCCAATAACTTATATAGGAGCATTATGAGTATACCCGTTAGAATACAATATAACACCCAGACAGAGATCAAACATCACGTTCACCACACAAATACTTATTCTCTGATAAATAAAATTTGAATAGCACTCAGCCATAGAACTTCTAAGTTCATCACAAAAAAAAATCCTAGATGGGCATCGAACCCGTATTTGATTAATTTGATTAAACAGGTGAGAATTGACGTTGCTATATGAAAATCACAATTTTATTATTTATTTTTATGCCATGAGATTCTGGTAGACCTATAGTAACTTACATGAGAGTGAGGTCGCTAAATAAACACACGCACCTCTTAGTGTTTGCGAGCGATCGTGCCGGGGAGTAGGGACGCATAGTTGCCTGTTCTTCTAGGCTTGGTCGCGTGGAACTGGCACCTAGACTCACCTAGCTTTAAGACGTTTCAAAGTGATTCTTGGAATTCAACTGAATAAAGACTTACTAAAGACTATTTAGATATTTTTTTTTGATAGCGTGAAGTCCGGAGTGGTGGGGAACTATGCTTTTGTCTAGTGACCAAAGTAAAAATTACTAACGCACATTATTTATTACCATAATATGAGTGACAGAAGGGAGCAACAAAAATCATGTACGCCGGCTAATAACATTTTATTTTGAGGAGAAGATAAGTCATTGTCGATAAAAAATGATGAACGTCCCATATACGTTCAGTGATTTTATACTGAGTGTCTTCAGAAATGTTGCAATGCGAGATGTACGAGCGTGAAGTTGTTTGACAGTTTTGGAGTGTGTAAATGCAAAAAAAAACAAAAGTTTATAAGTTATTTTTATTCAAAAAACATAACTTAATTTATAAACAGCATAACAGCCATCTATCATATAGCCATCTGGAAAATATAAATAAAACATTACAAAATACTGGAGCTTATAATTTAGTTTTTCTACAATCTAGACGAGTGTGTCGCTTGAAACACATTGAACACATGTATATGATATGCTCCGTGCAGAGTAATTGTTTGCACGAAATGCACGCTTTTTTTGACCTTCTATTTTTACGTCTAGGACATATTGAACAGAATCCGCTTGGCTTACGCACTGTAAAACAAACTATTTTTGAGTAATCTCCACAAAGTTAACCAAAATTCAAATAAAACATATGCCAATAAATGTACACTGCACCCAATGCTGTGTACGAGCTAAATTTTTTTCCGTTGCAGTAAGTTAGTAAAAATTCTGCTCAATTTTTTTATGACGTAAAAAACAAGCTCTTTCTAAGATAAAAAAAATCTGTTCTGCTGATCATTATATTTATAACTATCCACTGAGAGAGACGTCGCAATTTGAAAGACGCCAAAGAACAGCCTCGATGATGCAACATTAACTAAGCCACATTAAATCACATAGTAAAATATATTATACTAATACAATTATACTTAATATTACTTTACTTACAAAAACATTTACAGCCATACTTATAAACGCAATTTAAATTAAATAATTGCTTAAAGTTAGCACTGTCATAGCCAGTGGTAAGAGTTGGCATAGTTTAAGCACTGTTTATCTTTTGACATATAAGTAAGGTCATTCATTTAAAGTTATTATAAAAACTTGTACCTGACACAGTTTTTTTGCACACGTCATTGTGATATTATTATGTCACAATGACAAACAAAAAAACAACACCTACAACACATAAAACAAGTACCTACGTGTTTTCTTCATCGAGTTCGCATGCTGGGTTTTCTGGCGAAGTGTGGGAACCTATATTAACCTATATTTAAGTTCTAAAATGTCTTCAAGCAAATAAATTATTTAATTTAATTTCACAATGTTTATTGCATTTGTATCTTATTATCTGTGTATTAAGACTACATGTGTTTCTTTTGGAATATAAGATCCTGCATGAATAAATTAATTACTATTATTTGATGTAGATTTAAAACGAATTCTAGTGGTAAGTGTAACTAATAATAGGAAGGTATAGTAACTAACTTTGTCTATAAGCTTATTCACAGTTTTACTCGATCAGTTTGAACAATTGGTTTCGCCTAAGTCTCTCTGTATGGAGTAAAAAATGTTCCGAGTAAAATTTAGAATAGGGGTATTAATATAACTTTGGGGGAGTATGGTTGTGCACACAATTACTCCGAATTGTACAACTATAGTCTAGAGACAGTTGAACGAACGCTTTGCAAGAGTTTTTTTTGCAACACCACCGCTCACCTTTTGTGTTCGTACTTTTCTTGTAAAACAGAAACCCGTGGAGCAGCAGGGATTGTTTTCCATTTGGTAACTCGATGATTTTCATTTCTTCGTCTGTAATGTACATACAGTCTGTTAATTACTCACTTCCAACAGCGCATTTCACGCTACGAACTCAATTTAAATTAAAGCTTAATTTTATGTGTGCCTACTTATTTGTCTATAAATTAGAGCGAAAAGTCCAAACACTCACTTAATAATGACATACTTCTTCAAATAATAATTTTATTTTTCAATTTGGTTTTTTTTAACCCACCAGGGCTTAGAACTAAGCTAGACGGTGCATCTGAATAGGTAGGTACTTGAATGTTGCATCATAAATGAATAAACATCATAAACTTCTAAAAACTTTTAAAGAAACATCGGCTTGAAGAGAAGGATTAATTCGGGATGACCTAGACTCGAACGTATCTCCCGCATTTTCCCGCTTGTACATATTCCGTTCGAGAATGACGGTGTCCACAACTACTTCTAATGATTCGAGAATAATCGTGCGTGGTCACCACAAAACAATTACAGTAACTTTTGGTGCAACACCACCGCACTCCTTTAGAACTCTTCGATTTCTGGTAGAAGGGAAATTCGTTGAGCAGAAGAATCTGTTTACCATCTATCAAGCTGATTACGCTTAGACCTAGAAGAAATGCCATGAAGATTAGATCAGCATTTCATAATTCAAGTCTACGAACAAAACAAACAAACAAGCATACGAAAAAATATTTTAAGCAAGTATAATGAGTAAATAACAAACTGTTTAAACTAAAAACGTGAATAAATTTGTATTTTTCACAGCCATAAAATTAATTACAAATGTTCAGTCGAATTGAAAAAAAAAAAATGAACATAGGTACCAATACATTAGGCTTAGCTCCTATGGACAACCACCCTAAAATGATTTTCTGAACGATTCTTTTTTGAAACTTGAAATCGCGTAAATGTAAATCTTTAATAAGTCGTGTCTTTAATCCAGCTTCGCCCAAAAGTGCATCATCATCATCTTCCTGCCCTTATCCCACGCTAAGTGGGGTCGGCACAACAGGTTTTCTTCTTCCACTCACCTCTATCATTCATAATAGTGCAAATAACAAAAGTGCATAATTAAGTTTAATTAGTTAAATTTAGTATTTTCGGTAACTACAAGCATCATTAAAAAAGTTTTATTCAAAGGACATTCTAATGATCACTAACATATCTTATACCTTTAAACGAGAAAATCTTGTATACAGGGTGTCCCATAAGTCAACGTCCAGCCGAAAATGGGTGATGCGCCAAGTCATGACAGTTATCAGAAAAATATAAAAAAAAATATTTGCTAAGTACCTTTTGAGTTATGAGTATTTTAAAAAAACAGGAAAAACTGACACCCTCTGATGATCTTTTAAGTCCTGTGACTACAAATATTAACTTTTCATGAAACTTTTTTCTGCAACGTAAGCATGAATAACCCTTCTGTAAATTACAATTCAAAATTAAGCCATAACTGCCTCAGTTTTCAAGGAAATCGTAGAGGTTTGGCCAACGTTTCATTTCAGATAATTACATTACCCAACTTTAACCGTCTGTACCGCAGAAAAAATGTACTACACTATCATGGCATGTAACTTTAAAAATTGGCGCATTTATCCAGGATTCCAAAATAGTATAATACTTGTTAGAATACTCCTTAGTTTTGGAAATAAAAAATGTTTTTTCAACTAAACCGGATTTCCAATCAATTTTATTTCATGAGATTAGATGTTTGTACTCTTTAAATTATGAACTTAAAATGCCTACGCCGTGTTTTTAAGTGACTCACAATTTACAGATACAAGTAGATACCATTTCGACAATGCAAGTAAACAGATAGAGCCACCATCTTGTCGAAAGAGTAATAACCATGGGTGTTCAAGTAATTTGTTAGTTTTAGTTGAAAGTTTGAAATAAAATTCAATCATAGGATTTCTTAAATCGTGATTTTAATTTAACTACATCAAGGACTTACAGCAAATGTTTAAACTGTTAGCCTTCAGCAGTAATGCAAGCTCTACATTTCCTTAAAAAAAAATCAACTGTCTGTAAAGTCAGTTAACTGACGACAGTTGAACGTGACAACGTCATACAGCTGTCCGCGGGGACGCATCGCTCACTCAAGTAGGAGAGAGACCGATGTCGAACGCTGCCGAACGCGGAGGCTGATTGTGCATCTTTGTCGCTCGTTCCGCGCTCTCACTTGCATTTCAAGTATTAAATGGAACGCCTCAGAGCGAGGTAACGCCGCATGATTCATGTTTTTTCGTACGAGCAGCCGGCTCCATCGAATTATAAGACGTTATCACGTCAAAAACCATGTAATAAGACCGGCGACGGGCGAAGGCAAACTTTAGATTAAAACCACGATTGAAGTAATCCTATGATTGAATTTTATTTCAAACTTTTACCTAAAACTATCAAATTACTTGAAAACCCATGGTTATTACTCTTTCGACAAGATGGTGGATCTATCTAATTACTTGCATTGTCGAAATGGTATTACTTGTACCTGTGAATTGTGAGTCACTTAAAAACACAGCGTAGGCATTTTAAGTCCATCATTTAAAGGGTACAAACATTTTATCTATTGAAATAAAATTGATTGGAAATCCGGTTTAGTTGAAAAAACTTTTTTTATTTCCAAAACTAAAGAGTACTCTAGCAAGTATTATACCATTTTGGAATCCTGGATAAATGCGCCAATTTTTAAAGTTACATGCCATGATAGTGTAGTACATTTTTTTTGCGGTACAGACGGTTAAAGTTGGGTGATGTAATTATCTGAAATGAAACGTTGGCCAAACCTCCACGATTTCATTGAAAACTGAGGCAGTTATGGCTTAATTTTGAATTGTAATGTACAGAAGGGTTATTCATGCTTACGTTGCAGAAAAAATTTTCATGAAAAGTTAATATTTGTAGTCACAGGACTTAAAAGATCATCAGAGGGTGTCAGTTTTTCCTGTTTTTTTTAAATACTTATAACTCGAAAGGTACTCAACAAATATTTTTTTTTATATTTTTCTGATAACTGTCATGACTTGACGCATCACCCGTTTTCGGTTGGACGTTGACTTATGGGACACCCTGTATACACCACTACTTTTTAATTACCAGAAAAAATAGGGTAATGTAGTAGGGATAGAACATTATGAATGTGCAATCAGAATTTTTAGTTTCGATAAAATGACAAAGTTATTAAATGTTAAAATTTTCAGAAATCCTGCATAAAATTATGGACATATTAGTTACGTAGTACTAGAGAGAAAAAAAATTACGCTGTTCGGTTCCGCTTGGTATTTAGCGTTTATGAATGAAATGGTTTTTGCTTGTTGAATCATTTCTCAATATTTGACTAAAAATTGTGGTTATTTAAAAAGATTTTTTTTGCCTCAAAAAAAATTTTTTTTTTTCGTGGATGTGTTCAGTATCGGCAGCCAATATCGGCATTTATTTTTTTTGGTAATTAAAAAGTAGGGGTGTTTATATATGTATTTAGGATCTCGGAAACTGGACCAACGATTTTCACGAAATTTTGTATACAGGGGTTTTCGGGGGCGATAAATTGATCTAGCTAGGATTCATTTTAAGAAAATGATTATTTCTTTCCAAGTTCAATAATTAAACATAAACTGAATATGTGACTGCTCCTGCCATCTATTGACGATTGTGAGCAACTAACTGTAAGCATGTCCAGCAGATGGCGTTGTTCAGTAAGAATAAACCAGTAAAGATGACAATATGACTCTTATGATTTCTTAAAAATACAAATTAACGAAAAAAATCCGAGCGAAGCTCGGTTACCAACTGCTAGTAGTACTTAAGTTCGAACTCCTCCTAAGACCCGGAACTATATTTTTTAAGTACTCATTTGAACATTCTGTACAGAAAAATGTATAAATTAAAAATTTGTTGTCAGACCCAAGGTTAAAAATACTTTATTTTTGTATTTTTTGATTTTTTGAGATGAAAATTTATTTTGTTTAGGTTAATTTTGAATGTTTGGAATACACCTATAGCTGTAAAATGTATTTTTAATTAGTACATAAAAATGTACATTGGGTCTTAGCATTTACCTATTCGATTGTTTAGATTGTAAATAAAACAAGAAATATAGAAATTAAATTAAACTTATATTCATTATTTATTGTTATTATAGTATATTAGGAACGTTACACACAAATTAGTTATATCTTAGTTTCAATTAACAATTGTGTATTCAGTCATTTGGCGCGTTTGATACAAAAAAACTTAAACATTGAACTACTATTTGCAAAAAAAAAACAGTAAACTTAACAAATAAAACTATTAAAATCTAAATCTTTCATGAGATCCAGATAATTGGCTACAATTGCAGCTGGAAGGAGAAGTAGTTCTCGTTACTTATGAAACTCTGTGTAGCAATTGCGAGTAGCTGACAAGCAGAGAACCACACCGCATGTGGTGCATTTGGCTGAAGACCTTTTGCTACAGCCTTCTTTGCGACATCTATTCATCACTCCGGTGAATATTGGCATATGTGATGCCTCACGAAGTCGACTCGTTTTGGATGGAATTATATTGCCTGACGGTCTACCTCTTTTCCTGCTTGGCTCTGAGGTTTCTTCATCGGATGATGATCCATGTTCATTAGGGATATTTTCCAATAAGGATTCCGCCAATGCCATTTTCCATTGCCTCAATGATTTAATTTTTTTTGTTGCAGTACCTAGCTGTGCTTGCGTATTGCGATATTGAATCCAGGAGTTCGAGGCAGCTAAATCAATCATGTGCGAGATGAATCGGATAGTCCATTTTTTTGTCCGGGCTCTAGATGGACAAACAGCCAGCATTCGGTCAGCCATGTCGACTCCTCCCATGTTAGAGTTGTACATTTTAATAACCATGGGTCGCTTTATGGTTATGTACTCTCGCTGAGTTTTGCACCAACGGCGGCATTCGTCGTGGGGTTCATTTCCATAAATTGTGGACAGTAGAACCACAGGTTTATTATCGAACCATTTGGTACATGCTTTATTGTCATTGGCGTTGACTAAAACCGAATCTTCGCCTCTTCCTCTTCCTTTCATTTCCAAGTCACTCGGAAGTGCGTTTCTAAGCGTGGCGGGGATCCTGTTCTTCATGATTGTCCCAACACTTTTGAACCCTCTTACATTCAACTCTGTGGCTAATTTTATGGATGTAAAATACCGATCGTGATATAAAATGTGCCCAGGAACGAGAGTGCGTGTTAAGTTTAGGACAGCACTTTCACCTAAACCAAAACCTGCTGCATTTTCTTCTGGATATGTTGTTTTCCCTTGGTAAACAGTAAAGTCACAAACTGTGCCATCTGGGTTAGCCAGAACAAATATCTTCAATCCAACAGGGTTAGGTTTATTAGGACAATACTGCTTAATTCCGCAACTTCCTGAAAAGGGTATTATCATTTCGTCAATTGATATATGTTGTTGCCTCACTTGTTTGTGACATCCCATTTGCATTTTTTCTATAATCGGTCTAACCTTCCACAGTTTATCACTGGCTCTCTGTTCTCGCGACACGTCGTTATCGAATACAACCTTTAGCGACGATCTCAATTGGAAAAATCTGTTTCTCGCCATAGCTGCTGTAATCATAGGTATGCGCCATCTATTCTCCCAATACATCCTAAGGTAAGGGAAATTCAAGCAGGACATCATCATGGTGATCGCTATAAACTTCTTGCATTCGCTTTCCGTTAGATTTAGAGATCGTCCAGTATTTGCTACGCTTGTTTGGTTCGTTTTTTCAGTAATTAATTGAATTAGGGCATCGTCAAAGTATTGCTGGAAATAATCAATGCTCGTGAAATCCTTGCTGTCAATAGGCGGATAACTTGGTTCAGACAGCTGAGGAATTGGCGGGTTGAAGTCTTTAGGCATCCACTCTGCTTCTTGATCAACAGGTCTTGACGAGTCAGCGCTTCTTCCAATGCTTGATCTTGATCCATGTCCACGACGACCTCTTGATTGTCCGCGCCCACGTACATGACGAAGAGGAGGAGCTGAAAGCGGTTCATCTTCATCCGTTTCTGATTCAGACGAAACCACTTCTTCAACGACTGGGTTGAAGTCATCGTCCGAAGCATCTCCATCTTGAAAATCGTCCCCTTCATAATCAGAATTCTCAAGTATGTGACAGATTTGCTCTTCTGCGAGATCTGTGGATAATAGTGAAATGATTACCAACCATCGAGGCTCTACGCGTTCAAGCTGGAAGCGCCCCTCTAGAGACCCAAAGTGCAAAAATATGTACAAATTCTGTTCGGCAAAAAGTGACTGAGTCCCAAAGTACATAAAAATGTACTAAAATTATTCCATGCGAAATAAAGTAGGTTATAAAAGTGAAATTCGAGTAGATATTTTAAAAATCGAATAAATTGATTATTGCTCAATGAAACGTATATTAGTTTGATGTAATATCTATCATGGTCATTTTGATAAATTACGATAAAAACTCACTAGCGCGGCCGGGCGGCGCCATCTTTTCCCAAGTCCACTCGTGTGCGTGACAGGTGGTGTCAAACGGTTGGTAATATTGAAAACCACAGACAAAAAACATCACTCACATACGTCAACTGTCTAAACTCAAGCCCGCGAAAAATCAAAAAGCCCCCCGAGTTGTTTGAATGTTATCCTTTAAGTACCGACGTGCTATTTGAGTTACATAAGTACCGACGTGAGGTCTGACAGTCCACCCTAGCTTAATGTTAAATATCACAGTGATTTTCTTGCATTTTCCCATAAATGTTGTTCCTACGTGATGTCTATACATCTGTGTTTATTAAATTAAGTTAATTTAGAAATGTTTCAACATTAATTATTAATTACGAGCATATAAATCACGAACGAAAGATTTTACATTGAAAAATATCGTGTTTTACTAAAACCACATAAATTATAATTAAACTCAAGAAAACCTCTAAAAAAATACATAATTCTAGTACGTAAAACCCATTTTAAGCTATCTACATCATTAAAGCAGGCATAAACAGCCGTTATATATAAAATCACAAGCCATCTAAATCGGTATCTAAGGCAGTTACAACAACCTTTGCAGATAGGCTTGTTGCATTGACGGCAGGGCTTAATTTCTTGCTCTTGACTTTTGACAGCAATTATTACACCCAATTCGAACAGGAGGAATCAGAAAATAATGACATTACAGAGTCAATAGCCTCAGAGTCTGATTAGCAGCCGTCTTATAACAATCTCGCCAAAATTACTACATGCTGGTCGTGTTGAAGATTATCTTGTGACAGGACCACTATTATTCTTGCCCGTTTAGTGCCTGAAGGCCCTGGTTGGTTAATTGTGTCATTAGACTGTAAATAATTGAAAATCAAATATAAAGTGAGAAATGGGAAAATCCAAAAAAGTTACGTAAGTACCGACGAGTGGTCTCACAGACCACTCACGATCTTATAAAAGCCATAACTTACTCATATCGCACGCACCAACATTACCACTCTCCATGAACACTCCGGGGTGACTCCTGGAGGGGTAGATAGAAGCGCAAGGTAATACAACTACGCTAAACTAGTTAACTCGGAATCACGAACGGTCAAAGTGTCTGTCAGACCACACGTCGGTACTTAAAGGTTAAGTACAGAAAAATGTACAGCGGGTCTCACTGACTAAAGAGACAGAAAGAAAGAAATTAAATATGTACATTATAATGTACCCGGGGTCTTAGGAGGTGGCATAGCATATTTTACATAGCATGTTTTATAAAACCATTTTTTCCTTAAATTCTTTCTAACTCGTGTAGAACCCTCTTCGGGGTTCAGACACTTTTACTTTGAAACTACAATTCCATCGAAACAAATATAAGATAACATTTGCTTTATACTGATTGTATGTGTGTGTACATTGACTAACTATAGTACTAAATTTTAAAGATGCTGAAGGAACCCATTGAAAACAGAACATAAAAATCACACAATTTATTATTTAAAAAATTACAACTTTAAAAATAACATTCGTTTCAGAAGAGTTTATGGCTCGAATCAAAATCACAATATTTAAAAATTCTTATAAAATAAAAGACTAATGTGACTACATTATTAGGCTCTCTCAGTTTTACAACAATAATATGTAAGCGTATCTCCTTCGTTAAAACTGAAATTCTCAGGAAGTGAACAACCTCCCAAAATCTATCTAGGTTTGGTCGCGAGAACTGTCATCTAGACTCACCTAGCTTTAAGATGGTATGAAAAGCAATCCTCGTGATAACTACAATTAAAAGAAGAAATGTTTGATTTGATTATCATGCAGCCAATGATTATCAAGTTGACTCTGAACACTCATGAGTTCATTTCGTATCTACTAGCTAACAATTTTGACGAAGTTTTCGCATGAATGAACAGTGTAAAAGATGACTTAGGTTCTTACCTAATAAGGAGTGAATAAAGAGATGACGGCTAACAGAGGGCCCGAAACTAATGATGAGAATAACGACCTAGGTATTCAGCGAACAGTCTCTGGGTGTCTGTCAAATATTTATACAACAATTATTATGCTTCTAAAAATGTAGTCAGGAATACAAACAATAAATCTATTCTATGAAATATGAGTATTTTCATGCAAGGTAGGCATTCTGTCAGGATAAATCTTGGTAACCAAGAACATTGAGGAGGTCAATGTGAAACATTACAAAAGATAAGTTATTATTATTTACGACTTACTTTTGAGCATCATTTTTTTACTATAGATAGACCCTTTCACCACAAAAAGTAAACTTAAGATTGGAATCGGAATCGCGTTCAAGAGTAGACCGGCTGATTTGTGCCAACCGCAGTCATCAAATTTTGACAACGTTCAAATTACGTTTAATATTTTGTACCATTTTTTCCATCTGTTTACCTAAAGAATACGTCTATGTTTTATTTTCGTTTACTGACTTAGGCCTAAGCGGTCTGTCAAAAATTCATAAACATACGACTACGAATTAGAAGTAGACGGGCCATTTCCATTAGTGACCCATATATCGCGCAGGAATCTTGGTTTGGTACCAACCGCGTCATCGTGTGCTTGGTTAGCCTTCTTCGGATTTGCCACATGACTGTGATTGATATCAGCTTTGACTACCTCCAGGTTATCAGTGATGACGAGGAATGCTCGACACCTGGACTTGGATGCGTAGGAGGTGCAACTCCAGCGGTGGACATTACCACGGATCTTGTAGTGCTTGTAAAAGATGTAGCCATTCATGCGTATGTTGACTCTTCCCATCGGATTGAGGTAGAATTCCACTGTGAAGAAATAAAGTGCTTTTATAATGTGCTCGATATTAAAGTTATCATGTGTTCAGATGAAGAACCTACCAGGTTCTTCATCAGGATATACAATGATCTGTTTAGTTAAAGATGCAAAGGAATAATTCATTTGTCAGCCCAAGAAGTTAATTGTAAGTTTCTTAGTACCTATAAATAAAGAATAGTAACTAAAAAGAAAGAAGTACCCTCTCGCCAAATGTTATATTGGGTAATTAGCAAGTATTCCATATTTTTTATCAAATTACCAAAACTCAGCTAATCCGCAACATCGGTCAACTTCTGTTCGAAATTGTTAATTTGTATAATTTTTATGAATTTCGGATCTTATGATTTGGGATAGGTAATTAAAACCAATTTCATAAGTTTAATTTATAAACCCAAGCAGATTTTATTAAAGCAAGACATCTAAACAAAATATACAGGGTGTCCCATAAGTCAACGTCCAACCGAAAACTGGCGATGCGCCAAGTCATGACAGTTAACAGAAAAATATAAAAAAAAATATTTGTTATGTAACTTTCGAGTTATGAGTATTTAAAAAAAACAGAAAAAACTGACACCCTGTGATGATCTTTTAAGTCCTGTAACTACAAATATTAACTTTTCATGAAACTTTTTTCTGCAACGTAAGCATGAATAACCCTTCTGTAAATTACAATTCAAAATTAAGCCATAACTGCCTCAGTTTTCAATGAAATCGTGGAGTTTTGGCCAAAGTTTCATTTCAGATAATTACATCACCCAACTTTAACCGCCTGTACCGCAAAAAAAATGTACTACACTATCATGGCATGTAACTTTAAAAATTGGCGCATTTATCCAGGATTCCAAAATGGTATAATACTTGCTAGAGTACTCCTTAGTTTTGGAAATAAAAAATGTTTTTTCAACTAAACCGGATTTCCAATCAATTTTATTTCAATAGATAAAATGTTTGTACCCTTTAAATGATGGACTTAAAATGCCTACGCTGTGTTTTTAAGTGACTCACAATTCACAAGTACAAGTAAATACCATTTTGACAATGCAAGTAAACAGATTGATCCACCATCTTGTCGAAAGAGTAATAACCATGGGTTTTCAAGTAATTTGTTAGTTTTAGGTAAAAGTTTGAAATAAAATTCAATCATAGGATTACTTCAATCTAAAGTTTGCCTTCGCCCTTCGCCGGTCTTATTACATGGTTTTTAACGTGACAACGTCTTATAATTCGATGGAGCCGGCTGCTCGTACGAAAAAACATGACTCATGCGTTGTTACCTCGCTCTGAGGCGTTCCATTTAATACTTGAAGTGCAAGTGAGAGCGCGGAACGAGCGACAAAGAGGCACAATCGGCCTCCGCGTTCGGCAGCGTTCGACATCGGTCTCTCTCCTACTTGAGTGAGCGATGCGACCGCGTGGACAGCTGTATGACGTTGTCACGTTCAACTGTCGTCAGTTAACTGACTTTACAGACAGCTGATTTTTTTTAAGGAAATGTAGAGCTTGCATTACTGCTGAAGGCTAACAGTTTGAACATTTGCTGTAAATCCTTGATGTAGTTAAATTAAAATCACGATTGAAGACATCCTATGATTGAATTTTATTTCAAACTTTTACCTAAACCTAACAAATTACTAGAAAACCCATGGTTATTACTCTTTCGACAAGATGGTGGATCTATCTGTTTACTTGCATTGTCGAAATGGTATTTACTTGTACCTGTGAATTGTGAGTCACTTAAAAACACAGCGTAGGCATTTTAAGTCCATCATTTAAAGGGTACAAACATTTTATCTATTGAAATAAAATTGATTGGAAATCCGGTTTAGTTGATAAAACATTTTTTATTTCCTAAACTAAGGAGTACTCTAGCAAGTATTATACCATTTTGGAATCCTGGATAAATGCGCCAATTTTTAAAGTTACATGCCATGATAGTGTAGTACATTTTTTTTGCAGTACAGGCGGTTAAAGTTGGGTGATGTAATTATCTGAAATGAAACGTTGGCCAAAACTCCACGATTTCATTGAAAACTGAGGCAGTTATGGCTTAATTTTGAATTGTAATTTACAGAAGGGTTATTCATGCTTACGTTGCAGAAAAAAGTTTTATGAAAAGTTAATATTTGTCGTCACAGGACTTAAAAGATCATCACAGGATGTCAGTTTTTCCTGTTTTTTTAAAATACTCATAACTCAAAAGTTACTTAGTAAATATTTTTTCTTATATTTTTCTGATAACTGTCATGACTTGGCGCATCACCCGTTTTCGGCTGGACGTTGACTTATGGGACACCCTGTATATATAAATGAGTATTTGATTAAAACCAAGTTAAAATGCGAAAAACAATGTAAATAAAAAGTTAAAAAGTATTAATTAAAACCTATATATTTTATTTAATCGTGCCTAATTATTTTTATTCTTAATATTAACTTGTAAAAATTATAAATTGCTCATATTCACATCTCTAAAATCTAAGATTACATTGTTTGTTAATAATATATAATTAACAAAAAAACTAATTATATTATTAACAACTTAAATTACACATAGTCATTATTTTATTATCTATAAAAACATGTTACTATCATAACAATAACACTCACAATGTATTGCATCAATCATCAAACTTTAACAAGCCAATGAAAACAATTGCACTTCTGTTTATAACTTTCAGTACCCGAAGTCCCAGTGCATTTACAACATTTCGTGTACCAAATGTTGTTTTCGTGTGAGCACGTGTATGGAAAAATTGATGAGACAACAACTCGTAACTAGGTAACGTATTTTTGCTGTCTCATCTTGTCTCCAAACAATAGAGCGAGAAAATAGGCGAAACGAAAACAACATTTGGTAACGAAATGTTGTAGCTAAACTCCGACTTCGGGTACTGATTATTTATTTTATGTAAAAGATAGACAAACGAGCTTACGGCCCACCTGATCTGCGGTCACCGTCGCCCACTGACACCAACAACACCAAGGGTGCTGTCGTTTTGCCTACCCTGGAGGAGTTCTTTTAACGTTTTCCTTAAAGCTATTCATGTTGTACCTAAAGGGAAAACCTCTGGTGGTAACTCATTCCACAATTAATGGGCCTGAGGAAGCAGCGAGATGTGGAAACCCATGGATCCAAAATGTGTGGATGAGCTCGGTTTCGGTGTCGCGACGACTGGTTACAATCTCGACGCGGGGATGATGTCAAATAGCTCATCCATTGTAGAGGCGGTGAGTCACACGTTTTTTTATCTTAAGTAAAACTGGTTCTATATTTATTTAATTTTCGGACCCGTATGTACACAATTTACTTTAAAACCCTACACGTCCTTGAACATTGCCTATTTTAAGTGCTAACGGGTTTATTCCTTGTCTGCCGTCAGGGTTCCTCCTGCCTGGAGTATCGTCAGGGACTTTCTTACCCTGTAACAAATATTTGAACATGAGATGATGAAGATGGAATAGGGATATCGGTACTATAATGAAACGTTCAGCAGTGAATATTCTTGATTTTTGTCAAAAATCGAAACACATACCGTGAATTGTTTTAGTCAAATCGCAAAATAAACTTGTGTAGGCACCATGCCTTCTTCTGCCGCATTGCTGTGTTTTAGTTTGAAGGGTATGCGTGCCAGTGAAATTACTGGCACTTGAGGCTGACGATCCGTATGCCTCAAGTTGATGGACGCAGGGCAGTTCATTGTAAGACGTTCGTGACCTACGAGGCGATAGTTACCACCTATCCAGCCTATTTTAGGTATGTTTGAATCAGACATTAATATCAGCCTTTGGAAGTCCACTGCTAGACATAGGCCTCTCCTATATATTTCCAGGAAGAACAATTCTGAACCCTCTCCATCCACTGACTTCCCAACTGTCGATATCAGACAGAGACAAATTCACCGCTAAGCGTTCACGAGTGTTGATGGTAGACTTACGCCTTTCACGCTTGATTTGAGCTTCTCCAAAAAGTAAGTCGAAGGCGGATGCGTATGCTCCGTCTGGGCTCTGACGACCAGCATTTCACCAGTCACATGCAGGAACCCTCGGCAAGATCTGGATCCCATCTGGGTACAGCTCCACCGGAAGCCATCTTTCAGCAGCTTGTGCTGGTAGTATGTGTAGCCGTTGAGCATCAGAAGGTCTTTTCCGTGTCTACCTTTCACCATCAGAACTGAAATATATAGCTTGTCACATACTGCGCTGTTGTAATGCAAACTAAAATATAATGTAGGTTTAAATTGAGTTTTTAGTTAAAATGTTATAGATTGATAACTTTTCGGAAATGATTGCAATAAATAAAAAATATTGTGGACAATCCACACAACATTATCTAGCCCCAAATTAAGCAGAGCTAGTACTATGGGAACCAGATGGCTGATATAATATTTTTTTTTGTAAATGCATACGTACTTAGAATACAATGTAACACCCAGGCAGAAAACAAACATGCAAATATTTGTTGTTGGTGGGGGGTTGAACCCACGACTTAAGGCGCAGAAGGGAGAGCTACTAACAACTGAGCTGAGAGGCCAATCCATATTCACCATGTTACATAATCATGGGGGCCACGTAACATAATCATAATTATAGTGATTTAAGTTTAATCTTCAGAGTTGTTCTGGTATATTGTAAGTTAATCATTGCACTAGACACACGAAGATACAGCTCCATATGAGACAAGAACACTACATATATATTTCATAGAATTCTTTAAAATAATACACATTCAAACAATATATGCGGATATTAGGAACACACAGTAGTACATTGTTACCCTAGGGGTGAAAGCAACTTATCTAGTACCGAGACAGGGTTTAGCCAATAGTTCGAGGCACTAAATAAGTCCTTAACCCGAAGTAAACACTGTGCTTTTCATTGCGAATACAAGGAAAGTAAAAATAAAACATGAATTAGCTAAGTAGAACGAGGTAGTTTTTATTTATTGCTTGTGCTGATCATAAATTTTATTCTACAGTTCCAATTAAGTACTCTAAATAATGTAAATCTTAATCCAACCATAATATCATGCACAATTCATGCAAACAACCCATTTCATATCTTTAAAATAATCATACACCCCGCCACCATAATACCTATTTTATAGTCTCTAAACATAAGTACATATAGCGCATTCTTTCGATGTGACTTTCGATCGAGCTAATAGACTAAATCTTAGTGTAGGCTTGGATCGAAAATTTAAATGTTTGAATGTATTTTTTTTGTTAAATACTTATAATTAAAATGAGCTCGATCGTTACCTATTTATGAATAACATATAACCTTATAATTAAATTACAAGGCAATGTTGAGCCACAGAAAAGGGGGGATCTCTTCTAATGCAGGTTTAACAACTAAAATTAGTTCGCCGAGCATAACTTTAGAATGATAATATTATTGCTGTTTTTGTACCTACCTACTTACTTAATGTAAATTCAAATTGGTTAATGTATAAAATACACCGAATAGCTTAAGATAAACAATATTGTTACTGTGAGTCTAAGATTAAATAAATAAACAATAAACAAAAAGAAGAGATCCCAACCCTTTATTTGTCCTACCTGTAATTTTATTTTTAATAAATACATTTTGAATAACAACATTTTTATAATACTTTATTTCATAAATCAACAACTTTTGTGAGATATTTACTTAAAGTTTATAATAAAATTATAACAATTAGTTAAGGGTACGGTAGAATATGTATTTCTGGGAAACTAGAGTTTTTACAGTATATAGGGATTCCTGGTTGAATGTTATGGACATAAACATTCATCTATCTATATTCTATAGCCATATTTCTTCAACTTTAACAGCAATATTATTGAATTGCACTGGATTATCTTTTGAAGTGCTCGGATATGGAGAGTCAGTGGAATGCAGATTTATCATTTCTGTTACTACTCTGTGTGATCCCTTAGCAATGAAATCGGCACCAGACTTGGCTAGCAAATTAGCCGATGTTTTGCGAAAGCACTGACCCGAATATAGATTTGCGTTTGGCAATTTAAGGTAGTTGGCTATCTCTGTAGGAATAGTCGCAATTTTGTTTTTGCCAATTACTTGCCGCTGGCACTGCCCTTTATGATACTTTAAGAAAAAACGGTTCGTTTCCATATCAGCTGGTCGTAATTCTTGATATTTTTCTACTATATTTACTAATTCTTTTTTAATATAGAAGGTTCGGTCAAATTTGCCACGCATCTTCACCAGTATTATATCGCCTTGTTTCTCAATGTCATCTACTTTCAAATTTACTAGTTCTTTACTTCTGCAAGCGCCACTTACTGCAAATATCAAAAATACCTGAAAAGTAGACATATTTCTTTAATTGGTGTATAATATACACCACTATTTTATATTTACAAAAAAAAAATTTAAGGCATAAAAAAAATATTTTTAAATAACCACAATTTTTAGTCAAATATTGAGAAATGATTCAACAAGTAAAAATCATTTCATTCATAAACGCTAAATACGCGGAACCGAACAGCGTAATTTTTTTTCTCTCTAGTACTAATTATGTCCATAATTTTATGCAGGATTTCTGAAAATTTTAACACTTAACAACTTTGTCATTTTATCGAAACTAAAAATTCTGATTGCACAATCATAATGTTCTACCCCTACTACATTACCCTATTTTTTTTTTGGTAGTTACAATATAGTGGTGTATAGAAAGTTATAATTTGATAACAAATATAGTTATAATTTGTTATATCTTACATGCGAATAATATAAAAAAAAGATTAGCTTACCTTCAATGCTAGGTATATTTCATCAGGCGCTTGGTATAAGAAGGTTTCAACCTCTTGAGAAGTGAAAATTTTGGTTTTTTTCGATTTAAATCCTTCAGATTGCGTTTTGAGTAACGCTGTTAGTCTCTCGAAATCCTTTAAATGCACATTGTGCTTAGAACCTAATGTTGCCTTTAACATAAAATACGCGCTCCATAATGTTGAAGGTTTGCAAGTCTCTGATAACTCGTTGAAATATATTAAGAGAACGTCTTCTGACAACGAATCCATTTTTTTCTCCGCGTGCCATCTCATAAATTCTTCGTACGAATAAAGGTATCTTTGTTTTGATTTAAGTGGTATACGATATTCCTCTACTGCTTTCGCTTCTTCAATTATGGAATCGTTCGTTAAATCCATATCTGAAACAGATGAACTCATGGTTAATACAAATCTCTTTTATACGAAAACTATAAACAAAACTCTACAACTAATGAAAATAGGATTGGCGCTTTCCCGCCTATTTCGTTTTTTTTCTGTGGCTGGCCAGCTTTTCTGCCATTGATTTGTCATTTAAACAATAAAAAAATGATAAATGTTACTTTTGAAACAATCATGGTTTTTAACACTGTTTTTATGAACATGCAACTGTGCCGAAATATCGGGAGTGAAAACTCACAAAATCATGGTAAATATCCCGTTGTTCATAAAAATAATGGTAAATGGCCCAAAACTACGTTATTTTACAGAAAGAAACTTACAATTAAACAAATATTTACAAAATACACAAGAAACAGTTGAGCTATCTGCAGACCGTTACAAAAGATCTAGAGATAGCTCAACTGATCCAAATCAGTACCAGACGGAAGCGTCCCCAAGACGCTGGCGGCGCTGCGCTAGATACCCACCAGCCCTTGGGTAAAGAATAGTTGAAAATAAATTATAATAAAAGAAAGCCATTTAAAAAAATATATTCTTTATTTATTACTTAACTTTTTCTATTTCAATATTACATCGTGCCTTTAGTGGCTGTATAAAAGTTGGAACATGGTTCAATAGAAATGTGAAAATAGAACTAGTTTTTTTTAATACTTAAAACGATTTTCCCTAGGGCAGTACCCCTACCGGGAACCAATCGTACACCAGCTGACGTGGACACGTCACCGTCTCACAATTGCTATTCATGCTTCTTGAAGAATCCGCTAGGGGCGCTTTTGGTTTCTCCATACAAAATGGTGGCAGAGATGGGCGATACGATCGGCGATAGGCGTCAGGCACCGCACACGGCGTCAGGCACCGCACAGCCGCACACCGATTTCATACGATTGGTACCCGGTAGGGGTACTGAAAAGTATTACTATCAACTCGCTTCTTATGCAACTTCAGACCTTATTTCAGAGTATCAGTGTACCTTCTAGTTAAAATCTTAATTTTAGTAACATTCTAGAAAATAAAGAAAACCAGTTCAAATCTTCAATAAAAAAAACCGAATCTGTTTTCTATTTCTGCAGTTTTAACACAATTCATATAGTTTATATTAAACGTTTCATCTGCATTTTTTGTTATGTCAGCGGGTTCATGCTTATGTTCTCCCAATATTTTGTTGATTTTCCCGTTTTTCAAGACGATGGTCTTCAAGCACTTTTCGGTACTTCTTTTAGAGCATTGCAACTTCTCCCTGCCGCTTAAAAGATTTTCTCGCTTGCAGTACGTATAGTTCTCGAATATGAATAGGTTTTTACAGATGCGAAAATGATCATACATCATATCATTATATGAGACAAGAAAGTACACTACATACCTATTCCATAGAAATCTTTAAAATAATACAGATTCAAATAATATTATGCAGATATTAGGAAGACACAGTGGTACTTTGTTACCCTAGGGGTGAAAGCAACTTATCTAGTACCGAGACGGGGTTTGGCCAATAGTTCGAGGAACTAAATAAGAATTTAACCAGAGGTAAACACTGAGTTTTTCATTGAGAATACAAGGAAAGTAAAAATAAAACATGAATTAGCTAAAGTAAAACCAGGTTATTTTTATTTATGCATAAATCTACAACTTTTGTGAGATAATTACTTAAAGTTTATAATAAAATTATAATAATTACTTAGTTAAAGTTAGTAAAAGGTTTTGACAGAAAAATTTTATATGTATAGAAAATGTATTTCTGGGAAACTAGAGTTTCTATAGTATCTAGGGATTCTTGGGTGAATGTTATGGACATAAACATTCATCTATCTATATTCTATAGCCAATTTTCTTCAGCTGTTACAGCAATTTCACTATATAACTATGTAATTGCACTAGATTATCTTTTGACGTGCTCGGATATGGAAAGTCCGAATGCAGATTTATCATTTCTGTTACTACTCTGTGTGATACCTTAAGTTTTGTTTTCCACTGACTCTTCTATGTAACTTTTAAGTAGGTATTTGATTCGTCTTCCAAACTCCATGCTTTTTGATTGCAATTAAATCGGCAGCAGAATTGGCTAGCAAAGTAGCCGATGTTCTGCGAAAGCAGTTACCCGAATATAGATTTGCGTTTGGCAATTTAAGGTAGTTGGCTATCTCTGTAGGAAAAGTAGCAATTTTGTTTTTGCCAATTACTTGCCGCTGGCACTTCCCATTATAATACTTTAAGAAAAAACGGTTCGTTTCCATATCAGGTGGTCGTAAGTCTTGATATTTTTCTACTATATTAACTAATTCTTTTTTAATATAGAAGGTTCGGTCAACTTTGCCACGTAACTTCACCAGTATTATATCGCCTTGTTTCTCAATGTCATCTACTTTCACATTTACTAGTTCGGTACTTCTGCAAGCGCCACTTACTGCAAATATCAAAACTACCTGAAAAGTAGACATATTCATTTAATTGGTGTAAATACATAGAAAGTTATAATTTGATACAAATATCTTACATGCGAATAATACCTATAAAAAAAGACTTGCTTACCTTCATTGCTAGGTATATTTCATCAGGCGCTTGGTATAAGAAGGTTTCGACCTCTTGAGAAGTGAAAACTTTGGATTTTTTCGTTTGAAATCCTTCAGATTGCGTTTTGAGTAACGATGTTAGTCTCTCAAAATCCTTTAAATGCACATTGTGCATAGAACCTAACGTTGCCTTTAACATAAAATACGCGCTCCATAATGTTGGTGGTTTGCAAGTCTTTGATAACTCGTTGAAATATATTAAGAGAACGTCTTCTGATAACGAATCCATTTTTTCCTCCACGTGCCATTTCATAAATTCTTCGTACGATTTTAGGTATCTTTTTTTTGATTTAAGTGGTATACGACATTCCTCTACTGCTTTCGCATCTTCTATTATGGAATCGTTCGTTAAATCCATATCTGAATCAGATGAACTTATGGTTAATACAAATCTCTTTTATACGAAAACTATAAACAAAACTCTACAACTCGATACAACTAATGAAAATAATATTGGCGCTTTCCCGCCTATTTTGTTTTCTAGGGCATTACCCCTACCGGGAACCAATCGTACACCAGCTGACGTGGACACGTCACCGTCTCACAATCGCTATTCATGCTTTTTGAAGAATCCGCTAGGGGCGCTTTTGGTTTCTCCATACAAAATGGTGTCAGAGGTGGGCGATACGATCGGCGATAGGCGTCATGCACCGCACACGGCGTCAGGCACCGCACAGCCGCACACCAATTTCATACGATTGGTTCCCGGTAGGGGTACTGAAAAGTATTACTACTAACCCGCTTCTCATGCAATTTGAGACCTAATTTCAGAGTATCAGTGTACCTTCTAGTTAAAATCTTAATTTTATGAACATTCTAGAAAATAAAGAAAACCAGTTCAAATCTTCAATAAAAAAGAACCGAATCTTTTTTCTATTTCTGCAGTTTTACTTTTAACACAATTCATATAGTTTATATTAAACGTTCCATCTGCATTTTTTGTTATCTCAGCGGGTTCATGCTTATGTTAATGAGAATACAAGGAAAGTAAAAATAAAACATGCATTAGCTCTTTAGCTACTAAGTAAAACCAGGTAATTTTTATTTATTCATAAATCTACAACTTTTGTGAGATAATAACTTAAAGTTTATAATAAAATTATAATAATTAGTTAAAGTTAGTGAAAGGTTTTGACAGAAAATTTTTATAAGCATAGAAAATGTATTTCTGGGAAACTAGAGTTTCTATACTATCTAGGGATTCTTGGGTGAATGTTATGGACATAAACATTCATCTATCTATATTCTATAGCCAATTTTCTTCAGCTGTTACAGCAATATTATTGGATTGCACTGGATTATCTTTTAAAGTGCTCGGATATGGAAAGTCAGTGGAATGCAGATTTATCATTTCTGTTACTACTCTGTGTGATACCTTAAGTTTTGTTTTCCACTGACTTTTCTATGTAACTTTTAAGTAGGTATTTGATTCGTCTTCCAAACTCCATGCTTTTTGATTGCAATTTAATCGGCAGCAGAATTGGCTAGTAAAGTAGCCGATGTTCTGCGAAAGCAGTTACCCGAATATAGATTTGCGTTTGGCAATTTAAGGTAGTTGGCTATCTCTGTAGGAATAGTAGCAATTTTGTTTTTGCCAATTACTTGCCGCTGGCACTTCCCATTATAATACTTTAAGAAAAAACGGATCGTTTTCATATCAGGTGGTCGTAAGTCTTGATATTTTTCTACTATATTTACTAATTCTTTTTTAATATAGAAGGTTCGGTCAACTTTGCCACGTAACTTCACCAGTATTATATCGCCTTGTTTCTCAATGTCATCTACTTTCACATTTACTAGTTCGGTACTTCTGCAAGCGCCACTTACTGCAAATATCAAAACTACCTGAAAAGTAGACATATTTCTTTAATTGGTGTATAATACATAGAAAGTTATAATTTGATACAAATATCTTACATGCGAATAATACCTATAAAAAAAGGTTTGCTTACCTTCATTGCTAGGTATATTTCATCAGGCGCTTGGTATAAGAAGGTTTCGACCTCTTGAGAAGTGAAAACTTTGGATTTTTACGTTTGAAATCCTTCAGATTGCGTTTTGAGTAACGATGTTAGTCTCTCAAAATCCTTTAAATGCACATTGTGCATAGAACCTAACGTTGCCTTTAACATAAAATACGCGTTCCATAATGTTGGAGGTTTGCAAGTCTTTGATAACTCGTTGAAATATATTAAGAGAACGTCTTCTGATAACGAATCCATTTTTTCCTCCACGTGCCATTTCATAAATTCTTCGTACGATTTTAGGTATCTTTTTTTTGATTTAAGTGGTATACGACATTCCTCTACTGCTTTCGCATCTTCTATTATGGAATCGTTCGTTAAATCCATATCTGAATCAGATGAACTTATGGTTAATACAAATCTCTTTTATACGAAAATTATAAACAAAACTCTACAACTCGATACAATTAATGAAAATAGGATTGGCGCTTTCCCGCCTATTGTGTTTTTTTTCTGTGGTTGGCCAGCTTTTCTGCCATTGATTTGTCATTTAAATCATTAAAAAATGGTAAATGTTACTTTAGAAACAATCATGGTTTTTAACACTATTTTTATGAACATGCAACTGAGCCGAAATATCGGGAGTGAAAACTCATAAAATCATGGTAAATATCCCATTGTTCATAAAAATACTGGTAAATGGCCCAAAACTACGTTATTTTACAGAAAGAAACTTACAATTAAACAAATATTTACAAAATACACAAGAAACAGTTGAGCTATCTGCAGACCGTTATAAAAGATCTAGAGATAGCTCAACTGATCCAAATCAGTACCAGACGGAAGCGTCCCCAAGGCGCTGGCGGCGCTGCGCCAGATAGATACCCACCAGCCTTTGGGTAAAGAATAGTTGAAATTAAATTATAATAAAAGAAAGCCATTTAAAAAAATATATTCCTTATAATATATATATATATATATGTATAATACTTAACTTTATGCTATTTCAATTTTACATCGTGCCTTAAGTGGCTGTATAAAAGTAGGAACATGGTTCATTAGAAATGTGAAAATAGAACTAGTTTTTTTTAATACTTAAAACGATTCTCCCAAGGGCAGTACAGTACCGGGAACCAATCGTACACCAGCTGACGTGGACACGTCACCGTCTCGCAATCGCTATTCATGCTTCTTGAAGAATCCGCTAGGGGCGCTTTTGGTTTCTCCAAACAAAATGGTGGCAGAGGTGGGCGATACGATCGGCGATAGGCGTCAGGCACCGCACAGCCGCACACCGATTTCATACGATTGGTACCCGGTAGGGGTACTGAAAAGTATTACTATCAACCCGCTTCTCATGCAACTTCAGACCTAATTTTAGAGTATCAGTGTACCTTCTAGTTATAGTACATTACAGCCACGCACTGTAATGAGTGTGTTGCTGGCTGCTGCCTGTTGGTGGCCGTGAGCGCAGAGTAACGCAGGTCCAGGCCGTCACAGCGCGGTCATCATGCCCAGCCTTTGATGGACAAGCTAAATAAAGGCCGAGACCGAAGGTCGAGGCCTTTAAGCGCGTACAGCAAAGGCTCCATGATGACCAAGCTTGAAGGCCGAGACCTTAGTGAAGCTGAGCTCGAGGCCACTATAGCGTAGCCAGCAGCACACTCAATTGCAGAGCAAGGCTTTACTCAAAAAATGAGAGTTATTTAAATAAAATTAGCTTACATTTCGTAGACAAGATTCCGTTGACTTCAGTGGCAATTCAAATTCAATAAACTAATTTTGCTTCATTTTGAGTATCCGTGTGTCAAACTTATTTTAAACTGATTTTATTTTCAATATCACGCAAATTGATGGAAAACTAGGGAAAACCGTAGGTGAACCTAATCTTAGGGAAAACCATATAAAAATACAAAAACTTTTACCGCGTCGCGGTCTTTTTTTTATTTGGCAACGAAGCTAACGTTATGCCTACCTATACAGCCAAATAATGATTATAAACTTTTTTGAATTGTCTATTTTTGAAAAAATAACTTTGAATTCTTAGTGAAACCTTTTTGTATCCGACTTCTTTCTGAGATCATAGGCGACTGTAATGGATTTACAAAGGAAATTGCTGGCGGCATAATACGACAGTAATGAATTTTTATACAGTTTTGCTGGCGCCTTTTGGAGTAGCACCTGCAAGAGCGAATTTGCTCAAAGAAGGTTGTCAAAATAATGAGCACATTACAGACTTTTTTGAGTAAAAATCTTAATTTTATTAACATTCTAGAAAATAAAGAAAACCAGTTCATATCTTCAATAAAAAAAACCGAATCTGTTTTCTATTTCTGCAGTTTTAACACAATTCATATAGTTTATATTAAACGTTCCATCTGCATTTTTTGTTATCTCAGCGGGTTCATGCTTATGTTCTCCCAATATTTTGTTGATTTTCCCGTTCTTCAAGACGATGGTCCTGAAGCACTTTTCGGTACTTCTTTTAGAGCATTGCCACTTCTCCCCGCCTCTTAAAAGATTTTCTCGCTTGCAGTACGTATAGTTTTCGAATATGAATAGCTTTTTACCGTTATTTAAAGTTAACATAGCTCCTGAAACAGTAATGAGTTCGAAGTAGAAAATTAATCATCGTCTTAAAGGTTTACTTCTGGGAAAACCTTAAAGACGATGCAATCAGCGAAACAACCTTCTCGCTCGCACACTTCGAAGATCAAAGTGTGCGAGTGATAAGGTTATCGACGGCAGACGGTCTGCCTCTTAACCACTTTTTGTAAATGTTGCCTCTTGACTTGGCTATGAATGAATTTTTATGGTTGCCATCCAATTTTAGGCATATTATATTGTATATAATACCACCAACGTAGGAAATCAAATCGCGTGAAAAGTCTGACTTTAGACCCCACACTACTATATTAGATACTTGTAGCGGTAGTTACTTCGATACTTAAATAACTACATCTTCTTCCTGCCCATAGCCCACTTTATGTGGGGTCGGCAAAACATGCTCTCCTCTTCCCTACATATAAATATGCAACTTCATATTAAAAACAATACCAAAAAAACGTATTACAGTATTTTATTAACTACTTTAATTAATATTTCATGATTAAGTATACCTATTTTTTGTGCAGATGAGAAATTGTTGTTTGGCACATGATTATTACTGTATAAAAATATTAAAAGTAAAAATTGACTAGGTAAGTTTACCGAAAAGATCACAGCAAAGTATAAGTTAAGTACGTTCCAGTAAGTTTTAAAGGTCTAGTACCTAGTTTGTAAAAATACTAGAGTACAAAATATGCACCTAAAATGCTTTTCCTAAAAGAGATACTGATACAGTTTAAAAAAAGATGAAATAGGTTTTTCCTTAACAAATAATAAAACACATTGAACTACAATTGACCAAGTAACGACATCTCTAGTGTTCTAAATGAACTTTAACAGTGATCAAATAGTATAGTTTTGTGTTATGTCACTAGGTGGCGCTATTCCATAAAGTACAAAAGATTTGCTTTTCAGCACAGTAGTGTAATTAAATAATTATACCTACCTGGATGTAAAAATGGGTTCACAATGTAGGTATTCTTGTGTACCTACCCAAGATCAACGAGGTAGATATTCTAAGAGGGGTTGTCACAAACACTTTTAAACATATAAATTAAGTATTGCTTATTTTTTTTGGCAATTCTTCATATTATGTGACAAGTTGCAAGCAAATAGGTATAGGTATAGAAGGCAAGCTTTGCAACATTTTTAAACATATAATGTAACATTTATTTTCTTTACATATGCTTATTTTTCTTTTTATTTATTTCTTGGCACAAGTTTCGCTAGAGACAAATCTACGTCTAGAAAACATTTAACTTAAAACAGTGTAAAGTCTTACTGAAGAATTCCATATAGGATCAATATAGGTAACACATACTTTTGAGGGATAGGAAAAGATGGGTTCAAATATTACGTTCTCAAATAGCTTACAGGTTTTTATCGTAACATAATTTACTAATTAGGTCGTAAGTTGTTGGAACAAAATTTAAGAACTTTTTTAAATAGTTTTACAATAAATGATTCTTATTCTTATTCGCAATATCCGGATATTATATATTATTATCAAATTGTTACAAAAAACTATTTACAAATAAGTAGGTATTTACTTCGAATCGTAGAACCTTTTTGGAATGTTTTTTTTTCTCTAACACAATCAACTCGCTTACATTAATACCTACTTGTTTATTACAAAAAAACAGTTAATCACGTATCACGTATTGTATATACAACCACACCACAGATCAAAATGGAATTATCTAATTGTGTCTAATACAGCCTAATTATTTACAAGTTTATACCAAATTCTCAGCAGTCATTGAAATTATCTTTCGTATAGTTGTCACCGTGGTTATGATACCCTTTATGCTTGAGATACCTGCCCTCGGACGTTGTTTGGACGCAGCTGTTGCACCCCAATCTCTTGCGATCGCGACAAGTCCAGTTGATAGTATTCTGGTACCGGTTGTTGATCCAGAACTTGTTGTCTTGGAATATCATCACCATGCTTCCCGTCCGATGTGAGGGTAGGTAGTAGATCCCTAGAATTAAGACCAAATTAGCAATCAACCATGTTTATGTTTGTATGTGTTTTGTTGTAGTTTCGCTAGGCATTTTGATGAATTTGTTGTTTCAAAAATTTACACAAAAATCAGATTTATTAAATTTTGTTCTTAAGCTCTTCCAGTTTGAATAAAGTTAATACCAGAGCAGTGTCTTGTTTGAAATTAAATATGTTACAAGTTAAATAAACTTCTAGAGATTTAATTTAGAAGACTTCAGGCTGAGTCCAATGATCCTGAATTAACCTCAAGGAATTAATAAAATAAAATTAATTAATATAAAAATAAACTTATAATTGATCAGAATACTGTGTTTCTAAAACCTTCATTTCACATAAAATTTCTAAAAATCTAGCAGGTCCCTAGCAGAAACATGCGCCGAAGAAAACCTTCAATAAGTACATAATTATACAAATTATAATATTACATTTTGTGATTGGGCGAAGTGTACACATAATAATCTATTTCGGCCAAGATTCATTTGGGCATTATTGCTAACTACACCTACCTACTATCAATAATTTAAGTTTACTGACAAAAGTGAATTTCTAGTGTCTTTTTCTCTTATAAATCTACCATCATGACATTGCCTTAAACGGGGAGGACTGTGTATATGCTTGCCCCTAAATATAGAGATGTAATCTATGCCGTCGCCTCCTTTGTACGTGATGACGTCAGCACGGCATCCGTGGACGTCTCTCGAGGAGCAGTACCACTGCTTCTTGCCGTGTGCTTGGTGGTTCTTCATGTAGAAAGTGAATCCGTTGAGTATGAGTAAGCCAGCGCCCGTTCGCCCCGGGATAAACTGAGCGGGAACTGTGAGGAAAAACCCGAATTTAGTTACCTTTTTTTAGAAATAAAATGAAACTACAGAAACCAATGCGTATATTTTATTTGATCGCCACTCTGCTAGTCTTATCTTTTTCATAGTCTAGCTGAGTGGCTTTTTCGTAGAAGGTGGCCTGAAATATTTAAATAAAAGACACTCAGTCTTCAATTTTATTATGAAAGCTTTTGTCGTGGATGATTCTTAATAGTCAGACATTAATCGAAAATAATTAAGACAAATAAGGCAATAGCAGAGCTCTTATGAAGTTGATTCATGATAGTGATCTGACTATTAAAAATCAAATTAGGTTAAAACGGGATAAAAGGATTGGATGGGATTGGTAAATGATAACACATACAATTCCGCAATCTTTATTTCAATTTTTGCTGTTGAAAGGTTCTTTATTAAAAAAATCTTTTACATATCCTGTTAAAAATAAATATAAATAAAAACATTTCACAAAAATCCTATAAGCTTTATGTAATGGCACCATAATAAAATTAAAAAAAATCGACCTATCTATAAAATGAATAAGAAAGGGCTTCCAACTTTTTAAAGGCAAATATTTTGTTTAACTTGAAACCACTGTACTGTATGAATATTAACAACATTTTTAAAAGGTTTCCATTATAAAATAATCTATTTTACTAGGTCAATTAGGTAACTTAAACGTATCTGCCTATATATTATGTACCTGCTTACTTTGCTCATGAACTTACCTATTCTTATTTTTATGATAGGTATTCTAATAATAAAAAATATTAGTTACTTATTTGTGAAAAGGGATCAAACATACACAAACATTCTCTTATGCAGTCATTTACCTTGAGCGTCATTGCTGAAAATAAGTAAAGCTTGAAACCAACTCTGGTGTGGGGGGTTATTATACCCTCTGTCATGGCTTAACAATCTCGAAAGTCAGGACCGATAGCCTTACGTGCCCTCCAAAGAAGGGAAGCACTCAGATATAAATACCATTAAGGGTCACCAATAAATGGTGACCTCATAGGAATTTTTAATTCATTCAATCAGTAATTCTTCATCCAAAAGCTGCAGCAGTTGAGGTTCTAAGAAAAGGTGATTGGGATTCGAACCCACCTTTATCTTACTTCCATTTGTCTCACCATAAGTCAGGAACTTTAATAGCTACTTGTTGCAAGAGTTGAACCCACAACATTTGCCACCAAAGCAAGGCAACATCTCTTGACCTTCACTGGTAACTTTAACTGTAGTTGGTCGAGCCGGGTTTGATAATAATTCATCATCAGGCCAGTAGATGGAGCTATAAACGCTTGATAAATAAAGGTAGATGTTTTTTCTTCTGGTTGTGGCACAGTGTGGTGAAAGGATTTTGAGTCCACCTCACAAAGAGGTTTTATCCTTGCACTTGACACATGTTTTCGGACTTATACGGTTCGAAGACATGCTTGTTTCCTGACGATGTTTTCCTTCACCGTTTGAGAGCACTTTGGATCGTTAGGTGAGGCCGCTACGACTAGGCCTTCAGAGCTCTTTGGATGATTTATCATACAGCGCACAGAGGCATGGTTTCCACTCAAACCCCTATTTAAGGGATGATGTAGTCACTGCAACAAAATGGCTTGCCCAAACGGTACACTGATTAGGGAGTTGCATAATCACTATTTAAATACTTATCCAACCCTGAAGATTTATTGGCTAGGTTCGTCGATAGCGCATTGGTTAGTGCAACCCAGAATTAAGAAGAAGGTTGTGGGTTCGGTTCTTAACTTTATTGCTTGATAGTAATTTTGTTCTTGTTACCAGTTATGGAATATCCTTGGTACGGGACTCGAACCCACTACCATTGCCGATTCTTGCTGCAAACATCTGCATCTATTGAAAACAGTTCACATTCTTTATCAACCTAGGTGTAGGAGTGGAACCCACAATACTTGAAATCTCAAGTATACAGGAATCAAACCTGTAACTATTGGAGACACCACCCTAGATGCAGGATACCTGTAAATCGTAGAAGCAGCTTAAAATTATTATTGGTACAGGACTTGAACCCGCTACCACTGGAGACGCTTTTGGAATTATCCATGGTTATGGAATTGTTCTTCCACACCTTCTTTTTCGGAAACACTGTAAATCTTGATTACAGAAGTCGCCTTGTGCAGGATTCGAACCTGCTACCATTCAGCAAATTCATCATTCGCACTTGATGTGCGGACTGGTTTTCCGCGAGTAGGCCGCTGGCGGGCCCTTTTTGCGTGACGCTTTACACGTGTTGTTAGAACTTTTTTAGCGCCGGTTTCCACACGATGTTTTCCCTCACCGTTTTGCGAGTACTGGCATAGTGCACATACATTTTTCGATGGAAAAACTCATTGGTACACAGCTGGATTTGAACCCACGACCTTAGGATCGGAAGGCGGGGCCGCTACCACTAGACCACCAGTGCTCTCACCGGCTACCATTGGAGACATAAGCTTTAAAATATCCTTGATTCAGGCAGGAATCACAGCTGCATTGTTAAAACATTTTCTGTTCAGGAATCAAATAGCATCGCATGTCCAAGTATCATCTTGGAAACATCAGCTTTAACATATAAATTGAGTGCAGGATTTGAACCTGCTGTCATTGGAGACACAAGCTTTAAAACATCCATACAGGAACAGGCCGCCAGGAACAGGACACCATCATTGTTGAAAAAGGGCATTGCCTTGGTATCGCCAGCTTTGACATATAAATATTCGTGTACAGGATTCGAACCTGCTATCATTGGAGACACAAGCTTTAAAACATCCATACAGGAACAGGCCGCCAGGAACAGGACACCATCATTGTTGAAAAAGGGCATTGCCTTGGTATCGCCAGCTTTGACATATAAATATTCGTGTACAGGATTCGAACCTGCTATCATTGGAGACACAAGCTTTAGAACATCCATACAGGAACAGGCAGGCAGGAACAGGACACCATCATTGTTGAAAAAGGGCATTGCCTTGGTATCGCCAGCTTTGACATATAAATATTCGTGTACAGGATTCGAACCTGCTATCATTGGAGACACAAGCTTTAGAACATCCATACAGGAACAGGCAGGCAGGAACAGGACACCAGCATTGTTGAAAAGGGCTTCAACTTGTATCCCCAGCTTTGACCAGTATTTATCGAGTACAGGATTCAAACCTGCTATCATTGCAGACGCAAGCTTTAAAATATCTTTGGTAACAGCAGGAACCACAGTTGCATTGTTGAAATATCTTCTGCACAGGAATCATATTTGTTTTTGTATGATAAAATGAAAATTTTAAATTACAGGGATTGAACCTGTAATGTTGAAAGAAAGGTGAAGCATTTGGCGGAGTAATCTTCCAATGTCTTTTGTTACATTGTCACTTACCTTACAGTCAAACAAACAAACAATCATCTTAGTTTTCCATTAGTGTACCAATGGTTTCACCGCTCATCTTTGAAATGGAACTCATATTTAATAAGGCTCTAGGATAGGTCATTCATCATCATTATTCATTCACAGTACCTACCTATTTAGCAAATTGAGAATAAATCTGTTTAGAAGTTACTTATTTACCTAATTTTGTAAAATTGAAACCTTACAAGACGCAAATGTATTGAACAATTAAGAAAGTAATGATCTGAAAATCCAATAGTGTTGTATACTTTTCACACACTAAAGTGCATTCCAAAACCCGAATATTTGCCTTTATTTACATCAAAACATTGCAACATCAAGTTCAACTAATGGTAAACAAGCAAGATTTTGTGGAAAAATTGTGTAAATTTGGAAACCCTTGGATAGAAAACTTACTGACTATAACTCACCGAACCGCAGACAGGATACGGGGTCTAGTATCCTGGATATGGAAGACCAGGAGCCTTTCTGGCAACATAGCGGGAACATAAACTAACCTCACCACATCACAACACAACAAACATTTTGACACGGAAAACCGGCAATTTATTGCTTATCAAAATGAACACTGGTTATCTAACATAATTACACAACAGGATTCCTACTATTATAGCCTCAAATCGTAAAATTACACGCAAAACACCACAAAATATTTTGACATATTTTATGTCGCAAAAGTATGGCAAAAAAATATACACAGCACTCGCGTTTTCCATTCATTGTGGAATGGAAATTAATCAAAAACGAACGCGGTTGACTCAATCTCGATAATATTCACGTTGTTTTGTGATTTCTATGAATATTTAATAATATTTGTTTGGCATCGAGAGAGTTATTTTGACAAGTTATCAGAAGACAAGACAACAACTGACCTGACTGACTGACAAACTAATAAACTGACAAGCAAGACACCATCATCATCATCAACAGCATACTTCGACTGGTTCTGTGGGAAGTGCGGCTAAGAACCGAACGTTTGTTCTTTGTACTGACATCATATTATATTTTTTGCGCCCGACACGGACGTTTGCGGACGTTTGTGATGATGCGGGCAATCATCCAATTTCGTGAGCTGTGGTCTTAGACCTAGCTTAGAAGGTCTAAATCCGTGGTTGTAGTGTGTGACTGACAGCTTCAGAAGTATATAGTAGGTACTTAGTAGTAGTGGTAGGGAGTTCATAAGAGTGGGCTCGTTTGGAGAAGTACTACAAGTCTTTAACCATGCTTAATGCTGCCATCTTAAAGCTGTGCGTATTATGTATATACTGGAGTATACGCAGGTTTTATGCCACCTATATAGCACAGGCTGTATGTTACTACTCAGCGGCGTCTTTACCTATTGTGCAGGGTGTGCGGTGCACACGGGCGCAGCGTTCCTAGGGGGCGCCGAGCGCCGCGGCGGGGCGCTCGGCCACTATCAGCAGGCGCGTTGGCCGGACGCCGCACTTTCAATGACCAACGTAAAAAGGGTTCCGCTCTGCGTTCGGCACCCCCTAGGACCGCTACGGAGCTCAACTTGGCGGGCGCGTTGGACGGGCGCCGCTCTTTCAATGATCAACGTAAAAAGCACTCCGCTCTGCGTTCGGCGCCCCCTAGGACCGCTACGGAGCTCAACTTGGCGGGCGCGTTGGACGGGTGCCGCACTTTCAATTACCAACGTAAAAAGCGCTCCGCTCTGCGTTCGGCGCCCCTTAGGACCGCTACGGAGCTCAACTTGGCGGGCGCGTTGGTCGGGCGCCACACTTTCAATGACCAACGTAAAAAGCGCTCCGCTCTGCGTTCGGCACCCCCTAGGACCGCTACGGAGCTCAACTTGGCGGGCGCGTTGGACGGGCGCCGCTCTTTCAATGATCAACGTAAAAAGCGCTCCGCTCTGCGTTCGGCGCCCCCTAGGACCGCTACGGAGCTCAACTTGGCGGGCGCGTTGGACGGGTGCCGCACTTTCAATTACCAACGTAAAAAGCGCTCCGCTCTGCGTTCGGCGCCCCTTAGGACCGCTACGGAGCTCAACTTGGCGGGCGCGTTGGTCGGGCGCCACACTTTCAATGACCAACGTAAAAAGCGCTCCGCACTGCGTTCGGCGCCCCCTAGGACCGCTACGGAGCTCAACTTGGCGGGCGCGTTGGCCGGGCGCCGCACTTTCAATGACCAACGTAAAAAAAGCTCCGCTCTGCATAAATAAAAATAAAATAAATAAATATTCTGGACAATTCACACAACACTACCCAGCCCCAAACTAAGCAGAGCTTGTAATATGGGAACCAGATAGCTGATATAATACTTGAATATATTTTTTTATTTTTTTTTGCATATACATACTTAGAATACAATAAAACACCCAGACAGAGAACAAACATTTATGTTCACCACACAAATATTTGTTCTCGGTGGGGATCGAACCCACGACCTACGGCGCAGAAGGCAGAGCTACTACCAACTGAGCTAGAGGCCAGTCATAGACAGATAGATAGATAGATAGAGGCATAGATTTTGTATAGCATCTTGAGCTCTAATATATATCTAATATATAGAATATTTGATGAATAACATCATAGGGGGCGACGAGCGCCGCTGGCACTCGGCGCACTCCCCCCCCCCCTTTTTTCTCCTCAAAGAAAGAATTTTCAAATTTTCTTTCTAAATGCATTTCTAAGCTATAATAGAAACACATCCTCCAAGTTTCATGCTTCTAGAACTTACGGTTTAGGCTGTGCGTTGATTTTTATTTAAACCATTTTCCCCCTTTTTCTCTAAGTTCTTTTTCGATAAGTTTTGGCTTGTTAGGGTTTACACCAGAACACCTTGCATAATAATTCTAAATATAATCAACAGGACATTGTGGTAACCAAACTGCATTTCTTCTTAAAAATCTCCAAGCAATAGAGTTAATTACCCATTGGGGAAATTTGACAGTTTGTTGTAACTTGATGTGCTGTTACTTGTACTTTGTATCCATTCCATTTTGAACGCGCACTTACTAGGGGGCGCTTGGGTAATGTTTGCACACGGGCGCTACATGGGCTAGAGACGCCTCTGTTACTACTTACTACTGATTACTACTTATCAGCTAGGAGTTTTTTATGCTAGAACACTCGTGTTGTGTAGTACTTACAGTTTTTTTATATCATTGCTAGCTGTGGAACGCACCAACGACGATTTAATGTTCTACGCAGAACTTCCGTTTACAGGTAGAGTGGTGGTAATAATAATTGGTATATTATGGTTACTTTTTACATAATAAATCTAATACCAATTAACATAGCTTGGAAAAATAGGTTCAAAGGGCTCAATGTCAAGGACGATGGAAACATGATTGATGGATAGATGGATGGAGTTTCCTAGGCTAGGCCTATGCACAATTTATAAGTACTTACGTACGTACACTGTCCTAGATAGACTAAGGAGGATTCCTGGATCGAATAGGTACATAGTTTAGGGATTCGATAAAACCGCTTGATTTGAGCATTACTATCCTCCAAGTTTAGCACAGAAGACATAACAATAAGTATTTACAAACAAACATCACGAATCAAAGCATTTTAACTACTACTGCCATCTAGTGGGAAACTGAGTAACCACATAGCACGTGCTATAGATAGACAAGCATTCTGTGCGTGGTTCTGTGTCTGGCAAGGGTGTCTGGTTGTTGGAGCGACATCCTAAACGTGCAAAACTTTATCACAAGATGGCGCTTTATTTAAAAAATATTTTATTTTAGGTTATACATTAAACGTAGTTTTTAAAAAACGTCCGTCTGCAAAAAATGGATTCGCTATGACTTAAAAAAAAATAAACAAATGTTTGTTAGATTTTATTTCGCGTTTATTGTTTTTTACATTACACTAAACCTACACAAAAAAGTGAGGTTCAAACTTAGCTTGGTTTAGATATAAACGATTTATCATGGAACAATACGCAATATTAAATAAAATAATTTATTTTACTTTTAAGAAAATACCTTACTATCTGTTTTTAATATGAGCATAAAACACTGAGGTATGTTTTGGCTTGAGCATGTCTGGAAATGGTGGGCCTGCCTGATTTAGATTTTCATAGCAGCATCACAGATTTTATAACTATTGTGGCTATCATTGCCCTTCTGTTAATACTTTCCTGTGTTTCCCCAATAATTATTTTGAAGGAACAAGCATATGGCCCACCTGATGTTTAGCGGTAACCATCGCCTATAACAAAGCATTGCCTCTTAGGTCACGCACGTCAAGAACGTGCCCTACGATGCACTGCCCTGCGTCCATCAACTTGAGGCTTACAGATGTTTCGCCTCACGTGGCTGTAATTAGCCGGCACAGACACCCTTCAAACCGAAACACAGCCATGCTGCTTCACGGCAGAAAAGGCATGGTGGTAGTACTTCCCCGGACGAGCCCTTCACAAGAAGCTCTACTACTACTGAACTTGGCCACCCATCGATTGCTGACATCAAAATTCAAGGCATACCAACAAAATTTGCTAACAGGTAATAAATAAAAAAAAAAATATTGATGCATCGGCCGGGAATCGAACCCGGGCCGCCCGCGTGGCAGGCGAGCATTCTACCACTGAACCACCGATGCTTGTAAGTGCATGTTAAAACTAAGATTATGACCTGCGTACGTCAGTATTTACAAAGTGAAAGTGAAGATGTTGCACAAAAAAATCACGTCTTGTCTGACAGTGCAACCTACTTATTCAATTTATTTATTTTATTTTTCCATATTTTTATTAATATGTATTTATTTATTTACATACCTACACCCAGTAGTAGTAGAGTTCTTTGTGAAGGGCTCGTCCGGGGAAGTACTACCATCATGCCTATTTCTGCCGTGAAGCAGCATTGCTGTGTTTCGGTTTGAAGGGTATGGGTGCCGGTGTAATTACTGGCACGTGAGGCTGAATATCTGTTTGCCTCCAGTTGATGGACGCAGGACAGTGCATCGTAGGGCACGTTCCTGAAGTGCGTGACCTACGAGGCATTGCTTTGTTATAGGCGATGGTTACCACCTAACATCAGGTGGGCCATATGCTTGTTCCATCTGCTAGTTGCATTAAAAAAAAAAACCAAACATAAAATCACGCTTCATTCCCATGGGGGTAGGCAGAGATCACGGATTTTCTCTTGCTACGATCCTGACATACCTACCTCTTCCACTTCATTCACAACATGCTCCTTACAATAGAATAATGTAGACTCAATTGCACCATCCAATTGTGGAACGTTTCTTATAAAAACACCAAGTTAGCTCGTCATGATCGTTCGCAGGCTGTTGTAAGCGAGAACAATTCATTTTGTGGTCTGTCTAATTTCTTGCGCAATAAATACAATGGCTCGGGCCATAAAACAACCCATAGTTTTGCTCCAGTACAGCCGAAGTAAGGTTTACAACCCACCCAACTTTACCTGTACCTCGTAAATAAGTTACCTACAAAGTTATAATGTTACATTGTTGACCCCTTGTGGTTACTAAGCTCAGATTGTAATGAACAGTACTACTAAGTATATCTAGATAATTGGACTTGGTTGGACTGGTCGCATGATGAAATCCCTAAGGAGTAAATGGTCTTTTCATTCATTTTGTTATTTTTATAACGCTTTTATTAGTTTCACCTGTATGTATGTATGTATGTATGTATGTATGTATGTAACCGACCCCTTTGAGCTCGATTCTGTCCTACTTTGAACGATCAGATTTGATTCTAACTTTGCACACCTGTCAAAGGTCGATGACAATGCAATAATATGAAAAAAAAAAAAAAAAAAATTAAAAGAAATAAAAAAAATAAAAAAAAACCTACTTTGAACGATCAGATTTGATTCAAACTTTGCACACCTGTCAAAGGTCGATGACAATGCAATAATATGAAAAAAAAATAAAAAAAATGAAAAGAAATAAAAAAAATAAAAAAAAAACCTACTTTGAACGATCAGATTTGATTCAAACTTTGCACACCTGTCAAAGGTCGATGACAATGCAATAATATGAAAAAAAAATAAAAAAAATGAAAAGAAATAAAAAAAATAAAAAAAAAACCTACTTTGAACAATCAGATTTGATTCAAACTTTGCACACCTGTCAAAGGTCGATGACAATGCAATAATATGAAAAAAAAAATAAAAAAAATGAAAAGAAATAAAAAAAATAAAAAAAAACCTACTTTGAACGATCAGATTTGATTCAAACTTTGCACACCTGTCAAAGGTCGATGACAATGCAATAATATGGAAAAAAAATTAAAAAAAATGAAAAGAAATAAAAAAAATTAAAAAAAAACCTACTTTGAACAATCAGATTTGATTCAAACTTTGCACACCTGTCAAAGGTCGATGACAATGCAATAATATGAAAAAAAAAAAAAAATGAAAAGAAAAAAAAAAAAAAAAAACCTACTTTGAACGATCAGATTTGATTCAAACTTTGCACACCTGTCAAAGGTCGATGACAATGCAATAATATGAAAAAAAAAATAAAAAAAATGAAAAGAAATAAAAAAATAAAAAATAAACCTACTTTGAACGATCAGATTTGATTCAAACTTTGCACACCTGTCAAAGGTCGATGACAATGCAATAATATGAAAAAAAAAATAAAAAAAATGAAAAGAAATAAAAAAAATAAAAAAAAAACCTACTTTGAACAATCAGATTTGATTCAAACTTTGCACACCTGTCAAAGGTCGATGACAATGCAATAATATGAAAAAAAAAAAAAATGAAAAGAAAAAAAAAAAAAAAACCTACTTTGAACGATCAGATTTGATTCAAACTTTGCACACCTGTCAAAGGTCGATGACAATGCAATAATATGAAAAAAAAATATGAAAAAAAAATACTAAGAAGTAAAAAATAAGTTATAGTTTAAAAAAACGCTTTTATAACTAATTGAACTAAAAAGTTAAAAATAAAACTGTAATAATCAATTGGAAATTTATATTATTGTACAAAAAGCGTGGGGGGGGGGCTTGATTTTGATTGTTGTAAATATTTTATCAATAGTTTATTTTATTATAAGTATCTGAAGTTATTATAAAAAGCACCCCACGCTTTTTGTACAATAATATAAATTTTCAATTGATTATTACAGTTTTATTTTTAACTTTTTAGTTCAATTAGTTATAAAAGCGTTTTTTTTTAGTTTTTTAAACTTTATCTTATTTACTCATCTTTTTAATGTACACGAACCTGCCTATAATTATAGCCACTTCTCTCTACCATCAAAGGTTTGCTTTAAGAAAACTCTGCTCACGGTTAAGTTCGTCTTTGGTACATGTCCTCTATTTCTGTCCTTTCCTATGTTTTGTATTGTGTGCAATAAAGAGTAAAAAATGACTGTAGGTATAGTTTGGTACCCACGAGAACAAAAACACAACAAAGGGGGACAGCTAAAGTTGGAAGAGCGATGGAAAGTTGAGCTCCCGGAAAGGCGCAGATCATGTCTGGACCGGACCAAATGGCAAATCCTGGAGGCCCTTTGTCCACGCCACGCCGGTGTTATAATATGTCAAACTTTTGCTTAGCAGTATTGAGTAAGTAAGATAGTGTGTTTTTTTTTATATTTTGATAATTAGTTACCTATCTAACAATTTAGACAAGATCGATATCGATATAGAATCCGTTTTCAAAATTCTGCGTCGTAGCAAACACGCGGATGCTACCATTGCTACGTAGGAGTAAGCTTTTTAGGGCGCGGCAATGTCTATTTGTGCGAACCAAGGGTTGTAAGGTCGATTATATGGTGGTTATTTATGTATGTATGTATATTAAACCAAAAGGCCAAAACAGGAACTCGTTTATTGATCCCTAAAATAAAACGTGCGCGAATCACGTTCCGTAGGTAGGACCCTCTTACCTCTTAGATACTGTTACATAATCTGGGAACTACGGCAATGTTACGTCACAGCCTTTGTTTAATGCCCTTATTTGAAAATAAGAATGTTGAAGCTATTTGATAGCAGCAATGGGCTAAATGAAAAAAATGAAATAATAATAGGTACAAAGTTTTTGCGATCATAAGCATAACTGATATATTTATCCTTTTCTAAATATTTTTTCTTGATTGCAGTACTATTAAAATAAAACAAGACTAACAGATTTTTTTTTTGTATGCCATAGCTGGTGAACGAGCAGACGGCACCTGATGGAGAGCTGTCTTTATCACCCATAGACGCCTGCAACACAGGCGGTGCATGGTGGTGCGGCCTTAAATTACACAACCTAAAATAAAATCAGATTAGACAGATTTAAGTTTTAAAGCCTATATTTTATATAAGAAGAAAGAGTCTTTTCTGTAGTTCCAGATGGTTTTGTAAAGTTACAAAGGTAAAAGTAAAAGGTAAAAGGAAAAAGTAATCTATGAATCTCTTAAGTCTTAGTTATAAACCTACTTTGGTAACTTGTAGTACCCACCTATGTAGGTCATGTAGTCGTGGTCCAGTTCTTAAGTAGTAGCTCTTATAAACTTTCTACGAAAGGCTTTAACTTCAAAATGTCGAAGTTTTCAAAGTGGCTCATAGAACTAACTATTCTCTATGCTATGGTACAACTCCTGTGTACATAAGTACCTGTCGTGAAGGTGGCGTGAAGCTATAAAGATTGTATAATTACTTTTTATGGCCCTTTAATTTGTTGAAACGATTCTAATACAATTTTATAACGCGATTTTGTGACTCCCCAATTTATTGCGTACAATTTTATAACCCAAGTTGGGTTATAAAACTGTACTTACTGTTTTTGACAAAAGTACCTAGATAAAAAAATCATTTTCTGGTTTGTATTAGTTTGAATATACTTGCTTAATATTTTGCTTAATATATTAAATTTCCTTGTTAGATTCAGAGAAAATTTCCATTAAATAATTGAAATATTTACACAGCTATGTAGCAGACTGTACTACACTGTTTTCTTAGAAGCGGTGGCCGTTAAACAAGCATTCAATACGATAGACGAAGACCCTGTACATTTTTAAAATTGACGTCCGCTACGTTTCTTTGTCCGTCGACTGTAATATGTCGATCACAGCTTTTACGAAACCTTTCTTTAACTTTAGATAGGTACATTTTAAATTTACACAAAGTTTAGATTTAAACAAATATTTACAAAATGTACAAAATACACAAGAAACAGTAAAGCTATCTGCAGACCGTTACACACGATCTAGAGATGGCTCAACTGATCCAAATCAGTGCCAGACGGAAGCGTCCCCAAGACGCTGGGGCATTGCCACGCTGAATAGAAATGGTAAGAAACTTTTGCTCTTGTTTTAATGCATACGTCCACACTGGAACTGCACTGCTATTAAGTATTTTAGATTATATTTGATTTGTAAAGGATCATATAAAAATACGGTAGGAACCAAGCCGTAGTTTGTTGTCTGTTCTTCTAGGCTTGGTCGCATGGAACTGGCACCTAGACTTACGTAGCTTTAAGACGTTTCAAACATCTTTGCAATCCTACTGAATAAATACACATTTGATTTGATTTGATTTAAACGCGCTGCGCCAGATACCCACAGCCCCTGGACGCGTCGCTTCTATCAGTCGTCAGTTAAAGTAGATTAGGTTGGAGGTCGATTAAACGATTACGTGCGATACATTTCGAATGCGGCTTTCGAATTCTCCAGGTTTGATTTCGTATTCAATCAATTCCTGATTTCTAATGCATAGTCTAGAAGATTATCTTATTGGAGGAATGTTTCCCTGAGACAGATCTCAGTGGTGAATGCTGGTGAAGATCTTTGGCAGAAGGCACACTGATGAAGTGATGACTGAATTATTTGGTATCGTTACCCCTAGCTATGCAATGAGCCAGCTAGGAGGAATATGGAAAGATATAAACATCACCAACAGGACCAAAATGAATCTTATCCGGATTCTAGTCTTCTCCATATTTCTTTACGGTGCAGAAACATGGACTCTGAAAGCGCATGATCGCAGACGCGTGGACGCGTTTGAGATGTGGTGTTGGAGGAGGATGCTCCGTATCCCGTGGACAGCGCGTAGGACCAATGTATCAATACTCAAGGAACTCAAAGTGACCACTAGGCTATCAACCATCTGCCTCCAGCGAGTCCTTGAGTATTTCGGGCATATAGCCAGGAAACAGGGTGACAACCTGGAAAAACTTGTCATCACTGGCAAAATTGAAGGCAAGAGACCACGAGGCCGAAGCCCGATACGTTGGTCCGACCAAATCCACTCCACTCTCGACGTGAAGGTCCATGAAGCCATTCAGGTGGCCGGTGACAGATCCAGGTGGCAAAACATTGTCAGGGACAAATTTATCCATGGAGGGGGTCACGACCCTCAGCAGTGAGGAACACGACGCGAGGAGGAGGAACCTCTAGCTACTAAACATAATTACCCAATAGAGTAGTAACAGTGAGTCGAGAGTCATCATCAGTTTATAAAACGTGCTATTAGCACGTATTTCATGGATTACATAACCTCTTCATCCAATAAAAACGCAGCCTACTTTCTAATTTAGTAGTTAAAAATAACAGCATCGGTGGTTCAGTGGTAGAATGCTCGCCTGCCACGCGGGCGGCCCGGGTTCGATTCCCGGCCGATGCAAAGAATTTTTTTTATATGCATTTTTATGGTTACGTTTTAATTTCCACTTAGACCTCAGTATGTCAGATTGCAGCTTCTAATAGTAGGTTACATCGTGGGTAGCCAAACCCGGTATACCTTTGTATGATCGCAATGTGGTCGGTGCCGTAGTTACCATTTTTTTTGAAAGAGGCGTGTTATTAGGTTTTATGAAATTAAATTTGTTGTTGATTTGCTTGAATGTAGTGCATAAATTTAAATCTCGAGACGTGACATAAGTTTAGGATTTGAAAATACATACCGTTCACATTTTTCATTCTTCCATAGTAAATTATAGCGATATCACAGCAAGCATCGGTGGTTCAGTGGTAGAATGCTCGCCTGCCACGCGGGCGGCCCGGGTTCGATTCCCGGCCGATGCATAGTGATATTTTTTTACATACTCGGGATTTTTATGCTGGTATAATATTATGAATCTACGGTTTTGACTCCAAACAAATTCAACCTTATTCGCTCGATGATAAAAAACTTAAGATATTCGAACAGACACACATACCTGCACACATACTTACTTACATACATACTTGCGCTTTTAAATTGGTATGTATAAATTATTTTCTTCTTAAGGTCTCATCTCAGCAGACAAGAAGTAAAGCTGGCGAGGCACCCAGGGCTGTGTGCAAAGCAAACTCGCTTCAAATTTGAATTAGCCAACTTAGCGCTTGCGATGCCACGATGCGATAGAGTTAAACGAGCTCGCTTCCAAATGTATTTTTAAGGAGAAAATGTAGGTAAAGTTAAGCAGCTTTAGTAAGAAGCGGCTTCCGCTACATAACTGGATTTCCATGCACATAGATCCTAATAAGCCTTACCTACTTGTGTTATTTTGCGTGTATTTTTTTTTATTTTCTCATTGCGTACTTACTGTAATTTTTATGTGATATGTGTGTCTATCGTGCCTGAAATAAAAACTGTTATTACTTATTTATAACCAATTTTTTTTCTACATTTATTAAAAAACCTTAAGAATAATTGACTGGCCTCTCAGCTCAGTAGGCTTACCATGAGCTCTGTCTGACTCTGTCTATGGTTCTGGTTTTGAATCTGTGTGAGTACCTATTGACCTAATAAATCCTACGTCAAAACGTCACACACACAGTACAACGCAGTGGTGAGCACTCACACAGTCTCAGACCAGAGCCAGAGACAGAGCCAGACAGAGCTCATGGTAGGCCAACAGGTCATATAGCTCAAAGACCCGGAAGACAAAGCATAGGACGCCCCCTCCCGATGCACCGACGACATTGTGAAGATCGCGGGAAGACGGTGGATGGAGAGGGCTCAGAATCTTTTTTCCTGGGAATGTGTAGGTGATGCCTATGACCAGCTGTAAACTTCTTCAGGCTAATAATAATGAAAGAAAGAAAGAAAATTCTTTTTTTGGAACTGACAGACAACCACAGACCCCGTTCCCGTTAATTTTTCGGGATTAATTAGCCTATTTGCTATTCCAGACCATAATCTATATCTGTGCCAAATTTAATCCAAATCCGTTCAGTCGTTTTAGAGTTATTGAGCAACAAACATCCATCCTTACAAACTTTCACATTTATAATACCTATTAGTGTGATATTATTGTTGTTGTTTTGTACAGTATCTCGTGTATTTTAACTGCAATATAATTATATTATAGCAGCAGGGCTACCACGAGCTCCATTGTGTCAAATTGAGTACAGATTGGCTGACCCACACATTCATTTTCTTCTTGGGTTTGAATGTGTTGACACTGTTGACACAGTTTTGACAGCCATAACCATAACCATATGGAGCTCGTGGCTCGTGGCCAGCAGGTATTGAGCAGTAAAATAAAAGAAGGTAGGTAGGCAGCTAAATAAGAAAAAAATATGCATCTCTCGGGTTAATAATACTTAAAAAAACCCACACTAAGCAACTTCTCTTAGCACGCTCCAGACATAGACTTTTAATGGAATAGCCAGTCCTACAGTACTTCAGTGAAACTCGCCAACTAAATTGGAATGTCCATTGAGCGAACAATCGGACTACAGTTCTCGAACTCAATGCTGCACTTGTGAGGAGTGCATTCAGCGTTGATTACTAGTACTTACTTTATCTCTCTTTATTGTGTGAACTCTTTAACTCCTAAAACTCTGTGTATCTAATAGTAATGTTCTCTGTTTATTTTATTTTATTATTGTATGTGTTAGCTTTAACAATGGATCCTTGTTGACATCTGTAGGCCTACCATGAGCTCTGTCTGGCTCTGTCTCTGGTTCTGGTTTTGAGTCTGTGTGAGTGTTGACTAAATAAATCCTACGTCAATTCATCACACACACAGTATAATGCACTGGTGAGCACTAACACAGACTCAAAACCAGAACCAGAGACAGAGCTCATGGTAGGCCTACTGAATAAAACAAATTTCAATTTATCTGCCTGTCTGTCTGTCTTGCTTTCACGCAAAAACTACTGAACGGATCTAAATGAAATTTGGTACACAGATAGTCTAGCTAATAGAGCATGAGAAAGGACATAATATAGGCTTCCTTAAAATTACATTAACAAATGAAACATAAAAAACTTGAGAAACCACCTTCATGAATCTTGAAGTAGTACCTACCTTTCATAAAAAAAATATTTTTTCAAATCGGCTCATGTTACACGATAACCTCTAAATTTTATATATGAAGTCGGTTAAAAAAATAACTCTCCTGAGGGTAGTCCCAAAATGGATTATGCGACTAGCTCCTTACAGGTACTTTCCTATATTATTTTGGTCTCTCCCTGTGTCCACCTCCTCGCCAGACGCTCGTTTATCTAATCAACTATTAAATTCATGGTGAGAGAGGGATAACGTCTTCTCAAAACACTGAATAATGTATGCGCCTCTCGGTTCCCATCTTACCCGCTGTCAGCTTCCGAAATAACATACAGAGTTGTTAAAACTTTGTGTCGTTTCGTTCGGAACTTATATGGGTCTTACTTCATATCTTATACTTTATATTTTAAGGGATTAGATAATGCTACACTCCTCAAAGTTAGGAAATCTCTGTATCTTGTTTTTGTTTTATATAGAATAATTTGTAATCCTATTTTCCCTTCTTCTTCCTGCCCCTACCCCATTTTATGTGTGGGTTCGGCACAAAATGTTCTCCTCTTCCATTATCTTCTATCAGCCGTCATCTCGGTATTCACTTCTTTCTTATCCATGCCATCTTTCACACTGTTCATCCATCTTTTCTTTGGCCTATCTCTACTAACATATCCATCTACATTCATATTCATCACTCGCCTTGTCTCAATCATGACCTTTTTTTGGAATCCTACTTTGTAAGTGAAAATAAAATGAATTTTCTTTATTTTGTTGTTTCGTGATTTCTTGTGATTGGGACTATATAGAACATTAATGCATCTAAACCATCACCATCATCATCCACAGGCCGATTTACCCCCTGTTGGGTATTGGCTGATCCACGAATGCTGAAGGTAACCAGTTAACAGAAGATAACAGATACCAGTTTTAAGATAAGTATTAAACATATCACATTTACATTAAGTAGTAGTAGAGCTCTTTGTGAAGGGCTCGTCCGGGGAAATACTACCACCAAGCTTATTTCTGCCGTAAAGCAGCATTTGCTGTGTTTCGGTTTGGAGAGTGTGGGTTCCGGTGAATTTACTGGCTCGTGACATCTGTTTGCCTCAAGTTGATGGACGCAGAGCAGTGCATCGCAGGGCACATTCCTGACGCGCGTGACCTATACGATGCAATGCTTTGTCATAGGCAAGGTTTGCCACTTGTTCCATCAACTTAGTTGTATGAAAAACTATACCTATAAGTAGATGCATAGATGATGTAAATAAGTAAAGTAGGGTAATAGGTATTATCGTCCTAACCTGTTCAGTAAGCACAGGGTTTCCGGGTGACAGGCGAAAATCTCCCATTATTCACTTAAATACCATCGTCAATTAAGGGGGACCCGGCTTATAACGTGACATTTAAAACGCAGGTAATTATTCTCTGTTTTCAGAGTCATTTAATTTATTTTTTACTTTGAGCATTCCAAGTTTTTAATTATTTTTGCAATGTATAAGGCACGTTCTCAGCGCAGTATGCGCAACCAGCGGGTCAGTGCTTTTTTATAGGCGATGGTTATACTAAGCATCAGGTGGGTCATATGCTTGTTCCAGCAGCAAGTTGCATTGCCCCAAAGGTCACGTACTTCAGGAACGTGCTCTACGATGCACTTCCCAGCGTCCATCAACTTGAGGCATACAGGTGTTCAGCCTCAGGTGCCAGTAATTACACCGGCATCCACACCCTTCAAACCGAAGCACGGAAATGCTGCTTCACGGCAGAAATAGGCATGGTGGTGTACTTCCCCGGACGAGCCCTTCACAAAGAGCAAACTCAAACTCAATAAAATTTTATTGATTAAAATTGCAAGAATCACTTTGAAACGTCTTGTGAGTCTAGGTGCCAGTTCCATGCGACCAAGCCTAGAAGAACAGGCAACCAACTACGGCTTGGTTCCTACCGTTTTTTTTTATGATCTTTTTACAAATCAAAAATAATCTAAAATTATAGCAGTGAAGTTCGAGTGTGGTGCTACTTCACTTAGTCAGACGTCTCGACGAGCTCTACTTACTAATAGGTTTTTTTTTTAAATAATAATAATTTTTATTTCGTAATACATTTGGTATCTTGGCCATCAGTGGTACACAAAATTAGGAAACGATGATAACTGCATTAGTCGTTAGATCGTTCGACTGTGTCGCAGCTACCAACGCCCGCCTCCACGTAGTGCGTTCATAACTCTACTCAAGGGGGAAAAAAAAAGTTGCCAGTTCCACGTGACCAAACCTAGAAGAACTATAAATGTATGTGTAACCATAGCAGTGTAACTTCGGTAGGTTTTTTCACGGTTCACCATTTTCGTTGAGTTCCTCTATTCTCGAACACGTTCATAGTCGATGAAGCAAGGAAGTCAGATGTCGGGAGAATTGATCTATGAACGGATATGGTATTCGCTCAAATGACTCGAGATTTCCAACAATGTTGCATGGGGAACATTCTCGATAGATTTGGAAATAAATACCTACGTTTTGGGTATTAGAAGTTATAAATACTGTGGACAATCCACGCAACACTATCGAGCCCCAAATTAAGCATATCTTGTACTATGAGAACCAGATTGCTGATATAATACTTATGTATATACATTTTTTTTGTAAATATATACTTTTGAATACAATATTACACCCAGACAGAGAACAAAGATAAAGAAGAACAAATATTTGTTCTCGGTGGAGATCGAACCCACGACCTACATAATTTCGTTTTAAAAACCCTTTTTTAAGGCTCTGCTTGAAAAATAGCGCTGCTTGGCATAATAGATAAGGCCTTGTCAGGCAGCATAAAGCTGATTCGGGGCCTATTTGGCATATTTTTTATCTACCATTATTTATTGTTAACGTCAACACATAAGTAGGTATGTCAAATAAATGTATTTTCTTTCTTTTACAATAGTGTATTACGACATTTAAATAATAATTCTAGGTCACTTTCGTATGTAGGTACAAAAATTTTGCAATCACCATTATGATCAGCAAATTATGAGCAGCATTCATGATGAACATCATTGTTCTTGTTTATTATCACAATATCATAATGTTAGATTATCACAATAACTTTAGTAGAAATAAACTTATAATTAAACAAATATTTACAAAATGTACACAATTCTCAAGAAACAGTTGAGCTATCTACAGACCGTTACAAACGATTACGACAAAGATAGCTCAACTGATCCAAATCAGTACCAGACGGAAGCGTCCCCAGGACGCTGGCTGCATTGCCACGCTGAATAGCAATGCTAATGCGCAATTTTAATAGAAAGTTGTTCTATCGCTTACTATTAATAGTTAAATTCAATTGACAGCGTGCAAGCATCGGTGGTTCAGTGGTAGAATGCTCGCCTGCCACGCGGGCGGCCCGGGTTCGATTCCCGGCCGATGCAGAATTCATTTTGAAGTTTTTTTTTCAGTAGTAGTCGAGCTGATAAGGCGATTCATGATGAGCTTTACAAAATAATCAAACCATTGGCAATATGCTTTTGTTAATTCCAACACAACATTTCGTCGTAAGTTTCTGTAACAGAAGTTCTAAAAACTATCGTAAGTCGATTTAGAAAAGTTCTGTAGCTTTAGTTTCTTCTTACCCTCTCGGGGTTTGAGTTTTAAAACTCAAGCGTACTATATTTTCTGTGAACAAGTAGGTACTAACTACTTGCCTAATACCTCTGTAGTGCCGACCCCACAAAGTGAGATAATAAATAAGTAAATTATGGTGGCGTTAGGTTGTTGGGGAAACAAATTTTCCGCCAGATGAACCCGGAAAATCGATGCATAATAATTTAAGAATACGCAAGTAAGATATTGCTTTCTTAGAACAACAATCGACAAGAATTCTAGAAGGATAGACACCGAATGTGATAGATTTCTATGATCAGAAAGCAAAAAGCTACCAAATAAAATATCTTGGTACTTATTTTAACTTCATACAGCCGATTTAAAAAAAAATGATCTGAATGTTTATACTTCATAATTTGTCCCATAGAAATTTCATCGAAATCAGTCGGCCAGTTTGACAAAGAAGTCGCGTTCTCAAGTTTAAACTTCACTTTTCAACTTCACTGGTTCAATTCCAATCTTCCTTTTCTGTGTTCCAGCAGACCAATTAAATAATCAGTATGTTTTTGAAACATACACAATGTATCTCAAGCCAGAAGCAGTAGGATTATATTTGTATCAATAATTCAATTATATCAATAGTCTTAACCCAATTAGTTTGAATCTGGATGTTGACAAACAGCGTAATTGATTGCTTACTCAGTTCATACCCCAATTGATCTATGTGAGGAATTCAGTGGATAAGCACATGATTTGGCTTAAAGAATGTCATAAAGCTATTGATATGAAACTATACTCTCCAAGCCAAATTCAAAGTGGAATGTTTAGCTGGAGCATAATTGAATGATGTGACCATGACCATAGATGATAGAGAAGGTTTGAAGTTCTAGCAGTGTAATGAAGCCACTAACGCTTCCAGAGCATCCCCAATTAGTGCCACAGAAGAACTATTTTCCAAATAAAATGACTACTACAAAACCCAAAAATATAAAAGAACATTTGCATCGGCCGGGAATCGAACCCGGGCCGCCCGCGTGGCAGGCGAGCATTCTACCACTGAACCACCGATGCTTGACGTAAACTGCATAATTTCGAACCAGAAGCATTGAAATTATGTAACCGAAAGGCAAACGAAGATGTTGTGGGTAGAATCACGTAATGCCACAGAATAATAACTATATACTTATTATTATTGCATTGGTATGCAAAGTCAGCTATAACATTTGATTACCCATGCTTGTAGCGCTGAATCTAATATTAAAAACTTCTTAAACGTTACATTATATTAATAACGTGAGGTGTGAGATGACACCCATAATATTGATATTGCAATAGCCCCTAATAAGCCTCTAGTAATTACATTTTGTGAATTCCCATACAAAAACACGAATGATATCAAAGGTTTCTACATTAATTTGCAACCTTGAGGGTCAAAAATCAATTCTTATTCATTCATCATTATTTTCTTGTCCTTATCCCACTTCATGTGAGGTCGGCACAACAGGTTTTCGTTCTCCACTCTCTTCTATTAGCCGTCATTTCAGCAGTCACTCCTTTCTTATCCATGTCGTCCTTCACACAATCCATCCATGTTTTCTTTGGCGTACCTCTACTTATATACACATCCACAATCATATCTAGCATTATTCTCGTTACATGACATTCTTCCCTTCGCATGACATGCCCGTACCAGGCTTACCTATTGCTCCTCATCTTTTCAGTTACTGGCGCCACTTTCAAACTGCCCCTAATTTGTCGTTCCTTATTTTCGCTGTATGTGTTATGGACCAAGTGATAAATTGGACATTATACATAATGTCCGGTCATTATGAAAAATGCCCAATAGGAGAGGGCAATTTGATAATAACTATTCAAATAATCAAATTGGCCGGGCATTATGCATATTGTCCATCACCTTTTGGGCAGAGTAATACAAACATATTTAATTACTATTTTTTTATTGTTATTGGCTAGCTCCGCTCATGGACGACCTCGCGAGCTTCTGGCTGAGCTATTCCAGAGCCAAACACGGGGCACCCCGACTTGAGTAGGTTAGGTTGTTAGGTTTTTGACGTGATAACGTCTTATAAATCGATGGAGCCGGCTGCACGCACGAAAAAACATGACTCATGCGTCGTTACGTCGTTTCGTCGTTTCATTTACCTGAGCCCGAGCCCGGGTCGGGTAATGGGTAAGGGTAAATGAGGGTAAGGGTAAATGAGGGTAAGGGTAAGGGTTCGGTCGGGTTCCGGGTCCGGGTCCGAGAGTTCGAGTCCGAGTCTGAGTCCGCGAGTCCGCGAGTCCGCGAGTCCGCGAGTCCGCGAGTATTTTCTTATGACGTTATCACGTTCAACTATCGTCAGTAAACCGACTTTACAGACAACCGATTTTTTTAATGCCCTTGGGAAATGGAGTATAAGGGAAGCTTCCCTACTGTTGCTATCAATAGGAGAGGCTTTCTATGTCTTTTAAGCGACTTTAAAGTGTTAACTATCAAATTGCCCAATTGTCATGTAGCAATATAATAATGACCATGCAATGTGATAAATAATGAAGAAATTATCACTTAGCCCAATAGAGCTAGACATTATGCATAATGTTCGAGCATTATTCATAATGCCCGCATTAATCACTTGGTCCATAACATATGCACTCTTCTTTCATCAGTCCCTTTGGTGGCCCAGCACTCAGACCCAACAAAAAACAATTCTCATTCATGTATGACTTATATCCAGCTCCGCTTCGCCCTCGCACAGACTATGCCGCTTTAGAATATACTAGGCACAATATCCTACGAAACAGAATTCATTTAACCTTTCAACCCGCGGGCTGCGCGAGCTATGAATGTATGAATACGGGAATTACAAAAGAGATGCTGCAGACATATTCGTACCTACTAGCTCCATAGATGGGAATGGGTACTTTTTACCCAACAGGCCAGGAGGGTAAAATGGGGTGCAATAAAAATATGAAAAAAGTTGCATCGGCCGGGAATCGAACCCGGGCCGCCCGCGTGGCAGGCGAGCATTCTACCACTGAACCACCGATGCCTGTTAGACACTGCTATATTTTTATTCAACTTTAAAATTAATTCTCATTGGTCTGGGGATTGGAGATACTGAAAATCCAAAAAATCACGTAGTAAATAGTTGCATTGGATTTTTTCGATGAAAAAAATCTATACGACCAAGTATTTTAATAAATCAATCTATTTAAATCAAAAGGTACAGAATAATTTTCCAAATAGATTTATAACAGAGCGTTGCGCTAAAATTAAAAAATACAGCTAAATCGAGACATGCTTAAACACACGTTCTTGCATACACATTCACTTATTATATTTGAGATTGTGTACATTTTGTAAAAATAAAGTACAAAATAAATTTTGTTTATTTTATTCAAGCTGTCGTCTAACAAATAACCTCGTTTCAAAACGAGCGCTTACGGAATGGAATTCATTTGCCTTCTCCGCCCCCTGGGCACAGCCCCCGGGCACACCTGTGTCAGTAAAATGCATTTGTATTATGGAAAATACTGTTTATTTGATTACATTGTACAATATAAGAAAGCAACCAGGTTTTTTTTATACAACTAAGTTGACAAACAAGCATACGGCCTACCTGATGGGGAGCGGTTACCGTAGCCTATGGACGCCTGCAATACCAGAGGCATCACAAGCGCGTTGTCGACCCTTTCAAACTTTTAAAACTCCCTTTTTGAAGAACCCCATGCTATAGTTCTTAGGAAACTCTTCTTAGGTTCTTTGTTAGGTTACGAATATAAAATAACAGCTTTGTAGTCAACTATTAAATCTGCAATGGGACAAGAACAAGTTAAGTTAATAAAACTTGAGGATCTAAAAAAAAAAAAAGTTCTGGAAATACCGACGTCAGTATTTCCGGAACATTTCAAATTAGCTATTTACAAGACAAGAGTGAAAAGGTGGATTATGGCAAAGCAAGCTCCATCTTAGGCTGTATCCTCACTTTCCATCAGGTGTGATGGCAGCCAAATACTTAGCTATCTATATAAAAAAAACGTAGGTACTTCATGGGCAGACTGCAGAGACGGCTTTTCAGATAAAAAATCTACCTCCTCCTTTATTATTCGAAGTCGGTTAAACATTCAGAACGTACGCATAAATGCCTACCACAAATTGTGCAAAATAGTAATGTACTCGTATGTATGTATTTGATAGCGGCTTCTTTTAACTTAAATTAAAAACATTACTCTGAGATGAAAAAATCTACCGTAAGCTTATATTAATAAGCTTTAACATTACTTAAACCTACAAAAATGATAATTAACTGTCTCGGGTGAAAATAAATTAATGATAAATGTACAAAAAAATCTTCTAAAAAGCATATTTGCATCGGCCGGGAATCGAACCCGGGCCGATGCAACTCTTTTTGTATAAAAAACCAAAGTACTGACATGCGACGTCGCATAGCAGTGTTGTGGCCACTCTTCAAACTCACAGCGAATCAATCAATTCAAAATAAATACATTTAAAAAAAAGCGAACATTTTGAAACGACTCGGTTTCGGAGCTCAACTTTATTATTATATTATTTTAGTAGTAGCAAAGCTCTTTGTAAAGGGCTCATCCGGGGAAGTCATGCCTATTTCTGTCAAACAGCATTGCTGTGTTTCGCTTTGAAGGGTGTGGGTGCCGGTGGAATTACTGGCACGTGAGGCTGCACCGTGTATGCCTGAAGTGGATGAACGCAGGCTAGTGCATTGTAAGGCACGTTCCTGACGTGCGTGACTCCAATGCTTTGTTATTAGGCGATTACATTAGGCGATACCATTTGACATCAGAGTAGTCAATGCATGCGGTTTTCGATTTATGACGTATAAAAAAAACAACTCACTAAAATATCGTTCGAAGTTTGCATAGTAATGTACATCATTTGTTTTTTTTTAGTTTTGTTATTCTCTTGTTTTAGAAGATAGAGGGGGGAAGGACACACATTTTACCACTTTGGAAGTGTCTCTCGCGGAAACCATTCAGTTTAGAAAAAAACTATTCTAGAAACCTCATCATCATTTTTGAAGACTTATTCATAGACACGTATCGATTTGATGAAAATAAATTTTTGAGTTTCAGTTTCAAGTATGGGGCCCCCACATTTTTTGTTTTTTTTCTACTTTTGTGTAAAAATCTTAATGCGGTTCACAGAATAAATCTATACCTACTCGCCAAGTTTCATCAGTCTAAAAATGGTTGTGACATACGGACGGACGGACGGACGGACGGACAGACAGACAGACAGACAGACAGACAGACAGACAGACAGACAGACAGACATGACGAATCTATAAGGGTTCCGTTTTTGCCATTTGGCAACGGAACCTTAAAAATACCTGAATCCTGGACATTTTCCTATACAAAATGCTATCCAGCGCATCTTATTTAACTACTCTAAATTTACAACTAGCGTATTTCGCTAAACTAATGTAGAACAAGTAGATTTCGTTGGGCGAGAGAATAGAGTGTGGATATTGTTGTGAAGTCCCTTGATAGACACGTCTCTGTAATCTGTAGGCCTACCATGAGCTATGTCTGGCTCTGTCTCTGGTTCTGGTTTTGAGTCTATGTGAGTGCTCACCAGTGCATTATACTGTGCGTGTGACGTTTCGACGTAGGATTTATATAGTCAACACTCACACAGACTCAAAACCAAAGCCAGAGACAGAGCCAGACAGAGCTCATGGTAGGGCTCTGGTTTTGAGTCTGTGTGGGCTCACCAGTGTGTGTGTGACGTTTCGACGTAGGATTTATTTAGTCAACACTCACACAGACTCAAAACCAGAGCCAGAGACAGAGCCAGATAGAGCTTGTGGTAGGCCTTCTGGTTTATTTGAAAAAATCAAGTAATCAGAATGTTGCATAGCAACTAATCGATTTTCGATGTTTCCCTAAAACTGTAGAAACCTCGTAGCACAAACTTTAAATCTATTTCTACCCAACCTCTCTCTACCAAAATGTGTTTTGCTTTCATGTGGTTTGTGAATTAGCATAGGTATTAGGTTTCTCGGTTTAGATAGATAGATAGATAAATCATTTATTTGCCAAGACAGTAAACACACACAAAAAAAATAACAGGGAAAATAGCACAAAAGCATAATTAAAACTAAAAATACAACTAAGTACAATATAAAGTAGAAAATAAATGAAATGGTGTGCGTGTTACAGCTAGGCAAAATGGGAATAGCTCAGCGCATAAGCTTTGCTCGAGAGCAAAACGCTGATTTTCAGCTATTACCATATGAGCAGACAAGTTGAGCAGATACCAAACAACGGAGACGACAGAATAATAGTGTTTGTGAGTTACTGAAAGGGTGTGTGAATGGGTTTCTCTATCTAGAGTGTCAAAGTGCTTTCATGCTCTATGACACCGTGAAATGAAGTTACATAGTCGCATTGGATTGTGGTAACGTTGTCTTGGGAATAGCGCAGACGAGCTGACGAGGTTGTTTATACCTACTTGCATAACTTGGGGGAATGGGGTAGTTTCTTACTTAGTACCTGAATGAGCATAAAGAAAATCTGCATGTTTATTTTAAATCTATTGCTAGGTAATAATATTGTAAAGCATTTGGACGAGCCTAGTATTACAGTCAATGTGATAATGTAATCTATAGAAGAAATATATAAAAGAAAGTCGTGTTAGTTACACCACTTATAACTCAAGAACGGCTGAACCGATTTAGCAGAAAATTTGTGGGGAGGTAGCTTAGAACCGGGAAAAGGACATAGGATACTTTTTATCCCGAAAAAGCAACGGGAACGGGGCGTTACGGGAACGGGCGAGCGAAGCCGCGGGCGGCCACTACTAGTGAATAAATGAAATTGAAATGAATGAAATTTTAATAAAGATTCTATGCATCAAAGACAGAGTAGATAAATTCGCTTTCAACAACGAGTGCGAATTCCAAGTATTATTTTGATTATTATCATTGTGTTTTCACAAACAAGTGTCAAAAGAAAAATGTCCAAAAGAGAGAGCGAGTGAAACATTCTAAGGCCGAGATTCATAGACCGACACCTATATTCGCAATAAAGTTATTATGATTATGAAAATGGTGAACAATAATTTTGTTAGATCTTGCTCAAAGCCAGTCTTAAAACAACGTCAAAGACTCAGAAATTACCTCGACAGAAACCTCTTATCGAATTGAGGAAAGCATCTAGAGGGGAAAAATTAGGTAAACTTCTAACTCAGACTTTTGGATGCACGAATTTGAAGGGGTAGGTACTTACCAAATCTTGATTCATAAAATGTTTACTAGTTACCTAAGTTTTACAAAGAAGATTTTACCAACATTTTCTTTTGGTGCAAGCAAAGAGCAGAGAAAAGATATCCCACTAACCTCAAAACCTTATAGCAGAAACGTAGCATATTGAAAACATTCAGAATATAAGATAAATTTAGTTAAAACTACGGGTAAAACCAACCCAAACTATTTAATACTATCTATAGTTCGCAAACTTCTCAAACGTTAAGGCCCTTTCCCAGTTTGTACGCACTGAACGACGTTGCTGAATTTATGCCCTCATTTTAGTTTGGAGTTACCCGGTTTCCCAGTTTGAGGTACTTTGGTCTGTGTAGTTTAAATACTGACTTATTTGAAGTTTAATGTGTGGTGCTATCGAATTACGAGCATCGTTCCGGAATGTTGGTCGATCCGGTTAGAAATAGTTTGCGGGACGGGGCAACACGGATAAAACAAATTGGTTTTAAGTCAAAGCGTTGCAACATAGCAGTTATGTTATATATGTTAGTTTTTTCTTTTAGAAATAGTGTACGCTATGTTTTATAACCTACTCTACTAATACTACAATCTAGCCAAAATTACGGCTACTAGGTAATTTGTCATTGATCTTTTCTAAAGTAAACTACAACTAAGAATGTGTCCACTAACATTTTTCTTACTGTCTCTATTTTTTATATAATATGCTAGTGAATAAGATTATAAATGGTTCTTATTGGAAATTTATTAGGGGTGGCCTATGTCAGCAGACTTCTCAGGCTGATAATGATTATGACACTGTTTTTCCGAAGCCAGATCTTTATCGAACGTCCGTGTTATACATTTTTCTTCGGTCTGGACGAGTCTACTGCAGACATTTTGAGGCTTCTCCAACCACCAACCTCACAGAGGAGCGGCAACATCGCCGTCGTAGTTGAATCTAGGCATAAACAAGCCTGGGAGAGCTGGCAACAAACTATCTCTCGGTCTTTATTCCTAGCGTTTACTAGTGTGATCCTTCTGTCCAGACTCCCGCGTCACAACCTACAGTGTCGCCTCTTAATTGATGGAATCTGTCCATTTGTAAGTTTTTTCTAATGACATATTACTTCAGTAAATAAGTATTTAGTCAAGTCAGTTAATAGAACAGTCGGCCTTTAAAGCCAATGTTAAAGAAAATGGTGGCGTGTTTCTTTAAAACCATCGAAACCATTTTCGTTCAAATCAGGATTTCATATAATTATATACACTTTCATTCCAACTGCTCACACTTCGTGCTAAGATCTCAAGTAATGTTGGTTTACATACCTCGGAAATAAACACAAAAGTAATAAAAAAAAATGCTGTCAAGTATGACAGCAATATTTTACAGCGTTTAGTTATTGATATGATTTCTACTGCAAATGAAAATTTACGAAAGCCGAAAATTTAAAAAAACCTAACTCAAGGGAAAAAACAAAACATAAGACTAGGCGGTATGGCCTTGGTACTATAGCCTGCTTCGAAAGAAGCGAAAATAAAAAATATATATATTACAAGTCTTTGTTACCTGCTTTTCCTTCGAGTACAAGCGTTATATGCAAAGCAGAAGTTTTCAAGCAATTAAGTTAATTTTGCGACCCGCTACACGACATACAAATGATATTACATTAAATTCAGACTGCAGTCGCATAAAATATTAACTCTACTTAATTTGTGTCCTGGTTGTGTAGGCCTACCATAAGCTCAGTCTGGCTCTGTTTCTGGCTGGTGAGTGTTGACTTAATAAATCCTACGTTGAAATGTCACATAAACAATATAATACACTGGTGAGCACTCACACAGACTCAAAACCAGAGTCAGACAGAGCTTGTGGTAGGCCTACAGTATCCGAGCGTTGTCGTTTTATTTTCAGAGTAAATATTTCCGTATTTCAGTTTCAGTTGCTATCGATGAGAGATACGTTTATCGTTGGCCGTTTTGTTTGTGTTCGATTTCATTTTGTTGGTGATTGAGCAAATCATGCCTTTTGTTGAATCATGCCAGTGTTAGGATCGGATTCTTAATTCATCAATTGGATGGATCAGCATAGTTCATTGAATGCATACATAAGAGAGGTTCATTCTAACTAAATTATAAAAGGCAGAAAATTAAAATATTTTGTAACGATTAAGTACTTATCTGTTATATTAGGTTAAATTTCCCCTCAGGTCAGTTGGTAGTAGCTCTGCCTTCTGTGCCGTAGGTCGTGGGTTCGATACCCACTGAGAACAATATAAAACAAATACACATGTTGGTCTTTGGTACAGGGCAGAAGGCAGAGCTACTATCTATAGTGCTTATAACCAACTGAATTGAGGCCAAAATGTCTGCCAATATTATTTATCACAATGATCAAAGTGGCTCGAAGTTCCCAGGGTCCCGATAAAGAAACAAACGCTTAGGCGATGATTACAAATTAATCCGTCGCAAGAGACGCCTAACAGTAACAGATTAGGTAGGATTAAGCTTTCTTTATTTAGGCCGAGCAGCTGTGATTTACAAGATTTTCAAGCATTTATTTGTTGAGATCTTTCAATAAATAAAATAACATAAAACTACATTTCAACAAAACAAGCGTCTCGCTCTGTGTTTACTCTTTGAAGGCTATTACATCTTTACAAATCTTCTTATAATCTAAATAATATAAAACTGTCAAGTGACTGACTGACCGCTTGATATTTATTTATATTTTTTATTCCTAATGGTCCGCCTTATAGCCCCTTCCCACCGGTGTGTGATATCGCGCACGGAGGCGGATCAGCTCGCACGACACACCATGGGAACGGTCTCATGCGCCGAGGTGCGCGGTAGCACAGGAGCCCTTTCTGTGTGCGTTGCCGTGCGTCGTCGTAGGCTGTGCGTGATGATCTGCAGAACCACGCACCGTAGGAAGGCAGCATTAGATCAAAAATGAACTACAGGCAAGAACAAATGAATAGAATAACAGCGCGCTATCCCTACGCAAGCAAAGTCGATGGGTATGCCAATAGTTATATCATATTTGATGAAAGGCAGTTATTTACTAGTCTTCTTGAATTTCAAAAGAAGATTTAGCAACTCATCTGTAGACTTATCACGTACCGTCTATTCATGAATTTCAACCGTTTGGAACGTGGCTTCTAGGGAGTTAGCATGAGTTTGAAGGTTTACCGGTCGCAGAGGGAATCACACAGGCGACTCTCCATACAAACATAGTCCCCTATTTCCTCCCTGGATAATGCCTCTAGAGTAACCATTTTTTCTCATAAAATCCAGATCTGCTATATACGTGCTCGTATGTTTTCCTTTTTTTCAGAAACTTATTGATAAAGAAAATATCACCTCCAATTCATATTTCATATAAATCATATGAGGGTCATATTTTCTTTATTTTTTATAGAGTCTTGGTCCAGTGACGCCTTCATTAGAGAATTAGTCCACAGCTAAAATTAGACTATTATATCAAGAGGCGCAAATATGCAGGTCTCGACAGAGCCTACTTATTTGCTCCTCTTGGGGTTGAGACTCTGGGTCCGTGGGAAACCGAGGCCTCGCGGGTCTTCAAAATGTTGTCTAGGCGACTGATCGAGGCGACGCGTGACCCAAGAGCTGGTGGGTATCTGGCGCAGCGTATAAGCATTGCTATTCAGCGTGGCAATGCCGCCAGCGTCTTGGGGACGCTTCCGTCTGGCACTGATTTGGATCAGTTGAGCTATCTCTAGATCGTTTGTAGCGATCTGCAGATAGCTCAACTGTTTCTTGTGTATTTTGTACATTTTGTAAATATTTGTTTAATTGTAAGTTTTGTTAGATTTTTAAGGTTTAGTTTTAATTGGTTTTAGTTTTTTTTGTTAATATTATGAATTTTTGTTTTGTTGTTATAAAATTAAAGGAATTGATGTAAAAAAAAAAAAAAAAAAGTAAAAAAATTGTAAGTTTCTTTGTGTAAATGACTATTATATAGAACTAGATTGTTATTGGTACAAGGAGCTAAATTTACCCATTAAATACGTTTGCGAGGGAGCAAATAGAAACCGAGTTTTAATGGGTTTTTAACGCCTTGTGTTACACTTTACTTTTCACTACGATTGCGAGAAAGTAAAATAATCCAATGCAATATGAAATAGTTGAGAAAAATACAAAATATTTCACGCCAATATATACTTTTTTTCCTCTGGGAGCGCATTGCATGCATTCTATCGGAGAGATCGCCGTCCGTAACGTTATTTTCTAAACGCAATCACTTCTGTCATGACCTAACGTCATTTTCTGTAAAAAAAATATGCATTTGAGGTCCCAATAAATCGGAATCGAGTTGCGATGTTTGCAACCGGCTCGTAAAAATATTGAAATCTGTGCTAGCTCTCCTAGCTTGAGCCTGAGATGAATGAATGAGTCGAAACAGATTGAAGCGGATCTTTACTTATAATTTATGAATTCAAATCCAAACCTTTGTATCCTAATGCGGGTCATATTATATGTTTTTCGAATAAATTATGCCTGTTCTTTTTGATGGGTTTTACCTAGAAGCTAAAAAGAGAAGAGAAATTTGAAAAGTCACATTCACCAGACGGTCGCCTGGATCGTGTGGAACTGGCACCTAGACTCGACGTTTCAAAGTAATTCTTTGTGATACTACGGAATAGATTTTTGGCACTTTTCAATAGAGAACTGTCAAAATATCAATGTTTGAGGCTTGAGACAGACTCAAACATTGTTTCTGCATACACCATAGAGTGTCAAGTGATAGATAAAATAGTTTTTAGTCAAGTTTGTCCATAGTCAACTCAACTGTCATTTGTTTTGTACATTTTCGTTCAGAAATGTACATTATAGGTTCCAGATTGTCTAAGTAGGTTCCATTCCAGTTGCTCATACTTTGTACTAAGCTAGGCTAGGCTACCTCAAGTAGTGTTAGTTAAAATACCAAACAAATTTCACATCAAAACTCAAATTAAATGAAAAATCTAATCATGTGAAAGAGCTTTGTTTCATCTCAAGACAAAGGAAAACGATTTGAGTAAGTTCTTCGTTATTTTTATTCAATGATATACGTTAAACCTTTTTGAGCTGAACGGGCTGGTCTGGCGCAGTGCATTAGCATTGCTATTCAGCGTGGCAATGTCGCCAGCGTCTTGGGGACGCTTCCGTGTGGTACTGATTTGAATCAGTTGAACTATCTCTATATCTGCAGATCGGTTGTAGCTCAATTGTTTCTGTACTTCTGTACTTTGTACATATTGTAAATATTTGTTTAAATTGACAGTTTCTTTGTGCAAATAAAAATATACTTGACTAAAGAAGTTAGCAATTATTTCTAATCATGTCACAGTTTTGTGACGGAGTAGCACGTACTGCGAGACACGTACATCCACAGACGGCGAAACTACGTGATCTTATCGATCCGAGACGAGACCTAGATGTGACTTTTAAACTGTCTACGAGAATATAAGGGGCTTGCACATTATTGGCTAACTTTAGCTGGTGTTGACTACTACTAATGGATGGATGGATGGATGGATGGATGGATGTTTGTTACTCTTTCACGTGAAAACAACTGAATGGATTTTAATGAAACTTTACAATAACACAATGTGTTACAAAATAAAAATATCAAAGCCAAAGATTTTATCTAGTAAGCTGTCATGTCAGGGAACCAGACTATTTAACAGAAAGGCGTCCGTACCTATTTTACCTAATAATTGTCTACTTTAATAGTTTTTCTATTTCCATTCATAAATTGTTTTGGGGTATGTTAACCCCATTTAACCTCCTTTAGGCTTTACGGGTAGTTTTGTAACACCCTGTATAGCTTATACACTAGAATAACACATTTATAAAGATATTGTAACGGAGAACGGAGTAAAGTAACGGAAACGGGGCGAAACGGGAACGGGGCGAACGAAGCCGCGGGCGGCCGCTTGTGCGCCATATGCTAACTTTTAATGATACTACCATATCAATATACATAGCTGTTAGGCCGTTCTACATAGCATGAAAGAGATCAGTGAGGCACATTTGTTGCGTCGGCAAATTCGGCAAATTTTTATCATCCGCACTTGATGTGCGGGCTGGTTTTTCCGTAAGTAGGCCGCTGGCGGGCCCTTTTTGCGTGACACGTGTTGCTCGAAGTTTTTTAGGTTCTACAACACGCCGGTTTCCTCACGATGTTTTCCTTCACCGTTTTGAGCGTACTGGCATAGTGCACATACATTTTTCGTCACACTGAGAAAAATGGATTTCTGGCCTAAGATGAATTCCACCTTTGACGGCTGAATTGTAATGACGCGAGGCGATTTTGAAACGCTTACGGTTAATTTGACTTTATATTCATTTGCGATAAACTGGTACGTCTCTTATGATAAACACGAACCGTCTCGAATGACTTACCGTAAGGTCGTCTTGGAATCCAACTTAACACTGTTAATACAGCAGTAATGGACTATTGAAAACGCTTTAAATTTACGACGTTGAATATTTGTTGAATATCACCGTAATTAAGGCAAAATTTAACTTAAATTAAGGCGATATATGCTTTAATAAAAACTAAACAAACGTAAACCTAAGTCATAAACAAACTTTCGAAAGCGGCATAAATTATCTTAAGCATGACAATATTCACCTTACAATAAGGCAGAATATACTTTAGTCACAAAAATTTGAACGTAAACTTAAAGTCTTTTAGCGACGTATGAACTCGGCAACTTAGAGGTATAATGTGGCCACATTTGCCCTATTATAAGGTCAAATATGCTCAGGTTTCGACGAATCAAATGGTAACATTAGGTTTTATAACGGCATACATATAAACGTAAATATGGCAATATTCACCTTTTCATAAGGCAGTACATGCTCAAGATATCGACTGGTTAAACGGTAACATTACGTCATATAACGACTTACATACTTGGTCAATATAACCGTAAATTTGGTGATATTAGTGTTATCATCAGGCGAAATACGATCAAGTTACGACTAATCAAACGGTGAATAACATCATAAAACGATTTACTTATTCGGTTAATTAAACCGTAGATAAGACAACAATCACCTTATGGTAGGGCGGATGATACTTTAGTTACTATTTAATCAAACGTTTAAAAACTCTAAAAACGCCATACATATTTGGCCAATTTAACCGTAAATTTGGCAATATTTACCGTATCTTAAGGCGAAATACGATCGAGTTAAGACTAACTAAACGGTGAAATAACTTCATTTAACGACTTTCATATTCAGTAAATGAAACCGTAGATATAACAATATTCACCTTAAGATAGGGCGGATGGTACTTGAGATATTATATAGTCAAACTTTAAAAAAGCCTAATAACGGCATACATATTTGGCTAATATAACCGTAAATTTAGCAATATTTTCCTATATTAAAGGCTCATTAATGCTCAAGTTACGACTGATCAAATGGTCAAATAACGTCATCTGGTGACTTAAATATTCTGTGAATGAAACCGTAGATATGGCAATGTTCGACGGATAATACTTTCGTAACTATTTATACAAACGTTTAAAACCTACATAAGTACGATCCTAGGTAATAGATAGGTAGGCAGATTTGTACATTACCTACCTAAATACTTAAGTAGGTCCTCACTTAAGTGTCACTACCCACTTAAGTGTTTCATTGTGTTTTATTAGGGAGGTTCCTATTGAATCATAGCGCTGTTTAATAAAACCCATTAATAGCTGTTCCATTGAAAAAAGTTTGTTACGCTCTATGACTCCTTGTTGCTATTCAAAGGCAGAACCCTCGCTTCTACACACAAGCCCTGTTCTCCTGTAGTAGGTAGGTATATACTTAGATCAAGCGAAGAACCCAAACCAGTGTCTACAAAAATTTGATACCTATTTAGGTAATATAGGTCTCAGCTACCTGTTCCCCATATAACCAAGCTTTGCTTAGTTTACGGCTATATTGTGTTGTGTGGAATGTCCGCAAATATTTGTATATAATTTGGTGGAAGAAAAGTCTATTTTACTCAGTTTTATTATTTTAACGACTTTCAGTCAATTGGTGGGTTAAGTTTAAAAAAACTCTCTAGTTACTGCGAGATACACCTTTGTAAGGCACTTGTCGTAGGTAAAACGAAAATCTCAATAATGCTGCCAGCTACACAAATAACCTTGGTTCGTATAACTGTATGAGAGAGAGTATATAAACTTGAAAACCCAACGACAAAACTGCTGAACCGATTATGATGAAATTTCGTTGGGACTAATCTGAAAGTAAAGTTAAGATATAATTTTTCAAATTAGTTAACGAGTTATGTGGTAACAAACAAAAAAAAATCAAACAAATCAAATATCCGTGAAAACACCCATTTAGAATCTTTCCCTGAGTTTACTCGCTTTTTGGTTGGAACCCTGACGAACATTCAATACCTACTTTTGCTCTGTGCTGTGTGCTAACTACACGAACTATGCTTGGAGTATACGCCAATCGACACACACATGACACAGGCAGTTAGTAATGCAGTACAGTTTTGGCTTAAAGACTATACGTATACTTAGCATATTTTTGATTGGCCTCTCAGCTCAGTTGGTAGGATCTCTGTCTTCTGTGGCGTAGGTCGTGGGTTCGATCCCCACCGAGAACAAAATACTTGTGGTGAACACAGTTGTTTTTTTCTCTGTTGGGGCATTATATTGTATTCTAAGATGTATTTACAAAAAAAATGTGTGTTAAGTATTATATCAGCTATCTGGTTCCCATAGTAAGCTCTGCTTAGTTTGGGACTAGATTATGTTGAGTAGATTGTCTTGAATATCTATTTATTATTATTTTGTTATTTTTAACACCCACCACTAGCATAATCTGCAGTAATCGAGTTGGCAGCACTGCCCACGAGGCCACGAGCACGTAACGACTTGTTTCATTCATCAGTTTGGTTTGACTTTGGACGGAGTGTTTGGTTTAGTTCTGAGTCATTCAAAGTTTATTTTGCGGGTTTTTTTTATTTTCCCTCATTTTCTGAACTCTGCTGGCTGTGTCAGTGTATGGAAGCACAGACAAACAGATGTAGAGAGGTCCAAGACAGACCTATCAGCAGCAACCAACCAGACAAACATCTTCGTGCTTCGAACGTGGCAGACCAGAATCCCACAGATTTATTAACAAAATGGGGCAATCACCTGATTGATACGTCATTTCGAGGTAAGTAGAGTACCTGTATCAAACTCAGTTATTCCCTAATGTTTTTGAACCTAATCATGTTTTGTATTTGATAAGTTTAAGTACCTAATCCCTAGATTCTGGTTGTGTTAGAAACACGAACGAAAAATGATTTATAAAAATATGTACTTAGTGTTTTCAGTTTTGAACTTTTGCATTTAATTTTGTAAATTGGTACAAAAGAGTTTTTAAACTTATGAAGATTAATTGTTTATTTTTTTCAGATAAGGTGTACTTTACATAATACGCAAAGAGGACGGGCTACTTAACAGACTGTTAATGGCTTCCTGGATTCCAAACAAAGAAAATAATTGGCCCATTTGGACTCTGGGCTAGAAGTAAATCCAAACACCAAACTTCAATGGAGTGATTTCAATCATGGGCACGCGGTATTGGAGAACCATTTAAAAAGGATTATAGCTGTAAGTACTTGTCATTTGCTATCAGTGATTCAAACGACCTCTCTGGCTTAGAACCTGCAATGCCAGGCCGACCTGTCCTCTAATAGACCTATGGTCGTAGTTTGGTTAGATAAATATAATACCTACTTGTACTAATTACCATCATAGAACGCTCTACTTTGTTTGCGATAACTATTTCCTAAAAAATACATTATTTTATTTCAGATATTGTAATCCGGTTAAGAAGGCTTTACTTGCAGTAACGGATGCTGAGGAAGGAGCTGCGCCATGAGAGGAGCTAGCCTGTGGGCAATAACAGCAAATGCGTGCCTACAAAAGCTTTACAACGAAAAGGGCATTCTCCAAGACGATTTTATCTTGTTTTAAGTATTTAAAAAGTTAATTACTTATCTAAATTGATTTTCTAATACAGATTTATAGATTTTTATTGAATGGTTTTATTGCAATACCACTATTATTTATATAAGATGCAAAAGCTATCGACTTATTTATTAGGCTAGGTTGAGGTTAAACTGTTGGGTTGAGAAAATACTAGTCTATCTAGTTCATATCTTTGATAACCTGTAATCAGTTATTATTGAGGTGCTTTATAAATTTTTGTTCTATTAATTTCAGAAGCTTACAAAGACTGGGAGAACAGCTTTCTGAGGCAGCAGGCTACGCTGTTCACTGAAGGCATGTTTGGCTGATCTATTATCATAAAGTTCATGTGAAGGATATTGGCCCGCGTTACCTAAGAGTGACCTTTGAGCGGCCCAATGCCCTTAATATGAACTAAATGATAGTAAAGCAAGTCAATCATGCCCTTAGGGAACAGCGTTACTAGCCATTGAAAGGCTTTTTTCCGGTCTTTATAAAACGTTTCTGCTCGTAAAGAAAGCACAAATTACCGTACGATACAGCTAGCCTAATCGTATGAAACATTCTAAAATAACTTCTAGAAGGCAAATACGACTAAGTAAATGTTGAAAACGCTTAATGCTTAGGTTAAACCCATAGTAAGTAAAGACGTAAAACACCTTACTAGAAGAGAATAACGACTTAAAAAAACATCAATATCGGTTAATGAACAGGTTAAACTAAAGTAAGGTAAGACGTACGATATCTTACTAGAAGTCGATTATGACTTAGTAAACAGGTTTAACTACAGTAAGGTAAGACGTACGATGTCTTACAAAAAGTCGATTACGACTTAGTAAACTTTGAAAACGCTTAATGAACAGATTAAACTACAGTAAGATAAGACGTACAACGCCTTGCTAGAAGGCGATTACGACTTAGTAAACGTTGACAACGCTTAGTGGACAGGTTAAACCCACAGTAAGTAAAGACTTAAAACGCCTTTCTAGAAGCGAATTACGATTTATGAAACGTTCAAAACTCTTAGTGGATCGGTTAAATTGCAGCGAATAAAGGTATAAAACACCTTACTAAAAGTCTATTATGACTTAGAAAGCAGTCAATAAATATTCAAAACACTTTGTGAACAAATTAAACCGCAGTAAAAAAGGCGTAAAACGCCTTACTAGAAGTTAATTGGGGCGCAATGATACGTCGGATATTACTCTAGGAAAGATTTACGTGTGTGACCCGAGCACCTTCTGTACCGTTTATATCGCTTTACCGGAAGTTAAATCCCATCGTCAGTTCGTCGATCCTTTCGCTTTTTATTTAAGGCTAATCTGTAAAAAAATACGTCTAAAACACACATTAGAGAGTATAATGCTGCTTATTTGTTGCGCCTCACGCTTAAGGCGTAAAACGCCTCCAACCTAGGAAGGCGTTTTTCGTCCAAGTACGCTTGGTCGTTTTTTCGCCTTCATTACGAATAAATCCACCCTAATTACGAACTTTTCAGCTTTACATTTTTCTCAGTGCAGAAAAACTCATTGGTACACGACTGGATTTGAGCCACGACCTTCGGATCGGAAGGCGGGGCCGCTACCACTAGACCGCCAGTGCTCTTTTTAGTGTGTCACCAAGCTATTGAAAAATATCAACCAAGCGTTCAGTTGGTGAGTTCACCGGGATCCCCTGGGGGATCAGGTAAGGGGGTCCTGGTGGCCGAACACGAATGTCACAACCCTCTGAAACTGAAATTAGGTACCTCCTGCCATTTTGAACGATAGGGCTGTAATGGAATTCTACCTTTCGCTAAAATATGCCTGAACCAAGTTTCACATATTTGTTTGTCTTTATGGGGATACCGGTTAAGTCGATATTATGAATATAATTGCAATAATGTACCATATAAAACTATAAAGTACCAGACTGGACGTATTTGCAATTATTCCGTTACAAAAATATTAATTTATGCATAGTTAAATAAAACATGTTAAGTCGAATTGGACAAATCGTATGTCAGCGTTAAAGTATTATATTAAACAGTACTTTTTTTTTTAAACTTCATTTTTTTTAATCTCAATTGTTTAGTCTATAATTATACCGTTTTTTTTATAATGTCACTTGGTTATTTAGATATTTTTTTTTTAAAAGCATCTTAAAACCTTTTTACTCGATTCTATGCCACCGTTTATGTCTAGATTTATACTAATATATGGTATCTCAGTAGATATAGGATGTATTCTAAGACACGCTACGCAGATGAAGTTAAGGAGTCAAGTTGCGAACAAGAAAATAACTTCATCGTCTAAGTTTAGATTGCAGTTGTAATGGAATTGTGGAGTTACATCCAGGGCTTGTAAAGCTTTACATCCTTTGAAAATGACCTTAACTCCAGTATAAAAAGATGAGAAACAGCTTTAGGACTTTGATTCCTCATCTATAGTAAATAAATCCTCTCACCCTGTAAGTACTAAATCGGTTAAAAGTATTTTCAGAAATCATCAACCCTATTCCAATCAAAATATTTTTCTTTATACAACTAGCTGATGGAACAAGTATATGCCCCCTTTTCCTGATGTTAAGTAGTAACCATCGCCTATAACAAAGCATTGCCTCGTAGGTCACGTAGGTCAGGAACGTGCCCTACGTTGCACTGCCCTGAGTTCATCAACTTGAGGCATACTAATGTTCAGCCTCACGTGCTAGTAATTTCACCGGCACCCACATCCTTCAAACCGAAACACAGCAATGCTGCTTCACGACAGAAATAAGCATGTTGGTAGTTCCCCAGACGAGCCCTTCACAAAGAGCTCTACTAATACAAACAAGTGATGAATAAACAAATGAAAATCTATGACACTCGCAGAAATAAAATGACTGTCATCTTGTTTGATTGATTGTGGTTAGATTTTTTCGATCAAAAGTGGTTTTAGTAAATCACCGTCTAGATTTTTTTGCGTAAACTGGGTTTCGAGAAATAGTAATTTGGTGAAGTGGCAGGTTTTTAGGTGAAAGGTAATTTGGGCTGTCAATTATTATTAAAAAAAGGAGGTATCCATCTTCACTTTTCCTCAGATGTGATGGAACTGGCAAGTATCAATAATAAGAAGAAAATAGCAGACTCATGACCGTAATTCTCAAATACGGTAGGCATTTTCCCAGATTTCTTTCTACTCAAGATTATTTATGTTGTCCAAAAGGAGTCAGAGACACGTCCAAAAAATACTCGGAAACTCTTTGTGCCATTATTATGTCACTGTACTTTTATATTGTTTATTTTTGTAGAAGACTACTCTCATAAATTATAATGCACACATCTGTGTGTATCTACCATCTTTTTCAATAAAAAGTATTCTAGTCGTTTTAGAAAAGAGATGGTTCCACCAAGGAGTTTGGCATAGCTTGATATGTTAGGTAGATAAGTATGTATAAACTATTAATCATAGGTTGACGGTGAAGTGATTTGAAAATGGAACGCATTTACAATGCATTTAGTAAGTATAGCGATGGCCTCCTTACAGAACCTCTTTACACAGCAGTCAATCCTATTTACTGAGCATGGTATTCCTGGTTTTCTCAGGGTTTCCTTCACCAATAAACATTTTCTATTAGAAATCTATTAGTGCACGACCGGATTCGAACCTCTGGATCAGAAGAGGACGTCTACCAGTGCAGTGAAATAAATTACCAAACTACATCGAGTACCGAACTTGGCACTACGTTAGCTGGACACTACACTTGTCCGCGGTTTTGGCTGTGAGCCAGACAGCCGCACAGTGGACAGGCCAAATTATAAATCTGTTGAGTGTATTTGTCAGAACGCATTTAATATAAATCGTTTTATTGATTCCAAAAGTTTTACTATCCTGCTCATACAACCATTATTATTAGCTGTAATTGTCCATGGGCCCACCGTAACCACTTTCCATCAGATGGAGGGTATGATAGCTAGAGATATTATAGACTGATACGAGTATAGTAATATAAGATATTGTAAAAAACCCACATAATACCATCAGTAGTAGGTATCACTACTATAAAACCTTTCGCACATCTAAACGTTTTGTGGTGGCAATCATTGAAACGCTGGCAAATATCGCTGTCATATTTGACAGCCACCACAGGTAAAAAAATGTGTGTCACTGTGAAAGTTTCTCGAGTATTTGTGAATCTTTGTTCCCACGCATCTTCATAACAGCTGAAAGGATTTGCATAAAATTTGGCATAAGCACAGCTCCTGGAATAACACTTACTACTTATAGGCCTGCGCACATCTAGGCAATGGCGATGGCGATCAGCTGAAACGTTGTCAACTATGACAGTGATATTTGAAAGCGTTTCAGTTGATTGCCATCGGCATCTTCTAGATGTGCCTTCAGGCTTCTTTTTAAGTAGTTGTTCCTAAGTGAAACGACCACTGAAATAGATAGCTTCTTTTACATAGGTCCTGTATCGAGACTTCATTTAAGTTAAATATAATATGTCTTTATTCAATAGGTATCTCCATACCTAATAGGTATCACTTAGAAACGTCTTAAAGCTAGGTGAGTCTAGGTTTATGTATAATTCTTAAAACAGAACCCAATGCTCACTCATCTACGAGCATCTGTTAGTACTAGGTTAAACGACCTTTGCTAGGATTGATGAAATAAAATCTTTACAGCCTATTACAGCTATACTATATGTAACGCAACTTTATTCACAAGCTCTATGTTATAGATAGAATCACCGTCCGTTATGTCACCTGTCATGCACAGCATAATGTCAACGAGTTGACAGTTAGAGGCAGGTTTTGGGGGCAAAACGAACGTTAGTCAGAATATAGCTATGGTATGGGATTTATATGGTGTTATGTGAAATGTGAACGATTATAATATGATGTTCAACATATCCGAAGAGTTTTAATGTGTGCTACATACGACTCGCGAGGAGACTCGTTACAAGTCAGAAGATGGATGAATCAACGGGCCTACACGCCGTTCGTGTCGTGATAATTTATGACAACGATCCAACAATTTTCAACAACAAGCTTGTTTGTTTGTGCTTCATTTCATTGTAGTAACTCTAGTCATCAAGGACTAGGAGTTATTCATGGAACCAGTTACGAGCCATCGAGTTACAATATTGTTAGAAAGAAAGAATGAAAAACAATCATTTATACAAGCTGTACACGACAAGAAATAAAACAGTAAAATGTGACAACGTTAGTAACAAAATACACAGAGCCTGAGCAGAGTTACAAACCTGGAAACCTGAAGCTTGGTTACTGAATTGTGTTGAATGATAAAATGAAAAAATGTTGTGCTGAGTTACACAATATTATGGAGCATAAAGTTGGAACTCATCTCAGCAAGCAAATAGACCTGGTGTGGTAAGACAAAATGACATTGATGGAAATTGGTAAATATAGGGTTTCATTAATAACAATTGCAAAGATTTGATATATTATTATAGATTGAAGTTGACTTGAGACTCTGAATTTTGTGAGTCGGAGAATATCCGAGCAAATTTTAATTTTAGACTCAGAGATTTAGACTGGTAGACAATGCTATTAGCATTAATTCTTCATATCACTAAATAGTTTGATGGAAGTTTTAAATGAATAAATAAATAATTTTGTGGGACTAATAGCAAGTTATGGATAAGTAAGTCTGTTGAGAATTGGTCTGAGGCCACAAGTTTATCTGAATACCATGAGCGAGCTCCATGACAAAATTGAATGTATAGTTTGTGTGCTATAGTTTGTTAACCGCTAATTGTATATAAACCTGCTATGACATTGCAGCGCCCAACAGGGTGCATGTACTGACCTAAGCTACTCTAAGAACAAATGCTATTTATTTTGTGTACATGTGAGCAATCAATAAATGAAATGAAATGAAATGTTCAAACAGCTATGACAAATAGGGTGTTCCTAATAATAAATAATGGTATAATTTATTTACTCTAGTAGAGTATGAGTTCTGACCTTTCCGAGTTTTGGGCTCTAACAAGTGTTTAAATCTTTGGCATCTTGTGACTCGGGTTGATTCCTTCAACCCACCATTCCGTCCACCATTAAAATAAGAGTACTCGTGATAAAAATACTATCTACCTGTAAGTTACTATTATTTGAATCATTGGGGCTTTGCGGTGATTGTTCAAATATTAATTATTATTCAAACTAGCTGAAATAATTAAACCGATTGAACGATGAACCTTTGAATGATTATATTGAAATGCTACTTCCCGCATTCATGAATATGTTATTTATGAGATATTACTTACCTTGTGACACCATTCGTTGTGAAGTGTTACATTAGTGTGAAGAATTAATGGAAGAAGCTGGTACAGACTTAGCTAGGTACTTTACTAATGATGATTTTTTTTTTGTATGGCCTTCTATGTATGCTAAAGTTATATTATCTTGATGGATGCCATTTATACCTGAATGGAACTAAAAACATAAAGACCAGAATGATGTATTCAGTTAATATTTTAAGTTCTAGAACATGGGTGACAACTGATTGAGCCAGAGAGAGACTGATGCCGCCCGCCTACGACGTGCCGGGCCATGGGCCGCTCGTGTACTGCGGCCTGCAGGGCGTCGCCTCGCTGCTGGCGGAGGTGATGCCGCGCGACGAGCTGGCGCACCAGCTGTGCGAGAACCTGCGCGCCGGCGACTGGCTCGCCGACTACATCGCGAGCCGCGGCTGGCCGCGCGCGTGGCGCCGCTCGACCGCGCCACGCTGCGCCCGCTGGAGGCGCTGACGTGCTACCTGGTGCCCGCCTACTTCGCGGAGCGCGCGCTGCAGCTATACCGCGAGGTGGCGCGCGAGGCGCTGGCCCGCCTGGCGCCGGCCGACGGCGCGACAGGCTCGATGTGGCGCGCTGGCGCTCACCTCGATGCAGCTGGTGGGCGCGGTGCTGGGCGCGGCGCTGCCCCGCCCTCGCCCGCTCTGCCGCCCCGCGCCCGCGGTACGACCTCACGCTGTCAGCGGGGCTGCCTCACTTCGCGGAGGGGTACATGCGGTGCTGAGGGCGCGACACAGGGAGCGCTGCTGAAGGAGCCGCCGTGAGGGCAAGACAGGCATACGACATTGCCGCCCAATACTTGATCGAGTAAATACAGGGCAAGACAGGCATACGACATTGCCGCCCAATACTTGATCGAGTAAAGACAGGGCAAGACAGGCATACGACATTGCCGCCCAATACTTGATCGAGTAAAGACATGACCAGCATACGACCTTGCTGGTCAGTTATGATTAAGTAAGGGCAAGACAGGCATACGACATTGCCGCCCAATACGTTATCAAGTAAAGACATGACCAGCATACGACCTTGCTGGTCAGTTATGATTAAGAGAGGGCTTGACTGGCATACGACATTGCCAGTTGATAACTCAGAGAGTGGCATGACTGGCATACGACTTTGCCGCCGCTCAATATTTATTTGTTTATTTGTTACTTATTATTATTTATTTGTTTATGTGTTACTGGTATGACTTTGCCAATTGATAAACATTTGAAGGCATGATTGGCATACGACTTTGCCACCGTCCAATGTTAACTGAATAAGGATCTGATTAGCATACGACATTGCCAATTGACTTGACTGGCATACGACTTTGCCGCCGACCAATATATAACTTAATAAATTAAGGATGGCATACGACCTTGCTAGTTGATAAATAAGGAAGGGCAATTATCATATGACTTTGCCGCCGCTTAATGCTTGACTGAATGAGGATAATAATGGCATACGACTTTGCCAATTGATTATCAATAGAGACCATGACTGGCATACGACGTTGCCACCCAATTCATTATTTAATGAGAACATGACATGTGACCTGGCTATACAATAAGGAGTGGCCGCCCTATTGGTGAACGAGTAAAGACAACTGACAAACGATATTGCAGCCCAAGTAATTATGTGAAACATGGCATACGACTTTGCTATCCAACTTATTAGTGACTTACGACCTTGCCGCCTAAAATTGTAATTATGTGAAGGAACGACGGATGCATGATTTTGCCGTCCAATTGTGATTGCAGGCGGATTAATAATCTTATGATTAGTTAATGTTAAACATAAATGAATGCGTCAAAGAACCAGGTGCCATTATTTTAGTGGCATGCAACAGTTTATTTATTCTTTACTGAACACATATAGATGACTTAGAGGCAAATAAAGTGGTTATATACAGAGGCGGATCTGCCATTTGATTTGACTTTGCCTAAAGGTAAATAAATTAATAGCACTGGAAAAAAAAAGAGGTGATAAAAACTGATCTGATGGATTGCTTCTTGCTGAAACAGCAACCATATGTGTATACTGGAATTACGGGTACGATTATTGTGGTTGGAGTTATATCTCGATGGGTTGGAAACTTTTTGTTAAGGATTCATGCGAAACAAATTATGTTGCGAGGCTCCTTGAGTGAGATCTGATAATTTTGTTCAATCTATGAACGTAAAACTAAGATTGATTGGAAACTATAAAACCAGCAAAAATTAAATTAACAGGTTGACAACAATAACAAGATTTAAAATACCTATAAATTAAATGCTTAGCTTTATGTTCCGACTATACCTTGTTTTAAAGCAAAATTTGAGAATGCCATAATCGAGATTCAGCCTGTTAAATTACAGAGACAAGCCCAAATATTGACCCTAAATATTTTTGTGAATTTTTACTTATGGCCATGACTTTTGGTTACTTGAATTATATGCCTTGAAGACTCCTTGCGACAATTCGACTTAAGCAGTTAACTTTCGAGTTAGTAAATAGAAAAAAAACTTACTATATTGAATGGGTATGGAGAATACGCGATAAACATACATAAAATGATACGGGACTGGAAAATAATTAGTAATGAAAACATCTGTGATGAATTAACTGAAGTAAACCGTTGGGACATCATGTACCTCAAAACATAGAGTTGAGACATGTAGTACATATTTTGTTGAAAATGAAAATTTTGAGAATAAGAAAAAAAAATCGTAAGTAAACGAACAAGATTATGCTGTGACTGGGATTAACCATGACATTATTTAAGGTACCATTAAGTATAACTTTGGTGACCTTTCTGAAGTAGCTGATAGTAATGCTCAGAGTATTTGGATAAACAATGAGCTTTATTTATAAAGTTAATTCTTCGGGGCCTCTATTGCTTTAAATTTATGTGGATGACGGATCTGAAGGTTGTGATGCCATTAATATTGGATTTAGTAAGACACTAGTCAATGAGAATAAAATATATTAAAAAAAAAAAAAAAATTTGTAAATGTGTGTGTAAGTCACAACGTGAAGGAAGTCATTCCTGTTTCAATACAATGGGTTCTCGGTGAATAAGGATTGTTAAACGTAGAAGCATTGGTCATGTTTTGACTAAGTGTGGTTGATTATTATAGACCAAAGAAAAAATATTGCCACTTAGCGACTAGTAAGTAGGTGCATGAAAATCTGAACATGACTGATAGTCAAATCTCACTATTCCTGATACTCGTGATACCTACTATAAATAGGACTATCATTGTGATACTTCGCGATTGATGAAAATAACATTGATGATAAAAATAATAATATTGGAATTGTTAAAGTAAGATGTTGGTACGCCAAGACTAGATAAAAGTTATTTGAGTAGGTACCTACCTACTGTAAATTGATGAGGCTTCAGTTTTAAGTTACGAGCAGAGCACTTGTCTGGGTCCTGATCTAGTTCCGTCCGATTGACTTTTCAGGCTCACATAGTGTTAGCTAAGTTATTGATGATTATGATGATGCGATGTATTATAGACGACACACAGACAGGCATTTATTTGCACATTAAGAAAAACATTAAAGACTAATATTGTATATTATTAAAATCATAAAGAAAGATATAATTACAAATATTAACAGCGAAAGAGATTGTCGTATGAGCTAGAGTATGCTACTGCAGCGAATTGGCTCTGGCTCAGCATTAAGCTTCACCACCAGCGGCAGCCCAGCGCCGTTACTCTGTCAGAACCGTTAGATGTGTTGAAAGGAATGTAGGTAGGTATATTAAAAACTTAGCTGAAATTCTTGTGTACCAACAAACTATTTTGTGTAGATGAGACTAACTGACTATATTGAACGAAGGGACTTGTTCTTTTAGGATGGCCGACTGTAACGATGCCATTCTAAAAGCTATGGCTTTACTATGATCCTAACGTAGGTTGTCAATATGTCGCTGTCATGTAAAGGCGTCAAAGTGTTTCGCGCGCATGGATCCAGGAAGAGAAGGCTAAAGACAATAGAATAGAAAAGAAAATTCTTTATTGCACACCTTAAAACTAACAGTGGAAAAACAAGTAACAATAATTGAAAACATACTAATGTACAATGGGCGGTCTTATCGCTGAAGAGCGATCTTTTCCAGACAACCTAGATATAGTTGTATAGCTAGCGGTGTATTGGTTGGTGGAATATTATAATGGTTGCGATGTTATCAATGGTGAACGAGTGTTTCATAGTTGTGTCCCAATCAAGAAACGACGTTTTACATTACGAATCTGTAGCCTACTTGGTTATTAGTCTTATTGCTAAACTTAAATGAATGTTCTGTCAAAAGTAAATGAGTAAACTAAGATTAGTTTTAAATACTGAAGTAGTAAAACACAAAGTGATAATTAGAGACTAATATTGTAAGAGTTTTTGGAACCAATTATATTGGTATGATATCTAGATTTGAATAAACTTTGATTAGTTATGCATACTCAAGTAGCAAAACACAAAGTGGTAATTAAAGACTAATACCATTAATATTGTAAGAACTTTTGTAATCAATTATATTGGTATGATATCTAGATTTTGAAGAAACTTTGATTAGTTATGCATACTCAATCAGTAAAACACAAAGTGGTAATAGACTAATACCATTAATATTGTAAGAACTTTCAGAATCAATTATATTGGTATAATATCTAGATTTTGGATAAACTAAGATTAGTTATGCATACTCAAGCAGTAAAACACTTATTGATAATTAGAGACTAATAACATTAATACTTGTTGTAATAACTTTTAGAACCAATTATATTGGTATAATGTCGTCTAGATTTAGGATTGTTACACCGGGCTGTGAAGCTTAAAGCTTTTCCAAAAACATGTAAACATAATGTGAACGAAATAGTTGATATTATAGGCGAACACATGGTTATTGAATTAATATAATCTCTAGAAATACTCAATAGTAGTCCGGAATACCAACTATTTTGTGTGGTCATAACTGACGACTACTCTGCTACTCCGTACGGGACGAAGGGACCCGTCCCAAGTAGGATGGCCGACTGTAACGCAACTTTATTCACAAGCTCTATGTTATAGATAGAATCACCGTCCGTTATGTCACCTGTCATGCACAGCATAATGTCAACGAGTTGACAGTTAGAGGCAGGTTTTGGGGGCAAAACGAACGTTAGTCAGAATATAGCTATGGTATGGGATTTATATGGTGTTATGTGAAATGTGAACGATTATAATATGATGTTCAACATATCCGAAGAGTTTTAATGTGTGCTACATACGACTCGCGAGGAGACTCGTTACATATATCATCAAAGAAATGAATAATAATAATACCTACTTAATAAAAATAACTTAGTAAAATGCACTGCCCTGCGTCCATCAACTTGAGGTATACATATGTTCAATCTCACGTGCCACTAATTTCACCGGTACCCACACTCTTCAAACCGAGACACGCAATGCTGCTTCACAGTAGAAATGGACATGGTGGTAGTACTTCCCCGGACGAGCCTTTCACAACGAGCTCTACTACTACTAAGCCTATTTAAATGTAAACCTATTTATCATAAATTACAACGCTATAGGCGCTTCTAATAGGCAAATTAGTTTTGCATAGGTAGGTTTGAAAACGTCAGGTGTGTAATATTAGTTGGAAAAGGCTTTGACCATATGAGTGGCACCACACTGGAACTTCACTGCTTTTGTTATTTTTGTTTTGTAAAGGGATCATACAAAAAAACGGTAAGAACCAAGTCGTTGTTTGGTGCCTGTTCTTCTAGGCTTGGTCTCGTGGAACTGGCACCTAGATTCATCTAGCTTTAAGACATTTCCAATTGATACCATTGGATAAAGAAATATGTGATTTTGATTTTTGTGGAAACTTTGTTTATTAATACTCAAAATTTTATTGTCATCACATTGGTATGCATATAAAAAAAATATGGTTTTTACGCGCCCTGCCCAATCCCATTTTAGCCTGACAGACAATCTACACAACTCTATCAAGCCCCAAATTAAGCAGAGCTTGTACTATGTATTTTTTGTAACTAAATATACTTAAAATACAATACAACACCTAGACAGAGAATAAATATCTGTGTTCACAGCATGAATACTTATTCTTGGTGGGGATTGAACCCACGACCTATGCACGGAAGGCAGAGCTACTACCAACTGAGCCAAGGAATATAATACTCTAAACTGAGCTGAGGTGCCAGTCGAGTTTTTTACACTGTAGCATCTCTTTTTTGACTTCGGCTATGGCATGCTCACATAAAGGGTGCAAGCTGTACTTGGGATGGGATAGGGTAAGTTGTGGTTCAGTTAACCGATGTCCCTGTACTGAATGAATGAAGGTATTAGCATACATTACCTTATAACAATGATGCTTTGGCGTGATGCTTATTAATAATAATGATTAATACAATATAACTCTGTCTGGGTGTTGTATTGTATTGCAAGAATGTATTTGCAAAAAAGTATAGCAATGTTAATACATTGCTATAATTATTAGCAATATAATTATTAGCTATCTAGTTTCCATAGTACAAGCTCTGCATAATAATTGGGGGCCCTCGGACTCAAACTATAAATTGAACTAGTGAAAAATTCCCCCACGTTCGGAATATAAGCAAACCAGATTCTTACTGCGACTTTAATATAGTTTAATATACTTATTTCTATTAATAATTGCAACTTATTTGAATAAAATACAAGAAAATTCTCTACAAGTCTCGAACATCTACACTGCAGCCTTCTGGAACATTATTATTATCATGGATAGTGGAGTAACGTCAAAACACGACGTATAAAACGATTTGAAATGGTTTAAGAGCGTATCGAGCAAACCAGGCGGACGGATACTATGTATTTACTGCGGCTCGCAGGGGTCGAATTCAGAACACGACGAATACGGACCAAACGATTTTAAATAGTCAGTTGGGGCCCTAATTTTTTTTCCCCTAGGGCGTTTTTATGCCTCACACCAATACACACAAACAATTAGTATTACACAAGGATGATATTTATACAAGTAACAATGACACAAAAATTGGCCGTCATTAAAGGCCTGGATGGCTAAAACGACGTTATTAAACGATTATGAATAAGGAAGTAATAAATAGTGTAAAGTTGGTGGCCTTCTTCCCTCAGCTAATCCAACATGGCTGACATAATTAATGGGAAAACTTCAAGAATCTTATCTCGTAGACTGAATCAGAGAGATATTATAATGGATGGCAACAACACAATATAAGCTCACCCCAAATCAAGGAAATGAGGCATTATTTAATATAATATTATTTAATTAATATAATATTATATAATAAATATTTAAGACAATCCACATACCACTTTCTGGCCCCAAACTAAGCAGTGCTTGTGCTATGGGAACCAATGCGAGAAAAAATTTATATAAATATATAATTTTTTTCTCGGTGGGGATCGAACCCACGACCTACGGACACTACCTATGTATAATCTCTACTTCTCTCGTGTTTTCGCAAAGTTTTAAATCGTTTAAAAAAGTTCTAAGAAATTATTCATTTTCCAAATTAGTTTATAAATCACAGTTATATGGTAACATTATTTAAAAAAGCATCCCGATCTTTTTTGGTCGACGAATAAAAACTTGTACAATCGAATTGAAAGCTTCATTTTGTGAAGTCGGGTAATACAAAAGTGTTCCAGACACTGCATATATCTTTCAGCAGTAAGTGTGAATCCGTGACACTCTAAGACCTTGTGCATATCTAAGTGTTCTGCGGTGGCAATCAGTGAAACCCTGTGAAATACCGCTGTTATATTTGACAGCGTTTCATTGATTACCAACGCTGAACGCTTAGATGTTAAGCCTCCAGACAGTCCGTTTCAACCGAGATTGTATGTTTTAAGCCATTGCGATAAAGCATTCAACTATGAAGATTAACATCAACGCCGCGCGCGAACCGAGTTCCCCACTAATTGCCACTTTATCGACAAACCAAGTTCCTAAACTCTAACTACCAATACTAGAGATGGGAAGAATAATCATCGATACATACAAACTGATAATCGGTTTTGGGAATAGGACATCCCTAATCGAATCAAACAGCGTTACACATCTCTAGTGGTGGAAAAAAGACGAAGAAGAAGGATGATGGCGTCGTTATTCGTAGTTGTATGGTTTGCCGTGTAATAAAAGGAAAACAGAGTTGTAGCTACAATCAATGAAGAGTTTTCGTCTTAACATTACATGCATCAAATTACGCCTCATTCCCATGGGAGTAGGCAGAGATCACGGAGTTCCACTTGCTGCGATCCTGACACACCTCTTTCGCTCCATTCATCGCATAACATTCTTCATACATGCTATACTAACGCTTGTCTTATTTTATTCAGCATTGTTTGTCCCACTGCTGGGCAAGGTCTTCCCCATTTCCTCACTCATCTTGTTCCTGTCTCAAATTCTGCCACTGCCTTCAGAACGCGTCTAGGTCTTCCTGCCAACATTTCCTCTGTCTGCCTCGGCAGTGACTTCCGTCTATCTCTGTGCTGGCCTTGCCTCATCTTTCTGGCTTCTTAAGAGACTGATCTGCCTAGTCCCACTTCAACTTGAACCCATATCTAATCTTCTTCGCCTTAAATTTAAGAGCTTAGCTCTTGTCTGGGTTTTGATGCAGTTTTCTCCAATTAATTATTTCGAATGCGGCCTCCTCCATATCTAATATTTGACTATAATAATTCAGGTCAGCTTCTTCTTTTTCTTATCGAGTAAAGACTCTTTCAAATCCTCCTCAACCAAAATGTAGCCAACCACAATAGCTCTATTTGTTGGCATGTTCAAGTCTGGTTATATTTTTAATTCAGGTCAGCTCATTCAGGATTTACTTCGAAGCAGTCAAAGTATACTGCCAAATATTATCTTCCACATTATTTTAGTACTCAAGCGTCAAATATTTTCCACAAGGGTGAAATTATAACACTTTTATGAGTGCTTAGAGCTTTGCGCCTTGAGATTTCCACACATCACTTAAACCACCCTCTAGAATGTTATTACTAGGTGCGTACAAAAAGTATCGATAAAAATCTCAAACAAGATTTTTCGTTGGTATTTTCATTCGATATTCAAACTAACTGACATTACTGACGTTTCTGCTGCATTATTTTAAACTAACTCAATTTAAAGACGCAAAAATTATAGCTTACTAGGTATATGGTTTTTTAAAAAAGGAAGGCCATTATCCATTATCCAAATTAATAATTATTGTTTTGTATGCATTTTGTTCAGTTTGAAAATACTACCTTGGTTTGAGTGTCATATTATTATATTCATTGTATTTTTTTTGTAAAATAATGTTCAGTATTTTAACATTGAACGTGTCTTCTGTCACTATCATGACGGTAGCAGTTTCCCTTTTTATACTGGCAGCACGTGACAATAACGCAATTAAAAACACGTTTGAACTTAGTTCAATGACATATCTGACGAAGCAAGTTCACTAGTTCAGTAGAACAAATCTAGATCAGCAAAATATTACGCGATACATTATTGCAAACAAAACATTATACTGAAACGCTTATGAATGGAAATTGATGAAAATGCGTACCAATAATCTGAGATTTTATATTATATTTTTGTAGTAGATACTTATTTCGATCAGTTTCTTCAATAATTGACAGGTGTCACGTGATGGCCGTTCAGATTCAGAAACAGTTCTTGAGAAGAGTCAAAAATGTCTGTCATGAACTGTCAAAAAATCTATGCTTGAGGCGTTTTGACAGCTCTCCATTTAAAATAACATAAATCTATGCTTGAGACTCCACTCAGACTCAAGCACTGTTTCTGAATACTGGTCTTAGTCATGTAAATTTCGTATTGATTACCTACTATCTGTCCTACTAATATTATAACAGCTCAAAATGTATCGATGTCTGTTATTTAATCACATCATAGTAGAATTGATTTTTATGAAACTAGGATTGCCTTTTTTATACAACTAGCTGATGGAACAAGTGTATAGCCCACCTGATGCTGTGTAGTAGCCATCGCCTAAAATAAAACGTTCTCCATTGAAAAGTGACAAAAATCTGTGCTTGAGGCTCGACTCAGACTCTAGTACTGTTTCAGAATACGGGCCTTAGTGACAAAGAAGTGTAGTTGTACCTACGCTACTTTTTATCGAAGTGAAGTGGACGAGTTAATAATTAATAAGTGAGTCTAACTGTTCCTCTTAATGGAACTACAGAAGCTATATTAAAACCTCATTAAATTTGCCAGCGAATATGGAACAGTCATTATGCAATTAACTAGTAATTTGAATTCTAAATTAGAAAACAATCAATACGCCTTGTGAACTGGTTCGCACGCTGCCGGAGTATCTACCTAATGGAATAAATAGGGTGGTATAGTATTTATAATGCGACTAGTCCATATTCAAGGAGGTACATGAGAGCGCTGGTGGCCTAGTGGTAGCAGCTCCAGCTTCCGATTTTAAGGGAATTCGTCGGTTCAAATCCAGTCGTGTACCAAAAAGTTTTTCTGCAAAAAAATGTATGTACACTATGCTAGTGCTCTCAAACGGTGAAGGAAAATATCGTGAGGAAACCGGCATATCGTAGACCCAAAAAAGTTCGAAAATATGTGTGTAAATAAATAAATAAGTGCACGAAAGGAGCCTATCTTTAAGGGGCACTTGAAATCCTTTCACCACACTTGGTTCGAAAGAATCAAAGAAAGAAGAAGGTATAAATTACTCGCAAGTTTTTTTAATCAAATAGCTGATGGAACAAGAGTAACAGAAGAAGAAGCCTCCCAAGACAAAGTTAAAGACGAAATATCGCTCATTAAATTCAAAAGTGCCACATTCCAAAAACTTCATTTTTTTCAGGAGAGCGTTTTGAAGTTTTGGGCGTCGTTTTTTCGTATTATTTTGTAAATCATATTTCGTATATACATGTGGGATATATCATTCAATGCGTATTTTAAACCGTTATTTACCTATAGTATAATTTTTACTGTAACTTTCACCCAGAAACGTACAGAGTCAAATAAGTCCCTATTGTATATAAAAATGTTCAAAATATTATATGAATTTATTAAATGAAAGGCCACAAATCATACAAAAATAAGTTTAATTTCAAATTTTACGTCGCAGTTTTGTTAAATGCTTAAATAAAACTAAAATAAAGAATCACGCACTTGTGTTAGAACCAAAAAACATAAAGACTTGCAAGATAAATTACAAAAAATGGTTTAATTGAAAAAAACAACGTAGATGAAGATTCATCTGAGTCGCTATCTGATTTACATTCTGTCAAATTCAATAAACGTCTTAAACCTAGGTGAGTCTAGGTGCCAGTTCCACGCGACCAAGCCTAGAAGAACAGGCAACAAACTACGGCTCGGTTCCTACCGTTTTTTTATAATGATCCGTTTACAAATCAAAGATAGTCTAAAATAATAGCAGTGAAGTTCCAGTGTGGTGCCACTTCACTTAGTCAGACGTATGCAATGCAACAATACAAAAGCAAAAGTTTCAAAGATAGCACACGCTACGCTTCAAAGTTATAATAAAGTATCTACATATAAATAGATTTAGAGTATCTAGATATAAAAATAAGATAGAATAATAATAAATAGATAGGTTAATAGTAGGTACAGACATTGCAAATTGACATGCTAGCTTCCTATGGGTAGAGTGACCGGGACATCGGGCCACGCAGTTTTATCATTCATATAGCTATCTAGAGTATAGTACGCTTTCTTTATTAAATTACTCTTAACATAGGCTTTAAACTTCCGAATAGGAAGCTTAGTTGCATTTTCCGGAAGTTTAATAAAGAAAAAAAGAGCTGATTTCGTTGTTGAGAAAAGTACAGAACACTGTATTTTCTGTACTTTCCTCAACAACGAAATCAGCTCTTTTTTTCTGGAGTTCTCACATCAGATGCAGTACTTTCATCAAGTATTGACAGATGAAGGTTATTTTGGCTGCCTGCTATTGAATTTTTATCACAAGAACTATCAGACAAGAATGACGGGGACAGCAATCTTTGATCGGCGAAGTTGGAAGTTGAGTCAAAGTTTGTGTTATTGTGTGTTGATGTTTGAAGATCTTCATTTTTTGTTCTGACCATGTTCAAAATCCGATGTGCGCGACTGAGCATTCTATGAACAAAAAAAAAGATGTGAGTCGCAGTAGGTACTTGAACCCCAAAAGTAACTTCAGCAAGTTACCTAAATAGCACCACAAATAGGCAAATACCATTTAGTAGATCTTAAATTCATATTGTCATAATTTCATGTTGAGGTACATCATCATTCGAAATTTTCATATTACAGTGCAGGCCAGCAAATTGAAATATTAACAGGACGTCTGTCGGATCAACTAGCAGTAAAGAAATCGTTTAATAAAAATACTGTTAAATCTCACGAACATCAAAACAGCCATGAAACAAAAAGCTCAAATAATTCTAATCAAAATCAAGGTAATTTTATACGCAAAACAAACATATTCCATGTACTGCCCTTTTGTTTCAATAAATTATTATCAAACTTGCAGTATTTAAACATAAAAGAAACGCATTCTGAAATATGGCATGCTTCCTTATTAAATAATATTGTACTCACGTGTTTTCTTTAATTAAAGACGGTCACATTTCAAAATATGGCACTTTTCACTATGTAATAACACTTCAACACCAGTTACTTTCCGGAATATGGCCCTTTTTAATAAAATTGACGTGCGCTTACGCAGACTGCCGGGTCGCAATTAACAATATGGCCGTTTTGCTCTGAAGTTAGTCGTCAACATGACAAAATGGACCACGGGCAGTTGTGTGATTGGACCATTTTAAACTCTAAAGCAATGGGTGTCTCTTTCGAATATAAAAATTTGGACAATTTTGATATGTTTTATGCAATAAAAACGATTTTGATTTTTTTCGGAATGTGGCCCTTTTGAATTTAATGAGCGATATGTTCATTCAGTTGCATTTTAGGGATCACTTTGAACGTCTAAGTGCCAATTCCACGCGATAAAGTCTAGAAGAACAGGCAACAATTCACGCATGATAGGATTGTGTCATGCGATGCTCTGCCCTACGTCCATTGACGTCTCTCCCATGGCGCGCCACTGAGCCCGGTCTTTGGCTCTTCCCATCCAGTTGCTGGCCGCCACCCTGCGCAAGTTATTGCTCCATCTAGTCTGAGGGCGTCCTACACTACGTTTGCCCAAACGCGGTCTCCACTCCAGAACTCGTTTATCCCAGCGGTTATCGGTTCTTCGGCAAACATGAACGGCCCACTGCCACTTCAGCTTGCTTGTTCTTTGGCCTATGTCGACAACTTTGGTCTTCTGTTGAATGACCTCGTTCTGGATCCTGTCTCTAAAAGAGACTCCGAGGTAAACTGATATTAACTGCCATGACTAAGGGATTTAAATGTATACTGTAAAGTAAGTCGTATTTCTTTTCACTTGGTTTATGAAATGGAATTCTCTTAGCTTTGTAGGTACGTGGTAGGTAGCCACAAGTCATTGTCTACGTTAAGGCTTGCGCAAATCTACGCGATGGCGATGGTAATCACGTGAAACACTGTCAAATATGACAGTGATATTTGATAGCGTTTCAGCTGATCGCCATAGCTATCGACTAGAAATGTGCGCAGGCCTTTAGGCGTGTTGCTGACATATTGTTACGCTGCATAAAAGTTTGAAACTGTAATTAAGGTCAAATTTTGTTAAATATCATCGTATACCTAATCGATCGTGAAATGCTGAGTTGGTAACATTGTTTCCGATTATTTTGGGTCAAATGAGTTATCAGATTACTACTTTTAATTTTAGATTTCTAAATCTACTTATATTTTCAGTTTAGCCGAATATGTTTTAGTTTTTAGATTGTTACTTAACAGACCAGTTTTAAATGAAAAATGTAAACCCGATATTGGCTGTAAATTTTATTATAAGATACATTTTGTAAGCCTCAATAACTGCAGATTTTGTTAGTAAACTAAAATAATATTATAAAAATTGTAAAGATACACCAACACAACACGTGCCATCAAACTGTGTCAAAATAGCTATTAAGACATGAAATGGATTTGATCAAATCCAAGACAAGCATTAGTGTCATGAACTACGAACAATGGTAGTTTTTCCATAAAATAGCATATTCTACGTTTGTGTGTATTTACCGAAATACCAACCTTTCTTTATTGTCACGAGCCGGTATGACCGAGCTTTGCTCGGTATTTTTATTTACTAATTTTCATGAAAATCTCCGGAACTTTTGTCTCGAGTGTGTACGTAGAAGCTCCAATAGATGGCGTTCTCCGTGACACTAACTCGTGACTTTTTTTTGACTACTCAGCAATAGATGGCGCTAAAATTTAATTATTTAAATAACTTCTCTCCTACGTCTTTTCTGAAAATAAATCCTAGCCAGATCGATTTATCGCCCCCGAAACCTTCTGTATACTTAATTTCATGAAAATCGTTGGCTCAGTTTCCGAGATCCTTATGTATATGTAAGATTTTCTCGTTTATAGGTATAAGATTAGTCGTTAAGTCTAGGTATCTCGTTCCCACTATACCTACATACAACTAATTGCTCAGCTTAGAGCTAGATGGCTCTGTGTGAGAATAGCTCAGGCCGGGAAAATTTCAATTTTGAAATGGAAAAATCATCGATAACTAACCCAGTCGATGAAAGCAGCACATCCCTATCTTAGCAATAACACCACGAAGAGGTGTAAAAGTACTTAACGACCAATTACCAAAACGTATTCGCTTATTGTCTTTACGCGTGCAAATTACTTTGTTATACGTTGGAGTTATTATAAATACATCAAATCACAAAGTACGCAATTATTAAGTCTTTAAGTATGCCTATTTATTTTAAAGATTTATTAAAATTAATTCTTACTGCTTTGCTTAAGGTACCTGATTAACTTTTATGGTATTTCACGTCATAAACAGGGTAATTTTCACCAAAATTGGTTCAGGCGTGGTACGGTGTGTTGTTTTGCGCACATCTAAGCGTTCTGCGGTGGTGAAATTTGATATATGACAGCTTTTTACTGAGCACTGACCGCTAAAATAATAAAACAAAAAAACTGCAGTGCATTTATATAATTTTATGTTAAAAGTAGCAAGTAATGAAAACGTTTTACTTTTTACGTTCCCGACAAAATATGTATATCTTGGCTTCATTCACTTTCATAATTCTTCAAATATGCTCAGTAGCTTACGGTACCGTCCCACCCTCCTACTTTTAACCTGGCCTTTCTAAATCGTCTGCTATCTGATCGAGATACCCCGAGGCCTGATAGGACAGTCTGACCGGGCTATTTTTATACCCTGTACAAATACTGCCCTGCATAATTACTAGCTTAATTTTGACATTTAATTTAATTTTGTTTTGTGTATTGGTGTACCTTTACTATCTTTGATTTGTTTATTAGATTACATCATACTGCTCAGTAAGTAGGATTTACTGCTGTGCAAAGAGGCTGTGTAAGTAGTCATTTGCTATTCAATGCATTGTCAAACCATTCCATTTTCAAATCACTATACCGTCACACCGTTTAAATTAAGGTGTTACTTAGATAAGCCTCTGGGGCATTACAAAAAAGTTTATTCTAAAATGTATATACATATTACTTCAGTTTACCCTTGAATATTTCAGACACGATTGAAAAATCGCTAATGAAGTAAATTAACTAAATATCCAGCTCCTATTTTTAATTTAATGTTTGTGTAACATAATTAAATAAAGCTTAGTAGTGACGTGAACCGGAAAACACTAAAAGCGTCGCAATTAAGAAAACCGCAAGCTTAGAAGACTCATCGAAACCAGGGCGACGTATTTAACCCCAGAGTTCGACCAAGTTAATATCATTAAAGGTCCCCTTTAAACACTTTTGAAGTGTCATTCAAATAAATGAAAAGGTGAAAATATTTTGCTGACCCAATTCACCCCTACACGCGGTCTTTATGTAAAAGACAAAGTAAACATTTTTTAATGAAAACTTCTTGGTTGGCTTTTCATACATTCTCATTTCAAATTCTGAAAAAAATAAAATAAGGCCTTTGACACTATATTCGACCGCCTTCAAATATTCATATTCATATTCATTTATTCATTGTTCCATGTGTATTATAGGTCTTAGGGGGTAATAACGTCCAGAACATGAGCCCCGCTGGGGCATTACAATGGCCTTACGGCAAATTAAATTAAAATAGGTAAATCTAAGTAACAAACTTCTTATTTATAGAATCTAATTTAACAATAAATCTTATTATATCTAATAATATATAATATATATATATCTTATTATATATATAATAGATTTAAGTTTTACTAACAAAATGATCCATGTTGACCGAAATAAATAATTATGAAATAAAAACACGAAGGTTTTTTTATGTTTGTTATCGTCATTTATGAACCGATTTCAAAAATTCTTTGTTTATCTAAAAGATTAAACTTTCAGATTAGTCCTATAGAAATTGCATCAAAATTGGTTTATCAGTTTGGTCATAGGGTCAGTTTCTCAGGTTTTTACTTCCCTTCACGTCTTTTTCTCGTATTTTTATAAGCAACCTTTTTTTTCCTGGGATTGACTGACTTTTCAGGAATATAAAAACAAAACCTATTCCAATCGTTCCGCTCATTCTGTATTTTTGTATCTGCAATCTAGTATAATTCATTAATAATACTGTAGCTTTTCCCGTCTCGTTATAGAAGACAGTACTAAAACTACCAAAGCGCATGGCATTTAATATAATGATACGTCGTATCGGACATGATAATAAAATGTCTCATTATAGCTTACTAGCTCGCTTTTCCATCCATCCGTGGCATACTTTCGGACGGTTTTGGAATATGAATCGTCAATTTTTACAGTGGTTTTATAACCGTATATTTCCATCATACGTTGTGACTCGATATACAAATGTTCCGCCTTTGCAACTGCATGGTTTTAAGGGTGATATTACCCCGGGTAAGGTACTGGAAGTGTGTTCGCTAGGCGCGGGCCTCGGTACGGCATTCGACGACGCGCAGCGCTCCACGCCTCCCGACTACCAGGTACCTCTTTCGAATAGTGTTCTATTTTTAAATGAGTGAATTTTTAGTTTTCTAAATTTCTGTTCTCAATTCGTAGACGTTTGTTTATGTTCGAAATTTAAATTGGGTTTTTGAAATTTTATCATTTTGTTTTATAAACATGCACATATTTTTTACAACATTCAACATTTTGTTGGTGTTTTGTAGCTTTGGATTTCGCTGTAAAATTAATATTAATATTTATTTTGTGTGATTACGTTCTATAAAAAAATACGATTGCAATTTCACGCTGCAAAAAATATACTTACTTTTTCGTTCAACAAGCTAAGAAGTCTTACGGGCGCGCAGTAAAAGTTTGCAAGTAGAGCGGTTTCGAGTAGGAAGCTAGGAAAACTTTCAGTGCAAAATTTGTATTGAAATTCGCTGGCGTATCGGTGTGAATATTCTTTGTTGGAAATTGTGAAAATGTAGGATTGGAGTTTATTACGGAATGCTTTTGCTAGAGTTTGAATTTAAAAAGTATTTATTCGGTCCGTCCAATATTTTGTTTCAGTTAAGGCTCTGATATTTTGAATTTAGGCATAGCCGACCTGTTAACTAATTTCTTGTAATGTAGGTACATAACTAGCTATGATATACCTATTATTATTTTACATTCTTTATTAAAACAGTTAAACCACCTACGCTATTTGATACCTACTGACTTATATTTCGAAGCGCCATTTTGTCAAATCACAAAGATTATAGAATAATGTTGATGATGATGGTACACATACGGCAAATCTGAGTGAGAAGTGTCCATACTTATCTTGTTTTATCCTCTTCTCTCCCAACTCAGCTTTTATCGTCTTAGGTCCAATTTCACCGTTAAACGCGTTTAACTAAACTCGTTTATATGTACGTACACAAAAGAAATGCAACGACATTGACAGGTCTTTAAGCGCGTTTAGAGAAGAATGTACCAACTGAATGCATAAGCGAGTTTAAACGTCAGTAGAACGCGTTCAATTTCAACGGTGAAATTGGACCTTAAAGTTTAGAAAGTAAAGCTAAAAACTTTTTCGACGTCTTTTATCCGAGGGACTGAGATAAGTGTACTTCCCTCAGAGATAGTATATAAGTGTGCTTGTAATATCGCGAGAGCTAAACCTCAAACGCTTAAGCACTTGGAAACACCTTTTGCTTTTGTTTCTTGCGCACATCTAAGGGTTTTGCGGTGTTGATTAGTGAAATGCTGTCAAATATGATATTTGACACTGATTGCCACTGCGGAACGCCTAGATGGCCTAGGCTTAAAGCTTTTCAATTTTCTGGATACCAATTTTTTTTATTAAATCCCTTAATTTTCATATATTCAAAAAACAAACGATAAATCAACTGAATCAAAAGCTGCTTAACATAAAGTGGGCCATCTGCTTTTTGTATTTTTTCTAGTTTCCTTAATGTCATAAAGAGTAGGTACCTACATTAATCAATTGTGTAAAAATCTAATAAAAAACGAATTCCAACACATCAGTTAAAAGTTTAACTAAACACGTAAACAATAGGAAACAAACGAGTTGTTACTACAATTTGGCAGATGTTTTTAAACGTATATTTTTTATGAAAACACTGTTTAAGGTTAAGCTAATACTCGTAATACTGAAATAAAACAACCTTGCATGACCGGGGGCCTATTTCGTTTGTATACCACCCGTGCATTTGGCCTAGGTAATTTATTTACGAGTTACGTAAGCGATCGCATCGATTAACTTCTGCGTAGCGCACGCAAGCTATCGGGGTGTGGATAATCATTTTTAACAGGAAACATGGGGAAAAGGAACAATTTTGTGCAATGTGCTTCTGTTGTTTAATATTGTGTAAAAATCTCTCAAATCATAACTATTGCAGTTTTTTTTTGTTAAGATTAAATGTACAAAAATGCGGCTGAATTCAGAGCTTTAATCCTTTTTTTGAAGTCTGTTTATCGACATTTTATTTTGAGACCGTCTATTTGAATTATAATACGATTTGTTCTTCTTTTTCTCAAGAAAAAATAAAGAATTAATCGTATTATAATTCAAATTTATTTTTAAAAAAACCAACCTGTCGACGGTTCCTCAAGAAAAGTTCACCTGCAATATCCATTTAGAACAAAATCTCAAAGGCTCAATCGACCTTCTAGAAAACGGTTAATATTTTACATTGTGGAATCCATTCAATAAAAATCCTAGGATTACTCCTATTGTTGGAGGACTTCGCGTGACATTAAATAAATAATAATAATAATTAGAAAAATATCCTAAGAAAGATAGTAACATACTGCGGGTCTTTGTATTTGCCAAATTTATTCAACCGAAAGGGCCAAAATATTCATAAAACACGTTGCGAGATAGCCGGCGGACTGAATTTATATAGCAATTGCAAGTCCCATGGCCTTTTTTAGATATTATTGCCTGAAAAGGGTCAGTGTTTTTGCCTGATCGGGTTTAAAAATACTGTGCTAGAAATAAAGTTATATAGAAGGATTAAATAGTAAAAGTACGGCAATATGTTTTTCAACAGAAAACAGTTGAATTATAGCTCAGCTATCTGCAGACCGGTGCAAACGATCTAAAGACGCCCAGCTGATGAAAATTTAGATATTATTGCCTAAAAAGGGCCAGTATTTTTGCCTGATCGGGTTTAAAAAATAATGTGCTTGAAATAAAGCTATACAGAAGAATTATATAGTATAATCGCGGCAACACGTATTCCAACAGAAAACAGTTGAGCTACAACTCAGCTATCTGCAAACCGTTGCAAACGATCTAGAGATGCCTATGTGATGCAAATCAGTGGCAATCTCTCAACTGTTTTGTCACGTTGAATGGCAATGCTGCTTCTTTACGTTATTGATTTGTGGTCACGATAGACCTTCGTCTGCCCTCATATTCTATCACCAGAGTTTTTTTAAAGAAATGACAAAAAAAGCAGTGGTTCACCAGCTCAAACGTTAAATTATTACCTTGTGAGGTTCCGAATCGATTTTGCTGCGGTCATACGGTATTCTCGGCAATCATAAGTCATTAGACCATTATGTAATAACTTCAGTAAACTGTTGAAGAAGCACTCAGTGAAATAAATTTTTAACTGACTTCAATTAAAAAAGGAGGAGGTTCTCATTTCGGTTGTATTTTTTTATATTTGTTGTCGCATAACTTCGTCATTAATTAGTCAATTTGAATTTTTTCATCTGGAATGAAAGGTTTTGGAATACTTTCAGATTAGTCCCAGAGAAATTTCATCAACATTTTTTTTTTTTATCTGGACTGGAAGGTTATATTTTCCATAGGAATATCATCAAAATCGGTTCAGCAGTTTAGCCATGAAGTCTAGAGAACCAAATTAAGATATAATTGTCTACGTATGGGGAATCTATGTGACTTGTTATATATAATACTATGGGTACATTTGTACATAAACTAGTATGTTGATACTTTTTATAATCCTGATATCCACTTAGAAACTATTAATTTTTTTCTTTTTACTAATTATTCTTTTCATATAAACGCTACAAATTTTAAACTTTACGAACGCTTTCACGAAAAACTATATAGTAGCAAGAAAACAATCAAATGCCGTATCCACTAATTGAATCAAAACGTGACCGTGCAAAAACTACACGCGATGTTTAGCGAAGAATAATCAACGAAATAGATTTTCGGCGCTGAAGTTTTTATATTCCTTCATTATTTTTCGTTTATTGGCCGACTAAGGGTGGGTGTGGGTATTGCCATTTCTGAGTAATGCTATCACAATAACTGTACTTTTCCCCATAGTATTTCAACGTTCTAGATAGTAGTAGAGACTCTTTGTGAAGGGCTCGTCCGGGGAAGTACTATCACCATGCCTATTTCTGCCGTGAAGCAGCACCGCTGTGTTTCGGTTTGAAGGGTGTGGTTGCCGGTGAAATTACTGGCATGTGAGGCTGAACATCTGTAAGACTCAAGCTAATAGACTCAGTGCATCGTTGGGCACGTACCTGACGTTCATGACCTTTGAGGCAATGCTTTGTCATAGGCGATGGTTACCACTAAACATCAGGGGGGCCATGCTTTTTCCATCAGCTAATTGTATAAAAAAAACAACTGCATTTGATTAGTCGATTAGGCATCAGTGAATCCACATGAGTATTTGATTTGATCGTGCTTTCGGAATCTGGTCGTTGCTATAGTTTGATATATTTGGTAGAGGGTCGGGCAATCAGTACCAGGCACTCAGGCACCAGACCCAATTCGCATCGCTGACACATCACATCCGTCATTTGTGAATCTAATCAAGCTCGATGCGCGACACAAAGGTGTATCAGATCTCATCCCGGAAATTAGATGCTCAGTACGGGTAGCATCCAGTCATTTGGAACTGGCTTCGGAACCATATTGATGTGGGGTTACTGAAAACCACTTCGCGTAGTGTATTTGAACTTGCTCGTTCCTGATTGAGGGGGTTTGGTTGCGTAACAAATTGATTTTACCATGTATGGGCGATGGGAATATAAATGTACATTGAAATAACTTAGTTAAGTTTTACTTTTTAAGGAAAACTTAACTTCAAAAAACCCACATTCTATTGCACAAAGAAACTTGAAATTAAACAAAAATTTAGAAACTGTACAAAATCCACAAGAAACAGTTGAGCTATCTGTAGATCGTTACAAAATAACTATATAGAGAAATTAAATAAAATCTTAACATAACTGTTATTACGTTCAATCTACAGTGTCCTTCAACTTAATATAGTAAGCCGCAAGTAAAGACTATTAAAAAAGCCGACTACAGTTATTTCAGGGTGCTGTCATGCCCTCATCCCCCATAGTATAGGATCCCGCTATAGAAGGACCTTCACCGAGCTGGTTATTTAATGAAACTTATTTTATATTTAATTAAACATGCCAATAAATATATTCTATATGGGTTGCCTATATTGTATTATATATTCTATATTCTATATTTTTTTTTAATTATTAATTAATCATAATTATCCTGGACTGAAATTTGATAGGCAACCCATATAGAATATATTTATTGGCATGTTTAATTATATATAAAATACGTTTCATTAAATAACCAGCTCGGTGAAGGTCCTTCTATAGCGGGATCTTAGACTACCATCATAAATGGAAAAAATAACTTTGTATGGAAATCGCACCATCTTTGGATGGGTAACCCTTTGGAACTACTTTGGAAGGCTCTACTTGCCACTAAGCCATAATGGAGGCCTTAAGCCCTGAAATCCTTGAGACCACTAGCTCTTATCTTGAAATAAAGTAAACAAAATTAAATGTTATCTTTCTTTTTCAGGTCATTTCTTCAGGTCCGAAGTAATCGTGTAAGTAACTATTTACATTACTTGTTTAATTTTGTAAAAACGTGATAATTACGGTTTAATGGCGTTGAGCAATAAAAGCCTAATGACTAGGAATGCGCTGTCAAATTGGTCGTTAGATAAGTAAAAAAGCTCTTTAAACATTTAACAACTCGAAACACTCAATAGACTTTAATTAAAGAAAATACACAGTAATACTACCGTCTTCCGTGCAGTGCTTGCAAACTGTAGGTATGATGAGAGCTTAGTAATAAAAAATGTAAAAATAAAGAAGAGTTTGTTTGTATCGAAATGATATAGGTATTCTTTTTGATTGATCATATTGATCATATTATTCCTAAATACGGAACAGCCATTTTTCATTTCTAATAATAATCAACATAGATTTTTAATAAGAGCTTTGAAATGACTATATGATTAGTAACCAAGGAAAGACAAGAAATATAACCAATTTTTTTTTACTAACCTAAAAGTAAACGTTAGTAGAGAATTTGACTATCTGACAATCTGACCATCCTTTCACCACACTTGTGACACGATGAGAAAATTAAAAAAAACTCATTGTTGCAAATTAGACTTTTGTGCGACTTGAATTGAATGCAAATGATTGGCCGCTCGGCAGACCGCCTCATTAAATATTCAGGCCATTCGGATGTTCTCTGCCATTTCCATAATAGACTTCTTTCTGCGTCAAAGGCTATTTTAGATTACTAGGAACGCGACCTTTGAACTCTCTCTAAAATTTGTATTTGGCTTTGACACTGGATATTCTGCTATCCTACTATTCTGCTTTCCGCTACTGAAACACACTTTCTGATCCATATTATGTTTACCTTCTATAGAATCTCTTTGTGCACCAAGCTTCTCTTTTTTGCAATACGAGTGCTCGCAAATGGTGAAGGAATAACTTGTGATGATTGCTTGACTTTTATATAAACCTAATGTGAATTTTAAAAATAAACCATTTTATTTTTTACAATTTCGTCTAACTCAGACGGAGTGTTTTACGATTCTGAAAATTTCAGGAACATAACCACCGCAGTAAAAAAACACTAAAGTGGTTTGCGGAGTCTCTTGACGATTCTTGGAGAGCTTTCTAAACTTGAATTATAATAAAATGAAGGCAGTTTGGGAAAGCTCAAAAATAACTCGAGGTGTATCTTGACTCTTCAGTGGCAGTTTTTATAAGACCAAAGCTATTTGTCTGGTCCAGCTTGTATTTCAAGACGGCAAGGCTCAGTTGGTATTAATAACCCTGCCTACTGCCCTGTAGGCCGTGGGCTCGATCTACACCGAGAACAAAATTTAATATTTGTGTGGTGAACACAGATGTTTGTTCCCTGTCTGGCCGCTATATTTAAGTATGTATTTACAGAAAATAATGTATTCAAGTATTATATCAGCTATCTGGTTCCTAAACAAGCTCTGCTTAGTTTGGGGCTGGATTATTTATATTATTTAATTATTTACTTAAAAAGTAAGCAGGTTTTTGCATGTATTGTAGACAGTTTTCGTCCGCAGTTTTGCTCACGTAGTAGCGGTATTTGCTACAACCTTAAAGTCGCTCTTCTTCTAGAATTAATCCGTTGTTTCTACTCTGTTCCTGTAGATTCTTCCGGAAAAAGTAACAAATATGCTTTCCTGGTTATGAACTGTATTTATTATACAAGTCATCCAAATCAGTTCAGTTATTAGCGCGCGTTTGAGGATAGGATACAAACTTCACTACTCAATCGAAATTAACATCGTCGCTCGCGTTGAGTCGGCTACAAATCAGGCTATACATTGTACTGATGAAATAATACGCGAGACTTTTATTTAGGTACTTGAAATAATTTATTTTGAGTAAAAATATATAATGACAACGTAATGGCACAATTACCTTAACAGAGAAGAGAGAAGCCCGTTAGGGTAGAGAGTGAGACAGCAATATGTTGCGTCCTCACTTCCAACACCTACGCTAAAGCGTTTAATATGAGCATGTTAAAGCACTTGACTCTTATGCTTGATCGAGGCCTGTGTTCTACTCACAAAGAGTGGTAAGAGGGAGGGAAGTCTATGCTCTATAGTTAGACAACAATGGCTAAATGATAATAATAATAACAATAATGTAAGAACAAAAACGAGTGGAATTCACGCCAAATCTGGAATCACCCTAAGGGTTAATTCACATTATGAATTCAAGGTATTTAGGCACTCTGCAAAATTACTTATTCAGAAGATAACGACGTAATGCATTCTTGGCACGCCGAAGGCGACTAATGGGTTGCCGAGTTGAGGACATCTCAAGTGTTACATTTAATTAAATTGAAGCGATAAGGACTCACTCTACGAAGATTGCCAAAAATGTTTTCGTCGTGTTTTCGGCTTGATCCTATGGTGTTTGCTCAACACGTATTTTAAATTAAATTTAGCAATAAAGACACTTAAGGGGCCGGCGGAGCATGAATTTTCATACAAACGTAATACCAAAATGATTACTAATTTAAGCAGATTTCTACTATAATATATTGTAATTATTGTATTTGTATAGTATTTATCTATGTTCCTGAACAGTTTTTATTTTAAATTACTTACCTCAAATGAAATTAAAGCCAATCACATTTTCCAATGAAAAACATGTGTAAAATGCGATTGGTGTTTATTCCATTTGAGGTAAGTAAATTAAAATAAAAACTGTTTAGGAACCTAGATATACCTATACGAATACCGTTATTACAATAATATAGTGAAAATCTGCCTAAACTAGTAATCATTTTGGTATTACGTTTGTATGAAAACTCGCCCTCCGCCGGCCTCTTAATTCATATTACAAAATTCGGTGTGCCTACTGAGTATGAATAAATGGGCTTACGTATGTAGGTACACAAACTTATTATCGAAAATTTTGATGGTAAAATGTTCGACATTTTAAAGCAAGTGTCAAAAACAGCATACCAATACCAACCAACATTACCTAATTCACTTTGTTTGCGAATAATATATTCAAAGCAAAGCAGAATATTCAAAGGATTTCAATTATAATTATTGAAGCAACTTCAAACAATTTGCTATTAAAACAACATTTCCCGGGATTTTACACTACTAAGAATTGCCAAAGTAAACCAAAAGTAAGTAAACTTAAAAAAAAAAATATTTATTGTGGACAATTCACACAACACTACCCAGCCCCAAACAAAGCAGAGCTTGTAATATGGGAACCAGATAGCTGATATAATACTTGAATACATTTTTTATTTTTTTTTCAAACAATGTTCTTTTTGCATTCAAATATTAGTAGAAATTTTGATCACGAGGGTTCGGGTTCCGCAATCGTTTACAGTACAACCACAACTAGATATGCACTGACCTTTTAAACCTTTTAATCATTAAAATTATACAACTTCCGTTGCTGACTATATTTCACTGAGGAACAATGGTACCTATAGCTGCTTACCATCAGGTGGTTATCCATTGTATATCCCCACTGAGAGCCCCGTTTACCTACAAATGTTTATGTGTATATTTAAAAAGCTACTACTGATACCTATAACTATATAACTATATTCTCTATACTTTATACTAAATTTAGTCTATTCGTTAAGAATACCAACTAAGTATTATCTACTTGTTATCGATAAAGAAAGATAAAATTCTATTTAAAATCTCGGATATTTTAACGAAAAGCTCAAGTCATTAAATCTAAGTATTGTTGAACTTTGTGCGAAGAAAAAAGTTCTTTCTTTCAATATATTAATTAATTTTATCTTTATAAATCGAAGCTCTCTTTTATCCTGCCTTCAAAAAATACCAAAGTAAATGCTCTTTTATAATTCGTTTATCTTGAAACTTTATGAAATGTTCCCACTTCAATGCTATAGGACTATAACTTTTTGTAAAACTTATGCGTAAGAAATGCTCAGAATAAATAAAAATAAAAAACAAGCGTGGAAGAGAACAACGAATATCTGTCTAGAAAAGTCCCTCCCTCTCGGTTGGTAATATTGATGCCTTCTCATTTTCTCTACCACAAATTAATTACTATTCAGCGTGGCCGCCTGCGTCTTGGGGACGCTTCCGTCTAGCACTCTTTCGATCAGTTGAGCTATGTCTAGCTAGATCTTTTGTAGCGGTCTGCAGATATCTCAACTGTTTCTTGTGTATTTTGTAAAGTTCGTAAATATTTGTTTAATTGCCAAATTAATCTCTCTGCAAGAAATAAATCGAAGAAGTTTCTAGGACCTTTTAGAAGTAGGTCAGACGTTTACCTCCTCTCCTTGTTTCACCTGTCGTATTATTTTGTAATAGTTCCACCTCAAACTCGAAATAAGTTTTTCGCAAAGTTCCCCTTTGTCACTTTTTATTTGACATGAATTCGAGGGTCGAGATCGCGGGGGAATTCCCTTACAGAATACGAATTTCTTAAAAGAATTGAAGCGTCATTTATAATAGGTACACAAGACAAGACAAGTTACAGTGCTGCCAACCCATCTTTTCGGTCACCCATTGAGGAAATAACCGGCATTTCATCTCATTTTGTTGTCACTTAGGTACTATACTTTCTTTCACAAATGCTCATGTGAACAGGTTTTCAGTAAATTTAGTTCATATTTTTCCCACGCGAGGCTGCGAGGCGCCACTGGCGCTATTCAGTTCTACAAAACACAAAATAGCAATCTCACTGTACGAAGCTTTTCGAAATTCGTAATTTATTTATGGAATAGCTCAACAGTTTCTGAAACTATACACGCGTCTGCACTTCAATAGGCTGATCCCAGATTTTCAGACCGTAGGAACGAAGCACTTGGAATTTCAATTTCTCTCAAATTCTATGATAGCGAATGCCAAATCCTTGGGATCAACTGAATCATACTGAATTGAAAATTCATAGTTACTAGTGATTTCAATAGACTCGACTCGATCGATCCACGTAGAGAGAACGAAGATACCTATCTTCACAAATCGCAATGGAATAAAAAAAGTATCTCTCGAATACTTATTTTAATTTATCTTGCGTTCAAAAATTTTATTGTGCGTAAGTAGAATAGGAACTCAGATTATTTTATGTTATCCATACTACAAGCATTGCAAATAATGTACAATCTTTATATGTCATTCCTTTGAAGTGTTTATTCAATTGAATCATGTCTTTAGCTAGCTGATTTTAGATGCTGATTTAATAATTTCAAAAAGTTTTATTATTCTTGTGTTATTTTATCAGATATTTTACATAATGTGTTTCAACTCCAGTCTGTTTATTATTTCAGTTCAAAAGTAACATGTGTTCCTTATCTGTTCATATTTATTTAAATCGTATTGTATAATAGCTCCGTTGGGTTCGTTAGATGAGACAAGAATTCTTTTTACGATCTCTTTAGAAAATTTTGATAAAAACTTTTTGTTCGGTATAATAATGTTTTTTTATCTTTTGTATAAACATCTTCGAAGAATTTTATTAGCTATTTTGTTTTGGTATCTGGATTGCGCATTTTGATTTTTTCGGCAGAATATTCTAGAAAATCCTTTTGTAAAAATTACATACTACAAAAATAATAGGTACTGTTTTCGTATCTTGGGGTTTTTTCAAATCAATGGTATAACACAATAACATAACACGATAACACGACAGCGATACAATGTTATCGCAGATCGCTGTGATTTCTACCTACCTATCGCCTACTATTTCGTATGAAACTATCAAGCGAAGGCAATTAAGGCGCGGACCACACACAAATGTCGGTGGGCGCGGACTTAAATAGCACGGACGGACAAAATGCATGGAAATAAAGTGCAATTTAGAATATAAATGTTTGGTGCAATTTTGGATATACTAAATTGCGCTTTATTTCTAAGCATTTTGTCCACCTATGCCATGCCTGCGTCCAACGCCATTTATGTGTGGCCCGCGTCCTAGTATTAGTCTCTGTCATTACATAACCTAAATAAAATGGTGATCTTTCTGCAACGAAATTTTTAAATATAATCATAAACAAAAAATACATATATATTTCACGTGATGATTAAAATTTTATTTGTGTCTCTTTGTTTGTAGGTGTACTTCAGTTTATTAAACTAAATAATTACCGGAACTTCATTGTTCCCAATTAGCCCATTGTGTGTATTTAAAGCCTATACCCTATTGTTAAGGCACAATAAGCGTAATTAATACAAACAAGCGCTCGTTTTACACAAGATTAAACTATTTAAATAAATCAAACCCGAATCCTGAATATCAAGTGGACCGTTATTATCTGCGGTAGCGATTAACATTTCAAACTTCCCTTTATTTAAAGTTGGAAAGTCACAGCTCATAAATAACAGCTACCTCATATTTCAATAAAGCCTTGTGCACATCCAAATCGCCTGCGATGGCGATCAGTGCATTGTTGTCAAATATCGCGGCAGGTTTGCAAAACCTTATGTTCATTCGCAGATCGTCTAAAATAAAAAGTTCAATTCAGTAATAAACTCTTCTGAGTCATCAACATTTTCTTACTTGGGTTCGAATTTCGAATGTATTGATTGCTTGTATATTCGATATGCGCTTCCAGAAACATCCAGATTTATTTTATTATTTATTTATATACTGTACTGTACGTACTTCATTATTACTTTGAGGCGTAGCGTTAGCTTTCTTTGAAACTTTTGCTTTTGTATTCTCATTAAGTTGGAGTGGCACCACACTGGAACTTCACTGCTATTTTTATGTTGGATCATACAAAAAAACGTTCGGAACCAAGTCGTAGTTTGCTGCCTGTTCTTCTAGGCTTCGTCGCATAGAACTGGCACCTAGACTCACCTAGCTATAAGACGTTTCAAAGTGATCCTTGTGATACAACTGAATAAACAACATTTTGATTTGAAATGTTTTAAACTAATTGCTTAGTCCGTAATGGTTAATATTTCACAACGGATAAGCTCCGGGCCTGTAGGCGCTGTTTTGATTCTGGGTTCTCTCCTAAAACGAGCAATTAACAAAAATAAACAAGCCTTTACGTATATTTTAGATGATTTATACGGCAATCTTGGCTTTCAACAGTACAACGCGTAATTAGTCAATCACAGTATCCGTTCTATCCTTAAGAATCTGAAGTGGGAAAATATGAGATATATTAAAATGATTTACAATATGTCTAAACATTCGGTATGACTTTTTATTTATTACTAGCCGCGAGTCTCGACGTTTCCCGGGTAGTCTTATGTTAGATCATTCTGGAATATTTAAAAACATTCTGTCCTAGAACACTTTGGCAAAATGTAGAATTTGTAGTAAAATCCTTATGTTATAGATAAGGATGGACACAGAAAAATTCCTACGTGTTAGAAAAGGATAGACATAGATTTTTACATTAATTTGCATTGGCGCTGTTCCTAGGCGCAGCAAGATGTTATATCCTGTTCGGACCAGCTGTTCCCGAGATTAGCGGATTCAACCAAACAAACAATCAAACTCTTGAGATTTATAATATTAGTATATATACGGTGTACAGTACACAACGATAAAAATATTGCTCGGTAAAGTCATTATACATAGATCTTTTCCATGGCGCGCCACTAAGCCCGGTCTTCGACTTTTCCCATCCAGTAGGCCTACCACAAGCTCTGTCTCTGGCTCTGGTTTTATGTATGTGTGAGTGCTGTCTATATAAATCCTAGGTCGAAACGTCAAACACACAGTATACTACACTGGTGAGCACTCAGACAGACTCAAAACCAGACCCAGAGACAGAGCCAGACAGTGCTTGTGGTACAGGTGCAGTTGTTGCCCGCGAATTTGGGCAAGTCGTCGCACCATTGAGTCTGAGTCTCTAGGCTAGTGGTATTAAAACTGTAGAAGGTACCACGTGATCTATGGTCGGTTAAGGTGAACGGCTTTGGTAATTACACTTCAGAGATAATGTAATCTTAATGAAATGTTTATTGTCGATCTGATAAGTCTACCCTCCTCTGCACATTTAAGGCCAAAAATACGCTAGAGTTAAGCTAAGTTTCTGTCGCATATTACGATTACGTGAAATTACGTTACGTGAAAACGACGTATTACGAGGAAGTGGTAGGTATGGATAGGGATGGTGGTTATAGAAGAAGAGATAGGCCAAAGAAAAAATGTATGGACTGTGTCAAAGTAGAGGTGAGTGGATGAAAAAAACCTGTTGTGCCCCAGTTACCCCAGTTAGGGAGGGATAAAGGGAGGAATTTGATGATAACTTAGATGTCACGAATACTTTAAGTTTCATCCAAATCCGTCCATTCTTTACGGAGATGACTGAGAATAAACATAATTCTATCACTTCCAAACTTTAGCACTTATATTCGGCGTGATTCAACCATTATCCATCATCAATCACGTAAACCTACAAGTCATTTATTACTACATCGAAGGAAACGACTGCCAAGCCAAGTTCGTAACTTTTAGAAAATGCAATTTCCTTGTGAACTTAAATGTTACTTTTCTTCGCTTTTCACGTTTTCCCTCGAGAGGTGGAGTCCATCTTTCCTCTTTATTGAGGTTGCCACCTTCAAATTTATCAAACTGTAAGAATTTATGCGATGTTTTCTTGGGCTCACAATTTTGGGAAACGAATTTCACAAATAACAATAAAATTTATCAGGCTTGAGAGGCTGAAGCAACAAAAATGAAAATGATGCTTCATTTGCATAGAAATCTGATGTGTTTATTCAAGTTCCGTGAAATCTATTCAAGATTTTTGATGAAATTTATTCGATCCCATGTACGAGCAAGGAATTATGAATAACAAAATTCATACAACACGAAGATATTTGTTTCAAGAGTTTTTGGAATAATTTATTATGTAAATACAATTCATGAGGTAAAGTGCTTCGATGATAAGTAGATACAGTCAGCGTCTTATGTACATTGGCATGTCTTGTTTGGAAAGATCGAATGATTCATTAAGGTTGTTCGATTCCGATACAAACTGAATGTACACAACTATGGGCAAACAAAGTATAAATGTACACTGAAATAGCTGTAATAGAATTTTACAGTGGTCTTTATTGCCGGCCAGTTATATAAAGTTGGAGAAAACTGTAAGATAACAGAAATATTAATAAAAAACCAAAAAAGTAATTTTTCCGTCATTCTTTTTCTGAAGCCCCGAGTGCCACGACCAACGGCTGACACTCCAACTTTATATAACTGGCCGGTAATAAGGACCACTGTAAATGCCTATTACAGCTATTTCAGTCTAGGTACATTAATACTTTATTCGCCCATAGTTGTGTAAATTAAGTTTGTGTGGAAATCGTACCCCCAGTTAAATTTAGATAAAAAAATTGAGTTTTATTAGAAGATCCGCTTAGAGCCACAACCATTTAAAACTGAAGTTGCCATACCTTTAACAAATCCACAGAAAAGGCGAGTTTAAATACTGAAATTGCCAACCCACATTTGATGCTGACTGTGCATTATGTTTTCTCCGATTATAGAGTCTTTATTACTTGAGAACATTTCAATAACAATTAATACCTACAGTTTGAAAAGAATTGCGTATAAAAATGCTAATTCTGCTATATAATCGAATTAGGCTAGTAATTTATTGATGACTCGCGTCAATTAATTACAATACGACACAACAATCTTTGAGGCGCACAAAACCCTTTCACCACACTTGGTTCGAAAGAATCAGTGACACGATAAAAAGAAGACACAAAAATGACGCCGCTAATAATTATTGCGCCAATAATTAGCAGCTCCAATTTGTTTATTTATTAGCGCGGGTCATAAGCGTCATAACAGTAATTATTTTGGTTATCAATCACGGCTACTGCTATAATTACGCCTATCATAAAACAGGCACCGTTTCTTAGACCTTGCGCACATAAAAGCGTTTTGCGGTGACACGCAGTCAAATACGACAGCGATATTTGACAGCGTTCCACTGATTGACAGCGCAGAACGCTTAAATGTGCGCAGAGCGAAAAATTTTCAAGTGATGGGCTTCACACGTACTTTACACAACTTCTGGAACGAAAATAAAGCGAGTTATAAATTTTATAACACCATCGTCTGGGGATTTGGGAAGATAATGCGTATTAACTTTAGAAAGGTACTGAATATATTTCACACGCACAAAGCGTGGTTTGGCATACCTGAGCCAGGAATTTTGAAGATATCGGTTTTTAGTTGAACAAGTTACACAATTACCAATTCTATGTGTTTTAGCGGAAATTGTATTGAATTTATAATTTTAAGCATTTCCTAAGCTACATTTATGTGTAATCATCACCTTTGCTCACTTTCGTTCTAAAATACGAAATGACAGAACACGTCAAATATGATAGAAAAAGACAAATGATAGAAAACGACAAGCTGACAGAAATTGTCACATACGAACTGAAAACGCAACATGACACAACGTCAAACACAGAAAAAGTGAAATATGTACCATTATAAGATGTAGGTACTTATTGCAATATCATGTTAGATGATATAATACAGTGCGTGTTTTCCACATTTAGTTTTTTAAAAGAAATGCTAATTTAAAAATAAACGTCGAAAAATTCTGTTATGTTGCTAAAATGTATACCTACCTCAATAATATAAAATTTAAGAAAATCGTTACCGTTGAAAAATGTACAATAAAATTACATACATTATTCGGTGCTGCTATAGAAGTTGGCCCAGACTGGCTTTGTATATTGGATATCGCTTATTTCGTTGCAGAGCTTTGAATAAAATTTATTCAGAAATTGCAACCTACATTTCCGATTTTTCGAAAACCGACCATAGCTAATACTCAGGGCGTACCCAAGCCGTATTACAGTACGCGAGTTACGAGTGGGCTAATTTATGTAAAGCCGGGGGCATTTCCGTTCCACTTGCCACACCAGCCCACTACGAACCACTTTTAAACCTTTTTAGTTTTCGCTGTAAATATGGCGAGCCACTTTAAGCTACACAGGAACATGGGGTTAAATGTAGAAGTTGTAGCACGCCGGGAAGTGGTTCTATATTTTGGTGATTGTTCAACTATTTTGTGGAAATGTGGTGATTTGAACTGTAAAGGTTTTGACCAAATATTTAATATGGGATAATGTGTGATTTGTGCGGTAATGTGTGGAGTTTCAAAGTTAAAAAGCTTTATATATTTTTTTATGCATAAATGAAAAATCAAATAATATTTTTAATAGCAGTGTATGTACGTATAAATAAGCCCTAATTTTATTTATAATATTATGTATTTGATCCAGCAGATGGTTACGTTTATTTATTCAAGTAATAAGATAGACGATACCATACCTTTAGTTTGAGAACAACAAAGGTGTCATAGGCGCTAAAGTTTTATGTAAATAATAAGTAGCCAATGATGACGATGTTTACGACGACAAAACAATTTGATCGCCCCTTCCCACCAGTGCGTGATATCGCGCACCAGCTCGCACGACACACCATAGAAACGGTCTCGTGCGCCGAGGTGCGCGGTAGCACAGTTCCGGTCCAACAACAATGGCATCAAAAATTTATAATAAAATCCCCGAACAAATTAAAAATCTAGAAAAGGATAGGACATTTGAATGTAAATTAAAGGACTTATTGATAAAAAAATGCTATTATAATTTAAATGACTTTTTCAATGATACATTGCCTGCGTTATAATAATAATTTAATTGACTTCAATAGAACACTAACAACTAGCTTTTAATTTATCTACTTTTTCAGACTTCGGCCCGCTTCCACTCCAAATATTGCTATGCTCTAAAGATAAGGGCCTGTTATGTATTTACCATTTTTACTTTAAGACCTCACCATGTAACATAATAATTGCAATAAATAATATGAGTATGAGTATGAGTATGAGCCTTTTCTGTGTGCGTTGCAGTGCGTCCTCGTGCGCGGTGCGTGATGATCTGCAGAACCGTAGGAAGGCAGCATGAGACTATCAAAATGAAATGCTTGCCAGAAAAATTTTAAATTTTTCATTCGGTATAAATTTAGACTACTTTTTTTTTTTTTTTTTTTTTTTTTACAATTTATAGGGTAGCGCTTGACCGCAATCTCACCTGATGTTAAGTGATGATGCGATCGACGGTGTAGCGCGCTCACCTAGAAGATACCTATTCACTCTTTTTTTGAAAACTCCCAAATTATAGGTATTCGGAAAAATAGACGCCGGCAACGAGTTCCACACTTTGGCTGTCCGCAATATAAAAGTGGAAGCAAAGCGCTTAGTGCGGGAAGAAGGCGTGTCAACCATGAATGGATGCCTCGTCTCCGTACGTCTACTGGTCCGGTGATGGAATGGGGATGGGGGAACCAAGTTGAAAAGTTCCTGGGCACACTCGCCGAAATGTATCCTGTAGAAGACCGATAAGGCAGCTACTTTACGACGATGCTCGAGACTAAGGAGTTTAGACTCCACCAATGCATCGTCGCCTATGAGCCTTTTCGCTCGCCGTTCTATCGAGTCCAGGGCCTCCAGCTGGTATTTAGCCGAGCCATCCCAAAGATGAGAACAGTATTCCATACACGACCGGACTTGTGCTTGGTACAGATTCAGAAGCTGTCCCGGTGTGAAATACCGTCTCACCTTTGATAGCACTCCTAGCTTTTTCGCAGCTGTTTTGGCCTTCGACTCAATAAACGAGCCAAAGTTCAACTTAGGGGTAAGCGTGAACCCTAAAAGCTCAAGCTGGTTGGAGATCGGTAAAGACACATCTCGGAAAGTGGGAGTCAGGTCGAATTGACTCCTCTTAGCGGAGAATAGACACGCCTGTGTTTTTGAGGCATTGAACTTTACCAAATTTGCGTCGCCCCACTCTGCGACTGCCTTCAGTGTAAGGTTCAAGCGTTCAACCATGGCCTCTCTATGAGACTGGATCTGAGATCCACTGGATCGTGCTTCAGGTATGTATCTCTCTACAACGGTGCTGTCGTCTGCGTACCCAATGATGCCGGGCCTAAGCAGATCATTTATGTGCAGCAGGAAAAGTGTTGCAGAGAGAACTGACCCCTGAGGAACCCCGGCATTAATTGCCATTTGACTTACACCACCAGCCAAAACTATTAAACTAAAACTCCTTCTAAAGCCAACATGAGTAGGTACTTTTAATCTCCGAAAGTGGTTCAGCACAATCCAAATAGATTGGACCCAAGTGATAGCATTAGCGAACCTTACTGACAAATTCCAATGGATTCCTATGTTTAAAACCGATATTCGTACCAAACAGATACATATCAAAATCGATACCGGGTTAAAGGGGAGCTGACAACTGTATCTTAATCGAACTCCAATGGTCATCAATTTAGAGGGGTTAGTTCTGTTATGCTTGTGAGTAATTGGATTTAGTCTAGTAGTTAGGGATAGGACGTTACATTTTGATGTTTGGCTATATTACATAACGAGTTCTACCCATTGACATATTGCTTATTCTGCGAGCTATATCGGTGACATCTGTTCCTCTACGGGTTTTAGAATTTCTGATTCTATAACAAAGTAAAATCCATGGCATATCTCTCTATAGCCCGTTGTATTTTATGCGTATTGATAGATAGATAGATAGCTCTTTATTGATTACAACTAGCTGTCACCCGCGACTTCGTCCGCGTGGTTAGTATAAAGTCATAGTTTGAGTTCGTTTAAAAGAAACTATTTTATGGTGGAAAGCGGACAACTATTGATATGTTTTCACTGTTTTTTGCGTATTTTTTGAGAGTTATTTTTCGTGAATTTGTCTTAGTGGCTAAGTTGGGTTATGTATGCGTTGGTTTTACATGACCAAGTGCTGGTTACCTTAGTTTTGAGTTTGCATTCAAAACTATATAAAGTGTGTTCGAAAGATGGTAAATGTTGTTGTAGCCGATTTTTTTCAGCTGTGTTTAGTTTTGGTATGATAGGTGCTTCCCGCGATTTTGTCTTAGTGGTTATCATGGGGTTTTTTGTAAAACTTTGGGTGTATAAAATTTTTTTGCGTAGGTTTTTATGTAAAGCTATTTTTTGTGATTTTATGTTAATTTGGGATGGGATTTCGAATGCGTGTTGGTGTATAATCAAATCAGATTTTTTTAATTTGACATAACCAACTGCTGGTTACCATAGTTTTGAGCATGTACTTTAGAGTATATTTGAATTTGAAGGCGAGTGATGTTGTAGCCGTCTTTTTCAGTGGTGTTTAGTTTAAGATAGATGATTCCCGCAATTTTGTCTTTGTGGTTATCATTGGTTTTTTTGTAAAACTTTGTGTGTATTAAAACCTGGTGACAGATGCTGCGGTAGCTGAAAATTTTTAATGTTTTTTTTTTTTGCGTATTTTGTAAAGCTATTTTTTGTGATTTTATGTTAATTTGGGATTTCGTATGCGTGTTTGTGTATAATCAAATCAGATTTTTTTAATTTGACATGACCAACTGCTGGTTACCATAGTCTTGAGCATATACTTTAGAGTGTATTTGAATTTGAAGGCGAGTGCTGTTGTAGCCGTCTTTTTCAGTGGTGTTTAGTTTAAGTATGATAGATAATTCCCGCAATTTGTCTTAGTGGTTATCATTGGTTTTTTTGAAAAACTTTGTGTGTATTCAAACCTGGTGACAGATGCTGCGGTAGCTGAAAATTTTTAATGTTTTTTTTTGCGTATTTTGTAAAGCTATTTTGTGTGATTTTATGTTAATTTGGGATTTCGTATGCGTGTTGGTGTATAATCAAATCAGATTTTTTTAATTTGACATGACCAACTGCTGGTTACCATAGTTTTGAGCATGTACTTTAGAGTGTATTTGAATTTGAAGGCGAGTGCTGTTGTAGCCGATTTTTTTCAGCTGTGTTTAGTTTAAGTATGATAGATGATTCCCGCAATTTGTCTTAGTGGTTATCATTGGTTTTTTTGAAAAACTTTGTGTGTATTCAAACCTGGTGACAGATGCTGCGGTAGCTGAAATTTTTTTAATGTTTTTTTGAGTACCTATTTTGTAAAGCTCGTTTTCGTGATTTTGTTTTATTGGCTAATTTGGGCTATCGTATTCGTTGGTGTATGATCGAATCTGGTTTTTTTAGTTTGACATCATCAAATGCAAGTTACCATAGTTTTGAGCTTGTACTTTAGAGTGTATTTGAATGTGAAGGCGAGTTCTGTTGTAGCCGATTTTTTTCAGCGGTGTTTAGTTTAAGTATGATAGATGATTCCCGCAATTTGTCTTAGTGGTTATCATTGGTTTTTTTTAAAACTTTGTGTGTATTCAAACCTGGTGACAGATGCTGCGGTAGCAAAAATTTTTTTAATGTTTTTTTTGAGTACCTATTTTGTAAAGCTCGTTTTCGTGATTTTGTTTTATTGACTAATTTGGGCTATCGTATTCGTTGGTGTATGATCGAATCTGGTTTTTTTAGTTTGACATCATCAAATGCAAGTTACCATAGTTTTGAGCTTGTACTTTAGAGTGTATTTGAATTTGAAGGTGAGTTCTGTTGCAGTCGTTTTTTTTCAGCGGTGTTTAGTTTAAGTATGATAGATGATTCCCGCGATTTTGTCTTGGTGGTTATCATCGTTTTTTTTGTAAACATTTGTGTGTATTCAAACATGGTGACAAATGCTGCGGTAGCTGAAAATTTTTTAATGTTTTTTTTGCGTATTTTGTAAAGCTATTTTTTGTGATTTTATGTTAATTTGGGATTTCGTATGCGTGTTGGTGTATAATCAAATCAGATTTTTTTAATTTGACATGACCAACTGCTGGTTACCATAGTTTTGAGCATGTACTTTAGAGTGTATTTGAATTTGAAGGCGAGTGCTGTTGTAGCCGATTTTTTTCAGCAGTGTTTAGTTTAAGTATGATAGATGATTCCCGCAATTTTGTCTTAGTGGTTATCATTGGTTTTTTTTGAAAAACTTTGTGTGTATTCAAACCTGGTGACAGATGCTGCGGTAGCTGATTTTTTTTTAATGTTTTTTTGAGTACCTATTTTGTAAAGCTCGTTTTCGTGATTTTGTTTTATTGGCTAATTTGGGCTATCGTAATCGTTGGTGTATGATCGAATCTGTTTTTTTTAGTTTGACATCATCAAATGCAAGTTACCATAGTTTTGAGCTTGTACTTTAGAGTGTATTTGAATTTGAAGGCGAGTTCTGTTGTAGCCGTTTTTTTTCAGCGGTGTTTAGTTTAAGTATGATAGATGATTCCCGCAATTTTGTTTTGGTGGTTATCATCGGTTTTTTTGTAAACATTTGTGTGTATTAAATCCTGGTGACAAATGCTGCGGTAGCTGAAAATTTTTTTAATGGTTTTTTTTGCGTATTTTGTAAAGCAATTTTTTGTGATTTTATGTTATATTAGTGGCTAATTTAGGGTTTCGTATGCGTGTTGGCGTATAATCGAATCAGATTTTTTTAATTTGACATGATCAGCTGGTTACCATAGTTTTGAGCATGTACTTTAGCCGTTTTTTGAAGTGGTGCGGTGTTTAGTATCGATATGATAGGTGTTTTCGGCGATTTTGTCTTAGTGGTTACGGTGGGGTTTATGTAAACTTTTGTGTGTATTCAAATTTTGTGACAGATGCTGCGGTAGCAGAATTATTTTTTACTGTTTTTTTGCGTATTTTGTAAAGCAATTTTTTGTGAATTTTCATGAAACTTTTTTCCTTTTTTTTTTTCTTTTAGGGAAATAATTTTCCAATTTTCTTTCAAAATGCACCTTTGCTTTATAAGAGCAACACATCTTCCAAGTTTCATGCTTCTAGGACTAATGGTTTAGGCTGTGCATTGATTTTTCTTTAAACCATTTTTCCCTTTTTTCTCCTCTTCGGGAAATAATTTTCCAATTTCCTTTCTTAGTGCACCTCTTCGCTATAAGAGGAACATACCCTCCAAGTTTCATGCTTCTAGGACTAACGGTTTAGGCTGTGCGTTGATTTTTCTTTAAACTATTTTTCCCCTTTTTCTCCTCTTCGGGAAAGAGTTTTCCAATTTCCTTTCTTAGTACACCTCTACGCTATAAGAGGAACATACCCTCCAAGTTTCATGCTTCTAGGACTAACGGTTTAGGCTGTGCGTTGATTGTCAGTCAGTCAGTCAGTCAGTCAGTCAGTCAGTCAGTCAGTAACGTAAGAGTTTTATATATTTAGATTAGTGGCTAATTTAGGGTTTCGTATGCGTGTTGGCGTATAATCGAATCAGATTTTTTTAATTTGACATGATCAGCTGGTTACCATAGTTTTGAGCATGTACTTTAGCCGTTTTTTGAAGTGGTGCGGTGTTTAGTATCGATATGATAGGTGTTTTCGGCGATTTTGTCTTAGTGGTTACGGTGGGGTTTATGTAAACTTTTGTGTGTATTCAAATTTTGTGACAGATGCTGCGGTAGCAGAATTATTTTTTACTGTTTTTTTGCGTATTTTGTAAAGCAATTTTTTGTGAATTTTCATGAAACTTTTTTCCTTTTTTTTTTTCTTTTAGGGAAATAATTTTCCAATTTTCTTTCAAAATGCACCTTTGCTTTATAAGAGCAACACATCTTCCAAGTTTCATGCTTCTAGGACTAATGGTTTAGGCTGTGCATTGATTTTTCTTTAAACCATTTTTCCCTTTTTTCTCCTCTTCGGGAAATAATTTTCCAATTTCCTTTCTTAGTGCACCTCTTCGCTATAAGAGGAACATACCCTCCAAGTTTCATGCTTCTAGGACTAACGGTTTAGGCTGTGCGTTGATTTTTCTTTAAACTATTTTTCCCCCTTTTCTCCTCTTCGGGAAAGAGTTTTCCAATTTCCTTTCTTAGTACACCTCTACGCTATAAGAGGAACATACCCTCCAAGTTTCATGCTTCTAGGACTAACGGTTTAGGCTGTGCGTTGATTGTCAGTCAGTCAGTCAGTCAGTCAGTCAGTCAGTCAGTCAGTCAGTAACGTAAGAGTTTTATATATTTAGATTAGTGGCTAATTTAGGGTTTCGTATGCGTGTTGGCGTATAATCGAATCAGATTTTTTTAATTTGACATGATCAGCTGGTTACCATAGTTTTGAGCATGTACTTTAGCCGTTTTTTGAAGTGGTGCGGTGTTTAGTATCGATATGATAGGTGTTTTCGGCGATTTTGTCTTAGTGGTTACGGTGGGGTTTATGTAAACTTTTGTGTGTATTCAAATTTTGTGACAGATGCTGCGGTAGCAGAATTATTTTTTACTGTTTTTTTGCGTATTTTGTAAAGCAATTTTTTGTGAATTTTCATGAAACTTTTTTCCTTTTTTTTTTTCTTTTAGGGAAATAATTTTCCAATTTTCTTTCAAAATGCACCTTTGCTTTATAAGAGCAACACATCTTCCAAGTTTCATGCTTCTAGGACTAATGGTTTAGGCTGTGCATTGATTTTTCTTTAAACCATTTTTCCCTTTTTTCTCCTCTTCGGGAAATAATTTTCCAATTTCCTTTCTTAGTGCACCTCTTCGCTATAAGAGGAACATACCCTCCAAGTTTCATGCTTCTAGGACTAACGGTTTAGGCTGTGCGTTGATTTTTCTTTAAACTATTTTTCCCCCTTTTCTCCTCTTCGGGAAAGAGTTTTCCAATTTCCTTTCTTAGTACACCTCTACGCTATAAGAGGAACATACCCTCCAAGTTTCATGCTTCTAGGACTAACGGTTTAGGCTGTGCGTTGATTGTCAGTCAGTCAGTCAGTCAGTCAGTCAGTCAGTCAGTCAGTCAGTAACGTAAGAGTTTTATATATTTAGATGACTCACAAGGTAAAAAGGATACAGTTTTTAGCTTAAATATCACACACATAAATAAGTCACAGTAATACAATGCCTTATCGCTAACAGTGATCTTTACCAGGCAACCTTGTATTGTATTGATGTATTTTATATCGTTGTAGTTTATACGTATGAGGCCAATAGTTAGTAAACACGTCTCAGTATAAGTTTTCACTAGCAATGCAAATTCAGTCGTACTTTTTAGGACTTCTAATCATCATCGCTTGTAGAATGTAACGAATGTGGCAGGCGCAGGGGAGTACTTGAGCCGGGTAAGCTGTCTGGCCCAAGTTGATTCAGAAGTACCCGCAAACCCTCCAGTTAATGAGCGACCTCTAGTACCAGGTGTGCGTAATCACGGGCCTCGGTTTTGCGGAATTTTGAAATAGTTAGGCATCGAGATAATACTAGTTGGGTGTCATTTTTGGGTTGGTTTAATCGTTTTGGTAAAAGGTATTTCAATTTTTGTGGCAGAGTTACGGGTTAGAAGGGTTTAGTTTATGATTTTTGAATGTGTAGTTAGATACACCTATCCATGTTTTAACGAGGAAAGGTTTCGCAGTTAATTTGAGTACGTACTCAAAATGTTTAAGGATGAGGGTCTTGGTTGTAAATTATGTTTTGTTTTACGTAAATACCATCCTCCAGCTACATTTTAGTTTGTTGTGTGCGACCCGAGTTTATAGTTTGTAGTTTTTATTTAGGACAACAATCAATTATTTCACACACATATTACAAAAAAATAGAAGGTACTAAGTAGTTCTTATAATAGAGTGTAATCAGCATCTTTATCCGCAAATGAGACATCAAGAAATATCGAGCATGCCTAAAATGATAAAAAGAAAGTAGAGGTGTCAAAATACTACTTTTCTTCTTCTTCTTAATGAATGGCATCTGTCCATTTTGGATCAATTTTGCCAGTGTCGAGTATCTGAGTAAAAAGGCTTTTGTATCTATTGTATTTGATTTATTTATTGATAAGGGTAACTTTATAGTCGTGTCCTTATTTTACTAAACGTTGTTTTTTCGTTTGTTTCAATAATATTTAAGTGAGTTTTATCCACTCAAATATTATTTTAAAAACCGATTAGGAAGAAGTTATTCATTCTTTTCATGACAAACGTATGCATAAATAACTCTGCTCGACGGTCTTTTAAACGAAATTTATTTTTCAAACATAAACGAAAATATGGCTTATGAAATGAAGTTAAAGTTGAAATTGCTTTAACTTGGTTGCAAATGGAGTTGTGCATTCCAGCCCAACAGGTCGAAATAATGGCTTTTCGGTCAATTTAATACAGTGGAAGTACGTTCTGCTCGTGGCTCAAAAGCTCTACCGCTCTGATACAAAACCTCAAAGGCAAAAAAGTATTTTTAAAATGTATGTTATTTCTTTACTTACTTACTCCAGAATTCCAGCAAAAAATCTGGAATACGATCTGGAAACCGGTAATATCCAAACCAATATTTGACAGTTGTATAATTCAAATATATGCTTGACCCACTTAGGTTAAGTGCAGCATTAAGCTGAGATGGACCTCTTTAGCCGCACACTGTTTGGATAGCTACTAGTGTACCTACCTAACTACCTATCCAAGCAAATGCATGATTGGATTTTGTTATTTTCATGTTGTACCTTCTTTCTTTTCCTTTTACTTTAAGGATTTTTGATACCTTCTAATTTAATTGTGTGTGTAGGATTTATATAATCCCACATACACACATGGGATTTATTATTTATATAATCCATTTTTTCAAAAAAAGAATGGAAACTTATATAGTTTCTATTTTTTTTTTGAAAAATTTGATATAAATAACTGACTGTCCAATTTATTGTGTAAAGGTAAAGGCAATATAGGAACCACCTGTAACGCGTACCTGTATTCACATATATGATAAGCTATTTTTATTAAGCATTTATGTTTTATCGTCCTCGCTACATTTACCTCTCGTAATACGAAGCCAACTAATTTATATGAAGCCTTCTAAAAATAAACTTATTTTATGAGAAAATACACGACACTTTCGTATTTTTGGAGTTTACTCCTAAAGAATCGGTTTTTTGATATAAGGCGGCCGGTAGGTATGAGAAAAATGTGGGGAGTGAAATCTGCTGAACGAATGACCTCGATCGAACTTTCTAATTTGGTGTGAGCAGTGCAGCTAGATCGTGGGTAGTGTGTACCCTTACTTTGCCTATATGGAGTAAACTCCAGTCGTGCGTCGGAGCTGACACACACAAATTTTTTTTATGTAACCTATAGATGCGTAGGTATTCGTTACAATCACTTTTCTTTTGTCACAGAGTTGAAATAACAATCAACTTTGAGATAGCTGAAAACTTTTACGGCCTTGTTGCCCATAAAAAAATTCGAAGAACATGAAAACGTTTAATTGGATCAATTCTTCTGAAACGATATAAAAAGTAATACTAAGACCGACTTTCTACTAAAGCGTTGTACGATTATTTCATTTTCACTACGAACCAACTTCTTATAACTTTATAGTGACTGGGTTGTTATTACTGCAGTGCTTAAGATATTGCCAGTGGGGTTTAACCTTAGTCTAAGGACTACAGAACTAACACACCTGACACACACACACACTACAGAACTGACTGACTACAGAACTGAGTCTAAGGGTTGCAGTACTACAGTTCTACGGTTTACCATGATGTTTTGTGACGTTAAATAAATATTTCTATTTCTATTTACTAAAGAAAATCTTTTGGATCCCACAGGTCTCCGATCTTTGGCTATGTTCCAGTGGACAATAGACCTAACTTTTTCCTTTGTTACAGAAATCTTGTAAAAATGTCGCTCTCCGAATTCCGAAGGAAGAAGCTTCTCTACGTATTCAATGTATTTTTCGGTAAGAAATTAAGTTACTTCGTGTTTTTTTCCAGTTCGAGTATTGTTCTAACTTATCTGTTTTGTTTTAGATGTCAATCAAAGCGGGACCATCGAGCGAAAAGACTTTGAGCTGGCTATCGAGGTAAACCTTTCAATAGGACCAAATTTTTCGTGTAACAAATTATTTTCATCGCGCAAATTGGGCAAAAAATTCATAACGTTTCAAATGCCAAATTGGGCTTTTTATAAATTGACTTTGTTTTGCGGCTTACGTTGTTGAATTGGGGTGGTTCAGGGTGATTTGCTTCGAGGGTTTTTATTTAAGGGTTGTTTTTTGTCACTTTACTTAACAAGGTCAACAAGCCTCGAGAGTGGATGGTAGGGGTGGGCCTGGTATGTACATTGTGAGACAGATTAACCTTAGTTCGTATTTAACCCTTAGGTAGATTAGTCTGATCAAAGGCTGAGTTTGTGAAAAAGATCAGATGATATCACAATTGAAATTTGAAGAGAGTTGTAATGAAGACCAAAGAAAACTAAGAATACCATGACTCGGTTTAAAAAATAAAGAAAATCTATTGTATCTAAAAGCCCGATGTCCTTAAGTTTCCTAATAGACAAAACAGACGATATATAGTCATTAGAATAACTTAACCTTTCAGTAAGCCTACCACAAGCTTGTCTGGCTCTGTCTCTGGCTCTGGTTTTGAGCCTGTGTGAGTGTTGACTAAATAAATCCTACGTCGAAACGTCACACACACAGTTTAATACACCGGTGAGCACTTGCACACTCAAAACCCTCAAGCATTTTCGAAACTATTCAAAGGGGAGTTGTAAAAAAACCTTTGCTTGAATCTCGACTAAGACTCAAGAATTCTTTCTGCATACGACCCTTAGATTGGTTGGCATAGCTCAGCATTCTGCACTGCATATTGCAAGTTCAATTCTAAGGTATAGACTTTAAGATGGTTTTTGTTTGCACAGAAAATCTGCAGCCTGCGCGGATGGAAGCCTGGTGATGCCAAGCACTCTGAGACTCACGAGATCATGATCAAGATCTGGGATGGGCTGCGGAAGAGGGCTGACTCCAACAAGGATGGACAGGTATAATACTTCTAAACAGACTTATATCAACAGACTCACGAAAAGCTCCAAGCACGTTAAACATCCTCTTGGATCTTCATGGGTGACTTGACACGTTTGAAATATATTTTTCATTACTCATACTCTGAAAGTAGGTCTGAAGTTGCCTGAGGGGCCTAATTGAAAGTAAAACTTTCAGCCCTAGGGAGAATCGCTTTCTACTGACAGCTGTCAAATTATAAAAAAAAACAAGTTCTATTTTATTCAACCATGTTCCAACTTTCTAAAGTCTTTCTAACTGCAAGGAGGTCGTTGAACCAAATTCCAACTTTTTATTCAGCAAGTAGGTTGGAAACCCATTACAACATTAGACAATTATAACAACGGTAAGAAGTTTAAAAAGTCTAATTAGAGCGCAATGTAAAATTTAAATTTAAATAACATAAAGATAGTATTAAATAAATAATATATCTTCTAAATTACTTGATTAATATATAGCTTCAACTATTTATTTAAAATAACATAGATTTGAACATCAATTTACCATGTTTTATATTACGAGAATGAAAATAATGGCTGAATAATGCTGTCGAACCGAAGCCGAAGGCCCGCCAGAGAAAAAGAAAAAAAAAACCGGGATGGCGGCAATTCAATCTTCATTTTCACAAATTTTTTTTTCATGTTTTTATTTTTACTTTCCTTGTATTCGTAATGAAAAGCACAGTGTTTACCTCGGGTGAAAGTCTTTTAAGTCCCTCAAGCTCCATTGGCACCCTCGCTACGCTCTGGCGCCAAACCCGTCTCGGGACTCAAAAAACTTGACTTTCAACACTCGGGTAACAATGTACTATTTTATTAAGCTGTAATGCTTCCTACTACTTTCCTTTTCCGACGATCAGTTGGAGACGAGGAAAAATGTGTTCTGGAAGACTTTGCGGGTGACCTTTGCACAGCAGTGCATGGGACGCAATGAAATAACTAGCTACTATTGCAAACGGTGAGGTAAAAAAAAAGTTGTGATATGTCACAACCTTGTTTTTACCCCACATTTTGCAATAGTATCATTGCCTATCCCCTTAAAACATCCTCAATTGAAAGAATGTCATTATAGTGCGTAAATCGCAATTAGGCAATATGGGTTGGTCAATGCCGTTTTACCTTGCTGGCCCTTGTAAATTTTGATATTGTTTTACTCAGTTTAGTTTGACTAAGTGAAAATGAATGCGCAATAAAGGACCCAACGAGGACCCCTAAATTAGTCCCGTTTTTATGACTTGCCATCAAACGAGATAACTTCATTTTATAATGTGTCCCTTCCGAAATAATGTCTTAAAACAGGCACGAGAGTTCGCTTAAATAATAAATTTGTGAAAATGGCCCATAAAATGGTCGTATCGGCTGTCACGCAGGGCCTCAGATAAATACAATTATGCTAAAAACGACGTAGGAAAAATGGTTTCCATCCTTCCTCGATTAAATTAGTTTCTTTCTAAAAATAACCCTTAGAGAACTGCTTTCAATTATGTAAAGGGGACATAAAATTAAGCTACTTCGTCAGGTCTTCATTAATAAAGCCCAGCGGAATTAATCTTAATTAATTTTAAAGCTTCGTCCTTTTTAGTGTCATTTTTATTTTCTTATGCTTCAAGCTTTTTTGGCGAAGTAACTAATTTACAGGAAAATTATATTTCCTTTTTCACAAGAAGCATCGATCGAAACGTTTGAAAATTTGATCCAAAGCAAGATGGCGATAGAGGGGTTTCCCCTCAATCCGAAAGTTTGAGTATCTCGCTCGCTTTGCTTGCTTACTTGGAAGTCAAGACATTTCGGACTTACTATACCGTCATAACTTTCATGACATATTTTGACGACACTTTGACGTAGGGCTATAAAGCCCAGAGTCCCAGAGTCTACATAAACTAGTTGTGTCGAGAATAATAATTCCAAAATGAACAATAATATTCCGCAATAAAATTAAAACTCCTTAACATTGATAAATAAACATGGCTGAACTTTGTTTTAAGTTGTAAATTGTTCTACGTTTAAGTTATTCAAAATCGAAGTGTTCCTGAATAAATACAATATAAATTTCATAAATTTACACACATTTCTGAAAATAATAATTCAGCTTATAGGCAAGTTTTTGCCATAAAAAAGTGTAAAATTTCATCAAAGCTATGAAATGTTTTTTTTATAAAACTAGCTGATAGAACAAGCAGGCCCACCTGATGTTAAGTGGTAACCATCGCCTATAACAAAGCATTGCCTCGTAGGTCACGCACGTCAGGAACATGCCCTACGATGCACTATCCTGCGTCCATTAACTTGAGGCATACAGATGTTCAGCCTCACGTGCCAGTAATTTCACCAGCACTCACGCCCTTCAAACCGAAACACAGCTATGCTGCTTCACGGCAGAATAGTCATGGTTGTAATACTTCCCCGGACGAGCCCTTCACAAAGTTAAAAAAACTAAACTCTAACTGCGAGCTTGCGTGATGGATGACAGTTTGAGAGTCTTCGTCTTTGTTCATTATTAAGGTCTATCTACACTGTGGATTACTGTGGATAGTCGTAACTTTGTACACAACAGGAGAGTTTAAAACAATGAACTAGAGTTATGGTTTTATTACCGACCCATGTATAATGACCATAAACCTTAACACAAAGATTTTTATAATGTCCCAAAAGTTAAGAGCCGAGCGGGATTTGAACCCGCGACCTTCCCCTAGGTCGCGGGTTCAAATCCCGCTCGGCTCTTAACTTTTGGGACATTATAAAAATCTTTGTGATTTCCTTAAGTGTAGTAAACACTATAAAATCAATAAACAACCTTAACACAATTTCAGAAAGATAATCGCTTGTTTTGTATCTACCGGAACTCAAATATAATGTCACATATCATTTAAACATGGAATGGCTTACCACAAAAAATGGTATGACATTCATAATTGTGTCACAATAACAAAACTCGGACACACAATATACCTACTGGATTTAAAAACTTGATACTTCAAAAGTGCGAGGGACGAAATGCATAAACCAATTACTGTCATTTCTAAATGGTATTATTCATGATTGTATTTAGCAATACCTACTCACGACTCTATGCATTTCAAACCTGGACAACACCATCACGCTTTTTTCTACCGTGAAGCATTATTGAAGGCTGAACATCTGTATGCCTCAAGTTGATGGCAGAGCAGGGTATCGTAAGAGACGTTCATGATGTGCGTTACTGAAGCAATACTTTGTTATAGGCGATGGTTACCATTGAACATCAAGTGGGCCATGTGCTGGTTTTATCAGCTAGTTGTATAAAACACGTGCACAAAAAACATATTTCACTGGCTCACGAGAAAAACTTTTTGAGTAGTCATCCCTACAGATTTCCTGGTACTTTACTAACAATAATACATTGTCACGTCAAATACAGCATGGTTATAAACTGGTAGATATAAAAAATCTTAATTCAACGCAGGTAAGGTTGATATAGCGAGCACCGTTATGAAGAAACTGTGTTTTATTAAAAGTTCTTCTGCCCAACCGAGGGGATCTACGAGCACACATTGCGTTTTTAATATCAACCGCAAAATGTCAGATGATATTCGCCCTCGGTTTAATTATTCGCCCCCATTGTTCTCATAAATCGCGGAAGACCTTTATTAGATTTTTTCGCTGTGTGATCCTGTTATTCATATTTGGGCGAGTTTTTATTAACACACCACAAGCTTATGGTCCGACCAGTCGTGATAAATGCTTTGATGCTATGGTTATGAGAAAAAGGATGAGGAAAAGAGGGTCAAAGTCCTGACTGACAAAAACTCACAGACTGACTCCTAAACTAACTTGAGCCATTACTGGTCCTATATACTTAAAGTATATACCAAGAAACACACCCTGGTCGCCTGGTCTGGTGGTCGCATATTAAAAGAAGAAAGTTCGCATGGTAGGCCAAAGTTTTTTTGATATTATCTGGTTTTGCGAGAAAACAAAGCTGACGTTGCTGACCACAAACCAACGAGAAGATGAATACGCTGTAATTTTTTCTCTGTGTTACTCGTATTTCATACTCGAAGAAGTTTTTATTGTCAAGCGACAATTTAACATGTCCCTTTAGCGAAGGCTTTTCTACGTACCTTCGTATACAATGTCATGTTTTGTGACGGTGATACGAGTAGGTATAAATTAAACGCTCACTAGGGTACAGTAAGGGTTGGTTGTTTTTAGGGCGCACAGTGCGCACATAAACATTGATGTAGGATCGTGAAACAGCATTAAGGGCTCGTGTCGACAAGGGTGATTGAGTAGGCTTAGTGTGGCCATAGGAAAATCTATTAGTGACCCAATTGCGATATAAGCATTGTGATTTTTTGAGACGAGTCGCAGCAAAATAAGCTAGTCAACAAAAAAATCAAAGTATGTAATTTTGGTAGTATGAATTCCAAAAACCAGTGTCAAGAGCACGAAAAGACTCTCTCTTAGGCGCACTTCAAATCCTTTCACCACACTGGTTTGAAAGAACCAATGACACAACAAAAAGATTCCTCCTACTTCCTACAAGTCTGAATTGTTTCATTGAGCCCGATACCTTTATTGTCCTTAGGTGTCCGTCGAAGAATGGAACTCAATGTGGAACGACTACGCCTTGAACCCCTCAGCTGCTCTCAAGTGGCAGCAGCAATACTGCCACTTCATGTTCCAGCTCGAAGACGCCAGCGCTGACGGGTCTATCGATTGTGACGAGTTCACCACTGTGTGCTCGTCTTACGGTATTGACCCTCAGGAGTGCAAGGTTGCTTTCGCCAAGATGGCTAAGGTATGTATTTCAATAGCAATAAGTTCACTCAGGGTGAATGATGAAACCTGCCACGATAATGCGTCTTCCCTTCGAGTAGGTCCTAGAATTTTGCAGTAAATCTTCCTTTCCACGACTAGCAATTTTTGCTCTTGTTTTTGTGTGTGTTCATGATTTGCACCTAATTTACTAAGTATAAAGTACTCTTCAAAATCTTGACTCCTATGCCTGGCGTAAAAGGCATACCATATTTCAACAACCACACGTCTGCAAATGATGGACTGAGCCACACAATGACGGAGTGTTATCATTATTTCAAAATTTCCTGCCTCCTCGCTAAGAGGATAAACTCCAACAGATAACTCGAAGACACGCGAACCATACATGTCACGCACATAGCAGGAGAGCACAAAGAAAACAGCTTAGTCTACGAGTAACTTCAAAGTGGTCTGTCGTCTGCAGTTTCGAGATGTTTCGAACTGATATGGAGGAAGCTATTTGGTATCGACTAGTTAGATCTAGAAATCGAGAAAGGAAATGATTTCAGTTCCTTTCTATCTTGTTAACTCATAGCTATTTTCTTCGGTTGCGCGACAAAATTCTTGTAACTTTCAGGTCAAACGGTCATTGAATATCAGCGCATAGCTTAATCACAGTAGCTAGGTATACATTATGCTGAGTTAAGACCTTTTTGCTGCTGTGGCACACAGAACGCACTTCTCCAGTATCGATGTATCTATGAGTATCTTTCTTCTTTTAGCGTTCTTGCTTTTTACTGGTTCACGTATGAAAAAAGAAATGATTATTGTTTTAAAGTTCTTAATTATTTAAATCATGATAGAAATGAAATGAAACGACGTGTTTTAACGTAGGTCAGTATACCTACCATGAGCTATGTCTCTGGCTCTGGTTATGAGCCTGTGTGAGTGCTCACCAGTGCACTAACTGTGTGTGTGACGTTTTGACGTACCTACGATTTATTTAGTCAACACTCACACAGACGCAAAACCAAAACCAGAGACAGAGCCAGACAGAGATCATGGTAGGCCTACAGTTTTAAACAATGCTTCACGATTTGAGACTCTTAATTTCTCCACCAGGGTAAGAGCAGCGTAGGCTGGGAGGAGTTCCAGGAACTATGGAAAGAGTACTTCTCCACCGAAGACCCGACCGCCGCTGGCAACTTCATCTTCGGCCGGACCAGCTTCTAAAACACGAAGCAACATTTTACGTCACGTCCGTGAACACAAGGCCATCTACATTCCAATGATACTTTAATGTCTAATGATTGGCTAAAAAAAGTTTTCAAAGTCTTCGTGCGGGAAGCGTTATGCTATGTCCAAAAGCATGAATGCTAGGACCCCGATTTGTGTCAACTCAAAATTTCCATTTTTGTGTATGTGTTCAAAGTAGGAGTAATTCTTGATCTTTCTAATAGAAAATAGTTCAATTTCACTTTTTAATATGGCTCAAACTAGTTCTCAAGTAGATTTTATTCTTACGACAACGAATAGTCACCACTTTTCTCTATAATATCATATCTAGTAGTCATATCTTAGATTTCGCTGAAGTTTTAACAAATTCTCTATCCTCTTCAATATCTTGTCAAAATATATAACTTAAGCCTTTATTTTATCTTATATATCTATGAATGTATAAATAACCTCGTTTTTTTATGTGAAAAATTTAAATATACAAACAAATATTTCTTTAGTTTATTACAGTTATTTTAATGTATACATTCGTGTTCACATTATATACAATCTTAGTGAATATTAAGAATAAAAAAATAGTTAAAATCACTTTTCACTTTAGTGCTTCAAGCTGCCTTTAAATCCCAGTATTACTATATTCTAGTCATTTGTTATTATATTCTAAATATAATTTAAATATATATTATTGTTATCATAATTTAAGTTGTATGTGTACTTGTGTGGTTGTTTGATTATTTTGTACTAGATTTATCTATTACTTCATCTTGTTAAGCGCTATACTTTATAGATTTAATAGGCAAATAAATGTATGTAAATAAGTTATCATTGTTTCTTTATTTACTAATCAATCCTTTCATTACCAACCTTTAATAAAAACAATCTAGAAGGTGCTTACTTAAGGCTTGCGCACGTCTAGGCAATGGCGATCAGCTGAAACGCTGTAAAAATCGTTGTCATATTTAACAGTGTTTCAGCTGATCGCCATCGCCATCGCCTAAGTAGTAGAGAAGTATAAATGTGAAAGAGCATTTGCCATGCAGTGGGACGAATAAAACAACCACCTACAAAAAAACCTATCATTACTATCATAAATGAGGACGTTCAGACAAATAAACGATTGTGGACAATCATACAACACTATCTCCAAGTTACGCAAAGCTTAGCTTTGTAAAAATATTATTAGCATATAATATATGACCCAGACGGGGAACAAACATCTGCGTTCACCACACAAATATTTGTTCTCGTTGGGATACGAACCCACGGCCTACGGCGCAGAAGGCAGAGGCCAGTCAAATAAAACAAGATGTTGTGGTAGTAGATCGTAAAGAGTGTAAGAAGAGACTATTTTACCACACAACAACAATTGTAACTTGCAGATTGGTTCCATAGTAATGTAATGAAAATGGGTTCTACAGTAAAGCTATGAATAATTAGTGAAGTTATTTTGGAGGAAAATCAAATGCACATAAGACTAGCAACAGTAGGGCACGATAGGTCATTTATTAAAACGTAAGCTCTGGCTGGACTATCCATTCTATTGTTACCAAGCTACTCTTTTATTCTCTCGTTTATTTTAATTTCGCACACTATGTAACATTGTTCTGAATAAAACATTCTATTCTATTCTATTCTACAGCAACATTTTCAATATAAAAGGATTTTAAAAACATGAAAGCAAGATTGGTTTTTCAATCCAGACAAAATACAACACACAATAGTTACTAGCCGATATTTCTGAATCGATGTTTCCAATAGACTGGATAAACCCGTCGACGGTCTATTTATTCGTCCGTCGATATTTAGACAAATACCCCTATTCTGATCTTTCAACTAATGCGGTCGGTGATAGACTGCTGCGGCGCGTTAACGGTGCGAGTGACGTACTGCAGACTTAAGTCTAATAGCCCCTTCCCACTGGTGCTTGATATCGCGCACCAGCCCGCACCAGCACGCACGACACACCATGGGAACGGTCTCGTGCGCCGATGTGCGCGGTAGCACAGGAGCATTTTCTGTGTGCGTTGCCGTGCGTCGTCGTGCGCGGTGCGGGCTGGTGCGTGATATCATGCACCGTAGGAAGGCGGCTTAAGAAGTACCTAGTACAGCTCTATGTAAATGCCTCATCCAGGGATGTACCCTGCCTATTCTGTCGTGAAGCAGTATTACTGTGTTTCGGTTTGAAGGGTGTGGGGTGCCGGTGAAATTACTGGCACGTGAGGCTGAACCTCTGTATGTCCCAAGTTGATAGACGCAAGGCAGCGCATTGTAGGGCACGTTCCTGACGCGCGTGACCTACGAGGCAATGCTTTGTTATAAGCGATGGTTACCTCTTATCATCAGGTTAGCCATATGATTGTTCCATCAAATAGTTGATTAAAAAAAGTATAACTTTTTTTCATTTACAATGCCTGTCACTTTTTAGCGGCTCGCTTAAAGTCTTCTGTCCATGCGACAACCCCTCACGCACGGCACGGCACGGACATCAGTAAGTACAAATCTTAGAATAGGCATACTGACCAACATGCGCTTTATTAAAAATGCTCCAGTGACATTTTCATAGCATCGCCTCTGCAATCCAACGTCAATGCAATATCGTTTAAAGTCTGTGTCATTCATCGAACGAGGCGACGAATATTTTTATTTCTCAGTACAACCGTCTACCTATTCTGTTTTATAAGTTTCCTCTCGAAAATTTAAGCGTTGCTTTAACTATGATTCAAATAACTAGGCCTACCACAAGCTCTGTCTGGCTCTGTTCTGTCTCTGGTTTTGAGTCAGTGTGATTGCGCACCAGTGTATTATACTGTTTGTGTGACGTTTCGACGTATGATTTATTTAGGCAGCACTCACACAGACTAATAACCAGAGCCAGAGACAGAGCTTGTGGTAGGTCATGCAGCTTGACGATGCACACAAAAAAAATCTTATAACATACCTACGATTACTTAGTAAAATCGTGGCATCACAAAATAATTAATTATTATTGTGGACAATACACAACACTATCCAGCTCCAAATATAACACCCAGACAGAAAACAAACAGTTGCGTTGACCACACAAATATTATTTGTTCTCGGTGGGGATCGAACCCACGACCTACGGCGCAGAAGGCAGAGTCACTACCAACTGAGTTGTGACGCCTGTCAATAACCAAAAACAAAGCACGTCGTGATCAAAAGAGTAGCCGTACTATATTTATTAATGACGAATCAATATCCGGTACCGGATATTGCCATACCCATAAAAAGGGTTTCTGTTGTTTGCAGGTAGTATTTACGGAAAGTATAAGCCTGATTGCTGTAGGTACCATAATAGTGGCAAACACGCAAAGCTTTAGTTCCTTATAGCATACGCCCGCGGCTCTGCTAGTACCTACCTACTTACTGTCTATACAGGGTTATTCATTATTAACTACTCAAACTGACAGGGCCTAATTTTTGGGTCGTGAATATTTGTTTGGCCTAATCAATTTAATTCATAAATTGATTTAAGTTTTTGTATCAAAATTTTATTTTTATTTATTTCTTTATGGCTATAGCATAATGATTGCCATGGAGAACAGGACGATGACCCACCCAGGCGGTGACTGAACGCAGAGTGTCGCTCACGGCGCGCGGGCGCGGATTATAGGTCAAAATAGGTCAGGCGTTAATGATTCCAAAGGATATTCTTTATCGATTTTCTTGGGATTTTCATAACAAAACTTAAAAAAATCATTCCATAGATATTTTTTATTTTATTTGTTGAACCTAATTCCTGAATATTTGCATAATGAATAACCCTGTACATATAATTGATTCTTCTTCTTCTTATCGTGTCAGTAATTCTTTCAAACCAAGTGTGGTGAAAGGATTTTAAGTGCGCCTCAAAGAGGCTCCTTTCGTGCACTTGACCTATATTTTCGAGCTTTTAAGGTTCTATGATATGCCGAATTCCTCACGATGTTTTCCTTGACCGTTTGAGAGCACTAGCATACTGTACATACATTTTTGGGCAGAAAACTCATTGGTACACGACTGGATTTGAACCCACGACCTTAGGATCGGAAGGCGGCCGCTACTACTAGGCCACCAGCGCTCTCTAATATAATTGATTTAAAGTACGGTATTTCAATAGAATATAAAAAATCATCGCGATTTTTTGAGGTTGGTTTTCAAGAATTGAAATGTGTGTTTCGCTTAGATAAGACGGGTTGCGAACGACACCGGTACAAGTGACAAATATTATTCAAGTAAAAAAATATTTGTATTTGACCACATTTTATAGCAAGATTATTATTTTTTTTAATGAAAAAATAGATAGTATAAATAGGTAGCCTTGTATTTTTTTTCTCCATAAACTAATTAATCGCTCAAATCAAAGCTAAAACATACTCGTGAGTACATTATCTTTAAAATACTCTACCGTGCTGTCTAATACTGTCCACCGGCTTGTTAATAGTGAAATTACCTCTCATCATCATCATCATCATCCGCAGCCCGACTTAACCCACTGTTGGGCATAGGCCTCTCTTTGCTCCTGTTACTTACCACGATCTTGGGCTACCCTCATCCAACTGCGGCCCACGACGCTGGTAATGTCGTCAACCCATCGAGCTAATGGACGTCCAACGCCAAAAAAAATCCTCTAGTCGTGATTAACCCAGGACTTGCGCAGCTTCAAAATGTTGTCTAGGTGAGACTGATCGAAGCGACGCGTCGCCCAAGGGCTGGTGGGTATCTGGCACAGTGCATTATAGCATTGCTATTCAGCGTGTCAATGTCACCAGCGTCTTGGGGATACTTCCGTCTGGCACTGATTTGGATCATTTGAGCTATCTCTAGATCTTTGTAACAGTCGGCAGATAGCTTAATTGTTTCTATGCATGTCTTTCTATATATTTTGTACTTTTTGTAAATAGGTACTTGTATTCACTGTAAGTTTATTTCTTATACTTATAAACGCAATTTGAATTTAATCATTGCTTAAAGTTAGCCCTGTCACTGTTTGTCGTTACCCGTGGTAAAAGATGGCAATAGTTTAAGCACTGTTTATCTTTTGGCATATTTTTATAAGTAAGGCAATCTATCTAAATAAGGATGTAAATAAGGAGGAAGGAGGTAATCTTTTCTTTTATTCATGCAACTTAAACCTTTTTAGAATATAATATAACACCTACAAGTCAGGGGTCAGATATGGGTACGCTATCGACCGTCGCTTAAGAAGATGGATGTAGCTAATTCTTCACGCACCGCGGCAAAAAAGGGTATTTTTATAGCGTCCCGTTAGACAAATTGGCGTAATGCTCAGACAAGTAATATTGCTGAAATAACATGAAAAATGACGGCCTCTGTAACTTTGCAGGCAATTTTTGTGAGCAAAAGCATTACACAGGACATGGTGGTAACAACCTTAAAATTTGTTGTGTAATAAACTGTGCGTCACGTCCGGCACGTGTGTCCATAAAAGCCACGTGCATAGCCTAAGAATTGTGTAAGTTCACGATAGTTTTATTAGATTTTTGAAAAACAAATTAGATGCACATAATTACTTCAATAAAAATCTTCGTAGGTATATCCAAAATTTGAAGAACGAAATCACTACTCTTGAGGATAACCTGTACTTTCTAGTTCTGGTTACTCTTGTATAAGTCTCTGGCTCTGGTTTTAAATCTGTGTGAATGTTGTCTATATAAATCCTACGTCAAAACGTCACACACACAGTCTAATACACTGGTGAGTACTCACACAGACTCAAAACCAGATCCAGAGACAGAGCTTGTGGTAGACCTACAGCAGGGCTATCACGAGCTCCATATGGTTATGGTTATGGCTGTCAAAATTGTGTCAACAGTGTCACACATTCAAACCCAAGAAGAAAATGAATGTGTGTGTCAGCCTATATCTATACACAATTTGACAATCATAGCCATAACCATATGGAGCTTGTGCCCTGCAGGTCTTACCCGCGAAGTTCGCCACATCGTCAGCCCATCTTGCTGCTAATCCAAGAATCCTGCTATTTATGCAAAATGTCACCTGAAAAAGGTTTGATCGAGCTTTTAGAAAACCAACCGTAAGTTGATATTCATTCATGTGTAAAAGTTGCCTGTGATGGTGTATTATTATTTTTTATGGATGATAACTACAACGTACATCTCCACGCGATAAAACCGACAAGTGCGAGTGAATCTCCCAACCCGAGGGTTTCGTACGCAAAACCCCTAAAAAAAAGTCATATGGGATAACGAGTTTCAAACTTACTACTGAAAATTTCAGTATCAATTAAAAATAAACAAAATAAGTGCAAAATTTCAGACTTTACATATTGTTGCATCAAAGAGTCGGTAATATTATTTTAATTAGTTGCTATTTGTGATCTTCTTCTTATCGTGTCACCGATTCTTACGAACCAAGTGTGGTGAAAGGATTTTAGTGCGCCTCAGAGAGGCTCCTTTCATGCACTTGACACATATTTTCAAACCTTTTAGGCTCTACGATATGCCGGTTTCCTCACGATGTTTTCCTTCACCGTTTGAGAGCACTGGCATAGTGTACATAAATTTTTGGGCAGAAAAACTCATTGGTACACGACTGGATTTGAACCCACGACCTTAGGATCGGAAGGCTATTTGTGATGTAAGACGATTATTCAATACTATTATTTTAGTAAAGCAACCTCTAATTTTTTTTAGAGAAAGTGTCCTGACTGACTTGGCCGACTTTTTTCTTTAATGTATGGCGGAGCCCTTAGTTATAAAAGCATTCCACATAAAGCTTTTATTGATACTAAAACAGAGTTCATATTATTTAAGGATGGAACCCATTTCCGAGTCAACACTTAGCATTCGTATTTCATTCACAAACTATCATAATACATGTTGCGAATTAAAGCCGCATGCAAATAATAATAAAAATGTTTATTTATTTATTTTATTTACAAACATTGCCCTATCTTTACAGGTGTACCCTAATACGATAGCGCAGCCTTTCTCATACAAATTAAAGATTATACTATACAATTACCACCTACTAATCAATAATAAAAACTAATCACAGTACAAATCCGAAAACACTATTCCACGCGGACGAAGTCGTGGGCACAGCTTGTAAGTACTATTATATTTTTAAGCACAAATTTTTCCATCTACGGATAAAAACAAATAATTCGTCGAATGCCAATCAAAAGACATGAATATAATTATTTTTATCTTACAGATAAATTTATCTGTAGATTGAAAAGTTAGCCCTGAGTAAGCCTGTATTTGTAAAATAAGTATTCTACAACAAGCTTAATTTCTTGCATATCTTTTTTTAAGCAGACAGATGACTGAAATACTGGCGGAAATAAACCTCAGTCGGTCCGCTCGTACATTTCGAGCTCTGAATAAAAGTCTTCACCTCGCTCAAATCCATAACTCGTTTGCATTCACCATTCGGCATACAATTCGAGTGGGCTACATGATTTATCTTTCGATCCATGCATAGTGATGCGAATACGCACTGTTTTTGTTTGTTTTTTCGAAAGAAATGTTGGTGATCGTCTGACGGTTCTCAGCGCTACTGGAGATTACGGCTAGAGTAGGAGTAGGAGTTTATATTTAATGTTTAGTTATAAGTTATGTGTAACCTATTTTAGTTTACAAGGTTGCAAATAAATGTTTTGATTTGATTTGAGTAGTAGAAACAAGCCGTAGTTTGTTGCCTGTTCTTCTAGGCTTGGTCGCGTGAAAATGGAACCTAGACTCACCTAGCTTTAAGACTTTTTTAAGTGATCCTTAAGTTACTAATGAAAAAAGATTTATTTAACTTTGACTTTGCTCTTTGTGAAGGGCTCGTCCGGGGAAGTAATACTGTGTTTCGGTTGTAAGCGCCTGTCTCAAGATTTTGTGAGAAAAAGTTCCTATAATTATGAAGGGGGACTAAGATTTTGGAGTTATTGATATTTTTTTTCACAAATTTCACGTGTCTGTAAAGGCTATAAATATGGATTGAGGTCAATACTCAATACTCAATACATTTATAGCATAAACATGGTTTAGTTTAGGTACATACATAGTTTTTAGGTGTAAGTCAGTATCACATGGACCCTGTGTATAGGGTAAAGCAACATGGAGGTAGGCCGAGGTTAATAGACAGTAGTTGGTACGTATATATTATTATAGATTGAGAATTTTCAGGCATTATAATGTAGATAGTTTGTTACTTTATTTTAAATTAATAAGCTTGGCAGAACAGATTAAACGATAATGTCAAGGTGGTCTTAAAGTTAGGTCTTGAAAGTAGTCAAAGTTAGGTTAGGGTTAGGTATATGTAGTGTTCGATATAGTTAAAAAGCATCGATGTTTTTTTAGAAAGAATACAGTATCACATCCCTAATTCAAGGATGTGCGTGATGTTGAAATCATTTGTCAAGTTTTATTGCACCTTCGTACAGGCAGCGACACAAGTAGACTAACAATTTCAGTTATATATTCCCCATTTTCTCTGAATGTAGCATAAAAAATTTGATTTCTTAACTGATTTTCACAAGGTAGGAGTTGTACCTCAAGTACAGAATAGAGAAGGCTGGTTTTTAAGACATATTTGAATGATTTCCAAAATAAAAGCAAATAATATATATAAATATATAAAAATTGTAGACAATCCACCACAACCTATAGTGGCACCACCTGCACAATAGAAGAAAAAAAAAAAAAGCCTATGTACAAAAATCGACACGATAAGAAAAAGAAGAAGTAAGCATTAACAAGTTTCCAGAAATGCCTTTCGTTTAAAAATCTACTTCTATTGCTTATTGTACCTTATCAAATGATTCAAATTTCCTTTCATACTTTGCCGCTTTCATTTGGACTCAAACATAAGTCTTTGTTGCAAACGGTAATGTTATTTTAATGTTTGTACGACAAAGAAAATAAATTAAACCACCTACGTCAGCCCCAAATTATAACAAAGAAAGATTTCACTTCAGGCGATAAGAGTCGAAAGCCGAAGCAATGTTTAGATTACAGTAGGCCTACCTCAAGCTCTGTCTAGCTCTGTCTCTGGCTCTGGTTTTGAGTCTGTGTGAGTCTGAGTGCTCACCAGTCTATTATACTGTGTATGACGTTTCGACGTAGGATTTATTTAGTCATCACTCACACAGACTCAAAACCAGAGCCAGAGACAAAGCCAGACAGAGCTTTTAGAAAGCCTACAGTAGAAATAAGGAATTTATCAACGAACAAACTCGAGGCGTAATTCCAATATTAGCCCAAACAAACACAGTATAACAAAGGTGAGTAGAATCAGAGTAATATATATGAGAAAAATAATAAAACAAGCTGTAAGCCTACCATGAGCTCTGTCTGGCTATGTCACTGGCTCTGGTTTTGAGTATGTGTGAGTGCTCACCAGTACATTATACTGTGTGTGTGACGTTTTGACGTAGGGTTTATTTAGAAAACACTCACACAGGCTCAAAACCAGAGCCATAGACGGAGCCAGACAGAGCTCATTGTACGAGTAAGCCTACTGATGACCGTTTGCTAAAAATATACCTCTGCCAACAGTTGTATATTTTTATATACAACTGGCTGATGGAACAAGCTTAATTATGCCCCTCGGGAACGTGCCCTACGATGCACTACCCTGCGTCCATCAACTTGAGGTATACAGATGTTCAGCCTCACGTGCCAGTAATTTTGCATTACAAAGGTCACTGCTACAATTCATCTTGAAGTTTCCAAAACCCATAAAACCAATGATGTGTTTTATGACAAATTCTGTAGGCCTACTACAAGCTCCGTCTGGCTCTATCTCTGGCTCTGGTTTTAAGTCTGTGTGAGTGCTCACAAGTGTATTATACTGTGTGTGTGACGTTTCGACGTAGGACTTATTTAGTCAACACTCACACAGACTCAAAACCAGAGCCAAAGACAGAGCCAGACAGAGCTTGTGGTAGGCCTACTGATGTTGAGACTTACGTGCCAGTAATTTTGCATTACAAAGATCTCTGCTACAACTTATTTTGAAGTTTCCTAAGCCCATTCCATGATGTGTTTTATGACAAATTCATTGACCCCTCACAGTGGAACATTTTGGAGGAGACCTTTGCCCAGCAATAAGACAGTAAGTAAGTATAAGTTGTAAAAAAAGCATCGCGACATAAAAATTATTGAATAACTGGAATAGTGTTGAGGTCAGGTTTTGGATTGATCCACAATTAGACGTCGTAGTCCCCTGGCCTCTGAAATAAAATAGAAATTTCTAGTAAAACGAATCTTATAATCCTAGCACGTAGCTGCAGCATTATACCAAAGCTAAGCCACAGTCTAGCTTTACGGAAACTCCGGCAAGACCACCGCATTCTTCATCCGTCTTTTCATATTTAAAAATATGTGGAACTATGTTTGGTATTGTTTTACGACTGCACCATTGGAATGGTTAAGATGAAATTAAGCAGAGAGAGACTTAGCGAGAGTGAGACCCCCACGAAAGTGTGTAATTATGTATTCATTCAAACAAAAATCCCTTTCAAATAAAAAATCGGTCTTCAATAATCTACGTTTGAATCGTAATGCGGCTAATTCACACAACACTATCTAGCCCCAAAATAAACAGAGCTTGTACTATGTGATTAAAAATATGTATATTATGATTTATTTAGACAGCACTCACACAAACTCAAAACCAGAGCCAGAGACGGAGCCAGACAGAGCTTGTGGTAGGCCTACAGCTATAATCCAACACAAAGTTAGTTAACACCTTCGTGTGGGTTAACGAATGGTCGTCCAAAAAGCAGTTGGCACGTATTCCGCGCACGTACGGCAAACGAATGTGCCGTATTATTTCAGCCGCGACATCACATCTATTGAAATGTTGGCTGCAGTGGTGGTATCAAAACACGACGTAAATCAAACTGAAATGAAAATATATTGGTGTGTTTTGGTTGGAACGTATGACGTGCCTATCAGCCCTGCCCTGCAATAATAGTTTTTGTAAATAATGTATATTCTGTTGTAAATAAAGTTCTATTACAATAATTAAATTGCATAATATACATTTTTTTTTAGATTGAAAGCAATGGTGACTTAGAGTTTGTAGCCCTGGCCCTGGGTCAAATCCAGTCGAGTACCAATGAGTTTTTTTGTTCAAAAAAATATGTCCAGTAGGCCAGTTACTCTCAAACGGTGAAGGAAGCCGTTAAGTCATAGAACCTAATAGGTCTTCGGCAAATTTATCATCCGCACTTGATGTGCTGTGGCTGGTTTTCCCGCAAGTAGGCCGCTGGCGGGCCCTCTTTGCGTGACCCTTGACACGTGTTGCTCGATTTTTTTTAGGTTCTAAGATACGCCGGTTTCCTCACGAAGTTTTCCTTCACCGTTTTGAGAGTACTGGCGTAGTGCACATACATTTTTCGAAAAACTCATTGGTACATGACTGGATTTTAACCCACAACCTTCGGATCGGAAGGCGGGGCCGCTACCACTAGACTACTCTCTGAACCTATTAGGTTCGAAAATATGTGCCAAGTGCCCGAAAGAAGCCCTTTGAAATGGCGCATTTAAAATCCTTTCACCACACTTGGTTTGAATGAACTTGTGACACGATAACAAGATTGATTCACCATGCACAGGACTTTAAAATATCTCTACGAGCTTCGAATGTTGCTACGAGCGCTACGAACGTCTACGAGCGTCTACGAATTATGTAACTTCATAAAAGTTTTGTGTGACGAAAAAGGTTCTCTTCTTGGTTTCTCAGAGTATTTGAATAATGTAGTTTGGAACTAGGTCAGCCTAGGACAAGGATATTATGATGGAGTAGCATAAAAAAAATTGGGCCGCTTCGAAGTAAGGCCTTGCGCACATCAAAGCGTTCTGCGGTAGCGATCAGTAAAACGATGTCAAACATGACACGTGCGCAAAACTTAAGTATCTGGAGTAACATTTTGTTAAGCATAGTGGTAATTAGGTATTTAGTATAGCAGAAACGTTTTGAATTCTGTTAATTAATTAGTGTGTCGCTTGTCTGTCTTTGAACACCTGACTTTGTAAAAAAAATTTTTAGTGCTATCAAACGGTGAAAGAAAACATCATGAAGAAACCCATTGCTTAGTCAGCTCTACACGTATTGACCATGTATTTCCTGTAGATTAGGCTGACTAAGCTGTCAGGATGGTAAAGGTGCTAGGCAGCCTATTCCATCTAAAATCCTGTCCCAGGCACTATATCGTCCCGCAAGTAAGGCTTGTGTTATCACGAGTTGCCTCTGACGCTATATAAAAAATCTACAATAGATGGAAACGCCTGTTTTTAGACTTTGTAAAATGAATGTATCGGTGTAAATTTTCAATAATGTATTTTCTTTAAATAAGGCTCACTATAGATATTTAGTTAGTAACTAATGGCCTTACTTATAAAAATATGTCAAAAGATAAACAGTGGTTAAACTATTGCGATCTCTTACCACTGGGTAATGACAAACAGTGACAAGGCTAACTTTAAACAGTGATTAAATTTAAATTGCGTTTATTAGTAGGGCTGTAAATATTTAGTACAAAAAAGCTCTCGGCACCACTGAAAACCAGCGCTGTTATAAGCCCTTGCGCTTATATGGCAAATGCTGAGTGGAAGCCTTTTTTTCGTTACTAATTGCTTCTTGTATATTTTTTGTGTGTACCATGTTTTTTGACGTTAATTTATTTATTTTTATTTAATAAAAAAAAAAGAATTATTTAATTATTATTTATTGAATTATCCAAGAGGCTGGTGGTTGAGACTGGTGACCAAAGGGCTGGCGCTTACCTAGGGCAAAGAATTAGCTTAGCTATTCAAAGAGGTAACGTTGCCAGCCTTTTGGGCACATTGCCTGCGGTCGGTGATCTGAACTCTGTTTTCTACTTGTAATACTTTCAGGTGGAAAACAGAGTTCATTATAAAATTTTCTAGTTTCTTATAAAATGTAGTTTTAATATTTTCTTTTTAATTATTTCATGTTGTATAATAATAGTTTTTGTAAATAATATTCTGCTGTTAGAATTATATGCAAAAATTTCTCAAATTTCAATTTCTATAAATTGTGTTGGTGTTCAATAAATACAATAAATCTAGGTAAAACTAGATCTCAGTTCCTCGGGACAAATCCTTATAAATAAGAAGGAAAAAGGGTGTAACAGATGAATGCAATAACCATTACATAAAGTAGATAAACTTACAGATTGTGTAAAGGATTCAATTGATTTGGAAAAGCGACCCTTTTGAAGAAGTTTGGGTAAACCTTATCTTGTTTAATAGTACGAGTAGCTTACACACTTCTGTCATGAAATTGTGTCTGCTTCCCGATTTCAAAAAAGGAGGATTTTATAATTTTTGTTACCGCATAACTTCGTTGTTTATGAGCCGAGTTGAAAAAAAAATCCCTGGAAGATTATACTTTTAGATTGGTGCCATAGAAATTTCATCAAAATCAGTTCACCAGTTCAGCCATGAAATTGGTTTCAAAAGTTCTTTTGAACTTTATTTGCCTGTGCTATTAAGATGTTGACAGACGTGAAGGTACAGTGTGACTTAGTTTTACACCCTTATTAATAATGCCGTACACTTTTAATTAGCTCGCTAAAAGTCACTTGTCACCGTCACTTTCATGTCAACAAAAAAATCGGTTGTCTGTAAAGTCGGTTTACTGACGATAGTTGAACGTGACAACGTCATACAACTGTACACGCGGACGCATCGCTCACTCAAGTAGGAGAGAGACAGATGTCGAACGCTGCCGAACGCAGAGGCCGATTGTGTGCCTCTTTGTTCCGCGCTCTCGCTTGCACTTCAAGCCTTAAATGGAACGCCTCAGAGCGAGGTAACGCCGCATGAGTCATGTTTTTTCGTGCGTGCAGCCGGCTCCATCAAATTATAAGACGTTGTCACTTCAAAAATACTAACTACTGCTAACCGGTTTTGGGAATAGGACAAAACTACTCGAACCGAGCGACGAGTCACGTAACTAGTGAAGAGGGAAGAAAAAGATGGCGTCTTGCTGAATTGTGATTGTTTGCCGTGTAATAAAGTAACACAGAGTTGTAGCTATATTCAATGAAGAGTTTCGTCTTATTACTACGTTATATATAAAACTAAGACAGCACAAAGATGTTAATTAATAATGTTCCGTGATGTTAATAGGGGAAGAGGTTTGAACTCTTCTCTGGTTATAACTTTTGAGATATTATAAAAATCTTCCCTAAGGTTGCTAAAAGGTCAGACACATTGACGATCAACAGCCTCAAACTTTTTGGCTAAGAAAAGCTTTCATTTTTGGTAAAGTTTCTTCAAAATAGACCACCGTTTTATAACAGCTCACTGCAATGGCATTTTTGCGTGCTTATGATATCGTAGCATTTTCGACTGTTATAGCTTGCTTTAATAAACCCTGTTTTTGTTGCTTACAACCTATACCGTTCAACTACCCTTAGCATCAATTTTGTCTTCTTAAGCTTGTACATCATATATTGCGTGTCTACATCATAAAAGGCTGATCCCAGTAGGTCTACCATGAGCTCTGTCTGGCTCTGTTTCTGGTTTTGGTTTTGAGTCTGTGTGAGTGCTCACCAGTGCATTATGCTGTGTGTGTGACGTTTTGACGGAAGATTTATTTAGTCAACACGCACACAGACTCAAAACCAGAACCAGAGACAAAGCCAGACAGAGCTCATGGTAGGCCAACAGATTGAAAACATTATCTGAAGATTATTACTATTTTTGACATTTGTTTTACTGAATTACTATTTGATTATTTGTTTATTTTTACCCGAGTCATAACTTGCTTTTATTGACTGTATCATTTAGAATTTAATATTGACATTTTAAATTGTATGCTTGTTATTATATTTAACCTTTATCGTGCATGACATTCAATATTTAAAATACAACCTCAACTTATGTAGGTACATTGCTGCACCCTTACAGGGTACATGCCCACCTTATAGCTCAATAATACCTAAGCTAATATAAACGTAACATGTATGCAAACGCAAAAAAAAACGCATCATGTCTCAAGGTTGGTCAAAAACGGCACTTAAATTATTGTCGTCGGTTCTTAGTAAGTCCAAGTTAGCGCCCAGTCCGGGGTCATAAACGTCCATGGTAATAAATTCACGCCCTTATTCCGTCTTATCGGCGTACTTAACCGTAACGAGCATGGCCTTTGGCATACTGAACTAGAGATGATTTAATAAAAGCTTTCTTAGTGGTTTACTAGGATAAAAATAAAAATAGAGCTAAGTACAGTCGCGGTATGAAAATTTTCGTCACCTTAGAGTCGGTTTTCGCTTGCACCAGTCAATTGATCATGAACACATAACTTGTGACTTTGACATAATTTGTGACTTTAACTTATCGGTATATTCCGTCTATTCAGTTTCAAAAGGTAGTATGTGATCGTGATACGTTTAACAAATCAAGTTGAAAATCGACGAACATTTTCATTCCGCCACTATACATGCTCTACTTTTATTTAGAAAACACAAGGCAGTGGGACTAGGGAGTTAGGGCTAAGACGTCCAAAACTTGTTTCAGACAATTTTCTTCAACATTTTGTCACGTTTCGTAAAAAGTGCGGGGCAGTTTAGACGAGTGCTTATTTACTCTTCGTAGATATCCCTAAAAGATTTTCCCAAAAGTATTTGAGAGGATGCTTCGAAATAATAGTCTTGAGCACTGTAAAAACATGAAAATGTAATTAAAAAGCTCACTAATGGCACCAGGCATGGAAACACCATTCTTAAATCTTTAACATATTTTATTTTTGGGGTGGGTTATCAAGCGTACGTTTATTTTCAAATATATACTTCTAATATATAATAAGCTAGTTTTATTAAGAGTTACTATTACTATTACTACTATATAGCCCGTAGTGTCCCACTGTTGGGCATAGGTCTCCCATCTTCACCAGTCACTATGATCTTCTGCTTAAAGTTGCCAGTCCCGCTCATTAGCATCCAGCTCGTTCCTCCATCTCAAGAGTTATTAAGCCAACGAATTCAACTCAGATGATGGGGCAACGGCAAAAGCACGGAATGTTTCTTTGTATGTTGTGTACACAGCTTTATAACAAAAGCTGCGTGCATGTACGCAGTTTGTTATAATTTACTTCCTCGTACTGAAATAGGTCTTCAATTATTTACAAATTCTTTGGCAAACAGGTTTTTTGGCGTCACGGAATTGAAGACTCGGGGGCGGTTGTCGACTGGAACATAACATTTTTTTTTAAATAACTATGTACCGCTTTTTATTTTATTTTTATTTTATGTACCGCAGGTGGTTTTACTGGCGTGGTAGTAGTAAGGTAGGTAGGCCTACCACAAACTCTGTTCGGCTGTGTCGCTGGCCCTGGTTTTGAGCCTGTGTGAGTGTTGACTAAAATAAATCCTACGTCGAAACGTCACACACACAGTGTAATACACTGGTGAGCAGTCTCACAGACTCAAAACCAGAGCCAGAGACAGAGCCAGACAGAGCCTGTGGTAGGCTTAACGGGGTATATAAAAGGAAAAAAGGATCAAAGCATAGCATTTCTCAAAGGGAAATTTTAATTAAATTTAAAGCGATAAATAGGATTATTTTCTATAAAACAGAAAGCTAATACTTAATGAAACTTCAACATGGCCACGAATATCTGTAGACATACCACAAGCTCTGTCTGGTTCTGTCTCTGGATCTGGTTTTTAGTCTGTGTGAGTATTGACTAAATAAATCCTACTTCAAAACGTCACACACACGGTGTAATACACTGGTGATCACACACACGGACTCAAAACCAGAGCCAGAGATCGAGCCAGACAGAGCTTGTGGTAGGTATACTGATAAAATCAGTGCGTATGTTGTCGAAATTGATATTTACGAGTATTTGTTGGAAATTTGGTGCTTTCTTAAGCTTACAATATTTTAGGGTTTATCTCGAAGTAATACATCTTTTTAAGCCCGCAGGTTTTCTTTGTTCTTTTCTTACTTGCCTCTAGCTCAGTTGGTAGTAGCTCTGCCTTCTGCGCCGTAGGTCGTGGGTTCGATCCCCACCGAGAACAAATATTTGTGTGGTTAACATAAATGTTTGTTCTCTGTCTGGGTGTTATATTGTATTCTAAGTATGTATTTACAAAAAAAAAAATGTATTCAAGTATTATATCAGCTATCCGGTTCCCATATGACAAGCTCTGCTTAGTTTGGGGCTGGGTAGTGTTGTGTGAATTGTCCACAATATTTATATTTATTATTTACTTGGCTTCTTAAAAACTAATGACCGTCATAACGGCCGATATATTGCGGAGACAGTAAATTCATAGGCGTGTTTATGAAAACGTGCCTTGCCTTTATATACAGAATGTCAAAACTATATTGAAATGAATAAGGTTTTATTTTGAGAGTGTTTTTAGTTAAGGGGCCGGCGGAGGGAAAATTTTCATACAAACGTAATACCAAAATGATTACTAATTTAAGCAGATTTTCACTATATTATTGTAATAATTGTATTTTTATTATATTTATCTAGGTTCCTGGGCAGTTTTTATTTTAAATTACTTACCTCAAATGAAATTAACGCCAATCACATTTTACAATGAAAAAAAACGTGTAAAATGCGATTGGTGTTTATTTCTTTTGAGGTAAGTAATTTAAAATAAAAACTGTTCAGGAACCTAAATATATACTATACGAATACAGTTATTACAATAATATAGTGAAATCACAAAGATTTTTATAATGTCCCAAAAGTTAAGAGCCGAGCGGGATTTGAACCCGCGACCTTCCCCTCGGTACGGGGCTGCGCTGACCACTGCGCCATCGGATCCTAATCACACTCGACGAATAACTCTTAGGGACTGTTCGGCACTAACGCGACCGTGGCTCCATCTACAGTTTTGACGTTATAGTCAACTAACCTGCTCGATAACCGAAGTTGCATTCAGTTGAATCGACGAGAGATGTCACCTTGCGTTTTTCATAATTTTTTATTAATTTTATAGTGTTTACTACACTTAAGGAAATCACAAAGATTTTTATAATGTCCCAAAAGTTAAGAGCCGAGCGGGATTTGAACCCGCGACCTTCCCCTCGGTACGGGGCTGCGCTGACCACTGCGCCATCGGATCCTAATCACACTCGACGAATAACTCTTAGGGACTGTTCGGCACTAACGCGACCGTGGCTCCATCTACAGTTTTGACGTTATAGTCAACTAACCTGCTCGATAACCGAAGTTGCATTCAGTTGAATCGACGAGAGATGTCACCTTGCGTTTTTCATAATTTTTTATTAATTTTATAGTGTTTACTACACTTAAGGAAATCACAAAGATTTTTATAATGTCCCAAAAGTTAAGAGCCGAGCGGGATTTGAACCCGCGACCTTCCCCTCGGTACGGGGCTGCGCTGACCACTGCGCCATCGGATCCTAATCACACTCGACGAATAACTCTTAGGGACTGTTCGGCACTAACGCGACCGTGGCTCCATCTACAGTTTTGACGTTATAGTCAACTAACCTGCTCGATAACCGAAGTTGCATTCAGTTGAATCGACGAGAGATGTCACCTTGCGTTTTTCATAATTTTTTATTAATTTTATAGTGTTTACTACACTTAAGGAAATCACAAAGATTTTTATAATGTCCCAAAAGTTAAGAGCCGAGCGGGATTTGAACCCGCGACCTTCCCCTCGGTACGGATCCGATGGCGCAGTGGTCAGCGCAGCCCCGTACCGAGGGGAAGGTCGCGGGTTCAAATCCCGCTCGGCTCTTAACTTTTGGGACATTATAAAAATCTTTGTGATTTCCTTAAGTGTAGTAAACACTATAAAATTAATAAAAAATTATGAAAAACGCAAGGTGACATCTCTCGTCGATTCAACTGAATGCAACTTCGGTTATCGAGCAGGTTAGTTGACTATAACGTCAAAACTGTAGATGGAGCCACGGTCGCGTTAGTGCCGAACAGTCCCTAAGAGTTATTCGTCGAGTGTGATTAGGATCCGATGGCGCAGTGGTCAGCGCAGCCCCGTACCGAGGGGAAGGTCGCGGGTTCAAATCCCGCTCGGCTCTTAACTTTTGGGACATTATAAAAATCTTTGTGATTTCCTTAAGTGTAGTAAACACTATAAAATTAATAAGAAATTATGAAAAACGCAAGGTGACATCTCTCGTCGATTCAACTGAATGCAACTTCGGTTATCGAGCAGGTTAGTTGACTATAACGTCAAAACTGTAGATGGAGCCACGGTCGCGTTAGTGCCGAACAGTCCCTAAGAGTTATTCGTCGAGTGTGATTAGGATCCGATGGCGCAGTGGTCAGCGCAGCCCCGTACCGAGGGGAAGGTCGCGGGTTCAAATCCCGCTCGGCTCTTAACTTTTGGGACATTATAAAAATCTTTGTGATTTCCTTAAGTGTAGTAAACACTATAAAATTAATAAAAAATTATGAAAAACGCAAGGTGACATCTCTCGTCGATTCAACTGAATGCAACTTCGGTTATCGAGCAGGTTAGTTGACTATAACGTCAAAACTGTAGATGGAGCCACGGTCGCGTTAGTGCCGAACAGTCCCTAAGAGTTATTCGTCGAGTGTGATTAGGATCCGATGGCGCAGTGGTCAGCGCAGCCCCGTACCGAGGGGAAGGTCGCGGGTTCAAATCCCGCTCGGCTCTTAACTTTTGGGACATTATAAAAATCTTTGTGATTTCCTTAAGTGTAGTAAACACTATAAAATTAATAAAAAATTATAATATAGTGAAAATCTGCATAAACTAGTAATAATTCTGGTATTACGTTTGTATGAAAATTCACCCTCCGCCGGCCTCTTAAGCTCTAGTGTATTCAGTAGAATCTTTTTAACTATTTTGGTTGAAATTTTCATAGTATAAAATAAAAACAGTGCCTGAATACCTTTCATACGGACCGTACGGATTCTTTGTTTGACTGGCCTCTCAGCTCAGTTGGTACATGGACGAAATGGTTGGTAGTAGGTCTGCCTTCTGCGCCGTAAGTCGTGGGTTCGATCCCCACCGAGAATAAATCTTTTGTGTGATGAACACAGATGTTTGTTCTCTGCCTGGGTGTTATTTTGTATTTTACGTATGTATATGCATTTTTTTTTAATTTATCTGCTATATTTTTGCTTGTTTGGATTAGTCAAGCCCAAACAAGCTCTGCTTAGTTTGGGGCTAGCTCTGCTTAGTTGGGGGAAAGTGGTGTGTGGATTAGACTAGAATTTTTTGATTTTGTTTTACAGTTTAGGCGGGCAGTACCTAAAATTTTTGTAATTAGTTCTTATGATCAATAAAATTATTTTCATTTTTATACGGAATGATGTACGGGAATTAACTTGCCATTTATAAGAATTATTTGGGTCTTTTGTGAGAGAGAAATGAAAGAAAAGATAGATCAAAGATTCTTGGAACGTGAGGCGTGGGCCTTGTTCAGAAGACGGCTTTCATATGAATTATGATTGCCCGAAGATATCATATAATATGGGTCTTTATACTAAAGAAAAGGAATAAAAATGAAATATGCTTTTGGCGTCGTGTGTGCCATTTGCAAGAATAATTATTAGAATTCGAAAGATTATTAGAGCTTTTAGTTACTATCTTAATTTATTTGAGTCTTAAGGCTGGTTTACACTTTGATTAGTGCGAGTGCAGGTGATTAGTGCAGGTGCTTAGTGACTAGGTGTGGACAGCGACTGATTAGTGCAAGTGATTAGTGGGCTGTGTAGTAAAGTGATTATAAGCGTGTTCTATTTTTTTGCGAGTGGACTGCGAGTAGCCATCCCGCGCGCCCTCCCTTCCCCCTCACTCGCAGCGTGCCTGCCACTAAACACGTCTGGACAGGAGTGTTTAGCGCTTAGTGTGTAGCGTCGGACGCTTGTTGTTGTAAAAATTGGTAAAGTGGACCGAAGACACTTGCAGTGAATTGGACACTACTCGCACTACACACTTGTACTCGCACTAATCACCTGCACTCACACTAATCAAAGTGTAAACCAGCCTTTAGTGACAGCAGTGGTTTTTTATTCAACTAGCTTATGGAACAAGCAAACGGCCCACCTGATGTTAAGTGGTAACCATAACAAAGCATTGCCTCGTAGGTGACGCATGTCAGGAACGTGCCCTTTCTTAGTGAAGTGATATTCAGCCCGTCACACACGTAGGTAGCTATAATATATACATAATACAAATTATAGCAAGGCATATTAAGATACATTTCCTATATAATTATTCAAGTAACCGCACACGCACCTATAATATATTTCTATGACGTCATCAACTTATACTGACCTTCGCAGCTCAGTTGGTAGTAGCTCTGCCTTCTGCGCTGGAGGGCGTGGGTTCGATCCCCGCCGAGAACAAATATTTGTGCGGTGAACACAGATGTTTGTTCTCAGTCTGGGTGTTATATTGTATTCTATGTATGTATTTATAAAAAAAAAGTATTTAAGTATTATATCAGTTACCTGGTTCCCATAGTACAAGTTCTGCTTAGTTTGGGGCTAGATAGTGTTGTGTGGATTGTCCGCATTATTTATTTATTTTATTTATTTATACTGTAATTAACCGTAATATATCATAGCAGCGGTGTATTAATATACAGGGTTATTCATTATTAGCTGCAAATACTCAGGAATTAGGTTCAACAAATAAAATAAAAAATATTTATGAAATGATTTTTTTTAAGTTTTGTTATGAAAATCCCGAGAAAATCGATAAAGAAATCATTGGCGCCTGACCTATTTTGACCTTTGATCCGCGCCCGCGTGCCGTGAGTGACACTCTGCGTTCAGTCACGGCCTGGGTGGGTCATCGTCCTGTTCTCCATGGCAATCATTATTCAATAGCCGTAAAGAAATTAATAAAAATAAAATTTTGATACAAAAACTTGAAAAATTTTTTGATCAAATTTTAAAAAAATAATTTCATAAATATTTTTTATTCTATTTGTTGAACCTAATTCCTGAGTATTTGCAGCTAATAATGAATAACCCTGTATATTATAGCTACCATGTGTGACGGGCTTTATTGAAAAACAAAACAAACGAAAGCCTATACAAAAACTAATGGTAAATAAAGGTGCTTTGTCTCGAAACTCAAAACAAACGAGCACCGTTTGCTTGAAAAGACCCAAGGAGCTCCAATCAATAAAGGCCTGCGTACATCTAGGTCATAGCGATGGCGATCAGCTGAAACGATGTCAAATATCGCTGTCATATTTGACAGCGTTTCAGCTGATCGCCATCGCCATCGCCTAGATGTGCGCAGGCCTAAGGGACAACAAATGTCTTCGTATAAAATAAGGGCTGACAACACAACCACAGAGTAAGACAAAAGTGAGTACAGTTAGCGCTTAAAATCACTTTATTTTTTTTATACTTTGGTCGGGACTTTTATCCGTATATTGATGACAGTATTTTATAAGACAAAGTGTCAGGGTATTTAAATAAGATTATAATTATTATAAAAATATTTTAATTTATTATTTTTTTATTTGACAGTTACATTTATTTACACAAAGAGACATAGGCCGAGATTCATAAACGTGACTTTGCTTTACAGCAAAGGAGTCTTCGCAAAGTAAGCTTTGTTTATCGAAGTTTACCTTCAAGATTTGAATAAAGAAGAGCTTGACAGAACTATGAAATATATTTTTGGTTGAAAGTAGAACTTTCCATCAAAGTAAAGTCAAAGTTCGGTCTATGAATCTCAGCCTTACAATTAAACAAATATTTTCAAAATTTACAAAATACACAACATAAAAAGTCAATTTTAATTTATATATTTTTTTATTATTATTTACGTTACGTTTTTGGTCGATGGTATAAGATAATAAGTCCAAGAAAAGCGCCAGTATCTTTTGCAGCAGACTATACTACGCAACCTCAAAAACCAATTTAGGTGAAGGAAAGATTACTAGGTATTAATACAATGATAACGTTTTAATTAAAAGTTTAAATTTTAGGACCTACTTACAAAATGTTTTAGAAGAGTTTGTATACAATTAAGAATGTTTTTATTATCAATTGCTTGTTTTTTTTAAACCTTTATCCAAATTTATACAAGCTAATGCCCGGGATACACGAGGCTAGATTTTCAAACCTACAACTGTCAGTTCTAGTTTATTTTTTAAAGACAGCCCACACAACACTATCTAGCCCTAAACTAAGCAGAGCTTGTAATATGAGAACCAGATAGCTGATATACTTAAAATACACATACATATACTTTTTTGTATATACATACTTAGAATACAATACAACACCCTGACAGAGAACAAACACCTGCGTTCACAACACAAATATTGGTTCTCGGTGGGGATCAAACCCACGACCTACGGCGCAGAAAGCAGAGCTACTACCAACTGAGCTGAGAGGCCAGTCAATATCAATATCTAGCTATCCTGTCTTGAAATTAGCCTCGTGTATCCCGGGCATTATTCTCCAGCTAGACCTATTTCTCAAGCGAATGCTGAGTTACCTCTTTTCACAGATATTATATCCATTTTGTTGGTGACGCAACCGAATCAACCGCTGTTGACGCAACCATGGTGTCCTGTAGGCCTACCATGAGCTCTGTCTGGCTCTGTCTCTGGTTCTGGTTTTGAGTATGTGTGAGTGTTGACTAAATAAATCCTACGTCAAAACGTCACACACATAGTATAATGCACTGATGAGCACTCACACCATACTCAAAACCAGAGCCAGAGACAGAACCAGACAGAGCTTATGGTAGGCCTACTGGTGAGATAGGGCCCTTGGGAACGTAGGAATGCTCTTTGTGTTCAGGTGGTTTCAGACTGTGCAACTTTGAGTGACCACGTCTGTATTCAAACTCACGTTGCTCTGTAAGTTGGTGGACTAATAGGCTTGCGGTGAGAGTGCATTCGTGTGTAGGAAATACCTATACTCAGACAGTGCAGTTTGGTATGGTGTAATGAATACAGCAGGGCTACCACGAGCTCCATATGGTTATGGCTATGGCTGTCAAATTGTGTATAGATCGGCTGACCCACACATTCATTTTCTTCTTGGGTTTGAATGTGTTGACACTGTTGACACAACTTTGATAGCCATAGCCGTAACCATATGGAGCTCGTGGTAGCCCTGCAGGACTACCACCGTACCTATTTCTGTCTGGAAGCAGCATTGCTGTTTCGGTTTGAAGGGTGTGGGTGCCGGTGAAATTACTGGCACGTGAGGCATCTGTATACCTCAAGTTGATGGACGCAGGGGAGTGCATTGTAGGGCACGTTTCTGACGTGTGTGACCTACGAGGCAATGCTTTTTATAGGCGATGGTTACCACTTAACATCAGGTGGACTATATGCTAGTTCTATTTTCTAGTTGTATAATAAAAAGAAAAATTATTTTATATAGGATTTGGCAAAGATAAAATGCAACTTTGTTTTTCTAATTAGCTGAGGGCAGATAATTAAATAAACATCGAAATTTTGATCAAAAGCGGGCTATGATAAATATTTAAACTTAACAAACTAGAAATATTCAAAGTAAAAGGGTTACTTGTTCATATATTCATATGAATCATTTTAAATTCATCTTATTTTGTGTACCATCTTTTTGAATAACAGAATTTATGTTATTCATTTTCATATTTACGCTTAAAATAACCCTAGAAAAACCAGTTAAACTACAAAACCCAAGCGATTCACCAGAGATTAATTAGTACATTTGATTAAATGCCGCGAAGCTCAGCTTAATTTACTCTTCAGCCTATCAAGATTTATTAATCCCATCGGCGGTTACTTTATGCTTTGGTTTTTCGAACTGACCGTAATAAAACAAAGACTTTTTCAATTAAATTAGGAGGCCAAGGGAAATCGAGACTAATTACAAAAGACTAAGACTTATTCTCGTATAACATAATAGGCAACTTTTCCAGACTCTTGGGCACATTGCCTGCGGACGGTGTCAAAGTCAAAAATGTATTTATTCAGTAGTATCATAAAGATCACTTTGAAACGTCTTAAATCTAGGTGAGTCTAGGATCCAGTTCCACGCGACCAAGCCAAAGACAACAGGCAACAAACTACGGCTTGGTTCCTACCGTTTTTTGCATGGATGATCTTTTTACAAATCAATAATATCGATATTCTTATGATTTATTTTTATTTTTCAGCCGTTTTAGTCCCACAGGGCAAAGGCCTCCCTTCCCTCTTTCCACTCTTCGCGACCTAACGTAGTGACAGGCCACGATCTAAGGTGGGAGTCAAGTTCATCCCGCCATCTCATTCGTGGTTTTCCACGTCGTTATTTTTATTATATGTTTATTTTTTCCACGCACACAATCACCTCGTAAATAACATCAGTTCTATACGTCCAACAGTTGTCTGGTAGAGATCGCTGATTAGATAAAACCGCCTATTGCTTTATAAGCATCATTGTTGTACATAAACCAAAGTTTTTGTGAGCAATAAAGCATTTTCTATCTATTTTCTATCTGAACCGTAGAATTCCTGTAAATACGTTAAAATATGGCGCAACTATTGCAATTCAAGTTTTACTTTACATCAGGGTAAAATTTCCGGGGCGGTTTTTGCTTAAATCCGACATTTGCAAGTCAATGTGGCATGCCAACCCTCTCTAATGAAACCTCAGTAATGCTGTTAACTGTTCGCACCATAACAAACTCCAGAAGTTCAAGCCCGACTGTTCCGAGGTGAAAATATCAATTTCAGCAGATATCTACAGCTGCTGCTAAGCATTCATTGTTATTTATTTTTAGGCCGTGTGTAATATATGGAAAAGGCCTCCTTGTCCACCTTAAACATTACCCCGCGTGCATTGTTAAATTTGGTGTTGAAAAATAACATGAATCATTGGGAGTGAAATAATGAATTTAACTCCACAAAGCTATAAGTTTGCACCTCGCTATTTTGTGTATATTTTACTGTGTGTACCTATGTTTAATATGTTACAAACAATAAATGCGAAGTAAAATCTAACAAACGTTTGTTTAATTTTTGAAAATCATAGCGAATTCATTTTTCCAGACCGACGATTTTTTATAATCGACACGAACTTAGCTTGGTTGAGGCATACATTTCAAAGCTGTACTTGGCTGAACAGTCGTTTGTTTGTCTTCATAGAATGGTTTTTTTTCAAACGCGTAGATAGCTGATAATAGTTATTTGTTATACAAGAGTGCAAAGCTGCTTTTTAACCGCGTGCTCAATTTTGATGACTGAGCAAGCGCAGGATTCTAAAGTTTAACCACGAGCGTAGCGAGTGGTTTAAAAGTTAGAATCCTAAGCGTTGGCGAAGGAATCAAAAGAGCACAAGGTGAAAAATCTTTGCACTCGAGTGCAACACGTAACTTTTCATCCCACCTCAGCGAGGAAATGACTAAATGCAAAAAAGAACATGGCGCGACTAAAAGTAACACACCAAGAAGGATCCGAGTATGAGTTATTAACAAATTTAAAAAGGTTGTATGATAAATTCGGCACCATGCAGGTAGAAGTAAATAGGTTTAATGGTGTTTTGAATTCACAAATACACCAAGAAGGTTACGAGTGCGAGGTTTTAACAGAATAAAAAAGGTTGTATGATAAGTTCGGCACCATGGTGGATAGGTTGTGTATTCACAAACTTATTGAACACGATATTCCAAATTCAAATTTACTTTATCCTCTAACGGATAAAAACGGCTTTTCCAGTCAGAAATTAAACAGCAAAAACACACTTTCAGAGCTGGTGGGATGAAAAAATATTAATAGAGTCTGTTCAGAAAGAGAACCGTCGTGGGATTGGAGAGCGCTGCTGAGCTTAACCACCTTTTTTGTTTAGTGTGCAATACAATAGCGCGTCTGTTGCGTTTTGATCCTATCACAACTAGTGTACCTACTATTCCTTTATTCTACTTCTTCTTCTTCTTATCGTGTCACTGATTCTTTCGAACCAAGTGTGGTGAAAGGATTTTAAGTGCGCCTCGAAGAGGCTCTTTTCGTGCACTTGACACGTATTTTCGAACTTTTTAATTATTTTATTCCTTTATTTAATTTTTATGATGCAAAATGCTGACAGAAAGAAAAGGATGAGCTGCCATATAAAAATCGAAACGTTATTTCTCAATTTGGCCACGACGGTTCTCTTTCTGAACAGACTCTAACAAAATTTTGCTTTCCAGGTTCTATGGATCTCATTATTTTTTAATTCCTTTCGTAGAGAAATGCCATACGAAAACAAAGCGATGAAAATAATGCTTTACCGAAGTTACTGCATACTTACTGAGAGAAGTGTCAATTTGATGGACGGTGTTCTACATGTTGACGTTTGAGCACTAGTTCATAAGATTGGGTTAGAAAGTTCTTAATTAAACGAAATAATTGTGATATTGTAGTGAAATGAAATGAAATGAAAAAAGTTTATTGAATGAACACAAGAGAAAAAACAAACAAGAACCTTAAATACAAACAAGGTATAGGTACAAGATGATGGGTTTGAGACAAAAGGGTATATATTATTATGAAAATTGTCTAACTACTAGGTAAGAGTCCCGCGCACCCACCCATCCACCTATAAGAGCTACACTATGTTGTGTAGTGCTCTATGGATCAATAGAAGAGAGACTTTTGATTAGATATTCTTAAGAACACTCATTTTTTCCCTTTTCGCAGACCAGAGCAGAGTAAACCTGACCAAACCAGAGCGAACAAGGCAACCCACAGCCACTCCTGGTTCAGTTTAATAATGTTCTCAATTTTCTCTTTCAATCTGATAAAGCCAGAAACTAGTGCTACCAGTTCTGATGCCTGTTAAACACCCTGTTCCTCAAACAAGACAGTTTAATGGACAGATCTGCATAATGCTTCTGCTGAAATTGTTCCATGAATAACGAAAACTCTTCCCAAGTTAGTCAAGAAGCAATCGTAGCGTCAGTCGTTAAATAAAATGCAGCGATTTTCTTACGGCTAATGTCAGTTGACAGGTTCTTCTTCTTATCTTACTACTGACTGGTTCTTTCAAACCTGTGTGGTGAAAGGATCTTAAGTGCGCCTCATGCAGAGAAACTCCTTTTGTGCCGCCTTCTAAACCATGTCTCGACATGTTTTCGGCGGCAGTTCAAAGTCAAAGTCAAATTGATATTGAACATTTTTGTGTAATATCGAGGCTAGATGACGAAAAAATGTGACAGCTGATGTGATGTGATGTGACTGATCGCCACCGCAGAACACTTAGATTATGTGCGCAAGGGTTTACATACTTTTAAAATATTCTTGGCTTTTGTCTACGGCCTCAGACTTTCTTTTATTAAAAAACTAGTGTAGTGTAGGTAAACTTTGAAACTGATAAAAAGTTAAAGTGAAAACTGCAGGTTCTTTGTTAGATATTGCCGAGATAATTGAATTAGTAGCTGAGAGATAGAACACCTAAGAGTATCTAGACTGGGGCCTGTTCGAAGAAAAACTGAAGAAAAAACAACAAAAGGCGAAAGTTTGAAAAAAAAACTAATAATAAAAAAGTTGTCCAGACAAATGCGTTTGCTAAGCTATAGAGTCGTCTCCGTTTTCTCTCCACATCATCAAAATTTAGCTGTGCATGCAGGATTTTACAAAACTACCCGTAAAGCCGAAAAGAGGGCTGGAGGCTAAACCTTAAGGCCTTATAACGAGTCCATTCTTATCATGTTTTTTTTTTTTTTTTTTACATTTATTAATGAAAAATAGAAAAACAATTAGAGAGAGAGAGACAATTAGACAATTATTAGGTTATATAGGTACGGCCTTTATGTTATTTATTTATTTATTTTATTTATTATACAGAAAGTTAGGTACATTTAACATCGAACAGTGGTTTAAAGCCTAAGTAAGGTTTGTCTTACCACTGGGTTCTCTATATCAATACACTTATAACTAATAACTTACACAATAAGAAATAAGAAAAAACGCCTGGTTAAATAACCTGGTTCCCTGACATGACAGCTTACTAGGGTTTTGGCTTTGATAATTATTTATATTTTTACGGGGTATTATTTAACACGTTGAATAGAGGTGCATGTAAGCTTGTTTTGGTTTTGTTCATAATAAAAAAGTAGCATATTTTAGAGAAGAGCCTTGTTTGTGGGCTTTATTAGAAGATGTCTAAATTCTGATAATTTCTAGAGCCAATGCCGTCGTTCCTCGAAGGGACTCTGGAACACCTGGAATAGCTGTGCTATCGGAAACTTTGCGGCGAGCTGACGCTGCTCCATGTTCATTAGAAGGTGGTTTTAGTTTTGAACTTATTAAATTGTTCTTTTTATTAAATTCTTTTAAGCGAGTACGAAGAGTTAAGCCCCCAAGGAACCTTTAAATTAGAACTTGAATATAGAAACTTTGAAGATGGAGCAAAGTTTGGGAAATAACTCATTTAAGTTTAATCCTTTAGTAATATTTGGGCAATTGTTAATGGTTCATAACTTCTGAAAAAGTGCTCGTGGCGAAATTATTTTTTATAGCAGATGGCCCACTTGAAGGTAAGTGGTAACTATAATCTATAACAAAGCAATATCTCATAGATTACGCACGTAAGGAACGCAGTCTTCAACTTGAGGCATACGCATTGAGCCTCATGTGCCTGTAGTTTTAAAAGAAAGAGAGAAAGAAAAAAGAAAATATATTTATTTTTAAACGCTTAGCAATTTAAGGCACGTTATCCAGTAGGCCTACCACAAGCTCTGTCTGGCTCTGTCTCTGGTTCTTGTTTTGAGTCTGTGTGAGTGCTCACCATTGTATTATACTGTATGTGTGACGTTTTGACGTAGAATTTATTTAGTCAACACTCACACAGACTCAAAACCAGAGCCAGAGACAGAGCCAGATAGAGCTTGTGGTAGGCCTACAAGCTAATATCCATGCATACAAGAGAGCCAAGAGCTGCAAAACGGTTCCTGACTCAGCGTGAAGTTAGTTGGCTAGCAACTAAGGCTGGTCTTCCATCAGGGCCGCGCAGTAATGCCACGGACAGTCTTAACCACATTACATAACTATTGAATAACTAATATAATAATTTAGATTTCTTTTAGATATTGCTGTCTGTTAGACTTGGCTGACGAAGGTTGGAGGGGGCTTACTTCTTCGTTAGATAGACTTGGCTTCTCAAGAACTTACATTAGGTCGTGTGTTCGATCCCTAATACCGAGCACAAAATTAAATATTTGTGTGGTGAACACAGATGTTTGTTTTTTGTCTGGGTGTTATATTGTATTCTTAGTATGTATTTACGAAAAAAATGTATAAAGTATTATATCAGCTATCTGGTTCTCATTGTACAAGCTCTGCTTAGTTTGGTGCTAGATAGTGTTGTGTGGATTATTTATTTTATTTTTTTGTTTATTCTTCTTGCTTTTATATTGGCACAGTATGTTATCACTGATTATTTTTCATACCCTCTAAACATGACCCAAATATTGGCGGAGAACCCTCAAGGTATCCCAATATTAGGGTTATCGCAAATCCACGTTTTCTCATTCCGATCACGCGCGGTTAGCTCGTATCGGCGCCTACATACGTTTTCTCAACATTTTATATACGGAACCATGGATCTGACAGGCATAGAAGGGAGGCATAGAAGGTACTGGATTTTTATCCTGTTACTAGTGTTGGGTTATCTGCCTTAATGTATTTTTTAAATATATTTTTTCCACACAACAATATACAACGTGTATCAAAATATGTGTACTATCCTGAAGGGGGGTGAATTTACACCCCCCGGGGAACAACTTTTGTTCAACGACTTTTCGAACTTCGATTGGTATCTCTGAAAAAAACTGCAACGAAGTTTCAACATGAACAGCTGACTTTATACAAAGTGACAACCCTAAACTCAGCTACAGAGGTAGTAGGTAGTAGTAGTAGACCTACAGAGGTAGTAGGTCAAGGGGTAGGTGAGTTACAAGGATAGGGTTGTCAATTTATTTAGGCATTATGAAATTAAATATTTTTGTATGGGAAACTGAAAATAGGAATTTTTAATTTTCTCCCCCCCACAACTGATCACCATTGTGGTCTGAAACCCCCCACCTTCGCATAGTACACATATTTAGATACACCTTGTATTGCCCCAAACTAAGCAGAGCTTGTACTATGGGAACCAAATAGCTGATATAATACAATTTTTTTTTTTTGTAAATACTTAGAATACAATATAAAACCCAGACAGAGAACAAATATCTATGTTCATCACACAAATATTTGTTCTCGGTGGGGATCGAACCCACGACCTTCGACGCAGAAGGCAGAGTTACTACCAACTGAGCCGAAAGGCCAAGCTTTTGAACAAATAAATTCTGTATGATTTTTTTGAATTATGTTACGCGAAATTAAGGGTTAAAATGTTATTGACAAGACACACAAAGGTGACTAATAAGGACAGGGATAAGTAGGTACAGGGTTTGTGAGCCGGAACACCACTCTTAAAAATATTTAAAACAAGATGTAACGGTTTCTATGCTTTACGTATGATGCAACAAAAATGTAGCGGGAGCCTGAATTTTTGCAGGCACTTATATGTAAGTGACGAACGATGGTAGGTGGAAATTGAAACGCGTCGTTTGAATATGGATTTCAATCGGAAATCTCGAAAAAAACGGGTTTTAGTCGATTTAGATCGCTCAAGATTCGTTTCGTGTTCTGCTTACTATATCACCTCTTAAACGTATACTTAGGGCTGGTTTCACGGATTTCAAACCAACCCTAAAATTTGGAAAATCCTGACAAAGAGAAAGAAGTTTTTATTTAATTTTAACTACATAATAAGACAGTGTTATTTTATGGTTTTACGCAAATACAACATGAAGAAACAACCCCGTTACGTTGCAATTTTTCATGATCTTAGGGTTTTTGACCCAAAAATGTCACCAAAAAATACATAAATTGTTGAACTATGTATATGCCTTCTGTGCAGCAAAATAAACATAAATACTTTTTTGTTTTTGACTTTTTGTTTAGCTGGATGTTAAAAATTCGTAGACTACATTTATTTTATTAAAAAACTTTTTTATCTGTGCATTGCTGCAGCGAGCAAAAGATATAAAACCTGTCTTCCCTAATACCAAAGGAATTTCCACAGGCTTTGAGCAAGTTCACCAAAACAACATTTATTGCCACAGTTTTCAAACTTTGGACGGAGAAACATTATAAATACAATTTCTTTTGACTTGCCAGTGGAGCATGAAACTACAGTTTTGAAAGCAACAACTGGGAGATACAAATTTTCGTCTATTCGTTTGAAACAGCTGTGAAAAACATTCAAATATCTAGCTAGACAATAACTTTTGAAACTATTATGATTTTTAGTACAATTTTTATGAAACAACGGGATATTTACCATGATTAAATTTTGTTGAGTTTACTTCCGATATTTCGGCACAGTTGCATGCACCATGATCACGGTTGAACAAAAAAAAAAAAATAGCCGTTGTTTCATAAAAATAGCTACACAATATCCACTTTCTGTTTGAGGAACATGTCTGCGGGAAAATAAATTGCACGAAAATTTACTTTATTTACTTTTTTGTATTTAATTTAGTTTTGTTAGTTTAGCGTGAGAATTTTTCTGTCAATCTAATAAAGCAAAAACGGGTTATGTTGGCGAGTTCCGCAACAAAAATTGGATGACACGAAAACAAATAAAAAATTATAGGAAATACACAAAATCAACTTAAAAAAATCGGTTGTCTGTAAAGTCGGTTTACTGACGATAGTTGAACGTGATAACGTCCTATGAAAATACTGATGGAATGGTTGCATTTTTCAAAAGAATTTTAATTAAAAGCTCACTTATTGCCCTTGTATTGTAGCAACACATTTGAAATGAAACTGAATGAAACTGAATGAAACTGAATGAAACTGAATGATACTGAATGAAACTGAATGAAACTGAATGAAACTGAATGAAACTGAATGAAACTGAATGAAACGGACTCGGACTCGGACTCGGACTCGGACTCGAACTCTCGGACCCGGACCCGGAACCCAACCGAACCCTTACCCTCATTTACCCTTACCCTCATTTACCTTTACCCTCATTTACCCTTACCCATTACCCGACCCCCGGGCTCGGGCTCAGGTAAATGGAACGACGAAACGACGTAACGACGCATGAGTCATGTTTTTTCGTGCGTGCAGCCGGCTCCATCGATTTATAAGACGTTATCACGTCAAAAACAAACAGGGTATAAATTGGAGGGTTTGTGGGAAACGATACAAAACAATACTAGATACCTACTAACGTCTCTCGTCCCGCAGATATTTCATTAATCATAGAAACTAGTTTTACTTCTAGGATATTATCTCAATTCATCTTACTTAGTCCAATTCGTTGTTTGTGACAAACTCCAAATGTGTTAAGCTGGGTATCCATCTGCGCAGCCTCGTGGCGAGCTGCCTCATCCTGAGCGTGCCGCGGGCTGCGGAAAGTACATGCGTCTCCACTTGAGCACACATAATGTCGTATCGAGCGGCAAGCCTCAACCCGAGCCACGATTTTCTCAATTCCTCATTAACCACGCCTCATGGTTGACGCACGTAATGTCGCTGCAGCATTAGTAGTAATTAGTCACTACAAAAGGAAGCAACATAAGAAACGGAAACATCGATGGTGGATTAAGGAAATATATCGTCAGCGAAATGTTCATACAAAACAATTGTTGTCAAATATGACCTTTGAAGGCGTAAAAGAAACTATTAAAAATTTTACCAAAATGAACTCTGAAACCTTTGAAGATCTATGTATCTAGCTTGAACCAATAATTGGAAAAAAGCTATAACTTAATTAATTCGATACATTTCTCATTATCCATTTTGCCGAGCACACGTACATCCGTCTCCACTGAACGCACGCCTCACATTGAGGCGTCTTTGAGCATGGCCATTTACCGACACGATTTGGCTCGCTGCGCGGCCGCCTCGTTTGGTTCAAGTCGCGGTAAGCCTCGACTCGAGGCACGGTCTCCACTAGATCTGCCTCGGGTCGAGGCAGCCGCTCGGCCCGAGGCTGCCTCAAATGGATACCCAGCTTAACATAAAACAGTAGTGTCTAGTGTCGCAGATGCTCCGTGATCCTCATTTGTCTTCCAGTCAGACATTACTTTTGTGACGTTGCAAACGCGTACGAGTTACTTTTGGCAGGTCATTGCGTATTCAATAAAGAAGTTATGTTGGACACCTCGTTCAAATGATGTAAGTTTGTGGTTCATGATGAAAGAACAGCGCGGACGAAGGAGCATGCGGATCAACTTGACTTAACTATTTTTTATAGAACTACCTGATTGCCCATTGTGCTTCGCCATAGTATTAGTTTTTCTCTATGTGTAATGTCCTATTCTTGTGGTGTACAATAAAGTGTTATCTATCTATCTATCTGATGGCCACCTGATGTTAAGTGGTTATCATCACCATCAAGCATTACCTCGTAAGCAACACACGTCAGGAACGTGCTCTATGATGCACTGCTTGCGTCCATCAACTTGAGGCATACAGATGTTCAGCCTCACTTGTCAGTAATTTCACAGCAACACAGCAATGCTTCTTTACGGCAGAATTAGGCATGGTGGTATCACTTTTCCGGACGAGTTTATCACCACGAAATCTAGGTACTACTACCGAAATTTATAGAAATAATAATAATAATAGAAGTTTTCAAAACTTGAGAAACCGACTTCATGGCCAAACCATTAAACATTTAATGAAATTTCAATGGGACCAATCTAGAAGTATAAATAGAAAATGACAAATATAAAAGAACGCAACTGAATTGAGAACCTCTTCCTTTTTCGAAATCGTTCTGTTTTGAAATCAGTTAAAAAACAACTTCGACTGAAATGACAACAACTTTTATGTATTTAAAATCTTATTACATCTACGTGAAACAAGAGCATTTTGTACCAATTCCATTTACAGGCAAAAAGCACTGGATTTTTAGATAAGCGAGAACATCACAGCGATCACAAAATAAAGGCTGGCATTTGTCTGAGACAACGTCCTGATTATACCGATGGATGCCATCTACAGGGTGAGCACATACATTACTCAGAAGGATAGGCGTGACTAGAAATGCCTTTGCAAATGGCCACGGCAGCCGACGACTGCTCTTCTTTTTATAACGCTTTTATTAGCTTCACCTGTATGTATTGACCCCCTTTGAGCTCGATTTTGTCCTACTTTGAACGATCAGATTTGATTCAAACTTTGCACACCTGTCAAAGGTCGATGACAATGCAATATTATGAAAAAAAAAAAACTAAAAAGTAAAAAAATAATTATAGTTTAAAAAAACTAAAAAATCACGCTTTTATAACTAACTAAGATTTTTTAGTTTTGTAAACTATAATTTATTAAATTTAAAAGCTAAGCTACAATGCTAGTGCTCTCAAACGGTGAAGGAAAACATCGTGAGGAAACCCGTGGCTTAGCCAGCTCCGCACGTATTGACCATGTCTTTCCCGTGGATTTGGCCGACTGAGCTGTCAGGATGGTATAGGTGCTGGGCAAGCTTATTCCATCGAAAATCCTGTCCTAGGCACTATAGCGTCCCGCAAATAGAGCTTGTGTATTACAGTTGCCCCTGACGCTATATAAATCATTTACAATAAATCATTTTTTTTTAGCTCTTGTCGGGGTTTTGATGCAGTTTTCTCTTCAAGTCTTTCGAATGCGGCTTCCTTGACTTCTTTGTACGACATGACACGACTAGACGAGGAAGGCCAAGAATAAGTTACCTACATGAGCCAGATAAAAGAAAAGGTCGCCTTTTATTTTATCTGGCTCATGTAACTTATTCTTGGCCTTCCTCTTCCCCGTTTTCCTTCCACCTTCCTTCAATGATGTTCTTTATGTAGCTAAGATGTCCAAACATTTTTCCTCCTCGATTTTATAAATTTCTGCAAATAAATATGAATCCTTTGTGGAAGGACAATCAAATAAAAACTAACTAACAATGGCTCAAACTTAAAACCTATCACAAGCTCTGTCTCTGGCTCTGGTTTTGAGTCTGTATGAGTGCTCACCAGTGTATTATACTGTGTGTGTGACATTTCGACGCAGGATTTGGAATGAAAGTGTACTAACTCGTTTCTGTACGAAGAAGTGGTACGGAAAACGCGGATTTTATATATATCTCCTATCACTTAGCTTAAAGTGCATGTGAAAAGGCCACAATGACATAAGTAAGTACTTAAGCCCCAAACAATAAATATCCAAAAAAGGCTGTTAGACGGTTTTTAGAGCTAGATAAAGGCTTGTTTACGCTGAGTCTAGAACGAGGTCAGATTGTGCTTTCTTCAGTAGAAGTGTTATGATAGTAGGTAAATTGGATGCCTTCAAGGAAAATTGTTTCAAGAGTTTTGTAATAAAATATTACAGCACTGGGATTTTTTTATTAATGATATTCGAAAACTTGGGAACAGCAATACAATAAGTTTCTGGGGGAAGATGAAGAGAGAGATCAACACTGTTTTGTTATAGAAAGCTATGGGATTTGTTTCAACTGAAAACACAGGTGATCCTGTAGGCCTACCACAAGCTTTGTCTGGCTCTGTCTCTGACTCTGGTTTTGAGTCTGTGTGAGTGTTGACTAAATAAATCCTACGTCGAAACGTCACACACACAGTATAATACACTGGTGAGCACTCACGCAGACTCAAAACTAGAGTCAGAGACAGAGCCAGATAGAGCTTGTGGTAGGTACTACTGATGGTCGCTGTACCCACGCAGAGACGTCATTATATGCCACGGACCGCTCAACATCAAGTAATGTTGACCCCTTGGCCTCTCGCCCTCCTGGTGATCTGTTTCTCCATCACTTTTCATACATAAACAATTTAGTAACGTAGTAGAAATAAATTCACTTTTTCAAATTCTGACTCGGTGTGGCTGAGGCGTCAGACCCATAATGTCGTAATACAAATTCTGGCAGTTTTCTAGCGTTAAGCTCATTCCATTGGAAGTGACCCTGCGCTCGATGAACGGTATCATAATCTATCTTTTATAGGCTTGGGGATGTCGTTTCATTTGATGTAGTAGATATTTTTTTAAATTGCCACTTTATTTCATTGATAGAAACGCAAGTTTTTCCTGTAAGCCTACCATGACCTCTGTCTGGGTCTGTCTCTGGCTCTGGTTTTGAGTCTGTGTGAGTGCTCACCAGTGCATTATAGTGCAGAGACAGACCCAGACAGAGGTCATGGTAGGCCTACTGGATGCCTATGGAAGTCATTTCATTTATTTATTCAGTCACAATAAATTTATCTCTATTTAAGTATACAAACTTAAACTAACACAAAAAATAAATATCTTTACTATATAAAATTAAGTCGGGTTTTCCTTCCTGACGCTATAACTCGATAACGGCTGGACCGATTTGGCTGATTTTGGTCTTGAATGATTTGTGGAGGTCCAGAGAAGGTTTAAAAGGTTTTTTTTTCAACGGGAACGGTAACGGCGAGCAAAGCCGCGGGCGGCCGCTAGTATTAAATAAAATGTCACGAGAAACATAAAATAAGAGGAACAATAGATAAAAATAATAAATAATGGCATGACCATAGTCATAGTCGCCTATGACTTCAGGATTTCTACAGACTGATGATGATAGTCGTATCATCAACAAACATTTTAATTTTATTCTTTTATACAAGTCACTGATGGAAAACCTTATGGCCCACCTGATGTTAAGTGGTAACCATCACCTATAACAAATCATTGCCTCGTAGGTCACGCACGTCAGGAACGTGCCCTACGATGCCCTGACCTGCGTCCATCAACTTGAGGCACAAAGATGTTCAGCCTCACATGCCAGTAATTTCACCGGCACCCACACCCTATAAACACAGCAATGCTGCTTCACGGCAGAAATAGGCATGGTGGTAGTACTTCCCCGGACGAGCCCTTCACAAAGAACTCTTCTACTACGAAAACATCAGTAGGCCTACCATGAACTCTGTCTGTCTCTGTCTCTGGTTTTGAGTCTGTGTGAGTGCTCACGAGTGCATTATACTGTGTGTGTGACGTTTTGACGTAGGATTTATTTAGTCAACACTCATACAGACTCAAAACCAGAACCAAAGACACAGCCAGACAGAGCTCATGGTAGTACTTTTTTTAAAAACCCGTCAAACACAGACCACTTTGTAGTCTGCCAACTAGGTACCTATCTATTTTTGCAACTGATGTGTTCACAGTGAAAAATGTAGCTAAAACATTTTTAATCTCAGTTTCAAGTTTTATTTTCAATGTTGCTTCGCTCAAAATATAATATTAAAATTACTTTGTCTAAACTTTTTTGATATTTGTGAGGTTTAATATCTCGTGTCTAGTTAAATAAACCGAACGTAAAACTTAAAATAGAATAAATATTTTAGACAATCCACTCAACACTATCTAGACTCAAACTAAGCAGAGCTTGTACTATGGGAACCAGATATACTTAATACTTATATAATATTCTTTTTGTACATACATACCTAAAATACAATATAACACCCAGACAGAGAACAAACATCAGTGTTCACCACACAAATATTTCATTTCATTTCATTTATTCAATAACAATCCTTTTATAAATCGTGTCTGAATGTCTACTACAAACTAACATGCTACAAATTAATAAAAAAATCAATAAAACATTTAAATACACAGTTATCAAATAATATAAGTACACATAAACAAACAAAAACAAATGTCAGAAAAAATTACAATATACAAAAAATTATATGATAAAATTATAATATATATAATATATTTGTTCTCGGTGGGCATCGAACCCACGACCTACGGCGCAGAAGGCAGAGCTATACCAACTGAGCTGAGAGGCCAGTCTCACGTAAAAAAAAACAATAAACATGCAAATACAGAATAGGTATACCAAACCTTCCGATTTCTCCACTTAAGATTTGCTGACATCTAAGCGTTCTGCGGTGGCCATAAGTGAAAAGTTGTCATATTTTCTTTATTGATATTTTTCGGAACTTTCCGCTTTCCGCTAACCTCATAAACCGATTACACCAAATGTTCACACATTCACGCAAGCAGTATCGTCGAAACTAAGCCAAGTTCTATCTGTAGTCCTACCACAAGCTCTGTCTGGCTCTGTCTCTGGCTCTGGTTTTGAGTCTGTGCGAGTGCTCACCAGGTTGCCTACCACAAGCTCTGTCTGGCTCTGTCTCTGGCTGTGGTTTTGAGTCTGTGTGAGTGTTGAATATATAAATTCCACGACAAAACGTCACACACACACAGGTGAGCACTCACACAGACTCAAAACCCCAGAACCAGAGACACAGCCAGACAGAACTTGTGGTAGGCCCTACATTGTATTATACTGTGTGTGTGACGTTTCAAATTAGGATATATTTAGACAGCACTCACACAGATTCAAAACCAGAGCCAGAGACAGAGCCAGACAGAGCTTGTGGTATGCTTCTGTGCAAACTTAGCTTAATCTACCATTGTCGCAGTAGTACCTACCATGTCGTATTCGGCCATATGTGCCGCTGTACTGAATATCGATTTTCATTTAACAATAGTAGTATTGTGGCTGTTTGAAATCCGAATTTGAATCGAGGCAATTTCACATTGTTCTCGGAAATTATTGAAGAGACGTATTTACAGTGATATCAGCATTAAGATAGACCTTTGAGTGTATGAGAGGAGCCTCTTTGAAGGGCTCTTAAAATCCTTTCAGCACACTGGTTCTATCTAGGTGTTATATTGTATTCTATGTAGGTATTTACAAAAACAAAGTATTTAAGTATTATATCAGCTATCTGGTTCCCATAGTACAAGCTCTGCTTAGTTTAGGGCTAGACAGTGTTGTGTGAATTGTTTGCGATATTTATTTATAAAGAACCAGGTACACGAAAGGGGCCTTTTTGAGGGCACTTAAAATCCTTTTACCACACTATGCGCGAGTTCGAAAGAACCAGAGACAATGTAAGAAGAAGTTACTAAGTTGCCTCCAGAAACGAGGGTGAAAAAAGGGTGAGAAAACTCATAGCCAATAATTATGCCAAATGTTTTTACCAGAGTTTTTACTGAGCTTACTTATAAAACTAAGCAATTATAATCCAACTCTAAATGGCCTTTGTTTAGTTGGTAGTAGCCCTGCCTTCTGCGCTGTAGGCCGTGGGTCTGAACAACGAGATCGAATATTTGTGAGGTGAACGCAGACGTTTGTTCTCTATCTGGGTGTAATATTGTATTCTAAGTATATACCAAGCCGTAGTTTATGGCGTGTTCTCCTAGGCTTGGTGGCGTGGAACTGGCACCTAGACTCACCTAGCTTAAAGAAGTTTCAAAATGATTCTTGAGACATTCTTCTTTTTCTTACGCCATCCTATTGCTCCTCAATTGTTCTATCACTTGCGTCCACTTTCAAACTTCCCTTGATATACTCTTTCCGTACTTAGATAATAATGGACTTACTTAGATATTGTTGAGTGTATTGTCCACAATATTTATGATTAATAATTATTTATTAACTGTGAATTGATTCGCTGTTTGAAAAACGCTTACGCTTTTGGTACAAACAATATCAACAATATTTATCATTATATATATGTATTCACTAGCAGTTGGTAACCGAGCTTCGCTCGGAATTTTTTTCGTTAATTTGTATTTTTAAGAAATCATAAGAGTCATATTATCATCCTTACTGGTTTATTCTTCCTGAAAAACGCCACCTGCTGGACATGCTTGCAGTTAGTTGCTCACAATCGTCAATAGATGGCAGGAGCAGTCATTTATTCAGTTTATGTTTAATTATTGAACTCTGAAAGAAATAATCATTTTCTTAAAATGAATTCTAGCTAGATCAATTTATCGCCCCCGAAAACCCCTGTATACTAAATTTCGTGAAAATCGTTGGTGCAGTTTCCGAGATCCTAAATATATATATATCTATATCTATAAAAAAATCCTGTCCTAATTTGGAACGCGATAAACTCCGAAACTACTGAACGGATTTTGATAAAATTTTGTAACCGTCTATAATATGGTCCAACTTAAAAGATAGGATAGTTTAAATTCAATATTTAAGTGTTATTAATTTGTAAGGGGCAAAAGTTTCGAAATCTATGTCTATCCCTTTCTATCGCTTAGGGATTTTTCAGAAAATTCTCGACTTTGACGAGGAAAGAACGCTCTAGAATGTCTTTGAGGTTCTGGAATAATCAAATTTAATTCGAAGACTGATATTATTCGGCTAGCATCCGGAATGCATCCAAACGTTAGTAATCCAGAATTATCTAGAATACTCAAATATACCCATGCAAACGGTTTTGAATTCTAGATTTGGACAAAATGTTCTAGAAAATAGTGCCCATCATCATCATCAATTGATATCAGTCCACTGCTGGACGTAGGTTCACCTTGAGTAACAAAGGCTATATTTGTGTGTTTAAAAAATAAATGTCCACCCGTGCGAAGCCGGGACAGGCAGCTAGTATATATATATATACAAGATTTTCTCGTTTAAAGGTATAAGATTAACTGTGAACTGACTAAAACACGCTGTTTGAAAAACGCTTAAGCTTTTGATACAAAACAGCCCATCTCAAACTCAAGAGAGGCTTATCGCTGCAGTTTTTATACAAAGGACGAAATCTGTAGCTGAAATTCCTCGTTCGGTTTTATTACGGTCTTAGACACAAATTTGAATGGCTCCGTTTTGTAGAAACGAGCAAATTTTCAGGCTTCCAAGGACCCAAGCTCCTTTTAGAAGGTGAATCTTGCCCTTGGTTTGGATACCCTTTTTACTCAAGAGATTTAGAGATACCCTTTTCAAAGTGCTTCTGAGAACTCAAACTTGAAGATACACAATAGTTTGGTTCATAATATTAGAAATTAGATTTACTGATAATCTTAACGAACTTCCATTGAACAGTTGAAATAATATTTTTGTAAATAAATATTTAAATTTTATGGAAAGGAAAATGTACCCCAATTTTTTTTGCAAAAGACTTTTGGGTATTTGTACAAAAAAATCCGAGTGCAGCTGGCTAACCATGAGCTTCATATGGTTATGGTTATGGCTGTCAAAATTGTGTCAACAGTGTCAACACATTCAAACACAAGAAGAAAATGCATGTGTGGGTCAGCCTATCTATACACAATTTGACAGCCATAGCCATAACCATATGGAGCTCGTGGTATCCTCGTGGTATCCTCGTGGTAGCCCTGCAGGCAGCCAAAAAAATATAATAATATAATATGAAATAATATATCTTAATTTTATCCAAAGAATATAAAATTTACCTGAAAACAGTACATAAACGACATCAACTTTCTGTCATTATTTTATTTTTAATGGTACTGTAAAAATCTAATCTCAGTAAAAATTCCCCGGAGCAAATTCCGTTCCATTTTTACCCCAGACTGGGCCCGAGCACATCTAGAGTGGCAGCTGTGATTGAATAGCCGACTTCAAAAGTTCAAAAATAGCCGTCAAGTCTAATTGAATTGGCTATCAATCTTCATCTAGCGTAGGTTAGACTATCAAACTAGTAGCCTTACTTTGTAAAACACTTTAAAAGAAAAAAATATGAATGAATGGAGGATGAATGAATCCAGTAGGTACCTTTGAATGTAATGTTGATTTAAATAGCAGTTTTTAGTCATATCCCTATTTACGGAACGCCGTAGTTAATAAATTAATAAAACTAAAGATGTTCTTCGTTTATCGTGACCTAAACAGCCTTAGAATATTTAAAGATTCATAAAAAAGGTCGTATTCGAAAGACTAAGAACCCCAACAAGAGCTAAGCTCTTAATTTAACAAGAGAAGAATTATTAATACAGCGTCAGAGGCAACTTATTTTATTCACGCCAGACTGAAAATTCGTGGCCTAAAGATTATTATTTATTTATTTATTGGGACATCCAACAAAGGAAACACGAGAATTACAAATAATATTAACAAAACGTCTTAAAACTATGTGTCCCCGTAATGGCTTGAACACACCTAGTTCGCTGGCGGTAGCGATCAGTGAAACGCTGTCAAATATCGCTGTCAGATTTGAGATTTGGCAGCGAATATTTGACAGCGTTTCACTGATCGCTACCGCCAGCGAACTAGGTGTGCGCAGGCCTTTATAGGATGCCACAACATGCACAAAACTATCAACTCAACTAAACTAAACAGACAATAAGTACTAGGCAAGTAAGTTACATAGAAACTTAAATATAGAAACATAAAAGCTAAAAAAAAAACAAATTTAAAGAACAGACATAAAAAGTCGGAGTTCTATCCGGCTTTTCATGCCGAATAGCAATAGTCCCAACTCTATCTACCAGGGATATTCCAATCAGCCTGCAGAGAAAACGGACGTAAACTCGGGAAATTGCTTCATAGATTCTGAACATGAAATTCTTTTTCGGCGTTCAATGAATTATAACTCAAGTTATTGTTTCTATTTGCATTGAAATTGAATTGTACTTTCTGCTTGTGTATATAGGTATCGAGGATGTCTATAAGGGTAGTCAGGGGGGCGTGTTATTATATTTAAGCACGTGCCCTTTAGAATGAGGTATAGTTGTTGTCAGATTCGTTTCTTTGATTTGATTTGATTCGGTTGGAGGTACATTTTGAGTATGGTACTCCAAATCAAAAGAACGAATTTAAAGCGTATTTGTCAGTAAGCGTATTATTCAGTAGAATCGCAAGGAACACTTTTGAAACGTCATAAAGCTAAGGTGAGTTCCCGAACGTTTGTTTTTGTGGGTTGCTTATCACATAGCGCGATTTTAAAAAACTAAAAAAACACTGGATTACCAGAGACAAATATTCTTTGGTTAGCGGTAAATATTACCAGTAAAAAACAACAGTCTTACAAAAAATAAACTAAACCATTTTTTTTCTTCTCGCTTCTTTCGAAGCAGGCTATAGTACCAAGACCATACCGCCTAGTCTTACGTTTTGTAAACTAGACCAATTTTACACAACGAATTTCAAATTACACATAGAATTTCAAAAGTTCGAATTAAAAAAAAACAATTTCGAATCAAATCGAAAAATCGAGGTTCGAATTTCAAAAAAATCTAATTTCAATAATTCTAATTTCAAATCTATATTGACAAAAGAGACAAACCACCCAACCACCCAGGCTATATGCCTAGGGGATTTCATAAACCAGCCAGTATTTTAGTTAGGGAATCTGGTATAGTATTATCTTTTAGTATTATCTGTGCGAATGGTAATGGGGAAAAAATGCAGCCCATGAGGCAAGTTGCCAAAACGCAGCCAGACTGCGCTTTCAACTCGACTGAATAATTCTTTATCGCATTATAGCAGGTTCATTACCCACGACTGTTTAAAAATATGGGACTTCTTTACTGATGCTTGGCTTGCACGAAGTAATTGGAAAAAATCGTCTGGGCTGTATTTCAAGATAACCGGAAGAGAGACGAACACTGAAGGTAATTCGAAGGACGTCTAATAAACTTTTTTAGTGTATGAATCAAAATCATGTTACCAGTAGGCCTACAAGCTCTGTCTAGCTCTGTCTCTGGCTCTGGTTTTGACTCTGTGTGAGTGTTGACTAAACAAATCCTACGTCGAAACGTCACACACAAAGTATGTGAAGTTTCGACGTAGGATTTGGTGAGCACTCACACAGACTCAAAACCAGAGCCAGACAGAGAATATAAAAAACAGGCCTTGCATCTATTGTAGATGATTTATATAACGTCAAGGGCAAGGTATACTCATGCCCCTACTTGCGGGATGCTACGGTGCCTGGGGCATGACTTTTAGTCGGTCTAATCCACAGGAAAGACATGGTCAATAAGTGCGGAGCTGACTAAGGCGCGGGTTTCCTCACGATGTTTTCCTTCACCGTTTGAAAGCACTAGCATTGTGTACATAATTTTTTTCGACAGAAAAACTCATTGGAACACGACTTGATTTGAACCCACGGTCAAAACATAAAACGTATTATTAAACTATGGTTTTAGGGTTGTTAGTTTTAGAGGTATGCATTAATTTTAGAGTGCAATAATGCTACTTTGTTTCTTTGTGTTTGCATTTTTATATTAAACTGTAAACATCGTAAATTTTTAACGGCTTTAGGTCTGCGCACATCTAGGCGATGGCGATGATGATCAGTGAAACGCTGTCAAATATCAATGTCATATTTGACGGCGTTTCACTCGCCATCGTAGAAGGCTTAGATGTGCGTGAGGTTTTACAGGTTTGAACTACTTTCAAACCATTTTTATGTGCCGTTCCAGACAGATCCCAGGCGCCTTAAATAAACTAAATAATTAACAAATATTAAATCGTATTGGCTTTTGTTTCAGACGGGGTTTTGCAAATCGATATTCAATCGATAATCGATATTTACGAATCGATATCAATCGTTTCAAAGTGATTCTTGCATCGTATTGAATAAAAAATTATTGACTTTGACTTTGATACACGAAGTAGGTATAACTTTTGAAATTAGATAAATAAAAAATAATTCGAATAAAATAGTGAAAAATACTAGGAGGAAAAACAAACGTAGGCCGGCCAATGGGACGGTGGGTAGACGATATAAACCAAAACGCTGAAGAATACTGTATCTGTGGAGGCACATGAGACAGCACTCTTACGTCACGGAGTGCAAAAAGTGAACCAAAACGGTCAGCTCTATTTGAGTCAGACAACCGCTGACACCGTATTTACAGTTTATTTTTGCAGACTCGAGAACGCCGAGTACTGACACCGAAAAAATTAATGATGCCAATTATATACAGTTTTAAACGTGGCTTCGTCTGTAAACAAAGCAAAATCGTTTGTAAGCAAAGGAATATTAAATACTGCATGTTTGGTCATCTGAATAAATGTCGTTGCATTTTTATAATAATAAACACTTCAAAGGTATGTGACCTTAAAAAGAAACTTGCGTTCGATAGATTATGGAGTACGTAAGTTTCTACATGCTATTTAATAACGAGGTTGTCCGACGGAGAACCAAGGTATTTGACATAGCTCAAAGGATTAGTTGGCTGAAGCGGCAGTGGACCGGTCATGTTTGCCGTAGAACAGACGATCGTGTTGGAGCAAACGAATACTAGAGTGGAGACCGCGTTTAGGTAAGCGTAGTGTAGGACGCGCTTCGGCAAGGTGGGGCGACGATCTGTGAAATATAGCTGGCAAGCGCTGGAGGAGAAGACCCGAAGACTGGGCTCAGTGGCGCGTCTTGGCAGGGACCAACGTCTAGCAGTTGATATACAGAGACTCAAAAACAGAGCCAGACAGAGCTTGTGGTAGGCCTACTGGTTACCTTTTTTGTTTTATGCAGTTAGTTTTACTCGTTTTTCTACTGATAGATAAATAAATAAATATAATGTCACTGATACATAAATCAAATAATGACTTCCTGAATCGTATACTTAACGTCTTTTAGATTTGATCCGAAAGGTTCTACATTGTAGGGGCTCAATGTAAGGGTCGCAACGCCATTCGTCACATAAATTAGGGTTGCTCCACTGAAAAGGTGAGATTAATCTTACGGGGTCTTATTAATAATCCTGGCGTAGCGTTGGACTAGTTAATCCGTGTTTTGTCTCTTGCATTGACATGCAATTGTCAACTCGAGCAAATGTGACAAAACACGGATTAACTAGTCCAACGCTACGCCAGGATTATTAATAACACCCACGATGTTTTGCAAATATTTGCATTCATGTACGCTATTGCGGCGATTTGTTAAAAGATCTCAAATAATTGTGAGTAAGCGTTCACAGCTGATAAAATAAATAAATAAATATTAGACAATCCAAACACCACTATCTAGCCCCAAACTAAGCAGATCTTGTACTATGGGAACCAGATACCTGATATAATACTAATATAGTTTTCCTTTGTAAATACTTACTTAGAGCACAATATAACACCCAGCTAGAGAACAAACATCTGTGTTCACCACACAAATATTTTTTCTCGGTGGGGATCGAACCCACGACCTACGGCTCAGAAGGCAGAGCTACTACCAACTGACCTGAGAGGCCAGTCAGCCAGAGGAGAGGAGGAGGAGAGAGATGCCAGATAAAAGGGACTGGAATAATCAGATCAACTGATGCTAAGTGGTATCCATCAACTAACAAATTGCCATGCCTTAGGGGCGTCAGGCGTTTCCTACCAGTTCTGGACGAATGGTTGGACAGGGCACACGGGTTGCTTTCCTTCCAGCTGGTGCAGGTGCTGACGGCATTGATAAAATCAATGCTGGAAAGTCATTGGAAGAGGAGACCTTTGGTCCGCGCCCGCGCGCCTTGAGCGACACTCTGCGTTCAGTCACCGCCTAGGTGGGTCATCGTCCTGTTCTCCATGGCAATCATTATGCAATAGCCGTAAAGAAATTAATAAAAATAAAATTTTGATACAAAAACTTAAAACAAAATTAAAAATAAAACATTTTATAAATATTTTTTATTTTATTTGTTGAACCTAATTCCTGAGTATTTGCAGCTAATAATGAATAACCCTGTATAACTTCAGCCGAGAGAAACCTGAGAAACACACTAGTTAAGTACACGTAATGCATCATACGCCAAAGTTTCAGCTGGATCCGGTTTCCGTGTGCTAACTACCCACATTTAGAAACTCTGCCAGCTTAGTTGGGCTTAAGTAAAGCTACTACGAATTTGGTTATAGGGTTTCCTAGATGTTATTTACAGGATGGCGGTAGCAATTTAACGGTGGACGTTATTATCCAATTAAAATAAATTAAAGGTTGTGACTGATACGAGACTCAGAAAAAACTACACGTGTAGTAATTTCACTAGTATCCAATAAAAAAAGAAATTAACTAAACGTGGTGGTAAGTTTAGTGGGAGCCAACCTCTGCTGCGAACAAATTTTATCATAAACTAGTGGCCGCCCGCGGCTTTGCTCGCCCGTTCCCGTAACACCCCGTTCCCGTTGCTTTTTCGGGATAAAAAGTATCCTATGTCCTTCTCCCGGTTCTAAGCTACCTCCCCACTAATTTTCTGCTAAATCGGTTCCGCCGTTCTTGAGTTATAAATAGTGTAACTAACACGACTTTCTTTTATAAATATAGACTAGATAACTCTTTAGATTGATAGCTTTTTATTGTTCACCACACAGAAACATAATACAGGATCTTTGAAGATTTTTATTACAATCCCAATGGGAGACCTTATCGCTGAGAGTGATCTCTTCCTGGCAATCATAAGGTTAAGAAACATTGGCAATCTTTGGTAAGATTACCTCATCAAAAATATAATCTTATTGTTTATTATATCATACGATACAAGGACTACAATAATATTTACAATTTATATAGATGAAAGCTAAAACAATAAGTTAGAACTCATAACAGTAGGCCTACCACGAGCTCTGTCTGGCTCTGTCTCTGGCTCTGGTTTTGAATTTGTGTGTGTGCTCACTAAATAAATCCTACGTCAAAACGTCAGACACACAGTATAATGCACTGATGAGCACTCGCATAGACTCAAAACCAGAACCAGAGACAGAGCTCATGGTAGGCCTACTGTTATGAGTTCTAACTCATTGTTTTAGCCTTAGTGTTTTGTATTTTGAAATATTTGTTCAATCAAAGTCTAGACACAATCTGTCCTACATCAACTGGCGAGACGTCTGTTGATTGAATTAAATTAAACCCGACTTATTAAAATCATAAGGATCTATTTAAACACTTGGGTACTCAATAAATGAATATGCAAGGGATTTTGATATCTATAAACCTTATGCTGTGTTTAAGGTTGGTGAAGTGCTGTGATTGTAATTTGGAGGAGATGATAAAAGACACTGTGATGAAGAATTCGAGCATTACGATGGAGAAACGACAGATGCATGATGATGAAGACGATTCGGCTGAGATGATGGTGGAATCAGATACAACTGAAGGGGCTACAACTAATGTAAAACACGCAACCGAATCACCAGGTCACAAATCTACAGAGACATCAGAAAATTATAAAAACGAGTGTATGTTTTACAAAGAGTTGTCAAAGTTTCATTTTGAAAATATGGCCGATGTTTGGAAAATAACTTACTATAAGACGGCTGAAAAACTTTCTTGCTTTAAGATTCATATCAAGAAAACCACAATGCAGGTAGGTCTTTGAAAAATTCACGGTTTATCTTTTAAAAAGCACGGAGATGACACGAAATTCTTGGAAATTCATAGATGAGTTATTTCCAGAAATCTGTCTTCTTCTTTCTTCAGGCTTATAGCTTTGAATTTATTTACTAAATTTACAAATTCGCTAATTTTGTGCAATTTCAGAATCGCAAAATTTTGCACGATAAGTATGGAGATTTCAACGGCACTATCGACTGGAAGAACTGCCAATTTGAAGTAGCATCCAGTGCACAGAAGAATGGAAGATCAGATCGGCGCCATTTTCTCCAAGGCTCCAAAGAAGACAAAGGTGTTTTTAGCAACATTATTCTGACAGCTGATGAACATGGTAAGATTCCGAAAGCATTTAGTTATTTGAAATTGTTTCAGTTGATCAATCCAAATACCATTGGTCTTCTTGATGGATTATTCTACTTCTGGTTGTGTCACCAGTTCTTTTGAATCAGTGTGGTGAAAGGGTTTAAGTGCGCCTAGAAAAGGATCCTTTCGTGCACTTGACACATGCTTGCGAACTTTTTAGGTTCTACGACATACCAGCTTTCTATCGATGTCTTCCTTCACCGTTTGAGAGTACTGGCATAGTGCAAATACATTTTTGGACATAAAACTCACTGGTACACGCCTGGATTTGAACCAACGACCTTAAGCTCTGTCTGGCTCTGTCTCTGTCTCTGGCTTTGAGTCTGTGTGAGTGCTCACCAGTGTATTTATACTGTGTGTGACGTTTTGACGTAGGATTTATTTACTCAACACTCACATATACTCAAAACCAGAGCCGGAAACTGAGCCAGACAGAGCTTGTGGTAGGCCTACAGTAATTTTTGAATTCTTCTTCTTCTTATCGTGTCACTGATTCTTTCGAACCAAGTGTGGTGAAAGGATTTTAGTTTTTTTTATTTGAATAAAAAGTTGGTAATTTAATTCCTAGAGGCATGTATTTTTTCTTCTAGGTAATATGACTCTACTCGAACAGAGTCCAGACCAATGGCTAGTTGTGAACCACCTGCTTCTAATGCGAGACTGCGATAATGGTGACGTGGTAGTCTTCTCCCGTCTGCCCATCGAGCCCAGCGACAGAGACATAGAAGACGCATTGACCAGCTTCGGGGAAGACGCTAGTAATGGTACCCTGGCTTGTGAGACGCTGAGGGGTCCGAAGTTTCAAACTTTGTCTTAAATTTATGGCAAGTGCGCTACTCTACTGAAATGTGGGTCATGCATTGGTTGTGTTCACTTAATCACTGAAATAAAAGTGAATTGATGTTCACTTTTTCTGAAAAATGTAGGGGTAGGCTCCCATCAAGGGCCTTATCCCTCGCACACTTGATCTTTTGGTATACAGGGTTATTCATTATTAGCTGCAAATACTCAGGAATTAGGTTCAACAAATAAAATAAAAAATATTTATGAAATGATTTTTTTTAAGTTTTGTTATGAAAATCCCGAGAAAATCGATAAAGGAATCATTGGCGCCTGACCTATTTTGACCTTTGATCCGCGCCCGCACGCCGTGAGTGACACTCTGCGTTCAGTCACCGCCTGGGTGGGTCATCGTCCTGTTCTCCGTGGCAATCATTATGCAATAGCCGTAAAGAAATTAATAAAAATAAAATTTTGATACAAAAACTTGAAAATTTTTTTGATCAAATTTAAAAAAAATAATTTCATGAATATTTTTTATTCTATTTGTTGAACCTAATTCCTGAGTATTTGCAGTTAATAATGAATAACCCTGTATATAAAATAATTGAACTTATTTATCAAAAATCTCGAGAAAATATTTTTTTAGTTTAGAATAAACATTGATTTGATACGTTTTCCTACTTATAAGTTAGAGCTGTAATTTCATTCTTAGATGTTCGTGGTTTGTCCAATTATTAAAACTTTCATATTATATTAGTTTGTTTTATTTAATGATTACTAGACTCCGCCAGCAGTTTCGCAACTAATATAAAAACACACAATAATCCATTCAAGCCTTACTCACATCTAAGCTTTCTGCGATGGCGATAAAGATCAGTGAAACGCTGTCATATTTGTAACACAAGTCACGCACAAGACTAATAAATAAGTGAGCAACAAGTCAAGACGTAAGTAATACTTAGTGTAATAAGGATCTTGGCGAGAATTTATCATCAAACGAATTTTCCGTAAGCCGCAAACATTTCCTTCGTCCTCTAATGAATATTAGATACAAGTGGGGTTGTGGGAGCAATATTCTCTGCATTATGAAGAAAAACCTCTCATACGCCTTGAGGGACTGTTTGTAGACGTATACATACCTATTAAATGAGATACATATACCTAAGTTATCTTTCAGATCGCAGGAAGTCGGTGGATGGAGAGGGCTCAGAATCGTTCTTCCTGGAAATGAGTAGAGGAGGCCTATGTCTAGCAGTGGACTTCTTCAGGCTGATGATGATGATCTTTCATTTTTTGATGATTTGTTTCTTTATTTGGTAGTCTTCTGTGTCGTGGGTCGTCACCGAGAACAAATATTTATGTGGTGAACGCAGATGTTTTTTCTCTGTCTGGGTGTTACATTGTATTCTAAGTATGTAAAAATACATTTATATAATATACGTATGACTACTAATAAGTATAATATATAAATATTATTATATTAATATTAACATGTCATTGTGTCATTGCGGGAAAATTATAATTAAATATTGTCCAAAATTTGATCGGGCTACTAGTAATCCGTGAAACCGGTTTTAGTCTATTACATAACCAAATTACTGAGTATAGCTTTTCAAAACTCTCTCAATTTTTCTCTCTCAAAGATTATACCTGACATAAGAATTAGGATAAAATCTTGCGAAAAAAATGGTTCAGTTCATTTTTTCGGTACGTAATAATGTAATTATTTGAATAAATAAAAAGCCCTATTCCAAAAAATGTCATGTTTGGCATCCTGCTTATAAACAGTCCCGTGATTTACATAAACATACGCATGTCCAATTTCCGTGTTCATGCTAATACATTTATATTTTTCATTCCAATTCAGCCCCTTCATGTTGGTACTCAACATGTTATAGGATGCGACTTTTAATCGCTGCATTACGCGACTCTATTACACCTCCAGTAGGCCTATCGGGAACCAATCGTTTGAAATCAGTGTGCGGTGCCTGACGCTTATTGCCGATCGTATCGCCCACCTCTGCCACCATTTTGCATGGAGAAACCAAAAGCGCCCCTAGCGGATTCTTCAAGAAGCATGAATAGCGATTGCGAGTCGGTGACGTGTCCACGTCAGCTGGTGTACGATTGGTTCCCGGTAGGCCTACAGCAACGCATAACCTGCAAGAGCTAAATTGTTTTTCGCATAGAGCATACATATATTGAACGTGATATATTGTCTTGGAAACGCTTTTCTGACCCAGAGTTCTGGATTGGTTGAATCTTCTTTTTTGATCTTTGAAACAGTATTTACTAAAGACATGTACAGAATCGTTCATGTTTTTACTTCTGTAGGCATTCCTGGAGTGCCTACGTCTCACTAAGTTGGTGACACCACACTGGAACTTCACTGCTATTTATATTTTTGTTTTGCACAAGGATCACACAAAAAACAGTAGGAACCAAGCCGTAGTTTGTTGCTTATTTTTTGGTTAGTCGCGTGGGAACTGGCACCCAGACTCACCTAGCTTTATGATGTTTTAAAGTAATCCTTGTGATTCAACTGAATAAAGACTATTTAGATTTTTTAGATTTTTGACTACTGATTTTTTCTATTTTGATTTTTGCCACGATTTTCTTAGAGACAAGTCGCGGTCTAAGTTTCCCAGCAGCGCCATAAACACACATTTGGTGGATTTGGCGTGCTCTTGAAGCATGCCATTCATGAAGCGACCTCGTTCAAACGAGCGGATTCCTGTTGAATATTTCATATTCGATGTCGTAAAATTATTATTATTGATTTTAGTTATATGAATAAACGGACAAAAAATCGATATCATTCAACTGCTCGAAAGGAGCCTGTTTGAGGCACTTGAAAATCCTTTATCTAGTAGTTCATAAGTATATTCCCTTTTGTCTCAAACCTCTCACCTTGTACCTATACCTTGTTTGTATTTAAGCCTCCGCTATACGCTGGTCTAAAAACAAAACACGACCGGAAAGTTGGAAAAATTTAAAATAAAGATGGCGTTGCCTGACCTGAGCTGTGAATTCATGTATTTGATACCAACTATTACTTATTCTGTGCTTGGGTCTGACATTTGTCACGACATTACAATGTGTTGACTAGAATACGCTTCGTTAGACAAAAACACAGACAGATATTCAGTAAATAAATATAACCCAATTGTTATGTTAGCTGATTCCCGTCGCAGAGTTTCCATTGCATATTTTTCATCCAGGATTGGTGATAACAATGGCAAGCTGTGCGGTATTTTTTAAACTACCACGAACGCTACATTTTAAATCTAACTTATACAGGGTTATTCATTATTAGCTGCAAATACTCAGGAATTAGGTTCAACAAATAGAATAAAAAATATTTATGAAATTATTTTTTTTAAATTTGATCAAAAAAATTTTCAAGTTTTTGTATCAAAATTTTATTTTTATTAATTTCTTTACGGCTATTGCATAATGATTGCCATGGAGAACAGGACGATGACCCACCCAGGCGGTGACTGAACGCAGAGTGTCACTCACGGCGCGCGGGCGCGGATCAAAGGTCAAAATAGGTCAGGCGCCAATGATTCCTTTATCGATTTTCTCGGGATTTTCATAACAAAACTTAAAAAAAATCATTTCATAAATATTTTTTATTTTATTTGTTGAACCTAATTCCTGAGTATTTGCAGCTAATAATGAATAACCCTGTATAGTAGTGTAGTAGTAGTAGTCTAATTTATATAGTATAACAAGCAAATAGCCCCAGATTTAATAAAAGAAACCTTCCACCAAGAAGACATTTTCCTCATATTATGCAAAACCAGAGTGAGTTGCAAGTTCATAAATGTCGGTAGTCGGTGAATGAGCACTTGTATTTTTTAAAGGTAAAAAAGTTATATAGTATTTTAACGAAAAAAGGAAGGTCATTTACGTACACTAGAAACAAGAAAGGACCTAATATCGAACCTTGTGGCACCCCTATGTCAATAACTGACCCAAAAGATCTCTCACCGCCCACATCAACTTTAAGGATTCTATCAGTCAAGTACGATTGTAATAAGTCAATGGAGCGATTTAGAATGCCGTAATGTTTAAGTTTAGATATTCAGAGGGTGACGGACGCAGCTCGCAACTTCAATTCGAGGCGCGGGCAAAAATTGCTCCGAATATAGCTATCTCTATTCATTTGATGCGGGCGCCACGGAATATATAATCTAAATATATAAAACTCTTACGTTACTGACTGACTGACTGACTGACTGACTGACTGACTGACTGACTGACAATCAACGCACAGCCTAAACCGTTAGTCCTAGAAGCATGAAACTTGGAGGGTATGTTCCTCTTATAGCGTAGAGGTGTACTAAGAAAGGAAATTGGAAAACTCTTTCCCGAAGAGGAGAAAAGGGGGAAAAATAGTTTAAAGAAAAATCAACGCACAGCCTAAACCGTTAGTCCTAGAAGCATGAAACTTGGAGGGTATGTTCCTCTTATAGCGAAGAGGTGCACTAAGAAAGGAAATTGGAAAATTATTTCCCGAAGAGGAGAAAAAAGGGAAAAATGGTTTAAAGAAAAATCAATGCACAGCCTAAACCATTAGTCCTAGAAGCATGAAACTTGGAAGATGTGTTGCTCTTATAAAGCAAAGGTGCATTTTGAAAGAAAATTGGAAAATTATTTCCCTAAAAGAAAAAAAAAAAGGAAAAAAGTTTCATGAAAATTCACAAAAAATTGCTTTACAAAATACGCAAAAAAACAGTAAAAAATAATTCTGCTACCGCAGCATCTGTCACAAAATTTGAATACACACAAAAGTTTACATAAACCCCACCGTAACCACTAAGACAAAATCGCCGAAAACACCTATCATATCGATACTAAACACCGCACCACTTCAAAAAACGGCTAAAGTACATGCTCAAAACTATGGTAACCAGCTGATCATGTCAAATTAAAAAAATCTGATTCGATTATACGCCAACACGCATACGAAACCCTAAATTAGCCACTAATCTAAATATATAAAACTCTTACGTTACTGACTGACTGACTGACTGACTGACTGACTGACTGACTGACTGACAATCAACGCACAGCCTAAACCGTTAGTCCTAGAAGCATGAAACTTGGAGGGTATGTTCCTCTTATAGCGTAGAGGTGTACTAAGAAAGGAAATTGGAAAACTCTTTCCCGAAGAGGAGAAAAGGGGGAAAAATAGTTTAAAGAAAAATCAACGCACAGCCTAAACCGTTAGTCCTAGAAGCATGAAACTTGGAGGGTATGTTCCTCTTATAGCGAAGAGGTGCACTAAGAAAGGAAATTGGAAAATTATTTCCCGAAGAGGAGAAAAAAGGGAAAAATGGTTTAAAGAAAAATCAATGCACAGCCTAAACCATTAGTCCTAGAAGCATGAAACTTGGAAGATGTGTTGCTCTTATAAAGCAAAGGTGCATTTTGAAAGAAAATTGGAAAATTATTTCCCTAAAAGAAAAAAAAAAAGGAAAAAAGTTTCATGAAAATTCACAAAAAATTGCTTTACAAAATACGCAAAAAAACAGTAAAAAATAATTCTGCTACCGCAGCATCTGTCACAAAATTTGAATACACACAAAAGTTTACATAAACCCCACCGTAACCACTAAGACAAAATCGCCGAAAACACCTATCATATCGATACTAAACACCGCACCACTTCAAAAAACGGCTAAAGTACATGCTCAAAACTATGGTAACCAGCTGATCATGTCAAATTAAAAAAATCTGATTCGATTATACGCCAACACGCATACGAAACCCTAAATTAGCCACTAATCTAAATATATAAAACTCTTACGTTACTGACTGACTGACTGACTGACTGACTGACTGACTGACTGACAATCAACGCACAGCCTAAACCGTTAGTCCTAGAAGCATGAAACTTGGAGGGTATGTTCCTCTTATAGCGTAGAGGTGTACTAAGAAAGGAAATTGGAAAACTCTTTCCCGAAGAGGAGAAAAAGGGGAAAAATAGTTTAAAGAAAAATCAACGCACAGCCTAAACCGTTAGTCCTAGAAGCATGAAACTTGGAGGGTATGTTCCTCTTATAGCGAAGAGGTGCACTAAGAAAGGAAATTGGAAAATTATTTCCCGAAGAGGAGAAAAAAGGGAAAAATGGTTTAAAGAAAAATCAATGCACAGCCTAAACCATTAGTCCTAGAAGCATGAAACTTGGAAGATGTGTTGCTCTTATAAAGCAAAGGTGCATTTTGAAAGAAAATTGGAAAATTATTTCCCTAAAAGAAAAAAAAAAAGGAAAAAAGTTTCATGAAAATTCACAAAAAATTGCTTTACAAAATACGCAAAAAAACAGTAAAAAATAATTCTGCTACCGCAGCATCTGTCACAAAATTTGAATACACACAAAAGTTTACATAAACCCCACCGTAACCACTAAGACAAAATCGCCGAAAACACCTATCATATCGATACTAAACACCGCACCACTTCAAAAAACGGCTAAAGTACATGCTCAAAACTATGGTAACCAGCTGATCATGTCAAATTAAAAAAATCTGATTCGATTATACGCCAACACGCATACGAAACCCTAAATTAGCCACTAATATAACATAAAATCACAAAAAATTGCTTTACAAAATACGCAAAAAAAACCATTAAAAAAATTTTCAGCTACCGCAGCATTTGTCACCAGGATTTAATACACACAAATGTTTACAAAAAAACCGATGATAACCACCAAAACAAAATTGCGGGAATCATCTATCATACTTAAACTAAACACCGCTGAAAAAAAACGGCTACAACAGAACTCGCCTTCAAATTCAAATACACTCTAAAGTACAAGCTCAAAACTATGGTAACTTGCATTTGATGATGTCAAACTAAAAAAAACAGATTCGATCATACACCAACGATTACGATAGCCCAAATTAGCCAATAAAACAAAATCACGAAAACGAGCTTTACAAAATAGGTACTCAAAAAAACATTAAAAAAAAATCAGCTACCGCAGCATCTGTCACCAGGTTTGAATACACACAAAGTTTTTCAAAAAAAACCAATGATAACCACTAAGACAAAATTGCGGGAATCATCTATCATACTTAAACTAAACACTGCTGAAAAAAATCGGCTACAACAGCACTCGCCTTCAAATTCAAATACACTCTAAAGTACATGCTCAAAACTATGGTAACCAGCAGTTGGTCATGTCAAATTAAAAAAATCTGATTTGATTATACACCAACACGCATACGAAATCCCAAATTAACATAAAATCACAAAAAATAGCTTTACAAAATACGCAAAAAAAACATTAAAAAATTTTCAGCTACCGCAGCATTTGTCACCATGTTTGAATACACACAAATGTTTACAAAAAAAACGATGATAACCACCAAGACAAAATCGCGGGAATCATCTATCATACTTAAACTAAACACCGCTGAAAAAAAACGACTGCAACAGAACTCACCTTCAAATTCAAATACACTCTAAAGTACAAGCTCAAAACTATGGTAACTTGCATTTGATGATGTCAAACTAAAAAAACCAGATTCGATCATACACCAACGAATACGATAGCCCAAATTAGTCAATAAAACAAAATCACGAAAACGAGCTTTACAAAATAGGTACTCAAAAAAAACATTAAAAAAATTTTTGCTACCGCAGCATCTGTCACCAGGTTTGAATACACACAAAGTTTTAAAAAAAACCAATGATAACCACTAAGACAAATTGCGGGAATCATCTATCATACTTAAACTAAACACCGCTGAAAAAAATCGGCTACAACAGAACTCGCCTTCACATTCAAATACACTCTAAAGTACAAGCTCAAAACTATGGTAACTTGCATTTGATGATGTCAAACTAAAAAAACCAGATTCGATCATACACCAACGAATACGATAGCCCAAATTAGCCAATAAAACAAAATCACGAAAACGAGCTTTACAAAATAGGTACTCAAAAAAACATTAAAAAAATTTCAGCTACCGCAGCATCTGTCACCAGGTTTGAATACACACAAAGTTTTTCAAAAAAACCAATGATAACCACTAAGACAAATTGCGGGAATCATCTATCATACTTAAACTAAACACAGCTGAAAAAAATCGGCTACAACAGCACTCGCCTTCAAATTCAAATACACTCTAAAGTACATGCTCAAAACTATGGTAACCAGCAGTTGGTCATGTCAAATTAAAAAAATCTGATTTGATTATACACCAACACGCATACGAAATCCCAAATTAACATAAAATCACACAAAATAGCTTTACAAAATACGCAAAAAAAAACATTAAAAATTTTCAGCTACCGCAGCATCTGTCACCAGGTTTGAATACACACAAAGTTTTTCAAAAAAACCAATGATAACCACTAAGACAAATTGCGGGAATTATCTATCATACTTAAACTAAACACCACTGAAAAAGACGGCTACAACAGCACTCGCCTTCAAATTCAAATACACTCTAAAGTATATGCTCAAGACTATGGTAACCAGCAGTTGGTCATGTCAAATTAAAAAAATCTGATTTGATTATACACAAACACGCATACGAAATCCCAAATTAACATAAAATCACAAAAAATAGCTTTACAAAATACGCAAAAAAAAAAAACATTAAAAATTTTCAGCTACCGCAGCATCTGTCACCAGGTTTTAATACACACAAAGTTTTACAAAAAAACCAATGATAACCACAAAGACAAAATTGCGGGAATCATCTATCTTAAACTAAACACCACTGAAAAAGACGGCTACAACATCACTCGCCTTCAAATTCAAATATACTCTAAAGTACATGCTCAAAACTATGGTAACCAGCAGTTGGTTATGTCAAATTAAAAAAATCTGATTTGATTATACACCAACACGCATTCGAAATCCCATCCCAAATTAACATAAAATCACAAAAAATAGCTTTACATAAAAACCTACGCAAAAAAATTTTATACACCCAAAGTTTTACAAAAAACCCCATGATAACCACTAAGACAAAATCGCGGGAAGCACCTATCATACCAAAACTAAACACAGCTGAAAAAAATCGGCTACAACAACATTTACCATCTTTCGAACACACTTTATATAGTTTTGAATGCAAACTCAAAACTAAGGTAACCAGCACTTGGTCATGTAAAACCAACGCATACATAACCCAACTTAGCCACTAAGACAAATTCACGAAAAATAACTCTCAAAAAATACGCAAAAAACAGTGAAAACATATCAATAGTTGTCCGCTTTCCACCATAAAATAGTTTCTTTTAAACGAACTCAAACTATGACTTTATACTAACCACGCGGACGAAGTCGCGGGTGACAGCTAGTAGTAGTATACACACACAGGCGCTCGTGTGACGCACTACTTCTATACGTGAATCCAACCATAGTGCCGCGCTTGTGCGTGTGCGTCAGTCACTGATAACGATTTTTATGCATTGCCTAATTTCGTCAACGTTACTAACACCCGTTTTCACTAAACCTAGGCGACGCCTAAATCGGATGCCTAAATATTAACGGGCCGACGTACACAGCTCGCAACTTCAATTCGAGGCGCGAGCAAAAACTGCTCCGAATAAAGCTATCTCTATTTATTTGATGCGGGCGCCACGGAATATATAATAGTAGTATACACACACAGGCGCTCGTGTGACGCGCTACTTCTATACGTGAATCCAACCATAGTGCCGCGCTTGTGCGTGTGCGTCAGCCACTGATAACGATTTTTATGCATTGCCTAATTTCGTCAACGTTACTAAGCGTCAGATAGGCTAGTGGCTAGGGCGTGCGGATTCACACTGAGAGGACGAGGTGGGCGGGAGTTCAAATCTGGTCAAAGAGAGTTGAATTTTTGCATCCTACAATTTTATGTTTTTATTTTTTGTGGCTGCATTACCTGACTAACCCTCTAAGCTTATTGCTTGCTTGTTTCGCTTTTCTAGTATTCAATAAGCAAGGATTGGTCATGCTCTGAATGCAAGAATAAAGTGAAAAAAAAAACAACATTCCTGAACCGATAAAGAACCTTCAGAGTAGCTATTTACGCGTTTAGAAAAGACACCAGGAAATTCTCTAACATGATACGAGTGAGTTTATTCATCAGGTAGGGTTTGTGCGGGTTCTGGACCAAATTGAAGAAGAGTAAAGAGAACCATTGACTCCGAGTTGAGTTGAGAGAGCCATTGACCCCGGCGCGGAGCGATGGAGTTGTGGTTGATGACGTTCCAGTAGAGGATGATGGGTGGGAGTCCGCTCAACATCAGGTGTGGTGTGGTTTGCTTGACCTCATTGGCCTAGTGGTTGGAGGGTGCGGGTTCAAAATCAGTGATAACGTTACAGTAATAGATGATGGGTGGGGTCCGCTCTGCGTCAGGTGGGGTGTGGTTCGCCAGACCTCATCGACCTAGCGGTTGGGGGGCGTGGGTTCAAAACCAGTCATGACGTTACAGTTAAAGATCATGGGTGGAGGTCCGCTCAACATCAGGTGGGGTGTGGTTCGCCAGACCTCATCGATCACACACACACACAGCAATAAAAAACACGCAAAGCGGCTCACTTACCAAAGTACAGAAAGTCTAATAATGTGACTGCATTTAAAAATATACTTTATTCGTTGAGCAATTAGGTTGCTTTTATTCTGCTTATTTACATTCGCAAAACCAACGATTGCGAACATCGACCTACAATTACATGGACCTCGGCTTTCGCACAAAACTCGCGAAAAAAGTGTACCAAGCTAACCTACTATAGGTGGATACTTATAATATAATAATATGATTATAAACAAACTGAAAAAAAAATATTTATGTCTTATCACAATTACTATAGAACTCAATTTTGATTGCATGAAGCAACTTCTAGTGAACGTTACAGAAATTTTTCCAAGTCTTTTTATCAATATTTCCACCAGACGTTGAGCAGTACTCTGTTTATTGAGCTCCAGTTATATAAAGAAAAACTATTTTGTTAAAGTATTTCTCAGTCTTTTTATCAATATTTCCACCGGACGTTGAGTGGTAGCAGTTTTTTGAGCTCCGAATAAATAAAGTTTTTTTTATTTCTTAGTCGTTTTATCAATATTTCCACCTGACGTTGAGCTGTAGTTTATTTCTTGAGCTCCAGAAAAATAAAACAGAAATATGTTGTTCAAATTTTTACAAGTCTTTTTATCAATATTTCTACCTGACGTTGAGTGGTATCAGTTTTTTTAAGCCCCAGATAAATAAAGAATAAAAATATTTTGTGGCCATTTTTCTTAGTCCTTTTTTCAATATTATAACCTGACGTTGAGCGGTAGTCGGTTTTTTGAGATCCAGATAAATAAAGAAAATAAATATTTTGCTGAAATTTTTCCAAGTCTTTTTATCAATATTTCCACCAGACGTTGAGCAGTACTCTGTTTATTGAGCTCCAGTTATATGTATAAAGAAAAACTATTTTGTTCAAATATTTCTCAGTCTTTTATCAATATTTCCACCGGACGTTGAGTGGTAGCAGTTTTTTGAGCTCCAAATAAATAAAGTTTTTTTTTTTATATTTCTTAGTCGTTTTATCAATATTTCCACCTGACGTTGAGTGGTAGCAGTTTTTTTAAGCCCCAGATAAATAAAGAATAAAAATATTTTGTGGCCATTTTTCTTAGTCCTTTTTTCAATATTATAACCTGACGTTGAGCGGTAGTCGGTTTTTTGAGATCCAGATAAATAAAGAAAATAAATATTTTGCTGAAATTTTTCCTAGTCTTTTTATCAATATTTCCACCAGACGTTGAGCGGTACTCTGTTTATTGAGCTCCAGTTATATAAAAAAAAAACTATTTTGTTCAAGTATTTCTCAGTCCTTTTATCAATATTTCCACCGGACGTTGAGTGGTAGCAGTTTTTTGAACTACAAATAAATAAAGAAAAAAATAATTTGTTGTAATTTTTCTTAGACCTTTTATCAATACTTCATAAACAGGGTGGAATTTTGTAATGCCACCTGGAGGGAAAGTACTCTTAATACTGCAGATAGAAAATTTTACTCAAAGGAAACATTCCTTTATTTTTGAATAGAAAGCAAACTGCATTCAAAGTTTTTCGAAAATTCTCTCACACCAGGGAATCGAACCGGCTAAAATCAGAAAAATTATACCTTGTACTTTTATTGCATCGATCGTTAGGGTCAATTATAAGGATGAAATCTCTCTAACAAACATGATAAATTAAATGAAAGAAAAACCAGGAAATCTTAAATTAATTTAATTATTTACAAAAAATGGTTAACTAACTAGTTACTTGAAATTAGTTGCTTGAAATGGGCTCCATTCTCTTGGATACACAAATTTATTATTTTAACGAATTCATTTCTTTAAAATTCAAAAAAAAAGTTTAATTTAAAAATTATTTTATTTTTAATTTTAGAAATTGCTTTCTATCCAAAAATAAAGGAATGTTTCCTTTGAGTAAAATTTTCTATCTGCAGTATTAAGAGTACTTTCCCTCCAGGTGGCATTACAAAATTCCACCCTGTATAGAAATTAATGGTTCATAATTTGTTTTAGTCGAAATGTTGGCTTTTTTCGAAATTTCGGCAGACTTTTTGACCTAGTGCTGCACCTTGATTTCGTTTACCCAACCTAAAACCTACCTAGGTACTTAGTACTTCCCATCTTCACTTAGTACCCTTCCTAAACTAACAATTATCAAATATAAGCATTATGTTTTATGCCAGTGTAGGCATTTAACTAGTCCGAAGTCCGAGCGATTCACACACACAACCGAAGTGTCCCGTGTGCTTCAAGCGTTTCCTCCCCTGCACCCCGCCACCCGCGCCGTGCGTGCGCGATAGCAATAGTAGCTATTCGAAAATGCCATGAATTTGATCGTGTTCCGTAATACCAAAAATGATGACTGAAAACTTTTTGTATTCTTCACATAGTATTGTTATTCTGTAACTAGACAATATAAACTAGGTTCCTTAACAAAAAACACGTAAAATATTGTTGTTTTTAGTACGAAACCAATAGGTAGAAAACTTGATAAGTTTAGCATAAAAATGTGCAAAATGCGATTGGTGTTTATTTCATTTTAGGTAAGTAATTTGAAATAAAAACTGTTGAGGAACCTAGATAAATACTATGCAAATACAATTATTACAATAATATAGTGTAAATTTATTATTTATTTATTTATTTATTTGAAAATTTTCCATACGTCAGCCCCTTAACTAGTTTTTTCGTGTGCGCGAGCTGCAAGCAGCTCGCGTGTCGGTGTGCTACTCCCAGTTTTACATTACACTTGCACTTGTAAAACCCCAAAAAGTAGTAAAGAAAGTCCTAAGTAACCCTAAAAGTCGATCAGTGAATCAAGTTCCTCAGTGTAGTAAAACCCCAATCAAAGTCCTAAAGAACCCTAAAATTGTTTACATAATCAAGGTCCTAAGTGAAGTAAAATTCCAATTAAAGGCCTAAGGAACCCTAAAAGTTGTTTATTTTATCAAGTTCCTCAATGTAGTAAAACCCCAATCAAAGTCCTAAGGAACCCTAAAAATGTTAACATTATCAAGCTCCTAAGTGTAGTTGAAACTCCAATCAAAGTCCTAAGGAACCCTAAAAGTCGAACACTTAATCAAATTGCTCAATGTAGTAAAACCCCAATCAAAACCTTATACGGAACCCTAAATTGTACGTCAAGCCAAAACCCTTAACGGGTCGAAACCGCTGGAAGGAACCCAAACGTTGACTACCGGGTCGCGTGCATCGCGAGCTGCAAGCAGCTCGCGTCCTCAATGCGTTCCCACAGGGGCGGAACCCTAAACCAAGTGAAGATCCAATCAAAAACCTTAAACAACCTAAAATTCAATCTCCAATCATAGTCCTCAGTCGAATGAACCGTTTGAACGACCTTAATCGGACGATTTTTGCAAAACCGGAAGTGGCACAGCCGCCATTTTGAATTTTGAACTGTCAGTCTAGTGAACATTTTTTCACACCCCTAAGACACCCTAAATTTCAGTAGGAGGGGGTTCTAAATTTCCCTAAATTTCAGTAGGGTGGGCGTGGTCGCGTGGCGGCTCGCTTCGCTCGCCGCAACGTTCCCCCCGGGTTCAGGAGGAGGGGGTTCTGGGGGCTTGAGCGGGGGGTCACAGCACGGCTCGCTTCGCTCGCCGCGACGCTCCCCCCGGGTTCAGGAGGAGGGGGTTCTGGGGGGCTTAGGGGGGGGGGGGGGGGGTCACAGCACGGCTCGCTTTGCTCGCCGCACTGTTCCCCATGGTTGCATGGCGGCTCGCTTCGCTCGCCGCAATGCTCCACTCGAAAAAAAGGGTCAAAAATAATAAAGGGGTCTAGAGGGGGGAGGGGGGCAAAATTTATTTTGTTTTCAAAATAATCTCACCTTCCCTACATGACCCAAAAAAAAAAGTCTTGCAAGTCACTCCGCTTGGAAGATACGAAAGGGGGGGGTGAAAAAAGGGGCAAGAGAGGGGTGTTTTTTTTGTTTTTTCAATTCAGGAAGAAACCTTCTATACGAAACCCCAATTGAAAACCCCCTATCTCGACGGCATCCGGTAGCACTCACAAAAGGGGGGGGTCCTGGGGGGCAAGGGGGGCAATTTTTTTTGTATAATAACATTCTTATCTTTTTTCTTCTCTTTCGTCTTCTCCCTTTTAATCTTTTTTTTTTCTGAAAAGTAATATTTCATCAAAATCGGCTTAGCCGTTTTGTTTTATTGTTTGTTACTGCATACCTTCGTCATTTAATTTTATGATCCAATTTAGTAAATTTTTCTTTTATCTAAAAGGTTATACTTCCAGATCTGTATGTAAATCTAGTAAGTATAACTTAGTGCATAGAATTCATGCCTATGGAAATAAATAATAATAATAATGCTGGACAATTCACACAACATTATCTAGCCCCAAGCTAAGCAAAGCTTGTGTTATGGGTGCTAGATAACTGATATACATAATACAATACATTACAAACGGTACAATCTCAAACGGTGAAGGAAAACATCGTGAGGAAACCGGCATATCGTAGAACCTAAAAAGTTCGAAAATATGTCTCAAGTGCACGAAAGGAGCCTCTTTGAGGCGCACTTAAAATCCTTTCACCACACTTGGTTCGAAAGAATCAGTGACACGATAAGAAGAAGAATACATTACATGCATAGGTAGATAATTTTCATTTCAATTCATAAATGAATTGAAATGGAAATTATTTATGGGTGGCTTTAAGCTTTGCACTCATTTAGGCCTTCGGTGCTCATTGCGGTGGAGATCAGTGAAGCATTGTGAAATAACACTGTCTATTCGACTTATATTATTGTATTTTATCGGCATTTAAAAATATTAGGTATACCAAAGAGTTTCGACAACCCCAACTGACTCTTCAAAGTTCTGTCAAACGCAAAATCTTGGGAAACTCCTTGCTGCGTGTATAGAAATAGGCACATGTATTTTGGTATTTGGGTATTTGAACGCACCGTGCATGAAGCCTTTGACAGAAAGTTCCAGAATTCGGGACATTACAGACACCTCCAGATTTAAAAGACGGCAATCAAAAATACTCAAAACCCATGATATTATTGTTATGACTGGGCTCTCAGCTCATTTATTAGTAGCTCTGCCTTCTGCGCCATAGGTCGTGGGTTCGATCCCCACCGAGAACAAATATTTGTGTGGTGATCATAGATATTTGTTCTCCATCTGGATGTTATATTGTTTTCCAAGTATGTATTTACAAACAAAATGTATTTAAGTATTACATCAGCTATCTGGTTCCCATAATACTAACTCTGCTTAGTTTAGGGCTAGATAGTGTAGTGTAGATTGTCCATAATATATATTATATATACTTCCTTTTCATTGTAATGGGCTCCCAAACTCTTTGCAAAATCGACACTATTTTTATAAAGGCCTAAAATCGGCTACTAGTCTTTGAGTCTTCTTCTTGTCATGTCAATAGAAAATTAAAGCTGGTGTGGTGGATTATGAATGTGCATCAAAAGTTTTGCTACTTCACGTTGGTTTCATTTATTGTTTTCCTTCACCGTTAGAGTGTACTGACATAGTGCACATAGGTTTTTTGGCAGATAAACTAATTTGTGCATGACGGAGTTTGAACACACGCCTTTAGAATCAAAAAGCGGGTCGCTACGACAATGTAACCGGTGCTAAGCAACCAGAGCGCCCCTCCACCTAATGGACCGATGACATTCTAAAGATCGTGGAAAATCGGCAAATTGTTTTTTCATGGAAATGTATAAAGGAGGTCTACATATATCTAGCAGTGGACTTCTACTTACTGATGATGATGACGGAAAGCACTGGGTAGATAGGAAGATAGCTACTTATGCAACTACAAAAATGGAGGTATTTAACAAAAGCATTGCGCTTCGCTGGTCACGCACGATAGGAACGTGCCCTAGAATGTACTAGATAAGTTATATGCTACATAAAATATATACTTCTACAGGCTGATGATGATGTGAATACAGGTTATCGATCATAATGTATGATGAAGATGGTATTATGTCATTTCGTTATACTGTGACAATTTGTTTTATGTTACACTGTGGCAAATTTATAGTACCAGTAGTAGCTATGATTTAATCTAGGGTATATTTTACGTAGTCAGAGATGAAATGTCATGTCGCGAAATTTGACATAGACCTCTCCTCGTCGGCCGCGCGGGCTGAACTGAAAAGTAACTAGGAAATCCTACCTATATATATTTTTGAAAATTTTATTTTTTTATAAAAACTAGGGCAACTAAGAAAAGTGCAATAACATACGGTTTTTACGTATTTATTTAGGTATACGGGAACAAAACTTTCATTGCAATGGCTCTAACAGCAACGGAAAAAAACCATTTCAAATCCAAAAAAAATTGAGAGTTTTTGGCAAACTTTGCGTTCAATTTTATCGAACCCAGTGAGTTTAAGAGAATTTCTAGCCGGAACATAATTTTTTTACACCATTTAATTGTTATATTTTACAAAAAAATTAAATGGATTCGTCCATACAACGAAAAAAAATGCTACTTTACATTTTCGGTTTCACCTCATGTAGGCCCTTAAGGTTCTAGTTTGTTTTTTTCTGTATTTGTGTTCATTCAATAAACTTTTTTCATTTCATTTCATTTCATTTTATCACACTGGTTGAAAATTACAGTGACACGAGACGAAGAAGAATAAAGATCTAGATAGCTGCGAAAGTTGCTGATTGTGATATGTAAGAAAAAAATATTTTCCTTTTCAGATTAAAACAAACTTATATACCTACAGCCAAACAGCCAAAAAAGGATAGACTACATTTTTCACGAGATTGACTTGTATAATAACTGGTGTTACTAGGTTGTTTTGTTTGTTGCATGAACCTAAAATATGTCATCATAAAATATTATGCCGTAATTTTTATGACTAGAACAACAAAGACAGCAATAATTTTAGCAATTTTGCTACAATATTTTACAAGAATTCATTAGGAATCAGTAAGAAGTTATTTTCGATATCATTTACTTTTTGATTTATTTAATTAAATGTTACATCCAATATTAGCCAGTTTGAGCAAAGTAATAAATTCTCAGTGCCTTTTCACATTCATCGATGATCTTGCAAAATATGCATGAATAAAGCATATTCTTTGAAATACCGAATATTATAATTCATTTTTATATGTTGTATTTAGTTTATAGCGAGTAGGTATGTTACTTATGTGTATCAAAACTGTTTTCTACTACATTTTATGCACACCAACCTCTTTGTTTTCACCTGTCAAGGTTGGCTGGTAGAAAATGCTGTTTAGCATTAAGCTGCGTATTGTAACTTTTGGTGCAATAAAGAATTAAATAAATGAATGTTTTTCTTTAAAGAAAATATACAAAATATTAAAAAATTATTTCTCGTTGAGTTTAATTCTGGGGATGGGACTTACAAGTTAGTACAATTAAAGCTATCATAAAGAAATATTTGAAAAATGCAATACCTTTTATTCTATCGAGATCATATTTTTCTGCGTGCTATGGAAAAAACAAAGAAAGACATCACAATATTAACAAAATCATACAAAAGAAACATACAACAAGAAAGATATCTTAGGCGCTTAATTTACAGCCTTGTGCATGTGAAACGGCTAAAGTTTTGCCTTGATTAATGTTTGTAGGTTTCCAAAATTACATACGACACGTGGGTCGTGCTATGTAGAAATAATAAATGACTGTGTGAAAACCATTGATCTTATAGTAGATAATGTAACCTTTTAAGGAATGAATAGAAGGTCGGAACTTTTCGTGTTTCGGGTATGGGTTTTCTATAGCACGGAAGTAGGTTAAATGGTATACTGTTTTTTAATACTCATACTGTGGTGTAACTAGATAGATAGATTACTTTATTGGTGGTTGTACTACAACCATGGCTTATTTCTGCCATGAAGCAGCATTGCTGTGTTTTGGTTTGAAGGGTGTGAGTGCCTGTGCAATTACAGGCATGTGAGGCGAAACATCTGCATGCCTCAAGTTGATGGACGCAGGGCAGTGTTGCATAATGTTCAGCTTTACGTGCCAGTAGTTGTTAACTTGGCACTTGGATTTGAATTTGTAACCTGGATTTGTATTTTGTATGTATTAGGCAAATGTATTGTTACTGAGTGTTTGGTTAAATCCATGGTCGTATATCTAGTATCGTTCTTCTTCAGGCTGATGGTGTAAGTCGTCAGTTTGTTTTACCCCTTTTCCCCTTCGTACCACCTTTTATTAAAATCTTAACAAAAGATTTCAAACGCCCTTTGCATACGCCAGGCATACGCTATAACAGTCAAGTCAAGCCAAGCCACGTGTGTTTGTCCATTGCCACCGCTACCGACATTATTAAAATAGATAATTTACGATTTTGCAAGAAAAGTAAAGATAAAAGAATTCCACTGAGGTATTCATTACCCCAATAGTATTACTATTATATTTATTACTCGGGGAAAATGCTATGTCTGAATTAGCCTGCCTGGTCACGCAAAAAAGTTTCGTGGTATCAGGCAGTCTAGAGCGGTACAAAATCTTTCAAATCAGCTTTTTTGTACAAAAAAGTAGCAAATCACAGTTTGTGTATCAATTAACGCTCGTCACGAATCTATCATGCATTACATAGTATTAAAAGCCTGCAGGGCTACCGCGAGCTCCATATGGTTATGGCTATGGCTGTCAAATTGTGTATAGATTGGCTGACCCACACATTCATTTTCTTCTTGGGTTTGAATGTGTTGACACTGTTGACACAATTTTAACAGCCATAACCATAACCATATGAAGCTCATGGTAGGCCATTTGACCTTTTCTTGTAAAGGCCTGCGCACATCTAGGCGATGGCGATAAGCGCTGTTAAATATCACTGTCATATTTGACAGCGTTTTACTGATCGCCATTGCACATCTCTTAGATATGCGCAAGGCTTAAGTAAAATGCGAGTGAGCCTTCGGCACACTGAACCGAACTTAGGCAACGTGATCTCGTTTTCATCGGCAGTGGACAAACACCGGATCCGTCAAAGCCGTCTTCCAGAATGGCTTTATACCACCTTTATACAACCTTATTCATGTCGAATACTGACGAGGGTGTACAATTTCAGGCAAATTGTGTTTTAATATGATCGGCATGAGCGATGGGAGTCAAACACTTTCTTGAAAGTTTAATAACATTACTTACACCATCTTACGACATCATAGAAATACTTTTAGACATGGATTTAATTTTCAGCTGGGCGATTCTGTAACTCTCTTGCAGTAAAAACTTTGATGCTGATAAATAAATGATACTAACAAGGAACAGCCATCACATATTTTGTTGCAATCATTTTTCGACCACTATCTTTTTGCCATACTAGTTTCACAAAGCGAAGTTCCTATTCGCTATCTCGTGTTTATTAAGTCAACATTCATTTTTGTTGCAATCGTTCCTTGTCAAAGATAAGTTTTGATTCAAATCGTTTTATAATGCAATCGAAGCTCAAAATAATGTCAAAACTGACAATATTTCAATCACCCCAAAGTAAGCCTACCATAAGCTCTGTCTGGCTTTGTCTCTGGCTCTGGTTTTTAGTCTGTGTGAGTGTTGACTAAATAAATCCTACGTCGAAACATCACACACACAGTATTATACACTGGTGAGCACTCACACAAACTTAAAACCAAAGCCTCATCAATCACTCACAGACAGACAGACAGAGCCAGACAGAGCTTGTGGTAGGCCTCACTTATACATGTGACAGATCTTACTTATATCAAAAGGTTTTGCCACAAATATACACGACAAATTCAAAGTTCAGTTTTAGTTGGAAATACTCAAGCACCTACCTGTTTTGTTTTAATCCCCGCGTTAAATTACCACTTCAGCAGAATAATCTAATTCTTCGTTCATTTTGTATCTGTAATCAGTTTAAAGGCTGTCCGATCAGTCAGATCGACTCTCGCTACAGTACCCGTGGAGCCTAATTGATCATATTACCGGAGTATTACCGGCAGTTAGCGAAATCGAGCGAAAAAAGAACAAATTTGAGAATGAAATCGAGTGAATGGATGAAACAGTAATTGAAGCATAAGTTTTGTAGTTTTGAAAAGATTGAGCTGCGATTTGAACCACATGTCCGCCAAATTATTAATGAAGATCAATCGATAGCACTAACAGTTGCAATGACCCAATTTACTACAACTATATTCGGCCGTTCAGAGAATGCGTTCCTGACACGTCGCGATTGATCTGACGACGTAACTTTGTAATGGCGTTGCAGTTACGATAAAAATATTTTTGCTGGTTGTTTACCGTTTTAACAATTGATGAGCATTAAAACAACATTATTATATCAATAATCAATGAATTTTATAATTTTGTGCCAAACTGAGTGTCAAATAACTTGTTATACAATATTTTTCTAAATCTATACTGCGCTATTACAAGGTTATGTCAGCGCTTTATATTTGTAGTGATGTACTAACTATGTGACTAACTGTGAATAACTGATCAAACTGTCAAACGCATTCTATGAACGGCCGAACTATAATCGCTTCTACGCTAAATTTCTTCTTCTTCTTCTTAATGAATGGCATCTGTCCTTTTCGGATCAATTTTGCCAGTGTCGAGTAGTTTAATGAGAATGATGATAATATATCACATAGATAAAATACTTTTCCGTCAATTCGTCAGTCTTCTGTCAAAGTCGGCCCTACTTGGCATAGGAAGAAAGATGGCCGTTTCTTCCCAAAACCATCTGAAACATTTTCGATCAAATCAGAATATCACATAATACACTTTAATTCTAATTGCTAACACTTTGAGCTAAGGCCTCAAGTAATGTTGGTTAAAATACCACCGAAATTACACAACAGAACTCAAAATAACACCAGAAAAACAATTAAAATCAAAAAGCTATGTTCCTTCCCGAAATGACTGAAAACGAATCTACGCTAAATTTAGTTTTAGGCCAAAGTTTTGTCAACCAAGTAGACAAACACTTTCAAGCGCACTGACTGACTTGAGCCGTCTGAAGTTAATGCAAAAGCGGATCATTTGCGTGTTTGAGACACGCATATTAGACAACATCCCGTCCTGCCCCGAACCTCGTTTTGCCCCTGTCTCCTCTACTACTGCGATAGATCCTAGATGAAAGCTTCCAGATGAATGCTCTCTCAAAGAGCTCTTAACCACGCTATGTTTATTATTTGCAATAGACGCTATTGATTCAATAACTTTCGAACTGGGGCTTTCAAAGGACCAAAACTCTTGAGAACTCTTTGATGAACTTGGTTTGATTGCATTGGCATTCAGCACAACTTTAATTAGGTTTGTATTTGAAGCAGAGTTGGGGAACTTGGAATGTGGCTTGGTTTCTTTACAGATTGCAAGTTTATTAAAAGTTCATATTATAACTGACTAGGCGCCCCGCGGTGTTACCCGCGATAAAAAAGTATGTACTTTTACTCTATATCTACGTTTGTTAAGATCATTGCAACTGAATGGAAAAAAAAGCAGCCAAGTCATTTGTGGGACCTCTTCTATACAATTCTAAAAGCTATGTCAGCTACCTATTCTACATCGGCTTGGAGGATACAAGAAATAATTTAAGCTCAAAGTACCCACTGTCACCAGTCTGTCCCAATTATGATAACTCAAGCCGAAACAAAGTACCTACGCATTTCGTTCAGTGATTACCATAATTTACTTAGAAACTGTAGACGCAAATAAAACAAAAATGTCACAGAAGGTAATAAAATGGAAGGCAAATTATGCCATAAATATCCGCTCCATTTTTTGTGGAGTTTTCGCAATAAATGTGAATAATTTATGGTGTTGGTAACTTCAATTTGATAAGAAGTGAAATAAACTTGCAACTGCTTTCAAAGTCAAGTTTTTCTACCATATTTTTTTTGTAAAAGCCTATGGGTCCCACTGTCAAGCAAAGTTAAATTTTATTCATAACTATTTGAAAATAAAAAACACATCTACCATGATCGAGGCAAAATAATGCGTCTATGAAACGAGCAAAACAAATCGTCATACATTTTAAACAATGCCGCTTTAAAGTAAGTAGGATCGACAAGGAAAGAGCCCTCATAAAAGTTGTTGAAAACAGAAGAGGAAAGATGATTGCCCATCAATTACGACATGACAGCTTTATCAGAAATATCATCGAAGGAAAGGTAGAAGGAAAGAGAGGAAGGGGAAGTCCAAGGATGAGCTACATGAACCAAATAAAAGCGAAGATTGCCGTCATGTCGTATAAGTAGGTCAAGGAGGTTGCCCTCAAAAGAAACACCTGGAGAAAAATGCATACATTACGCCGAAAAGAGCGTTGCTCTTATGTAAGAAAAAGAAAAAGCTGCTTTAAAAAAAACTGGCGCTTCGTCGGATTGCAGATTGTTTAGGACAATCTAAACAAATAGCATTAATATTGTTGTGATAACGAAAATAGTAATTAATTAAATTAATAAGCTTACATCACTGATTTCGGTGCTAATTTTAGTTTCTGTCATGGCAATACCTTTTCTTCTTTTCTGATTTGCCAAATGAATCGGCTGCGTCTACGATTGTATTTTCTATAATTTAATAAACTCCTTATGTTAACAAGTTTCCACGCATTTTATTCCATACATAGATGATGATGATGAGTATAGTACCTTCTTCCTCACATTCTAGTCACATTTTTGGCATGTAATGAATCGTGAATTAAATTGGCTAAAGTTAGTAAGCATTCGAGCGACGCATTTCTGAATAACGAGTTTGGAATTAGGTAGCAGGTCTTTGATTAGTTCTGTAATAGAGTTTTTGTTGAGAGCGGTAAGTTGTTTTCAAACACTGCGATGATAATCAGTTGTACTGAAATCCTTTTTTTAGGGGGGAAAATGCTTTACGCATTCCTCCTACTTGGGGAAGAGTAGGAAGGGATGTCAGACTCTCTGTCATCTGACAGCATACTGACTAAAAACCCGCCGATGTTTCTTAACTCACCTCAGTGCCAGTGCATCATCGAACCACTCCTCACCTGACGAATGGTCCGATGCCGCATCGGAACTTGACAGAGTCACGGGTCCCGATTGGATTCTACCGCGGTATTTGGGCGGTATTTATACCTGGGATTTGTTTTCGTTGCAGGACTTCCCGCGCAGCTTATTCTTCAGCCTCTCCAGACTGGAGCTGGGCCCCTTTTCAAAGAATTGTGAGACAAATACTAAAGAGAATTCTACGGAGTAGTTCTTATACAATCTTGGCAAGCTAGCAAAAGAGAACCCAATAAGACAGCAAACTTATCAATTTTGAAATGATCGAAAACCAATCATTGAAACGTAAGCTTTTCACAACTAAGCCTTTCACAAAATAAATAAAAGCAGCACCATCTGAAACTCTGTCACGTATTTCATTATTTCTAAAACTTTTCCAATTACAGTACTCGTTGATATTAAATAGTTCGAACCTCATTCTCAGATAAAAATCGCTGGAGATATAAACTGGAGATATTTATTTTGTACATTTTGTAAATACTAGCATAACCTGTATTTTCTTTGTAAATAAAAAAACTCATAAACAAAAACGTTACGGAAACTCGGTGTAATAAAATCTCGCCAGGGTTTTACTTTGGTATTTTCCGGAAATAAAACCTACCTGGTAAGTTATAATGTTTGTTTAAGGCAGATCTACAAAACACTGAAAATAAAATGTACATTACTAAACCTCTATTACTAAAGTATTTATTGCACCTGGCTATATTATGCTAGCAAGTTTTGGGAATAGGACATCACTACTGAGACCAGGCAACGAGACACATCACTAGCCGGATAAAAAGATGGCGTAAGTTTGTTGCCTGTTCTTCCAGGCTTGGTCGAGTGGAACTGACACCTAGACTCACCTAGCTTTAAGACGTATCAAAGTGATCCTTGGGATATTAGGCTACATACGCACTATGCGGTTACCCGCAATGCGGCTAGCCGTCCGGCTGACCGCAAGCCCAATTATGTACGTAATATTCATTTCTATGCGCACTGCGATGCGGTTACCCGCAGACCGCTCTGGTCGCTCAGAGGGCTGCTGCCCAAGTGACAGCCACCCGGACGGTTGCTATACGCACTGTGCGGCTCAGTCTGCGGCTGCCCGCCATTGAGTGAGTGTATGTAAAATGCTTCGTCCACGTCCATCTTTGATATGGTTCGATAACCGCAAATCGCAGCGGTTCTTCAACCGCATCCTGCGGTCAGCCGCACAGCTAGCCGCATTGCGGGTAACCGCATAGTGCGTATGTAGCCTTACTGTATAAATACATCTTTGACTTTGACTTTGCGTCGTGATGCGTACATGCGTATTCCGTGTGATAAAGATAAACAGAGATTGTTTTCCTATAATAGGTATAATTTAAAACAATTTATCTTTTTCGAAACCTCGTGGAGCTTTTGGAATTTGTATACCTAGACGAACTATACCTAGACAACCTCAAGGGTACAATTTTGGTAGTTTAATTGTAGGTACTGTTTTGCTGAAGTATCATCATAAAAACAGCGGATACTAATAAGGTTTACGACGTGTTTTATAGTGTTAGTGCTGAGGAGTTGAAGACGTGGATCGACTAAGAAGTTCTAACGTAGCAGACTAAAGTTCACCTTTTCGTTATAAGGTAATTCGTCTTGTTCTCTTTTTCATGCATTTCGTGGCGGCACAAGCGTGGCCCGTCGTGGCCAGTCTTGTAGTCCTTAATATAAAGAAAGAATGAATTTAAGAAAGAAAGGAAGAATGCAATAAATAAATAAATTCGTTTATTTGTACAGAATGACACAACTGACCACCTTAAACTAAAAGATCTTGATAGTCTTTTAGTTTCAACGCAACATAATAGAATTAGACACATAATATGGTAACAAAAAGAAAGGGAATAATCACAGGAGAAATTTCCCAAAATGTCCAGCGCATGGATCAAATCTGCCTAAAGTCAGATAGATAACAATAAAAAAAAATTGTACGTAATGACCTTTGTTGCTGACCTGTGTCCGGCAGTAAATTTTTTTTTAATCGATAGCACTAGCAGTTGCAATGACCCAGTTTTCTATAACTAGTATCGCTACTACGCTAAATTTAGTTTTTGCCCAAAGTTTTGTCAACCAAGTAGACAAACACTTTCAAGCGCACTGACTGACTTGAGCCGTCTGAAGTATGTGCAAAAACGGATGCGCCGGTTCATTCGCGTGTTCGAGACACGCATAGATTAGTTTTCTATCATTTTCGGAAGTCACATAGCATTTTCATTTTAATTGTTTTTCTGGTGTTATTATCAACATTACTTGAGGTCTTAGCTCAAAGTGTTAGCAGTTGGAATAAAAGTGATATTCTGTGATATTATAAGTGATATTTTGATCTTTAATCTCATTAAACTACTCGACACTGGCAAAATTGATCCGAAATGGACAGATTCCATTCATTAAGAAGAAGAAGAACAAGAGACACGCATACTAGCTAACATCCCGTCCTGCCCTCGTTTTGCTCCTGTTTCCCCTACTACTGCGGTAGGGGAAACTCGAAAAACTTCCAGATGAATGCTCTCTCAAAGAGCTCTAACCACGCTATGTTTATTATTTGCAATAGACGCTATTGATTCAATAACTTTCGAACTGGGACTTTCAAAGGACCAAAACTCTTGAAAACTCTTTGATGAACTTGGTTTGATTGCATTGGCATTCAGCACAACTTTAATTAGGTTTGTATTTGAAGTAGAGTTGGGGGGAAACTTGGAATGTGGCTTGGTTTCTTTACAGATTGCTAGTTTATTAAAACCTCATATATTATAACTGACTAGGTGCGCCCCGCGGTGTTACCCGCGATTAAAAAGTATGTACTTTTCCTCTATAACTACGTTTGTTAAGTTCATTGCAACTGAATGGAAAAAACCCTTTAAAAACACGGCTCCTGTATGATATCCCATAGAAACCGTGAAATTTTTCGGGATAAAAATAAGCTTGTCATTTTCTGGCCATACTTGGTAGTTTTGGGGTCAGAAAATGACAAGCCATTAGATACCGCTACCACACTACAGATGGCACTACCTATGCAAAAAAATACTTCGATCCTTAGCAAAATGATTTGAAAAAGGAAGGAAAATGAAAAAGGTTCAAAATTTGTTATGGCATTGAAAAAAAGGTTGAAGGAAAACGGGGAAGAGGAAGGCCAAGAAAAAAAAATAGAGACACAAAAAAGAAAAAAGTCGCTGACATGTCGATAAGGAAGTCAAGGAGGCCGCATTCGAAAGACTTAATTGGAGAAAACTGCATCAAAACCCCGACAAGAGCTTAGCTCGTGGTTTTGATTTTAGAGGAGAAGAAGATTGGCTGGGACTCAATGTATGAACATTTTGGTGACTCATTTATATGGACGTGACATTTGTGGGACCTCTTCTATACAATTCTAAAAGCTATATCAGCTACCTATTATATAGCGGCTTGGAGGATACAAGAAATAATTTAAGCTCAAAGTACCCCACTGTCACCAGTCTGTCCCAATTATGATAACTCAAGCCGAAACAAAGTACCTACGCATTTCGTTCAGTGATTACCATAATTTACTTAGAAACTGTAGACGCAAATAAAACAAAAATGTCACAGAAGGTAATAAAATGGAAGGCAAATTATGCCATAAATATCCGTTCCATTTTTTGTGGAGTTTTCGCAATAAATGTGAATAATTTATGGTGGTTGGTAACTTCAATTTTATAAGAAGTGAAATAAACTTCCAACTGCTTTCAAAGTAAAGTTTTTCTGTCATAATTTTCTTGTAGTAGTAATGTGTGTAGCCTATGGTCCCACTGTCGAGCAAAGTTAAATTTATTTATAATATTTGAAAATAAAAAACACATATGCCATGATCGAGGCAAAATAATGCGTCTATGAAACGAGCAAAACAAATCGTCATACATTTTAAACAATGCCACTTTAAAGTAAGTAGAATCGACGAGGAAAGAGCCCTCATAAAAGTTTTTGAAAACAGAAGAGGAAAGATGATTGCCCATCAATTACGACCTGACAGCTTTATCAGAAATATCATCGAAGGAAAGGTAGAAGGAAAAAGAGGAAGGGGAAGCCCAAGGATGAGCTACACGAACCAAATAAAAGCGAAGATTACCGTCATGTCGTATAAGTAGGTCAAGGAGGTTGCCCTCAAAAGAAACACCTGGAGAAAAATGCATACATTACGCCGAAAAGAGCGTTGCTCTTATGTAAGAAAAAGAAAAAGCTGCTTTAAAAAAAACTGGCGCTTCGTCGGATTGTAGATTGTTAAGGACAATCTAAACAAATAGCATTAATATTGTTGTGATAACGAAAATAGTAATTAATTAAGTTAATAAGCTTGCAACACTGTGGTGCTAATTTTAGTTTCTGTCATGGCAATACTTTTCCTTCTTTTCTGATTTGCCAAATGAATCGGCTGCGTCTACGATTGTATTTTCTATAATTTAATAAACTCCTTACGTTAACAAGTTTCCACGCATTTTATTCCATACATAGATGATGATGATGAGTATAGTACCGTCCTCCTCACATTCTAGTCACATTTTTGGCATGTAATGAATCGTGAATTAAATTGGCAAAAGTTAGTAAGCATTCGAGCGACGCATTTCTGAATAACGAGTTTGGAATTAGGTAGCAGGTCTTTGATTAGTTCAGTAATAGAGTTTTTGTTGAGAGCGGTAAGTTGTTTTCAAACACTGCGATGATAATCAGTTGTACTGAAATCCTTTTTTTAGGGGGGAAAATGCTTTACGCATTCCTCCTACTTGGGGAAGAGTAGGAAGGGATGTCAGACTCTCTGTCATCTGACAGCATACTGACTAAAAACCCGCCGATGTTTCTTAACTCACCTCAGTGCCAGTGCATCATCGAACCACTCCTCACCTGACGAATGGTCCGATGCTGCATCGGAACTTGACAGAGTCACGGGTCCCGATTGGATTCTACCGCGGTATTTGGGCGGTATTTATACCTGGGATTTGTTTTCGTTGCAGGACTTCCCGCGCAGCTTATTCTTCAGCCTCTCCAGACTGGAGCTGGGCCCCTTTTCAAAGAATTGTAAGACAAATACTAAAGATAATTCTACAGAGTAGTTCTTATACAATCTTGGCAAGGTAGCAAAAGAGAACCCAATAATACAGCAAACTTATCAATTTTGAAATGATCGAAAACCAATCATTGAAACGTAAGCTTTTCACAACTAAGCCTTTCACAAAATAAATAAAAGCAGCACCATCCGAAACTCTGTCACGTATTTCATTATTTCTACAACTTTTCCAATTACAGTACTCGTTGATATTAAATAGTTTGAACCTTATTCTCAGATAGAAACCTCTGGAGATATAAACTGGAGATATTTATTTTGTACATTTTGTAAAAATACATGTATTACCTGTATTTTCTTTGTAAATAAAAAAACTCATAAACAAAAACGTTACGGAAACTCGGTGTAATAAAATCTCGCCAGGGTTTTACTTTGGTATTTTCCGGAAATAAAACCTACCTGGTAAGTTATGATGTTTGTTTTAGGCAGATCTACAAAACACTGAAAATAAAATGTACATTTCTAAACCCCTATTACTAAAGTATTAATTGCACCTGGCTATATTATGCTAACCTGTTTTGGAAATAGGACATCACTACTGAAACCAGGCAACGAGAAACATCACTAGCCGGGGGATAGAAAGATGGCGTCATAATGCGTAGATTATTGTTTTTAGTGTGATAAAGATATACTTTAGTTTAATTACGCGCGAGTGACGCCTCTGGTGTTGCAAGTGTCCATAGGCTACGGTAACCGCTTTCCATCCATTTGGGGCCGTATATTTGTTTGCTTCTTCTTCTTCTTATCGTGTCACTGATTCTTTCGAACCAAGTGTGGTGAAAGGATTTTAAGTGCTTTTAAGTAATTTGTTTGCTAACTTAGTTTTATAAAAAAATAAAAAACCCGTTTATGTTTTTCCAAGCCTCGTGGAGTCTTCAGAATTTGTTGTTATACCTAAACAACCTCAAGGGTACAATTTTGGTAGTTTAATTGTAGGTACTGTTTTGCTGAAGTATCATCATAAAAACAGCGGATACTAATAAGGTTTACGACGTGTTTTATAGTGCTAGTGCTGAGGAGTTGTAGACGTGGATCGACTAAGAAGTTCTTAAGTAGCAGACTAAAGTTCACCTTTTCGTTATAAGGTAACTTGTCTTCTTCTCTTTTTCATACAAGCGTGGTCCGTCGCAACCACTTGTAGTGCCTAAAAATAAAGAAAGAAATAACGAGCGACAGAAAGAAATACGTTTCTTTGTACAGAATGATACAACTACCATAAAAGGCTGAAAAGACAATACAAAATAGAACTAGACATATGGTTCCAAAAAGAAGGGGGAAATGATCACTAGAGAAATTCTCCATGAATAGAATATAATTTCTTTATTTGCTGAACATAGAGTTGCACAGTTTACATAGAGTTGCAATTTTCTACAAATGTACCATATTTCGCTATGCATATATATTATTATGCTATTATAGCATGTAAAATGTCTCTCTAAAAAAAAAAAAAAAAAAAGGTGTGTAAAATGTTGTCTCTCTTCTCTTGTCATAAAGCACTACCACCCACTCCACATAACACAATGTTTAACTGGTAGAAAATGCTAATTAGCATTAAGTTCGCCTATGTACTTCATTTTGTGCAATAAAGAATTTTCTAATCTAATCTAATCTAAAATGTCCAGCGCGTACATCAAATTTGCTTACAGTAAGAAGACTGATAGCAGATTAAAACACAACAAAACAAAATTGTACAGAATGTATACCTACCTATGTCACTGACCTAAGTCCGGCAGTAAATTTTTTTGTTCTCTGTGTATTTTAAATGCTGCCTAGCCTGAATTTGAATTGTGGCTTTTGATTATATTGTTTCAGATCCTGATTGGTTGTGGTTTGCCCTAACAACCACATTGCATTGTGTACGCTGTGCGTGGCATAGTTTGTAACTGAATTTCAGCTAGTTATGTACGGGAATCTACAAAGCTCATGTTTAGAATACTGTAGTAGGTATTATGGTAACAGTCAAGCTTTGAATTTTCAAAGAAGGACTTACCATGAGAAATGCACACCAATCAGTGTTTTTCTTCACATTGATGAAAAAAACACTGCTTGGTTTGGGAAGCCAGTGGCCTACCACAAGCTCTGTTTGGCTCTGTCTCTGGCTCTAGTTTTGATTCTGTGTGAGTGTTGACTTAATAAATTCTACATCGAAACGTCACACACACATTATAATACATTGGTGAGCATTCACACAGACTCTAAACCAGAGCCAGAGACAGAGCCAGACAGGCCAGACAGGCCTACTGAATGTGTCAGCTGGTCTTCTTCTTTGCTCATTCATCAATTTATAAAAATTTGCATTACTTACCGCGTAAAACGTATGAGGACTACGGCTGTCTTATAACGACACCCGCTTTACAGCAAACCAAGTCTACAGCCAATCGCACAACTCAATATAATCCTATAAAAGCGAGATAAAACATCAACTTTGATATAGAGGTGGTAAGCTTCGAGCTGACTTCAAAAAGTCTATGCCTTTGTGAACATATTGGTGCGTGCTCGGCCGGGACGGGTTAGTGCAGACGAGACGGTGTCAGCATACTAATGGTAGTAGAGACATAGCTAGTATGGAAAACCTTACGTCATAGCAATTAGGCATTAGCTCATTCCTGACCCGAACCTTTACTCTGTATCAAGTATTAGCCCCGTAGTTTTGACTGACCTCCCAGCTCAATTGGTAGTAGCTCTGCCGTATGCCGTAGGGTGTGGGTTCGATCCCTACCGAGAACAAATATTTTAGCGGTGAGCACAGATGTTTGTTCTCTGTCTGGGTATTATATTGTATTCTAAGTATGTTAATTACAAAAAAAATGTATTCAAGTATTATATCAACTATCTGGTTCCCATAGTACAAGCTCTGCTTAGTTTGGGGTTGGGTAGTGTTGTGTGAATTGTCATTATTTATAAAAAAAATATATTCATGTCAACACAATGAGAAAATTGTATTATCTAATATATTTTTGTAATGTGAAATAAACATACCTAAATACATAATTTTAATGAGCAGTGAATTATAGCTATTGCCTTATAGCTATTATAGACCTAAGCTATGTAAATATTGTATGTGCATTCTGGCAATAAATATATCTAAATCTAAATTTAATCTAAAATTACGAGCACGTGACCTACCTGAATGACGTAGGTTTATGCCCATGTTACTTCTAGCCAGCCATCGCAATCGTTCAGACAGAAGATAATCCTGTTTCAGAATGGTCGATGTCGGTCAACTCCTGAGGGAAAACCTATTTCAAAAAGATTGAGCCGGAGTTTTATTCAGTTTCCCACCCATTTCAAATTGGACAAATCATGTAACCAAGCTCAGGTATTTATTAGGTTGGTTTCTCTGTCACATCGGTAATAATTATCAAAGTTTGACGTCTCAATAGGTGAAGTGGAACTTCACTGCTATCACTATTATTTTTGATTTGTACTGAAAATGAATCTTTGACTTTGACTTTGATTTATTTGCTCTACTGATCTGAAATTTTTGTCAAAGCCTTGTGTACATATAGGCGATCTGTGATGGCAATGGCGATAAATTTCAGGTGAGAGTCCCGACATTCACACACTTTTGCGAATTTTGACGGCGATACTCTGATCGCCTTCGCTAGCGATCTAGATGTTGGCAAAGCTTTAAGAGTTAAGAGGGCTTATTCTGAATTTTCAACATCATTCACCCTTAGCCAAACGCAAAACGACTTGTCGTTAGCGTAGTCCTTAGCCCCAATTTTGTATGGAGAAACGATGAGCGCCCTTATCGGGATTGCGGTAACTATTTTTTTTACGTAGCTTTCGTAAGCACCCGTGTAATATGTAGTTTCAATATGTGTTATGACCGCGAAAGTTTATAAAGCACAAAAAATATTAGTTCTCAAAATGATGTTAACATTCAGAATAAGCCTACAGTCTGTGTGATTTCACTGTAGTTCTCATCATCATCATCATCAGCCTGAAGAAGTCCACTGCTGGACATAGGCCGCCCCTACACATTTCCAGGAAGAACGATTCTGGCTTCCCGCGATCTTTACAATGTCGTCGGTCCATCTGGTGGGTGGGCGCCCTACTTTTCGTCTTCCGGTTCGTGGTCGCTATTCGAGAACCTTTATTCCCCAACCCCAACGGTTGTCGGTTCTTCGAGCTATATGACCTGCCCATTGCCACTTCAACTTACTAATTCTAAGAGCTGTAATAAGAGTGTAGTAAGAGCCTATAATAATAATTACTAGAACTGTAGTTCTAGTAATTATTATTATAGGAATACATAGCAGCTGCGAAAGTACCTCTATTACCCTTCTAAGGTACTTATTCTTGTCATTTGGCCAGAAATGCCAAAGAGGTAAAACTAACCAATAAAAGTTCATGTTCGTTTCCCATTTAGCGTAACGGTACCCTTTATTTGTAGCGTTGTTTTACGTAGCTTCATTGTAACAACCCGTAAAATACGTCGGGGTAACTCATGAAGTTTAAATTCTAAAGTTTCAGAGATTTTCGCCTTTATTATGCAGACATTGTATAAATTTAACACTGTACCATAAAAGTACAACACTAGCAGTAAGTAACCGAGCTTCGCTCGGTATTTTTTTGATAACATACTTATGAATGATGAAATCATATATTTCGATCTTACTAACATACTACATAATAATAAAAAATAAGAACTGGTTATTTAAAAAAAATCACGAGTGCAATGAGATAGAAACTTTCGGAACTTGTGTTTACGTAGTCCATTAGTACCAAAACTCGACAATAGATGGCGTTCTCTGTGAAACATAACCCTCGAGTTCTCAGGTTCTCACAGAGCTTAGTTTTTGCTTCTGAGCAACAGATGGCGCTAGGAGTAATGATATTATGAAAAAGTTGTTTGTTCATAACTCCGAACGCCGATATTTTCTAAAAATAAATCCTAGCTAGATCGATTTATCGTCCCCAAAAACCCCTGTATACTAAATTTCATGAAAATCGTTGGTGCCATTTCCGAGATCCTAAATATATATATATATACAAGATTTTCTCGTTTAAAGGTATAAGATTTGGAGTACCTTGCACACATGTAAGCGTTCTCCGCTGAACGTTGAGCACTCATAAATCAAACAAACACCAAAGCATCCTAGAGAAATCATCTTCTATACATTTTAATAATTAATCTCTGATGAGGGCACAAATCGGAAGACAAAACGCATGGCGCTCAACCGTCCCAAAGGGCCGACGACATTGTTAAGATTGCGGGAAGTCGGTGAATGGAAAGATCTTAGAATCGTTCTTCCTAAAAAATGTATACCTAGAGGAAGCATAATATGTCCAGGAGCTTAATTCTCGGGCCAACCGAGATTTTCAATGTCCCTTAAATACACATTGGCATTGCACAACCCCGCAACCTTACGTTTTCCATGTATCGTAGCTGTCGAGACTTCTACGATGAGGTCGTCGATGAATTAATTACTCAAGGAAATCATCCATTCTCTCACTAAAATAAAATTGCAAAATGATCTCGGTTGGCCCGAGAATTAGGCTCCTGCAGTGGACTTCCCCAGACTGATAATGATTGTGATGAGGGCACCACTGAACCAAGACTGCACCCTTAAGTAATAAAACAATATAAATCATATTAGAAGTATTCTCGGGTTCAAGAGAACAGAGCCGACCACCGTTCCCGATCCAATTAAGGCTAAACGATCTCAGAATACCACGAGATATAATCTCGGAGCTATAAAAGTGCATTGGCTGCGAGTCTTTGCACACGACAAATACAGTTACTTTTATGTTGCGGACAGCCCAAAGAATGAAATTCCTTGCCGCCGGCGTCTGTCTTTCCAAGCACCTACAACTTGGACGTTTTCAAGACAAGAGTGAATCTTTTAGGTAAGCGTGCTACACCGTCGACCGCATCATCACTTAACAGCAGGTGAGATAGTGGTCAAACGCAAACCTACAAATTGTAAAAAAAACAACGTAAAATAAGACGATCTGGGAATATAACGGAGATTTTATTATTTAGGTAGGTATATTTAAACAGTACGTTTTGGCGCGTGCGTTGTTGTCGCAAACGTGTATTGAAAGAAATAATTACCCGACAGTAATTAGCGGATGCAATTAGCTACTGTGAAAAGTGGTTCAGCTGTTAAACCGTAAATGGCGTTTATTAAACAGTTTTATCATCAACATTAGCTGAACTAAATCGATTGGACATAGGCTTCCCATAGGCTTCTCAAGGTAAAAACACTGATGGTAACTACAGCATAAGCCCCCAAATATGGGCTAGCTGTGAACTAATTCTGTCTGATTATGATAATGATGATGACAGTGTTCTTTGACGATTTTCTTCCTCGTGGGTTCCATTCCATCACGCAATCTTATTTTGATGGTAGATTAGATTTTTGTTTTGTTGAATTGGATAAGTTTTGACTGTTTATGGTATTGTGAGTTTTGTGCAGCATTACTTTCATTGCTGTCAGCAAAGCATCGTGTGCAAGCACTAATAATGGAATTGCGTTGGAACGTCGTCCTATTGTCTTGGAGATTTTCTATTAGAGTTGATTAAACGATCTAAGATTGAAATTAATGTAAATGAAATGAAATTGTATATTTATAGATTAAACATACAGGGGTAATAGGCAAGAGAACAGGGAGTTTGATCAGAAAAATGGTATTAAAAAAAGACGGGTTGCACTCCGGGAGTGCCGGCAGAAGTGAAAACTTGATTATTAACGTTGAGCATGTTTGATATTTTGGAATGGTTAGGGGGGGCTTGTTTGTTATTTGGCACGCTGTAACATACACGAACATTCGCGCAAGCGCCGCGCTGCCTAAACGAAACAGTAGGCCCAGGCATACATTTTCGCCGCGCCGTAGAGAAGGGATAGCTGTCTACTCTCCATCCGTCTTACGCTTTTTCGATCAGGTCACGTGTCCTGACGCGCTGACGCGAGTTTAAGATTTTATACCCATTACAGAAAAAGTGCTCAACGCCGCTAAAGAAGTTTTCACTTCAAAAATACTACTAATACCTTTTTACTTTTGTAACAGTCTGCACTATGTTCCTCCATCGGGTTCTGTCCTCCGCGGCATGGATGGCTTCGCTCACGGTGTCTGTCACGTGGTCGCTCCAAAGCATCGGGCTCCGTCCTCGCAGCCTCTTACCCATCAACATTCTAACATTATACAATTCATAAAATATGTGTTTAAACAAGTTTATACCTACCATCGCTGAGATAAATGGTCTGTCTTATGACAGACAGTTTGGACAGCAACGTGATCTTATAAAGACTTCCGTGTGTTGCTGTCACTGGGGCCTGGGCAAAATAAATAGTTTCGGTTACGACGATTGTGACAGAATAATGGCCCGAACACACCTAGTTCGCTGGCGGTAGCGATCAGTGAAACGCTGTCAAATATCGCTGTCAGATTTGAGATTTGACAGCGAATATTTGACAGCGTTTCACTGATCGCTACCGCCAGCGAACTAGGTGTGCGCAGGCCTTTAAGCAATGCTACCTACTTATTTTCTTCTCTTGGGGTTGAGAATCAGGGTCCGCGGAGAACCGAGGCCTTGCAGGTATTTTGCCGGTCTAGCTAGACTGATTGATAATTCTTTATGGATACTTAATTTCTAATCTGACAAATAGTCACAGGAATAATAGACAGCTTTTCGCTAACAGCAACCTCTACCAGGCAGCCTTGTTAGTTCTGTCTTCAGAGCTAAAACCTTACACAAACTGGCTACTGCATTGATAAACGTATCATATCCGGACATGAGCGTTTTGTCCGTAATTTAGTGTCCGAGTTCGAGCCAAATGGAGGACAGATGCCGACGCTTTATTAGTTTCTTCTGTTGACTTCGCATATTAAATACTGCAAAGAGGGAACCTTTTTTATTAAAAATTTTCCCATTATCAAGTTATTTTGGGGGTCTACTCTGCAAACCAATAAACCTAACTAGCGTACTGTTACGAGCGGGGGCTATCTAATAAATGTATTCTTATTCATATATACGTAGAAAGAGGCTTACATTTAAAAATAAACATTATGATTAATATAAGATGAGACTTCTGAAACTTTTTCAATATTCTGTTAAAATATAAGGGACATTTTACATAAAAACTAACGACAAAAAATTTGACCCTTCCTGTACAATCCTTTCCTAAAGGCAGCAAAAAGGCTATACAAATATTATCAGTACGACTACAAAAGACAACCTTGCCGTAGGGCTTCTTTTTCATGAAGAACTTTTTACAAGTTTTGGTTCGTTAAAAATTATGATATTGGGTTATATTAGATAGATATGTTTTAGTAGGTACGTACCTAAGAAGAGCGCTGGTGGAATTGGCCAAAGAAGTGGAAGCGGCCCCGCCTTCCGATCGGCCGTGGGTTCAAATCCAGTCGTGTACCAATGAGCAAAAAAATATGTACACTATGCCAGTGCTCTCAAACGATGAAGAAAAACATCGTGAGGAAACCGGCGTTTGGATACTATAGGGTGGTTTTTTGAGAAGGGCGGTGATGGCCAGGTCCAAAACCACGAGAGTTAGGGAAAAGTCGTGAAAGGAGTCATGCCTTCGATTTATAAGAAAACAATAAATCAATGTGGTTATTTTAACGGTTATTTGGTCAATCAGCATAAATTAGTCCACTGTTGCGCATTACCCTCCCTACCCAATATTTAAGGAGGATTTGCAGTAGCCACTCTCTCGTCACGCGTAGGTATTGGCCCAAAAAATATATCTAATGTAGCCACAGTGATCTCAGGAGATACTGCTTAGTTTTAATTTATTAACCTCTAACGCCACAATATTATTGTCTATTTCCTACCGTTTCTACCTAATTGATCTCGAACTCATTCATTATTTATGAACATGAGCTCAACTCCAGTAATCTAGAAAGCAATTTTCTTTGTGTAGATGAATTATTGGTTTTTCGTGTGATACTTTCCAGCCGCGCCACAAGCTCTAATTTCAATGCAAGTTATACCAATGGAAGGTACTACAATTGTTCGTTTTTGTACGTTGATTAAAAAAAATTGTACTACGAAGGTTCAAGAGAAATTTGACGAAGTTGGTGGCGCGGCCAGAAAGTGCTACTCTCCAGCCGCGCCACGCTGTACGCAGTGTTAGACTGATTATTACTAATCTAACTGATTGCTAAGAATTTGTACGATAACTGTTCGTTCTAATAACGATAAGATATAACTGCGAAAACGGTTTTTTCCAACTAAAATATTAAAAAGAAAATTTTGTACTGCGACGTAAAAACGCCTGATTAAACACTCAAGACATTTGCTATCAAATTAATTTCAGGTGTTTGTATTATTATGCGTAGACACTTCACAGCTCCAGATGCATGAGATCTGATGTACGTTTTCTTGATTTTCCAAGATAGCCAAAAAAATTACACATTCATCTAGTATAACTCAGAAGTGCAATCAAAGTCGTGAGGCTGCCTCTATTTTTTTCTTTCTTGAAGACTATCTACAAAACTAAAAATTCAATAATTATATAAGGTGTAATAAAATCACAACAGATTTGTATGTATTTCGCATGTTTGATTTTTGTGTAATACATGTATACACGGTGTCCCATAAGTCAACGTCCAGCCGAAAACGGGCGATGGGCCAAGTCATGGCAGCTAACAGAAAAATATATGTCATATAACTTTCGAGTTATGAGTATTTTAAAAAAACAGGAAAAAGTGACACCCTGTCATGATCTTTTAAGTCCTGTGACTACAAATGTTAACTATTCTTTAAAAAAAATTCTGCAATGAAAGCATGAATCTGATAAATCTGTAAATTACAATTCAAAAATAAGCCATAACTGCCTCAATTTTCAATGAAATCGTGGAGTTTTGGCCAACATTTAATTTCAGATAATTACATCCCAACTTTAACCGTCTGTACCGCAAAAAAATTGTACTACACTATCATATAGTGGCAGATAGTCTATCATTTATACAGCGGTAATGAGCACGGAGGCATTCCATGCTTAGTCAGGAGAAAAAACGGAAATCAGAAAATTGCGTTCCTACGGTTCGTGACCTGCAAAGTAATGCTTTTATACAATGATTTGCCATGGCAATGGTTACCACTTAACATCAGGTGTCATAATAATTATGACCCACCTGATGTTAAGTGGTAACCATTGTACAAAAAAATTTAGTTCATTTTATCGACTAAAACACATGATAAGTAGAACAATATGTTCATCACTCATGGCCACTCATGGCCATGTGTAATACCTTTTCAAAATCCCTATTAAATCCGCCAAATCTTGTAATACAGGGTCACTTTTCAGAAGAGTATTTTTAAAAAAGTTATAATTTGAGAAAAAAGAAAATCGTAAAACCTATTTATTATCTTCAACACACCCAATAAACAACCATAAATAGCATGTCTAACGCAAGTACTCATCAGTACCAATCAACTGATAATAATAAAAATACAGGATGTAGTTTTTTTTAATGTTAATAAGAATTAGTTAAAAAAAGTCAATTTTCTTACAAAACACAAAATAACTATGAACTCCTTTGGGAGGCCTGCCAATGTTGAATATTTTACCTCCTGAAGTTTTTGGAAGTAATTTTATTACACCCTTTTTTTCACCAATATTATTAATTTAATATATTATTTTCAATATTTATTTGATGTTTTGGTTAGATAAGCTATTCTCCTCGCAGTCCGTAACCTACTTTGTGTAAACTTTTGAACGCGGCGCATAATATCAAAAACACCTGAAATTAATTTGATAGCAAATGTCTTGAGTGTATAATCAGGCGTTTTTACGTCACAGTACAAAATTTTCTTATTAATATTTTAGTCTGAAAAAACCGTTTTCGTAGTTATATCTTATCGTTATTAGAACGAACAGTTATCGTACAAATTCTTAGCAATCAGTTAGATTAGTAAGATTCAGTCTAACACTGCGTACAGCGTGGCGCGGCTGGGGAGTAGCACTTTCTGGCCGCGCCACCAACTTCGTCAAATTTCTCTTGAACCTTCGTAGTACAATTTTTTTTAATCAACGTACAAAAACGAACAATTGTAGTACCTTCCATTGGTATAACTTGCATTGAAATTAGAGCTTGTGGCGCGGCTGGAAAGTATCACACGGTTTTTCACGGAAAATATGCAACTACACTGCTGGTGAAAGATCAAAATGTTTATTTTTTTGAAAAGGGAATTATGTGATCTTTCCCACCAATAGGAAAAGATTCGGAATCTTTTCGAAATTCAAATTGAATCGATGCAGGCACACGCAAACGTGCAAGATGTGTTCCAAATTCAAAAATAACTAAAATAATAGAAGTACGGTATTCGTTTTCTGTCATTTTGGGAAGTCATATAGATTTTTCATTTTAATTGTTTTCACACACGATCTTTCCCTAAAACCCACATCAATAAAATAACGAGTCTAAAATGTTAGTTCATCAGTACCTCTCACTCACGCACATTGGATATCAATAGCGACCTTGCACTTGTCGTATCTAGTAGATAATAGGGGCTAAAATTGATTCAAAACAATAAGATTTATTTTATTTTATTGTGTTTACAGAAATTAGTAGGTAATAATCTTTATAAGTTTTGAAATGATTGATAAGAAATTGGTTTTTATAAATAGTTTAATTTGATATTTAAATGCTTTTAGAAATCTGTATTAAAATAATAATGATTATTGAAGTAAGAAAGAAGGATAGTCTTTAATGTTTAAAATAAAAAGCTAGTTTACTTTATTTAATTTAAGAACATTGTAGTTGCTTTAAAACCATTTGATAAATAATATTATATTTTATTATTATTTGCTCGAAATTAATAACAATATATTATATCAATAAATTGTTATTGGTAGTCAGAAGCTACGCAGAACGGATGACGATATTGCCGATAGGGGGCGCTGTCTATCAACTGTCATGTGGGTCGCCTGACTGAGGTTAGGCGGGACGGTGGATTATTCTGGGCTTGGGACTCGAAGGAGAAGGTTATCGTTTCGTTCTGTGTACTGTCGATGTGATTCGGCTCTGAGTACACCCCTTGATTGTTAAGATAAGTACCTAGTTCGCTATATCTCTTTGTAGTTGATATATTTTAATTGTAAGGTAGTTTTGTGTTGAATAACGTGACTAAAGCTATAATTTAGTTAAATAAAGTGTAAATTGTAAAGATATTGGTGTAATTAAATCATTTACTTACTATTCTATATTTTCTTTTTAAAATAAAGTTACCCTGATCTAATACACTCGTACTCGTGAAATGTTTATAAACGACACAATATAGGGTTCCTTTTTATTGGGTTACCACAAATATGAAATAAAAAGTTTCATTCGGACTCCCAAACAATCAATGCCATGACGTATTGAGCGTTCTTTTTTCAAATGTGGTCGCGAGTTATACCTTGATGTTGTCAAGCCATAGCTTGTCTGATGATGTTTAATTTATATGCATCGATATTCAAATGCTCGTGCTTTGCATAAAAAAGATCACCGAAGGAGATAGTTACATGAAAATATCTGGAAAATATACATTGCGTATTTTAAGATTTTACCTATCTATACATCAATGTTTAGCTATTTATTAAACTGGCACACAAATTTGAGGACTAAATATTGCTGGACAAAGCAAGAGATATTCTGAGAACTCAAGAACACGCTAAATTTAGACTGGATTTTTATAGTCTGTTTTTTTTGTAAGCTAATAAATTGAAACTTTAATATAGTAAACTAATTAGCACCATCACTTGCTAAGATAGAACAGTAGGCCTACCACAAGGTCTGTCTGGTTCTGTCTCAGGCTCTGGTTTTGACTCTGTGTGAGTGCTCACCAGTGTATGATACTGTGTGTGTGACGTTTCGACATAGAATTTATTCATTTTCATATAAATTTTTGTATTCATTAGTGTAAGATGTCGCAATGTCGTTACCGTTCTAATTAATTAAATAAATTACAATTACAATTAAATAAGTCGACACTCACACAGACTTAAAACCAGAGCCAAAGACAGAGCCAGACGGAGCTTATGGTAAGCCTACAGGCCACGTAAGTATAGAATAATCTCTGACAGAACTATTTTAAACGCACCTTTTATCCACCACAAACAACAATGAAAAAATACTCTGTTCCTAAAATTCACTCGTCCTAAAACCACAAACCGCTTTGCAAACGGAAAACGACAAAAGCAATGACCGTCCAATCTGCCAATCTACAAAAAAACACGTGCAGTTTGTCGACAGTTTGTGCCCATAGCAGGATTTCCTTGCGCTATCTAATAGCAATCAAGTAGTAATGTTCGTCACGAATAGGGAAATCCTTGCACCATTACACTAGGATTATCAGAGGCACAGGGACACCGAATTGAGCGGGAACCCGTAACCCTGTCAAGTGCAGATGCATTTATGAACGAACCGTCTCATGACGATTCGTTTTGATGACACGTCGGCACTGAGGTGAATTGACGAAATATTGATAGGATTTAGTCGGTCTCTCACTCTAATCCACTCTCTCCATTAGTCTCTCAGGCCGGGGGGCATACGTATTGCATTTTCCCATCGAAAAAAAAGGATTTTCAGAGTCATGGGAGTAGAAAACAAAAAAAAAGAAACGGCTCAAGATTCAAATCCCCAAGCACTCTCTTTTATAAATAAGACTCGGGTGATTCTCGACGCTCATGGGGACTTTTTAGGGTTCCGTAGCCAAATGGCAAAAACGGAACCCTTATAGATTCGTCATGTCTGTCTGTCTGTCTGTCTGTCTGTCTGTCTGTCTGTCTGTCTGTCTGTCTGTCCGGCCATGTCACAGCCATTTTTCTCCGAAACCATAAGAGCTAGACTGATGAAACTTGGTGAGTAGATGTATTCTGTGAACCGCATTAAGTTTTTTACACAAAAATAGAAAAAAAACTATAAATTTTGGGGGCCCCCATACTTGAAACTGAAACTCAAAAATTTTTTTTTCATCGAACCCATGTGTGTGGAGTATTTATGGATAGGTCTTTAAAAATGATGTTGAGGTTGTTAACATCGTTTTTTTCTAAACTGAATAGTTTGCGCGAGAGACACTTTCAAAGTGGAAAAAAGTTGGTCCCCCCCCTCTAACTTCTAAAATAAGAGCATGATAAAACTAAAAAAAATATATGTTGTACATTACAATGCAAACTTCCAACGATATTTGGTTTGAACGAGATTTAGTCGGTAGTTTTTTTTATACGTCATAAACCGTAAACCGCAATTTACCTTTCGACGAACTACAAAAACCTTTATATTATGTTATTTGATGCTACGGAACCCTTCATGGGCGAGTCCGACTCGCACTTGGCTGCTTTTTTATTATTTTATATTGAGAAGAAATGAGTAGCAAAATTTGTTTCAAAACTGTTTTATTTTATCTGATGCTTGATCCATCTAAATCATAATGCTCTATAAGTCATCTATGGTTTTACCTATAACAGTAGGCCTACCATGAGCTCTGTCTGGCTCTGTTTCTGGCTCTGGTTGTGTGTCTGATGATGTCTATGCATATTGCATAGACATAATTTTGTTTAGGTACATACACACACAATTAATTCACAATGTTTCAAACCTAGAAACGGTTGCAAGTAAGAAGGCTAAATACTACTGAGAAAGAAAAAACAACAGAAGACGACTGTTCTATGCCAGTCCACCGAGGTCTATTTAATTGTGATTGTGCTAACTTCACTGTCCACTGATAAGAACTGCAATGTTTGTCTATTCTAAATCGAATCGGTTTCCAATCACAACTTTGTTTGTGTGGAAATGAACTGGCTTTACCTCGATCCGTTCATTTGTTGCCTTTTATTATGTAGACTCTATACTGCAGACTAACATTTAACTTTACGTCTTTCACCGTAGACGGATATTGTAAATTGTGATCATAAAACATTTATTTACACAAAGAAACTTCATCATCATTATCAGCCTGAAGAAGTCCACTGCTGGACATAGGCCACCCATACACATTTCCAGGAAGAGCGATTCTGAGCTCTTTCCATCCATCGATCCCGCGATCTTAACAATGTCGTCGGTCCATCTGGTGGGTGGGCGCCCTACGCTTCGTCTTCCGGTTCGTGGTCGCCATTCGAGAACCTTTATTCCCCAACGGTTGTCGGTTGTTGTCGGTTCTTCGAAACTTACAATTAAACAAATATTTACAAAATACACAAGAAACAGTTGAGCTATCTGCAGTTACAAACGATCTAGAGATAGCTCAACTGATCCTAATCAGTACCAGACGGAAGTGTCCCCATGTCGCTGGCGGCATTGCCACGCTAATCTTAAATCATTTACTTATTAGCGAGTAAATTACTGATGGTCAAGTGGTAGCGGCTCCGCCTTTCAATATTAAGTTCGTGGATTCAAATCCATCGTCGTGTATCAGCATTGCCGTACATACGGCAGTGCCACCAGTGCCCAGGTACACACACATACTCAAAACCAGAGCTAAAGACAGAGCCAGATAGAGCTAGTAGCTAGACCTACCGGTCTACAGTTATATTCCCTGATATGATATGTGTTAAGGCCTGCGCACACCTATAGGCCGCTGGCGAACGCGATCAGTGAAACGCTGTCAAATTTGACAACCATATTTGACAGCGTTTCATTGATCGCGGTCGCCAGTGGCCTAGGTGCATGTGCGCAGGCCTTTAGTGAGAATTGTCACTTCACGGTGTGCTTATTTTTGTTTATTACATAAGCCCTCATCTTATTACATATGCACTATCCAACCTATCTCCTTATTACCCAAAGGTTAGCGGGTAGATAATGCTATACAGCAATAAGCTAGGTACAGTACATTTTATTTGTGCAATAAAGAATTTTCTATCTATCTACATTTCACATTTTATTAAATTTTTTGCCTTCTTCAATGGTGCTTCAAATCAGCATCATTCCGCCTAAGGGTAAGCGCACCCTTGCCATCGTAAAATATAATTACTGAATATTTAAATACCCCTACAAAAGATCCACAGATTTCTCTTTTTTGTAATATCAGATAATTTATTTAATGGCATCTGAATATTCATGTCACACGACATTATTGTTTTTACAATTGAATTTAATTTACGTTCCACAGCGTGGCACAAAAAATGTATGTACACTATGTCAGTGAGTAAACGGTGAAGGAAAACATCTTGAGGAAACCGGTATATTTATCGTAGAACCTACAAAAAAAAGTTTGAAAATATGTGTCAAGTGCACGAAAGGAGCCTCTTTGAGGCGCATTTAAAACCCTTTCACCACACTTGGTTCGATAGAATCAGAGACACGATAAGAAGAAAAAGCATGGCACATCAAGGTAGTAGGGCTCTGAGTCAGCAAGAGTCCACCCTAATGAACCCATGGCGTTACCTATTCTGGCGCCAAGCGCAACTTTTTTCCTAACTACATGTAGTTAGGAAAAATCCGGTAAAAGCTGGAGAGATCCGGTAACTACAGACAAGTTCCGATAACTACCGGCTAGAACCGGTAATTCGATTTTCTGCTGTGCTTTTCAAACCTAGACAGCGACTTGTTTGCAACAATACTAAGACATGGACCTACCAAGACGAATAAATCTGGCAAAACAATGATATATCAAAAATCAAAAGTGTACAAAGTAGTATCTCAAGGATCACTTCGAAACGTCTTCAAGCTAGGTGAGTCTAGGTGCCTGTTCCACGCGATCAAGGCTAGAAAAACTGGCAAGAAACTACGGGTTCGTTCCCCGATTTTGTATTATTATGATCCTTTTACAAATCAAAAATAATAATAATAGCAGTTAGGGTCCCATACAAAAACAATATTGAAAAAGAGGCGAATTTAAGATGACCCATTTTTTTATTGAGACTTTTGTTCAGTTACAGAGAGACAGTTATCTCACCTCAAAATACCTACAATGACATTGCAGTGCCCAACGGTATATATACTTGACCTAAGCTACGTGAAGAACTAAGCTATTTCTAGTCGTAGAATGTAAAAATGATTCTTCAGGGTAGGCAGGGTCTATGGGTGGCGGTGACCGCTTACCATCAGGTGGGCTATAAGTACGTTTGACTATAGTTTGCATAAAAAAACATGCATAGCATTAAATAAATGAATTGAATTGACATTATTATAAAGACAAAAGTAATGTTTTAAAAGCAGATGCTTTCCACGATGTGCCACTGAGACAGTCGGGAACTGTTCTTAAAATATTAATGCCGTTTTCGTTGGTACATTTTAATTAATCTGTTCAGAGAGAACGACACAGTTTGTATCTTAAAGTAGACTGAGAAAATGCTTTCAAATACAGCGAGGTACAATCGACAACAAATGTACTAAAATGTATGCTATTATTTGGTAAACAGATAACAGATAAATACAGACTCAAATAGATTAACTGTACCTATCCTTTTTATGTGTGTGTAGTGTTTTTCACCATTTATGATGATGATGAAAAACACCAAACACACATCACATTCAACCTATCCACCCACCACCTACTGCTGGACATAGGTCTCTCCCAAAACACGCCACTGAGCCCAGTCTTCGGCTGCGGCTTTGATGCTTCGGGTGGTGTTTTTATTACATAAAAAAAACATGTGACATTTTTTAAGTTTAGAAACGCTACTCAAATAACCATAGAGCGTTATTTAAAACAACCTCCGAACTACAAGTTATCTTTCTTTTTAGTTTAATGAGCTTACAAACATTTTACAAAGTACAGCGTCTAATTAAAACAAACACGAGCACGTTACCCGCTCATCGCATTTCTTCCCCGTCTGTACATCTTGTTAAGAAAAGCGGGGTAGAAATAAATGGGGAAAATGTGTTTTCTTTTGCACTTCGAAAGTAAACTCCACAAAGAAGGATTCGTAGCTCTGCTCTACATCATTATGAGCGCGGCGTAGCGCATCATTGTCTGCTACGATGCTACGACGTAGCACAGCTATATGCATGGTGGTAAATGTTTCAAAAGAATAATGCTATTGTTTGTGTGCTTTGATCTAATAGAAACTGAGAGCGAAAATAATGCAACAAGAATAGAGCAACTCGTATTTATGGTGGAATATATTTGTGCTTCATTCTGGACAATATGGGATGTGTGTAAGATTAGAATTAATAATGAAACTGCTGCATAAAATATAAGAAAATTTTATAAGATACCTATTTGTTTTTTTTTATATGTTGAATGGCTTTATATATAAATTTGAAATTAAAATTTTCCATTTACAATATTCAAGGCTAAACATAAATTAAGTAGAACAATAAATATATAGTACTAATCCGCTAATCTAATCTAAGTAAGCTAATTTAATGTAGACTTGTGTGTGCACCCCACGCCGCGAAGACTTCTTATAGCCTAGTTGTAAGACTAAGCTCAACTGGGCTATTAAGTATTTTTGCCACTTGTCTGTACGGGCTGCTTAAAACCAGCTTAGTCTTACAACTGGGCTATAAGAAGTCTTCGCGGCGTGGGGTGCACACACAAGTCTACATTAAATTAGCTTACTTAGATTAGATTAGCGGATTAGTACTATATATTTATTGTTCTACTTAATTTATGTTTAACAATGGAATTCCGCAAAGTCACGCCTGAATCTATTAATTAATATTCAAGGCACTTTCCCTCCATGTGGCATATCTGTGGGACGCCCTGTATGCTAGTTTTATAATAAAAATAATTTATTTATCAATGGAGAAGGTTTCGCTTCAACGTACATTCATTTTCAAAAAGTAATTAGCGTTCTAATTTATCTTTATCAAAGCGCATGTTTCTGCTGGCTCACGGTTGTAATTAGGGGAACCGTACGTTGCAGTTCTATTCAGCAAATAACACCTATGAACCAGCAGAGTCATAATTAGCTAGCTATATCTGGGAGTTTCAGTACGTGATCTAATCAGAAAATTAAATGAGGAAACTGTAGAAAAACTAAGAACAGCTACGTCGTAGAATTAGCAAGTTGAAGTGGCAAAAAACAGGCCTAACACAAGTTCTGTCTGGCTCTGTCTGCCACAGGTTTTGAGTCTATATGAGTATTGACTAAATAAATCCTACGTTAAACGTCACACACAGTATAATACACTGGTGAGCACTCACACAGACTCAAAACCAGAGCCAGTACATTCATTGTACAAACAAAATATTATTTCATAATTATACTAAAAGGTGACAAATCTCATTTCAATCTCGCCTTTGCCTCACTGCTCCAAGTGAGTTTGATTAAACGAAGGCTTTCACGGCAAATTGCGTGGAACCAGGAAGGGGGTTTGCAACGTAGACGCGCCGTACCTGAAGCATTGTGGGCGGATTGAAAGGTAACTGTAACAATTGCAGTGAAATGTTCGCCATTGTTTGATAAAATTAATGGAAAAACATGATTTATGCACATCTTAAATGTTGTTTAAAAATTGAGTCGATGTGAAAAACACTAAACTGCTAAGTATACAAAACCTGAAGTAGATTCGTTGATTTGATAGGATCAAATTTTTTCAAAACCCTGTTTTTTGCAAAGACAAGCAACTGCGCTGAAAAAAATGAGAAGCAAGGGGTTAGCGTGGTACGGGCATGTCATGCAAAGAAAAGAGAAGAATGTCATGTAACGAGAAGAGTGCTAGATAAGAATGTGGATGACTATAAAAGTAGAGATAGATAAAAAAAGATGGATGGATTGTGTGAAGGATGACATGGGTAAGAAAGGAATGACTGCTGAAATGACAGCTAATAGAAGAGAGTGGAGAACAAAAAGCTGTTGTGACGACCAAACATGAAGTGGGATTAGGACAAGATGATGAATTTTGTTGCGTTTCTTAAGAGCGGGTCGTGCGAAAATTTGAGATGCGTTTTTAAAAAATTCATACGATTTTCATTAGCGTTAAATAGAATGTCATGTTAAAAAGTATATTTTTTTAACACACTTATATTCGAATTAATCTCAAATGTATAGTCTACAATTAGTCCTTTTGCGATTTTTAAAATGTCACTTAGTTATTTAGTTATGAATTTTTTAAAAACGCATCTCAAATTTTCGCACGACCCGCTCTTAAGGTCTCGGTAAAATAGCAGGCAGATGAGCCTTGGTACTTGTAGGTGTCAGAGTGATAGACGCAATGCAATGCCTCTTATGCCACATTAGATGCCGTGCTCTGTAAGGCAGAGCTATTGTCATTAGCTTCCCTCCTATACTTTCTTAAGTTAAGCCTGTAACCGCATCTACTCCGCTTTTTTCTCATAAAAAAATAGCATTACAGTTTCCAAACTTCCAAAAATAAAATTAGTTGGTTTTATGATTAAAAGTAAAACAGTAAAACATTGTTTCTCGTTTTTCGAGGATACAAACATTGGCAAGGAGTATCTAGTTATGAGTTGAATGGTATTTTTCTTTTCAATTCAAGTTTTCCTCCGTCTATCTAAACCCAGCAATTTTTCAGAAAACTTTTTACCGCCTCTATGTTTGCCAAATGCAAAGATTTGAGTTCCTACAAAGCAGTGCCCGTCATACAACAAAGTTGACATACCGCTTCCCATCAGATGAACCGTATACTTGCTCATCTGATGGGAAGCGGTTACCGTAGCCTATGGCTGCCTGCAATACCAGAGGCACAACAAGCGTGTTGCCGATCTTTTAAGACTTTTAAAACGCCCTTTTTTACAGCCAACGGGATAGTTTAGACTCGCCGCTGCAACCATTGATATATAGATAGAAAATTCTTTATTGCACACAACAAATTATAAAAGTACAGGTACATAAAAATGCTTAAAACTATTTGCCTCATACAATGGTCGGTCTTATCGCTAAACGAGCGATCTCTACCAGACAACCTTTGGATGGAATGGACTCAAGATATTTACAAGGGGACTGTGTGCAAAGAAAGAATAAATAAGAAAGTGCCTAAAATTGTTGATACTGGTAGCATTGCTGTCAAATTGACACACGGGACGCGGTTTTATTTAATAATTTGTTACGTTTTACTATAGGCATATGGTCACATGACGGTCGTTATATAGCAGATGCCAGTTTACAAAAACTCAAGCTTGAGTACTCGACCGAGAAGTCATCTTTCAAACTGCTTTGGAGCACATAAATTTTACTATAAGTTGAAATTGTCTGATGATACTCGATTGCAGATAAACTCCACTCCACTCTTTGAAAAGTTTTATAATATTTTGAAAAACGACGGTGGCCTATGTACTCCAAAATTATTGATAAAACTTTTATGTACTGATTTTACTTCGTGAGTAAAATATGGACATAGTTAAGTAGGCCAGGCCTACCACAAGCTCTGTCTGTCTCTGGTTTTGAGTCTGTGTGAGTGCTTACCAGTGTTTTATACTGTGTGTATGATGTTTCGACGTAGGATTTATTAAGTCAACACTCACACAGACTCAAAACCAGAGCCAGAGACAGAGCCAGACAGAACTTGTGGTTGGCCTAAAGTACCTCTGACAACCCTTTCAAATTTGAATATCATAATATCAATTTGCGATAAAAAAATTACTATTTTTAGGTGGGTTTTTTTTCAATGATAACTTGTTACTAGCAGTAATTGTGATTAATTTGGTAATAAATATTTGCCATTCAGTGTATCAAACTGTAGGGAGCACTAGTTGCCTAGTGGTAGCAGCCCCTCATGGCTGTGGGTTCAAATCCAGTCGTGAACCAATGAGTTTTCTGTCCAAAAATGTATGTGCACTATGCTGATACTCTTAAACGGTGAAGGAAAACATCGTGAGGAAACCGGCATGCCTTAGAACCTAAACAGTTTGAAGTCAAATGTCAATTGCACGTTAGAAGCCTCTTTGAGCCATACTAAAAATCCTCTCACCACATTGGATTGAGAGAACAGGTGACACGACAAGAAGTGTATACAACCAATAATTCAGTTGACTAAAATTCGTTTCTGCAGACTTATCGCTAATTACTTCATGTCTCTGGCTGAAATTTATGTTCCTGTAATTGGACGTAAGATTTCTCGCAGAGTTTGTTAGGCACACTGCCAAAACTTATTTGGAAATCCATTAAGTACGAAGTTAATAAGATCTAACTTGAAGTTATATTTAACTACTTAAAGTTGTAGATAAGTTAGTAAATGAGCTACGTTCCTTACGTACTGTGTATGACGATGGTAATTCCAGCTTACAAAGTTGACGCAACTTTTTTCTGCCGTATAGAAAAGTAAACATACATTAAATGAGACGTTTCATGGAACTATGGAGCCTACGCCACGTCTATGTACATCAATCTTAAATACAGCTTAGCAACTTTGCGTGAGCAAAAGCGTGTTGGCTGCTCTGTGTTAGCAATGTAGAATTCGGTTTAAAAAATATTTTGAACACAAAGACACTGACACTTATTTGTGTAAGTCACTGCGGTAAAACTGTCATGGCGGCGCTATGATATTCACCACTACAAAAAATCAACCACTATTGAATATTTGTGTACAACATAATTGTTAATAAATTTGTGAATTTAGTATTTTAGTGGTAATCTTCATTATTTACCACATTTTTCATACAAATGTACATAGACCTAGCGCATTATCAAACAAAGAGATGTTTGATAATGCGCTAGGTCTATGTAATGTGTTAATGTTACCTCTTTTCGAGGATACGCCATTTGCAAACGTTTTCAAATATGCATCAGCCTTTAGATTTCAATACAACTGGACAATAATTCAAGCAGCAAATAAAATAAAACAAATGGCGTCACTTATTATTTGCCTCTCACTTGCACATTATTCTTAACAATGATATAGAGAGAGAGATTGCACTTTGTATTAGATTCCTTTGCTTATTGGCGGATCATACTATATTAGTTGTATATATGTCTTTACTGCACAAAAACTTAAAATTATATGTACCAAAGGAGGTTTAATGCTATAAGCATTTTCTGCTTTAGGGGTAGAGAATGGCGTTGACGTGCTAACATAAAAAGAAAAACTTAAGTATTTAAATAAACAACATGTACCTACTTATTACTTATGGTCCGATGAGATCTGCTACAGGACATTCTCATAAACCAGACGCTTAAACGCTGACTTATTGGGAGCCTTTTTGATGTCAATAGGGAGCGCATTCCAAAGACCTACACCTCAAAAGACTTGCCTCGGAAAGTTGTATTACCTAGTATTGTTAGTTGTATACATATTGTATCGTCTTCTAAATTCAAGTTTTTGAAGTAATCACTGTATAATGGCAGGACTGAACACTCGACCCAACATAACCACAGTTTACGAGCTAATTGGTCGCCCGAGTGACGTCATAAATTCCTAATTTACCAAGTTTTACCATAAAAGGGTTATTAGGCTTGGATATTTTCACTTATGGATGTAAAACATTACCCAACCAGCTGGTGAACCAAGCAAAGGTGAATGGAATTTCTTATAACAAAAATTATAACACAAAAAATTGTTACCTGTTTTATGTAACTTTGGTTTTCTAGGACTTGCGCATATCTAGATCGCCTCTGCAAATGCGATCATTATATCGCTGTCAAAATTCACGGCATTATGTGGATGTATGAAAAACCTTTAGATTGAAACTGATCGCCATCTCAGGTCGCCTAGATGTGCGCACAGCTTTACTTATGCTAGATAGAAACGCTACACAAAACACACCATTAAGATTATTAACTTTATGATCATTATGTCATTTATTTGTTCAGCAAAACTAATATGAGTATGAGTAAAACAATGTATTTTTATTTATATAAAATGTTGGGTTATCTGTTTTCATAGACATTCCTATTTCTTTTGTCATGTTTTCGTCACAATAGTTTAATTGAACCACAAGATAGTCCAGACGGTAAACCTCTCTGGGAACTAAGCACAGATTACTCAAGTGTAGAGGCACTTAAATAAAATAAGCTCAAAATGAGGAAGAAAATCAAGAACTACTTTGCTCGCCATTTTCCCGCTTTTGCCCGCTTCGCCCATCCCATATATTTTCCTGAAAAAATCTCTAGCATTATTTATAACCGTCTTAGATTGTATCAAGGTCGGTCATAGGGGTTTACTGTAAAAAAAAATATTATAGAAATAGAAATGTTTATTTTACGTCACAAAACATGGTACACACAAAAAATATACAACAAGCAATAGGTGACGAAAAAAAGGCTTCCACTCAGCATTTGCCATAATTACACTGAATTTACTTTGCGAATATTCTGTAGAAAAATAATTTGCCGCTAAAAATGTCCCCAAAATATTTATTTACAATAGACTAGCGATCTGCCCCGGTTACGCACTCGTGGTTAGATTCTAGGGCAGTGACTTCAATATTTTCACCTCTAAATGACGCCCGCACGACGAAGGATAATGTAGTTTACAGTTAATATCAGGTGGACGGACCCACTTGATATTAAGTGGTAACAATCACCTATAACAACTCATTACCTCGTAGGTGACGCACGTCAGGAACGTGCCCTATGATGCACTTCCCTGTGTCCGTCTTTTGATATACAGATGTTCAGCCTCACGTGCCAGTAATTTCACTGGCACTCACACCCTCCAAACCGAAACACAGCAATGCTGCTTGACGGCAGAAATAGGCATGGTGGTAGTACTTCCCCGGACGAGCCCTTCACAAAGAGCTCTACAATACTTCTCGTACATAGATAGAACTTGTATGACTTTATTTGTTCAAAAGGGCAAGATAGCTAAATTACTTGGTTTTGTGTCATCATTAGAAGCATCTCAAGGCTTTGTCCAGCTTTTGTTAGGTTGGTACACACTTTGTCTGTTTTTGTTCTTACGTTGGTGGTCAAATGTAGTTTCTTTGTTTCAAACGACCGAAATAAGTGATACTTTGGTAGTAAGTGCGTATGGACTTTCGGCTAACTTTATTCACTGGTGTTTTTAGGCCCGCGCATCTAGGCGATGGCAATGGCAATTAGTGAAACGCTGTCAAAATAGCTGTCATATTTGGCAGCGTTTAACTGATCGTCATCGCAGTTCACTTAGATGTACGCAAGACTAAACAGAGTATGGCCTAATTAAGGTTCAAAATGCTATTCAGAGGCTGGGCTGCATAGAGTTGTGAATATTTGATTCGAGCTTCGATCGATGCCGAAGAGATATTATTAAGTATGTCTCTGACGGACGGTTTTAGTATGCTTTTATATAAACGGAAAGTTTGTTTTTCTATTAATTGGAGTTTTCATACAAATGTGTAGAATACCATACAATTTCATTCATCTTCTATCGTTAGTTTATTAAAAAAGCAAAAAACTCGAATTTTCGTAGCGACTCGTAGCAGTCTGTAGCAGACGTAGAGCCTCTACGAAAAAGGTGATAAAGTTTCCCTTTGAGCGCTTTCATACTGAATACATTTTACATACAATTTAGCAAAAGAAATCCTCAGGCTGGTATTTTCGTCGCTAACTGAGCTAAAAAGCGCTTAACAAGCTTCATTAAGCTATATATCGTTAACTCGGCTCTTGCTAACGAGGCTTACTTTGTACGTACGATGTTTATTTTTTTACTATAGTTTAAGTAAATCTATATGGAAAACGAAAATAGCGTCAATACTTTTGTGACCAAGCATGGTAGACTTTAGGGGGCTAAGCTACGTAACAAAACAAAATGTATAAAAATTATAGATGAATGAGAGATGAAAGACATATGAATTACAGATTAATAATAGACGTATGATAGATGAATGACAGGTGAATGACAGATGAATGTGTCTAGATTCAAGACTCTGAATAACTTCCTTAGCTTAAGGCACTTTAGAGGACTATAAAATCTAGTAGAAAAATAAGTAAACTGAAGCACACACATTTTTTTTACATAGGTATGTCACACCTGATTGAAAGTGAGGATACAGTCTAAGATGGAGTATGCTTAGTACCTGTTCACTCTTGTCTTAAAAAAAAATTCCGGAAATACTGACGTCTTTTTACGGAAAGTAATGGATACATATTGCGTGGAACATTTCTAAGTATTTTTTGTGATTTATTGAATAAATACCTTTTAATTTTGATAAAAAAAGTTCAAAGTGCAGTGGTACCTAAGGGCTTAGCTTGAAATGTTGCCATCCTAACTTACTATTCAGATACTGGTTTATTTACATTTACTTTTTATGAAGCTTGTGTAATGTTTCCATAAAAGTAAAGAGGCAAAAACAAAACACATAACAGTACCTACATTTAATGGCTGACATGACCATCACCTTAGAATTACTGCGACAAGGAAGCAGCCCCGCTTTGCGCACATCTAAGCCTCATCTGGATGTTATACTGTATTATAAGTACATTACCATTCATGTTCTATTTTTATTTAAACAAAGAAACTTACAATTAAACAAATATTTACAAAATGTACAAAATACACAAGAAACAGTTGAGCTATCTGCAGATCGTTACAAACGATCTAGAGATAGCTCAACTGATCCAAATCAGTGCCAGACGGAAGCGTCCCCAAGACGGTGGCGGCATTGCCACGCTGAATAGCAATGCTTATACGCTGCGCCAGATACCCACCAGCTCTTGGGTCACGCGTCGCCGCGATCAGTCGCCTAGACAAAATTTTGAAGACCCGCGAGGCCTCGGTTCCCCACGGACCCAGAGTCTCAACCCCAAGAGGAGCAAATAAGTAGGCTCTGTCGAGACCTGCATATTTGCGCCTCTTGAGATCCTCGGCCAGATCTGCCAGTACATAATTGTATTTTCAAAAAATATTAAAATAATATAACAGCTATCTAAGCTGGTTCTCTTTGGTTATTCTGATAACTATACTCATACCCATATTATTTATTGCAATTATTATATTACAGGTTGAGGTCCTTAAATATAAAATGGTGAATACATAAAACTACGGTTTAAACTACGATCTTTACACTAGGTCAAGCCTGTATCGTGAAGACCATAAATACTTCCATTACTCACCTCATTATTCTCTCTATCGAACAAAAAAGTAGAAAATAATGATGACTGTTATTTTCTACTGAAAGTTCTATGCAAATAGCAATTTCTGCAACGCCGAGCTCTTTATCCGCGCTCTATTTGAGCGTTCAAAGCATTACCATAACAAACTAAATAATGCTGCGGACAATTACGAATGTAAAATATTGTAATATAGTTTGTGGTGCCTCGTTTTATGTTTAGAACGTGCTAGTTTTACGTTTAGAAGCAAAATAACCTATAGAAAAAAATATTGGTGACTGTTGAGCAGCTTTGCTGTGTTTTGGCTTAAAGAATAATGGGCTTACTTATAAAAATATGTCAAAAGATAAACAGTGCCTAAACTATTGCCATCTCTTTCCACTGGGTAATGGCAAACAGTGACAGGGCTAAAGTTAAGCATTGATTAAATTTAAATTGCGTTTATAAGTATTGCTGTAAAGGTGAAATTGCAGGCACATACCGGTTAATACCTGAAAAATAAAATAAAACAATATTATTTCAGTTTGATACAAGGATCGCTTTGAAACGTCTTAAAGCTAAGTGAGTCTAGGTGCCAGATCCACGCGACCAAGCCTAGACAGGCAACAAACTACGGATGTATGCTTCAAGTTGATGGACGCAAGGCATCGTCGAGCATATTTTTAACCAGCGTGACCTGTGAGGAAATGCTTTTGACATGTTAAACAATGATTGAATTTTGATGCAATCGTTGTTTTTGTGTCACACAACATGTTAAACAATGATTGCATCAAAATTCGTTTCTTATGGGGTATGTACGTAAACTAAACGCTTTCTGTACGAAACTACGCAGCGTAAAAAGTTTGGCAATACCACAGCCAAGTTCCGGAAACTTTCTTTAATATAAGTTAACCTTTTACCTCTATAGCCTCTTGGCACAGACTGAGAACTATGAGGAAGGAAGCTGCGTCAAGACAATCGCTTCGGCATCGTGATGTAATTTGGCACGACATGGTCTGGCGACCGGCCAGTCAAGGGACAGTACTTTTACATGCACGCACACATTACATCGTTAGAAAACCTTAAAGGTACGAAATATTTAATTGATCGATTAGTAATTCGTGATTTCATTTTCGAAATTCAAATTCGAAAATTTATTAATCCAGTTGTATCGCAAGGATCACTTTGAAACGTCTTAAAGTTACGTGAGTCTAGGATTCAGTCCCACGCGACCAAGCCTAGAAGAACAGGCATACGGCTTGATTCCTACAGTTGTTTATAAAATAAAAATATAAATAGCCGTGAAGTTCCAGTGTGGGTGCCACTCTAACTTAGTGAGACGTAGGCAAATACAAAAGCAAAAGTTTCTAAGACACGCGCTTCAAATAAATTATAAAGTACCTAAGCCTACATAGTTTATAAAAATAAGATACGAAATAGTCAGTACAGATATTGCAAATTTACATCTTACGAGAATTAAATTGAAACTACAGCAACGTTCACACTCAAGTGATAAAATGAATGCCAGCAAATTAAAATGCTTGAGCACTTGAGCTGTTAAAATACAGCGATTATTTCGCTTTAGAAGATTACACTCACATTTCTCGCTTTTAGAAAAGAAAGAAACAGGCTTACAACTTCAAAATTAAATCTTCAGACACGGTAGGTAAGTATCATTTCTGATCTCGTGTCACTTTTCGTGTTCCCATATTTCCTTTGATATATAAGTAGGTACCTACAGGAGTACAGGTTTACGCAAATGGACCTCACTTTCCAGAAATACTCTATCGACCCAAGCTGAGCTCAACAAAAATAAAGCACTATCTACAAACTCGGGAAGCTAAAACAAGGTTTCCGCAAAAGTCAGTCAAAACGTCAACCCTCACACGGACCGGGTAAATCGAATTAGCACACCGTTTCGTGGTCTGTTTTAGCTCCAACAATCACGACGTGCTGCCTGCCTAGTGCATACTATATTATATTTTAGGAAATACGTTATTTGAATATCACGTCATGGTGACAAACTTTTTACATGGTACTATAGACCATTCTTAGGTTACAATATCACCTGATGGTAAGCGACGATGTAGCTGACGATGAAGCAAGATGGTCTAGAAGACACCTATTCACTATTTCCTGAAGTGGCCCAGATTGTAGTTGTCAGGAAAAACTGACGACGGCAATGAGTTCCATTCCCTGGAGGTTCGCATAATGAAGGTAGAGCCAAAACGCTTAGTGCGAATGGGTGGTATGCTAATCAGGTATGGATGGTACTGAACCGTGCGTCTGCTAGTCCGAAGTGGCTAAGTAGTAACTGAATGGCTTAAATAATGGTTCGCTATTAAATAACGAATAAGTAAATATAAATCGTTGGAAATAAGTTTAAACTAAGGTAGATATGTAGTAGGTGAGCTATGGAAGGCTATAAGGGTTATTCATGTATTGCGTAACTTCCAATCGGTTGTGTAACAAGTGGACTTCATTTGAATACCTACCCCTCTAAACTAACCCTAACTTCTTTTCACAAGATGGCGCCACTTAGGCAAACAGCTAACCGTTTAGCAACCTCTTTGCTACAAACTTATTATCGTGCAGTTTGTAGAAAGCTAGCTTGATGTCTAGTTTACAAAGTGTCAACTAGATAGCGTTGTGTAATCAACAACGTAGTTCACAGAAATTCTACTAGATGGCGCCCTGAAGTCTAAAATAATACGTGGTGGCAAAAATAGAGTTCGTGCCAGCGTTGCCAGATCATACCGCTTTTCCACTTTTTACACCGCCTTTTTGACAATGGATCCGCCATCCGCTTTTAGCCAGCGGGGTTCCACTTTTTTCGACTTTGATAGGACATGAGGATTAAAATATTATCTTCCCACTAAAGACATTTTTATGGGCACCGATCCGTTTACTCTTTCAAATAGAAGAACCTAAAAAATGTCTATAGCGGCCTCTACATTCCTGCCAAAACTACGCCAAATAGGATAGATAGATAGATAGAAAATTCTTTATTGCACAAAATTAAAAATAACTGTACACAGGCGAACTTAATGCTAGATAGCATTATCTACCAGCTAACCTTTGGGTAATAGGGAGATAGGTTGGGTAGGAGACAGCGCTATACGAGAAAGCAAGACAGAAATACTTGTATCTCTTTTCTTAGTATAGCGCTGTCCCATATAGTCCATGAAATTTATGTTGTCAAATCACTATTGTCATGTTGGTACACAGTGTTATGAAGTTGCACACGCGCAAGTTCAGATCGAGCTACAAGTTTTTCACTGACTGTGAAGAATGTGGATTGAACTTGAGTGATATCTTTTGTGCCTCCCTGAGCCACCTTCTGTTTCTGTTCTGTGAAGTAATAGTACATTGTTACCTGAGGATTGAAAGTCACGTTTTTGAGTCCCAAGACGGGTTTGGCACTAGAGCGTAGTGAGGGCGCCAATAGAGCTTGAGGGACTTAAATAAGTCTTTCACCCGAGGCAAACACTGTGCTTTTCATTACGAATACAAGGAAAGTAAAAATAAAAACATGATAGAAAAATTAGTGAAAATCATCACGTAGTACTTAGATCTCGATGGTGAAAATGATGATTGAATTGCCGCCTTCCAGCTTTTTTTTTTCTCTGGCAGGCCTTCGGCTGGCCAGCATTATTCAGCCTTTATTTTCATTTTCATAATTTAAAAAATGGTAATTTTTTTGCTCAAATCTATGTTATTTTAAAGAAATAGTTGAAGCTAAATAATAATAAAGTCATTTAGAAAATATATTCTTTATTGAATACTCTTTATGTTATTAAAATTTAAATTTCACATCGCGCTCTTATTAGACTTTTTAAACTTCTTACCGTTGTAATGGGCTTCCAACCTGCTTGCTGAATAAAAAGTTGGAATTTGGTTTAATAACCTCCTTGCCAGACTTGGTCATTGACTGAGTTACAGAAGTCTAGACTGCAGATTTGCCAGAGGGCAATGGAACACAGCATTCTCGGCCTTAAACGCATCGACCGGGTGCGAAATACAATGCTGCGTTTAATGACTGGCATTGCCGATGTAGAGAGCAAAACAGCCAAGCTCAAGTGGGAGTGGGCGGGCCACGTCAGCAGGATGGACCCTAAAAAGTGGGCAAACACTCATTGGGTGCCGGAGGACGGAAGGTGACGGCGCGCGGCGTGGCCACCCAAAAAAACGATGGCGAGACGATCTGGAAGCTCTGGAGAAGGATTGGTGGAAAGTCGCCGAAGATCGTGATAGTTGGAAGATTTTGGGGGAGGCCTTTGCCCAGCAGTGGGCCAGTGCAGGTTAAAAAAAAAAAACCTCCTGGCAGTTAGAAAGACTTTAGAAAGTTGGAACATGGTTGAATAAAATAGAACTTGTTTTTTTTTATAATTTGACAGCTGTCAGTAGAAAGCGATTCTCCCTAGGGCTGAAAGTATTACTTTCAATTAGGCCCCTCAGGCAACTTCAGACCTACTTTCCGAGTATGAGCAATGAAAAGGAAGTTTACTTCACATAACTCTTTGATTTGTAATACGATTATGAACTGAGTGAGAAAAATCGATCTAACGTTAAAACAGAAAATTCCGCTTTTTTTGTTGAAAATCCGCGTTTTTGGAGTACCGTTACCGCATTTTCAACTTTCGCATCTGGCAACACTGGTTCGTGCGTGCTTTTTGATACAGAGTTTGACAAGTAGATGGTGCTATACACAACCTGCAATATGATAATACATGTAATATGATGTACAATACTATGGTGTGCGTGTAATGTATATGCCAGCTCTTAAGGTAAAAAAAACACATTATGCTTACTAAAACAGCATGCAAGACCTTAATTATAATGAGGATAAGGAAAAGAATTATTAGCTTGATTGATACCATTATTATTTTACTAGTATAGTATTATCTTATCTTTGTTGATACTTTGATTAATACGTGATCGATCATTAGTTATAAATAATTATTAATAAACTCTTCAAACCACTTATATTTATTTATACACCTGTCAAATAAAAACCATTTAAAATCGAATATGTATGTTGGTGACCTCATCAAGAAATTCGGCACAGACACAAACCCAAACACTGACGATGGGAGGTTGACTGTCTGTCGTAAACTTGTGTGTCCGATAAATTGGTTAAGCCGTTAAAAACGAGTGTTTAATCTGACCTTTTATAGGAAAAACTCGATTGCCTAAAGAATTAGGTAAGCAGCAAAAGTACATAATAATATACAAATGAATTAGTGATTCGAAAAAAAAACACTTTTTTGACAACGACTAAAACAAACACACATCAACATTGTCTAGGAATTTTCCATTTCGAATAGATTTTCTGATTTTTTGAGATTTCGTTCCTACTTTAATTTTTATTTTTAAAAAATATCGAACAGTTGTATTTTATAATTATTTTTATACAACACAAACTATAGATTCTTGCCATATTATCCAGTTTCTAAAGAAATTATTTTCAGTTTTTGTACAAATCAACAAAATGTTGAACATCTCTCATAAGTGTAGATTCAAAATTCTAGAAACATTATGTATATGCTGCCGGTTTGCGGAGGACACGCTCCATAGGCACGCGGTTGCTTTTGCTACGCTCGTTCGTAGCGCTGCTACTATTTTGAGGGTGTAGCATCACGGCGTAGCACTAGCTACGAGCACTAATCAATAAATTAAATAGGAAAGATTTGTATTCATGTATGTTTGTTATGAAAAACAGCTGTGCCGATTTCAAAAATTCTTTCTCCATTGGAAAGCTACATTCACCCTTAGTAACATAGGCTATATTAATGTGTTTAAAAATTAATATTGCGAACAATCCACACAACACTATCTAGCCCCAAATTAAGTAGAACTTTTGCTATGAGAACCGAAAGATGGTATAAAACTTATATAAATTTGTAGATACACACTTAAAACACAACATAACACCCAGACAGAGAACAAACGTCTGCAATCACCACATAAATATTTGTTTTCGGTGGGTATCGAACCCACGACTTATGGCGCAGAGTTACAGCTGAAGGGCAATAAAATAGCAAGAAATTATGATTTCAAAAAACTTATCTCTCGCACTGTTCAGCATTTTACCTAGTTCTTATATATATTCATTTTAACAAAATAATATAATATTAAAGCTTCATTATGTACTTACTAACTGTAATAATATTTTAATTGTTTGAACGAAAGCGTAATTTAATAACGATTAATTTTATTTATTTTGTTTGTAGTAATCAAACCAGAAAACCTACCACAAGCTCTGTCTGGCTCTGTCTCTGGCTCTGGTTTTGATCCCGCGTGAGTGCTCACCAGTGTATTATACTGTGTGTGTGACGTTTCGACGTAGGATTTATTTAGTCAACACTCGCAAAGACTCAAAGCCAGAGCCAGAGCCAGAGCCAGACAGAGCTTGTGGTAGGCCTACATGCTAGTTGAATATTGAGTATAGCTATTTATTAAAACAATTGCTTCTTGTGCGGGTAGTTTAACTCGCTCTACTTCTAAATGGGTATACCGCTAGTTAAAGACAAATAGAGCGGTACGAGCGACCGCATAGTATGACGTCATCAAAAGATTATTCTTATCAAGAGGCTATGGTAATAATTATTAATATGGTTGTACAAGTTTTTTACCCACTTCAAATAAAAAAGGAGGTCCTCATTTTTGCTATCGCAAACTTCGTTTTCGTCGTCATTCTTTGTCAAAAAAACCTTCCTAAAGTTAAGGACTACCACTTACGTAAATTAACAAATTAACCTTTAAGCCAGTCGCACACGTAGCTATAATATATTAGTCTAAGATCCCGTTATAAAAAATAAATGAAAATAAAAAATATTACATTACGAACACGGTGAAGTGAACCAGTGAAATTATCAAAAAAAAATTATGCTTGTTATTTTAAGAAATTTTATTCTGCACTCAATTTTTTTAGACAACCCATATGTATAGATATATTTAATTGAATATAAAATACTTTTCATCAATGGATGAAAAGTATTTTGTAATGACACAGCTCGGTTAAGGGCGTTGTATAGCGGGATCCTATGCTATATATTAATATAAATTATAGCAAGGCATATTAAAATGTATTTTCTAAAACAAATATTCAAGTGACAGACACGCATAATTCACTCCTAAGACGTCACCAAGTCATACCATACTTAGCCGTAATATATATAATATGGATATATTACAGAGCTGTGGTGGCTTAGTGGTAGCCGCCCCGCTTTCCGATCCTTAGTTCGGGGGTTCAAATCCAGTCATGTACCAATGCGTTTTTTATCCAAAAACGTATTTGCACTATGGTACTTTCAAACCGTAAAGGAAAACATCGTGAGGAAACCGGCATGCCGTAGAATCTAAAATTCGAAAAACATGTGTCAAGTGCAAGAAAGGAATTTCTCTGAGGCGCACTTGAAATGTTTTTACCACACAGGGTTGAAAGAACCAGAGACACGATAAGAAGAAGAAGTGCGGCATATTAATATACAGGATGTCCCATAACTCAACGTCAAGCCGGAAACAGGCAATGGGCCAAGTCATGACAGTTATCAGAAAATATAAAAAAAAAATTGTCATGTAACTTTCGAGTTATGAGTATTAAAAAAAAACAGGAAAAACTGACACCCTGTGATGATCTTTTAAGTCCTGTGACTACAAATATTAACTTTTCGTGAAACTTTTTTCTGCAACGTAAAATAACTTTTCTGTAAATTACAATTCAAAATTAAGTCATAACAGCCTCAGTTTAGCTACGTGTGTGACGGGCTTTATGTACTCGTAGAAGTCTAAGGGTTAACCAAATTAGTGGACATCGCCCACATAACTTAATAAATAATGTTATTACTCACATTATGTAGTGTTTACGACAAAATAAATGAGTGGATAGTTAACCCAAAAATGTCCTTCATAGTTTTTTTCATAAAAGTGATGATAAAACATATGCATAGGTACGTCCTGAAATACCTCGGGAATGTTAGATTCAAATAAAAACATATGAGAATGGTCAATAATCTCTGGGTCACGGAGTTCTTTGCCTGAAGTGTATTCTTCATCATCATCATTATCAGCCCTGGGGAAGGCTACTGCGTGACAAAACCCTCCTTTATACAAATGCATAGGGAACGATTCTGTGCCCTCTCTGGGGATTATCACATAAAAATAGAAAAAATACATAAATTTTGGACCCCATACTAAAACTCAATTTTTTTTCATCAAATTCGTACTTGAGGGGTATCTATGGATAGGAACCCTTCGAGGGCGAGTCCGACTCGCACTTGGCCGCTTTTTAAACCATATTAATAATTATAACCATAAACCGAAACAAAGCAATGCTGCTTCACGGCAGAAATAAGAATGGTAGTAGTACTTCCCCGGATGAGCCCTTCACAAAGAGCTCTACTACTACTAAATCTTCTTCGCATTTTCGATGTAAGTTTCCAAGTTATCCAAGCAGAATTATGTAAAGTCATCTACGTATTGACTTCCAGAAGTCAATACGTCCCAATTTGCTTATTATCACTGCAAATGCCAAATCAAAACATTTCTGGGCGTGTGTTTGTTTATAAGTTTAACTAAATGTAGCAGAATGTAGCGCAGTGGAAATGGAAAGTCCCTACTGTAGGTCTACCACAAGATCTGTCTGGTTCTGTTTCAGGCTGGCTGGTTTTGAGTCTGTGTGAGTGCTGACCAGTGTAGTCTATTGACTGCACTGGTCAATAGTCAATAGCCATTTATTTGGTAAGAATTATTACAGGTCAGATATTGTCATAGGACATATTCATGTATTATATTGTATGTGACGTTTCGTCGTAGGATTTATTTAGTGAACACTCACACAGATTCAAAACCAGAGCCAGAGACAGAGCGAGACAAAGCTTGTGGCAGGCCTACTGTATTGTACAATTTACTGCAAGTACTTATATTATACCGAATCCGAACGTACAAGGATTTTTCTAAGTAAAGATTTTGCGTAAAATATGAAGCTCTCAATAGCAGAGGAAAACATCGGAAAATCCGTGGCTTAGCAGATTGGTATTAACCTTGTTTTTTTCTGAGGGTATGACGGACTAATCTTGGTTTTAAAAATAATCCAAGTAACGCACTGAGTAGAATTCAAACTCACAACCGTGTTCTTGAATACACGGATTACTACAAGTGTTCGGTTATACAATTTTTTGAGGTGACAACGTCTTATAATTTGATGGAGCCGGCTAAACGCTCGAAAAAACATGGCTCATGCGGCGTTACCTCGCTCTGGGGCGTTCCATTTCAGGCTTGAAGTGCAAGCGAGATCGCGGAACGAGCGACAAAGAGGCACAATTGGCCTCCGCCTTCGGCAGCGTTCGACATCTGTGTATTTTCTTATGACGCTGTCACGTTCAACTATCGTCAGTAAACCGACTTTACAGGCAACTGTTTTTTTTAAGAAATAAGAAAACTGAACAACACTGAACACTGAATAAATAAATATTGCACACAATCCACACAACACTATCTAGCCCCAAATTAAGCCGAGCTTGTACTATGGGAACCAAATGGCTGATAAAATACTTATATACATTTTTTTTGTAAATACATACTCAGAATACAATAAAACACATGAGTATGTGCTATAAAGATTTACCAGAATGATACTACGTAATGAATGTTCTGTTCATTACGTAGAATGTACTAAATAAGAGCTTGCTAATTAAAATCCAGGATAAAAACTCATTACGAAAAACGTTGATATTTTTTGCGTATTCATAAATAAGTATTTTACGTCAATGAGAAGTATTTTTCTTTGAAAACTGATGAAAACTAATCAACCCACTCTGAAAATAAATACTGCGAATGCCGCATATCTCTCACTCAAAGACTACGTAATAAATACTTTTTCAAATATAGAAATTATTTTACCGCAAATCCTGTTTTTAGATGCTATTTAAATATATTTACTGAAAAATACCAAGCCACCAAAGACGCGTGAAACTCGTATCTTCAGTCGGTTCTCAAGCAAATCTCAACTCACTTTTATAGTAAAAAAATATTATTCATTAGGATTACTTTGTATGGTAATACTTCTTACCCTAATAATATAATTAATAAATATGGCGTGATTTTATGTATGTATGTATGTAATAAATATAAAGTCTCGATGCTAAGAAGTGTTTAAATAAAATAAATACATAAACACTATATATCCCCAAGTTAAGTAGAACTTGTACTATTAGATCCAGTTAAACAAATTGAATCAAAACTTATTTTTGACAAGGAACGATTGCAACAAGACTATAGAGATGGGCAGAGGGTTTAATCCCAGTTAGGCGAAAAGGCCATAAACTGGACAAATAGGGAAAAAAGCAGCCAAGTGCGAATCGGACTCGCCCATGAAGGGTTCCGTAGCACGACGAACTACAAGAACCTTTATATTATGTTACTTGATGTAACTTATTAAGGTTCTTGTAGTTCGTCGAAAGGTTAATTGCGGTTTACGGTTTATGACGTATAAAAAAAAACTACTGACTAGATCTCGTTCAAACCAAATATCGTTGGAAGTTTGCATAGTAATGTACAACATATATTTTTTTTAGTATTATCATTCTCTTACTTTAGAAGTTAGAGGGGGGGGGACCAACTTTTTTCCACTTTGGAAGTGTCTCTTGCGCAAACTATTCAGTTTAGAAAAAAACGATATTAGAAACCTCAACATCATTTTTAAAGACCTATTCATAGATACCCCACACGTATGGGTTCGATGAAAAAAAAAAAATTGAGTTTCAGTTTCAAGTATGGGGACCCCTGAAATTTATAGTTTTTTTTTTATTTTTATGTAAAAATCTTAATGCGGTTCACAGAATACATCTACTCGCCAAGTTTCATCAGTCTAGTTCTTACGGTTTCGGAGAAAAATGGCTGTGACATACGGACGGACAGACAGACAGACAGACATGACGAATCTATAAGGGTTCCGTTTTTGCCATTTGGCTACGGAACCCTAAAAACGAATAAACGTCCTTTTAAATGTCCAAAATCTCTAAAAAAGACTGAATGTTGACGTAATAAACATTTGACAACGAATAGGCACGCTTTACAAAATAGAAAGTGGTCGAAAAATGATCACTGCACTTTGTTGGTATAATTTATTTGTTGTGGCAAGCGGGAATGGCACATTTGCAACCTAAAGCTTGAGTAGAAACTATTAAAAAATGTGTATTTGTTTCAAAATGTGGATTTTACTTCGAAAAGTACAAAAAACTTAAAAACATTCAAGTTCTTTCATTTTTTTGAGGCAAAAGTAGCAAGACGGCAATCAAGCTACTCTTAAGAAAGGTCAAAGCATTTTCCGGCGAAGCGCGAGTAGGTGTCTTTGTGACTTTCGCTTTGTATGTGGATGAGCTGCAGTAATTACTGGTGTGAGACTTTGCACTTGTATTTTAAGCCTAGTATGCATTACGAGACAGATACAGAGAAGAACGCTGGTGGCAGCCCCGCCTTCCGACCCTAAGGTCATGGGTTCAAATCCAGTCGTGTACCAATGAGTTTTTCTGCCCAAAAATGTATGTACACTATGCCAGTGCTCTCAAACGGTGAAGAAAACATCCTGAGGAAACAGAGGCATATCATTGAATATAAAAAGTACAAAATTATGTGTCAAGTGCACGAAAGGAGCCTCTTTGAGGTGCACTTAAAATTTTTCCACCATACTTGGTGCGGAAGAATCGGTGACACTATAAGAAGAACGCCTTACAATGCTGAGCTGTGGATGAGTTAATGCAACTGTTATAGGAAGCGATAACCACTTAACATCAGGTGTAACTGTTACTCGTTGGAATATCATCATTATGAAATAGCTTACGATGGGAAACAAATAGGTGTTATTATACCTAAGCACATATTTTTCAAGATACGTATGGTACCTACAGGTGGAAAACATAATTCATTTATTGCGAAAATGGGTTGGTATGTGTACATTGTACATGTCAAATTAAAATGAATATAGTTCAGCCATAATCAGCTATTTAAAGCATGCAATAGTTTACAAAAAAAAACACGGAAAATTCAAAATTGTAAAGAATATAAAATTACGCAAAAATATGTATACTAGCTTATTATAATTAATGTCAGGAATCAAAATTGTCACATAAATAATCAGAGTTCATAAATAGAGTTCATTATTAAAATTGCTGTTCCGTTGTTCTTTTAAAATGTAATTTTAGTTTTACAAATAATGGTTTTTAGTTTTGGTAAAAAATATAAGTCGAGGCTTAAAGTATTAGAGGTCTTGTAAAACATACGGGGAACAAAGTGATCCTATAATATTATGATCCGTTTTCCTTTTGAGGATAATGCTCTTAAAATAGTATTCAAACTTTAGTGTCCCAAGACGTTACCTCAAACAGTGGCTACTACAGAGGGAATAAATTACAAAAGCATAATTTAATTTCTTAGTATACAGCGTGTAAGTTAAAATACTCATAAGAGAGAGCTCTCCCGAATTAGTTTGGTACTAAAAAACAAAGTTTTTTTTATGATTAATTCTTATATATTATTATTATTATGTGCCCTCCAGGTCCCACTGCTGGGCAAAAGCCTCCCCCCATTCCCCTAAAAAGTTGAAAAAAAAGGAAAAGTTAAAAGAAACTTAAAGTCCAAACTTTATTGTTGTTTGTATTTATGTATAATAATCATATATTTTAAACTTTAACACTGAACCTGTCATCATGGGTGCGCAAAACGTGGTGGGATTTATACAATACAATAGGCCTACCACAAGCTCTGTGTGGCTCTGGCTCTGGCTTTGAGCCTGTGTGAGTGCTCACCAGTATATTATACTGTGTGTGTGACGTTTCGACGTAGGATTTATTTAGTCAACACTCACACAGACTCAAAACCAGAGAGAGAGACAGACAGAGCTTGTGGAAACTTACAGGGTGTTTTTTTTTTATAAAATGCGTATTATTTGTTTATGTTCGTATGCACGTTTAGAAAAAAAAACTTATTCTCATAGAGTTTCTCTGTTTAAAAGGTCTACTAACATATTTTTTTATTCACATAATAATGTACTATTAGTACTTTATAAGGATAACGTGCAACCAACACGCAAATTCCACATTGTACTAGCATTGCAAATTGTAATAAATCCACAACAATCATCCCATAAGATAAATTAATGCTGAGCTTAGTACAAAAATCTTATTATTGTTTGCCATTTTATTTCCAAGCATAAAGTTTCTAAGACTGTCGTCATAATACGGAAACCATTATAACAACCAATTTAGACCTAAAAATATTTAACAAAAGTAAGGATTTAAGATCTCATTGTGAAAAATATATTAAAAATAAGTGTTTTTTATTGAATGAGCCTTTTCATAAATAAACGGTTTAAATTATTATTTAGACTAATAAATACTTTTTTTCTCTTCGTTACTATTAATACCTAGAAAGTAGGACTAAAAGCAAGGCAACAAGTATTATATTAAAAAAAACATGCCAGATACTTAAAAAAACACATTGAGGTTACTTAAAATGGGTGATATTGATATACTTAAGTATTTTTTTTACATAAAAAAAATATCGCATGCGTTTGATCACAATCTCACCTGCAAAAAAATATCATAATAAAATCTGACATTAATAATAACATTATTGCGTGTGTGTTTTTAACTTTTTAAGTATGTATGTTAACATCTGAAAAATAAGCACGTACTCGCACCAAATCCCTTATGACAAAAGCCAAATAAATCCACCTGTCATTTTAGCCTAACGCCAAACTTATGACGCTGTGTTAAAGTTATCCCGCAATATTTTGTTTCCCACGCTGATAACAGTAGATTTTAAAAGTAATATTATAGTATAGATCTGAAACTTAAACCTTGGAACCAATTTTTAGTCGGTTACACATCAGGTTACACACTCTATATACCGATTAACTATGCTAAATTGCAGAGAATGGTAGAAAATGGAAATCACCGGGGCTGGCAACGCTTTAATGTTGCTAACGAAATAAGAACAACACATCGCACCCTTTCGCGCAATTTTCAGCTTTCAACTTCAAATTGTTCAAAGACCAAATGAAGTATTCGGATGCGTAGCCGTGTATGTACGTGAGTAGTTACAGAAGAAAATTGCAATAAAACCCCGCATGCACTTTGACCAAAGAATAGATTATTATTTTTCTGTAACTGAAACAACTAAATCCAAGCACAAAATCTTAAAATGTTCCTCCACTTTTTTGTTTCAGCCAGTGAGTTTCACATCTAGCATGCATGTCCTCACGAGTCCTCCAATGATTGCGCGGCTCGCTATATAAGCAGGCGGGCCGTAGTGGCAGAAGACATAAGCACCTGAACGCCGTGGTCAGTGGTCGTGCCCGTGGAAAATACACACTGTGAGTACATTTATATAATTTTCATAGTAACTTGATGGTATTCATAAATATTAAAAATAAAATGAAAATTTATGAAGTTAAAATTAAATCAAAACTTAAAAAAAATGTGTGACTAATTTAATTCTGATTAGAGATAATAATTCAAATATATTATAATAATATTTTCATTATCATTTGACAAAAATAAATTAAAATACATTATTTTTTTCCGAAACTTTCTAAATTCAATAGCACTTAGCATAAGTTTATTTAAATTAAATAGATAGAATCTATTTCTATTTATATTCGAAAATCAATTTTATTTTCTTGCAACAAAAATTGTGTGTTACGACATATTAACAAAGTTACAGCTCAAAGTCAAAGTCAAAAGTGTATTTATTCAGTTGAATCGCAAGGAACACTTTGAAACGTCTTATCTCACCACATACATAATATGGGTGAGTCTAGCTAAATACAAAATTGGAATTCTTTTATAAGTGAGTCTAGGTAAATAGAAAATAGGAATTCTTTAAATCATAGTTTTATGACAAAGCAACGTCATTTAAAAAAAATGAACTTCCATGCAGTAGTGATGCATTTTTTCCGAAGGTTTTAGGTTCAAATCTAGTCCACCAAACTTTTTTGATTGTTTTATTTTTAAAGTGAAGGAAATTGGTCACGCATTGAATCCCAAACAGCAACAAGTGGGGTTGGGCTCAATGTTGGATATACCTCTGACTACCTCCCTTAGATATCCTGACTTATATTATAGAATCAAACTATAGTGTTCAAATCATGATTTATCTGATATATTTTTCCAGGCGTCTATTTATGTTTGTAGGTGGTTATTTAACAAACTAAAACCACCAGTGAATAGTTACTATTCTACTCGTATTATTTATTATATGTGACTTTTTTCATACTTTGCGTTTTTAAATTCTTGTAGTTTTGCAATATTTTGGTCATTAGGAAATGGAGCCTAGATTCTCATCAAATAGATAAGTTTTTCAAAGTGATCCTGCAAATAAGCGCTCTTACTTACAAGCATTACAGGTGTGAGACACTGCTCAAAGTTGCCAAAAGCCCTGCCACTGTTTGTGACTTCAGTGGTATCTTAGCCATCTCTTACCACCACGTAGAAGATGGCTCAGTGAATATTGATAATCTTTTGGAAGGCTTGTAAGTCAAGGGGTATGTGTATAAGAATTTCTTACTAATGCAAAGATTCATTTACGCCATTTTCGTAAAAAAATAGTCTTTTTTCTCAAAGAATGGCAAAAATCTCGACCACTTACACAAAACTGAAAGCTCTTAAAAGTCTACAGCCTTGACTTACGTTAAAATATCATATATAATTCATTAAAAGGATATAAAAGACTTCGTATTCCATGATGAAGGAAAATGTTATTTCCACACAAATGACTTTGAATCATAAAAATAAAATAAAAATATTTTTTGACAATCCACAAAACACTATCTATAGCTTGAAATAAAGCAGGGCTTCTTTTTTTTTTGTGCCACTGTTTTTTCGAACCTGAGTGTGGTGAAAGGATTTTAAATGCGCCTCAAAGAGGCTCCTTTCGTGCACTATAAACTATACTATGGAAGCCAGATAGCTGATATAATATTTAAACACATTTTATTTGTAAATTCATACATAATATACAATACCCGTACAGAAAACAAACATCTGCGTTCACGACACAAATATTTGTTCTCGGTGATCCAACCCACAACTTTCGGCGCAAAAGACAGAGCTACTACCAACTGAGTTGAGAGGCTAGTCAAAAAGGATAGTATCAGCTAGATACGTTTTTAGTATAATTATAAGTTTAAAAAACTTGAGAAACCGACTTCATTGTCAAACGGCTAAACCGATTTTAATCAAATTTGTTTGGGACAATCTGGACGTAAGAATAACCTTCCAAATAAAAAATAATTTTCTAAATCGGTTCATAAATGACGGAGGCATGCAGTTACAAACATTAAAAAAATTATTTAAAAAAAAAATGGTAACACCGATTTTAATAAAATTAAAATGGGACCAATCTGGAAGCAGTACCTTTCAAATCGGCTCACAAATGACGAAGTTATGTGGTAACAAACATTAAAAAAAAAAAAAAAAAAAGGCTCCTCCTTTTTGATTGGAAGTCAGTTAAAAAGCACTATCACATCTTACAACTGAAATCTCAGCGCAGAAAGCGTTTATCCAGACAATGCATTAGCATGTCTCCAACTGTTGAGACAACTATTATATCATTCCACTGTGAATGGACCGCACTTTTGTTCAGATGCTTTATTCTTAGAGATGCTATGTTCCTGTCATGAGTACTAAGTTACTGCCACGCAATCTGCATCCTACATCGGACATTTTTATCTTCTGACTAGTATTATACTTATTTATGGGCTCATTTACTATACAGGGTTATTCATAATTAGCTGCAAATACTCAGGAATTAGGTTCAACAAATAAAATAAAAAATATTTATGAAATTATTTTTTTAAAGTTTTGTTATGAAAATCCCGAGAAAATCGATAAAGAATATCCTTTGGAATCATTGGCGCCTGTCCTATTTTGACCTTTGATCCGCGCCCGCGCGCCGTGAGCGACACTCTGCGTTCAGACACCGCCTGGGTGGGTCATCGTCCTGTTCTCCATGGCAATCATTATGCAATAGCCGTAAAAAAATTAATATGAATAAAATTTTGATACAAAAACTTAAATCAAAACTTTAAAAAAATAATTTCATAAATATTTTTTATTTTATTTGTTGATCCTAATTTCTGAGTATTTGCAGCTAATTATGAATAACCCTGTATAAAGAACAACGCTATCCGTCAACCCACATCTATTTATTTATTACTAGCGGCTTCGCTCACCCCGTTACCGTTCCCGTTGAACAAAACATATTTATTTACCTTTTAAACCTTCTCTGGACCTCCACAAATCATTCAAGACCAAAATCAGCCAAATCGGTCCTGCCGTTCTCGAGTTTTAGCGAGACTAACGAACAGCAATTGATTTTTATAATTAAGATTATAATTTATTCATTTAATTAATTAGAACGGTCTACATTTCGACCACTTACACTAATTAATACAAAAACTTAGATTAAAATTGATTATAAAAAAAGACAAAATCAAAATAAAAAAAAACATATGAAAAAAATCTGTGCGTTCTATACGATGGCTACCAGTGAAACGTTAACATCGCTTATTTTGACAGCGTTTCACTGATTGTCAGCGCAGAACGCTTGAATGAGCGCAAGGCTTTAGATAAAAAAAATCCTTCTATTGAAAACTCTTTCTAAATATGACAGCGATATTTGACAGCGTTTCTAACCGTTTCAATGATCCCCATCACCATCGCCTAGATGTGCGCAGGCTCTAACGCTTGTCAAAAACAAAGACTGTCATAATTTTTATTTGACGAATAGCTTTACTGCATCCATAGAAAAATCAGTTCTAAATTTATATCATATTTTTTTGATGTTACTGACATACCTACTGTCATTCCATCCTTGCAGAATTGCCTTTATTTACTAAAATAATATTCCTTCATTTACTAAAATAATTGTTAAGACGCGAGTGTGACTTGTACCTTTACTTGTACCTTTGGGCCTAGGCCCTGAGGTATCAAAACTGTGGTACACCTTTATAGCTCTTGCAGCTGTTTTAGTTTCCAATTATAGTGTAACGTTTTGTCCCAAATTAAATTAATTTCAAATCATCTTTGTAATATCTAGTTGTAAACTGCTCGCTTTACCCAATAAAACCTTTCCACCCACTTGCAAGCAGGGACACTCAACCTGTGCAACTAAGCTTCCTATTCGGAAGTTTAAAGCCTATTAAGAATAATCTAATAAAGAAGATGTGTTCTCGGTGGGGATCCAACCCACGACCTACGGCGCAGAAGGCAGAACCACTACAAACTGTGCTACATTGGCACAGTAGTTTTTGAGTTTATTCATTACAAACATACAAAAATACAAAACTACAAATCTTTCCTCTGTATAATATTAGTATAGATATACTACGCACATACAAAATATATAAATGTACACATATTTGCGTCGGGAAATAAAGGTAATGAATAACTACAACTAGTTTTTTTATGTATAGTCGTGAAGCTGTTAAAACATGTATCAAGCGCTGACTTTGTATTACTAGAAACTAACGTAAATTGTACTTTTAAAGCTTAACCAGATAAGGGGAAAAGATGGATGGCCTTAATCGGAAACACGTCAGGAACACAGGAATTAACAATTTGGCTAATGTAAATTATTGTGTTTCCATGTGTATAGATAAAACACTTTCAATTTTTGAAAAAAGTACAGAGAAATAAACATTTTTGAAGTCTGGATTACAAGATTAATTAATTATTTTTTTGCCCCTTACAATAAATACAAGTTGCTTTCTTTTCGTTTTACTTTTTTATTTTTTGATACCTACTAATATGTCTGTGTCAAATAAATACGTTTTTTCTTTCTATCTTTAAGTATTTTATGAAAAGCACAAGAAATAATTGAACTATTTGGAGAACTTTACAAACGACATAGCTCAACTGATCCAAATCAGTGCCAGTTAAATTTAAAATCATTTTTAGACTTTATTTTGAAATATTAGATAAGGAAGTGTAATAATGAGACACTAGGTTTGTCTAGCACCTATACCATCCTCTCAGTGTATAATGATTCCTCTAGACATCAGGCTTTGACAGACTTTGACACAAATTCCTATGCTGTAACTTAGCACCATCGCCATCGCAGATAGTCTAGATTTGCGCAAGGCTCTATAAGACATGATCAACCGTGGTTTTGTTATTTTTTGTCCCACGATATTTTTGGGTCAAACCCTTAGAGCAAATTATTTGTATGCTTAAATTAGTTGGTATGTTTATTGTTTATACAATGAATAAATTAATTAGAAGCTGCCCATAATTTAGCATATTAATTTTATTCGTAGCAAAATAAACGGAAATATATTTAATATTTTACGCCTGCTTACTTTTTTTCAAAGATAGCTAGCGGCTAGAAGTTCGTGGAAATTTCAATAATCTTGAAGCTATATGGTTTTAAAAAAGAATGTACTACTAATTACCTAAACCAACATTGTTACGAGTATGATTGACTGACTTTTGAGAATCGCCCTTTTCAATAACAATAACATTGTTGTAACAAGAAATAGCGAAGATCAGGGTTTTCAATAATATTCAGATTCATTCGAATAAATAATTACGGAACCAACAATAACATAAATATTGTATATAGACTTCATTTGAATAGAATAACAATATTACCTTATAAATTGTGGAATGAGCTACCACTAGAGGTCTTTCCCCTCACATATACCATATAACATGAATAAGTTCAAGAAAAAAATTAAAAAAGTTGCTTCAGGGTAGGCAGCGCAACGACAGTACACTTTGCGTTGTTGGTGTCTATAAGCGACGGCGACCGCTTACCATTAGGTGGGCCGTAAACCCGTTTGTCTGTCATTTGCATAAAAAAATCTTAAAGTTTGGCTTTGGTATGTTATTGTCCGGTAGCGCTGTAAGAATCGTCAGACGATCACCAGCATTTTGTCCATTCGAAAAAAAAAAGAAAAAAAAGCTTTGGTATGTATTTCGTTACTTCACGGTGAAGACTTTTTTTTTATATCGATAGCTAAGCATTTGGCTGCCATCACACCTGATGGAAAGTGAGGATGCAGCCTAATATGGAGCATGCTTAGCCATAATCCACCTGTTCACTCTTGTCTTAAAAGTTCCCAAATTGTAACGTTCCGGAAATACTGCCGAGAGAGTTCCACTCCTTGGCAGTTCGTACTATAAAAGTGGAGTCAAAGCGCTTTGTACGAGAATTTGGAATATCTACCATGAAGGAGTGGCACTTGTCCGTGCGTCCGGAGGTAAAAGGGTGATGGGGGTATAAGGTCGTGCAGTCCTGAAGACCAATAATGCTTTCAGAAGACCTTTATCTTAAAGTGGGACTGTAAAGGAGTGGCAAAAAGCACAAGATTGCATGTTGGTGGCAGGCAGAAATAGGCACGGTCGTAGTTCTTCCCGGACAACCTCTGTCACAAAGAACTTTTATTTATATACAAATAAAACTAGTTTGTAACGGTTAAAACTTTTACAGATTAACGAGTTAGAGAAACCGTTTTCTGTATGCAAATTAAAATAATTAATTCAGTAAGAGATAACGAAAGACGAACAAACTTACAATTGTTTGTGGCGATTGTTTAATCTCTTTTGCATTATCACATATTTAAAAAAATAAAATAGAATGAAAACATCATTAATTAACTTTTATTCCATATTGATTTTATATTGTTTACCACACATAAGAAATCACAAAGATTTTCATAATGTCCCTCTTAACTTTTGGAGCATTATAAAAATCTTAAAATTTACTAATAGTCTAACTTTTATATAAAAATATAACTTTGGATTAAACTTCACATCTTATCAATGAATTATTATTCCTTAAGTAAAATAAGGTTCTTAAAATGGTGATCCAAGTTAATGCTATATTAGGTAAAATAAATCCATTGATTTAGTATTAAGCCCATTGTTTTAAAGAAAAAAAACTCCTAAGAAGATACACATGTACTTCAATCTCGTGGATAATAGCAATAATAGCTGGCCTTTATGAATAGCAAACCTCTTTGAGTGTGTCTGACAACCTGATAAGTCAAATTAAGAAATAGATTCTTCACTTGCATCGCTAGGATGACACAGTTGGATGAGTCTAGGTGCCAGTTCTACGCGACCAAGCCTAGGACACCCAATTTTGCAGACAAAACCTTAGGTACTAATTTTTAAGCATTATACATACATTGTATTACTGTATACTTCCTATTTAGACACGATATAGGGCATGAGTTGCATCTGTCGTACAGCGTTTTATCATCTAAAATAAAAGATACAATATTTTTTTTTAAATTTGAGTGGTTCAGTTGGTAGTAGTTCTGCTTTCTGCACAGTAGGTCATGAGTTCGATCCCTACCGAGAGCAAATATTTGTGTGGTGACACAGATGTTTGTTCTCTGCTTGGGTGTTATATTGTATTCCAAGTATGTATAAATTTACAAAAAAATATATATAAGTATTAAATTGGCTATCTGGTTCTCGTAGTACAAGCTCTGCATAATTTGAAGCTGCTTTTAGTGCTGTGTGAACTATCCATGAAGTTTCTTTTTTGTTGCAGAGAGAAATAAAAATGGCATCAGACAAGGAAAGGACCACCAAATGCAGAGGATCCCACAGCATGATCGCATCGTGGGTCATTGCCCTTCTGCTAGTCATATGCCTCGTCGAATGCACTTCAGGTACATACCTACTTTTGTTAAGAGGCAGACAGCTGACTAATAACTGCTCGCCCGTTGAATAGTCTTTGATTGTAGTTCTTAAAAAATGACAAATAACATGGCAGCGGAGAATAACAATACAAAAAGGTTTTGCTAAATTTCATTTAGATCTTAAAAATGTTTTTCGACGAAATAGTTTGTGGTTAATGTACAAACTTTTTAGTAGAAAAACTTTTTTGGATTTTATAACTTAAAAAAATTCGCGAGCGAGAAGTGGCTTACGTCAATTTATTTTTTAGAATACAAATGAATGGCAAAATTAACATCAAGCGGTTATAAAGCCGTCATTATCATCATTAGCCTGAGAAGTCAATGGTTGGCCAGAGGCCATCCTCATACATTTCTAGGAAGAACGATTTTGAGTCTTCGCCTAAGCAACTAACGCTGGTTATGCTAATCGAAGAATTAAATATTTGACAGTTGTTTATCTCAAATCCTATTTTTTATATTTATTTTCTTGTACTGTCTGAAACTACTTGTGGTTTGAAATTTATGTGACGTTTGTTTTGAATCAAATATGAGTTGCGACGGTTGAAGCTATTTTATAACCCCTAGCTTATGATAGAATACCTTTGTGGTTTATGCAGTGTCTGCTCATGACCATAATTCTAAGAGCATCTGCAACACTCCAGTGCATTGTCGGTCACTGCGACACGTCATATGGTAATGTAGTAGGTACGTGTCAGACATTTCATACAGTAATTTTGTTACTCAAATCTGAATCTACAATGGTAAAAGTATCTTATTTAAATACATATAATTATGAGATTCAAAAAGATTTAAAATATTATACTAATAAAATGGTATCGTCGATCCATTGGGTGATAACTCAGAATAAAGGGTGATGGGGCGCCTTACACCTGTCTTTCTTTTTATTTTATGCTGGCGTTGGAGACAAGGTTATTTTGCCAAGTCATTGTATACAGGACAAGGACTAGTACAGGAGGAAGGAACAAAAGAGGGCTTAGTTCCGGTTTCACGGATAACTAAATATCACAATGAAATATACAGATACACAACTGTCAAATATTTGATTAGTCAATTAGTCATCCGTGAAAACCAATCATACAAAAAGTGTCAAAGTATACTCCGTCTCTCTCTCTCTCTCACTATTTTGGTGTTTTATTTACAACAGAATATACATTATTTACAAAAACTATTAATATAAAACCAGTATTTAGAACTAAGTCTTAAAATAAATAATTACCAGAAATATAAATTCTGTTTTCCACCTTTGGGTGAGAAAACAGAATTATATCTTCTAACAGCTAAACCAGATTAAAGTTGCATATTTTTTCAACAATGGCTTTGTAAAGTAGAGACGGAAATATTTTAATAATAAATAATAAATATTGTGGACAATTCACACAACACTACACAGCCCCAAACTAAGCAGAGCTTGTAATATGGGAACCAGATAGCTGATATAATACTTGAATACATTTTTTTTTTGTAAATACATACTTAGAATACAATATAACACCCAGACAGAGAACAAACATTTATGTTAACCACACAAATATTTGTTCTCGGTGGGGATCGAACCCACGACCTACGGCGCAGAAGGCAGAGCTACTACCAACTGAGCTAGAGGCCATTTTAATCCTATAGATAGTGTAGTGATGGTGAAACTCACAAGTACTCCTATATTATTTCCTTATTTTTGCGTAACACGTAGACCCGGTTTTTCAAATAAGTAGCAAACATTTGTACAACGCGTGTTACCAAGCTTATCCAAATAAACCTAAGTATCTTAAATCCAATTTTTCCTCCTTACGCTACCAAAAATGGCTTATGAAGAAAAATACAGGGTAATTTTTTGTACTTTTCAAACCATGGCATGATATGGAAATGAATTGAAACACTTTATAAAAAAAGCTAAATCAGAGAAGTTTTTTCGATTCTGTTTATCTGGAGTATGAAAATTTAAAAAAATAATGGGTTCCATTTTCAAAATAATGCAAGTTACACCTAGATAATATTAAGGTAGACGCAACGCTTGTTGGGTTTTTGTTGGATAATCGAAACGGATGTGTTCTACGAGTATATATATTCAGGCCACGTGTTGGCCAAGTTAACTTTACTGCGTAACAAACTGGCACCATGTCATTTCGCTGTCAGCAAAATAAGAGTCAGGATAAAAAGTTACCAAAACGTTCACCTGGGGACCAAACTATTGACAATTTGTAACCTCACTTGCGAGTTTTATCTTCATTACTAGTCTGTCAACAGTATTAGATGTTATTTAAACTTATGGTGCACTTAGGTAGTAACCGTGGTATGTTACTTTACGACGTTGTGGTTGCTTTTTTTTCTATATCGTCCAACTGCTAGGCAAAGGTCTCCCCCAGATTCTTCCAACCGTCTCTATCCATCGCTTCATCCCACCATCCTCACTCGAGAGCGTCGAGATCGTCCTTCCAACGCTTTCTTGGCCGACGCCGACCTCGCCTTCTTTCTGGTTGCCACGGTGTTATCTGGTTCGTTCTTTTTATCGGGATGCATCCTACTGAAATGACCCGCCCAGTCTCGTTTGAGCTGAGTCGTTTCTTCTGAAGACGTTGGCAATTCCAGTAGTTGAACGTAGCAACTGTTACGCACTTGGTCAGTGCAATAAACTATAGTTACTAACATAGCAGTAGTACCTGTTATTTAAAATTAAAAGCACGTTATTATTTTTGTCCGCCTTCACAGTATTTCTCAAGAACTCCTCTTTAAAATATAAACAAAAGATTCAAAGAATAGGATGATTCTCAAGTATTTTAGCAATCATTGATTCGGTAAACCAACATTTCACAATACCCAATTGAATTGAATATAATATCTACTTCTTAAGTACTAGCGGCCGCCGGCGGCTTCGCTCGCCCCGTTCCCGTAATGCTCCATTCCCGTTACTTACATCCGTTCTCCGTTACAATATCTTGATAAACTATATGCCTATGTGTATTTTTATGTATAAGCTATATTATTGTAAAGTTTCATTAAAATCCACTCGGTAGTTTTTACGTGAAAGAGTAACAAACATCCATACTGACTGACTGGCCTCTAGCTCAGTTGGTGGTAGCTCTGCCTTTTGCGCCGTAGGTCGTGGGTTCGATCCCCACCGAGAACAAATATTTGTGTGGTAAACAAAAATGTTTGTTCTCTGTCTGGGTGTTGTATTGTATTCTAAGTATATATTTACAAAAAAAAATTATTCAAGTATTATATCAGCTATCTGGTTCCCATATTACAAGCTCTGCTTAGTTTGGGGCTGGGTAGTGTTGTGTGAATTGTCCACAATATTTATTATTATTATTTATTATTATTTATACTTACAAACTTACTAACTGTTGGGTATTTGTAGGTACTTCGAAATAGTGTATTCTCGTACTACCGTCTATTGAGAATAAACAGTCAGATTCGATCCGCAACTTGTGTCTCATTACAATATTTCACTGGCGACGATTTAATAGTTTTTACCAATTATATCGCGATGCCGTATGGTAAAATCGATTGTTTTGATTTATCTTCGCGAAAATGGACGAAATACGTAAACCGAGTGAAACAGTTCATCGCGTTAAACGAAATTAAAGAAACTTTGCATGTGGCCACGTTGATAACGGTAGTTGGTGAACCAACTTACGATTTGATGTGTGATTTATGCGCCCCGAATAAGCCTGAAGAAAAAAGCTTTAGTGAATTGGTCACCATCGTCGAGAAGCATTTAGAACCCAGGCGATCAGATATAGCGGAACGGCATATATTTCGTTTACGCCGCCAGAAGTTCGGCGAGGAGCTCAGCCTATACCTACAAAGTCTAAAGCATCTTGCAAGTACATGTAACTTTGGCGAGAAACTGGAAGAGAATCTCAGGGACCAGTTTGTATCGGGCCTCGCCGGTGACGAGATGCGTAGTCGACTTTTCGCGGAGAAGGAGTTGGATTACAAGCGAGCGGTGGAGCTGGCTCTGGCATTGGAGGCGGCGGAGAGGCACGCAGTGACGAGCGGGTCGGCGGGCGCGGGCGCATCAGGCGCTGCCGCCGCTGTCAGCGCCGTCGGCGTGCCCGACCCTCCCGTGCACCGGATCGGCGCAGCAGGCGCAGCGGCCGCGGCGCACCAGGCGCGCGGCTCGGATCACAAATGTTGGCGATGTGGCCGCCAGCACTCCCCGGATAAGTGCCGCTATAAGCGTTATAATTGTGACGAGTGCGGAGTTAGGGGCCATCTCAAGGCCATGTGTAAAAGTGCGCGTTCAAGTGGTGAGGGAGTGGATCGTTCGAGTAAATCACAACGGCGTAATCAGTTCTACATTGATATGGATTCGGAGAGCGAGGACAGCGATTTCTTCAATATCGTGGTGGACGGAGAGGATGACAAACCGTATGTAGTTTCGCTTCTTGTCAACGACATTCCTATAAACTTTGAAGTGGACACGGGCAGTAAAATTTCGGCTATAAATGAACGTGATTATCAAAAATATTTTAAGAACTTTAAGTTGTCCGAGTGTAATTTAAGGTTTAAAGGATATACTGGTGGGAAAATATTACCAATGGGTTTTATAAACACGACTGTCTGCTATAAAAGCGCGGGGGCGGGGGAGAAGCAGGAGGCGCGTGACCTTCCATTGTATGTTATCCCTGGAGGTGGACCTCCCCTTCTTGGCCGTTCTTGGCTGCGTCATCTGAAGCTTAAAAATATTGAAATTCAAATGAATAATATTGGTGGTGACATGTCGTGTAGTAAAACCGATGGGTTAATCTTGAAATTGCAAAAAGAGTATGCTGATGTGTTCGCTGAAGGCTTAGGAACATGTACAAAAATGTTTTCGTTAAAATTAGTTGACCAAGAACCTGTTTTTCATAAAGCGCGTAACTTACCTTTAGCTTTGAGGAAACCCGTAGAACAAGAGTTAGACCGTTTAGTAAATGAAGGCACCATTGTTAAGATTGAGCATTCTGAGTACGGCACCCCTATTGTGCCTGTCGTAAAAAAGTGCGGAAGTATTCGAATTTGTGGCGATTATAAAGTAACAATAAATCCGAAAATAAGACGCGAGCCTTATCCACTGCCGCGGATTGAGGAGCTTTATGCATCACTGCGGGGGGCCCAAGTATTTTCAAAAATTGATTTGGCTCACGCATATGAACAGATCATTCTGTCCCCGGAATCAAGGCCGTGCACAACTATAAGTACGCATGTAGGTACCTTTGAGTACGTCAGGACGCCATATGGTATATGTAGTATTCCTGAAAAATTCCAAAAGTTAATGGAGGAAGTCTTAAGGGGTGTTCCCATGACTGCCGTGTATTTTGATGACGCTTGTATTGGAGGTGTTTCTAGGGAAGACAATATTAAAAATGTCCGTGAGGTTTTAAAACGATTGCAAGCCGCGGGCTTGAGAGTTAAGTTGGCAAAATGTGAATTTTTCAAGAGGGCGGTATGCTACGTAGGCCATGTTATAGATAGGGATGGGCTGCATCCAGATAAAAAGAAGGTAAAAGCGATTGCAAACGCTCCTTGTCCTACTGACATACACCAGCTTAAAGCTTTTTTAGGCCTCGTAAATTATTATGGGAAATTTGTTCCAATGTTAAGTACAATATTAAGCCCTCTTTACAGTTTGTTGAAAGGTAAAGTTAATTGGAAGTGGGGTCCGGAATGTGAGCAAGCATTTAATAGCATTAAAAAAATTATGTGCAGTGAGCAATGTCTAGCGCACTATGAGCCGGAGCTGCCGCTGGTCCTCAGTGTGGACAGCAGCGCGTACGGTCTTGGCGCCATTCTGGCGCATAAGTATCCCGATGGCACGGAGAGGCCAATCTGTTGCACTTCGCGCACTCTTAATGACGCAGAGAAATCCTATAGCCAATTAGACAAAGAGGCCTTAGCTATTTTTTTTGGTGTAGTAAAAAATCATCAATATTTATTCGGTAGGCGTTTCATAATTCGCACGGATCACAAACCACTATCTTATATATTCGGAGAAAAGGTTGGTATCCCGCAGACAGCAGCTAGCCGTTTGCAGCGGTACGCGGCTCGGCTTGCGGCTTACGATTTTTCCGTGGAGTGGGTCAGTTCGGCACAAAACGCAGCAGCTGATTGCTTATCGCGATTACCGTTAGCCCGGGAGGCGAGTGAGCACAATGATATTGGCGCCGCCGTTTCATACTTGATGTTCATTGAAAACGAGTTTCCTATCACTCACAAAGATATTGCTGAGGCGACAAAGACCGATCCTATATTGCGTGTTATTTATAGAAACATATTATTTGGATGGCCGGACTATACCGATGTAGATCAAGAGAAGGCATATTTCAATAGGAAAGATAATCTTTTTGTGGAACAGGGATGCATCGTATTTAATTATCGTATCGTTGTACCGCCTAAGTACAGAGAGTACATTTTACGCGAGCTGCACGAAGGGCACCTAGGCGTCGTTAAAATGAAAAGCATCGCACGTAACTATGTGTACTGGCCGGGCTTGGACGCGGATATCGAAGGCATGTGCCGCGCGTGCGCCGCCTGCCTGCAGCAGCGGGACGCGCCGCCGCACGCGCCGCTCACGCCCTGGGAGTTCCCATCGCGTCCCTGGCAACGTTTGCACGCTGATTTCGCTGAATATAAGGGAAAACATTATCTCGTAGTTGTCGATGCGCACAGTAAATGGATTGAGGTTTTCCAAATGGGTAGCACGGCAGCCAGATTCGTTATAGATAAATTCAGGGAGATGTTTGCACGGTTCGGGTTGCCATTACAGATGGTAACGGACAACGGCCCGCCATTTTCATCTCACGAGCTGAGGGATTATTTTGCTAAAAATAGTATAGTTTATACGCCGACCAGCCCGTACAGACCTCAAGGTAACGGCGCGGCAGAAAATGCAGTCCGAACCGTGAAAAACTGCATTAAAAAAGCGTATTCAGAAGGCGTTGACGTGGGTCAAGCTATCAGTAAAATGCTTTTTCAATATAGGAATTGCGAGCAGGCCACGACTAATGTAGCACCTGCGGTGGCGTTGCTCGGGCGCAGGCTGCGCGGCCGGCTCGACGCGCTGCGGCCGAGCGCGGCGGAGCGCGTGCGCGCGCGCCAGGCGGCCCAGGTGGAGCGCGTCCGGGGCACGCCTAGGGACGTTCACTTAGGTGATACTGTTTACGTGCGCGAATATAGTAAAAATAAAAATAAATGGGTGGAAGGGCAGGTTAAGGAACAAGTGGGACCGTCGTCATTTTCCGTTAATGTTCCATTATCCAAAAATATTGTGAAACGACACATCGATCAAATAATAGTACCTAAAGGTCACAGGAAAAGATTCTCACTCTCTTGTACTGTTAATGATAAATCTGCTAACATTGTTACTGAGCAACCAAATGTAAGTTCCAATGATTGTAAAGAGTTGCCGGTTGTGACGACAAGTTGTGTGTCTGAGTGCACGGGGCTAGAACCGGGGTCGCCGAGCGCATTCTCTAGCGCCGGCGCCGCCGATGACCCGGGCGCCGCTGAGCAGGACGATCACTTTGAAATGGCTCATTCCTCACCTATTGTTAAACCAACTCATTTCTTGCGTCCTCGTCACAACAGGCATCCTAAGTACCACTAAAATAAGTAAAATGTAATTAGCATTCGCATTACATCGCTGTATGTATATGTAGTATTTAGTAAACCTACAGTTCGTTAGTTTACAAGTATAATTTAATTAGCTTTATATTTAGTAAGGAGGTGTTGGGTATTTGTAGGTACTTCGAAATAGTGTATTCTCGTACTACCGTCTATTGAGAATAAACAGTCAGATTCGATCCGCAACTTGTGTCTCATTACAATATTTCACTCTAACTAGGTACTTAACTTGTAGGAAGTAGTCACTCTGTGGCGGATTTATTATATACAACTTTCTGATAGAAGAAGCTTATGGCCCACCTGATGTTAAGTGGTAACCATCGCCTATGATAAAGCCTCGTAGGTCTTGTAGGTCACGCTCGTCATGAACATTCCCTACAATGTACTGCCATCAACTTTAGATAGCCTCACGTGCCAGTAATTTCACCGATACCCACACCCTTCAAACCGAAACAAAGCGATGCTGCTTCACGGCAGAAATAGGCATGGTGGTAACACTTCCCTGGAAGATCCACTCACAAAGAGCTCTACTACTACTAAATTGATAAAATTAGTAACTGAATTAGTAAGCCCCATATGATGTCCAGCAGAATACCTACTATGAAGTATACTTCATGTTTACGTGTATAATATAAAAGGGTTATTATTCAACTACCAAATGAAGGGAAGACGTTGCATGCAGATGGCTCAACCTTTTTCCCGAAAATGTATGAGGAAGGCCTATGCTCAGTAATGGTCTTATTCAGATCCACTGATAGATTTAAGACTGGCGCACGTCTAATCGTTATGCGGTGGCGATCAGTGAAACGCTGTTAAATATGACAGCAATATTTGATAGCGTTTCACTGATCGGGTTTGGTGAGTGCTCAGTCCTAGTGCAATAGGCCTACCACAAGCTCTGCCTGGCTCTGTCTCTGGCTCTGGTTTTGAGTCTGTGTGAATGTTCACCAGTGTATTATGCTGTGTGGGTGTGTGTGTGTAAGGGTGTGTGCGAGTGGTTGAGTGTGTAGTGTTGTGCGTTTCGTGACTAGGCTTCCATGATTCTCCCAGTCTCTTAAGAGTCTGGTAAGCACAGAAGGAAGCCTACCCCGAGGTGTGTGTGGGTGTGTGTGTTTGGTGTTTCAACGTAGGATTTATTTGGTCAACACTCACACAGACCAAACCACAGACAGATCTTCTGGTAGGCCTACAGGACCTCTTTATTTTTATTCTAGCACTTCGCATAACCTTTTAGATAGTATATAGATGGTCACTATTCTGCAATCAGTGGGCTATAAACGGGTGTTTATCGAAGGTATTAAGACCCAATTTAACGACCCTCATAAAAAGTCAAGCGTACAAATATTTGGCTGTCACATTATGAGCTTCGAGCCTGATAGGTCAAGAGTTATGGGAAGTTTTAATACATCGTATTAATTAAGTTAAATTTTGTTTGGGAGGCCGCTTAACATGACCAAAAAACAAAAAAAAATCAGTTGTTCGTAAAGTCGGTTTACTGACGATAGTTGAACGTGACAACGTCATACAGCTGTCCACGCGGACGCATCGCTCACTCAAGTAGGAGAGAGACAGATGTCAAACGCTGCCGAACGCGGACGCCGATTGTGCCTCTTTGTCGCTCGTTCCGCGCTCTCGCTTGCACTTCAAGCCTTAAATGGAACACCTCAGAGCGTGGTAACGCCGCATGACGTTATGTTTTTTCGTGCGTGCAGCCGGCTCCATTGAATTATAAGACGTTGTCACGTCAATAAGGTGAAAAATGCTAAACTATTGCATAGCTTCTATCGCGGGCCTTGAGCGTGGGGACCGAATCCAGAAATTCCGTAACGAAAAAAACCTAACACCCCCACTCTGACCGGTACAGCGGTGATACTTTAATTTCTTGTTTTTATAGGTCACCACGCTCAAAGTGTAACTTGAATTAATATCAAAGAAAAAAAACAAAGGAAAAAAAATCCTGCAATAATAAAATAAATAAATAATCATAATTGCATATTAAGTTGATAAAAAATGCTATGCATTAGCTTTACCGTGGCAGACTCCGAGTGCCACACGTCTTTTTTTTTTCATTGGGTTTCGCTTTCGTACTTAAAGTAAAACACAGAAAGAAAACCACTGTAAGAATAATGCAGGATATGTATGGAAAATTGTTCCTTCCAGAAATGAGGTCTTATTTTTATTTAACTTTGTTGTTGCAAATTATAAATTCACCTACCATCTAAGCACCAGCAGTGGAGGTCTTAAGACTGATGATGGTAAATATACTTATAAAACTAGATTGTTTTTTGTGAACAAACAAATTAAATACAACAAGGTCTTATTTTTATTTAACTTGGTTGTTGCAAATTATAAATTCACCTAGAATCGTTGATTTTAAACTAAAAAGTAAACAATTACTTCAAAATTCAGATTCCGACTTGAACTAAACAATGAAGATATTACACTAACATTGATACCATAAATTGAACTTGTAGTAACTTTACCAATAGCCAGTTTTCTAGGAAACCGTTTAATTAATGGAAACAACAAATTTACGCCCTAACTATTCTTTCAAAGGCTTTTATTTTATTATGAATATCGGTCTTAGTTTAATGTTCTAGATCTAATTTTCCAAGTGTTTTTCCAAATAAGAGAAATAAATAAATGTGAATACAAATATAGCACTGGCTCTTGTGCTCTCAAAGTAATTATATTATGAATTAAGCTATGCATGTTTGTTGGGGTAGGTCAACAAGAAATTGTAGAGTAGTTAAAAGTGTTTAACTGTAAATTGTTTTAATTATTTTTATGAATGGTAATTTGCACCTACAGAGTTCATGCTAGCTGAAATTTTCCATTCATTTTAAAACCAAAATGAGTCATACACGCGACTATTTCATATTAGTCAATGACCGTTCTCTTTTTTCAATCTACAGATAAAAATAATATCTCATTCTTAGGCTTGTCAAAAATAAGGCCATTTTATATTAGTCGAATAGCGTTATTTGGCATAATGAGTCCAAAAATGCCTATTGCCGTCTCTTTTTATTTGCATAAAAGTGACAGTGATACGAATATTTTATAGGCTGTCAAAGTCAAAAGCATAGAATATAAACTCTGCGGAACAATACAGATTCGAAGGAGTCTAAGGTTTTAATGTTTTCTCAACTGCCAGTCATTTAATACATGCTAACAAAATAAATTATAGACTTTCCTCTACTGCCTGATAAATTGCCAGTGACGTCATATAATGGTCCTTATCAATTTAATTCGCATTGAAAAAGATATTATTGATACAAACAAGCAATATCAACCACTTAAAAATAACACAGCAATTCACAACATGAGAATTACTTATCAATATTTTTTTTATTAAAGATGTGATAGTCCAATAACTAACCATCACATCTTTGAACAAATCCAAGATGGTGCAGACATTATCTCTCACTCGCACTTAAAGGTCAACAATACTGTAGAGTGAGAAGCATTGATTGACGGCGCTTTTTTTATCGGCGCGGGTAATAAACCAGTAGTTGAAATCGGGGTTTACTCTCTGCTTAATAGGTAAATCTCATCCACTTAGCTTTTCTTTTTCGGTTCTTTCAAATTATTTTTCCCTATTCCCTAATCTTTGACCTCTATTTCCACAGAGCAGAGATATAATAGAGGCAAGCCTTCTAACGTAGTTGACAGAATCAACGGATGGCGTAGCCAACGCGGAGGTATGAAGCATGCGCTTTTGCACACTAGATGGCAGCACTTTCAGAGTTTTATGTTGGGCTTTTTTAGCATGAAGAAAAACAACAGAGCATTCTTAGAAATGATGTCATTTTTTTGTAGGTACGTTCGATAATTTTAGGATTGCACAGTAAAGAATACTCGCACTATGTGACAAACATTTTGAAGTTTTAAATATGGGTGTTCAAAATTGTTGGCTTTATAGTAGTTAGAAAGGTGTTCTTGTGTCTATTATATTTTATGTTGTATTTATATTATTTTGAAAACAAATCTACAAACAAATCGAAAACATCAATTTTAATTACAAAACTTAAAAGACTCCAGTAAGTATCTAACAAAAAACATTTTAAAAGTGTTATTTTGGCCAAACAAGTTGATTTATTTTTCTGATAAAGATTAATAGTAATTGCTGCCTCTGTTATATCTCTACTCTGCAATGATTCCATTGTTTACACAAAAAGGTTAGTAAGATTTTTTTTTGAAAATTGTTTGTTTAACCTTAACTACTATTAGTAACATGCGACTGTTTCTATGCACGACGCTGCTTGTTTCGCGTAGTTCTTTCATTTACCTTTTTCAAAGAATCGAGCAGTTTATTGTGAGTAACAGACTCATGACATGACCTTTAAGTCCGGGCAGATTATTTACAATAACAAAACATCCAATATGTAACATCCAAATCATGGGAAAACCTAAATCTATGAAATGTATTAAAAAATATACCTACACAGAAAAAGCTTATTAATTTTTTGTCGAACTGGAAGATTTGTAGTTTTTTTACTCTAACAAACGCAATATATTAAAAAAGGAGTTTGTTTATAGGGGTCTGCACAACATGTTCTCTTCCATTCTCTTCCATCAGCCGTTATCTCTGTATTCACTTCTTTCTTATCCCCATTAGGTATATGTATACCCAGGAATAAAAAAAAAGCAGCCAAGTGCGAGTCGGACTCGCCCATGAAGGGTTCCGTAGCACGACGAACTACAAAAACCTTTATATTATGTTACTTGATGTAACATAATAAGGTTCTTGTAGTTCGTCGAAAGGTAAATTGCGGTTTGCGGTGACGTATAAAAAAAAAACTACTGACTAGATCTCGTTCAAACCAAATATCGTTGGAAGTTTGCATAGTAATGTACAACATATATTTTTTTTAGTTTTATCATTCTCTTATTTTAGAAGTTAGAGGGGGGGGACCAACTTTTTTCCACTTTGGAAGTGTCTCTCGTGCAATCTATTCAGTTTAGAAAAAAATGATGTTAGAAACCTCAACATCATTTTTAAAGACCTATCCATAGATACCCCACACGTATGGGTTCGATGAAAAAAAAATTTTTTAGTTTAGTTTATGACGCATAAAAAAAAAACTACTGACTAGATCTCGTTCAAACCAAATATCGTTGGAAGTTTGTATAGTAATGTACAACATATATTTTTTTTAGTTTTATCATTCTCTTATTTTAGAAGTTAGAGGGGGGGGGACCAACTTTTTTCCACTTTGGAAGTGTCTCTCGTGCAATCTATTCAGTTTAGAAAAAAATGATGTTAGAAACCTCAACATCATTTTTGAAGACCTACCCATAGATAAACATAAACTAAGTAGAACAACAAATATATAGTACTAATCCGCTAATCTAATCCAAGTAAGTTAACTTAATGCAGACTTGTGTGTGCACCCCACGTAACACCTGCAAATCCTGCAAAGCGAAATAAGGTGTATTAGACACAACAAGACGTGTTGCCTTGTCAAGCGACTTTCTGCTCAGCGCTTGACAAGGCAACACGTCCTAATAGTGCACAGAGAGTCGATTTTCCTGAGGATGCTTCGTAGAGAGGCGAAACACGTGTCGAATCTTATTAAGTTTTTTATTTCTTGTGGTATTATTGTTGTGTCTAATACACCTTATTTCGCTTTGCAGGATTTGCAGGTGTTACGTGGGGTGCACACACAAGTCTGCATTAAGTTAACTTACTTGGATTAGATTAGCGGATTAGTACTATATATTTGTTGTTCTACTTAGTTTATGTTTAACAATGGAATTCCGCAAAGTCACGCCTGAATCTATTAATTACCCATAGATACCCCACACGTATGGGTTCGATGAAAAAAACATTTTTTAGTTTCAGTTTCAAGTATGGGGACCCCCAAAATTTATAGTTTTTTTTCTATTTTTGTGTAAAAACCTTAATGCGGTTTACAGAATACATATACTCACCAAGTTTCATCAGTCTAGCTTTTATGGTTTCGGAGAAAAATGGCTGTGACACGGCCGGACAGACAGACAGACAGACAGACAGACAGACAGACAGACATGACGAATCTATAAGGGTTCCGTTTTTGCCATTTGGCTACGGAACCCTAAAAAAAGAAACACACAGGGTTTTTTTTTAGGTCCTGTGGTAAAAAAGCTCTTCATTTGTGCAAACTCTTTTTGGTGTATTATGAAACAAATAAATAAATAAATAATAAATATTCTGAACAATCTACACAACACTATCTAGCCCCAAACTAAGCAGAGCTTGTACTATGGGAACCAGACAGCTGATATAAACTTAAATCCTTTTTTTTTTTGTAAATACATACTTAGAATACAATAATAACAACACCCAGACAGAGAACAAACATCGATGTTCACCACACAAATATTTGTTCTCGGTGGGGATCTTACCCACGACCTAGGGCGCAGAAGGCAGAGCTACTACCAACTGCACTGAGAGACCAGTCGAAATAAATCCGCAGAGTTTAGTGTACTTACTACACGTAAAGATCTGTAGTTGCGTGTGCAGCGTCCATTAGAAAGCTGCGACGCGAGTGTGTAACTGTGTGGGCAGGCACTGTGCAATTATTTCTGAGAAAGGTAATCGGTTTGATGAAGTGCTGTGTCACGAGTAATTCTCAAAACACATTGTTTTATACTTGGACTTAGTAACTACCTAAGAATTATCCGCGTCATACCATTTACGGCGAAAAAGTCGCACGCTTTGGGGGCGTCCATAAATTATGTGAGGTGTTTTTTTTTAATTTTGCTGTCCCCCCCTCCCCCTCTAGTGAGATGTCGTGAGATTTTATTCAACCCCTTCCCCCATCCCCCAATCTCACGTGAGATTTTTCAAAATGTGTGTTTGTTTCTTAAACATCTCACGTAATTTGTGGACGCCCCCTTTTCAATGCTCTACAACTTGACTCTCCACCTTTAACGAGTGCCTAGAAATATAAAAATATACTACACTCCAAATGTTTATAAATATACTACAAATAGCTCTTGGCAGTAGATAACGATGGAAATCTACCACATAGAACTAGTTATACATAGCTTACAACATAGTTTGTAGCTGTAGTTGCATTATCTCTGGCTAATGGAAGCACTGTCTGTCATTTGCAATAGCCGTCCTATAGCCTTATTCGATTGGGAGTCCCACTCTCATGACGAATCATCGGTAAAGTGAATGACCTAGAACCTGTTTGCAGGCTGTAGCATAGCATATTGTTTGTGCTCTGTGTTCCTGGATATATGTAGGGGAGGTCTATGTTCAGCAGGGACGTGTTCAGGATGATGATGATGTGGTCTGAAATGAATTAAAATGACAAACAGAATAATATAAAATTTATTTTTAATAAAAAAAAATCGGTTGCCTGTAAAGTCGGTTTAATGACGATAGTTGAACGCGGCAACGTCCTAAAGCTGTCCACGCGGACGCATCGCTCATTCAAGTAGGAGAGAGACAGATGTCGAACGCTGCCCAACGCTTAGGCTGATTGTGCCTCTTTGTCGCTAGTTCCGCGCTCACGCTTGCACTTCAAGCCTTAAATGGAACGTCTCAGAGCGAGGTAACGCCGCATGAGTCATGTTTTTTCGTGCGAGCAGCCGGCTCCATCGAATTATAAGACGTTTTCACGCCAAAAATATTTTTTGCTAAAATATCAAGCTATAGATTCAGGTAGTTCTTATACACATATAATTATAAGTTTAAAAAACTTGAGAAACCGACTTCATTGTCAAACGGCTAAACCGATTTTAATCAAATTTGTTTGGGACAATCTGGACGTAAGAATAACCAAATAAAAAAAATAATTTTCTAAATCGGTTCATAAATGACGGAGGCATGCAGTTACAAACATTAAAAAAAAATAATTTAAAAAAATGCCAACACCGATTTTAATAAAATTAAAATGGGACCAATCTGGAAGCAGTACCTTTCAGATAAAAAAATAATTTTTCAAATCGGCTCACAAATGACGAAGTTATGCGGTAACAAACATTAAAAAAAAAATTTAAAAAAAAAAAAAAAAAAAAAACATACAACCGAATTGAGAACCTCCTCCTTTTTGATTGGAAGTCGGTTAAAAAGCAACATTCACAAATTCAAGCGTAATTCATTTTTATATCACAATCCATCTAATTCTAATTCTAATTTGATTTGGGGGAATACGATCTGCACTGACGTCCCGCGATGGGGTGTATTGTGCATTATCCCCCTGCCAAACCTCACCCCAGCCAGCCCAACTCCTTAAAATAACGGAGAAGGACTTTGGGTTGGTGGCAGCAGTGCTCCAGTAAACCTGATGGTGACACGGATGTGGATGTGGAGGGACACGACTCAATGAGTTCCCTGAGCCCTGTCTTGGACCTCGCCTCTTCTGTTGCGGAGCAGTGCAGTACCACATGCTCCACAGTTTCCTTGTCCTGCAGGCAGCCCCGACACAAGTCGCTGTCTGTAGCTCCAGTTTTCATAAGGTGGTAGTTTAGGTCGCAATGGCCCGTGATGATTCCTACCATTAGTTTTAGGTCCTCTCTTTTCATTTTAAGCAGGTTTGTTGTGATGTGCTTATCCATCGCTGGCAGCATCGTTTTTGTGTGTTTGCAGTCTGATCTGCGCTCCCATTGCTTTTGATGTTCCTTGTGGGAGTACATCTTCAGTCTGTTCCTTATTTCTGCCGATGGGGGCTTGCAGAGGCCTAGGTCGTCTGTGGTAGGTGTCTGCTTCGCACCCTCTTTTGCTAGGGAGTCGGCTTCATTGTTCCCTGAACACGAGCCATGACTTTTTGTCCATTTTATTTTGACAGTATGCATTTTAGCTAGTTCTTGTAGCGCAGTGTGGCATTGTGCGACTGATTCTGATCTTGTATCGGATCTGCCCAGTGCGTTGATGAGTGCTGCGCTGTCTGTTGTAAAGATTAATATTGTCCGTTCGATTGCTATATCCGCGCTCGTCTTAGACTCTAAAATTGTAAGCATCTCTGCTGCTGCCAGGAGATCACAATCCATATTCATCTACCCGAATCCTATCTGTTTGAGAGGCATAAATCTGATAAATACATAAAGATTTCCCGAAGGATTAATAGTAAAAAAGACAAAGCTAGTAGCTGATAAATAACAGTGAATAGCAGTGGAGTATTTAAAAGCTCTCCCGTCATGGCTTAAAGACTGAGAATTCCAAACATGGTCTGTCAAAATATTGTATTGCACTTTTTATTGTCATTTGTAATTCCTATTTAACTAATAAAGCAGACTACAAAATAGTAGAAATAACACTTTCGTACCTAGTTCAGCTGGTGCAATCGTGTAATTATGTTGCAATCAAATTTTGATGCTAAAAATTGAATAGATCGCTTTGAAATAGTTTTACAAAGCGAAGTTCCTATTCGCTACCTCATGTTTCTTACGTCAACATTCAGTCAAATATAAGTTTTGTTTCAACTCCTTTTTTATTGCAATCGAAGCTCAATTATTGCATTGGCATACCCGACTGTTGCGACAACATTTTGATTGCAACAAAAGATATGCAATCAGCCCACAGTACAAATTCTATGAACTAACAAATTTCCTGGCATTGTTTTGAACGAAAACTAATAATTGTTTATATGTCGTGACTATCATACAACAGAGACTATAATACTTCGAATCACATGTACAACATGAACCTTAAACAAAGAAAATTAATTATACCTTTCGAACATTTACACTGAAAACATTATGGGAAAGTGACAGTAATTTAATCATTTTCAGTTAATTTTTCCAGTGCTGGTGGCTTAGTGATAGCGGCCTCACCTTCCAATCCTAAGGTCGTGGGTTCGAATCTAGTCGTATACCAATGAGTTTTTCTACACCATAAATTTATGTACACCATAGTGTACATACATTTTTCATAAATTGAAAAATTGAAAAATTGTACATAAATTGAAAAATTTATGAACAACATCGTAAGGAAACCGGAAAACATCGTAAGGAAACCGGCATTTCGTAGAACCTGAAAAGATCGAAAATATGTGTCGAGTGCACGAAAGGAGCCGCTTTGAGGCGCACTTAAAATCCTTTCACCACACTTGGTTCAAAAGAATCAGTGACACGATAAGAAGTAAATTTTGCAACGTTATTTTTAACCGACTTCCAATCAAAAAGGAGGAGGTTCTCAATTCGGTTGTATGTTTTTTTTTTTTTTTTTTTTTTTAATGTTTGTTACCGCATAACTTCGTCATTTGTGAGCCGATTTGAAAAAATATTTTTATCTGAAAGGTACTGCTTCCAGATTGGTCCCATTTTAATTTTATTAAAATCGGTGTTGCCATTTTTTTTAAATAATTTTTTTAATGTTTGTAACTGCATGCCTCCGTCATTTAAGAACCGATTTAGAAAATTATTTTTTTTATTTGGTTATTCTTACGTCCAGATTGTCCCAAACAAATTTGATTAAAATCGGTTTAGCCGTTTGACAATGAAGTCGGTTTCTCAAGTTTTTTAAACTTATAATTATTCTATAACTAATGTGGAGAAATGATAACTTAGTTTGCAGAGTCATGATGCCTACTGTCAGCTCGTGGTTTTGGAACTAAAAAAATATTTTAAAAAAGAAGGTTCAAATACGTCATGGCATTGGTTAAAGAAATATAAATGGAAATGTTTAAACGTCACAAAACATAGTTCACACAAAAAATATACAACAAGCAATAAGAGACGAAAAAAAGGCTTCCACTCAGCATTTGCCATAAAAGCGCAAGGGCTTAATACGGCGCTGGTTTTCAGTGGTGCCGAGAGTTAGGAATCAATGCATGAAAATTTTGATTTCTCATTTGTATAGACGTGGCATTCGTGAAGCTAACCCTGGAACTTTGATCATAGGTTAAAAATAAAAAAACATCCCTTTAAACCAGTATTTTTCATGTATTATAGTGAATTTTTTTAAGCAACTGCTGTGTTTTATATTATTATAACCCCAGTCAGAGAACAAACATCCATGCTCAATATGCTCATAAAGCATATCTATCGGGGGATCGAACCCACAGCCTACAACGCAGAGCACAGTGCTAAACCAACTGAGCTGTTTAGCTTGTGCCTATATAAAGCTACGCTACAAAATATCTCGTAAACAACTCGTGGTGAAAACCCATCGACTGGCAAATCTTTTGTTTTATAGCCTAATAAATAAAAAAATAAGGGTTTAAAAGTACCCCAACGCTGTTTAAATAATTTAAAACAATTATGTTGCTATTTATTATCTGATAATTACAAAATATGCTTTTTATATTTCAGGGTCCTGTCTTAGCTACGGACACTCGTGTTGGGGAGGTAAGTTTCATTTTGTTTGTTTGTATAATATTATGTATCAGACTGATGTTGAATTATTATTATTTAATATTCACTTCTGCTTTTTTTACGTAAAAAAGCTTAAAAAGGCAAAGGCAAGGCTTCGGATCCCTATGGACCCCCCCCCCCTCCAGTCTCAACCCCAAGAGGAGCAAATAATAAGGCTCTGTCGACTGTCTGTCTGTCTGTGTATGTTATTATTTAATAAATAAATAAATATTGTGGACAATTCACACAATTATTCTTCATATTTATATTATCATATTTATTCTTAGTTTGATCTTTTTAGCCTAATCAACTTGAATTGGGCTTATTCTCCATCTATGGAGTATTCGTCAAATAAAAATATGTCAGTACTTGTTTTTAATACCTACTACAGAAACAAGTTTCATATCTCGTGGGAAACCAGACAAGGTTGATCCCTAATTCACAGGGGTGACATAAATTTCCAGTCTATAGTATTATTGCTCTTTAGTAGCCACAATTATCGTTAATATTGGTTCTATTTAATCCCGAGGATTATGGCCGGTTTTATCATGAAAAATATTTTTTATCAAAGCTTAGCTCTCGTTATTACGTGTACTGCGTAATTTACACGGTGAACTTTTAAGGCTAATGGGGTTACAACGAATTATTCGTCTGTATTAAAATGCTGTTTAAAATGTATCTATGAGTTTGAAAGTATCCTATAGACTCAAATAACTCAATAGAGTTCGTTGATTTTGACAAAATTTGTATTTAAAGAGCATGGTGTCAGTTTATAAAAAAATATCCGTTGATTGGTTTTTTCAGCAATATTTTTCAAAGCCTGCAAAAACTATATAATCTAAAGCCCTGTGCACATTGAAGCAAAACGCTGTCAAATATGACAGCTATATTTGACAGCGTTCCACTGATCGCCATCGCTATCGCCTAAATGTTCGCAGGCTTTAAGATAACACCATGCAGATGCACAAATCGATTTTTTTATTTCAATTTTTAACATTTAGATGTTTTTTTCTATTCAACAGTCATGGTAAAAACGCACAAGTTGCTCCCGAAATGAAACGCCGCTGGGAACCAAAGCGTCACGTATTTTATTCCAAAAGCTATAACAATGATTTCCGCATTTAATTATATTTATGGCTCGTCATGGTGGACATGACGTGACTTCACCGATATTTTTCACCAATAACCTCCCATTTGGCAGAGCTTGTGCTATGAAATCAAACAAAAAACAAAATCAAATATATATACTTTTCTTAAACATGCGCGGAAATATTGTCATTACTTTTGAATATAGAACACGCGATGTATCATATTTACGTAGACTGAAAAACCAAAATCACTTCCCGGCGCGTTCTCGCTCCGGCAATGTTGTATGAAACGGTGTGCTGTTTGAATTTAGAACTCTTTCATCTATCGTACACATTGCGTTCTCGTGGCTGTATAGCCACAGATGCGTTTACCTTTCGGCAAAAACTGTAAAATAAAAAAAAAATTGGCGGTAAAGCCGAGTTCGTTGTTATTTGGTTAATAAAAAATAATTTTATTATGTAAAAAACCCTTTTTATTTCCTTGCATTTTTTTAAGAAAAGCACTATATATGCCTCGGCCGAAATGGCAATTGCCTGTCTCGTATAAACTCATACTCGACCTGCAATTGCCTATTTCGCTGCCTTTGCAATAATGTACTATTATTCAATGGTATCACAAGGATCACTTTGAAACGTCTTAAAGCTAGTTGTATCTAGGTGCCAGTATCACGCGACCAAGCCTAGAAGAACAGGATCCGTAGATCCTGGTCTTCTAGTCTTATCTAGCTTTAGCCGTAGCTTGGTTCCTACCATTTTTTTGTGTGATCCTTTTACAAAAGAAAAATAGTAATAGCAGTGAAGTACCAGTGTCATGCCACTCTAACTTAGTGAGACGTAAGCAGTCCAAACAATACAAAATCAAAATCAAAAAGGAACTGGTTACGAGATTTTTACACACTTAAAGCAGAGTCTACCGTTTCAGAGTAAAAAAATGTGTCCGTCATTACTTTTTGTACGTTCAGTCCTTGTTTTTTAATAAGGGCTGATTTCCCAATCCACGAAGTAACACTACACGTCAAATAAAAAAGCCTAAACAAGACATCTATTTATCTGACGGATAACATTTGGAGATGGAAAAGTTTGCCATTAAAAAATCAATTACTATGTAACCTTTTACCATTTTCATTAAACGCACGATGTCACGTTAATCTTTTACCAAAAACAATACCCACAACGTAACGTAGATAATACTTAATCACCTGACATAATGAGTATGACTTTGACAGGGTGTGCTTAGCTGAGCAACGTTCAGAAGTGACAGCAAAATTAACCAAAAACAGCCGTCGACGACAATGTCAAAATTCTGGGTGACTTTGAAAAGTGAATACACTTGCTAGTGCAATTCCTATTCTAAAAAATATCGTGTAATAGTACTACTATCAAGAAATTTGCAGTTTGGTCAATAAGATAACAAAAAAATCTTTTTAAAAAGTAATCATTATTATGCACTGCATCATGTACCAGGATACCATGACAATACCCAGGTTCGGACCAACTGACGGACTGTAACGAGTAAATATCACAAAAATCGTTTATTTTGAAGAGTTATAAAGTGTTTATTGTTAGAAATTACAATATTTACAAAACTATGTAAGCTATAAATAGCTTGTAGTGCGTAGTTGGGAAGAAGAAGGGGCAATTACGCAACGAAATTAGAGATCTTGAAATTTTCTTCTTCTGCTTCCTGTTTTCGAGTAGTATAGAACTGTCAGCTGTCATATATATCAACTCGGACGAGACATGTCGTGTCGTGAACCGTTGGTGTTAATATAGGGTAGCCTAGTATATTCAGTGGACATTTTCAGACTGATTATGCAATTATTGGCGAAAATCAAACCTGTGTTTTGGAATAATCAATTTATTCACGTCCAATTTATTACATAATATTGCGTTTCGAAAATAAAACCTTCGTGTTTGAGGGATGAATATAAATTACTGTTTTTTTGGTATTCAAAAATTAGAATAACGGTATTTAACCATTTATGATGCTTAAGTAAATGTCACGTACGGTACATCAACTGACGACGTGGAATATTTCAATTCCATAACTGACTTGAATGAATAAAAAAATATTACCTATTATTATTAGATTATCGAATACCTTATGGAATAAAACATAGTCATTTGAATATTATAATTATGTAGCATCCCCAAACTATGTTTTCTCATCTTCTGTTAGCCCCAAAACATGACCGTACCGAAAGAACACGGATGTAGCTATTAGTAGTATTAGTTAGTAGTTTGTTTGTAACAACAAACTTCTATACAGCTTTCACAAATTGTAGCGCGGGGAAACTGAAAGATCACTGACCTTAGTATGAAAACTATACCTCCACATATAAAATATTGCACCATAGATTATGTGTGAAGACCAGACAAAAAATATGATTATTTAAAAATAATGCACATAATATCGCAAAGACAGAGGACAAGGGACTGTGATGTGACGCCAATGGACTATTTTTCTCTGCAATCTTTTACTAAAGTCAAATCTTGTAGAGTTAGTTCTGTATGGAAATCATGCTATCATCGACAAATGCAGCTATGCAGACATCATATTTTGATATAAATAAAATTATTTCCAAAAAAGTATCAAGGGCACGGTTCACGGATTGCTAATCTACCAATCAAATATTTGACAGCTGTCAAACTCAACACTTTTCCATGCTAAATCTGAGATGATTAACCGTCAAATATTTTATTGGTCAATTAGCAATACCCGACCGCCTGCCCGGTCATTAACTAAAAATAATTTCTTTCAAAATTTTAAAATAAATTTTAAGGCTTAAATCTGATTAATAAAATCATGTAATATCTCCAGCGCACGGCAAGCGGTCCGGGAAGCCTCCAGCAGCGGCTCCGGACTGGTTCCTCACCAGGTTGCTCCGCAGAATGGCAGTCAACGATAAAATGGTAACTTTATTAACTTATTACCACTTATATAGATAGTGCAATTCACGAAGACGCGCCCCTAGCGGGGTGCGGGGAGTTTGCTCCGAGCGGCAGTCGCCAACCGTAGTCTATTCATTGTAGTGTGCGTGTGCACTCATAGGTAATTAGTTTGTACCGATAACACTCAAACATTGACGGAACCTTGCACACATATACTATAAACGGTTAGGAGGAATAGTGGGGCGCGCCCTCGTGGATTGCACTATCTATATATTACTTATTATCATCATCATCAAACTGAAGAAGTCCACTGCTGGACATAGGCCTCACCTTTCCAGGAAGACCGATTCTGAGCTCTTACTTATTATACTGATTACTAATCTCGCTCTGCCTTCTGCGCCGTAGGTCGTAAGTTTGATCCCCACCAAGAACAAATATTTGTGCGGTAAACACAGATGTTTGTTCTCTGTCTGGGTGTTATATTGTATTCTAAGTAATGTACAAAAAATGTATTATATCAGCTAACTGGTTCCCATAGTACAAGCTCAGCTTAATTTGGGGCTAGATGGTGTTGTGTGGATAGTCTACAATATTTGTTTATTTACTTACCTAAGCCTTACAACTTAGTAAGATCTAAAATAAATTTCATCAAAAATGTTTGTGCTGCCATCTACATTCCTGCCCTGCAACTTTCAGAACAACGGAAACCAAGAACCCTCGCAGAACGATCTCACCGCCATCTTTCAGGGGCTTTCAGGAGAGGATGCGCCCTCTAACGACAAACTCATGTAAGCTTACTCGTTTGTGCTTGCATAGTATTTTCCGTACGGTACAACTTCTAATGCTTTTAATAGATGGCGTTAGTAGTTTTTTAATATTAAGTAAATATATATAGGTACCTATTGGCCTACTCAACGTGTACCTAGTAGTAGGTATTATTACATTGCAGCGTAGGTACTATGTTTAAGGTTAAATGTGAAAAAAGTTTTAAATTGTGTCAAGTGCACGAAAGGACCCTCTTTGAGGCACACTTAAAATCCTTTCACCATACACTGGTTCGAAAGAAGCAATGACACGATGAGAAAAATAAGGTTACTAGTTAAGTAAGGTACAGTCAGTGTTCAATAAAATTGTTATATAAAATTGGTTCTTTCGAACCAAGTGTGGTGAAAGGATTTTAAGTGCGCCTCAAAGAGGCTCTATCGATATACAAGGTGTATCTAAATATGTGTACTATGCGAAGGTGGGGGGTTTCAGACCACAATGGTGATCAGTTGTGGGGGGGAGATAATTAAAAATTCCTATTTTCAGTTTCCCATACAAAAATATTTAATTTCATAATGCCTAAATAAATTGACAACCCTATCCTTGTAACCCCTTGACCCCTTGACCTACTACCTCTGTAGGTCTACTACTACTACCTACTACCTCTGTAGCTGAGTTTAGGGTTGTCACTTTGTATAAAGTCAGCTGTTCATGTTGAAACTTCGTTGCAGTTTTTTTCAGAGATACCAATCGAAGTTCGAAAAGTCGTTGAACAAAAGTTGTTCCCCGGGGGGTGAAAATTCACCCCCCTTCAGGATAGTACACATATTTTGATACACGTTGTATATTAGTCACATTATCAAATATTTTTTATGCAAATTTTTATATTGAATAGACATGCATGTTATCTAAGGCCTATGTATGAAAATTACCTTTTATAATTACTTAAACAATCTTTTTGAAATATACTTTGACTTTAACTTTGAGAGTATTTATATTATAATTTCAGTAACAACGATGACGGTCCCATTGAGCTGCCGCTCAGCAGGAACCTTGAAGCCAAGCCAATGCTGGACGAAGACTTACTTTCAAAAATAAAGATTTGGCAAGTTATGGTAAGAAACAGTCGAAAATAAACCTACACGTAGTAAATAACAAAGGTTATTTTTGTATTCCTAGAAAAAACATATACAAATAACGACTTCGATCCATGTTATTCACCAAATCAAGATTATTTGAAACTTACAATTAAACAAATATTTACAAAATGTACAAAATGTACAAAATACACAAGAAACAGTTGAGCTATCTGCAGATCGTTACAAACGATCTAGAGATAGCTCAACTAGATTATTTGACGATTGTTTTTAATTTACTGCTCTTTTGCTTTACAGTATATTTTGAAAACAAAGAAAAGTTGGACTTCCGCCGTAGATAAATCAACATTGTAATCACGAAAAGTAATTTTATAGAGCAGAAAGGTATTTTTTTAGGCAAATGATGGAGTTTTCTAATATAAATTATTTTCTTTTCCAGAAAGAGTCATCCGACGAGAAATGAAGAGCAATTAATAGTTTTGACTGATGTTACTATCTTCATAGTTTATTTCTTGAATAATTGTTTACTTGTAAAGATCTATGTAATTAAATACTCTGGTTAAAATCGTATTTACATAGAATTATGTCAATTGTAAGGCTGGGTTGCAATTGGCAATGTAGTCTGTAAAATATAGGTGTTAAGGTGTATTGTGCCATTTATAAAATTATTAAGGACTTTTATTTGTTTTATTTTTTCTCTAAGACCTGCCCGAACACGATTTCTTTGGAAAATTTTGCAGCTATGACGATAGTATTCATTTTATGTAGCTTGCTACGAATCTGCTACGTAGATTGCTACGCCGTAGATGGTCGTAGCATAGACTGGTATGCTGTATTCACTTTGCCCCACGATCTTCAAGCATGGTTGATATCTCCTCTGATCTCCTAGTACCAACTAAGGACCAATCATACCCCTCCCGCCCTAAATATGGAGGGTATCCAGCAGAAGACGAAAAAGGTGTTTTTGATGTTGCTGAAAAATACTCTTAGGTCCTAGTAATAAAAATACAACAGTCGCAATGTTTAGATGTTTGCAATCACATAGTAACCTGGGTTATTATACAAAGGGTTACAAAATACCCCGCATAAAATATAGTTAATGAAAGCTAAACCCCTAGTAAGCGCAATTGTCAGGTAGTCATATTATTTACCAGGCTTTACGGGTAGTTTTGTAAACACCCTGTATAGGTTACTTTTAATCCTGAAAAACTAACAGGAACGGGATAAAACTACCACACAGATGAAGACGAGGGAGGCTGCTTATAATAAATAAAATACAAGCTACAAAAGCTTACACTTTGGTACGTAAGGTTGCTTAGAGAATTACGAGAATCTCTTGAGATGACTAAGATGTAATACTAACAGGTAGTTGTGTACCGGAGCATATAAAGGCAGTTGTACACTAAAAGCATTGTGCTCCGTTATCCCTCCCTGTGGCTGAAGGTAGTGTTAATTGCAACTGCGTGGAAGTGGTACAAGATATTATGAAAACTTAAGCTTATGACTAAGCTTAGGATGGTATAGGTGCTGTGCAAGCCTATTCCATCTAAAAGCCTGTCCCAGGCACTATAGCGTCCCGTAAGTAGGGGCATGAATGATCACCAGTTGCCCCTGACGCTATATAAATCATCTACAACAGATGTAAAGGCCTGTTTACTTTTTTTTTAACTAATGAATATAAATTATAAATTTAAATAACACAACCATTTGTAGTTCTACCACCAGCTCTGTCTGGCTCTGTCTCTGGCCCTGGTTTTGAGTCTGTGTGAGTGCTCACCAGTGTATTATACTATGTGTGTGACGTTTCGACGTAGGATTTATTTAGTCAACGCTCAAACAGACTCAAAACCCTGGCTTGTGGTAGGACTACAAACCAACTCTTTTATATCATTTAAAGTTATAATAAAATATAATTGAAGTATATAATTTAAATCGTTCTAGTTTACAACTTGCGCCACAAATCACATAAGCACCGAAACGCGCGGACCTATTTTGTGTCAAGTTTGCAAACCACTCCGAAGAAGAATAACTTGTATACTTGTTGCAATATTATCTCTATTGTTTAGCTTATGGCACGATATTAAAAAGTTTTTTTATAAAACATCCACGCCACAAAGATCCAAGCAAGCTAGCCTCTCCAAAACTGTGTTTTTTTAATGAAAACGGAATTTTTACCATGATTTTATTTAGTTGTGACTCCCAATATTTCGGCACAGTTCATGTTCATGTTTTTTATACCAATCTTGCTTGCTAGTGAAACAAATAGAGAGCCTACTAAATGTTGAGTGAAACCATCAACTACATTACTTCGCAGGTCACGCACATTAAGAACAATCCCTACGATAGACACCCTTGCGTCTTTCAATTTAGGCAGGTGTTAAATTTACCTGTAATTTCACCGGTATCTACATTATTCGCTCCTTAATTAAACTAACAGGCAACGCTACTTGGCGACAGAACTAAGCATGGTGGTATTCCTCCCCGGGCGAGCTCTTTGTAAAGATCCTTGAGAAATAAAACCAAGTTTTTTTTAATGGAACAAGCATATTGGTGACCATCGCCTATACAAAGCATTGAGGTGAAAGGAGCGTGTCATGCGATGCACTGCCCAGCGTCCATCAACTTAAGGTATTTTGATTTTTAGTCTCATACGTGCCTGTAGTTTCACCGGCAGCCACACCCTTCAAACTGAAACACAACAACGCTGCTTCTCGGCAGAAATAGGCATGATGTTAGTAGTTCCCCGGCTGAGCCCTTCATAAAGAGCTCTACTACTGCAGTATTAGCCAGTGTAATCCTAGCCTTACAAGTTCTATTTAGCACCTCATTATTTCACTTAGAAGTACATTTCTCTGACGTTGTTTCGGTCACGTATTCCACTTTATAATTATACTCTAGTTTCTTTCCCCTCGCTCCGACCGCACCATTCGTTTTGTAATTAAACTTAGTCAAAATAACAAAGAACAAACCATTCCGGGGAACAGTGGCTTTTCAAATGTGTAAAGTTATAACGAGACGCAAAAATAACCTACAATTCTGACACAATTGTTTATATTTAACGTTCACAATAATGTTATTAGTAGATACCTAGAGCTTTGATAAAGGCTATGGTAACCACTAAACTTCAGGGGTGCTTCTTCCATCAGCAAGTTAGTTGGTTAGTTATGGCCTTTGCATCTATAAGATGATTTAAACAGCGTCTGAGGTCAACAGCTGGCCTACCACAGAGCAGCCAACACGCTTTTGCTTAACTTCTTTATTTCGTGTGGCCTACCATGAGCTTCATATGGTTAGTTATGCCTATCAAAATTGTGTCAACAGTGTCAACACATTCAAATCTAAGAAGAAAATGAATGTGTGGGTCAGCCTATCTATACACAATTTGACAGCCATAGCCATAACCATATGGAGCTCGTGGTAGCCCTGCAGGCATTTACGTTCGTGACTCGTAATGCCTATACGAGAGCGACAGGTCACACTTCTTGCAAGAAAATGGTGTCGTCCTTGGAGATGGTAGAGCAAGAAGTAGTATTAAAAAAGCTCTTTGTAAAAAGTTACCGGAAAAATACCAGCATACTTATTTCTGTTGCCAAGTGCTGTGGTTCTGTTAAAAATGTATGCTGCTGGTGAAATTACAGACTAAACAACTTTACTTCTCAAAGTGATGAACGCAATATAATATAATGTAATTGCTACAGGCAGAGGTAACCGCTAAAGATGAGCAATGAAATCTCAGCACAGTCGCAAAAAAATTGCCCCATGTTGGGCGCCATACTAACTTTTTGAGAAAATGAAATTCTGTTCATTTGTTTCATTGTTTAATAGGTACGTACTTTAAGTACATTTATGAAATCAATATGTAAACCTTTTCTGTGAATTAGTTGATACAGATAGTAACGATAAGCAGAAAATTAGAGCATTAAAAGAAAAAAATCCTGCATACTTCTAGTCCACCAATATCTAGAAAGACATCAATAGCTACATACACTCATCGCTAGTTCATTTGAGTCCGTTAATGACGATCGTTACATACTCGAAGCTCAATAAGGAAATGAGCCATTTTAACGAGCTTCGCGTATGATAGCTCTCAGCTATTAGAATCTCGAATTGATAGCTTTTTGTAGAGTGCAGAATACAGTGAAACTACATTACACACGCTCTAGACACGTTTTTGATCTGGAGTTCTTGGAATAGCTCGCTTCATTATTCCGAGCCGATCAACTAGGGTTGGTAGGATTGTAAAAAAAAACTACACAACGTTTTATGATATACGTCTTTTAAATAGGTGCCGGTGGTGTAGGTAGCATTTGCATCGTTTCCGTACTTCGGAGGATAGGTTAAGCTCTGGTTGATACAAAGACTTGTAGGCCTACCATGAGCTCCGTCTGGCTATGTTTCTGGTTCTAGTTTTGAGTCTGTGTGATTGCTCACAATTGTATTATACTGTGTGTGTGTGACGTTTCGACGTTGGAATTATTATATTATTATATTTATTTATTTAGTCAACACTCGCACAGACTCAAAACCAGAGCCAGAGACATAGCCAGACAGAGATCATGTTAGGCCTACTGGTTTTACAAATGACTAACCGACTAATCAAAATATTTGACAGTTGTTTAGGGTCAATTTATTTTTTTACAGGTAAATTTGTCTGTCAGATAAAAATCTCTCAACTCTTACTAGGCTTGTTTAAAACCAAGGACCGAATTTTATTATTCGATGAATAACGTTATCGAACTCCGCCCTTATATTTGCTGGGAAAATTTCAGATAAACAAAATTAAATGTCAAATATTTGATTGGTCGATTAGTTGTCCGTGAAATTAGTCCATATTAATCACTTGAAAATAAGAATGATGATGATATAACAAAAGTAATCCGTAACGAGTTTATGTAGTTTGTAAATTACTGTTATTATTAGTTTTAATGTCACCTATACGTAGCTGAAAGTAATAGCTATAAAAGCTCGCTCGTATATTTTTAAATTGGCCATAACTTTTCCCATACAACTTGATAAATAGGTTCTCGACATTACCTTCCTACTCTATTATCAACAATACAAATATGTATTGGAACGAAGTTCCTTATCGCGCGTTGTGAAAGACGGAAAATCTTATGAAAAGTTGTCACGACACTTTTTGCTATAGTAAGCTGTGCGGCTGTCTGTCTCTCTCTCTCTTATAGAAAGCAAGCCAGATATTTTCATTTCTATTTCGCATTGAACAGTATGGTGTCGCGACGATTATTTTTGTTGAATGTATACAGGTTTTTTGTAAATAATAATAAAGAAACTTCGTTCCATCTGGGTGTCCCTTGACACCTCTCAAGTTTTTTTTTAGTATTGAAATATTACGATAACTTTAGCGTCATTTTTTGACCGGATGCTCGACGGGTTATAATTTCAACGCTTGAAGGCTTGAACACACCGCCAGCGAACTAGTTCGCTAGCGATGGCGAACTAGCCCCCAAATAATTTGAAGTCTCCGAAATGTACATTGCCATCACAATGGCGCTTTTGGCGCTAGGTCTAGCGCAATTTCAAAGCATTTAACTGCTATTATTTTGTAGGCTAATCTTGGATTAACCTTGGATTTTAAATACGTGTCGCAGTTTGTAGTTCATATAAATTGCCAAGTTAAAAAAAAATTACATTTCTATTGAGTTTTCAAAAAAAAAAGATATTTATTGAGCACTGTGACATGCGCACCTATTTTATCGGACAACTTGTGTCTATTCAAAGTATCTAGAAGCATTTAAAGTGTCTAGGTTTATGACTACAATGCTTAATTTAAAAAAAATAAAAATACATTAGTAAAAATAGCCAAACCCTGGAATGGACCTGGCAGCACTGGCCGCAATTTAGACTGTCAAGATATGAAAGATATTTAGCCCAATCAAAACACTTAACTACTGCTAGGCATGGGAAATAATTACCTGCAGTTAATCGGCTCATTTACAACCTTGAGCTTGTTCAGCTCAAACAACTCAGCGGCTCAAACATCATGTAGTTGTTGTAGAAGTGTGGAAGTGCGAGTGCAGAAGTTAAGCCGCTTACAGACCTTCTGGCTTCACTTCGGAATCATTCAGTTAATATAGTTACCTACTTTAATTTTTTTCACTGAAATACCTAACCTACCTACCAAAGTAGCAAGCAGCAAATAAACTGAATAAATAAAGTCTGTTTAAACTATTATCGCCACTGTTTGTTTTGAGCCGTTATTTATTAAAATTAAACTGCTAGCTATGCTAAAGTATAAAATGCTATGATGTGCGGTTTTGGCCTTTACGTATTTATTGCAGAAGCAAATTTTCAACATAGTTTCTATTATTGGCTATGCATACCGTAAACCTTATATCTCTTTGTGCTTCTTCCAGAACGACTTCCAATTTGATCAGGGCGAGCAACGCCAGGCTCCATAGCTCGTCTTAATCTAGGTCTTTACCTATGAAATTGTACATTTGAATATTTTTTATGCCATTAAAATTAGATAGGCGTAAGGCTCCAAACCCCACAGCAAGCTCAGCCGTATAATTAGTTGGTCTAACTCCATCACGGCTAAGCTTGCCGCGGGGTTCCAATTCTTCGGTCCAACTTTTTCACCACTACTACTATCGTCTTCAATTCAAGGCCTGCGCACACCTATGTGCTCTTTACCGTCGTCAGTATTTTCGAAGCATTACAACCTTGGAATTTTCAAGTCAAGAGTGAACAAGTGAATAATAGCTAAGCGTGCTCCACCGTAGGCTGCATTTTCACTTTCCATCAGGTTTGATGGCAGTCAAACGTTTAGCTATCAACAATAAAAAAAAATACCTATATATGTCGCTGGCCATGGCGATCAGTGAAACGCTGTCAAATTTGAAAGGATATTTGACATCGTTTCATTGATAGCCATTGCCAGTGACCTAGGTGTACACAGGCCTTCATATCGTTGTTGACAACGGTTGCCAGCCGACCACAAGGCTCGTTTTTCAACTCATAATTTGCAGATTTAAATTTAAGGCTTTGCATGGGTGCAAAATACAAAAGCACATTTTGCCCTCCTTTTTTCTACACACCTGTGCAAAGCTAAGGCGATTGGCTAGTTATGTACATGGAATACATAGTGAGAGAAATGGCATGTCGTAGAACCTACATAAACCGTAAAACATTGTCAAGTGCACGAAAAGAGCCTCATTGAGGTGCGTTTATAATTCTTTCACCACATTACTTTTGAATAAACTTTTGTCACCATAGTATTAAGTATGTTAAGGCTGCAATGCTTTCTAAGTGAGAGCTGAAATAAAAAGTTTTGGTTTGATTCAATTTTGGTGTGAGCTACACTGAGCTGCACAAAACGTAGATAATAATGACTCCTTCTGTCTTCGACCATATCACTTTACCAAACTTTGACACAAGAGGTGGGCGTGGCTACGCCGCCGCCACGACCAAAGAAGTAGGAAATATAAAACTTGTTAAACCCATAGAGCAGCAGCATTGTTTTTGACAAAGTCAAACGGCTTCGTAGGTATTGCTTTTACCCAACATGCTGATGTAAACAGGAATGTTATGATATTGACCACTATGTGTGTGTATAAGTATTTTATGATTGCTCATCTGTTCCCCTATATCAAATAAATATAAAAATAGAACTAGTTTATTTTAATTATATGACAGCTGTCAGTTGAAAGCGATTCTATCTAGGACTGAAAAGTATTTAGGTCGTGGGTTCAATTCCCACCGAGAACAAATATTTCTTTGGTGAATGCAGATGTTTGTTCTCTGTCTGAGTGTTATATTGTATTCTAACTATGTGTTAACAAAATGATGTGCAGTAAAATGTATGTACTATAGGAATGAGATAGTTGATTGTAATACATCAACTATCTGATTCCTATAGTACAAGACAAGCTCGGGGATAGACAGTGTTTTGTGGATTGTCTACATTATTAATTTATTTTATAAAGATCGTGGGTTAAAATTTGGTCGTGCACCACCAATGTATACTATTCTGTCAGTTCATCACCTCTCTTATTATATAAATTGATATACTGTAGCTGTAGGTTTATCGACAAGATAAACCTAGCTCTAAGACTTCTCAAAGTGATCATTGATATTATGTTATTTTAAAGGTACAATGAATAAAATTAAACATTTTTACTTTACTTTGACTTTCACTTTGAATACTGCTACTCTATTGTAATCTCCATTTGATAACTCTTTGAATTGCTCGAAATCAATTGTCAATTTGAAAAAACGTCAAAACTATAGCGCTTGCAAAACAGGAAAGTATTAAAAACCGGATTATCTCCGGCTTCCGGCCAAAAACAGTTTCCAGGTTTGGTCAACGTAATATTTTTTCATATAGTAGAATTTTAACAAGAAAACAATATTCTAAGATACCTACAAAATCAACTATTAAAAAATTGTACGAAATAGGAATTAGTATCTAGTGAAGTTTAATATTACTTACTTTATTATTGAGTAGTTTATTGTTGAGTAGATTAGTAGTAGTAGTGGAGCTTTTTGTGAAGTGCTCATCCAGGGAAGTACTACCACCATATCTGTTTCTGCCGTGAAGCAGCATTGCTGTGTTTCTGTTTGAAGGGTGTGGGTGCCGGTGAAATTACTGGCACTTGAGGCTGAACATCTGTACGCGTGAAGCTGATGGACGCAGGGCAGTGCATCGTAGGGCAAATTCCTGGCGTGTGTGACTTACGAGGCAATGCTTTGTTACAGGCTATAGGTACCACTGTTACCACTTACAGGCCTATACCCGAGTGGGATCCTAGCTAAAGAAAAATAAGAACACAAATGAACAAAAAGTAAAACTGAAAAAAAAACTAATAAAAATAAATCTAACATCAAAATATATGTATTAAAAATAAAGTTTAAAATTAAATTTAAACAAAATAATGACTATATAATGTATGAATGTAAATAATAATGATGATATAATAATAATCGAAATAATAAGTAATAATATGCATGAAATGTAACTTAATGTAGTTATGGAATGAATGGGCTTTTTTTTTTTTTTTTTATAGTTACCACTTAACATCAGGTGGACCATATACTTGTTCCATCAGCTAGATGTATTAAAAAAAAAGACGCAGTGCAATAATAGAAAAACAAAGTATTGGTTTTATTATGTTTTATCGGTTTTTAGCTATGTATGCTTTTAGACAAAAAAAATCCATTTATAAAAATAATGCATCTTTTTAGTAATGTTTCAATTACCTGGACATATTAGGGCTAAGAATAAAGTGATGGTGAACTGAACGCGCGAACCTTGTGCAAACAACACCCACACCATTGCCTCCATATATTATTGCCACTGTTATGACTTTTGAGGAACAAGATTTAGCGCAGTTTCAAGACAGTATCTAACACTAATACTAGCTCGCTGCGTACAATGACAGTTCGCGGCGCTGTGTGGGGATGAATGCAAAACCCTACGCTTGAAACTGATCGCCATCGCCATCGCAGTTCGAAACTGTTCGCCGCAATCTTTTCTAAGCTTAATTCATTCACCCGCTAGTCCGGGGTACCTAGGTAGTTTTTGTTCACGGGGATTAAAAACAAAACAATATTTTTGAGGCTCACTCAATCAGTAAGATTTATGTTTCTGATACTAAGGAAAATCGGAATACGTAAAACTTCCCTCACTGTATAGGCATACGCCTATCTATCATTGCGTCCTGAAGTGAGGGTAGTTATTATACCTCCACCTCTCAACGACGATAGCACTCATGTCAATGCTCCAGTCTGCCCACGACCACAGTTATTACAACATAGCCGAAGCGTCGGGGAAAATTATACGCGGTAAACACCCATCATCATCATTATCATCATCATCAACCTATATTAGTCCACTGCTGGACGTAGGTCTCTCGCAAGACGCGCCACTGAGCCCGGTCTTCGGCTCTTCTTCTCCAGTGCTTGCCAGCTACATTTCGCAGATCGTCGCCCCACCTTGCCGGAGGGCGTCCTACACTACGCTTACCTAAACGCGGTAAAAATACCCGTGTAACAGTTTAATGTGTGTTATGATCGCAAAAGTTTAAAAAAGTACTATTGATAAATTTTGCTTAGCTGTCCGGCTTTTCGCAAAACCGGAAAACCGGGTTTGCACGCCCTAGTCAGGACGTAATGTCAGATAGGAAACTGATGGGTGGCTGAACTAATTGATGCCCGCGACTTCATCGACTGTCTCCACGGGTGGTGATTATACACTTCCTTGTTTCGATATTATATTTATGCATTCCATCTCTTATAAAAAAGTCCCCAAATATTATAAATACATTCACTTGTTCTGTTTTTTCTCCATCAATCAAAATATTACACGCTGTTAAACATTCATATCGAATACCATAAACTTAGCCTTATGATTGTATTTGTTTTTGTATTTATTGATTTACTTTGATTATGACGGTTCATTCTAGGTATGTAAATGCCCTTATTTTATTTTTTATTGATATTTGATCTTATTCTAAGCTTCTCTCCATCCAAAATTTGATTGGAAAATACTGATTTGCAGCGATATAACCGCCCATTATGCATTACTATATTTTTAAATAGTTTCAAATAAGATTCTATCCTATTATTATCTTACACAACATCTTTTTTTGCTTTTAACGTAGTTAAACAAATATTTTTAGAAGTAATATATTTTTTTTCTATTAAAACTAATAGGAAAAACAATTTCCAGAGTTCAATAATATTAGAACGAATCCTCAATAGTTCTCTTTTTCCAAATTTTAGACTCTACGGGTCGTTTTCACCGATGACTAATCAGTAGATCAAATATTTGACGATTGTTTAATACACAAAATTAAGAAAAATTAAGTAGGGGGTAGTAAAACATTAAATAGGGGATGCTTTGTCTGTCACGATCTGGGAACTTTCGTTTTTATTAGTAGTGATCGCAGCGTGCAACTGTCAAAAGACGCGGCAGTGTGTGCGGATGTATACAATTCCCTATGTTGAAACTGAACGGTTCGCCATCGCGCCCGCCAGCGAACTAGGTGTGTTCGAGCCTTAGGTTTAACCAATCTGCAATATCAACGCGAAATCATTTCTCTCTTGTAGTTTCATTTTGATTTCCGATTTGCCTAGGTGTAGCGAGGCCATTAGCATTCATTCAGTGGATTCACATGAGGCCACAAGCTCTGTCTGGTTCTGTCTCTGGCTCTGATTTTGAGTCTGTGTGACTAAATAAATCCTACGTCGAAACGTCACACACACAGTTTAATACACCGGTGAGAACTCACACAGCCTCAAAATCAGAGCCAGAGACAGAGCCAGATAGAGCTTGTGGTAGGCCTGCTGAGCGTATCGGTGTGCAATGAAAAATTCAATTTGTAACACGGAACATATTAACTAGAAAGGATTTATTTTAGTACAGTAAACATCATACACGTAAACTATTTCCTACGGTCCTAACCAAAGCATGTAAATCAGGACGGTAATAAATAGATAGGCCTCCAGATCGCTACTTTGAAAAAGTACAGAGGCCTTTGTACAACAGTGGAGTTTTTTAGGCTTTTTTATGCTTAGTCGTTTTATTGTTCAATCATAAAAAAACTAATTACCCCACGTTGGGCGCCAAAAGTAAATTCTTCAGGCTTAAGTAAAATTATTGCCTATAAATCCAGATGTAAGACAGGATTTTCTTTATTATTGTTAACCTTTTCCGCTAAAAGTTTATTGTAGTAACATTTAGTGCACGTTAAGATTACCAAGATAGTGGTACAAATGAGGAAAATTTCCGTCTGGTTTGACCTCTGAAACTTGATAAACCTTGTTACCTGGACATAGTGAACGACGTTGTTTTGTACGTAATATAAAACTTATTATAATACGTACTTATTATAATAAAAAGAAAACTTATTTATTTATGACGGCACACGGTAGATTTGAGAAACACGAACATTAATACAAGAACACATTATACTTGGTTTGTTCTTAATTTCACTCCAAAGCTCAGTGAGTTTTTTGAGTAACTACAGAAAAAAATAAAGAACAACATTTATATAAACGCACTGTACACGACAGAAAATAAAACTAAGCTAACACAAAAACACAGTCCACTTACAGTAGCAAAATATCTTGCAAAAGTCGGCGATTTCGGTCGTATAACTTCATCGCTGTATTCGAAAAAGTGTCTCTAGAGGGCTGAACTATCAACACAGCTTATTACTTTTCCAGTTCCATTTTCTAGCTAGATCGATGTGCGATTCAAATCCGCTTAACGAGTGCCGGCATTCTCACTAATATGGTAAAATGCAGAGTTCTTTGTCTGTTTGTTGCGTAGACCGTAAAATGAATCCTAATGAAAGACAGAGAACGAACGCAGTGGAAGCGTGCTGGGCTCATAACCTTATATATAATATTCAGGAAAACTACAACGATTTCAGGGATAACTTGCAATTTATTCGGGAAGCACAAGGTGATACGTAACATCTAAGAGACGTAAGAGGAAACAATCATACAGTACATCTGTCATGTCTTAAAGCTAACTGTCAGTTGACAGTGACATCTTCATAGACCTCCGATGCAATTGTGTTTATAACCCTATGCTCATAACATAGCGCACATGCCAGATATATAGACATAGAATAGATATCGATTTTATTAGGCTCCAGCTGATTCTAGCACCAATGATAGGCTTACAATGTCTCAGGCATGAAATCAAACGCCAACGCAACACTGGGACGAATTATTTTTAAACGGTTTTATTTAATGTTTGTACTTGCTTTTCGGACCCTTTCGATCACATTATATATTTTAAGATTGTACCCAGAAGAACAGTCAAAAAGCCTAAAGCTTGGTTTCTACCGTTTTTATACGAACCTCCTACAAAATAACTATAGCAAGTAGAAGAGGATGAAACCGAGGGCAAATAGTGGTTCTGCAATATAGATTACAAGCGTGTATCGTTCACCGGTGTGCAGTATCTGTAACTGATTTGAGAGTCCTCTAGTGATAGAGTTTTGAATGTGAATCGGCTACGTATTAGTGATGGAGTCAATTTCTGAATATCTGTTGTTTGGTTTGGTTTTCGATGAAGCTTGTTGATCTTGATATTTTTTAATTAACAACTATTAATTTTTCAATGTAAATTATCATTTATTATAACTATTGCCTACCTGAAGTCCACTAAATGTTATCGAATGTCAATAAGTATGCATCGATTAATAAATTTTTGTACCATGTTGAGCGCCAGTGAAAAAGCCATTATAAATGATCATTGATAACGAACCTTTGCGTATCTTTTTATCAGGATATTCGTAAAATAACTAATTACTACATGCGGGTAAAGGAATAGATCAATCACAAGCTTTAGCTTTAGTTTTAGGAAACAGCCTTAGTTTTCTATTTTGTTTTTGTTTTGTTGACCGTCAACCATCATTACAAATAAATAAATAAATAAATAATGCGGACAATCCACACAACACTATCTAGCCCCAAACTAAGCAGAGCTTGTACTATGGGAACCAGATAGCTGAACTTTTTTTTGTAAATACATACATAGAACATAATACAATAAGAACACCCAGACAGAGAACAAACATCTGTGTTCACCACACAAATATTTGTTCTCGGTGGGGATCGAACCCACGCCCTCCAGCGCAGAAGGAGGGCTACTACCAACTGAGCTGACAAAGACCGAGATATCGCAAAAATTGCAATCTTCTAAAGATTATTCAAGCAATTTGGCATTTATCTCTTATGGAATTTCCAATATGATATGGAAAACCTAGTACCTAATACTGAATCTCTCTGTTGTGCCTCGTTATTGAAAAATAAAGTGTTTTTCCATATTTTCTGTTCATATTATTTCACACGATTTTGATGTTTATTTACCGAATACTTAACGAGCACTGTTTTTTTCAAACAATTTTTCACGGTTACTAACGATACCCTTACCATTGCTTGACAAATGATGGTGGCATTGTTTAATTTTCTACACTATTATAAGGTTTAAAGAAGTCCACTGCTTCAATAAACTTTTTTCATTTCATTTCATTTCACTGCTGAACATGGTCTTCCTCAAATATTTCCAGGAAGAGCTTTGAACCTTCTCCAACGAAGTACTGATTTTAAGATGTTTGCAATGTTGTCGGTCAATCGAATCGAGTTACTTCAGTCAATGATAGTGGTAATTTTGCACTGTTTTTAGTACAATGAAAAGCTCTTTCGACTAGAAATGATCTGAATATTGCAGTGAATAGTTTTTTGTTTTCTGTGAAGTTGTTTAGAAATTGTAAATACACTATGAGCACAAATGTTGTCGTTCACCGCATTAAATTTTTAGCTGAATTTCTATGGTAAGCCTTATCGTAAGCTTATGTAATTGACGTCCTATATACAGCTAAAGTTAAGATAAATTATTTTGGCTTAAAATCTATACAGAAGATACATACCCAGATCTTCAGAACTAAGTAATTGCTACACATATTTTTCAAATACTATGTCACTGGTCCAATCCATTTAATCCCTCGCCATCACACAATAGAAAAATTCCCTCGCACGTTTTCTACCTCGGGTTTAGAAATATTAATATTGTGGAGCACTGTGAATAGAAACGAAGTCCATCATGTGAGCGCATTAGTCTGTTTGACACAATTGAATACAGTCCACTGTTGGAGTGTCAGAGAAAAAGTATGTTCAATCTGTGATTAATTAAATGAAATAATGTTTCTTTTTTTAACAAATGTAACAAAAAGTTGCGTATCCCTGTAATGTCATGGTCTCGGGTTCAAACCCACGATCTTGTAATCGTAAAAATGATAAGGTGGTGATTTTAAATACATCGGTATATTTTTAATCTATATTTTCCGATCCCTAGAAAATTCTATAAGAAAGATTACAATGTCCACGGTCTGTATTCGGACAGATGTGCCCATTACGTAAGTAAAGAATATCTTTTTTGTATGGTACAAAATCGCCTATTTCGGTTCACAAGTAGAGATACTCAATGCTCTGTTATGTGTACCTACGTCAGAAGTAAAGTTTAAAAAGCTTGAGAAATCGACTTCATGGACAAACTACTGAATCAATTTTTATTGAAATTTCTATGGGACCAAACTGGAATCTTTCAAATAAAAAAAATCTGATCGGCTCATAAATTACAAAGTTATGGGACAGCAAACATTTAAAAAAATACGGGCAATTTGAAAACTTTCTCATTCTTAATTGGAAGTCGTTTAATTTTTTTTTTTTTTTTTTTTTGCTGGCGTAACTGTAAAATCATCTTCAGTTTTCAGGAGTGGTATTTGAACACCCTGTGTATAACATAACAAAGACTAAACGGCACCCTTCTTCAGTGAGATACGTAAATTTCAATATTAATCATGATTGTGGCAACATCCTCGCGCTATTGTTTAAATCAGTTTGAGGCAAAGCTAAGCATTATTGTATTGAGATGTCTGATCCACGCCTTTTGTGTTTGTTCAGAGTGTTCAGCTTTGTCACTGGATTAATGTGTTAAGATACTTAAGGCTTTGATTCTATACGCGTGCACATTGTAAAGAGGGGTTTTAGACTAGACCAGTAGATTGTTTTTTTTTTACAATTTATAGACTTGTGTTTGACCGCAACCTCACCTGCTGTTAAGTGATGATGCGGTCGACGGTGTTGCACGCTTGCTAATAAGTTGTTTAAAAGTGAACCATTTTTTCAAGTTAATTTGCCTGCTTATATGCCTTTATGCAGTGTTTGCTCTTTTGTCTTGCTTGCTTCACAGTGTTTTATTGAATCATCCGCGAGCATCAAGCTGCTTGCTTAGCAGCTCTTAACCTAATTTTTTCAGTACTCGACATTTGCAACATCACTTTAACTCTTATTGGGTGAAAAATAACATAGTTATTATTTTATTTTTTAAGACAAGAGTGAACAGGTGGATGCTTAGCCCTACTAAGCATGCTCCATTTTAGACTGCATCCACACTTTCCATCAGGTGATGGTAGCCAATGATAATCTACATTAAAAAAAAGCGGAAATTCGTGCCAGGATATTTAAGCCGGTAAATTGTTTATTGAATCTTGTACTTATGGACCATTGTACCTTATGTCATGAGATTATAAAATTAAAACTTTTCACGTAATTGGTAGCTCGGTCACGCATAACGTCCCAAATATTATAAAATCATTAAAAGTTAGCGGGTTATACAGCCAAAGTCGTTAAGCAAACTGTGGTTTCGTTTATGCGAAAAGTAAACAGGCATTTGCATCTATTGAAGATGATTATAACGTCAGGGGTCAGTAGCACCATCTGGTGTTTACTCAAGCCCCTACTTACGGGACGCTATAATGCCTGGGACAGGGTTTTAGATGGAATAGGCTTGCCCAGCACCTATACTATCCTGACAGCTTAGTCGGCCTAATCCACAGGAAAGACATGGTCAATACGAACGGAGCTGGCTAAGCCACAGATTTCCTCACAATGACTTCCTTCACCGTTCGGAGAGCACTAGCATTGTGTGCATACATTTTTAATAATGGCTCACCGAATTCAAAGTGATCCTTAGTTTCATCCATCAAACAACACTCACGACTACTACTAATACAATACATTGTCTCCAAAATGCAAACTATATCTTTGCTCCAATTTCACTTTAATTGGTTTACTGGCTGTGTCGTGAAAACGTGACAAATAGACAGGCATTTTCGCATTTTCTAATTGGTGTGGATAAACAAACAAACAGTCAGTTAATGTGTTGGTGAACTTTAGCCTTTAGGATAAAGTTAACAGGAGATAAGGATACATTGTTGGTGCTTTACTTGTTGTTAATAAAAGTGTAGGTAAATGATAGGAATTAGGGTGTTCTAAGCACATTTTAGACATGGACTTAAAAATACCATCTAAATTTTAGACTAAACAGAATCGTTTTGATCTAATATTAAGTAATTATAGCCATTATTTTTATACCACTAGCTGATGGAACAAGCATATGGCCCATCTGATATTAAGTGGTAACCATCGCCTATAACAAAGCATTGCCGCGTAGGTCACGCACGTCAGGAACGTGCCTTACGAAGCACTGCCTTGCGTCCATCAACTTGAGGCATACAGATGTTCAGCGTCACGTGCCAGTAATTTCACTTCAAACTAGTTCAACCGTTCAACCGGACATGCTGCATATATTAGGTGTGTAGAAAGGTTATGTAAAAGTCATTTGTATCTATTCTAGATGATTTATATAGCGTCCGGCACAACTGTGTTGCTCATGGTCATGGCCTTATTTGCGGAACGCTATAGTGCCTGGAAGAGGATTTAGAAGGCTACGGTTCCATTTTCCTTCCAAAAACGCTATTATTAGGCAAGGTGAAAAAATATTAGGATAGGTGTGATTTTAGGTAAGTACATACTTACCTAAAATCACACTCATCATGCTCTGAAAAAAATCTTAGTTCAAGCATTATGGTTAAGAGCGTGTTGGAAAGGGTATTTTGTTTATACTGCTTCTACTCACGGTAATGGGTACTACTCTGGTAGTATTTCTTTTCGGAAAAAATAAATAATACGCCTCGTCAGTTAGAGGATTCACGTAAAACGGGTTACTCCCACGAATGCCACTCACTGCCACAGATTTTAGAAAACAAATAGCTACTCCACAACAAGTAGGTAAGAAAGAAAGAAAGAAAACTTGTTTATTTGACCCACAAACACGTTTGACAAATTAGTAGGTATAGGTAACAATACGAAAAAAAAACAACTATAAAGAAATAAACATGAATTTGCTTGGACAGGTAGGTCGTTATTTAGGAACTCATTACACGAGCAGCCTATGGATCACGTATACTCAAAAAGCAGTCAACACCCTTCGAGTCCAATACAATAATGCATTTAGGATGTTATTGGGACTTCCTCGATTTTGCAGCGCCTCCGGTATGTTTGCCGAGGCGCGCGCTGACGGTTTCGCCGCCTGCAGGCGGAAAAAAATCGCGTCGCTGCTGAGCAGAGTTCGTGGAAGTCCCAATGCCATCTTTGGCACCATTGCTGCCAAATGGGACAGCCCTTTTCTAAAACACTGTGTGCGGGTGATGACGGCATAGGTGATGCACTTAAGGACGTCATTATCCGGACATCAGAATGTTTATTTATTTTATATTATTTGTTTTGTGAGCCAGCCTAACATAGTTATTAAGTTTGTACCTACTAACAACTATGGATCAAGTTATCTGAAATAAAATAATATTTAATTTTAATTTATTATTCAAATTCTCAAAACAGAAACATAGAAAACTGAAAGATCTGAAGAAGTACTCGTGTTTTACAGTTGTTGGGACCAGACCGAAAACTTCAGGGGGTTAAAGTACCCATCAATATGAATAACTTTTTCTAAACTGAATAGCTTGTACGAGAGACAGATCAAAAGTGGTAAAATGTGCGCAAAACTTTTATACCTCAATTTTAGTATTAAATAATTGCTAGTACATATTTAATTAATTTAGTTATTTAGCATATTGTAAATCCAAATTTTGCATGTCCTTAAGGCCTGCGCACACCTAGTTCGCTGGCGGTAGCGATCAGTGAAACGCTGTCAAATATCGCTGTCAGATTTAAGATTTGACAGCGTTTCACTGATCGCTACCGCAAGCGAACTAGGTGTGCGCAGGCCTTTAAAGGGTAAAATTACACTGGACTTCAAATTGATGAACATTACTAACCCTGTTCATGTGATTCTGCAAATATTATATTATACTCTTTGACTTTTAAGAGGGAATCACACAGGCGACTCTCCATACAAAAGTAGTCCCCTATTTCCTCCCTGGATAATGCCTCTAGAGTAACTATTTTGTCTTATAAAATCCAGATCTGCTATAGGTATACGTGCTCGTATGTTTTCCTTTTTTTCAGAAACTTATTGATGAAGAAAATATGACCCTCATAGGCCTCATATGATTTATATGAATTATGAATTGGAGGTGATCTTTTCTTTATCAATGAGTTTCTGAAAAAAAGGAAAACATACGAGCACGTTTATAGCAGATCTGGATTTTATGAGACAAAATGGTTACTCTAGAGGCATTATCCAGGGAGGAAATAGGGGACTACGTTTGTATGGAGAGTCGCCTGTGTGATTCCCTCTTAACTTTGACTTTTGGGCTCTGTCCGCCCGCAGGCAGCCAGGGAGGGACATACACACATAATTGTCCAAGTTTTCACTTCTCTCGGCATTCCCAGAGCGCTACTGCTTTTTTCGCGTTCAAAGTTTTATATCTCTTGATTTTATTTTATTTTATCTATATTTATTGGAGGACCGTAATGGCATTAGTACTAGTAATAGGTATTACAAATAACTGTATGTCTTGTTTGTTTGGAAATAAACGTTATTCTTATTGTTATTTTTATTTGAACTAAACATTTAGAGAGCCAATTACAGGTTCTCACGAAAAGGCTATGTTACATACAAAGTGAGTATATGTATCTGTGATACAAACTAGATAATGTAAACGAAATTATATAGAAATCTACTTTTTGATAGGTACTTTAACCCCCTAAAGTTGTTGATAGTGGTCTAGAAACACCCTGCATTCTTATTATAATTAGTGTGTACCTATAATTTTGGTTGTGTGATTATCCCTTATTCCTTTTTCGATGAATGATTAAGTTAGAAAAATGTAATAAAACAAGATTTCATCAATCTTGATGCGCTAGCCATTTATTACACAAAACACTTATATTTAGAGACAGTCAATTTTCTACTGAGTAGATAATAACTTATTGATAATACATTTTACATAATATAATATATTTTGATGGTAAACTTATACCACGATTAAATATATTATTAAAAATGTCAAGAAGGTTATTTTCAGGTACCAAAATAGAGGACAGTAAGAAGAACGAATATTTAAAATTTGATACAAGGTTTTCAAATATTTTTTACAACATCGAACAAGTTAATGAAATTTGGAAAATTTCTTAACATAATTATGATACATTTTAGATCAATCTAACAATAGAATATAAGTTTACGGAATTTATTACAAACATCAATATTTAGTATTGGTATCACTAAAATATCTATGAGTTTTCCGTTTGTCCTACGCACAGGACCGGAACCCTCCAAATTTATTCACCCAGCCCACCCCAATACACGAGTTACATCCTATCAAAAACAAAATTAAAATATGTAAAGAACATAAACAAACAAAAATTCAAATCCCAGCCTTTATTAAAAAAAAAGTTTCCGTAATAAAAATAAATTCTCTAAGGTCCGGTTCCAGGGATAACCTATCATCCAATCAATTTTTGAATACTTACACTTTTTGCAAGCAAAACTTTAATCAGTCAAATATATGATTGGTCGATTAGCAAACCGTGAAACCAGCCGTAAGATAAATATTAAATGTATTTTTAATTGACAAGATAATTTATAAATCTTATAATGCCTAATTTATACTAACAATGTAAACGAGATTAATATGCTTTTTAACCGAAGGATACTTTTGAAATAAAGAAATATACAGTTAAATCAATAAGATCTTTAAATAATATATTCAAAAATAAAATATATTCAAATGGCTTCATATATATAGAATTCAAATTTCCTCTTCAGAGGTAAAATTTGAATACTAGTGCCTTTGTAAATACCTTATAAGTTTGTAAATAATGAAAATAATAAATTAACGCCTATAAGTAAAATTAAATCCATTTTTTTTCAAACAATTAAGCCCATTCAAGTACAGCAACAATCAATATTGATATATTCAGAAAAGTTAAGTTAGATTACATAATATTTTCAACGTCATAGGTGTCGTCGTTCTGTTGTGACCGCCTGTAGTTATCCACCTGCAAATAAAAATACATTTAATCAATATTATTGGTAGAAGAATAGAGAAAGTACATAATACGCGAACATTTGCACTCCTATTTCTTTAGTATTTCTATGAGTAAGGACTCATACTCATATTATTTACTGCAATTATTATGTTACATGGTGAAGTCTTAAAGTTAAAAATGGTGAATACATAGGCCCTTAAGTTTAGGGCATAATCAATATTTGGAGTGGAAGCGGGCCGAAGTTAGAATGAATAAGTACAAAGCTAAGTGTTGTGTCTTATTTGAGTTTAGTAGCCAACCACAAGCCAGCGTGCAGACGTGCGAAAGTACCTCTGCGCTTTTGAGAACTGCAAAAAGAGCCAGTGTAACAGTAGATAAAGAAAATGCTCTTTTGTTATATACAACGTTGTATCTATAGGTAGATGCTCGTCTGTTCAAAGCGGTCTCTTCTAATCGTTCTTGTGTTCTAGCTCTTGCTCTAGCTCTTTGTTCGTTTAATGCAAATCCACCTTTAAACGACGTTTAACGTCGTTTAAAGGTTCTTTGTTCTTAGTTAACCTACATTGTCCCACTATTGGGCAAAGGTCTTCCCCAAAACCTTCCACTCATCTCGGCCCTTAGCGGTCTCTCACCAGACTTCCCTCTGACCCCAAAGAGTGGCCAGGCAAGGAAGCACCCAAGGAGTGAATCCACTATTTGTTTTACGAACAACACATACTTGTATTGTTCGTAAAATCTTAATTAAGTCTTCTTTTTGTGTTGGTTGAAACTTGAATTTGTCTATTTCATTACGTAAATTAGCCTTCTGGGGACATCTCTTGATATCTATCGTGCCTCAAAAGGATCAAAGCCGAAATGTTTTTCTCTGTTTACTGCCACAATATATTAAAAACTGTAGTTAGTCGGCAAAGTTCCCCTAGACTGACAAGTTTGCGTAAATGCTCTAACACGGCGTTAGACACGCGGGACATTTATAATTAAATCGTAGTAGCACACGTAGAGTTACTAAGCATAGAAGTGATATAACTTTAGGCGTCACGTCTTTATCTATGGCATTAAAAACTACTACGACAAACCATATTGTTATTTTATTCAATAGAACCACAAGGATCACTTTAATACGTCTTCTACAGGTTGGTCGACTTTTCTCTAGCTCTCGTGGTTTCAGACTTGGCCATCACCGCCCTTCTCAAAAAAATACTTGGCATGTCAGTCACATAAGCTACGTAGGCTCCGAAAATTACGGATCTAGTTGGTGTCGCTTGTGGTGAACTTCATATCAACTCGCTTTAATTTTATTCAACTTTTTAAGGTTTTTGCAAACCAGGCGTTTTTTTACCCCGAAATCAGTTTTAAACCATATCTTTTTCACCACATACAAAGTACAAAAAACACACAAAGAGCGGCATCATCTCTAACAGGCAACTTTGGTATGGTTTTTTTTTGTACAATTTATAGATTTGCCTTTAGCGAAATTATGATGCGAAGCTTTCTTGAAGTTTGATAAATATTGCCGCCTCTACCAGGTTCCTATATCACGGAACTAAGTAAATTATTCTCACCCAATGTTTGAAGATGTTGTGGAGTTTGAACTTCATTACCTCGCGGCCGGCGTCCTCGCGGTCGAAAGCACCTGCAACGTGACCTGTTAGGCTCTGTCCTTAAAAAACATCCAGTGTATTATGACGGACGTAACAATGGTAAGTATATGAGCTACGTAGTATGAGTAGTACCTACGTCGTAGCTCATATATTTATTTCTTCCTTTAATCTTTTTAGTTAAAAAGACTAAAGAAAGAAAATTTGAGTCAAGTGCACGAAAAGATCTGCTTTGGGGCGCAATTAAAAGCCATGTTTGGTAAAGTTCACCGACCATAAACAACGCCTGGTTTTAACCAATCAAATTGCTCCGAGCATTAATAATAGATTTGAAGTTGATTAGTCAGAAGTTTTCTATGATTAGTGTACTTCATCTGTCGACTATCGTAACTAGTGACACGTCAAGAAAAATAACCTGGTTGCCAATTATGACTGAAGTTAACTTTAGCAGATAGTCAAAGATAAAAAATACGATTATTCAGTGCTATCACAAGGATCACTTTGAAATGTCTTATGCCGGCTGTACACTCTCGACGAGACACCCCGAGACAGGCCGAGAACGAGAATGTACATGGGGCTCTCGTCGTGTCTCGCTCTCTCGCGCCTTGCCTCGGTCGGTCTCGGTCGCTTGTCGGTTTTTTGTGCCCGAGTCAAAGGATCTCGTTGGGTCTCGCGAGGAAAACGAGAGCGTGCATGTACACACTCGTCATTTAGTTGTTCGTTGACTGTGTTTGTGTGAAGACGCGTTTTTAAATACACAGAATTAATAATACTCTAGCTAGGTATACATATACAATACACATATCAACTGACTGTTGTTCAATTTGAAGTAGGTACCGGTTTCTATTGCGGTGCATAGTAACCATCTACCATCTTCTTCTTCGCCATGGCTTTTTAATTTTCTTTTTGTGGTAAATGTTTATCAAATTATAATAGCTCACAGTACAAAGACAAACAGCAGCAGCAATTTCTACGTCCATTACTGCGAGAATCTACAGTACTAATGAAAAACGAGAGTGTACAGGTATGCTCTCGTCGAGAGCCTCACCGGCCGAGGCTCTCGGGGAGACTCTCTCGCCGAGAGTGTACAGCCGGCATTAAAGCTCGATGAGTCTAGGTGGGAAATCCTTAACATGCCGTCTGAAGGAAGGAAGCTGATAAAAGTAAAGTGACACCGCTATACTGTAGCTCCGCTTTCTTGGAACTGCTCTTGGAAGGCAACCGAGGGCGTAAGTTCACCAGTTTGTCTTATGTATTTGGTGTCGCCTACAGTAACTTTGATATTGCGGATTACAAAGTTACTGTCGGATAGGATTGCTGTGTAAGCTTGAAATACGCCTACTGCCTACATTTACCATTGTATTGCAGTCATGTTTGTTAGTAATCTTTGTAACTACTGAACAAAGACTAAAATTTATCTCACTAATAGATAGATATAAAGATCGTGTCACGGAAGACCAGCGTTATAGTGGCCCTCGCTACTATATACATTATGCTGAGTGACGACCAATTTTGATGTCATTGTTTCTTGTAAATGATCCTTGTGTAATACTGGGTACCATAAAATAAATAATTTGATTCGAATTTGATATATTAGCCCTTTAGAGATAAGACTTAAAGCATTCAGGGATAATATAGATATGAAGACATCATCATCGTTATCTTGTTCTTATCCCCACCTCATGTGGAGTCAGCACAATAAGTGTTTGCTTTCCACTCTCCTCTATTAGGCGACAGCTGGACCTGTCTCTCTCAAGACCAAGTCTTCGGCTCTCTTCATCTAGTGTTGCTAGCTATATGTCGCAGTTTGCCGCTCCACTATGCATAAGAAGACCTAACCCTTATTCCTACGCATCACACTGTCTTTACCTATCGATCAGCGGAAATATAGGCAATTCTATCTGTAAGTGGAAACATAGGCTAATAATTTTTGACATTGATTCCGTGCAAAGCCAGCTCAGTTTCGAAGTAGACAGTACCTTGATCATTTTCCATACCTCCATCTCTGATAGGTATGATGTCATCACCGGGTTGCAGCAAATTGTAGTGGGGGTATCCAGGGTAGCCAGGGTGGGGGGGCGTCTCCTCCTGGCCCATCTGGTGCCGTGCTATCAGCTCCTGGCCAGGCATCTAGACAAAAGTGTTATGTGCTAAGTAAAACCTCGGAAAAGTGGAGGTCTGCAAGAACTAAGCTTATAAGTCTCTCTCTTCTAAGTCAGCTTAGTTGGCAGTTGGTTTTGCAATCTGCGCTGTGAATATTATGGGTTCAATTCCCACCAAGGACCAACATAGATGTTGGTTCTGTGTCTTAAAGTATTAAATATAACTTAGAAGCTGCGTAAAAAATGACATGGATGAGAGAGGAATGAATAAAAAGATGACCACTGACAGAAGACTGAACTTAAAGTAAAATAAGAGCAAGAAAATGATGATTATGTATTATTATACACCATCAGGATCCCATAGCATAAACTTTGTTTAGTTTGAGTTAAAGCTCTGTCAGACAGAACTGCAAATGTTTGCTTTTAGATGTTGCGGTTATAACAGGAACACAGCCACGACAAAATTTCCTGAGAGGTTAATATATGTACGTATGTGCTAGTGCTCTCAAACGGCGAAGGAAAACATCGTGAGGAAACCCGCGGCGTAGTCAGCTCCCGCAGTCAGCACTCTTTCCCGTGGATCAGGCCGACTAAGCTGGATGGTTTAGGTGCTGGGCAGGCCTATTCCGTCTAAAATCCTGTCCCAGGCACTTATAGCGTCCCGTAATCAGGGCTTGTGTAATCACCAGTTGCCTCTGACGCTATTTAAATCATCTACAAAAGATGCAAAGGCCTGTTTACTTGTGACACTTACATCAGCCGCGCCAGTATCTCCGGACCTCTTCCCATGTCCACCGAAGCAGGAATGGCCAAACGCCGAACACCCACCTGAAGAAATTTGTCTATGTTAATATCTCAAAACCTTAGGCCCGATTCTGAAACAGTGATTAAGTCTGAGTCAAGCACAGATTTTTGACACTTTTCAATGGAGAGCTGTCATAAAATCTATGCTTGAGGCTCGACTCAGACACAAGCGTTTCGTTTCGAAATACTAAATCAGACTAATGTTTAGTTTGCAGCGTCAGTAGCTAGTGAATAATGAAAAATATATTGACCAAAATTTCAGCCAAAATGATAACCTTCTTTTTTTTAAGTTTAAAGTTGTTTTCAACCAAAGTAAAAAGCTACGTGAACGTGAATGAAATAAAGCATGAGTGACTACACAACTATTGAATAAAATCAATCGGAATTACCTGAAAATTACACAATTTCTATTCCTAAAGAATTGGAATGTAATTTTTGGTGCGGAGTATTGTTTGTCGATGTAGTCATAGCTATTGGAACCGTCAAGGCTATGCTCATTCATATTTCGACTATAACAATGGCTTGACGCAGTATAAAACATTGAATAGAAACTAAATTGACCTATTTTCTAATATATGACTAAAAATCTTTATGATTTTTGTTTATTGAAACCAGACAGTAGGCCTACCTCAAGCTTTGTCTGGCTCTGTCTTTGGCTCTGGTTTTAAGCCTGTGTGAGTGCTCACCAGTGTATTATACTGTGTGTGTGACGTTTCGACGTAGGATTTATTTAGACAGCACTCACACAGACTCAAAACCAAAGCTAGAGACAGAGCCAGACAGAGCTTGTGGTAGGCCTACAGGTCGGTCTATCAGCTTGATTGAGTTCACTGCTGGACGTTGCTTTTTCCCATATTCAGGAGTTTTTTGTAGTCACCACTAACAGACAGAATGGCGACAACAGTGGTGCTATAATAAGCCCTCCATAAATGTGGGCGGCTGGAGATAACTCGGAATTGTTCTTCTTGGAAATGGATAGAGGTGTTCTTTGTCTGTATGCGTATGATGGTGATGATAACTTTTGTGACAAAGTTGCGAATGTGACACAACTCCCAAGAAAAACAAAAACAAATTTGATCCTCAGCTTTTATCCTCATATATGTCAAGTAAACCTAACAAGCGATTCCAATTTTCTGATATTTCTATCACCACGTAAAACAAAGGCACTAATCTCAACTCATTGAATAGATGAGTGGATGAGGCAGTTTGTAAGACGCGTGTTATCTACATCGCTGTGCGTGGGACTGCGTCATAAACAACACACTTACGCAAAAAGTTTAAGAAGAAAAGGTTTTCAACTAACAAACGGTGCGAGAATATCCGGCCATAAATCAGAGAGTTTCCAGAAACAAAGCTTGGAAAATCATATATGAACAATCTATTTGCACCTCGTATTTTTTGTATATAAAAGTCGATAAAATTACAGAAAAATTATTAACTCAACCACCACAATTAGGTACATCCCTTAAAAAATAATCATAAAATAACAGAAAACTTGACATAAATTGTAGATATAACACAATAAGAATAATAAAAGGGGTGGTGAAAAGGCCTACAGTTCAGCATAATATGCTCCCATATTTATGTTAACATTCAGTAGCGCTGGTCTTCACTGAGGCTTGCGTTAAATTCACAGACATCCAGTTTGAGTCAGAGTAGCCGTACACAATAATGAGCACAGTAGTATAGTAGCCAGAATAAGAACTATTACAGTCAAACCATTCTAGGTACGTTTCTTTTACATATTTCACAAAATGTACGAAATAAACATGCAACTTTTGAACACAGATTATGAGACCAAAACATGATCACGTGTCACGCGCCGTGCCTATTGTATTTCAAATTAATAAATGTACAAAAGCAAAATGCCAATACTTTTTTCAAATGAAACTTTTCCAAGTTGATCAGAGTATTACAAAGAATCAACCACAAAACCCGTTCAAATAAGTTGAACAAAACGAACTGTGGTATTTGTTTTTATGCCTCTTTTTAAGCTTCCACGTTGCCCTTGGCAAAGAAAACATAAAGAACATTATGAACTGTTTTAGTATTTTGTATGGCTTCAAAACTTCACATCTCAAAACATGGTTCACGTAAAATACGTCGGAATGAAAACCTTCAACTTTTTTCTGATGTTACCTGAACAAAAAGAAAAAAGCTATTGATTTACATGTAGATCGACACTTGACTATATTATATAGGCCACCTATGATCGTTTATTACTTCAATGTGACTTTGGAGAAGTACAAAGGCTTGGATTTTACTTCCCAAAATGCATGGTGAATTATCTCAATTAGTCTTAGTTATTAGTATTAGTTTATGAAACTATGAAATTTATACTGGTAGGAAGTTTTAGATATAATATTTTTTATATTTGTGTAACGGTCACTCACTCATCGCTAACTTTTAGAGTAGTTTTGGTTTTTATAACGCAATAGCTTTAGCACGCCTAGATACCCCGATTTGGAGAGTAATTTTTTTTTTTTTTTAAACTAAAAAGATAATTGAGAAACCCTAATCCAAATAAAATCATAATTATAGTTTTTGTAAGAACAGGATTTAAACACCTGTTTAAGTTTTAAAGTACCTAAAGATAAAAAACAATCAAATCTAGGTCAAACGCAATCAAAACAAGGCCAACAGTCATCACAGCGACCACCTGATCCATTGGCTGGTTTTGCTGCAGCTTCAGGATTATTGACTTTAGTTCGTTAGGCTAATCTGATCAGACGGAATCTGTTACACCACGTCCTCGCATGGCATGTGGACTTTACTGGTGGATTTACAAAGAAAACTGGATCTCTGAATCAGACTATATTTCGAGTATAGGAGTTATTAACAACTTATAAATTTTCTTTAAGAAATTTTTTTTGGCTAATGTTAATTGGTTACGTCGTTTATCTATAACAGTTGCATTACAACAGTGCATATTTTTTAATGCCGGTATATATGTATATATTTTTTTATCGCATGATGTGTTAAAAAAACAAAAGTTACATTAATGCTTTTCATAAAATTAATAGACCAATTGATTCTAATCCTATCCTACTGATAATATGAATGCAAATGTTTGTGAGTTTTTTTTCCTAACGCTTGTTCCCACGTATAGATAGATAGATAGATAGATAGAAAATACTTTATTGCACACCACATAAAACTAACAAGGGAATACAGAAAAACATCAAAGTGGAATACAATGGGCAATGGGTGTACTGTATATCCAAGATGGCTCAACGCAATTGGATAAAACTTGGAATAAACCACGTAGTGATACTCGGGGAAGTACCTCACAGAGACGGGGGATAACTGTTAATAAATGATAACCGGTTTTCTACACAGACGGCGTTGCTTAGGTAAGTCGATTGGTCTCGAAATTGTGGACAGTTTCAGTTGTATCTAGTTCGTGTTGGAAACGTGCATATTTGTTAGCTAGCGTTTAAGGGCTGCGCACATCTTGGTCGCTGGCGATAGCGATCAGTAAAACGCTGACAAATATCGCTGTCAAATTTGACAGCGTTTCACTGATCGACGCCAGCGACCTAGGTGTGCGCAGGCCTTTAGATAGTTGGGGGACGGGAAGGTTATATTATGTTATGCATGTTAGCAGTAGAGATATTTTCACAAAAAGTACAAAAACAGTAAATATTTGTTGGTTTCTTGCTGAGTTTTATTTGAAATAACACACATACACACGGCTAATAAAGTACATAGATTCAGTAGTAGGTTTTTCATATAATAAATACAGTAGTAGATCACAATCAGAAACATTTCAAAGTTTTTTAGAAAAAAAATATTTAAGTTTCATAACCTAACTCTATGAATGAAATATTACAAAGAACAAGCCTAGGTAATCAAATAAAATATTTAATTTAAATTTATCTGATTTCTACAGAGACTACTGTTGAGGTTGCAAAACGCAAAGTTGGACCATTATAAGATAGACAATATGTTTCTGTTTTTAAACTTTTGATCACCCCTGAGCCTGTGTTGCCAGTTCTACATCTTGATTATAATTTTTTATTTTGTTATTTTATGAGCCTACTTCCTGATTGGTGTTGTTTAAACGAATTTATCTTCTGGCATGGTTTTATGAAAAAACTTTTTTGCGGATTTATAATGTCTGACGATAAAGCGATTTAAAGCCTGCGCACTTCTAAGCGATGGCGATGAAGATCAGTGAAATGCTTTAAAGCATAATTATGAATGTACTATAACCTGGCATTGTGGAAATATTTATTTTATTCGGTTTCTGCTTGTTTTTAACCCTTAGGTACGGGTTGAAAACAAGAAGAAGCTAGAGAACGCCAGTCCGCAGTGCTGTAATAATTTACAAACAAACATACGAGCATCGCCGCATATTCTCGGAATTATTTAATTGGTAAGCCCACTAGGTACCTATCTAAATAAATTTCTTGAAAGTTTTCGCATTTGCGCAAGACCTACCCTGGGGCTGTAAATTTTGGTTACGTAAATCTTAGGGTTAATGTAAAACTACGTCCGTAATGTGACGGACGTAATATTAGTGTAGCCATATAAAAACATATAACTACTACTAACTTGCTGGTGCCAAACAAACAAGTAACATTTACTGATACTTAAACTTTTTTTTTTATGTAAAAGATGATGAGAGAGATAGACAAACGAGCTTACGGCCCACCTGATGGTAAGCGGTCACCGTCACTCATAGACACCTACAACACCAAGGGTGCTGTTGTTGCGTTGCCTACCCTGGAGGAATTTTTTAACGTTTTTCTTGAAGCTATTCATGTAACAGTTAATGTAGTTTGAAAAGAAAGCAGTTGTATCGGATATTAATTATCTAAAGTTAAAATTAAATGATAAAATTATAAACATAAAAAATGGTGTAGGTGCGACTCAAATGGTATTTGAATTAAAGACTTCATGGTACATACAATTGAACGACCTTTTTATCACTAAGGTTATAGACAGAAGAATCCAATTCATTAAAAACAAAAAGTATATTGCTCAACCGCTTACGTATTTTCTTCAAAAATATTTTCAGTATAATCTTCGGTTACGATTAAATACACAGACCCTTTAAGGGTTAAAGCATGTGTTTTTTTTGGGTTAGATAAGGTAATTTTCAGTGGAGCGGCAAGGGTCTAATCCGAAGTATTGTGTTTTGAGAAAAGCACGGTTGTAAAATTATTTTTATGATTGGTCGATATGTTTCTATATTTATGCGTTTATATTTAGAAAATATTGTGTTAAGGGTTCCATACCCAAAGGGTAAAATGGGGCCTTAGGGCCCCATTTTAACTAAAACTAACTAAAACTATTAAAACTAACCTAATCGTTAACGTTCAAATCTGAATATTATGAGAGGTTGATGCATGTGTTTCAAGATTCAAAAATTCCACTTTATGGGTAGATTGCAAAGTCTTAATTGGCTTAAGAGCGCATCGTGCGAAAATTTGAGATTTTTTTAAAAAAAATTCATAACTAAATAACTTCGAGATTAATTCGAATTTAAGTGTGTTAAAAAAATATACTATTTAACATGACAATCTATTTAACGCTGACATACGATTTTCATTAGCGTTAAATAGAATGTCATGTTAAATAGTATATTTTTTTACCACACTTAAATTCGAATTAATCTCAAATGTATAGTCTACAATTAGTCCTTTTGCGATTTTTAAAATGTCACTTAGTTATTTAGTTATGAATTTTTTTTTTTTAATCTCAAATTTTCGCACGATGCGCTCTTAAAGCCTGCGCACACCTAGTTAGCTGGCGGTTGCGATCAGTGAAACGCTGTCAAATATCGCTGTCAGATTTGAGATTTGACAGCGATATTTGACAGCGTTTCACTAATCGCTACCGCCAGCGAACTAGGTGTGCGCAGGCCTATAGAGATATTGTCTGATTTGTAAAAGGATCATACAAAAACGCGGTAGGAACCACGCCGCGCCGCAGTTTGCTGCCTATTCTTCTAGGCTTGGTCGCGCGGAACTGGCACCTAGACCCTAGCTTTATGACGTTTCAAAGTGATCTTTGGGATACTACTAAATAAATACATCTTTGACTTTGATTTTGACTTTGTCTACTCTATCTAGACGCAATATTTTCAGACGCAATATTCAATACAACCCCTACGAGTTAAGTTACAAATATTGAAAGGGTAAAGGAAAGTATTCTGATAGGATTGGTGATTCGTAAGGTAATGTGGCATAGTTACCTTTGCCACATGTAGGTACCTACCTCGTTTCACGGAAGGTTTTACACAAATTGAATACAAAAACTTTTGCCTACACGCGATAGGAGCACTTTAGACAGCAAGCTTTACTTTAGTTTTATTTATTCTGAGATTTCTGGAGATGTCCGGTATGTTTTTATTTTGGTAGAGAGTGTATTTACCGGCGCAATATTAGTGAGGACATATTTTGAAAACGTGTTTTTAATTATTCTAAATTGAGATGAGTTGACTGACAATAATATAAGTGTGAAACTTGAGAAATGGCCAAACTATTAAACCAATATTGATGAAATTGGACCTTTATTCTTTTAAAAGGGACAATCTGGAAATATTGTTTTTCAAATCGGCTGATAAATTACGAAATTATGCGATAGCAAACATTTAAAAAACACAACCGAATTGAGAACCTCCTCTTTTTTATTATTTATTATTTTTTAGTCGGTTAAAGATTCTAGTAGGTATACGCAGAAAATAAGTTTGTAATAGCATCACCTACTTCTTTTAACTGGGTCTCTGTGTATTTTACAGTGTAAGGAATAAATCAACAACAATATTATAGCGGAAACGTGATCCCACGTTGTGGTTCTGCGATTAGGAATCACTTACATTTTACTGCTCTATTGGCAGTTTTGTTGCCTTACCGACTTTAATCGAAGACTTGTACTCGTAGACCTGCCAACGTCAATGAGAGCTGTATCTAATATATCCGCGATTGGACAAATTCATAGGTACCTTTATATTACCTTAAGCCTTAAGGGGCCCGCGGAGGACACATTTTTATACAAACGTTATACGAAGTATTAAGAAGATTTTCACTATATTAATGTAATTATTGTATTTGTATATTATTTATCTAGGTTCAAATACAGTTATTACAATAATATAGTGAAAATCTACCTTAACTAGTAATAATTTTGGTATTACGTTTGTATAAAAATTCGCCCTCCATCGGCCTCTTAAGGTGATATATATAAAGGGACCTATGCTAGGGAATGCGTAAGCATCCGCGGTGTGGACAACCCACCGGTGGCTTGAAGAGTTGGCCACACTGCTTCACGGCAGAAATAAGCATGGTGGTTAGTACTTCCCCGGACGAGCTACACACAAAGAGCTCTACTGCTACTATACTGCGTTACGTCCACGTTACTTACGTTTTGCGCTGACACCGTGGCACATCACCAGTATTACTACGATGGCTACTGCCAACATTGTCTGTGCCATTTTGATCTGAAACAATGAAATGAAATGAAATTTTATTTGCCAAACGTCAGTTACATAGTAAGTAGGAGTGAATATATATATGCTTATAAGTAACTATAGTACCTAGTAGGTAGATGTACTTAATTGGTAGCATTATACTAGATAGGTAGCTAAAATAGACAGAAACCCAAGTTGGTAGATAGGTAGGAGGTGACATGCAATTGATTTGGTGGCATCAAAAACTACGCTAGGTTGAAAAACTGTGTTGTGGTCCAATCAAAAACCTGTAAAACAAAGGCTGTAAAAGAGCATGTTGTACAAGAGAATCTACCAACAAAAATGGGATACTTAGTTCCTTTAGCTATTCCTTCAGATTCTTAAAAGTTCCAGCTATATATTTTCAATTTGGCCTATAACAACTAGGTATCCACAAGTCAACGTGTGTTAAGCAACTGGCAACAAATTTGTGTCAATATTAAATCAGCTTAACATGTTAAAATGTCAAACTCTGAAACTTGAACTGACAAGTGGTCAGAACTTTCTTCAAGGGTCAACCTCAAGACTGACCGAGATGACAGAGCTTAAGTACCGTAAGTGATTTAAATTATAAATAGGCCTACGTATAGCAGTGGCCTCCTACTGGCTGATGATGATGATGAATAAAAAGAACGTAAATGTATTTGTAGTTATTCAAAATTGAAAAATGAAATCTGGGAATATAAGTGAGGTTTTATTATTTGGGTAGGTCAGTGACAGTGCGTTCGGTGGTGCCGTGCGAAAGAGGGCGGGCGCAGCCCTGACAAACCTTATAGGACGCGTGCGCTGGCGCTGGTGACGCAAACGTGTATTGTACGAAATTATTATCAAATGGCAAGAAGCAGATGCAATTAGGTACTATGAGAAGTGGTTCGGATTCGTTTTCTGTCATTTTGGGAAGTAACATAGCTTTTTCGTTTTAATTGTTTTTCTGGTGTTATTTTGAGTTTTGTTGTGTAATTTCAGTGGTATTTTAACAAATATTACTTGAGGTCTTAGCTCAAAGTGTTAGCAGTTGGAATGAAAGTATAGTATGTGATATTCTGATTTGATCGAAAATGTTTCAGATGGTTTTGGAAAAAACGGCCATCTTTTGTTTTCAAAGCCAATTAGGGTAGGGCCGACTTGTCTATGACTGACTTGACTTGACGAAAAAGTATGTCATTTAAGCAATATACCCTCATTCGACACTGGCAAAATTTATCCAAAAGAGACAGATGCCATTAAATAAGAAGAAGAAGAAGTAGAAGAAGAGAAGTGGTTCAGCTGTTAAACTATTGATGGCGCTTAACAACAATAGAAGTTAAATTCAAACCCACCTGGTATTGTGGGATCTTGAGTAAAGTTCAGCTCCAACATTTACAAATCAGCTTATCAAAGTTGCAAGCAGTTGCAGCGAGCGTTACCAAGTTTGTGTGAACTCAAAGCCCCAAAGCGGGAGGTACAGAAGTTTTGGTATCGAGATCTTTAAACCGAATAGCCTACTGTTGTATCCTGACTTTGCGAAACAATTGGGCCTGTCAGAGCCGTCGCCAGCAGAGGCCAAAGCAACTCGTTCAGCGAACCAATGCAACATAGCGATCAGCGACCTTTATTTGGTTCTAGTGAAAACTAGCACAATTTTAGTGTTACCTTTATTTATACACCTTTATTTGGTAATGAAATCTAATACCAAATCCAATTTTCAATATTCGTGCCGCATTGTTTACGCAAAATATCCTCGTTTTTTTTATTGAGTGCCTACACCTCAGAAAGAGTGCTTAAACCTGAGCCCAACCTTGGTTAAAAATCCTTGGCCGAACCTCAAGCATAGATTTTTGTCATTTTTCAATGGAGAACTGTCAAGAAATCTATGCTTGAGAGTTCCTTGAGGCTCGACTCAGACTCAAGCACTTTTTTGAATACGGGCCATAGAATGCCAAATGTGTGTTGTCTTTTTTATATACCTCAGTATGACATCACCCTTAGGTACCTTACTTTACCTTACATGTGGACCCCATGCTTATTTGCAAGCATAGTAGCATAAAATAAAAACATTGGCAGCCGAATAATGAGTACAATTTCCTACCATCTCCATTCCACATACTAAAAGACACTGTTATGCGTGGCTGTGGTCTTGAATCTGTTTTTACGATATCGTAAAAATATTCATCACTGTATGTGATTACTAACAGCACTTAGGCAAATTGCTCCTCACATCTTGCATAAATGGAAACCTGATCGGTATGTAACAAGGAAAGAAAATAATAAACTAACTATTACTTTGTAACTGTTCAATAATAAATAAAATCCTTTCACCACACTTGCTCCGAAAGAACCAGTGACACGATAAGAAGGAAAAGAAGTAACTGTAAAATTCTACACTGAAATCGTCATCACTTGGATAAGTCCATTGCTGAACATGGACCTTCCCCATATTATATAGCTATTCCCTAGTGGTGTCCTCTGGTGTACATTATATTCTAACAGGAAAAAGATTTGTCAAAAACAAACGATATTTTTTATTGATTTTATCTACGGTGAGGAAAACAAGGTTTAACAGTTGCATCAATATCAATTTGAATGGTGCAAACATATCTGACCAGTTACGTGAGGCAAACGTAACCGCGGGGTAATGCTTAGAGCCAACTACGATTCATGGTGACCTATGGTGACTTCCTTTTTAGGGTTCCGTAGCCAAATGGCAAAAACGGAACCCTTATAGATTCGTCATGTCTGTCTGTCTGTCTGTCTGTCCGTCCGTCCGTGTCACAGCCATTTTTCTCCGAAACCGTAAGAGAAACTAGACTGATGAAACTTGGTGAGTAGATGTATTCTGTGAACCGCATTAAGATTTTTACACAAAAATAGAAAAAAAACTATAAATTCTGGGGGTCCCCGTACTTGAAACTGACACTCTGAACTGAAATTTTTCATTGTACCCATACGTGTGGGGTATCTATGAATAGGTCTTCAAAAATGATGTTGAGGTTTTTAATATCGTTTTTTCTAAACTGAATAGTTTGCGCGAGAGACACTTCCAAAGTGGAAAAAAGTTGGTCCCCCCCCCTCTAACTTCTAAAATAAATAAATGAATGATAAAACTTAAAAAAATATATGTTGTAACATTACTATGCAAACTTCCAACGATATTTGGTTTGAACGAGATCTAGTCAGTACTTTTTTTTTATACGTCATACATCGTAAACCGCAATTTACCTTTCGACGAACTACAAGAACCTTTATATTATGTTACTTGATGCTACGGAACCCTTCATGGGCGAGTCCGACTCGCACTTGGCTGCTTTTTTATAGTACTACTCTATGATGGTGACGGAGGAGTCGGGAGTCCTTTTCATGCAAAACAAGTTCCTTCCAAGAAGTTACAATATGAACCAAATGTTACCATAGAAAAAAAAACAATGTTACAACCTACCTATTTGTGATGAACTCGCGTCTGAATTTTCTTAGACTTTTAAACTCCTTGCATGGGTTTCTTACCTCTTTGGTACTTATACATTAATGTCAGTGAAAAATAACTTATCTATTGGCGGCTGTACACATGGGGCCAAGGTGTTGGGCCAACGTGTTGGGCAAAAATGATGGATAACCAAGATTTCTGTTCACACATTGGCTTACTGATCATTCTGCATTGGCGCTTCAAAGATGATGGACGTAGAAGTTCTTGCAGCCGTGGCAATTTATTTATACAATGCGTTTAGTTATTACGTACATGTGCACCAAAATAGAATGACTAAAAAGAAATGGCGCAAAAGAAGGTGGTGGATGGTTTTTTTGGATTCCAAATTATTCCTTCATGTCGATACAATTCTATGAATTGTAAAACCTCATTGCTTATCCACACCGGCGCCGCAATCGCTATCGGAACATGGGATCGTAAATTTCACTCACGCACGAACTACGTACGAACTGAACAAGACACCAACGTGTGAACGCTGTTTGCGGAGCGCGCCAAGATCCTTTGATGTGTGCACAAAAAACCGACACTATTCGGATGGCCTGCCAATGTTGGCGCCAACTAGACCAATTAAGCCAACATACCGCCAGGTAGCTCTCTACACGTTGGCCCAACACGTTGGCCCAACACCTTGGCCCCATGTGTACAGCCGCCATATGGATTAAGGAGACTTTATTCTGAGGATTAGGTTACCGAACTGTCAAAAACTTTTCTCATGTTTTCATCTAGCGTGTGTATAATGGTGTAGGTTATAATTTTGCTTTTATATTTCCAAGTTTTTTTAATGATTTGATTTTATCAAATAGCATGCTCATTGGGAAGAAAAATAGTTTTCGTTATTCTAAAAGTCAAACACAGGCGTAAGTACACGACTTATAAAATGCCTATGAATTTGACCAGTGACTATTAGTGATAATATTTGTGTAAGACAGTTGGGCGCAGTCACAGAGGAAAGATGTGCAAGCAAATTTATTTATCGTGGCACAGTCTGTTCTTTCTTTGGATTCGTTCGCTGGTTCGAAAACCAACTCGCAAATATTGACCGAATTAAAGCCACTCGATGGTTTTTTTGTTTTAGCTAGCTTTATCGTATGCCTAAGCTTAAATGTTTAAATATTTAATAGCCTATTTACCTAGTAGATCTTCACCACTGAATTGGCTACCATATCCTGCTGCTAATATTTTGTCATCAAAATTGGATTTCGAAAATGTAATAATGATTGCCTCGATACATTTAGTCTATATTGCCAAATAGTATGATTTATGTATTGCATTTTCAGAACATGGCTAAAACGTCTATTCCCTCGCTAAATACTGGTCAGGTCGTATTATCAGCCATAAAGAAACTGACGAAGAACACAGGCTGGACCGCACGCACCATTATAAAGTTCATCAAAATGGAAAATGGTCTTGGTGACCCTGCAATCAGCAGAAAAGTATCCAGGTAACTGTTCTCATCTCTCTCAAAGCCTCAGAAATTATGCATTTTTAAATACACAGGCCTTGAAGGGGAGGCAATAATGTACATCATGATATTGTACACCCCGTTATTACGAGGGCAGTTAAGCCTCATGTACACCTTAGCAATTCAATCGTTGATTTTTGCTCTTTTGTTCTGGGCCTGGATACTTACACGTGCCCTTGACTTTATAAGACGGATCTGACTAGGATTAGTTAGGCTATGTTAGAACATAAAAATTACGCACAAGGCCACGGTGGTGGCTGCCGCAGTGCCAGAAAATGATTTTTTATAAAGTTTTAGGCATTATCCTCATCAGGGCAATAAAATTATCCATCTACTTATTATAAGTCTGGTTTTCCTTCCTGACGCTATAACTCGATAACGGCTGGACCGACTTGGCTGATTTTGGTCTTTAATGATTTGTGGAGGTCCAGAGAAGGTTTAAAAGGTTTTTTTTTTTCAACGGGAACGGTAACGGCGAGCGAAGACGCGGGCGGCCGCTAGTCGCTAGATAAAAAAGTAATACCTAATTGAATTATTGAACCACTTCAGTGTGCATGGGCCTCAACAATTTGGGGAAAAAAGTAGATTCGTTTTAACGGGGTGTACATTAAATGGGCGTACATTAACCGGACCCCCTAGAAGTCGGAAAGAAACGGGCACGTGTTGTACCCACTAAGATCTCTATTTTTTTACTTATATAACTTGCTGATGGAACAATTGGACCATCTGATGGTGAGTCCATCGCCTTTAACAAAGCATTGTGTCACTGTTTCGCAACCCAAATAGCTTCACGTGCAGGATTCCAACAGTCCTTTATAGTAAAACTTACACATTAGAAAATTCCTATGATACAATGATCAACGACCCTTGTTTCCAAATTCAATTATTTTTCATAGTTGTCAGTTTCCAAGGCCTTAAAACGAGGAGTTAAAATTGGTCTTCTAATGATGGAGAGGGGCAGGTACAGGCTAAGCGACATTTCCCGTCTGGCACGATCAGTCAGTGCACTCGACATAAAGAAAAAGCAGAAGCCGAAGCGCATGCGAAGTCGGCCACTACGCGTAAGAAGCCGTACACCCTCCAGCTCATCTTGATCTTAGTTGGAGTCAGTGGAATGTTACTTGGTAATAAATATTTGCTCAAACTCGTAAAATGTTGTTTTAAATTAGTTAAGCTTCGCCAATTGTCATAAGATGCAAGGTTTTAGAAGAGGAACTATCCCCAAAAGAATCATCACTCGCCACCGCAACAACATGTGCCTTGTGGAAGTTGCTGCATTGACTTCACGCTAATAGGTTTTTATTACTGCCAATTATATTACTGTGAATGTTTATTTTTAAGCTGAAAACCATATCAAATACAAACACAAATACAAATGTTTATTAGGACACAAATTTGTATGAATTCAAATAAAAATTACATAAGGACATACATACAATATACAAGTAACATAAAAAGAAACTATAGCTTATTAGACAATAAACTACGTCTTGACATGCAGCTAGGTATATTACTTACCCAGTGTGTCATGGTTAAAGAGTTATCTATCTATTTATCATTCATTTCGCTATGGATTCAATATCTCCTCTACCTAGACGATCTAGGCGATCTGCGATGGCGATGGCGATCAGTTTCATACATCCGCGCACACGCCGGAAACTTTGACAGCGATATCGCAAAGCTATAGGCGGTAGAATCCCTCGAGCTGAATAATATGAGCTCTCAAAACTAATATGTCTAATATAAACTAGGAAAACACGACAAAGTTTCTTATATAATTAGTTACTGCAAATTTTCGCGAATAGAACAATACCTTAAGTTTTATCAAAAGTTGAGAAACTTAGCTGTTACTTGCACATCGCACTGTCCACTGGGATATTAGTGCTGTGAGGTTCGTATCTCTGGTTCCAAACATTAATTTATTTATAATGAACTAAAACTAATTCATTAAAAAGGGGCCAAGTGCGAGTTGGACTCGCCCAAGAAGGGTCCCGTAGGAACAAGTAACATAATATAAAAGATCTTGTAGTTCGTCGAAAGGTAAATTGCGGTTTACGATTTATGATGTATAAAAAAAACTACTCACTAGATCTCGTTCAAACCAAATAGCGTTGAAAATTTGCATAGTACATCATATATTTTTTTTAGTTTTATCATTCTCTTATTTTGGAAGTTAGAGGGGGGGACACACATTTTACCACTTTGGAAGTGTCTCTCGCGCAAACTATTCAGTTTAGAAAAAAACTATATTACAGTTTAGAAATCTCTACATCATTTTTGAAGACCTATTCATAAATTCCCTACAAGTATGGGTTTGATGAAAAAACAATTTTTGAGTTTCAGTTTTAAGTATAACCCCCATACTTTTTTGTTTTTTAGGGTTCCGTAGCCAAATGGCAAAAACGGAACCCTTATAGATTCGTCATGTCTGTCTGTCTGTCTGTCCGGCAGTGTCACATCCATTTTTCTCCTAAACCATAAGGGCCGTATTAATAATCCTGGCGTAGCGTTGGACTAGTTAATTCGTGTTTTGTCACATTTGTTCGAGTTGACAATTGCATGTCAATGCAAGAGACAAAACACGGATTAACTAGTCCAAGTCTACGCTAGGATTATTAATTAGACCCTAAGAGCTAAACTGATGAAACTTGGTGAGTAGATGTATTATGTAAACCGCATTAAGGTTTTTACACAAAAATAGAAAAAAAACTATAAATTTTACTATACCCCATACTTGAAACTGAAACTCAAAAAATTTTTTTTCATTGAACCCATACGTGTGGGTATCTATGGATAGGTCTTTAAAAATGATGTTGAGGTTTCTAATATTGTTTTTTTCTAAACTGAATAGTTTGCGCGAGAGACACTTCCAAAGTGGAAAAAAGTTGGTCTCCCCCCCCTCTAACTTCTAAAATAAGAGAATGATAAATCCAAAAAAAATATATGTTGTACATTACTATGCAAACTTCCAACGATATTTGGTTTGAGCGAGATCTAGTCAGTAGTTTTTTTTTTATTCGTCATAAATCGTAAACCGCAATTTACCTCTCGACGAACTACAAAAACCTTTATATTATGTTAATTGATGCTACGGAACCCTTCATGGGCGAGTCCGACTCGCACTTGGCTGCTTTTTTTTCTACTTTTGTGTAAAAATCTTAATGCATGGTTTACAGAATACATCTACTCGCCAAGTTTCATCAGTTTAGCTCTTATAGTTTCGGGAAAAATGGCTGTGACATACGGACGGACAGACAGACATGACGAATTTATAAGGGTTCTGTTTTTGCCATTTGGCTACGGAACCCTAAAAAGTGGGAGTGGGCGGTCTATTCGATTCTGACAGAAGATCGAAAGGCCCAGCTGACAAGAAGAGACGAGCGAGACCACAGGAAAGACGGCAGGATAACGTAGTCGAATTGGTAGGGAAAGAAGGGAGAATTTGAAGGAGGAATCTACCCGCCGAGGGCTCTTTAGTTAGTTTTTTTTTATATTATTCTTATGCTACTACACAAAAATATACTACTACCAGGTAGACGCTAATTATGTTATTATGTCATATTGCCTGTTATCCAATACATTGCAAAATTTTAGTCATTTATCACTAAGTTTGACGGCGTGACTCTGGCTTATCAAAACAATTTTATTGAAAGGTTGCTAAATTTGTATTATTGATCATAAACTAATTGAGATGTATTGAAAAACTTTGTTTTAGTAACAGATGAAACAAAAATCACGACGATTTTATTTACTCTTTTTTTGCATGGTAGACATGTGCTTTGATGACTTGGTAGTATTTTTTTGTATATTGGAAGGAGACACTTCCAAACTTTGCACGTGGCACGTATGCATTTTTTTCTAATGTTATAATTATGTATGTGTAAACTGAAAGCTTGATTTTTTTTAACTCATGACCATTTTGTTTCCAACGGGTCGTTTATCCAATGACTACTACTTGTTCCACGGATAGCTAATCGACAATTTAAGGTTGACAGTAGGTCAGCTCAAATTTTTGAGCAAAAATATGAGTTACACAATCGTCAAATATTTTAACTGGTGATTAGCAATCCATGAAACCAAACCTAACTCTATTTTTATTTAAGCTATCGCTAGCAATTTTTTTGTTTTAATACGAATCCGTATATCCGTAGTCTACTCGTAACTGTAAAATTACCATCCAATTATTTTAAACCGTCAACATTATGATTTCTTATTTAATTGATAAGTTATAATTTTTGAAATATAACTAAATACTCCATTAAATGCTAACACTAAGACTTCGTCACATTTTAGATGATTGGTTTTTGAAAAACAATTGGTTGTCCATGAAGGAAAACATCGTGAGGAAACCGGCATGTCGTAAAATCTAAATGTGACGAGTGCATGAAAAGAGCCTCTCTGAGGCGCACTTAATATCCTTTCACCTCACTGGTTGAAAGAAGCAGTGACACGATAAATAAAAGGATGATAAAACAGCACATCAATACAGTCACTTACCTGCACAAAAACTATGGCAGGCTTTGAAGAAATATAAATGGATATAACTTGTAAATACTTCAAAAAACTTTAAATTCGATTAAATTCTAGCAAATGAAAATATTGAATTAAGTTTTTAATCATAATTTTTAATGAGAAACACCTTATCAAATAGGTATTTTTTTTTATATAATTTGTGAATCTCTCCACTCAATTTCATTTTTCTTATAAACAAATAAGTTTTTGAAAACTTTATCAGAAGTTATAAATCAGCATTTTTAGTAATATTTTTTTTATAGACTAATAAATCACTTACCGCTGTTAATTCGAAACACAAGACTCTAAAACTTTTTTGAATCACGGCAAAGGGGTGGTTTTGGCTTCGGGTTCAGCTGTTGGAATGCGTTCGGGCGGCTACAACAGCGGCTTATAAACGCTTAGAATAGACCTGGGAATATGGAGACAGTACATTGTTTATTCTTCAACGTGTTTCATTTTCTACGTGGGTGCTGCTGACGTAAAGGGTTTGGTTGGTTAAGGTAAGGTTTGTAATTGTGGTGGATGAAATTAAAAGCTATTTTCTTTTGCTGTGTTTTAAAAGTAGTTTTATTTTGGTCATCCTGTTTTTAGAGAAAAAACCATAAAACAGAGAAAAAACAGATTCACTGTGGTGCGTGGACGTAAAGGGTTTGGTTGGTTAAGGTAAAAGGTTTGTAATTATGGTGGATGAAATTAAAAGCTATTTTCTTTTGCTGTGTTTTAAAAGTAGTTTTATTTTGGTCATCCTGTTTTTAGAGAAAAAACCATAAAACAGAGAAAAAACAGATTCACTGTGGTGCTTTTTGTGCGATAAAATCATGGCAAATAACAGAAAACCATATAATTTGTAGGTCTTGGTGTGAAGTTGCCGTTTTCTTGTCGTAAATGATGACCGTAGCCGTTGTAATTTAATACTGTAGTTAAATCTTCATTTTGATAATAGAAAAGAAAAATATTGAATATCAAATTGATGATTAAAAAACATACTGTTATAATATTATTATTATTTACCCAGGTCTATCCTATCGCTAACTCTATGCCCGCCCGCCCAACGCTTGCCGGCCACTCGTAGCACAGATTTCAAAACTGAATCATGTTCAAGGGAGACAGCTATATTCCCACATAACTTTGTCACTGTCTACCTGAAAGTAAACTTATTTCGTGCTTATGTCCGATATTAACATGCAATCAGTTGATTGTTTTTACTGCTGTAATAGAGCCACTCTAGGATTTAATTATGTTGGTAACACGTGTTTTATCTACGTTGTGTCGACCACGTAGTGTTTTTAGTAGTAGCTTTCGGCAAATAACTACTTGCCAAAGAATAACTAGAAAAAAAGAAATGAAAAATTAGTCAATAAAGCTACCGAGGTTGATCCTGATTGAAATAATTTTAAGGATGCTTGTCGATTTTGAAACGAGTTTGAACATTAAGTATTAATTAAAATATCACTTCATAACTAATTTAGAAAACTAAACATTACTTAATGCACTTACGTAGTTTCAGTTTATTAGAAATATTCTGTACTTATTTATAAGCTATCGACTTGACTCCCTAGTAGTAGTAGCATTATCCTTACAAACCTTAGTGGTTTTTTTTTCGCAATTCGTATTTTTCGCAATGTCCCATAATGTCCAACGTCCGATATTCACTTTGGTGATGATGTACTATGTGGGTACATCATCATCACTAAAGTGAATACACTTTTAGGTAATTACGATGAGGTTTTACGTCTTATATTTTGTACAAGCTAAATTAAAAAGAAATTACTTTTAAAATTTTATACAAGGTCTGTGTTTAATTTAACTTGTATGAAAAACGTGGTGCAAGTGGGCCCTAAGGACCGAACTTTATCTTGGCTTAAAAGGTAGCAATCGTGTATTTTCTCTAGAGATTTGCACACAGCTAAGTTTTCTTGATCAAACATTTGCACGTTGAAAGCTAGCTAGCGGAAAGTGCATACGTGCGGGTCAAACCGCATCACGTAAAGGTTTTGGAAAAAGTCGCTTCAAGAAAGCACCTTCCACCTTACTTTTGAACCTTAAAAATGGCTGAACGGATTTAGATGGAATTTCTATGGAACTAATTTGGAAGACCTTTAGACCTTTCATATCAAAAAATAATTTCACAAATCGACTCATAAATGACGAAGAAGAAATTTTGCCCTAACAAACGTAAAAAAAATTACAACCCAATTGAGAACCTTCTCTTTTTTTATTTGTAGTCGGTTAAAAACTACAGGCAAACGTCAAAATACAAAGCACAAAACCCAAACCCGACAGCATATAATAGTCTTATCAGAACGTGCTTCGTTTGAAAATTGATTTATATTCAACTCTGGTTTGTGAATGTTAATTTTGCTATCCAAAGTATAGAGGACTTAATATTTATCTTTGTTCTTATAATTTGTTAGATTATTCTGCAATTGATTGTTCTTAAGACGCTGAACTCCGTGAAACAACTTATTTCTTGCATATTTTGACTTGAAATATATAAAAGCACTTAATTTTTTATCGTAAGTATTATACATCAGTGATTCAATCTTTCAAAGAGTCAAAATGTTCCAGCAAATGTACACCCACGGTGGTCTTGGCCTTATTTTTTTATGTAACTAGCTGTTGAAACAAGCATATGGCCCACCTGATGTTAAGTGGTAACCATAGCTTATGACAAAGCATTGCCTCGTACGCTCGTACGACATGCATGTCAGGAACGTGCCTACAATGCACTGCCCTGCGTCCATCTACTTGAGGCATGCCTTTCAGCCTCACGTGCCAGTAATTTCACCGGCACTCACACCCTTCAAACCGAAACACAGCAATGCTGCTTTACGGCAGATATGGGCATAGTAGGTATATATCTCCTGTAAAGGATGATATCCCCATTATCCCATATACCATGAAACTCGTTTGTTAGTTTGCTCTAGGTATTATTCAACTGATATCATGCATGCGAAGTACTTTTGAATGTTTGTGGCCCAATCACGCCCTAAATAACTACTCAACCGTTTGAGATAAAATAAAGAACGCATACAGTTCCCAACCTGATATAGGAAAGCTCCTACTCTTTTGAACAAGAACAGGATAAAAAAAAATATGAATCAAAAATTACCTACAGGTACCTAGCAATCAGTAGGTAGGCCCCTTAATGTGCATGTCTCCAGCTTCCTCATATGGAAATTGCGAATTCTAAAAACGCCAATAATTAAAACATGATTAGCAATCAAGGCCTGCGCACACCTAGGCCGCTGGCGAACGCGATCAGTGAAACGGTGTCAAATTTGACAGCGATATTTAACAGCATTTCATTGATCGCGGTCGCCAGTGGCCTAGGTGCATTGCAGGCCTTCTATGAGACTTTAAAGGTGTGTTTGCTTAGTAACATTTCCACAGCCTCCGCTCTGAAGTAAATGTAAATAGTAAAATTTGGAATTGTATAAAATTAAATTGGAAATATTAAAAAGTTGCCATCCCTCACAAATGGCAAATGTTCTCTAGATTTGTCAAAGATATGGCTACTTTGGTTTGCTAATAGTAATTGGTCAAAGCGAATCTTGAAATAAAGTTTAAAATTTCAATTGAAAGTGAGCTGGTTTGAAATTTGAATTTTACAAACCAGAAATGCCAATTTACTTTAGACACAGACTGTGCATAACCAATATTGAACTAGGTTGAACTGAAATCAACCATGCTAAAGTTTATTCTCAGATAACCCGGGACTTTGAAAATGAATGCTCAGTGAAGTAAAAGCCGTGGAAACCGTGTTGGTATATCCAAATAGCGCTTGTTTGTCCGGAAGCTTAGATCGCACATAACCTGAAAGACAAACTCGAATTCAATGACAAAGAGCAAGGATAACAGTAGCGCAACTTGTTTCTAATCCTTTCGTGTCACTGGTTCTTTCGAACCAAGTGTGGTGAAAGGATTTTAAGTGCGTCTAAAAACACTTGACACATATTTTAGAACTTTTTAGGTTCTACGACATACCGGTTTCCTCACGATGTTTTCCTTCCCCGTTTCGAGAGTTAAAAACATGCATTTAAACTATCTGGTTCCCATAATACAAGCAATGCTGAATTTGGGGCTAGATGGTGTTATGTGGATTGTCCACAATATTTCTTTATTAAATAAATATTACTTAATAATACTTAATAATTACTTAATGGGCGATAAGACCGCCCATTGTCCTATTCTTGTGGTGTACAATAAAGTGTTATCTATCTATCTATCTACTTATGCCCAAAACCCTGTTTGTTAGAGAGGTTTGCCTCTCTCTTACACAATCAAGCATTTTGTAGACCTCTCAAACATTTGCAACGAAATGTATGCATATGAACTACTGTTTCAATACCAACACTGCTTCCAAAAACCTCTCGGGCAGCAGGAGCAGATTTATGCAAATATTCATTTGGCCACTTTGCATATGTCCAGCGGGATTCAGGATCATAATGCATGATAATTGTTTGCAAAAGTTCTGCAACTCGCAATTTTTGTCCTTGTACGTATTGTTTGATTGTATTACCAAGTTGCGCGGCGGAATTGTAGAATTTGAATAGCATCTCTGTATAAGGATCGTACCAAAAAATACTAGGAACCAAACCGTAGTTTGTTGCCTGTTCTTGGCTTGGTCGCGTGAAACTGGCATCTAGACTCACCTAGCTTTAAGTGAACCTTGTGATACAACTGAATAAATACATTTTAGAATTTTCGTTATTGCAGTATTTTATTCCATTTCTAAATCATGTTCAACACTATTAGACATCTCTGATTTCTTATTGTCCTCAACAGCTGCTCTCCTGGAGTTAATCATCTCCACCAGATCCACCTTCTGCATCGTGACCCTCACCAGGTCTTTGAGGATCTTCCTTATATCCTCATCTTTTGCGATGAGACCCTTTATTCTTTCTTTTGTGAACCCAAACTCTCTCCTGGCACCTTTGAAAAGGAAAAGGAAAACTGCGTTATTTTGCCAAATTCCTACCAAATTGGTAAATAAGGCAAGGTGGATAAATAGGCCGTGAGTAAACTGACTCTGACTAAAGAAGACAGACAGACAGACGTCCGAGGGTAAAGTCTAACTGCTTGTCGCCGTCTTCGAAGCCTTAATTTTAATTCTCATTTGAGTTGACGGAATAAGGTTTGCACTCACGGCCCATGATTAGGTGTATTAGGCCATGATGAGGTGTATTGTGCTCTCTCTTCGGATTAAAAACTATGGTATTACCTATTGGAGGCAGAAGAGAAGGATTACCCTTCTTCTTGCGACCTCTCTGCGCTATCGGCGGCTGGACTGCCATATGCGGCTGATGTGGAGGTGACGGTGGCTTGTTTAAATTCATAGCACCATCCGTCTGCCTGCCAAATATAGATGGAGGTCCACCTGATCCACTACACTCGTTATTGCAGCTCATCGAACAGCACATCTTAGGGAACGGACACTCGAAGGGTCTTGGAGGAGCAGGTTCTACTGGTGCACGCAACGGTACCGGGACTGCCTTAGGTGGCTCCTTAGGCTTCGTTTTCTTCTGGCAGTCTCTATAGTAGAGTAGGTTTTCTATGCTCTCGTCGGAAGAGGAGGCGTACCTTTTTGTAAGAGCATTTGTTATTTGAATGGTAATTAATACCTGGAAGAAAATAAATTGAGTAATAAATAATATAGATGCTGATAAAAAAGGATATAATCTACAACTGAAAACAGTTGCGTGATTGCGTATCTTTTGTTGCAATCAAAACCTAGTTGCATCTATCAGCTTTGTCATTATTTTGAGCTTCGATTGCAATGAAAAGCGAATTGAAACAAAACTTATCTTTGACAAGGAACGATTGCAACAAGACTGAATGTTGACGTAATAAACATGAGATAGCGAATAGGAACTTTGCTTTGTAAAACTATGTAGTATGGCAACATATAGATAGTGATTGCTGTTCCTTGTTAGTTTCATTTATTTGTTCGTATCACACTTTTGATTGCAACAGAATTTTACAATCGCCCAGCTACGTGTCATAAAGTTTGAGGCTTTAGTGTGTTTCAGTTTGTCTGGCCGTTGTTATGTTCTGAATATATTTATCACCTTAATTTAATAAAAAAAAAAACTTATCAGTGTTTGAACTATTAGGAAACATTATTACTACGAGGCCCTATTATAACACTGCGTAATAAAGTGACAGGTACGTTTACCTATTGTGTATTTTTGATTGAAATAAATACTTACAATTTGGAGTAAATCCATAATTTCTTATAGCGAACAGTACCTTCGTTATCAAAGTCAAAACGGCTAAAGGAAGCCTGAGTAGCGATGTTTTGTAAACATTTCTTTTTGTTTATACACTTTGATAACTTACACAACAGCGTTATAGGTGTACCTACGAATCTAAAGCTTTGTTCAGACGCGATCGTCAATATCGCCATTGCGAGGCGACGTAATAATATCACAGAGAAGCAAAAACGCTTTTGCTTCTCAAAAGCTATTCTGTGTATGATATCAAGACGTCATCGTTTCAATTTGATTGTAACTAGGAATACCTAAATAGGGTAAAAATATTTCTTACTAACGGCCGCCCGCGGCTTCGCTCGCCCTTTCCCGTTACTTACATCCGTTCTCTGCTACAAAATCTTTATAAATTGTTACCTATGTGTTCTTCTGATGTATAAGCTTTATTATTATAAAGTTTCATTAAAACCCATTCAGTAGTTTTTACGTGAAAGAGTAGCAAACATCCATCCATCTATCCATACTTACAAACTTTCTCGTTTATATTATTAGTAGGATAGGATACACTCATGTTATTCATAAATATTATATTTTCAGTAAAAACAATCCTGATTATAGCCTAATAAAAACATTAAATCCGTTTCTATCAGTAGAAAAGATAATACACTCATGAGTGTTTATTATATCGTTTTATTATTTTACCGAGCATAAAGGTTATACACCTAGCTAACATCATAACCTCTTTTAAATGAGATGTTTGGATTTTTATATGTTTACATCATACATGCTCAGTAAGTAGGATTTACTTTAGCGCAAAGAGGCTGTGTATGTAGGCTTTTGCTACTCAATGCATTGTTTAAAACGTTCCATTTTTAAATCACTTTACCACTATGCTTGATAATAGTTCATTACTTAATAAACTATGCAAAACTTTTTTGCATGTGATAAAATCTCTTTGCTAATCAAATGAAAAGAAAACTTAAAAAAAAATTGTAAATACAACACATGGTGCAAAGTAAAATGCTTACCTCGTTCGTAAGCTAGGTACACAAGGATACGCATCAGACTATACACTGCTAGCTCTTATATCCTTGCAGTAAGAGTCATTTTTCTTCGTTTTTAGGTAATTTGAGCTGTATCCCACTGTACCTATTGCCCTTGCGTAACAATCTACTCTTGCAGCTTCGATTATTTTAAATAAACATGTGTAACGAAAGTAGCCAATTTGTCGTACATTAGGTACCTAAAGAAGAAGAGAGACAGACGTTGGTGTATGGAAAGGGCTCAGAATCGTTCTTTCTGGAAATTTATAGGGGAGGCCTATGTCTAGCATTGTCTCTATAAGCCTAAGTGAAATGTCTTTGTGTCCGTCTTCATCAGGGTTCTCAAGTGTGTCCGACAGGTGGTTTCCGTCGAACTAAGCTTAATCGTAGAACGTCTTGACTGATTACAGGTCTAGTTGTATTTTTAAATACAACGATACATAATGTTTAAATCTGGGGAATTAATTAGTACTTCTAATTAATTCCCCAGATTTAAACATTTTCTTCTTCAAGATTCTTGTTATTTTAGCATCATCGTCAAATATTTTTGTTTTTTTGGACTCGGAACCTTCTTGGTAAGTATGTTTTATTTTGCTTTACGCGCGCCATTTTCTTTTTTGCATTTAGTCATTTCCTAGCCACTTATCATAATAATAATATATCGTGGGCCTTAATTTTATTCAATCTTATGAGTAAAGCATATAAATAACGTTTGCGTTTATAATAAAAGACACATTGTTATTGACTGTATACTTTTATCTGATTAATTGATTAACACTTTTTGTGAAGAAACTCTACAATGCTATATTGCTAGGCTTATAATACGCAAATTATATAACAGGAATCGTTTTTAGGATAATTGTTGGCTTTGCTTCAAAAACAATAAGATGTAGGTAAACAAACAGTCTCAGGGTGAATTAAGCTTTATTTTTTTTTAGAAGCGTTCGAAATTTGGTTCCTGCCTTCTTCGTAGAGTTAGTAAGTTGAAGTGGCAATGGGCAGGCCATATAGCTCGAAAAACTGACAACCGTTGGGGAATAAAGGTTCTCGAATGGCGACCACGAACTGGAAGACGAAGCGTAGGGCGCCAGATGGACCGACGACATTGTTAAGATCGCGGGAAGTCGATGGATGGAAAGGGCTCAGAATCGTTCTTCCTGGAAATGTGTAGGGGAGGCCTATGTCCAGCAGTGGACTTCTTCAGGCTGATAATGATGATGATGATGTTCCTGCCCTAGGATATAGGAACAATGGTGGAGTGGTCTGGAGTGGTAGACCAAATATAGGCTAAGAAACTTCTTGTTTGTGTTTCCGACCTCCTTGATGAATACAAACTATTTGACGTATGTTCAATGTTCATGCTAGAAACTCGTGCTAGTGTTTTTCTATCTAACTGAAAGTCTTTTCTATATAGCAAATCTTTCTTTTTACCTTTGCGCAGAGTAAAGCATAAGGCGATTTTGTTTTATCCTTTTAAACTATGTTTTTATGAAACAGACCCTAGATCTCTGCTAATAAAATGGCTACAAAAGGAATAGACAACTAAAGGCCGTTACAACTTAGCATCAGCGTAGGCTAGGCGGATTTACACAACAATAAATAGGAGTAAAATAGGAATCTGATCTGCGCTCAGACTTAATTCTAAGAATCTTGATAATATCATTTTAAATTACTAAGAGAACAAAGATATTCACTCAGAAGAAACCTTCACACACATAACAAAAATGGTAATAATCGCCACAACCTACAGCACAGAAGGCAATGCTATTTATCTTTTACGCTCACACACACACACACACACACCCATCCACACCTACCCAAACCCTCATTATATACTCTCACACGCATCCTTTCCTCCATTTACGCACACTCTCACACAACATAAATATAATACCTACTCACTATTGCATGCGTTTAAGTACGAGTAGGTATACTAAATTAGGATATTTTACGTTTAAGTAATCTGGCAGAAATAATACATTTTTATACACACTTACCATGAACAAACCATTTGACTGCTCGACAACAAATTGTAAAACCGAAGGAAACGCAGGATCTACGACACAAGATTATTCATCTTACACTGAGAAAAATGGATTTCTGGCCTAAGATGAATTCCACCTTTGACGGCTGAATTGTAATGACGCGAGGCGATTTTGAAACGCCGGTTAATTTGACTTTATATTCGTTTTGTGATAAACTGGTACGTCTCTTATGACAAACACGAACCGTCTCGAATGACTTACCGTAAGGTTTTCTTGGAATCCAACTTAACACTGTTAATACAGCAGTAATGGAATATTGAAAACGCTTTAAATTTACGACGTTGAATATTTGTTGAATATCACCGTAATTAAGGCAAAATTGAACTTAAATTAAGGCGATATATGCTTTAATAAAAACTAAACAAACGTAAACCTAAGTCATAAACAAACTTTCAAAAGCGGCATAAATTATCTTAAGCATGACAATATTCACCTTACAATAAGGCAGAATATACTTTAGTCACAAAAATTTGAACGTTAACTTAAAGTCTTTTAGCGACGTATGAATTCGGCAACTTAGAGGTATAATGTGGCCACATTTGCCCTATTATAAGGCCAAATATGCTCAGGTTTCGACGAATCAAATGGTAACATTAGGTTTTATAACGGCATAGTCATATAAACGTAAATATGGCAATATTCACCTTTTCATAAGGCAGTACATGCTCAAGATATCGACTAGTTAAACGGTAACATTACGTCATATAACGACTTACATACTTGGTCAATATAACCGTAAATTTGGTGATATTAGTGTTATCATCAGGCGAAATACGATCAAGTTACGACTAATCAAACGGTGAATAACATCATAAAACGATTTACTTATTCGGTTAATTAAACCGTAGATAAGACAACAATTACCTTATGGTAGGGCGGATGATACTTTAGTTACTATTTAATCAAACGTTTAAAAAGTCTAATAACGCCATACATATTTCGCCAATTTAACCGTAAATTTGGCAATATTTACCGTATCTTAAGGCGAAATACGATCGAGTTAAGACTAACCAAACGGTGAAATAACTTCATTTAACGACTTTCATATTCAGTAAATGAAACCGTAGATATAACAATATTCACCTTAAGATAGGGTGGATGGTACTTGAGATATTATATAGTCAAACTTTAAAAAAGTCTAATAACGGCATACATATTTGGCTAATATAACCGTAAATTTAGCAATATTTTCCTACCTATATTAAAGGCTCATTAATGCTCAAGTTACGACTGATCAAATGGTCAAATAACGTCATCTGGTGACTTAAATATTCTGTGAATGAAACCGTAGATATGGCAATGTTCGACGGATAATACTTTCGTAACTATTTATACAAACGTTTAAAACCTACATAAGTACGATCCTAGGTAATAGATAGGTAGGCAGATTTGTACATTACCTACCTAAATACTTAAGTAGGTACTCACTTAAGTGTCACTACCCACTTAAGTGTTTCATTGTGTTTTATTAGGGAGGTTCCTATTGAATCATAGCGCTGTTTAATAAAACCCATTAATAGCTGTTCCATTGAAAAAAGTTTGTTACGCTCTATGACTCCTTGTTGCTATTCAAAGGCAGAACCCTCGCTTCTACACACAAGCCCTGTTCTCCTGTAGGTAGGTATATACTTAGATCAAGCGAAGAACCCAAACCAGTGTCTACAAAAATTTGATACCTATTTAGGTAATATAGGTCTCAGCTACCTGTTTCCCATATTACCAAGCTTTGCTTAGTTTACGGCTAGATTGTGTTGTGTGAAATGTCCGCAAATATTTGTATATAATTTGGTGGAAGAAAAGTCTATTTTACTCAGTTTTATTATTTTAACGACTTTCAGTCAATTGGTGGGTTAAGTTTAAAAAAACTCTCTAGTTACTGCGAGATACACCTTTGTAAGGCACTTGTCGTAGGTAAAACGCAAATCTCAATAATGCTGCCAGCTACACAAATAACTTTGGTTCGTATAACTGTATGAGAGAGAGTATATAAACTTGAAAACCCAACGACAAAACTGCTGAACCGATTATGATGAAATTTCGTTGGGACTAATCTGAAAGTAAAGTTAAGATATAATTTTTCAAATTAGTTTACGAGTTATGTGGTAACAAACAAAAAAAAATCAAACAAATCAAATACCCGTGAAAACACCCATTTAGAATCTTTCCCTGAGTTTACTAGCTTTTTGGTTGGAACCCTGACGAACCACATTCAATACCTACTTTTGCTCTGTGCTGTGTGCTAACTACACGAACTATGCTTGGAGTATACGCCAATCGACACACACATGACACAGGCAGTTAGTAATGCAGTACAGTTTTGGCTTAAAGACTACGTATACTTAGCATATTTTTGATTGGCCTCTCAGCTCAGTTGGTATCTCTGTCTTCTGCGGCGTAGGTCGTGGGTTCGATCCCCACCGAGAACAAAATACTTGTGGTGAACACAGTTGTTTTATTCTCTGTTGGGGCATTATATTGTATTCTAAGATGTATTTACAAAAAAAATGTGTGTTAAGTATTATATCAGCTATCTGGTTTCCATAATTAAGCTCTGCTTAGTTTGGGACTAGATAATGTTGAGTAGATTGTCTTGAATATCTATTTATTATTATTTTGTTATTTTTAACACCCACCACTAGCATAATCTGCAGTAATCGAGTTGGCAGCACTGCCCACGAGGCCACGAGCACGTAACGACTTGTTTCATTCGTCAGTTTGGTTTGACTTTGGACGGAGTGTTTGGTTTAGTTCTGAGTCATTCAAAGTTTATTTTGCGGGTTTTTTTTATTTTCCCTCATTTTCTGAACGCTGCTGGCTGTGTCAGTGTATGGAAGCACAGACAAACAGATGTAGAGAGGTCCAAGACAGACCTATCAGCAGCAACCAACCAGACAAACATCTTCGTGCTTTGAACGTGGCAGACCAGAATCCCACAGATTTATTAACAAAATGGGGCAATCACCTGATTGATACGTCATTTCGAGGTAAGTAGAGTACCTGTATCAAACTCAGTTATTCCCTAATGTTTTTGAACCTAATCATGTTTTGTATTTGATAAATTTAGGTACCTAATCCCTAGATTCTGGTTGTGTTAGAAACACGAACGAAAAATGATTTATAAAAATATGTACTTAGTGTTTTCAGTTTTGAACTTTTGCATTTAATTTTGTAAATTGGTACAAAAGAGTTTTTAAACTTAGGAAAATTAATTGTTTATTTTTTTCAGATAAGGTGTTCTTTACATAATACGCAAAGAGGACGGGCTACTTAACAGCCTGGTAATGGCTTCCTGGATTCCAAACAAAGAAAATGATTGGCCCATTTGGACTCTGGGCTAGAAGTAAATCCAAACACCAAACTTCAATGGAGTGATTTCAATCATGGGCACGCGGTATTGGAGAACCATTTAAAAAGGATTATAGCTGTAAGTACTTGTCATTTGCTATCAGTGATTCAAACGACCTCTCTGACTTAGAACCTGCAATGCCAGGCCGACCTGTCCTCTAATAGACCTGTGGTCGTAGTTTGGTTAGATAAACATAATACCTACTTGTACTAATTACCATCATAGAACGCTCTACTTTGTTTGCGATAACTATTTCCTAAAAAATACATTATTTTATTTCAGATATTGTAATCCGGTTGAGAAGGCTTCACTTGCAATAACGGATGCCGAGGAAGGAGCTACACCATGAGAGGAGCTAGAAAGCTTTACAACGAAAAGGGCATTCTCCAAGACGATTTTATCTTGTTTTAAGTATTTAAAAAGTTAATTACTTATCTAAATTGATTTTCTAATACAGATTTATAGATTTTTATTGAATGGTTTTATTGCAATACCACTATTATTTATATAAGATGCAAAAGCTATCGACTTATTTATTAGGCTAGGTTGAGGTTAAACTGTTGGGTTGAGAAAATACTAGTCTATCTAGTTCATATCTTTGGTAACCTGTAATCAGTTATTATTGAGGTGCTTTATAAATTTTTGTTCTATTAATTTCAGAAGCTTACAAAGACTGGGAGAACAGCTTTCTGAGGCAGCAGGCTACGCTGTTCACTGAAGGCATGTTTGGCTGATCTATTATCATAAAGTTCATGTGAAGGATATTGGCCCGCGTTACCTAAGAGTGACCTTTGAGCGGCCCAATGCCCTTAATATGAACTAAATGATAGTAAAGCAAGTCAATCATGCCCTTAGGGAACAGCGTTACTAGCCATTGAAAGGCTTTTTTCCGGTCTTTATAAAACGTTTCTGCTCGTAAAGAAAGCACAAATTACCGTACGATACGGCTAGCCTAATCGTATGAAACATTCTAAAATAACTTCTAGAAGGCAAATACGACTAAGTAAATGTTGAAAACGCTTAATGCTTAGGTTAAACCCATAGTAAGTAAAGACGTAAAACACCTTACTAGAAGAGAATTACGACTTAAAAAAACATCAATATCGGTTAATGAACAGGTTAAACTACAGTAAGGTAAGACGTACGATGTCTTACTAGAAGTCGATTATGACTTAGTAAACAGGTTTAACTACAGTAAGGTAAGACGTACGATGTCTTACAAAAAGTCGATTACGACTTAGTAAACTTTGAAAACGCTTAATGAACAGATTAAACTACAGTAAGATAAGACGTACAACGCCTTGCTAAGAGGCGATTACGACTTAGTAAACGTTGACAACGCTTAGTAGACAGGTTAAACCCACAGTAAGTAAAGACTTAAAACGCCTTTCTAGAAGCGAATTACGATTTATGAAACGTTCAAAATTCTTAGTGGATCGGTTAAATTGCAGCGAATAAAGGTATAAAACACCTTACTAAAAGTCTATTATGACTTAGGAAGCAGTCAATAAATATTCAAAACACTTTGTGAACAAATTAAACCGCAGTAAAAAAGGCGTAAAACGCCTTACTAGAAGTTAATTGGGGCGCAATGATACGTCGGATATTACTCTAGGAAAGATTTACGTGTGTGACTCGAGCACCTTTTTTACCGTTTATATCGCCTTACCGGAAGTTAAATCCCATCGTCAGTTCGTCGATCCTTTCTCACTTACCACGTTAATAGCTTTTTATTTAAGGCTAATCTGTAAAAAAATACGTCTAAAACACACATTAGAGAGTATAATGCTGCTTATTTGTTGCGCCTCACGCTTAAGGCGTAAAACGCCTCCAACCTAGGAAGGCGTTTTTCGTCCAAGTACGCTTGGTCGTTTTTTCGCCTTCATTACGAATAAATCCACCCTAATTACGAACTTTTCAGCTTTACATTTTTCTCAGTGTAGTGTAGGCTCTGCATATCACTTTATGTACAAACAAATTGTTATTGTCCTTTTCCTTATGTGTTATTCTGTCTGTTGCTCTGTATGTCCTATTTTTTGAAAATAAACTTTTATTATATTTTATTATATTATATTATTATTATATATTTGTATCCAGATAATATTCTTCTTCTTATTCAAGAGCAATGCTCTTGTTGGCGTAATGTATGCATTTTCCAGGTATTTATTTTGAGGGCAACCTCCATAAACGACATGACGGCGATCTTGACTTTTATCTCATCATTCTCATCCTCCTGACTAGCTTATCCTTGGTCTTTCCCTTCCTCTCTTTCCTTTCCTTCGATGATATTTATGAGAAAGCTGTCATGTCGTACAATATGGCCATCTTTCCTGTTCTGTTCTCAACAACTTCTATATGAGAGCTTTTTCTAATAATAATAAGCTAAAGCTATGATAAGCCACCCTAATAAGCTGCGTTTAATCATTTGTGGTCAGAGTAGGTAATTCTCTGACTGGTCTGCACAGACCTTAAGGGGCCGACGAAGGGCGAATTTTCATACAAACTTAATACCAAAATAATTACTAGTTTAGGCAGATTTTCACTATATTATTGTAATAACTGTATTCATATAGTATTAACCTAGGTTCCTGAATTGTTTTTATTTTAAATTACTTACCCCAAATGAAATAAACACCAATCGCATTTTACACATTTTTTTCATTGCAAAATGTGATTGGCTTTAATTTCAATTGTGGTAAGTAATTTAAAATTAAAACTGTTCAGGAACCTGGATAAAGACTATACAAATACAATTATTACAATAATATAGTGAAAATCTGCTTATATTAGTAATCATTTTGGTATTACGTTTGTATGAAAATTCGCCCTCCGCCGGCCCCTTAAGTTGTGGTCCGTCAGTTTATAATACAAACCATTATCTCGATGAGAATGCAGTATTGCCTCAACGATGATAGCACTCACAGCTATTGTTATAAAATGTAGTTTCTCTGAAGTTACCACTCTTTGTTCTGTGAAGGCTTGTGTAGAATAGGTAGGGGAGTTCCTAACGAAAGTTCAAGAGATTCTATTTTATTTTAGTTTTACAAAATAAATAAATATGTTTGCTAAATACCACTGCGCACATCTAGATTGCCTGCGATGGCGATGAGTGTACCTATCACTATCAAATATAGCACTGTCAATGTTCCCGGGAGGTGTGCGGATATGTTTTCAAACCCCATTACAGAAAATGATCGAAACAAACAACATACGATCATAATTATAAACCTTAAATAAATAAATAATAATAAATAATGCGGACAATCCACACAACACTATCTAGCCCCAAACTAAGCAGAGCTTGTACTATGGGAACCAGATAGCTGATTATAATACTTACATACTTTTTTTGTAAATACATACCTACATAGAATACAATATAACACTCAGACAGAGAACAAACATGCACCTGTGTTCACCACACAAATATTTGTTCTCGGTGGGGATCGAACCCACGACCTACGGCGCAGAAGGCAGAGCTACTGCCAACTGAGCCGAGAAGCCAGTCACCTTGGTCCAATTAGTACCCAAAGTTTTACTAAACTTCGCTTAAATTACATAATGCAGTAACGTTGTTCCCAGTAGTTCGGTTGAACAGTTCTATTGACTGAACTGATGGGATTTTTCCCACTAGTTCTGTTACGAAAAGCACACGCTAGCACAGAACTACTGGGATAGTTAAATAAGATTCTTGTTTCCAAACTCTTTATTGCTCAACACACGGAAACATAATACAGGACTTTATTGCGGAAAAACAATGAGCGACCCTATCGCTGAGAGCGATCTCGTCCAAGCGTGAACTTGCTTCTTATCCTCAGGTCTATATAGTTTACTTTTACAATTTGTACACGCGTTGTAATCTTTTATTTTTTAATGTTATATTAACCAAATTTAATAAAGTTTTTAATATTTTTTTACCCAAACGTATAAAATGGCCAAGCATAATTGATTGGGGGGTAGTAATATGTGGGGTAGTACAAAGGGTAGGTGAAAGCGATAGGTGGTGGTGGTGGTGGCGCCGGCTTCAAATGTTCACAAGAAGGTTCTTCGCCACTTTTTCTATTCTTAGGCTGAGTAGGTTTTGCTGCGATATGGCTAGAACATTCTAGAATCATAGCGGCTAGGATAAATGCCGCTTTTTGATACATTTTGTGAATCTGAAAATGTAAAAAAAATTATGAGTGCTTTACATTAACATTACTTGTACTAGCTTAAGATTTCCATACATATTAATTTTACTATTTATGGGTCATGCATGAGAGTTTAATTGTACACTGAAATAAATGTGGTTGGCTTCATATTGGCCTCTACTTCCGGCAAATAAGTTGAAGAAAACTGTAGATTAACGGTGGTAATAGTAAACAACTAAAATATGCATTTATTTTCATTTACAAAGTTTAATAAATTCAGTATGGTAGTCTTCGTTTATAATAATATGCATATAAATAAAAGCCAGCCAGAGAGGGAATACACACGTAATTGTAAAAAAAATCCCTTCTGTCGGCATTCGCGGAGTAACTACTTTTTAAAATTTATTATTAAACTTACCTAATATTTGTTAAATTGTAAGTTTATTTGTCTCGTCTAACTAATTCTCGTAATTATAAGTCTCGTAATTGTAAGTGTTTTTGTTTATTCATAACTAAATAAACAAAACAAAAAAAAATTACCGAAAAATCTTTTAGAGGTTGAGAGCTATTTCTCCACAAAACATGATTAAAAATCGATGTTTCCTTATAGGTACTTAAGTTTTAGACATTAATTTCTGATGTAATTGAATATTTCGACCTTCCATTATGTTGTGGAAAACGATTTTCCTTAATGAGATTTTTAAAATAATGGCATTCATTAGTTTGTAACAAATTTGAAAAGATTGTCCGTCCATATAAATGTTTCTCACTTGATTCTACTGATATAAATAGTAGTAGAGCTCTTTGTGAAGGGCTCGTCCGTGGAAGTACTACCTACCACCATGCCTATTTCTGCCGTGAAGCAGCGTCGCTGTGTTTCGGTTTTGCCGGTGAAATTACTGGCACCTGAGGCTGAACATATGTATGTCTCGAGTTGATGGACGCAGGGGAGTGCATCGTAGGGCACGTTTCTGACGTGCGTGGCCTACGAGGCAATGCTTTGTTATAGGGTATGGTTACCACTACCGCTAACATCAGGTGGGTCGTTAGGCTTGTTCCATCAACTGTAAAAAGAAAAAAATATGTTAAGTACTCATTTACTGCAAAATCTATACTAATATAATAAAGAGAAAAAAATTGTATTTCTGTATGTTTGTAAAGAATAAAATCAAAAACCGCTGTGCCCACACGCACACAGAAAAGACTCCTGTGCTACCGCGCACCTCGGCGCACGAGACCGTTCCGATGGTGTGTCGTGCGAGCTGGGGGGCAATTCTAGACCAGTGACTTTTTTGTCACGGTAGATATATATCACAAGAACTGTCAAATTTAAATAGACATGACATTTTCAATAGATATCGTATTCCAGCAATATCACTATAGACATTTATCGAGCGAAGGCCGTTAGATATGTGTCGAGTGGTGAGTAGTAGTCGACATTGACATCTCTAATATACTTTGGGTGACTTTGGGCTTTTTTTTTCTTTCGGTCCTTGGAGCAGACTAGAGTACCAAGACCATACCACCTAGTCTTACTTTTTGATAAAAAGTCAATGATGTTTACTTGTTTGTAGGGTATACAAGTTGGGAGCGAGAACGCGAATAATGCTTTCTCATAAACCTACAATAAGTGAGGAGTGATTGAATTTAGTTCGTACTTAGTAATTATTCAATGGCGCAGTTAGAAGAGCAGTCAATCAGACAGTCAACGTCTATACTTGTATCCGGGGTTCAAGCTTCGAGAGAAATATTCTTTTTGCATGGAATGGACATCTAGTTGTTAAGCTTTGAATTAAAAATTCAAGTCATCGGAGTCCTTCTCTTGAGTATAATGATCCTGACAATAACATATCCTAATAATGATCCTGACAATGACACATCTACAACACTTCATAGACAACTGACCATAGATTACAAACAACAAAGTTTACAGTTTTATGGTACATAACGTTCCGTGTGTTTCCGGAATTAATTATTGTAACTAACATTTTGTGCAAAAAGTCCATTGATTACTATCTAATGAAAATGAATCTACTATAAACAACAACAAGAACGCATTATAAACGCCGTTTAATAGGAAATGTGTTTATTTGAAGACAATAATAAAGTTAGTGCTATCGAACTATTCTATCGATAGAAACGGAACGTAGATACAGTCCGGCAAGTATAACTTGGCGGGTCTGAAGCTAGCCGTTTGGTCAATCTTCCATCAGTCATTGGCCATTAACGATCGAACAGCTCACTTCAGACCCGCCAAGTTATACTTGCCGGACTGTAAACATGAACAACAACGGGATAGTCTGTGGAAGTTTTAGGAATGAACCTTCTTTCTGACATCTCTAATGTAAAAGTCTAACGTAAAAGTCTAACGGTGGCTAGAATACGCATTTTATCGCGGTTCGATATTATCTTCGACAAATTTGGTGATATGACACTGCTTTCGCGACATTTCAAATCTCTATTTCGAGCGTAAATCTCTAAAAGTCTAGAATTGGCCCCCTGGTGCGGGCTGGTGCGCGATATCACGCACCGGTGGGAAGGGGCTATTAGGGATATGTCCTAGAATTGTATTAATAATTATTTATTTAAAATTCATGAGTCTATTCTTCAATCTTCCTCTCCACTCCTTAAGGATTTATTATTTTTTTAATTCCTGTCCATGGCGCTTATGGAACCATCACTATAGGTCATTATAGATTAGTTTATAGGAAGATCATATAAGGCGGTGATTACCATTTCATAAAACAATGGTTTGTTATAATGAAGCATTGCCTCGCAGGTCACGTGTGTTATTGGTTTAATAGATGACCTTGACGCTGTAAAATCATCGTATTCTATTATAAATGCGAAAGTAACGGTGTTTTGACATGACAACGTCTTATAATTTGATGGAGCCGGCTGCACGCACGAAAAAACATGACTCATGTGGCGTTACCTCTGTCTGAGGCGTTCCATTTAAGGCTTGAAGTGCAAACGAGAGCGCGGAACGAGCGACAAAGAGGCACAATCGGCCTCCGCGTTCGGCAGCGTTCGACATCTGTCTCTCTCCTACTTGAGTGAGCGATGCGTCCACGTGGACAGCTGAATGACGTTGTCACGTTCAGCTATCGTCAGTAAACCGACTTTACAGACAACCGATTTTTTAATACAACTCTAGCTGATGTTAAGTGGTAAAAATTGCCTATAACAAAGCATGGCAGGTCACGCACGTTAGGAACGTGCCCTACGATGCACTGCTCTACCTCCATCAACTTGAGAAAAAATGGTATCAGAAACCTCAATATCATTTTTGAAGACCTATCGATACGTATGGACTTGATGAAACATTTTTTTTTCGTTTCAGTTCTAAGTACCTACCTACTTGTAGGGAACCCTCAAAATGTATTGTTATTTTTCTATTTTTGTGTGAAAATCTTAATGCGGTTCACAGAATACATCTACTTACCAAGTTTCAACGCAGTATTGAGCTATTCTACATCTCAGTAGATATATTGTTCTTATAGTTTCGGAAAAAAGTGGCTGTGACATACGGACGGACAGACAGACATGACGAATCTATAAGGGTTCCGTTTTTGCCATTTGGCTACGGGACCCTAAAAACTTACTCGGGTGAAGCTGCGGGCGACTGCTAGTCTGAAATAACGTAAGGCCTGTTTAGTTATCATTGTATTTACTTTTACATAAATTTCATTTTGCATACGGCAACAGGTGGCAATTCACATGCGATAAAAATTTTATATCAGCCGATATTATTGCCTACAACGATAATTTATTATTGAATGTTTAGCATTATTTATGCTATACTAGGTTGCTAAGCGACTATTATTTTCGAAAAAGCAATAGTAGTAGATAATAATATGACCTCAGTCGAAATATCCAACCTAAAAAAATACAACATGGGTCGTTCATTCGACTATAAAGAAAAAAAAAAAAAAAAAAAAAACATGCCAACAGTTATGTGAGCAGTGCGATGGTAGAATGATCTATATATACCATCGCACTGCTCGCTATAGGCAAGACTTCATCCTCACACCTTGGAGCCGGGGTGGTCGCGCCCGGTCGGTTTCAGAGGAACGTCTTCCCATGAACACTCAGGTTTTGGAATGATCTCCCTTCTGAGGTTTTCCCTAAAGACATGGGTATGGGATGGGGTTCTTCAAGTGACGCAACGCGCTTGTCGCAAGCGTCCAAGCTACGGTAACCGCTTTCAATCAAATGGGTGCTTGTTTGGCTACTTTGTTTCATAAAAAAAGTGTTCAAACCCCTCAACACAAAGACCCAAGCACCTAAACACAATATTGATTCGCAACACATTTTCTCAAAACTTTATTGTAGAACAAAAAAGCTCAAGAGGCGTGTATACGAAACTTTTTGCTTTGTGTAGTGCTTCGGAAAAATACTGGCTGCATGTGATCCACGGAGGTTTTATGTAATTCACCAAGGTGTGCAAGCAATTCTAATATGTAAACAACCAGGTAAACAACACTTTGTATATTATTTATTTATTAGCAACAATTATCCAAGGATGGATCCAGGATTTAAATAAGGGGGGCCTCGCATCTCCCTCAAATTGGCGACTAAAGTTTTTGTGATTTAAACAAAACATTAGGTACCAAATAAATCATAAAATATTGAGAGCTCTAGATGAGTAAGCCGTCGATTAAGCCTGACTAAACAGATAATTTAGCTAACCTTGTAGAAGTAGGTACCTATATTGACGGGTTATTGACCTACTTCCTACTAATACTTATTATAAAAAATGCAACGTAAGTAAGTTACGATGTTTGGATATTTGTGGCTCAATCACGCCCGTTTGACTGATTTAGATGAAACTTAGAAAAAAAATAGCTTGAAAATGTAAAACAATTATTACATTTTGCTATTTATCTATCTCGCTTCCAGGCAACCTGAGAATGGAAAGTAGTGAAAACAGCAGAAACGAACGGCAGTGAACGAAGCGTGGTAAAACCTAATAAAAATAAAATAATAATAAAAACCCTTTAACAGGTGTAGTGGGAGTTAATGTTTGTAGGTATGAAAACAGGTAAACAAAGCCATAGTATCCACTAGCTCCATATTATTACATGGAGGATTAAGTAAACATACATTACCGGTTAGAAAGGACCGCTCTGTCCAAATAACAATTTTATTAAAAAACACCGGTCCGAATTATAATAAAAACACTCAATGATACGTTGACCTTTTAGGACAGGATTTTATAAACAAAAAAACGCGTGATTTATAAATATGTCAGTTTTTTTTTCGTCCTTTTACAGATCACGATGCAGGTATCTTTTTCAAAACTTATGATCAAGGAGGTAACTAGGTACCTACTCTGGTAAAGATAAGCCATTGAACCTGACCGGTTGACATCACTGATTCACATCAACATCACTTCAAGCAAGAGTGAACAGGTGGATTATGGTTAGGCATGCTCGATTTTAAGCTGCATTTTCACTTTCCATCAGGTCAGGTGTCATGGCAGCCAAAACATTAGCTATCTAAAACCTTAGCTATTTAAAAAAAAATTGATCCTCCGATGTACTTTAGCAAAAGTTTTATTTAAGGTCTAAACTAGATAAATAAGTACAGGTATAGCTCAAAACACCAAGATCGCAGGCAAGACCTGGATGAGATTGGCACAAGACCGGCAACAGTGGCACATACAGAGAGAGGCCTATACCCAGCAGTGGGTGAAGTCGGGCTGTGGATGATGATGATGATGATGATAGCTCAAAATAACTTATGAGCACTATGCCAGTATAGTTACTCTCAAACCGTGAAAAAACTACATAACGTACCAAATTTTAGATAAAATATTTGTACATGTACTCGTATGTCGAGTAAATATATACCTTAACCTAGGTTGTACTTTTTTTTTATTATTATTGAGTAACAGATAGGTAGGTGTTCTTATCGATTTGGTGGTTTTTTTTAATATAAGTTTACAAGCAACTTTACGCAAATTGCGAAAATCAATTCAAAAACTGTGTTTCAATTATGTCAGTGGGTTGGGAAATATTTTTCAATAAACGACTAATTATTGAGCCTAACCAGGGTAGATGAAAGAATAGAATCATGTTGAATAAAATCAAAAAGGTCATCTCGCGACGTTGAATCAGAGGCTGTAACTATAGCGGGGGCTAGCCATTCAAAAAACTCGGATCATTGTACGCGAACTGCGCATGCTCCACGCTCGCCTTCCCGCGCTTTTTATGGCGGGGAATTCGAAGTTTAAACATTTTTCAATTTTCGAACACCTTTCAATCTTTTCCAACCAGTGAAAAAAACTACAATGCCGATAAAAGTTAAAAACTTTTTAGTGATTTTATAATCTGCCAGTGATTTTTAGTGCTGTAATAACAATGTATCAGTGATGGAGTGCGACAAAATAGCGAATTTGTTTGAAAATGTCGCCAGAAACAGGACGACATCGTTTCTTATCTGCCTGTGCCGAAAGTTAACTAGTTTAGAATGTGTTTATGCGGGCATGTTAGTGCTGTTTGTACCCTCCGTGTTATGTGAACCAGGTAATATATATTTTTAAAAGGGTATGTATACGTTTTAATACCCATTATCCCCCATTTATCATCAGCCAATAAATTCCAGGAAAGATGATTTTGAGCATTCTCTATCCACTGATTTCCCGCGATCTTTTCATTTTCAATAAGAATGTTAAGTACCTATCATATTTACAATAATTATAATGCATTACCTACACTACACAGCCTGTACTACGCTATAGTACAGGCACTATAGCGTCCCGTGCATGCAAAAGCCTGTTTACCTACCTGTAGTCAAATATGATTATGATTGGTTTAGGTACCTAAATTTAGTCTATGATTCTTTCTCGGTGGACGTGCTCATGCATTTTGTATAAGCAAAAGTAACCACTCAACATCAGGTGGGCCAACACATCACTCTTTCTCATTAAAATTCATCTAGTTTTATATAGTACAAGGTACCAATACCATTATGGAATGATTACCTACCTGCTACCTAATAGGTTTTATTAGTATATTTATCTAACACTTGACATTGGGTAATAGAGTTTCATAATGACACTGACCTTCTGAGATTTTGCTCTTAAGCCAACACTTAAGGCCTGCGCATACCTAGGTCAATGGCGATGGCGATCAGTGAAACGCTGTCAAATTTGACAGTGGTATTTGACAGCGTTTCATTGATCGCCATCGTCAGCGACCTAGGTGTGCGTAGGCCTTTACTTACTTTGCATTAGTTTGCATATCGTTCACATTTTTTTCTGGGTTTCGTACATCAAAACCCTATTATTAGTAGTAGGCAACAAATATTGCACATCGGCTAATTTCGGCTTCATAGAGTATGCACTCTATGAATGAGAAAGAGCGTCAGAAAGAGATAGAGATATGAAAATATAGTAAAATGCACGCTTTTTACTCTGAATTGAATTATTCTCCTAATAACTTAATTTTTATTATAATTTTAGTTAGAAATAATTATTTACCTTTTTTTTGCGGATATGTATTTAAATTGCGCGTTAGCTCTATCTCTCCTACTCCCTTACAGAGGATCATTATAAGAATTTATTAATCATCAAATTAATGCATTGTCATCGGTCTTTGATAGGTGTGTAAAGTTTAAATGTAATTAAACTTCAGGAAATTGGTGAAAATTATGCTCAAAGATTCCATACAGATTTTTTTGCCGATTATTTTTGACCGCTGGTGGGCCTGTTTTGCGTGACCCTTGACACGTGTTGCTCGAACTTTTTTAGGTTCTACTACACGCCGGTTTCCTCACGATGTTTTCCTTCGCCGTTTTGAGAGTACTGGCATAGTGCATACATTTTTCGACAGAAAACTCATTGGTACACGACTGGATTTGAACCCACGACCTTCGGATCAGAAGGCGGGGCCACTACCACTAGACCACCAGTGCTCTTCGTTACTATACAACCCCAGCTAATAAAAGCGTGGTAAAAAGATACATATCGTGATCATACATAGGTACACTTATTACGTTACTCAGCCCACCCAGTTGCATAAATCTGCACAATGGTATATAGGTAATACCAAGATACTTTTCCATGGTAATGTCGCATACGGCTTCAGCCTCACATGCCCGCACGCAACAGCCTTTTGCAACCGCTATTGATGACTAATTTTCAAAATCTCTTCTATGATATTAAAAATGTTAAATGTTCCGTATTTCGCTATATTTAGCTATTTATATAAAGTATGCAAAAATATAATTCAAATTACCTAAATTACAACAATTTTATACCTAAATTTACCTAGCTCACATGGTTTTGAACTTGGCCATCACCACCCTTCTCAAAAAACCACCCTGTATAGTAAGTATAGGCATAGTAATGCCTTTGCCAAGAAGATATTTCTCAAAGATGCTATGCATGCTATTAGCTAAATATAGCGAAATATGGAACATTTCTAGGAAATTGCAAAATCCTGTTACACCTATTTCAAGCAAATAAAGAAATTCTAATTCTAATTCTAATTCTAAAAGATGGCTGCATGCAGGTATATAAAGTCGCAGTTACACGCAAAACGCAACGGAGCGCCGACTCCAGCAATGATGCCCTCCATTAAACCCGATTACACAATGCATTTCCGAAGCGAGCGATTGTTCCGAGTTCTAATCTCGTGCCAGGGCTGGAGAGATCACCGGACAAATATTATTCTCCAATACGGCAAAAGGAATTTAAAAAATATGTTACATCACAACCGCTGTTAACCCGCTTGAATACCGGAACGTGGATCCATGCGAGACTCAATACATTTTTGACGTGACAACGTCTTATAATTCGACGGAGCCGACTGCACGCACGAAAAAACATGACTCATGCGGCGTTACCTCGCTCTGAGGCGTTCCATTTAAGGCTTGAAGTGCAAGCGAGAGCGCGGAATGAGCGACAAAGAGGCACAATAGGCCTCCGCGTTCGACATCTGTCTCTCTCCTACTTGAGTGAGCGATGCGTGCGCGTGGACAGCTGTATGACGTTGTCACGTTCAACTATCGTTAGTAAACCGACTTTACAGACAACCGATTTTTTATTGACAATATATATCCTCACCAAGGTTACGGAATTAGCATGGTGAATACAGAATTAGAAGGTTGAATTAGCAGGGGTTACGAGACAGGTGACGTAACAGTGTCGCCAGTTCATTGGTTTTTTCTCTCGCCTCAAAAATCCGTCAAATGAAGTTTTCTGTTCAAAAATGTTGACTACTATTTGATACCTACTGATCATCATCATCTCCCTGCCCTTATCCCACGCTAAGTGGGGTCGGCACAATAGGTTTTCTTCTTCCATGCACTCACTTCTATCATTACCAGCGCTGCTTGGCATGGTAATAGATGATACCTTGTCAGCAGTCAGGCAGCAAAAAGCTGAGTCGGGGCCTATTTGGCATTCTTCATTATTGTTTTAAGTTGTGAACGTCTACACCTATGTACCTGTTATGTCAAATAAATGTATTTTTATCCTTTCTTTTCTTTATCATTCGTCATCTCAGTGTTCAGGTGCTCACTCCTCGTTCGCTCATGTCATCTTTGACGCAGCCTATCCATCTTTTATTTGGTCTACCCCATCTATACTTACCTATATTTTATACCTACATTATTTTTTAATTTTCTAGGAACATCATCCTAGAAAATTACTTCACATCCATATCACTAAACATCACTGCGTCATCCTTGCGCCCCTATCGTTAATACCGATACGCCCAACAATCGTTAATACACCCGATACGAAATAGCACAGCACTACTGATTAATTTACCTACATTCGTTACGCTAAGCACCTGTACCCCAAGTCCCAGTGCATTTACAACATTTTGTTACCAAATGTTGTTTTCGTTTTGCCAATTTGTCTCTGTCTATTGTATGGAGAAAAGATGAGACAACCACTCTAACTACGTAACGTATTTTTGCCGTCTCATATTTTCTCCATACAATAGAGAGAGACAAATAGGCGAAACGAAAACAACATTTGGTAGCAAAACTCTGACTTCGGGTACTGTTTTAAGCTTTGTACGACCGCTTGGAATCAATCATAGCTCGAGCTAATGATTTACGTAACTTAGCTCATTCATTATTATGATATGGGGAAGGCAGCCATCGATGACCTTATCACTCGCACACTTTGACCTTTTAAAAGATAAATCACTGAATTTGTTTATCGAAAATCGCAAGCAACTATCTAACAGACCTTAAGACGATGAAATCTATGAAATTATTTTATATTAGTATCTACTTATGCCCTCATCTTATATGTGCACTACCCAACCTATCTCCTTATTACCCAAAGGTTAGCTGGTAGATAATGATATCTAGCATTAAGCTCGCCTGTGTACAGTAATCTTAATTTGTGCAATAAAGAATTTTCTTTCTAAATTTCTTCTTGTTACACTTTGGCCACAGCACACAGTAGTTTTGACGTTTCCCTTCGTAAAAGTTTACATAATTTTACGTAACCAATAAAAACTACGCTTTTATTATTGATCGGTTGATGTGATTAGTTATACAACTTATTTTTATAAGAATAGCAATTAAGTCATCTTTTTTTCAATGTTATTTGTAGTAAATACAAGATCTCACTCTTTATATTTTTTAATTATGTTTAAGAAAAAAACTAAATTAGCGACAAGTAGGTTTTTTTATAAATTTCAAAGCTAAACATGGTATGTGGTACACGTATTACTAGATTGACTAGGTACTTATACATATGTATTACATCATGTTTAGTCTCGGTCAACTTTCATTGAAATTATTTCGTTCAACCTTACTGTGTTTCTAATCAACACAATTTAATGGGCGCAGTAGAGCCTCAGGCATTATGAATAATAATATTGCTTAAACTATAGCCTGTGCATATTTAAAAAAAAAATGGTTGTGTGTAAAGACAGTTTACTGACGATAGTTGAACGTGACAACGTCATAAGCCGCAATTATCGTTGCTATAAACAATTGACACCACATTCACTGCACTTCATACTTGACGAAAACATGTAAATGTAATATTGTATAGCAGCTGTTCACGCGGACGCATCGCTCACTCAAGCAGGAGAGAGACAGATGTCAAACGCTGCCGAACGCGGAGGCCGATTGTGCCTCTTTGGCGCTCGTTCCGCGCCCTCGCTTGCACTTCAAGTCTTAAATGGAACGCCTCAGAGCGAGGTAACGTCGCATGAGTCATGTTTTTTCGTGCGTGAAGCCGGCTCCATCGAATTTTAAGACGATGTCACGTCAAAATACACAACCTCGGATAGGTATTGGCATATTGAAGTAGGTAGATTAGACTACGCGATATGCAGGGCAGCGGAAACTCGGTTGTAGATCGATGCCGCCGTAATCCTTTACCACACTCGTTTGAAAGAGCTGGTGACACGACAAGAAGATATTAAAAAGTTTCAATCAGAAGAAAGATGTACTGAGTTTGTGTACTTCATTCAACAAAACTAGTTCATTCAACTTCTCAATAAGCAACTTATACGGACTACCGTAGTACCTATGTAATGTCCGCTAAGGCTACATACTAGGGCCAGTTTTATTTCCTATCTATAAGAGCACGTTGCAAGAGCTCTAGTTAAGCTTTTGATTTATTTATTTCTGTTTAGCTCTGGATCTAAAAGTATGGTAAATGACGTGAAACCCAAATATTCAAATTTGGAGTTATTGCAAAAAAAAGCACGTGACAGCATTCTTAATGATCATCATTATCAATATCTATATCAGACCACAACTGAACGTGCCGACGACGCACCCGTTGTCTCATTTGTCCAGTTATTTCACTTCCCACAGTGCTCATGAGCCACATAATGCAAGAAGAACCACAGAAACAAAAGAGGTTGGTTGATGTTCCAACTGTCCGCACCAAGCGCTTTGCTTCAACTTTTATGTTGCGGACAGCCAAGGAATGGAATTCCTTGCCGGCGTCTGTCTTTCCGAGCACCTACAAATTGGATGTTTCAAGACAAGAGTGAATAGGTATCTTCTAGGTAAGCGTGCTACATCGTCGACCGCATCATCACTTAACAGCAGGTGAGATAGCGGTCAAACGCAAACCTATAAATTGTAAAAAAAAAAAAAAAAAAAAAGGTAGAGGCATTGATATGAACAACATTTAATTTAGAGCCAGTTCGAAATGTAAATAAAACCTTTGATAAGTTACCTCCTTGGTTAGGCTGCTATATTACGGACTAAAAGATCGTTCCATTTTTAAATTATACGACTGTTATAAGGAGTTTACTATGTTATTTATCTGGCCGCTAACCACGACAATAATAGATTTTCATCCAACTTTTGTCGGCTGCTGCTTGCATGTATTTGGCCAGTCAAGCAATTTCGGTTTATCTCGAAGAAGGTTGTCAAAATAATGCTCTTTCCGAGCATGAGACAAGGTTTTAGTTCATTATCATACCCATGGAATATAAAAGAGATTTCTGTACTCTGTGTCATACGCATGATGCCGTAACAGTTATAAAATAAACGTAATAACAAGTTCAAAACCAGCACTTTCTTGCAACCGGTTCTGGGATCACTCTTGTCTTGATCTTTACGATGACTTTATTTCGTACACTTTCACTCGATTTCTTCGTCACCGTCCAATTGACCAGTACCCTTAACACCACTTTCTATACAGGCCAAGTGTGTTCCATAATTTGCTTGCTTCACTGGTTGCTGCTATCCAAGAACTCACATATATCTCGGAAAAGAAAAAAAAAACAATCAAGACTATCGAGGTCTAACTAAACTAAGCAGAACTTAAAATATTTGCATAAGTTTTTTTGTAGATCCGTACCTAGAATACAATTTTACACCCAGACGAGAATAAACATGTTCATCGTACAAATATTTGTTCTCGTTGGGGATCGAGCCCACGCCCTCCGACGCAGAACTTACGACGCACAACTGTACTTTGAGGCACCAAGAAGCATGATTAGAAAATAATAGAAGAAAATTTATTTCACACGAAATTTCTCACATTTCATGGTAAAGTAAAGTAAAGTTGTCGCGATTGATTTTCTTTCAATTTGACTCTCCAGTTACACCTTACATTTTCCTTACTTACTAGACTCGCTAGCACATTGATTATTTAAAAATCTAGTGCTAAGGGCACAGATGTATTGCAATTCATGCATTTCCCTTTTAGGGAAAGTATCGTCGTTAAAGTATGGTGATTGATTTTTAAGGACACCGTTGTGCATCTAATAATCTATTGTAAGCTAGGTTCAATAAAATGCTTTTCTTTCTTTCTTTCTATGCACATTTTTTTTGTAAATACGTACTTAGAATACACTATAACACCCATGTCGACAGAATAGAATAGAATAGAATGTCTTTATTTGCTGAAATAGGTGTAACATGGTGTTGTAATTTCCTGAAAATGTACCGTATTTCGCTATGTATAACATGCAAAAATATAATTAAAAATTAGCTACATTACAATATTTTTATACCTAAACTTACATTCTAGAATCCATGTATTCCCTAACCGTGTAAAACCCATGATAAAGCAACCAGGCGCGTAAAACACTTTTAAATTTTTTGAAAGGCAGAGGTTTTATGTCATTTGGGATCTTATTAAAAATTTTGATGCTCATGTAATAGCAGTTTTTTTATAAAAAGAAGTCCGCGGAGTAAGTCTGCAGAGAACAAACATAATGCGGTCACCACACAAATATTTTGTTCTCTGTGAGGATCGAACCCACGGCACAGAAGGCAGAGTTACCTAATATGCTGAGATGCCAGTCAAATACATTACGGTTGTGCGATGTGCAATATTTGTTACCCGGGTATTTATCGCATATTAGACGGTTATTCATCATCATCATCAGTCTGAATAAGTCCACTGCTGGACATAGGCCTCCCCTACACATTTCCATCAGGAAGAATGATTCTGAGCCCTTTCCATCCATCTACTCCATGCGATCTTATCATTGTCGTCGGTCCATCTGGTGGGTGGGCGCCCTACTTTTCGTCTTCCGGTTCGTAGACGGGTAATTAGTACGCGCTCGTAATACCCTGAGGAAACCGGCACATTGTAGAACCTAAAAAGTTCGAAAATATGTCAAGTGCACGAAAGGAGCCTCTTTGACCCGCACTTAAAATCCTTTCACCACACTTGGTTCGAAAGAATCAGTGACACGATAAGAAGAAGTACGCGATAAATGATCGTGCAACATTTTTATCGCCACATACGTGTGAAATGTGAAGTTAAATGTTGTAAGCTACCGTATTAAATTACTGATCATGAGAAATGCTCCAAAAACTGACCGAGGCTTATCTATATACATAAATGAAGTTCCACTCACTGACTGACTCTCTCATCACAAAAGTTTGTTCTGAGTTCCTGTGTGATGGTTATACATAGGTACTATAGGTACTGAAAAAACTTTTGTAAGTATAAAACTCAGTAAAATATATTTTTGACCAACTTTAAATAAACATGGAGGTTCTCAATTCGGTTGAACTTTTGTAATGTTTGTTATTTAGATACCTTATCCAAGGATTTTTTTTATGTAAGAAAAACTTGTTGGTTTTTTTTAAATGACTTGCAGAAACAAAACACTTAGGTACCATGGTTTTACAAAACATATTATTATTCTCTGTAACGTGGTTATTTGCTAATTTTAATATCTCAATTTTGTACGCACATTCTATTGAACAAAAATGTAAATTTAAATTATTTTTTTAGATGATTTATTTTTTTAATATAAGCAAGGGTGTAAATAACGGGAACGAGGCGAGAAAAGCAGCGGGCGGTCACTAGTATAAATTAACTTCACGCAAACGAAGTCACGTGTCGCCCTATTCCAATCTAATCTGCAACTTTCCAATTATGTCATCATTTTAATAGCTGAATTTGCTAACATGACACCTTGAACTGTTATTATAATTACTTTGGTAATATTAGAGAGTTTCAAATATTTACATAGATGTGATAAAATGTATTCTATTAGTAGGTCTCTAGTTTTAAGTAAATGTTTCTCTCTTCTCTTGTCTTAATCACTACCACCCACTCCACATAACACAATGGTTAACTGGAAGAAAATGCTAATTAACATTAAGTTCGCATATGTACTATTTTTTGTGCAATAAAGTATTTTCTAATCTAATCTAATAAAAACTATAATTAAGCTCTTTGACTCCACTTTTATAGCACGAACTGCCAAGAAGCTGAACTCTCTTTCGCCGTCAGTATTTCCGGAACGTTACAATTTGGGAATTTTTAAGACAATAGTGAACAAGTGGATTATGGCTAAGCATGCTCCATCTTAGGCTACATCCTCACTTTCCATCAGGTGTGATGGCAGCCAAAGGCTTAGCTATCTTAATTAAAAAAAAAAAAAAACCGCTTACTAATATAAACGTTTTTTTATAAAGTTAGCCTTGTCACTGTTTGTCATTTCATTACCCAGTGGTAAGAGATGACAAATAGTTTACTGTTTATCTTTTGATATAATTATGTTTTTATAAATAAGTAGGTACCTACTTGGTAGAGAAATCGAACGATTGGAAACTATTATAGTGATATTTCTATTGATTTTATAATGTTAATATTTTATAATAATACAAGCAGCTGTTTGCTTAAGGCCAGTGCACACCTATGTACGTAGCTGGCGATGGCGATCATTGAAACGCTGTCAAATTTGACAGTGATATTTGACAACGTTTCATTAATCACCATCGCCAGCGACCTAGGTGTGCGCAGGCCTTTACTTACACCTTTTTTTGTGAGACCAAATCCCGCTCGGCTCTTTACTTTTGGGACATCATAACAATCTTTTCAATAAGTATAGTGATTGATAACATAAACCAGTAAAATACAAAAACCAGTAAAATATCAACAAGGTAACTGACACCTTTATGTGGAACTGGAACCTAGGCTTTAAGACGTTTCAAAGTGATCCTTGTGATACCAATAAATAAAGAAGTGTTTGATTTGACTGGGATGTAAATATTTCATACAAGTAGTATTTCTCATGTATGAACTACCATACAACGAAAACTTCAGTCTCCACGGACCGATTCAACACTGCTTGACATCGTTTCCCGGCACCATACCATCTCACTTGCATAGAAACACGAACTTTGCGAGATTAGCCAATGTAGCTGGTTCCTTATGAATGTACTAGTAGGAAAACTAGATATACATAGATCACTTTTTAGGCAAGTGTATGTTTTACTAGCCGCAGTCCACGGCTTCGCTCGCCTCGTTCCCGTTACTTTTTAGGGATAAAAAGTATCCTATGTCCTGCTCTTGGTTCTAAGATTCTGTAATTCTCCCCACAAACAACCAAATCGGTTCAGCCGTTCTTGAGTTATAAATAGTGTACTCGTAACTAACACGACTTCATTTTAATAGATAAATGAGTTTTTTGATGTTTCTATAGATAAGTTCCTATTGTTAACTTGACTAAATAAAATGAATAAACTTTGTACACAATAATTTACACAATACATTAGATTATGAAAGAAAAAATTATAATAGGTACAATAAAAATAAAAACAATTATAAATTAATGCTTACATTAAGGATTGGTCCACAGTAGCCCAAACAAGAGAGGAATGGAGAGAAGGAAGGGAGGTCTTTGCCCTGCAGTGGGACACCACAGGCTTTTAATAATAATAATAATATAAATTAAATTAGGTTCATTAAAATTAATTATTTCATTTCATTTCATATTGTCCTTCGTTTCGACCTTGTTACATGCAACAGCCGTTCAATCAATATAACTATGCATACCGATAAGTGCTATTCATTGATTGTGTATATAGCATTGGGCAAGGAAGGACCTTCTAACCAGCATCTTCAGAGCCGTATGACTTCTTGCTTAATTAATGGCTTTTACACGGTTAGGGAATATATGGATTTTAAAATATAAATTTAGCTACAAAAATAATGTAATTTAGGTATTTTTTTTATATTTTTGCATGCTATTAGCTAAATATAGCGAAATACGGAATATTTTTAGGAAATTGCAACACCCTGTTACACCTATTTCAGGCAAATTATATTCTAAAGAAATTATATTCTAAAGGCTCGAACACACCTAGTTCGCTGGCGGTAGCGATCAGTGAAACGCTGTCAAATATCGCTGTCAGATTTGAGATTTGACAGCGATATTTGACAGCGTTTCACTGATCGCTACCGCCAGCGAACTAGGTGTGCGCAGGCCTTAATTCTATTCTAATCTAATAACACACACCTCAGCCTCCCCAGCTTCTGACTCCCTAGGTTCTGATTGCATTCACAGCTCAGTTGATAGTAGCTCTACCATCTGCGCTGGAGAGCGTGGGTTCGATGCACTGAGAACAAATATTTGTGCGGTGAACACAGATGTTTGTTCTCTGTCTGGGTGTTATTATTCTATTTATTTACAAAAAAAAATGTATTAAAGTATTATGTCGGCTATCTGGTTCCATAGTACAAGCTCTGCTTAGTTTGGGACTAGATAGTGTTGTGTGGATCGTCTGCATTAGTTATTTATTTTAATAACAATAAAAATACCGAGATTCCTGTGGTGAAAGGCTATATGCCTTTGCTCGCATCTTCAATGCCAATGTTAAAGGTGACCAGCCTATCTCTTTATTCAAACTAATCGCCTATTGTAAGTCTTAAAAAGGTTGGCCTTAGGTCTGTTTAGATTTAAGACTTAAAAGTCAAGGTGACTATGACGTAAATTAGATAGTTCAAATAAGATAATTCCTAATGTATATTTTTGGAAAATCTATAAATCCTTGTACACTGTCAAATATCACTGTCGTATTTGACAGCGTTACACTGATCGCCACCGCAAAACGGTTAGGTGTGTGCAAGTTTTATGGTTAGTATTTACATACTTATATTTAAATTAATTTATTAAGGCGCTGTCAACCGTGCGGTACAAGGCAATCATTTTTCAAGGCGTGCACTATGTGGATCGCACTTTTCAAAATTTTTAAATATACTCAACTCTAAAAAATCTGAAAAAGATTTATGATAAATCGCAAGCAACTAAGTTTAATGAGAAAAATCATTGCAAATGTTCAGATTTGAAATCTTTAAAAATGTTGAAAAGTGCGACTTTAGACTATACGGTTGCTATAGTCTTAATATATTTTTTAAAGACTTAAGTAGCAAGGTTCATACTTATGCATAATTATAGTACCTATTCGTGCAAGTTCCATGCTATAAATAATTATAATTTGACATGAAATTTCATGATCAATTAATATATTCAAACCCGATCAATTATTGCCTAGTGTTATAAGTTGTCAGCCTCTCCTTGTCTTCATAACCTAGTTGTCAGTTGTATAGTTAATACATTCCTGTAGTCTAGAAGAAATTATAAATTAGGTACAGCAATTGCCAGCAAAAGAAGCATTGATGGACGAACGTGAAGTAGTAGGTACTACTTGAATTCATTTTGTCTTATAATGTAACGACAAACATCGAACAACACCATTTTTTCTCGCGTTGTTTTTTTTTCAATAAACAGCATTTTATTTTGCAATTCAGTTCGAAATTTAAATAATACCTTTGATAAGTTACCTCCTTTGGTTGAGTTGCTTCAAAACATAGTTCCATTTTTAAATTACACGACAGATATGAGTTATGTAATTTATCTGGCCGACAAAACACACATAAAATATTATTACTGCAAAAAATGGGTATATAGCGAGTAAGTTCTAATTCAATTCCTAAATTTATTGCATCACACGGATCATTCAGTTCAGTTTAGGAAGTATTTCAGTAAGAATTATGAATATGAATATTACTCTATCAGGCATCTGCTTCCCACAGTAGAAGCTTTGCTTCGTTTGGGACTAGCGCTGCGTGAATGTTGCAGAATATTTATAATTATTTATTTCAACAACAACAAACGCAAATAGCCATCTACGTATAAAGAAGTTTCCAAAGACGCCAGTGAAATCCCATAAGGCACGAAGTTAAATTATGCAACATTCAGGAAAACTGAACACGTTTGATATTGCAAGCGCAGAAACGCCCGGTAAAGAAACTCATTGACCAAAAATAAACAAAAAAGAGTAAAAGGAAAGGTCAGCAGCCAATCTGAATGCCCTTTAAATCAAGCTTTTCAATTGACGAGCGCCCTGCAATCTTGTTGATTACCTACGTCTGTACGGATTCCAAATTCGAATGTAATAGTCTGAATACCTACTGATTCAATGCCACTGCCGTATGACTAATCAATCCTACTGATTATAGGATTTTATAATGATGGATGTAAAAAACTAAGCAAGTACACAAATAAACATATAGTCATTACTTAAAGTGCTTCTTGATAAATGACCACTAAAAACGGACAACTAAATTGGTTAGCTTTTTTTATCTAAGTATGTAAGATTAAAATGTTTATAGACTCAAAGATTTTATTTTTCTGAACAATCAAACTCTGTTCAACTTAATCATTCATTTTGTTAAATAAATAAATACTATGAGTAGGTAGGTAGTAGGTGTACGCAGAGATGCAAATAATCGAAAGGCTCATCGTAATGGGCAAGATAGAGGGCAAAAGACCTAGAACACGAAGCCAAAAGCTGTCAGATCAGGTATGTCGGACAACCTGGATAAGCGGATATGCCTGTCAACGTCGCACTCCACCAAACCGAAGGAATGGGCAACTGGAGGGAAAACGTCTAAAAATCTAGCCCGACGACGTCGTGATTCTCAGCAGTGAGAGACCGACGAACGAGGAGGGAAATATGTTGCATTTATAGGTACATTTTGTTACTAAAAACATGCAATAGAGCTTACGTGCTGAGATTCCCTTGAAAACGAATTGGAATTAAAATGCATTAAAATACGCCTGTAACTACTTAGCAATCATCATTTTGATGAATGGTTACAAAAACCATGAATCGCGTAGATTAGTCGCACGATGCCACTATTTTGTCGGTTGGCTGGTCACTGCTGTGACTCACAGAATTCAACAAATAAACGTTGCTACCTACGAAAAATACCTACCCATAATCTAGTGACTAGATTCTAGAAAACCTACTAAAAGTTTATTTGAGTCATAGAAAAAAAAACCTTAGTCTTTGGTGATCCTCTCCATCACGTCCCGTGGATAATATCGTAGATGCAAATAAGGGAATACATCAAAACGATTTGCATTATCTCCAAAGAGATACTTAGCTGCTACTTTGTAATTTTTATATAAGTACTTGAAGTATGTCTGCCCGTGATGTGAAGTGGCTACGGAAAACCAAACAAGGACGGAGTAGGACAATGTCCAACACATCACTCATTTTATAATGATGAATAAGTAGCCAGTATCATTCTCTCCATTGTAGAGCGTATTCAATTAGTGCTATTGTTCAACAATATTCAGGGCGTAAAGATATTATTCCCTGGTTTTAGGCTAATTTGATGCAGCATCGTTGCGTAACACGCTGACCGATGCAACTTTATCATTTGAAAACATGTTTTATTATTTTTATTGCTAAGTGGTTGCTTTGATTGGCCTCATTTTATATTAAAATCAGCGTCAGCGTCTTCAAGTCTTCTGCCTGAGAATTGATTGAAATTTCAGAGTAATTACTACAGAAGTTTATAGGATTATTTCAGTTTTTTGAATGAGAAAAAAAGACCAGATGGCTCACCGATAGTGGACAGAGATGGCCTCTATGCCTGCTGTCTAATCATATTGAGATATAGTCCTAAACGCTGTCAAATTTGACAGCGATATTTGACAGCGTTTCATTGATCGCGGTCACCAGCGATCTAGGTGTGCGCAGGCCTTTAAGGCCCGAACACACCTAGTTCGCTGGCGGTAGCGATCAGTGAAACGCTGTCAAATATCGCTGTCAGATTTGAGATTTGACAGCGAATATTTGACAGCGTTTCACTGATCGCTACCGCCAGCGAACTAGGTGTGTTCGGGCCATTACAGCTTCTAACCCATCTCTAGATGTGCGCAGACCTCAATGAGATGAGCCGCGCACCTCATCTATCATCATGAAAACGAAGAAGTCTATTGCTAGACATAAGACTTTCCTATACAGTTCCAAGAAGAACGTGTTCGAATATTTAACTTTCCATCGGACTTTTCTCGATCTTCTTCGTCCTATGCGGTCCTGTCTTACTTAGTCTTTTGGTTCGCTGTCACCATTTGTAAGGTTGGTGCAATAAAATAAATCTCTTTGTTCCAGACTGGCCAAGCCGTCTCACCTACGATAAGATCTACAATAGCACCAGCTACGCCCAAATCCAGCACCCACGGCCATACACCCCAGTCACACATAGCCAGTATAAAGATAGTCATAGTTATAGGTATGCACTCATGATAATCTAAGTGTCGTATGCATTAACAGAACTTCAGGGTAAGTGGAACCTCAAGCATTCTTATCACTTTTTAATGGAGAACTGTCAAAGATCTATGCTTGAGGCTCGACTCAGACGTCTAAGACTCAGACTCAAGGGTCTGCATCGGCCCAAAAGAGATCCAAGTATTTCAAATTGGGAAGTGACAGCGTGTGGCTGAACACATCATCCACAACCCAATTTCAATTGCTGATGGGTTAAGGGTTAAGTCTTTATTATAATATGTCCCAATTTATCTACCTAAAACCTGATTGAAATTCAAAACTGAAATTCAAATAAGCAAAAGTGACAGGGCTCAAAACCTGAGTCATGCTATAAACTAACATACTTTTTGTAATTACAAAAAATATGGATGATTTGTGTAAAACAGCATGCAGAAGAAAACAATGACTACTGAGATGACGGGTGTTAGATGAAAGAGGGACAGACAACACCTGTTGTGCTGACCACACATAAAGTGGGATAAGGACAGTGGACAGTGGGCTGATGATGACATAGGTAACAACCCTCGGTAAACAATTGCAGGTATAGTGAAGACACCAAAGGAAACGAAGTAGATATTGAGATAGACTACTTAGAAGATGAGAAGAAGGGGCGGCTACTGGTTGGCTTCGCAAGAGACCCTTACAGATACAGCGTGCCCGATGAGGATTACAGGAAAGGAGTCAGGTAAGACCATAGCCGTACCATTTTTTGTAGATCTTTAGTACAAAAAACTAACTTTGATAACATACATAACTTACACCCTTCAACTGATTCTTATAAATAAAAAAATACTATGGACAATCCACACAGTACTATCTAGCCCTAAACTGAGCAGAGCTTGTGAGATGGGTAACCAGATAGCTGACAAAATACTTATGATACAATATAACACCCAAACAGAGAACAAACATTTGTGTTTACCACACAAATATTTTCTCTCGGTGAGGATTGAATCCACGGCTTACGGCACAGAAAGCAGGGCTACTACAATGAGCCTTGACGCCTGTCACTAAGGAATATTGTCTAACCTTCTTGTCTGTCACAGGAATATAAACCCTCAGGCGTACACAAATAAGGGCGATCGAGGCAAGCGAGGTGTTTTGCATCTTTACAACATGATATTCTGTGCGACAGGCTGCGAGCCTCTAGCATACAAAGGCTATGGCTGCTACTGCGGCTTTCTCGGCGCTGGACGACCGACTGACGGAATTGACAGGTTCGTAAAATCAGCAAGAGACATACACCTGCTGGTCTTTATTCATAGACCAGAATCACCATGAATAAAGACCAGCAAAGCAAAATATCGAGATTCTACCAACGCTCTTCTCGACATAAAGACCGAGCCACACATCCTGGATCCATGGGTTTCTCGTACTGCTCGCTTCTCGAGATTTCTTCCTCATACCCATAAATTGTGGAATGAGCTACCACCAGAGGTGTTCTCTCGAATAGTTTCAAGAATAACGTTAAAATACTCCTCCAGGATAGGCAATGCAACGACAGCACCCTTGGTGTTGTTGGTGTCTATGGGCGACGGTAACCGCTTACCATCAGGCGGCCCGTAAGCTCGTTTGTCTATCTTTTACATAAAAAAAGCAATGTGAAGTTCTACAGAATAGTCTGTAAAAAGATGACCGATGTTTCGTAATGACATTTTGAGATCTCTGCAATTGACTTTCGTTGCCAGCAAGCGTGTCTTGCAGTGTACCGTAAATCTTCGTTTATGGATCAGAAAAGTAGACCCGGATACTCTTAAGTGCAATTTTTGCGTCACGACAAACATCTGCCTTCTAAGTGGCCATCGGTGTGGTGAAAGGACAGTTCACCTCGCAAACAGGCTTTTCCAAGCTCATTCAAAAGAACAACAATCACTTTACAGACCATCTGATGCATGTAATAACAATGGAAAACTTCCGTAGACTATACGCAACATTGGGAGAGTGGATAGCCTTCAGATAATATTTTCCTGGTTTTACGAATGAGACAGTATCCTGCATACTCCTTGTTTATTTGCTATCGTAAGCGGATACCAATTATTTTTATATTTATTAAACCACCTTAACCAAACTAACACTAACGGCTTTTGCATCTATTGTAGATGATTTATATAGCGTCAGGGGCAACTGTTGTTTGCTCATGCCACTAATTACGGGACGCTATAGTGCCTGGGATAGGATTTTAGATGGAATAGGCTTGCCCAGCACCTATTACTCAAAAATTTACTTGATATTCGTAATTTTTGTGCCCGAAAACGAACAAGCTTTGAAGTGAAAGTAATTTATTGATGTTAGCAGTCATGCTTCTCGAGAGGAAAACAAAGGATCTTTACTTTTTCTTGCTCTATCTTCGAGGCTTAGTTGCGCGGAACTGGCACCTAGACTTGCCCACTTAGAGATGTTTATAGTGATCCTTGCGATTCAAATGAATAAATGATTATTGCGTTTGACTAAATACTTAGTAGTAGTAGAGCTTTTTGTGAAGGGCTCGTCCGGGGAAGTACTAGCACCACGCCTATTTCTGTAGCATCGCTGTGTTTGAAAGGTGTGCTGGTGAAATTACTGGCACGTGAGGCTGAATGTCTGTATGCCTCAAGTTGATGGACGCAGGGCAGTTCCTGACGTGCGTCCGGCGGTCCGTACATCAGATGGGCCATATTGTTGTTCCATCAGCAAGTTTTATAAACAAAATAAACACTCTGCTGTATATCTGTGTCCCCAGATGCTGCAAGATGCACGACCAGTGTTACGAGAACATCTACTGTCCGTTCTTCACGGTTTACTTCCAGCCGTACTACTGGAAGTGCTATCGCAACGAGCCGCTCTGCGCTCTTGAGAACTATCACACGCAGAATCAGGTCGTCAACGGCTGTGCTGCCAGGCTGTGCGAGTGTGACAGGTGAATATCCTTTTCATTTTTGACAGCCAAGATCGATAGCCTTAGAGCTCAGAGTAACGTGTGTTGTGAGTTGCTCTTAGCCTATGGCTCTGGAAGTGCTATTACAATGAGCCACTCTGCGCTCTTGAGAACTATCACACGCAGAGCCAGGTCGTCAACGGCTGTGCAGCCAGGCTGTGCAGCCAGGCTGTGCGAGTGTGATAGGTGAATATCCTTTTCATTTTTAGCATTAGGCTTAAGGCTTAGTCTAACTCGTGTTCCTGAGTTCCTCTAAAGCGGTAGGCCAAAAAATACACGGTAGGAACCAAGCCGTAGTTTGTTGCCTGTTCTTCTAGGCTCGATCGCGTGGACCTGGCACCTAGACTCACCTAGCTTTAAGACGTTTCAAAGTGATCCTTGTGATACTACTGAATAAATATGTATTGGACTTTGATTTTGAACCAGGTCGTCAACGGCTGTGCTGCCAGGCTGTGCGAGTGCGATAGGTGATCAACCTTTTTATGATTCCCAGTAGTTCCTTTATCGATTCCTTTGGAGCCTTTTTGTCTCAGTCTTTTCTACCCACCAATTTTCTAAAGAGACCTGGCTCTTCCACTGGACATGTGCGATTAAGACCTACGCAGACCAGGGCGGCATGGCAAGAGATTTTGCCGTCAGGCAGCGCACATTAGCCGCTTGGATACGGCGGAATTCCAGCGCCTTGCCACGGAATGCCACACCACTCCACTCCGCGGTTAAATCGAGCGCCGCGCGCTGGTGTCCTTGGTATGCCGTTTCCTACCGCAGTACGCCACGGCATCCGGCGGCACGAGAGCCCATGGCGTGTCTTTCTTTTAAATCATATCAATTTATGTCGTATTTTACGTTTGATTATTGATATTATTACCATTAGTAAAAAAATCCCTTGACATGCCGTCCCGATCTGCGTAGGCCAAGATTTTGAAAATAATTTTATTGTTTGAAAAGCGTTTTAAAAGTTTTAAAGGCTCGGCAACGCGTTTGTGATGCCTCTGGTATTGCAGGCGTCTATAGGCTACGGTAACCGCTTCTCATCAGCTGGGTCATATGCTTGATTGTCAACTTAGTTGTATAAAAAATGACATTTTCTTTATTTTGACTTCTGTTTTATTTTCAGACAATTCGCGATGTGTGTACGCAGATACTCTTGCCCGCGCGGCCGTGCCCTCTGCCGGTCCTCTCCCGTCAGGTTACTGCAGAACCTACTCATGTTTAAGTAAACAGTTCAAACAAGAAGAAGACTGAAGAAGGCTGAGAAGAATTTAAGAATCTCCGAAAACGCGTCTCTTATGGATAACCCTGGATTATCACAATATTTAGTATTGGTATTTATTAAACGTGCACTTAGGACTTTCTAAAGCTGTCAAAGTGATCTATGTGTTTAAAGTTATTAGTTATACAAGAGTGCAAAGTTGCTTTTTAACCGCGTACTCAATTTTGATGATCGAGCAAGCGAAGGATTCTAAAAAAATTTTTTTTATATATTTTCGTAAAGCAAATTAAAATAAAAGCAACACGCCAAGAAGATTCCGAGTCCGAGTTTTTAACAAATAAAAAAGGTTAATTGATAAATTCGGCACCATGGAGGTAGAAGTAAGGTTTAATGATGTTTTGAATTTACAAACTCAGTGTACACGCTGTTCTAAATTCAATTTTACTTTATCCCCTAGCGGTTTAAAATGGCTTTTGCACACAGAGTATAGCAAAAGTTGTTCATACGTTTTTTGACAGTTAATGGTGTGCCACGCTGTTTTTATATAGAAAAACGAAATGCGCCCCTAGCCGACACTTAGATGACTTTGTTTTTACAAAGCTAAATAGATCCGCGGGTAAAAACCACGTATTTTCATTTTGGCGAAATCTTGTTAATTTATAGCGACCTTAGGGAAAATAATTTGATGAAAAACTCTAATCAACTTCCTTGATCCCTCACCAGTACCTACCACGAGTCTGAGTTGCGCTTACTGTTTTTGTGTGATGTTTTGCATGGAAAGTTTTTCACACGTCCGCTAGGGGCGCTTGAGTTGACTGAACTGGCACCTAGATTCACCTAGCTTTAGGACGTTTTAAAGTGATCCATGCGGTCCTACTGAATAAATACACTTTTTATTTTGATTGATTTTGTAGTAGTGTAGTTTTTCAAGCCAGGATAACAAGCTGATAGTAAGCTGTTCTAACTTCGTGTAAATAGAATTAACTTAATTATTTGTATAGCAGTTTTGCTTACACGAGGCTAGAACTGCTAGTTTACTATCACTATAGATAGTGCAATTCACGAAGACGCGCCCCTCGCGGGGTGCGGGGAGTTTGCTCCGAGCGGCAGTCGCGAACCGTAGTCTATTCATTGTAGTGTGCGTGTGCACTCATAGGTAATTAGTGTGTACCGATAACACTCAAACATTGAAGGAAGCTTGCACACATATACTATAAACGGTTAGGAGGAATAGTGAGGCGCGCCTTCGTGGATTGCACTATCTATACCTTGCTATACTTTCTTGAAAAACTAGTCTCATGTATCCCAGCAGGGGACACAAAAACAGTGAGACTCAGACTCGGGTCAATGTCTCAGGACTTATAGATAGATAGATAGATAGATAGATAACACTTTATTGTACACAAGGATACATCACAAGTAACAGCGTAATAAAATAAAGTACAATGGGCGGCCTTATCGCTGAAAGCGATTTCTTCCAGGCAACCTTAGGATGGAAAGTAGTGAAGAAGCAGAAACGGACGGCGGTGCACGAAGCGTGGTAAAATATTAAATACACACAAATTAAAAAACTACAGCATAATATCTAATAACTATACAAAAGAAAAACTATCCTAATACTTAAATAAAATATAATAAAATAAAATAAACTAATACATATACACACCTAAAAACTAAATGCTACGAGCTACAGGAAATAAAGTAAACTTATCATCATCATCAGCCTGAAGAAGTCCACTGTTGGACATAGGTACGTACAGTAGGTACTTACATAAAGCGAAATTTAATCGCACATTGAATAGACGAACTTGTTTGAGCTGAACATCATTTGATAGACATACTCGAATGAGTATGTCGAGTACAAAATAGTTATCTTTAATTTAAGTTGTAAATAAAGAGAAAAATACTTTTTATTGTTTTATTTATTTATTTTACTTGTTTTACAGAAACAATGCTTGAGTCTGAGTCGAGCCTCAAGCACAGTTTGGTGTCATTTTTCTATAGAGAACTGCCAATTTTTTTTTTAACAAATTTTTGACATTTTTCAATAAAGAACGGTCAAAAAATCTATGCTTGAGACTCGACTCAGACTCAAGCATTATTTCTGCATACGTCCCTTAAAGTAGGTATCTAGGTACCCACGTAACTTTCAAGTGAAAACAAGGCTTACTCCACGTAGGTATAACCAATGATATAACCACGGTTATTATTTAAAAGAGAGTGAGTTTCACTTTCCAAAAATGATATACTCAACGTACAGTCAGCTGCACGGGAATGTATATCATTGCAAATCATTGTAAAGGCCTGCGCACACCTAAATACAAATACAAAAAAGTTTATTGTCAAATAAGGAGACGACTCATAAAAAGAGGACACATTATATCAATTTGACAGTTTGACAATAGGAGCAGGTGTAGGGCCGACTTGTCTATGACTGACTTGACTTGACGAAAAAGTATTTTATCTATGTAATATTATATCTTCATTACTCGACACTGGGAAAATTTATACAAAATGGACAGATGCCATTCATTAAGAAGAAGGACCTATAGGCGATGGCGATCAGCTGAAACGCTGTCAAATATGACAGCGATTTTTGACAACGTTTCATCTAATCGCCATCGCCATTGCCTAGATATGCGCAGGCCGTAATTATTCCGTTTTTCATAAAATATCTACCATGAAGGTTACGAATTGTATACATTTTACTGCAGTCCTCTATACTTTGGTAAAAATGGTTTCGAGTTCCACGCACGACTGACCAGCGGAATCTCATCTCTGTTCTAAATCTAGAGCTAATGTTCACCAACACGTAAACTCTCCGCTTCACGAATTGTTTAGTTATAAATCCCTTGTTCTGATTTTTATTCAATATTTTTTTACGATTTTATGGTGTTAACTCGAAGATTTTTTTAATGTCTCAAAAGTTAATAAACAATAGTAAGAGTGCGAAATACAATGATTTCTTAACAGAACTACTTAGATTAATTGTATTTGATACACGTAGCACTTGTAGCATTCGTAGCATTTTCCGTAGCAGTCGTAGCTCGTAGCAGTTGCTATTCTACGTGCGTATGTCGAAAAATAGATGAATTGTATATGAACATTTTATCTTTTGATTTGTTTTTAAGTGTTTACCCATATCACAACGCAACATTAGCCGCGTTAACGGTCGAACACGTTTCATAACTTTAGGGATAATATAAAATCTTTCTAAACTTTCTACAGCTTTATTATTCTGAATAAAAAATTGGCACTATTATGCTTTGCCAAAGAGAGATAGATTATTGTGTACAGGATGCCATGGGTAAGAAAAGAGTGACTGCTGAAATGACGGCTAATAGAGGAGAGTGGAGAACAAAACCCTGTTGTGCCGGCCGATCCAACATGAAGTGGGATAAAAACAAGAAAATGACGATTATGCTTTGCTCGTCAGTATATAGTGAGCTCATCTGATGCTGGCCTTTCAATGAGTTTGCTCTGTCCCAATGCTGGGTAAAGGCTAATTATTATTATTATATTTAGGTTTTTTCGAACAAATTACAAACAGTATTTAGAGTAGTTCTTTGCTCGCCGTTAGTAAGTTTGTCCTTACCTCTGATGATGGCTTTTTCAGTCAGCTTGTTCCGTCCAACTGGCTGGGTGAAGGTCAATTATTATTGTTAGTTTTTATTCTAAACAAATTACTGCGTTCGTAAGTAATAAGTAATAACATATGATGAAGTAATCATAGCTCGCAGAAGACGGCCCTGAAAATAAACTAAAAGCACATATCAAGGTACTTCGACTCATTAAAATCATTTTTGTTTTATACAAAAAGCAAGATTTTAACAAAAGATTTGCAAATCATGGCTACGAAAATTTCACTAATAAAAAAAAATTACCTGTATGGCTTTCAAAGTACGTACTTATATGTACATGTACTCGTACATCTGAAATCTGAAAAAAAATCGTTACATTTTTTATCTCTTCTTGACTGCTTCCAAGAACCTCCAAATATAGCCAAAGATGGTATCTGAACTGAGATATCATCTTTGGCTATGTTTGGTTAGTCTATCAGGAAACGGTCAAGCTCGTTCCACCTTCTCCGTTTTGGTCTGCTGCGTCGCCTTCGCGCTGGGTCAAGATACCAATCGGTGACGGCAGATATAACCATATCAATTCAGATTATACAGGATTATTCATTATTAGCTACAAATACAACTCATCGAAATCGGTTATGACGTTCGGTCGTCACTTACGAGGCTATACTTTGTTATAGGCGATGGTTACCACTTGACATTAGGTGGGCCATGGTGCTTGTTCCTTTAATTAATAGTGTAATAAACCTCCTACATTATAATTAAACTAATCACTCAAATATGTGACTAGCTAAATTAAATGTCACAAGAATCCCACGAAATAAGTGACAACGAGTCCCACATTGTTTGATTAGATCAAGGATCCGTTCTCGAGACCTCGCGGGATGACCTCTACGAGTATAGGCTCGCCTACCACAAGCTCTGTCTGGCTCTGACTCTGGTTTTGAGTCTGTGTGAGTCTGTGCTCACCAATGTTTTATACTGTGTGGTGACGTAGGATTTATATAGACAGCACTCACACAAGACTCTAAACCAGAGCCAGAGGGCGCTTGTGCACTACAAGGAATTCTACCATCCGTCAGTCCGATTTTTTACGGTCCGATATGGCACGCTATAAGTTTATATGCTAGCTTGTACACTCCAAGTAATTTTACCGGCTGAAATTTTACTTTTCCCCATTCCGGTCCGTTTTTTTCCGGTCCGAGATGACAGCAATGAAAAACGTGTTTACGCTTGTGCACTGCGTCCGGAATAATCATGATCGGTGGTGCGGGTGCGGGGAGGGAGGAGCGCTTTTTTCTGTTGTCCCTTCCCTCACCTCACCTCCTTCTTGCGCCGCACTTGCGAAAAATCGGACTGGCGAACAGTAAAATTCCTTGCAGTGCACAAGCAAATCATCCGTTTTTTTAATGCCACACTGGCCCGTAATAAATCGGAATGCCGGACAGTAAAATTCCTTGTAGTGCACAAACGCCCAGACAGAGCTTGTGGTAGGACTACTGTTATGTTAGTTATCTACGGTGTGAACCACTCACCTAATTACTGTATTTACAGAGTTTATTTGCTCGCATGTTTGGGCTAAGTACTTCTTCAAGGTAAGCTAAATATTGTAGGTTCTAATTATTTATTTTAAAATAAATCCAGAGACTGTTTGACCTTATTTAGACAGGCAAATACGGTAGCCTAATTATGTAATTAGGAATGTTTCCGGAATAATATTTACTTTGGTAACTACGAGTATATGTATAAGGTCATAAGGTACTCGTGGATCTCTTAACGCTTTTTAGGGCCGCATGCAGAAACAATGCTTAGGTCGGATCCTCAAGAGCCGTTTTTGACACTTTTCAATGGATAACTGTCAAAAAATCTATGCTTGAAGCTCGACTCAGTGTTTGAACGGTTTGAATACCTACGAAAATAATATTTGCATTATTTTATAAACTATCTACCTATAAGGATTTTATGAATTATATAAGTTTGAATGAGCTTAATGACCTCTGGTAGCGAAGGCTACCCCAAGGCCACCGTCATGGCATAACGACTTGAGCCGGGTCCGACCGCTTAACGTGCCCTACGAAGCGTGAAAGTGCTCAGATGTTAATACCTGCTGCGGTCATACCACAGAATACAGAGATACATCCAATAAGTGTGTCCTGCCCACAATAACTTACGGTGCCGAGACAAGACTTTTTTCCAAATTCAAAATATATTTATTCAGATGTATCAAAGGGATCACTTTCAAGCATCTTAAAGTGCCCGTTCCACGCGACCGAGTCTAGAAAAACAGGCAACTACGGCGCGTTTTATTGTTGATCGTTTTACAAAGCAACACTAAAAAGAACAGTGAAGTTCCAGTGTGGTGCCACTCCAACTGAGTGAGACGTAGGCAATACAAATGCTAAAACACTCGCGCAGGACCACTTATGTACAAAATGAGACGTAGAGAGCCATGGAGCGTGTCATCAAGCTAAGACAGAGTTCCTATAGCCGAGATCCCAGGAAGCACCAAGGTCTAGGACGTCGGAATACGCGTTATGTTACTCAAATGGCATGGCTAGCCACTAACACCCCGCGCTACCCACCTACAAGAACTGCATGACCTTTTACCTCCGGACATCTAGACGCACGAACGAGTGCTACTCCTTCATGGTAGATAATCCTCATTCTAGTACAAACCGCTTTGACTCCACTTTTATAGTACGAACTGCCAAGGAGTGGAACTCTCTTCCAGCATCAGTATTTCCGGATTTAGAAATATTTAAGACAAGAGTGAACAGGTGGATTATGGTTAAGGATGCTCCATCTTAGACTGCATCCTCATTTTCCATCAGGTGTGATGGCAGACAAATGCTTAGCTATCCATATTTAAAAAAAAATGTATGTCGCGGGCCAGAGGTGGCTGTGGCCGGGACTCTTTTGGCCCCAAACTTTAGTAAGAAATGTCATAACAAGATATGGCACGAACGCTTCGATTCAATTTGATTCTTCGATTGATCTCAGTCTAAACATCTTGAAGACAAATAAACTGATATCTTTCTAATTTTGAGCAATGAGACGAATTATGCAATTATCATCACCAGCCATACACGTGCGTGAAATTAATCTACGTAGGTAAGTAAGTACCTATAGTACTCGTTTTGTAATTTTCAGACGCAAAAGTATCTAACTACAATTCCTCGTATCCTACGACATATACCTATATTTGTGGTAAGTAAAGATTACTCTTGTTCCAGCATCAGTTATAAAAATACTCTAATTTATTCCGACCCTTTATCAAAAGCTACATGTAACGCGGATTAATTAGTTTGAATATATTAGCCCGCGTTTTCCATCTTTCGCGCGTTCGCAATGCGTAGACGACGAGCTCGCCTAAGGTTTCGCATGTGGCAGCCAGATGGGATGCAGTGCGCGTCGGCAGGTAGCGGCTATGGGCCAATCCCGTAGACTCACGTAGGGACCCGTAGCCGGACAAGCCAAGCTTTCGCCGCGGACGCAGGCAGTCGGTCAGAGGAACGCACGCAATGCTAACTTGAGCGTTCATGCTTCCTCCGCTATCCGCTCCCGCCCTATTGTTTATTGTCTCGTGTTAATTCTTTTGTATTGTGTCAGTTTCACTGTTTGTGTCTGTAACTGTTCCTTTTATTATTAAACCTGATTACAAACTGTTAACGTGGTGTTTTGCGCGATTCTTGGAGTCCCGAACCTTCCCTCTCGGTGCAGAGAGGGAAAACCATCGTTGTATACATTCATATTGCTTTCATAGTCACAAGAGGAGTAGAGCTCATTGTGGCTTGTCAGGGAAGTACTACCACCATGCCTATTTCTGCCGTGAAGCAGCATTGCTGTGTTTTGGTTTGAAGGGTGTCGGTACCGGTGAAATTACTGGCACGTGAGGTTGTACATCTGTATGCCTCCAGTTGATGGACGCAGGGCAGTGCATCATAGGGTATGTTCCTGATGTGCGTGACCTACGAGGCAATGCTTTGTTATAGGCGATGGTTACCACTCCACATTCCGTGAGCAATATGCTTGTTCCATCAGCTAATAGTCGTATAACAAAAAAACCCGTTACATCAAATGCTCCTCGTGAGGGAGTGGTGGTAGTACTTCCCCGGAGCTCTAATAATACTACACTGGGCCCAGAGAGAGAACACTCTTAGCTTCTTCTTCTGCTTAAATTTAAGGAGTTAGCTCTACCGGCGTCAGTATTTCCGGAACGCTATAATTTGGGAATTTTCAAGACAAGAGTGAACAGGTGGATTATGGCTAAGCATGCTCCATCTTAGGCTGCATCCTCACTTTCCATCAGGTGTGATGGCAGCCAAATGCTTAGCTGTAAGTTATAAAAAAAAAAAAAAAAGCTCTTGTCGGGGTTTTGATGCAGTTTTCTCCAATTAAGTCTTTCGAATGCGGCCTCCTTGACTTCCTTATACGACATGACAGCGACTTTTTCTTTTATCTGGCTCGTGTAACTAAAAAACATCATTGAAGGAAAGGTTGAAGGGAAACGGGGAAGAGGAAGGCCAAGAATTAGTTACTTTTAGCTAGGTACTTTATATTCGGAAAGACCACGAGCGGAGCCGTGGATAGATGCTAGTATAAATAATGTCATCTTTTCCAGATGTTTCCATGGCATATCATTTCCATACTTCTTATAGTCTGCTCGGTATACTCCGCTGAACCAACGCCATGCCACCGAAAAAGTTCAAACTCCACTGACTGTGCTGTCCCCTGGCCGTATTACTGGCCTTACTATACCATCAATGCACCATCTAAGAACGTTCTGGAAGGTGACAAGCCTAAGGAGAAGCCTAAGGAAATGGTGTACGCGTACCCGTACTACGCGTATTACCCGTACGCGTATTACTACTACCCTATGTATGTATATGGGTGAATATTACGTATAGACATTTTTATTTCAATTGCATTTCATTTTTGTAATCTGCCAGGTTCCTATAATAAGTATTTTGTGATTTAGATCCCCACCGAGAACAAACATTTGAGTGGTAAACGCAGAAGTTTGTTTTCTGTACCCGAAGACTGATTTTTGCTACCACATTTAGTCTACCATAATATGTTATTTTCGTGTGAGCACGTTTCTCTCTCTTTTGTATGGAAAATTGATGAGACAAAAATTCGTCGTTCGTTTCGATCGTTTCTACATAACGTATTTTTGCTGTCTCATCTTTTCTCCATACAATAGAGAGAGAGACAAATAGGCGAAACGAATACAACATTTCGTGTCGAAATGTTGTAAATGAAGTGGGACTTGCCCTTCTGTCTGGGTGTTATATTGTATTTTAAGCATGTTTTTACAAAACAAAACTAAGCATCAACACTCTGGCTCCCATAGTAGTTTGGGGCTGAAAAGTCTCGTGTGGAATGTCCAAAATATTTATTTATTTTATAATCTAAGTACACAAGGATACGCATCAGACTAAACACTGCTAGCTCTTATGTCGTTGCAGTAAGCGTCATTTTTCTTTGTTTTTAGGTAACTTGAGCTGTATCCCACTGTCCATACCTACTACTATTTATTTCGCACTAGGCAAATAACTACTATTTGCGCTGGTCTTCACCTTCAGAAGCAATATTAGTATTTATACAAGTTAGTCAAGACGGACAAACAGATTAAATATCTTCCGAGACACAGAATAAAAATATATACTTCGTAGATAAATAAATGTTTGAAACTTTTTATTGATTTTCTAGTGTGAAATCACAAAGATTTTTATAATGTCCGGTTCCACGGTCGCGTTAGTGCCGAACAGTCCATAAGAGTTATTCGTCGAGTGTGATTAGGATCCGATGGCGCAGCGGTCATCGCAGCCCCGTACCAAGTGACAGGTCGCGGGTTCAAATCCCGCTCGGCTCTTTAACTTTTGAGACATTATAAAAATCTAAATATTTGAAATCTAAAAACTAATATAATATGTCAATATTTATATTTGCATTACAACCTTGGAATTTTCAAGTCAAGAGTGAACAAGTGGATTGTGGAAGTGGAGTGGAAGCTTGCTCCACTTTAGGCTACATTTTCACTTTCCATCAGGTGTGATAGCAATCAAACGTTCAGCTATCACCAATACAAATAAAAGAAAACTAAAGCCAAAGGAACAATACCGAAATTAAACCAAAGTTTTCATAAAAAAAATATAATATTTTGCCGAAGCAATCAACAATACAAAAATATATACATAAGAAATAAGTTTTTTAAGTATTTACATACAAAGCTTAGATTTACAGATACTTTGCACCGCCGATTATGTTCACGGGCCGACCTTTGTACTTCTTGGAAATGTCACTTTCAATCTGAAACAAACGGAAAATCTTTTTAGAAGCGGCTTGTACTATGGGAACCAGATATCTGATTTGTTACTTAGATACCTACATTTTGTTTTCGTAAATACATACTTAATAGTACATTGCTACCTGAGTGTTGAAAGTCACGTTTTTTGAGTCCCGAGACGGGTTTGGCGCCAGAGCGTTAGCGAGGGCGCCAATGGAGCTTGAGGGACTCAAAAGACTTTCACCCGAGGTAAACACTGTGCTTTTCATTACGAAAACAAGGAAAGTAAAAATAAAAACATGAAAGAAAAATTAGTGAAAATGAAGATTGAATTGCCGCCTTCCCGGTTTTTTTTTTCTTTTTCTCTGGCGGGCCTTCGGCTTCGGCTCGCCAGCATTATTCAGCCATTATTTTCATTTTCATAATTTAAATCTATGTTATTTTAAATAAATAGTTGATGCTATACACTAATCAAGTAATTTAGAAGATATTATTTATTTATTTTAAGCCTTAATTACAGATGTACTTTTTTATAACTAAATTTTATTTTACACTACGACATCGACACTGTCACTATCTGTTTGCCCTTTTTTGGCAAAGGCCACCTCCAAGCTCTTCCACTTCTCTCTATCTCTTGCTATCCGCGTCCATGTTTTCCCTGCAGTATACTTTATCTGGTCCTCCCATCTTTTAAATTGTCGCCCCTCTTTCTTTTGTTGTAGGTATCTTGGGAACCAATTCATCAACATTTTGCTCCATTTCTCTTTTCCTCTTACTGTATGTCCTGTCCATCTCCATTTGAGTGTATTTACTTTGAGTGTAACATTTTCTATTTTTGTTCTTTTTCTTAGTGTTTCGTTTCTAATTTTGATTTAGAAGATATATTATTTATTTAATACTATCTTTATATTATTTAAATTTAAATATTACATTGCGCTCTAATTAGACTTTTTAAACTTCTTACCGTTGTAATGGGTTTCCAACCTACTTGCTGAATAAAAAGTTGGAATTTGGTTGAACAACCTCCTTGCAGTTAGAAAGACTTTAGAAAGTTGGAACATGGTTGAATAAAATAGAACTTGTTTTTTTTTATAATTTGACAGCTGTCAGTAGAAAGCGATTCTCCCTAGGGCTGAAAGTTTTACTTTCAATTAGGCCCCTCAGGCAACTTCAGACCAACTTTCAGAGTATGAGTAATGAAAAATACTATATTACACCCATACAGAGAACAAACATCTGTATTCACCACACAAATATTAGTTCTCGGTGGGGATCGAACCCACGACCTACGGCACAGAAGGCAGAGCTACTACCAACTGAGCTGAGAGGCCAGTCTTCGCTACACTCACATTAAGCTGCAGTTCCCTTGTAACGGTGATGAGCCTATTAAGGGCGGGTCGCAAGTCCGCGGCGCGCGCGACCGCCGCGTCCCGCTGGTCGCGCGACCGGCTCGCAAGTCGCGACAACTTGTCGCACAGCACAAGCTTCTGATTTAACTGCCCTGTGAGGACGTCCACGTATCTGTAGAATAAGATAAGATAAATTATGTCTTCATTACATACACTCCTTTCCACATACTTTTTAAAAGAAAGAGAAGCCTTCTGGTGCCGTGAGACTGGCACTGGCAGTTTGCACGCTTGCCATCATACTGGCTAATGACACCGTGATCTTTCTAACAATAGTCACCGCGTTACCAACTGAGTCGTGCGGCTATAAATCATTTCAGTATGTCTATCTCGCTCGTACTTGTGGGTCTTATGGAGCCACATGTGTTGTGCCGCAGTGATGTGCGTAAGATGGTTATAAGCGCATATCGATAAGAATAAAATCAGATAGAAACATAGTATTGTAGCCCTGTAGGGCCGATTGACGACTCAGATGGTAACGCGGTGACTATAGCATATTGAATAATATTGTACTGAAAAACAAATATTGCACGTCGGCTAATTTCGGCTTCATAGTGTGCGTCAGAAAGAGATAGCACTCTACGAAAGCAGAAAACTCGATGTGCAATATTTATTGCATACAACCGTACGTACCTGGGCGAATGTTTCACGTTATGTAGATGGACATACTGAGGTGCCGTGAGACTGGCACTGGCAGTTTGCACGCTTGCCAGCATACTGGCTAATGCATCCGTGCTCTCGGCTGGCAGTTGCTGGAGTAGAGAGAAACTGTGGTTCTCGTTTGAGAGGTTGGTCTCGTAGAGACGCATTTTTAGGAATGATTCCAGCTGTGGGTAACATAGGACGATCTTATTTAGGTGATAGCACAAAATTATTAACATAAACACACATTCCTTCACCGTTTCAGAGTACTGGCATAGTGAAAAAAATAAGTTTTCTGTCGAAAAATTTATGTGCACTATATCGTACCAGTATACTCTCAAAACGGTGTGACAGGAACTCGGATTTAGTCAAAACGGAAAACATCGCCAGGAAACCGCTGTGTCGTAGAACCTAAAAAAGTTTGACCAACACGGGCCCTCCGGCGCCGGCGGCCTACTTGCGGAAACCAGTCCGCACATCAAGTGCAAATGATAAATTTGCCGAACCGTACTGGAGCTTAATTCTCGGGCCGACCGAGATTTTCAATGTCCCCTAAATACACATTGGCATAGCACGACCCCGAACTTTTTCTACGTTTTCTGTATATCGTAGCTGTCGAGGCTTCTACGATGAGGTCGTCGATGAATTACTCAAGGAAATCATCCATTCTCTCTTCGAAAAGAACCAATAAAATACAAAAGCCCGAGAATTAGGCTCCTGAAGTGTAAAAAAGTGAAAAGTGTAAACTAGTAGGGGTACTGACTTCTAACAGCTGGTCGAGGAAGTGGTTCCTGGTGTTGGGGTTGTCGAGCAAGGAGAGCGCATCTCTCCCCCGCGCCGCCCCGCCCTGCACCCCTTGCTCCTGCACCACTATGCCGCTGGATGCCAGCGATATACCCGCTAGCTCACCCGATATATCCTGCTAACAAGTTACAAGTTTTTTTAACGCGTTATAGGTAGCGGCACATAACTTTAGCGCTGACCGTTAATGCGCAGAAGTCAAAAATAAGGTACCTGAGGGGGGCTCGCGGTATCAAGGGCGGGCGTGCGTAGCGCTGATTGTCTCTCCAGTCGCACTCCGCTCTCTGTACCAATAGGACACTCTGCACACATCCACACATCCAGTGTGCGCGACATGGCACACTACGACGCATGCGCAGCTATCCCCACCGCGTATCGCTCAGCGCTAAAGTTATGAGCCGCTAGTTATACCAACTGAGTGCGGCCAAAAATCATTTCATAATTTTTTTTTAAGAATTATAATTGAATAATTTTATAGACAATTCACACAACGCTATCTTACCCCAAACTAAGCAGAGCTTGTACTATGGGAACCAGATAGCTGATATAATACTTATATACTTATTTTTTGTAAATACATACTTAAAATACAATACAACACCCAGACAGAGAACAAACATCTATGTTCACCACACAAATATTTGTTCTTGGTGGGGATCGAACCCACGACCTACGGCTCAGAAGGCAGAGCTACTACCAACTGAGCAGAGAGGCCAGTCTCTTCTGAATTAAGAGTGCTGTGTTAATAGTAACTATACTTACAACATCGGCTGTTTCTACGCTATCGATATTTCCCCAGTCGATCTCAGCCGCGTCGCCATCGCCGAAATCAATGGCCGCGTCTGTGTCGAGGGCTCCGAAGTCGATACCAACGCTCTCGCCGAGGTCTATCTGAAGAAATTAACATAGGAGACTGTAAATGTTATGTGCCTTGCCTATAATAGCGAGCGTGCAAGTCTGGCGACTAGATACAAAACCCGCTCTAAAATGAAAGAAAGAAAACTCTTTTATTTATAACGGCACTTAGTCTTACATGTTATGTGCCTTGCCTATAATAGCGAGCGTGCAAGTCTGGCGACTAGATACAAAACCCGCTCTAAAATGAAAGAAAGAAAACTCTTTTATTTATAACGGCACTTAGTCTTACATGTTATGTGCCTTGCCTATAATAGCGAGCGTGCAAGTCTGGCGACTAGATACAAAACCCGCTCTAAAATGAAAGAAAGAAAACTCTTTTATTTATAACGGCACTTAGTCTTACATGTTATGTGCCTTGCCTATAATAGCGAGCGTGCAAGTCTGGCGACTAGATACAAAACCCGCTCTAAAATGAAAGAAAGAAAACTCATTTATTTATAACGGCACTTAGTCTAAAGAGAAACACGAACATTTTAAATACCTAACGAACAAAAAACACATATTAACATAATATAAGATGGGAAGTAAGCGCGTGTCTCTCGCTTTTGTATGGAAAATTGATCAGACAACAACTCGTTTCGATCGTTTCTACGTAACGTAATTTTGCAGTCTCATCTTTTCTCCATACAATAGAGAGAGACAAATAGGCGAAACGAAAACAAATGTAAATGAAGTAGGACTTTCCCTTCTGTTCCGTAACCAATAACCTCTATTTTCAAGGAAGAAGAGATAATAAATTTTACTAAAATATTACCTGATCCCCTGCAGCTTGGTCCTCATCATCCAGCTCTATATGAATAGGGTCCGGCTCCACACTCAGCGGTGGCTCTCCATAGCTCCACTCGTAGACCGTAGTGTTGCCATGTTCCACCACATACTGAAGTAATGGCAGCACTGGCGCGGCTCTATCGCCGAGAATGTAGCGCGAGAACGCAGCGTACAGCTCTATAGCTGGGAGAAGGGGCTTCAGGGATTTGCCGATCTTTTGAAAAAGGAATAGTAGAAATTGAAAGAGGTTTTCATTTACGAAAACCTCTGGTCAGGCAGGTCATGCTGTTCGAAAACAACTCCTTAAAATATGTATGTAAATAAGTGTATTGCTTATAACGACTATCGGATATAACGTCGGCAACTATACGGTCCCTTCAATGTCGCTATATCAGGTTTTGACTGTATATATAAATAGAGAGTAGTAGAATAGTTGTTCTGAGTGCCACGCATTACGACGCCATCTTTTCCTTTCTCCATTAATGATGTGATGCGTCGCCCGGTCTCAGTAAAGATGTCCTATTCCCTTGATTTTTTTATATAATATATATATTTTTACCTTGTCATACATTTCCGGGAGCTCCTGTAGCCGGTTCACCAGTTCCTTCTTGATCCGTTCTCCGTGGATGCCGAGCTGCTTGCATTGTGACAGGAACTCGGATTTAGTTGAGGATTCATTCTTCAGATAGTCTGCTTGCTTCTTCTCACACTCCTAAACCACAAAAAGGGTATTTAAAAAATATTGTTATCATTTTGTTTAATCCTGTATAAGGTACAAGCATAAAATGATGAAACACTTGAAGAGCTTTAAACTAGAATCACTTTGGGGCAGGTTGTTCAAGACTAATTTTTTAACAATTTCTATAAATTGTGCTTTATTATTTGAAAGGTACCTAATTTTTTTTAGCTTTCTACTAAATTCTCTCTGAGGATTTTATGTGTTTATAAATAAATAAATAATGCGGACAATCCACACAACACTATCTAGCCCCAAACTAAGCAGAGCTTGTACTATGGGAACCAGATAGCTGATATAATACTTGAATATTTTTTTTTTGTAAATACATACATAGAATACAATATAACACCCAGACAGAGAACAAACATCTATGTTCGCCACACAAATATTTGTTCTCAGTGGGGATCGAACCCACGCCCTCAAGCACAGAAGGCAGAGCTACTACCAACTGAGCTGTGAAGGCACTCAAGTAAGTAGGTAGAATTACATACGATTTGGGACTGTTCCTCCTTAGCGATCTGCTTCTTCAGGCCAGGTATCTCGTAGCTCACATTCCTGACCAGCATCTGAGCTGCCTCGGCCAGGTACAGATTATCTCTCTCATAGTTTTTGACAACATCCTGCCAGTCTTTCATACGCTGCGATCCGTATCTGAAATAAAATGACACTTAGGGCTAGCGCATACATACAACTGTTGCATCGACTAAACTGTTTCGTTGAGTTGTGTACTTTGGGATTTCTACTCAACTTAACAGTTTAGTTGATGGAAGTGCGCATACAATCGATTTTATATCTTCTCAAATCAACCAGTCTTTATCCAGCAACCCTCGAGTCAAGGTGTTTACAAACCATGTCAATTAACAACAAAGTTTTAGTTTGTGCTTTGCTTTATAGAAATTTTAAGAGAGATAAAAAAAGAAGATACTGTGTACATCCTGTACTTAGTGATAGATTGTCAAGTGGAATATTTCACACGTTACATTCTAAGCTGAAAGAGCACCCAGACAAGTTTTTCAAATATTATAGAATGAGTGAAGAAACGTTTAATGAAATAATTTCGCTTCAAATGCTTATACGAGACTGGCAGTCGCGGTCAGTCGCGGATCGACTGTTTAGTCGATGGTCTGCGCACATCAATACATTGAGCGCTTGATCGATAGTTGTCCAACTTTAAATCAAAAGCAAATCGATATAGCTTTTTGACTTTTTTGTCGAGCAACTATCGAGTTGACTGTATGTGCGCTTTAATATATTCTTTTAAACATATGATACACAAAAAAATAGTTGTTCAATTAAAAGTTGTACGTATGCGCTATCCCTTACTACTGTAATTTCCCAGGCATGGTAAAAATACCCTCCATCTGGTTCCCATAGTACAAGCTCTGCTTAGTTTGGGGCTAGATAGTGTTGTGTGGATAGATTGTCTATAATTTTTTTTCACGATAATGACTGAGTAGGGAACTATGTTGTCTTCCTTCTAAGTTCGTTTTTTTTTATACAACTAGTTGATAGAACTTGGCCCACCTGATATTAAGTGGCAACCATCGCCCCAAAACATGTATCTGGAGATCAATTCAACATTTCTCTGTTCAGATCACAAGGATCACTTTGAAGCTAGGTGAGACTAGGTGCCAGTTCCAAGCCTAGAAGAACAGGCGACAAACTACAGCTTGGGTCCTTAAGATTAAGCTAAAACATATTTTGAGGATATCTAAAGCTGTTTAGACCAAGCTCACCTGCCAAATAGATTCTTCGTATCTGCTTCAGTTTCCTTCAAAATATCAATAATCTTTGAGCAGTGGAAGTAGTTGATATAGCTTCCCGACAGCAACGCTGCAATGCCATCATGAGCTGGCATGTCCTGGATAGCATTGTTGATTTTCTCCCTCACAGCTAGGATGTTCTTCTGCCATTCTTTATTCACGTGTCGACGGCTCACAAGCCAGTCTTGCAGCTTACCAATGTTTATGTCGATGGGTATGTTACTCTCCTGAAAGAAACAGGGATGGTTAGTAGGGTCTTCTTTTCATTGATTCTCAATGCATTTTAATTAGTAGTCTTACATCCATTGTTCGCTAAATTATTTGCAATCACAGTTTCTAAAATCTGCTGGCAGAGCAAAGGAGCAAAGCCAGCTCAGCTGTTTTGTTTGTTGACTGTTTTAATTGAAAAGTAAAGTATAACTTGGCAAGCCCGAAGCTAGCTGTTTGACGTATCTTCCATTCCTCATTGGCCACTTTAGTATAAACGCCTAACTTCAGGCGTACCAAGTTCAAACTTGTTACACTGACACGTGCAAACACATCACATGTCAATGTCATTGTCAAGTCAAACGAACTGACAAATAAATTGATGTGAATGTTTCCACAACGTAATTAAAAAGTTAGAACATATATTTAAACAAGCTAGATATGTCTAAATTAATGGACATTCCACTCATCACTTTTTAGCCCCAAACTAAGCAAAACTGGTTTCACAAGAGATTATTATGGTTATTTATTATGTTAGTTCTGAACCATGATAATGCAGCATAAGCAATGACAGCAGATTAGCATGGAATAAAAAATAAGAATCCTGAGATGTTCTCTGTTTTCACTAGGAAATTGACTCCTTTGAACAACAGAACATGCATTTTTTATTTATTTATGACCAACCAAATTTAGCCACAAATAAAAGTCAACCAAAAATATTTCAATGTAAAATTATGTACCTATAGATCTCTTAGATGGCCTATAATTATGTAAGTACGTAAGGAAATCAAACCACCTTGTGTATATTTTTTTCAGCATCCAATTTCACTTGAACAATTGTTAATACAATTTTTGATTTCTGTACAATACCTCTCAGCTCACTTGCTAGATCTGATTTCTGTGCTGTACTGTAAGTAATGGACTAGTGGGATCAGTGTATGTAAGTATTTAGAAAAAAAATATACCTAAGTATTATAGCTTTATTGGTATACTTATCAGCGATCAACTATATATCAGCTATTGAATTCCCATAGTAGGTACAAGCTCTGCTTAATTTTATTTTATTTGTCCTTTTTTTCAGTAGGTACAATAATATAATTTATAATGTTGGAAATACATTGCATAGGTATTTTACCTTACTTATATTATTAAGCGTGTGAACGTAATGCCGATGACGTGATAACGGATGAAATATCGACGAGCTAAGATAAAACGTTATCAGTAGGTACCCAAGTAAGTACTTATTCCAAGGCAAACTGTTATAGCGCACACGATTCACTGATATCTCGGTCGGCATTATTATTAACTACAATTTGGCCTATTTACTCACCATTTTTGATTTGAATGTGTTATGGTTTGAGGAAATACGTAGTCTGTACAAAATAATTAAATAACTATACTTACTTAGCAAACAATTGGCTGGATGGATATAATGTGAAATCTAAGAACTGTCGTTGTTAAAATGAATCCTGCTGTTTCTAATGGGTATGTTTCAAAACTTGAACGAATAGTGGTTGTTTTGTGTGAGTTTGTTTATTTGAAGCCTCGTAGCTCATTGTCGAATGTTTAAACTGTAATATGATTTCTCTAAGGTAAGTTAGTGTCTGTAAGGTAAGTTTTTCAGAGCCGCCTTCTGAATGTGAAAGTAAAACGGCTGTATTTATGAAAAAATACAATTGTTAAATTCACTGAGAGACTTCAAATAATAAATAATAATATATTATATATTATATACAATCCACACAACACTATCTAGCCCCAAACTAAGCAGATCTTGTACTATGGAAATCATATAATAAAAAAATCTGGAAAAATATATTATTCTAAGTCTAATAGAATATTAGAATAGAATAGAATAGAAAATTCTTTATTGCACACCTTAAAACGAACAATGGAAAAAACAAGTAACAATAATTAAACACATACTAATGTACAATGGGCGGTCTTATCGCTGAAGAGCGATCTCTTCCAGACAACCTTTATTAGGTATGTCATGAAAAAAATATACGTACATTTTTGGTTTGTTGACTTACAACTTACTATATTGTTCTATGCAAGTCGGCTTTAATTTACTTGAATATTTTTTTTCCTTTTTGCCCCTCCGACCTACTACCATACCACTATGACTTTTTTCTTCTTGTACAAACCTAAACTAAAAAGCTGGCAACTCTAGTAAAAAACGAACTTGAAAAGTGAATGGGAAATTGTTTACATTTATTTTTTACGCAAATTTAGCTCCGTCCGACAGTGGAATGTAAGTAAACTTCCTAAACCAGTAGGAACGGACTGGAGATTTTGCTGTCCTTCAAAAAAAAGATATAAAAACATAGATTCTTTTACGATACTCTGTTCCATACAGTTTTTCAAAAGTTTCGAGTAACTTTTTACTACCTAAGTTTACCTTTACCTTTTTCTAGCTACCCCAGCACCTCGGCTGGGTTAGACGAGGGTATAATATCAGTGGACTTGTCTAGAGATGTGCTAGAAGACTCTTTTGCAGAAATGTCTGATTCCCGTATACCACCAGACATCGTCATGTAAGTCCAACCATAGTACCGTAAGAGCTATCCTATCTTGCTTGAAAGCTTCTCCTGTTAATGCCACCCATTCTCCTTAAAAAGGGTACCATAGTCTTTTTTTTTTTGTTTTTTTTTTTTTTACATTAAATAGAACATCCTTTGGCTACAATCTCACCTGATGGTAAGCGACGATGTAGCCGACGATGAAGCAGGATGGTCTAGAAGACACCTATTCACTCTTGCCTTGAAGAGTCCCATTTATTTCCAAATTAAAAAAATATGTATTTTCTAAATTCAAAACAATTTGATGAACAGCATTGGTGACAGTTACCAACTATTTAAATGTGTTTATGTTCAGATCAGCAGAGTTGAACCCTGATAGTGACGAGTCTTCAAGGCTGACTCTAGCATACGAGAGGTTGTTCGAGATACCCAGAACTATTGTCGAGAGATTCTCTGATCATGTCAAGTATTTGGATATCAGTCATAACAAAATAACGTAAGTACCTACCAGCTCATATCCTTTTTTGGATCAGTTGAGCTATCTCTAGATCGGTTGTGTCTATGGTCTGTGGTCTTCAAATAGCTCACTGTTAAATGCCTATTTTGTACATTTTATAAATACATGTAACTTTCTTTGTAAATAAAGTCAACTTGTTAGATACAAACTCCAACTTCACTCATAAAGTGCAGACAGGAACAGAAGCTGATATATTTTTTTTACTTCAAACCATGCACCATAGGCTAAAAGTACAAAAAAATATGGAGTACAAACAAATAGACTATTTTTGATTTGTAAAAGGATCATATAAAAAAACGGTAGGAACCGAGACGTAGTTTGTTGCCTGTTCTTCTACACTTGGTCGTGTGGAACTGGCACCTAGACTCACCTAGCTGTAAGACGTTTCAAAGTGATTCTTGCATCATACTGAATAAAAAACTATTGACTTTGACTTTGACTTTGAAAGCCATGTCCTGATATACCAAACAATATTTTTTTTATATCTTCCTAATTAAACATACTATCAGTTCGCTTTTAGAGATAGCTGGCTATCAGGCAATATAATTGTATTCTAGATGCCTGATATTAATTTATACCCAGGCATCTATTTAGAGGGCACTATGATGACTGAGCAAGAATTTAGCGAAGTACGTATGGTTCCCCAGAATCATGTACTATCATCATAGCCCAGTCCGCAGAGAAGAAGGACAAAGTCAAAAGGCAACTGTTCTTTGTTTAACCCAGGGATTCCCAAAGTGGTCGATATCGACCCCTTGGGGTCGATATTAGTTTCCTAGGGGTCGACATAAACGAAAACTGATTTTGGGGGTCAACGAGGTCTAAAAATCGACCCCTATTAAATTAACACAAGTTCTTATTTAAAACTTACACGATAGGTAGGTAGGTACTGTATTGTTTATGTTGTGTTACGTGTACCTACTAAGAATAATTAATATTTTTGTAGAAAATAGCATCGTTGTAGTAATGTAAAGTCTCAAGTTCGAGCGTACGTCTTTCAGGCGCGTTTTGACGTGCTCTCTTTTTGAGGCTTACGCGATTTAACACGAACAAAAACATGATCAAGTTGCAAGTCCAAAAACTAAAGATAGGCCCCCTTGTTCATAATAGTCTGCTAACTTAAAGCATTGCTAATTCTCACTCTGTCTTCTTCAATTTATCTAAGTCAGAATGAAAAATAGCACTCTGTAACAGCTGTTTTAAGTTAGCGGACCATTACGAATAAGGGGTTGATCTTAAAAGTAGGTAATTTGGCCATGGGGGTCTGAGGTAACCGTTCATTTTGGAAAAGGGGTCACTTGTCCAAAATAGTTTGGGAATCCCTGGTTTAATACATAATCGTTTTTAATTATTATTAATTTAAAAATATTCTAATCAACTTCCTAAATAAGCAAAACAAAACTTAATAAAAAAATTACAAAAATATGTATCTAGATAAACATACTTGAAATATCCATTCAATTACTTAGTCTCCCGCCCACCTCTGCTTAGTTCGGGCACGCCCACGGACTTTCGACAAAAACCCCAACCAAAACCGCGTTCTATCCTATTACACAGTCATACACAAGTGTCGTTCTGTACACGCGCGTCTGTGTGCGGTTCTTAAAGACAAATAAACAAATGCAAATGTCGTTTTGTACACACGCTTGGGTGTGGCCCGCGGGATGCTCTTCTTCATCGGGCCTTATCCCATCTTTATTTGGGGTCGGCTCTCCTAATCGTTCTTCTCCAAAGATGTCTGTCCTGGGTCGTCATTGGGTCAATGTTGTTACTTTCTATGTCTTTTTTAACTACAGACATCCACGTAAGTCGGGGTCTTCCGCGCTTTCTTGGTCCTGACTTATAGTCAAGCACTTTCCTGGTCATGTGATCTACCGGCCTCCTCATGACATGGCCGTACCATCGCAGTCTTGTTTCCGCTAGTTTGTCCTGTATCGGCCTTACTTTTAGGGTTCCTCTGATGTAGTGGTTTGGCACTTTGTCCCTGTTAGCTCTCTCCACCTAAGCCACCCAGTATTTTTGCGATGCGTGACATCTGCGTCAATAGTGCCATCATTTGCCAACACACTACCCAGGTACTTAAAGCTCTCGACAGTTTGGCCCGCGGGATGCGAAAGCCTGAATTGGTGGGGGAGCGTCCATTCTACACATAGTATTATTTTATGTTCGGTGGTTTAGGGCGAGACGGGACGCTGATATTCATTGTATTGTTTCTTAATACAGAAATTTAGACGCTCTAGTATACTTCAAGCACCTGACTTCACTGATCGCAGACCACAATCCTATCACTGAGAACTGCATTCTGCCACCGCTGCCGAAATTAGAACTATTATGGTAAGTAAGAGTATAAGGCCACAACCATTTTGTGAGGCTTAGGCGAGTATGTCTATCTATCTATCTATTTATTCAGCCTGTATGCACCCACTGCTGGGTATAGGCCTCCTCCCTAATACGCCACTTTCTTCAGTCCTGTGCCAGTCTCCGCCATTGCAGACAACAGGACAGTATGTCTATGTTTAATATAAAATCATAACTAACATAGCAAAACATAAGGGTTTTACTATATTGGATTGGAACCCAAAAAATAAAAGCGACATCTACATTGCCGTCACGACTATAAGAAAATCATAACTTTTACATTTATTATCAAAGTGAGGGAAGCGTCTTAGTAAGTATAGTCATTGGTCAAATATAATTGTCTGGCTACCTGGTCTGGCTATCACTTGCTCAAATTACTCACTTTTAATGTACTCGCCAGGTGTCAGAGCGCCTAGTTTCGGCAAGTTTATCATGCGCACTTGATGTGCGGGCAGGTTTTTCCGCAAGTAGGCCGCTGGTGGGCCCTTTTTGCGTGACCGTTGACACGTGTTGCTCGAACTTTATTAGGTTCTACAACACGCCGGTTTCCTCACGATGTTTTCCTTCACCGTTTTGAGAGTACTGGCATAGTGCACATGAATTTTTCGATAGAAAAACTCATTGGTACACGAGTGGATTTGAACCGACCTTCGGATCAGAAGGCGGGGCCACTACCACTAGACCACCAGTGCTCTGTCAGACCGCCTAGTAATATTTGTATAATAGGATCGATTAATTATTTGGTTGTGAGCTACATCGTAGGACTTATCACAGATTAGTTTTAAAAAAATTGCTTACTTTTTAACCGACTTCAAATAAAAAAGGAGGTCTCAATTCGGTTGTATTTTTTATTGTTTGTTACGCTTGATTTCGTAATTTGTGAGCCAATTTGAAAAAATATTTTTTTATCTGAAAGGTCCAGATAAGTCCCATAGAAATATCATCAAAATGGGTTTAACCGTTTTATCGCATAATTTCGTCATCAATGAGACGATTAAAAAAAAATTGATAAGTAATATTTTCAAATTGGCCCCATAGAAATTCCATCAAAATCAGTTCAGCTTTTTGGGTGATGTAGTCGGTTTCTCAAGTTTATTAAACTTTTATTATAAATTTCCAGGTTGAATCATTGCAAGATCGCGTCTCTCTACCCATGGGTGGGCAAGCTGAAGGAATCTTGTCCAAACCTTCAGTACCTCTGCCTCATGGGCAACCCTGCCGCGCCTAGCTACTTCAACGGAGGCACTTTCTATGAGTACCTACAGTATAGGTGAGTTTTATAAAAACACTAGCGGTCGCCCCGTTCCCGTTACTTTTTAGGGGTAAAAAGTATCCTATGTTCGTTTCCTGGTTCTAAGCTACCACACCAATTTTCAGCCAAATCGGTTCAGCCGTTCTTGAGTTATAAATAGTGTAACTAACACGACTTTCATACATAGATTAAAAACGAATCCATCCCACGGAGTTTTTATCCCGTTCATTGTTTTTTTCTTGATAAACAGTTGCCTTTATTGTTTTTTTATAGAAGGGTTATTCATGCTTTCATTGGAGAAAAAAGTTTCACGAAAAGTTAATATTTGTAACAGGACTTAAAAGATCATCACAGGGTGTCAGTTTTTCCAGTTTTTTTTAAATACTCATAACTCGAAAAGTACATGACAAATATTTTTTTTATATTTTCTGATAGCTGTCATGACTTGGCCCATCGCCCGTTTTCGGCTGGACGTTGACTTATGGGACACCCTGTATAAATAAATATAGTCCATGCCGCCCTAGATAGATGATAGGGGTCAGACTATAAATACGCAATTAATTCAGTTTGTATGACCACAAAAGACCTAGGCCACCTGAAATCTTCTGGTCTACCATCAAAAACGCCGCCCTGAATAGCGGCCATGCTTTCTGATCCTAAGTGGCGATCGTGGGTTCAAAACCATTCTTCACCAATAATTTTTTTCCGCTCGAAAATGTATGTACACTATGCCATTACTCTCAAATGGTGAAAAAAACCTAGAACCTAAAAAAATTAAAAAATGTGTCAAACGCAAAAAAGACCCTCTAGCGAAAATGATGATTTCCTAGCCGTTTTCGGCTACGGCGCGGCGTCTAAATGGTTTGAGGGCTTTGTTGTTCTACCCTCTGATGTCATTAAAAATGATTACCAACATCAACAACTTTACCCTAGTGCCAGAGTTGGCATCTATCTGATACAAAATTCATTTCTTCCCAGGCTCTTCGTAATATCCCAATTTCCATCTCTCAATCATTTCGACGACCGGCGAGTGACAGAAGACCAGCTGATCGAAGCACAGCGTCTTTACAAACGCCCCTTCGTTGAACGCTTCGTGAGCCCCGGGGGCGGAGGCCTATCGCAGATGTTACACGGCTCAGTTACGTGGAGCACCCTACAGAACAAGCTGACGTACTTGTGGGGGAAAGAGAACAAGGAAAGAGAGGGAAGGAATCTTCTGATTTGAGGTTGCATTTGAAGCAGCGCCATCTATTTTTATGAAACAACGGGATATTAACCATGATTAAATTTTTGTGAGATGTGAGTTTTGAACTCACAAACCTCACAAAATTTAAAAAGTTTTGAAATTTAATCATGGTAAATATCCCGTTGTTTCATAAAAATTGTGTTAAAAACCATGATAGTTTCATAAGTTATACAGCGCCATCTAGTTTCTCAACTGAAACTAACCGGAATAAAAGATTTTTGTATGTAAATAAAGAGGCATTATTATGACAAAAATATATTGCATCTGTCAGTTTTTACTTTTGTACATTATGTACACAGATGGATGATGGAATTGATTTAATAATAGGTAGTATTTATATACATAAAACCGTTGTAGGCAATTTTGCATAACGGCTTTTCTGCTTTCGTAGAGCGCTATCTCTTTCTGACGCACACTTTGCTAGTAGTAGGCAACAAATATTGCAAATCGGATAATTTCGGTTTCATAGAGCGTAGTGTGCGTCAGAAAGAGATAGCGCTCTACGAAAGCGGAAAAGCTGATGTGCTATATTTACAACCGTACCTGTTTCAACAAACATCTGTTTGTGAAAATATTTGATGCATTTTATTACTATAATAATATAGTATAAATAATGTATAGGTAGTTTTTGTGGCAGCCAGCATGAATTTATATTTTAAGTGCAATTATTTGATTATGCTAGTTATGTCTTCATATAACTTTTTAAGTATATTTAAGTAATTTTTTATTGATTTTATAGTGTTTACTACATTTAAGGAAATCACAAAGATTTTTATAATGAAAAGTTAAGAGGTCGCGGGTTCAAATCCCGCTCGGCTCTTAACTTTTGGGACATTATAAAAATCTTTGTAATTATTTCAATTGTGATAAATGGCTAAGAGGAACAATAATACGTAATTTATCTATATATATAAATCTTTCGTGTCACAATTTGGAACGCGATAAACTCCGAAACTACTGAACGGATTTGGATAAAATTTTGCAACTGCCTAAAATATGGTCGGACTTAAAATATAGGATAGTTTATGTTCAATATTTAGGTGTTATTAATTTATAAGGGGCAAAAGTTTCGAAATCTATGTCTATCCCTTTCTATCACGTAGGGACTTATATATGTCTATCCCTTTCTATCGCTTAGGGATTTTTCAGAAAATTCTCGACTTTGACGAGAACAGAATGCACATAGACGCTCTAGAATGATCTGGAATAATCAAATTTAAAGTCGGTTAGCATCCGGAATGCTCCCACCCAAACGTTAGTAATCCAGAATTATCTAGAATACTCAAATATGCCTATGGGAGGTTGCGTGTAGTATATATGTAGGTAGGTACCTGTCTGGGTTTGGGTGGCTGCCGGAATAATAAATCCTGGTTCACAAACACAGCTGTTTTAATTCTCACACAACACATCGCCACATAAATGTAGAAGGATTTGACAGCGATAGAATAGTTTTGTAATAATATAGTTCTTAGCACAAGCACAATAATAACATCGAATTGCACAGCGTAATCCAGAATGCAAGCGTCCTGCGGTAGGTACTCGGACACAGCCTTCGCGTTGTCTAGTTAGATCAGGGATTCCCAAAGTGGTCGATATCGACCCCTTGGGGTCGATATTGGTTTCCTAGGGGTCGATATAAACGAAAACCGATTTTGGGGGTCAACGAGGTCTAAAAATCGACCCCCTATTAAATTACCACACGTTCTTATTTAAAACTTTAGGTAGGTCGGTACTGTATTGTTTATGTTGTGTTACGTGTACTAAGAATAATTAATATTTTTGTAGGAAATAGCATTGTTGTAGTACCTAATGTAAAGTATCAAGTTCGTACAAGATGAAAAACTAGGCAAGTCAGTGTGGACAAGTTTGTGCAAGATGAATGAGTTCGAGCGTACATCTTTCAGGCGCGTTTTGACTTGCTCTCTATTTGACGCATACATGATTTAACACGAACGAATTCATGATCAAGTTGCAAATCCAAACATGTTCCTGATTTTACTATTTAACGAGCTTGCACTTAGGTTGAAAGTTCATTTGCGTTTTGAAATTCGTTGGAGCTTGAACGATAGTAACTCATATAAGTACTCATTTATTTCAAGAGATGACAAAGTTATAAAATAGCTAAATTAAGTGAAGTAAAGTGGCTGAAACAGAATTTACGAATCACTTAACCAAGTGCAAAGTTTTCCAATTTGTACCTTAGCACCTATGTATTTTGTATCAATAGAAAGAAAACTAAAGATAGGCCCCTTAAATAATAGTCTGCTAACTTAAAGCATTGCTAATTCTCACTCTGTCTTCTTCTATTGACCTAATTCAGAATGAAAAATAATTATAAGTTTAAAAAACTAGAGAAACCGACTTCGTTGCCAAACGGCTAAACCTATTTTAATGAAATTCGTTTGGGACAATCTGGACGTAAGAATAACCTTCCAAATAAAAAAATAATTTTCTAAATCGGTTCATAAATGACGGAGGCATGCAGTTACAAACATTAAAAAAAATATTTAAAAAAAATGGCAACACCGATTTTAATAAAATTAAAATGAGACCAATCTGGAAGCAGTGCCTTTCAGATAAAAAAATAATTTTCTAAATCTATTTATCAATTACGGAGGCATGCAGTTACAAACATTAAAAAAATTATTAAAAAAAAAATGGCTGCACCGGTTTTAATAAAATTAAAATGAAACCAATCTGGAAGCAATGCCTTTCAGATAAAAAAACAGTTTTCTAAATCGGTTCATAAATGACGGAGGCATGCAGTAACAAACATTAAAAAAAAATGGCAACACCGATTTTAATAAAATTAAAATGAGACCAATCTGGAAGCAGTGCCTTTCAGATAAAAAAATATTTTTCTAAATCTGTTCATCAATTACGGAGGCATGCAGTTACAAACATTAAAAGAATAGAAAAAAAAAATACAACCAAATTGAGAACCTCCTCCTTTTTGATTGGAAGTCGGTTAATAACACTGTAGCAGCTGTTTTAAGTTAGCGGATCATTATGAATAAGGGGGTTGATCTTAAAAGTAGGTAATTTGGCCATGGGGGTCTGAGGTAACGTTTCATTTTGGAAAAGGGGTCACTTGTCCAAAATAGTTTGGGAACCCCTGAGTTAGATCGAGACTGGATGCAACAGAATGCGGGTAGCGCGTAACCGGGCCGCCGGCGCTCGCGCGGCGACGATGCGTGACATAGAATACGCGCATAGTTAGTATGACACAACGCGATACGGATTTGTTTCCATACTACCTCGGCGAACGGGCGAGCTCTGCTATACCATATTTAATTCAATGCACTACAGCTATTAAATATTGTATTTTGTTTATGTTAAGTGTATGTTCTTATTTATGTATCTAAAATATAAAAATAGCTAAAGTATATAAGTGAGTTTTCTAGTTTATTTATATTTAATTATGTTGTATGTTTGTATTTATTTAAGTATATATTTATATATATATTGTATAAGATAAATAAATAATATTAAAGTGTTCACCACATGCCCATGCAAACGGTTCTGAATTTTAGATTTGGACAAAATATTCTAGATAATAGTGCTCCTAAACGTTATAGAATGTTCTTTCATCATCATCATCAATTGATATCAGTCCACTGCTGGACGTAGGTTCCTTACCTTGAGTAACATAGGCTATATTTATGTGTTTAAAAAATAAATGTCCACCCGTGCGAAGCCGGGACAGGCAGCTAGTATATTATAATCGTTGATGTATTTAACTAGTTCCGCTGTCTATAGACATACAAATATAACGTTTAATAAATGTGTATGTTCATAAAATGTTTTTTAATCATATTAAGGAATGATTTAGTAGTCATGTTTGATAACAACGAAAACTAGACCTAGGTAATAATCTAGCTACAATCTAGATCAAGGTAATATTTACAAAATAATTATACAAAACAGAGGTGCTATCTTCAAATAACTATAAACTTATGTAACAAAAATAGATACCTATGCAATATTTTTTTATCCATAATATCTCAGTTCTTTACTTTTAGGTTATTTCCTTAGCCTTTATCATCCCATTGTTAGGACAATGTTTTTCTCTTAATTAGCTCTTATCGGGGTTTTGATGCAGTTTTCTCCAAATAAGTCTTTCGAATGCGGCCCCCTTGACTTCTTTATACGACATGACAGCGACCTTGGGCCTAATTCTCGGGCCGATCTCGATCATTTTGCAATTTTAATTCATTGCTTCTTTTCGACTTTTTTCGCACTTTTTCTACGTTTTCCGTATATCGTAGCTGTCGACGATGAGGTCGTCGATGAATTACTCAAGGAAATCATCCATTCTCTATTCGAAAAGAAGCAATAAAACAAAATTGCTAAATGATCGAGATCGGCCCGAGAATTAGGCCCCTTTTCTTTTAACTGGCTCAACTTATCGTTGGCCTCCTCTTCCCCGTTTTCATTCAACCTTCCCAATTATGTTCTATAAGTAGCTGTCATGTCGTAAAAGTATACAAACATTATTCGTCTTTGGTAATTTTTTTAAGATTATTATACAATAATTTAGTCAAACAAGTCGAGTCCCGGTTTCTTCCAAGCAGTAAGGTCGACATAAGGTATGTTTATATAGTCATCGCAACGGTATTTAGGGTTGTACTGCGTCTCCTGTTCGAATGCCCTCTTCTGTACGTATTGCACGTTCGAGTTGTCGCAAATAAGACGCGCCATTGACGCTTTCTTGATCTCGTTCAATTGCTCTGTAATAAAAAAATAAGCAATTTGTCAAATCCAACGAACCACGCTAATTTTTCCCGCGTTGAAGAGCTCATTGGTTTTTTATTTCAATAAAACCTTTGATAATGTGACCTCCTTGGTTGCCATGTTTCGGAGTAAAAGATCTTTCCATTTTTAAATAACATGACAGATATGAGTTTGTTATGTAATTTATCTGGCCGCTAAACACGACATTAATAATTGATTTTCATATAATTTTTGCTGGCCGTTGCTCGCATATATTTTGCCAGTACCTACAGCGATCTCTATCTCTCTCTCGATTTCAAAATATGCTCAAACCGAGCATCATTGAAAAAAAAGTTTCAGAGAACAGGTAAATAATAGGAGATGATATTTATACAGCATCAGGGGAAATTTTTCAATCCTTACTTTTTTTTTCTAACCCACTGCCGGGCAAAGGTCTGTCCCAAAATCTTCCAACTACGATTTTTGGCGACTTCCCACCAATCCGTCTCCAGAACTTCAAGATTTTTTCACTTACCAGGCGTAAAAGAATGAGCCATTTCTCCGTTGTCGTAGAAGAACCTGTCTCCAACCCTGGTCCGGTAGAACTGCTCAGCCACTATGCAGTGGAAGGTGTGTCCCAGGATCGATCCCTGTACGTCCCTTTCCATGGAACCACCCACAAATAGGTCGATGTCGTCGACACATTCGTATAGTTGAGCTAACGCATTGATACGCTAGAAGGAAATAAAAACACTTTCCATAAAGAGATACCACCGACCGGTTTCGGAGAAACTTCCTCCCGCGCACTCTAAGGTTGTGGAATACTCTTCCTACTGAAGTTTTCCCTATAGAGACTACAGTATGGAGTTCTACAAAAAGGTCGTATTAAAATATTTAAAGGGTCAGCAACGCGCGAGTGATTCCTCTGGTGTTTCAAGCGTCCATAGGCTATTATGGTAACCGCTTTCTATCCGCTTTTTGGAAAGCGGTTAGCTTTATAAAACACGGTAACGGTATTTTAACTGTTCTTTTGTGCTCGAAAAAAAGATTTTAAAGCTTGTCCTGTCATTCATAATGCCTGGCACTTTCGAGCATCTCGCTAAAAGTCCCTACTGTAATCCACGTGCATTTAAAAGAGTTCGACGGAGAGCGTCGACTGGATCTCAAGAAGGTAAGACGAATTGAAGGCCCGACCAGCGGCCATCTACGTTGGCGGGGTACTCGCGATGTTTTTCTTCACCGTTTGTCAGAAGGTACTGGCTTAGTGCACATACATTTTTGGACAGAGAAACTCATTAGTATACACGTCTGTATTTGAACCGTCCTTAGGATCGGAAGGCGGAGCCGCTACCGTACTTACATTTTGTGATATTTCTCCAGCCAAATCTTGAAAGGTCCTTGCTTTAGGCAGACCACAGATTTCCCTAAAAGAAAATGACATTTCATAACTGTGCATTATTACGAGTTGTAGTAAGATACTTAGTGGGCAAAATATCGTTCAAATCACAACAGAATAGACGACGATACTATATACAGAGAAGTTAATGGAAGGAGGGGGTTCGGAACCATTCGTCCTGGAGATGTGATAAGGGAGACTTTACAACCAGCTGATGGAATAAGCCCACTTGATATTAATGTGAATCGCCTGTTACAAAGCATTGCCTCGTAGGTCACGCACGTGAGGAACGTGGCCTACGATGCACTGCCCCGCGTCCATCAACTTGAGGCAAACAGATGTCACCGCCTCACGCCGGTAATTTCAACGGCACCCAACACCCTTCTCTCCCCTCCCACATTTCCCTTTTAGAAGTTTTCACTTCAAAAATACTTCTATACTGATTCAAAAATGTATTAATTCAGTTGTGACAAGGATCACTTTGAAAAGTCTTGAAAAGTCTTAGGGGAGGGTGGGGCAAAATGAAGCTCGGGGCATAACGGGAAGTTAGCTTGTGTGCATGGCACACACGCGTATACGAGTCGACAGCGGTGCCATTCATTCGTTGTTCAGTTGCCGCACGTGAGTCAGAGTAAGCGGAACGTGTCGGTGCGTGTTTTTATGTCGTGGCTAACCAAAACAGTTTTTGAGAGTTTTGTTATCTGTTTTCATAAAATATACTCTTGTGTAGTGAGGTAAGTACATGGCCTGCATTCACTTTTATACCATAAGTCGTTGGGAGTGGTATTAACCTATTCAAATTCAAATTTGTTTTTGATTATTTCTATTGAGGTTTGAAATGGCCGACCTATTTGAAAGAGGTAATGTTTGGGGCAAAATGAATGGGGCACAATGGGATGGTATCTCATCAAGGAAAGTAAGGAAAATATTCTTATTTTCCTTACTTTCCTGCACCAAAGAAGAAAAATGACCAAAGAAAAATATCCAAACCAAATAATAAAAAAAAGGCTAAGAAACAAAAGCAAGGGAAGTCACATTTACTAGTTCATCGGAAGAAGACGAAGATGACAGTGCTTGCATATATTGTGGTTATTTGTATTCGCAGACAGATGAGGGTTGGGTTGCGTTTACCTCTTGTGCGGGTTGGGCACACAATTCCTGCGCCGGAGTAGACGAAGATCATGACGAGGCCCACATTTGTGTACAATGTTTGCCTGACAAAACTGTATCTTCATTTTGCCCCTAAGCGTTTCCTGTTTTGCCCCGACCATGGGGTAAAATGGGAAATTTGACACTTGGTGATTAGTTCCTCATAATTAAGAAAACTAGTTGATTAAGCCTAAAATTACAAATTAAAACAATGAATAAGAGTACCTATAATGATTGTTTTTAATTAAACAATTTATTAAAAATATCATTGATTTCGTGTACATAATTTTTTTTTGCTTAAGTATCCCATTTTACCCCACCTTCCCCTAAGTCTTGGTGCCAGTTCCACGCGACCAATCCAAAATTATCTACCTGTAGTCGTTGTAAGAAGCCAGACCATGGTCCCTGCCCCGTTGAATGTCCATAGCAATAAGGTCCATGCCCCACTGGTTGTGAGACTTGAACAGCAGGTTAGTGATCTCCTGAGTCATGTGAGGGTCTGACTCCGGAGAGGCGAGGGTTGTGAGGCCGCGGAGCATGTCGTCGAAGGAATCGGGGTAGGATTCCAACATGCTTGGGTTCAAGTAGTGGTCGCTAAGTCTGAAGAAACACAAAACGTTTATTAATTTAGTTGTACAAGAATCACTTTCAAAGTCTTAACGCTAGTTGAGTAATGGTTTACTTGGTCTACTTGTAATGGTTTACTATGCTCTGGTTGAATCAAAACTAAGATACAGCATAAAGTGTTGGGGAAACAGTTATGCCTACAATATGCACAAAGCATTCACTATGCAGAAAAGGGCTGTCCGGACAATAGTCCGCATTCCACAAAGGGAATCCTGTAAAGAGCATTTCCAGACTCTTGGTATCCTGACTGTTCCGTGTCTCTATATTGTTGTCATTCTTTCTGACGTAGTAAAAAACCCATTAAAGTACGAAACTTTGGAGCAGAGAGCTCATAGACGTAATACGAGACGTAAGGATTTGGAGGTTCCTATATGTCCAAGGTTGAATGTTGTGAAGCACGGCTCTCGGTATCAGGCTGTTAGACTTTTTAACTCACTACCTACTGACTTGAAAAATATAGATAGCCCTAATGTCTTCAAAACTAGACTAACTAGTATGTTGTTGAAAGGGTGTTTCTACAGCATTAATGAATTCTTGACATGTGATAATTTAGAATAGTATAAGTATTGTTACGAGCGGGGGGTCTATTGAACAATGAAAGTCGATTTTTACACAACGAACACTTATATTACCACTCAAAGCCAAAACTTTATTAAAACACAATAAAACACAGTACACATTAAAACACAATACAAGACAAGACACTAATTCACTTTTCGCACTCGAAACGTTCACTTCTCTAGCTTAATAAAAACTGTCCCACGATCCGAGCGATTCTCTATTTATAGCTCGTCCATTATTCGAGCATGTTCGTCGAATTCTCTAGAAACACCCGGAACTTGATTCTCAATTGTTCACGTAATGTAGTTCCGCCATTTGTCAATAGATGGCGCTCTCTGCCACCCAACTCGTGAGTAGTTCCTCCTCTCGGTAACAGATGGCGCTAGGCGTTAGGCTACTGCGCAACACTATCCCCTCCTAAAACATGCTCGTCCCGAGCATCATTGGACCCATAATATCGCGCCAATCGATCAACATGAACAATTTTAGGTTTGCCTCGCAAACCCTTCTTGATTCGGTACGTGACATCGTTCATCCTTGTTACCACACGGTATGGTCCGTCCCATTTTGCTTGTAATTTAGGAGACTTCCCCTTACTGCGGACTGGATTGTGCAGCCACACCAATGAACCCTCATCAAATCCCTGATTGTTCAAGTTTCGGTCATAGCGGGTTTTCATTCTTTCAGACATTTGCTGGCTGGTCTGTCTGACATTTTCATATATGTCGTTCATTTTATGGCGTAGATCACTTGCATAATCCGTTATGGTGCGCGGAGAGTCTGGTGGAATGCCAGTGATCAAATCTGCAGGCAATCGTAGTTCCCGTCCGAAGTTCGCAAAGGCGGGAGTGACTGTTGTGCTCTCATGCACCGCACTTCGATATGACAACAAAAATGGCTGGATATGCTTATCCCAATCATTCTGTCGGTTCGCCACCACTTTTGCCAGATATCTTTCCAACGTTTGATTGAATCTTTCCACCATTCCGTCAGACTGTGGGTGATATGCAGTAGTTCTCGTTTTATGAGTACCCATTACTCGGCATGTCTCCTGGAAAACTTGAGACTCGAAATTTCTTCCTTGATCGCTGTGGATTTCCAAGGGTACTCCAAACCGACAAAAAACTTCATGGACTAATTTATCTGCTACTGTCGTTGCTTCTTGGTTCGGAATAGCGAAAACTTCTGGCCATTTGGTGAAATAATCCATGACGACTAGGAAGTACTTGTTCCCATTCTCGCTCACAGGGAATGGCCCAGCGACGTCCAGTGCTATGCGCTCCCAGGGTGCTCCAACGTTGTATAATTTGAGCGCTCCCCTACTGCGTGTGTGAGGTCCTTTCACAGCTGCACAACTTGTGCATTTCCGGCACCAGTCTTCTACGTCATCTCTGCAATAGATCCAATAAAATCGTTCTCGTATTTTTAACAAAGTCCTTTTTACTCCCATATGACCCCCTGAACTTCCCGTATGATAAAGTTGCAGAACGTCAGGTACCTTTGATTTAGGTACAACCATTTGTAGATGACAGTGGTCTCCTCGATTATTTTCCCATTTGCGGCACAATACTCCATCTTGGATAACCAGACTATCCCATTGTGCCCAATAACTTTTCGTTGTTGTACTCCTTCCGGCAATATCACTCCACTTAGGCTTAGGAGTACTAGCTCTTAACCATTCTACAATTGGTTTGATGTCGGCGTCTTCTGATTGTGCTTGCTGCAGGGCTTCCTTCCATTCGACACTTAAGTCAGTCTTTAGCACCCTGATGGGTATCGCTTCTTTAGATTCTTGCTTGACACAATGCTTACAGTTTTCCGGACAACGTCTTCTTGATAGGGCATCCGCGTTACCATCATGAGCTTGTGAAATACAAATTCTTGGGGCTCTGTTAATACCGGCCAGCACTCGCCCCGCAGCCCTGGCGTTTCCCTGTTGCTGGTTGGTGGAAGCAGTCTCCTGTTCTCCCTGTTCACGACGTATTCCTGAAACTGCTCGCTTAGAGCAATTAAATCTCAAGTGCCCCTTTTCTCCACACTCAAAGCATTTAGGGCTATATCTCGGACGATACTCACGAGTGGGTGATGCCACCACTTCCCTGATGCGATGTGCTCGATGGTCCTGACGAACGGCTTCTACTTCCAAAGCATGGGCGAGAGCGTTCTTCAAAGACTCATGATGTCCCAGTCTCACAGCAGCTCTCACCTCCAAGTCGCGAATCCCATCAATAAATGATTGCACCAAAATTCCATCGATAAGCGCAGGTGCAGATTGGTATGCCTTTCGGACCATTTTTTCCACTTCCAGAGCCCACTGCTGCAAGCTTTCAAGACTGCGTTGGGTCCTTTCTTTCAGTTGGGCGCGGAATACGTGCTCCAGATGCGTGTCACCATAACGAGATTCCAGCGCGTCCAGCAGCTGCTCGTAGGTAACCTCCTTTCCAATAGCTTCCAACACATTGAGGGCCTGGTCACGAAGTGCCAAAATCAGTGCGGTCATCGCCTGATCCGTGGTCCATCCATTTGCTTTACTCACGGCCTCCAGCTGGATTTTGTAAGCTGACCATGATGAAGTCCCATCATAGGGTGGTACCTTGAAGCCCTTACCCACAGGTGTGGATGCCACAGAATTCACGTTTCCTGCTCCAGTTTTTAGAACACCCAGAGCTTTCTTCATATCAGCAATCTGGGTTTCCGCTTCGTAGATACGGCTTTCCTGGTTTTGAACCTGTTCTTTTACCTTTTGGAGGTCTATGTTAACAGTCACCTGCAGTTCTTTTATAAGGTGAGCCTGCTCCTCCATCAGACGGTTGTGCTCCGCCTTGTCACTGCGTAGTTCTCCCATCAAATGAGCCTGCAGCTCCTCCTGCCGACGGGTCTGTTCTTCCTTGTCCCTGCGTAGTTCTGCCATCAATCGGGTCTGTTCTTGAAGCATGGCCATCAGTGCTGCAAGATCGCCTGATGCAGGAGCTTGGACCCCCGGTGATGGTAAAATTCCAGATGTCTCAGCAGGTGGCTCCATCATCAGTTCAGGATCCCGGCGAGTTGCTTGTGACGGAGAGCTTCCCATCCGTCTTGCATCCATTTCCTGTTGGCGTTGACTTCTCGTCCTCATACCTGCAGCGTCGTCTTTCGGTAACACCGGCATTGTTCAATCGCACTTCTGACACCAATTTGTTACGAGCGGGGGGTCTATTGAACAATGAAAGTCGATTTTTACACAACGAACACTTATATTACCACTCAAAGCCAAAACTTTATTAAAACACAATAAAACACAGTACACATTAAAACACAATACAAGACAAGACACTAATTCACTTTTCGCACTCGAAACGTTCACTTCTCTAGCTTAATAAAAACTGTCCCACGATCCGAGCGATTCTCTATTTATAGCTCGTCCATTATTCGAGCATGTTCGTCGAATTCTCTAGAAACACCCGGAACTTGATTCTCAATTGTTCACGTAATGTAGTTCCGCCATTTGTCAATAGATGGCGCTCTCTGCCACCCAACTCGTGAGTAGTTCCTCCTCTCGGTAACAGATGGCGCTAGGCGTTAGGCTACTGCGCAACAGTATATTAATTTGTTAAATGTAATTTCAATTCTTAATATTTAATTTTAAATTTATTTGTGTCATTGTTATTATTATAAGTTGAATTAAGTGTTTAGTATTAAGTCATATTCGAATACGATTTTAATTGTTGAATGAATAAATAAACTGAAACTGAAACTGAAACTGAGTCTAGATGCCAGTTCCACGTGACCAAGTTTAGAAGAACAGGCAGCAAACTACGGCTTGGTTACTAACTTTTTTGTATGATCCTTTTAAAAAATAAATAGGGTGGACAGGTACATAAATATTTCTTCTAAAATTACTGGCACGTGAGGCTAAGCATCTGTATGCCTCAAGTTGATGGACGCAAGGCAGTGCAAGGCAGGGCACCTGCGAGACAATGCTTTGTTTTAGGTGATGGTTACCACATAGGTGGGTGATCCATTGGCGAGCCAAACCCGACAAGCTTGTGAAAGCTAAATGAAAGCACAATTAATTAAAGTATAAAGACTCAATTAAAACGACACGTCACACGAATATGGGTCACCGGCCAAGACTGCCGAGCCAGTACAAAGGTAAAGGAGTTCATAAACGTAACACACACACACACATAGGAAATGCCATACCACTACTCATTGGCAATATTTTAACTCTATCACTTGCGAGCCAAAGGTTTAAACCGCCAATGGAGCACCTACAAAACCGCGGTCTTTTAGGTGCTCCATTGGCTGCTTCTACCTTTGGCTCCCAGACCCAGGCTCGTCATCAAATGGGCCATATGCTTGTTCCATCAGCAACTTGTTAAAAAACTTACTTGTGCAAGTATCCTGTCTGGTATCCCGTCTGGTAGCTGGCCGGGCATTGTGCCGGCAGCTGCATCACTGACTCCGGTACGATGGAGTGTAAGAAGCGGAAGGCAGCGGCTCCGAAGCTGTTGATCACGCCAGGGTTCACATCCTCGCTGTAGTCTCGGCTGTATAGACTACTGGGCGATATTCGGTAGTAGCGGAGGTAGTTTTCACCTGGAGATCATTTTTTTAAGTGAGCTTTGAGTATCCAAACCCTTAGGCTTGTGGACCGTTTTTGATTCAGAATGGAGAGAGATTTTTAGTTGTGCGCATGCAAATAATCACTTTTGGGTTTGGCGCTATTAAACCGAGTTGCTACTCTACGTCTGTAAAATTCGGCAAATTCATCATCCGTACTTGATATTGTGTGGACTTGTTTTCCACAAGTAGGCCGCAGGCGGGCCCTTTTTGCGTGTCGCTTGACACGAGTTGCTCGAACTTTTTTAGGTTCTACGACACGCTGCCCGCGCCGGTTTCCTCACAATGTTTTCCTTCACCGTTTTGAGAGTACTGGCATAGTGCACATAGATTTTTCGACAGAAAAACTCATTGGTACACGACTGGATTTAAACCCACGGCCTCAGGATCGGAAGGCGGGACCTCTACCACTAGACCACCAGTGCTCTCAAAAGTTGCTTCGTCTGTAATACTAAGGCGAAAACTATTCCATTGTATATAGCTAGAACTCTTTTTATCTTTAAAATATGGAAAACAATAATCTACGCATTACGACGTCATTTTATCTATCTCCCGACTAGTGAAGTGTCACGTCGCCCGGTCTCAGTAGGGATGTTCTTTTTCCAAAAACGGCTTACAGTAAATAGGTACTTACTCAACATCCTTGTGGATGTCGGGGAACTCCTAATACGCATTTTACTTGGCATAGCCACTTTAGATAGCTAGACAGTGTGTTCCAAGTTAGGTCATACAGTTCGAAGAACCGACAGCCGTTGGGGAATAAAGGTTCTCGAATGGCAACCACGAACCGGAAGACGTAAAGTAGGACGCCCCAACAGATAGACCGACGACATTGTTAAGATCGCAGGAAGTCGGTGGATAAAAGGGCTCAGAATCGTTTTTCCTGGAAATGTGTAGGGGAGGTCTATGTCCAGCAGTAGACTTCTGATGATGTATGGCAAATATATTTACCAAAGTTGAGTGGCAGCCACTCCTGGTAAGTGATGTGCTGTATTTCCGCCACTACTATCTTCCTGGCCTCCTGGTATATCCTCTCGTCCGTCAACAGAGGGTTCATGGAGCACAGGGTGTCGGCTATTCTGTTGTGCTCTCTCAGAAGCAGGGTGTGGATCAATGCTAATGTGGGGGTCTGGTTGATTCTGCCATCACCTGTGTTCATACACCATTGAATGTTGAGGTACCTATCGCTTCAGCCTGTAGCATCATCTCCAAAGAACTCGGCACGCGCATAAGTATCGAAATTCGGGAGGGGGTAATTAAATAAATAAATAAATATTATAGACAATCTATACAACACTATCTAGCCCCATAGTACAAGCACTAAGCAGAGCTTGTACTATGGGAACCAGATAGCTAATAATACTTATTAAGTACATATTTTTTTTGTAAATACATACTTACAATACAATATAACGCATGAGAAGCAGAGAACAAACATCCGTATTCACCACAAAAATATTTGTTCTCGTTGGGGATCGAACCCACGACCTACGGCTCAGAAGACAGAGCTACTACCAACTGAGCTGAGAGGCCAGTCAAATTGTTTATTGTCTTCAGTTCTGTCGACATTCTCGGAGCGCTACGATTTTTCTTTATTTTGCATATTAAGTTTTTAAGTTACAGTGTGTGACACAACATATTTTTTTTTTTATTTGTTTAGCCGCTATTTTCTCTCGCCGTTATTTACAAAAAAAAAACAAAAATCTAGCTTAAGGCCTGCGCACACCTAGTTCGCTGGCGGTAGCGATCAGTGAAACGCTGTCAAATATTCGCTGTCAAATCTCAAATCTGACAGCGATATTTGACAGCGTTTCACTGATCGCTACCGCCAGCGAACTAGGTGTGTTCGGGCCATTAGGAGGGTATTGTGGCATGTGTATTTCTGGAAAAAGCCTATACTAAGCATGTATTGAGGACCTCGATGTGTCGTAAAGGTTATTGACTTCTAATCCCAATCACTGTTACACAATTTTTTCAAGTATCTAATCTACGTACTGTCCACCGTAACGTATCGCCTGATAGCTTAGATTGGGTACTATCAATTGGACCAATATTTAAGTTATTGACCAATAGTTACGATATATATATAAGGTATAATCGTAGTAACAGAGGTGTACTATTTTACAAAAAATAAAACTAGCAGACATTACTTAGACGTTAACCTACCTACTCACAATTTGAATTTAAAACTGGATTCTTGATTTGACTGGCCCCTCAGCTCAGATGGTAGTAGCTCTGCTTCTGAGTCGTAGGCCGTGGGCTCGATGCCCACTGAGAACAAATATTTCTGACCTTCCACTTCAACCAATTAAACTGACCAACTGAATCGGAACAACTATTTTTACTTCTCAACGATATAACTTAACACCTAGGCCGCTGGCGGTAGCGATCAGTGAAACGCTGTCAAATATCGCTGTCAAATATCACTTTCAAATCTCAAATCTGACAGCGATATTTGACAGCGTTTCACTGATCGCGTTCGCCAGCGGCCTAGGTGTGCGCAGGCCTTAAACCTACACATTTTTTGTATAAATACTCACTTAGAATACAATATAATACTCGAAGTACTAAAGAAAACGAACATCTGTGTTCACTACACAAAAACAACTAACTAGGTGTGCGCAGGCCTTTAGGTATTATATCAGCTTAAAGAAAGTAATGTGTAACATTGTCCAGAATATTTATTAATACAAATTAAAAACTGTCCAAGAACGACATGAGAAAAATCTGCGAGAATTTTGCCTTATTTAGCCAATGGCTCATGAAGAACAGTACCCGAAGTCCGAGTTTTGCTACCACATTTCGTTACTAAATGTTGTGTCTACAGAGACACGTAGGCGAATAGATGCAAAATAAAATTCTCCATAATAGCAAAATAATAAGATTCTCCATACGAAATAAAGCAAAAGCTGTCTTTTGTATGGAGAAAAAATATGAGACAGCAAAAATACGTTACGTAGTTAGAGTTGTCTCATCATTTTTCGATGCAAAAGAGAGAGACACGTAGGCGAAACGAAAACAACATTTGGTAAAATCAAAATCAAAATATTCTTTATTCAGTTGAATTTCAAGAATCACTTTGAAACGTCTTTGGTAACGAAATGTTGTAAATGCACTGGGACTTTGGGTACAGTTCCTACTAAGTTAGTTTTGATAAGTCAGGAGTGTGTATACTTACCAGCCAAGTAGCAAGGCTCACTGGAGTTCCTCATATCACAGACAGCCCACTTATCATCGACAGAGGGAAGGTAGCCCATCTTACTACAACCCTTTTTGGGATCCTGTCTCAATCTACCGCCTTTCTTGGAACGGAGTTTGGACGCTAAGATCTTGTCAGACCCGTAGATTTGAGAACCGTCTAGGAAACTGGTGACTGTGTTCATCTGAAATACCATTTTATAAGGCTTTGCTAAATTCAATGAGGAACATTCTACAAAAAACTCAACAGGAAATGCTTTTATTATGTCGTCTGTGCCGGATCAATCGCACAATACAAAACTAAGGCCCGTATTCAGAAACAGTGCTTGAGTCTGAGTTTTTGAGGGTCTTGCCTGGTCTGAGTGAAGCCTCAAGCACTCTTAGGCTTGCGCACGCCTAGGCCGCTGGCGTCGGCGATCAGTGAAACGCTATCAAAGACAGCGTTTCACTGATCGCTACCGCCAGCGAACTATGTGTGCGCAGGCCTTTTAGTACAAGCTTTGCTTAGTTGAGGGCCAGATAGTGTTGTTTGGATTGTCCACAATATTTATTTATCATTATTATTAGTGTAAAGTTATCGTATCAGACCTGTTCAGCATACCCCAAACTACAGTCATCTCTCGGCGTAGTGACACTCCTCACGAAGTTAAGACATCTGATGCCGTGGGGCCTGTAGAACGGGTCATCATCCGGCACACATATCGGAATGCACTTGTCGTTCATTAGCTCTGAGGGAAGGACGTCTTTTCCGTTGCCCAGGCAGCATTGGATACCGCCTTCGTCTGGTCGAAAAAAAAATAAAGTTAAACCACTGACACTGACCGACTCTCTCAAGAGCACTGGTGGTCTAGTGGTAGCGGCCCGCCTTCCAATCCGTAGGTCGTAGACAAATCCAGTCGTGTAACAATGACTTTTTCTGTCGAAAAATGTATGTGCACTATGCCAGTACTCTCAAAACGGTGAAGGAAAACATCGTGAGGAAGCCGGCGTGTCGTAGAACCTAAAAAAAATCGAGCAAAACCGAGCAAAATCGAGCGTGTCAAGGGTCACGCAAAAAGGGCTCGCCAGCGGCCTACTTGCGGAAAAAACCAGCCGCACCGCACATCAAGTGCGGCTGATAAATTTGCCGATTTTGCCGAAGCCACTGCCAGCCAAGCCATATCTACTTACTCATAAATCATAAACGATTTGTTATTAATGAAGGCATATTCTATTACTAAATTAGCTATAGGAACTTGTTTTGGATAGGTAAAATACGTATTTAGTTAATTATATACTTACAATAATTGTGGTTAATTTTTCTATTTTAATATTAATTTAGTTGAAATACTGCACACGAATGTATTTTGTTTTATTTTGGAATTAATTAATATGAATAAATTAACATTTTTCCTGCCAGTGTTTGTCATCCAGTACCCATTTGAAAGTTATGATAATAGTTTTAGCGCTTTTTGTCTTTTGACTAATTTTTATAAGTAACTAGTGGCCGCCCGCGGCTTCGCTCGCCCGTTCCCGTAACGCCCCGTCCCCTTGCTTTTTCGGGATAAAAAGAACGTCATACACACAGTACACTGGTGAGCAGTGAGCACACACACAGACTCAAAACGGCGAGGGCTACAAGAAAGCAGAGGCTGTAATTTTCAACCTACCGCACTTATATCATAATGTACTATTGCAAATCGGCCGTGGTAGTTTGGGCATAGAATAAGAGACTCATTCAAAAACATATAAAAAAAGTCGTGTTAGTTACTCCACTTATAACTCAAGAACGGCTGAACCGATTTGGCTGAAAATTGGTTGGGAGGTAGCTTAGAACCAGGAGAAGGACATAGGATACTTTTTACCCCGAAAAGGTAACGGGAACGGGGTGTTACGGAAACGGGCGAGCGAAGCCGCGGGCGGCCACTAGTATAGATATATAGATCTTTAAATCTTTAGTAGGTCCTCTACTCTATTTTTCAATACTCAATACATTTACTGCTCAGGCATGTTTTAATTTGCGGCTTCAAATTAATTAATTAGATACAGTTAAATAGGTAGTAAGGTTCTTGATAAGCATCTAAACTGATAATTAACGCTAATAACTATATAATTGCCGTGTTTTTGGCTAACAGACCTCCTCTATAATTTAGCGCTAAATACGGAACTGGCCATAAAACTACTTTTTCTCAAACATGCTCGGAAATTTGACATTATTTTGACAACCTTCTTCGAAATAAAATATAAATTGCTGTACTGGCAAATATGCTAGCAGCACGAATAGCACGAATATACTAGTGCACGAAAGAAGCCCCTTTGAAGCGGACTTGAAATCGTTTCACCACACTTGGTTCGAAATAATCAGTGACACGACAAGAAGAAGAAGATGCTAGCAGCGGCCCGCATTTGTATGAAAATCAAATATCTGTCATATTTCGCGGCCAGATAGATTACATAGTAAACTCATATCTGTCATTTAATTTAAAAATGGAATGATCTTTTATTCCGAAACATGGCAACCAAGGAGGTAACTCATCAAAGGTTTTAATCAAATAAAACGTTCTGCTTAGGTACTTAGACTAAGTAAAGTTCTGCTAAGTAGTAACTTAATTTCTGCGCATTGTTTGAGAAAAGTAATAGGTATACAAGCCTTGGCCACACCTAGGCATTGATGGACTCACGTACGTGTGCCTCGGCTTCTCCTCGACCCACATTTACACGTTCGTCCCTCAATGCCTCTTTTGCTATCCGATGCAGTATTATACTTAATTATTACTAAATTAGAAGTTTCATAGAACTATGGAGCCCACGCCAGGTCTATGTTCACCAATTTTAAATACAGTTTAGCAATGTAGAATTGGGTTTAAAATGTTATTTTTCTTCAATTCTACTTCGTTTGGCTGTACAGTCGCGGTATGAAAATGTTCGTCACCTTAGAGTCGGTTTTCGCTTGCCCCAATGCCTTGATCATGAACACATTTTGACATAATTTGTGACGTTAACTTAGCGGTGTATTCTGTCTATTCAGTTTCAAAAGGTAGTATGTGATCGCGATACGTTGAACAAATCATGTTGAAAATCGACGAACATTTTCATTCCGCCACTATACATAGAGATTTTCTTAGTCAAAGAGAGCAACACAACGCACCCGAAACATGGTGGACCAACATGACATGGACATGACGAGAAGTAGTAGAAATGTCATTTTGACAACGAGCGCTGTTAATTAGCAGCAACACTTATTTGTATCAGTCGTATGGTACACTTGTGCCCTGCTATTCTTCACTTCAAGTCCGAGTCAATTAATTTGTCACGACGTCAACTTTGAATTTTGCAAGATGCCATCCGGTCCTACAAAAGCCACTGTAAGAAAAATTACTATACCTGTGGCTTCCATAACTTGAAACACCATGTCGTGTGTGATGAACTGTCCCCACTGCATGTTCATGTGAGTCAAGACGCGGCTTGGAACTGATCTGTCGTAGAACAAATGCGTGGAAAGAACGCGAGCGTTCGGCAACTGGCGCCCACTTCTGGCTATCGGCATAGCGTAGATACCTGAGAAGGGATAAATCGACAGCTTACAACTTAAATTGTGTTTGTTATATTGACCCGAAATGTACTTGGTGTTCTACCGTATACAGGGTTATTCATAATTAGCTACAAATACTCAGGAATTAGGTTCAACAAATAAAATAAAACATATTTATGAAATGATTTTTTTTTAGTTTTGATTTAAGTTTTTGTATCAAAATTTTATTATTATTAATTTTTTTACGGCTATTGCATAATGATTGCCATGGAGAACAGGACGATGACCCACCCAGGCGGTGACTGAACGCAGAGTGTCGCTCACGGCGCGCGGGCGCGTGTCAAAGGTCAAAATAGGTCAGATGCCAATGATTCCAAAGGATATTCTTTTTCGATTATCTCGGGATTTTCATAACAAAACTTAAAAAAAATCATTTCATAAATATTTTTTATTTTATTTGTTGAACCTAATTCCTGAGTATTTGCAGCTAATTATGAATAACCCTGTATATTTCGAGGAGTGCGCAAAGGAACTGACTTTTATACCCCTATCACCCTTTTACCTCCGGACTTCCGGACGCAGGATAATAAGTGCCACTGCTTCATGATCCACATTCTCGTATAAAGCGTTTTGATTCCACTTTTATAGTACGAAAGCCAAAGAGTGGAACTCTCTACCGGTGTCAGTATTTCCGGAACGTTTTAATTTAGGATTTTTTTTAGGCACAGGTGGACTATGACTAAGCATGCTCCATCTTAGACTGCATCCTTACTTTTCACCAGGTGCAATGGCTGCCAAATGCTTAGCTCATCTATGATAAATCATAAAAAAAATCTCCTCCAGAAGATTCTTGGCCAGTTATTTGCGTGATTCATGGTGAGAAAACCAGTCTTCTCGTCAAGTCACTAAATCTTACTAACCATTGTTTTGAAAAGATTTGCATCTCAAAGTTCAAGAAAAACATTGAATAAGTGGCACACAGCACTAGACAGTGGTCTAATCGAAGCAGCCCCCCCTTTCGAGCTCGACCATCTGTCATTTTGATACCGTTCTCTGTAGAAAACTAAAAATACAACTTGGCTAAGCCCCCAAGTCCACGTACCGTCTGCGTATCTTGGCGCTGCTATCCTCGTGAACGGGCCAGTTCTTCGGCCCCATTCAGGGTGCGCAGGGTTGTTGCTAGTCCCATCAGCTGTACGGTACTTGCTGCATTTGTAGTTGACGCTCACTGGTTGGCAGTACCCTGGCTCGTGGAGACGGATCACTTGGTGCTCCAGGAACGAGAGGAATGTGTTTGGGGTTACGTTGCAACTGCCAGGACAAAATACGGCTTTATGGCTACTTGATGGAACAAGCACAACCTGATGTTCAGTGGTAACCATCGCCTATAACAAAGCACTGCGTCGCAGGTGAATTACGAAAAGAACGTGCTCTAAGATGCCTTACCCTGCGTCAACTTGAGCTACAAAAATGTTAGATAAATGTAAAGAAAAAATACATTTTAAAGAAATATCCTTATCCTTATTAATATTATAAATGCGTTTGTAACTCTGTCTGTCTGTCTGTCTGGCTTTCATGCCAAAACTACTGAACCGATTGAAATGAAATTTGGTACACATATAGTTGAGGGCCTGAGGAAGAACATAGGCTTATTTTTTATTGCGAAAAAAGGGTTGTAAGGGGTTGAAAATAGGGGTTGAAAGTTGTATGGAAGTATCGTCAATTTTTGGAGCTAGAAACTTGAAACTTATTTTTTAGTCTGATGATTTGATTTAAAAAAATATGACATTCAAAGTTTGTGCTGGGGGGGGGTAGAGGGAGGGGTGTACAGGGGGGAGTGTGGAGGGGAGGTGCGGGGGGAGTGTGGAGGGGAGTACAGGGGGAGTGTGGAGGGGAGGTGTGGGGGGAGTGTGGAGGGGAGGTGCGGGGGGAGTGTGGAGGGGAGGTGCGGGAGGAGTGTGGAGGGGAGTACAGGGGGAGTGTGGAGGGGAGGTGCGGGGGGAGTGTGGAGGGGAGGTGCAGGGGGAGTGTGGAGGGGAGTACAGGGGTAGTGTGGAGGGGAGTACAGGGGGGAGTGTTGAAAAAAATAGAAATAAATATTTTATGGTTGATCCACAGAACACTATTTAACCTCAAACGTTGTGGTAACTGTGACTTGGACTTTTTCTAATCCATTTTCCAAATGGAAATTCGTATTTTGGAATTGCGATTTGGATTGGAACTTCAGTTGCATACCTTAGCTTAGAGTCTAACTAAGGTATCCAACTGTCTAAGGCTTAGACAATACCAAAAAAAATCTGACTGGGTCGGCCAGGGACTCAGAATTCTCAAAAGAAGGAAGGAAGCCAGAAGGCTTAAAGTTCACTGATAATGGATTTCAAGATAGAGTAGGCTGCTGAGCATGGCATTTGGAAGTTTGACATTTACAGAACTAGATGGCGCTAGTAAAAAGTGTACGATGCTAGAAAGGGCTATCGTTGCGTTTTGGCTTCAATGTTACTTGGCGCTCGGCCCCTCTGAGTAGCATACCGAAATGTAGAATTGATTATCTTAATATACTATTTTTTAAAAGAAATCACTTTGTGGTTTCTTCCAGATATGATGTTCAGCCTCATGTGTCAGTAATTTCACCTGCACCTTTCAAACCAAAACACAGCGACGCTGCTTGACGGTAGAAATAGGCATGATGGTAGTACATTCCCGGACCAGCCCTTCACAAACAGCTGTACTATTATGTTAGGTTTAAAACTGAACTGCAGTTTTAAATTTCATGAATATTTTTTGCAAGCGAACATGGGTTTGAGATCGTTGCTAAAAGTAAGCCTTGTCAATTTACCTAGTGGTATTGAGAAAGTCAAACGCCATTGAAGATTTGAAATCTATACTTCTATACTAATATTATAAAGAGGAAAGATTTGTACCTATTTTTGTATGTTTGTATGTTTGTAATGAATAGGCTCAAAAAGTACTGGGCCGATTTAAAAAATTCTTTCACCAATAGAATGCTACATCCTTCCAATTTGACATAGGCTACATTTCATTTTGAAAAAAATTAGGGATCCTTGGTAAAATTTGAACAACGTAACCGAAGGTGTAGAAAAATGAGTCTTAAAATGTCTTTCGTCGAATGCACTGCCGAAACTATTAGCGATAGAACAAACACACACAATATTGGATACCCCATGCGAAGCCGGGACGGGCTGCTAGTCTTAGATAAATACCTGACACTGAAACTCGTAACCATAACTCATCGTTCCCGTCGCTTGTGGTGACCTCCATCAAGGCTAGTAGGTAGGTACCTGTAGGCCTACCACAAGTACTGTCTGGCTCTGTCTCTGGCTCTGGGCGTCGATTCCAGCAACACTGCTCGATTGAGTGATCGCTGAATCCGCGATCCATTTTCAAATTTTTCAAACAAAAATTGACAACTCACATCGATTTACGCGATCGCTTGTGTGATTTGTATTGCTAGAATCGACGCGCTGGTTTTAGGATTATGTGAGCGTTGGATAAATCAATCCTTCGTCGAAACGTCATACACACAGTATAATATACTGGTGATCACTCATACAGACTCAAAACCAGAGCCAGAGACAGAGCCAGACAGAGCTTGTGGTAGGACTACTGAGCTAGGTCAGTCAGTCCATTTGGTGTAATTCACAAATTACCTAAGTAGTTATATAACTCTGCTGGGAATAGACCACTGGTATTCAACGGTAAACAAGTAGTTAATTTAACCATTAGATAAGGCAAATTGGTGTGAACTAAACAATTACTAAATAATGAATTCCTTAAATACCAATCAACTAATTCCTGTGTAAAAACGTTCTTAATTCGCGATAGTTTTTTTTATTGTGATATGTAGGTATTACTTTTGACATAATTTGAGATGGCTATAAGAGAGAACATTGTTGTGCCGACCCCACATAAAATAGGCTATGGTAAATAGGTGCGGAAGGTAAAGTAGAGCTCTTTGTAAATGACTCCGGGGAAGTACTAACACCATGCCTATTTCTGCCGTGAAGCAGCATTGCTGTGTTTCGGTTCGAAAGCTCAGCATCTTTAGGCCTCATGTTGATGGACGCAGAGCAGTGCATCGTAAGGCACGTTACAGACGTACGTGACCTGCGAGGCAATGCTTTCTTGTAGACGATGATTACCACTTAACATCAGGTAGGCTATATGTTTGATCCATGTACAAAAAAATTGGTAAAAAATTATACATTTTAAAGTAAAAGTAGTAGAGGTTAGAGGTAGAGCCTAGCAGTTAAATATAAATATAAATAAATAAATATAAATATTGTGGACAATTCACACAACACTACCCAGCCCCAAACTAAGCAGAGCTTGTAATATGGGAACTGGATAGCTGATATAATACTTGAATACATTTTTTTTTGTAAATACATACTTAGAATACAATATAACACCCAGACAGAGAACAAACATTTATGTTAACCACACAAATATTTGTTCTCGGTGGGGATCGAACCCACGACCTAGGGCGCAGAAGGCAGAGCTACTACCAACTGAGCTAGAGGCCAGTCAAAATAATAAAAAACTATCAAAATAATCAAAAAACAGTCAAAATAATAATAATAAAAAGTTAAAGCAGAATCGGGGCCTATTTGGCATAATTTTTTCTACCATTATCCATTTTTACCGTCTACACCTATATGTACGAGTATGTATGTCTATATTATGTTTACCTATAAACATATTTTGTTGTTACAGTTAAAAAAAAAAATGTGCTGGGGTTACAATTGCAGTTGTTTTATTTGAAATTGTTTTAATTGGACCCGGGAACTCTACTATGGTTCCGTGAACCCTAGTAAAGGCCCGTAGTCCAACTAGTTGGACAGATCAGTTGGACCACTGCCCCGAAACGAATTAATGTATTCTCTTTCTAAGAAAGATAAAGGCTGAGGAGCTACAATGAAATATTGAAGCATAGGGCATTGCAATCGATAAACCAAAGACCATTTGTCGTGTTGGTAGTGGACTTTAGCTCTGCTATCATGACTAAACAGTCGCTTAATAAGACCGAGGTGTGGTTGGGCGCGGCTTATAAACACTACAATAGTATTAGATCAAACTGGAATGATTCGATGATGTAAAACCAGAAAAAATATGGTATCGGCTGTCTTAGTGACGCCATTCGAAAAGGCGTCACGCTAACCGCTAGGGTGGTTTACATGGAACTATAGTATAATCATATTATTTTTCCAAGGTAGTATAGGTAGGTATAGGTAAGGAAATTTTCTTGCATCTAAATTATATTTCTGTTGAAACTTAGTAATGTTTTTCTTGAAAAATAAAACTTTCTTGCTTGAAATTATTTATTCAGTGATTTTATATTTTCGAAAATATTGAAAAATTCAAGCGTAAGTGGTTGTTCGCATCTTAACTGGTGCTATAGCCGAGGTATACCAAATAATGTCACACTCACACTAACACAGCGAAAAGGGTCGACGTGACACCATTTAAAAAAAAGCGGCCAAGTGCGAGTCGGACTCGCCCATGAAGGGTTCCGTAGCAGTAAGTAATATAACATAGAGTGCTAGAAGTTCTAGTAGTTCGTCGAAAGGTAAATTGCGGTTTACGATTTATGACGTATAAAAAAAAAACTACTGACTAGATCTCGTTCAAACCAAATATCGTTGGAAGTTTCCATAGTAATGTACAACATATATTTTTTTTAGCTTTATCAGTCACTTATTTTAGAAGTTAGAGGGGGGGGGACCAACTTTTTTCCACTTTGGAAGTGTCTCTCGCGCAAACTATTCAGTTTAGAAAAAAACAATATTAGAAACCTCAATATCATTTTTGAAGACCTATTCATAGATACCCCACACGTATGGGTTTGATGAAAAAAAAATTTTTGAGTTTCAGTTTCAAGTATGGGGACCCCCAAAATTTATAGTGTTTTTTCTATTTTTGTGTAAAAATCTTAATGCGGTTTACAGAATACATCTACTCGCCAAGTTTCATCAGTCTAGCTTTTACGGTTTCGGAGAAAAATGGCTGTGACACGGCCGGACAGACAGACAGACAGACAGACAGACAGACAGACAGACAGACATGACGAATCTATAAGGGTTCCGTTTTTGCCATTTGGCTACGGAACCCTAAAAAGTGAACTTATTATTTCTCCTTTTTTGCTGGCCAGTGTCTATTCAATCACAGTGTGCACAAACTCAGCTGGTTTACTTTAAATAAGAAAGAAACAAGCGTGGCGCGATAATAATTAAAAAAGAAAAGTTAAAAGGACTCGTGCCATTGATTAGATCGTATTAGTTGGATCTGAGATTTACGTCCACGTACCTGTTACACAATTTAATCTGCAGTAATTTAGTCGCTGTCAATATCTCTTGCGAGATATCACACGCCTTTCTGACATCAGCTGGTAGATTGGACGAGAAGAAATGCAGCATGGCCGGTGTAGAGGCTTCCAAACTGACGCCATTTTTTACAAGCTGATTGGCGCGCTTTTTCTTGGCGCGGGAGAGCTCGCGACCGCATTTCAGGCAGTCTGTGACGAGGTCGGTTGTAATCGGACCTTCTTCCTCTGTGGGGTTTGAAGATTTTATAACGATCTCTGAGAAATACTTACACATTGTTAATCAAATGCGATAATCATTTACTTACTTGAAATTAAAGTGCTTTAAAAATGATATTGACTACAGGATTACCAGAGTTAATTAAAACTAAGAATTCTAACGTAGCGTATCAAAACAGTTCAATTTCTTAAGTTAGTAGGTAGGTACTTTACTTACCAATAGTATGCGTTTTAAATAAATCCCCTACAACTATCTTTGTGCTTGTTAACAGCGGGCACAGATCTGGTATCAGGTCTTCCAAAAAGTCCCACCCAGAAAAACAACAACCACTCACATTAGCTAGCAATAAACACGTCAGCAATAATCCTAGAAAGCTTATAAAATCACATAAAAACTTTTTCATATTCATTATCGCTGGCACAGATACGCAACACAAATCAATTTGTTTTTTTTTCTGATGGCTGATATTATAGTTTATGCTTTACTCTACCACTTAACACAATAAACTTTTGTATAAATAATAAAACAACAGTAATATAAATAATGTAGGTTCTGTTTGGTTTAATTTAGATCTAAGACTGATTTAAGTTATTTTGATAACATGAAAAATATGTTTAATCTTGTCACGTTTGTTACGTCAAACCTGTTCAGTAAGAATTAGATCGAGAGGATAAAGCATGTCTAAGATATGATTTTGCAGTGCATTACAAGATTTCATTGTTACACGCAACACAATGCACTTGTTGTAACATTGGCTGTAAAACTTACAACTTGGAACATTTTCATATGGCTTATTGAATACCAACAGAGAATACATTGGCAGAGAGGCAGAGCAGAGAGGCAATGGAATAATATAATAAGCCACAAACTATGGTGTAAAATATTTTTATTCGATGTAAATGGGTAGGTACTAAGAAGATAAAAACAATTTAACTAAAATATTTTTTTAATTTATCGGAACGAGATAAATAACAATTTTGTCATGACTAAGTTCGACTAACGAGTTTTACTTGCTATTACCTAATACCTACAACATTTAATTTTCATTTATCTGTGTAGTTGGACGAACTACAAATATTCTTTAAATAAGAAACTTAATTACATTGAAAGCAATATCACATCAAAATGTTTGGTCATATCACAACAATTGAACTGGCACAGTACCTAACCTACTACTTGATAATTATAGGTTATGTAGGTACCTACCTATTTAACAGTCCCAGTTCAAACTAAAACTTAATTTTTTTATACACACAAATGTCCGAAACACATAATCCCATAGCTTGCTGCTGATGCCGAAAGCTGAAACAAGGAAAAAAAACATAAAAGACACGAAACATTTCCTGAAGCAGCTGCTACAATTCTAGACTGTGGCACACAAAACGAACAAATTCCAATTTTAAAACTTTCTCTGTTGCAGCCGGGTGATAGGATATTTCGGTAAAGATCGGAAGTCTTATCTCGGGAAGTAGATACCCACCTTTATCATGGTTCAGGAAATGATGGTTGGAATGGTACCTCTTCATAGCGTAAAGATACGTCCCATCTTTGGGCGAGCCGTGGTGCACGTAGAAATGTATCATATCGTAACTTAAGTACCCTGAAATAATACCTACTGTTTAGTTTCCAAGAGCACGGGAGGCCTGGTGGTAGCGATCCCACCTTTCGATCCTAAGTTCGTGGGTTCAAATACAGTCATGTACCGATAAGTATTTCTGTCGAAAAGTTTATTTGTACAATGCCAGCACTCTTCAAAGGTGATGGAAAACATCGTGAGGAAACCATGTCGTAGAACCTAAAAAGTTCGAAAACATGCCTGTGGCAAGTGAACGAAAGGAACCTCTGAGGCGCACTTAAAATCCTTTCACCTAACTGGTTCGAAAGAATACAAGATAGTATGTATAAAAAACTTGAAAAGCAGACTTAGTTTTACAACACAGCTGCGAACCAATTATCTGAACCAATTTTGTCGAAATTTCTATGGGACCAATCTGAAAATGTTGCCTCTCACATGGTTTTTTTTCTTTAAAACGGTTCACAAAATAGCAGAGTTATGAGGAACAAACATAAAATGACAGCTGAATCTCCTCCTTTTTTGGAAGTCGGTTAAGTAAGGAAAAATAACAAATCAAACTTGAATAAGTGATTATACAGGAAAGTAAGAGTACCTAGACATAATATTTTCCAGATTTATTTTTAGTGGTGGTGTGAAATAGGAAAATAAATTAGCAGGAAAAATTACATGTTATTTCATGTTTCTTATTATCTTACCGACAAGAGCACCAGTTAGCTTCAGCATAGAATATGTCAGGAACGGCCGCAGACCGGAAAACAAGAGGCAGGAGATGAAGAATGCTGGGATAGGCGGGAACACCTGCCGGTAGCTGTCAAACGGTAACAACCAACACTTAAAAATAATACTGGCCATTTTCACAGAGCTATTTAGCCCCGATCCACAGAATAACAATAAGTAATAAGTACCTACAAGCTAGGTTTTTTCAGGTAGTCCATTGAAATCGGGTCAATAGAAGCTTAACACCAAGTTTGTGGGGTTGGCGCTCTTGTCCCCCGGCCGCCATCTTCGAAAAAGGGGTGCAAACACCTTTTTCGCGATATCTCGGAAACTATGAGTCCTACAAAAAAATTGTCAAGGCATAATTTGTAGCAAATCACTTTGCTACAAATATGTTGATACAACTTTTTGCCTTAATTTTAAAATTAGAGAAGTTATAAGCAAAAAAGTGAGAAAAAAAATATTTTTTTGCACCCCTTTTTCGAAGATGGCAGCCGGGGGACCCGGGCTGCAACCCCACAAACTTGGAGTTAAGCTTCTATTGACCCCCCATACATGTCCCAAAAATAAAATTGCATCCTTTATCAAATGCAATTTTCTGCAATGTAACGTTTCAATGGACTAAGGCCACATATAATATAAAACGCTGGGATCTAGCGTAGCCGTAGATCATAAACGCTAGCTGAAAATCGAGCGTTTCTAGATAGTTTTTGCAAATCTTTCTTACTCACGTTGAGGAAAAACTCTGGATAAAGGTAGACTCACTTTATGATGCATGCCATGTATAACGAAGTGGATCTTCATCAAGGTGACGGAAGATCCAGGGTCCAGATGGAACACCCAGCGATGAAGGGAGTACTCCAGGACTGTCCATAGGAGGACTCCCAATGCTATGTGGAACAGGAACTGCAGTTGTGATAGAGATGCTTCTTCGCAGGAGACTGGGGAATAGTTTGTGGAAAGTAGAGGGACTTCAAAGGCAGATATCTGATTAAATTTATTATGATTATGCCAGCTAAATAGGGGATAGGGAAGTCAGTGAGAACAGAACCCAGACTCTTAAACTTGTTCTCGGTGGGGATCGAACCCGCGGCCTGCAGCAGGCAGTGCTGCTAGGTACCAAGTACCAACTGAGACTGGGGCTGTGTGTTTGGCTGTTTGGATGAGAATTTGACGTCATATAATTGTGACTTGAGAAAGAGCTGTAATACGGCCAGGAACATAAAATAAAACCTTGGCAAAGTTACTCGTTTTACTACCGTGTTGAATGGTTCTACACAATATTGTTGGTGCAATTTAAGAATAAACAAATAAAGATAAGCTACCTAGCCTACCTTTGGACTTGCGGGCAGACGCTACTAACTTAGTAGTTACTTAGTTACCTCCACAGTCCACAGTATTTGCATACTGCGTCCTTCCAAGGTACAGTATAATTGGCACCCAGAACATAGGCACGAGGTACCACGGGGTGTATGTCAGAGCCTCGAGTACAGGGCTGGCGAAGAGGCGACATTTCCTGTACACAGCTGTGTTTACCCACACGGAGTAGTGTGGGGCTATTGTGTGTAGCTGGGAAAGGATGGGCTTCGACCAGTCTAGGCGACCCTGGAACAAAAAGATTGACTACTGGCGAATCCAGATGTTCAGCTATGATATTGATAACAGACTCAATAACCCTAGGTATACAAGCAAGGCTGTTGCTAGGGAAAAAGAGATATCAGAGACTTTTCGCATATAAGCGCGTTTTCGACCCTGACGGCAGCGTGAGTGAGGTGGATAATTGAGTATTACTACAGGCTCGATCGTAGACCTTTGCATTAGTGGAAGTGCTCCGCTTTTCCTCTCGCCTTCTGGGTCAACTAAAACGTGTCTAGGTTTACGGAGGATAAGGGAACAGACAGAAACTCAGTAACGAGATTCAGCGTTTGGAATGATGCTAACGTATATATCTATCTACAATAAATATCTTTTATCTTTTTAACCGACTTCCAATCAAAAAGGAGGAGGTTCTCAATTCGGTTGTATGTTTTTTTTTATTTTTTTTTTTTATTTTTTTAATGTTTGTTACCGCATAACTTCGTCATTTGTGAGCCGATTTGAAAAATTATTTTTTTATCTGAAAGGTATTGCTTCCAGATTGGTCCCATTTTAATTTTATTAAAATCGGTGTTGCCATTTTTTTTTAAATAATTTTTTTAATGTTTGTAACTGCATGCCTCCGTCATTAATGAACCGATTTAGAAAATTATTTTTTTATTTGGAAGGTTATTCTTACGTCCAGATTGTCCCAAACAAATTTGATTAAAATCGGTTTAGCCGTTTGACAATGAAGTCGGTTTCTCAAGTTTTTTAAACTTAAATTATTTATCTTTTATCGACTGGCCTCTCAGCTCGGTTGGCAGTACCTCTACCTTCTGCGCCGTAGGTCGTGAGTTCGATCCCCACCGAGAACAAATAATTGTGTGGTGAACGCAGATGTTTGTTCTCTGTCTGGGTGTTATATTGTGTTCTAAGTTATGTATTTACAAAACAAAAATGGATGTAAGTATTATATCAGCTATCTGGTTCCCATAACGCAAGCTCTGATTAATTTGGGGTTAGATAGTGTTGTGTGAATTGTCTAAATGTAACCTTAAATGTTATCTAAGTTCTGAGGATAGATGTAAAACTGGTTTAATATGGACTGATTTCAAAAAATAAATCTATCGAGAAAATTGTCTAAAATATTTATTTATGCAGTGTCAGTTTTTTTTTGACTACTTCTAATGGCCATCGCTCTAATTGAATTCAAAAGTTTATTTATTCAGCTAAACTCGTATCAAAAGGTTCACTAAACGTCTTAGTTATAGTTATTGAAACTTAGTCATACTTAGCTGGTAGAATATAGATGCAAATGCCTTATTCGTTTGTTAATAGATGTTATCGATTGAGGAACACCGATTCGATTGGCCTTGACCAGCTATATGAGTGATAGTTATGTTCGCTTTGGAGGAGTCCATCGATTCTGTTAATTGCTTATGAAGAGGCAGCCTTTGATCATAGCAATTTCTTCGGTCCATTGAGTGGACCGCGGGAAGTCGGTGGATCGAAAAAGCTCAGAATCGTTCTTCCTGGAAATGTTTATGAGAGGCCTATATGTGCCTATATCCAGCAGTGGACTTGATGATGATGTATTAGAGTACCTAGGTACCGAAGTTTATTATGTGATTGAAACTTTTCATACAAAAGACTTCAACGCGGGGCCGAAATGTAGGTAATTTGGAGTGCTGTCGGTAATGCCTTGCCTGCAATGCAATTGTATACAAGTAAAAAAAAAAGAAAGAAAGAAAAAACGTTTATTTATGTGTGTGTGTTTAAAGGAGAGGTTACTAGAGGAGGTTACTTCAACGGAGAACATTTTAAGTAAGTAGGTACTAAAAATAAGAAATACTCGTATCAAACAGAAAACTCAATAAAATGTAGTAAGTAGGTAAGTATTAATCTATACCCCAACGTAACTTAAAAGGCACCTAACTCTTGCACAAATAATCAAAAAAGGCCAAGCGCGTGTCAGACCACGCACAGGGAAGACTACCGAAGGATTGCCCAGAAGTTTTTTTTTTAATTTACCAGTAGGTAATAGCCTTTTTGTAGCCTAAAATATATCGTACAATCAACAATAAAAATTTATACAGTTTATGTGCAAGAGTTTATGTTATTATAGTTTATGTTTATGTTTATGTTTTTTTTTTTCAAGAGCTGGTGGGTATCTGGCGCAGCGTATAAGCATTGCTATTCAGCGTGGCAATGCCGCCAGCGTCTTGGGGACGCTTCCGTCTGGCACTGATTTGGATCAGTTGATCTATCTCTAGATCGTTTGTAACGATCTGCAGATAGCTCAACTGTTTCTTGTGTATTTTGTACATTTTGTAAATATTTGTTTAATTGTAAGTTTCTTTGTGTTTATGTTCAGCACAAAATTTGTTGGAGAAATAAGTACTTAGTATTAGGTAAAACAGTCCAATCAGCACAAAATTAGATTTACAATTCCATTTTTCCAATGGCCTTTTCATTTGCAGATAGTTATAGCCCATAACTTTAGCCTTGACCGCACAAAACTACGCAGTCATAATTAATGATGGCCACTGAAAATCTGATATTGTTAATCTACTTTTGTGCTGACTGTACCTACTAAGTAATTACGAACTTAGTACCTATGAAATGAAATGAAATTGTCTATTGCAAAATCATAGTTTTACATCAGTTTAGTGGTACCAGTGGTACTAAAAAGAGCGTAACACATTGTAGGTACTCGCCAAACATTGTAATAGTAAAAACCATAATAATTATTCATAGGTAATTATTTTGCCTCCTGGTCGTGGGTTCGATCCCCACCGAGAACAAATATTTGTGTGGTGAACATAAATTTTTGTTCTCTGTCTGGGTGTTATATTGTATTCTAAGTATGTATTTACAAAAAAAAAACGTAGGTATTCAAGTATTATATCAGCTATCTGGTTCCCATAGTACAAGCTCTGCTTAGTTTGGGGCTAGATAGTGTTGTGTGGATTGTCTAAGTATAATATTTATTTGTTTATAGGTTAAAATATAATTAAATACATTATTTAATTGATTGTGGCTGTAAAGAAAGAAGAAGGGAATGGAAAGGAAGAGGAAAAGAAGAAGGCCTGCTATCATTTATTTTTGTTCTGTGTCAGTTTATTAAAACGACTCCACCCAAGTCAAATTACGTCTCTGAGCATAATATTATTTAATATATTATTATAATTAGTAATAAGTATGTATATTTTTCTCGTAGGAGTTGGTCGGAGTAGTGTAATAGAAAACTGTAGCAAAGGTAAATGCACAGAGTATGTTACATAGTCTATCAGAGCTAATGGTAAAACCTACTTCGTTATAGCAAATAATGGTGTCAAACCTGTCTTTGAATATTTAATGATAACTTCCATGAAAAATCAATACCTGAACTGCATGAAAAGACAACTCACAGAAACTATTAAAATAGGTGCCTAGTCTACTCGTATAATAGCTAGTTAGGTACCTACCTTAGTACCTAGAAAGGCATAGAAACTGGTGATCTGAGGTATATCCTCCCTTTGATCGGCCGCCGAATTAATAATAATAGGCGGATAACTTATGGCAACTTATACATAACTCTGTAGGTACCTTAATTCTAGGTATTCAAGGTAATATAAGGCAGTAAGTGCTACTAAGTAGGTATGCATTTTTGTATCACAGTATAATTTAGCAAGTTGTTTGCAATTTTCTCTAAATGCCCTTTAGGCCTACCATGAGCTCTGTCTGGCTCTGGCACTGGCTCTGGTTTTGAGTCTGTGTGAGTGCTCACCAGTGCATTATACTGTGTGTGTGACGTTTTGACGTAGAACTGATTTAGTCAACACTCACACAGACACAAAACCAGAACCAGAGACAGAGCCAGACAGAGCTCATGGTAGGCCTACTTGTCTTCTGAAAGGCAGGTGCAAGTAAAAGAGCGGGACTATTTATTTGTTAAAGGCTCTACCAAAAAGCGAGGCTTTTTCTGAAAGGCTCTATCTACCACCAACCACCATGCCCATTTTTGCCGCCCTGCCAATGCTAAGGGTGCTACAAGTAGGGTGAACTGTGTCCGTAAAATTACGGGGTTGGGCACCAACCTCGTCCTCACGTGCGTAAACTGCAAGTTATAGATATTGTTGTTTGTTTCTTATTGGTCTTTGAGATCAGTTGGTAGTAGCTCTACCTTCTGAACCCTAGGTCGTGGGTTCGATCCTAACCGAGAACAAATGTTTGTGTTGCAAGTATGTACTTACAAAATAAATATAAGTATTATGTCAGCTATCTGGTTCCCATAGTCCAAGCTCTGCTTAGTTTGGGGCTACATTGTGTTGTGTGGATTATACAGGGTTTCCCAGAAATGGTGGATAATCTTGCCCGTGCGTGTGCGGGGTGGGGGAGGTGGGGCCCCACACTCCATAAAAAAAATCTATTCCCAACAGTCCGCGGTCTACGAATTTTTTTGGAAAATTTAGAAATTTCCCAGTTTTCCTCACATTTGTGGGCATCACGTCCGCTACATGAGGCCTAGTTCGGATTTTTTTCTATTAACGTATTCCCTAATAATAGTATTCCTAAATTACTTTAAAAAAAACGCAATTACATAGGATAGTAGTTAACTAGTAGTCCCCAAACATGATTTTTGTTTCTGAAATTTATTTTACTGCTAACTTTGAGCACCTGTGGTGTAAAAAAAATGTATTGGAGTTTTATAGCCAACCACATAAAAAAAATACCTACATCATAAGGATTCTAAAACAGTAGCATAAGTATCTACTTTAATGGTAAAATTATTGAGCTATAGCTACTAATGTGTAAAAGTAGGCGTTTCATTACAAAATTGCAACAGAAAAAAATAAAACAAGTAATGACCAAAGAAGTATTTATTATAAAAATAATCATAGTAAATGTTCAAATTGGGCTCCCCCTGCCCTTATGCAACCCTAATGCTGGATTTTTTTTATTGGGGCTGTTTGAAGGAGCAGGTTTGCAAGAAACCCATAAACTCATTAGAATAACTTCGACTTCGCGTCGCCGAAGCAGCCAGAATTATATCATCAAAAAATTATAATAACAGATTACAAAGATCTTTTATAAAAAGGTGTAGGTAGAGCTTGCATAAGGGCAGGGGGAGCCCAATTTGAACATTTACTATAATTATTTTTATAGTAAATACATTTTTGGTCATTACTTGTTTTATTTTTTTCTGTTGCAATTTTGTAATGAAACGCCTACTTTTACACATTAGTAGCTATAGCTCAGTAATTTTACCATTAAAGTAGATGCTTATGCTACTGTTTTAGAATCCTTATGATGTAGGTAATTTTTTAATATGGTTGGCTATAAAACTCCAATACATTTTTTTTACACCACAGGTGCTCAAACTTAGCAGTAAAATAAATTTCAGAAACAAAAATCATGTTTGGGGACTACTAGTTAACTACTATCCTATGTAGTTGCGTTTTTTTAAAAGTAATTTAGGAATACTATTATTAGGGAATACGTTAATAGAAAAAAATCCGAACTAGGCCTCATGTAGCGGACGTGATGCCCACAAATGTGAGGAAAACTGGGAAATTTCTAAATTTTCCAAAAAAATTCGTAGATCGCGGACTGTTGGGAATAGATTTTTTTTATGGAGTGTGGGGCCCCACCTCCCCCACCCCGCACACGCACGTGCAAGATTATCCACCATTTCTGGGAAACCCTGTATATAATATTTATTTATCATTTATTTAATGTTATTGGAGTTGGTTACCTACCACTTAGCATCTGGTGGACCATCTGCTTATTCCATTATGAGTGACATGAGTATAGTTCCCTACGTAAAATAGAGCACCTACCTCTAGCTCTTCCAAAAAAGCGATATCCTCAGTGTTTCGTTTCTCTTCCCCGTTCGTAATAATCCGTCCGTTACCACTCAATTTCCCGGTCAAATTAACATCCTCAGCCTCCCCCGATACCTTCAGATCATTTAACATGTGATAAGCACTAGCACTGTGTCCGAAATTCTGCATAGCATTCATTACCGACTTCCCTTTAAACGCTTTCAGGGTGTTCACCCCGCCTGGGTGATCGCGTATGAAGTTTTTCAGATCGTAAGTTTCACCTTGGAATGTAATGGGGAACGCGGGTCGTTTCATAGTGACGACCGCCGTCGGACTAGGCAAGCACCGACTGAAATGTTTATCAGCAGAAACGGTGCAACCCCGTGCTATATTTTGATATTTTGGTTGTACTTTCAGGGCCGGATTTAGAGGCGTGGAGGCTTCGGGCAACAAGGAGCGGAGGCGGAGGCCCCAAATTATTTTACAAATAAAATGAAAAATTTCCCCACTCAGCTCATGAAGTCATTGGGATACTCCCTCAAGATGGATAGTAAATTGCAAGTGCTTATGAGGGATATTTGAGATTTCTATATTTAATTAATTGATAATTAGAGTGATCAAAATTATAGATGAATTATTTCTGTTTATATTTAACAATAATATAATCATGTATGTACAAAATCCTATAGGTAGTAAACAGCGAAAAAAATAATATTAACTATTTAACTGTTAACTTGTCGTATTTTGAAAGATTTGCCCCGTTTGCCCTCCCCTAAATCCAGCCCTGGGTACTTAGCTGCCACACTGCCTATGGAACACGTGGTTACGATTAGGAATAGTCATGTTTCAGTTCAGACGCTAAGATACGGTATCGCCAAATCGGGGAAATACTTAGGAGACAATATTATGTAACAAAGATTACACACTACAAAATATAAATATTTGCTGATTTTTTAGTTTAGGTATTTTTTAGGATACAAAGGACACGGCCGCGTTTTATAAAATCGAACCATAGGCGATGGATAAGCGGGGTTTACTACCACACTACCACTATATAGAGTCTATATAGTGGTAGTGGTGTCTATAATATAGACCATCGAAACTACTAAGTTTCGATGGTCTATATTATAGACCATCGAAACGTGTGCTGCACTCATACTCATATAATTATTAATTATTGCTAATTGCAATAAATAAAATATGAGTATAAATGAGTTGTTCCATGGTGTGGTGAGGTCTTAAATTAAAAATGTTGAATACTAATAGGCCCTAAGTTATTGACCTCTTAAACGTATCGCCAGGTGATTTGGAGGGGCTGGCTGCTATGTCAATATTTAGTGACGAATTAGTGACGCAGATTGGTTTAGGACATTGCACTACTACACTTCTAAATGCTAGTACTTAGTAGGTAGGTACTTACTTAAATTTTAAATTTGGTTATTTACATTTTTTCTTTATTGATTTTATACTTAGTGTTTACTACACCTAAGGAAAAGTGTAGTAAACACTATACGACGGTCGCGTTAGTGCCGAACAGTCCCTAAGAGTTATTCTTCGAGTGTGATTAGGATCCGATGGCGCTGCGGTCCGCGCAGCCCCTTACCAAGGGGAAGGTCGCGGGTTCAAATCCCGTTCGACCCTTGACTTTTGGGACATTATAAAAATCTATGGTAACTTATGCTGTTAAGCCACTCATCATCATCATCAGTCTGAAGCAAAGCTGGACATAGGCTTCCCCTATAAATTTCCAGAAAGACTGCTTCTGAGCCTTCTACATCCACTTCACGCGATCTTAGCAATGCCGCTGTTGCATCTCGTCCTACGTTTCGCCTTCCGGTTCGTGCTCGCCATTCGAGAACCTTCGCTTCCAAGATGGCGTTGTAAGTAGTGTTACGACGAAAACTCTTCATTGATTATAGCTACAATTCTGTTTTACTTTATTACACGGCTAACAATACAACTACATATATCGACGCCATCACATCACCCTTCTTCTCCTTCTCTTTTCCACAATTAGAGATCCGATTAGGGATGTGATATTCCCAAAACTGGTTAACAGTAGGTACCTACCAGAGGTTTCCTCTCGATTATAAAAACAAAGTCCAAGACACTATAAAAAAAGTTTATTTTTACATCATGAGCATAAATAGAGCACTATAATCATAACAAAAGGTAATAAGATAATAGGTAGTAATAATAATTGGTACATAGGTACTAATGGTTACAGTTGCGTTTGGACGCAATTGCATAATATTTAACAGGTGTAAAATTAAAGCTAAAATCACAGTCTTTCGTCTCAGACATATTACTTAAATACAACATGCATGACTGGGTGTACATATTTTTCGTCCTAAGTTCATTAATTTTTGCTAGCAAAGGTTCTGAAGGGTGTTGCAGTAATTTTAGCAAGTTAGGACCATCAAATGACTTGAATGGGCAACCACCTTCAGAGCAAGCATTACTCACTGATTGGATGCATTGACAGTTTACTGAAGTGTAGTTTTTCTTGCATCCTTCCAACCCATACATATGTCTTATCCCATATAGATACTTTTTTTCATCTTTTTTCCAATTGTGGCAACAAGCATGATTACCGTTGGGACTCTGTTTATATTCATGTCTCCAGAAATCAATAGCTTCTTCAATCGGAAGACCTATATCTTTTAGGAACAGACTATAGTGGAATCTTTGAGTGTGGGATAATCTATGTTTATTTCTTAGGTTGAGATGCAAATTGAGCATGCACGGAGGAAACATTCTTGAAGCTTTATCAATTTCTCTACTCAATAATGTATTTGTTGTTTTTCCGGTACAGGGAAAGAATTTTCCTCTCACTTTAACAAGCAATTCCAACACTCTTGGGTCTGATTTAAGTGCATCTAAATCAGTCTTTTGAATTCTCAGTCTCAAATTATTTGTAAACATAATGATCAGGTATTGTTTCCATTTTCCACAGGGTATGGATGCCATACCATTTCTCAATTCAACATCCCTATTTGCTACGAACCCCAAACAATGCCTAAAGTTTACTAAGATACTATGCTCTGTACAATTATCTTTATGAGTTGATAAACACAAATGTTGAGCCAAATCTTTAATTATCAGATGGCGAGATAAACCAATCAGTGGGTCGAAGAAATCAGGAGTTTCTGTGTGCTTTTTAATGCTTCTTAACAACTTCTTGGCGAAACTTCGCAAGTCATATGCACTGAGAGACATAATTCTACTACGAAACAACTCTACTTCAGCCTTCAAGACAAACCGACAAAACCCTGTATTTTCTCCCAGAATTGCAATAATACAGAGCATAAAATGGCTGACATTATCGTACAAGCTTCCTTCTACCACATATTCATTGTATAAAAGAGTATTATTTTTCAAAAGATCTTTTAGGTAATCCAATCGTCTAAAAATTGTCGTTTCCAATAAATGTACAGGCATATCCCCTTTGACTGCCGATAAATAGAAAAAGGACATAATCACACCAAATCCTGTAGTATTTGTAATACTTTCTAATTGGTTTCGTTTTCACTCAAACAATCAAGCAAGAGCGCACCTCCAAGGACACTCCATTAACCCACCAGTCAATAATATTACACACTCATCTCATTGCACAATCTAGTGGTAGTCTCTGCGCTATATTATTGTATTTCACTAGCTATATTAATTATCACACAAATCGAATAATTTTGAATAAAATATAAATGCAAAGGTAAACAAAAACAATAGACATTATTTCGTATTATTTCAACAACAAATCTGCTTCTTTTTTTTCGTGAAAATTGGATCAGCCCCAATTTTCACGACAATGTAACTGTCAAAACTGACATCTTAATCTGTCAGATCAGATGTCAATAAGCTTCTTGACTTCTGCTTGTAGCCAAAAAAGAAGAAGTGAAGTGAAGTGACTTCTGCTTGCTAGTGATAATAGTATATTATGTAACTAGTGAATAAAAGACTGATTTAAATCGAGGGCCGTAGATGAATCACAAGCAAGTGAAGGATTCTAACGAATGAATCACGACCGTAGGGAGTGATTCATAATGATTGAATTACGAGCGTAGCGAGTGATTCAAGTGTTAGAATCCTAAACGACGCCAGTGATTCATGGCCCTCGATATAAATCCGTTTTATTCAAGAGTTGCATACTATATTTTATACCAAGACTTCGAGACAAAGAAAGATTTAAGCGAAAAAGGATTAAAAACTATGAACTTTGTTTATTCTATTCTTACATGACATAAAACAAATAATTTTTGATTTTTTGTTTTGATTTGTAAAAAAAGAAGGATAAATAAATTTTAGTTTTCTACTAAAACAGTATATAATCCAACGCTTAACTCCTTGTGAAAAATTCATATCCCAAGTATTTATGGCGCAAGAAGGTTTTAAGGTATTGAGATGGACGTTGACCTTATTAGTGTGTTCCAAATTCAAACACCAAAACAGTGATTAAAAGGGCTTTTTATTCACTGTTTGCAGTGAATAAAATAAGTGTTTTAGAGGGGGTATGGTATAAAGATATATTTTTTGACTGCTGATGTGTAACGGTTATAAGTACCTACAACCGAGTTTCAAGTTCTAGAAGGTGAGGCGTACGCATCAAAACATGGTATTCAACACTAGCCACCACACCGATGTGCAGACGAGGTAGTATGGTCATAGTATGCCCTGCCCAACCTCAAAAAATTAAAAAAAAGAAATGAAAGACTATTTCATCTCATTCATTCATTCATTTCATTTCATTCATTCCATCATTTCAGAGATTTCTTTCTGATTTCATCAGGGAAGAGGAGAGGAATCAAAAGATTTCATTGTGTTTGTGTTGTGGTGTGTGCGGTTTTGATGTTGATGAAGATCTGGTCGATGCTCGACGTTTTATTTTGATGCTCTAACACTAACTGTCCGAAAGCGATCATGTGAAGAACGATTAGTGGCTGTGTCGACAAACACGCTAAACTCTTCTGCTATGCGTTGTTTTTCATATACCTATGTTGGAATTTCATAAATAGACATAAGTGTTTGATGTCGGGGCCGCTTTTATAAATAACATCGGATTGTCGCGTCGGTTCTGAAGCGCTGGGCGCTGGGCCCGCGGCGCCTTAGGCTTTAACGATGGCGTCCAAGGTGCTCTTAGCATTTTTTGTGATTGGTAAGCTATTTATTTCTGTTACAAGGTAAAAAAAAACATCTAACAAAAGTCTTCTTTACCCATGCAAAGAAGCATTTTGAAAAATATGTATTGTTTTACCTATTACCTATTTTGATAAATGTTTTTAGATGTATATTTTCAAAAACTCATAAATTTTATCATCATAATCTTTTTTTAAGTTTTGTAACATTTGCAGAAACAGGAAATTATTAGATTTATGGAATACTGTCTAGTTCAGCTATGACTACACTAGACTTGCTTGAGACCTGTATCATGGGTATAGTTAAGTACCACAAAGTAAAGAGACTAGCCATATACTACGACTAACAAATACTACTCTACAAAATTGACAGCATTTTGGTCCTTGTTTGTTTCATGCCAGTGTCTTTTATGTAGTGATTGCTTTGACTAAAGTTCACTATTTGCCTTCTTTATCTGTGCCAAATTTCATCCAAATCCGTTAAGTTGTTTTAGAGTTATTGAGTAACAAACATCCATCCTTACAAAATTTCACATTTATAATATTAGTGTGATTTGCACAAAAATAGCGATAAGTCATAATAAGTCACAAATCAAGAAATCAAGCCATAATGTAATTTGATCCTAATTACTGTAAGAAGGTACCTTAGCTGAATGTTCTTGATTCCTCAAAGGTTATTATTATTTTTAGGTCTCCAAGCAAGCCATGCTTCAGCGCATGTGGAAGACCACCCTCCTCCTCGGCCTAAGGAAGGAGGGGTGACCACAAGCAAATGTGAGTTCTTCAACAGCTCCGAACCTGTTTGCGATCCTAACAATGCTACCTGCATCCAGAATTACAACACGGAAACCTGTCCACCTGTTGAATCTGATAAGAGTGTCCACTGTTTTGTACTATGGCATTACGACAACATAACCAACACAGCACACACAAAAGTGAAGGGATGCTTTGTTGATACCGTCTCCTGTAAGGACAGGTTCTCAAGTTGTCGCCTCCATAATGCCAAACTTCCACTTCTCCACTGCTGCTGCGAGGGTGACATGTGCAACTTGAATACCACATTCCCAGGCTTAGAAGCTGGTATTGTACCGACAGATCCACCCACAGAAATGATCCCAGCATCAGTGGTGCCAGATTCAGATGATACTAAAGCAGTTATCGCATACACACTAACTCCTCTGTTCCTGTTGTTTGCGGTTCTCGTTGGCTGCTACCTGTTGTACAGGAAACGTAAAGGCAGTTCGTTTGCGGAGCTCGCGAATGGGGAAGCATCTTTGTCAAGGCCACCGTCCGCTGGAGCTGGCATTGATAATGAATCTGGGGTTCTGGTGGGACAAGTGACGCTCTGTGAGGTCAGAGCTAGAGGTAGATTCGGCGCGGTGTGGCGTGCTAAGCTCGGCCAGAGAGACGTCGCCGTGAAGGTGTTCCCATTGCAAGACAAGCAGTCATGGGTTGCCGAGCAAGAGATCTACCGCCTTTCCAGAATGGACCATCCAGATATCCTGCATTATATCGGCGTTGATAAGAAGGGAGACAACTTGCAGGCCGAGTACTGGCTGGTCACTGCATACCATGAGAAGGTAGGTCAATAAAATGGTGGCACACAATTTATTAACAATACAAAAAAGTAAATTTAAATTTTCCTAAATAATTTCAGAAAAATTGATTTATGGATTTTTTTATTCTTGATTTATGGAATGAATATGTGGATATTTTTACTACTTACGTACGTGACCTAGTTTCAGTTCAGTTTATTTATTTCATTAACAATTTTTCAATCGTGTCTGAAAAATTAGTACTCAAATTTGTTCCCATAGGTATGCCACACCATTGTTAAATTAATTTATAATTAACTTCAGGGTTCCCTATGCGATTACCTGAAAGCCCACACGTTGACTTGGGCCGAAGCATGGCGAGTCGCCGCGTGCGTATCCCGAGGCTTAGCCCACCTACACGAGGAGGACGGAGCGAAACCGGCAGTCGCACATCGAGACTTCAAATCCAAGAACGTACTGCTCAAAGCTGACATGAGCGCATGCATCGCTGACTTTGGACTTGCTTTGGTGTTTGTTTGTGGTCGCGGCTGCGGCGATGCCCATGGGCAAGTTGGCACGAGGCGATACATGGCGCCAGAAGTGCTGGACGGCGCTATCAACTTCACGAAGGACGCTTTCCTGAGGATTGATATGTATGCGTGCGCTTTAGTGCTCTGGGAGATATCATCTAGGTAAGTTTTTTAAGTAATTTATGTACAATCACACTCAGAATGGTTAAAAAAGTAATCAATAATGTTAAGCTGGCTACAGCTATAGCCAGCGCATCCTGACGCAAAATGGATCGACCCAGAGTCTAATTGCGGACACATACAAGATACAAGAATGTTATTCAAAAATAGTAAAGTTAATAAAGAATGTTATAATCCAAAAAGAAGTCAAGGTAAGTCAGGGAAGTCACAGTCAAACTCAATTGGAGAAAACTGCATCAAACGACAAGAGCTCTTAAATTGAAGAAGAAGAAGATTAATCTTCTATGGCTATATATGACGTGAAACAGCATCACTGTGTTTCGGTTTGAAGGGTGTGGGTGCCGGTGAAATTACTGGCACGTGAGGCTAAACATCTGTATGCCTCAAGTTGATGGACGCAAGACAGTGCATCATAGGACACTTTCTTGACGTGCGTGACCTACGAGACAATGCTTATTATAGTCGATGGTTACCACGTAACATCAGGTGGGCCATATGCTTGTTTCCTATGCAAGTTGTATTAATATAAAAATAAACTCTATAGATGATGCTATATCATTTTGAATAGATGCAAAGGCCTGTTTACTTTTTTCAGACTACCATAAGGTAGATTTCAATAAACGTTCAGTTCCTTGGAGGGTACATGATGGCGGTTATTTTCCGGATGTTTTTCTAATAAACTAGACATGTGTCATCATTGGGCCTATAAATATAAACTGTCGCGTCTATGATTCATAAAAACAGATGCCCCCTTAGTGCTTCAATTAATTGAAAACATTTGATAACAACATGTTTTTTCCGAGGGGTTATCAACTTCACAAAAACAGATTCTGATAAGACCCAGGGTTATAAAGTTTAAAATTACCCAAAAATCTGAAGTTATTTAAATCTTTGCACGTGTTTAAACTATTACTCGGGTATTTATCGCGTATCTTATCTTATTTTATTTATTTTCCCGACGTTTCGGCTAGTGTAATAGTTTAAATATGTTTTATGATTGCGAAAGTTTAAAATAGTATATTTTATTACAAGTGCGGGAAGGCTGTCATTGCAAAGAGTTCCGACAAATGTCTACCCGAGCCGAAGGCGAGGGTTGACAGTCGGAACAAGTTGCAATGACGGTTCCGCACGTGTACTGAACGACTATTTTTAATACAGTTGCGAAAAAATTAAGCAATTTAATAAAATAATAAAAATACCATTTGCTTTTTTCACTTCTCTCCACGCAATAAGTTCGTTGTATGTATGCATGTAAAAATCTCTGCTTATATTTTACGGTTGGCGCTTGGCGCCATTTTTCAGAAATTTTCTTTGCGAGTTTATTTGTTTGTTGCACAAAATGAGTAATTTCGACCCTAGTTTTTTTGAATTAACACCACCGGAACTCAGTATAATTGCACAAAATGCTTCGGAGAACATTTTACCGGAAAAGTCAAAAAGTCGCTACATGCATACATACGACGAACTTATTGCGTGAAAAAAGCAAATGGTATTTTTATTATTTTATTAAATTGCTTAATTTTTCGCAACTGTATTAAAAATAGTCGTTCAGTACACGTGCGGAACCGTCATTGCAACTTGTTCCGACTGTCAACCCTCGCCTTCGGCTCGGGTAGACATTTGTCGGAACTCTTTGCAATGACAGCATTCCCGCACTTATAATGAAATATACTATTGCACGTGTATTTGGACGAGGTTCTGACTGTTTCAATTAGTTTAGCTGGCTAAAAATCGGTTACGTTAGGTATTTTGCTTCACGGCGTTTTGAAAACTCGCGCGTCTATATAAAAAATATAAACCAGGAATAATAACTGATTTTGTTACGATGTTTTCCTTCGCCGTTTGAGAGCACTTTCATTTTCCGAATACACTGGTGCATGACCTTAGGAGATGGCTGAGTTTGTCATCTCCTAAGGTATCTCTTTTTACCTACGAATATCCTGAAGCCTGAAGAAGACCATTGCTGTCATCATCATCATCATCATCATCCTGAAGAAGTCCACTGCTGGACATAGGCCTCCCCTACACATTTCCAGGAAGAACGATTCTGAGCCCTTTCCATCCATCGACTTCCCGCGATCTTAACAATGTCGTCGGTCCATCTGGTGGGTGGGCGCCCTACGCTTCGTCTGCCATTGCTGACATTGCTGTACCTACGGAGAAATGTATAGGGAGGCCTCCCTATACATTTCTCCGGGTTAAAGATTTTGATACGATCTTTACAATATTGTTGGTCGGTTGGATTCGAGCGTCTTCTTTGTTCGCTTCCATTCCAAATATAGCTATGCCCTAAGTGGTTGATCCATTGGCGAGCTAAAACCGACAAGCCTGCGAGCTAAAGGTATAAACCGCCAATAGCAAACAAAATCGCGGTTTTGTAGGTAGATAGGTGGTCCTCGCAGATGTCTGCAATGGAAATTCGCAGTTTTGTGTGGGAGCCCTAAACTTAAGGGCCTATTATGTATATTTTACCATTTTTAACCATAAGACCTCACCACGTAACATAATAATTGCTATAAATAATGAGTATTTATTTATGACGCGGACCCTGTCTTGGTTTGTGGTCGCCTATTATTCGAAAACCTGTCATGTTGGTTATTTCAGATGTGGCGTAGGAAGCATAGAGCCAGCAGCAACGTATCGTCTGCCGCTGGAAGAGGAGGTGGGCTCTCATCCGAGCCTCGAGGAGATGCAGGAGGCTGTGGTCCAGCGCAAGATGAGACCGCACATCCCCCATCAGTGGCGCAACCATCCGGTAAGAACCACTGCTCATATCTCACTGGACATATTATGTCAAAACGCCTCTAACATGGCTTCTTCTTCTTATCATGTCACTAGTTCTTTCGAAACCAGTGTATTGAAAGGATTTTAAGTGCGCCTCCTTTCGTGCACTAGACACAATCAAGTTTTCGAACTTTTTAGGTTCTACGACATGCCCGGTTTCCTCACCATGTTTTCCTTCACCGTTTGAGAGTCCTGGCCATAGTGCACATACATTTTTCGACAGAAAAACTCATTGGTACACGACTGGATTTGAACCGACAACCTTAGGATCGGAAGACGGGGCCGCTACCACTAGGCCACCAGTGCTCTCTCATGGCGTGCTGAGAACTGGATATTAGTAGTCACAGTATTTCATTTTGGCGTAGACTTGGCTTTAGCTAACCATTCTTAAAGTTTCCTTTATTATAAGAAGTGGATTGGATTTAAAAATGGTTACATAAAATATGTAAGGAGATTTTTCTGCGCATTGGAAAATTACGCGGAGAGCAGAGGTCGAATGGCGAACCAGTGACGCACCGGCAGACCTACGACATTGTCGGCGCGCTATCCTTCATATATCACGCGCGCTCAACTTTCACCTAGACCACCAAATAATTTGTTTACTGCAGTTTACTGTTACGTACGGTTCTGACTTCAAATAAAAAAGTAGGAGTTCTCAATTAGGTTGTATTTTTTAATGTTTCTTATTGCATAATTAATTTATTTATTTTTATCTGAATGGTAATACTTCCAGACTGCTCTCATACAAATTTTATCAAAATCGGTTCTGCAGTTTGGCCATGCATGTAGCCGGTTTCTCAAGTTTATTTTACTTCACTTGTTACGTGAAATTTTCAACTTATCGGTAAATTGCTATCTCCAGGGTCTAGCGGTCCTCTGTGACACGATGGAGGAATGCTGGGACCACGACGCCGAAGCGCGTCTATCCGCCTCGTGCGTGTTGGAGCGAGTGGTCGCCCAGAGGCCGGCGTCCACGCCCCTCGCGCCCCCCACTCCCGACACCACGCCCCTGCTGATCCACGAGCTTGCTGAACAGATGTGCTGACGAACAACCAACGTGGAACTCCCACTTATTGAGTTCTAAGGCGTTCGGATCAACAGTATACCGTTGATGACAGGTACATAACTAATTTAGGTCAAAGTGAGAGCCTGTTTTAAGTAACCATGACATGGTTACTGCAGTCAAGTTTGGCTCCTAATGAACTCCTCAACGGTTATCAGCACAGACACGTGAAAACCCATAATATGTAAAATGTTTTTATACCCATGTTAAAATATTATTAGGGCGCGCAAATATTTTAATGGCGCGTCTTTAGCTCAAACAAGACTCTTTGACGTAGAGCCCATTGTTTTTATAAAATTCCTGTATGTTGACGGTATGATCAGTTCGAACGATTAGATTGTGGTCAGTGTGGATTGTTCCAAGACTTTGCAGCACTTGTTGCGTACAAACTAGTGTGTTCGGTAGAGAAGCGAAATGACATTATAACACGACTAAAAAGAATAGGATGTTCTCAATTCGACAGCTACACAGTTTTAGAGCCATTTTTGTGTGGCCTCATTATCGGGGATACACGATATAACAGGGACAGCTATACTTTTTATCTGACGATAGACAGAGACAAATGGTGCAAGTATTTGTCATAGTACGCTTGCAGCTACGAAAATTAGATAAGACATTTTTATATAGAAGATATAAATATGATTTTTATATTTATCGCGATTACCTTTATTATTTCCTGACGTTACGACTGTGTTACAACAGCCGTCGCTTCTCGACAGTAAATCCAATGAGCTCCAGTCTGCCCGCGACCACGGCTGTTGTAACACGGTTGAAACGTCGGGAAATAAAGGTAATCGCGATAAATACCCGTTTCTTCTGTATAATTATGAATTACGATCGCGTTAATTTATAAAGTGCTAAGACATTTTTGTAAGAATTTTAGTATGCATATTATTTTGAAGTGTACCTTACAATTGAAAATAAATGATTCAGAATGGCAAGTCGCTTCTTTGCTGAATCGTAAAGTGATATAAAATAGTAACACGATGGAATTGGTTATAATTTAAATAAATCAGGTTCCTGACCCCATAGTTCGAATATTAATACATTATTAATAGGTAGCGGCACGTAACTCTAGCGCTGACCGTTATTGCGCAGAAGTCAAAAATAAGGTAACTGAGGGGGGCTAGCGGTATGAAGGGCGGGCGTGCGTAGCGCTGATTGTCTCTCCAGTCGCACTCCGCTCTCTGTACCAATAAGACACTGTGCACGCATCCGCGACACGCGCACACTACGACGCATGCGCAGCTATCCCCTCCGCGTCTCGCTCAGCGCTAGAGTTATGTGCCGCTAGAACATTACACATTTCGGCGATTACGGATATTATTCCTATTTGTTAACAAAGTATAAAACCGATCTGTTATATTTTATGAGCCGTTAATGTGATTCATTGTTACTTTATACTAAATCTCTATAAATACTATAATGTACATTCAACCCACAGAATTGTATAGACAGACACTATTTAGAAGTCAGAAGTTTGGAATGTACCTAGCTGTTTAAAATAGGCATCTATAATTTTTTTAAATGTGATTTTCAATTTTTCAGTAAGTATTATTATTTATTACATACTGACGCGGTCACTGAATTTCACTTTAAGCAAAGTGACCAAGATAGAACAAGTGACTATTAAAGAAAAACTTCTTCTTCTTCTTCTTCTTCCTGTCCTTATCCCACTTTATGCGGGGTCGGCACAACATGTTCTTCTCTTCCATTCTCCTCTATCAGCCGTCATCTCTGTATTCACTTCCTTCTTATCCATATTAAAGAAAAACTACTTAGTTTATATTTACATCTTTATAAAAAAACATTTATTTTCTATTTTTGTGCCTTTTGTTATAATGTCGCTCATAAATGCATCTATTATTTTTATTATCACTAGAAATTAAGAATAATGTAACTCGTAATTAGTTATTGTAGGCAGAGCTCTGACAGGTTAGTTTTTGATCAAGGAGATAAATCGAGCATGCAGGTTTTTTTTTTTTGGCTTTGCCACCAGCTTTATACAGCTGATTCTAATTATTTATAAGCATTATGAAGATCAACTTATATACATTATTTTTGACTATATTCATTTACCTATTAATTTTATTAGATTTACATTATATTTATGTTTCTATTTTAAAATATAGGAATCCACAATCAATTATTGAGATGCGCATAAATTGACGAACTTAAAAATCAGCCATACTTATAAACGCAAGTTAAATTTAATCCTTGCTTAAAGTTAGCCCTGTCACTGTTAGTCATTACCCAGTGGTAAGAGATGACAATAGTTTAAGCCCTGTTAACCTTTTGAATTTTTTTTATAAGGTTAAAATGTTTTGCAAAGTAGCTAATCCAGACTGGAACAAAACCTCACCCTGCCTTTTACATAGGACTCCTATATTGTTAAGACTGGAATAACTAGTTATTTTTGTATAAATTGGCTTTATTTTACTTAGTTTTGATGGATTTATTTTTGATTCAATGTACTAAGTGCTAAATTATGAAATGAAAGCAATGAAATTAGAGTAAGTTTAATGTTTGTTAGCGCTCTTTATACGTTAAGGTCTTACACTTGACCCGAGCTGGTTAACTTTGTTTACAAAGGTTTATTTTGATGTTTAATAGAAAATGGCACTATGTTAAATTAATTAAATCTCTGTGGTCAAGGAGATGAGACTAGTTTTATGTGGCGTACAGATAGTGCCATAGACCAGATGTTAAAGCACAGTCTAGCTTTGAAGAATAGACTCTATTTAGTCTATATTTCGAGTTTTATCAAAGCACTTTCTGACACAAAAAGAAATATATCATTGAAAATATTGTGATTTTAGAACGTAAAGATATCGATGGGAAATCCTTGAGTTGATTGACCTATGCCGTGTGCATATCACCACACGTAGACTAAGTAAAGTTGCCAAATGTATATACAATTTATTGTAAGTCGGCCTAGGTTTCAGACAATCGCGCAACGAGATTCAGATTGGTTATAATTAAAACAGGCACCCTATATGGGAACGAAGCAGAATTGTGAGCTTATCACTCACAATGGTGTGCGAGGAAGATGTAATGATTAGATTCGTTTTTATAATAGCGCAGATATAACATCTTTCACATGACGTCTCGTGATCACCTGAACCTAGCCTTATAGTTAGGTATTTTAATCTGAATGTCAGATGAATAGGTTGTGGGCACACGAAAGTTTCGAGCCAGTGCACTGTTTGAATAGGATCTGTAGCTTCCTTGTAAGAATCCCTATAGGCCTTAAGTCCTTTGATCGAATCGACTTGTGAACTAGGCCTAAGTCCAGTAACGAATGTAATGTTTTATCTGTGTGTTCACAGCATTAGGCTAATTTTGTGTAAAGTGAAGGTAGTTGAAAATTTTAGATATCGTAGTGAATAGTACTTTGTTAGACATTACGTGGAAGCGTCTTGTGGTAGTCGTGTGTCGGATGTCTAACGGCCATGTTTATCATTTATTTTTATCAATTAACAATGTGACTGTCTGTTGAGATTTGATGTATTAAATAAAATTATATTTTCTAGACAAATTCTAGTTTCATTTTAATTGTACACTTGCAAACTGCCCAAAAGTTGGGAAATTCGTGTTATTGATACAGGCCCTAAGGCTCAATTTACACCGTTGCGGAATGGAACGGAAGGATATAGGTAAATTGATTTTCATACAAATTAAATAAGAGTCTAAAAATTGGACGCGCGTCTTCCGCGGAATCCTCGCGCATTCTCGAGAATTCTCCGATGCTTGGTGCGGTGAATTCCTGCGGCATGAGGAGAAATTGGCGCTTCAATTCCGTTCCTCTCCGCGGCGGTATAAGTTGAGCCTTAGTTACAATTTTGAAAACTAATAGACAAGTGTCTTTTACTAGTGTATTCTACCTAAGTAGGTTTAGTTTTTGCCAAAAGATGACTCACTATAACAAAACAATAATGCACTTATTAGATGACGAGCAGGCCTTATTTACAAGCAATGCTCAGCTGCAACTTGATAATGGAAAGGAAACAAAAACAAAAAAAATCACATAAAATTCTGATTGTTTTATTTAACCAGTTCACTTGACTGGACAGGGTTCTCAGTTTACCATTTAGTAATATCGTTCTATTCCTTCGAATTTCACTATATACATCACACTGCTATATATTCTCATTGTGAGAATGGGGTAGGTAGTTATTGTCGGGGCGCGTCTCACTCGAATCCACATTGAACATTTAACTTGAGTTTGCAGTTTAAACCAAATTGTTTTAAGAGTATGATAGGCTTAGCATTATCCGAAGCAGCAATGGATGTTAGACCGACTTATTGCTAATCGGCTAAAGATAAAGAGACCTACTTGCTCTAACTTTAAATATAATATTCAGTACCTTGTCTGTTCACTGTTTCATAGAAGCCTAACTATTTGTCTATATGTATATATTTTTAGAATTGATGGATTTGAATTGTTTGCAATCTGATTAGTAGGTACTTACTTGGCTTGTCACCGGAAATTAGTTGCTTACGATAAACATGAATGAAATCAATAGTAGCAATAGCAAACAACAAATCCAAGGTCGAGTTACAATTGTCTGATTCTTACCAGGGTTTTTTTAACTTTTTAGGCTAATATGAACTCTGATTTGGCCTAGGTACTCTTTGAGAGGCGTAGGCGCTCATTAGGAAACGATTTTTCGCACCCCAATTGGTTTGGCTTGAAATAGCCGCGACCTCGCGCGGGACTCCTATAAACTAATATAAATCTATAAAATGCTTAACCAGAACACTCAGATTATAGACTACGCAAAGGCATTTAATGGTAATCAAATGGTTCATAAGCCTCGAAAGGGTACGAGGTACCGAGGCCGTGAGTTGGTACAGTAAAGACGAGTGAGCTGACGAATTTGTTATGTGGGCATGCCTAATATCAGACAGGACCAGTTCCCTGGCAGTTGGCATCAGGCCAGTCGGCTATCGTTCCTCAGTTCAGGGCCAGGAACAAGTGCATGTGTCGGGGAAGGCGAGCTCGCCCCGGAGGCGTCAGGCTAGAGGCGGCTCGCGTGGATCGGAGTCGAGTGCGGGGCGTGAGGCTAGGAGCGCTCCGGCTCCGGGTCGGGCTCCAGGTCGGCGGGCGCGGGCGCGGCGGGCGCGGGGGCGGTCGCGGAGGCGCGCAGACAGTCCCCGTGCGCTTTGTACTCGATGGGCACGGCGGCGGGCAGCTGCAGGATGCGGCGGAGCGCGTCCCGCACGCGCGCCGCCGCCTGCTGGTCGGCCGCCGTCCGGTGCCAAACCGCTAGGTGATCGTCCTGCATACATTATACACGAGTTACTCAAATTGAACAAAGCAATAGGCATGAAGACAGTAATCAAGTATCGCCAAAATATTTATCTGATCTAATGAAAAAGGATTCAAAGATTTTGAAAAATGTATTTATACTCATAATAATGTCGAGATTGACAATTTATTTGATAATATAAATCTACAAAATACAACAATCCGCCATGATAGCTTAAACACCGGTCAGAGCGAATTACGTCACGTTTACGTAAACGTCATTCTGATTTAGTACAAAAGCACCAATGTTTACTGTTGATATACAGAAACGTGACGTAATAACAGACGCCATGACACCAGCGAGCGTTTTGGCGTGAATTTGAAAATTTCAATTTAAATGTACTTTTATTGCACAAAAACCTTAATTTTCTACAGAAATATGATATATTTTAGACATAACAGATACTTCTGAATATGATAGAAGAGATTTTGAAAATAAGTCGTCAGGCCTATTCTACGCCGCATCCTAGAAATCTGTGATGCCTATATCTATTTAGCTGTGAGGGCTGTCTGTATTGCATAGATTTATTTAATACAGACAGCCCTGTGCCAGTGGCGAAAACCAGTCCACACATCAAGTGCGGATGATGAATTGATGAATTTTTGCCCTCACAACTCAATTGGCAGTCACGCGCCTTAGGCGGTGGGATGCGATCTCCACAAAGAACTAATGTTTGCGTGGTGAACATAGATTTTGTTCTATATATGGGTGTTATAAACCTGTTATATATGGAGTACCTGGAAGCGCACTGATAATACAACGCCGCAAAGCTCTGGTCCCACCATAAACTGCTCGCCCAGCATCGCCATACAGAGGTCTTCCCACGCGCGACCCGTCTGCGTCTTGCGTAATCTGACCACCTGGAAATCAACAATTATTTAATAAATAATGACCTACTGTTTAATAAGGATGAAGTCAGTTGATTAATATGCTACAGGAAGCTTTGTTTGACAGCTAACTAAGGGATTGTGTGGAACTACCTGGAAATTCAAATAACTGACCCATTTGCCTCCGTGAACGTTGGCGGGGTCCTCCCACATGGGCTTGATGCCGAGCTTGAAGAGATGCAGGTCGGAGAGCGGCGGCAGGTCGGCGGGCCGCGCCAGGTGCGAGTACAGCCCCCACCACTGCTCCACGCTGCCAACGCGGCCCACCATGCGTAATGCCTGGGGACAAGTTCGCCAAGTTTATCATGCGCACTTGATGTGCGGGCAGGTTTTTCCGCAAGTAGGCCGCCGGTGGGCCCTTTTGGCGTGACCCTTGACACATGTTGCTCGAACTTTTTTTAGGTTCTTCAAAACGCCGGTTTCCTCACGATGTTTTCCTTCACCGTTTTGAGAGTACTGGCATAGTGCACATAAATTTTTCGACAGAAAATCTCATTGGTACACGAGTAGATTTGAACCCACGACCTTAGGATCGGAAGGCGGGCCACTACCACTAGACCACCAGTGCTCTCAATGCCTGGGGACACAATGCAATCACTTTTGTTTAGAATAGTTTATGTTTTGAATGGCTTATGTTTTGCCAACTATTACCAAAATCAGACAATCAATGATTCCCCATTTTGGGAAAAATACAATTCCTATCAAAAACCTTTGACTACCAAAAAAGTTTGTCTTAAATGCATGACCTACAAGGCAATGCTTTGTTATAGGACATGGTTACCACTTGAGTTGGGGGAATAAGGTCTGCACTGGGCGTTGATTTTCAAATTTTAAAATGAAATGCCGATTCAACAATCTCTCAATCGAGCCATGTTGCTGGAATCAATGCCCTGATGTCCTGCGATGGGGTGTATTTATTATATGGTTACCACTTAACATCAGGTGGGCCACAGGCTTGTTCCATCAGCTAGTTGTATAAAAAAGTTTTATCATGATGATTTGAAAATTATGATTCAATGTAGTACATGATAACCACAGTACCAACAATGAAAGCTATCTATCGCTTGGTCAGTTAGGTATAATAAACAGAGACAAACTAATGGTGTTATTTTTTAAGTCTCAAAATTACAAAACAAACTGTCAATACAAGAAACTGTAGGAATTACAACAATCCACAACTTCCTGCTAATATTATCTTCTGATAAGCAAATGATGAATGAAAGAGAAACAGTCCTATAAAACTGGCCACTAATCTGTGAAGGCAACAGACTAGGCTTGACTAGACTCTACAGTCAGAGGTAGAAAGTTTGTTTACATTCATCAACTTGGCACCTGAATGTGTACACACCTGTCCATAACCTGTAGTGGTTGTGGATAGTTCTCTGGCGGGCGGCCGCCGTGAGAACCACATCCAGTAATCATACTCCAGCTTGTGCTCATGGACTGGCACCATGGGGGGAATCGGCTCCTCGCCATTCCTCTCTTCCTCGTCATTGGTATGGTTCTGAATCGCCCCCGCCTCCCCCGATCGTCGCTCAGGCACGTTTAAATTGTAAAATTTGCACATTTTCCTTTCAGTCATGATATTTCAACCTTAGCATGTTTCACCAACGGCCTAACCTACGACACGTTGCTTCTAAGATTGAGATTTCAGAATCTTCGAAAGTTGAAATAAAAACACTGGGATAACACGAAATTATTTTAGCCTATGTATTTTACACGATATTTACTAGTAAATAGGGATTATTTTATTTCTGAATCAGCCTATTCCCTCTTTTTCTGTGGATAACCTTTTTCTTTCCGTCATCAAATTCAAATCTGTCATTGACAGCCAGGGTTGGATTGGGGCACGATTGAGTTGTGGGCTCTAAAAATCATCGAACGCAACGCAATCCTATCGTACGTCATCTAATGCTATGTCCACAAGAATATCCAATCCAACCTATGAACCAATGAATACAATCACACACACATGCACGCAATTAAGTTGGCATCACAAAACAAAAAGCTCCAAATAAATTACTTCATTTCAGAAAAAAACAGTTAGCGAAGAGAGCCTTAAAAAAAAGCAGTTGCACTTTAAGAATGCCGAATTGTCAACAGAAGTGAAGGCTTGAACATTAAATTAACCCCCCTCCCTTCCCCCCACCTCCAAATATTGTTAATCTTGCGAAAAGGAGTCTCGTGTCGAGTGACGATGTTCTGTTCATTGGTTTTTTCCACCTCTGAAACTTTTAAATGGGTGAGTGCTGGTACTTATATCACCTGCAGCACCCCTGTACCCTGTACATCTGGTGCCATGGGTGGTCACCAGGTGTTAGCCCCTGTCGCTCTTGATTCCGCTACTGCTTCTAAAGTTGTAATACAAATACAAAATCATTCGTTGCCAGTTGTTGATATTTGTATCGAAAATACCTATCGATAGTTCGATTTTCAATTTACCAGCTAATAGCATCCCTAGATCTGTCATTGTCACATTGTCAGTGTCATGTCAGCATACAAACACAAAACCAAAATGAAGAAGAAGAAGTAAAAAAATCACCGGGTTATCAAAACAAAACGAAAACAAAACACGCTATTGCTTCTAAACTTTGATACCATACTGAAAACGATAGCGTACTGAAATAATTTGGTTTACGTACAAGAGGTTCGTGTATACCATTTTTATTAGGGAAGTGGAAATTAGAAGAATTATGTCCAAAGGCGATACTCCTGGAAGAAACATCGAAGGAGGAATGAACATCGAGTTTATGCGCTCTCTTGTAAAACAGTACTCTGAATTGGTAACTATCTAGTTTTAATGATCTGCAATACAGTCTGCAGAAGCTCAGCTGTTTCATTTGGAATTTTAAAAACTGATAATTTGTTTACATTAAAGCTAACGTTTGACCGCAATCTCACCGACGGTGTAGCCTGCTTACTCAGAAGATACTATAAAACTATTTCAGGGACAATGGACAAGTGCTCTGTTCTGGGCAGACGCTGCTGCGGCCGCTGCCTGCAACGGCGTGGACCCACCGCATGGCAATGATATCTGGTTGCTGGCCAGTGCTATGCTGGCGAGGGGAGAGCTGCATCGAGCTACTCATGCTGTTACTTCTCGACAACTACACAAGTTAGTGCAAATATCCTACTTATCTCAAGCGTACTGAAAAATAAATGAATACTTAACAATTTGTAATCTGGAAGAGCATTAGGCTTCAAGGGAATAGAAATAGGTAGATGCTATCTTCTGTCATAAGCAATTGTAAAGAGCCCTTTAGGTTTAAGTTAGCACGCCAACTCCTTTCTCTACTCTTAAGGTAGCTATTGCTATAGCATTAAGCCTACCTTTTGTACATATAATTTTAAGTTTTTGTGCAATAAAGAGTTAAACAAAAATAAAAAGAAGGCATAGAAACATCATGAGTAGATAGCTGCAGGCTAATAACTCCCTAAATCATATTTTATTTATTTAAGATTATTTATTACTGTACTGGGACCAAATATTACTTTTGAACATGATTGAGTTAAAAACAGAACGTCATTAAACAATCTAATGGGGTTTTATTTGTAACATTGTAAATGAAAATCTATTAAATTAATCAAAAAAAACTGCTGGAAATTGCAGGCAACACCTGCTATGCTTGGGAGTAGCAATGAGAGCATACATCACGGCCAAAGAACCTGCAGCAGCCCTGGGTCTCATGGACGATGCGGATCCCATGTTATTGGAGCCTCGGAACGGAGACCAGACACATAATGTAAGATTCTAGTTAATACTTGAATCAACTTATTTATTCCTTAAGGGGCCGGGGGAGGGCGAATTTTCATACAAACGTAATACCAAAATGATTACTAATTTAAGCAGATTTTCACTATATAAAATGCGATTGGTGATTATTTCATTAGAGGTAAGTAATTTTAAAATAAAAACTGTTCAGGAACCTAGATAAATACTATATGAATACCGTTATTACAATAATATAGTGAAAATCTAGTACTAGTTTAGGCGAAACTAGTAATCATTTTGGTATTACGTTTGTATGAAAATGCGCCCTCCGCCGGCCGCTTAAGTTCAGGCTTGTTCTTTAGGCTTGGTCAGGGTAGGGTGGCACCTAGATTTAAATAACACTTTATTTTAGACTAGCGGTCTGTCCCGGCTTCGCACGGGTGGACATTTATTTTTTAAACATAAATAGGTATTATATTAGGCGGCATTATCGATGAAATTGCATTAATGCAGAGTCAAATAAAAAAAACAGTAAAATTATTGAAAGTATTTATAAGATCCACCCATGTTCCAGCGTGCATTAGCCGGCGTGCTAGTATCGCAAGCGCGTGCCCTATCGACCCTGGAGAGACGTGACGCGGCAGCCAAAGCCCTGGCGGAGGCCTTACGTGCCGATTGTGCCTGCTATGAAGCCCTGGATCTATTGCTGGAACAACAAGCACTTACCCCACGAGAAGGTAAACATTATACACTTATATCCCTTGCTACGCGGCCCCGCCTTCCGATCCGAAGGTCGTGGGCTCAAATCCACTCGTGTAGGTACCCATATTATGAGTATTTTCTGACAAAAAATTTATTTGCCAATAGATTTTTATAATGTCCCAAAAGTTAAGAGCCGAGCGGTACGGTGCGGTAGCGTTAGTGCCGAACAGTCCCTAAGAGTTATTCGTCGAGTGTGATTAGGATCCGATGGCGCAGTGGTCAGCGCAGCCCCGTACCGAGGGGAAGGTCGCGGGTTCAAATCCCGCTCGGCTCTTAACTTTTGGGACATTATAAAAATCTTTGTGATTTCCTTAAGTGTAGTAAACACTATAAAATTAATAAAAAATTATTTGCCAATACTCTCAACAACGGTGAAGGAAAACATCGTGAGGATTACGGCCTGTTGTAGAACCTAAAAAAGTTCGAGCAACACGTGTCAAGGGTCACGCAAAAAGGGCCCACCAGCGGCCTACTTGCGGAAAAACCAGCCCGCACATCAAGTGCGGATGATAAACTTACATGAAAAACTCATTGGTACACGAGTGGATTTGAACCCACGACCTTCGGATCGGAAAGCGGGGCCACTACCACTAGACCACCAGTGCTCTCAATAATGCCGACAATCAATAATGCTTTCGAATAGTAACGACGACCCGAAAGTCGTAGCGTGCCGAACTGACGACATCGGGAACTCGATGAATATAGTAGGCCCAAAATCGTTATTCTATCCTAACCTACCCCATAACCTCTTTAGATTTTAGGCATATAATACTACTACACACATCTGAGAGCACTGGTGGTCTTGTGGCCACGCCTTCCGATCCTAAGGTCTTGGGTTCAAATCCAGTTGTGACCCAATAAGTTTTTCCGTCGAACAAATTTATGTGCACTATGCCAATAGAACCTGAAACAGTTCGAGCAAAAACTAGTACATAATCCTAACCTGGTACATAAATTGTACTACTAGTATAGATAAACCAGTCTAAAAATGCACGCCCCTCCACCACGTTTTCTTGAAGTTGGCTCACAGCAAAGTACTTCAAAATGGTCTTTGTGATTTAGGTATTATAGAACAATTTACTTTGACTGACTGAAGTAGTGGGACGTGCAGTTTAAGATTGGACGATCTCTACTATTATCTATTATGTAGGTTAGGCAGGTGTATGTCCAGCAGTAGACTTCAACCTAATGATGATGACGATTCAGCTTCAGTTGTACGTTTTGTATTCCAGAGCGTGAATTGATAGAATCCCTGGATTTCAGCGGTCAACTCAACGTGGCCGAAGGAGCGTTACTAAGAAACGCGTACTCAGAACGACTGCACCGCTACTCGCCGCCAACCAGCCCTATTCACATGCAGAATGTAGACTGTCCGGTAAGCAAGCTTATTATATTTGCCTTTGGGTATTTTGGTAAATTTAGCTAATTTCATGATTAAAAAATTACCGTCAAAATGAATAAAGTTGAAGAGTTTTCATTATTTTTGTTGCGGAGGAAGCAGTGGTCTTCTTTAGACTAATGATGATGATTTTCATAATGAAGGGTTATTAGTATATTTATGCCTTACGTTATCACTTTGTACTAGCTTTTTTTTCTATTGAATTTCGCGCCTTGTGCTATGGTTTTGGATTGACATGACTTGAGGTACGCATCAGACTATACACTGCTAGCTCCTTGCAGTAAGCGTCATTTTTCTTTGTTTTTAGGTAACTTGAACTGTATCCTACTGTACTGTAAAAGCCAATTCATGTTGTTGTCTCGACAGATGACAGCAGATTCGATACAGACCGGATCTCGTATGTACGAGGCTGCAGCCAGCCGCGGAAGGCGCCTCGCTGCCTCGTGTCGATGGAAGGAGGCACTCGCGGCATTAGACGAAGCTGACCCGTGGTGCTGTGTAGACGTCAGAGCAGCTTGCCTCGTAGAACTGAAGAAGAGTTCGGAACTGTTCGCGTTCGCGCATACCCTGGTTGATGCTTATCCGAATGCCTGGAGTTCTTGGTTCGCGGTTGGATGCTACTATTATCTTATTGGTGTGTTTTTAAACTAATGGTGTTCAGTAGAATCTTCCCACTAAATAACCAAATTGGGTAGCAACTGCTTTAGATGTATGATACATTGAGTAGGGTATTAACGGTTCTATATAAATGCCCTAATCTCAATAGGGGGCGTCCATAAATTACATGAAGTGTTTTTTTAAATTTTCTGCCCCCCCCCCCCCCCTTGTGAGATGTCGTGAGATTTTATTCAACCCCCTCCCCCATCCCCCAATCTCACGTGAGATTTTTCGAAATGTGGGTTTCTAACGTAAACGCGTTGGATTGTTATAGTAAAAAGAAAAAAAAATGCTTCGTGCTTTTATTTACAACTACCTAGTTAAGACAGTGGCGCGAAAACAAAGGACGGGCTTAAAACGGGACCAAAATAGTATTATTCCTTTTTTGTTTTAATTACTTAGAAAAAAAATTGCGTGATATTTTCCGAGACCCCCCCTCTCTTCAACGTAAGATTAGATGAGATTTGACTCGACCCCCCCCCCCCCCCTTAAACATCTCACGTAATTTATAGACGCCCCCTGAGCAGTAAGAAGCTCAAATTCAGTCTATTTCGCATCTACTGACCTGTCCCGTGTGCCCAAACATCTGCACAAGGGCCAATCTTGCCAACGTCGCAGGCAATGCAATAAGGATGGCAAAATACTACATACTAATATTTCTCTACGGTTTAGAGAAAGACCAGGTTAGGAGTACCCTAAACCGATGAGCTACATGCTCGTCGGTTCAGGTAGGTGAAGAATGTTATGAGATTGAATGAAGCGAAAGAGGTATGTCAGGATCGTAGCAAGTGGAAATCCGTGATCTCTGCCTACCCCCATGGGAATAAGGCGTGATTATGTATGTATGTAAATACTACATAAGAATTGTCTAGTGTTGTACCATTGACAAGATAAAAGAAGAAGTGAGTAGTTTTTTTTCTTTTTTCTAGGTAAAAGTGAATTCGCCAGACGGTACCTAAGCAAAGCGAAGAGTTTAGAACCCAGTGCAGGATGCGTATGGCTCGCCTATGGACACAGCTTCGCGGCAGATAATGAACACGATCAAGCAATGGCCGCCTACTTCAAGGTAATGAAGTACCCTCATTTAGGAAAAAATTATGGAAGGTGCAATTTACTTTGTACTAACATTTTGCAATCAGTCCCCGAAGTCGTAGTTTTGCTACCACATTTCGTTTACCAAATGTTGTTTTCGTGTGAGCACGTGTCTCTCTTTTGTATGGAAAATTGATGAGACAACAACTCGTTTCAATCGTTTCTACGTAACGTATTTTTGCTGTCATCTTTTCTCCATACAATAGAGAGAGACAAATAGACGAAACGAAAACAAAGTTGTAGACGATGTGTTGTAAATGAAGTGATACTTGCCCTTCTGTTTGATGAAAGGCGAAATTCGCATTGTAGTAGCTTTAAAAGAATCCAACATAACGAGAGCTTCTTAAATTATTTACAAATTTAATGATAATGATACAGTGTCGAAGCAATGTTTTGTGCGCTGGTTACCACTGAACATCAAGTGGGCTATATGCTTGTTCCATCAGCTAGTTGTATAAAAAATACAGTCCGGATTTAGTATTAATTTTTTTAGCTAGGATTCCAAAAAGGTTTTTTTTTCAATTCCAGGCGAGTCAACTAATGGCTGGTTGCCACCTGCCGCCTCTGTACGTAGCGGTGGAATGCTCTCTGCTCAACAACGTCGCGATGTGCGAACGATTCCTGCTCCGAGCCGCGCAACTACATAATGATAGCGAAGTATGTTCTACTAGCAGGCGTTGCCCGGGCATTCCAGAATGTTAAAGAACATACTAGAACGTTTAGAAAAGTCGCTTTCCTCCCTGTCGTTCTGTCTTTTCATGTTCTTCCTCCACCTTGTTACTCATTTTTGAAGTTATACAAAAACAAGTGTAAAAGATACTGACCACAGAAGTATAAAACGGTGTCGAGGCCAACACCATCATCTCAAATCGGCTTTGACAGTGGTTGAAATAAATATGAAATCACTTTGAAACGTCTTAAAGCTGGGTGAGTCTAGGTGCCAGTTCCACGCGACCAAGCCTATAAGAACAGGCAACAAAGTGAAGTTCCAATGTGGTGACACTTCACTTAGTCAGACGTATGCAATGCAATAATACAAAACCAAAATTTTCATAGACAGCACACGCTACGTTTCAAATCTACGATATTTTTATTGCATTCTGTGGCATCCCATAACTAAAGGGACACATAGTTTTAAGACGCTTTGTTAATTATTTGTTATTCTCGTGTTTCCTTTGTTGGATGTCTAACAATAAATAAATCAAAAATAAAGCTAAAGTTGTCCGTATTGCAGGCAATAGAAGATGCCGCTGTAGAAGAAGACACGGAGAACTCTGCGGGTTGGCGGCGCGTGGCGGGCGCGGTACATGACGCACACGTGGCTCACGAGGCAGGATGCGCCGCCTACGCCAGCGGACACCACGCCGCCGCCAGGCTCCTGTTCCTGCGGGCACATTCCCTGGCACAGCCGGTCAGTAGCTATATACAGTACACTACCTTACCAATATAATACATAATACTATCTTGAACTGTATCCTTGTGTACTTTCATCATTGATCATTATTATTAAGATTGCTAACGTTTTATTTTTGTCATCATTAAGTTACATTATTACTTTTCTATATTCATTTTACCTCATTTATGTACCCATTTATCTTTTTATTCTAAGCATTTGAAACCTTAAAATTTAATAGGTTTTGCGGAGGAGGGCGTTGATGTTCGCGACACAGTTTTTAACTCCTGTGAATTTCATCGTTTTCCATCTGTTTCAGTTCCATTTGTAATAAGATCCAAATAAAGAAATTTTGTTTTTTTTTTTTAATTTTGAACTATAATACAGTCCACTACCCTACACCCACTAGTACAGTACACTAGCCAATCTTACAGAATACTACCCACCTTACACTCGCAACATCACCTTACACTACCCTGAAGTACACTATATACCCAATAGTACCTACAGTACACTGCCCAATAGTACAGTAGGACAGTATAAATATTACATCACGCATCTGGATCCGGTTCCCGTATTTTAAGCTCATAGCATAATGCTTAGATGGTATTGTGTGAATTATTCACAATATTTATTTATTTTTAGAACACTACTCAATAGTGCAGTATACTACTACCCTGTAGTTCACTTACCCTGCAATAGACAACCCTACAATACATTTTGCCTTACATTACAATAAAAGATCACCTGACCAGAACAAGATTCAGAGTGTAAGAAAAAAAGCCCCCCTCCCGCCTGACTTTACTACCAGGCAGGCCATCAAAAAAACCTATGATCTACCTTATCTACAATTAAGGATCTTTGGAACAGCGTCTGCTGAATAGTGGACAATATGCTGAGCTAAAGACTCATTTGCTTCTATGGCATACAGCATACGGCATATTGTATTTGTTTATTTAATTTAAGCATGTATTTGTTGTATTTGTAAATTTATAAATAATATAAATATAAATAAATATAAATAAATATTTTGGACAACCCACACAACACTATCTAGCCCCAAATTAAGCTGAGCTTGTGCTATGGGAACCAGATAGCTGATATAATAATTATATTTTTTTTTTTTTGTAAATACATACTTAGAATACAATATACACCCAGACAGAGAACAAACATCTGCGTTCACCACACAAATATTTGTTCTCGGTGGGGATCGAACCCACGACCTACGGCGCAGAAGGCAGAGCTACTACCAACTGAGCTGAGAGGCCAGTCAAATGTCCAATGTATTCTTTTTAAATGTACTATCTTAGCTCTCTTATAACTCTTAAATCCATGTTCTGTTAGTTTTTTTAATTTCTGCTCTTTACTTTTTATCATGTTATTACTTATGTAAACTTATTTTTTTCATCTCTTTGTGTATTGTATGTTGTGTGCTAAGAAGCAAATAAATGAGTGGCTATGTCTATGCCTTCGTCAAATATTAAGAACTGTCTTGTACACCATTGACACGATAGAAGAGTGAAGACTCTGACGTCACTGCTCTCCGTACATTACAGTTAAGTCCGTGCTGGGCCGCCACGCTGGACGGCATAGGCCACGCGACACGGGCCCTAGGCGGCCCCGGGAGCGCGCGCGAAGCCCTGCAATGGCACGAGAAGGCGCTAGCGCTCCGCCCCGGTCGGCCGGCCTCCCTCGCCGCCGCAGGGCTCTGCCTCGCGCTCATGGGCAGAGAGACAGATGCGGCGGCGGTGCTACACTCCGCGCTGGCAAAGAATCCTGATGATGTGGTGTCTTTGGCGCTGTTAGACGCTATAGTCGATAGACTGGACGCTGCTCTCTCAGGTACGTTAATGTATAGGTCACACGGTTTTTTTTACGTGACAACGTCTTATGATTCGATGGAACCGGCTGCACGCACGAAAAAACATGACTCATGCGGCGTTATCTCGCTCTGAGGCGTTCCATTTAAGGCCTGAAGTACAAGCGAGAGCGCGGAACGAGCGTTAAAGAGGCACAATCGGCCTCCGCGTTCGGCAGCGTTCGACATCTGTGTATTTTCTTAAGACGTTGTCACGTTCAACTATCGTCAGTAAAGCGACTTTACAGACAACAGATTTTATTTTGTATTTTTTTATATCCACAAAACATGTGGCCCGAAATTAAGCAGAGCTTGTATTACAGGAACCAGATTGCTGATACTGCTTATTTTTTTTTTTTATGCATAGGATACCTTCTTAGGATTTGACTGCCTTCACAGCTCAGTTGGTAGCAGCTCTGCCTTCTGTACTGGAGGGCGTGGGTTCGATCCCCACCGAGAACAAATATTTGTGTGGTGAACTTAGTTTTACTGCAGACTTGTGTGATCTTATACATTTTGAGAGATGTTCTGTTCACACGATAGCAAATCGTGTGGGTCTAGGCATTTTTCTGTCCCTGTCTGTTCCATTAAATGTCTAAGAGGGGTTGGCACGTCGTCTGCCGGTCTACTCTTGAACGCGATTCCGATCCCAACCTAAACGGAATTTTGACAGAAATCCTATGGGTTTTCTGCCAAAATTCCGTCAAATTGGTATCGGAATCGCGTTCAAGGGTAGGCCGGCAGATCGTGTTTCGTCTGACGCTGACCTTCACCGCTGAAGATTTTTGTTTTGAGCATATTCCCAGTTTTAAGCTGAGCATGACTACTATAATAACTTACCGCAATTTATTTGTTTCAGAGGAAGAAATCCCCCAGTTTCCGTTTCCACCCGTCAACATTTCCCTCGCGACACCGACACCGGCGCCCCCTAGCGGTGACGGCACTGTCGTGTCCGATATGAGCATGAGCTTTGACTGAATAATAACTTTTAAGAATTCTTTGTACTTATATTTTGTGAATGTAACAAGCTAAGCTTATTTCTTTGTACTGAAGTATAAATGCCCTTCTGTGAAATAAACTGCTGTACTTTCTGCATGAGTGTAACCTACCAGCTAGGCAATTGTGTAATTCTGTTGCAAAATAAGTTTGTTTAAAAAAATAGGAAAATTCTGAACCTAACAAATAAATGATACTACAAGGAACAGCGATCACGACTTGTTGCCATATTTTTTCAACCACTATCTACCTGTAGCCATACTAGTTATTCATAGCGAAGTTCCTATTCGCTATCTCATGTTTTTTACGTCACCATACAATCTTGTTGCAATCGTTCCTTGTCAAAGACAAGTGGTTTCAATTCGATTTTATTGCAATCGAAGAACAACATAATGTCGTAACTGACGTATAGGACTAGGTTTTGACTGCAACAAAAGATAAGCACTAACACTGTGGGGTACTCACAGTGATCTAACTAATATTACTCAGATAAGCCCTAAAATTGATTTACCACCACAATGCTAATTCCATGAGCACGCGTTTTCAACTCAAAGTTTGTAACTACTCTTACAAAGTTTAAGATTGAGCTAGATTAGCCAATTCGGAACTAATTTGGAATAACGGTAGTATTAATTTCAACCTCGACATGACAGAAGATATCCAACATGTGCCAAGGGCACGAAATGAGCCTCCCCGCCCTCAAGGCCTCGGCCTCGAATTTAGTGGGCAGCGGGGCGGCCGCGACGGCTGCGGCGCGGGAGCGGCAGGATTCTTATGCGTAAAATCAAATGGACCGCCCCGCCCCGCTGGAGAGCCGCCGCCGCCTGCCCGCTAAATTCGAGCCAGAGGCCTAAATCCTTTCACCACACCGGTTTGCAAGAACTAGTGACTACAATAAGAAGTAGGTATTTAGGGCCGTATTCCGAAACAGTGCTAGATAGAGTCCAAGTAGAGCCTCAAGCATAGATTGTGACAGTTCTCCATTGATAAGTGTCAAAAATCTGTGCTTGGGGCTCGACTCGAGCACTGTTTCAGAATACGGGCTAAGGCGGGTGTTATAAGGAACACCATTTATGTCAAATGCAGGAAATTGTACTAGAATTTGGCCTTTTCAAGAATTACCCTACTGATAAAATGAATCTTTTCTGTAAATATGTGTACTTATTGAATAAAAGTATATTCAAACTAAAATTACTTATTTTTACTACTTATCCTTCGGGAGTTATGCAAGACTAAAAAGACAGGCGTTCGTTTCACAACTTTATTTGAATAGGTAAATATAATCAGTTAACAAGCATTGATAAAATCAACATTTCATATTTTGATTCATCTTTGAAATACTTTTAAAACCACTAAGCTTTAAAATATTTTAAAATGATACTCCGGGCTTGCTAGGCACATTAAAAACTTTAAAATCTAAAATCTAATAGGCACATTATAAAATCTAAGAACATTCTACGCAAAGGCGTAACAATTTAGTGCATAAAATGATATTTATCATTTGAATACATTAGAGCACTTGAATGGATGAAAGATTAATTATATTTGTATATTTTAAATAGGATTTATTTACCGCTTCAATTACCTCCACATTATACAGACAATCTCGAGTTTTACCAAATAGACAAAAAAGCAGAAACAGAGATTGTAAATCTCAAATTTATCAAGGAATAGTGAACACAAGTTATTAGGCAAAGTAACAAGATTGTCGGTATATTGTGTGGGTATAACAAAATCAACAATAGGTATAACAAAATCAACAATGGGTAAACAAAATCAACAAAAGATATAACAAACCAACAAAAAACGACGTTCTTAATTTGAACAAAATAAAAAATAAACTTCTAAATAGTAAAGGCCGATATTTTAAGATGTGTACAATTTTTAGCTATGGTGTAGTCTATTTCAGAGAAACAATTCTAGTTAACACTTATTTCAAAAAGAAGCATTTTAGAAAAGTAATTTCTGGATTTTAAAGTAACAAAAAATATTAGAGATTAGCAAACATTGGTTGAAATGAAAGCCATGCTACAAAAAATCTTTAGATCGGTCAGAAATAACTTACTGCAGCTTATTCTAATTTAGAATAAGCTCCAATAAGTTCTTGTACACCAAAAATATCGGGTCAAAAATCAACGAGGAACTAAGATAGCATCGGGCGCCAAACTTAATAGCGGCTCCGTTCAGTGCTGCCAGGAGACCGGCAACTCGGGATCAACGGCCTCTAGGTCGGACGTGCAAGACGCGCTCGTGGACGGGGAAGGTACACCTGGAAATTTGATATTTATTTATTGAACCGTTGCGTTACAGTAATCCAACATTGGTCAGTAAATTTTTCACAATTAAGGCTTATTTCTATTATCAAACACACTTGCATAATATATTAAGTTACATTAGCAAATCAGAGATCATATATTTATTTAAACGTTAAATGAAAACATTTTTGAATGGTGTAGATGTAAACTTATTAGTTAGAAAGCACATCATAGAACCTTGCTCCTATTGGTCCTTGAACAAGCTTATAGCAGCCGGGAGATTGTGTAATTTTTGTTACAATCAAAAATTTGCATTCATATCTTTGTTGCCATCATTTTAAGACAACTGGTATGCAAAAAAATGCATATAAGCATTATATCAGCTATCTGGTTCTGTAAATGTATAGTTTATTTTTTTACTAGTTTTAGATTAAAATCGAAGCTCAAAATAATGATAAAACTGACAGTTTGACTAGGTTTTGATTGCAATAAAAGTTACGCGATCAAGGCCTTCAAGTTTGTTGCAAACTCCCATTTGTTTTTACGATGACAATACTATATTGCAACATCCTTAAAGAATAAATTATGTATCGATTCAAAAAAATAGTCTAATATCTGACAATATTAAATTTACATGCAATTAAGAGCGGGTCGTGCGAAAATTTGAGATTTAAAAAAAAAATTGATAACTAAATAACCAAGTGACATTTAAAAAATCGCAAAAGGACTAATTGTAGACTATACATTTGAGATTAATTCGAATTTAAGTGTGTTAAAAAAATATACTATTTAACATGACATTCTATTTAACGCTAATGAAAATCGTATGTCAGCGTTAAATAGAATGTCATGTTAAATAGTATATTTTTTTAACACACTTAAATTCGAATTAATCTCAAATGTATAGTCTACAATTAGTCCTTTTGCGATTTTTAAAATGTCACTTAGTTATTTAGTTATGATTTTTTTTTTTTAAATCTCAAATTTTCGCACGACCCGCTCTTAAGGCAATAAACAAACTGAATACTCTCACATTCAAATTTCGTCAGTCAATCGCTTTTACCCCGAAACTTAGACATTGAAAAATCAAACTGATTAAGAAACTAGAAACACAGACGTACCATCGCCAGCCCCGGAGTAGTTCCCGTGACCGTTGTACAGCCCAGCGTGCTCGCTCGGAGAATGACGTGCATGTCCGTTGGACAGCGGCGAGTGGCCAGAGCTCTTGGAGTTACGCATCAGAGGCTTATGCTCTTCCGCAGTGTGCTGCCACGCCCAGCACGAGCGGCAGAAGTAGCTGGAAAAGGAGCTTTATTTAATGACATAATCTCGTGGTAAATATCGATTATAACCCTTGGGAGGGTAGCGGAAATCTGGATTGGAAAGAATCTGGTTTGAATTGGAAGTCTGGTTTCTACGGTCGAAGTACATTTAAAGGCGGTCAGCCCTTTTAACAGGCAAAAACCACCGTAGATAAATTAGCAATTTTAAGCATAAACATCCTCCAATCTTGATTAGTTGAAGTTGGTACAGTCCAGACACAAGACGAATCATTTTTATCCTACATTTATTGAAGAGAGTTTGCACGTTCCCGACAATTCCCTTGAATATAGAACTATTTAAAAGTAAGCCAGTGTTACGGATTTTCGGCTAGTAAGATCAGACCGGATCCAAAAGTAAATCAAAATGTTTTACTATTGTATCACTAAAAAAATGCTAAAGAGCAAAAAGAGAATTTGGCAGCGGTGGGATTCGAACCCACGCCTCCGAAGAGACTGGTGCCTTAAACCAGCGCCTTAGACCGCTCGGCCACGCTACCATTGACGCTATTGCACGAAATTACTGTACACTTGGCAAATACCAATAGTTAAAATTTCACAAGTTTGATTATATCACGTTTATTTTTTTCTTTAGTCTGCAGATAAAACCAGGTTAGTGTCAGCTATTTATAAAATAGTAAAGTAGCTTGATATCGCTGCATCTGCTGAATACTTTTTTAAAGTAGTAAACTAAAGTTAAATTTTCAGAAATAGACTAAACATTTCACGAGATTTGGACGCAGAGCAATACAGGATATTTTTTTATGCCCGTGACCAAAAAAGAGCTAGTTATAAATTAAACTTACCCGAAGCACATCGGCTCGCGGCAGAAGTATGGGCCCTGTTGCAGGTTACACACCGAGCACATTGAGTCTTCTAGGTACGGGTCTACTTGGACCTGCAAATAAACAGATATTAGAAAATATTCACTATGCTTAGCGTGGTTATTTTCTTTAAAATGTTTGTCTACGAACTGTATATCTAGCATGGTACAATAGTAGGCAACAAATATTGCACATCGGCTAATTTCGGCTTCATAGAGCGTAGTCTTCTATCGTTTCACTGGTTCTTTCAAACCAAGTGTGGTGAAAGGATTTTTAAGTGCGCCTCTAAGAAGCTCCTTTCGTGCACTTCACACATTTTCGAACTATTTAGGTTCTACGACATGCCGGTTTCCTTACTATGTTTTCCTTCACCGTTTGAGCACTGGCATAGTGTATATAATTTTTTGGGCAGAAAAGCTGGTACACGACCGTATTTGAACCCACTGCTACCACTAGCCCACCAGCGCTCTCGTGCGTCAGAAAGAGATCTCGCGCTCTACGGAAAACGCCGATGCGCAATATTTATTGCCTACATCCGTAGGTCTATATCAAGCACGTAACTTTGTCTACCGACTTTTATAAGTTTATTAGAGTACTTTTCTCTTATTCGGACGCATAGCTAAAATACTCAATACATGTATTGATTAGACATGGTTTTATTTAGGTACAGTGGCGGTATGAAAATGTTCGTTAATTTACAACTTTATTTGTTCAACGTATCACGATCACATCACCATTTGAAACTGAATAGACAGAATACACCGATAAGTTAACGTCACAAATTATGTCAAAATGTGTTCATGATCAAGGCACTGGTGCAAGCGAAAACCGACTCTAAGGTGACGAACGTTTTCATACCGCGACTGTACATAGTTCTACAATGTCTATAGATTATCAACCACAGTGAATATGAAAAGAAGTAGGTTGAACGAGTTACCTTCTTGGTGAATTTGTCTGTGTGTATCTCTATGTACGCAGCTGAGATAGCGCGCACGTACGAACGAACATTATCGAACGTTACGCGACCCGAACCAATCGGGTACTTGTTCTTGTCTGTATCTATACCTGAAATTGACAAGTTTATTTTTAAATAATGTTTTTTTGAAGTTCCGGTTTTAGTGGTTTAGGAATTTAAAACAATATATTCCACAAGTCATTGTTCTCTTTTACTTGCTATTAGTAGAGGAACTATGAAGTGCTCGTTTGATAAAGACTTCACCATTCCTACTTCTCAAAGATGTTTCGGAAGGGATCAGCGCTCCAGGGCGCCAAGCTTAGGAGTCCCTCTGATTATAACTCTTAAACTGAACTAGTAACTTAGGATAGAATATCAAAGAACAAACATCTGTATTCACCACACAATTTGTTTGGTGGGGATTGAACTCACGACCTATAGCGTAGAAAGCAGAGCTACTACAGACCGAGCTGAGAAGCTAGTCATTTCAGCCAGTCAGTTGGAGCCCTAGTTTTGCCCCAGGGCTTTTGGTTAACTAGGTACGCCACTGGGCCCACGGTATGATCGTTCACGGCATCACGGCATTACTAGCACTTTAGGCCCAGGGCCATTGGCTACCTAGCTACGCCACCACTGGGGGCCGCGCAGAAGGCAGAGCTACTATAAACTGAGCTGACAGGCCAGTAATTTCAGCCAGTCAGTTGGGGCCCTAGTTATTTTGCCCCAGTGGGTTTGGTTACTTAGCTACGTCAATGGGCCCACGGTATGATCGCTCACGGCATGATCGCTCACGGCATAATTGCTCACGGCATGATCGCTCACGGCATTACGAGCACTGACCTGCGTAAACGACGCCGGAGAAGAGTTCGTTCATGATGAGTGCTAGTGCGGGTGCCGATAGCATCCCGTGCAACGCTCCCACGAACACCGTACGAGCCGCCGCCAGCCGCGCAGAGCCGGTTGACACCCAGTTAGCATCGCTCACTGCCCATGGGATCACTTGCACCTGGAATAGAAACATTTTAATATCTATTAAAAAAATATGGGACCAATCTGAATATATAAATTTCCAGATAAATAAAGAACTTTTCAAATCTGTTAAGGCCTGCCGCACACCTAGGCCGCTGGCATCGGCAATCAGTGAAACGCTGTCAAATTTGACATCGATATTTGACAGCGTTTTACTGATCGCTACCGCCAGCGAACTTTGTGTGCGCAGGCTTTTAGCGAATTAAGCTTTGCAATAAAAAAAGAATCCGAGAACCTACTGTTTTCATTTGAAGCCTGTTTAAGCTACTGGCCATTTAGAAAATAGTAAATTAAAGAGACTCCTTATTCCTGCACTTGCAGATAGTACCAGCCCGCGCCTTTTTTCATTTGAAGTCTGTCAAAAAGTTTAATAGCTACTGGCTTCGGAGAAAAAAAGTAATAATGTATACCTCCTTGGTCCTGCACTTGCGGGAATGCAGCAGGTAGTACCAGCTCGCACCTTTTTCATTTGAAGTCTTAAAAAGTACAATAGCTATACTGGCCACTAAGAAAAGAAAAAAACAAATGAACCTACCTCCTTAGTCCGGCACTTGCGCGAGTGCAGTCGGTAGTACCAGCCGGCTCTATCCCGCCGGCATGCCGCCAGAAGTGCACGTACGCGTCGCTCGCCTTCTAGCGTCACGTAAGCGTATCCACGCGGGGAGCCACTTCCGCCCCCGCCCAGACCACTGTCACGACCTGGCCACTCCACACTGCGGGAAAAAAAATCAATTAAAGCCAAAAGTCAAGCCAAATATGTGTTTATTCAATAGTATCAATAGTACGTTAAAATGTTTTAAAGCTAGGCGAGTCTAGGTGCCAGTTCCACGCGAAATTGTTATTAATATGAGAGAACTGGTGGCCAGTCTAGTGGTAGCGGCATCACCTTCCGATCGGTCATGGGCGATTTAAAATCATGGGCGATTCTAAGATCGTGGGCAAGTCTTAGATCGTGGGCGATTCTAAAGTCGTGGACGATTCTAGAGTAGATTCCAAGGTAGTAGCTGATGCTGATCATGAGTTTAAACTTAATCATGGATTAGTAGGCAACAGTCATTACTCTCAAACGACGAAGGAAAACATCGTGAGGAAACCGGCTTGTAGTAGAATCTATAAGTTCGAAAACATTTCAAGCGTCACGCACAAAGAACCCACCAGAGACCAACTTGCGAAAACCAGTCCGCTCACCCAAAGAATTTGCTAAACTTTTTGCAGTCATCTATGCGAAAACCAGTCCGCTCACCCAAAGAATTTGCTAAACTTTTAAAGAACGGCTGAACCGATTTGGCAGAAAATTTGTGGGGAGGTAGCTTAGAACCGGGAGAAGGACATAGGATACTTTTTATCCAGAAAAAGCAACGGGCACGGGGTGTTACGGGAAAAGCCGCGGGCGGCCACTAGTTTTAAATAAAGTAAAAACAAATAGTCTTAAAGAGGTTGTATAGAAGAGTTCGTGTATAGAGCAGTACTGACCGCAGCGGATGGAAGTGTCTTAGCGCGTGCATCAGCGCCACTTCAGTGATGTCCCACGGCAGCCCGCCCAGGAACAGCTTGGGGCTGAACTCCTGCGCGGCGTCATCAGCCCGCGCGGGTAGCACGCCGCTCCAGTGCAGCGCGCGACCCAAGCCGGGCGTGCGCGCTAGCGTTGACATGCCAGGACCACCTACATCCAAACGTCAGTTTAGTGTTGCCAGTGGCAGATAATCAAATACATCCGACAGCCCGAAAAGTAACATATTCATGAGAAAAGTAACATTACGTTGTTTAAAAAGTATGTGGAAAAAGACAGTAATTTAATTTAGGAATAAAAAAAAATTACATGGAAGTAACAAAAAGTAATGTAAAATTTAACAAAAGATCACACATGAAAAAATGACCGACGATTAAAGTAGAAACAGGAAAACGCGTGGAAACCTAATAAAAACGGGCAGGAGGTCAAAAATTATGACAAAAGATTTTTCTTTCAATACAAAAAAATATACTAAAGGTGCACGGCATCTACAGCCAGAAAGCCTAAAATTACAGAATTTAAGAAGCTTTCATAAGATGGCTTTGTACGGCAGGGATAGTCTCAGCCGAAAATGAACGACAAATGATAAAAGGAATAGGAGTATACTGGAATATGAACTTACAGAACGACGACCGGCGTGACAACATGCTCATACGGCTATCTTCCTGGGAATACGCGTTCCCATTGACACGATTCGGGACCCACGAAGCATCACCCTGGAAGAAGGAAGTTTTAGATACATTCTGCTATCTAAACTAAGATTAAGACTTAGGAAGAGGTATAAGCGGATTGAAACAAATATATGAAGCTTATTTTCAAAGTCTTAGGGGCTTTAGTTTAGCTAATGGAAAAAGCATATTTATTATGGCATATCAGATATTAAGTGGGCATTCACAGAGTGCCACAACTTTTTTAAATTGTACTAATATTATAAACGCGAAAGTTTTTTGCAAGTATGGATGGATGTTTATTACTCGAATAACTCTTAGAACGGCTGAGCAGATTTGGCTGAAAATTAGTTGAGAGGTAGCTGAAATCTGGGAGAATGACATTGGATACTTTTTATTCTGAAAAATTAACGAGAACGGGGTGAACAAAGCCGCAGGCGGCAGCTTGTTTAAAATAATTATAAAATGCGTTTCACTTACAGAGCCATCGTCGCGAGAGTATGAGACTGCAGGCTGAGTGGAGGTGATGCCGCTGGTAGGTCCAGGCCCTGGCATTCCTAGAGCCTTCTGTTAAAACAAAGATTTAGTTGCAAATCAAAAAATCAAAATAAAAATGGTTGTTCAGCTCAGTTGGTAGCTCTGCCTTCTGCGCCATAGCCCATAGGTCGTGGGTTCGATCGCCACTGAGAATACATATTTGTGTGGTGAACACAGCTAGCTGATGAAACAAGCACATGGTACACCTGACGTGGTCACCTATAACCAACATCCCAGAAGGCAAAGCTACAAGATTTGATCCACTGCAAGAATCAAACACGCAGTAGTACACTGTCCAAGACAAAACTTTTAGGTTCGTAAAACCACGTGGTCTACCAAATCAAAAGTCACTTGAAAGTTGGTACTTACCAGCGAGGCCACAAGGTCGGTAATCCCCTGCGCGGAGTTAGATCCATCCCACCCTCCCGGCTGCGCACTTTCGCTGAAACAAACACGCATTTAGAACACTTGAACCATTAACTACTAATTAGATAATAACACTAGCTTATAAGGGGCGTTGTAGACAGGCTTAAATTAGACACCCAGAAGAATAAATGTGGGAAGACCACCCAATGGGCAGACGATATTGTTATGATCGCGGGAAGTTTGGATGGAAAGAGCTCATAATCTTTCTTCCTGGAAATGTATAGGAGAGACCTATTGTCCAGTAGTGGACTTCTATAAGATGATGATGATGGTGGTGGTGGTCTATTGCCAATTAAAGATAAACATCGCTGCAATATAAATTGTTTCCAATAACAAGAATATCCTATTGGAAAAGTAGACTTTGTACAAAAAAGCCTATCTATACTAAAATTCCCTAAGTAAAATGTTCGATAAACAAAACCACCGTAAGAATAGGTACCTCTATAGCCATGGAAAAGGGGAGAGCACTGGTGGTCAAGTGGTAGTGGCCCCGCCTTCCAATCCGAAGGTCGTGGGTTCAAATCCACTCGTGTACCAATGAGTTTTTCTGTCGAAAAATTTATGTGCACTAATGCCAGTACTCTCAAAACGGTGAAGGAAAACATCTTGAGGAAACCGGTTGTAGAACCAAAAAAAGTTCGAGCAACACGTGTCAAGGGTCACGCAAAAAGAGCCCACCAGCGGCCTACTTGCGGAAAAACCTGCCCGCACATCAAGTGCGCATGATAACTTGCCGACTTGCCATGGAAAAGGGTAAACTTACCTGTAGCTAGCGAAGGCTCTGGGATGCCTGGGCGGGAAGCAGCCCGGTGGCACTAGAGCTCGCGGTGTTTGTGCTACTTCGGGGCTGCTCGGCCCTTCCCAAGTCCACTCGCCATCGTTGAACTCCTGCCGAAGAAAAGAACACTTTAAAAACAAATTCAGAAATCGTTATCGTCAACTTGAAAATCATCAAGTTTAAAATCATTATCGTCAACTTGGAAATCGTCATTGTCAACTTGAAAATCATCATGGTTAACTTTAAAATCATCATGGTTAACCTTTAAAACCATTATGGTTAACTTTAAAATCATCATGGTTAACTTTAAAATCATCATGGTTAACCTTAAAGCCATCATGGTTAACTTTAAAATCATCATTGTTAACTTTAAAATCATCATACATACAATCATCATTGTCATCGTCAACTTTGAAATGGACATCGTTAGCCTCTGTGCTCTGGCTGGACATAGAAGGAAATCTATAGCTGGGAAATTCAAGAAGACGCTTTAAAGACGAATTGCGTGGAGATGGCGTGCTTTTTAATGTATTACATTAAAAAGTACTTGCGAAGCACGAAATAGTAATCAAATTCAAATCCCGCTCGGCTCTTAACTTTTGGGACATTATAAAAATCTTTGTTATTTCCTTAAGTGTAGTAAACACTATAAAATCAATAAAAACTCACGAAATAGTAGTTTTGTAATCATAGCTAAAACCCACACAAATCAAACTTCGAAAACCAATTTGAAACGCGGCTTCAAAATGTTAACCTAATCTAAAGTTGGTTAAAACTCAACAAGCATGAAAAAGGAAAGACAGTTATCCGGGTCGCGTTAGGCTTGGCAGAGCCTATACTCTGACTCGCATAGGTTAAGTTCTGACAGTAATACATTTTAACTGGAAAAGCTACTTTCCCGAAACAGTTTGAATTAGTTGGAGAGGCTATTAATTGATTAATTGACTGACAAGGATATACTTTCGATGTATTTTAACTGGAGAAGCAACTCGCCTATATAATTGAGAAAACGAGAATTAAGTTCAAGCTCAGAATCGTTCTCTCTACCTGTGAATGTATTAGAGAGGCCTATGTCGAGCAGTGAACTTCCGGCTAATGATGTTGAAGCTCTGAAGGTAAACGTGGCACCTACACCTGAAGAATCTTAGTACTACTTAGTACATTTCTTATTTTTCATTTAAAACCTTAGAACTTGAAAAGATAAATTTCCAAAAGAACAAACGTCAGAGCTGCGCTGAAAGTAGCAGATGCCTGCAAATAATATTAAATTGCCAGCCGCCATGCCAATACACCCAGACGCTGCCAAGTGCGGGATTGCATCCCTGCGCCGATACATGTATCCAAACTACGCTATTACCTACATTCAATGTTGGATACTTTAAGTAGCCTGTTCATAAAGCTAATTTACTGGGGACTTCATAAAAACTAGCATATGCACGCAGCTGTGCTCGATATCTTTTCACGCTTCTGTTTCCAACCCTAAATTGAACACGTGGGGGTCAATACTCAAACTAGACAAGTATGTTGCTTGGTAGGTTGTTATAACCAGCCAAAGTAATAGACAATCGCTAATGAGAGTAGTCTTATAAAAAATAAAAACCTAGAAAGATTTTTTTTTCAGGGTAGACTGAAAGCGTGCATAGAAATTCAAGTAGAAAAAATGCCTACCCTACCTAAGAATTGCACCCATAGAAAGGTTACACTGAAAAACAAAGAAAACATCTATCCACAAAGTTGGCTCAACAAGAACTTCTATGAGCAATATAAAATATGATGCCGAATCTAAAGGCTATAGAAGCTAATGCAAGCAAAGCCGGCCACCCCGCGCTCACTTGGCACAGGCAGAGCCATTACACGGGGCGCGCTTGGCACATCTCGCTCAACATTAACTGCCATCAAACCGGATGTCGTACGCTACATTATGAACGAACAATAAAACCTAGTGCATTGTACTTGAAATTTGATTTAAGTGCCGCGTTGGCTCGAAATTGCAATACAAATATGCGAAGAATACTTTTGGCGCCCAACGTGGTACTTTTAATGATTGATGGAGGGTTAAAAGCAATAGGTTTGCAGTTTTACGCACTTTGATTTTAATGGGCTCAAATTGAGAAGCCAAACATCTTTCTATGGTATCGAAAATCTAAGCCAAACATTTTCTGGCGCCCAACGTGGTACTGGATAGAGTTTAAAGGAAATTTTGTTTAGATAGTAGGGAATGTAGGGGCAATTTTGTTGATATGGAAAGTTTTAGATAAAAAAATATTTCAGCCCCACGTGGCTTTGGTTTTCACCATAAAAAAAAATTACCAAGGTGCAGCGGGTAGGTGCAAGAAATTGACTGCATCGTGGCAAAAGATGATAAAATAAAGCCATACTGGGATTCGCAATAAAATGCCATGAAAATTTTCGCCAAATATATCGCTTCGAGCTACCCAGTACATGATTAAAATATAATTGGTCTGAAAGTTCAAGAAAATTCTCTTACAGAATAGAAAATAGAAAATGCGGGTACTTACATTGTTGCGCGAGGAAGTAGGTGCGGTAGCAGGAGGGTCGGTCAGGCGCGTGTCCAGACCCAGGAACTCTGCTAAGGACCGGCGGTTTTCATTGGAGCCGCCGCCCCCGCGGGTATTATCCTGGTAAAAAAATAAAATATTTAAAACCAAAAATCATGGCCCAAAAACTACACAAAAAAAATTAACTTTGCTTAAAACTATCTAGAAAAAATAATCTTAAGGAAATACTCACCTGTAGTAACGGCATGGATGCCGCAAAAGTTCCACAAAGTTTCGAAGAATGTTTCGCTCGACAGACGACCAGCGTTTCCAGCTAAGATGATTTCGTGTCGGCGGCTCACGAGCGACTGAGGACGGGAAAGTCGTCCACGAAGCACGAAGCCAACCTCCGCCCCACCTCCATTTCGACAAGCTCCAATGACAGCGAACTTCGATAAGCAACGCCCACTCATACTTATAATTTAACTTTCTTTAGCAAAAAAATCAGAAAATATATTTTGTGATACGATAAATCATAAACTAATTTAAGATAATTTTTAATCAAACTAATTACCAAAATTAAAGTACCAGTACATACTCCAGTTTTTACTTCCGCCGTTTTTATTTTTTCTTTATAACGGTAGATGGCGTTTGTTTATAGGAAAACGTTGACCTAAATTTAAAATATATTTGGACTTATTTTTAAAGACTAATAAGAGTAATAAATTCACCTTTTTAGATTTTATAATGCTGAAAATCAAGTCAAATCTGTCTTGTTTTCAGAAGCAACATGGCGTTTGAGGAAATGACGTGATACATACCCCCTACACTCTACTGTGTCAAATGAAACCCTTTTAACAATATTTTACGGAATAGAGGGAAACGGAAAAGGATGAATTTTTTAATTAAAAATAGAAGGAAATAAAAACGAAGATTTTGACAAACTTTTTTATTTGCTAAAAATTAAATTCTAGGACTGAATTATGTTTTCAACAACAATGTTTTTTAGGGTCATTCTTCAGGCACAAGTTACAAATTATTTATTCACAAAGAAATAACATTAAAACTTAAGACAATAACTGTAACTTTTGCTTACACCTATTCATTTTACAGCGTTGTCAATCTGACTTTTGCACTAAAGTTAAAAAAGACTACTTGCATTGGATACATATCTGAGTATATTTTTCTGTTTTTGATATTTTCTATAAATTCTGCTTCATAGAGCGTCTTGCGAACATCTGCCAAGTTATATAAACTTTATCACCTTTCTATTTCATGCTTCATATTTATATCTTTCTTATATCTCTATCTAGATATTGACACAAACGTTGTCCGGGGAAGTACTACCACCATGTCAAAATTTTGTGTCCCAGTTTGTACCGCCACTTATGAGTTACGAGAGTCCCTAGAAACTACATCACTAGTCTTAGGCCCGTATTCAGAAACTATGCTTGAGTCTGAGTCGAGCCACAAGGGTAGAGTTTTTGACAGTTCTTAATTGAAAAGTGTCAAAATCTATGCTTGAGGCTCGACTAAGACTCAAGCATTGTTTCTGAATGCGGCTAGTCTTGTAAAGCTAACAGCGCCAAAGTGGCGATAATCAAATGCGCACGAATATAATTTGACGTCATCCTGTTCAGTTGATGCTATACAGGGTTATTCATTATTAGCTACAAATACTCAGGAATTCGTTTCAACAAATAATTTAAAAAAATATTTTGATACAAAAACTTAAATCAGTTTAGGAATTAAATTAATTCGGCCAAACAAACATTCACGACCCAAAAATTTGGTCCTGTCAGTTTGTGTAGCTAATAATGAATAACCCTGTATATGTCAGTGCCCCTCATTCATAATGCCTGTAAACTTTTAGCAGTTCCCTTAAAGTCTCTTGTCACAGGCACGTTCATGACAAAAAATAGAGAAGGCAACAGACTTGCTTTATGTCCATTACGAATAAGAGAGGTCTTTCTTGTCCCAAAAGTTATGAGCTCGCATGTTTACTCCTGCAGTCCAAACAGCGGCGCGAGTAGGTACCCCGGGTGCGCCGGCGGAGTCCTAGGCCGCGGTAGGGCTCCACGCTCATCGCCGTACACGTGCGGCAAGCGGAGCACCCAGTATGTGGAGGCAGATAGCTTGACTGCGGGCGAGCCCGGCGGCTGCGGAACGAATATTGAACCACCGGCTACGGGCTGGATCTGGAATTAAAGAAATAACTTTGAACTTGGTTATTTAATTCGTTTCTTTATTTAAATTGAATTAGGTAATCTTTGAACTTGGTTGTTTAATTCGTTTCTTTATTTTTTGTTTTTGTAATACAAATATGCGAAGAATACTTTTGGTATTTTTAATGATTGATGGAGGGTTAAAAGCAATGGGTTTTGCAATTGATTAATTCGTTACTTTATTTTTTCTTTATTTTTATTTTTGTAATACAAATATGCGAAGAATACTTTTGGCGCCCAACGTGGTATTTTTCATGATTGATGAAGGGTTAAAAGCAATGGGTTTTGCAATTGATTAATTCGTTTCTTAATTTTTCTTTATTTTTATTTTTGTAATACAAATATGCGAAGAATACTTTTGGCGCCCAACGTGGTACTATTCATGATTGATGGAGGGTTAAAAGCAATGGGTTTGCAGTTTTACGCACTTTGATTTTAATGGGCTCAAATTGAGAAGCATTTTTCTATGGTATCGAGATGCAAACATTTCCTGGCGCCCAACGTGGTACTGGATAGAGTTAAACGGAATTATGTTGTAAATAGTAGGGAATGTATGGATAACTTTGTGAATACGCTTTTGATTTATTTATTAAATCAAAATACGCATAATCTTGTAGCTGAAAGACCACGTAATATTTCGATTGCGTGTGTTTCTCATACACTTGTGATTTATATACGCACTATAGGCCCATGGTGTTCCACTGCTGTCACTCACGAGGATTCTTTCCAGTTTTCTCCCACTGTTGAAACTTGGACTGGCTATGTGATTGGAAACGGACTTTGGGATCGAGTGTGACGTGCCCTCACCTTGGGATCGAGTGTGACGTGCCCTCACCTTAGAATGAGTGTGACGTTCCTTCACCTTGGGATCGAGTGTGACGTGCCCTTTTTGGAATGTGTGACGTGCCCTCACCTTGGGATCGAGTGTGACCTGCCCTCACCTTAGAATGAGTGTGACGTTCCCTCACCTTGGGATCGAGTGTGACGTGCCCTTTTTGGAATAGAGTGTGACGTACCCTCACCTTGGGATCGAGTGTGACGTGCCCTCACCTTAGAATGAGTGTGACGTTCCCTCACCTTGGGATCGAGTGTGACGTGCCCTTTTTGGAATAGAGTGTGACGTACCCTCACCTTGGGATCGAGTGTGACGTGCCCTCACCTTAGAATGAGTGTGACGTTCCCTCACCTTGGGATCGAGTGTGACGTGCCCTTTTTGGAATAGAGTGTGACGTGCCCTCACCTTGGGATCGAGTGTGACGTGCCCTCACCTTGGGATCGAGTGTGACGTGCCCTCACCTTGGGATCGAGTGTGACGTGCCCTCACCTTGGGATCAAGTGTGACGTGCCATCACCTTGGGATCGAGTGTGACGTGCCCTCACCTTGGGATCGAGTGTGACGTGCCCTCACCTTGGGATCGAGTGTGACGTGCCCTCACCTTGGGATCGAGTGTGACGTGCCCTCACCTTGGGATCGAGTGTGACCTGCCCTCACCTTAGAATGAGTGTGACGTTCCCTCACCTTGGGATCGAGTGTGACGTGCCCTTTTTGGAATAGAGTGTGACGTACCCTCACCTTGGGATCGAGTGTGACGTGCCCTCACCTTGGGATCGAGTGTGAAGTGCCCTCACCTTGGGATCGAGTGTGACGTGCCCTCACCTTGGGATCGAGTGTGACGTGCCCTCACCTTGGGATCGAGTGTGACGTGCCCTCACCTTGGGATCGAGTGTGACGTGCACGGGTGACTTGGGCGTGACGATGTGCACTCGCGTGAGTTGCGCCGTGAGCGCCGCGCCGCCAAGGCACACGCAGGCCACGTACAGCGGCATGTCGCACGCGGCCGCCGCGGCGCCTGCTCCTGCGCCAGCACCTACCGAGCCACTCACCACACTCTCCGGAGACGACATCATGAACCTGAAATGATAAACAACATTTTTTATAATATCCAGAAAGGTACAGCTCAAACGGCATCCACAAATACTGAGTAAAACCGTCGTTTACATTAAGTATGCCTGCTTTCGTAGAGCGCTATCTCTTTCTGACGCACACTACGCTCCATGAAGCCGAAATTAGTCGATGTGCAGCAATATTCTTTGCCTTCTACTAGTAAGCTCCGCACGTATTGACCATGTCTTTCCTGTGGATTAGGCCGACTGAGCTGTCAGGATGGTATAGGTGCTGGGATAGCCTATTCCATCTAAAATACCAGTCACTACAGCGTCCCACAAATAGGGCTTGTGTAATCACCAGTTGCCCCTGAGGATATAAATCATCTACAATAGATGCAAACACCTGTTTACTTTACTACTCTATGTATATAGTCGTACCTGTGTCCCCGCAGACATTCGTACTCGAAGCCGATGAATATCTTGACGGTAAGTAGATGCGGCGGCTGCGGCTTGCGCGCTCGCGAGCTCTGCGTCAATGCGGCGCGCCAAGCACTAGCTTGCTCTATCCTACGTACAAATCAAATATATTAGTGGTTCAGTTTTATTCAAATATTTTCAGTTTTATTATAACAAATATAAGCGCAGCGACTTGCTCGGAAATGCGGGCAGAGGGCGCCCTATATAAATATTTATTTCATTAATTAGAACGGTTTTGGAACCAATTACTCTAATTAACAGGTAAATTACATTTCCACATTCTAACACACAATTAACTTAACATTAAAAAACATATTACAAAAAAGTTTAGCATGTCAATTTAGATACAGGTAGCGGCACATAACTTGAGCGGTGACCGCGCAGAAATCAAAACTAAGGTACCTGAGGGGGGCTAGCGGTATGAAGGGCGGGCGTGCGTAGCGCTGATTGGCTCTCCAGTCGCACTCCGCTCTCTGTACCAATAGGACACTCTGCACACATCCACACATCCAGTGTGCGCGACATGGCACACTACGACGCATGCGCAGCGCGTATCGCTCACCGCTCAAGTTATATGTGCCGCTAGTTATACCCTAGCACTCACTTGGAGTGTGACGGCAGAGGCGCGTCCCACGGCAGAAGATAGTTGGTGTGCGGCAGCAGTCCTGGCTGCAGCGGCTCCGGCAGCCCGAGCGCGTGCGAGTACAGAGAGGAGGCGCCGAGGCAGCGCAGAGACCAGCTCGGGAAAGCAGGCAGAAGGCCGCCAGGGCTGGCCGTGTGTAGCATGCCCGGGAGGTATTCCGTTGTTGATGGCTGGCGGGTCATCACTTTGTCTGAAACGTGGGGGAATGTATTTTAGTAGATGAAGTAGCAAGGCGAAAATAAAATGAAACCTTAGCTTCCGGAGTTTAGACTTTTATATGTTACTAGCAGCCTGTTCCGACTTCGCACGGGTGGAAATTTATTTCTTAAACATATAAATATAGCCTATGTTACTAAGGGTGAATGTAGCTTTCAAATGGTGAAAGAATTTTTGAAATCGGCACAGTAGGTTTTGAGTTTATTCATTACAAACATACACACAAAAATACAAATTTTTCCTCTTTATAATATTAGTAAAGTATTGTATAAAACAAGTGCAACCGGAATAAAAATATGCAAATTCGAAAGATATGAGGACAAAATCAGACCTTTTAAGCATTTTCATTAAAAACTTGGAATTTCCGTTGAGAACTCGACTCCAGCCCGCTCTGGTGGTGCGGTACAAAAGACATCGTGTTACAATTTGATGCGCGTGACCAGGATTACAGTAGAGAGCGTCCAAGCTTAAAATGCACGTTCCGCTACTCCAGTCAGTCAAAGTAAATTGTTCTTTATCAATTATAGGTATTGGAAGGATCATTTTTAACTACTTTGCTGTGAGTCAACGTCAAGAAAACGTGGTGGAGGGGCGTGCATTTTTAGACTGGTTTATCTATAACAACGTTTTCTTATAGCGAAACTCCCATGTTTTTTTATAAAATGTAGTATAGCAGTATTACCTGTGCTACAGTCCCTTACAGCCACGACGTAAGGCTCCTCCTCATCATCAGGTGGTAGGCCGGGAGACAAGGCATCCCCACCGGACCAGGACTCTGCACCCGCCGAGCGGCCGCCCGAGCCACCTGACCACTCCTCTTGAGACGGCGCGCCTTTTACTGAGGCAGCCCTGGAATAATTCAAAAATAATATTTTATTAAACATGTTGATTTACAAGCGATAAGCTTGCAACTTGTATTTTTCTAGCTTCTTCTTATCGTGCCACTGCTTCTCTCAAGCCAGTGTGGTGAAAGGATTTTAAGTGCGTCTTCTGGCTCTGGAATTCCAATTACTGTGCGTGTATGTTACTTTTCAGGAGTAAACAACCGTTTAACAGAATGGCCTCATGTTACTTACAAGGGGTACATTACCATACCGACAGGCGTCACGGCTCAGTTGGTAGTCTGCTTTCTGCGTCATTGGCCGTGGGTTCGATTCCCACCGAGAACAAATATTTGTGCGGTTTAACACAGATATCTTTTGTCTGGGAGTTATATTGTATTCTAAGTATGTATTAACAAAAATAAAATGTATTCAAGTATTATATCAGTTGTTTCCATCGTACAAGCTCTGCTGTGTATTGGGGCTAGATAACACAATCTAGCCCCAAGCTAAGCAGAGCTGTGTGAATAGTCCACTACATTCCAAAGTCCAAAGGTCGCCCTATGTACCTTTATTTGTAATAGTTCTTTTAAATGTATTCTTTTGTGTACAATAAAGTATCTAACTACATTTATTAATACCTGAAGGTGGGAGTGGAAGGTTCGAACACGGGGTAGTCATGGTGCGGCAGGGTGAGACAAACCCCGCATTGCTCGGCCGCGGTGCTGTAGAAGGTGCAGTTGGCGGCCCGCACGGTGTACGGATCTTCCCGTTGCACGCGCGTCCGTCCGCACTCGCACGCTGATATGTATCGCACTCCGGATGAGTGTTCTTTGCTTCCGTCACTAGAATATATAGAACGTAAAGTTGTGAACTATCAAGCTTTTACTGAATGCAATTTTAACCTCTTACTGCCATGTTTGGTAGAAATCCATGTGCTGTTTCCTTATTCTGAGGATATTTAATTTTAACACATAGCTCGGGTTTGACAAAAATGTGTATTACTTAATAGAGCTGTGATGTTATTAAGAGTGCATCGTAGGGCACGTTCCTGACGTGCGTGACCTACGAGGCAATGCTTTGTTATAGACCATGGGTACTACTTAACATCAGGTGGGCGACAGATCTATCAAGCTTGTACTTAATGCCATTTTAACCGCCTACTACCATGTTTAGTAAAAATCCCTGTAGCTGCTTTCTTTTTCTGAGGATATTCACCATCTATTTCGGGGATTGTCAAAAATGTGCAATACTTAAATAATCGAGCTGTTTTTGAATTAGCTTTTTCTGATTTTATTTAAAAACAAAATGTGTCTATAGGATCATGCTCGCACCCCACAGTGGAGGGTTGGCAAAAGCAAAATATAGATATGGTTGGAAGGATTTAGGGGACCCTCTTGCAGAAGTGGGACAAAAAACCCCAGGTATGTACTATGTACTCACTGGTCTGGGTGTATACATCCGTATCCAGTGAGTGAGAGTGCCTCGCACAGCGTCCGCGATCGCCAGGTGTGCGCACACGCGGCCCGCAGACGCTCGGCCGCGCCGCCTGCCAGCGGGCCGCGGGCCATCGTCTCTAGCACGCCCAATGCTACGCCCACCTAACAAACACATGCTATTGTAGACTATAGGGGCTGTGAGGATAATGTTGTATACGACACATATTTTTACTGTCGATCTTACATCTATTGGGCCATTCATTTATTACGTAAGCAGATTTTTTACAATCATTTACCTCTCTTGTCAGCAAAAGTAAGTAAAACTCTTTATTATTCTTATTATTATTATTATTATTATTATTATTATTATTACGTAATCATTGGTTGCAATTTGTGTAAAAAAGTAAATAATAACTGCTGACATAATCACGATATCGCTGGGGGGTCACCAAAATAAGCAAAGCAAAGACCCCCCGCCCCCCCCCCAAGTGCTTACGTAATACCCTATGGTGTCTTATATTTATGGCCATGACATTTATTTGCTAGAACCTTGATCTTCCCGCGCTAGATTAACGATTTATTGCGTGGCTGCGCGGCTAACAGATAACAATCGTAACATTCCTTGACAGTCCAATTTCACTACTGATTTTGATATCATTGCCTTGTCAAGTCTGATGTTGATGTCAAAGCCGTATTTAAAAGCCCCAAATCTCTAATGTTTGAGACGTCTGTGACATACACATATATCTTTTATCCACAAGGGCGGTCCACATTATAATACAAATAAGATAAAATCTCACCTTATGTGCATGATGCTGACTTGAATAGTGCGATGGTAGCCCCTCTGTATACGACGCTTGCGCAATAGGCAGCACCTGAAATTTTAAATAACTTTGCTTAGCATTGGTCTAAATTGCGGATGAAATATCCACCAATAATTATTTGTTCAATTCAAATATTATTTTGTTTTCGTCAATATGGAGAAATACGAGGGAGATCTTTGCGCAGCAGTGGGACAGTATACTATTTATTTATTTCTCAGACAACTTGGTGGTCCATTGGTGCTATTAAACTTACAGGCATCTTAGGCTATGTTAGTATACATGTATATGTTAGTATAAAAGCAATACAACACAGATTTAGTAGGTAGGTGTAGGCATAGTTAAAATGTCTTTCACTCGGTACCTGACACCCCAGTCTCTCATGAAGTATAGGCTTATGAAAAAAATAAAGTTTTCGTCAAGCCGTCCTGCCAAAAAAAGGGTCATCATCATCATTTTCTTGTCGTTTTTCATGTGGGGTCGGCACAACAAGTTTTCATTCTCAACTCTCCTCTATTAGCCGTCATTTCAGCAGTCACTCCTTTCTTACCCATGTCATCCTTCACACAATCCATCCACCTTTTCTTTGGCCTACCTCTACTTTACATCCTAAGCCAAAAAAGGGTATCGTAAAAAAAAAACTACAACAGCAAATGCATAAACCTTGCGTCAAATGTAGGTATCGTACCTTAGCGCACCTGGCCGCTGAGAACCTGACGTCAGTAGCGAGCGCGTGCGCCAGGGCTCCGCTGAGCTCGCTGTCCTCTCCATCATCAGAGCTGGAAGACTCCTCTAGGAACAGCGGGGTGAGGGCACGCGCTGCCGATCGCCAGGACGACGCACTTGGAAGCTGGAATATGTTTACTTACTTGAAGAGTAGTAGAGCTTTTTGGAAGGGCTCGTCCGGGGAAGTATATACTACCCCCATGCCTATTTCTACCGTGAAGCAACATTGCTATGTTTCGGTTTGAAGGGTGAGGGTGCGGTGAAATTATTGGCACGTGAGGCTGAACATCCGTATGCCGCAAGTCGATGGACGCAGGGGAGTGCATCGTAGGGCACGTTCCTGACGTGCATGACCTACGAGGCAATGACAGCAATGACAAAGCATATACAGGCGATGGTAACCACTTAACATCAGGTAGGTCATATACTTGTTCTATAAGCTAGTTAACCTGTTGTATGCGCAGCCTGACGGCGAATTTTTTTCGTTGTATGCGGCAAGATGGCGAAACTTTTGTAGATAAATTTTAGTACTCAGATTTTAGTGAATATTTTTAATAAAATGTTTGGTAGCCACATGGGAAATGTTATTATTTGGTGGTTGGATAACTAATCTATCTATTCACAATCCATTTTATTGTTAAATCATTCATAAAATGTTGTTTATTGACGGGTAAATGTTACAAAAGACGCTGCCTAGACCAGTCATGGGAAAAATAAATATTGTCAATATATTCTGAGAAACATGCTGTTTTATTTTTCTACCTCCTATAAATACAATATTCAAGCTATCGAAATAAATATAAACCTTTATAGTTCTAGTAAAACATCACTCTGATAAACTATTATGAAAATCACGTAGTGAGCACAAACATTCGCCGTGTGGTCATACTTCAACCCAACTTTTATTTCACTTTCCACAAATAAAGAAACAGTATTTTCTTGTAAACATGCGTGTTTTTAGTTGTAAATATATTATTTTCGGCTTGAAAACTGTTATCTACACATAATTAGTAAAATTATCTCGCAATTTCAGTCAAAAACCAAAACAACAAGTGATTTGGCGAGTTTTCACTAAGCGAGTTTTCATTTACAAAAATCGGAATGACTGAGCGATCATACTCTATGGAACGAACTGTGTGATAAAGTATAAAAAACAGGCTTCCGATTGGTCGACACGCAGTTATTCTACCAATAGTGAACAATTTACAAAATGTAAAAGTAAACGGACTAATGTTTGTCAAACATTTTGTTCGCTCAGACTTGTATGTGTGAGTGAGAGTCTTCGCGCATGCGCGCAGCTCGGTTTTCGGACAGCGCGATTGGTCGGTTGCGGGAGCTCTGATCAGGCCACCAATAGCGTTGCTTCAAATGCGCAAGGACGGATCAGCTCTCGTACATGTGAAAGACGCCATCTTGGTTTATGTATGCGTGTGTGCAATTGTGCAAAAAAACAAAGGGTATAGATAACAAAAGAATACTGAATTCCTATTGGTTTCAATCAACGACTGAGTGTCTCTATGGTTCATTCAATTCGTTCGGAACAGGGAAATAAAGAAATATAGACTTTATTTCAATAGTTTAATGTTCAAATCAAGTTGAAATGTTGCACAATGTCAGTGGACTGATCAGGGCTTGCGCATTCGAGCCCGTCAAACTGGGTGGACTGCGCAGAGCTTGCGCATACGACAGGTTAAATAAAAATAAAATATAAAACTTTTACACCAGTACTTTCTTATGTGGTGAAGTAAGTAGTTCTAAGAAGTAGCAACATAGGCATTCAATTTTCTCGACGAGTTCATGATAAGATGTTAGTAAACTTACCTCAAAGAAAGACGTGCTCATAGCAAATTTGCCCACATTATCATCAAATCCCTCATTAAAAGCCCGGTCCACATGCGCCTGTAGGAACGCCTTGAAGGAAGGCCTGTCAGTCGGTATCTCGGGCTCTGCGCCGGCGCACAGGGCCACTAGCCCGCGCACCAGCGTGCTGACGTCACGGGCATTCGATGACGTGTCTGTACTCATGTACACAAATTCCTCATTCTTGGGGATGGCGAAGAGAGATTTTGCGCTAGAATAGTACTAAATAGATGTAGTACAATATAGGTAGATAGATAGATAGACAACACTTTATTGTACACCACAACAATAGGACATTACACATTTAACGAAAATACTTAAACTAAAGCGAAGTACAATGGGCGGTCTTATCGCTATGAGCGATCTCTTCCAGACAACCTTTGGATGGACAGGATTTTATTGAAATTCGAAAAGGCGGTGCCATAAGGGCTTCTTCACTAATTTGACTACTTATTTAAACTAAAATTTGCATGTACTTAAGTAGGAACTATAAATAAATAAATACTGTAGACTACTGTACTGTACAGTACTGTACAGTTAAACAAGCCACCACAATAATAATAAAAGTTATAAAATAATGTACATTTGTAATGTTGATAATGTGGTGGGTAGTTAATATAATGAAAATAACAACTATTAATAGAACCCCCGGGATTGACTTATAGGCTACTTTTTATCACGAAAAGAATTACTACGCATGCAAAGCCACGGGCATCCGCTAGTGATTAATACGTGTAGATTGTGGAGAAACAACACGTTTCCTCACGATTTTTTTATTACTGTTTGAAAGTACTACAGGAAAATCCATTGGTATTACAATATTTTATCCATCCAACGGTTGTCTGGTAGAGATCAGTGCATAGCGATAAGACCGCCTATTGTTCCTACAAGTAGGTCGTATAGTTTTTAAGTTTTTTTATATATCATTATCTGTTTCTATATTTTTATGAGCAATGAAGTACAGTGGCGGTATGAAAATGTTCGTCAGTTTTCAACTTGATTCGTTCAACGTATCGCAAGCACATATTACCTTTTGAAACTGAATAGACAGAATACACCAATAAGTTAACGTCACAAATTATGTCAAAATGTGTTCATGATCAAGGCACTGGTGCAAGCAAAAACCGACTCTAAGGTGACGAACATTTTCATACCGCGACTGTACATATAGTTTATTCTCTATCTTCTCTATATCTATCCATTACAATATCCATAGGTATATCTTACCAAACATTGGTGATAATCCTTGTCTTTCTCAGTATAAAGTAGAGCTGGTCTTCAACTGCATGCTCCAGCCGTTTCAAAGCTGCGGGGTTCCTTCTCAGAGGTGTTGGTGCTCTGCGGAAGTGGAAGAGCAGGCGAGGGCAGCTGGTGCGGCCGTGCTTCTCCCAGGATCCTTCAGCACCTATCTCGGATAGTGCTGCTGTGATTTGAGTAGCCAGCTCTGATCTGTGAAGTCAAATCTTTCTATGATTATTTTTTATACCCATAATTATTGTTATTTATTATTGTTATCACTTTCTTATTATGTATAAAAGTTAGTTTTTCCATCTGTCAAAAAGGGTGATTAAGTTCAGAAACAAGATTCATTTTGAAAACTCTACTCATTGTTTCCACTATCTTGGAACTGGCTGTTTTACTTTTAAATCTAGATGACACAGATGTGGATGTGAAGGGACAAGACTCAATTAGTTCCTTGAGCCCTGTCTTGGACCTCACTTCTTCTGTTGCGGAGCAGTGCAGTATAACATGCTTCAGTTTTTAAGTTTCAGTTCAGTGAATAACAAAGTTTTATATATTCACCTATAACCATCAATAGCCTTAAAAAGCTGCAAATAGCCTAAATCGAAAGAAGAACTTGGGGATGACAGGACAACAATATGGCAGAGCTGGAACAGCAGGGATATAATCCTGCAGGAGTCTGCCGCAAGTTCCCCCGACGCCACCAGCCAATGGGCAGCATCAGCTTCCTTCTTCGTACTCTTGGAGGTCTCGTCCAGGTTACGAGCCAGTTCAGCAAGGCGCTTGGTGTCTAGGTAAGTAACTGCATGGAGGTACAGGACGCCTCGTCTTTCATCCCAGTGGCATTCAATTCCATTCTGAAAGCAACAAGAGTTTGCTGATCTTTGCAATATAATTATTTCTCATGCTAAGGTAAGTCTACAAGTTAGTTTTTTAAATGTTTGACCGAGAAGACTTTTTGAGATGGTTTGTGGTGGCTGCAGGAAATAAAGTGGGAGTAGCAGTGAACGAATAATACTTACTTCATCACTTTGGACAACTGGCATTATTGGAGTTGTCTTGTTTGGGTATCGGTAGGGCGATTTCCCGATAACTCCGACGACGACTATACGTTCCTTTTTAGAAAACTCAGGAATATCTGTTATATTGAAGATAGTCATTATAGGGACATTTTTTTTCCTATATAAGTAATAGCTTGAAAATAAACACCAAATTTAAGCAAATCAAAACAAACAAGCAAACAATTAGCAAAGACAAAGACACAAGTGCAAGTGAAACAGTCATAAGTCATTCAAGTGAAATGTCAAGTCAGAAAGGCTGTCAAGTCAAAAAGATAAATCATATCGGCCAGTTCCTACCCACACTTCCCACTGATATATTTAGAAGACGAAGTAGTGTATTTATAAAACTTTAGTCTGCACAGAGTAAAACAAACAAAAAAAGTAGCCTTACGTCAATGTCAGTTCAGTCCAGTCAGTCAACGTCAATTCAAAACGTGCCTGACATCGTTTTGTTTTCTTTCGTAACTCAGCTGTTCCTCAAAGACCTTTCGAATTTATTTCCAAGGTTACGAAACAAAGTATTGGAGAAATGGTTACTTATCGCGTGTAAATCTGCAGTATCGGACGCTGCTGTAGATGTTGCTCCGTCTAAGATAGTATCCGATAAGTTATCTATGAAACGAATTCCATTATTCGAAAACAAAAATTGGTGATATTGTTTCTCGGCTATGGCATCTTTAACTGATGATATCTGTGAATTACTGGATAGTTACAATGGGAGAGACAAGGTAAAGTATGCGGAACTAATTCAGCCTTGATATTTGTGCACTTACACCGGTTTTACCTGTCAATAACCTGATGAAGAGAATGTTGAACTGTCCTGTTTCTGTTTCCCGGTTTAACTATATCTTGAACGTGTTGACTTTTACATTTGATTTTTCCACTTGATAAATAGTTTAGCGCAAATCGTTTAACTATCTAATAATCTTTACAGGTAGTCCGCCTAGCTTGCTATGCATTCAAATTACATGGATGCATCAATGGAGACAAGTCCTGGCAGGCAGCTGGTTCTCGCCTCTCCAATGCCCGGATGATGCTGAGACTGTTCGATGATATCCCTATGATCAGGCACACATACTCTTATGGCTTGGGAAGACATGTAAGTACAGGCTTTAATAAATAAATTATACAGTAAATACAGAAAAGTTCATCCAGTCCTTACTGGGCTTCTTTCAAGTTCATTTTATTTTTTTACTGTGTGGTACAACCTCTAGAATGTAAATACAACAGTAACATATTTGAAGAGAGCACCTATAACCAGTTAAGGTGCTTATGACTCAAGTTTGATCCTGTAGTGAAATGGAAATAGCAATTGCATGATCTCCAAATATTTTTTTAGGATTTCGGCATCCATGATATGCATTTTTAATGATGATGACCATAATCCAGAATTCTTTTGGGTATTTTAGACATGTGACATGTTCACAAGAATGTAATTCAATCTGTAATCTAAGTACCTACTGTAGCCACAACAATGAAACCTTACCCAAGAAAACCTCTGGCCTTTAATTTTATAAGTTAGTTACAAAGCATTACTCTTTTATAAATGCTTATAGGGCAGCTAGCAAAATGGCATCTATCAAATTCAAAAATATCACTCCGGAACTTTTTAAAACCAAATACATCTAGGCCCTAGTTCCAGGCAACTAAGTCCATAAGAACAGGCTAAAAACTTACGTAAATAAATACCGAGTATTAAACTGGAATAAACATTGATTATGCAAATAACATCTGTCAACATTCATGAAGGAAGATCTGTGGCCTAAGGGAATCTTCTTCCGGTTGCACCCATTGTGCAGTCACTAAGTACTAGTTAAATAAGTCATATATTATGTAATATGTATTTTAGTTTTTAAGGTATTTCTGATATGGGCTCTGTATTTTTAAGATCTATGGACTATGTTGCCTGAAATAAATGACAAAAATAATATTCTTAAACGGGAATTGGCGGGAGTTAGGGCCATTACACATGGCGCCGCAGTATTAGTCACGCTTGGATTTGTACGAATCGAGCGTATGTGGCGGCGGTGGCGAGTCTGTATGCCCTGCGATACCGCGGCGGCGAAAAACGCTGCCGCTGCGGCGTAATGTGTAATATACCTAACAGTAATTATTTGATAACAGGAATCCTCAAGAATAGCTGCATTGCTCGGCGTCGTAGCAAATGCAGTAGACCAAGCCTTCTTGCCAGTAGAAAAGGCCTGTTGGCTGCATGACGTTGGAATACTCAAGCTGACTCCAAAGACAGCTGATACCTTGGAACTCATCAGCACCGTGCTATGGGCATCTAGTCTTTGCATATCATTAATGCAGTAAGTACATATTTTTTTCAAGTTAAAAAAACTTTGATAAATTGGTGCAACATTTTATGTTGTGTCATGTGAAAGCAAACATAATGTGCCTATATATGTAAGAAACGCCTTCATAAAACGCCACAGTAAATAATCAATCATCATCATCATTTCAGCCCGGTATCACCCACTGCTGGGTATAGGCCTCCTTCATTTTCTGCCAGCCTCCTCTGTCCTGTGCGTCTCTTGTCCAGGTGTTTCCCGCGACCCTTACGATGTCGTCGACCCAAATAATCAATAATCATATTTATTTGATAAGAATGTGACATGTTAATAACAGGGTATTTATTACAAATTAAAGTCAAATGGTAAAAATAATATAAAGAAAAATATCTTATCTGATAAATCTAATCCAAAGATAAAAATCGAATTCTAGAGTCCTGGTTTGGTCCTGGTATTCTACAATTTAAACGCAGGTCATTAAATTAGAAAAAAAAACATCTCTTATCCACAAACGCTATCAGGACATGGGAGCATCAAGTGGTCCAGTGGCTGAAACCTGGTCATGAACCAATGAGCTGTTCTGTCCAAAAATGCATTAGTACCCCAACAGTACCTAATAGTGAAAAAATCAAATGGTGAAGGAAAAAATCGCAAGGAAACCTAAAAACTTCTAAAACGTTTTTGAAGCGCATGATAGGAGCCCCTTTGAGGGGCACTCAATTATTTTTACCATACTCACTTAGACAATTTGTTAGGAGTTCATAAAATCTTTTATTTTTTAAGAATGTGCTACATTCATTCTCATATAATGAATTTAGCAGAAGATTGTAGTTACTGGCGAAAATGGGGGAGGCCTTTGCCCAACAGTTGGACTAGCCCAACTACGGGCTACTAGTAATAGTAATTATAATGAGAATGAATGAATCGAAAGAGGTATGTATGTCAGGTAGTAAGTTGAAATCCGCGATCTCTGCCTACCCCCATGGGATTGCGGCGTAATTATGTATGTATATAAAATCTTTCTTTTATATTCCAGGACATCACGCCTTCTAAAGCAGCTATGGTGGAGTAGAGACTGTCTCCAAAACACATCAGAAAACGGCGGCACAGACGCGCGGAAGAATATCGACATTCGTCTCGCGTTACAATCAGTTGTAGCCGGGAAACTACTCCTTGATATAACCCATGCTGTCAGCTGTCTACCTGAAGGCTGGTTATGGGGGGAGAAGATAGGATCGACCAAGGTGGCCACGATCGCGACAACGTCATCAGTTATTGGAATAGCTATGTATTTTGCAAGAAAACGGCTCTTGAAATAGGTGACAAGTGGTGAAAAGTGAAAGGTACTTATCCTAATTGGATACCTAACATTCCTTTACGGACAATTAGTTGTGATACAGGTTTTGACTTATAATGATTATTTTTAATTAGTTACATATTTTGTGATTCTACTTACTACCTAAATCTTTTATTTAGTGTATCAGCTCGTTCAGAATCGTTCTTCCAGTGTTCTTCTTCAAGCTCTGATCTTTTTCTATTTTTCTTTTCTATTGTATTTTTGTAGATCACTTGTAAATATAATCGAATTATGATTTGTAGATAACATTGGTATCACAATTTTTTTTATATGAAGCCTAGCAAGATCGATTTATCCCCCCCGAAAACCCCTATATACTAAATTTCGTGAAAATCGTTGGCGCCGTTTCCGAGATTCTGATATAATTATACAAGATTTTCTAGTTTAAAGGTATAAGATAAGTAGGTAAATGTACTATATATCTAATTTGCCTGATAAATGAAAACTAATTGCTTCAGTTATTTCAAATGTTTATTGTGATATAAAATATTTTATATAGGTACCTATGTACAAATCGGTAAGGTAGATTTTTAAAGTGTTTTGTATCAAATAGTAATTATATTGTGTTAATAATACAGCAACTCATGTTTACTTATTTCCTATCTAACAAACGAGATTATGAATTACATATCCAAGCCTTTAATACCTACTCAATACATTTATTGCACATGCTAATAGTTGACATAATATGTAAATAAGGTTCATCATCAACAGCCTGAAGAAGTCCACTGCTGGACATAGGCCTCCCCAACACATTTCATTTCATTTATTTATTGCTCACATGTACATAAAATAAATAGCATTCGTTCTTAAAAGTAGCTTTAATCAGTACATGGACCCTGTTGGGCACTGCAATGTCATAGCAGGTTTATAATACAATTAACAGTTGACAATAGATTTACAAATAGAATAAGTTTAGTCATTAAACATTAGTCAAAAGGAATGTCATGGGAGTTAGGAATGTTTATTTCCAGAAAGAACGATACGGAATCAGCTGTCGAAAAGTCGGTGGATGGAAAGGGCTCAGAATCGTTCTTCCTGGAAACTTATAGGGGAGGCATATGCCTTGCAGTTGACTTCTTCAGGCTGGTGATGATGATGACGGACACTAGTTTGATTGGACCTGTCTACCTAATCCTCTTCCTATTTCACAGATGTACATTTGACTAAAAATCACAATCTTAACCGCTAAAAACTCGGTTTATCTAGGTATTTCAATATCTTATCAAATTCGATAAAAATATTTTTAAAACATTTTATTCTTACGCACGTGATGGTTTGAGTGGTAGATGGTGAAAAACATCGAACAGTGAATAATGGATGTGGTGGACGAGATCTGCGATTTGTTGCAATCGCATGTAAACAGAGATAAGGTGAGTGCAATCATTATTTTCATATTCTTATGGAATAAACACTGCAGGTAAATATGTAAGTATTTGACAATGCTATTATAAACGCTTTATTTATCATGATTACCGTGGTGGTGGGTACCATCGCGATAATCTTTAAAAGGGTGTAAATGGTAGTTTCATAATTTTTATACAATAGGTGTCTTATTTTTGCTGCCTTTATGTGGGGTCATAACATGTCTTCCTCTTCCATTCCCCACTGTCAGCCGTCATCTCTGCATTCACTCCTCTCGTTCCCTGTCCCAAACAAAAATACAAAATTGAATGACAAGTCCAACATACTTTTTGCAAATACTGTTATTATGTTGTCAGAGTAATAAAAAAAATATGGCGTTTTTCTTTAATATACATATGATCGTCTTAGCACGTCCCAAGCATATTTAGTACAGTACCAGCGCGTCCCGTAGAAATAATCGCTATATAGAAGTGGTATGTGGTCCCTGACACACATATGGCTCAGGAACGTATTAGTGCTTTCCAAGGGCAAGTTTCCTGAGCCATATGTGGTTCAGCGGACAGGGAACGTGTTAACCATGTCATCTTTCACACACTTCCATGTTTTCTTTGGTCTACCTCTGCTCACATATCCATCCACATCCATACTCATCACTCTTAATGTGTTACTCTAATTTACCCATAAGCAGCAAGTACTATAATGATTACTTACTTCAATGTGTCTATTCCTATATAATGCACAGGTAACAAACCTAACATGCTACACGCTAAAGTTCGTGGGTTCCACGTCCGGGCGCAAGGAGCTGATGACGGCCAGCGCGAGGATAGCTCTCGCGCGCTCCACGCTGCGACTCTTCGATGATGCGGCGGCGCTGAAGGTCGCGCTGAACTATGGACTTGGGAAGCAAGTGAGTTATAAGCAAACTGAGTAAGGTCGATGGGTTGAACTAAATTAAACGGAATTGTTGAAAATTTGTCAAGGCTTAGGTATTACAATAGTTTGGCAGCATCCACCTATAATAATCTTGAGCTACTATACAGTACTATACTATACTATACTACTAGCTAGCTACTATACTTGGTGCTCAAACAGTCGATCACGTAATATTCCTGAATCGGCCGTCGAAATATTCCTAATGAAAATAATATAAGTTTAAAAAACTTAGAAACCGACTTCATGGCCCAGCTGTTTAACCGATTTTGATGAAATTTAAATGGGACCAATCTGGAAATATAATCTTCCAAATATAAAGATATGTTTTCAAATCGGCCCATAATTGACGAAGTTACGCTTTAACAAACACTAAATAAAAAAAAAATACAACCTCTCTCTTTATTTGCAGTCGGTTAAGAAAGCATTGTTGATGTGATTTCAGACTACGGAACGGATGCATGTATGGTCAGACGAACTTATTCGAAACCGGAACCAGAATTACTTACAGCACCAGTCACCGTTCTACAGAACCCAAAGTCGGAGTTTTGCTACCACATTTCGTTACCAAATGTTGTTTTCGTTTCCCCTTTTTGTCTCTCTCTATTGCATGGAGACAATATGAGACAGCAAAAATACGTTACGTAGTTAGAGTTGTTGTCTGCTCATCTTTTCTCCATACAATAGACAGAGACAAATAGGCGAAACGAAAACAACATTTGGTAACGAAATGTTGTAAATACACTGGGACTTAGGGTACAGTAGTCTGTAGTTGGCCTTATCATTTTCAGGACGGTCCAATATGGGGTCCAATCGGCGTAGCAGGCAACCTCTTCACGCTAGCCTACTTGCAGGCAGAGAAACTAGGCTGGCTCATTGACACCGGCCTGCTGAAGGTATCTGAGGATGTGGAGTACAAAGTCAAGACCTCGCACAAGCTGTTCTGGTCGCTTTATGCGTTTGTTGGACTTATCAAGTTAGTATTTACTTGTCGATTTAAATACTTACACCTTAGCAAACTATCTATCAAGGTATTAAAAAGCAGCCAAGTGCGAGTCGGACTCGCCCATGAAGGGTTCCGTAGCATCAAGTAACATAATATACAGAAAATAAACAGGAAACAGGTTCTTGTAGTTCGTCGAAAGGTAAATTGCGGTTTACGATTTATGACGTATAAAAAAAAAACTACTGGCTAGATCTTGTTCAAACCAAATATCGTTGAAAGTTTGCATAGTAATGTACAACATATATTTTTTTTAGTTTTATCATTCCCTTATTTTAGAAGTTAGAGGGGGGGGGACCAACTTTTTTCAACTTTGGAAGTGTCTCTCGCGCAAACTATTCAGTTTAGGAAAAAACGATATTAGAAACCTCAACATCATTTTTGAAGACCTATTCATAGATACCCCACACGTATGGGTTCGACGAAAAAATTTTTTTTGAGTTGCAGTTTGAAGTATGGGGACCCCCAAAATTTATAGTTTTTTTTCTATTCTTGTGTAAAAATCTTAATGCGGTTTACAGAATACATCTACTCGCCAAGTTTCATCAGTGTAGCTCTTATGGTTTCGGAGAAAAATGGCTGTGACACGGTCGGACAGACAGACAGACAGACAGACAGACAGACAGACAGACATGACGAATCTATAAGGGTTCCGTTTTTGCCATTTGGCTACGGAACCCTAAAAAAAGCAGCCAAGTGCGAGTCGGACTCGCCCATGAAGGGTTCCGTAGCACGACGAACTACAAGAACCTTTATATTATGTTACTTGATGTAACATAATAAGGTTCTTGTAGTTAAACATAATATCTACTCGCCAAGTTTCATCAGTCTAGCTCTTACGGTTTCGGAGAAAAATGGCTGTGACATACGGACGGACAGACAGACAGACAGACAGACAGACAGACAGACAGACATGACGAATCTATAAGGGTTCCGTTTTTGCCATTTGGCTACGGAACCCTAAAAAACAAGTAAAATTACGTTACATATTCTATTGCAAAAAAAAACTATTGTCAGGGGCAACTGTTCCCTGATTCCCCTATTTACGGGACGCTGCAGTGCCGTTATGAAAAGGATAGTTCCCATTAGTAAATCGTCTCTTGTTTTTACCCTACTTACGATAGAAATTAATCAGCAGTAAAATTCAGAAAGGCCGTAAGAAAGTAAACTATTATAATATAATCACTGCTACGTAAACTTGTAGTACTGTAACTAAGTCATGTTACTGTTTATGACATGGCCTCTCAGCTCAGTTGGTTGGCTCTGCCTTCTGCGCTGTAGGTCGTGGGTTCGATCCCCACCGAGAACAAATATTTGTGTGGTGAACCTACAGATGTTTATTCTCAAGCTGGGTGGGTGTTTTATTGTATTCTAAGTATAGTGGCGGAATGAAAATGTTCGTCGATTTTCAACTTGATTTGTTCAACGTATCACGATCACATACTACTTTTTGAAACTGAATAGACAGAATACACCGATAAGTTAACGTCACAAATTACGTCAAAATGTGTTCATGATCAAGGCACTGGTGCAAGCAAAACCCGACTCTAAGGTGACGAACATTTTCATACCGCGACTGTACCAATGTATTTACAAAATACGGGTTGCACTCCGGGAGTGCCGGCAGAAGTGAAAACTTGATTATTAACGTTGAGCATGTTTGATATTTTGGAATGGTTAGGGGGGGCTTGTTTGTTATTTGGCACGCTGTAACATACACGAACATTCGCGCAAGCGCCCTGCGCTGCCTAAACGAAACAGTAGGCCCAGGCATACATTTTCGCCGCGCCGTAGAGAGGGGATAGCTGTCTACTCTCCATCCGTCTGACGCTTTTTCGATCAGGTCACGTGTCCTGACGCGCTGACGCGAGTTTAAGATTTTATACCCATTACAGAAAAAGTGCTCAACGCCGCTAAAGAAGTTTTCACTTCAAAAAAAATTAAGCATTATATCATTCTATCTGGTACCCATAGTACAGCTCTGCTAAATTTGGTAGCCCCAAATTATGTTGTGTAAATTGTCCACAGTATTTGTTTTTTAAATCACAGATCAATCCGCGCGCTGCACTCGTCAGCCCAGCTGCTCAAATCGCCAGGACGTCCGAAATGCGCTCAAGCACGTTTCACCCAAGCCTCTCTCACCACCACGAAGCTACTCCTCGATGTCATCCACGTGGTGAGTTGGCTCCCACGCGGCTGGCTATGGGGCGGCGCGATGCAGACCAAACATGCCAGTGCTGTGGCTACTCTAGCGGCGGCTATGGGACTGCTGCTGCATTTTAACGGGAAGAGACTCTTGCCACGGAAATGATGTTCGATTGTCTGTAGTAGCCACAGAAGAGGATACAATAAAACTGCCCAACAGTCCCGCGTAGACCTCGCACTGTCTCAGACATTTTGTATAGAAAAGACAGAGACTAAAAGGATACCAGCGTTGTATGTTCTAGTGTTATCATTTATATAGATAGATAGAAAACTATTGTATACCACGAGGACAGTGTGTACACGAAAGCACAGGACATAAAATAAACTACTCTTACTAAAACGGACATTGTTTTTTATACAACTAGCTGTTGGAACATGTATATGGCCCACCTGATGTTAAGTGGTAACAAGGCATTGCCTCGTTATAGGTGATGGAAACAGTTATAGGAGCTATGATTTTTATCGTAATACGTCTCTTTATGATAGAGACATCATGTCATAGCCTACTATGACTATGCTATGGTTGTATTATATTTTATCACACACGCGTAGTAACTTATCTAGATAAATATTTTAGGATAAATGATGCTGCGTGGCAAAGATTCGCTACGCATAGCTGCGGCCCGGCATAATGCGGGCCGCAGCGGGCTGCATATCCGCCGCGGATTTTGGTTGCGTGGGCGGATTTAGTGGGTGCCCCGCTGCGCCCCGACAAAGTGCTATAATAGCAAGCAAAGTTCTTCGTCAGAGCTATCCATAACGTAGGTATTGCACGTGACGTCTGCAGTACACTACTCAAAATGCGTAAATGCGTCAATGCGCTGCGGCCCGGCATAATGTGCGCGAACCTGCAGGTAAACACCTATCCCCCTCATTCATAATGCCAGAAACTTTAGCGGTTCGCTAAAACTGTCTTGTCTCTGTCACCTTCATGCCAACAAATAGAGATGGCAATGGCATGGCCTGCTATGCTACATGACTGCTATAGGACCATTATAAATAGACGCCTATGAAGCCTAAGTAAGTTATTATTAAAAATAAAACACGTATGTATTGGATTGAATGCTTATTCACTATTAACTACTTCGTTCAGTACACAAAGAAAGCTTGTAAGTTTTTACTACATCTAAAAAGTCTAAAAAACATAACATAAAAAATTTTAGAAATCGAATTAAAGTATGATCTACCCAGTATTTAGGTATGCAACGGAAAGTTATATGGTTTTTGACTAGGGAGCTACGTGAGAAATCACTGTTTCTTTTCAAAGCTAATGATTTTTTTTTTTTAATCCTAGATTAGAGTCTGTTCAGAAAGAGAGCCGTCGTGGCCAAATTGTGAACTAACGTGTCTATTTTTATATGGCAGCTCATCCCTTTCTTTCTGTCAGCATTTTGCATCATAAAAATTAAATAAAGGAATAGTACACTAGTTGTGATAGGATCAAAACCCAAAAGACGCGCTATTGTATTGCCCACTAATCAAAAAAGGTAACTAAGCACAGCTGCGCCCTCATATTCCACGACGGTTCTCTTTCTGAACAGACTCTACTAAAATGTTTTTAGAACAAATAGTATTTTAGAGATTAGTACAAGTATTTTAGATACATTGTACAGTAGTACTTCTGTAACTTTTGCGATCATACATAACACAATGAAATATGTGTGATAGACACGGGTATTTATCGCGTATATTACCTTATTTTTGACACAGAGCCGAAACGTTGGGAAAATAAATAAAATAAGATTATACAGGGTTATTGGTAATTATATAAGAAACCAGTTAAGAGCTCCTTCTGTACATCTTAACAAACAACTTTTGTTCTACGACTTTCAATAATTCGTTATTTTTTTTTCCATACAAAACTTAATAAGTAATTTTTAACAAACTTGTCATTCTAAATAATTACGAGCCGGTAAGACCGAGCTTCGCTCGGGTTTAAAAAAAATAGTATTATTATTTGCCAATAGATGTCAGGAAGAGTCGTATCTTTATTGGCTTACTTTTAATTAACAACGCCTTCTAGCTTGCAGTTAGTTGCTCACAATCGCCAATAGATGGCAGGAACAGTCGTATATTGAGTTTATGTTTGATTATTGCAAAACACCAACTTCTCGTCATTTTCTAAAAATGAATCCTAGCTAGATCGATTTATCGCCCCCGAAAACCCTTGTATAGTAAATTTCGTGAAAATTGTTGGCTCAGTTTCCGAGATCCTAAATATATATATATATATATATATATACAAGATTTTCTCGTTTAAAGGTATAAGATAACTCTATGCCCCGTGGCGCGGCGCGCGGCAATCTCAATGAAAGGGGCGCGCGGTGCGGGGTCGCGATGCGACTCCGGTCACCGGTCATTACCATGAAGCGTCTACAATAGACAGAGCTAAAACGTGTTACAAAAACATAAAATATTTTTTTTGGGAAGTGTATTGATTTTTACAAAAGTCGTAGAACAAATATTGTTTGTTAAGATGTAAAGAAGGAGCCCTTAACTGGTTTCTTATATAATTACCAATAACCCTGTATACGACAAATACCCGTGTAATAGTTTCAATATACATTGTACAGAGTTTATTTATAACCTACCTTAGTTTTACATATTATATCACATTTTGAATAAAATATTACATTATACTTATATTATATAATAGAACATTTTTTAAATTCTTTTTACCTAATTGTTTTGGCATTAACTCATAACATTCATAATCGAAGATTATACCGAATCTAATATTTAGATTCGGTCTTCAATATGTATTTTTTTATATTAAAACTTTGTTTTTTTTTAATAATTCTTCCGATGTTTACTGTGAAAACGACAGCTCACTTTCAAATTAGACATGGATTCAGACTTAAATGTATCTAAATTAGTCAAAACCACAAAACACATCACAGTAGAACGGCGATCATGCGCCGTTTGTTTGGAAGCAGCAAAGTTTTACATTTTCACTATTTTATTTGAAACTAGTGGCCGCCCGCGGGTTCGCTCGCCCGTTCCCGTTACTTTTTCGGGATTAAAAGTCCTATGTCCTTCTCCTGGTTCTAAGCTACCTCCCAACCAATTTTCAGCCAAATCGGTTCAGCCGTTCTTGAGTTATAAGTGGAGTAACTAACACGACTTTCTTTTATAAATATAGATATCACTAAATATGAGTATTCTAAGAAAAAGGATGTAAAGAAAGTATTTCTTTGTTTTAACATATCACTTGTTTTTTTGTTCGGAAAGTAAATAATGCGCAACAAGGCATTTTTAATAACGACTTTCGAAAATACTGCTTAATTTGTATGAAGAAAGAAACACCAGGCTCATGCATTTGGCGACACTTTTCCGGTCACATCGCCGTTCTTCTACTCGTATGTTCTGTGTTCAAATCCAAGCTAATGGGGAGAAAAACTGCCGTTTGCTCGCTTCAGATAGCAGCACCATCATATTTATCTGAATACATTTAACAGCTATCTATCTTATTCGTACACTATTAAGGCTACGCAAACCTTCGACACCCGATAATTTTAGTCTCTAAGCGACTACCGCAATACCAATAATTTCAAAATAAAAAAAAAATGGAATAAAGAACTATTTAGCCCCAAACTAAGCGCAGCTTGTACTATGGGAACCAATTAGCTGATAATAATACTTAAAAATCTTTTATCTACAAACTTAGAATTCAATATAACACCCAGACAGAGAACAAACATCTAAGTTAACACAAATGTTTGTTCTTGGTGGGGATCGAACCCACGACCTACGGAGCAGAAGGCAGAGCTACTATTAAGTTGGTGGTGTTCCCTCTTAAATTCGACATGAACAGCTTCAAAAAAAACGTTAAAAAACTCTTCCAGGGTAGACAACGCAACAACAGCACCCTCGGTGTTGTTGGTGTCTATGGGCGACGGTGACCGCTTACCATCAGGTGGGCCGTAAGCTCGTTTGTCTATCTTTTACATAAAAAAAGCTCTTATAGACTGAGAGGCCAATCAAATTACCATGTAGGAACCTCAATGAATGCGGTAGTCGCTTAGAGACTATATTCGCTGGGTATGGAAGACTTGCGGTAGAGTTGTGTATAGAACTGTCATGCCCCATACTATATCAGTCTCGTATCAGTCGCTCATACTGCCATCTACAATAATCTTTGCATATTCCACCTTAGCACTTATCACGTGTCATAAGAAGTTCCCAGTGGAAGAATCTCTCCGAGGAGGGGTAGAGCTGAGTCGCGAGCATCGGTAGCATCTTCAGAGCTGGGGTCCGCCCCCATGCGGTGACGTCATCGGTGATGACGCCTTCGAATACCGCGCATGCGCTCTCGTAAGCTTGCACGGCCTCGGGTGATGGAGTCTGCAGGCACTGGGCCAGCCGGACTAGGAGACGGTGACTGAAAATAAATTAATAATCGATATCTTAACAGACATTTGTGAATGTGAATAAATATTGTGGGAAATTCGCACAACACTATCTAGCCCCAAACTAAGCAGAGTTCTTACTATGGGAACCAGATGGCTGATATAATACATTAATACTATTTTTTGTAAATTCATACGTGGATTACAATATAACACATACATTTGTATGCTTCAAGTTGACAAGGACAGTGTGTCGTAGGGCACGATCCTGACGTGCGTGACCTAAATGGCACTTAACATCAGGCTTAGCTTGGCTCGTTCCATCAGCTTCCATCAGCTTGGAACGAGCCAAGCTGTATATAAAAAGACAGACCATGCAAACATCTGTGTTCACGACACAAATATTTCTTCTCGGTGGGGATCGAACCCACGATCTACGGCGCAGAAGGCAGAGCTACCAACTCAGCTGAGAGGCCGTCAATAAGAGGCTAGTGATGTCAATTTTAAACTAGATTAACTAACCGTGGAGTTGGTTGATCTGTATCCGTTTGAAACGTCAGCATTTTGATGATAGACTTCGGCGGTTCCTGCCCCCACGTCTTTAGAAGAGACAAACCAGCATTCAAGCACTGTCTCATCTTGGTATCAGTGAGGTTGGTAGTGCAATCCCTTGTGTTGGGAGCCAACGAGCCGAGCACACTGCCACAGTGGTGGACTATGCGGGTCAGGTAGCATATCCACACCGCTATTATCACTTCGTCCGTGGCACTGAAACTAAAAAACTAAAAATAAAACATATTTCAATGAGTAAGGCAAGAGTGAATAGGTGTCTTTTAGACCATCCTGCTCTATCGTCGACTACATCATTGCTTACCATCAGGTGAGATTGTAGGCAAAGGATGGTCTATACAGGGTTATTCATTATTAACTGCAAATACTCAGGAATTAGGTTCAACAAATAAAATAAAAAATATTTATGAAATGATTTTTTTCAAGTTTTGTTATGAAAATCCCGAGAAAATCGATAAAGGAATCATTGGCGCCTGACCTATTTTGACCTTTGATCCACGCCCGCGCGCCGTGAGCGACACTCTGCGTTCAGTCACCGCCTGGGTGGGTCATCGTCCTGTTCTCCATGGCAATCATTAGCAATAGCCGTAAAGAAATTAATAAAAATAAAATTTTGATACAAAACATAAATCAAAAAAAAAATCATATACAGTATGTTAGTTTAAACGAGGGACATATTGAAACCCACAATAGTGCATGATTATATGATACTAATAAAAATATGAAAACACTGATAAATAACAGACAGAACCATACCAAAAATTTCGCTAAAGTCTCGCAACGTGTGTACACCCTTGCGCTAGCGATTTAATATTATCGCAGAACATGTGCGCGGGTCAATGACCTTTAGGTATAATCCATTTTCCCTTCGTACTTTAAACCTGGCTTACCTAGGTATGGCTCCCTTCCTCGTCCTTGGGCATGCGTCGGTACGGTGAACTGACCGAATGTTCGCAATCGTTGGTTAACACCTAGCATAAGATTGTACGACGGAATCTGGCGGTTGGGAAACATCTCTCAGTACAAAATAATGGCTCCTCGCACACTATCATTAGATAACACGTAGGCACGAACCATATCCCAATATTCTTCATTAGAATATCGATAAGACGTCATTTTTGGTTATTAAAAGAACACGTTTACAGGACACACTTATCCTGAAGTAAGCGGGGTTGTTTTTGCGATACGCGGAAGCGCAATATTAGACATGCGGAAATAGCAGCGCACTCGCATAGACTGACTGCGGTCAGCGCGGGAGTGTGTCCTCCTGTCGGTGCAACACAAAGGGAAGGGGCGGGGTTTGCGCACAAGCTTCCTTTTCGGTAGGATCGGCACGTGTTTTGCCGCGTGATTATTTTACTGTTTACAAGTTCACTTCTTGCGCGCTCAGTGTTCATGAATAATGTATTTTAGTGGACAATTACGTCACAAATTAAGGTTATAGGTTTCTTACATATTTGGGACGAGAATCGAATACTGAATACCCTCCCTCAATAAGTCCCTCGTTTAACCTAACACACTGTATATTTTTTATTTTATTTGTTGAACCTAATTCCTGAGTATTTGCAGCTAATAATGAATAACCCTGTATATTGTAAAAAAACAAGGCAAATGCTACAGCTTTTTTATGTCCACATTAATAACCATCGCCTGTAACAAAACATCTCGTCAGGTACGTTAAAAACATGCCCAAAGATGTACTGCAATGCTTCTACTAACGTATTTTTGGTGTCTCATCTTTTCTCCATACAACAGAGAGAGACAAATAGGCGAAACGAATTAAGTAAAGAGATGCTTACTAGTGGATGCCCTTAGCGGCGGTGATGGCACGCAGCTTGTCAACGATGAGTGGCGAGTGTGCGAGCGTGCCCTGCATGTAGGTCACGCAGGCGAGGTAGGCCGCGTGCAGGTGGCCTAGCTCCACGTACATCCACGGATGCTCCGTCTGACACCACATCTTCTGTAGCTGGCTCCAGCCGCCTTCTGATATGAACATACATACATACATACATAAAATCACGCCTCATTCCCATGGCAGAGATCACATTTCCACTTGCTACGATCCTGACACACCTCTTTCGCTTCATTCACTTGCATAACATTCTTCATACATGCTTGTCGGTTTAACTTCGGTTGCCACCGATAGTTTCAGGAAAAGTCATATTTCCAACGCGATATACGGCCGCGCGTCTATCATCATCATATTACATGAAGAAAGGCAGCCGAAAACCCACGGAGCCTCAGGTATTTCCTTCCTGTCTCTTTACATTCCAGTAGCATTTATTATATTAGTAGGATATAATTGATAACTTACCACAATGTATAATAAACATCCGCACAGCGTTGTCCACGAGCGCGCCCGTGCATTTCACGTTCGTCAGTCGACAGGATAGCTGCGTCACCTTGGGGATCATTTCCTTAGGCACTTCATGGCACATCCATTTCACCCACAACTGTGAATAAACAAATAAATATTGTGGACAACCTACATGGACAACACTATCTAGCCCCATGTTAAGCAGATCTTGTACTAGGGGGGGATAGCTGATATTATACTTATACAGGGTGGTTTTTTGAGACGAGTGCTGATGGCCAAGTTTGAAACCACGAGAATTAAGGAAAAGTCGTGAAAGGAGTCATGCCCCCGATTTATAGGAAAACAATAACAGCAAATTATTATTTTCAAAAATGTTTTCCATATGGCCTATAACCTATAACAAAGCATTGTCTCGTAGGTCACGCACTTCAGGAACATGCCCTACGATGCACTGCCTTGCGTCCATCAACTTGAGGTATACAGATGTTCAGCCTCACGTGTGTAATTTCACCGGCATCCACACCCTTCAAACCGAAACACAGCAAAACTGATTCACGGCAGAAATAGGCATAGTAGAAATATTTCCACAGACAAGCCCTTCAGAAGGAGCTCTACTGTTTCAGTTTCATTTATTTATCTAACGTCATACAAATTATTTTTTTTTTTTTAAAAAAGGCAACAAAAAAAAATATCCTAAAAATACAATAACTGCTGAAAATTCCAACTTAATATCCAAAAAATGGTCCTGAGTCTGGAGAAGGTGAGCTAAGAGAGAGTTTGGTGCAGATTTCTTTAAAACCCACAGCATTTTTAAGTCTTTAAAGGGTCGGCAATGCGCTAATAGTGATGCCCTAGTCTTGTTTGTATAAAGAACGGGTAAGTCCCTACTTGCTGTGTCAGACGAAGTATTTCCGCGTCAGCAGGCAACAGCGTCAGTGTGATTGCGGCGAGACGACACACCAGCTCTTGAAACTCGTCCAACTGGTTGGTTTCTTGGGCTGTTGTATGAGTAGCCAGGTGAGGAGCTGGAATAAACACGCTTTTATCTACTATATAAAAATAAGTCGGGTTTTCCTTCCTGACGCTATAACTCCAGAACGCACGAACTTATTTCCACGGTTTTGCATTCGTTGGAAAGGTCTCGGGCTCCGTGAGGTTAATAGCAAAGAAAATTCAGGACAAACCAACATTTTAAGTAGATGGCGCCGCTGCGTGATACATTGTTTGACAGCTAAAACGAAGCCATCTGGTGGAGAAACTGAGTTCGCCGGGTTTGCTAGTTTACTAATAAGATTTCATAATTTTAACACTTGAGAAACCGAATTTATGGCTAAACTGCTGAACGAACCGCTTTTGATGAAATTTCTATGGGACCAATAATCCGACCAAAAGTTTTTTTATAATCGGTTCATAAATAACAAAGTTATGCGATAACAAACATAGCTCGTAGGATTAGTAAGTTGAAGTGGCAATGGGCAGGTCATATAGCTCGAAGAACCGACAGCCGTTGGGGAATAAAGGTTCTCAAATGGCGACCACGAATCGAAAGACCGTAAGGCGTCCACCCAACAGATGGACCGACGACATTGTTAAGATCGCGGGCGTCGGCTGGATGGAAAGGGTTCAGAATCGTTCTTCCTGGAAATAGGCTTCCTGGGAGGCCTACGTTCAGCAGCGGACTTCTTCAGGTTGATCATGATGATGATGAATGTAGTACATACCAAATGATGTGATGTGTTTAAGCATGAACTCTGTATAGGCGAGGCTGTGCGCTGATACTTCTTGGTTCCTGTACGCTTCCGACCACACGCTGACAACACTCAAGCGTTTGTCGCGCGCGGACGCAGAGTAACGCGACCGCGGCGTGAACTCCGCAGCGGACAGTATCAATCTGTGGGATTACTACATACATACATACATAAAATAACGCCTTATTCCCATGGGGGTAGGCAGAATTAAGCTTAACCTGATGCTAAGTGCCTTGTAGGTCACGCACGTCAGGAACGTGCTCTACGACACACTGTCCTTCGCCAACTTGAAACATACAAATGTATGTGTTATATTGTAATCTACGTATGAATTTACAAAAATAAGTATTAATGTATTATGTCAGCTATCTGGTTCCCATAGTATAAACTCTGCTTAGTTTGGGGCTATATTGTGTTGTGTGCGAATTTCCCACAATATTTATTAATAATTAGGCATTTCAACTAACTTTACTTGTGGTGTTTTCAAGTACGGTTTGGTGGAGTCACAAAAGACTTGTAAGAAGAGGGGCAACGCAAGCAGTAGACCATCCAATTTGAGAAGCCACCACGGCAGCATACACGCTTGATTTATCAACTGCAAACAAATAACACGTAATAATTGTAGATAGAAAATAATTGTATACCATTCCCCCTCTAAAAAGTCAATTTAATTCGATAAAAGCACTTATAAACCACTATTTTGGTGTTTGATTCTAGAACAGTATTCGACCTCCATATCAATGCTATGCAACCTTTTTGCGCAAAAAATACTCGATACGAACTTCTTGTGCAAATAACTCCTATTGATTTGATTAGTCGTCCTTTTCATGGAAATAAAAAAAAAATAGCTTTATTATTTTTCTCGTAGCCAAGAATAAGTTACATGAGCCAAATAAAAGAAAAAGTCACTGTCATGCAGTATAAGGAAGTCAAGGAGGCCGCATTCGAAAGACTTCATTGGAGAAAACTGCATCAAAACCCCGACAAGAGAATTTAAGAAGAAGGAGTACTTACTTCTTCGTCGTGAACACACTTGTTGCCGACTAGAATCTGCAGCCAGAGCGACAGATGTACGTCTGGATCCACGTTCGGTTCCTGCAGGGCTCGCATGAAGGGTTCCGTGGTGGTGTGGATGAACCGATCATAGCACCAGCTTGCCATCTCATCATCCACGAAATAGATCTGATAAGTTATTGACATTATATTGAAATCCTCATCATCATCATCATCAGCCTGAAGAAGTCCACTGCTGGACATAGGCCTCCCCTACACATTTCAAATCAAAAATCAAATCAAAATGTGTTTATTCGGAACAAAAAACAAGGTTTCTAAAATAAATGAAAACAGTGTCAACGTTTTTAACGCAAAAGTTAAAAACTGAGTAGCAGTGCCAGCGCCCTCCTCCGTAACAAAACAAGCATAAATGTTCCACAATCTAAATACCTAGTTAAATGAAATAGGTACAAAGAAACAAAATAAAAAATAATAACCTAGAAGTAATAAAAAATATACATAGTACTTATGATAGGTAACAATACGTAATTGAAAGTTTATAATTTTGAAAGGGAGAGTGTCTATGAAAGTGTGTGTATGGGTATGTATGATCATGTAATAAGGGTGTGTGAATGGGTGGATGTGTGTGTATATGTGAAGGTTCCCCGATAACACGAGTCTGTTAAGAGTCAAGGAGAGCGGGAGAACCAACCAATATAGTTGTGTGTTGTTGTGTTGTGTATTTCCAGGAAGAACGATTCTGAGCCCTTTGCATCCACCGACTTCCTGCGATCTCAACAATGTCGTCAGTCCATCTGGTGGGTGGGCGCCATTCGAGAACCTTTATTGAAATCCTAGAGCACTCAAAATCAAAATCAAAAGTGTATTTATTCATTTGAATTCCAAGAATCACTTTGAAACGTCTTAAGGATAGGCGAGTCTAGGTGCCAGTTCCACGCGACCAAGCCTAGAAGAACAGGCAACAAACTACGGCTCGGTTCCTAACGTTTTTTTATATGATCCTTTTACAAATCAAAAATAATAGTAGTGAAGTTCCAGTGTGGTGCCGGTTCACTAAGTGACACGTATGCTATAATACAAAAGCAAAAGTTTCAAAGACGCTACGCTTCAAAGGTCTGGTGTTCTAGCGGTAGCGGTGGTCTAGCGGAACTGGCACCAAGACTCACCTAGCTTTAAGACGTTTTTAAGTTATGATACAGCTGAATAAAAAAAAATGACTTTGTAATTTTTTTATTTTTTATTTACATTTATTGCATAAACATGGTTTAGTTTAGGTACATACATAGTTGTTAGGTGTAAGTCAGTATCACATGGACCCTGTGTATAGGGTAAAGCAACATGGAGGTAGGCCGAGGCTTATAGTTATCTGACCTGCATCATACGTCGTGCAGCATAGTGCGAGAACCACTGGTGCTGGCGCCAGGGCAGAGACGCGACCTGCGCCAGCGCGGCGCCAGCCAGCGCGCGCGCGCCGCCCGTGGGCGCTGGCTTGCTGCCCGTGCGCGCTGGCTTGCTGGCCGAACAGGAAGCGGTCCATACGTCAATCGACCACGCGAACACAGACTCCAGGATACGACACGTCTCCTCTGCATGACCACAAACAAATTATAATTCATATTAATAATAACAAAAAGAAGAATATGTTTAAAGAGGTGAGTGGAAGAAGAAAACGTCAGTCAAGAACTTAGTATCACGCAAAAAGGGTCTGCCAGCGGCCTTCTTGCAGAAACCATTCCGCACATCAAGTCATCATCATTCATCATTAGTAATTACACATTTCTAGGAAGAACGATTCCGAGCCCTTTCCATCCACCGACTTCCCGCGATCTTAACAATGTCGTCTGTCCATCTGGTGGGTGGGCGTCCTACGTTGCGTCTTCCGGTTCGTGGTCGCCATTCGAGAACCTCAAGTGCGGATGATGAATGTTTGCCGAAGTGTGTTTGACTTTCTCCCGCGAACACTCAGGCTGTGGAATGATCTCCCTGCTGAGGTTTTCCCTAAGGACTATAGCATGAGGTTCTTCAAAAAGGGCGTTTTAAAGGGTCGGCAACGCGCTAGTGATGCCTCTGGTATTTTAGGCGTCTATAGGCTACGGTAACCGCTTCCCATCAGGTGGACCGTATGCCTGTTTGTCAACTTAGTTGCATAAAAAAAAGTGTTGGTGACTGACCCGGCAAGTCGTGGATGAGTTGGCTGATGCAGCCACAGAACCGCTTCAGCATGTCAATGTAGTGAGAGGAGCCGGCTGGAGGATGAGGTAGGATGGTGTTGGGGAACACCCAGGGCGCCCACGCAGCGACCAGCCCCGACCATACACCCTCAAATACTGACAAATAAAACAAATATTGTCAACACTATTGGAACGAAGTTCCTTATCGCGCGTTGTGAAAGGGGGCTACACGGAAAAAAATCTTACGAAAAGTTGTCACGACACTTTTTGCTATAGTAAGCTGTGCGGCGTGAGCATGTTTCTCTGTCTGTCTCTCTCTCTCTCTTATAAAAAGCAAGCCAGATTTTTTATTTCTATTTCGCATTGGACAGTGTGGTGTCGCGACGATTATTTTTGTGAGTGTATACAGGTTTTTTGTAAATAATAATAAAGGAACTTCGTTCCATCCGGGTGTCCCTTGACATCTCTCAAGTTTTTTTTTTATGAAACAACGGGATATTTATAGGTAGCGGCACATAACTTTAGCGCTGACCGTTATTGCGCAGAAGTCAAAAATATGGTACCTGAGGGACGCTAGCGGAATGAAGGGCGGGCGTGCGTAGCGCTGATTGGCTCTCCAGTCGCACTCCGCTCTCTGTACCAATAGGACACTCTGCACACATCCACACATCCAGTGTGCGCGACACGCGCACACTACGACGCATGCGCAGCTATCCCCTCCGCGTATCGCTCAGCGCTAAAGTTATGTGCCGCTAGTTATAACATGATTATATTTTAAGTTTCGACTTCCGATATTAACTTAAAATTTAATCATCAATCTCAAAAAAGAGGCTCCTTTCGTGCACTTGACACATGTTTTCGAGCTAGATGGATAAGACTTACTTCTCGATTGGGTATAGGTGAGCTTGATGCCTGCGGCCACAATCTCCCTGCTCAGGATACAGAGTAGATCAGCCATGTGTTGTGAATAGACCGCGTGTCGTTCGCAGGAGTCAGGACTGACACCACCCCATATGGACCCCAAGGTACGGATTACGTGATTGAGCTATAAATATACGTGACCGATTACTTATAATAAATAATAATCATAATAAATATTGTAGACAATCCACACAACACTATCTAGCCCCAAATTAAACCAAGCTTGTACTATGTATTCAGAATTCAGTATATGGGAACCAGTAACAGTACCCGAATTCGGAGTTTTGCTACCACATTTCGTCTACCAAATGTTGTTTTCGTGTGAGCACGTTTCTCTCTTTTTTGTATGGAAAATTAATGTGACAAAAACTCGTTTCGATCGTTTACAGAACGTATTTTTGCCGTCTCATCTTTTCTAAATACAATAGAGAGAGAGACAAATAGGCGAAACGAAAACAACATAATTTCGTGACGAAAATGAAAAAATTTGTGTTGTTTGAATTGTTATTGTAAATGAAGTGGGACTTGCCCTTCTGATAGCTGATATAATACTTATATACATTTTTTTATGCAAATGCATACTTAAAGAATACATATAACACCCAGTCATAAAACAAACATCTGCGTTCACCACAAATATTTGTTATCGATGGGGATCGAACCCACGCCATCTAGCGCACCAACTAACCTGAGATGACTGTCAACTCACATGATCGATGCTCATATAAGCGGCGTGTGTATCTATAGCTCGGTTCAAATGCTTCCAGTAGACAGGCGGTAGGTTCCCCAGCGCGGAGTAGTTAGCTGCTTCTTCCACCAGCCACACCGGATCTAAAGGCGTCACCAGCAGAGCGGTGTGCACGCCGACCAGTTCTAAAAGAACCCCCTGGGAGTTGGCGGGTATAGGGCGTTTCGCTGCAACCAGTAGCGCTTTTAACATGGTTTTGCGATTGGGTGTGTCCGCGGTTTCTTTCCAGCGGCTTAGTTCGAACTGCAATAAATTCAAATTGTTTTTAAGTCTAAGGATAGATAAGAAACAGAGGAGAATGTATCAGCTCCCTTAAGGAGGTACGATTTCCATACAAAATTAATTTACACAACTATGGGCGAATATAGTATTCATGTACACTGAAATAGCTGTAATAGGCTTTTACAGTGGTCCTTATTACCGGCCAGTTATATAAAGTTGGAGTGTCAGCCGTTGGTCGTGGCAGTCGGGGCTTCAGAAAAAGAACTAACAGACTTTTACGTCTATTTTGAAACAGTGATGTACAAAATTGACTCTATGCTAAAAGCTAGTACTCGTTAGAAAGAATGACGAAAAAATTACTTTTTTGGTTTTTTATTAATATTTATGTTATCCTACAGCTTTCTCCGACTTTATATAACTGGCCGGCAATAAAGACCACTGCAAAATTCTATTATAGCTATTTCAGTGTACATTTATACTTTGTTTGCCCATAGTTGTGTAAATTCAGTTTGTATCGGAATCGAACAACCTTAAGCTCAATTTACACCGCTGCGGAATGGAACGGAATGGAAGCGTCAATCGCCTCATGACGCAGGAATTCACTGAAACATAACTGTGATGACGGCTTAATATGATAGAAGCGAGTGGAGAGGAAAAAACTTGTGAAGTAGAATAAGTACAAGAAAATAAAGATTGCACTTCATCATCATCAGCCTGAAGAAGTCAACTGCTAGACATAGACCTCCCTTACACATTTCCAGGAAGAACGATTCCGAACCCTTTCCATCCACCGACTTCCTGCGATCTTAACAATGTCGTCGGTCCATCTGGTGGGTGGGCCTTCGTTTCGTCTTCCGGTTAGTGGTCGCCATTTGAGAACCATTCCAACGGTTGTCAGTTCTTCGAGCTATATGACCTGCCCATTGCCACTTCAACTTACCAACTCTACGAGCTATGTCGGTGTCAGTGAGACAGCACTTACTCTAGATAGATAGATAGAAAATTCTTTATTGCACAAATTAGGAGTACTTTACACAGGCGAGCTTAATGCTAGATAGCATTATCTACCAGCTAACTCTTTGGTAATAAGGAGATAGGTTGGGTAGTACACAATTATAAGATGAGCACTTACTCTAGATAAAAAGCTGAAGACGGTATGCTCAGGCAGCATGCTCATAAGCACAGTGATATAGATGTCAGGCCAGTCGGCGTGCTGCAAGTGCCGCGGCGACACCAGCGAACCGCACAGTGAGTGCTGCAGTACTGAAGACTTGGATTCCACGCCTTCGGAGAGGAGTTTGTGGCAGAGCGGCCCGTTATGGATGATCCAGCGCTGGAATTATCAATCACGTGACTTTTTGTGGAGCTGTAAGCCTCGGGAGTCGTTTTGTGATTTTTTGTGAGTTCAAATCGCAGTCGACTAATAGATAGATAGACTTTATTGCACACAAAAGAAGAAATTTTAGAAGAAAACCTACAAATAAAGGTACAGTGGGCGCCCTTATCGCTAAAAGCGACAACCTTTGGATGGAGAAATTTCCTAATGTCGGCACTCCGCTATTACCTGTATTGATTATTGAAAAAGTCGGCAAAGTGCGAAAGTCAGCACTTTGCCGACTCCGCTCCTAAATCAGAGGATTAACGAAAATTAGAAAAACTAATAACTTTTGGGACAGTACCGGGAAATATCTTAGTGATATTTCGAAATGGCTAAAAACGATGTTATTTACGTTATTAACCTCAGAAAAATGAAACCTGTAGGCGAAAGCAAACAGACAGACGGACAAACGCATTTTAAAAGTGAGACGATTCGCTTCGCTCGGTCAATAAAACGCGGCGAAACAGCGAGCCGCACAAAGTGTATCTCCATGTTGCTTTACTTTATACACAGGGTCCATGTGATACTGACTTACACCTAACAACTATGTATGTGTCATCATCATCAGCCTGAAGAAGTCCACTGCTGAACATTGGCCTCCCCGCATTTCCAGGAAAAACGATTCTGAGCCCTTTCCATCCACCGTCTTCCTGCGATCTTAACAATGTCAGTCCATCTGGTGGGTGGGCACCCTCCTTTTCGTCTTCCGGTTCGTGGTCGCCATTCGAGAACCGTTGTCCCCAACGGTTGTCAGTTGACAACCGTTGGGGACGATTTGACGATAACGAAGAACTCTTCGAGCTATATGACCAGCCCATTGCCACCTCAACTTACTAATTCTAAGAACTATGTCGGTGACCTGCATGGTGGTGTATGTGTGTACCTATGCAATAAATATATTGAGTACTAGCGGCCGCCCGCGGCTTCGCTCGCCCCGTTACCGTTTCTGTTGAAAAAAAAACAAAAAAAAAACCTTTTCTGGACCTCCACAAATCATTCAAGACCAAAATCAGCCAAATCGGTCCAGCCGTTCTCGAGTTTTAGCGAAACTAACGAACAGCAATTCATTTTATATATTAAGATTGAGTATGTGTATTGAGTAGTTACCTCCGCGAGCTGAGTGACGAGTGCAGTGATGGCGGCGTGCGAGGCGGGACCCGGCAGGCAGTAGCGGGCGCATTGCCACGCCGCAGACCACACTTTCACTGCGTCCGCCTCACACTTTATCCTCCTAACATATAAATACACAAACTATTTTATTAAAAGCCTTTTGTGTCGCACTGTACGGGAACCACCAACTGGCTGTTGCCAACTTGACTTGGAATAGGCCGTAATTTCCCGGACAAATTTATTACAAAGAGCTCTACTACTTAAAAGACGAGCGTCGTTCAAGTGAAGTTATTACAGGATACATTTCGGAGAGTGTTCGATGGAACTTCACGATTTAAAAAGCAAAAAGCTGAGTCAGGGCGTATTTGACATAATAATCTTTTTAACCATTCAGAGCAGGACGAGACCGGTAGGAACCCAGTTTTCTTTAATATAGTGTGTTATGTGCCCAGTTCTGTTTGTATTATTACCTTCTTAGGTAGCTTGCCTGCTTTCAGTTCTTTCTTTTCTTCTTTTCTTATTTAGTTCTCCCATCCCCATTCTATCATCGGACCACTAGACGCACTGAAGTGCGACATCCTACATGGTTTATGTTCCAACTGTCCGCACCAAGCGCTTTGCTTTAACTTTTATGTTCCAGACAGCCAAAGAGTGGAATTCCTTTGCCAGAGTCTGTTTTTCTGAACACGTATAACTTGTCTTTAAGATATACGTGTTCGGAACGTACGTGTATTGTCTTTAAGAGAAAAGTGAATAGGTATAAGCGAGCTACACCGTCGACCGCATCATCACTTAAGAGCAGGTGAGATTGCGGTCAAACACAAGCCTATAAAATGTAAAAAGAATAAAAAAATACCTCGCGATGGAGTCCAAGGCAGCGGCAGTTCGCGCCACGCGTGGCCGCGCCTTCGTGAGCCGACGGATTCCCGCGAGGGAAGCAGACCTGCGTTAACATGGTTCAAGTCAAATACAAATATTGGTGGGACACAAACATACAGTAGTAGGCCACAAATATTGAACATCTGCTAATATCGGCTTCATAAAGCGTAGCGTGCGTCCGAAAGAGTTAGCGCTCTACGAAAGCAGAAAAGCCAATATTTATTGCCTATAGCTGTATATGTATACACAGACACATTCATTCAAGCTTATTATGAGCCTTTAATGTCCCACTGCTCGGCATAGGCATCCACCAATCTGTGCGGTCCTCTGCTGTGATTTTCCACTGTGGTTTGTACTTGTCGATCTGGTCTCGCAGTCTTATTCTTGGTCTCCTTTTTACACTTTTTCAAGTACCTCGCTTAATTTATATCTTTGGTTTGAAATACTGGTTTGTGTGTAATAAATATAAATGCGTACCGGTTTTCTCTGATTCCACTTTCGGCACCCGCAGATATGCACCATTCTTGAGCCTGAAAGTAACATTATCTTTTTAACCGGCTTCAAATAAAAAGGAGAAGTTCTCAATTCGGTAGTACTGTTTTTTTTATATGAAGGTTAACCATCATTCATGTATTGATTGCTTATCAGTTATCACAGTTGATTTTAGGGATTTAATTTCATAGTTTGATAACAGTTTTGCATGTTGTGTCGAACTGTCGACCCCAAGCATAAAGTGGGATAAGGCCAAAAAAGAAGATAACAGTTTTACTAATAGATAACTGACATTATGGTACGTTATACTCACGTTCAAATGGAAGGTGAGAGGGCGACACTTGTTGGTGCATTGTCGCGTCACGGGCGGCAGAGGACGCGGCGCTCGCAGTTTGCCCACCAGCTCCCATAAGCGGCTGTCGAGTGACGATATGCGACCCTCCTCAATTGACCATTCCCTGACATTATGGTAAGATACATTTTTTTTTATTATTATTAGGAAACATTCGTTTGGAGCTAAAAAGCCACATACAGACATGCTGAGGTCACAAACTTATAAAACACCCTGTTTTAAAAAAATGTTTTAGATTGGTATAGTCGCCTCGCCTACACTCTCAAGGATATACACAAAAAATCTAGCAGAATGTCTATAGTAGTAGGCAACAACATTACATTATAGGAACTTTTAAGACAAGAGTGAACAGGTGGATTATGGCTAAGCATGCTCCATCTTAGGCTGTATCCTCACTATCCACAAGGTTTGATGGCAGGCAAATGCTTAGCTATCAATATAAAAAAAAGCAGCCAAGTGCGAGTCGGACTCGCCCATGAAGGGTTCCGTAGCATCAATTAACATAATATAAAGGTTTTTGTAGTTCGTCGAAAGGTAAATTGCGGTTTACGATTTATGACGTATAAAAAAAAACTACTGACTAGATCTCGTTCAAACCAAATATCGTTGGAAGTTTACATAGTAATGTACAACATATATTTTTTTTGGATTTATCATTCTCTTATTTTAGAAGTTTTAGAGGAGGGGGGGGGGACCAACTTTTTTCTACTTTGGAAGTGTCTCTCGCGCAAACTATTCAGTTTAGAAAAAAACGATATTAGAAACCTCAACATCATTTTTGAAGACCTATCCATAGATACCCCACACGTATGGGTTTGATGAAAAAAAAAATTTTGAGTTTCAGTTTCAAGTATGGGGACCCCCAAATTTATAGTTTTAGAAAAAAACGATATTAGAAACCTCAACATAATTTTTGAAGACCTATCCATAGATACCCCACACGTATGGGTTCGATGAAAAAAAATTTTTTGAGTTTCAGTTTCAAGTATGGGGGGACCCCCCCAAAATTTATAGATTTTTTTCTATTTTTGTGTAAAAACCTTTATGCGGTTCACAGAATACATCATCTACTCACCAAGTTTCATCAGTCTAGCTTTTATGGTTTCGGAGAAAAATGGCTGTGACACGGCCGGACAGACAGACAGACAGACAGACAGACAGACAGACAGACAGACAGACATGACGAATCTATAAGGGTTCCGTTTTTGCCATTTGGCTACGGAACCCTAAAAATGGAATTCGGCTAATTTCGGCTTCATAGAGCGTAGTGTGCGTCAGAAAGAGATAGCGCTCTACAAAGCCGAAAAGCCGATGTGCAATATTTATTGCCTACAGCCGTAGCTTAGTCAACCTAAAGAGTTCTATTCATTCTAGTCTTGTAGAGCGCCTCAATTATTTTTGGAGTTTACTCTTAAAGAATCGGTTTTTTGATATAAGGCGCCCGGTATGAGAAAAATGTGGAGAGAAAAAAAACTACTGAAAGAATGACCTAGTTACGTTTTTGGTGCACAACCTATCTTGCGCAACTTTCTAATTTGGTATGAGCAGTGCAGCTAGATCGTGGGTAGTGTGTACCCTTACTTTGCCTTTAGGGAGTAAACTCCAGTCGTGCGTCGGAGCTGACACACACAATTTTTTTCTTTCATCTGTTGTTTGAGATACTTTCACCACTTTCACTTCTCAAGATACTTCAACTTACTCAGCATATTTTTCTAATTTCTTCAAGAGTTCATTAACCCTGGTGAGAAGCGTGCGGATGTTGCTCACAGCCTTATCGTCCAATTCGTCTGTCCAGGGCCTAATTTTCCGGAGCGACCTGTAATTTTCACTGGAACTTTGGCAAACTGAGGACAAGCTTTTGAAGGTACGTTAGAGTTGGCAAAACCGATAGTTGTCTCAAAATCGATGGTAGCTAGAGGTAGATAGCGTAGACAAATGCTAACGTGATAAGGCCGTAGTTTGTTGCCTGTTCTTCTAGGCTTGGTCCGTGGAACTGGCACCTAGACTCACCTAGCTTAAGAAACGGAGAAACGGGTATTTATCGCGATTACCTTTATTATTTCAGGACGATTCAATCGTGTGACAACAGCCGTGGTCGCGGCCAGACTCAAACAATCTCATCGGGCAGAGGTAATCGCGATAAATAGCCGTTTCTTCCATATAATCTTCAAAAATATTGAAAAGCTCGAGCAGTGGTCTGCTTCTTAAGTATTTTATAAATTATCTTGATGACTGCCTTCACAGCTCAGTTAGTAGTAGCTCTGCCTTCTGCGCTGGAGGGCGTGGGTTGGATCCCCACCGAGAACAACCATTTGTGTGGTGAACATAGTTGTTTGTTCTCTGTCTGGGTGTTATATTGTATTCTATGTATGTATTTACAAAAAAAGTATTTAAATATTATATCAGCTATTTGGTTCCCATAGTAAAAGCTCTGTTTAGTTTGGAGCTAGATACTGTTGTGTGGATTGTCCGCATTATTTATTTATTTATCTAGTTCCCAACTGACATTATCTGAAAATCCACCGATAAAAATTGATCTTCATTCCACTTACCTACCAGGCGAGCGACACTTGATACCAAGTATACTGGCGACAGCGGTCTGCAGCGCAGACAGCGGTACATGCGTGTTGTACGGCGGCGCGGGCTGCGGCCGGGGGAAGGTGTCTAGCTCCGGGGAGGGGGGCGGACGACAGCGGGACAGCGTGTGCGTCCATGCTTCTTCTAGAGCCTGATAGAACGATTATTGCTTGAACTAAATCATCTAACTTAATCACCTTTGTATCTTTTGTTTGAAGATATTCTCATGCAAACTTTTAACAGCCGTACACCATACGTGTGGACCGTACACGCCCTCTAAGTGTTTCACCTTAGGGATAGTATTTTTCAGTGCTCCTTACTAGTTCTTCCTTACTAAACTCGCAAGCTTCGTACTTTGGTTATTGTCTGGGTGTCATTTAGTGATCTAAGTATGCATTTACAAAAAATGCATTTAAGTGTCTACTATCTGGTTCCCATAGTACAAGCTCTGCTTAGTTTGGTGCTAGATAGTGTTGTGTGGATTGTCTATAATGTTTATTTATTTATTTAGTTACTTCTGTCCAGTAACGTAAAAGTATTCTGTATGAATCAGCCCCGCATGTAGGAACAAGTCAAAAGCATCGATTTTTTTACACTTATCAATGAAGAACTGTCAAAAGACGAGGAGTTTTGAAGGCCCTAACCTGGTGTTACCTGTGGCATTATGAACCAGGCGAGGTCAGCGTTCTGTGGAGATGCTTTCACCTTCTCACCCTCATCTAACCAGCGGATTAGTTCACGCACCATTCTGAAAACAATCTTCAAATTAAAGAAAGGTATTTCGAATAATATACGTTGAGAAACCGATTTCATGGGCAAACTGCAGAACCGATTTTGATGAAATAAATAAATATTATAGACAATCCACGCAACACTATCTAAGCCCCAAACTAAGCAGAGCTTGTACTATGGGACCCATCTGAAAGAATTAACTGTCAGATAATTCAGATGGTGAGCTTTTGGTGGGTGTAAGAATAGAATCTTCTATAACTTTATTCTATACCAAAATGAAAGTTTGCAAATAACAAACTAAGAATACTTAAAAGAACTAGAGATACAATGGGCGGTCTTATCGCTAAGAGCGATCTCTTCCCGACAACCTTTGGATGGAAATCACATATTGCATAAGGTAAGGTTGGTGTTTCTGTGTTTATGACTGTATGAGGGCGTGTGTGTGTGAGACAGAAAAGGTGTGTGGTTTGTGTGTGTTATTACAAACTCTCCCACCAGGTGGCCCGATGTTTTATTCGATTGCTAGAAATCTCTAGAAATAATTTGAATACGCCAACTTACTTTTCAGCCCCATCGTGGTACGCCGCCATATTAGCACTTCGTTTCCTCTCCATCTCTATCGCCTCTTCAGTGCTGCCATCTAGTACAACACTCTGAGCACTTTCCCCTTCCGAGTCCGAATCATTATAATCACTAGTTTCCCCCGTCAGGTCTTTTATAGTCAACGCTGGGAGTAGACTACTGTTCACAAATGGACTTGCGTCTTAGCTTATCAGTTGGTGCAAGTGTTGTGTTTTTTTATTATGAATTTAAGAGTGTGTGTGAGCGAGAGAGAAGGAGTGTTTTTGTGTGATTTAATTAGTACTCTTAGAAATCGCGGCTTGAAGAAATAGTAATACGTTTAACTTACTTCTCAGCCCCAGCATGATACGCCGCCATATTAGCACTTCGTTTCCTCTCCACCTCTATCGCCTCTTCAGTGCTGCCATCTAGTACAACACTCTGAGCACTTTCCCCTTCCGAGTCTGAATCATTATAATCGCTCGTTTCCCCCGTCAGGTCTTTTATAGTCAGCGCTGGGAGTAGATTACTGTCCACAACTGGACTTGCGGTCCGGTTTGTCGTTTGGTGGTTTGTGGATGGTTGTTCTTTGTATGACTCTGCTTCTGAGTGGTGATACGCAGCGGTTTCTGACAGACGTTTCTTGATTTGGTAGAGTGCGCGGGATTTAATGATCCCGCTGAAGAATAGTGGACCGCAAGGAATTGATGAGCTGGTAGGGATAAATGGGTAAATAAGTTTATGGTCTTAACTCTTAATATTAAAATTTAACAAGATTTATTTAAAAGAATCCGTGATCTCTGCCTACCCCATGGGAATGAGGCGTGATTGTATGTATGTATTTATTTTATAGGATTGGTCGTGTGGATTTTTAAGAAGTTCACACATGCCTCCCTGATACCATCTCCTTCTCTATCCACCGACTTCTTGAAATCTTATGCTTTATGTTAGTAATTTAACATAATTTTGCATATAACTTTTGAAACTATCATGGTTTTTAACACTATTTTTATGAAACAAGAACTTCAACCGTGAAGATGGTTTCCAGTTATCTGGAGTCTGGAACCCGGTGGTACGAATGTGCAAATTACCAAAAAGTGTGTCATCCACTACGCGTCCTGATACCGTCAGTGTTGTGTGTCGAAATCGACAAAATAGTGAGAATGGAACCAATAGTAGTCTCGAAACCAATAAAAGAGTGCGAAAGAGGGTAGATCGATTTATCTGCCAATAACATTTCTTTTACTCGTGAACTTCAGTTCAACCGTGATCATGGTGCATGCAACTGTGCCGAAATATCGGATCAACTCATCAAAATTTAATCATGGTAAATATTCCGTTGTTTCATAAAAATAGTATAATTTTGCATGCCAGTCTCCGACGAAGTATGTGGTAGAGTCTGTTCAGAAAGAGAGCCGTCGTGGCTAAATTGAGAACTAACGTTTCGATTTTTATATGGCAGCTCATCCCTTTCTTTCTGTCAGCATTTTGCATCATAAAAATTAAATAAAGGAATAGTACACTAGTTGTGATAGGATCAAAACGCAACAGACGCGCTATTGTATTGCCCACTAAACAAAAAAGGTAATTAAGCACAACAGCGCCCTCCAATCCCACGACGGGTCTCTTTCTGAACAGACTCAACTAACATTATTATTAATAAGAAGATTTTCAATATTGAACATACTTCAAACAAATAAATACATTTCATTTCAATCTAGACAACGTTGATCCATTGGGTAGGGGTAGGGGTGACAGTATCAAGAGAATTTCTCGCGACTTTTTAGCGAGCCGCTAAAAAATCAGGCATTATGAATGAATGGAGGTTTGAACTCACGACTGGTCACGTGGTCTCTGCAAGTAGATATGGAAGAACAGTCTCCAGAGCGTCAGATGCGATGGATGCTGGAATGGAGCGACCAACGCCGCGCTTGCACAGCGGTAGATTACCAGCTCCTCCGAGTACAGATTTGGGTTTATTTTCTGTAAAGGGAATTGAACCTTATTCATATCGAAATAGGGATCTGCAGGACTATTTTAAAACATTTTGGAACATCAGTTTCTGTCTTTTTTCATAAGCTCCCAAAGCGAGAGCAAGAGAATCGAATTCTGATGATTCCAACCGGAAAGGTTTAAATTTTTTATAGCAGCCCTGCTGTGGATAATATTAATGATAATTGAATATTCTTGTCTTTGTTTTGATTTTGATGAGTTAAGGCTCGGTTTAGCGGATTTCTAATCGAACGATCTAATAATTGACAGCTGTTATCCCCGAAATTCTCCTCGCAAAATTCGAGATAAGCAAGATTTTTATTATATCCGCCCACTAGTAGCAGTTGACTTTAAAACCCGATAAACATGGTACATTGTAGCTTTTCCCCCTTCAAATAAAATTGAATTTCCCTTGACGATACCAACATGGAACAGATCTAATTCGTTTACAATAAGGTTGAGTATCCACTGACCTGTAACGCATTATGCACGTGTATTCTTTGCGATGATGTGCGTTGTAGACTCAAAGCCGTCACTAGAGTTGGGAACAGATGCGTGCTAACTTCATGCGCGTGCGCCGCTCGAAGTAGACACTCGCATAGAAGTGGGGATGTGACGGCGAAGCGAACCGCATTCGATATGTGATCTTTGGCGTTTGGCTCCTGTTGATATAAAAAAAACACAATAATATCTAGCCCCAAACTAAGAAGAGCTTGTACGATGGTAACCAGATAGCTGATATAATACTTACATACGTTTCAAATACATAGAATTAAATATAACACCCAGACAAGGAACAAACATCTACGTTCACCACACAAATATTTGTTTTAGGTGGGGATCGAACCCACGACCTACGCCGCAGAAGGCAGAACTACTAACAACTGCATACTGTAAGTGCTGATCTGTATGTTAATTTACCTGTATCAGAGTGGTTGCGTAGAGGTCCATTGTATACCAGTCACGCACGGCTAATGCAGCGATGTCCAGGATATTCAGAGCCGCCGGGACTTTCCACAGTGCGTGGAGCCACGCCGTAAACACGTACGGCCTGCAAAATAATATGTATTATTTAAACTTTAAAACTTAGTATAAACTAAGTTTGTGTACCAAGAAAATGGGAAAAGTGTGCATCAAAAAAACTCACTGTACGCAGGTTCAAATATTACGAAATCACTTTTTTTCATAAATAACGTTTTGACAAATGATTGTATGACAAGGCGCAAAGCGTGCAGTTCGGATCTTTATCTTATTTATTTTATTCTTTATTGCACCAAAATAAGTTACAATAGGAGCTTAATGCTAGACAGCATTTTCTACCAGCCAACCTTATGGAGTCACTACTTCTTTCAGTGTGGTGAAAGGGTTTTAAGTGCGCCTCAAGATGCCTTCAAGTTCGAGCAACACGTGTCAAGGGTCACGCAAAAAGGGCCCACAAGTGCGCATGATAAACTTGCCGAACTTGCGTATCGCTCAGCGCTAAAGTTATGTGCCGCTAGTTATTATAAACTCACTCTTTCATGTCGAGCTGGCTGAGTACTAGTCTCAGCAGTAGTTCTGCTCCGGAGACGCCACCGCGGCCCAATGCACGTTGTACCAGATTCGGCCCACAGCTTAGCAGAATCGTGAACAGTTCTGCAAACCTGGACAAATTAGAAAGAAAAAGAAAGAAAGAAAATGCATTTATTTGACATAATATACATAGGTGTAGACGTTCACAACATATAACAGTAATGAACATAATTATGCCAAATAGGCCCCGACTCAGCTTTTTGCTGCCTGACAAGGTATCATCTACCATGCCAAGCAGCGCTGGTTTTCAACAAAACACATGATGAAATTACATGTTGAGATGAAGATAAGAATTCTGTTCGGGTGTATTCTGTTATATTGTGTATTCTAAGTATAGTATAGGCAACAAATATTGCAGATCGGCTCTAATTTCGGCTTCATAGAGCGTAGTGTGCGACAGAAAGAGATAGCTCTCAGCAAAAGCAGAAAAGCTGATGCGAAATATTTATTGCCTACAACCGTACATATTATAGTATTAAAAATTATATAATTATAAGTTATCTGGATCCCATAGTACAAGCTCTACTTACATATATTGGAGCTTGTGTTGTGTGGATTGTCCATAATATTTATTTTACTATTTTTCTTTATTACCTAATTCCATACATATTTGGGACCCACAGCAATTCATATAAGCTTTGTATCATATTTTTGAAAAGTATAATGTATTTTGTATTAAAAACCCTGTGTTTGTAAAATTACCTTGTAAAAAATCAGATTAAAAAAATATAGTAATAATTTCATTTTACAAAATTCAACGTCTGTAGTATAAACATACATAAAATCACACCTCATTCTCATGAGGGTAGGCAGAGATCACGCATTTCCACTTCCTACAATCCTAACATACCTCTTTCGCCTCATTCACTCGCATAACATTCTTCATACATGCTCGTCGGTTTAGCGTACTCCTGACCTGGCCTTTCTCTAAAACGTCCGCAAAAGTGTGTAGTACTACGAGTGAAAGAGACGTACTTAGGAGTGAGCGAGACAGACTCCGGCGATTGCGGCATGAGTAGCATGATGGGTGCCAAGCAATGCACCGCCTCACGCGGCCGACTCGCTGACAGAGACAGTAGTGCGGTCACGCCTTGCGAGCAGATCTGACAAACATTACAAATATAACACACAGCATAATTTCTCTGGTCACTGGGAGAGCACTGGTGGTCTATGGTAGCGGCCCCGCCTTCCGGTCCTAAGGTCGTGGGTTCAAAATTCAAATCCAGACATGCCGGAATGAGTTTTTCTGTCGGTGAAGAAAAACATCGTGAGAAAACCGGCATGCCGTACCTACAAAAAGTTTGAAAAAATGTGTCAATTCCACGAAAAGTTCCTCTCTGAGGCGGACTTAACATCGTTTCAACACAATGGTTTGTAAAAAAGTGACACGATAAGAAAAATAACGTTATTTATGTTATAAATAATAATAATAATAAACACTGGAAAATCCACGCAACACTATCTAGCCCCAAAATAAGCAAAGCTTATACTATGGGAACCAAATAGCTTGTTGTCAATGGTTATCTTAATCTGAATATGGATGACGCCATCCGTGCCACTCGTGCCGTACTCGCCGAGGCGAACTTGATGACGTCATCCAGCGCGTGCTTGCTGCTCTCTTTGTGAAAGCTTCGTCCGGGAAAGTACTACCACCATACTTGCCAGCTCTATTGACTCCGCATCGCACGTACCAGAGGTATGGAGTGTCCCCACTCGGTGCAGAGCAGTGCATGCGCCATGGCGAACAGGTCCGTGGGGGCGGGGGCGGGGGCGGGGCCGGGGGGCGGGGCCTGCGCGGGCCAGCATGCGCGGTGCGTGCGCAAGCGAGACAACACGCGCCACGCCGCTTCCACGTGCGACGGACTGGAGCCAGACCAAGTGCACAGCCAATTGGCGATGTGGAGCTGTACGGGGAGAGATAACCCTCTGGAACAAATTATATGCATGATGGAGAAAACATATCTATACTAATATTATAAAGAGGAAAGATTTGTACCTATTTTTGTATGTTTGTAATGAATAGGCTCAAAAAGTACTGGGCCGATTTAACAAAATTCTTTCACCAATAGAATGCTACATTCTTCCAATTTGACATAGGCTACATTTCATTTTGAAAAAAATTAGGGATCCTTGGTAATATTGTCTACCCCGTGCGAAGCCGGGACGGGCTGCTAGTTCCAAATATACAGGGTTACTGGTAACTCGACGTATTCCTTGCAGCACGTCATAGTAGGGTTAAAATGCAACAAATTAAGCCACCAAATGGCCTACCGAAATTCAGTAGTTTTTGAATTAGTTAAGCTTTAGTTTTTTTATGAAAAATCCCAGATTAAATCATTTGAAACCAATTTAAAAATGATTTACGGCGCGACTGTACTGAAATTTAAGTTATTATCATAGTTGACGCCGTAGCAGACCTTTGTTAATAATTAAAATTTCAATAATGCTTAAAAGTTTGGCAAATATCACTAACCAAACACTTAATTTTTTGTAATTTTTGCTATTACTTCATAAAAAATGTAGTCTAGTGCAAAAAAAAAATACTACACCTGGTGTACAAATTACTAAGAAAATATCCTTGTCTTATCAGCTATCCAAAGAGGTATGAAAGTTAATACAAAATCATGGACTACATTATGAAAATCTTTTTTTATTTAGTACAGGCGTGCGTTTCACAAAAAGGTGATTATTCGAAAAATCAAAAACAAAATCGTGAACATTATTATTCTTTTTAATCAATATTAAAAACTTTAATTACACACATTTCACACGTCTTGTTCGATGTGCTGCCCTCGGTTTCGAATACATGTTCTTATTCGCTTCCTTACTTCGGTTTTTGTTATTCTTGAGGTGATTGTTGCCCTCATCTGGTCCGCCGCATTTGTAATTCTCTCCCTTAGTTCTTCAATTGAATTTACTGGGGTCACATAAACTAGATCTTTCATATGACCCCAGACGTAAAAGTATAGCGGTGTCAGATCAGGGCTTCGCGCAGGCCACGGAATCGGCCCACCGCGCCCTATCCATCGGTTTGGATAGTTTTCATCCAGCAATTGTCGAATTGTGATTCGGAAGTGGGCTGGACACCATGTTGGTAAATCATGTTTGCTCTTCTTTCTTCCGGTACATCCGAAACAATGGGTTGACCGTCTCGCAATTTTACCTGCCCCCCTTAAAACTCTTCTCTTCCCTGGCACACATGCAAAAGTATTGACAATCATACCTCTTTGGATAGCTGATAAGACAAGGATATTTTCTTAGTAATTTGTACACCAGGTGTAGTATTTTTTTTTTTGCACTAGACTACATTTTTTATGAAGTAATAGCAAAAATTACAAAAAATTAAATGTTTGGTTAGTGATATTTGCCAAAGTTTTAGGCATTATTGAACTTTTAATTATTAAGGTCTGCTACGGCGTCAACTATGATAATAACTTAAATTTCAGTACAGTCGCGCCGTAAATCATTTTTAAATTGGTTTCAAATGATTTAATCTGGGATTTTTCATAAAAAAACTAAAACTTAACTAATTCAAAAACTACTGAATTTCGGTAGAACATTTGGTGGCTTAATTTGTTGCATTTTAACTCTACTATGACGTCCTGCAAGGAATACGTCGAGTTACCAGTAACCCTGTAAATTATACACTATTTTAGATAACCCCGCTAAAAAAGCGAATACGGAGTGTTTCTCAAGGAAGTGTCCTTGGACCAACTCTATTTATTTTATACACTAATGATCGACTTAGCCGGCATGGTCGCGTGGAACCTAGACCTAGACTCACCTAGCTTTAAGACGTTTCAAAGTGATTCTTGCAATGCTTTGAACGATAGGTCTGTGTGAAAGACTAGAACACTAAAAACATCGAGCAGAAACGAGCTATGATTAGTCGATTGACTTACGTGTGTGGAGTATAATCAAGTTGCAGCAACAGTTCCTGCAACAGCGTGGGGCATCGTTGCGACCAGTCATCGAGCACAGCTTGCATCTCTTCTACATTCGGCCGCCATTTGCCGACGTCTAACACGTTAACTCTGGACGGGTCCAGAGTTTCCACTAAAATAAAGCATATTATTTCATTATTTCTCATCCTGAGAGATCTTCACTCCCAACTAAGAGATCTGATTTAAAAATACATCCTTTCAGTAATTTTTTTACCAGATATAGATCTTCCTTTGGCTACAATCTCACCTGATGGTAAGCGACGATGTAGGAGCATGATGGTCTAGAAGACATCTATTCACCTTGAAGAGGCCCAGATTGTAGTAGTATTAAGTATGTTTAAGCCGTATTATTTAATATTTTTGTAATACGGAAATCCGACGCAGGACCAAGGTAGGCATTGGACATCGTATTACGTGGTCAAGTGGAGCTGGGTAGAAAACTTGACAAGATTTGGTGGTAGCAGGTGGAGTTAGGCCCTGATAGATCAGTGGCCTAGGAGACGCCAGAGGCCATGGTAGACCAAGCTATGAGCCCGGGGGGTGGATGACACATTTGCCGTACGGGGAATAGGCCCAAAACCGATAAGAGTGGCGTCTGAGAGAAGAGTGCCCAGCAGTGGGTTAGTACGAGCTGCCTATGCTGATGTAAGATATGAAACCGTCAGATCTTAAGCCCAGTCTCTCTAATGCCCTGGATACAAGAGGCTAGTTTTTCAATCCAGGATAGCAAAATAGTTGTAGTAAACAGAACTGCTATATGAGAAACTAGCAGCCCGTCCCGGCTTCGCACGGGGTAGACAATATTGTTGTACATTATTTTGTTCTATCGCTAATAGTTTCGGCAGCGCATTCGACGAAAGATATTTTAAGACTCATTTTTCTACACCTTCGGTTACATTGTTCAAATTTTACCAAGGATGCCTAATTTTTTTCAAAATGAAATGTAGCCTATGTCAAATTGGAAGAATGTAGCATTCTATTGGTGAAATATTTTTTTAAATCAGCCCAGTACTTTTTGCGCCTATTCATTACAAACATACAAAGTACAAACATACAAAAATAGGTACAAATCTTTCCTCTTTTATTAGTATAGATTAAGCTAGTTCTGTTTACACGAAACTAGAACTATTAGCTTGCTAGCTTACTATCACTATCCTAGCTTGAAAAACTAGCCTCGTGTATCTCGGGCATTAGTCTCCAAAATCTACTAAAAATACTACTCCAGTCCCGTAGTAAGCCAAGGTCTTGCCTATTGTAAAATGCCTAAACAGTCATATTAATAAACGCAATTTAAATTTAGTCATTGTTTAAAGTTAGCCCTGTCACTTTTTGTCATTATCTATACTCGGATTTTTAATTAGACGAAGCTAGCTGACGTTTGCTGTGTTGTCAGTTTTTGATGAAATAAAAATAGTGTTGTTACAAAGTGAATGATTGAAAAAACTCCTGAATGAATGAAATTGCCTCGTTTTTCTAGTGAATAGTTAGTGTGCCGAACTTGACTTGACGTGCTTGGTTGAGGATCCATATCGTTCGCGCGAAACAATATAGCAACAAAATACACAACAATTACCACAAACACAACGTAACGAAAAACTTTACAAAAACAATAACTAAACAGCGTGAGCGCAGAAAAACATTCGTGCTATCAGACCAGAGGTTAGAAGCCGAATTACAAACAAAATGGTGGCGTTCATCGGTGTTGGCTCTAGTCGCCACGCCGCGCTTTGTAATAAACCGTCAAAAAACTGATTGTAGTTACATACCTACTACAAGTAACTTATATCAGAGCACTTTTATACATTTTTTTATACAAATTTCAATATTATTTTATAGTTTGAAATGATTAACTATTCACTCATTGTTCATTCATCTGATTGAACGAGAACTGAACGCAGCACTATTACTTTAAATGTAGCAACATTATTTTACAAAGTGACATTAGCAACTGTCAGTCGGTATCGTCTAATTAAAAATCCGACTATAGTGGTAAGAGATGGCAATAGTTTCAGCACAGCGTATCTTTTGACATATTTTTATAAGTAAGGTCAATAGAGTTTACCTTGAGCTAAGTCCGCCAAAGTATGTAACGCCAGACCGCGCATGTACGGATGAGCGGTGAGTAAGATCGGCACGCATTCCCGCGCCGTGGGTTCGCAGCCCACCTTGCATGGCACCTTTTTACGTTTGAGGCCAGTCTGTGAATGCACATGAATGACTCTTCATAAAAAAAAATCTGAGAACAAACGACGAAAGTGATCTCTTCGATTAAAGTGAATACATTATTGATTTTGACTTTTGAGCAGTGCTAAGTCAGGCTGCAAAAATAAGGAAAGAACAGAGTAAGTAATGAGAGCACTGGTGGTCTAGTGGTAGTGGCCCCGCCTTCCGATCCGAAGGTCGTGGATTAAAATCCACTTGTGTACCAATGAGTTTTTCTGTCGAAAAATGTATGTGCACTATGCCAGTACTCTCAAAACGGTGAAGGAAAACATCGTGAGGAAACCGGCGTGTTGTAGAACCTAAAAAAGTTCGAGCAACACGTATCAAGGGTCACGCAAAAAGGGCCCACCAGTGGCCTACTTGCGGAAAAACCTGCCCGCACATCAAGCGCGGATTATAAAAATTTGCCGAAAGAACAGGATGAATATAAAAAATAACATTAAATACCTGCATCAAGAAATCCAGAACAATTCTCGCTAGTTCATGATCACGCCCTCTATCGGCGGCGGCTTGTGTGATGACGCGAACTCGCACGTCACAAGCCAACACAGGCGCGGTGACCGATAGCGATGATATACTTTTAGGGGATTTATCTGGAACAAAGCTTTATTGAGCACTGGTAGACTAAGGATGCAGAAAATTAGTTGGACGGAAAAAGTTACGAACAAAGAGGTCTTAGAGCGAGGAAAAAAGAAGAGAGTTATAGTTGAGACGATACTAAATCGAAGAGGAAAAATGTTTGGACATCTTCTACGACATGACAGCTACATAAAGAACATCATTGAAGGAAAGGTTGAAGGAAAACGGGGAAGAGGAAGGCCAAGAATAAGTAACATAGCGTCAGATAAAAGAAAAAGTCGCTGTCATGTCGTATAAGGCAGTCAAGGAGGCCGCATTCGAAAGACTTCATTGGAGAAAACTGCATCAAAACCCCGACAAGAGCAAAGCTCTTAAATTAAAGAAGAAAGTGGTCTATTGGCAAACCCGCCTTCCGATTCCTTGATCTCGACTAGATTGGCCAGTCGTCTACTTATTGAAAGTCTAGTCTAGGTCTCTGTGAGAGGCAACTGTTTGTAATCTGCCTTTTTCAGCATTTATTTGTTCAATAAAAAGAAATAAATAAATAATGTAGACAATTCAACATCTGAGTTTAATACACAACTATTTGTTCTCGGTGGGCATCGAACCCACGACCTACGGCGCAGAAGGCAGAGCTACTACCAACTGAGCTAGAGGCCAGTTAAATAGCTGATATAATACCAATATACCTACATTCTTTTTGTAAAGAGGCCAGTCAGACACTTACCATGCAGTCCCATAATGAAAGTGAGACAGTAATCCTTAGCCGCGTGCTCAGCGAGCAGCGTGGTGGATAGCTTGTGTAACTCCTGCGTGCCAAACAGAGAGAAGCAAGCAACGAAAGCAGCGTGCAACTCCACTGTTATGCTCTCTTCTAGCTCCGCTGAGTATGGCACTCTGCAAGTAATAGAGTTATCAGTATAGCAAAATCAGCTTCTACGTACCCAGTTGGTGTAGATTCTACACCAACTGGGTACAATTGACCGAGGATTTGATTACTTCTACACTGTAGAAGTAATCAAGGTCGTCACGCCAGCGTTTCCTCGGGCGGCCGCGACGTTTATAATAATAATAAATTCTGGACAATCCACAAAGCATTATCTAGCCCCAAACTAAGCAGATCTTGTACGATGGGAACCAGATAGACCGAGAACAAACATTTGATGTGATGGACATAAAAGACCGCAGGCAATGTGCCCAAAAGGCTGGCAACGTTACCTCTTTAAAAAGCTAAGCTAATTCTTATTTCTAATAAAGCATTTATTTTTCTTTCACCTACTTTTGAAAGAAAATTTACCTTGGCGATTGGTACAGGCATGCTAGCGCCGTCAGTGCACTGCAGGCCACGGCTCGCAGCACGGCGTGCAAGCGTGCATAGCACGCATGCTGCGTCACTGCACGCTGGACCACGGACAGTAGGGCACGGACGCCGCAGCACGCCTTTAGGAGTTCATTCCCGCCTGATGCGTCACCCCAGTCGCACTCTGTCGCTAGTCTGAAGTCCTGAAACAGTCTATCGATAAGTTTTTGACGTGACAACGTCTTATAATTCGATGGAGCCGGCCGCACGCACGAAAAAACATGACTCATACGGCGTTACCTCGCTCTGAGGCGTTCCATTTAAGGCTTGAAGTTCAAGCGAGAGCGCGGAACGAGCGAAAAAGAGGCACGCACGGCCTCCGCGTTCGGCAGCGTTCGACATCTGTCTATCTCCTACTTGAGTGAGCGATGCGTCCGCGTGGACAGCTGTATGACGTTGTCACGTTCAACTATCGTCAGTAACCCGACTTTACAGACAATCAAAAGACTTAACAGATTTTTTAGGGTTCCGTAGCCAAATGGCAAAAACGGAGCTCTTACAGAATCGTCATGTCTGTCTATCTGTCTGTCCGTCCGTATGTCACAGCCATTTTTCTTCGAAACTGTAACCCTTTCACCCAGCATAAACGGTAAGAGGTTCTCTCAATATTTGGCCTCTGCGAGGTACTTACAGCTTGTGAGAAGTGCACTAGCTTGGCTACGAGCTGCTGCAGCGGCAATGCGCGTACCAATGCGATGAGGTCTCGCTCCCGGAGTGCCCCGGGACTCACTGCGCCGTGCCCCCCTCGGATATCTACTTCCTCCCAACCTCCTTCCGTCTCTACTAACAATAACAACTCTTCAAAAAGAAACAAAATATCAAATTTGTACAAAAATTACAGGTTTTGACAAATAATACAATGCTTAAAATATTGCAACCTCTTATCAATGGGTGTTAAAGAAATTTTTAAAATATGAATATTGTGGAAAATTCTCACAACACTATCTAGCCCTAAACGAAACTTGTATGATGGGAAACTTTACGTCGACTTTATCAGCTCCTGTACCCCGATTCGAAGTTTTGCTAGCACATTTTGTCTGCGAAATCTTGTTTTCGTTTCGCCAATTTGTCTCTCTCTATTGTATGGAGAAAAGATGAGACAGCAAATACGTGACGTAGACACGATCGAAACGAATTGTTGTCTCATTAATTTTCCATATAAAAGAGACAAGTGCTCACACGAAAACAATATTTCGTAGACGAAATGTGCTAGCAAACTCCGAATCGGGGTACCGTTCTCAGCTTGCGTTTTCAATCACCTCTTGTCATGTTTACTTTGTACTGTACCTTCAACGCACTCAACAGCAGCCTCGAGATGCATCTTAGAGAGCAGTATATCGAGGAGTGCCAGGGTCCGTGCGGCGGTGACAGCGTCACTCACTCGAGTGCGTAGCACGCGCGCCGCCCAGCGGACTGACCGGGTCTGTCTGGAATATACACTTGCATTAGTAATGCTTGACAATGAGACAAGAGTTCCTGGAGCTAAGGAAGATTATGTGCTCTTGGGAGAGCTTCTTCTTCTTATCATGTCTAGTTCTATCGAACCACTGTGGTCAAAGAATTTTAAATAGGCTCTGTTCGTGGACTTGATGTTTTTGTTTTTATTAGGTCAAAGTGAAAGTAAAAAGAGTACCTAATCAGATTCGAATCACAAGGATTACTTTGAAACGTCTTAAAGCTAGATGAGTCTATAGGTGCCAGTTCCACGCGACCAAGCCAAACTACCGTTTTTTATATGATTCTACGACATGTTGGATGTTTGTTTCTTTCATCTTCGTTTGAGAGTACTGGCAAAAAAATTGTATAAAAATTTGATGAGAGAAAAACTCACTGGATTTAAACTCACGACTTAGGATCAGGAGGCGGGGCCGCTATTACTAAGCCACCAGTTCTCTGCCCGTACTGTATTTGATTGAGTTTCACCAGGTTGCCTGGTGGTGGTTATGATAGACTATTTTATGTTCGGTTGAACATGTTAGTGTATGATTTCATGTAAAGTGCTTTATTACCTGAACAGATGGTGTATCACAAACAGCAGTTGCCTCAGATCGCGTTCGTCCACCAAAGCGCTGGCTAGGATCTCAGCCCATCGCTGCAAGGCGGCCGGTAACGCCTCTGAGGAGCCGTCGCTCATTCGCAACGATTGCAATATCAACGACAACGCGTCGCGAATCTCACATTTGTTGCCAGTTACTGTTTCTGACACTAAATCTTCAATCTGAAAATCATTTCTTTTTTACAACATGAGATAATTAGGTTTTCTTCAAGTAAGCGGTAACAGTTGTTCTCTCTTTTTTTGTATCCGCTAGCTGTTGAATAGATAGATAAAAAAACATTATTGCACAAATAAATAGCACTGAACAGCATTATCTACCAGCTAACCTTTGGGTAATAAGGAGATAGGTTGGTAGTGCACATTAAAAGACGACGGCATAAGAACTAAACAAAAATAAACACAGAGTAAAGTGATAATTACAACTAACATACATATCAGAGAATTCCTGATAGAGAGCGCTGGTGGACTAGTGGTAGTGGCCCCGCCTTCCGATCCTAAGGCCGTGGGTTCAATCCAGTCGTGTACCAATGAGTTTTTCTGCCCAATAATTTATGTACACAATGCCAGTGCTCTCAAACGGTGAAGGAAAACATCGTGAGGAAACCGGCATATCGTAGCATCTAAAAAGTTCTAAAATATGTGTCAAGTGCACGTAACAAGCCTATTTGAGGGGCACTTAAAATCCTTTCCCCACACTTGCTTGGTTTGAAAGACAGGATCAGTGACAGGATAAGAGAGGGAATTCCTACATATATCTACCTGACAATGAGCCAGCAAAGCTGCATGCTGATGATGGCAATATGACTCCTGGATGTCCTTCAAAAGGCCTTCCAATTTGAGCTTAGCAACCGGGAGCTTTTCCTTCATCAGCTCAGCTTTTTCGTAAGTTGCTTTTAGCTCCACATCGACTCCACACTTGCATGGCATTGTTAGATGAAGCTTCTGCGTCTCGACCCTCCATAGTTTGTTTCTGAACTTCTCTTCATCATCAAAGTTACTGGCTAACCTGGTCCTTTCACGTTCCATTGCCCGTATTGACGATCTGAATAAAACAAGAGAAATAAAATAAAGAAAATGGACATACAATAATAAATATGGACGTATTTCTAATTCTAATTCTAATTTGATTTGGGGGAATACGATCTGCACTGACGTCCCGCGATGGGGTGTATTGTGCATTATCCCCCTGCCAAACCTCACCCCAGCCAGCCCAACTCCTTAAAATAACGGAGAAGGACTTTGGGTTGGTGGCAGCAGTGCTCCAGTAAACCTGATGGTGACACGGATGTGGATGTGGAGGGACACGACTCAATGAGTTCCCTGAGCCCTGTCTTGGACCTCGCCTCTTCTGTTGCGGAGCAGTGCAGTACCACATGTATGGACGTATTTGTTTACAAGTACCTCTGTATACATAGAGCATGTTTAAAAATATGTCCCCGGTAACTGTGTCTATCAGTCTGAGATGTAAAGCATTTTTTAAATTAATGCAAGATAATAAAATTGGCTTACACAAGTAAAAAATGCAATCAGAATAAATACCCGTTTAATACAAACAGTTTTGAGATGTAAAGGTTTCACATGCCTTTTTGCTTCTCAAGATTTCTCATATTCAAAAAATAATTGTAAATATCAAACTAAGAAATAGGCTACTATTGATCTAGGTACCTGAAAGTGGACAGTAAATCTACAAGAGGATGCTCAGGGCTCAAGTTAGGCCCAGCTTCCACTTCAGCCTCCTCTTTCTCACTCATTTCCTTCACAGCAGCCATCTCTTTCCCACCAGATATCCTGATTGCTTCATCTAGTGTCATGCACTCAACTTTAGGTATTTCAATTCGCGTTATCTCCCTTTCCAGTTGGGTCAAAGTTTGAGGTACTATTTGTTCATTAAATATAGGTGCAGTCGGGACAACACTTTCCAAAGCAGAGAGTTCAGGATAATTGTAAGATTCTTTGGGCACTTCATTTTGTTTCGACTGCAGATAGGAATCTATACGCTCAATTTCAAGCATTGCTGTTTTATCAATCTGCATGTCTTGGTCTGATATCGCCATTCTTTTTAACCTAGCATTTAAGTTTTCAAAGCTATCTACTTCTATTGGTTTTTGAGATATGTTTGTTGTAAGATTTTCGTGGCATATTTCTACTGTTGGTAGTTTAATACAAGCCTGATCTGATAGTACATTTTCTTGCAGGCTGGCATGTTGTTCCACACTAGCTATAATTTGTTCTTCCTGATTATCATGGTGAATCGGAGCAAGGGTAGAACCATCAGATATATCACCCAGCTCTGCAGGCTTTTCATTTACATCAACATTATCATGTGTTTTAGTACTACTCTCTTGAACTACACCAATTGAAGAGGAAGCTCCATCCTCCAGATAACTGCTTCTATATTTTTCTTTAGTCTTTTTCTTCTGCAATGTAACGTAAGAAGTACAACGTAATATTCAAACAAAGAAGCGAATTATTTCGTAATGTGTACTTGGCACAATACTTACCTCTCGACGTTTTTCTTTTATCATAGTAGCCATGGTTGTTTCAATATAATCATAATTTAAACACTTGAGTGAGACCTATCTAAATAAAACGTTATTTTTATTTTCAGTTGCAATAATGTTTGCGATTGTTTTGAAAATAAAATATTCCGTTTCGAACAAAACACAAAACAAGACAAAAAGACAAAACATCAATCTTTTGTTGTCAAGTTAACATTGACAAATGGAATATATTGACATTGACTTTGACATACGCAACTTCTTAGTTTGAGTTTGACATCTTGGAATTTCTTTCTTTCTTTTTCTTAATGAATGGCATCTGTCCTTTCGGATCAATTTTGCATCTTGGAATTAATTGACATTGACTTAGTAGCCAAAAAAGAAGAAGAAGAAAAAAAAGACATTGACTTTGACATACGCAACTTCTTAGTTTGACTTTGACATCTAAAAAAGGAAGTGACTATTTGTACGGGTGCTGGATGAATAAATTATATTTATTCGTACGGATATTATTCAAACTCGGGGCACCCCGACCTATGTCACAAAAGTAACAGTAGGTTGTTAGGTTTTTTTTGTTTTTATACCTAGTTAATTTCAAGAATGGTGCATGTCAGTGCAGAGAGGACCCCTCCCCCGTCCCTTCTCCTCCCTAACAATACTAAAGCCAACCCAAATTTTAACTATAGTACGCTTTTAAGCGACTCTAAAGTGTTTTAAAAATCCAGATTCAAACTCGGGGCACTCCGACTTAAGTTACAAAAGTAACAGTAGGTTGTTAGGTTTTTTTTTTATACCTACTTAATTTCAAGAATGGTGCCCCCCCCCCTCCCCCCGCAGTACCCGTATTAATAATTATAAATTGTTCGTACAGTACCTGTACTAATAGACTCAGCCTCTAAAAAATGTTGACGCTGATAAGAAAGAGTCGCCATCTTTGCTTTTCTGCCTTGTTTCTTGTTTTGTTTTGTTTGATTTGTTTGACTGTGCTTTTTGTTTAGATCTTTGTAAATTTTCTTCCTATTTTTCGTTTTGAATTCGTGAACAGTGAAGTAAGTGAACTTTTTCGTCCGGTAATCTCAGCGGTAAGATATTCACTGATATTCTTCATTTGTAATTATTACATGTCGCGGTCGCGTGTTGCGTCATTGAACATTCGTCTACGTTTTCGATCAAAGTCCGAACTCCACTGCAAGCCTACCCTGTTTATCTGTGAATCATCGTCCATTTACAAATCCTGGCTCAACAAGTAGCATCGACGACACTACCGTTATTATAACCAGTTCTCCACTTGTTGGCTTATTCAGTCTTGAGTAGCGCCCTTGTGTAGTTGTTTTACTAAATAATTTATTCAATAATTGCTAGGACCAAGATCATTATTCCCTTGTCCATCATCTAACTTTCTATTCTACATCCTCATTACTTTTTGGCTCTATTTTGAATAAGGTGAGTCTGGTGAATTCTTAGCATGCATAATTTTTTTATTAGGTATTTGATTCTATCTTATTACCTGTGTTTTTAAATAAAATCCAACTGTTAATCTTTATTGATCCTTTTGTTTAATATTCAACAGTCTAATAAATTTAAATAGAGAATCGAAATTTCTAGAACAATTCTTTTAAGTTGAGGGTATTTTTGTAATATTCTTGTGACACTTTCTTCTTGGCATAATTTGTGGTTGTTAAAACGGTCATGGTTTTAAATTTGTAAGACTAATAACGTTTTTCTCTTTATAACAAATCACAGATTTCAAAATAGTTTCTACCAAAATTTTATTTTACTACTAGTCAAGTGTGTTAAAGGTTTCTTGTTTCAATCTTGTATCTTTTCTGTTTAGATGGCGACTGAAGTAAGTGCACCTTCCATGCCTCAGCTCCAGTCAGTGCAGAAGGCCATGGCTATCCCGACAGTGGGAGCCGCTGTGGGCCAGGTCGGAGCATTGTACACCAAAGTTAAGGGTAAGTTGACATGTAGCTTCCTTTCTCGAAATAATTCATCTAGTATTTCATGTAATCTAGCTAGAAGCTTTTAATATCAAAAAGGAATTAGGGATGGGCTTCGGTGTTTATTTATTACCCCAGAAACACACCAATGTTTTTTAGCTAACCATGTTCTCGTAGCTTTCTTTACCAGGATTTAAAAAATCCATGTGTTTAAAATGGAGATTGCTTGCGAAATTCTGGGTTTGGTTAAGGAGAACCAGCCTAGTTCGTACAATATCTCAAAGCAAAGATATCATATATTTTAACAAAGATAGTTTGTATGAGCTATTAATATATATATTTTTTTTGTTCTGTGTGTCATCTGCGATCAGTCTTCTGACTATAAGCAGGTTTGGTGTAAGCGCTGGACTGGATTAATATTTCTTAAATATCCTAGCAGTTTCTACCATTCTACAATATCCTTGTTTTGGTGCAGGTGCCCACTCCCTCCTAGAATGGGCTCTCTCGACAGCGGAGGCCGGCGTTGTGCTCGCAGCCACGACAGCGGCGCCCTACGTATCGCACCCACTTGCTGTCGGAGATGCTAAAGTAGCCGCAGCCATTGACAGCCTCGAGCAGAGAGTTCCCATCGTCACCGAGCAACCCAAGGTCATTGTGGAGACTACCAAACAAGCCGTCTTGTCCAGAATCTCACCCCATGTCAACAAGGTAAGTTTTTTTATAAATCTCCTGACATTAGACTGTATTTTTTGAGTAGGTCTTTTTATTTGGACCTTGCAATACACATATGAGCAGTTGTACACTTAAAAAAAGTGTCTTGAAATCGACAAATTGCCACAGCGCAGCAGCATACAGACTGTTAGGTTAGGTACCTTTCTGAGTCCTCTTGTAGCCGCACATAGATTCCTTTCACCACACTAGCGACACGGCAAGTAGAAGCAGCAGAGTCCTGAGGCTAATAATAGTCAGCTTGGAAGCCGTCTGATGACCTCAAAACGTGTTATTTATTGAAACTGCATAAATTAAGCAGGTGCCTTTGTTTGGTGAATAGTTGAGTACTTATTTAATCATATTTTCGTATACAAGGTATCTACTTATCTACTTAAATTGCCGTAAAAGGTAAACCAAGTTATTATCGATTTTATTATCCACGTGCGTCATCAGAATCACTATGCAAATATGATTATCATTTTGTACAAATATTTTGAAAAAATCTACTGGTTTTGTTCCATTTCAAATAATAACAGATAGTCCCTGTATGAAATGGCGATAGCCAGATTTAGAAATCATAGTTTCTGGAACTAAAGAGTTAAAAGCAAATTGCACATCGGCTCTTCGGTTTCGTAGAGCTCAATGTCTTTCTGACGCACACGCTCTATGAAGCCGAAATATGCCGACGTGCAATATTTATTGCCTAGGTACAGTAGTACCTATGTAATGAGACTAATGAGAGAGAGAAGCTTACTGAACTATTTTAATCATTCATACAATGAATCTATTTATTGCTACGAACTTGTTACAAGAATGTTATGCGAGTGAATTAAGCGAAATATCCGGTAAGGGTCCGAGCTTTAGATGTGGCTGGAACTTCACTGCTATTTTTAATTTAGTTTTGTGAAAGGACTTTACAAGAAACGTTAGGAACCAAGCCGTAGTTTGTTGCCTTGGTGGCGTGGTCTAGGTCCTAGACTCACCTAGCGTTAAGATGTTTATAAGTGGTATTTCTTATACAACTGAATAGAGTAGCTGAAATTGTTGCTATGCGTTGATCACAATCATCTTAGAAATATCAATTTGGTCAAAAACCTACACGCACTTGCGTACCTACATAAGACATTACTTTGTACAATTTCATCATCATCTAAAATTAGTCGATTCCCTAACGGGCGAGCTTATTTATAATTGTATTTGCCACAATGCATTCCTTACTTGTATATCTCTAAAAATAGTGCGTTTAAATCGACTCGCATAATCCAACTGTCTATTCTTAGGCTTGTACCGACGTCGACCTTTTTTATGTGTCGTCGTTTTATAAACGGAACAAGCAAATCTGATGCAATACAATAAAGATATTAGGCGTTTACCAGTCTAACAATTTAATTAGATACATCACAGACCACTTCCACCGAAAGCGTGCCCATGTCAGCAATGGCCCACCTGATGCTAAGTGGTAACTATCTATAACAAAACAATACCTCAATACACTACGTCCATCACTGAGGTCTCGTGTCTTACCGATACCCAATCCTTTAAAATGAAAATAACATAATTATGTAGTACGCACCAATATACATTCACATACCTTTCCTAATTACATGACTTTCTTCCCTCACTAGCTTCCTACTTTTTATCGCGCTCGCTCATATCATAACTCATAATCATACCATAAATACATATACCTACAATGAATATACTCATAGATACACCGAGCTCTTTTAATGCATAATGCAGTAGCAGTTAGCATTACAAGCATAGTCGCGCGGTTTCAACTTTCAAACATAGCGAACTAGAAACGAAACCGGTATTATATTTTCGTCGTCTGAGGAAGCGGCTAGGAGTCGTACGACTTGTTAACTAACCGGTTGATATGATAATAGAATTCCTTTGACTTGATGGAAGTTTTCAAGGAGAAGCCACTGGAAGAACACATTTAACTGTGGAGAAAAAATAAGTAGAAGTAACTAGGCCTAAGAAAAGATGGATGGTTTGTTTGCAAGGTGGTTTTTTTAAATAACGCCGTAGCTTTCTGAAGATAATGACTTCTAGATTTATTATTTTCAGGCTATAGTTCTTATTATAATCTCCCAAAAAGGACAATTTCCTAAGATTAAAAAAAATCCTAAGCAGTAGTAGATATCTGCAGATATATTACAAGGCCTTCATCGTAACATTATTGAAATGAATATGTGATTCTACAAATAATTTTCAGAGCACGATATTGATGAATGCACAAGAATCATAGCAGTAATAATCATAAATGAAGTTGGAAAGAGGATGCAGCTTTTTATGTTGAAATCGAAGCCGGATTCTTTGCCGGAAATGTTGCTATCAATAAAAGTCGTTTAACCTCTGCTCCGAACCATTTCAGTTATTGATAAGTGGTCAACACCGTGTAGCTAGCCGGATCCTGGGTGATAGCACTCACTAACGCTTTGAGTGATTGCTGGAGATGAGATTGTTTGTACCCATTTTCTATACAATCAGACTAGTTATGGTTTAGAATGTTGGATATGACATCATTTCTGTGAAAATAAAGGAGAAGCCATTGATTCCTGAAACACAGTTTTCACTAGTTCGACCAATGGATTCAATAGTATGTACTCTACCATGCATAAGTAAATAAAGTTATTTTGTAGGTATTTGTTGGCATTCGTAAAAAAATGTTAGTCCGGATTTATTACAATGAGAGTAGAATTTCAATACTCAATACTCAATACATTTATTGCATAAACATGGTTTAGTTTAGGTATATACATAGTTCTTAGGTGTAAGTCAGTATCACATCTCGTATCATCTCTCAGTATCATCTAGTAATCATTTCTCTCGTTAAGTCTGCTTATAGGACTTATATCGTAAATGATGCACAGTTCCTGAAGTTTGACGTCTCTGGAACCAGTGATCAATTAGAATGTGAACCTTGTACTATTGAGTAAAGATACGAGAATGACGTGCCCACCACGTGTGAGTATTTTCCACATCCGACTACAAGTCCAAAGTCGAAACGATGAGGTCAAATAACTTCAAGTTAGTAAGCATAATAACAGTAAGCAAGGGCAGAAGTAGATCAGTAGCGTGACCTTATTCAGATGCTTTTATTCAATGATTGTGTTCTGTGACTCATCACATCAAAAAGGATATATTGACGCAACAGAATTTTCTAGATACTGTCAGTAAATTCATTCGTCGGTAACTGCAGGCATAATGATTATCACTTACAAAATGATAAGGATTTCAAATAGCGGTCAAGAGGCCACTTACACAAATGATACCTAACCAGTGTTCTAGAATAACATCAATAATAAAATCATTCAGTCTGCCTTTTGCACTGATCTGAACTAACCAATATCAGAAATCAGAAATATTTATTGCATAACTGTTGTACAGAAAAGATCTTATTGACTATGGCTAGGTAGGTACAGTTTTCACAGTTTGTCCGACCTGGTTTGAACTTGTCGTATTATGGAACATAGAAATGTTATACGACACGCCTGTAAGCCTGTACGCCTACGGCAAGATGGGCAGACGATGTGGCGATCATCGCAGGAAAGCCCTGGATGAGATTAGCACATGACCGTCAACAGTGGCACAGGCACATACATGGAGAGGCCTATACCCAGCAGTGGGTGAAGTGATGATGATGGATGATGACCCTAAATCCCAATGTTGCTCTCTGCAGGATATAGAGTTGTTACCCCAATATGTAGTAAATGCTGGAGTTATCAAAGACTGTCATGGTGAGGTTATAAATCAGTAGGAGTTTCGCCAGTTGACTTGGGAACCCTGAAACCTATTCGATACACGTCAATACATACGAATTCCGATGAAAAACTCGCAACAATGCAATGTTATGCCCTCATTACTCAGGCATAATTGAAATCAAAACATGATTGTATTGCGATGGTATGCAAAACCTGAAGCGCGAAAAATTATATATAAGTATATAACAATAGTAGGAGTATAGAAGTTTATCGATTTAAAACTTTAGTTGTAAGTTTTTTTATACAACTATGTAGTTGATGGGACAAGCATTTGTTAAGTGGTAACCATCGCCTGTAACGAAGCATAGCCTCGCAGGTCACGCATGTCAGGAACGTGCCCTACGATGCACTGCCCTGCGTCCATCAACTTGAGGCATACAGATGTTCAGCCACACGTGCCAGTCATTTCATCGGCGAAACCCTTCATACCGAAACACAGCAATGCTGCTTGACGGTAGAAAAAGGCTTGGTTGTAGTACTTCCCCAGACGAGTCCTTTACAGAGAGTTTTACTAAAACTAGGAATACTTAATAAGACTTAATACTAATAGCATTATCTATCAATGATCCTGGTATCATGGTAACCGACTCAGACGTCGCGACATCCGTTAGGTTTTTGAAGCTATCGCTGCAGTAGATTAGATTACAGTTTTATCTACTTGTATGCTCTTGAACACTGAACCGTAACACAATAACAGTTTTTATTGAAGACCAGCGATACTGCACTATCCGATTATGTTAATCTCTGAATTCAGTTTACAATAAGCGGATTAGGTTTATGTGTTTTAATATAATTATTTGAGTTGAGTGGAGCCATTTGTTTTTTTTCTAGAGAATTGAAATTTAAAATAGGTTGACCATTTTGTTTCGTGTCGTGTTATGTACATATTTTATTGATATATCCATAATATGTAAGACTTATATAATAGAAATCTTAGAGGGGATGGTGTCTACCAATAAGATAATAATACTAACATTAAGATAATACAAAAAAGATTATTTTTGTCCATAATTGACATTGACATTTTAGTAGTAGTAGAGCTCCTTGTGAAGGGCTCGTCCGGGGAAGTACTACCACCATGCCTATTTCTGCCGTGAAGCAGCATCGCTGTGTTTCGGTTTGAAGGGCATGCCGGTGTAATAGCTGGCACGTGAGGCAAAACATCTGTAAGCCTCAAGTTGATGGACGCAGGGCACGTTCCAGACGTGCGTGACCTACGAGGCCATGCTTTGATATAGTCTATGGTTACCGCTTAACATCAAGTGGGCCATATGCTTGTTCCATCAGCTACTAGTATAAAAAAAAACATTACCTTGTTAATTTCAATGTTACATGCCTACTGCCTAGACATAAACAGAATACATTGGACATGAGGACCTTAGGTACCTATTAATTGATCATCTTTTCTTGCAACATGTATTTCAAGCAATAAGTATACTTTGAATAAACACTAGTACTTAGATATCCTTGGATAGATATCTAGATAATTGTATTTAAGTAGATCATTGCTACCGAACTCTAGTGCTAAAGTCAGCAGTTAGCTGTAATAATTCATCAATCAAAACAAATATCTATGTCATGGACTTACGTAGATTTGCGCTGAATATTCTACTCATTCAGCAGCCTTCCGTAAAGTGAGTGATAGACGTACGAGCAAGTACTCGTACTTATGGCTCGCCGACCTAATGTATCGAAAGTAATGTATTGAAAGTACGCGAACTTACGGTGACACACAAGCGAAAAAGGTCGGCGAGCCATAAGTACGCGTACTTGCTCGTACGTCTATCACCCACTTAACGTTTGCACGTCTTTACCGCTAAACCGATCACCGTGAAATTTGGTTCAGATTGAAAATTTGGCATTCTGGTGATGAGACGGTCGACTTTTTTGTTGTACCTACAAAAATCAAAATTCAAAATTTCTTTACTTGAGTACAGTTGTATCATAGGAATCACTTTCAAACGTCTTAAACCTAGGTGAGTCTAGGTGCCAGTTCCACGCGACTAAGTCTATAGAAGAACAGGCAACAAACTACGGCATGGTTTCTACCGTATAGAAGTTATCTCTACTAAAAATAAAATAACGGGTAGTAACAAAATAACTGTTATCTATAGTACCTATATGCATTTATTTTACAACATACTACAGTATACATAGTACAGCTAGCTCGCATTTTCCCTGTTTTATTGTGACAAGGATAAATAGCTAAGCTAATGTGTCGCCATATTTTAAGCAAAGGTCAGGCACATAGGTCATCTAGACATGCTGTGAGTCGTGTCGTTTTCAATACCAGGGGTGAGCCAGGGGGCTTCACAAGATTCCATTTCTATATGCATTCATGCTAGCGCAGCAAAAAGTAACATTAATGGCCTTACTTATAAAAATATGTCAAAAGATAAACAGTGGTTAAGCTATTGCCATCTCTTACCACTGGGTAATGACAAACAGAGACAGGGTTAACTTTAAGCAATGATTAAATTTAAATTTCGTTTATAAGTAGGGCTGTATATTACATTATCTTGACATAAATCTCACGCTATAGACCAAAGACATGCATCGGATATTTAGCCACAATCGCCCAATAATCGGCCCGAATCAACATACTAGACATAAGCACTTCTCCCATACATTTCCAGGAAGAACGATTAAGCCTCCTGCATCCTTCAAACTTGCCGCAATGGGTGGGAGGGCATGCTATGTTTGGTCTTTTGGTTTGATTTCGATTCCCCCCTCGTAAGTAGAACACTGGTGTGGTAGCGGCCCCGCCTTCCGATCCTAAGGTCGTGGGTTCAAATCCAGTCGAAAAATGTATGTGTACTATGCCAGTACTCTCAAAACGGTGAAGGATAACATCGTGTTGTAGAACCTTAAAAAAGTTCGAGCAACACGTGTCAAGCGTCACGCAAAAAGGGTCCGCCAGTGGCCTAACTTGCGGAAACCAGTCTGCACATCAAGTGCGGATGATGAATTTGCCGATTTGCCTCGTAAGTTATTTCTTTCGTGTAAATCTTTACATTAGACATTTCCCCACAGATGTACGGAGCTCGCGCCAACGCCGAGCAACGCGTGAAGTCTCTAAAGGAGCTATCCTGGGCCAAGGCCAACGCGCTGCTGTCCACTGCGTACGGACAGAAGGCGATGCACAACATCGACAGTGGCGCCACCTATGCTATGCAGCTGTTGGACCACTACCTGCCACCTGTCGGCGAGCCAGAGGAAACATCCAGTAAGTAATTCTTAGAACGCATCGTTTTTCATTTTAGTATCAGCCTGTAGAAGTCCACTGTTAGACATAGACCTGCCCTACACATTTCTAGAAAGAAAGATTCTGAGCGCTTTCCATCCACCGTTTCCCGCGAAAAATGTCGTTGGTTCATCGGGTTAGTGGGTGTCTTATGTTTCGTCATTCATTTGGAACTCCAAAATTCAATACGAACACACACTGACAGCAGCTTATAAAATACAGAATAGAAAGCGCTGGTGGTCTAGTGGAAGCGACTCCGCCTTTTGATCTCAGGTCGTGTTTTCTTATCTACTCTATCTGGTGCACCAATTGTTTTTTTTTCTATTTGAAATATGTGTGTACGCAATGCTAGTAATGCCACACGGTAAAGGTAAATGCCGTGAGGAAACCTAGCAGCAATTGGCTTGGAATCTGTATTAGATAATGGGATCCAAACTTACAAAATGAAAAGGTAGTGCCAAATTTTGTGTTTAAGACGTCACATAGGCACGTTTTGCTTGTGAGACTGAAGCTCGTGATCATAAAACGTCCTCGCAATAAAGAGAACTAATAAATGGTGTTGTTATAGGTGAAGTAACAGCCGCGACAGCCGATCCAGCGCTCCACACGGTGCAAACAGTCGGCAGATTGAGTTCGGTTGCTGCGCGGCGTGTGTGGGCCAATCTTTCATACAAGATCAATGAACTTAGAAACTCTGGTAAGTCAAGAACATGCTTCTGATGGTAGGCAAGGATACGTATCAGTCTATAGACGCGTAACTTTTATTTGTCTTTATGTTACTTGAGCTGTATCCTTGTGTACAGAGTTTGAACTCGTATGTATTTATCCACTGCTGGAAGTAGGGCTATCCGAAGACGCGCCACTGATCCCAGTTTTCGGCTTTTCTCCAGTGCTTACCAGCTACATTTCGCAAATTCAGTGTGTAGGTAATTCTGTACAATGCACCAATATTTTTTATCGGCAGTTAATGTCCTTAAAAAATAAGGATTAATACAGTGCATAAAGTAAATGCTTATCGAATAGATTAGATAAATCGAATAATCAAAAGCTTACATGGCTATGATATAGAGGGTTTAAATTAAGCGTCACGACAGCCGTTATAAAATCTAGTGATAATAATGGTTAGAAAGTCGAAAACTTGCTTTTTGTTTACACGTTTTACTAAGGCCTGGAGTGTATCTGCATTACTCGTAATTTCAATGCATGCGTCGATACCACCATACGTTTTCGGACTTTCATGGAATATACAGCGGTGATGGCTAAGTCCGAAACCTAGAGCGCTAGAGAAAAGTCGTGAAAGGAGTCATGCCCTCAGTTATGAAAACATTAACTGTATATTTATTATTTTTCAAACTATTTTACTTTTATATTTCTAAAACGATAAGAGCTACCGTAGAAATTGACAGGACAAGTTTGTAGATCATGAAACTCTCCACAAAAAGGCATCAATACCCTTTCCTTTATAAGATTTCAGAATTACCCTTTCCCTACTTAATCAAATGTAACTATTACCCTTTCCTTTATAAGGTTTCAGATATCTAAAATCGTTGTTTCATGTTTTGCTCCAGGTATTGAACTAGACGTCCGTCGTTACATAACCGCTCTACTCGCGGCCTTACATCTTGCCAAGGTGACGAGCCAGGAGCAACAAAAGGAAAAAGAAGAAGAGGAGAAGCAGACGACAAATAACGTCGTCCACCCTACCCCTCCCTCCCCCCAAGTACCTGCGAACCCCCAGGAATCCTCCCCCACCACCACCAAAAAGGTGAAATCCACCCCTGAATCCAAATCGGTGAAAACCACCCCTGAATCCAAATCTGTGAAGACCACCCCTGAATCCAAATCGGTTAGTCTAAATTCTAATAAAATGTAATTTCCGTATTTAATTTAATTTAAGCCACAATGCAAATATTATGTAAGTATATCTACATTGTTATGGCTCTAGTATGTAGTTGTATTTTATAAGAAAATGTATTTGGAATAAGCTTTTATAAGACTGCTTGATGAGTCTTCAATTTCGATGTATTTATGCATTTTTACTGTATTTGATATTTTTTATAGCAAAGTATATTGAAATAAAATGTAATCATCAATATTTATGCTTTTATTAATCCAAAAACGATTATATAATTAAACCTAGAAGCATATTAAACTAACAATTACTTAGTTGGGAAATATGTATATCTAGGCCTGAAGATTCAAAGTTATCATAAAGATATGAGTTGATATGGTTACACAGATAAAAATAAATTGACGAGGTCTTAGATACAGTCAAAAATTATCGATTTTAAAGTAGATATGTACTTTATAACATACATAAGAAAATCATTTTTGGCACGCTAAGTTACTGTGCACCAATAAAAATACTCTTTCCATACTTCATACAGGGTGGGACATTAGGCTTTAAGAGCAAAGAACACGCAGATTTTTTTTGTGCTCTAATCAAATTTATTCATTTGAAACTGATTTATTTAAGTTTCTTTGTTCCACCCTGTATAACCTTCCTTACCATTAATATTTGATTAAGTAATTAAATTACTAAGTACATAGCTGCCATTAAAATATGAGGAATCTTTGTGCTAACACTTAAATAACATAAACTAAAACGTGACGTAACCTATGTTTGCTTATACATTTCTTTTGGAATACTGCGATGCATAATAAACCTAAATTATGTTGCAATGTCGATTCCTTCTTTACAAATGCCTGAAATATTATCTAAGTCTTGTATCGCCTAGGTTTTGATGACATTGCTTTATTAAAAAACAAACTTAATTCATCTTATTCGAATAATTTGATTTAATTATAAAAGATCTCATTGTTTAATTAAGATTATGTAGCATGCAAGTACACGAAGACATATATCATAACCTACAAAAATTAACTACAGGGTGATACTTTTTTCGGATGATGTTCATTGTACCTCAAGTCTTGACATAAATTATAGAATTACATGATTGTACTTATGTTATCTAAAACTTACAGCCACTACCATAGAAATACAAATCGCTTCACGTAAGAACAGGGTATAAGCGATAGGTTATCGAGTCAAGACTCTTAAACCCTCCTCGACCAATATGTCGCCACCTCAATAGCTCCTCTCGATGCCATGTTCAGATCTTTCATGGTGCAGTTGGTCGTGCACAGCGGACATGAAAGTAAGTGTGGCATGTCCTGTATGTATTGTATTGCGATAGGTATGAGGTGTCTTTGCCGGCGCGCTATTGGTTCACCATCAGTCATCTTCTGATCCCCGCGCAACTTACCGATCCGCAAAAAAACCCCCCGTAGTTATTTTTACGTGAAGCTATAAGCATTATCGTTAGTGCATGCAAAATTCGAACCTCATGCCACCAAACAGATGCGGGTTTTGCCTGCGCAAACACAAAACACACCTCCAACTTTTTCGCATCGTTCTTTTTACATGAAGTTACTCATACTTATGTGTAAATTAAATGTATCGACATTGCAACAGTTGTCTAAATGAAGGCGATAGGTGGCGCTGGCGTCTGCTTAGCCCAGTCCGTGGTCCTCGAAGAATCCTTGCGGAGTCTCCTCCTGCAACAAGGGTTTCACTGAGCCAGTTTCGCTCGTGGCCGTGTTAGACCGAGCAACATCCGGTGGAAAACCATACAACTACTTAAATAAAAAACAAGTGATCTAGGACTAGATACGTGAGTGTTAGACTGTTGTGGGGTCATACATAAAAACAGAGGCAGTCTCAACCATGTAGCCTAATCACCTGGCCATACAGCCCTGACTACTGAACGGTGGTCCAGATGTTTTGGCTAAAGACTCAAGAACCAGATTGTCACAAATTCTGAAACCTATACCAATCTGCGTCACTATTTCATCACTAAATATTGGCATACCAGTTAGGCTCCAATTCGTCTGGCCACATGGTTAAGAGGACAACTTTATTTAAGGCAACAAGAATTCTTAGAGCTCTCTAATTTATTCAGTGCATACGAGCAAAAGGTGCTACCGAGCTTCCTGTTAGTTACATTAGGTCAATGTGGGAACTTTGTAGATAGTAGGTAAACCTTGGCATTTATTCCTTGAATTATAACATACCTACCGAGTGTTGAATCTTCTGTGTTGCCTACCAACCATTTCTAAGTATTACGTAATTGACTACACTCACCGCACCATCGTATTTCGATAACTTTGGTTGGTATTGAAGTTTTCTAATCTAGACTATGAACTCACCTTTACCTACTTTTTTAAACAACTTATTCAAAGTTATCCTTCGATAGTGGTATTTTGTGATGAGTTTACCCACATGGTGTTATAAGTTTACCTTAGCTTTAGCCTATCGTAAAATAAAAAAAATGTTATCTTCCTTCTTTCTATCGATATTTGTAGGTACCTGTTAGCTACCAACAGAATTTTCTTAGAGGTGCATTTTCATACATACATAAAATCACGCCTCTTTCCCTTGGGGGTAGGCAGAGATCACGGCCTTCTTCGGCATTTTCATAGCTTTATTAAGTATGGACATATTAAAATCTCACACACTATGGTTCGCCTTCAATAAAACATTTATAACATGAAAGATTTTATTAATTTTAGAGAATGGTAATTTTGATAAATTCAGTGCACATGTAACAATATTATTGCACTCCAAACTTATTAATACAGTATCGGTTTATTTTTAATACATTGTTTAGCCCAAAACTAAAAAATTCGTATTCCTGTTACTTATAATGATATCCTATCCTATCTTAACAAATAATAATAACAAAAAATCCCCGATTTTATGTTTTATAATTAACAAAGGTTGTATTAAAAGTAATAAACTTTAAAGAAATAACAAAATATGGAATACTATAAGTTGGAAATAAATATTTCTGCAAAAGAAACATCTTTAAACATGATGTATTAATACTTGGTCCGCTTTGGTATGTACCTTTTTTATTTTCATAGTAATTTACTGTTTTCATACTCACCACCTCTCTACGAAACTTTTAAAAATAGAGAGAATATTAACTTATGTCTACCTAATTATTTGTTTTATCTTTTCTTAGATCCAACCTAAAAAAATGTCGACTGACCTCTTAATGATTATTATAATAAAATTGGAATTAAAAGTCGAATTGATGATTGCACTACCATTAAATTTTGTCATACATTGGAGTTTATATTTTGGAATGTTCAGTTGGAAGCTCAGAGGTCCTCGAGGCGTCCAGGGGCGGAGTCAGGCATCACAGCAGACCCACGTCACGCAGCGCTGCATCCACTGTCTCGTCCTAATACAAATCCACCACCCATAAGCACGTTTTTTTGTGAAACTATCAAGTTTCACAAAAAAAAAATCTAGCCAACAGGTGAGAAAAGTCTGCCTACAACACAATACAAATGTTAATGCATACTCTGTGCGCATTGGTTAATTGATTCTCTTTTTGATGATGCTATGATTTAAAACTGTCTGGCTTTTAAAAAGCCCAGTCATAACTTACAAACCAAGTTAGCTTAGGTAAGCATGCTGTTAATGGAGAACCACACCAAATGAAGCGCTTTAGTAGACGGACCTATTTCGTGGAAGGGGATAACAATTTTAAACCTTACTCTTTTGGAAATCCGTAGCATGAGTTGAGTCCTAAATAAAACATTCAGTAATAATTTTCTCGTAGATTCTATGTGAAAGGCAATTTGATCATTATTTGAATAAAAATATTTCTAACTAAAAATTATAAGACGATTTACATAATAACAATAACTCATGCTACGGAAGCGACGGAGGGGAACATGCAAGAAAACAGATTTATCTTTTAAACAAATGTATTTCGACAACAACCCATTACAGTCAATGCATGAACAGCCAAACCATTACCAAAAATAGGGACACTGCTTTAACTGCGTGAATAGCCTTTAACACTAGGAATAACCTTCTTGTCAATAAAATAACTTTTTAATAATGAATGTTTTGAACTCAAGTTTCAGTTTACATACATACAAACAACATACGTATATTACAAATAATTAGGCATGTAAAAGTAAAGCAGCATCCGTAATACAAATACATAATGTAGGTAGCTATTTAAAATCTGTAGCTACACCAATATAAAGCGACGATAAACACATGTAGGTCACAGATATATCCGATTGGCTTTACGATCTAACACAATAATATGAAGAAACCAATATTAATAGTTGATTAAGATAATGATTTTCAGATTTGAGAATGCAAGTATTATAATTATCATGTAGGTAATGTGGGAATGCAACGAAGTGCGGCAATAATTAAAAATGAACAGTTTTTACGTCTCAAAATCAGTGCGGCAATAATTAGGAATGAACAGTTTTCACGTCACAAAATAAGTGCGGCAATAATTAGGAATGAACAGTTTTCACGTCACAAAATAAGTGCGGCAATAATTGGGAATGAACAGTTTTCACGTCACAAAATAAGTGCGGCAATAATTAGGAATGAACAGTTTTCACGTCACAAAATAAGTACGGCAATAATAAGGAATGAACAGTTTTCACGTCACAAAATAAGTACGGCAATAATTAGGAATGAACAGTTTTCACGTCACAAAATAAGTACGGCAATAATTAGGAATGAACAGTTTTCACGTCACAAAATGTTACGAATTAGGAGGAATTAGGTCATCATAGATGAGTGCTCGTCTACCGCAAGCTGGGTCGAGGGTAATGGGCATTGTGCACGTCAATAACTTTAGCCCGTTATGATTGTCCATGATTAGGAAATAGACATGGTTGTAGCAAGAAAAACGAAATACTAAAACTACGTGAGATTTCTACCATCTACGAAGAAAATAGGTATTCAAAAAGCTGGCAAAATTGATAGGCATGCAGGAATAAAACAATACATGCAAGCTCAAGCACAATCTACTTTAAACAGTAGGACTTATAGCGTCAGTTGTTGAGGTTCCAGGGTCGTGCAAGGCATCAGTGCAACAATCCATCGTTCAGGTCCTGTCGCCAGTGCATGCATATCACACCAAAACAAAGGAACAGTTAGCAGAGTGCGACAGGGTTAAGAGTGAACTAAAAGTTATTACGAAAAGTGTTCTTACAAGGAAAGTGTAAAGAAGACTAGAAAATCTGTGTCTATTAGGGAATAGTTTGAAGATAATTTAATACTAATTATAGTTATTTATTGCTAGTAAACCTTACAGATACTTTATAAAGTTTTTAGGCACTAGTACTGCTTAACTATTTACTGGTAGATATTAAAGTTTAAATATTTACGTTACAGGCAAAGAAAATGATATGTTGATTTTTTACGGCGTAAAATTTTATTTAAAATTCTATTATTTTGTTATTTAAATCGATAGTGCTTTACGTAATAATCCTAAGTAAATTGCTGCGCCTAATAGCATATAATATTAACTATCATTTTAATATCTAATACACAATGAAAAGGCACTACTTAGGCCACTGTCCTAATAATCTGGTCCACTTTAAGTTATTCTTAATATACATACAGATATAATTTATTACTAAATATACTAATAACACATGTAATACCTACTTAATATTTATGGCAGAATTTCTATGAGACTATGGAATTATTTACTTAGTAATCCTTGAAATGCAGTGCTGATAAGGTTAAAAAACGATGGATTTAAATTTACTTTAAAAAAATTGTACATTTTAGTTCACAGACAATTAAACCTGTACAAGTGATACCTACTCTCATGATGTTTGGTAACAAATACGAATAATAACACCAAGCACAAATTTCGTACATTCCTTCACAAAGCAAATGAGATCACAAATGAAAGACTGTACAAATTTGACAGGCCCAATACAAAAAAAAACATTACATTTACATTCATAAGCATTTTAAGGTATTGCCTCAATATATCACCCCACTGTAGCTTGCCTTAGTCCAGCCCTATGTTTCAGTTCCAATAGGAAAGGAGTGATCCCAAGGTGTGAACTGATTGTGCCCATCATATAATCTGTCTTAACCTCCACCATATCTTGGACAGAACTTAGGAACTTTACATGATCCAGGATGGCCATATTCAACTTTTTTATTAACTCTTTTATTAATTTCAAACGTTAGTAAATTTTCAAACCATGCTTGTTAACTTAGCTCACAAGCAAACAGTCAAATGTCAAGTTTGTTTTGTTAGTTCAATGGCTTGTGTATAATGCTAGTGTTCAAAATAATAGAAATTATTCAATGTTAGCATGTTATTACTTCACAGCCTAAGGGCTAAAGGCCTGCGCACATTTAGCGCTTATGGCCAGCTGAAACGCTGTCAAATATGACAGCGGAAACACTGTCAAATATTGCTGTCATGTTTGACAGCATTTCAGCTGATCGCCATCTCCTAGATGTGGGCAGGCTTTTATGAAGTTGAGTATGGCAATCCTAGTTCCTAGAACCTTAATAACATTCAGACAAGCTCATTGTCCTGGCTACTGACCTCCTGCAGCAAGTCCTGGGCAGCGATGGCTTTCAGCACATTCTTCTTGCTGGTCTCCTGGAGCTCGCCGCCGAGGACCAGCTCGTCCAGGATGAAGTATGCTTTCTCAAAGTTGAAGATTATATCCAGCTCACATACCTGCAAGTATATTTTAGAAGGTGGAGTAGTTCTTGCAATAATCTAGGAAATTAAGTTTTTGGCCTTTGTTCTAATAAACAAATTAATTACAGTATACAATATACAAACTCATTACAAGACTGAGGGGCATGCAATTGTTTGTTAAATACTGCTAGTCAATCTTCTTCTTCTTCCTGCCCCCAACACGGTGGGGTCGGCACAACATGTATTTTTCTTCCATTCTCCCCTATCACTCGCCATCTCAGTACTCACTTCCTTCTTAGACATATCATCTCTCACACAATCCATCCATCTTTTCTTAGGCCTACCTCTACTTTTATATCCATCAACATTCATGCCTAACACTCTTTTCGTCACATGACATTCTTCTCTCCTCATAACATGTCCATACCACGCTAAATACTGCTACTCAATAATAAATGAAAATGCTCACACTTCCAAAGTATTTATCAAGAAGTTCCACATAGCGATGGATGAGCTCCAGAGTAAGAAGCTCATTGTCTTCCTGCTCCATTGCACAGCAAAAGTAGAGTGAGGCATATCTGAAAAAATGTGGATATCAAACTCTAGACATTTACATGGGTCATTGAGTCATCAGCCTCAATAAGTCTGCTATTGGACATAGCCTCTTCCATATTGGGCAGCAGTAAGTTGCATGTCACCAATCCACTGTAGTAATATTGTCAGCTTAGAGCACTGGTGGTCTAGTGGTAGCGGCCCCGCCTTCCGATCCGAAAGTCGTGGGTTCAAATCCAGTCGTGTACTAATGAGTTTTTCTGTCGAAAAATTTATGCGCACTATGCCAGTACTCTCAAAACGATGAAGGAAAACATTGTGAGGAAACCGGCGTGTCGTAGAACCTAATAAAGCTCAAGCAACATGGTATCAAGGGTCACGCCAAACGGGCCCGCCAGCGGCCTACTTGCGGAAAACCAGCCCGCACGTCAAGTGCGGATGATAAAAATGTACGAATTTTTATTGTCAGCTTGAACAATACAGAGGACTTCGCAACTCATCACAGAGTTGGGCAATAGGGAAATGATAGCCTAAGTAAACTACATGATACACCAAGATGAACACACCTTTTATAAACAATCTTCACATCTTTCCATTCCAAAAAGGAGCACATCTTGGGCTTCCTGGCCAGTACTGTGGTGATCAGCTCTCGGGTAATCTTCTTCTTCAGTTTATCTGGATGAGCGACATACCACTTCTGCAGTCTTAGCTTGCCTTGTCGGCTGAAGAGTAGCATAAATTGCATCTGCAAATAAAGACATGGTGTAGTATCAATAAAACAGAGCACCAATTGTATAGCTTGGTTAATCAAGAGGTAGGGTGGGGTACTTACCATGTTTGTCGGTTTTTCTGCAGAAGCTTACAGTAAGTACTGAGTGTAGTGAAATGCTTCGATTAGAAGTTAACTTTTTCTAGCCTCCCTGATTTATTTCTCTTCAATCACAACACACTAAAACTACAAATAAAAAAATGCTCTCCTGTGATGTTCTTTCTTTTTGCAGAGTTGCAGAGCGGAGTGCGGAGTTGACAGACGAGTGACGTTGACGTAACGTGGCATATGACAAATCAAACGTACGTCAAATTCAAATATCACCATGACATAAATGGCCTGTTCGAGTCACGTGGTAAAAACGAAAATAACGAAATTTTCGTTTTCAACCCATGTTCGGTTCGAAAGGAAAAGTGATCACTGTGATCGTTTTGAACAGTTTTCACCCCGGTTCGAGTTGGTTATAAACGCTAAAAACGCTACCGATTTTTGCCACTTTTTACCCAGCTAGGTCGATGGGTAAAAATTATTGTTTTTTGACATTTGTGTCAGTGACTTGAGATTGATTAGTTGTTGTGTTGCAAAATAATAAAAGTTAAAGATTTAAAGCAAATTAATTATTTTTACGACTGAGATGGAGAACACGGCGACTCTGTAACCCTACCCATATCCCTTTATGCCTCAAACCGGGCTATATATTACCGTACGAATGTCGTTTTCATACTAAGCAACTGGACTAGATCTTCGGCGTCTGAAAAATCCAAGGAAGACTCTGTCAAGAAGCCACTCACTGGTTCCACATGAAAATCAGCGTCACTACACTTCAAGGAGCGGCTTTAAGCTGAGTTGGGAACAGATTCTGTCTCACGCGTACATGGACCACGGTACGAACTGATTTGCGGCCCGTAAATTTTTGTGTCTACGTGTTGAGCAGGGTACTCTACCTACCTAGTGGATTATTACCTACTATGGGGACCTACACACTTACTTAGAATTCATTCCTTTGTTTTCCTAGGTCTCAATCTACCATTACGGTGGGTAAGCCTACTTGTTTGCCTACCTACCTACTACCTACCTGCTAGCTATCTTGTAAATTGTACCTACACTGATTTATTTGTCCTTTGGTTTGTGTGTGTTTCCAAAATAAATTCTTATCGTTCTTCTAATTATTTCTTTCAATGTTGTTAGTACTAGTGCTAAATTGGTATTCATGCTCGAACTCTTTCAAAATTGGAATGATGCGAAGTCGCAAATGTGTCGACACAGAGTCACAGACACAACACACGCAGCTTCACAAGTGGTCAACTCCCATAATAGGTATATGTAAATGTGAAACTTACGATGTTTGGATGTAAGTGAGTGTTTGTGGCTCAATTATACTCTACCCTACCGACACCAACGCTGCATCATTAACAAAAACCCGCTGCCCGTGCCGCTCAACTCAAAATCAATCAAAACAAGATTGGCGCGCAAACACACCTGTCTCAAATATTTTGATAGTCGTGCGTCAAATGTCATTCCGTTCGAGACACTGTAGGCAAAAGTTTTGAAATTTTCGTTTCGTGCCAAAACGAACGACAACCATAGTGGATGTAATCGTTTTGTGCGTTCTTGGCAAAATGTGCAAAAAATACGTCGACTCGAACGGTCTAGACATAGGTAGTGGCAAGGTTGGCGATGTCCACTCCATCCACGACGCATTTTGTCTTGCATGTCGGAATGACAGTAATAGTAGTTGACAAATATGACAATTCTTAAGACATTGACAGCTTATTTATTTTCCTGATCCTGAAGTTTTCATTCTGTTCTGCTGTGTTTTATCGGCGCTCTTGTATTTACGAAATTGAATTTTTATTTTAACTTTTAGGGCTAAAGTTTTTTGTAATATTCGACTATTTTTCTACTTCTTCTTTCTTTGTAAGCTTAATTACGATAGATCTCACTGCACTCATTTTACATTGATTTTTCATTAAACGCAATTTCATTAAGCAATAATAGGTTGATGATGCACACTAGCAAACAATTAGCAAACTTTTTTTTTAAGGAAGTCAAATCTTTCCGTAACTTTGGCTTTTACTGGATGCAACTATGTAAAAAAAAGAAAAAAGGTGTTCCTCACGACAGGGATAGGGTGATGATGATGTTAGATTTCGTGACTATAAGATATTTTCGAATTACAGATACGCTAGTAGTTACTATGACACGGTAACGTCACAGAATAGATAATAGTTAGTAGCAAGCATACCAAGGCGTTTTTCGTGACTGTAGTAGGTATAGGTACATACCTATTATAGATTTTATGAACTAGCGGCCGCCCGCGGCAGGCTTTGCCCGCGTAGTATAGTAGTGGTCATTGGTACATGATTTTATAGATCTACTGCATTTATTTAGGTATTATGAATAAGGTAGGCAAGGCACTGATGCCAACGACGAGCTTCGGCAAATTCACCATCCACACTTGATGTGCGGGCTGGTTTCCGCAAGGCCTCTAGTGGGCCCTTTTTGCGTGGCGCTTGACACGAACGTGTTGCTCGAACTTTTGTGGCTTCTACAACACGCCGGTTTCCTCACGATGTTTTACTGGCATAGTGCACATAAATTTTTCTACAGAAAACTAATTGGTACACGACTGGATTTGAACCCACGACCTTAGGCGGATCGGAACAATGGGACTTCTCAGCAAATAGGTAGGTATGTACTTATAGGTACATAGGTAGGTAACTTATCATCATCATTATTATTATTATTAAAAGCCTGTTGTGTCCCACTGCAGGGCAAAGGCCTCCCTTCCTTCTCTCCATTTATCTCTTGTTTGGGCTACTGTGGATCATCATCATTATCATTATTATAAATTGTACAGATTTGTATTTTTGTAACAAATAAACTCAAAACTACTGGACTGATAAATTTCTTTTGCCACTATAATGCTGAATTATCCCCGAATAACATAGTTACATTATACCTAGTTCGAGCAAATTAAACCTACAGGAAATGAGTTTCTCATCAATAACTCTGCCTCTGTAGTTCAGTAACTACTGAGTAGTTCGACAGGTGGTACAAATGAAATGAAATGAAATATATTTATTTGCAAGAAGTATGGTACAATTATTAGATCAAGAATTTTGTATATCGGAGAATGATATACAAAATTCAAACAAAACGTAGAAAATATAAGTAAAATTAAAATGAATCAGTGTGTCAGAATAATAACAATAATCAATTCAGAATAATAATTCTTAAAGAAAATAGAAAATAATTTATATGAAATCTTTAACGCTATAAAAACATTGATACAACATTGTAGATATCTTTAGTAGGTAGTTACTTCATCACACACATCTACCTAGTTACTTCATTCACAATTTGACTTCACACACTTTTGGCAGGGTTCTAGACACACATCAAACACCCACTAAAGTCTGGTCTACCACTTTCTAGCGCTAAGTTTGACACACATCTTCAGCCCACTGAAGATGAAAGCCCACGAGGTGTCTGGCATGCAGCAGAGTTGTCCAGCCCTGAAGAATTAAAAGTTCTTCTCATTAGTGATGACTGCCCAGTTCTAACTATGCGTAGAAGTTGCATAGGAGCGGTTGGTTCCCAACGCTGCTGGAGGCATTGGAGTCGTCTGTGCTGTAGGAAATGGTAAATACTCTTCAGATGATAATAATAAGACAGATCATTAGTTACTGATGCTGTTGCAGCACAGAACACATATACTCAAGAGCTCAAGAGTGTTGCAGCCATCGCATTCCGGTGGATTTTATTTATTTCGTAAATAGAGTAGCTCGTATCTCTTCTTCTTCTTAATGAATGGCATCTGTCCTTTTCGGATCTAAACAGTAGCAAGCAGAAGCAAGCATGACATTAACCTCTTGACATTTGACAGTTTGAGATGTCAGTTTTGACAGTTGTAATTTATGATTTAGGCACACAAATATATATAAACATACGTACACGCACACATAAACTATAGAAATCTGCTTCTTCTTTTTTCGTGAAAATAAGATCGGCCGTGTTTTATCTCTAACTTAAACTAGTCTGTGTGTGTTTTTCTCTGGCCGGCTGTGCTGTGCTCTGCGCAGCTAATTTATTTTTCTGCCTCAGGCCTGCCTACCTGTCTTCATTCGGTGGCTGTTTGTTTGGGTTGTCTTGGCTGTTGAATCAGGCAGTGAATGTATTTTATGGAGGAGAGAACAAGAAAAGGAACCGTTTTGATAAACTGAGAAACACAAATCTAGGAAGTCCTACTACGCTAGATAATTTTCGTGTGAACATTCCTCTAGATGGTAAGATACCTACATAAATTGCTGATAAAAAGTAAATATAAAGATAAGTCCTTCACAGTTTCACCTAGGAATTACAGCCAGTAGGGTATATTTAGTTTTGATAGGTGTCACAGCTAAGTTGGCAGTAGTTCTGCCTTCTGCGTAAGGAGCGCTGGAGGGTGTGGATTCGATCCTCACTGAGAGCACAAGAACAGCATTTGTGTGGTGATCATGAATATTTACTCTGTCTGGGTGTTTATCTCTCATTTTGTGTGATGTGTGTGATGTCTCCAGTAATTTACTTTTTAATTTAAGTACTCTTTAATACTCTTTCATTTAATTTATATGCATAATCAAAATTAATTACAAGCTGTGTTTAATTTGTTCGGGGGAGGGCATTGGTATGCCATATCACAGGTTAATCCTAGTTTGGGTACCAATGTTATCCCGCCAGGAAAATTACATTTTAAGCTGTAACCTAACTGTATAAGAATGCTACTGTAATGTTTGTGAATATTCAATAAATTTTATTTCATTTCATTTATTCAAAAACCTAGAGGCAGACACCTCTAGGTTTTCGAGCATTCCTTGGCCACCATTGATGCATTTATTTTTAATATAATTGATTTCAGGATTCCGGAGGCAATGCCGGTGGTGCTGGAAGTGACTGTGAGGGAGAGGAGCAGGAGGATCCCTCGTCGTCATTGCACGATGTGGATGTCAGCGATCATTTAGCTGGACTGAACATCCAGGAACAGGTTTGGCACAAAACATTGGTAGAGTCTGTTCAGAAAGAGACCCGTCGTGGGATCGGCGGGCGCTGCTGTGCTTAATTACCTTTTTTGTTTAGTGGGCAATACATAAGCGCGTCTGTTGCGTTTTGATCCTATCACAACTAGTATACTACTCCTTTATTTAATTTTTATGATGCAAAATGCTGACAGAAAGAAAGGGATGAGCTGCCATATAAATATCGAAACGTTAGTTCTCAATTTGGCCACGACGGCTCTCTTTCTGAACAGACTCTAGACTTTTTATAGTGAGAATGACTACTAAAAATAAATACATTCCAATAAAAAAAATAATTAAAAAAATATTTAAAATAATAATTATGGTCCAAGGGCAATTATAAATATGGTCCATTCCATATCTGGATTTTTGTAAAACTGTTTTCTCGAATAAATATTTTTGTATTTGTATTTGTAATGACCCACCTGATGTCCAGTGGTACCCATCGCCTATAACAAAGCATTGCTTCACAGGTCACGTATGTTAGAAACATGCCCTGCCCTAATCCTGAATTTAAAGGTGATGAGGAATTTGAATTTACAGTTCACAGCTCCTTTCAGAATGATTCGGGGGATGAAGATGATGAGCTGGCTACATTCCGGCAGCAGTGGCAGAGAGAGTTGGAAGCCACTCCTCCACAGAATGTCACTCCAAAGAGAGAGGCTACTATAGTACCAGTGAACGCCTCTGAGAAAACTGGCTCCCTACAAGAGAATGATTGCAGTGATTTTGAGAAGGTAAAACTTTACAACTAGATAATTTTACTACTGTAGTTGAACAAGCAGAGAGAGAGCTTTTCCTGACTGTCATGCCAGTGCTGTCAAAACGTCTTCATTTGCTATAGGTATGTAAGAGAGCACTGGTGTGTCTAGTGGTAGTGGCCCCGCCTTCCAATCCGAAAGTCGTGGGTTCAAATCCACTCGTGTACCAATGAGTTTTTCTATCGAATAATTTATGTGCACTATGTCAGTACTCTCAAAACGGTGAAGGAAAACATCGTGAGGAAACCGGCGTGTTGTAGAACCTAAAAAAGTTCGAGCAACTCGTGGTTCGAGCAACAAGGGCCCACCAGCGGCCCACTTGCGGAAAAACCTGCCCGCACATCAAGTGCGCATGATAAACTTGCCGAACCTCCTTGGGCTAAGCGCACAATGTGTATGTGCTCCAAACATTCCGAAAAAATATGTGTCAAATTTTATTACCACAGGCAAGGTCTTTCTTTCTCCTGGCCGCGGAGTTGGAACGCGCTGGCTGCTGGTACGAGTCCATTCAGAACTACAAGCGGGCGCTGGCGATAAACCCTAACATTGAACTACTTCTCTACCAAGAGGGCATACTGGATAAGGATGAAGGTATGCTGTTTATCATGATGCTTGCATGTTTGTGGCTTAATCAAGCTCTAACCATTGAACTGGTTTCGATGAAACTTAGAATGAATATATTTATTAGCAACCTTAGTATACCGAAAAAAATCGAAAAATTTACAGAAATAGGATAGAAAAACTTTTCAAAAAACCTTCAAGCTATCTAGGTGAATCAAAACTTAATTAGTTCCTACCATTTTTTTTATTTTATTTTTACACTACTAGCTGATGGAACAAGCATATGACCCACTTGATGTTAAGCGGTAACCATCGCTTATAACAAAGCATTGCCTCATAGGTCACGCACGTCTGGAACGTGCCCTACGATGCACTGCCCTTAGTCCATCAACTTGAGGCTTACACTTACAGATGTTTCGCCTCACGTGCCAGTAATTACACCGGCACCCATGCCCTTTAAACCGAAACACAGCGGTGCTGCTATAATAAGCATGGTGGCAGAAATAAGCATGGTGGTAGTACTAGTAACTACTACTACTTTGTATAATCTAATTAAGACACCTCATAACTTCAGCGTTACTTGTTCTTTTACAGAAGAAATTCCAGAAGTAGAAGTTCCCCCCGATAGAACAGAAACTGAGCCTGACGATGAAGAGGAAATGGTGGAGGGGGAAGACATCCTGTCGCGAATCCAGAGGATCCACGGGCGGAAGGGCGTGTTGTGTGAGCCGGCCACGCCTACTCCGGTAACTCCTCCTACATAGACTCCTGTTGGCTTTAAATCTTACGCATCTGTAGTAGTGTCTTAGTAGAAGTAGAGCTCTTTGTGAGGGGCTCGTCCGCGGAAGTGCTACCACTATGCCTATTTCTGCCGTGAAGCAGCATTGCTATGTTTGAATGTTAGTTCAACGAAGGTTTGAACGTTGTTGGTGCCGGTGAAATTACAGGCACGTGAGTCTGAACATCTAAAAAAAAGTATCACATTTGAGCACAGATATTTAATCCCGATAAAGAACAGTGGGGATTTGAGCACATAAAAATCTTACTCCGCCGTTAAATTTAGTTCTGCACATTCAACTATTAGGGTGCGTTTCCACCAGAGCTATGCGAGGATTGCTTTATTTTCAGAAGTTACACCGTAAAAACCAGCGTATTATAAACTTTTTTCAAGACAGTAAAATAGTACATTGTTACCCGAGGATTGAAAGTCATGAATTAAGGTCCCGAGACCAGCGAGGGCGCCAATAGAGCTCGAGGGACTTAAATAAGTCTTTCACCCGAGGTAAACACTGTGCTTTTCATTACGAATACAAGGAAAGTAAAAATAAAAACATGATAGAAAAATGAGTGAATTTTATTTTTAAACTTCTTACCGTTGTAATGGGTTTCCAACCTCCTTGCTGAATAAAAAGTTGGAATTTGGTTCAATAACCTCCTTGCTGTTTAGAAAGTTGGAACATGGTTGAATAAAAATGTGAAAATAGAACGTGTTTTTTTTATAATTTGACAGCTGTCAGTAGATTCTCCCTAGGGCTGAAAGTATGACTTTCAATTAGGTCGCTCAGGCAACTTCAGACCTACTTTCCGAGTATGAGCAATGAAAAATGTATTTCAGGGTATGCACATCTCATGGCTGCCGCACGAGGTGGTTCTCCTCATCACCCGCTGGGTGGTGAGCTCCGAGCTGGACGCGGTGTCGCTGGAGCGGCTCGGAGCCTCCTGCCGCGGCCTGTACCTGGTGGCGCGTGACCAGGATATATGGAGGAACATTTGCCTTAGGTAACATACCTTGTGATATTCTTACTGCCGCCCTTTGTGGGACCTTTGTATGAGATCTGAAGGCTCTGAACTTGAACAAACTAACGGAACAAAAAAGGATTCATATCCGTTTTTAGTAAGGAACATCGTGAAACGTTTTGAAACTGTGCACCCGCTTTTTTAATACATTTAGCTGATGGAACAAGCATATGGCCTAAGTGGTAACCATCACCTATAACAAAGCATGGCCTCGTAAGTCACGCACGTCAGGAACATGCCCTACGTTGCACTGCCCTGCGTACATCAGCTTGAGGCATATGACCTGCGTACATCAGCTTGATATGACTGTTAACTGGCACGTGTGGCTGAACATCTGTATAGATGTTCAGCCTCACGTGCCAGTTAACAGTACGCAATAAATTGAATTAAAAAATAATTATATTTGACTGGCATTGGGATTAATTAAGGCAGCCACCCAGTAGTTTAAACGTAGTAGAATAAGCCTCGAAGAACAGACAATAAACTTTGGTGGATGGTCATATACCAGGACTGAGAAACCTTGCCCGTCTTGAAAGTGTTAGTTGTTCCCAGAACATGGGGCGTGGAATGCGGAACCCCCCGCACGACGGGTCACGCCTCCTGGCGGCACATGTACCTGGCGCGGCCGCGGCTGCAGCTGCACGGCTGCTACATCAGCCGCACCAGCTACCTGCGCCACGGAGAGACCGGCTTCCAGGACCAGTACTACCGGCCCTGGTTCCTGGTGCAGTACTACAGATACCTCAGGTACAGATACCTGCCTGCATGACTAGATGCCAAAGATTTTTATGATGTCCAAAAAGCTAAGAAAAAAAAAGCTAAGGTTGTCTGGAAGAGATCGCTTTTAGCGATAAGGCCGCCCATTGTACCTATATTTGTAATGTTTCTGTTATAATATGTTTCTTATGTGTAAAATAAAGTATTAATCTATCTATCTATCTAAGAACCGAGCGGGATTTTAACCCGCAACCTTCTTAATATTTTCTTTAAATTTCAATTCAATTTTCATTTCAAGTAAATCACGTAAAATTATCCCTGGTCCAAATTATCCAGAAGTCCCCTTGTTCAGCTATCATTATTAATATAATCATATTATTATTATTGTGCCTGACTCGGTCGACCAGTGGCAATACGCTTAAAGTTCACTGGTAATGGATTTCAAGTTAGACAATAAGGCTGCTGGCAAACGGCAGACATGACCAGCCCAGTTCCACATCAGCTTGGCGGAATATATTAAATATAATAAAAAACTTGAGAGGTGTCAAAGGACACCCGGATGGAACGAAGTTCCTTTATTATTATTTACAAAAAACATGTATACACTCAACAAAAAAAATCGTCGCGACACCACACTGTTCAATGCGAAATAGAAATGAAAATATCTGGCTTGCTTTCTATAAGAGAGAGAGAGAGAGAGAGACAGACATAAGATTTTTTTCCGTCCAGCCCCTTTTCACAACGCGCGATAAGGAACTTCGTTCCAATTATATATTTAAACTTAATGTACAATATGTCAGGTTCTTCCCGGAAGGGCTGGTGATGATGCTAACGACTCCTGACGAGCCAGGCGCGGCGGTGGGACAGCTCAAGAGCAGGAACATTAAACCAGGCCAGGGGGTCATGATTGGACATTACCGACTCAGAGGGGATAAGGTAAAACAATTTTCTAACTAATGTCTTTTGTGATTTTATTAAAAACTAGTGGCCTGTCCCGGCTTCGCACGGGTGAACATTTAGTTTGAAAACACATAAATATAGCCTATGTATCTCAAGGTGAATGTAGCTTTCCAATGGTGAAATAATTTTTGAAATCGGTACAGTAGTTTTTGAGTTTATTCATTACAGTTGTTTAAGAGCGCATCGTGCGAAAATTTGAGATTTAAAAAAAAAAATTCATAACTAAATAACTAAGTGATATTTTAAAAATTGCAAAAGGACTAATTGTAGACTATACATTTGAGATTAATTCGAATTTAATTGTGGTAAAAAAATATACTATTTAACATGACATTCTATTTAACGCTAATGAATAGCGAGCTATAATCTCAAATGTATAGTCTACAATTAGTCCTTTTGCGATTTTTAAAATGTCACTTAGTTATTTAGTTATGTTTTTTTTTTTTTTAATCTCAAATCGCACGATGCGCTCTTAAGTTAGGTTAGGTTTATTGCCTGTTCTTCTAGGCTTGGTCGCGTGGAACTGGCAACTAGACTCGCCTAGTTTTAAGATATCTGTTTTAATATTATTTCGGTCGTTATGGCAGGTTGTGATTGTAATGAAGAAGAGTGTTGAGAAGAAGTCTACGCAAATTGTAAACACTCGCTTCCGATCGCGGCGTCGAGAGCCAGAGCAACAGGAGAGGGAACAAACATTTCACATTGTAAGTCTAACCTAACTTGCTATATTTGACTGGCCTCTCAGCTCAGTTGGTAGAGTACCTCTGCCTTAGGTCGTGGGTTCGATCCCCACCGAGAACAAACATTTATGTGGTGAACATTGATGTTTGTTCTCTGTCTGGGAGTTATATTGTATTCTATGTATGTATTTACAAAAAAAGTATTCAAGTATTATTTATCAGCTATCTGGTTCCCATAGTACAAGCCCTGCTTAGTTTGGGACTAGATAGTGTTGTGTGGATTTATATTTGGCTGATTTTGTATAATGCCCCTAAAGTTAAGAGCCGTGCGGGATTTGAACCTGCGACCTTCCCCTTGGTACGGACCGTGCTAACCGCTGCGCCATCGGATCCTAATAACTCATAGAGACTGTTAATACGGCACTACCGCGACCGTAGCTCCATCTACAGGTTTGACGTGACAGTCAACTACTTACCTGCTCGATAACTGAAGTTGTATTCAGTTGAATCAACTAGAGATGTCACCTTGCACCTTGCACAGCCCCGTACCAAGGGGAAGGTCGCGGAATCAAATCCCTTCAGCTCTTAACTTTTGAGACATTATAAAATCTTCATGATCTACATACTGAATCTATTACACGGGTATTTATGGCGTTAGTTACCTTATTTATATATTTTCCCGCCGTTTTGGCTATGTTGCAATAGCCGTGCTCGCGGGCAGACTTGGAAACGTCGGGAAAATAAATAAAATAAGGTAATTAACGCGATAAATACCCGTGTAAGGCCTCGGCCTCGAATTTAGCGGGCAGCGGGGCGGCAGCGGCGGCGGCGCGGGAGCGGCAGGATTCTTATGCGTAAAATCAAATGGACCCCCCCGCCCCGCCCCGCTGCAGAGCCGCCGCCGCTGCCGTCCCGCTGCCCGCCAATTCGAGGCAGAGGCCTAATAGTTTCAGTATGTGTTATGATCGCGAAAGTATAAAATGTACGTCATGTTTTCTATTTCCTAGGAGCTACAGTTATCGTCCACTGTCGGTCGTCGCAACATGCGTCTCACATGGAAGGACTACTCGGTGTGCACTCGACGCGACCAATGGACGGAGTTCGAACTCTGTCCCGGCAAGTTCCCGCCGTTCTCGTTCAGCCGTGTGCGCCACTACACCAGGGAAGCCGCCGCGCCGCTCGCTAGTGTTGCCTTGCCGACGCAGTGAACTTAGGTTAGTCTAACTCTTGAGTTGTATCATATAGCTCGAAGACAACCATTAGAGAATAAATGTTTTCGAATGGCGACCACGGACTGGAAGACGAAAAGCCCACCCACCAGATAAACCGACGACATTTTTAAGATCGCGGGAAGTCGGATGGAAAGAGCTCAGAAGCGTTCTTCCTGGAAATGTGTACGGGAGGCCTATGTCCAGCAGTGGATTTCTTCAGGCTGATGTTGGAAAGTTGTATCAGTAGTTAAAGGAGCCGCTTCGGCTACGCACGCACAGGTCAAAATATAAAACTAAAAACTGTCAAACGGTGAACGGAAACAAATCATGTTTTGTTTGAGCACTCCTTCAAAAGACTGTTTATAAGTTTGTTTAATGGTAGGAATTATGTACTTCCATCTATTATCTGCTGTCAAAAGTAAACTGAAACCATCTAAAATTCGGTTGAAACGGTGAAGGAATTTCCACCTATCCTTAATATTTATTGGTTCATTATTTCTTTGCAGATTGGCTTTCCATCTGTATAACGGCATGCCTTCAAAACAACTTGCGCTTCCCTACTGTATGTTTCTTTACTAGAATCTGGAAAAGGGTATGTACTTTTCTGTTAAACGAGTGAATGATACCCGCCATGTTGGATCGCCATCTTGAATCGCCATCTTGATCGTAAACGTCACGATGACATTTCTACAATATGACTGAAGTCCGATAGACGCGGCGCTGCTGTCACAGAATAATATTCTAGTATAACTACCCTCCATTCTATTATCGGACCACTAACCCCCGGGAAAATCGACATCCATACATGGTTGATGTTCCAACTGTCCGCACCAAGCGTTTTGCTTCAACTTTTATGTTACGGACAGCCAAAGAGTGGAATTCATTGCCGGCGTCTGTTTTTCCGGACACTTATAACTTGGATGTTTTTAAGAGTAGAGTGAACAGGTATCTTCTAGGTAAGCGTGCTAAGCCATAGACCGCAGCATCACTTAACATGGTGAGATTGCGGTCAAACACAAGCCTATAATATGTAAAAAGAACTATTTTTGTACGTATAGAGGCTTAGTTCTCGCTTTTGCCGTAAGATTTCTTGGATTCTATTAATGAAATCGTAGTTTTTCACGTACCTGTGTAATAAAGGCTTAATTTCAAAGTACCTGCACCCTCCATTAACCTTTCTTTACAAATAGTGGCAACAATGTAAATATTTCGTGCCAGATCTAAGGCAGCCTTTAGAAATACTCTTAATGATAAGAAAAACACACTTTAGTGTACTCAAATCTTTCGGCAACTCAATGCACCTTCAGATGAAGTACAAAATTTATTTTAAGAGGTTCTAAATCTTTTAATTGTTGCTTTATAAAAATTGTGAATTTCCAAAATTAAATATGCAGTTGAGTTGCCGTACTTTGCATATTATGGGTTATTTTAACCCCACATACGCACAAGAATATGCAAAAAATTACGAATATTGTGTGTGCTAGACCACTAGAGAATATTACACATTTTTTCCTGGTTTGGATAATCTTTTCCGAGACGCTACGACTCGTTTTGACTGGTTGTTAAATTTATGTGACTGTAGTAAGCTATCAAATAATAGATGGCGTATGTAGTTTTGGAACTACGGTGTTGTGTCAATGCTCTAATTTTCTGCAGATTTCTATGTCTTTTGTAAATAACATTTCCTAAGTGTTCTTAGCTTACTCTTCTATGATTTACTGTCAGAATCTTTTTATATTTATTTCCTCAAATGCTTCCATTGGATTGTTAAAGTGTTGTGAACTCTGTAATATTTTACTTCCTGTAAAGTCTTGCGCACATCTGAGAGTTCTGCAGTGTCGATCAGCGTTTCACCGCTTAGATGCTAGCTTAGATGGAAGCAAGGCTTAAATGTTTATCTAATACTTTTAAATTAAGTATTGTTTTGTTAATGACTATTTCGTCATACGTTGTGATTTGCTGACAGTCTCAAAGACTGCATTAAGCTAAGGTTCACATCCATTGACCGAAGTGTTGTTTAAGCTATTTAAAATAACTTCTTCAACTGTGAATATTACTTTTAAACATGTTGGCTCTTATATCTCCAGAATCACAATGACTCGATATCGAGCCAGGTACAATTATAATTTCGGTGAGTTAGATTTTAATAGTCACTTTCTGTGGGCAGCGCTATGGCTAGTCAATATATGTTTTTAAAACTTTAAACGTAGGGTTTTAATATTAAGCACTTGACATGACTAATGTAAAATAAATATTCTCTGACTAATATACAAATTGTAGATAAGCGTCAATGGATGTGTTAGTTAAGATAGTTTAATAGAATAAGAACCAGTGATCTGGAACAATAGATTTATAAGCACTGCTTCAATACTAATCCTATTTTGGAGATGTTGAATAAATATTGAAAACAGATTTGAGTTTCATTAACTACCTCATTTATAGATCCCTAGTTTAAATATTTCTTTTAAAAACTATGCCATCTCTAGGGTGTTCATTTCCAACCTTATTTCTTAGATCTAATTTCTGTGATTGCCTAGACCTACGTTCGAAGGAAGGTAAGTAAAACTTCAATTTTACATATTAATTATTTATTTTTACACCGAAATCATCCCACTATAAATAAAACAACAACTAATGACTATAAATTTATTTTTATTATAAGTTTATATTTGGTTTTGAATTTTTAATTTATTTACATTAAAGTTTTCTACCGAAGAAAGCGGAGGCGCCTCGCCTGCGCAGCGAGCGCCGTCGGCGACGTCCTTTGAGCCCCAAGGACGCGCTAGATCAGACGCTCGCTCAGCCAGATTCAGGAGTCGTCGGGCGGCGGCGGCGGAAGCGGCGGCGGCGGCGGCGGCGGCGCGGGCAGCGCGTCGGCCGCGCCCGCCAGCGCCATGCTGCCCTCCGTGTTGCGCCGGCGCACCTTGCCGCGCTTCTTCAGCATGGTGGCCTGCAGGCGGGGCGGGCCGTGGGAGGTGAGGACGCGGGGGGAGCGGGGGAGGGGGGAGGGGAGCGGGCCCTCGTCACACGGCCCCGGAGCTGGCGGCGAGGGAGCCGACATGGCCGCGCTTGATTTTCTTCAGCATGGTCGCCTGCACACACACTCTGTGAGCCCGAGCCCGCGCCCCACCCGGCCCTGCCGCCCGGCGCGCCCCGCCACGTCACCGACCGAACCGGCGCGGCGGATACTTCCGCACTCTACTCTATGTTTACCTACTTGATGGCCGCGGGAATATCTAGCATCCGTCCCAGGAGATCGACTGAACCACGCGATCTCCCGGGACGGACGGTTCTGGCTCAAAGCGGCACGATTCTAAAGCAAACGATGGAAACCCCCGAGGGTCCGCGTCGGGCGTGGCGTGGCGCGGCGTGGCTCGAGGGCCGCGGCGCCCCGTGCGAGCGAGACGGACAGATGGACGCGTCTCGGGAGCGACGGGGAAGCGCGGCCCGAGTGAACTAATGGAGTTTTTTGGTGGTGCTGAGTGGAGTTTGAGTGCTCGGGCGTAAAGTGACTCGGGAATTAGATTCGAATGCTGCACGGCCGGTTTCGCTTGATCTTTGAAGCAAAGCAGTACTGGGAGTACTTCTAGCTAATAGTCTTTGTGATTTGAATGTCTTGAGTTTATTATTGAAAAACTACGTCTACTGCTGATGACAGAAGATTAAGCGAAACTCCAGATGTGCATTTTAAAATTGGTATTTACAATATTAAACATTTTGTAACGCCCCTGTTTAGACAAGCGAGCACATGCAAACTGTAGTCGACGTAATGATGAGAGCTTGATATCTTACATAATCAGTGCCCATGGTTTTTAGCATACAAACTATTTTGTCCACGCGAATGCGCGTTTTAGGTAACTTAAGCCGGTTCAATTTTGACCTATGGGCTTCGCAACTCATGTATTTATTGTGAGCTATAAAATTGTCTAATGAAATTACACACTTTTAACAGATATACATTTTCAAGTCAAGGTGGTATTCCTTTCTCTTTTAAATGCAGCTCTGCGAAGAATACCCTAAATGTATGTAAATTTCACAGTGCATAAAAAACGAGTGGAAGCTCATTTAATATAGAGTAGTTCTGATTTTCTTCTAGACTACCGCGGTTTATGTTTTTTCCATAACCCGCGTCATGAAATGAATTTCCCAGTCGGAAATTCATTTCACCAACAGTTATCTATCATCTTCTCTCTTATAGATAGTGCAATTCACGAAGACGCGCCCCTCGCGGGGTGCGGGGAGTTTGCTCCGAGCGGCAGTCGCGAACCGTAGCTATTTACTACTACTATTTACTATTGAATTTTACTTCTAAAATAAATGATTTTCCACTCGCTTCACTGTGCTGTACACAAGGATACGCATCAGACTATACACTGCTAGCTCTTATGTCCTTGCAGTAAGAGTCATTTTTATTTGTTTTTAGGTAACTTGAGCTGTATCCCACTGTACAAGTAACTGTAGTAGAATGGAGAAGTACGCACCTTGAGAGCGGACTTGAGTACGACGACCTCACTGGGCGCAGCCACCCACGGCTCTCCGTCCACTTGGACCGGGATCTCGCTGCGAAGGTTGATTTTGATGTGCCCTCCCTGGGAATACAAAGGTTATTGAACTGCTCGATAAGCTGCTGCAGCCGAATAAGCTGTCAGGATGGCGTGCTGGGCAAGTCTAATAATCAATCATATCTCAGGCACTATAGCGTCCCGATAGTAGGGGCATGAGTAAAAACCAGTCAAAGTATAAAGCGGCTTCAGGCGTTTGTGGCCGGCAACTATTGTTGTCCCTCTCTTACTCACACGTTAGACAGGGACACCAATATTTGCTAGTCACATGGCATGGCCCGTTTACAAGCCCCATTAATTACATACGTTGAAAAGATGTCAAATTTATAAATGTCCAATCATCAGTCAGTAGCCCCTGCCTTTTTGCGTGACCCTTGACACGTGTTGCTCGAACTTTTTTAGGTTCTACGACACGCCGGTTTCTTCACGATGTTTTCCTTCACCGTTTTGAGAGTACCCGCATAGTGCACATTACATTTTCCGAAAGAATAACTCATTGGTACACGACTGTATTTGAAGCCACGACCTTCGGATCGGAAGGCGGGGCCGCTACCACTTGACCACCAGTGCTCCCGTGATGGTGATGTGTTGCAGTTACCTGCGCTATCCGCATAGCACCGCGCAGCCCCGACTGGATCTGTCCGAGGTGGACGACGCCGGTGACGCCCACCACCTCCAGGTTGCCGTCCCAGTGGTTCGGCTTCGTGAACTGGTCGTCTTTCTCCGGGCCCCAGGGATTCGCGCCTGAGCCCCAGCTGTGGAATCGACAAGGTCACATTTTAATCTTCTTCTTCTTCTTCCTGCCCACTTTATGCGGGGTTGGCACAACATGTTCTTCTCTTCCATTCTCTATCAGCCGTCATCTCTGTATGCACTTCTTTCTTATCCATGTCATCCTTCACACTGTCCATCCATCTTTTTTTTGGCCTACCTCTACCCAAACATCCATCGACATTCATACTCATCACTCGCCTAGTCACATGACTTTCATCCTTCCTCATGACTACATTTAAATATTTATTGAAAAGTTCAAATAAAAAAAACATAGCTTTTTTACATTCTATAAGTTGTCATAAGCAGATCATGTTCCATTCCATCCCGGTTCCTGGTTGGAATTTCATTAATGTTTTGTTTTTGAAGCAAATATTTGTGTTGCTAACGTTGTTCAAAAAGCCTTAAATTAGGCAGAGCTTGTAACTATGTATAATCCTAAAATGCTTTTTTTAGTAAATACATAATTGAAATACAATTAAACATCCAGACAGAGAACAAGCATCTGTGTTCATCGCACAAATATTTGTTCTCGGTGGAGATCGAACCCAAGGCTTACGGCGCAGAAGGCAAAGCTACTGCCAAATGAGCTTAAGAGGCCAGTTGAATGGTTTTTTTTATACAACAAAGTAGACAAATAAGCATACGGCCTAGCTGATGGAAAGCGGTTACCGTCGCCTTATGGACGCCTGCAATACCAGAAGCATCACAAGCGCGTTGCCGACCCTTTAACACTTTTAAAACGAACTTTCTAAAGAACCCCATGATATAATTCTTAGTAAAACCTCAGCAGACAGATCATTCCACAGCTTAAGTGTTCGCGGGAGAAAGTTTATCTGAAACTAAACGGTGCGCGACCACCCAGGCAAGGTGTGAGGATGAACTTTATGCCTATGTAATGTATAGTAAATGTAAATGTAAAATGTAAAATGTAAAAATATTTATTTCCATAAAGGTATGCTTAACGTTAGGTGCAACGCGCCTTCCTGCTTTAGCTTGCGCTGTGTTGCAGGAAGTAACGCCTCTTCCAAACATGAAAATACAATTATTATAAAAATAAACAAAAGAAAAAAAGAACTATAACTAGGGTTTTACAAATAATTACTTAAAATCAACGAATAACAACTACATATAATTAAACTACATATAAAAATTGAACATAAAAAGTAGGGAAATACGTGGAAAGAGCACAGCATTGAACATTATAACACATAGTAACCTGAGTATATTGAGTATGATGATGCCCTCGACTGCAGGCAGTTCCACATGCTTCCCGTCCACCTCGAGGCGCACCTGGCGATGCAGGTCCTTGCACATCTTGCGGCCCACCATCTTACGGAGGCCCATCTTCACGTACACACCTTTGTTCCGCAATCTGGAAACACGTGTAGACACGTCAGACTGAGTATCGCGCGGAGAATCAAACTAAATTAAAGTGTAGGGAGAGAATAATGTTTGAAAACATTTTAATCAACCTATTTTGTCCCACTGCTGGGCAAAGGTCTCCCCCAAAGACTTCCACTTATCTCTCTCTCGAGCCTTCGAGAGAGAGATAAGTGGAAGTCTTTGGGGGGAAGTCTTTGGTCTTTGGAGGAGGCCCTCCCACCAAGAAAACATTGCGGATGTAAAATCATTAAACCATTGATAGCCCTGGATTGACTTCTTGTGCAATTTTTACTCATTGTGAAACTGGTCGATGGAAAGTTTTCGGTGACTTCGAATCGGCTAATTGTTTTGATAGCTGTTGATGTTCAATTGATGCTGTTTTCAATATCTTCATTATCATCTAACCCACTGCTGGGCACTGCTATGTCTCCTCCTTCAGACGCCCAGTCGGTTTTGGTTAAATCTCTTGCTCTTAGGAAAAGTGGAAGTGTAATGGAGTAATATAATCCTCACCTGCTATTAAATTTGTTAGGGTTCTCTTCTCTAGCGTTATGGAAGTCCAGACAGAGGTCCGCATCGATGCCGATCCCAAAGTAGTTGTTCATCACTAGGATCTGGGAGTTGTCCTCGCTCTGCGCCCCTGTCATCACAGACGCTGCAATGTGAAGTATCAGTCGCACACGGAGGGTGATAGTGGTGTCGAGAACTGATCTATCTGGTCACTTGTGGCGGTGAGCTTACACTATATGGGATGTGACGTGACTGAGGAAGCGGTGATTTCGAGTAGCAGATCACTAACACAGTAACTGGTGGCCATCTGTTAAGATGCTGACATAAGAGCAAGAATATTGGCGATCGGTTAATGTGTTTATAAACAGTGGATTTGTCTTTGTGGGTTTGATTAAGCCTGATGGGCTAAAACCGGTGGTTGTTCTTGTTATAGCGAAGCTAAACTTGGCTGGAGAGCTCTAGATTTTCTTAGTTATTTGGAAGAGAAAAGCAGATGATATTGTTTTGACGTTCGCTTCTAATGAAGAATAGTGGTCTACTAACCAGGTAGTTGCTTGGACAGCTGCTCCTTCGGCTCGTCCTGCTTATCCTCGGGATGGAAGACAACCGTCCAGCGGTCCAGGCGGATCTCCTCCGCGTCGATGACGTCACGCAGCAGCGACATCGGGTCCTCGGTACCCGTGTAGCCGGAGCCCCAGCGAAGGACTCGCGCTAAGTCATTTCCTACAGAAATTAGATAATCTTCATTCAGTTTCTTTCTTGGACTTGTGACCAGTGATCACGTTGCAATATCACTAATCATGTGAAATGGAGTCCGTGCAATGATAGTCTTGTTTCTTATAGTTATTTCCATAGTTTTTCTTCTATGAGTCTAGGACTTGCTTCGCAGCAGAGCAAAGGTCTTCTTCCCTTCTTCTTTCGTTCATCACGGTCTAAATATTCCTCTCTAATCCTCGTAAGTTCCATAGATCATGTACTCAAGATTTGTGAATCGGTAAATTCAAATTTTGCAGTAGCCCATCGCCGCTACTATAATACCTACTGGTTTCCCCACGATGTGTAGGAACCTAGGAACACATCAAACAAAAATGCAACAAATTAAGGATCCTAAATTTGCTGCAATTTAACTTTTGATGCTGTAAAGCTTACCAGTCCCAAGAGGCACGATGGCGCAGGGCGGGTTGGAGCACTGAGAGTCCTGGCCCACGTTGTCGAGGCACTGCAGCACCCAGCCGATAGTGCCATCGCCCCCGCACACCAGGATCTTATAGTTGGGGATGTGACGGAACACGTACAACCTGATGGAACGCCTTTACTGTCAAACTGCTTGTAAAAAAACCTTTGCATCTAATGAAGTAGATGATTTATCCAGTGTCAGGGGCAACTGTTCCCTCATGAAAGTATCACGGGACGTTGTATTGTCAGGGACAGGATTTTAGATGGAATAAACTTGTCCAGCATCTATAATATCCTCTCAGCTTAGTAAGCAAGCCAAATCCACAGGAAAGATATTGTCAATACGTGCTAAGTTGACTATGCTTATAGCTTCGGTTAAATGAGGGTATCAAAAACAAATCAAAGTGATTGATTTAAAGGTCATTTGTGATTTTGATTTTGCAAATGTACACGGTCATTGAGAAAATACTCACCCAGGCAATGGACCCCCATTTTCAAGGTCAAACACCTGGTAGGGGTTGAGGAGTTTTCTGAAGGAGGAAATGAGCTCCAGGCCCTGACATCCACCCGATTTGACATTGACGAACACAAGGAGTGGCTTCACACCGGCCGGCACCATAGTGGGCTCGATGCTAGGTAGAAGCATAACTGGAAAAAAAACACATATGAGCGCCCGTTTCTTTGGAAATGCTTATTATTTTAGCTTGTTCTATAAAGTTTTGTGCACAAGAATTAATAGAGGTTGGACATAGCCAACTGTGGAATGAAATAGACCACATAAAACTTGATAACGATGATTCCGATGAGCAAAGATGGTTTTGTGCACAAGAATTAATAGAGGTTGGACATAGCCAACTATGGAATGAAACATATAAAAATTGATGATAATGGTGAGCAATGATGAGTACCTAAACATACCTAATAAATGCTTATCTTCATATTTGGCCTCTCTGAGCGCATAGAGCGCGCGCACAGCCTTAGCTGCGTCTTCGTAAGTTATCACCATTGATCCGTACTCGTAGTATATTGGTCCAATGGTGTTAAACTTGTTCTCTGGAAAAAAACAACACATTTAAATCCAACGAAAAATTCGATCCAAAGCGCAATGATTGACTAAGCTTGGTCTTTCGAGCAAGATCCGGATCGAAGCACAAAAAATGATCGAGAACGACGATAATTTCCCAAAGAATTACATCCAAAGCGTCTGACTAAGTTTGTCTTTCGAGCAAGATCCGGATCGAAGCACAAAAGATGAACGAAAATGACGATAATTTCCCAAAGTATTACATCCAAAGCATCTGACTAAGCTTATTGTCTTTCGAGCAAGATCCGGGTCGAAGTAGATAGATAGATAACTTTTTTATTTGGCTCAAAAAACACAGCATAAAAAGAAAATGAAACAACAGAAAGAGAAGAACATTGAGTAAAGGTACGGCTACACAAGAAATCATATGAGAAAATAGAACACATACAGAAACGCATAGAAAGAAATAAGAACAAAGATGTTATAGATAGTGCAATCCACGAAGGCGCGCCCCACTATTCCTCCTTAACCGTTTATAGTATATGTGTGCAAGCTTCCGTCAATGTTTGAGTGTTATCGGTACACACTAATTAATGAATAGACTACGGTTCGCGACTGCCGCTCGGAGCAAACTCCCCGCACCCCGCGATGCCCTCAACCGACAATTGGTGGGGCGCGTCTTCGTGAATTGCACTATCTATAGAAGCTGAACTGGTTAGGTACTGACCGGCGCCCAAGAACTCGACGAGTATGTTCTCGTAGTTGCGCTCGGAGAGGCCGGGCGGCAGCGACGCCACGAACAGCGCCAGCGTGGGCCCGTGGGGGTCGCGCCGCGGCTGCAGGTAGAACCGCGCCAGCTCCATGCGGCGCACCGACTCGCGCGCCAGCCGCACCACGATCCGCCACGGCCGCTCGTCTTCTTCCAACACGCGCTCGGACACTGCAAGCACGTAAACACGTTAAGACATCGACTTAGCAATCGTCGGATTTTGAACGAATCATGTGAAATAACCAAAATATCAAACGTGGGGCATAGACACTAGTCTTGTGGCATACAGAATACCATTTTTCGATTCCACACCAAGGCGCGTTTGCGTTTAGATCACGTTGTGAAGTCACACGTTTTGGGCACGGAATCTCCAATGTAATAGCGAATAAGGCCCCAGGGGGCTAATTCTCGGGCCGATCTCGATCATTTTGCAATTTTATTTTATTGCTTCTTTTCGAAGAGAGAATGGATGATTTCCTTGAGTAATTCATCAACGACCTCTTCGTAAAAGCCTCGACAGCTACGATATACGGAAAACGTAGAAAAAGTGCGGGGTTGTGAAAAGAAGCAATAAAATAAAATTGCAAAATGATCGAGATCGGCCCGAGAATTAGCCCCCAGAACACATAATCTTCTTATCATGTCACTGGGTATTCACACCAGTGCAGTGCGGTGAAAGGATTTTAAGTTGCGCCTCAGAGAAGCTCTTTTCATGGACTCGACACATGTTTTTTCGAGTTTTTTAGATTTTCCTTATAATGCTTTGTGATAGGCGATGGTTACCACTTAACCATCGCCTATAACAAAGCATTATACTTGTTCCATCAGCTAGTTGTTTAAAAAAAATGTCGGTTTCCTCACGATGTTTTCCTTTACCATTTGAGACTTCCGTACCTCACCCCCGCATTTGATCTGACGAGGTACGAAATGCGTCACACGTAATACACGTGCGTGTAAAAACTACATGGTGTATTATATAGTGCCTTATGAACCTCTGTGCGATTAGGTACTCATGTTAAGATAGCTGAACATTTGGCTGGCATCACACTTAATGTAAAGTGATGATGCAGCCTAAGATTGAGCAGTTTTAGCTATAATACACCTATTATTTTAAGTATTGGTATACCAGGCCTCTAAAAGTAATCGTTCTTAGTTTAGAAAATATTGATTATTGAGGGGGCTTCTATAAAACTCGACGGCAAACGACAATGGCCTCTCGTGTCTCATAATTGCAGATCTAGTTCGTATTTAGTGTTCAATCAATAAGTATAAACGTGTATGCAAAAGAACAGAATGTGTTCTGGGGCCTAATTCTCGGGCCGACCGAGATTTTCAACGCGATTATTTTATTTTTGGCATTGCACAACCTCGCACTTTTTCTAGTTTTCCGTATATCGTATATAGTTGTCAAGGCTTCTACGATGAGGTCGTCGATGAATTACTCAAGAAAATCACCATTCTCTCTTCGAAACAAGCAATAAAATAAAATTGCAAAATGATCGAGATCGGCCCGAGAATTAGGCCCCAGGGGGCTAATTCTCGGGCCGATCTCGATCATTTAAAAATTTAATTTTATTGCTTCTATTCACAACCCCGCACTTTTTGTACGTTTTCTGTATATCGTAGTTGTCGAGGCTTTTACGATGAGGTCGTCGATGAATTACTCAAGAAATTCACCATTCTCTCTTCGAAAACAAGCAATAAAATAAAATTGCAAAATGATCGAGATCGGCCCGAGAATTAGGCCCCAGGGGGCTAATTCTCGGGCCGATCTCGATCATTTTGAAATTTTCTTTTATTGCTACTTTTCACAACCCCGCACTTTTTGTACGTTTTCCGTATATCGTAGCTGTCGAGGCTTTTACGAAGATGTTGTTTATGAATTACTCAAGGAAATTATCCATTCCCCTTCGAAAAGAAGTAATAAAATAAAATTTCAAAATGATCGAGATCGGCCCGAGAATTAGCCCCCTGATCTTGTGTCTTGTCGCCTAAGCAAAAACCAAGATGGTCCAAATTGTTACTTATTCTTGAGAGAAAGAGCCATGGAAGCTGGATATCATGCAGAAAGTGTAATAGTTACCTCCGCGATCTAGCAGGATCTCCGAGCAGCGGTAGTCGGAGACGGCGGTGCTGGGGTCGAGGCCGAACCGCTCGAGCGCGAGCGCCATGAGGTCGGCCACCGAGTGCTCGCCGGCGATGGCCACCGTCACGAAGGTCTCGCCCGCGCCCGCCAGCCGGCCCGGGTACACGCGCACACACCCGCCGCCGGACTCGCTTTGTCTGCCATCACAATACATGTTCTAAGTCTAGCAACATAAATTGTAAATATGTTTTTAGAAACTAGCTAAATATAAACCTTGTTCAGACTGATGAGTCTAAGAGAAGATTACCGTCCAAGCGTGTTTTGACCTCTTAGTCAAGTATGTAAAATACAGATTGCCGCCAGACATCCTAAGAAGAAAGAACAGATACAGTCGCCATATGATGCTATCTGCTCTTAACTGGTTTAGAGTTTAGAGCCATCATGACCTTGATCCATGACCTTTCGTCAACAAAGTCATTTATATCACTATGAACTCACTTACTTAGGCCAGACGGAAGTCTGGCTATGATGAATAGCTCTACCACTGAGTAAAATCAAATCAAAAAATATTTATTCAGCTGTATCACAAGGGTGATCCTTGTGATACAGCTGAATAAATATTTTTTGAATCGTTTTCAAGATAAGTGAGTCTAGGTACCAGTTCCACGCGACCATGCCTGGAAAAACAGGCTACAAACTACGGCTTGGTTCCCTTGCTTGGTTCCAACCTTTTTCGTGTAAGTATGATCTTTTTACAATTCTTTTATTTTTATTTTATTTTTAGCTTGGGTCGTCCCAATGCAAGGCAAAGGCCCCCCTCCCCTTCTTCCACACCTCTCGATCTTTGGCTACTATGCGCCAATCGTTCATATGACAATCGATATCGTCCCTTTTAAAAAACAAATAGCAATGAAGTTCCAGTGTGGTGGCTCGAACTTAGTGAGACGTCAAAACAAAAGAGTAGAGAAACCTAGACAATATAAAGAAGAACTAACTTGAACCGAAGGAAAAGAGCGGGCCGCTTATTCGGCAGCCTAGTAACCCGGGCCAGTGGTGTAGGGTCCAGCAGCGGCGCCTCATCGCTCGCCAGCGCGTCTGTCAGCTCGAAGTCATGCGGCTCGCGCGCCACGTGATACGCCTTCAGGGCGGCGGAGACCAGCTCGCGCTCGTTCCAGTTGCGGCCCACCACCACTGGCCGGTACAGTCGCCGCGTCCACGCAGCGTCGCCGTCGTATACCTTCACCACTTCTGATGGTAGAAAGGATTTCTTATTAAATTTGTGTTCAAATACAAATTGAAAAAAAATATATTTAGTTGTGAACGAGGATCACTTTGAAACGTCTTAAATCTAGGTTAGCACCCCAGGGGTTTTAGTCAGTAGCAAGAGTCTGACATAACCCGGCAAGCAAGCAAGAGTCTGACATAAAGTTCACCCGGCTAGTGATGGGTATCCCTATAGGATTTCAAAAAAAAAAAAAGGTGCCAGTGTTCAATATAATAACCAACTTTGTCACTATGCTCACGAACAAGTCTGATTACACATACTATTAACACGCCAGAGGTAGATATAGACCACGGATTTCCATTTGCTATATACGATCCTGACACACCTACCTCCTTGACTTCGTTTACTCTCATAACAATCATGCATCTCGTCGGTTTAAGAGAACTCTTGAACTGACCTGTGTGATTATAGTATCATGAATGAGTTGTCTGTAACTTGCCTTCATCCCTGTCGTCAGGGGTCTTGTCCCGATGCTGTTTTCCGTGGTCCGGGCGGTGATCCTGGTCGGCAGGCGCGCCCGTGGAGCCGCCGCCGGAGACCGACCGGCCGTCGGCAGCGGCCGTCGCTCCCGAGCTGAACTCCTCGCTCACGCTGCGAGCTGCAATACCCATAGAGCTCATACCCACACCCCCACCAACCCAACGCCACCCCACATACTCCAACAGCCATTGTCTCCTCTTCAAAAACATTTCAGTATCATGCGGCAGTGATAACATGCCGATTATGTTTAGTTGGTTTTCATTATTGAAGCTTTTAAATCTATTTATTGTCATTTAGGTGTACATATCTAGTTAGGTACTTTTATCAGAAGCAATTGAACGTTGTTCCACACATCAAGAATTTGACAAAACAATGGTTTAAATGTTTTCCATCTTTTATTGGGATACAACTTGGCTTTTCCATTTTCTTGACGTGTGGAAAATTACTGGGCAACATTCACATCAATTTTAGAACTACACACACAGTTAAGCTAATTAATTGTCTAACACCATCTATAACTGCTACTTTACGACTTTTGACACCCAATTGAGGATGTCCCAAGAAAACCCATCATTGAAATACGGTTTTTGTAGCATATGCACTTAACTAACATGTTATAACATGTTATATGTAGTATTTTATGAGTGCTACCAAAATACCTCATACAAAAACCGTATTCGGATCATAACATTTTTATAAAAGCTATGCTGAAAGTTCACAATTTCATTATAATGTTCAATCTGGATATGACACCACACCTGGATATTTGGGACAACCTGGTTAAAAAGCAGCTTTAAAACTTGCGTTTGCATACATACAGTCACTATAGTATAGTTGGTATACAGGGTTATTCATTATTAGCTGCAAATACTCAGGAATTAGGTTCAACAAATAAAATAAAAAATATTTATGAAATGATTTTTTAAAGTTTTGTTATGAAAATCCCGAGAAAATCGATAAAGAATATCCTTTGGAATCATTGGCGTCTGAGCTATTTTGACCTTTGATCCGCGCTCGCGCGCCGTGAGCGACACTCTACGTTTAGTCACCGCCTGGGTGGGTCATCGTCCTGTTCTCCGAGCCAATCATTATGCAATAGCCGTAAATAAATTAATAAAAATAAAATTTTGATGCATAAACTTAAATCCAATATTCACGACCCAAAAATTAAGCCCTGTCAGTTTGTGTAGCTAATAATGAATAACCCTGTATTACACAAATATTCGTATACTTCGTGTTACCTGCGCCGGCGCCGGTGGAATACTGCGCGCGAGTATCGTATTGCTGGCCGGATTTGCTGTTAGTCTCGGAAATGGGATGGGAGTGACCAAAGTAAATTGAATGTTGGAATCAAAAAACTACAGGATAAATGTAGAGGATGTCATGTAATCATGGCTTAGGCATCCTCAAAGAATAATGAGTGGGTACTTCGTAAGTACACAGAGATCTGACAGGATATCTACGGTGCCAGGGAACGCGGTTTTAAAACTCGTGAGCCGTTTCTTTTCTTTGCAATGTATACATTCTTCAGGAACAGCAAAAAATTCTATGCAAAATACAGCATATTTGTCAATCGGGTTATGTCTATTGAGTAACTGTGAGTTCAACTCAACACAAACATTTGCAAAATTATCAAATCCCGTAGTTTTATGATTAAAAAGTAATGTACGAAGAGCGCTTTTTGTCGAGTATTTTGCTCTTGTATAGCTCGAAAATATTAATGTTCCAAGCATTTGGAGTTAATAGTGTGGGAAGTAGTTGTAAAACCCGAAAATTTATGTAATATACATATATTGTGGTATAAATATATACGCACGAGTAAGTAGTGCAATACGGAAAGGGCAGAAGGATTAAAAGAAGCACACAGCAAAGCAGATTGTGAAACTGTACTAAACCACATTATGATGAACCTATTCCATTGCACGCGATCTATAGAGATGCTATAGTAGTTCAACTTATCACTACTACGAATAAATAGTTCTGTTAGTAGTTATTTTTTGTTAATTATACTGGTATGGAAAACATACTTATGCCATTTCAATTTCTTTAAATCCCGGGATTTTTTTAGGAGGTTTATTTTACATCCTGGCTCCTATTATAAGAAACTTACATTAGTTATAGAGACTTTAAATTTCACAACCAATGTACAGTGGTTCAGTATAGTGATGAGTTAGCAATTGCCCCAAACTTTATCACGGAATTTGAAAAATCTTTTAAATTTTTTTTATAAATCTCGAAAATTTTCAACGTAAATCCATCAGATCTTATGAGGAAATTTATATTGATTAGCTGATAAGTTTGGAGCAATTGCATTGTAAGAGGACATGCATGGATGTGCGGGGTGAGATAGAGAGAGAGAGAGTGTGTGTGTTACCTCTGGAGTAAGGGGGCGAGGCGCCGGCGTGCGGGCTGCAGGCGGCGGGCAGCAGACGCCGCGCCAGCGTCGCCAGCCGCGCCGGGCTCCAGCCGGCTCCGAGCCGCCCGCGCCGCCCGCGCCGCCCGCGCGCTGCCCCAAACGCGTGTCTTTGTCACGCACCGCACGCGCACGCTTTCACTAACTAACACATGTGCCCCGCGATTCAACCTCTACTTTATGAAACGAACTTCCTCGAGAATGGAACAGTCGATGGCGGAAATAAAACTGGAGTAATCACGATCTGTTCGCTGAAATCGGCGGGTTAGATATGAACTTATGTACAGGGGTGGAAGGTTTTCTCTACGCATGAAGACCACCTTACCTAATCGCTGTTACGACCCTCTGACTGTAACTAGGAAGGATTTCGCACAGGTCGTGTTTGCTTCACTGGGAGTCGACCGATCGAGAGTCTACGGTGCAAGCGACGCCTATGGGTACTATCGAAGCCGTGAATTGCGAGACACATCTGGTCCAAAAGCGGTGCGGCGCGGGCGAGGCTTCTGCTCATTGCTGTGAAGCGGACACTTACGGCAGCCGAAGTCCCTCTGCGACGGCGGGGGCCGCACGTGCACCCCGATGATGGCTTCCATCGGCACTTCCGTGCGGGGAATGGAAACCGAAGAGGGAGGAAGGAAGATCGGCTGCACCATGCCGAAGTTGCAATCTTCCGGTATCAACGACCGGCAGCCCGCATGACACTGCATAAACGGACAAGATTACTATGACTTTTCGGTTCTATTGGAGGAACTGTCATTATTAGGCTCTAAAGGACGTCAACAGAGAGTGCTAAGATGGTAACAGAGATCGTACCGTGCTGCCACACCACTCGCAGCGGTACCCGGTGAGACATTCCGCGGACCAGCAGGCGCGGCGGCAGGCAGCGCACTTGGAGTTGGGCGGCAGGTTGCCCTCGCGCCAGTGGTGCACGTGGCGCGGGTCGCTGCCCGCGCTGTACGTCGCGTTCTCCCGGCAGTCGGCCGCCGCGAAGTCCACACATTCTCCGTGGACAAAGTATTCGCATACTGCAACACAATTAGCTAATTTCAGATTCTCTTGATGGTGACCACTCGTAGCCAATGCCTGGCCGGTGAGAGCCACTTAGCTTGCTATGGTAGAACAATGGATTTAGGGTTACGGGACTAACTGCTATGTGTTTCTGAAACAGTTGCGTATTTTCGTGTGAACCAACTTGAGACCACTCATTAGCCAGTTCTTATCGTGCCACATAAGGATTTTAAGTGTACCTCAAAAAGGTTCCTTTTCTGAATAGCCAGCGACTAGAGGAACTACTTAGTTTGCTGTTGTAGGACAATGAATGCAGGGTTACGGGACTGATTGCGATGTGTTTTTGAAACGACTTGTGCATGGATCACTATTTTTGAATTTCCTACTTATTCCAATGGATATTTTATTTCTAGCATACAAACAGGAATGTTGAGTTCTGAATCAGAACATAATGATGGTGCGCGAGTGTTTTCGCAAATATCTGTGCAGCTGGCCTACCATGAGCTTCATATGGTTATGGTTATGGCTGTCAAAATTGTGTCAACACATTCAAACCCAAGAAGAAAATGAATGTGTGGGTCAGCCTATCTATAGTATACACAATTTGACAGCCATAGCCATAACCATATGGAGTTCGTGGTAGCCCTGCTGATCTGTAAGGGCTGACTGCCATCGAGAATGTATAGACCAATACTGCTACGAGTATAAAAGTAATGAGTTTGTAAAACATCAGACATAGAGTGGGTAGGTATCACACAAACTAGCTATTTACACTTCGAGCTTGTTATTACTTCTGCGGATAAAACTTATTAGCACTTATAATTGGCACTCAAACTAAGAAAAAATATAACGTTGGTCTCACTTCCTTCGGTAACTCCTCACGCCTATCTTGTTCTGTTCAGATAGTAAATATTAAATTAGTGAAGATTAAAACATTGTGGAACTTCGTTTGAGATAGTGATCGACCGAATGCTTCAGCAAGGCATTTCAAAAACTAAAGACCTATGACTGCAACGCATTTAATGCAACAATAGCGGTCACCTAAAAGTTATAAGCTGCACTGGACGTGGCGGAAATGCCACTAGAGCTTAAACATGGAGCTATTGTGTACAATTACTTACTCATGCAATGTAAGGCTGGCAGTTCATCCAGTCGTTTCCGACACACCGTACAAAACTTCCGTTTGTGATGCGTCGGCTCTGACCAGCAGTGAGCCACTGGGTTCTGTGCAACAAGAAAAACAACATAAATATACTTACTTAAATATCGTGGACAATCTACACAACACTATCTAGCCCCGAATATAAATAGTTTGTTGCCTGTTCTTCTAGGCATGGTCGCGTGGAACTGGCACCTAGATTTCACCTAGCTTTAAGAAGTTTCAAAGTTATTCTTGTATCGTATTGAATACAATTTTATTGAGTTTGAGTTTGAAATTATTACTTATATGCATGTTATTCTGTAAATACCTACTTAGAAATTAGAATACAATATTACACCCAAAAGGAAAACACACATCGCCGGCGTTCACCACACAAATATTTTTTCTTGTTGGGATCATACCCAGAACGGCACTGAAGACAGAGCTAGTAGTAGCCAGTCCAAAATTATTCAGCAAACATTGAAAAACCAACAGATACTTGAACTTTCCCTGGCTATCACACGAACCCCTCGTAAAGTCAGTTAAATATTTGATGATGTTTTCAACGTGTGGACTTCTGATAAATTATTCCATGGCTGTTCATTATGTCTTCGTGTGCCACCATGAACTATAGTCACATTAACTTGTTCGTTATGTAGGTTGTCAAGGTTCAAATTACCTTGTTGAGGTGAACGTGTGAATATCAAGTTATATAGGAAAATTGACCGTAATAGCAAGAAAATAAAGTGTTATTTACCTTTATAAGGCTCGGCGCCACCCCACAGCACGGCGTTACCACTTGCCCCACGCATCGCTCGTGCACTATGAAGTTGCACACTGAAACAAAATATTTTCACTTGAAAAATAAAATAATGATTTTTTCCACACAACACTATCTAGCCCCAAATTAAGCCGAGCTTCTATGGGAACCAGCCATATGATATAATACTTATATAATTATAACAAATATTTGTTGTCGGTGAGGATCGAACCCACGACCTACGGCGCAAAAGGCAGAGCTACTACCAACTGAGCTGAGACCTGTCCTGAATTAGGAAACATTTAACTAATTTTGTGACGTCACTATCGCCATCGGTCGGATCACATCAAATTACTATAAGAAGACTGCCATTATAAAATGGTGGTTTCCGCTATGGCATACGATTAAATGTATTTTATCGACAACACCTATATTAACGATTGCCACGTAACCGCTTGTATAACCCACGTATATTCCGTTTCGGGGCAGTGGTCCAACTGATCTGTCCAACTAGTTGGACTACGGGCCTTTACTAGGGGCCGTGGTCCAACTATCTTTGCAGTTGGACCACGGCACCATAGTAGAGTTCCCAGGTCCAATTAAAACAATTTCAAATAAAACAACTGCAATTTGTAACCACAGCACATTTTAAATTAAATAATTAGTTTTTACAACGTTTTGTTATATTTTTTTTAATTTTTAATTTATATTTTTTTTCAATGCAATTTGCTAACAGCGACTACTTATTACCAAATTAATTTGATTGTGCAGCAAATTGCATTAAAAATTTTTTTTTTAATCGCAAATGAACACAACACTGAAAAAAAAAATATATTATGTAAAATTATTAAGTTTATAAAATTTATTATTCAATAAAAAATGTGCTGTGGTTACAATGGCAGTTGTTTTATTTGAAATTGTTTTAATTGGACCTGGGAACTCAACTATGGCGCCGTGGTCCAACTGCAAAGATAGTTGGACCACGGCCCCTAGTAAAGGCCCGTAGTCCAACTAGTTGGACAGATCAGTTGGACCACTGCCCCGAAACGGTATATTCTAAAACTTCTAAGAAATTATTGAAGAGTTTTCATACGATTTGAGGAAAATACTCAAATGTTGAGTCATCTTGGATATCATTTGGGTTAACCGCTGTTAGTTCCGCTGTCGAAATACAATTCGTAAACATCGCCAGTTTGTACGTATTTGGTATACGTACAAACTGGCGATCCCAGAACAAGAAAGCTCAAAATATGTTATTTGCTATGTTTTTCACTGAGTCAGGCCCTAATAATGATGTTTTAAATTCTAAAAGAATTCAGACAGTATGTTACTATTGAAATGTTTTGTACCCAGATTGAAAAGCTAAAAAAAGTCACTTAATTAAAAAAACCTCAAAAATATTTCTATGACCACCAGAGGACTTCCTCAGGCTAATAACTTCCTAGGTAATGGGTAAAATATTACCCACGTTTCAGTAATATCTGTTTCACTCGTTTGATTACATAAATCCTCTCGTAAAATTTTGTGGCTCAGATCAATTATTTTGTAGGCTTTCATTTGACCTCAATTCAAGCCCAAACAAAAAGAATCAACAAAAGACAACCCCATGTTTCATAGCCTCCCCTGCCATATAATTTATTCATCCATTTCCACCGGCTGTGGTGAAGTGGTGCTCTATACTTAAAGCATGCTTCATTGCCATACCACGCACATGCGACACGCGACGAAGTTCAAGCTAGCCGCATGGGGCTTGTATGTAGGTAATTGCATAATAACTATTAAGACCAATACCCTTACCATAGAAGAGCTAAAGCGACCACAAAAGCATTTCTACCTTTCCCGTAAACTCTGGGTATGAGAATGAGGTGTTGTACACCAATAGATTTTCCAGACAAATATACCTTACTTACCTCGGCCGGGAGGTGCCCTCAGTAGTTATATAAAAAAAATTTGGTCAAACAAACCTACGTCACAGAGAGAAAGAGAGAGCATGTAAGAATCTTAAAGAAGCGTTATTTATAAGTTTTAGAATTGCAATTAGGTTCGTGATGCTATGGCAATTATTAAACGTTGCGTGTTTTAGGCCAGAGTTTTCTTTAGCCTTCCAATTATAGAGTTTTAAATATTTTCGTCACAATTTTCTTTATAAGAACTCAAAACATAAAGCTTATGATCGATAACACTTGAACATGGGGAAAACATAAACCTTGAATATAACTTACTGATAAAATAATAGGGTGGGGTGTCTTTTTGCTGAAATTAATTTCTTCACGGTAACAAATACGGCCTAAAGGGGAAAACATAAATCTCGACGTATCTTACTGATAAAAAATACAGTAAGTGGTCTTATTGCTGTAGTCAATTTCTTCACGATAACAAATGCGGACTAAAGTTGAATAAAACAGTTATAATTGGACGGCGTTGCACGAACTGAGATACATTTAAATAAAGGTAATACAAATATTAGAATCCTGCAGAACTTTATTTTTGTCTGTACTTAGTTTTTACTTATTTTAATAAAACAGCTTTCGTTCATCTCCACTAAACTACGTAACTGCTAATAATATTTTTACAACTCTTCCAGAACCATTCACCGCTAAGTGCATCACACCAAGACTATATCTGTAGTGGAAACATAGTATTGATTCTCGTTCATCTGTAGGTAAATGAATCAGGGTTACAATATTATGTATTCCGTGGTTACAATTACAAGTTACAACGTGTGAGGCTAGCGCGCAGCGGCGCAGCGAATCTGGAGGCTGCGAGGGATCGATAGCGGCGCGCATGCGTACTCGCCGCCCGATCTGGACATCCCTGGACTGCCCAAGTGTCGATAGTCGATACTACTGTTACTTTCAAATACGATGTTGCGAGATGCATTATCGGTTTTCTATAGCACCATACATATTGTACTGTCTATTTCAGACACGCTATTATCGGTGTGTAGTGATCGATCGCATTTCTTGTAATTTTGTACTACGATTTAGTTTAAACGTTGGTTACCGTGGGTTTTGGTAAAAATGTAGATTTTTTTGTTGATTTAAAAATTCAATAATATCCGATACGATTATACTGCCAAGCTTACTCAACAACTCAACACTCAACAATATTTTTGGGTGCTTTTACTCAATATTTTTGGATTTTGCTAATTTCCTAAATCCTGCTTCTACTTTCCTTAGTTAATACGAGGTTGATTAAACAATATAATTATTATTGTCTTCATTTATTTAAAATGACATACAATTAAAGCGGAAGATTAATTATTAAATCCTAACGCTAGCCCAGTGTGCGTTCTACGCTAGCTTAGTTTTGGCAAACCTCGTTCATAACTCACACGAATTATATTTAATGTCCACAGTTATATAACGCTACATTTATTTGATTTAGGGCTCAGTTACACTGCAGTTAACATTCGGACATCGAAGGAAACATAAATAATGTCCCAATTTAACTGGTCTGCTACGGCGTAGCACCGCGCTACGGGGCCTACGTGAGAAGTGACGCGTAGACGGCCTACAGAAATGTAAAATTATCAGCCAATCTATATCACGATTTCAAAAGATTACAAAAACTGACGTTTGTTTGTACACAGACTATATTCGATTGGGATAAGCAAAAGCGTATTTCTGTTCTGAAATTGTATTAAGATTTAGCAGTTTATTATGGGATTGTACACAATTACCCCAAAAGTTAGCACGATGTAAAAGCTGCTTTATATGACCGAAAACCTTCTACCGTTTCGCACTCTCAATAAACGTCAGCAAAACAAATGGGGCTATTTTTACCCGCGCTTGTCAATAAACTACTTTTTCAGAAGGGCACACAGCCGGATGGAGATCAAGGAGACACACTTCTGCAGCCAGGGCTGTACTCAGGATTATTAAGGGGCACCCAAAATTTCCAAATTACTTACAAAAGCAATAGTCGGCATTTTCACAAATAATACTCGCCTACTTTAAATGGAGTCAAAGTGATTTCAAAGTTTTCTAAATTTTAAGTTATTGGCCGAGTGAGATCTGAACCCATGGCATGACTGTCCCTAACTGTTTCGTCATCAGCCCGAATTTTACAGCTGCTGATAGCTCTGAATGTATTTTAACGATAGACGACTGTAAATAGGACCACTTCTACTTTATTAGAAGAAATGGTTGCATGAATTATCTCTAAACTTTAAAACGAATCATCTAAATATGATGGACCTTTCTTAAAAAATCCACTTTAAAATCACCTTTACTTCGCTAAAAAAATACGCGGCCACGAGTACTAGTAAGAAAAACATCAGTAAAGGAGGAAACGACACATTATACCCTCAAACTTTTAACAACCTCTTTTTAGACATTTCAACACATTTTATTTTTGTAGGTTTGTAGGATTTTATCCACCGATCTACGCCTCCCTCGATGTTTTTATCCCACTTGTCAATAGCTTACAGTTTGAGAAGGGCACAGAGCCGGATACAGATCAAGGAAATATGGTCTGGTACGTCATTCTATATTTAAAATAGATTCAGGCGAGCCGTAGCCGGCACGGCACCAATACAACATTATTAAACCGCTCAACTATTAAAAAAGAGGTAGGTACCTATCTAGACTTCGTGGTATATCTTGCCAAAACCGTAAATGCTGGACAAGCATTTTGTATTTAACTTTGTTTTTATTTTTTTATTTTAGGTACTTTAGCTTTTTATTTATATGATTGCATTTGCCCATGAAGAGGCTGCTTTGGCCTGCGCACACAGGCCGCTGGCAAACGCGATCAGTGAAACGCTGTCAAATTTGACAACGATATTTGACAGCGTTTCATTGATCGCGGTCGCCAGCGTCCTAGGTGTGCGCAGGCCTTTAGTGGTTGTGGTATTTTTATAAATTCCACTTAATACCATCGGTAAGGTTTTATTTTGTTAGGTCTTTGAAGTCCATCGATATATTATTTTATTTTCTTTGTTGTCATTGGCTATATGCAAAAAAAAGCTGCCGTAAGAACGGTACAGACCTACTTTAGCCAGTACCATTTCTTTCAGTGATGAGCTCTGGTCGGTCGCTAGCGGGAACTGCCAAGGTAAACAACTGGCAGATAGGCACAGAAATAGTCTGAGGGCAATAGCCTACTTTTAGTAGCCATCTATGAAGTTCAATGTTTATGTTACAGGGGCTACTTCTGACAGCTTTTTAAATTGAATACCACGTAATCATACGCCTTCTTGTTTTTTTCATATAAAACCACTTACATGTGTAGACTTTCTCACAGGGTATATTGGCCTGAGGCTTGGAAAGAGCAGCGCCTAGAAACTTAGCGGTTAGGTAGGTATTATGCTGAGCGGAGGCAATTTTGTTTCTGAGATAACACACAGAAACACAGAACTCTTTCTATGTATTTTTTTTCTAAGTGTGTAGCTTTATGGTAATTTGTACAGATTAAATAATTTAATGAACAACGTATGCATTTGTTTTTGAAGGTATTAAGCCTATTGCACATCTAAGCGTTCTGCGGTGGCGATAAATGAAAGGCTGTCAAATATGACAGCGTTTGAGCAGACCCTTATGGTGGTACTCAAAAAGTTCGTTATTTGAAAGACTTGCGATGTACGATCCTGCTGAGTACACATGGGTCAACTCACAAACACAAACGAAAACATATTTTGTTTGTGACTCATTGAGGACAATTACACAGAGCACGAGACACGTCGGCGTCACAACTCGTTAAAGAACGGCGCGCACGCATGCTGCCACTTTTAAATAGGCAATTATATCTATATATATTAGTTTCAATTCAACATCAGGGACAAAACTATTCTGCTCGTGAAGTGGCTGGAACATTTAATTTGAAAACAGAGACTTGCCCAGCACTTAATTGGGCCTAATTCAACACGAGAGTATCTAATGAAAAGGATAAGAAAGTAAGACATCCCTTTAAATCCCTCTTTTGGATATCCTTAAGGTTCCCTAAGGATTTTACTCTCTTGAAGATCCCTAAGGATTTTTAGGGATAGTTGTCCAACGCCTACTTTTCATTGCTAATAATTAATGCTCATACATGGCGGGTTGCAAGCTCACTGTCGTCTACGTCTTTATTTGTCCTCTTTTTCTTCTTCTTAATGAATACCATCTGTCCATTTTGGATTAATTTTGCCAGTGTCGAGAATTGAGGATTACATAAATAAAATACTTTTTAGTCAAGTCTAGTCAGTCATAGACACGTGGGCACTAATTGGCTTTGAAAAAACCTGGAGGCCGGTTTTTTCAAAACCATCAGAAACGTTTTCGATCAAATTAGGATATCACACAATACACTTTCATTCCAACTGCTCATACTTTATGCTAAGACCTCAAGTAATGTTGGTAAAATACCACCGAAATAACACAACAGAACTCAAAATAACACCAGAAAAACAATAAAAATGATATGGCTGTGACTTCACAAAATTACAGAAAACGAATCCTTATAGGTAATTATGTTCTAAATGTGTAAAACCATCAGTAAAACACTGTCAAATGTGGCTGTCATATTTGACAGCGTTTCACTGATCGTCACCGCAGAACGCTTAATGTGCTCAAGGCTAAAATGTCAACGCTGTGAACTTGAACAAATAGATACATTCTATTGCAGTCCAGTGTACATTTTATCGCAGACTGTACGGCTATTCTCGTTTCGATTCACTGCGCTAATTAACCCAGCGCAGGCGCTTACAGACAGGTTAAAATTAAACTCATGCGTCTTCGCTGAATGAAACATTCAAGTCTAAATATGGAGTAAAATACTATTTTTAGACTGAGTGAACTTTGTATTGGTCTTTTGTAAGTAAATATGAATATGGATACAAATACACCATGTTTGAATTCTTTGTTAATCTGGGGTAAAAAAAGTTCAATTTTATATATTAACCTACCGTTCCCGACATGTTAGAAGAACTAGTTTTTTTTATTCAACTAGCTCATAGAACAAGCATATGGCCCACCTGATGTTAAGTGATAACTATCGCATAAAACAGAGTATTCGTGAGTCACACACGTCAGAACGTGCCCTACGACGCACTGCCCTGCGACCTACAACTTGAGGCATACAGATTCACGTGCCGGTAATTTCAACGGCACCCACTCTTCAAACCGAAACACAGCAATTGATGATTACCACTATAGTGATTCACCCCACATACTTTTAATCGAATAAAAAGCTTACTTTATGGTTTCCGGGCTTTAAATAACCAAACCGTTTATTTTAATCACAATTGATGAACAGTCTAAAAATAAAGGTCTGTTTCCACTGTAGGCAGTAATTACATCGCGTAGATCACTTGTTGGCGTCGCGTGCTGTGGCGGTACTTGTTTGATCTTTCAGTATTAAACGTCGTGGCATAAGGAGGGGCGGGTGCTTTGACTACATACTTATATCGTAACGAACTGTACTTTAGCTGTCGACGCAGGGACGAGAGGCTTGCAACTGAAATACTAATGAAAATGTAATGTTCGGACCTAGGAGCTCTAGAAATCACTAGATTTAGATTACCATTTCTCATCCACTGTAGGCATTTGAGAAAAGTGTTGAGATTGGTTTAGGTTAAGATTTTTGTATAGGTATAAAATTAAATTCTTACGTCTTCTTTCTATAGTTAGTTCATCAAGATTTATAATTTCTCTTTGGCTCTTCAGTAAATTTACCACAGTAGTTTTATATTTAAACCTCAAATGGTTGAACCACGTGCCCGGCTTACCTTAAGAATATTTGATGTAAGAGATAGACAAACAAGCCACAGCCCATCTGATGGTAAGGGTCACCGTTATCCATAGACACCAACAACACCAAGGGTGCTGTCGTTGCGATGTCTACCCTAGAGGATTTTTTTAAACATTTTTTAAATCTTAAAGTTGAAAACCTCTAATGGTAACTCATTCCTTTAGTTTATTTGTATAATTTTTTTATGTTACAGTAAAGTAACCCTCTTCCTTGCACAAAATATTTCTTACCAATTTATATTCTAAGTCGATCGAAATGTTTACGGAGGTTATGAAAAACTGAGAATTTGGGATCGGTAAACAGATTGTGGTCACCTTGTGGCTTATCATCCTTCATTGAAAAGATCTTTTGTCAGGCTACACACAGCTCAGTAGGCCTACCATGAGCTCTGTTTGGCTCTGTCTCTGGTTCTGGTTTTGAGTCTGTATGAGTGTTGGCTAAATAAATCCTACGTCAAAACGCCACACACACAGTATAATGCACTGGTGATCACTCACACAGACTCAAAACCAGAGCCAGAGACAGAGCCAGACAGAGGTCATGGTAGGCCTACTGTTGGTATGATCAACCAAAGTGGAAGACAGTGAATGTGTGTGCACACGTAGGGGTAGCTCGATCGTTTACGGGAGTGGTCATTTTGTCATTTACACACTTCTTAATGAATGGTATCTGTTATTCAAAAAAAGTAAAGAGGCCTTTGCATCTATTGTAGATGATTTAAATAGCGTTAGGGGCAACTGGTGATTACTCATGTCCCTACTTACGGGACGCTACAGTGCCTGGGGACTGGATTTATAGATAAAATAGGCTTGCCCAGCACCCTATACCGTCCTGACAGCTTAGTCAGCCTAACCCAGAGGATAGACATGGTCAATACGTGCGGAGCTGACTAAGCCGCGGGTTTCCTGACCATGTCTTCCTTCACCGTTTGAAAGCACATGTACTCTGTTATTTTACACACTGTATAAATAGAGGAGGTACCTACTCAGCATCATGCACTATGAATTGATGAGCAACAGCATCAGCAATGGTAGGTTCCACAAGAACCACGTGCTTTTACTCATTATATTATTGCGTAGTAGGTGCGCTGAGACTAGTTTAAACATACGATACTGAAGAAAAAAATCGTTTCGTCCGAAAATCATGATTATTTTTCAGAGAGTGGCTCGGCCTTCGGCGGGGGTTGCGGGGTGCGGGCGGGCGCGGCGGGAGGTCGACATTGACGTCACTGGCGCGGGCCAATCGCGCGCCTCCTGTGCGCTCGACACGAAACCCCTCTATCCAGCTCTATCCCATTGGGAGAGCATGCCTGTATTATACCGCTGCCTGTGCATTACAGCGGTAATGATTAGTTAGCGAACGATAACCTCATACGGGCATTATGTCGACTTAATCACAATTTAGTTTAAGAATGGAGCTTTTTAGCTGCGCTGCCAAGATAATGCTGCTGCCTACATGAAACACTCTTCGAACATTCCCTGGTATAGCCTAGCAAAATGAAACTTAAAATTCGAAATAAGAATAGTCGACAGCAAGAAAGAATCTTTATGAATGGCTAATTCCGCGTTTAAAAAGTAAAATGTAATTTGAATACAAAGATCTCGATTGTTGAAACCTATAACCGTTTTCTAGATATGCACCACTGAGCAAATACACACTAAAGATGCTACGAAGACAATGCTACGCCGTAGCAGACCTCTGCTACGAACCGTATTATCTACCATTCTATTATCGTCTGATGATCGAATATAATGGACGTGATCACAATGTAATATTAAAAGATAAGCATACGCAGTTCTTTTTGGCACAAACTTTTTTATTATGATATGAAAAAATATATTTTAGCCGGTTGCGTAAAAGCGTGGCAACCGTTGGCGAATACGGCTTTTGGTAATAATTTTTCTTCTGTATTCAGTTGTATCTTGTTGTGTGAGTTGTCCGCATCATTATTATTATTATTAAAAAAAATAAGCATTTCTTTCTAAGCACCAAAAATTTGGCACAAAATAACCGTTATTATATAAAATGTAATTATAATATATTACAGAGTTAAACTTCGATAACTACCGTACAAGTGTATTCTAGAATAATAAGGTATGCTGAATCTATTTCATTTCATATTTTTTTAAGTTCGCAACTTTAAAATGACGCCTGGCTCTCAAACATGCCAACAAAACGAATTACTGAACACCAATGACGGCAGTGATGACGTAGACAGCAACGTGCAAACAATAGACAAACATAGAGTTTGATAAAGTCCGTTAACGAGCGCGGGCGCAGCTCAGCCGGAACTAGCCAGCCAGGTGTCTTCTAGCGATATAAACAAATGCACATGTATATTTCTAAACTGCCTAAAGTCAAGGAGTGATTTTTATTATAATTTGACTGTACACAACGTGTAAGATTCAAAACCTTGTGTCACAGGTCCTGCGTTGCCTTCAGTTGTTATAAATTTTTAGGCGAGCAGTGAAATGTCTATTGAGTTGGCTAAGATATAAGTGTGTCTACCAGCAGGGATATATGGAACTGGCGAATGCATGGAAGTAAATCACGCACGTTTCTCTCTGCAGCACCTCCTGAGCATCACGATAATATTTAATATAAAACTGACTGAAATACCCGGCCGGAATAATAAATAATTTTAAACGGTCAGGTTCAGAGGTTGAGCCCTTTTTTGAGAAGAATTTGCGTGCAACGACAAAATTATGTTTCTTGAGCATTTTAAAATCTTTCTTAAAGAAAGCTGTTTTGACCTAAATCGCGTCACTTATAAACGACTTCCGTGTTTTGTATCTTTCTTCCATCAACATTGGTATTGTACTCAAAATAATTGAGTGACAAGCGTTTTTTAAACGCTTTCATAGATAGAGCAGAACAAGTGGCGTAGTGTATCATCAAAAAAGTCTACCACAAGATCTGTTTGGCTCTGGTTCTGAGTCTGTGTGAGTGCTCACCAGTGTATTATAAAGAGGAAATAATATTGTTGTATGTTTGTAATGAATAAACTTGAAAACTACTGTGCCGATTTCAAAAATTCTTTCAATATTAGAAAGTTACATTTACCTTGAGTAACATGGGCTATATTTATGTGCTTAAAAATTCAAAAGTCCACCCGCGCGAAGCCACGACAGGTCGCTAGTCTTTATAATTCGATGATTGTGTATTTAAATGTTTTATTGTATTTTGTAGCATGCTTTGTTAACATTCAGACACGATTTCTAAGAGGGTTGTTAATGAATAAAATAATGAAATAAATAATATTGAGCTGAACTCTTGGTATAATTTATTATTTATACAAAAAGATGAATGGCGTCTATCATATCAATCGGCACAGTTCAATGGGAGATCAAACGCAAACGTGGAACGTTTTGCCAAGTTTTGCCACCGCAATCCGTCCAACTGTCACAATTCTCAGCTAAGTAGGTCACAAAATGCACTCATAAATGTACAATCGGAGTAGTGGGTTTATTTTCACAGCTGTCCTTTCTTTGCTTTGCAAGTTCAACACCTTCTAAATTGACACTAAAAAACCGAGTGTTTGAAAATAAAGGTTCTCAAATGGGCTTGAAGACAAAACACAGAACCGATCTACATTTGATGGATATGCATAGATATTTTAAAGACCGCGGGAAGGCAATGGATTGGATAAGGCCAAAAATATGTTTGGAAGAGGCCAATGCAATCTATAGATATTTAAGGTTCTTCAGTACCTAATATTTCTTCAGGTTGATGATGACGACATTTTCGACTACAAGATGGCTTTTGCATGAATCCACGAGCGCAGCATGAAGCTACGTTGACGTCATCGCTGACACAGTTACGGTCTCAGGGCATGCACCCCGCGGGCTATACCTACCTTACAGCATGTATTTAGATAAATACGGTAAATATATCTACAGAATCTTGAATATCCTAGTACCTTAGTATAGGTGGGGATTTATGACTGACATGCAAGAAGTTAGTTTTAGTTTTGAATTGTCTTATTTGTTTACGTCTAAAGCTTTTGATGGACAGCTTCACACCATTTCCATCTATTGTTCTAGCAGAAAATTAATAAAAACAACCGTAAAAAAGACAAAGAGGCAACAATATTACGCTTGGAACTGTCAGATAAAAACTATTAGGTACTTCTACAAACAAACAACAGGTCTATTTTCATAACACCATATTTAGACAAGCACTGTAACATCAATATCCTTGGATAGCAAGATGAATGGCGCGCATCAATCGGCTCATAGAGGCTGCTGACGTCACCAGTGACACAGTTACGTTCCAGGTCACAGGGCATGCACCCTTCATGGACAGGGAAGAGATACTCTTTACATTCAGCCTCAATAATTGTCATTCACTAAAGTTATTTTGTATTTTTAAAAACTATCATTGCTTTCGTGAAATTCTGGACCCTGATAAACCACACATTTTCCGAGTTTCAAGTAATAATTACCAAATATTTGTGACTGTTTTGCAAACTGTTTTTTTAAGCAAGTCAAACCATACGGTTATAAAGCGTGCATGACATTCTTTACACTCAGTAGGTGCTATGATAAAATTATGTATGCTTTAAGATTTGTACTATAAAACTTATTGAAAGCGTAAAACGGAACGCTGCGATTGGTTACCGATTCTGACGTCACGGTTGACACAGTTTCGCGTGTAGGCCACTCAGCTAATCTTGCAGTTGAAGTAAAGTTTAAATAAAGTGTTAGCATCAAATGCATAAAAAAAAACGAACTATTAAATAAATAAAACCACTGTGACAATGACAACTCATTTTTGTTTTCTAGGTAATTTGGCGTAAGACAAGTTTTTTACGTTACTTCTAAGTTATATTTTAAGATAAATAAAAAACCTAAAGTCCTAGCAGAGTCAAAAAGCCGAAGGTTTGGTCGCGAGCAGCGCTAGAGTTATGATAACCGTTGTTTATTTTAGTCCGTGCGTACAGGAATACTAGTGTGCATTATTTTAGAATACTTGGTATAAATAGAGCTATTGTGAGTGAATGGTTTGACCCACATGCAAGCAACTGCCAAACTTTAATAGCGGATGTGTGTTTGTACGTGATTACCTTTTATTTGATGTCAACTCAAAGTATGTTACTATGATTTTATTTTTAGTTAGGTACTTTTCTACGTTATTCTGCGTAAATAATGAAACGTTATTTTTTTCGTTATACTTTATCTTTTATTTGTAGTTGTTTGGTGTCCAACAACCAAATGCAGGAATATGTTTCCAGTATGTAGTAGTTATGTGAGTGTAGATCAGCTCTTAGATTATATTTTTAGACTCTACCGTAGTCTCTTTCGCAAGCCGGAAACACTAATGAGCTCTCTATCATAACACAGCCTCCCTCGAGCCATCATTAACGCGCACGCCTCACAAAGGAATCTGCAACGAAGTTGCATTATTAATCAAAAGCCAACTTACAAAAGCTGTAAATAATAGATGCATGGGGAGGTAGGCAGGCGAAGTTTCTGTCCATTGTGCTTGGTTCATCTTTTGTTACTGTGCATTCGCTCAGTGAAATTTTATTCAAGTCTGTCATAGAAACATCGTGCTATTGTCCAGACCATGTTATAGATTCAGAGGAGGAAGTCGAGCTTCGTGAATAGAGTTGAACACAAAGCTACAGCACAAAGAGCAAAGTTCTATTAGTACATTGATAGCAAAGTTTTAAACTTATTGTTACTTCATGAGTGAGCAGTGAACGCAGTGCTTGCCTGAGTTCTTTAAATGAATGCAAGCACACACGCCGAGTAATGGACACTTATTTAATTAACGCTACATCATTCATGTTCTAGCTCAGTTCACAGTGTATTCTGTGCGTAGGTAACAACACATAGTATTTTTGTATATTCTAATAACACTGAGTATTCTTGTGGTATTCGTGACGCGATTACTCTATGCAACTTTTATGATTAAGATTTTTTCTTAAAGCGGCCAGGTACGTCCAGAATCTTGACACTGAGACAGTATAAATGCACTTTTCTAAGGCTATTTTTAGCTCAATTTTGACACACCTCCTACGTAATAAAGAGAGGGGGGTTGCAGTGCGACGGGTGGGGGGCAGGGTACCATTGACGCGCGTCTCTCAATGGCAGTAGAACTGGGTCATCACACCGTGACGTCACTGGTAACCTACATACGCCGGGCGTAGCCCCGTTGGCCACACCATCAGTTTGTTCAGAATTATTATTTTTCGCCTGAGTTCTATTTTTAGAACGGTAATAACCGAGGATTAAGAAAGGCGAAGTGTTTGGATAAGTGATGTGACATTCGTTATCCTCTGATGACAGGTTTGGTGTATTTTTTCGGTGTAAATTACCATGGATTGTTTGGGAACAAAATTAGAAAAATGTGTTTGTTTTTATACTAGGTATTAGACTTGAATGTAATATCTTGACATTATAATTCGAAATAAATAAAGTAGATTTCTGCTGACTGCTGTGTTTTTATTTAATGTTTAAGGATTTTGGATGCGTAAAATATTTAATGCAGGGTTTTAAAAACTTATATATCAAACCAAAAGAAAGCAGAAAAAGTAAAAGTTGTAAAGGGTTTGAATTTGGGGAGTTTGTGTAATTCTTTGATGATTTTGCGTAAGTTATATTTATTTATGTAGGGCTCATTGTTCAATCCGTAATTAAATTCCGTAGATGGAAAAGTCAGCCTCGTCTGTTTAAGTCGTATTAAAGGACAGGTAAGTACGTGTCTTCAAGTAATTTAGAGTAAGTTCCTAGAGCCGGTGGTCAAATCCAGTGGCGGAAGTTTAAAATCCGCACGAAACCCATGATGGCTTAACTGCTATAAGCGAAGAGAATATAGCAATATAAGAACTTATTGTAACTTAACCTATATAGGAATTTACGTAGATATTTTATTATCCTTTCACTACACTTGGTTTGAAAGAACCAGTGACGCGATAAGAAGAAGAAGAATTACGTAGAGCTCCGTAGCAGCATTCGTAGACCCAGCTGTGGGGACATTACAGCACATCGCTATAATGTCCGATCATTTTGGGTGCTCGTTCCTGATCCTGCCACAAATATTCTAAACCTGTACATATTCTGGTTCAAGATCCAGAATATGTACCATCTCAGCCTACCCTGGCTTATCGACAGGAAACGCCTACTCAGGTTTCCTGTTATTTTTCTTCAGCATTTGAAGGCTGTCATTGCGGACATTTCAATGAATAAAAACAAAAGGCTTGTATGATATACATGTGCATCCCATGCAAACCCACACGTCACCCACGCGAACGTAACAATACACAATACATTTGATACAGTGCCGGTACTATCTCGACACGCGTCGTGCTACAAGAGCATAGACAATGTAGCATAGACAATGCCTGTCCGTGGTTCCGACGAGGTGCCTGTGACGTTCTGACGCCAAGTGGGCCGCCCTTTGTGCATAGATAACAAACGTGTGAAGAGGAATGGGAGTAGACAACTTGTACACTTTGTGATGGCGTCTTCCTTTCGCGTTAGGTATTTACATTGTTGGAGCAAAAGAGTAGTCGTTTTATACGCTGTTAATAACAATTGTAATTCTGATAGTGATACTGTTAATTCCTCCTCAAAATTAGCAGCGACAATGAGCTTGCAACATTATATCTAAGTTAAGACGTTTCAAAGTGATTCTTGCAATTGTACTGAAATCAAAAGTGTATTTAGATTTAGATTTTGATATCACTGTAGACCTCTAAAATTTGACAAAGTCATAAAACCTGTGTACCAAGTTTTGTCCAGATCGTTTCAAAAATGCCGCCATCATCTACCAGGTGGGAACAGACAGACAGACAGACAGACAGCCAGACAGACAGCCGGACAAAAGCATTTTCAGCCTATATCGAAACTTGACGCTTCTTTCGCTCGGTCAACTAGCGGCAAAAAGATGGTTCCAAATTTTTGGTCTGAGAGGGTTTTCTCTTAGAGGCCATATTTTTTTTCTAATTTACACATGTCAGTATGGGAAAAGCACCATACAATATTTTGAGCCAGTTAGAGAAGAGATACGGGGCGAACATAATAAATAAAATTATGTGATGTGCTGATTGGTGGTTAGATACACATCATACATACTGTACTGTGCCTTTTTGTTATGTTCATTGTCCAAACAACAAAGGACTTTGTTATTTAGATACGTGGTCCTCAGAGCATACTCGTATAAATATGCAAAACATTATGTATAGAGAATTTTAGCACCAGTGCTAAAATTACATATTATCCGTAACATAAGGAAAAAGAAAAAACTATGCTAAATAAAATAAAACCTGTTGTGCCGACCCTACTTAGCGAATGTGGGCAGGAAGAGGATGATGATGCTCAAGTAATACTTCACTAATCACCATCTTGACAGTTCAAATTAAGGGGGTACGATTTCCATACAAACTTAATTTACACAACTATGGGCGAATAAAGCATTAATGTACACTGAAATAGCTGTAATAGGCTTTTACAGTGGTCCTTATTACCGGCCAGTTATATAAAGTTGGAGTGTCAGCCGTTGGTCGTGGCAGTCGAGGCTTCAGAAAAAGAACTAACAGACTTTTACGACTATTTTGAGACATATGTTTAAGCTCATTCACGTATTCAATGCCGAGTACCCGTTAGAAAGAATGACGAAAAAATTACTTTTTTGGTAATTTATTAATATTTCTGTTATCCTACAGTTTTCTCCAACTTTATATAACTGGCCGGCAATAAAGACCACTGTAAAATTCTATTACAGCTATTTCAGTGTACATTTATACTTTGTTTGCCCATAGTTGTGTAAATTCAGTTTGTATCGGAATCGAACAACCTTAAGTAACAGTTTTTTTACGACCGCCGCGATTTCCAATGTAATTTTTGATGATTATAAAGATATACTTCTATTCCAACGATACATAGATCACTTTGAAACGCTTTTGAGTTAGTAAAGGTAACAAATAAATATTTGTGTGGTGAACACAGATGTTTGTTCTCTATCTGGGTGTTATATCGTGTTCTAAGTACCTATGTATTTACAAAAAAATGTAAGTATATAAGTATTACATCATCTGGTTCCCATAGTACAAGCTCTGCTTAATTTGGGGCTAGATAGTGTTGTGTGGATTGTCTATAATATTTATTATTATTATTTAGATGCCGCATCGTCGTGACGAAATGAAAAATTGATGCAAAAGTGCGTCCAGTAAGTTCATTCCGTGCTGTACAGTGACGTCATAGTCCACCGGGCAAGCGATGGGACCGTCCATTTAGGGTATGCCCCGAGGGACCCATGCGGAATTAATATCATGCGTGTTGTATAAATTAATTTGTTTTCTGTGCGCTGTTACTTTGTACAAGTACGATAGCAGCGGTGTTTTTTTTTATAAATGTATGTTTATTATAGACATTCTGACTTAACACATTAAACCAAAAACAGTGGCGGAAAGTAAGACGATATTGTTTGTAGTCCACCTTACTTATAAAAAAGTCGGTATAAAAAAGGTCGGTCGTCTGTAAAGTCGGTTTACTGACGATAGTTGAACGTGACAACGTAATGCAGCTGTCCACGCGGACGCATCGCTTACTCGAGTAGGAGAGAGGCAGATGTCGAACGCTGCCTAACGCGGGGACCGATTGTGCCTCTTTGTCGGTCGTTCCGCGCTCTCGCTTGCACTTCAAGCCTTAAATGGAACGCCTCAGAGCGAGGTAACGCCTCATGAGTCATGTGTTTTCGTGCGTGCAGCCGGCTCCATCGAATTATAAGACGTTGTCACGTCAAAAAAGTGTCAAAAGGTAAACATTACATAAGCTATTGCCATCTCTTACCACTTGGTAATGACAAATAGTGACAGGGCTAACTTTAAGCAAGGATTCAATTTAAATGGCGCTCATAAGTATGGCAGCGTCATTTCAGTAGGACGTTGTCTAGGGATAGTTAATACACTAGATTGATTTTTATTTTATTTATTCAGGGCTTGCTGCGGGCAATACATATTTGTTTGAGTTACGATGCAGCACAATAATTGTTATGTATTTTAATATACCTAGTTATCGTAAGCTTGTAGTTACTACCAATATTGAAAAGTTTTTATTAGATGTTAGGCGAACACTATTTTAAATAACAAAAAACAGCTAATATTTTATTTATATTTATTTGTTTTCAAAACGTACAGCTTATACAACTCATCAAAAAGAGGGTGTGTTCGTCTTGTTGCGTGTATCTATCTGCTAAACCAACATTTTGACGAAGTGGTTGTAGATTGAAAAGGATCCTGACGATGAATTAATTTTACTTGTCAATGGAATGAAAATAAACAAATGAGACACTATGTTACGAAAAAATATTCAAATATTGTCACGGGAAATTTACCCAAACAAAGTCGCGAGCAACAGTAGTATCATAAAATAATGACAGGTATAAATTTAAGTTGAAGATATACATAGAACCTGCTTTCATTTTGTGAAATGATATGCATAGAAATGGCTTTCATTTAATCCGTAGGTCCCTACGAGCTACGTGCAACAGCGTGCTACGAAGCGCTACGGTGACCCAGCTACGCCGCGGCTACGGATTACTTTACATTCTGCTACAGAGCTACGATTTATGATTGTCTCAGTAAGACGGTACTTAAAATATAAGTTAGTTCAAAATTGATAGGGAATAGTGTAAATGTCACGTTTAGGATGTTTTGATAAACCATTTTGTAAACGTGTTCACCTATAAAATTGTAGTTGAGTTTTTAAGAGGAGTGTGGTATTAGTAGCTCTATCTTAAAAGTTGCGTGTCCTGTAATGTATCAGCTATCTGGTTCCCATCGTAGAAGCTCTACTTAGTCCCAACTAACCCATAGAACAGGGGTAGAGCACCCATGCTTTAGCCCTGCGCAGTGCCCTCTAGGCGCGGCGTAGAGCCGATATTTATTTATTATTTAATTTTGCAAATTAACACATTCTATATTATAATTTTTGTCCTCATCCTGTTGTAGCTACACTATAAGCACCTTGTGACTGGTACTAGGCAGTAAACTGTAGCCTTCTTTAAAGTACGATATTACTATATTCACCAAAATCACGAGGCGAGTCTTTATTTATAGCGTTAATGAGTAACCCTTTCGATACAGAGGGAATTATTGTTTTAGGTACATTAATGAACATGTTTGGTAGTTGGTGGTTTATTTTGGGAAATGAGTTCTCGGCCTTTTTGTGCATTCATTTTTACGTGTTTTGCGCTGCACGTACATGCTAGTGCCTAATAAGGAGTTAAAAAGCTTTCACTACCGAGAACGCTTAGTGAATAGTACGTTACCAGATATGTCACGTTGCGTTGGCTGCTATCCATCGGTGGTTCATCATTCCGAGGAATAGATTAACGTTGGGCACAACATAAAAGAATGAACCATTCACGCATGACCGCGGCGTATATAAGCTCGCAGGATCAAAACAATTGCGCAAAAACAAGATGTCCACCGTGGTGTCGGGCGCGGGTGGCCAGCCGGAACCCGAGGAGCACTTACCAGCCTGACGCAGCCTGGAGAACATGGCACGTCACACCATGGAGCCTGGCGCCGCGGGGGATGCAGCCGAGCCCCGCCCCGCTACGAATGAAACCTCTTACTAAACAGATCGATCGATATGCTCCAAAACGTTCGCGGTCCGCCGTGAAATGACTCTACGCCGGTGGACGGCGACGCTGACGCCGGTGCCACGCTCTCAGACCCTCATACGATACCCGATAACCGAATGCAGTGCGGCATGCGAGCGGCGCGGCGGGCGGAGTGCGCGACCGCTGCGGCGCGATCGGCCGGCGTCGTCCTTGAATGTTCAAGTGCAAGGGTGGTCGAGTGCGGGCGCGGGCCTCGGCGTGGCGACGGGGCGCGGGCCCGGGCGGGTTGCATAACACGGGTGCGCTGAGCGCGCTCGCCGTCCTCTCGGCTAGGTGCCGACCCCGCCGCCGGTATCGACGCACGCGAGGCGCATGCGCGGCGCGTACCTTCGCAGCCGTACCCCTGCCCGATGAGGCCCCACAGCAGGTCCGAGCAGTGGTGGCAGTAAGTTGGTTTGTGGAAGGTCTTCTTCGCAAAGGGATGGGACTGTGGGGGCGCGGGCGCGGCCTGCGCCATGGCGGGCGCGAGGGCCGGGCCGAGCTGGCGCGCTACTCATGCCGCGGCGCCCTGGGGCGCGCCGCGTTCTCAGAGCGGCTGTCGCGGCCCACCATCGCGGCGCGTCTGCCGTCCCGCAGCCGCCACACGCACGAGCCTAGCCAGCCTCTCTCTCTCTCACTCACTCTCCCTCCCTCCCTCCCCCCCGCAGCACGCACGCCGCGCCCCGCGCACGCACGCACTAACACCAACCTCGTAAGGAGGGGACTCTCTTCACTGACACTATCGATTTCACCTTTTCTTACGAGAGAAAGCTACTCTAACAAAACAATACCCATGGAAGAACGGCGTAGCTTTGGCAGATGCAAAATGTTATTCTCAATTCAGGGATCCGTAGTGATGCTGATGCTATAAGTATTAGAAAATTTTATGAATTTTCATGGAAGTTAATTCTAAATTAAATTGTGACAAAAAAAATATGCATAATTGGGCCTAAAATAAACGAACTTTATTTTAGGCCCAATTACCTATGCATATTTTTTTAAATATCTCATATAAAAAAGGTCTAGAGTACAATTGTATGGTAATACAATTGTAGGTAGGCACTCGTACAAAGTCCATACAAATTCCAGTGCATACGAAAGTGAGATTAATTAAGTTTCGTAGGCAAAACTAGGCTATTCATAATTCTGGTCTATTTCTATTCATTGAAAAATCTTAACAAAACTTATTGGAAAAATAAGTGACGTCTTTACAAAGTTATGTCTCTCTCAGCGTGCGCGACTTTGTGAAAATTGTGAAAGCTCTTGTTTACAATAGAGCGCAACTCTTCGTAGGCGACCGACAGACGCCGCGGCCGTCGCTGGAACACCATGCCATTGCTCTTCCATCCATCTCTAACGTAAAATACTAATTTACCACTACCTACTGCGATGTAACGCACCATGTAAATGCGTTTCGTGCGGTAACATAAAATTGGTACATGGGTAGTAAGCATGTAAAAATCGATTTAATAGGATTAATAAAATATGGTTATTGTGACCCACTTCCGCCTGCTGATTTTTCATGTTACCTAATCAGTTATTTTATTTTGTTTTCCCTATAGAAGATTAACAAACGGCTATTGAGGATGTACCTACTTATCAGTACTTTTACATTGTCAAATATTTATAACTACAACAGCAGTTCCAGAGTTGTGATGGAACGCATTAGATTAAAACCAAAGTTTCAAAGTTAGTTCTAAAATGATTTAGGGCCTAAATGACTGTTTGTAGGAACTAACTTTTTTAGGCATATGTAGAGCGAGATACCTACTTACGCAGGGTGGTTGGAGGTATAGGTAACTTTACATTTGCGCATAGGGATCCGAAGAAGGTAGGTACCTATAGCAGGGCTGTGATAGAGTGATAGGCTGTGATAGACACATTCGACGCCATCTGGCGCAAAAAGACAGCGTCACTGCTTAGTAGACTGCGCGGGAGTAGCAACAGCATCCTAAAAGCGATTGTTGATAAACAAAATTGTCCTCTGGTATGGAGACTCATCCAGAGGACTAAATCATTACTAGTTATAAGTTACTAACCCACTTTTTTTGTTTTTGTTACTAACACCACGGACTCCCTAATTGTCTGAATAAACAATTTAAATTATTTAAATTATAGTACGTTACAAATAAACTCGCACTACTGTCTATTTCATTTTGTAGGTACCTTGGTATGGATTATTATATTGGATAAGAGGTTTGAAATGCCTATGACTTAGCTAGGGATGATCATCCGAAGAAAGTGTTCACCTACCCTGTAATCTAAGCCAAAATTGTAGAAGTAAACAATGTAGAAATACATAAAATATGTACATATATCGCCTAAGCATAACCAACTCAGTTTGCAAAAAGTATTGGCTGGAATATACAGGGTGAGTTGCGATCACCCTCGCAGGGCTAAATCTAGACGGAGTTATGGATTTTTTTTGTAAAGAATCATGGACTCAAGGAGTTTTTAAAAACATAATTTTATTTATTTTCGAGATAACTATTGTTGGAAAATTCCAGGGGTCAGACAGCAATGTAAGCCTATCAAAATTAGAATTTAGATATTTTTACTCGATTGCAGCGAAGCAAACCAGAAGGGTTATGATTTCAGGTTGTATAAAAATATATTAAAATATTTTTTTGCCCTAGCAACCATTCCACTTCTTCCATCGACTTCGGACTTCGGCTTCGGACCACTATAACCTGCACCTTGCTACAAAATAAAAAAAATAGTACTTCTTCTTTTTCTTATCGTGTCACCGATTCTTTCTAACAAAGTGTGGTGAAAGATTTTAAGTGCGCCTGAAAGAGGCTCCTTTCGTGCACTTGACACATATTTTCGAACTTAAACAGTACTTATCAGTAAAAATTGAGTTTTACTAATAGAAGATTACTTACTAGCCCGTGTGTGCGGACGGAACAATGTAGATATAAATAAACACTCATATTATTTTCCTTGTTTAATTTATGTTATACCTATACCTAGTCGTACGGACACACACACAGTTGATTACACACGTGAGCACTCACACAGCGTCAAAACCAGAGCCAGAGACTGAGCCAGACAGAGTTTTCAATAGGCCTACTGAAAACCTGTAGCCAACTAAGCGCTAGCTGTACCTACACTGTATTTAAAGGTAGATCTAGATCTACCTTACCTAGTATCAGTCTACGTGCTAACCCTGATTACTTGTTCCAGCATAGCGTGATGACCCCCTAATGTTCAAAGTTAAGCCTATTTGAAGTGCCTTGGGCGTGACTGATCGCTCCATTGTGAAGCGCAGTAGGGTGACAGAGCTATATTTAGCAGCCAGCAGGGCGCTGGTCGGCCGAACCAGCCGTGTAGGTTTTCCACCTCATTACCCTTGTTACTTGCAGCCTCTGTAAGCCCACGCGGAACCATGCACGATACAGTTGGTTATTTCATCTTTTTTATACCAGGAAAATGATTCTATTGATCTAACAAAGCGAGAGCAATACGCGTAAGGAAGTTATATAGCAAGTTTTTAAAAGATAAGCTGATGGACAGGCACTAGACACACCAGTTTTAAGTGACAACAACTCCAGTCCCCTTAGGAAAATTCGTACTTTGTCCTTAGCAAAGTAACGGGAGCAAGTCAGCTGATGAAAAATACGTTTTTTATACAAGTAGGTAGCTGATAAAATAAAACAAGCATATGGCCCACCTGATATCAAGTGGCAAACATCGCCTATAACAAAGCATTGCTTCGAGGCTCAGAAACGCCCTACGATGCACTGCCCCACGTCCATCAACTTGAGGCATAGATAAAGATGTTCAGCGTCACGTGCCTGTAATTTCACCGGCACCCACACCCATCAAACCCAAACACAGCAATGCTGCTTCACGGCAGAAATAGGTATGCGCATAGTAGTAGTACTTCCCCGAACGAGCGCTTCACAAAGAGCACTACTACTACTAAACGTGTGCATGTAGCATGGTGCTATTACTTTGACACCAGGCGGCCGTGAATATTATATGTACCTGCTTAAATTATCAAGAAAGTATGAAGTCGTATAAACTTACTAACAAAACATAAGGGCAGGCATGTTTGTACCTGTAGTGTTTGTGTGTTGGACATAACCTCATACATACACAGTCTCGGGCAAGCGAGTGGGTAAGGCGGCACGGACAGTGTTACGAGAGCCGTGGGCGAGAGTAGACGTGCCGCTTGTACTAACCGCCTGTTGTCGAACCTGTGACTACCTACCTACATAGAGGCTGTCTTGGCCTCGTACTTACCATCGGCCTGCGAGCACTACATGTGGCGACGGGATAAAAGGTCAGTGAAATAAAAAAAATAAAAAAAAAAAAACAAATAAATAATAGGCTACAATTATAGATAACGTTATACTGGGAATAAGTACCTATGTAGGTTTGCGAAGTATTTTGCCTGTTTTGGTTAGAGTCTAGACTCACTGGCGGCAGCGCAGGCGCTGGCGCCTGGCGCGACGAAACGCAAGGATTCATTACGAGTATACCATACCTACCCACCCGTTCGTTGTCTTTATCTATACCTTATTTGATAAAAACTTGGTAGCGTATTTTAGCTTTAAGTAGACCTATTAATTAAATAGATAGATGCTAAAGTGTTTACAATACCATAGACAATTCGAAGAATTAATTATTTTATTTTCTCGTTTGAATTTTACCTACACTGTTAAACAGACGAGTACCTATCTAGTTATTTACATTGACTTCTATAATAAACGAAAAAGCATTAATTTAAATGCTGCATAGTAATAAAAGTAGACCTACCTACTACACTAATCTAGAGGTACACCTACATTCACGTTTACGGAGTTATACGTTTAGCTCAAGAAGATTATATAAAATGAAACTCACTTCTTTTCGTAAAATGGGCTGTATTAATTACTCCACGTTGCACTTTAATATTTAACAAACTGATGTACATAAAGACTACACTTTAAGTTGAATTCCAAGCTAGTGCCAACGACAGAATGCATGAGATAATTCGCTCCATATCATAGCGAACCGTCAGCTATCCCCTCCCAACGTCAAGGAGGGAGGGAGTCCTGTCAGTAAAGATGGGCGTTTAAACGAAAAGCGTATAGTAAAGCAGACTTTTATAAATAAGCAGATAAACAAACTTACAATGACAGACGCTTTTCGTTTTATGCTTTTCAATAATGTGATGAAATGGAACCTTATTTTTATCATAGTAAGCAAGCATTATTGTTTGCACAATCAAAAAGTTGGAAAATATAACCCAACCAAATTAAACAACGACAATTAAGATACCTAAAGTTGAAAATTTTAACTTTTGTAAGTTGAAAATTAAAATGGTTGTCAAGCAAATTATTGCTTACCATTTATTCAGTAGCTTTATTGGTGTTAAACTTTGCTTTTGTTAGACCTTTGCGATGGGCTTGGAATAATTTTTGAAACTTACCTATGTGTAAATCATGTGCAAATAGAAAATGTGTGTAAATAAAATGTAAATAAACTTTTGTTTCTTGAGTTTTCTTAGGACTAGACTACCTATTGACTTTATTTCTAAATTTTAAGTGTTTTGATAAAAAGTGAAACTAAACTAATGATTATAGCTAGGGACATAATAGATAATTCGCTATAATACAAAATAAAATACACGTTTTCATTTAAAAAATAAATAAAATGATGAAATTAGAACATCAACGCCATCTCTTGACACTGAGGTGCCTAGAATGATTTGGATTAGAAATAACGAAGTAATAGGTGCCTGTAGAGCATTGATATGTGAGAGAAAATTATGTGATCTCTCATAAAAGTACTCTAGGTTGACACATTCCACTTGTTTATGTTGTATATTAACAAAAAGCAGATAAGTGAAAAAGCAACTTACAATAGTAGTAAAAAAAAAAAAAAAAGCGTAAGCATTAAGTTCGTTTAAAATTTTAAGTCGTTTTTCAGTCAGTGCTGCCAACGGTATTTTTATGAAGTTGACAGACTATTTTACAAACAAACATGGCAAGTGTCATCAAATATCATAAAAGTAATTTCTATTAAACCATTAAAATTAGAACCATTGTTGAAAATCATCACAATAGATACCTAGACAAAAGGAAAAATTAAATACTCACCAGGTAAGGTACTCACTCACCTCAAATAAAATGTTCTTTGTTACTTTATTGATTGGATGAATAAGTAGTAACTTTAGCCTAAATAGAAATAGGTTGCCAAGGTTTAGTCAACAGTATGTCCACCAATTTAGTCACCACTAAATTAGTGGTTGGTGCATTGATATACCATCATTAAATTGAGAAAAATTTGTTGTGGTACCCACTTAACTGGGAACATTGTTATAATAGCTTCAGCTTATTATGCTACCCACTAAACTGGGAAGATTGGTTCATTGATATACCTTCATTAAATTGAAAAAATCTAAGGTACCCACTTAACTGGGAACATTGAAATAATAACTTCAGTTTATTATGCTACCCACTAAACTGGGAAGATTGGTTCATTGATATACCTTCATTAAATTGAAAAAATCTAAGGTACCCACTTAACTGGGAACATTGAAATAATAACTTCAGTTTATTATGCTACCCACTAAACTGGGAAGATTGGTTCATTGATATACCTTCATTAAATTGAAAAAATCTAAGGTACCCACTTAACTGGGAACATTGAAATAATAACTTCAGTTTATTATGCTACCCACTAAACTGGGAAGATTGGTGCATTGATATACCTTCATTAAATTGAAAAAATCTAAGGTACCCACTTAACTGGGAACACTGGTACATTAAGTACCTCCATTTGATTGGAAATTGGTATGACCACCCCCATTTAATTGGAAACGGTTTAAGGTGACACAGGGTATTATGGAAACAAGCTGGTAAATGCAAATTCAATAACTAGCTTATTTTATGAACATTTGGTTGATCAGATAACAGAAAAGTGTTACTCCACGAGTTACTCCAAAAGATTTTGACCATAGGTGACGACATTACTCTTGATAAAATTTACACTCAAACAAACACTTTAGAAGTGGTAGGTCATCAATTTGAAATGAAATGACATGAAATGAAAAAATGAAATGAAATGTATTTATTCGCTAAAAGTCAATTTTAAAAACTTCTTATTAATAATAATGTAGTACCACATACTTCGTCGGAGACCGACATGCAAAGTTTAATGTCAAATTGCTAACATAAAGCAAAACTAAAGAAAAATTGAAAAACAATAAACTACAAACAGAAGAAACAGACAGAGAACAGAAGACTACGAAGGTAAAAGTAAAAAACTAGAGATGAATGCTATTGCACTTATAAGAGGAAAAACCAGACAAGCAAAACCTGGAAGTATTGAATCTCAAGACATAAAGAAGAAGGGTTGTATGTAACAAGTGTGGAAATACAAAACACGAATCATACTCAAACACAATAAAATTTATTCAATACAACTGCAAGAATCACTTTGAAACGTCTTAAAGCTAGGTAGAAGAACAGAAAACATATGACGTTAGTTGTCCTGCTAGGGAAAAGAAATGTCACCTGTGTGGAAAGATAGGTCATTTTCGACAGTACTGCAAGAATGCGAAGAAGCGAAAGTTAGGTGTAACAACAAAACTAGATGAAGGAAGTAATTACAAGAAGACTAAAAGAAATGAAGCAAATCATATAGGCAGTGAAAATGACATTTTGTGTTTAACGTAAACAATGATGCGACTATCGGATGTGACGTCGCATCAAACATGGATGGAACACATTGAAAAGTCAGAAGGTTTTATGTTTCAATCAGGTTAACAAACCGGATAGACTTCTACCGAGACTTCTAGCGTAGGGATGTACGACACCGTTATATGTCAAAGGCTCTTTCAAAACTGATATTAGAACAAATGACCGATCTGAGCGTACAATAGTATATGTGATAACGGGAAAATCAAGCAGGTTGTTGGGTAAAGATACGGTGTTACGTTTGGGCGTTTTTAAACTGTGAATAGGCCTGACGACTAATTTTCAAAATCTCTTCTATCATATTCAGAAGTATCTATTATGTCTAAAATATATCATATTTCTGTAGAAAATTAAGGTTTTTGTGCAATAAAAGTACATTTAAATTTAAATTTTCAAATTCACGCCAAAACGCTCGCTGGTGTCATGGCGTCTGTTATTACGTCACGGTTATAGGATATCAACAGTAAACATTGGTGCTTTAGTACTAAATCGGAATGACGTTTACGAGAACGTGACGTAATTCGCTCTGACCGGTGTTTGAGCCATCATGGCGGATTGTTGTATTTTGCAGATTTATTTTAACAAATAACTTATTAATCTCGACATTAATAAGAGAATAAATACATATATCAAAATCTTTGAATACTTTTTCATTAGATCAGATAAATATTTTGGCGATACTTGATTACTGTCTTCATGCCTATTGGGATAGATCAAACTGAGAATCAGGTATTTCCAAAGTTCAAAGACGTGTTGATCAAAATTCCTATCGGTGAGGAAAATAACGTTCTACTAAATGAAGCAAAATGTATCTACAAAGTTCAACAGGTAAACTTCCTAGGACATGAATTAGGCCAAATGGGGACGAAGACCTTTGAACAAATACATCGAAAGCAATTTTAGAGAACCAAAAACAATTGAAGAACTTCAAGTTTCCTGGGACGAGCTAACTACATAAACAAATGGATACCAAATCTAGTCACGATCACGGAACTCTAAACTACTTTTACGGAAGAAGATAGGGAAAAATGCTAATATTTCGGAACACTGAACCTCGGATTATTGCTTATAGAAATAGTTAACAGAGTGTGAGCGCAGATATAGCCAGACTGAAAAAGAAGCTTTAGCCCTAGTTTGGGCCATAGAACACATCAATGATTTAGATGGAAGCAATCAAGAAGAGGACTGTGAGATTAGTGACAAAGATAAGCAGGAAAAGGAGAAAGGAAAAGAGTATGGAGATAGAAAGAGGAGAGACCAAGGAAATACTTTGATTGAAGGGGACAAAGTCTATGTCAAAGAATGGAAAAGGGTAACAAACTCAATGCTAACTTCTACCCTACTCTACATGTTGTTGATAAATCACACGGTGGTGACGTCACGTTAAGAAATGAAGAAACAGGGTAAAGAGTAAGAAGAAATGTCAAACACCTTAAAAGAGTAGAAGAAGAGTGGAAAGCTATGGAAAGAAAAGAAAATCTAGACCAGCAAGAAGAACAATGTGGTTTGAATACTTAAGTCTACGACCATGGTATATCTACCAAAATAATTATAGTACCTACTTGCTTTCGAATAAAACAATTTGATTAGATAGAGATGTAGTGTTTGTGTGTTGGACATAACCTCATACATACACAGTCTCGGGCAAGCGAGTGGGTAAGGCGGCACGGACAGTGTTACGAGAGCCGTGGGCGAGAGTAGACGTGCCGCTTGTACTAACCGCCTGTTGTCGAACCTGTGACTACCTACCTACATAGAGGCTGTCTTGGCCTCGTACTTACCATCGGCCTGCGAGCACTACAGTACCTACCTTGTAAGTAGTACTGAACCCCTTATAAAGTATGTGATTCCATTAGCTATGCATGAGAGCATATGAAACTAGAGGTATTCACCTACTATAGCTACCTCTAGTTTCTACCTAGAGGTACACACATTCATCCTAGCAATACCTAACCAAATCCATGCTACGGCCAAGTTCCCAAGCTTTTTATGCAAAGCAAAGCATAGCACTATGTTGCATAGAATAAGTGACTCAGTCCCACCCGCCACACTCATTATGTGGTGTGGTGGCCGGTGGATGATGATTATTATTACTTCGAGCAGAAATCGAATGTAACGTGGCACAGTCTCTAGTGGGCTGCGAATGGGCTTGCCATAGCCGCGTTTCTGAACGCATTGCTTCGTGTCACTGGCCGCAGGCTGTCATGCAAACTGCTGTCAAAAAAATCTAATTTACAAAAATAAAATGACCGATGAATCGCGAAGAAAAACTTTTTTGGGATTTGATTTTAGCACTCAAAGGGTACGTAAAAAAATATTTTTCATTTGTTCGAGTTTCTAAAACATGGTTCTATTTTTGTGTATTTACTTTTCGTGCGTTCGTTATTTGTTTCATTGAAAATTACCAATTAATTAATTCATGCGCTGCTGTTGCCGAATACGGAGTTTTTATCTTTTCCTAATTAGGTAACTAACAGGAAGTGTTCTGTGTTTGTTTATCTACATTTCTAATCTGTTTCTGGTTTGTTTTACGGGTGTTATTGAAATTCCTTGTTGTACATGCAACACAACACAATCTTTACGGTGTACTAAAGTTCAATGAAAGATCAAGGTCTCGATTGAATCAATTGACTGCGCCTAAACTTGACCGTGACAAATAATTAACAATGAAATTTATGAAATGACGTAGATAATACCTGCTATCTCCTCGCACCAAATTACGCTATTAAAATTAAATGATAATTAGTTATTTCAACTATTCAAAGGTTAGGTGAGGTACCTACCTACCTACCCATTTAAGCACCTAAGACTAACGAAAATAATTATGTCAACAGTTGAAAGCCCTTGTGATTGGAGATGACTATGGAGTGCTACATGAGGCAGAGGTTGAATTTGATGTCGACCTTCCAGAGTTCAGGTAAATAAATACCTACTTCAGCGAGAATAAAACTAAATAAAATGTATTATTTATTTTATTTAATACGCTTATAAATGAGACTCTTTTTAAAGTAATGTTATTTTGACAGAACGGCTGGGGGCGTGGTTCGTGGAGAAAAGGGGGAGGTGACAGCCCCTACCCTGCTATGGGTGAAGGCTTTAGACATGGTGATGGACCGCCTCGTGGTAGCTGGGGTCGACTTTGAATCTATTGAGGCTTTGTCAGGTGCTGGGCAAGTGAGTACAAGCTAAAATATATAAGCTACTATGGCTCGGCTCGAGAAGGACCTACCCAGATTAAAAGACTATTTAGGCACTTATTTTAAAAAGCAAGACCACAATTTTTTAACTGTAAAAATTTAAGTAAAAGTAAATAGTTGCTAACCTTGTGTTGTTTTGTTTCATAGTCTAGTCAACAGTAGACCATGAAACGTCTGGAAGAGATCGCTTTTAGCGATAAGGCCGCCCATTGTACCTATATTTGTAATGTTTCTTTCGCTTTTATGGCAAATGCTGAGTGGAAGCCTTTTTTTCGTCACTTATTACTTGTTGTTTATTTTTTGTGACGTTAAAAAAATATTTTCTATTTCTATAATATGTTTCTTATGTGTACAATAAAGTATTAATCTATCTATCTATCTATTGACACGAGATCTCAGTAGTTTAAGCATTGTTTATTTAATGGCAGCTTTTAATTAAATAGGCCCTTATATAAATTTTAAATAATTTTAAAATTTGTTTTTTTAAATTTGTCTTACAATCCATTGATTTATTGAACAGCAACATGGCTCAGTGTGGTGGGCCAAGGACAGTGAAACCAAGCTAGCCAACCTATCGTCCGATGACTTCTTGCACACGCAGCTGGCTACTGCCTTCCTGTGTGACTCCCCCGTCTGGATGGACTCTAGTACCACTGCTGATTGTAGAGCATTGGAGGAGGCTGTCGGGGGGCCAGAGGTAAAAGTAAAAAAAGTCAAAGTCAAAGTAAATTTATTGCTTGAAATACATGTCGAAACGATATTTAATTATAATAGGTGTGTCAATTATAATGTCCAATAAAGCGGTGAGGAGTGTGAACACAATTAGTTTAAGACCTGTACACAACCATTCTTCAAGCAAACAATAAATCATTTCATTTCATTTCATCATTTCATTTCATTTCATTATTCTGCTTATATCCAGGCATGCAAATGGTAAGCCAGTTCCATTCTTATTTCTTAAGTTTTTGGCTTTGTGTTGATAATTTTAAGTTGTTATTAAAACTTTTATCTAGCAGATAAGATTAACTATTAGACCAAATAATTTATTTACATTCAAAAGTATAATAGCGTATAAAGTAAAGTATAATAGCTGATAATATTAAATACTTCAATATTTTAGTTTTTGTAAATATAGAATATAAAAACAAAAATATTGAAGAGAGATTATAGAATACAATATAACATCCAGACAGAGAACAAACATCTGCGTTCACCATACAAATATTTGTTCTCTGTGGGGATCGAACCCACGGCCTACAGCGCAAAAGGCAGAAGTACTACCACCTAAGCCGTGACACCTGCCGTTATCCCCCCTCCCAACTTTTGGCGAAGTTTGTCGACCTTTGCCGAATAGGTGTCGCTCGACGACTTAATTATTCTATTCATCTTAAAAATGCTCAAGCTCACATAACGAAGTTTTCACTTCAAAAAACTTACAAATAAAAAAAAATTACTATACACCACTATTTTGTAACTACAAAAAAAAAATAGGGTAATGTAGTAGGAGTGGAACATTATGAATGTGCAATCAGAATTTTAAAAGAATGTTAAAATTTTCAGAAATCCTGCATAAAATTATGGTTTTAGTTACGTAGTACTAGAGAGAAACAAAACGCTGTTCGGTTCCGCTTGGTATTAAGCGTTTATGAATGAAACGATTTTTGCTTATTGAATCATTTCTTAATATTTGACCAAAAATTGATATTTTTTATGACTCGATTTTTTTTTTCGTGGATATGTTCAGTAACAGCAGCAAATATCGGCATTTTTTTTTTGGTAATTACAAAATAGTGGTGTATATACCGTTCTTTTTTCGAATACTGCGTATCAAGTCGTGTTGTTTACAGGAGCTGGCCAAAATAACAGGATCCCGCGCGTACGAGCGGTTCACAGGTCCCCAGATCCGCAAGATGTGTCGCGCTAAGCCGCGCGCTTACCACGCCGCGACACGGATCTCTCTGGTGTCTTCCTTCGCGTGTTCCTTGTTCCTCGGGAGGATAGCGCCCATCGACCTGGCCGACGGCTCGGGAATGAACCTGCTCGATATCAGGTCAATGACGTGGAATGAAAAGGCTTTGAATGTAAGTGTTATGAGATATACAACATCAAAACAAAACGGTTTCAAGAAACAAACATTTAAAATTGATAAAACTATTATAAACAATATTTTCTTAAACTTGATAGAGAAAAAAAATGTCAAAGTACAAAATAATAAGAAAAACTGAATGTAACCATTCAAGTAACGTAAGCAGATTTTTTACAATTATTTACTTCTTCCCCTTGTCAGCAAAAGTAAGCAAAACTCTTCCCCCCCTCCTCCCATGCTTACGTAATCATTAGTACCTATATGTATGCATTTTTCTTTAAAAAAAAAACTTTAAATGGATCCCGTTGTCTGAAATTAAATTATTTGAATTGAATTGTATATTCATTTAAACAAACTTTATTGACACGATGCACGACAGGTTCGTGCAAACTACAGCTCTCTGATCTGATCTGTCTGACATCTGATGTTCTCCCCAGGCGTGCGGTGATGAGACCCTCGCCAACAAGCTGGGTACTCCAGTTCCGTCCGCGACAGACCTCGGCCCGATATCACCGTACTTTGTGGAACGATACGGCTTCAAGCCCGAATGCCGCGTCGTAGCGTTCACGGGTGACAACTGCTCAGCTTTAGCTGGTGAGTAGAGGGGAGAGCACTGATGGTCTAGTGCAGGGATTCCCAAAGTGGTCGATATCGACCCCTTGGGGTCGATATTGGTTTCCTAGGGGTCGACATAAACGAAAACTGATTTCGGGGGTCGACGAGGTCTAACAATCGACCCCTATTAAATTAACACAAGTTCTTATTTCAAACTTTCAAGTTAGGTATGTAGGTACTACTGTATTGTTTATGTTGTGTTACGTGTACTAAGAATAATTAATATTTTTGTAGGAAATAGCATTGTTGTAGTAATGTAAAGTCTCAAGTTCGTACAACGTACGTTTATTTTGTTAAATTTTGATGAGAAAATGGAGTCAACTTTAATCACCTAACCAAGTGCTAAGTTTTCCAATTGGTACTTAGTACCTAGGTATTTTGTATCAATAGGAAAAAACTAAAGATACGCCCCCTTATTCATAATAGTCTGCTGGCTTAAAGCATTGCTAATTCTCACTCTGTCTTCTTCTATTGACCTAAATCGAGAGAGACCTATGAAAAATAACACTCTGTAGCAGCTGTTTTAAGTTAGCGGACCATTGCGAATAAGGGGGTATTAATAGAAAATAATAATAATACCAATATTTGATCTTAAAAGAAGGTAATTTGGCCATGGGGGTCGGAGGAAACTGTTCATTTTGGAAAAGGGGTCACTTGTCCAAAATAGTTTGGGAATCCCTGGTCTAGTGGTAGTGGCCCCGCCTTCAGATCCGAAGGTCGTGGGTTCAAATCCACTCGTGTACCAATGAGTTTTTCTGTCGAAAAATGTATGTGCTCTATGCCAGTACTCCCAAAACGGTGAAGGAAAACATCGTGAGGAAACCGGCGTGTTGTAGAACCTAAAAAAGTTCGAGCAACTCGTGTCAAGGGTCACGCAAAAAGGGCCCACCTTGCGGAAAAACCTGCCCGCACATCAAGTGCGCATGATAAAACTTGCTGGTGAGTAGAACGGTATAGCTAGTGGCACAAACTTTAGCGCTGAGCGATACGCGCTGAGCATGTGTCGTAGTGTGCCATGTCGCGCACACTGGATGTGTGGATGTGTGCAGAGTGTCCTATTGGTACAGAGAGCGGAGTGCGACTGGAGAGCCAATCAGCGCTACGCACGCCCGCCCTTCATTCCGCTAGCCCCCCTCAGGTGCCTTATTTTTGACTTCTGCGCAATAACGGTCACCGCTAAAGTTATGTGCCGCTACCTATACCATGCGCTTTGGTCCACTGAGGAAAAGGCTGGCCAAAACTAGTGTGAAAGTGATAGAAGTTAGTAGTTAGTAGTAGAAGTGAAACGGAAGTATGCAAAAGACATTAATTCTTTTACAAATTTTACAAAAAAAAAAAAAACTTTTCCAAAGATGAATAGTACCTAACCTGGCCAAGAATTTTAAAATAGATAAAATAGATTGTGTAAGCTTGAATTACAGTAAGCGGTGAATAAAGCGATAAGAGCTATCAAACTATGCGCCGCTTAACTGAATGTTTACTTGAACGGTATCATTTAAGATAGCGGTATCTCTAAATTGTGGTTTAATGACGGTACACTTGAGATTTATCTCGTTTTTAAAGAGAAAAACTGTTGACATGTTTATTCCATTTGGTTACACTGACAAGATTATTAAAAAATCCCTAAGCACGATAAATATCCCGTATCAGCCATTTTGATAGATAGAATAAGAATCATTTATAGTGTACACAAAAGAATTAAGTTTTTGTAATGAACCCGCGACCTTCTCCTTAGTACGGGGCTGCGTTTAACTTTATCTTTTAGGACTATAAAAAGTAAGCAAAATCAATAAAAAAATTACAAAAGCTCAAAAAGCAAAAGCACTTAAAAGAAATATTACAAACAAAGGTACAATAGGCGGTCTTATCGCTAAGAGCGATCTCTTCCAGACAACCTCATCCTCTTCTTCCAGACATTTTGGTTTTCTACCCATACATTTTTTGAATAGGAAAAATCGTCTGGATTCGAATCCGAGATCTGACTACCATTAGATACAAGATTAAAGGTGATTATTTGAAGATTATAGAAGATTATTTATGTTTACTATTATTATAAATACTATTTCATATTTTTTTAAATCTAAATTATTAAGTATTTAGATTAAAAAAACAAGGTAAATAGTATTTTTCAGTATGTGTTATGATCGCGAAAGTTTAAAAAGTACATCAAATTTCAAGTTATGTTCTTCTATAGGTCTTCGCCTCCGCTCCGGCTGGGTCGGCCTCAGCCTGGGCACCAGCGACACGTTGCTCCTCGGGCTCCCCGCGCCCGCCGCGCCCCCCGCGGGGCATGTGCTGGTGGGCCCCACGCCCGATGCCCCCTACATGGCCCTGCTGTGCTTCGCCAACGGATCGCTCACCAGGCAGAACCACAGGGATCGGCTAGCGGGCGCCAGTTGGGACGCCTTCAATGAGCTGCTGAGGGCTACTGTTAGAGGGAATATGGGGTATATGGGTGAGTTTCATTCACTTTTTTATCATTTATCACTAATGTCCAAGCTTGGGGTTTGTTAGAGAGTAATGGAGCGTAGCATTTTGGGTGTCAAGAGAATTAACAGGATCCGTAACACCAGGCTATGTAAAAAACCTGGTATCGCTGACGTGGGCGTTAAGGTTGCCAAGTTAAAGTGGGACTGGGCAGGTCACATCTCCCGTATGACCTACTCTGTGCTGGCCTTGGCTCATCTTTCGCCCTGCAGACGGAAGTCGCCGTCGAAGCAGACCCAGGAAGTGCTGGTGAAATGACCTGGGCGCGTTCTGCAGGGAGTGGTCGAATTTGGGACGGGAACGAGATGAGTGGAAGGCCTTTGCCCAGTAGTAGACTTCTTCAGGCTGATGACATGCCTAGTGTATACAGGGTGTTTACACGTAATGTTTTATTTGTATAGGTGTATACTACGACACGGCGGAGATAGTCCCTCGCGCGGGCGCGGGCCGCTGGCTGCAGGACGGGCAGGGCCGCGCCCCCGACTCGGCCGCGCCGCAGTTCGAGGCGCGCGCGCTGCTGGAGGGACAGGCACTCGCCAGGAGAGCGCACGCAGAGGAGATGGACTTCACACTAGGTGCGTGCTCAGGTGTATCCTACACAAGGAGATAGTCCCTCGGGGCCTCTTCTAATTGGCTCATAAATGACGATAACAAACATCAAAAATAAAATACCGTTGACATTAAGAACCTCCTCTTTTTTGTTTGAAGTCGGTTAAAATGACAGAATTGTTAATTACAGATAAATCATCGCGAATCATAGCGACAGGCGGCGCTGCAGTCAACAAGGAACTTCTGCAAATATTCTCAGATGTCTTCAATACGCCCGTTTATGTTATGGTACGTTATTTATAGTTCTTATTTAAGACAACAATTTCACTCGCATATTACACTTGTGTATAACGGCTTCTACTTATACTACTACTAGCGGGCGCCCGCGGCTTCGCTTGCCTCGCGCCCGTTACTTTTTCGTCATCAAATATAACCAATGTCCATTTCGTGGTTCTAAGCTACCTCCCCACCAATTTTCAGTTAAATCGGTTCAGTCGTTTTGAGTTATAAATTAATAGTATAACTAACACGACTTTGTTTTTTTGTGTAGATTATTAATTAAGAAGCCTCGTTCTGTAGAGCGACTTGGGCGACGTTCTACGCAGTCACCATTTGAATGTACCTGCTAGTGTGATTTATATTAGAGGTCTTAGAAAACGACAAAGACACCCAGCAATGTTGTTATGAGATGATGTTTGTTACAAGAGCACTGGTGGTCTAGTGGTAGTGGCCCCGCCTTCCGATCCGAAGGTCGTGGGTTCAAATCCACTCGTGTACCAATGAGTTTTTCTGTCGAAAAATGTATGTGCACTATGCCAGTACTCTCTAAAACGGTGAAGGAAAACCTAAAATAAAAACCGTGTTGTAGAACCTAAAAAAGTTCGAGCAACACGTGTCAAGGGTCACGCAAAAAGGGCCCACCAGCGGCCTATTTGCGGAAAAACCAGCCCGCACATCAAGTGCGCATGATAAACTTGCCGATGCTTGTTACAGGAGCAACACGGCAACGCTGCATTACTGGGCGCTGCTATACGCGCCGCTGAAGTGTGGAGTGCAGAGACGGGAATTAAACTTCCAGGTATACAAAACCCGTCAAAATCTCTATGTAGCTATATTTTTAATAACTTATGCCCGCGACTTAATTTCCAGTGTCAATGTTTAAAACTGTTCGGTGAAATAGATAGACTCAAACTCAATCAAAAATAATTCATTTCAATTCCAAGAATCACTTTGAAACGTCTTAAGGCTAGGTGAGTCTAGGTGCCAGTTCCACCTAGTATCAGTAGATAGATAGATAACACTTTATTGTACACAAGGATACATCACAGTAATAGCGTAATTAAACAAAATACAATGAGCGGCCTTATCGCTAACAGTCATTTCTACCAGTCACCCTTGGGATGAACAGAATTTACCTTATACAAGACAGGGAGGGAGTTTGATTGATGAGATTGAATTAGTATTACTAGGATACTGCAGATACAAACGCTAAACTCTCTGAAGAATCCATTATAATAGTCATGATTTTTCCAGGTTCCGAACCCACGGTGTCTCCCGTGGCGACCCCATACCCCGACCACGATAGGATATACACGCCCATGCTCGAGCGATACAAGCGAATCATCGAGAACATTCCTAAACTACAATAATAGTGCCAAAATTTTCCTGACCGCACAATGGACCGCTTTTGCGTCTGAAGCCCGGTTTCCACCGTGGGCGGAGCGGACTCTGTTTAACTTGCAAGAGTAAACTGCATGCTTATATTTCTACCAAATAGTCGAGCGGAAAGGACTGAGCGAACATACCCCAAGTCCCAGTACATTTACAACATTTCGTTACCAAATGTTGTTTTCGTTTCGCCTACGTGTCTCTCTTTTGCATGGAAAAATAATGAGACAACAACTCTAACTACGTAACATATTTTTACTGTCTCATCTTGTCTCCATACAAAAGACAAAGACGCGTAGGCGAAACGAAAACAACATTTGGTAACGAAATGTGTTAGCAAAACTCACACTTCGGGTACTGAAGAGTTGAAATGAACTCGTTCATACTTACTCTTTGTTGGTGGAAATGTAAACCTATTTAATTCTAAAGTAGTCCGTTTCGCTTAACATTTCTCGCTCATTACCCTTTCGCGGTGGAAAACGGGCTTGATTGCGGACACATCAGTCCTTTTACTAGATTACAATACTGCCAAAATACATATCAATGAATGCCTTTTCAAGAAACACGTGACATTTTCACGCACGCATTTCGTATGAACATTCTGCGTAACTCATGGGGACTCTTCATTCAATTTTTAAGACGCTGACCACCGTCAGATTACTCGCTCGAACATTCCATCATTTGAGAAGATATAAAATCATTGAATTTAATTATGGAAAATGACAACAATATCATAACAAAACTTCAGAGAATAAACAGCATTACTTTAGATTCGAAAGAAGTATGATAACTAGTATAAATTGACTGTTGTCGGCGTCTTAACTCTTTGCTGCCAACTATATCAAGGAACTAGTGATCTTTAAGTCATTCCAACACTTTTGTAAGTCAATTTTAATTCGAAATCGTTAATTGTGGAGGTCAATATTCTGTGTCGTCAAAGTAGACTTTATTTTTAAGCTTTGCGTACATGCACTATTGTGCTTATAGATGCATTTACAATCATTCCATTGATGCTTTTAGTAAACTTGTTAATGTTATTTTATAATTCCGAAAGATTCTGATGTTTGTGATCAATGTTACTTATTTACCAAGATCTTTATTTTTAGTTATAACTTTCTGACGTTTGTTTTGTTATCAATTGATTATAGATATTTTATTTACAATGAATTTCCTTTTATATTCGATACATATCGACTGGTGCTGTTAAATAAATTGGTGCAATATTATGTACATGTAATTACATTCCTGATAATAAGTTTTATTTTATTTATAAGCATAATTTATTGCAGAGCTTGTTAATTTTTATACTGTTTTAATAAAATCTTTTCGCTAACAAATGTGTTTATCTTAGAAGTACCTACCACAAATATATTTTATTTCCCCGATCGGGTACAACAAATTGTTTCATAAGACGAAATGGTTGATAGGATAAAACGAAAAAAATAAATTGTATCACGACTAGTTTCCAGGCACGGTGGATATCTCCTGTTGATATCTCTCTTACAAGTACCTACTTAAGATTCTACAAGGATGTCTGATGGGGTAGTCAGAGAACTGAGTTCAAAAAAAGAGACAACGTACTTTGTAAAAGGATCATATAAAAAACGGTAGGAACCAAGCCGTAGTTCCTGTTCTTCTAGGATTGGTCGCGTGAAACTGACACCTAGACTCACCTAGCTTTAAGACGTTTCAAAGTGATCCTTGCGATTCTACTGAATAAATACACTTTGGTTTTTTTTTTTTTTTTTAAAGGGGATTTTACAAATAGCATTGAAAATATATCAAATTTTCATACTTTCACACTTATATTTCAATAAATTTATATTATTCCTTCACAATTGCATTAAGATGTTTGTTATAGAAAGCATGACCTTATATCTACTTCTTCCGTCCGCCGCGCTCCTTCACTTGCAGGTGTATTATCGCTCCGGGTGGCACGTTGTAGTACGCCAGACTGTTCGTGTCTTTGAAGAAAAGACCCTGCAACGAAAGGCATTTGTTCAGACACAATAAGAACAAATAATTTCAAGCTGCAAAATCGTGGCTTTTTGAAGACTAGGGCCCATATTCCACAGTGCTCGAACCTCTGCACAGCTCTGAGTCGAACTTCAAGCACACTCAAGCATAGATTTTTCGATATTTCTCCATCGAAAAATGATATAACAGCCATCATAATCTCTAAAGCCAGTGACAGATGCCATCTAATTAAGAAGAACAATTCGGAAGCACAACGGTTAAAGGACGGAAAAGGGGTATCATGATGTCTTATTCTCATACAAATTATTTGAATACTATTTTCATGAACTGCGGGATATTTACCACGATTAAGCTCATGAAAAGTGATAAAACCATGATATAGATCGTTTTAAAAGTTAATACATTGAATAGTTCGTTGTCGACCAAAAGAAGCTGACTTCCCAGTCAGCTGTTCAGTTGAAGATACACCCAGACACAACAACTTTTGTCAAAATTTAGAGATAACAACATACAGACTAGGATCTCATCATTATACATATTTTAGCGCAGAAGATGGACCCAGAGAATCAGAAGGACTGGAAAGAGCAATCATAAAAAGAGTAAAGCGTATATGCATGCACTGTATTATGTATTATCTAAGCTCTTTGATGTTAATGTCGACTTACGGCGTTCACAGTTTTGGTTTGTAATATGTTTTGTATCCGTGAAAACCTTTAATTGGCTCTCTCGTTTCTATATTATGAATGTAACTAGTGATTTCTTGCTGTTGGTTTTCCAACAAATAAATAAAAATAAATAAATAAATAAAATAAAATGATAAAATCGAAGCTCCTACAACATGGCTTTAATTCAAGACATTTCTAAAATCAAGTTTCCGTACATTGGTGTTAATTACAACCAGCATTTCATAAGAAGCTTTGTCGCAGCAAAGACCGACAGCTGGCACTACAGTACTCACATCATAGTGCAGCTTCTGCTTGGCGATGGGCATGTTGGTGGCGCGCTGCAGGATGGCCTTCAGCTCGGCCACCGACGTGCCGAGCGCGAGGCTCAGCTGCAGCGCGCGCCCGTCCAGCCGCCACTCCGCGCGCTCCGGCGCTGACGGAATCGACACCTGAATCGCACCAAAATATTAATATTAGATCATTCCAGAACGTTCTAGACTAGAGCGTTGGGCAGCATTTTTTTTTTATCAAAATCGAGAATTTTTAGAAAAGCCTCTTGCATGTTCCAGAACGTTCTAGAGCGTTGGGGAGCATTCTTTTTTTATCAAAATCGAGAGTTTTTAGAAAAGCCTGCATGAAGTCACAATGGACACTAAACAAAACACACTCAGGGAAGTGCATGGTAGGGCACGTTCTTGACGTTATAGGCCAGGGGTTTCTTTTTTTCAAAACCTTTACAAATCCAACCTTTTTTTATCATAGACCACTTTCAAAATTTTGCTGGTTCAAATAAACCTCCTGCCCTGCAGCTACATTTTTACAATATTCCCAGTCGACAGAAAAAATATGGAGATTAGATTTAACTATAATATGGACATTTGAGTTGCGGCATGGTTCCTACCACGAATTAATAGTTTACGAAAAAAGTAAGAACTGACAGGTTAGGTATTGATAGGCGAAGTCAACATTTTAGTTCTTCGCTATCGAAACCAGATAAATTTTCGTGGACTCCCGTTAACGAATTGTAAACCCCTATTTTTTTGTCACGGTTTCGCAGACCCCCGTCGAGTCTTCCGTGGACCCCTAGGGATCCAACTGGACCACATTGGGAATCAATGTCATAGGCGATGGTTACTATTTAACATCAGGTGGGCCATATGCTTGTTCCATAACCTAGTTCTATAAAAACTGTACAATTGGGTTTGCATTACACTAAAAACGCAACCATGCGCAACTAACAAAAGTAACAACAGACCTGCAACGGCGCGGGTCCCGGATGTCTCGCCAACCACGACATCTCCGGATCCAGTGCATCCTCCGTCCTCATCCTCTTCGTCGCCGGTTCCTCCTCCACATCAGCCCCGGGGGGCGGCACGGGCGGCGCGCCGTACCCGTAGCCGGGGGGCGCGGCGGGGATCAGCGGCGGCCGCGGGGCCATCGGCGGCAGCACCATGAGGGACGGCAGCGGGGGCAGCAGCACCGGCTGCGGGGGCGCGGGGGGCGCCATGCGGGGGGCGGGGGGCGGCGGCGGCCGGGCCGGCATGCCGCGCGGGGGGGGCGGCGCCTGCACCGGCTTGGGACCTATCTTTTCCTTCTCCTCGTCGGGTAAGAGGCCCTTGACCTGTGGAAATTAGTTATGAGATCAGTACCGTAGTCTGAATTCTACTCGATCAGTTTGAACATTTCGTTTCGCCTACGTGCTCTCTCTTTTGTATGAAGAAAAGATGAGACAACAACAATACGTAACGTAGAAACGATCGAAACGAGTTGTTTTCTCATTATTTCTCCATAAAAGAGAGAGACACATAGGCGAAACGGATATTTTAAACTGATGGAGTAAAACTACGACATGCCCTTCATTTCTCAAGTTCATGTCTCGCAATTATAAATCATAAAAAAAAATGTTTTTTTAATCCAGCAAAAACTATCTCAGCCGAGGACACATTACCGGTTCAGATTATTCCAGTCAGGCGGTCGAATCCAGTGCTGGACTGGACTAATGTGAACCAAACATTATTATTTTGAGCATGACACATATTACATTATAAAGTCAGCTAATTCGATTTCTCTATCAGCTTGTATTTTATTATGCACCCAGAGTCCTCTAATCAGTGAAATGTGCAATTTTGATTCTCGTGTGGAAGTATGTTTTGTCTCATCTTTTCTCTCTTTCTCCCCGAGTTTCTTGTAACAAGGGTATCTTCTTACTCTGTTTACGTGTTATACACCTACCTTGTGTATCTGTTGTATCTGGTCCTCCAATGTAATATGTGCCCTAGCGGCTCTCGTGGCTGCCTCCACGCTGGACGTGTGACCGTCCCACGTGACGCGCTCGTCTCTTCTCCTCTCTTCTTCGCCGATCTTCTTACCGATGGCGGTTTCCTCGTCACCGACACCGAAGATATCGGTACGGCGCTCTGCGAGCTGAAATGAAAAATGGTGTGGTAAGACTATGGAGGTTCCAGACACAGGAGACACTAGCATTATGGTATATAAGGTTTATGTTTACCTACTTTCTGTGAGAGAAATAAACAATTTATTTGTTAATTATCAATGAATTTTCTATAGTGATTTTTAATACAGAATAGACAAACTCCTCAAATACGGGGGAGACTTACGTGCAGCAGAGGATTTATTTAATGTTTAAGCAGCTTTGTTTAGTTTATCAAGAAAAAATAAAAGACAAATAAGATGTCCACTGTTTACGAACCGCGGACAAAAATTTATGAAAGAAAATGCATTCCGTCAGCTAAGTCACATTATTTATCAGAGAACTTGTCTTTTTGTCAATAGACTTGTGTTTTTATTTGTGTCCAGCCGGTCTACGTCACAAAGAAATTTTAATTTTAACAAGGGCGCACTTTTCAATGTACAAATAATACTATCCGTTAGATAATATATCCATCTCTTTTTTAGGCTTGTCTAAAACTAGGACTGTCATTTTTTATTCGACGAATAGCGTTTATTCAGATGGAAAAATCAGCCCTGCTAAAAAAAAATGCTTCCTTTCTATGTTAGTGAGGTATAATGTGGTAGTGGTTAGGTTACCTGTTTGAGCGAGGCTTCGATGGCGGCGCCGGGCGCCAGCGCCTCGTCGCGGTCGGTGCGGTCGGCGGCGGCGCGGTCCCGCTGCTCCAGCCAGCGCGGGTCCAGCAGACCTATGCGCACGTGATCCGCAACCTACATGCAACAATTACAGACATCAATTATATGTACGGTTTGTGCAAACCGCACAATATTTGTCCATGTTCTCACGGATAAGCGTTTTACGCTGCGACGTGGTTTTAATAACAGACAGTCATTTCACCGACAGTCGTACCCTTCAAACCGAAACACAGAATGCTGTTTCACGACAGGAATAGGATGGTGGTAGTAATTCCCCAGACGAGCCCTGCTTAAAGAGCTCTACTAATGTTGGATCTTTAGTAAACACTCATTACGTATTGTTTGTCACTGTCATTGTGACAAGCACTGCCGGCCGGTAGGCTGTCTCGCTCACGGGTCATACCCCTTTTTCTGTCTAACCTCTAACAATATGTGATTTGATCCCAAATACGAGTTCATTTAATAACGATTCTTTTATTGCCAAAACCCAACAGGTTATGGGCCCAGCACGCTTCGACTACGATCAAACTAAAACCAAAAATGATTCTAAATACCTTGTTGGCGGGTATCTTTTCTCCGGTGATGGGCGAGACCAGCCACTCGTCTTGCTGCGGGAGCGCGGGGGGACGGGCGCGCTTGGGATCGTATTTCTTGACGAGCACGCGATCCAAGCGCGGCGCCATTGGGGCTTCCACGGCAATGCGCGCTTCTAGAAACAAGTCAGATTGCACTATCTATACTGATAATACCTACTAATAGGGCGAAAACTCTTCAGTGATTATAGCAACTCTGTTTTACATTTATAACAACTCGGCAAACAATACAACTCCCCAAGACACCATCTTCCTTCACCTTCTTCTTTCCACTACTCTAGGGATGTGTCACGCTGCTTGATCCGACTAGGGGTGTCCTATCCCAAAACCGGTTAACACTACTAACCTACATGCAGTAAAAAGTAAACATTGCATCTATTGTAGATGATTTATATAGCGTCAGAGGCAACTGGTGATTACATAAGCTCTAATGGCGGGACGCTATAGTGCCTGGGACAGGATTTGCTGTCTAATAGGTGAGTCTAGTAGTTTGTTGCCTGTTCTTCTAGGCTTGGTCGCGTGGAACTGGCACCTAGACTCACCTAGCTTTAAGACGTTTCAAAGTGATTCTTGTATCGTATTGAATAAAGGCTTATTGAATCTTGAATCTAGATGCCAAGAACCTAGACTCACAAGAATACAATATAAGTAGGTAGAAGAGGTAGAATACAATATAACACACAGACAGAAAACAAACATCTACGTTCACCACACAAAGCTACTGATGATAACACCATAGGCATAGAGCATTGGTGGTCTAGATTCTCTGCCCAGATTTTCTGTCTAAAAATGTATGTGCACTATGGCAAAACTACACCCGGTAGAAACTGTAAACGAAAACATCGTGAGAAATCCCGCATGTCGTAGAACCGAAAAAAATCGAATTGTGTCAAGTGCACAAAAGGCGCACTTGAACTGTACCTGCGTCTTTGCGTCGAATAAATTCTCTTGTTCTATTGACCTGCTGGAGGGAGCACTGGTGGTCTAGTGGTAGTGGCCCCGCCTTCCGATCCGAAGGTCGTGGGTTCAAATCCACTCGTGTACCAATAAGTTTTTCTATCGAAAAATGTATGTGCACTATGCCAGTACTTTCAAAACGGTGAAAGAAAACATCGTGAGGAAACCGGCGTGTTGTAGAACCTAAAAAAGTTCGAACAACACGTGTCAAGGGTCACGCAAAAAGGGCCCGCCAGCGGCCTACTTGCGGAAAAACCTGCCCGCACATCAAGTGCGCATGATAAAACTTGCCGATCTTACCTGCAGGAGGAGCCTCGTCTTCAGATGAGGAGCTCTCTTCCTCCATGTCCTGCACCTGGTTGTTGTCGGGACGCTGTTGTTGCTGCGTGCGGTCTTCCATCTCGTCCAGTTCATCGTCAGTCGACGAGCTCGAGTCCGACTCGATCTGCGAATATCACATGCGTTTTATTGACAGTGAAGTAATTCGTGCGTTAAAACCTGTGCTGTTATAGAATTTAATTTGTAATCGCTCTAAGACTTTTATTTCCCGCTGACTGAAGGTACCACTAGTCTATTGCTTCATTTCATACTAAAAATTGAAGAAATATGACAAAAGGTCTAAACAAAAATTTCAACTTTTCCTAAACTAAACAGGTAGAAGAAAGTGTTAACTTTAAAGCTTCAAGACAGGAACTTATACTTATCAGAGACCATTGATAAATGAACTGTGAGCAGTAAGTGAACAAACCTGCATCTCCATATCATCAATATCCTGTCCATGTCCGAGGTTCTCTCCCCGCTCCTGCGCGAGCACCCTGGCGCCCACCTCCAGCGGGGTGGTGGGGGGAGGGAAGTCCCCGGGCTCACCAGACGGGTAGTCCACTGTCTCCACCACTACGAAGTCGTGCCAGTCGATAGAAGCATAGGCTAGGCGCTCCTGTAATCATGCATTTTCGTAAAACTCTATGAGGTTTTTTTTTTATGCAAATGATAGACAAACGGGCTTACGGCTCACCTGATGGTAAGTGGTCACCGTCGCCCATAGACACCAACAACACCAAAGGTGCTGCCGTTGCGTTGCCTACCCTGAAGTATTATTATTTCTTAATATTTTTGTGTCTCCATAAATTTGATGCAGATGGAATGACGTCAAAATAACGATGCAAGGTACCATTTTTCATGGCCTAGGCTTGTGCCTTATAATGTTTTAAGGTGTCTTTAACAACCCTGAAAGCCTGAAGATGTAAGTGCTCATTTCCAGTTACCATAAAAGAAATAATACCTTCTCAACACGCGCTTCATCAGCCGCCTTACGCCTCGCCTGATGCGAATGCCACGCAGCCCGAGACTTCGCCTGCTCCAGAATCCCGCTGCGAATCTCAGCCGTCAACTTAGACACCAGCTCTTTAGGCGGCAGCAGGACCTTCGTATACTGTTCCAGAAGCCGCGTGAAGTACTGGAATAGAGAATGCTGGGGACGAAGGAAGTCGAACTGATGGTTTCGCTCCTCCTTCTTCATCAGGTCGGTGAGGAACTGTCTGCCGTTGCGAGCTACGAACTGAGCGGTTAGTTTGACGATGTCAAGCTCTAGCGCGGAGATGGAGGGTGGGTCGGCGATGAACTCGAAGTCTGGTGGAGGCTCGCGCGGGGCTGGCGGGTCGAGCGGCGCGGCTGCCTTCAGGAGCTCCTGTTGACGCAGGGCGGTGGCCGGGGCTAGGCCAGGCCGGAGGAGGGGGACCACAGGGGCTGGAGGAATGTCTCCACCTAGAAAGTTAATCTACTATACAAAAATAAGTCGGGTTGGTCTGGTGGCGAAACGGAGTTCGCCGAGTTTGCTAGTTTGTTATAAGTGTGAGTTTCATCCAATTTACACAGTCACCTGATTCAATATCAAGCAGCTAAACCTTTACCGACTGGCCTCTCAGCTCAGTTGGTAGTAGCTCTGCCTTCTGAGAGATGGCGCTGCTGTCGATGTAAACATTGGCTCTGCATAATTTAAGTCGAAAAAAAATACCTAAACAGCTAATAAGCGTTGAAAAAGTGTTTATTTTGTGAATAACTGGATGACTCCACAGCACAAGTGTTTGTGAAGAGAAAGTGTAGTGAAAAACCGAAATAAATAAGAATAACAAAGTGACACTGTGAACTGCGTTTAACTGCGTAAAAGTGCATAAAAACTACAAAATCTTACATAAAATTCAATCCTGAACAATAATCATTACCACAAACTTGAAATCACAGTGAAAATTAAGACATTACTCAACATTTTTTGTAATTGTTCATCAGTCCGTTGACGGCATCATGTTTCATTCAAAATATGGACTTTGAACTTTACAAACAAACAGCTGTAGACTAAATCAAAGTCGCATCATTACATGGCTAATTTCGCCTAGTTTTGTAATAGCTACTTTGGCCGAAAGGACAAGAGCAGCGACTGCCGAGAGGGAACCCCGAGTTCGAACCCTGATACAGCCAGTGACTTTTTGTCTTCGTAAATTTATAATAATTTAAATTTACTACGATAAAAATAACGCCAAGTAAAAGTCTTACCCACCAACAAGAGAGGGCGCTACTTAACATGAACTTCCTAGAAAATATAACATTTCGGCGGAGCCGTACAGTGGATAGACAAAGTCAAAGTCAAAGCGATGATGATGACATCGCACAAACACAGAATAATGAAACGGCAAGCAGCTTACCGGAGATATCAGACGATGATAGTGATGGAGTTCAAAGACTTAAAGAACGGATTGAGGCACTCCAAACCGAGCTGCAAAATGCACACAAAGAAATAGAAGCTCTGTCATTACAAAACAGTGAGTTTAAACGCTGTAATGATGACCTACAAAAAACAAACGAATTACTTTTAACTATGAAGGTTGCGAAAAGTCCCTCTACAAGTAAAATATCTCCGAAAAAACGGGGAAAACATAATAATATACAACCCGTAGTATCAACCAGCAAGGCAAAGAACACGACAGACAATACCCCCAAAAGCAAAGATAACAATTTAGCGAAGAAGATGAAACAAGCCTCATGTAATATATCTACCCAAAAGTACCCTAAACAAAAGATATGCATACTAAGTGCAAACAAGCACAATCAAATTTTGTCAATTGCCGAGGATAGTCTCACTAATTACTCAACATGTCACTACCTTAAACCTAACGGCGTTTTACAAGATTTATTAACTGGAGTCGACTCGAAAGTGGCCGATTTCACAATGAATGATTTTTGCATAATACTAGTCGGAGAGGAAGAGTTTAGAACAACTCATAATTACTTCAAAATGATTGCGGATATTCGATTAACATTACAACAGTTGAAGCATACGAACGTTATAGTCTGTCTTCCAACATATAAATACGGAAATTTCATGGATACTTTCAACTGGAGAGTGGAATCTTTCAACAATCTCATGTACCTGGACACGTTGACACATGAGCACGCATACATATTTGACTCAAATAAAAAACTAGACTATGACTTTACCATGTTCAATAGATACACTTGCAGGATAAATGACCGTGGAATGAGAGTAATATTTGAAAATCTGAAATTTTTCATACAGGGTGTACAAAAATACAATAACACAAAAATCGATCTAGAACAGCATGACAAAGTAAACATACACCAGGATAGCACCAGCCAAGACTCGTTTGCAGTGGAACAGGACCAGTTTTTTCGAGACTAAGTATTTACATACTCTCCACCAAAATATAGCAGGATTGCTGAACAAAGCTGATTCTCTCATGGTAAATCTGGAAGAACTAAAGGATAAAAATATTGAAGTTGACGTTTTGTGTATCACAGAACATTTCATGAAAACAGAATGCCAGCAACATTTGAATATACAAAATTATTCTCTAGCTGCATGTTATAGCAGGAGCCACCATAAAAGAGGCGGAGCATGCATACTTGTGAAGAACACTCATAAATGGAAAGAAATAGAAGAAGTTAAAAAACTTTCGCTTGTTTATATATTTGAGTGTTGTGCTATTGAGTTGACTGAATATGAAATTTTAATTATTTGCATTTATAGAATTCCTAAGGAGAGTAATTTAAACACATTTTTCAATAAATTAGACAAAGTTTTGACATGCATCTCCAAATTAAACTATAAAAATGTTGTTATAGCCGGAGACTTCAATATTGATATGTTGAAAAGCAACTCTGTCACACTTGAATTTGAATGCATATTATTAAACTTCAATATAAAACTAGCATTACAGCAACCAACACGTTTGAAAAGCAAAACGTGTATCGATAACTTTGGACATGATTTTAAAAATAATTGTAAGACTGAAGTGCTTGAATTTGGATTATCAGACCACACAGCTCAGTTAATAAAACTACCAGTAAAAAAAATATTAAAATTAAAATTTTGGCGCAAGCAAATAAGAGACTACAGTACAGAAAATATAGAAAAATTTAAAATGTGCATAAAAAACTTAACATTCTCGGATATGTATAACGCTAAAGACGCCTCTGAAGCATATTCCCATTTTATTGAACAGTTTCTACTGTTCTATGACCTTTGTTTTCCAAAAACGCAAACAATCGTAAGAATAATAACTAAGCCACGATGGATATCACGAGGTATAAAAATTTGTAGCAACAAAAAGAGAAAATTGCTTTGGAATTTTAGAACGAAACCAAACAACACCAATAGATTAAAATACGACGCATATGCTAAACGCTTAAAAAAAATAATATCGCTCACTAAACGAGCTCAGAACAACTTTAAAATTAAAACATCAAACAACGTTTCCAAAACAACATGGGATGTAATAAATAAAACACGATTAAACTTACCTAAAGAGCCTATACGAAAAATTAAAAATCAGAATGGTGTGGTCGTAACAGATCCAACCGACATTGCTAATCTTTTTAATAACTATTTTGTTGACAAAGTTATGCCAATTCCAGGCGCTGGACAGAATGTGACGGAATACATATCTCACCGTGAGAAATCGATGTTCATGGCACCCTGTCTACCTCGCCATGTCAATAAAATTATAAAAAACCTAAAGAATACAAATAGTACGGGATATGATGGAGTTACGACAAAAGTCATTAAATCAGTTGAAGAATACATTTGCCCTCATCTAAGTTACCTAATCAATTTAAGCATAGTCACGGGTACATTTCCACAAGGTCTTAAGATGGCTATAGTGAAACCGCTATTTAAAAAAGAAAATAGGGAGCTTATGGAGTACTATAGACCCATTGCTCTCATATCAATTTTTTCAAAGATATTTGAAAAATATTTTTATGGAGAAATAAATGTCTATCTAGAAAAAAACAACATCTTATGCAAGGAGCAAAAAGGCTTCCGTCAAAATAAAACCATCAACATGGCAATTTATGACTTTTTTTATAATGTTATCTGTAATGTTGACAACCGGAATCCCATTTGCGCCATATTCTGCGATATGACACAGGCATTTGATTATGTGGATCATAGTATTCTTATTAAGAAACTTAAAGCGTATGGGATAAGAGGCAATATTCTAGATTTAATAAACTCATATCTTACAGATCGGCAACAAATTACAGAAATATCACGGTTAAATTACAAAACTAAATATGATCACACTTATAAATCTATGGAACGTAGTGTATTACACGGTGTTCCTCAAGGGAGCGTATTAGGACCTCTTTTATTTATAATTTATATAAATGACCTACCAAATGTGATAACACAACCTATGACACTATTTGCTGATGACAGCACAGTGACAATAAAATGTAATGATACCAGCTCCTACGAACTTGACATAAATAATTCTCTTAAATCTATTATTTTATGGCTTGATAATAATAATTTGAAAATCAATTTAAATAAAACAATTATAATGCATTTTAATCAAAGACCTAAAAATATATCTAATAACATTAATTTAATATTCCGCAATAATATACTCCAGCAAGCTGACTTTACTCGGTTCCTAGGGTTACAAATAGACCAAAAACTAAATTGGAAAAAACATATTGAAGTGTTAAGTAAAAAAATAAGCAGTTTAGCTTATGCTCTTTATAAACTATCATCGACGGTGAACACAGATGCACTACTTACAGCGTACTATGGCTTGGTAGAGTCTACACTCAGGTACGGCATCATATTCTGGGGTAATTCCACCGATAAGCAAACTATATTTAAGCTGCAAAAGCGCTGCCTGCGTGCTATGTTTAAAATTAAAATGACTGATAGTTGTGCACCGTTATTCCAGAAGCATAAAATTCTAACACTTCCGTCGTTGTACATAATTGAAGTAGCACTATTTGTAAGAAATAACCCCCACTTGTTTCCACGTATGTGTGACACTGTCATTAGAAATAGACGTGAAGACAGACTCCGTAGGCATATTAGCAAAACCGCTTTGTTGAAAAAAAGTGTTGTATGCATGGCTCCTAATATCTACAACAAAATCCCTAGGTTTTATAAGGATCTCAATACAAATTTATTTAGGATAAAATTTAAACAACTATTAATTCAAAAATGTTATTATAGTATTGACGAGTTCTTAAACGACAAATTATGATTAATTATGACTGTACCTACTATATATTTATTTTTTTTGACATGTGTAATTTTTAATTTTTTTTTCTGTTTATATTTACCTACATATTTTTGGATTGTCGTTTACATTGACATTATTTTAGTGCCATCTCCATATTTGTGCACCGACATTGGTAAAACATGTTTGTACCACACATTTGTTCACCATCTTCACTATAACACATGTTTATGCAAATAAATAATCTTTATCTTTATCTTTATCTTTATCTGAGCCCTAGGTTGTAGGTTCGATCCCCACAGAGAACAAATATTTGTGTGGTGAACACAGATGTTTGTTCTTTGCCTGGGTGTTATATTGTATTCAAAGTATGTATTTACAAAAAGATAAAAAATTTATACATATAAGTATTATAACAGCTATCTGGTTCCCATAGTACAAGCTCTGCTTAGTCTTGGGCTAGATAGTGTTTTGTGGATTGTCTGAAATTTTTTTTTATTTTATTTATTTATTTGCAAGATTTGGCATACATATAAATTATTTCATAGCGGTTTTAATTTATTTTTTATAGTGAAATTGTTAAGGAATGCTAGCATATAAATGTCTTGCTCAATTCTTGACAAAATAGATTTTCTATTCAATCAACCAGATTACAATTAGATTAGTTCGGCAAGTTATAGCATGCGCACTTGATGTGCGGGCAGGTTTTTCCGCAAGTAGGCCGCTGGTGGGCCCTTTTTGCGTGACTCTTGACACGTGTTGCTCGAACTTTTTCAGGTTCTACAACACGCCGCCGCCGGTTTCCTCACGATGTTTTCCTTCACTGTTTTGAGAGTACTGGCATATTGCACATAATTTTTTCGACAGAAAAACTCATTGATACACGAGTGGATTTGAACCCACGACCTTCGGATCGGAAGGCGGGGCCACTACCACTAGACCATCAGTGCTCAAAAAAAAACACCAGGCAGTTGCACTTACATCTTCCTTCCCTGATCTCCTTGACTTTATGTTGGTAGTAAGCATGGTACGGGTCCCCGGAGTTGAGAAAGTTGAACTTGGGGTTTCCGAGCTCATTCTGCCGGATCCGAGCCTCAAACTCAGGGCCATTTCGAGCTACGAAACTGGCGGTCTTGTCAACAATATCTGAATGGTTTGGTTAAGAATCTTAAGCAATTGCAGACTACAGAGAAGTGTTGACCAGCACCAGTGTATGAGTTTTATTGTCACAATAAATTTTTGAGAAGAACTCTTATATTTCATAAAAGTGATGGTTGTTCTAAGTCTGAAAAAAGAATAGCAAGTTATTCTTGTGATACTATTATTTGACTTTGAGTAGTTTTTCACTGAACCAATACTAAAGTGGTTTTGTGAGAGGTTATGTTCTGGTTTCCCAAGTCTAAGTTCACACCACAATAAAGAAACTGATGCAATGAATAGTATTTGCATTGTAAAGGATACTCCTGACTTCAGGTGGTGGATAGATGATGCCGATGACGGGCGCTGATGGTGGCTGTGGTTCCTCTATCATCTCCATCCCCGGCCCGCCCGGGGCCATGACGTCGATTGAAGGCATCTTGCCTTCCTATTCTTGTGCCTATTTTAACGTTAAATCGATTGATTTCTGCGGTGCTAATTAATAAAATACAATTTTAAGTAAAAAGTCAACAAACACAGTGTTAGTGAACGGAATTAAATGAATGAATGAATATCACAGAATGAATATGGAGAACGGAACAGAATGAACTAAATAAACTTAATCTTTAAAAACTTCGTTCAGTTCAGCCATTTTATCTCTGTGGTCCACCTTAGTTTTGAGTTTTGATTTGAACCGAACGTGAACCGAAAATCCTACGGAAAATCCGGTTATTTACTTCTACTTACTACTTCTTCTTTATTTACTTTAGTTCTATCTATTCGGTGCCTAAAAAAAAAAAAAAAATCGGTTGTCTGTAAAGTCGGTTTACTGACGATAGTTGAACGTGATAACGTCATAAGAAAATACTGATGGAATGGTTGCATTTTTCAAAAGAATTTTTTTTAATATTTGTTTGATAGATATTTTGTATGGATATAATATAGATATGGAGGTCTCGCGGACTCGCGGACTCGCGGACTCGGACTCGGACTCGGACTTGGACTCGAACTCTCGGACCCGGACCCGGACCCGGAACCCGACCGAACCCTTACCCTTACCCTCATTTACCCTTACCATTACCCGACCCGGGCTCGGGCTCAGGTAAATGGAACGACGAAACGACGTAACGACGCATGAGTCATGTTTTTTCGTGCGTGCAGCCGGCTCCATCGATTTATAAGACGTTATCACGTCAAAAAAGATTGTCAGGTCTTCCAAGATGGCGGCCTGACGAAAGACGTAAATTTAAAAAAAAAACAACATTATACGTACGTAAGACTAGGCGATATGGTCTTGATACAGTCCGGCAAGTATAACTTGGCGGGTCTGAAGCTAGCCGTTTGGCCATTAACGATCGAACAGCTCACTTCAGACCCGCCAAGTTATACTTGCCGGACTGTACTATAGCCTGCTTCGAAAGGAGCGAAAAGGAATAACAACAACTATTCGGTGCCGGAAGTGACTCTTCATTTTCGCAATAACTATTTTCTGCCTCTAAAAAGGACTCCTGTAGCCCCTGTAGGAGTCATATTAGCAAAGAGCCAAGAGGAGTAATATTAGTCTTCTTAGCATGTATGATCGCGAGACTCTGATACCTCTTACTTGAATGTTTGCCAGCTTGTCTAATTTTTGTTAATCGTGTTATGTGCACGAAAGTAGCCTTGAAAAAACACGCCAAGAAGATAGGCCGGGTTCCCACTATGCCGGACCGGCAGATCTGCCGGAAACCGGACACCGGACAGAGTGTTCACATTACACCGGATCCCACAAGAAAATCGGACAAGCACCTCAGTTGAATTTGGACCTGTGCCCACAATGGACGACGAAATTGTTGTGTTGTGGTGGTGGTAGTACAGAAGGCAAAATAAAACAAGAAAGTATTGGGTACATCCTATTTTACGGGAAAGATTTTCACTTGGGACATTTGAAACATTGATCGGTGAACTTAGAAGTGACGGATCAAAGTCATGCTGGATGCTACACGTTTACTTTACTCAGAAAATGCGAGCCGAATGAAGTGCGGGGAGCACGGGCGGGGCGGGGAACACGGACCGGAACTGGTTCACATTACTCCGGTCCGGTGATTTTGCCGGCATTTTGTAGTGACAAAACGCTCGGTAAAAATGCCGGACTCGGTTATAATGCCGGACCCGGGATAATGTGAATAGCTTCATATAAATTGTACAGCCACTAGCCCTTCCGGCAGATTTACCGGCGCGGCAGATCTGCCGGTCCGGCGTAGTGGGAACCCTGCCTTAATGTTCACCTCAGTCTCGTCACTGTAGAAGAGGGCCACTCATGAAACATTATTCGGCCACTGGTCTTACGGTTTTCTTCGCCTTACGGCCTAAATCTTTGTATTTGATATGGCTAGAACTAGGACATGATCAAGTAGAATTTGTTGGTGCTTTATTCATAGGTACTTAAGTTTAGGTAATTATTTATTTAATAAAAATACACGTTTACAAAACAATAAACAACAAAACATGATCTAAGTATACAAAAATACAGTAGTAAGATCAGTACCCAATTATCAACGCATCTTCCTTGTAAAAGAGGGAAGATCTATTATCGTAGTACCAGACAGACCCACCGATGGTGTCCATCGACTTGAAGCAAAGCGTTGCTGTGATGATGATGAGATAGGTGATCAGCCAGAGTAGCAGTGCGAATACTAGCATCCATAGAGTGGTGTGCATTCGCCCCTCGCTGGAATCAACCCTTTCTGGTGTTTTAGGGCACAACGGCTCTTTTGTGTAATCATTTTCAACCTGAAATCGACTAAACTGTACTTTCACTAAACGTATGGTTTAAACTAGCTACACCACACAACTAGAGTTTGTCTGTTGGCTTCTACCTAAATATCCTTGAATATCAACCGCGTTTTTAAATCGAATCCCCCCCGACTTCCTCTTTTAGGTATTGTATCTACTCCTCTATGCCCCCGACCGTTAGGTCTCTGATCGAGCGCTAGCCAAAGAGTACAGCTATGGAGGCAACAGATAAGCACCTAATGACACCTAGGTACTTACATGCAGTGGTATATACATACTGCCTACAGACAGACCTACCTAGCCTACTAGGTATATATAGCTCTACCTAGTTTACTAGGCCCTATATTAGGTACATACCCCCAGGGTCTACGCATCCATCTAATAACATACCTACCAGTAGGCTACATTCAAAGAATTATTCCTGTAGGTACCTACAATTAGCACACATGTATCTTTCAGGAACTTTGAATCGATATCCATGTTTTAACTTTGGAATTTAATTTGATTTAGGTACCCACCTACCAAACTAGTTTATCAGTGTTTTTATTGAGTTTATTTACTTATAGGCATTTTCAGAAATCATGAAAAATATGTATGAATTTATGGATAAATATAACAAGAAATTTAATAAATTGACAGTTAGCTCAAGAAACCATAGAGCAAGCCAATAACAATGAGTAGAGGACAAGGAGGTTGGAAACCCATTACAGCAAGGAGTAACCCCAAGTCTTTAAAAGAAGGTTTCATTCAGCGTTTGTTTTGTTGTCGCTCCATCGTCGGGGTCGTGAAGCATCTTGCTTCGTCTTCCAGTCATTTCCAGTTCGCGGTAGGCAACGTAGCATTTATATTCTTTTTGGTAGGCAATTGGGAAGTTTATTCTCTAACAGCTTCTAATATCAGTTTTTCGAGCTATATGACCTGCTTATCTTTTTGAAATCAGAAATCAGAAATATTTATTGCATAAACTGTTGTACAGAAAAGATCTTAGTGGCTATGGCTAGCTAGGTACAGATTTCACTGCTAACGTACTGCTAACCTTCAACTTGAAATAATGAGGAAACCACCCCTTCTGCCTATGCTTATCGTTTCTTCTAGTTTAGTCGTGGAGATACCGGTGCAAATAATATTGAAATAAAAATCATCATCATCATCATTTCAGCCCGGTATCACCCACTGCTGGGTATAGGCCTCCTTCATATTTTGCCAGCCTCCCCTGTCCTGCGCGTAATATAGTTGAATTAAAACTAAAAAGGAAATCGTTTATTACATGTTTATTAAGCCCATAACACCTGCGCATATTTTAACAATGAATAAATAAAGTATTGACAGCAAAACAAAATAGGAATCAACATTAGAATTCATCAATTTCAATAAAATATTTAACTTTTTCAATTCCTTGTATAATATATTACTTATACTATTTTCTACAACTAGAAAATATAAAATAATAATAGCTATGAGTATTACATAATATTGAACTTATAAATTATAATAAAATATTATTAACTTTGGTCCACCATCATTTAAAACAGTAAAGCACCATACAATATTACGAAAGCGTGGTCTACAAAAAAATCTATAAATATTGGTATGTATGGTAGTATTCTAAAGAGGTTCAAATAAACAGTTGGAATATCCTAATTGAGGCCGTTTATAGCAGCGAGGTCATGGCGTGTCTCATAGGTGGACCGAGGGGGAATCTTCTCCCGTTCTTCGTTGCCGGCGAGGAAAATAGCCAGTTGCTCCTGGAAGTTATCAAACAATATTTGTTAATTACTACCCAAAATAAAAAAATAAAAAATCTTTATTTAATGGTATCACAAATATCACTTGTAAACGGCATAAAGTTAGGCGAGTCTCGGTGCCAGTTCCACGCGACCAAGCCTAGAAGAATAGGCAACAAATTACGGCTTTTGATCCCCGGCTCGTTTGATACCCTCAGTGCCCCTATACCAAGTTTTGTCTGACGCCTATCGCCTTTTTAAAACGCTTTTATTAGCTTCACCTGTATGTAAGTTTGTATGTAAGCTTGTAACCGACCCCTTTGAGCTCGATTTTGTCCTACTTTTAACGATCAGATTTGATTCAAACTTTGCACACCTGTCAAAGGTCGATGACAATGCAATAATATGAAAAAAATTATAATTTAAAAAAAAATATAGTTTAAAAAACTAAAAAAAAACGCTTTTATAACTAATTGAACTAAAAAGTTAAAAATAAAACTGTAATAATCAATTGAAAATTTATATTATTGTACAAAAAAGCGTGGGGTGCTTGATTTTGATTGTTGTAAATATTTTATCAATAGTTTATTTTTAACTTTTTTATTTTTATTTGTAACTTTTTAGTTCAATTATTTATAAAAGCGTTTTATTTTAGTTTTTTAAACTATATTTTTTTTGTGCCAGTAATTTCACCGGCTCCCACATTCTTCAAACCGAAACACAGTAACTCAGAAAAAGGCATGGTGGTAGTAGGTATTTCCCCGGACGAGCCCTTCACAAAGAGCTTTACTAGTGCTCAGTATGGTCGTGAACTTACCAAATAGATCTTGGATGTGTCTTGGAGCTGCTGCAATAGGGCTTGTAGTTTAGTACGCAGCCCACGCACCTCGGTAATAGCTGACTCGACTGGCACCGTCTGTACAATTCAGAAACATAATCATAACTGATACCCCCTCAAATGTCTTAGTACCAAGTAACAACTACTCAAGGTTCTCGAGATGAAGAAGGTGATTACGGGCCGTATGCAGAAACAATTTTGGAGCCTGAGTCGAGCCTCAAGATTTTTTGTCATTACTCAATGAAGAGCTGTCAAAATATCTGTGACGCTCGATCCAGACTCAAACATTGTTTCTGCATACGACCCTAAGAGGCCGGTGGCATACATATATGTAGTTGTCATTGACATGCCGTGGTAGTCGTTAGCCCCGATTTTGTATGAAGAATTATGAGAACTATGTCTTTACTGCCGAAAGCCAGCGACGCTCATCGTTTCTTCATTAAAAATCGGGGCTAACGACTACGCTAGGTCATTTTGCGCTTGCTTGCTACTAGCTTGGAGGAATTAGAAAATTCCTCCAAGGCTACTAGCGACAAAATATGTTGAAAACTCAGAATAAGCCCTCGGAGCCTATATTATAGCACTACCTTCAGCACTGCGTCAGCGGCGGTCGCCAGGCCCTTGCTGACCATAGACATGCCTTGGCGCACGTTCCTGAAACAAACATAATTTTTGTCAGATAAAAAAGAATTTTTCAAATCGGCTCACAAATGATGAAATGCGGTAACAAACATAAAAAAAAATACAACTGAATTGAGAACCTCCTCCTTTTTAATTGGAAGTCGGTTAAAAATGATGGCAATAGGATATACGATTGCTGTTCCTTGTTAGTATCAAACTTTTGTCTGGATTTATATTTAGTTCTTTCTACTCTTCTCCTACTTTACTTTCTCTTCTGTCGTACCTGGGCAGATCAGTGTGTGTGAAGTTGATGAGATGGACGACCTTCCTCGCGGTTTCTCTGGAGAGCAGCACCACCAGCTCTTCGAGCGTGGCTGGACGCGCCTGGTTCTCCGGCTCCGGACGGCTCAGGGACTCGTATAGCTCACGGGCCTTCTTCCAGGCTAGGGCGGGGTCTGTGGCCACCTGGGGGTAAGAAACGATGAGGACTGATAGCTAACCACGGAAGTCACAAGTCGAGGTTCTTTATTTGATCACAGATGTGACTTCTTGCTATTAGATAGATAGATAGATAGATAACACTTTATTGTACACCACAAGAATAGGACATTACACATTTAATGAAAATACTTAAACTAAAGCGAAGTACAATGGGCGGTCTTATCACTATGAGCGATCTCTTCCAGACAACCTTTGGATGGACAGGATTTTATTGAAATTCGAAAAGGCGGGCCATAAGGGCTTCTACACTAATTTGACTCCTTATTTAAACTAAAATTTGCATGTACTTAAGTAGGAAGTATAAATAAATAAATACTGTAGACTACTACAGTTCATAAACATATCATAGCTATTGGTGTTCTTTAGCTTATGGAGTATCTCTTTCGTATTAGTCGACATCTCTAATACAGTTTGTAGCATTGGCAGTCCTACTTCACGGTCAATGTCACGGTAATGAGTCGCACTCTGTGTCACGGAAGACCAGCGTTAAAGTAGAACTCGCTATTTTATCATAAAATGAGTGATGGCAATTATTACATATTACTTTTAAGGCCTGCGCACATCTGAGCGATGGCGATGGAAATCAGTGAAACGCTGTCAAATATCGCTGTCATATTTGATGGCGTTTCATTGATCGCGTACATGGCAATCTTATAATAATAATAAATTGCTGTTCCTTAGTCTCGCTAAAACTCGAGAACGGATGGACCGATTTGACTAAGTAATTTTGGTTTTGAATTATTTGTGGAAGTCCTAAGAAAGTTTAAAAGGTTTTAAAGGGGCGAGCGAAGCTACGGGCGGCCGCTAGTAATAAATAAAACTTGATTCGATTTGGTTTGTAACTCACCAGCTCAGCCAGATAGACGAGCACATGTATCTGCTCCTTGATAGCCTTGGCTTCAGCGAGCGCCTGGCGCGTCAGTCTCCTCTGCAGCTTCCTCCGCAGGCGCGCCCCGTGCTGCACGGCGTGGGCGGCGCGCGCGCGGCCCGAGTCGTCGCCGTCCGTCGCGTCCGCACTCGTCACTATGATCAACACTATCACAGTTCATTATTTACATAAGGGACACATTTTGGATCCATGGGTTTCTCGTACAGCTCGCTTCTCTAGATCGTTTCTTCCCCATTTTTTTTTTATGTAACTAGCTGATGGAACAAGCATATGGCCCACCTGATGTTAAGTGGTAACAAAGCAATGCCTCGCAGGTCACGCACGTCATGAACGCGCCCTACGATGCACTGCCCTGCGTCCATCAACTGGAGGCATACAGATATTCAGCCTCACGTGCCAGTAATTTCACGGGCACCCACACCCTTCAAACTGAAACACAGCAATGCTGCTTCACGGCAGAAATAGGCATGGTGGTAGTACTTCGCCGGACGAGCCCATCACAAAGAGCTCTACTAGATAGATAGATAGATAGATTGATAAAAACTTTATTTGCCTAGATTTAACACACACTACTACTAGACATACCCATAAATTGTGGAATGAGCTACCACCAGAGGTGTTCCCTCTTAATTACAACATGAATAGCTTCAAGAAAATCGTTAAAAAAATCCTCCAGGGTAGGCAACGCAACGACAGCACCCTTGGTGTTGTTGGTGTCTATGGGCGACGGTGACCACTTACCATCAGGTGGGCCGTAAGCTCGTTTGTCTAACTTTTACATTAAAAAAAGGGGAATAAATAATAAATACACGGAGCCTCTTTGAGGCGCACTTAAAATCATTTCACCACACTTGGTTTGAAAGAATCAGTGACACGATAAGAAGAAGATAGGGGAATAGGACTCGTCACTATCACAGTTCATGATTTATGTAGGGGAATAGGACTATTACTGTTGAAATCTATTTACATTAAAAAATAAGTAAAATAGTGTTGTAGTGCCTTTCAGCGTAAAGATAGGTCTCAAATACAAAGATAGTGTTAAAAAATAATCTAACAAAATTAAAAATAATGTATTTGGGGGTAGTATGTGCGTTCCGGCTCATAATTAGAGGAATAGGACTCGTCACTATCACAGTTCTATAATTTTTATAAATTAATATTAAACTAATTTGCTGTGAAACGATACCTAAGTATAATTACTATCGTGAATTCATCGTGATTACATAGTACAAGCTCAGCTAAGTTTGGGGCTAGATAGTGTTGTCATTTACATTTATATTTTTATTTATTATAGTCCAGCCAGGATGAAATAGGATACCGACCTTAGCAACAGCAAATGTGGGGCGTTATCGGTACCTCCTTTAATAGTGGTCAGAGTCCAAAGGATCCTGTCATTTCTAATTTGTCTGCACTGATAAAGAGTCGTCTAGCCAATAAAGTTGGTAGTAAATTAACCGGCATATCAGTAAATAATTACATAACTTATTTAGACTGAATGCAGACTGGTATTGAGGTCCGGGTTCTGTTATCAGTGGCCTTGGGGTCCAAGTTAAAAACGGACTCAAAACAACCGATTAGGCGATTACACTCGGAGTTATTTTGACCTTTGAACTCTCGTGGATTCTGTTGGACCACCCCAGATAATGGGGTAAGCTTCTCTTTTGTCCTAGCGTGAGTATTAGATACCTTTGCTTTGAGTCTTTGAACTCCAAAATATTTAGTTTGCTAGACTACAGGTCTAGGAATTCGCTAGCTTTTTATCTCACCCCATTTTTAAGCTCGACCGAAAAGAGTGTAAGTTTTAAATTGTCTAAGGTTTGAAGGCTAGTGTGTCTCTGCTTGTTTGTTTTTGACGTGATAACGTCTTATAATTCAATGGAGCCGGCTACGGCTGCACGCACGAAAAAACATGACTCATGCGGCGTTACCTCGCTCTGAGGCATTCCATTTAAGGCTTTGAAGTGCAAGCGAGAGCGCGGAACGAGCGAAAAAGGGGGGGGGGGGGAGAACCGAGGCCTCGCGGGTCTTCAAAATTTTATCTAGGCGACTGATTGAAGCGACGCGTGACCCAAGAGCTGGTAGGTATCTGGCGCAGCGTATAAGCATTGCTATTCAGCGTGGCAATGCCGCCAGCGTCTTGGGGACGCTTCCGTCTGGCACTGATTTGGATCAGTTGAGCTATCTCTAGATCGTTTGTAACGATATGCAGATAGCTCAACTGTTTCTTGTGTATTTTGTACATTTTGTAAATATTTTGTCTTTGTGTAAATAAAAAAAAAAAAAAAATAGGATACTTACCATCAGCAGCATCTTGGTAGTCAGGTGGCAGGATCTTATCCACATACATGTCAGCCCTAGTGAGCGCGCGGTCCAGGGCATTGGCGGTTACCGCAGTGACCCTCGAGTCCAGGACTGCAGTCCCTAGCTGCTTCACGGAGTCCGCGCGTCTCAGGACGTATTGACGGGTTTCGGAGTACATCTGATTGAAGTAGATTCGTTATTATAACGCTTTTATTAGCTTCACCTGTATGTATGTATGTATGTATGTATGTATGTAACCAACCTCTTTGAGCTCGATTTTGTCCTACTTTGAACGATCAGATTTGATTCAAACTTTGCACACCTGTCAAAGGTCGATGACAATGCAATAATATGAAAAAAAAATAAAAAAAAATGAAAAAAAAACTAAAAAGCGAAAATAAATTATAGTTTAAAAAACTAAAAAAAAACGCTTTTATAACTAATTGAACTAAAAAGTTAAAAATAAAACTGTAATAATCAATTGAAAAATTTATATTATTGTACAAAAAAAGCGTGGGGTGCTTGATTTTGATTGTTGTAAATATTTTATCAATAGTTTATAATATCTGAAGTTATTATAAAAAGCAGCCCATGCTTTTTTGTACAATAATATAAATTTTTCAATTGATTATTACAGTTTTATTTTTAACTTTTTAGTTCAATTAGTTATAAAAGCGTTTTTTTTTTAGTTTTTTAAACTATAATTTATTTTTAACCGACTTCCAATCAAAAAAGAGGAGGTTCTCAATTCGGTTGTATTTTTTTTTATTTTTTTTTATTTTGAATGTTTGTTACCGCATAACTTCGTAATTTGTGAGCCGATTTGGTACTGCTTCCAGATTGGTCCTATTTTAATTTAATTAAAATCGGTGTTGCCATTTTTTTTAAATATATGTTTAAAGTTTGTAACTGCATGCCTCCGTCATTTATGAACCGATTTAGAATTTATTTTTTTTGGAAGGGTATTCTTACGTCCAGATTGTCCCAAACAAATTTCATTAAAATCGGTTTAGCCGTTTGGCAATTAAGTCGGTTTCTCTAGTTTAACTATAAACGTCGTTGAAATGGACAAAATATAATTATAATTATATTGTGTCAATTTCAACGACGTTTATAGTAGTAGCCAAGCATTAATTGCACATCGGCTAATTTCGGCTTCATAGAGCGTAGTTTGCGTCAGAAAGAGATCGCTCTCCGAAAGCAGGAAAGCCGATGTGCAACCATATTTTCTGGAGATTAATCCTGGATTCAAAGACACTATCTGCTGAAGCAAGCACTGTGGTCTAGTGGCTTTCCGATCTTACGGTCGCGGGTTCAAATCCAGTCTGTATGGATTTCTATGTTCGAAAAATGTATGTACACAATGCTGTGCTCTCAACTGGTGAAGGAAAACATCGTGCAGAAGCCCGCGGCTTAGTCAGCCTCCGCACGTATCAGGATGGTATAGGTGCAGGGCAAGCCTACTCCATCTAAAATCCTGTCCCAGGCACCATAGTTTCTCGTAAGTAGGGGCATGGGTAAAACACCAGTTGCCCCGGATGTTATACAAAATTGTATATGTTGTATAAATCATTTACAATAGATGCAGAGCCCTGTTTAGCTACCTGCAGGGCTACCACGAGCTCTATATGGTTATGGTTATGGCTGTCAAAATTGTATCGACTGTGTCAACACATTCAAACCCAAAAAGAAAATGAATGTGTGGGTCAGCCTACCTATACACAATTTGGCAGCCATAGCCCTAATCATATAGAGCTTGTGGTAGCCCTGCTGAAGGAAGCGTGTAGTGACGCGTGGAGCAAGTGTGTCTCAAAAGAAAGTTATATATTTTCCAAAAAAGTTGCCTAATTTAATGAGCGCGTTGAAGTCTTTTGTATGGGAAATACAACGATCGTGTAAGGTTTATTTATTTTCAGGTTTTGTAAGCTTTTTTGTATTAAGATTTGCTTCCATCAGTAGGCCTACCACAAGCTCTGTCTGGCTCTGGAGTCTGGTTTTGAGTCAGTGTGAGTGCTCATCAGTGTATTAAACTGTGTGTGCGACGTTTCACCGTAAGATTTATTTAGACAGCACTCACACATACTCAAAACCAGAGCCAGAGACAGAGCCAGACAGAGCTTGTGGTAGGCCTACAGGTTCGAAGAGATTCCTCTTCAAGGGCTCCGTCAGTCGGGTCGCGGATGGTTTTAGTTCCCGTGGCCTGGCATGAATGGCGAGAGAGGTTCACCGGAGAGGTTTATAGCAACGGCGAGTCCGACATAATTCCGGCCACCCCAGCCGGTCTATTCGTAAATGAAAAAAAAAAAAAAGGCCTACAGGTTGCTGGTCACAGGATCCGTGACCAAACAAGGAATATGTATTATAAAATATAAGTTACCTACTCGGTATAAGAAATGACACGAGGCGCAGTATCGCTAAATGAGAACATACCCTATCATGCATCTGAGTTGTGATACTGTTTTTAACCAATTAATGGATAATAAAGCAGCGCATTCATTTGATAGATAAGAAATATCAATGAATAACCTTTTTTTTCTATTGTTTATTTATTTCTTATTGGATGAGAAATACATGTTGTGCCGACTCCACATAAAGTGGGCTGGAAGAAGAAGAAGTGTAGGCATCTGAAATTGACCAATTGACTCACTTTGCGTGCAATAATAAGTACCATTACAGAATTATATGGATTAAATGGGTACTTATACCGATCACTTTTTTTTATATTTCCCGAAGTTTCGACCGTGTTACAGCAGCCGTTGTCGCGGGCAGGCATAACAATAGCGTAGCTTTAAAAAGTGCTACTTCTACAGATTCAGAATGCTGGTAGCTATCGGTAGCTGGTAGCTAGGCCTTGGCAGAATACCAGGGTTGCACAATGTCGTGAGACGTCATGTGACCTACACGGTGCGTCAAATACTGAGCCAGGAACCAAATTAACCGTGCGCAATTTTTTTTAAGTACCAGTGTTTTTGTGGTCAATAAATACTATATTTTCTTTCTTTCTTTCTATCGCAAAACGCATGGGCATACGCACCCAGCTAGGAGAATGAACACGTGCTTTTGTCAATTGACCGCAACGCAGATTTTATGGCTTTCTTTTCTTGAGATCATTGTCCCTGCATACAGATGATACGCTATTTATGCGACTGATAGAGGAAAATAATTGCTAAATAAACTATTAAATATAATGAATAAATTCTGTTACATTGTATTGTAAGCGGCAAGTTTACACGAGCACATTTTTAGGGTTCCGTAGCCAAATGGCAAAAACAGAACCCTTATAGATTCGTCATATCTGTCTGTCCGTCTGTCCGTCCGTATGTCACAGCCATTTTTCTCCGAAACCGTAAGGGCTAGACTGATGAAATTTGGCGAGTAGATGTATTCTGTGAACCGCATTAAGATTTTGACACAAAAATAGAAAAAAAAACTATGAATCTTGGGGGTCCCCATACTTGAAACTGAAACTCAACATTTTTTTTTCCATTGGACCTATGAATAGGTCTTCAAAAATGATTTCTAATATCGATTTTTTCTAAACTTAATAGTTTGCGCGAGAGACACTTCCAAAGTGGAAAAAAGTAGGTCCCCCCCCCTTTAACTTCTAAAATAAGGAATGATAAAACTAAAAAAAATATAGGTTGTACATTACTATGCAAACTTTCAACGATATTTGGTTTGAACGAGATCTAGTCAGTAGTTTTTTTTTATACGTAAATCGTAAACTGCAATTTACCTTTCGACGAACTACAAAAACCTTTATATATTATGTTACTTGATGCTACGGAACCCTTCATGGGCGAGTCCGACTCGCACTTGGCTGCTTTTTTTTTTTCAGCGCCACACCACGTTTGAGTCACGTAAGCGCCACTTGCTCCACATATACTTTTGAACTTCTTACAGTTTATGTCATTCACATAATAGTTCTTCATCTCAAACCTTACTTATACTACACAATATAACATATAACACCTAGAGAGACTACTAATGAAATGTACCCAGCGATGGGCTGCAGCATCTCCTGAGAAAAGCCTCAGAAGATGCTGATTCTCATGGATAAGTAGCACTCGTCCAATACTGCGGTCACTAAATTCTCCTTCCAAGCGTGGTAATACGCTAAACGCGCCAAGCCCCCAAATAATAGAGAGGATAACCTCATTGGTCCACGAAGATCAAGGAGGTTGGAACCCATTACATAGACAATAATAAGTTTGTATAAATTTAGATAAAGTTAAGTTTTAATTGTTGTTTTATTATAGGGCAGTGTGGTCGCATAGCGACAAAGCCCTTTGAATAAATAAAAAAAAAACACATTACATGAAAATTCAGACTGATGATGATTTATTTATTAGGCAACGCTAACAGCACACATAGTAAACATTATTTTAAGACACTCACAGTTAAATTGTATTATAAAATGTGCCAATTACAGGCATGATGTGAGTCGTCAACGAATTTGCTTGTGAAGAAAATCACGGAGAATAATTGGATATCACTCGGTCCTTACATTGTTACTTACCGCTTGAGGAGGCATGTGGATCGACGGCACCCGCTTCTCCACGATGTCCAAGGAGCGGCAGAGGAAGCGGTCGAGCTGGTGGAGGGGAGACTCAAATATCTGCACTGCGGGGAGGGCGAGCTGAACCCCTGTGGCCAGAGACCTCTCGCCGAGGGAGAGGTACCAGCGGACCAACGAGTTGGATTCCTAGAAAATATGTTCTTCAAACTAACATTTGTTCTCAGTGGGGATCACTCCCACGGTTCGTATTGGTGGTATAGTTCATGCATTTCACGAAGACGCGTCAATTAGAGCATTTTGGCTCTTATTACAACCAGATAAATATCACTGAATGCGTCTTCGTGAAATGCATGAACTATAGTATGGTAAAAATACATTGATCCTCCTTTGGTTGTAAAGATTTTGTTTTCAGTACTTATTCGTGTATTTTCAATAATGAGAAGGCTCACTATATTTAGGTAGTAACTAACTATTTGGTACAGAAAGGTTCTCGGCACCACTGAAAACCAGCGCCGTGTGCGCTTTTATGGCAAATTCTGAGTGGAAGCCTTTTTTCGTCACTTATTGGCTTGTTGTATATTTTTTGTGTGTACCTATACCTACCATGTTTTGTGACGTTAAATAAATATTTTCTATTCTATTCTTTTGGCATATCTGATGCACTTCTGGACCTAGTGAGCGCCGAAAGTTTACCTTACATTTTAGGTACTTGTAAATAAATGTGTACTTGTCTTCTACCAATAACTATGCACACTTACTCGAATCTTGTGGTACATTTTCTCAGTGACCTCGATTCCGGACTCCACGAGAGGAATAGCGGCCACCCTGGAGACCACCTCCAGCTTCGGTATACTCGGTCTCTGCTGTACGGCTGGCACTGAGGAATAATATGCAGGTTTAATTAAGAAGGAACATAAGAAATGTCTGCGACAAGGAATTGAATTTCAATCCAATTGCTGCAACTATCGATCGAAAACGAATTTTTTACGGGTAAGCGGTCACCGTCTAAATTCAGCAAAACTGGATCATAAAAATTTTGTCAGCGGCGTCGTAATACATTAATTATTAGTAGTTGGAAAGAAAAACATGGAATATTTTTTTAATTGCAAGAAAAAACTGGTTTCTTATCTTCAACCTGTGTAATTCCAATAAAAATGGATAAAATTGGTGCATCTTGCTGACGTTGACGTTTTTTGGGAATAGAAAATATCTCACTGACAATAAACATACCATTTCCGAGGCTTTTATCAACAGCTTGCAAATAAGCTTCAGCTTTCTGAGCTATGGAGCCATTTTTCCTTTTATTCACACCAACAGCACAGGTGCCGTTGAAGCATTTCTTGTAAATATTACCGTTCAAACCAGATTTCATTACTGTTATATTTGCGCGAAACTCGTGTTCCATTATGAATTAAATTATTATTTTTCTTTTTATAAACAAAAAATAATTCAAAAGCAATTTTAAGTAAAATGTTAAATTAAAACGTCTACTATTTTTCACGATAGTCACAGAGTCAATGAGACGATCACATAGGATTTGTTTATTTTACCAAAGGTTATCGCGTATATGCATCATGTTTTAAAATAATTGAGGAGACAGACCTATTTCATAGTTCAAGAACGTGTTTCAAAATTAGATCATCATTATAACTGGCTGCGTGATGATAAGTAGGTATGAAAGTTCAAAGATCGACCTTCTTGAAGTTTACCATCTCGAGTATTGTATAAACTAAATATTTACGAAGCGTACATATTTTATGAACTTAGTTATATTGTAGACAACGGCTGCTAGAGAAGAACGGAAGAGAACATGTTGTGCCGACCCCACATAAAGTGTGGTAAAAGCAGGAAGAAAAAGAAGCAAAAGTGTAATAATACAAGAGATGAGGCAACTAGGCTTGACGGTGCGGCATCTTATGTCTCAATGAACTCAGGTGCATAGCACTTCACGCGTGACGTACTCAGTTAAAATATATAGGAGAGACTAAGTTAACTAATCGGCTGATGATGATTATTAAGAACAAGAAAATAAGTAAAAGGTGAATTAAAAGAAAATTGATGAATCATCCAACGAGTTAATGAACAGGAGATAAGTGAAGTTAGGTCCGTTTTGCTCGGAACTGTAATCTCTAAACTTTGGCCTCGTGATCACACTGCATGGGATAGATTGTGGGAGACGAACTCTCTGAACCCTTTGAACTCACTCGGTAAATTCTCACGGCACTGTATATAGGCTATTTGCGATGGGTCTGTTTAGGGAAAGTACTAGCACTATGCCTATTTGTGTCGTTAAGCAGCGATGTTGTGTTCCGGACTAAAATATAAGCTCTTATTATATTATTAGCTTTACACACATCTAAGCGTTCTGCGGTGAAACGCTGTCAAATACAAGGTGTATCTAAATATGTGTACTATGCGAAGGTGGGGGGTTTCAGACCACAATGGTGATCAGTTGTGGGGGGGAGATAATTAAAAATTCCTATTTTCAGTTTCCCATACAAAAATATTTAATTTCATAATGCCTAAATAAATTGACAACCCTATCCTTGTAACCCCTTGACCCCTTGACCTACTACCTCTGTAGGTCTACTACTACTACCTACTACCTCTGTAGCTGAGTTTAGGGTTGTCACTTTGTATAAAGTCAGCTGTTCATGTTGAAACTTCGTTGCAGTTTTTTTCAGAGATACCAATCGAAGTTCGAAAAGTCGTTGAACAAAAGTTGTTCCCCGGGGGGTGGAAATTCACCCCCCTTCAGGATAGTACACATATTTTGATACACGTTGTATAACAGCGATATTTGGCAAGAGTTTGACTGATCACCACCGCAGAACGCTCATCTGGTGTTAAATGAAACCATCACCCATTAACAAAGCATCGCCTCGCACGTCACACACGATAGGAACGTGCCCTATGATGCACACACCCACGTGCGTTGTTATGAAGCTGTTATGCGATAATTTCTCATTTGTGAGCTTATCTCAAAGTAGGTAACTACATGCTCATCAATGACCCACGTGCATGGATAATAATATGTTTACATTATAAATGAGAATATTTTGATTTGAGCCGTTAATAATGTATCAAACATAACCTAACCTACGTCAGTGGAAGATTACTAAAATTATCCAAGACTTTCATGTTTTGTAATAAATCCTCACACCTTAGAGCCTGGGTGGTCGCGCACCGTTCGGTTTCAGAGGAACTTCCTCCCGCGAACACTCAGGGTATGGAATGATCTCCCTGCTGAGGTTTTCCCTAGGAAGGACTATAGCATGGGGTTCTTCAAAAAGGGCGTTTTAAAAGTTTTAAAGGGTTGGCAACGCGCTTGTGATGCTTCTGGTATTGCAGGTGTCCATAGGCTACGGTAATCGCTTCCCATCAGGTGGGCCGTATGCTTGTTTGTCAACTTAGTTGTATAAAAAAAAAACCTAAGTATTCGCCGTTCTTATTAATTTAAACATAAATATTATAGTTAAGTTAGTACATACAAAATGTAAAAAAACGGTTTTCAAAACTACCCACAAAAAATAAAGTTGCGTATAAGTAAAAAAACCCTTGAGTTTGCTTTACGACTTTTGCAAATACCTATTGTATTACTTCTTTACAACCATGAAATATGTTAAACTCTGTTTTAGTGTGCTTTTGAAAAAAATCCGTAACATCACGCATCTTGTTGTAAATCATCTCTTCGATAAAAAAAAGTATTATGAAGAAAAATAAACGAAATGATTTAAAAATTAGTACATAGGTGACCTAGGACCTAATACGTAAAAGGGACCAATAACGAAGTCATTCATCTCATATGATCAAGATTAACCGCCATTATACTAACCGTTTGACTTTAGCCCAACGATGTTTGCTTTTTAAAACTAAAATGGAAGCAGATGATTTTCAAATATAGAAGAATAATGTACATACGAGAGAAAATAAAAAAGTGATAAATTAAAACTTACTTGTGATAAGGATGCGTGGAGACAAACTGGGTACGTGCACTGGACTGACTGATGAAGAATGGAGTGATAGATGATTTGTCGACAGGCGAGCGCAACGGACATATCGCGGGGTAAGCGGCTTGTTTTCTGACGTTTATGGACATTGAATGTCATGGGGGCAATCTCAGAGCAGCAAACACGCTTTTGGGGCAATTAAAAAAAACTACGTGTTCGTGTGAATATCCTAGTAGTCTGTGGTTTGAATTTACTAAAGCAACTCAAAGCTATGATTGCAGGATTAAAAAAAATAAATTAAATTAAAATTAAATATTTCCGCGATCCTTTCTTGAAGTCTTTGCAAGATTAAGCATTAAAAGTTACAATAGGCATTTTATCTACTGTGTAGGTCAGCTCAAAGTGGATAAAATCACTATGTTTTAGGTCAGCTTAGCCGCTAGGCCTCATATTATACAGAGTTTACACGTAATTGTAATATAGGAATTGTAAGTTAAAAAAAAATAATCTAGGCAACTTTTTCTTAAGAACTTATCATAGAATCATACATGCATTTTAGGAGTATACATTTTTAATTTGGCAAATTGAAAATTCAAAAAACTGTTTTTCGTAAAGCAGGAAAACGTGTTAACGTGTTACGATCTAAGATAATATGTTTTGCTAAACTGTGTGCAATCGGATTGCACACGAGATTGCTCGCGATTTTCGATAAATAAGTTCAGTGTTTTTATATCTTTCAAAAAGTCAAAATCAATTATATTTATTCAGTACTGTGAAATGTCTTAAAGATAGGTGAGTCTAGGCACCAGTTCCACGCGACCAAGCTTAGAAGAACATGCCGAAGAAATAAGTATAGAGAAATGATAAGGCAGAGAAGAAGTGTGCGAGCGAGATGTTTCACGAAGCTCCTAAGCTCCTAAAAACAGAGACCGTTTTATTCTTGTGCACACGACCTCAAGTCCACGATAAAAAAAGAAATGGCCGCCGAATAACTGAGATAAACTATCATTTTGTTTACTTACGGAAGAAATATCTGTCTATACTTACTTGTTACCTAGTCAATGAATTTAGACTGCTGGGTTGTTAATTGAATTGATTGCGAGATGCGCTTAAAAAATACAGCCTACCTGAGAGTCTCCTAACTTTTGACAATACCAATATTAGTAGTCACCTAAATGAATGCCTCATACCTAGAAGTATTATAGCAATAGGTAGGTACGTATGACCACTATTTTTATGAAACGACGGGATATTTACCATGATCACGGATGGTGCATGCAACTGTGCCGAAATATCGGAAGTCAACTCAGAAAAATTTAATCATGGTAAATATCCCGTCGTTTCATAAAAATAGTGTTAAAAAGCAGCCAAGTGCGAGTCTAACTCGCCCATGAAGGGTTACGTAGCATCAAGAAACATAATATAAAGGTTCTTGTAGTTCTTTGAAAGGAAAATTGTGGTTTACGATTTATGACGTATAAAAAAAAAACTACTGACTAGATCTCGTTCAAACCAAATATCGTTGAAAGTTTGCATAGTAATGTACAACATATATTTTTTTTAGTTTTATCATTCTCTTATTTTAGAAGTTAGAGGGGGGGGACCAACTTTTTTCCACTTTGGAAGTGTCTCTCGCGCAAACTATTCAGTTTAGAAAAAAACGATATTAGAAACCTGAACATCATTTTTGAAGACCTATTCATAGATACCCCACACGTATGGGTTTGATGAAAAAAAAAATTTTGAGTTTCAGTTTCAAGTATGGGGACCCCCAAAATTTATAGTTTTTTTTCTATTTTTGTGTAAAAATCTTAATGCGGTTCACAGAATACATCTACTCACCAAGTTTCATCAGTCTAGCTCTTACGGTTTCGGAGAAAAAAGGCTGTGACATACGGACGGACAGACAGACAGACAGACAGACAGACAGACAGACAGACAGACAGACAGACAGACATGACGAATCTATAAGGGTTCCGTTTTTGCCATTTGGCTACGGAACCCTAAAAACCATGATAGTTTCAAAAGTTATATGTATGACCATTTGCTTGCCTATAGGTACTTACCTACTTAAGATAGCGTAAAGGTATGTATTCATGATTTGCGTGTGTATATTTTACCTATCAGATAGATATTGGCCTCTATAGTTTTACTTAATCGATAGGTGATGTATTTATGTGAAATATAATTATCGCGATACCAATCTTATCACTCCCGCCTGTGTCATACAAAATAACAGTCTCCCTACCGTTTCTGACAAGAACGTTAATATTCGCGCAAGAAGTTAATAATAATACTTTTTAGGAAATACTTTTGTAAAATTTTGTATTGTGTCTTGTTAATACAGTTTTTTCATACTTAGGTGCCAATTTTCAGTGCTGTGTTTAGTTTTCTTGAAGTGTTATCAACACCAGGAAGTGATACTTTGCTTTGTTTCTTGTTGTTTGTTGGTATAATTAATTACCCACAAATTAGGATTAAGGTATGCCTCTTTTTGATCAATACGTTCCCAATACCCATTTCAGTAAACTTGTGTGACCGACGCGACGATTGCGGAAAGTTAGTTGATAAAGAAGGCAGGAATTTGATCTTTCTTCCTGGATTGGAGTAGGCCCACTTATCTTACCGCCAAGTTTGATTTTAACGGTGAAATTCACCAAGCATGACAACTCAAACCATTCACGACAACTCCCGATTCCAACTTTTTTAACTCAATTTTTTTTTCAAATCTACTGTTTATAATCAGGATTTGTTTGTCTATGATCGGTGAATTCCTCAGTCGACTTCACCAAACACAGCGGTAAGGCAGCCGAAGATGATAAGCCTATAATTAAGACTGACCTGTGTTATTACCTTACCTATACTTATGATTCCAAAATAGGTCTAGTGGCTAAGGACTTTTAATGACTAATTAGTTGATAGGTATGTACTGATTAGATCTATTATCATAAAATGATAATAAAGACGGATATGGTTTAAGTCCTGCTAATGTTTTTAAAAGTACTCGTTATTCCACCAGAAAGGGACTAGATGGATGCAGCATTTAATATTTATGAAATTTTATATTGTAGGCAGATAGGTACAGTAAAGTGCAATTTAGGACGATGGGAACTTGTTTTTTTTGGAACTGGAAAGTATTTTAGGAGCAATACGTGATTCGACATTTATGCAGTACTTTTATTTCTAGTCAAACTAAAAATAGCAAAAAGAAACCGCACACTATGCAAAATGGGGATTGACGTCCACCTCCTTGCTACGATCCTCTTTCTAACATCGACAGCCGTTGCACAACAAGGTTGGTAATGGGAGTATTCTTTATTCAAAAATCTGTCAGTCATTTCATTTTCCTGCCGTTATGAGGCGGTTAGAATATTTATGTTGTACTCGTAGGTATTCTGTTGTGTTTGTGTGTAAATTCCTTGTGTTATGTATGTATGTATCACACTTCATTCAACTCTATTCTTATCATTTCCATATGAGGAAGCTGGAGACATGCACATCATATTTCTTCAATATCTCTTCTTGATACATAAACATGGAAATTCATTTAGATAATTAATTATTTCATCCAACCACACACACAGCTCATCTAAATCTTCAGTCATTTGTTTTTATAATATTTTAATGCATTTCACTTATTGCTGATTAAACATACTTACTCATGGCCAACCTTCAAGTAATTAATTTATAAAATCGTTTTTTACAGAAAATATATGCTCTTACATGATAGCAATTCCTCGGGAACCGAAGCCTGATGATTTTCCTATAGTTGAAGAAGGTATTAAAAACTTTTGTATTAAAAAAAATAATTGCCATTAAAATTACTTACATCTTACAAAGTTATAAATAGAGGAAAATAGCACATAATCTATCATCTTTTTTCACTTTCCCAGTCAAAAATAATAAATCCTGCTTCTTTACTGCTAGGCAAAAGTCTTCCCTAAATCGTCCACTCATTCCCGTATTAGGAGGAACTTTTCCCCATTTTCAGTTCAAGATATTTTAGTTGTGGTTTACAATTATGTACTTCCCAAACCAAATTTTGCATGCTAGTTACAATTAAATCTGTTTTATTTTGTTTACTTTGCCTTTAGAAAGATAATATTGCTCTAGGCCTACCACAAGCTTTGTCTGGCTCTGGCTTTTGGTCTGTGTGAGTGTTCACCAGTGTATACTGTGCGTGTGACGTTTCGACGTTGGATTTATTTAGTCAACACTCACACAGACCTAAAACCAGAGCCAGGCAGAGCTTGTGGTACTACGAGTATTCTATACCTTACTTTTTATCTACAGCTACCTAACTATACTAATATTATAAAGAGGAAAGATTTGTACCTATTTTTGTATGTTTGTAATGAATAGGCTCAAAAAGTACTGGGCCGATTTAAAAAATTCTTTCCCCAATAGAATGCTACATACTTCCAATTTGACATAGGCTACATTTCATTTTGAAAAAAATTAGGGATCCTTGGTAAAATTTGAACAATGTAACCGAAGGTGTAGAAAAATGAGTCTTAAAATGTCTTTCGTCGAATGCGCTGCCGAAACTATTAGCGATAGAACAAAATAATGTACAACAATATTGTCTACCCCGTGCGAAGCCGGGACGGGCTGCTAGTCTTACATATTTTGCTCACCTAATGTAGATTCAAATTGTTTATTGAATAGAATACATCGAATAGCTCCAGATAAACTATGAGTCTAGGAATAAATAAATAAATATAAACAACAAATTATGTTGTAGTTGGATCATGGAGCGATAGACCTTTGTTCCCGGGACCAGAGCGTGAAGAAGTATGTATGAGTGCGTACAATACTGCCGCGAGCAATCAACTCATTTATATGGATGAGGAGATTGAAGGAGATGTCGTCATTGCGAGGTTCAATTATAATGGTAAGAGCTTTTAAATAAATGTTTGTTCTCTGTCTGGGTGTTATATTGTATTCTTAGTATGCATTTACAAAAAAAAATGTTTATAAGTATTATATCAGCTATTTAGTTCCTATAGTACAAGCTCTGCTTAGTTTAGGGCTAGATAGTGTCGCGTAGATGGTCCAAAATACTTATTTATTTTGGGTTTTTTGTTTAGCCTTGATCGTATTGAACTCCTAGCTCTAAGACGTTTCAAAGTGATCCTTGTGAATGATGATAGCTGAATAAACGATTTTAGAATTTGAATGGTGTAACGAGACCTTTATTTACCACATGCTTATGGAACAAGCAGATGTTCCACCTGCTGGTGAGTGACAACCATCATGTACAATGCATACCCTCGCAAGTGATGCACGGTAGGAACGTGCCCTGCGACGGTCCTGCGTCAATGAGCTTACCAATATTAAATACTACAGCAAAATCAAAAGCCAGCATAGCGCGGCCTAATTAGCGTGATATAACATAAGTATACCAAGTTTTTTTAAATAGACAAAATTTAATATTTCTTTATGTGTAGTTAAATCATAAAGATCACTTTGAATCGTCTTAAAGCTAGGTTAGCCTAGGAACCAGTTCCACGCGATCCTAGAAGAACAAACTACGACTTAGTGCCTACCGTTTCTCTGTATGTTCCTTTTACTAAATAAAAGTAGCAGTAAAGATGATATTCAAAATAATGTTTTTAGGTGACATAGAACCTACAATCAACAGAGATTTTATATTTGGAACTGCGGCTCTACTTGGAGCCGTCGTGCGAAGAATGGATGATGGGAATTGGTACCTCGTCATCACACAAAGGTAAGTTTTCTAAAGTATCCCTTGTGTGTATGTACAACTGCCGTTCCCAAAATTCAATCTATCTCTTGTTTTGCCCTAATAAAGATGACGATTTGACAGACATTTCTACAGTACCCGGAGTCGAAGTTTTGCTACTACATTTCGTCTGTACTGTTGTTTTTGTGTTAGCACGTGTCTCACTCTTTTGTATGGAAAATTGATGAGACAACAACTCGTTTCGATCGTTTCTACGTGGCGTATTTTTGCTGTCTCATCTTTTCTCCTCACATTTCGTAGACGAAATGAAGTGGGACTTACCCTTCTGTACAGTAGTTTTGTAGTATGTAGTTCTTTTTTTAATCAGTAGGGCAAAACAAGGGCATTAAATAAACAGGCCTTTGCATCCAATCATGTTCCAGACAAGACTACGAATCTCCGGGTATGCAGTTGTACGTGTTCATTGTGACAGTTGATGGAGAGGCCCTCAGGGTGATGACGTCAGTGGAGATAGTCAACATAGATGACAACAGGCCTATGATACAGGCATTCGAAGCTTGTCAGACTCCGGTGAGGGATTTCAACGGCAGAAGTGCGAATAAATATAGTCCCATGATAAAATAGAAATATAATATAATTTATATAGGTGTACTTTTATGGCACTTTTCGGCATTTTTTCTCTCCAATTTTTCGGAGATTGCGTATGTTACAAACCTTTGTCAAAGTGTGGGGTGCTTGCCCCACGCTTTATACAATAATATAAATTTTTTAATTGACAAAAAACGGACTCTATTTTCTCAAGTCGACGCATTCGATTTTTTTTGTCACGCTTATTTTTTACTTTTTGTTTGATTTTCTATAAAAGCGTGCTGTTTTTTCCTGTGTATTTTGTACATTTTGTAAAAATTGTTCCACTGTAAGTTTCTATGTGTAAATAAATGCTTAGTTACAAAGCAGAGCCTATAGATACAAATGTAACTTGCCTCAGCAAAGCTGTAAATTTTAATAAATGCTTAGTTATTATTACAAAGCAGAGCGTATAGATAATGTAACTTGCTTCAGTACACCCTAATATTTTTATATGCCCAACAGGAACTAGGAGAGCCCAGGCTCACAGAATGCGTATACGATGTCTCAGACTTGGACGGTGAGATCAGCACCCGCTTCATGCAGTTCGAGATACAAAGCGATCGGAATGACGACGAGATATTCTCCATCGAAGGATCCCTCATTCCCAACGATTGGTTCAACATGCACATGACGGTAGCGATCAAGACCCCGCTGGACTTTATGGAGAATGCGCTGCACATTTTTAGTGTTACTGCATCGGTTAGTACATTTGATATTTTATTATTCATCATTATCTTCCTGCCCTTATCCCACGCTGCATGGGGTCGGCACAACAGGTTTTCTTCTTCCACTCACCTCCATCTTTCGTCATCTCAGTGCTCACTCCTTTCCTGCTCTCATGTCATCTTTATTTTAATATTAAATTTCATTTATTTACCATCTTATCACATTGACTGGTAATACTAGGCATGTCCAAATTTCTTACAATATTAGTAACTAACAATCGATTCATCATCATCATTATCAGCCTGAAGAAGTCCACTGTTAGACATAGGCCTCTCCATGACATTTCCATATTAGTAACTAACAATTGATTCATCATCATCATTATCAGCCTGAAGAAGTCCACTGCTAGTCATAGGCCTCCCTTACACATTTCCATATTAGTAACTAAAACTGGTAATTTCTCCAGGACTCTCTCCCCAACAACCACACAGTAAGCCTGATGGTGCAAGTCCAGAATGTGGAGCACCGTCCGCCGCGCTGGGTGGAGATCTTCGCGGTCCAGCAGTTCGATGAGAAGACATACATGAACTTCACTGTGCGGGCTATTGATGGTGACACGGGCATCAACAGACCTATTTTCTACAGGATAGTGACAGCAGCAGAAGGTACTTAATTCCATCTGAAGAAGAGAGCATTTGTGCCAGGGATATTAACATCATCATTTCAGCTCGTTTGCATTCACTGCTGAGTGTAAACCTTTATGGATTTGAAATTGACCGGTCTCTAGTGAGTCTCATCCACTAATTCTCAGTACTTACAACAAATTTCATTCGAGTAACTGGCGATTGTCCTCTTGACTATGTGGCCAGACTGGGTAAGGCCTGGCTGGTATGCCAATATTTAGTGACGAATTGTGACGCAGATTGGTAGAATTAATTAATTAACGGGTGATCTGTCTCTTGGTTTTCGAGCATTCCTTGGCCACCATTCTGTGGCCACCTTTGTCCAAGAACCGGTATCCCTTCTTACCTAGCGTCTTACTAGGGATATGGCCGTCAATGACATTAAATATGGTTTCCCTTCCAGATACATTTTTCCGCATTGATACCATTGAAGGCGGTCGGAACGGTGCGATCTTACACGTTGATCCAATCGACAGAGACGCTCTTGAAAGAGAAGTTTTCCAGCTATCGATAATAGCATACAAGCTAGACGATGACGGCAACGAATCTTACTCGATAGAAGCACCAGTCGTCATCATAATAGTCGACATCAATGACAATATGCCAGAGCCATTGCACGATGAGTACCACATCGAAATAGACGAAGAGACAGCAATGACTCTTAACTTGGAAGAGTTTGGATTTCATGATCGTGATTTGGTAAGCAATGGAGATAAAATAATAGAGATCCATGTAGATAATCCTAGATACTAAGATAACTGTAAGGTCAAATACATATAATTTAAAAACTAAAAAAGCGACAAAAATAAACAAGTTAATCACAATTGCTAATTTGCTCTTGCAGGGCCAGAACGCGCAATATGCAGTGTCTTTAGAAAGTGTTTCTCCTCCAGGTGCTCACGAAGCTTTCTATATTGCTCCTCTGGTCGGCTACCAACGGCAGACCTTCATTATAGGAACCATCTACCATCACATGTTGGATTACGAAGTCCCTGAGTTCCAAAATATCGTTTTAAAGGTGCGTTACTATCTGTATTATATTTGAACTCGTTGTTTGATCGTTCCAATTCCAAAGTGCTGTAGCTTTTTCCATTAGAAGTTTTTTACGAAGTCAAAAGTTGACTGAATAGCTAGGATCACTTTAAAATTTCAGAGTAAAAGGGTTAGTTCCCCGCAACCAAGCATTATAGAAAAATCAAGAAACTTAAGACTTGGTTTTTGCTGTTTTTATTATACGGATTTGTTTAGCTTGCTCTTCGTTGGTGTTGATGTTTTTTGTTTATTTGGGTCAAATCTTGCGAGCTGAATGAAAACCTCTTCCTTTTATCCCATGCAGCCGAATTTTTACATGTTGGTTCGGTTCAGTTCCAAAGACAATGTATTTTTATTGTAAACGTAACCTGAATCGATATCCAGGATTGGATCCAGATAAAGGAACTCTTCAACGGTCAGCAGCACAGGCACTAAATTTTGTGTACTCGTTCTGTTTAAACCCTCTCCTCATCAAACTATAGGGGGATCCCATTACCTTTAATAAATTTGTTTGTCCGTTTTTCACTATTCATAACTTAGACATTGATCATACTCAAAAAATTAAATCGAGGTTTGATGGTATCTAGGACCTACCAAATTTTTTTTAACACTTATTTCACCAATAGTTTTACAAAAATATACCCATTTCATTTCATAATACTGAATGTGTACTATAGGTTCTAGCAGTAGACATGAACAACACGGCCTTCGTCGGCGAAGCGATGCTCTACATAGATCTTGTGAACTGGAACGATGAACTGCCGCTGTTCGACGCGGAACCCAAAACCGTTTCTTTCAATGAGACTGAGGGAACTGACTTCTTCGTGGGGAATGTCAGAGCAACCGATAGGGATATTGATGATAGAGTCATGTGAGTTAGAGAACCATTTAAAAATAAATAAATGAATATTCTGGACAATCCACACAACCTATCCATCGTTCCTCCTCCATCTAGCCCCAAATTAAGCAGAGCTTGTACTATGGGAACCAGATAGCTGATACAATACTTATATACTTTTTTTGTAAATACTTAGAATACAATATAATATAACATATAACACAATACAATATAATACCCAGACAGAGAACAAACATCTGTGTTCACCACACAAATATTTGTTGGTGGGGATCAAACCCATGAGCTACAGTGCAGAAGGCAGAGCTACTACCAACTGAGCTGAGAGGCCAGTCAGTTCTTTTATAAGTCTAGATTACATGGACAGAAAACATTACAGCCTAATAATCATAATTTAGACTGAATATTTTCATTCTATATGTTAAAATCTTTTCAGACATTCTCTTATGGGCAACGTTGTTGATTTCCTCCGCATCGATGAGAACACGGGTGATATTTTTGTGACAGCTGACGACTATTTTGACTTTCACAGGCAGAGTGTATATTTTGTTCAAGTAAGTCCAATTGAACTTTTCCAATTCACATAGCTGGTGTCTGGAGGAATATTGATGTCAGTTACATTTATGATCAGAGCACTGGTGGTTTAGTGATAGCAGCCCCGCCTTCCGATCCTAAGGTCGTGGGTTCGAATCCAGTCGTGTACCAAAGAGTTTTTCTGATGAAAAGTTTATGTACACAATGCTAGTGCTCTCAATCGGTGAAGGAAAACATCGTGAGGAAACCTTAGTCAGCTCCGCACGTATTGACCACGTCTATCCTGTGGATTAGACCGACTGAGCCGTCAGGATGGTATAGGTGCTGGGCAAGCCTACATCTAAAATCCTGTCCCAGGCACTATAGCGTCCCGCAAATAGGGCTTGTGTAATCACCAGCCCTTGACGCTATATAAATCATCTACAATAGATGCAAAGGCCTGTTTTTTTATGGTTTCTGGAGGAATATTGACATCAGTAACATTTATGATTTTTAGGTGCGAGCTGATGATACTCTGGGTGCGCCTCTCCTTGTAAACACAGCAAGTACGCAGTTGGTGATACAACTCCTGGATATCAACAACACACCTCCAACACTTCGTCTGGTGAGCTCCATACTTTCCAATACAGCAGCAGGTCCACCACAAGCTCTGTCTGGCTGTTTCTCTGGCTCTGGCTTTGAGTCTGGGTGAGTGTTTTCTAAATAAATCCTTCGACGAAACGTCACACACACAGTATAATACACTGGTGAGCACTCACTCAAACTCAAAAACAGAGCCAGAGACACAGCTAGACAGTGCTTGTGGTATGCAGGCCTTACATGTTACTTTTTTTGCAATAGCTTCAATCAAAATCTTATTGAAACTGTCAATTAGCGATCACGTATTAGTTCGAAAGTTGACAGTTTCAATAAGATTTTGATTGAAACCATTGCAACAAAAGTTACATGATCGGCTTGCAAGAGACAATGCCATTTGTGACACCTACCCTCATTGTAACATCTGATTCTTTATTTTGACAGCCTCGCGGAACCTTTTCAACTAATGAAAACGTACCTGCTGGTTATTTGATCACGGATGAGATCACGGCTACTGACCCTGATACAACAGCGCGCTTGGAGTTTGTTATTGACTGGGATAACTCATACGCCACGAAGCAGGGTAGGGGAGCAGATGTGGAAGAGTATCACGAGTAAGACTTTTTAGGCTTATACAGGGTTATTCATTATTAGCTACACAAACTGACAGGGCCTAATTTTTGGGTCGTGAATATTTGTTTGGCCAAATCAATTTAATTCCTAAAGTGATTTAAGTTTTTGTATCAACATTTTATTTTTATTAATTTCTTTACGACATTAGTATTGAATAACTATTGCCACGGAGAACAAGACTGACACCCAGGCGGTGACTGAACGCATAGTGTCACTCGCGGAGCGCGGGCACGAATCAATGGTATAAAAAATCAGGTGGCTTGCCTTTGATTAGAAATGGACTGTTAGATGTAACAACGCGCCAGTGATTTGAAAGAATAATCTTTATCGATTTTCTCAGTATTTTCATAACAAAACATTCAAAAATCATTTCATAAATATTTTTTTATTTTATTTGTTGAACCTTATTCCTGATTATAGCTAATAATTAATAACCCTGTAGTGCTTATTATGCCGGTTCCATGCTATAATACCTTGAAGAAGATGAAATGTAATTTTCGATATTGTTCTTTCTATAACTTGAACTTTTTTCCAGTTGTGTTGAAATAATAACAGAATATTACCCCGATGAAAACGATTCGAGGGTGGCTAGGGGTCGCATATTGGTGAAAGAGATCCGAACCAACGTTACCATCGACTTTGAGATGTTTGAGGTCCTGTACCTCAGTATCAGGGTATACGATCGAGAGACTGTTGATGGGGATGAATATGATGAGTGTAAGTATTTTAAAAGGCTACGCAGTCGATTATCGGCCTTCAATGCAGAGATGATCCTATTTTTTTATCAAATACCTAGTTTATGACATACCACGTGGAAAATGAAATTCTCTTGACTCGCAACTAATAGACTTGGACGAAGCTTTTGCATGACTAACTTTTGTTTTTAGTTACTAAACAACTGTTTATAAAAACACAAATTCATAATTTTGCATTGTCTTTTAGCTATGTTTACAATAACTATTATTGATTTAAACGACAACCCTCCGGTATGGGAAGAGGGCACTCTGGATCAGTTGTTCAGCGTTCGCGAGAATTCGGCCAGCGGCGTGGTCATCGGCTCAGTGCTGGCGACAGATATCGACGGCCCTCAGTACAATCAAGTTCGCTACACCATATTGTAAGTAAGACTGTCATTGTGGTTCTCAAATATTCAGCCTGACTTCGACAGTATGGCTGTAGGTAAACTTTTGCTGTCACTTTCACAGTACCAACCTACTGCTTATTTCTGTGCGCTGCAACTAATCTAAAACATTTTATGTCTTGAGGTATCTATGATTCGTTGATCCCACTTTCATCCTAAGCAAATCCACATGGTGGTAACTAGTTACTATGGCGCAATAACATTCCACCGGCTTTGAAAGACTCTATTTTCAGCCCACAAGAAAACACTCCCCCGGAATTGGTGACAATTCACTTCTACACGGGTCAGATCACAGTGAACACGGCTAACGCGATAGATGCGGATGTGCCTAAACGTTGGCACCTCAACTACACGATCATAGCTAGTGACCGTTGCTACGCCGAGGATCAGTCCACCTGTCCACCGGATCCCAACTACCATAACACCGCAGGCGAGGTACATACAGGCAGAATCAATTGCTTCGTAGCACTTCGTCACTTTCACCTTTTTTTCATTTTTTTTGAAGAACCCCATGATATAGTCCTTAGTTTTTTTTTTAGAAATCCTACCTACTCTAATAATAATCTAGCCAAATTTCCGGCTAATAAGTAATTTGTCATTGACCTAAATTTCTACAGTAAACTACAAATAAGAGTGTGTCCACTAACACTTTTCTTATTGTCCCTATTTATGATGACGACACTTTGTTATTGTGTTCGTTACTCTTTTCTTTACTTCGTAGTCCTTAGTAAAAACCTCAGAAAGGAGATCATTCCACAGCTTGAGTGTTCGCGGGAGGAAGTTCCTTTGCTAGGTTACCATTTTTCCTATCATCACGATAGTCTTGTTGATAGGAATGTGTAGTGGTGGAAAAATCATACCACAATGTGTACAAATGACGGGGATTCACGATAGACTGCGCGAAAAGTCACGACCATAAGTCACCTTCCACAAGGGCTGATAAACATGAACTGTCTTCACACTTATTCTTATTTTCAGATATCAATTAACATAATAGACACAAACAACAAAGTACCACAACCTGACTACGAGAACGTCCTCTTCAAGCAGACTGTGTATCTCCTCGAGAACGCTACCAATCAAGAATTTGTATCTTATGTTCTGGGCACTGATTTAGACAGAGATGGTAAGTTTCCACCATTTCGTATTTTCACCGTATTATTTACAAAACAGAGCTCATGATTGTCTTTTATTTTTACAGAATTGTATCACACAGTCGGGTACCTCATGAACTACGCTTTGAACCCTCGTGTTCTTCAGTTCTTTGCTGTGGAGCAGGAGACTGGTCTGATCTATGTCAACTATCCTGAGGGATCTACTGAAGTCTTAGACAGGGATCGAGGCGAGGAGAGTCATAACATATTCTTCAATCTTTACGATAATTTCCAGAGAGACGGGGGTGAGTGCTTGTAACAGATACTACAGATTTCAATCCATACTCATACTCATATTATTTATTGCAATTATTATTTTACATGGTGAGGTCTTAAAGTTAATAATGGTGAATACATAATAGGCCCTAATGTAAAGGGGTAATATTTGGAGTGGAAGCGAGCCGAAGTCTGAAAAAATAAATAAATTAAAAGCTAGTTGTTAGTGTTCTATTGTATCCAAAAGTTGTCTAGAGATTCACAGCGATAAAATCGCTTCACAATGCATATAATTTTATTATTGGAGTGCGCCAAAAAAAAATCGGCAAGTAGGCCGCTGGTGGGCCCTTTTAGGTTCTACCTATGTTTATCTTTGAGAGTACTGGCATAGTGCGCATACATTTTTCGACAGAAAAACTCATTGGTTCACGACTGGACCCACGACCTTCGGATCAGAAGGCGGGGCCACTACCACTAGACCACCAGTGCTCTTCTTTATTGGAGCGCGAATAATGCTCGTATTTTAAATTCATCCAAAAGTTTACTAATTATCGTTATTTCAGATGGATTTCGCAACCAGTACGAAGGAGAAGTGCTCATTGTAGTGGTACTTGAGGATGTGAACGACAACGCGCCTGAACTCCCAGAGCCGGATACCATCTCGTGGTCTATCTCCGAGAATTATGCTGCAGTAACTTTTTCTTTATTTTTCTAGAACCTTTTAAACTACAGCAATCATCCCTGATGATTCTTTACCTAGGTTCCTAATAGGCATGCCGACTAATTTTCAAAATATCTTCTATCATATTCAGAAGTATCTATTATGTCTAAAATATATCATATTTCTGTAGAAAATTAAGGTTTTTGTGCAATAAAAGTACATTTAAATTTAAATTTTCAAATTCACGCCAAAACGCTCGCTGGTGTTATAACAGTTATGACGTGATAACAGATGCCATGCGTCTGTTATCACGTCACGGGTATGTATGTGTCACGGGTATGTATATCAACAGTAAACATTGGTGCTTTTGTACTAAATCCCCATGGATTTTTTCAGCTGATTATGGATGGTAGTGTTTCCTTACTTACGATCCTGAAGTAAACCCTGCTCTGTCTTTTTTTGCCACGTCTGTAGTCATGCCATCGTTTGCATAAAGTGAACGATCAAGGCAGGAACAGGCACTGGTACACTTCCTCCCAGTCAAAATCAGATGGCTTTTATTTCAGAATACAAAACGCCGCCCAATGTTTTACTGTGAATTTTTATTTTTAAGCATAATACTGTATTCCTATATGTGTCATAGTAATCAATAAAGAGTTATCTATCTATCTACAAAACAATTTTGTCACTGTTCCAGGGTACCTCTTTCCTCCCAATACTCCACGCGCCGGACATCGATCAGCCGAACACAAATAACTCTCTGGTCGGTTTCGAAATATTGTCGGTGACTCCACACAGAACCATCGAAGTACCAAGTGAAATGATTGACATTAGATCGGTGGACACCGACAAGGGAGAAATGTTCACGGTCGTAGACATGAAAGGATATTGGGGGACCTACGACATGCATGTTTGGGTAAGAGAAGACTGATGCATTATTTTATTTATTTTAATTATCTAGTGTACAGCACATACCTAAATCTATCCTATCCTTTTTATTTATTTTTTGTGTTCGTGAAGCCACCAACAGGTTTCGTCTGAAAACCAGCGTTGTGTTCCATCTCGGATGGTTCGCAGCATCGAGCTGAGACGAGGCCTGTTTGTCGCACCCCCCACATGGAGGACCATTCTTTGCATCTTTTTTTTTAGTTCCATTTTATTTTTGTTTTCTGTTTTTGTTACTGTTATGTGTGTTCCTTATTTTAATACCTAAAATGTCCTCCATTGGCGATGTGACAAATAAACGTTTTTTCTTTCTTTCTTTCTTTGACAAGTTTGAGGCTTGTCGTTTAGATTCGTCTTAATTTCACAAATAGAAACGAGCACGTAACATAGCAATACTTAGCTGTAGACGGGTAGTAAGTATAAAATTAGTTTAATCGTAGGTTTTTAGGGTTCCGTAGCCAAATGGCAAAAACGGAACCCTTATAGATTCGTCATGTCTGTCTGTCTGTCTGTCTGTCTGTCTGTATGTCTGTCTGTCTGTCCGGCCGAGTCACAGCCATTTTTCTCCGAAACCATAAGAACTAGACTGATGAAACTTGGTGAGTAGATGTATTCTGTAAACCGCATTTAGGTTTTTACACAAAAATAGAAAAAAAACTATAAATTTTGGGGGTCCCCATACTTGAAACTGAAACTCAAAAATGTTTTTTTCATCGAACCCATACGTGTGGGGTATCTATGGATAGGTCTTTAAAAATGATGTTGAGGTTTCTTATATAGTTTTTTTCTAAACTGAATAGTTTGCGCGAGAGACACTTCCAAAGTGGAAAAAAGTTGGTCCCCCCCCCTCTAACTTCTAAAATAAGAGAATGATAAATCCAAAAAAAATATATGTTGTAAATTACTATACAAACTTCCAACGATATTTGGTTTGAACGAGATCTACTCAGTAGTTTTTTTTTTATACGTCATAAATCGTAAACCGCAATTTACCTTTCGACGAACTACAAAAACCTTTATATTATGTTAATTGATGCTACGGATCCCTTCATGGGCGAGTCCGACTCGCACTTGGCTGCTTTTTTCGTCTAGGCATATGACCACGGCCATCCACAACAAGACTCGGAGGAAGTGTACCAACTAGTCATCAGACCATGGAACTACAACGCGCCAGTCTTCACGTTTCCCGTTCAAGATACTGTGATACGACTTTCGAGGGTAAGTCAAGAGTTCGATAGAAGGTTATTTCTCTTCTTTAGTTAGTTATATGTTTTATTTTTATTTTATTTTTAATTTGGCTGTTTTGTTTTAAAATAATTTCAAAATCTTGGCATTCGTGTTGTAAAATGATGGGATATAGGATAGCAATTACTTATCATAACATCGTTTACTCCATATCATGCCATTCTTCAGGAGCAAGCGCTGGTGCAGGGCTTCCTGCAGACCCTCGACGGTACCTTACTGCAGCGCGTGCATGCCACAGATGAGGACGGCGGTGATGCGGGTGTGGTTACCTTCAGAGTGGTTGGAAACGGTGAGTCTAACTCTATTCATTCTATACTTGTGGCTCCTACACAGAAATCTCAAGGTTTATACTTTCATCATTTACGGCTGATATAAATGGAGATTGAAAACCTGTAGGCCTGTAGCCAGAGACAGAACCAGACAGAGCTTGTGGTAGCAAGCTCTGTCTGATGGTTCTGTCTCTGGCTCTGTCTCTGGCTCTGGTTTTTGAGTGCTCACCAATGTATTATACTGGGTGTGTGGGTGTGTGTGTGACGTTTCAACGTAGGATTTATTTACACAGCACTCACTCAAACTAAAAACCAGAGCCAGAGACAGAACCAGACAGAGCTTGTGGTAGGCCTACTGTTGTGCCGACCCAACATGAAATGGTATAAGGGCAAGATAATGATGATGATCAAGAAGATGTAATGACTGTAATAAAGTAAAAGGTTAAAATTTTTCTTGTTCCAGATGAGGCTATAGAATACTTCGATATATCAAGCGGAGCTGACAACTACGGAACTCTGTCTCTTAGAAGGAACCATTTCACTGATGAAATGATAAAAGAATTCGAGGTAATATACAGCAAATGTCCTGAAACTTACTGGCTCCATAATGGAGCCAGGAATAACAGAAAATGTGTTACGTCTGAGACTTGATCTTCTTCCTGCTCTTATCCCACTTTACCTATGTGGGGTTGGCATAACATTTTTTTATCTTCCATTCACTCCCTTCTTTATTTTTCTTGTGACGAATAAATATTGATCTGCTCATATAAATTTTCATAGTTAACGATTGAAGCAACAGACGGCGGCACCGAACCACATCCACTGTCATCGCAGACCACCGTTAGAGTGGTATTCATGCCCACCACCGGAGACCCTATCTTTGAGACGAATACTTTCACTGTAGCTTTTATTGGTAAGCATTATTTTTTTCAAATCATTAGGTACATGCTCAGATAAAAACGATATAACATCAGGTTAACTGTATATATAAGAATAAAGCGAAAGAGTCAGGATCGCAGCAAGTGGAAATCTGTGATCTCTGCCTGCCTTTATGTATACAATTGTTTCATCACAAAAATATGCTTTAGCAAAGTGTTCCTAACAATCTTCCAATAGCCTGTCTAATACTAAGTAGTTCCAAAATGATCCTTGTGATACAACTAAATAAAGAAATGTTGTCTCTGAATTTGACGAAAGAACGACACTGGGGCGGTTATTTTTCATTTGTTCTTTAGCCGATGTTTACGTTAAACGTGTTAGTGTACATCACTGCCCAAACCAAACTGCCGCTTCCACTCCAAATATTGCTATGCCCTGAACATTAGGGCCTATTATATATTCACCATTTTTAACTTTAAGACCTCACCATGTAACATAATAGATAAATAAATAAATAAATAAATATAATAAATATTGTGGACAATTCACACAACACTACCCAGCCCCAAACTAAGCAGAGCTTGTAATATGGGAACCGGATAGCTGATATAATACTTGAATACATTTTTTTTTTAATACATACTTAGAATACAATATAACACCCAGACAGAGAACAAACATTTATGTTAACCACACAAATATTTGTTCTCGGTGGGGATCGAACCCACGACCCACGGCGCAGAAGGCAGAGCTACTACCAACTGAGCTAGAGGCTAGAGGCTAGTGAGTGAGTGTAGAATTGCAATAAATAATATGAATATGAGTATGAATCTCTAAAAAGCTGATGATGTTATTGTAATTTTCAGAACTGGAAGAAGGCTTGACGGAGCGACACTCGCTACCGCTAGCTACTGACCTCAAGAACCATCTCTGTGCTCCATCTGATTGCTATGACATCTTTTACAGGATTACTGGTAAGGGTTCTTCTTGTCATTGTGCTCCGAAGTATTTCCCATTATGACCTTCCTCTTTATAAGGCTGATTCTAATGTTCACCTCAATAACTGTTATATTTATGCAGCCTACTCATAAACTACCGATCTTCACACTTATCATATTTCGGTCACTCATCACACTAATGCTCTTATAAAAAATTTAATAAATAATAAATAATGCGGACAATCTACACAACACTATCTAGCCCCAAACTAAGCAAAGCTTGTACTATGGGAACCAGATAGCTGATACGTGTTTGCTGCTCTGTGGCTGATATATACTTTTTTTTTTGTAAATACATATACATATAATACAATATTACACCCAGACAGAGAACAAATATCTATGTTCACCACAAAAATATTTGTTCTCGGTGGGGATCGAACCCACGACCTACGGCGCAGAAGGCAGAGTTACTACCAACTGGGCTGAGAGGCCAGTCTTCCTTCTGAGGTTTACCTTAGAGACTATAGCATGGGTTTTTTTAAAAAGGGCGTTTTAAAATACTTAGAGGGTCAGCAACGTGCGAGTTTGCCTCTGGTGTTGCAAGCGTCCATAAGCTACGGCCACCACTTTCGATCAAGTGGGCCGTATGCTTGCCTGGTAACTTAGTTGCATAAAAAAAGGTTCACACTTGACAATCATTGTCCAACAGATGGTAACGCAGAAGGGTATTTTGGTCTGGATACGAGTAACAACGTCTTATTCCTCCAACGAGAATTGTACAGGAGTGACAGTGCCGTCCATACCCTTACAATAGCAGCCAGCAACTCTATGGATCCTTCTACCCCGATCTTGGGATCTACTCTTACTGTCACTGTCAACGTGAGTATTGTTCTATTTATCTCTATTTCCATCAGAATCCTGATGGATCCAGGTTATTCTGATACAGTTCTTTTCCTGATACTGTGCCATAGACCAAATTTGTCTAAGCCTTGCGCATGTTTTAATGGTCTATAATTTGGAGTTATGCAGGATGCTTTCGTCATAGATTGTTTATCTTTGTCTCTTCTTGAATTATTTGTAAACGTACTTATGTTTTATTTTCTTCTAGGTCAGAGAAGCAAACCCACGGCCGATCTTCACACGGGAAATCTATACCGCTGGCATCTCCACCTTGGACTCCATTTACAGAGATCTTCTTACCGTGCAGGTTGGTCTTCACTCTTTTTATCTGTTTTAACATCGTGGCATTCGCTCTTACTTGATCAGAGTTTTTAATTACTTTCCAAAGTGTTTTCTTTAATCCTTCCATAAACTCCCTAAATGTTATGATTTCTTTTATGCAACTAGCCGATATGGCCCACCTGATGTTTAGTGATAACCATCGGTTATTACAAAGTATTGTCTCGTAGGTCACGCATTTCAGGAACGTGCCCTAAGATGCACTTCCCTGCGTCCATCATTTTGAGGCATACAGATGCTCAGCCTCACGTGCCAGTAATTTCACCAGCACCCACACCCTTCAAACCAAATACAACAATGCTGCTTCATGGCAGCTTGGTGGTAGTACTTCCCTGGACGAGCCCTTCACAAAGAACTCTACTACTACTCTTAGTTAGCTTGTTAAAATTGTGGCAATGTATTACTGCAGTTGTATATTGGCGGACTGAAAATGTTCGTCGATTTTCAACTTGATTTTTTCAACGTATCACGATCACATACTACCTTTTGAAACTGAATAGACAGAATACACCGATAAGTTAACGTCACAAATTATGTCAAAATGAGTTCATGATCAAGGCACTGGTGCAAGCGAAAACCGACTCTAAGGTGACGAACATTTTCATACCGCGACTGTACAACCACCTCGATTACAAACTATTTGAGTAGCTCCTTTACACCATAACATTGTTCATTTTTTCTCCATCAGTTACAATAACCTTACCTTACTTCAGGCTGTTCACACTGACGGGTTGCCAGTAACCTACACCATGGACATGACCTCCATGACGGCAGATCCTAGCCTCGAAGCTGTCCAGGACATTGCGTTTATTCTAGACCCGCAGTCAGGAGTACTGACGCTTAACATCCAGCCGACTTCCTCTATGCACGGCATGTTTGATTTCAAAGTCGTGGCTACAGACCCAGGTAGACTGATGAAGAAGACCTTTGCCTTAGGGTTTTTGGGCCTGTTTCAATGTTTGTGTAGTCCAAATGTTATGGTCTATCTTTCCAGATTTGGTTTTCAGACACTGTTTCATTTTCGAAGATCCAGATCGTTTTCCCCATGCTCGAGAGATCGTTCATCAATGATCCTAAAAGTATTGGTGCGCTTGTTTGTAAAGGCCTGCGCACATCTAGGCGATGGCGATCAGTGAGACGCTGTCAAATATCGCTGTTATATTTGATAGCGTTTCACTGGTTGCCATCGCAGATCGCTTAGATCCAGAATTGTATTTGTATTTGCTTCAAGTTTTGGTTTGTCTGGTATGAGGCTTTTTCCAAAGTTGTATTTGTATTTGCTTCAAATTGTCGTTTGTCTGGTATTTAATGTTGAATTTGTTTTGAATTTGACTTCCGCAGCTTTACATGGTGAGGGCAGAAGATTCTAATGTTTTGTTATTCAAAGGTTCACGTTTTGTTTGCAGATGGTGGATTCGACACGTCTAACGTCAGGATTTACTTGATCTCCACGCTGAACCGCGTCACCTTTGTGTTCGTCAACGCGCTGCAGAAGGTTGAAGAGAGCGTTCATTTTGTAAGTACCCATCTTAAACGAATATCAAGCCAATCACATCTTTGTAGTGTGTTTTTATCAGCTCGTATCTCGTTCATAAGTAGAGCAATTTCTCTTGTACTCTATTTAATGTATATTTGTGCAATAATATACCTGTCCTGCCTATCCTTACCTATGGTGCCAAAACATGGTCGCTAACAAACGAGGAGCGCGCCATGCTCGGCATCTCACTGATTGACCATAATAGACTTAATTTCGAAATTCAACGACGAACTACGACGCGTCCTGGACGCGGGTAGAAAGATAAATCAGTTGAAGTGGAGATGGGCAGGACACTTGTCCAGGTGGAAATACGGTAGGTGGACAAAGGCTTCGGCTGATTGGAGACGACGAGACTAACCACTATTAGCAAGATGGTCAGATGATATTGTCAAGACGGTGGGAGCTAGCTGGATCCAGTTGGCGCGGGACCAGAAAGAGTGGGTGTGAGCTCAAGAGGAGGCCTCCCAGCAGTGGCTGAATGTGGGCTGATTAGATGGATCGAATCTTCTTTTTTACTCATTATTGATAACATTGCATGAATAACCAACCAAATAAGTCTTGAAGTTCTTCAAAGCAGACTTGCGTCTTTTAAAATTTCCCTTTTATCTTCAGATAGCCCAGACCTTCTCCACCGGGTTCCAAATGACATGCAACATAGACCAGGTGGTTCCAAGAAGCGACACGCAAGGCATCCTGAACTATAACCTCACAGAGGTGCGCTCTCATTTCATTAGAGACGACACGCCTGTGCTAGCTGATGAGATCGAGCTGTAAGTATACTTAAAAAAAAAGTTGTAAGGGTAAAACTGATATTTACTTTGCAATCATAAGGTCGTGGGTTCTAATCTAGTCATGTAGCAATGACTTTTTCTGTCAGAAAAATTATGTGCGCTATGCCAATACTCTCAAACGGTGAAGGAAAACATCGTGAGGAAACCGGCATGTCGTAGAACCTAAAAAAAGTTGGAAAAACATGTGTTGAGTGCATGAAAGGAGCCTCTCTGAGGCGCACTTGAAATCCTATCACCACACTGTTTTGAAAGAACCAGTGACACGAAAAAAATGAGACTCTTTCTCTTTATGCTAGCAGTTGGTTGGTCGTTTCACTAATTTTTCTCTGATACCATCCCTAATCGTCGGTGTGGATTTAATTAGTACCAAAGAGGTTGATTTCCTCAAACCAATTGATCGATTTAATGTTTGTGTCCGTATATATCTGCGATAGATATTATACTTGTATAAGTAGGTATGTATTTGCACGTTGGAAACACAGTTAATTGAAATAACTGTGTTCTCAACTCTCATCTGTTCTTTCCAGGCTTCGAAGTGACACAGTCCTCCTCCGTCAAATCCAGTTGACCCTGAACACAGACCTACTGGTCCTGGACGATTTCTTCACGGAGCTGAGTCCTGAGGTCGGCACGGACTCCAACTTAGTTACTATCTATGTGCTGGGCGCATTCGCTGCCTTGTTGGCGCTGCTGTGTCTGATTCTACTGGTGACCTTTATCGTCAGGACTAGAACGTGAGTGACCCTTTTTAACCGACTTTCAATCAAAAAGGAGGAGGTTCTCAATTCGGTTGTATTTTTTAATTTTTGTTTTAATGTTTGTTACCAAATAACATCGTCATTTGTGAGCCGATTTGAAAAATTATTTTTTTTATCTGAAAGGTACTGCTTCCAGATTGGTCCCATTTTCATTTTATTAAAATCAGTGTTACCATTTTTTTTTTTTTTTTAATGTTTGTAACTGCATGCCTATGCCTACGTCATTTATGGACCGATTTAGAAAAATATTTTTTTATTTGGAAGGTTATTCTTACGTCCAGATTGTCCCAAACAAATTTCATTGAAATCGGTTTAATCGGTTTAATTTTAATCGGTTTCTCTAGTTGTTTAAACTTATAATTATAACAATCAGCTTTAGTCTTTGTGAAGGGCTCATCCGGGTGCGTACCACAATGCCTGTTTCTGCCGTGAAGCAGCATTGCTGTGTTTCGGGTTGAAGGGTGGGTGCCGGTGAAATAACTGGCACGTGAGGTTGAACATCTGTATGTCTCAAGTTGATGGACGCAGGGCAGTGCATTGTAGGGCACGTTTCTGATGTGCGTCACCTAAGAGGCTATGCTTTGTTAAAGGCGATGGTTACCACTTAACATCAGGTGGGCCATAAGTTTGTTCCATCAGCTAATTATATAAAAAAGTAACTATAGTAGTTTGTAGTGTGTGAGTGTGTAGTAGTACTATAATTCTCCTTCTTCAGAGGCTCCTTTGAGGCGCACTTAAAATCCTTTCATCACACTTGGTTCGAAAGAACCACTGACACGATAAGAAAAAGAAGAATAACACAACTTAAGTTTTCATAAGGTTTTATTTAAATAAATAAATAAATAATACGGACGATCCACACAACAAAATCTAGCCCCAAACTAAGCAGAGCTTGTACTATGGGAACCATATAGCTGATATAATACTTATATACTTTTTTTTGTAAATACATACATAGAATACAATATAACACCCAAACAGAGAATAAATATCTGTGTTCACCACACAAATATTTGTTCTCGGTGGGGATCGAACCCACGACCTACGGCGCAGAAGACAGAGTTACTACCAACTGAGCTGAGAGGCTAGTCACTTGAATGGTTTCTTTGTAACCTCACATTTCCTTCAGTTTAAACCGTCGCCTAGAAGCGCTCTCGATGACAAAGTACGGTTCAGTGGAGTCTAAGCTGAACCGCGTCGGCATAGCGGCGCCCGGGACCAACAAGCACGCGGTGGAGGGTTCCAACCCCGTCTGGAACGAGGTGCTGAAGGCACCTGACTTTGATGCTATCAGGTGAATCATTACATATTGTACACAATCCACACAACACTATTTAGCTCCAAACTAAGCAGAGCCTGCTGTTCTATGGTAACCAGGCAGATTCTTGGGCGTTATTTTTTTATAAATTTTTATAAAATATTTTAATCTCAAGACGTTTGTTTACTAAAAGTTATGTACAAAAACCAGAATAGCTTTTTTTTTTAAGAAAAAGGTGCTAGGTTCAATGTAATTTTTAGCTAAACTAAATATTGGACCTACTTCTCTGTTTACTTCTTCTGATGCTAACTACCGAACACTCTTGCAAAATTTTGCAAAAGAAATTGCAAAATTTTGTCAGAAGTGGGATTCGAACCCACGCCCTCAGAGAGGACCAGAACAACTCATACTCGCGCTCAGCGAGAAGGGGAACCTTGAGTCTGGCGCCTTAGACCGCTCGGCCATCCTGACATGACAATATTTTACGAAATTATGCATTACTTAGTAAAATGCACTCACAAAATAATAATGCCCACGATCTAAGAATTCTTAGATTTGATAATTTCATCTAGCACTCAGCAAATAGACTCTGTAAAATGTACAGACGAGTATACTTTTTAATCAAATTAAAATCAACTCAAATCTAATCAAATTAATTTATTTCAAGTAAATGAAAAATGCCATGCCTTCAAATTACATTGTTCTAGCTAGATTCTAGCAGCTCGGATGAGCTTGCAACCTATCACTCTTGGGCCGTATTCAGAAACAATGCTTGAGTCTGAGTCAAGCCTCAAGCACACATTTTTGAAAATTTTCAATGGAGAAATGTCAAAAAATCTATGCTTGACAGTGCTTGAGGCTCGACTCAGACTCAAACTCTGTTTCAGAATACGGGCCGTAGACTACTTACACGTCTACCATAACATGAGCTAAATCCAATATTTGGATGTGCCACTGACTACCTCCACATTTTAGATTTTAGAGGGGTGGTAACCGTGTCTAAAAATTACAGTCCGGCATATTTCATTCAATATATTATATTCATTTCATTTCAAGTAATAATATATTTTATATTTCCAGTGACGTATCATACGATTCCGACTTGATCGGCATCGAGGACTTGCCACAGTTCAGGAACAACTTCTTCCCACCTGACTCTAGTTCCTTACAAGACATCGTCTCTGATGATGAGGTAATTCAGTCATCATATTATTATTACATACAGGATTAATACTAATAGTGATCATCATCAGCCTCAAGACTACTTTATCATGCTTCCTCGAAGTTTGACAGAAATAATGATTTTATACCATACCCCCTCTAAAAAGCTTATTTTATTCACTGGAAACAGTGAATAAAAATCTCTTTTAATCACTGTTTTGGTGTTTGAATTTGGAACACACGAATAAGGTCAACGTCCATCTCAATACCTTAGACCTCTTTGCGTCATAAATACTCTCGATTTGATTGGTCGAAATTTTTGACAAGGAGTTTAGCATTGGATTAAAAACTGTTTTGTGTTCTTTGTTGTCATTGTCATAAATATGTAAATTGGCGCTATTTTGAATACTGTTCTTAGTAAGTTATGCAGCAAAAAGTTCGATAATAGTAAATCGATTGAAAATGCATTCTAGGAATGAAAAAGATGTGCTGAGTTGTTTGTTGTTCAATTGAGTTGTTGAGTTCATGAAATAAAAGTAGGTAATAGTAGAAAACTTGCATTAATTTATCCTTCTTTATTTACAAATCAAATCAAATTCTAAAATTATTTGTTTTATGTCATATAAGAATAGTATAAACAAAGTTCATAGTTTTTAATCCTTTTTCGCTCAAATCTTTCTTTTTCTCGAAGTCATGGTATAAAGTATAGTATGCAACTCTTGAATAAAACGGATTTATATCGAGGGCCATGAATCACTTTCGTCGTTTAGGATTCTAACACTTGAATCACTCGCTACGCTCGTGATTCAATCATCATGAATCACTCCCTACGGTCGTGATTCAGTCGTTAGATTCCTGCACTTGCTCGTGATTCATCTTTGGTCCTCGATTTAAATCCGTCTTTTATTCACTAGTTGCATAATATACTATTGAACCTTCTCCAATTCTCCAACTAAATATGGTAAGGTAGACCCAAATATGGTTTTGGCGAAAGTTCACTATTACCTACTTAAGAATTCAACATATAATAAGAGGAACCACACCGTCTTGAATAAAATAAAACAGCGAGTAAAATTTTACTTACTACGGTTAATATTTTCAGAATAGTAGTAGATCTGCATTTTTAACCGACTTCCTATCAAAAAGGAGGAGGTTCTCAATTCGGTTGTATGTTTTTTTTTTTTTTTTTTTTTTTTTAATGTTTGTTACCGCATAACTTCGTCATTTGTGAGCCGATTTGAAAAATTATTTTTTTATCTGAAAGGTACTACTTCCAGATTGGTCCCATTTTAATTTTATTAAAATCGGTGTTGCCATTTTTTTTTAAATAATTTTTTTAATGTTTGTAACTGCATGCCTCCGTCATTTATGAACCGATTTAGAAAATAGTTTTTTTATTTGGAAGGTTATTCTTACGTCCAGATTGTCCCAAACAAATTTGATTAAAATCGGTTTAGCCGTTTGACAATGAAGTCGGTTTCTCAAGTTTTTTAAACTTAAATTATTATGGACACACTTAGTACGGAGGCGGCGCGTAGTACGGAGATTACTATAAGTACACATACTTTATCGTCTTATTTTGTTTCAGCCCGTGGCGACTCACAGGAACAATTTCGGTTTCAACTCTTCTCCCTTCACTCCAGAGTTTGCCAACAGCCAGTTCCGAAGAGTCTAGCATAATAGCATATCCTAAATTGTGTACCTACCTTCAAAATATTATTATGAACTTATTGTATTGATTAATCAACACTGTAATATACTCAAGATACTTTACTTGTATTAAACTTTAAAAACACTTTCCAAATTGTTATTTTTATAGTTTTTATTTTAACTGTGCCACTACTATAGTAACTCTTTGATGCACATACTCCATAAAAGCAAGGAGGTTGGTCTTTATAAAAAAAATACTCTATAAATTTGAAGACCCGGTCGCGTTGAACTTCTTGTGCTGGTTAGACATTATAGTTCGGCCGTTCAGAGAATGCGTTCCTGACACGTCGCGATTGAACTGACGACGTAACTTTGTAATGGCGTTGCAGTTACGATAAAAATATTTTTGCTGGTTGTTTACCGTTTTAACAATTGATGAGCATTAAAACAACATTATTATATCAATAATCAATGAATTTTATAATTTTGTGCCAAACTGAGTGTCAAATAACTTGTTATACAATATTTTTCTAAATCTATACTGCGTACAAAATCTATATTTGTAGTGCTGTACTAACTATATGACTAACTGATCAAACTGTCAAACGCATTCTCTGAACGGCCGAATTATAGTGTCAATCACAACATCGGCTTTGTGGAGAAAAGGTCTACACTACAGGATACAACATCGTTCTTGATAGGCACGACATTATTTGGTAAATATTTTTTTTTCAAATCGGGATATTCATGCGTTTGACTTGAACTTAGGAGTGATTATGAGTGATGATGATGATACTTGATTTATGAGTTTGGCTCAAACTCAATTCAGTTTGAGTTCAGTAAACTGCAACTAGAATACAAACAATTTCTAACTTTAATGGTAGAATGAATGAAAGTTGTAATCGATTGATGAGTGAATCATTGGTTCATCATTTGCACTGTAAATTTGAATGTCCATTTCAATGCTGTGACATAACCTTGAAATTTACAATATGAAAACAACACTAACTACCCAAATATCGAAAAATTCATTTCGGGTAAGTATGGGGTTCCTTATCCTGTACTTCACGGGCATCCGTTAGCTTTTTCTACGGATCGTCGTGCGTAGGACAATCTTTCATTTCACTAGTAATTAATAAATATGTACAGAAATTGCACTACCGTTCCAATTTTTGCCATCAAGCAGTGATGCTCGTATTGCGGTGTTTTTATTAGATGAGACGCTCACATTTTGTTCTGCAACCTTTGTAATAATAAAAAATATTCCCAGAAAAATTCCTACGTTCGCAAATGGTTTGTATTCGACCTGCTGTCCACACCTCCGATCGCCTTCATCCTCCTGCGCTGGCAAGTGTCCTCTCGCCACGTGCTGGTAGGACACATGATGCCGCTGCTCAGAGCTGCCAGGATCTACACCGTCCTTAACGATTTGACTATCTTTGTGAAGGTACGAACAATGAACATTTCAAGGATAAATAGTCTGCTTTTTGAGCACGACACAGAGGGGACATTATTTTAGATGAAGAATGCTTGTTCTTTCATACCATCTACGGGCGTTCTACTCAACGCTACAAGCTACGCTGAATGCTATTAAAAGCTGCGAGCAAGCTACGTGGCCGCTACGGGTACGCTAGGTGGCAGCTAAGAGTGTGCTACGCGTGAGCTACGTGTATGCTACATACACGCTACGCACGGGCTGCGTCGCGGCTACGAGATGTATAAGCTACGAGCGGGCTACATTGCATCTACGAACATACTACGTAAGAGTATAAGCTACAAGCAGGCTACGCGGCAGCTACGACATGCTACAAACAAGCTACGCGCGTACTTTGTGGTACCTACGCGGATGCTACGTATAAGCTACGTGTGGGCTACGTGGCAGCTACGGGCTACGAACAAGCTACGCACGGCCTAAGTAACAACTATAATCATGCGACATGCAAGCTCGAAAGGTAAATTAGGGTACGTTTCAATGTGCAGATCTTCACATCGTCGTACGTATGGTACGGCAGCTTGCGTCGCGCGGTGCTGTTCTGGCTGACGGCACACTGGTGCAGCTGTCTCATCTATCTTTGACTGGCCTCTAGCTCAGTTGGTAGTAGCTCTGCCTTCTGCGCCGTAGGTCGTGGGTTCGATCCCCACCGAGAACAAATATTTGTGTGGTGAACATAAATGTTTGTTCTCTGTCTGGGTGTTATATTGTATTCTAAGTATGTATTTACAAAAAAAAAAAATGTATTCAAGTATTATATCAGCTATCCGGTTCCCATATTACAAGCTCTGCTTAGTTTGAGGCTGGGTAGTGTTGTGTGAATTGTCCACAATATTTATTTATTTATTTATTTTATCTGCCGACCGTCTTCTCTTTGTACTCAATCAATCAATCAATCATTCATTTATTTGCAAGTAAGAAATTTACAATTTATAAAAAAGTAAATCACATTTTTACAAGGTCAATTGGTACAATAAAAACAACAATAAAATACATAGGTAATTAGCGTTATTACATCAACATTTCAAGTCATGTGCCGAGCTCCCAGGCTTTTTTGTCATCAAGGTAGTCATTAATCTTGTAGTAAGCTTTTTTTGTCAGGATAGCTATAACTGTTAGGGTGTTATCAATAATCCTGGCGTAGCGTTGGACTAGATAGTCCCGTGTTTTGTCTCTTGCATTGACAATTGCATGTCACTATGTCGCTATTCATCATCATCATCTCACATGTGTGTTGAGAATGAGATGATGATGATGAATAGCCCAGAGTGTAGCAAATGAACTACACTTTATGCAGGTTATTGGTCCAGTTCCATTTCATCGGGTCATAAATGGCAAACTTTGCAATAACATTTAAAAAATACAACCAAATTGGGAACCTCTTTTTTTATTTGATACTGTTGATAATAAACAACTGTAGGGGAGACCTTTGCGTAACAGTGACAAAAATCTTCTGCTATTTGACAGGGCCTTTGTCCTATCCCATGAGCCGTTGTATGACAGTATGGCAGCCCTGGCTTCTAAGAGGATGCATGAGACTGTGCTACTGGATGAGGACTTCAGCAGAAAGCAGCAATACTCTCTTTGAAGAAAAGGCCTAAACTCATATCTTATTAATAATCCTGGCGTAGCGTTGGAACGGTTGATCCGTGTTTTGTCTCTTGCATTGACATGCAATTGTCAACTTGAACAAATGTGACAATACACGATTTAACTACTCCAGCGTTGCGCCAGGATTGTTAATAACACCCATAGTGTTATGCGAAAATAAAATGTGAACATAGTTTTTAAAAATTTATTTCTGCAAAAACAGAACGCACACATACTTTAGAATTATTCTGCCGTCATATTAAGAAAGGCCGTAACTTGGCCAAAGTTGATTTCGAGATAATCGAAGTTTTGTCCAAAATGACGGCCGGCGATTTATTAAACGTTTTTTGTTATTGAAATTTATTTTATAATACGTAAAAAAAAAATGTCTTTGTTTTGAGTCCTATTTCGTTTTGATTTTTAGTTTCGTTCACTTCCTTATCTTATTTTTTCTTTTTTAATTAAGCATAAAAATCATATTTAATAAGCAATACTTCACATAAAAGGCCTAATTTCATAGAATGTAATTACGGCATGCATGTAAAGCCGTAATTGTTCAGTTATGACTTTTCTCGCCAGGAAACTAACCTAAACAATGTTTTTAAGGCTGGTATTTTAAATTAAAATCACTGAAAATGAAGAACCAAGCCTTTGATTAAGTAGGTATTAAATTATATTATGATCATCACATCAGGTATGAAATCAGAGACAAGCAATCAAGCTTAGATTTCTATAGTCATAGGTAAAGAAAATAAGACGCTAGTTGATACGAATTTTACGTTGATACGAATGGGACCCCAATCCACGACCTGGAGGCCATAGGAAATAGGTATATCCAGGCACTTCCCGTAACTGACTCTCCGTTTTTTGACTTGCTCTTATTAGAACAGGAACCCTCAACTCTGCATGTGGAGATTGAGACCGCCATTAAACGACTCAAAGATAAGCAGGTGCCTGACCAGATTACGGTGGAGGTGATCAAGTGCATGGGCGAGAACGGAATTGATGTTTTACACACGATCTGTAATCACATTTGGAAGCATAGCGACTGGCCCAGAGACTGGACAGAATCAATTATACTCCCGCTACACAAGAAAGGTTCTACCCGCAAATGCGACAACTACATTTGACCTAAATTATGAAACAAAAACAATTCTAATGTAACAAAAATATATTTTTCTAACATTTAATTATTATTTGGTGATCACTGATCATGATCAGTCTTCATTATCTACCAGCAGGTTTGCAGCAGCATTGTTTGTATGCAAATTTCCCCAAAATAATTTTCGGTTTGCTGGCATCAATTGGCCTAGTTTTTGCAGGATATTATTTTTGCGCTCACTCGTTATTCCTTTTGGTTTTGTTTTTTGTACGTGAGCAGAAAAACCCTTCTTTTCGATGGTTTATTTCATGCATTCTAGCTGTATATAATCTGTGCTATTGAACTCGTTTTAGTAAAACATTGAAGAGCTTATACTTTTTTCAAAGCGTATCTCAGACATACATATCACGTAAAAATAAGCTCGTGGGGTGGATATTTGAATTCTGATACTGGAGGTATCTTGGTAATTAAGGCTTTTCATGTTAGCGAACATAAAGTGATTTTAAGTTATGTCAATCTAAAAGGCCTGAAATCAGGGAATAACGGCCTTACAGACAAGCAAGATGAGAATACTTAAACAAAAAGCCGTAATTTTGAAATTAAGCCTTTTCAGACAAAAAAGACTCAAATTTTGACGTAGTTACGACGAATATCTATATAGTATCTTTGAATTCATTAGAGTTACAGCTTTATAAGTGAACCCATAAGGTAGCATTTTGTTTGCTGATTCCAAATCTGTGTCTAACTCATTTTTGACAAAACTGTAAGTTAAGACCTTTCTTGGTATGACGGCAGTATTGCTTGAATGTCTCTCTTGTAATAAGTTTATGAAATACATTGATAAGTTTATTCAGTTGTGTTTCTAATTCTATTTGCTATTTCTTTTCTATTTAGATATTTTGATGTCTACACACTACTAAAACCAAGATTGCTTTGGTTTTTGTATTAACGAACACATTTGTTACTCAATAAATTTTACACTACACATGCAACAGTTTACTGATAGTTCTTGGCATAAGCTGTAAGAATATGTCTCCATAGTATGTTTGTAGACAAACTAAACAGCAAGTTTGAATATGTATAAAAATATTATAAACATTGTAGGTCATCTATTCAGCCAATCAATGCATCAGGAATGCTTCAACTTAAACACTAAAATTAAATAAATATCAGACGTAAATCCCGACCCATAGTAACAGGAACAAGATCCCAAAACCTGAGAAGAGTGCTGCAACCAGCGATAGGAGTAGCTCTTTGAACAGATCCCTTGAGGCCTTGGTGCTGGTGACCTCGTACACGAAGAACCACGCAGTGAAGAATATTCCAATGCCCAGAAGCAGTAGTGTGAGGTGCGGGAACGCTGCCGGGTTTATGGGCGAAGCATAGCGCACCATGGACTCAATCTCCAACTGGAAACCATTATAAAAACACTCAATCAGCCGCAACAGTTCTTTTGGAAATAAGTGCCGGACTGCCGGTTGAAAGAATTTTACTTACACCCATTTTGATAGAATTTTGAGTAAAAACTTATTCACACGATGCAAAATGCAAGCAAAATCCACCGCCCACCGGTGATTGGTAAACGTCATCGAAATTTATTTTGACTTTGACAAGTTTGACAGCACAAACAACGTAGATAATAGAGATGTGCTCCTTGGCTTAGTAACTCGTTTCAATCTATAATAGTTTGAGCATCGACTTGTAATGGAATCGGAGAGAAAAAAATTGTCTTCTTCCTATCTATCCTGTCCTGTCTATCCCAATATCCCAATAATTTTCTTAGACAAGTCGCACATCTTGGAAAAAAATGGTTTATCACAATAATATCAACATAACAATTTTACTTATTCAAGAATTAAATAGGTAAATAAATGAAATTTCGGAAAGATATCCCAATCTTGTAAAGACCGTGATTTTCTAGTTTACAAAAAAACAAGTAACCGTTCCGAAAAACTTTAATGTTGATACTTCAATAAAATAAAAGTCAGTGTCAAAAGCCAGCTATGCTATGTCATTGTCAATTGTCACGAAATTAAAATGGCGTCGTACCAGCGCCAGCCGCCAGCTGATTGTGTTTTCGTTTTCTACTTGTAGATATTTAAACTATTATTTCGTTTGAATAAAAGTGCAGAAATGCGGGGATAGATCTGTCTGATTCATTGAAAATCTTACCTGTCATTCGATAGGGTAATTTTTTAGTCTAAATTTATATCACCGTCGGTTTTTGTCCCCATCATGGGAAAAGAAAAGATGATGTCCTATGAAGAGAAGTCAGTAGGCTCCACTTCCTTCTTCAAATGCGAGGCCTGTCCTTACATGGCTCTTGCTGAAGATGACATAAAGTTCCACTTGTTCACCATCCACCCAGACCTTGCCAAGAGCAATGGTCTGGCAGACAACATACAAATTCTTTGTCCTGGCTGCACCAGCATATTTGACGCTGAAGAGACTCTCCGAACGCATCTCCGTAGTCACCACAAAATGGGCATCAAGGACATCAAGAAAATGGTAAAAAGTCTAGTACAAATTGCTCTCAAAGACGCTAAGCTAAAAAAGGAAGAGAAAATCGAGGAGCCTCCACCACCGCCTATCAGGCAGGAAGTTGTCGACGTGAAAATGCCGCAAGTCATTGAAATAGCCCCAGACATTGCCAATGCTGGTAATCTGCCTAAAGGTGTTGCATTTATATCAATAGATGAGCTGAACAAGATGAGTACACCTAACTTTGAAAAGATTGATCCAAAAGATATGATTCAGGAAGCTAGTATCAATATTGTTTATGCAAATGAGATATCAAACCAAACCAGGTACATTAGTGTGTCAGAAGCTGGATCCTCTGTGACACAATGTAATGTTATTCAAATGTGTAGCGTCCCGCCTGATCTGATATCCTCAATTCAGCCCCATGTGTCACCACCATTAGTTATAGACAACAGCAGAATGTCATCACCACAAGCTAAAGACTCCATTGATCTATCTCAAATGCACCAACCACCAAACATTTTTAAACCACAAGAATCAAACAAAGAAGTTACCATTGAGAAAAAAGAAACAAATGAAGAACTGGGTATCTCATGCTTAGTGAATAGTTGTAAAATTTGCTTGAAGGAAGAAAAGAACATCTTGTACCATAGAAAATGCCATCAGAATGGCAAGTTAGTCTGCCTGGAATGTAAAGCAACCTTTTCGACAGTGGAATTACTTCACACACACTTGTGGAAGGTCCACGCTGTAGACCTAGAGCTGCCTACTTGTCAGGAATGTGGCTACAAGACTTACAAAATGTATAGGCTGTTCAATATCCATATGAAATGCCATGGGACACAAAAGCCTTATGCCTGTAAGTATTCAAATGTATATTTATTTGCAGATTTTTTGAAATGTATGTGTAGTAGGAATGTTTTGATATGAATAATTTTAAGTGTGAGAATATGGGTTAGATAAAAAAAGTATTGTAACAAATTTCATTATTATTTAAAGTAAAAAAGATTATAGAGAGGGTTTTAAATTAACAATATTAATTAACTAAATTGTTATTGAATTTTTTATCCCACTTCCAGGCCCAACCTGCGCAAAACACTTCAAAAACAAAACCCAGCTGTCAAAACACAGGCAGATCCACAAAAAAGATGAGCAACAAATTGTGTGTTTGATATGCAAGCGCGAGTTCAGCAACCATCGCAGAATGAAATTGCATGTAGCCACTGTGCATGAAAGGGTAAAGCCGTTCAAGTGTCCCCATTGCGACCACAGTGTGGCTAGGAAGGAAGAGCTCAGGCTACACTTACGTTCTCATACAGGTGAGCCCTCTATCGTACCTATAACCTTATTTATAATTCGTAATAACAAATATTACGAAATAATGTTTCATCAACATAATCTCTCAACAAATAAAACATGCCCTTTGCACATCCAAATTCCCATTCAGAGAGTTGAGAACCAAATCAAAACAGAAATAATTAGCAACAAAAAATATCCTACCATAAAGAAAACTACACAATTTTTTTTCTGGATGGCCTCGACATTCACGTGGTGATGAAGTCTTTTTTCGTGAGCTTCTGCGAATTTCTTAATTAAATTATCAACGAATTCAATCTGGAGGTCCCGGTCAGATCTTCGTCTACACAAATGAAGCAATACAATACAAATCCAGGTCTAGACCTGGATTTGTGTTTATGTGTTGTGTCCATCTGTCCAGAACGTTGGCTCCCATAGAAAGACCTATTCCTCGCGTCGTTTGGTTTTAAAGCATTTTTTAGCGGTCAATTCGAAGTACTTCCAACAATATTATATGTACTTTTTTTGTGTTTCCAGGTGACAAGCCATATTCATGTACCGAATGCAGCTACACGTGTGCCGATCACAACTCAATGCGGCGACACAAGAAAACACATACCAAGGAAAGCCTCTACAAATGTAAATACTGCCCCTACACAACTATACAATCCACAGTCTTCGCCAGCCACATGATATCTACCCACCCAAACGTCAACTCCAGTGACATTCACCGATGTCCATTTTGTCCATTTCAATCAATCAGCAAAGAAAAGTATGTGCTGCATCTCACAACTCATACAGACAAGGAAGGTATACAACTGCTTAAGGAAATGACTAGCAGCAAAGTAAAACCGAGTTGGACAATACCCAGCGAGACAGAGAAGGCTATAGAATCTTTACCAGTGATTGAGGAGACGAAAGAAGACGCTCCTACTCCTGTCAATGAAATACCTATTGAAGTGTACGATTGCGATAGTCTATCGGAGAGTATTCCAGATAATTATTCAAAGAGTTACTGCACCACGCCTGTTATCGACGTCCAACAAACTGAGTACGATAATCAAGCAACGGATCTGAGCAAGGACAGCGCAGTATGTCTGCCTGAAAGCTCGTCTAACACCATAATAAATTGCCGCCAGTTCCCGCAGCAAATCCCGCTGCAAAACCTTCAGATGTCGTATGACAGCTCACAGCCAAACCTCCACGAGTTTCTCAACACGTCAGTTTCGCTGAATCAGAATCTCATACCAAATAGCAACGTCAACTCCCTCGCTCCGAACCACTGTTCCATGGCCGGCAGTATCAGCAAAAATATAATGAGCAACTTCCCGATCCGACTGCCCCCTACGCCGCGATTCTCCCTCCGCAACCAAATAATGCTCAAACCCGTAGACAAGATCCTATCGTTCCCTATGAACAAAGTCACCGGTCCCATAATAACGCCTACGCAAATTCTACCCGTTCCATCGTTTAGTAACTCTCTGCACAGCGTGGGCGTTGACGACGGAGCGCCGAGGAAGAAACCGAAGATATCTGTGAAAAGCAACTTGATACTGAAAGGGCCCGATCAGGAGAATATGTTTCATTCCCAGCAGAAGATGGCGTTCAGACGGCTGGAGGATAACCAGAGGTTCGGCTTGGGCGGTCCGGTCACCTTCAACAACTTGATCACGACTCAGTTTATGCAGCTGCCGCCTGAGCCGTCCCGCAGTGAATCTCCTAATAACTTGGCACCTTATTCTCAAGAAACGATGCTACCCACGACTGCCACGACGCCGGTCGATAGTGAGATGACTACCAGCCCTCAGATATTCACGTTCAACCAACAGATGAATGTCAACTCTATGACAATGTTGCCTCCCCCGGATAAGATACAGACGAACGACCCCAGTTACATAAAACTAGAAGCAACAATCAAGCAGAATACTCAGTCTCCAAGCTTAGAGCGAATGTGCACGGAAAATCTGATGAGTACGAGCATATCTCGAGAATACAAAGCTTCACCGCCTTTAGAAGACATTAACAAGAACATGAGCGATATAAAGAACGAAGTGAAATCTGATTACTTTATGGCTTTGAATAACACTGACACGAACCCATCGAATCGGCTGACGATAATAGACCAGTTTTTGATAGACAACATAATGGGAGAACAGTATCCCGGGCACATGGATCTACCAGGCGTGGCTTTACAAGAGATACCTGAACCTCAAAACGAGGTTATAGAGATCGATGACAACTCTGTAGATAATAAACTGTTGCCGCGTTACGATATGAACATGCCTTACGAATCTCTCTGCTTGATGCACAATGATTTCTACTTCCTGGATAATGAAATACCAGCTAACAACTTGGGCAGTGAATCTGTGAGCGAGATGAACAGACTGGTCGCTGCGGTGCCACTTATTGCACAGAAGGAGAATCTAGAAGTACCAGTAGACTTGCCTAGTAATGACTTTCCTAACTTCATTCAGGGTAAGAAAGATCCTATGATGAACACCTCAGTTAGACTGACTACGAATAAGATTAACGTGAAGAATATTGAATTGATGAAAAATTGAGAGATTGTTTTAGTGCCTAGCATTCATTCTTTACTTCTCTCTCGTAAGCAAGCCAATTACTCGAAGGCCCACTTATATTCCGTGTTAATATTATAAGACTGTTATTTTTAAATCATAATTTATTATAGCCCAATTATATTATGTTGGTTTTTATTATAAACTGCTATAAAATCCCCACTATTTCGTACTTCTTGCGATTTAAAGAGCTCCCATTCAGTACTGATATCGTGGAAAGGTTTCGGGTCAGTGTGTACGTTTTTCCCATCACCTGGACCTATGATTATGAGCACACTTCCTCGATAATGCTTCAGGTAGTCCTCAAACGCAGGTCGGTTATTGAAGTAGCAGAACAGTAGTGCTGTGGAGGTATCCTGGAGACCGTTTATGACATCTCGTTCTAATTGGGAGCGTGTGAAGAGGAGAGGTATAAATGTGGGCGGGGCATATTTGCAACGCCACCATGCGTTGTCTACTTCGACGCCTGCTACTGGACATCCTAGAACAAAAAACAAGGATTGCTTTAGGAAGGCATACTTACTCATTCACTATATTTAGACAAAGTGTTTGAGCGCCGAGGTTAAACTGCAAAAACTGTCAGCAACGGAGTTTGATGACTTAATAGCTTGAATATCTCCGAAAACCATAATGACCCATGCCTATTTATGCCGTGACGCAGCATTACTGTGTTTCGAATTGAAGGGTGTGTGGGTGCCGGTGAAATTACTGGCACGTGAGGCTGAACATCTGTATGCCTCAAGTTGATGGACGCAGAGCAGCGCACATAAATTCCTAACGCGCGTGACCTACGAAGCAATGCTTTGTTATAGGCGATGGTTGCCACTTAACATCAGGTGGTCCATATGCTTGTTGAAATGAAATTAAATATTTTGTTCGAACAACTAAATGTATAAATAATATAAGTTTAAAAACCTTGGGAAACCGACTTCACGGTCAAACTGCTGAACCAATTTTGACTCAGAATAAAATCAAGTTATTAGGACATCCTCTTTCTTTATTTGAAGTCGGATAAAAAGAAAAGATTATGGCAAAAGTAAATTCGAAAACTTACTTACTTATTTACTTTACTTCAGTGTCATTATGACTATATTTCAAGATAAAAATACGTTATCAGACAGGAATCCCAGCAAACTACAAAACAATACCGCGAAAACGGCTAGAGACGTCACAAAGAAGACATTTTCTTTTAGCAAGCGATCTTCATAGCTAAACTCACCAGTAGCTTCAGTGAACATCCACTCGAGTAGCCCACTGCCACAGCCGATACTCAGCACCCTCTCACATCCCAACTCCTCGACACACTGCGCTAGAAACCGATAATTGCTCTCACTCGGGAACACCCATAGAAGCTTATTTCTATCCGGATGATCGTGGAACTTGTTTCCTATTTCCTGCCATCTCTTTTCCTTGCACAGAGCTACTACATCTGCTACTATGTCGTCCATCTTTTGAACTTTTTTCGACTGACTAAAAATTTCTGTAGGTCGAGACAGGTAACCGTGGCATTGACTGTTCTTGCTTCTTCCTACCGGTTCGTCCAATTGACGTCACAACCTTTGGGCTATCAGTCTTTTTCATTGCAGGTGCACAGGTGCGTATTGAGAAGAGTACCTTACCTGCTCTGCTAATTAACTTTAAGATTGTCTACTTCCTGATCCGTACTTTGCAACGATGCTCAAGTTTTTTGGCAGAAACTTCCTGACGTGCGTGACCTGCGAGGCATTGCTTTGTTATAGGCGATGGTTACCACTTAACACCAGGTGGGCCATATGCTTGTTCCATCAGCTAGTTACATAAAAAGAAAAAAAAAACTTGTCTCAAAAAGTTAGTGAATTGAATACTAAACCTCAAAGGTTCAGGTATCAAACCTCTGTATTTGAAAATATTTTCAGTATAGTAGTAGGCAACAAATATTGATTTGGATCAGTTGAGCTATCTCTAGATCGTTTGTAACGATCTGCAGATAGCTCAACTGTTTCTTGTGTATTTTGTACATTTTGTAAATATTTGTTTAATTGTAAGTTTCTTTGTGTAAATAAAATTGCCTACAAATATTTGCACATCGACTAATTTCGGCTTCATAGGACATAGTGTGCGTCAGAAAGAGATAGCGCTCTACGAAGCCGAAAAGCCGATTTGCAATATTTATTGCTTAGAACCGTACCTAAATACACTAACAAATAATTCTAAATCCATCCCTGAAGGTCTAACTAATGTTCATAGAAAAATTGGCTACAACCCAAGATAATTGTTTCATGAGTAGACAAAGTGAAAAAAGTGTACCAAAAACGAATAGGTAGGTAGGTACCTGGTATAGTGGTAATTGTACAGTCGGCGTTCAAAGTGTGGTTTGCAACATTTGATAACAAAAGTGATTATGAATGAAAGAAAACTAAGTATACGCATCTTCTTTATCAAACTATGATTGAGTAGTATCTCTAGTGTAAAACGAAAAACCTGCCTGAAATAACAACAAATCAACCAATTTAATTATTTTAAAAAATAATAACCTACTTATGTGGACTGTATTAGATTCTAAAACAAAAGAAGTTTATTATATTTAAAACATCATTTATTTCATATTATTGTAGGTACACATGGATTAATAAGCAGTAAATATGTAAAACACAAACCAATAACAGTGATAATATGAAAAATATAAAATACTTAGAATTGTTTAAAACAGGGTCACATAACTTTTTAATAAAGACATAAGGGCTAGTTCACATTACCGCGACATATAAGCGCCTACGGAAAATATGTTCAAGGCCCGTGCTTAAGGCTCACTTAGACTAGGTCGACAGGTCGACTTACCTGCCAAAGGTAACCTACGCCTAACCGTCGAGTTTATCAGTTTCATATAAAAATAGAGCCGCATGCGGTCAGCCGCCTAGTGCCGTAAGTGGCATAAGCGCAAAGTGACAGACAACCTGGTTTAAGTGAGCCTTAAACCTATAGTAAGCACCAGAATTATTATAGCAGGAAGGTATTGTATTTTAAATCTAGGAAAAAACCGAAGAAGATAGGCTCAACATCGAGGTTATGAGTTTTATAAACTTTAACTTATTACAACTTCATCTGTAGAATTTACAAGAACTCATAAAAGAACCAGTATTTATAAAGAAAACATGGCAAAACGTGCCAAACTCTTTACAAAGGGCCGATACATGAAATTCAATTCAAGACCTACCACCAAATCGCTTGCATATGGTTTTTATTCCATCGTGATAAGATTCAATAATTCATGATAAATATCTGCAGAGATCATGGTAGTTAGTTAACATGTTCAGGGGTTCATGTTGTTTCTCTACCCTCGAATTGGAAGTACTTACATATCTGCTATTGGTTTGAAGCGAGAGATGATTTAAGTGGTATTATTTATTCTATGCTTGCGCGCACGGAACAACTAAAAGTTTTTCAGATCCACTCCGAACCACTTTTTGCGATTGAACTACTAAAACTGAATTCGATATTATTATTTTTTCGATAATTATGTTCACCGTTGGGTACGTCCATGTAGCCATTTTAGCCACACATTGTACAGTAGGAATACAGATTATCTATAAGGTAGGCCGCGTCTCTTATTCAGCCAGTCATACCGATCGATATGCATAGATATAACCCCAACGAGAACAAATATTTGTGTGGTGAACGCAGATGTTTGTTCTCTGTCTGGGTGTTATATTTAAAAAATGTTTTTAAGTATTTTATCAGCTATCTGGTTCCCATAATACAAGCTCTGCTTAGTTTGGGGCTAATTAGTGTTGTGTGAATTGTCCACATTATTTATTTATAGTATACGCACTACCGCTAGTCACCTACTGAGGTATGCAAGCGACAAGAATGGGACGATTCTCTAGTTGCCATGGCAGATTGACGAACCAGTGATTGTGTGATTCTGTTGCAATCAAAAACGTTGATGCTAACAAAGAACAGCGATCAAATATCTGGTTGCCATCATTTATCGACCACTATCAATCTGTTGCCATAATAACTACAAACGAAAAAATTGCAAGAAAATAATAAAAAATAATAATTGATTAAATTGCTGTGTTACAAAGCGAAGTTCCTATTCGCTATAACATTTTTAATATGTTAACATTCAGTCTTGTTGCAATAATTCCTTGATATAGATATTTTTTTATTAAAAGATGGCAAAAGTGACAGATGCGACTAGGTTTTGATTGCAACAAAAGATACGCAAACGCCCCACAGACCGATGGTTCGCTCCTCCTTGCCGTTCGCATACCGCATGAGGAGACTAGCGGTTGTGCGTTCACTATACCATTCATAAAAGTTCATAATCCGATATCAGTCTTGACAGTTTAAGGCTAGTACAGTAACAGTGCTTGAGTCTGAGTCGAACCTCAAGCATAGATTTATAACACTTTTCAATGGAGAACTGTCATAAAATCTTTGCTCGAGGCTGGACTCAAGACTCAAGCACTGCATTCAGTATATTTATTGATTTATTATGCATGTAAAATTAACAGTGTCCGATCTTAGAAGTAGTTTTTGAATCAATACATAATTTACCCTGTAAGGGTACAGGAGCCTAATTCTCGGCTCATCTAGGATCATTTTGCAATTTTATTTTATTGCTTCTTTTCGAAGAGAGAATGGCAGATTTCCTTGAGTAATTCATCGACAACCTCATCGTAGAAGCCTCGACAGCTATACGATATACGGAAAACGTAGAAAAAGTGAGGGGTTGTGCAATGCCAATGTGTATTTATGGGACATTGAAAATCTCGGTCGGCCGAGAATTAGGCTCCAGGCCTAATTTTCGGCTCACCTCGGATCATTTTGCAATTTTATTTTATTGCTTCTTTTCGAAGAGAGAATGGATGATAAGCTCCTGGAGCCTAATTCTCGGGCCGACCGAGATTTTCAATGTCCCTTAAATACACATTGGCATTAAACAACTCCGCACTTTTTCTACGTTTTCCGTATATCGTAGCTGTCGAGGCTTCTACGATGAGGTCGTCGATGAATTACTCTTTCCTGTTTCTAAAAACGGGCCTAAGACTTCTGTCACAAGGTGAAATCAAAAGCGCTCGAGGAAAAACTCGCATGGAATGACGATGTTACAGAATACTCATGATGCATTAATGTAGATACTAAATTATAAGTGAGATCAGTGTGTGATAGAGATCATGATCTTCAGTCGATTGCTAACCACTAGGATAAGGTAGAGTTTGACTGTTCTGTCACAACGGATCTTTGTGGCTTTTGCAAATGTTTGTGCATGTTTAAAAAAATGTGTGGAGTCTGTTCAGAAAGAGAGCCGTCGTGGCCAAATTGTGAACTAACGTTTCGATTTTTATATGGCAGCTCATCCCATTCTTTCTGTCAGCATTTTGCATCATAGAAATTAAATAAAGGAATAGTACACTAGTTGTGATAGGATCAAAACGCAACAGACGCGCTATAGCCCACTAAACAAAAAAGGTAATTAAGCACAGCAACGCCCTCCAAGCCCATCGACGGCTCTCTTTCTGAACAGACTTTTGTAAGTATTATATCAGCTATCTGGTTCCCATACAAGCTCTGCTTAGTTTGGTAGATAGTGTTGTGTGGATTGTCTATAATTTTATTTATATTTATTTTATTTAAGTATGTTTAAAATTAACTTAACAACTACAACTTTTGAAACTATCATGATTTTTAACACTATTTTTATGAACAACGGGATAAAATAAAAAATGTATTTATTCAATAGAATCGCAAGAATCACTTTGAACCGTCTTAAAGCTAGGTGAGTCTAGGTGCCAGTTCCACGCGACCAAGCCTAGAAGAACAGGCAACAAACTACGGCTTGGTTCTTACTGTTTTTTCTATGTTTTTGGATATTTACCATAATTATGCTTATGGTGCATGTAACTGTGCCGAAATATCGGGAACAAAACTCACAAAATTAAATCAAAATAAATATTCCGTTGTTCATAAAAATAACTTGTCAATTGTTGCAATTTTTTGTTGTCAATCAATCATATAAAATTGTATAATGATAAGCTCTTTTAAAACCACATACCTAGATCTGTTGTGACCAGTACTTTGATGTAAAAATTATTTGATACTTGCTCAGGTTAAAATTCATTTATTTGCATTGAAATGTCTCAAAGCTAGGTGAGTCTAGGTGCCAGTACGATGCGACCTTGGGCCTGTATATACATCTTAGACCATCAGATATACATAAATACTGGGCATATTTAAATAAAATGCCAATTAATAATGTTAAAAAGTGATGCACTCGATTCCAACTCAAGCGGTAGAAACCTCTCTAAATCAATTATGCTTTACCTAGGATTTACTCGAGGCCTATGGAGGCTGTCAGCGGGGGTAGTCAGTGGCACATCCAATCACTACATTTGGCTCATAAGCTCCACATTTTTCAATAATTATGTAGGATAATTCCAAGCTTTATCAGATATTTTTACATCAAAGTCCAGTAAATAATTTATAAACTCTCCTATATCACAAACTATTTGGCAGACAAAGCTATTTATACAAAAGGGCTAAAGCGTATACCATTATGAGCATTCTACCTGGTACATTCTGTCTCCAAACCTCTCTGCAGTCTTTTCTTTACAATATCCTGCTTCCTTAACACACCATTGGACACTCTGTTCCCCTAACATTAAGTTACCCCACACCATATCAGTCTAATAGAGTCCATTCCAACATAATATAAAAATTGAAGTACAAATAGTAAAACAAGAAATTAAAAATTACAAATCATAACTTTTGAATATATTTATAAATTGATTAATGAGATGAGATCAAAAATTTTGGTCCATTACGCCGGATGTATTTCAAATATCAAAAATGTTTATACTTCAACATAAAATTTGGAGTTTACATAAAATATGTCTATGGGCGGGTTTTACCATCCCAAAGGTAACGCAAATAATTCAAATAAAAATATTTGACTCTTATAGACTTCGAATCAAAGACACAAATATTAAAATCTGATATGGTTACCCTGATTTGGTCAAACCTGCCCTTATAAGTATAGAAAAATAATGTATAACGTATAACATAGTCTAAAAATAACAATAATCTAATCGTCTTTGACGTACTAAAACTACTGTTACATGTATCACTACTGAGGAAAGATAAAGATAATATAACATAACATATTTAATTTACATGAGATTAAAAGAAGTAAACAGTACAAAAAAGGTTTAAAATAACTGTATAATGGCATTAAAACATACAGTGCATTGAAACCTGAATTTACCGTAAAATATCTCATATAAAAACGTTCGTATTGCTTGAACTAAAGACACGAGGATAATTTTTAATATTGTCTACAACACCGAGAATATAAAAAAAAGCAGCCAAGTGCGAGTCGGACTCGCCCATGAAGGGTTCCGTAGCATCAATTAACATAATATAAAGGTTTTTGTAGTTCGTCGAAAGGTAAATTGCGGTTTACGATTTATGACGTATAAAAAAAAACTACTGACTAGATCTCGTTCAAACCAAAAATCGTTGGAAGTTTGCATAGTAATGTACAACATATATTTTTTTTAGATTTATCATGCTCTTATTTTAGAAGTTAGAGGGGGGGGGACCAACTTTTTTCCACTTTGGAAGTGTCTCTCGCGCAAACTATTCAGTTTAGAAAAAAACTATATTAGAAACCTCAACATCATTTTTGAAGACCTATCCATAAATACCCCACACGTATGGGTTCTATGAAAAAAAAATTTTTGAGTTTCAGTTTCAAGTATGGGGACCCCCAAAATTTATAGTTTTAGAAAAAAACGATATTAGAAACCTCAACATAATTTTCGAAGACCTATCCATAGATACCCCACACGTACGGGTTCGATGAAAAAAATTTTTTTGAGTTTCAGTTTCAAGTATGGGGACCCCCAAAATTTATAGTTTTTTTTCTATTTTTGTGTAAAAACCTTAATGCGGTTCACAGAATACATCTACTCACCAAGTTTCATTAGTCTAGCTCTTATGGTTTCGGAGAAAAATGGCTGTGACACGGCCGGACAGACAGACATGACGAATCTATAAGGGTTCCGTTTTCGCCATTTGGCTACGGAACCCTAAAAAGGCATTATATTATATATAACGTATCATGCCCGGTACGTAACGGTTTGTAAAGAAACGAATCCAAGATGGCGCCGCTTATGCCTCTAGCTCACACATTATGTGTGCGAGTGAGACATCATGATTACTGTCGATTTTTTTTAAATGTATTGTTTTATTGGCACAGTTCACTTTAGCTCCCACATTTTTACTTATCAAGTATTTATGCGCATTATAAAATTATGTTTAGATCAGTACAAGATGTACTTAGCTGCATTACTTGATATTTTAAAGACCACTTGTGGCTTGACTGTTTTGTTACACTACATACATACAAACATACAAACTCTTACTTTTAAATGGACCAGCCCCGTTGTATACTCAGCCTTTGATTTCCTTATTCCTGATTCCATCTGAAAAAAATACAAAGGATTTGAACTTTTTAAAATAAAGTAAACGATATTAAGCCCGGGTTTCACGGATGTCTAATCGACCAATCAAATATTGGTTGATTAACTCAATCTTTTCTTTGTACATTTTAAATAAACAACTGTCAAATATTTGATTCGTTGATTAGTCATCCGTGAAATCGGTCCTAAAAGCTGTAAATTGACACAGCCGTCAAAGCGAGACAACATTATCGAAAGTATAAAAACACGAGGTGGTGATCAATGCCAACATATTCTGGACCATGCTACCATAGACTAAGGAAAACACTTAGTCTATGATGCTACCCAACCGTGGTAACGCGGTAAAACATATTGGAACATTCTGTATCACCAAAAACTCAGTTTAATGGCTGGTGAAAAATAACTCTTACCTTTATTCAGCTTCATTTTCCTCCAATGCAACTGCGGGATCTCTCCCTTAGTGTCCGCATCTCTCCCTTCATCATCTCCGTACAATATCTTCATAAACTTCTTCTTATCTTTAGGCGGGGTCACGACGCAGTTGTTAGAGTTATTCCCGCTCGTCAGTTCGCGCATCTTAGTCTCATCTATCGGGGGAAGTTGGAACTTCTTCTGATACGCCATTGAGTTGGCTTTCCGGATCTTGTGCACGTACTCACACGGGCTATCCGCGCGTTTGTCTATGACCGTGGGTTTGCCGACTATGACGCTTTGCCTCGCGTTATTTGCGACTATTATGTAGGATTTATCTACTTCTGGTGTGACGGTTGTCTCCGCTAGAATCTCTATCGGGATGGGCGGTAGTGGGTTGAGGATTTCTAGTTGGCTCTTTGTTTTAATGTCGTCTTGTTTCGCTTCAGCGATGGAGATCTGCTGCAGAGCCGTTTCGTCGGTCTCTACGGAGGTGGCGGTGCTGTAGTTGGGATGCGTGTTGCGGATGTGCCTCTCTAGGTTGTCTTTGCGGCGGAAGTTGCGCTCGCAGACCTTGCATCGGAATGGTTTTGAATCTGTGGAGACAATAATCTGTTCTAATGTTTATAAAAAAAACGCCTAGGTGTGGAAAGCATATTGTTGTATGTACACAGGTTGCAGTATACACCCAGGTTACAGTGTACAGTATACACCCGGTTTCATTATACACATAGGTTGTAATATACACCCCAGTAGCAGTATACTACATGTATACTGCAATTTGGGCTATAGCATACACAGGTTTTAGTACGCACCCCAGTTGCAGTATACACATAGGTTGTAGTATACACATGGGTTACAGTATACACATTGGTTGTATTATACACCCCAGTTGCAGTATGCTTTACCTATGTATGTGACATAAGTAAAGTATACCGGGGTGTACACAAAAACCTATGTTACCGTTACAGTATACACATAGGTTACAGTATACACATGGGTAACAGTATACACATGGGTTACAATATACGCATGGGTTGCACTTGGTTGCAGTATACAAATGGGTTACAGAATATGCATGGGTTACAGTATACACATGGGTAACAGTATACACATGGGTTACAATATACGCATGGGTTACAGTATACACAGTGGTTACAGTATACACATGGGTTGCAGTATACAGCTAGCATACATACCGGTGTGCACGGCGGCGTGCCGACGCAGGTCCTTGCTGGAGTGGAAGGCCTGCGGGCAGCGCGCGCACTGGTGCCGGCGCCGCGCCCCGCAGCCGCTGCACTCCTCGCGCCCGCACTGCGAGCACAGCAATCCAATGCGCTTCCCTACACACAACAATCTATTCTAAGTTTATGATCTTTAAAATAATATACTAGCGGCCTGTCCCGGCTTCGCACAGGTGGACATTTATTTTTTAAACACATAAATATAGCCTATGTTACTCAGGGTGAGCGTAGCTTTCCAATGGTGAAAGAATTCATCGGTGTCTTAAAGAAGTAGTGTAGTAGTAGAGCTCTTTATATTTTGCGTGCTAGTGATCCGCCCCAGTTTCGCACGGGTCGCTAGTAGAAAATATCATGATGTTATATAGCCTTCCTCCATAAACAGACTATCTAATACAAAAATATATTTTCAATTCGGTCCAGCAGTTCCCGAGATTAGCGCGTTCAACCAAACAAACAATCAAACTCTTCAGAACAAGCATATGGCCCACCTGATCTTAACATGATATACATTATTGACTCTTCAGATGGCGTTGTACTCACCGATGTTATGCTTCTTCACATGCTTCTGGAAGTTGGATTGGTCGCGGAATCGGCGGCTGCAGTGGGGGCAGCTATACGGACGCTCTTCTGTGTGAATGAGGGTGTGCTTCCGAAGCGCTGTTTTATTGTTGAATGCTTTGGTGCACTGCATGCATGGGTGTTTCTTCTCTTCTACAAATGTTAGTTTTTTTACTAAAAAGGTGGCAAACAGGCAACTTGCCTACACAAGCACATTGCCACTGGGCAATTGTGTTATTCTGTTGCAATCAAAAGTTTGACACTAACAAGGAATGGCGATCACATAATGTTGTTTCTTTCTTTCTCTGCCACTTTGCCATACTAGTTTTACAAAGCAAAGTTCCTATTAGCCATCTCATGTTTATTACTTCAACATTCAAGACAGAGAAGCCTAAGATGGATTTCTGCCGTTGTTTGGGTGTTAAAATGTTAAAAAAAAAATGTAAACTCACTTGTGTGTTTGAGCTTGTGCCTTTGTAGTTTAGATGTTTGTATGAAGTTCATTCCGCATACATCACACACATACGGTCTCTCATTGCGGTGCACTCTCATGTGATACTTAAAGTGTGAATGGGAGACAAAACTCTGGAAATAATAAAAGTAGCGTCAATAGGTACAATTTTACAAAACTTTTATGTATTTTGTACTTTTATCAGGCTTTGTCTAATTGCTCCCAAAAATAAGATGTAGTTTCTGACCTGGAATAGCTTTGAAGGGGCATTTATATTCCTGTATAAATATAAAATATAAGAATGTATTCCTGTATAAATGAAAATAAAAGCAGCCAAGTGCGAGTCGGACTCGCCCATGAAGGGTTCCGTAGCATCAATTAACATAATATAAAGGTTTTTGTAGTTCGTCGAAAGGTAAATTGCGGTTTACGATTTATGACGTATAAAAAAAAACTACTGACTAGATCTCGTTCAAACCAAATATCGTTGAAAGTTTGCATAGTAATGTACAACATATATTTTTTTTGGATTTATCATTCTTTTATTTTAGAAGTTAGAGGGGGGGGGACCAACTTTTTTCCACTTTGGAAGTGTCTCTCGCGCAAAATATTCAGTTTAGAAAAAAACAATATTAGAAACCTCAACATCATTTTTAAAGACCTATCCATAGATACCACACACGTATGGGTTCGATGAAAAAAAAATTTGCGGTTTACGATTTATGACGTATAAAAAAAAAACTACTGACTAGATCTCGTTCAAACCAAATATCGTTGAAAGTTTGCATAGTAATGTACAACATATATTTTTTTTGGATTTATCATTCTCTTATTTTAGAAGTTAGAGGGGGGGGACCAACTTTTTTCCACTTTGGAAGTGTCTCTCGCGCAAACTATTCAGTTTAGAAAAAAAAGGTATTAGAAACCTCAACATCATTTTTAAAGACCTATCCATAGATACCCCACACGTATGGGTTCAATGAAAAAAAAATTTTTGTGTTTCAGTTTCAAGTACGGGGACCCCCAAAATTTATAGTTTTTTTTCTATTTTTATGTAAAAACCTTAATGCGGTTCACAGAATACAGCTACTCACCAAGTTTCATCAGTCTAACTTTTATGGTTTCGGAGAAAAATGGCTGTGACACGGTCGGACAGACAGACAGACAGACAGACAGACAGACAGACATGACGAATCTATAAGGGTTCCGTTTTTGCCATTTGGCTACGGAACCCTAAAAATGAGCTTTGACAGGCCTCATTTTTTTATTTATTTAAAATTTAAATTTCAGGTATTATATCAGCTATCTGGTTCCCATTGTACCAGCTCTGCTTAGTTTGGGCCTAAATAGTATTGTGTGAATTGTCCACAATATTTATTTATATTCTGTGAAGGCTTCAAGGCAGCTAATTTACTTATACATATTTACCTGTGGACATAGCCCGCATGCATATGGTTTGCTCTGCCCATTGCAGTATGCATGGTAAGCAACAGCGCTGCGTGCATGGAACTTCTTCTTGCAAACAGTGCAAAAATAACACCTTCCGTTTGCATCTTGAAAACAAAACATTTTTTAATCTGGCAGCCAATACAAGACCTTGGCAACTTAATGTGCGCTGAATAGACAGATTCGAAACACTAATCAATTCCAATTTATGTGACAGAGATCATTCAACCCGATGCACAATACCCCATCACGGGACGTCAGTGCAGATCTTATTCCCCCAAATCAATAAGAGTTAAAAATCCTGTCCCCCATTGTCACAAGAACATACAACAAGAAAGATACTTTACCTGTTTCTGCCTTGATATGAGAGGTTTCAAGCTTCTTTCTTTTGTCTTCCACTACAATCTGTTCCTCTTTCTTTTTGGACAACCGTTTCTTATTAGCTTCCAATTTAGCTTTGACTTTGTCCTCCTCTAACTTTATCTCAGCCAGAGTGAGCACAGTATCGCCGGCAAACCCATCATCGGTGTCGGAAGCATCAGCTATTGCCTCTTCGGAGTTCTCCTTCGCGCAAGCTCCACATCCTGCCTTCTCCTCGAGGAGGCAGGCCATGCACTTCACATGGCCGCAGCTTTCTGTCACCAGCCGGTTATTAGTGCTGTTCACAGTCTTTTCATTGCGGCAGATTACGCAGACTTGCGAATTCATAATGGGAAAACAAATGTTTGAGGTTACTTATAATAGCACTTTTTGGTTTGTACAAATAAATTGCAATTATTTATTACACCGCTAACATGACTTATCCCTACACATTTTTATTCACATTGTGGAACTATTAAATAGAAAACTGTACAGCAAAATAGATCGCAAACAAACTGCATCTTTGATAGAACGTGCGTTCGGAAACAAACAATTTATAAATATTTCCCTAGCTTGATGAATGATGATCGATCGATTGAAAAACATTGATTGAATATTCAACGAAAACATAGCAAATTTGTTTCAGTTTTTTTACTCAAATGAAAAATAAATGCTCTACAAAAAAGCTTTACCAAATTATTGGATAGTACTATAACAAATTCCTAGGTGTAAAAAATCTTTAACCAATGCATCTTTTCCTATGCGTAGATCCGGAACGCATCAAATGACCGAATGGATCACGGCACAGTGAATGACGCTGCTTGACATTGACATGAATGAAAGTTTGCTTCGCTTTGTTTGTCAATTAAAATTTTTAGTCTGTGTGCATCTGTCATTTTGGTTGATTTCGTTTAGTACGCCTTGAAGCGTTTTTTCATAGAAATAAATATTATTTTATAAATTCGCTCTCAAAATGGTAAGTTTGGAAGAGCCCAAGAATTAAAGAGTCTTCTACTTTGGGTTAGGAGTGATAAAATTGTGAATTGCAGTGCAATTACCCAGACTGGTAACCTCAAAAATGTAATTTGTTTTCAGGACGTCTTTCTGATGATTAGGCGAAAAAAGTTAACCATCTTCACCGATGCGAAGGACACGACAACAGTTCTCGAACTGAAGAAAATGATCGAAGGTAAGTGCGATACTTGGGATAAGAGAGCAATCTATTTTTAGTTCTCTTACAATGACGACCATGGAGCGCAGGTTTTGTTGTGAGCGTGGTGTTTTCATCCATTATTTAGGTCTGGAATCAATAAATGCTATCAACCTTGACCTTCACTGATCAAGAATCAGTCACCTAGCCGTCTACAGGAGAAGTGGGGTCCGAGTCCTTAAAATAATAAATACACTAAAATAAATAAGAATTTACTGTTCCCATTTAATGCTTTGCTATTAAAAAAACACCTCTCTACAGTAACTGATATCTATCACTCAAGAATAAATAACTTTGATCAAACATTGTACATTCTTAAAATGAATACTGAAACAGTAGCTACCGTTTGGTCTGTACTTAAATACAAATAAAGTATAGAGATATAATACATCCAAAGTATAGGAGATATAAATTACTAATGCATGTTGGGGTCTCAGTCTAAGCAAACTGCACCAGCTATTATAAAAAAAATTCAAATGTTTCCAATCGGAAACATCAATTTCTGTTTTCTTTTCTTACTGTAAACAAACCAAGCAAGAGAGACTAATTCTGACAGAACTAATTGAATATGTTTTCAAAGGTTGTAAATAATGCCGGTTAATGAAGTCTATGGGATACCTACCATTTAATACCGTCATCATCTCAGCCTGGTATCACCCACTACTGGGTATGAGGCTGCGCTCACTTTGGATCCGTTTTTGTACGAATGGAATTCGTACGAACATTCCCGACCATCTGAGTACTATGAAAGCGCTCACACTGCGTATACGTACGACTAACATGCGCGCAGTGTGAGCGCTTTCATAGTACTCAGAAGGTCGGGAATGTTCGTATGAATTAATTCGTACGAAAACGGATCCGAAGTGAGCGCAGCCTAAGCCTCCATCAGCCTAACAGCACTCAAAGCATAGTTGGTAGTAGGTCTACTTTCTGTGCCGGACTAGGTAACCTACCAACTAGGTGTTCTATTGTTATAAAAGTATGTATTCACAAAAGAAATTATAAGTATTATTATTAAATAAATAAATATTATAGACAATCCACACAACATTATCTAGACCCAAACTAAGCAGAGCTTGTACTATGGGAACCAGATAGCTGACACAATACTTAAATACATTTTTTTGTAAATACATACTTAGAATACAATATAACACCCAGACAGAGAACAAACATCTGTGTTCACCACACAAATATTTGTTCTCAGTGGGGATCAAACCCACGACCTACGGCGCAGAAAGCAGAGCTGCTACCAACTGAGCTGAGAGGCTAGTCATAGTCCAAGCTCTGCTTATTTTGAGGCTAGATGGTGTTGCCATCCTCTGTAGCTACCATTGCCAGTATAAAACCAATACCATTCCTTCTAGGTATCCTCAAAGTGCCACCCCCTAGTCAGATGCTGTTCAACAAAGACAGCCAGCTCATGGAAGATGAGAAGAGCCTTGCGGACTACGGTTTGACTTCCGCCACAGCTAAGGCACAGAGTCCGGCACCTATTGGATTGGCACTACAGTATGTACATGTCATCAACACACCTACACTTTAGTAGTAGTAGAACTCTTCGTGAAGAGCTTGCACGGGGAAGTACTACCACCATGCCTTTTTCTGCCGTGAAGCAGCATTGCTGTGTTTCGGTTTGAAGGGTATGGGTGCCGGTGTAATTACTGGCACGTGAGGCTGAATATCTGCGTATGGACGCAGGGCAGTGCATCGTGGAGCACGTTCCTGACGTGCGTGACCTACGAGGCATTCTTCAGTGGCGAATTGACAGTGTTTTACTGTTTAAGCTAATACACGGGCATTTATCGCGTATATTACCTTATTTTATTTATTTTCCCGATGTTTTGGATATGTTGCAATAGCCGTGGTGGTCGCGGGCAGACCTAATAGTTTAAATGTGTAGGGCGTTTATTAGTTTAACTTGTCTTTCGACGGTTCATTAGGATCACAGAATGCAAGCTGAACGCTTAGATGTGTGCTAGGCTCATAGAAGCTTCTGCATTATCAGACTGAAGAATGAAATTGATGCATTGTATGGGCGTTCTACATTTTTTCCTTTGGCGTGTCATCCGAGAACTAAAATCCCAATAGATAGCTATGCAATCTTGTGAAGCTCAGTGACTAATATGATACTTTTTAGGGTTCCGTAGCCAAATGGCAAAAACGGAACCCTTATAGATTCGTCATGTCTGTCTGTCTGTCTGTCTGTCTGTCTGTCTGTCTGTCTGTCTGTCTGTCCGTCCGTATGTCACAGCCATTTTTCTCCGAAACCGTAAGAGCTAGACTGATGAAACTTGGCGAGTAGATGTATTCTGTGAACCGCATTAAGATTTTAACATAAAAATAAAAATAAAACTATAAATTTCGGGGGTCCCCATACTTGAAACTGAAACTCAAAAATTTTTTTTTCATCGAACCCATACGTGTGGGGTATCTATGAATAGGTCTTCAAAAATGATGTTGAGGTTTCTAATATAGTTTTTTTCTAAACTGAATAGTTTGCGCGAGAGACACTTCCAAAGTGGAAAAAAGTTGGTCCCCCCCCCTCTAACTTCTAAAGTAAGAAAATGATAATACTAAAAAAAATATATGTTGTACATTACTATGTAAACTTCCAACGATTTTTGGTTTGAACGAGATCTAGTCAGTAGTTTTTTTTTTATACGTCATAAACCGTAAACCGCAATTTACCTTTCGACGAACTACAAGAACCTTATTATGTTACATCAAGTAACATAATATAAAGGTTCTTGTACGGAACCCTTCATGGGCGAGTCCGACTCGCACTTGGCTGCTTTTTTTATTTCACGGTCTTAATATATCGGATCTAGCATATCCGTTAAAATTTATGGCTACTGAGCACCACAATGACATTGATAAGATATCATTTAATCCACCCAAAGTTACATATCAGAGGTAGCTCTTAATCCAATGCTTATGAATGTCTAGCTATTTCAGTTGTAGGTACTCTTTCATTTTATTATGGGGTATGTCAAAGGATTTATTCAGTTGAATCTTTGAATCAAAAAGATCACTGAAACGTCGTAAAGCTAGGTGCCAGTTTCATGCGACCATAACAAATTCAACATTTCTATATTCAGTTGTATCACAAGGATCACTTTAAAACGTCTAAGCTAGTCGAGTGTAGGTGTCAGTTCTTAGCGATCTCGCCTAGAAGAACTGGCAACAAACTACGGCTGGTTCCTGCCGTTTGTTTTGTGGGATCCTAGCCTAAGTAAGACTAGTAAGAAGCCAAGAAGGCATAAGATAAGTAGGGTTTTAAGTTATTGCTTGTTGGAAAATAATGGCCCTTGTACACCATTGTCGAGCTTTGTTCTTATAGGCAAGCTAAGGTCAAATCAATACATGTTTTATTTAATTAATTGTAAGAAATAATTTGTTAATTAGTGTAATTGGTTAACATATCCGTTCTAATTAATTCAATAAATATATATATAAATATAAATATATGAGTCACTGCGGGGCATGGACGCTGGCAAATGCGACACTATTGCTGGTAGATCGTAGTCATCAGCTTCAATAAGTCCGCTGCTGGATATCGGTCTCCACCATATTTGGTGGTCTTTACCGTGGTTACTGCGCTTTAGGTAGCTAGCTGAGGGCGGAAGCACAAGTTGTTTTCGGAGCCGCTATGTCGTACTGTGGCCCGGGCCTCGTCACCAATTCCGCGCATTCTCGCCGCACTCAATGCTCTCCTTGATACTAGTCCTGGGTGTGATCTGTTTGAGGATGGCTGGATGAAAATAATGTCTGAATGTTTGAGATTCTGTGAGCGTGATGTATAGCTGTGTGTGAATTTCCAATTTATAGTGTAGTATATTATTGTCCTGACATTTTGTTTTATATTTTTACTATTGACATTGTATTTTAAATTTGACTAAAATTGTTTATATAGACTTTATTTATTTTCATTTTTCTGTCTGTCTATTGCCTATGTCTTTAATTATTGTAATTGGTGTTAACCGTTATAATTAAAGTAAAACAATAAATACAATACAATACAATACAACCTACAAAAAAATATGTGGGTTTTTTGTATATCCCGTGATATCATTATAAGTACAGTGATCCGCATTGTAGAAAGTTTCAGAACAAATAGAGGTCCTCTGAAGGGTATATATTCGGAAAATTAACAATGAATACAAGCATCTACCAAATACAAACAAAACATATGAGTTATATGCAGACGTAAATTAATGATTTTGTATTGTAAATAGGGAAGAAAGTAGTCAAAATAAACTGATAACAGTCAGACATAGGTTATCTGAAAAAAAGCTGACTGTAGCGGATTTAAATGAAAGGTCACCAGTGTGCTTACGCTTTAAAAAAGTTAGCTTAATTAAAGGTGGGTGACCTTTCATTAAGCAAGTGACGTTTTTTAAAAAAGTTGACGGAGTTATATTGAAAGGTCACCTGCGCTATAAAAGTTCTGTCTACTGATTGAAACTAAAAAGTTCCATCTACTGATTGAAACTAGTCTCGAAACAAAATTAATCGATTGACATTCTGTACCCGTAGTCCAAGTTTTACTCTATCAGTTTGAATAATTCGTTTCGCCTACGTGTCTCTTTCTTTTGTATGGAGAAATAATGAGACAACAACTCGCTAAAATCCTTTCACCGCATTCGGTTCGAAAGAATCAGTGACACGATAAGAATCCTTATCCTTTATTAAGATCTCCTTAGTAAATAGAGAGACGTAGGCGAAACGAATTGTTCAAACTGATCGAGTAATACTACAATTTTCCAAGCAAGTCCCACTTCACTTACAAAATTTTTCGTTTCGCCTATTTGTCTCACGCTCTCTCTATTGTTTGGAGAAAAGATGAGACATCAAAAATACGTAGATACGATCAAAACTAGTTTTTGTCCCATCAATTTTCTATACAAGAGAGAAACGTGATCAAACGAAAACAACATTTGGTAGACGAAATGTGGTAGCAAAACTCCGACTTCGGGTCCAGTGCGCTCATCTTAACTTGCAGAGGGGAAACGCCCTAAATCGATAGTGAAGCCGATCTAGTACTAAACTGACCCGTGTTGCTTGAAATGGGTACCTAACCTACATAGTAACACTACCTACGTCATACTCGACCGAGTTTCACTCGATGCTAGCTTCTGGCTTCGTCTTCGCTCGCGCAGAATGTAGGCTAAACGTAACATAATGTACAAAGGTTTATTTAAGGCGTGACTAAGTCATAAATATCTAAACTTTTCATTGATCACGACGAATATCAGTTTGAACGTGTTTTTAAAGAACTATGGCTTTACTTATAAAAATATGTCAAAAGATAAACATTGCCATCTGTTACCACTAGGTAATGACAAACAGTGACAGGGCTAATTTTAAGCAATGATTAAATTTAAATTGTGTTTATAAGTAGGGCTGCTAGTAGATTATTGCAAGTTCGTTCGCCTTGTTAGGATTTTGCAAGCATTTTGTGAAAGAGTTTGTCTGTCTGGAGAAATATTATCTGACCCTTAGCAAAAATATTCCTCATCATCATTATCATCAGCCCGTTTGCACCCACTGCTGAGTATAGGCCTCCTCTTTATTCTTTCCGGTCCCTCGCGAGTCTCATCCACTCATTCCCAGCACTTGCAACAATGTCGTTTGACCAACGGGCGGGTGGTCTGCCTCTAGGTCTTTGAGCACCCCTTGGCCACCATTCTGTAGCCGCCTTCATCCATCTCCCGTCGTCCCTTCTTGCCAAGTGCCCTGCCCATCTCCATTTCAGTTTTGCGATTCGCGTACCCACAACCACGACCAAAATATTCATAGTTATTTTTTAATTTTGTCATTCAGAAAGGAGAACGGTGAATTTGAAGCTATGGATCTGACCCCGTACTCGTCGCCCCCGGATCTGCCTGACGTCATGAAATCCCAGGAGACTAACGGACAGGAACAGGTAGGTTTCTATAAAAAAAAGTACTAGTAGTCTAGTGTAGCCGATCCGATTCTCAAGAACTCGCGTATATATAAATGAAATGTTCCCCTATTTAGTATAAATCATCAACAGAAATTACATAGAGGCTTGTAAGTACCTGTACATAGACGTTTTTATAGTTTTTGATTCTCTGTTTGGTGAGTTCGGGCTTTATGTAATTTGATTTTTATAACATCAAAATCAGAATAGGGTCTTGTCCTCGCAGCTTTTTTGACGTGACAGACAACGTCTTATAATTCTATGGAGCCGGCTGCACGCACGAAAAAACATGACTCATGCGGCGTTACCTCGCTCTGAGGCGTTCCATTTAAGGCTTGAAATCCAAGCGAGAGCGCGGAACGAGCGGCAAGGAGGCACAATCGGTCTCCGCGTTTGGCAGCGTTCGACATCTGTCTCTCTCCTACTTGAGTGAGCGATGCGTCCTCGTGGACAACTTTATGACGTTGTCATTGTCACGTTCAACTATCGTGATGATAAATAATTTGACAAAAAGTTCTTAAGGGGGTACGATTTCCATACAAACTTAATTTACACAACTATGGGCGAATAAAGTATTAATGTACACTGAAATAGCTGTAATAGGCTTTTACAGTGGTCCTTATTACCGGCCAGTTATATAAAGTTGGAGTGTCAGCCGTTGGTCGTGGCAGTCGGGGCTTCAGAAAAAAAAACTAACAGACTTTTACGACTATTTTGAGACATATGTTTTAAGCTCATTCACGTATTCAATGCCGAGTACCCGTTAGAAAGAATGACGAAAAAATTACTTTATTAATATTTCTGTTATCCTACAGTTTTCTCCAACTTTATATAACTGGCCGGCAATAAAGACCACTGTAAAATTCTATTACAGCTATTTCAGTGTACATTTATACTTTGTTTGCCCATAGTTGTGTAAATTCAGTTTGTATCGGAATCGAACAACCTTAAGATCAGTGCTTTGTCCTCACAGAATTTTCATAATGACGTTTCTCATTTCAGATGGATCAACACTAAACGACTCGGCAGCGGTTTGGACAAACCGATACAAACTACAACCTTGTATCGACATGTAATATCAAGTTCATTTAAATGTATCACACACGTTCATTTAAATGTATCACGCGCGTTCATTTATATGAAAGCAGCCCATTGGTCACCACATCAGGTCGCGGGCAAAAACTTATATTTTTTTGCATATGAAAATTATTTTGTTATTAATTTATCGAATTTGTGTTTCGATTTTAAAATAATCTGTTTCTCATCTACACAGTTCTTTGTAGTATTTTTGTGATGCTTTGTATGAAGGTGTAGGCGCTTTTGTATGTTAAATATGAACAATATAACACATAAATTTAGCATTTTTTAAAGTATACTTGCTCTTTGCAAGCGGGGCTCATAACCTATGTTAGAGTCAATGATACATAGATCGTTTCTTTAATGTTAAACATGCATACTTATTTATTTACACATTTTTTGCATCGAATCGTTCTCATTGCACGTGTTTACATTGTCTTGTCATTGTGTAGCATAGTCATTTTGTATCTACATTAGTGTGTGAAAACCTTACCATTTACGTGTCCACCAAATTAATGTCTTGGGCCCTTCGTGTTTGAAATCTATTATAAATGTGTTATATGTAAACTTATGCCCTGCAGTATATCAAATTTGTCATCTGCACACTTTGAACTTGTCATTCGCTTCTAGTGGAAATTATTAGGCCATGACATTGTATGATTTGATTACTTAATATGAAATTAAATCTCATTACCTTACATAGTACCTACATAAGTCATTTAAACTGATGTCACTAACTTCTAATAACGTTTTTGGCTATAATCTTGTCAATATCTATAAACCGTGCATGTAACAGGACTAATGCCCTGCTTATAATAGTTTGTTTTTAAGATATATCTATTTTATTGTTGCTAAAAAGTACTTATGTTTTTAACGACTTTAAGTTATTGAAATGTTGTAAGAATTAGATGACGTTCACTTTGAAGCACATTTTGGGCAAAGTAATGTATAAAAAGTATCCTGTATATTTATAAGAAAGGTCTTTGAACTACTGAAGGGCAAGTCCCACTTCATTTACAACATTTCGTCTGCGAAATGTTGTTTTCGTTTCGCCTATCTGTCTCTCTCTATTGTATGGAGGAAACAGGACAGCAACTACTTTACGTAGAAATGAGTTGTTGTCTCATCAATTTTCCATACAAAAGAGAGAGACGTGCTCACATGAAAACAACATTTGGTAGACGAAATGTGGTAGCAAAACTCCGACTTCGGGTTCTGGAGTTAAAAAAGCGATTACTAAATCATTGCTAAGCGTATTCATCTTATGTTATCGTTCGGATGCAAGTTTGTCTGAGGAGGCACAGGAATATATTATCAGAAAATATTGATGATTCGATAGGAAAGTTTCGTTAGATTAAATAACAGTCGACAATAAGGTGTCAATTCAAAATGAGCTCTAGCGGCATCGGGTCTATAAAAACATTAAAATAATTGAGTTGAATTTCACCCAGAGGCAGCTATTCTCTTTTGAACGGAAACCTAAGTCACTGTTCTAATTCTGTGTTGAACTCCAAAACATCTGACTCTCTGACGCTCTTCTGACCATTTCTTGTAAACTTTTTCTCAGTGTGTATGCATGGTCAGTTTTATATTAAATTCTATTATAGATATTAGTAACTTAAATGTATGTTAATAACATCAGGATATCTGTTTAACGCGATAACCGGTCGATTCAGCCTTTAAATACCTGCACTTGAGCCAATTATCGCCGATTATCAGCCGAATCACAAAGATTGCGTTATCCTTTTGGAATTGTGAAAAGAACACAGAAGGAAATGCAAAAGTAAAGTTATAAAAATTAAAGGTTTCAAATTGTTTTAATCAACTTATGTATTAAACTGATAATATGTATTTAACTGATTGATGATAGAATAGAATGGACTATAGTTTAGTAGCTAATTGATTAGAGATAAAATAGTGGCTTTTAACCATTCAAAATATATGCGGTTTTTAAGTTCTTGTATAATACAGGGAGTAGTGTTTTTAAACCCTGTTCGTAACATGAAATCTATTATCTCTAGTTCCTCTCAATTAAAGTTTAGTAATTTCTTTTTTATATAACTTTTGCACGTTTATTTCGTAAGATGTTGTGTATATTTTGTGTACATTTGGGTACATCTAGCAAAGTACTTTCTGGCGTGACAACGACTCATATTATTTTTTTTTTTTCCTTGAACACAATCTTGCCAAAAATTCAAATTTAATCCAGTTGCATGTAGAATTTTGGCTATTTTGTACCTACTAAAATATTTGAACAGCATTCATTGTACTCCTAGATAATATGTAAGTAGGTAATCGTTGACACCCTTATCTTTGGGCATATAAGTCACGCCAATCTTGGTGCAATTAGCTAATTCAATCTCTGAGAGAAAGATTGCTACCAAATACAATGTTTCGTAAAAATCCCAAAAAAACAGTAGAATAGTTTGGGTACCTATTCAATTATATTTGCACCTGCACTAAAATAGGATAGCAAATGAGCCCGTTTATAGGCTCGCCTCCAGTATTTTTTTATCATATTTCGTTTTGAATTCCTAGTTTCGGTGAGTCGTGGGTATTCCAGGTTCTTTTCTAGTCCAGAGATTAGATACTGGGTTTGGTTAGATGTCATTTCTCATAAAGTACATCGATGTTTAGGCACATTTAGGAGTCCTATCTCTTTTTCTATTAGCTCTCTTTCAATAAGGCCTAGTAATGAGGAATTGAAGTCTAGCGCTGGAAGCTCCTGCCTCAACTGAGTGGAATCGCGACCCCTAGACGAGGCCTTAGGTGTTAGCAAAGGTTTCTCAGCACTGTAATACCTACCTGCAATAAACTACCCCTAAATACTAAAGTATGTCGAAATCAGCGATACTCTGCATAAAATAATTTCTATCTATTTATTCACGTTAGTATGTAATTTAAATCTCAAGTAATTTTCTACTTTTTGAATTCGCAATACTTATCACAATTTATTGTTACAGTAAGAGACTAGACAAAGAATATCTACCATTTAGTATAGTAATTTCATGTGCAGGTATGGGAAATTACAAATTAACCAGCAGGAAATAAAGCTGTTTTGATTTGTTTGATGTGTTTTATTTCATATCGTGTAAAATGCCCTTTAATAGTCTTGCAGCATAGATTCTCTAATGCTCACAGAATAGGTGAACAGCAAATGTGAGGCCTCAAGTTGATGGACGCAGGGCAGTGCATCGTAAAGCTGGGAACATATTAGGCGGACGCGGCTGACAGCCGCGACTGATAGATATCTAGAATCGATATATAATAGATATCTGAATGTACACTGAAGTGTGCAAACTATCGGACGCGTCCGACGTCCGCGGCTTACATCCGATAGTTTGCACACTTCAGTGTACATTCATTAGCTAGATATCTTCAGTCGCGGCTGTCAGCCGCGTCCGTCGGACGCGTCTGCCTAATATGTTCCCAGCTTAAGGCACGTTCTTGACGTGCGTGATCTACGAGGCAATGCTTTGTTAAAGGTGATGGTTACCACCTAACATCAGGTGGACCATCCATATGCTTGTTAGATGAGATAGTTGTTTATAATAAAACCGTCACCATCACAACTTATGACAGCCGATACCTAAAAGTTGCGAATCCGCCTATGCCTAATTTTTTTTTTTTTTTTTTATTTATTTAACCATAACATAATTAATACAGTATATGCTTAATATTGTACCCTATAAACCATCTTGGGTTTGTGTGGGTACTCACACTCGAATTTTCTCACGATATTGGTAAGCGAGCACTTCTAAAGTAGGTACACAGAATATCATTATAGTTCCGAACAGAATATAGCAGCGCCTGCACTCATGCATTACGGCAACAACATTGCCCACCATGCCGTCCCGCTCGCGTAAGCGACCGAGCGCAAAGTGGGAGTGAGAGGTAATCATTCATATCTTAGCGAACTTTGTAATCATGAGTGAAGGCGGCTTTACATCATATTGAAATCTGCATAGGTCGTAGTAGGCTACTAACTTCGTTTCGGTGCGAAAACAAGATATTGGCAATATACAGGGTGAATAGTCTTTGAGGTAGTAACAAAAAATCATGAATGCAATAAATGCATGAGTACATTATACATATTTGATACAATTAGCTGGAGGAACAAGTATATAGCCCACCTGATGTTAAGTGGTACCCATCGCCTATAACAAAGCACTGCCTCGCAAATCACGCACTTCAGTAACGTGAATTATTTATGATGCATGTAATAATAGTTAGTGTTTTTTTTTTTTTTTTTCATGTGTTGTACTATTATAACTTTTTGTTATTAGAGTTGGCTGATAAAGTATTTTTTGTATCTGTTTTTGTAGTTTCTACTTGTAAGGTCTGATTTGATGGTCCTTATATGCCCGTTTACAGTAGGATAAATCGCATTTGCTTCGCAGATTGAAGGTACATACTTGCATTGCGCACGTACGTTCATTGTGAAGGCACAACCGGATTCGATCCTACTAGAGATGGGTAATCTTTATTCCGACAAGTGAATTGATTCACTTAGTCCGACTCCGACTCCGGTACCGGTTCCGTTTGGCACCGGGACTCACTCGGTTATTTTGGTTCCGCGGTTCGACCAGAACATTTTATTTATTCGGATCTTTGGAATACTTTGGATCATTTGGCACTTGGCACATTTTGAATTGAGTGAGCGAGTAGTGATAAGTGAACGAGTCCGAACCTGCGCTCCGCCGCTCCGTCTCTCGGGACCGGATTCATTTGGTACCGCGGTGCCGTTATGGATTGTGAGGAGTCAATAAGGTTTCCGGATCCGCGTTCGGAACCGGCACCTTTGGATCAGTACCACCGGAGTTACCCACCTCTAGATCCTACGAACTTCGTTCGGCAACTTTTTTGCCTTGTTTTAGGGCAATGTTTGCGTAAAGTTGCCATAAAACAAAGTTCTTCTGTAAAGTTTTAAACGAAATGAAAAATGTCAGTAATGTTGTTGTCAAAGTCAAAGTACTCGCAAAGTCCGTGTGTAAAATGAAAATAACCTAAAAACAATAATAAATAAAGTGCTTGCCTGTGCGCACATAACCTGAATAAATGCGCTATTTATTCGCCTGTAGTCGTAACAATATTAATGTAAATTTAATGAGAAACAATCACATTTCTAAGAACATCATTATCTAAGTTTTCGCCATGGGTAAACGCAAAGGTAAATGTGTAAAAAAGAATCCTGCTACAAAGGAGACTTTGGAGCCCGAGAACTTGATAAAGGCTCCGCACTCGTTCGTCATACACCGAGGACAATGCAGCAAGGACTTGATGGATTTGGCCAAAGATTTCAGGAAGATTATGGAACCTTTTACAGCCTCTGCATTGAAGGTCTGTACCCTGTCATTTTAGCAGTTAATACCTACAGTAAAATTTGGATGTGCATAAGTAATTGTTCAGCAGAGTATGGGCCAGGCGTATACTAAAATAAACCCATCTTAACTTATCAATTATTGAATATTCTAGGAAAGAAAAAAGAACACACTAAAAGACTTTGTGTCGGTGTCCGGGTACCTGCATGTTTCGCACCTGATGATGTTTACTGAGACAGATCTCGGATCGTACATGAGGCTGGCCCGTTTGCCCCGAGGACCCACACTCACTTTCAAGCTACACAATGTAAGTTCTAGCATTTTTAGATTCAGGCCATTTCACTGTAAGATTTGTTTCTATTTACAAAAGCATGTTAGCTGAGGTATTTATTTTCATCTTAGTTCTAAACTAAGGACCAACATAACTTATTAATAAGTGAAGTTTAAAAAACTTGAGAAAACAATCTTTTTGTCCAAATTTCTGAACCGATTTTTGATAAAATTTCTATGGGACCAAGCTTATTAGATAATATTACCTTACAGATAAAAAATCATATTGGTTCTCAAATGACAAAGATATGTGATAACAAATCATAAAAAAATAGAACCAAATTGAGAACCCCCTCCTTTTTTATGACAAGTTGGTACCAAAAATAGTACCATGATATACCAAAAATTGTGTAAAATTAATTGCTGGCTTCTTTACAGTACAGTTTGTCCCGTGATGTGATATCCTCACTGAAAAAACAATATGTTATGATGCGCGCCTTCCAGTCGGCTCCATTGATCGTCCTCAACAGCTTCTCGGGAGAAGGCATGCACATGAAGCTCATGGCTTCTATGTTTCAGAACATGTTTCCAACCATCAATATTACTAATGTAAGTATTTAATTTACTATATTGATCATGGACATAATTAATGTGACTTTGATAGTCACATTAATTATGTCTATGATTAATATAGTAAATTACGTGTTACGTTGAAAACTATTCATTGATTAAAGCTATACGAATTACGACGCCATTTTTCTCTATCCCGGCTAGTGATGCGTCTTGTCGCCCTGTCCCAGTAGGGATGTCCTATTCCCAAAACTATAATACTATACTATAATATAGTAGGTCTATTGTAAGAAATTGTACCTCAAAGAATCTAAGAATATCCAGCTTTGAAACGGTTCCCGCCAGATGCAACATCGCCTATGTTGCTCTGAAGTCATCTGGTTCCGAAATTGATGCGCATCCTTCCAAATTTCATGGCGCCAATTATAGCTGCAAATTGGCAAATTCATCATTCGCACTTGGTGTGCGGACTGGTTTCCGCAAGAAGGCCGATGGCGGGCCTTTTTTGCGTGAGGCTTGACATTTATTTTGTAGCTCTAACTTTTTTAGGTTCTACGACACGCCGGTTTCCTCACGATGTTTTACTTCACCGTTTGAGAGGACTGGCATAGTGCACATACATTTTTCAACATAAAACTCACTGGTACACGACTGGATTTGAACCCACGACCTAAGAATCGGAAGGCGGGGCCGCCACCACTAGACCACTAGTGCTCTTAAATATAGCTGCAACCTGATTTTAGACTTATTAGTCTACTACTGCATTGCTCAATCTATTTAAGTGTTTCGACGTTTTCAAAGCACATTCAAAGCTGTTAAAAATTCCTTATTTTTCCAGGTAAAACTAAAAAATATAAGGCGATGCGTCCTAATGAACTACAATCCCGCCACAAAGTTAATTGACCTCCGGCATTACGTCATCAGAGCTACGCCAGTTGGACTGAACAAGGGAACCAAGAAGGTGGTCCAGGGGAAGATACCGAATCTCAACCGCTGCAAAGATATGTCAGAGTTCTTTGAGAAGTATGTACTATATTTATGTCACTTTTCTTCTTCATGTTGGAGAGCACTGGCGGTCTAGTGGTAGCGGCCCCGCCTTCCGATCCGAAGGTCGTGGGTTCAAACCCAGTCGTCTACCAACGAGTTTTTCTGTCGAAAGAATTTTGCATACCTTCAGTTAAGGCAACATTGCCGCACAGAGTAATAATAAAATAAACCTTAGCTCACTGGACTTTCTCTACCGACAGGTGGAGAAAGAATTGTGATAGGTAGATGAGGGTAGGGAAAAATAAAATACATAGATGTGACAGATAATTTTCGTTCCGAAATTGCCATCTTTACAGAAAAGTATATTTAAAAAAATAATTGATCTACATATTTGATTATCCAGGGCAGCTCTGATGTCGGAAAGCGAGTTTATTTAAAAAAATAATTGATCTACATATTTGATTATCCAGGGCAGCTCTGATGTCGGAAAGCGAGTTTATTTAAAAAAATAATTGATCTACATATTTGATTATCCAGGGCAGCTCTGATGTCGGAAAGCGAGTTTATTTAAAAAAATAATTGATCTACATATTTGATTATCCAGGGCAGCTCTGTCGGAAAGCGAGTTTATTTAAAAAAATAATTGATCTACATATTTGATTATCCAGGGCAGCTCTGATGTCGGAAAGCGAGTTTATTTAAAAAATAAATTGATCTACATATTTGATTATCCAGGGCAGCTCTGATGTCGGAAAGCGAGTTTATTTAAAAAAATAATTGATCTACATATTTGATTATCCAGGGCAGCTCTGATGTTGGAAAGCGAGTTTATTTAAAAAATAATTGATCTACATATTTGATTATCCAGGGCAGCTCTGATGTCGGAAAGCGAGTTTGAAGACGATCCCAACTCTCAGATCATCCTGCCACAATCGTTGGCGACAAGAGGCGCGGCTGCGGACTCCAAATCTGCGTTACGGTTATTCGAACTGGGACCTAGGATATCTTTCCAGCTTATGAAGGTAGGCTGAATACAAAGTCTATATTCCCGATCGCTTAACACACACAAACTATTCGAAGTTGCGTAACTTCGACAAAGAGGTCAGCCGAAGAATCCAACTCGGATGGGCAGCGTTCGGGGCAGCATAGCCTCAAGACAAAAGTCTTCAATCAGTGTGTGTTGCCAGTGATGACTTACGGAACTGAGACGTGGTCGCTAACTATTGGCCTCGTACACAAGTTCAAAGTCGCACAACGAACTATGGAGAGAGCTATGCTGGGAGTTTCACCATTATGATACGTAGCTCGTAGAATTAGTAAGTTGAAGTGGCAATGGACAGGTCATATGGCTCGAAGAACCGACAAATGTTGGGGAATCAAGAATCTCGAATGGCGACCACGAACCGGAATACGAAACGTAGGGCGCCCATCCACCAGATAGACCGATGACATTGTTAAGATCGCGGGAAGTCGGTGGATGGAAAGGGCTCAGAATCGTTCTTCCTGGAAATGTGTAGAGGAGGCCTATATCTAGCAATAGACTTTCTCAGGCTGATGATGATTTACGCACCAAAAAATAATAATACATAGTAAAAAATATTGGACTTAATAGAGCTGAAATTATTATGTGTATTGAATTTTGATATGTTTAGGTAGAAGATGGCTTCATGGACGGCGAGGTGCTTTACCACGAGCTGGTAGAGAAGACTGACGAGGAGAAAGCTCTGATAAAGAAGAAGAGAGAAGAGAAAAAGTAAGTTGCAGATCAATAGAACCTTGATTCCTCAAACAATAACTGAAAATTCTTATTGACTTAGATGAGATACTAGAGTCCGTGCAAGACCACTCTACACGTTTTTTTTATATTTTGCTCGTTGTTACTTGTACATAATTAATAATTATTTTCTTTGATAGGAAACAGAAGGAAAAGCGCAAATCTCAACAGCAGGAGAACGTCAAACGCAAGGAGAAAGAAAAAGAAGAGAACAAACAGAAGGCGATGGAAGGAATCAAGAAGAAGAAGGAACAGACTGAGAGTCAGAGGTACACAAAATATCGTAATGCTTAAATGACGTTTGATTCTATTGTAAATCATTATTTGCTAGCAAGAAATTATTGTCAGATCGTCTGTTGTGTCTAGTTCTTTTGAACCAGTGTGGCGAAAGGATTTTAAGAGCACCGCCTAAAAGCTCCTTTCGTCTACTTAGCATGTTTACGAATTTTCGAGATTTTAAGACATGCCGGTTTCCTCACGATGTTTTTCTTCACGGTTTGTGAATACTGGCATAGTCTGATGATGGGGTTTGAAGGGCTGCTCAGACAATAAATTCCATAAAAAAAAAAATATATACAACCAAATTGAGATCCTTCTCCTAATTATTTGAAGTCGGTTCAAAATAGTATTTGTTTATAGATTGATGGAGCTGGCTGCAGCCGAGTCACATACCGCGGTCGACATGGACGACGATGAAGACAACGATGCGGATTACTACAGGAAGGAAGTGGGCGCTGAACCAGAGAAAGGTACCTTCATCTGTTCAGAATGTCATCCTTAAAGACAGATATATCTTTTGAACCTATCATGTTTTTAGGGTTCCGTAGCCAAATGGCAAAAACGGAACCCTTATAGATTCGTCATGTCTGTCTGTCTGTCCATCCGTATGTCACAGCCATTTTTCTCCGAAACCGTAAGAGTTAGACTGATGAAACTTTTTGGGGGTCCCCATATTTGAAACTGAAAATAAAAAAAATATATATTTTCATCGAACCCATACTTGTGGGGTATCTATGAATAGGTCTTTAAAAATGATGTTGAGGTTTCGAATACAGTTTTTTTCTAAACTGAATAGTTTGCTCGAGAGACACTTCCAAAGTGGTAAAAAGTTGCCCCCCCCCCCCTCTAACTTCTAAAATAAGAGAATGATTAAACTAAAAAAAATATATGTTGTACATTACTATGCAAACTTTCAACGATATTTGGTTTGAACAAGATCTAGTCAGTAGTTTTTTTTTATACGTCATAAATCGTAAACCACAATTTACCTTTCGACAAACTACAAGAACCTTTATATTATGTTACTTGTTGCTATGGAACCCTTCATGGGCGAGTCCAACTCGCACTTGGCTGCTTTTTTAACACTATTTTTAAGAAACAACGGGATATTTACCATGATTAAATATTGAGTTTTGACTTCCGATAATTCGGCACAGTTGCATGCACCATGATCACGGTTAAACTGAAGTCCACGAGTAAAAGAAATGTCAAAACTCAATATTTAATCATGGTAAATATACCGTTGTTTCATAAAAATAGTCTTAATGACACGAGTTCTTTTAAATAAATAAATAAATAGTATTCTTCTTACCGTGTCTTAGAAACCAGTGTGGTTTTACGTGCCCCTCAAAGAGGCTCTTTATCGTAACCGCTAATTTGAGAATAGCAATGTTGTACGCCCGAAATGGGTAGAGTAGACTGTTGGAGCAGAATTGCCTAATGTACCTAAGATCTTTTTACTCAGTTTACAATAAATTATTCTTTATGTTTAGCCTAGTTAGAAGATGGATCTGATAATGATCCAGGTTTGGTGAAGCTTAAAGTTACTCCTAAAACATACAATTTTCCTTACAGATCTCTTCAGTGAGCACCCCAATAGAAAAAGGAAAACAGGCGACGACAACGAACCCAGAGGCTTCAAAAAGATGAGGTTAGACAACAAACTCAAAAAGAAGTTCCAGAAAAATAATGATACCGGTGGCAAAGCCCAGAGAAGTCAGGATGGCGGTAAAAAGTTCCAGAACAAAGAAGGTGGTAGAAAATTCCAGGGCAATAAGGAAGGTGGAAAAAGGTTTCAAAATCAAGATGGTGGGAGAAAGTTTCAAAACCAAGATGGCGGGAGAAAGTTTCAGAGAAACCAAGATGGCGGCGGTAGGAACTTTCAGGACAAAAAGGGCGGCAGAAATTTTCAAGACAAGAAAGGTGGACCAAAGTTTCAAAGCAAAGATGGAGGTGGAAGAAGTAATTTCAAAAGCGATAACAAAGGACAGAAGTTCAATAAACCTAAGAAGGTATTTGGCGGGAAGGTAAACAAATCCGGCAAAGGAAAAGGCGGCAAAAGTAAAGGGGGCAAAAGTAAAGGGAGGAAGTGAGTCAACTGACTTTCTTGCAGTCAAACCACGACGACCTAAATTTTGTTGACCACGTAGGTTTTTTTTTTTATTCGATCTTCTGTGATTCGGTTATTATCTAAGAGACAGTTTAAATAAAAATATGTTGTGTACAAAATCAAGTTTATTCTTACCCTTATATTTAAAGTTAGACAAAGTACAAATCTTATAATTAATCAACAAAGTTCATCAATGAACAGACACAAGTTTCGGTGGATTCACTAAAGGCACTTTGAAAATAGAAATAAATCCATATTTCTTTGAACATGATTGTGATAACCTTTCTTTGAAGGTACTTACATCTATGGGTTTTGTAAAGCTTATTGCTCACAGTAAAAGTAAAATATTCTTGATTTACTTCTAAAATTGGAAGTATAGTAGGCAACAAATATACGCACATCGTCTTATTTCGGCTTGAGCGTAGTGTACGTCAGAAAGAGATAGCGCTCTACAAAGCCAAAAAGCCGATGTGCAATATTTATTTCCTACAACCGTAGCTCCAGACTAATAAACACATAATTGTGAAATAGGTACAGGTACCTACGATTGGTTTTTAGCTGTCTTATTTATTGCTGAAAATAACTTATATCGCAAGTTATACTAGAATAAAATGCAGGATAATGATGACGATCTAAACACTTCTAGCCCACATGGCGAAGTTAGTGGTTTAGGCTCATTTTACACCGCCACAGAATGCAACGGAAGGGACGAAATTGTATATACTTATCATAATGAACTTTATATCAATTGTATAAACTACAAATTTAATACGAGCCAAAAAATTGGACGCGCGTCTTTCGCGGAATCCTCGCGCATTTTCGAGAATTTGGCTCGTATTTAATTTGTGTTTTATGCAATTGATATAAAGTTCATTATGCTATATACAATTCCGTCTCTTCCGTTCCATTCTGCGGGGGTGTAAATTAAACCTTGCGGTTTTACTTTTAAATGCAAAGATTTATCAGACTAAGCTATTGGCGAGTATCAAGCGGTATGTAGTCATGCTACCTTGCTAAATCAAGAACACAATATCATCAGCCATCATAACTTGGTTGTCCTGCGTCATTTTGTCGAGCGCGGCGTTTATTTCCGGCGAGTCGAACGGCGCGTGAGAGTATTGTTCGTTGAGATGTGACGTCACACGGTCTAGGGGAAGCGAGTTCGCGCGTTCGTCGCGGAACAGCTGCTGCAGTGATGTCTTGAAGAGGGCCAATCTGGAGGGAAAAAATTGAAATGAGCTGCTGACTAGCCTCTTAGACATTTTGAGTGATAGTAGTCTAGCTAGACTCAGAATCCATCACAAGTAAATGATGATATTCGCCAAATCCTACCGCGAATATGCACAACTCCATCTGGGGTCCGTAATCGCAGGAAAAACCTGGATAAACGACGCACAGGGGGCTAGCATAAAATGATGAATAAATTCAATCTCTGATAGCTCGGTAGGGATAACAGAATGGACAAAGCACCTATCCGGTAGATGTTTTACAAAAACGTGCATTTGTCTTTTCAAGTAGGGATAAATGTAACAGCCGGTAATTATGCAGAATTTCTTTGAAACACAGCATATGTAGCAGTATGTATAAGAGCCGTATGCAGAAATAATGCTAGATTTTCGATACTTTTTAATGGAGAACTGTTAAAAAATCTATGCGTGAGGATCGACAGAAGCTTTCTTTCTGCATACGAGCCACAGTGTCTATGCACACTATGCCGAATGTACGCCACCGAAGTTCGGAATGATTACGCCTGAGGTGCTCTTCTGAGGCGGTAAGAACTCATAGGGTTCCTGGTCGCAGGCTGCTAACATACCTGTCCGGCAGTACGACAGTCTTGTGCGTGAGTTGGTCGCGCGTGGTACGCTCCGCGGTGGGATCGGGCTGCATGGCGCGCGCGGCTCGCAGCACGGGCTCGGCCTCTTCGTCCGATGAGAACTCATACGGGTCTTGGACGCCGTCTGCCGTCTGCAAATAATGCGGTGTTTATAAATTTGAACAATGAAAATTCTAAATATCTTGTGTTCTTATTGGTATTGGTAGCAGCACATAACTCTAGCGCTGAACGATAAGCGGTGGGGATAGCTGCGCATGCGTCGTAGTGTGCGCATGTCGCGTACACTAGATGTGTGCACAGTGTCTTATTGGTACAGAGAGCGGAGTGCGACTGGAGAGCCAATCAGCGCTACGCACGCCCGCCCTTCATTCCGCTAGCCCCCCTCAAGTACCTTATTTTTGACTTCTGCGCAATAACGGTCAGCGCTAAAGTTATGTGCCGCTACCTATACTAACAGTTCGCTTGGATCGCTTCGCTTTCGGCTGCGACGGTTGTTCGCTGTCTGAAGGCGCTTCACCGTCCGATGACGCGCGGCGCTTACGTCGCTTTTCTTTTGTCAGCACCTGGAAAATACATCATGAGTTATAGCAGAGTGTGTATGAACATGAGTCGTGAAAACCGTAAGCTACTACGTACTACTGGATAAAGGTTATCGAATCATTCTACCGCAAATATAGAGTTTCTGTGTTCTGTAATCTCTTCCAGCTTTTAAAACGAAGAGCACTGGTGGTCCAGTGGTAGCGGCCCCGCCTTCCGATCCTAAGGTCGTGGGTTCAAATCCAGTCGTGTACCAATGAGTTTTTCAGGCGAAAATTGTATGTGCACTATGCTAGTACTCTCAAAACGGTGAAGGAAAACATCGAGAAGAAACCAGCGTTATGTAGAACCAAAAAAAGTACGAACAACACGTGTCACCCAAAGAGGACCCTACTGAGGCCTACTTGCGGAAACCAGTCCGCACACCAAGTGCGGATGATGAATTTGCCAATAAGATATCTTTTAAAATGATGAAAATTTGTAAACAGCTTCTCGCTCTCACACTTTGACAAATACAGACGTTCAGCTTCACGTGCCAGTAATTTCCCCGGCACCCATACCCTTCAAACCGAAACAGCAATGCAGCTTCACGGCAGAAATAGGCCTTACAAATAGAATGCTACCTTTTTGAAGTAAGCGAAATGCACCAGCTGTATAGCCTTCATAGCGTCGTCCTCTGTGACTTGGAAGCTGAGGCGGCACTTAGCGTGCGCGGTGGAGAGACGGATTAAAGTCTCTAATGTACGCGCTGTTACCGGCTGCGTCTGTACAAAACAAATATCACAATAAGAACGTTGATAATGAATAAAAAAACTTGTATTACATAGTTTCATAGAAAATTATAGGTAGCGGCACATAACTTTAGCGCTGACCGTTATTGCGCAGAAGTCAAAAATAAGGTACCTGAGGGGGGCGAGCGGGATGAAGGGCGGGCGTGCGTAGCGCTGATTGGCTCTCCAGTTGCACTCCGTCCCTGTACCAATAGGACACTGCACACATCCACACATCCAGTGTGCGCGACATGCGCACACTACGACGCATGCGCAGCTATCCCCTCCGCGTATCGCTCAGCGCTAAAGTTATGCCGCAAATTGTTTGGATCATAATAATTTTGTTAATTGTAATTTATAAACGTTCAATGATATCTTTTAAAATGAGCGAGCGATTTGTTTGACGGTCGTCTGCCTCTTATCTACTATCTGCTATAACTCTTACTGCTACCTGCGTTAAGGGCATGAGATAGAATAAGTGCATGCAAATAGATATAACAATAATCACAAGTCTAACTTACTCTAGCTATTTCCATAATGCACATTGCATGGACTTCTATAAGATTAATAATAATCACAAGTGTAACTTACTCTAGCTACATCACTCTCCATCATATCCTGACTCCTCAGCTTGGCGTACTCGTCAGCGATAGCATCGGAGGCCTCTTGCGTCAGCTTAGGCTTCATAAGCCGCGCTATATGTATGAACTTGCGCATGAACTTGGTGCTTATGATCTGGTCCTTCTTACTCCGCGTGTTGCCGTGGAGTAGCGGGTCGTATTTCTCGTATATTGATTGGTTTGTTTCCTGGGAAAGAATAATTTAGATCTAAAACAACAAACAATTGCATCAGGCGAGTATGAATGGAACTGCTGGAAGGGGAAGACCTAGGCGCATGTATCTCGATCAGATCACAGACGTTTTAGAGAAAGGCCAGGTTAGGAGTACCCTAAACCGACGAGCATGTATGAAGAATGTTATGAGAGTGAATGAAGCGAAAGAGGTGTGTCAGGATCGTAGCAAGTGGAAATCCGTGATCTCTGCCTACCCCCATGGGAATAAGGCGTGATTTTATGTATGTATGTATGTAAATCAACAAATCGGGCCAAGTGTGGCTTTTTACATAAACAGGGTGTGCATTCAAGTCTTAGTATTTTTTTAGATAAATTAATTTGAATACCGGCGATATACTGCATATAGTGCTTGTACGTAACCTAGTTACGAACTAATTAAAAAGTTCTGTCATGCAGTTCTTATTTCGTAACCAGGTTACGAAGCGAGATAAGAATCACGTATATCATGTACTCATTCACCACTAATTACGGACCACTAATTACCTCCAGAAATTCTTTTTTTTTTTTTATGCTATAGCTGGCAGACGAGCAGACGGGCCACCTGATGGAAAGTAGTCACCGTCGCGAAGAATCGTGACATTGATACTACTAGTGTATATCTACCACGCCTGAAGATCAAATTTGCTATTGAATTTTTGTAAAATAATTTGGAAGCGCCCGAAAAACGTTATGTTTGAGTGATCGTGACGTTTTCCGGCCCTTACTTGCCCATTACGGCAGTTTAGGTAACGTTACCTCGGCTTCATCATTGTCAGGGTTCTCAGTGGACAGCATCTCAACTAATGACCCCATCGGCAACACTTCTCCGTCTTGCTCTTTGGGATTTCTATGAAATGATAGGAAACATATTTTTTATTAGTACGAAGTATTGTTTTTCTTGAGGTTTGGTCGATTATGTAACTTTGTTTATAAGAAATCATCATCATCATCATCAACCTATTAGGACTACTAGCTGGACATAAGTCTCTCCCATGGCGCGCTACTGAGCCCGGTCTTTGGCACTTCCCATCTAGTTGCCAGCGTTTTGTTAGAAATAATATGGAAAATAATAAATATGACGATTGCAAATGAAGGCAGCAAAATAATGCTGAAAGATTTTGGATTGGCTTATACAGGGTTGTTATTTGTGAAGGATGGTGAAGGCTAAGTCTGAAACCCAAAAAAGTATATTGAAAGTAAATAGTGACAATTTGATATTTTTATTAATTTTTTGGTAAAAAATGTATTTGCAAAGATTTATCCTTAACAGCAACAGCATCCATTGGTTTAATATAGGGTGTTACTTTTTTTTAAAAATCATTCGGGTCCATTTCCATCAAAAGAAAGATTTTTGAAAAAAATAAAATGCAGTTGTTGTTTCCTATAAATCGAGGGCATGACTCTTTTCACGACTTCTTCTCTCTTCTGTTCTTTTCCCTAACTCTCGCAGTTTCGGACTTGGCAATCACCGCCCTTAAAAAAACACCCTGTATATAAATATTAGTGGATATTTTACACATCAGCTTTACCAATTGAAAAACAGTATTGAAATACCTATATCTGTGCATCCTCAGCACATGTTCGGAGATCATGTTATCGTGGTCAGCGTCTGCGATGTCCAGCATCACGAACAGAAGGTCGAAACGAGACAGCAAAGAGTCTTGGAGCCCTATGTTCTCCATAGGCGTCTTGTATTGGTCGTACTGGAAATAACAACCCAGAGTTTATAAACACTACATTATGACCTGTCGTAGTCATTTTTTTCATTCAATTGCACCACAAGGATCACTTGAAATGTCTTAAAGCTAGGTGCGTCTATATCTGTAGTCAAATTGGATATGGACTGTTTGCAAATAAACCTATAGTACCTAACCTAAAAATATTTTTTGAATCATTGATATTTTCACCAATTTGAGATCTTGGCTACAACTTTTATTGCTAGTTATTTTTTAAACAATTTGGATAGGGCATAGGTGCCAGTTTCACGAGGACAGTTTCTGTACAGGACAAGGTTGGTACAATATGTCAAACGCAATCCAGGATTGTTCATTGTTGCCGAAAGATGGCGTTTTGATGACTTAGCATCATGGCCCTATAACTAGCGGCACATAACTCTAGCGCTGAGCGATATGCGGAGGGGATAGCTGCGTAAGCGTCGTAGTGTGCGCATGTCGCGCACACTGGATGTGTGCAGTGTCCTATTGGTACAGAGAGCGGAGTGCGACTGGAGAGCCAATCAGCGCTACGCACGCCCGCCCTTCATATAAAATATAAAAAAAAGTATTTAAGTATTATATCAGCTATCTGGTTCCCATAGTACGAGCTCTGCTTAGTTTGGTGCTAGAATGTCGGATAGTGTTGTGTGGATTGTCCGCATTATTTATTTATTTATATCGCGAGCCCCCCTCAGGTACCTTATTTTTGACTTCTGCGCAATAACGGTCAGCGCTAGAGTTATGTGCCGCTACCTATACTCTTTTGAGCACACTTGTGGCTTGCTAAATGGCGCTACAGACCTTCAGACTATGCTTCTCAATATCACCAAATTAAATACTGCGTTCAACTTTATACATATAGTAATAAGGTCTAAACTCACCCGTCCGTACACAGGATTAGCAGCAGCTAGTACTGAGCACCGAGCGTTCAAAGTAGCATGTACTCCCGCCTTGGCTATAGTGACTCTGCCCTGCTCCATGACCTCGTGGATGGCAGTTCGGTCGATGTCCGACATCTTGTCGAACTCATCTATGCAGACCACTCCGCGATCGGCTAACACCATGGCGCCAGCTTCTAACCTAGGGGACGAAATATCAAAGGTAGTTTATCTAATAGGATACAAAAATGAATACCTATTTCTCTTGGTCCCGCCATAGTCCAGTCGGGGCAGACAAAAAACTATTTTTTTTATAGCCTGAAATAGAAAAAAAACCGGGGGGCATATTTTTTTTTTGAAACGTCTGGGGGTGGTTAGACGTATAAATCTCGATTTTCTAACTAATCCCGGTAGAGGATTCGCCGCCATCTTGTATTATCGTTTTTCTGAAATAACTCGTTAATTTTTAACTTTAGAGCAAAAATGACAGTATCCAAAGTTGTTGGAAATTTTATTTCTCACAAGATCATCATTTTTACGCTAGGATCAATATTTGCAGAGTTATACTATCAAGTTTATCAAAAAAATCGTGTACGTTTTTTTTCGTGTTGGTAATAAATAAATCTAAATCTACCTGCGATCTCCAGTATCGGGGTCGGTGGTGACAGCAGCGGTGAGTCCCACGCCGGAGGAGCCGCGTCCCGTGGTGGTGATGGCACGCGGCGCCGTCTGCAGCACGTAGCGAAGCAGCTGGGACTTGGCCACCGATGGGTCACCGATCAACAGGATGTTTATATCTCTGTAATACACACAAAATCAAGACTCGCTTCATTAGGGAATGTGAATCTCAACTGCCTTCACAGCTCAGTTGGTAGTAGCTCTGCTTCAAGCTGGGAGGCGTGGGTTCGATCCCCACCGAGAACAAATATTTGTGTGGAACATAGATTTCGTTCTCTGTCTGAGTGTTATGTATGCTATGTATCTATTTACAAAAAAAAAGTACTTAAGAATCATATCAGCTATCTGGTTCCCATAGTACAAGCTCTGCTTAATTTGGGGCTAGATATTATTGTGTGAATTGTCCACAATATTTATATTTGATTTATTTATTTATCTTGTCTCAAGAGACAAATGCTACACCGAGGCAGTCATGAGAATAGCCACATAAAGTGGGATAAGGGCAGAAAAAAGAAGAAACACATACACCCGTTTTCATTAGGGGACATTCTGTCATGCTATAGCAATGCCTATGTATCAACTATGCCTCGGTGAGAATAGCATTCAATAAGCTATGCCAGCTTGGCGGTAATTTTCACGCTAAAGAAAGAGGGTTAAAGAAGAAACTCACCCTCGAAGTCTAGTCCCATTAGGAAGTATTTTCTCCATCCCTCCAAGAAGAAGACACAATATCGCCTTCTTTATGTACTCATGGCCATGTATCGATGGAGCCAGGGACTTGCCTAGTAACTCGAACATATCGATATTAGACCGTTTGGCCAGACGCTTGCAAAGCTTCACGTCATCTAATGTGATAGTCATGTTGAAATCCTTGTTGATTTGGGTTATGTTGTTGGCTATTAGTATCGTTCTGGAATAAAATAATATAAATGTTTATTCTGTTTAATACCAACCCGTTTTCGGAGTAAAAAATATAGTTCCGATTATGCGCCCCTAGCGGGCGTGATGAGAACTCTCTTGATTTCATAGAAAACAAGCTCACATTACACAAAAACAGCGAGTGCAACTCGGACAAGGTCTGAGTCAGAAGGACAAGTCCTACTTAATTTCCAACTTTTCGTTTACGAAATAATGTTATGTTGTTTTCGTTTTTCCTATGTCTCTATTATAAGGAGAAAAGATGAGACAGCAAAAATACGTTACGAAGAGACACGATTTGTTGTCTCTTCAATTTTCCATACAAAAGAGAGAGAGACAATTGCTCACACGTAAACAAAATTTGGTAGACGAAAATGTTGTAAATGCACTGGGACTTGCCCTGCTGGACGAAGTTTTTGATGCCAATAGACCTCCGTCATGTCTTTGCAGTGGGTAATTTACTCCAATAAACAATGTACTTCTTCATCCTTCATTCATTCTTTCTACGTGAACTAGAAACTAGTAGAATGTTTATTGGTTCACATCAGTTCAAAACACTCACCTAAAAGTACCGGCGGTGAAGCTTCCCTGCTTATTCGGCAGACATCTATAGTTCCCCACAATCTGCACCCTGTCTCCCGGCTTGCATTTATCTACCAGGTCGTCATCACAGATGATGTCAACGCTCCGAGGCAGCTGGCCGGCCGGGGCTCGCTCCGGCATCTCCTGGACTGTGAGGGTCTGGTGGTCTTTGTAGCGGGAGAGGCCGAATTCTGTCTCTAGGGCATTGCCTTCGTCGTCCTAAAGATAAATTAAAAAAAAAGATAAATTCAACGACGCGAAATCCTGGACCATCCCAGGTCACTTCTCCAAGCCTGTGAAGCCCCCAGGAAGCTTCTGCCCTTCTGGGAGGAGTTAGGCTGGCTGAAAGGATAGCCAGCGTTTCCTGACGCAAAACGGACCGACTTTTGAGTCCAATTGCGGAAACAGGAGTCCCACACATACATACAAGATAAATTGGGAAATACACAACTGTATGGTTTAAGAGTAGGTACGCATGCGGTCGGCAGATCTTGGCGAGTAAGTTAGGCGATGGCTAATCTCCCGTCAGCAATTGGCCATTATTGCACAAACGACTCACTTTAGCCTTAGCGCAAAAATTCGCCGCCAGCATGAATAGCTTCAAGAAAAACGTTAAAAACGTCGAAGACCGCTTACCATCAGGTGGGCCGTAAGCTCGTTTGTCTATCTTTTACATTAAAAAAAAAAAAAACGTAGTATGTTTAATTTTTATTTGTTGTGGAATCTTGCTAGTTCGTTCGACAAGTTTTTCATACAATATTTGAAATCTTTCAACCCCTTGATGAGGAAATACTTACCCTCCCATTTTGTCACGAATTTATTAGGATTTTCAAGGATTATCCATATAGAATTTTGGGTTGTTTTTATAGTTTACATTACACTAGGGCACCCAGAGGGAAAAACAATGAAACAATAAACAATAATACATAATTGACCATCCATTTACAGCCGCCGTAGCCGAAAACGGCTAGGAAATCATCATCATCATTAGTTTATCAATGTAAAGTGTACCTTTACATTGATAAACTAATTCCCTTTGTAATTACCTTTGTAGGATAAATAGCTGTGGTGGGAAAAGCTTCAAATGACGTCAGATCTGTGTACTTCCTCTCCATAACCTTCTTAGTGGCGGGGCAGTAGTGCACACTTCGGACCACTTTTGGCCGCACTAAAGAGACCCTTGTGACTATACCCTCTACACATATTAGGTTTCCTAAGTACCTGAAATCAATAAATTAAATGTCCCAAAAGCCGAGCGGGATTAGAATCCGCAACCATTCCCTTGTCATGATACCTACTTTGTTGAGTGTGATTCTAATCACACTCAATTAATAACTCTTAGGGACTGTTAATACAGCACATTAGTGTTGTATTATCTCTCTATTTGCAGGTTACACGAGACAAGAGAAGTTACTTTGCTTTTTAACAATTTTTTGTAAAACAATTTAAATGCCTATGAAAAATACTTCTTAAATCTTAAGAAACACAAAAAGTTTATGCCAATGAATTTCTTTTACTAGATTAATCTAGTTTGTAGGTAATTAATTACATGTGAAGGACAGGCAAGAAAGTAATACAATACAATACATTTCTAGACATGACTTGAAAGTATGTCCATCTGCTCTTGAGAACTTTGTAAGATAAGAGCAAAGTTTTGTAAGCTAAGTTTTCAAAAAATCTTTTTATTTTATCCACTTCCTCAGAAGCTTGCACAGAATTGAGAAACATTTTATTACAGATCTGAGGAAAGAGGCAGAAATATTGATCATATTTGAGGTTTCAAAGCAAAGTTTTCTAAAACATGTTTTTTTTATTTTAACCGTTTCCTCAGAAGCTTGTACAGAAATGGGAAACATTTATTACAGATCTGAGGAAAGAGGCATATAATTATATTGATCATATTTGAGGTTTCAAATAAAGATGAGGTTTCTACTCACCGAGACGTTAAACTCCTAGGTGTGACGTGTTTGTTACCAAAGCTGCCAGAGAAAGCCACAAAGAATTCTTCCTGGACCTTAGCGTACGTCGGGTCAATAGACGAAACATACTCTTTGAGCGCTTTTTGAAATGCTATTTGCTCCTCAAATGCACTTTCCAGTAGGTTTTTGGCTCTCTCAGGATTTTTGCGACGTAAATCATTCACGTTTACATTAAGCCGCTGTGACTGGTCAGTGATCATCTGCTTCACCTTCTCCATGTAAATTCCTTGGTCTTCCTAATAACAAACATTGTGTGATAAAACTTTTGTATCAAATCTAACCTCTTGTTTGTGCAAACACTTACTTCATCGTCCAGGAATTCAAGATATTCTCTTTGAAGATCTCGGAGCCTTTGATCAAAATCACCGTCTTCCATTTTAGTATGATATAACAAAGAATTACAATTCTAAAACAAAACTAATTCAAGTTTACAATCATTTTACAATGTAATGAATTTATTAAAACAAACTTCAAAAATGTTTGACAGATGCAGATTTGGCGCCAAATTTTAGAGTTGGGATAAAAACTATCTAATAGCGATAAACTATCGATTTGAATAGCTGATGCTGAGCAGTTTTTTTTTTTTACTAAATACTCCATTTATGCAGTACCTTATTAATATTACAATCTAGCCAAGTAGGCTATTGAGCAATTTTGCGTTAGCTTATTTTTATAAAATTTAAGCATTAGGTACTTAGAATTGTGTTTTAGTTTGAAGGGTGTGGGTAGTGGGTGCCGGTGAAATAAATGGCACCTGAGGCTGAACATCTGTATGCCTAACGTGACCAGACGTCCCATTTTGAACGGGACTGTCCCTTTTTACAATTACGAGTCCCGGTGTCCCCGAAATGAACTGTGGGACGCAAAATTGTCCCGTTTTCAGAAACCACGCGAAAATTTGAGTAGCGGACGGCATACAGCCCGCACGCCATCCGCTGCCGCGATGTGACGCTCGCGCCCACAGAGCAGCAAACACGCTTTTGCTTAGGTTATTGACGATGTGTTCTCTGGATGTAATAATTAAATAATTAATGGCCTTACTTATAAATAAAAACTTATAAAAATATGTCAAAAGATAAACAGTCAACAGGTAAGATAAAGAGTGTTTAAACTATTGCCATCTCTTACCACTGCGTAATGACAAACAGTGACAGGGCTAACTTTAAGCAATGATTAAATTTAAATTGCGTTTATAAGTAGGGCTGTATAAGTTTAAAAAACTTGAGAAACCGACTTCATTGCCAAACGGCTAAACCGATTTCAATGAAATTTGTTTGGGACAATCTGGACGTAAGAATAACCTTCCAAATAAAAAAATAATTTTCTAAATCGGTTCATAAATGACGGAGGCATGCAGTTACAAACATTAAAAAAAATATTAAAAAAAAAACGGCAACACCGATTTTAATAAAATTAAAATGGGACCAATCTGGAAACAATACCTTTCAGATAAAAAAATAATTTTTCAAATCGGCTCACAAATGACAAAGTAATGCGGTAACAAACATAAAAAAAAAAAACAACCGAATTGACAACCTCCTCCTTTTTGATTGGAAGTCGGTTAAAAACAATATATTGACTGTAATAGGATACTGAAGTTTTTGACGAATTTTCATTAATAGCTCCACCTACAGGGGAAACATTGAAGTATCCAATCCTAACCTATTATTTGACATAAATAAACCGATGTCCCGTTTTGAGTCATAGAATAAATGGTCACGTTATGTATGCCTCAAGTTGATGGACGCAGGGGAGTGTATCATAGGGCAAGTTTCAGACGTAGGTGACCTACGGGGCAATGCTATGTTATAGGCGATGGTTACCACTTAACATCAGGTGGGCCATATGCTTAGCAGCTTGAAGCTAGTTGAATACTGCTCTTAGGGCGCGAAACAGCTATCATATGGCAATCAAAATATATAATCACTTACCGAACGAAATAACGGAACAGCCAGAACGAAAGTTCCAAGCAAAATTGTACAACTGGCTAGCTAAAGGTTGATATTATAACTTAAATGAGTTTTTCACACGCCATAACTGACGATAATAAATTGACTGTGTACTCTTAGGTTATGACATTTACTAATTTTAAGACAATCAATTTATGACTATTTGTAATTCTAAATAGGTACTTAACCTATACTTATAATTGCATGCTGAGTTCAAGCAAAATGTGCTGAATCAATAATTTAATTACTGACATCTAATCCCTTACCACATTTTAAGCAATAAATTTTCATTTCATTTCATTTCATTTCAATAAAAGTTAGTGGGGGGGGACCAACATTTTACCACTTTGGAAGTGTCTCTTGCGCAAACTATTCAGTTTAGAAAAAAACGATATTAGAAACCTCAACATCATTTTCACACGTATGGGTTTGATGAAAAAAAAATTTTTGAGTTTCAGTTTTAGGTAGGTATGGGGATTTGGGGCCCCCCCAAATTTTTTGTTATATTTCTACTTTTGTGTAAAAATTTTAATGCGGTTCACAGAATACATCTACTCACCAAGTTTAATCAGTCTAGCTCTTAGAGTTTCGGAGAAAAATGACTGTGACATACGGACGGACAGACAGACAGATATCACGAATCTATAAGGGTTCTGTTTTTAACATTTGGCTGCGGAACCCTAAAAATACAAAATGGCTAAACCGATTTTGATGAAATTTCTATGCGACCAATCTGGTAAAAGTAATTTTCAGAAAAAACTTATTTTTCAAATCAGCTCCTAAATTATGAATTAACAAACTTTTTTTTTCTAACCTGTATCGTCCATGCGATGGATAGAGACAGTTGGAAGGATTTGAGGGAGACTTTTGCCCAGTAGTGTGTAGTAGTGGGACGATAAAGGTTAGATAACAAACTAAAAAAAATAATTAAAAGAAAACGGCTGAGCCGATTTTATTAAGTACCATTTGTACTATAAAAAAGTAAAGAGCTATAATATGTGGGTGATACATTCCACAAAAACACGGTTAAAAGTGTTTCATTGGCAATCTATACCAAAGTTTATACCTCTAGCTCACAGGCTCGGCAATGGATCACCGATCAGCCGATCACCCCATTTCGAGAGTGTAGTCACTTTTGCCGCATTCTCTTTGGTCTTTGGTCGTGCGTGGCGCTGACTCTAGACGAAAAATAGAACGAACGGTCAGGTCAAGTCAATTCAATTTAATGAGTGAACAGCTCTTGAATATAAGTGTTCTGTGGTGAACGGTTGAATGTAAACAAGCAACAACAAGATTTTTGATCGAAATTTCGAAATGTTTTCTGAATAAACGCTGTGTACCTAGCAAATGTTCCTATTTCTGCTCGCAAACAGATTAAGTTTTTGCGTTTTTAGCAATGTCAGAACACAATTCAAATTCTAACCAAAGCAACCCTTCGCCGCCTGCAACGCCTCCACCTCCACCACCGCCGTCAATACAAGAAAACAACAATCCTAAGGCCGACCGGCCGAAGCTGAAGATCCTGGCCTTCCATGGGTACCGGCAAAATGGAAATGTCTTCAAAGGGAAAATAGGATCCTTCCGCAAAGCAGTTGCGAAGTATGCGCAACTGTTTTTCCTTTCCGGGCCGCATAAAGTTGTGAGCGAAGATGGTGCTGGAGATGAAGGTAACTGCCATCTTCTTCTTCTTGCCCCAATCCCAATTTAGTCCAATAAATAAATATATTTAAAAAAAAAGGTATTGTCCTGACCATAGACTGCAGACAAATTATTTAAATTAAGAATAATATACACAATCAAAAATCCCTAAATAGATTCTATTGTGTTCTCAGATGCTAGATCTTGGTGGTTCAATGCTGAAGACAACACCTTCAGTGGGAAGTGCTTGGGCGGACCTGCAATCGGGTTTGAAGTCACATTACGGGTGATTGAAGATGCAGTCAAGGAACACGGCCCCTTTGATGGTTTTATGGGCTTTTCTCAAGGAGCTTGCTTAGTTGGCTTGCTAGCAGCTATGGCGCAAAAAGGATGTGAGTAATGATTTATTATTTTTGCAAGATTTATGCATATAATTGCACTTAGTGCATGATTGAAAGCATGCACTAATAAGTTAATATAAAATAAAATAAATATTGTGGACAAACCTCACAACCTCATGGGATCAAACCCATGACCGCAGAAGGCAGAGCTCTTACCAACTGAACTGAGAGACCAGTGTTACAACAATGGTTCAGTTTTTAACTTTTGATCAATTTAATGTGTTGTTTGTTTCAGATTTACCATATGAATTCCAATTTGCAATATTTGCATCCGGTTTCAAATCAGGGAGTTTGGTGCACAAAGGATTTTATGATGAAGTCATTACCATTCCATCATTACATGTCTATGGTGAAAGCGACTCAATAATTCCTAAAGGTAGTGACAATTTTATGTCACATTTATCAATTGCCTTAACAAAGCCGCCAAAATGATCTCCAATAGATGTTAAAGGCCAATGATGATGATGAATTTCTATTAAGCTGTTACCTAAGCTCATTATTTTTCCATTACAGAAATGAGTGAATCTCTCATCAGTTTATTCTCAAAGCCTGTTGTAGCAGAACATACCGGAGGTCACTATGTAGCATGCTCTGGGGTCATCAAAGATGCATACCAAGACTTCTTGCAAGATCGATACGAAGAGTTGTTGGAAAATAATGATGATAAACCAGTCCCTGATGATAAAAATGTAATAAATGTGTGAGAAGTAATGGTATTTATGTGGCTAAATAAATATGTTTTATAAATAAATATTTACCTAAAATAAATTGTTATCACTCTGACTACTCCATTCATACCAGGCTATATAATAGGTTTCCAACCTCCTTGATCCATACACATCCTTGTACCAATCTTCACATATCTAATAAGGGTATATCTACCGTGCCGTGCCAAGTTATACCCCTCGGTTCGGTGGCCTTCCCAAGCACGGTAGTCGAACTACCTCAGCGAGACCTACACTTACGTCCGTACTTCCCTAAGTACACAAGGATACGCATCAGACTACACACTGCTAGCTCTTATGTCCTTGTAGTAAGCGTCATTTTTCTTTGGTTTTAGGTAACTTGAGCTCTTGGAGGAATCAAGCTTGACTTGAGCTGTTGAGCTGTATCCTAATGTACGTACAGGTAGGTCCACTGAGCTATGGGCGTCAGCCTACCGTCAATTGTTCTGAAGACTTTGACAGTAATAGACATTGATTGATTACTAATTTGAAGTATCACCCCTCCCTCCTCATTGTCATTGATTGTTACGTCAAATTTGAGGAAATCGCTGTGTTTTGGTATTGGAAATTTGGAATGTTTTACTATCGTAATTCGTAAACTTTAAATTTTGCAATTTCCACCCAATCGTTTTCGTTCTACGCCGTTTAAAAATGATGATAACCATTAAGTGTGAATGATAAATTGCCAACAAAGTTTTGGTTCAATATCATGAGTTTCCTAACAGTAGACCACCAACCAGGGTCTTCTTCTAGGAAGAAAAAGAAAGACAGCCCTGAAAATAGTGATGAATTTGAGGTAAAATTGAATAGTTTTCACACACTTAGGTACCTTTTTCTCTTGTACATGCTCTCACTTATCCATTAATCTTATGAACAATGGAGGAACATACCTAATCAATCATTTCAAGGTTTTATGATCAAGACGATATCAGTCCTAGACAATTTGTCATAACTATAGAGTATGACTCCAAAACCAATTTGATTTCAGGTGGATAACTCTCAAAGTGTCCTGTTGAAAATAGCCACTCTCTATGCCGAACAGTTGATGAGTGATTTGACGTTGGAAGTGGGAGGCTCAAGTTATCCAGCTCATAGGCTCATACTGTGTGCCAGTAGTGAGGTCTTCCAGGTAACAAGCATATTACATAATAATGCATCAGATAAATAAATAAATAAATATTCATGAACAATCCAGACAATACTATCTAGCCCCAAACTAACCCAAGCTTGTACTATGGGAGGGAACCAAATAACTGATATAATAGTACTTTTTAAACTTTCGCGATCATAACACATACTGAAACTATTACACGGGTATTTATCGCGTTAATTACCTTATTTTATATATTTTCCCGACGTTTCGGCTATGTTGCAATAACCGTGGTCGCGGGCTGACTGGAGCATTGACATGAGTGCTACCGTGGCTGAGAAGTGGAGGCAGTATCACTAACTACCCTCACTTGATCTTCTTTTTTCGTAATGTCCGTGCACGCACTACGACACACAACACTAATAGTATCTACGCACTGTGGTAAGGTATCGCGACGCACACACCTACCAATGACGGGATTCCACGATTGTGAAAGTCTGTAACCATCTTCACGATTGAAATTTCACAATCGTGGAATCCCGTCATTGGTAGGTGTGTGCGTCGCGATACCTTACCACAGTGCGTAGATACTATTAGTGTTGTGTGTCGTAGTGCGTGCACGGACATTACGAAAAAAGAAGATCAAGTGAGGGTAGTTAGTGATACTGCCTCCACTTCTCAGCCACGGTAGCACTCATGTCAATGCTCCAGTCAGCCCGCGACCACGGTTATTGCAACATAGCCGAAACGTCGGGAAAATATATAAAATAAGGTAATTAACGCGATAAATACCCGTGTAATAGTTTCAGTAACTGATATAATCTGTTTCAGTATTTTTTGAACCAACTTTAGATACAAAAGCAAGAGTTTCTCAATTCGATAGCATTTTTTTTATTAACGTTTTTATCGCGTAATTTCATAATTTATGACTAAATAGAAAAAATCTTTTTATTTAAAAGGTAAATTTCATCATAATAAGTTAAGCATTCATTGGCCATGAAGTCGGTTTCTCAAGTTTTATAAACTTATTTTATTTTGTTAATTGCAGTTTCACTAAAGTCATTGTTGCTCTTAATAATAGGCATGACGACTAATTTTCAAAATCTCTTCTATCATATTCAGATGTATTTATTATGTCTAAAATATATCATATTTCTGTAGAAAATTAAGGTTTTTGTGCAATAAAAGTACTTTTAAATTTAAATTTTCAAATTCACCCCAAAACGCTCGCTGGTGTCATGGCGTCCGTTATTACGTCACGGTTAAGTATATCAACAGTAAACATTGGTGCTTTTGTACTAAATCGGAATGACGTTTACGTAGACGTGACGTAATTCGCTCTGACCGGTGTTTGAGCCATCATGGCGGATTGTTGTATTTTGTAGATTTATTTTAACAAATAAATTATTAATCTCGACATTAATAAGAGAATAAATACATACCAATATCAAAATCTTTGAATCATTAGATCAGATAATATTTTGGCGATACATACTTGATTACTGTCTTGCAGGTGATGTTAATGAATCGAGAATGGAGTGAGTGGCGAGAAAGTAAAATTGTACTCCAGGAAACGGCGGCAGCAGCCTCGGTCTTTCCACATTTCCTCAAGTCAGTCCTTTAGTTATTTAAAAGAAAGAATAAAAATCGTATGGTTCCCGGTACAAATAAATGGGATTGAAAAAGTATCTTAATGCACTAATTATTCTGGGAGCACTTGTAGTAGCGCCTTCCGGTCCCTAAGTCGTGGCCTTAAGGGTGGGACTGAAAAACAAACTCATTAGTGCATGCTGAATCAAATTCAGTTTGTTTTTCTGTCCGAAAATTTACGCTAGTACTCTCAAACGGTGAGGGAAAACATCGTGAGGAAACCGGCATGTAATCGTAACGCAAAAAAGAGCCGTCAGCGGCCGAAAGTGTGGATTCAAGAATTAGCCGAACTTTTTCACACTAGTACAACTGTGGTCAGCAGGCGTATCAGAAAATCTTATAAATCGGTATTTGGACCAAAATCTAATAAAATTTTAGATCAATTAAATTTATTATATGGCAATATTTTTAAACTAGCAATTTTTCAGGTATTTTTACACTGGTCAAATTCGGATATCACATCAGACAGTTCTTCCAGTTCTATCCCTTGCTGATAAATATAATGTTAAGGTAAATAATCTTATTTTTATTAAAAAAAAATTTAATAATTTCTAATTTCATATTAATTTTTACAACCATTATTTAGACCAAATATACTTTACTTTGGAGGGTGGTTAAGCTATCCATACCTGCTTCTTCTGAGCAATGCTCTTGTCTACGTAATGTATGCATTTTTCTCCATGAATTTATTTTAAGGCAACCTCATTGACCTCCTTAAACGACATGACGGCGATCTTCGCTTTTATTTGGATCATTTTAGTAGTAGTAAAGCTCTTTGTGATGGGCTCGTCCGGGGAAGTACTATCACCATGCCTATTTCTGCCGTGAAGCAGCATTGCTGTGTATCAGTTTGAAGGGTATGGGTGCCGGTGAAATTACTGGCACGTGAGGCTGAATATCTGTATGCCTCCAGTTGATGGACGCAGGGCAGTGCATCGTAGGGCGCGTTCCTGACGTGCGTGACCTGCCGTGACGTGAAGTGGTAACCATCGCCTATAACAAAGCAATGCCTCGCTTTGTTATTAGCGATGGTTACCACTTAACATCAGGTGGGCCATATGCTTGTTCCATCAGCTAGTTACATAAAAAAAAAAAACATGTAGTTTAGCCTTGTTCTTCCCCAGAAATATCAGAATATTTCTGATAAAGCTGTCATGTCGTACATGATGGCCATCCCTGCTTAAACATTTGTAAAGCCATGACAGGCCTTAGGGCTCCTTAAATTAAAAACTCCTTCACCAGAGTTGCCAACTAACTCATACATACTTCTAGGATCTAGTCACTCTATGTGTGGAGTATATGGCCCAGCACATCGCTCATGCAGCGAAAGGCGGCCATCTCATATCTTGGATGCAGTACACCATGGCTTGTGGACACAATGAGATAGCCAAGGTAAGTTTCTTTAATTATTATTTTATTAAAAAGCTCAAGGGAAATTGGTTGATAAAGAAGACATAAAATATTAATTTATTATCAGCTTATTTTGTCCCACTTCGGTTTGAAAGGTGTCAGTGAAATTACTGGCATGTGAGGCTGAACATTGGTATGCCTCTAAATGATGGAAGCATGGCAGTGCATCGCAGACTTTTGTATTAAGTCTTTTGTGTACACTATCTATTCGGTTGTCAGGAATGCCAAAGCTTCGTGAAGTGGAACCTGGAGTGGGTGTGGTCGTACTGCGACATGGACGAGCTGGAGGGAGAGACCTTCGTGCAGCTGCTGCAGCAGAGCGACCTGGTGCTGCACAACGAGATGACGCTCTACCTGTGAGTGGTTTTTAGGGTTCCGTAGCCAAAAGGCAAAAACGGAACCCTTATAGATTCGTCATGCCTGTCTGTCTCTCTGTCTGTCTGTCTGTCCGTCCGTATGTCATAGCCATTTTTCTCCGAAACCGTAAGAGCTAGACTGATGGAACTTGGCGAGTAGATGTATTCTGTGAACCGCATTAACATTTTTACACGAAAATAGAAAAAAAACTATAAATTTTGGGGGTCCCCATACTTGAAACTGAAACTCAAAAAAAAATTTTCATCGAACCTATACGTGTGGGCTATCTATGAATAGGTCTGGTCAAGAATGATGTTGAGGTTTCTCATATCGTTTTTTTCTAAACTGAATAGTTTGCGCGAGAGACACTTCCAAAGTGGTAAAAAGTTGCCCTCTATTTGGTTTGAACGAGATCTAGTCAGTAGGTTTTTTTTTATATGTCATAAATCGTAAACCGCAATTTACCTTTGGACGAACTACAATAACCTTTATATTATGTTACTTGTTGCTACGGAACCCTTCATGGGCGAGTCCAACTCGCACTTGGCTGCTTTTTTTTATACCTGTGGTTAAAAGACTGACCTAAGCCTGTCTCTGATTGCCTTCTACTCGACGACCCGGAATTTTTTAGTGTCGCTAAAATATTCTTTAATTTACGTACAACTAATATCAGGTAACAGATAACATAATAAAATCAAGGCGAATGCTTCAGATTCGTAGTGACGTGGCTGAACAACCAACGCGCGCGACTCAAGAACGACAACGAGATGAACGAAGCCGAGTTCAAGACGCATTGGGATTCCCTCATCGCTGCCGTCTTCTCACATATTAGGTGAGCACCTTGACCCAATCCATTTGGAGCATAATTATGTCGCATTATCAAGATAATTGGTCGCGGACATAAATACTTTACTCCAGGCGAATTCGATATAAAATGTCTGTCAACAAACCACAATAAAATAATTTAAAATTAGCTGTTTTTTTTTATTATTTTGTTAGTTATTATTTTTGGCGTCAGAGCAACAGCTAATTTTAGATTCATTCAACTTGAACCAACTTCAAACAGTTCAAGTTGAGTTCTGAAGTTCAGAGCTCAAGTCTAGAAAATAACAACTTTGAGGCACTTAAAATCCTTTCACCACGCTTGGTTCGAAGCGACACGATAAAAAGAAGTTGTAGTTAGTTTATAGTATATATTTAGTCATTGTCATTCGTTAATCATTTAATTTTGTTAGGTTCCCGATGATGTGTCCGAAGCAGCTAGCCAAGCTTCTACTGTGTCCACTGACGGCGGAGCACAAAGACTTCTTCATGGACCGGATGGCCATTGCTATGAGCTATCAATCAGGTAAACATTCTATATCATTATCAATATTATATTTCGTACTTCGTCCGTCGATTAGTAGAGAAAGATAAATTATTAGCATGTACAGTGGCGGTATGAAAATGTTCGTCAGTTTTCAACTTGATTCGTTCAACGTATCGCGAGCACTTAATTATAACCTTTTGAAACTGAATAGACAGAATACACGTCACAAATTATGTGGGTAATCTGCTTTCCTATCGCCTGCGCTCAGCCAGTTGCTGTTTAGAGCCAGAGCCCTTGGTGCCCTTATTTCCTGAACCTATGCTAAGGGCTGGGTGGGCGGGGGTTACTAATCTAAGACGAAGTACACATATAATTATCATAGAACTTCACTGAGTTCGTTTAATCACTAATTATTAGGTACTAGCGGCCTGTCCCGGCTTCGCATGGGTGGTGTACCTTTCTCCCTTATTCTTACATGTGTTCTTAAATGATGTCAGAAAAAACATTAGCATACCAAGATCCAAGTCTCCTACCAAGTCTACCAAGCTTATTAATTAAAAATAAAGTAGCAATCTATCTATATTTGAATGCCTGGAAATTCTTAATCTATAATATAAACGGAAACGACCTCGCGGTAGACCACAGCGAAGATGGAGGGATGAAATGGACGCCTATCTTAAAGAATAGTCCAAAGTGGCACTAAATAGAGACGACTGGAGAGAAGGAAGGGAGGCCTTTGCCCTGCAGTGGGACACCATAGGCTCATGATAATAATATATACGTGTCTATAAACCTCGGCCTACCTCCATGTTGCTTTACCCTATACACAGGGTCCATGTGATACTGACTTACACCTAAGAACTATGTATGTACCTAAACTAAACAATGTGTATGCAATAAATGCATTGAGTATTAATAAACAAAATAAAACAGGTCAGTTCGAGCGCGTGTCTGAGATCCAGTCGACGGAAGCGGGCCGCATGTTGTTCACGCCGCGTCTCTACACGGAGGACACGTGGGGCTCCGTGCTCTCTGTCGACAACTTCCATGCCATGCCCTCCTACCACACTAGCACATGCATATTCTCATCCAGGTACTGAAACCTCAATAAAACAGGTCAGTTCGAGCGCGTGTCTGAGATCCAGTCGACGGAAGCGGGCCGCATGTTGTTCACGCCGCGTCTCTACACGGAGGACACGTGGGGCTCCGTGCTCTCTGTCGACAACTTCCATGCCATGCCCTCCTACCACACTAGCACATGCATATTCTCATCCAGGTACTGAAACCTCAATAAAACAGGTCAGTTCGAGCGCGTGTCCCAGATCCTGTCGACGGAAGCGGGCCGCATGTTATTCACGCCGCGTGTCGTTATAAGAAAATACACAGAAGTGGAACGCTGCCGAACGCGGTGCCGATTGTGCCTCTTTGTCGCTCGTTCCGCGCTCTCGCTTGCACATCAAGCCTTGAATGGAACGTCTCTGAGCGAGGTAACGCCGCATGCTTCATGTTTTTTCGTGCGTGCAGCCGGCTCAATCGAATTATAAGACGTCATGACAAAAAATCAAATTATATTTTCCACAGATCTTCAATAGCAGAGAGCCCAACAGACAAACTAACAGAATGGACGGTAGACCTCTATCCGAAAGGAGTTTGGTTCAAGAAGAGTTTGCTCATCAACTGGACAGGAAACTATGATGTAAGTATTTTCGAAAAAGTTTAGGGTGGACCATGTCGCTGGTAAAATTGTACGCTTTCTAGATGACGATGACTAGAACAGAGATCAGTAAATTCATTTTTTTTATTTTGAAAACAAACAGTATACAATATTAATGAATTACAATAATACAAATATTATAGACAATCCACACAACACTATCTAGCCCCAAACTAAGCAAAGCTTGTACTATGTATGGGAACCAGATCGCTAATATAATACTTATATACATTTTTTTTTGTAAATACGTACTTATAATACAATATACAATAAATATTTGTGTGGTGAACACAGATGTTTGTTCTCGGTGGGGATCGAACCCACGACCTATGGCTCAGAAAGCAGAGCTACTATCAACTGCGCTGAGAGGCCAGAGATAATACAATCTATCTATATATATAAATCTTTCGTGTCACAATTTGGAACGCGATAAACTCCGAAACTACTGAACGGATTTCGATAAAATTTTGCAACTGCCTAAAATATGGTCGGACTTAAAATATAGGATAGTTTATATTCAATATTTAGGTGTTATTAATCTAAAAGGGGCAAAAGTTTCGAAATCTATGTCTATCCCTTTCTATCACGTAGGGACTTATATATGTCTATCCCTTTCTATCGCTTAGGGATTTTTCTGAAAATTCTCGACTTTGACGAGGAAAGAACGCTCTAGAATGTCTTTGAGGTTCTGGAATGATCAAATTTAATTAGAAGACTGAAATTATTCGGCTAGCATCCGGAATGCATCCAAACGTTAGTAATCCAGAATTATCTAGAATACTCAAATATACCCATGCAAACGGTTTTGAATTCTAGATTGGACAAAATGTTCTAGAAAATAGTGCCCCTAAACGTTGTAGAATGTTCTTTCATCATCATCATCAATTGATATCAGTCCACTGCTGGACGTAGGTTCACCTTGAGTAACAAAGGCTGTATTTATGTGTTTAAAAAATAAATGTCCACCCGTGCGAAGCCGGGACAGGCAGCTAGTAATTATATAAAAACTCAAAAAACTAATCATCAATTAGATGTTTTCACATATTCGAGTAAGACCTATGGTTATTCTCGACCTCGATATGGTATTATCGTTGGCTTATTCAAATCAAATCCAGTTATTTATTATACGTCACATGACAATAGTATATACATTCAGGTTCCGGAGGTGGTGCTGCGGACGGTGAGGATAGCCATCACATGCAAGAACTGCCCCGAGTACTACGTCAATGAGTACGGGGAAAACGTACAGTTGGAACCCGATGTCAGGGTCAAGGTAACTATTCTATAACTAGTGGTAACGTGCTTATTTGTTTACTTAAAGAAAAAAACTAAATAGCTTGACCAGGAGTAGTAGTACTACTAAAATGAACCAGAACAAAAATAGAGTACTTATCCGCTAATCTAATCTATGTAACTTAATGTAGACTTGTATGCGCACCCTACGCAACACCCGAAAACCCTGCAAAGTGGAATAAGGTGTATTTAGACACAACAAAAATACCACAAAAATAAAAATTAACAGTATTTCGACACGTGTTTTGCTTCTCTACGAAGCATCTTTAAGAAAATTTACTCGCTTTGCACTAATACCGTGTTGCCTCGTCGAGCGATACTGACTGACACCTAAGAACTATGTATGTACCTAAACTAAACCATGTTTATGCAATAAATGTATTGAGTATTGAGCGTTGAGCAGAAAGACTCATTTATGTATAACAATGGAATTCCGCAAACTAAATAAAATAAATATAGGGGATGATCCACACAACACTATCTAGCCCCAAAATAGGCATGACGACTAATTTTTAAAATCTCTTCTATCATATTCAGAAGTATCTATTATGTCTAAAATATATCATATTTCTGTATAATAAAAGTACATTTAAATTGAAATTTTCAAATTAACGCCAAAACGCTCGCTGGTGTCATGGCGTCTGTTATTACGTCACGTTTCTGTATATCAACAGTAAACATTGGTGCTTTTGTACTAAATCAGAATGACGTTTACGTAAACGTGACGTAATTCGCTCTGACCGGTGTTTAAGCTATCATGGCGGATTGTTGTATTTTGTAGATTTATATTATCAAATAAATTGTCAATCTCGACATTAATAAGAGTATAAATACATTTTTCAAAATCTTTGAATCCTTTTTCATTAGATCAGATAAATATTTTGGCGATACTTGATTACTGTCTTCATGCCTATTAAGCAGAGCTTGTTCTGTGGGAACCAGATAGCTGATATAATACTTATATATATATTTTTTGTAAATACGTACATTATAATACAAAATAGCACCCAGCCTTAGAACAAACATCTGTGTTCACCACACAAATATTTGTTCTCGGTGGGGATCGAACCCACGACCTACGGCGCAGAAAGCAGAGTTCGTTCCTCATGTACATACGTATGCACTAGGGCATGCTCCCGGGAAGTATCAGTATCGAAAGTACCGGGAATTATCGCTGATTTTGAACTTTTCCAGTACCGGTTCTCCACGAAGGAATTCCCGATACTTTCGATACTTTCGATACCGATGACAATGATCAATTATTGGTGTTTTCTAGTACGATATAAATAAATGACGATAAAAAACACTAGCTATGCGTTCAATTTCACTTTTCTGTATACAATGCCAGATATTTTGACAAATTACGAACCTTTAATTTACATCATTCAGATAATATCGCGACAATTTCGGACAAGTCAAAATGAAAACAAACGCTTTTATGCCACCGCCACCGCAAAGATAATTAGGACGCACCATTGTTTTGTTATAAGTTAAACGGCCAATAATATTTTTTTAACTTTAAACAATAGCGTTTGCCGCCATTTTGTTAGGATCTCAGGCAGTAAGTTTTGTACACCAAACGCAAAAGGATGTGTTGTGTATTTGTGTCGTAGCAGATTCGGTAAGTTTAAATGATTTTAACTGAATTATTACATGTTTATTTTACCTGAATTGAAGATTGTTTAATATCGTATTTTAGTTAGATGTTCGTTACTATTTATGACAAAATCTGTTATAAAAAGAACGAAAATAACATGAACGGCTTTCTTTACGAAAGATGGAAATGCTTTTCATTCAACTTGCGCCTTGCTGATTTTTCTCTATATCTTTGGTTTTAGTTCAAACAATGGTTAGGTTAGTTTTATTATCATGATTTATTGGATGATGTTACAAACGGCTATTGCCGTGATTTCAGCCTTGTCCAAATATAGTCAGCTTTTTACTACCGTTTGTAATAAGTTTTTCTTTTGGCAGGAGCAAATATTATAACACGATGAGTTTTGAAGATTTCACAAGTAAATCCAGTGATAAGACATCAGTTTGGTATCACTTTCTGCGAGGAAAGTGTAAAATATGTAAAAAGGTAATAAAAGGTGCCGGAAGAACTACTACAGGCCTACGAAAATATTTAAAAAGCGTTCAGTTGATCAATTTACGACCTGAAAATGAAACAGAACCTGGAACTAGCAACTCTCCCAGGCCTTCGTGTTTGGTCGGCCTTGACCAGTATTTCGTGTATTTTGTGGTTGTGTGTGGTGTGTTAATTTACGGTTCTGAATAAAAAAATATATCTCAATAATACAAAGTGTTTTTTTCAGTAGTTTTTCTTTCATTGTTTATCTATACGGACAGTTTTATTAAAAAAGTTAAGTCAGTATCGAAAGTATCGAAATTCCCGGGAATTCCCGGTTCCGAACCCAGTATCGGGCGAAAATTCCCGGTTCTGAGAATGGTTCCGATACTGCATGCCCTAGTATGAACCTCATGTACAGATATTATTGTTTTTTCATTTAGATTGGCATTCTGGTATGGGGCGTGCAGAAAGGTGTGGAGTACATTACCACTGTCCTGGAGAGGGTACATCGGTTTTCTCCTCAAAGCAGGTATTTTTATTACACTTGCCAATAAATTTTATTTAAAAAATGTATAATGCGCTATGATAGCTCTCAAGTTGAAGGAAAACATCGTGAAATCTCTGACTCTGAAAGTGAATTAAATAAATCCTAAAATATGACAAGATACTAACGCCTCCCAGCAATACTTATTAATAGTTGTGCTTGCTGTAATAATTCACAATTAATAAATTTCACTATAACTTTTGAAACTATCATGGTTTTTAACACTATTTTAATGAAACAACGGGATATTTACCATGATTAAATTTTGAGTTTTGACTTCCGATATTTCGGCACAGTTGCATGCACCATGATCACGGGTGAACTGAGTTCATATCCCGTTGTTTCATAAAGATAGTAAATAAATTTAATTTTATTTCAATAATGTATTGTTTCCAGGGTATTGAACATAGATGGCGCTCTGGACTTCGACGAGTTGAATACGCCTCTATACACGCCTGCGCCCAGCTCCAGTAATACCCACTCTCGTAGCTCGCATCAAACTAGTAGGAAATCACACTGCTGTTACAAGTACGTATCAACCATTAGCGTTTGACTGGCCTCTCAGCTCAGGGCCGTTATTCGCTATTGCCAAACCACGCGCGTTACGTGAACACGTTAAGACATCGGTTTAGCAATCGTCGGATTTTGAACGAATCATGTGAAATAACCAAAACATCAAACGTGGGGCATAGACATACAGTGTGGCATACAGAATACCATTTTTTTATTCCACACCAAGGCACGTTTGCCTTTAGATCACGTTGTGAAGTCACACGTTTTGGGCACGGAATCTCCAATGTAATAGCGAATAAGGTCCCAGTTGGTAGTAGCTCTGCCTTCTGCGCCGTAGGTCGTGGGCCTCAATCTCCCCCGAGAACAAATATTTGAGTGGTGAACGCAGATGTTTGTTCTCTTTCTAACATCTATGTTCACCACACAAATATTTGTTCTTGCTGGAAATCGATCCAGCCCACGACCTACGGCGCAGAAGGCAGAGCTACTACGAACTAAGCCGTAACGCTAAAATTTCCCCTGACGCGAATAAATCATAATAGATATATTCAGGGTAGGCAACGCAACGACAGCACCCTTGGTGTTGTTGATCTATGGGCGACGGTGACCGCTTACCATCAGGTGGGCCGTAAGCTCGTTTGTCTATCTTTTACATAAAAAAAAAATTGTTTAGATAATGTATTTGCAATTTCCAGACGCTGTCCAGACTGTCCGATTCCCATTGAATACCCCGAGTCCCGCAACCTCGTGGGGCCCTGCGGAGACGAACTTAGAGTGAGAACATTTATTATAGTCATATTGTTCTTTCATATTCTTTTTTTTAACCGAATTCCAATCAAAATAAATTATAGTTTCAAAAACTAAAAAAAACGCTTTTATAACTAATTGAACTAAAAAGTTAAAAATAAAACTGTAATAATAAATTGAAAATTTATATTATTGTACAAAAAACGTGGGGTGCTTTTTATAATAACTTCAGATATAATAAACTATTGATAAAATATTTACAACAATCAAAATCAAGCCCCCCACGCTTTTTGTACAATAATATAAATTTTCAATTTATTATTACAGTTTTATTTTTAACTTTTTAGTTCAATTAGTTATAAAAGCGTTTTTTTTAGTTTTTGAAACTATAATTTATTTTTTACTTTTTAGTTGTTTTTTTTTCATATTATTGCATTGTCATCGACCTTTGGCAGGTGTGCAAAGTTTGAATAAAATCTGATCGTTCAAAGTAGGTTTTTTTTTTTTTTATTTCTTTTCATTTTTTTTTTTTTTTTCATATTATTTCATTGTCATCGACCTTTGACAGGTGTGCAAAGTTTGAATCAAATCTGATCGTTCAAAGTAGGTTTTTATTTTATTTTTTTTATTTCTTTTCATTTTTTTTTATTATTTTTTTTCATATTATTGCATTGTCATCGACCTTTGACAGGTGTGCAAAGTTTGAATCAAATCTGATCGTTCAAAGTAGGACAAAATCGAGCTCAAAGGGGTCGGTTACATACATACATACATACATACATACATACATACATACATACATACATACATACATACATACATACAGGTGAAACTAATAAAAGCGTTATAAAAAAGGAGGTTTTCAATTCGGTTGTATTTTTTTTTTAAATTATTTTTTTAATGTTTGTAACTGAATGCCTCCGTCATTTATGACCCGATTTAGAATTTTTTTTTTTTGGAAGGTTATTTTTACGTCCAGATTGTCCCAAACAAATTTTATTAAAATTGTTGGTTTAGCCGTTTGGCAATGAAGTCGGTTTCTCTAGTTTTTTAAACTTATAATTATTTGGCTAACGCTTGACCGTAATCTCACTTGATGTTAAGTGGTGATGCTGTCGAGTGATACCTATTCACCCTTCTCTTGAAAACATCCCAATTTTATGGAAATCAGGTTTGACGTTACAGTCGACTACTTACCAGCTCGATAACCGAAGTTGCATTCAGTTGAATCAACTAGAGTCACCTTGCTTTTTCATATTTTTGATTACTGTTTTGTTATTTGTTTCAGATTCAAGTTGTAATCGTGCCCCTTACTGATTACTGCTACGTTAGCAATGAATGAATTATAGTTTGTCACACCTTTAGCCTAATGCAAAAAAGCCGGAACCTCCTGATTTAGAGCGGTTACCGCTGGCAAAACAATTGTAGATAAATTTTTGTCGCACCTTTACCCTGACGCTATTTAGATAATCAACAATAGATGCAAAGGCCTGTTTTAACTGTTTTTTTTACCCAATACAACATACCGGAACCACCTGACATTGAGCGGTTACCGCTGAGTTAAACTGTGGTTTAATTGAACCAGCTGAGTGAGATTAGAATTCTACCGAGGACGTGTCATTATAGCATTTCATTAATCTCATGTTCATTTAGTTTTTCTCAAGTAAGCTTTAGACCCCTGCATGTTATGATGTAATAGCCTTACTTATAAAAATATGTCAAAAGATAAACAGTGCTTAAACTATTGCCATCTCTTACCGCTGGGTAATGACAAATAGTGACAGGGCTAATTTTAAGCCATGATTAAATTTAAATTGCGTTGTAAAAGTATGGGTATTAGTGTTAAAGCTATGTTGCGGTTTGTTTTACACTCGAGAGCAAAAAAATTGGCGGGTACCTAAAAACAAAGACAGCGGAATGCATAGTAGCAGTAAAATGAATCGTTGCTTGATGAATATATGAATTTTACCGTTATCACTGCCTGTAGTCGTTTGTCGTGCTGATAAACAATTGACCTAATTGACCTACTGCTACCGCTGTTCATTTATTTTCCGCATTCTGTTATTTCTCTTTAAAAAAAAACACTCCTAAGCTCCGCGATATAAAGGTTGATAGATTGTATTTGAAGAGCTTAATGCTTGTTAGCATTATAAAATACGAGCCATCGACCCAAGATTCTACTCCGCTATATTAAAGAGTTGGGCTGGTGGGGGTGAGGTTAGCAGGAGGACAATGCACAATACACCCCATCGCGGGACGTCAGTGCAGACCTTATTCCCCTAACTTAAATAAGAATTACATACCAGCTAACCTTTGGTAATAAGGAGACAGAGACAGGTTGGTTTATGCCGCGGTCTTCTTTTTCTTGTCGTGTCAGGAGATCTTTCACACCAGTCCAGGTGACCCAGTTTCATTGCTCTCGATTGTAGCCAAAGTATATTGTTGTATGTAGATAAGTATTCGATACTTAATTTTGTTTTTGTTACATAAATAATTAAGTATTGTCTGTGTGAAAAAGTCTGTTTAAAAATATTAATTGTTCAAATAATAAATTATATTCAGAAGAATTTAGGTTTTTCGGAAAAGTACCGAAATTACGAGAGGCTCGTCCGCCCAGCAATATTATACCGCTAGTTTTTTTTCGCATTTCTGTAAGTATTATATCAGCTTTCTGGTTCCCATAGCAAGCTATGCCTAATTTGAGTCTAGATAGTGTACTGTGGATTGTCGAAAATATTTGTTTATTTATAAAATCTGTTATTTGATGCAAATTAAACGCGATGCGGTGATTTAGGTGTATTTTTGCGTAATAGGTGTAACTCGGATTGCGGAATAAATTTATACGCAAGAATAAAAACCTCGCGGTGAAATATCGCTGTGCGGACGGACGGGCCCTAAGTTGAGAATATTTTTTCTTTCAACCTAGTACATTTTAAAAGTTAGCTTATTACTATTTCTTGTTAGTTACTAGTTTGAGGTGTTGTCATAAAAGTTGTTGTATTAATTTTATCAATAAATATTTTAGTTCAAGTTGTTTGTTTTTATTATAATAATAAAATCCTAATATGTTTGGTTGTGTTGTGGCAGAAATAAGACTCTGATAGGCTATTTTACCTAGCGAGCGAAGGATTTAGCTAGCATACAATAAAACACCATTTGGATATAATATAATTTTATTCCATAATACATTGACATTTTTCCAAAAAATAATACACTAATATTCAAAGCGATATTTAAAATAACTTTAAATTGCCGAAGCAAAACAAGGAAGAAACGTTACATCAACTTAAACTAAATGGAATCGACGTGTCGACGGTAACTACCCATTATTGAGCATTTTAGTAGGTACTTACTGAACTTGACAACGTTACTACAAATACAAAAGTAAAATACTGCCAAAAAACCCAAGTTCGATTTTTTTTATAAATCTTTGTATACACATGGTTATAAAGGTAGGAAGTTAGTACATTTAGCATTCAAACATTTTTCTTCCTTCAATAGCAATTAGTATCTTCCCACGTTCCCACTGCTGGGCCAAAGATCTACCTCTTTGTACTTCGAGCGTCGAGAGCCAACCAGTTTGTTTGGTCAACACATTATATTTTAATATAATTTTCATAGTCATTTATAACGATTCTAAGACACACACACACAAGTTCAGCCAAGTACCTACACCACACTACCTTACTCTAATATCGATCATACATAATACACAAACGAAACTTAGTTTCTGAAAGAGCGTTATCAAAATAGCAAAGGTATCTACAAAGATTACTGACTGGGATACAGCACCACCGCTAAAATAATTATAATTTCATTTTAAGGTTTCGTACCTAAAAAAACTCATTTTTTTGCAGTTTTTTATAGATAATGGTACGGAACCCTTCGTGCGCGAATGCGACTCGCACTTGGTCGGTTTTAATAAATTTAATACATAATTACTGGTAGATGAGAGAAAAAAAAACAGTAAAAGCATAAAAATAGTATATAAACAGTTCTCAGAGGCGGTAGATAACCGTGGACCTATTTCATCTTTACAACGGCATTATTAAAATTATCAATTGCACCATAAAAAACATACTTAAGTACAAAAACTAAGTACAGCTAAGATAAATCAGTACTATTTAAATCTGGTATAATTAAAATGGATGGAATAAAGCAGATGGAATTTCATTGATACAATTTGAGAATTTAGTAAAGCATAAGATATAATGCTTTTTGGTACAGTCTTAAATTACTTAAAAAAATTGCCCTAATTTTAGGCCAGCAAGCACAACAAAAAAATTAACTGATTTTTTTACAAACGACCGCTGTAGATTTCATATTTCGAATGGCGGTCACGATTCGAAAGAAAACGATCCGATGGACCGATGACGTTGAGTCCGAGAGAAAAGCAAATCATTCCTCCCGGATGTATAAGTTGGGATAATGTCCAGCAGTGGACTTCTCAAGCCGATGATGAGTTTAGTGGCCAACCATTCTTTCTAGTCTTGACTCGGTTCATATTTTTTGGTCCATGAATTATGAAGTTTATCATTATAAAAAGTTTTACTTACTACTTTTTTATATTAAATTTTAGATGTAACGTTGCGTTCGCCGCCGTTATAGGCATCTTTTGAAAAACGTTATTGTCCGTCCTAGTATATTTTAGAAAATATATTTTCAGTGTTTTTCTGTTAATTTTATATCAAAATCGTATCTTACTTGACTTATCACAGTGTTGTTTATTCAACGATTCATGAAAATGCATTTCGAACCAGATTTAAGTTAAAAAAAAACTATAAAAAGCAAAAGCAGGAATTCAAATCTAAAATCTCTACACAATCGATTATATTTCTTACGACTACAGGGGTAAGGAACACAATTGATTAATTTTATTTTACGACATCAATGCAAGTGGTTGGAAATTCCTATATAAAATATTTACGTTTAAAAATGACTTGTTTTTAGGTGACACGTGGTCGATGATTAGAGGAGTAACTCCTTGGGGAACAGATTCATAGAAGCGTAGTCTTCCAGCACCTGAAATAGATAAACAATATCTATACTAATATTATTTGACTGGCCTCTCAGCTCAGTTGGTAGTAGCCTTCTGCGCTGTAGGTCGTGGGTTCGATCCCCACCGAGAACAAATATATGTGTGGTGAACATAGATGATTGTTCTCTGTCTGGGTGTTATATTGCATTCTAAGTATGCATTTACAAAAAAAAAGTATTAAAGTATTATATCAGCTTTGTTTTCTGTCTGGGTGTTATATTGCATTTTAAGGCCCGTATTCCGAAACAGTGCTTGAGTCTGAGTCAAGCCTCAAGCACAGATTGTTGACACTTTTCAATGGAGAACTGTCATAAAATCTATGCTCGAGGCTCGACTTGGAGTTTTATTATATCAGCTATCTGGTTGCCATAGCACAAGCTCTGCTAAATTTTGGTTTTGGGTTTATTGTCGACAATCCACACAGCACTATAATATAATATAAAAAACTAATATAATAGAAAATACATTTATTTGACATAAGAGGTACATAGGTGTAGACGTTCACAACATTTATCAATAAAGAACTATGCCAAATAGGCCCCGACTCAGCTTTTTGCTGCCTGACAAGGTACCATGCCAAGCAGCGCTGGCTAGTAAAATAATTTGTATTATATTATGTCGAAAACTATGAAACTCTAGGCTACAACGTAGATTAACCAGCTCTACTACTAGTCATACCTCCTTGAGTTTGTCCACCGTCGGCTTAGGAACGTCCAAAGACATGAACTCCGCCGCCTTAGAGCCGTCGAGACACAGATTCTTCTTCAGCAGCTGTTCTACGCCAGCACTTGGTTCGAGCGGCGTGTGCGTCAGAGAGTAGGTTCGGCAGATGTCGGCCCATGCGGTCAGATGCTTGTCGTTCGCCTCTTCGGCCACTCCGGCTATGTCTGTCTGGAATAACGAAATAAAAAAACCATAAGCTTTTTAATAACTTATTTTATTCAGTATTTTGATGCCAAAGAGCTGAAGGGATATTATGCATCTGTGTTTGGGGTTTCAAGTGGAAAAAAGTAAGAAAAAGTAACAAGTTTCAAAAAGTAGTGACGCTGTTTGTTTTTTTGTGATAAATGCCAGTATGGTTACTTATTTCGCGCAACATAACATCGGCCCATTAGCTCAGTTGGTTAGAGCGTCGTGCTAATAACGCGAAGGTCGCGGGTTCGATCCCCTCATGGGCCAAATTTCTTTTTGCGTCTAAAATTTTTATTTTAATATTTTATTAACATAACAATGGTATTCTTTAATTATTTATGTATTTGTAAGGATTGCAACACTTTAAGCTAGCTTTAAAAATTGTAGTGTTGTAAAAAAATGACTACAATTTTACAAATAGGTATTGCTAATAATTTTACCGTCACCCATTCCGCTGCCGCAGCAATGGAACGGGTGACTGGGAATGGGTTTAAGCTTATTTTTTTACAGAATTATAGGTAAGTAACAAACCTTGGCGATAGTAGACAGCGCTGTGCCGTAATAATCAAGTTGTATATTGAATATCTGTGCCACCATTTCCGCCAACAACCCCTGCGTACTATTAGCCTCATCCACCACGTTGTAGATCTGCCTGTTGGCCTGTGGACTGCGGCCTAGAATCCATATCGCACGGCATAGGTCCTTCACGTGGACTGTGTTCATTTTGAGATCAGCTGTCCAGAGCAGCTTCATAACTTCATTCAGATGCTTGTAGATCCCGCCGTACAGAAGACGTGGGGCTGAAAGAGATGGACGAGAATAAATATAAATATTGTGGACCAGACACACTGTGTTTACCACACAAATATTTTGTTCTCGGTGGGGATCGAGCCCACGACGTACGGCGCAGAAGGCAGAGCTACTACCAACTGAGCTGAGAGGCCAGTCAGAATCAGATTGCTACCATGTTTTAGTGAAAATGTTTGGAAGCCCTGAAATGGCTCACATTAGAGACCAAAAAGCATATGCAAGTTTCTTATCATTCTATAGAGTTTCACTTAGTTCCTACTGTTTTTATGTATCATCTTTTTTTACAAAATAATATGACGTCTAGCGATCCGCTCCCGCTTCGCCCGGGAGGAAAGAATCAACGGCTGCTAAAATGTTCAACTACTTTTTTCTAAATAAAAAATATAGCTTATGATAATCAGGGATAATGTAGCTTTCTAATGGTGAAATAATTTTTGAAATCGATTTAGTAGTTTTTGAGTTTATTTGATACATAAATACATATCTTTCTCTTCATAATATAGTAAATAGTGTTGATGAAGCTACAGTATGGTTATATAACTACATGACTAAAAAATACATACTCAAGCTCCTTCTATCCCCCACTCCATAGACAATGGCAGGTCTGATGACAGTGTAGTTCAGTTCTGGCTCCAAACTCTTCAGTTCTTTCTCCACTTTGCTCTTCATGCGAGCCTCGACCGTCCAAGGCTCTACAGGTCCATCCTCTTTATGGGGCTGTCAATAAAAATATAGATTTTTAAGTATTAATCATTTATTTATTTTTTGCCAACATGTTCATAATAATTATAAGTTTAAAAAACTAGAGAAACCGACTTCATTGCCAAACGGCTAAACCAATTTTAATGAAATTTGTTTGGGACAATCTGGACGTAAGAATAACCTTCCAAATAAAAAAATAATTTTCTAAATCGGTTCATAAATGACGGAGGTATGCTGTTACAAACTTTAAAAAAAACTGGCAGAACCGATTTTAATAAAATTAAAAAGCAGCCAAGTGCGAGTCGGACTCGCCCATGAAGGGTTCTGTAGCATGACGAACTACAAGAACCTTTATATTATGTTACTTGATGTAACATAATAAGGTTCTTGTAGTTCGTCGAAAGGTAAATTGCGGTTTACGGTTTATGACATATAAAAAAAAAATACGGGTTGCACTCCGGGAGAGCCGGCAGAAGTGAAAACTTGATTATTAACGTTGAGCATGTTTGATATTTTGGAATGGTTAGGGGGGGCTTGTTTGTTATTTGGCACGCTGTAACATACACGAACATTCGCGCAAGCGCCCTGCGCTGCCTAAACGAAACAGTAGGCCCAGGCATACATTTTCGCCGCGCCGTAGAGAGGGGATAGCTGTCTACTCTCCATCCGTCTTACGCTTTTTCGATCAGGTCACGTGTCCTGACGCGCTGACGCGAGTTTAAGATTTTATACCCATTACAGAAAAAGTGCTCAACGCCGCTAAAGAAGTTTTCACTTCAAAAACTACTGACTAGATCTCGTTCAAACCAAATATCGTTGGTAGTTTGCATAGTAATGCACAACATACATATACATATTTTTTTTAGTATTATCATTCTCTTACTTTAGAAGTTAGAGGGGGAGGACCAACTTTTTTCCACTTTGGAAGTGTCTCTCGCGCAAACTATTCAGTTTAGAAAAAAAGCAGCCAAGTGCGAGTCGGACTCGCCCATGAAGGGTTCCGTAGCATCAAGTAACATAATATAAAGGTTCTTGTATACAAGAACCGCAATTTGCCTTTCGACTATAGTTCGTCGAAAGGTAAATTGCAGTTTACGATTTATGACGTATAAAAAAAAAACTACTGGCTAGATCTCGTTCAAACTAAATATCGTTGAAAGTTTGCATAGTAATGTACAACATATATTTTTTTTAGTTTTATCATTCTCTTATTTTAGAAGTTAGAGGGGGGGGGACCAACTTTTTTCCACTTTGGAAGTGTCTCTCGCGCAAACTATTCAGTTTAGAAAAAAGCAGCCAAGTGCGAGTCGGACTCGCCCATGAAGGGTTCCGTACAAGAACCTTTATATTATGTTACTTGATGTAACATAATAAGGTTCTTGTAGTTCGTCGAAAGGTAAATTGCGGTTTACGGTTTATGACGTATAAAAAAAAACTACTGACTAGATCTCGTTCAAACCAAAAATCGTTAGAAGTTTACATAGTAATGTACAACATATATTTTTTTTAGTATTATCATTCTCTTACTTTAGAAGTTAGAGGGGGGGGGACCAACTTTTTTCCACTTTGGAAGTGTCTCTCGCGCAAACTATTCAGTTTAGAAAAAAACTATATTAGAAACCTCAACATCATTTTTGAAGACCTATTCATAGATACCCCATACGTATGGGTTTGATGAAAAAAAAATTTTTGAGTTTCAGTTTCAAGTATGGGGACCCCCGAAATTTATAGTTTTATTTTTATTTTTATGTTAAAATCTTAATGCGGTTCACAGAATACATCTACTCGCCAAGTTTCATCAGTCTAGCTCTTACGGTTTCGGAGAAAAATGGCTGTGACATACGGACGGACGGACAGACAGACAGACAGACAGACAGACAGACATGACGAATCTATAAGGGTTCCGTTTTTGCCATTTGGCTACGGAACCCTAAAAAAACGATATTAGAAACCTCAACATCATTTTTGAAGACCTATTCATAGATACCCCACACGTATGGGTTCGATGAAAAAAAATTTTTTGAGTTTCAGTTTCAAGTATGGGGACCCCCAAAATTTATAGTTTTTTTTTCAATTTTTGTGTCAAAATCTTAATGCGGTTCACAGAATACATCTACTCGCCAAGTTTCATTAGTCTAGCTTTTACGGTTTCGGAGAAAAATGGCTGTGACATACGGACGGACAGACAGACAGACAGACAGACATGACGAATCTATAAGGGTTCCGTTTTTGCCATTTGGCAACGGAACCCTAAAAACGAAATTAAAAACCTCAACATCATTTTTGAAGACCTATTCATAGATACCCCACACGTATGGGTTCGATGAAAAAAAACCCCCGAAATTTAGTTTTTTTTTTATTTTTATGTAAAAATCTTAAGAGCGTTTATCCCGAGCGTCGTGACTCAAGTTTGGGTAAATATACTCACCTAGCTATACAGTTACACCTAGCACGCACACAGCCGTCTGTGTTGGAGCGCGTATCATGCGCCGCATTGAATGAATCACCTTGATACTTTACCAGCTCTTAGTAGGGAATGTATTCATTTTTCGTAAGTAGGTACAACATTTTGTTGAATGAGTACATACTTACGCAAAAACGGGCAGGTATGTTAAAATAAATCAAAATAATTTCGTGTAAAATACAATTTTAATATTTATCGTCTCTAAGTTTCATGGACTTAGCTTTTCGGGGATCAACAACTTCGGGTAATAGAAATTTATTATAAAAACTGACTAGCCGATGCTCCATGTTCTCGCTCCAAAATGTATCGTCCCTAATTATTTTTTCTGTCTTTAATTTAAAATTTTTGCCTGTCCACACAGCAAATAGACAGTAATTTCTATTCGTTACGTGCAGCTGCCCTTGTATTTGATAAAACCAGTCATGGCGTCGATTCACGGATACATCTATTTACCAGAATAACATTTTTTTGGTTAATAGCGATATCTGCCTCTAATCCGAATGCCGGACTAGGACATTTTATTTCGGTGATACCATCATCTTCAATTAGTCCATCCGGCGAAGCACCTGTAACCATAATAAATTGAAAGAAAACAATGATAAACAAGGAATAGGTCAGAAATCGAAACCATAGTGCGAACTCATAAGAAACTACATAAAATCATTAAAAAAATAATATAATGCATGCAATAGGTCCCAATAAAATATGCAGTAGGTAGGTACTGATGTACGTATTTCAAACAATAGTACATTATGATATAAGTGCGGTAGGTTGAAAATTACAGCCGAGGCGTTATTGAAGCCCGAGCCGTAAGCGAGGGCTACAAGAAAGCAGAGGCGTTTTATAACACATTTGCGAGGAAATAAATAAAAATTAAACGAATAAATTGTTTATCACTTGTTAAAGCAGTTAGAGAATTAGAAATTAAATGAAATGACATAGCACATTGTAAATGTCATTTCATTTAATTTCATTCCAATTCATCCCGTTTCATTCGGTTTCATTCCTTTTAATTCAGTTTCATTCAGTTTTATTCAGTTTCATTCAGCTTCATTCAGTTTCATTCAGTTTCATTCGGTTTCATGCAGTTTCATTCGGTTTTATTCAGTTTCATTCATTTTCATTCATTTTCATTCCGTTTCATTCGGTTTCATGCAGTTTCATTCAGTTTCATTAAGTTCATTCGGTTTCATTCGGTTTCATGCAGTTTCATTCGGTTTTATTCAGTTTCATTCGGTTCCATGCAGTTTCATTCGGTTTCATTCAGTTTCATTTCATACATTTAGCATCTGGATAAACCGTACGTTATACCTTATTAAAAAGCAACCCGTGCGTTTTACATTACATTACCGCACTAGTGCGTAATGACATACATTACGATATTGAAATCGGTGAAATTAGTGACCTTTTACGAGCAAATGTGTTATAAAATTAATAGATTACTTTACAATCATAGATAGCTCATCAACTCGGTGCAAGTGGCTCCGTGCTTCGAACACTAGCTTTGGTATCGTGCGGACTTGCGGACTGGATGACTATTTGAAAGTACCCGCTAATTTCGACCTTTTTTTCGGCGTGTTATGTTTTATGATAAGTTAGCAATAATGATTTTCATAATGCAAATTATTACTACTTCTATCTCCGTGTACGTTTAATAAAAATGGGAATTGACTATAACATGTTACGTTGTAAAAAGTAACCCCTGGGTAACATACCTTTTAGCTTCATTAGCCTTGACCAAATTTTCGCAATTGGTGACGTACTCGTTACTTTTTTTACGTGATCTAGCCTGTAAGCGGCTTTTTTATGCCATATCTGAAATAAAAGTAAAGAATGAAACTTGAATTAAAAAGAAATACAAATTAAAAATAATTAACTATTTTTTGCGTACCAGAAACCGGGGGTAATTAAAGTTAATAAGTTAATGCAACACCATTACTTTAAAATACAAAAAAAAACTCACCAAAGTTTTGTTAAACAATAAAAAGTATCAAAACGTCCCAGTAGCGCTATAAACTCGTGAAGCTACAATACATTTTTTTGATGCTTGCTGCTTGCTTGTAGCGACCGGGAGCGACGCACGTCCTACCTCTGAAAGGCCTCGGCCGGCACTGAGCGTTGACTTGATTCCGCGCCGATTATATAGTAATACGAAATAATTCATAGTAAAATAAATATTCATGTTATAAATAAAAAAATCAAACATGTTTTAAAACGAACACTTCTTCATTTACTAGGCAAAAAAAATAACAAAAATACCTCGGATTTCATCATAAACTAACACGTCTAATATCTCCAAAAGTGGCTAAAAATTACTCCTTTGATTATTTTTTTCATGAATGAAAACTTACAGGAATCGTGTTTATTCTGCCACTAAGAACTAATAAAATGTTATTAGCTTTTTTATACGAAAATTTTATAAGTTTGTCGTTTATGGTTTTATCATTGAATCGCATCTGCGTAGACCATCAACCGAAAGTTTAGGAAAAACAGATGAATCTTATGAAAAAACTATACAACCATTTGAAAATGTTTTTCCCATATGATTAAGTTTTGGTCATTCCCAATAATATGAGGTCAAATTATCTTCTGTGCAAGTTACACATATTGTTTTATTGGCCGTCTGAAATCATCAATTTACGGATGAACGTTCTTAATGCGGTTCACAGAATACATGTACTTGCTAGGGCATGCAGTATCGGAACCATTCTCAGAACCGGGAATTTTCACCCGATACTGGGCTCGGAACCGGGAATTCCCGGGAATTTCGATACTTTCGATACTGACTTATTTTTTTTAATAAAACTGACCGTATAGATATACAATGAAAGAAAAAACTACTGAAAAAAACTCTTTTCATCCCACCAGCTCTGAAAGTGTGTTTTTGCTGTTCAAAATCTGACTGCAAAGTCAGATTTCACACTTTCAGCCGTTTTTATCCGCTAGAAGATAAAGTAAATTTGAATTTAGAATATCGTGTTCACTAAGTTTGTGAATACAAAACCTATTTATTTCTACCTCTATGGTGCCGAATTTATCATACAACCTTTTTTCATCTGTTAAAAACTCGCACTCGTAACCTTCTTGGTGTATTTGTGAATTCAAAACATAATTAAACCTATTTACTTCTACCTGCATGGTGCCGAATTTATTTTAAATTTGTTAAAAACTCAGACTCGGAACCTTTTTGGTGTGTTACTTTTAGTCGCGCCATGTTCTTTTTTGCATTTCCTCGCTGAGGTGGGATGAAAAGTTACGTGTTGCACTCGAGTGCAAAGATTTTTCACCTTGTGCTCTTTTGATTCCTTCGCCAACGCTTAGGATTCTATTTTTGAATTTATTATTTTATTTTTAAATTTTAGAATCCTTCGCTTGCTCGGTCATCAAAATTGAGCACGCGGTTAAAAAGCAGCTTTGCGCTCTTGTATAACAAATAACTATTTTTATTCAGAACCGTAAATTAACCCACACTCAACCACAAAATACACGAAATATTCACATTTATCTCGCGTATTTCTTCATTAATATAATACTAAAACTCTCAGTGCGTGCACGCAACAATCAGAGCTAGGTTATATCAAAGTTATATCCATCAAATAAATCAACAGTTAGAACTAACAGTAACAAACTATGTACGTTATCTAACTAAATCAGCTCAGCAAAGGTATAGCGAAATATCAGCAACAGCAAGGCGTAAGTTGAACGTAAAAGCATTTCCATCTTTGTTATAGAAAGCCGTTCATGTTATTTTCGTTCTTTTTCTAACAGATTTTGTCATAAATAGTAACGAACATCTAACTAAAATACAATATTAAACAATCTTCAATTCAGGTAAAATAAACATGTCATTTTCGGTTTGACTTGTCCGAAATTGTTGAGATATTATCTGAATGATGTAAATTATAGGTTTGTAATTTGTCAAAATATCTAGCAATGTATACAGAAAAGTGAAACTGAACGCATAGCAAGTGTTTTTTATCTTCATTTATTTATATCGTACTAGAAAACACCAATAAATTAATCATTGTCATCAGTATCGAAAGTATCGAAAGTATCGGGAATTCCTTCGTGGAGAACCGGTACTGGAAAAGTTCAAAATCAGCGATAATTCCCGGTACTTTCGATACTGATACTTCCCGGGAGCATGCCCTAGTACTTGCCAAGTTTCATCAGTCTAGCTCTTACGGTTTCGGAGAAAAATGACTGTGACATACGGACGGACAGACAGACAGACAGACAGACATGACGAATCTATAAGTGCCTTTTCACACGTACCGGTTTTCGGGTGGCCGGCGCCGGTTACCCGGTGGTGAAGTGTATGGGCATAGTACATAGCTTTCACATGTGCCGGCATCAACCGGGACATTTGCCCATACACTTACCACCGGGTAACCGGTGCCGGCTACCCGGCAACCGGTACGTGTGAAAAGGCACTTAGGGTTCCGTTTTCGCCATTTTGCTACGGAACCCTAAAAATGGGACCAATCTGGAAGCAGTACCTTTCAGATAAAAAAATATTTTTTCAAATCGGCTCACAAATGACGAAGTTACAAACAAACATAAAAAAAAAATACAACCGAATTGAGAACCTCCTCCTTTTTGATTGGAAGTCGGTTAAAAATAGCATTTCGTTCTTATGGTAGCCTAGGTCAGTACATGTGCCCTGAGGGGCACTGCAATGTCATAACAGGTAATCAGTAAATACTATCTGAATAAAAAAAATTAAGACTTTTTGTTGCATTTAAGCTCGTACGCCATTTTAAATCTCCTAACTAAGTAAAGCTTGATATGTAATGAAAGATAACAAATACTGATGAAATTAGTAGCGATCTTGTAGCAAAGCAAATCATGCAAGTAAAAAAAAAACTGTTTTAGTATATTGTGCCTAAGACATAGCAAAGATCTTGTAGTTCGGCCGTTCAGAGAATGCGTTCCTGACACGTCGCGATTGAACTGACGACGTAACTTTGTAATGGCGTTGCAGTTACGATAAAAATATTTTTGCTGGTTGTTTACCGTTTTAACAATTGATGAGCATTAAAACAACATTATTATATCAATAATCAATGAATTTTATAATTTTGTGCAAAACTGAGTGTCAAATAACTTGTTATACAATATTTTTCTAAATCTATACTGCGCTATTACAAGGTTATGTCAGCGCTTTATATTTGTAGTGCTGTACTAACTATGTGACTAACTGTGACTAACTGATCAAACTGTCAAACGCATTCTCTGAACGGCCGAATTATAGCAAGTCGTAGACAGAAAATCTAAAAGACGGCGCGATATATTTTCCTTCACTCATTCAGCAAAGGATGCATATATCATAATAGCCCTTGTAAGATAGAGATGTAGCTACTTTATTGTTGGCCTTTTCTCCGTACAACCTTTTTTTTGCCTGTCCTCTATTTTGAGGGCAAATAATGCGACTGTCACGGAGTGTTTTATTGATTTTCATTAGTTTACGCTATTAAAATTCGGTAATATTTTGCAGTATAAGCTAGAAAACTGTTTGATTTTATATTATAACATGGTGTCGTGCAGTGTTAATAGATGTAAAAGCCGAGGTGAACGAAAAATTGAAGGTATTACATTTCACGCGTAAGTAAACATAATTCTTGACTAAGTATTGGAATTCCTGAACTACTCATGATATACATGGATACTTATTATAAGTATTATGAGGTTCACGGTCATTTATTTCAAATTATAAAACTTTTGCTTAAATGATAACCTCAAAACTGTGTTGCCAGCAAAGTCTCATAATTTACTCGAGGCCCGACCTCCCTTACAAATTATTATAGCAGGATTTGTAAGGTGTATTGTTTACAATAGATAAATATTATAATATGTTGAATTGTTTTCGTATACTAGTGGCTATACGACTATGTAACATACATTTTTTTTTATTTTCAGGTAAAAGAAAACCTAACCCTTCGCCTGCACACTTCGCCCGGAATATTTTTTTACAAATATAAAGGAACCATGTCACCTGAACTTGGAGGAATTAGAAATGGAGGCGTCAACGTTTAAATCCACGAACAATATTTTCTGCCAAAATTGACGGGGGACGAGGTAAACACGCATGGCACACGCGCATAGCAAAATCCTATTCATGTAAACACACACATTGAAAATCTCGCACACGATCTTAAAATTTGCACACAGATAAAAAATATAACGTAGTTACGCAGTGTCAAGACTCACATTAGGATAATCTCTAGTGATGGGCATTCAGTAAGACCGGTAAATTGAACGATGAATAAAATAATGAATGAAATGGGTTTTTAGGTACAGGTAATAGTGAGTGTTATGAATAAGTTATGCACAACAGGTTTCACATTTTGTAACAGTCAGAAAATAAAAGAACTGAATTTAGTTGTTATGTTTTATTAATGGTTATAAGTTTGAATCAATAGTTCTTAACATGTTATAGCATAGTACACATAAGTTTAGTCTTTTACTGAATAATTGAAAAATATATATAAAGTGAAATCACATTACATCGTCAGCCTTCACACCACAGCGAAGTTTGTAGTTCTGCCTTCTGCGCCGGAGGCGTTGGTTCGATTCCCACCGAGAACAAATATTTGTGTGGTGAACGCAGATGTTTGTTTGCCCGAGTTTGAGAACTTTCTGTAAAATGTTCCGAGCAAATCACACTCGTTCTTGTTGCATGCCAAGTTGTTTTTTGGCCAAACAGTTTTGTCCACTCTTCAAGCAACAGGGTTTTTGGAAACCTGCACAGGACGTAAAAGATATATAAAATAGGCAAAAAAAATGTTTTCACCACGCCCACGACTTTATTTTTGAGTATGATGTCATGTCCTATTTTATGATGAGTAGAGGGTTTGATGACTGGTACCTAGGATATCCATATTGTGGGATTTGTGAATAAATGTAATCCGATATTTCGTGGCGGCAGCCATCTCGGACCGATTTTCATCAAAAATAGCTAAGAACACTCCCGACTATTCACCTTTCAAACAAACAAAAAACTAAATTAAAATCGGTTGATTCGTTCGGGAACTACGATGGGACAGACAGACACACACACAGACACCGCAAACTCATAACATCTCGTCGTTTTTACGTCGGGGTATAAAAAGCACCAAATACGTAATTAGACAACACATTATGTGATAATAATTTAACGTTTATTTTATCATTCATTCATTCATCAATTTCATTCAACTTTTCCCAACACTATGCCTTCTACCAAGGTATAATCTGTCGTAATACTGTCGCTAATCTGTCGCAACCGGTATTTCTTTTGAACTAAAATTCTACAAAATTACAAACACAATTGACAAAATAATACTCCCTTGTGGTAGGAAATACCATGTTCCCGGAAATTTGATGTCTCTGATCGTCTTTTACAAGAAACTACCATGCTATTCACCATTTTCGCGGAGCTCCACTTCGCGACATGAAACGACACACAATGGCTGCAGTTGCGAGTAAAACAGTTTTATTTAAAGGATATGATCGAGGTCGGTATATGACCAGCAGAGGGGAAAGCCCTGTATTGACATCTCCATTTCTAATTCCTCCAAGCACCTGAAGCATAAATAAGACCACCCTCATCTTTTTTAAAAATATAAATGTCATATTTATCAGCATGCAATGCAAGCAAGCATTCTTCTTATTTAAGGCTGTATGTCCATTTTTTTGCTACAAAACCTGTTATGTATCTCACTCTTTCGGTTTATCTTATTTTTATATGCTGTGTAGGTACTTTTATATACTTTGAAGCGAAACTTTTGCTTTTGTATTATTGCATACGTCTCACTAAGTGAAGTGGCACTACACTGGAACTTCACGACTATCATTTTAGATTATTTTTGATTTGTAAAAAGATAATTATAAAAAAACGGTAGAAACCGTATTTTGTTGTCTGTTCTTCTAGGCTTGGTCGCGTGGAACTGGCACCTAGACTCACCTAGCTTTAAGACGTTTCAAAGCGATTATTGTAATCCTACTGAATAAATACACTTTTGATTTGAATTGATTTGATTGAAACAATCTCTTTTCTTACAAAATGATAATTATGAAAACTTAAGTCTGATAAAAAAATTGCAGATTCACACAGTGTGCTTTACCGTTATACGCGTTTGCGCCTATTTTAGCAGATATACCGTTGCAAATATTTTACAATGAATTTTTAATAAATAATTGTTTTTCCATAATAATTTTTTTGTTATACCTATTTGAATGTTTTATTTACCTCGCATGAATTATGAAAAGCAGAATGCTTACCTCGGGTGTAAGTAGCTATTGCACCCTCGAACTATAAATGCCTTTTCTCGCTTCGCTCGCTCAGGCGTCTAAATATCTTGGGTGCACTCGATCCGTTAGCCAAACAGGATCTTGTTCGCAATAGCTCACTTACTGCCCTTGTGTAACAATCTACTATTACAGAAACAAATAGGTAAATGCTTGCACTGGGATTTGATTTCTCCCACTAGGCTACCACCGCCTACTAATACCAATACTAAATATAATTTTTCAGCTCAGTGGGTACTTGGTAGTAGCTCTGACTTCTGCGTCGTAGGTCATGGGTTCGATCAACAACAAGCAAATAAGTCCAATTATTGACGTAGCTTCACATACAAGAACCTTCCCTTTTTGTGGGTGATAGCCCACAGTGGAAACACTGCTGTGAGAGAGTGAAAGGGACTATAGTGGTTACGCGACCCCAGCGTCTATTAGATTTTCTGTCTACGTAGCAAGTTATTGGATAGTGTTGTGTCAATAAGTAGGTGAAAATGTTTTTTGTAGCTATTATAAACAGGTGATCGAAGGTAGGTAGGCCAGTCGCAAATAAACTTCACAAAGTGTGCACGTAACAGTGGTTTTCTTCAAAATAATATCCCGCAAGCTAAACTGAACCTTAGGCACATCAACATATGGTCGCAATCGAGCCGGATTACTATCGAGCTACGGAGCTTCGGCCGGCCTACGAGAACAATAGACGCCGCATTCCTGAGCAGCGATAAAGTTTTTTGCATTTATAAATTCGCACCAAGATGACTTCTACGCAAGAATTGATCAATCTATTGGAAGATACGGCGGCACTTTTACAAAAAACACAAGTTAATCTGAAGAAATGTCCTAAATCAAGATTGACAAAAGGTTATGTAGAAACAAGAATCAAAGTCATAGAAGAATACTGGCTAACATTTAAGTCGACGCATCATGATTTAGCTAGAATAACAACGAAAGAACAACGCATGATATTGCCTTATTTTGTAAACGAAGACTTTTATGTATACGAGGACTTGTACTTGTGTTTGCTGGCGGAACTACGTGACATAGTAGCTTCGTTCAACCCACCACCATTTGTACCTACTACCGGGACCTCTTCATCGCAGGAAATGCATACAAGTAGTAACCAGAACCAACTCGTGAGGCTGCCGAGGATAGAACTACCAAAGTTTAGTGGGAATTATGAGGAATGGTCCACATTCCAGGACATGTTTTTTTCATTGGTGCATGAAAACAAAGCAATTAGTGACGTGCAAAAATTGCATTATTTGAAGACGAGTGTTGTTGGAGAAGCTCAAACATTGTTGAAACATATCCAGGTAACACAACAAAATTATGAACAAGCATGGAATACTCTCAAGGCAAGGTATGGACACAAAAGATTAATTATCAACTCAGTCTTGAAGAAATTATTCAACCACAAAAAGATTTCCATTCAATCAGCTGCTCAGATCAAGAATCTTCTAGACGTCACCATGGACTGTCTAAATAACTTACAAAATATGAAAATACCTATCGACTCATGGGATCCTATAATCATATTTTTGGTCGTGCAAAAATTGGACCCTGAGTCCCATAAAGACTGGGAAGAATCTGCATACAAGGAAGAATCCGAATCGCTACCTACCTGGAAAGAATTGAAATCGTTTCTACAATCAAAATATCGAATGATCGAACTTGTTTCATCGACGGCGAACCCCCGTGACAAACCTTTGAAGGAACATTCATGCCAAGTCGCTACAAACACTTCGTCATCTACCACCACGTCAAATACATCATCATCATCATCACCAACAAGCAGACAGTGCTTTTTATGCAAGGAAAACCACACTTTATGCCATTGCAAGGAATTCATCAAACTGCAACCTATAGAAAGAGAGGAATATGTGAAGAAGAACAACTTATGCTTTAACTGTTTAGTACCAGGACATGCAGCTTACCAGTGTCGGCTGCAGATGTCCTGTCGTGTATGCAGACGGCGCCATCATACGCTTCTACACCGACATCAGGATCAGGATACTTCGGAATCATCAGGAACTACTCAACCGTAGGCATCATACCACGGCGCAGAAGAGAAGGAGGAACTACAGGTCAATACAATGATCGCGTCACATCAAAACAGTACTGAATCGAGCATAGGCGTAACACTACTAGCGACGGCAATGGTGACATCAAGAAACGAGCAAAACCACACCATTGTTCTTCGCGCGCTGGTAGACCAAGGTTCGCAGGCATCGTTTATTACCGAAAGGGCGACTCAAATGCTCAATCTTATCAAACAGCCAGCGAGAAGAAGTATCATTGGAGCGGGATCTTCAAGAACGAACGTCGATCACGTGGTACAGCTGCAGGTTGGCTCCCGATGGGATCCTAACTTTAAAATGGAACTGAAACCGTATGTAATGAGGAAACCACTTACCAAGCAACTCCCCTCCAAAGCTGTGACTGTCAACCATTGGACACACCTAGAAGCACTCAATCTGGCAGATCCAAGCTACCATACACCAGGGCCGATTGACTTGCTTTTAGGCGTCAAAGAGTACGCACAGATAGTGCAACAACAAATAATTAAAGGTCCTCCAGGTTCTCCGTGTGCACAACTAACAAACCTCGGATGGATCTTGTTCGGAGAAATCAATTCAACGAACTGGCAAGATAAATCATTTCTGGTCCTTCGAAATCAAGAACATATCGATGAAAAGCACAAAGATCATAAGAAAACACAAACAAGAGAAGAAGAATCATATGAAACTGTCTATCAAGAAACACAGAAAAGACCAAATGAAGGAAGTAACATAGAAAAGCTATCTTTCAACACTGATGAAGACCGAAAATCACCTGAAAAAGAGACCAAAGATATAGCAAAAAACGGACTACTCCAATTAGAAAGAAAATTCAAAGGAAATCGACAGCCAAAGAAAGATTACACAAAGGTTTTGAAAGAAAATGTAAAACCAAAGCACAAGAAGGAAATATCTGAAACGGAGAGAAAGAAAGAGAAAGAAGTGTACTTACCTCTCCATGCCGTTGTCCGTGATGACAAGGAAACTTCGAAGGCACGCGTCGTATTTGATGCTTCCCCAAAGAACTCAATTCTGTTTCATCGTCCTCAGTTTCAAGATGATCCCCGAAACCTTATCACGAGATGGAGAAGAAAACATGTTTCTTACGCAAGGAAAACTCAGATGATGAACAGGCAGCTTCTAGAAAGAAAAAGATACACTGACAGCAAAAGAAAAGAGCCCACAACTAAAATTAGAATGAAGAAAGTACCAATAACAGATTTTGAAAACGTAGACCAAATACATGTAGATCGATGGCTTGGTAAAAGAAACGCTAAAATGAAATCTGTACAAGTTGACAGCGATGCCTCTAGGCAAGCGTATGAAGCAAAGACTTACCTTAGATCAGAGACTAAAAGCGGAAAAGTCAGAACAAGAATCAAAGCATCAAAATCCGAACAAGACATGAGAATACCTACGACAAAAATGTATGATATCAACAGCAATCAGTTGTACCATGTCCCATCAGAAGCAAACGCAGATGATATCGAAGCCAGGCATTTACTTGCTGGTCTAAAAACTCGGAGTTGTGGTGGAAGAGCTCAGCACGGCTATCTGAAAAAGAAACAACATTAAAACACACAGAAGTAGAACCTATAAACTTGAAAATAAGAAAGAAGAAAATACAGGCTAATCTTAATATACAAAACAAAACCGAAACCATGAAGAACTTACCGTCACAATTTGACCAAGTTGAAAACCTAAACGAAGTGATGAAGGTTATTGCTTACTACAAAAAGTTTGTGAATTCAAGAAGAAGATTAGGAGACATAGAGAAAAGAAAACATAGAAGAAAGCTTTACTATAGAAGTGTTAGAAAAAGCAATGATGGCATTCATTAAGTTAATACAGGAAGAAGAATATAGTGATGAAATTGACAGAATAAGAAGAAACAAACCAATGAAGGGAGACAGTAGTATAAAAACTTACCTTAACAAAGATGATATCCTCAGGGTGGGCGGTTGTCAACTCTCGATGAACACACCAAACATCCTATAATTCTGTGAAGCAAGAACCAATTAATGAGCATGATTATAGTCGATGCACACAAGCAAACACTGCACGCAGGTGTTCAGCTACTTACGTACCAATACTGGATCTCCAATACCACTTACTATTCTTCCAATTGATACCGAATATGCGTTGAAAAATCTATTTTATTATGTTATTTCTAATAGCTATTCAAATCGTGTAATGATGATGAAACTTATCTAATGTTTATTCGTAGATACCTATACCCTGTAGAAATAAAGTGATCTATAGGTAAAATACGAACCTTTTGTTCCTCATGTTTTGTTATGAAGTTCACTAAGATTTTGTTATTATTTCATTTTGTTCAAATAACTACTTACCTTATGATTAGGCTTAGTGGATATCTTACCTACTATATTTAGTATTCGCCTAGGCTAGAACTTATGTTTACCTATACTATTAGTTGCGTGCTAATGTATTGTATTAGGTAGATATCAATTAATAGACATTGTTGTAGAATCAATCTAGCATGTTTATAAGTTTATTAAGAAAAGGACTGATCGTCCTTTTGGTGGGCGGTATGTTGTGTCAATAAGTAGGTGAAAATGTTTTTTGTAGCTATTATAAACAGGTGATCGAAGGTAGGTAGGCCAGTCGCAAATAAACTTCACAAAGTGTGCACGTAACAGTGGTTTTCTTCAAAATAATATCCCGCAAGCTAAACTGAACCTTAGGCACATCAACATATGGTCCTTCGAGCCGGATTGATTTATGGGATGCTTATGTTGCAGATAAATTGCTTATTTACGGTTGTAGGCAATATATATTGCACAGCGGCTTTTCTGCAATATGACAATTATGGAAGAGTTTGGGGGAGGCCTATGCTGGAAAGCAAAACAACCTTACTACCGATGTCATATAGATTATTAAGTCCTTTTTATTTTGTAATACTAGTATTAAGATTGTTATTAAAGGCTATTGAAATTGAAATAAAGTATATTGAATAGCCCCTTACTTTGTCAGAACTAAACATCTGCCCGCTAGATATCTCCACGAGGCGTGCGTCGAGCGGCGCACACAGGCGCGCCACATTGGCGGACAGCGTGAGGATTCCCTCCGCATATACCGCCTCGCTCTGTCCCACGCGCGTCTCGCCGGCACAGTTCAAGACCAGGCCCCACGGAGCACCGTCGCCGGCCTCCAGGGCTGACGCGCATGATGCTGGAATTAACACAAAATCGGGACTTACTTCTTGTTATTAGAATCATTTTTCCTGGAAATGTATAGGGGAGGCATATGTCCAGCAGTAGGCCTCTTCAAGCTAATGATAATGACTACGGCAGGTTTTCAAAGCTATATTCAATTTTTTTAGTATTGATGTCGGTATCCGACCAACTTAGTACCTTATACCCTCCTTGTTTTAGGCTTGAAACAAAATGAAACAGGGATCTCTAGAACTGGCGCCTAGATTGGACTAGCCTAAAAGACTTTAAAAGATTTGAAATAACATTTTTTTTATTTAGTAGATCTTGAGCAACCCGCTCAAGAGGTACTCACTCGGTTTATTTCGGAATTCTTACGTTACATTATGTTGAGTAAGGCATAGCTCATAAAAGAGTTGCCGGTTTATTATTAAAAGATGTTTATTATATAGAAACTTCATTTATTCAGGTAGCCGACTAAATAAACACCTAACAAACATTCTAGTGGCCATGCGTCAAGGAAACTTGTTATGTATTCTAACAGCGCTTGATAACAATACTATTTTTTAGGTATTGGAGTACCTACGTCTTTGGTGACAATGGGCGGTGTAAGATTATTATAATTCACCATTCTTTATTGTGTGAAGATATGAATGCATAACATAATATTTATGCAGCGTGCAAGGGCAAGCTTTGCTTAGTTTGGGGCTAGATGGAGCTTTGTGAAATGTCTACCAATATTATGTACAGAATGAAAGGAAAATGTTCATCACCTTAGTCGGTTTTCGCTTGCACCAGTGCCTTGATCATGAACACATTTTGACATAATTTGTGATGTTAACTTATCGGTGTATTCTGTCTATTCAGTTTCAAAAGGTAGTATGTGATCGTGATACGTTGAACAAATCAAGTTGAAAATCGACGAACATTTTCATACCGCCACTATACAAGGGGAATGTCCTTGACGATACAGGTTTATGATATTTCTTTAAATTTTAGCACAAAAATAAAAATATTATAGACAATACACACAAGACTATGTAGCCCCAAATTCAGCAAAGCTTGTGCTATGGGAACCAGATAGCTGATATAATACTTATTCATCCTTTTTTTGTAAATACATACTACTTAGAAAACAAAATAACACCCAGACAGAATAAGCATGTGCATTCACCACACAAATATTTGTTCTCAGTGGGAATTGAACCCTAAACTTACTAGCTTTAAGACATTTCAAAGTAATCCCTGAGATTCAATTGAATAAATTACTTGTCTTTGAAACCAGGTCAGTAATTTCAGTACTCCAGTTACACAAAAATAAAATTGCCTAAGTAACAAGTTATGCAAGAAAATGTTGCATGCTCTATTATGCATGTAAATTTAATGAGAATGAAGCAAGCTATTAATGAAACAACACCTTGATGTGCTGAGCAGATAAAAAGAACTTTAGTAGTAGCAGGTTTCGGCAAGTTTATCATCCGCACTTAATGTGCGGGCAGGTTTTTCCGCAAGTAGGCCGCTGGTGGGCGCTTTTTGCGTGACCTTTGACACGTGCTCGAACTTTATTAGGTTCTACAATACGCCGGTTTCCTCACGCTGTTTTCCTTCACACCGTTTTGAGAGTACTGGCATAGTGCACATACATTTTTCGATAGAAAAACTCATTGGTACACACGTGGATTTGAACCCACGATCTTCGGATCGGAAGGCGGGGCCACTACCACTAGACCACCAGTGCTCTCTTTATTAGCTCTTTGTGAAGAGCTCGTCCGGGGAAGTACTACCACCATGCCTATTTCTGCCGTGAAGCAGCATTGCTGTGTTATGGTTTGCAGGGTGTGGGTGCCGCTGAAATTACTGGCATGTGAGGCTGAACATTTGTATGCCTCAAGTTGATGGACGGAAGTGCATCATAGGGCACATTCCTGTTGTGCGTGCCCTACGAGGCAATGCTTTGTTATAGGCGATGGTTACCACTTAATATCAGGTGGACCATTATGCTTGTTCAATCACCTAGTTGTAAAAATGTTTCAAAAGTCTTTAATTTTTTGGCAGGCCTGTCAGCTCAGTCGGTAGTAGCTCTGCCATAAGCGCCATACGTTGACTGAGAACAAATATTTGTGTGACGGACACAGATGTTTGTTGTCTGTCTAGGTATAGTATTACAATAAATAGGGATGATGACACAAATATTTTAAGCTGCGGTTTCAGGAAATATGATTAAGAGCAAAGTATTTATACAAGCTAGGTCAACGAGTACATAGTCTTAGTAACTAAAGGATAAACACCATACTTATTATAAACAATACAATAATAATTTTACTGTTTATACCAACAATGACTTATAGAGATAACACTATCACAGAACTCCTAAAGTCAATGACATTTAAAAAATTCATAAACAAACCTTCATTATTTTATCTTTTTAAAAAGGGATGGAGCAGAATTAACTACAGTAATTGTATTCTTTGTTAGATGAGTATGGAAGTACCGGCTGCGCTATGCATGTTTTAGTTATGTTGTCTAGAAACTAGTGCTCTACAAAACCAAACATTCAAGTAAGTCTGAAAGATTCAACATTCAATGTGTGTTCTTCAACCTAATCCATACAGAATTGAATGGTTCTGTAATAAGTCGAGGAAGATAATTCAGTAATCAAAGGGATGTCTACCACGCCTGGGTAATTATGTAGTGAGGAAACCTTTTCTCTGTTCACTTAGACTTGTTTTACTGTTTTACTTGGTAATAGCACTTGTAAGACTTCCATGATAGACAGAGCAAAGAGTTAACAGTCTGATGTGAGTGTTCGTGACTATTAAACAGGCTGGATATTTTAATACAATCATAGGTACCTGTAGTTATAACTCACCTGTGTTGATGAGGTTAGCGCTCTTGTATTCAATGCGGGGGTCTTCAAAGATCTTCGTGTGAGTAGGGTTCAGGAACGCCAGCTGTGGAGGCGTCTTATCCACAACACGAAGTCCGCTTACCAAATCATGTGTTATCAAATACTCGACCAAGTTCCGGCCGATGAAACCGCACCCTGGGACAAATCACAACGTTATACTATCGGGAGAAACTGAGGATGACTAATACCTTTCAAACGACCGTTAGCGAGCACCTAAAAACTAGTTGCATGGTATCGTCACTTTTGAGAAAATTACTTAGAAAAGCACCAGACTTCCGTCGAGTGAATTACGGATGATAAAGGGTTGTATTACCTCCTAAAACCACAACTCGGGGTTTTGGATTATCGCCGGTTGTCTCAGACATTTCGCTGCTGCGGCTGGCTGTTTCAGTTCAGAAAAAGCGAATGACATGAGTTTTTGACATTGACAGACTAGCGATAGCTCATGTAAGTATTGCCGTTTTATAAAATACTGCTTGTTTAGCGGTTCTTCATGTCAGGGCAATATATTTTATTTTGTTATTTCTCAGAGGACCTAAAAGAAAGGGCTGCAAAATATGACCTTTAACTTTTATAGGGCCTTATGCAGAATCATTGCTTGAGACTGAGTCAAGCCTCAAGCATAGATTTGACACTTTTCAATGGAAAAACCGTCAAAAAATCTCTACTTAAGGCTCGACTCAGACTTTTCAAGCACTGTTTCTGCATACGACCCTTAGTTAAATGATTTCTTATTTTTTCTAATCAAAATAGATTGCTCTATCTATACCGTTAAATCAAAATTATTTTAATTTTGTGCTGGTTTTGTGGAGTGTTAAATTTTGTTATAGCAATACCAAATTACGATCCGTTTCTCACAGAAAACTTGCTTCAGTCAGGTTTTGTGTTTTTGTTTTACTTTAAGGTTATTAAACTGAACCAGAGTTGTCAAAAGATCAGTTAAAAGTTTTATAAGCATGCTGGTGCTGGTGCTGAACACAATTCCAATGTTTACAGTACCTACATTACATACCTGTCTACCTTCATCACCACTTTTTCTGAGTAAAAACGAATTCACTTTTTTCCCACTGTCAAATTGTTAAGGGACATGTACACTGTAGCAGATAAATATTTCGATTTTATAATTATACTTATGTTATTTTACATATTCACCTTAGGGATGCACTTAACCTTAAATTAAAACGAACATATTATTTTTATCACTGAGCTTTATTGGGACTCTCAATCTCACGAATAATAACAGCATCATTTGCAAGTTTGTCATCTTTGTTGTCAGCCGGCAGAAACAGCGCCACCAATAACCCAGCTGAAATTAGACAAATTAAATTATCTTTTACTAGGTAGGTAAGTACCTAAGTAGATATGATGATTTGAGCTGGATCGAAGTAGGTACCTAATAGGTCATGATACTGACTCACACTTTGCTTTAATTGAAATTACAAATTAAAAATACTATATCGCAAGTAATTAAAATATATGCATGCATATGGCCCGATAGGTAATAGGATAAGTGGTATATAACCATCGCCTATAACAAAGCATTGCCTCGTAGGTCACGCACGTCAGGGACGTGCCCTACGTTGCACTTCCCTGCGTCTATCAACTTGTTTTTACATACAGATGTAAAGACAAATAAAATTTAAAATACCTACATTGACCATCTGACGTATTCTTTTGCGAAGTAATTTAAATACCACTGCCCAGCCCGGTCTCTGATAGGGTAAGATCGGAAAAGAAATAGGCATACTCACAAAATACTAACACGAGGTATCCGCTCACCATGGGTGTACAGTGGTTCGCGATGAGTGCTGCTATCAGCTGCACGCTGAAGAAGCCGAACCCTCGCGCCACCACCACCGAGAGGCATGTTGCCATTCCTCTGCAATCAAATATTATTAAGATTAGAGGGCAAACCGCCGCGCTCTCGATGACCCTATCACTCGCACACTCTGAGCTTTTGAAAGTATCTGTGACGAACTCCTCAAGTAGTTCCTTAGGAACTTTTTGTTAGCCTTATTTATAAATCGAAGGTCCATTTTCGAAATTCAAATATTAAGGCAGGCGAAACAACAGAACAAGCTAGCGTCAGTTGTTTCACGGTCTCGCACTCGCAGATCTAATTAGAAAGCCTATTGAAGAAGTGCTGTGTTTTTTTCATTATATCCTCCGTCAGAAGGAAGTTTTCTAAAGGCGCAGGTTGCGCCTCACCTAACTACCCATTGAATACAGTTAGAACTCTGTTTAACTTTATGAGTAGGTACGCGTAAGACAATAATCTCCGCATGACGACGCCATTTCCATCTCCCGACTGTGATGTGTCACGTTGCCCGGTCTGTAGCCCCGGTTTTGGGCTACAGACCGGGCAACGTGACACATCACAGTAGCTTACAAAACTTATACTTAACACATTTTAATTAATTTATTCAACATTTTGATCCCAACAATGTTTAACCAAGTATAAAAACCAGTTAGGGCAGGGTAAGGATAAAAAATATTTTTACACTAGCTAGATGGTTGGCGCTTTTCGATAAATAAGTTTAGTGATTCTGTATCTTTCAAAAGTCAAAGAGAGCGAGCGAGAAGTTGTTTCACGATTTTCATCGTTTAGTATCTTATGTAGGGTGCACATTACGGCAAACGCAAAAATCAAGCGACACGCCAACAAAAATAGGGTGCATAGGTATACGATGGGTGCATAGGTATACGATGCGTGCTTAAATAGGAGCTAGATAACTGATGTGATGCATTAGTATACTTACTTGTGAACACATACTAAGAATACAATATAACACCCAGGGAGAGAACAACATGTGCGTTCACCACTCAAATATTTGTTCTCGGTGGGGATTAAATCCACGCCCTCCCACGCAGAAGGCAGAAAGAAAAGGTTTTACCTAAGATGAGTAGGATTCAGGTCCACCAGATACGTATTAACATTCCCCAGTATAGTAGCCACGGAGAGGAACGAGTAGAACATCGCTATGCTCAGCAGAGGGATCCTCACGAGCAGCAACACAATGCCACTGATGACGGAGACGACGAAGACGAAAAGAGTCGTGGCCTTCTTCCCGAAGTAGCCGACGATGCAGCCGAGGCCCATGGAGAATATGCTGCATGAAGCGGAGTAGACCATGGTGGCGTACAGTGCCATGGGTTGGATGGTGTTGTTGCAGTCTATTGCTGTCTGAAATACCAAATTAATGAGAATTAAAAAAAAAAACATAGTTTCACCAGTCCACCTACTGGTCTGTCAGTCCATCCTTATTAGTAAAAAAAAAACAGGCCTTTGCATCTGTTGTAGATGATTTATATAGCGTCAGGTTGCCCCTGATGCTATATAAATTTTTACTCATGCCCCTACTTGCGGGATGCTATAGTGCCTGGGACACGTTTTAGATGGAATAGGCTTGCCCAGCACTTATGTATATACCATCCTGACAGCTTAGTCGGCCTAATCCACAGGAAAGACATGGTCAATAGTGCGGAGCTGACAAAGCCTTATTGAATCCATTATGCTGAATCCTATAAAGCAATCGATTTTAGCGTAGTTTATTTGTCAGATATCTAAATAGATAATAAGTAGGTATATGAGAAACAAGTGTACCTAGCTGTAAGTGACTTCCTGAGTGCTTAAGCACTTATCAAAAAGGTTTCAAATACAATAGGTAAAGCAAATAACAAAAATTCAAAATACGGACAACAACATTATTATGGGTTTTCTTCTACTTTTGTACGGTCTCTAGCTTCAAAGGGACAGTCACAAAGTCACAATAACAGGCACGTTTTCTTTACATTAATAAGGTAGGTGTATCTTTTGACTATTATTATAAGCTATGTTCGCGAATGACGCAATGTATCTAGGTCTTCAGGCTTTTGCTGAGGTAAGTCGTTGTTACTATCTACCTATAGATACTTACTGTGTTTGTAGCGGTGACTGACTGACTGGCCACTTCACAGAAAGTCATGTCTGACATGTCTTCTCCTGTGAAATAGGCGTTTGATAGTGTAGGCACCCACATGGTGTAGCCCGTTGCTCTGCAAATAGAAAGATTTTACTTTTATGTAGACAATTTCAACAGTAACTTTGGCATTATAGAGAGGGCTCTATTCTTTATGCCTTACACTGATAGCAAGAGACTGATTGATTTTTTTAGACCTCCAAAAGATGCCTCAAGCATGACACCAAAGTCTCATTAGTACCGATGCAACACATGCACATCTAGCCCTAACTCAAAAATAAAAGTAAAAATAAAAATAAACCTTAATGGCCCGAACACACCTAGTTCGCTGGCGGTAGCGATCAGTGAAACGCTGTCAAATATCGCTGTCAGATTTGAGATTTGACAGCGAATATTTGACAGCGTTTCACTGATCGCTACCGCCAGCGAACTAGGTGTGCGCAGGCCTTAACCCAAAGCCAAACCCAAAAATCGTTATTCAGTTGTATGTTTGAAACGTCTTCTATAGGTGAGTCTAGGTGCCAGTTCCACGCAACCAAGCTTAGAACGCACGCAAAAAGCTATAAACTACGGCCTTAAGCCTAAGCTAATGAGATATCAGACCCTACTTTCTGATGAAGGTTAAAAGCATCTTAGGTTTGTATTTTGGAACAAGATGGAACTTACGTCATGTAAGCACATAGAAGCAAGTAGTAGAGCTTCAGAGAGTTCTTCAAGAGAGGTGGTTTGAAGAGAGGCGCGGTCTGCTTCCACATTTGACGCAAAAAAGACTCGTTGATGCTGGTGTCCTGTATCATATCATCCAGACATACTGATTTTACCTGAAAGTTTGAAAATTTTGATTGACTAATGCAGCACATCTCGTAAATGAAATGAAATGAAATGAAATGAAATGAAATGAAATGAAATATTTTATTTGCAAGAAGCATGGTACAATTCGATCGTCATGTAAGAAAAAGTGGCTCGCATACTTCGTCGGAGACCGACATACAAAATGCACAATGTAGATTATATAATGTTAAATTATAATAAATCGGTACCTATGTCACAATAATAATAATAGTCAAAAATATTAATTCATTAAAAAAATAATAATAATAACTCATAGAACATAACAACATAATTACAATATAACATAAATCAAACGAAATCCTTAACGCTATAAAAACATTTTTCCAAAAGCCATGAATATAGTTTCGTTTTGAACTGTTTAAGTGGTAGCTCTCGAATAACTTTTGGAATTTTATTATAGATTTTAACGGTCATAACATAGCTATTTTTATGGGTTAAAGCAGTTTTACGGCTTGGAAATAGCAGCCTAGTGGGGTCTCTATATTTAAGTTTGGAATGTACTTTTTCGGAATATGTGTCAAAAAATTTATTATGTTCTTTTACAAAACAACCAACTTGAAATATATACATACCTGTTAAGGTTAACAATTTAAGTTCCTTGAAGAGAGGTTTACAAGATACTAGCGGTCCTACGCCGCATAAAGCCCTGATGCATTTTTTTTGAACAATAAAAGCTCTATTTACCTCAGTAGAGTTTCCCCAGAGTAAAAGCCCGTACCTTAACACCGAGGCAACATAGCCATGATATGCAGTCAGAGCTGTCTTTTGTCCCGATATACGACGGAGCTTATTGATTGCATAGACAAACCGGTTCAGCTTATTGCAAGTGTTATGAACGTGCGACTTCCAGTTACAATGTTTGTCTAAAGTTATACCTAAGAATTTAATGAGCTTAGTAAAACCATTTATGTACTAAATCTAAATATTGAAACTACGACCCCATCTCGAAAAGTTCAACAGCCAGCAACAGTGTATACACTTATATGGAAAACGGGTATTTATCGCGATTATTATTACCCGACGTTTCGACTGTCTGCCCGCCGTGACCACGGCTGTTGCAACACAGTCGAAACGTCGGGTAATAATAAAGGTAATCGCGATAAATACCCGTGTTTTTCATATAATTATGCATAACGATCGCGTTAATTTAAAAAGTGCTAGTTTACACACTGTCTTTTTTCTAATTTTACTTACTGGATAACTCTTTTTTCCCGAACCACTATTGCTGCTATACATCATCTTCAGAACGTTCAAAGATTCTTCTTCCCTATTCTTGCACAACAGGAACTTAGGACTTTCCTTCAGGAACACAATGAAGATGGAACCGAGGATGCCAGGGATGCAGATCACTTGCATTAACAGCCGCCAAGGTCGATACTCCAGGCCTAGGAAAGGAACTTCGAAGCTGAAGTTCAGGGGTAGAATTGGGAGAGCGAGTACTGAAAAATAACAAACGTTTAATGTGGTGCGTTCCTAATTATGCTAGCCGAGTGTCTACGAATCATAATAATTATACCTAAATAAGAAAATGTTCTAGATGGGTTCATTTCAAGTGGACCAAGCGTGCCACTCCGTGGAAAGAACCACCGGGCAAAATAAAAGTTGGTGGACATAACCGGTGGGCTGATGAAATAATCCAAGTTATTATTAATAAAACAAAATGTTTTATTGTTAAGATTTTATTGTTAAGCTAGATTCTCTACAGAAGTTTGTTACCTAGATTTACATACCTAATTTAATTTAATTTTGCCGTAAGGCCATTGTAATGCCCCAGCGGGGCTCATGTTCTGGACGTTATTACCCCCTAAGACCTATAATACACATGAAAAAATGAATAAATGAATATGAATATGAATATGTTCTACTAGTAAACGTACTAGTAAATTACTACTGCGGGCACTCACTGGATATCACAAACTGCATCCCCATTGTCGCTGTGGCCATTAAGAACATGAATTGGCTCCGGAATCTCTTCGGCACGCTCTCTGCCAGCAGGACGAACGCGGCTGCGTTTGCTGATGATGTACTGGAATAAAACTCGTAAGGTGCTGCAGGCAGATATGGTTCTCTCTTTTCAGGATTTCTGTCTATAGAGCTTAGAGCAGGGATGCACACACTCATAGTGTCGGCGATCGACCAGATAGTACTTTGAAAACAAGAGACTAATATGTAACTAATGTGTAGGTAGATCATCAGCAATGCTATTTGGTAATGCCACCAGCGTTTTGGGGACGCTTCCGTGTCTCTAGGTGATCATGCATGCTACGACGTTATTATCCGCGTATTTCCAGAAATTCTACTGGGTGCCTATATTAAGCATATTGCCCGGCGATCGACTCGAAAACACCAGTTCGACTAGTCGCTCGCGATCGACCGTTTGTGCACCCCTGGCTTAGAGCTACTTGGTTACTTTTTTTTATACAAATAGCTGATGGAGCAAGCATATGGCCCACCTGATCGTAAGTGGTAACCATCGCCTATAACAAAGCAACGCACGTCAGGAGCGTGTCTTACGATGCACTGTCAGTGCCAGTAATTTCCATTAGAATCAAGCCTTGTCACCCTACAGGACTGTCAGGAGGCAGGCTCGTAGAAATCTAAGTAAACCATGCCTAGGGATTTAATTCCCAAATAAAATTATTGTTATTACAACTCACCATGAGGCAGCTAGGAATTTCAGAACTGCCAGCGTTGCGTAAGTAGGAGCCATGCTGGCGGCCAGACTGAACGCGCTGCCGACCGGCATAGCCAGCAAGATCGTCCTGCGACGGCCCAGCGTGTCGGCACAGAGACCCCATGCGTATGAGGATAACATGACTCCTAGGGGTAAGAGACATCCAGATAAAAAACAGACGACAGAGTGTCCTATGATCTACTGAAACTTGTAGTGTCCTTGTAGAGCCTCTACGAACGTAATTGTAGCAGCTACGCTCGTAGAGCCTCAACGTTGACATTACAGATGGGCAAGTCGTAGTTTTACTCGATCAGTTTGAACGATTCATTTTACCCAGTGCCGGATTAAGCAAGCGCGGGGCCTGTAGCAAATTCTGTCAAGGGGCCCTTGGTTTGCTTTAGATTCTCAAGTTTATAAAACAAAACTTTTCTGCATTAAATATAGGCAAATTTAGAGATACTTAATACTTTCAATATTTACTTCTTTATGCAAATCATGGTCTGTATTCATCAAAGTGAGATGATGCAGACGTTCTTGGCCCATCGTTTTCCTTAATTTAGTTTTGATCGAGTGAGCGAAGCAAACGAATCTTAGAAACAACAACTTGGGTGATTTTTCCGTATTTTTTACCATATATACCAATGTAAGTACTTAACTTACTTTTCGGAGCAGTTGGATCGCATCAAGATATCTCAATTTGGGGCGAACTACTAGTATTTTTATAACGCTTTTATTAGTTTCACCTGTATGTATGTATGTATGTATGTATGTAACCGACCCCTTTGAGCTCGATTTTGTCCTACTTTGAACGATCAGATTTGATTCAAACTTTGCACACCTGTCAAAGGTCGATGACAATGCAATATTATGAAAAAAAAATAAAAAAAAATGAAAAGAAATAAAAAAAATAAAATAAAAACCTACTTTGAACGATCAGATTTGATTCAAACTTTGCACACCTGTCAAAGGTCGATGACAATGCAATAATATGAAAAAAAAAATAAAAAAAATGAAAAGAAATAAAAAAAATAAAATAAAAACCTACTTTGAACGATCAGATTTGATTCAAACTTTGCACACCTGTCAAAGGTCGATGACAATGCAATAATATGAAAAAAAATAAAAAAAAATGAAAAGAAATAAAAAAAACCTACTTTGAACAATCAGATTTGATTCAAACTTTGCACACCTGTCAAATGTCGATGACAATGCAATAATATGAAAAAAAAATATATGAAAAAAAAACTAAAAAGTAAAAAATAAATTATAGTTTAAAAAACTAAAAAAAAACGCTTTTATAACTAAGTAATTGAACTAAAAAGTTAAAAATAAAACTAATAATCAATTGAAAATTTATATTATTGTACAAAAAGCGTGGGGGGCTTGATTTTGATTGTTGTAAATATTTTATCAATAGTTTATTATATCTGAAGTTATTATAAAAAGCACCCCACGCTTTTGTATAATAATATAAATTTTCAATTGATTATTAGTTTTATTTTTAACTTTTTAGTTCAATTACTTAGTTATAAAAGCGTTTTTTTTTAGTTTTTTAAACTATAATTTATTTATTACAGTCAGACAGGCGTTGGAACGCGGGGCCCCCAAATGCGCGGGGCCCGTAGCATTTGCTACTCTTGCTACGTGGCTAATCCGGCACTGATTTTACCTACGTGTTTTACTGTTTTTTATGGAGAAAAAATTAAACCACAACAACACTGAGAAAAATGTAAAGCTGAAAGTTTCGTAACGAAGGTGGATTTATTCGTATTGAAGGCGAAAAAACGACCGACCGTGCTTGAACGAAAAACGCCTCCTAGGTTGGAGGCGTTTTACGCCTTAAGCGTGAGGCGCAACAAATAAGCAGCAATAATACTCTCTAATGTGTGTTTTAGACGTATTTTTTTACAGATTAACCTTAAATAAAAAGCTATTAACGTGGTAAGTCAGATGGGATCGACGAACTGACGATGGGATTCAACTTCTGGTAAGGCGATATAAACGGTAAAGAAGGTGCTCGGGTCACACACGTAAAATTTTCTTAGAGTAATATCCGACGTATCATTGTGCCCCAATTAACCTTTGGTAAGGCGTTTTACGCCTTTTCTTACTGCTGTTTAATTTGTTCACAAAGTGTTTTGAATGTTTCTTAAATCGTAATTCGCTTCTAGTAAGGCGTTTTAAGTCTTTACTGACTGTGGGTTTAACCTGTCTACTAAGCGTTGTCAACGTTTACTAAGTCGTAATCGACTTCTAGCAAGGCTTTGTACGTCTTACCTTACTGTAGTTTAATCTGTTCATTAAGTGTTTTCAACGTTTACTAAGTCGTAATCGACTTTTTGTAAGGCGTCGTACGTCTTACCTTACTGTAGTTTAACCTGTTCATTAACCGATATTGATGTTTTTTTAAGTCGTTATTCACTTCTAGTAAGTTGTTTTACGTCTTTACTTACTATGGGTTTAACCTAACCATTAAGCGTTTTCAACGTTTACTTAGTCGTATTTACCTTCTAGAAGTTGTTTAAGAATGTTTCATACGATTAAGCAAGCCGTATCGTACGGTAATTTTTGCTTTCTGTTCGAGCAGAAACGTTTTATGAAGACCGGAAAAAAGCCTTTTAACGGCTGGTAACGCTGTTCCCTAAGGGCATGATTGACTTGCTTTACTATCATTTAGTTCATATTAAGGGCAATGGGCCACTCAAAGTTCACTCTAAGGTAACCTTATCCTTCACATGAACTTCATGATAGTAGATCAGCCAAACATGCCTTCAGTGAACAGCGTAGCCTGCTGCTCTCAGAAAGCTGTTCTCCCAGTCTTTGTAAGCTTCTGAAAGTAATAGAACAAAAATTTATAAAGCACCTCAATAACAACTGATTACAGGTTACCAAAATATGTACTACATAGACTAGTATTTTTTCAACCTAACAGTTTAACCTCAACCTAGCCTAATAAGTAAGCCGATAGCTTTTGCATCTACTAGAAATAATAGTGGTATTTCAATAAAACCATTCAATAAAAATTTATAAATAAAAATCTGTATTTGAAAATCAATTTAGATAGGTATTTAACTATTTAAATACTTAAAACAAGATAAAATCGTCTTGGAGAATGCCCTTTTCGTTGTAAAGCTTTTGTAGGCGCGCATTTGCTGTTATTGCCTGCAGGCCAGCTCCTCTCGTGACATCGCTCCATTCTCGGCAACCGTTATTGCAAGTGAAGCCTTCTCAACCGGATCACTTTCAACTGAAATAAAATAATGCATTTCTTAGGAAATAGTTATCGCAAACCACAAAGTAGAGCATTCTATAATGGTAATTAGTACAAGTATTATGTTTATCTAACCAAACTACGACCTGTTTGTTATTGACGAAAGTATCGTCAATAATAGACAGGTCTATTAGAGTACAGGTCGGCCTGACATTGCAGGTTCTAAGTCAGATAAATCGTTTGAATCACTGATAGCAAATGACAAGTACTTACAGTTATAGGTATATGCAGTACGCTGCATAGATGACTGTCTAATCCTTTTTAAAAAGTTCTCCAATACTGCTTGTCCATGATTGAAATCACTCCATTGAAGTTTGGTGTTTGGATTTACTTCTAGCCCTGAGTCCATTAACAAATAGGCCATTATTAGTTGTTTGGAATCCAGGAAGCCATTAACAGCCTGTTAAGTAGCCCGTCCTCTTTGCGTATTATGTAAAGTACACCTTATCTGAAAAATATAAACAATTAATTTTCCTAACTTTAAAAACTTCTTTGTACCAATATACAAAATTAAATGCAAAAGTTCAGAACTGAAAACACTAAGTTTTATAAATCATTTTTCGATCGTGTTTCCAACACAACCAGAATCTAGGGAGTAGGTAGGTACCTAAACTTATCAAATACAAAACATGATTAGGTTCAAAAACATCAGGGAATAACTGAGTTTGATACAGGTACTCTACTTACCTCGAAATGACGTATCAATCAGGTGTGTGCCCCATTTTGTTAATAAATGTATGGGATTCTGGTCTGCCGCGTTCGAAGCACGAAGATGTTTGTCTGGTTGGCTGCTGCTGATAGGTCTGTCTTGGACCTCGGTACATCTGTTTGTCTGTGCCTCCATACACTGACACACCCAGCAGCGTTCAGAAAATGATGGAAAATAAAAAAAAAACCCTAAATTAAACTTTGAATGACTCAGAACGAAACCAAACACTCCATCCAAGCTCAAACCAAACTGACGAATGAAACAAGTCGATACGTGCGTGCTCGCGGCCTTGTGGGCAGTGCTGCCAACTCGACTACTGCAGATTATGCTAGTGCTGGGTGTTAAAAATAACAAAATAATATTAAATAAATATTCAAGACAATTTACTCAACACTATCTAGCCCCAAACTAAGCAGAGCTTGTACTATGGGAACCGGATAGCTGATATAATACTTACACACATTTTTTTTTGTAAATACATCTCAGAATACAATATAACGCCCCAACAGAGAAAAAACAACTGTGTTCACCACAAATATTTGTCACAAATATTTGTTCTCTGTGGGGTTCGAACCCACGACCTACGGCGCAGAAAGCAGAGATCCTACCAACTGAGCTGAGAGGCCAATCAAAAATATGCTATACGTAATCTTTAAGCCAAAACTGTACTGCATTACTAACTGCCTGTGTCATATGTGTGTCAATTGGCATAAGCTCCAAGCATAGTTCGTGTAGTTAGCACACAGCACAGAGCAAAAGTAGGTATTGCATCTCGTTCGTCAGGGTTCCAACCAAAAAGCGAGTAAACTCAGGGAATGCTTCTAAATGGGTGTTTTCACGGATATTTGATTTGTTTGATTTTTTTTTATGTTTGTTACCACATAACTCGTAAACTAATTTAAAAAATTATATCTTAACTTTACTTTCAGATTAGTGAGTGCCATAGAAATTTCATCATAATCGGTTCGGCAGTTTTGACGTTGGGTTTTCAAGTTTATATACTCTCTCTCATACAGTCATACGAACCAAGGTTATTTGCCTTAGTAGCTGGCAGCATTATTGAGATTTTCGTTGTATCTACGAAAAGTGCCTTACAAAGGTGCATCTCTCAGTAACTAGAGAGCTTTTTAAAACTTAACCCACCAAATGACTGAAAGTCGTTAAAATAATAAAACTGAGTAAAATATACTTTTCTTCCACCAAATTAAATACAAATATTTACGGACATTCCACACAACACAATCTAGCCCTAAACTAAGCAAAGCTTGGTAATATGAGAAACAGGTAGCTGAGACCTATATTACCTAAATAGGTATCAAATTTTTGTAAGCACTGGTTCAGGTTCTGCGATTGATCTAAGTAGATACCTTCTTACAGGAGTACAGGGCTTGTATGTAGAAGCGAGGGTTCTGCCTTTGAATAGCAACAAGGAGTCATAGAGCGTAGCAAACTTTTTTCAATGGAACAGCTATTAATGGGTATGGTTTATTAAACAGCGCTATGATTCAATAGGAACCTCCCTAATAAAACACAATGAAACACTTAAGTGGGTAGAGTACCTACTTAAGTATTTAGGTAGGTAATGTACAAATCTGCCTATCTATCTATTACCTAGGATCGTACTTATGTAGGTTTTAAACGTTTGTATAAATAGTTACGAAAGTATTCTCCGTTGAACATTGCCATATCTACGGCTTCATTCATAGAATATGTAAGTCGCCAGATGATGTTATTTCACCATTTGATCAGTCGTAACTTGAGCATTATTAAGCCTTTAATATAGAGAAATATTGCTAAATTTACGGTTATATTAGCCAAATATGTATGCCGTTATTAGGCTTTTTTAAAGTTTGACTATATAATATCTCAAGTACCATCCACCCTATCTTAAGGTGAATATTGCCATATCTACGTTTTCATTTACTGAATATGAAAGTCGTTAAATGAAGTTATTTCACCGTTTGGTTAGTCTTAACTCGATCGTATTTCGCCTTAAGATACGGTAAATATTGCTAAATTTACGGTTAAATTGGACAAATATGTATGGCATTATTAGACTTTTTAAACGTTTGATTAAATAGTAATTAAAGTATCATCCGCCCTACCATAAGGTGATTGTTGTCTTATCTACGGTTTAATTAACCGAATAAGTAAATCGTTTTATGATGTTATTCATCGTTTGATTAGTCGTAACTTGATCGTATTTCGCCTGATGATAACACAAATATCACCAAATTTACGGTTATATTGACCAAGTATGTAAGTCGCTATATGACATAATGTAACCGTTTAACCAGTCGATATCTTGAGCATGTATTGCCTTATGAAAAGGTGAATATTGCCATATTTACGTTTATATGTGCCGTATACGTATGCCGTTATAAAACCTAATGATACCATTTGATTCGTCAAAACCTGAGCATATTTGGCCTTATAAAAGGGCAAATGTGGCCACATTATACCTCTAAGTTGCCGAATTCATACGTCGCTGAAAGACTTTTAAGTTTACGTTCAAATTTTTGTGACTAAAGTATATTCTGCCTTATTGTAAGGTGAATATTGTCATGCTTAAGATTATTTATGCCGCTTTCGAAAGTTTGTTTATGACTTAGGTTTAAGTTTATTTAATTTTTATTAAAGCATATATCGCCTTAATTTAAGTTAAATTTTGCCTTAATTACGGTGATATTCAACACATATTCAACGTCGTAAATTTAAAGCGTTTTCAATAGTCCATTACTGCTGTATTAACAGTGTTAAGTTGGATTCCAAGACTACCTTACGGTAAGTCATTTGAGACGGTTCGTGTTTATCATAAGAGACGTACCAGTTTATCGCAAACGAATAGTAAAGTCAAATTAACCGTAAGCGTTTCAAAATCGCCTCGCGTCATTACAATTCAGCCGTCAAAGGTGGAATTCATCTTAGGCCAGAAATCCATTTTTCTCAGTGAATGCGTTACGTAGTTGTTCAAGCTGATCAAGTAAACCTCAGACTACGGGTACCTACAGAAAGCAAGATAATTAACGCCTTTCCAGTTTATAAAATGCCGGCCCAAGTTATCGAACAAGTGAGATTATCTTAATAAAATTAGGAGAAATACTTATAAAAGAGGATAAAGAAGATTAAAATGGATGTTTGGAGCTTTGATTATTTTTTGATACTTATTACGAGTATGTAAAATGTCCAGCAATAACCACATAAACTATGAATCATTCAAAGTTTTTAAGGCATCAACTAATAATTTCTCATAAGATTAAACATATTTCATCATCATCATCCTCATGGGCCTTTTAAAACTTTTTTTTACCGATTATTTAGGTTGCGCTGTCAGATTATTTAGGTAAAAAAGGCCTGCGCACACCTAGGTCGCTGGCGATGGCGATCAGTGAAACGCTGTCAAATTGGCAGCTTTTCATTGATCGCTATCGCCATTCAGATAACCTATTATTTATTCCGAAGTTGAGATAAAAATAGAGCGCCAAACAAACAAGCTTTTTCAAAAATAATAGTGTGTGTAGTACCTACCGATGAGTGGCATAGCGGTCAGAAAGCCTTGCTGTGACAGGTTTAAGCCCAGGTCACAGGCCACAGCTGGTATGGTCACAGACAGCCCGAACATATCCAAGTACATCGCCAGGATCAGGAGACAGCAGGTTACAAGCATCGCCATGTTGTATTTACCAAATCCTGTATGAAACTTTTGGTTAAACAAGCGCCGTAAAAAATATTACGATATGACGCAAATAAACCAGACAAACTGGTACCTATCGTATTTTCATAATATCCTCTTTTTTAATATTTTCAAACTGCCTATAAAGTAACAGAGATTTCGTGATGAGTCAGGAACTAAGTTGACTCTCTTTTATAAATATAGAGTAGTCTATAATTTAGCTCTGGATGGGCGTAACAGGCAACCAGCATCGTGACCATTACTTATTTTTTTTATTGCTTGGTTTTTATAAACTTTAAATACCAGAAAGAAACAGTAAAACAACTTACCAGTTAGATCCATAGCATCTTCAAAACAGCATTTTTTTCCTGTTTCTTCTCTGAACGTCATTTTCACTTTGTTCTTGTTCTTTTTTATGAAAAAATTTCACCACGTAAATTACGTCATTAATATCTCAGCACATTTTTTTTATTATATAAAATTAGATCTATTATTAGCAGGACACGACGTGTCAATGTCTAAATATATCAATACAGTATGAGTTGATGCAAGTTTATTGAATATGCAAAAACACAAACACAACCGCTTGAAACTGGCTCGGTACCTATAGCTACTTATCAAACAAATGAATGGGTCTTTTGTCTGCTAGAAATAAGAGAAAACTAGGCAAGTATTCACGTGTAAGCAGTAACGACTGCAGCAATAAGGATATACGTATTTTTAATACAACTAAATAATGGAACAAGTATATGGCCCACCTGACTAGCACCTATAACAAAACATTGCCTCTTGGTATGGTGGTAGGATACGTGTTTTATGTACAGTCAACAGCACAAGTTGAATAAGATTTTCAGTTAAGTTCAATCCCATTTTCTCAGGACATATCAAAGAAATCATCAGCATCAGCAGCGCCTCTGGTGTCAAGAAATAAAAAATGGTGTTTAAAAATAAATAAATTATTGACTACGAGCGGCGGTGACTACTTTCCATTACGTGGCTCGTCTGCGCTTCAGTCAGTTATGGCAAAAAAATGGCAGCATTTGGTTTGCAGATTATGAGTCAAAACTTTACAAACCAGACATATTTATTTATTTTTGGGGCTGACCGTACTTTGATAGTTTGGCATTCAAACTCGTTTCAACTTAGCAGTCGAAAATCTTAATAAATGGTTATTTAAAAATATACCGCTTACCTGTTTGATATCGACGATAGGTAGGTATAAATACATAGTTTGCCAATCTACGAGTATTATTAGGTTATAAGACATGTTTTTATGATGAGAAGTGTTTTCGTTAAATAAAGAAGTCGTTTTGTGTTAAGAATGTAGATTTTTCTATGTCATGCGTGTATTTCAACTGATTAGATCTATATCTATACTATACAGGGTTATTCATTATTAGCTGCAAATACTCAGGAATTAGGTTCAACAAATAAAATAAAAAATATTTATGAAATGATTTTTTTTAAGTTTTGTTATAAAAATCCCGAGAAAATCGATAAAGAAATCATTGGCGCCTGACCTATTTTGACCTTTGATCCGCGCCCGCGCGCCGTGAGTGACACTCTGCGTTCAGTCACCGCCTGGGTGGGTCATCGTCCTGTTCTCCGTGGCAATGATTATGCAATAGCCGTAAAGAAATTAATAAAAATAAAATTTTGATACAAAAACTTGAAAAAATTTTTGATCAAATTTAAAAAAAATAATTTCATAAATATTTTTTATTCTATTTGTTGAACCTAATTCCTGAGTATTTGCAGTTAATAATGAATAACCCTGTATACTAAGAGGAAAGATTTGTACCTATTTTTGTATGTTTGTATGTTTGTAATGAATAGGCTCAAAAAGTACTGGGCCGATTTAAAAAATTCTTTCACCAATAGAATGCTACATTCTTCCAATTTGACATAGGCTACATTTCATTTTGATAAAAATTAGGGATCCTTGGTAAAATTTGAACAATGTAACCGAAGGTGTAGAAAAATGAGTCTTAAAATGTCTTTCGTCGAATGCGCTGCCGAAACTATTAGCGATAGAACAAAATAATGTACAACAATATTGTCTACCCCATGCGAAGCCGGGACGAACTGCTAGTAGTTGATATAGCAGCATCTGAAATTAATTATTGAATTGCTTTTTCAGAATATTCAATTTGTTTATTAGATTATCTATGTGTATAAAAGAAATTTGTCTTAGTTACAATTGAAACTCAAGAGCAGAAGCTGAAGCGATTTGGCTGAAAATTGATAGCTTAGAACCAGAAGACGGGCATAGAATATTTTTTATCCCGGGAACGTGATGGCAAACGAAGCCATGGGCGACCGTTAGTTTCAATATAAATATTATCCTTATGTCGAACCCGCGACCTTAGGATCCGAAGGTGGGGTTGCTACCACTAGACTCTGAATTGCCAATTTATTTATAGACATAAATTTCAATAATACGTAATTTTAATTTCCCACACGTTTCCTTAGTGCTCAAAAGATATCGATAAGTACACTTCATTCATTGCAAATTGGTATTTCCGTGGTATTTTCCTATGCCTTGCGCACATCTAGGTAATCTGTGATCGCGATCAGTGTAAGTCATCATCATCTTCCTGCCCTTATCTCACGCTAAGTGGGGTCGGCACAACAGGTTTTCTTCTTCCACTCACCTCTATCATTCGTCATCTCAGTGCTTACTCCTTTCCTGCTCATGTCATCCCTGACGCATTCCATCCATCTTTTCTTTGGTCTACCTCTTTTTCTATAACCACCATCCACATCCATTCTTAACACTTTTCTCGTAATATGACTCTCATCCCTCCGCATGACATGCCCATACCATGCTAACCTATTACTCCTCATCTTGTCCGTTACCGTCGTCCGTTATCGCCGTCAAATATCGCACTGCCAAATTTCGCGGCGTTAAGAACAATAGCATTGAAGGAATAAATGAAGGAAAGCGAGGAAGAAGAAGGTCAAGAATAACCGAGCCGGATAAAAGAGAAGGTCTCTATATCGTGTGGTATATATGAAAAAAAAGGCCGCACTGGAACACTCTCAATTCGAGAAAACTGCATCAGAACCCCGACAAGAGCTGAGCTCTCAAATTCAAGAAGAAGAACCTACTTCATTGTAATATGAAATTTTATTATTTATTTATTTTTATTTTTAGCTTGGGTCGTCCCACTGCAGGGCAAAGGCCTCCCTCCCCTTCTTCCACACCTCTCGATCTTTGGCTACAATGCGCTAAAAATGTTATTATAATAACTAAAAATCTTCTTGTTAGGCTTTCAAAACAAATATGTAGTCGTTCTGGGCCCGATTCATTTGTAAAGTTTATATTCTTCAGCAACGCATAAATGTAAAAAAAAAACTTTATTTTTATATTACGCTCCTGTAACGTCAAGGAAGTTGCTGCGTTGTGTCGCACTCTACAGGTGTCTTGGAAGACCAGGGTTATACCGAGTGACGGCACGTCAATGTTATTTTTAACCGACTTCCAATCAAAAAGGAAGAGATTCTCAATACGGTTGTATTTTTTTTTTTTAATTTTTGTTACCGCATAACTTCGTCATTTGTGAGCCGATTTGAAAAATTATTTTTTTATCTGAAAGGTACTGCTTCCAGATTGGTCCCATTTTAACTTTATTAAAATCGGTGTTGCCATTTAAAAAAAAAAAAAAATTATGTTTGTAACTGCCTTCGTCATTTATGAACCGATTTAAAAAAAAAAAATTATTTGGAAGGTTATTCTTACGTCCAGATTTTCCCCAAACAAAAAAAATCGGCTTAGCCGTTTGGCAATGAAGTCGGTTTCTCTAATTTTTTAAACTTATAATTATTATATTGTTCATTCTTGTACTACACTTATTATGTGGCATAAAATATTAATATTTGATTTGAATTTTATATTGGGACTCCTGCTAGGCGACAAATGGGATTAGCCGGTGGGATCCAGAGAGCACTGGTGGTCCAGTGGTAGTGGCCCCGTCTTCCGATCCGAAGGTCGTGGGTTCAAATCCACTCGTGTACCAATGAGTTTTTCTGTCGTAAAATTTATGTGCACTATGCCAGTACTCTCAAAACGGTGAAGGAAAACATCGTGAGGAAACCGGCGTGTTGTAGAACCTAAAAAAGTTCGAGCAACACGTGTCAAGGGTCACGCAAAAAGGGCCTACTAGCGGCCTACTTGCGGAAAAAACCTGCCCGCACATCAAGTGCGGATGTTAAAACTTGCCAACTTGCCGGTGGGATCCAACATGAATAACTCATTAAAATATTCTCATTCATATTATCTCAATGGTTAGAAGGGAAACAGCAAAAGTACGACTTGAATCAACAAGTATGTCTTGAAAAGAAGGCATGGGGAGTGTGAACGTGAACTTGTACAAAATGGATGTGGCAATCAAAGATATAAATTCTGCAATTACTAGGAAGGAAAACCAGGGCATGCTTGATCATCATCATCAGCTTAAACATCTCCACTGCGGGAAATTTAAGCCTCATTTCCAAGAAGAACGATACTGAGCCTTTTTCATCCAATCCACCGACTGCCCAGTCTATCACTTTGAAATCAATCATGTCTACGCACTTCTATTAAAGGGGCCGGTATCATCATCATCGGTTCTTCGGCAGTCATGACATAAATGGCAGACCTACATGACGCATCCATTTTCTAACTTAAGGTGACTCGTAGCTTCTTGCATCGGAATTTATTTTCTCCTAGAGCTTCATACCATCCTGGTATTTCAGATGTCAGGAAAATTTGTGAAAACAGGTTTCAGGCACGTGTAGTGTTCAGGCACGTGGAAATGTGAAAAATACCACATTTCCAACTTAGTAATGTTGTGATACTTCCTTCCTTCCACAATGTAAATAATTATGTTGTTATTGAATTATTAATTTGTACTTAGTAACATTTTTAGAAGATTTTTTAAGGTTCTCGAATGGCGACCACTAACCGGAAGACGAAAAGTAGGGCGCCCACCCACCAGATGGACCGACGACATTGTGTAGATCGCGGGAAGCCGGTGGAGCTCAGAATCGTTCTTCCTGGAAATGTGTAGGGGAGGCCTATGTCCAGCAGTGGACTTCTTCAGGCTGATGATGATGAACATTTTTCAAGCATGGTGTAAGCAGTAATTTTCAGTATAAAGTCTGGGTTGATTTACTATCGTAAGTATCAAATTGGTTGAATGCATGAGATAGATAGTAACCCCGCCTCAATTATTGGGGTAGGACAGACAGGGTGTGAAGTGGGGTGAGCGGCAGGTCATCGATCGCCTCGCAAAGTTGCGCGCGCAATCTCTGATTACGGGCAAGGTAGAGTTCCCTTGACCAAAACCACTTCTATAGCTTTCTGTGCGCCTGGTAGAAATGGTGAAAATGGCGGATCATAGGAGATGTGTCTTGCTCGCCATAAGGCCTTAAATAGGCTTGACGTCAACTTAGACTTTTGACTTTTGGACCTTTGGGACGAGACGTGTCCCTCTAGCTTTAACCGCCTGTGGTCTTTTATTTTTCTAGAAACATCGTAACTTATTCAGTAGGTAGACATTCGTTTTCATCATCATTTTTTACTAGTTAATCGTAATTGACAGGCTCTATAACAGTCGGCTTTATATAAATATTAGTTTTCCCCATGTTTTTCGAACAAAGCGAGATAGGAGCAAGGCAGGAAGATGGTCGTGATTGGTAATTAATTATATAAAATATGGACCCTGTATTAGTTATTGCAGTTCTGCTAAAATTTCATAAAGCAAGATAATATTTTAACACGAAAATATTTTCCCTTTAAGTTTTCCTGACATCTAAGTTACCAGGCTAACATGAAACGCGAGGAGAAAATAAATTCTTTTCTCTGCATAGACCTACAAAGTATTAGAGCCGCCCACCATTAAACTAAGACATGTAAACACACATACAAACACGAAAAAAACATTCATCAAGTGCACGAAAGGAGCCTCTCTGAGGCACACCTAAAATACCTCACTGGTTTCAAAAAACCAGTGACACTATAAGCCGAAGATGGTCAAAACAAATGATAGTCAAATCTTCTAGACAGTCTTTTTTTCTAGTATAATAATTTGAAATGTAACTGCAAATTCACGTTAGAAGTTCGTCGTCACCTGATTCATGTTTTTGCTGAAAATCAGTGTTGGATACCTAACTCGAACTTCAATTTGTAGATCAATGGTTGGATAGGTAGACCGGCCGACCTATACAAAATATGCTGAGCTAAACCACTTGAAAAAACACTAAGCAATGAAGATCTGATAGGTGGGTATGCGAGTACGCGGGACACTTCGTAACAGCTTGGTAGCTGCTGCTGTATTATTTAATTGTTTTTTATTGAGTTCTGGGTCACAAACCCTCCTATACCTTAGACCCTGTTCGTTTTTTACGAGTTTCTTCTGTGTTTTTTCATTAATGTTCATTTCATTTCAAATAGCAACGCTCTTAGAATGATCGGCTATTTATTATATTTCTGTGCTGCCTACTCATCAATAAAGGGGAATGGCATAAACACTAAAGTTTCATTAGAAAAAAAACATGTAAAACAAGGGTAGAACCAAGCAGTAAGTTTATTGTCTGTTCTCAGTTGCATGGAACGGCGCCATTTTTCGTTTGTCTTTACTCACTTACGAGTATTTCTAAACTTCTATATCATTTGGTTGCTAGCTCTACGTTAATTTACCCTTCAGCAACATCGAACGCTGACTTCATTATTGGAAATTCTACCTCGGTGGTCTGGCCGACGTGGGGTGTGTTAGGTCAGAGAAAATCAATATGCACGCATGCGCTCTAAACTCCAGACGGCGGCATTGTCATTGTGGTTTGCATCACCTCCACCTATTCTCTGAGCTCCTGGTACCGCCGCCCACAACGCTGAAATTTCCTGCCCTCCACCGAGCTTTTCCGGAAGTGAAAACCATCACTTCCGAATTGTAGGGCGGCTGAAAATTCAGGACTCAACTAGTGAAACTTTAAAATAGAACCTGGAATATGGGTAATACAATAATGTACTTATATGGTAAAATACTGCGCATCTTAACTGCGCACTGCAATTGCACACAGCAATAGATCACTGTTGGTTGTCGGAGCGCCCAGTTGTTGTTAAACTACAAGAAAAATTGGCCCTTACCCAAATAAACTTTGCTGTTTTCTGGCGCTGATTTTTAAAAGTGTTAAAGTGTACCTTGATAAATTGCGGTAAGTTTAATTTGTAAAAGTTATCTACGATATCATGAATCTTCCAGACACAATTTCTGCCCAAGATTTCATTTTTGTGAAACGGATGTTGTCGTCTTAGATTTTGTGTAACGAATTGAATTAGCAGTTAAAAAGTTTTTACTCAAGCTATGAAAATGATTACTTACTAACGTTTATTTTAACACAAACCATTTAAAAATTGTTTTAGGGGCACATACATTTAAATGATTTGAATTTGGACCCGTTGGCAACAACATCCGAGTCAGACTCTGGATTTGAGAAATTTTCAGGACCAGTTTTTACTATTTATGTTGTGATAAGATTTGAGTGGTTATGCACCTACTTTGCTTCGCTAAGTCACATTGTCTGATCGCAAACAGCTTTCTCTGTGACCTGCAATTTTGTATTTTCTTCATCTACCCAGCCATGCAATACGGCTTGTTCGGATGATTGCTGAATGCGAGTTCGACTAATTTTTTTTTGAAACAAAACTGAAAAGCCACTGTTGGATTCAGCGATCGCCTGAACGAATTGTGTTGCAGGACAGTCCCGCTGATCACTCCAACTGCTGTCAAACGCGCCACATTTACTCTGTGTTTACCACTAATCTGTGAGCAAAGTTGAGATACGTACTAATAGTGCTGCATGTCATTTTACCAATGTCGTTTTGTGACTCGCTATTTCGGTGGAAGCCAGCAAATAATGTGCTACTTGAACTTAGCTCTATGGGACTCGTACCAAAGCATATTTAATTTTTTGCTGACTACCTGAAAGACCGCAACCAATTTGTCCGACTAGGTTTGTTATATGACTCATCATCTTATCACACGCGCTCGGGTGTTAGCCAAGGTTCGTCTTTGGGACCACTTCTGTTCTCTATCATGGTCAACGACGTTCCGGATTGCCTAAAATCTAGTAAATGCCTACTGTATGCGGGCGATTTGAAGGTGTTTAAAAGTATTCAATCGTATAGTGACTGTGCACTACTTGCTGCAGCTAGACTTGGCGCGGATGTACGCGCCAAGTCCGGCGCGTACATCCGCACGACAAGAGTCACCACTTTTCCGCGCGTAATTTCATATAAACGCACTCATAAATGTGAATCCCGAGACTGACGCTTTCGCAGATAATTTAAAACTGTTAGGTAAAATTACTTTGAAGTACTGTGAGGGGGATATTCAGGCAGAACCTAAAAAGTTCGAAAATATGTGTCAAGTGCATGAAAAGAGTAGTGCGCACTTAAAATTCTTTCACCACACTTGGTTCGAAAGAATCAGTGACACGATAAGAATAAGAAGTGGAATATACGCAAGACTTCTTGTTTCATTTTTTCAGGACCATATTTGGTTTAGGCTCTGCGTTTAGAACCAGCGAGTGGAAAACGCCCATTACTGATTTATTTTTAAACCTAGCCTAGAAATTAGCTCTTAATATGCATGATGCATGGTTAGTATGGATGGTAAAGTATGGTAGTGCATGGTTTTTGCGAGCTCTTTTACTTAAAAAGACTCAGGCTCTAGATACCTGATCAAGAGCCTGAGTCTCAGCTACCCAATCCAACAGCATTTTTAAGCCACCTAGTAAGTCCTTAAACCGCATGAAATTCACTTTAGCTACAAGAACTATCAAAAGTTGTTTTGTTAAAGATAATGCAAAGCGAAGGTGATGCACAGCCAATCGCGCAAGAGGACGAGGCTCAGAGTGAAATGGCACCACCGCCACCACAGCCACTACTTTCGCCGCCCACAAGTGAGGCACCAGGGAGTAGCGAACGGGCAGTACTACCTCCATATTTTCCAATTGGCTACTATTCCATACAAATTCGTCGCGTCCCCAATGGTCTAAGTACAGTTCGTATACATCAACTGAACTCTCGGAGAAACAATCGGCGCAGTATTTCTACCACATTTGCTTCAAGTTCTACAGGACCTGCCGAACCTCTGGATTCATCTGTAGCTGGTCCGAGCTACGCTGGAGATGGTCCGAGCTATGCTGAAGCTGGTCCGAGCTATGCTGAAGCTGGTACAAACTTCGTTGACGCTGGTCCGAGCTATGCTGAAGCTGGTCCTATCTATGCTGAAGCTGGTACAAACTTCGTTGACGCTGGTCCGAGCTATGCTGAAGCTGGTACAAACTTCGCTGAAGCTGGTCCAAGCTTTGCTGAAGCTGTTATAAACTTCACTGAAGCTGGTCCGAGCTATGCTGAAGCTGGTCCGAGCTATGCTGAAGCTGATACAAACTTCGCTGAAGCTGTTATAAACTTTGCTGAAGCTGGTCCGAGCAATGCTGAAGCTGCTCCAATCTTTGCTGAAGCTGGTCCAAGCTTTGCTGAAGCTGTTATAAACTTCGCTGAAGCTGGTCCGAGCTATGCTGAAGCTGCTCCAATCTTTGATGAAGCTGGTCCGAGCTCTGCTAGACCTAGTTCGAGTTCTCCCGAACCTGATTGGCTGTTTTCTACAGATTAAACCGTACTTAGCCCAGCTGCGTCTGATAATGCAATGCACCGCCTCAGCTTTAGCAGGTGCAATGATTCTTGAGCTACGCAGCTTTTCATTGGCGTAGCAACTCACTTCTTTGCGTCCGCGGCATCATGTGGTTGTAATCAGTTTAAAATTTAACTTAGACGTAGTAAACTCGTTATAATGGTTCGTATAGGTGGAGTGAAGGCCACTTTTGTGCATGCACATGCACACACGTGGCCTACACGCCGTGCGGTCGCTAAAACCCACGCGCGCCACACGTAGCCCGATCAGGCACCTATTATCCTTAATTTGGTTTGGATTGGATTGATAGATTTTTCATTGTAGTTTTCTTTTTTAACCGACTTCCAATCAAAAAGGATCATTTGTTAGCCGATTTGAAAAAATATTTTTTTATCTGAAACGTACTGCTTCCAGATTGGTCCCATTTTAATTTTATTAAAATCAGTGTTGCCATTTTTTTAAAATATTTTTTTTAATGTTTGTTACTGCATGCCTCCGTCATTTATGAACCGATTTAGAAAATTGATTTTTATTTAGAAGGTTATTCTTACGTCCAGATTGTCCCAAACAAATTTGATTAAAATCGGTTTAGCCGTTTGACAATGAAGTCGGTTTCTCAAGTTTTATAAACTTATAATTATATACAGGGTTATTCATTATTAACTGCAAATACTCAGGAATTAGGTTCAACAAATAGAATAAAAAATATTTATGAAATTATTTTTTTAAAATTTGATCAAAATTTTTTTCAAGTTTTTTGTATCAAAATTTTATTTTTATTAATTTCTTTACGGCTATTGCATAATGATTGCCACGGAGAACAGGACGATGACCCACCCAGGCGGTGACTGAACGCAGAGTGTCACTCACGGCGCGCGGGCGCGGATCAAAGGTCAAAATAGGTCAGGCGCCAATGATTCCTTTATCGATTTTCTCGGGATTTTCATAACAAAACTTAAAAAAAATCATTTAATAAATATTTTTTATTTTATTTGTTGAACCTAATTCCTGAGTATTTGCAGCTAATAATGAATAACCCTGTATTTACTTGATGCGATCTAAGTCCGTATAGAATGCAAGGACTATGAGTTAGCTTAGCGATTGTGTTAGTTATAATTATGTATATTCAAGCAAAAAGCGAATCAAATAATGAAAATTGACATCGTAACTTTGTCTCAATTTAGCCAGTCCGAGTCCGAGTCCGAGTCCGAGCCCGACTATTCGATCGAAATAATGATCGAGCGTAGCTATGATTTCAAAAAATTCTATCAAACAAATAAAATTTAAATTTTCTTTTGAAAAATGCAAACATTTATCAGGCTTTTTATGACGTTGTCACGTTCAACTATCGTCATTATACCGACTTTACAGACGACCGATATTTTTTGTTACTATAGGTTCGGGTTTTATAACCACCGACGTTGCTTCATATGTCATTGTGTTTAGTCACTTACGACGTTAACTGCGCCATGGTTGTTATTTTGTGTATAATTTAGATATAATTAACTCTTCCATGAGTTATTTGTAAACTGATATTTAACTATAGGTAAAAATCTAACCCTAAATAACTATCATCAATTATTTAATATTAAGAAATATATTTTATTCGTTCAAAAATCCCCAGTGAAGTATTGATTGAAATGTTACAGAGCTTTGATTGAATTTCCTTCTTATTATAAAGTATTAAAAAGTATTTTCTAATCAAGAGAATATATTATTATTATGAATGTGTATATTGAGTAAGTAGTATGTATAGTAGGTACAGGAAGAAGTACCTACATTGTATTCTATGAAGTATTATAAGTAAGCGGTTTTTAAACTGACCTATCACATTCGGTCGGTGCCGCCGCTCCAGACAGACCTATATTGACTAGGTATTATTTAAAGATATAGGAGATTCCCAAAGTGGTCGATATCGACCCCTTGGGGTCGATATTGGTTTTCTAGGGGTCGACATAAACGAAAACTGATTTTGGGGGTCGGCGAGGTCTATAAATCGACCCCTAATAAATTAATACAAGTTCTTATTTCAAACTTTCAAGTTAGGTAGCTAGGTAGTGTATTGTTTATGTTGTGTTACGTTTATGTTGTCTATGGTCTGGATTGTAATGCTGAAAATCTCCTAGTTACGGGGTAGGAAGATAAGAAACACTTATATTACAAAAGTTTTTATTTGTGCTTTATTCGGTTAACAAACATAGAAAAATATTAGGTTCTAATTATTCTAAGGGGCCCGCTATGTCCCTAGGCTTCTTCGGATCCTTGAGAACTTATTAGGTGCCTATAACTTATTACTATCTGAACTTATTGTCCGTAACTAGAAATATGTTGGGTTGGTGACCTGCCTGCCTCGAATTCGGTTTGGCTACTAATAAGGAGTTGCGTTAGTTTATCCTACAGTGGTTGAACAGGATTAGGTCCGTCGTAAGGGTGTCTGGTCCGTGGGAGGACGGTGTGATAGTGGCAACAGGGAACAACGGCGGGCCTTAGGGCGCCGAAGATAGCGGCCGCAGCCGGTGTGTTGGTGCTTCCACGAGCACCTTGACTAACCTCGGAGGCTGAGATCTAACCAATATCACGTTCGCAAGTCGGTAGCGGGCTCGGAACGGAGCTGGCGTGGGCAAATGCGCGCTGGTCCTTCAGCCGAAGTTTCGACCACGGGGAGTGACAATCGGTGCTCCCTTGCCGAAGGGACGAGTGCCAATATTCAGAGCCTGGGGCCCGTATGCGGCAGGAGTCTCCAGGAGCTACCAGACGGCCTCTATTGAGGCTGATAAAATATTATGCGTAGGGTATATTTTTATCCACTACGGGACAATAAAATCGACAGAAATCTGTTAAATAAGATAACGAAGAATCAATTCGGTTTCCAAGGGGCTCGTTGCTCTCTCTGTCAGCCAGCTGTTTTAAAAATCCAGACCATAGACTAGAGTAGAGAGATTCGCGCTAGCGATCTTATAATCGATTTTCAAATGAAATCGATGGAGGAAAAAAAAACAAACGAATCAGCCCGAATTCAGCCGCGAAAAGGCGGACGGAGGTCTAGGACGAATGCATAACGTTTTGAAAATCTTGTATCCTGTAAAAACAGGACACATTCTCGTAACAATGGCAATATGTTTAGTAGGATAATCGATTCTCGATACTCGATGGCGATCAATAGACAATCCCTCGGATCGATAGACCTCTATTCGCAGTAGACAGTCTGTGGCACGTCGCGCGGGCATGTTGCCAGCTACCGGTTTGCGGTTACCCTAAACTCAACTGCGCAATATCGACCGCCAACTCGGATCGTCATTATTTTACTATGAACAAGACCGTAAGCTCGGACATGGAATCGCGTAAGCATTTTAAGACGTAGTAAGTATTCGATGATGGATAATATGGAGGTATAAACAATTTAATGGGCTCTCGGGGTTGGGTGTCAAGCCGACTCACCCAACCCTTAGTGTGAACCGTACTGAGCGGGCAACCCCGAACCAGCTGTTGTAAATAAGATAACTACGAACAAAAATCATGTCTTCAAGCTCATGTGATAATAAAATAATATGTTTTGTGGACACTGTGACAGAAGGACTGATGTTTCCGTCGCACGGCGCCGAAGGCGACGTGCGAAAAAAAATAAATAATGCGGAGCCGTTCCATTTGGCGATGTTCTGATATAAAAACTATCTCGCTGAAAGGAAGCTTCAAATTGAATGGTGGGAACGTTTGAAAAGGTATGAGTTTATTCGATCGTTACCTACTATGGGGTTTACCTATTAGAAATCGGGTGTTACAGCACCCCCTTTCCCCCGTAAGAATTCACGCAGGGAATTCGTAGGACGCCCTCGTCCTTTCACTCCTCGCGAGGTATAATATTTAAGGTTATGTGTAAAATTTATTGTAAGAGGTAGTAAATACCGATGATAATTGTAGCAATAAACGGGTAAATGATTAAGTAAGTGGTATTTTAGTGCATCCCTCCCCGGCAAACTATCTATGGATTGATCTTCAGATCGACTTGGAATAGCGTAGCTAGATATTCCAGGCCAGAAAATCGCGGGCAGTACCGGTCGATTCTTGTCGGTGTGTCACCTGGCAATATTGGGCCGGTTTTAGCGGTACTGTATACCTAATTGTTTCACAACGATTAAAAATGTGGCGGGACTTGCCTTGATAATCATGTGGGGAGGAAAAAAAAAATAAAAAATAATTACCCGAAAACTGGGGTAAAATAATGTAGGTGGTATAACCGTGATAAGGAAGTGCATGCTTGCACCGGTTGCAAAGTCCACAGACTCGATAAGTTAGTAATCGCTACAGATGAAAATATAAAAAAAAAATAGAACAAAAAAACATGGTATAGTAACTATATAAGTAATGGAATATCCTAACTAAAAAATACATTTAAACCAGTTGGTGTTCGTTAAACGTAGGTTCCTATAGTCGCCTCATACGACACGCTTGGAATGAGTGAAAGCGGCTGGCTTATTCTACTTCCCCGGGCCAGCACAGGGACGGATTCAGTTCTGGTTACAGTCTAAATTTTTAAAATCTTTGATATGCCACTTGCCGATGAGTTTGCCAGTGGCGTCCTCTAGCTCATAGACTAACGGAGATAGTTTACGTATAACCTTGCATCGTTCGTATTTAGGAGCTAATTTCGCTGCGAAATATTTGTGAGCCGCGCTCTGTTTGTATGTACGTTTCCACACTACGTCTCCAACGTCAAACGAAATCTCTCGGCGTCTACGGTTATAGTATTTTGCGTTTTGAACGTGAGCTTTTTTTAATGAATCTTGTACACGCGTGAATATATCCTTCAGCGGTCCCAAACTTGTGGCATAGCTATCCCGGGATTTGAATATTAACTCATCGATATCTTGGAAATCCTTATAAACACTGCCGTCGATGACGGCTTCTCTACCGTGTACTAGCATAAATGGAGAAAATAGAGTAGTTTCATTTACAGAAGTATTGATCGCGAACTGCACCTTATGCACGTTCACGTCCCAGGACCTGTGGTCATTTTCAACGTATGACGACAGGGCTGTCATGATAGTACGATTATATCGCTCTACCGTATTCACCTGAGGGCAATAAACCGGACCTAGGTGTACCTGTGGTATATTATATTTAGTATACAATGCTTGGACTTCGTGGCCTACAAATTGGGAACCGTTGTCGGAAAGTATGGTTTGGGGAATACCGTGTACCAGGAATACATGATCTTCGAGTCGCTGAGCTATGACCTTCCCAGTGGCTCGACGCAGGGGGAATATTAGACAGTACTTAGTAAAACAGCACACCACGACCAATAGATAAGTGTTTTGCTGCCGCGACATCGGCAGTGGGCCAACTAAATCAATACTGACGCACTGGAACGGTCGGGAGCAGACCTTGGGTTCCCCCATAAAACCGGGAGTTGCTTGGTTACTGTGTTTGTATGCATTGCAAGTAGGGCAGGATTTAACAAATTCTACGGTATCTTTATACATACCCGGCCAAAAGTACCTTAGTTTCAAGCGTTTATAAGTTTTCGCTACACCGAGATGAGCAGCGATCGGTTCAGAATGGTTATCAGTAAGGATTCCTACTCGATGTTCCGAGGGAACTACCTCCTTCCACTGGAAATCGCCACTGAGCTTGTTACTACTTTTAGTAAACCTATACAGCCTACCACCTATAACCTGAAAGTTGGGACACGCTCGTGGCTTGTCTGTGCAGCGCTTAACGATATTGGTGAACCAAGCGTCGGTCGAGTTTTCGGTGTCGATGGCGGACACGGGTACGGATCGGGATAAAGCATCTGGTACTACATTCTGGACACCTCTCCTATGTTCGACGACTAGGTTAAAGGGCGATAGTCTACACCCCCACCGCGCTAAGCGTCCTGTGGGGTTCTTGAGGTTCAGAAACCACTTGAGGCTAGCATGGTCGGTTATCACACGAACCGGTTTGCTGCCTTCGATGTAGGGGCGGAAGTGCTCGACCACATGTACGACGGCTAAAGCCTCCCTTTCTGTGGCGGAGTAGTTTCGTTCAGCTGGTGACAGGGAACGGCTACAATAAGCTATAGGATGTTCTTGACCGTCAAGGTCTTGAGTAAGCGTCCCTCCAATCCCGAAATCGGAGGCGTCGCAGTGTACCGAGAATGGTAGAGAGAAGTCCGGACACGACAGGACAGGAGCCGTGGTAAGGGCTAATTTTAAATTGTTAAAGGCTTTATCAGCTTCGGGTGTCCACTCGAAAGGGGGAGCTCCCTTACGAGTAGAAGTAAGTGAATTTAGGGGTCCTGCTATATGGCTAAAATTTTCTATAAATCGTCGGTAGTAGGAAGCGGTGCCCAGGAAGCGCTTGACGTCTTTCCGGCAAATGGGTGTGGGGAAGTCTACGATTGCTTTCACTTTATCCGGGTCCGTACGCAAGCCATACTCGTCGACAACGTGCCCTAGGTACTTTAATTGTTTCCTAAAGAATTGACATTTGCCCATGTTAATAGTGAGCCCAGCATCGCGTAGGCGATCCTTTACTCTACGTAGTAGATTGACGTGATCATCGAAGGTATGAGAGATTATGATAATATCGTCGAGGTAGATGAACACTTTATTGTCGAATTCAGGACCGAATAATTTATCCATCAATCGCTGCTGTGTGCTGCCCGCGGAAGTAAGGCCGAAGCACATCCGGGTGTAGTGGAAAAGACCGCGTCCCATTACGGTGAAGGCGGTCCTCTCCCTGGACTCCATGGAGTCCAACGGGATCTGGTGGTATGCCGCTTTCAGATCTATGGAGGATAGGTATTTAGCGTTCCTGAGTTGATCCAGTATATGGCTGATGTAGGGGAGTGGGTAGGCATCATGCTTCGACACCTCGTTCAGCTTCCTGCTGTCCAGGCAGAAACGGAAGGTACCGTCGGATTTCGGAGCTAGAGTCACCGGGCTGCTCCAAGCACTGTTGCTGGTTTCGATGACACCGTCCCTTAGCATCTGGTCGACCTGCCTGTTAACTTCGGCTAGCTTCTCTGGGGACATCACGTAGTAACGTTGTTTGATCGGAGGGTGATCTCCGGTGTCGATCTTGTGGGTCACGAGGTGTGTCATTCCTAGGCCCCTCTTCTCGGCGGAAATATCATCAAACTGGCGCATGATCTCGCGTGCCTGGCTCCGTTCTCCTTCATCCAAAGAATCAAAATCTCTTAAAAACCTGTCTGTCGTAGCAATAGTATCTACCTGTTCTGTCGGAGAGAAGTATTCACTGTCTTTTAACAGCGAAAGCACGTCGGGCGCTATGTTAAATTCTTTCCAAAAATTTATACCGAAAATGAGCTCAGTGGAAACCCCCGGAACTATATAAAACTTGATAATAGCCGTTCTCTTCGCGACCGTAACCAGCAAAAGTATGTAGCCGGTTACGGGGGCGAACGAATCGTTAGCGGTTTTAATAAAATGTAGGTCACTGGATTTATGTACAGAAACCAGGTTATCAAAATGCCTGATTGCGTCCCTGCCTATGATAGAAATTTCAGAACCAGAGTCCATTAGTCCCCTGTATTCGAGATCGTAGATAGTTATAGTAAGATAAGGGCGTCTATCGTTGGTTTTTATTTCGTGAACCAGCGGCGGCGGGGATCGCACCTCCGAAAAGAAACGTTTGATGTATTGCAACCAGTTTTTCCACTCATCGGTATGACTGTCCCCCCCTGGAGATGTTTTCTGGTGCCGCTGGTCCACCCTATCTAGTTTTTTGGTACCGCAGAACCAGGAGCTTTGTCGGCGGAGCATTTGGGACAAGTTTTGAATGTGACGTCCTTCTCTCCACAGCGGTAGCATATGAAGCAAAAGGGTGCCCTGCAAGTGGTCAAGCTGTGTCCTTTAACTCTGCAGCGGACGCAGAAGTCCCCCTCGAGCTGCACCGAGGCCACCCTGGGTCCAGTATTGTTAGATAAATTTTTGTAGCTTAGGTCGGGTGCTAAACATAGGTTGCCACCCCTGGGTGGTTCTGCGAAACCTTCTGAGCGCTGCTTAGCGTTCTCCAGAAGCCTGCACTTCCTTTTCAAGTCTGCCCACGTCTCCACGGGGCTCAAGGCTAGTTGAGTTGTGTAGAAAGGTCTAACATTATAAAGAACAATATTTAGCTTCTCCTCATCTGAGATAGGTTTTGATAATCGAGTAAAGAAATTCTGCATTACACTTAGATAGTTAATGATGCTTTCATCCCGACCCTGGGTCCGCGCCCTAATCTCCTGCATGAGCCTGTGATCATAATCAAACGGTAAGTATTCTTCAAGTAGTACTGACTTCAGTTCGGACCAATTCCTAACATCCAGACTGACTGCACGGTACCAACACAGTGCTTCATCAGTGAAGAGTTCTGCTGACGAGTTGAAGAGTCGAGTATCAGAGATACCCCGGGACAGACATAATTCCTCTAGCCGTTGTAAGAAAGCCTTTACACATGATTTACCATTGAATTTGAGATTTAGTGTATGCATAGCTGAATATTTATCACAACTGGCACGGCCAGTTGGCTTTACCTCTGTCTCAGGGACCGAACCAGGGTTTTCCTCACAATTCTCAAAAGCTTCAGGGGGAGGTGAGGGTGATGCAACACTACTCTTGAAATTGCAAAAGATATTATCTAGCCTCCTCAATAACCGATCCAAGCGTTCCTGTATGTTGTTATACGTTGACACTTGATCATTTCCCTCAGAGGGCATGGTCAAACGACCGAATCGATGGAACAAATGGTGGCCCAAGGCTTGGACTCTGTTTAGGATCTTAAGGGAGCATGGTTTGAGCCCTGCACCTGCAACCAGGTCAGTGAGACCTTCGAGTTTAGTACGAATGGTAGAAAGTTCAGAAGAAATATCAAACTCAGTAGACACCACCTCATCTGAAGGGATTTCCTTGTTCAGGGTTCGAACCTGCGCTCTTAGCGCGACGAGGGTGTCCCCCACTGGCGTAGCGCCTCGGATTTTTACCTCATACTCCAGCTCATCCTTCAACAACACATTGAAAGCTATGGGCCTTTCCTCCAACATTATAATTGAATGTAGTAAGTAGAATCTCAAAATATTAAAGTTTAAAAGAAAAAAAACTATCAGACTATGGCTGTTCCAAGCAACTGAGTATTAGTAGGACCGAATTCTATAAAGCTTACAGGTATATAACTGATTGTGACTACAGATTGACAATGAAGATGTAAATGAATGTAAGAAATGTATGAGTAGGAAAACAAAAACAAATTAAATAATAATCTTCAAAAAATATAACAATCTGAGAGCAAATCACTGTAGTATTTGACCTATTAGCAGTAGCACTGATCACAGTTCTTATTTGGGAGCCAGAATCTAACTAAAGGCTAAAAAAAAATAAGAGCCATTCCCGATTTCGAGGCAGTTTCTTACTGAGCTTATTTTGACCAGAAAAAAGATGAAATTTACCTTTCAATCGCAAGATCACCAGTCCCTGTTCGGGCGCCATAATGTAATGCTGAAAATCTCCTAGTTACGGGGTAGGAAGTTATGAAACACTTATATTACAAAAGTTTTTATTTGTGCTTTATTCGGTTAACAAACATAGAAAAATATTAGGTTCTAATTATTCTAAGGGGCCCGCTATGTCCCTAGGCTTCTTCGGATCCTTGAGAACTTATTAGGTGCCTATAACTTATTACTATCTGAACTTATTGTCCGTAACTAGAAATATGTTGGGTTGGTGACCTGCCTGCCTCGAATTCGGTTTGGCTACTAATAAGGAGTTGCGTTAGTTTATCCTACAGTGGTTGAACAGGATTAGGTCCGTCGTAAGGGTATCTGGTCCGTGGGAGGACGGTGTGATAGTGGCAACAGGGAACAACGGCGGGCCTTAGGGCGCCGAAGATAGCGGCCGCAGCCGGTGTGTTGGTGCTTCCACGAGCACCTTGACTAACCTCGGAGGCTGAGATCTAACCAATATCACGTTCGCAAGTCGGTAGCGGGCTCGGAACGGAGCTGGCGTGGGCAAATGCGCGCTGGTCCTTCAGCCGAAGTTTCGACCACGGGGAGTGACAATCGGTGCTCCCTTGCCGAAGGGACGAGTGCCAATATTCAGAGCCTGGGGCCCGTATGCGGCAGGAGTCTCCAGGAGCTACCAGACGGCCTCTATTGAGGCTGATAAAATATTATGCGTAGGGTATATTTTTATCCACTACGGGACAATAAAATCGACAGAAATCTGTTAAATAAGATAACGAAGAATCAATTCGGTTTCCAAGGGGCTCGTTGCTCTCTCTGTCAGCCAGCTGTTTTAAAAATCCAGACCATAGACTAGAGTAGAGAGATTCGCGCTAGCGATCTTATAACCGATTTTCAAATGAAATCGATGGAGGAAAAAAAAACAAACGAATCGGCCCGAATTCAGCCGCGAAAAGGCGGACGGAGGTCTAGGACGAATGCATAACGTTTTGAAAATCTTGTATCCTGTAAAAACAGGACACATTCTCGTAACAATGGCAATATGTTTAGTAGGATAATCGATTCTCGATACTCGATGGCGATCAATAGACAATCCCTCGGATCGATAGACCTCTATTCGCAGTAGACAGTCTGTGGCACGTCGCGCGGGCATGTTGCCAGCTACCGGTTTGCGGTTACCCTAAACTCAACTGCGCAATATCGACCGCCAACTCGGATCGTCATTATTTTACTATGAACAAGACCGTAAGCTCGGACATGGAATCGCGTAAGCATTTTAAGACGTAGTAAGTATTCGATGATGGATAATATGGAGGTATAAACAATTTAATGGGCTCTCGGGGTTGGGTGTCAAGCCGACTCACCCAACCCTTAGTGTGAACCGTACTGAGCGGGCAACCCCGAACCAGCTGTTGTAAATAAGATAGCTACGAACAAAAATCATGTCTTCAAGCTCATGTGATAATAAAATAATATGTTTTGTGGACACTGTGACAGAAGGACTGATGTTTCCGTCCTTCTGTCAAAAAAAATAAATAATGCGGAGCCGTTCCATTTGGCGATGTTCTGATATAAAAACTATCTCGCTGAAAGGAAGCTTCAAATTGAATGGTGGGAACGTTTGAAAAGGTATGAGTTTATTCGATCGTTACCTACTATGGGGTTTACCTATTAGAAATCGGGTGTTACACTAAGAATAATTAATATTTTTGTAGGAAATAGCATTGTTGTAGTAATGTAAAGTCTCAAGTTCGTACAACGTAGGTACGTTCATTTTGTTAAATTTTGATGAGAAAATGAAGTCAACTTTAATCACTTAACCAAATGCAAAGTTTTCCAATTGTACCTTAGTACCTAGGTATTTTGTATCAATAGGAAAAAACTAAAGATAAGCCCCCTTATTCATAATAGTCTGCTAACTTTTAAGTTTAGTTAAGTCTTCTTCTATTGACCTAAATCGAGAGAGACCTATGAAAATTAACACTCTTTAGCAGCTGTTTTAAGTTAGTGGACCATTGTGAATAAGGGGTTTGACCTTAAAAGTAGGTAATTTGGCCATGGGGGTCTGAGGTAACTGTTCATTTTGGAAAAGGGGTCACTTGTCCAAAATAGTTTGGGAATCTCATAGTTTGACCGCAACCGCTGTGCCACTCCCTAAGAAAGTGCGACGAGGTGGGGGCCGAGGAAAAAGAGCAAGAGTGCACATGAGATCTCGATATTGTCAAATAGATCTTACGATTTCGTAAGCTATGTTATCTTATCTAGCGAATAGCGACTTCGTTTGTGTTGAGTTTTGTCCATGCAAACTTCAACCCCCATTGCACCCTTTTTAGGGTTGAATTTACAAATATTCCATCTAAGGCCCGTATGCAAAAGCAATGTCTGAGTGGAGCCTCAAGTATAGATGTTTGAAACTTTTCAATAGAGAACTATCAAATAATATTCGGCCACTTTAAAAATAATCCCAAGATAACGCTCGTCCATCTTTGGATATGTATCTCTTGTGCGTCTGACATAGACAGTAGTTCCCCCCTATCTCGCCGCGCGCTACCTCAGGCGCGGTACAGCGCTCGCCGTCAAACTATACAGGGTTATTCAGTATTAGCTGCAAATACTCAGGAATTAGGTTCAACAAATAAAATAAAAAATATTTATAAAATGATTTTTTTAAGTTTTGTTAAGAAAATCCCGAGAAAATCGATAAAGGAATCATTGGCGCCTGACCTATTTTGACCTTTGATCCGCGCCCGCGCGCCGTTAGCGACACTCTGCGTTCAGTCACCCCCTGGGTGGGTCATTGTCCTGTTCTACATGGCAATCATTATGCAATAGCCGTAAAGAAATTAATAAAAATAAAATTTAGATACAAAAACTTAAATCAAAATAAAAAAAAAACATTTCATAAATATTTTTTATTTTATTTGTTGAACCTAATTCCTGAGTATTTGCAGCTAATAATGAATAACCCTGTAGTATTGAATAGGTGTTATGTCGAATAAAAAGTTATCTATCTATTTGACTGGTCTCTCAGCTCAGTTGGTAACAGCTCTGCCTCCTGCGCTGTAGGTCGTGGGTTCGATCCCCACCGAGAACAAATATTTGTCTGATGAATGTAGATGTTTTTCTATTTCTGGGTGTTATATTTTATTCTTAGTATGTATTTACAAAAAAAATGTATACGAGATGTGTCAGCTATCTGGTTCCCATAGTACAAGCTCTGCTCAAATTGGGGCTAGATAGTGTGTGGATTGTCCACAATTTATTATTATAGGAATAAGGTGAATGTAGAACTGTATTATAAAATAAAAAAAAACTATGGTGAATATTAATTTATTGCCACATTATTTTGTTTTTTTATTTAAGTGTCCCCGATCGGCCATCTCTAAAACGAATTTCTTCGTATTCGTATACTTATGGTGCCTAAGCTAAGTACTTCAGCTGGCCTACCATGAGCTTCATATGGTTATGGTTATGTCTGTCAAAATTGTGTCAACAGTGTCAACACATTCAAAACCAAGAAGAAAATGAATGTGTGGGTCAGCCTATCTATACACAATTTGACAGCCATAGCCATAACCATATGGAGCTCGTGGTAGCCCTACTGCTGCGTTCAAGATCACCCCAGAAGCATATAGTAGATGTGCTTAAAATTCTTAGCTGTGCTAAACGAATTTTTAGCAAATTCTCTCTGAGGTCTTTCTACGAGTATCACTTACTACATTCACTGTATTTTTGTAAATTCGATATCGTTATTTTATACTAATGGATGGAGCAGGCGGCCCACCTGATGTTAAGTGGTCATTAACCTATGACAAAACACTACCTCGTAGGTTACGCACGTCAGGAACGTGCCCTACAATGCCCTGTCCCGCGTCCATCAACTTGAGCCATGCAGATACTCAGCCAGTAATTTCACCTGCACGAAACACAGCAATGCAGCATCACGGCAGAAATAGGCATGGTGGTAGTACTTCCGAACGAGCCCTTCAAGAGCTCCATTGCTACGAAAATCTACTATTATAACTTCACTGCTATTATTTTTGATTTGTAAAAGGATCATATAAAAAACGGTAGGAACAGAGCCGAAGTTTGTTGCCTGTTCTTCTAGGTTTGGTCGCGTGGAACTGGCACCTAGATTCACCTAGCTTTAAGACGTTTCAAAGTGATTCTTGAAATTCAACTGAATTGATTTGATTTGACTACAAATATCGTGGATAGTAGTCTGTATTAGCACCGTAAAACAGTTAGTAAAGTAAACGCCGACGTAATCGAAATGACATTTATTTCCGACTGCCCACTGCGGGTGCGTATACATGTACTATAGTATGTATGGATAGCGAATACCAACATAACACCTCCACCCTTAAAATTATACTTATATCTACTTATCTAAACAATAGGTAGCCTAGTTCAGCATACTCTTATTTTAACTACCTAACTCAGTCTACCAGTTAAACCTACAATTAAGTTGTACCTACCCAATAGCTTTATGTTAAAGTACACTCAATGGTAAGGAAATAGGAACGATTTATATTTAACACTCAATAGAAAATACGGGTAACTGAAATAATTAAACTCGACTTAATCAAACTCGAAACCATATCTTTTAACCGGGTTCCTAACCCTAGGCGGCACTGCCCGTTTTTCCGGTACATGCTCAGGTCGTGCCGGAACTAAAGAACTCACTTCCTGTTCTTTGTTCCGGTGCAAGCTTATCTGAGGCACAGTGGTAGCTGCCGGCTTCGCCTCGGGGCGAGCAGGCGCGGGTGAAGTGCTGGCTTCGGCTCGCTGCTGCTCGAGCTCGGCCGGCGGGCTGCTAGCCCCCTCCCGCGGCGGCCCGACGACGACGCCGCTGCTGCCGGTGTCCGCCGGCTCGGTCGCCCCCGGGCATACGCACGTGGAACGCCTTGAACACCGCCTTAATTGGTCAACATGACGATGCTGAACACCACCCACTGCCGAAGATACTTTGTAGTTGTTCCTGCCTAAACGATCTATCACCTGACCTTGCAACCATTTTTCCTGCGCATTATAATTCCTATACCATACATTATCACCAGACTCTAACTGCCTATCTGTGGCGGACTGAGAACTACTCTTACTCTTTTGCTCGATTTGCTTCTCATTCATTCGTACATCTAGACTCGGTCGTAATGCATCCATTCTAGTTCTCAGCGAGCGCCCTTGCAATAGCTTAGCTGGTGTCTCGCCCGTTGTAGTATGAGGCGTGTTATGATAACTAAGTAAAAATCTATAGATCGCAGTATCGGGATCTTCCCCCGAGACCTTGGCTTTTTTAATTACGCCTTTTATTATTTTAACCGCATTTTCAGCTGCACCGTTAGATGCCGGATGATAGGGAGGGGAATATATATGTTTAATAGCGTTACCACTTAAAAACTCATTAAATTCTTTGCTGGAAAATGGCGGTCCGTTATCCGACACTACCTGTCTAGGTAGCCCCCACCGTGACCATGACTCCCGTAATTTTTTAATAGTGCTATCGGCGGTCGTTCTTTGCATCTTAAAAACTTCGATCCATTTTGACCTAGCGTCAACAGTAACTAGGTAGGTGGCCCCGTCTAACGGTCCTAAAAAATCAACATGCAACCTATCATAGGGACGGGTCGGCCACCGCCACGGCTCGGGCGTGGCCCGCGGCGGCGCCGCTGCGCACTCCGCGCACACGGCACAAGCTCGGCACCGTGCCTCGAGCTCCTCGTCCAGGCCGGGCCACCACACGTAGCTACGCGCCATGGCCTTCGTTTTAACGATACCCATGTGCGGCTCATGCAGCTCGCGAAGGACGCCCTCGCGGCACGCCTGCGGAACTACAACGCGATGTCCCCACATAACACACCCTACTTCCGAATATAACTCGCTCCGCCTATTCCAGTAAGGGCGAAGATTCTCTATCTCGAGACTCTGAGGCCAGCCGTGCTCAATATAACCCAAAACCCTACTCGTAAGCGGATCGTGCCGAGTTTGTTTTCTTATTTCTTCACAATCCAATAGAAGCGCAGTAGATGCGAAGTTCAGGTAAGATTGTTCCGACGGATCCAGTTCCTTAGCCGGGCCGTCTATGGGTAACCGAGATAGTGCATCTGCCCCGTTATCGTCTGACTGTACATACTCTATGTCGTAATCATACGCTGATAAAATTATAGCCCACCGTTGCATTCTACTGGCTGCCATACAAGGGATGCCCTTTTGAGGGCCAAAAATACTAACCAATGGCTTATGATCTGTCCTCAACAAAAAATGCCGACCATACAGGTACTGGTGGTACTTTTTAATACAATACACAATCGCGAGCGCCTCTTTATGTATCTGAGAGTAAGACCTCTCAGCACTATTAAGCTTACGAGATACGTAGGCGAGCGGCCGCTCTACGCCTGCCGCGTCCCGCTGCGACAGCACGCCGCCGACGCCGTGCGAGCTGGCGTCGCACGTCAGCACTAAGGAATGCTTGGGCTCATAATGCGCCAGCACTTTGCTGCATGATAATAACTCCTTGACTTCTCTAAATGCCGCGGCGCATTCCGCATCCCAATGCCAATTTCGACCTTTTTTTAGTAATTCATACAATGGAAATAGGTAGTCACTAATATTGCGTACGAACTTTGCATAGAAATTAACCATACCTAAAAAGGATCGCAATTCAGATACGTTCGTTGGGGCTGGCATTTTTTTAATAGATTCTAGCTTGCTCGGATCCGGTCTAACGCCCTGCCTGCTTACTATATAACCTAAATACTTAATTTCATCCGCCAAAAACTCACACTTGCTACCTTTGACCTTAAATCCATTATCTTGCAATCGTGCAAGTACCGCTTCTAAATTAGTCAAGTGGCTTGCCTCATCCGGACCCGTAATGATTAAATCATCTAAAAACGCTTGCGTATAAGGAATATCCTTAATCAAATCACTGATTATTCTCTGGAAGATACCGCAACTAGATGAAAGTCCGTATACCAGCCGATTATAACGAAATAAGCCACGGTGTGTGTTTATAACTGTATATGGCTTGGAGTCTTCCGATAAGCAAATTTGGTTGTAAGCCTGCGATAGATCTATCTTTGAAAACTGAACCCCCCCAGATAAATTAGCAAAAACATCTTGTATCTTCGGCAATGGGTATCTGTCGACCAATAAAACCGGGTTCAATGTTACCTTGAAGTCAGCGCATACACGAAGGCCACCATCCTTCTTATGGACGGGCACCAGCGGCGTCGCCCAGTCGGAGCAGTCGACCGGCTCCACGACCCCCTCGCGCAGCATCGCGTCGAGCTCAGCATCCACCCGCTCGCGCAGCGCGTACGGCATCGGCCGCGCCCGGTGGAACACGGGCTGCGCGTCCGGCCGCACCCGTAGCCGCGCCGTGCCGCCCAGGTACCGGCCCAACCCCGCTTCAAATACATGTTTATATCTGTCGAACAAATTACCCAATTTATTACTATGAGATATAGAAGTTGATTTACAGCTAGATATGTTATTTACATCAACACATTTTGCATCCTGAAACCTAGGTATCTGAATATCAAAATTAGATAACCACTGCCTGCCAATCAAGGTGGTGATGCCCCTTTCTACCACATAAAGATCTAACCGTTTCCTTTTATTCTTATAAGACACTATAGGTGAGATAATTCCTATAGGGTTAATCTTTTCTCCAGTATATGAATTGAAACAAGTTCTTATCTTCTCTAACGGTAAGTCTCTGAACTTTTCTTCGTATGTAGATCTACTGATACAGGAAGCAGGAGTCCCCGTGTCCACTTCCATCACTAGAGGTACTTCATTCACTAGCACAGTGAGACTCACCGGTTTGTAATCGCTCAGAGACATCTGAAATATTGCATCCTCCTCCAATTCTTCCTCCGGCTCTGATAGGGTTTCTTCAAACAACTCGCTCGCGAACAAATTTCGCTGACTTTCTCCCACTCCACGATCACGGTCTCTAGTGCCACCGGTCCTCGTTTTCGTGCACACTCGCTTCAAGTGGCCTTTTGTCTTGCAATTATTGCACACGAAATTGCGATACCGGCACCCCGAGGCTTCATGCCCCTGATACCCACACGCCGAACATTTTCTGGACGCGGCCTTCGCCCCAGCACCGGTGGCCCCGTACCGCTGTCCACGCCCCGACTTCACCAAATTGATCCCTTGAGGCCGGGTATCGACGTCAGTCCCGTGATCGACTGATGCAGCGTCTCGTTCCGCAGCTTCAAGAGTGTTCGCAAGGCTCATAGCTTTTGCAAATGTCAACGTTTCTTCAGCGAATAACCTCTGACGAATAAGATCGCTCATAACTCCACAAACAAATTGGTCACGCAAATTATCTTCCAATGTTGTTTTGAACTCACAGTATCTAGATAATTGCTTCAACGCCGCAATGTATTGTGTGACGTTTTCTGTTTTACACTGGCGCCGTTGTCTAAACCGGTATCGTTCCGCCATTACAGACGGCCGTGGTTGTAAATGTCCACGCACCAATTCCACTAATTCCACAAAAGTAAGTTCACTTGGCTTTTTAGGACTTGCCAAATTAACCATGAGCTCGTACATGCGATCACCCGCTAAAGTTATAAGCGTTGGCAATTTTAACTCGTCTTTCACACTGTTCGCCTCGAAGTACAACTCGACCCTTTCGCAATAAAGAGTCCAATTTCCACTATCCACATCAAATTGTCCAATCTTCCCGATCGACATGTTGATTAGTCGATCACACCAGATTATCCTCGTTGCCAGTTAGTCTGTATTAGCACCGTAAAACAGTTAGTAAAGTAAACGCCGACGTAATCGAAATGACATTTATTTCCGACTGCCCACTGCGGGTGCGTATACATGTACTATAGTATGTATGGATAGCGAATACCAACATAACAGATAGATAATAGAAGAGATGAAGAGTTTCCAAATTTGACTCTACTCCTGGTGCTTCTTCAGCATTTAAAGACTACAAATACTATACATAGGTATAACTTAGTCTATCGATCATCACACAAAAACTTTAAAGCTTAAAAAATGCACCCTCCTTCGTTTCCGCTTCTCAATTATTGCTAAATTCCAGCTCTACTGTTCATAGAACTGGTTCATACTGGTTCGTGGGTTTGGTTTTGAGTTGATTCGACTGTTGGCTTTGTGGATGCTCCTGGAAGCTTCTTCTTGTTGGGTAAGGTGATGCAGAATAGAGCGTTCACTGTAACAAAAATATGGGTTTTAATAAAAGTTATTGAGTCCTAAGCAATGTGTGATCATTGTGAGCTATAGTGGTTATCTTTGACCGTGTGAAAACCTATCACCTCATCAGGTTAGCCGGAAAGATTTGAATATGGTAAATGTCAAGGTTTTATGTTTTCCTATTGTCTATTGTGAATATATAGTAATATTGTTTATTAATTTTTTATAGTGTTTACTACACTTAAGGAAATCACAAAGATTTTTATAATGTCCCAAAAGTTAAGAGCCGAGCGGGATTTGAACCCGCGACCCACATATCCTTTGGACCCTTTCGTAAGTTTGTGGCTTTGGATTTTTTTTTTGGGGGATTTGAGATGGAGCCACGGTCGCGTTAGTGCCGAACAGTCCCTAAGAGTTATTCGTCGAGTGTGATTAGGATCCGATGGCGCAGTGGTCAGCGCAGCCCCGTACCGAGGGGAAGGTCGCGGGTTCAAATCCCGCTCGGCTCTTAACTTTTGGACATTATAAAAATCTTTATAGTAATATTGTCGTTGGTAATACGACGGCAGTAGTCTTACGAGTTCATTGTAATGGCGGATAGGCCTATAATAATAAAATGTGTGTGATATAAAAACTATACTGCGTTTGCTATCTAGAAAATCTCAATAGTAAAGATAAGGCTTTTTATTTTATCAGACAACTTGCTACTCTAAAATCAGCATATTCTTCTCCCAAGGCGGTTTACTTACCAACAATGATGCCTCCAAAGAGGTAGAATCCAGCGCCGCAGTTGACTTCCAGAAAGACACCGATGAGGTTGGACCCAACCATGGATCCCACTCTACCCAGCATCATGGTGAGGCAGATTGCCATCGCTCTGTCAATTTCAAAAATAACATGGGTGAAAATGTGACAATCTTAGATATAAGAGCTGTCCAAACACATTATAATAGTTTTTTTTTTATCGTCATACTTTTTATCAGAATGTGTGTCATTGAAAAATCCGAAAGAAAACTAAGTATAGCATGACGAACAGAAAAATTGCCGAGGTCATAATTAGGTACTTTTACAAATATTTTAGGTACTAGTTGAAATATTTCAGACGTACGAGCAGACTGTGTATATAGTATGTAGGTGACAGTAAGTGTCAAGCCAAAGGTGGGTGGCTGAAATAAACATACCTGTACTGAGTAGGAAATAATTCAACCGACACGGCGTTCATAAGCCCAATACAAGCTCCAGACATCTGGAAAACCGCGAATAAGACCACAGCCAACTGCTGGTTGTAAGCCAGATGCGCGCCGATGCCACACATGCCAGTCACGGCCAGAACTGTGATGAGGATGATCTTCTTGCCGATTATATCGACGAGGAAGCCAACGATCAGGTACATGGTGGAGAACACCAGGCCTATGTAGATGGAATGCTCGAAGGTTTTCGAGTTCATTGTGTCGTCACAAATCACCTGGAATTGATAGAAAAGACTTGATGAGTTAAAAGGACCATTACATATTTTGTTTATACAAAAGCAACAAGCTCTTGAAAAAAAAAATATTGTTCAAGAGCTTGTTGGAAAGTCTTTCTCGGAGTTGTAAACATAATTTAATACATTTCATTCTAAATCTTCAGGTTTTATTATTCCTAAAGATGACAATGGGCGTGGAAAAAGAGATTGACTTGACTACAAGGTTGCCTGGTAGAGATCGCTGTTAGCAATAAGGCCGCCCATTGTTTTACTGTGAATTTTTATTTTTAAGCTAAATACTGTATTCCTATATGTGTCATAGTAATCAATAAAGAGTTATCTATCTATCTATCTTGACCCACTTTTTATACAGTGACAAACTCAATAAGCTGTTCAGTGTATGTATATCTTTTCAAGTGCAACTTACATGCGTGGCATTGGCATCAGGAATTCTGCTGGCATCCAGGACATCGCAAATCTTCGTCTCTCCTCCATTATGGTTAGCCAACGAGTTCAGAATAGTAGGGAACCAAACGTAGAAGCCGTTTGTCCTAAGGGTAAAGCAATGCGTAAGTTTGTGGCTTTAAAAGTTCGAAGTAGCAGGTGTTTATTGGCTATTTGTAAGATCAAAATAACTGATGGAATATGTTATTTTCCCCTTAGAATTCAACACTACACTCAGCCCCAGATACAGAATAAACATTCGTGTATCTCAAACACTATAACGCAGAAGGTAAAGCTACAAACTGTGAGCTTGACATTTCCTAAGAATAATAAAGGACTAAGCAAAAGTAAAGGACAGCTTACGCGGCAAAGATTCCAAACTGCACGAAGCAGGCGAGACAAATCCATGGCACCAGCGGCATTCTGAACAGCGGCAGCGTCTGATCTTTCATTGAGACAAGCACGGCTTTGAATCCGGTGTTTGTTGATTTAGTCGTCGTGCTCTCTACCAGTAAGGACTTTACCTAAAATTAAGAGAAGAAAATATTAAGTTTTGCTTAACATACATAAATTAACCATGTAGAAATGAAACCAGAGAGGAGTTTTAAGGCCTATGTTTGATCCACGCTTGCTATGCATGGCCGCGGTGGTACTGGCATACAATAAGACACCAACTTCCGTGGACGTCGTAAATAAGCCTTGCGTATACCTAGGCATTCAGCTGCGATCTACGCTGGCCATGGTGAGCAATTTCAGCATAAGGGTTCGCAATCGCATACATTTGCACACTCTTCCGCGATGTTTGATAGTGCAATATTCGACATCGCAACACTGACCACCATAGCGATCGATAATGTGCGTACTTAAGGGGCCGGCGGAGGGTGAATTTTCATACAAACGTAATACCAAAATGATTACTAGTTTAGGTAGATTTTAACTATATTATTGTTATAACTGTATTCGTATAGTATTTATCTAGGTTCCTGAACAGTTTTTATTTTAATCTACTTACCTCAAATGAAAAAAACACCAATCGCATTTTACACATTTTTTTCATTGCAAAATGTGATTGGCGTTAATTTCATTTTAGGTAAGTAATTTAAAATTAAAACTGTTCAGGAATCTAGATAAATACAATACAAATACAGTTATTACAATAATATAGTGAACATCTGCTTAAATTAGTAATCATTTTGGTATTACGTTTGTATGAAAACTCGCCCTCCGCCGGCCCCTTAAGAGGTGATAACGGGAATTAAATTGGTAGCAGCATCTCCTGAATGCATAGCACTGCGATCGCCAATTCTTCAGTCAGGCGTGGTGATCCAGGCAAACCCCCCGACCATGGGGAAGGCTTATGCCCGGCAGTGGTCTTATTCAGGCTTATGGTGATACAACGTTTGCTGCGGTTTCCATGTATGAAAGGAATCTGGTCTACAACTTGAAACAAGTGCTAAAATATAGGAGGCGATTCTAAGACAGGATAATACTCATAACTAACCTCAAAATGTTCCTTAGGCATGTTTGTATTTCCTGAGTAGATCTTTTTTACCACCTCCAAAGCAGCGTCATGGTTGCCCTGCACACTGAGGAACTTGGGGCTCTCAGGCGCGAAGACCAGGAGTGCTGTCGCGATGGCGAAGGGCAAGGAGAAAGCGACGATGAGGAGTCTCCAGGGGCGGTAGTCGATGTTCAGGAATGGAATGGGGAACGTGAACTCTAGGGGGAGGATCGCCCAGGAAATGCCTGGAAAACAAGTACTTTCTTCATACTCTTTGTTCATCATTTACAGTTGAAATTTGTATATTTATTTCCGTATTTTGGTCTTTATTTAAAAAATGCACTGGGTTTTGATTAATTTGAAGGAACATCTAATATTTATTTTAATAAAATCAACATGTTCAAAACTCAACCGTCGTCGATCTATCGAAATCGAGCTTGAAATCTAGCTAGCTTATCGAAATCGAAACCCATAAAATAAAAAAATAAATAAATTTTTTTTATTTTTCCCTTTGCCCAGCAGTGGGACAAAATAAAATGACAAAAAAAAAATATAGTTAGGCAAGCGTCATCGATTTAAAAAGTCTTTCTTTTGTTTTCAACTTACAAGGCAGCACTACAGTCCCCATTCCAACGAACGAGGATCCAAAAGCGACCATCTTGTCTCTGTGCCGCAGGTTGTTGAACTCTCCCAGGTAGGTGTACGCTACGGCTGATGATCCTGAGGTACTGGAGTCATAAAATACTAGGGTCTAAACCTGTTCCGCAGTTGTAGGAATTCTAGAATCGTTAGGTTCACCTTGCGCACTACCAGCGCGATGGCGATGTTGGTTAGTAAAACGCTGTCAAATATGACCGCGATATTTTACAGCATTTCACTGACCGCCATCGCCATCGCGCGAGATGTGCGCAGGTCTTTTTCTATGTGTCAGTCACTTGGCATGTATGGTTATAAAGTTGGCCTTGCAGTATACCTTATCTGTATGTAGCTCTAGCTTACGACGAAACTAGAGGTCCTTGTATGATCGGGACCTAGTAAATAGCGATATACAACATGGACGAGATTGTAATCTGATTATTACCAATACTTTAATAACCCCTCTATATCGTACTGGAAAATTTATAAGAACGCACGGATTGGTAATGCGGTTTTTGCCAATTCAAAAATGGAACTAGTTTTTGTTAATTTTAAGTTGTTTTTACATTCCTCGCGAGGTTTCCAACCAAGGACGTTGGAAACCTCCTTGGTTGGAAACCTCGCAGCAACATGTAGGTTATAAAAATAGGTCCTAATCTACCAGTCCGTTGAAAGGTGACTTACAAGACAGCAGAGAGAAAGACGAACACGCCAAAAGATATCATCTCCGGCGCGAAGCTGGTGAACACGGACAAGATGACTGATATCAGCATGGAGTACATCATCACTGGCCGCCGACCACGTGTGTCTGCCAGCCAGCCCCAGAAGAACGACGTCAGGATTATAGCTGGAACAGTGTGGAAATGAATATTGCTGTTGAGAATCTATTCCCTATCTTTAAAATGATGAACTAGAACATCAAAAATAGGAACTCAGGTTACAAACAGGACAGTAAAAGTATGTAAAATGATATAAAAAAATGTTTTGAATACCTAGGTTTGAAAGGATTTAAATCATCATGATGCGGGTATATTCCTTTTTCTACAATGAGCTGTTTTGTCCAAGTTAAAGTAGGTATAGATAAACCAGTCTAAAAATGCAGGCTCCTCCACCACGTTTTCTTGACGTTGACTCACAGCAAAGTAGTTAAAAATGATCCTTGTAATATAAGTGATAAAGAACAATTTACTTTGACTAACTGGAGTAGCAGGACGTGCATTTTAAGCTTGGACGATCTCTACTTCGTCGTCATTTGACGCCCGTATTCATCCCACTGCTGATGGGTACGAGGCTCCTCGCTGTGTGGATTTGGTCACTCACGAGTCCTGCCTTCCGAATGTTATCAATCCATTGGTCTCTTACCCAAGAACGGAGTAGCAGACAGCCATCCTCGCTGCGTCAGCGATAGATCCAGGTCGCACTGCGCCGCGGGCAGCACATACCCCATCGCAAGGCTCTGCATGATCATACCCATCAGGATAAGACCAGTCATCAGCATGTGCAGGATATTGTATTTGCCGAACCCTGGTAGAGAAAAAAACATTGCTTGAGTGTGAACAATTTTCTTGCTACATAAAAAACACAGTCCACTAAAGTAGTAAAAAAATCAGGCCCTTGCATCTATTGTAGATGATTTGCATCTACAATAGACCCTTGCATCTATTGATCATATAGCGTCAGGGGCAACGGTGATTACTCATACTCCTACTTGTGGCACGCTACATTCCCTGGGACACAATTTTAGATAATGTAGAGCACTCTGCAAACGTGACCTTAAAAATCTGTCGACAGTCTTTAAAGATAACTTTTGCGATCTCAATCTTACCAATGAGTAGGTAATTGGTTATTAATGTACTAACGGCTGATTAAACGAGTCAATCGGTCAAGATTAGAGGCCCTAACCTCATGTGCGTGAGGATTGAAGAACTTTATGTAAAGTAACGAAATAATAAAGCCACTGAAATCGCGCTGCAAGGGCTACCGTGCCCTTGTAGCTAATGCGGTTTACCTTTTTTCCATCATTACATTTTGAAATGTACCTGGTAATTTTAAGTTGACGCAAAAGAAATTATTTCTATCATGGATAAAGTAACAACGTATAAATGTGAGTAATTCGAACAAAATTTACGTTTTGCAACAGCAAAGTATTTTTGTTTTCAATAATAGTGATATTTTAAGTCTTTTTTTACTTTATTTATACTCGTAGATACAAAAATCACGTGTCGCCGTGAATTCAAACAATTCCACTGCACCGGTTTCCATAGTTTAGTTAAGATTTTATTGATGGAATTACGTTACCGGGTGGGCTTTTCCAGCGGCTGTAACGTAATTTTATATTACATAAAGGATTACATAAACAATCAAAGTTGATCCGTATGCAACTAACCATAAATTCACACAACTAGGCACTTTTATCTTATCACATCAACTGAGTTGGGGTTTCCCCATTACGGTGGTAATGTCAAGATTTAGGAGTTTGTTTGGGTTTAAAATATGTCATCAAATAAAAAACTAGTAGGTAAAACAACTTGTTTGTGTCAAAAGTTTATTATTGTTTATTTAACACGTTAAGTGCGAAGCGAGGCCTAAATCACCCCCGATGCAACTTCCCTGTGGTGCGGCAAGCAAAAAAGTGAATTTCTCTGTCGTGCGAATGGCATAGCTTTGGTTTGGTCCAGTGTAGGAAAGAGATAAATATATATTTGAGATCACTAATGGTTCCCGGACTCGGTGGTGTACCTACCTTGGTACCGGATGTCTTAGGCCTCGTGCCGCACTGAATTAATATAATTTTAATGCAGTGCGGAACGAGGCTAAAACGTCCCATATCCCCCCTGACCTCGTACCGCACTCAACGCGAGCTTCCCGCGACCAGTGTTGTGCATCACGTCGATTGGAGAGCACGAAAAAAGGAGAAGATGTGTTGGTTGTTACCAAAAACTACGCACATTTTTACCATCTCGTGAAGCTGATAAAATATCCAAAAAGATTTAGACTCAGTGCACTCAGTGCAAAAAATCTTATTGTCTACCCTGTTTCAATGAAAAACACTCATAAATAAGTACAACATATATATTGAGATTTTTATAAAAAAAGTATATTGATACTGATTTTTTAATGTTAATTCAAGTTCTAATAATTGTATTTTTAAAGCCCGAGGCAGAATAAATAGGACAGTTTCTTTTCTACTTCTGGTTGCCTTTTTTTTCTATTCTGTGAACCGCATTAAGATTTTCATATACAAATAGAAAGATAAACCTTATGCATAAACCGTAATCCATTATTTTCCAATAATAAGTCTGTAATAGGTGCCTCTTAATGGTATAGAATGGAACGCTTCGTGCGCGAGTCCGACTCGCACTTGGCCGGTTTTTTTTTCTTTATGGCGCCTTCAAGCACAATTTAGATTATTAAAAAAAAAATGTATCCTTTGATAGCTTTGTGTTGTTTTGCCAGGTTTTGCCCTTAAAACGATCTAATGAGATATAATTGATCAAAATCGGTCAAGTCGTTGCGTAGTTAAGACAGTTTAAAAACGTCGATATTATTTTTCCCATCACTAATCGCAGCGAAAATCTGCCCTATTTTAGTGCGTTACGAGGTGTATAAGATCCCATATTTTGTTTTGCTAATAATTCCTAAACTAGCCATCAGATCCCGGGGCGACGGTGGATTAGGGTTCATCAATTCACTGTCTATATCAATAAGGACCAAAATTCTCATTTATCTTTGATTTCGCGCCAGAAAATGGATTTTAGTCTGTAAAAGAAGGTGGGGTCTAATAGACCGCGTGTCGCCCTAACGTCTGGTCACGGTACGGGCCGATTATACCTCGTGCCGCAGGAACGGAAAGTATGCAAAAATTGGTGCCGCAGCTAACGTGTTAAAACCTCAGCAAGTGTCCTTAGTTTTGTCCCCCTATTGTGTATTGAAGGGACGCTGTAAAGTACCTAGGACACTAAATCATTAGAAATTATTGAAAAAAGCTGATATGTAGGACAAATTGATCATTGACTGATAACAATTTTGTTATTCACTAAGTTTCTAGGTACTCGTACCTACCCCCTATAAATTTATCATAAATATTTTCGTATTTTATCTAATGAATCAGTCTTGTTTTGAAAATATGCGTTTTCTAGTCCGCAGCTGGGCTTATTTTGTAGCTGATAAACTAAAACTTGTTGTCAATTATAGCAGCTATGACGCTCGCTAGCCCTGAATGGTAATGTAATATGTGATGCTATTTCGCCCTGTAAACCGGTGGTTATAGAACCACATAGTATTCTCGCTCCGTATCAGAAGTTATATCAAGGAAAATTACGTAGTTTGCAGAACGACAGAACATACCAATCGATTCGTTGTGCAAACCTTGTAATAAAGATATTGAGCGCATAACCCATATGTTTGCCCTTACTCGAAACTATTCATTTTGCCACACAAAATCGTGGAAATGCAGCCAGCATTCTTGACACCATGCCTCATGGACAACCCACTTTTGTTAGATTTTTAAGGTTTAGCCATAGTTTTTTTTGTTAATATTATGAATTTTTATTTTTTTGTTTAAATTATAGTTCATAAAAAATTATTATAAATAAAATTTTGTTTTTTTTTTAATTTTAGCAAGAGCGCTTTATTGGACTGGTAGCTCTGAACAACTTTCTGGAGCAAATTAAAAAAAAACTCATTCTGTAATCCAATTTTCGACAATCTTTGAAAAAACGGAGCAATATTTTAAACGGTTTGAAATTATAATTTTAACGATAATTTTCTGGAACACGAATCTAGATCAAGTTAGATAGAATTTGACCTATCTGTAGTTCAAATGAACGGCCAAGTTATTGATTCATTAAGATATGCGAGATAACAGTCGTATACAGTATTAACTATTTCCAGTTCTCAACAACGATTACCTTTTATTAACTCAATTGCGCTATAAAATATGACTATAATAAGGGTATTAACTGTATTATAAATACATTTTTTTTACGTTTGAACGATTTGAACCGATGTGGATGTAGTTGGAATAGCTTTTTAGAAAAGGTTGGTTCTACCAACTTCAATATTATTTGGAATTTTTATAATAATAAAATTAAAATTAAAATAAAACTTTTAATTTCAGACCTTGATCCATATCCATGGGGGTTTATTAGTCCTTATCCATAGGGGGTTTATGAGTCAATATGAGAACTTTAATAGCAATAAAAAAGATTGAGAGGCAAGGAAAGAAGGTTACTCACCGGTCAGCATCATGGCTTCATCCAGAGCGATGTTGTAGTGTTCTTGTTTCTTCATGTTCTCCGAATTCTGAAACGTCATCTTCAAAATCTGAAATAAAATCAACCGTCAATCAATCAATCAATCTTCGTCGAATAATCCATCGTATTCTATTTGATATAGGGTAAACCATACTATTCTTGGCACCCCCCCAATGATTGGCACTCTAGCATAAAAACCCATGAAATAAGAGTTTCGAGCAATTTTTTTTAAGTGACAATAATTTATTTTGGTTGTATATTTAATTTTCTTAAGGTAACATTCATTTTATGCTTAGAATGTCCGCCATATTCCTTTCACAGCTGTTTCCAAACATGTGCATTAGCAAGGATGAGACAACCGAGTAAAAAGTTCTAAAAAAAGTTAGGATTGGGTGAAAAGTTTGGATGGTGGACATTCTAAGCATAAAATGAATGTTACCTTTAAGAAAATTAAATATACTACCAAAATAAATTATTGGCACTTAAAAAAAACTGCTCGAAACTCTTATTTCATGGGTTTTTATGCTAGAGTGCCAATCATTGGGGGGGGTGCCAAGAATAGTATGGTTTACCCTAGTAATCCTTGTAATAGGTACCATTAAATATAGAAATATTTGATTTTGATTTTCATAGAGGCGGTTGTTATTTGTGTGCGGACCCAGGACCGCCAAAAAACAGGAGGAGGTTCTCAATTAGGCTGTATTTTTTGATACACAATGTAATTTTTTTGTTAAAAAAATACACGTTTTATCCCCCTCCCCCTTCCTCCCCCTCCTCCCCTTTTTATACAACTAGCTTATGGAACAACCATATATATGACCCACCTGATGTTAAATGGTATAGTCATCGCCTATAACAAAGCATATCTTCGTAGGTCACGCAAGATGGGAACGTGCCCTACAATGCACTACCCTGCGTCCATCAACCTAAGCATACACATGTTCAGCCTCAGGTGCCAGTAATTTCACCGGCACCCACACCCTTCAAACCGAAACAGCATTTCTGCTTCACGGCAAAAATAGGCATGGTGGTAGTACTTGCCCGGATGAGCCCTTCACAAAGAGCTCTACTAACTTGTCGTATAAAGTCTATTTTATACCTATCAGTACATATTATACTACCCTCATACCTATGGGTATCATAACATTAATATGCGACAATTATGACTTATGACTACTTATGAGACATGGTATGTCATGGCTCACCCGTATGACATTCTTTGATCTACAAACAACATGTATAGGTACCTTATGTAGGTACGTTATAAATAAATAAAATAAATAATGCGGACAATCCACACAACACTATCTAGCCCCAAACTAAGCAGAGCTTATACTATGGGAACCAGATAGCTGATATAATGCTTAAATACTTTTTTTTTGTAAATACATACATAGAATACAATATAACACCCAGACAGAGAACAAACATCTATGTTCACCACACAAATATTTGTTCTCGGTGGGGATCGAACCCACGTTGAGCTAATTATATACATCATTAACCTATAGAAGCCTATAGCCTAGCGCACATCTAAACGATCTGTGATGGCGATCAGTGAAACGCTGTCAATTATGACAGTGATATTTGAGAGCGTTTCATTGCCATCGCCTTTGCCTCAATGTGCGCAGGCCTTTAATAAATAAATAAATAAGTTATTTATTTCCATCGGTAGAATAGGTACTTATTACTTATTTTTAAATAAAAAAATTATTAAACCTACATTCTAACATTCTTATTGGACACCCACCAATATCGAAGGTTAATTGGTTTTTTATAAAAAATACAGTTTTACAGTAGGTTTGTCTAGCCAAAAACGTACAGGAAAATAAAGAAGAAGCGGAACCCTGGGTTTATGGCTGAGATGTGAAGATGCTGACACTTCACTCATTGAAAATAAACGTCAAAAAACTCACCTTCCGAAATAACATTGTATGCCACTTAAATATAACGACGTAATATATAAAACAAATAGTATATTTAAAAACTGTTTTTCATAGTGAAATTAAAAATGAATTTTATGAAAGCCTGGTTAATTAAACAAACTATTATCGTATTTTTTTAAATAAAATTTAACTCATAGAAATAGTTAAAAGTTTTTCTATCATGGTTTTTAACACTATAAAATCATGGTAAATATCCCATTGTTCATAAAAATAATTTCAACTTATCTAGTTAAAAGTGTACCCTTAACCGAGTGGCACGGTGATCTGCGATAGGTATCACAAGAGACCTAGGTCCAAACCAACTAGGAGTACCTAGAGCTAGCTACAGTTGCGCGTAGTTCGGGCAATCGAACTTAGCGGCGTCCTACGTGATTACAGCGATGATATGCGATGCGATATAACTTCATTTTAAAGCCTTGCGATCTATATCAGTGAAACGTTGTCAAATATGACAGCGGTATTTACAGGTTTAAACTGATCGCTACCGCAGAACGCTTAAGGCCTGCGCACACCTAGGTCGCTGGCGATAGCGATCAGTGAAACGCTGTCAAATGTCGCTGTCAAATTTGACAGCATTCCACTCATCGCCGATACCATCAGCGACCTAGGTGTGCGCAGGCCTTTAGTCCACAAGTAGATTTTAAAAAAACTCAAATATTTCGTAAACTATGAACATCCTTAAAACGAGTAACTACGAATGATGTTTAGGCACCAGCACGAATTTAAACGCCTGATTTGAATGCGCAGATCTCATTTTAGCGAAGAAGGTGGTAGTTTTTGGTTGCGCATATAGAAAATAGAAAGAAAGTAAGAAAATATATAATAAAATCTTCACTATCGGGGCCTGTATCAAGGACCATAAGATGGACCATAAAAAACTATAGTAGCTAAACCATATGCTTTTTGGTCAGACTTTAAGTAACTGAAGAGTTCCATCGATCGCATCGACAAGAGCTCTTGAATAAGAAAAAAAAGTAAGCAAATGAAATTTTCATCTGGCTGCTGGAGGTATGATGCTGTCCGTAGGCAGGAGAACTCCAAAGTGGTGCACCAACTTTACCACAGATTACAACATAGCCATGTATTAGTTTATTCGTTCGTCACCAAGAAATAACGTCAGTTTTCCCATTGTTATCAGATTATCTTTTGTTTACGATGTGATATTTCTACTGTTTTTTAAACGGTGGTGTCACGTAGTAGGACACTATATATTTATTATGTATTACGCGCTTTCATTATACGAGTATATATTACTCGCTTGAGAACTTGCTCAGATACGGTCAACACAGAAAAAAAAATACCTATTGGGACTTGAATGAAACGAAGGATGGAAGGGGAAAACTTCGGCGCATGTATCTCAATCAGATCGCAGACGTTTTAGAGAAAGCCCAGGTTAGGAGTACCCTAAGCCGACGAGCATGTATGAAGAATGTTATGCGAGTGATTGAAGCGAAAGAGGTGTGTCAGGATCGTAGCAAGTGGAAATTCGTGGTCTCCGCTTACCGCCATGGGAATGAGCCGTGATTTTATGTATGTATAAAACGAAGTAGTGTGTATTTTTCAATGCCTATTTCAAGAATTTAAGGATTTTTAAGAAGTTGAATACTGAGTATATCAGGGAAAGTCTGAAAGTAGCACAGGTGACGGAAAAATTGAGGAGCGACAGACTGACGTCGTACGGGCTTGTCATGAGTGATGACTGATGAGTTATGAATGTAGATGGATATGTGGGTACAGGTAGGCCAAAGAAAAGATGGACGAACAGTGTAAAAGATGACACCGATAAGAAAGAAGTGAATACAGAGGTGACGGCTGATAGAGGAGTACATGTTATGCCGACCCCACATAAAGTGGGATAAGGGCAAGAAGAAATTAAAGGAAGCTGAACTACTTAGTAATCTGGTTATCAGAAAAGCCAATTAGTGGTCCTCCCTCACAAAGTTCAAAGTTTTATTGAAAATAAAAAGTTTAAAAATATGATGTGCGTAAACTTAGCAAATCATTGTCTGGTATATAAAAAAAAAAACGATATTAGAAACCTCAACATCATTTTTGAAGACCTATTCATAGATAACCCACACGTATGGGTTCGATGAAAAAAAAATTTTTGAGTTTCAGTTTCAAGTATGGGGACCCCCGAAATTTATAGATTTTTTTTTTTAATGTAAAAATCTTAATGCGGTTCACAGAATACATCTACTTGCCAAGTTGCATCAGTCTAGCTCTTATGGTTTCGGAGAAAAATGGCTGTGACACGGCCGGACAGACAGACAGACAGACAGACAGACAGACAGACAGACAGACAGACAGACATGACGAATCTATAAGGGTTCCGTTTTTGCCATTTGGCTACGGAACCCTAAAAATGAGAGTTCTTTTTGCATGGTCCTATAGTTCCTGATACATTCCAGGAATAGTTCTCGCCGAATACCTGAAAAAACCCACGTGACAAAATGATATGCTAACTTCCCGTAGCAGATAATTTTTCAGAAAAAACAAAAAAAAAACTCTTACACATAGAGCTCTGCTCTATAGCTCCTGAAACTTTTTAGAAATAGTTCTGGCCAATATGTAAAAAAAAAAAAGAAAGAAACATTACATCTGGCTCGGTTCAGTACATTAGGTTGTAAGTAACAAACATACAGGCATACTCATTCTTTGGCATGTTTATTGATTGGTATAGGTGTCATGGCTGTAGGACTAGAGTTTTACCTTATGTGGGTATTTTTTATGCAGAACTGCAATTTATTAACATAACCTGATTATAAGCTAGTAAAAGATCTGAGTGATAATGACTACCGTGCCTAGGAAAACAGTAGTAATCAAGTTATCATAGTTAATAAATTTTAAGCACATGACTGCAAAAAATATTACAGGCAGATACTTGAATACGAGAGGTACATTGACGCGAGTTCAAATATTTTTAGGCGAAAAAGAACAGTAGGCCTCCCACAAGCTCTGTCTGGTTCTAGTTTTGATTCTGTGTGAGTGTTGACTAAATAAATCCTATATACGACAAAACGTCACGCACACAGTAAATACACTGGTGAGCACTCACACAGACTCAAAACCAGAGCCAGAGACAGACCCAGGCAGAGCTTGTGGTAGGTCTACAGGGCTGCTTATTTGACCATCTCATGTTAGGCAAACTTAATTGTTGCATGTGTGAAAAGAGAATGCTGAATGAAAGAAAAACGATTTATTCGATCACCACAAATGACACACAGGACTTAAAAAATAATCATGAAAAGACAGAGCTGAACATAATTTAAAGAAAGAAAAAAATACGGATTGCACTCCGGGAGTGCCGGCAGAAGTGAAAACTTGATTATTAACGTTGAGCATGTTTGATATTTTGGAATGGTTAGGGGGGGCTTGTTTGTTATTTGGCACGCTGTAACATACACGAACATTCGCGCAAGCGCCCTGCGCTGCCTAAACGAAACAGTAGGCCCAGGCATACATTTTCGCCGCGCCGTAGAGAGGGGATAGCTGTCTACTCTCCATCCGTCTTACGCTTTTTCGATCAGGTCACGTGTCCTGACGCGCTGACGCGTGTTTAAGATTTTATACCCATTACAGAAAAAGTGCTCAACGCCGCTAAAGAAGTTTTCACTTCAAAAATATAGAGTGCCTATAATAATTGCATTCGTATTACCTCAGAACACGTCTATTAAGGACGTGTCCTAATGTCATTGCTCTGTGTTCATGACCTGAGTCGTATCTAAAGATCCCTTTACTTACTCCCTTTATAGTACCTTTTTACCTACCTTACCTACCTTTTTTATTAATAATTTTTACTTTTAGATTACATTATTTTGTAAAAAATAGCATCGAATAAAACCATGGTTTTATTAGATGCCATTTTTTACAAAATAATGTACAAACCTTAGTGCACTAAGGTTTGTGCTGATGCTATCGCGAGCGCGTCACTAGATCCTTATAGAAGCTAATTGTACCTACCTAAACCTTAGAGTTATTTATCGCCTACTTTTCGCACACTCGCTTGAATTACCTGGGTGGCATATGGCAGGTTGGGTAGCTGGCCTAGCAACCAGTGCTAGACTTGTAAGGGCTACAAGAATTACTTATACTTAATTGCATGATAATCTTAAACACTTTTAAGAAAAACAAATATGCAGATCCTTGAATAGTAAAGAGAGGTTAGAGAGAAGGTACTCTGACGCGAGTTCAAATCCTTTTTAATCGTTATTTAGTGCTTGTTTCGTAACCAGCTACGTAGAAGGAATTTGTTTTTTAGTTCGTAAACGGGTTAAGAACGGAAATAAAAAGTTCTGTCATTCAATTCTTAGTTCATGACCGGGTTATGAACTAAGAAAAAAATCTGTAATCGTAACCGAGTTACGAATCAGGTGTATCATGTCCTCATTCACCACTTAACAGGACTTATAGATATTTATATCCTAAACACCGAAGTGGAAAATTTTCACTTAGTCATACGTAATTCTAGATTTGAGCGTAGTGCAAAATATAATCAATATATCTAGATAACATAAAAATTTGACGGTCGAGACGGTTAATAATAAAGGTTGATTGAATATGCAATGTATCTATTTTTAATTAGGACGTGATAAAAGATTAGATAATGTTTTATTTTACAACACTTGTTGCTGACCCTTTGCTCAATCACTATAGTTCGGCCGTTCAGAGAATGCGTTTGACAGTTTGATCAGTTAGTCACGACTAGTGATAAAATTCATTGATTATTGATATAATAATGTTTTTTTAATGCTCATCAATTGCTAAAACGGTATTAACCAGCAAAAATATTTTTATCGTAACTTCAACGCCATTACAAAGTTACGTTTCGTCAGTTCAATCGCGACGTGTCAGGAACGCATTCTCTGAACGGCCGGCCGAACTTTAGCTAGATTATAACAAAGCAAACAATTATAACAAATACGTATCCTTTGTCCCGTGAATAGGACAGTCAGACCAAACAATCTTTTTTTTTAATTATAGAATTTTCACTAACATCATGTGTGATGGCAGTCAAACGTTTAGCAATCAACAATAAATAAATAAAACATTTATAATGGAGTGCAGGCGCCTAAAATAAATGTTAGTTTTGAAATAAATATATTTATTTATTCGGCTACTAAGGGCTATATGCAAGATATCCAAAATATAGGACATATACTGATCAAAACTCTTTGGGGATGCAATATGCACGTTTTAAACTATTGCCATCATAACACATAATTATACTGAATCTATTCCACGGGTATTTATCGCATATTATCACTATATTTTTTATTATTTTCGATAATTCGGCTATGTTGCAATAGCCGGCTTGCGATCACGGCTATTGCAATATAGCCGAAACGTCTATTACACGCATTTATCGCGTATTTTATTTATTTTCCCAACGTTTCGAAATAGTCGAAATATACGCGTTTATGTCCGTGTAATAAATTGAGTAGATTTAATTAATGAGAACGCAATTAATGTGGCCCATTTCTGGGCAAAACACATAGCAAAAGCATGGGAACCATCGACAGGACGAAGAAGAAGAAGTAGATTTAATAGGTGTACTAGGATTATGATTCTAGCAAATAAGTAATTTGTATGTAAATAGCTTCACGGGAACGAAGTTATATGTCATATTATTATTATATGGTTAACCTTTAATTCTGTTTTTTGTTATCGGTGTTATACTTATGAATGTTATAATTTTCGTTGTAACGCCCACATATTTCATCATAGTAAATGACGTAGTTAATAAATCTACACTTATAATAAAAAAAAAAAACTTGTAGGTATTTACCTACAAGAGGATATTTCATTCTTAAATATCCATTCACCAAAAAATAATTGTGTTCCTAATTTAAAAGCAGATATTTTTTTTTCTGGCAGAGGTTCTTTTTCAAAGTAACATTACCTAATTAATTAATTCTTCGAGCTAATTTACATAATTTTATCAATAGTTTTCACAGTTTTCTTGAGACATACAGGCTATTATAATTTTTGTTTTAACGCCCACACATTTCTAAATAATTTAATTTCTATTAGAAAACATACTTAATTTAATTTTTCATAATCAACTCACATTCGAAAGCGGAAAAAGATGGTTCTCGTTATTATTCCCGTAGATTAAATTTGGGCAGCACGGGTCGCGACGTTCAGGGCGCTGCTGAAAACTCAACTGTTAAGCCAAACGGCGTATTCTGTAATTATAACACTTATTATCATACTGTTTATGACAGATAACGCTCTGCTGGAGATCCATTTGTGAACTTTCGTGAAGATAGTAGGAGATAAGGGATCATAACTACTTACGTCATGTTTTAGCTGCTATGGAAAAATGGGCTGGAAATTGCAGCAAAATAGATTAAAAAAAAACATCATCAGTCTGATAAGTCCACTGCTAGACATGCCAGACACATTTCCGGGAAGACTGTTTCATCCCTATTCATCCACCGACTTCGCGATGGGATATTTTACAAAGGAGACGATTCGAGATTCGCATTTTCCTTATGGTTTTAGAAGCGGGGCTTTTCGTGAAAGGGGCATACCGTCCGAATCGTGTGTTTGGACCATGCCAACTTATGGTCAAACACGACAAAAAAGGTTTTGCAATGATATATTTTGTTGCTATCTTGTCTGCTCTAATAACTACTAGGTATATACTGACTTGTTTTAGTTGCTAATTGGACAGTGTGATACTGGTAACTTGCACTTGCTAATGTGCAATTGTTAATATTATGACTCAGTACAGTAGCGTAGCTACCGGACTAGGCTAGAGGCTAGAGGGAGCAGTGCCCCGGGGTTCTCAATCTCAGGGGCCCCTTGGACTCTGACTAACGAAACTGGAATGCGCTGAATTCGGAACACGACGAATACGGAAGGATTTTAAATGGTTTAGTTGGGGCCCTAGTTTGTTTATTGCCTCACGGCCCTTGGTTACCGAGCTACTCTAAGCTACCGGAGGGCTAGACAGAGCATCACCCCGGGGCCCCCAAGTTTAGGGGCCCCTCGGACTCTGACTAACAAATCTGGTATACGTCGAATACGGAAAAAACGATTTTAAATGGTTCAGGGCGTTGATTCCAGTAACAGAAATCACTCAAGCGACCGCGTAAATCGATGTGAATTGTCAATTATTGTTTGAAAAATTTGAAAATGGAACGCGTATTCAGCGATCACTCAATCGAGCGGTGTTTCTGGAATTGGCGCACAGTTGGGGCCCTTGTTTATTGCCTCAGGGCCCTTAGTTATCTGTACGTCGATTATCCAAATTAGGTTAGGTAGATAACTAATTTATTTTTCAAAAACAAAATGAGCTCAGTAATTATCAATTATTAACTTTATTTTTATTCATACACCATCTTTCTATAATAATTACAACTGTCTTTTCTATTTATTTACATTAACTATAACTAGAAAAAAACACAATAAACATTAATAATATCTAATCCTTTCACCACACTTGGTTAGAAAAAACCAGTGACACCACAAGAAGAATAAAAACTACATTTTCAACGAATAATGACCAAGAAAAATTAGAACACTGTTAATACCTGTACAATACATTATTGTACAGCTTGTCATTTACTTCTTATTAAATAAATGATGCAACAAATAGTTGATAAACAAACATAATTTTTATCTATATTTTAAATTCTACAAACATACTAGATAAAACAACATACAAGCAATCAAGTCAGTCAAATCAACTACAATAGTATCAAGTATAATTATTCTAATAATATGGATCAAATAAGACATGTCTGTTTCCTCTCAATATTTTCCTTATCGTCATTTTTGTAAAAAAGTCTACACTTTGTATATGAAACCATAAGGGCTGTTATTCGCTATTGCCAAACCACGTGCGTTACGTGAACACGTTAAGACATCGGCTTAGCAATCGTCGGATTTTGAACGAATCATGTGAAATAACCAAAACATCAAACGTGGGGCATAGACAACTAGTCTTGTGGCATACAGAATACCATTTTTCGATTCCACACCAAGGCGCGTTTGCGTTTAGATCACGTTGTGAAGTCACACGTTTTGGGCACGGAATCTCCAATGTAATAGCGAATAAGGCCCCAGGTTAGGTTATATATCGACTCGAGAATTCCTTTTTTTATATACAATTAGCTGAAGGAACAAGCATATGGCCCACCGTGGTAACTATCGCCTATAACAAAGCATTTCGTAGGTCACGCACGTCAGGAACGTGCCCTACGATACTCTCCCCTGCAACTTGAGGCATACAGATGTTCAGCCTCGCGTGCCAGTAATTTCACCGGCACCAACAATCTTCAAACCGAAACACAGCAATGCTGCTTCACGGCAGAAATAGGCATGGTTGTAGTACTTCCCCGGACTAGCCTTTCACTAAGGAGCTCTAATACTACTAAAAAAATCGGTTGTCTGTAAAGTCGGTTTACTGACGATAGTTGAGGCATGGAGGTATATAGTACTTATATACGCGGACGAGCCCTTCGCAAAGAGCTATACTACTATACAAGGATTAAAAACTTCTTTCCAATAGGAACTAAAAACTCCTTTCTAATAGGTACTAAAACTCCTTTCCAAAGGAGCAAAAGTTTTCTTTCACAAAAGAATCTTCCAGAGCCAGATTTTAAACAAGACCAAACCAACGAGTCTTCGAAAAGAAAGATATAAAATGCAACGATAAGCTAAAGATGACCACAGCATCTTGCTGCATCACAGTGATGCTCATCCGGTTTCCGTGTCCAGGGTCTCGCTGCTGACTGAGGGCTGCTTGGCGCTGGGCAGAAGGAAGCTTAGAGCACCACACACTGGAACAAAAGAATCTTGCTATCATTAAGAGGGCATCACACAGGCGACTCTCCATACAAACGTAGTCCCCTATTTCCTCCCTGGATAATGCCTCTAGAGTAACCATCATTTTGTCTCATAAAATCCAGATCTGCTATCCTTTTTTTTCAGAAACTTATTGATAAAGAAAATATGACTTATGAATTGGAGGTGATATTTTCTTTATCAATAAGTTTCAGAAAAAAAGGAAGACATACAAGCACGTATATAGCAGATCTGAATTTTATGATAATGATTCTGGATTTTAATGTTTGTTCTCTGTCTGGGTGTTATATTGTATTCTAAGTATGTATTTCCAAAAATAAATGTATTCAAGTATTATATCAGCTATCCGGTTCCCATATTACAAGCTCTGCTTAGTTTGGGGCTGGGTTGTGTTGTGTGAATTGTCCACAATATTTATTTATTTATGAGAAAAAATGGTTACTCTAGAGGCATTATCCAGGGAGGAAATAGGGGACTACGTTTGTATGGAGAGTCGCCTGTGTGAGGTCGTGGGTTCGATCCCCACTGAGAACAAATATTTGTGTGGTTAACACAGATGTTTGTTCTCTGTCTGGGTGCTATATTGTATTCTAAGTAGGTATGTATTTACAAAAAAAACATGCAATAAGTATCATATCAGCTATCTGGTTCCCATAAAATAAGCTCTGCTTAGTTTGGGGCTAGACAGTGTTGTGTGAATTGTCTACAATATTTTTTTATTTATTAAGAAAAATAGCAGGAAGACTGTATATGGAGAGGGTTCCGAATGTATAAGGGCCTCCTTATGTCCTAATGGACACTACAATTAGGCTAGTTGTTAAATTATGAAGATTATACAACTGCTCACTACGAAAACTTTAAAACTAAACTCTGTTGCATCTTGCTGTCATAAATGAAAACCCTATAACTGCATAAGTCTTCTGCCTTTCATAAATTAAATTCTATTCAATTTTTATTGTCAGATAATAGGATCCATATTTCTTAGCTTACGTGTCACAAGGTTAGTACAATGCAATTATATTACAATATAAATGCCTTTACATAAATATGTATTTACTACTAGTACTACTACTAGACTATTAGTTTTTGAACCAATAACAATACAGTAGAAGTGGACGAATATTCATAATCATGCAAATAAACAAAGGGTATTTATAATTACGTTTTTCTTTTCTTTCGTCGGGTCACTGCTATATTTTTACGAGAACTGTGTCTGTCTCAACTAATCATTTCCCAGAGGGTTCATCTGATAACCAAACTAGGCACAAACAAAACCTTGTTGCATAAATTACAATAGCTCAGGTTTATGAAGTGGTGTAATGCCCTATAAAGTTACGTCAACCGCTCAGGGTCAGGTTGATCATAATTACTTACTTTGTAGCGAGAGAGGTTGATTCCTGAAACTTGTAAGATGGTCGCACTTTGAGTGGGTATGGATTTGATTTGAAGGGTAAAAAAGATGTCTTCTATTATACCCATAATAATTACATTGAGGTATTATTACTACGCGTAATATCTTAATGAATAATTATCGCCCCAATTCAGAGGTTAGAATTACATAATAGAATTTGGTAGTAGGCAAAGGTAACCCATATTACGAATCCTTCACGAGGGCGCAGTGTTAAAACCCGATAAATGCAAAAAAAAACTAAAATTTGTTTTTATCTCACGAGAATCAGAATTTCTTAATTTATCGGGTTTTGTCGAAAACAAATTTTCGATATTTTTTGCATTTATCGGGTTTTAACACTGCACCCTCGCATTGTTCGTTCGGCTATTTATGTATAATGGGCCTTAAAATTATGCAAGTAACCTACTTGTACCATTATCATTAGCCTAAAGAAGTTTACTTGCTGGTTGGTGACCACATAACCAGTCTTTAGTGCATCGGACTTTACGCTAGTAATTGCCTATCAACAGGAACATTCATGCTACATTTTGCTCTACTCCTAGTTTTTTGTTTCTGCCCTTTTGCAGACGCATTTAATTACGTGCAGAGCCATCTATGGCCAATTTATGTAATTTATGTGTTTTTTGAAGTAGTTGGGTGTTATAATTGGATATTATAGATTCTGTAACCTAAAAACACGAAACATAATGTTACCCGGTTTTGGGAATACGACACGGGTTCTACTAGGCTTGGTCGCGTGGAACTGGCACCTAGACTCACCTAGCTGTAAATCGTTGCGATCCTACTGAATAAATACACTTTTGATTTGATTTGACTACTGCGACCGGGCAACGAGACTCATCACTAGTCGGGGATACAAAAATGGCGTCCTAATGCATGGATATTCAAGATTCAAGATTCAATAAGCGTTTATTCAATACGATACAAGAATCACTTTGAAACGTCTTAAAGCTAGGTGAGTCTAGGTGCCAGTTCTATATTGTTTTCCGTGTTATACAGAATTCTACTTGTATTCAATGAATACTTAGTTTTTCGCCTTAATAATAATCTGTGCTCGTCGCAAAATGTTTGTCCTCGATGAGGATCGCACCCATAACCACGTACCAGCGCTGCCTCTTCTCCTTGTTGGAGGCGAAGCAGCATTAAGCTGAGTGGGGACCATTTACCATTTTGGCTCATAAATAAATGCATAATTGAATACTATCGGCACCCTTTTCAACATTAGAACTAGGATTATGTGGAATTTCTTTTTATGTTTCTGTATGTGTTTTTTTTTTAATTTTTGATTTCTTTTGTAGCCATACCATTATTCGATTTTCTTCTCTTTCTGTTGTTTCGTTTTCTCTAATTGTTGTGTTTTTGTGCCAAATAAAAAGCTAGAGATACAACCAATAGCTCTGAGTGTGCGGCCTGCCGATATTATCAAAATTACAATGAAAGAATATAATTACGATGACATTCATTTTGATTTAACCCAACAGCTTGGTAATCATTATCCTTTGATTTTCTCTAATAAACGATATTTAATTACTTAATTGCCGAGTAAAAAGTGCAGATTATTCCATGAAACAATGGGGATTTAACCATGTTTTGACACTAAATACGAGATTCTATTGTTTTGAACCGATTTGTGACAAAAGGACGCATAACATTTTATTTATTTGATTAGTCCTTGTGTTTTATATCTCAATAATTATAGATACTTAAGCTATGTAGTTAAGTAATTATAATATAAATGGTTATTTTTACCACCGATTGAAGTTATTTTTAATTGAGAAACAGACTTCCTCGATTGAATAAATAAATAATAAATAAATATTGTGGACAGTCCACACAATACAATCTGCAAAGCTTGTTTTCAATGTCAATATATACTATAAAACACCCAGACAGAGAACACAAACATCTATATTTACCACAGAAATATTTGTTCTCGGTGGGGATCGAACCCACGACCAGAAGGCAGAGCTAATACCAACTGAGCTGTTAGGCCAATCAATAGTCAAAGTATGAAGGTACAATATGGACGACATCTTTATACTTTTATAGTTTTTTTTTGCTTTAAAGACGTGTAGGTATTTACACAAACAATTAACCAAATATTTACAAAATACACAAGAAACATGCACTTGAGCTATCTGCAGACCGTTACAAATGATAGCTCAAAATAAATAACTTGGACATTCTTGGACTTGGAAAATGCGTACCAAAGGTGAGTGCAGCGAATCCATAGAAGGTGGCGGTGCAGGACTCTGCTAGGAAGTACCCGGCAGCGTTAGCGCCCGCCGCCGAGCCCACTCGGCCGAACATCATGACAGCACCGACCGCGGTGCCTCTGTCAATAAGATATACGAGAAACTTGAAAACAGAAAAGAGTAGAAAGGTGATCACCTTTCTATGCGCTGTTTGTATGGGAACCGTTTTACTCAGTATTACATACCACTAAAAAAAAGATCGGCCGTCCTCTCAGCTCAGTTGGTAGTAGCTCTGCCTTCTGCTCCGTAGGTCGTGGGTTCGATCGCCAGCGAGAACAAATATTTGTGTGGTGAACGCAGATGTTTGTTCTCTGTCTGGATGTTATATTGTATTCTAAGTATGTAGGTATTTACAATAAAATATATGGTAGTGCTATGTCATGTATCTGGTTCCCATAGTACAAACTCTGCTTAATTTGGGGCTAGATAGTGTTTTGTGGATTGTCCAAAATATTTATTTATTATTATTGATAAGAAATAAGACAAAAGAAAGTATATTGTATGACTCGTCCTCTACTCCTTACATAGGTAGGTACGGTGTAAGGTAAGGACGTGTTATTGTAAAGTGTTTTATAGGTTGGTGTTGGTAAGCTGATAAGTAAACCAAAGCAAATATGCAAATATTTTGCTACATAGAAGATATGATATTAATTACGTATGTAAGTAAGTATATTAGTTTTGTTTTGCACAGTATCACATTGGCTGTAAAGTTAATACATAGGTAAGTACTAGGGCATGCAGTATCGGAACCATTCTCAGAACCGGGAATTTTCGCCCGATACTGGGCTTGGAACCGGGAATTCCCGGGAATTTCGATACTTTCGATACTGACGTATTTTTTTTAATAAAACTGACCGTAATGATATACAATGAAAGAACAACTACTGAAAAAAACACTTTGTATTATTGAGATATATTTTTTTATTCAGAACCGTAAATTAACCCACGCACAACCACAAAATACACGTTTTTTTTTTAAATTGTGAAGTTCCGTAGCACACTCCGAAATATATCCTGTAAAATACCGATAGACTGGCAACTTTACGGCGATGTTCGAGACTTAGAAGCTTGGACTCGACTAGAGTGTCGCTACCAATGAGCCTTTTGGCTCGTCTCTCAAAAGCTTCAATGCCTCAAGCTGGTATTTGGCAGAGCTATCCCAGAGATGAGAACAGTACTCCATACACGACCGGACTTGTGCTTGGTACAGGTTAAGAAGCTGTCCCGGTGTGAAGTACTGTCTCACCTTCGATAGAATGTCTAGCTTCTTCGCAGCTGTCTTGGCTTTGGATTCTATGAACGAGCCAAAATTCAATTTACTGGTTAGCGTAAACCCTAGGGGTCTTATTAATAATCCTGGCGTAGCGTTGGACTAGTTGATCCGTGTTTTGTCTCTTGCATTGACATGCAATTGTCAACTCGAACAAATGTGACAAAACACGATTTAGCTACTTCAGCGTTGCGCCAGGATTATTAATAACATCCTAAAAGCTCTACTTAGTCTGAAATCGGAAGGGATACATTTTGGAAAGTAGGAGTCAGGTGAAATTGACTTTTCTTAGCGGAAAATAGACACGCCTGTGTTTTTGAAGCATTGAACTTCACCAAATTGGCACCGCCCCACTCTGCGACTACCTTCAGCGTTAAGTTCATGCGTTCAATCATTGCCTCTCTTTGAGACTGGATCTGAGTTCCACTGGAACGTGCTTCAGGTATGTATCTCTCTACAACGGTGCTGTCGTCTGCATACCCAATGATACCGGGCCTAAGCAGATCGTTGATGTGCAGCAGGAAAAGTGTTGCAGAGAGAACTGACCCCTGAGGAACTCCGGCATTAATTGCCATTTGATCAGACGAGCAGCCGTCAACGTCTACTCAAATTGATCGGTCCCTCAGAAAGTCTGATACCCCAAACACATAAGCCAGTGGGTAATCCATACGTAGGAAGCTTGCTTAATAGACTGTCATGCCAAACCCGGTCAAAAGCCTTCGAGATATCCAGATAAACTTCTAAAGCTTCTCCGTTTCTCTCGATGGCTTCACTCCATAAGTGAGTGACATACGCTAGAAGGTCTCCTGTTGACCGATTTCGGTGAAATCCGTATAGGTCACTCAGGAGGACGGTCACTCAAGATATTCTCATTTATTTCGCGTATATTTTCATTATTATAATACTAAAACTCTCTGTGCGTGCACGCAACCGTCAGAGCTAGTTTAAATCAAAGTTAAATCGAATATCCATCAAATAAATCAACAGTTATCGACTGGCCTCTCAGCTCAGTTGGTAGTAGCTCTGCCTTCTGCGCCGTAGGTCGTGGGTTCGATTCCCACCGAGAACAAATACTTGTGTGGTGAACACGGATGTTTGTTCTCTGTCTGGGTGTTATATGGTATTCTAAGTATGTATTTACAAAAAAATAATTATATAAGTAGTATATCAGCTATCTGGTTCCCATAACACAAGCTCTGCTTAATTTGGGGCTAGATAGTGTTGTGTGGATTGTCCAAAATACTATAGTTGAACCTAACAGTAACCAACTATGTATGTTATCTAACTAAATCAGCTCAGCAAAGATATAGCGAAATATCAGCAAGGCGAAAGTTGAATGTAAAAGCATTTCCATCTTTCGTAAAGAAAGCCGTCCATGTTATTTTCGTTCTTTTTCTAACAGATTTTGTCATAAATAGTAACGAACATCTAACTAAATATGAAGATTGTATAATACAATATTAAACAATCTTCAATTCAGGTAAAATAAATATGTCATTTTCGTTTTGACTTGTGCGAAATTGTTGAGATATTATCTGAATGATGTAAATTATAGGTTTGTAATTTGTCAAAATATCTAGCAATGTAAACAGAAAAGTGAAACTGAACGCATAGCTAGTGTTTTTTATCGACATTTATTTATATCGTACTAGAAAACACCAATAATTGATCATTGTCATCAGTATCGAAAGTATCGAAAGTATCGGGAATTCCTTCGTAGAGAACCGGTACTGGAAAAGTTCAAAATCAGCGATAATTCCCGGTACTTTCGATACTGATACTTCCCGGGAGCATGCCCTAGTAAGTACGTACTTACTGAGCAAAACAATTAGATGCCTATTTGTAACCGTGTTATTTTGAATAGAATCTATTCAAATGATACGTTTATAAATAATAAATAAATAAATATTGTGGACAATTCACACAACACTACCCAGCCCCAAACTAAGCAGAGTTTGTAATATGGGAACCGGATAGCTGATATAATACTTGAATACATTTTTTTTTTTGTAAATACATACTAAAGGCTACCACTGACGATACGTCCATTAGGCCGCGGATGACGTCCATTTGGCCTGGACGCATGGATTTCAATCCGTTTGGAAATCCAGAGCTGCCTGACGTCCATCCAAATGGAATATTTTTTTACCATTCATGGGACGATTTTGGACGACGACTACTCCATTCGGATTAATGGACGTATCGTCAGTGGTAGCCTTTAGAATACAATATAACACCCAGACCGAGAACAAAAATTTATGTTAACCACAAAAATATTTGTTTTCGGTGGGGATCGAACCCACGACCTACGGCGCAGAAGGCAGAGCCACTACCAACTGGGCTAGAGGCCAGTCAGATTCAAAGGAAGGTGATAATGTATATCCAGTTATTGTACACCCCGTTATTACGACAGCTTCATGCACAGTTTAGCAATCACTGACGTTTTCTTTTTGTTCTGACACTGAATATTCGACTTTTTAGGGCGGATCCGACTTGGTTATGTTGAACACATAATTTAACGCATAAAGCGGCCGCCATAGTGCCAGAAAATGTTTTTTTACAATAGCCGTAAAGGGGTTATTTTTTATGTATGCCCACTTTTTATAAAGGGCGGCCCTTTATTGCAATAATGTTCCATCGCTCGATAAAAAAGTAATAATTGAACAATTAAACTGCGAGAGTGTACATAAGCCTCAACAATTTGACAGTAGAAAAAAGTGGATTCGTTTTATCTGCATAAGTGTTAAATCTATAAATATCCTTAATAATATTGTAAAGAATCAAAAACGTATTACGAGCCCTGATAAAATAGCGGAAGAATTTAACAAATACTGGATTGACATCACAAATAAAGAAAATAGCAACCTGCGGATTACTCAAAGTAGCAGTATATGTAGTAGTATGTTTTTGCAACCTTTTGGATTTGACGAAGTTCATAAGCTAGTACAATTGCTTAGAAATACTAAAGCCGTTGGGTGCGATGACTTTGCTACGAATATTTTAAAGGCATGCTCAAGAGAAATTGTACCGGTTTTAACGTATTTGATAAATTTATCTTTCGCGGAGGGATGCTTTCCAAATGCCCTAAAATACGCTATTGTTAAACCATTATATAAAAAAGGCGAGCGTGATCAACTTGAGAACTATAGACCTATAACATTAATACCAGTTATATCGAAAGTGTTTGAGCGAGCAATGCAAAGGCGTATATTATCCTTTATTGAAAAACACAACATACTCAAAACCGAACAGTATGGATTTCAAAGAGGCAAATCGACAACTTTAGCGTGCTTTAATCTTACTAAAAAAATAATTGACGACTTAGATTCTGGAAAAAAGGTCACAGCTATATTTTTTGACATGTCCAAGGCATTTGACTTTGTTTCACATGCATTATTACTAGATAAATTAGAAAAATACGGTGTAAGAGGCCCTGCTCATAAATGGTTATCTATAGTTATCTGTCAAATAGAAAGCAATGTGTTGAAATTAATAATATTGACGAAAATAAAGAACTAAGGCCATTCAGGTCAAGCTATAGGCATAATAACTATGGGGTACCTCAAGGTAGTGTGTAGGACCCCTACTATTCTTACTATATATTAATGACCTTCCTGAAGCAACTCCGAACCCATGTACATTGTTCGCTGATGACATCTCGATTATTATATCATCAAATGCTGACATTAACAATTATACTACAGACGTAATCAATACAACTAATTCTATTATTAAATGGCTAAATGAAAATAATTTGCATGTTAACTTGACGAAGACCAATTTAATACAATTTAGTAATTCTAATAAAAGACCTGACAAACTTAATGTATTCTATAAAGAACACAAGTTATCTATTGTGAACGAAACAAAATTTCTGGGCATCATATTAGACCAAAATTGTAACTGGAAGAGACATATCGATCATATCTCAAAAAAATTGAACAAGTTTGTATACGTCCTCTATAAGCTTCGTAAGTCTTCAAACCAGAACACCATTTTGACGGCCTATCATGGATATGTAAGCTCAGTTTTAAAGTATGGTATTATCCTCTGGGGCAACTCCACCAATGTACAAAGAGTCTTTATCGCTCAAAAGAAATGCATTCGAGCAATTGTAGGGATAGCTCCATGGGAGTCGTGTAAGCCAATCTTTAGAAAGTTAAAGTTGTTGACATTGCCCAGCATGTATATTTTAGCTGCTGCTAAGTTTGTTAGAGAGCAATCGAATTTGTTTAAAAAAGCACGGGACCTATATCATCGGTGTGTAAGGGACCCCGATAGAATAGTACTGTCTAGAGTGCCTAAAACCGCACTTTATAAAAAGAATTGTTTTGCTATGTGTGGACAGATTTACAATAGAATTCCCGATGAAATTAAAGATTTACCAACTAGACAATTTTTAAAAAAGCTACGATTATGGCTCATTGACAGAACTCTATACAGCGTAGGTGAATTTATGAATGGATAATAACAATTTGTATAATGTATATTTCATTTCCTTTTGTATTGTAATCTTTTCTATTATAATGTATATTTCATAATGCTTTTACGACATTATTTGATGACATTATTTGTAACTAAATAATAAACAAAGACATTTATTATTTAGTTAAGTAAGGTGTAATTTACTATTTGTGACAAAATTTTTTTTTTGAACCTATAATTTTTGCATCCCAGCAATGTAGTGGGGAATGTGTGCTACTTATATATTATATTTAAGATCTTATGTACATACACCATTCAGGCAAATAAATGATTATGATTATGATTATGATGATTAACTGGCTGTACCGGACCGTTAATGTGCACCCGTTATCTGTGATGTTTTGGGACATCACAGATACTAGACTGTTGTTAATTTTGCGATCGGTTTCAAACTTACCTGAGTGTGGTAGGGAACAGATCAACGGCATACGCTGTGAGGGGCCCGATGCCAAGTGCAGCCAGCTGCAACGCCGACATCGCTACTCCTGTTAGTAACCTGAAATATTTATTAAAATACAGTAAATATTAGTAAATACTAGATATTTTTATTGCCGGACGCATTGTTGAGCTCCGATTTGATCGGTGCCGGTTTTATTAGGGTAAGTATTATTGCTCAGAATATCTGATGGGCCCTTCGATATGTTCCAAGTATATACTTTCCCCTGACGCTATATAAATCATCTACAACAGATGCAAAGGCCTGTTTACTTTACTCATTGATGTATGTCAGTGGTCGTACTTTCCCAGGCAAACAACGGCAAGCCTTTGATAAAGCAGCGTACACATTTTGCAGCAAGGCTAATCTTCCAGTGAGGTCCCAGGACTAATATAACGGATAAACTAACGGTAGGAACCAAGCCGTAGTTTGTTGCCTGTTCTCCTAGGCTTGGTCGCGTGGAACTGGCACCTAGACCCACCTATAGCTTTAAGACGTTTCAAAGTGATCCTTGCGATCCTACTGAATAAATACACTTTAAATTTTGATTTTTGATTTTGACGACTGAGCTAATAGGTTTGGATGTCATACCTAAACGGTGACAGTCGAGAGATGAAGCAGGCGATACCAACGGTCGCATACATGGAGATGAGCAGCGTCTTCTTGGAGAGCGGGCTGATGCTGGCGAGCGTCACCAGGATCCCGGAGACCAGCGTCGCGACCGCCATTATGGAGAACGTGTCGCGGGATATGCTATCCGAGCATACGTCTGACGTAGTCTGGAAATATTTAACCCCATACTTAAAAACTTTATTTACGAGTATTTTGACTCTTCCCACAAAATTATGTGTATGGAAGAAACGGGTAATATCGCGATTACCACAAAATTATTGTTTTGGGAATCGAACGCAAAAGGCATTGGATCTTTATTATGCATTCGCTGAAGGCCGTGGGTTCGATCCCCACCAAGAATAAACATTTGTGTGGTTTTACTCTATACACTATACCTTGGATTTCAATCAATAAAAACAAAAAAAAAATATTATAGATTCCACATTTTTTCTTTCTTTTATTTCTCAATGCTTGGTAGGAACTTTCCAAATTTTGGACTTAGCTGACGGGTTGATTTGGTGTACTGGTACAGAACCGAAGAAATGATCATTTTAAAGAGGAGGCCTGTACTCAATAGTCGGTGCACCAGGATAATTAGATAAGTACATAAATATAATCTGAAAAAATTAAGTAAAAAAAAGGTCCATTACCACATTGCTCTCAAGTTGGTTGATCAGAGTGCACACGGTTCCCTCTGTCTCGGAGTCACTCATCACTTTGTTGATGATGTCAGGAGCCATGAGGAACAGACCATTCAGTCTGAAAAACATGAAATCTATATTTCTACAGTTCTCCAGTTTTAGTTTAGCTCTACAGAGTCAATAATCACTTTCAAAATAATTTATTTCATCTTTATACGGTGGTTAATCGATTTTTAGACAGATTATCCTTTTCTAACATTTTTAAACGTAAGTATTTTAGTACTTATTTCAATGTTATGTATTGTAGTATGTAAAATCAGCCAAAAATGATCCAATCAATACGAGTACTCCATGCATTGCACAAAAATTCGAAGACAAGTCGGGAACTGTGAAATGTGAAAATTGATCCGCAACGTATCAAATAAGTCATAAAAGAACACTTACAACGAGAACAGCCCAAACATCAGGAACCCTGACAGGGCCAGCCACTTTAGATGAGGAGGCCGGAGCAGCGCCAGGGCTGACTCATCTCCTTCCTCTGTCGCCAGCTCGCTGCCCGTGCTGGTTCTCTCAGGAACCCTATTCGTATTCTCTGATGCTCCTTTGAGAGAAATCACCTGAAATATGCCAGATAAAATAAATAGGTATGAGCCTCTTGTGTAACATCAATCCAGGGGTCATCCAATCCGCTTATATGGTGACTTCGGCAAACCTTCCAAACTATGGTGGAATTCTGAATAAGCTCTAAAGTACTAGTAGTTCGCCCCGAACTGAGATCTCGTGATGCGATCCAAATGTTTCGAAAAGTTGAGCACATAGCAGGTAATCAGAAAAAAAATCCACCACCGCTTTGTGTTTTATATACTTTGAGGAAGTATTTCTGTCCAGATTCACAGTTTGGCCTTGCCTCTGACTATCCCTCACTAACGTTGTATACACATAAAATGCCAAATCGCCCAAGTTGTTTGTGAGATCTCATTCGCTTCGCTCACTCGATCAATTAAACATAGGCCTATGTTTAATACTTTAGAGCTTATTAAGAATGGTTCTGACGATGCTATCAAACTGGTGTGAGTTGGTGACAACTCTTATGGTGATGGCAAATCATCACCCTCTTTTTCATAACTTAGTCTTTATCTACCACGCTGGCCATGCAAGCAATTTTTTTAGTAGTAGTAGAACTCTTTCTGAACTCGTCCGGAGAAGTACTACCACCATGCTTATTTCTGCCGTGAAGCAGCATTTCTCTGTTTCGGTTTGAAGGGTGTGGGTGCCGGTGAAATTAATGGCACGTGAGGCTGAACATATGTATGCCTCAAGTTGATGGACACGGGCAGTGTATCGTGGGCCACGTTCCTGACTTGCGATGAGTTACCAGGCGATGGTTACCACTTAACACCAGGCGGGCCATATGTTTGTTCCATCAGCTAGTTGTATTAAAAAAAATCTGTTGTCTGTAAAGTCGGTTTACTGACTATAGTTGAACGTGATAACGTCATACAGCTGTCCGCGCGGACGCATCGCTCACTCAAGTAGGAGAGAGACAGATGTCGAACGCTGCCGAACGCGGAGGCCGATTGTGCCTCTTTGCCGCTCGTTCCACGCTCTCGCTTGCACTTCAAGCCTTAAATGGAACGCCTCAGAGCGAGGTAACGCCGCATGAGTCATGTTTTTTCGTGCGTGCAGCCGGCTCCATCAAATTATAAGACTTTGTCGCGTCAAAAACCGGGTGAACGCTGGTAGTAGTTGTTAGTTGTAAAATGAGGGATGCTGCTACGCACCCTCTAGTTTTCTTCCTTGCTAAATAGAATCAGTAATATCAAACGTCTTTGCTACTTACGCTATAAGTACTAGCCGGCATGCCTGTATTCACTGCATACATTCTCCGCAGCACGTCCAGGGCTTCCTGATCCTTCCTCCTCGTCATGAGGAATTTGGGGCTCTCATCAGCAGCTACCATCCAAACCGCAGCCAACAGCAGTGGGAGGGAGTAGACAGCGGTTAGCAGCCTCCAGGGACGGAGGACTAGGGAGCCGAGGGAGTAATGCCAATCGCTTGAAAGTATGAACCACGCTAACGCTAGAAATATACATGTTATGGTCGTTTGAGCTGGTCATCAACTCCAGTAACTAAATCAAAGTCTTTGAAAAGAAAATTTCAATTACTTCAAAGTTGGTTCAACCTACTTACCAGGGCTAGCAGTGGAGAGGATCATCAGAAGACTGTTCAGCAGCAGCACTACCTTGTCACGGTATCTCCGCGGCATCAACTCACACGCATAAGCAAATGTCAGCGATGATGGGCATGATAAACTGGAAAGAGATTAAACCTCTACTTCAAACAACACCATTTATAACTCAAGCACCATTTATAGGTCAAGCACGGCTTAACCGATTTGGCTGAAAATTGTGGGGAGGTAGCTTATAGAACCGGGAGCAGGACATAGAATACTTTAATCTCGGAAAAGTAACGGGAACGGGGCGAGTGAAACCGCGGGCGGCCGCTGGTATCATATAAAAGATATTAGACTATTTATGACTCAAGAACGGCTGAACCGATTTGGCTGAAAATTGGTGGGAAGGTAGCTTCAAATCAGGAGACGGGCATAGGTAAAGTAACGGGAACGAGGTGTAACGGAAACGGGGCGAGACAAGCCGCGGGCGCCCACTTAACTTTGGGCCTAATATGAGAGAAATATAAAGCCTTGCACATCACAGACACACATCTAGGCGTTCGGCAGTGGCGGTCAGTGAAACGCTGTCAAATATCGATGTCATATTTGTCAGCGTTTCACTGATTGCCACCCCAGAACACTTAGATGTGCGCAATACTTAAGTCGTAGCACTGCTACGCAATGTGCTACGCAGGGCGCTACGCAAAGTCTATTAAATTCCAACCGCACCTAAATAAATATCCACCAAAATGTTTATCGGTCCTAATTCTTTTTTTTTCATTTTGATTACTGAGAGAGGAGCACTGATGGTCTAGTCTAGTATATCTTATACCTTTAAACGAGAAAATCTTGTATATATATATATATATGTAGTATATATATATTTAGGATCTCGGAAACTGAGCCAACGATTTTCATGAAATTAAGTATACAGAGGGTTTCGGGGGCGATAAATCGATCTAGCTAGGATTCATTTTCAGAAAATGAGTCTGTTCGTTAAAAAAAACTAAAAACATAAACTGAATATGTGACTGCTCCTGCCATCTATTGACGATTGTGAGCAACTAACTGCAAGCATGTCCAGCAGATGGCGTTGCTCAGTAAGAATAAACCAGTAAAGATAATAATATGCTTCTTACGATTTCTCAAAAATAAAATAAACGAAAAAAATTCCGAGCGAAGCTCGGTTACCAACTGCTAGTGTATAATGGAAGCAATCACTTGAAGGCTTGGACCTTGCACACATTTAGATCGCTGAATCGCAGATCGCCTATATATGTGTTCTTGTTTATTCTAAATATATATGCGTATTGCTGTGTTTTCTAATTACCACAAAAACAACTTACAACAGTGAAGTAGCGAACTTGCACAGCGCAAAGCTGATGAGGTTGGGCATGAGAGATGAAGCCAGGCCAAGGACTCCTGCGGCTGCTGTCGACACCACCAGCATGGGCTTCCGACCCAGGGAGTCTGCGGCTCTGCCCCAGAACGGAGCCGTCACTATTATACCTGGAACATGGCATTTTGTCTTGACTATAGAATTCGACTGCGGGTATAAACAAAAAAGTAAACAGGCCTTTTGCATCTATTGTAGACGATTTATTTAGCGTCAGGGGCGACTGGTGATTACACAAGCCCTACTTGCGGGACACCATAGAACACAACCAAATAAATATGATATATTGTGTTCATGCATCTTTCAAATCGAACCAGAATCTCTAGCGCCTATTATTTCTTTGGACTCATACAAGATTAAGTTTGTAAATAAAGTGACTAAAAAGGGACAGCCACTCAAGCATTGGCAGCACTCACCGAGATTGGGTATAGATGTGATGATACCCCGCATGCTATCAGGCAGGTCCAGGTCACAGGCAGCAGCGGGTAGCACGAAGGCTATCCCGATCATCTCCAGCAGCGCAGCCTTGAGGGTGACTAGCATCAGCACGCAGTGGAGCAGCTGATAGCGTCCGCAGCCTGGGGGAAACCAAATAGCAAGGTTTTAGGAACAACTTGCTGAGAAAACTTCAGGCGTTTGTGAATTACCTTTACATGCATTGTAGATGATTACAGTGCTATTTAGGTTGAAGAGATTGTTTCGGCCGATAAAGCCACCGAGGTCACCGCCATTGTAGATAATTTATGTATAAGCTTAAGATCTTAAATTCAAGCTTAACCATTCTAAAAACGACAGCAGGCTTCAATTATTTTAAGAGATAAATGCATTTTAAAGAATAAACTGATGATAAATCAAAAGTACACGCTCTCACAGCTTTTATTTGCGAGGAAAAATAATGAATACGGGAAGGTCCACTTCCACTCCGAATATTGCTATGCCCTAAACTTAAGGGCCCATTCACCATATACCTAACACAGTAATTGCAATAAATTATAATTATGGATTCATTAAGATGACTGTGTTATCCTACTTTTAACCTCATACTCATTTATGAGGTTAAAATTACCGACTGACTGACAATCAACGCGCAGGCTGCGCCCATTAGTTTAGGTGTGTGAAGACCATTTAGTTTAGGCTGCGCGGCGCAGCCTAAACTAATGGTCTTGGAGTATGAAATTTGGAGGGTATTCAATTCCTGGTGTAGGGTAGACGTGCACTAAGAAAGGAATTCCCGAAACTCAACCCCTCTGCAGCGGGGGTTAAAGTTTGTATGGAAAAACTTAAGAGCGGGTCGTGCGAAAATTTGAGATGCGTTTTTAAAAATTCATAACTAAATAACTAAGTGACATTTTAAAAATCGCAAAAGGACTAATTGTAGACTATACATTTGAGATTAATTCGAATTTAAGTGTGTTAAAAAAATATACTATTTAACATGACATTCTATTTAACGCTAATGAAAATCGTATGTCAGCGTTAAATAGAATGTCATGTTAAATAGTATATTTTTTTATAATTTATAATTAGTCCTTTTGCGATTTTTAAAATGTCACTTAGTTATTTAGTTATGAATTTTTTAAAAACGCATCTCAAATTTTCGCACGACCCGCTCTTAAGGTTTTACGCGCGCATGCACGAAGTCGCGCGGGATTCCACTAGTAACTAATAAACTAGTTACAAAAATGCATTGTTGACAACTTGCAAAGTCTTTAGTTTTCCCGACTGCATATGGAATATAAAATCTACAAATTGGCCTATGCCAGGGCTGTTGGGAAGTTGGGACCCTGACATAAATATTCAAAATGATAAGACATACTTGTAGATAACGAAGATTAAGCAGAATGCATTAGGAATTAATCAATAAGTGTTATTGAACTAAGTGCTTTGAAAAACAAGTTCTGTGCAAAAGTATTTAAAATGCATACATACATAATACAGTAACGAACTGCAATGTGAAAATATGAAATTATCGGAAATCGCGAGCTCATAGAACAGAAAAGATCGTTCAAAGGGTCAGAATGTGCGAGGGCGAAGTACAGTCGCGGTATGAAAATGTTCGTCACCTTAGAGTCGGTTTTCGCTTGCACCAGTGCCTTGATCATGAATACATTTTGACATAATTGTTAAGGTGTATTCCGTCTATTCAGTTTCAAAAGGTAGTATGTGATCGTGATACGTTGAACAAAGCAAGTTGAAAATCGACGAACATTTTCATTCCGCCATACATCGATGGCTGTTTTCATCATATAGAAGTGGTTTTACCCATTCACCTTCCATCAAAACTTATATGTATTTTGTGACTCACTATTAGTTCCACCCAACTCACAACTATTTCCTAAATAAAAAGTAAACAAAGAATACATACATAATATCATAGTCACTGATACAATAACGTATTTTCCAAAAGAGTTTTATTACTGGATAAAAAAGCTTTGCTCATTTGGAAAAAACAACTGATAAAAAACCTCACGTAACTGGCGTCACGAGATGTATTTTTTTTCTGTGCTCTATGAAGAATACTGTTTATTTATTCATAAAGAATGGTGGGTGTTCTAAGCAATACTATAAAAACAATCAATCCTCAAACCAAGCATGTACAGTACAATGTTCATTATTTTAGGACACACTTTTGTTGGCTACGTCTCGCTAAGTTGGAGTGGTATGGTACCACTGAAAGTAAAAATACCACTGGTACCACACTGGAATGTCACTCCAATTTTTATAGGATCATTCAAAAACACTGTAGAAACGAAATCGTAGTTTATTGCCTGTTCTTCTAGGCTTGGTTGTGTGGAACTGGTACCTAGACTCACCAAGCTTTCACGTATCAAAATGATACAACTGATAAAACATATTTTCGACTTTGAATAACATTTTGATAAAGATTAATTATACTGGCCTCTAGCTCAGTTGGTAGTAGCTCTGCCTTCTGCGCCGTAGGTCGTGGGTTCGATCCCCACCGAGAACAAATATTTGTGTGGTTAACATAAATGTTTGTTCTCTGTCTGGGTGTTATATTGTATTCTAAACATGTATTTACAAAAAAAAAATGTATTCAAGTATTATACCAGCTATCCGGTTCCCATATTACAAGCTCTGCTTAGTTTGGGGCTGGGTAGTGTTGTGTGAATTGTCCACAATATTTATATTTATATTTATTTATTTATTTACTAACCAGCTAGTTCCAGTGCATCTTCTAGATCAACCTCCATCGTCTCCACCTTCGCCAGTATCCGAGGGTTTTGTTCCTGCATCAGGACCACTTTCTCTTTCATCTTCCCTCCACTGAGAAAAATAACATAATCATCATCATTCTGCCCTTATCCCAGGGTATAAAACATGAAAACTTGTTATAATTTATGACCATCATCAGTTATAACATATTTTCATAGGTGAGACAATGGGTCGTTTTAATAAATAGGGTTTCTTTTTGTATAATAATATAAATTTTTCAATTGATTATTACAGTTTTATTTTTAACTTTTTAGTTCAATTAGTTATAACAGCGTGTTTTTTTAGTTTTTAAACTAGAATTTTTTTTTTACCTTTTAGTTTTATTTTATCATATTATTGCATTGTCATCGACCTTTGACAGGTGTGCAAAGTTTGAATCAAATCTGATCGTTTAAAGTAGGACAAAATCGAGTTCAAAGGGGTCGGTTACATACAGGTGAAGCTAATAAAAGCGTTATAAAAAAGTTAGTTGGAAAGGGCTCAGAATCGTTCTTCCTCGAAATGTGTAGGGGAGGCCTATGTCCAGCAGTGCACTTCTTCAGGCTGATGATGATGATGATGAAATGAAGTTAATAGCTAATAATGAAAATAATTAAATCCTCGGTTTTAGGAGGGTTAAATTAAACGAGCCCCAACGTACGCAATTATAAAATACATAGTATTAGAATATATATTTTGTTTTTCGACTTACTGCTGAAATGAAATCCTTTCTTTGATATAAAATAAATTAAAATATTCCAGTTGTTAATTTCATTATTTTACAAAGCTACACTACTTATGAAAGGTTACACACGACTATCATAAGAAAACAATATCTATAGCTTTATGTCCGGTCACAATACAGCCTCGAGTGCCCACTAGAAGTACAGTTACTCACATAAGTGTGATTGATACAGTGCATCACTGCCGAACCGTGATTTCATTTTTAGTTTAGTTTAGTAGCACTTCTAAGCACAGAGGTCAAACTTCAAGACTTTTAGTTCAGTGAACTTTTTTGAAGTACAAACTTCTTCAAGTGGGCTCGAGTATTTTATCAGTTAACCGATAGCGCAAAGATCGACAAACTGCACCAAAAGTCGGTGGGGGAGCAGTAACTTTTTTTTTTTGTATTTTCACTTCTCTCGGTGTTTACCTACTACTTACGGAGTGCCACTGTTTTTTTGATTTATTTTATTGTAATCACAAAGATTTTTATAATGTCCCAAAAGTTTAAGTAACAGGATAGTCGCGGGTTCAAATCCTCGGTTCTTTTCTTATAGGACATTATCAAAAAAAAAATGTTTTATGCCCAAAAAAATTAAATAATTTTGGAATTATAAATATTTGCTATTGTTTTACCACGAATACAGATATAGATAAACCAGTCTAAAAATGCACGCACCTCCACCACGTTTTTTTGACGTTGGCTCACAGTAAAGTCCTTCAAAATAATCTTTGTGATGTAGGTAATAAAGAACAATTTACTTTGACTGACTGAAGTAGTAGAACGTGCAGTTTAAGATTGGACGATCTCTACTTCTAGTAAGTAAAGTAAAGATATCTACAAGTGGATTTTAAGAATAAAGTAATCAATGATTATGTAGGTAACTGTACATTGTGCATAGTGCAAGTTTATGTTTTATCATGTAAATCTAGATCTTACAAATGGTAATTACTCATTGATTTCGATTTACGGTCAATGTCATCTCTCATGCCACAGATAATTTATTACCCAGGTCATATTATGAGTTGTTCGAACTCGGCCTAGTCAACGAAAGGGTTAAAATACTTCTTCTTCTTATCGTGTCACTGATTCTTTGGAACCAAGTGTGGTGAAAGGATTTAAGCGCGCCTCAAAGAAGCTCCTTTCTCTCTCTCTCCTTTCTGTTTCTGCGGAGTTGTATTGTTTGCCGAGTTGACTGAAGAGTTTTCGTCGTAACAGTATGTAGTATGTTTTACTGATCGCTACCGTAGAATGCTTTATGTTGATCAATCAATGGAAATACCCACCTTTGGCATACGCTACGCATAGTTGATGGAACAAGCATAATGTTCCACCTGATTTTAAGTGGTAATCGTCGCCTATAACAAAGCATTGCCTCGTAGGTCACGCACATCAGGAACGTGCCCTTACGTTGCACTTCCCTGCGTCCATCAACTCGAGGCATACAGATGTTCAGCCTCACGTGCCAGTAATTTCACCGGCACCCACACCCTTCAAACTGAAACACAGCAATGCTGGTTCACGGCAGAAATAGGCATGGTGGTAGTACTTCCCCGGACGAGCCCTTCACAAGCTCTACTACTACTAATAATTCCGGAAAAGTTCCCGTAAATACGTAAAAGGTGTTGTATATTAATATGAAATACCTACCTACCTTATAAGTTATTGACCTCTGGAAATCCATATGGGTGTACTAAGAAAATATAATGTACTTCCGCTCGGCTCTTAACTTTTGGGATATTATAAATATCTATGGAACTACCAGCAGTCACGTAATAGTCGTTACTTACTGAGACGTAAGGTATAAGACATTATATCCATGGGGGCTTAATGTAGCTCTGTCTGGCTCTGTCTCTGTCTCTGGTTTGGAGTCTGTGTGAGTGCTCACCAGTATTATACTGACTGGGTGGCGTCTCAACGTAGAATTTTTTTAGTCAACACTCACACATACCCAAAACCAGAGCCAGAGACAGAGCCAGAGAGAGCTTGTGGTACTATTCCTCAGAGAATAATCAGACTACTCAGTATTCCCCAGAGAATCTTGAGTTGATGCTTAGTACTAAGAGATCTTAAGGCTAATACTAAGATTTTAATTTTAGTCATCCTTTATCTCCATGGTACCTTTTTCTCATTTTTATGAGACACAAACAGAATTTGAATTTGAAAGGCCTGCGCACATATCGGCGATGGCGATGGCAATCAGCTGAAACGCTGTCAAATATGACAGTGTTTCAGCATTGTTCTTCCGAGGTTTCAGCTGAACGCTATCGTCAACGTCCCGATGTAATTTGCGCACGACTCTACATGGACTGATAAAGTGAGTGCATTTATTTTTAAATGATCTTGTTATCAAAGCATCAATTAGTCCAAAGTGAATGAAACTTAATTAGGTAATCGGTGTTTTTGGTGAAGAGATAAGATAGTTACAGTATTAAGCTTTGCATATCCTATAGCTTAGCCTATTTTCTAAAAAAAATGCGGTCATATAAATCAAATCAAGAAACATACTCTGTCGTAAAAAATAATGAAAAGTCACACAGCTTTTCAGCTATTTACGTCTCAATCAATTATCTGCGCCGTAGGTCGTGGGTTCGATCCCCACCAAGAACAAATATTTGTGAGGTGAACATAGATATTTGTTCTCTGTCTGGGCGTTATTATGGTATTCTAACTTCTAAGTACCTATGCTATATAAAAAAAAAAAAAACAAGTATTATATCAGCCTTTGGGTTCTCATCGTACAAGCTGTGCTTAGTTTGGGGCTAAATAATGATGTGTGAATATTCAACAATTTATTTTATTTTTTTAAAGCTTAGCCACTAGGTACTTTAAAACTGGACAACACATCACGTCATCAAAGAGTGAGGTTCAATACTCAATACTCAATAGATTTATTGTAAACACATGGTAAGTGAGGTGTTAATTTTACAAACAGTGGTAAGTAGCACATGTGAGCCCCTTTAGGACACTACAATAGTAGGAGGTTGGCAGACCGAGGTTTTATAATACAATTAATTATAAAAAATATTTTTTCCTATAATAATACAGTAGATAGTAGATAGATAATAAAGTTCAAATTTTTGTTACGTGTCAGTTTTAATTACAATTACAGGATACATTTGATTTAATTAATTTCGTTAGTTAAGTATACGTACGAGTGGGTACAAAATTATTATTTATGTCAAAAAAAATTATAAATCATTTAATTCATAATAGCACTTGTCAATTAAATATGATTTTAATTTTTTTACAAATATATTTATATTTTAATATTTTTTTTTTTTTTTTGAACGATGATTTTTTGTGTGTTTTCGGGTAGTCAAGACTCGCAAAATTTAATCATGGTAAATATCCCGTTGTACATAAAAATAGTGTTCAAACCATATAGTTTTAAAAGTTTGTAGTGATTTACCTGGAGAGATTGTAAAAAATTATAATAACTTACCCTATTTCGCGAGTGACATTTTTCTGAAAAAAGCCGACCTTGTATCGCAGACACTCCATTATAGCACTGTATAAATAATAACATAGGTCAGTTCTCCGGAAGCAATGCTTGCTGTTTGATTTAGATATAAACGAGTATTGAGCGGAATGGACAGCGAAGTAAACAAATAAAGCTTTATCTATTGTTTACTCTCTTCATTAATAATTGGTCTGATATGGTTTGTCAGGAGCATGCATTTCTCCTTCTGTGCACTATCGCTAAAGGGGAAGTTTGCTTGGACACGCACTGTCTTATATTATAAAGTTGGCTGCATACACACGTTTTCCTCATTCGGTTTTCAAATTCGTTTTTCCATATTCGGACATACGAAAGCAAAGAATCGATGTAAAATAAATTAGATGTCACATACGTTTTTTTTAACCGACTTCCAATCAAAAAGAAGGAGGTTCTCAATTCGGTTGTATTTTTTTTTTTTATATATTTTTTTTTTAATGTATGTTACCGCATAACTTCGTCATTTAATTTTGTGCGAGCCGATTTGAAAAAATATTTTTTTATCTAAAAGGTACTGCTTCCAGATTGGTCCGATTTTAATTTTATTAAAATCGGTAATTACATTTTTTTTTAAATAATTTTATAATGTTTGTAACTGCATGCCTCCGTCATTTATGAACCGATTTAGAAAATTATTTTTTTATTTGGAAGGTTATTCTTACGTCCAGATTGTCCCAAACAAATTTGATTAAAATCGGTCTAGCCGTTTTAAAATGAAGTCAGTTTCTCAAGTTTTTTAAACTTCAATCTTTTCATACTTCCATTGGACTACCAATGTCTATATACATTAGTGTGTGCGTTGTTTGACAGTCAGTCCGTAACGTAAGATTTTTATACAAGGTGCAGTTTTGGATCTGCAAAACATTTTAGGAGGTAATTATGTTAGTGATTCTCGACCCGAATCAACAATAAAATGGGCAGGTATTTTTTTTTCATTTTATTCTTATTAACGTAAATCGGTAAGTGTGAACTCCCCTTTTTAAAACGCGACCAATCTGTACGTGTCCTTAAACTGCGCTTTCACACACACAAACAAACGCAACCGACATTTCTTTCATAAATCCAAACCAAAGCACCAACCACCGGCCGCTCCCTCCCCCCCGCCACCCCGCCACGCCCCCGCGGCCATCGCAAACGCATCGATCGGGTCAATTTATTAGTGTATTTGATGACGCCGGTATGTGCATACGCTTGCAAATTCCGCCCCTCAAGTGCGCCTTCGATTAACGGTCGGGATAGGTACCTACTACCTAATTGTAAAGATGACGGACCAATACAATGTAGAGTTGGTGGAGATGGTCCGCTTGTAGGTATGCCATCAGTGGAGACAATGTATCTCGAGCCATCGGAATGTTCGCGGAGTTATTCCCCAATCGGCAACGTCATCATTGAAATCCCGTGTTTCGGTAAGCACTTAATTAAAGCCTTTGGTTCGAACTGATTTGTAGCTCTCGGACAGTCGTTAGGTACCACACGGGTCGGTACGGGTCAACGACCTTACAGCCCTGCCGTACGGTCGGACAATTAGCAAATAACAAATGGGTATCGTGTTATCAAGTAACTGGTTTGTTGAGGTCTGATACGCAGTCGCCCTGCGAGATTCACTGGCACTCCATGCAGTGAGCTGCATACAGTTAAAAATTCGAACTACATCTAAGGTAAAATTATTTGACGTCACTGGTCATCGCATTCACGCACACAGTGACATGACACGCGATACATCGCAATGGGTGATTCTGTTTTTTTGAAGAGGGTTATTCTGAAAATCAATAAAATTGAAAAATCGAAAATAAAAAGTATTATTGATTATTGACTTGGTATCGTATTGTTATATGATTATTTACGAGTCTCCTAACAACCTCCTGAAATGTTTTGCAGGTTCAAAACTGCACCTTGTATATATTAAGATGCCTGCCTTTTGCAACAAATTGCGCCATGTAATAGAAGAAGTTGCAAAGTAATATCTGTCTTTATATTTTTGCTCGCTTGCAGACAGACTGCGTCTTTAGCAACGAGAAGACAGATTGCAGGCGAAAGCATTTGACCTGTGATAGGTCGACACTCTTTGGTAGGTCTCTACGTCTCATTGGAGATTTTCCTTATTTTTAGGGTTCCGTAGCCAAATGGCAAAAACGGAACCCTTATAGATTCGTCATGTCTGTCTGTCTGTCTGTCTGTCTGTCTGTCTGTCTGTCTGTCCGGCCGTGTCACAGCCATTTTTCTCCGAAACCATAAAAGCTAGACTGATGAAACTTGGTGAGTAGATGTATTCTGTGAACCGCATTAAGGTTTTTACACAAAAATAGAAAAAAATCTATAAATTTTGGGGGTCCCCATACTTGAAACTGAAACTCAAAAAAATTTTTTTCATCGAACCCATACGTGTGGGGTATCTATGGATAGGTCTTCAAAAATTATGTTGAGGTTTCTAATATAGTTTTTTTCTAAAACTATAAATTTGGGGGTCCCCATACTTGAAACTGAAACTCAAAATTTTTTTTTTCATCAAACCCATACGTGTGGGGTATCTATGGATAGGTCTTCAAAAATGATGTTGAGGTTTCTAATATCGTTTTTTTCTAAACTGAATAGTTTGCGCGAGAGACACTTCCAAAGTAGAAAAAAGTTGGTCCCCCCCCCTCTAACTTCTAAAATAAGAGAATGATAAATCCAAAAAAAATATATGTTGTACATTACTATGTAAACTTCCAACGATATTTGGTTTGAACGAGATCTAGTCAGTAGTTTTTTTTTTATACGTCATAAATCGTAAACCGCAATTTACCTTTCGACGAACTACAAAAACCTTTATTATTAATTGATGCTACGGAACCCTTCATGGGCGAGTCCGACTCGCACTTGGCTGCTTTTTTTTTGACTAGCTTCGAAATGGGATACTATATTTGTATTTGTATAATGTTAATTTAGATATTGTTATTAGGTTTATGTAGATTATATTTGAAAATAGAGTAAGTACTTATCTTTGTAAAATTAATTAAACACACCAAACTCTCCCCTTCTCTTATTTATATTCAGTTCTGTCCATCCCATGGTTGCTTGGTAGAGATCTCTGTTAGCGTTGAGGCCGCCTATTTTATAACCCTTTTATAGAATATCATTGTAATCAATGAAGAGTTTTCTATGTATCTATAAATAAGACTATACAATTGCGTTTGCATGTAATTAATTTGGACTTCGTCACTTAAAGCATGTTTTAATTTTACATAATGATCATCAAGGTCCTTTTTTCTTTCGTAACAATATTTACGTAGTTTTGAGAACTACTCCCAATTTACAACGAATCGGTAGCAGACATTTTATTTTTTAATTTGCCATTAGAGGAACCGTCCAGTATGGTCCTCAAAGTGCGTGCGTTGTAAGTTGCCAGGGCCAAGGGTCTTTGTTGGGATTGGTGGCTGGATCTCTGCCAGAGATTCTTCGCACCCCTTGTTCTGCCGTTACCGTGGCCGCCACCTGTGCCAGGAATAGCAGAACTGCTGGGGACCAGGGGCCGTCTCATATTATAGTCACCACGCTTGGCTGGCGGATTGGTCTCCGCAGTGTTGTTGTTATATACCCTATTTAGGAATTGTTGCTCCCCATTTCCTGGTTTTGTTCCCTTAGTTGCCTTTTACGACATCCACGGAAGGTGATGGAGAGGTCCTATTTTTTGCCGGGACCCCACAGGCAATATTAGTATTGGGTAAATATGTTATTAACTTATTACTATTGCTCGCCAAATTTAAATTTTTGTGCGCTACACCCTGTAACCACAAAAATAATATTTTTGCGAAAGTTCGTGGGAATAACAAATACTATCTCCATATCTAGATGGTTACAGACCCCCACGGACAAAATAATCTCTGCAAATTGACGCTCTGAATACTTTAGGAAGACTGTAAATAGTTTTGACAGTTAGCAAATAGTCGTAACTCGTGAGCTGATATCAAAACGAGCTCAGCGGCTTAGTTTAGTTCACTTTAGCTGCTGTCTGTGGTTTTGGCTGCCATTAATTTAAATTTAACTGAGTCTACTACTTTTTGCTATTGTTTGCCATTCAGCGAGACAATACAGACATACATGTTAAGACCTAGCTTAGCTCTTTGTGTGTATTTTTAACCGACTTCAAGTAAAAAAGAAGGAGGTTCTCAATTCGGGTGTATTTCTTTAACGTTTGTTATCGCATAACTTGGTCCATTTATGAGCTGATTTGAAAAATTCTTCAATTTTTTTTAGTTTATTTTATTTAGAACAAAATCCACATCTCTTAAGAAACTATGTACATTCTTAAAATTCTAACATACAGTTAATAACGGACTTACATTTTTAATACAAGAAATAGAAATTTCATCAAAATCGGTTCGACAGCTTGGCCATGAAGGCTGTTTCTCAAGTTTTTTAAACCTTTATTATTAACTACATTATTTCTTTCAGCAAGTAAACTGAATAAAAGTATATTAAATTTATTTACACAAAGAAACTTACAATTAACAAATATTTACAAAATGTACAAAATATACAAGAAACAGTTGAGCTATCTAGAGATAGCTCAACTGATCCAAATCAGTGCCAGACGGAAGCGTCCCCAAGACGCTGGCGGCATTGCCACGCTGAATAGCAACGCTTATACGCTGCGCCAGATACCCACCAGCCCTTGGGTCACTCGTCGCTTCGATCAAAATACATTGCTGTTGCTAAGTTAAGGCGCACTTAAAGTCTAATATATCAGCAACACGATAAGAAGAGGTATCATCAAGTAATTTCCATTTTCCAGGCACTACAATTATGTTCAACTCTCTGATACCTCAGTTGAACATATTAAATACATTCTTCTTCTTCCTGTGCCCTTATCCCACTTTATGTCGTGTCGGCACAACATGTTCTGCTCTTCTATTCTCCTCTATCAGCTGTCATCTCTGTATTCACTTCTTTCTTATCCATGTCATCTTTCACACTGTTCATCCATCTCTTCTTTGGCCTACCTCTACCCAAATATCCATCTACATGACTTTCATCTCTCCTCATGACATGCCCGTACCACGCCAGCCTGTTGCTCCTCAATTTATCAAAATATAACCAATATGTTCACCCAAATTTTTTCAACCTTTAAAAAATCGGTTGTCTGTAAAGTCGGACGATATGAACATGACAACGTCATACAGCTGTCCACGTGGACGCATCGCTCACTCAAGTAGGAGAGAAACAGATGTAGAACGCTGCCGAACGCGGAGGCCGATTGTGCCTCTTTGTCGCTCGTTCCGCGCTCCCGCTTGCACTTCAAGTCTTAAATGGAACGCCTCAGAGCGAGATAACGCCGCACGAGTCATGTTTTTTCGTGCGTGCAGCCAGTTCCATCGAATTATAAGACGTTATCACGTCAAAAAAAGAGAAGCCTTTTTAATAGAATAAGGCATTTTTCTTTTTTATTTCTGCTTCTTTCTAAACGATGTATTGCAACAGACATTAGACAGTGCATAATTCCACCAGTAGTAACTTTAGAGCGACCACACCGCTTGGCAAATATATCCACGACTGTTTATTTCCAGCAGCACAAACATGGAGCCGCGTTGATTGTTGATTACGATTCAAGACCTGTAATGATGACGGTCTCATTATCTGAGTGACGTGTGGGGTATATAAGAGCTACAGCTCAACTGATGATGGTTAGATACATCAAGATAGTTTGATAGTCCAGCGTGGAAGTCTTTAGCTGTGCTTGACGCATTTTATCAGGTTTGCGGACTTTCATAAAAAGGTAAGAATGCACAGATGATTTTATAACTTTAAAAGAAAAGCATGCAATGACAAAACAATTTTGAGTTCTTCGAAAACAATTCTTCTGCTGTAAATATGCCATATCTAACTAAAAATAAACTCTTTTGGCCTTGCTCACAAGTATTTCTTAAGCCTTGTGCATTTCTAAGCATTCTGCGATAGCGATCAGTGAAACGCTGTCAAATATGACAGCGTTTCACTAATCGCCATCGTCTAGATGTGGGTGGTGAAATTACTGGCTCGTGAGGTTGAACATCTGTATGCCTCAAGTTGATGGACCAGTGACCAGTGCATTGTAGGGCACGTTCCTGACGTGCGTGACCTACGAGGTAATGATTTTAGCGATGGTTACCACTTAATATCAGGTGGGCCATATGCTTGTTCCATCAGCTAGATGTCAAAAAAATAATGGAAAAAAAAAAGTTCGGTTAAATAGTTCTGTTACTGGTGATTTTTTCCTACTAGTTCTGTTACGAAAAAAGTACACCCTAGCACACACCTATGACAGGTATTTTTCACATTCTAAACATTTAATTATAATATGCAGGGGCAATGGATAAGAGAAATAAAGAAATAAGAAGTATGGACGTCGTGGAACGGCAGAAACCGATGCATGCAGCAACTGTAGAAGACGCTCTCGTTGATACTGGTAGGTTCACTGAACTACTAAAAATTTATCATCGTATTATTGGGACTTTGCGGTGACCAAAAGGCTGGCGCTTACCAAGGACAAAGAATTAGCATAGCTGTCTATAGAGTTAACGTTGCCATGCCAGCCACATTGCATGGCCACATGTCCTGTGGTCGGTGATCTGAACTCTGTTTTCTACCTGTAAAGGCCTGCGCACACCTAGTTCGCTGGCGGTAGCGAATCATAGCGAAATATCGCTGTCAGATTTGAGATTTGACAGCGATATTTGACAGCGTTTCACTGATCGCTACCGCCAGCGAACTAGGTGTGCGCAGGCCTTAATACCTACAGGTGGAAAACAAAGTTTATTAGTGTTAGTTTAAAATTAAGTATTAGTTTTATCAAAATAAAATTATTCATGGTAGTAGTTTATACACTATCCACTTGCTCAAAAAGATCGTCATTGTAGCGTACCAGAGAGAGATTTCCTCTAGGGTAAAAAGTTTTTTTTAAACAAAAATTAACCTTCAAAAACAAAAAGTCTTTATTTATAAAGTAAAATAATCATAAATAAAAACTCGACTTATTACTGTTAAAAAAAGAATAACATTTTCTTTTTGAAAATGGAACTAGTGCCGACCCCACTTAGCGTGGGATAAGGGCAGGAAGTTGGTGATGATGATTTATTCAGAAAAGTAAGTACCTACATAATATAAATTCAGGGATTTTCGAACATTTGAAATGAAGGAATGCAATTCGCGGACTCATGTCAAAGTACTGACTGTTTGACAGAGTCATACAGTACGGATGTTATCAATAACAGACTTCCTGGTACTCGAAGATCATTGCCGATCAATTTACGTAATGATGCAGAAACATCAAGACTTCGATTCATTCATGTATTGGCGTGTGGATGATAAGGATGGTGTGGATGTATAGGCGCTATAGCGTCCCGTCCCATAAATTGGGGTATATGAAAGTGCCTATTATCACATTTTATATCACCCTATTTTAATAGACTTGGAAAACAACCAGACCACGCCTAAAAAAAGGAAATAAATATTTTTATGTTAAAAACATTCAAATGATACAAGCAAAACGAAACTGATTGCAATTTAAAGGCCCGGCCACTTCAAGGTGATAGCATGTGTTATCGCAAATCACTGTCTTAATCGTGATATTAATATATTTCCAGGATGAATTTTGAACCATCACCGTTCACGATTTTGAGATTTGAGATGAGAGATTTAGAGACTATTAAAATCTTTCGGCCTGTATTCCGAAACAGTGTTCGAGTCGGAGGCAAGCCTGAAGCATAGATTTTTGAAATATTTCAGTGTCGAATTGAGGCTCGACTCAGACTCGAGCACTGTTTCGGAATACGGGTCTTAGTATTTAATAGTAGATTGTTATACAAGGGCAGTAAGTGAGCTTTTGCAGAACAAGATCCTTTTTGGCGCCCGTGCGAGCGCAGCTCGCAAAGGGCGCTAATGGATCGAGTGTACCCGAGATATTTAGATGCCCGAGCGAGCAAAGCGAGCGAGGGCAAATATAGTTCGAGGGTGCAATAGCTACTTATGACCGAGGTAAGCATTCTACTTTACATCATTCATGCGAGGTAAATTTTTTACTAGCTGATGGAACAAACATATGGCCCACCTGATGTTAAGTGGTAACCATTGCCTATAGCAAAGCATTGCCTCGTAGGTCAAGCACGTCAGGAACGTGCCCTACAATGCACTGCCCTACGCCCATCAACTTGAGGCATACGGATGTTCAGCCTCACGTGTCAGTGATTTCACCGGCACCCATACCCTTCAACTCGAAACACAGCAATGCTGCTTTTCGGCAGAAATAGGCTTACAATACAACAATAACACAACATTTATACAGGAATGACGAAATGTAATTTTAATTTGAGAAAAATAAAATTACAATAATAATATAAGTATTATTATAATTATGCTATTAATTTTATTAAAATTAATAGTAAAATATTTGTACCGGTAGGTATCTGCTAAAACAGTCGTAGACGCACACTTATGCACACATCTGTGAGCTACTATATCTTTTCAGTAAAAAGTTTTCATATCATTTTGTAAGAAAAGAGATTGTTTCACCAAGGAGGTTTGCATAGCTCTTGAACTGTAATGAACCATCACCAAGGAGGTTTGCATAGCTCTTGAACTTTAATGAACCATTACGTATCAAGCATAGTGTGACGGTAAAAGTGATTTGAAAATGGAACGCATTTACAATGCACTGGGCTGCACACGCCTACTTTCACAGCCTCTTTGTGCTAAAGTAAATCCTATTTACTGAGCATGTATGATGTAAAACAAGTTGTAGTTATGAGTATTTCAGCATTGTCCTGGACTTTATTTTAAATAGGCATGAAGACAGTAATCAAGTATCGCCAAAATATTTATCTGATCTAATGAAAAAGGATACAAAGATTTTGAAAAATGTATTTATTCTCTTATTAATGTCGATATTAATAATTTATTTGTTAAAATAAATCTACAAAATACAACAATCCGCCATGATAGCGTAAACACCGGTCAGAGCGAATTACGTCACGGTGTTGTAAACGTCATTCTGATTTAGTACAAAAATTTAAATTTAAATGTACTTTTATTGCACAGAAACCTTAATTTTCTGCAGAAACGTGATATATTTTAGACATAATATATACTTCTGAATATGATAGAACAGATTTTGAAAATTAGTCGTCATGCCTATTGCAGGATTCGGAAAGTATAACTTCGGTCTCCTATTGGTATGTAGCTGGACGCTGCAGGCCATGGGCATGGATCTGTTCGGCACCAGCTTCGTGGTAGCCGCGGCGGTCTGCGACTTGGAGCTGACGATGCAGCAGCAAGCGCTGCTTACTGCTATGCCTCTATGTGGTAAGCACTTCTTCATATCATCCTCATCCTCATCAACATCAGCATCAGCATTATCCTCACGGTTCAGCTGTTGGATAGGTGCCGTCCTATTCAACATATGCTGAGCTGAAGCCTATTGAGAAAACACTGACCGATGTAGCTCTGATAGGTGGATGTGTAGCGTTGCGTGAGCTGTCTTTGAAACTTTGCTTTTGTATTTTTGCCTACGAAGTAGCACCACCCTGGAACTTCACAACTCATTATTATTATTATTATTTTAAATTTATAAAAGACTAGCTGTGCCCGCGACTTCGTCCGCGTGGTATAGTGTCTATGGGTAGCATTTTTAATTAGCAGCGGAAGAAAACAGTAATTAAATAACAACGTCATATTCGCGTGCACGTGACACAGTCGTCTGCCCTCTTACTAAACTTAGACATATGGCGTCGTACTACGCCACACTTTCATCCCCCCCGTATTCCTCTCCGAACTCCCCCCACACTCCCCCCACTCTCCTCAACACCCCCCCACATTCCCCCCGCACTGCCCCCAGACTCCCCTCCACAATCCCCCTGTACTCCCCCCGCACCCCCCCTCCACACTCCCCCCCAGCACAAACTTTGAATGTCATATTTTTTTATATCAAATCAACAGACTAAAAAATAAGTTTTAAGTTTCTAGCTCTAAAAATGACGATACTTCCATACAACTTTCAACCCCTATTTTCAACCCTTTACAACCCTTTTTTCCAAATAAAAAGTAGCCTATGTCCTTCCTCAGGCCCTCAACTATCTGTGTACCAAATTTCATTTCAATCGGTTCAGTAGTTTTGGCGTGAAAGCCAGACAGGAAGACAGACAGACAGATAGAGTTACAAACGCATTTATAATATTAATAAGGATTCATACAAAAAAAGTTAGGAACCAAGCCGTAGTTTATTGTCTGTTCTTCTAGGCTTAGTCGCGTGGAACTGGCACCTAGACTCATCAAGCTTTAAAACTTTTCAAAGTGATCCTTGTGATACTACTGAAAGGTAGGTGCGTGAGACTCTTCTACCCAGTAGCTAGACAATTTTTATATCTTTACATTCCGGGCTTCAATCCTTCCTACATCTAGACCCTGTGTACCCTGTTTGTATTTAAGCTTTTTTTTGTGGGTGTGTTTGATCAATAAACTTTTTCATTTCATTTAATTTCATAATTAGCACCTTAGATTTACGAGAAATAAAATAAAATCTATTTTCCAGGAGTGGTGTTAGGAGCACACCTGTGGGGCTATGTGTCAGACACGCGAGGCCGGCGGCTAACGCTAGTGCTGTCCATGTCTATGGGTTTCATTTTCTCATCCCTCAGCAGCTTTGCCCCCGATTGGAAGACCATGGCTGTTCTCAAACTTATCTCTTCCACTTTGTAAGTTTATAGAACCTATAATCCAAACTGTTTTGTTGAGATTAAGAGCTGGTGGAATTGACAGACAGACAGAAGGGTACAAAATTTAAACTGAACTGGGGTACAGTGTTTCGCACTCAAACTACGCAAGGAAAACCGGGAGGTGATAATGTACATCATGTTATTGTACACCCCGTTATTACGATGCGTAAGCCACATGCACGTGTAGCAATTCTTGTCCTTGATACTTTACAGAGCTAGGACGACTTGGATAGGTCGGGTTATGATAGAAGATAAGTTACGCACAAGGCGAGCGAGCAAAGCGAGCGTGTTGCGGCAGCACACGTCGTAGTTCCAGGAAATATTGTTTTACAATAACCTTCAAGGAGCTGTCTTCTTCAGGACAACTATCCACCGTTAGATAAAAAAAAGTAATCATCGAAATATTTATTGTTTACTACAGTGTATATGGGCCTTAACAATTTCACGGTGGAAAAAAGTGGATTCGTTTTAACTGGCCATACATTAACCGGACCCGTAAAACCGCGTGCAGATCATAGTCGGTATTGCCATTATTACGTCATTAAACATTCGTGACGTAACAGAACAATACCAGTAGATAGTATTATCGCGGTATTATTATCACACCACTGAATAAACTTTGCTATCTCAAAGGTAACAGTAAATTACCCCCAGGCTCCTGAAAGTTTGAGATAAGTATGATAAACAACTCTGTACCTTAGATAAATATCACAAAAATATACTGCCTCATATTTATAGCAATAAAGGAAGCTATACAGGATGTAATCGTTAAGTGTGCACAGGCGATTATTCCGTAACTATTGCAGATATCAAAAAACTTTAAACTGATATCGAAAGTACTTTACCTAATGAGTAAAATGACATTAATAACTTTTTAAAAATAAAACGAGAAATATCCAAAAAAATTACATTAATCACTCCCATACATTTAGTATGAGATAGTAGAAAGGTTTTAGTTTCCTTATTTTAAGTGGAATAGTACCTACTCATTTTACCCTTGTCATTTTATAATTATGTACGATATGAAGGTATTAATGAATTTCAAGTAAATTCATTAATACCTTCATATCGTAAAAGTAACAAATTTATAATAAACCTTGTTTCAATATTGTATTGATTTGAACTAGCTGAAAAGCAACATACTAAATAAAAACAAAAAGAAAGATACTCTTTGGTGTTCGTTCTAAATTCAAATTCTTTATCGCGGGTTCTTGTTCCCGCCAATTTATTGTATTTTTCAATTTGCGTTAATAATCGTGATTGTTGCATTTATTGATTGAAAAATGGCATATTCCAATGGCATATCCATATAATAAAATGTATGGGAGTGATTAATGTAATTTTTTTGGATATTTCTCGTTTTATTTTTAAAAAGTTATTAATGTCATTTTACTCATTAGGTAAAGTACTTTCGATATCAGTTTAAAGTTTTTTGATATCTGCAATAGTTACGGAATAATCGCCTGTGCACACTTAACGATTACACCCTGTATAAGTATGTATAAGTATGTAGTAGTGTGTGTGTAGTGTTGTATAAGTATGTATTGAATTAACAAAAAAAAGTATTTTATCATACCAGCTATCTGGTTCCCATAGTACAAGGTCTGCTTAATTTGGGGCTAGATAATGTTGTGTGAATTGTCCACAACATTTTTTTTTTTTATTTTTATTTTATAGTACCTACCATGTGCTATTAATAGTGCATGTCATATTTATAAAGTAATTGTATGTTTGTTTAGGAGTCACCTGCAAAAAAATATTACAGTTTATCAGACGATCTTGACTCGATTATGGAAGACTGGACATCCACAGGACTGCGACGAGTGGAAGGGAGTCAGGGAGGCCTTTGCCCTGCAGTGGGATGATGCAGGCTATAAATAATAATAACAAATAATAATCACTTTTTTATTTTCTTAATTAATCCATTTTTTGACTAGCCTCTCAGCTCAGTTGGTAGTAGCTCTGCTTTCTACGCTGTAGGTCATGAGTAAACACATCACTAGGCCACGTGCTCTTGAGAACACTGGTGGGCCACTACCACTAGTGGTAGTGGCCCCGCCTTCCGATCCGAAGGTCGTGGGTTCAAATCAACTTGTGTACCAATGAGTTTTTCTGTCGAAAAATTTATGTGCACTATGCCAGTACTCTCAAAACGGTGAAGGAAAACATCGTGAGGAAACCGGCGTGTTGTAGAACCTAAAAAAGTTCGAGCAATACGTGTCAAGGGTCACGCAAAAAGGGCCCACCAGCGGGGTCTTCTTGCGGAAAAACCTGCCCGCACATCAAGTGTGCATGATAAACTTGCCGAACTATACAACGTGTATCAAAATATGTGTACTATCCTGAAGGGGGGTGAATTTCCACCCCCCGGGGAACAACTTTTGTTCAACGACTTTTCGAACTTCGATTGGTATCTCTGAAAAAAACTGCAACGAAGTTTCAACATGAACAGCTGACTTTATACAAAGTGACAACCCTAAACTCAGCTACAGAGGTAGTAGGTAGTCGTAGTAGACCTACAGAGGTAGTAGGTCAAGGGGTAGGTGAGTTACAAGGATAGGGTTGTCAATTTATTTAGGCATTATGAAATTTTATTTTTGTATGGGAAACAGAAAATAGGAATTTTTAATTTTCTCCCACCCACAACTGATCACCATTGTGGTCTGAAACCCCCCACCTTCGCATAGTACACATATTTAGATACACCTTGTATAGGCCACGTGCTCTAATGGCCATTAACCTTTCAGTACTTCAGCGAGCAATTCCGGCGCATACACATTGCTCGGAGAAAGCATAGCGGCGCGCGCGCGGGGCCGCTCGCTACTACTCTGTACCTGTGCGCTCATGTGCTCACAGGCTACCGTCGCAGGTAGGTACCACCCTCTTATCAAACTGAAACTGTTCTAAGGAACTGTTTGGTCTAGTACTCGCGGCTGATTTTTATCATCGCACCACACGCCGCAGAACCAGATTCCATCCTCACCACCTGGATAGCTGGTTTTTGTTCTAAGGAACTGTTTGGAGTGTTTGGTCTAGTACTCGCAGCTGATTTTTATCATCGCACTAGAACACGCAGAACCAGATTCCATCCTCACCTGGATACCTGGTTTTCCACAGCTGCTCGTTTTTCACGGTCCTTTTTGCCGCGCACGAGTAAGTTGGGGAATGAACTGCCTTCTCCGGTTTTTTCTCGGAGCTTCGACATGGGGCCTTCAAAAGGCGGATCTATCAGTTTTTAAAAGGCCTGCAGCGCATCAGCATCACCTCTGGTGTTGCAGGTGTCTATGGGCGACGGTGACTACTTTCCATCAGGTGGCCTGTCTGTTCGTCTGCCAGCTAAGACATATATATGAGACACATGACTTTGACTTTGACTTCTACTTTCCATCAGATGAGCCATAAGTCAGTTTGTCTAGTTTCTATAAAAAACGCGACCAAGAAAGTTACCACTACCACCACTTGCGGTCACTCGAATTTTTTGGTATGTTCACAAAAAAAACAATTTTTAATAATAAAATCTTTGATGTTTTCTCCAGTGATTGCCTACCCCATTCTACCTCTCGAGTTCTCGTACAATATCGATTTCCTCGGCATCACGTATCGTCCATGGCGACTGCTGGCGTTGGTGATGGCAGTTCCATGTGCGCTGACTGCTGGACTGCTGCAGCTGTTTCACGAAAGCCCCAAGTTCCTCGCCTCCAGGGGCAGGCTTGAAGACGCTTTACATGTGCTGAAAAGCATCTATGCTTGCAACACGGGCTGTGATGCCGACTCTTTTCCTGTAAGTTTTCGTACTTCTGCAATTAGCTTTGGCTATCTAACAAAAACATAAGCTAAGGCCAAACCAACTCATTCAAAACCATCATCACTCGATGATTGTTTGGTTGGTTGAGCCCAAAACTTTAACAACTTTTATGAACACTTTATGTGGGGTCGGCACAACATGTTCTCCTCTTCCATTCTCCTCTATCAGCCGTCATCTCTGCATTCACCTCTTCATATTCATGTCATCCATCACACTGTTCATCCATCTTTTCTTTAACCTACCTCTGCTCACATATCCATCTACATCCATACTCATCACTCTCCTAGTTACAGGACTTTCATCCTTCCTCATGACATGCCCGTACCACGCCAGCCTGTTGCTCCTCAATTTTTATGTCACTTCCCCTGATATACTTATACAAAACAACAACAACTTATATGAAGTGCGACATACATATTTTATTCATAGAAGCTTTCTTCAGGTGCTCTTAATACTTTGTCATACAAAATGTTCCATAAATATTCTTACCGCCACCAATTTCAATAAAAATCAGCTTCCAAAACACGTTTCCGAGTATGTGCCATTTTGTAACTATACGTTTTCTTTTTCTAGATAAAGAAATTGATAGAAGACGACAATCAGTCTACTTCAAACGACTCGTTCTTTCGCTCTCTGTGGCAGCAGACAGTGCCTCTGTTCCAGCGGCCGCTGCTCAAGGTCACCCTCAAGCTTTTCTACCTCGTCATCATCATTTACATGACGTAAGTAACCCTCCACTCACTGAGAGGACGCCTTCCGATCCTAAGGTCGTGGGTTTATATGTATATGTACCCTATGACAGCACTCTCAAACGGCGAAGGAAAACATCGAGAGGAAACCAGCGTGTCGTAGATCCTGCAAAATTTTAACAACACGTGTCAAGCGTTACGCAAATTTTAAGACCTCCCCTACACATTTCCAGAAAGAATGATTCTGAGCTCTCCATTCACCGATCTTAACAATGTCGTCAGTCCACCTGGCGCCCTACTTTTCGTCTTCCGGTTTGTGGTCACCAATCGAGAACCTTTATTCCCCAACGGTTGTCGGTTCTTCGAGCTACTCGTATATGACCTTGATTCGTATAGTTGATATTTCCCAAACCAATAACTTGTTTACTGCTTTTTTCCAGTGGTAGTGGTTTCATCCTATGGCTTCCATATATCATGAACAGCCTGTTCTCGGTGCTGGAGTCAGGAGGCGGGGCCGGCATGAACCTATGCGCTGTCATCAGGCTGTCACAAGATAACTTCCTCCATGGAAATAGCACGGTAAGTTATATACTACGACAGCTTATTACTGGTACATTGTACCTCTATGGTGTGCTTTGAGTAACCTCACAAATCCAATACAATGAACACCGTTATGAAGGGCGAACTAAGCGAAACCTTACCACCTTGATTACTAAACACCTGCACTAATCCCCTGCAGTGTTAACTTAACAAAGTGTAAACCGGGTAAAAAAGGTTGTCAGGATCATAGTAAGTGGAAATCCGTTATTTCTGCCACCCTCTTGGGAATGAGGCGTGACTTTGTGTTCGTATGTATGTAATGAATAATGATTCGTGCGGTATTCGCAGAGTTTTGGTGACTTACAAACGAAAACGAGCAAAATTATGATAGCGCGTTCATGTCTTTTGTATAAGAAAAGTTATATCATAAAATTTATTTTATTGCGATGGGCTTACACACCATCATGTAGCTAAGGTATTATATTCAAAGTTCCTATAACTCGACGATAGATAGATAATTCTTTAATGTTCACTACAAAGAAATACACACACAAACAAATACAGAATACAAAAGTAAACAATTAGGCAAAACAATGGGCGATCTAATCGCTGAGAGCGATCTCTTCCAGGCAACCTTGAGACGAGGTTCTCGTTAATAATTACGTCCATGATGAGATGAGTCTTGTCCTTCCACATCCACATCTGAGTCACCATTGGGGCCATTGGGTCAACTAGAAAATTGCTGCCACCAACCCAAAGTCATTCTCCGCTATTTTAAGGAGTCGGGCTGGCTGGGGTAAGGTTTAGCAGGGGGACAATGCACAATACACCCCATCGCGGGACGTCAGTGCAGATCTTTTTCCCCTAACACAATTAGTATTAGAATTACGTCCATACTAAAACGTATATTGGGCCATTGTCTTTCCAGGGCACTGAAGTCTGCGACGATACCATTCAGGAGACGACTCTGTTCTCCGCCATGACATACGGAGCCCTGGCCAGCTGTTCCAACCTGGTCCTCTCCCTGACCTGCGGCACTCGCAAACGGGCAGCTATGATGTGTATCCTCGTCACTTCGGCTGCTGCAGCAGTTTTTCTGAACGTGGTGGCTGTTCCACTTGCTGGAGGGATATTCTTCTTCTTTTTCCTCCTTTGTGCGCTTAGTATGGGACTGTTGAGCGTGTACTTTGTGGAGTTGTATCCTACTAATTTGAGGTAAGATTTAAGAGGTTAAAACAGATAGTAGTTTTGCAGATAATAATATTAAGTATGTGCGTTCTCATAGAATCACACTTGAATATTTCAGGCGATAGAATCATAGATAGATAGAAAATTCTTTATTGCACCAAAACAAAAATTTGCCTCGTACATAGGCGAAATTAGGCTTGAGAGCATTAGGCCTACCATGAGCTCTGTCTGGCTCTGTCTCTGGTTCTGGTTTCTGTGTGAGTGCTCACCAGTGCATTAAACTGTGTGTGTGACGTTTAGACGTAGGATTTATTTAGTCAACACTCACACAGACTCAAAACCAGAACCAGAGACAGAGCCAGTTAGAGCTCATGGTAGGCCTACTGTTAACCTTTGTGAAATCATCAGAATATCAAATGTTGAAATGCCTAATGACAGATAAAAGAAGTGAAGGAAGGTACGCCTGTTGCAATAACTTTAGCAGTTGTAACTCTTGTGTCTCCACAGAGGCATGGCATCCTGCCTGTCGGTGATGGTGGGTCGGTCCAGTGCTTTCGTCGGAGTGAACGCTATCGGCGCGCTCATCGCTACCAACTGCGAAGTTACATTCTATGCCTGGTCGATGCTACTGCTTAGTAAGTATATTTAAAAAAAATAAAAATAAACTTTTTATTGTTCTTACAATTTACATAATAAATCGGGTTTGGATCTCTTCAGTTAAGTTATAATAGCCTTTACATAACTTACTCTACTTACTTTAGCATAACCTTTGTTTGAAGAGTCCCCTCTATTCTGGTATGTTACAAGGTAAATAGGTAGGTTATGGGTAGATTGCTAAGGCTAAAATGTTATCCTTTAAACTAGGTAGGCAGGCACATTTGACAGGAGCGAAGATTATATTTTTACAAACACTAAACGAAACATTTCATGTGAATTCATGTGGAATTTTGCTGTCCAAATCCTACATACTGACACCTACAAATTTGCATCCCAGTATCTGACTATACTAATATTATAAAGAGGAAATATTTGTATTTTAGTGTGTATGTTTTTAATTAATAAACTCAAACTACTGTGCTGATATCAAAAAGTTTTCATCATTGAATAGGCTATATTTGTGTGTTTAAAATATAAATTTCCACCCGTGCGAGAATCATAAAAAACAGAAATTAAATGCTGATTTGACTCTCGTAGAGGGAGAAAGGTTTGCATAAAAGACCCTTGGAAAATTACTCTATTGTACAAAACTTACTATTATAGATCTTGTTCTTAGTTATCTAGTAAAGGCTCGAACACACCTAGTTCGCTGGCGGTAGCGATCAGTGAAACGCTGTCAAATATCGCTGTCAGATTTAAGATTTGACAGCGATATTTGACAGCGTGTCACTGTTCGCTACCGCCAGCGAACTAGGTGTGCGCAGGCCATGATGTTTTAACAGGGCTATAGGTGTGTATGTGATTAATCTTTTTTAATCTGATTCAAATATTTTTATCTTTTCAGGTGGAATTGTGTTCGCTTGGTTTCTACCCCGAGATGAGCGGGTTCCTAGACCAGATAAATCAGAAAACTGAGGCAGAAGAAATGTGGAGTTGCTTTATGTCTAGCATTGGACTTCTGATGATGATGACTAATGCAGAAACTACACAATTGTTGATCAATATAAATATGTAGATAAACGTAGGGTTAAACACAAGTTATATAAGCTACCTGATTAAGAAAAGACTGATCACATAAATTACTATTACTTATAGATAGATAGATAGAAAATTCTTTATTGTACATCTTACAAACTTACAAAAAGAAAATATTAATCAGTAAATGTACAATACGCGGTATTATCGCTATAAAGTTACTTATTATGTTTACTGTTACCTATGTACGAATTTATTATAAGAATAGTCAATAAATATTTAAAATAGCTGCGTATTTTTCTTTTTTATCATGCATGTTGCCAAACCTTGACATAAAATTAAATTACAATTAGGCGTAGTGCTAATATCTTTGATAATAATGAAATCTTTTGTAGGATCTTTTCCTGGTTACGATTTTGGTATTGACATGCCGTCATAGATAAAAGTAAGACTCAACTTTAATGTAGCGGACAGCCAAGGAGTGGAATTCCTTGCCGGCGTCTGTTTTTCCGAACACTTATAACTCGGATGTTTTTAAGAGAAGAGGGAATAGGTATCTTCTAGGTAAGCGTGCTACACCGTCAACTGCACCATCACTGAACAGCAGGTGAGGTTGCGGTCAAACGCAAGCCTTTAATGCGTAACAAAAAAAGATCCGTCCGTCAGTCACTTTGCGTGGATGTCGTGTGGGGAACGCACCAAGGGGATAGGCCCTTGTCTATCCCCCTGGTGCCTTCCCCCAGCATTGTAATAGTTTTTAAGTTTTTGATTTTAAAAGTATTTTCTATCTATAGAATAGAATATTACTTTACTGTACATTAAAAAGTAAAACATGGACTAAAATAATACTTAAAAACTAGAGGTACACTGGGCGGTCTATCTTCTATCTATATAATGTCCTGAAGGAAACGCATCAGGGGATAGCCAAGACAGCAGTACCTTATTGAGTACCTAATTAACATCAACACTGCGGCCACCATGCCTATTTCTGCCGTGAAGCAGCATTGCTGTGTTTCGGTTTGTAGGGTGAGGGTGCCTGAAATTACTGGCACGCGAGGCTGAACATTGATCTCATGTTGATGAAAGCAGGGTGGTGCATCGTAGGGCACGTTCTTGACGTGCGTGACCTACGAGACAAGACCTATTACAGGCGATGATTACAAAAAACAAAACAGATAAAAAAATACGTCGTGAAAGCGATGTAATAAAAACGCAATAGAATATTTAACATCTATAAATTATGCTCTATCAGTTTGCTATCTAATAATGAATAACCCTATAGATATGTATAAATGTGTAAAATCATGCTAAGTGTCAATTTCATGAACAAAAAAATGTAATGATTACTGGTTCATCACAATCGATAAGAAACGATTATATTGATTAGTGTTTTCGTAGGCGGATACGTGCCCTATGTACCTAACTCAAAATTAGTAATTTCTAAAAGTACTATAGAACAAATAGGTTAGTTTTCGTTTCATTCGTTCTACCATTGAGCTAAACGGGTAAAAAAGTACTAAAAGTTCTATAACGTTACAGTCCAATAGAAAAAAAGCAGCCAAGTGCGAGTCGGACTCGCCCATGAAGGGTTCCGTAGCATCAAGTAACATAATATAAAGGTTTTTGTAGTTCGTCGAAAGGTAAATTGCAGTTTACGGTTTATGACGTATAAAAAAAAAACTACTGACTAGATCTCGTTCAAACCAAATATCATCATTTTTATTAAAGACCTATTCATAGATACCCCACACGTATGGGTCCGATGAAAAAAAAAATTTTGAGTTTCAGTTTCAAGTATGGGGACCCCCAAAATTTATGGTTTTTTTTCTATTTTTGTGTCAAAATCTTAATGCGGTTCACAGAATACATCTACTCGCCAAGTTTCATCAGTCTAGCTCTTACGGTTTCGGAGAAAAATGGCTGTGACATACGGACGGACAGACAGACAGACAGACAGACAGACATGACGAATCTATAAGGGTTCCGTTTTTGCCATTTGGCTACGGAACCCTAAAAATGGCAGTTACCGATTTTATCGAAAATTGTTTAGTAGGTAGGGCATGATTGAGCCACAAACATCTTAATTTTCGCATTTAAAATAATAGAGGATAAATACTACTGGTAGATCCGTCGTTTTATTTAATTGATGTAGTAGATAGATATCGGGCTAAACGGGTTCAAACTTTTGAAGACCGCATCAGTTTATTTTTATTTTACATTTATTCGTGTTCGTAACTTTTGGGTCTAAGCTTCAGTGAAAGTCCATGCCATCAAGTATAGGCAATATTTAGGTAGTATTTTTGTTTATGTAATGTTTTCATGTCAAAGTTTAATGTTTTTCTCTTCTATCGTTTCAAAGAGCACCACTACCCACGCAGACCCAATGGTTAACTGAAGACATGATTATTTTTTTTGAGTTTTTGACTCCTTTGATTTTGACTGTTCATCAAAATGGTGTTAAAAACCATGATAGTTTCAACAGTTGAATCGGCGTATTGTTTCAAATCATTTGGAATTACTCTAAGATAAATACTTAGGCCTGCGCACACCTAGGTCGCTGGCGATGACGATCAGTGAAACGCTGTCAAATTTGACAGCGATACTTGACAGCGTTTCATGGTTGTTAACACTATTTTGATGAACAGCGGGATATTAACCAGTTTAAGTGTTCTTGGTCGGGATCAGCCTACAGCTCAAAAGGCAGAGATACTACTAATAACGAAGGATCGCGTAACAAAAATGGATAAATACGTTTATGAATAAACTAAGATAAGATCTGTATCTTTTTAATCGAAATATAAAATAATTATCTGGAAAACTGTAGTTTTCAGCACTTCTGCCATGATTACCTAAGCGTGGTTACATGCGTGTGTGAATAAGTGCAAAATGTCGACGGATAAAAGTGATTTCCCGAAAGACAAGGTGCCGCTAGAGGTCGCCATTGAAAGGGCCGGTTGGTACATAATATTTTTTTTTTATATATTAAATTAGATTTTTTTTCAATTCGATTGACCCTTCGCGAGCTGAATCGACACCCGGCGCTCGCACGGGCCCCAAACAGGATCTTGTTCGCAATAGCTCACTTACTGCCCCTGTGTACCAATCTACTATTTTAGTTAAAAGGTGTATGTTCTATTAAAATTAAATAGTACATTGTTACCCGAGTGTTGAAAGTCACGTTTTTTGAGTCCCGAGACGGGTTTGGCGCCAGAGCGTTAGCGAGGGCGCCAATGGAGCTTGAGGGACTTAAAAGACTTTCATCCGAGGTAAACACTGTGCTTTTCATTACGAATACAAGGAAAGTAAAAATAAAAACATGAAAGAAAAATTAGTGAAAATGAAGATTGAATTGCTGCCTTCCCGGTTTTTTTTTCTTTTTCTCTGGCGGGATTCGGCTTCGGTTCACCAGCATTATTCAGCCATTATTTTCATTTTCATAATTTAAAAAATGGTAAATTGTTTGCTCAAATCTATATTATTTTAAAGAAATAGTTGAAGCTATATATAAATCAAGTAATTTAGAAGATATATTATTTATTTAATACTATCATTATGTTATTTAAATTTTACATTGCGCTCTAATTAGACTTTTTAAACTTCTTACCGTTGTAATGGGATTCCAACCTACTTGCTGAATAAAAAGTTGGAATTTGGTTCAACCTCCTTGCAGTTTAGAAAGTTGGAACATGGTTGAATAAAATAGAACTTGTTTTTTTTTATAATTTGACAGCTGTCAGTAGAAAGCGATTCTCCCTAGGGCTGAAAGTATAACTTTCAATTAGGCCCCTCAGGCAACTTCAAGCCTACTTTCAGAGTATGAGCAATGAAAAGTGTATTTATACATTTTGGACTTGCCCTGCGTACACTACTATTCCGACTGTCGAATATTTTTTCAAGAGTTGAAGCTTCTACAAGTGTAGTATTTTGGTAATTTTTATTATAATTTGTAAAACGATTGATTCAAAAATATTTTTTTCACAGGGTTTGGTCTGTACAGCCACATTCTAACCAGTTTTGCTGGAGTGTGCATCATCTCCTTCGTGTGTATAGGCTACGGTAGCACTATCCTGGTGCCCACCAGCGCTTGCGAGCTGAACACCACGGCTTCTCAGCAGGGACTCTTGGCTGCTGGTCCTGTAGTGGGTAAGCAACTGTCAAAGAATTTGATAACCAGTATTATTTCAAATTTTGGTAGATGCCCTAGAAGACCTATATATAGAGGCCACGCTAGTGACGTATTACAAGTCCCTTAGAGTTATTCGTCGAGCGTGATTAGGACCTTTTCATACTGTACTTATCATCCAGGATCTGTTAGATTAGCGATAAAAATGATCGAGTGGTCTATCAATTATTATTATTATGAGCTTGTGGTGTTCCACTGCAGGGCAAAGGCCTCCCTTTTTTCTCTCCAGTCGTCTCTATTTTGTGCTATTTGGACCATTCTTTGTAAAAATTGTGGACAATCTACACAACACTTATCTAGCCTGAATTAAGCAGAGCTTGTACTAAGGAAACCAAAGGTGTGTTGAAGCACCAAGCACCTTTTTATCTTTATACGAAGCTAACGTGGGTGTCTAGCTCTAGAACTTGTGGTTCCCGCCAGTGCTCGATGCAGCTGTCGACACAGCGGCACAGCTCTGCTTCCTTTAGGGGTAGTTTCCGCTACGCTGCATCTAAGTGCTGGAATAATATTCCTCCGCCAATAAGGAACCTGCAACATTTACATGGCTTTAAAGATAAACTAAAATGTTACTTGTTTGAAAATCAGAAGAAGCAGGAAGGTTACAGAAACGATATAAGCATCATATAATATAGTACCTTCTATGGTACATTATAGTATTAAAATCAAGGTTTTTACCTACCTTGGTTCTATAAGGTTATGCCGTTTTTATGTAGGTAGGTATCATGTTGCGGTTGTGCACGTGAATTATATATTAGGTCTTGAATTCATTCGCTTTGTATTTATCATTTTCATCTGTGTATTTATAGCAGTTTATTTTATACTGATTATAATATTATATGTCATACTCTTTTGTCGAAATTTTTAATTGTTTTAGAAAGTACATCTTAATTCGTATGCATTTTTGTCTAGTTGTTGTACCTAGTGGCAGAGTCCGTGACATCGCCGAACCGGCTCTGTCGGAAGACCAGCGTTGGTTGCTAGCCAACCAACATATGCTGAGCCAGAGTCCGTTTTGCGAAGCACAAAGCTCACCTCTGTAGTTTGATAAGTTGTTAGTTTATATTGTTAGTGTGAGTTTTCTTTGCTTTGCAAATAAATATTTTTTCTTTCTTTTCTTTTCTTTCAAATAGCTGATTTAATAGATAAAAAATATAAACTCCCTCCCCCTTGTTTTGTCCTTGTCAGAAGGTTGCCCTGTAAAGATCGCTGTTAGCAATAAGGGTGCCCATTGTATTACTGTGACTGTTCCCATAAATGACACATTCACCTATCATTGCAGTATCAACTTCATTCGGTTTTAAAGTGTACTCCTTTACATCAGTTTCTTAGTTATCTCATTCTTTCGTCATATCGAACACCCTTTGTTTATTGTTGCGATTTTCAGGGTCCATCTTAGGGTCAATAGTATGGGGCTACTTGGCAGACACGAGAGGCAGACGCAAGATGTTGCTGGTTTCCCTCGTAGCGGGCGGCACTGTCAACTGTCTTGCGAGTCTGTCTGTCAACTGGATTATGCTTTTGGCCCTTCAGTTTATTGCTGCTTTGCTGTGAGTTTTTGTACAATTCAGTTGTATTTACAGTAGTCTACGGTTGAGATGGAGGATCTTTGATTCCCATTCTCCATATTGGTTTCAAGACTTTTAAGGCATAAGGCAAAGTCAAGTACTGTTGAATCTAAGATCTCGAAGATCTCAGAAGCAACAATATTTGAAGTACTAGTTTTCGAGATATGTAAAGATATCATTGAGGTGAAAGAGGACTCTACCGGCGTCAGTATTTCCGGAACGTTTTAATTTAGGAATTTTCAAGACGAGAGTGAACAGTTGGATTATAGCTGATCATGTGTAATGGCAGCCAAATGCTTAGCTAATTATATTATAAAAAAGGCTAGGGAGACTTAAGCAGCATGGTAATACATGCTCCCAGCTGCAGTTGTCTTTTAAGCCACGTATACGGCGAGGTATAACTCAAAAACCGTCTGTCTCCTAAAAAACCTGTCAAGAAAAATATATTAATATTAATTTCCAGAGGATCTGGTCTATACTCCATGTCCATGTCGATCTTGAGCGAGAGTGTGCCGATGGCGAACCGAAATCTGGTGGTGCTTCTAGTGACCAGCATTTTCTTACTTGCGCAAGGAATAATGGCAGGTATGCCGAGTTGAGGCTATAACAAAACATAAATACCTAACTAATTGATACAAACATGACAGAGATCGGTCAATGTGTAAAATGGCTAATTGATTATGTCAACAAGAATAGCGTGATGTACCTACCTAAAAAACCTGGACACACTTTGCAATAACACACTTTCAGATTCAGTTCATGAGATTATAGATCAATCAAATTGTTCAATTTTCCCCCAGTGCTGTCGATTCCCATCATACCCCTCACTTACTCAATCTACATGCCTGCTCTTGGCATCTACTGGAACTCCTGGCGAACACTGGTGCTGGTGTACTCGATCCCGGCATTTATAGCCGCCATCTGGATCTTCTTCATGAAGGAGAGCCCCAAGTTTATATACGCGAAGGGAGATGATGACCAAGCATTGGATATCCTAAGGACGATACACAGGATTAACCATTTCAGATCGAAAAAAGAATTGGAAGTAAGTGGTATTTTTATTAAACGACCCAGTATAAGTCATCTAATCTTTGATACTTCAATGTTATGTTCCAAAGATACCCATCTATATCATATTGCACCTATAGATTGAATAAGTCGTGAGCCTATTACTTTTTCATTTTCCATTCTTCTTCTCGTTGCTTCACCAGTTTATTATCGGTAAGGCTATTCACTTTAACCTGAGAATATCAATTTAATGGTCAATTTAATGCTTAAGTTTTTGTTTTAGGTGACAAGTATTTTGAGAGAAGAGTCGAAAGGAGATGCTTCTTCGGACAAAAGTCAGAATCAGATCTTGCTGATGTTCAAAGCACCTCTCCTGAAATACACGGTGATCATGAGCTTGCTTCTCTTGTTTCAACAGTGAGTGAACCTTTTAATACAGAGAGGCAAAGTCACAGACATTCAATAAAAACACGAGTATCACTTAATGTTAATCTAATTCCAAGCCTAAAAAAACAAGGGCTTATGAACTATGGAATGTCCTAGACAACTCTCACGATAAGCAAGAAACTTAGGGGCCTAGAGATTTTTTTGTAGCCATGATAACTTTTTTACATAAAATGGCTAAGCTACAGTGTGGTGCTACCTCTACATAATATGAGCCAGAGATTAGAATAACGTGCCTAGGTTCACGCGGTTCTTAGTTTTAAATAAAATTATGCATGTATATATTTCTGATGTTCAGGATGGGAGCTTTTGTTGTATGGCTGCCAACCATAGCTGACCAGTTCGTGCGCATCATAGAAACTGGAGAAGGCTCGAATCTGACTCTTTGTGGCATCATCAGCGCCAGTACCGATGCTCCTAATGATGTAAGAAAATTTATACATTTTTTTCAAATATGAGCTGGGTCCTGTGTAGCTGGGTGGATTTTACTATCCATTTTTAGGGTTCCGTAGCCAAATGGCAAAAACGGAACCCTTATAGATTCGTCATGTCTGTCTGTCTGTCTGTCTGTCTGTCCGTCCGTATGTCACAGCCATTTTTCTCCGAAACCGTAAGAGCTAGACTGATGAAACTTGGCGAGTAGATGTATTCTGTGAACCGCATTAAGATTTTAACATAAAAATAAAAATAAAACTATAAATTTCGGGGGTCCCCATACTTGAAACTGAAACTCAAAAATTTTTTTTTCATTGAACCCTATCTATGAATAGGTCTTTAAAAATGATGTTGAGGTTTCTAATATAGATTTTTTCTAAACTGAATAGTTTGCGCGAGAGACACTTCCAAAGTGGAAAAAAGTTGGTCCCCCCCCCTCTAACTTCTAAAGTAAAAGAATGATAATACTAAAAAAAATATATGTTGTACATTACTATGTAAACTTCTAACGATTTTTGGTTTGAACGAGATCTAGTCAGTAGTTTTTTTTTATACGTCATAAACCGTAAACCGCAATTTACCTTTCGACGAACTACAAGAACCTTACTAGGTTACATCAAGTAACATAATATAAAGGTTCTTGTACGGAACCCTTCATGGGCGAGTCCGACTCGCACTTGGCTGCTTTTTATTTGGATATTTTGCTGAGTAGAGTGTATGATAAAAACAAACTATGTATGTAAAAAACGTCTTCTAAACTTTTGGCCTTCGTAGTCAAGCCTCAGTTAGTCCTGTTCCAAAGACTATACTGCGTCGTCCTTGGCCTATGGATGGTCTTCTTCTCGCGTACGCATTGGTTAGACAAATTTGCTATCATTTCTTTCAGCCTGATGCCGTACCCTGTGCTTTGAACGTCACCTCCCTGCTGATCGTGATGGGAGTAGGAGCGATGCAGTCTATTGTCAACTTGCTGATGAGTCTCGTAAGTTATTTCCTGACAACCATCCGCCATAAATAGCTCATCTTAGATAAGGTCATCATTGGTTTGTTGCCTGTTCTTCTAGACATGGTCGCGTAAGGTCACGATTGGTAGTAGTTTGTTGCCAGTTCTGCTAGGATTGGTCGCGTGAAACTAGCACCTAGACTCACCAAGCTTTAAGATGCTTCAGAGCGATCCTTGTAATACAACTGAATTAATACAATTTTGATTTTGGTAGTATGCTTACTAAGAATATAATACTTTGGTGCACTTTCAGATCGTGAACAGAGCCGGGCGACGCAACCTTGTCATTGCCATCACATCCGTGTGTGGAGTCTCCGGTATCCTGGTGAACCTGGTGCCCAACGCATACGGCAGCGTGGTCCTTTTCGGCATCCAACTGATTGGAATCATCGTACTAGGAATGTACACGGCTATAATCGTCGCACTGTTCCCCACAAATTTAAGGTGAGAACCAATCATCTGGCACCATGCACCCATATTTTGTAACTGCTAAGGAAAAATGAAAGACTGTTTCAGCAGCGGCTACTTATAATACTAGCACTGTCGGAATTTATACACTTAAGTATAACTTATACCGCCGCTGAGTGGTTATTATAAGATTTCTTATTTTCGATAATCTGCTGAATTTTCGTTCGTCATCTGTCTATGTCAAAAGATAAGCAAAGGCTATAGCCATATCTGTTACCATTATAGACAAACGGAGCTCCGTTAAGCTGTCACTGTTCGTCGTTATCTTTACAATTTAAATTTAGGCAATAATTAAATTTAATTTGAGTTTATAAGTATGGCTATTAATCTAAATGTATTTATTCCAGGGCCATAGCTCTTGCGTTGCCGATGACTTTCGGCAGGATCGGCATTTTTGCTTCGATTCAGATTCTAAACATCATGCTGATGAACAGCTGTGATGCTGGGTTCTACTTATTTGGTGCTATATTTGCATGTGAGTACATCATAAAATCTCAGCATTCGGAAAATAACTATAAAAACAATGAGTTTAATATCTAAATAATACATGTTTTATGACTTCTTCTTTCTGCCCTTATTCCACTTTATGTGGGGTCGGCACAACATGTCTTTCTTCTCCATTCCCCTCTCTTATCCATGTCATCTTTCACACAGTTCATTCATGTTTTCTTTGGTCTACCTCTGCTCACCAGACTCATCACTCTCCTAGTCACATGACTTCCATCCCTCCTCATGATATGCCCGTACCACGCCAGCCTGTTGCTCCTCAATTTGTCTGTCATTGGTGCTACTTTCAAACTTCCCCTGATGTACTCATTCCGTATCATATCCATTCTCGACACTCCGCACATCCATCTCAACATTTGCATCTATACCACATGCACCTTTTTTGAAATTATTTATGACTATTGTTATTATTTTCTCTACTTGCAGCATCTGCCATAGTGGCAGCCTTCCTGCCGGATGACCGCACACTGAAAGCACCGCCCGCAAAACCAATATCACTTGAAGAAAATATTTTCTCCAACGACATCACTACGACTGATGATGCTAATACTTATACGCAAAGAAATATGAACGAATAAAGTTATGAAAAAAACTCAAGCCATTCATTAGCCTCCTCAATATAAAAAAATATAAAAACAAGTGAAATTATAAAACTTGAGAAAAGCTACTGAACTGATTTTGATAAAGTTTCTTTGAGACTAATCTAGAAGTACGTTTCAGATATTTTTTTTTCAAATCGGTTACATCGGATACTTATAATATATATGAAGTTATGCGGTAACAAACATTAAAAAACAACCGAATTGAAAACCTCCTTTTTTATTTGAAAACGGTTTAAATATAGACACAGACCCGAAGGAAATAGACGAAAGTCAAGTTTGAATCTCAGTATGTGTTTCTAATGCATTTGTTGCAAAAATGGTGTTCCCTAAATCTATCACGAGAAGGTTGAAATTGAACGATTCAATAATACTAAACCTGTACTGTTCTGTAACTGTGTGTACTTGTAACCTTGTTCGACGACTGGATCGGCAATCAAAAAGGGTTCCAAGTTACTAGACTCTAAAGTAAAAGTCGTCAGTTGAAGGCATGACATCATAACATTCATTAGTTATTTAACATTTTGTTAGTTATAAAATTATAATCCGTTTTTTGCTTTTGAAAAGTGGGAAACTTTTAAGTTTTGTAGGTACTTAAAAAATTTATATATTTTTGTAACTTGAAAAAAGCAGAAAGTGGAAAAGCAACTTACAATACCAAAAGTCGTGCATAAAGTTTGTCAGAAATCTTATTCTACTAGCGTGAATCGCTGAGTTCTATGGTTTATGATCCCACAATCCCACTGGTTTAAGCGAAAAAAATAACTTTAAACTAACAGTGGAACACTTTTTAGATTGAATATTTTGCATTTTCAAAGACTGTAGTGGAATAAAAACACCCAGATTCCTAGCGAGTAATCTATGCTAAGTACTTTTTGAACCGAACTGCAGTGGAAATTTCAGAGTCCAGTCCACTATATCAAGTTGATGGATCAAGGCTCTGGTTATCTTAACTATAATGTTGGAATATATTATTGAAAATCTAATTGATAATGCGTAAGTGCAAATAATTTGGATAAACACGCGAATTACTTCGAGATAAACACTTCGCTGGTGTGAACGTATTGCACTTGAGTGCACAAAATAATTAATAAAATAGTTTTTCGAATATTTTTTTTGCAGATTCGAATCTATATCTACATAATCTATTTACGACATTATTATCGTAGTACTATATCGATTCGGGGACTATAGCTATAAGTATCAATAGTGTGGTTAGATTATTTTAAAGACATTGGTGTGTGAATAAGTGCAAAATGTCGACGGATAAAAGTGATTTTCCGAAAAACAAGGTGCCAATAGAGGTCGCGCTTGATAGGGCAGGTTGGTACATAATCTTTTTTTTTAATAAACTTAATTTGTATAGGTACATAAATAATTCATGATGATGATGAACCCGCAGGTAAAAATATCAAAGATTTTATAATATTTCTACTGTTATTGAAAATTCACTTGGTTTCGAACGAGTTTGATATCATGAAAGAAAACCGGCTCGAACCTTCAGTAGAAAACTATATTCAATTGACTGGCCTCTCAGTACAGTTGGTAGTAGCTCTGCCTTCTGAACCGTAGGTCGTGGGTTCAATCCCCACCGAGAACATGTATTTTTGTTGTGAACACAGATGTTTGTTTTCTGTCTGAGTGTTTTATTGTATTAATAGTATGTATTAACAAAAAAAATGTATATGAGAATTATACCAGCTATATGGTTCCCATAGTACAAGCTCTGCTTAGCTTGGGGCTAGATAGTGTTGTGTGGATTGTCTATGATATTTATTTATTTCATTAAAAAAGCTGTGTGTATTTGGCATGCGCCTGTTGATTCAAAACAATTGTTTTCTCAGGGTTTGGTCTGTACAGCTACATTCTTACCACTTTCGCTGGAGTGTGCATCATTGCCTACGCATGCATAGGCTTCGCCAGCAGTATCCTGGTGCCCACCAGCGCTTGCGAGCTGAACACCACCGCTTCTCAGCAGGGGCTTTTGGCTGCTGGTCCTGTAGTAGGTAAGTGTCTGTCTGTCCTGTAGTAGGAAGTATTTTGATGACCGGCGTAAGATAGCTATTACATTGAGATTGGGTTTGAAGTGTCGTGAGTAGCCTACAAAACCTTTGGCACTCCTTCAAGGCTTTCCGTCGCCGGAAATTGTAATAAAATAGTTAGATTGTTGTTGATGCACTTCTGCTCGCATGTTTTGACCCTTTCAAAGATATAAAACCACTGAACTTATTTACAAAAAATACACTACTATTTTGTAACTATCAAAAAAAATAGGATAATGTAGTAGGGGTAGAACATTATGAATGTGCAATCAGAATTTTTTGTTTCGATAAAATGACAAAGTTATTAAATGTTACAATTTTCAGAAATCCAGCATAAAATTATGGATTAGTTACGTAGTACTAGAGAGAAAAAAAATTACGTTGACGGTTCCACTTGGTATTTAGCGTTTATGAATGAAAAGATTTTTGCTTGTTGAATCATTTCTCAATATTTGACAAATAATTGTGGATATTTCAAAAAAAAAAATTTATTTCGTGGATGTATTTTTTTTTGGTAATTACCAAATAGTGGTGTTTATAGCAACTATCTCTAAGCTGTATGCAATCCAATAGCACACAGCTTAGCAAATAATAATTGATCCTAATACGTTTTCCTACTTAAAAGTTTTTCTAACAGTATTCGTACATAAGTAGCCTATATAGTATACATCTATAAGATGATTTATAGCGTCGTGAAAGTGAATAAGCACTTACGTATGTAACTTTTAAGGCCTATACGAGAGCGACTGGTATGACCGCATTTTTCGTAAGAAAATTGTGTGTGTCCCTGTATAGATATGGATGCTAGAGGGAAAGCAGCAAAATGCAAAATCATGTATCAAAGTACAAAACCTAATAAGTACGTGTTTCAAAGTGCACTTGTGAGGTCAGATCTTGTTTTCTCAAAACAAGATCCGAAGATGGAGGCTGCTTCAAAGATTTTATGCCAATTACGCAAGAATAAATCTCGTACATTACTCATAATTCCCGCAATCGGAAGACGAAGATTTCTCAAAGCCGATTTCTTTCAATCATTAGGTATAATTAACTAATCTGTTTTTTTTTGTGATTTGGCGTAGATAGAACGCTACGTCATCATGAGTTATTTTTGGTAAACTTAGATTAGGTTAACGAGCACAAATTTTTGACGTCGGACGGAGCCGGCTGCACGCACAAAAAAACATGACTCATGCGGCGTTACCTCGCTCTGAGGCGTTCCATGTAAGGGTTGAAGTGCAAGCGAGAGCGCGGAACGAGCGACAAAGAGGCACGCATGGCCTCCGCGTTCGGCAGCGTTCGACATCTGTCTCTCTCCTACTTGAGTGAGCGATGCGTCCGAGTGGACAGCTGTATGACGTTGTCACGTTCAACTATCGTCAGTAAACCGACTTTACAGACAACCGATTTTTTTTGGTAAACTTAGATTAGGTCTACGAGCACTAAAATTTAATTCTGTATTTGTAGTATTCTTTCATCTTTGATATGATCAACCAACGTGTTCTAAAATAGGACCTCGGGCTGATGTGACGACCTTACCTAAGCCACAGAATAAAAATAAGTAAGCTCTTGCGCACATCTAGCGCGATACCGATGGCGATCAGTAAAATGCTGTCAAATATGACAGCGATATTCGAAGATAGTCAGAAGCTCAGAATCGTTCTTCCTGGAAATGTGTAATGTGTATCTCTGTAACTGTCATGTTATTTCTTTGTGAATAAATATTTTTTAATTTGTAATTTGTGTAGGGGAGGTCTATGTCCAGCAGTGGACTTCTTCAGGCTGATAATGATGATGATGATTCTAAGATAATATTTGATAGCGTTTCACTGATCGCCATTTCCATCGCGCTAGATGTGCGCAGGCCTTAAGACGTCTGAGTGTTTATTTCGGAATCCTAGAAACTAGGTTGGCGTTCATGGACTGTGCATTATGGAAACCAGTCGTACTTGAAGTAGGTTCAATTATTGAACACGCGATTAGTAACTTACCTACCTACTTTGATCACATGTGTTGTATTATGGAGAAATCGCTTAGATACCTTCATAATATTTGCATAGCAACTAATATATTGCACTTAGCATAATATGCAACCACATAACTAGGTACCTACCTACATACCAAGACCTAGTTCTTATGAGCTCATGAGTCATTGTATTGGTGCAGCGATTATGTACTAGACTTTATTGACCCTTAATATCTGTTTGCTACAACGTGAAGAAATGAAAAAGATTATGATTATGAGAAGTGTTAGACAATGATAGACGCACAATCAGTATAGACCTACCACAAGCTATGACTGACTCTGTCTTTGGCTCTGGTTTTGAGTCTGTGTGAGTGTTGACTCAATAAAAAGATAGATAGATAAATACGAGTGTATAACTCTTTATTGTTCACCGCACAAAAATAAGACCGGGCATAAAGTTAAGCAATTAGGTAAAACAATGGGCGACCTTATCGCTGAGAGCGATCTCTTTCAGGCAACCTTGGAATGAAATAAATCCTACGTCAAAACGTCATACACACAGTATAATATACTGGTGAGCACTCACACAGACTCAAAACCAGAGCCAGAGACAGAGCCAGACCGAGCTTGTGGTATAGATGACATAAGCAGGAATGATAGCACTGAGACCAAATATATTTATTTGGAAACAAGGTACACAAGGTTATGCAAAATCAAGTGAAAACTATACTGACTGCAGAACTATAAAACTGTGACGAATAATAGAGGTGAGTGGAAGAAGAAAACCTGTTGTGCCGACCCCACTTAGACATGAATGAAGATGAGTTATCTCCAGACTTTATTCTCTCAATTTAGCTAAGACAAAAAAAACTCATTTTCCAGGGACCATCTTAGGAACAGTGATATGGGGCTACTTGGCTGACACGAGAGGCAGACGCAAGATGTTGCTGGTTTCCCTCGTAGCGGGCGGCACTGTCAACTGTCTTGCGTGTCTGTCTGTCAACTGGATTATGTTGATGGCTCTCCAGTTTGTTGCTGCTCTAATGTAAGTTTCCACCTACGTACTTACAGGTAGGTACCTTTCTTTAAAATTTATCCTACTTGTTAGTCTTGTCTCAAAACGGTGAAGGAAAACATCGTGAGGCGTGTTGTAGAACCTAAAAAAGTTCGAGCAACACGTGTCAAGGGTCATGCAAAAAGGGCCCACCAGCGGCCTACTTGCGGAAAAACCTGCCCGCACATCAAGTGCGCATGATAAACTTATAAACTTGCCTAGTAGTAGTAGAGCTCTTTAGTGAAAGGCTAGTCCGGGGAAGTACTTACTTACTACAACCATGCCTATTTCTGAGGCGATGTGGGCCATTTGCTTGCTCCATCAGTTATAAAATAATAGTAAATAGTTTTAGTAAAAAAAAACTAGTCTTGACTAACTTAGGATTGAAGTTAGTCAATCCCTACACTAGTTTTTTTTTCCCTAGACATGGCTTACGAAATATTTTCAGCTGTTAGCAGTTGAAAGTTTTTTTTTCAGTTTCGCGTGTTACAGAGATATACCTATACTTTCGATTGGTATAGAATTTGTTTAATAAACAAACCAGTGGAAAGTTTAATTTTTTTTTTTTAATTATCAATTAATCATAATTATCCTGGACTGAAATTTGATAGGCAACCCATATAGAATATATTTATTGGCATGTTTAATTAAATATAAAATACGTTTCATTAAATAACCAGCTCGGTGAAGGTCTTTCTATAGCGGGATCCTATACTATAGGCAGCATACCGTGATTTAGTTGATTATAAATTGATAAATGATAGTGTATCTCGCAAAACATGATAATTATTAAATTTATAAGAATTCTTAGTTGAATTGTAGTATTTTTATATTACCAGCCGATATCCAGCAGTGGACTTCTTCAGGATGATGATGATTTTTATATTATTTCTAACACCTAATCATATAAGCTATGCTTCGCTTACTAATAATCGTCAAAACAACCATTTGGAATTACTTGGTTATCCTTCAAAGCGTGTGTCTGTGGTAGATCTTGTTCAAACCAAATATTTACATAGTAATGTACATCATACCTATATATTTTTTAGTTTTATCATTTTCTTATTTTAGATGTTAGAGGGGGGGGGGGGGACCAACATTTTACCACTTTGGAAGTGTCTCTCGCAAAAACTGTTAAGTTTAGAAAAAAAACGATATAAGAAACCTGAACATAATTTTTGAAGACCTATTTATTCGTAAATACCCCACACGTATGGGTTTGATGAAAAAAAGTTTTTTGAATTTCAGTTCTAAGTAGGTAAGTACCCCCAAAATTTATTGTTTTTTTCTATGTTTCTGAGAAAATCTTAATGCGGTTCACAGAATACATCTACTCACCAAGTTTCATCAGTGTAGCTCTTATAGTTTCGGAGAAAAGTGGCTGTGACATACGGACGGACAGACCGACAGACAGACAGACAGATATGACGAATCTATAAGGGTTCCGTTTTTGCCATCTGGCTACGGAACTCTAAAAATGGCTAATTTTAATTTCCAGCGTATCTGGTCTATACTCCATGTCCATGTCGATCCTGAGCGAGAGTGTGCCGATGGCGAAGAGGAACCTGGTGGTGCTTCTAGTGGCCAGCATTTTCTTACTGTCGCAAGGAATAATGGCAGGTGAGTGCTGAGTTTTGGCTTTTCTTCGTTGCAAGTGACAAAGAAGTATCACCATCATCATAAGATAGATCATCTCCAAAGAATAAATATAAATAAATAAATAAATTTTGTGGACAATTCACACAACACTACCCAGCCCCAAACTAAGCAGAGCTTGTAATATGGGAACCAGATAGCTGATATAATACTTAAATACATTTTTTTTTTGTAAATACATACCTATAATATAATACAACACCCAGACAGAGAACAAACATTTATGTTTACCACACAAATATTTGTTCTCGGTGGGGATCAAACCCACGACCTACGGCGCAGAAGGCAGAGCTACTACCAACTGAGCTAGAGACCATTCTAAAAACTTAAAACGTCTAATCGTCGTCTTAAAACCTAAATAATGTTTATTTGACTTTATTTTACATTGTATTAATGAACTTTATCTAAGGTTACAAAAGGTTCTCTCTCAAAAGGTTACATATTGATAAAAATAAATTATTATTTTTAAAAACTATGTAACCTTTTGCAAGTCGGTCTCTGCTCCGGCGAAGTACCTATGTGAGACAGATTTATTCCCATTTACCATACCTCATGCAAATAAAGAAATTTCATTTCATTTTATTTCAAAACGCTAGTCGTACTTACTTGGGTTTTATGAAAAACTAGCGGCCTGTCCCGGCTTCGCACGGGTGGACATTTATTTTATAAACAGATAAATATAGCCTATGTTACTCAAGGTGAATGTAGCTTTCCAATGGTGAAATAATTTTTGAAGTCGGCACAGTTTCGAGTTTATTCATTACAAACATACACTCAAAAATACAGAAATACAAATCTTTGCTCTCTATAATATTATAGTATTAAAGTATATAGATCTTATATGATCCTTTTACAAATCAAAAATAATAATCCAAAATAATAAAAGTGAAGTTCCAGTGTGGTGCCACTTCACTTAGTCAGACGTATGCAATAAAATAATACAAAAGCAAAAGTTTCGAAGACAGCACACGCTACGCTTCAAAGTTATAATAAAGTATCTACACAGCATATAAAAATAAGATACGAAAATAGTAACCAAGTTAAGTCAAGAGAACAATTGTTTACTCAGTTGTATTGTATTAAAAGGATGACTTTGAAGCTAGGTGAGCCTAGGTGCCAGTGACCAAGCATAGAAGGATGACTTTGAAGCTATTAGGTGAGTCTAGGGCCCGTATTCCGAAACAGCGCTTGAGTCTGAGTCGAGCCTCAAGCATAGATTTTATGACAGTTCTCCATTGAAAAGTGTCAAAAATCTGTGCTTGAGGCTCGACTCAGACCTAAGCACTGTTTCAGAATACGGGCCTAAGTGCCAGTGACCAAGCATAGAAGGACAGGCAACAAACTACGGCTTGGTTTCTACCGTTTTTTTTATTATTATTATTATTTTATTGACTGGCCTCTAGCTCAGTTGGTAGTAGCTCTGCCTTCTGTGCCGTAGGTCGTGGGTTCGATCCCCACCGAGAACAAATATTTGTGTGGTGAACATAAATGTTTGTTCTCTGTCTGGGTGTTATATTGTATTCTAAGTATGTATTTACAAAAAAAAAATGTATTCAAGTACTATATCAGCTATCTGGTTCCCATATTACAAGCTCTGCTTAGTTTGGGGCTGGGTAGTGTTGTGTGAATTGTCCAGAATATTTATTTATTTTATTATTATCTGTCTGTCTGACTCTCCGTGTGCCACCGGGCTGTATCTCATGAACCGTGATAGTGAGACAGTTGAAATTTTCACAGATGATGTATTTATTTTGCCGCTATAACAACATCTATGTACTAAAAAAACAGAAAAAATAAGTTTGTATTTAATAAATGTAAAATTTATGTAAAATAATTTACATGATTTTTTTGCCGTTTTTATAGATTACGGAATCCTTCGTGCGCCAGTTCGACTCGCACATGGCCGGTTTCTATAAGTGCACAAATAAAAATAAAATAGCAGTGTGAACCCTACTATTATGTGTATAGCAACACGGCATCTATAGTTGCTCTTAGTTGTAATGCCTTATCATGGACAATCATTTTCCTAATATCTCTAGCACTGAAACATAATATACGTTTATGTTGTTTACGCGTAGCTACCCACTGCCAGTAGGCCTACCCAAGCTCTGTCTGGCTCTGTCCTGGCTCTGGTTTTGAGCCTGTGTGAGTGCTCACCAGTGTTTTAGACTGTGTGTGTGACGTTTCGATGTAGGATTTATTTAGACAGCACTCACACAGACTCAAAACCTTCTCTTTTGATTTTCACCATTTTCCTTCCCGCACTACTGAACATCTTCTTAAGGCTACATACGCACTATACGGTTTCCCGCAATGCGGCTAGCCGTCCGGCTGACCACAAGCACAATTATGTACGTAATATTCATTACTATGCGCACTGTGATGCGGCTACCCGCAGACATGATGCGGCTACCCGCAGACCGACAGTGCGCATAGAAATGAATATTACGTACATAATTGTGCTTGCGGTCAGCCGGACGGCTAGCCGCATTGCGGGTAACCGCATAGTGCGTATGTAGCCTAATGGCTATAATATAGATAGGTACGAAGCAAAAGCGTTTTCGCTTTTCTGTGGGTACGAACATAAGTCGTTCGGTCATTATTGGGATATTGAGAATAAACCACAAAACATTTCAAAATCTATATCTAATAAAAATTCCTGTCTTAATTTGGAACGCGATAAACTCCGAAACTACTGAACGGATTTTGATAAAATTTTGTAACCGTCTATAATATGGTCCAACTTAAAAGATAGGATAGTTTATATTCAATATTTAGGTGTTATTAATTTATAAGGGGCAAAAGTTTCGAAATCTATGTCTATCCATTTCTATCACGTAGGGACTTATATATGTCTATCTCTTTCTATCGCTTAGGGATTTTTCTGAAAATTCTCGACTTTGACGAGGAAAGAACGCTCTAGAATGTCTTTGAGGTTCTGGAATGATCAAATTTAATTCGAAGACTGAAATTATTCGGCTAGCATCCGGAATGCATCCAAACGTTAGTAATCCAGAATTATCTAGAATACTCAAATATACCCATGCAAACGGTTTTGAATTCTAGATTTGGACAAAATGTTCTAGAAAATAGTGCCCCTAAACGTTATAGAATGTTCTTTCATCATCATCATCAATTGATATCAGTCCACTGCTGGACGTAGGTTCACCTTGAGTAACAAAGGCTATATTTGTGTGTTTAAAAAATAAATGTCCACCCGTGCGAAGCCGGGACAGGCAGCTAGTATTTCAATAGAAACTTGCTAATAACTTTTTATACAATTTGACTGAACTTCGGGATTTGCAAATCATGATTTATATTTCTCCCCCAGTGCTATCGATTCCCGTCATACCCCTCACTTACTCAATCTATATGCCTGCTCTTGGCATCTACTGGAACTCCTGGAGGACGCTAGTACTGATCTACTCCATGCCGGCATTTATAGCCGCCATCTGGATCTTCTTCATGAAGGAGAGCCCTAAGTTTATATACGCGAAGGGTGATGAGGACCAAGCATTAGAGGTCCTGAGAACGATACACAGGATTAACCATTTCAGATCGAAAAAAGAATTGGAAGTAAGTAGTTTTCTTGCTAACCTTTCAAATTCCAAATCTTTGATTTCTAAACATTTCGAATCCATCAAACTGTTGACAGAAACTACAAAATCCAACAGTAGGCCAGTACCATGAGCTCTGTCTGGCTCTGTCTCTGGTTCTGGTTTTGAGTCTGTGTGAGCGTTGACTAAATTTTGGCGATTGGCCTCTAGCTCAGTTGGTAGTAGCTCTGCCTTCTGCGCCGTAGGTCGTGGGTTCGATCCCCACCGAGAACAAATATTTGTGTGGTGAACATAAATGTTTGTTCTTTGTCTGGGTGTTATATTGTATTCTAAGTATGTATTTATAAAAAAAAATGTATTCAAGTATTATATCAGCTATCTGGTTCCCATATTACAATTTACAAGCTCTGCTTAGTTTGGGGCTGGATAGTGTTGTGTGAATTGTCCACAATATTTATTTTATTTATTTATAAATAAATCCTACGCACACACAGTACCTATAATGCACTGGTGAGCACTCACACAGACTCAAAACCAGAGCCAAAGACAGAGCTCATGGTAGGCCATCAGCTTCATTAAACTTTATTTGCATAATCCAACTATACATATAGTTGGATTATGCAAATAAAATAATGCTTTGCGTATGTTTCACTTGCAAAATCACTAAAGACAGACAGACTAAAGACAGATTTCCAAAATGTGCTTTTACCATTTTCTAACAATAAAAAAAGCCGAAGTAATGTTTGCCCAAAAATTTGTTCTTTTATATTAGCTTGGTTAGGATACATAGGCTAGGTTTGTAATTAGTAGTTTTTGAATGCATTTTATCTGTTCTAAGGTGACAAGTATTTTGAGAGAAGAGTCGAAAGGAGATGCTTCTTCGGAAAAAAGTCAGAATCAGATCTTGCTGATGTTCAAAGCACCACTCCTGAAATACACGGTGATCATGAGCTTGCTTTTCGTGTTCCAACAGTAAGTTATAAATTTCGTAAAAGACAAATTAAAATAAGAATCAGTTCTTCTTCTTCTTCCTGTGTCACTGGTTCTTTCGAACCAAGTGTGATGAAAGGATTTTAAGTGCGCCTCAAAGAGGCTCCTTTCGTGCACTTGACACATATTTTCGAACTTTATAGCTTCTACGACATGCCGGTTTCCTCAAGATGTTTTCCTTCACCGTTTGAGAGCACTGGCATAGTGTACATAAAATTTTGGGCAGAAAACTCATTGGTACACGACTGAATTTGAACCCACGACCTTAGAATCGGAAGGCGGGGCCGCTACCACTTGGCCGCCAGCGCTCTCAGTTGAAAACGTCCGACCATACAATAAATAATTATAAGTTTAAAAAACTTGAGAAACCGACTTCATTGTCAAACGGCTAAACCGATTTTAATCAAATTTGTTTGGGACAATCTGGACGTAAGAATAACCTTCCAAATAAAAAAATAATTTTCTAAATCGGTTCATAAATGACGAAGGCAAAAAGTTACAAACATTTAAAAAATTATTTAAAAAAAAATGGCAACACCGATTTTAATAAAATTAAAATGGGACTAATCTGGAAGCAGTACCTTTCAGATAAAAAAATAATTTTTCAAATCGGCTCACAAATGACGAAGTTATGCGGTAACAAACATTAAAAAAAAAAAAAAAAAAAAAAAAAAAAAAAAACAAACAACCGAATTGAGAACCTCCTCCTTTTTGATTGGAAGTCGGTTAAAAACTTGAGAAACCGACTTCATTGCCAAACGGCTAAACCGATTTTAATCAAATTTGTTTGGGACAATCTGGACGTAAGAATAACCTTCCAAATAAAAAAATAATTTTCTAAATCGGTTCATAAATGACGGAGGCATGCAGTTACAAACATTTAAAAAAATATTTAAAAAAAAATGGCAACACCGATTTTAATAAACTTTTTGACTTTAACGATTTGACTGGCCTCTAGCTCAGTTGGTAGTAGCTCTGCCTTCTGCGCCGCAGGTCGTGGGTTCGATCCCCACCGAGAGCAAATATTTGTGTGGTGAGCATAAATGTTTGTTCTCTGTCTGGGTGTTATATTGTATTCTAAGTATGTATTTACAAAAAAAATGTATTCAAGTATTATATCAGCTATCCGGTTCCCATATTACAAGCTCTGCTTAGTTTGGGGCTGGGTAGTGTTGTGTGAATTGTCCACAATATTTATTATTTTATTATTTATTATTATTTAATAAAATTAAAATGGGACCAATCTGGAAGCAGTACCTTTCAGATAAAAAAATATTTTTTCAAATCGGCTCACAAATGACGAAGTTATGAGGTAACAAACATAAAAAAAAAAAAAATACAACCGAATTGAGAACCTTTTTGATTGGAAGTCGGTTAAAAAAGTAAGACAAAACAATAAAATACACAGAATGGACAGCTGAAGCACTGGCAGAAAATGGAGGTATGTACAACATTATTAGGTGTGTACCTTACCTAGCTACAGAAGCTAATACTAAATCCCGTGCTGAATGGTTAAAAAGGTTATTATGTCAAATAGGCCCTGACTCATCTTTTTGCTGCTTGAAATGGTAGTAGCTACCATGTCAAGCAACGCTGGTTTTCAGGCAGGACCTTAAAAAAAGGGTGACATCGCACATAATTAGAGATAGATATACATGCGTGCACAGTCACTTCAGTCCTAAATGTTAAAAACCACAATGTTGTTTTTCAGGATGGCAGCTTTTCTTGTATGGCTGCCGACCATAGCTGACCAGTTCGTACGCATTATAGAAACTGGAGAAGGCTTGGACCTGACTCTTTGCGGCATCATCAATGCTACTGCCGAAGCTCCTAATGATGTAAGGAAATATTTTCCAAGAACTTTTATTGATCGCTCTTGGCCTTACGACGTAAGGCTTCGTAGACATAACTGTTTTTTTTTTAATTCAGCCTGATGCCGTACCCTGTGCTTTGAACGTCACCTCCCTGCTGATCGTAATGGGAGTAGGAGCGATGCAGTCTATCATCAACTTGCTGCTGAGTCTCGTAAGTTCATGCAATACCATTACCACCGCCTGAGAACTTATTAGCAACCATATACGCTTATTAAAATCGTTAAAGGCCTGCGCACACCTAGTTCGCTGGCGGTAGCGATCATTGAAACGCTGTCAAATATCGCTTTCAAATCTCAAATCTGACAGCGATATTTGACAGCATTTCACTGATCGCTACCGCCAGCGAACTAGGTGTGCGCAGGCCTTTAGTCAGTGAAACGCTGTCAAGTATAACAGCTATATTCCCTGTGCATAGTTCCCTGTGAAGGATGGTGAGAAAATCTGGACAACGGTTTTTTGAGGCTTGTTATCAGGGTACAAACACAAAAAACCCTCTTGTTAGCTAAATGAAATGTCCTCAAGCGATCTAGGTCTAGGTACACGAGGATATCTATGGTGCCGATGGAAAATATTAAGTAAAGACTGCTGATGCTCTATTCTTGGAGTTCACGCTGGCTTCGTTTGATTAAAATTTGGTTAACTTTCAGATAGTAAACAGAGCTGGGCGACGCAACCTTGTCATTGCCATCACGTCCGTGTGTGGAGTCTCCGGTATCCTGGTGAACCTGGTGCCCAACGCATACGGTAGCGTGGTCCTTTTCGGCATCCAACTGATGGGCATCATCGTACTAGGAATGTACACTGCTATAATCGTCGCACTGTTCCCCACAAACTTAAGGTAAGCGACCCAATCAGAGTGCACTCTCTCTCATCTCTTCTTTGACTGAATACCTCTTCTGGCTATAGTTAGTGCTGGCTGGGAATCAAGTTATCGGATGAACCGGATTCCAAACCAATACCTCTAGATTTATTTGCGATTACTTTCCAAGCCAACATCTCATTGAACGGTGAAACCTCTGCGCGCTTCAACATAATTTGTTTTGTCATTCCTTCTTTCGATACCTTCTAGGCTTGATCACGCGGAACTGGCACCAATCCATCCAATCCAAAGTGATCTTTACGATTCAAGTTAATAAATGTTTTTTGATTTTTTTCAGCAAAATCATTATTGGACTTCATCTAAATGTATTTTCATTACTCATACTCTGAAAGTAGGTCTGAAGTTGCCTGAGGGGCCTAATTGAAAGTAAAACTTTCAGCCCTAGGGAGAATCGCTTTCTACTGACAGCTGTCAAATTATAAAAAAAAAACAAGTTCTATTTTATTCAACCATGTTCCAACTTTCTAAAGTCTTTCTGACTGCAAAGAGGTCGTTGAACCAAATTCCAACTTTTTATTCAGCAAGTAGGTTGGAAACCCATTACAACGGTAAGAAGTTTAAAGTCTAATTAGAGCGCAATGTAAAATTTAAATTTAAATAACATAAAGATAGTATTAAATAAATAATATATCTTCTAAATTACTTGATTAATATATAGCTTCAACTATTTATTTAAAATAACATAGATTTGAGCAAACAATTTACCATTTTTTAAATTATGAGAATGAAAACAATGGCTGAATAATGCTGGCGAGCCGTAGCCGAAGGCCCGCCAGAGAAAAAGAAAAAAAAAACCGGGAAGGCGGCAATTCAATCTTCATTTTCACAAATTTTTCTTTCATGTTTTTATTTTTACTTTCCTTGTATTCGTAATGAAAAGCACAGTGTTTACCTCGGGTGAAAGTCTTTTAAGTCCCTCAAGCTCCATTGGCGCCCTCGCTTACGCTCTGGCGCCAAACCCGTCTCGGGACTCAAAAAACGTGACTTTCAACACTCAGGTAACAATGTACTATTGTTCCAGGGCCATAGCTCTTGCGTTGCCGGCGACTTTCGGCAGGATCGGCATGTTTGCTTCGATTCAGATCCTAAACATCATGCTGACGAACAGCTGCGATGCTGGGTTCTACTTATTTGGTGCTATATTCGCATGTGAGTATACATAAATATTGCTTGGGATCCTGTATACCAACTTATTTTTAACCGACTTCCAATCAAAAAGGAGGAGGTTCTCAATTTGGTTGTATTTTTTTTTTTTTATGTTTGTTACCACATAACTTCGTCATTTGTGAGCCGATTTGAAAAATTATTTTTTTATCTGAAAGGTACTGCTTCCAGATTGGTCCAATTTTAATTTTATTAAATTCGGTGTTGCCATTTTTTTTTAAATGTTTGTAACTGCATCATCGAATTTCATCATAAAGTCGAATATTATTTTATATACTGAACTTTTAATTGATTTGTAAATATTATGTTTAAGCGTATGTTTTTTTGGGAAATAAATGGCTTATTAATTAATTAATTAATTAACTGCATGCCTCCGTCATTTATGAACCGATTTAGAAAATTATTTTTTTATTTGGAAGGTACGTCCAGATTGTCCCAAACAAATTTGATTAAAATCAGTTTAGCCGTTTGACAATGAAGTCGGTTTCTCAAGTTTTTTAAACTTATAATTATTTATAATACACTAGCTCATCTCTGCCACGCTTCGCTGTGGGACATTGTCATTGAAAAAAAACAATCGCATGTTATAAAATAGAAAATAAATTAGCTTCTTAATCATTGATGCGGATTATTTATCATGCTACTATTTGAGCTCGGTTGGTGCAGAACTTAGAGTTTTTGAAGCGTACACAAACCAACATAGCATTTTTATACCTGTAATATATTATATACAGATTTATAACCCAAATTGTTTGAGAACTACTGCCAATAATTGGTAGTGTGAGGTCATTCAGATTACCTAATTCATCAATTATTACGATTACTTTTCTACTTACAGCATCCGCTATAGTGGCAGCCTTCCTGCCGGATGACCGCACACTGACAGCACCCCCCGCAAAACCAATATCACTTGAAGAAAGCATTGCCACCAACGACGTCACCACGACTGATGCTGCACCAAATACTTACACGCAAAGAGATATGAACGAATAAAGTTTTGTACAATACTCCAAAAGCGTCATTCATGGTTCCGCAAAAATGAATAAACAGCCTCACGAATTTAATTCCCAGGAACGGTAGATAATAGCTGTAGCCTCAGATATTATTATATTAGTACCAAATCATGATCTCTAAAGGCCTGCGCACACCTAGGCCGCTGGCGTCGGCGATCAGTGAAACGCTGTCAAATTTGACAGAGTTTCACTGATCGCTACCACCAGCGAACTAGGTGTGCGCAAGCCTTAAAGGCCTGCGCACACCTAGTTCGCTGGCGGTAGCGATCAGTGAAACGCTGTCAAATCTCAAATCTGACAGCGATATTTGACAGCGTTTCATTGATCGCGTTCGCCAGCGAACTAGGTGTGCGCAGGCCTTAAACCAATCTAAGAGTTCTGCGGTAGCGATCAGCGAAACGCTGTCAAATATGACAATGATGCATGACAGCTTTTCACTGATGGCTACCGCATAACGTATTCTCCGGTGTAAGTAATTCTGAAGTACTTTTATTATGAAAACATTAAAGAAACCAAGGTATTCCATACGTGACAGATCCTTGGTGGCAGGTCGCGTGGTAATTGCCTCTCTTGTCACAAAACACCTGTTAACCTGCTTAACATGGCTCAACACAATTAAATAATGGCTTTTTAAGAAGTGAAGTGTGGTTTAATTATCAGAATTGTTGCTGACAATAAAATGTAAGTATTGTTTCCGTTTGACGGACTCAACCGACTTTTATAACGTTATGACACGGTCATATTTTTTATGGCGGAATATATTAGGTGCGAACCTACTAGTTGTCAGTTGTCTAATCTTAATTCAAAATAATGATAACTTTCCCCTCTTTTCTAACAATAGGTATAGTACCCCTGTGTCGACCTATCGGTCGGCTTATTGTAGGATATCCTCACGGATTACTTCAAGATAAACACTTCAATGGAGTAAACGTATTGCGCTATATTGAAATTCAGTTCCTTGAAAATGATTTTTATTTAATTAGGATAAATTTATAGAATTTAAATATATTACCATCATTTTGTAAGGAAAATAAACAAAATAGGCGGGAAAGTGGCAATCCGATTTTAATTTGTTTTTTTTTTCAAGTTGTAGTTTTGTTACAAGATCTGCAAAATGTCGTCGGATACAAGTGATTTTTATAAAGACAGAGTGCCGATGGAGGTTGCTATTGACCGAGCAGGTACTTGATATTTTTTTAATTCTACGTATGATTGAACTAAAAACTTGTGGTTCGCTACCCACCTTCACACTGAGCCTTCACACCAGTGTTAAGGTAGGGAAATTAAATTCCCCGCCTTAACACTGGTGTTGAAAGAAATCCCGGCCTTCATACTAGTGTTAAGGAGGGGAACTCAGTGTGAATGACGGGAAAAGGCTAAGTGTGAAGGTGGGTCGCGAAGGAAATTATCGTTACCTATTCTAATCCTCCACAAAGGCTGGCTGCCTCCACTTCTGATAATTTCTATTACAAACCTCTTTAGATATTGTACTGTCCACTTGAGAAACTTAAGATGTTGATTCTTATTGTAGTGTTTGTATCTAGACAATAGATATACTACGTTGTCTCATGTACACCAGTAGAGGGCGTCGCCGTCAACCGTCAGTCTGGCAGTAGACGCGGTGCGGGTTGGACGTGCGCGTGCGCTCGGATCTGTGTGTAGTAGTGAGCCAATGTGCATCGATATATTTACCTAGTGGTTTCCCTTTGGTGATAGTGATCACTACAAGTGGCGACGAGAATAAAGGTCAGTGCCTAGTGTGCCTACGTTAAATTAATTCGGTCATTAAAAGGGAAGGAAGTGGAATGAAAGCTATTGATTTACAATCCATACTACCTACCTAAATATTAAAATGTAGCAGGTACCTATATAGAAAGAAAGAAAGAAAAGCATTTTATTGACCTACTCATATACACAGGAATACCTACCTACTTAAAAAATAAATCTATCATATTTTTACATCTGAACAAAAAACCAATAGCTACAAGTAAAGATACCTTATTTCCTGTTATATGTCTACGTAATGTGTTCACGTAAAATAATTCTAGCGATTTTATTCCATTTCACCTGCATCGTCAAATGATTGAGGAAATAAGTAGGTACCTATCGTAAATAAAACCATTGGCTGCTTAGATCTACCTTTCTTATCTTATAACAAAACTAAAGAACTTACCTATCATGTTTTCACATGTAAAAGAAAAGAAATTTAAAAGAATAAGGATAGAAATACCTGGTCGAATGAATCATCATGTTGTTCAATGAGGTTACGAAAAGATTACATTGGGAGGCATAATTAATTTACAATCTTCCTTAGCGACTTACTAATACTTACCTACATAAGTAATTAGGTATCTACTAAGTTAATTTTATTAAAGTTGTTTTGAACGCCTATTTATTAGCAAGTAGTTTTCGTTCCAGACCTACCCGCATATTTCTACTCTTTCGCTTGTTATCTTTGTGCTTTGTGTATTTGTGTGTTAGGTTTCCCAAACCATTTAAACATAAACTGAACAAATCCATTCTGTTTACGATGTGCTTTTATTTAATCACCTACTTACCTATTTGTGTTATACTTAGGGATGTTATGGATATATACTTAGTAAAATTAATAAAATACCTACATAATGTACCTAGTGGTAGTGAATAACAACATAGGTGCTTTCATTCGATTAGATAGTAGGTACTATGGTTCAAGGTAAGTTGAAAATCGACGGCACCTACCATACTAATATTTTTAATAAAACTCAGGGATTTTAATTTGAATTGGAATTATCTGAATGATTTCCATTACATTGGAAATACGTAGATACAAAAAATAAATTTATTGAAAAAATAAAAATAGTATTTTGGATTTAGGGGTTTAAGGCCAAGATGCTACCCCTAACTACATAATCTACTTTTCTTGAGGATAGTGCAGCAATAAACACATGTTCCAAATACTTATTTATTTTCACCAAGGCTACATGTTCGCACAGTGTGAGCGGGGAGAGACGACTGGCGACGCGACATTGAATTCCTACGCGTCAGCCTGATTCCTGTGGTTATGTATCTAGCCGCCACATTGGACTTCCATTAAATTGGAAGTATAACTACGTTATGTTACGATAATAAGAAGTTCATTAAATTGAATTTGAGACTTCTTTTAAATAAGAGGTACTGCGCTTAAGTAGTTCATTAAATTGAATTTGAGACTTCTTTTAAATAAGAGGTACTGCGCTTAAGTAGTTCATTAAATTGAATTTGAGACTTCTTTTAAATAAGAGGTATTGCACTGTATGTACTGTACGTAGGTGCTTGAGACATACGTATTGACTTTCATTAAATTGAAGGTTTTGAGACATCCATTTAATTGGGTGTATTTACAGGTCACCCCATTACAAACAATCATGGCGAATCAGCTGCCACCACCTGAGAAGTTAGACATAGAGGGTATTATCTAATTTTTAACGACTTTGACTTCTCAGTTAAACTTTTCAATTTCAAACAATTGACATTCACTTAATTTTTGGAATATACGCTAAGTTTACTGAAAGATTTTTGTATAATTATAAGTTTAAAAAAAACTTGGGAAACCGACTTCATTGCCAGACGGCTGAACCGATTTTAATGAGATTTGTTTGGGACAATCAGGACGTAAGAATAACCTTCCAAATAAAAAAAAAAATTAAAAAATATTTTCTAAATCGGTTCATAAATGACGGAGGCATGCAGTTGCAAACATTGGGAAAATTATTAATATAAAAATGGCAACACCGATTTTAATGGAATTAAAATGGAACCAATCTGGAAGCAGTGCCTTTCAGATGAAGAAATGATTGTTCAAATCGGCTCTCAAATGGCGAAGTTGTGCGGTAACAAACATTGAAAAATATATATATATATATATAAAAAATAATAATAATAATACAACCGAGTTGAAAGCCTCCTCCTTTTTGATTGGGAGTCGGTTAAAATACCAACGAACTTAATAACAGCATAAATAGTTTTACATTATTATGCATTACGATGATCATTTTATTGGTTACTCTGTGATAAAACATGACTCTTGTTACCGTGTATGAAATTAAGTGAAGGTACTTGAGTGTTGGATAAAAGTAAGTCAGTCCTCTGTAGAATTCTTGTTACTTTTTGATATGCAGAACTGTTGGGTACTTAGACAAGGCCTCACTTTCCTGTCTAGTACCATGAACAAACATTTTTATATTCATGATAATAGTCACCATTGTGCCGATGTAGCCTATGTACAAAATTAAATATATACCCTTAAATAAATTAGAATCTCCGTTGCCAGTGGTGTTATTGGCTGGGTTATATTGAAATTATTATTTGTAAAGTTTCTGGAAATATTTATTTCTTATAATTTACTTAACATCAAAAATGAGTGATCGAATAAAGTTTCATAATAAAGTGGCCGTAAATAGCAAAGAGCGAGCACAATCTTGAATTTCATAAAAGCTGGTACGGTCTTTGTCATGGACCGGTTCTAACCATAAATTACAGGGGCTACCCGATAGTGCTAAAACTGTTCAGTTTTTGGGTTACCTATTTTATAGTTTATCATGTACTGCTACTACCAATAATACCATAGCAGCTCAGTAAAGTTTGAGTGGCCTCTAACCGCAAATATCTAACCATGCTGGATTTAAAATAAGTAAGTTGATGATCATGATCAAGCCTACCCTCTGGAGCGAGTTTTTGAAGCAAAGTGAGTTAAAGTAATCAAAATTATAGACTATTTATTTATTTTTATTTCTTAGGTAAACAATCAGTAGATACTTATATTCTAATTGATAATTTGAAACGACAACTATGGTCCATTAAACAGTTTTCACATAGTGAAACTATTGGAGCTAAAAAACAAAAAAAAAAAATATATTAAGTAACGAGAGACTAAGGTAGACAAACTATAAAATGAAAGATACATTTTTTTTGAAGAAATTACAATTAAAACAGAAAAACAAAATCAACAATAAAAAAAAAAAAAAAAAAAAAAAAAACAAGCTTAGGAACCTGGGAGTATCTCCGAAACAGCATTTTGACAAAATGTTAGTAATTCTTGGTGGTTTTGAGCAAACAGATCTAGTTTGGGGACGTTAACCAGCCATTGAACGTTGCTAAAGACTGCTCGACTAAAGAAAGTGTTTTGGGATCTGTGTTTGGCTATGTACGCCATAGAAGTAAAGATTAATTTTGGAACCAAGTGAGTTCAGTTTGGCTATGTACGTCTTAGAAGATGAAATTGATTTTGAAATTGAATTCGGTTTGGCTTTGTACGCATTGGAAGTTGAAATTAAGTTTGGAACCATGCGAGATCTGTTTAGACAAAGTCCAAAAAGTTCAAAAATTTAAAAAGGTTCAAAAAAGTTCAAAAAGTTTAAAAAGGTTCAAAAAGTTCAAAAAGTTCAAAAAGTTCAAAAAATTCAAAAGTCGAAAAAGTTCAAAAAGTTTAAAAAAATTCAAAAAGTAAAAAAAAAAAAAAGTTCAAAAAGTTCAAAAAGTTCAAAAAATTCAAAAGTCGAAAAAGTTCAGAAGTTTAAAAAAATTCAAAAAGTAAAAAAAAAAAAGTTCAAAAAGTTCAAAAAGTTCAGAAAGTTCAGAAAGTTCAGAAAGTTCAAAAAGTTCAAAAAGTTTAAAAAATAAAAAAGTTTGAAAATTATAAAAGGTTTAAAAAAATCTGTGAAGTCTGAAGTCTGAAAAGTCTGAAGTCTGAAAAGTCCCAAATGTCGCTAATGTTACAAAAATTCTCAGTTTAGTCATTTAAAGTCATGTACAGTTGTTAAAAGGTAAAAGTCAAAGATCAGTTTTGGATTTGGATTGGAAGTGGAGGCTTTAGGTTAAGATTGTTTAAGTTTTTGGATATGAGGAAAAGTTAAGTTTTTACATTTGAGCAAAGTATGTAAATTCATTCAGTTTTGCCAATGTCGAGTGAAGATATTATATTAAAATAAAAGGTTCAAGATGAATTAAAGATGAATTAAAGATGAATCAAAGAAGAATCAAAAATGAACTAAAGATGAACTAAAGATGAATTAAAGATGAATTAAAGAGGAATTAAAGATGAATTAAAGATGTATTAAAGATGAATTAAAGATAAAATAAATGTGAAATAATTAACAAGTAACAATATATTCCAAAAAATATAAAACACTAAATGTACACTATCCACGGCATTTGGACCAGTTCTCTGTACTTAGTCTTGTGCTTTAAATACTACAAAAGATACGTTTAAATTAGCTCAGTGAATGCATGAAAACGCCATCATTAATTCTGACAGCGAAGAACTTATCCACTTGAATTCCTCCATGCCATGCCCTGCCATGGCACTGCAGGCATGTACATGTACTGTCATCTTCTGTTAGGTTAAATATTAGGGAATAGAGGGTAATAAAGAAACGCTATATGAATGAATATACCTTATGATGTACAATTCCACCCCTCATTCTGTTATGGGAAAGACGCCATCAGAACTTTTTTCAAAAAAATAAACAGGAATAAAATCCCTATGCTGAAAAATATAAACGAGACAGATAACGACACTGAAGTAAGAGACCGAGACAAGTTACAAAAGGAAAAGGGGAAGGAATATGGAGACCGGAAGAGAAGAGCGGAAAACCCAGAACTGACAGAAGGTAATAAAGTATACGTCAAAGAAATAGAAAAGACAAATAAACTCTCAACTACTTTCAACCCAACACCACATGTAGTAGAAGAATCAGTGGGAGGGGATTTTACGATAAGGAATGAAGGAACGGAACAGAGACTACGGAAAAATGTCATTCATCTAAAGCGTGTGGAAGGACAATGGAAATCAGTCGGAGATGAGTCCAATGGAAATGAAGATCAGATAAATCATAAACGGAATAAAACAATAGAAATTAAAATATAACACTATGATTAGAGATTCTTGATGCAAAAGTAAAAAACGATTAAGTAGATTCATTACAATAATTTAAATTAATAAAATTTGTTAAAAAGGAAGGGATGTAGTGTTTGTATCTAGACAATAGATATACTACGTTGTCTCATGTACACCAGTAGAGGGCGTCGCCGTCAACCGTCAGTCTGGCAGTAGACGCGGTGCGGGTTGGACGTGCGCGTGCGCTCGGATCTGTGTGTAGTAGTGAGCCAATGTGCATCGATATATTTACCTAGTGGTTTCCCTTTGGTGATAGTGATCACTACACTTATTATGACAGGAGTATGTCAGAAATTCTTTATTCTTATATTGTTTGTCTTTTCGGATTCAACAATTGGGTTTTATTAAATTCAAAAGGCCTGTTTTGTAATGGAGTCTGGTGTGGCTCAGTGTGATGGTGGGTTGGACGAGAAGTTTTCTATCATTCATAGAAATGGGGGAAAGGTCCTTTTATTCGAAGGACGTCAATATCTTAAACAAAAACTTTATGTGAACGGTAATATCATATGGTTTTGTTGTAATCGGCGGAAAAACATGAAGTGTTCTGGATCTGTAACTACAAAAGTGAGTAAAAGCACATTTTTATTGATTATCTCTTCAACAAGGTAATTACAATTAGTCTGCGACCATAACATTTTTATTTTCAGAATGATATTATAGTAAAGAAGGTTGAACATAACATGACCTGCGTGCCCAGTTATGCCAACAATGAAGTTTCAATAGCATTGGAAAAGGCCAAAAACGAAGCTCAGTCCTCTGATGATCGTATCACTATGATTTTTAAAAAATCGATGACACCTTTGAAAAACAAAGGTTTAGATTTAGTAACAAATATTCCAACGTTTGACAGTGTCAAACATGCCCTATACAACAGCAGAAATACTGCTTTTCAAGTTAAAAAAACTATATATAAGAATTTCACCGAAGTAGAAGTACCCGCTCAATTCCATAAATATTTATTATCAGATTATGAAGAAAAGGATACCAGATTACTAATTTTTTCAACGGCCGAAGCAAAGGAATTATTGGTAAACATTAAGGAAATATTCATTGATGGTACATTTAAGTCCGTCCCAGGCCCGTTCTACCAACTGATTGTAATACACGGAGATTTAGGGAGCACCTCTGAATCGACTAAAGTAGAGCCTCTCATTTATGCTTTATTGCCAAGCAAAACGGAAGAAGTTTATCATATCCTGTTTGATCTAATAAAAACTGTTATCCCAGAATGGAATCCTGCTATATTACATGTTGATTTTGAACCAGCAATAACGAATGCCTTAAAGAAATTTTTTCCCCGTATAATTATAAACAGATGTTATTTTCACTTTACGCAAAGCCTTTGGCGTAAATCAAAGAAAGTTGGTATAAAATCTAAAGTCTGTAAACGCATCGTTCAATTATGTTGTGCCCTTCCACTTTTACCTCCAAATTTTGTATTAGAAGGTTGGCAATACATTACAGCTGAAAGCGTAGTAGATGCAAAAATGCAAAAATTTATAGCGTACTTCGATAAATGCTACATGAAGGCTGAATCAATACGAGAATGGTGCATTTACAACGCTCGACACCGCACCAACAATGTGTGCGAGGCATGGAATGGCGGAATTAATAAAAAAATACATAAAAATTATGTAACCATGGCCAGACTGCTTACAGAAATTTTTATAACGCCGAATTCAAAATTAACTTACACGAGAACACCAAATTCAATACTTCGTGACAACATCATTATTAATGCCCAAATGCAGCTGTTAACCAATGAAATAAGCATTGGGCATTTTTTAGAAAAGCTGCGTTAGTGTCCTTGCTTTGCAGTGCATGTAAAGTGCTCTGTGTCTCGTGAATAAAGGCACGTTTCAGAAGCCACAGCGTTTGATTCCTATCCCAGACAGAACCCGCTTCCGTAACACTATGGTAGTAAGGTGGGTAACGAAGAAATGTTTTAGTCTGCTTTTTGTTATTCCCAACGTTAACACTGTTGAACGAGGTTTTGTTATTCCCAGCGTTAACACTGTTGAACGAGGTTGTGACCCACCTTCACACTGAAATTTGAAAATATGACAGTGTGAAGGCGGGGAAATTAATTTCCCCTCCTTCACATTGGTGTGAAAGCTCAGTGTAAAGGTGGGTTGCGAACGAAACTTGTTATGTATTTTTCAAATTCAATGAACTTTTTAATTTTTCCAGGGTTTGGACTGTACAGTCACATACTCATTAGTATAACAGGGGTTATCATAATCGCTTCAGCATTTATACTATACAGTAGCAGTATTCTGGTGCCGACGAGCGCTTGCGAGCTGGAGACCACGGCTTCACAACAAGGACTGCTGGCTGCCGCCCCTATCGTGGGTAAATACCTGGAAGTTTCATCACTTCTAAAGAGATTCTTGTCACAAGATATTGGAACCAGCTTGTTAATTAGATTACCTTTGTATTGCGTATTATTTTGTTCATAAGAAACTCTAGGGTTGTTGTGTTTATCTAGGAACTTGTTTTAGGAACAATTTTTGGAGCAGTGATATGGGGATACTTGGCAGACACGAGAGGAAGGAGAAAAATGGCGATAGTCGCCTTGTTAGGCAGCGCTGTAATCAACTGCCTCGCAAGTCTTTCTGTCAACTGGATCATGCTGATGGTCCTACAGTTTACTGCTTCTTTATTGTAAGTTAGACGGGACGGGACGGGGAGAGTTAGTTGGGACGATCTTCCATTTGAAAAGAGACCAGCGCAGTTGAACAATATTGACTAGGGGTATATATAAACCAGTCTAAAATGCACGCCCCTCCACCACGTTTTCTTGAAGTTGGCTCACAGCAAAGTACTTCAAATGATCTTTGTGATGTAGGTATTATAGAACAATTTACTTTTACTGACTGAAGTAGTGGGACGTGCAGTTTAAGATTGGACGATCTCTAACAAAGTATAAATTGTTATGCTCTAAATCAGCTTCAATTCAGCCACCTTCAAATCGACTGATAAATACGCGAATTTCCCCCCAGGTTTCCTGCAAACCGATCATGTAAATTTTGTTGCAATGGTTTCAATCAAAATCTTAAGGCCTGCGCACACCTAGGCCGCTGGCGAACGCGATCAGTGAAACGCTGTCAAATTTGACAGCGATATTTGACAGCTTTTCATTGATCGCGGTCGCCAGCGGCCTAGGTGTGCGCAGGCCTTAAAACTGTAAATTTTCGAACTAATACGTGATCGCAAATTGACAGTTTCTATAAGATTTTGATTGAAACTATTGCAACAAAAGTTACATGAACGGCTTGCCGATTCCCATAGCACGTGGAACGGAAATTCTATCTATATCTTGTTTTTATTATCAATGGCGTGGGGTCTTCCGTGTTGGGCATTACGTAAATAGAGCCTTTATCTAGTTTCGATAGTGATATTTATTTACGGCTTATTTACGGGCCCGTGTATACTTTATTGGCTAAATATTAGATACCCTCAGATAACGATATGTATTAGGACAGATAATATAATATACTACTATGAATTAGTTACATGAAAATTTATGAATTGTTTCTTATTTGACATCGTCAGTCTTTTGACTTAGATACTTTTCTTTGCCCCTATTCCTAAGTACCTATATATTTAGGTAGATAATGCTCGAGTGAATTTATATTACAGCATCTGCCTTGCGCACATTATATGTCGATGGCTTGTGATGGCGATCAGTGTTGCTGCCAAATATCGTAGTGTCAAAGTTCACGGCAGTGTGTGGATGTATGCTAAACTCTATGCTGAAACTGATCGACATCGCAATTTGCCTATTACACATCTGTCCTTCGCAAGAGTTTTTTGATATCATTATTAAATCCGTTCTAAGAAATCAAAATAAATGATCTCTTGAAATTGTTATTACATGGTCTTTTTGTTTTTTAGTGGATCAGGTCTGTACTCCATGTCCATGTCGATTTTGAGCGAGAGTGTGCCGATGGCGAAAAGGAATCTGGTGGTGCTCATAGTTTCCAGCATGTTCTTACTCTCACAAGGAATCATGGCAGGTAACACTAACAGAACTAAATCTGTCATATTTTCATTCAATAATCACAGGTATTATATGACTTTGATTTGAACCTTAATACTGGATGAAATTAGGAACCAATCCCCATAATCGAACCTTTTTGAACAGAAACTTATGATGCCTGCAGTAGAAGCACAGAGCTATAAATAACAGCAGTAGCAGAATAACTTGATTGTTGTGCCACCATTCACGGTACATTTTTTTTATGCTCGACATTTTTGTTTTGCAATAGTTTATCTACCTTTTAAGCCGTGCACACGTCTAAGCGTTCTGCGGCTGCGATCATTGAAACGCTGTCAAATATGACAGCTATAATTAACACCAACGTAGTCTTCACCATCGTCTAGATGTGCGCATGGCTTTACTGATCTTTCCTCTGTGTGTTCATCAGTGTTGGCGATTCCCATCATACCTCTGACATACTCGATCTACATGCCTGCTCTCGGCATCTACTGGAACTCCTGGCGAACACTGGTGTTGGTCTACTCCTTGCCAGCAATCATCTCCGCCATCTTGATCTACTTTATGAAGGAGAGCCCCAAGTTCTGTTACGCGAAGGGAGACGAAGATCAGGCGTTGCAGATATTAAGAACGATACACAGAGTCAACCATATCAGATCAGATGAGAAATTGGAGGTGAGAAGGTAAACTGAAATTGTGGAATTGCTACACACCTGACAACACTGCCAAAATCCCATGCTACGATGAAGGCACATAGAATAAATAGATATAAAAAAACTATCGTTCATTGGATGAAAGAGAACGGTCAGAAACTCAAAACTCTAATCCGTCTCATTAAGTATTAATTATTATTAATTAATACTTAATATTTTATATATTTTTGAAATACTTAATATTTTAACGAATAGAGTATTTCATTTTGGGTTAGTCCCACAAATGCCACGTCCATACAAAAGATATAAAAATGTATAGTTTAAAAAACTAAAAAAAACGCTTTTATAACTAATTGAACTAAAAAGTTAAAAATACATACATACATACATAAAATCACGCCTTATTCCCATGGGGGTAGGCAGAGATCACGGATTTTCACTTGCTACGATCCTGACACACCTCTTTCGCTTCATTCACTCTCATAACATTCTTCATACATGCTCGTCGGTTTAGTTAAAAATAAAAAATAAAAATAGTTAAGTTAAAAATAAAACTGTAATAATCAATTGAAAATTTAAATTATTGTACAAAAAGCGTGGGGTGCTTTTAATAATAACTTCAGATATAATAAACTATTGATACAATATTTACGACAATCAAAAACAAGCCCCCCACGCTTTTTGTACAATAATATAAATTTTCAATTGATTATTACAGTTTTATTTTTAACTTAACTATTTTTATTTTTTATTTTTAACTAAACCGACGAGCATGTATGAAGAATGTTATGAGAGTGAATGAAGCGACCTTTGACAGGTGCGCAAAGTTTGAATAAAATCTGATCGTTCAAAGTAGGTTTTTTTTTTATTTTTTTTATTTCTTTTCATTTTTTCTATTTTTTTTTTCATATTATTGCATTGTCATCGACCTTTGACAGGTGTGCAAAGTTTGAATCAAATCTGATCGTTCAAAGTAGGTTTTTTTTTTTTTTTTTTTTTTTTTTTTCATATTATTGCATTGTCATCGACCTTTGACAGGTGTGCAAAGTTTGAATCAAATCTGATGGTTCAAAGTAGGACAAAATCGAGCTCAAAGGGGTCGGTTACATACATACATACATACATACCTACATACATACATACATACAGGTGAAGCTAATAAAAGCGTTATAAAAATAATCAGACATTGATTCGCAACCAATGCCATGACGTATATATTCCTTTTTCAAATAATGTTGTAGTTCCAACGCCTCGAGCATATTGACAATAAGCATCAAAAGCTAAAGGAATATTTAACGGGCATGCCTCTAGCTTCCTCACAGAAAATGAAAATTCTAGAGTTCTAAGTTTATTGCCACTAAAAAGTAACACACATGGTTCACATTGAATTTCAAACCCTTCAGGTAACTAGCATATTGAGAGAGGATGCTGGAACCACCCGATCTTCGGAGAAAAGTCAGCTCATACCGTTGTTCAAACCTCCACTCTTGAAGTACACACTCATCATGAGCACGCTTATGATTTTCCAACAGTAAGTACTTAAATGAAGTGTCCCAAAAACGTGCCCTGACCTGGCCAAAATAGCCTTATTTATTAATCAGCAAGAAAAAAGCCTGCAGAAGTCTGAAGAAACCCTTAGAGGGAGGCGATGCCTCTGATATTTTCAACGTCCATGGGCTACCGCCATTGCACGTATGCTTGTGTGAGTGATAATCATTCCAATCAGTTGAAATGTTCTCATACTTTATCCTTCTCCAGACGATTATTTTCTCTACAAGATATATATAGCAAATGCAAAATCTTGCAATAAAATCACAGACCTCAAATATTTAAAGATCTTGGTCACTCTGGTTTTCAGAATTGACGCTTTTATAATATGGCTGCCAACAATAGCTAACCAGTTCGTGCGCATCTTAGAATCTGAAGAGGGCTCGGACCAGACTCTGTGTGGCATCATCAGCTCTAGTGTCAACACTCCCGCTGATGTGAGAAGCTTTTATCTTTTGCGTAGTAGTCTAGTTTAAAATGCGGTGATAGATTTCAAAATTGGTCCACAAATTGACGGAGAATTTGGGGGAAGCATCCTGAGATCTGCAAATGTGCAGTTTGCTATTTGAATGCATTTTGCTGCTCATGAATCATGTTAAAAAAGACCTATTGATAAATAAACGTTTATTATTATAAAAAAAAGCTGAATATTAAATTTATATTTAATTTTCATAAGTCTCTTTCAGTACTACCAAAGAAAAACCATTAATTTTCCCATAGATCAAGCTTTGTTTAGCTTGGGGTTGGAGGCGGTGTGTGAAATGTTGAGTCCACCAACATTTCTTCTTATTCCTTTCCAGCCAGATGCAGTTCCCTGTGCTTTAAACGTCACCTCTTTGCTGATCGTGCTGGCTGCAGGAGCGATGCAGTCACTAATCAACATACTGTTAGGGCTCGTAAGTAAACTCTTACCATCCTCACGTCCAAGAGTAAAGGGTTTCCTTTATGCAGGCACACAACACGCTTGGAGTGAAGATGTTTATCACCTCACAGATGTTACCTGTAGAGCCTGTAGAGCCTAGTCAGTTGTTGAACTGAAACCATTAGGCTGCTGTTTTCTGTAGACGAGGCATGTATAGATTAAAGGTGACAGTGGTATCGCTGGCACGTCACTTATCGTCTAGATGCAGTCATACTTTAACTACAGATTTTTCTAAATATTCCCCATTTACGAGTATAGAAGAATCAATCGAATAATTACATTCTATAGGCTTATTGTTTATTTATATAGAAGGGTATTTATTGCCTATCTACTACCTAACACTAATTATTTTGCTTTGTCTAATTGTAGTACATTTTGCGCGCGCTGTGCGTCCTGTAATTAGAAACGCAACGCACTGATTATTTGACTTATTTGTGTATGATTTCTCCATTGGATGCCCTTACTTATCTGCTTAACTAATTTCAGTGTATAAATAAAGTTGGGCGTCGATATCTCTGCATCCTCATTACGTCGGTGTGTGGAGTCTCCGGTATCCTGGTAAACCTGGTGCCCAACGCATTTGGTAGCGTGGCCTTCTTCGCTATCCAACTGATGGGCTTCATCGTACTAGGAATGTACACGGCTACAATCGTTGCTCTCTTCCCTACACACCTGAGGTAATTTATCTTTTTTATGCAAAAGAAATGATCTCATAAACTGGTTACATGATGGCGAATGCCCAACTCTGTTAGGTATACTATTTTACTATTTACACGTCGTACGAGTATAGGCCAACGTAGTGAACTATATATTACTTATACAATTATTATGAACAACGGGATATACTAAACATGACTTAATTTTGAGAGTTTTTACTCCCGATATTTCGGCACAGTTGCATGCACCATGATCAAAGGATTAAACTGAAGTCCACGAGTAAAAGAAATGTAATGAATAGTGTCAGGGGTAACTGGTGTTTACTCATGCCCCTACTTACGGGGCCCTATAATGCCTGAGACAGAATTTTAAATGGAATAGACTTGCATAGCACCTATAGCACCATCATAGTTTAGTGGGCCTAATCCACAGGAAAAACGTGGTCAATACATGCGGAGCTACCTAAGCCGCGGGTTTCATCACGACGTTTTCCTTCACCGTTTGAGAGCTCTAGCATTGTGTTGTATGTGTACATAAACTTTTCGAACAGAAAAATCCATAGGTACATGGCTGCATGCGAACACGCGATCGTAGGATTGGAAGACGGGGCTACTATCACTAGACCTCTCGCTACTAAAGGTCACAATAAATAAATCTCAATATTTTTTTCTAGAGCTATAGCAATAGCGCTGCCTCTAACTGCGGGCAGGATGTCAACCTTTGCCTCGATTCAAATTCTAAACATCATGCTGATTAATAGCTGTGAAGCTGGCTTCTACCTGTTTTCTACCATTTTTGCATGTGAGTATTTGTATTATATATTGGTACCCGATCAGTTGTCAATTAATAATCATCATCAAAAACTAAGAAAAGAACTTACTTACTAAGGTAATCGTCTTATGTGTCAAAGGTCATTCAGAGTTTTCAACAACAATATTTATTTACTCGATAATTCCTCTTAGGATTTTGAATTTTGTTGGGCGCAGATACTATTTTTTATATCTAAACCTTCAACTAGTAATCAATTGCTATTGCTGATTATACCTGCTCAGTAATCAACTTCCGTTGCTTATTGTGCCTACTCATTTACCTATATCGTAGCTTATCTGTTTATATTTTTCTTCTTCCAGCGTCAGCAATCGTAATAGCCTTCCTACCGGCTGACCGCCGACCGAAACCAGCGTCCGTCAAACGACTGACGGTAAAGAAAAGTATACCAAATGACGATGGAAATGACGGACAAATAAACACGTACCTCTAAAAAAATTGTGAATTAAGTTATTTTCTAGGAACCTAGCTGTATATATACTCATACATATTTGTTATAAATTCCCTTAGAAGGTCGAGTGCAGTTTATAATTAAATTATATCTTCTTCTATATATATAAATTTTTCGTGTCACAATTTGGAACGCGATAAACTCCGAAACTACTGAACGGATTTCGATAAAATTTTGCAACTGCCTATAATATGGTCGGACTTAAAAGATAGGATAGTTTATATTCAATATTTAGGTGTTATTAATTTATAAAGGGCAAAAGTTTCGAAATCTATGTCTATCCTTTTCTAACACGTAGGGACTTCTCTATGTCTATCCTATTCTATCACTTATGGATTTTTCTGAAAATTCTTGGCTTTGACGAGAACAGAATGCACATAGACGCTCTAGAATGATCTGGATTAATCAAATTTAAAGTCGGTGAGCATCCGGAATGCTCCCACTCAAACGTTAGTAATCCAGAATTATCTAGAATACTCAAATATACCCATGCAAACGGTTTTGAATTCTAGATTTGGACAAAATGTTCTAGAAAATAGTGCCCCTAAACGTTATAGAATGTTCTTTCATCATCATCATCAATTGATATCAGTCCACTGCTGGACGTAGGTTCACCTTGAGTAACAAAGGCTATATTTGTGTGTTTAAAAAATAAATGTCCACCCGTGCGAAGCCGGGACAGGCAGCTAGTTATTTAATAAATGTATCATGCAGCATAAATGCTTTATCTATCTATTCTATCAGAAGTGATGTTAGATTTTCAGGTTACCTTAATAAAGTAGGTAGGTTACTTTACTTTTATCATCGCCGTTGTCACGACTGTAAAGGCCTGCGCACACCTAGGTCGCTGGCGATAGCGATCAGTGAAACGCTGTCAAATATCGCTGTCATATTTGACAGCGTTTCACTGATAGCTGACGCCAGCGACCTAGGTGTGCGCAGGCCTTAACATTTCTAGTGTCTAGTATCTGTCTGTCTATGTATAGTGCCTGTACTTTGTGTAAAAGTATTAATGAATAAAGTTTTGAAAAATAACCCAAAAGCGTCTTTTATTTGCTTCAACAATAATGTAAAATAGAAAGAAAAATAAATAACCACATGGATCCCGAACACGGGGGAAATCTCTTCAAATCTTTCAGTAAAACATATCAACCTAATAAGTCTTTGATGATGTTGCATGGGTGGGGTCAGGTAGAGAATATTTGAAAAGACTAGTAGGAACTCGAATGTTTATTTTTATTATTATTTTATACCATTAGCTGATGCAACAAGCTTATGACCCACTTAATGTCAAGTGGTAACCATCGCCTATAACAAAGCATGCACAAACCGATATTCATCCTCACTTGCCAGTAATTTCACGTAGCTTAGTTTGCAGTATCTAGTTGGTACTCCATACGGGACAGGTTGCAAGGTCATTGCCGCTTTTCCAATACAAAATAATGTTTCTTTCTCACTAAACTCGTATATCCAGACAGAAGGCATTTCATGAAATTACAGTGCGGTTCTATTGTTTTCATTAGACTTTTAAACTGATTAGATACGGGGATATTTTGATAAATTATTTTATGACAGGATATTATAGGCATATGAAAGCATTTAATTGTCTAATCTAGATCCAAAGGTTGTTTTCATCTTTTTATTATTATAACTAAAAACAACCTTTGAATCTACTTCCCTTTTTTGAACCGTGTGATGTGAACCTATCAGCTTGCTGTGTAGTTTGTCTTCGCGAGCTACTTCAAGAAAAACACTTCAATCGAGTAAACGTATTTTGATCTGTTTGAAATAAAATGCTTTTTATATAATTAGAATAAATTTATAGAAAAATCGATCATAAAGCTTTCCATCATTATCATATAGTTTTTTTTTTTAAGTTTGTGCAAAATGTCGACGGACACAAGTAATTTTATTAAAGACAAGGTGCCAATGGAGGTTGCAATTAACAGAGCAGGTACTTGATATCTATTAACTTTTTTATGGGTGAGAAACTTTGTTGTGTTTTTCAATTAATCTCAATGAACTTTTAATTTTTCCAGGGTTTGGACTGTACAGCCACATACTAATAAGTATAACAGGATTGATCATCATCTCTTCAGCATTTATACTCTACAGTAGCAGTATCCTGGTTCCAACTAGTGCTTGCGAGTTGCAGACCACGGCTTCACAGCAAGGACTGCTAGCTGCTGCTCCTGTCATCGGTAAATAGCCTTCACTATTACTTCTAGAGTACTGCCCTAGCAGAAATTTCTACAAGATATTTGGACCTTACATTAGATCAACTACCAATTATACTATTAAAGGGAGCTTCACAATTTTTATTCAAATGTGGATGTGGCGACGTGCTTGCAATCGAATTCACGCCTCTTTTTCACTTTGTTTCAGTATTGTAAGTATGTTTGTTCCTCGTTGAGGTTGGAGCCACTGAACCTTACCGATTACATAACTTAGAACACTTTATCTAGGAATTTGTTTCAGGAACTATGTTTGGAGCAGTGATATGGGGATACTTAGCAGACACGAGAGGAAGAAGAAAAATGTCAATAGTCGCCTTGTTAGGCAGCGCTGCAATCAACTGCCTCGCGAGTCTGTCCGTCAACTGGATCATGCTGATGGTCCTACAGTTTACTGCTTCTTTATTGTAAGTTAGTTGGCAGGACGATCTGGAAGCATTTAGAAAGAGACTATAGTCTTCATGATTTTGACTAACATTACTGTTCAAGTACAACATTATTGGAGTTTGTATTTGAATCCAATACCAAAACAGTAACATCCATAATTTGTATGTGTTATTATGCAAAAACACAATAAAACCGATAATTCTTTTTTTCAGCGGATCAGGCTTGTACTCCATTTCCATGTCCATCTTAAGTGAGAGTGTGCCGATGGCGAACAGGAATCTGGTGGTGCTCATAGTTTCCAGCATGTTTTTACTCTCGCAAGGAATCATGGCAGGTAATTTTAAGTAAACTAAACCTGTAATGCGATTCAATCATCACAGGGATGACTTAAAACTAGGTGAATCTCGTCGCCAATCCCTGTGAACTGCCTCGTGGGTCACACAAACATGTTAAGAAACCTGTTTGTGTGACCCACGATGAACAAGTATGAAGACTCGTGTAACTGTAATTTTAATGGCACCTGCACCTTTCAAACCCAAACACAGCAACGTTGCTTGGTGGCAGAAACAGGTATGGTATTTAGTTGAACAGAAATTAATAACACAGTAGAAGTGTGCTTCTACTGTAGGCATCATTGTTATGAATTTGTGTTATGAGCTTTAAATAACAGAAGAACAGTTGTATTGCTGTGCCATTACATAGGTTATACTATGCCCACAATTATATTTCTTTAGTTTTGCTGATCTTTCCAGTGTTGTCGATTCCTATCATACCCCTCACATATTCAATCTACATTCCTGCTCTGGGCATCTACTGGAACTCCTGGCGGACACTGGTGCTGGTCTACTCCTTGCCAGCAATCATCTCCGCCGTCTTGATCTACTTTATGAAGGAGAGCCCCAAGTTCTGTTACGCGAAGGGAGATGAAGATCAGGCGTTGCTGATATTAAGGACGATACACAGAGTCAATCATATCAGATCAGATGAGAAATTGGAGGTGAGAAGGTAAATTGGAATTGTGGAATTCTTAGTAGCCGTCGCCGGCCAAGCTGTGATGAAGTAACAAAGAATAAACAAAATCACAAATCGTGAAGTTAGTCAAATCTGCATTCCCATAGCATTGAGACTCTCTCAAGGCAACAAGTCAATCAATTTCTCAATTTGAGAGTATATTTTCATCTATAACTTAGTCTTGTGGTTTTAGTCATGCGAAACTTCTTCAAAATAATAATTTGTGCGTTATTGACACTGAATAGTTAAAAATTAAATTAGTTTTAAACAGGTAGTTATTGGTTTTAAATTTCATTTAAATTTTGTTTGAAATTTTGCAAACACTTCAGGTAACTAGCATATTGAGAGAGGATATTGGAACCGCCCGATCTTCCGAGAAAAGTCAGATCATGCCGTTATTCAAACCTCCACTCCTGAAGTACACACTCATCATGAGCACACTTATGGTTTTCCGGCTGTGAGTACCACGTGGGTAAATTGATCGTAAGCTTCAAATTAATTCGCTGTTGGACTTGAAGTCTAGCACCTAAAAACGATGTCGAAAAATATTGATAATTATTTTCTCTCGCGGACGCGTTCTGCAGAGAGTGGCCGAGTTTGGGTCAAGAACGTGAGTGGAAGGAACGGAGGCCTTTGCCCAGCAGTGGGACAAACCAGGCTGAATAAAAAAAATACTTTTATCTTGAAGATTTAGGATATGCCCTAAAATTTAGTCTCTGGTTTTCAGAATAGACGCTTTTATAATATGGCTGCCCATGACAGCTAACCAGTTCGTGCGCATCTTACAAACTGAAGAAGGCTCGAACCAGACGCTTTGTGGCATCATTAGCTCCAGTGCTAACACTCCCGCTGATGTAAGAAGCTTTTATCATCTGCATTAAGAGGATAAGTTAAATCTTCTTGTGAACAAGTATCGAATATTAAAATCGGTCCACTTTGTACAGAGACAAGTTGGTAAAACATCCAGATGCACGTTTTCAAACCGTACCATTCCAAACTGGCACAATTATCAATATCATTAATCTCTAGCTTAATGTATCTGCCAAAAGAAATGGGGAAAATTATCTTTAATCATCCCGTAGATGTAGCTTTGCTTAGATTGGGGAAAGTGGCATCGTGTGAAATGTCCAGTCCACAAACAGTTCTTCTTATTCCCATCCAGCCAGATGCAGTTCCTTGCGCTTTGAATGACACCTCTCTGCTGATCGTGCTGGCAGTCGGAGCGATGCAGTCCATCATGAACTTACTGTTAGGGCTCGTAAGTACTTAAACCTTTTTCTTTCATTTCATTTATTTGCATCTTTTGACAGACAGTTTTTTTCTTATTTGACGCACACAGGACAAAAAATAAAATAGGCAAAATAAAATGATATCACCCAAGAGTTAAGAGTTTTCCATCATTCTCTATCTGTGCCTCTTTGCCCGTCGTGCTAGTGTACTTAACAGCACGCTTGGAGTGGAAAAATGTTTATCATAACCAGAAGAAAAATGAAATAAAAAGATGAATGCTCTTGAACTGAATCCATTACCTATGCCGCTGTATTTAGTTAAGTTTATCGAGTGACAAATGAAGCTTGTTTTATTGTTTTACCACAAATAAAAATTACAATAACATTGGAGATGTAAATATTAACCTTCCTAATTTCAGTGTATAAATAAAGTTGGTCACCGAAACCTCTGTATCCTCATCACATCCGTGTGTGGAGCCTCCGGTATCCTGGTGAACCTGGTGCCCAACGCATTCGGTAGCATGGTCTTCTTCGCTATCCAATTGATAGGCTTCATCGTACTAGGAATGCAAACGGCTATAATCGTCGCACTGTTCCCCACACATTTGAGGTACGTATGTTTTTATAATAACAAGACTATAGCTCAAATATTAACCGATTGGGTCCCACAAGGTCGGCGTCGTAGAAGAAGACCCCGGAGAAGATAGCGGGACGATCTCGATTGTCATATGAACGACTGGCGCACTGTAGCCAAAGATCGAGAGGTGTGGAAGAAGAGGAGGGAGGCCTTTGCCCTGCATTGGGACGACCCAGGCTAAAAATCTTTATTTATAAAAGAAAGTCGTGTTAGTTACACTATTTATAACTCGAGAACGGCTTAACCGATTTGGCTCAAAATTGGTGGAGAGGTAGATTAGAACCGGGAGAAGGATATAAAATACTTTTTATCCCCAAAAAGCAACGGGAACGGAGCGTTACGGGAACGGGGCGAGTGAAGCTGCGGGCGGCCGCTAGTAAATAAATAAAGACTAGCCATACGAGTATGTAGCAGCAGAAAAAAGGATTCCTGAGCCATTACAAATGGCTTCCATAAAGTACTGACAAGTTATGATCACTTGTAACGCCTAGTGAGATATTAGAAGCTCTGATAGTTTTCTTTTTTTCAGGGCTATAGCAATAGCGCTGCCTCTAACTGCGGGCAGGATGTCAACCTTTGCCTCGATTCAAATTTTAAACATCATGCTGATTAATAGCTGTGAAGCTGGCTTCTACCTGTTTTCATCCATTTTTGTATGTACGTATAGTATATAATATTATAGTAAAAAAAAAAAAACATATTAGAAAAAAAACATATCTATTATATACATTTATATAATGTTTCAAAAGTCACCTATGTTTTTAAGGTGATATTTGAGATTCTGAAATCATAATTTAGCACAGGGTAAGTATTAGTTACAATTTAGGTTTCTAAACATAAAACTGATAATCAACTTTCGTTGCTGATTGTTGTGCCTGCTCAGTAACCCATCTTAACTTATCTATTATTGTTTTTCTTCTTCTAGCATCAGCGATCGTGTTAGCCTTCCTACCGGATGACCGCCGACTCAAACCAGCGCCTTTCAAACAATGACGGGAAAAAAATTTATCCGAACGACGTTGGAAGTGACGGACAAACATGCATAATGTACCTCTAAAAATATATTTAGGAACTGTACCTACTAATATTATCAGGAGGAACAATTTGTATTTTGGACGTAAAGAATGAACTCAAAAACTACTAGACTGATTCCAAAAACTCATTCGCCATTATAGAGAACCCATAAATATATATATTGAAAATTTTGTCAAATTTAATTGTCGATTAGCAATCTGTGAAACCAGCGTATTAATTTTCTGTCTGTCAATTGTTTTAAGAAATAAAGTATACGAGTACTATTTAAAACTATTATTATTACTAGATATGTCTTAGTAAAAAGACCAACCCAAGAGCCTTTGATAGAATTTTTTTCATTACTTACAAAAATGTAGGTAAGTACAGGCAATCATGCATAAAAACTTAAAAACCAATTTGCAGAGATAATACGTCTTATCACTAAGCAGCGATCTCTACCAAACAGCGTATGCTCGTAAGTTCAAATAATAACATTTAGTAGATAGCTAATTTTGCAGTAGGTATTCCATACATGATAGGTTGCAAGGTCATTGCCGCACAGGTTGCAAGGTCACTGCCGCGCGGGTTGTAAACTCGTTGCCGCACAGGTTGCAAGGTCAATGCAGTACAGGTTGCAAAGTCAATGCCGCACAGGTTGCAAAGTCATTGCTGCTCTTCCAATACACATTCATATTTCCTTCTCTGTTATTTCCAAGATCAAGGAGTCGTTTCATGAAGTTATAGAGCTGATAAATAATTTTCTGAATAGTGTATATACGTTTGTCGGACTACACATACTCTACGTGATGGCGATGGCAATCAGTTATATTCTGTTAAATATCGCTGTCTTTCAAAAAAAAGTCAAAAGTCAAATATAACTATGTTTGTTCAGTAGTATACAAGGATCACTTTAAAACGTCTTAAAGCTAGGTGCTAGTTCCACGCGACCAAGGTTAAGGTCACTGATCGCCATCGCAGAACACTTAAAGGCCTGCGCACACCTAGTTCGCTGGCGGTAGCGATCAGTGAAACGCTGTCAAATATCGCTGTCAAATCTTAAATCTGACAGCGATATTTGACAGCGTTTCACTGATCGCTACCGCCAGCGAACTAGGTGTGTTCGAGCCCAGCGGCGTCTTTACCTATTGTGCAGGGTGTGCGGTGCACACGGGCGCAGCGTTCCTAGGGGGCGCCGAGCGCCGCGGCGGGGCGCTCGGCCACTATCAGCAGGCGCGTTGGCTGGACGCCGCACTTTCAATGACCAACGTAAAAAGGGTTCCGCTCTGCGTTCGGCGCCCCTTAGGACCGCTACGGAGCTGAACTTGGCGGGCGCGTTGGCCGGGCGCCGCACTTTCAATGACCAACGTAAAAAAAGCTCCGCTCTGCATATATTTTGTATAGCATCTTGAGCTCTTCTAATATTTGATGAATAACATCATACGGGCCGACGAGCGCCGCTGGCACTCGGCGCCCTCCCCCCCCCTTTTTTCTCCTCATAAAGAAAGAATTTTCAAATTTTCTTTCTATATGCATTTTTAAGCTATAATAGAAACACACCCTCCAAGTTTCATGCTTCTAGAACTTACGGTTTAGGCTGTGCGTTGATTTTTTTTAAACCATTTTCCTCCCTTTTCTCTAAGTTCTTTTTCGATAAGTTTTGGCTTGTTAGGGTTTACACCAGAACACCTTGCATAATAATTCTAAATATAGTCAACAGGACATTGTGGTAACCAAACTGCATTTCTTCTTAAAAATCTCCAAGCAAGTTAATTACCCATTGGGGAAATTTGACAGTTTGTTGTAACTTGATGTGCTGTTACTTGTACTTTGTATCCATTCCATTTTGAACGCGCACTTACTAGGGGGCGCTTGGGTAATGTTTGCACACGGGCGCTACATGAGCTAGAGACGCCTCTGGTTCGAGCCTTTAATGTGCGCAAGGCTTAAACCATTTCCAAAGCATTGTGATCACAAAGGAACTGCACGTGCTTCTATTGTGATACGGCCCATATTTGGTAATATGGCAGACAGATCTAAATACCAAATCTAGAAATCTAATTGATGTTATCTAAATTCAAAGGTTGTTTGCAATCGTTCTAAAAATGATAACTCTTAACCTCTTTTCAAACTGTATGTATTTTGTAGCCCACATTAATTTACACTTCACCCCTATCTCGACCTATCGGTATTAACTAATTTTCTGTACTATCGGTTTATTGTGTTTTATATCTTCGCGAATTACTAGGAGGGAAACACTTCAATAGAGTAAACGTATTGCACTTTATTCCAATTTTATAAGGTAGTTCTTGTTATTCTGTAAATGGTTTTTATAAATCGTCCTAATCAGAATAAAGCCATAGAAACGAGTTCGAAATGTCGTCGTCCGCAAGTGATTTTTTAAAAGACAAGGTGCCCATCGAAATTGCTATTAACAGAGCAGGTAAATAATATTTATTTCTTTGATAGGTATCTTCTAAGTAGTATTAATATACACTGGTCTTCTTCTTCTTATCGTGTCACTGATTCTTTCGAACCAAGTGTGGTGAAAGGATTTTAAGTGCGCCTCAAAGAGGCTCTTTTCGTGCACTTGACTGACACATATTTTCGAACTTATAAGTTCTACGATATGCCGGTTTCCTCAAGATGTTTTCCTTCACCGTTTGAGAGCACTGGCATAGTGTACCTACATACATTTTTGGGCAGAAAACTCATTGGTACACGACTGGATTTGAACCCACGACCTAAGAATCGGAAGGCGGGGCCGCTACCATTTGGCCGCCAGCGCTCTAATATACACTGGAAAGCACTCACACAGACTCAAACCCAAAGTCAGAGCCAGAGCCAGAGCCAGAGCTTGTGGTAGACCTACAGGTGGGCTTGCTGTCAAACGCAAGCAAATACGTAAAAAAAACAAATTATGAAGTTGAAGTATGTTACGAAGTATAATCAAATTCAAAAACCAAAATCAAAAGTGTATTTTATTCAGTAGAATTGCAAGAACTAGGTGAGTCTAGGTGCCAGTCCAAGCCTAGAAACCAAGCCTAGAAGAACAGGCAACAAACTATACCAACTTATAATATATCCTAACTCTCTATATACTGAGATTCTGTTGACGTTCTCTATTTTTGAATTTTTCCAGGGTTTGGGTTATACAGCCACATACTCACTAGTCTAGCCGGGGTGATCATAATCTCTTCGGCATGTGTATTATACGGGAGCAGTATCCTAGTGCCAACGAGCGCTTGCGAGTTGGAGACCACGGCTTCACAGCAAGGACTGCTAGCTGCTGCTCCTGTCATCGGTAAATAACTATAGGCTTTATTTCACCAGTTTTTGAGTACTAATTACCTTATCAGAACTTACAACCAGATATTTGGAACATGCATATAGAGCAGTTCAAGCCTGAAAAGGTCCACTGTTGGACAATTGGACATGCCTCCTTCGCATCAAGAGGTTTGTCTTAGGCCCGTATTCAAAAGTCCTCAAGTCCTCAGACTCGAGCATTGTTTTAGAATACGGGCCTAAGTCACCACGCTTGGCAGGTGGGCTGACTGATGAGATGCGAAAGCTCTTCTTTTGACGTGTTCCTTTATTCGCCTTTTGCGACAGCCACGGGAATTGAAAAAGAGAGGATTGATTCTAGACCGAAATGCTCCATCACCTTACTGGCATTTATCTAGAAATTTGTTTCAGGGTCCATCCTTGGGTCAGTGATATGGGGATATTTAGCAGACACGAGGGGAAGGCGGAAGATGTTGATAGTCGCCTTGTTAGGCAGTGCTGTAATCAACTCCCTCGCAAGCCTCTCTGTCAACTGGATTATGCTGATGGTCCTTCAGTTAACCGCTTCTTTATTGTAAGTTGGTATTGGCGAGACAATCTATGAATCCTAAGAAAGGAGATGGAAGATACTATCTCCTTTTAAAGACTTCTAGAAGCTCTGGATATCAGAAAACTAGAAGTTTTTGGGGCAGGCCTGCACCAGGGGCGTAGCTACCGCCGTATCTGCCGTATCAATTATACGGGGCCCCCGGCCTACGGGGCCCCCGAACGTTCGTAAGCAAAATTAAAAAAATCCCAATTTCTTAAAACTTTAAAACAAATATCTAAGAGCTTAGATGGCGCATGAACGCCTAACAGATCTGTCACTATTGTCCATAGAGGCAGAAATTTAGAAAAACAAGTCTTTTGATAAATTAAATAATGTAATAAATCAGTTTGCCGAAACAGAGGCAAGGAGAGTGTATATTCAATTTGAATTGTTTGTAAACTTTTTGGAAAAGTGACATAGATTAACCTTTGGTCTGTCAAGAAGACCCAAGGGTTGTCGAGCGACATCTGTCAAAAAGACCCAGGGGTCTTTTTTTGTTCACCCGAGTTTTCGTCTGATTTTAAGCATGTGGTTGAAGTGTTGGGTGAGATGGATAATAACAAAACGCAGATGACAAACAGAGACAGATATATTGTTTTAGGTTCAAATTAAAAGGTTATCGGAATTTTGATGAAATTCGCTTGTCATACGGCGCGTCATCGAACTGACTTCTTTCATTGCGGAGCGAGTTTGTGTGTGGTTTGATAATTGCTAAAAATAGGAAATAAATAGGAAAAGAGTCGGATTTTTGCTAAAATGTAAGTACAATTTATCTATCTATGAGTGATTACATTATTTACGTCGTATTGACCAAGTTTTAGGCTGTTTTTAGTTGTTTTTATGAAATGACGCTACTATGCCGGCCTTGACCGTTAGAATCTAGTCAAATCTCGACGTTTTTTTGGCTAAATACGTATTTATTTCTCTGTTCATTAGTCCAGAACATCGATTTACTTCAATATTTCGTTTATACGTATATGTTTTCTCTGTTCTTGAGCTCAGAACAGAGAAAAATACGTAAAAGACCCATGGGTTTTTTTGACAGACCGGCGACGTAAGCCGAAAGTGGATAAGACAATCATCTGCCTGAGGACGATCATTTTTATTGTTTTTCAAAACATTATTTTTATGCATTGGAATAACGTTTTGAATAATTGGAATAATTAGATGACCCACCTGATGGTGTTGTAAATCACCACCATCATCATCATCACATTTTTTATAGGGACTATTGTGGCTCTGGTTTCTTTTAAAAACCCCGTATTCGGGGAGGGATGCTGGGGAGAGGGGGAGGGAGAGGGGGGCTTTATTTATTTAGCAACTTTTTGTAGCATCTTTTTTTTATGATGAAATAAGATTAAGCTGATGGCCCAAATGGTGTTGTAAATCAACATCATCATCACTGGTTTTTGAGGGGGGGGTTTTTATTTATTCCTTTTGTATTTTTTCTGGCTGCATGGTTTAAAGAGAAAGCATGTCGCATGTTTGCTGTAGGACTGGACGTGGTAATTTAACATCTGCTCGTGGGCGAGGCGGACGTGGGCGCGGCGGACGAGGACGAGGCGGACGAGGCCGAGGACAGGCGGGAGTGGAGGGCGATGCTGGAGCCTCGACCTCCTCTGGAGGGCGAGGGCGAGGGCAGGTGGAGGTGGAGGTGGAGGTGGAGGTGGTGGAGGTGGAGGTGGAGGGCGACGCTGGAGCCTCGACCTCTGGGGGGCGAGGAGGGCGAGGGCGAGGGCGAGGGCGAGGGCGAGGGCGAGGGCGGGTGGGGGCGGAGGGCGACGCTGAAACCTCGACCTCCACTGTGGGGCGAGGGCGAGGGCAGGCTCGCCCGAGCGTTGGCGCCAGGTATTGCTTGGGCTGTTTGTTGTTCTCATATACAATTTCTTTTTTTATCCTTATTTTTCTTAATCTTTGACCATTTTTTTTTAGCATCGACTTGGGCAATGTTGCTGGACTAGCACCAGGCGTGCCCCTGGAGACGCGCAAGCGCACGTGGCAGGGGACAAGCGCGTAAGTAAAGATTACAATCTTGAATTTGCAATTTTTTACTTCGTATTTTAATCAAAATCATAATTTCTTAGGCGCATGTTGGTGATCCAAGGGCGGATGGAAGACCAGAGGCTGAGGCGTGAGGCCTACCAGGCTCCGCCACCAGAGCCACCCACCATCCAGGGCCCAATACACAGCCCAGAGCCACCCACATTGCAGATAGTGGACCCACCATCTCCGAGTTTGTATGTATTATTTTTATATCTACTCCACGACGTGAAGGTCAATCCTGTAACAATCAATTAAAAAGAAATGTTTTTCTCAGATACGTGGAGTGTGGAGGGAGCAGCCCTGTGCCGTTGCCGCCCCCGCCCTCGGTTGTAGAACGGCGGAGCTACATGATGACAGAAGATGAAATTGAGGATTTCCTCAACAAGGGTATGTGTGCTTTTTAACAGAATATCACCGTAAACGACTTCAGTTAGATGGTACAGGTACTGATTATCTTTAGACGGATATTTATAGCAGACCATTTGTTTTTGTAGGAAGTAGTGACGACGACTCCGAAGAAGAGACCGTGCCGATGTATATACCGCGCGTGTCCCGCGTCGGGCTAGAGCCTGAAGAGGACCAGGTGACCAACGCGGTGGCAAATGTGGTGCTGCAGTGGCCTCCCCAGCCAGCGCCAACACCTGCACCAGCACCCGTCCTCCAGCCTCCTCCCGCTGCTGTTGAAGTTGTCGCTGCTGTTGACGCTGCCGCTGCCGCCACTGAATTTCCTCACGATTTGTTCCACTTTGACTGGCGAAGATTTTCCGACTCTCCGATACCACCTGCGGAGAGAAGGGAAATCTTCTCAATTCAAAGTGGGCCGACCACTACATACAGCGACCCATATGATGCGTTTTGCGCCATATGGGATCGCCGTATAATGGAACAAATCGCTGAGGAAACGAATAGGTACGCCCAGCAGTACAAGGATGCGCTTAGGGCAGCAGACAGGCTAGGCCAGAACAGCCGAATGAACCGGTGGGAAAATACTAATGCGGACGAATTAAACAGGTATTTTGCGATAATACTGGCAACCGGTATCGTAGTTAGGAGTAGGTTTGACGAGTACTGGAATAGTACTCGTGACATTTTTTCGACGCCTGGGTTTGCCGTGGAGATGCCCATCAACACCTTTTTGAGGCTTAGCCGATGCCTGCATTTCAACGACAACCTCGCATTGGCACCCACGGCCTCTTATGCAGAAGTCAAGCTGCATAAGATAAAACCAATTATTGACCACCTCAACGCCAAATTTTCAAGTCTTTACGTCATGAACCAGAACGTGGCGTTAGACGAGTCACTGACGCAGTGGAAGGGCTGGTTGGAAATCAACCAGTTCATTAGAAATAAGGCAGCTTCAATAGGTATAAAAACCTACGAGGTCTGCGAGTCCCAATCGGGGTATTTGTGGAGGTTCAAGGTCCACGCGGGCCGCGAACCCGAAGCCGACGGTGACGCAAGTCCCGTTGGTGGGATAATTCCACGCCTCGTGTTGGGGCTCGTGGAAGACCTTAAATTTTCTGGGAGAACACTGTGGATGGACAATTTCTACAACTCTCCAGCTCTCGCGCGGACTCTCAAATCATTTGGTCTTGACTGTGTGGGAACCCTGCGAACGAACCGTCAGTTCGTTCCAGACGAGATGACGCGATTGTCCAAGCGAGATGTGACCGTAGGCCAGGTGTCAGGTTGCACCTCTGGAGATGTGGATCTGATGGTATGGCGAGATAATAACCGTGTGGCTCTTATCTCGACATACCATGGAGTCACCGTCACCACACAACCGTCGGCCACACAACAACAGTGGGTCAGCAAGCCTACGGTCATACACGACTACAATGTGTGCATGGGGGGGGTAGACAAAAAGGACCAAATGCTCGCAATGTATCCAATTGAAAGAAAGAGGACAAAGGTTTGGTATAAGAAATTTTTTAGGCGCCTCTTAAATGTGAGCGTGTTAAACGCGATGATTATGTATAATCATACCACCACACCAGAGGCACCACATCTGAGCCATCGAATGTTTAGGATGAATCTGACCCGCAAGCTCCTGCAGATTCATCAGAAGAGTACAATACAATCTCATTGTCGTATACATGTTGTTCCGGAGCGAGTTTTTGATACAGGTGCCCGCCATGTTTATCAAGTGCTGCCCGAGATTAACCGGCCTGGTCCACACAAGCGGCACTTGAGGAGAAAATGTGGAAGGTGCAGAAAACTGACAACATTCCAATGTGCTACCTGTGAGAAAGCCCTGTGCGGGCCTTGCTTCGCACTGGTGCACAATTATGCCCCTCAGGTTTAGGACATGCACTTTGTGTGTCACCATCCTTTCCTCACGGTGTTTTTCCTTACCCGTTTAGTTTTAGTTGTTTTTACGTGCGTCAATAATCTTACCTATGTATTTCCTTACCCGTTTAGTTCTAGTTGTTCTTCGTTTAGTTCTAGTTGTTCTTCCGTCATGCCAGTTTATCGCGTAATCTTTTCCTTTACCGTTTTAGTCCAGTGATATTTTATCAAATCGGCTCACAATGTTATCTTTCACCGTTTTAAACTAGTTTTATTCCATTTATTTATTTATTTATATATTTATTTATATATTTATATATTTATTTATATATTTATTTATTCCATTCGTCCGACATCAGTTTTTCACACCGTTTCACCGTTTGAGAGTGTCCTATCCTTACGTGACAGTGGCACGTCTTGGGAAAGACCTACGTCCATCAGTGGACTAACATAGGTTAATGATGATGATGCATCATCAAATTTATCTTGTTTTCATCAAAATTTGTTTTTGTCTGTTATTAGCAGATATTTTTGTACTTGTAAAATGATGATGATTACTTACGTACAAAATGCATTTACTCAGATTAACGTATCTATATTTTTGTACTTGTAAAATGATGATGATTACTTACGTACGAAATGCATTTACTCAGATTAACGTAATTTTATTTTTGTACTTGTAAAATGATGATGATTACTTACGTACGAAATGCATTTACTCAGATTAACGTAATTTTATTTTTGTACTTGTAAAATGATGATGATTACTTACGTACGAAATGCATTTACTCAGATTAACGTAATTTTATTTTTGTACTTGTAAAATGATGATGATTACTTACGTACGAAATGCATTTACTCAGATTAACGTAATTTTATTTTTGTACTTGTAAAATGATGATGATTACTTACGTACGAAATCGATTTACTCAGATTAACGTATCTATATTTTTGTACTTGTAAAATGATGATGATTACTTACATACGAAATGCATTTACTTAGACCTTTATTCCTTGTACCTGCCTGCTGTAAATTTTTCCAACACCGCTGTCGCCATGTCGTATCCATACTTTTGCCGTCTGCACACAGCGGCTGACCCCATTTTTTGTAGGTTGTTTTTGAGTGCCTCATGTTTCGTAAAATTTCTACGAAATACTAGTAGGTAGTAAGTATTGTGATGCCCATTTGTGTAAATATGTCTATGGGATGTGTAAATATGAAATAAAAAATACAAGTACCCTTTAAAAATGGTTTTATTTCACAAACTAGTAAAAATGTACAGTTTTTTGAACTACAACGACCATAGGATAATATTTAGACACTAGATTTAACTTTTAAATACTATACTACATAGTAAAGTTCAACTGCAATCGAAATACACGATTAGTCCAGGGTAGTTTCATAGAAAAAACATGAGAAATTTATGTTTTGCTACCCGCTCGTAAAATGCCGCCGCGCGCGCTAAACACGTGACAGAGCCGGCGTTGAAAAAACGCGCGCGCTTGACAGAGCAGGGGATAATAAATATTTCTTATAATTTTATGCAAGCTTTTTTTTTCTTTTGTGAGACAATTCTTTACCCTTCATAAGAGCCCCCAAAAAAAATTTATACGGGGCCCCGCCAAGGCACGCTACGCCACTGGCCTGCACCCAGCAGTTTGAAGATATTGGCTAGGATAGCTCTGACATAATTCAACCTCGATTCAGCTCCTTTTGAATTGGCTACTGATAAACACGTGAAGTAGGATAGTAAAAGTGGACTGATATATCCACCAGTTTTTATTTATTTACTACCGTTTTATCAACGTGGGGGTCTTCTATGTTATTACCACCTTGTAGATTGGACCTTTATCAATTCCTGATAAACGTGTGGATTTACGAGGCTTGTATAATTCATCACATAAATATTACCACAGATAGCACCACTATCTACGTCAACATTGAAAAGTAGGTACGATTGTAGGCAATAAATATTGCACATCGGCTTTTATGTTTTCGTAGAGCGCTATCTCTTTCTGATGCACACTACGCTCTATGAAGCCGAAATTTGCCGATGTGCAATATTTGATGCCTACGAAAATCATGATTTACCACTTTTTACAACCGACTCAAAGAACTATGAGCAAGTGTTTGATGGAGCATCGTAATTAATTTGGCAGCGCTACTATTATATGCCTTTCACGAGTACGATGTTACGAGTTCAATGAAGGAATAGTGCATTATTGCAAAGGCAGCGAAATAGGCAATTGCAGGTCGAGTATGAGTTTGAAGGCCGAGCCGCAGGCGAGGACTTCCATGATACGAGACAGGCAATTGCCATTTCGGCCGAGGCATATAATAGTGCTTTTCTTAAAAATGCAAGGAAATAAAAAAGGGTCTTTTACATAATAAATTTATTTTTTATTAACCAAATAACAACGAACTCCGCTTTACCGCCAATTTTTTATTTATTTTACAGTTTGTGCCGAAAGGTAAACGCATCTGTGGCTATACAGCCACGAGAACGCAATGTGTACGATAGATGAAAGAGTTCTAAATTCAAACAGCACACCGTTTCATACAACATTGCCGGAGCGAGAACGCGCCGGGAAGTGATTTTGGTTTTTCAGTCTACGTAAATATGATACTTCGCGTGTTCTATATTCAAAAGTAATGACAATATTTCCGCGCATGTTTAAGAAAAGGTTACTAATTTCAATAATAGCATCTAGCATCAATAAAGTTGCAGCTACCGTTTAGGAGCCCTATCGTAAATTTTATTTTATCATTTGTTGTGTTATTCCATCTAAGTATTTTTTTTCCCAGCGCATCAGGCCTGTATTCCATTTCGATGTCCATCTTGAGCGAGAGTGTGCCGATGGCGAAAAGGAATCTGGTGGTGCTCATAGTGGCCAGCATCTTCTTACTGTCGCAAGGACTCATGGCAGGTAATGCCTGATTACAAACTTTTTTTTTTTATATAGATAGATACTTAGTCGTCGCTGGTGCTTTTGTTTAGGCTTGTTGTTCTTTGAAGACATACAGTGACGTGCTTTATAAAATTTATCTTCAAAAATATAGTATAACACCCGGACAGATGACAAACATCTGTCATCACCATACAAATACTTTATCTCGGCGGGGATCGAACCCACGGCCTACGGCGCAGAAGGCAGAGCTAATACCAACTGAGTTGAAAGGCCAGTCAAATGTACAAATTAGATGGCAACCGAACCTCGAAGAACAGGCTAGAAGCTCACAGCTACATCGATACAGTAGAAGCACAAAATAATGACAGCAGCAGAGTTAATAGTTATATCGTCTGCCAAGTGCCAAACAAACGAATTATTTGACTCATATTTTCTAAAATCGTGTCTACTGTTCATCAGTGCTGGCGATTCCCATCATACCCCTGACATACTCGATCTACATGCCTGCTCTGGGCATCTACTGGAACTCCTGGAGGACGCTGCTGCTGGTCTACTCCTTACCAGCAATCATCTCCGCCGTCTGGGTCTACTTTATGAAGGAGAGCCCCAAGTTCTATTACGCGAAGGGAGACGAAGATCAGGCGTTGCAGATATTAAGGACGATACACAGAATCAACCATTTCAGATCTGATGAGAAATTGCAGGTCAGAAAGTACCTTTTCGAATCAAGTGTGGTGATGGTCAAGAACCTCTTTGAAATCTCAAATAAACAAACTTCTTGGTTTATAAGTATAGTGGGTTATTGGCACTGAAAAGAAACACATCACACAGCAAGTTCCACATGAATTTCAGGTGACTAGCTTAATAAGAGAAGACTTGGGAACCACCCGATCTTCGGAGAAAAGCCAGATCATGCCGTTGTTCAAACCTCCACTACTGAAGTACACAGTCATCATGAGCACGCTTATGGTTTTCCAACAGTAAGTACCTCCTTACCCCGTGGACCAACGACATTGATCGTGGGAAGTCGGTGGATGCCATCCACCAACTGGCTATCCAGTGAATGGAGCGGGCTCTAAATCGTTCTTCCTGGAAATTTATAGGGGAGGACAATGTCCTACAGTGGACTTTTTCAAGCTAATGATAATAATGAGTGACCTATATACTTACCACCTACTGCTGGTAACTATAGTGGCTAACTCTATAGATCTATAGTGTCAAAAACGTGCCTTAGATAAATCACCCAAAATATCTGCAGTGACAATTTTATTGCAGTTATTACTGCCTGAGTAGGCTTATAATAGTGGTATTCCTATTTTTCAGAATAGGAGCTTTTGTAGTATGGCTTCCGACTATAGCGAACCAGTTCGTGCGCATCTTAGAAACTCAAGAAGGCTCGGACCTGACTCTTTGTGGCATCATCAGCTCCAGCGTCAACACTCCTGCTGATGTGAGAATATTATCAACACACTTGCTCGTAAAGTGACTCTTATGATAACGCATTTAAGTTCAAAATTCAGGTTTATAAACACGTGTGCTTTTTACTTTATGCTGACGCACCGCCAAAATATTTACTTTCTTCCAGCCAGATGCAGTTCCTTGTGCTTTGAACGTCACCTCTCTGCTGATCGTGCTGGCTGTAGGAGCAATGCAGTCTATCATCAATATACTGTTAGGGCTCGTAAGTAAACATACTTTCACACAGTTACACACTTCGTTAGGGGGTTTCCTTAAAGCCTTGGGTACATCTAAGTTCTACGGTGACGATCAGTGAAATGCTGTCAAATATGACAGCAATATCAGCAGAGGCATCATCAGTAGCATCAGCCCCTCTTAAAAATATGTACATTGTAATCATAAATACTTCTTCACCTGATTTCAGTGTATAAATAAAGTTGGTCGTCGCAACCTCTGCATCCTTATCACATCCGTGTGCGGAGTCTCCGGTATCCTGGTGAACCTGGTGCCCAACGCATTCGGCAGCGTGGCCTTCTTCGCCATCCAACTAATGGGCATCATCGTAATAGGAATGTACACGACTATACTCGTCGCACTGTTCCCCACACATCTGAGGTAATTACTAGCTCACACGAGACATATTATAGCACCAGAATCTGGCCACCAGGTGATAATGGCCAAACTTAGCTGGCCTGCTATTTAGGCCTCAACGATATGCCACCACGTGTACTAGTTATATTGGCCAACACCATGTTTTTTACAATGCACCACCAAAGTAGCAGTAGAGCTCTTTGTGTGTGGCTCGGTGTATGCCGGTGAAATTACTGGCACGTGAGGCTGAAAATATATATGCCTTATGTTGACGGAGGCAGGGCAGTACTACGTAGAGGCACGTTCCTGACCTACGAGGCAATGCTTTATTATAGACGATGGTTACCACTTAATATCAGGTGGGCCATATGCTTGTTCTATCAGTTAGTTGCACAAAAAAAACACTTCTTTACAATCTCCAGTTTCACGTCATAGTGCACTCGCGTGACACGTAGAGCTGTCTGGTAGGTGGCCATGAGGTCGAGACACTGGCACCTAGACTCGTCACTCACCTATAGCTTTAAGACGTTTTCAAGTGATCCTTGTGACTCTGGCAAACTTTGTGACATCTGGACTATTCTGGACAAATACATTTTTGAATTTGAAGTACCTATTACGGCCGTTCTACCGTCCAACACTTTGGTATACAAAACCCTCCTTGTCGCTGCGCTCCTTCGAAGGTATTCTTCTGTTCTAGGGCCATAGCACTTGCGCTGCCTCTCACTGCGAGCAGGATGTCCACCTTTGCCTCGATTCAGATTCTAAACATCATGCTGATTAATAGCTGCGAAGCTGGCTTCTACCTGTTTGCTTCCATTTTTGCATGTGAGTAGCAATCTACTATACTTACATCTTACACCTAAGCAAAACTACCAATCGAAAAAGCCACCCTGCATAAATAAGTAGGTAGGTAGGACAAGTCAGCGTCAAAAAGTAATTAAGCATTTCTGGCTTGTAAGGTTCAAATATTTCTTCTAAAAGCTCCGTTTGACTGCAGTTTTGAAGATTATTTGTAGATCCCCTTTGAACTACATCCGTTGGCAAGCCAAGTCGCCATATCTTTGTCAAATCCAAAGAAAGGGGAATTTACTAACTGAAATTGCCAATCAAGTTTTGATGCTGACTGTACTAGGTGCTGTACTGTACAACTCTACATAGTACCTAACCGAACTATTAGTAACTATTAGTACTCTGTACTCAATTGTTAAAGTTCCCTTGTCTAACTTCATGTTTCTTCTTCAGCATCAGCGTTCGTGTTAGCCTTCCTACCGGATGACCGCCGACTGAAACCAGCGCCCGTCAAACAAGTAAAGGGTGAAGAAAGTTCACCAAATGAGGATGGAAGTAATGGACAGACACGCACTCGAAATCTTAATGAATAAAGTTATTTATTACCCACTCAAGTATTCTCTATCTTTATCTACTCCCAAAGTGTCCCATTTATATTATTAAATTATTAGTAGGTAATGATTGTATTCTCCCGAGAAATTCCATCGTACTTACATTTCGAAAGATCATTTAGATTCATCAATAAATTAAAATGAAATAGACACGGGAAATAACTGAGAGTACATAGGTAGGGTAGAACCACAGAATCAATAATTCCGTTTTCCGGTCGGAAACGGAAGTCAGCAGGAAGGAGGTCGACTCGGCGGACGGATGTGATCAGAACGTCACGCATCATGTTTATGTCAATGTCAGAATAATGTCAGTGGACATTTGCAGTCAGTTTCAGTTTCAGGGCTACCAACTCAAACGTAATGATGGAGGACAACGATAATTTTACCACTCCTAAAGATCTTATAGTCGGATTTTTAATTAGACGATACCCACTGACAGGAGCTAATGTCACTTTGTAAAATAATGTTGCCTTATTTAAAGTAATAGTGCTGCGTTCAGTTCTCGTTCAATCAGATGAATGAACAATGAGTGAATAGTTAATCATTTCAAAATATAAAATAATATTGAAATTTGTATAAAAAAATGTATAAAAGTGCTCTGATATAAGTTACTTGTAGTATGTAGGTAATTACAATCAGTTTTTTGACGAAAGCGCGGCGTGGCGACTAGTGCCAACACCGATGAACGCCATGCGCATTGCGCGTCGGTCACCATTTTGTTTGTAATTCGGCTTCTAACCTCTGGTCTGATAGCACGAATGTTTTTCTGCGCTCACGCTGTTTAGTTATTGTTTTTGTAAAGTTTTTCGTTACGTTGTGTTTGTGGTAATTGTTGTGTATTTTGTTGCTATATTGTTTCACGCGAACGATATGGATCCTCAACCGGGCACGTCAAGTCAAAATCGGCACACTAACTATTCACTTGAAAAACGAGGCAATTTCAATCATTCAGGAGTTTTTTCAATCATTCACTTTGTCACAACACTATTTTCATTTCATCAAAAACTGACAACACAGTAAACGTCAGCTAGCTTCGTCTAATTAAAAATCCGAGTATAAATATCTTAATTTGCCATCGACATAGGTGTGCGCAGGCCTTCAGTGAAATGCTGGCAAGCGAAAATAAGAAAAAAAGAAAATGCATTAACCTAAACCACAATGATGTTTTGTCAGGGCAATGGCAGTTGAAAAGTTGATTGACAAGGGCAATTTATAGTAAGTGGCATATGACCATGAATAGATAGTAGTTTTTCTTGTTGTATACTTTTTGGACACGAACTGAATTATACGCTAGTGTCCTATATAATTTCAACGTAGATATTTTGAAAACTTTTACGTTTACAGTTGGCAGCACTTTCACATTAACATTCAGTCATTCAGTCATTCAGTTCAGTCAGTCAGTTTGTCGTTTCCTGCCGTTTGCTTGCGCGGCTTTCATCGTGTGCTAATTAAACGTCGATCATCTAATTTGTACTAAATTCTAAATTAAAAGCATCGATCGTAGTCCGAGTTCTTGACCTGAGCAACGTCCAAGGACGCGCTACAATCGGCTTCTAGCGAGGTACCGTAGTTTCCTCCCAGTTTGTTTAGTCGTGGGGAAGCGATGCCCTCGCCTCGCTCATTTCTCATTGATTTTTCATCAAACGTAGTGAGTAAATATTGACGGAGTTTTGTGGGACGTTACCTGTGTTCTATGCGCTAATAAATAGCCGTGGTACAAAGGACCTACTGTCGGAAGTTAACTAAGAAAGTGTTCATAACGGCAAGTCAAACTACTCGAAAGCTAACAGGTGTGCCCGTGTTCTTCGCATCAATTACCAGTACAAATACATCCAATAAGCTCCTTGAGGATGATTTTTAATATTAAGATCAGTTTTATTAGTAACCAGACTGTTTATAGACCATAATATGGCTACATATTTAAATAATATTTTTCTGGCCTCTCAGCTGAGTTGGTGGTAGCTCTGACTTCTACGCTGTAGGTCGTGGGTTCGATCCCTATCGAGAACCAATATTTGTGTAGTAAATGCTAATGTTTGTTCTTTGTCTGGGTGTTATATTATATGTATAAAAAAATATATACAAGTATTATTATCAGCTATCTGGTTCCAATAGTACAAGCTCTGCTTTGTTTGGGGCTAGATAGTGTTATGTGGATTATCTACAATATTTATTATTATTAAACCACTAACCAATTTGTATCTAAGTGATCATGTTATATAGATAAAAGAAGTAGGTAGGTACAAAACTGACACATATTTGCAAAAAGTAATTGACATAATTTATAAAATCCTGCTATTGTCAAGTGAAGTATGAATCAATTCATCAACCTTTTTAGTTAATGGGGCCTTCCGAGATCAGGCTCTTTATGAGAAACTGTCAAGAATCTGTAAGACTTGCCGCTATTATTTCGTTGCTTTACCCTATACACAGGGTCCATGTGATACTGACTTACACCTAAGAACTATGTATGTACCTAAACTAAACCATGTTTATGCAATAAATGTATCGAGTTATTAGTAAGCTTAAAATTCAGTCCATACCAATCAGTTTCAATTAAGTAATTAGACATAACATGTACTTTCTGTAAGCCCCTATAGTACAAAGGGAACTCTTACAAGGACCAAATCAGCTGTTAATTATCCTATGACCGTTGATCCACTTAGTTTTAGTGTGAAAGTGTTTACCACATACCGTTGTTTCAACCCAGGCTAGAATTAACTAATACTTGATTGAGCAGAAAAAAAATTTTGTATGCAAAACTGTGTGTGCAAAACCTTTGTTTGTTTTTAGCTAGGATAGGTATAGATAAACCAGTCTAAAAATGCACGCCCCTCCACCACATTTTCTTGAAGTTGGCTCACAGCAAAGTACTTAAAAATGATCTTTGTGATATAGGTATTATAGAACAATTTACTTTGACTGACTGAAGTAGTGGGACATGCAGTTTAAGATTAGACAATCTCTACCTACTGTATCATTCACTTATTGTATTCTTGAAATCGGCACAGTAGTTTTTGAGTTTATTCATTACAAACGTACAAATAAAAATACAATTCTTTCCTCTTTATAGTATTATGTAGTATGTTTGTATTTTTTGTGCCTATCTAAGTACTATGTTTGCCAATATAGCGGTTCTGTGTATGTTATGTTAAATTTTCTAGCTCTTTTTTTTTCAAAACTTATAGTTCAAGGAAATAAACCATTTTTATATTTTGTAATGCCGCCTTCCCACTGGTGCGTGATATCGCGCACCAGCCCGCACCAGCACGCACGACACACCATGGGAACGGTCTCGTGCGCCGAGGTGCGCGGTAGCACAGGAGCATTTTCTGTGTGCGTTGCCGTGGGAAGGCGGCATAAGTGTGGAAGTATTTTTTATGGTTAAAATTTTCGAAGGCAGATCCAGCTAGCAGCTGGCGCCATGGCGACCAATACATGGGAAGAGTTCTTTGCCGTGCACCTTCCCCCTCCGGACTTCGAAGACAATCGCTCCTTGCTGAAAGAGTTCTGTGAGAGACATGACAGCTATGGGAATAAGATAGTCCTTGTTACTGTAAGTATTCATATAATTATTAGGTTTTTGATTTTATTTTTTATACAACATTCTAATTGTGTTGGGGGAATAAGATCTGCACTGACGTCCCGCGATGGGGTGTATTGTGCATTGTCCCCCTGCTAAACCTTACCCCAGCCAGCCCAACTCCTTAAAATAGCGGAGAAGAAATAGGTTGGTGGCAGCAATGTTTTTTTTTATACAACTTATTGATGGAACAATATGACCCACCTGATGTTAAGTGGTAATCATCGCCAGTAACAAAGCATTGCCTACACACACAGGAACACTGCCCTGCGTCCATCAACTTGAGGCAAACAGATGTTCAGCCTCGCATGCCAGTAATTTCACCGACAAACCGAAACATAGCAATGCTTCTTCATGTCAGAAACAAGCATGGTGGTAGTACTTCCCCGGACGAGCTCTATTAGCGATAATCAAGAGCAAAGTACACTGCAGCACTGGTGGTCTAGTGGTAGTGGCCCCGCCTTCCAATCCGAAGGTCGTGGGTTCGAATCCACTCGTGTACCAATGAGTTTTTCTGTTGAAAAATTTATGTGCACTATGCCAGTACTCTCAAAACGGTGAAAGAAAACATCGTGAGGAAACCGGCGTGTTGTAGAACCTAAAAAAGTTCGAGCAACACGTGTCAAGGGTCACGCAAAAAGGGCCCACCAGCGGCCTACTTGCGGAAAAACCTGCCCGCACATCAAGTGCGGATGATAAACTTGCCTCATCTCTTTCAGTCTGGAGGCACGACAGTTCCCCTCGAGCACAACACTGTTCGCTTCGTAGATAACTTCAGCGCGGGGAACCGAGGCGCTGCTTCCACGGAGTACTTCCTGGAGCAAGGGTACGCGGTCATCTTCATGCATCGCCAGAAGTCGTTGGAGCCTTTCACGCGGCATTTCAACGGACAAAAGCTCTTGGATATGCTGGATATACAAGAGCGTGGACCTAATACAACCATATCTGGTAAGGTCTTGCTGAAACTGTTTCTCTCTAGTCACATATTCCTATTATGCTTGTGGCAAAATGTTAGAATAAAAGATGTTAACGCAGAATGAGGCATTTAGGTCCAATTTCACCGTTGAAATTGAACGCGTTCTACTGGCGTTTAAACTCGCTTAAGCATTCAGTTGGTACATTTTTCTCTAAACGCGCTTAAAGACCTGTCAATGTCGTTGCATTTTTTTTGTGTACGTACATATAAACGAGTTTAGTTAAACGCGTTTAACGGTGAAATTGGACCTTAGAGGGTGACTGATAAAAGGAAGTGAAAGACGAAAGCCTGTGCCGTCCTTACTTCAAGTGGTATGAAGGCAGGAATATGGCTTTTCTCAAACATGCACGTTTTAAGCATTATTTTGACAACCTTATACGAGAACAAAATCGCCGTATTGACCAAATACATGGGAGCAGCGATTGGCCAAAGTTGTATAAAAATCCATGAAAAAAAAAATTGAACACTTCAACGCTACAAAAAATTCGTGTTGTTCGTCGTAATTGTATTGTTATTGTAGTTAACAAAATGAGTTCACGGACTTAGTTTTAATTTCCTCGTTTTATTTGAAAAAAGTACTAAATAAACAATGTGTTTGATTATGGGGAACCCTTTACATAACCTAATCCCTTTCATGAGCCCTAATAATCTCAGCCCCACCACCACCGCTGGCATTAATGGGCTTACGAATTTGAGTCTCGGCCCACTATTACACGGCTATTATTGGCTCAATGCCTCTTTGCTGCCGCTGCAGTTATGTCCCATTTATGATGTTTAACGTTATCCTTATGTCTTCCAGTGAAGCCGGACAGCGTGGACGTGCTGGCTCCGATCCTGGTGCGCTACAAGGCCGCGCACGCCGCCGGCGCCATCCTCCACGTGGCCTTCACCACGGTCTCCGAGTACTTCTGGCTGCTGCGCGCCGCCTGCGAGTGTCTGGCGCGGCTCGGGCCTCGCGCGCTGCTCTACCTGGCAGCAGCCGTCTCTGACTTCTACGTGCCTAAGGATAGAGTCGTGAGTTGCATAGTAGATTCCCTTTATTCGCTCATTTATCCGGCTTTACGTACACGCACGCACGTACTTTTCTGAGTGTCTGTCGCGGCTGTCTCGGACCTCTACGTGCCTAAGGATAGAGTCGTGAGTTGCATAGCAGCTTCCATTTGTTCGCTCATTCTTCCTTTGACGGCTTTGCCGATTCGTCAAAATTTCATAGGTGTAATCACGTAAAGAGAACTTCAAATTATGGTCGCAGTACTGCATTAAATGCTTAATGCAATACTGCGACCGCGATAATTTGAATACGAACGAATGTAAGTGACGGGTGCCCTGTAAACATTATTTACAGGAAAAATCTAAAAGGGCTTGCTTTTGAGCTTCTATAGTTATTTGTTATACAAGAGTGCAAAGCTGCTTTTTAACCGCGTGCTCAATTTTGATGACCGAGCAAGCGCAGGATTCTAAAATTTAACCACGAGCGGAGCGAGTGGTTTAAAAGTTAGAATCCTAAGCGTTGGCGAAGGAATCAAAAGAGCACAAGGTGAAAAATCTTTGCACTCGAGTGCAACACGCGACTTTTCATCCCACCTCAGCGAGAAAATGACTAAATGCAAAAAAGAACATGGCGCGACTAAAAGTAACACACCAAGAAGGTTCCGAGTATGAGTTTTAACAAGTTTAAAAAGGTTGTATGATAAATTCGGCACCATGTAGGTAGAAGTAAATAGGTTGTGTATTCACAAACTTAGTGAACACAATATTCTAAATTCAAATTTACTTTATCCTTTAGCGGATAAAAACAGCTTTTCCAGTCAGATATTGAACAGAAAAAACACACTTTTCGAGCTGGTGGGATGAAAAAGTAATTTGTAGGGCAAGGCAAGGTATCAAACTGATTTGTAATGTAAAATATGAACAAAAATCAACATCAAGAATAGTTATTTGTTATACAAGAGTGCAAAGCTGCTTTTTAACCGCGTGCTCAATTTTGATGACTGAGCAAGCGCAGGATTCTTGGTTTAAAAGTTAGAATCCTAAGCGTTGGCAAAGGAATCAAAAGATAACAAGGTGAAAAATCTTTGCACTCGAGTGAAACACGTAACTTTTCATCCCACCTCAGCGAGGAAATGAATAAATGCAAAAAAGAACATGGCGCGACTAAAAGTAACACACCAAGAAGGTTCCGAGTATGAGTTATTAACAAATTTAAAAAGGTTGTATTATAAATTCGGCACCATGCAGGTAGAAGTAAATAGGTTTAATGGTGTTTTGAATACACAAATACCATTGGTGGGATGTAAAGTATTTTTTTAGGTTAGTAACCACATGTTTTTTTAAACACATTCAATATCGAATTTAGCTAGAGAATTATAATTAAATATCTTCCACAGCCTACTCACAAGATGCAATCAGAGAGTGGAGCGCCCATTATCCAGCTACACCTGGTCCCAAAGCTCCTGGCTCCGCTCGTCAGCCTATGGGTGCCGGCGGCTTACGTCGTCTCCTTCAAGCTGGAGACTGATGACGCTATCCTTGTCACGAAGGCAAGGGCTGCGCTAGAGAAGTATAAACATAAGGTGGGCTTTTTGATATCGTATTTTTAATTAACCGACTTCCAATCAAAAAGCAGGAGGAGGTTTATTTATTTATTTTTTTAATGTTTGTTACCGCATTACTTCGTCATTTGTGAGCCGATTTGAAATAGTACATTGTTACCTGAGTGTTGAAAGTCACGTTTTTTGAGTCCCGAGACGGGTTTGGCGCCAGAGCGTTAGCGAGGGCGCCAATGGAGCTTGAGGGACTCAAAAGACTTTCACCCGAGGTTAACACTGTGCTTTTCATTACGAATACAAGGAAAGTAAAAATAAAAACATGAAAGAAAAATAAGTGAAAATGAAGATTGAATTGCCGCCTTCCCGGTTTTTTTTTTCTTTTTCTCTGGCGGGCCTTCGGCTTCGGTTTGCCAGCATTATTCAGCCATTATTTTCATTTTCATAATTTAAATCTATGTTATTTTAAATAAATAGTTCAAGCTATACACTAATCAAGTAATTTAGAAGATATATTATATATTTAATACTATCTTTATGTTATTTAAATTTAAATATTACATTGCGCTCTAATTAGACTTTTTAAACTTCTTACCGCTTCCTTCTATAATAGTCATAGTTATAGAATAGTCATAGTCAGTAGAATATAATAGTTATAGATTTATAGGTTTGTCATAACACATTATGTTAAAAAACCTGAAATAAATGATAAAAAAAAAAAAAAAAAACTTCTTACCGTTGTAATGGGTTTCCAACCTACTTGCTGAATAAAAAGTTGGAATTTGGTTGAACAACCTCCTTGCAGTTAGAAACACTTTAGAAAGTTGGAACATGGTTGAATAAAATAGAACTTGTTTTTTTTATAATTTGACAGCTGTCAGTAGAAAGCGATTCTCCCTAGGGCTGAAAGTTTTACTTTCAATTAGGCCCCTCAGGCCACAACTTCAGACCTACTTTCAGAGTATGAGTAATGAAAAAATATTTTTTTATCTGAATGGTACTGCTTCCAGATTAGTCCCATTTTAATTTTATTAAAAACGGTGTTGCCATTTTTTTAAAATAATTTTTTTAATGTTTGTAACTAATAATAATAATAATAATAAATATTGTGGACAATTCACACAACACTACCCAGCCCCAAACTAAGCAGAGCTTGTAATATGGGAACCGGATAGCTGATATAATACTTGAATACATTTTTTTTTGTAAATACATACTTAGAATACAATATAACACCCAGACAGAGAACAAACATTTATGTTCACCACACAAATATTTGTTCTCGGTGGGGATCGAACCCACGACCTACGGCGCAGAAGGCAGAGCTACTACCAACTGAGCTAGAGGCCAGTCGGTACTAACTGCATGCCTCCGTCATTTTTGAAACGATTTAGAAAATTATTGTTTTATTTGGAAGGTTATTCTTACGTCCAGATTGTCCCAAACAAATTTAATGAAAATCGGTTTAACCGTTTGACAATGAAGTCGGTTTCTCAAGTTTTTTAAACTTATAATGTAATATTTTTATACTAAACGGCAAAGAAATAATTATAAGTTTAAAAAACTTGTGAAACCGACTTCATTGCCAAACGGCTAAGCCGATTTTAATGAAATTTGTTTGGGACAGTCTGGACGTAAAAATAACCTTCCAAATAAAAAAATAATTTTCTAAATCGGTTCATAAATGACGAAGGCATGCAGTTACAAACATTAAAAAAATTATTTAAAAAAAAATGGCAACACTGATTTTAATAAAATTAAAATGGGACCAATCTGGAAGCAGTACCTTTCAGATAAAAAAATAATTTTTCAAATCGGCTCACAAATGACGAAGTTATGCGGTAACAAACATAAAAAAAAAAAAAAAAAAAAAACATACAACCGAATTGAGAACCTCCTCCTTTTTGATTGGAAGTCGGTTAAAAAAGAAAGAAAGGGTCACGCAAAAAGGGCACCACACATCAAGTGCGGATGATAAAAATTTGCCGAATTTCCAGATGGTGGTAGCGAACCTAATGCAGACCAGGCACCATCGGGTCATCCTCGTGTCTCCGGAGACCAGCCAGGAGATCACACTCACGCGGGAGGAGGTCCATGCAGGTAACTCTTTATAGTATAACTAGCGGCACATAACTTGAGCGGTGAGCGATACGCGCTGCGCATGCGTCGTAGTGTGCAATGTCGCGCACGCTGGATGTGTGGATGTGTGCAGTGTCCTATTGGTTCAGAGAGCGGAGTGCGACTGGAGAGCCAATCAGCGCTACGCACGCCCGCCCTTCATTCCGCTAGCCCCCCTCAGATACCTTATTTTTGACTTCTGCGCAATAACGGTCAGCGCTAAAGTTATGTGCCGCTACCTATAGTAGGCAACAAATATTGCACATCGGCTAATTTCGGCTTCATAGAGCGTAGTGTGCGTCAGAAAGAGATAGCGCTCTACGAAAGCAGAAAGGCTGCTGTGCAGTATTTTTTACCTACAACCGTACATCTATATCTGTGTCACCATCCTGTCTACTTTTCTGCCATCAACCCAAGGTCCTAATCCGCTATTTTAAGGATTTGGGTGAGGTTTGGCAGGGGGGCTATTCACAATACACCCCATCGCGGGACGTCAGTGCAGACCTTATTCCCCCCAACTCAAATTGATTCAGATCGGCTTGATTCTTCACTGTATCGTGCAATGTTGTACGACTTTTGTAAATTTGGTGGTTTTTTTAAAGAAAATTGTGCAGAAAAGTATTCTTCAAAACTGAGAGAGTCTGTCCGACGTTAACTCAAATGGTCTTTTCATAAAGATTTTTATAAAAAAAAAAATACTTTAAGATCATGTTCTAAGCATTTTTAAACTTCTCTTATATGCACGCAATCCGTTTCAAAGTTAGTGTAAGACGAGATGCAGACTAGTGTATCTAATTCATTGAATTGTACCTACAGGTGTGGACATCGAGGCTAGTATAGTGTGCGCTATAGTGCGCCTGCACTCGGAATACAGTTCGGGTGAAGCCGGGTACACGCGCGAGTCTCGCTGATGGTCGCGCGTCCGTCGCCGCCTTTACCTCACCCATGAGTAACACAAGGCGCTATGCGGACCAGAGAGTTACCAAAAACTCAAAGACAATATAGAACAATGCAAAACTCAGAGACAACATAGAACAATGTGTGTTCAAAACTTATTTGTTTAAAATTCTTGGTGGCTTGGGAATAGTGTTGATGTGAACTATTATTCAGTGTTATCAATATTTTGTGGTATTTTACCTGTAAACATAAAAAGTTTGACAGATGCAAATCTTCGAACGGTCAACTTAAATTTTAACAAATTTATTAGAGAATTATGTATGTAGGATCCTTGATGTATTCGTGTTGGGTATGTACAATCAAAAAACTTGGGGTGGTAAAGCTTTTGTATGGTAATATAATAAACAATATGGAACATTCTTAAAAAGTAAAAGAAAGATGTTTGTCGTGGATGAATCGAACGAAAGCAGTTTATTCTTTTAGTTTCGATTGATGGAGGCCGATTGGGAAGTTTTTTATTTTTAAGAATGATTCTCATTATGTTGAGTCTTATACCTTTAAACGAGAAAATAATATTGTATAATCTGAATCTCGGAAACGGCTCCAACGATTTTCATGAAATTTAGTATACAGGGGTTTTCAGGGGCGATTAATTGATCTAGCTAGGATTCATTTTTAGAAAATGCCGTTTTATTCGCGTTTTCTACAATCAACTTTTAGCGCCATCTATTGCTGAGGCAAAATCACGAGTTAGCGCGATGGAGAGCGCCATCTATTGAACTACTACGTAAACACTCGAGACACAAGTTCCGGATAATATAATGTAACATTTTCACGAAATTTAGTATACCGGAGGTTTTGGGGGAGATAAATTGATCTAGCTAGGATTCATTTTTAAAAATTTTGTCTTCAACGATCAATTTTATCGATAATCAACCCAAACATAAGCTTATTTTAGCTATTCCAGCAGATGGCGTTGTTAGTAAGATCGAAAAAAATATTTCATCTTTTCATCAGTATGTAATTCTTATTTAAATATAATTTCTAAAAACACAATTTACCAAAACAATACCAAGCAAGGCTCGGTCGTGAGTTTTAATGAAAACGTGTGAAAACAATCTGTGTTTGTAAAATTGATATTTTATTTATTTTTTAACAAGCTACCCAAAAAACTTGATGTGGTTTTGACTGCTTTATTTATGAGGTATTTTTCCAATTTTTTTAGACTTTTGTTAGAGCTGTTAACAGCTACGTTAAAGAAATATACATTATTAAGTTTATTTGTGATTTTAAAAATCGTTTTAATATTTGACTAAATTAATAAACTGGGAGAATTTAAGGAACTATTTATTATATGCCCCATTAGTTCTACTACTATAGATTTTTATATGTATATCAGCTCTAAGTACTTATACAATACATACTTATTACTTTATAATGTATAGTTATACTTTTAAATAAGTATATTGTGTATCTAGTTAGACTGTTTTCAAATATTATCATTGTCCAAGAAACATCACAAACTAAATAGCTAAAAGGATAAACAGGCCAGTTGTAATGTAGTTCTATACCTATCAGTTGTCAAAATATAGATAAATGAAAAATCGTAAGTAGAAAAAAACTTTATATTTATTTTGCGCTACGCCAAATTTCGAATTAACAGTAAATACAGTATTAACTATGTATTTATTTAGTTAAAATGTATGTTATTGTTATTTATTGTTTATAAATAATGCTATTAGAATATGTAGAATTGACGTCTCTAAGATAAGTGTCCTCATGGCGTAGGTATAAGAAAACTGCGCGTCACAAAACCGATCAGAATATCGTGATAACCATCTAATTACTTTTAGTAATTGGTTTTAAACAGATAAAGTAAAAGAAATACAGAAGTTATAAATAATGTACATATCAAAATATTCTACAGATATAGACTTACTATAAAATTGACACCAGAAATACTTATTTAATATATCATGTAAGTATGTAGTTCTATGATCAAATTTGTATCGCTTTTAAGTAGATATTAATGTTCCATGTACTGATATTAAAAGGGTTGGATATTATTATATCGAAGTGTAGCTTAGGACGTGTTGTATTATTTTACATATTTGTGGGCAAATTTTTACCAACTAACCAGCAAAAACGTGTCTTATTAATAAATTAAGTACCTACTTATTTCGTATTCTAAATTCGCCATAAGAATAACTGAAAAGAATGAACAAGTCAAGGTCACGATAGGAAGTATGGTGTATGGCCAGCAAGACTTCATACTGTCGGCCACGACAAAACCGAACCTGATGAGTCCGCGCAAGATAACATTGCGCGTGACAGATGGCGAAAACATGAATAAAATTGGCTGGAAATATATCTTCCGATCACAAACATGAATGGGGAATCAAACTTGCATTTTTGATGAAATTTCATTGCAAGATGCAAGTTTGTGATTGTTTCAAGTTAGTTTTTCGCCATCTGTCACGCAAGGTTATCTTGCGCGGAGTCTAGTGTCTCGCTTTAGTTCGTTCTTTCGTATAATCTGTAGATGAATGAATGTTTTCGTTTTGCGCTAAAAGACTGATTCATTGATCATTATTTTGCACACAAACATGTAAAATTATTTGTTGTTCGTATGAGTGTCTTCTTGTTATCATGTTATATAAAAACATGTAAACTATATTAGTAGAGTATTTAAATAATTATAAAGTTGGTATATAATCTTTGTAGTATCAAATATCAAAACGTAAAAGGTTATTGCACAACTGATACGTATTTTTTTATGTATCTATTAAAGTATCTCTCGAGGAAGAAAAAGAAGAATCAGAACTTTTTAAATTATATAAATATAACTTCTAGGTATTGTACTCTGTTGTAAAATACTGACTTTAATGTTGTGAAAATCCTTACTAAAATAAATTATTCGGGCCAAATCTCTGTAAAGTAAAGCTGAATCGTGGAATAACACAAATTAACTTAGTACAAGGAAATTATGTGCATGTGAAAAGACTTTAAAAAGAGCTCCCCTAAGTAGCCATTTTTTTACGGGTGCTGTATTTAAAAAAGTATAATTTAACGTACAAATTTGGCTCAGTTTGTGGCTATAAGGCCAGTCGATAAAGGATAATAAAATAATGCTTTAGCAAACCTTACCTTGGCGATTTATTCAGAAAATGTTTAGGCAGACAATGATCAAATGCACATAGTTTCTTGTAAATAGTACATTTTCACAAGGTATTAATCGTGAATTCTTCCATTTATCTGTACTATTGTGCCTGTTTCTACACGGTTTACTGTAGCGAGTATTACTGGGTATCCATCGTTGTGATAATCGTCTGTATCTTTTGAATCTGTAGATATAGAGAGGACTTAGATGTGAATGATATAGTTTGACGTATGTATATTATATTTTAATGTATTAATTATTCTGTTTTTATTTTTGCCTTACACTAATTAGGACAGGAGTATTGGAAAAATTACAAATAATGAGAAAAAAAACAAACAATTTTTTTATGCAAACAGTACCAGTTTGTATAAAAAATATTATTAGCAGCCTGAAGAAGTCCACTGCTGGATAGATTCTTAAAACTAATGTACAGATTATTTTGTAAAAAACTTCTATAACAGGTCTAAAACGGGCATACCATGAGAAGGGATGAAAGTCATGTGACTAGGAGAGTGATGAGTATGGATTTAGATGTGAGTAGAGGTAGGCCGGTAGACCAAAAAAAACATGGATGAACCGTGTGAAAGATGACATGGATAAGAGAGGAGTGGATGCAGAGATTACTGCTGACAGAGGGGAATGGAGGAGGAAGACATGTTGTGCCGACCACACATCAAGTGGGATAAGAGCAGGAAGAAGAAGATTGTTTTGGAGCTGTGCGAAATAAATAAGATTTTTACGAAAAAAAAAAATATAATAAAAAGTTCGGATATAGAATTTTTATATCTATACTTTTCATAAAATTTAAAGACAAAACGGCTTGAGTCTGACATTTTCCTAATTTAAAGTTGTCATGGCCCTGTCAGAATTGCACTAAAATATTTGTAAATAAATAAAGAAAACGCGCTTCGGTGGTTACACGGTTTTTCAGTTTTGTGTTGTTTTTGTTCTAAATTATTAAATTATGGTAAGTACAATACAAAAAAAAACTACTGGCCCTACCGACCTTTTGACCAGATTGGCGTTAAAGATTATGTATTCGTATGTCCCTACTGCTGTTTTCCCTTATTTAGTGTGAATTTTATCAATTATGAAACTTATTTTGAATTTGTAATATTTTTAATCTTTCAGTACCTACCAATTGACTTTTCAGGAAGAAGAAATTGAGGATATGATCGGAGATGTAAAGTATACTGACTCCCAGAAAAGTGTAACCACTTCAAACGTGTATTCAATGGACTTTACGGATAGCAGCTCAGACAAAAACAACTCTTCTGGTAAGGATACATACGTCATAGAACTGTGTGATAGCGAGGACAGCGACACATATCCAATGCAGGAAGATAAAAGCGTTATATATCTAAAAGATGTATCCAAATCCAAGAAAGACGTAGATGTCCAATGTGAAAATCATTTTAAAGTAACCAAGGCTGCTTCTACGAGTTTCCATAACTGTTCCTTAGCTCAAGAGATTTTCACACAAACTAGCAAAACTATATTTGAACTTGCCAAAAGCGAGGGTGGCAACAAGGAAAATATTGAGACGCAAACATCGTTCGTATCTATCACAGAAAGCAAAACTGTTGAATACCGGATAGAGTTTAAAAATTCTATTAGAAATTTTGAAAACGATACTCAAATCAGCGAACTAAATAATTCCAACTATGTATTATCAAACGCTCTAGAAGATGGTTCGTCCAGGTTTCCAGTATCTGATTCAGAAACTATCAAGAGCGACGACAATATCAGCGAAATAAGTTCCGACGACAGAATAATAAACATCATTTATGAAGAATCGAAAGAAAATGTACTAAGCGACGAATATCACGAGGAACATTACGAAAACGGGAGTGATTTAGAAGAAGTAAATTCGGACATAGATGAAGATTCTCTAATGGAACCGCGACATCGAAAAATCACAATCGACGATAACAGCGATACAAGTGAAGTTCCACAATCGGTCGACGATGACGTAGAAGAACTGTACAATAAGCTATCTGAAAGCATAGACTTACAAATAGAAAACCCGTACGAATCGGAAAGACGTTTCAACACCTTAACTCCTTTAACTGAAGAATCTACCATCAAGAGGGACAGTCTACTGGACATAACTCCAAACGAAAAGAACATTGTCAGGTCTATCGTTACTGATGAGTCGGAAAACGATGTTATATTCACAAATAACGCTGGAGTGAAAGTAAAAATGTTACCCACAGATAACGACACATTCAAACTGCCGCCGATTCAGATACAGAATCGTTCTTGCCCGAACAGTCCACACTTAAACTTTCTTTTTTCATTGCAAACTGGAAATAGAATGAGTAAGGCAGGAACGCTTCCGTGCCTGTACGAGGATCACACAGGAAAGGTGCTGGACAGGTGGGAGTTAGAAAACAAATGCCTAGCTTCCGGGGAAAGTGCAAATATCAGCGGCAGAAGCGGTAAGTTCATAAGTTATTTGCTATAAGCTCTTCGAGAAAGGTACTGTGGAGAAACCGTTACTGTGTAGGTATAGTTTTGATCCACTGAAATATTTTTCTGTATAATCTTTACAAGGCAAGGAGATCCACTTGCCGCCGATCCACATCGAAGGCTACATGGTGAACAGTAAGATCAGTAAAAACGATTCCCAGATCTACAGCGAAGTAAAGAAGAACTCTAGTGAGCAAGACGCTATCAGTATTAATGAAAAGATTCGAGAGTTGAAGCAGAGGGACAAAAGTGGGAAGAAGACCCGATCTAAGTATAACATAGCGTAAGTTTATGACTACTTAGGCATAGGTTAATCGAACAGGTCACTGCAAAAAAATATAGGGGTTAGTGTTAAATGGTGTGTGTGGTGACACCTGTTATGAGTCACAAACATTCTTTATGAATTAGTAAGTAGTAGAACTACAACTGATTGAACTGTATCCTAGGCCATCAGAGAGTCGAAGCCGGTCCCCCAGCAGTGAATCTCCCAATGATACCAAGCTCTGCGACGCTGCAGAGAAAGGTTGCGAGGCTCTTTGCGTCGAGCTTCTCAGGAGACTGCGTTCTCCTTCTTGGTTAGTTTCTCTGCGGTTTTCCTTTTGGCTAACCTGCATGTTTTAAAATGTAAGTGGTTCTGAAAGAGTTATGAAGAGACCCAAATAAACAAAGTGGTTCTCAACTTCGATGATATCGCTTACAGAATGTACTGGCACCGGGATATACTACGCCTTCTACTGAGCGAAGCCCTATAGTGTATGTGCCCTGTAGTGTAGGAATAGTGATATCAGGCGGTATTTTTGTGCCTGGTCCACTGCTCTTCCACTACCTACCATCGACAAAGTCGGTCAACAATCGAGGGGATCTGCCGAGCCCCTCACCATTCGAAGATTTCTTATATTATGTATGTCATACAGGCAGGCTAACCGCTCATCCCAACATACAATTATAATACGTAGTTCTACTTGTTACTGCCTGTCGGAAAAACTGAATACGCTCTATCAATTAACAGGTTCGAAGTGACAGACACCTTGGAAGATGTCCCGAAGGTTTTGGAAAGATTCTGGGGTGTGATTGCAGAGCACCGGATTGCAGATCTAATAAGACTTGTAAGCTTTTCCGAGTTTTTCTCGTAGGACTGTGAACATCCTTTTGTGCTATCTAAGAAAATTGTTTGAATCTTGGACGGATTGCAAAAAGCAGTAGTATTGGAGTACAATACTAGAAACGCTGGTTGTTTTCTTTTTTAAAAACTCGTCAAAATGTTTGACATAGATCAGTACTCACGTGGAATCCCCTAGAACGCAAGTGGCGCGATCAGCGTGCAACACATTAGCTTCAGTTCTGAAGCACACCAACTATACGAAGAAACCGGTGAGTCATTTAATAAAAACGTAAAAGATGACACTTTGAACCCCTTCTTGGCTGACTTGATCTTAAAACAGAAAGTTAGGATTCAGTTCATCCTTTCCTGAAAAAACATCAAAGTAAAGTAAATGCAGTAGAAATGAGAGCATTTAGTAGCATGTGTGGTGTAAAGTTTAGTGATAAGAGTGAGGAACAGTGTGATACGAGAGTAATGCGGTGAGAAAGAAGATAAAGTGATAAGAGTTTAGAAAGGTATGCTAAGATTGATTGGACATGTAGAGAGAATGGGACTGCTGGAAGGAGAAGACTTGTGTACGTATTTCGATCAGATAGCAGACGTTTTAGACGTTCAAGCCAGGTTAGCTAAACTGACGAGCATGCATGAAGAATGATATGAGAGTGAATGACGAGAAAGAGGCATGTCAGGATCGTAGCGAGTGGAAATCCGTGATCTCTGCCTCCCTATGGAAAAAAGACGTGATGTTATGTATTTATGTCATCCTGTCCATATCCATCCGTCATTGACCAGTTCTTTTGCACAGCTTATCGTAGTTCGTAAGGTTTTGTGGCAGAGCTTAGAGAACGTTCACAGGATTTCTACGAAGCAGTAACCCTGCTTCTAACAAAGACAAGCAGCTTCAGTCGGCCGGTGCGGCGCGCAGCCAACGTCGCGTTGGACGAAATAGTCTGCGGGGTAGAGCTGAGCCACGCTGTTACAGCGCTCTGCGTACACGGTATTGGGTGAGGAATTGGCAGAGAATTACATTTAGGTTATCTTCCAACTTACTTCTTAGGAGACGGACAGGAAACTCCGCAGAGCGAAACCGTCACGAAACTCTGGAGTTCTTTGTAGGCGTGGAAAATACCGTCAGTAATCAGAGTAGATTTTTGCACCCTGCTACACCATAATTGGTTAGGTATAGTATCACCCTTTCATCAGCTTTCGTGGATGTCGTAAGAAATAGAGGATGGAAAGCAGCTTGTATTTAAATCTACCTCTGCTGTCACCAATCTATCTACGTGGTGACTACGGCAAACCGCCTCTTATATTAGAGCCTTTAGTCCAGCACTCTAATTTCTGTACTCTGTCCCTCGTTCAGCTGGCGCAACGTGGCGAGTCTGACTCTCTCAGTCAAATTCACCACGTTGCGCCAGCTGAACTGTACATTCAATTATGCTCGAGTTAACCATCAATAGCCTAAATAAGAGTGCTAGACTTAGACTCAGACAGGGACAGCTGAGTCTGAGTCTGTTCGTGGTGTGGCTGACTGGGTCGTTTGTATGCAAAGTGGCGAAAGAAAGATGGGTCAAAATGGCTTAATTTAGAGCCGTCAAGTAACGCTGGTCGCATTATATGTCGATGCAGACACAAGAGCGCGCTGGTGCGATGCGCTGGAGCGCGGCTGCTGGTGGTTTGCTGCGCGCTGGCGGGCGGCGGACGCGGCGTGCTGCGTGCACGTCCCGCCTCGGCCGCCGCCGCGCGCGCGCATGCGCTGAGGGCGCTCGCTGCAGCGCTCGCAGACAAGAACACCGACACCAGGTAACTCCATGCAGATTTCTTAGGAGTCATATTGTTCCGGAGCAGAGAAATAAGGGGCCATAAGACCGAGAAATCAGTCTTATTGGCCCCTTAAGTCTATCTATTTACAGGTGGTAGTCATAATGTGGTGGTAGTATATTGTTTTTATAGGACGAAGAGAAACTGCTCTGCCTGAAAATGGCAAAAAATCTCATGAGAACCTGGCGGCTAGAAGCTTTTGGCCAAGATTTACGTCATCTCTCGATCGAAGTGAGCATGCTTATGGAAACATCTGAAAACACTAGCTTCTGTCTTTTTGTTAACAAACATGATGAGAGCAAGATAGACAAATTCGAACTAAACTGATCGGGAATGTTTCCGAAGGTTTTATAATAGGGAGGCAGGAAGCCTACCCTAGAAAATTCCAGATTACCTACCTCCAACCTCCCGGGAAACTGCTGTTCTTTTGGCAGAACATAGGCTGGCTACAAATGTAGTCAGATCCGAAACTATATAGCATCCAAATGAGAAAACTAATTTAAACCTTGCAGAAAATACGCCGAGCGTCTATACGCAATGCTGCGGCCACTACCTAACTTCGAAGCCTACTACCTGAACGACGTCGATGTTGAGACCGCCTCTAGACAGATGAAGAAGTACGACAAACTGCTACTCTGTGGTCCGACGCAAGCCAAGTGACTAACGAGGCTACGAGGCTGCAAGCCTACTTGGAGGTGCTACCAACCTATCTATTCAGTTCACAAAAGAGGTTTCGTTTTACTGTCCGTTGATCTTCAGTTCACCAAAGCGGTTTCGTGCTGTATATATTTGTGATATTCGATAAAAGTGCGTTTCTTAGCTGGACAGATTAGTTTGGAGCATCATTGAAATCAAAGTAAAGTAAGGTTCATTTCGGGATATTTAAAACAATAAAGAAACATCTAAAACGGCATCGCCAATCATTACCTCTCACTTGCACACTCCTGTTAACATAAATGTAGAGGGAGAGAGAATGATTTTTATTCGATTCGTTTCTAAGGTGCTCGTAAAGTATTGTAAATATGATGTTACTATGACTATTATGCCTACTTACGAGTACTAACTTATCAATGTACCTACTTATCAATGAAACAAGGATGAGTCTAAGCTTTAGTGAAAATTATGATTTATGTTTTCTCTGAAAATTACTGATTAGGAAAAGTATGTGCATAGCAAGTCTGTGATAGGTAAATAATGATCTATAAAATCAGTTTTTTTTTATGTTACTGTAGTCTTCGACAACTTATTTCGAATCTTTTAGTGCTGTTCTGACATAAATTTCGTTGCATTCGTATTTAAGTTATTGATGTATAAACTAAAAACTGAAACATTTGTGTCATGTTATTAATATTCACGTAATAAAAGTCCTTAATTTACTATTTTCTTTGTACGTTTTATTTAAATTTTGTATGCGTATGTAATTTCGTAATCTGGTATACATAGTGCGAGAGATAGTGGTCGTATTGATATAAGAATGCAAAGTTACTTTGACATGAATCAAAGTGAAATGGACAATTTAAGTAGGTACTAGGGCATGTAAACCGATTAACCGATTAATCGAAAAACCGATTAACCGACTGATTTTAGGTCGGTTTTTAATCGGGTTTTTCCATCCAAAATAACCGATTTTCGGTTATTTTTTTTATGAGTAAAATATGCCAATTTATTTAAAACTACACCTTGCAAACTTTATTTAGAACGCCTATAGTAATCCACCTAATTATAATACAACATAATACATTAAAATTGCAAAAATGCCCCATTATTGGACAAAGACCGCCCCCCGATCCCGCCACTCTACACTATCTTGTGTCATCAATTGCCAGTCTCTCTCAAAAGCGTCCAGTTTGTCCCACCATCGCCTGCGTAGTCTACCGCGACGCCTCCTCGCTGTTTCAGGGCTCCACAATGTGGAGATTTAGGCCCACAGTGCGTCAGCCATGCGGCAGACGTGGACGGCCCAGTCCCACTTCAGCCTTGCAGCTTTTTCCTCTACGTCAGCGGTTTTAGTCTTGAAGTGCAGTGTGGTATTTCAAATACGGTCAATTAATTTTACCCAAAGAATGCTGCGCTCCATCGCCTGCTGGCAAACCTTGAGTTTGGACTTCAAAGACCAAGTCTGCGAGCCATAAGTAATATTGTGTATGTGTATTAGTTTATAAAATAACACGAATTGTCTGTTATGTGTTCTAGGCTTATAGCTCCGCAAATAGTGCTCGTCTTCCAGTTTTTTCTAAATTGGAGTCAGGGCATTGGTTACAAGCGCTTCCTTCATATAACACTGGGACTTTAATGGATCCCGTAACGTTCTGTATTGCAACTGGCCTACGGTTGGGTTCACTGTGCTACGCACCTCATCAGTGCCAGTGCGTTACTCGCCTCAGTTTATCGTGTTATAAGGCCGCCGGTCGGATATCTCGTCATGCCAGCTTTAACGACATCATCAGGCGGACTTTTACCACCGTCAACGTACCAGCCGTTCCCGAACCGAATGGTCCGTTGCGTGACGATGGTATGACGCTTGCTCCTTGGGAGTTGGAGAGGCCCATTGTGTGGGACGCTACGTGTTTCGACACATTTGCGCCTTCTTATTTGGCAAGGATATCCGTTGTGGCTGGCGCGGCGGCAGATCTGGCCGAGGATCTCAAGAAGCTTAAATATGCAGGTCTCGACAGAGCCTACTTATTTGCTCCTCTTGGGATGGAGACTCTGGGTCCGTGGAGAACCAAGGCCTTGCGGGTCTTCAAAATGTTGCCTAGGTGTCTGATCGAAGCGATGCGTGACCCAAGGGCTTGTGGGTATTTGGTGCATCGCATTAGCATTAGCTATTCAGCGTGGCAATGCCACTGACGTCTTGGAGATTCTTCCGTCTGGCACTGACTTGGACCGGTTGGACCAGTTGAGCTATCTCTAGATCGTTTGTAACGGTCTGCAGATAGCTCAGCTGTTTCTTGTGTATTTTGCAAGTTTCTTTGTGTTAATAAAAATTGAGTAACTATTAGGACTAATAATTATCAACTATTATCATGTTGTTGAATTTTACAACTTTATTTAGGATGATGAGTGAGTTCTGTACATTAAAATATTTTAAAATTTAACAAGCTAATTTAATTGGTGCTTGCTTATTCAAATAATAAGTTCATTTTTATAAAAAAATATGGACATAATATAATATATAATTTCATCCTAAGACACCCATATGAAAAACTGGAAAAAATAACCGATTAACCGATTAATCGGTTATTTTAAATAAAAAACCGAGATAACCGGTTTTTTTTAACAACCCGGTTTTTACACGCCCTAGTAGGTACCTACTATCAAAGTTATGATTTTAGTTCCTTGGTTTTTTATTATTATGCAATTTAAAACTAATTGAAGACGCATGGCGGTCAAGGCACGTTAAAAATGCTGTCAAGTTTCTTTATCTACTTAATTGAGTAGATATTATAACGAGCTAACGTAAACAACTACTTGCCTACTGTATGTTATTGATTTTACTATCGCATAATATAGAGATTGGTTTCCATGCATATCTTAATAATAATAATGAATAATTCTGCAACAGTTTGCGTAAACGGCCACACACATGCGCGTTAGCGAGTTCAGTACTCATGCACTGGAAATGACCTGACATACTCACGTGGGTGAGGGCCGTTTAGTGCCTAAGCACTCAAGATTATACAAATCTAGTGCGTAAGATATTGTGGCCTATGATGACGACTTATATTCATAATGATAACGTCATTTAAATTAGCAGGCCGCTTAGTTTATTGCCATCTGAATTTGTTGAAATAAAAGTGACAGTATCAAGATACTTTTTGAAAGCCGCTAAAACATATCAGGCATTATGAATGAGGGGGTAAGTTTTAAGACAGCGCTAAGGTCGCCGTCGTGGCGCCAACAACTTCTAAACCAGGGATTCCCAAAGTGGTCGATATCGATCCCTTGGGGTCGATATTGGTTTCCTAGGGGTCGACATAAACGAAAACTAATTTTGGGGGTCGACGAGGTCTAAAAATCGACCCCTATTAAATTAACACAATTTCTTATTTCAAACTTTCAAGTTAGGTAGTTAGGTAGGTACTGTATTGTTTATGTTTGTTGTGTAAATAAGTAATATTTTTGTACGAAATAGCATTGTTGTAGTAATGTAAAGTCTCAAGTGCGTACAACGTACGTTTATTTTGTTAAATTTTGATGAGAAAATGAAGTCAACTTTTATCACCTAACCAAGTGCAAAGTTTTCCAATTGGTACCTTAGTACCTAGGTATTTTGTATCAATAGGAAAAAACTAAAGATAAGCCCCCTTATTGTGCTAACTTAAAGCATTGCTAATCCTCACTCTGTCTTCTTCTATTGACCCAAATCGAGAAAAACCTATGAAAAAAAAACACTCTGTAGCAGCTGTTTTAAGTTAGCGGACCATTGCGAATAAGGGGGTTGATCTTAAAAGTAGGTAATTTGGCCATGGGGGTCTGAGGTAACTGTTCATTTTGGAAAAGGGGTCACTTGTCCAAAATAGTTTGGGGATCCCTGTTCTAAACCAACAGCGTAATGTGCCCTCCAAAGCACGAAACTATCAGATGAGTGATCTCGCAGAATATTGGTTAACTTGATCTATCCGTTAATAAGCAAACTACCCAAAAAGTAAGGGCATTTTCACCTGCCTTGGCCCTGAGTAAAACATATAACTAACAAACGAAATCTGAGCGTTTTATAAAAGAAAAGAGCCTCAAAGTAGGTACCTACTACGTACTTGCTTACATAAACTTTTTGTATGCACTTAGCTTTGAAACTGTAAGTAATTTTACAACTGACTAGCGATCGGGCCCAGTTTCGCACGGGTCGCTAGTAGAAAATAGCTTGATGGTATATAGTCTATAGCATTCCTCATATAAATAAGACTATGCAACGCAAAAACTATTTTTCAATTCGGACCAAGAGTTCCCGAGATTAGCGCGTTCAACCAAACAAACAATCAAACTCTTCAGTTTTATAATATTACAAGCAATGGTGGGAGCAGGCTCAGAATAGAGGGAACTGGAAGTCTTTGGGGGAGGCCCCTTTGCCCAGCAGTGGGATGATGTATAGGCAAAAAAACCACACACGATGAGCTTTTATTTATTTATTTATTAGGATCACCAAGAAAAAATAAACAAAAATTAAAATTAGATCGAGCAAAAAAATATCCTTCACTGTGCTTATCCACTGAAGGCAACCACAGCTTATCTGTATGAGGGAGAGAGTGTAAAAGTTGTATTCTTATACCATTTGAATGGTCTCTCAGCTCGCGATTTACGATGTTTTGAAATCTCGGTTTTTTTATGCAACTATCTAATGGAACAAGCATATGGCTCGCCAATGACCATCGCCTAACAGAGTATTGACTCGTAGTTCACGCACGTCATTAACGTGTCCAACGATGCACTGCTCTGCGTCCATCAACTTGAGGCATAGGTATAGATGTTCAGCCTCACGTGCCAGTAATTTCCCCGGCACCCACACCCTTCAAACCGAAACACAGCAATGCTACTTCACGGTAGAAATTCTTCCCCGAACAAGCCCTTCATAAAGAGCTCTGCTACTACTAAGTTGGTAGGAGCTCTGCCTTATGGAGCCTAATTCTCGGGCCAACTGAGATTTTCAATGTCCCTTAAATACACATTGGCATTGCACAACACCCGCACTTTTTCTACGTTTTCCGTATATCGTAGCTGTCGAGGCTTCTGCGATGAAGTCGTCGATGAATTACTCAAGGAAATCATCCATTCTCTCTTCGAAAAGAAGCAATAAAATAAAATTGCAAAATGATCCGAGATGAGCCGAGAATTAGGCTCCTGCGCTCCTCGCTAACAACAAATATTTGTGTGATAAACGCAGATGTTTATTCACGGTCTGAGTGTTATATTGTATTCTAAGGCCCGATTTCAGAAACGACTTGAGTCTGAGTTGAGCCTCAAGCTTAGATATTTGTTAATTTTCAATGGAGAACCGTCAACAAAAAAATCTTTGTTTGAGAGTTCTTGAGATTCGATTCAGACTCAAGCGCGGTTTTGGAATACGGGCTTGAGTATGAATTTCCAAAAAAAAATATATCAGCTATGTGGTTCCCACTTACCATAGTACAAGCTCTGCTTATTTTGTGGCTAGATAGTGTTGTATGGATCCACGATATTTATTTATTTACCTACTGCCTATATATTCCATTTTGATACGGCTGATTTGTGTCAAATTATGTACTCTTTTAGACAGAACAGCACAAAATGTCTAACCTAATTATATCTAAATGTATCGCCTACAGGTTATTTAAAAGTAAACCTACCGACCTAGAAACTAACATTAGGTACAATGAAAAGATAATTGGGTAAAAAAGACAAAAGAGAATTTTCTACACATATTTTATTGATAAAATTATGACAATGATATCAAAAAATAAACAATAAACTAAGTTATCAGAACCATTAATTACAATGTAATAAAATCCACCATATCATAACAATGCCTTATCTTTTTTTAATTATTGTTTTTACAATAAATTACGATAACTACAAAATATAAAACCTAACGAAATAAATCGTTAAAAAGCTACCCGTCACTAAACAAACCTAAGGGCTGATTTGTCCATCTGCGGAGTAACGCTATTCCTTGACTAAAACATGTCAGTCCTTGTATAGGACAAGCCTTAAAAGAGACCGATATATTTTTATCTGATAAATTTATCTAAAGATGGAAAAAGTGACAGGTGTCGTTTTTTTCCAATACTGGAGTTAAAATTAAGTACTTGCTTAAGTACTGCTAGGCGGCAGCCTAAATAGGCCGAATAAATAAGTTAAGTATTAAGCTATATTTTTGTGGACATAAACGGGTGTTTTAGTCTAGTTCATCAATCTTTCCAGCCTGGTCCACCATCGCAATCTTTTTTCCTTTTCTTGCCGCATTGGTACTGATTGCAGTCTTTTGAGTCTTTATGCTCAAAAGCTTCATTTAACACTAGCAGTGGTGTCTCTTGCTTGGCAGTTGGTGCGTGCCGTTCCAATACCCCCGTATTGTAATCTGGCGCCTCGGTGACAATTTTTCCAACACTTGCAAACCTTGCAATTGGATTTTAATGTCCCCCAGCTATATTGCTGAAGATGTGGTTTTTATTTCCAAAGTTACCACAACCAGATCTTGTGCACCTTGTGGCGAGACGGTGAGAAACTGCAGAGCTTGATCATGCAGAATGAAGCGCGTTTCTGTACGTTTTCTCCCCTTAGGTGACGTGGACGACCTTCACACACCGCTGAGAGCAGCAGCACTACCATCAGGAAAGGCAGAAGAATGTTCAGGAGACGCATTTTGGTTCTTCTGTAGACACCGGCACCGACTTGTTCGTAAGTAAGTTTCTTAACAGAACTTTCTATGGTACTTGTAAGAGTGATTATCGCTTCACGTTTGACAGGGTACTGAAGATGATGTTAAGATTCCAGCCGTTATATAGAGCAGGGCGTTGAGGGTTATCTAGCGCGCGGTCTGCGATAACCCGCCAAATCTCGCCACTCGATAGGTACCTCTACTTAGTTCGATGAACGGGGCTCAATGTCACTCACGCCAGGCGGTAGGTATCGTAGTAAAATTATCACGGCTCGCTGGATTTCTTAGCTATTTTTTAAAAGTACCTATTGATTAAAGTTACTTTCGTGACTTTGTTATAATTTAGCATTTGCTGCGACAACCTCCGAGACTATAATTTAATCTATATTTTTTTGCGTTTTCGTTTTAATTGTAGTCATTAAGTGCATAAGTAATAAGCAAATAAGTATAATAAAAAATAAGTCTAAATGAGTTCTGCACATTCAAGGTTAATGCTATTTAGCCATGGCCCTACCTATACCTATATCTAACTAGTTATTGGCTTTGCTTGACCTATTCAACCTATTATTTCAGGGGCATCATCTCTTGAAAGGTATAACCCGCACTAATAAAGTAACGAAAATGGCGTCCATAATCAATCAATATAGCTTATGAGTGTGAATGAGAAGGAACTATTGTCAACAATAGCGTATGAGTGAGAGGGAATGACTAGCGCTTTATTAGAGCGGGTTATAAGAGGATAAATTATAATAATGAGGTCAATGATAATAAGAAACCTTGATGCGTTCGGTAAATAAGCCCAGACTATTATCTAACTGGGTTAGATGCCTTCGTCTACATCTACAAGTTGAGTTTCATCTGGCTCTTCGAGACCTTTCCGGTTAGTAACCATGTACTCAAATAAACATGTATTAATCATATATAACCGATATTCTGGCTTTTCTGGGTGTTTATTAAAAAATATTTATAGTTTGTGGTGTGCACGCAGGTCAGAGACTTGGGAAATAGCTCCTTGGGCCCATTACAGCGTAGCCTCTTTAAAATGATTATGCGGAGAAATAAAAAACAACACTAGTGCGCTAAGTAAAAAAAAAAGCGCGCGTAAGCTGAATTACGAGGCTAAATTACGTCGTCATAAATTAATCTTTACGATCAAAACGATTTACATACTTTAGTTACTAAACAGATTAGTTAATTTTTAAATAATCCTACGATGTTGAAGTAACTTGTGGTTTTAAATGTGCTGTCTCAGGAGACCTACTACCTAGTCCAGGGACTAGGGTGTGTAGAATTCTGAATTGCTGTCTTAACATAAGTAGGTTCCTCTACTTAATCGTTCAGTAGGTACACAATACAAAAACCAGCGCATTATACAAAAGTAAAAATAAAAATTTGAGTTCTACGGGCTATACAGACCTACTACCAAAGTCTAAAAAAATTGTTTACATGGCATGATCTGCTAAATATGGCGCATGAAGAAAAACTGGGCTATACTCTTTTGGAATTAACTCTTATGTGACCGAAGTTGCGTCAATAGGGATCTTTTGTACATTTTCTTACTAAAAGGTCATCAACATGAAGAATAATTTACGGCGTAGATTCATTTTAAAAACCCATAAATTACGACCGAGATAAAATTGATGCATGACGCAACATTTAAACAAAATTGAGAAGATAAGTTAAAAATAAATAATGGCCAAGTGTAAGTCGGGCTTTTTCCGTGACGCTTATTTGGGCCGTTTATCTTTTAGTATATTTTATTTTTATTAGGAAAAACCAACAGCGTTTATAGTAAACATTTTTAATTTTGTAAATACCTACGTAGTATAGTATAGCGCATTGGATATTATTCTGTAATGTTATGCAAGTGATTCTAATAAAACCGAATTTAAATTTGAATTTTTGTGTTCCAACTCTACATTTTTCTAATTTAATGCACAGCATTCCCAAAATAATGAGGTAGATAAAAGAATAGGAGAGATTCAAACTTAAAATGAAATACTTTATACAACTCAAGGGCAGATTTTTCCACCCAAGGAAAACGCCATTCGCCTAACAAAATGTCAGTCCAGCCGGTCTATAGCCGGTCTCTTGACCGCGATTCCGATCCCAATTTTAAGTTTTAATGGAATTTTGACAGAAAACCCATAGGATTTCTGTCAAAATTTACGATTGGGAATGGAATCGCGTTCAAGAGTAGACCGGCTGGTTTTTGACAAGCTTAAAAAAACAGCCAAGTGCGAGTCAGACTCGCCCATAAAGGGTTCCGTAGCAGCAAGTAATATAATATAGAAGTTCTAGTAGTTCGTCGAAAGGTACATTACGGTTTACGATTCTCTTACTAACTATTAAGTTAAAAAAAAACGATATAAGAAACCTCAACATCATTTTTGAAGACCTATTCATAGATACCCCACACGTTGGGGTTTGATGAAAAATAGTTTTTTGAATTTCAGTTCTAAGTATGGGGACTCCCAAAATTAATTGTTTTTTTTCTATGTTTGTAAGAAAATTTTCATGCGGTTCACAGAATACATCTATACTTACCAAGTTTCATCAGTGTAGAGAAAAGTGGCTGTGACATACGGACGGACAGACAGACAGACAGACATGACGAATCTATAAGGGTTCCGTTTTTGCCATTTGGCTACGGAACCCTAAAAACGAATTGAAACAAAACTTATCTTTGACAAGGAACGATTGCAACAAGACTGAATGTTGACGTTGAACATGACAATGCGAATAGGAACTTCGCTTCGTTAAACTAGTTTGGCAACAGGTAGACAGTGGTCGAAAAATGATGACAACAAGATCTGTTATCGCTAGTATCAAACTTTCGACTGCAACACGAGTAGGTAAGTACAGCATTTGTATATTTGTTTATTTCTCTCACTTAGACTAAGGACAAGGATGAAATTAGGCCTAGAACACATCTTATAACTTAGCCTAAACCGAGAGCTGGTACCCAAGGAGGTTTCAAATTAAAACCTGTAAATCGGGTCACCAGGCCCGTCTCCCGCGTCTCGATACATCTCAATATTAGGGTAGGTAACCAATGCCATCTTATTTTTCATTGTGTATCTCACACAATCGCCCAGCTGTACTTACTCGTATAGGTAAAAGATACCTACATAGGACGGCACGCTTCTTCATTTATTATAACACGTAGGTAATTAATAAAAGAACGTGCGATCACTCATTAGTCACACCTTACTGATAATATTAATTGGCGTATGTAATAGGCCTACTTAAAACATTATAATTGGCATTTTTGATATTTTTACTATCTGTATATTAAAGCTGCCTTTATCTTCTACATGATAACTTTTTTATCGGCAGGTATACTACGTACCTAGAATAAACCTCTGATGAAATACAACACACAACCTTCCTGATGAAATACTTTTAAAAATTTCATGTTTTCGGCGTGATCTTCACGTGTTTAGCATAAACGCAAGCATGTGTAAAGGCGTCGTAAAGGTCGCTGGCGATCAGTGAAATGCTGTCAAAGTCAGCGTTTCACTGATCGCCGACGCCAGCGACCTAGGTGTGCGCAGGCCTTAAGTACAATAATCGATGTTTACACCTTCAAAATCTCAGGCGTCGGGCGGGTGCGCACCAGTTTCGCGCGACCTAGACCGAATAGGCCTAGAGGAACCGGTAATATTTTCATTGCAAATTAGTCCCATAACCTTTTTAAAAAAGAATGAAGAAAACAACAAATTAGAAAAGAAAAAAGATAAAGTATTTAGTCATAATAAGTACTCGTAGAACAATCATGAATTTAAAGACTCGACTCTATACTATTTCATAAAAAAAGAACAATTTTTTTTTAAAGATGGAACTATATTTTAGTGATGTCTATGGTAGAATGCATGGCGTTGGGGCTACAGAAGAAATAAAAAAATCTTTAGAATTTTTCTCAAATAAATGTATACCTAGGTATATCATTATTGTATTGGATTATTTTATTTTATCGTAGTGAAAAGTAGGCAGGGCACTAAAAACCCATAATGCTCGCTCGGGAGTAAAACTACTTCGTGAGGCTCGGCATCTGTATGCCTCAAGTTGATGGACACAGGGCAGTACATCGTAGGGCACGTTCCTGACGTGCGTGGCCTACGAGTTAATACTCTGTTGTAGGCGATGTTTACCACTTAACATGAGGTGGGCCATATACCTGTTCTATCAACCTATCAGCTACTTTTATAAATAAAAAACGTGAATTACCCCCCCGAGAGACAAAGATAATTATATCACAAACGATCACAATAATATTTACAAAAAATCTTATTTTTGTATTCGGATGACTAACGCCCAAGGATAACTTGATACCAAATTACAAACATGTTTGCTTACTTTTAATATTTTGAAGTTAACTTATGCATTAATAATTTACGCGATACTATCTGTTAAAACATCGGTCAAAACAATTAATATGGTTGAGGGTTACATAGATCGTGCGACTGATGGAATTTACCGCGTTTATTATATAAGTTTACTTATGGTCTAATTTCAATCTACATTCTTCGCAGCTTGGTCGTGGGTTCGATCCCCACCGAAAACAAATATTTGTGTGAACACAAAGGCTTGTTCCCTGTTTGAATGTTAGTAGTGTGTGTGAGCAGTTGCTGTATTTTAAAAACGTATTTAAAAAAAAAATGTGTAAGTATGAGTACCGGATCATTTTGAAAAAAAAAAACTCATTATCAAATGTGGTATTCTGTACCTGGCTTTATCACATTAACTCTGGCCTTCAAACGAGACACACCCCTCCACGTGTATGAGCATATCAATAATCCAACTTATAATTAGATTGGCGGACATTGAACACACACCCCCAAGACCCCACGTGTTCTTGGTATACGAATACCAGTTAGGACCGAAATATAATATTCCACAACCATTACCAAGATCTAGTATTTTCATACAAAGTACCGACGTAAAGCATAGCATCTTCGTCTTTAATATCTAAAGGCTACTACGAGTATAAATGAAATGAAATCATTTATTTGCTTCATCATCATCATCCACAGCCCGACTTCACCCACTGCTGGGTAGAGGCCTCTCTCTATATATGCCACTGTTGCCGGTCTTGTGCCAATCTCATCCAGGTCTTGCCTGCGATGTTAACCACATCGTCTCGTCTGCCCATCTTGCCGCAGGGCGACCAACGCTTCTATAGCCAGTTCTTGGACGCCATTCAGTCATCGCCTTACTCCACCTGTCATCACCTCGCCTTGCTAGGTGTCCTGCCCAGCTCCATTTTAGTTCCGTTATGCGATTCTCAACATCTTTGACCTTTGTTCGACTTCGAATCTCGATGTTGCTTGAATCATGATATTTTAGAACTTTAGTGTAGGTAAATATAGATTCACATACTTTGCCCTAGAGTGCACTGGTAGCCTAGTGGCCCCCACCAACCCCGCTTTCCGATCTTAAGGTCGCGGGTTCGAATCCAATCGTGTACCTTTAGTACTTGAGAAGTTTAGCAGAGCGTTTTGTGAAGGGCTCATCCGGAGAAGTACTACCACCATATCTATTTCTGCCGTCAAGCAGCATTGCTGTGTTTCGGTTTGAAGGGTGTGGGTGTGGGTGTGGGTGAAATTACTGTCACTTGAGGGGTACATCTGTATGCTTAAAGTTGATGGACGCAGGGAAGTGCATCGTAGGGCACGTTCCTGACGTGTGTAACCTTTTTTTATAGGCGATGGTTACCACTTAACATCAGGTGGGCCATATGCTTGTTCCATTAGCTAGTTGTATAAAAAAACGCCTGCACTACCACCAACCATCTGCTTAATAGCTTTTCCTGTTTATATGACGGATAGATACTTAGTTATACTACCAACGTATCTAGAAAAAACGTGTAGTTTGCGTTTCAAAGTAAGTAATGTTACGTAATTTAATGTCAGCTTGCGCTCAGCAGTTAGCATGGGTCAGTGCGCCACGCCCCGCCACGTGTGGCTTGTTTACTAATAATACAGGGTGTTAAACAGCACTGAAGTACCGTACTTGCAGATGGAACAAACATAATGAGGTGTATTTATTCTGTAATATTTATTCAGTTAAATCACAAGGATCACTTTGAAACGTTTTAAAGCTAGGTGAATCTAGGTGCCACTTCCACGCGACCAAGTCAGATGAACAGGCAACAAACTACGGCTTGGTTCCCAACGTTTTTGTATGATCCTTTGACAAAACAAAATTATAAATACCATTGAAGTTCCAGTGTGCTGCTACTTCTGAGTGAGACGTAGAAAATTTAGGCTCGTTTCGGTTTTATTTAGTAGTCATACAGCCAAGGAGTAATTTTTTTCATGTCAATCTTATAACTTTGTGCATCCTCCAAGTATCTGCGAAGCGTAAGACGAGTGGAGTCAGGCTATTGCTACGACAAATAATCATAAATTGAACAGGAAAGTCGCGAACCAGATATTTTTCGAAATGCTGAGGTAGTTTTTTTTTTCATGTAAAAGATAGACAAACGAGCTTACGGCCCACCTGATGGTGGGCGGTCACTGTCGCCCATAGACACCAACAACACCAAGGGTGCTGTCGTTGCGTTACCTACCCTGGACGAGTTTAGCAATGATTTAATTTATTTTTTCAGTGGTATAATAATTAAAAAAATATGACTGGAATTTCAATAGACTTACGACACCCTGTATTAAATGATACCTACTTTTCTTTTGTACCTACTTTGTGGTGCCTACGCAATGTTATTGTGCCTGACGTGGGTATCGTACGAGGGAAACAGCTAGAAATGTACGGGTGGGTCTAGATAACGATTGATAACAGCTATGTAATTGTATGTGCATATAATGATAAAGTAAGTAAGTAAACATGCATTTATATCTATTGTAGATGATTTATTTAGCGTCAAAGGCAACTGACTAACGCCCATAATTATAAATAACTAGCAGCCCGTCCCGGCTTCGCACGGGGTAGTTGTACATTGAAATATTGTTGTACAGTGGAGTAGACTTTATGGTCTTAAGGTCAATCCAAATAAAACACAAGTTATTGTAATCGGAAGTTCGCGGATTTTGTCACTAGTTAACTGGTCTGTTCTCCCACAAGTCATATTTGACAATACTGTACTGGAAATCAGTGAGGTGGTGAAGGATCTAGGCGTCTTGGTTGATAGAAATTTATCGTGGGGACCACAAATAGCAGCAGTAAGCCGAAAGACTTTTGCTGCAGCTGCCTCTCTCAGACGGTTACGCAACTTCCTTCCAACTTCCACCAAAATTGCGCTAGCACAGTCTCTGTTGCATCCTATTTTAGATTACGCCGATATTAGCTACCTGGACTTAACTGTGGACCAACTCAATAAACTTGAGCGTCTTCAGAATCTATCTATAAGATTCATTTTCGGCTTGCGCAAATATGATCATGTTTCTGAGTACCGTAACAGACTCAAGTGGCTACCTATCCGTCTTCGTCGGAATGTACATATCCTCTCGCTCCTTTATAACATTATTTTCCTTCCTTCTACTCCAGTCTATCTCAAAGAACGCTTTGAGTTTCTTCACCTCTCACATTCCTTATCCCTACGCTCCTCTAACACCCGTCAGCTAAAAACTCCTGTCCACTCTTCACAATTCTACGGACACTCCTTCACACTTCAAGCTACAAAGCTATGGAATGCACTCCCAGTTTCTATCCGTCATGCCAAATCCCTTCCTATCTTTAAAAGCATGGTTCACCAACACTACTTGTTATCACTCCCCTCATCATCCTCGTAGTCTCCCTAATATCACGTTTGTTTTTTGATTTCCTTTAAATTTGTTACTAGTTTCATTATATTATTATATCACAATTACTTATTTATTTTAGTATATATGTATTAGTATTAATATCATATTTATTAGTTTATGACTATTTATTTTATTTTATTATGTATGCCCCGTCCCTACTCGTACCATTATGTTTCTTTCCATCCAAAGGTTGTCTGGAAGAAATCGCTATTAGCGATAAGACCGCCCATTGTACCTCTAGTTTTTAAGTTTTCTTTTATGCCATGTTTCTGTAATTTTTTTGGTGTACAATAAAGTTATATTCTATTCTATTCTATTCTACATTATTTTGTTCTATCGCTAATAGTTTCGGCAGCGCATTCGACGAAAGACATTTTAAGACTCATTTTTCTACACCTTCGGTTACATTGTTCAAATTTTACCAAGCATCCCTAATTTTTTTCAAAATGAAATGAATGTAGCCTATGTCAAATTGGAAGAATGTAGCATTCTATTGGTGAAAGAATTTTTTAAATCGGCCCAGTACTTTTTGAGCCTATTCATTACAAACATACAAAAATAGGTACAAATCTTTCCTCCTATACAATATTAGTATAGATAGAAAGAGTCATGCCATGCGTTACGCGCTTACGCCGTAGCGCATCCACCTACGGCGTAGCACAGCTGCCTACGCTGTAGCGCGCTACGGGGATGCGGAATGTATCGTTTAGTTTTATTTACAGCCAAATAATCATAAAAATAAAAGCCAAAAATAATCGATTCACCTTGTTTAGAAGATGCTTAAAAGTTATCGTTGAGTTATTTTTATCCACCCATATTATCGTCCGCAATAACTCCAAATCCCGTATTTCGGAAAAGGACTGACTTTGATGCAGGTGAAAAAGGCTTGCATGGACTTTTGACGATCTAAAAAAACAAAGAAATGGACCATAATAATCCTTGGTGACCCTCCATCGACCCAAGAGTATAACTTTTCCACATATAACAAATCTGGTGGCCTTAACCGTGACCTACCGATAGCGTAAGCTAGCGTTATTTTTACAAACATAACTATTGAATCACTTTTATCTATATCAAAATATTTTTAGAATATCATCTACGCACCTCAACCGCACATTATGTAAACACAGGTACGTAAAGTACCTAACCTACCTACTTTTTTTCTATTGTAAAATGCATTGCACCAATTACCACGTATTTACCACGCTTAGCAGGCGGGTTGGTGTGTTTCTACTTATGATGAAAAAATAAGCTACTTTGTCGCATAAAATAAAAGTGCAGAGTAATGATTCTCTTTGGTATCACTCTTTCAGTGCTATCACCAATACATACAAAGTAATGGGTATTGAAAAACTTCGATAAGTACATAAGTAGGTACCTAGTACCTACCATACTTAAGTGCGTCTTTGATTAAAAAAGCGGCCAAGTACGAGTCGCACTCGCCCATGAAGGGTTCCGTAGCAGTAAGTAATATATATAGAAGTTCTTGTAGTTCGTCGAAAGGTACATTGTGATTTACGACGTATTAAAAAAAAACTAATACTAACTAGATCTTGTTCAAACCAAATATCGTTGGAAGTTTAATATAGTAATGTACATGTGGCTGTGACATAGGACGGACGGACAGACAGACAGACAGACAGACATACAGATAGACAGACAGACAGACATGACGAATCTATAAGGGTTCCGTTTTTGCCATTTGGCTACGGAACCCTAAAAATCATAAATGAGGTTATCTTAAAACTGCTTGCTCTCAAACTCTCATTCATGAGCGTGGGTCACTCACCCGATGGAGTACGATACGACGATACCACCTAATACTTTTAAGATAGGTACCACCAATATTATGAACTAACACAAAGCCAAATAAATACGAAGTTCATAAAAAATAAGCAAAATATTTGATTTTTCATACAAAAATTATACTTTTGAAATCGCCAACCTTAGTCCAACCACAGAACTTCTTTACATTTCGACCGAGAATGTGGTGTGGCTAAAAAAACTCACTTATTCAAAGATTAGGCCCATAGTAGATAGTTTCCTCCAAAGGACCCTCCGTCATCATCAACCTATATTAGTCCACTGCTGGACGTAGGTCTCTCCCAAGACGTGCCACTGAGCCCGGTCTTCGGCTCTTCTCTTCCAGTGCTTGCCAGCTACATTTCGCAGATCGTCGCCCCACCTTGCCGGAGGGCGTCCTACACTACGCTTACCTAAACGCGGTCTCCACTCTAGTATTCGTTTGCTCCAACGATTGTCTGTTCTACGGCAGACATGACCGGCCCACTGCCACTTCAGCTTCCTAATCCTTTGAGCTATGTCGACCACCTTGGTTCTCTGTCGGATAACCTCGTTCTGGATTTTATCCTTCAGAGAGACTCCGAAATGGAGAATAGGGACCCGCCGTAAATAGAGCTAATGTCGGTCCAAGCTAAGTCAGCATTTTTCGAAAAATTGTGTTATTCAAAACTTTCTATTTGGAAACACCGTAATACGTGTTTCCAGCTTCTAAGATAGATTCCTCCAAGGGCCCGGATTAAATAAATAAATAAATATTGCGGACAAACCACACAACACTATCTAGCCCCAAACTAAGCAGAGCTTGTAATATGGGAACCAGATAGCTGATATATTTTACTTATATACTTTTTTTTTGTAAATACATACTTTGAATACAATATAACACCCAGACAGAGAACAAACATCTATGTTTACCACACAAATATTTGTTCTCGGTGGGGATCGAACCCATGACCTACGGCGCAGAAGGCAGAGCTACTACCAACTGAGCTGCGAGCCAGTCATATAGACAAATATAATTTCTCCAAGGGGCCTTCTAGCGGTATTGAGAGAGTGGGATGCTAATATTTGGCCTAAGTAAAATAAACATGCAATTATAATTACTTACAATAACAAAATATTGTTTTATTGTTGGTAGGTATCATGAATGAATAGCAAAAACTACGCGTTTGCACTGACGCAAATTTAACTCTACGTGCCTCTATCTATTGTTGCGTTTTAATGTGGAAAATAACTTCACAATATTAATATTATTCTGCAGCTGATCCGTGAAGCGGTAACCTTTGATGTTATTACTCTATTTACTGCTGAATGACTCGTTTGACTAGGATTCATATACATCATTCGCTCCTTTGTTCATTACAAAAGCCGTATGTTTTTATTTCATCGCAATTTTGCTTATTAGTGAATCCGTCCGGTAAACAACCTATAAAAGGGATAAAATATTTAGAATAAATACATAATATTACAACCTCAGTTTGGGGCTAGATAGTGTTAAGTGAATTATCTACAATATTTAGATTTTTTAATTACATAAATTCTATTAATACCTACTAGAGTGGACACCGCGTTTAGGTAAGTGTATTGTAGGACGCGCTCGGGCAAGGTGGGGCGACGACCTACGAAATGTAGCTGGCAAGCACTGGAGGAGAAGAGCCGAAGACCGGCTCAGTGGCGCGTCTTGGGAGACCTACGTCCAGCAGTGGACTGATATTAGGTTGATGATGATGTTAGAAATATATGGATTACTGTGGCGAAACAACAGCATGTCCGCTTGAACTAATGAATACGAGACCTTTGTCATTTTCACGGTTTGTCAAACAGATGTCGTGTAAAAAAACCATACGACCTAGCGTACCTTTTCGGAGTTTTAGGGCTACATAGGTATTTGTTATTGGTAGATTATTTCACGTCGGTTTTTTAATCATTTTTCACCATTTATCACGCGCAGAGTTATCTTACGCTGACTCTAGAGACCTAGTGACGCACGACTCCACGTAGCCAGTTTACGTAGGTACTTACTGATACTTGGGTAATTGATTTACAAACACAAAACAAACAAAAGATAAGCTTGGGATTGGTTTGCTGGTTTGATTCAGCTTAGGTGGTCCTGCGGGTCAGCTTACGTGGTCAGTGCATCTGCCTTTTTGCTTTAGTAAGATCTTTACTAATAAGTGATAATACTTTTGAGGGTTCCGTAGCCAAATGGCAAAAACGGAACCCTTATAGATTCGTCATGTCTGTCTGTCTGTCTGTCCGTCCGTATGTCACAGCCATTTTTCTCCGAAACTATAAGAGCTAGACTGATGAAACTTGGTGAGTAGATGTATTCTGTGAACCGCATTAAGATTTTTACACAAAAATAGAAAAAAACCTATAAATTTTGGGAGTCCCCATACTTGAAACTGAAACTCAAAAAAATGATTTTCATCGAACCCATACGTGTGGGGTATCTATGGATAGGTCTTCAAAAATGATATTGAGTTTTCGAATATAGTTTTTTTCTAAACTGAATAATTTGCGCGAGAGACGCTTCCAAAGTGGAAAAAAGTTGGTCCCCCCCCTCTATCTTCTAAAATAGGAGAATGGTAAAACTAAAATAAATATATGCTGTACATTACTATGCAAATTTTCAACGATATTTGGTTTGAACGAGATCTAGTCAGTAGTTTTTTTTTTATACGTCATAAATCGTAAACCGCAATTTACCTTTCGACGAACTACAAAAACCTTTATATTATGTTATTTGATGCTACGGAACCCTTCATGAGCGAGTCCGACTCGCACTTGGCTGCTTTTTTTATAATTATTCTGTGCGCAGTAGGTACAGTTGGCTTAGCCGACTATAATAAACAGTACTTGAATACACGAGTGAATCGCATACATTCTAATTCTAGTAGGTATGAAATTCAAATAGGAGATGTTTCATGAAACTATGGAGCCTACGCTAGATTTGTGTTCACCAATCATAATTAAAAACAAGGTTTCTGTACGCTATCCCATAAGAATCGTGCATTTTTTTGCATTTGACTGCCTTCACAGCTCAGTTGGTAGTAGCTCTGCCTTCTGCGCTGGAGGGCGTGGGTTCGATCCCCACCGAGAACAAATATTTGTGTGGTGAACACACATGTTTGTTCTCTGTCTGGGTGTTATATTGTATTCTATGTACATATGTAGGTTTTTACAAAAAAAAGTATTTAAGTATTATATCAGCTATCTGGTTTCCATAGTACAAGCTCTGCTTAGTTTGGGGCTAGATAGTGTTGTGTGGATTGTCCGCATTATTTATTTATTTATTTTCCGGGATAAAAATTTGCAAACCTCATGTCGAGCCTTTGCTCTGAAAAATTTAAAAAAATCCACGGGAACCATACATTTAACTGAGTTATAAAGATAGTGTATGTGTTATAATATAACAGACTATAATCTATCTCTGCGCCAATTTCATCCAGATCAACCGTTCTGGCCACAGAATTATAAATATGAATCAACCTTCTAGGACATTGCAGTGCCTAACATGGTGCAAGTACTGACCGCTTTCCATCAGGTGGGCCGTATAATTGTTTGCTAACTTTGTTGTATAAAAAAAAAAGCTAATGCTTTTTATTTTATGTAAATGTCAGCAATGAATAAATGAATAGAATTGAAAATAAAACAACAAAATAACAATCTTACAATAATTTATTGCAGACACACTGTCCAGTCCAGTGACCCCGCCCGTCCGAGTGTTACAATCAATACAAAACATACTAGGATATTTACAGCCTTACATATTACTTACAATAAAATAAATAACCGATTTCTTCTAATAACCAAGTACTGTGTTGGTCTGGACAAGCCTGCGTCATACGGAAACTGCGTCTAGTTAAGTATTTTAAGAGTTAATTAAGTTACTTCTTCTTATTTAAGAGCAACGCTCTTGTCGGCGTAATGTATGCATTTTTCTTTTCTCCAGGTATTTATTTTGAGGGCAACCTCCTTGACCTCCTTATACGATAATAATTAATTAATTAAGTTACTGCAAACCTATAAATCTTATGTCAAAGGTAAAATGGAAGAGGAAGCACACAAAATTTAAATATTTACCTAGCGTTATGGCATCGTTATAGCGATTGTAAAAATTGGAAGTCTCGTATTGACTAGGTAGGTACAATACCCACTTTGTTATTAAAACAAAAAATAAATCGTTTTTATTACAAGAGATTACGAGTAACGACGCATATCTGGGTAAAACCAGCATTAACTGCTTATCACGGTTATGTTGCTTCAGTTATAAGGTATTGTATTTCTCTTTGGGGAATAAACAGACTAAACCACTGGCGTCTGCCAAGGCTTAACGATCGCTAAAGGCTATTAAACACCTATAGTAATATAGCTCGCGGTACCCATATGACGCAGGTTATTGCATAGAAAGTTGAAATAACAACCACTCTACCTAAACGTTGTTTTCTGAACGTATAAAACTTATCAATTTACTGAGGTACAATTGGAAGACATCAAAATAAATTTGAATGGACAGTAAACAAATTTTATGCATTTTTCTAGCGACGCAAAGGGTGGCGCGTTTTCAACTTCCTTTGCTCCAGACTTAAAAACCAAAAACAGGTTCGCTTTTTTTTAATAATACGAGATCATTTTTATAAGTGTACGAAATACATAAAGAATTTATAATGAACACAGCTGGTGCGGTTCAAAGGGAATTTCATAAACAAAATAAGAGTAATTTTACAGGAGGGTCCGAATTACCTATTGGTAAAATTCGGACCTCTACACAAATAATGTACAACCCAGTATCATGCAACAAAGCTTATGACTATAAATATAGCACCTCTGTATCGTTACACCTCTGTATCTACTTTTATGTTTTCCAAAGCCAAATAGTAATATTTACAAATTCAAGATGTACTATTGAATATTCGACACTAAATTCTTCCGTTCTCACACAAAAGTTTGGGAATGAACAAAAATCATGAAATTTCAAAGAGATTTTGTGAATCCTGTACATCGAGTTAATAGGTATCATGACACTGGGTTTAGTTAAATAACAAAATTATATAAACTAAAATACCGACCAACAAAAAAATAATTATCCTATTGCAATTGCACTAATTCCTCAATGCTAGCACAAAATCAGAAAATTTACACAAATATTTAAGAAAATATAATTTGTTTCATTTACCCTTACAAGTTTGAATTTCTCACTCAAATATTTGTGTAAATTCCCCAAATAATGCTCGCATGACAGTCCAAGAGAAACTTACTAATAACAATTGTAGCTAGTAATTTGTTGGTTTAACTTATGTAGGCACTTACGTATATTGCCAAAGTAATTTGTATATTTTACCAAACCACACGGAAAAGTGGCTGATAATATACAATTAAACTAAGGCTTGGCACTGCATGGGGTGTCTTGAAGTAGATTTTACTCTTAGCCACGTACAATTTTACCCAATACTATAATATCAATTTACATATAAATTTAAGATTGAAGTGTACAACCCTCTCTAGGTAAATTTCTTGAGTATAACATAAGTATCGGTTTTTAAGGTATGGCTACAAAGATGTTTACCACATTTTGTAATCACAGCAAAACATGTACGGACTACATGAACCTAATTACTATAAATAATAATCATTACCAGAAATGATGGTATAGATAGATGAACCAGTCTAAAAATGCACGCCCCTCCACCACGTTTTCCTGACGTTGACTCACAGCAAAGTAGTTAAAAGTGATCCTTGTAATATAAGTGATAAAGAACAATTTACTTTGACTGACTGGAGTAGCGGGACGTGCATTTTAAGCTTGGACGATCTCTACCTACCTATAAGGCTAGTCTTTTCCATCCAAAGGTTCCCTACAGCGTCCTCTAATGGAAGCTTTAGTGAAACGTTACACATAAATTATCTACAATAGATAAATATAAACGTGTTATGATCGCGAACGTTTAAAAAGTTATAAGCAGACCCATTTTCATTTTATTTAAGGAATGATGTATGCCACACCATCTTACACGCCTAGGAAGACTGGTAGACAATGCTATTAGCTTTAAGTCTTCCTAGTACATTGTTACTGTGAAAGTTTTTAAATAAAAAAATGTGTAAATAAATTTCGTTTCATATCGTTATACATACAAGTTTTGATCTATTATTCTCATTAGAACATATATTTCTTTCTCAACTGCATTTGGAATACACCTTTTGAGAACAGATATCTGGGATATAAGGGTTTAATTGAGTTTGAACACAAAATTATTAACTTTGTTTCGAAAAATACAAAACGCACAGCCTAATCAGCTTTTCGTGGTGAATACAAAAAAAGGAAAGTTTTAAAGGGCGGCAACGTGCTTGTGATGCCTCTGGTATTGCAGGCGTCCATAGGCTACGGTAACCGCTTCCTATCAGGTGGGCCGTATGCTTGTTTGTCAACTTAGTTGCATAAAAAAAAAAACAATTTTTGGTTACCTTTGCCTCGGTCAGTTACTGAAAGTAATTCCTGAAATTCAATCCCTATAGGGGAGCAGCAGCGTATAAAAATAGCTTCACGGAAACTAAGTAGAGCGGTATTCAATTTGACCACAAGACCCATGCAGTGCTTACCCAACCTTAGACCAAGTAGGCCTACCACAAGCTCTGTCTGGCTCTGGTTTTGAGTCTGTGTGAGTGCTCATCAGTGTATTAAACTGTGTGTGTGACGTTTTTTTGAAGTAGGATTTATTTAGTCAACACTCATATAGACTCAAAACCACAGCCAGACAGAGCTTGTGGTAGACCTACAATAAAATTATACTAAAGATAAATTGTTTGTCGAAATTAAAACTGACACCAAAATTACAAGTAAATAACATAAAAAAGTGAACATAAATAAAATTAGATTCTAAAATAATAATGATTATGATTATTTATATTTACATAATAAAGTAAGAAAATTGAAGTTACAGTGAATTTGTTGTTCATTTCTGATCGATTGATTTTTTTTTTATTAATAGACACGATGACAAAATCAATAATTTTTTAAGTCAAAAACAATCAAAAGGGCAAATCCCACTTCATTTACAACATTTCGTCACGAAATGTTGTTTCCGTTTCGCCTATTTATCTCTCTCTATTGTATGGTGAATAGATTAGACAGCAAAAATAAGATACGTAGAAACGATCGAAACAAGACGTTGTCTCATCAATTTTCCATACAAAAGAGAGACACGTGCTCACACGAAAACAACATTTGGTAGACGAAATGTGGTAGCAAAACTGGGACTCGGGGTAAAGATTTGAACTGTAGCTGTCGCCCGTGGCTTTGCTTGCTTGGTAGGCACCCGGATAAATAGCATATATATGCTATTTATCCGGGTGCCAGAATTAGAATGGATGACATTTAAAATAAATGTTTTAATTTATTTAATTTTAATTTATTTTAAATGTCATCCATTCTAAACAGCAAAACTTTCATATTTTTATAATATTGTAATATGTATAATTTATTATGATGTACATAATTGTCAAAGGGACAATGTTTTTGATTTGTCAATAATTTGTTCCCTGAAAATAAATGATGAATTCGATTTTTATTGTAGGATGTCAAATGTTAATATTAATTCAAAACACACAGCGTATAAAATTATAAAAAATCATTCAGCGGAGTACCAATACCGAAAAACTTTTAGTTAATTTGACTAATTTGTTGCCACCAAGTCGAGTCATATTGCTTGATAAATACCTCTCACAGTAATACTAGCTTCCACCCGCAGCTTCACTCGCCTGCTTCTAGGATAAAAAGTATTCTAGCTATTCCAGGCCACTAACTACATCAATTGTAAGTTTCATTCAAATCGGTCCAGCCGTTATCAAACATCTAAACTTGGCATTTACAATATAAGGACGAAATAAACATTTCAGTCTCTACTTAGACTTCACAAAAACGATTACAGAAATATTTAATTTTAATTTGACGGGTAGCCTCACTCTAGTTAGCAAACCCCGCTATGAGTAGGATGTTTTGATTTATTTTGACGTGACAACGTCTTATAATTCGATGGAGCCGGCTGCACGCACGAAAAAACATGACTCATTCGGCGTTACCTCGCTCTGAGGCGTTCCATTTAAGGCTTGAAGTTCATGCGAGAGCGCGGAACGAGCGACAAAGAGGCACAATCGGCCTCCGCGCTCGGCAGCGTTCGACATCTGTGTATTTTCTTATGACGTTGTCACGTTCAACTATCGTTAGTAAACCGACTTTACAGACTACACATTATTACAGATTTTTGATCTATTTTTATGGAAGTGTGTATTACTCAAAAGCACAGACAAGACGTTGAATGTAAAACTTTTGTCATCTCTTTTTCTCTCACGTTTATTTATATAACTATCTTACTACTATGAAAGAGATGGAAGTATCTTTCTATTTACTGTATGGCCAGCATCGTTTTATCGTAATGAAATAAAAATACAAACGATGCAAAATTTTCAATAAGTGTTTCTACCCACTATCCCGTAGCATACCACGACCGTGCTAGGTACGTAACGGCCAAAAAAATATTCTTTGTATTGTAATGTATAAACACTTGCTCACTAGATCGTTCCGTCACCGACCGACACCTTCGCGTGCCATGCACGGACTGTCAACTATTTGTCGGAGGGAAACGGGTTCAGAACGCTGTCGACCCGCTTCAGTGGGCAAAGTACAGCGTACCGGATTGCTTTCCGTGCCCGACAGTTCCTAGCACGGCCATGGTATGCTACGGGATAGTGGGTAGAGACCTTAATGCTTAAAATTATCCCAGTCACTACTTGTTATTACCAACTAGTAAGTTTAAGCATATTTTGATTAAGGCAGTTTGTTTTAGAATATGTCTCAATATATATTTCTAACGCAATGCATTCAGTATTTCCCGGCAATACAACTCAACCATTACCATAAAATCACAACTATATATTCCCTATCTATGTATAACAACCATTACATTTGGTCCTGTATGTACAAATTAATTTGAATTTGAAATTTAACTATTATTTACAAAGATTGCGCCGAGTGGGTGTCGACGATACTAGAAAGAGGCTCATCTACTCCTTTAAAAGCTTTATTTAGGACTTACAGAATTGTCTAGAAATAGTTGTGTAACTTAAGTCATTCGTCATTCAAAATACTAACACTAAAAAGTCCTTTTAACCAAAGCATGGAATACTCTGGCACTTAACTCGCCGAGCCTCATCTAATTGATATGTCAGCATTAAAATGCAAGGCCTGCACACCGCCGCAGGAGTGCAAGAGGCCTTAACTTACAAAACCTAAACGTCAACTCAACGTGTCTAAGCGACGGCCGAAAAAGACCGTAACCTCTTGTATAACGCACTTTGAACGCTCAAGTCCTCAGAACCCGAAGTCGGAGTTTTGCTACCACATTTCGTTACCAAATGTTGTTTTCTCGCCTTTTTGTCTCTCTCTATTGCATGGAGAAAATATGAGACGGCAAAAATACGTTACGAAGTTAGAGTGGTTGTCTTATCTTTTCTCCATACAATAGACAGAGACAAATAGGCGAAACGAAAACAACATTTGGTAACGAAATGTTGTTTTCGTTTCGCCTACGTGTCTCTGTCTTTTACATGGATAAATGATGTCTCTAACTTCGTAACGTATTTTTGCGGTCTCATCTTATCTCCATACAAAAGACAGAGACACGTAGGCGAAACGAAAACAACATTTGGTAACGAAATGTGGTAAGCAAAACTAGGACTTCGGGTACAGATGCAGCGCTCCTAGCATCTCCTATCGACACCCACCGGTAACTAGCACTAGGCCTCAGAAGCGACCATTTCTCTAGCATGATGTATCTTCATATGTTTATTATGATTAGATTTATTACTAGAAGTCTTGTCACAGATGTCGCAAGAGAACGGTCTAGCACCACTATGTACCTTCATATGTTCGGAGAGGTAGTAACCTCGGTGGAAGGATTTTCCGCACTCTGGAACGTTGCATACAAACTTCTTGGCCATCTCGTGTTCTCTAACATGCCGTTGACAGTTATATTTCCTGATAAATTGGCAGCCGCAGTAGTTGCAAGTGTAAGGGCGGACAGACTTATGTGAGTTCATGTGTGATATGTACTCGGTTTGTCGGATGAATGCTCCCTTGCAGAGTGTGCATTTGTATGGTTTGGCGGAGCGACTCATGTGCGTCCAGCGATGCAGCTTGAGGTTCCACTTGGTTGTGAAAGCCTTGTTGCATATGACGCATGAGTAGGGACGCTTGCCGCTGTGCGTGAGGAGGTGGACGCGCAGGTTGGAGCGGAGATATACCTGCAATTAGTATTCAATATTCAATATATTTATTGCCTTATTTATGCATGTAAATTTAACAATGTCAGATCTTAGGACTAGATTTTGAATCAATACACAATTTACCCTGTAAAGGCCTGCGCACACCTAGGTCGCTGGCGATGACGATCAGTGAAACGCTGTAAAAATTGAGGATACTGCCTCACAAACTTACAGATTTCTATAATATAGATTTAGGGCTAAAATTTGGGTCGATTAGATCATTGCTTCAAACTACTCCTTGTTCCATCAAAAAGTAGTAAAAAACTATAAAAAACCGAAGTTGATGGATGGAGGGTCTAAAATAGTTTTTCCTGCACATTTATAGGACTTTTATGACCATAATTTATTATTATTTTATGAAATCATTTTTGTTTTATAAAATGATCGCCTTCCACAAGCAAGGTGGGAGGAGGCTCAGAAAAGAGGAAACTGGAAGTCTTTGAGGGAGGCCTTTGCCCCGCAGTGGGACAATGTAGGCTAAAAAAAAAATTATCATACAAAAAAACGGTAGGAACCAAGCCGTAGTTTGTTGCCTGTTCTTCTAAGCTTGGTCGCGTGGAACTGGCACCTAGACTCATCTAGTTTTAATACGTTTCAAAGGATCTTGAAACGTGTTAAAACTAGGTGAGGATCGTGATACCATTGAATAAAAAATATTTGATTTGATTTGTCTTCAAGCTGATGATAATGATCATATATATGGTTCCCATAGTACAAGCTCTGCTTAGTTTGGGGCCAGAGAGTGTTATGTGGATTGTCCACAATATTTATTTTATTTATTATTTATTTATGAATATAGTAGGGTGAAGTTAGTACCTGTTTGCATATAGGGCAGGTGACATTATCACTCCTGTGCTTGGTATGCGTGGACAGATACATTTCGTTGTGCGACCGCCTCACATGCCTGGTGAGCGAGGCGGAATGCACAAACTTGTTGCTGCAGTAGAGGCAGGCTCGCGGCTTGTCGGCGTGAGTCTCGGCGTGCCAGAGGAACTTGGCGCGGGAATGGAACACCAGGCCGCAGTGGCACACGAAGTCACGGCTCTTGGCGCGCTTGTGCAGGTGGTGACGGTCACTGGAATACAATCATACATTAATGTATTTGTCCGTGCGAGCGAAGCGAAGTAACTGCATCTGCGTCAACAACTAGCAGATAAATACACTTTTTTTCCGTTTTTACTAGCGGCAGCCCGCTTCGCTCGCTCCGTTCCCGTTCCCGTTGCACACCGAAATGGTAAAAATATGTGATACACTATACACACTTTTGACATGTATGTACTTTCCCATACCATGTTTTTAAGAAAATAAACGTATGAAATAAATGAATGAACACGTGACAAGCGTCACGCAAGAGGCCTTCCAGCAGCCTACTTGCGGAAACCAGCCCACACATCAAGTGCGGATGATGAATTTGAAGAGTTTCTATTTTTTCTGGCACGTTTTTAAACTCACCGTGTGTGTGGCCAGTGTGAATGGAACTGCTGGAAGGGGAAGACCTAGGCGCATGTATCTCGATCAGATCGCAGACGTTTTAGAGAAAGGCCAGGTTAGGAGTACCCTAAACCGACGAGCATGTATGAAGAATGTTATGCGAGTGAATGAAGCGAAAGAGGCGTGTCAGGATCGTAGCAAGTGGAAATCCGTGATCTCTGCATACCCCCACGGGAATGAGGCGTGATTTTATGTATGTATGTAATCTCACCGATGCTGCACCATGTTGGAGTACCGTCGGAAGGTGTCGTCGCAGAAGGTGCACTTGTAAGGCGCTCGGCCGGTGTGCACGTTGTGATGTTCCCCGAGCTTCTGCCGCGTTATGAACCGCTTCGAGCAGATCTCGCATCTGTAAACACACACACTATCAGATTGCTTGTTGTGCTTGTGTGAAATTAACAACAAAATAGTTCTTTGACGTGACAACGTCTTATAATTCGATGGAGTCGGCTGCACGCACGAAAAAACTTGACTCATGCGGCGGTACCTCGCTTTGAGGCGTTTCATTTAAGGCTTGCACACCGCACAGATGTTTGTTCTTTGCCTGAGTGTTATATTGTATTCTAAGTAGGTACGTATTTACAAAAAAAAACAAGTATTATATCAACCAATCCGATTTCAAAAAATCTTTCCCTATTGGAAAGCTACATTCACCCTAAGTAACATAGGCTATATTTATGTGTTTAAAAAAGACATATTCACCCGTGCGAAACCAGGACAGGAGCTTAATTCTCGGGCCGACCGAGATTTTCAATGTCCCATAAATACACATTGGCATTGCACAACCCCGCACTTTTTCTACGTTTTCCGTATATCATAGCTGTCGAGGCTTCAACGATGAAGTCGTTGATGAATTACTCAAGGAAGCCTCTCTTCGATTCTTTTCGATGAAATAAAATTGCAAAATTTTATTTTATCTTTTTTTCGCAATAAAATGGCTGATGGGAACTAGTATATGGCCCGCCTGACGAAACATTTTACTTTTTCATGAAATTGCCCGCCACGATACGAACCCACGACCACATGAGGCGGAGTGTACCGAGGCACCGGTTCTTACTTATAGTCCTTGATGCCGAGATGCGTCTTGATGTGCAGGTTGAGGTTAGCGCGGCGCGTGAAGAACTTGCCGCACGTGAGGCACTCCAGAGGGTGGATCTTCAGATGCGCTGAGAATAGGGGCTCGCTCACCTACAAAACATAAACAATATACTTAAAACTTAATACAAATCGTATTTTTGACAAGTGAAATCCCGCACGACTTCGTCCGCGTTAAGCTTTTTCCGAACAAGCTTCAACCCCCGCCCTTTAGGGGTTGAGTTTCAAGAATCCCTTTCTTAGTTCACTCCTGCACTACCCTAGGAAACTACTCGCCAAATTTTTTATGGTTCAATCACGCGGTGGCGTGGTGGATTGAATTAGCATGAAATTTGGAACCAATAAATAATTAAAGAATAAGAATAAAGAAATTAAAATGGAATCTTTTTATCCCAAAAAAAACAGCAACAAGAAAAAATCTGGCTCACCTAATTTTAAGTGGTAACCATCGCCTAAACAAAGAATTGCCTCGTAGGTCACGCATGTCAAGAACGTGCCCATCAACTTGAGGCATACAGATGTTCAGCATCACGTGCCAGTCACTTCATATAATGAAGCTCCAGTAAAGATTTTTATAATGTCCCAAAAGTTAAGAGCCGAGCGGGATTTGAGCCCGCGACCTTCCCCTTGGTACGGGGCTGCGCTGACCGCTGCGCCATCGGATCCTAATCACACTCGACGAATAACTCATATGGACTGTTCGGCACTAACGCGACCGTGACTTTTCGGACATTATAAAAATCTTTGTGATTTCCCTTTGTGTAGTAAACACTATAAAAATCAATAAAAAATATAATGATGCTTCAGTGTTCTATAGTACCTGGTCGACCTTACAGGTGGGACAGACAAAGTCCCTGCGTTTCCGCTTAACCTCCTTCTTGATGTAGGGCATTGGGCGTGGCTTGTTCAGAACTTCTAGCGCAGGCTTGGCCTCCACCAGCGGGTCGGGCGAGTATACTTGGAGTATGGTGGATGTTATGCTGTCTTTCGTGTCCATTGTCAAGATGTTGGCTGAAATAGTTTCATGAAAAGCCTTGTAATTTAAATTATCCAACTAGCTGAAGGAACAAGCATATGACTCGCCTAATACAAGCCTAAATAAGACTCGACTAAGTGAAGTGGCACCACACTGGAAAAAAAACTACTTACTAGATCTCGTTCAAACCAAATATCGTTGGAAGTTTGCATAGTAATGTAAAACATATATTTTTTTTAGTTTTATCTTTCTCTTATTTTAGAAGTTAGAGGGGGGGGGGGTACTTTTTACCACTTTGGTTTTGGAAGTGTCTCACGCGCAAACTATTCGCACTTGGCCGCTTTTTTGTTATTGCCAGCTGTCGCACTGATAGTGGTATTGCTACTGCTTTGATTTACGTTATGATGAGATCAACAGTTGAAGTCTAACAGACATACATAAAAACGCAATTTAATCATTGTTTAAAGTTAGCTCTGTGACTTTTTGTTATTACGTAGTGGTATGGGATGGCAATAGTTAAAGCACTGTTTTTCGTCCTATTTGTTATGCTTCTTGTCATATCGCTATTTCTTTCATAATAATAAACTAACAATGAATGAATACATAATTTGTCATTCATACATAAAGTTACTCATAGGGGGTACACTTCTTATAATGTGTTTTTTTAATGCAGATGATCCACACAGCACTATTTGATTTTCCGTGGCATTACTGCGCGGCCCTGACTTAGGACCAGCGTTAGTTGCTAGCCGATCCGAAGGTCGTGGGTTCAAACCCAGTCATGTACCAATGAGTTTTTCTGTCGAAAAATGTATGTGCACTATGCCAGTACTCTCAAAACGGTGAAGGAAAACATTGTGTGGAAACCGGGGCGTGTCGTAGAACCTTGTTCGAGCAACACGTGTCACGCAAAAAGGGCCCACCAGCGGCCAACTTGCGGAAAAACCTGCCCGCCTATCAAGTGCGGGAGATAAATTTGCCGATTTTTTTTTAGTTGCTAGCCGACTAACATCACGCTGAGTCAGGGACCGTTTTGCAGCTCTTGGTTTTTTATTTCTCTTGTATGCATGTATAGCATGTACCTTAAGTTACTAAGCATCTGCAAATAAATATGTTCTTTCTTTCTATTGCATTATCATCCCCTCTCTTCCCAAACAATGTTTCCTAGGGAAAGATCGGATTTCCCCTACCCTCTTAATTCATTTTTCATACATGCTCGTCAGTCCACCTCCATACACAAGTGAACAAACTTATCGAATGCCACACCTAGTTTGTTCTCACCTGCGCAAGTCAAGTCTTCCGCCTTCTCCTTCTTGATGGCTCGCGCCGTGAGGAGGCGGCTGTAGCTGGTCTTCGAGCACGTGGCCGTGGCGTGCTCGGCCGCACGATGAGCGCGCAACTCTTTCAGGGACGCGTGCTTGCCGCCGCATATCTGACACGTGTATACTCGCGCCTTGGGGAATACCAGTTCTTCCTCGCTGGAACACAAGGAAAATAAAATAATAAAATAATTATTTTGGACAATCCACACAACACTATCTAGTCCCAGACTAAGCAGAGCTTGTACTATGGGAACCAAATAGCTGATATAATACTTGAATACTTTTTTTTTTTGTAAATACATACATAGAATACAATATCAACCAGACAGAGAACAAACATCGATGTTCACCACACAAATGTTTGTTCAAATAGTACATACATACATAAAATCACGCCTCATTCCCATAGGGGTTGGCAGAGATCACGGATTTCCACTTGCTACGATCCTGACACACCTCTTTCGCTTCATTCACTCGCATAACATTCTTCATACATGCTCGTAGGTTACGGGTACTCCTAATCTGGCCTTTCTCTAAAACGTCTGCGATCAGATCGAGATACATGAGCTTAAGTCTTCCCCTTCCAGCAGTTCTATTCACACTCGCCTCAATATTGACACAATATTTTAGTAAAAACCAAAATAGATATAGATAACTCTATATTGTCTACCACATAGAAACAATATAGAAACTTACATATTTAGACAAAAATGAACGCTAAAAGCGATTTTTTCTTCTAGGAAACCTTGTTTCGACTTTTATGACACTAATGCTATAATATAAATCGTTTCCAAAATCCTTGGGTTTTTATTGAATAAAACGAGATTTGAATTAAAACCCCATTAATAAATACAACACTTATTTATGCAAATATATCTTGTATTTGGCTTTTACTGGCTTCTCAGCACACACACCTCACGGCCTTGTCTTTGCGGATTGTGGGTAAAATTCCCAACAAGGACCAACTTTTTTGTCCTAACTTTTTTCTCTGACTCTAGTTCTTTCGAACCAGTGTGGTAAAAGGACTGGTGGTCTAGCGGTAGCGGACCCGCCTTCCGATCCTAAGGTCGTGGATTCAAATCCAGTCGTGTACAATGAGCTTTTCTGTCGAAAATGTATGTGCATTATGCCAGTACAGTACTCTCAAACGGTGAAGGAAGACATCGTGAGGAAACCGTAGTCCGTAGAACCTAAACAAGTTAAAACAAAACGTGTCAATCGTCACGCAAAAAGGGCTCGCCAGCGGCCTAATTGCGGAAACCATGAATTTGTCATTTTTGCAATTCGTACGTTATTGGGACGCTACATAAACAGCTAATGAACAATAACTTACAGTGCATCTCTTTTCTCTGTGACGTCGAGCTCTGATCCATCAGATACCCAGCTTTCTCGAGCCATGAGGTCGTAAGGCTCTGCCGGGGTCACTTCGGGGTACATCTGGAATCACAAGCAATTGGGGTTTAAAGATCAACCCTAAAAACTGAAAGGATAGCTATAGAAAGCTGTAATTTGGTACGAATATCGATAATTTAAAAGAACTGCTGGAAGAAAGCTGGGAAAAAGTTACTCTTCAGGTGCAAAACTCGCACTTCATACCACCAAATAAGTCCGAGTTTTGCATGCGCAAACATCCTCACTCCACCTTTTCCCAGCGTTCTTTTTACATGACGCGAACTATATTGGTGACCCCTTTTCGCGTGACGGGTGGTAGTGAGTTATGAATGCTACTTCTACATAGAATTAATATCAAGACAATTTGATCTCTAAGGACGTTCGGTGCCTCAAGTCGAGTTTGTTCGTCATTTTTGGTTTTCTATATTGCACCCTTTTTCAGCAAGGTTTGTTTGAACCACAACTTCAGATCCTAAACGCATAGGTTCGATGGATGTTAATATTCGCAAAATGTATTTGCGTATGCTATCAAACAGTGAAGAAAAACATCGTGATGAAAGCGGAAAGTATTATAACAGCGAAGCTGGTCTTGCCCCTTACATAATATGGAATAGTAAAGTGGAAATGCCAGTTATTTTAACCAATACGAGATCTAAGATGATGTCTACCGTTTTCAGAGATTGAGGTGGCGTTTTCTTTCAAATTAATGATAGAATGTGAAACAGTGTTCTCGCACTAGCGTCGCTTTCCTACATAGTCTGGTCATTACGCCTCTGCGCATTGACCTCATTATAAGCCTCAATCAATCTTATGACAAAGTACCAAGGACCGCACGAGACAAAGTAACGAGTTAAATTAACATCTCATTGTAACACAAACGTAATTATTTTTTTATTTATACTTCCACGCGGAGAGGTGAAATTCTTTGCCCGGTAAAATACGCATGTTTCACTGGCTTTAGTTAGACCTTGGATCACTGTCACAGGCCGTGACCTTATAGGTCGCATGAATTGCTTCCGTAAGCGCATAAAGGCAAGACAAACCTATCAAATGTCAAAAATATAAATAAGGTAGGTTTATTAATTAAAACGTGTCCAAGTCAAAAATACGTGAGCGATAATAGGTAGTAATTCCAGTGTTAATCTATATGCCGCCGCACCGATTTTTGTTGACGCCCAATAAAATATTTCAAACCGAACTTTGTTGCTTAAGAATAAAGAGCATATCAGTTTGACTGGCTTAATAATTTGGCAAACCAAACACATAAACCTCATTACATATTTGTATATAAAATGAAACATACCCCGTTCCATGAGGATTCCATATCTCCGTTGCTCTCTTGTCCGCTGATCTCGCCCCGCGGCGGCATCCGCTCGTCCGCGCATATGTTCAGCGGAGGGACGTCCGCTTTGCTGTCACCTCCAACATCCCCCCCATCAGCGTACTCCCCATTTTCCGCTATCTTATAACTCTCGTGAATGAAGTTGGGGAGGACAAACTCGTTCTCCTTAGACGAGGGCTCACCCCAAATGCTGCAGGAGAACGCTTCTTTAGAGTTGTCTTTGAAGACCGTAGGTCCTTTGTCGTCGAAAGCTTCCACCCGGTCAGGAGTGAAGTAGTCCGCGTATATGTTATCCCCGAAGTAGTTATCGTTCATCATGTTGACGAACTGCTTGTTCTTGCCGCCCTCGAGGTCCAGCAGCTCGCGGTTGCTGGACTCGTCGTCGAAGTCGGAGGGCGACATGCTGCCGTAGCTGACGGTGATGGGCCGCAGCGGGTCTAGCGGGCCCAGCGCGCGCGCCGGCCCGGCCGCCTCGTTACTGAACGCGCACTCGTTGCTACAACTCAACTCCTCTTTCACGTTGATGGCCTCGGACTTGGCCGGCGCCGGCAAATTCACCTCCTCCACGGGATCCATATCTTCAAAGCTATCTTCGTCCTTCTCCCTGATCTCCTCGATGGATATAGTGGTGAGCGTAGATTTCTCCGTTCGTTTCGGGGACAAGGCTATCTTGGCGGCCGCGAAGTTCTCTGGCGCGACGCTCGTGGACGAGCACGCGACGGGCGTGACCTCGGCCAGGCTCGCGGTCGCCGATCGGTTGTTCTTTATCTGTAGGATTTTTTTATTCTTTCTGACAAATATGTTGTTCAGTCTTATCTTCATCGGCGCTTTCTTTTTCGAGAGGACGTCCTCCCTCCGCATGATGACGCCGCTCGAGTGCGGCTGCGGCTTGGGGGACGGCACCGTGCGCTCCACGGAGTTGTCTCCGCTCTCGGAGAGCTCGCTGCACGGCGATACGGAAGGCTTCTCGTTGCAGATCAGATCCGGCACCGGACAGCTATCACCGAAGTCCGTTTCTACTTTATCTACCCTACTAATTTTACAATTTAAGTCTTTATTTGAGGTAGCACTGGCGAACTTTTTGAGTTCAAACGAGTGACAGGCGTCGCCGCCAGCGTTCGACGGCTGCGCAAAATCATGCAACACTCTTTTTTTTCCGACCTCATAATCGGGCAAGATCTTTTCGGGAGTCCTACTCCGGTCGGGGAACACCGCGTCGTCGGAACCGGTCAGGTCCATCACAGTGTTTATCATGCTCTTAATGTGTTGCACCGGGACTTCCACCTTTATATTGCTCAGAATCTTCAGGCCTTTGGTTGTGCATGGCAGTTCAATTTTTTCTACTTTCTCGGTTATTGAAATACTGGGAGCCTCTGGTTTTGGAGTAGTTATGATAGGAGTGTTGGGCACAGGAGCTCTAACCTGTGACAACATGGTGTTAGTACCACAGGTACGAGAGTTCGCCTTCTGGGTTGGCAATATGGGTCCCACTTCTATGATCAGGGTCTTGTTAGGGTTCTTCTTAATTGGAACCGGCTTCGGCACTAATGTGTTGACTGCCCGTGAAGTACTCTCACTAAACAATGGAGGAGCACATGTTGCTTTGGACAGCATCGTCTGAGGTGTGTACATGCAGGAACTGTTTCCATATTGATCCACAAGCATCACATTCTGATACATTCTAGTACATTCTGAACTTGTTTGAGCATGAGCAACATTAGTTATATTCTCATGGCCCGTGAACACAGGGGGCATTGTGGGGATAAAGGATTTGGGGTCAATGTTCTGCACCATTTCTTGGTAAATGTATTGAGAATTCTGTGTTACTACTGTAGTTCCCGGAGTGAAGTTACCAGTGGCCAGATTGAAATGGTTCTGCACCAGCGGGGGCCCTTTGGCCTCTATTTGAACTTGGGTGTTGGGTAACCCGCTGGTCATAACCATACTGTTCTGCACATTCTTCTGAACAAATGTGGGGGCATTAGTGACCATGTGGTAGGGAGCACTACGGTTCCCCATGTAAGGAGGTAAGCACTGCATTCCCCCAATGTTATTTTTAACAAGGTTCAGTAAATTGTTGGACTTCGAAGCACTGCCAGTCTTTACTTGTTCATTTCTCTTCTTCGGCAATGTATGAGATGGAAAAGACTGAGTTTTACTAGCAGACTCAATCATTGGCACATTGTAAGAATACATGTTGTTGACATCCAGGGCATTATACTCAGCACTCCGAGAATACTTAACTTCCCGGTCCTCATGCTGGTCGGAGTAATCAATGAAGGGCTGATCGTAATCTGGGACAGGAGCTGGTGGGTATGATCGCCCCGGTTTATCAGTCTTCATCAGTGAAGGTGAGTTGGAAAGGCGAGATTGAGAGTTTTGTGATGAACTACTAACTGTTGTATTTTCAAATGCTAAATTATCAACCAATCTTATATCAGGAGTGCAATTTCTCGACATGGTGGCTGATGAAAGAGATCTGGCGGTTCTACTGGGCGTTCTACTAGGAGTCCTACTAGGAGTCCGGGTGCTGGGGGTCCGACTGGCCCCACGGCTGGACGCCCCGCTCGGTGTCCTGCTGGAGCCACTAGGGGTCTGAGCCCAGTACCGCTCATGGTCCTTAGCTCCATTCCAAGAATTTGTGCCACTGTCCTCGGTAATAGGCGTTCTGGACCTGCTTCTGTAAGACCTCTCGGAATTGGCTGGAGTGGGCGTTCTGCTACTGATGCAGCAGGCGTTTGCTTTGGTGATGCTGCAGAGAGCTTTGATCACTTGATCTTTGGGATGCGTGTCGAGATGCGACTCTAGCGTCATGCCATTATGCAGGAAGAGCGTGCACACTGGGCACTGCAGCTGGTCCATGGTGACGTCACGAGAGCAATGTCACCGCGCTCGCGAGCCGACGACCCTGCTTCGGTGATTATACCTATTGATAAGTTTCGTCACAACACGCACACAAAGTCGCACAAGCCTGTTCGAGCAATGTCCGTGACGCGCATATCTACTATTCACATTTCACACGAATTCTCCTTGCCCACAACGATACATAACTTCGCTGTGTTGTAGTCTTCTATCGATCTGTAGAACAAAATACTATGAATGGTTAAAGAGAATTACAACGCAAACTTGAATTCTGTAAACTTGTCCGACATGAAAACGGAGGACAAAAGAAAACAAAACTCAAAGATAAAGGCCATTGAGACATAAAAAGTTGAGCATTGTACATTGAGGAAAGTCAGTAAAAAACAACAATACATTCAAGCTCAATACAATGGGTCTTACCAGCTTAATTGTATATCATGTATATTCCATGGCAAATCTAAAATAATGGCGAATAATTGATAAAGTTACGACTATTGTACATCTAAAAATATTTCCAAATAGTCAGACATATTGCAGACGTCTCGCTCACGTTCACACACACAACACTTTTGTGTTCCGATACTCCCGTTCCTGCCGTCTCGATAACGATTTTATGGCTATGAGTTCTATACATTTTTATTCAATCAACATAATATAAAGAACTAATTATGCGTAGAACGAACCTGCACATCATCATAACCATAGACGAGCACAGTTTGCTCGTTCTTTAAATCCATAGATAACTTTACACATTTATGACATGACATGTGACAACATCACTGTCAAATTTTTCGGTTTTCCGTTCTTTTATCTCAGTTTGTTCATTCATTTTCCTTTTCATTCCGTCACAACTCACCATTTCACTCACGTCACGTCACAAATCAATCAGAATTTTTCCCAAAGGGCCTATCAATGCTGCCAGCTCAGGCTTTTCAGTGTTAGATCTTGCATTATTTTATAAGTCTAGCCCTATTAATCCTGCTGGTGCCGCGCCGCGCCGGTGAAATAACATTACAGGCACATGGAGCTTAACACGTATGCTTCAAGTACCCATCAGCTGGGTGGAGCATCGAACATTCCTGACATATTCATGTCAGGAATGTACTCATTACGCCTTGCGATTCTGCGACGAGGCAATACCTACTTTGTTAAAACTGTTTACTAGTACAAAAAATAAATACCTCTAGCAATCCTATCTAGGTCCACCAAATCTAATCCCTGTAGCGAAACAAAACACCCGCAGTGGTGAACGAGAGGTCATACATAGAGATGGGTATAACGGCTTAAAATGTATAACAAACTATTTTATTTATAAATGATTTTGATTAAGTCGCTTTTTTACTTAACTGCTTTTTTATTGTAACAATAGAACAATGAAATTACAATTAGGCTAGCAATGATTTGCTTGACAATTGTTTGCATTTTGAGTTTTGGACAATAAAAAACTTTTCACATTTCTCACTTCTAAAAAGCAAAAAGCTAATCGAACAAATCCATAAAAATATTTTGCATCTAATTACATTTTGCATCGCTTAGAATGGTTAGTTTAGGTAAAATTTTCAGCTTTTTGATTGTGAAACTACTTGTTTAGGATATAAATAAGGTAATTGAAATGTATAAAACTAAAAGTCAATGTAAGTTTGTTTAACTGCTCAACTACAAAAATCTGTTTAATTAAATGCTTGTCGTTTTAACGCCCATCTTTCTTACGCACGCACGACAGTTGGCAACCTTGCCTTTATCAAGATTACGGACGGCACGATACAGAGCTTTAAATTTTTCATATTTACTACATTTTAGATCGAATCGAAACGACAACATTCCCATTTTTATTGAGAACTTGCTAATACACACTGAATAAGAGAAGTTTGCTACTCCCAGCGTTGTTATGTCTAATTACGAAGAACTAAGTCATAGTGGTAAGTATGTTATCAAATACGATTTCAATCAATCTCATGTCAATAAAGTGCCTATTATTTATCGTCGTGTTTAATGTAGTAGAGTTTACTATCTAGTGGTATCAAGCTAGTATTTATAAAGGTTTACTCCTCACAGATTGAAAATCCTCAATGTTTGGCATAGATAGGTAACCAACTATGTAATCCAACAGTTTTCCTTAATTTCAGAGGCCAAAGAGCAGCTCCGCCTCTGGAGAGAGAGCAACGAGAGACGAAGTGAGGATGTGATGGAGCTGTGGCCGGCGGTGCTGGGCGAGGATCTCGACAAACTCGGCAATGAGAGTAAGATCTTATCTATGTCAAACGCAGAATCATTTGTATAATTTTATCATAACAGTCGCTTTGAAACATCTTAGAACCAGATGAGTCTGCCAAGTAGACCAAGTCTAGAAGAACAGACAGCAAACTAAGGCTTGGATACCATTTTGTTCTAATAATCCTTTAGTGTGGTGCCAATCAAATAGTACACATATCGGTTAAATAAATGATGACAGCTTATTAACACAAATCTACAATTTGCTAATCCAAAACAATGCAGAAACTATTGAAGACATTTGCTATGAAACTAACTTAAAACCTAGGCCTTGGGACCTTGAAACCTTGCAGGTATAGCAACATAGTGTGGTATAACAATATGACTATGAGATATCTACTTACACCTAAGAACTATGTATGCAGTAATAATGTGAAATCTATCCATTAAATGCAGTTAAGCAAAGCTTGTAATAAGAGAACCATATAGCTGATATAATTCTATTTTTGTTTTGTTAATTCATACTTAGAAAACAAATATAACATCCAGACAGAGAACAAGAATTTGTTTTCGGTGGAGATCGAACCCACAACCTACTGAGCAGAAAGCAGAGCTACTACCAACTGAGCTGAGGGGTCAGTTAAATCAAGTCATTATTTTTATGAAACAACGGGATATTTACCATCATTCAATTTTGTTGAGTTGACTTCCGATATTTCGGCACAGTTGCATGCACCATGATCACGGTTCAACTGATATCCCGTTGTTTCATAGAAATAGTATTACAAACCATGATAGTTTTTAAAGTTAAATCAAGTTATGTTTTTGTTTCAGAGCACCTAGTACTAGAACAAGTGATTTACGCTGCGCTCGACTGCCACACATACAAAGTAGCTTATGCATGCATCTCCATACTATCGAATGAGTTCCCGGGAAGTCTGCGCGTGATGCGGTACAAGGCTGCATTACTCGAAGCAGAGGAAAAGTAATCACTCTTTTTTCAAACTAGATTAAGACAAATTTTTGGTGTATTATTCGGCAATTTTTCATCATCCACACTTGGCGTGCTGGCTGGTTTTTCCGCAAGTAGGCCGCTGGCGGGCCCTTTTTGCGTGACCCTTGAGACATGTTACTCGAACTTGTTTAGGTTCTACGACACGCCGGTTTCCTCACGATGTTTTCCTTCACCGTTTGAGAGTACTGGCATAGTGCACATAAATCTTTCGACAGAAAAACTCATTGGTACACAACTGGATTTGAACCCACGCTCTTCGGATCAGAAGGCGGGGCCGCTACCACAAGACCACCAGTGCTCTTTGCGTTCTAATAATAAAATTTATTGATTTAAATTTTGTTATCCAGATATGATGAAGCATTGGAAGTGCTAGACAGCATCATAACAGCAGACCCCACCAACTCAGCGGCGCGGAAACGGCGCATCGCACTACTGAAGGCTCAGAATTACATCTATCAAGCTATTGGGGAGCTCATCTCTTATCTTAACGAGTTAGTTCTGTTTAAATTAAACACTTAATTTCAGCTCTAGAAGACATAGACTACACTTTACTTATGTACTTTATTTATTTACTACAATAATACACATAAAACAGTAGAAAACAAAGACACTAAAAGAAGAAAGATACAAAGAGATATATCGATACTGGAGAAGCGATTCACCACAGCAGAGTGTCGCCGCACACAGGCCTCCGGCTACAACCACAAAACGCAAACAAACAAACAAACGCAGTTTTCATACAATTTATATGGACTCGCCGGTTGACTCCGGTAGCCGCCACATGCTACAAATCGTCGCTATATAAAATGTATGAAAACTACAGCAAATATGCCAGTGGCGGCGTTTTGTGGTCGTGGCCGGAGGCCTGTGTGTGGAAAGACAAAAGGGCCTTCACTCAGCTTAATGCCTATATAGCTACTGTGAGGAAGATTGGAAGTTAATCAAGCGAAAGGGGTATTTCAGGATCGAAGCAAGTAGAAATCCTTGATCTCTAGTGAAAAGACGCGTTATTTAATGTATGTATGTTTGTGTTTTCAGGTTTATGTCGGACGTGGAAGCATGGCAGGAGCTATGCGGGCTGTACTTGCGCGTGGGGGCCTACTCGCGCGCCGCCTTCTGCGCGGAGGAACTGCTGCTGCACCAGCCGCACTGCCATCTGCACATGCAGCGCCTCGCAGACATACGATACACCATGGTAGCACTCCTTGGCAAATGGCTAATTCGTCATCCGCACTTGGTGTGCGGACTGGTTTCCGCAAGTGGGCCGCTGGCGGACTTATAATACAAAAAAACTTGAGAGTTGTCAAGGGACACCCGGATGGAACAAAGTTCCTTTATTGTTATTTACAAAAAACCTGTATAAACTCAACAAAAATAATCGTCGCGACACCACACTGTTCAATGCGAAATAGAAATGAAAATATCTGGCTTGCTTTCTATGAGAGAGAGAGAGAGAGAGCGAGAGAGACAGAGACAGACAGACAGAGAAACATGCGCACGCCGCACAGCTAGCTTACCATAGCAAAAAGTGTCGTGACAACTTTTCGTAAGAATTTTTTCCGTCTAGCCCCCTTTCACAACGCGCGATAAGGAACTTCGTTCCAATATAACACCCAGACAGAGAACAAACGTCTGTGTTCACCACACGAATATTTGTTCTCGGTGGGGATCGAACCCACGTACACAGAAGGCAGAGGTACTACCAACTGAGCTAAGAGGCCAGTCAAATCATTGACAACTTGCGAAACACCTACCACTGTTTTTGTTTTATGGTGGGCACGCACCGTTATAGGAATCTGTGTGGAGCTAGACGGTGATTTTAAATGTATATTTCCTTCCAGGGCGGAGTGGATAACTTGGAGCTCGCGAAGACATACTACTCGCAGGCCCTTAAGCTCAACCCCGACAATATGCGCGCACTGCTCGGCCTGTTCTTGGTAAGATTATTAGAAAAACCCGTTAAATATTTAATAGGACGAGCGAACATTTCCCAATCATCTTAAATTGGCGATTCATGTTTACAAATATACAGAACCTACCTCTAACATAACACGCCGATTAGAAGTTTATTGACAGATCATCACTCACTTAAAATTTTGATGTCTTTGTAGGCGTAGACCTTTTCTATTTTTGTGGGACAAATTAACCTGTCGGTTTGTAGGACAAGTTAACCTGACGGTTCCGACTTTGAAGGCTCAGAAAGTGAGTGCTGGCTCTTTCAAAGTGATTCTTGCAATTCAATTGAAAACACTTTTGTTTTGATTTGAGTGAGGGTTCGAAAAACAAATGTTTACTTATCTTATTTCGTCCCACTGCTAGACAAAAGGTCTCCCACAAATCGCTTCAACCGCCTCCAACAAACTTTAATAAAAAAAACAATAATACGTTTTCTTTCCACAGACAACCAACAACCTACTCAACCACTACAAAAGCGGCAACAACAGCAAACGCGCTGAAGTATGGAAGTTGTGTCAATGGGCGCAGGCCCGCGCACTCAAGAAACGGGACGTCGATACTGAAGAGCCGCTTACACAGATGATGTTATCTCTGGCCATCACTGAATAACGACAGTTACCACCTAGCAGCCATCTTTTAAAAACATATTCCCATCAACATTTCAACCATATTGTAGGGGAGCCGACAGTTAAATTGCCTATCGACTCGATACAAAGACAGCATGGCAGCAGTACCGCAAAGTGTAAATTCTGAATCAATCAGAAAAAGACGTAAAAAATCCTAAATCTATATTTATAAAAGAAAGTCGTGTTAGTTACACTATTCAACTCAAGAACGGCGGAACCGATTTGGCAGAAAATTAGTGGGGAGGTAGCTTAGAACCGGGAGAAGGACATAGGATACTTTTTATCCCGAAAAAGCAACGGGAACGGGGTGTTACGGGAACGGGCGAGCGAAGCCGCGGGCGGCCACTAGTTATGTACTAAAAACGTAACATTTTCAGTAAAAAAATTTACTACTTCGTTCTTGTCGGTAGGATATTCCTGTCTACTATCTACTGCGGTAGTTTACTGTCTCATTCTAATTGAGTTGGGGGAATAAGGTCTACAGTCTACACTGACGTTCTGTGATGGGGTGTATTGTGCATTGTCCCCCTGCCAAACCTCACCCCAGCCAGCCCAAATCCTTAAAATAGTGGAGTAGGGCTTTGAGTTGGTGGCAGCAATGTTCCAGTGGACTGGATGGTGACACAGATGTGGATGTGGAGGGGACAAGACTCAATAAGTTCCCTGAGCCCTGTGTTGGACCTCGCTTCTTCTGTTGCTGAGCAGTGTAGTACCACATGCTCCACCGTTTTCTTTTCCTGTAGGCAGCCGCGACACAGGTCGCTGTCTGTCGCTCCAGTCTTCAAGAGGTGGTAGATACTGTATGTTCAGTCAATTTTCACTTTTCCCGATCGATTCGGAATCAGCATCACTGCGGTTCCTGCCATGAGACTTATGTATCAATCAAGTCTATGATCAATCTAATGTTAGCTCCCCTACGAGTAGGACGTCTACTGCTAAGCTAATCAGTATTTATACCATGAAAAAAAACACTTGTCCAAAAGTAAAAACCATGAACTTCGTTAGAAAGTTGTTGATTTATTGCACAGATGTTTTATTGTCTTAAATATGTTATTTTAAATTATGTTTAAAATACGACTAAGCATTTATTGAGTTGCAAACTTTGTTATTCCATATTGATTTTATTTAATACTAAATGTTATATTCATTTATGTATTGTGTTTAGTAGCTATAGTGGGGTATTATATTATTTATTGGTATGATATAAATAAACAGATTGTTACAGTAAATTATCGCTTTTAAATCTCAAGCTACCACAGATTACTATCGACAAAATAAAACAATGACAGCTGTTTAACTCAATCAGTAAACCCAACCCTTACGAACCGTCTGAGGAGAGACTTTTTCCCCTGTGTGTTTTACCGCTTGTACAGTGGCGGTACGAAAATGTTCGTCCGTTTTCAACTTGATTCGTTCAACGTATCGCGAGCACATATTACCTTTTGAAACTGAATAAACAGAATACACCGATAAGTTAACGTCACAAATTATGTCAAAATGTGTTCATGAAGGCACTGGTGCAAGCGAAAACCGACTCTAAGGTGACGAACATTATTTTCCAGCCCTCATCATTGGGATCACAGTCAGCACAACAGGTTGTCTTCAGAAGGTCATAGAAGAAAAATGTAAAGTTTCATTTCTATTTTATTTACATAAAATTACACTTAAATAACAATGGAGTTCAATATCATGTCAGATCTATCCTGCCTTGTTGCCGACACGCTATGTACGACGCTAGTTCTTCCTGCCTCTTCTTTTTGATCTCTTTCCGCGATTTCTGTCCATCTCCAAGTGAAAAGTATTTTTCTCTGAAAACGAAAAAATAAAATTCAATACGTTTGTAGACAAACATACTTTTAACAGTGTAATCATAATAGGACCAAGATTTTATGATAAATTGAATTTAAGAGAGAGAGACTGAGATTATTTAGATATTACGTCCATACTCATACAATACAATAATTTTGTTGCGAAACACAGGTTATAATTACAGGATGGTACAAATTAGGTATGTTGTTCAGCCATGCTCTGCCTTAAAGCATGCAAAATATTGAAATTTTACGTTTCAATGTCATTATTGTACAAAAAAGCGTGGGGTGATTTTTATAATAACTTCAGATATAATAAACTATTGATAAAATATTTACAACAATAAAAATCAAGCCCCTCACGCTTTTTGTACTATAATATAAATTTTTCAATTGATTATTACTGTTTTATTTTTAACTTTTTAGTTCAATTAGTTATAAAAGCGTTTTTTTTTTAGTTTTTACTTTTTTTTTCATTTTTTTTTCATATTTTTTCATTGTCATCGACCTTTGACTGGTGTGCAAAGTTTGAATCAAATCTGATCGTTCAAAGTAGGACAAAATCGAGCTCAAAGGGGTCGGTTACATACAAGCTTACATACAAACATACAGGAGAAGCTAATAAAAGCGTAATAAATAAAATAAATAAATTGATAGTACCAGATGGTTCGGTAAGGATCTTACCTAAAGTTATGCGCTCCACCGTTACTGTGGACCGTCATGTCCGTCGACGGCTCAGCTATCTTCCGATACGTCAGCAGCCTGCGAGCCGTCAGACGGGATAGCACTTGCTCGGAACTCGCCACTAGCTGCATGCATGGATGCGTCGGTAACTGATCATCTGTGTACTCTGCCCTGTAAAGAAAATAATGTTTTTGAGAAGAATAAATTATAGTTAAAAAAAGCAGCCAAGTGCGAGTCGGACTCCCGAAGTATGGAGGCCCCCAAAATTTATAGTTTTTTTTCTATTTTTGTGTAAAAATCTTAATGCGGTTCACAGAATACATCTACTCGCCAAGTTTCTAGCTCTTACGGTTTCGGAGAAAAATGGCTGTGACTCGGACGGACAGACAGACATGACGAATCTATAAGGGTTCCGTTTTTGCCATTTGGCTACGGAACCCTAAAAACTAAAAAAAAAACGCTTTTATAACTAACTAGCGGCCGCCCGCGGCTTCGCTCGCCGTTACCGTTCCCGTTAAAAAAAAACCTTTTAAACCTTCTCTGGACCTCCACAAATCATTCAAGACCAAAATCAGCCAAATCGGTCAAGCCGTTCTCGAGTTATAGCGTAAGGAAGGAAAACCCGACTTATTTTTATATAGTAGACTAGCAGCCCGTCCCGGCTTCACACGGGGTAGACAGTATTGTTGTACATTATTTTGTTCTATCGCTAATAGTTTCGGCAGCGCATTCGACGAAAGACATTTTAAGACTCATTTTTCTACACCTTCGGTTATATTGTTCAAATTTTACCAAGGATCCCTAATTTTTTTCAAAATGAAATGTAGCCTATGTCAAATTGGAAGAATGTAGCATTCTATTGGTGAAAGAATTTTTTAAATCGGCCCAGTACTTTTTGAGCCTATTCATTACAAACATACAAAAATAGGTACAAATCTTTCCTCTTTATAATATTAGTATAGATTACCTCACTAATGGATACCAGCATACAAGCCTTCTCTCCATGTCCAAGTATCGTGCGGCGAAGGCCAGCAGGTCTCCGTAGATATGCGGCAGGACGTACTCCACCTTCGAAGGCACGTGGCTCACGAGCTGGGCCTCGCTCAGGGAATAGTTGTCTCTCTGTATGCCGATCTTCTCGGCTGGTTCACGGACTCCGTAGGGCGCTTACATAAATAAACAGACAAAAATCATTTATTCACTTGAATTGTATAGATCATTTTGATACGACATAAGATTGAAAAAGCAGTGTGTTAAAAGGATATCAAGTGCGCCTCAGAGAGGCTCTTTTCGTGCATTCGACACATGCTTCCTTTTTCTTCACTTCCTATTCTTCACGATGTTTTCCTTCACCGTTTGAGAATACTGATATAGGCATATACATTTTTGTACAGAAAAACTCATTGACACATGACGCCGGTTTCCTCACGATGTTTTCGTTTTCAGTTTCAGAACCCGAAGTTGGAGTTTTGCTACCACATTTCGTTACCAAATGTTGTTTTCGTTTCGCCTTTTTGGAGAAAATATGAGACGGCAAAAATACGTTACTTAGTTAGAGTTGTTGTCTCATCTTTTCTCCATACAATAGACAAAGACTAAAAGGCGAAACGAAAACAAGATTTGGTAACGAAATGTTGTAAATGCACTGGGACTTCGGGTACTGAGCACTGGCATAGTGTACATAAATGTTACATAATGTACAGTTAATGATAAAGAAGTTAATCGAGTTGATTAGACATCCAGAACCACAGAAGATATTAATCACCTTGTCAATTTTTAAATCTTTTTTTAGGTAAAACCAATTCTACAGCCAATGATTTTTATAATGTCCCAAAAGTTAAGAGCCAAGCGGGATTTGAACCCGCGACCTTCCCCTCGGTACGGGGCTGCGCTGACCACTGCGCCATCGGATCCTAATCACACTCGACGAATAACGGGTTCAAATCCCGCTCGGCTCTTAACTTTTGGGACATTATAAAAATCTTTGTGATTTCCTTAAGTGTAGTAAACACTATAAAATCAATAAACAGTCTACAGCCAATGTTAGAAACAAATTAAAACTTACGATCAGTGATAATAGCGTCGAATTTGAAGCCTTCCCTCCACAGCGGCAGAGAAAAGTCGCTCACCACCACGTCCAAATACCTGGATTCTGTTCCGTAGTTTTTCATGTTACTTCGTATGCTTTCCTCTTTTTCGCGGACCTGTATAAAAACGCACAAAATGTCTAACTGCGACATGCAATAATCTTTTTATTCATCTATGAATACCATCTATGCCCACAGAATATAGATCGTCTTATCGTGTCACTGATTCTTTCGAACCAAGTGTGGTGAAAGGATTTTAAGTGCGCCTCAAAAAGGCTCCTTTCGTGCACTTGCTATTTTCGAACTTTTTAGGTTATTCGATATGCCGGTTTCTTCACGATGTTTTCCTTCACCGTTTGAGAGCGTTTGAGAATATAGATGAAGGATTAGTATAGGTAGCAGCACATAACTTTAGCGCTGACCGTTATTGCGCAGAAGTCAAAAGTAAGGTACCTGAGGGGGGCTAGCGGGATGAAGGGCGGGCGTGCGTAGCGCTGATTGGCTCTCCAGTCGCACTCCGCCCGCTCTCTGTACCAATAGGACACTCTGCACACATCCACACATCCAGTGTGCGCGACATGCGCACACTACGACGCATGCGCAGCTATCCCCTCTGCGTATCGCTCAGCGCTAAAGTTATGTGCCGCTAGTTATAGTAGTATAGCTCTTTCTGCAGGGCTTGTCTGGGGAAGTACTACCACCAATCATATTTGTGGTGTCAAGCAGCATCGCTATGTTTCGGTTTGAAAGGGTATGGGTGCCGGTGAAGTTACTGGCACGTGAGGATCAATATTAGAACGCCTCAAGTTGACAGACACAGGGCAATGCATCGTAGCGCACGTTCCTAACCTCCTGAGGCAATGCATTGTTATAGAATATGGTTACCACTGAACATCAAGCGCTTTTGGATATGCCTTGTAAATGGCAGAGAGCAAAAAGCTGAGTCGGGACCTATTTGGCATATTTTATCTACCATTATCTATTGCTAAGTTCTACATCTATGTATGTAAATCAAATATATGTATTTGCTGTTTTTCTTTCTTTCTAGGTGGGCCTTGCTTATTTATTATATCAGCTAATCGTTAAAAAAAACGTTTCGACTTGAACCGGATGCGCAGGCTAACAGCTTTTTTTCTGTTATAACAGTGGACATTTCTCGCTACAACTCAAAATGATGATAATAGAAGTAAGACCATAGTATCCCATGTAATACATACATTGTTACCTTTTGTCCGACTCTTGTGGGCCTCGTCCGACCATGCAGCATCATGAAGTCTATGTCTGATCCCCATACATATGCTGAAAGGTGTAATAAATGCAGATTAATAGAAATAACCCGCCATTCTCAAATACAATCAGTTACAGCGCCATCTACTTCGACTTACTACCTTTTAGCAATAGATGGCGCTGTGCAACATAGGTTGTAAGCACAGAGCACCAAACACGCTTTTGCTTCCGTGGTTGTAAGCATTAAAATACTGATATTCACCAATAGATGGCGTTGTAGGTTTAAACAAGTACCCACACAAACTACAATGTATTTTCGATATTTTACTGAACTGTGAAGTTTATTGAAAGAATCATATTATTATATCTAAGTTTATTACCTCCAAAATGTGAAGCAGCAACAAACAAGGAGCCTGACCCCACAAAGGGATCTAAGATGACGTCACCATTCTGCACTTGCGCCTGATTCGCCATCAGTATCGCAAGTTGAGCGTCCATGCTGGTGTTGCCAATAAATTGACGCTTCTTCAATGTATGGCATTGGATAAGGTCACGTTGTCCGTCTGCTACCTAATTCTCAAAAAATCACATCATTATGACATTATTGGTATTTGAGATGGAAAAATCAAACAACAGTTTGGATTATTGTTTTTAAAAACTGATCTCCATAAAATGAAAATAAAATAATATTGTGAAAAATCTTTACAGATTATGAAATCAGTTGATAAGTTTGCTTATCACATAATAAATAATACTAAATAATAAATATTATAGACAATCCACACAACACTATCCGGCCCCAAACTAAGCAGAGTTTGTACTATGGGAACCAGATAGCTGATATAAAACTTTTTTTGTAAATACATACTTAGAATACAATATGACACCCAGACAGAGAACAAACATTTGTGTTCACCACACAAATATTTGTTCTCGGTGGGGATCGAACCCACGACCTACGGCTCAGAAGGCATGCTACTACCAACTGAGCTGAGAGGCCAGTCAAACATATTTTAAGTATTCTAATCACGCTTCAAAAGTCCATAACGATTTTATTTCTCTGTTTTATGTGTGTCTTTACAATGCGTAATACAAACTTACCCATTTCCCAAAAAATAAATCACATGGATTTTCAGGAACGTCATTGGGATCCATCCCATAAAACTCAATATAGCTCAAGGTAATGTCAGGATTCTTTAGTTTGATTGGCCCTTTTAGTGGTAAGTAGGCAAATTTCTGAAAAAAAGCATAATTATAATCTTAATAATAATTCTTTCATTCTTAATAAAATCTTTCGTAATAATAATTTACCCCACACATTTACAACATGTACCTAAAATGTACAACATGCATTAAAATTATAATTATTTAACAATCAAATTATTCAACCTCAATTTTTTCAACTTTCTCTTTCATATTGAAATGTTTGCAATATGTCTCCACATCTACTTTGAATGAGATCGTCTCAGAACAGCAGTTTTCAATCAACTCTTTTGGACAAATGTGTAGGTCGCTTGTGTTTGAATCTGATATGCTATCTCGTATAATCCATCTACCAGTAGAATTGGTCATAGCCTCCTGAAGATTCTGGTGCAGTTGATTATCGGTTTTAGCTCTGGACCATAGCTCCATACAGTTTCTCAACAAGACCGATCTGGAGGCTATTTGCTTAGCACACTCGTCCGATGGCAATTCAACTATCCAATATGGTTTCATAACAGAAGGTTTCTCAATGTAGTTGATAGGTATCTTTAGAACGCTTAGTATACTTTGCATTTCCTGAAATAAAAGTACAAAAAGTAAGCTTAGTACACAGCGAAAATCGGCTTTATTGGTTGTATTCTGATCTCGGCAGGCAGTGATGCCGCAGCACTCTTGCGTGCCGCGCTGGTATTTCCGAAGAAATTCTGTGAGCGCGGCGCGGTGAGTGTCGCGCAGCACTCAGCAGTGCTGAGCTGCCGAACACGGAATGTAATGTACACGACAAACCTATAGAAAATTTATAGGGCCAGACACTTCTGGCCCTATAAATTTCCTAAAACATGCAGCAGTTCTCCCGAAACACTTTTCGGGAGAACTGCTGCATGTTTTAGGCTGCTGCGTTCTGCCAAAATCGGAATGTAACCTTAATAATCTAAATTCTACTACTTACAGCATGTCGAAAATCTACATGTTCTTGGGCGAACCATAGCAAATAACGTCGCCACATTTTCTTCTAAGTTATTCAATAAACAACGATATGTTTTTCGGTAGTGAAAGAAATGGTTATTAATTAATATATGTTTTGTTTTGATGCGTTATTTTCAATTTTGGCTGCTACGGCTACCTATATACGCCAATGCATTAGTGTAGCCAGCTGACTGACTTTTGTCAAAAGTTACTTAAGTAAAATATTTTAAAAAGTAGCCCATTATTGTAAAAGGTGAAAGCTCACCCTCACCCTCACCCTCACCCATACCCTTACCCTTTCCCTTACCCTTACGACGTATGAGTCATGTTTTTTCATGCGTGCAGCCGGCTCCATCGATTAAACGTTATCAAGTCAAAAAATGCAGTTGACTAGGTTTCAACTATTCAATCACGCATGAAACTGCATTCACAACAGTCAAGGCCACACAAGGCCAAAAAGTGTGTGAGAGAAGGATTTGTTTTAGGAGCTCACTTTAAAAACAATGTATTGCGTTGGCAAACAGCAACAATATACAAGAGCGTTTTAATAAATCACCATATGTAACCTTTTTTCGTATTACCTAGTCAAAAGTTACCTTGAAGGTGCAAAGTTACTTTCTGGCAATGCGCTAGGACACGCAGAACCGTTATTATCTGCCAAGTTCAATCATTTCACTTGTCATTGTCAAAGTCAACAAAATGTACTGTCGGCCGAATGGGTCTGGTTAATGTACACCCAGTTATAACGAATTCAGTTCATAGTAAGTTAGTGTCACGTAATAGGGCTACTTCAAACATGAAGTATACCTCATTTAAGAAACCTCAGAACCCATGATTTATAAATTCAAATTCAGTTTATTGTAATCATTAATAAATTACAAAAAAATTAAAATAGATTTTTGTTTAAAGATATTCTCAGATTCTTTCAGATATTTCAGTAACAATATTTTAGACGCGCTGTTTGATAAATTATCGGGGCGTGCATTAGCGGACTGTGCAATAACAGGCCATAGATAGAATAGATAGATAGATGGATAGATAACTCTTTATTGATTACTATGGATATACATACACATAATAGGAATTAGGAATACAGTATTTTGCTTAAAAATAAAAATTCACAGTAAAACAATGGGCGGCCTTATCGCTAACAGCGATCTCTACCAGGCAATAGAATGTCGGATAACGGTTCGGGAGGCGATAATATACGACCCGTTAATGCACAGCAGGATTATTTACAGCAGGTTAATATACACACCGTTATTACGATGCCAGGGTTTGGATTAACGGGGCGTACAATAAAAGGTCACGAAACAACATGCTGTACAATGTCGTCACGTGTTGTTATTGTACGCCCCGTTATAACGATGCCAGTTAAGCCTCGTGTACACTGTAACAATTCAATAATTTATTTACAACAAATATCTATTAAAGAATGTGATACTCCTATACTTAATGAAGATAAGGCACATCCCAGTTTTACCATTTCAGTTGAAGATATAAACATTAAACCGTTAAAAGAAGCTAACACAGATCGAACTTTATTTAGGAAGGGTGACTACGATAGCATTAATCTACATTTATCTAAAATTAATTGGACTGATCTCTTTAATTCCTTTGATACTATTGACTCTGCTGTTGAATCTTTTTACAAAATACTTTACGAAACTATTAACCTACATATACCCCGACGGAAAGTACAACAGTCGTATATTTATCCTCGTTGGTATAATAACCCTCTTATTAAACTCATCAGGCGAAAATGGAAGGCTCACTCAATATGGAAAAGATATGGTAACCATAGAGATTATTTAGAGTTTAGTGACCTACGGAAAAAAGTTCATGTCATGGAAAAGGATTGTTACGCAGACTTCTTATCATCCTCGCAGAAAAATATTAAATCTAATCCTAAACACCTATGGACCTTTGTAAAATCTTTGAGAGGTGGTTCTAACTACCCTAGTTCTATGACCTACAATAAGTCTTCCTATCAAAACAGCATTGACATCTGCAATTCATTTAATGACTTTTTTAAAAGCGCTTTTATCAAACCGTTGGCTAATTATGATCCTAACAATTTTACTTTTGATAATAATACCAGTTCACAAGTGATTCACAGTGTAGAATTTACGGAAGCTAATATTTTAAGGCTTTTGAAAACCGTAGACATAAATAAATCTGCCGGGCCTGATGAGGTGTCCCCTATTTATATTAAAAACACGGCTGAACACTTAACATTCCCACTTATGCTATTGTTTAAACGTTCTCTTAGAGAGGGCACGTTTCCTGACTTGTGGAAGCGAGCTAACATTATCCCGATTCACAAAAAGCTCTCTAAGACAGCTGTAGAAAACTATCGTCCAATCTCTATATTAAACATATTTAGTAAAATTTTTGAAAAAATTGTTTACGCTCAGATATACTCTACGATTTCTAATAGTGTTACAGATTCTCAGCATGGATTTCTAAAAAAACGATCCACTATCACCAACCTTTCAGAAGCTACGGGATATATACTTGATAATATGGAAGGTGGTGGGCAGGTAGATGTAGTATACACAGACTTCGAAAAAGCATTTGATCGTGTTGATCACTTCATATTGCTTGCCAAGCTAGAAAATATTGGTATCCATGGTGATCTTCTACGTTGGGTAAAATCTTATCTTACTAACAGATCCCAAGCTGTTGTTCTCGGAGGATTCAGATCTAACTACATTAGTATTACTTCTGGTGTTCCTCAGGGTTCGCATTTGGGCCCGCTCTTCTATAATGCATTCTTACAAGACATTCATAAATGTTTTGATAAAGATATAAAACACCTGCTCTACGCCGACGATAAAAAAGTTTTTATTCGCGTTAGATCCGTACATGACTGTCAAAAACTCCAAGACTGTTTAAATGGTTTGACTGAATACTATGCAAAAAATAGAATAACAGTAGGTAAATAGTAAAAAATGCCAAGTCATCACATTCACTAGAAAAAGTAAACCTATTAACTACAAATATGCAATCAATAACATTACTATTGAAAGAGTTGACACTATCCGGGACTTGGGAGTAATTTTAGATAGCAAATTGACAATGTCAGCACATATAGAAAATGTTGTTAGTAAAGCGTACAGGAACTTAGGGTTTGTTAAAAGAATCAGTAAAATGTTTTATGATCCAGATTGCATTATAGTTCTTTACATAACATATGTTAGAAGCGTATTGGAATATGCAAGTCCAATATGGAACCCTCAGTACATCACCTATAAAGAAAAGTTGGAGGGCATACAAAGCAAGTTTATCCGATATCTTAACTACCGCACTAAAAACCTCCAACCTTACACTGAAAGTTGTCAAAAATATAAATTAATGCGACTAGTAGATCGTAGAATCCTTTTGGACATGGCTGTATTACACGACATTTTAGTAGGAGACCTTAATAGTAATTTTTTAACCAGTTCTATATATTTCAATACACCTAGATATAGAACAAGACATAGCAAATTTATTTATATACCACAGAAAAACCAACTATGGAAGTAACTTTCTGATTGACCGACTATGCAAAACCTATAATGGCCAATTCTCAGATGTTGACCTCTTTTCTTCATCTAAACGATCCTTTAAACACCGTGTTTCTGAACTTCTTCTGAATAAGTAATTATAATTTTTGATGGGCAAGCGAAATAATCTTGAGACTTATATCAACTCTGGATAAATTAAATTCACACACACAGCTTTACTTCACACAAACACACACACATACACACACACTCTCGCACACATACATACTCTCTTATCTTACAGCACAGAACATTCACTCGATAACCTACTGCTAGAGGGCAGTAAAGCACTTTTTGTAATAATTAATACTTAGGAAAATCTGTTATTGGCCTTTTTTAAGATTGTATAATACCCCGCTTTCCAACTTCTGTAATTGCTGTTGATTTTCTAATAAAGAAAAATAAAATAAAAATAAAAAATAAAATTTGCTATTTTGTTCTGGCAGCGGATACTTGTACTTGTCCTTGAGACTTTATATGGTGGATCTGACTTGGATAGGTTAGGTTATGTTAGAACATATAAATAACGCACAAGGTGAGCGAGCAAAGCGAGCGTGCCGTGGCAGTGGCCACCGCAGTGCCAGAAAATGATTTTTTACATTTACCCCAAAGGAGATATTTTCTTTAGGAGCAGTATCCATTGCCTACAAAAAATTAGAAATAATTGAATTGCCTGAGTGTGCACGGGCCCTAATGGCATCCAATTAACTTGCTGTACAATAAGATCACGTGTCAATTTTGTGCACCCAGTTAATTCGAAGCCAGTTATTGTACGGCAGGTTAAACGAATCGAAAAAACTCAAAAGAGGTTTCGGATTAGCTGGGTGTACAATAACATGCTGTATAATAACTGGACGTACATTAACCGGACCCATCGGTTCTCGCCGCAAATGTTTTTTTGCTTGTTTGAATAGAATTTTCACAAAACAAAATAATGATTTAGTCAATATTTCTCTACGAGGCGTGGAATAAAATTTTATGGGATTGGAAAATAGTGAATGACGACCACTGACCGACACGCATCAGTAGGATTCATTATCCTGATTATTCTTCAAAAACAAATAGTAAAATGGGTTTGAAGAAGAAGAAAAACGTGATCATACTCACCCTATGTGTGGCCGTGAGCTTTATTTTGTATCAGCTCTATTTCTTCTTGACTATAACGGAAGCTAACAACCGGATTATAGTGATACAGGATCATGATCAAATTCAAAAGATTGTGTATACTCGTTCAGAGGCAGATGTGCACATCAATAATCATGGAGTCATAAAAGGAGTGTTCTATTCACACATGCCGAAGTACCGGCCGGATAGTAATAACGAGTTCAAATGTTTGAAAACAGAACAGAAGATTCCGTTTGAGAGTGTTAATGATGAGTACTGTGACTGTGAGGATGGCTCTGACGAGCCTAGCACTAGTGCCTGTGTTAATGGAACATTTTATTGTGATACCCAGTATCACAAGAAACCCATTACCTTGCTAAAAGTTCCTTCGAGCCGAGTGAACGACGGGATCTGTGACTGTTGTGATGGCTCAGACGAGTGGTTATCCAAGCATAAAGTCCTTGTATCCCAAAGTAATTCTAAGCATTTTAGATTTTATGTTACTAAATGTCCAAATAAGTGTAAATTATAGTCTCAGGTTAGCATTTGCAGCAGATACTATTGTGTGATTAGGTGTAGGTCATTATGAGTCAATACTATTATTATGTCCTTACGCCGTTATTCGAGGCCTTTTAAACATATTTTGAGATTTGTCCTTCCGTTTCCGGCCGTATTTATCAATATTTCGCCATTTTAGTTCCTTTTATCCAATATAGGGGGCGCTGCTTCCGTCCGTCAAGTTCACCAGTTTGTGCGAGCGCATTTCTCTTCATTGGCGTCCTGAATTTCTTGCCGTAAAGACGTGCGTGACGCAGTTCGCGTACGGTCAAAAAATTCCTACTTTATCGTCGTTATAGTAAAATAAAATAGTTTTCTAATGAAATAACAACGCTGTTAGCGTTCGATAAAGTTTTATAAAGGTAGTTTCGAGTTGTTATTATGTCGGATAATACTAGTGATGAGTGTGATCGGGTTTACGCTTCGTCAACAAGTGAGGACGGCGAAAATGGCGGTAATGGTGTGGATAAACGAAGAAAGCGCAAGCGTACGTGCGATGCGGACTCACACCATACAAAAAGATCACGCAGGGAAGGTAAGGTTTTGGAAAACCTTACCAAACAAGTAAGTGAAATTCAAAACTTTTTGTCGTGGAACGCCTACCCGCCGCCTCCTGGCTATTGGCATCCCACCGATTTTACTGTCGAAAATGAGGAGCCTGTCGAGCCGAGCGTACCGCAGGAGACTTTAGAGTCTACCCTCAACTTTGAGTTTGATTTGGCGACTAATTTGAAAGAACCCGCTATCGCAAATGCCTCGTCTGAGCATTTAAAAGTGCTAAGCTCGCTACAACATTTTAAAACAGAAAATTGGACAAATGTCCGTTATTCCGAAATTCAAAAATCTTATAATGCACGGCCGGGGTTTGTTGATCTGGAGGCAAACGATGAAATCAAACAATTTGAAAAGCCGAGTAGTCTCACTGCAACTGATAAATCATTGGGTGCCATCACCCGGGCCGTTATTATGCAGAGTGATGCGTTGAAAAAAGGTGTGTCTGATTTACTACGATGGACTCAAGAAGCTGATATTATAGACAACGAGTCCTTGGTCTCTAAAATCAAAGAAATCTTTTCTGGTGATTTTCAAACAATCTCTCTTGATTGTTTGCAGTTAATTTGCGGTCGTAGGGCCGATATTATTGAACAAAGACGCGATGCATTCATTAGTTTGGTAAAAGATAAATTTCTGAAAGCGAGTTTAAAAAAGATTCCGCCTTCGTGCGAGTATTTATTTGAAAGAGCAATTCGTAGAATTTTTAAAAAATAATGGGGGTATTAATAAAATCTTTTCTGCTCCGAAACCCTCTTTCTCTGCGCAAGAGAAACGAGTTGCATCTGGGTCCCAGGCTGCGCAACCTGGACCTAGCGGGTATTGTCAAGCCGGTCGCTCCATGGCACCACTTTACGCTAATAGGTATCCGCCACCACAAGGAGTGCGAGCGTTCAATTCCTATGCTAACAATTATGAATTTCCTGCTTACGGGAATAACGAGCGGTTTTTTCGCCCGCAGTTTAGGCCCCAAACGTATGCCTCACGTCAGCAAGCCCCGGCCAACACTAGGAAATCATTCGGTCGACAGGGCCCGTATACCCAACAAAATGCCACGCGTGGCAGAGGAAAAGGGGATAGAAAATATTGACTCCTTGCAGGCGTTTCGGGGGGGCAGGCTAGAGTATTTTGTCAATGCATGGAAAAAGAGAGGAGCACCGAGCTCTCTACTTCAAGTTATATCAGGCTACAAAATTCCTTTCCAAGCAAAACCGCCGCTGGTCTTACCTCGGCTCCTAGGTCATCGTTACCAAACTGCTCCATCTCTCCAAATGGACCAAATTATAAACAGTATGGGAGAGGAAGGTATTTTGGAAGTTGCCCCCGATACGCCCAGTTTTGTATCAACCCTATTTCTAACCCCCAAGAGCGATGGCTCCATGCGTCCAATATTCAATTTAAAAAGATTAAACCAGTTTGTAAATGTCACCAAATTCAGATTGATCTCTGTCCATCGTATTCCGGAATTCCTTCAGCCGAACGATTGGATGGTGAAAATAGACTTGACCCAAGCTTACTATCACGTGCCAGTCTCTCAGAGTCACCGTTGCTTTCTCAGACTCTTGTACAGGAGCCAGCTGCTACAGATGACCTGTTTGCCTTTTGGGCTTGCAACGGCTCCCAAGATGTTTGCGTCCCTTTCAAACTGGACTGCAGAAATCCTCCGAGAGCAAAGTATACGAATAGCAGTTTTACTAGACGATTTTCTGATTGTTTGTCAAGACAGGTTGAAACTAATAGATCAGACAAAAACGGTCCTCTTAACCATGCAAGAGTTAGGTTGGAAAGTAAACACCGAGAAGTCGATTCTAGTCCCACAAAAAACGTTAGAGTATTTAGGTCTAGTGGGGGACACGTGGCAGAACAAAAAACTTCTTCCGAAGAAGAAGATTCTTGGTCTGCAGGGGACTATAACCAAATTATTAAAAAGAAAAACGGCTACCCTCAGAGAAGTGCAGAGTGTTGTAGGGTGTTTGAATTTTGCCAGGCTGGCCGTTCCTCAGGGTCGTCTAAACTTTCGTCACCTGTTGTCCCATTGCAACAGTCTCCTCCAAGAGAATCCAGAGATGCCTTGCCTTCTTCCTCTTCAAACTATCATAGAGTTAAAATGGTGGATGACAAACTGCCAGAAACCATCCAGGCTCCACCCCCCTTCAAACACGCATTTCCTGACGACGGATGCAGCAGACTCCGGTTGGGGAGCAGAGTTGAACGGAATACAAATGGGGGGCGACTGGTTAGACGAAGAGGAGTCGTTTCATTCGAATCACAAAGAGATGTTGACTATTCTCAAATGTTTGTCCCAATTCGCTCCTTTTCTGAGTCATTCGTCTCTGCTGTTGCAGTGCGACAACAAATCTGTCGTAGCGTATCTGAGGAACGAGGGAGGAAGTCGATCGGTGGCACTGATGAATCTGACCTATCAGATTTTCGAAATGTTAGAACGTTTCGACATTCATCTAGTAGCACATCACATTCCGGGAAGGTACAACAGTGTAGCCGATCGCCTTTCACGGAAATCTATCATACCAGAGTGGCATCTGGTTCCATCGTTCACAGAAGTAGTGTTCGTGAAATGGGGTACTCCAGAAGTAGATCTGTTTGCGTCAGCTCGAGCCCACGTGGTTCAAAGGTACGTCACCCTAGATCAGCGAGATCCAGCAGCATGGAGACACAATGCATTCGCTTGGGAATGGGACTTTCATCTGGCTTGGGTGTTCCCACCTCCGAATCTGATGCCGAGAGTTCTCATGCATCTCAATCGAGCAAAAGGTACGTTTCTGATAGTAGCGCCAAAATGGCCACAGGCGTTTTGGAGAGCAGACCTCAAATCACGAGCAATAGCACCACCGTTCACCATTCATCGATTAGAGACTGTCCTAGTAGATCTGTCAACGGGCCACCCTCCACCGAAAGTTCAGGAACTAACGTTAGAGGTTTGGAAATGTGGGGGTGGTCTCGGGCGGTAGAATCCTGGTCAAATCAACAAAAAGCTTTGTTACGAGCAGGGTGGCGAAAATCCACCCTCAATACTTATAAACCAGCTTGGGAGCGGTGGGTTAGATGGTGTAGACGTTATTCAGTTCAGGTCAATAACCCCTCGGGCTCCGAATTAGCAAGGTTTTTAGCTGACCTTCATCTAAAAGAAGGTTTAGCTTATAGAACAATCTTGGTTCATAAATCAGTTGTGTCTACTTTGTGTGCAGTAGAGGATAGCTCACGTCTTAGTTCAAATGTGTTGGTCAAGCAAATTCTACGATCAATTTCTTCAAATAGTTCTCGAAAACGCCCAAACCAGAGTGTCTGGGACACCGAGATATTGATTTCCTGGTTATCAAGTAATTCTGTGAATTCTGAAAGCTTGTATGAAGTCTCTCGACGCTGCGCTATTCTCTTGTTGCTCTGCTCAGGGCGTAGAGTTCACGATTTAACACTCTTAAGTGTGTCAAACGATTCATTTGTAATCAATAATGCAGATAACTCTATTACACTTTGGCCCATGTATGGATCCAAGACGGATTCGGATTCATTTATTCAATCGGGTTGGAAATTATTTTCAAATATAGATAATCCAAATCTGAATCCAGTTAGGTGGGTCAAAATGTTACTTAAATTAGGAAAGATTAAGAGAGAAGAGGCTAGTATTGAAAATTTGTTTGTGACCGCCCGTGGTACAGCTAAGGCTGCTTCTAGAACTATTATCGCGGGATGGGTTAAATCAGTTTTAAGAGAGGCAGGTGTCGAGGCAACTCCTGGAAGTGTCAGGTCCGCTGTAGCTTCAAGGAGTTGGATCGACAATGAACCATTAGATAAGATCTTAGCGAGGGCAAATTGGAGATCAGAGAATACGTTTTTAAAATTTTATAAAAAAGAAATTCAATCAAAGCCTTGTAACACTTCAACCAATACCTCGTTGGGGGTTCTGTTTGAACCAGTAAATTAGATTACTTAATATAGACTCATAGGATTATTGTATATAAATATAAGTTGATGAAAATTTACATATCGTGCATGATTAAAGATGTGTCAATATTATTGTGTAATATCATAGTGATTGTATCTGGAATAACAAAAAAAAAAAAAAAAAAATGTACCTACAATATAATATAATTGAGAATATAAATATAATAATAATACTTTGATTAAGAATATGTTAGTTACTGGTATCACATTGGCGTCCGTTCACCAGGCGAGAACAAACACAGTCTCAAAATATGTTTAAAAGGCCTCGAATAACGGCGTAAGGACATAATAGCAGAGTTTTACCTACCATTAAAACTCTTATTATGTCCGGAGCCTTATTCGAGGCCTTACAGTCAGTTCTGCCTGGTGTTATTAGTTATATAAAATATAGTCTAGTTGTACATAGAGTTAAGTTATTTTGAGACCCGCAATGAAGAGAAATGCGCTCGCACAAACTGGTGAACTTGACGGACGGAAGCAGCGCCCCCTATATTGGATAAAAGGAACTAAAATGGCGAAGTATTGATAAATACGGCCGGAAACGGAAGGACAAATCTCAAAATATGTTTAAAAGGCCTCGAATAAGGCTCCGGACATAATAAGAGTTTTAATGGTAGGTAAAACTCTGCTATTTTTATTATTGGTGCATTCCATTTTTATGCTTTAATAATTGTTTTATTGACCTAATTATTCTCTAAAGCCATGCGAGCATGATAGGGAGGTAGATATTGTTTGTTGAGTTAGGTGTACATTTTAGATCCTTATGTCCTTGAAGACTGAAAACTATATAAATAAAAATAAAATACAATTTTAGCCATTAGTTTTTCTATAACAATCCAGCCAGAAACCCATAGGCTCTGTTGCCCTTTTCCATGAATATCTTGCTAAATCCTTATTAATATTAAAAATGCGTTTGTAACTCTGTCTGTCTGTCGCGCCTTCACGCCAAATCTAAAGAACCGATTTGAATGAGAAGTGTAAAGATGGGGGAAGTATCGTCATCTTTAGAGAGCCAGAAGCGTGACTCTTATTTTTTTGCTGCCAATTTAAAATGTTATCCGAAAACGCTATTCACCGCGGACGAAGTCGCGGGTACAGCTAGTACAAGATTAAATGCAAGTTTTCAGAAGGGTAGTATCCGTGTGTGTGTATAGAGTTCTTATTCAAGTTTTTATTTGTGAATGGAAGATAAATGAAATACCTAAATTCAAGTCAGTTTTTTACATTTTCAGCCATCTGTCACGCGCAGAGTTATCTTGCGCGGACTCTCAATCTCCTCAATCTGCTCTTCATTCAATACCATTCTCTGTGCTTCATTACTTGGTGCTGCCAAAAAAAGTTACCTTTGTTACCTTTAGAAAACTTTTAACACCACCGCCAAGCTGGTTTTAGGTTACACGATTCTGAAGTACTAATATTCGTAATATAATAATTTGGCCTTTAAAGGGATAATATCTACTTCTTATTCTAATTAAACATTGCCAAGGCTACTTTTCAAAACAAAAGGCAACTTTTAATTATTTCAGGTAAGGTAAATTAACTTTTTTTTAAACCTGGCGCTGGCAGCACTGTTATGCCGGCTTCTTGGTTGGGCTTAGAGATGGGCAGAGGGTTTAAACCCAGTTGGGCAAAAAGGCCATAAACTGGACAAATAGGGCAAAAACGAATTAACGTCCTTTTAAAAGTCCAAAATCAGGGCGGAAACTCTAATAAGTCAAAATCAGGCTTTTTCATTAAGTATTCGTAAGATGTACCTGTTTAAACCATTTTAATATTAGAACAAATAGTAATTGACCAAAAAGGAGGATCTCACTGAAAATAAAAAATGTATTTGTTGCCAAATTACAGAATTATCAGCAGAATCACAGTCGGTCGGTATTATTTAAATCAACATTTTACCGCACATGGTATTCGTGATTCGTGCCTGCTAATCGCTGTCACTATCGTAATCATCATTAACCTTTTGAAGTCCACTGCTGGACATGGTCACTCCCATGGCGCGCTACTGAGCCCAGGGTTCGGTTTGGCTCTTCCTATCAAGTTGCTGCCCGCAAATCTGCATGAGTCGTCGCTCCATCTAATCTGAGGCATCCTACACTACGTTTCCCTAAACGTGGTCTTCACATTATCGGTTCTTCGAATCATGACCGGCCCACTGCCACTTGAGCTTGCTAGTTCTTTGGGCTATGTTGACAACTTTGGTCCTCTATCGAATGACCTCGTTCCAGATCCTGTCTCTGAGAGAGACTCCGAGCATAGCCTTAACCATAGCTTTTTGAGCGACTTTTAATTTATGGACCCGTCAGTGTCCACGTCTTATTATAACTGGTAGGACGCACTGGCTTTCGTTTTTGAGCACTGTGGGATGGGTTACTAGAAGACCTGACGAAGTTTCCCAAATACCGCCCAACCCAGCTGAATTCTCTTTCTTAACTCTAAACTGTACTATCATAATAAAGTCGGGACAAATTCAAATATTCTGGATGTAGAAGTCGATGCTTGACCATTGCTTCTCTATTAGGTTCATATTTGGTTTACGCAAATATGACCATGTTTCCGATTTTTGTAATAAGCTTTAGTGGTTGCCTATTCGTTTTTGCAGGAATACTCGTCTCCTTTCTCTCTTGTACAGTGTCATGTTTAACCCTTCCACCCCCCTTATCTAAAAGCTAAACTAATCTCAACGCTTTGAATACCTAAATCTTTCTAACTCTCGTACTTTACGGTCTTCTGAAACTCTACAACTTCGTGTCCACTCTTATTCTTTCTATAAGCACTTATTCACTGTACAAGCTATCTGTATTTGGAACTCTCTTCCTATTGATATCAGAAAATTGATATCTCTTCCCATCTACAAAAAGCTTTTGCACAGCCGCTATTCAGTTGAATTAGGAAATCGCTACGTTCTTCAGAAGCTTTTTAATTCTGTCATCCTTGAGGGTACGATGCCTGAAGCGTGGGGCAGGAACGTAGTGGTGCTCTTCTCCAAGAAGGGTAATAACACCCTCTTAAAGAACTATAGGCCCATCTCTCTGCTTAGCCACGTCTATAAGCTGTTTTCGAGAGTAGTTACCAATCGTCTCGCTCGATGGTTTGAAGACTTTCAGCCTCCCGAACAAGCCGGATTCCGGACATGCTTTAGCACCATAGACCACATCCACACGCTACGGCAGATTATACAGAAGACTGAGGACTATAATCGGCCACTTTGCTTAGCGTTTGTAGACTATGAGAAAGCCTTCGATTCAGTCGAAACCTGGGCAGTGCTACAGTCGCTCCAGCGGTGTCAAATTGGCTATCGGTATATCGAAGTGTTGGTATGTATCAACATGAATGCCACAATGTCTATCCAACTTCAGGATCAGAGTACAAATCCAATCCACATGCAAAAAAGGGTGAGACAGGGAGATGTCATATCTCCGAAACTGTTCACCTCGGCACTGGAGGATATTTTCAAGCTCGTGTCCTGGACAAGGTATGGCATTAACATCAACGGCGAATTCATCACTCAACTTCGATTTGCCGACGACTGGCCATTATGACTAAGTAGTCATAATGGCGGAGTCGCTGGAAGATTTAGGCACAATGCTCAGAGACCTCTATATTGTCTCCCAACAGGTGGGTCTAAAAATGAACAAGACAAAAATCATGTCTAATGCTCATGTTAATTTGGGTCAGACGATCCAATTAGGTAGAGCCAACTTCGACAAAGAGGTCAGCCGACGAATCCAACTCAGATGGGCAGCGTCGGGAAATTGCGCCACATCTTCTCGTCGCAGGTACCGCAAAGCCTCAAGACAAAAGTCTTTAATCAGTGCTTGTTGCCAGTGATGACTTACGGAACTGAGACGTGGTCGCTAACTATTGGCCTCGTGCACAAGCTCAAAGTCGCGCAACGAGTTATATATAGAGAGAGCTATGCTGGGAGTTTCACTACGTGATAGAATCAGAAATGAGGATATCCGTAGAAGAACCAAGGTCACCTACATAGCTCTTAGAATTAGTTAAATTAATTAAATTGAAGTGGCAATGGGCAGGTCACGTAGCTCGAAGAACCGACAACCGTTGGGGAATAAAGAAAAAGAAAAAAAAACCGTCCGTTCCGTTGGGGAAGTTGGGGTTCTCGAATGGCGACCACGAACCGGAAGACGAAGCGTAGGGCGCCCAGATGGACCGACGACATTGTTAAGATCGCGGGAAGTCGATGGATGGAAAGGGCTCAGAATCGTTCTTCCTGGAAATGTGTGGGGGGGAGGCCTATGTCCAGCAGTGGACTTCTTCAGCCTGATGATGATTATAGATTAACTTAAAAAAACTTTTTTAGTCATTAGAACTTAGCATTGTGTAATAATTTGTGAATTTTGCGATATCTTACAATAAAAATATATCCGCCCTGTTTTGGGACGTTTACTGGGCGTAAATGGACGCTTACTCGGCATTTACTCAATACGTCCATAAATGCCCAGGCAAAAACCCATCTCTAGTTGGGCTTGCTTGCCTTGCTTTGTTCCTGCGTTTGCGTACAAGCGTGAGGGAGTGACCAATTTGGCATTTATCGTGCAAAGTGAAAAAAGTTCTTCTAAAAAACACGTTTTTTTAAATTCTATCGTTAATTTGTAACGGTTGCTTCCTACACCGAAACCATGACCGTCGATCAGGGCGTCGATATCACCAAGGATGGCGATCGCGGCGTGCTCAAGCGAATAATTAAGGAGGGCGAAGGGTCGGACACCCCTAACTCTGGCTGCCAAGTGACGGTGCATTATACGGGCACGCTGCTCGACGGCACCAAGTTCGACTCCAGCAAGGATAGAAACGAGCCATTTGAATTCCAGCTGGGAAAAGGTAAAAAACGTGATTTTTTCTATTGCTACAGGGCTGCAAATAACCTTCAAATAACAATGGTCAATTCTTGCTTGAAGACCTTTTGCCCTATCGTTGCTATGCACTATACAATTAAACAATACTGACAATAAATACACAAGAGAACAGGCTAATCTAGGTCTAGGATAAATATCAATTCATTACTTACCTACTTGGTTTAGTTCCTTGACCTACACCTCATTTGTAAGATTAAAATACAGTCCAACATTATCTTGTATATTGTGTAGGGTTCATTTAACTGCTATTCTAGAGAAGTTATTTTGCTTTTGTTTTTTACAGTTTATCACACAACAATATCCAGCCCCAAACTAAGCAGAGCTTGTACTCTGGGAACCAGATAGCTGATATAATACTTTTTTTTTGTAAATACATACATAAAATACAATATAACACCCATACAGAGAACAAACATCTGTGTTCACCAATCAAATATTTGTTCTCGGTGGGGATCGAGCCCATGAACTACGGCGCAGAAGGCAGAGCTACTGCCAACTGAGTTGAGAGACCAGTCTCTCAGTCCAGATAACTAAACTAAGCATGAATATTTACTGACCGACAGAATCAGTGATCAAAGCATGGGAAGTTGGTGTGGCCACGATGAAGAAAGGGGAGGTGTGCATCCTGACCTGTGCCCCCGAGTACGCTTACAAAGCTGCCGGCAGCCCCCCGAAGATCCCACCCAATGCCACTTTGCAGTTTGAGGTAAGTTAAACTAATAAACAACAGCCCTACTTATAAACGCAATTTAAATTTAATCATTGCTTAAAGTTAGCCCTGTCACTGTTTCTCATTACCCAGTGGTAAGAGATGGCAATAGTTTAAGCACTGTTCATCTTTTGACATATTTTTATAAGTAAGGCCACAATTGATAAAAAAAATTCTGACCAAGTACTGAAATGGCACTTTTTAAATTAACACAAAAAAAAGATAAAAATTAACACAAAAAAAAAGTTGGGAGTTATTAAAAGGTAATCGCAATGACCCATTTAATCCATAATGTACTTACTTGAAATATGAACCCACACACTGGTCTGCTTATTTTATTATCTTTTGATTGATAGATAGAAAGAAAGAAAATCATTTGGATACAGTTATGCATAAGGAGTCCAAGCGCCAAATTTCATTTTTTGATTTTTTCGCATTTTCGTTATCACTAGGGCATAATTAAGCCATAGAAAAAACACTCTTGCAGCCAGCTTCACTCTAAGTGGTATTTTTTGATACCCAGTCCAAGCGCCTTCTATAGCAAACGAAGTATTTTGAAATGCAATACAAGTCCAACAACCAATTGAAAACTAACAACCAAATTTTATGATGGAAAAGCACATTTCCATTATACATTACTAGTCCAAACGACGTAGTGTTACGCATCAGTAGACTACTGATGCGCGCAGCAACGCGACAGTTGTTTGTAACTTCTGAACGTAATCTTTGTTTGGGTGGAAGGAGAGGCTGGCAGAAGAACTCAAGTCATGTTTACGGAAGCACATATTATACTAGTTTACCAAAGTCAAAAACTTAATTCTTTGGTCAACTTAATTGTTGCGGAGAACAGAATAAAAAAAATGTATCTTTATCTTTATACACGTATAAAGATAAAGATAAAAATGTTTTACTGTAAAACTGTGTACAAAAGATCTTAAAAGTAATTATGTTCCAACAGCTTACCCATTTCGGGCGTACAATATAGCTAAAAAGTATAAAAAAAGACCTGATGATCTCTCCTCGAAAAGCACCCTATATTTCTGAAACTGCAATTAATACTTTATACTCCACAAGACTACAAGACTACAAGAAAGTTATGGCAAAGCTGCAGAACAAAGAATCACAAATACCGAAGAAAAGGAAAAAGCTATTGTCAACAGAAAAAAGATAACAGTGGGCGAGAAGGTCAATAATAATTGGTTAAGAATAAACCAGATAAATGAAACCTAAAATCATCCATTGCCTCATTATGTCAAGGCAGGAGCAGTAGAAGAGGAAGAAAGCTTAGAAATTGATGTAAAGAGAAGAAAGGGTAGGAAAGGACAAAATGTTTCAGAGAAAAAACTAAAATGTGATGGCCATTTAGATTTTTGATCCGGAACATATTGAAGAAGAGTAGATTTATATATTATTTACCTACTCCATCCTACACCCTACCCGATATGTTCTGGGGTTGGGGTTGGTGTTGACCAATAATATCATCAAACATTTTTCTGTCTGTCTGAAAGCTGGAGATATATCTGAGATAGTCCTTATCTTGTTTTAAATTATGATTGTTTATTAAATTAAGATATATTGTTTTATTTTCTGGACATAATATCAGTCCTATTTTAATAGTTTTTTATTTATTTTTATCAATCCTCTGTAACATCTAATATAAGATCTTCTTCTTCTTATCGTGTCACTGATTCTTTCGAACCAAGTGTGGTGAAAGGATTTTAAGTGCGCCTCGAAGAGGCTCCTTTCGTGCATTTGACACATATTTTCGAACTTTTTAGGTTCTACGATATGCCGGTTTCCTCACGATGTTTTCCTTCACCGTTTGAGAGCACTGGCATAGTGTACATAAATTTTTGGGCAGAAAAACTCATTGGTACACGACTGGATTCGAACCCACGACCTTAGGATCGGAAGGCGGGGCCGCTACCACTAGGCCACCAGCGCTCTCAATATAAGACGATGAGTAAATACGGAAATTCAAGGTTTTTTTTATTAAACGATAGGAAAATAGTCCAGGAAACATTTTTATGTTATACTTATACTCATTTTGCAAAATGAGTACATCATATTAATTTGTTTCCACGTGCACTTAAAGCTAATCTTCCAGAATAAATAATTATTTTGTCTCTTGGACTCGTTTTGCAAAATGAGAACATCATATTTATTGGGAGTCCAAGTGCATTTTTAACGATATATTCCAAAATAAAAACTTATTTTGTGTTTTTTTCTTGTAACATGTTAAATTACAAATATAAGCTTCGATGTACATAGATTTACTTTCTGACGGTGCAAATGCAAATCATCTACCAATAAAAACGCGTTTATGTAATTTCCCAAAAAACTGAAAATGGCGCTTGGACTCACTATGCATAACTGTATCCATTTATTTATACAAATTGTACACAAAATAAAACAGATAGACTCTTTATTGTAAACAAAGAAATAAATACAGATACTATTACAAAACCACAATATATATTTTTGTTATAACCACATCCCGTGCACAAATGGTTTGCATGATAAATAATTTAGAATCGTTGTTAGGGTTGTGCATCGAGATAAAAGTACTACGTACAGAAGACACCGTAAATTCCTACTTTATCCCGTTCAACTGCGGCGATCGCGCCGCACCTCACTCAGTCGCCTCAGTCGCTCTCTCGCGAAAACGCGTAAGTGCCGTGATTTACATGGCGCTTAAGACCTTTTTGCCGAGAACAAATTACGAAGAATAGGACAATTCAGTTATTTGACGTAGCTTCTCTAGTACGTAGTACTTATATCTCGATGGGGTTGTGTGATTTTATTCATGGTGACTTTTGTTTTGAAGAGTTTTGCACTAGAGGCCGGAGTATCCCATGGATGTACTTTTATTTCATGACTAGCGGCCGCCCGTGGCTTCGCTCACCCCGTTCCCGTTACTTTCATCCGTTCTATGTTACAATATTTTCATAAATTGTAGCCTATGTGTTATTCTGATGTATAAGCTATATTATTGTAAAGTTTCATTAAAATCAATTCAGTAGTTTTTGCGTGAAAGAGTAACAAACATCCATCCATCCATCCATACTTACAAACTTTCGCGTTTATAATAATTAGTAGGATTATATTAGTTAGGTAGGGTAATATTAGTGTGGGATTGTACCTGGCTATGTCAGCTCAGCAGTGATGCTTTGTTCTTTTAAACACATTAAATAAAAATAAATAAATAATGTGGACAATCCACACAACACTATCTAGCCCCAAACTAAGCAGAGCTTGTACTATGTGAACCAGATATCTTATAAAATACTTAAATACTTTTTTTTTGTAAATACATACATAGAATACAATAAAATCACCCAGACAGAGAACAAACATCTGTGTTCACCACACAAAAATTTGTTCTCGGTGGGGATCAAACCCACGCCCTCCAGCACAGAAGGCAGAGCTACTACCAACTGAGCTGTGAAGGCAGTCAAATACATTGGTACAAGTTTACAACTGGGCTTCACCGCTTCAGGATATGGTTTCTGTGTTTATGATAACTTCCGTCTAGCTTATTACGGCGTGAGCCTATAGGCAAGTGTTGGCCAAAACACCGTGACTAACGTTTGTTCTATTTCAGATTGAAATGATTGACTGGAAGGTGGAAGACCTGAGTCCCAGTAAGAACAAGGGCATCCTCCGGCACATCATCGAGGAAGGCGCGGGCGGCGACACGCCCAATGATGGCACTCTGGTCACCGGTAAGTTAAGCTAAGCACTAGTGGTCTAGTGGTAGCGGCCCGCCTTCCGATCCGAAGGTCGTAGTTTCAAATCCAGGGTACCAATGAGTTTTTCTGTCATAAAATTTATGTGCACTATGCCAGTACTCTCAAAACGGTGAGAAAACATCGTGAAGAAACCGGCGTGTCGTAGAACCTCAAAAGTTCGAGCAACACGTGTCAAGGGTCACGCAAAAAGGGCCTGCCAGCAGCCTACTTGCGGAAAAACCAGCCCGCACATCAAGTGCGGATGGTAAAAAACTTTTTATCATCCGCACTAGTTGTGCGGGTTTTTTTTATCAAAAAAATTTTTTTTATATAATATTTTTTTAATATTTTTACCGGTAAGCTATTCAAACAAAGCTTTATTCAAATCTAGCCATATGATTGTAACCTGTTAGTTTATTTTATAAACCTACATGATGATATTTCTTTGATAAAGGTTTTGGTAGCTAGCCTAACTAGCCTAACTAGCATTTCTCTTTACAAAACAGCTCAGGCATGAAGACAAAAGGAGCTTTTCTTCTGAAACACGATGCCATTTTACTATTGTATGAACTTCCGCCACACACACGGCACGGCTTGTAATTCAATCTAATTGAATGGCGAAACATGAGTAAGCTAAAAATATCAAGCAAAAGTTAGCGCCGTTGTCTAGCAAAGCAATGGCAATGGAATTAAAAAAAAATGTTTTCCGTATCTAAAACCTAGATAATGTTCGTAAAAAAACCTGTTTTTGAGGTAGAGGTCCCTCTGATAGGTTCAATTCAATATTGGTCAGATTAAGTCGCATTAATCAGTATTACTGTAGTATCTTTTATTTTCGTTAGAGTTAGTCAAATTCTGGCGACGAAGTATTTGGGCCGCCCTTATCAAGGCTCAACGGTCTATAAAGCACGAACCGATAGCTTCACGCGCCTGTAGAAGTACGGAAGTCCTCAGATGTAAATGTCACTAGCGTTTGAATTGAAGACTTGTGCATCACTAAATACTAAAATCAAACTTACATTCCAGTGGAATTGGAAGGCAAGCTTCTATCCGACGGTAAAGTATTCGACACAAGAACGGTCACGTTCAACCTCGGCGAAGGCAGCGAAGTTAACGTGTGCGAAGGCATCGAGCGAGCCCTCGAGAAGTTCACCAAGAACGAAAAGTCTCGTATCACCATCCAACCCAAATACGCCTTCAAATCCGAAGGGAACACAGCGCTGGGCGTGCCGCCTAACTCCGCCGTCGAATACATAGTGAAACTGACGAACTTCGAAAAGAGTAAAGAGTTCTGGTGCCTGGAGGCGAGTGAGAGGCTGGAGCAAGCTAAGATCTTCAAGGAGAAGGGAACTAATTACTTCAAGGAGGCCAAGTACCCGCTGGCTATCAAAATGTACAAGAGAGTCATCTCTGTTGTTGAAGGTAAGTTTACCACCCACCAACTTATCAATATTGTCGGTCCATCGGCGGTAACGGGTTGAACAGCTAATTATTATATGAAGTTCATTATCATTGAAATCTCATATAATAAGACTTCAACAAGGTTCCGCTTGTAAAAAAAAGTATAAATTCAATTTTTAGAATGAAATAAAACAGCGTTAACTTCGAAATATGTATTCTAAACTTTTCCCACATTCCAGATATGACAGAAGAAGTGTCAGAGAACGACACAGACAAGGCGAAGGCCACGGATTTCCTTCTATCCGCCCACTTGAACCTCTCTCTAGTGTATCTGAAGGTCACTCCCCCCCACTACTTCGAAGCCAAAGACCACGCGACCAAGTCTCTGAAGTTTGATTCCAAAAATGTGAAGGGCTTGTTCAGATTGGGACAGGCGATGTTGGGACTGGGGGAAGCGGAGCTGGCTATGGCAGAGTTCCAGAAAGTGATTGAAGCTGAACCTGCCAATAAGGTACGGCATTTCATCATTTCATTTCATTCATGTGGGGTCTCAGAAGAAAAAGGAGAAGAGGTTTTTACTTTCCACTCTCCTTTGTTAGCCGTCATAGGTTTTTGTGCGTTTGGAAATATTGTACATATTTGGACGACAAGAAATGAAGGGTGGGAAAAGGGCTTAAATATTCTTAAATTTGTACTGGAAGTTACATGTATTTTCGAGTCTAGAGTTGATTCTCTATCTATTTAATTGTGTTTCTGTCTGTGTACGTCAAGTTTGTTATTGAAATTCCAGGCCGCAGCCAATCAGATCATAGTATGCCGAAACGCGATCCAAAAGCAGAAGCAGAAGGAGAAGAAGATGTACGCGAACATGTTCGACAAGTTTGCGCATCACGATGAGGAGGTAACAGGTGCTTATTGCATTCCTAGTTAGTGATAGTACGGGCTTTGTTAGCGTAAGCGTAAGTAGACATTGTGTACGGCTGGCTACATAGTGTAATGTCTAACAAATCACTTGATCTGCCGGTCTTCCCTTGAACGCGATTCCGATCCCAATTTTAAGTTTTGACGGAATTTTGACAGAAACCCGATTAGCCCTATTAATAAAAATATGTCAAAAGATAAGCTGTGTTTAAACTATTGCCATCTCTTACCACTGGGTAATGACAAAAAGTGACAGGGCTAACTTTAAACCATGACTAAATTTAAATTGCGTTTATTAATATGGCTATGGGCTATTGACTGACTCTTATCTCAAGAGCACTGGTGGTCTAGTGGTAGTGGCCCCGCCTTCCGATCCGAAGGTCGTGGGTTCAAATCCACTCGTGTACCAATAAGTTTTTCTGTCGAAAAATTTATGTGCACTATGCCAGTACTCTCAAAACGGTGAAGGAAAAACATCGTGAGGAAACCGGCGTGTTGTAGAACCTAAAAAAGTTCGAACAACACGTGTCAGGGGTCACGCAAAAAGGGCCCACCAGCGGCCTAATTGCGGAAAAAACCTGCCCGCACATCAAGTGCGCATGAAAAAATTTGCCAACTTATGGCTATGGGTTTTCAAATTTTTCATTCCTAAGATTGGGATCGGAATCGCGTTCAAGGGTAGACTGGCTGGAATGCTGAGTTTTATTTTTATTAAGACGCTGAACACCGTGAAACAACATCTCGCTTGGAAAACGTGATAGGCTCGAAATATTTTTTGCTAAGCTATAAACATTCACATTGCACACAAGACAGTCTCTCGATTTTCGTTAAATAAGTATAGTGGTTTTATATCTTTCTAAAGGTCCGATTGTTTCATCGTCCTAACGTCTCATTTTATGTCAACAATATTGCAAAATGGCTATTTCAGTTCAGTGTCTTATTTTAGTGTTTTTTTTTTGTCAACAGTTGGAGAAAATAAGAGCTAGAGCGGAAGTGGACGTGATAGGATCGAAGGTGGGCGAGTGGGGCAGTGGTGAAGGCGAGTGGACGGAAACCGAGCGAGCGCGCAAACCCACAGAGTTCGAGAAGGAAAACCCCAACATACTGATGCTAGACAAGGACGGACAATTCGAGAACATGTGAGGGAAACTGGGTTATAGAAGTTAAGCGATCAGGCTGCACTGTTTCTACAACACAGATGAATAGGGTGGGCTTGCTAGTAATCCGTAGCATTTATTTGTTGAAGTGAAATTAGAAAGGTGCATTCTGTACCCAAAGTCCCAGTGCATTTACAACATTTCGTTACCAAATGTTGTTTTCGTTTTGCTTATTTGTCTCTGTCTATTGTATGGAGAAAAGATGAGACAACAACTCTAACTACGTAACGTATTTTTGCCGTCTCATATTTTCTCCATGCAATAGAGATTTTGTCTCTCTCTAAAGGCGAAACGAAAACAACAACGAAATGTGGTAGCAAAACTCCGACTTCGGGTTCTGGTTGTAACGATTCTCGTATTGTGTAACCTTTATTATTATAATAATGTAACTATTTTAGTCAGTTTATTGCGACTACGCCTTAAATAATCTGATTGTTAGGCTGCGTTTCCTCCATAGAGGCTAGGGAAATGAAGTGATTCTATTTGTGGGTATCTATCTTGTGAGTCTGGGAAATGCAGCCTTATTCACTGTAATTTTTGTGTTGCTTGCGCATTTTATGGAATCAATTTAATTGTCAATTATGGTAATCAATTTTGCAATAGAAAATGAACTTTCCAGATTGATTATTTGTCTGCCATAATTGAAGAACATTGATCCATAGCAATATGTTTTTAATTAGAATAATCAATAATGGCTAGGAAATTTTGCTTTAAATAGAATTCGTTTGGATCTCAGATTTCAAATAAAACCATTGTAATAAGGTTTTCTAAATCAGATTTCATTTGTAGTTCTGTGTTAGCTTAGAAAACACGTGAATAATATTTTGTAATAATTTAGGTATAATGTTTAGTTACATAATCTTGGGGTTCTTTTCTCACCGATGTTCATAATAAAGTATCGATAACTGTTCCAGTGACTTTGTCACCTTTCCTTTTGTGATGATCCGAGCAGATAAGCCAGCTTTTCAACATCTTTCAGGTCATCAATTATATTATGCTCTGTCAAACTTTAATCCGTTCAGTCACTTGCACTTAGATGTTCAGTTTTCTAAATTAGTCAATCTTCTAGACGTGAAAACTGTGGTGATGATAACAGATCTACCAGAATTTAAAACTGAAGTGTAACCATCTTAGTGAAGGCTATAACCAGCTTATAAGTTTCGCTAAGATTATACAAGAAAAATGCTTGTTAGTTTGCGTTCGTTGGGTTTGGAAAAAGACTATTTCAATTTCGTTTCACATCATTCCGATTTTACGTGTGGCTGTATTTGCCATATATTTGTTTTTGTGTTTAGATTGTAAAACGTCTACCAAGACCGGTATTTGGGTTTTTCAAAGTGATGTGATAAATTAATAAATATTTTGAAAAGTTAACTGTTTGTTTATGTACTTTCCTTATTAGTAAACCTATAGGAAAAAGCTATTTATCTTACGTAAGGGTCTTATTACATAAAATGAAACAAATGATTACAAAATCTAATACACATTTATTAAATATCAATAATTAAAAATAAATTTAGGAGATCGTTAGAATAAATACTGATAGGTAGAGGTATAATAATTCGGAAACATACATGTTACGTCCTTGTTATAAAAAGGGTTTCGTAACTTTACTGGCACTTATCCTAGAGTATACATAGAAACGGGTGGTACTAAGTTACCTTCAACCCAATTCATTTGAAGCATCCTTTACAAATACAAAAGGATTAAGGGTTTTCTTGAAACGCTTGCTTCTTCAAATTGTACGCAGTTATTAATTATATTTACCATAACCAAGATAAATTAACTCTGCACTTATTAAGATTTTTATAATGTCCCAAAAGTTAAGGGGTCGGCGGAGGGCGCATTTTACACATTTTTTTCATTGAAAATTGTGATTGGCGTTAATTTCATTTGAGGTAAGTAATTTAAAATAAAAACTGTTTAGGAACCTAGATAAATACAATTATTACAAAAATATAGTGAAAATCTGCTTAAATTAGTAATCATTTTGGTATTTCGTTTGTATGAAAATTCGCGCTCCACCGGCCCCTTAAGAGCCGAGCGGGATTTGAACCTGCTAGTTGACTGTAATGTCAAACCTGTAGATAAAACCACGGTCGCTTTAGTACCGAACAGTCCCTAAGAGTTATTCGTCGAGTGTGATTAGGATCCGATGGCGCAGTGGTCAGCGCAGCCCTGTACCAAGGGGAAGATCGCGGGTTCAAATCCCGCTCGGCTCTTAACTTTTGGGACATTATAAAATCAATAAAAATTCTGCACTTATTGTTTCAGCTTACAAAATGTCTTGCCAAATTGATTATAGCGATATAACACACCCTTTAAAAAGTGTACGGTTTGGAGTTTAACTGCTAGTACAAAATGATGCATCATTATCTCTACTCAACTCTTATTTAAAATACTGTGTTTGAAATCATTAATATTTCAAAAGATAGGCCTACCCAAGTTAATCCAATTTAAGTTCTTGGAAAACCTGTACTGAAGTAAACTGAGAGAATAACTGATAGAATATCAATAAAACGTTAATACGTTTTATTATCACAATAGGCAAAAAATACTGAATTCGATTTGCTATCGAACGCCATCGGTGAAGTAGTATAGGTAGGTACCTCAGCTATTTCGAGAGATAACTTAGCATCTGTAGTAAATAGAGGCATTTATTAATATTAACTGACTACGGAGTTAGGAATAGGAACCCTAACTACAAGCATTTTTAGCTGCCTATCAATATCATGACACACAGTGTAGTATCTCAAAAATCTAATGAGATTCGTAATCTTAGGAACCAGACGATTCTCAAAATCTCATCATTCTCATCTAACGTATAACTAGCGGCACATAACTTTAGCGCTGAGCGATACGCGGAGGGGAAAGCGCACATCCAGTGTGCGCATGTGTGCAGGTATCCTATTGGTACAGAGAGCGGAGTGCGACTGGAGAGCCACAGCGCTACGCACGCCCGCCCTTCATTCCGCTAGCCCCCCTCAGGTACCTTATTTTTGACTTCTGCGCAATAACGGTCAGCGCTAAGTTATGTGCCGCTACCTATAACGATGGGCAGTGGCAAGACAATGGGACGTGCAACAGTTAACAGACCAAGATATCCTCCAATTACTTTTTCAGTGCCAACAAGACAAGATTCAAGGATAAGGTCCCTTGGCTCCCACTATCTTGCTGGTTCCCGTACAGACTCAATTAAGAAAGTACTTATATCAAACGTAGACGAAGTCTTTTGTGCACACAATTTTATTCGATTGAACTAGATACCGCAAGGGCGAAACACCGGATAAAACCAGGCAAGCCACATAAATGAACCTACAACTTCCTTGTGACTGAGTGCACTAAACTCACTTGAGTGGGGTATAATACGTTGCACGCAAAGAGAACAACATACGGTATCTAGCTCAACCATGTCTGTGATTGAGCATGCTTAAAAGCGCTGAAAAGTTACAAATTAATGTAACTGAAACGTAAATCCCTAACAAATCATAATGTCTTTTATATAATATTGAACTCAAACTTAATAAACATCAATACAAAATCATGGACACAGTGCTTACTTTGACAAGTATTCCAATTATTAAAGCATGCATACCTATGCATATTGATAAAATTAAACAAGCGAGTAACATAACTAACACTATCCATGTATAAATAAAAATAAATAAAATTGTCCCCACACAATAATTTTCCTCATAAAATAGGGGACTTGATAAAGGCGATGACACACTTATGAAACGCGAGGCAACCCCAAGAGCATAGTAGCTTTGCTTAGTTTGGGGCTGTATGAATAATAATTGTCAGTTTGTTATGTATTCACTATCCCGGGATTTCAGCTATTAGTGAAAATACCCTCTCAAATGTGATACTTAGTAGGCACCAAGTACCCAATAAAGTTCTTCGAAGATGGTCAGAAATGCATTGACAGAAACACCGAGATACACGCGTAAGTTTGGCAATTTAAGGCCACGTTCGTCGCAAGTTAGTGTGTCGTTGTCGCCTCATTCATGAATTTTGAAAATAAATGACGCCATGCGCCAGATAAAAAAGTCCGTAACCAGGACATTATCAAATGTGGGGCTAGTAACCTCACTCCCTGCATTATATTTTCTATAAGTCCATCTTTTCTCTCTGCACAAAGTACAGCCGACCAAATATGTTTAACCACCAGCTGCGTTTATTTTCCATTTGAAAATAGAGCATGCTTTAAAATCATTAGTTTGGGATATGAATATGCCAGCGTTTATTCAGCTAAAAACGTCTCGCAGACCATTTCCAAACGTTGCTTTTAAAAACAGCGGTAAACAGTTATTTGGGCGACCGCACAGTCGCCACCAGAAGTAGATTGAGCAAACGACATGAACACACAATCATATCCACAATCCGCAGTCTTATTAGAATTAAGTCATGACTTTATTTAGTTACCAGGTAGGTATTAGTTAATGATGACAGAATGATTAACTGATGTTTTCTGCTACTTCCAGTGTCGACTGTAACCTCTCTCATTGGCGTCAATAAACAGACGCCAATTTCTTTCCATTCGTACCTTTACTCCTACAAGATAAGATTGTTTAAATTCTTTATATTGATCGATTATAATCATAGACACATCTAATACTAACTTGTGATACAACATCCTTATAATACTTAAGTTAACGACTAGAAATTATGATTGCGGTATCGCAAATCAAGTGAACGAAAAAAACAGACTTTTTCCCCAGGCACGGTAGACATCACACCTCATGGTAGGTACACACGATCTTTTAAACACGTCTAAAAGGGATAAGCTGATGTTGTAAAGCTATGCAGTTCACTACAATAAATAACATTTAAAAAGCATGTTTCGAAGCTTTTTTTAAAACAAACAACGCAAATTAAATTTATCACAGCAAAATAATACTTAGTAATACTTAATCTAGTCTTTGTTGGCCATCAATGGTCATTCAATTAAGAAAAATAAATTGGCAAATAAATTATTATCACAGCAAAATACAGTACTTAAAAATAAGTCTTACCATCTACACAGCAGTACAAACAAACAATTCAGTGTCAAAAAAAAACATAGTTTTCCTAAACGAACATACCGTATCTTTAAAAATAAAGAGTGTCGTCCGTCTTTCCATAACTAACCTACAAAAGAGATCGAGATAAAATTTGGCACAGAGATATTATAAATTCAGGGGACGGGCTACTTTTTTCCTAATTTTTGCATAGGTAAAAGTATATTGCCTATCATCACATTTGTTGTTAAACGACTTTTAATTTCGGGTTAAATAAAATCTTCCCTATTTTTCTTTCTTTTACCCCAACTTCAGGTGGACTCGGCACCAAAGTGCTGTGGGATAATATGTAAACCGATATTAGTTTATTGGTTAAAATATTAACGATGAATAACAAATGTATTTTGCTATAAGACACGATATCGTTTGTTCATACCGCTGTAATCTTATAACTAGCTTTGGATTATATTATAATACATAACATAATACTGACTTCATCTAACAAGTCATAATACACTTCTATATTAGGAAGTGTTCTAATACAAAATATAATTAGTAAAAAGGAATGTACCGATTCTCTTAGGAGTTATCGGTGAGTGGACGAAGGGAGCCGCTGAAAATTAGAGTTTGAAAAAAAAAAAACATCTCACAACTTCCGCCATCATAAAATTATAAATAAATTAAATCTGAAAGATGACCTAATACCCCGACTGCCCGGAAAAGTAACTAGGTTTTTTTTTAGATCATTCTATCGCAGCAATTTTGTTGAATTAAAAAAATAACCGAGTGAACCAACCGCCGAAGAAGCGTTGGTTCTTAAGGCTGGATGATAACGATCAATGATGCAGTTGGGTATTTGAAAAACGCGATAAGGTGCCGCTTAACGCAAATTTCTTAAGTTGTAGGGGGTATCAGCGGAGCGATCATTCCTAGAATAGGGCAGTTGTGACCTGCGAGCGTTGCGGGCGGCGCGCGTGGCTCCACGGCGCGGCGGCGCAGAACCCTGGGGCTGCGCCTCGGCGGGGGCGGCCGCGGGGGCCTCGGGAGCAGGGGCGGCCACGGGGGCGTCTGGGGCCGGACGCGCGCTGGGAGCGGGCCGGTTGGGAGGCCTCGCGGGGGCCTCGGGAGCAGGGGCGGCCACGGGGGAGCCTGGGGCCGGACGCGCGCTGGGAGCCGGCCGGTTGGGAGGCCTCGCGGGGGCCTCGGGAGCAGGGGCGGCCACGGGGGCGCCTGGGGGCGGACGCGCGCTGGGAGCCCTCCGGTTGGGAGGCCTCGCGGGGGCCTGGGGGGCAGATGCCAGCGTGGCCGGGCGCGGGACCGACCTGCCGGGCAGCACTTCGAACATCATCAGGGGACTGGTGGACGGCGTAGGGAGCACCGGGTTCTCGAAGCTTCTAAGCAAGGGCTTAGATATCACCGTCGGCACGTAGATTTTCTTCTCGGGCTTGTACATCTGGATGCCGGGTTTATCCCGGAACTCGCAGTAGGTGGCCAGCCGCGGCGCCCTGGTGCTGTAGAACTTGGGATTGTGGTAGCGTTCCGCGGCCTCCGGATCTCGGCGGAAGTCGATCCTGGCGCTCTTCGTTTTGGCGATGACCGTGAAGGCGTTGGCGGAGGGGGGCGGGTGCGTGGGCACCGCGGAGCCGGAGGGGGCGTGCAGGGGGCGCCGCGCGGGGGGCACGGAGGGGGCGCGCGCCACGAGCCGCCCGCTGCGCCTCAGGATGCCGGCGAGGCGCACGAGGCCGCGCACCCCCCACACCACGCCGTTCGCGTCGCGCGACACCCGTTTGAGGGACACCTCGCGCATCGGCCGACGGAGGATCACCTGGATCCCGAAGTAGGGATTGCAGTGCGGCTTGATCAGCGCGATGCCCAGGATGTTGGAGGAGAGCACGACGTCGTCCCTGGCGCGGGCGGCGGGCCTGGCGGCGGGCGCGGGCGCGGGCGCGGGTTCTATAGCGCGCTCGGGTTCGGGCTCGGGCGCGGGCTCCGACAGCGCGCGGCGCGGGCGAGGCCGCGGGCGGGAGTGCATCTCGTAGCGGCGATGGTTCTCGTCCACGAAGCTGGAGAGGACGTCGAAGTGTGCGTGCACGTCCGCCACATCCTTCTTGTGGATGAAGATGGATTGCTGAAAATATAACCATTTTTATAATGACGGTATATTACGTCACATCTTTCCCATTCTCCTTCATGTCCTATTCTATGACAAAACCACCACCTTTATAAAAATGCTAAAAATGATATCTACACATTCTAGATCAGGATTTTTTTTTGAAATTGGTTTTTATACGGCGAAGTTATGCCGTAACAAAAATAAACAAGAGATACACGAATTGAAAAGCTCTTCGTAGATATTTTTATATAAATGCTTCGAGTATTTACCCTGGCACTATGCAGCGCGAGTCCATTGGAGAACTCCAGCCACTCTCTGCCGATCCAAGGTCTCGCGATATCTTCCACTTGGTAGTGGCTGACATGGTTCTGGATTTCTATGTCTGGAATCAACATTTCAATGTTAGTTTACAAAAATACAGATGAAAAAGTGTAAAAGCTAAAGGGAATTGACTGGCCTCTTAGCTCAGTTGGTAGTAGATCTGCCCTGTGCCGTAGGTCGTGGGTTCGATACCCACCGAGAACAAATATTTGTATGGTGAACACAGATGTTTGTTCTCTGTCTCGGTGTTATATTATATTCTTAATTTTAATTTACAAATAAAAGTATACAAGTATTATATCAGCTATCTGGTTCTCATAACACAAGCTCTGCTTCATTTGGGGCTAGATAGTGTTGCGTGAATTGTCCACAATATTTATTTATTTAAATAAGGGTGACTTAAATTGAAACGACTTGACTTTTTTTTATGAGCTTCGTTATTTTAGATGCTAGTTAATTTAAATAGGGTGTACCACTGCCTACAAGCGGAAACCAGTCCGCTTACCAAGTAACAAGTAGGGCCAACGTACCGAGATCAACCAACGTCTTGAGAGGAGCGAGAGACGTGACGTATACGTCTCCACGTCCCGCGTGTGAGGCGTCCAGCCAATAGATGTTCTTTATGTTGTCTATGAACCTGCAACAATCACAACACATTATTAGTCCAGTCATTATAGTAAGTTCACCTCGGAATTCGGGATACCCAGCTGTTAGTCTGTAAATATTTGTTTATTACAAAATTCTACACAATTTTTGTTTAAAAACATTTTTCATACGGTGAACCGTTTTCGAGATAGAGGGCAGAGAGCGCGCGATCACAGCCCGGTCGTCGGTTGACCTGAGGTGATGCTGTGATCGCGCGCTCTCTGCCCTCTATCTCGAAAACGGTATACAAGTATTTACAGACTTTACAGCTGGGTATCTCAAATTCCGAGATTCTTACCTAATTTAAGCTTAAATGACTGGCCTATAATATTGACGTGACAATGTCTTATAATTCGATGGAGCTGGCTGCACACACGAAAAAACATGAACGCCGCATGCGTTACCTCGCTTGAGGCGTTCCATTTAAGGCTTGAAGTGCAAGCGAACAAGAACAAGCGAGGGGCACGCACGGCCTACGCCACGAAATAAAGAAGTAATGGAAATAGCATGTAGACGACCTTCTCACGCTCCAAGTACGCGCAGTACAGCAGACTTCAAGCCCTCCTTTGTTTAGTCGTGTTTGAAGTCTGTCAGAAGAAACGTAACTGAGAAAAACACGAAAAAATATAAAAATGCCGTATTGTGCTGTTTTGCAGTGCTAAAACGATAGCCGAACCAATAATTTAACAAAAGGGGGCATATCGTATCACAGGTTAGTATTATTTTATTGCTTAAATTGGTTTTAATTAGAATGCAAAACCATCAAACAAAAATAGACTGTGAATGATATTCGTTAAGGTCGCGTTTCTATAAATCTCAACTTTCGCTACTCAATTAGGGCTGTACCCCAATAAAGTGATGAATGTGCTATCGAATACTTTATTAGTTCTGATCATATAAATAGTTAGGTTTAGGGAGCTGACTTTTTTTTTGCTTTAGTGATGATTTTATTCCTTATGTATTATTCTGATTCTTTTCTTATTCTTATAGCCCACAGTGGCTGGGTAAGATGAAAATTACAGAAATATTTTGAAGAAATAACATAATAATTCTGGTTTCAGTTTTCCGATATTCAAAATAAATGTATCGATGCAACAGGAAAAAGAAAACACAAGAAGAAAAAGAAACAATATTTGAAACAGTTAAGTATACAATTTTACGAGTTGTAAACATTTGATTGGGTAAATAAAGAAAAATAGATAAGAAAAGCTTTTTATTTCGACCACCATAAATATAACCTGACGTGCTACCGATCGTTATACATCAGTAGGTAGGTGAGAGCGCTGGTGGGCTAGTGGTAGCGGCTTCGCCTTCTGATCCTTAGGTCGTGGGCTTAAATCCAGTCCAACCAATGAGGTTTACTGCCCAAAAATTAATTTACACTATGCCAGTGCTCTTAAACGGTGAAGAAAAACATCGTGAGGAAACCGGGCATGCCATAGAACTTAAAAAGTTCGAAAATATGTGTTAAATAAGTGCACGAAAGGAGCCTCTTTGGGGCGCACTTAAAATCCTTTCACCTCACTTGGTTCGAAAAAACCAGTGACGCGATAAGAAGTAGGTAGGTAATCATCGATGTCGATACATTTGTCTTGTATCCACCTTGGCACATCACTAAGTGAGTGGCTATGTCAAGTAATAGCCATTGTATTATGAATCTTATAACTTGTGGATAAAGACTAACAGAATTGTTTTCTATAACGCCATCTAGCGTCAAGTAGCTTTGTTTTGTTGTCAATCAAGTAACAGCCATTGTATTATCAATCATATAACAACTAAATAGAGACTAAAAGAAAAAAATACTGAATGAAATCTGCCATCTCGTGGTAAGTAGAATTTCATTTTAGCACTGTTTATTTTATTAAGTTTAGAACCATGTTACGATAGCGTTAAGGTTTATTATCAATTAAATTATTTTTTTGGTTTTAGGTCCTTTTTAACGTTTCTTTTCGACCAATCATAACTTTTATTTCTATGTGTATTTGTTTTTACGTGTATGAGTTTGGCGACACTGGTTCTCTTAGTAATACGTCATCATACTCTCTCTACTTTGCGTAAGCAAAAGCGTGTTGGCTGCTCTGTGGCCTACGCGTTCGGCAGCGTTCGTCATTCTGTCTCTCTCCTACTTGAGTGAGCGATGCGTCCGCGTGGACAGCTGTATGACGTTGTCACGTTCAACTATCGTCAGTAAACCGACTTTACAGACAACCGATTTATTTTTTATTATGAGACCACCGGGTTCCACAGCTCGGCAAAGGCCATTTTACTATTACTATTAGGTATGTCAGGATCGTAGCAAGAGAAAATCCGTGATCTCTGCCACCCACATGGGAATGAAACGTGATTTCATGTATTTAAGCCTTTAAATATCCCCTGAAATCTCTTAGTACCAAGTACCAATTTAACCATTATAAGGATGTCTCAGGAGGGTAGTCAGAGATACATCCTAATATAACATTTGGCAAATTTTGTATTTTTGTGTGTATGTTTGTAATGAATAATCTCAAAAACTACTGTGCCGATTTCAAAAATTATTTCACCATTGGAAAGCTACATTCACCCTGAGTAACGCTGGTGCGGAACGCTGGTGGCCTAGTGGTATAGGCCCCGCCTTCCGATCCTAAGGTCTTGGATTCAAATACAGTCGTGTACTACACTATGCCAGTGCTCTCAAACGGTGTAGGAAAAGATCGTGAGGAAACCGGCATGTCGTAGAACCCAATAAGTTCGAAAATAGGTGTCAAGTGCACGAAAAGAGCCTCTTCGAGGCGCACTTAAAATCCTTTCACCACATTTGGTTCGAAAGAATCAGTGACACGATAAGAGAGATCCTGAGTAACATAGGCTATATTTATGTATTTACAAAATTAATATCTACCCGTGCGAAGCCAGGACAGGCCGCTAATTAATGTCCACCTGTGCTTAGCCGGGACAGGCCGCTAGTTTTTTTTTTTACAATTTATTGGATAACGCTTGACCGCAATCTCACCTGATGTTAAGTGATGATGCGATCGACGGTGTAGCGCGCTCACCTACAAGATACCTATTTACTCTTTTTTTTGAAAACTCCCAAATAATAGGTATTCGGAAAAATAGACGCCGGCAACGATAAATAAATAAATAAAATAAAACATAATAAATGATTACCTGGAGTTCTGATTTCTGGGCTCCAGTCGCCTGGCGTAGTGGAACTCGTAGAGGAACTGGTTGAGCACTACGCATCCCTTGCTGAAGCCGACCACAGTCAGCGGGTATATGTTGAGGCGGGCGCCCGCCTGCCAACCGCTCAGCCACTTTCGTAACTTTTCTTCTTTCCTGGAAACAGAACAGAATAGAAAAGAATTATTTATTTGCGCAACACTAATTTATCAAACTCAATAGAGACTGTAAGAAAAGTGCCGATGGAAACATTCTTAGTAATATTTATTTCTATAAAAAAAAGTGAAAGCAAAATTGCTCATTAGCCTACTTGGCTAGATTGTAATGTTATTAGGGTACCGCATTGAAGGGGTATACTAATTTAGTGAAAAAAAAACTCAAACTCAATAAAAATTTATTCATTTCAATCACAAGAATCACTTTGAAACGTCGTAAAGCTAGGTGAGTCTAGGTGCCAGTTCCACGCGACCAAGCCTAGAAGAACAGGCAACAAACTACGGCTCGGTTCCTATCGTTTTTTTAATGATGAAAAATAAATAGCAGTGAAGTTCCAGTGTGGTGCCACTTCACTTAGTCAGACGTATGCAATGCAATAATACAAAAGCAAAAGTTTCAAAGACAGCACACGCTACGCTTCAAAGTTATAATAAGTATCTCTACACAGCATATAAAAATAAGATACGAATAAAATATCATCATCATCATCCACAGGCCGACTTCACCCACTGCTGGGCCTCCCTTAGTTTGTGCCATCTACCTCGATCCTGTGCCAGTCTAAACCATTGCCGCCCCGCGACCCTGACTATGTCGTCCATCCATCTTGCTGCACGGCGCCCTACGCTTCTGTAGTTCCATTTGAGCTCCGTAATCCGATCTCCGACGTCTTGGACCTTTGTTTGTCTTCGGATTTCGGAGTTCTCCTTACTTGAGCTTGTGTGTTGCAAAACATTTGTTTATCACACAAATATTTGTTCTCGGTGGGGATCGAACCCACGACCTACAGGGCTGTTATTCACTATTGCCAAACCACGCGTGTTACGTGAACACGATAAGACATCGGCGTGGAATCGCTTAAAATCGTATTCCATAAGCCAAAGTTGTCATTCCATAGCGCGGCACGGTACGTTTTGGGCACGGTTAGATCTGTCAAATGAACGCGCTCGATTCTTGCGCGATACGCCACAGATTAGCGTGTTCCTGATAAAGTTAGTATGGCTCGTTTCTCTTGAGCATGTTTTGAGGTTATGTTTGAAAGTTGTATAGCATTGTATCAACAAAGTATCATACAATTATCTACATGGTATAAAATAAAGAAAAACAATGAAAGTAGTGTGGCTTAGCTTTTATAATATTGAAACCATTTTTTTTTTACAGGAATGTATGGAGATTTCAAACAAATACTTAGTAGAATTAAACTATACACTTGTTTGATTACATCCTTTCTTGTTCGGTGGTAGGATATTTCACATAGATTGGAAGCAGCTCATTGAGGGCATTTACAACTTCCTCTTCACAGCGACTTTACCTGAAATCAATAAATAAAATTAAATAAAATAAAAATAAGCCTTTATTTCTCCGACCAAAACAGTTTTGCTTAACCTAACTTATACTAATCCTACTTACTAAATATACTAACTAAGCAAAAGTTTATATTATGTATGACACCGACGTGGCGGTACTACATAGGTTGGTCAGGTTGTCCTTCGACAAAGGCCTCCTCCAGGGTTTGCCACTTGGCTCGGTCCAGACATGCTCTGCACCACTCCTTAGGGAGCTCATCCTCCCAACGCTTCAACTGCCGCCCTCTGTTGCGTTTTCCATCTCTAGGGTACCAGACTTTACAATCATACATCCATTTACTCCTTCGGTACCTCATTATTGGACGTGGAGGTCCTGAAATCAATATCAACCTTTAAATATTGTAGACAATCTACTCAACACTATCTAGCCCCATACTAAGCAGAGCTTGTACTATGGGAACTAGATAGCTGATATTAATACTTAGCATATTTTTTTGTAAATACATACTTAGAATATAATATAACACCCAGACAGAGAACAAACATATTATGTGTTCACCACACAAATTATATTTGTTCTCGGTAGGTATCGAACCCACGACCTACGGCGCAGAAGGCAGAGCTACTACCAACTAAGCTGGGAAGCCAGTCAAGTAGGTAGGTACATTCATCCACTTCACCTCAGCAGCCTGAAATGGTCCACTCCACTGCTGAAGGCAGGCATCTAGGTACCTACTACCACTGCTACTAGTACCGTAGTATTCTTATTTTATCGATGCACTTACTTGGTGTTATGCTGGTAAACCTTTGAGGAGTAATTATCCTGCTTGCAAAGATCTCAAGGAGGAAAGAATATACATAATTCTTTGGTAGCCTTGTAGGACCGCAGTATAATATCCATTTTATCTTCGCAGAATAACATCCACTTTATTTTTTGCCTTTTCAAAGTGTAGATCGTGGTTTATTTGGATGAAGGACATTGCTTTAAAATTTCATTCACGCAATCAAAACATACGTTCCGAAACTAGTCAAAGGTGACTGGAATGTCATTTAGTGTTATAAATATGTTTGGTTCTAAATTTTCAAATCGCTTTAAAATATTGTAAGCTCAACAATAGATGGATTAGCATGCTTATAATTCAAAATATTTATTGTTTGAGTTGAAAAATTGGAAACAAAAACTAATCCTGCAAATTTATGTAAAAACCGATAATTTTCCGAGTGGATCAGACGCAAGAGTTTGAACGCATCATGTGAAATAAAACGTGGGGCATAGACAACTAGTCTTGTGGCATATAGAATACCATTTTTCGATTCCACACCAAGGCACGATAGGAATCGCGTTGGTGTTTAAATCACGTTGTGACGTCACACGTTTTGGGCACGGAATCTCCAATGTCATAGTGAATAACGTCCCAGCACAGAAGGCATATCTATACCACTACCATGACACATGAGAGGGCAGCCACTGCATTGAATGGGCATTTTGATCATTGCAGAAATAAAAACTCATTTTTAAAAGTAGTAATAAACTCACTTTTTAATCAATTCTTCATCATGACACGGGTGTCGGCGAAACTGTAAACAAAGGAAAATAAAACAAATATAGGTTACAAAGATTTTTGTAATGTCCCAAAAGTTAAGAGCCGAGCGGGATTTGAACCCGCGAGTCGTTAAACCTGTAGAAGGAACGACGGTCGCGTTGGTGCCGAACAGTCCATAGGAGTTATTCGTCGAGTGTGATTAGGATCCGATGGCGCAGCGGTCAGCGCAGCCCCGTACCAAGAGCAAGGTCGCGGGTTCAAATCCCGCTCGGCTCTTAACTTTTGGGACATTACAAAAATCTTTGTGATTTCCTTAAGTGTAGTAAACACTATAATATCAATAAAAAAAAATAAGTTATAAAAAATCTACACCTGATATACTACTACCCTAGCCGTCTAATACAAAGAATCTACACCTGACATAACATAATACTCTATAATGCCATAACATAGTCTATGTATAAATATCGCTGTAAAATTTGACAGTGCTTCACTGATCACCATCGCTAGCGACGTGTGCGCAGGCCTTAAGTCGCTGATCGCAAGGACTGATTTTTTTTAAATTAGCCTCGTCTTCATTATGAGAGTCAAAGTCAAAAAGTTTATTAATTGCTTGAAATACAAATAGGTAATGTCCAATGTATTCTACTTATGTAAAATATAGAAAACACTACAAAGTAATAAAATTACACATTACACACTGAGAAACCGACTTCATTGTCAAACGGCTAAACCGATTTTAATCAAACTTGTTTGGGACAATCTGGACGTAAGAATAACCTTCCAAATCAAAAAATAATTTTCTAAATCGGTTCATAAATGACGGAGGCATGCAGTTACAAACATTAAAAAAATTATTTAAAAAAAAATGCCAACACTGATTTTAATAAAATTAAAATGGGTCCAATCTGGAAGCAGTACCTTTCAGATAAAAAAAATATTTTCAAATCTGCTCACAAATGACAAAGTTATGCGGTAACAAACATAAAAAAAAAAATACAACCGAATTGAGAACCTCCTCCTTTTTGATTGGAAGTCGGTTAAAAAGATACGTAATCACCCCTCATGCAGACATGTAGTTTCCAATTAAATCCAATAAAATATGTTTTAAGCTCATTCACGTATTCAATGCCGAGTACCCGTTAGAAAGAATGGCGAAAAAATTACTTTTTTGGTTTTTGATTAATATTTCTGTTATCCTACAGTTTTCTCCAACTTTATATAACTGGCCGGCAATAAAGACCACTGTAAAATTCTATTACAGCTATTTCAGTGTACATTTATACTTTGTTTGCCCATAGTTGTGTAAATTCAGTTTGTATCGGAATCGAACAACCTTAAAGATTACATACAACCCTAAATTTTAACTTTTTTATTACCAACCCCTATTTATTTTAGTAATTTAATCATTTTTCATCCCGCTCGAAACGCTAGAATTATTATCTAGAAACTAGAAAAAAATTATAAGGCAAAACAACGTTGCCGGGTCAGCTAGTATTAGTATAGTACAAACGAGTTGAGTGTAATTCGCAACAGTCACTGTAACTCGTACTTACAAAATCCTTGTTCTTTTTTATCATCCTCTTGTACAGTTTCCCTCTGGACGTTAATCTTATTTTTTGGCTTATTTTCATCAGAATCCTGTGGACAAATGAAAAAAAGATGCATCAATATTATGGACAATACTATCTAGCCCAAAACTTAGCATAGCTTGTACTAACCAGATAACTGATTATAAATTAATATAAAAATAGCACTGGCGGCGCCTTGCGGTTTCACTCGCGCTTATGTGGGTTACTTTTTTTTATAATAATTAGTTAATGTTGACAAAAGCTTTTCTTATCTGTCTGAATATAATCTCATCATCATCCACAGCCCGACTTCACCCATTGCTGGGTATAGGCCTTCCTTAGTTTGTGCCATCTACCTCGATCCTGTGCCAGTCTCTAAATAAAGTAATCTTTAAGATGTATTGTATCCCTAGCATTAATTTCTCGCAGTTCGAAGGAAAGCGCTGGAGGTCGGGATACAGAATTTCTCATCCGACCCCCAACACACCCTACGTTTTTACGTTTTAGTACGTACGAGTTAATAATTTCCCTAGAATAGAATAGATAGAATGATATTGTTCTTTTAGCTCGTTTGTACCTAATCTCTATTATTGTATAATAAAATTATTTGATTTGATTTTTGAGTCTAAGCCATTGCCGCATAATTCAGATTCAGATTATATTTATTGCTTGAAATACATGTCGAAACGATGTTAAATTATAAAAAGTAATGTACAATGTATTCTGCTTATGTATAACGAGCCGGTATGACCGAGCTTCGCTCGGGTTTAAAAAAAAATAGTATTATTATTTGCCAATAGATGTCAGGAAGAGTCGTATCTTTATTGGCTTATTTTTAATTAACAACGCCTTATATCTTGCAGTTAGTTGCTCAGAACCGCCAATAGATGGCAGGAACAGTCGTATATTGAGTTTATGTTTGATTATTGCAAAATACCAACTTCTCGTCATTTTCTAAAAATGAATCCTAGCTAGATCGATTTATCGCCCCCGAAAACCCTTGTATAATAAATTTCGTGAAAATTGTTGGCTCAGTTTCCGAGATCCTAAATATATATATATATATATATATACAAGATTTTCTCGTTTAAAGGTATAAGATAATAGCGAAGGAACATCTCCAACATCCAATGATCAGCATGGTGAGCTACTATCGGGGAATCGGCATGCAATATTGACATTTACGAGGAAATGTCATGAAAATATATAAATCTATATTTATAAAAGAAAGTCGTGTTAGTTACACCACTTATAACTCAAGAACGGCAGAACAGATTTGGGTGAAAATTGGTATGGAGGTAGCTTAGAGCCAGGAGACGGACATAGGATACTTTTTATCCCGAAAAAGCAACGGCAACGGGCGAGCGAAGCCGCGGGCGGCCACTAGTTATTAAATAAAACTATTTCATACCATAATTATAACTACATTATTAAAATAACCTTATTCTAACACTGTCGCCGTTATAATATAAGTAGGATTAGTAATACGCACATTTCCAGTTGAGGGAGGGCGTCGTAATGGTAGAAATATTTGGGAGTCCCCAAGATGTCGCCCGCCACGAAGTTGTCATAGCAGCTGACATGGTCAAACGCTATCCTAAAAACAACATGCGGAAATAAATATTACGGACAATCCACACAGCACTATCTAGCCCCTAACTAAGCAGAGCTTTTACGATGATAACCAGATAGCTGATATAATACTTATAACATATTTTTTTTTGTAAGTACACAATATGACACCTATACAGCAAACAAACACAAATATTAGTTCTCGATGGGGATCGAACCCACGGCCTTCGGCACGGAAGGCAGGGCTACTACCAACTGAGCCGTGACTCCTGTCAATATAAAGCTCGAAACATCTTTCATGCAGTCCAACCATCTCTCTTTGGTATGCCTCTCCTTCCATTATAGTAGAATATACTCAAACCATGTAAACTGTATAAGTACTATATTTTTATTCAGATATCAAACGTCCTTATGTATTATTTTAAAAGCCCAACGGTAAAATGCCTCAGTTTCTGAAAATAATGATTACCGTACTAATACGGTTTCAGAAAGAGTGCTTTTCTTTCCGGAAATCGGATTCTCGGACCAAAAGTGAATACTAAGAAAATCGCATTTTGAAACTATGTGTGGGTACTATTTTTATGAAACAACGGGATATTTACCATGATTAAATTTTGTTGAGTTTACTTCCGATATTTCGGCACAGTTGCATGCACCATGATCACGGTTGAACTGATACGGTTATTTCATAAAAATAGTGTTAAAAACCATGATAGTTTCAAAAGTTATATGTGTGGGTATCTTATTTCAACCTTCTTCAAACAAGTCAGCTGTTCAAACCAACCTTGTTCTGAATAAACTTACCTGCTGGGTCTTATAATCACGATATGGTGTTTGGGGAAGTCTTTGGCAAGTTTTTTTGCCGTTGCTTCCAGGCACCACGTCTTGTACGGAATAGCCGGATCATCCTGATCCATTAAATGTAAGAAGTTCTGGAACCAATCAATATAAGTACATGTAGACAATTCGCAGTTTCTTTTTAAATCTTATTAACAAGCACTAGATACATTCGCAAATCAGCGCTAAAAACTAAAAACGCTGAAGAAATTTTCTGTGATACTATCAACGTAATAGCAAAATAAGTAAAATAACCCTGAATATCCTTACTGTTCCTTACAGCATCGGCATATATGGAAATCGCTATTGCAGACAGATATCGTGCATAGCAACAGCCGCGGCACCCTACCGGAAACAAATAGTTAGCTATAATAGCGAAGGAACATCTCCAACATCCAATGATGAGTATGGTGAGCTACTATCGGGGAATTGGATTGTGGATCCGGTAGACTGAGACCACGCATCAGCACGCGTGGTGAGGCTATTACCTAAAGAACAAGAAATAAGAACACCAGAAGCAGTAAATTAAGACTACTTGTTGGTTAAATACAATTTCAATACAAGGCAGCCAGGTAACACGAATGGCCCTCGCTCGGCCGGGAAATCGATATTATAAAAATAGAAATTTTTGCTGCGCAATAATCGATTAGCACAACTTCCACGAAAAACAAAAGTACCGAGGAGATCTATTTAATCAACAAGCTTCAAATAATTTCACTGCTACTGGTTGTTCATAATCTAATATTTGGACGTACTTCTGATTACTTTATTGAACCCCTAGACATCTTCAATTAACCTTGAGTGGGTACTTGGATATTATAGTCCGTCGAAGCTAAATCTGCCAATTAATTTCACTGGTATCCTCAAACTATTTGTATGGCATTATTTTTTATCAGTCACTTTGATTGTATGTGAATTGTCAGAGTGATTGCGCCGCGGATATCTTTAGGATGGATAAACCAATATAATGTGAAGTGCGGGACCTATTATATAAATTATGCTTATTAGATATAAGGATGTAAAGGAACAAAACGAGGTTATCCTTAGACACAGTGTTTACAAGAAATCGAGGAGTTGACTGGAGTTCACGAGTAGGACGATCAAATAATTTTGATACTATGCCTTCTGAATTTGTTTAATTTTGTCCATTCGATTATTTAGTAGTTTATATGGTCGATCGTTACCATTTAACATCAGATGGGCCATCTGGCAGCTCTGTGTCTCACTGCATTTTGAAAATAAAACCATTCTGTATCAAGAAACCATCAGATTGTAGGTACAACAACTTTTCGAAACAAACGTATCAAACCGTCTTTTGAAGCTGGAAGCACATGCGGTGTTTCCAACATTACATTTTGATATTCCACTATTTTTGGAAAAATGCAGACTTAGCTTGGGCGGACTATAATATGGTATGACTAATGGCCCGAACACACCTAGTTCGCTGGCGGTAGCGATCAGTGAAACGCTGTCAAATATCGCTGTCAGATTTGAGATTTGACAGCGAATATTTGACAGCGTTTCACTGATCGCTACCGCCAGCGAACTAGGTGTGCGCAGGCCTTAAAAGATCTCAGGACATCTACCGCGTGCTGAGAAAAGTTGTGAAGCTATTTATATATTTTTGTTCTAAGGTAATAGCCATGCAACATTTACGTCTAAAATAGAGTGCGCGCCAGGTAAGTCTACGTGTGAATAATGCTAACTTTCGATTTGCCTTTTCGAGTTTTCGTTTTAACACCCATTGTGGCAACGCGTAGACTTATGCCTGCACTCTATTCTCTAAGTACAACAAACCATATCTGTGAGTATAATTACAATAATGAAACGATGAAGGAAAACATCGTGAGGAAACCGGCATGTCGTAAAACCTAAAAGTTTGAAAATACATTTATGTATGAAGTGCACAAAAGGTGCCTCTTTGTGGTGCACTTAAAATCCTTTCACTACACTTGGTTCTAAAGAACCAGTGACACGATATGAAGATGACGATAATCCAAGCATTCTCTCGTGTTGTTTTTTTTTTATTCTTTTTTTGTTATGTAACTAGCTGTTGGATCAAGCATATGGCCCACCTGATGTTAAGTGGTAACCATCGCCTATAACAAAGCAATGCCTCGCAGGTCACGCACGTCAGGAACGCGCCCTACGATGCACTGTCCTGCGTCCATCAACTGAAACTGACTGTTTGATGGTGAAAGGATTTTAAGTGCGCCTCAAAGAGGCTCTTTCTCACACTACACATGTTTCCGAATTATTTAGGTTCTACAACATGCCGGTTTCCTCACGAGGTTCTCCTTCGTCGTTTAAGAATCCTGGCATAGTGAACTTAATTTTTCCAAGCATTCATAAAAAAATCGGTTGTCTGTAAAGTCGGTTTACTGACGATAGTTGAACGTGACAACGTCATTATAGCTGTCCACGCGGACGCATCGCTCACTCAAGTAGGAGAGAGACAGATGTCGAACGCTGCCGAACGCGGAGGCCGATTGTGCCTCTTTATCGTTCGTTCCCCGCTCTCGCTTGCACTTCAAGCTTTAGATGGAACGCCTCAGAGCGAGGTAACGCCGCATGAGTCATGTTTTTTCGTGCCCCTCCATCGAATTATAAGACGTTGTCACGTCAAAAACATTTCGAATAAACGTTATATGTAGTAGGTTCATATTATTTATTTGAGTCGAAAACCTTTAACTTCCCCGACAACACCGAGACATTTTATGTACGCCCTATACCTACAGTATAAAAAGCCCATTCTTCTCGGCATACTTAGGAAGAATGGTTTCCATGACGACGTAGCGGGGGCGAACACGTGGCGCGGAGCCACGGCCTGAACCTTTTGTTAAGGTGTTATTTCCACCTCGCAAAATATCATTTTATTAAAAACAAGTTTTCCTAAGTTGCTTGGGGTGGATGGAACTCATGCGGTTAAAATGATATTTTTGCTAAACCTACACGACATTTTGTTTTTGTTTTCATAAAAACTTTCAGTGATTTTATATCTTCAAAAACTTTGAAATGTGAAAACGAGTTGTCTGACGGTTTTCAGACTTCTAATAAAAGAACAGATTTTCAATAAATTGGTGTAGGATACCTATTCACTGTCAAGGTAAATTGAATTGAAACCCAACGCGGTCAAAGCCCATTTTAAATTGCTATAAACGAGACATGGGGGCAACTAGGTTTACTGAAACCAATTAATTTGTCTTTGCGACTGTACTTTTATTGATATTTTAGAGTGGTCCGGACGCCGTGGTACGAATAGCAAGTTTTTGCGATAATCATAGCAACAGAACAGTCAGCATTTTATTTATTTACGAGCCGGTATGACCGAGCTTCGCTCGGGTTTAATAAAAAATAGTACTATTATTTGCCAATAGATGTCAGGAAGAGTCGTATCTTTATTGGCTTATTTTTAATTAACAACGCCTTCTAGCTTGCAGTTAGTTGCTCACAATCGCCAATAGATGGCAGGAATAGTCGTATATTGAGTTTATGTTTGATTATTGCAAAACACCAATTTCTCGTCATTTTCTAAAAATGAATCCTAGCTAGATCGATTTATCGCCCCCGAAAACCCTTGTATAGTAAATTTCGTGAAAATTGTTGGCTCAGTTTCCGAGATCCTAAATATATATATATATATATATACAAGATTTTCTCGTTTAAAGGTATAAGATTTTACTTAGACAAAATGCTTTTTGAGCTTACAGCGCGTGCCAAAGCGCCCATAAATGCTAGAAACATTTTCATACATAATATCTTACATTAAAATTTAAAAAATAAAAATTATGGATGTGAATATTCCAAATTACAGTCAAATTTATTTATTTTTTGCAAAAGGATTTTTAATTTTATAACAACAAGTCAAATTATGTCAAAAATTAAAAAATACAATTAAATAAATTCCTCAATCATCAATAATAGTAGATTGGTAATTTAAGTTAGTAAATTCCTTTTTTTATCTGGATTTGTTAAAGATATAGCAACAATAAAAAGCATCTCTAATTATTTCTTCTCACTTGCACATTCCAGCATTTTGAAAGAGATAAAATCACTGAGGTCATCAACGGTAGAGTCCGCGCAAGATAACTTTACGCGTGTCTAATGGCAACCAATGTAAAAAAAACTACCTATAATATCTCCCAATAACCATTACGGACTTGCATTAAACGCAATACACGTTCGATTTCCTCATTCGTGAACGTAAAACACGTCTATGTTTTCATGGTTTTCGCCTTCTGACACGCCCAAAGTTATCTTGCGCGGGGTCTAGCATGCAGTTAGTGTGTGAGTAAAGCCTGTACTCACATTCGGTATTATTCGATAGTTTTACACCAAAACGAGTAAATATGAACGTATGGACCGTAAAACCCACAGTTCAAAGGCTCCCATCGAGTCGGCTCGATGGAATTAAATAAAAGTAATTTCCTTCGCACCTACTCGAAGCGAGAGATTAATGCTGATGTGTGGACGAAATCCCAGGCCATGGTTTTAACTCGACATGATAGCACGATCGAGCAAACCCGTATGTGAGTACAGAGCTTAAAGGTCTCTACCCACTATATCCCATAGCATACCATGACCATGCTAGGAACGTAACGGCCAAAAAAATATTCTTTGTATTGTAATGTATAAACACTTGCCCACTAGATCGTTCCGACCGACACCGTCGCGTGCCATGCACGGACCGTCAACTATTTGTCGGTGGGAATATTTTGCAAACGGGTTCAGAACGCTGTCGACGCGCTTCAATGGGCGAAGTACAGCGTACCGGATTGCTTTCCGTGCCCGACAGTTCCTAGCATGGCCATGGTATGCTACGGGATGGGTAGAGACCTTTAGAGGTAGTGACTAGCAGCGCCATTACGGATTTAATTCTATTAGCACTGATAGCCCGCGCCCTATATTGCTTCTGCCTGATGGCTACATGGCTATGGGTTGTAAAGATGGCATACAAACTTACTTGAACATCGCCGCCGAAGAAGACGAGCGTACGCTGCTTGGTGCTAGGCCTGCAGATGCGGGGGATTGATGGCCTGAAGAGGACGTCATTGTAACGCCCATTAAGCCCCTCAACGCCATAAAAATACACGCACCGTACACCAACTAAACAAATTAATACAATCGGTATTATTATTAGAGGTGTACTATAAAAATTAGAAGAACCTAGCAGTAGAAAATGTTGCCAAATCTAATATTTTAGTATGCAATCATAAAAAATGTTATACTTACTAAGTTAGTTATAAAAGAGATCTCTCGAAGAGATGTCGGATTATTTTCTTGAAATATAATAAAATGAAATGTAATCCTACTGTATAAATATATGGACCAACTAGAAAATTGTTGGTTTCATAAAACAACTGTAAAATATTTTTCATGTGAAAACTTTCCAGATAATTATTTATATAGGACCACCTTATAAACATCAACATCCATTCAGCAGTTTGGTTATGAAGTCTAGTAGCTATTAGTACATGTACCCTGTAGGGTGTTGGCTACTTGATCCCTTTGTAGAGCAAACATTACTTATTAACTGTAATAATTACTAGAGATACATAATATAAATACAAATTAAAGTGTACAGTGTCTATTGAAATAAAAATGAAACAGTAAACAAAATATAAAAGTGCATTTATTTCATGAAATTCTAAAGCTAAGTTAAGCACTTACAAAACAGCAATCTATCCACATATGTACCTAAATTACAATACAAAATGACCACAGCAGTTATTTTAAGTGTCTGTTTTGTTTCTGATGGTAGTATTTTGTATCATTCATACAAACAGTAATCTTCAATGTTATATCATCAAGGCAGTTCTTCAGGTCTTCCCGAAGCTCCCTGACTTTCACCCTCACGTCTTCACACATCAGGTTATAGCACATTGCAACTAGACCCATTCCGAGGAGCACATAAATAAAGTTCATGACTAATTTCAAATGGGAACCACCGGCCGAGTCTGCTATGTTTGCTCCAGGAACAAAATCCCCAAACCCAATCTTGCACAAGCTGATGACACAGAAATAGGTGGAGTCCAGGTAGTTCCATTTCTCCCAAGCACCAAACATGATGGTTCCAGTCAGAATGTAGAATGAAATCACCCAAAGACATGCTGTTGAAGGAACAGTGATTTTTCTCTTAACTGGCACCTCTCCGTCCTCACATATAGTGTCATCTCTCCTGCTGCACTCATGTGCAGTGATGTACAGCCATTTGAATGACTTAGCCAGCACCTTACCCATGTTGCAAAAGTATAAAATGTAAATTGGAATTCCAAAACAGGCATAAGCAATTGTTGTAATTTTACCCCATACAGTCTTTGGCACTATATTCCCATAACCAATCATTGTGAACACAGATAAAGAGTACATAAGAGCAGCTGGGAAAGACCAGATATCTTCAGCAGACCTGCCGTTGTAGCCGGTGTGGATGGCTGCCGTGATGTTGTCCTGAAACCCTTTCAGCACAATGTCTACATGCTGCATCCAAACTGTTTTATTGAAGATGTTGTAAATGTCTGTAACATTCCAGAGCTGATCTGCACAGTTCTGCCTCAGCTGTCTGACATCCTTCAGCTGCTGATCTGGACTATCCTTCTCAATGTGCATGAAACCGGCCGCTCCAAGGATAGCGTAGCAAACAACTAGAGCACCGACACCCACTTGTGTAAACATGAAAGCTATGAACTTCCTGCAGCAATCTTTTATCTTTTCTCTGGCGTCACTGCCAGCGGTGGAGGAGGACTCTCTGCTCCTCATGGAGCCGTGGAAGCTTGCGTTGGCTGAATGGCGTTCCATGGTGATGTTAACGGTTTCAAGAAAATGGGCGCGTTTACAGTTTTGAAACTCGCTTCGATCAGATGCCGCGTTCTATTTCTGGATTATTTTTTGGCACGGGGCCAAAAACTTCGACAACAAAATATGACGATGATTTCAAAACAAAACATGAAAATTTATAGCAATCTAATCATTAGAATTTAAATCAATTTTTTTTTAATTGTAAATTTGTAGGGCATGATATTTGTAGAGAGCTTTTCATTTTATAAAAAATAAATGATTTTACTGGTCGATATAATTATAATGTAATGTGAAAGATTCAACTTACACGGGTCCATGAACGCTCACACGTCGACGCACCAGTTAAATTTAAAGACAGATAGCGCTAATACTAGAGAAATGTGATAAAAATGCTAATTAATTGAGAACACAGCTGTTTTGTTTGATTTCTAAATTTTCTTCGGCCAGAATTTTCCTCCGGTTCCGATGATTTGTAGAGAAAGGTAGATGGTAGATGTCAATGTCACACCAGCACACCACACCTATTCATTTGATATCATTCATTCAACAGAGTATTGATTGATTGATTGCCGGAGTATCAATCAAGGGAGGATGGGGCATTCAATCAAACCAAGCAAGATATTAAAAGTCTATGGTTTATTGGTTCTCAGAAATAGAGGGGCAAGTCCCACTTCATTTACAACATTTCGTCTACAAATTATTTTAAAATTACAAATTATTTATTCACAAAGAAATAACATGACAGTTATAGAGTCCAATGCGTTAAATCTAGAAATTAAGATAAATAATATTTCGAAACCATTTTAGATCGAAACGAGTTGTCTCATCAATTTTCCATACAAAAGCTTGTGGGTCTATCTCGCTATTGTAATACCTCTGGTATGTTTGCCAATGCCCGGACTGATGGCTTTGCCGCTATAATGAGAAAAAGAATAGCTTCTCTAATGGGCCGAATGAGAGGCAGTCACAAAAGCATATTAGTACCTTAGCTAGCGGATAAGTTTGACAGTCCTATACTGTCACATCAGGTTAAAACTATTATAGTTATGTCCAATACTTTGGCGAAATAGGTTTTTAATGATGATGAGATTGATGTTTGTGTGTTTTAAATATTTTTATGTGTATATTTTTGTATTATCTCTTCTATTGTATATTGTAACTGTGTACCTATGGACCCAAGATGTCTGAAATAAAGACTTTATTATTATTAAAACAGAGAGTCACGTGCTCACACGAAAACAACATTTGGTAGACGAAATGTGATAGCAAAACTCCGACTTCGGGTACATGATTACTGCATTCATCTTTATCACTGAGTCTATGAGACTATCTATGATTCAAACAAGCAGGAAATGCATTCTCTTATTTCTTTGTCTGTGCCGGAAAATATTCCCCGTCGTAGAAAGACGTTCCCGGTTCATCAACGCAGGAATCAAGATTGGAAATGGAAGGTTCATAATTTATGGTGGTTTGATTTAAAAAAAATGGTAGTAGCCGTCATTGGCGGCTACTCACGAAGACTCACAAGCGACGCTACGCGTACGAAACACAAATCGCTTGAGAGACGCTTTAGAGAAGGGCATAGCTGGCCTAACATCATAATAGTCTGTGGTCAGGATAATAATGTTCTGTGGTCTTTGGTGTGACATTTCCACTCTAGGGAAATGGAACAAGCGTGGAACAAGTATGGAATGATGGAATGGAGTGAGAGCGTAGTGAGAGGGAATGAGACTGAATGAGTGAAGTAATTTAATGAGTGAACAAATTTCAGTTTTCGGAAAAATCAAAAAACCACACGCACGTTTTCTTGGCGTTGTTTGTTATCCGGCGTTATTTTTACTAAATTTTATCTTATTTTCGTGCTCTCGTGATGTAATATAATGCCTAATTCATTGCAAATGTTATTTTTCGACTTATCCATAGATTTGTGAGTAAATTCATCCGGTGTCAAAAATTCGTCTGGATCCACTGTAATGGCTGAACAACCTCGAATTTTGTAAATGCCGAAGTTTCTGATGAAAAAATACAGGTGGAGACGAATTTATGAGAAAAAATGTGAATGAGAAATAGAAGGGTACCGTAAAGAATCCACAATAGTATAGTTTTTAATATAACATGCAGCGTACTTATCCACCGCTGCTCGAATTTGCAAGTACCAAGGTCACTGGGCGCTTGTAATGCTCGTCGAGTTTCAGGCGAACAGCATAAAAAGACATGTAGCCGCCAAGTTAACCACAAAACGATGTACGATGCTGCACACAATCCCTTTTGACACCGATGTAACATTATATTAGATGGATTATACCTAGACAGGCAGTACTCGACCATGGCTTCTTCCATAGCTACTTATATTATCCTAAACAAGGACCTCACCACAGGGAGAGATGTTTTAACTGAAGTACCTCTAGAAACTTCTGAAATTCATGTTCCAAAAAAAACAGCTGTTGATAAAATTGGTGGCATACTCTGCTACATTTGCGATTCAACATTTGGGAACAAGAAAGATTTTGATTGTCATTTTAATACTCACAATACCGACGAAATTGTGTACACATGTGTGGCGTGTAGGAAGCAGCATTCTGGGTACCCAAGCTTCCGCAACCATTGCTACCTGCAGCACATTATAAAGGACAAGTTTGTGTGAGTATTTAGAGTATTACTTAGTCAGGTCAATCCACACACAACACTATCAAGCCCCAAATTAAGCAAAGCTTGTAGGGAACCAAATATCTGATATTATACTTATATAATTATTTTTAAATACATATACTTAAAATACAATATAACACGCAGAGTCTTGGTGGGGGATGCTGACCCACAATCTATGGTGCAGAAAGCAGAGCTAAGCAGCACTAACTAAGCTGAGAGGCCAGTCTAATAGATGCTTCCACATTTTTCGTTCTACAGGAGTGTGTCTGTGAACAGTAAAGGCTTCTTCTCTTTATTGATTGGCATTCATTTTTTCTTCCAGATGTCAACAGTGTAACAAAAGTTTTTCCAAACAAACTGCTCTAAATGCCCACATTATAGCTATTCACGACTTCAAGTGCAGGGAATGTGATGAGAAGTAAGTTACATTCTAAATCTAGCCCCAACCTTTACTTGGACTAACGAATCATTCATTCAATTTCTTACTATAAATTACAGATTTAAATCAAAAAAAGATTTACAAATACACAAAATTATTCACAACAAGAAAGCCAAGGACAACCCTCCATACAACTGTTTCAAATGCTCCCATGTTATAAAGAGTATAGACATGTGTGAGACGCACATAGATGAACACTGCGAGATATTGCATCCATGCCCCATATGTGCTCTAACTCTGCCTAACAAACAAGAAGCTACACTGCATTTGACCAAACATTTTGATGAGCAGATAACTCCAGACATAGAGAACCCACCTGGCTCAATGGCAGACAGCTCCATAGACACCTTGGGTGGAATCCTGTGTGGTCATTGTGATTTGTTATTCAAGAATCGCTCCGAAATTGACTCTCATTTCGCCTCTGATCATGAAGACAAATGTGTTGTATACACGTGCAACATTTGTGAGAAGCAGTATACTAAATACTCTGTATTTGGTAGTCACTGCTATTTCCATATTTCAAAAGACAAATTCCAGTAAGTTTTACAAACCTCTTATCCATAATACTATGATAAACAATTTTATGACTGTGTGGTTCAGGGTAGGTGGGTGTTTGTTACCTAAAGTACAAGCACACATTAACCTAATTAAATGTATAAAATAAGGCTTAACACTCAGGGGTTCCGCATCGACACTGAATAGTCAGAAATAGTATTAATACCATTTTAATCCTTATTAATTAGATGATAAATGGGCAAGTTTATCATGCGCACTTGATGTGCGGGCAGGTTTTTCCGCAAGCAGGCCGCTGGTGGGCCCTTTTTGCGTGACCCTTGACAGGTGTTGCTCGAACTTTTTTAGCTTCTACAACACGCCGGTTTCCTCACCGTTTTTAGAGTACTGGCATAGTGCACATAAATTTTTTGACAGTAAAACTCATTAGTACACGAATGGATAATAAATTGGCATATTTCAATCAATTTAAATTAACTTTGGCTTACCCTGCATGTGTAATAATGTTTGTCATCAGATGTGAAGAGTGCAATCGGTTATTTCCACGCCTGCCGTTGTTAGTGATGCACAACCTAGCGTTCCACTCCGAGGGTGCAGTAGACAAGCCGTTCCGCTGTGACAAATGCATCTATGGCTTCAAGAGCCACTACCGTCTGCTGGAGCACAAGAGGCTCGTTCACGACGATGTCTCCATCAAATGCCAGGTCCCAGACTGTTCTGCTACGTGAGTGCTTAAGTTTGCTTATGCAAGTGTTTTAAAATATGAAATTTTTGTAATGATAATTTGTCTCAAATTGCTGACCTCCAAAAGATTAAGTACTTGGCTCTAGATGTAATATCAAAAACTTATTAATTCAGTAGTATCGCAAGGATCACTTTGAAACGTCTTATAGCTAGGTGAGTCTAGGTGCCAGTGTCTAGTCCACACAACCAAGCCTAGAAGAAGACAACAAGCTACTTGGTTCCTACTGTGATAATTGTAATATTGTAATAATATAAGTATGATTGTAACTAACATTAACACTTCTCTAACTAAAATTAATTCTACTCCATCTAAAAATCCTGTTACAGGCACTATAGCGTCCTGTAAATATAGACATGAGAAAAAAAACTGTGGTCCCAGGGGCTCAATTCTAGATCAGTGACTTTTTTGTTACAGTAGATATATATCACAAGAACTGTCAAATTCACTAAAGAAACTGACAGTTCTTGTGATATATCTACCGTGACAAAAAGTCACTGGTCTAGAATTGAGCCCCAGATGCTAAATAAATCATCTACAATAGATATGTAAAGGCCTGTTTACTTTTAACTAACAATAATACTCATTTTTCACACACTCAAGGGGGTTGATTTTTAACCTCTTTTGCTTGCTTTGGGGCAGGAGTTGTATGAAGACTGGGCGAGTTTTGTTTCCCGTTAGACAAAATGCGAATTACTTGTCTCATGCGAATGTTATTTATTATAATTGTGTTGGAGGTTATTTCATATAAGGAGTTATATATATTCTTAAGGCCTATATGCAGAAACATTGCTTTAGTCTGAGTTTATAGTTCTCCATTGAAAAGTGTAAAAAATCTATGCCTGAGGCTCGACTCAGACTAAAGCATTGTTGTTGCATACAGCCTTTAACCTACAATGATAATTTTATTTGTGTATAAATCATGCCACTTATCGTAACAAATTAACGAACGAAATAAAACAACAACATAACTAAGTACCTACATTAAAATAGTAACAAATTATGGGATGGTGCTAATCTAAACCTGTCATGTCATGAGTATGAGTGATAAGTAAACCATTTAAATAAGACCCCCACCCTATGAAGCTTACAGGGGTGCGGGCGGATGATGTAATATCAAAAATAAAACTGTAAGTTCGCAGAGAGTTAGTGTTACGTGGTTTACGTGTTCTAAGTTCATAAAATCAAAAGTGTTTTTATTCAGTAAGATCGGAAGGATCACTTTGAACGACTTATATACTTGCCATAAGCATAATATCGCTGTATGTGAGAGGTGGCCTACGATCGAAAGTCCCGGTGGATATTTACCGGTTACCGGTGTCAGTCCGCAATAATCGAGTATACCGTGCGATGTGTTTCGTTTCATACATCTCACCTAGTGAGGTAGGTAGTAGGAGAGGTAATTACTTATCTCTATTCTAGGCTTGGTTGCGTGGAACGGGCACCTAGACTCATCTAGCTTTAAGACGTTTCAAAGTGATCCTTGCGTTCCTACTGAATAAATTAACTTTTAATTTTTGTTTTTTTTATTGGCGCGGAATTTACCAATCAGCGAGCATGCCAAGCGACTGGAGCTTTCAAAATCAGGGGCAGGATAACTATTGATATGGATGTCATAATAATAAATTCTGGTAAAACTTGCTTGTTCAGTCGTGACCAAAAACAGGGGCTAGATAAGTTGGTATTTTTCCATACTGAAATTATTTCAGTCCCCGTTTCGAATCTCAGAGGAGTTTTTTTTTTTTTTTTTTTTCCACACAAATCTATCTAGCCCCAAATTAAGCAGAGCTTGTATTATGGGAACCAGATAGGTGATATAATACTTAAATACTTTTTTTTTGTAAATACATACATAGAATACAATATAACACCCAGACAGAGAACAAACATCTATTGTTCACCACACAAATATTTGTTCTCGGTGGGAATCGAACCCACGACCTACGGCGCAGAAGGCAGAGTTACTACCAACTGAGCTGAGAGGCCAGTCCTCTCAGCTCAGAGCTCTCAGAGGAGTTGTTCCTCTGTTTACAATGCGGTTATCCCCAGGTTCAACACCCCGTTGGAGCTGATAGAGCACCAGCGCGGGCACCGCTCCGGGCTCGACAACTGGTGCCGCCAGTGCGGGCTGCGGTTCACGAGCCTGCGCTCCTGCGCGCGCCACCTGGACGCGCATCGCCGCCAGCTGTATGCCTGCCCCGTGTGCGCGCGCTCTTACCGCGAGCGATACCTCGTGCTCAAGCACTTGCCGACGCACTTCGAGAGCGTGCTCCACATCTGCAAGGTACGGTACATAGATTAGATTAGATTAGATTAGAAAATACTTTATTGCACAAAATAAATAAATAAATAAATATTGTGGACAATTCACACAACACAGACAATTCACAACAGTGCCCCGTAGAGCACTGATGGTCTAGTGGTAGTGGCCCCGCCTTCCGATCCGAAGGTCGTGGGTTCAAATCCACTCGTGTACCAATGAGTTTTTCTATCGAAAAAATTATTTGCACTATGCCAGTACTCTCAAAACGGTGAAGGAAAACATCGTGAGGAAACCGGCGTGTTCTAGAACCTAAAAAAATTCGAGCAACACGTGTCAAGGGTCTCGCAAAAAGGGCCCACCAGCGGCCTACTTGCGGAAAAACCTGCCCGCACATCAAGTGCGCATGATAAACTTGCCGAACTTGCCCGGTACATAGTAAGCGTGCCCCGTGTAGAGAGCACTGGTGGTCTACTGGTAAGGGCCCCGCCAATGAGTTTATCTGTGCGAGAACGTATGTGCACTATGCTAGAAAACTAACCGAAAATCGTACTTTCAAAATAAAATGCAAAAAGAATAACGGCTCGTGTTCAGGAAACATTGAGGCCGACTCTCTAGCAAAAACGGGTCATTAGAATTCGAATATGCTCTTCTTCATTACTAGATACAATAGCTAAAATTATTTCTACAATTTCATACAATCGGTTTGTTACTTTAGTTTTAATCCTAACTTCTCTTACCAGGTATGCGGCAGATCGTACGCCGCTCGCAACCGCCTCATCCAACACGCCAAAACCCACACCGAAGAGAAGAAGTTCAAGTGCACATACTGCACCAAGACATTCTCCCGCCCCCACGAGATGGAACAGCATGAGCGCGTCCACACCGGCGATAAGCCTTACCGCTGCACGGTTTGCTTCAAAACCTTCGCCAGCTACCCCAACTGGACCAAACATCTCACTCGGGCGCACGCCTTCGATAAGAACATGATCAAAGACGTCCGCGAGGCGCACAAGCAAGCCGACCCCGCCAAGTCCTCTCCGGCCAAGACGGAATCTGGCATCGAATCTGCTGGCTCCGAGATATCTGACCTATACAACTTCATGGAGTCCGATGACAGCGATACTTCATCCGGTCCTGTCAAGAAGATCAGACGGGAAAATCAGGTGGAAACTATTGACCTAAAAGCCGCTGATGTGCCGGATAGGTTTATCGACGAGCCGCGTTCGATCACCGATTCGGTGAACGCAGCTATCGAGCGCATCGATGAAGATCTAATGATGACGCCTCCGATGGAGCTAGCCACTGACTTCTCAGATTACAACGGGGTGGACGACTCGAGCGATATAACAGCTATAGTGGAGCATATCGACGCGCTGAGCGGCGGCTTGGAACAGGCGGGGCGGGGCGAGGCTGACATGATGCCAGCTGAGATATTTGCTGATATGATGCCGGCGGAGAACGTAGTCTACAATCCGGGTGAGTATTCTTTACTACTTATTGGCAATTGGGTGCTGTTTGCGGCTTCACTCGCTGGCTAGATGTTGTTTATAATATTATTGAATAGTGATTTATCGTTGATTGCTTGCATTCATTGCTGTAGCGAATCTTTCAATTTATTGACCGCCATATTAAATATATCCTTCAGGATAGATTTTGTTAAATGAAATGTGCAGATTCGCTTTATAGGGAAAAAAATCATCTATGGAGTAACGCTATTCGCCGAATGAAAAGTGCGTGGAACTGGCACCTAGACTCACCTAGCTTTAAGACGTTTCAAAGTGATTCTTGCAATTCTACTGAATAAACACACATTTGATTTTGATTTTTGAATTTTAAATATTTGTTTAGAGACAAGCCTATAAAAAGGGATTGACGTATCTTTATTTGACATTTAAATGTATCTCTTACGTAATATCACGCACCAGGGGGGCAATTCTAGACCAGTGACTTTTTTGACACGGTAGATATATATCACAAGAACTGTCAAATTTAAATAGACATGACATTTTCAATAGATATCGTATTCCAGCAATATCACTATAGACATTTATCGAGCGAAGGCCGTTAGATATGTGTCGAGTGGTGAGTAGTAGTCGACATTGACATCTCTAATATACTTTGGGTGACTTTGGGCTTTTTTTTTCTTTCGGTCCTTGGAGCAGACTAGAGTACCAAGACCATACCACCTAGTCTTACTTTTTGATAAAAAGTCAATGATGTTTACTTGTTTGTAAGGTATACAAGTTGGGAGCGAGAACGCGAATAATGCTTTCTCATAAACCTACAATAAGTGAGGAGTGATTGAATTTAGCTCGTACTTAGTAATTATTCAATGGAGCAGTTAGAAGAGCAGTCAATCAGACAGTCAACGTCTATACTTGTATCCGGGGTTCAAGCTTCGAGAGAAATATTCTTTTTGCATGGCCATCTAGTTGTTAACCTTTGAATTAAAAATTCAAGTCATCGGAGTCCTTCTCTTGAGTATAATGATCCTGACAATAACATATCCTAATAATGATCCTGACAATGACACATCTACAACACTTCATAGACAACTGACCATAGATTACAAACAACAAAGTTTACAGTTTTATGGTTCATAACGTTCCGTGTGTTTCCGGAATTAATTATTGTAACTAACATTTTGTGCGAAAAGTCCATTGATTACTATCTAATGAAAATGAATCTACTATAAACAACAACAAGAACGCATTATAAACGCCGGTTAGTAGGAAATGTGTTTATTTGAAGACAATTATAAAGTTAGTGCTATCGAACTATTCTATCGATAGAAACGGAACGTAGATAAACATGAACAACAACGGGATAGTCTGTGGAAGTTTTAGGAATGAACCTTCTTTCTGACATCTCTAATGTAAAAGTCTAACGTAAAAGTCTAACGGTGGCTAGAATACGCATTTTATCGCGGTTCGATATTATCTTCGACAAATTTGGTGATATGACACTGCTTTCGCGACATTTCAAATCTCTATTTCGAGCGTAAATCTCTAAAAGTCTAGAATTGGCCCCCAGCCCGCACCTCGCACGACGACGCACGGCAACGCACACAGAAAATGCTCCTGTGCTACCGCGCACCTCGGCGCACGAGACCGTTCCCATGGTGTGTCGTGCGTGCTGGTGCGGGCTGGTGCGCGATATCACGCACCAGTGGGAAGGGGCTATAATAGCCCCTTTGGAAAATCTGACAGATATATTTATCTATGGAAAAATACAGCAAAAGCGTTTTAGCTTCTCTGTGGAAAAATTAGGCCTTAGTCATGTAGTATAATGAAATTAATAAATGATTGTGTCCAGTTCCAGTGTACAGCCAAGCGTCGGCTCCTTACGCGTCGTGGAGCGCGCCGGACTACGGGCCAGAGTTCAGTTCCCTCGGCGCGGAGGTATTCTCGCACTCACTCAACGAGGCCGCACTACCCCACATCGACCCGCTCCTCACCATCAAGGCAGAACAAACCAAGCTATTCGTCCAGAACGTGCACAGTCTGCAGGACAACCTCCTGAACGGTAACGACCCGGTAACTTATGACCAGAATTGGCAGCCGATTTTAACTAAAGTTTTCTCGTACGACGAATCGAACGATAACAGAATGTATGTGTTGAATGGTAATATGTTTTAGTGTATGCGAAACGACGCGTTGGTACCTTTTTGGTGTACTTTTCAGTTTTGTACATTTTCACGGTCATAACGGCTACTAGAGTGTACCAATCGATTGCCATTTGTCTGTGAGATCTTGAAAAACAAGGAACAAAATAATAATTATTTACAAGCAAGACACATTTTAAACTGACAGTAAGAAATGGTTAATCGTAAAAGATAATAATTATTTACAAGCAAGACACATTTTAAACTGACAGTAAAAAATGGTTAATCGTAAAACATTCAGTAAATTTTAGAACAAAATTTAATTCCCCGACCAAGTGGTGAATGTTTTCAGAACATGTTGGATATTACAGCATATATTTCTACCATACATGGTTAAGAAAAAAGTTTTTTCTTATTTTTAATAAATCTCTAGTTGATTTATGGCCGTGAATGAATATTAGGATGTTATAAATGGAGCAAGGTGGCTAACCAGTGAAGATGGTTGACAGAGAGCGTTCCGCCTTTCGCATTATTGTTCAAAGCCACTTCAATGCTCCTCTTTTGTTTTAATATAGTAACACTGTTGTTAGTCTATAGTCTGAAGGTGCCAACGCGCAAACAATTATTATATAAACTCATATTTTGAATCCTATAACAAAATGTTATGTACAAATCCGTTGAATAGTAATAGTTAAATAGTATTTTATTTGACAGTGTCCACGCCCTATTCGATTATAAAGTGGAGTGAATGGGGCGTGGCTGTTCGGTCACTTTCTGCTACCTCGACAAATGAATATATACCTCAGTATCCATAGGAGCTAATATAATATAAATTTGTTAACATATTACGTATAAATCCCACCAAACGTTAGTTAAACTTATCATATTACTATATTCATAATAATGCTACCTCATGTAATAGATGTAAGTTCGCTTTAGTATGTTGCTTGAAAGTTAAAAAGAGAAAAAAAGAAAAAAAAATACTTGTGCCATTCATTACGATATACCTAGATTAGTTGAATACAGCAAAATAGCTTTTCGGTGTATTGATAAATTCGATTCAAATTGTATTTTTGTGTATCTTACTACTCGCGAGAGAGGCTAGCTAGAGTAATGCTTCACGGCGGCGCCGCATTCAAACGACATCCATGCACTAGTCTCGCGACTAGTAAGCCTTTTTCAAAACATTTTCGTTGTATTATCGATGTTTCGATCCAAAGGTTTAGGCTTAGAAGTTTTGATAAACAAATGCTTTGTAAATAACTTAAATTGTTTTGCGGCACTTAGTAATAGCATTCGATTGTTTTTGCTTCATCGTGAGGCCACCGAAAGGAGACGAATTTATGAATCTATACAATTTTTACAACAATTATTTGGAGCGACGGCATACTTTTTGTTTCTGATTAATTTGTAACCTGTGATGTCGACCGAGAGGCGACTAGTCGGCGTTTGTCTAAAAGTTATGTTGTTCGCATCCGGCAGGTGGCGTGCTCATTGCATTTCTATTTCGATTCCTTTTTTATTTTATTTTATTGAAAATTGTGACGCCAAGCGTCGCGGTTTTAGTGTAAGTGAATCGATAGTGCTGTGATATTTTTATTGTATATTTAGTTGTAAGTGACGAGGGTGTAATGTAAGGAACGAGTACAAACAAACGATGATATTTACCGAGAGTAAAGCAGACAGGCCGGCCGCGCGATGGCAGCGCCCTACGCGGCGGCGGCGGCGCGGGGAACTAGTCTCGCGGCGATGCGCGATCTAGTTCCCGCGCGGGACAAATAAATTATAACAGACGAGGTGCAAACGCGCCCAATACAAACAAAAAAAACAAGATAACTTAAGCGGAATTAAGCTGAGACTTAAAATGTTGATGTAAATGTTAAAGAATGAAATATTTACCTCCGAAATATATTTTGGAGAGAATTATTTACAAGTCGGATGAGAGGGGTCTTAGTGATAAAAGTATCCAAAGACTGTTAGGTATTATGAGTTCGTTGAACTTGAATCGACTTATAAGTCGGAGATATATGCGGAAAAAAGTCAGATAAGCGAAAGCAGAAAACGTAACTGAACAATGTGTAGCTATCGAGAATATAGGCTTCGGACATGAAATTGACAAAATTGATACAAACATACAAGTTTCGGCGTCTCAATCACGAGAGTGATGTGTTGTAGCAAGCAAGTGCAGTGAAGCGGCGCGACAGAGTCCCTGACTCCGCGCTTATACACTACTTATTATAATAAGTTGCGTTTGTCGGGTCCGAGGGAGTTGTAAGAACCGTAGTTGGTAAGGCCACGGCCCACCAAAGCGCAGCATTTGTGGCTCCGCTCTCTCGGACGCGCAAACGCAACTAGAACGATCATGCTAGATTGGTCCCCCCCCTTAAACTGTGCGGTAGTCGATTTTTCACCTAAATTATAACTCTTTAAGTGTGATGCATGTTATATTATTACAAAATATTAGGTTAAATAGATGCTAAATTGTCGCAAGTGTAATTGTTGTGTGTCTATAATAAAAAAATCTAAAAAATATTAGCACTTAAGCATGTTTGTCTCACTGTATATTCAAATATACAAACTCAGTAAAAATCACTACCGCGCAGTCTGTCAGTTCCACGAGAGCTTGAGACAGTGTAACATAGCGTTAGCTCACCTTCAATATAAGAGTATTCCTCGCGAGAGGCTATCATTATACAAATATTAATAGTACTTATTCAAAAACTTCTATAATCATGAAATTATTTACCGTTTTGATGTAATTTTCGTTGCAAAGGGAACAACGCATATATTTTCAGTCAAATAAGCTGCAAAATACAAGCAGCTCAGTTAATTAAATCGGTTAATTGGTCGAAACGGAAGTACTTTGATATCGGAAAATGTTACCGTTGTGCCCTTTGCGACCGTATTTGTCCCTAGCTCTTAGGTGTTAGATTATAGTCGAACACAGGGTATTGTGGTCCTATTTTATCGGAAGTGATATTGATAACTTGATTGTAAGAAACATCTGAATTTCAAAAGGCTACAGCGGCGTTTCACGAGTTTTGTACATTGCACATTGAACATAACACGTTTAAAAGAAGCGATAGAAAGACGTTCAATGTGTAGTGTTTTAGGTAACGCGAATGAGACATAGCTTAATACTACCCCAATACCCGAACGTGTACAGTAGATTTCCACTGTCTTTAAAATGTAAGAATCCTACCGGGCTGAGATTTGAATAGTCTTGGGTACTCTAACAGTCTGTTTAGCCCAATTGCCGTTATTAATAAAAATAGTTTCACCGGTTGAAACTGACACGAAGATAAAGCGATTCTCTACGTAAATGAAGGAGAAATAGCGCTGCTATGCTTATTAATAAGGGCATACAACCATGTCTCCATAAGCCCGGTGCATTTATTGTAAGCTAAATTGCATTTCATACTATAATATTTGTTTAGAGATTTCGAAATTCATTAATAAGTATACATACATACATAGTTACTTTGACGTCGTATTCGGTATTGTGAGAAAATTATTTTGTACATAATAAATTCTGTAAGCTTTTTATCCTGGACATGAAACATTTTAAACTGCGCAAGTTTACCGCACAGTACGCGTACATAATGCTGACAAGAATTTTTGAATTTGAAAAACATAATTTTTAACTTAATTTTTTTTTGTTTTTGACTGCGTCTTTTTCTAGAAAAAATGGAAGCTATTCTGGATGACCGATCATCCAGATATTGTACTTTGTATGCTAATTAAATTATTTGTGAGCTTTTATTTATTTGCCAAAGGTTTTTTTTAAATGGAGATGGTTAATAAATCTCGCGACGATGTTTTTTATCGCGCATATCGGCTTTAGTTTGTGAAAACGAAAAAAATGAATTTGTTTCTATGTTTTAATTGCTAAATTATTTTAGTTTAGTCTTGTCGGCAAAACGGCTCAGATCGACCGTTTATTTGGGACGTATCGGTTCGAATTGATTGAAGACATGATATTTATTACAATAATGTTATATATTTATTAACCGCGTTTATGATTTGAAAATAGATTTTGATCCTGTAAAGTCTGATCGAGTTAGCCTTTAGAGGCGGCAAATCAAAACTAGACAGTTTTTTTTAATTAATTCTTTTACTGCTTCCAGTTACATAACATACACGAACCGAACGTCCTGTTTTGTTCATGAAAGGGATAAAACAATTGGCTTTTTCGCTTAGGTGTTTTGAAGTTATAAAAATACGACAAATGTATACTTTTAAGGGAACCTGTACTTGTGCGCCAAGCTTTATTGTAAATAGAAAATGCTCTTACATTTTACCTTCAATTTCGGGATTAGTTTATTTAAGCCAGGATTACATTAGTTTTCCCCTCCTTGTAGAAAACATTAAAACTAGCTGGAAAAGATTTAACTTTTATCAGTCAGCCAGCCAGCCTGTGTGACACTGGCCTTACAGTTTATTATAAAGCTCACGTTGTTATTGATTAAAAGTAAAACTATAGATTTAGAGAGCGGACTAGAAATAAAAACACGTTTTCAGCCAGAAAATAGCTGTTAGCTTTTCTAGGATGTGCCAACTATATAAGTGTTGTACCGAACTACCTCTGCATGCCTTCATGGTTAACTATATAGTTTTTGTTATTCAGATATAACTTTTACGATATACCTTTTCTATTTTGTACGTTATACATACTTATTATTATAAGAGAAATAGGTTTTACAGATTGCATTGTATTGATTTGGGCGGATCAGAATAACTGAAAGCATGTTTTCAGTTTTCTATAGCATGCTAAATTCTAAAGCGATTTTGACATAATAAACAATCTGACTAGTTACCACTGTTTTATTTATTTATTCGTTCCTGTTAGTTTTAATAATAATAGATGAACGACTGTTAGGGCCCTATTAATAATCCTGGCGCAACGCTGGAGTAGTTAAATCGTGTTTTGTCATATTTGCTCGAGTTGACAATTGCATGTCAATGCAAGAGACAAAACACGGATCAACTAGTCTAACGCTACGCCAGGATTATAATAAGACCATTAGAGATTGCGAGAAATCGGTGGATGAAGGGCTCAGAATCGTTTTTCTGGAAATGTTTAGGGGAGGCCTATATCCAGCAGTGGACTTCTTAAGGCTGATGATGATCATGAGGTTAACCTACACATGCAATCAAGGAGATCCCGGCTGATGGATAGGAGTTCTTCGTGTGGATTAAAGGCTTGAGATTAGCGCAGCATCTACCTGGTTAGTTAAGAAGTCGCAAGAGGCGCATAAGTACCTAAACTTACGACCTAATGGGCAGCAGCATCCAAAGAGATTAAATATCTCTATGGATCAGAAGTCCACTACTGGACCAAAAACCATTCTGAGCCCTCCATCCCACAGATTTCTCGCAATCCTAACAGTATCATCGTTCATTTATTATTATTAAACTAACTAATGGGCAGCAGCATCCAAAGAGATATTAAGGCCCGTATTCCGAAACAGTGCTTAAGTCTGAGTCGAGCCTCAAGCACAGATTTTTGACACTTTTCAATGGAGAACTGTCATAAAATCTATGCTTGAGGCTCGACTCGGACTCAAGCGCTGTTTCGGAATACGGCCCTAAATATCTCTGGATGCTGCTGCCCATTAGGTCGTAAGTTTAGGTACAAATTAGAAAATATTTTTTTTATTTTCTTTTTTGTACCTACATAACACACGCCCTTATGACACTGCTATGGAGTGTATGTTGCCCATGGAAGTAGGTTTTTTTCTAATAGCTCTCTCCAATCGCCTTGATGCTCATAGGTGCCTCTGCATCACATTTACGAGACGTTGGTGGAAATGCCAAAAAATTATAAACCAACTACAAAAAAAAATCTAATTAAGTGTAGTCGTATGCTAACTATTCCTCGTCGAGAGCTCCAATCTCCAAGTACAAAACCAGTAAGGCCAACTTTTATATAGGAAAACGTGCCAGGATCGAAAATTATTTTTGCTTTCGGATCGCAATGAAAAAAGTTCAGTGATTTTATATGTTTCAAAGGTTCAACATTATGCGAGCGAAAAGAACATCGGCGGCTGTCTTCGCCCTAACTAAGGTTTGTAAATGAAATACTTGTTATTGTATGTAAGATCGTTTATTTTACCATCAAATTACGCACCTTATACTATTTATTATGTACCTAAACTGGCTTATAACATTAAAGTGACGGCGATCCACTACACTGAAGACAACTGAAGAATATCTATACATACTACATGAACACTAAAAATATCAGTATTCTCAAGGAATAATATTGCAGATGAGATTATGCTATTCAGTAAACTGTTTTTATTTAAATCAGACAATAACTTGTTCAAGTAGGTAACTGCAAAAGCCAGAGATTGATAATAATAAAGAATTGTTGGACTATCTAAATAAACTGACTAGTCGTAACTAACTGAGGCAGATGGGTAACCTCTACGTAATATGAAAACAGTGTTATTTAGTACTAGTAGTGCCAAGTAAGCCAGTTTTCAGTAATCGGTTCACCCATTTGCCTAAATTGTTTACTCTGAAGCAACATGAACGATAATTTCCAAAATATGAAAAATATACAAGTTTTTTTATGTTTATCTTAGATACTATAAATTAAGCGTGGTATATTTACAATGTAGCAAATTATACTTGGCCATTTCGCGATAATTTATAGAAAGAAAGCTCATGTTTCTCCTATAAATTACAAAGCGAAGTATAATTTAGTACGAACGACCTATTTTATTAATGTAATAAATATAAAGCATTTCGCGTAGTTTGAAGGTTTGACTGTAAATTTTAGCCAACTTTGATAATTGAGATGAGTGTACATACTTTTAATAAGACTATGGAATTGACAAAGGTTCACAATTTACTTCAAAACAATGTTTATTGACTCGCAAATACATTACTGATAGAATAAATGAACTATCTAGTTTCAATAATTCTAAAAGCTGTAGATTGTGACATTATCTTAATACATTGAAGTGGGATTGTCTTAAAAAAAATACCTATATTCTAAAATTGCAGTCAAAAACAAGAGTTTCAATAACTTTAGAAACTAACTGAATAAATGCAACAAATATACATAAAATATAAAGGATTTAATCACTAACCCTCAAAATAAACTCGACCATAAATCAACATACTACTACATCTTGCATAAATATTTGACGAAAAGTACTTACATAATTAAAGGTAGTATGAAGTTGTCGACAACTTCATACTTTAAGCCAAGTTTTAAAGTATATACTTGTCATGTTTGTTTGATTGCTGCTCGGACAAAAATTAACTTCTTTAGTTACATTAACATGTACGTCAAATAAACTGTCATCACAAATCAGTTATATCTAGCCCTTCTTCATGTTTCAATAATACCATTGGTCTCAGAAGGAACTAATTTTTCAACAGATACATCATTAAACATAATCCGCTAAATGCGAGAATACCATTTCATTTACAAGCCGGTATCTCAGTTTATACACCACTTCATTGATAAACAAGTAGTTTATCCAACACTTCATTTACAAGGAAGTAGTTTATTCACCACTTCATTTACAAAATAGTATTGACTACTTCATTCGTAAAGTCAGTGGTTTAATTTAATATTTATCCAATTCGTCCACTTTATCTTTACGTAGTCACTTGTCCGTTTACCGGCTTTCTGGCGAATACGCGTGCCGTAGTAGGTTTCTTACTCCCACTAGTCGACGGCATAGGTTTGTTAGTAGACTTTGGTTTCAAACTTGGTATCTGAGACACTCGAATACCTATCGCTGTTTTCTGTTTTGTTGATACTTTAGTCTCCTTTGGCTGCCCTTCGAAGGTTGAACTTCTGATCAGCCGAGGCTGTTCCGTTTTGTCACTCTCGATCCAGACCCTTTTATCTGCTTTCGTCGGTGACCTTTTAGCTTGCTCAACTTTCTTCCACAGATTCGCTATTTTGCTTTCGACATCCTTCGTTTTCGTAGACTGGACCGAGCTGACGCTCGATGTGCTGCCTTGCCGTGAGCTTCTGGACGCTATAGTGATAGTTTTCCCACTTTCGTTGCTTTGCAAGCTGTGGCTAGAAGCTGAGTTCCTCATGGTGGGTTCAGGTTTTTTCGCGATCTTTGTTGGAGATTTGTTAGGTGCTTTTGCCGCTGGTCTTGTGAAGCGGTTTAGCTGGGGCAGTCTGGATGGAGAGGTGTTCGCTTTAGCTACCGGCGCGGGTTTCACAAAGCGATGAGCGGTGACCGCTGGCTTCTTATCAGGAACCGGCAGATCCTTCGCCGGCACTGAACTTTCTTCCTTCGTGAACGTTCCTTGTCGCACCAAAGGTAAAGGTTTCGTGGCCACTGCGGGGATAGCTACTGCTTTAACTTGCGCTACTTTGGTCGGAGATCGGTTTGGCATCGCCTTTTTCGGCGAGGTGTTGGCGCTGTGAGATTTGGAAGCTACTGGAGTTTTTGTTTGAGTTTTGGCACCTGTTTGAGCTTTTGAAGTACTTGGTCCTTTGGCGGGAGCACTTTTTGGCGCTACTTTTGTCACTGGAAGTATCGATTTTTTGACCGGAGGCACGCTTCGTCTGTATGGGGACACATACATGGCCTTTTTACGTCCTCTGATAACTTTAGGCGCTTCTTGTTCCTTGTCCAGAGAGTCATTAGAGTCTAAACTGTCGTCCCTCCTCATCGGCTTGACGATCTTAGGCTTCGGTCTTGGAGTTTCCGTGTCGGATTCAGACTGGGCTCGTTCTTCGGAGTTGCTGTCACCTTCGTAACTTGCAAAATCGCTGCTGCTAGGATTCTGGCTTTTATCAGCTTGCATGGTTCTGCGGTACGAAGCAGTCATCTCGATATTTTTCAAGTTATTGACCACGCACATGTCCACTGCAGCCGGGCTCTCGATGACGGGCAGATAGTTTCTGAAGCTCTTTGTGTACGTTTGCATCTGAGTGGAGTTCAGCTCAAAATCGTCTTCGTTATGGCCGCTATCGATATCTCTCGAAAAAACGTCATCATCGGGTCTTTCATCTGATATTTGTTGATGGTTAGGTTCGTTGGACGAGAGGCTGTCATACCCTGTTGTAGTTTCTAGGTTTTCGAAGTTGGCGTCTCTCGTGACGAACGTTGGCGATGGGGGAATGTCCTCGCTCAATGTTCTAGTCCGGAATCTCTCAGCGTCTTCTAAACGTCTCTGCTTGAGAGTTTTCTTAGCGGCGAGGCGCTGCTTGAGACTTTCGATGGTTGGATCTGATTTGGCTTGAGACGTCTCGGGTATGTTGTGAATGTCAACGGTCTGCGTTTGGTACCTAGCTCGGTCCTCTAACCGTCGTTGCTTCGCGCTGACTTTCCTCCTTGATTTCGTTTCGGATGTGGCCGTCACGTACTCCGAGGGTTCACTCTCCGATTTGGTCCAAGTCATGAACTCCTCCTGAACTTCTAGAACGACGTCGTCTTCCGTCACCGTGTCGGTGATGGTGTAGGTTTGGTACCGGTCTTTAGAAACATGTCTCTTTTCTTTCGGTGTTAAGTATTTCGGATCGCGTTGCTTCTTGGGCGTGGATTCGACGCTACTTATATCCGATGGCAAAGGAGTACAGTTCTCAGAACCGGAGGGAATGTCTGTAACCACGTTTAGAGTATTCGAGATGCAGTCTTCGTAAGCGGCCGTGTTCGGAGCTATAGTCGGTTGCGCGGTCGACGGCTCAATCTCAAGCGTAGACTCGACCATCTCATCGAACAACGACGGAGGGTTAACTTGGTCCAAGTCATGGAAAACATTTGCAAACGTACTGCACAGAGGGAAGTCTTGAATCGGCTGTTTGAAGTCAAAAACTACCGACACTTTTTCTCTGGTCTCTGCCACCTCCGACACTATACTGGACACCGAGATCATGCTTCCCTCCATATCAATATGCTCCATTTCCGTGGGAGGCTTCACGTTTTCTAGGAAGCTGATGGGATTGCTGTCCAGATGCTCGGAGCTTCCGTGGTGTGCGGAGTTGGTCAAGGCGCGTTTCACCATCGACGCGACCGGGAGCGACTTCTTGCGACGCGACTTCTTGTGCGGTTCCTCCCAATGCGTCGACGCACTCAGCGATAGCAAGCTGCCTAGATCCGAGGGAGGCTTGACGTTGTCCAGGTCTAACGACGTCAGAGAGGTGACGCTGGTCTCCATGGCGTAGGTGGAGATCTTCAGCTGTGCGGCGAGTCTTGCCGCCTCGCGCTCGATGGCCGCCGACACCATGGAGTCTAGCTTCTGGTCGGCGTCGTCCACCAGCGACGCGAAGCTGGGTTCCGCCACGCTGTCCAACATCACTCCACTGTGCGTCATCTTGAGCGAGGCTTCCATGCGACTCGACGTCATCCCGTCCAGTTCCAGCCGGCTGGTGAGATCTGGACGGGAATGTCGTCGGGTGGGATCGCTCTGTTCGAGTAGATCCGGCAACGCCTCGCTGCGGAGAGAAGTCTCCAGATGCACCGAGCTGCTGATGGTGGGGAAGGTGACGTCATCCGGGCACGTGTTATCGTTCCACGTGTCCTGCCGGGACGCCTCCTCGTTCTGCTTGGGATCCTTTGTAACCTTGATGTCGGTGTATTCGAGTTTGTTCTTCCTGGTGAGCGTGTCGGCATGGTAGGGCTCGTGGTCGCTCCAGGAGGCGTCCAGCACGTCGGCGTACGATTCGTTGGAGCGGTTCAGTTCGTCGCGCTCCGACTCGATGGTGGTGTTAGCGGAGGCGGGCGCGAGGCATTCGTTCGAGCGCGTGGTCTCTCCTTCCGCCGAGTCTACAGCGAGGTGCTTAGCTCCACTCAAGTTTGGAGATGTGTTGAGGGTGTCAGAGCCAGTGCCTGTGCGCGCGGTGGGAGCGAGCTCGCCTGCGGCCGCGGCCCCCGCAGACGGCTCCGGGACGTTTTTTGACCCGGCCTCCCTCTCCCTGCCCTCGCGTTCCTTCCCCTCCCGCTTGGCTCCACGCGCGATGACTTCCTCCAGCAGAGCTCGGTCCCTCGCCTCGTCTCCCACCATTCTGTCGAGTGCGCCGCACGTGTCGCGTCGTCGGCGTCGGTCGCGACTGTCCAGCCTATCGCCGCTTCGGGCGCGCGGCTTTTCCACCTTCGGTTGCATGCCGACGCGGACGATCCGCTCGAAGACCTCCTTGTCGGTGGATCCGAAGGAGTCGTTGCTGAGCGAGCTGAGTGAGTTGGAGCGCTCGCGGCGCCGCGGGGACTCCATGCAGGGCAGGCTGGCGGGACCGTCCTCCGCGTACCTCGCTCTTGACAGGCGGCTCGTTTCCGAACGCATCGGTTGATCGGGCTTCCTACCTTTGCTAAGATTCCTCTCGAAGTCGAGGTCGCTGACCTTGGTGCGTTGGTTGGTCCGATCGCCGCGGTCTAGCGACTTGTTCTGTCGCTGGTGGGTCGCGTAGTCTAGCGGTCGTTCGACGGAGTGTGCCTTGGTCCGTTGCTGGGCGCCCTTGCTGGCGCGGCTGAGGCCAGCCGCCACCGTCTCCTCGAACAGCTCGCGGTCGGTGGAGCCGAATGACTCGATGCTGAGGGAGCTGAGCGAGTCGTTGCGCGCGAGAGCGGACGGATGCGGCTTCTCGGGACGATCACTCTTGATCGGCAGCCGGCTTTCGTGCTTGCGACCTGGAACATAAACGATGGATATATGTATTCGTTGATCCAACAAAATCGCGCTTAATTCCTGGAACACTCAGTCGATACAATTTTTTTCCTGATTAGACAGTGCCAATGAAAATCAGCGCTCCAAGGGCTACCGGCCTTTGCAGAATACCAGCATGCACTGTTAGGCGCGCTGTAATGTCATGGGACCTACACGGTGCGCCAACTACTGAGCCAGGGACCTTATTTACCGAGTGCCATTTTTTTTTGACTGCATATTTATTTATTTAATCTTAGACTCACTTTTGACAAAAAAATTGTCTTCAACAAAAATATTTTCTTTCTTTTACGGGTTTTAAATAATAGTGGTAGGTATATATAGGAGGGTGTGGTCTTGAAGCCTATAAGAAAGAAAGAAAGAGAGAGAGTGTGTGTGTTACCTTCATAGTGAAGTGCGATGGCGTTGGCGTTGGCGCGGGCATGGGGCGCATGGGGCGCGCGGGGCGGCAGCGGGGGCGGCGGGGGGGTGCGCGCGCCGGAGGAACTGCCGCTGCCACTCACACTGGAATACAATCGAACTTTACTAGTAGCTCTTTAAGCTGCACACCCTGCGAGCCCTTTATTCACACACACTTCGCCAGAAAAACCCAGCATGCAAACACGATAAAGAAAACAGGCATGTAGGCAGTAGGCATATTGATTGATATATTACATAAATAAAATAGTCTAAGACCTCAAGTAATGTTGGTTAAAATACCACCGAAATTACACAACAGAAGGGCAAGACCCAATTCATTTACAACATTATGTCTACGAGTTTTCGTTTCGCCTATTTGTCTCAATCACTCTATTGTAGGGAGAAAAGATGGGACAGCAAAAATACGTTACGTAGAAACGATCGAAACGAGTTGTTATCTCATCAATTTTTCATACAAAAGAGAGACACGTGCTCACACGAAAACAAAATTTGGCTGACGAAATGTGGTAGAAAAACTCCGACTTCGGGTACAGAACTCAAAATAACACCAGAAAAAAAATTAAAATGAAAAAACTGTGATTCCCAATATGACACAAAACGAATCATTTATTTGTTGACATGAAAATGGCGGAACAAAAGACTTTAAGCGAGCCGTTAAAACATGTCCGGCATTATGAGTCTTTAGTAGATGAACGAAGAGAGGTGTTCTTGAAAATAAAATGCGTAGTAAGATAGTGGTTTTACCTGTCGTGGAGTTTCCTAGCGAAGTCGTGAGACATCTTGACCGTCTCTGTGGACGAGCGTAGGTACTGCGGTAGGGATCTCTGCAATAACAAAAAAAACATTATTAAATAAGAAGGGCGTTTTAAAATATTTAAAGGGTCAGCAACGCGCGAGTGATGCCTCTGATGTTGCAAGCGTCCATAGGCTACGGTAACCGCTTTCCATCAAGTGGGCGGTATGCTTGTTTGCTAACTTTGTTGTATATAAAAAAAAATATATACAGACCATCGACACAACACTATCCAGCCTCAAACTAAGCAGAGCTTGTGCTATGGGAACCAGATAGCTGATATAATACTCGTATGCATTTTTTTTGTAAATCCTACATACAACATCTACTTTCACCAAATATTTGTTCTCGATGGAAATCGAACCCACGACTTACTGCACAGAAGGCAGAGCTGCTACCAACTGAGCTGAGAGGTCAGTCTATCTCACTTCATGTGGGGACAACAGTAAAGAGTGAAAAGAAAACAATAAATAAAATTGTAGAAGCTAAAGTTTCCCTAAATTATTCATATCAATTTTTTCGCTATTAAAAATATATGAACAATACAGTTTTAATAACTGCATATTAAAGAATGCAACAGCGAAGTGTAGGCGTAGATATTTTACAAGGTTAAAAAAAATTGCTTACATAGACGTCATCACGATAAGGGTTGATAGGAGACGATTCTGCTTGTGGACCTTTGTTCTTTACAACCTAAAAAAAAGTATTTATATTATAAAAAAAATACAGAGGTAGCCCAGAAGACACAGGAAAAAGTTAGCACAACAGTGAGCATACAATGACTGGCCTCTAGCTCAGTTGGTAGTAGCTCTGCCTTCTGCGCCGTAGGTCGTGGGTTCGATCCCCACCGACAACAAATATTTGTGTGGTGAACATAAATGTTTGTTCTCTGTCTGGGTGTTATATTGTATTCTAAGTATGCATTTACAAAAAAAAAATGTATTCAAGTACCGACTAGTACTTGTACTTGAAGTAACCGACTTGAAATATCGGATCCGGTTAATGTACGGCCCATGTACACTGTCGCAGATGAATATTTCGATTATTATTATTTTTATCTCGCGATGGATAATTGTACTAAACGAGACCCCTTTGATATTGGGAAAAAAACATCCAAGTCGGATCCGCCCTATAAAGTATCAAGGACAAGGTATCCAGTGTTAGAACAAAAAAGCAAATGATTATGTTTAAATTGCACCAGTGTGCATGTGGCTTAACTGGCATCGTAATAACGGTGTGTACAATAACATGATGTACATTATCGCCTCCCGAAATATCTCCCAATAACAAAAATGAACTTCCTTAAACGCAAGTTCGATTTGCGATACAGGCTAGTCCTAGTGCGGGGTACATTGTTTTTTTTACATAATTTAATAGCTTGATTTTTGTATACTTAAACAATTTTGTATTTCTAATAAGGTTTATATAAAATTTTTCGCCATCTATCAGTTTTGACCCAAGATTGACCCAATGACGACCCAAGATACATATTTGGAGAATAACGGTTAGGAGATCCAACCCCAAAGATGGGATAAGGCCCGAAGAAGATCTATCATTTAGTTTTCCTGCGCGGGTTATATCAATAGTATTACTGTGATAGCTAACCTTAGCGATCCCCTTCTGTATGCACTCCTCTAGTAAGTCCCCGGCGTCGCTCAGGTTAGAGCTGTCTGAAGTGTCATGCGCGTCGACCGCCGTCCCTCCCGCGCCGGTGGGGGGTGCCGCTGACTCTATCGATAGTACGGACAGATTGGAGTTGCTGCCCGCTTTAGATAGTATCGCCGGAGTGTCTTCCGTAAAGTACACTTTGCACATATCGTTCGGTCCGTGAGGCTCTGTAAACAAAGTGATTTTTTTAATAAGAACATCATTGAATAAATAAATATTCTAGGCAATCCACTCAACACTATCTAGCCCCAAACTAAGCAGAGCTTGTACTATGGGAACCAGATAGCTGATGTACTACGTATTTAAAATACAATATAACACCCAGACAGATAACAAACATCGGTGTCCACCACACAAATATTTGTTCTCGGTGGGGATCGAACCCACGACGCTTGTTTTCTGTCTGGGTATTATTGTATTTCAAGTACAATGTATTAAAAAAATGTATATAAGTATAATATATCAGCGATCTGGATCCCATAGTACATGCTCTGATTAATTTGGGGCTACATAGTGTTAAGCTCTTCAGTAAATAAACAAATATTGTGGACAATGCCACAATATTTGTTTATTTACTGAAGAGCTTCATTCAGCATAATTTAATATTATGAACTCATCAAAATCTTAACGAGAGAAATGTTAAGTTACCTTTGTGGCATTCGTTCCTCATTATGTTTGGTTCTATCGGCTGCATCGGCATCCTAGAAAAATTATAACAAAATTGGTAAAAAGTCCATAGTTTTTTTAATCGAAATAGTATGCACAAATATTGCACATCGGCTAATTTCGGCTTCATAGAGCGTAGTGTGCGTCAGAAAGAGATAGCTCTCTAAGAAAGCAGAAAAGCCGAAGTGCAATATTTATTGCCTACAACCGTGGTGGAGTTGACACTTTTTTTTTTTAAATATAGATAGCTAAGCATTTGGCTGCCATCACACCTGATGGAAAGTGTGGATGCAGCCTAAGATGGAGCATGCTTAGCCATAATCCACCTGTTCACTCTTGTCTTAAAAGTTCCCAAATTGTAACGTTCCGGAAATACTGACGGCGGAAGAGAGTTCCACTCCTTGGCAGTTCGTACTATAAAAGTGGAGTCTAAGTTTCTCTCACCTGTTTTGTAGGAGTGATCTTGGCTGGCCGAGAGAAATAGGACTGTCGATGACCTGATCTACCCTGGCCAGTTTAGGTAGAGCCTCCTGTAAAAATAGACGAAACATGTACGAAACATCATGTTTTGCCTGAACATGTTTATATCTCCTAAGTTTACCTACCTGAAATAAGGACTCATATATTTTTAACTGACTTCAAATGAAAAAGGAGGAGGTTCTAAATTCGGTTGCATTTTTTTTGTAATGTTTGTTTATTTTCGTTTTGTTTCATTACTTTAGTTTCATTACATACATAAAATCACGCCTCATTCCCGTGGGGGTAGGCAGAGATCACGGATTTCCACTTGCTACGATCCTGACACACCTCTTTCGCTTCATTCACTCGCATAACATTGTTATAGTAACTTTGTCATTTTGCCATTTGAACACACTTGTCGTATATGTTTTACCTTCTGTTGGTGCGGTTCGTTGTCGATGGTGAGCGAGCTGAGACTGGTGGCGGTGGAGAAGAGTGCCGGCGTGTGTTCCACCGCGAACCGAGACGGACGCTCCTCGAACACGGAGCCCGGGCACAGCGCCTCTGCAAACAACAACAACAACATACATTATACCTATCCATTGTTAGTATGATGTTAGTCAGTGTTTTATAACTGTGATCATCGAATTTTGAAATGTGTGAAGTTACTGGTTACCAGGTGAGCTATAATGCTTGTTTCATCAGCTAGTTGTATAAAAAAATGACTAGATCCGCCCACAGCACAGTACAAATACTGTGCCACTTGACTATTCTCAAACCACCTCTGCACGTGTGAGTGAATGTTAGCCAGTCGATAATCGTAACGCAGGTTACCAATTTACATCAGGTGGACCATTTTGCATTTTGCGGCTTGATCTATCAGCTAGTTGTATAAAAAAAAGTCAACGATGTCACTGCAGATAATAATAATGTATGTAAATACATCTTGCTCTATTGAATTCCACCAATTCCAAATCTTCTGATATTGATGCATGAATTGATTCGGAATGGTTATGTTTTAATCTACACTCGTATAACTCCTGCTTTAAGCCGTGGAATTTATGCATTGCTAGTTCATACACATCCTGACAGTGGTGCACGTGAGGCGTTACCTTGCGGGTGCGAGGAGTCCTCGGGGGGTTCAGGCGGCGAGTGCGGGCCGGACACGGGCCGGGGCCGGGGGGACACGCCGCCCGGCGAGTCGGGGATCTCGCTGGGAGATATGCAGCCGGATGTCAGACGACTGCAACAACATTTTATACGTTAAAGAGAAGAAGTGTTTTGAAAGTTGCGCCGTTTGGAGAGGCAATCAGTGAATGGGCTTGATGTGAAACATGCGGCCTTTCTGTTTCAATATATTGCATACTACATCACCGTGTCAGCCCATGGCCAGTCATGACAGCACCCAACAGCAGCCTTTTAAGTCTAAGTCAACTTGTAATCGACGTCGGCTTCATTTTTGACATTTCAAACCTAGCCTAGACTTTAGCTGTCACTTTCGCATTTCTCACATAAGCAATACCACCACCACCCAAATTTAAACCTAGTGAATGAAGGGAACTAGATAGAACCTCTTATTTTGGAATTGCGTAACGCCGAAATTAACTTCAGTAACAAATTCATGCTTAGCTGAAATGTCAGATGAAACAGGAAAAACGAATTCAAGAAAGATCTAGAACTTATGAAATTGGATTCACCTAATCATTCATTCTGAAACCGAAGACTAGTTGAATACCTTAGAGCTTAGACAATACCAAAAAAAATCTGACTGGGTTGACCAATGACTTATCGATAATAAGGAGAATGATGAATTTCAAGTTAGACAATATGGCTGCAGCTCTCACCAACTTTTACTACAACTTTTTTTCCATCTAACAAAGTTTATTTTTGTGTTTCTTCTTTATTTCTGTGTCAACAAGATTCTTCTATGAGCATAGTGAAGTACAGACCTGACTTCAGAGAGCACAGATCCGTGGTCGTCGTGCGAGCACTCCGGGAGAGAGTCGGGCGAGCTGCAGCGAGAGAACATCAGCGGAGTCTCTTCCACGTAGCGAGACTCATCGTCTTCCTTCTCCGTCATGGAGACAGCGTCGGACGCGAACGTTACTGCTTTTGATCCTGGAAAGATGGAGTACATTTAAATAAATATTTCAGACAATCCACACAACACTATCTAGCCCCAAATTAAGCAGAGCTTGTACTATGGGAACCAGATGGCTGATTACTTAAATACTTTTTTTAAGACATTCTTAGACTACAATATAACACCCAGACAGAGAACAAACATCTGTATTCACCACACAAATATTTGTTCTCAGTGGGGATCGAACCCACGACCTACAGCTCAGAAGGCAGATCTACTACCAACGCTGCTTTTCCATTATCCAATAAAATCTGTGATTATTCGACGTACGAAGATCCGTATTGCTACTTAGAGATGCTGGTAGTTGTAAGATCCTCTCGATAAAAAAAACTCTTTAACATTTCTTAATTTATTGCCCTTGTAACTTGAAAACCCCAGACACTCAGGATCAAAGTAGGTTGAATTTCTTTTAAAAGGAATGATTCGTTTAGGACCCCTCGCTGATGGTCGGAAATTCTACTCGCTGGATTCGCTCTTGGATTCAATATTACATTCTCGTCGAAAAGACATGCTTACTCTTGAGCCAATCTCATAGTCAAAAGAGTTTTTTTCCAATGAAATCACAAGGTTCGACAAAATTATAAACTAGACTAATCAGGCCCACCGAATATTTAAACGAATTCTCAGTTATTAATAAACTTACTTAGTAATTCGCACTTAAAATCATTACACCACCGATAAGAACAAGAACGAATGTTTAGGCAAATAAAGGATTTTAAAATGTTCTATTAAAATATCCACACATTTTATGGCATCTTATGCCAAGACAATGAAGTTCGTATTTGAATTGAAAGATCGCGACTGTTTTGGCGTTGAGACAAATTGAATGAGCAATGATTTGCAGTGTTGTGCAACAATGTTGTGCGGCCATGACAATGGTAATGATGCCCGAAATACAAACTAACATGCTTGTTGAGCGCCATACGATGACCACTGTTTGTCTTACTAACCATAGGAAAATTGTTGAAAAGGTTATTTAGAATGGTATAATTGCGTTAAAAAATACCTTCTCTATCCTTAGAAGTGCTAGTGTTAGACTCCTCTGGTAGATTCGGATCAACAGTAATAGTAGCCATCGCATTTCTCTTCGCCAGGCAGTCTTCCTCCGTCGGCTCGCCCAGACTGCTCAGCGAACTAACCCTGGAGAAGTATCCTGGAGTACCCTCATCGCAGTAGTTGATAGGCTTCTCCGGACTGATCATTCCCGAGCTGAACTTTGTGTCGAAATGACCACGCTTTTCTGGTAATGCTTCGGCCGGCGCGCTCGGAGTAGTCGCAGCCAGGTCGTTATCGTGCGGCGGGTCTTCGATCGAGCACGTATCTTTTTCATCAGAGTGCGTCATCACTTCAGGGTTTTCCTTCACGCTTGAAGTCGAAAGCGTTTTCGCCTTGTCTTTTCCGATCACACGTAGATCAGACATGGATGTGGCGGTCGAAAATATGACGGGGGTTTCGTATGGCGTGCCTTCTGTGGCAAAGTGTTTGATGGTGTCCTCGTGGACGGACGGGCCGGCGGGTTCCGAGTCGGAGCCGGTCTCCGACTGATGCTCCGCGTACCGCAGCGAGTAGTCCGTCGGCTGGTCCAGGTCCGTCTCCTGGTAATCACCGTAAGGACTTTCCTTCTTCTTTGCCGCTTTCGGTTTCTCAACCTCAGGCTCCTCTTTTGTGTCCGAGTACTTCCGACTGAAGTCGATGGGCTGGTCGCAAGAATCCTGGTCGACGTCAAAACCAGATTCTGTGTAGTTTGGTCGCATCTCTGTTGTCCTCGGACTTGGAACAGGAGGTTGGGACGGGTATCGAAGGAAAGCACTATCTTTCACCAACTGTTTGGAATTCGCCCTTGCAGCTTCGGTGCCAGTTTCGCTCTTCATCAAGTCTTTGTTTCTTGGTGTCGGCACGGGTACCTTGCCAGTTCGCACCACCCTGTCGAACACCGTGTCTGAGTGGGTACTGGTGACGGAATCTTTGCTATCAGATCTGTTCACGTTCCCTGCACTGCCGGTGGCCGACCGAGTTACTAACGCGCCTTTCAGCAGCGTGTTACTGCAGCTCAGGTAGCTCGCTAGGTGTGCGCTGTGACTGAGTGAGATTTGTGACGTCAGCGCACCCATTAGAGGCGAGCTCGACGTCATTCGATGCCTTTCTAAGTTCATAGCGATCTGTCTTTCTGTAGCCGTGAAGAGATTCTTCTCTTCTCGATTGCTAGTGGAAGGTGATGTTGCCGGTTCTATGTTATCGCAGGTCTCCGCTAGATTCTGATCCAACTCTTGTTCTAGAGCTTTCTGTTTTCTGACTCCGAGAGTGGGAAGTGCGGGTAGGTTCATACTTCTAGCGGTAGTGTCTAGCGATATGATGTGTGTTTTGCCAGGTTTGGAATTGAGCAAGTTTTTGAGAGCAGCCCCAGAGCCCATCGCTATCATCTTGTGCTTCGAATGGATGAGGCTTCTGAGCATCGGCACCGCTCCGTGGTCCCATAGGAACTGCTGGTCTAGTGGACATCTAGCTGATAAGTTCCACAGGGTACCACAGGAGTTGCTTACAACGGTCAGACTTGGAGATTTGAGGTGCTGGAGTAAGACACTGAGGCAGTTTCTCTCGCGTAGAATTTGCCTGTAATCTTCCCGTACAGCGATATGGCTGGATACGTTCCTCATTATTCCACCTGCGTTCTCCACAATCGCCAAGGTCTTCGTCGGGGAATTGTAGCTCAACATATCTACGAGGAACCCTAGGGATCCATCGACGGAGCATAAAGCTACTTTGTTCATGGAACAGTGAGCCGTGAGGTTCCAGAGTGCTGAGAGTACAGATTTAAGGGTAGCTTCCTTTTGGCACGTCATGGCGGCTTTGGTAAGGCCCTTGACTGCGCCTACTTCTCTCAGGACTTGCTTGCTGTTTGTATCCGCTCTCCATGATAGGTTTCTCAGTACTGCTGCTGTCACCTGTAAATAAACAAAGCCACTGTTGAAATGTTTTTGTCTGAATAAAAATATCAGTAAAATGCTGATGATGATTTGCAGTTTAACATAATAGATTCTATGGATATGCATGTATAAAAGTATGCATACCTGTCGCATGTCGTCATTGGGCGACTCCAATTGCTCGACCAGCGCCAACATGAAGTCTTTGAACGAACACAGCAGCGACTTGTTATTTCCGTCGCCGAATGTCAGATTCGTCAACGTCATTCCGGCGTACTTCCTCATCGTCAGACAGGTGTTGTCATCAGTTCTGCTTCCGTGCGCGGCCTGGTCTCCGCTCACTAACGCTGCTAAGGCCTGCAGTCCACCTAGTTGGCAGACCACGTGTCTGTGCTCCTCATCGAATGAGAGCTTCATTAATGCAGCCACGCTTTGGCTGGGATGCTTAGTCGCGTCATCCTCAGTTTCTTTCACTTCCTTCCTAGCTTCAACTAAGTCTTCAAGCACGTAACAATATTCTCTAACTTGTTCCAACAGTCTCCATACTCTCGCCTCTCTTCTACCGGCTTTGTCATCGGTCTGCGTGTGGATGATGTTTCGCAGCGCTTTAGCCGCTCGATCTCGAGTCTCTCTAGGGACTTTGGAGTGGATGAGCTGCACCAGGAGAGGGATGCATCCCGCTTGCCTCATCGCTACGCAGCTTTCGACGGATCTACTCATGTCTAGGAGAGGCCCACTGAGATCGGCATTGTTTTCCGGTGATAAGCTTAGAAGAGAGATAAGAGAGCACACACATTCCATTTTGTTTTCTAAGTTAGAGGAGGACCGGGGACAGTCGGCGGAGCCGTTACTAGAGAAGCTTCTTACGCTGGCGGTTTCGTGGCCGGTCCACTCACCCGGCCACGTTCCTCGGTACAGTTGGGAAGCGCGCTTATCCCGCTCACTGGACCTCGCTGCACTTTCAAGTCCATAGTGTAACGTACTTCGGTAAGTTGTTCGGTGGGGTCGGTCTTCATGAGGAGAGTATGCAGACGAACTAGCTTTTTGTGGTCTTTTTGGAAGCGCGCCGGCTTTTTTCTGTTGACCGTCGTCGCCGTCGACTTCATCGTCCAAAAAGTTTGGATTCGTGATGTCGCTGCGCTCGTCGAACTCATCCGGCGACGGTGAATGGTCCAGGAAGTGTGGCTTCGGTATCCGGCATTCGATGTTAGATTTGGAGGACGGTTGGTAATCATCGTCGAGGAAGTGCGGCCGACGGAGGGAATCGGGCTCTAGCGTTTCTAAATCTAGGGTCAGGTCTCGCGAACGCGCCTTGTCTTTTGGCGGGACGTGTTTGGAGGTTTTGGGTTTGGGGTCTTTCGGGTTAGGGATGCGGCGCGTGTCGGGCGAGAGTGGGGACGCTAGGGAGGCCCCGCGCGGCGGCTCGCTGGAAGTGGATGGAGTGCAGTCGTCGCTGGCCGATGGTCCCGAATCCGTTAACGGTGAATTCGATGAGTCCATACTGCTCCAGGGATCTACCATAACTTCGTTCTCCAACTGCAACAACGCGAGAGAAAGGCAATTAGCGTTTAATCCGTTTATGGTATATGGTTCAAGGCAAAGGTCTTCAAGTGTCCTGAGGTAATCAGCTTAAGTCGAATGCTGGCCGAAACGAGCGATTAAATCTCCGGTCAAGGCCAGTCAGTCGTAGCGTACGTAAGTCTGTATTTATTTGTGGATGCAGTAAAAATACCGGTTGCTCGAGCAACGAAAAAAGCACAAGCACGCACACACGCGCCAAGGGAAACCATGCGTGTAATAATTCTTAATCACATACTAGAATATTGCCTTCCATTGTGCCAATTATTGAGCAAACCTTGAATTACCGTTGCTCAAATATTCGCAATATAAGCACGGTAATTACAACGGAATTTATACATCTACTGACTCATGCGTTTCAATTATTCGAAGGCTGTCCACATTCTTATAGAGAAGTTTTCTAAAATATCCCCACAAGATAAACAACTTTGTTGTTGAATTTAATATTTTAAACATTAGTCGATGCGTACAGTAGACAAAGAAACAGAGAGGAATAAAGGCGCCTTATGATGTATGTCACGTCTGACCACCCGTATGGAGTTATGGAACGTATCCATACCGCGCATGACTCACTGGCGACAACGTTACAGCCATTACGTCACTCTCTTGTCCTATTAATTAGGCTCCCTTCGTTGTGAATTAATTGACAACGAAATGTGATACGCAGACATGTTGCTCAAGCAATGATCCAATCAGGTCAACACACCAAGACCATTTATTAATTTATATCTCAAATTTAGCTCAAACTAGTTAGCAACAATGTGACCGACAATACATTTCCTAAAGTTCAAGATAAAACCTTAAACTTATTTCGGTCCTAGACATTTGCACTAGCTGACCTCTCCAACAATGTATAGATAGTTCCTGTCAGTCTCAAAGAGCTGATCAGAATGCTGGGGAGACGGCAGACACAATGGGCACGCTGTGGAGTTCCGGTGGACAATGGGCGGGCGCCGGCCGCCGGCAGAAAATTACGCGATTGGATCCGGTCGGGCGGCATATTTTGCATGCTGATTCGCGATAATTGTATTCCCCAATTATTGAAGTTACTGTTGTTATTGATTTGAAGAGTTCAATTTGCAGAGTATTTTTGAAGATTGGTAAATTCACCAGCGGTTCAGAGATAGTTATTTGAAATTCAAGTGCATTCTAGTTTAGCCGTCTATTAGGCATACCTACGTGGCATTATTGGAAACCCAATAAGTGCTGGTTGAATGCAATACTAAGCGTGCAAGCGCTCTGAATAAAATACTGTATTTATATAATTCCATTACGTTGTGAAGTGTGTGTGAAGAAATTGTGCAGTTAGATGCTCTACCTCTAAATGTTTGACATAGGTACAGTAATACATTCCTAATCGAAATATTGAACGTCATCCTAGAAAAGTGGTATTCGCCTCAGCGTGACATAGCACGAGTTTGTCACCTACAATGCCGGGATGGCACCTATAACTTACCAAGTCACAGTCACGTGATGTGGAAACACGAGTATTTCCATTCTCCATATCGACTCCGGAGTCGTTCGGATCCCCTCTCCGTCTGTTGTCCCTTATCACATGGTAGTTGTTCCTCAGGGGATTGAAGCTAATACGTAGGTCCGTGGTGAAGTCATCGTAGAGTTTGAACTGGTTGGCGTTGAATTCAGTCTCGTTGTCGAGTATTTCGTGACTGTCCATGTTATCATCTCGACTGTACGTCACTTTGTAATAGTCCCGGGAATTCATTTTGGAATCACTTGTGTTTATTTCATTGTATAAATTGGAAGCACCTAATATGTGAAGTAAAGTTAGGAATAGTGTAACAGGCGGTTGCATCGGTTTTATTATTGTATAATGTTATGATGTATTGGATACCGTTTTGTACCGTACGTTCTATCACATCTGCGTTCTATCACAGAAACAACGTCTGAAATCCATAAAGCGCTCGTATAGCGATCGATGCTCCAATAAACAACAGTTTATCAAATCTTGCGTTGATATGATAAAAGTAGGTCAGTAATAACCGGGACCCGATTTAGAACTAAGGGCTCTCACTGGCAGTTTTAAATTTTATTATTGCTATCTTATTATTGGAGCATTGCCAGCTGGTAAGCTCTCGATATATTATTGTTTTATTTTTAAGAATACGCAAAATATTGTCTTGTAGCGAGGCAACGTGGTTTTTGTGTTATCTATGAATTTTATGAGTTCTAAGATGATACGTTACTTCTAATACACGCCAGGGTTCAAAAATTACGCAACGTAAAAGCCCTAAAATAGTAAGCGGCACCATCTGTGTTGTCATCACATCGGGATGGAGATCGTAAAAGTGTAATGAAAATAGGATATCTGTTTACTTTGAACACAGCCAAGGTTAAAACACTGTTTTGGATATCACTTTTACTCATTCGACGTATTTATGTTGCAGTTTATTTTCTACGATTCGATATCAGTTATATCGAATCGTAGAAAATAAACTGAAACTAAGCATCATATTATGTTCTAAAAAGTGTAAATTATAACATGTATTTATTGTACAACCACTCGGTAGCAGAACAGTGACTTGAAAGCGTAGCTTCAGTGAACAGAACACTTGACCTGTTTCCGCGACGCCGGCTCAGTCTTCAGAAACCTTACAACGAGGTTTCGATGGCCCTTCTCATCTGTCTCCGTTTACAGTTTTACGATATTCTTGATTTTCAATACAAGATAAGTCTTGTTCATTCATTTAGATTTGGTCGCCAGCTAATAACTATCTAAGAAATATATAGATACGCCCAAGAAGCCTTCAATTAACTAAAGGCACAAAGGATAAGTAAATAGTTGCATCGCGGTCAATAACCGCAAGTTGATTGCGCAAGTGAAACGATTAGCGAAAAGGTCTTCGTTTCGAGTGGCTACACCGACAACGCGAAGGCGGGCGTAAGCGGAGGTGTTCAGCGTGGTAAATATAGGGCACGGTGGAGTGCCTCACTAGAGTTGAGACTGGTTGAGCAGTTTCGGGAGCTAAATGTTTCCCAAACGACTTCAACGCCTTGTTAAATATTCATCGTGTTGTGTCTTCTATCCCAGTGAAGACCCTTAGTGTGGTGTCACCTAATCCAATCTAGTGTCTCTGCTCTGGGTTGCTCAAAGCAATTTATATGATTCAAAGCCTACTAAAATGCGGACTAAAAAACTAACTGAATAAGTAATAAGCTTATTATCAGCTTCCAAACTATAGTAACAACTCGTGTAGCCATATCATTGATGAGATTGTGCATTTGTCAAGAGAAGCGAACGACTTAGGGTCATTTTAAATTCCGAAAGGATCGGCTTCGGTGAATTTGGTTTCTTCATTTATAAACAGCCATCGAACCGACCCTACTCTATTGTACCGTGTGTATTTCGCAGCCGCGGAAATTAGCTCGCTCCAAGTTAAGTGGTACGAGTATGTAGGCTCCATTGTAAAGACGCGATAGGTCACTAGCCCGTGGAAAGTTTATATTGCATTCTGTTAGATTTAGTGCAGTGCTTTATGTTTGAGTTATAGACGACACCCGCATTCTATTCGAAACAAAGGTCGAACCATGTGGTAGACGAGACAATAAATGAGATGATTATAATGAGATGTGATATTGATGATTATTATGTGATATTATTTTGATATCTAACTAAGAGCTGATTGCCTGTAGGTTAAATCTCGAAAATCAGAATATCAACGGGTAAAATAACAGATTAGGCTAAAATAATGCAAAGATAGAGCAAGTCTACTAGATTAGGGTAGAGACTAGATTTATACTAAGAAGACAGAAAATGAGCTTATAATATGGATCGTTTGCGACAGAAATTCAAGTTCTAGGCCACACGTAATTTATGTGAAAACTTTCAGCAATTAAATCGAGTTAACGAAACTCTTATGCATACGAGGCTATAAATCAAGCTCACAAAGAAACTAAATCATTTAGAATTATGTTTTCCTATTTTAAACGTGAGAATGAAAAATTATGCAAATTATATGTGAGGAGTTTGAAACGCTAAGCAGATATTCCTATAGGGATATAAGACATAGTCGTCAGTTGACTCATGGTCCCTTAATTAAGAACAAAGTAAAAAAGTAATTATGCAGAGCATTTAAATAAATGGCTCAAGGTGATACTAGCACAATTGAACTGAAACCATGCTAACGTATCAATATTTTTAAGAAATATCAACGTTATTCTCAAGGAGATAAACGAAATGAACAATACATTCAAGCCCTAGCGTATCGATGGGTGTAAAAACCTTTTGACAGGAGAAAACGCTGAAGAAACAGTGACAGATTTGAGCTGACGAAACGACTTGGTTGTGTTGCAGGAAGTGATGGTTTAAAAATAGAACCGTTTGTGGCTGAACACGAAAATAAGTCGTTAGAATGAATACCGTAACGCGAGGGAGCGTAAATGTTATGGTAAATTCAAGGATGAATGACTCGAATTCATGAATGTTTAAATTAAAATGAAAACTGATGATGATGAGGAAACATTAACCTCTGAAAAGGTCAAACTAGCTTTTATTCACAACTCGGTGGATCGTGGCTCGAAATCGTGGGAAGTCTTATAGACTAGGCCTGAGTGCGAAGTAAGGTCGAATCGTAAAACTTAAGTTGTACTTTGAAAAGCATGAAAAAGGTTGCTAAAAAGAATAGCTATGAACAAACTAGGCGTGTAGCTATTAGGCACATGAAAGCAAATCGGGCACTTACACTGACACTGGTGAAAGTGTGGTTATGGAATATGCGATGCACCCAGCTATTACAGTAATTGGAGTGAGACGCTGAGTCTAGACCAACATGGCGTGATGGATGAGCTGGAGGATCCTTAAATTGCTAAGATAACAAAACCTAAACTGAGACTCGTAACGTTGATCCTTATGAATGATATTACCATAATACAATCATAGCGTAGATATCATCATGAGGGTACCACCATTATGTACACATTTAATTTAGGAGTTAACAGTGTTCATGATATTGATTAAAATTATAAACAAAACAATTAATTTTATGATATTTATTACAACACATAGACCACATATCATTCTAATCTAATAAAAACCTTTGATTGTAAGAAGATTCGTAAAGACTAATTTCATGCACAATGATACCAATCAAAACACATACATGCAAAAGCAAACATCATGTAAATAACATAGGCACTGCAGATACGTTTAAAATTAATAATAATCTAGCCGAAAATGAGTTACAATTGAGAGTGAAAGTAAAACTTAGGCATGAATTATTTCATAGTGTAACAAAAGATGTTATAATAGCAAAAGCATGCCGTGACGAAGCGCTGTTACAGATGTGAGATGGTGGGAAAAATTACAAAGTAAATGAACATTTTGTACTCTCGGATTATAAGGAAGTCGTTATAAATAAGCTAGAGATGCTTTACGATTCTATTCGAAGTAACAAACTTACTCAGAGATAACTAGTAAATGAGAATTTGGTTTGGAAAGTATATTTTGTAATTGATTGAAAATTTTAATAAATAATGGCCGATAGCCAGCAGCAACCTCCCACACTTAAACAGATTACAAGACAGTGGAATATAGATCCAAGGTCCAAACTGTGACACAAATAACTAAAGTTAAATTCAGTTTAGTTAAACCAGAACTGTGACGTAATACCAATGCCAATCTAAAGACGAGAATTTAGAGGACAGTAGGAATAAAGGTCGGAACTTCGTTCCCGTGTCATCAGAAATATAAAATTCTCGGTCATATAAAATTCCGTGCATCGCTGCAATGCGGCTGCCATCCCGAATTCCCGATCTTCCCGGCATTATTGAATCTCTCCCGCATACCACCCACACGGATGTTAGGCAGTGTTAGATCATGTACATCCGTTTCGGAACGAGTTTCATATCCAAGCTACAAACTAATTTGAAATGTGAAACAAGCGTGCCAAGTTAAAAGTTAACGCGTTGAGATACACGTATGTATATAAAAGAGTAATTAATGTAAAATATAAAACTTTTCCGTATTATTTTCTTGTATGACTATGGCAACTTCTTTGTGGAATGGAAATCAATTACGTCTCAAAATTCACTTGATATAATTTTTGGAGGGCTTGATCTATAGGGTGATTGCGTTTCTTTTGTTGCAATCAAAACCTAGCCGCATTAGTCAATTGTGACATTTTGAACTTCGATTGCAATAAAAAACAGAGAAACCCAATCTTTGTTAAGGAACGATTATAACAAGGTGTAATTTTGACGTTATACGAGTAAACATGAAATACTGAATAGGAACTTCGGTCGAAAAATAATGGCAACAAGAAACGTGATCGCTGTGTTCTTAGTTAGTATCAAACTTTTGATAGCAACAGACATACACAATCACCCGGCTGATGTTTGTTGAAGTTCCACGTATTTTATGAACCTACAAACATGCCAAGTTTCTAATTAATAGCACAAAGTATTTCATTAATAGAAATCAAAGTGTTTTTACACGATTGCTAATTGCTAAGAATGTCCAATATTCAATTAACACAACCAATTAGAAATAAATATATATTTTTAACACTTTTAGAGATGCAAACCTATCACAGAATCAATTACAATTTAGTAGCTGATAATATATTTATGGTATGAAATATTTATTGGTGAACAGAATTGAGAATATCTAAACTAATATTATAAAGAGGAAAGATTTGTACCTATTTGTATGTTTGTAATGAATAGGCTCAAAAAGTACTGAACCGATTTAAAAAATTCTTTCACCAATAGAATGCTACATTCTTCCAATTTGACATAGGCTACATTTCATTTTGAAAAAAATTAGGGATCCTTGGTAAAATTTGAACAATGTAACCGAAGGTGTAGAAAAATGAGTCTTAAAAAGTCTTTCGTCGAATGCGCTGCCGAAACTATTAGCGATAGAACAAAATAATGTACAACAATATTGTCTACCCCGTGCGAAGCCGGGACGGGCTGTTAGTATATTATAAGTAGAAACAAATTGAATTGGCCTGTCTTAAGATGTATGCTAATTTATAAACTACGAAAGTTACTTCATTTACAATCAAGTATTAATCGGCTGTAGGTTCTACTAGTTTCATGATAGATACAAAAGTAACGTGAAAACTCACACTTTTTAGACGACATGGTTTTAGTTTGTTCGAAATATGTAAATACAATGCCGGTGAAAAAACACAACGGTGGTTATTATAACGTAACTTTTGTAATTACTAGGCAGTTGGATAACTTATGGAGCTTGGCGTTGACTTGTGAGAAGTGAACTGCACATTCAAGTTATTAAATCTAACGTATGTGGTAACAATCCAGTTATTCAAAAGTCCAGTATAGCAACGGTATTCTTTAACCTGGGTTACATATAAATTCTCACTTATGATCAATACGAGCTATGAAGAGAGCTATACTGGAAGTTTCACTATGTGATAGAATCAGAAAATTATTTAAAGAAAACTTTAAGTATTGATAATTCTCGAATGGCGATGCGGGAAGCCAGTAGTGGATGGAAAGAGCTCAAACTATTTCTTCCTGCGAATATGTAGGGAGGCATAATGCTCAGCAGTGGACTTGCTCAGGCTGATGTTGATGAATGAATGATAAAATATGACACCCAGATTTAGTTAAGAAACATTATACGTAACATCGGAAACTGTACTTATTAAACGTAAAAAAAACCTACGCCACTAATTCTATAGGAAACAATAAAGCCACAGTCTTACCTAATGAGGTAACAATGGTTACGAAATAACCAGATGAAGGAAGTTAATATCAAACGTGATATTAATAATTGAGACAATGATTCAACGTGTGAACATCATTACAACCACAAAGTTGAATGAAAAAGAAAAATCATTTATTTGTAACGGAGGTTAGGGTATAAAACACATAAAACATAAAACCAGTATAAAAGATGTCAAAACCTACCCAGCTAACTACACAATAATAGCAGGTACCTATTTACAGTAGTAATGAATAGGTAGTTCGCATGTTACTTTAAAAAACTTCAAGAGTGTCATTGAGTTAAAAATGTATACAGGGTGTCCCATAAGTCAACGTCCAGCCGAAAACGGGTGATGTGCCATGTCATGGCAGTTATCAGAAAAATATAAAAAAATATATTTGTTAGGTAACTTTCGAGTTATGAGTATTTAAAAAAAACAGAAAAAACTGACACCCTGTGATGATCTTTTAAGTCCTGTGACTACAAATATTAACTTTTCATGAAACTTTTTTCTGCAACGTAAGCATGAATAACCCTTCTGTAAATTACAATTCAAAATTAAGCCATAACTGCCTCAGTTTTTAATGAAATCGTGGAGTTTTGGCCAACGTTTCATTTCAGATAATTACATCACCCAACTTTAACCGTCTGTACCGCAAAAAAAATGTACTACACTATCATGGCATGTAACTTTAAAAATTGGCGCATTTATCCAGGATTCCAAAATGGTATAAAACTTGCTAGAGTACTCTTTAGTTTTGGTAATAAAACATGTTTTTTCAACTAAACCGGATTTCCAATCAATTTTATTTCAATAGATAAAATGTTTGTACCCTTTAAACGATGGACTTAAAATGCCTACGCTGTGTTTTTATGTGACTCACAATTCACAGGTACAAGTAAATACCATTTCAACAATGCAAGTAAACAGATAGATCCACCATCTTGTCGAAAGAGTAATAACCATGGGTTTTCAAGTAATTTGTTAGTTTTAGGTAAAAGTTTGAAATAAAATTCAATCATAACATTACTTCAATCGTGATTTTAATCTAAAGTTTGCCTTCGCCCGTCGCCGGTCTTATTACATGGTTTTTGACGTGACAACGTCTTATAATTCGATGGAGCCGGGCGGCTGCTCATACGAAAAAACATGACTCATGCGGCGTTACCTCGCTCTGAGGCGTTCCATTTAATACTTGATGTGCAAGTGAGAGCGCGGAACGAGCGACAAAGAGGCACAATCGGCCTCCGCATTCGGCAGCGTTCGACATCGGTCTCTCTCTTACTTGAGTGAGCGATGCGTCCGCGTGGACAACTGTATGACGTTGTCACGTTCAACTGTCGTCAGTTAACTGACTTTACAGACAGCTGATTTTTTGTAAGGAAATGTAGAGCTGGCATTACTGCTGAAGTCTAACAGTTTGAACATTTGCTGTAAATCCTTGATGTAGTTAAATTAAAATCACGATTGAAGAAATCCTATGATTGAATTTTATTTCAAACTTTCACCTAAAACTAACAAATTACTTGAACACCCATGGTTATTACTCTTTCGACAAGATGGTGGCTCTATCTGTTTACTTGCATTGTCGAAATGGTATTTACTTGTACCTGTAAATTGTGAACGATTTAAAAACGCAGCGTAGGCATTTTAAGTCCATAATTTAAAGGGTACAAACATTTTATCTATTGAAATAAAATTGATTGGAAATCCGGTTTAGTTGAAAAAACATTTTTTATTTCCAAAACTAAGGAGTACTCTAGCAAGTATTATACCATTTTGGAATCCTGGATAAATGCGCCAATTTTTAAAGTTACATGCCATGATAGTGTAGTACATTTTTTTTGCGGTACAGACGGTTAAAGTTGGGTGATGTAATTATCTGAAATGAAACGTTGGCCAAAACTCCACGATTTCATTGAAAACTGAGGCAGTTATGGCTTAATTTTGAATTGTAATTTACAGAAGGGTTATTCATGCTTACGTTGCAGAAAAAAGTTTTATGAAAAGTTAATATTTGTAGTCACAGGACTTAAAAGGTCTTCACAGGGTGTCAGTTTTTCCTGTTTTTTTAAAATACTCATAACTCGAAAGTTACTTAGCAAATATTTTTTTTTATATTTTTCTGATAACTGTCATGACTTGGCGCATCACACGTTTTCGGCTGGACGTTGACTTATGGGACACCCTGTATATACTCTTTCAACACTCTTATCGCAAAATGAAGATATAATATAATGTTATATGTATTAACGTTTGATGCGAAGTTTTAGAGCACGATTAAACAGATAAAAGGAAAGTTAATGAAACCTATTACATCTGTTCACGACATTGCAGAAAGTAAATTAGATAAAATATAAATTAGTCTGTCTCAGTCAACGTTTCAGGTCGAGTCGAGATAAATTATTATGGTCCAGTGATGAGGTGAGAATTCGAAATGAAAGTGAGTTTGATGACCGTTCATTTATACAGTTTGATGGCGAATTTTAGAGATATGAAGCTTAAAATCATTAAGAGTAATTTTGTGCCATTTAAACGTAAATAAATCAAGATAGATAGATTCTCCAGATTGTAATTAGGCTAAACAAGAAAATAACATGAAAAAATATTTTAGCTCAGTTCGGTTTCGGACACTTAAACACCTACAAATTTATAATTTGAATAACAGGAAGGCGACAATTTATAATTATTATAATATTAAGAAGGATAAGAACCAATTATCAGAAACAAAGGCATCAAATTAAACAATAGCATAATCATTAATCAATGACATCTTCAGGAACTACACTTTAGAATGAAGGTGAATATTGCCTTTCCCTAAAGAGTTTGTTTGAGATAGATGACTCTGTACTACTGTCGTTCCTGTGTGAGGGGAAGCACTCACAAATTTCCTGTCGGAAGAGGTCAAGTGCAAAAAGATTTGGCTAAAAGCGTGAAGGTAGAAAGGAAATGATGCCCTGAATTTACGGCTATCAGACATCTTCCGGATATTGATTCGTTACAGCGAATCAAGAGACCTTGGGGATTTAGGTTTAAAATAAATGTTCCGTCCATTACAGTACAGACTAGATTACAAAACAAGCAAAAAATATCGAACACCTGCTGTTTGCAATAGACGAAGTATGCAAATTCAAAAATCGACAGATCCACTCCCGCAAGTGCCAAATATGGCGACTGAAGGTCCGAACGATGCATAACAAGTAGAAGTGTAGGCTGATCTGGATACCGTTCTGTTTGCTGAAGTTATAAAGGATATAAAATGACTGTGGGCGATGGTAAACCGAAGAGATAGAGAATTACGCTATTAAACTTAATAGGGCGTAATTGATACAATAAAAGGCAATATAACATTACTGTAGTTACAGTATTCCAAAATGTGGTAGCTCTACCATTAATTACTTCAATAGTCAGTCAATTTGAGATCTGTAAACGCACAGTAGAAAATTTTAGATTTTAAATTCGCAATCACGATATTCCACTGAGACGAATTGATTATAATCAAGTGAAAGTAAGTTATTATTATACCTAGAATAAAAAGTGAACGAGCTATTTGAGATCAAGTATATTAAATGCCAATATTTGGGTATACTGTTGAAACGTTATTGTCGTAATAATACAACATGTAAAATATTTGAGATTAAGGATCAATTACTAACTGGCAATGCTTCATAGGCGATGGTTACCACTTAACATCAGGTGGGCCATATGCTTGTTCCAACAGCTAGGTAAAAAAATACGATTAACAGCTTGGTTTTGAATCGATCGATTCTTAATATGTAAAAGCAATGCAATCCTTTGCTCGTGTAAGTCAAAATACAACATCAATCATGCCTGGCATAAAAATAAAGTCTATAAAACAATACAGACCTAGGTACTAGATAATACCATTTCGCTTTCGGCTTGCGTGATAGATCATGCTTTCTGCGATCACACAAATCAGCACAACCAATAAATTTAATTTTATTGCCGAAGGACGCTGGAAGCAACTAAGTTACATTCCTCGCATCGCCAGACTGGTGATTTCGAAATTCTCCCAACAGGGATTGAATAAAAACTTGATGCAACCGCACGGAGTCTGCAATCGGCAGGATCCAAGTCTCTGAGTCATCCCACAAGTTGATGATGTAACTTAGAGGTCGATAGAACATGCCAATGTAACCGATAATGTAGGAGTCAATGAGAATGCATCAGTTACGTAGGTAGAACAATGTAAACAGGATAATAAATTGTCGGCGTAAAAGTCAAGCTGCGAATATGAACAATTATGGTTTAAATTCTACAAAATTTAATGTAAAATAGAAGTAGGTAGTAGGTATATACTAGTATTTGGAGCGGTACTTAATTAGGATAATAATAATATATATTTAACTTTGTAGGTAATTGGGAACCACAGAATGACTACGGCCTAATAAATATGGGGATGAAGATGAGTGGAAAATTTTGGGGAAGACCTTTGACCAGTACTGGGACACAATAGATAATAAAAATAAAAGAATAAATTGGGAATTGGGGAAGCTAATTCTAATTTTAATTTTCAAACGAGAGCCATATCTGAATTATTCAGTAAGTTTTCAGTAGCTTTACAAACAACTGGCCAGTTATCACAAATCACGAAAGCTTTGCCCGTTTATTTTGTTTAGTTCCGCTGAAGTCACGCTCCACTTTTCTCAACAAAGTGTCTGGAACACCCACTTATATTGGGAGCAGCTTACTCGTAAATAAAACAGGTTTATAGTTTACTAGTAGTTATACCACAAATTTATCAGGCAGTGAAGTAGATATACGATTTTGGAGCTCATATTTCCCTGAATTATTTTTTGTGAGCAATTTACTGTCGTAAGAACTTAAATGAAACCGGTAAATCTGTATATCGGTCTTATATCTCAATAAAACCTTTATTGTTCCCTAAATAACATATTTTTTTAAATAATTGGATCTATGTGTTTTAAAAACCAACTAAGGAGCCCTGGGTGTATAGGCCTCCTCCAAAAGTCTACATTCTTTCCTCTCCTTCGCTTTCTTCGTCCATTCTTTCCTTGCCAATTCGACTATGTCGTCCTGCCTGCCATCTTTCCTATGGTCTACCTGTCCTATCTCTGTCTCTCTGTTTCCTATCTTTCCTGTCTCATCTTTCCTTGTCTTTTCATGCCAGCTGGGCCTTCCCATAAGGTTGTTGTTGTCTAACAGACGTTACGGCGACAACACAGGGTGTACTGTATGTAGACAGGGTGGGTTATGCTCACGATAATACTCAAGGCAAGGTGACACTCAGTTATACGAGTCAGTCATATCAGCTTACATTTTGCAATCTATGATATAGTTGGCAACTCGGATGAATATCAGGTGTCATACAGATCGCTTGATCGAGTTAGAAGTATTGTGTATTCTCACAGTTTTGTGATTTTGATAAAGTCAAAGTCAAACAAATTGCCTAAGGGTAGAATAGAGCGCTACCAGTAAAGTAACGAAAACAAGGAAATACCATAGCAACTGAGCTACAAGCTGAATATCAACTACAAGCTCAAATAGAGAGCAAAGGTAGAAATAAAAACAACGATAAGACTAAAGTTATAATTATTCACCAATTTCAGTCGTCATACCGTTCCACAAAAATAACTGGGGTTCTCTGGGAGTAGGTACTGACTGAAGTGAAAACTTGAGCCTATTTTTTGACCTATGGAGGGAGTTTTTCGGCCTTTCCCGAAGTGGTGTCGGTTACGTGACAGGTGACATGACCGTGCCGCGAGCTCATTGACTTTTCCTACCTTTAAAAATGCTCATGCCGGCCTAAATAAATGATCACTTCAACAAAACTAAAACAATCACAGATTAATAATCGTCATGCATAATGAATGAGCCAAAGTGATCAAATGATCTTGCCTGTCAATTTCCAGACAAGCAGGCGCCATGCCTCACCTGCGCATGAGTCATCAAAATGTGTCGTGTCGACTCGAGCTTTTGTTTGAAAAGGTACAAATGCATTTTTAGGGTTCCGTAGCCAAATGGCAAAAACGGAACCCTTATAGATTCGTCATGTCTGTCTGTCTGTCTGTCTGTCTGTCTGTCTGTCTGTCTGTCTGTCTGTCTGTCTGTCTGTCTGTCCGTCCGTATGTCACAGCCATTTTTCTCCGAAACCGTAAGAGCTAGACTGATGAAACTTGGCGAGTAGATGTATTCTGTAAACCGCATTAAGATTTTTACATAAAAATAAAAATAAAACTATAAATTTCGGGGGTCCCCATACTTGAAACTGAAACTCAAAAATTTTTTTTTCATCGAACCCATACGTGTGGAGTATCTATGAATAGGTCTTCAAAAATGATGTTGAGGTTTCTAATATCGTTTTTTTCTAAACTGAATAGTTTGCGCGAGAGACACTTCCGAAGTGGAAAAAAGTTGGTCCCCCCCCCCTCTAACTTCTAAAGTAAGAGAATGATAATACTAAAAAAAATATATGTAGTACATTACTATGTAAACTTCCAACGATATTTGGTTTGAACGAGATCTAGTCAGTAGTTTTTTTTTTATACGTCATAAACCGTAAACCGCAATTTACCTTTCAACGAACTACAGGAACCTTATTATATTACATCAAGTAACATATTTATAGGTTCTTGTAGTTCGTCGTGCTACGGAACCCTTCATGGGCGAGTACGACTCGCACTTGGCTGCTTTTTAGGGTTCCGTAGCCAAATGGCAAAAACGGAACCCTTATAGATTCGTCATGTCTGTCTGTCTGTCTGTCTGTCTGTCTGTCCGTCCGTCCGTATGTCACAGCCATTTTTCTCTGAAACCGTAAGAGCTAGACTGATGAAACTTGGCGAGTAGATGTATTCTGTGAACCGCATTAAGATTTTTACATAAAAATAAAAAAAAAACAATAAATTTCGGGGGTCCCCATACTTGAAACTGAAACTCAAAAATTTTTTTTTCATCAAACCCATACGTGTGGGGTATCTATGGATAGGTCTTCAAAAATGATGTTGAGGTTTCTAATATTGTTTTTTTCTAAACTGAATAGTTTGCGCGAGAGACACTTCCAAAGTGGAAAAAAGTTGGTCCCCCCCCCTCTAACTTCTAAAGTAAGAGAATGATAATACTAAAAAAAATATATGTTGTACATTACTATGTAAACTTCCAACGATTTTTGGTTTGAACGAGATCTAGTCAGTAGTTTTTTTTTTATACGTCATAAACCGTAAACCGCAATTTACCTTTCGACGAACTACAAGAACCTTATTATGTTACATCAAGTAACATAATATACAGGTTCTTGTAGTTCGTCGTGCTACGGAACCCTTCATGGGCGAGTCCGACTCGCACTTGGCTGCTTTTTTGTAATTTGGCTGTTTTGATTCATCTTTGTGTGGCAAAATTAAAGAGTTGTTTGTGCGGTTAAATAGAGATTCACGATTAAAATAAAACAATTACAATTTTTAAGTTTTTCCAATTCTTGTACAGAATAAGAGAAAATGCAAACCGTTAGCGTGCCCCATGAAGATAAACAAAGTTTTTCTAATACATAAAAAAAAAGAATTAGAAATCAACCGATTACGTAACGGTAGAACAGTGTTAGCTCCTAACAATTTTAGCTTATTTATAATCAATCAAATGCTAGTAAATGTCAAAGTCAAAAAGGGAAAGCGGATGTTCTCACACTTGGCTTCCTTTTCTGGCGGAAGAAACGACATGGCAAGCAAATGTGACAGGCGGCCATATTGCATCTAATGGGTTGGGAAAAGAAGTCGAGTGTTATTTGGAGATTTGGAAAAACTAAAAACTCTTGCGCATTTAATAAGTGTCTTAGGCTGTAATGTTTTATGCTAATGGGGAGAAGAAAGACAAATATCTGTGTAAGTGTGTGGGTTTCTATCAGTCAGAAGTGCAAAAAAACGACGCGCAAATCAGGTATGTTGGTTGGCCATTTTCTAGGACTACACCGTTGTAACTTGTAACTATATGCAAATTGCTGTTGGATTGGCGTTCTCGCTTGAAACTAGTCACTCTATGAGGCTGGGGACTTTTGTAAAAGTAGAAATGGTATTTTGTGTAGCGTGTACTTACATGCTAACATAGGCAAAAGTCCTCAGATATGTGAGAAGCGAGAATTGGTTATGTACTTATTTGATGATAGCTTGGGTTTGACTTAGTAGGGGTTTTTGTTGCAAATTTATTATTATATGGCGGGCTAATGTATTCTGGTTTCTTATAATTGAAAGAAGCTGGCCAAGCTATCTGCTATGGGCTTATGGCATGAACATTTGAAATACCTACTTGAGAAACATGCCACTTATTGTGTTTTATTTGGTGATGATACAATGCTTTTGTGGTTCTATCCGCTGAACTTTTGGTTTTGTGAATGGTCATGACGTTGCCGCTAATGCAAAATGGAATAAGAATTTAGTGGGTTTACTTTACGGGTAAAATTTAAGCTTGAGTACTAACAATGACAAAGTGTTTGCTTTATCGCTGGTGCTTAAAACAAACAAATGGTTGAATTGATTTGGTTTTCTTTAGGGATGTAATGTCCCTACTTCTTTTGCTATTGCTAGTTTCCAACAAAAGAGATGAGATGTTACATGACAAATATCATTCGTGAGGACACCATTGCATCAACCCGATGTGACAGGACGTCTTGCCATCTTTGTTGGTAAAAAGTTTCCACAGTTTATTTTATGTAATATAATTTATATTTGTAGGTATAATACAATCATGATACTTGTAAATAATAAATACCTACTTACTTACCATTAAGGATTAAAAGTGATATCTATGTCTAAAAATAATAATATTTAATCTTATGCGGTTTGCAGTGGTTCATTCTTAATGGTTTCATTATTAAATAGTTTCAGATTACATAAGTAGTTTTATGAAAATGCTCTTTGACAAATTTTGTTCAATAATCATAAAAATAAAAACTGGATTTGTTATCCGGAATGATAGTGGTTAATGGTTAAAGGGAGAATTTTAAAAGTCACTAGGTAGGAAATAATAATATTAATTAAAATATGACAATTTGTTACTAACAAGCGAAAATGTAAAGCGAATTGTTCGGCATGGGCATTCACAAATAAATTTATGATGGCATGTTGTTATTGAAGGATGACATGTTGAGATTGAGGCAATTGGCATTTATTTACTGTTGGTATGGTAAGCATACCTGTCCGTTATGCTAACTGTTTTTTTTGTTTTCTTCTCTTTATCCTTTTCCTATCCTACCCCTTCCTTGATAAATATGATATAAAACAAAATAATGCGTTCATGTTAGTAGTAAACAAATATTGATATAAATTAAAAAATTATGCCTCGGTCTGGGAAGAGTGCTTCGCCCGAGGGCCTGACCCCACCAAGACGGGAACGTAGCATATACCGGCGTGCGTCCCAAGACTCGTGGTCATCAGATGACACAGGTCTTTCTTATACAAGACAAAGTCGAAATAAAATGCGGAGTGACACTAAACGACTTCGTAGTAAATTAAGCAAGTCGAGACCACGCAACTATGAACGAAGATGTACCCGTCGCCGACGTCGCTACCGTAGTTTTTCGTCCGAGTCATCAACATCGGCATCATCAAAGGAACGTGGTCGTAAAAGACGTCGTTCTAGAAGTTATTCTAGGTCGAGAAGACGTGACCTTTCTGGATCAAAAAGACGTCAGCGGCGAACATATTCAAAGTCCACAACAAGGAAAAGTAGTGAGCCATGCACTGATAACGTTTTACTAAAGACGGTTCTGGAGATGATGAAGGAAAAATATACCAATACTCCCTTCGGGTATACCGGAGCGCAAAACGTATTACCGATTTTCGATCCAAAATCGAAGATTCAGTCTGCTAAAGATTGGTTACGTAAGGTGAACGAAACGGCGACCATATACAACTGGCAAGAAAAACAAATAATATATCATGCCTTACCTAAACTTTCTGGACTCGCCAAAACATGGTATGAAGGACTGAAATCAGTAGATTTGACCTGGAGCCAGTGGCAACAACTAATTTTGTCTACTTTTCCTGATGATCGAAATTATGGTGATAAACTGACGGAGATGCTGGAGCGTAAGAGTCGACGCGATGAATCTCTTGAAGAATATTACTATGACAAAATGTCTCTAATCAATTCGTGCGGAATTGAAGGGAAGGAGGCAGTTGATTGTCTAACCCATGGAATCTACGATTACAACGTGAAGTTAAATGCACAAGGTGCCGATTTCAAGGAACCAATTGAGGTTCTGAAATTCCTGAGAAGTATATCTAAAAATGTCATCGTCAATAAAATTAAAAAACCTTTTATCTCGAATAGACAACCCACCGGAGAACGGGTTAACACTAGCGGATCGAATGAAAACAAGTTTAAGAACGTCAAGTGTTTCAATTGCTCAGAGACAGGTCATGTAGCCATGCGATGTACTAAACCACTAGCGAAATGTCAAAAATGCTTGAAAGTGGGTCATTCCCAGGAACATTGTGAAAAATTTAAACTTGTAACACGCATAGGCGAGCAAAATCACCGGAATGAATCTCAGTCTTTGAATCACCCTAAACCCCAAAGAGTACTCACGATATCGAAAAATAAAACGTGCAAAAATGATAAATACTACAAAGAAGTGACAGTAAATGGTGTAATCCACAAAGCATATATCGATTTTGGGAGTGAATGTTCAATAATTAAAGCTAGTGTAGCTAGTGCACAAAATCTTGAAGTTACGAAACAGAATCTTCCAATGCTTAGGGGATTTGGTTCGGAGAATAAAATAGTTCCGAGGGGTAGTTGTGATATAAACGTCACCGTCGATGACGTAACTGCCGATGTAAAAGCATACATTGTGGACGATGAATTGCTAAATGCTGACTTGTTGATAGGGCAGAATTTGACAGAACTTCCACATATAACGGTCTATAAAACCAGTACCGATCTGTACTTTTACTGTAACGAGTCAAGTTTGAGCAAAATTAAGATTTATAGTGAGCTTGAAATGGTACTATCTGGTACACAAGCGATAGCAGTATATACTGATACGAATTTTACAGGACAGATCTATGTACCATCTGTGACTTGCTTAAAAGAAGGTTCCGAATATCTAGTGCTTCAGGGAATTTATACACTTCATAAAGGTCGTGGTCACATAATTACAGTAAATATTTCTGGAAAAGATTTAAAGCTGCAGAAAGACCAATTGATTAGCAGAGGACATGGGTTGCCAGATATTGAAAAATTCAAAACTCATAATACTAATGTTGAAGAGGTTAGGAGAATCAAATTGTCAAACGACACGGATACTCCATTTAACTCTATGAAAGAAAATATAACGTTAGACATGCTTAACATTGGGGACAATGTGACGGAAAACAATAAAATGGAGCTGTTAAATTTGTTAAACCGGTACAGAGACAGCTTTGCTCTCAGTTCACTGGAATTAGGGTTAACTCAATTAGTAGAAATGCACATCAAACTGACAGATGATATCCCAGTGTCATATAAGCCGTACAGACTTCCGTTTGCTGAAAGGAGAGTGGTTCAAGGCATGGTGGAAGAACTTCTTACTAACGATGTTATCCGAGAATCGAACTCCGCTTATGCAAGTCCAATTGTATTGGTCAAGAAAAAGAATGACGACTATCGTCTTTGCGTTGATTACAGGGCTCTTAATAAAAAGACCATCAAGGATCGCTACCCTATGCCTGTCATTGATGATCAGCTAGATCGTCTTAGCGGAAACAAATTCTTCACAAGTCTTGATCTTGCATCTGGTTACCATCAAATACCAGTTGCCGAGGAGTCTAGGCATCTTACGGCATTTGTTACGCCAGATGGACATTATGAATATACAAGAATGCCCTTTGGATTAGTGAATGCTCCTGCAGTGTTTCAGCAGATGATTAATAAAGCTCTGGGATCTAAAAGGTTTGAGTTGGCTATCCCATATCTCGATGATATCTTAACAGCAGCACCAACCGTTGAGCAATCGCTGGAAAAATTGGAGGCGTTACTGATTCTGTTACGTGAGGCTCATCTCACACTAAACTTATCTAAATGCTATTTCCTGATGTCATCGATTGAGTATTTGGGATACGAAATATCAGAAAATGGTCTTCAGCCGGGCAAAAAGAAAACCCAAGCAGTTTCGAACTTCCCTGTGCCAACTAATGTACACCAGGTTAGGCAGTTTGTTGGTTTAGCGAGCTTCTTCAGAAGATTCGTGTTTGGGTTTGCGAAAATCGCTCGACCACTCACTATGTTGACCAAAAATGATGTACCTTGGAGTTGGGGTCCAGAACAAGAATCGGCGTTCAATGAAATTAAAAATAGACTTGTTTCCAGACCATGTTTGGCGTTGTATAACCCCGAACATATAACAGAAGTCCATTGCGATGCAAGTAAACTAGGATTGGGGGGTATACTATTGCAGAAAACCGATGAAAAATCACCATTGCGACCAGTATCGTATTATAGCCGTCAAACTACGAAGAGTGAGGAATTTTTACATTCTTACGAATTAGAAACAATGGCAGTAGTAGCGGCACTCAAAAAGTTTCGCGTGTATTTAATTGGACTACAGTTTAAAGTCATGACTGACTGCAATGCGTTAAGATCAACTTTAAGTAAACGAGATTTAATGCCAAGAATAGCGAGGTGGTGGTTACAACTTCAAGAATTCAATTTTACTGTTGAATATCGTCCTGGAGAATCAATGAAGCATGCTGATGCGCTTAGCCGGAATCCGATTCCGATTATGGATGAACCAGACAATTTAGAAATTATGAACATTAGAACAGAGGATTGGTTACAAACTGTTCAAATGACTGACCCTAAACTTAAACTTATTCGAGATATATTGGAGTCAAAGCAAAATGATATTAAAGATATATATAATAACTACTGCATGAGAAATAACCGATTATATCGTCAAGTGGGCAAAGAATTAAGGTGGGTAGTACCACACGGCGCAAGGTGGCGAATTTGTCAACTAGGTCATGATGAATCTGGTCACTTCGCTTTTGACAAGACATTCGAAAAAATAAGCCAAGAATACTGGTTTCCAAAGATGAGGAGATTTATCAAAAAATATGTTGCGGCCTGCATGAATTGTGCTTTTAACAAGAAACCGGCAGGTAAAGAATCTGGATTTTTACACCCGATACCAAAGCCGGATCAAATCTTCCACACTTTGCACTTGGATCATCTGGGTCCCTTCATAAAGAGCAAACGAGGAAACGCTTACATACTGGGTATAATTGATAGCTTTAGCAAGTTCATTTTTGTAAAGGCTGTGCGAGACACGAAATCAAAAACAACGGTTAAGGTTTTGGAGGACGTATTTGCTACCATTGGCAACCCTAAGGCTATTATATCAGACCAAGGTACAAGTTTTACTTCAGCCGAATTTAAACGATACTTGACCTCTATCGGTACTAAACATATCCTAAATGCTGTCGCTACACCACGCGCTAACGGGCAGATTGAACGTTACAATAGAACTATTTTAAGCTCACTGGCATCAATGAATCATAATCACCATGAAGCAGACTGGGATTTAAATATACCTAGGCTTCAGTGGAGTCTCAACAACACTATAAATAAAGGTATTGGTAAAGCACCAGCAGAAGTTGTATTCGGCCATAGAACGACCAACTCACCAGAAGGTATTGTGGAAACATCCTGCGTTCAAGACAGAGAAGATATTCGATTGGAAGTACAAGAAGCCACAGAAATACAACAAAAGAAAATGAAAGAACGTTTTGATAAAAGAAGAGCACCAACCAAAAGTTTCAAAGAAGGTGAATTGGTAATGATTCCTAATTATTCCCAAGAAAAAGGGAAAAGCAACAAACTAGTTCCAAAATATAAAGGACCGTTTAAAATAACAGCTATATTAGACCATGACCGATACGAAGTATCCAGCATAGAAGGACACGCTGTTCGCAAATACAAAAATATATTTCCCGCTGACCATTTGAAACTATGGGTATCGTTCCACTCTTCCCCAACCGAAAGTGACAATGACGGTGACACCACTGACGAAAATGAGTGTCTACCTCATGAATAATGCTGTCTCATGTATCGCATGAGTAATAATGTCTGTAAAACTTCCTTGTTTTGAAGATTTCGATTATTACAAATTCCATTAAAAAGCAATCTTTAAAAAGGTTTAGTAAGCATAACATTTTGTTCTATTATTTTAAGATGCGTGAAGTTCTTAATAATTATCATTGTTTTGTACTTAAATTAAAAACGCTAATGATTCTTTTTAGAAATAAACATCGTTGATTTCAGTTGAGACCTCTTGTTATTGACTTATTTTGCAAAGGCAAACAGAGGTATGCCTGAGTAGTAGTCCCTTATCTCAATCCTTAACTCAATTATTGAAAGTCTATTCCTGTATCCCATAGCCTATCCATAAATCCTATGTAGGTCCTGGTTGGCACCTACTATCGAGTCGAGGCGGAGATCCCTGCGAGCGGAGCGATAACGGTGGGCGAAGGAGGCAGGAACCCTTTCAGGGGTAAACTGTACTTGCCCATCGGGTATCGTAACGTATCGCTGTGGGCAAAGGAGGCAGGAACCCTTCCGGGGGTAAACTGTACTTGCGCCACTGGGTATCTGCAGCAGAGTGGGCAAAGGAGGCCGGAACCCTGTTGAGGGTAAACGGTACTTGCGCCACTGTTGCTATTCACATTCGGAGGAGGCCGAAGCCGGTGGAGGCAAGCGGTACCCGAGCGAGATGAACGAGGCTGATCCCGGAGAGGAGTGGTACGCGTCTCATACGGACATGACTAAAGAGACGCACGTCATCGAAACTGGTAATAGAAAATTTAATTATTATTACTTATCTGATCAATTGACTCGAATCATAGTTTTAGGCTTGCGGGAGAGGGGTGTATGGGTAGGTATTAGGTCAACTAGTAAATCCAGTGTATAGGGTCATACACTATAGCAAATGGCCGGTTGGACTAGGGACAGTCCTAATTTCAGGATGACCGACTGTTAGCTCCTAACAATTTTAGCTTATTTATAATCAATCAAATGCTAGTAAATGTCAAAGTCAAAAAGGGAAAGCGGATGTTCTCACACTTGGCTTCCTTTTCTGGCGGAAGAAACGACATGGCAAGCAAATGTGACAGGCGGCCATATTGCATCTAATGGGTTGGGAAAAGAAGTCGAGTGTTATTTGGAGATTTGGAAAAACTAAAAACTCTTGCGCATTTAATAAGTGTCTTAGGCTGTAATGTTTTATGCTAATGGGGAGAAGAAAGACAAATATCTGTGTAAGTGTGTGGGTTTCTATCAATAGTAATTAAAATATTCAATCAATTCCACGGTACAGCTATAATAGCTATTATGCCTCTATTTATGAAGTCATTACCGACAAGAGCTTTGATACTCGGTAACAATCAGCTCGACGAGTTTTCTAATTTGTAGAAAGTGTGAAGTAATTCATGTCTCCGACTTAATGTTTCTGATTCCTGTATATGTGTTTACCGTCTGATTCTCACGGTAAATAGCTCCCTTTATAGTAGTAATCTATTGATTTACAATCGTATAATTCTTGATTCTATTAGATATAACTATTCTGTGTTGTGGTTAAAAACTAAAGGACCCACCACAACAGCTAGTTTTTTCTTCTAAATATGACCTGACATTACTGTGTTTCTAAATATCTAAATATATGAAATAGCTAGCTATTTTGAAAAGTTTTTTTTAGAATCGGTTCGATAGTTCCTATTTTTCATCCTATATTTACCACTAAGACAATTTTCAAACTGTATTGTGTCTATTTTCAGGTGCGTATTCAGCTGATCTAGACCTGAACCCGCCTCAAGTCCAAGTGCCAGTGACATCACCGCTTTTATCCCGTGCAGTTAAAATTAACCGTAGCTGCGTATTCCGATGACCTCTTTATTCTTACTACCTACTATCGTTGTCTATTTCAACATTATGACTCAATTCGTAGAGTATAATTTGATTTAAGATAAATATATGTTTCACAATTTCGGGGTTCCGATAAGATCTTTATTAAACTGTCATACGGCAGCTACCAGGGCTCGTTTATTTTGAGTTCTGATTAAACGAAAACAGCTTACTATATTATACAATTTATTCGCTTACACTTTGTTGATAAATTGTAGCTTCTGTTCCTTAATTAAAATACATTGGTTGAACCCAAATTCATTTATAATACTCCAGACAGGGTAGTACGTCTCTCTACAGAGACTTAGGTCAAGCAAAACAACAAATGATTCAAAGAATTTCACTTTGTAGAAAGCAGACAAAAAAATGTGATCGATGATGCGAGTTATGTAGAGCGAAATAATTTGTGATGTAAGTAGGCTCCATGGTCCAATGGTGTTTGCTTATTCCGAGAAGAATTCAAACATCTTCAATCATTTGTTTCCTGTTGGAGCAGAAGCAGATGAAACAGTAAAAGCAACAACTTGCTGAGAGATTGAAACGCTCCGTTCAGGGGTTGAGTATAGTCTCCTTATAGCACTGGAAATCTATACCCATGTGGACCAGATGGAATATATCCAGAGGATATGATATGGAGCTTTAGAAAAAGTCAAAGATTGGCTACCAAATGCCAGAATTTCCTCTAAAAAAAGCAAAAATGTATTTGCTAAATATTAATCTCAATGTTACATCAAAGTGACACAAAAGTAACAAACATTTAAAGCTTACATATTTAGAATTAGCAAAATTATTGATTTTGGGGACTGTTCACCCCCGAATAGGCGGGAGTGAGAGTTTCAATGATAATGAATTGGAATAGCGCAATAAAATAGTTGTAAAGTTATAGTGGTATTGCTTGCGGTGGCGGTGGCTAAAGCTTGTTTATGATAAGTGATTAACTATCGTAAAGTAGATTTATTAGATCTGCGGATAGAAAAATATTCCGTGATCATATCAAACGGCAGTATGTCAGGCAAGTCCGGAAAAGAAACGGGCTACGACGTAGCGGCAGTGGTCAAGATAACGGCAAAGTTAAATCAAAATATTAGTAATTTTTAATATCGAGAAGACGAATACGGAATCACGGAAACGTTACAAAAACAACGGATTATTTAATGCTATGTTAACTTTTCTCTTGTTTCTAAAGTATCATAATATTTTTACAACCTGTAGCCGTTACATCCGCAGTAGATTTCAGAGATATTTTATGTGTAAAATTAAATTAATTTGTCACATAAAATATCTTGCTTTGCTTGGGACTTCCTTCGTCGTCGAGCACGTAATAAATCTCAGTTAAAGAATAATTATTGTCTCATTCTATTACATGTTTATCTTTTTCATACGTCATTTGAGTGTTTTCAGTCATCACGGTATTTTATTTAGCTTGATAGCCTGTCCAAACATGATTTTGTACAAATGTTTCAACAACCACAACTTCAGCAGCAGATTTACTGCAACCACCCACGCCATAGTCTTCATTAACACTTCCAAACATCACATTAATTTCGAAACAAGAACCATTGAAGTTCTGGACTTCTAATATAGAACAGCGATCAAAACCTATGGAGATGTGGAATTTTGAGTTCTAAGACTTAGCAGCTAAAGTTGAAACTGTGTTTTCGACAGACATCCGGTAGTTAAGCCGCGCGTATAGATGTCTTCATTCTACAGAGTGCCTTTTCTAGTCAGGAAAAATGTCGTTTTAAGGGATTTGAGTGTTTCCGGAAGTGCTTTAGTTCGTGTGAAACGAAGTGAATGTACTATTTTCCTTTCTACGTGAGTAGTTTAGTGTAGTATGTTACAATGGGTGGCTTGGAACAATGAGATGGAAGTGATGATGATAATGTATATTGTTATGAATATTCAACAAGAATGGGCCATTATTATAAGAGACGTTACAGGATAACAATTCGTGGAAATGATTAATTTGAATTACCAAATTATATTACACCATTCGGTGCAGATATAAAATTTCCCTAACACATTCTACATTATACGTCGCCCATGTTTGTCATGATGATGTTAGTCACACCACACACAGTTGGTAATGTAGATAACTAACTTAAAACTCACTATGTTTACACCCAGAAACCAATCTTGTGAATATTAGCTAAGTGATGCACTTTGAAACATTTCCCAATAGTGCTATCCAATATGTAGAGATAATAAAAGAAAATTACCTACAGACTATGCCAACCGTACAGCAGTCGATGCAACCGCCATGAAACAAGCAAGAGTCAACGGTGCCTGAATTTGTCGAAGGTACCCCACAGCACTATAGTTTAGTTAATCCATTAAACCATTTATCGGTTCACTCATGCAAAGCAATTTCTACGCATACCAATAACGGTTCGATATTGGTTTTAGCACATGCTAAAAATCATCACATAACATCACACTTTTTTAGCAAGAACTGTCTCTAAATCCATTCGCACAAAAAAAAAGTTCAACAGAAACACGATCGCGAAATTTAAATTCGGAACGCATTCGAAATTCAAATTGAATAAATGGCGGACAATGCTCGCAGTTCCCGCGCGAAGCGGTGACTGGACGGAGTGCGCCTACGCAGCCAGCATGCGTGCAATCGAAGGAGCTATCAAATGTGGTGGGATATTGTTTCAGCCGCATGTTTACCGAACACACAGAATATCTTGTAATGTTTTAAGATTTAAGTTCATTTACCATTGCATCTGTGTTGTGTTAAATCGAAATAGAAACGTCATTATCGTTACGGAAGCGAGGATTTGAACAAAATACTTTCACGCTTTTGAGATTGAAAGTTTGTAGAGGAGCATGGCATACCTACCTGCTTATTTTTTGAGTCATGAAGTTTACTTGAGGCAAATAGGAATGATATACAAAATCTGATTGCATGAATAACACTAAATTGTTCAAAAAAATGCAAGAAGCAAACGACCACACAGAAATATAAACATTAGCCCGAATGTTTGTCAACTAAAGAAACATAACAAAAATGAAAATTAACCGCATGTGACTATCAGATGGGACAAATACCTACATAATAGGCTAATGAGCATTAGAAATCATGATGTCACAGTACATAAGAAAACGCATTAGAAGTTCATCGCCACCGCTTTACATGCAAGAGTCGATCATCATTACTAATGAGGAGACTCCATGCATTGATACTCAGAGATAGAATACAGAACGTGGTACTGCAGACCAATACGAACATTTTAAACCAAAGGAATCAGAAGATCGGAGAACCAGAAAGGTTTGAACTGCTTACTCTTGATATTAGAATAAGCTGTAGAGCGCAGTATACTACTACAGTATATTCTTGTTTCAATTGTAATCGAGGGGTGATACGATTTGTAGTGCATTAACCTAAATTTCTCTACGTGTATCAAGTGACTATTTGTATTCCAGTGTAAGCTAACGATTGCGTTAATTACCTACGTGAAACTAGATACTCTTGTTGCGTTGATCTTGCTATTTGCTAGGTGATTGATGAGTTTTGCGTGTCACATCATAATAAAAGGTTATACGATAATCTTGATGCGATTAATTACTTCCAAATAAAAGCAATTGAAAAGGCACCACATAAGACTATTAGTCGTAGCTACGTAACGGAGAAGTTAATTAATTTGAGAGCTTTGTGACGATTGATGAATAAAACGTGCGAATAAATTACCTTTTCAGATCACGAACCTTTTAAGGATCAAGAAAACTTCAGCTAAACAATTTCCTCGAATTCGTTCGAAATTGAATTTCTAAAATGTTGATGAGAGATAATGATGCAAAGTCAATCTCACATGTAGGCTGTGACTGCGAGAAACCGCCATGCTCTGAATCACTATTGGTAAACAAACATGTGCATAATCAGACTAGGGAAATGCTAGATGAGACATGTACAGTTTCTCTAACCGTGTGAATCATTAGTCTGCAAGGTCTGTCGCTATTACATGCACTCAATTTGTCTCAGGTAGGATATAGTTAGATTAGGTATATATATATTCAAACCTCTTTACAATTGGCAACACTTTCACTTGTATCGACGTTTTTAATCAAGTTCTACACACGAATTTCAAAGAACAATTTCTTTGAAATTCGCCTATTGCCTTTATTCGGCATATTATTTAAGTCACTCCCGCGTATAATAATCTAGACTTATCTGGCAATGGTGACGAGGGAAAAGATACTACTGGCGTTTGATTTATTTTCATCACAAGTGTGCTATCGCTATCTGCTAACTTGTATTGATTTTCTCAGCAAGGTTAATCACGTAAGTCTTCGTTGCAGATAAGAACAGATAAATATATACCAACTTATCTCTAATCCAATTTTCACTAAACTAAGACAAAAGCTCCTATTGCATTGGTATACCTCCAGCAGCTCTAAATATGGATGGAAAAAAAACAGGGAATCTTATAAATAGTTAAACAACAATTTGAAAAACCTAATACGCTCCAGTGTTATGTATGATATATGTAACATCGACACACCCAGCCGGACAATGAACTAATGGATATAACAGCATTACACATTACCAGAGTGCCATAAAATAAAACTGAAACTGGAATGTTTTTTTACGCTGAGTCCTCGGGGAAACAATTTATAGCGTGTGTGGGTTACAGGAAGGAGTTTAAATATAGTGGCTTTGTAAAATGATATCGTAGAAGTATGCATAGGAACAAAATAAACTGAAATTCTAATGAGTAAGAACTAAGGCCCGTAATCGGACGCTAGAATATAAAACGATTATGATGTCTGATAACGTGTAGAACCATTTCAAACATACAGTTTACCAAAATATTTCGCGAATAGACACAAAGAAAGAAAAAGACCTTGGAGTTAGTTGAAGTTTAAATAAAACCGATCAATAACTAAAGCATAACACGTGCAAAGAAGTGACGTGAATAACCAAACAAAAATTCTGTCAAAAATTTTAACTTCTTCGTGGTATTCCACGCGTTGCGATCAAACCGATTTGCAGTAACTATTAAAATTCTTCGGAGTCACCATCGTGGTATATGAAAAGCCATCACAATCAGCTGGTATTCTGGCGAGGAGCCAGGGTCGAGGCGCCACCGCCACCACCGCGCCGGTGAGCCGGCAGACTTGCGCATTGCGACCGTAAACATTATTGTATTGATAACCCACAGGTTCTAAACGCTTGATTGGAGTTGATTGGATTTATTACTGGTTTATCTGCAGGGATGATTAACTAGACCCTGAAGAGAAAATATTTTAGAGCTATAGAGAAAATAAGCGGAGCACGCCTTTGATCAGTCCTAAACTCATAATAGTGAAAGGTTGTACGTACTAGTCGCTCATTGATGTACAACCTTTCCAATGCGGATATTTTTACTTTCTTCAATTTTATTTAAATTTCCAAACCTTTTTTTTAAAGGGAATTGTAGAGAGAGTTAAATTTTGAAAACGATAAGGTGGATACATACATACGTAGGCTATTTCTTTTCAGCCACAGCAATAAAGTCAGCTCATGAGATATGACGCCATGATACGCCATTTGTTATCAAAGTGGACGACACGACGACGTGGCAGTTGTGTTAGTATGAATAATGATGAGCCTCATTGGTAAAACATTGGTTCGTCATCCATTGTAAGTTTACGAATTTTATTGTATGTATCATTATTTAAAAGAAACTTCACTCAAACTCAGAGACACCTAAGAATAGTAAAGCACATACAAAATTTGCAACCCCAATCTCGATTTCCGGTGTCCTGCAAGGTAAACCTAGGACCGCTACTTTTTATATTAAACAACAGATCGATAGAAGGCATTTGATAGACTCACTTACGCATACCGTCACGAAGCTTATTATTTGTCTCACACAGACAAAGCGCTGCTGTCAAAATTGCGTACCTAACTACAAGCGGGATACGACACAGGACGATATCCAATACATCAAACCAAACAGTACCTCGTTACAAAATACTCCTGCCTCAATTAATAAAGATAATACTGAAGAAACGTATACAACTAAGCCTGTTAAACTAAGCTAAGGTATTGCAGACAAATCGCGAACGGAAGTCGACACTGCTGATCCTGTTAATCACTCATCACAGCACCACTAGACCAAATGTTTCACATAAAATGGTTATACAAAGAACAAACACTAAAAAATCTCAACGAAATTAACATCCAAGTTAAAAACGCGAAATAAATTTCACTAAGTATTCCGACAATTTTCCTTGCGCGGGGAAGGAAGATGTGGAATTGTTTTGTCAATGTTATATTGTTCGAGGATCGATCCGTCCGGGGAGTTGTCCGGGCCACGCCGGCGAGGCGACTGGAAGGATCGACCGCGCCAACCCTGGGGGAGGCTGCGTATGTGCGCACGCAGACCAACCGACACTGGCCTTCACTGCACAGTCATACGGTCCCTTTTCCCTTGAAGCAAGGGGCTTCTGGCAACAAATGCTAGCAATTCCAAAATGTCATTTAGCAAATATGCAGACAATCAAAAAACGGCTTTAAACGACAGCATAAAGAGACAAATTAGTTAGTTGTAGAAAAATAGGGGGCAGCTAGGGATAAGGTGCGGTCGCAGCGAGCTTGAATGGGGGTACAAAGGGAGGGAGGGCGTTGTTTCATATAGAGGGCTGTTACTGGGCACTTTCATTAAAATCACTTTGTTTTCGCCAATAGACTCATCTGTATACGGCTTGCATGCCGCTACAGGGACCGCTTATTCTCGTGACAAGCAGTTAAAAATAATTAATTCAGAGGAAACTAAACCGAAACTGGCCATGCTAGAATTGTAGAAAGAGACGCTTTTTAGGGCAACATAAAATTCACGGACGCTGCTATATACACAACTTTTCCTTGAATACATGTGTTTCTCTAAGCATTCTCCTCGCAAATTTCACTGCATTGAACATACAAAGCGTACTGCAGTGGAGCGAGACTTGGGGGAAGCAAGTAGGTACACAAACATACTGGCAGTAAAAGCTTGTGCCTTTCCTGATGGTGGATCGATACCGACTCGTTTATAGCGCGGCTCACAGGATAAACAAACACTTGTAGACTATACGGTTTCCTAAGCAAATAACCCCAAGGTTGTGGAAGTGAAACCTCCGTAGCGTGAAATAGGCTAATGATACCGAATTAAATTCAGCGTAAATAGGCCGATACGCATTCGAACATAATTTCTAATTGTCTTGTAAAATCTGTAAAATGATAAACAGTGGTTAATTGAACTATTAACTTTTTTACCCATGATAAGTGACAACGTTAATTTTAATTGATTTATAACTGCAGTTTCTTCTTATTGCAGTGAACTGCAGTGAACCAATCAGACTACATAGTAGATTATTGCAAAATGTAGAATCTGCGTGATTTAGTGAGATTTCAGACGAAAACAGCTTCTTATTCTTCTTCTTATCGTGTCACTGATTCTTTCGAACCAAGTGTGGTGAAAGGATTGTAAGTGCGCCTCAAAGAGGCTCCTTTCGTGCACTAGACACATATTTTCAAACTTTTTAGGTTCTACGATATGCCGGTTTCCTCACGATGTTTTCCTTCACCGTTTGAGAGCACTGGCATAGTGTAGCTTCTTATTAAGAAACCTAAATACAATTTAACACGCTGACCAACAGCAAAGTCATCCGTGCGCTACTGAATAAAAACCGTAATATTTTCAAAATTATACCATTCACTTGATAAACGTGGACATAAAGTAAAGTTCAAAAAGTAAGTTAGGGTGTGCTCAGAGCTATGCCCCAAATTCAAAGCCGACCTCACCTCATAAAGGTATGGATTATAGGCGGCGCCGGCGGTGTGGTATGTCTGCTTGAATTGTATTTATGCATCGTAGGTAAAGGTACATACATACTTTACTCGTATGTTATTGTTTTATTGGTGCAACGCTGCAAATAAACTTTAAATTTACTTTGTTCAAGTGTGGTCTTAAAGTGATAGAAGTGTGCCTGGTTACCGAGGTTTTATGATATAGGGTAAACTAACAATTTTGTTAGTGCCCTTGAAGTTTTTGGCTATGTAGTCTAGAACTTTGTACAAGGGCAAAATTTAACGAAATATGATCTGTCATTCCACCTACATGCATTGGTAGGGAGGGACGAATCAATTTAAATTGCCCTTGAGACAAGAAAAGGACTTTCACTCTGATTAATTGAAGAAACAGCCATACTAATACCAATTTGCCAGAAGTAAAATTGAGCATTCAAACCCTTCATCGAGAGGGCTAAACAGTTTAAAGTAGCTTAGTTATAAGTATCTTTAAACAAGACATTAGAGTGTAAGGCGCTGGTGACCAGCGGACAGTGCGTAATGGCTCAAATCCAACCATGGATACATAGTTGCTAGCTCTTACAGCAGACCAAAGATAGCAGCTAATATTATAATATTCAAATCACACACCGAAGGCAGCTGCCAGCGGTTACTGACGAATATAAATGGTTGCAAGTAAATAAGGAACGGGAAAATTCAATTTTCCCGTTCAATTTCAAAAAAAATTTATTCAACGGGAAAAACTTATTGCAATTCAAATTTAATACATCGTTATATTTTCCAAGGGATATTTAATGTGTTAGATCAATAACAAGCAGAAGTTAATGCAAAATATAACACACTTTACAGTGAACCTAAATGAAAACGTACAAGCTTGAACAAAGCATGCATGAACAACTATACAAGATTTACATTCGATATATCAAGAATATGGTTCTATTTCTAAAACACGAAGATAATAAACTAGGTAAAAACGTGACCTCTACACAACTAGACCTGCCAACAACAAACACAACTATAGCACGTGCAGAAATTAAGGCACGAGGCATAACTGTCGATGTTAAGGGTAGTGTTCTAGGGATCTACTCCGTATAATGATGAACGAAGAAACGTTCGTTTAGTTCTTGGCGTATATTTAGTATAGTCTAAAAGTGTTGTGGCTGCAAGTAGAAGACTTAGCACGCCAAACGTAAAATTTTTCAGTGATAATATACCAATAACAATGAATTTTACGCGAATGACTACGCAGTAATCAAACTATGTTAGTGGACAATTTGCATGTATGCACTGCGAAACGCATATGAAATTCATGGACGAAATAAAAATGAAATCCTCCCCTTAAAGCACCTATAGTGCAGTCAGCGTAGGGTTAGTCCGCACGTGAGTTACTCACGTTTTTGGAAGGGGTTGATTTGATTAACGGCTCCACTGTTCAGCTAATTGCGTATGAATAAACGATATTGTTGTTTGTTACGTGATCACTTGTTCCAATATTTGACAGACATAAAATTACGCAAGAGTACATTTTGGTCGTACCATAATATAATTAAAAAAAAAAGACGGGTTGCACTCCGGGAGTGCCGGCAGAAGTGAAAACTTGCCGCTCGTATTAAAACTTATAAAGTACTCACTCATTTTCTTTCGCTATTCATAATACCTAAATAAATACAGTAGATCTATAAAATCATGTACCAATGACCACTACTACCTGCCGCGGGCGGCCGCTAGTTCATAAAATCTATAATAGGTATGTACCTATACCTACTACAGTCACGAAAAACGCCTTGGTATGCTTGCTACTAACTATTATCTATTCTGTGACGTTACCGTGTCATAGTAATTACTAGCGTATCTGTAGCGTCTTACGCTTTTTCGATCAAGTCACGTGATCCTGACGCCCTGACGCGAGTTTAAGATTTTATACCCATTACAGAAAAAGTGCTCAACGCCGCTAAAGAAGTTTTCACTTCAAAAATATGAACACGATACGAGGAATGAAAATGTGCCCAGAAGGGAAAGCGCCTTAAATATTGAAGGCAGCAATTACAACCACCAACTAAGCTATGAAGCCAAGAGTAATATACTAGGTATATTTACTATAGGCACAGATAAGATAATACTATACAGGGTGTCCCATAAGTCAACGTCCAGCCGAAAACGGGTGATGCGCCAAGTCATGACAGTTATCAGAAAAATATAAAAAAAAATATTTGTTATGTAACTTTCAAGTTATGAGTATTTAAAAAAAACAGAAAAAACTGACACCCTGTGATGATCTTTTAAGTCCTGTGACTACAAATATTAACTTTTCATGAAACTTTTTTCTGCAACGTAAGCATGAATACTCTTCTGTAAATTACAATTCAAAATTAACCCATAACTGCCTCAGCTTTTAATGAAATCGTGGAGTTTTGGCCAACGTTTCATTTCAGATAATTACATTACCCAACTTTAACCGTCTGTACCGCAAAAAAAATGTACTACACTTTCATGGCATGAAACTTTAAAAATTGGCGCATTTATCCAGAATTCCAAAATGGTATAATACTTGCTAGAGTACTCCTTAGTTTTGGAAATAAAAAATGTTTTTTCAACTAAACCGGATTTCCAATCAATTTTATTTCATGAGATAAAATGTTTGTACCCTTTAAATGATGGACTTAAAATGCCTACGCTGTGTTTTTAAGTGACTCACAATTCACAGGTACAAGTAAATACCATTTCGACAATGCAAGTAAACAGATAGAGCCACCATCTTGTCGAAAGAGTAATAACCATGGGTGTTCAAGTAATATGTTAGTTTTAGGTGAAAGTTTGAAATAAAATTCAATCATAGGATTTCTTCAATCGTGATTTTAATTTAACTACATCAAGGATTTACAGCAAATGTTCAAACTGTTAGCCTTCAGCAGTAATGCAAGCTCTACATTTCCTTAAAAAAAATCAGCTGTCTGTAAAGTCAGATATCTGACGACAGTTGAACGTGACAACGTCATACAGCTGTCCACGTGGACGCATCGCTCACTCCATTAGGAGAGAGACCGATGTCGAACGCTGCCGAACGCGGAGGCCGATAGTGCCTCTTTGTCGCAAGTTCCGCGCTCTCACTTGCACTTCAAGTATTAAATGGAACGCCTCAGAGCGAGGTAACGCCGCATGAGTCATGTTTTTTTGTACGAGCAGCCGGCTCCATCGAATTATAAGACGTTGTCACGTCAAAAACCATGTAATAAGACCGGCGACGGGCGAAGGCAAACTTTAGATTAAAATCACGATTGAAGTAATCCTATGATTGAATTTTATTTCAAACTTTTACCTAAAACTAACAAATTACTTGAAAACCCATGGTTAATACTCTTTCGACAAGATGGTGGATCTATCTGTTTACTTGCATTGTCGAAATGGTATTTACTTGCACCTGTGAATTGCGAGTCACTTAAAAACACAGCGTAGGTATTTTAAGTCCATCATTTAAAGGGTACAAACATTTTATCTCATGAAATAAAATTGATTGGAAATCCGGTTTAGTTGAAAAAACATTTTTTATTTCCAAAACTAAGGAGTACTCTAGCAAGTATTATACCATTTTGAAATCCTGGATAAATGCGCCAATTTTTAAAGTTACATGCCATGATAGTGTAGTACATTTTTTTTGCGGTACAGACGGTTAAAGTTGGGTGATGTAATTATCTGAAATGAAACGTTGGCCAAAACTCCACGATTTCATTAAAAACTGAGGCAGTTATGGCTTAATTTTGAATTGTAATTTACAGAAGGGTTATTCATGCTTACATTGCAGAAAAAAGTTTCATGAAAAGTTAATATTTGTAGTCACAGGACTTAAAAGATCATCACAGGGTGTCAGTTTTTTCTGTTTTTTATAAATACTCATAACTTGAAAGTTACATAACAAATATTTTTTTAAATATTTTTCTGATAACTGTCATGACTTGGCGCATCACCCGTTTTCGGCTGGACGTTGACTTATGGGACACCCTGTATAGGTAAACTTTTTTTGTGAACGTTTGGGAATGGAAGGTATATTTCCAGTCCATTTTATTTATGTTTTCCTTCATCTGTCACCCGCAGACTTATCTGGTGCGGATTCTACCTAGGACGTATTTCACGCTGTCGCTGAAAAGTCTAGCTAGTTGGTTGCACGGAAAGCATTATCATAAAACCAGCTTAAAAAGAAAAAATCGTGTATTTCAAACACAACAAAGAACCCTATATTAAAACAGGAAACGTTGCAAAATGTTTCCCCCACAGTAAGGTGATGCACAACTTATTAACGCCACGGGTAACTTCGTTATACGCGTTGTTAGAGGGGAGCCTAGAGCCCATAATGCATAAACAATGAAAATGTTATGGATAGATTGAGATCTGTTCACATCGCTCAACAAACTCACAAAGGGACAACTGTTCCAGAAACACTTTTGACATTATAACTTCATCTATAGGTAGATCTTAATATTGCACGCCTAGATATAAGTATGATACATTGGAAATTTATAAATTTGACATGCTTTCAACATGTATTGTAATTGTATGCAATAAATACTTTGACTTTTGAAACCAATTGCAATAATGTATTTAAACAACCAAAACTGACAGATATGATTTTTATAAGATTCTCAATATTTATCAGCAACCGTACGCCATTTACGAAATCCTGGTACCAACGCTAGAGACGTAGTACTTTGGGCACCCTAAGACCTAACCATTTTATGCCGTAGACATGGAGGTATAAACCACCTTGTACATGAACCTTTAAGCTTACCGAAACTCCTTGTTCGTTATTTTTGTGATCGTGTCCCAAAAACCCGTGGGGCCCCAAGGGTGGCGTAGGGAGATGGATGGATGTACAGGCAAGACATTTGCGCAAAATTAATAAAGAGCATTTACACGCGATAAGAATCACGAAATCTGTCTACGAAGACAGAAAGCCTGTAATATTTCAACGAGTTATAGTAAAAGCTATTTTCAGGATATCATGCCCTCTGCAAAAAACTTTACTAAATTTTAATTTCATAGAAAGCTTTGCACCGGTAATATGCTACACTGAGGCAATTTTCTTGAGTGCACATAATTTCGTACACAAATAAAGTTCGGTGGATACAATGTTATAGCTCCGGTACCAAGGGGCACGGTAGTTTAGTACTACTACTTGGAATTAGTTCCATCTTATTATGGTATTTTTATTTTCGATAATCATTGGTACATCGCAGCAAGCTTATAGAGGTTTTCGAGAAAACTGATATTCTTACCAGTTTAAAGGTGCAAAGGGATTTCAGTATTACTTTATCCATTTGTAATAAGTATATTGAAAACACAATCTACACATATGGCTAGGGACGGGTGGGAATAACCCTAGGGACGGGGTTACGCAGTATTAGGTATTGAAGTGATGGCATCGATCTCTCGTGCTATTAGCACCCCTGTCGGTGAGTTATACCGGGGTTCAAACGTATCACTGGGGAATGGATAAAGGAATGTATTGCGGATGACAGGGGGTGGATCTAACATGATTTTACAATGCAGATTTGTGGTAAAACAAATTTGAAAGATGAATGGTCTTAATAAATGCAGACTAAAGATTTGAAAAATATGCTAAAATTTACACTAACAATAAGTACAAAATTTAAAAATTGTAATAACGTTTACGGTTGGTAACATTTTCAATTGTTCCTTTTTTAACGGATTCTTTGCTAAATTTAAAAAAGGGTATTGAATAATAATGTTGCGCAGTAGCCTAACGCCTAGCGCCATCTGTTACCGAGAGGAGGAACTACTCACGAGTTGAGTGGCAGAGAGCGCCATCTATTGACAAATGGCGGAACTACATTACGTAAACAATTGAGAATCAAGTTCCGGGTGTTTCTAGAGGGTTCGACGAACATGCTCGAATAATGAGACGAGCTATAAATAGAGAATCGCTCGGATCGTGGGACAGTTTTTATTAAGCTATAGAAGTGAACGTTTCGAGTGCGAAGAGTGAATTAGTGTCTTGTCTTGTGCTGTGTTTTATTGTGTGCTGTGTTTTATTGTGTTTTAATAAAGTTTTGGCTTTGAGTGGTAATATAAGTGTTCGTTGTGTAAAAATCGACTAACATTGTTCAATAGACCCCCCGCTCGTAACAAATTGGTGTCAGAAGTGCGATTGAACAATGCCGGTGTTACCGAAAGACGACGCTGAAGGTATGAGGACGAGAAGTCAACGCCAACAGGAAATGGATGCAAGACGGATGGGAAGTTCTCCGTCACAAGCAACTCGTCGGGACCCTGAACTGCTGACGGAGCCAGCTGCTGGGACATCTGGAATTCTACCATTATCGGAGGTCCAGGCTCCTGCATCAGGTGATCTGGCAGCATTGATGGCCATGCTGCAGGAACAGACCCGTCGGCAGGAGGAACGGCAGGCCTACTTGATGGATGAACAGAACCGTCGGCAGGAGGAACAAAACCGTCGGCATGAGGAGCTGCAAGCCCGCTTGATGGATGAACAGAACCGTCGGCAGGAGGAGCAGACCCGTCGGCAAGTGGAGCAAAACCGTCTGATGGAGGAGCAAGTTCGCCTTATGAAAGACCTGCAGGTGACTGTTAACAAAGACCTGCAAAGTGTAAAAGAACAGGTCCAAAATCAGGAAAGCCGTATCTACGAAACGGAAACCCAGATTGCTGATGTAAAGAAAGCTCTGGGTGTGCTTAAAGCTGGAGCAGGAAACGTGGCTTCTGTGGTAGCTACGCCTGTGGGTAAGGGTTTCAAGGTGCCACCCTATGATGGGACTTCATCATGGTCAGCCTACAAAATTCAGCTGGAAGCAGTGAGTAAAGCAAATGGATGGACCACGGATCAGGCGATGACTGCACTGACTTTGGCACTTCGTGACCAGGCCCTCAATGTGTTGGAAGCTATTGGAAAGGAGGTAACCTACGAGCAGCTGCTGGACGCGCTGGAATCTCGTTATGGTGACACGCATCTGGAGCACGTATTCCGCGCCCAACTGAAAGAAAGGACCCAACGCAGTCTTGAAAGCTTGCAGCAGTGGGCTCTGGAAGTGGAAAAAATGGTCCGAAAGGCATACCAATCTTCACCTGCGCTTATCGATGGAATTTTGGTGCAATCTTTTATCGATGGGATTCGCGACTTGGAGGTGAGAGCTGCTGTGAGACTGGGACATCATGAGTCTTTGAAGAACGCCCTCGCCCATGCTTTGGAAGTAGAAGCCGTTCGTCAGGACCATCGAGCACATCGCATCAGGGAAGTAGTAGCATCACCCACTCGTGAGTATCGTCCGAGAAATAGCCCTAAATGCTTTGAGTGTGGAGAAAAGAGGCACTTGAGATTTAATTGCCCTAAGCGAGCAGTTTCAGGAATACGTCGTGAACAGAGAGAACAGGAGACTGCTTCCACCAACCAGCAACAGGGAAACGAGTAAACGCCAGGGCTGCGGGGCGAGTGCTGGCCGGTATTAACAGAGCCCCAAGAATTTGGATTTCACAAGCTCATGATGGAAATAGCCTGATCATCGCAGGCCAAATTAACGGAATACCTTGTAAGATGACATTGGATACTGGTGCTTCTCGAACAGTAGTCAGTTCCCAACTTGCAAACCGCGTTCTTGGGGGCCTCTTTCACAACTGTGACCGAATCCAGCTCCTAACAGCAACCGGTCAGCACATACTCGTCAGAGGTGAGAAGCTAGTGGAGATGAAGTTGGGTGAAAGGATTTTCCAGCATAATGTCATCATTGCAAATATAATGGATGATTGTATTCTGGGTTTGGACTTTATGCGAAAACACCGTTGTGAAATAGACGTTAAGCAAGGAATTTTGAAATGTGGTTTGGAAGAAATCTTTATGGAAGGTGGATCATCTGGGAAAATCTATTGTTCAAGAAGAACCGTTCTTCCTCCACGGTCAGAAACCATTGTTCCAGTAAATTTATCACAAGCTCAGACAAAGAATCGATGTGTACTGTTGGAAGGATCAGACAACGAGGTACCATGGATTATGGCACGAACTTTGGTGAAGGCTACCAACATCTCAGCGGTACGGGTACTGAATCCAAGTAATAAGGAACATCTCATTAAAAAAGGAATGGTAATGGGAACCTGCGAAGAAGTGGCCTGGATGCGTAACTGTAAAGAATTATCCAGCAGCAAGGAAACTGGCAAAAGCAATATATCGTCATTCCTAGAAAATTGCCACAAGGATCTTTCGGAAAAAGAAGCCAAAAGGGCGCAGCAGATGTTGTCTCCGTTTGACAACCTTTTCTCTTCATGCGATGCTGACATTGGAAAGACTGGATTAGTTCAACACACGATAAATACCGGTAATGAACCACCTATCCGCCAACGCCCGAGAAGATTACCAGTAGCTCGAGAGAAAGAAGTGGAGACTATGATCGAAGATATGGTAAGGGATGGAGTTATAGAGCCTTCGACTAGTCCATGGTGCTCTCCTGTTGTGCTAGTAAAAAAGAAAGATGGCAGCATGCGGTTTTGTGTGGATTATCGCCGACTTAATGAAGTTACTAAGAAGGACAGTTATCCACTACCGAGAATTGATGACACACTGGATACACTAACGGGAATGAAGTGGTTTACCACTCTTGACCTGAAAAGTGGCTACTGGCAAGTAGAAATAGACCCGAAGGATAAGGAAAAGACTGCATTTTCTACAGGGAAAGGTTTGTGGCAGTTTAATGTAATGCCTTTTGGATTGTGCAACGCCCCTGCGACATTTGAACGGTTAATGGAACTGGTACTCACTGGATTAATTGGGGACGCCTGCCTGGTCTACTTGGATGACATCATTATCGTGGGTCGAACGTTTGAAGAACATCTGCAAAACTTGGAACGTGTGCTCGGGAAACTTCATGCTGCCAATCTAAAATTGAGTCCCAAGAAATGCAAGTTTTTCAGAAGGCAGGTGAATTTCCTGGGTCACGTGATTTCTGAGGAAGGTGTACAAACTGATCCGGAAAAGGTCGTGGCTGTCAAGGATTGGCCAATTCCAAAAGACAAGACTGAGGTCCGAGCGTTTTTAGGACTGTGCTCGTATTATCGACGTTTTGTGAGAAACTTCGCTGATATTGCTAAGCCGTTACACAAACTCACTGAAGAGAGGCGAACTTTTAGCTGGGACGAGGAATGCGACCTTGCTTTCCAGGAATTAAAAAAACGGCTGTGTGATACTCCAGTTCTAGGTTATCCTGACACAGAAAACATGTTCATCGTAGATACAGATGCAAGTAATACCGGAATCGGTGGTGTGCTATCTCAGCGCAGAGAAGATAAAGAAGTGGTGATAGCCTACTTCAGCAAAGCGTTATCAAAACCAGAAAGAAATTATTGTGTTACCAGAAGGGAGTTGCTGGCAGTAGTTAAGACCTTACAACATTTCAGTAAATATCTGCTGGGACGTAAATTTCATCTGCGCACGGACCATGCTGCATTAAAGTGGCTTCTACAATTTAAGAATCCCGAAGGGCAGGTGGCAAGATGGATCGAACAACTCCAGGAGTTTAACTATGACACTGAGCATCGCAGTGGCAAATCTCACGGTAATGCGGACGCCCTATCAAGAAGACCTTGTCCGGAAAACTGTAAGCATTGTGTCAAGCAAGAATCTAAAGAAGCGATACCCATCAGGATGCTAAGAACTGACTTAAGTGTCGAATGGAAAGAAGCCCTGCAGCAAGCACAATCAGAAGACGCCAACATCAAACCAATTGTAGAATGGTTAAGAGCTGGTACTCCTAAGCCTAAGTGGAGTGATATTGCCGGAAGGAGTACAACAACGAAAAGTTATTGGGCACAATGGGATAGTCTGGTTATCCAAGATGGAGTATTGTGCCGCAAATGGGAAAATAATCGAGGAGACCACTGTCATCTACAAATGGTTGTACCTAAATCAAAGGTACCTGACGTTCTGCAACTTTATCATACGGGAAGTTCAGGGGGTCATATGGGAGTAAAAAGGACTTTGTTAAAAATACGAGAACGATTTTATTGGATCTATTGCAGAGATGACGTAGAAGACTGGTGCCGGAAATGCACGAGTTGTGCAGCTGTGAAAGGACCTCACACACGCAGTAGGGGAGCGCTCAAATTATACAACGTTGGAGCACCCTGGGAGCGCATAGCACTGGACGTCGCTGGGCCATTCCCTGTGAGCGAGAATGGGAACAAGTACTTCCTAGTCGTCATGGATTATTTCACCAAATGGCCAGAAGTTTTCGCTATTCCGAACCAAGAAGCAACGACAGTAGCAGATAAATTAGTCCATGAAGTCTTTTGTCGGTTTGGAGTACCCTTGGAAATCCACAGCGATCAAGGAAGAAATTTCGAGTCTCAAGTTTTCCAGGAGACATGCCGAGTAATGGGTACTCATAAAACGAGAACTACTGCATATCACCCACAGTCTGACGGAATGGTGGAAAGATTCAATCAAACGTTGGAAAGATATCTGGCAAAAGTGGTGGCGAACCAACAGAATGATTGGGATGAGCATATCCAGCCATTTTTGTTGTCATATCGAAGTGCGGTGCATGAGAGCACAACAGTCACTCCCGCCTTTGCGAACTTCGGACGGGAACTACGATTGCCTGCAGATTTGATCACTGGCATTCCACCAGACTCTCCGCGCGCCATAACGGATTATGCAAGTGATCTACGCCATAAAATGAACGACATATATGAAAATGTCAGACAATCCAGCCAGCAAATGTCTGAAAGAATGAAAACCCGCTATGACCGAAACTTGAACAATCAGGGATTTGATGAGGGTTCATTGGTGTGGCTGCACAATCCAGTCCGCAGTAAGGGGAAGTCTCCTAAATTACAAGCAAAATGGGATGGACCATACCGTGTGGTAACCAGGATGAACGATGTCACGTACCGAATCAAGAAGGGTTTGCGAGGCAAACCTAAAATTGTTCATGTTGATCGATTGGCGCGATATTATGGGTCCAATGATGCTCGGGACGAGCATGCTTTAGGAGGGGATAGTGTTGCGCAGTAGCCTAACGCCTAGCGCCATCTGTTACCGAGAGGAGGAACTACTCACGAGTTGGGTGGCAGAGAGCGCCATCTATTGACAAATGGCGGAACTACATTACGTAAACAATTGAGAATCAAGTTCCGGGTGTTTCTAGAGGGTTCGACGAACATGCTCGAATAATGAGACGAGCTATAAATAGAGAATCGCTCGGATCGTGGGACAGTTTTTATTAAGCTATAGAAGTGAACGTTTCGAGTGCGAAGAGTGAATTAGTGTCTTGTCTTGTGCTGTGTTTTATTGTGTGCTGTGTTTTATTGTGTTTTAATAAAGTTTTGGCTTTGAGTGGTAATATAAGTGTTCGTTGTGTAAAAATCGACTTTCATTGTTCAATAGACCCCCCGCTCGTAACAATAACAAGCCATAATGTGATACAACCCCAAAAGTAACTGATAATAGATTTAGGAGGAATCTAATAATGAATGACTAAAGTTTGACGACGAGCAAACAGCGAAAGAGGGGTACAGTTGACCTTGATTCCCTCCGGAGTAAGTATTGGGGAGTATCGAACTGCTTCGCTATTATCGCCCCTATTGACCAGGTATATTTAAAGCATTTTCTCAGAAATAATAAACAAATGCGGTGGCTCAATGAGAAATGAACAGCTCGAATTAGATTCTGACTGTTTCTCCTGTAGGCGATTCCCTCCGGAGAAGGTATTGGGGAGTATCGATCTGCTTTGCTATTACCGCCCCTATTGGCCAGGTATATTTTAAGCATTTTCTCAGAAATAATAAACAAATGCGGAAGCTGTACGAGAAATATAAACAGCTTAAGTTAGATTTCAGACTATTTCTCTTGCAGAAAATTTTGATGGAAAGGAACCTTAATCCATTATTTTACTTCAACCAAAACAAAGAAATGCCAAGCCAGAATTCCTGTCCAATTGCAATAATCCAAATGTCAATCAAAAGTTCAATCACCCCACAATCGCGTACGGAACGCAAGAGCTAAGCCCGCGGGCCCATGGGGTTGCATTTACTCAAGTGTAGGTCGGGGATCGAACCCCCGCTATCGATCCGGCCGCCAGACGCTGGGAATTAACGTGGCCGAACATGGAACATCAACGTCGTCGTTCTTCCATTATATATTCTTTGCATTAAGAAGTAGCTTTACTTATAAAAATCGGATTATATCTCTTACTTTACAAAATTGAGTAGTCAGTGCATTGGTACAAAATGTAAAAAAAAAGAAATACAAGAAATAGCTCTGGCCTATTTCTTGTATTTTTTTACAATTTATAGTCTAACAGTTGACAGCAACCTCATCTGATGTTAAATGATGATGCGATCGATGGTGTATACATAGCTCACTTTAGGCAATGCTTAAATTTAAATTACTATTACAGCTCTAGGAAGGGGGGGGGCACCTATGTCAAGTCTACATTTTAGCATTTTATTCCTCTTCATCCTGCCCTCATCCCACTTTATGTGGGGTCGGCACAACATGTCTTCCTCCTTTATTCCCCTCTGTCAGCCGTCATCTCTGCATTCACTCCTTGCTTATCCATGTCATCTTTCACACAGTTGAGCCATGTACATTTATTTTTATTGTTACGAAAATACATGCGGTATGACTTTATCACATCACAAATTATTAATTATTAAAAGACTTATCTTTTAATTTTCCACTAAAAACAGGTTTACAATACAAAATAGAAAAACGAAGAGGCCTTTGGAAAAACTGTCGGCTGCGCTCACTTTGGATTTGTTTTCGTACGAATTCCATTCGTGCAGAAACGTACGAACACGTACGAACATTCCCGACCTTCTGAGTACTATGAAAGCGCTCACACTGCGCGCGAGTTAGTCGTACGTATACGTACGTGCGTGCAAGTCCGACGTCCGAAATCAATCCGAACTTGTTGGGATTTTATTACACGTTCGTGCGTTTATCATCAATAACGTATGTGCTAACACCGGTACTCTGTCTATTTGACGGAGAAAAACGTATTCAGTGTGCGCACTCAATTCGTACGAACAGAACCCAAAGTCCGAGTTTTGCTACAACATTTCGTTACCAAATGTTGTTTTCGTTTCGCCTACGCGTCTCTGTCTTTTGTATGGAGAAAAGACGAGACAGCAAAAATACGTTACGCAGTTAGAGTTGTTGTCTCATCATTTTTCGATGCAAAAGAGAGAGACACGTAGGCGAAACAAAAACAACATTTGGTAACGAAATGTTGTAAATGCACTGGGACTTTGGGTACAGTGTTCATACGTTTACGTTGTAATTCGTATCCAAAGTGAGCGTAGCCTTATGCATTGATGTGAGCAAACACTTACACCACGCGAACAAATTCAAGACGCTCACCAAACCAACTATAATTCTAAAAGAGACGTACCTCTTAATACAGGTTGTTGGGTGATCCATCGGAGTTCCTTCAAGTCGTGAAGACACCTCCGCCGTCAAGATTCTCTGTTAGACAAGTTACAACAAATAATTTTAAAACAGGCGACAAACTATGGCTTGATTCATATACCTACCGTTTAGTTGTGCGATTCTTTTACAATGCAAAAATTAAAATAGAGTCTGTTCAGAAAGAGAACCGTCGTGGGATTGGAGGGCGCTGCTGTGCTTAATCACCTTTTTTGTTTAGTGTGCAATACAATAGCGCGTCTGTTGCGTTTTGATCCTATCACAACTAGTGTACTATTCCTTTATTTAATTTTTATGATGCAAAATTCTGACAGAAAGAAAGGGATGAGCTGCCATATAAAAATCGAAACGTTAGTTCTCAATTTGGCCACGACGGTTCTCTTTCTGAACAGACTCTAGCAGTTAAGTTCCAGTGTGGTGTCACTGCAAAATTAGTACCTATTACCTAGGCAATACAAAAGCAAAAGTTTCAAAGACAGCAATCGCTCTGCTTCAAAGTAATAATAAAGTAACTGCGCGTGTGCGCCTTTATGTCAAATATAAATGTATTTTCTTCTTTTTGTTTCAATATAAAAACCAGGATTCTTACCAGGATCGCAGCCGGCGGGGGAGGGGGCGGGTAGCGGGGGCGCTTAGTACGCGCCTTCGCCTTCTGCCCCCGCCTGAGGACAATCAATGATGATAAGGATAATTTATTTGAAATAGTTAAGTAGTTTGATAAATAATGATGATGGAGATAAAACAATTGGTAAATGACACAGCATGCATCGAAATTACAAAATATTAACACCAATCTTGCAAATATTGATTGACTAAAACAAGAAGAATGAGGCCCATATTAAGAAACAGCGCGTGAGTCTGAATCGAGCCCCAACTAACAGGTTTTTCAATGGAGAACTGTCAAAAACTATGCTTGAGGCTCGACGCGGACTCAAGCATCATCTCAAGTGTTCGTGTCTTTTATGTGTTTAGTTTAATTGAAATGATAATATTTATTTTATGTATGTTCTAAGCTGTAGGTAAGCAAGCCAATAAATGTTATTATTTCATTTAAATTCTTAATGGTGGAGGAAATCACTGCAACAAATTCTAGCAGTTGCAATGGGTTTGCAGCCTGTCATAACATGAATCAATAAATCTAGAACATTCATCTTGGACTGGCCTCTCAGCTCAGTTGGTAGTAGCTCTGCCTTCTGTGCCGCAGGTCATGGGTTTGATGCCCACTGAGAACAAATATCTGTGTTCACCGCACAAATATTGTTCTCTGTCTGGTTATATTTAATTCTAAGTATGTATTTACAAAAAATATATAAGTTTTATAATTATCAGCTATCTGGTTCCCATAGTAGGTATGTGAGCTTTGTTTAATTTGGGGCTGATAGTGTTGTGGTGATTATCCAAAATATTGATTTATTGATTTTTTATTAATTGTGCATCTTTTTTATCCTTTTTCTAGTTTATCTTGGTATAAAACTGGCAACCAAACTTGTCTTAGCTATCAGTAATCAAAACCAACGACAACTGCAAAACACAACATAATTAAAAATGACCTGAGATTAGTTACAGTTAAAAATACACAAATCAGTGATCTCTCAAAGCATGGGACTTCCGTCGGCTTTAATTAAAGCTGCCCATCATCCATCATTGTGAGTGGAACTTTTCTACAATATCGTTCAGAAATCTAAAAATATATGGAGCTGTTTTGTGGTCATCTTTTATTTTTATTCAGGTTTATTAAATAAATTGACAGTTAGGATAAAACTTTATTTTATTGGCATGGTTGCCACATATCCTAAGAGCTTACATGATTAAGAATCAATAATTTTTTGCTAATCAAAATACTTATCCAGTGTGTCAACGGATTGCTTAAATTTTCAGGTTTTCATCCAGGATTGAATACTAGCTAAATTTAGTGATTCTTGTGATCAAAACGAATAAATAGGTCCTATAGTACCTATGTAAAGTGCTAGGCACTAAAAGGAGTACATTGTGAAAATAAAAACGGTTGCACATTTATATAATTATTAATAATACATTACCTAGTGGAGATAAGACACAAAGATTACTTACTTCACGACACTTGTAAGCGCCAAGAGTGCAAATTTGCTAAAGGAAACCACAAAGTTCAATAAAATGCAAATTGAAGGTAGAAGCTTAAAATTATATCTGAATGATAAAATTACACTTGCACTGTTCTCATGTGTTTCGTATTCAAAGAAATGCACAAGAAACAATGCAATGACCTTTGCGTGTTCCTCTAAATAGTGGAAAAAAGAAAAACATTCGTTAATTTTTACATATTCCCGTAACCAGACGTTGGGCATTATTTCAAACCAAATGGACATTTTACATGATTTCAGACAGACTAGCCCGTAAATTGGTCATGCTGCTTACCAATTTCATGTTGTTCGAAGCCGGTTTCAGTATAGTTTCCCAAAAATATCAACTTTTCACAACAAACTATCCACCTACGAACGCCGTCCGTTTGATTGAATAAGTTTTTTTTTATATGGCAAAAAGCGCTGAAAACTTCGTTGTTTTGCCTAGTTTTGCCTAACATTTGAAGTTTTGACACGAGGTAGTAGTAGTATAGTGATATTGGTTGTAGCCTAAATTCCAATGGTTATAAAAAAAGTATTTGACAAATGTCAACGTCAACTTAAAAAAAAAAACTGACTTTGACAAAAGATTTTTGTGGTTGTATTTGGTTGCAGTGCTGCCAACTGTATTAGCTTTGCTACATTGTCGCTAGATGTTATTATTACATATTCACATATTTATTTGTGTTTAAATTAATATATAAATACTTATAGTAAACAATATTATTACAGTACATGCAATACGTATGTACTTAGCTATAGCACTACTATTGAGATTTTCTAGATAGCAAACGCAGTATAGTTTTTATATCACACACATTTTATTATTATAGGCCTATCCGCCATTACAAGAACTCGCAAGACAACTGCCATCGTATTACCAACGACAATATTAATATAGATTCACAATAGACACTAGTGACCCTAGAATGGTCTCGGCCTCTTTGCCATAGGAAAACATAAAACCTTGACACCTTCTCCTATTTTTTAAAAAATAATCTGAATCTCATTCACATATTTTTAAACAAAATATCTTATAACATTTATCTACTATGCATTCAACATAACACATTTTCAACAACTATTTAGTATACAAAGAAAATTCATTATTATTAATACAATAACATACCTAGTTGTTAATATTCATTTGCTCAACAGCTTTCCACTATGAAGCTCAAATTTACATTTTTAAGTCAGTTTTATACCTTCTGAGCCTTTACTTACTTCTAATCCAATATAATTCTTAGGATCCTCATATATTTTAATTTCAAAATGTTCTTTTATACAATTTAAAATATTTATCAGTATTTGCTTGTCTTTAGCAATAGCTAAACCATCATCTACATAAATCGCAATGATTACCGTTTGTTTTTATTTGTGAACACACATCGATCAGTCTTAGTCGGTAGTAAACCTAATTTTAACATTACATTTGTGAATGTTTTGTTCCATGTAATAGGAGCTTGCTTAAGTCCATACAAAGCTTTATTTAATCTTATAACCTTTTTAGATTCTTTTTCGAAACCTCCTTGTATTCTCATATAAATATTGCCAGCTAAATATCTTAATATTTTCTTTACATATATTTATCTGACAGTTCCCCATACAAAATGCTGTTTTTACATCGAAACTCATTACTTCAGAATATTATTAAGCAGCTATAGCAAACAGAGACTTCAAAGCTGATTGACTTACTACTGGACTGTAGATTTCATCATACTCTAAATCATATTGCTCAAAACCTCTGACTAATAAACATACTTTCTTTTTTATTTTACTTTTTTTTTTTTCTTACCCTGTGCTTCTTGCTATCATCAGCTATTTCCCACGTTTTATTAGCTAGAAGAGACTCCTTCTCCGAATTGATTGCCTTCTTCCAATTGTCTCTTTCTGTACCTGAAATAGCATCATTATAGGTTTTCAACGCATAATCACTAAACTTAGCAGGGAGTTTTCTGATTCTCTTTGATGTTCTTTGTTCCTCAACTTCTTGTTGTATCAGTGAATCATCATCAGGTCTTTCTATTAGTTCATCTCGACCAGTTTCAGTATTTTCCTGTTCTTCTTCACTGTAGTAAATCTCGTCATCTTCAATAACGTCTGATATTATTACATTTTCTTCTGTGTCATTTATTATTGTTTCATCTGTAGTAACTCTTACTCTTTCTTCGTCATTTTCCATTTTTTCATCATCAGTTTTAACAATAACAACATCTCTTCCTATTTCAATTTTACGTTGTTCAGGGTTCCACAGCCTGTAGCCGTTGTTAGTGTATCCTACCATCATTAGTTTTTTTACTTCTCGGTTGTAACTTTTTTAGATGTCCTTGATGTTTTAAATACATAATTGTTCCAAATTCTTGTATATTTGATATGTCAGGACGTCTTTTATTCCATACTTCATATGGTGTTCTTTTCTGTAGAGCATCACTGGGTAGTCTATTTATTAAATAAACTGCACTCAGTACAGCCTCACCCCACATCTCATTTTCAATGTTTTTGTTGAACAACATTGCTCTAGTTTTCTCTAGAATAGTTCTATTAAATCTCTCTGATCTGCCATTTAATTCTGGTGTGTATGGAACTGTAAAATCCATTTTTATGCCTTTATTTAGACACCAAGTCTTCAAATCATTGTTTGAGTACTCTCCTCCGTTATCACACCGAATACAAGACACTTTTTCATTTTTTTCTCGTTCTGTTTCTTCAACATAATTTTTAATTATATCTGGAACTTGACTTTTTTTCTTTATGATGTATACTTTTGTAAAGTGACTGTAGTCATCAATCATCGTGACAAAATACCGTTTTCCGTCATGCGTTTCAGTTTCAAAAGGTCCACATACGTCTGTGTTTATTATTTCCAGATTTCTTTCTCCTCTTTTTCTTATTGTATTATGTGTTAGCTTTGTTTGCTTTGCTTTTATACATACCTCACAGTTCTCTTCAATTTTATCATTTCCATCTATTTTTATTCCATCTGCCACCTTTGTTAATGTCTGTAATATTCCTTTACCTGGATGTCCCAGTCTTCTATGCCACTCAAGGGCAGTACCTTTTTCTTGTATAAGCAAAGAAACTTCATCATTGTTATTTTTATTTATATCGACATAATATAATCCATTTTCTTTCACTCCTTTTAAAATGAGCTCTTTATTTTTATATATTTCTACTTTATTACCAGTAAATAATACTGAACCCTGGTTATTAGTTATTGCACTCACCGACATCAGGTTTTGTGCCAGTTCAGGAACAAACAATGTCTTTTCTAAATTGCAACTGGTACCTTTCACAGCGCCAACACCCTCTGAGATCATGGTGTTGTTATCAGCAACTGCAACTTCAGTTTTATTTTCTTGATACCCTGACATCAGATTTAGATTGTTTGTCATATGAACTGTGCTTCCAGAATCAACCACAAATATCGATTCTGTCTTTTTATCAGCGCTTGTCAAAAATGATGTTTCAGCCTTTCCTTTGTTTTTCCTGAAAAAACAATTTTCTTCCACATGGTTTGTTTTCTTACAAATGGTACATTGGGTTGTATTGTTTTTTATTTTACAGCTCTCATATTGCGTTTTGCAATTTATTTTAATATGCCCCAACTTCCCACACTTAAAACATTTTATCCTGTGTGTTGAAGCTTTATAGGCCATTGGTTCTTCTTTTGTTTCATTTCTAGACTCTTCCATGAGCAGCCTGTTTGTTAGATTTATTAGTGTTTTATTTTCTTTTGATGTAGCTTCCCAAGCCGTTATGAAGAACTTGTATGAGGTTGGCAAGCATGTCAGCAATTTCGACATCACCAAGTCATCATCGATTTTTTGACCCAAGCTATTTAGTCTCATTGCCAAATTTTCGACTTCTGTTATTAGTTGCGTCATTGTCTGATCTTTGTATTGGAAATTGAAGAATTCTTGAAGTAGCGAACATTTGTTTCGTTCTTCATTTCCCTCAAAAATGCTACACAACTTTGTATACATTTCTGCAGCCGTTTTACACCCAAGTATATGCGCCTTTAGTTTTCTATCGATCGAGCATAGTATTATTTTCTGTGCTTTGGCATCTTTTAGATCATCAATTTTTTCTTCTGATGTTTTTACAGTACCTTCCAGCTGGTTTGCTCGAAAATGCACATTTAGTTCGAATTTCCATAGGTGAAAATTCTTTGACGACGTCAACTTTTCTACCGTATCTTCATCTGTTTTACCGGACATTTTTCCTGTTTTATTTTTACTGTTTTTAATTCTTATTTTAATGTTTTTAATTGCATTTGCGCTCTAGCTCACTGGGCCCATAACCTATTGAGATTTTCTAGATAGCAAACGCAGTATAGTTTTTATATCACACACATTTTATTATTATAGGCCTATCCGCCATTACAAGAACTCGCAAGACAACTGCCATCGTATTACCAACGACAATATTAATATAGATTCACAATAGACACTAGTGACCCTAGAATGGTCTCGGCCTCTTTGCCATAGGAAAACATAAAACCTTGACAACTACAACATTACTACAAAATTAAGAAGTTGCTTTTTCGTTTGCATAACGTCTGTCTGGTTAACGTTACTTTCAGCGTGGCAATGCCTCCAGCATTATGGGGACGCTTCCGTCTGGTACTGATTTGGATCAGGTGAGCTATCTCTAGATCATTTGTAACGGTCTGCAGATAGCTCAACTATTTCTTGTTTATTTTGTATAGTTTCTAAATATTGGTTTATTTGTAAGTTTCTTTGTGTAAATAAATATTGTTTAAACATAAATAATGCAGATTATTTCAAATTTTGTGTAATTTTACTGTAAACAGAACACACATTAAACACAACGAGATCTACCTAGGTTATTCTAAAGATCTTCAAATCAATCTATGGTTAATTTAAAAGTTGTAGAGCGTTTTTCCATTTGATAATTTGGATTTTGGAATCCAAATAGAAATCCAAAATTTGGATAATAAAGCTGGCAGCACAAGAATAACGACGACGACGACGACGAATATTATTTTTTTATTACGATTATTTTTTCTGTCCAAAAGATAAATAATTTTTAATTCGTAAATGTTTAAAAAGATTTAATCTTGATTATAAATATTAAAACACTATTCCTTTTCAAGGTAAAATTTGAAGCTGACTGTTATAATAAAATACTGTCTTGTATTTCCTATCATAGTCGTGATGTAAGACACGGTATTCTCATCAATTTATCATTTCCTTAAGCATATCTATTGCTTGTCGAAGATTATTATAGGTTACCCATAAGTTTATCAATGATCTAAAAATATGCTTTTTGATTCAACGATTCCAGATGTTGAAATTCAGCGGATCAATAATTTGGAGGTTAGGGTCGAGAGGAGCCCTTTGCAAGTATTCTAGTTCTGGCACAAATGCTATGATGAAGGATAAGATAGATATCACAAGGAATGTATCAGACGCTATCCTTAAATCCAGTGATCCAGTAGAAGCTAACGACAGCCCAGGTAAATATTTGTTTTTGCCTTGCCCTTGCTTTCACGGAGTATGGTAGTCCCGGCATAGAATATGCAGCTGGTAGTAGATCTGCCTTCTGCGCTGGAAGGCATGGGTTCCATTCCTTCTGAGAACAAATAAATATTTGATTATTATTATTTATAGACAAGCAGTTTTCGCTGATGTGTCTACGTCAAACAGTGTTGAATTATAGTCATTTGATTTAATTGATATTGTCATTGTTATTTTTGGTCAATATTTAAGCACTCATTTATTATTTCGTAGCCAGTTGTCAAGTTTGTTTTTGAAGCCATTGACCATACATATTTGTGTGGTAGCGGCCCCGCCTTCCGATCTGAAGGTCGTGGGTGCAAATCCAGTCATGTACCAATGAGTTTTTCTGTCGAAAAATTTATGTGCACTATGCCAGTACTCTCAAAACGGTGAAGGAAAACATTGTGAAGAAACCGGCTCGTTGTAGAACATAAGAAAGTTCAAGCATCATGTCAAGGGTCACGCAAAAAGGGCCCGCCAGCGGCCTACTTGCGGGAAAACCAGCCCGCACATCAAGTGCGGATGATAAAAATTTGCCAAAATTTGCTATAGATGATTGTACTGATGTTGCAGTTATCTGGTTCCCATAGAACAAGCTTTGCATAGTTAGGGGATAGATTGTGATGTGTTGAATGTCCGCAAATATTATTTGGTGTTCTTACAATAATAATAATTTATGGAAAATCAGAAAATAAACTTATGTCTTTGTTCCTTTCCTACCATTATTTTCTATGATTGTTTCTCAAAGTCAAACATAAATCAAGCTAAAATTAAGGGCTTGTAAAATGCTACCTAAGAAATGTTTTAATATGTTGGTGTTCAATATAAATAATTAAATAAAACCTTAATTTCCAGGGTTAGTAGCAGCAGCATTTGCATCCCTGAATGCGCCGGAAAGTGATGACAGGAAGCCTAGTCCCAAATCTGTAAAACAGACCAGGACCCAACATATTGACAATCAAATCTCCCAGGCAGGCGATGTGAACAGCCTGCTGATTGTGGCCGAGATGCCTGTAGTGTCCAGAAGACATGCTTTGAAAGTAAGAAATATGCTAGACTCATCTATCATCATCCCCAAAAAGTCCACTGCTGAACATAAGCCTCCTCTATTCATCCAGAACAAGATTCTAAGCCACTCCATCAACCTACTTCCTGCAATCTATCCCAAGCCGTTGGTCCATCTGGCGAGGGTCCTATGGTTCATGGTCTCCATTCCGGAGTCTATATTGCCCCGCGGTTTTCGGCTTTGATGAGCTTGTCCTCCTCTTTACAAGCTACAACTGTTTTTGATTACATATTTCATGAATATATTTTTTTTACTGCAGATTTTTTAACTCTTTTAGATTCACTGAAATAATGGTCTACCTGGATTTATGTTAGTGAATGTTACAAAACCAAACAACTCATCTTATATTATGTGCACTACCCAACCAGCACTACATAATCTCCTTATTATATTACCTAAAGGTTAACTGGTAGATAATGCTATCCAGCATTAAGCTTGTCTGTGTACAGTACATTTTATATGTGCAATAAAGAATTTTCTATCTATCTTACCAAACAACATGGCATCCTTTTTGATCCAGCTAAAAAAAATATTTCCAGATGGTGTCAATCCTATCAGAATGGTCGAGCGGAACCAAAGTCAAGCTAGCTGACTTCGAGAAGGACCCTCGTTTCCTAAAGCTTTGCCGCATCCTGGCCAGAACCCCAACCTCCCAGGCCGTCAGCTCACTAACAATGGCCGAGGATCTCAGCACGGTGCTGAGCATAACTGGCGATGATGAGGCTGCGAGACTGATTACCAACTTGACATTGCAGCAGATGATAAAGGTATAAATAAATATAAATAAATAAATATTGTGGACATTTCACACAACACTACCCAGCCCCAAACTAAGCAGAGCTTGTAATATGGGAACCGGATAGCTGATATAATACATGAATACATTTTTTTTTTTTTTGTAAATACATACTTAGAATACAATATAACACCCAGACAGAGAACAAACATTTATGTTAACCACACAAATATTTGTTCTCGGTGGGGATCGAACCCACGACCTACAGCACAGAAGGCAGAGCTACTACCAACTGAGCTAGAGGCCAGTCACTGAGCTAGAGGCCAGAGGTATGTAGCATACTTATCCAATTATTAGGCCATGGTCTTGTAAGAGCACTGGCAGCCTAGCGGTAGCGGCTCCGCCTTTCGATCCTTATGAGTCTTTATGTCCCAAATTGAACAGAGAAGGAAACATCGTAAGGAACTTTCTATGTCCTAGAGACCATTAAAAGTTCGAAAGCATTTATCAAGTAAATAAAAAATAAAAAAAACCTTTTGGAGGTGTACCTACTTAAAATCCTTTCACCACACTTGGTTTGAAAAAACCAGTGACACGATAAAAAGAAGGATAATAATTCCAGGTAATGAAGGTTCTGAATCAAAAAGGGCGACGCAGCACCCCCCTTCTCCGCGCTCTATCGCACAACATAACGCGCCAGGCGGAGGTCATTGACCTCAAGAAGTCAGCTGATCTCCTATTCTCTATGGCTTCATTGAATTTCCCTGATCCAGTGCTGCTTGATAGGATATGCAAGTATGTTTTTTTTTCTAACCTATGTCGTCCCACTTCTGGGCAAAGGTCTCCCGTAAATCCTTCCAACTGTCTCTATCCATCGCTTTATCCCACCATCCTCGCTCGAAAGCGTCGAGATCGTCCCTCCAACGCTTTCTTGGTCGACCCCGACTTTGCCATCCCTCTGGTTGCCACGGTGTTATCTGGTTCGTCCATTTTTCGGGATGCATTCTACAATGTCAGTAGAAGTATGTTTAAATAAAAATAATTGTTTTACTTCTTTTGATTTGTCGAAGAGGATGCGTAGGACGTCGATCAACCGACGATATTATCGCGGGCAGTTTCGAAATTCTGAACAAAGGCATTTTACAAAGGCTTCCCACTTCCCAAAAATGCCTTTGTTAAGGAGTAAATTTCTTCTAGCTGATGATGATTGTGATAGTTTAAGTCAGCAATAATCACTACCAAGCAAGTGGTATCCACAGGTTTGATTCCCGCACCAGAAAAAAAATTGCATGATCGGAAAATATTGTTCCAATTTCCAACGCTAGATAATTTTTGATACAAAAATCGAAAGAACTCTGGAGAGCACTAGTGGCCTAGTGGTAGCGGCCCCGCCTACCGATCCTGAGGTCGTGGGTTCAAATCCAGTCGTGTACCAATGTGTGTTTTTGGCCAAAAAGTGCTCTCAAACGGTGAAGGAAAACATGGTGAGGAAACCAGCATATCCTAAAACCTAAAAAGTTCGAAAAAAACCTAAAAAGCGTCGATGTAGCTGACGATGAAGCAGGATGGTCTAGACTAGAAGACACCTATTCACTCTTGCCATAAAAAGGCCTAGATTGTAGTTGTCAGGAAAAACTGCCGACGGCGGTATTAATTTCTCAACATTCCCTTCCAGCGACGTGATAGAATGCCTACCCCTGAACAAAGACAAGCCAGCGGTGGTGAACTCCATAGTGGTGTCTCTGGGTCTGATGAAGTACCGTCACGAGCCGGCGCTGTCTGCCATCAGCGGGTGGCTGACCACGCGGCGGGCCGTGTGTCGCGCCGGAGACATCGCCTCAGCGGTGGTGACGCTGGCTACTGTGGACTATATGCCCACGCATACTGATGCACTTATTGAGGTTACACAACTTGAATCTGTTGCTTTTTAGGGCTCCGTAGCCAAATGGCAAAAACGGAACCCTTATAGATTCGTCATGTCTGTCTGTCTGTCTGTCCGTATGTCACAAGCATTTTTCTCCGAAACTATGAGAGCTAAACTGATGAAACTTGGCGAGTAGATGTATTCTGTAAACCGCATTAAGATTTTTACACAAAAGTAGTAAAAAAACAATAAATTTGGCGGGTCCCCATACTGGAAACTGAAACTCAAAAAAAATGAGCCTATTTATAAGTTTTGTTGTGTAGATTAATCATTCTTGAATTATCATATAAAATGTGTATAAATATACCATCGTGTAACTAAAGGAATCCGTTGCTAGACGTACGTACATTTCCAGGAAAAACGATATTAGGCCCTCTACATTTAACTACGAGGTATATACCACTTAACATCAGGTGGGCCTTATGCTTGTTCCATTAGCTAGTTACATAAGAAAGAACTAACAGAAAATAAACATGTCAAAATGTCGCAGGCAGCAGGAAAGCTGAAAGAGGAAGAAATGGTAAAGTCCTCTGCGTGGTTGGACCTGGTATTCTCTCTGCTGACGCTGGACAAGGCAGAGTTGCACCATCTCACTTCAACGCTACAACCCGAGTTCATTGACAAGCTACTGTCAACTGGTGGTAAGTCCTGAAGAAGTCCTTTACTAGAAATAGACCTACCCCATACATTTCAATCACGTCATGCAGGTGCACTTGGCTTAGGTCGGCATCTCAGTTTTTTCCCGGTTCATAGCAATGGACCAAGCACTTAAAGTGAAAACCCTCATGGGTCCAGTTAACGTCGTGGGCTCGATCCCCACCGAGAACAAATATTTGTGTGGTGAACATAAATGTTTGTTCTCTGTCTGGGTGTTATATTGTATTTTAAGTATATATTTAAAAAAATAAAAAATAAATGTATTCAAGTATTATATTATTAGCTATCCGGTTCCCATATTACAAGCTCTGCTTAGTTTGGGGCTGGGTAGTGTTGTGTGAATTGTCCACAATATTTATTTATTATTTATTTATTTAATGTACATTGTACACCCAGTTAAAACGAATCCACAATTTTTCCACTGTTAAATTATAAAGGCCCTTGTACACCGTTGCAGATGAATATTGCGATGATATTTTTTTTTATCTAGCGATGGATAATTGTACTAAACGGGACAGCCCCTTTGAGGTTATTGGGAAAAAACATTTTCTGGCACTGCGGCGGCTGCTGCCGCGGCACGCTCGCTCTGCTCGCTCGCCTTGTGCGTAATTTTTATGTTCTAACATAACCTAACCTATCCAAGTCGGATCCGCCCTATAAATAAAGTATCAAGGACAAGGTATCCAGTGCCACAACAAAAAAGCAAACGTCCATGTTTGAATTTCTCCAGTGTGCATGTGGCTTAACTGGCATCGTAATAACGGTGTGTACAATAACATGATGTACATTATCGCCTCCCAACCCCATCATAATAATAATGTGGGGTAAATATTTATCGTATTAGGACGTATTTTTGTATTTGTTTGTTTTATTTTCAGAAATCAACATCCCCTCGCGCAAGAAGCTGATGTTGATAGATGCCTACGTGTCCCTCACATCCCCTCGAAGCGCGCGCTTGCCTGAAGACATCTCCGTGGGAGTTCCCGTCGTTTATACAAAGGAAAAGCAACTCTATGTGCAGAGCATTATGGACACATTCAAGAGTTTGGTATCCGCTGAGTCGTTCTTGAAGAAAGAGTGTAATAGTGGCATGGGGTTTTTGTATGGTGAGCTATTATTTTGATCCAAGACTTACCAGATGGTATTTTTATGAAACAACGGGAAATTTACCATGATTATTTTTGTGAGTTTTGACACTCGATATTTCGGTACTGTTGCATGCACCATGATCACGGGTTCAATTCGGCAAATTTTTGTCATCCGCACTTGCTGAACCGGCTGGTTTTTCCGCAAGTAGGCCGCTGGTGGGCCCTTTTTGAATGACCCTTGACACGTGTTGCTTGAACTTTTTTAGGTTCTACACGCCGGTTTCCTCACGATGTTTTCCTTCACCGTTTTGAGAGTACTGGCATAGTGCACATCAATTTTTTGACAGAAAAAACTCATTGGTACACGACTGGATTTGGACCCACGACCTTCGGATCGGAAGGCGGGGCCGCTACCACTAGACCACCAGTGCTCTCATGATCTGTGTGTCATAGTAGTTTGTATGAGTAGTTTGTAAACAACTGTGCATTTCATTCTCAGATGCTGAATTTGCAGTGGATTCAAATTGTCATCCAGTACCATTAGAAAAAGCCGCTAAAGACAAGAGGTATTTAAGCACTTTTTAAATTAACGCGATCATTATGCGTAATTATATGGAAGAAACGGGTATTTAAAAGTCGCGGTCAGACTCTGCCCGCGACAACATCTGTTGTAACACGGCCGAAATGTCGGGAACGGGAAATAAAAAAGGTAATCGTGATAAATACCCGTTTCTTCCGTAAAAGTAAGACGTATTTTAAATCAAATTATGTAACTACAATAATTTATAGCCCAACTGAGCTATAAAGCCAGTCGTTTTATTCATCTTCATCAACCTGAAGAAGTCCACTGCTGGGCATAAGCCTCCTTCATTATGTTGCCTTATGACGAGAGGGCTTATTCTGAGTTTTGTAACATCATTTTAACTTAACGAAATGCAAAACAAAGCATTAGCGTAGTCCTTAAAGGTTGGTGACACCGATTTTGTAATGGGGGGCTTTGGGCCCGATTTTTGTGGAAGATTTTTTAACATTTCTCATTATATTTGTTACCAACTTCATTCCAATGTTGTGTTGTTCCAGTATACACAGAATAGCAGTGCTAGGTCTGGACTACCACGACATGTCGAGAATGGTGACCGCACCACTAGGCATCACACAACTCTACACTAGATTACTCAAACTAAAGGTAACGTAGCTATTTTACGTGACAACGTCTTATAACCGGCTGCAGGCACGAAAAAACATGACGTCATGCGGCGTCACCTCGCTCTGAGGCGTTCCATATTAAGACTTGAAGTGCAAGCGAGAACGCGGAACGAGCGACAAAGAGGCACGCACGGCCTTCGCGTTCGGCAGCGTTCGACATCTGTCTCTCTCCTACTTGAGTGAGCGGTGCGTCCGCGCGGACAGCTGTATGATGTTGTCACGTTTAACTATCGTCACTAAACCGACTTTACAGACAACCGAATTTTTCAGTTGCCAAGGAGTGATAGTTGCATTGCTGTGTTAAGATTTGAAAGAGTTTCGGTATATGTATAACCGCTTTAGATTCTGTTCTGTTATGTTTAAAAAATATGTAGAGTCTGTTCAGAAAGAGAACCGTCGTGGGATCGGAGGGCGCTGCTGTGCTTAATTACCTTTTTTGTTTAGTGGGCAATACAATAGCGCGTCTGTTGCGTTTTGATCCTATCACAACTAGTGTACTATTCCTTTATTTAATTTTTATGATGCAAAATGCTGACAGAAAGAAAGGGATGAGCTGCCATATAAAAATCGAAACGTTAGTTCACAATTTGGCCACGACGGTTCTCTTTCTGAACAGACTCTATACAAGTATTATATCAGCTACCTGTCGGCCTACCAAGCTCTGTCTGGCTCTGTCTCTGGGTCTGGTTTTGAGTCTGAGTGAGTGCTCACCAGTGTGTTATACTGTTATACACTCACACAGACTCATAACCAAAGCCAGAGACAGAGCCAGACAGCGCTTGTGGTAGGCCTACAGGTTCCCATAGTACAAGCTCTGCTTAGTATGGGGCTAGATAGTGTTGTGTGGATTGTCTACAATGTTTATATTTATTTATTTCTCATACATCATCATTAGCCAGAAGAAGTCCACTACTGAACATAAGACCTCCTCTGTACATTTCCAGGAAGAACGATTCTGAGTCCTATCCTACAGACTTTAAAAAAGAAATTAAATAAATAATAAATAATAATAAATATTATAGACTATTTACACAACACTATCTAGCCCCAAATTAAGCAGAGCTTGTACTATGGGAACCAGGTAGCTGATAATAATACTTGAATACTTTTTTTTTTGTAAATAACATAGAATACAATATAACACCCAGACAGAGAACAAACCTCTGTGTTCACCACACAAATATTTGTTCTCGGTGGGGATCGAACCCACGCCCTCCAGGGCAGAAGGCAGAGCTACTACCAACTGAGCTGTGAAGGCAGTCTATTCAATTACAACCGAATTGAGAACCTCGTTATTTATTTGAAATCGGTTACTAGCTCTAGACTGGCCTCTAGCTCAGTTGGTAGTAGCTCTGCCTTCTGCGCCGTAGGTCGTGGGTTCGATCCCCACCGAGAACAAACATTTGTGTGGTGAACATAAATGTTTGTTCTCTGTCTGGGTGTTATATTGTATTATAAGTATGTATTTACAAAAAAAAAAAATGTATTCAAGTATTATATCAGCTATCTGGTTCCCATATTACAAGCTCTGCTTAGTTTGGGGCTGGGAAGTGTTGTGTGAATTGTCCACAATATTTATTTATTTATTTATTTAATGTATGATGATTATTATCCAGGGATACAAAGTACTGCACGTGCCATACACGGAGTACAACCCTAAGGACAAGCTGGTGGCGCGCGTGCAGTGCATCGAGAAGCGACTGAAGGAAATCGTCAGCGATAAGGCCGCATCATAGACAAACTACACTAGGTACTAGCGTAATATACGATTCGAGCTAGACTGTTTGGACAAGTTAATAGCACCTTTTAATACCTTAGGCTCTCTACAGACGAAGCCCCGAGTTGTGGCAACAGGCAACTTGCAACTACGTGACAAATTGTGTAATTATAAATTTATCAATTTTCATGGACTATCACCAAAAGTTCTATCTTACCACCTTAAGGGTGCATTTTCTGTGATTTTATATCCCGTTATGATTTGCTTGTGACCAGATTTTAACCAGCCTTTGGAAGTGTAAATGACATAAAACAGATGGCTTTTACTAAGTGTAACAGATGTTTACGTCGACCATTGGTCAAAATTAGTGAACAAAGAAATAGGCGGAGTCATCTAGCTAAAGCACTTGCAAGCAAATCTGTTTCAAAATTGGTTAGGCAGAAATTTTGTTGATAGGACATAGCAAATCTTGTCTGACGGAAGATTCGCTAAACGAACTTCTCGTAGTGTAACTAGTTCTTCCGAACCCGTGTGGTGAAAGGATTTTAAGTGTGCCTGAGAGAAGATCCCACTCACTTTAGTGCTCATCCTACATGACACGAAATATTATAACGGTGAAGAAAAACTAATGACAAAATCAGTTACTTATGTATAAGCGGCGATGGGCTTGCAACCTGTCATGTATGTAATACAACTAGGTACTGAAATAAATGTTGGCGACTACTTCCTTATACATTATCAAAGGATTTTAAGTAGTTTCTATCCCTCTGAAAAATGTGAGCTAACTACCCCCTTAGACATTTTCAAAGTAACTTGTCTTGAGTAGTTTCTATTTATTCATAATGTTGTAGATTTTCAGTAAGCCGTTTTTGCGGCTCACTGAAAATCTATCGTCACTGTCTCTTTCATGCCAACAAAGAGAGATGGCAACAGACTAAACTTGAGCCTAGTAAATTGGGCGATCCATTGGCGAGCAGCACCTACAAAACCGTGGTCTTGTAGGTACTCCATTGGCACCTTTGGCTCGCAGGCTCGTCGGTTTTAGCTCGCCAATGGATCGCCCACTTAAGAGATATCTGAGGGATGCCTACCGTGCCTAGGTATTACACTGTACGTGTGGATCTGTTCAAGATTGGTCTAGCGTGAACCGTCCACCCCTAACTTGTATTTATTGTAAAAAATATCTTTGTATGTAATGTTGAATAGGTGTATTTAGTTTATTAATTCAAGAGTGACTGCGGAAATCTATTGTATCCAGTGGCGTAGCTAACCAAAGGCCCTAGAGGGGCCCTAGTTTATTTTTTGCTGTAACTAAACTATTTAAAATCATTTGGTCCGTATTAGTCGTGTTCCAAATTCGACGTTACTCCAAATACATGAAAATGTTCCAGAATGCTCCAAAAAGATGTTTGAGACTAGTTGGGAATTCCCCTGGTATTTTTTTATAGTTGCCATTACTATAAACGCGTTACTGGAGTCTGGTTTATTTAAAGCACTTTTTAAATTAACGCGATCGTTATGCATAATTATATGGAAGACCAACGTCGGGAAATAATAAAGGTAATCGCGATAAATTCCCGTTTCTTCCCGGTTTATTTATATTTCGAATGTGGGAGAAATTTTCACTAGCTCAATTAATAGTTTGTAAGTCAGAGTCCAAGGGGGCCCCCCGGGGCTTAGGGGCCCCGGGGCAATGCCTCGTCTAGCTCTCCGGTTGCTACGTCACTGTACCCGAAGTCGGAGTTTTACATTTCGTCTACCAAATGTTATTTTCGAGTGAGTCTCTCTCTTTTGTATGGACAATTGATGACAAATTGAGACAGCAACTCTAATCATCTTTTCTCCATACAATAGAGAGGTACAAATAGGCGAAATTAAAACAAATGAAGTGGGACTTGCCCTTCTGATTGTAAAATATGAACATTTTTATGCTTGTGAGGATTAGATTGGCAAAATAGTACCAGATAAATATTTGTTTTGTCTATTTTAGTGTTTTAGGTATTTAATTTTGATTATTAGGACAGAAGGCAATAGTATTACACTAAGTTAGGGTCGATCTACATTTTAAAGCATGTATTAGATCAGGGTAACTTTATATTAAAAAGAAAATATAGAATATTAAGTAAATGATTTAATTACATCAATGTCTTTACAATTTACACTTTATTTAACTAAATTAGAGCTTTAGTCACGTTATTCAACACAAAACTACCTTACAGTAAAAATATATAACTACAAAGACATATAGCGAACTAGGTACTTATCTTTAACAATCAAGGGGTGTACTCAGAGCCGAATGACATCGACAGTACACAGAACGAAACGATAACCTTCTCCTTCGAGTCTCAAGCCCAGAATAATCCACCGCCTCGCCTAGCCTCAGTCAGGCGACCCACATGACAGTTGATAGACAGCGCCCCCTATCGGCAATATCGTCACCCGTTCTGCGTAGCTTCTGACTACCAATAACAATTTATTGATCTAATAAATTGTTATTAATTTCGAACAAATAATAATAAAATATAATATTATTTATCAAATGGTTTTAAAGCAACTATACAATGTTCTTAAATTAAATAAAGTAAAATAACTTTTTATTTAAAACATTAAAGACTATCTTTCTTTCATACTTCAATAATCATTATTATTTTAATACAGATTTCTAAAAGCATTTAAATATCAAATTGAATAAATTTTAGCCCCTATTATCTACTAGATACGACACGGCCATTCTGCAAAATACTTCGTCCCCGAAGTATCTCCAAGTATTTTCCAAACCCACTGGCTCACCTACGAGTCAGGGTGCTAGTGTGTACAAGATCCTGGTATCACATAGGCCAATAAAGTACTAAATAACCAGATATGAAATCTGAAAGCACAAGAATAATGTTAACATAAAAACTATTAAACAATCCTTAGCCAATTTACTCACCATACCTATGTAAGGAAAAAAATAATAAAGTACCATAGGTTGGGCTGTCATGCTAAGTTCCATTGCGAGTTGGCATCGCGATGTCCAAACAAAGGATCAGCCCAACTAGGTCTACCAACATTTATACAAATTTTATCATCAAGCTTTGGCTGTCGACTGTCGTGCTCAGTTCCATCGCATAATCGCAACTACTACAATGTCCAAACGTCACACCAGTCCAACCGTACATTTAAAAGAATCCTCCAATATTTTAACGTTTGTCTGTCGTGTTCAGTTCCATCACGTAATCGCAACTATCGCGATGTCCAAACTTTACACCAGCCCAACCGTAAAATTAAACAACCCATTTAGAAGAATTCCCCAAGAATTTAACGTTTGTCTGTAGTGTAGTAAAGAACAAATCGCTTGGCCATTCTGCTTCAGTACTACTTACAAAATTGTATTGAAAAAAATATGGCACGAGCAATAAAAATGCGGGTACTCTCAGAAAAGAAAATAAAAGTATTTCTTGGCAAAAATAAAACTGTTCGGATAGGATACCGTTAGACACTATTTGGCCAAATCAATGCAGAGCCTAACAAAGCCTTACCTTACTTTTACATCGCTTGAAGTCCACTTCGTTTTATTCCAGATACATACACGGCTTTGTATCGTACTTCGGATAACGTAGGAATTGTCACTTCAATTTTCAGTCGATAATGTCTCCGGTTTACAATATGGCACTTCACATTCTGGAATAAGAATAAATGTTAGTTTTCTGTGGGCAAAAGTTCTATCCCACGCTCTGATATTAGATCAGGGTAACTTTATATTAAAAAGAAAATATAGAATATTAAGTAAATGATTTAATTACATCAATGTCTTTACAATTTACACTTTATTTAACTAAATTAGAGCTTTAGTCACGTTATTCAACACAAAACTACCTTACAGTAAAAATATATAACTACAAAGACATATAGCGAACTAGGTACTTATCTTTAACAATCAAGGGGTGTACTCAGAGCCGAATGACATCGACAGTACACAGAACGAAACGATAACCTTCTCCTTCGAGTCTCAAGCCCAGAATAATCCACCGCCTCGCCTAGCCTCAGTCAGGCGACCCACATGACAGTTGATAGACAGCGCCCCCTATCGGCAATATCGTCACCCGTTCTGCGTAGCTTCTGACTACCAATAACAATTTATTGATCTAATAAATTGTTATTAATTTCGAACAAATAATAATAAAATATAATATTATTTATCAAATGGTTTTAAAGCAACTATACAATGTTCTTAAATTAAATAAAGTAAAATAACTTTTTATTTAAAACATTAAAGACTATCTTTCTTTCATACTTCAATAATCATTATTATTTTAATACAGATTTCTAAAAGCATTTAAATATCAAATTGAATAAATTTTAGCCCCTATTATCTACTAGATACGACACATGCATCAGTAAAGCACATTGTAAATATGTAAGTACTTTTGGTGGAACGTCAACTTTTGGACGTCACATGACAAAACACAATTAAAAGAACATTAGATGCGTTGTGCTGATGCAAGCTTTTTACAACTCTGCCTACTCTAAGAGGGTAGTATTATTTGAGATTTCTTTAAAGTTTAAACTAATCGGCTTAGTTTTAAATAACGAATGAGTCATTAGAAATTTCAAATAACTATTAATTGTAATGTAAATAATTAAATAGCTTTCACACTAGGGTTAAATATTTTTCAATAATGCAGTGTTTTTCAATACATTGTATTAATATATCAGGCGGTCGTTAGTTATAGAAGTATTTATTTTTGGTACTGATAGTGATAACAAACCAAGCAAAACCAAGCACGCGTTTAGTAGTCACTACACATTGATATAATAAAATGTTGTGGACAGTCCACAAAACACCATCCAGCTCCAAATTAAGCAAAACAAATTAATTAAGGGAAACAGATAGCTGATATAATAGCCTCTCGGCCCAGTTGGTATTAGCTCTGCCGCCTGCGCCGTAAGTCGTGGGTTCGATCACCACCAAGAACAAATATTTGTGTGGTGAACACAGATGTTTGTTCTCTGTCTGGGTGTTATATTGTATTCTTAGTGTATTTAAAAAAAAATGCATATGAGTATTATTTCAGCTCTCTAGTTCCCATAGTACAAGCTCTGCTTAATTTAGTGCTATATAGTATTGTGTGGATTGTCCTTAATATTTATTTTGGTGGGGATCGAACCCACGGCCTACGGCGTCGAAGGCAGAGTTACTACCAACTGAGCCGTGACCTCTGTCCACAATGATTTTATATCTTAAAAACTAAGAAATGTGCTGTGAACGAGAAGTGGTCTGGCAGTGGTTTGCCTCTTAATGACTGTTACTGCTGAGTTCACCGCCTTAACTTGCACTCCGAAGCACAAAAGTGCCCACCATAGAAATTGGATTTTCTGTCATCAAATTATGTTTTTAGTAAAAACTTTTTTTAGTAAAAAAATATTTATTGTATGTTGTTTTGAAATGAATATTGTGAAAATAGTTTGTACTTACTCGCCTGGCGCTTGCTTTATATGTAGTTTTCGAAATACCTATTTAATTAATGTAAATGAGTCGTGTACATGGGATAATGTAGATATCGTGGCTGTTAATATTATTTAAAATAAACAATTATGTTACAAAAATAATTTATTTCAATTATTGTTATCATATAACCTTTAGTTCTAACTTTTGGCTCAAGATATTATTAGAGTCATTTCGTAGTCTTTTAAATATTTAAATATATTTTGGACAATCCACACAACACTATCTAGTCCCAAACTAAGCAGAGCTTGTACTATGGGAACCAGATAGCTGATATTACTTGAATACTTTTTTGTAAATACAAAGAATACAATATAACACCCAGACAGAGAACAAACATCGATGTTCACCACACAAATGTTTGTTCTCGGTGGGGATCGAACCCACGACCTACGGCGCAGAAGGCTGAGCTGAGAGGCCAGTCTTGTACATAGGGAGTCCTTTTAGTGGGATGCCTAAAAGCCTAAATGCCGTAAAGGTAACTGATTTCTTCATAATTCTAATTGGTGAGCAATGGCAATAGTTTCATCATCATCATCATTATCCGCAGCTCGACGGCATTATGCCTATTTGCTCTTGCCATACTCGTACAATACAATACAATACAATCATTTATTTGCGAAACACAGGTTATAATTACAGGATGGTACAAATTAGAAGTTCAGCCATGTTCGTATCTTTCAGATCTCAGTTTCAGCATTGCATATTTTTTTACAGTTTTTAAGTAAGGTTTTTCATCTACTAAGAAAATAAACATTTATTACTGAGGTAATCATACTTCTCATGTACAGTCGCGGTATGAAAATGTTCGTCACCTTAGAGTCAGTTTTTCGCTTGCACTTGCCTTGATCATGACATTTTGACATAATTTGTGACGTTAACTTATCGGAGTATTCTGTCTATTAAGTTTCAAAAGGTGTGATCGTGATACGTTGAACAAATCAAGTTGAAAATCGACGAACATTTTTATTCCGCCGCTATACCTACGTGTAGACTTCAGCTTGTTCTTAAAGTTTGCTTCAAAATGTTTCTTTCACAGTGGTATGTCTTTGTTCAATATCGTTGTTCTTATTATTTAATACCTCTTGACATAAACCTGTAAAGAAATAACACCGTAAATCAATTTAGTAGTTAATGTACATTTTTGCAAGATACAGTTATCGTAAAGAAACTCTAGTACCTACCCTTGTACTGGAATTTATTTACGACCCTACCTTCTTTCATCAGCAAATATTTTCAAATAAATAACTTAGGTATATAAGATAATGCGTACCTACTAGTAGTTTTATAGGCAGGTCACCACTAATCATCAAAAAGAAAGAAAATATATTAATTTGCAGACGCTTAAATTGCGTCATACCTACATGCATACAAGAAAGAAAGAGAGGCAAGAGTTTCAAAACGGTCCCTAACTCAGCGTGAAGTTACTTGGCTAGCAACTAACGCTGGTCTTCCATGAGGATCGCGCAGTAATGGCACGGACAATCTAAAGATAATACTATATGGCTCACAAAAACTTATAAATAGACAATAATACTTAAAAAAAATCGGTTGTCTGTAAAGTCGGTTTACTGACGATAGTTGAACGTGATAACGTCATAAGAAAATACTCGCGGACTCGCGGACTCGGACTCGGACTCGGACTCGGACTCGGACTCGAACTCTCGGACCCGGACCCGGAACCCGTCCGAACCCTTACCCTTACCCTCATTTACCCTTACCCTCATTTACCCTTACCCATTACCCGACCCGGGCTCGGGCTCAGCTAAATGGAACGACGAAACGACGTAACGACGCATGAGTCATGTTTTTTCGTGCGTGCAGCCGGCTACATCGATTTATAAGACGTTATCACGTCAAAAAACTTTAAAATTATTTGCATGAACAATAGGTGGTCTTATCTGTGTGGCTAATCAGCGATCTCTACCAGAGTACCGTTGGATGGATAAGAATGAGTTACTTACGAGGGGTGTGGCGTGGAAAAATAATCACAAGATATTGATGCGTAGCTAAACAAAGATAAACCACAATTATAACCAAGTACATACTTGCATCAAACAGAGAGACGATAAAATTTAAAAGCGAAATAGCAAAAGTGAGTAAGAATAATTGTGTAAGAAGTTGGCCATTCGATTTTACTTTACGGGGCTTTCTATGACATTGGTGATTCCGTGTCCAAAACGTGTGACGTCACGTGTGAATCATGTTCAAACAAAAGAAGACGTCGGACAAAGGTCGTGGATGTGGGGGGTACGCGAATCGCAAAACTGAAATGGAGATGGGCAGGGCATTTAGCAAGAAGGGACGACGGGAGATGGTAGAAGGCGGCTACAGAATGGTGGCCAAGGGATGCTCAAAGACCTAGAGGCAGACCACCCGCCCGTTGGTTGAACGACATTGTTGCAAGTGCTGGGAATGAGTGGATGAGACTCGCGAGGGACCGGAAAGAATAAAGAGGAGACCTATACTCAGCAGTGGGTGCAAACGGGCTGATGATGATGATGATGTTCAAAAACTCACTTAGTAACATTATTGAAGAACTCAGCGACGATGTTGACGACCTTCTCCAAGAAAAGCACCATCTGCGGCGTTTGTATCCGCGTGTAGGCCGGCGTGAACACCTGATGCCGGTTCAGCTTCTGTAGACTCCTGAAGTTGTGTCTGCCTATGCCTATCTTGCCGAACATGCGGTACTGGGGATAAATAATGTAAATATTGAGAAAACGAAAAACCCGCTCCGACTGTGTGTAATTTTTTTATAATAATTTTAATTAAATTTGTTTTGTTAAGATTTCAAGATTGATACGCAAGCCAAAATCTAAAAAAGTTAAAAATAACACACAATAAAGGTTAGTTATAATAATCACACTAAAATCAAGTCATATATTTTATGTCGTATTCGGGCTGACAACACTGTCAGTCATCCATCATCAAACCATTCGTACGGGACGCCAGTGCCATCAGTTGGCGCTTGACGGAGTCTACGAGGACAAGCGACCGTGGCGAGCACAACATTGACATTCTGGATTCTGGCTTCGGCGGTCGCACACCTAGTCTTGTAGAAACCGTCCGCGTTCCGTATACTTACCTACCTAGCTATACGTTTAATCGCTAAGCTATCCTGTTTGCTAAGATGTGTGATATAAAGTTGATTCGGTTTGGAACATTTTCTTCTCATTGTTTTACAACAGACCCCTACCCTCAATACGCCCACTGAGTAGCTTTATAATGCCAGGCTACGGAAGGACGATGAAAATAGGATACCGACGACATATACAATGTGTCTGGTCACCGGTGTCGGAGACTTAAGGGGGGTTAAATATGGGGATTTTTATCGACAAAATCTTACATCAAGGTCCTAAGTTAAATATTTTCGAAGCTATGATGGTTTAAATATGTCAATTAGGGCAACTGCTTGTCTACAACAAAACAGAGGACATTTTGAATCGTGGCTGTAGTACCTAGTTTAGATGGTATTAAATTAATAAATGATAATTAATGGTTTTACTTTGTTCTTTTCTTGCCTTTTCCCATCACAATCATCATAGCTTAGACGTGTGCTATTAATAGAGTTTTTAAGGGTCAAATTTAAACCATCATAGCTTCGAAAATATTTAACTTAGGACCTTGATGTAAGATTTATTTTAATGGAAATATCTTGTACTATGATAATACAATTAAAAAAAAATAGCTTGACAGGTTAGTTTCATAAAAAAATTAAAAAACTAGAAAAAATGCAATAAATAAATACGATTTTTATTTTGTTAATATTGTTATGTTATTTTGTGAAAAAGATATTGAATAAAATGTATCATAAATTGATTGACTTTATTGTTAGCTTTCAAATGATACCTCTTTCGTCTTCCTAAGACGTCTACATCGATAGCAATGATTAAATCAGTGTAGGCGTCTGAGCTGCGAAGTAAAAAAAAACAAATGGCTGCCATTTTAGTATGGAGAGGCCAAGAGAAAATAGAGATAGTGATTTGTCGATAAAAATCCCCATATTTAACCCCCCTTAAGTCTCCGACACCGGTGACCAGACACATTGTATAGGTACATTGAGTACGGGTAGGTAAGGAACAATAAACTACACTAAACTACATAAAAACTTCTGGTATTAGGGTTTGGAGCAGACACCCAGTAAGTTCGCAATGAACTATCCGCCAGCCAATACTCCCCAGCATAGCCTAGTGTCTCTCGTGATCCAGGGAATTCACCTGAGTTACCAAAATCCATCGAGCTATAAGCTGCAATTATGTACAAAGGAACCGACATACATGCCGTAGAATATACATGTACTCGATAAACATTAACGTCCTCGGCAGCTGGGTATAAAAATAATATAAACTGTGTTCACACAGATAGGGTTGCTTCTAAGGGTCGGTTATCGCGTCATCATCATCAACATCCCATCATACTCCTGAAGAAGTCTACTGCTGGATTTGGACTTCCCCGATACCGAATAAAAAATGAAGCCACTGAGAAGAGATAGAGACATAGGGTCTTATTAATATTAAATTAAATTAAATGTTTTGAATTGAATTGAATTGAATTGAATAATCCTGGCGTAGCGTTGGACTAGTTGATCCGTGTTTTGTCTCTTGCATTGACATGCAATTGACAAAACACGATTTAACTACTCCAGCGTTGCGCCAGGATTATTAATAACACCCATAGAGTTTTAAAGTCTATGCCTGAAAAGCAACAGTCAGGCAGAAAGTTACCTGAGCGTCTGATATGAAAAGTGGTGTATTGAAGATGATCCAAATGACTGCTTCGTTGCACTGTGGCGATGTCAGTGAACCTGAGTATGTGTAGTACGTTTGGGAATTAGGACTCAGCAGCTTCCTGTGGACAAGATAACTTTTTTACAAGAATCCTCCTAGCAAAGTATATAAGGGATAACCGAAAAGCACTTAAAATGCTGCTCCTGTATGTTATGCTATAGCAAAAGCACCTGCATGCGTCGTTCTGTTTTTGATATTATTATTTTAATTTTCCTCATAACGAGAAGTTTGGCGGGCCTTTGATAACGTAATTTGTAGATACCTAATTGGAAATTAAGACCAAGTATTTAATGACTTCCTGATTTGGTAGCGGGATTGACGATTTCCTCTTCGTTTATCATCATTTCTGTTTCGGCAATTGATTGAAGTTTTTGTTAAAATTACTGACTACCTATGCCGGATTTCGCAATCTGTCCTGTACATGTGACGCCTGTGAGTAAATTAGATTAGTCTCGTCAGAGGAAGTACTACCACTATGTCTATATCTGCTGCCAAGAAGCGTCGCTGTGTTTCTGTTGGAAGGGTGTGGGTGCTGGTGAAAACAGCACGTGAGGCTCATCTGTCTGTATGCTCATAGACAAATTATATAAAAGTATGTTCTATGTCTCAAGTTGATGGACGCATTGGCAGTGCATCGTAAGGCACATTCCTGACGTGCGTGTCCTGCGAGGCAATGCTTTGTTAGGTAATGGCTACCAACTATCATGAGGTGGGCCATATGCTGGTTACAACAGCTTGTATTAAAAAAAAACACCAACTGTAAAATGTGACCTGTACCAAATTTCTTATAGACAAACCTCTGACAACCTACAAAGGTTCTGAACCATATTTTTATAGTATGTAATATCCGTGCATGGAGTGCTCAGACGAGTACCTACTACAAGCGGTTATCCCATTCAATCGTGACTTACGTCATATCCAGAATGACTCCGCTGATCCTGTCACCAGTTTCCAGCAGGTCTGGAATGTGCTGCATGATATCTTCCGGCGTTTCCCGCTCATTGTCCTCCAAATCTGACTTCACCTGCATCATTCAGAAATCATCAGCAAAGATCTGAGCCAAACGCTTTTTAGCCCTGCCTTATATCGTGCCAGTGGTGGGCCTAAGGCACTAAGGTCTCCCCTAAAGTACAGAACAATTATAATAATACCTCGTACACGAACTCATCCCACCATTTTTGTTCAAAAATATCTAGATCGTCCCATTAGCGACCAGTGAACGCTTTTTCTAAGCGTACCCTGACATCACCATCCGTTAAGAACCTATGATGAACCTATGAAGAAAAAATGATGATATCGGAAGGCATCAAAGTAAAGAGACAGAAAGAGAGAGGCAAGAAGTAAGTTTGCAAGTGCGAAAGAGACAAACGTTTGGAACTCACATTGCAAAACACTGAGACAATAGCCAGACCGTCTCTCTTCTTCAACGCCTCCGAGACTGGCAGGTCAGCTCTGACGTGGACAAAGTGGATCTCCATGGGATACCTGGAAATAGCATCAGCAGGAAATAGCATCAAATATTATTATGAATTATCTATTGAATCTGGGACGTCCACTTCATTTAGCTAGTCATTTACTCAAAGTTTGCTTTTGCAATCGCTAAAATTGTGGTCTAACAGGAATCTAGAAACTAGATTTTTGTGTAGCAGCTAGGTTTCATGGATGACGCAAAATTGAGATAAACAACTGTCAAATATTTGATATTTAACCGAGCTAGACGACTTACCAAAAATTGAAGCAATAAGTAATGCTTCGTGCGCTTGAATTAGAATTATTTGAATTGAATTGAAAAGTGTTATTCCTAAGCTTTAAAATCAAAGTGTTCATACGAACTTGACTCCGTTCAAAGCGTGCTCCGACAGCCAGTGGAAATGCAGCTGTTCCAGTCTGTACTGATGCTGGAGAGGACCTCCTGTCAGGATCGGGTGCATTTCTTGGTCTCCTTCCGTGCTGAATTGTACTGTTAAAATAAATGAATACTGTTGACAGTCCACACAACACTATATATCTAACCCCAAATTAAGAGCTTCAAATGGAAATCAGATCAGAGCTGATACCTTAATAAAGTATTGTATCGAGTGCACGAAAGGAGCTATATGGCGCACTTGAAATCCTTTCAGCACAATGGTTTTATAGAACCAGTGACACGATAGCAAAAAGACAAAGTAATAAGTAATAAATGCCATGCAGCGTCCTACCAGTATGTCCATTATTGATAGCAGACACCAGGACCTTTTCATAGCCGATGAACTGCAAAGCTCCGTACTTGATGAAGTCCCTGTTGAAGTCCTTGATGACGTCACCAGTTCGGATGTCAATCGGCGATTGCCGTTTCCCCCCTTCCTTACAACGGTTGCCTGGCCATCTGGACTCGTCTGCAATTATCAATGAACGACCCAACACTAACCTATAAGTGGCCTGATATAGAAACACTAGGTGCTAAACTTTTTTTTCTTAGTACTATCTGGGGCTATTCAATTTATTCTTCATGATTTTAAATAATAATTAAAAATAATATTATTTTGGTTCGTAGTATCACATCGAACTAGAGTTAGATCTAGAGGTTGATGATGACTTATGCTTTAGCTTACACCACTTGCCATAAAAAGTAATTTTATTTAATTTACTTCTGCCGTTCCTGTTGATTAAAATGTGTCTGTCCAATCCTGTGAAATCCTTACCATCGTAACTCCAAACTGGTCCGAATTGGCACGATGTCTGGTAACAGAATTCTGAAACACGATAGACTTTTTTTTGCAAGGTGTTTTTCAGAAAGTGCAAAACTAGCAAAATGATATATGCCGTTTACCCTGAAACAGATGGGTAATTTCACATAATTTCACTGGTGCTGATGAAAGCAAATGATGATGATGATGAAATCCTTGATAAAGAACTTCGTTTATCGTTTGTCATGGTAGATCGTCAATTGAGTAGTCGAAGTTCTATTTTACCGAATATTTTTTTGCAAATATGGCAGAACACACCTTTTGTGGGATCAGTAATGTTGTAACAGTAGTGTTGTAAGGTCACAAAAACTTACCTAAGAACAGCAGTATAACAAGCCACCGCATCACGTCCACTGAGTATGGACCACGACTGACTGGTGAGTGGTCACGATGGAATCCTCTCCGGCAGATGTTACAAAAAAGAATGCATGTTTATAAATAATCCATTGTTAGAATCTGTAGGTTATATTATTGAGTCTGCGTCTTTGGTCTCCTGTTGCTGGGAAATTTCGGAAGTGTTTTTAAACATCGCAACAAATTCATCTCTTTGCGAACACCTGATGGGTAGATGTAGATACTCACCTACCTAAAAAAGTAAACAGTGCTTTGCATCTATTGTAGATGATTTATATAGCGTCAGGGGCAAGGTCAGCAACTCATGCCTCTACTTGCGGGACGCTATAGTGCCTTGGACAGGATTTTAGATAGGCTTGCCCAGCAGCTATACCATCCTGACAGCTTAGTCGTCCTTTTCTTAACTACCTAGGTCAGTAATATTACTTACAGTTGTCGTGGTACCTAGGTCATTCTTTTCTTGGCTCTATAATTGCATTCATTATTATTACATTACATTATTCTCCATTCTGCCCATGGTTTTGATCGCGATGGTGTACCCAAATAAAGGGATAATTACAGTTATAGAAGAATATGCCGATGCCAAAACATCAGGGCGCCATCAGCTTTTTCCATCACACTTGTTCTTATAAAAAAAACTACTCACTCACCTGGCTTTTTGCAGCCTTGGAAGCAGGCTGGTCCGAGTTTTGCTTCAAAGGTCACTGGTCCAGCTTCCGCATTGCTGGACCAATCGATGTGCTCATCAAGTTTTCTTTGTAGAAAACATCGGAGGAGTGGCAGGTCGTTCATTGACATTAGTAAATAAATATGTAAAAAATGACTTGACTGGAGCTAATGTTCCAATCACAAACATGAACTTGCCGTAATCGCAATGCAAGTTCGATTTCCCCCTTCATGTTTGTGATTGGAAGATAATATTTCCTTTTGGACTTGAAATCAAAAAGGTGAAGGTTCTCAATTCGATTGTAATTTTTATTTTTTCATGTTTGTCATAGCATTTTCTTCCTGCCCTTATTTTACTTTATGGGGGGTTGGGTCAGCATAACTTTGTCATGTTCTCCTCTTCCATTCTGCTCTCCTCTATCAGCCGTCATCTCTGTATTCACTTCTTTCTTATTCATGTCATCTTTCACACTGTTCATGTTTGATAGAGCATAACTTTGTTATTTATGGGCCGATTTGAAAAAATAAGAAATATTCTTTTACTTGTATTTGGAAGGTTACACTTCCAGATTGGTTCCATTGATATTTTATCAAAATCGGTTTAATAGTTTTGCCATGAAGTAGGTTTTTTTAACTTATATTATTTTCATGTTTCCGAAGTGTTTTCCTATGCAAAAAGTTTTACTATACAATCAAATTGTTTGTTTGAAGTCTCAGTGTTAAGAGCTTAAAGCAGATGCTTGCCTACCTAACAGCCCTACACCTACCAGTTTAGATTAGTAGAGTACCTAACCTAGTGTAGGAAGACTTGGCCTATATTTGAAGCACTTCACTTGAGATTAAATCTGTGCGCGTGCTATATCAGGCGACCGCCAAGTAGATAATAGGCTATCAGTCCCCTCCAGTCTGGACCAGTGATCTCCGCAGGAAATCTAGATTTATCTCTAGGCGTCTAGGTCTCACAGTAAGATATAATAGGTATAGGTACCACTTGAAAATGCGTATCACGTTTCGTAAAAAAGCGGCCAAGTGTGAATCGGACTCGCCCATGAAGGGTTCCGTAGTAATATAATATAGAAGTTCTAGTAGTTCGTCGAAAGGTATATTGCGGTTTACGATTAATGACGTATTAAAAAAAACTACTTTGATCGATTCAGTGGCTTTGTCGTAACAAAACTATAGACACACATAAAACAGTATGAATTCGTCGCGTCATTCGTAATCGTGAACGTATATAGTTTTTATCACAGCTAGACTGCTATCTTGAAAATTTACTAATTCCATGAAAATACTAACATTAAATACTACTGCTTACACCTGTCACCGACCTTATGTAGTATTTACAATGTGATTTATTGCCGATAAAACCATGATGTACCTACTTAACCAGTGCACCTAAAGCTTTTTACTTTTTACTTTTTTTTTACCTAGGGGCCGTATGCAGAAACAATGTCTGAGTCGAGCCTCAAGCACAGATTTTTCAACAGTTCTCCATTGAAAAGTGTCAAACATCTATGCTTGGGGCTCGACTCAGACTCAAGTATTGTTTCTTGTTATTTAAGTAGAGCACCTATTAACTTAGGTATTTTGTTTATGGAGGAAAACGGAACCCACAAAATACAATTTACTCTCTCACGTCTTTTGTGAGGCATTTTACACGTCTCAATTTTATATTCTGTTTAATACCTATACTGCCTTGATTTTGCAAACATTCAAAGATTTTGCTACTAAAATTTTCGTTTCGTTCAGGTATTATTGAAATAATTAAGATGATCTATGACAGGGGGGGAAAAATGAAAATTTGTAGGTAAAGTAGGTATTACATTTTATTTGACATCAATATTAACTTAAATTGAACACAACTTTTGCTATAATAATATACACATTATAATGCAATACATATAAATAGGTTAAAACATAAAAAAACAAACTTATAGGTAGATATACAATGAATAATAATTTTAAACACAAAATCACAGCCAATGCTTGTCCAATATGAATGATGATAATAAACAACGGAAATTATATAAAATAAAAACTAAAGACGATTCTACAAAACTATTCTTACTTACTTTATGCAAAATATTTTTAATCAATATCTATTAAAAGTACATGTAATAAAAACTAGATTACAACATTAATGTTCTATTGTACCTACGACTTACAATAATTTATTGAGCTATTCTGCTTTTGATAAACTTGATCATAAAATGACATTCAATTTCATTTTAGCCTTTTATCATCAGAATCAAAACGTTATCATTATCACGTAGTATCTAAACTAAATACCTATCGGGTTTTATTGCAAACTTATGATAAATTTATATGAAAGTTTAGTGACGTCATAAATCATAAGCAATTTAAATACAATTAAAATAATCAATACGTGTACAAAATGTAGTGCACACGTGAGGCCTTACCTACCTATAAAAAATACAAAATTATTTATTTACCAAAAGAACATACAAAGGTTTATTTAAATTACTGGGGGTCCCAGCACTATAAAGGACAAGCCTGTATCGTGGGAGGCCAAATAACTACATTAGTCAATTATTTAGGGTTCCAACTTCTATCTACTTACATCAAATTTTTAATGCTTTTGGACTTATTATTTGATATCTGATATACCGATTTCTTTTCTTTTAACGTTTATTTTTCTCTGACGAAGTATGTGAGTTTTTTTTACATAACCTATAGCCTAATTGTACCATACTTTTTGCAAATATTTACATATATTTCATATTTCAAGCGAGTCAGAGTGTGGGTGTGTTGACATGTAATACCTACCAATATTTTTATATTTATCTAATCTGATTATTGTCGACTAGACTTCAAATCTTTCGTGAAATTAAAAGTAGGTATAATTTTGTAATTAACAGATAAATTTATCAGATTATATTGCCGTTCCAGTACTTAAACCTACTTAGGTAAGAGGTACTTCAGTAATTGATCAAAATGATCAAATTTTCCAATTTTTGATTGTGGAAAGTGATACGTTAAAGCCTGTTAGATAAAGAAAATAATGATCGATCTAGAATTATCATCAAAAATCATGTCCGCAGCCAGCGGCGTCTTTACCTATTGTGCAAGGTGTGCGGTGCACACGGGCGCAGCGTTCCTAGGGGGCGCCGAGCGCCGCGGCGGGGCGCTCGGCCACTATCAGCAGGCGCGTTGGCCGGACGCCGCACTTTCAATGACCAACGTAAAAAGGGTTCCGCTCTGCGTTCGTCGCCTCCTAGGACCGCTACGAAGCTCAACTTGGCGGGCGCGTTGGACAGGCGCCGCTCTTTCAATGATCAACGTAAAAAGCGCTCCGCTCTGCGTTCGGCGCCCCTTAGGACCGCTACGGAGCTCAACTTGGCGGGCGCGTTGGTCGGGTGCCGCACTTTCAATGACCAACGTAAAAAGCGCTCCGCTCTGCGTTCGGCACCTCCTAGGACCGCTACGGAGCTCAACTTGGCGGGCGCGTTGGCCAGGCGCCGCACTTTCAATGACCAACATAAAAAGCGCTCCGCTCTGCGTTCGGCGCCCCTTAGGACCGCTAAGGAGCTCAACTTGGCGGGCGCGTTGGCCGGGCGCCGCACTTTCAATGACCAACGTAAAAAAAGCTCCGCTCTGCATAGATTTTGTATAGCATCTTGAGCTCTTCTAATATTTGATGAATAACATCATAGGGGCCGACGAGCGCCGCTGGCACTCGGCGCCCTCCCCCCCCCCCTTTTTTTTCTCCTCATAAAGAAAGAATTTTCAAATTTTCTTTCTAAATGCATTTCTAAGCTATAATAGAAACACACCCTCCAAGTTTCATGCTTCTAGAACTTACGGTTTAGGCTGTGCGTTGATTTTTTTTAAACCATTTTCCCCCTTTTTCTATAAGTTCTTTTTCGATAAGTTTTGGCTTGTTAGGGTTTACACCAGAACACCTTGCATAATAATTCTAAATATAGTCAACAGGACATTGTGCTAACCAAACTGCATTTCTTCTTAAAAATCTCGCAAGCAATAGAGTTAATTACCCATTGGGGAAATTTGACAGTTTGTTGTAACTTGATGTGCTGTTACTTGTACTTTGTATCCATTCCATTTTGAACGCGCACTTACTAGGGGGCGCTTGGGTAATGTTTGCATACGGGCGCTACATGGGCTAGAGACGCCTCTGTCCGCAGCTGCAAGTAGTGCATACCACCAACACTTCAGACCCTACTCATTGATTTAATCATCAGGTATGTCAGATACCCACGTACTCCTGAATCAATCCTAAAACACAAATTAAATTAATTCCTGTAAGCTAGGCTTTGCTTAATTTTGACTTGCCTAAGTACTTAAGGTCTGCGCACACCTTGTTCGCTGGCGATAGTGATCAGTGAAACGCTGTCAAATATCGCTGTCAAATTTGACAGCGTTTCACTGATCGCCGACGCCAGTGACCTAAGTGATGTGCCCAGACCTTTATTTATCTATAGCCTATCTAAGAACTAAGTTAGTATAAAAACACTGGAAGAAAATACTTACTCGTCAGTCCTATTAAAATAATCATAATCGTTATCAATCTGATGATGTCCAATGCTTAAGCATTTTGTGCTCTCTCTATCCATAGACTTCTCGAGATCTTCAAGTCCATAGTCCAACGCATGGTTAGTCCCTTCTAAAGTACGCACACAATTTCTTTAATGACGACATAATTTTGAACCCTTCAAAATATCTTCGACTATTCTTATGATAACAACGCTTTTATGGACACTAAAACACTGGGTTTTACGCACTAGGTATAAGTAGGCTACAAACTCACTACAAGGCGACTTCACCTAACAAACATTTATCAAATAAATTCCTCTTTTTAGCTCTTGCCAAAGCAATGTGGCATAGCTTAGTCCGCGTTTAGACTGCCAAGAATTTGTTTGACATTATGGAGCATGATCGGAAGACCACGATATCTAGTCTACTGCTTCTGGCTTCTTCATCATGCCACCAAAATGTAAATCATCGTTGCTTGGTATTGAAAAAAGTAATTTAGTAGACCCTAAACTAAAGCTAAAGGCTAAAGGCTAAGGCTAAAGGGTATCCGTATTTGTCATATTTTGAAGCAGACCGTCTACTGATTCGAAGACTAAGAAGTTTTGGCGACTATTGCGGTCTAGCTACACTAAGCCGCAGTTTGGCACCTACGAATTTCTTTTCACTGAGTCTTTCCTCCTCTTTTCTTCTGCATCTAGTCTTGGCATTCCTGGATAGTACGACCTCCTTTCAGGAACTTCCGCTTGGCGTTCCACAGCAGACACATACCCTTCCTCGCACCAGCCAGTAAACCGGAGCTGGAAATGCAGTTCAGAACTCCAACGAGAGTGCCGAGTAGACCAGGGAGGATGATGGAAGAGCAGGATGCCACGGATCGGTAGACCACGCGGTTCGAGGGCTGAAGACTGCGGTAATTGTCAATACCTCCGACGTCAACTTTGCTGAATTCTTTGTACTGTTGAGAGAAGAGGGGAATATTGTACTTACATATTAAGAAGAGCAAGCCACGGGAAAGGGTTATCGATCACCTTCCAAGGAGTGACATGGACAAAGTTGATTTCATCTATTTTGTTGTATCATGGCTACTAACCTGGACATCGGAAATGTGAATGGGCACGTTCATGACGATCCACGTGACCACTTCCTGACAGTGCGGCGTGGTGAGCGAGCCATGGTACGTGTAATAGGACTGAGGGTTGGAACTCATCAGGCGCCTGTGGAGACAGTGACACTGTATATTTTACTTTTATTTATGAACTAACGATCAGTCCCAGCTTCGCATGGGTCGCTAGTAGAAAAAATATGCAGATAGTCGTATTAGCGTGCATATTATACACCACTATTTTGTGATTACCAAAAAAAAAAAAGTCGATATCGGCTGCTGATACTGAACACATCCACGCAAAAAAAAAAATTCAAGTCATAAAAAAGTATTAATAAATAACCTTAATTTTTAGTCAAATATTGAGAAATGATTCAACAAGCAAAAATCATTTCATTCACGCTAAATACCAAGCGGAACCGAACAGCGTATTTTTCTCTCTCTCTAGTACTACGTAGCTAATATGACCATAATTTTTGTCATTTTATCGAAACTAAAAATTCTGATTGCACATTCATAATGTTCTACCCCTACTACATTACCCTATTTTTTTTTCGGTAGTTACAAAATATTGGTGTATAGCCTATAGCCTATAGCCTCGAGATATTATAGATATTATACCGGACTATCCAAAGCAAAAGTATTTTTTCAATTCCGACCAGCAGTTCCCGAGATTAGCGCGTTCAACCAAACAAACAACCATACTCTTTAGCTTAGATAGAGATATTAGCATAGATAGAGAAGCTATGCAATACTCTTTGTATCAAACGCTAACTAATTGCTAAATAAGGAGTTGGCGATAGGAGATTGGGCACTTACTGTAGGTCGATGTTCAGAGGGTCAGTCTGTTTATATGTGTGCTGCAGCAACTCCGGGACCACTGGCATTATCTCTGCTAATGCGTACTTGCTCTCTTCTTCGCTTCGGACCTGTGAGAAGAAGGATTAATTTTTTTAGCTATAGTATAGAGCTTTTATGAAGGGCTCGCCCGGGGAAGAAACCACCATGCCTATTTCTGCCGTGAAGCGGCATTTTTGTGTTTTGGTTTGAAAGCAGTTAATGCTAGTGAAATTTTTGGTATGTGATTTTTTACAAAAAATATGTGTCTTATGCCTCAAGACAATGGGCAAAGGCAGTGGATCGTATGGCACGTTTCTAACTTCCGTAACCTGCGTGGCTATAAGCGATGTACCTACCACTTAATATCAGATGGGACATTGCTTTTTCCATCAACTAGTTGTTTAATGTACCCGAAGTCGGAGTTTGGCAACCACATTTCGTTACCAAATGTTGTTTTCGTTTCGCCTATTTGTCTCTATCTATTGTATGGAGAAAATATGAGATGGCAAAAATACATTACGTAGTTAGAGTTGTTGCCTCATCTTTTCTCCATACAATAGACAGAGACAAATAGGCGAAACGAAAACAACATTTGGTAACAAAATGTTGTAATTGCAGTGGGACTTGGGGTACTGATACACTGATTCGGATTAGTTGAGCTATTTCTAGAGATAGCTCAACTGATCCGGCCTAACTACCAATTAACTAACAATAACTAACAATTGGGTGTTTGATCTAGATCGGAAGCGCACCCAATTAATTGTTAGTTAATTGTGTACCAACCTGACACAGAACTCCAAGCACAGCTAGACCGTCGGGCCTCTGCAGGGCCTCCATCACAGTGAGGCCTGTCTTTATGTGAACCATGTGAATTTCCAGGGGGTACCTTTTAAAGAACATACAGTGATATAGAGCAGATGTAGTTAAATAGATGTAAGGCTCAGGGTAAAATTTATCGAAAAGTCAAAACGACTGTGTTTATTTTTAGGGTTTCGTACCAAAAGGGTAAAACGGGACCCGGGTAAAAAAAAATACTTCCAAGGAATTAATGGTGACGTTGAATACGAAATCCTTGAATATTCCAAAAATAATAATTTTTGCGGAACATTAAAAATTCTAGAGGGTCATGTGAAATATTACTCCAGTGATAAGAGCCGCTTTGTATGAAAAAATGCTTAGGTTTCCGTAATACGGATGCTGTCACGTAGGTAAAGTAACAGATGGCAGAAGATGGCAGAAGTGGCAGATGAGATGACATACCTTGACCACAGATAATAGAGTCATAGCTTATTGAGATAGTAAAATATTTATGTGTTTTTACACCTAAGAATGAATAATCATAAGTGTAAAATGGCGAATCTTTAACTTTAGGGTGGTTTTTATCGACCAAGATTCAGCAGACTCTATTTCAAACTTGTTAAAACAAAGACAGAAATACTTTTTTTTTTGTTTTTTTTTTAATATTGTGGACAATTCACACAACGCTACCCAGCCCCAAACTAAACAGAGCTTGTTATATGGGAACCGGATAGCTGATATAATACTTGAATACATTTTTTTTTTGTAAATACATACCTACTTAGAATACAATATAACACCCACCCAGACAGAGAACAAACATTTATGTTAACCACACAAATATTTGTTCTCGGTGGGGATCGAACCCACGACCTACGGCGCAGAAGGCAGAGCTACTATCAACTGAGCTAGGGGCCAGTTTTATTTGATATACCTAGATCTATCTACATAAGGTGTTAAATCGTGCCTAAATCGCTTTGTTACAGCCACCGCTATTCCAAAAACCCCTATTTCACTCATTATCGCGCCAAAACTCAGCAACTATTTATTTAGTTTCATTCACACGGTTAGCCAAATAAAAGTGATTATAATCCAACTTTCCTCGGATGTTAGTACATAGCTAACATTATGTATATAAAAGGATTTGTTTACATAGAGAATGGCAGCATGTGGACTGGGACTGGAGGCCAAGGTCGGTACAGTAGCCAACGAAAGTATATTAACATTTTTAATACTAAGGCCTAATCAAATCAATAGTACATTGTTACCTGAGTGTTGAAAGTCACGTTTTTTGAGTCCCGAGACGGGTTTGGCGCCAGAGCGTTAGCGAGGGCGCCAATGGAGCTTGAGGGACTCAAAAGACTTTCACCCGAGGTAAACACTGTGCTTTTCATTACGAATACAAGGAAAGTAAAAATAAAAACATAAAAGAATAAATTATAGTTTAAAAAAACTAAAAAAAAACGCTTTTATAACTAATTGAACTAAAAAGTTAAAAATAAAACTGTAATAATCAATTGAAAATTTATATTATTGTAAAAAAGCGTGGGGTGCTTTTTATAATAACCTCAGATATAATAAACTATTGATAAAATATTTACAACAATCAAAATCAAGCCCCCCACGCTTTTTGTACAATAATATAAATTTTCAATTGATTATTACAGTTTTATTTTTAACTTTTTAGTTCAATTAGTTATAAAAGCGTTTTTTTTTAGTTTTTTTAAACTATAATTTATTTTTTACTTTTTAGTTTTTTTTTTTTGTTTTTCATGTATTTTTTTTTTTCATATTTTTGCATTGTCCTTTGACAGATGTGCAAAGTTTGTATCAAATCTGATCGTTCAAAGTAGGTTTTTTTTTTATATCTTTTCATTTTTTTTTTTTTTTCATATTATTGCATTGTCATCGACCTTTGACAGGTGTGCAAAGTTTGAATCAAATCTGATAGTTCAAAGTAGGTTTTTTAAAAAAAAAAAATATTTCTTTTCATTTTTTTTATTTTTTTTTTCATATTATTGCATTGTCATCGACCTTTGACAGGTGTGCAAAGTTTGAATCAAATCTGATCGTTCAAAGTAGGACAAAATCGAGCTCAAAGGGGTCGGTTACATACATACATACATACATACATACATACATACATACAGGTGAAGCTAATAAAAAGCGTTATAAAAATTAGTGAAAATGAAGATTGAATTGCCGCCTTCCCGGTTTTTTTTTTCTTTTTCTCTGGTGGGCCTTCGGCTTCGGCTCGCCAGCATTATTCAGCCATTATTTTCATTTTCATAATTTAAATCTATGTTATTTTAAATAAATAGTTGAAGCTATACACTAATCAAGTAATTTAGAAGATATATTATTTATTTAATACTATCTTTATGTTATTTAAACTTAAATATTACATTGCGCTCTAATTAGACTTTTTAAACTTCTTACCGTTGTAATGGGTTTCCAACCTACTTGCTGAATAAAAAGTTGGAATTTGGTTGAACAACCTCCTTGCAGTTAGAAAGACTTTAGAAAGTTGGAACATGGTTGAATAAAATAGAAATTGTTTTATTTTATAATTTGGCAGCTGTCAGTAGAAAGCGATTCTCCCTAGGGCTGAAAGTTTTACTTTCAATTAGGCCCCTCAAGCAACTTCATACCTACTTTCAGAGTATGAGTAATGAAAAAGTATATTTTATTCAGTATGATCGCAAGGATCACTTTGAAACGTCTTAAAACAAGGTGAGTCTAGGTGCCAGTTCCACGTGATCAAGCCTAGAAGAACAGCCAACAAACTGCAGGCCCACAAAAACAATGCTATATATACTTGAGTCTGAGTCGAGCTTCAAGCAATAGTTTTTTGACAGACCCTATAATATGCTTATCTAATAATAGGCATTTTTTTTCATAAATATTCTATCCTACTTCCTAGGATAGAAAAATGTTAATATTTCTGATTTCTAGGCTCCTTTTCCTACTTTCAATGTTGGTATCCCTCGGCGTGACTGTGGCTCAAAGACATCTACACTACTGGACCGATTTAGGATAAATTAGGAATAAACGTGGTTTGTAGCTTAGATAAGCTTTTATTTATGCTTTTTAGGGTTCCGTAGCCAAATGGCAAAAACGGAACCCTTATAGATTCGTCATGTCTGTCTGTCTGTCTGTCTGTCTGTCTGTCCGTCCGTATGTCACAGCCATTTTTCTCCGAAACCGTAAGAGCTAGACTGATGAAACTTGGCGAGTAGATGTATTCTGTGAACCGCATTAAGTTTTTTACATAAAAATAAAAATAAAACTATAAATTTCGGGGGTCCCCATACTTGAAACTGAAACTCTAAATTTTTTTTTTCATCGAACCCATACCTGTGTGGTATCTATGAATAGGTCTTCAAAAATGATGTTGAGGTTTCTAATATCGTTTTTTTCTTAACTGAATAGTTTGCGCGAGAGACACTTCCAAAGTGGAAAAAAGTTGGTCCCCCCCCCTCTAACTTCTAAAGTAAGAGAATGATAAAACTAAAAAAAATATATGTTGTACATTACTATGCAAACTTCCAACGATATTTAGTTTGAACGAAATCTAGTCAGTAGTTTTTTTTTTATACGTCATAAGCCGTAAACCGCAATTTTTTACCTTTCGACGAACTACAAGAACCTTATTAGGTTACATCAAGTAACATAATATAAAGGTTTTTGTAGTTCGTCGTGCTACGGAACCCTTCATGGGCGAGTCCGACTCGCACTTGGCTGCTTTTTTTACATCTAAAAGAGAAAACGTACAACGCAAATAAATGTATGATAACTAAACCATGTGTATGCAATAAATGTTGAGTATTAACGCCTTAAATATTTATGCTAGCAATCTCTACCACCAATAAAGAAGTTGTTTGACCATCACAGAGTAACGCAATACATCAAAATAAACATTTCTGTCCCTGTTTCAGACAACTTTAAAAAAGTGACCGAATTTTTCACAAAGTACTATAATTTTTCTAGAGTAGTGGATAAATTGTTTGGTGTATAAGTTTTTTTATTTTTAAACTACTGGCCATAGCCTATCTTTAGATAATTACATTGCTTAAGTGTGGGATGTAAAAATTATGTTTTATGTTCTCGTTGAGTAACTTCTCACGCTGACTGTATCTACTGTTAGGTGTGTACAGAAAAGTGTTGATAGATAGCTCTAATGAAATAGGTAGTACCTCGGTCCTCGTGTGACAATGCCATAATGTTACCTTCCGTATATGAAATTGGCTTTTATGGGACTCTTATACGGATGAATAAAGTATCCTTTAGTTAGTTCCTGGTTTAAAATGCCATTATTATTTCTATGTTATTAGGAGAGCAAGGTTTTGTCTTCTTCCGATTTTCTAAGCCTTTATACAGAAAACCTTACTAAAACCACCCACCTGCCTAGCCAACTCTACTACACTTTGTTCGATCGAACAGCATATTTTATTTTCATACATTTCAATTTTCAATTTCAACAATTATTGAATTTTTCTTTAGATAAATTTTGTATTTGTTTGTAGGTGCTGACCAGATTTTCTGTTCAGTCACCATTTCAAGATAAATATAATGTTTCGTGTCAAAAATGCACGTCAAACGATGATGTTACTAAAAAACGAAAAGTCAGATCTTCATGCGGCTAAAACGCAACGATAGCGCGTGCTAATCTTTCCTGTGGCGACATCTAGTTCTGAATTTGGTAAACTTTTTTTAGTTTGTATCTTTTATTTCAAGATTTGATTAGTTTTCCTTTTTTTATATTTTTTCCATCCTTATCCCGACATTATTTAATACACCTTAATTTAATTAATATTTTGTTGTTTCGTAATAATGTCTCTCTCTATAGATATTTACCTTTATCGACCCTACCGATGTTGTTTTGTAAAACCCTGAAGAATCTAGTTATTTTTTTTAAATGCATTATATTTTTACGTGTTTTAAATTTTGTATCGTATCATATGGTATTTAACTAAGCGTAGAGGCATACTGGTGGTGGTATACTGGGGGGGTTTTCGCATACTGGCTGGAAAAAAAAAAACAAATTATCATGAACCAACTTACTTCATGCCATCGATGGCGTGTTCTGACAGCCAGTGAAGATGGAACTGCAGGAAGCTGTAGTTGCCACGGAGTGGGCCACCCGAGAGGATGGGGGCTTGGTCTTCCTTCACTTTGTTCCATTGCACTGGGAAATACGAATTGAGAACTTCACGATTTGATTTGTTGAGGAGTTTTTTCATTTGATTGACGCTTATTTGGCCTAAAATATGTTTTTTATCATCATCATCATCATGAGACGAAAGAGTCCACTGTTGGGAAAATAGGCCTACAAATGTTGGGACAATTTGTGAGTCTCTTTTCGGATTTCCTGCGTCTAAAATTAATTATTTACACTGAAAACTCCTTAACCCTTGGCTACTTTTCATAAATCATTTCATTTTACTAGATAGTTTAAGTCCATTAAACAACTTCTTAATTCTTTATTGCACACAATACAAAACAAACAACAAAAGAAAATTAAAAATATTTATCAACACAAGTTTTTGTCATACAGTAACTTTTTTTCTAAAGTTTTGTACCAATGCAATGTTTCAAATCGCTAAATGTATCTTTCTATTATTTAAAAATCAGCACGAAAAAAAATACCGTAGAGAAAATACTGGGGCTTCTGTACAGCTGTGTTTGTTTGTATACAGAAATGATGAGTAGCAACAAGAGTCTGTTGAGCTGAATAAGTGAAAGGCTTGCATTTGTCAAAACTAGGTCAACTTTACCTGGCTCCCAGCCCCAGTTCCCGGCTTCCAAATAGGAATAATAGATAGCTGGCCTACTTTCTGTAAATTAGATTTCATCCATCCCACTGTTTGCATTTGGTTCCCGAAAACCAGTTGACACAAAGACGTTCGCGATTCTTCTTCGCTTATGAAATAAGGGGTTAAAAATATAAAATTTTCTTCAACAGATGGAATTCGACGACATTGAAACTTCTCAGCCCGACTATCATACTGTTTGCATTTGTTTCCCGAAAGGCAGTTGACGCAAAGACGTTCGCGATTCTTCTTCGCATAAGAAAAGAAATAAGGGGTTAAAAACATAAAATTTTCTTCAACGGATGGAATTCGACGACATTGAAACTTCTCAGCCCGACTATCATACTGTTTGCATTTGTTTCTCGAAAAGCAGTTGACGCAAAGACGTTCGCGATTCTTCTTCGCATAAGAAATTAAAAAATATAGAATTTTCTTCAACAGATGGAATTGGACGACATTGAAACTTGCGAGAACTATCTATGGAAATAGCTAAGCAGAACAGACGATCTGGAGCCTAATTCTCCGCTCACCTCGGATCATTTTGCAATTATATTTTATTGCTTGTTTTCGAAGAGAGAATGGATGATTTCCTTGAGTAATTCATCGACGAACTCATCGTAGAAGCCTCGACAGCTACGATATACGGAAAACGTAGAAAAAGTGCGGGGTTGTGCATTGCCAATGTGTATTTATGATGGGACATTCAAAATCTCGATCAGCCCGAGAATTAGGCTCCTGCTCTCCTTAGATATTTTCAGTGGACAGGAGAATTGAATGTTTTTTAGAGACAAAATGGTTGGTTTTTCGTAATTGCACTTACAGGTATGACCGTTGTTCTCAGCAGTGACCTTCACGTCTCCGTACCCTCGGAAGACCAGCGGGCCGCGGATGTGGGCCTCGTGCTCATCCAGGATTGTGCTCCGAGACATTATGTTGATAGGAGATTGCAGGCTGCCGTGGTTGCATTGGCCGGGCCATTGGGTCTCGTCTGGAGAGCATTGGAATCATATAGTCAAGTCAGGGGATAGAGCGAGGTGCGCTGGTGGCTTAGTGAGAGCGCTGGTGGCCTAGTCGTAGCAACCCTGCCTTCCGATCCTAAGGTCGTGGTTTCAAATCCAGTCTTGTACCAATGAGTTTTTTTGCCCAAAAATTAATGTACACTAAGCCAGTGCTCTCAAATGGTGAAGGAAAACATCGTGAGGATACCGGCTTAACGTAGAACCTAAAAAATTTGAAAATATGTGTCAAGTGCACAAAGGAGCCTCTTGGAGGCGTACTTAAAATCCTTTCACCACACTTGGTTCGAAATATACTTACAGTCATAAGACCACTCCGCTTGCGAGCTTAGACCTGCAAAACACAAGAACGTTACATCTTCAGGTACAAGTACCTACCGTGGTAAGCAGGGGATCAAATTTACATTTCCCTGTATCATTTGCACTTTCACTTGATCAACTGGTGCTTAGATAATAATTATTGCTAAAGAAGAAGGTTTGTAATAATGAAGAAGAAAGTTTGCTTAAAGACTAGTAGGTCCGAATCTCGCGCGCCACAATAAGAAAAAAAAATTCTGCGCCTTTCAAAAAGTAGATTTGACAATAATTAAATTGATGCAATTATTAATTTTAATAATGGTAAGACAGAAAAATTAAACAATTGTGAGATAATTCTAAAATAGACAATAAAAAATATTTTAAGCCAAGCCATAATCTGAATCAGAAAAAATGCATTTATTGACTCCAAAAAGACCGTTCAAAAGTCTGATTCTGAAATTTTTCCCTATAATACTCGTAGGACAGGCGTAAGTCATTTAAAAATAATATTTATAAATTTTCCTAAAATGTACCTAATCGTGTGTTACATCAGTGTATGTGTTTGAGAAGTCACGATAACTATAATACCAAAGTAAATTTTCTTGTTTTATTGATATTGATATAAAAATTCAGTAACATTTACATTTCGCGTGATTGTATAGCAAACGTAGTGTTATTAGCATTTTAAAAACTGAGTAAAACCTACCATTAAAATGTTCGTTTTAGAGATTTGGTACTTTGGTTACTTACACAAAATATCATCTGTTTCTATAGGGATAGGCAGAGGCAAAGGCTACGGGTATTATTAGGAACATATTTTTATGTGTTACTGATAAGGTACCGTGTTAAAAACTAGGCATAAGCTAGGTGATACCAATGACTAAAATATACTTCTAACAAAAAAAAACATGGTGAAAATTTTAACTATTTTTTTGACAAGTCCGACATTACATTTGAATTTAGTGGCTTATGTTTCAATATTGTAACTCTTAAGCGCGAAATAACAAAAAAATATTGCTGATAAATTATTATTATTGAAATAATAATATTTATTAACTAGAATTTATATGAAACTAAAGAAATTAAAGAACTTGAGGTTCATTTTTTTTGTACACTTATTTAGGAAATATAATCATACCTATGAAACTGGCCACTATGAACACAACCACCTTCATTTTTCAAACTTTTGGCACTAAATAATATTAATTATTATTCTTGCTAATCCGAATCAATTAACAATAATTGATTATATGGATGTCACCGAAGGCACACACGGAGCACAACTAAAAAATCGAGCAGACATTATCGACTTTTTATACATTACAAGTATGAAAAAGTTCTTATTTTTTTTGGAATGCGCGCCGTAGATTGTCAACCCGGTCTGACACACAGTGAATACTCGCCACTTTGCGATAATAGGGCGTGTGATACAGTCCACTACACTGTCCAATAAAGTCCTGCGCACATCTGTCTCACCTGCGATCACTGACTGGTCAAAGTTTGCGGCGCGGCAGTGTGTGTAAAAACCTTTGCTGAAACTGATCGCCATCACAGATCGTTTAGATGTGCGTAAGGCATAACGCGATTATTTTTGTAAATATAACAAACCTACCAATAAATATTTGTTCTTCATTACTATGAAAAATAAACCATAGGACGTTACCTAGCGACTGTTGGTTTTGTCGCTAATGTCCGTGAAGAAATTCTCTTTTACAGAATTCTATGTAAATCTGAATAAGGACACTTTACTTATTAGAATACTAATGAATATACATATATTTATAGTTATCCACTTACCTTAATCAATGGGTGAGGCCGGTACAGGGTGGCAGGAAGTTATTATTATCCTGGCTTCATAATATATCGAGACAGAGTTCATGATCATAGTCTATTCCGTGGTTATAGCACCGTAAATAGGGGACTGTGGATGCTGGATTGCTGGATGATGTGAAATCAGTCGATTGGTAGTTAGTATGATCGTATACTATACTGAAAGACTTTATAGACTCCCTATTAGAGTCGAATGACTACCTTTTCAAACTAGTATTTCCAGGGAGTTTATGCAGTTGTGACCATGAAAGCCTATTTAATTTCTAAGTTCTTTTTCTTTTTTCTCTCTTAGCTAGTAATGGACATGCGGCCTATTTTCAAGTCTTAAATCACCGGTCATGGCTTATCGATTGCCAGAGCCGAGACCAACAGTTTAACGTGTGAGAACCATGGAAGCAGGAAAATGTAAATACTTTGGGGTGTCTCTTCTTTTTGATCTTGTCAGGGTTTTGATGCAGTTTTCTCCAATCAAGTCCTGCGAAGTCGTCGAGTTCATCATATTGCTGACTACGTAGCACGTTTGAAAGTACGCTCCATTACAAACGAAGCTAGGTCCAAGACGTGGCTGAGAGAGCTGATCGAGTTTTCTACATCTGCATCACCATCAGGTCTGCTTGAACATTGCTGCCATCAACCCAAGGTCTTTCTCCTTCTATTGGAGTGAGGTCAGGTAGAGGCAAAATGTACAATACATTCCATCACAGGACGACAGTGCAACGGGTAAAATCCTGGAAAACAATTTATCCACTGTGTGTTTTCAATTTCTTGAAACAAAAATTGAAAATCGAACGCAGATTCACGAATGCGTGTGAACTTAGCAGATCATTGTCCAGCAGATCAAAAAAAAAAGTGAGTTCTATTCGCATGCAGCATAGTTCTACAGTTCCTGATACTTTTCAGGAATAGTTCTGGCCCGAAAACCTGAAAAAAACCAATTGAAAAAATGCTCTGCCAACTTCCCGTAGCAGATCATTTTTCACCAATAAAATAAAAAAAAATATGTTCATGTGCCTAAAGCTCTGCTCTACAGTTCCTGATACTTTTCAGAAATAGTTCTGGCCTGAAAACCTGAAAAAAGTGATTTGAACAAAAAAAAATAATATTTTTTTTATGGATTTAAACAGTTTGCAAGAGCTAGAACTCTTTCGTCTCTCATAGATCCATACTAGAGCTACTACCTAGAACTTGAATCAAGTCTGGAACTCACGCAAAAAAACCAGCAGAGCAGGGTTGAAAGTTTAAAATATTTTTTTTATAGTGTTAAGGGGTTCGTACAAACTAGCACTCTCGCGTTTATCATAGGTCCTTATAAGCCCTATTACCTACAAATTGAATCAAGTCTGGAACTCACGCAAAAAAACCAGCAGAGCAGGGTTGAAAGTTTAAAATATTTTTTTTATAGTGTTAAGGGGTTCGTAAAAACTAGCACTCTCGCGTTTATCATAGGTCCTTATAAGCCCTATAACCTACAAATTGAATCAAGTCTGGAACTCACGCAGAAAAACCAGCAGAGCAGGGTTGAAAGTTTAAAATATTTTTTTATAGTGTTAAGGGGTTCGTAAAAACTAGCACTCTCGCGTTTATCATAGGTCCTTATAAGTCCTATAACCTACAAATTGAATCAAGTCTGGAACTCACGCAGAAAAACCAGCAGAGCAGGGTTGAAAGTTTAAAATATTTTTTTTATAGTGTTAAGGGGTTCGTAGAAACTAGCACTCTCGCGTTTATCATAGGTCCTTATAAGCCCTATAACCTACAAATTGAATCACGTCTGGAACTCACGCAAAACGTTCAGCAGAGCAGGGTTGAAAGTTTAAAATATTTTTTTTATAATGTTAAGGGGTTCGTAGAAACTAGCACTCTCGCGTTTATCATAGGTCCTTATAAGCCCTATAACCTACAAATTGAATCACGTCTGGAACTCACGCAAAACGTTCAGCAGAGCAGGGTTGAAAGTTTAAAATATTTTTTTTATAATGTAAAGGGGTTCGTGGAAACTAGCACTCTCGCGTTTATCATAGGTCCTTATAAGCCCTATAACCTACAAATTGAATCACGTCTGGAACTCACGCAAAACGTTCAGCAGAGCAGGGTTGAAAGTTTAAAATATTTTTTTTATAATGTAAAGGGGTTCGTAGAAACTAGCACTCTCGCGTTTATCATAGGTCCTTATAAGCCCTATAACCTACAAATTGAATCACGTCTGGAACTCACGCAAAACGTTCAGCAGAGCAGGGTTGAAAGTTTAAAATATTTTTTTTATAGTGTTAAGGGGTTCGTAGAAACTAGCACTCTCGCGTTTATCATAGGTCCTTATAAGCCCTATAACCTACAAATTGAATCAAGTCTGGAACTCACGCAAAACGTTCAGCAGAGCAGGGTTGAAAGTTTAAAATATTTTTTTTATAATGTAAAGGGGTTCGTAGAAACTAGCACTCTCGCGTTTATCATAGGTCCTTATAAGCCCTATAACCTACAAATTGAATCAAGTCTGGAACTCACGCAAAACGACCAGCAGAGCAGGGTTGAAAGTTTAAAATATTTTTTTTATAGTGTTAAGGGGTTCGTAGAAACTAGCACTCTCGCGTTTATCATAGGTCCTTATAAGCCCTATAACCTACAAATTGAATCACGTCTGGAACTCACGCAAAACGTTCAGCAGAGCAGGGTTGAAAGTTTAAAATATTTTTTTTATAATGTAAAGGGGTTCGTAGAAACTAGCACTCTCGCGTTTATCATAGGTCCTTATAAGCCCTATAACCTACAAATTGAATCACGTCTGGAACTCACGCAAAACGTTCAGCAGAGCAGGGTTGAAAAATTAAAATATTTTTTTTATAGTGTTAAGGGGTTCGTAGAAACTAGCACTCTCGCGTTTATCATAGGTCTTTATAAGCCCTATAACCTACAAATTGAATCACGTCTGGAACTCACGCAAAACGTTCAGCAGAGCAGGGTTGAAAGTTTAAAATATTTTTTTTATAGTGTTAAGGGGTTCGTAGAAACTAGCACTCTCGCGTTTATCATAGGTCCTTATAAGCCCTATAACCTACAAATTGAATCAAGTCTGGAACTCACGCAAAACGTTCAGCAGAGCAGGGTTGAAAGTTTAAAATATTTTTTTTATAGTGTTAAGGGGTTCGTAGACACTAGCACTCTCGAGTTTATAATAGGCCCTTATAAGCCCTATAACCTACAAATTGAATTAAATCTGGAACTCACGCAAAACGACCAGCAGAGCAGGGTTGAAAGTTTAAAATATTTTTTTTATAGTGTTAAGGGGTTCGTAGAAACTAGCACTCTCGCGTTTATCATAGGTCCTTATAAGCCCTATAACCTACAAATTGAATCACGTCTGGAACTCACGCAAAACGTTCAGCAGAGCAGGGTTGAAAGTTTAAAATATTTTTTTTATAATGTAAAGGGGTTCGTAGAAACTAGCACTCTCGCGTTTATCATAGGTCCTTATAAGCCCTATAACCTACAAATTGAATCACGTCTGGAACTCACGCAAAACGTTCAGCAGAGCAGGGTTGAAAGTTTAAAATATTTTTTTTATAATGTAAAGGGGTTCGTAGAAACTAGCACTCTCGCGTTTATCATAGGTCCTTATAAGCCCTATAACCTACAAATTGAATCACGTCTGGAACTCACGCAAAACGTTCAGCAGAGCAGGGTTGAAAGTTTAAAATATTTTTTTTATAGTGTTAAGGGGTTCGTAGAAACTAGCACTCTCGCGTTTATCATAGGTCCTTATAAGCCCTATAACCTACAAATTGAATCAAGTCTGGAACTCACGCAAAACGTTCAGCAGAGCAGGGTTGAAAGTTTAAAATATTTTTTTTATAGTGTTAAGGGGTTCGTAGACACTAGCACTCTCGAGTTTATAATAGGTCCTTATAAGCCCTATAACCTACAAATTGAATCACGTCTGGAACTCACGCAAAACGTTCAGCAGAGCAGGGTTGAAAGTTTAAAATATTTTTTTTATAATGTAAAGGGGTTCGTAGAAACTAGCACTCTCGCGTTTATCATAGGTCCTTATAAGCCCTATAACCTACAAATTGAATCACGTCTGGAACTCACGCAAAACGTTCAGCAGAGCAGGGTTGAAAAATTAAAATATTTTTTTTATAGTGTTAAGGGGTTCGTAGAAACTAGCACTCTCGCGTTTATCATAGGTCTTTATAAGCCCTATAACCTACAAATTGAATCACGTCTGGAACTCACGCAAAACGTTCAGCAGAGCAGGGTTGAAAGTTTAAAATATTTTTTTTATAGTGTTAAGGGGTTCGTAGAAACTAGCACTCTCGCGTTTATCATAGGTCCTTATAAGCCCTATAACCTACAAATTGAATCAAGTCTGGAACTCACGCAAAACGTTCAGCAGAGCAGGGTTGAAAGTTTAAAATATTTTTTTTATAGTGTTAAGGGGTTCGTAGACACTAGCACTCTCGAGTTTATAATAGGCCCTTATAAGCCCTATAACCTACAAATTGAATTAAATCTGGAACTCACGCAAAACGACCAGCAGAGCAGGGTTGAAAGTTTAAAATATTTTTTTTATAGTGTTAAGGGGTTCGTAGAAACTAGCACTCTCGCGTTTATCATAGGTCCTTATAAGCCCTATAACCTACAAATTGAATCACGTCTGGAACTCACGCAAAACGTTCAGCAGAGCAGGGTTGAAAGTTTAAAATATTTTTTTTATAATGTAAAGGGGTTCGTAGAAACTAGCACTCTCGCGTTTATCATAGGTCCTTATAAGCCCTATAACCTACAAATTGAATCACGTCTGGAACTCACGCAAAACGTTCAGCAGAGCAGGGTTGAAAGTTTAAAATATTTTTTTTATAATGTAAAGGGGTTCGTAGAAACTAGCACTCTCGCGTTTATCATAGGTCCTTATAAGCCCTATAACCTACAAATTGAATCACGTCTGGAACTCACGCAAAACGTTCAGCAGAGCAGGGTTGAAAGTTTAAAATATTTTTTTTATAGTGTTAAGGGGTTCGTAGAAACTAGCACTCTCGCGTTTATCATAGGTCCTTATAAGCCCTATAACCTACAAATTGAATCAAGTCTGGAACTCACGCAAAACGTTCAGCAGAGCAGGGTTGAAAGTTTAAAATATTTTTTTTATAGTGTTAAGGGGTTCGTAGACACTAGCACTCTCGAGTTTATAATAGGTCCTTATAAGCCCTATAACCTACAAATTGAATCACGTCTGGAACTCACGCAAAACGTTCAGCAGAGCAGGGTTGAAAGTTTAAAATATTTTTTTTATAATGTAAAGGGGTTCGTAGAAACTAGCACTCTCGCGTTTATCATAGGTCCTTATAAGCCCTATAACCTACAAATTGAATCACGTCTGGAACTCACGCAAAACGTTCAGCAGAGCAGGGTTGAAAGTTTAAAATATTTTTTTTATAATGTAAAGGGGTTCGTAGAAACTAGCACTCTCGCGTTTATCATAGGTCCTTATAAGCCCTATAACCTACAAATTGAATCACGTCTGGAACTCACGCAAAACGTTCAGCAGAGCAGGGTTGAAAGTTTAAAATATTTTTTTTATAGTGTTAAGGGGTTCGTAGAAACTAGCACTCTCGCGTTTATCATAGGTCCTTATAAGCCCTATAACCTACAAATTGAATCAAGTCTGGAACTCACGCAAAACGTTCAGCAGAGCAGGGTTGAAAGTTTAAAATATTTTTTTTATAGTGTTAAGGGGTTCGTAGACACTAGCACTCTCGAGTTTATAATAGGTCCTTATAAGCCCTATAACCTACAAATTGAATTAAATCTGGAACTCACGCAAAACGACCAGCAGAGCAGGGTTGAAAGTTTAAAATATTTTTTTTATAGTGTTAAGGGGTTCGTAGAAACTAGCACTCTCGCGTTTATCATAGGTCCTTATAAGCCCTATAACCTACAAATTGAATTAAATCTGGAACTCACGCAAAACGACCAGCAGAGCAGGGTTGAAAGTTTAAAATATTTTTTTTATAGTGTTAAGGGGTTCGTAGAAACTAGCACTCTCGCGTTTATCATAGGTCCTTATAAGCCCTATAACCTACAAATTGAATCACGTCTGGAACTCACGCAAAACGTTCAGCAGAGCAGGGTTGAAAAATTAAAATATTTTTTTTATAGTGTTAAGGGGTTCGTAGAAACTAGCACTCTCGCGTTTATCATAGGTCTTTATAAGCCCTATAACCTACAAATTGAATCACTTCTGGAACTCACGCAAAACGTTCAGCAGAGCAGGGTTAAATATTTTAAACTTTCAACCCTGCTCTGCTGGTCGTTTTGCGTGAGTTCCAGATTTAATTCAATTTGTAAGTTATAGGGCTTATAAGGACCTATTATAAACTCAAGAGTGCTAGTGTCTACGAACCCCTTAACACTATAAAAAAAATATTTTAAACTTTCAACCCTGCTCTGCTGAACGTTTTGCGTGAGTTCCAGACGTGATTCAATTTGTAGGTTATAGGGCTTATAAGGACCTATGATAAACGCGAGAGTGCTAGTTTTTACGAACCCCTTAACACTATAAAAAAAATATTTTAAACTTTCAACCCTGCTCTGCTGGTTTTTCTGCGTGAGTTCCAGACTTGATTCAATTTGTAGGTTATAGGGCTTATAAGGACCTATGATAAACGCGAGAGTGCTAGTTTTTACGAACCCCTTAACACTATAAAAAAAAATATTTTAAACATTCAACCCTGCTCTGCTGGTTTTTTTGCGTGAGTTCCAGACTTGATTCAATTTGTAGGTTATAGGGCTTATAAGGACCTATGATAAACGCGAGAGTGCTAGTTTGTACGAACCCCTTAACACTATAAAAAAAATATTTTAAACTTTCAACCCTGCTCTGCTGAACGTTTTGCGTGAGTTCCAGACGTGATTCAATTTGTAGGTTATAGGGCTTATAAGGACCTATGATAAACGCGAGAGTGCTAGTTTCTACGAACCCCTTAACACTATAAAAAAAATATTTTAAACTTTCAACCCTGCTCTGCTGAACGTTTTGCGTGAGTTCCGGACGTGATTCAATTTGTAGGTTATAGGGCTTATAAGGACCTATGATAAACGCGAGAGTGCTAGTTTCTACGAACCCCTTTACATTATAAAAAAAATATTTTAAACTTGCAACCCTGCTCTGCTGAACGTTTTGCGTGAGTTCCAGACGTGATTCAATTTGTAGGTTATAGGGCTTATAAGGACCTATGATAAACAAGAGAGTGCTAGTTTCTACGAACCCCTTTACATTATAAAAAAAATATTTTAAACTTTCAACCCTGCTCTGCTGAACGTTTTGCGTGAGTTCCAGACGTGATTCAATTTGTAGGTTATAGGGCTTATAAGGACCTATGATAAACGCGAGAGTGCTAGTTTCTACGAACCCCTTTACATTATAAAAAAAATATTTTAAACTTTCAACCCTGCTCTGCTGAACGTTTTGCGTGAGTTCCAGACGTGATTCAATTTGTAGGTTATAGGGCTTATAAGGACCTATGATAAACGCGAGAGTGCTAGTTTCTACGAACCCCTTTACATTATAAAAAAAATATTTTAAACTTTCAACCCTGCTCTGCTGAACGTTTTGCGTGAGTTCCAGACGTGATTCAATTTGTAGGTTATAGGGCTTATAAGGACCTATGATAAACGCGAGAGTGCTAGTTTCTACGAACTCCTTTACATTATAAAAAAAATATTTTAAACTTTCAACCCTGCTCTGCTGAACGTTTTGCGTGAGTTCCAGACGTGATTCAATTTGTAGGTTATAGGGCTTATAAGGACCTATGATAAACGCGAGAGTGCTAGTTTCTACGAACCCCTTTACATTATAAAAAAAATATTTTAAACTTTCAACCCTGCTCTGCTGAACGTTTTGCGTGAGTTCCAGACGTGATTCAATTTGTAGGTTATAGGGCTTATAAGGACCTATGATAAACGCGAGAGTGCTAGTTTCTACGAACCCCTTAACACTATAAAAAAAATATTTTAAACTTTCAACCCTGCTCTGCTGGTTTTTCTGCGTGAGTTCCAGACTTGATTCAATTTGTAGGTTATAGGACTTATAAGGACCTATGATAAACGCGAGAGTGCTAGTTTTTACGAACCAGTTAACACTATAAAAAAAATATTTTAAACTTTCAACCCTGCTCTGCTGGTTTTTCTGCGTGAGTTCCAGACTTGATTCAATTTGTAGGTTATAGGGCTTTTAAGGACCTATGATAAACGCGAGAGTGCTAGTTTTTACGAACCCCTTAACACTATAAAAAAAATATTTTAAACATTCAACCCTGCTCTGCTGGTTTTTTTGCGTGAGTTCCAGACTTGATTCAATTTGTAGGTTATAGGGCTTTTAAGGACCTATGATAAACGCGAGAGTGCTAGTTTGTACGAACCCCTTAACACTATAAAAAAAATATTTTAAACTTTCAACCCTGCTCTGCTGGTTTTTTTGCGTGAGTTCCAGACTTGATTCAAGTTCTAGGTAGTAGCTCTAGTATGGATCTATGAGAGACGAAAGAGTTCTAGCTCTTGCAAACTGTTTAAATCCATAAAAAAAATATTTTTTTTTTTTGTTCAAATCACTTTTTTCAGGTTTTCAGGCCAGAACTATTTCTGAAAAGTATCAGGAACTGTAGAGCAGAGCTTTAGGCACATGAACATATTTTATTTTATTTTATTGGTGAAAAATGATCTGCTACGGGAAGTTGGCAGAGCATTTTTTCAATTGGTTTTTTTCAGGTTTTCGGGCCAGAACTATTCCTGAAAAGTATCAGGAACTGTAGAACTATGCTGCATGCGAATAGAACTCACTTTTTTTTTTGATCTGCTGGACAATGATCTGCTAAGTTCACACGCATGATTCACGATCACCCAAACGCGTGTACTTTGCAGGAATAGACCCGCAATCTTATTCCCCCCACCTCAAATAAGAATTAGACAAAATATGTTTGCCACCGTTCTATATTTATTGTCTATCCTAAGTGTCCGTGAGTCGCAAAGGTATGAAGTTCGCGACCGGGCGTCGCGCGCAGGTCACCTAATTTTTTAATAAAAGTCCTATTAGGGATGCTATTATGTATCATATACGATTTATAACGTCATTTAAATAGAATGGATGGGTCGAGACAGCTAAAATATATTTCTGGTCTTTACTGAAATAAATAACTACGTCGAGTAGTAAACTTACTAAGGCCCGTATTTTACGAGCAAAATTTATAAAAAGTTTATAGAAAAAAAACTAGAAAATTCATTTCAGAAGTAAAAAAAAAACACGCCAGCTCTAAACACTTTTTCGTTTTTTCATACATCATGCAAAGGGTCCGAAAGCAGTAATTTATGTACCCAGATGACTTTCTCAATCTACGATCGAAAACAACTCTATTTTGTTCGATATTTGAACTTTAGTAATGTCAAAAAGAAGGTGCTTCTGCTTCAGAAAAAAGTTCAAAATTTGAATTTAGAATAAGTGGTGTTACTGTGGCCGTTTCGTCATTATGTTGAATGTTCGTGTAGTTTTTTTAGCACATAAGCAAAGCACTAGCACTTACGCACATTTTTGAGAGATATAAAATCAATAAAATTGATCAAAACTATATTTTGCTGAACTGTGTGCAATGTTTTTGCGCACTTCTTTGTTGATTGCGGTATATTTTTGTAAATAAGTTCGTTATGGTGATAGAGTTTTTCCCCTCCGTAAGTACTAAGCGCTCTGAAGAACAGAATTGTAGCAATTTATAATACGTAGTTAAAATTTTCTTTTGCACTTAGTATCACTGGGCTATCAAACTACCCACCCACTCAAGGAATTACTTTCTATAATGAACAGAGGTTACTCTTCAAGGATATCGGTACATTTCTTTGTTTCAAAAAGAAATGGTGGCGTACGTACGTAGCGCTGACGTCAGAAACAAGTATTTTATGTTTACAATGAAAGTGAAAAATTTAATTAGTGAACCCTCTTCCTTTTCCTATGACATCACTATAAAATAAACATTGCTTCCTAGTATGGTAAAAATTTTGAACAATGGGGCGACAATATTTTTTTGGTGGAATTTTAGTACCTAGTAGAGCTCTTTGTCAAAGTCAAAGTCAATAGTTTTTTATTCAGTACGATGCAAGAATCACTTTGAAACGTCTTAAAGCTAGGTGAGTCTTTTTGTGAAGGGCTGGTCCGGGAAGTAGCTACTACTACCATACCTTTTTCTGCCGTGAAGCAGCATTGCTCTGTTTCGGTTGTATGCCCCAAGTTGATGGCCGCAGAGCAGTGCATCGTATTTCAGCATAGGGTTTGCCCACTGCCGCAAACCGCCGCAAACTGGATAGTCTGCCGCGAGCTAGTAATTTATTATAATTATTATTATAGCAATTGGTTAAGGGCAGGAAGAAGAAAGAGCTGCGGTGTGGCCGTAACATTAAAGCTAGCTGACATTTTCAGGAAGAAGAGAGACCCTGATCAATGGTGAATGGAAAAACAACTGTTCGCCGCGGTAGTTTTGAGCTTTGTCTTTTCAATAATCGTACAATTTCCTTAAAAAAGCATGAGTAAATCAGTACATTGCATTGTCAGAGATATAATTAGAGATCTCTATCAAACGCTGAACATTTACGTAAATTGATAATTTATTAGTTTTGCGAAAATTCTTTCGAGTGTGTACTTTAGCTACCACTGAAGTTGAAGTGGCACCGCGCATGCAATCTTTTGTTGCATTGCTGACATGCCGACCACCGCTACCGATTATTGTATTCTGGAGGACTTGAAGTCTTACACACAATCTTTCTAATAGCCCCTTTCCACCGGTGGGTGGTGTGTGATATCGCGCACGGAGGCGGATCAGCTCGCACGACACACCATGGGAACGGTCTTGTGCGCGGTAGCACAGGAGCCCTTTCTGTGTGCGTTGCCGTGCGTCGTCGTGCGTTGTGCGTGATGATCTGTAGAACCACGCACCGTAGGAAGGCAGCATAAGCGTTCAGCGGTGGTGATCACTGGTGGTCAAAATATCCCTGTCAAGATCTGTTCGCATCATGAAGCGAACGTACTAAATGCAAACCGCTTTGAGTAACTTCGTCCAGTGTTGTTTTAGTGCATAATATTTGACAGAGATTCACTGACCGCCACCGCAGAATGCTTAGATGTGCGCAAGGCTTAGAAAAAGCTGTCAACAGATCGATCGTAGAAAAATAACATTTTTGGGTGACAGTGCCACGCTGCAGTGTGACCCCGCCGCGCACGCATTAATTTTAAACGAAAGTTAAAAGTTAAGCGCCTGCCTTTTTGCTTACCTATCTTTAAACATCTGTAAACCCTTTGGAAATGCTTATCTCAATTTCCTCTCGAGTTTGCTCATCGGCATCTGTCATATTGTTTTCTAAAAAATATATTTCCTTTGCAGACACGGATACCGTGATTAGTGGATACAACTCACCGTGGAGTGTTTAAGGGTGATGAGGCTGCTTTCCATCTGGTGGTCCGTTTGCTCGTCTGCCATAAAAAATCCGTGGGGGTCATCCAATACCGGAATCAGTAGAGGGATAGAGATCGGTAGATTTCTCGATATTTTGTTTTAAATTACTTTGAATCTATGACTATGCTAAGTTTAGTAGTTACTGTTGACGACAACAGTTTGAGATTTTTCAATGTCCTTTTTATCTAGATTAAGCCAGGACAGGCAGGTTTTTAGAAGCAAAATTTGAGCGATTACACCTGCCAAATATTTGAACAGGTTTAACAGTCATCCGTGAAACCGGGTCAAAACAGCTTCTTTACAAACCATAGACTAAAGAAACTCCTTGAGAAAAACTTTTAGCAGAAGTAAAAATAAGCGGTAAAGTAAAAAGCACTAGAGCGCCGACAGAGCATGTATGATGTAGAATACTCTTAACGTTCCTTTCATCAACGTCGGGTTCAACTGAGAATGTCTAAACAATTGTAATCTAACCTAACCCGATTAGGCTATTAAGGCCTCGACCAAGTCTGGGCCGGCTACCTACCAGGTACTGTACGCGCTCTGGATTTGTAACCCTTCTTGTAAGGGATAAGAGAAGAAAGTTTAAGTTTCCCTAGGCTGTAGGTTTTGAGCCTGTGGGAGTGCTTGCCAGTGCAATAAACTGTGTGGGTGACGTTTTACGTATTAGGATTTATTTAGTCAACACTCACACAGACTCAAAACCAGAACCAGAGCCAGAGCCAGACAGAGCTCATGGTAGTAAGCCTACTGCTAGTTTTATTTATTTTTATTTTTAGAACCGGTGCGCCTACTCTAATACTTAAAGTGTGAAGTGCTCTGTGTGTTCTTCGAATTGATACGAAATATCTTCTTCCTGCCCTTATTCCACTCTATGTGGGCATAACATTGTCTTCCTTCTCCATTCCCCTCTGTCAACCGTCATCTCGGCATTCACTCCTCTCTTATTCTGTCATCACTCATCCATGTTTTCTTTGGTCTACCTCTGCTCACATTTCCATCCACATCTATACTCATAATTACAAAATATATTACGATAAATCCCTAGATATTATAAAAAATCCTTTGTACTTGCCCATACAGAACATGTTTTCTAAAATCCTCAATTTGCTTTTTTTTTTATAAATAATGCGGACAATCCACACTATCTAGCCCCAAACTAAGCAGAGCTTGTACTATGGGAACCAGGTAGCTGATATAATACTTAAATACTTTTTTTTGTAAATACATACATAGAATACAATATAACACCCAGACAGAGAACAAACATCTGTGGCACACAAATATTTGTTCTCGGTGGGGATCGAACCCACGCCCTCCAGCGTAGAAGGCAGAGTTACTACCAACTGAGCTGTGAAGGCAGTCTTTAAATTATAAGTCACCGAGTGTACAGCAATGAAGTCGGACGTGTGAATGGCTCCTTAAGTGGATTAAGAGGGATTATGTAATTATAGCCGCGAATTACTAGTTTCAACTGGATGTATTGTCTAACTAGGATATACAAGCCCTGATTAGAGATGTCTTACCATGCAAACTACAAAGATTTCATAGTATTCCAAAAATTACAATAGAATACTATTATAAGACCTCGTAGCACCCCTCTACGATACCCGCTACGATATTACATTAAAAAAATTTGAAAGTTTTCCACAATCATAATATTTTTTAAAATGACACGTTACTTCCCGTGTTTGGCTATACGAGCTTATTTCCGAAGGTAATTGCAATTTTTAAAGCATCAGAATGTAGTCGAGTACCTACATCAGTATAATTTCCAAAGCCCTTATTGGGTCCATAAGAAAAAAAGAATGAACGAAACAAAAAATTTTTATTTGTGACGCCAAAACCAAAACTTATACTACAACAATTTAAAACTGATTAAATTAGTAGCAAACTACAGAGTGAGCTTCGTGTTTTTTTTGTTTTTTTTTTGTCAAAATAAACTGATTACTGACTAACTTGGTTCGATAAAATTAAACACAAAGTTTCTTCTATCCAATCAAGTACATAAGTATATTAAACTAATTACATGTAAGGTAGATAACGTCCTAGGTCATAAGTACCGTATCAGTGATTTGACCTAGATATTGACAATGGCACTGTATCGGACACGCGTAGGGTTCATCATAGATTAGAATCAAAACAGAAGGGGCATTTATTTTAATCCATTTTTTAAGCAGTTTTGTTAGAGTTTCTAGACTTTTTAGTAGATAAAGTTTTTTTTCTTTCTAAAAAAAATAAAATAAAAATAAAGTAATAAGTAAAAAAGTAGTAAGTAAAGTAGTTTTATTTAATAAATCTTTGTAAATAAAATCTTTCTAATACTTTTTTATACAATAACGATTTAGCCTAGTGTTTATTTTTTAGAATCGGCCTTATACTAGTAGAAACCAGTTTTGGTCTTATGATAAGTACTTGCCTAATCATTCGATTTTAATTGATTGGAAAGTTTAATGTTTCGGTCTTATTTATCACTACTCACGTTTTCTTCACGTGATAGAGAAATAAAATAAGCATAAGTACCGAATACAATATAAGAATAAGTATAGTATATAAGCATAACAATGTATAATTATAGTACCTACCTATAAAATGTAAATTCATTTAAGAGGAAAGGAAAATAAATAAATAAATAAATATTGTGGACAATTCACACAACACTACCCAGCCCCAAACTAAACAGAGCTTGTAATATGGGAACCAGATAGCTGATATAATACTTGAATACATTTTTTTTGTAAATACATACTTAGAATACAATATAACACCCAGACAGAGAACAAACATTTATGTTAACCACACAAATATTTGTTCTCGGTGGGGATCGAACCCTCGACCTACGGCGCAGAAGGCAGAGCTACTACCAACTGAGCTAGAGGCCAGTCAATAATGAGCACTGAGATGACAAATGATAGAGGTGAGTGGAAGAAGAAAACCTGTTGTGCCGACCCCATGCAGCGTGGGATAAGAGCAGGAAGATTGTGATGATGATAGTATGCACATTAATTTTATTTAATTATTCTGTATGTGTTAGCTTTAAGTATGCATCTTTAGACATCTGAATAAAACATTTTTTTTTTAAATAATCTAACTTTACATTTTTTTTTTTAGCCTGGGTCGTCCCACTGCAGGGCAAAGGCCTCCCTCCCCTTCTTCCACACCTCTCGATCTTTGGCTACAATGCGCCAGTCGTTCATATGACAATCGAGATCGTCCCGCCATCTTCTCTGGGGTCTTCCTCTACGACGCCGACCTTGTGGGACCCAATCGGTTAATATTTTGGCCCAAAAAATTTATATTATTAAATATAATTTATATCCTATACCTATAGCATACAACGGCCATTTGATGGGTTGTGGGTTCGGTCTTCATCGTGTATAAATATTTGCGTGTTATACCGAAAAACGTATACCTTTGCCCGTTTGTCTGGGTGTCATAAAGTATTATAGGTAAGTAAAATTATAGAATAAATATATCACTAGCAGTTGGTGACCGAGCTTCGCTCGGTATTTTTTATTGTTAATTTGTATTTTTAAGAAATCATAAGAGTCATATTATTATCTTTATTGGCCTATTCTTACTGAACAACGTCATCTGCTGGATATGCTTGCAGTTAATTGCTCACAATCGTCAATAGATGGCAGGAGCAGTCACATATTCAGTTTATGTTTAATTATTGAACTCGGGGTGAAATAATCATTTTCTTAAAATAAATCCTAGCTAGATCAATTTATCGCCCCCGAAAACGCCAGTATACTAAATTTCGTGAAAATCGTTGGCGCAGTTTCCGAGATCCTAAATATATATATACAAGGTTTTCTCGTTTAAAGGTATAAGATATAGCATATAGTTCATATATCACCTAAAATATTGCTTATTTCGAGGCTAGGGATAGTGTGAAATAATCAACAATATTTATTTATGAGTTCATAATTCAAAATAACACGTGCATTTTACTCATTAAAGTAGTAGGTATTGTGATAAGACGGTACAGATAATCTTGCTAATATTTCTGATAAAAACATGCAGACTTTGGTGATTGATAGCTTTATCAATCGATAAATATAATAACTAATGTATGTACCTACCTAGATTATCGTTAAGAATAATGGTGATAAAATAATAATTGAATGCAAAAATTTCTAAGTACTTATGGCCTTACTTATAAAAATATGTCAAAAGATAAACATGCAGTGCTTAAACTATTGCCATCTCTTACCACTGGGTAATGACAAACAGTGACAAGGCTTACTTTAAGCAATGATTAAATTTAAATTGCGTTTATAAATAGGGCTGTTGGTTTTTTAAAACATTGCTATATTATGCAGAGTGTGTAGATGTAGCCAAAACCCGACCTGATCGTCATTGCCATCGCAGGTTGCCAGATATGCGTTTGGTTTTTTTCTGTAAGAATGTCCGTTCGGGACACGCACCGGTTTGGTCTTTGCCAAATTGTAGTCCGGTAGGTACGGATGTTGTTCAATATGTTTTATTAGCTCTTCCCAGTCGTGTGAAGGTGTTGGTCTTGGTAACCCTTTAATTTGTACCTAGGGATCTTGTTAATAGTATTTTGAACTCTATTATCAAGGGAATAAAGGTCGAGACACGTGTCTGACCGAGACTGCACGTTACAAGCATTTCCTTATCGTTATAATCACATGGACAAATAATTTATTGAGCTTTTATCGAATGTGTCTTAAATTATTAGTTTTATCAATATTAGACTGATCAAGCTTTGTTATGAATCGTTTTATACCACAGAAGAAACGAGAGCACTGGTGGCATAGTGGTAAGGTAACGGCCTTCCGATCGTGGGTTCGAATCCAGCTATGTGATTTACTGTACAACAATGTATGTGCACTGCCAGTCCTCTCAAACGGTAAAGAAAAACATCGTGAGCATTTCGTAGAATCTAAAAAGTTCGAGAACATATTGTGTCGAGTTCAGTAAAGAAGCCTCTGTGAGGACAGCACTGGTTTGACGGAATTAACCAGTGACACGACACTAGTAAATTTTTTTCAATTAACATTAGGCAGGCTTTGTTTTATACAGGGTGTCCCATAAGTCAACGTCCAACCGAAAACGGGTGATGCGCCAAGTCATGACAGTTATCAGAAAAATATAAAAAAAAATATTTGTTATGTAACTTTCGAGTTATGAGTATTTTCAAAAAACAAGAAAAACTGACACCCTGTGATGATCTTTTAAGTCCTGTGACTACAAATATTAACTTTTCATGAAACTTTTTTCTGCAACGTAAGCATGAATAACCCTTCTGTAAATTACAATTCAAAATTAAGCCATAACTACCTCAGTTTTCAATGAAATCGTGGAGTTTTGGCCAACATTTCATTTCAGATAATTACATCACCCAACTTTAACCGTCTGTACCGCAAAAAAAATGTACTACACTATCATGGCAAGTAACTTTAAAAAATGGCGCATTTATCCAGAACTTCAAAATGGTATAATACTTGCTAGAGTACTCCTTAGTTTTGGAAATAAAAAATGTTTTTTCAACTAAACCGGATTTCCAATCAATTTTATTTCATGAGATAAAATGTTTTAAGTCGCTCACAATTTACAGGTACAAGTAAATACCATTTCAACAATGCAAGTAAACAGATAGAGCCACCATCTTGTCGAAAGGGAATAACCATGGGTGTTCAAGTAGTTTGTTAGTTTTAGGTGAAAGTTTGAAATAAAATTCAATAGGATTATTAGATTCATATAGGACTGCACTTGAATTAAATGGAACGCCTCAGAGCGAGGTAACGCCACATGAGTCATGTTTTTTCGTGCGTGCAGCCGGCTACATCGAATTATAAGACGTTGTCACGTCAATAACCATGTAATAAGACCGGCGACGGGCGAAGGCAAACTTTAGATTAAAATCACGATTGAAGTAATCCTATGATTGAATTTTATTTCAAACTTTCACTTAAAACTAACAAATTACTTGAAAACTTTATTTACACTAAGAAACTTACAATTAAACAAATATTTACAAAATGTACAAAATACACAAGAAACAGTTGAGCTCTCTGCAGATCGTTACAAACGATCTAGAGATAGCTTAACTGATCCAACTTGAAAACCCATGGTTATTACTCTTTCGACAAGATGGTGGCTCTAACTGTTTATTTACATCGTCGAAATGATATTTACTTGTACCTGTGAATTGTGAGTCACTTAAAAATGCAGCGTAGGCATTTTAAAGCCATGATTTAAAGGGTACAAACATTTTATCTAATGAAATAAAATTGATTGGAAATCCGGTTTAGTTGAAAAATCATTTTTTATTTCCAAAACTAAGGAGTACTCTAGCAAGTATTATACCATTTTGGAATTCTGGATAAATGCGCCATTTTTTAAAGTTACTTGCTATGATAATGTAGTACATTTTTTTTGCGGTACAGACGGTTAAAGTTGGGTGATGTAATTATCTGAAATGAAATGTTGGCCAAAACTCCACGATTTCATTAAAAACTGAGGCAGTTATGGCTTAATTTTGAATTGTAATTTACAGAAGGGCTATTCATGCTTACGTTGCAAAAAAAAGTTTCATGAAAAATTAATATTTGTAGTCACAGGACTTAAAAGATCATCACAGGGTGTCAGTTTTTCTTGTTTTTTTAAAATACTCATAACTCGAAAATTACATGACAAATATTTTTTTTTATATTTTTTAGATAGCTGTCATGACTTGGCCTATCGTCCGTTTTCGGTTGGACGTTGACTTATGGGACACCCTGTATATAGGTAGTAATGTTATTTACTTTGCTAAAACCATAATTATTTGATAATAATAATAATAATAATAATATCGTTTATTTCAGACCAACAAATGCACACATTACAAAAATGACACACTTTGGGTCCATAGTAATAAATACCTTAGAGACTAACATACATAAAATAAAATAAAATTACTAATCAAATCTTCAAATCTTAGGGGATTTTTTCTTTAGCGCACCCCTAAAGCGACGAAAGACGATTCCTGGCGGCCAGAAATCCGAAGTGAGAAACATGTCCCCATGCTTCGCAGGCACCTGGAGCACGTACGATTTGAAGGCCGTGTCTCTCACTCCCGATGGCTCTAGCCGCTGCAGATATAGCTGTATTGGTGGCGGGTCCTTGATCCAGAAACGGATCCTCTCCTTTACATAGCGAAGGACCTCATCACCTGAAGTATTCGGGTCCAATCTCGAGAGGTAAAGGAGGATGGTCGGGTCCACAGCACGCAGGGTGACTTCTGTTGCTATGACGCTGCCGGTACCACGTTTATTTCGTGATGGTTTCTGTTTTTTCTCCACCAGGGTGAAACCATCTTTATCTACTTTTTTTGATGTACCAACGGGGATCTTCGTTTGTGCCTTCTGCCTCAAAACAGCGCAAGGCACTGGCGATGGTTGAGGCTGGCCGGAAGCTTGCGCATAACTTTTCTTCTTCGCCGGTTGACGAGCTGGCGGAGTAGGAAGAGATGTTTGCTTCAAAGGCTGCGGTGTTGGCAAGGCCGGGGCAATCGGGCGGTCAATAACCTGCACATCGGTGTCACATGTCGCGCTGCTGACGGGTGACGTTTGGCATCGGGTGACACCACGCTGCACACATACGTTACGTGCTGACGCGGGCGAAATCACTGCTTCGGTATTTTTATTGCACAATCCTTCGACTTGCGTCTTCAATTCGGTGATAATTTTCTCCGAATTGTCCAACTTTGTCTTAAGATCTGTGACATCAGTCCTTAGCAGCATGATGTCCTTAAGCAACCTCGTAACATCGACATGGTCAAAGGTCACGGGGGGCAGCTTGTGGAGGTCTCGTGCTACGTAGGTGGGCACATCATCCGGGTCGGTTTCTAAGAACACCTTGAAAATGTCCTGCAGGTCCTTCTTGCCGCGTCCATCTCTCTGCCGAGTTATTAAGCGGATGGTGGTCACAGCTGTGTCGGCAAGCACCCTCTTCGCTTCCAGAATCTGGTCCTCGGTGAAGCTGGACACGAGAATTTGTTCCAGAGACACCTGGTCCATAACGTCCAGCTTTTGTTGGACGAAGGCCAGGAATTCCTGCACTAGGATAGTGTCGGAGCGCTTGGGTGATTGCGCCATTGCGAATTAAATTTCGCAAACTCGCGGAAATTAAGTGGGTCAACTCACGAGCAACCTTAACATAACGACCGCTCTGTACGGTGTCAGCGACGCGAATTGATTGATAAGATAGTCATCTCACTCTCAATAGTTTATTTGTCTTTGTTATACGTTTTAAAATACCAACTATATACGAGTTTCATAATAATTCTTATTAGTTTACGTGAGAGTCTGAACTAGTGACGTTTGAGCATGGTCCCTAACTTCTCAGTTATCAAATAGGAAATGAGTGGGCTACCTGCAATTCAGAAAGAGTGCGATAATAAACATAATGGGAAGGTCTACTCTTACGATGAAGCAGTGGAGCTGTCTGGTAATATAAGTGTGTCTGTATCCGCCACCATAGAGCATCAGTGTTTAAGCAGGACTCCGCCTTCTGGTCGTAAGGTCCAAATCCGCCACACACCAACGAGTGCACAAGGCTATAGTGCACTCAATCGGTGAAAAAAAACATTGGTGGCTAAATGAGCTTTAGACGTATTGACCATGTCTTTCCTGTAAATAAGGCTGAAAAAGTGGTTAGCTCTCTGTCCCAGACAACGTCTCGTAAATAAGGCATGAGTGGAAAATTACCCCCGAGGATATAAAAATCATCGAACTATTACTGCTTAGCTGTCATGAAGGACAGAATAAAAGCCTACTTTCCATCGATTTCTAGGCCATGGTCGCTACCAGCACCTCTTGCTCATCGCATGCTCCATCATCACAAACGCTGTGGCCTTGGACATGTTCGGATTCAGTATCGTAGTGGCTGCTGCCAACTGTGACCTTCAGCTTGGTGTCACGGAGACGGGGTTCCTTGCGTCAGCACCGTTTGCTGGTAATTACAAAATTATTATTAGTTAAGTAGTTTTGATTTGAACTTTGTAAGTTTTCCATATAAGACTCAAACCACAACAAACAATTAAAACCCTCATTAAAACTGTGTGGGAAAAATGTAGGTATTCTATCCGTATTGAAATAGAACAGCCTTTAGTAGGTAAGTAAAAAAGAAAATCCTGGAAAATCTGAAATGAGAGAAACTCTTTGCAGGTACTCTCGTTACGAAAAAGTTTCTATGGCATTAGACGGAAAAAAATCCATATAGGTTTTAGTCCTAAAGGTGTTCAAATTCAAACAGATTTAAAAATAGAATCAACGAGTTGGCGCGTAAATATTCGCCAGAAAATTATGTCTTGAAGTTTTTTTTCATGTTTTTTTATTCTTCAAAGTTATTTACCTACAAGAAAAGCCATCGATCTAATCAGAAAAGCAGATCGTAAGTCTCCCTCGTGTTTTAGCGCTCATGATCTAAACATAATAATCGTGCAAAACTAAATTTTTAGAAATATAACTCAATCCTGTCTGTTTTTTTTTTACATCACACCTAATGGCCTAATGCTAGAGTACAACATCTGTATTCTACCAAGTAATCACACAAACTCTATTTATTGCGAGTAGTAAAGATTAGAAATGTAACAACTAACTATAAAAGCTTATTTAAATTTACCTTTAGCTTCCACTCGGAGGACTTTAAAGTAAGGTTTTTTTACAAGACTGTTATCTAGGTGTCCTGTTCGCGTTTCCATGGGGCTACTACGCCGACACGCGCGGGCGGAGACGCGCGCTGCTGGTCTCTACGGGGGTCGGCTTCGTCCTCGCAGCCATCAGTAGCTTCTCTCCTAACTGGCAGCTCATGATGCTCTTCAAGGTCCTCGCTAGCAGTTTGTATGTCCTTCTTTTGTTTTGGCTCTTCTACAATCAGTCTTCTATTTTCAATTCTGTGGGTCTAAATTATTGAAGCAAGCAAAAGTGTCATTTTATTTTGTACGGGAGTATGTGCAACTTTTTTAATTATGATAAGTAGAAGGGATTATGATAAGAAGTAGGGCTGTCGTTTTTTTTTTTTAAATCTATTAAGTACTATTAAGAATTTGTGTAAGTATGTATTAATGTTGTAATAGAATAAAGGCTATTTTTATTTTTATTTTAGTAGGGCTGTCAGTATTTGTTGTTAGCATAACGTAAAATGACTTATTTTTAGCCTACTTTGTAAGGAGAAACGATGAGCGCCTATTTACGAAAGCTATTAGGTACGTAAAAATATTAGTTCCCACAATCCTTCGAGGGCGCTCATTGTTTCTCCATACAGAATCGGATCTTATCGTAATCACGTGCAAGACCCATTCGATTTATATGAATATAAACTTATCACACTGCTATACTTAGTTTATCATTATGTTTCGCGTGAAATTTAGATAATAATACTTAAATATCTAAAAATAGAATGGGTAATTTGCTATCGATTTTAAGTACCTACCTTCGCTACGTCCTATTCATCAAATCATAAGTCGGTAAGCGAGTACAGAAGCAGCGCCAAAAGTTGATGAATTTAGTAGGTAGAGATCGTCCAAGCTGAAAATGCACGTCCTACTCCAGTCAGTCAAAGTAAATTGTTCTTTATCACTTATATATTACAAGGATCATTTTTAACTACTTTGCTGTGAGTCAACACCAAGAAAATCTAGTGGAGGGGTTTGCATTTTTAGACTGGTTTTTCTATACTGGTTTCTATCCGAAGAAGGAACACGCGTTACAATTGGATTTTTCTCCGCATCTATTAATACTCGGGGCGATACTTTTCCACTTATATTCACTTCTATAATAATTCAGGGAATGGGTATCATCTTATTGAAAATGTATAAGACCATGATTTGAAGCGTAAAAAGAAATCATAGCAAAAAGTTGCGTAGTTGAAGTCCACGAGTGCCTTTTGTATTGCTCATAGTTTTCTACTAAAATTGACATCGAATTAAATCAGGCACTAAGATATGATTATGAAGACGGGGTGGCCAAGGGCGGCACTGCAGCCTTACCGCCAAGTTTGGTGGTGTTCACCGAACATAGACAATTCCTGTTCCCAACAAATCGGCTGCAAGCCTTGCCGCAAGGATTTGACTGGTTGGAATCAGGGGGATAGGGATATGATTACAAAGACAGACAGAGAAGCAGTCATATTTCGCAGTACAGAGAACATCTTTGTTTACTACACCAATATTTGGGTGGTGATCATTCTTGGTGGGGATCGAACCCACGGCCTACGGCGCACAAGTCAGAGCTTTTACCAACTGAGCTGAGAGGTTAGTCAAAATAAATCATCTTCTGCTACTATACTACTATTCTGCTACTAACTTCAGTAAATGATGTGTTAAATGTTCTTTTTTTTATACAACTTGCTTTATACTACTAGATGAAACAAGCATATGGCCCACCTGATGTTAAGTGGTATCCATCGCCTAATAACAAAGCATTGCCTCGTAGGTCACGCACGTCTGGAATTTGCCCTACGATGCACTTCCCTGCGTCCATCAACTTGAGGCATACAGATGTTCAGCCTCACGTGCCAGTAATTTCTAATAATGAATACCTTTAGCTCGAACGCGAGCTACACGCTGACAATGACGGCCCTGGGAGAATGCACCGGCACAGCTCACCGCGCCCAGTACCTGTTCATCATGAACAGTGTCAATTTACTGTCAGAGTGCTTCTCTTTTAGTGAGTAATGTTTTCTAACCTCAGGCATAAATAATGCATACTTCTTACCCTAATTGTACATCCATAAAATCACGCCTCTTTCCCATGGGGGTCGGCAGGAATCACGGATTTCCACTTGCTACGCTTGCTTCTGACATATTATATACCTCTTTCGCTTCATTCACTCGCATTATATTCTTTATGCTTGTCGGTTTAGGGTACTCTTGCTTCGGTTTTAAGCAGTTGCATCTATTATTACGATCAATTCTCTGAATTACTTTTAACATGATCTACTACTTTTATCATACATTCTACTATACTACTTTGGATTTGGAACAATCTATACTAATATTTTATAAAGCTGAAAGCAAACGGAACCCTTATAGATTCGTCATGTCTGTCTGTCTGTCTGTCTGTCTGTCTGTCCGGCCGTGTCACAGCCATTTTTCTCCGAAACCATAAAAGCTAGACTGATGAAACTTGGTGAGTAGATGTATTCTGTGAACCGCATTAAGGTTTTTACACAAAAATAGAAAAAAAAACTATAAATTTTGGGGGTCCCCATACTTGAAACTGAAACTCAAAAAAAATTTTTTCATCGAACTCATACGTGTGGGGTATCTATGGATAGGTCTTCAAAAATGATGTTGAGGTTTTTAATATTGTTTTTTTCTAAACTGAATAGTTTGCGCGAGAGACACTTCCAAAGTGGAAAAAAGTTGCCCCCCCCCCCCTCTAACTTCTAAAATAAGAGAATGATAAAACTAAAAAAAATATATGTTGTACATTACTATGCAAACTTCCAACGATATTTGGTTTGAACGAGATCTAGTCAGTAGTTTTTTTTTTATACGTCATAAATCGTAAACCGTAATTTACCTTGCGACGAACTACAAAAACCTTTATATTATGTTATTTGATGCTACGGAACCCTTCATGGGCGAGTCCGAATCGCACTTGGCTGCTTTTTTTTTTGTAAATACATACTTAGAATACAATGTAACACCCAGACAGAGAACAAACATCTGTGTTCACCACATAAATATTTGTTCTCGGTGGGGATCGAACCCACGACCTACGGCTCAGAAGGCAGAGCTACTACCAACTGAGCTGAGAGGCCAGTCAATATATTTTTTGGTATTTTCAGCTCTAGCTTACTTCCTCCTACCCCTCCAATTCAGCCTCTTCATCCCGTTCCTGGGCATCTACTATCGTCCCTGGAGGTTATTTACCCTGGTCTTGGCCTTGCCGCTGGGGATCGGCTGTCTGATGATGGCGTTCCTCCACGAAAGCCCTAAGTTCCTCGCCAGTAGAGGTGATGATGAGAAGGCTTTGGAGGTGCTGAAGAGTATATATTCTTGGAATGGGGGGACGGAAAAATACCCAGTAAGTTGCTAAGTAAAGCAAGGTTAGCTAGATCCGTATTATGGTTTTACCTTGCGGGAAAAGGTTGGTATTTTAACCTATAGCTTATAACTTATTATGTACTACCTATACTATAGCGTCCCGCAAGTAGGGCTTGTGTAATCAATGTGACGCTATATAAATCATCTACAATAGATGCAAAGGCCTGTTTACTTTTTTTATGCAAGAAGCTATGCGTTGTGTCTGAATTACGCTAAAATTTTAATTCAAATTGCTTCAATTATTGTTGTGCATAAAATTATGCCGTTTTTCCACATTAGGTTGTTCAGTTACAATTTTTTTTATTTTTTTATAGATTAGCTACCTATTACTATGATCTCGTCTTATCCTATCAATATAACTTTCCTGGGTTTTCCATAGTCAAAGTCAATATTTAGATGGGTATAATTTAACATTGACCCTGAACGCTACCGTGCTTTAGGGTGTGTATAGAGTTCAGTAAAAACACAGGCTCATTAAAACCCATATATGCAAAGGTGGAACATCTCCTGAACACGGAAGACGTAGCAGCACAGAAGAAGGACTCCTTCTGGGAGTCAGTAGTGAAGCAGACGGTGCCGATCTTCAAACCTCCGCTGCTTTGGAGAACCCTGCAGCTTTTCTATCTGATGGCTATATGCTGTAGCACGTGAGTTTTAACACAAGCATAATAAGGCAAAAGACTTTTATATCATAGGTGCTTATTTATAGCTTGAATCAGCCTACTTTTGTGAGCCTATTTCTCTGAGCAAAGTTATTTCCATTTTAAAACACCTATCAAATTAAAATGTTACCATTAAAATGTACCATGTTTATCTGTTTAGATCAAATTTAATCACACAAAGAAATCGAAACAGTTGAGCTATTTGCAGACCATTACAAACGACTAGAGATAGCTCAACTGATCCGAAATCAGTGCCAGACGGAAGTGTCCCCAAGACGCTGGCGGCATTGCCACGCTGAAAAGAAATGTGGTCACGCGTCGCTTCGTTCAGTCGCCTTGACAACATTTTGAAGGCCCTTAAGGACTTGGTTCCACGGACCCAGAGTTTCAACCCCAAAAGAAGCTATAACTTGGATTTTGTCTATTTGGGTCACTGAAACAGCGACATTTTCTTACGATATTACCTTCAGCGTATGTGAGATGATGACCATTTGTCGTCTGCACGAGCTTCAGTAGCCTCTACTTTCAGGAACAACGCCTTCGTCATGTGGTACCCGACCATAGTGAACATATTCTTCAACTCGTTAGCTGGAGACTGGGGGGCGGAGCAGACATTCTGTCAGCGAGTGTTTAGTGACAATGACTCGTCGCTCACCCATAGCATGTCTGACGATGTTCATGTGAGTATATAATTTTAACCACAGGGCAAAACAACTAAAACCTTTATAGAGACAAACGAAAAGAAAGACCAAGACTTAGATGGCGGGACGACCTTGACTCGTTTACGGAAGACTGGGAATCCTCAGACCAAGGCCGTGAAGAGTGGAAGGGGTTAGGGAGGCCTTTGCTCTGCTTAGAGAGGAAGCAGGCTAAAATTAATAATAATAAAGACAAAAAGTACCTACCTATTACATCAATGTTCAATTCAATGTATTACAGCTAGGAACTGGCGCTGTGGCTTCGAATTTCACATGCCCAATTTGAATTACGTCCGACGAAGACATATCTTATGTAGATAGATAGAAAATACTATTGCTGCATACCACATCAATTTTTATGTGTTATGCAGTAAAGAATTTTCTATAGTATTTTCTAACAAAGGTATACCGAAAAATATATAATGGATGGATGGATGATGGAATACAATGGACGTTCTCATCATTAAAAGCTCTCCTAGACAACCTTAGATTGAACCATAGGAATTTAAAAGAATGATAGAGGTGTCGTAGACGCAATGTTACGTACTCAGGAGATGCTGCTTGCTAACGAAGGTGTTTGACTTGTAAAATTCGCATTCTTGAACGTGGCCTAAATGATGCATAACTTCTTGTTTTATCTACCTCTGTGAATGGTTCATGACACTTAATTTTCCAGTACATATGCTCCGACACCATATCCACGGACACTATAATATCCGGCATCCTCTACGGCCTGTTCTTCTGCGTTGTGACTCTCATCGTCGCCAGGGTTGCATCCAGAAGACGCCTGGTGCTGATCGCCTGGCTGGTGATATCTGGTGTCAGTGGAACCCTGGTAGATCTGCGTGAGCCGGCAGCCAGTTTAGTGTTTTTTGTGCTCTTCCAAACGTCTGTTATTGGAGTACCGAGCTTAGCGGCTTATTGCGTGGACTTATACCCTACCGCTTATAGGTAAGTCATTTACATCTTTCTGCCATTAGCTCTATGCACCACTATTTTGTAATTACCAAAAAAAAATGCCGATATTGGCTGCTGTTACCGAACACATCCACGAAAAAAAAAATCAAGCCATAAAAAAAATCCCTAAATAACCACAACTTTTAGTCAAATATTAAGAAATGATTCAACAAGCAAAAATCATTTCATTCATAAACGCTAAATACCAAGCGGAACCGAACAGCGTAAATTTGTTTCTCTCTAGTACGAGTACGACGTAACTATATGTCCATAATTTTAAGCAGGATTTCTGAAAATTTTTACATTTAATAACTTTGTCATTTTATCGAAACTAAAAATTCTGATTGCACATTCATAATGTTCCACCCCTACATTACCCTATTTTTTTTTTGGTAGTTACAAAATAGTGGTGTTATGTGGGTTTGATGCAGTTTTTATCTTCTGGAAAATGAGACGATCTAGGAGTTTAGGAGAGTATTTTTTAATTAGGTAAGTGACAATGTCCGTTCGGTATGGTGCCGAGCCAAAGGGAACCCCTGACAATTTTTTTAAGGTGCATGCGCTGGTTACATACACGTGTGTGTAAGAAGTCTCCTTGCGAGTCCCATGTAGCACACCAAAACTCTTCGGATACGTTGAACACCATATCACAATCCTTCACATTCCACATCCCATCCTAAATCCCATAGCTAGTCTGACTAGCATTCGTTTTGCCCCCAAAACCTGCCTCTAACTGTCAACTCGTAGACATTATGCTGTGCATGACAGGTGACATAACGGACGTAAGGTTATTCTATCTATAACATAGAGCTTGTGAATAAAGTTGCGTTACAGTCGGCCATCCTACTTGGGACGGGTCCCTTCGTCCCGTACGGAGTAGCAGAGTAGTCGTCAGTTATGACCACACAAAATAGTTGGTATTCCGGACTAAACTATTGAGTATTTCTAGAGATTATATTAATTCAATAACCATGTGTTCGCCTATAATATCAACTATTTCGTTCACATTATGTTTACATGTTTTTCCACTTTGGAAAAGCTTTAAGCTTCACAGCCCGGTGTTACAATCCTAAATCTAGACATTATACCAATATAATTGGTTCTAAAAGTTATTACAACAAGTATTAATGTTATTAGTCTCTAATTATCAATAAGTGTTTTACTGCTTGAGTATGCATAACTAATCTTAGTTTATCCAAAATCTAGATATTATACCAATATAATTGATTCTGAAAGTTCTTACAATATTAATGGTATTAGTCTCTAATTACCACTTTGTGTTTTACTGATTAAGTATGCATAACTAATCAAAGTTTATTCAAAATCTAGATATCATACCAATATAATTGATTACAAAAGTTCTTACAATGTTAATGGTATTAGTCTTTAATTACCACTTTGTGTTTTGCTACTTGAGTATGCATAACTAATCAAAGTTTATTCAAATCTAGATATCATACCAATATAATTGGTTCCAAAAATTCTTACAATATTAGTCTCTAATTATCACTTTGTGTTTTACTACTTCAGTATTTAAAACTAATCTTAGTTTATTCATTTACTTTTGACAAAACATTCATTTAAGTTTAGCAATAAGACTAATAACCAAGTAGGCTACAGATTCGTATTGTAAAACGTCGTTTCTTGATTGGGACACAACTATGAAACACTCGTTCACCATTGATAACATCGCAACCATTATAATATTCCACCAAACAAAACACCGCTAGCTATACAACTATATCTAGGTTGTCTGGAAAAGATCGCTCTTCAGCGATAAGACCGCCCATTGTACATTAGTATGTTTTCAATTATTGTTACTTGTTTTTCCACTGTTAGTTTTAAGGTGTGCAATAAAGAATTTTCTTTTCTATTCTATTGTCTTTATCCTTCTCTTCCTGGATCCATGCGCGCGAAACACTTTGACACCTTTACATGACAGCGACAGATTGACAACTTACGTTAGGATCATAGTAAAGCCATAGCTTTTAGAATGGCATCGTTACAGTCGGCCATCCTAAAAGAACAAGTCCCTTCGTTCAATATAGTCAGTTAGTCTCATCCACACAAAATAGTTTGTTGATACACAAGAATTTCAACTAAGTTTTTAATATACCTACCTACATTCCTTTCAACACATCTAACGGTTCTGACAGAGTAACGGCGCTGGGCTGCCGCTGGTGGTGAAGCTTAATGCTGAGCCAGAGCCAATTTGCTGCAGTAGCATACTCTAGCTCATACGACAATCTCTTTCGCTGTTAATATTTGTAATTATATCTTTCTTTATGATTTTAATAATATACAATATTAGTCTTTAATGTTTTTCTTAATGTGCAAATAAATGTCTGCCTGTGTCTGTGTGTCGTCTATAATACATCGCATCATCATAATCATCAATAATATCATCAATACCTTAGCTAACACTATGTGAGCCTGAAAGGTCAATCGGACGGAACTAGATCAGGACCCAGACAAGTGCTCTGCTCGTAACTTAAAACTGAAGCCTCATCAATTTACAGTAGGTAGGTACCTACTCAAATAACTTTTATCTAGTCTTGGCGTACCAACATCTTACTTTAACAATTCCAATATTATTATTTTTATCATCAATGTCCATTAAGTTTTGTAAGTATAATATTTTCATCAATCGCGAAGTATCACAATGATAGTCCTATTTATAGTAGGTATCACGAGTATCAGGAATAGTGAGATTTAACTATCAGTCATGTTCAGATTTTCATGCACCTACTTACTAGTCGCTAAGTGGCAATATTTTTTTCTTTGGTCTATATAATCAACCACACTTAGTCAAAACATGACCAATGCTTCTACGTTTAACAATCCTTATTCACCGAGAACCCATTGTATTGAAACAGGAATGACTTCCTTCATGTTGTGACTTACACACACATTTACAACAGTTTTTTTTTTTTTTATATATATTTTATTCTCATTGACTGGTGTCTTACTAAATCCAATATTAATGGCATCACAACCTTCAGATCCGTCATCCACATAAATTTAAAGCAATAGAGGCCCCGCAGAATTAACTTTATAAATAAAACTCATTGTTTATCCAAATACTCTGAGCATTACTATCAGCTACTTCAGAAAGGTCACCAAAGTTATACTTAATGGTACCTTAAAGAATGTCATGGTTAATCCCAGTCACAGTATAATCTTGTTCGTTTACTTACAATTTTTTTTCTTATTCTCAAAATTTCCATTTTCAACTAAATATGTACTATCTCAACTCTATGTTTTTGAGGTACATGATGTCCCAACGGTTTACTTCAGTTAATTCATCACAGATGTTTTCATTACTAATTATTTTCCAGTCCCGTATCATTTTATGTATGTTTATCGCGTATTCTCCATACCCATTCAATATAGTAAATTTTCTATTTACTAACTCGAAAGTTAACTGCTTAAGTCGAATTGTCGCAAGGAGTCTTCAAGGCATTTAATTCAAGTAACCAAAAGTCATGGCCATAAGTACAAATTCACAAAAATATTTAGGGTCAATATTTGGGCTTGTCTCTGTAATTTAAAAGGCTGAATCTCGATTATGGCATTCTCAAATTTTGCTCTAAAACAAGGTACATAAAGCTAAGCATTTAATATATAGGTATTTTAAATCTTGTTATTGTTGTCAACCTGTTAATTTATTTTTTGCTGGTTTTATAGTTTCCAATCAATCTTAGTTTTACGTTCATAGATTGAACAAAATTATCAGATCTCACTCAAGGAGCCTCGCAACATAATTTGTTTCGCATGAATCCTTAACAAAAAGTTTCCAACCCATCGAGATATAAGTCCAACCACAATAATCGTACCCGTAATTCCAGTATACACATATGGTTGCTGTTTCAGCAAGAAGCAATCCATCAGATCAGTTTTTATCACCTCTTTTTTTTTTTTTTTTTTTTATATCAGTGCTATCAATTTATTTACCTTTAGGCAAAGTCAAATCAAATGGCAGATCCGCCTCTGTATATAACCACTTTATTTGCCTCTAAGTCATCTATATGTGTTCAGTAAAGAATAAATAAACTGTTGCATGCCACTAAAATAATGGCACTTGGTTCTTTGACGCATTCATTTATGTTTCACATTAACTAATCATAAGATTATTAATCCGCCTGCAATCACAATTGGATGGCAAAATCATGCATCCGACGTTCCTTCACATAATTACAATTTTAGGCGGCAAGGTCGTAAGTCACTAATAAGTTGGATAGCAAAGTCGTATGCCATGTTTCACATAACTACTTGGGCTGCAATATCGTTTGTCAGTTGTCTTTACTCGTTCACCAATAGGGCGGCCACTCCTTATTGTATAGCCAGGTCACATGTCATGTTCTCATTAAATAAAGAATTGGGTGGCAACGTCGTATGCCAGTCATGGTCTCTATTGATAATCAATTGGCAAAGTCGTATGCCATTATTATCCTCATTAAGTCAAGCATTAAGCGGCGGCAAAGTCATATGATAATTGCCCTTCCTTAGTTATCAACTAGCAAGGTCGTATGCCATCCTTATTTTATTAAGTTATATATTGGTCGGCGGCAAAGTCGTATGCCAGTCAAGTCAATTGGCAATGTCGTATGCTAATCAGATCCTTATTCAGTTAACATTGGACGGTGGCAAAGTCGTATGCCAATCATGCCTTCAAATGTTTATCAATTGGCAAAGTCATACCAGTAACACATAAACAAATAAATATTGAGCGGCGGCAAAGTCGTATGCCAGTCATGCCACTCTCTGAGTTATCAACTGGCAATGTCGTATGCCAGTCAAGCCCTCTCTTAATCATAACTGACCAGCAAGGTCGTATGCTGGTCATGTCTTTACTTGATCACGTATTGGGCGGCAATGTCGTATGCCTGTCTTGCCCTTACTTAATCATAACTGACCAGCAAGGTCGTATGCTGGTCATGTCTTGACTCGATCAAGTAATGGGCGGCAATGTCGTATGCCTGTCTTGCCCTGTCTTTACTCGATCAAGTATTGGGCGGCAATGTCGTATGCCTGTCTTGCCCTGTCTTTACTCGATCAAGTATTGGGCGGCAATGTCGTATGCCTGTCTTACCCTGTCTTTACTCGATCAAGTATTGGGCGGCAATGTCGTATGCCTGTCTTGCCCTGTCTTTACTCGATCAAGTATTGGGCGGCAATGTCGTATGCCTGTCTTGCCCTCACTTGATTATAACTGACCAGCAAGGTCGTATGCTGGTCATGTCTTTACTCGATCACGTATTGGGCGGCAATGTCGTATGCCTGTCTTGCCCTCACGGCGGCTCCTTCAGCCAGCGCTCCCTGTGTCGCGCCCTCAGCATCGCATGTACCCCTCCGCGAAGTGAGGCAGCCCCGCTGACAGCGTGAGGTTGCACCGCGGGCGCAGGGCGGCAGCGTAAGCGAGGGCGGGGCAGCGTCGCGCCCACCAGCTGCACCGAGGTGAGCGCCAGCGCGCCACAGCGAGCCTGTCGCGCCGTCGGCCAGCGCCAGGCGGGCCAGCGCCTCGCGCGCCACCTCGCGGTACAGCTGCAGCGCGCGCTCCGCGAAGTAGGCGGGCACCAGGTAGCGCGTCAGCGCCTCCAGCGGGCGCAGCGCGGCGCGGTCGAGCGGCGCCACGCGCGCGGCCAGCCGCGGCTCGCGCTCTACGCGGCTCGCGATGTAGTCGGCGAGCCAGTCGCCGGCGCGCAGGTTCTCGCACAGCGGGTGCGCCAGCTCGTCGCGCGACATCACCTCCGCCAGCAGCGAGGCGACGCCCTGCAGGCCGCAGTACACGAGCGGCCCATGGCCCGGCACGTCGTAGGCGGGCGGCATCAGTCTCTCTCTGGCTCAATCAGTTGTCACCCATGTTCTAGAACTAGCTAAGTCTGTACCAGCTTCTTCCATTAATTCTTCACACTAATGAAACACTTCACAACGAATGGTGTCACAAGGTAAGTAATATCTCATAAATAACATATTCATGAATGCGGGAAGTAGCATTTCAATATAATCATTCAAAGGTTCATCGTTCAATCGGTTTGATTATTTCAGCTAGTTTCAATAATAATTAATATTTGAACAATCACCGCAAAGCCCCAATGATTCAAATAATAGTAACTTACAGGTAGATAGTATTTTTATCACGAGTACTCTTATTTTAATGGTGGACGGAATGGTGGGTTGAAGGAATCAACCCGAGTCACAAGATCCCAAAGATCCCAAAGATTTAAACACTTGTTAGAGCCCAAAACTCGGAAAGGTCAGAACTCATACTCTACTAGAGTAAATAAATTATACCATTATTTATTATTAGGAACACCCTATTTGTCATAGCTGTTTGAACATTTCATTTCATTTCATTTTATTTATTGATTGCTCACATGTACATAAAATAAATAGCATTTGTTCTTAGAGTAGCTTAGGTCAGTACATGCACCCTGTTGGGCACTGCAATGTCATAGCAGGTTTATATACAATTAGCGGTTAACAAACTATAGCACACAAACTATACATTCAATTTTGTCATGAAGCTCGCTCATGGTATTCAGATAAACTTGTGGCCTCAGACCAATTCTCAACAGACTTACTTATCCATAACTTGCTATTAGTCCCACAAAATTATTTATTTATTCATTTAAAACTTCCATCAAACTATTTAGTGATATGAAGACTTAATGCTAATAGCATTGTCTACCAGTCTAAATCTCTGAGTCTAAAATTAATATTTGCTCGGTTATTCTCCGACTCACAAAATTCAGTCTCAAGTCAACTTCAATCTATAATAATATATCAAATCTTTGCAATTGTTATTAATGAAACCCTATATTTACCAATTTCCATCAATGTCATTTTGTCTTACCACACCAGGTCTATTTGCTTGCTGAGATGAGTTCCAACTTTTAAGCTCCATAATATTGTGTAACTCAGCACAACATTTTTTCATTTTATCATTCAACACAATTCAGTAACCAAGCTTGAGGTTTCCAGGTTTGTAACTCTGCTCAGGCTCTGTGTATTTTGTTACCAACGTTGTCACATTTTACTGTTTTATTTCTTGTTGTGTACAGCTTGTATAAATGATTGTTTTTCATTCTTTCTTTCTAACAATATTGTAACTCGATGGCTCGTAACTGTTTCCATGAATAACTCCTAGTCCTTGGTGACTAGAGTTACTACAATGAAATGAAGCACAAACAAACAAGCTTGTTGTTGAAAATTGTTGGATCGTTGTCATAAATCACGACACGAACGGCTTGTAGGCACGTTGATTCATCCATCTTCTGACTTGTAAGAAGTCTCCTCGCGAGTCCCATGTAGCACACCAAAACTCTTCGGATACGTTGAACACCATATCACAATCCTTCACATTCCACATCCCATCCTAAATCCCATAGCTAGTCTGACTAGCATTCGTTTTGCCCCCAAAACCTGCCTCTAACTGTCAACTCGTAGACATTATGCTGTGCATGACAGGTGACATAACGGACGTAAGGTTATTCTATCTATAACATAGAGCTTGTGAATAAAGTTGCGTTACATGTGTAGGAATCAATTAAAAGATGCAAATAAAAAAGGAGGTTCTCAATTCGGTTGTTTTTTATTAATGTTTGCTATCGTATATCTTCGTCATTTATGAACCGATTTGAAAAAAACATATTTTATCTGGAAGGGAATACCTACGTCCACATTGGCTCCATATATTTTCATCAAATCAGTTCAGCAGATTGACCATGAAGTCGGTTTCTCAAGACGGAAACGGTATTAATAACCAAATTATAATTATTAACCAAGCCATCGTTTGTTGCCTGTTCGTCTAGGCTTGTGGTTTCGTGGAACTGGCATCAAGGCTCATCTAGATTTAAGACGCTTTAAAGTGGTCCTTGTGATTTATCTAAATAAATTAATTTTTAATTTGAATTTTAGCAATGTATACATAAGTAAGTAAGGCTAGATAAGTTTAGAACAGTTTTAAATTTTTGGGATGCTACGTGTGTCGACACACTTGAGCCCTCTTATCTGCCAAGGACATCCGTTGTGGCTGGCGCGGTGGCAGATCTGGCCGAGGATCTCAAGAGGCGCAAATATAGATAGATAGAAAGATAGATAGATAACTCTTTATTGTTCACCACACAAAAGATACAGTACAGGACATAAAAAATTAACAATTAGGTAAAACAATGGGCGACCTTATCGCTGAGAGCGATCTTTTCCAGGCCACCTTTGCATGGAATGAAACAAAAAGAAAGGTACAGGTCTCGACAGAGATTACTTATTAGCTCCTCCTGAGACCTTGCGGGTCTTCAAAATTTTGTCTAGGCGACTGATGATGGTGGGTATCTGGCGCAGTGCATTAGAATTGCTTTTCAGCGTGGCAATGCTGCCAGCGTCTTGGGGACGCTTCTGTCTGGTACTGATTTGGATCAGTTGAGATATCTCTGGATCGTTTGTAATGGTCTGCAGATAGCTCAACTGTTTCTTGTGTACATTTGTAGATATTTTCTTACAGATATAAGTTTTAAATTTGTTTTCTATTGACAGGGGCTTAGTGACGAGTGTCGGCATGATGGTGGCTCGTCTGTGCTCGCTGGCCGGCGTCAACCTAGTCGGTGCCGTCATTACCACTTATTGCTCCATGACATTTTACGTCTGGTCTTTGTTCGTATTTAGTGAGTGAAATACCTTTTCTTCTCATTTTGACTTTCCCTATAACTCAGTCGGTAGTAGTGATGTGTCCCTCACTCATGAGGTACCTCATTTGAGCTCCTCAAAATGCAAAATGAGTGAGGTCCTCGTTTTTCAACTTTGAACCACCTCATTGAATTCCTCACTCACTGAACTGACGCAGGCCGCGCGCCGCGTGTAATGAGAGCGAGCGGGATGGCTGGTGGTGGCGGCCGGCTGGGCTCACTCGCTCACATGTAAAGAGTGAGTGACTATTTTGTGCGTCATGGATTGAATGAGTGAGGCGAGCGAGTGAGGACTGATACTGAGGGAGGTCTGTGAAGTGAGGTGAGGCTTTGAGGAATGAGGAATTTTATCGAAAGGAAAAAATGAGGTGTTATCTTCATTGATGTGATGAGTGTGTTTGAAAGATTGAAGTGTGAATAAATAAAGGTTTTACACGAGTTAAATTGGCATGTAGTAAATTAAAACGTAATTTTAAGTTATTTAGTACTGTAAATAATGAGTAAGTAAGTAAATAAAATAAATAAATATCGTGGATAAAGAACAGGTAACATTAATTTTTATAGGTAGGTAGTAGTAGGTACTTATTATTAAACAATGACCGATGAGCGGCGCGCATGCTTTATGGCAACCTACCAAACCTCGAACGCTATTTCAATTCTCCTCTCCTCAATTGAGGGGTACTCGTGAGGCGCCTCACGAGGAGAAACGAGGGCCTCCCTCATCCTCGATTAAAATAGACGAGTTACCCATTACTAGTCGGTAGTACCTCTGCCTGCTGCGCTGGAGGGCGTGGGTTCGATTCCCACAGAAAACAAATATCTATTTGTACTAATCTCTATTTGCACGTCGAACATTTCGGTGGCACTTAATGTTATTTATTCACAGTTATAAATGTTTTTCAGGTGGTATCGTGGTGTCGATGTTTCTACCATCAGATAAGAAAATTCAGTCAGCTGAATGAAAATAAAGATGAACAGTAAACCAATCGCTAAAGGACCAATGACGATATTTGTCACTCAATCAAGACACGGATCTTTTTTTTTAAGAGAACTAAGCATTTGGCTGCCATCACACCTAAGAGTGGATGCCTAAGATGCCTAGGAATGAAGAATGAAGAAGCATGCATAGCCATAATCCACTTGTTCTTTCATGTCTTAAAAAATCCCAAATTAAAACGTTCCGGAAATACTAACGCCCGCCGGTAGAATTCCACTCTTTACTTGGGCAGTTCGTACTATAGAAGTTGGATCAAAACGCTTTGTACAAGAACGTGGAATATCTTTCATGAAGGAGTGTGTATAGACCAATTGTATGACTCTCAACTGTAGCTGGTTCCCCTGTGAAACTTTTGACTCAACAACAAAACAGATGACTCTCAAAAGACGTGTAATCAGAATAACCTTCACATACCAATGCACACATACACATACCCCCTCACATTATTTATTATCTCGTGCATCATCATCATCATCATCATCATCATCATCATCATCATCATCATCATCATCATCATCATCATCATCAGCCTGAAGAAGTCCACTGCTGGACATAGGCCTCCCCTACACATTTCCAGGAAGAACGATTCTGAGCCCTTTCCATCCATCGACTTGTCGTCGGTCCATCTGGTGGGTGAGCGCCCTACGCTTACATGGCCACCAATGTTTTCATTTTTTAAATAAAATAATTTATTTGCTTGAAGCATGATACATTTTAATTAAATATAGATTCACACACTTTGCCAGAAAACCCGGTATGCAAACACGATATAGAAAACAAATGCAACAACAGAAGTAACAGAAAATTTATTTTCTTATTTTCTTAAAATTTGTTTTCATTTATATTGTAAGAACCTATGGGTGTATAATATTAAAACTTTATAATATCCAATCAAATAGAATATAACTACTATAAGTACTTCCTTTTTAGGGTTCCGTAGCCAAATGGCAAAAACGGAACCCTTATAGATTCGTCATGTCTGTATGTCTGTCCGTCCGTATGTCACAGTCATTTTTCTCCGAAACCGTAAGAGCTAGACTGATGAAACTTGGCGAGTAGATGTATTTTGTGAACCGCATTAAGTTTTTTACACAAAAGTGGAAAAAAAACTATACATTTTGGGGGTCCCCATACTTGAAATTTTTTTTTTCATCAAACCCATACGTGGATCTATGAATAGGTCTTCAAAAATGATATTGGGGTTTCTAACATCGTTTTTAGGGTTCCGTAGCCAAATGGCAAAAACGGAACCCTTATAGATTCGTCATGTCTGTCTGTCTGTCTGTCTGTCTGTCTGTCCGGCCATGTCACAGCCATTTTTCTCCGAAACCATAAAAGCTAGACTGATGAAACTTGGTGAGTAGATGTATTCTGTGAACCGCATTAAGGTTTTTACACAAAAATAAAAAAAAAACTATAAATTTTGGGGGTCCCCATACTTGAAACTGAAACTCAAAAAATTTTTTTTCTTCGAACCCATACGTGTGGGGTATCTATGGATAGGTCTTCAAAAATTATGTTGAGGTTTCAAATATCGTTTTTTTCTAAAACTATAAATTTGGGGGTCCTCATACTTGAAACTGAAACTCAAATTTTTTTTTTTCATCAAACCCATACGTGTGGGGTATCTATGGATAGGTCTTCAAAAATTATGTTGAGGTTTCTAATATCGTTTTTTTCTAAACTGAATAGTTTGCGCGAGAGACACTTCCAAATTAGAAAAAAGTTGGTCCCCCCCCCTCTAACTTCTAAAATAAGAGAATGATAAATCCAAAAAAAATATATATTGTACATTACTATGTAAACTTCCAACGATATTTGGTTTGAACGAGATTTAGTCAGTAGTTTTTTTTTATACGTCATAAATCGTAAACCGCAATTTACCTTTCGACGAACTACAAAAACCTTTATATTATGTTAATTGATGCTACGGAACCCTTCATGGGCGAGTCCGACTCGCACTTGGCTGCTTTTTTTCTAAACTGAATAGTTTGCGCGAGAGACACTTCCAAAGTGGTAAAAAGTTGGTCCCCCCCCCTCTAACTTCTAAAATAAGAGAATGATAAATAAAAAAAAAATATATGCAGTACATTACTCTGCAAACTTTCAACGATATTTGGTTTGAACGAGATCTAGTCAGTAGTTTTTAGGGTTCCGTAGCCAAATGGCAAAAACGGAACCCTTATAGATTCGTCATGTCTGTCTGTCTGTCTGTCTGTCTGTCCGGCCGTGTCACAGCCATTTTTCTCCGAAACCATAAAAGCTAGACTGATGAAAGTTGGTGAGTAGATGTAATCTGTGAACCGCATTAAGGTTTTTACACAAAAATAGAAAAAAACTATAAATTTTGGGGGTAAAAACCCCATACTTGAAACTGAAACTCAAAAAATTTTTTTTCATCGAACCCAATACGTGTAGGGTATCTATGAATAGGTCTTCAAAAATGATGTTGAGGTTTCTAATATAGTTTTTTAGGGTTCCGTAGCCAAATGGCAAAAACGGAACCCTTATAGATTCGTCATGTCTGTCTGTCTGTCTGTCTGTCTGTCTGTCTGTCTGTCTGTCTGTCTGTCTGTCCGTCCGTATGTCACAGCCATTTTTCTCCGAAACCGTAAGAGCTAGACTGATGAAACTTGGCAAGTAGATGTATTCTGTTAACCGCATTAAGATTTTTACATAAAAATAAAAAAAAACTATAAATTTCAGGGGTCCCCCCATACTTGAAACTGAAACTCAAAAATTTTTTTTTCATCAAACCCATACGTGTGGGATATCTATGAATAGGTCTTTAAAAATGATGTTGAGGTTTCTAATATCGTTTTTTTCTAAACTGAATAGTTTGCGCGAGAGACACTTCCAAAGTGGAAAAAAGTTTGTCCCCCCCCCTCTAACTTCTAAAGTAAGAGAATGATAATACTAAAAAAAATACATGTTGTGCATTACTATGCAAACTTCCAACGATATTTGGTTTGAACGAGATCTAGTCAGTAGTTTTTTTTTTATACGTCATAAACCGTAAACCGCAATTTACGTTTCGACGAACTACAAGAACCTTATTATGTTACATCAAGTAACATAATATAAAGGTTCTTGTAGTTCGTCCTGCTACGGAACCCTTCATGGGCGAGTCTGACTCGCACTTGGCTGCTTTTTTCTAAACTGAATAGTTTGCGCGAGAGACACTTCCAAAGTGGAAAAAAGTTGGTCCCCCCCCCTCTAACTTCTAAAGTAAGAGAATGATAATGCTAAAAAAATATATATGTTGTACATTACTATGTAAACTTTCAACGATATTTGGTTTGAACGAGATCTAGTCAGTAGTTTTTTTTTATACGTCATAAACGGAAACTCAAAAAAAAATTTTTCATCGAACCCATACGTGTGGGGTATCTATGAATAGGTCTTTAAAAATGATGTTGAGGTTTTTAATATAGTTTTTTTCTAAACTGAATAGTTTGCGCGAGAGACACTTCCAAAGTGGAAAAAAGTTGGTCCCCCCCCCCTCTAACTTCTAAAGTAAGAGAATGATAATACTAAAAAAAATATATGTTGTACATTACTATGTAAACTTTCAACGATATTTGGTTTGAACGAGATCTAGTCAGTAGTTTTTTTTTTATACGTCATAAACCGTAAACCGCAATTTACCTTTCAACGAACTACAGGAACCTTATTATGTTACATCAAGTAACATATATAAAGGTTCTTGTAGTTCGTCGTGCTACGGAACCCTTCATGGGCGAGTCCGACTCGCACTTGGCTGCTTTTTTTTTTATACGTCATAAATCGCAAACCGCAATTTACCTTTCGACGAACTACAATAACTTTTATATTATGTTACTTGTTGCTACGGAACCCTTCATGGGCGAGTCCGACTCGCACTTGGCCGCTTTTTTTCTAAACTGGTTAGTTTGCGCGAGAGATACTTCTAAAGTGGTAAAAAGTTGGTCCCCCCCCCTCTATCTTCTAAAATAAGAGAATGATAAAACTAAAAAAAATATATGTTGTACATTACTATGCAAACGTCCAACGATATTTGGTTTGAACGAGATCTAGTCAGTAGTTTTTTTTATACGTCATAAATCGTAAACCGCAATTTACCTTTCGACGAACTACAAGAACCTTTATATTATGTTACTTATTGCTACGGAACCCTTCATGGGCGAGTCCGACTCGCACTTGGCTGCTTTTTTTATAGATTAATCATGTACAAACTAGTCTTTGTTCTTAATAATGAATTACCTGATCTAAACTAAGATTGAAATAAAAGTCATAAACTATTGTTTGGTTTCATTGGTGTATTTATACTAGAAGAAAAAGCAAGCACTTATTGACTACACGCTTATTGATTCATATATTTTCTACATAACTACAACTTATACGGGTTTTCAAAGAATTTTTCAATGGGCTTTTCGTCGTGATTATTTTATGAACGAATCATGACCTTAAAATAAATTTCAAAGGGCTTTTCGCAGTGCAGCAATTATATTATCGTGGGGGATTTTTCGCAGATAAATGATGTGTTTGATGTCTTTGTTCCATAGACTGTCTCTCCGTAACGGTGTAAACATCCATAGACATATTTGGCAAATACTCCTGTTTTCCATTTATATCCAGATTGTTCAAGATTCGAACCTGGAATAAGATTTAAGAAAAATTGTGATTCACATAATATTCAACTATTAAACAAAATACATAACAATAGAAATAAAAATAAACCTAATGTTCCCAAACTTCGTCTGCAGAAGGTAAATGGGTCTTTTATGTGGAAACTGATGTACGCTTCTATAATAAACTTCCGGAAAATGCAACTTTAGGCGTCTTATTCGGAAGTTTAAAGCCTATTATTATGAATAATCTAATAAAAAAAGCTACTACTACTATACTCTAGATAGCTATGTATATTATACAGGGTTATTGGTAATTATATATTTACATCTATTAGTTGTTAAGATCGCGGGAAGTCGATGGATGGAAAGAGCTCAGAATCGTTCTTCCTGGAAACGAGTAGGGGAGGCCTATGTCCAGCAGTGGACTTCTTCAGGCTGATAATGATGATGATGATGATATTTACATCTTAACAAACAATATTTGTTCTACGACAATATTTCAAACAATATTTGTGATGGCTTAGAGCGGCCATCACAGCTTGCCGCTAGTTAACGTCGTCTACGTGAACTCACCGTCAACAGCTTTCCATTTCCCGTCTTCCTTGTAGACGCCGAGTGCAACATCACTTCTCTTAGCTGACTTTATCATGTACAAGAAGACTGCGCCTTCGATTTCGTTATTGATGACTGCAAGGTCTCCGAACTCCGTCAGGCAGGTGGTGCGTGCCATATCCCAGTGTAATACCTCTGTGTGGAACTTGTAGCAGCGACCGGTTAGGTTGGAAAACTCGTATCCTAATAAAATAAAATAAATAATGCGGACCATCCACTCAATACTATCTAGCCCCAAACTAAGCAAAGCTTGTAATAAGTAGGGGAGTCAACTGTCAGATTAATAAAAACTGCTATGGTTTCCATAACCTTGGCTTAGGCGGTCGGTGGCCAGGAGAGACTGTTGATCTATTCACATCCCAGAATGGACTACCAGCAGCGCAGTGGGTCGTTAATGACCTTTACATCATACATGCTCAGTAAATAGGATTTACTTTAGCGCAAAGAGGCTGTGTAAGTAGGCATGTGCCGCTCAGTGCATTGTAAATGCGTTCCATTTTCAAATACCTTTACCGTCACACTATGCTTGATACGTAATGGTTCATTACAGTTCAAGCTATGCAAACCTCCTTGGTTCTTATTTTTCTTATCGTGTCACTGGTTTTTTCAAACCAGTGTGGTGAAAGGATTTGAAGTGCGCCTCACAAAGGCTCATTTCGTGCACTACCATACACCTCCTTGGTGAAACAATCTCTTTTCTTACAATATGATATGAAAACTTTTTACTGAAAAAATATAGTAGCAACACAAATGTGTGCTTAAGTTTGCGTTTGCGACTGTTTTAGCAGATACCGGTACAAATATTTTACTATTAATTTTAATAAATAATATTTTTTCTCAAATTAAAATTACATTTTCTCATACCCATATAAATGTTGTGTTATTGTTGTATTGTAAGCCTATTTATGCCGAAAAGCAGCATTGCTGTGTTTCGAGTTGAAGGGTATGGGTGCCAGTGAAATCACTGACACGTGAGGCTGAACATCCGTTCGCAGGGTAGTGCATTGTAGGGCACGTTCTTGACGTGCTTGACCTACGAGGCAATGCTTTGCTATAGGCAATGATTACCATTTAACATCAGGTGGGCCATATGTTTGTTCCATCAGCTAGTTAAAAATTTACCTCGCATGAATGATGTAAAGTAGAATGCTTACCTCGGTCATAAGTAGCTATTGCACCCTCGAACTATATTCGCCCTCACTCGCCTTGCTCGCTCGGGCATCTAAATAACTTGGGTACACTCGATCCATTAGCGCCCTTTGCGAGCTGCGCTCGCACGGGCACCAATAGGATCTTGTTCTGCAAAAGCTCACTTACTACCCTTGCATAATAATCTACTATTATGGTCACAATAATATAATCGGAGTTGGTGAAAATAAGACACTTCGAACATTGCCTACATAATGAACTCAAGACTCAACCCACAGCGATAAGAACGCCCAATTGTACTTTGATATACCTAGCTGTGTTAATAATGTTCTAAGAATAGTACATTATGATATAAGTGCGGTAGGTTGAAAATTACAGCCGAGGCGTTATTGCAAATTATCAACGCGCACGTATGTCATACGACGTTTTATAACATATTTGCGAGGAAATAAATAAATAATATGAATAAATCTTTAATCACTTGTTAAAGCAGTTAGAAAATTTGAAATGTAAATGTCTTTTTAATTTAATTTCATTCCAATTAATCCCGTTTTAATCAGTTTCATTCAGTATCATTCAGTCTCATTCAGTCTCACTCAGTCTCACTCAGTCTCACTCAGTCTAAATCAGTCTCACTCAGTCTCGCTCGGGCTCACTCGGTCTCACTCGGTCTCACTCGGTCTCCCTCAGTCTCACTCAGTCTCACTCATTATCATTCAGTCTCATTCAGTCTCACTCAGTCTCATTCAGTCTCTTTCAGTCTCATTCAGTCTCATTCAGTCTCAATCAGTCTCATTCAGTCTCAATCAGTCTCATTCAGCCTCATTCAGTCTCATTCAGTCTCATTCAGTCTCATTCAGTCTCATTCAGTCTCGTTCAGTCTCATTCAGTTTCATTAAGTTTAAGTTTTAGCATCTTGATAAACCGTACGTTTTACGTATTAAAAAGCAACCCGTGCGTTTTACATTACATTACCGCACTAGTACGTAATGACATACATAACGATATTAAAATTGGTGAAATTAGAGACCTTTTACGAACAAATGTGTTATAAAAGAACATTACTGTATTGTATCGGTGTAATTTAAGGGTTATCTATCTATGAATTAATTGATTTTGGGTTACCTAAAAGTGGGCACACAAAGCTGTAGGTAAGTAAAGACGGGCTGTATTTAAGCTCTGTACAAGGTGCAAGACGAGGATAACACATATGTGAGTACATCGTATTTCGGCAACTGTGTTTTGGACTGTGGTGGGTAAGTTACAAATAGTTGAACACATATCTATATTTTGTGAACTTACCGAATCCTTCACAGATTACTACAGGTAGTTTATTTGTAGGTGTTGAGGGCAATGTAGTCGTAGACGTTGGGGGTGATGTAGTTGTAGTTGGGGGTGATGTAGTTGTAGTCGTAAGGATTTGTGTAGTTGTAGATCCGCGTGCAGATGCAGTAGCGAACGCAAAGCAAACATATGGAAGGTTCAGTTTACAGTCGACTTGTCCCGTTGTGCCGTTGGCCAAAAACGAACCACATTCTTCTAAATAACAAAATAAACATGGACATTAGGGATAATGTATTAAAATTAAATGCATCCCTACAATATGAGTATCGAATCAATAAGTCGATGATTTTTCTCAGAATAAACTAAACAAAACTCAACTGTATAATCCATCAAAGTAGACCACTTGTGTCCCAGAGAACACGACTGGCAATGGCTGCTGCAGCTTGGTCACAGCTGACGTGAAATCCCCAGATCTCCAGGCCTCAGCCAAAAACGCACCTGGAACCACGTAACAATACTGTTCATTACTGATACTAGTTAGATTCGTCATGTCTGTCTGTCTGTCTGTCTGTCTGTCTGTCTGTCCGTCCGTCCGTATGTCACAGCCATTTTTCTCCGAAACCGTAAGAGCTAGACTAATGAAACTTGGCGAGTAGATGTATTCTGTGAACCGCATTAAGATTTTTACATAAAAATAAAAAATAAACGATAAATTTCGGGGGTCCCCATACTTGAAACTGAAACTCAAAATTTTTTTTTTCATCGAACCCATACGTGTGGGGTATCTATGAATAGGTCTTCAAAAATGATAGTGAGGTTTCTAATATCGTTTTTTTTCTAAACTGAATAGTTTGCGCGAGAGACACTTCCAAAGTGGAAAAAAGTTGGTCCCCCCCCCTCTAACTTCTAAAGTAAGAGAATGATAATACTAAAAAAAATATATGTTTTACATTACTATGTAAACTTCCAACGATATTTGGTTTGAACGAGATCTAGTCAGTAGTTTTTTTTTTATACGTCATAAACCGTAAACCGCAATTTACCTTTCGACGAACTACAAGAACCTTATTATGTTACATCAAGTAACATATATAAAAGTTCTTGTAGTTCGTCGTGCTACGGAACCCTTCATGGGCGAGTCCGACTCGCACTTGGCTGCTTTTTTTTCTAAACTGAATAGTTTGCGCGAGAGACACTTCCAAAGTGAAAAAAAGTTGGTCCCCCCCCTCTAACTTCTAAAATAAGAGAATGATAAAACTAAAAAAAAAATATGTTGTACATTACTATGCAAACTTCCAACGATATTTGGTTTGAACGAGATTTAGTCAGTAGTTTTTTTTTTATACGTCCTAAATCGTAAACCGCAATTTACCTTTCGACGAACTACAAAAACCTTTATATTATGTTATTTGATGCTACGGAACCCTTCATGGGCGAGTCCAACTCGCACTTGGCTGCTTTTTTTTAGGGTTCCGTAGCCAAATGGCAAAAACCGAACCATTATGGATTCGTCATGTCTGTCTGTCTGTCCGTCCGTATGGCACAGCCATATTTCTCTGAAACTGTAAGAGCTAGACAAATTAAATTTGGCAAATAGATGTATTCTGTAAACCGCATTAACATTTTTATATACAAATAGAAAAAAAACAATAAATTTTGGGGGTAATACTTGAAACTGAAACTTAAATTTTTTTTTTCAATAAACCCGTACGTGTATATCTAAGAATAGGTCTTCAAAAATGATGTTGAGGTTACTTGATACTTGATGAGATGAGATGAATGGCAGGGGTACCTGCGGCTCCGGTCCTGCTGTGTGCATTTCCGAGCCTCTCCTGGCCAGAGCGTCTGCTTCGTCATTACCTCTGGATCCGCTATGTCCTTTGATCCATTGCAGGATGATGCTATTGGACTTACTCACCTCCTCCAGCAGCTGATGGCACTGTAAGGTTAGCCCAGAGTTGTGTTCGTACCTTTTCAGGGACTGTAGTATCGCAGCGCTGTCTGAGAGGATTCTGATCCTGTTGCCAGTTACCTTTCTCCGCAGCACTGCACTCGCTGCCTGGATTATACCTACACACTCCGCTTGGAAGACGGAGTTGTGCTCACCCAAGGCCGCGGATATGTGAATATTAAGGTCTTCCGAGAACGCGCCCGCCCCGGTGCCTATCTGCATCTTTGAGCCGTCTGTATATATATTGTCACTTCGTGTGAGTTTGAGCTATCGCTAGGCTCTTCGTGTAATTGTATAGTGTAACTCCTTGCATTCACGTGTCTTTTGGGGATCCTATCATAAATGGAGAGCATAAGGGGGTTCCTGTCCGCGTATTCTCCTATTATGGTAGTGTGCTGCGCGCGCGTGTCATGTGTCCACAAGTTAAGTGCCCAGAGTCTGTAAGCTGCCGAGGCAGCTTCTTGTTGCACATGTAGGTGGAGGGGTGCTAGGCCTATTAAGGCTTTGAGTGCTGCCGTAGGGGCAGTCCTCATACACCCCGTTGTAGCCACACATGCATGTCTCTGGAATCTTTGCAGCTTACTCGTGGATGTGACCTGCTTTGTCCGAGGCCACCAGACAAGGGCACCGTATGATAGAGAGGGCCTTATGACGGTGTTATACAACCATAGAGTAATCCTCGGTTTGAGACCCCATGTCCTACCTATCATTTTGCGACACTGCCAGAATGAGATGGTGGCCTTCTTTATTTTGTAGTCCAAATGCTTAGCCCAATTTAATTTGCTGTCCAAAGTAATTCCTAGGTATTTTGCTTCCTCCGATAACTGTAACCTAGTGCCGAAAAGATGCGGAAGCTGGTAAGTACCTAGATTGCGCTTGTTTGTGAACATCACAAGCTCTGTCTTAGTCGGGTTCACAGTTAATCCGTAGTCTGTACACCATGCTTCGACCACCTTGAGTGCATGATATTACATGCCACACTAGCAAAGTGGCCTGATATAAGTATGGCGAGGTCGTCCGCATAGCCTACCGTGAAGAAGCGTTGGGCATTCAGCTTGGTGATAAGGTCGTTGGCCACCAGGTTCCACAGGAGTGGCAACAGCACTCCACCTTGTGGGCATCCCCTTGCCACCACCTCTCTGGTTTGGTCTTGTACTCTCTTACTTTAGAAGTTAGAGGGGGGGGACCAACTTTTTTCCACTTTGGAAGTGTCTCTCGCGCAAACTATTAAGTTTAGATAAAAACGATATTAAAAACCTCAACATCATTTTTGAATACCTATTCATAGATACCCCACACGTATGGGTTCGATGAAAAAAAAATTTTGAGTTTCAGTTTAAAGTATGGGGACCCCCGAAGTTTCTAGTTTTTTTTCTATTTTTATGTAAAAATCTTAATGCATCAGTCTAGTTTTTACGGTTTCGGAGAAAAATGGCTGTAACATACGGACGGACAGACAGACAGACAGACAGACATGACGAATATATAAGGGTTCCGTTTTTGCCATTTGGCCACGGAACCCTAAAAACGATATTAGAAACCTAACCGAATTTTTGAAGACCTATTCATAGATACCCCACCCCACACGTATAGGTTTGATGAAAAAAAAATGTTAATTTCAGTTTCAAGTATAAGGATGTTCCAAGTAAAAGTTTTGCCATGCTGTGACTGGAGAAGCCTGAATCCAACCTATCAACTACCACGGCCAGCATGCCGTTGATGCTGCCATGGTTGCGCTCAGCAGCGTCATGTAGTTCTTCCTTTAAATAAAATGATCTGATAAGGGCCAAAGACAACCGTCTGAAGTAATTACCTATAGTCTGTCTAGTATTACTTTGCCTTTTGGGGAAAAAAGTGGAATTCACAAATTCTTATTTGGAAACACCGCATGTGTTTCCAGCTTCAAAAGAGGGTTTGATACTTTTGTTATGAAAAGTTATTGTACCTTAAATCTGATGTATTCTTGATAAAGAATGGTTACATTTTCATGATGCAGTGAAGATTTGATACAGAACTGCCAGATGAACCAACTGATGTTAATTGGGAACGGTTGCCCATCAATAAAATGAAATAAATACAATAAGCCTTTATTTCACCGACCTTAAAAACAGTATTGATTAACTTAACTTAATATGCTAATCTTACTTACTAAATATTACCAAGCAAAAGTTTGTATTAACGTGACATACAACACACGTGACGTTGACAAAAAAGTTTATGTCTAATATGACACCGGCGTGGCAGTACATAGGGCGGGTTGTCTTTGGACAAAGGCGTCCTTCAGGGTTTGCCATTTGGTGAGGTCCAGACAAATAAAAATTTTGCCAAATTTTTATCATCCGCACTTGATGTGCGGCTGGTTTTTCCGCAAGTAGGCCGCTGGCGGGCTCTTTTTGCCTGACCCTTGACACGTGGTTGCTCGAATTTTTTTAGGTTCTTTGACACGCCCGTTTCCTCACGATGTTTTCCTTCACCGTTTTGAGAGTACTAGCATAGTACACATACATTTTTCAACAGAAAAAATCATTGGTACACGACTGGATTTGAGCCCACGACCTTCGGAATGGAAGACGGGGCCGCTACCACTAGACTACCAGTGCTCTCTGAGGTCCAGACATGATCTGCGCCAATTCTTAGGAAACTCAACTTCCCATCGCTGTAGCTGCTGTTCTCTGTTGCGTTTTCCTTCTCGTGGGCACCAACTGTTCAGTCATAAGTCTATTTAGTTATTCGGGATTTCATCATGTGACCTGTCCAGTGCCACTTCAGCCTTCGGTTTTTGGTAAAAATAGGACAGGCGCCAATAATTCCAAAGGATATTCTTTATCGATTTTCGCGGGATTTTCATAACAAAACTTTAAAAAATAATTTCATATATATTTTTTATTTTATTTGTTGAACCTAATTTCTGAATATTTGCAGCTAATAATGAATAACCCTGTATATATAAATTTGTAAAAGCAAGGTTTGGTTGGTGATGGAACCAAGATCTGTTCAACGGACAACTTTGTGTCTTCTTTACCTTCATTGCCGCAGTTCAACTTGGCATCCAACCAATTGGTAGGTATTGTGTGCAGCTTGAGGTAGCCTTGGAGTGCTGGATAGAACGTGTAACCGGGCCATCCATCCCTTTCATAGCCTGGAAAACCAATATTTTTTAAATAGGTAATATAAGATACTGTTCTTACGCATTTGTGTTAGTAGTACCATCGATGGTACAAGTACAACAATACAGGAGATAACTCAGGCACTTATACTTACCCAAACACAAAACACATAAGTGGACCAAAAGGAAAATTGAGTTTAAATTGACTGTCATTATTATGTCGAACAGTTTGTCACTAGCTACGGTTAATACAGTAATGATGAGATTTTTTTCATCCTCTATTTATAAGTATAAGGCCATAGGTTAAGGTACCTACTCCTTTTTAGTGATCCGCTGGTGATGACAAAAACCAAAAACATATTTACTTTTAGACGGATATAACATTTATCTTAATCCTGGTTTATCTTAAAGGTTGTTCGATTTCCATACAAAATGATTTTACCATTTATAGACGATTAGAGTATAAATGTGCACTAAAATAACTGTGGTTGTCTTTTATAATTATGAGTTTTCATTTACGGAAAACAATAACAGTACATATTAATAAAAACAACTAAAATGCATTTGGCTTAATAAGTAGGGAGCTAAAGTTAGGTTATTCGGAACACACCTTCGTGTACCTACAGGAAAGTTTTTTTTCCAAATAGGTTTTCGATATAGTCATATTTTATTCTTATCAGCTTGAATCCACTGGATTCAAGCTGATAAGATAAGTTACTATCTAAGGCTAAAGTACTAATAGGTCACAGAGTTTAAAAAAACAATGATGTCATATGTTGTAAAATTAACAAATCATCTTTTTAGGGTTCCTTAGTCAAGTGGCAAAAAATGAATAGTTTCGGCGTAGGAGCGCCGCCGTAAAGTGTAATGACGAAAAGTTTCCAATCCTTTTTCCTTCACTTCAATAACTTTACTTTCTTGCAGTATATCACCACAAATAAAGCAGTTTACTTCATTAGAAGCCTAAAAAAAATTACATTATAAAAATTAATTTATAAAATACAAACGTATACGTTTTTTTTATAAAAAAATTCTCACATTTGGTACATAGAACCTCGTTCCAATTTTCTATACAGCCACTCAATTACAGCACGATGTGAAATTTGAATACTTCGTTCTCTCTAAAATACATAATAGTAATAAAAAAGCGGCCAAGTGCGAGTCGGACTCGCCCATGAAGGGTTCCGTAGCAGTAAGTAATATAACATAGAGTTCTAGTAGTTCGTCGAAAGGTAAATTGCGGTTTACGATTTATGACGTATAAAAAAAAAACTACTGACTAGATCTCGTTCAAACCAAATATTGTTGGAAGTTTCCATAGTAATGTACAACATATATTTTTTTTAGCTTTATCAGTCACTTATTTTAGAAGTTAGAGGGGGGGGGGAGACCAACTTTTTTCCACTTTGGAAGTGTCTCTCGCGCAAACTATTCAGTTTAGAAAAAAACAATATTAGAAACCTCAACATCATTTTTGAAGACCTATTCATAGATACCCCACACGTATGGGTTTGATGAAAAAAAATTTTTGAGTTTCAGTTTCAAGTATGGGGACCCCCAAAATGCATAGTTTTTTTCTATTTTTGTGTAAAAATCTTAATGCGGTTTACAGAATACATCTACTCGCCAAGTTTCATCAGTCTAGCTCTTACGGTTTCGGAGAAAAATGGCTGTGACATACGGACGGACAGACAGACAGACAGTCATGACGAATCTATAAGGGTTCCGTTTTTGCCATTTGGCTACGGAATCCTAAAAAGCATCCTATAATTGTCTCAGCCTGAAGAAGTGCACTGCTAGACATAGGCCTCCCCTACACATCCCAGGAAGAACGATTCTGAGCCCTTTCCATCCATCAACTTCGAAAATATAATATGATGTACATTACTATGCAAACTTCCAACGATATTTGGTTTGAACGAGATCGAGTGAGTAGTTTTTTTTTTTATACGTCATAAATCGTAAACCGCAATTTACTTTTCGACGAACTACAAGAACTTTTATATAAAGTTACTTGTTGCTACGGAACCCTTCATGGGCGAGTCCAACTCGCACTTGGTCGCTTTTTTTATAGATTAATCATGTACAAACTAGTCTTTGTTCCTAATAAAGAATTACCTGATCTAAACTAAGATTGAAATAAAAGTCACAAACTATTGTTTGGTTTCATTGGTGTATTTATACTAGAAGAAAAAGCACTTATTGACTACACGCTTATTGATTTATATATTTTCTACATAACTACAACTTATACGGGCTTTCAAATATTTTTTCAAGGGGCTTTTCGTCGTGATTATTTTATCAACGACCTTAAAATAAATTTCAAAAGGCTTTTCGCAGTGCAGCAATTATATCATCATTGGGGATTTTTCGCAGATAAACATTAAGTCTGCTGTGTTTTTTGCTTGGAAAATCCTTCCGTCACGGTGTAAACATCCATAGACATATCCGACATCTGATTTTTCCCATTGATATCCAGATTGTTCAAGATTCGAACCTGGAATAAGATTTAAGAAAAATTGAGATTCACATAATATTCAACTATTTAACTTAATACTTAACACTAGAAATAAAAATAAACCTAATGTTCCCAAATTTCGTCTGCAGAAGGTAAATGGGTCTTTTATGGGGAAACTGATGTACGCTTCTATAATAAACTTCCGGAAAATGCAACTATAGGCTTCCTATTCGGAAGTTTATAACCTATATAATTAATAATCTAATAAAAAAAGCTACTACTACTATACTCGTACTCTAGATATATACATATATATATATATTAATGATAAAACTGCGTGGCCCGATGTCCCGTCACTCTACCCATAGGAAGCTAACATATAAATTTGCAATGTTACCTACTATTTTCGTATCTTTATTTTTATATACTGTGTAGATACTTTATTATTACTATGTCTTTGAAACTTTTGCATTCGTATCATTCCATACGTCTCATTAAGTGAAGTGTCTCCACACTGGAACTGCACTGCTATTATTTTAGATTATTTTTGATTTGTAAAAAGGTTCCTACCGATTTTTATATGATAAAAAAACTATAGGAACCGAGCCGTTGTTTGTTGCCTGTTCTTCTAGGCTTGGTCGCGTGGAACTGGCACCTACACTCTGTAATCCAACTGAATAAATACACTTTTGATTTTTATGCAAATACGGTTGGCTATGAAATAACATTGAAGAAATCGAAAGAAGAATAGCCAAAACATGGAATAGGTTTTGGAGTCTAAAAGAGGTATTAAAAGGCCCACTACCCCTGAAGCTGAAGAAAAAAGTAGTTGACTCTTGTCTCTTACCAACGCTAACATATGGATGCCAAACATGGACGTATACAAGAGAAGCTAAAAACAAAATTACCAAATGCCAGAGGGCGATAGAAAGAAGTATACTGAGAGTAAGATTAATAGATAAAATAAGACACACAGACATAAGGAAAGAAACCGAATTTATAGACGCCCTAGAACAGGCGCTAAAAATGAAATGGCAGTGGGCGGGACACGTAGCAAGAATGGATAAAGAAAGGTGGACCAACCGAGTGACTACTTGGAAAGGACCTAAAGGGACCAGAAGGGCAGGCAGACCGCTGGCCCGATGGTCAGATGAAATAATAATTATAAGTTTAAAAAACTTGAGAAACCGACTTCATTGTCAAACGGCTAAACCGATTTTAATCAAATTTGTTTGGGACAATCTGGACGTAAAAATAACCTTCCAAATAAAAAAATAATTGTCTAAATCGGTTCATAAATGACGGAGGCATGCAGTTACAAACATTAAAAAAATTATTTAAAAAAAAATGGCAACACCGATTTTAATAAAAATAAAATGGGACCAATCTGGAAGCAGTACCTTTCAGATAAAAAAATAATTTTTCAAATCGGCTCACAAATGACGAAGTTATGCGGTAACAAAAAAAAAAAAAAAAATAAAAAAAAAAAAAAAAAACATAAAAAAAAAATACAACCGAATTGAGAACCTCCTCCTTTTTGATTGGAAGTCGGTTAAAAAGAATTGCGAACGAACAAAACTGGACTGAAGTAGCAAACGATCGTGAAGAATGGAAAAGGCTGGAGGAGGCCTATACCCGAGAGGGATCCTAGCTAATGAAAAAAAAAAATAGGACCACAAATAAACAAAAAAAAAAAAAAAAAAATGAAAACTTATGAAGAAAAATTCAAAATTAAATGGTGTATGATATGAATGTAAATAATAATAATGTAATAATAATTTTAATTTTAATAATTTAATTTAATAATATGCATGAAATGTAATTTAATGTAGCTATGGAATAAATGGGCTTTTTTATTTTTATTTATTTACGGTTGGCTATGAACTAATCAATATATAGTTTTAAATACATACTTGAGTAACATAGGCTAAATTGATATTATAGTAGTTGTAGGTATATTTTGAATTAGAAAAACCTAAATAAGGTAACTATTCAAATATTGAATAAGCTTACGGAGAGCTTAGAGCGGCCATGATAGCTTGTCGCTAGTTAACGTCGCGTCGTCCACGTGAACTCACCGTCAACAGCTCTCCATTCCCCGCCTTCCATGATGTAGACGCCGAGTGCAATAAGTTCCGCAGCTGGGTATCGTTTGAACATGTTCAAAAGGACTTCGGCTTCGGTGTTGCTGTTGATGACTGCAAGGTCTCCGAGCTCCATCTGGCAGATGCTGCGTGCCACATCCCGTGTATTTCATATGTGTGGAACTTGTAGCAGCGACCGGTTTGGTGGGAAAACTCATAACCTAATAAAATATAATTTAAGTTTAAAAAACTTGAGAAACCGACTTCATTGTCAAACGGCTAAACCGATTTTAATCAAATTTGTTTGGGACAATCTGGACGTAAGAATAACCTTCCAAATAAAAAAACAATTTTCTAAAACGGTTCATAAATGACGGAGGCATGCAGTTACAAACATAAAAAAAATTATTTAAAAAAAAATGGCAACACCGATTTTCATAAAATTAAAATGGGACCAATCTGGAAGCAGTACCTTTCAGATAAAAAAATAATTTTTCAAATCGGCTCACAAATGACGAAGTTATGCGGTAACAAACATTAAAAAAAAAAAAAAAAAAAAAAAAAAAAAACATACAACCGAATTGAGAACCTCCTCCTTTTTGATTGGAAGTCGGTTAAAAATAAATAATGCGGACCGTCCACTCAATACTATCTAGCCCCAAACTAAGCAAAGCTTGTAATAAGTAGGGGAGTCAACTGTCAGATTGTTAAAAACTGCTATGGTATCACAACCTTTGCTTAGGCCAGGAGACACTGTTGACCTATTCATACCCAGAATGGACTACCAGCAGGGCAGTGGGTCGTTAATGACCTTCCAGCGGGGTCTACGAGGGTGTACTCTGTCCAATCATGTCTTTAGGGTCACAACAATATAATCGGAGTTGGTAAAAATAAGACACTTCAAACATTGCCTATACATTGTCTAAGATCCCGCTATAGAAGGACCTTCACCGAGCTGGTTATTTAATGAAACGTATTTTATATATAATTAAACATGCCAATAAATATATTCTATATGGGTTGCCTATCAAATGAATGATGGTCCAGGATAATTATGATTAATTAATAATTAAAAATTAAAAAAATTAAACTTTCCACTGGTTTGTTTATTAAACAAATTCTATACCAATCGAAAGTATAGACCCCAGTATTTTTATTCAATAAACATACCGGTGCAAACTGCTAGTATCGATTTACCTGTTTATACCTGGCTACCCTAGAGTTGTGACCGGAAAAAAATAGGCAACCTAACGTTTGCATATTCTATGGGGTCTATACTTTCGATTGGTATAGAATTTGTCTAATAAACAAACCGGTGGAAAGTTAAATAAACAATTTAGTTTTTTAATTATTAATTAATCATATCCTAGACTGAAATTTGATAGGCAACCCATATAGAATATATTTATTGACATGTTTAATTATATATAAAATACGTTTCATTAAATAACCAGCTCGGTGAAGGTCCTTCTATAGCGGGATCCTATACTAACATAATGAACTCAAGACTCAACCCACAGCGATAAGATTGCCCATTGTACTTTGCTATAGCTGTGTTATTAATGTTCTAAGAAAAAAACATTACTGTATTGTATCGGTGTCGGTTCTGAGCTCTTTCCATCCATCAACTTCCCACGATCTTAACAATGTCGTCGGTCCATCTAGTGGGTGGGCCCTACTTTTCTCTACCGGTTCGTGGTCGCCATTCGAAAACCTTTATCCCCCAACGGTTGTCGGTTCTTCGAGCTATATGACCTGCCCATTGCCACTTCAACTTACTAAAAGTTACGAATACATCATATCTATATTCTGTGAGCTTACCGATTCCTTCACAGATTAATGCAGGTGGTGTAGTTGTAGGTGTTGAGGATGTTGTAGGTGGAGTCGTTGGGGGTACTGTAGTCGTAGACGTTGGGGGTGATGTAGTTGTAGTTGAGGGTGATGTAAATGTAGTCGTAGACGTTGGGGGTGATTTAGTTGTAGTTGAGGGTGATGTAGTTGTAGTCGTAGACGTTGGGGGTGATTTAGTTGTAGTTGAGGGTGATGTAGTTGTAGTCGTAGACGTTGGGGGTGATGTAGTTGTAGTTGAGGGTGATGTAAATGTAGTCGTAGACGTTGGGGGTGATTTAGTTGTAGTTGAGGGTGATGTAGTTGTAGTCGTAGACGTTGGGGGTGATGTAGTTGTAGTTGAGGGTGATGTAAATGTAGTCGTAGACGTTGGGGGTGATTTAGTTGTAGTTGAGGGTGATGTAGTTGTAGTCGTAGACGTTGGGGGTGATTTAGTTGTAGTTGAGGGTGATGTAGTTGTAGTCGTAGACGTTGGGGGTGATTTAGTTGTAGTTGAGGGTGATGTAGTTGTAGTCGTAGACGTTGGGGGTGATGCAGTTGTAGCCGTAGAGATTTGAGTAGTTGTAGATCCGCGTGCAGATGCAGTAGCGTACGCAAAGCAAACATATGGAAGGTTCAGTTTACAGTCGACTTGTCCCGTTGTGCCGTTGGCCAAAAACGTACCACATTTTTCTAAATAACAAAATAAACATGTAAATTAGGGGAAATATATTAAATGCATTCCTACAATATGAATATCGAATTAATAAGTCAATGATTTTTCTCAGAATAAACTAAACAAAACTCAACTATATAATCCATCAGAGTAGACTACTTGTGTCCCGGAGAACACGACCGGCAATGGCTGCTGCAGCTTGGTCACAGCTGACGTGAAATCCCCAGAGCTCCAGGCCTCAGCCAAAAACGCACCTGGAATCACGTAACAATGCTATTCATTACTCGTACTCGGAAAGTAGGTCTAAAGCGGTTGAAAGTTATACTTTTCAGCCCTAGGGAGGATCGATCGTCAAATAATATAAAAAAGGCTCTTTTTAATGTTTTTTTTTTATCAAAAATTCTCACATTTTATAGAACCTTGTTTCAATTTTTTATACAGCCACTCAATTACAGCGCGATGTGAAATTTAAATACTTAACATATTATTAAGGTTGTTTGATCTCTCTAAAATACATAATAAGTAAAAAGCATCCTATAATAATGTCTGTGAGTAAAACGTATCGTGTATGGGTATCAACTGAGAGGGCTTTTCTTGCATGCACGCGATAAATGGGAATAACTTCTATAAAAATCACGCTGAAGATGTAAACCAAACCAACTGCATAATCATCATCATCATCATCGGCCTGAAGAAGTCCACTGCTGGACATAGGCCTCCCCTACACATTTCCAGGAAGAACGATTCTGAGCCCTTTCCATCCATCGACTTCCCGCGATCTTAACAATGTCTTCGGTCCACCTGGTGGGTGGGCGCCCTACGCTTCGTCTTCCGGTTCGTGGTCGCCATTCGAGAACCTTTAGGGCGCTTCATTGTATATATTCTTCAATACTCATTAGACTCAACTCATCATATTCCCCATGGGTTGTCGGTTCTTCGAGCTATATGGCCTGCCCATTGCCACTTCAACTTACTAACTGTGCACGAGGCCAATATTCATGTTCATGGGAACCCTATGGCAACCCCCCCCCCCCCCCCCCGCCATAGTCACCACACTTGGCTGGCGGATTGATGACCGCAGTATTGGTGTTATGTATATTTGGGAAATGCTGCTGCCCATTTCCCAGTTGTGTTCCCTTAGTCGTCTTTCTTTTACGACATCCACGGGAGGTGATGGAGAGGTCTTTGCCGGAACCCCACGGGTGCCAACCAACTGCCTACATCCATAATACAATGTTTCCCAAAATAATAAAAAATAAGTCCAGTTTGTTCTATAGTACCACAGAAATAAAAACTTAAAAAGTATGTTAGTGAAGGCAATGAAAAAATATTACACACATTATATAAATATAAATACAGATAATGTTGAATTCGAGATTCAACAGAAGCTTGCCTCTCACTGGGTCACTACCTGGCCGAACAGTAAAAGTTTGAAGACTGAAGAAACCTGAATCCAACCTATCAGCTACCACGGCCAGCATGCCGTTGGTGCTGCCGTGGCTGCGGATCATCATGTTATTCTTCCTTTAAATAAAATTTAAGTAGTTATGGCCCCAAGTGGCCGAAAATGCCTGAAGGAGCTATTGGGCCATGGGAGATCTGATGAAAAATCCCGATTTCCCACTGTCACTAAAGCGAAAGCTGAAGGACACATGCATTCTCCCCGTCTTGACCTATGGTGCACAAACTTGGTCATTGACGCAACTTCAAAAGTCCAAACTCAAGGTTTGCCAACGTGCGATGGAGCGCAGTATTCTAGGTGTCAAACGACTGGATAGAATCCGCACAGAACTGCGCTCACAAACACAAATCGCAAATGTAGCTTTGAAAGCCGCAAAGCTGAAGTGGAACTGGGCTGGTCATATTTGCCGTATGCCAGATGAGCTGTGGGCAAAGATAGCCACCGATTGGCATCCTGACCCAGCGAGAAGGCGACGCGGCAGACCAAAACGGAGATGGCGAGACGAGCTTGATGGTTTCCTGACGGATTCCGGACAGGATCGCGATGTCTGGAAAGAATGGGGGGAGGCCTTTGCCCAGCAGTGGGACCCGGAGGGCACATAATAATAATAATGGCCCCAAGACTATCGTCTGAAGTAAGTACCTACATACAATAGTAGTAATCTATAAATTTGTAACAGAAAGGTTTGGTTGTGGTGATGGAACCAAGATCTGTTAAATGGACGACTTTGCATCGCCTTTACCTTCATTGCCGCAGTTCAACTTGGCAACCAACCAATTGGTGGGTATTGTGTGCAGCTTGAGGTAGCCTTGGAGCACTGGATAGAACGTGTATCCATCCCTTTCATAGCCTGGAAAGCCATTATGTTTTTATTAGGTAAATTCTTCTTTTTATAACGCTTTTATTAGTTTCACCTGTATGTATGTATGTATGTATGTATGTAACCGACCCCTGTGAGCTCGATTTTGTCCAACTTTGAACGATCAGATTTGATTCAAACTTTGCACACCTGTCAAAGGTCGATGACAATGCAATAATATGAAAAAAAAAATGAAAAAGTAAAAAAAAAATTATAGTTAGTATGGATAAATATGGATAGGAGTGGAGTGAATGCAGAGATTACGGCTGACAGAAGAATGGGGGCGGAAGACATGTTGTGCTGAACCCACATAAAGTGGGATAAGCATAGGCAAATAAATTTAAGTTTAAAAAACTAAAAAAAAAACGCTTTTATAACTAATTGAACTAAAAAGTTAAAAATAAAACTGTAATAATCAATTGAAAATTTATATTATTGTACAAAAAGCGTGGGGGGCTTGATTTTGATTGTTGTAAATATTTTATCAATAGTTTATTATATCTGAAGTTATTATAAAAAGCACCCCACGCTTTTTTGTACAATAGTATAAATTTTCAATTGATTATTACAGTTTTATTTTTAACTTTTTAGTTCAATTAGTTATAAAAGCGTTATTTTTTAGTTTTTTAAACTTAAATTTATTTGCCTATGCTTATCCCACTTTATGTGGGTTCAGCACAACATGTCTTCCGCCCCCATTCTTCTGTCAGCCGTAATCTCTGCATTCACTCCACTCCTATCCATATTTATCCATGTTAGCTGTTAGGCTCAAACTTACTAATAAATTTCGGTGAAAATCATACAATAGCCAAAAAATAACACATTGGAATAGAGTTTTGTTTATCATTAGAGTTAATTTGAGTTTTATCTATTACATATTCATCATTATATATAAATAGTCATGGAAGGACGCAGAGCAATGCATCGTAGGGCACGTTCTTGAGGTGCGTAATCTATAAGCAATGCTTTGCTAGGCAATGGTTACCACTTTACTTCAGGTAAACCACATGCTTGTTCCATCAGGTAGTTGTATAAAAAAGTCTCTATTTTACAATAAAATAATATGTTAGTCCTTCTTAAGATTTAGTGAAATGGACTCTACATATTTTGGGACTACTCACTAGATCTCGTTCAAACCAAATATCGTTGGAAGTTTGTAGTGATGTACATCATATATATTTTTTTTAGTTTTATCATTCTCTTATTTTAGAAGTTACAGGGCCCCCCCTTTTACCACTTTGGAAGTGTCTCTCGCAATAACTATTAAGGTTAGAAAAAAAGCAGCCAAGTGCGAGTCGGACTCGCCCATGAAGGGTTCCGTAGCATCAAGTAACATAATATAAAGGTTATTGTAGTTCGTCGAAAGGTAAATTAAGGTTTACGATTTATAACGTTTAAAAAAAAAACTACTGGCTAGATCTCGTTCAAACCAAATATCGTTGAAAGTTTGCATAGTAATGTACAACATATATTTTTTTTAGTTTTATCATTCTCTTATTTTAGAAGTTAGAGGGGGGGGACCAACTTTTTTCCACTTTGGAAGTGTCTCTCGCGCAAACTATTCAGTTTATAAAAAAACGATATTAGAAACCTCAACATCATTTTTGAAGACCTATTCATAGATATCCCACTTGTATGGATTTGATGAAAAAAAGTTTTTTGAATTTCAGTTTTAAGTATGGGGACCCCCAAAATTTATTGTTTTTTTTCTATGTTTTTGAAAAAATCTTAATGCGGTTCACAGAATACATCTAATTACCAAGTTTCATCAGTGTAGCTCTTATAGTTTCGGAGAAAAATGGCTGTGACATACGGACGGACAGACAGGCAGACATGACGAATCTATAAGGGTTCCGTTTTTGCCATTTGGCTACGGAACCCTAAAAAACGCACATAATATAGAAGATCCACACCTTAACCTCAGACAGACTTACACTTACCTAAACACGAAACACTTAAGTGAGCCACCAGGAAAATCAACTTTAAATTTACTGCCATGATTATGACGAACAATATGTCACCAGCTACGGTTACTAATGTAATGCTCACAATTATTTTTTTCCCACTATTTATAAGAATTTGGGGGAATTAGGGTACCTACTCACCACTCAAATGGGATTTTTGTTTAAAGTTAAAATATTACTACTATTTGGCTACTTTACCGGGAATAATCTTATCAATTTCCAGGGATTACCGTGAAACTGGGCATTTGTATAAAATTCTTAATTTCGGGTTTACCTACCAAAAGTAGCTAGTAGTAGCTTCGACGGACTAATATATCCAAGTACCTACCCACTCAAGGTTCATTGAAGATGTCTAGGGCCTAGTTAGTTTAATTATTTTCTGTGTGCCCCTTGGCATAGGCCTCCTCCAATTCCTTCCATTTTTCTCTGTCATTTGCGGTTCTTGAACATAACTTCCCCCCTGTTACTTCGATATCGTCTTTCCAACGCTTGTACTGTCTTCCTCGGTTTCTTGTTCCAGTTCTTGGGTCCGATACTGTAACTCTTTGGCTCCACTTGTCAATACCGCGGAGTGTATGTCCTGCCCATCGCCATTTCAGGGATTTGATTTTAAATATGACGTCGGTCACCTTGGTCTCTCCCCGTACCTCAGAATTTCTTTTCCGGTCTCTTCTCCTCACACCAAGCATACTTCTCTCTATAGAGCGCTGGCAAACCGAAAGTTTGCGGAGTTGCGTGTTCGTGAGAGCCCAAGTAAGCAGCCGTAGGTAAGTACAGGCAGAACACAAGACTCATGAGGTTTTCTTGTCAGTTTGATGCTAAATTCTTTGTTTTTCATGACATCTTGTAGGGACCAGTATCGTTTCCAAAAAACCGGCGTGTAGCTAACTCTTGGAAACGACTAACTATTTTGTTTTAACAACTATTCACAAGTAAGCGTGACATTGTAGTTTTGTGAATATAATTCCTTAAACATAATTATCTATAGAAACAAATAAGGCATTTATTTTCAACAGATAAACTATTTAAAACTATTACATGAGTATTTATCGCGTTCATTACCTTATTTTATTGAAAAGTACTAAACTAATTGAATATAAATATAAAACTTAATTATATAACATATCTACTACTCTGTTAGAACATCCAAAGATGTAGTTAGGCCTCCTCTATTCGCTTCTAAGTCACTGCGGTCTCGTGCCAATCGGGTCCATGAGGGTCCTGCTACCACAAAGGTTTATTTGAATTTTATTTATGTTTTATTAGGTTATTAGTAGGTATATAATTTTAGCAAAATCAGGATTTTACTTTTGTACACCGTCGTTTTTCTGTTTTCGTAGAATATCTCCACCCAAAGGTTGTCTGGAAGAGATCGCTTTAAAGCGATAAGGCCGCCCATTGTACCTATATTTGTAATGTTTCTTAAGATTGTGTATGATAAAGTATTAATCTATCTATCTATATATCTATCTATCATAGTAGCAACCTTATTTTCGGTCTATATCGTGGGACCAATACTTTTTCCAGGCTCTCTTCTATTCCCTTTTTCTGTCATAACTTCTTTGAACGGTATTGTTAGTTCTAGATATTCTTTTATTTATAGGTACTGAAAAACTCCCGTTTCGAATTGAATAGGCCTGTGTACTCTTTGGAAATTGCCTTTGTTTTGTTCATGCCAACCTATCCTATATACAGTTTTTTTCTGTCTAGTGAGTTGGGCATGTTTTGGAGATCTTCGTGTTTGGCTGATAAAATAATAAATTTGTCCGCAAACTTTAGGTGAGTTAGTTGTTCTCCGTGTATGGTTAATTCCACGTCCAGACCAATCAAGTTTTTAAGACACAGTTTCACAGTTCGGAGAGATCAAGGCTCCTTGTTTACACATCCTTCTTATACTTATTTATATCTATACTTTTATCCTAATATTATAAAGAGGAAAGATTTTTATTTTTGTATGTTTGAAATGAATAAACTCAAAAATTACTGTGTCGATTTCAAAAATTATTTCACCCTTGGAAAGCTACATTCACCCTGAATAACTTATGCCATATGTTATTTATATGTTTAAAATAAATGTCCACGCGTGCGAAGCCAGGACAGGCCGCTAGTACTAAATATTTTTGCCTCTAGCCGCGTTTGGCCGCGTGGACGAAGTCACAGGTAACCTCTAGTTTTAATTATGTTAAAACTATTCAAATAAAAGGATGCATAATACAAATTGTGACAACCTTTTCATATTGCTTCGCAGCGTGCGAGAAACTATACGCATAATATCCTAATTAAAAAAGTACTATGATAATTTAGTTTTCATAGGAATTTGTATCAAAGGTCAAAATTAGTCTTACCAAAAACAATATTACTACGTCTCATTTTCTGCAACTTATCTTGTGATATAGTTGTAAATTGTATGTGACATTTAATTAAAACATAATAACAATTATCATTTGTAAAGCAATATGGTGGTGAAAATAGATAAAGTGCCGTTTGAAGATGCCCTGGACATGACAGGTGAGAGCTTATATTTCCAAAAACGGAGAAGTAGGTATAGGAATGTAGTGTTCGTGGGTACGTACACGGTTACGGTTTAATGAAAGAACCGTATAAAAAGTTTACTTTACAATTTTTTTAAGAAAAGTTTATTAGTAGTAGAGCTCTTTGTGAAGGGCTCGCTCGGGGAAGACTTACCACCCAGCCAATTTCTGCCGTGAACCAGCATTGCTGTGTATTTTGGTTTGAAGGGTGTGGGTGCCAGTGAAATTAATACTGGCACGTGAAGCTAAAAATCTGTAGGCCTCAAGTTGATGTGATCCAAAGTGGTTCTTGCAATTCAACTGAAATACACTTTTGATTTGATGGGCGCAGGAGGGTGCACCTTAGGTCACGTTCCAAACGTGCGTGACCTACGAGTCAATGTGTTTAGGCAATTGTTACCACTGAACATAATGCTTGTACGAGTATGCTGAACCTAGAACATGAAAACGAATGCATGGTATTTTTACCAAACTACATAAAATTAAGAACTCCAATAAAACCTCCAATAACCATCCCTCTGTTTTTCCAGGTTTCGGGAAGTTTAATGTTCTGTCATTCTTGCTATGCAGCAGCATCCTCGTCGGTATGACAACAGAGATCCTCTCGGTGTCGTATCTGGTGCCGGCCAGCGCCTGTGAGCTAGCCACCTCCAGTAAGCAACAGGGGATCATTGCTGCTGTACCACTTGTGGGTAAGAATTTAGAACAGAACGAGAATTAGGCCCGTATTCCGAAACAATGCTTGAGCCTGAGTCAAGCCTCAAGCACAAATTTTTGACACTTTTCAATGGAGAACTGTCATAAGATGAGGCTCGACTCCACACACACCATTCGCTTGCGAGTCTTTTAAACTTTTCCCTGTCCATAGCTTTCAATTTAATTCAAGCTATATCATGTGTGTTTCTAGATCTTATTTGCTCCTCGTCTTCAACTTATGTGAGAGAAATAAATAAGGATAAAAACATAGGTACAAGATAAGATACGCAACGTGTTTACCAATTGTAAAAAAGTTACGACTTAGATAGTTCTACTGATCACAATTGGTACTGATGGGTTGCGTACACTATATACACTGAATATGTAAATATACTGAATACACTATACAAATGCATAGTGCCGATATTTACCAGCAGGGCTACGACGAGCTCCATATGATTATGGCTATGGCTGTAAAATTGTGTATAGATCGGCTGACCCACACATTCATTTTCTTCTTGGGTTTGAATGTTGACACAATTTTGACAGCCATAACCATAACATATTAAGCTTATGGTAGGCCAGCAGCTCTTACACCATCTTTTTATCAACAATTTCATTTCCAGGCATCATTATGACATCCCACGTGTGGGGCTACCTGGCTGACACGAAAGGCAGGCGGAAGATCCTGATGCTATCCATGTCTCTGGCCTTCGTCAGCGGCTCCCTGGCAGCCTTCTCTTCCCACTGGATCGTATTCAGCTTGCTCAAGCTTTGTTCTTCTGCTGCGTAAGTCTTTTGTCTGAAATCATTACTCTGCTTTTGGGGGCGTTACCCCCTTGTCAGGCCACGCACGCAGGCTTGAGTGTGGAAGAGCGATGTTTCAGATTCGCGTCTGTATGCGCGTACCCGATACATAAGTATATTTTATAACCGTGCATTTGAATATGAACGTATCAATAGTCTACGAGTAAAACGGTTCTAACTAAGGGTGCTGATAGACTTGAGCATTCACCTTTATCAGAACATCGAGCATTTGCTGTTTTTATAATTGTCGAACTGAACAACGAGCCGAGCCAAGCATAGAGCCAAACATTCTTATGAACATTTTCATAGAACGATAGAATGCTCGCTAAAATGTTCTCGTATTTTTCTGTGATGTAAGATTTGCACAATGCTCAAGTTTAAGTGAAACAGGGTTTCATGTAGACCGCCTATTTACTATATTTTTTCTCATCTACGATGTGGTCCGCAGATATCAAAAGATGCAATGAAGGCAAAATTTGACTTATATGTTTGTTCAGCGTTTCAGGAGCCATGGCGTTGAGCCTGACGCTACTGAGCGAGTACACCCCGATGGAACGACGAAATATCCTCATTCTGCTGACCACCAGCATCTACATGGCATCCTCGGGGATCATGGCAGGTAATTTTCTCAAACACGAAATCTTTCGAAACCTACCATTTTGAGAACACCACGACACATTCTATCCTTATCAATTGTTTGTATGACTTTATATGGTAGAAAGGAAGCGCCGTAGAAATCTCAGCCAGGGTGCTGGAAGAGCTAAAATTTAAAACCAGCACTACCATTTTCAATGTGGGTTTCCTGAGAAAGCTGATATCTTTGAGATGGTTCTCAGCCATTATAATTAGGAATCCATGCAGCCGTTTCCATGTTCTGAGGATATTGAACACCTAAGTAAAATGAACTTGTTTTTTAGTGATAGCAATTCCGACCCTTCCTCTCAAGTTCTCATACTACGTGCCAGTTCTGAACATCCACTTCAACTCCTGGCGACTCCTCAGTCTGATCTTCTCGATGCCGACTGCTTTCGCTGCCATCGGAGTGGCGTGTTCCTACGAGAGTCCTAAGTACCTCCTCAGCGTTGGGCAGGATCAGGAAGCTTTGAAGGTTCTGCAGGGTATCTTCTCGATCAACAGTGGGAAAGATGGAGATTTGTACAGGGTAAGAGTTTTGGTCTGATCTTAGCACGTGTAGGTTGATAAAATAAGTTACACACAGAGTAGGTACAAGGTAACAATTTTGAAGTTTTTAGATAGGTTTGTTGTTTACAATCTTTCGATCCATTGAGTGGGGGCCGTCCTATCCTGTAAAGTAGACAATTTGTACGTAGTAGGTACTTACAGTCACCGTCTAAAATAAATTGGTATTTCTGATTCGTAATTCATAATTAAAGTTCCATTTTCAGCCACAAACCAAAGCGATGTTGCCATATCTTTGACAAATTCAGAGGAAAGGGGAATTTATCTTCTCTGTCATCTTGAAATACCTTTGTTTGGACATAATATTTATCAGTTTGTTTTATTTGTCAAAAAATAAATCAGTTGGCATTTTAGTACACAATGTTTAGTGGTAGGTAGTTAGGTATATAGACACAGTGATGATAATCACTGTGTCTATATACCTAACTACCTCAGTTTTAAATCATTCTGTAAACATTACATTAATGTGTGTAAGTCATTATTATGCAGCAAGATAAGAAATGGCGTAAATATTTAAATTTAAAATGTAAGCTTGACGTACAGTTCTTTCGATGTAATTCGAGTCTGAAGAACCGTTATTGCTAAAATGGCCTATGGCGAATGGAATATCGACCAAACGGCTAACTTTAAACCCTTCAAATTACGTCATATAAGACATATGACATAGCCTATTCCATCTAAAATCCTGTCCCAGGCACTATAGCGTCTAGTCGTCCGATGATAAAATGGGGATAGGGGAACTAAATCGTGAAGTTCCATCGCACACTCTCCGAAATGTATCCTATAAAATACCGATAGACTGGCTACTTTACGGCGATGTTCGAGACTCAGGAGCTTAGATTCGACTAGAGTGTCGCTACCAATGAGTCCTTTGGCTCGTCTCTCAATAGATTCCAATGCCCCAAGCTGGTATTTGGCAGAGCCATCCCAGAGATGAGAACAGTACTCCATACACGATCGGACTTGTGCTTGGTACAGGTTGAGAAGCGGTGTGAAATACTGTCTCACCTTCGATAGAACGCCTAGCTTCTTCGCAGCTGTCTTGGCCTTGGACTCTATGAACGAGCCAAAATTCTTAAAGCTACTACCATATCAAGCAGCAAAAAGCTGAGTCATGGGCTATTTGACATAATAATCTTTTTAACCATTCAGCACAGGACGGGACTGGTTGGGACCCAGTTTTCTTGAGTATAGTGTGTTCTGTGCCCAGTTCTGTTTGTATTATTACCTTCTTAGGTAGCCTGCCTGCTTGCAGTTGTCCGTTCTGTGTGTTCTATTTGTCTTACTTATGTCAAATAAATGTATTTTCTTTCTTTCTTTCTTTTCAACTAATGTTTTTATGTAGTGTGTAAGTAATAACATTAGTCCTTGCAATACTGCGAACCAACATGATTAGTTTGTCGTTCTTACTTTCGGCAGCCCATAAACGCTGCTAAAATACTAGTAGGTTTGTAATCGTTCCAGGTCAATTCCGTGGTACTCGACGAAGCCGGCTCTTCAACCGTCGGCGTCGGCTTCTGGGCATCCGTGAAGGCACAGACCCTACCTTTGATCAAGCGTCCACTGTTGAATGAAACGTTGCTACTGGCGTGCTTATTCATCATTTGTTATATCTGGTTTGTATTTTTGTAAGGTTTAGAGGGAGACAAGGCATCTTCTTCCTAAATGGCTCAAAGGCCTATAATACTAACCCCCGAATACTGAAACGCAACTCAGATTTAAGCATGTCTCAAGTGACGAACATTTGACAGATTTTCATTGAAAACTGTCAAATATTCGTCGTATGAGACGTGCTTAAATCTGAGTTGCGTTTCAGTATTCGGGGGTAGGTCTCTTAGAATTAGCTAACGTTATAAAAAATTGTTCAAAAACATTAGGCAGCATGAATAGTTGCCTAGGGGTCGAATTTCTAGTGCCGTCATGATTTACATAATAATATACTTATTTCTAACCAGCCTCAAATAAAAAAGGATGAGGTTCTCAATTCGTTTGTATTTATTTTGTTTGTTATTGAATAACTTCGTCATTTACTATTATATTTATAGAGCCAATTTGTTTTTCTTTAATGGGAAGGTTATACTTTTAGGGTCAAAGAAATTTCATCAAAATCGGTTCAGTAGTTTGACCATGAAGTTAGTTCTTCAAGCTTTTTGAACTCCACTTTTTTAATCTTTCTTTTTTACTTCAACAACCAAAGAAAAGATTGGTCAAAAATGTGTGAAAGATGAGTAAAAATGAGTACAGCGATGATGGTTGTCAGAGAGAATATAATGCTGCCGTTCTACGGTGCGTGGTTCTGCAGATCATCCATCACGCACAGCCGACGACGACGCACGGCAACGCACACAGGCAGGGCTCCTGTGCTACTGCGCACCTCGGCGCACGAGACCGTTCCCATGGTGTGTCGTGCGAGCTGATCCGCCCTCCGTGCGCGATATCACAGACCGTGGAAAGAGGCTATAAGGCGAGAGCATGTGGTGACTCCACAAAGTCCTAACTCCATTCAGTAACTAAGCCGGTAAAAAGTAAAGGAGGGTCCTTCTGTTTCAGCGTAAACCCTTTCATGGTGTGGCTGCCGTTCATAGTGAATGCTTTCATGGTGTCTGTCGAGGATGGAGTCACTGACGTGACTCTTTGCGAGATGATCAGATTATCAAGAAACTCTACCTTCGAGGAAGAGGTATTATAATCAACAAGCAACTACTTTTTTGCTCCTGTTTTATCTTCACTGTTAACAATTGCATCAGGCGAGTGTGAATGGAACTGCTGGAAAGGGAAGACCTAGGCGCATGTATCTCGATCAGATCGCAGACGTTTTTGAGAAAGGCCAAGTTAGGAGTACCCTAAACCGACGAGCATGTATGAAGAATGTTATGCGAGTGAATGAAGCGAAAGAAGTGTGTCAGGATCGTAGCAAGTGATCTCTGCCTACCCCTATGGGAATGAGGCGTGATTTTATGTATGTATAAAATCACGCCTCAATTATATATGTATGTTTAAGTACTCGCTTGCTCCAACTACTAGGTACCGTTTCAACGGTTAATATGGCCAGTCGACTACATCTCAGTGAAGGAAAACATCGTGAGGAAACCCACGGCTTAGTCAGCTCCGCACGTATTGACCATTTCTTTCCTATGGATTAGGCCGACTAAGCTGAACACAGACGCAAAACCAGAACTAGAGACAGAGCCAGACAGAGCTCATGGTAGCCCTACAGGATGGTGTTGGAGCTGGGCAAGCCTATTCCGCCTAAAAAAATCTGTCCAGGCACAATAGCGTCCCGCGATTAAGGCTTATGTAATCAGCAGTTGGACCTGACGGTATATAAATCATCTACAATAGATGCAAAGGCCTGTTTACTTTTTATTACATATCAGCTTGCTAACTCTTTGAATATCCTTGGTAGTCTGTTGGCTAGTGCCCACTCAACTAATTTTTAGACACAGACTTTCCAAAATAATCTTCTTAGTAAGTCTTTCTTTTCCAGACTGAAGCATGCTCTTTGAACAATACAGCCATGATGATGGTCTTCGGCATGAGCATTCTGATTGGAATCTTGAACCTGGTGACGAGTAGCATCGTTAACTGCATCGGAAGGAAGTCTTTCTTCATAGGAGTCCAGGTATATCTTCTTCTTATATCTTTCTATAGGCCAAGGAAGGCCAGGAAGAGAAAGGCCAAGAATTAGTTACATGAGCCAGATAAAAGAAAAAGTCGCTGACATGTCGTATAAGGAAGTCATTCGAAAGACTTAATTGGAGAAAACTGCATCAAAACCCCGACAAGAGCTAAGCTCTTAAATTTAAGAAGAAGAAGAGAAGATATTTTTTTATGCCCCTAGGACAAATACCACCATTTCATGGAATGACAATTTCATGGGTTTCTTTATTTGACAGCTAGATATTGCGTCTAATAGGAAAATCTGCATGTAAATGCAGCGTGTAACAACAACGAGTATATTTTCCACTACTCATGTTTCTCCCAGTTAAGACAGACTTCAGCTCACGCGTCTCTGAATGTAGATATACCTATTTATCCAGTCATGTTTAATGCCTAGTTAAATCTGGGTCAATTAAGATATGTGTGAACAAAAATTTTCACATTAACTTTTAAAATCTAAGTTTGTTATTTTCAGTTGATATGTGGTGCTGCGGGTCTGTTCATCAACGCGAGCACCATCTGGTCATTGAGCGCGGTCTTCTTCGTCGTTTACATGACCAGCGTCATCAACTTCGGATCGCTGACTAGTTTCACTGTAGACGTCTTCCCGACTTACGTCAAGTAAGATATTGTACATACACACACCACACAACATAAACTCTGTTGTGCCGATTTCAATAAAGTAAGACCAGCTAAAAATACGAATAGAACTGACTTGCCCTGTGAAACCACACAGCAGGGAATAGGGGCTGGATATCGGCATGAATATGGTGATAGTTTTAAAGTTATTTATTTATTTAAGCCTCCGATAACTGAATTTATTTAAACTTATTTGATGTAAACTCCATAATCAATATTTGCATTATCAGTTTAAAAGTTACTTATCATTAAAAAGCACTAGGGACCAAGTATACAAGGTGCAGTTTTGAACCTGCAAAACATTTCAGGAGGTTGTTAGGAGACTCGTAAATAATCATATAACAATACGATACCAAGTCAATAATCAATAATACTTTTTCTTTTCGATTTTTCAATTTTATTGATTTTCAGAATAACCCTCTTCAAAGAAACAGAATCACCCATTGCGATGTATCGCGTGTCATGTCACTGTGTGCGTGAATGCGATGACCAGTGATTCAGCCTGTACGAGTCTCCCTCCGTCCACATTTCTATGAATCGAACGCGGCACTACGTTAAACTAAAATGAAGGTCGTTGCTATGGTTACGGGGAACCCCGCGATTCTCGTCATACCGCATTTCGATTTAGACTCGAAAATCTGTTACTGCGCATCGAAGGTTCAACCAACGTGCCGCGACCTGTACAAGTTGTTGTAGCAACAGCAACTTATAGCAAATAATTTTACCTTAGATGTAGTTCGAATTTTTAACTGTATGCAGCTCACTGCATGGAGTGCCAGTGAATCTCGCAGGGCGACTGCGTATCAGACCTCAACAAACCAGTTACTTGATAACACGATACCCATTTGTTATTTGCTAATTGTCCGACCGTACGGCAGGGCTGTAAGGTCGTTGACCCGTACCGACCCGTGTGGTACCTAACGACTGTCCGAGAGCTACAAATCAGTTCGAACCAAAGGCTTTAATTAAGTGCTTACCGAAACACGGGATTTCAATGATGACGTTGCCGATTGGGGAATAACTCCGCGAACATTTCGATGGCTCGAGATACATTGTCTCCACTGATGGCATACCTACAAGCGGACCATCTCCACCAACTCTACATTGAGGTATTGGTCCGTCATCTTTACAATTAGGTAGTAGGTACCTATCCCGACCGTTAATCGAAGGCGCACTTGAGGGGCGGAATTTGCAAGCGTATGCACATACCGGCGTCATCAAATACACTAATAAATTGACCCGATCGATGCGTTTGCGATGGCCGCGGGGGCGTGGCGGGGTGGCGGGGGGGAGGGAGCGGCCGGTGGTTGGTGCTTTGGTTTGGATTTATGAAAGAAATGTCGGTTGCGTTTGTTTGTGTGTGTGAAAGCGCAGTTTAAGGACACGTACAGATTGGTCGCGTTTTAAAAAGGGGAGTTCACACTTACCGATTTACGTTAATAAGAATAAAATGAAAAAAAAATACCTGCCCATTTTATTGTTGATTCGGGTCGAGAATCACTAACATAATTACCTCCTAAAATGTTTTGCAGATCCAAAACTGCACCTTGTATTAGCAAAGTTCAGCGTGATTATTTGGGTGGATAAGCGCTTGCATTTTTATTTGAGCGTGTTTGGCTCCTGGATGGCACGTTTTTGCTTTCCTAGCAAAGTCTTCGAAGGGTTTCAAAACATCATTTGAGGTCGTTCAAGCTGGTGGCTAGCCCTGCCCACTATCAAATACACACCAGCCAGCCAGCTTTTGCACTGTTATTTTTGTTTTGTAAAAGGATCAAACTAAAATGAGTATGAATCCAGCAGTTAGTTTTTTGTTAGCTTGGGGAATTAGCATCTAGTCTCAACTTGCCAACGTTTCAAGGTAATACTTACGATTCAAATGATTTTGTACGTTTTTGTTTCAGAGCAATAGCGATATGTTTGACGCTAATGGTGGGTCGTGGAAGTGCCGTCTTTGGCATCAATTTACTGAAGAGCTTGCTAGACAGCAACTGCGAAGCAGCGTTTTACATTTTTGGAGGGATTACCATGGGTTCGTAATTTATGCTTTCCTATTTTAAGTAGCGAGCAACCGCTGGCAGGCGTTGTGGTTGCTTGTAGCACCCGTCTTTCATAGAAACAATGTCTTTTTGCCGAGTTTTCATTAAAACGGGAAGAGCTGTACCTACACAGAGGAATTCGAAAAAAAGCCATGAAAAGTGGCGCGATTAGGAGGAGGCGTTAGCTCAGCAATATAAGGGCGCTTGTACACGCTAAGAAAAAACGCCGGGTCTACCCAAGAATTCGTGTCGTAACTAGAAAATAACTGTGTACACTGTTCGCAGCGGTGCACGAAAAAAATCTTATCTGCGCAAGACACGACGCGGCGAACGTTGTTGCGTTTTCGTGTGTGGAAAAGACAAAATTCTTGTCTTGCGCAGATAAGATTTTTTTCGTGCACCGCTGCGAGCAGTGTACACAGTAATTTTCTTGTTACGACACGAATTCTTGGGTAGGCCCGGCGTTTTTTCTTAGCGTGTACAAGCGCCCTAACGATGCAAACTATTATGTATGATTAACCATGTTATTTCGTCTGCTGTTGGCTGTCAGCAAGGTGACCCTCTTGGTCCGGCCATATTTAGCCTTGCTATCCATCCAATAATTCAACGTCTCCAATCCAAGCTCAATGTTTGGTATTTGGATGACGGAACACTAGGTGGTGATGTGGACACAGTTTTTGACGATCTAAAACTCATCACAGATGAATTTCGACATATAGGTTTAGAATTAAATTTTTCAAAGTGCGAACTATTTATTTCCGACACTTTTGTGGAAAAAAAATATGTCATTAATAAATTTAATAGTTTGGCTCCAAACATTACAATTGTAGATAAGTGTTCACTTCGACTCCTTGGTTCACCAATTCTTGATGAGTCCTTTCCGGCATTTGTAGATGAGAAAATTCAAAATTTTAACAGAACTTCGGACAGATTACTCAAAATTAATAGCCATATGGCTTTTACAATTATTCGGTTTTGTCTGTTTGTGCCTAAATTTACCTATTCTTTAAGATGTTGTCAACTGTGGAAACACAGTGAGCTGGTGGAAGGCTTAGACAACATTCTAAAGACTACTTTACCATCGGTTTTGAATATTTCCTTGGATGACAGGGCATGGTCGCAGGGCTCCCTGCCTGTCAAATTGGGAGGCTTAGGTATTCGCAAAATTTTGAGTGTAGCCCTACCAGCTTTCTTGTCTTCTGTCTATAGCACTAGCTCTTTGGTTAAACAAATTCTATCTCAGTCTTTTTCGGTTACATCTGGTATTACTCTCCAAATTTCGTATCTAGACGAAGCTCGAAATGCTTGGCATAGTGCATGTCCCAATACTGCTCCCCCCAAATCTCTTTCGTCTCAACGGCAATGGGACGGGCCTCTGTGTGAGTTGACACGGAATTGTCTGTTACAAACGTGTTCCAGCTCTGCAGATTGTGCCCGTCTTCTTGCTGTTTCCAAATTGGAGTCAGGTTATTGGTTACAAGCTCTTCCTTCATGTAACACTGGTACTTTAATGGATCCCGTCACGTTGCGTATTGCATCCTGCTTACGGTTGGGTGCGCCGTGCTGCGCACCTCATCGGTGCCAGTGCGGTACTGCAGTCGATCAGCTTGGGCACCACGGATTATCGTGTTCTAGGGCCGCCGGTCGGATATCTCGTCACGCCAGCCTTAACGACGTCATTCGACGGGCCTTTACAACCGTCAACGTACCAGCCATTCTCGAACCGAATGGTCTGTTGCGTGACGATGGTAAGCGGCCTGACGGTATGACGCTTGTTCCTTGGGAGTTGGGGAGGCCACTTGTGTGGGATGCTACGTGTGTCGACACACTTGCGCCTTCTCATCTGCCAAGGACATCCGTTGTGGCGGGCGCGGCGGCAGATCTGGCCGAGGATCTCAAGAGGCGCAAATATGCAGGTCTCGACAGAGCCTACTTATTTGCTCCTCTTGGGGTTGAGACTGTGGGTCCGTGGGGAACCGAGGCCTCGCGGGTCTTCAAAATTTTGTCTAGGCGACTGATCGAGGCGACGCGTGACCCAAGAGCTGGTGGGTATCTGGCGCAGCGTATAAGCATTGCTATTCAGCGTGGCAATGCCGCCAGCGTCTTGGGGACGCTTCCGTCTGGCACTGATTTGGATCAGTTGAGCTATCTCTAGATCGTTTGTAACGATCTGCAGATAGCTCAACTGTTTCTTGTGTATTTTGTACATTTTGTAAATATTTGTTTAATTGTAAGTTTCTTTGTTTAATTATGTATGACGAGCCGGTATGACCGAGCTTCGCTCGGGTTTAAAAAAAAATAGTATTATTATTTGCCAATAGATGTCAGGAAGAGTCGTATCTTTATTGGCTTATTTTTAATTAACAACGCCTTCTAGCTTGCAGTTAGTTGCTCACAATCGCCAATAGATGGCAGGAACAGTCGTATATTGAGTTTATGTTTGATTATTGCAAAACACCAACTTCTCGTCATTTTCTAAAAATGAATCCTAGCTAGATCGATTTATCGCCCCCGAAAACCCTTGTATAGTAAATTTCGTGAAAATTGTTGGCTCAGTTTCCGAGATCCTAAATATATATATATATATATATATATATATACAAGATTTTCTCGTTTAAAGGTATAAGATAAGAATGATAGCTCGACAGCTAACTAAGCATTGTTGAATAGGCGTTCTATTATGAATACATGCTTACTAAATTCACCTATTTCAAATTTCATCTAAATCAGTCTCCCAATCGGGAGATCAAATCAAACACCTAAAATAATAGTAAAAGGAATGCTGAAACTTAAAAAAACTTTGGTAATAAAAATTGCTGAATAAATGAACTATTTGCTAAAGGATATTATGTTTTTAGTTGGTGGAGTTGTTGGACTTTTGCTGCCTTCAGACGCTGTTGTGAAGGAGCGAAAACAACTCCTCAGGGAACAATTCGCCAACGATACCAAACACCGTGACAGAGTCGATGGCGTTAGCTGCTGACGTCACTGGTACCTTTTATCTAGAACTTTTTATCAACAAACTAAGTAGGTACCCGTACCTACTCTAGTATTAATCAATGCGTACTATGACCATGTTGCATCAGTACTTAGGTATCGAATTGTATTCTGGGGGAACACTGTAGAAAGAAGAGTCTTTCAAATTTTAAACAAAGCTAAAAGTATTATCTTACTGTGACTGTTTATTTTTAAGCTAAAAACTGTATCCTATTTACCTAGTTTGTCATTCAATACATAAAATACAATTTTAAATAAAGAGTTATTTGTCTATAAAAACAAAAATTATATCTTATGCCTTATCCCTTATTCTTGTTGTATGGCTGTCAAAGCTGGCCGTTGACAAACAATATTGTAAAAAAATTGCCCCATTCCAGAGAGCAACAGAAAGGTCTATGGTTGGCCTAAAACTTAACGATAGTTAGGGGCGACACCATAAGAGACGTCACGAAAGTAACCGACGCAGTAAGCACTCTGTAAGCTGAAGTGGAAGTGGGCGGGTCACATGTCCAGACCACTTATGATAGTAAGTCACCAAAGAAAAGATGGCGCGACCGCGCGACAGTGTGGTAGAAGTGGCGGGACCCACCCACATGGCCACGACTGGCACGGGACTGCTGTCAATGGAAGCGCATGAAGGATGCCTACATTGCCTACACCCATTTTTGGGTGTCCAAAAGGAATGATAGTATGTAAGATTTATAAATGTTTAGTTGTAAAATCTATATTTATAAAATGAAGTCGTGTTAGTTACACTATTTATAACTCAAGAACGGCGGAACCGATTTAGCAGAAAATTAGTGGGGAGGTAGCTTAGAACCGGGAGAAGGACATAGGATACTTTTTAACCCGAAAAAACAACGGGAACGGGGTGTTACGGGAACGGGCGAGCGAAGCCGCGGGCGGCCACTAGTTAGTAATAAGTATCTACTCCCTTTGGAAATAAATGGCTTATTTTATTTATTTATTGATCTATCTTATGCCACTATGTAATTCAGAGAAAAAGTGACAAGGCCAAATAGGCAATTTAAAAAAAGTTATGTTATTAGAACTTTAGAGGATAAAAGTAAAAACGTAATTTGTTAAAAATCTTAGTGCAGGCTTGCCTATAAGCACTCGTATATTCATAGTAGGTACTTATTAGTAAATAAAATTATAAAGAAAATTACGCTCTTATATAAATACCTTTATTTTTAAATATTATATTTGTTATTTATTTTAATACATAATTTACACCAACGTCATTATCATCTAAAGTACCTGTAAATAGGAAACAAAAAGCTCTGTGTAACGATTATATAATATATTATACAAAACTATTGTATAAAATAATAGCTTATTAAAGGTAGGTTTTACCACCTGAGTAACGATATCCGTCAGATCAAAATAATTCCGTCACTATAAAACAAAGACTACCTAGGAATTTATATAGGTACTAACGGATTGCGGATAAAAAAATTCCGCCTCAACAATTTTTTTAAAATTTTATATGATCATAGTATGTGTTTATTTTTGTTTACAGTCTCGTGTCCAGTAGCGCCCTCATCGCTATTATTAAATGAATTATTTCTATAAATTATTATTTAATTTGTCCTTTAAATACTTGATTAATATCGATGAAGGCACTTTGAAACAGTATTTTTTATTTGAGCAATACAATTTTCTATTCTGTCTATCTAAAAAAGTAACGCAACTGTGATAATGTGGTTTAAAACTATAAACAAAATAATAATGTAAAAAAAAAAGGTTCATTCACACATCAATTACACTCATGCCTGGGAAAAATAAAATAACTACATCGTGTATATCTAAAACTACAAATGAAGACATTTTATTTGCTTAATATCATCTGCCTCAAGTCTACTGATGAGGAAAGACTGCTTTTGACCCCTTTCCATACTCCGACTTTCGCGCGATCTTTACAGCTATTAATTTTTCAAATCAGACCAGCAGTTCCCGAGATAAGCGCGTTCAACCAAACAAACAATCAAACTCTTCAGCTTTATTAGTTTAAAGTTTAAATAAGTCATTTTACCGGTCGATACTATGATAGACCAATTGTTCGTAGTTTCTATTCATGCACCGTTTTTTTTTATTTTGGAGTAGTTTTTGGCATTCTGTGGTTTTAATAATCAAGACATTTTAGCTATTCAAAACATTCATGAGTAATAAAATTAAGTATAATTACATTTATTCAATAATGTGAGTATGCGCCAGATCTATTTAGACCTACGTCGGATTCCTCCTTAGACATTTTCATAAATCTTTAGTGGGTACTTGGTACTAAGGTTTGAAGAGATGTCTCCGTGTCTGGGCATTTAAAAGAGTTTTTTACTTTAAAAGTTAGGGGGCATATTAGTTTAACAGTGACTTCCTTCAGTTTTTCTTCTGTGACTCCACAGAATCATGTCGTGTGCGGGCGCATTTGTCAGGGGGCAGCAGTATCCCCAGGAACCCAGCACCTGTAACCAATTAACAAAGGATTTCAAAGCACCCACTGCAGGACAAAGGCCTCCCTTCCCTATTTCCACTCTTCGCGACTCAACGCAGACAAGCCACGATCTATGGTGGAAATCAAGTTCATCCCGCCATCTTATTCTTGGTCTTCCGTAAAATTACAAGAATTTATTTCTTTATGCTGAAGTTGAGTTCTCATTTAATATTAAAAGGATTTATTTCTTCTTGCATTCAAGCCACAATGGTCAACTGTTGGAATTAGTTACTGCTTGAAATGCAAAGATTTTCAATATTCGTGCTTCCAGCAGTTCGGAAAAGAGCCAGCCTAGCGTGCTGAACTTAAGAATTGATTATAGCACGGCTTCATAATCTTACTGAAGAAGTCCACTGCTAAACATAGTGCCTTGTCTATACATTTCCAGGAAAACTTTCCGCGATATTGTTCCATCGTCGTAGTGTTCATCACCGTAAAGTTGCCAGTCTATCGGTATTTTACAGGATACATTTCGGAGTGTACGATGAAACTTCACGATTTAGTTCTCCCATCCCCATTCTCTCATCGGATCACTAGACGCACGGTAATGCGACATGTTTACATGGTTGATGTTCCAACTGTCCGCACCAAGCGCTTAGCTTCAACTTTAATGTTGCGGACAGCCAAGGAATGGAATTCCTTGCCGGTGTCTGCTCCAAACACGCATAACTTGGATGTTTTTAAGATAAGACTGAAAAGATATCTTCGAGGTAAGCGTGCTACACCGTCGGCCCCATCATCACTTAACAGCAGGTGAGATTGCTGTCAAACGCAAGCCTATATTATGTAAAAACAATCATGGTGAGCAGCATGATGACTTACAAACGGCAAGGACGCCGAAGCTGTAGAAGGCAGCCTCGCAGTTGTGCTCGATGAGCTGCTTCAGTGCGTTGATGCCGAGGATAGTGCTTCCACGGCCCAGCATCAACATCACGCAAACTACTGTTGCTCTGCAAAAAAACATCTAGTTAACAATCGTTTTCCACTAGTTGTTGCTTAATTGTGACGTTTGCTGAATATTCGGGCACTTTCGATCTTGGGCTTAGTCATTCTTTTGTTACACAGTTTTGAAAACATTAGCCTATTATGCTATTGGGCAGCTATGCTATTTTTCTATATTTGAGAGTGTTTTTAATATGTCCATGTATAGTGATATATGGACGAACACTCTCAAAAACATCAGGGGGTTGTAGTACCCATGACTATAAATTAGTTTTTCTGCGCCACCAACATCGTGAACGAAAATGAACAGCTGTTTCATACATTTTATCCAAGTAGGTATTAAACTACTAAAACTTTCTTGATCGGCCTAATCCAAATTAAATAATGACCATTTTCGTAAAGACTAGTCGTAAAACACTTACTTGATAAAAGTGGGGAAGAGGTCAACAGTGAAGGAGGTTAGGAAGCCGAAGTTAAGGACTCCCATCATGAGGGTCAACAAAAGACCAGCGCTGAGCACCCACATAGAACTAGCGTTGATGGCCAGGGCAGCTGTCCCGCAGAGCATCTGGATATTAACATTAATTTTTTTAGTAGCAGTCGAGCTAAATAAATAAATAAATAAATAATGCGGACAACCCACACAACACTATCTAGCCCCAAACTAAGCAGAGCTTATTTTATGGGAACCAGGTAGCTGATATAATACTTAAATACTTTTTTTTTGTAAATACATACATAGAATACAATATAACACCCAGACAGAGAACAAACATCTGCGTTCACTACAAAAATATTTGTTCTCGGTGGGGATCGAACCCACGCCCTCCAGCGCAGGCGAGCTTCTTGTGAAGAGCTCGTCCGGGGAAGTACTACCACCATGCCTATTTCTACCGTGAAGCAGCATCGCTGTGTTTCGGTTTGAAGGGCTTGGGTGTCGGTGTAATTACTGGCACGTGAGGCGAAACATCTGTAAGTCTCAATTTGATGGACGCAGGGCAGTGCATCGTAGGGCACGTTCCAGACGTGCGTGACCTACGAGGCAATGCTTTGTTATAGGCGATGGTTACCGCTTAACATCAAGTGGGCCATATGCTTGTTCCAACAGCTAGTAGTATAAACAGAAAAGAGTTAGGGGTCGTTCTAATTGGCCATCGATCGCGAGATGGTGCGATGCGACTTCAAGCTTCAACTAGGACACTCTAAAGAAATGTGCGTGTTTAATCTCGTCGTGCGGCGAAAACACATCGTTTGATCGTTGGCCAATTAGGGCGATCCCTAAGTATGCCAAAGTTAAATAATAAATATCATGAACCGTAGAACTCCAATAAAAACATACCTGTATGAAAATATATAGCTTCCTCTTGCCAACATATGGAATTAGGAACCCTGCCACGACGTTGAGTGCTGCCAGGATCAGACTGATGCAGAAAACCATCGTCATAGCTGTGCTATTCATTGAACAGTCTTTGGGCTGCAAGTGAAAATGCAGTTTTATTATTGTTCTTAAATTTTATATACATTATCCCTGGTTAGTTAGATCTTTAGTAGATATAGCAAATTTGCTCCAAGAGATAGATTGAATATTGGGAACGACCTGTCTGTTTAGAGTTTTCCTGATGGATCAGTTATTAATTCAGTGTGCAAATAGGCTTGAGTCAAATTTCTTACCTTATCAATATCAACTACGTCAGTCATATTTTTAGATAACCTAACCATCTCACATATAGTGAGGCTGCTGGCTCCACCTTCTACAGCAGACATGAACGAGTCAGCTATTGACGGCAACCAAACTATGAACGGGTTTACTCTGAAACAGAATAAAAAAAGTAAAGTAAAGAGGCCTTTGTATCTATTGTAGATGATTTATAAAGCGTCAAGGGCAACTGGCTTTTAGGGCTTGTGTAACTGGATTACACAAGCCCTATTTGCGGGACGCTATAGTGTCTGGGACAAGATTTTAGATGGAATAGTCTTGTCCAGCACCTATACCATCCTGACAGCTCAGTCGGCCAGCAGAATAAAGACAGGATAAACACCATAAAATTACCACAGATCATTACGTTTGGCAGGTTGATTTCATCTATGCAATACTTCTTACCCGATGTAAACCATGATGGACAGCAGCCCTAGCAGAAGAGTTGACTTTAGCAGCGGTGCTCTGAACATGGGCGTTGTTTGCACTGCGATTGATGCCCAGAAACCGTCCTGGGGTGGCAAGCGAGCCTCATCTAATACGATTGACTCCACCTGGAATTCATGAAACCCAGTAATAAGTCAAAGCTTGGTCCATAATTATAGATTAGTCTAGTTTTGTTTTAAGGGTTGTAAAAGCTGGCACATAATGTCTATAAAAAGTTCTGCCGTGGGACGTTTTTGTTGTAATATTGTAGCTTGTTGGTTTGTTTGGTTTTTAGGTGTGTATATGTATTAGTTTATTTTATTTTATTTAAGTATTAGGATAGTTTCTTAGGTATTAGATATTATGCTGTAGTTTTTAACTTGTGTATTTTATATTTTATCACGCTTCGTGCACCGCCGTCCGTTTCTGCAACTTCACTACTTTCCATCATACGGTTGCCTGGAAGAAATCGCTTTCAGCGATAAGGCCGCCCATTGTACTTTATTATAGTACGCTGTTACTTGTGATGTATCCTTGTGTACAATAAAGTGCTGTCTATCTATCTATCTATCTTTGATTCTCAGTCAATCCAACGGTATACCAAAAATAACTAATACGTATAGTCTAAGATCCCTAGAAGAAGGACCTTCACCGAGCTGGTTATTTAATGAAACGTATTTTATATTTAATTAAACATGCCAATAAATATATTCTATATGGGTTGCCTATCAAATTTCAGTCCAGGATAATTATGATTAATTAATAATTAAAAAAAAAAAAAAGACTTTCCACTGGTTTGTATTTAAACAAATTCTATACCAATCGAAAGTATAGACCCCAGTATTTTTATTCAATAAACATACCGGTGCAAAATGCTAGTATCGATTTTCCTGTTTATACCTTGCTACCCGAGAGTTGTGACCGGAAAAAAATAGGCAACCAAACGTTTGCATAATTCTATGGGGTCTATACTTTCGATTGGTATAGAATTTGTCTAATAAACAAACCGGTGGAAAGTTAAAAAAAAACATTAATTTTGTTTTAATTATTAATTAATCATATCCTGGACTGAAATTTGATAGGCAACCCATATAGAATATATTTATTGGCATGTTTAATTTAATAATATATTATATAACCAGCTCGGTGAAGGTCCTTCTTCTAGGGATCCTATACTAGTACAAGATTGTAGTAAAACATTCAAAAAAGGCATGTACAAAGGCAAGGCGAAATATATTCATCGAGGATCATCTCGTATCAGCAGCTAAAATAACTTGAAATATCCTGCATAGGGTTTCAGGAGGCCAAGGCTCCATCAAACATGATTCAGTTTTGTCTGAATTTTGCATTATTCCTGTGTGGAGTGATTTGGATCACTACCCATTGATTCGGTCTTTCATGCAAGCTTAGTTATACGTTAGACATCTGGGAACCTAATAAAATACCATAATCCTTTTACTAAACATAATATAAGTCAACTAACTTGATAATAATCACTGCTCTTTCCACTGTTTAATTCATACATGTACTTCAATGTGTCCAAGGCCAATACATCCTGACGAGTTGACAGCAAGAACTTCGGGCTTTCACAGCTGTACCTTATCCCGATGCAAGACATTAAACAGGGGAAACTGAAGATCAAGTTGAGGAGACGCCAAGAGTTGAAGTGGATATCCAGATATGGGATGTAGTAAGAAAAGGGGAGACGCAGCACGGGTATTGATAGAACTGAAACAAAAAAGGGGTTTTTAGTTACCAAGTTTAGTACCGAGAAATCAGAGAGCAGATAGATTCATGATACAGCAGCATTGCTGTGTTTTGGTTTGAAGGGTGTGGGTGCCGGTGTAATTACTGGCACGTGAGGCTGAACATCTGTATACCTCAAGTTGATGGACGCAGGGAAGTGCATCGCATGGCACGTATCGGCATCGGTATTCTTTACGTGCGTGACCCACGAAGCAATGCTCTGCTATAGGCGATGGTTACCACTTAACATCAGGTGGGCCCTATGCTTGATCTCAACATTTTCAGAGATATTTATAGGGAGTCTTTCACCGTGCCTTCTGTTTCCCTTATACACTGGTTTTTATATACCGTTTGAGAGCACTAGTATTGCTTAAACACGTTTTTGGATTGGATAGATCTAGGTTAGCTCTCGTCTAACAAAGCCTTATTTTTAAAAGATTTCCCATTCCCAATACAGGTTGTTTAAAAAATGGTTTACCAGCCATGATCCCTGTGCACGATAGAAAGGCACTGGTGGTCAGCAACAGCGCCGTGCTTCTCTGCTTCACTGGTGTGCTTTCCCCGAGCAAAGCCACTGCTAGAGCTGATGCACCAGAGACCCTGGAATCGTAAACAGTTGCATTTATGAGTAAATTTGTTGACGGCCTTTACTTCAACCACAGAAGAATAATTGATAGTACCTATTTCAACGTCGAGATCATCGAGCTAAGCTAGGACTTTTACTAGTATTTAGTTAGATGTTTTGCAAAGTTGGACCTCTCATTTGATTTCGTCACCTGTAGGCCTACCTCAAGCTCTGTCTGGCTCTACTTCTGGCTCTGGTTTTGAGTCTGTGTGAGTGTTGACTAAATAAATTCTAAACGTCACACAAACAGTATAATATACTGGTGAGCACTCACACAGACTCTAAACCAGAGCCATAGACAGAGCCAGGCAGAGCTTGTGGTAAGCCTACTGGGGCTATGTATTAAATAGTGAGGCCATCTGTGGCATCCTTATTAAAAGGACGAAGGTTATGTATATGTCCTATAATGGATTTCTTATTAATAAATTTACAGAATTAAAATTATTCTTATCTAAAATAAACACCCTCTCTGCTCTCAGTAGCATACGTAACTATGATTGACGTGATAAGAATAGACGAACAGCTATTCTTATTTACATAAATAATATAATTTGCTATCTTATAAGTCTTAAAATAAAATAAATAGAGCCACTGTGACCGTGTGCAAACGTAACAGGTAAGTCATAGCAAATATTTGATAACACATAATTACATCTTTGCAATACATAACGTGACCTTAGGATTTCTTTATAACAAGTTCATAGATTCTTACATGTATTGTGGCAACAAAGTAGGCGAACATGATTATGGAGCAGGGAACGTACTTATGAGGACGCTTTTATCCGAATTGAATTGAATTAAATCTGGCATTGATACTTACCTAATTTTTTAATTTTATATTTATCGGCATTCTGTTAATTATTTATTTTTGTTCTAAGCATGTTCTATGTTTTTTACTGTATACCTAAATTGTCTTTAATTTTCTAGTTTTTTTTTAATTGTCTCTGTAGTTTATTGTTTTTAAATTTTTCTTTAGTTTTGCTTTATGTTAGCAATTTAACATTAAATTTGTATGTCGGTGTCTGACGAAGTACCTATGTGGTACTACATTATTATTAATAAGAAGTTTTTCAAATTTGACCATACTTCAAGCGAATAAATACATCTCATTTCATAAATACAAATACATTTCATTTCATTTCAACTATGGGTGATCGTCTACCCAGTTATGGCATAAAAAAAAGAACTAGCTGACGATTTCGTACATACAATTTACTTTCAAATGAAAACGGTCTCTATTCAGTAGAATCACAAGGTTTGTTTTGACTGGTAATTCAGAAAGACTCAGTGGAACAGAATTTTGGCCAAACCCAATGCCGATTATTTCCAATTAATTATTTTTCATCAAGGAAGGTCAAACTACGTATATTGTTTTTATGTTCGTTTTAATTGAACAGATGTTATACCCATAATTATATGGAAGAACGTATCGCGGGTATTTATCGCTATTACTTTTATTATTTCCTGACGTTTCGACCGTGTTACAACAGCCGCAGACGCGGGCAGACTGGAGTTCATTGGAATTACCCGTTAAATACCCTTTTCTTATATATTTAATTATGCAAAACGATCGCGTTAATTAAAACGTACTAGATGTTATACCCATTCAAAGAATAAATTTACTTCGAACATGGTCAACTTTGAACATGAGGAAAACGACTATTTCACATTTATTGCTACGCTTTTTGAGATAAAAACTGCCTAGCCCATTGGCACATTTGCCAATGGGATTTGGTATATCAATTAAAAGTGTTAAACTATTTAAAGTAGTTAAAGTATTTCACAAAGATTTTCGATTTATACTTTCTAAAAAAATATAAGGGAAATGTATCACTCACGCAGCAGAAGACAGGAACTTCAGTGCGCACAAGACTATCCAGTTAGGAGACAGCGCCGCCATAGAACCGGTGACGAAGCCGATCGCCATGGAGAGTGTCAGCATCTTCCGTCTCCCATGCCTGTCCGCCAGGTAGCCCCAGAGATGCGACGTGGCTATTACTCCTGAAGATAGGTAAAGAAGGTTTTAGATTGATGTCGTGGGTTCAAATTCAGTCGTGTACCAATGTGTTTTTCTGTCGAAAAATTTATATGCACTGTGCCAGTACTCTCAAAAACGGTGAAGGAAAACATCGTGAGGAAACCGGCGTGTTATAGAACCTAAAAAAGTTCAAGCAACACATGTCAAGGGTCACGCAAAAAGGGTCCACCAGCGGCCTACTTGCGGAAAAACCTGCCCGCACATCAAGTGCGCATAATAAATTTGCCGTTGGCCTGTTGAGTCTCACTGCAGGACAAAGGCCTCCCTTCCTTCTCTCCATTTGTTTTTTTTTACCTTTGCGTGCAAATAATCAAAGTTTCCGATGTATAAAATCATCTTGAATTGCCAAGGCCTGTTTACTTCTTTCATGTTTGTTATTGAAACTTGAAAACTTTTTTATTTATTTATTATATCCATCTTATGAAGGGTAGTGACAGGTATTGAAAAATAGTGACAGGCACAAATTAACAACGAGTGCTAATGAATAATAATAATAAAGCAATCTGGCCGAGGTATTTTCATTCTCTAGATCATAATAGCAAAATATCAAAAGGATATAGGTACACTGAGAAAAATGGATTTCTGGCCTAAGATGAATTCCACCTTTGACGGCTGAATTGTAATGACGCGAGGCGATTTTGAAACGCTTACGGTTAATTTGACTTTATATTCGTTTGCGATAAACTGGTACGTCTCTTATGTTAAACACGAACCGTCTCGAATGACTTACCGTAAGGTAGTCTTGGAATCCAACTTAACACTGTTAATACAGCAGTAATGGACTATTGAAAACGCTTTAAATTTACGACGTTGAATATTTGTTGAATATCACCGTAATTAAGGCAAAATTTAACTTAAATTAAGGCGATATATGCTTTAATAAAAACTAAACAAACGTAAACCTAAGTCATAAACAAACTTTCGAAAGCGGCATAAATTATCTTAAGCATGACAATATTCACCTTACAATAAGGCAGAATATACTTTAGTCACAAAAATTTGAACGTAAACTTAAAGTCTTTCAGCGACGTATGAATTCGGCAACTTAGAGGTATAATGTGGCCACATTTGCCCTATTATAAGGCCAAATAATATGCTCAGGTTTCGACGAATCAAATGGTAACATTAGGTTTTATAACGGCATACATATAAACGTAAATATGGCAATATTCACCTTTTCATAAGGCAATACATGCTCAAGATATCGACTGGTTAATCGGTAACATTACGTCATATAACGACTTACATACTTGGTCAATATAACCGTAAATTTGGTGATATTAGTGTTATCATCAGGCGAAATACGATCAAGTTACGACTAATCAAACGGTGAATAACATCATAAAACGATTTACTTATTCGGTTAATTAAACCGTAGATAAGACAACAATCACCTTATGGTAGGGCGGATGATACTTTAGTTACTATTTAATCAAACGTTTAAAAAGTCTAATAACGCCATACATATTTGGCCAATTTAACCGTAAATTTGGCAATATTTACCGTATCTTAAGGCGAAATACGATCGAGTTAAGACTAACCAAACGGTGAAATAACTTCATTTAACGACTTTCATATTCAGTAAATGAAACCGTAGATATAACAATATTCACCTTAAGATAGGGCGGATGGTACTTGAGATATTATATAGTCAAACTTTAAAAAAGCCTAATAACGGCATACATATTTGGCTAATATAACCGTAAATTTAGCAATATTTTACTATATTAAAGGCTCATTAATGCTCAAGTTACGACTGATCAAATGGTCAAATAACGTCATCTGGTGACTTAAATATTCTGTGAATGAAACCGTAGATATGGCAATGTTCGACGGATAATACTTTCGTAACTATTTATACAAACGTTTAAAACCTACATAAGTACGATCCTAGGTAATAGATAGGTAGGCAGATTTGTACATTACCTACCTAAATACTTAAGTAGGTACTCACTTAAGTGTCACTACCCACTTAAGTAGTGTTTCATTGTGTTTTATTAGGGAGGTTCCTATTGAATCATAGCGCTGTTTAATAAAACCCATTAATAGCTGTTCCATTGAAAAAAGTTTGTTACGCTCTATGACTCCTTGTTGCTATTCAAAGGCAGAACCCTCGCTTCTACACACAAGCCCTGTTCTCCTGTAGGTAGGTATATACTTAGATCAAGCGAAGAACCCAAACCAGTGTCTACAAAAATTTGATACCTATTTAGGTAATATAGGTCTCAGCTACCTGTTTCCCATATTACCAAGCTTTGCTTAGTTTACGGCTAGATTGTGTTGTGTGGAATGTCCGCAAATATTTGTATATAATTTGGTGGAAGAAAAGTCTATTTTACTCAGTTTTATTATTTTAACGACTTTCAGTCAATTGGTGGGTTAAGTTTAAAAAAACTCTCTAGTTACTGCGAGATACACCTTTGTAAGGCACTTGTCGTAGGTAAAACGAAAATCTCAATAATGCTGCCAGCTACACAAATAACCTTGGTTCGTATAACTGTATGAGAGAGAGTATATAAACTTGAAAACCCAACGACAAAACTGCTGAACCGATTATGATGAAATTTCTATGGGACTAATCTGAAAGTAAAGTTAAGATATAATTTTTCAAATTAGTTTACGAGTTATGTGGTAACAAACAAAAAAAAAACAAACAAATCAAATATCCGTAAAAACACCCATTTAGAATCTTTCCCTGAGTTTACTCGCTTTTTGGTTGGAACCCTGACGAACCACATTCAATACCTACTTTTGCTCTGTGCTGTGTGCTAACTACACGAACTATGCTTGGAGTATACGCCAATCGACACACACATGACACAGGCAGTTAGTAATGCAGTACAGTTTTGGCTTAAAGACTACGTATACTTAGCATATTTTTGATTGGCCTCTCAGCTCAGTTGGTAGGATCTTTGTCTTCTGCGGCGTAGGTCGTGGGTTCAATCCCCACCGAGAACAAAATACTTGTGGTGAACACAGTTGTTTTTTTCTTTGTTGGGGCATTATATTGTATTCTAAGATGTATTTACAAAAAAAATGTGTGTTAAGTATTATATCAGCTATCTGGTTCCCATAGTAAGCTCTGCTTAGTTTGGGACTAGATAATGTTGAGTAGATTGTCTTGAATATCTATTTATTATTATTTTGTTATTTTTAACACCCACCACTAGCATAATCTGCAGTAATTGAGTTGGCAGCACTGCCCACGAGGCCACGAGCACGTAACGACTTGTTTCATTCGTCAGTTTGGTTTGACTTTGGACGGAGTGTTTGGTTTAGTTCTGAGTCATTCAAAGTTTATTTTGCGGGTTTTTTTTATTTTCCCTCATGTTCTGAACGCTGCTGGCTGTGTCAGTGTATGGAAGCACAGACAAACAGATGTAGAGAGGTCCAAGACAGACCTATCAGCAGCAACCAACCAGACAAACATCTTCGTGCTTCGAACGTGGCAGACCAGAATCCCACAGATTTATTAACAAAATGGGGCAATCACCTGATTGATACGTCATTTCGAGGTAAGTAGAGTACCTGTATCAAACTCAGTTATTCCCTAATGTTTTTGAACTTAATCATGTTTTGTATTTGATAAGTTTAGGTACCTAATCCCTAGATTCTGGTTGTGTTAGAAACACGAACGAAAAATGATTTATAAAAATATGTACTTAGTGTTTTCAGTTTTGAACTTTTGCATTTAATTTTGTAAATTGGTACAAAAGAGTTTTTAAAGTTAGGAAAATTAATTGTTTATTTTTTTCAGATAAGGTGTACTTTACATAATACGCAAAGAGGACGGGCTGCTTAACTGTTAATGGCTTCCTGGATTCCAAACAAAGAAAATAATTGGCCCATTTGGACTCTGGGCTAGAAGTAAATCCAAACACCAAACTTCAATGGAGTGATTTCAATCACGGGCACGCGGTATTGGATAACCATTTAAAAAGGATTATAGCTGTAAGTACTTGTCATTTGCTATCAGTGATACAAACGACCTCTCTGACTTAGAACCTGCAATGCCAGGCCGACCTGTCCTCTAATAGACCTGTGGTCGTAGTTTGGTTAGATAAACATAATACCTACTTGTACTAATTACCATCATAGAACGCTCTACTTTGTTTGCGATAACTATTTCCTAAAAAATACATTATTTTATTTCAGATATTGTAATCCGGTTGAGAAGGCTTCACTTGCAATAACGGATGCCGAGGAAGGAGCTACGCCATGAGAGGAGCTAGCCTGTGGGCAATAACAGCAAATGCGTGCCTACAAAAGCTTTACAACGAAAAGGGCATTCTCCAAGACGATTTTATCTTGTTTTAAGTATTTAAAAAGTTAATTACTTATCTAAATTGATTTTCTAATACAGATTTATAGATTTTTATTGAATGGTTTTATTGCAATACCACTATTATTTATATAAGATGCAAAAGCTATCGACTTATTTATTAGGCTAGGTTGAGGTTAAACTGTTGGGTTGAGAAAATACTAGTCTATCTAGTTCATATCTTTGGTAACCTGTAATCAGTTATTATTGAGGTGCTTTATAAATTTTTGTTCTATTAATTTCAGAAGCTTACAAAGACTGGGAGAACAGCTTTCTGAGGCAGCAGGCTACGCTGTTCACTGAAGGCATGTTTGGCTGATCTATTATCATAAAGTTCATGTGAAGGATATTGGCCCGCGTTACCTAAGAGTGACCTTTGAGCGGCCCAATGCTCTTAATATGAACTAAATGATAGTAAAGCAAGTCAATCATGCCCTTAGGGAACAGCGTTACTAGCCATTGAAAGGCTTTTTTCCGGTCTTTATAAAACGTTTCTGCTCGTAAAGAAAGCCCAAATTACCGTACGATACGGCTAGCCTAATCGTATGAAACATTCTAAAATAACTTCTAGAAGGCAAATACGACTAAGTAAATGTTGAAAACGCTTAATGCTTAGGTTAAACCCATAGTAAGTAAAAACGTAAAACACCTTACTAGAAGAGAATTACGACTTAAAAAAACATCAATATCGGTTAATGAACAGGTTAAACTACAGTAAGGTAAGACGTACGATGTCTTACTAGAAGTCGATTATGACTTAGTAAACAGGTTTAACTACAGTAAGGTAAGACGTACGATGTCTTACAAAAAGTCGATTACGACTTAGTAAACTTTGAAAACGCTTAATGAACAGATTAAACTACAGTAAGATAAGACGTACAACGCCTTGCTAGAAGGCGATTACGACTTAGTAAACGTTGACAACGCTTAGTGGACAGGTTAAACCCACAGTAAGTAAAGACTTAAAACGCCTTTCTAGAAGCGAATTACGATTTATGAAACGTTCAAAACTCTTAGTGGATCGGTTAAATTGCAGCGAATAAAGGTATAAAACACCTTACTAAAAGTCTATTATGACTTAGGAAGCAGTCAATAAATATTCAAAACACTTTGTGAACAAATTAAACCGTAGTAAAAAAGGCGTAAAACGCCTTACTAGAAGTTAATTGGGGCGCAATGATACGTCAGATATTACTCTAGGAAAGATTTACGTGTGTAACCCGAGCACCTTCTTTACCGTTTATATCGCCTTACCGGAAGTTAAATCCCATCGTCAGTTCGTCGATCCTTTCTCACTTACCACGTTAATAGCTTTTTATTTAAGGCTAATCTGTAAAAAAATACGTCTAAAACACACATTAGAGAGTATAATGCTGCTTATTTGTTGCGCCTCACGCTTAAGGCGTAAAACGCCTCCAACCTAGGAAGGCGTTTTTCGTCCAAGTACGCTTGGTCGTTTTTTCGCCTTCATTACGAATAAATCCACCCTAATTACGAACTTTTCAGCTTTACATTTTTCTCAGTGTACTACTTAGTCATTATTAGTTCTTCCTTTTCTAATATTAGTTACTATGAGTGACATTATTATATAATACTATCGTCACTGATACCTATAAGTACAACTTATAGGTATCATTAGTACTATTAGTAGTAGTACTAATGAAAAGATGAAAACAAAATCATTTTAGCAAAAAAACGACAACCTATACGTAAGCATTCCTAATAAATTATAAAATAACGACGGATTAATGTGGGTTAGGAAACTCATATAAAATACTTGAATAGAGGTAGGTCTCCTAGCGAAACTTGAGTAGCATAACAAGTTTCTTTAAGATATTTTACCTTCGCTGGTCGAGACTACTGGTATTGCGCGCACACATCTATTTTGCGAATGGAAACCCGTTGACCTGTTGTTGCTTGACCAGATACGAACTATCATACCTTTGACTAATGCCTTGACTAAACATACCTAAACATAAGTAGAATTGGGAGACAGTGCAGATGAAACATTAAAATGCCAATATGATAATAGACAATTCCTTTTATGAATATAAAAACTGTTCAGAACTCATGTTTTAATAAAATCAGCCAAGTGCAAGTCGGACTCGCGCATGAAGAGTTCCGTACCGTTATCAATGAAAACGGAACAAAATATTTGTTTGTTATATGGAAGCCCCTCTTAAATATTTATTTTATTTTATTATTTATTTTAAGTGAATATTCTGTGAATGTTTGAAGCGCCTACCTGTTGCCGTTATCAAAAACGAGCAAATAAACCACGTTAGTTGTATGGGAGCCCCCTTTTATATTTATTTTATTCCGATTATTAGTATTTTTGTTATAGCTGTAATAAAAATACATCATCTGTGAAAATTTGAACTGTTTAACAATCACAGTTCATAAGACAGCCTGTTGACAGACGGACGGACAGCGAAGTCTTAGTAATAGGACCCGTTTTAATTTTTGAGTACGGAACCCTTAAAAGGATGCAGCTAATTCGTCCGCTGATAATTAATTGTTATTCTGTACCTTTATGAAGGAAGGTATCACGCGACTTGTTTAATGTGACAAGTTGGCCCTGGCCCTGTTTAGTACAATATGATAACTTCTTTACGATCGAAGTTTCCGCTGCAACTACGTCAAAACTGAACCACTTGCAGTAAAGTTCAATAACATTACACTTCACTGTTTAAACCTAACTTCCTGTATATTGAATAAATTGAAAAAAAAAAACTGTGTCAACGGATCGTCATTTCAGGTGATCATGAAAATTTATCAACGTTTTGTTTCTTTTTTTTTAACCAACTTTAAATAAAAATGGAGGAGGTTCTCAATTAGTTTTTTAATGTATGTTATTACAGAATTTCGTTATATTGTATACAAAAAGTGTTAATTCCGTACAGATGAAACTTATATAGGACACATTTTTAAAAGGTCAATTCAAATGCGTATAATGTATCTTTTAAAAGGTATAAATTCAAATGCGTCCAATATCACGTACGTCTCTTGTTGTACCAAAGTGACATTTTCCTGTCTCACCACTACTGCCCACGTACTGGGTTCGTTACTATTCGTTGTTATTCGTTACGTGTGGTCAAGGCATAACTTCTTAGATTTTCTCAATGCAATTATCTTAACTACCAAGAGATCCGGTGGAAGCCTGCTTCGGAAATAGCAGTCGTAGACATTTTTATCACCGACCGAAGAGAGGAGTGATATAAGTTTGAGGTTTTAGTGTGTGTTCCTGTTTTTTTTTGTCCATCACAGCATCGAAATTATTGCTCCAATTGGAATGTGGTTTTTAGGGTTCCGTAGCCAAATGGCAAAAACGGAACCCTTATAGATTCGTCATGTCTGTCTGTCTGTCTGTCTGTCTGTCTGTCTGTCTGTCCGTCCGTCCGTATGTCACAGCCATTTTTCTCTGAAACCGTAAGAGCTAGACTGATGAAACTTGGCGAGTAGATGTATTCTGTGAACCGCATTAAGATTTTTACATAAAAATAAAAAAAAAACAATAAATTTCGGGGGTCCCCATACTTGAAACTGAAACTCAAAAATTTTTTTTTCATCAAACCCATACGTGTGGGGTATCTATGGATAGGTCTTCAAAAATGATGTTGAGGTTTCTAATATTGTTTTTTTCTAAACTGAATAGTTTGCGCGAGAGACACTTCCAAAGTGGAAAAAAGTTGGTCCCCCCCCCTCTAACTTCTAAAGTAAGAGAATGATAATACTAAAAAAAATATATGTTGTACATTACTATGTAAACTTCCAACGATTTTTGGTTTGAACGAGATCTAGTCAGTAGTTTTTTTTTTATACGTCATAAACCGTAAACCGCAATTTACCTTTCGACGAACTACAAGAACCTTATTATGTTACATCAAGTAACATAATATACAGGTTCTTGTAGTTCGTCGTGCTACGGAACCCTTCATGGGCGAGTCCGACTCGCACTTGGCTGCTTTATTTCGTCATAAAGTTGATAGTTGCCAAATCATATTCTTATTTATTTACTAGCGGCCGCCCGTGGCTTTGCTCGCCCCGTTACCGTTCCCGTTGAAAAAAACAGAAAAATAACCTTTTAAACCTTCTCTGGACCTCCACAAATCATTCAAGACCAAAATCAGCCAAATCGGTCCAGCCGTTCTCGAGTTTTAGCGAGACTAACGAACAGCAATTCATTTTTGGAACCTCGGTCTACCGCCTTCCATGCATTGTAATGCCATTATGGGTACACAAGATACATTCTAAATTGTTATTACTACCATAATGCTGTAGGTATATTGCCTTTTTGTGCCGTGAAGCAGCATTGCTGTGTTTCGGTTTGAAGGGTGTGGGTGCCGGTGTAATTACTGGCACGTGAGGCTGAATATCTGTATGCCTCAAGTTGGTGGACGAGCGTGACCTACGAGGCAATGCTTTGTTATGGGCGATAGTTACCACTTAACATCAGATGGACCATAAGCTTGCTCCATCAGCTAATTAGTTAGTAAAAAAAATAAAAATACACCTACCAATGTGATGACAATAAAATATTGAATATAATTATTATGTAGTTCTGAGATGGTTTCTAGCCATATTGACGATGTTCAGTAGACCTACCACAAGCTCTGTATGGCTCTGGTTTTGACGCTGTGTGAGTGCTTACCAGTGTAGTCAACTCTGTGTGTGACGTTTCGACGTAGAATTTATTTAGTCAACACTCACACAGACTCAAAACCAGAGCTAGAGACAGAGCCAGACAGAGCTTGTGATACTGATGATATTCATCAGCTTGCTTGAAAATTTTGGAATTTAAAAGAATTAGTATATAAACTTGCCGACTAAAGGCAGTCCAGCAGCTAAGCCTTGTTGGGTGCTGGTGGTCCCCAGCTCGCAGACACTACCCGGCACCACGTAGGACACGGAGTACATCTCGAAGACCATGGCGGATATGACGCCGCAGCATAGTGAAAACGTCTGAAGGTTGAACCAGCCCCATCCTGGAATAACAAAAATATACTGGTAAAGAAAGAACAAACGTTCATTTGTCACACCTCCAATGGAGATCATTTTAAGTACTAAAAATAAGGAACTCACTTATCAGTAACACAAAAATAAAATGAAAACATAAAACAAAAATAAAATGGAACTGAAAAAAGTTGCAGAGAATGGTCCTCAATGTGCCGGGTGCGACAAACAGGTCTCGTCTCAGCTCGATGCTGCGAACCATCCAGAGATGGACACAACGCTGGTTTTCATACGAAGCCCGTTGGTGGCTTTACGTTGGTATAAGCATAGTTAGAGGAATTGTTACAATCTGGTCTAATTATTCTTTAGACCAGATTGTATTTGGATTAGCTTTGAATTTGGATGGATACAAGAAATCTCTTTTTCTTCCTGCCCTTATCCCACTTTATGTGGGGTCAGCACAACACGTCTTCCTCCTCCATTGCCTTCTGTCAGCCGTCATCTCTTATCCATGTCATCTTTCACACAGTTCATCCATGTTTACTTTGATCTACCTCTGCTTACATATCCATCCACATCCATACTCATTTCCCTAGTCATGACTTTCATCCCTCCTCAAGACATGTCCGTACCACGCCAGCTTTATTTCTTGTATCCAGCGTATGGATACAAGAAAAAAACATGAAAAAGTTGTCATCTTTTTAATTATAAGAATCAAAATCCAGACTATATGACTGCTATTTACAACGGTCGATAGATGGAAAGGGCTCAGAATCTATAGGGAAGGTCTATGTCCAGCAGTGGTCTTCATCAGGCCGTGATGACTGACATACAACACAACCACACTAATATTATTGGTGCTAGTAACTTGAAGGTGAGAAGGGTATCCTTGCCGCAAACCTGTGATTTTTTTTGAATTGGAATTCAGTACCATAAGCTCTGTCTGGCTCTGTCTCTGATTCTGGTTTTGAGTCTGTGTGAGTGTTGACTAAATAAATGTTACGTCAAAAGGTCACACACAACACACAGTATCAAACACTGGTGAGCACTCACACAGACTTAAACCCAGAGCCAGACAGAGCTCATGGTAGGCCTACTGGTCTTACGTTTTGGTCAAAGTCTTTTAAATTACTATATTAGTTAGTGAGTTTCTGCAAAATGGGGTAAATGTACCGCGACAAATAACATCCACGTGGACGAAGTCACGCTAGTGAGTGCAAAGGAAAAATTTGAAAGTTCGCATCGGAAGTAGTCCAATATTGAGGACAAAGTAATTTAAATAATTGTGAGTTGATATGAAGAAAACAAAATCGATGCGAAGTCATCTGAAACAACTAGTGAGCACTGACGTAATGCCCGGGATACACAAGGCTAGTTTTTCAACCAGGATAGCAAGATTGTGATATTAGGCTAGCAAGCTAGCAGTTCTAGCTTCGTGTAAACAGAACTTGCTTCATTTTTCATATAGCAGTCTCAGTATCTTGCTATCCTTGAAAATCTAGCCTCGTATATCCCGGGCATAAGAGAAATGGAAGAAGGAACAGTGTTGAGTAAATTTCACATGTCATGACGTCGCAAATAAATACGAAAAGATGATGAGGTAGCGTGTTAGCCATCTTTGATAGAAGCCGTCCCAAGGCCGTCATGTAAATCTCGTTTGCGTTCCGTTGAATTGACTTGGTGACAGAGAATTATTAGCACTATAAAACGAATTAATAAAATATATTCAACAAAATTAGCCTTCCAAAAAGTCATTACAAACAACTCGTACTGTCTGCTGGGCATGAACCTTGATACTCTCTAGACTTATCCCAAGTTAGGGCAGGGCATCGTAGGTCACGTTCCTAAAGTACGTGACCGCAAAGCAATGCTTTGTTATAGGCGATGGTTAGTATTTAACATCAGGTGGGCTATGCATGTTAGCTGGTAGGATAAAAACGAAAAAAAGTGAAGAAAAATATAAATTATTTGTAATTTTGACTTATGTGTTGGTTTGGGTCTGTTTCATTGACCCACCTTGATGCGTGGCCAGGGGCTCAGGCCATTTGTCAAGACTTGGTGACCCAATCAGTTTCCCAGTAAACACATAGGTACTTATGTAAGGGTTTGGAGGAATCAGCCATGCTTCAGGATATTTAAGAAGTAGGTCGCACTTACCCGTCATGGTCAAGGCATCTTCATACGGCACTTTGATTAACTTATGCACCATTTTTGCGAACTTTTATTCAATTAAATAAAATAAAAAAAAACAATAAATATAGCACTGCTTTATGATAAAAATGGACTTTACTGAATTTACAGTATGTTTTCATCTCAGCGCAGAAAGTCGTCTGATTCTAGACATCGTTAAATTCTTTATTTATTTGGTGATAATTCAAACAGTGCGGTGATGGCGCAGTGGGAACTTTCCCTCCTCTTGCGGTGGAGGTTCGGCTCATAGCGTTCGTTTCACAATGATGATTCTTCTAATTTACATGCTGAGGTACCAATATCACAGGAAAATCAAATTATTTTGAATACATTCTAAAAATATTATCTGACACACTTTGATTATTAAAAATAACTTTTACTGATCAAATCAAAATAACCCAACATACGCGAAATGGGAACTACAAATATAATTTAAACTGTGCACAACCATTCAAACAGGCACTCACAAAACAACGGAAAAATCCTATAGCAACAAAAAGCGGCACCCCAAGAGGTCTAACGTCAGACCTCACCGAAGTATATAACGCGTTTAACAAGTTCTTTGCTGCTGTAGGTATAACTAAAACAGGTATGACTCCTGACCGGGCAGAATGTCCTCCCACTAAGTAGATACCTGGGTTTTACTCCGCCAAACGGAAGACGAAAGTCAGTATTGATGCTTCATACTACACTGTCCGGCGGTATGGTAACCGCTCCGCAGCTAAGCCCCTCTGCCGCGCAGGGTAACCAAACATGCCAATAAGAACCTTCATAATATCGTTTTGTCGTAGACCTCTGAGTCTGGTCTGCCACGCGAATTAAGCAGTACAGTCGGTGGATTTCGGCAAGTGTGAAGTTGGCCGTAAGACCGCAAAAAATAATTTAGTGACACTGAATAAGGACGTTAGTTATCTGCTAAGCAACCAAACGGCTAACTTCACGGTTGCCGAGATTCACCGACGGTAGGTACCTTCTATTTATAAACCTAAGTAATAAAGAGCTGGCATCGAACCGAATTACCTTCAAGTATTTACATATAAACATATGCGCAAAAAGATCCTCTCTCACAAATTCAAATCAGAAAATGCCTGTCTGTTTGTGATGAAATTTGATAAAGAGTTAGCTTGCATTTTACCAACATAGACTACTTTCCATCTACAATTGATTACTCAGTAGTATTTCTTTATATCATCAATCAATCAAAAACAACATAGTCTCTTGCTATTTCAGTTCAAAGATATATTTTTGGCTGGTAAGATTCATTTTGCATGTTTTTTTTTATACTTCTCCCTGGACATTACCTATAAATAAAACCGGGCAAGTGTGAGTTGCACTCACGCACGAAGGGTTTCGTACCATTGTCTCTATTAAAGAAAACAAATACGTTTGTTGTATCGGAGTCCCCCTTAAATGTTAATTTTATTCAAATGTTTTTTTTTAAATGAATAACATCACTAAATAAATTATTTGTGTCCGATAAAATTTCAACTGTCTAACTACCACAGTTCATGAGATACAACCTGGTGACAGACGGACAGACGGACAGTGGAGTCTTACTAACAGGGTCCCGTTTTCTTTGGGAACGGAATCCTAAAAAGCATTGACAATGCATATTGGAATTGGAGCCTCAGGATCAAAATGCAGGGTCGCTACCACAATTCCACTTAATATCACAGTTCGAAAATATGTGTCAAGTGCATGAAAGGAGCCTCTTTGAGGTGCACTTAAAATCCTTTCACCACACTTGGTTCGAAAGAATCAGTGTCACGATGAGAAGGAAACTAAATACCTCCGCATAAAAAACATGTGTCAAAAGTGTGTGTTGGGTTCGGAACCCTAAAAAGCATTGATAAGCATTGTTACTCGCGTGGAACCGGGTGGGTCCACTAGGTGACTGGAAAACATTTCCAACGGTATTATGTCCTGTGCCCGTTGACATTACATAACCATGGATTTCATCATGTATAGCGGTATTTTAGGTATATGAAGCAAGCCTTCTCGTGCGATACCTAATACGCTACTATGTAAGTAAACATAAAATTTTTATTTTTATTGTATTAATACACGATGTAAAAATACTGCTCACGTAGGAATTCAAGTCCTAAAGAAATGTCGGCTACTGAATATGAAAGATTTTAATAATATTTTTAAATCCAGATTCTTGATATTCCATTTTTGAAATGATCTTGTGAATAAAGTACAACTATTCAATTAAATTTTGGGCATCTTGTGCGAGGTTCTCAATTCAGAGGCTGAGGTTTATTTTTTTTTAGATTATTGTTATCGCTTTAGTTCGCCGAGTAAGAGCCGATTTGATATTTTTTATCTTAAAGGAGGTTTACTTTCAGATTGATCCCATATTTTTTTATCAAAATCAGTTTAGCCGTTTTGTTTTAAATGTTTGCTATCGCATAATTTCGTCATCTATGAGCCGATTAGAAAAAAAAAATTATCTGTAAGGTCCAGATTAGTCCCATAGAAATTCCATCAATATCGGTTCAACCGTTTGACCATGATGTCAGTTTTTCAAGTTTTCGAAACTTATATTATTACACCCTCTATTTTCATTCAACAAGTAAACCCCTTCTTATCATGTTACCTGTTTTAAATAAACAAGTCATTATCAAGACTTGGTATTCAAAAATGTGAGTAATGTGTAAATGTGCGAATTTTCATTTTGTCACATGTTTTTTATGCAGAGGTATTTAGTGGAATAATGGTAGCACCCTGCATTTGAGAAAAGGTGAGAAAGAGAACGCATCTAAGGCAGGAACCATCATCTCCTAAGATTAAATACTGAGGTCACCAATCTGTCTGCCTGCATGGTCACTTCGGCCGCTACATTTTTTTATAATAATAATAATAATAATAATAATATCGTTTATTTCAGACCAACAAATGCACACATTACAAAAATGAAACACTTAGGGTCCATAGTAATAAATACCTTAGAGACTAACATACATAAAATAAAATAAAATTACTAATCAAATCTTCAAATCTTAGGGGATTTTTTTCTTTAGCGCACCCCTAAAGCGACGAAAGACGATTCCTGGCGGCCAGAAATCCGAAGTGAGAAACATGTCCCCATGCTTCGCAGGCACCTGGAGCACGTACGATTTGAAGGCCGTGTCTCTCACTCCCGATGGCTCTAGCCGCTGCAGATGTAGCTGTATAGGTGGCGGGTCCTTGATCCAGAAACGGATCCTCTCCTTTACATAGCGAAGGACCTCATCACCAGAAGTATTCGGGTCCAATCTCGAGAGGTAAAGGAGGATGGTCGGGTCCACAGCACGCAGGGTGACTTCTGTTGCTATGACGCTGGCGGTACCACGTTTATTTCGTGATGGTTTCTGTTTTTTCTCCACCAGGGTGAAACCATCTTTATCTACTTTTTTTGATGTACCAACGGGGATCTTCGGTTGTGCCTTCTGCCTCAAAATAGCGCAAGGCACTGGCGATGGTTGAGGCTGGCCGGAAGCTTGCGCATAACTTTTCTTCTTCGCCGGTTGACGAGCTGGCGGAGTAGGAAGAGATGTTTGCTTCAAAGGCTGCGGTGTTGGCAAGGCCGGGGCAATCGGGCGGTCAATAACCTGCACATCGGTGTCACATGTCGCGCTTAATGCTTGAGCCTAAGTAATAATAATAATACGGACAATCCACACAACACTAACAGCCCCAAACTAAGCAGAGCTTGTACTATGGGAACCAGGTAGCTGATATAATACATGAATACTTTTTTTTGTAAATACATACATAGAATTTGCATAGAATACAATATAACACCCAGACACAGAACAAACATCGCGTTACACTTGTCAAAAACTTCAACGGAAATATTATTTTTGTAATCAATCCGTTTGTAATAACCCGCCTTATTGTATACCAGAGACATTTCGAGAAGGAAAGGAATAGTGCCGCCAACTTGAGGGCCTAAAACATTCGATTATTAGCTTGTTCAATAAACATGTAGGTAGTTAGAGAACAAACATCTGTGTTCACCACACAAATATTTGTTCTCGGTGGGGATTGAACCCACGGCCTACGGCGCAGAAGGCAGAGCTACTACCAATTGAGCTGAGAGGCCAGTCAGTTGAGCCTCATGCATCGATTTTTTTAACACTTCTCAGTGGAGACCTGCCATAATATTTATAGCTTTGAGGCTCGACTCAGACTTGAGCACCTGACTTGTTCATCATCATCAACATCATCATCAGCCTGAAGAAGTCCACTGCTGGACATAGGCCTCCCCTACACATTTTCAGGAAGAACGATTCTGAGCCCTTTCCATCCACCGACTTCCTGCGATCTTAACAATGTCGTCAGCTCATCTGGTGGGTGGGCGCCCTACTTTTCGTCTTCCGGTTCGTGGTCGCCATTCGAGAACCTTTATTCCCTAACGGTTGTCAGTTCGAGCTATATGACCTGCCCTGCCCATTGCCATTTCACCTGACTTGTTACTGCGGCCTAAAGATGTCCACTGCTGGAAATTTGCTTCCAGGACAAACGATCTTGAGCATCTTTGTGAAATGAAATGAAATGAAATGAAATGAAAATTTATTGCTTAAAATGTGGTAAGGGATTAGATGTCAGTAATTAAATTATTGATTCAGCACATTTTGCTTGAACTCAGCATGCAATTATAAGTATAGATTAAGTATTTAGAATTACAAATAGTCATAAATTGATTGTCTTAAAATTATTAAATGTCATGTCATAACCTAAGAGTACACAGTAAATTTATTATTGTCAGTTATGGCGTGTGAAAAACTCATTTAAGTTATAATAACAACCTTTAGCTAGCCAGTTATACAATTTTGCTTGGAACTTTCGTTCTGGCTGTTCCGTTATTTCGTTCGGTAAGTGATTAAATATTTTGATTGCCATATGATAGCTGTTTCGCGCCCTAAGAGCAGTTTTTGCTGCTGGTTGTATTAGGCGATTTGGATAGCGTGATTCGAACCTGCGCTCCAGATCTCCTTTTTTCGTAAAAAGATTAGCCTGATTAATTTTATAGTGTTTACTACACTTAAGGAAATCACAAAGATTTTTATAATGTTACATTATAAAAATCTTTGTGATTTCCTTAAGTGTAGTAAACACTATAAAATTAATAAACAATTATGAAAAAACGCAAGGTGACATCTCTCGTCGATTCAACTGAATGCAACTTCGGTTATCGAGCAGGTTAGTTGTCTATAACGTCAAAACTGTAGATGGAGCCACGGTCGCGTTAGTGCCGAACAGTCCCTAAGAGTTATTCGTCGAGTGTGATTAGGATCCGATGGCGCAGTGGTCAGCGCAGCCCCGTACCGAGGGGAAGGTCGCGGGTTCAAATCCCGCTCGGCTCTTAACTTTTGGGACATTATAAAAATCTTTGAGATTAGCCTGATGTTTCACAAATTTACACATTTCAAATATATATAAACTAGTCAGCGTCAATAAGTTCAGTTTTTTAAAAAGAGGCCTACATGAGTCCAGAGGGCTAGCGCCACATATAGCTCTTATACATTTTTTCTGTATCATAAATAAGCTTGTAATAGTGACTTGTACAATGTCATCAGTGCTTGTGATAGTGACTTTTACAATGTCATCAGGTCATCAGGTAAAGTGCCTTCTATTTTACGATTTGTACTTATCGCCTGCCCATTGCCACTTCAACTTGCTAATTTATAGACCTTTAAGGCGGGAAGACCTTGATTCGCGATTGAATCTACGTGTTTTTGATATGTGTGTTATTTTCCTTGTTTGTGACGTGTGTGTATATCGAATAAACCAAATTCTATTCCTATGATATCAATCTATTTTTATACGGATCTCTTTTTGCCGATTATTGAATCAAGTATTGAATTAAGTATTGAATAAAGTATTCCTAAACAGTGCTTGAGTCTCAGTCGAGCGTCAAACACAGATTTTTGACATTTCAATGGATAACTGTCATAAAATCTACGCTTGAGACTCGACTCAGATTCAAGCATTGTTTCGGAATACAGGCTTTAGTCTGAATCGAGCCTCAGGTATAGATTTATGACACTTTTCAATAGCAATCTATCAAAAAATCTATGGCTAAGGCTCGACTCAGACTCAAGGTAACGGACAGACGTGCTCATTACTAGCATCAAAGCATGCTTTTATTGAGCAAGTGCTCATTAGTAGCACGTGTGTAATGTAATGAGCATGCTTATTTAAAGCGTGCTCAAAAATCAAACGACGTTTGATTTTCGAGCCTATTTCTGGCAAATGTGAACAGTTAGTTTGCAGAGCATGCTAATTTTAGGCAAGCTTATTAGCATGTTTTTTTTGAGCACGTCTGTCCGTACCTTAAGCATAGTTTCTGCATGCGGGCTTAAAATTGCAATGTCAAACTGCAAATAATGTAGGTATAGCTGTCTTTCTTACACGAGTTCTACGTAAACAAGACGACTAAACAATAATATGTAAAGATTTATCAGAATCAGAAAAAAAAATATTCTGTCAGAATTTTGTAGTAGGTATATTTTCCATGTTTATAAGTATAAATCGTTTCAAGAAATTAATTGTTAACAACTTATTAATTGGCTACTTTTTATCATTATTATTTTAAGCATCATCCCACTGCAGGGCAAAAGCCTCCCTCACCCCTTTCCACTCTTCCCTCTCCTATGGATGCCTATAGTCTTTCATAAACAAGTCAAGATCGTCCCGCCATCTTTTACATTAAAAAAAAATACATACATACATACATACATAAAATCACGCCTTATTCCCATGGGGGTAGGCAGAGATCTCGGATTTCCACTTGCTACGATCCACATTGATTAATCGTAGAACTATTTCACAATTACCCTCATTGTTTGAAAACGTATTAAAAAGTTGAACGAAACACTAACCTCATTCGTTCTTTGCTTCGAAAACCTTGCGGAAGGTAGCGCGTACGCAATGTAACTTTTTCTTTTTTTAAAACAAATAGTTTGTTCATGATGAATAGCAATAAGTTATTGATCATATTTGTGTGCATAGCCATAGTGAATCCCGTGAAAGAGTCCAACGCATCGGGAATATCAAGTAAGGTTATTTTATAGTTTTCTTTAAGAAAATTGTCACGATTTTTACATTATGTGTTTTTTTGATGCTAATAATTATTGTACTTAGATTTGGCTAGATTTTGTTACTTATGTTGAATATTCAAGATTTCGCGGCACCATAGACTTCTATTGTAAATACTCAAAGTGAACATGCTTGAATCTTGTCTCAATTTGTGGTTATATTGTAACGTACGATAGTAACTAACTAAAATGGTCGGGCTATCGAATTTACGTACAACAAAGCAAATTTTAAAGATAAATAAGACATTCAAATGTGTAAGCAAGGCTTCCTGTTAGTTTATCAGAGCATTTTTAAATATTCTGTATAAATCTTTTTTGAAATCATACTGAAGTCAGGACGAGTGAAATGAGAAGGAAGTGTGTCTAGTGCTCTCAATCTGTGAAGGAAAACATCGTGAAGAAACCCGCGGCTTAGTCAGCTCCGCACGTATTGACCATGTCTTTCCTGTGGATTATAGGCAGACCAGCTGTCAGGATGGGCAAGCCTAAAATCTTGTCCCCGGGCCCCATAGCGTCTTGTAATTAGGGGCATGAGTAAAACACCAGTTGCCCCTGACTTAATATAAATCATCTACATTATATGCAAAGACATGTTTACTTTACTCTTTTATGTAGCTTCTGCAGCTGGGGGCAGAAAAACATGCATAGTCCATACATAATAGAAGTTTCAATCAAGTAAAAAAAAATCGGTTGTCTGTAATAGTACATTGTTACCTGAGTGTTGAAAGTCACGTTTTTTGAGTCCCGAGACGGGTTTGGCGCCAGAGCGTTAGCGAGGGCGCCAATAGAGCTTGAGGGACTCAAAAGACTTTCAACCGAGGTAAACACTGTGCTTTTCATTACGAATACAAGGAAAGTAAAAATAAAAACATGAAAGAAAAATTAGTGAAAATGAAGATTGAATTGCCGCCTTCCCGGTTTTTTTTTTCTTTTTCTCTGGCGGACCTTCGGCTTCGGCTCGCCAGCATTATTCAGCCATTATTTTCATTTTCATAATTTAAATCTATGTTATTTTAAATAAATAGTTGAAGCTATACACTAATCAAGTAATTTAGAAGATATATTATTTATTTAATACTATCTTTATGTTATTTAAATTTAAATATTACATTGCGCTTTTAGACTTTTTAAACTTCTTACCGTTGTAATGGGTTTCCAACCTACTTGCTGAATAAAAAGTTGGAATTTGGTTGAACAACCTCATTGCAGTTAGAAAGACTTTAGAAAGTTGGAACATGGTTGAATAAAATAGAACTTGTTTTTTTTTATAATTTGACAGCTGTCAGTAGAAAGCGATTCTCCCTAGGGCTGAAAGTTTTACTTTCAATTAGGCCCCTCAGGCAACTTCAGACCTACTTTCAGAGTATGAGTAATGAAAAGTCAGTTTACTGATGATAGTTGAACGTGACAACGCTTAGACAATTAGGTTAAATTGTCTAAGTGACAACGTCATAAGAAAATACACAGATGTCGAACGCTGCCAAACACGGAGGCCGATTGTGCCTCTTTGTCGCTCGCCGCGCTCCCGCTTGCAGGCCTTAAATGGAACGCCTCAGAGCGAGGTAACGCTGCATGAGTCATGTTTTTTCGTGCGTGCAGCCGGCTCCATCGATCTATAAGACGTTGTCACGTCAAAAAAAGATTGTGAAAAATGGGGCCTAGTTGGGGACAAACGACGTTCGGGGCTATGACGGTGTCTTAAGCGATGAGAGTCAAGATATGGTGCCAAATTCCAACAACATTCATCTATTTATTCAGATGAAAAATGCCACATATTTTCTGACATTTATTTATTTAACACTTTATATAGCTTTAGATAACACATTGTTCACACGGATACATAATGAGTTTAAGCGTAAATTAATAAAATTATGTGTACATAAGCAAAGTTAAAATAACTTGAAAACCAACTACTGAACTGATTTTGATAAGTATGATATTAAACATAAAAAAATAAAGCTGTTCAAATCAGCTGTATCTATTGAATCAGCTTTATTTTTTAATGTTTGTGGCCGTTTATCCTTCCATAAAACTATTCTTTTTTTATGTCGTTTAAAAATAGGGCTTACTGCATTTCGTTCAATCTTTCCATTCAATCATTCATTTCGTTCACACAGATCATGATCAGAATGAGGGTCCATGCGACACATGCCCTCGCCGAGGCCAGTGTGTGCCGAAGGTCAGCTGCCCAGCGCACGTGAGGCCTGGCTCCAACAATCCGGAGTGCCATCTGAATGGCGGCCATATTGGTATCTGCTGCTACACTGGCAGTGCTCATGCAGGTATGAAATAAAAAAAAACTAAGTGTAAACAACACATATTTTTTTAGTCAAGAGTGAACAAGCGTACTTCTTCGGCTATATTTTCTTTTCCCATCAGGTAATCAAAATAAATGCATAACTATCAATAATATAAACCTTAAAAGCATTACAAACTTCATAAACACCTCGGACCGCCAAATCTAGTAGTACAGTGGCGGTATGAAAATGTTCGTCATTTTTCAACTTGATTCGTTCAACGCATCGCGAGCACTTTAGTACCTTTTGAAACTGAATAGACAAAATACACCGATAAGTTAACGTCACAAACTATGTCAAAATGTGTTCATGATCAAGGCACTGGTGCAAGCGAAAACCGACTCTAACGTGACGAACATTTTCATACCGCGACTGTACATAGATATCGCTTGCTTGTAATAGATGGATGTTTGTTACTCAATATCGCCAGAACGGCTAAACGGCTCTGGATGAAATTTGACACAGAGATAGATTATAGTCTTAAATAGCCCATGGGCTACTTTTGATCCCGGTAAAATTTATGGTCCCGTGGGATGAATTTGTTTTCAATCTATATGTAGAAAAGAAAGTCGTGTTAATTACACTATTTATAACTCAAGAACGGCTGAGCTGATTTGGCTGAAAATTGGTTGGACATTATATCCTGAAAAAGTAACGGGAGCTGGGCATATCGGGAACGGGGCGTGAGAAGTAGTGTTGCCCAAATGCAAGAACAAGACGAGACTTAGCCAGTCTTGGTCTTGGTCTTGCGCCAATACACCTGGTCTTGGTCTTGGTCTTGGTCTTGCGCTCCCAGTCTTGGTCTTGGTCTTGGTCTTGCAGCAAGAGTCTTGCAAGTCTTGCAATTACCTATTAGTCTATTACTATTTATTAAAGTTTACTTTAAATCTTAGAAAAACGTATTAGAATTGGAACATTGTGAGCTTGAATTAACATAGCCATAGTAAAGATCAAGCAGATTAATAAATAACTGAAGATTTGATAAGAAATTCGAAAAATCAACTGACCTATATGTCGTTTTCCATGGAAGTAACTGTTTCTTAATGTTTTTATGATTTATAAGCTTACATTTGCTAAAACATGTAAAAAAACAAATTAATTACAATAACTTGACTGTATTTTAAAGAACAATACTTATCTGTCTAGAAAGAGATTGAACCCTCAACTTATAAGAAATTTAATAAAAGAGTTTTACGATTTACCATTTATTTGAATAAAAAATAAAATACAACACAAATCAACAGCTTTATCATTAGGTTATGATACTTTATATCATTTTTTTTGACCAAGAATCCTATCCTAGACCTAATAAGAGTCCTAGCTGCAAGACGCAAGAGTCTTGCAGGCTATGTCTTGTTCTTGCTCAAGTCTTGCACGGTCAGTCTTGGTCTTGGTCTTGCTAAAAATATGCGGTCTTGTTCTTGGTCTTGGTCTTGTAAAAACGCAAGAACAAGACCAAGACTGCAAGACCAAGACTGAATTTGGGCAACACTAGTGAGAAGCCGCGGGAGGCCGCTAGTTTTCAATGTATGTCATGATCGCAAAAGTTTAATAAATTGTTTACGATGCGAACGAAACCTGTTGGCCTGAAATTAAAGGTTAGTGAGTTTGGTAACACGAAATATTCAAAATCAAAACGGTGTTTATTCGTAGAATTACAAGAGTTACTTGGAAACGTCTCATAAACTAAGAATACCAACTATTAATAGAAGGCTAAGACTAAAGCTTAGAAAAACATGCAAAAAACTTACGGTACGGGTTCCTAGCGCTTTTTGTATAATCCTTCTTACTAAATGGTATTAAGTATACTGGTTGGTACATACCTTAGTCTTCATTTTCAGGTTTTGGAATGAGTGAAGCAAATTAAATATTAGCTTTGTGTCATCTACTACACACAGTTATCAAATCGTCCTACAGATATAATTTTATATTCTTCTATCCATATGCTTTTTATTACTAATGAGCAGATAAAAATATAATACCTACATAAAAAGCAAATTAAATATCAGTGTAACTGTAAAACCAAGGTACTACAACGTACAGCGTTTTCAATATCACCGCCAACTGGAATCTATTTCTCGTTGTGGTGGTAAATACTCCTTGCTGCTGACTTGAAACTCATTATTGAGTTTTCACGGAAGGGGTGGATGTGGAGGGGCAAAAGTTTTTTTTTACAAAGGAGAAATATCTTGTATAATATCATTTTCTATCATAATAGTACTTACATCCTTTTCTATTAGATAGGGATATTTACAAAAATGCTAGGTTTGGCAAAATTTTCTAGAATTCGCCAGAACGATCTAACATTGAATGTACATTAAATTCCAGGATGATCTAGGATAATCAAATTTAATTCAAATTCTACCCGGGCAACGCTGGGTTTCGCTGCTACTGGTAAATAAAAGGTCATAGCAGGGTCATAGTATGACGTAGGTCGAACAAGTTACCGAACCCTGTTGGCACTGGCTGTTACGATAAATCTTTTTAAAAAGAAAAAGTACTGCAAAAAGGTTAAGTTCATTCCCCCATGTCAGTGTCTGTAACTGGCCAAATGTAAAAAAAACATTCTCGTTTTAAAAAAAGTATGGCGCCAATTTTAAATTTGATTTTCTGCTGTCATATTTTTATATTGTGATAAACAAAAGGAGCCTCTTTGAGGCGCACTTAAAATCCTTTCACCACGCTTGGTTCGAAAGAATCAGTGACACACTATGAAGAAAATTGTGCTGATAAATACAAAATTGAACTGTTTGTGATTAAAAATATAATATGGATGTGCGAGTATTATGGTGTGCATATATTAATGTTGTTCCGTGTCTCACATTTTTGTCTTGTAACTGTATTTTATAACTTTGTGTGAGAATACTGCGTAGGTATAGTATGTGTACCTATGTTAACACTCTCTGCAATTCTGCATAGATAAGGATGAAATATGACAGAAATCTGACACAGAAATTGGTGATCTGAAATAAAAAAGGAGGAGTATGCTAGTAACCAATTTGTTTGAATAAATCATTTTATTGTGAGAGCATGATTTTATTGTTGAAGAAGATATTATGATTAGGTCTATGTCAGAACTATGTGACCGTAATCTACTTTTCTTTTTAGCAAAATCTGATCAGAAATCAAAACAGCGCGCTTCCAAAAACAAAATTTCGAAAGAACTAAAGAAGAAGGCCGTAAATGCATCAAACGCAAAACTGAAGAAATGGACTGATAGATCTCGGAATTGTCTAGAATACTCCGATACCATCGTTGAACCATGGTCACCGGATTATGGACATCATTTGGTATGTTTACTTCCTTATTCTAGGACTTTGGTCATAATGAATTGCAATTTTGTTTCGTTTATAACAGCTAGCGTCAATATGGCAGCGCTAATCAATACTTTTTCTCACATAGGTATTATTATCACAGTCCTATTGATAACAATAGTTTGTTTCACTCACACTCGGGAGAGGTATCTATTTGTGTCTCAATTTCAAACACCAGCGTCCAAGACTAAAAAAGAGTTTTCTTATCATGGCCATAGACAACATCAGCTGATGTAGACATCAGCTGATGTAACATAGATGGTATGAATATTTTTAGGCTCATAATCCCATAGCACTCATTTATTCATCAGGCGCTAAGCTGTTTCTATCTCTATTTGTTGACATGAAAGTGACGCAGTGATAAGAGATTTTAGCGAGAAGTAAATTGTTAGGCGTTATAAATGAGGGGGTTATGCATTAGGTACATAGCTATACAAGTCGACCAAGCTAATAGCCCCTTCCCACCGGTGCGTGATATCGCGCACCAGCCCGCACCAGCTCGCACGACACACCATGGGAACGGTCTCGTGCGCCGAGGTGCGCGGTAGCACAGGAGTCTTTTCTGTGTGCGTTGCTGTGCATCCTCGTGCGCGGTGCGTGATGATCTGCAGAACCGCACGCACCGTAGGAAGGCAGCATAAGTTTGCATCTCGAGTAAATAACGTCACAGTCGCTTAGGTACGGTCTGCATAAAAGGATTCACTATTAATTTACAAAGCAAATAAATGTTATTAGATTTACTTTATGTACATTGTTTTTAACATTATATTATTCATAGATACACAAAAAACATAACTTCAACAAAAAACCTAACTCAAAATTCAACGGATAGGAAGGCAAAAACCCGTATGGCGCGTCTCAGTGACAAACATGCTAACCGTACTGACGTGATAGGGCGCTCGCGGGGGGGTGAGAGGGGAAGCGGGCGGGGTGCTACATCCCAGCGAGGTGCAAACTTAGCTTGGTGGAGTTATACACACTTGCTTCGTCATTTTTTCGTTAGTTTTTATGTTTTTAGCATAAATCTAATGTTTTAGCCGTACGCGGGAACAGACAAGAAAGCCAAGAAGTTGTCAGAGGGCGCACTCCTCAATCTCTTCGCTGTTGAGGAGCTGAAGAAGCGTCAGGCCATTGATGATGAAGACCTGGCTCTGGGATACGGCGAAGTGTATGATGGTGAGAATTGGCTATTTCCATACAAAACATGTTAGTTTTACTGTCGTCATTACTTGCCCTAAAAACTTACTGCTGACTGGGAAAAAAGATCACACAGTCTCTCATAACATTTGTATCTCAATTAGGTATAGTGGCGGAATGAAAATGTTCATAGCGCGACTGTACATTAAAATACCTATTTAATAAATTGAAGAAACTAGCTCTTAAGTAGGTAAAACCCAACATTAGGCTAAGGATTAAAGCCATGATGCAATTTTTTACGCGAGTAGCTTTTTATTTGTGCTACGTCGTAGACTGGAGCGCGTTAAAGTCTTTTGTATAAAAAGTTTAAATTTATTTACATTTTGTGATAGCTAACCTATTACGAGGTTTGTAACCCGATTGTGAAGTAAAAAACACGACTGTAAATGCACTTCAAAAGCCGTTTTACATTTATACATATAAACTTTAGCAATTGCAACACAAAGCTTTATTTGGAAAGCTGTATATTTTACTCCTTCATTTACCAAAACTTAAACACTTTACACATAAATTTAAAGATATCTGTGTCACAGCTGGTGATTAACAGGCTGAGAAATAAAGTGTAGGTTCGAGTTTCTCGGCGGGACAGTTTTATTATTAATACCATCTTTTTTAGGGTTCCGTAGCCAAATGGCAAAAACGGAACCCTTATAGATTCGTCATGTCTGTCTATCTGTCTGTCTGTCCGTCCGTCCGACCGTGTCACAGCCATTTTTCTCCGAAACCGTAAAAGCTACACTGATGAAACTTGGTAAGTAGATGTATTCTGTGAACTGCATTAAGATTTTTTCACAATCATAGAAAAAAAAACAATACATTTTGGGGGTCCCCATGCTTTGAACTGAAATCCAAAAAACTTTTTTCATCAAACCCATACGTGTAGGGTATCTATGAATAGGTCTTCAAAAATGATATTGAGGTTTTTAATATCGATTTTTTCTAAACTGAATAGTTTGTGCGAGAGACACTTCCAAAGTGGTAAAATGTTGGTCCCCCCCCCCTTTAACTTCTAAAATAAGAGAATGATAAATCTAAAAAAAATAATATGTTGTACATTACTATGCAAACTTCCAACGATATTTGGTTTGAACGAGATCTAGTGAGTAGTTTTTTTTATACGTCATAAATCGTAAACCGCAATTTACCTTTCGACGAACTACAAGAAATTTTAGATTATGTTACTTGTTTCTACGGAACCCTTCATGGGCGAGTACGACTCGCACTTGGCCGCTTTTTTTTTACATTAAATAGACCATCCTTTGGCTACAATCTCACCTGATGGTAAGCGACGATGTAGCCGCCGATGGAGCAGGATGGTCTAGAAGACACCTATTCACTCTTGCCTTGAAGAGGCCTAGATTGTAGTGGTCAAGCCTAAACTTCTGTCTAATATTACAGCCTCCCGTCATAGGAGCCTTATGGCCTGCGCACATCTAGGCGATGGTAATGGCAATCGCTTGTAGCGTCCCGTAAGTAGGGGCATTAGTAATCACCAGTTTTCCCTGACGCTATATAAATAATCTAATACATTAGTTGCAAAGGCTGTGCTAACCAACTAATATGTCTACATTTAGGAGGCCCATACTAACTTTTGAAGTTATCATGGTTTTTAACACTATGAAACCATTACAAGAGTGCGAAAGAGGGTAGATCGATTTGTCTGCCATTTCTTTTACTCGTGGACTTTCAACCGTGATCATGGTGCATGCAACTGTGCCGAAATAAGTCAACTCAAAAATTTCATCCCGTTGTTTCATTAAAATAGGCCCATACTGCCCTCCACCGCCAACGTGTCCTGACCTGCCTCCTGTTTACCGGAGTATCGACGGCGAGTGCAATAACCCTGGTCACCCATCATGGGGCGCCGCTAACACAGGGTACGAGAGGCTTCTTCCACCTGATTACAGCGATGGTTTGTGTATTTGCATACTTATCATTACATGCTATAAACAAAGTAAAATTTGAATTATATCTGTCAAGTAAAAACCATCAACTAATAAAGTCTATTATTATGAAAGAAAAAACAAACTCAAAGATTAATTAATTCTCTGTCTGGGTGTAATATTGTATTCTAAGTAAGTATGTATATATATTACAAAAAAATGTGTATTATCATATCAGCTATCTGGTTCCCATAAGAACAAGCTTTGCTTAGTTTAGGGCTAGATAGTGTTGTGTGGATTGTATATCATATTTATTTATTTATTTAAGGATATGTTTAAAACTCTTGAAGCTAAGCGTGTGCAGCTGCAAGTTCCACACGACCAAGCCTATATAGAAGAACAGGCAACAAACTTACTGTTTTTTTTCTACTGTGTAAAATAATACTTATAAATTGGTACCAAAGAACCAATCAGTTCAGCAGTCTGTTTATGAAGTCGATTTCTCAAGTTTTTTAACTTAACTTCTTTAAAAAGTTTTTTGTAATCAGTAAGATGTCTAGGTGTCTGGTCGTTCCGCACGTCTAAATCAGGCGCGCCGCTGGCCAGCGCCCGCGCCGTCAGCGCCGCCATGCTGCCCGACGGAGACTATCCCAGTACCACGCACAGCATCATGAATATGCAGTTTGGACAGTTCGTAGCTCACGATCTTACGGGAGCCATTATCACCAGTACCGGTAAGTTGAGCACAAGCCTTGATCATATATTCATATTCATTTATTCCAAAATAACAAAATACGTTTGTGTGCGGAATTTAAACTACAACTAAAATTTAAATTAAAAAATAATCACAATTATTGCATACAACAAACTTATTCATAAATACCTATCCATTACAAGTTTCTAGTAGCTAACTTAGTCATTTAATATGCTTTATAAATGTTTGATTTGATTGATCAATCTATCAATCAAACCAAACATTTGATCTCACTCCTCTTGCTCAAAAATACTGTCATTGTGGCGTACAGCAGTATACAGTTCAAGTTACCTAAAAACAAAGAAAAATTACGCTTACTGCAAGGATATAAGAGCTAGCAGTGTATAGTCTGATGCGTATCTTTGTGTACCAGAGCGAAGATTGTATTTTTATTTCCTTTAATATTTGTATTTTTAACCAACTTCCAATCAAAAAGGAGGAGGTTCTCAATTCGGTTGTATGTTTTTTTTTTTTTTTTTTTTTTTTTTTTTTTTTTTTGTTACCGCATAACTTCGTCATTTGTGAGCCGATTTGAAAAATTATTTTTTTATCTGAAAGGTACTGCTTCCAGATTGGTCCCATTTTAATTTTATTAAAATCGGTGTTGCCATTTTTTTTAAAATAATTTTTTTAATGTTTGTAACTGCATGCCTCCGTCATTTATGAACCGATTTAGAAAATTATTTTTTTATTTGGAAGGTTATTCTTACGTCCAGATTGTCCCAAACAAATTTGATTAAAACCGGTTTAGCCGTTTGACAATGAAGTCGGTTTCTCAAGTTTTTTAAACTAAAATTATCTTAATTCTTGTCTGCCAAATGACAACGAACCTACAAAAACGAAAAAGTCTTTAGGCTTACTTAGTAGAATAATCATAAATAAAAACTCGACTTACTACTGTTTCATAAAAAAAGAACAACATTTTATTTTTGAAATTGGAACTACAATCAGAGATCTCTTTGGTAGAATGCATGCAATGCGTTGCGGCTACAGAAGAAATAAAAAAAAAACATTGGCGCGCAAGCTTTAGAATATTTCTCTGATTTGCAAATTTTATTGGTAGTGACCGTAATTCATTTTTCGTGTTGTATTGGATTATTTTAACGCGATTAAATAAAATTATCTAATACAATTTGAAAATTTTTATTTTTTCGCAATAAAATAATCCAATACACACGGCGCACTCGGTTTCTAATACTCTCTTGCTAAAGCTCGGGAGTGAAACTACTTCGTATATGTTTATTGGGTAATTTTAACTTCTTGTATAACAATCTTTTTGTATATTATTCAATGGTATAATAAGGATAACTTTGAAGATTGAAATTGAACTTTGAAGTGTTGTTTGGATTGTTTACAATATTTATTTATTTAAATACGATACAACAGTACTCAACACTACCTTCCACCATCAGGTAACGGTAGTGGCATATCCTGCTGCACTAAAGACGGCGGCTGGCTGCCTCCAGAACAACGGCATTCAGCCTGCGCGCCGATAGACGTGGACCCTACGGATGAATTCTTCTCACGTTATGGAAAGACCTGCCTCAACTTCGTAAGAACACAGCTCGCTCCTGACTGTAGCTGTGGGTATGCTACACAGGTAATCAAAATATTAATTCTGTTACAGTTCATTTGGAAAATAAAAAATATAGAAAAGCTGATGTTAAGTATGTTTTGAAATAAGTAGTTTTTAAAAATTTAATTAAACAGCTAACCTTATTTATTCTATTAAATTAATGTTTACAACTGATATCAATTAAAATATAGGTTTGCAAATTGGTTAATTTTGTGACAAGAGCTTAAAAAACATTTAAATAACCAATCAAGTGCGAGTTAGACTCACACACGAAGGGTTTCGTATCATTTTCTATAAAAACGTCAAGAAAAGAAATCATAATTATGTGAACATTTCAACTGTCTTTACTATCACGGTTCATTAGATACAGCCTGGTGACAGACGGCAGGAGGACAAACGGACAGAAAGCGGATTCTTAGCAATAGGGTCTCGTCTTACCCTATGGCCGGAACCCTAAAAAATTGTTGGATTGAGAAAATTTCATTATGAAGTCGCTTAAAAAAGAGGATGAAATTTGTTACATTTGCTTGATGCAATGCAAATAGAATATAGAAGATTATTAATGATTTATTTACTAAGTCAGATATATCACCATTACTCGTGGGCTTGCAACATGTAATGTTTTGCAACATTTCTTATGAAACATAATCGCACAACCTGTTTGGTTGACGTTCGCACTCCAGGAAACTGATAATTCATTAGTTCATAACAGATCTCCAATTTACTGTCGTCAGTTTCCGTAAATTTATATCATTATATTTGACATGTTGCTAAATAAAATCTCGCAATAATTATGAATTTTATTTTTTTGTGTCTAGAATTAGATCATTTTGTAGCAATCTGCAGTTATATAGCTAAACTATTTCGTAAATGTTTTGCATTCCTCCAAAAAGGGGGAAATAAGGGGGCTACTGGTTAGCTGCGCCGTATCAGATCCAAATTCGATCATTCTTTTTTTATTTAAAAGATAATGTAAGATTAATTTTAGAAGAATTTGGAAAAAAAATTATGAATGTCTTAGGCATGATGAACAGAATAGTTCCTCAAATTGCTTACTTTTAGTGTGCTCGCGAGGTCCTTTAGTTTTAGTGTCACTGGTTCTTTCAAACCAGTGTGTTGAAAGGATTTAAAGTGCGCTTTAGAAGCTCCTTTCGTGCCCTTTTTTTCAAACTTTTTAGATTCTACGACATGCCGGTTTCCTCAAGATGCTTTCCGGCACTGTTTGAGAGTACCTACTGTCATAGTACGCATACATTTACACAGAACCCACGACCTTTGGATTGAAAGGCGGGGCCGCTACCACTAGACCACCAGTGCTCTCTCAGTAGTTTCATTTAAATTGTTGCCTACATTTTTTCAGATGAACGGCGCCACCCATTTCCTGGACCTGTCCCAACTGTACGGCAAGACGGAAGAGAAGCAGAGATCCTTACGTGCTCCGGGGGGCCTTCTCAAAGTCTTCAAAGACTATGGAAGAGACCTGCCGCCTCTTACTGATAGACCTGAGTGTATGAACAGCAAGGCGCAAGCTTGCTTTGATTCAGGTAGTACTTTGGATAAGTTTTCTTCAAAGCGTCGCTAAAATCGCAGCAGTATTTGTTACACGTGCTCAAAGAATGTCAAAGAAGATACTCATAAGACGCAAAGGTATAGAGTGATCAGTAATTTTCGGAAATCGGTATCTTACCCTAACCAAACCTAGCCTATGGTCGCCTGAATACCAAAGCAACAACAAGCTCATTGTCAAACCTTTAGACATTTTAAAAGACCCTTTTTAAAGAGAACAAAAAATGCTCCAGCGAATATACATACATACAAACATAAAATCACGCCTCATTCTCATAAGGGTAGGCAGAGATCACGGATATCCACTTGCTACGATTCTGACATACTCCCATCGTACAAACTCTGCTTAGTTTGGGGCTAGATAGTGTTGTGTGGATTGTCTATGATACTTCTTTCGCTTCATTCACTCTCATTACATTCTTCATACATACTCGTCGGTTTAGGGTACTCCTGACCTGGCCTTTCTCTAAAACAACTCCTATAATATGATCAAAGTACGTGCGCCGAGGTCTTCCCCTTCCAGCAGTTCCATTCACACTTGCTTGATGCACCTGTTTTGTTAATCTCCTTTCATCCATTCTCTCTGCATGCCCAAACCATCTTAGCGTACCTTTCTCTACTTTCATCACTACATCTAGTGAATATGCTATATCATCATCATCATCAGTCTGAAGAAGTCCACAGCTGGACTAAGGCCTCCCCTACACATTTCCAGGAAGAACGATTCTGAGCTCTTTCCATCCACCGATTTCCCGCGATCTTAACATTGTCGGTCCATCTTTCAATCATGAACTGTAATTTTCCAGGAGACAACCACGGCAACCAACAAATAACTCTTACAGTATTGCACACGATGTTCACTCGCGAACACAACAGGATAGTGCGGGAACTGACGAGCCTCAACCCTGGCTGTGATGACGAGACCTACTTCCAATCAGCGAGGAGGGTCCTCATAGCTGTCTACCAGCATATTGTGGTCGACGAATGGCTGCCTCTGCTTATCGGTAAGTTGATCACTCGCGAACAAAACAGGATAGTGCGGGAACTGACGAGCCTCAACCCTGGCTGTGATGACGAGACCTACTTCCAATCAGCGAGGAGGATCCTCATAGCTGTCTACCAGCATATTGTGGTCGACGAATGGCTGCCTCTGCTTATCGGTAAGATGGGCAGATGTTAAAACAGTACAAGATTTTCACAACCCAAATGTTCATAAGTTTATTAAAGAAGAATTCAGAGGCTATATTTTTTTATGTTTGTGTTTGAAGTCTAAGAACTTATTCCAAAAAACTTCACGAAATAGGTATACCTACTTATGTTAGTTATAAACTGTTTTCAGCACTAACCTTTTCTTCAATCTGTTTAACTTTCTACGAGTACAATACATTACTTACTATAATTATTTTATAGTATTCTAGACTTTGCACATTGCACATTTTGCATGAAGATTTCATTCGTAACTCATAAAGTAAGTCGTAAAGTAAGTCGTATAAAGTAAGTAAGTAGTCGTAAGTCGTGCTAAAAACCTATTAGCAAACGACTTAACGCCTATGGCAAGATTGCGCGCGGCTTAAAATCAGGCGTTACTTAAAGAACATTGTGGTTGCACGCAGCACTCATTTCACCATTATTTTCTTGTCCTTATCCCACTTCATGTGGGGTCGGCACAACAGGATTTCGTTCTCCACTCTCCTCTATTAGCCGTCATTTCAGCAGTCACTCAATTTTTACTAAGGTCATCCTTAACACAATCCATCCCTTTTCTTTGGCCTATCTCTACTTTTCTACCTGTAGCTCCATCTATATCTTTACTTCTACACTAATGTTATAATGAATAAAGATTTGTATTTTTGTGTGTATGTATTTTGTAATGAATAATCTCAAAAAATAGTCTTCTGATTTCAAAAATTTATTCACCATTGCACCACATTCACCCTGAGTAATAAACCTAGGCTATATTTTAGTGTTTAAAAAAAATGTCCACACGTGCAAAGCCGGGACAGGCTGCTAAATATTAATAAAATGATCAGCCTTCGTCATCTAGAACTGGCTATACAAGGTGTATCTAAATATGTGTACTATGCGAAGGTGGGGGGTTTCAGACCACAATGGTGATCAGTTGTGGGGGGGAGATAATTAAAAATTCCTATTTTCAGTTTCCCATACAAAAATATTTAATTTCATAATGCCTAAATAAATTGACAACCCTATCCTTGTAACCCCTTGACCCCTTGACCTACTACCTCTGTAGGTCTACTTCTACTACCTACTACCTCTGTAGCTGAGTTAAGGGTTGTCACTTTGTATAAAGTCAGCTGTTCATGTTGAAACTTCGTTGCAGTTTTTTTCAGAGATACCAATCGAAGTTCGAAAAGTCGTTGAACAAAAGTTGTTCCCCGGGGGGTGGAAATTCACCCCCCTTCAGGATAGTACACATATTTTGATACACGTTGTATATCAAACGTTTCAAAGTTATCCCTTTGCATAAATAACTTTTTAAAAGTCAAGTGTGTAATTCTCAACATTTTTTGCTATGTTATTTCTGTTGTGGTTATATATTTTGTCATTTGTTAGGTCCTCGACTAATGGAGATGTTTGACCTGGGCTCAAGAGATGGCTACTCCACGAGCTATGACAGTGGGGTCAACCCGTCTATGACGACCGAGTTCGCAGGCGCAGCCATGCGCTCAGGACATTCCACTGTTGATGGCAAGCTCAAGTAAGGATTTATACTGATTACTTTCTTGATAATCAGATTACTCCAACTAAAGGCCTGCACACAACAAGGCAATGGCGATTGCGATCCGCTGAAACGCTGTCAAATATCGCTTTCAGCGGTTTCAGCGGATCGCAATCGCCATCGCTTATTATGTGCGCAGGCCTTAAAACTATGTCTAAGGCACAAAAGCGTCTTGTAATGAAGTCTTTACGCCCTTACTTATCAACTTATCAATATATCAACTTAGCAATCCATATTGTATCTTTCAGTTTTAGATAAACTTGCTTCTGTTATATAAGAGCCTCTTTGAGACGCATTTAAAATCCTTTCATAAAATTGGTTTGAAAGAACTTGTGATACGACGAGAAGAAGAAGAAGATACAACTCAGAATGAGGATTTCATTACTCACACTCACAAAATATGTAAAAATACCATTTTGGAATTTGTGAACTGATTCTAAAAGCATTGCAAGATAAATAGAGAAGCCTTGAAGGAATCAAGGAAGATAGAATTTGAATACTATACGGTCTCATAATCGCCTTCTCGTGACACCAACTCTTTTGAATTGGTGTGGTGGAAGGATTTTCAGTGCGACCTAATAATCCATACTAATATTATAAATGCGTTTGTAACTCTGTCTGTCTGTCTGTCTGTGTGGCTTTCACGCCAAAACTACTGAACCTATTGAAATGAAATTTGGTACACAGATAGTTGAGGGCCTAGGGAAGGACATAGGCTTCTTTTTATTGCGAAAAAAGGGTTGTAAGGGGTTGAAAATAAGGGTTGAAAGTTGTATGGAAGTATCGTCATTTTTAGAGCTAGAAACTTAAAACTTATTTTTTAGTCTGTTGATTTGATATAAAAAAATATGACATTCAAAGTTTGTGCTGGGGGGGTAGAGGGAGGGGAGTACAGGGGGGAGTGTGGAGGGGAGGTGCGGGGGGAGTGTGGAGGGGAGTACAGGGGGGAGTGTGGAGGGGAGGTGCGGGGGGAGTGTGGAGGAGAGTACAGGGGGGAGTGTGGAGGGGAGTACATGGGGAGTGTGGAGGGGAGGTGCGGGGGGAGTACAGAGGGGAGTACAGGGGGAGTTGGAGGGGAGGTGCGGGGGGAGTGTGGAGGGGAGTACAGGGGGAGTGTGGAGAGGAGGTGCGGGGGGAGTGTGGAGGGGAGCACAGGGGGGAGTGTGGAGGGGTGGTGCGGGGGGAGTGTGGAGGGAAGGTGCGGGGGGAGTGTGGAGGGGAGTACAGGGGAGAGTGTGGAGGGGAGGAGCGAGGGGGGATGCGGGGGGAGTACAGGAGGAGTGTGGAGTGGAGGTGCGGGGGGAGTGTGGAGGGGTGTTGAGGAGAGTGGGGGGAGTGTGGGGGGAGTTCGGAGAGGAATGCGGGGGGATGAAAGTGTGGCGTAGTACGACGCCATATGTCTAAGTTTAGTAAGAGGGCAGACGACTGTGTCACGTGCACGCGAATATGACGTTGTTATTTAATTACTGTTTTCTTCCGCTGCAAATTAAAAATGCTACCCATAGACACTATACCACGCGGACGAAGTCGCGGGCACAGCTAGTATTATATATAATATGACTCTCCTTGATAATGTTAGCGTTTTAGCTAGCAGTAGGATAGTATAGAAATAATTAATCAATTGAAATTGCCTCAGAAACTCTTAATTGTTTTTCATCCATTCATAATCTTGTATGTTGTGTGCTAAGAATCAAATAAATGACTGTCTATGTCTATGTGATAAAGCTAAACTCTGTTCGGATGTATAACTCCTAAAATGATGGTGAAAATGTCTTTTCCATTTCAGCGTAGTATGTCCTCTTAGCAGAGAGGTGGTGGAAGTGATATCCCTCCCGGAAGCGATGCTGGAGCCGAGTCGGCTGCGAGTGACGTCATTCCTGGACCGGATGCTGGCCGGGATGACGTCACAGCCGCAGCAGAGCGTCGACCCTATCATCACTATTGGGGTGAGTTCACCATACATCATCGTTTCAGCCCCACTCTTTCCTATACTTGCCAGTCTCATTCACTCATTCATAGCAATGACAATGACGTTTGACTTACGGGCACTAAAACGGGCATGTGTGTGTACAGGTTTTTCTCTATCCCCTTCGTAGTGGGGGTAGATACCTCTTGTAGGCCTAAGATGACCGCCACGAGAGTCGATTTATCTCGTCAAAAGTAGAGATATGTCTATATCTCTACACGAGCTAAGATGACCGCCTAAATATGTCGTCATCATCTGTCAAATGAAGACTTACTCGGAATTCGAATTTTGATTTTTGAATTTTGTCGTCAAATGGTAAGATGACTGCCATATTTTTTCGTCTTTTGACGTGTCTGCGCGGTAAATTTTCTCGTCGACAGTTTTTGAAAACGAGATACCTAAGTCTTCCGCTTGTCTTTTAGATTTTGTTTAGCTAACTTTTCAAAGGGTGGCGATACCTTACTATAATCATCTTAATGCGATGTACGCCGATAAGCAAAACAGAAAGATTCAACGGAAAATAATCAGAGACGTATGTGGTATGTGATCTTTTTGACGTTGTTCGAATTCGAAGGTGAGTACCTAGTTCATTTGAGGTTAACTACTGATAGATTTCTATGTGCTATATCCTGCTTATAATGTTATTGTAAAGGTCTAAAATTAATAATAACAAATTAGGTTAGTGTGAGTCAACACTTCTCATACATTTACCCAATTCACTCAATGTTTCAATAGTGAAGACGTGTCATTGGATCTCAGTTTACCAACTACGAACTACCTACTACACTACGAATTTATGCAAAGTAAAAACTGAGTATAGTTACCTACCTATCTAATACTTTAGTAAAAATATTTTAATAACAGGGTGACATTGGATGAAGATGTACGAGTCGAAAACGAAGAAGTTATCAACGGAGATTTGGCTGCAGAGGACCCATCACCTGCGGGTCTGCTTCGGCAAGGCCAAAGACGCGCAGAACTTTTACGTTATGTTAATGAATAGAATATTACAAAAGCCTTAAAAATATTTATCTCTATTGGTAGCTTGATTTTTTAATAACCTTATCAACCATATAAGCACCTACAAAGAAAGCCCTCTTCATTAGTTCAACATTATTTAGTTAAAAAGACAATTTTCTGTGTGTAAATAAATTTAATTGTCATAAATTAAAATAGGTATATTATTTACAAGATATGCTAATACCTATGTAAGGTGGAATGTTTGGTTTATGGATGGCCCGTGGAATCTGAAAAGAAACAAATACATTAATATACGGACATGCTCATAAAGGTACTATTTCTGTATTCTCTATCCTGCATCCTGCAATCATTCCTTTAGTGCAAACTGCTTAGTCTACGCACATATGTAGTTCTATGAGTTAGTTTAGTTAGGTACGGCTCAATGGACACTGAAAACAAAACTTGGTAGTTATGTACTACGGAGTATATTAAAGTAACTAATACTTACATATCGAGGGTTTTAACACTGCACCCTCGATATATAATTTTTTTTACCTACTTTAAAAATCCTCATTGATAAATAGCAAAAGGTCAAAACAGGTATGGTTGCTATCAAAACGTACAATTTTCCACTGTCCACCGTCCTACCTAGGCTCAACTCGTCGGTCTTGAGGCGGTTCCACCCCGCTGTTATTTGTTGGACACTTTGCAGTGAGCTATATTCACCTGCCGCAAATTCATAGTGTTCGGACATATTATACCAGCAAAGAAACTCTATTTGGATTCTGTTACTTCTTACCCTGAAATAATAAGACAAACAAGTATAGCTAGCAGCATAAGTTTGACCGATTTTGAGAATACAATGAATCTATTTTGCTAGTCCTATCGGTTTTTAACAATAAATAGAGGTACCATAGGTATTTACTTACATTTTCATTCCGTTTGCTTCCTTATTATTTTATTTTAGTTTTGGCGGGGTTTTTTTTTCAGTCACAGGTACCAAATTGAATGAACGAAACCATTAAAAAATAAAAATACAATGGTAGATTATGGTAGAATATGGAAGAAATGATCACTGGTTTGTCTTCACGACATAGGCGAGTCGTCGACGACAGCTGTCTCTCTCGTGATGCTCATCTTACCATAATCGACAAACGAATCGATGTCGACAAAATTTTGTCTTCTCGCGAAGACATATGTCACGTCGGTCATCTTAGGCCTACTGGTCTCTTGCTGTGAGTGAGGGAGTTTGGAATTGATGGAAGTTGGTGGTTGTGGGTGGCAAAAGTTTTGAAATCTATGAATATTATTTTCTATCACATAGGAACTTTTCTATGTTCTTTTCTTAGGGACTTTTTTATAAGTTCTAGACCTTGCCAAAACGTTCTAGAATTTTCTAGAACGATCTAACATTGGTGCCATTAAACATAGGTATACAATTATATTCTATCCGGAAAACACTGGGATTTGCTGCTGGTATCAATAACAAACATAATTATGGCAATAAATATTGCACATCGTGTTTTCGGCTTTGTAGAGCGCTCTCTCTCTCTGATGCACACTACGCTCTATGAAGCCGAAATTAGCCGATGTGCAATATTTGTTGCTTACTACAGCGCTGGTGGCCTAGTTGTAGAGGCCCCGCCTTCCGATCCTAAGGTCGTGGGTTCAAACCCAGTCGTGTACCAATGAGTCATCAAAACATTGTGAGGAAACCAGCATATCGTAGAGCCTAAAAAGTTCGTAAATATGTGTCAAATGTACGAAAGGAGTCTCTTTGAGGCGCACTTAAACTCCTTTCACCACAATTGGCTCGAAAGAATCAGTGACACGATCAGAAGAATGTTAACCTTTGTGTTCCAGTTGACGCGCTACCTGTTCCGCAGTGGTGGTGCGTTCGGACTCGACCTCGCGTCTCTGAACGTGCAGCGCGGCCGCGACCTCGGCCTCCGCGCCTACAACCACTACCGAACCCTCTGCGGGGCGAAGCCTATTCAGGATTTTGATCATTTCTTACCTTCTGTAAGTCTATACGTATGTCATTTTCATCAGGACTTTGATTAATTCTTACCTTCCGTAAGTCTACGTTGTAATTTTCACCAGGATTTATATTATTTCTTACCTTCTGTAAGTCTACGTTGACATTTTTACCAGGAATTTGTTTATTTCTTACCTTCCGAAAGTCTAAATTGTCATTTTCACCAGGACTTTGATTACTTCTTACCTTCTGTAAGTCAACGTTGTCAAGGAATTTGATTATTTCTTACTTTCTGTAAGTCTACGTCGTCATTTTCACCAGGACTTTGATTACTTCTTACCTTCTATAAGTCATCACTGTCAAGGAATTTGATTATTTCTTACCTTCTGTAAATCTACGTCTTCATTTTCACCGGGACTTTGATTAATTTTTACCTCCTCTAAGTCTACGTTGTCAATATCACTAGGACTTTGATTAATTATTACCTTCTGTGTGTCAACGTTGTCACTTTCACCAGGACTTTGATTATTTCTTACCTTCCGTAAGTCTATCATTTCATTCTTGCTATCAGGCTGATAAGCCTGTTACACCGGCGTCTCTAAGGGGCAAAGCCTATCCAGAAATTTTTATTGTTGGCGCTGATCGTTCAATAATCCTGCTAGTGCGGAGCTGTCTTCAAAATACTTATAACCATATTGACCTATCAGCACCGATGATCAACGTAGATCAGTTTGACTAGAAAACTAGTCTATCTTATAATTTTCATTATCATCCGTCTGAAAACCCCACTGAAATATGTTATTCTCTCTTAAGTTTTGGGGGAAATTTTAAGTCATTTTTTGGACTGGAAAAATTGGATTTTGAGTATTCGAGTGACTATGAGCACTGTGGGCTTGTGTGAAACCACATATCAATCTTACATTTGAACATTTCAGACCAAAGAGCGTTTAGCCTCCGTGTACGAGTGCGTTGATGACATAGATCTGTGGATCGGAGGACTCCTGGAAAAGCCAGTGGAAGGAGGAACCGTTGGCCACACATTCGCGTGCATCATTGCTGAGCAGTTCTCTAGAACTTTGAAGGGAGATCGCTATTACTATGACTATGGACCTGAAGTCAACCCTGGGGCGTTTACTCTTAGTAAGATATTAAAAATAATCTTATCATTTAGCCCTTCAAGAACCGCTACTGTCTAATGTGACTATCAGATCAGTTACATCTTCATTTGTAATTGAACTTGGCTATGCAATAAAGAATCGATTTTGTATACCTCTATATACCTATGGAACAAAAATGGACCGAACATGATGCCCTGAGGAATTCCAATATCCAACTTGCTGTAGGTTTTATTGATTATTTTAACTTTTATGAATAAGAGAATAGACACTGAAAACTGACTTTTAACCATTACAGGGCAACTAGCAGAAATAAAGAAGGTGACCTTAGCCAGCCTACTTTGCAAAAACTTGGATAGAATAGAACTAACGTCGATGCCGTCCAACGCTTTCCTGAGGTCGGACCTTCCGTGGTAAGCACAATATTCTGAAAATATACCAAGAAATACGGAAGTCGATGGATGGAAAGGGCTCAGAATCGATCTTCCTGGAAATGTGTAGGGGGGCCTATGTCCAGCAGTGGACTTCTTCAGGCTGATAATGATGATGATGACCAAGAAATATACAAAGTGGCTAAATGATAATTTCACAAATAAAGTTAGTTGGTAGTATAATAGCTCTGCCTTCTGTGCCGTAGGTTGTGGGTTCGATCCCTTCCTAGAACAAATATTTATGTGGTGAACGCAGATGTTTGTTCTCTGTCTGGTTGTTTAATTGTATTCAAAGTAAATAATATTAAAAAAAGTATTCAAGTATCGTATCAGCTATCTGGTTCCCATCATACAGAAACTGCTTAGTTTGGGGCTAGATAGTGTTGTGTGAGTTGTCCACACTGTTACTATTATATTTTTTTTTTTTAAAGACGTAGCAAGTAACAAAATACGTCAGTATAGAGGCAAAAAAATTATGTAAATATTATTTTTTCCAGGAACATGCCACTTGAGTGTGAACATAGCGACATACCTTCTATGGACCTTAGTTGCTTTCAAAATTAAGTAGTTTTTATACGAACGACACACGATGTCTCAAAATGTTCTGTGATGCTAGATAAGTTTGATTTAAGTCGGAAGATTTGAACTCCAGTCCTCACAAAAACTTTAATAACTCAAAATCCTAAATTTCAAATCATTTGATCACGTTTGATTTTGAATACTCATCACTTATTTTCATGTTGTTTTTCTTTAACATTACAGTTACTATAAGGTTTTGTTTGTAACAGTCATCGCTAGCAAATCATTTAAAATAAAATAGTATACCTCTTTGTTTCTATGTATATATACTGTTGTCATTTATTTTCTTCTTCATTATAATGTGATTTTGTGAATCTACAACTATTGAAATCAAAGTTAAACATTTTTTGATTATTATACGATTTGGTTTTGTTGTAATAGTGGTTATTTTCTAAATTGTCTAATTTTGCATGTCTGAAGTCCTTTACAACAAAATCAAGTTTTGTAAATTAATTAATTTCTATGCCATGTTTCGAAACACCACAAAATATTGTTTGGTTATCCTTTGGGTTTGAATTACTTATTATGCTTTACTTATAAAGAGTGAAATACAGTTTCTCAGATGTTTTGATTACTTTGATTTTAATGATTTATGATTCCTGGATTCCCATTGGTGCCCGAACGATGAGAATCAAGGTATCACGACAAACATCTCTCTGACTGACTCTTTCACACTTTTGATTCAATTACACTATCTATTTCAATACCCTGTTCAATGATTGCAATATCGAGCTGATTACTGGCATTCTTGAAGACCATAAAAATGCTAAAGTTGATTTAATCAATAGTTCCTATAATATCTTCTTCCATTATTTTTCCTACTTCTTTGCTATTTTATTTTACTTTGATTTGGTTTGAAAAGGAACCTGGTTCAATGATTTTTTCCGATAAAAAATCCAGGAATCGGGAGTATTTTTTTTTGTTTAGTATTGTTATGTTATAGAAATACAGTGCACTACTTATTTGGCTTGTAAGAGGATTTTGTAAAACTTTAGAACTTAGAGCTAGGTACTAATTTTAAAGTTTTATTTAGTTGACTTTAATTAATATGGTGGGAAGAAAATAGTCAAGTCCCATTCTCCTAGTGCTAAACGGTTTAAAATCAATGATTTTTATTGATCTCGTTTATAATAAATATTAATCTTCTGACAAAACAAAGAAAAAGTAACAAATTATCTACAGAATACTAAATCACAGATGTAACGATATCCCAAGCTGAAAGTCGTAGGTTTTATCTAGAGACGGTGGTGGGAAAAGAAACATAATTAATGTTTTTTTTTTATAATAATTAATACGTAGGCACTAAAGTTAACGGCAATATACGAATTATAATAATAATAAATAAAAGCAGTGTATAAAGAAAAAAAATAATAATCATTTATAATTCCAATGATGTAACTATTTTTGTGCATGATTTTTATTTTCAATATATTTTTTCCAATTTAGTTCATATTTTTAGTAGCGAATGTCTCAATATGAATTTTGTTTCCAATCAAATAACGATAAGTGTAATATAAATATGATTTTTTGATTCAATCTTACTACCAGTGTTTAGAAATTAGTTAAATAAAATAAATACATGGAGCTTCTAAACTGCATGAATAAGTATTATCATTGTAAATTTGTAAACATCAAATAATTAATAAATAATTCTGTAATTATATTTCTTTTATTTATTACATAACTGAAGACAAACAATAACTACGGATAAATTAACAAGTAAGTCATTTACACTAAGGCCCGTATTCCGAAACAGCGCTTGAGTCTGAGTCGAGCCTCAAGCATAGATTTTATGACAGTTCTCCATTGAAAAGTGTCAAAAATCTGTGCTTGAGGCTCGACTCAGACCTAAGCACTGTTTCAGAATACGGGCCTAAGAAACAGAACTTTTTTTAACTCATTACCGACTATGCCCTTAGCACCCCTCGTATAAGTAACATCAGTCCTATCCAACTAACGGTTGTCTGGTAGAGATCGCTGCTTAGCGATAAGACCGCCTATTGTTCATACAAATAGTTTTAAAGTTTTTTTTTATGTATTGTCTAATATTTATAAGTTTTGGTGATCAATAAAGTATTTTCTATCTTCTATTCTATGCCATATTCATAAAGAAGGTGTTAATATTCGAAAAAATATCGCATTAGGTAAAAAATAACGCACGGTTTCTCAGCACTTTATGAGCACTTTTGAAATTAATTTTCTAAATTGCCTTCACAAGCCTTGGGCTGACATGACAGTGACGTCCACGTGTTTCTTTGTTTTACAATAACTTTCCACTAAGCTGTGGTTTTGATTAGTACTACAATTAGTTCAGCTTTTTAGCTTTTATTTTAAACTTACATCCACCTGCAGGTTTTGCTATATTTATTTCAGTTACAACAAACATTGTGTTTTTGTATTTAAATTCAGCGTCGTGGTAGACCACGGAGGTGATGGCAGAACGAGCTGGTTACCTTTGAGAGGGACTGGTGACTGGTGGTACAGGATTGTGGAGAGTGATGGAATCGGGGGGAGGCTTTTGCCCAACAATGGGATGATTTGGGCTAACTAAGAATTTAAGAGGGTGAATGTAAAAGGAGAGTCTGGCGACGACCCCACATACAAAGGATAGGGGCAGGAGACGTTGTTTCAAATGCACAGGACTATTACCTAAGAACAATGATACCCATTGTAAATCTTCTGATTCTTATTTTAGAGCAATGTTCTTGTCGGCGCATTTTTCTCCAGGTATTTCTTTTGAGGGTATCCTCTTTGGCCTCCCTATACGCGATCTTCGCTTTTATTTGGCTCATGTAGCGTTTCTTTGGTCTTCCCCTTCATCTCGTTCTTTCGTTTATATTTCTGATAAAGCTGTTATGTCGAGTCGATCAAGATGATCATCAATCTACAAGAGAATTATCTTTCCTCTTCTGTTCAAAAAAAAGTAGTAAAATAAGTCGTAGGCATTTTGTTATACTATCCTATCCAGTCGATTGGCGAATGGTTCTCAATCTGAAAATATTATACTCAACTGCTAATTTTTTTTCTTCAAAAAATCTTTATTTACAAATACTTACACAAAAATGCTCAGGGTAAGTGATGTGTAAGCGATGACAATATCAAAAATTCTCAGTGTAAGCGAGATGTAAGCGCATAGCGGTGAGTTAAATCAACAAGTACCTACGGACTCAGTTAATGCTACTAAGTACTATCACTCATAGATTTAGTATTTTAGACTGTTATGGTCTGTTACTATTGTTCTTAGATGTAGTCCTGCGGTTTGGTGGTTGCATGATTGAATTAGAAAAACCTATGCTATCGCATATATGTCGATTTGTTTTATTGACAAACAACGCCACAAATACTTCTTCGACATTGTAATAGTACATTGTTACCTGAGTGTTGAAAGTCACGTTTTTTGAGTCCCGAGACGGGTTTGGCGCCAGAGCGTTAGCGAGGGCGCCAATGGAGCTTGAGGGACTTAAAAGACTTTCACCCGAGGTAAACACTGTGCTTTTCATTACGAATACAAGGAAAGTAAAAATAAAAACATGTAAGAAAAATTTGTGAAAATGAAGATTAAATTGCCGCCTTCCCGGTTTTTTTTTTCTTTTTCTCTGGCGGGCCTTCGGCTTCGGTTCGCAAGCATTATTCAGCCATTATTTTCATTCTCATAATTTAAAAAATGGTAAATGTCAAATCTATGTTATTTTAAATAAATAGTTGAAGCTATATATTAATCAAGTAATTTAGAAGATATATTATTTATTTAATACTATCTTTATGTTATTTAAATTTAATTTTTACATTGCGCTATCTTATTAGACTTTTTAAACTTCTTACCGTTGTAATGGGTTTCCAACCTACTTGCTGAATAAAAAGTTGGAATTTGGTTCAACGACCTCCTTGCAGTTAGAAGGACTTTAGAAAGTTGGAACATGGTTGAATAAAATAGAACTTGTTTTTTTTATAATTTGACAGCTGTCAGTAGAAAGCGATTCTCCCTAGGGCTGAAAGTTTTACTTTCAATTAGGCCCCTCAGGCAACTTCAGACCTACTTTCAGAGTATGAGTAATGAAAAATACTAAACAGTCGTATAAAATAACCGTTCACATCAAAACCCTTTACATTGCTAAAATTAAATCTGTTTAATTCAAAGAATTCCTTTGAATCACGCAAATAGAAATAAAAAGCATACCTTATGTTCAACGTTCATGAGATGAAATTGTAAAGGTGTTTGCCCATCAGACAGAAAAAAAGAGCTACAATAAAACATTCGAAAACTTAGACCATAGATTCCAGTATTCAGTATATTTATTGCCTTATTATGATTCCTAGACTTTTTTTTCAACTAATGAATGTTTTAGTGGTTTTAGTTTGAACTTTAAAACGTAAATCTGTTTCTGATATATCCCAAAAGTCAAGAATCTTATTTGTTTCGAACTTCAAGATTATTCCAGATGATTTAATTTAACAAAAACCCGGACTGTTCCTTTCAAATTTCTTATGTATCATCTATACTAAGTATAGATATATTTAGATGAAGACAAAAGATTTGTAATTTTGTTTATTTGTGTGTATGTTTGTAAATAAACTCAAAAACTGCAGAGCTGATTTCAAAAATTATTTCCCCATTGGAAAGCTACATTCACCATGAGTAACATTGGCTATATTTATGTGCTTAAAAATAAATGTCACCACCGCCATCCGTGCGAAGCCGGAACAGACCGCTAGTCTTGTATTAAGTAGTTTTGTGATTAATCATATGCAGGATTCCACAGCCCATTCCTGCCCTAGGCAAGCGAGCTAATGCACCAGGTAGGTTAGAAAGACCATCTATTTTTGCAGTGGCTAACGGCTTACAAGAGAATGTGACTATTAATAGATGCTTAAGCCCTGGTCTAGGCCTAAGGCGTAGTAGTAGCGGACCCGCCTTCCGATCGTAAGCTCGTGGGTTCCATTCCAATCCAGTCGTGCACCAATCAGCTTTTCTGTCCTAAAATATATGTACACTATGCCAGTACTCTCAAACTCACTTAAAATCCTTTCATCACACTGGTTTGTAAGAACCAGTGACACAATGCGAAGAAGAAGAATGGTATTTTTTTTCAGTTGAACTTTAAGTGCGGCAAAGCCCTTAAATAAATAAATAAAAAATAAAAACTTTAAGTACCTAACGAGTTAATCCTCCATGGTTATAGGAGTTCCATGGTTAGGACTGCAAAGAGGTTCCTCTCGTGCACTTTGCTTTGATATATGTTTTCAAACATTTTACTTTCTACGACGTGCCGGTTTCCTCACGATGTTTTACACTTATAACTTTACAAGATTTCTAATGGATAGGTAGGTAGTCAAATGTCTTACTGAAGATAGATAGAAAATTATTTTTGCACTAAAACAAAAATTTTCTTCCGACATAGGCGAACTTAAAGCTAGAGATATTAAGGCTTAATGATAGAGAGCATTCTCTTCCAGTAAACCTTTGTGTAATTCTGAACGGGTAAGTGCAAAAAAAGTAGGTGTGACGTAGGTGCTGCTATATTTTCAAATGTGAAATGACAGCCCCCGTTTTGTAGCAATCCCGTTGACTTGCATCCAGGACCGGCTGCTGGCGCCTCTAGTCCAGGAATTTAAGATTAATGGACCCTGATTTAATAGTTGAAAGGTAGCGAGTGAGTTTTTTCTAGGCCTCTACAAGAAGGAGACGAGCTTGTAGAATAATGTGATTTAAGGGCTCAGTAGAGTCGACTAGTTTTTACACTTTTTAGCGGCTAACTTAACGTTTTCTGTGCCATGTAAAGCTTGCGCATCTAGCGTTTAGCGGTGGCGATCACGCTGTAAAATATCGCTGTCATATTTGACAAGGTTTCACTGATAGCCACCGCAGAACGCTTAGATGTCCGCAACGCACTGTTGCTTATAGATTCGCCGACCGACATGTAAATTGTGAGGTATTTTGAATACAGCCTAAAGTAAGCAAATATCGACGTAGCCGTAGAACAGAGTTCGATGTGCTCATAGAGCAAAAATGAGTTAAATAGCTAGACGAGATAAGGAATACAAACTCTACAGATCTGCGTTTTTAGAATTTTTGTATCTTATTTAGTTTCGGAAATATAGAATCGAATAACGTTCTATCTGACATTAGCTCCGCATAAAATCGCACCGAGTGATCAAGCGACGGACCGCGGGGAGCGGGCGGCCCGTCCGTTCGTCAGACCGGTCGTTGTTTGTTGGAAAGAGGTTGTTTTTATGTCGTGCGCTTGGTTTTTTATCAGTGTGATGAAAAAATAATTTATCAATTGTTTTGTATGAAAAAATATATTTTTAGACATTTTGCGATCGATTTTTATAAAGGACGTTTTTTAATGGAGAGGTCTATTAATACATTATTAGTGCGAAAATACGATTGGCATAATGCATATCCACATAGTAATATTTTTTTCTGAAATAATAAACAGTAAAAAGTAGAGGTCTTATGAAGTATTAGGACAGTTTTATGCGAACATTATTGAACTTTTAAGCGTTTCATGTGAATATAGGCCGTTTGTCTACGGAATCTATCATGCGATTTGTTGTTTCGATATTAAGATGGGACGTTATTACTGGGATAATGCAATCAGTTAGGACGTTGTTCATGTAAAAATATCGTCAAATATGAAGATTTTTATGAAAAAATTGTAAAATTAGTTGCTAGGTACATCTGTCTTACAATTACATTAATAATTATATAGCTTTTTTGATTTCGGTTGTGAATATTGATGACAACGGCATGATACAGCAAACGTTACCTTTGCCTCCTGGTGCTTAAGAAATCAGTTAAGAACTAGCTGATTTATGGGAAGAAGTTTTGTATGAAGATGGTGGGACCAAAAAATTAACCTGCGACAGGTTAATACGGAATGTCACGTCTGATTCGTCTGCCAAGGAGGCTTTCAGCAATCCACCAAGTACCTACATTTTCCTAAGAAGTGCATTGTCGTTTCGAAAACTCAAGCAGTTAGAAGTTTTTTTTTTTATGTAACTAGCTGATGGAACAAGCTTATGGCCCACCTGATGTTAAGTGGTAACCATCGCCTATAACAAAGCAATGCCTCGTAGGCACCACTGATCTACGCTGGTTAACTGTCAGTGCCAACTCCTATGCCATCTCCTACTATTTATTATTCTGCCCTTATCATTTGGACAGTCTTTCTATGATTTCTTTATCGTCATTTAGCACTATGAATTCGCCTGCAACTTCCCACTATAGAGGTATCTTCTAATTCTACTAGAATACGACAGAGGTGCCTAAAAGAATGGACAGACCTTAAACGTAAATGCTTTTTAGAACTTAGGTATGAAATATATAACGAAAAAAGGGAAAAGCAGTATACAAAAACAATGGGGCCATCATGCAAACGCCGTTACAAATGCCTTGATATAATATCTCTCCCACAGCAGCTTGACTGCTTCACAAAATTATGGTAACTGCGAGATCGAGCTATGTATGCAGTGAAATTCATCAAATATTCCGATAAAACTATACACCTTATAATAGGATACATACTTTTAAGTATTATCTTCCGCTGATTGAAGTAGGTATGCCAAACTATGGTATTTAATATTTTCGCCGTTTCAACTCGTATCCTAAAGACTGTGTGGCATAAGTACGATGGAAGTGCTATATTGTGCTAGGAAATGTACATTTAGGCGATGGCGATGGTTATCAGCTGAAACCCTGTCACATATGGCTGTAATATTTGACTGCGTTTCAGCTGATCGCTATCGCTATCGCCTAGATTCGCCTACATTCAAAAAGTTCATGCAAACGGTAGTGATCCCAACTAATTGTTTTTTAAATATGACTTGACTAAACCTGAATACAATATTTTAGTGATTCGGTACAAACTGAACTAAAACCTGCATATTTTATACCTATTATGGTTCCTGCTGATAAATATAAAGATTGAATGGCCACCCAGAAGTAATTCCTTTAGAGGATCATCCATATTTTAATTCTTTGCCAAACTACACCACTGTTGATGTTTCTGAGGAATCGGTCGATTACGTATTGGGATAAGTAAGTAATATTTTTATTTCAATTTTTTACTCCTTTTGATAGAGCTGAATATATTTTTTTCAAGACTGTTTATTTATGTCCGTGTAGTAGTCATAGTACTTAGTTAACAGCATGCTGTGATACGATATGCCATTTAATTACTATTTTAAGTTTTAACTATTACGCCCCCAAGGCAGTTTTAGTACAGTTTAATTATTGCTAAGAATAGAGCTTCGTCTTGGTAGATGTTTAATGTTATCTATTTTGAGATTATTCATTAATGAACCATTTAAAAAAATAATTTCCTATTTTTAATTAGCTATATGGAGGTGCAGTCATAATAATAGCTATTATATTATGTTTAAAAATAAAGTATATACATTTATTTACTCGTATAAACTTACAATTAAACAAATATTTACAAAATTTACAAAATACACACGAAACAGTTAAAATATTTAAAGATGGATAATCACAAAGGACTCTTACGGGATGGATAATTCCAACAAAAAATGACCCATATTAATATGGAACGCCAATTAATTCAGACGTCTCCGTAAAACAACGTATAATGTTAACTACGGACCCTCGTTATTCCGCCATAAAACGTCTTATGTTGATATGGAACCCACTATCTCGTGATATAAAAAGATAAGAAATATACTTTACATACCATTTAACAAGGTAGGGGCATTGTTACAACATACCAAAAAATCAAAATGCCAAGTCTTACCGTTTAAGAGTTACAAACAAGTTTAAGAGTAAACAACTTCTCTAACCTCTACTGAAAACTACCAACCTTGCAGATCGGACTTTGTTCTACGGATGAGTCGATATCCTGATTCTAACAAAATGTTTCGTCTGTGCTGGTTACCAATCCACCACACCAAGCTTGGACTGGGACCAAGTCACAACACACTGTACATAATCTAATGTGGGATGATCTAAGCCTATTTTTGGTTGAAAGTAGAACTTTCCATCAAAGTAATTCAAAGTGCGGTCTATGAATCTGGGCCTAAGTCCAGTAGTAATGGACTTATATGCAGTGACGATAACAAAATAAAGAAATTGTTCATATGGCTCCAAAATATGTAATGTACCTATCTAAGAGCGGGGGCACACGATGCGTTGCGGCGGCGGTGCGGCGCCGGAGCGGTGTCGCTGCGTCGTCTTACATAGAAATATCTGTGGCATGTCACACAATGCGCTCCGGCGCCGCACCGGACTTGCAACCACCAAAGACGAGGCGGGGAGGGGTGAATGCGTTGCGACTTCGGAGCGGCACCGCTCAGTTGTTTCCAACAATAGACGTCTTTTACGATCCATTTTCATTAACAGACTGTCCAACGGTGCTACGGCGCCGCTGCGACATAGCAACGTTACGGCGCCGCACCGTTCGTGTGCCCACTGACACGGTGAAATCTTTGCGGTGCGGTGCCGCAACGCATCGTGTGCCCCCGCTCTGACTGCCTGAAAGTACGGCTTTCTTTGTATGTCTTACCATTATTTTAAACTAGTGGCCTGCCCCGGCATCGCACGGGTTGACATTTGTTTTTTAAACACATAAAATAAGAGTATGTCACTCAGGGTGAATGTAGCTTTCCAATGGTGAAATAATTTTTGAAATCGGCACAATAATTTTTGAGTTTATTCATTACAAACATACAAAAATACAAATCTTTCCTCTATAAAATATAAGTATAGATTAGTAAAGATGATTAAATTGTCAAGGTGTTAATGCTCATTCAATCCAAATGGCTATCGTCTTTGGCTTTCTCTGTCTGTTCCTATGCCGAGCCGGCGCCACCAAGCAATTTGCAAGCAAGAAATGTACATTAAAACTAAGTAGTTAATTTATCTAAGTAATTCTAGGAAAATGAAATATTACATTACACCAAACATCATGATTTTCCAATATAAAATATGGTTTTTATAGCTTTCTTTTTTTCAACTAATAATAAACAACACATTCTAAACCAAACCAACAAAAATCAAATCAATAGGCCTACCACAAGCTCTGCCTGGCTCTGTCTCTGGTTTTGAGTCTGTGTGAGTGTATTATACAGAGACAGAGCTGGACAGAGCTTGTAGGAGGCCTACAGTATAAATAATATCAGGTTAGCTAATATGATTATGTCTCAAAATTAAAAAAAATTTGACCTTTTGCCCCCGTAAAAACAAACAGTAAGTAATGTAGTTATTTTTGGAGCTTTTGGGCTCGCATCACAAACATCACAAACTGCTCTTACTTTAGTTTCTGCGAACACCCCCAACTGAGTACAGTCATGTAAGAAATGTAAAGACACAACAAAAACAGTTTTTTTTTATATATGCAACTAGCTGATAGAACAAGCAACCATCGCCAATATCAAAGCATTTCCTCATTGGTCACGTACGTCAGGAACGTGCCATACGATGCACTGCCTTGCGTCCATCAACTTGAGGTATACAGATATTCAGCCTCACGTGCCACGTAAATACACCGGCATCCACACCCTTCAAACCGAAACACAGCAATGTTGCTTCACGGCAGAAATATGCATGGTGGTAGTATTTCCCCAGACGAGCCCCTCACAAAGAGCTCTACTATGATGAAGCTCATTTGATTGAAGTTTATGCAATCGTTTACCATTGTTTTTAATCTCTTTTGACGCATATTTTTTGCGGACTTTTCGTAAATTTATAAAGCGGCAGTGGCAGCGGTCAGCGCAGCCTCATACCAAGGGGAAGGTTGCAGGTTCAAATCCCACTCGACTTTTAACTTTTGGTACAATAAAAAAATCTTTGTAATAAACTATGTTTTTTTGGAAAACAAGGTCAACGAATTCATCATTGATCCAGAGCCAAAGCAGTAACGGGATATCCACAGGAGGTCTTGATTGTAATAAATTTCAAAATTCGCATGTCGACTTTATTTTAATCCTCAGGGAGAAAGGCTTAAATCATTATTTATCCGTGTTGTGTAACTATTTCTATTTCTATTTCTATTTCTAAGCCTGTCTACTGTTGCGGGGCAACAGCGTGTCCTTTTGACACATAGGCCTCCTCCAGTTCTTTCCATTTTTGTCTGTCTCGTGCAGCTCTGGTCCATAGCGGGCCAGCAGCTTGTCTGAGGTCATCTGACCATCGTTTTCGTTGTCTTCCTTGCTTTCTTTTAGTGCATACACGAGGGGTCCAGTTGGTTAGGTAGCTAGTCCATTTTTCGGACTTTTCGCGGAGCATGTGCCCTGTCCACCTCCATTTTTGGATTTTGGTTTTTGTTCCCACATCTTCTAATTTCGTTATGCTTCTCAAAGTTGTTGCTTTTTTTCTATCTTGTTTTCGGTATCCCAGCATACTTCTTTCCATACCTCTCTGACAAGTTATGAGCATCTGGGCGTCTTTCTGTGTGTTTGCCCAGGTGTGGCAGCCGTATGTAAGTATTGGTAGGATACAGATGTTAAAAAGTCTCCTTTTTATTGCTACCGTGTATTGATCATTTTTAAATATGTCTTTAAGCGACCAATACCTTTTCCAGCCGTTGGTGACTCTTCTTTCTATTTCTTGGCTTGATTGGTCTTGGAAGGAGATAAGTTGTCCCAAGTATATATAATTATTGACGTATTGTATTTTTTCTCCCTCAACTTGAATGTCGTTTTCCATTCCATTTGTCATTGCTTTTGTTTTCAGTTTGTTCATTGTCAGACCCACTTTTTTGCTTTTTACTGCTAGGTCCTGTAGCATGTATTCTAGTGTTTCGGGTGTATCTGCTATCAGAACCAGGTCGTCAGCAAAGCGGAGGTGATTAATTTTTGTACCGTTAATGTTTATGCCTATGCTTTCCCATTGTAGTCCCTTGAAAATTTCTTCTAGTACGGACAGAAAAAGTTTTGGAGAGAGAGGATCTCCTTGTCTGACACCCTTTTGTATTAAGAAGACTTCACCAAGTGACTCCAGTTTTATCTGTGCTGAGCTGTTGTTGTATACACTTCTTATTAGTCTGATGTACTTACTTTCAATGTTTTGGTTTTGGAGTGCCTTCCAAATGTATTTATGCTCCAGAGAATCGAATGCCTTATTATAGTCAACAAAGGCTATGTATAGTGTTTGTCCATACTCTTGGCTTTTTTCTATGAGTTGTTTCAAAGCGTGCATGTGATCATTAGTAGAGAAGCCTGACCGGAACCCTGCTTGCTCTTTTGGTTGACTCTCGTCGAGCTTCTTGGTAATTCGGCTTAAGATAATTTTTGAGAAGATTTTGTACAAATTTGACATGAGGCTTATTGGCCGATAATTTGCTATATCAGCTCGGTCTCCTTTTTTGTGAATGAGGATAATTGTGCTGTTTGTCCATTGATTCGGGATAGTTTCGGATTCTAGAATTTTATTATACAAGTTTGTTAACCGGGTTACTGACTCAGACAGGGTAGATTTGATGACTTCATTTGATATACAGTCTGGACCAGGTGATTTATTATTCTTTTGCGATTTGGCTGCATGAATTACTTCTTTTTCGAGTATTGGTGGTATAGCGTCTTCGTTTGCTTCTTCTAAGTGTAAATCTTCTGATTGGCTTTGTGTTGTGTAGAGCTTGGTGTAAAAATCTGTCGCTGTTTTTAGTATAGATTTCCTCTTAGTTTCTTGTTTTTTGTGTCGGTTAACTTTCGGTATCCAAGTTTTAAACTCCTGCAGTTCTTTTAGTGCTTTTTTAATCCCACCTGTTTTCATAATGTGGTCATTGATAGAGTTGATACGTCTTTGTGTTTTGTCTTTTTTAATGTTTTTACTAATTTCCTTACTAATTTTGGTAATTTCTCTTTGAGTTTTTTTGTCTTTTTTATTCTTGAACATTTCCTTTCTTTCTAAAATCAACATTCTTGTTTGTGGGCTAAGTTTTTCTTTCTTTTCATCTTTGTTTCGTTGTTTATTTGTGTACAAGTCTTCTATCACTTCATCATATAGGTTCTGTATTGGATTTACGTTTTGATCTCTTATAAAGTTCTTTTTAGGTATTATGTCCTGACAATTCAGGTGTTGGTTCTGACCAAAGTGTTTCCTTGTTTTTTTATGTTTATCAAGCTTCATGACTGCACGGACCATGCGGTGGTTGGTATTGAAGTTAAACTGTTTGACTACGTGGACGTCTTGGAACAGCATAGGTTGGTTGCTTGCAATATAGTCTATTTCGTTGCGGGTGTATGCGTCTGGTGAAATCCAAGTCCATTTGCTAGATTTTTTTTTCTTATATAGGCTGTTCATGTACACCAAATTGTTTTCCATGGCAAAGTCTATCATTCTTTTTCCATTGTTGCTCCTTAGTCCAGTTCCATGCTTTCCTACCGCAGTTTCTTCGGGATTTGCTTGTTTTCCTATTCTGCCATTAAAATCACCCATGACGACTACGTTTTTATTAGCTGTTTCTAGCTCGTTTGAAAGTATTTTGTAGAATTCATCTTTTGTTTTGTCATCTGCTGCTTCTGTTGGCGCGTATACTTGGACAATGGACCACTTGTTGTTGTTTCCTGGAAGATTGAGGTTCAGTACCGCAATTCTGTCAGATATTCCTTTAAACTCTAGAATATGCTTTTTTAGCTCTTTCTTGACCATGAATCCTACGCCATAGTGGCCTTTGGTTTCCCCTTTGTAATATAGGATGAAGTCATCATATTCTTCTATTTGATCTCCCAACCTTCTGACCTCGCTCATTCCGAGGATGTCCCATTTTATTTCTTTGAGGGCTAGTTCTAATTCTTCGAGTCTTTCATCTGTTCGTAAAGTAAGTGTATTCAATGTTGCAATGTGGATGCAATGAGAGTTTTTCTTGAGGTTAAGAATTTCCCTGGAGTTCAGGGTGTTAATTTCTGGAGGGTGTTGTAACTAAGTACCACCAAACCACTAAGTACCTATTACAAGATAAATGCAATGTAAAATACAGTATTTAATAGTTTTATAATACAAAAATCGAAGTTTCATTATCAATGAAAATTACAATAACGCAAGTATTTACAACAGCTGGGTGATTCTAGTCGCCAGTTCCACACTATCAAAGCTTTAGAGAAAGGTTAGAGTCTGCGAAGGTGTACGTACAAAAACATGAGCATGAACGAAGGAAGAGATATGCCAGGATGGTAGCAAGCGGCAATCCGTACTGCTTCTCTGCGGAAAACGGGTGTATTTTTTATTAGAGATAGCTCAGCATTTGGCAACCGTCACACCTGATGGAAAGTGAGGATGCAGCTAAAATGGTGCATGCTTAGCCAAAACACATGGTTTTCATGTCTTAAATTAAGTTATTTTTATTGAGTCTTCCCCTGTTAACCTTTGAAAGCTGCTTAAATTGATCGTAAGACCACCATAAAATTGACCACACAGTTCTGGACCAAACCTTCTGATGCACGGAAGCGCTTAATACTAACTTCATTAGCATAGTCAAGTTCTCAAGCAAAGTGAATGCTTTAACAAACCTAACGTAAAGACCGATCACTGACAAAACTGTCAACTTTTACTGAAATTAAAAACAAACTGCACAATATAAAATTACCTTAGTCACCGCAAAAATACAACTGACGCAACACTTTTGCGTCCGTCAGTCCAAGTTCAAAGTCAAGGCGCGTCCAATTCTTGATTTACGAGTAACTTGTACACATATGCTTCCATACTGAGTACAAGTACACAGGTATTTGCCGTGAAATTATGGTGAAATGGACCAAGCTAGTACATACTAGCCCTCTGCAAATAAGTCGAATGTAATCGACCTCGGAAAGGTCATACATTCCTCACGTCACTCTACTTTCATGGTCGATCATTTGTTTGAATTAGAGCTTCCTTTCTTATAAGTCATCTTTAGCATCAGTAGGCCACGAATTCTGTCTGGCTCTGTCTCTGGCTTTGCTGGTTTTGAGTCTGTGTGAGTGCTCACCAGTGCATTATACTGTGTGTGTGTGACGTTTTGACGTAAGATTGATTTAGTCAACACTCACACAGACTCAAAACCAGAACCAGAGATAGAGCCAGATAGAGCTCATGGTAGGATAGGTTTAAGAAAAACACTGAGCAACCCCATATTATTGAAACAACACAAAAAAATAAAATAAGTAACAAACAGGGTATCTAAGAGAAATTAGAGGAGGATATGTTGAGGATATTCTTTGGTGATAACGTCGAGCTGGATCTTAGAAAAGTTAGTACAGTAATAAGTATTTTCTTTACATTATAAAAATATAATATATTATAGGACTATTAATGATGTAGGACTGTGGTAAGAGAGAGTCACTAACCACTATAATTACGAACCTCATTTATCTAGCAGTAAGGAATGGAAACCATGGATGATGCAAGAATGGTGCGTCCAGGCTCAACAACAGGCTTTTAAATATTTGATGAAGCTGATAGGATCTTACAGCAGGGCTACCACGAGCTCCATAATGGTTATGGCTATGGCTGTCAAATTGTGTATTGATAGGCTGACCCACACATTCATTTTCTTCTTGGGTTTGAATGTGTTGACACTGTTGACACAATTTTGACAGCCATAACCATAACCATAACCATATGGAGCTCGTGGTAGGCCAGCAGCTCAGCTGATAGTTCTGTTTTTTGTGCTGTAGGTTTGCGGGTTTGATTTTCTCCGAGGATTTACAAATCGAATTTACAAATAATAGAATAGTTTTTCATAGATTTCTTTTACCAAACTGGTTTTGTGTTCATGTAAAAGAAAATATAAAGGTATATTCTTGGCAGCAAGCAGAAGTTTGTTAGCAGTAGTTGCGTACTACGTTGCCTGTTATTCTAGGCTTGGGCGCGTGGAACTGGCACCTAGACTCACCTAGCTTTAAGACGTTTCAAAGTGCTACTATTGAATAAATACACAATTGACTATGACTTTGACTTTGCAGCACTGCCACGTGACACGCTCTCTTTTCATACTACTGTGTGCGCGCTGCAGTGTCACCCCGTCGCGCACACAGAACTTGTATGAAAAATTCAGCGCAAAACTGCGTGCAGTCAAGATCGGAATACCTTTATCAATCACAAAGTTTTTCAAAAGACCATGACACGAGTAATTCGTTTATGATTTTTTGTCCTATAATAGAATTTAATTTGCCATTAAATTGATAAAAACAGCCTAATTTGTATGTCACAAGTTAATTCGAAGACAACTTCACCAATTTGCAAATTTTGAGCAACCGGAAGCAGCTGTAAAATTATAAATCGTGTAATCTTAACGTATAATAATATAGCAACAACATTTTCATTACTCGGAGGGGTGGTCAGTAATCATTATCATCATCAGCCTGAAGAAGTCCACTACTGGACATAGGCCTCACCTACAAATTTCCAGGAAGAATTCTGAGTCCTTTCCATCCATCGACTTCCCGCGATCTTAACAATGTCGTCGGTCCATCTGGTGGGTGTGCGCCCTACGCTTCGTCTTCCGGTTCGAGGTCAGTAATGCCTTCCATGAAATATTGTGCCACACAACACTATCTAGCCCCAAATTAAGCAGAACTTGGACCATGCAAACGAGTTAGCTGATATAATACTTATACACCTTATAAGGGTTTCGTAGCCATGGCCCCTGTAACTTCTAAAATAAGAGAATCATAAAATTTTAAAAAATACATGATGTATATTACCATGCAGTTTTTTTTAATACGTCATAAATCGTAAACCGCAATTTACCCTTCATTCAATCAACTCAAAGCCTGTTTGTCGCACCCCCCACATGAAGGACCATTCTCTGCACCTTCTTTTTTTTTTTTTAGTTCCTTTTTATTTTTGTTTTTTGTTTTTGTTACTGCTGTCCCTTAGTTTTAGCACTAAAATGTTCTCCATTGGAGGTGTGGCAAATAAACGTTTTTTCTTTCTTTCTTTCTTTCTAAATATCAAGTTATATAATATTATGTTACTTGCTGCTACGGAACCCTTCATGGGCGAGTCCGACTCGCACTTAGCCGCTTTTTATCTAAATACATACTTAGAATACAATATAACACCCAGACAGAGAACAAACATCTGCGTTCACCACACAAATGTATGTACTCGGTGGGCATCGAACCCACGGTCTACGGCGCAGACGGCAGAGATACTACCAACTTAGCTGAGAGGCCACTCGCAATGGTTTCTACTGCTAGTTACCATCAATCTAGGCTTACTGAGAAAAGCAGGCAAGGTACAATTAGTAGAGAAAAGTGAGGCTAATCAGTACTTCTCGAGAGGAAGTGAAAGCTACGCAATCGATGACTACTAGTCAGCCTAGACTACGCTAGGCAAACGTTGAAGTACCTAGATTTGTAGTCATAGAAAAAGCCGACCACTGTTGTGTCAAAAAATCAAATCAGAACCAAAAGTGAAATTTTAATCAGTATAGATCTCCATGGATGACTTTGCGACGTTTTAAAGCTAGGTGAGTTTAGGTGCCAGTTCCACGCGAACAAGCCTAGAAGAACAGGCAACAAACTACGACTTGATCCCTACCTTCCGTTTTTTATTTGATCTTTTTGCAAATCAAAATTAATAATGCATAGCGACTAAATATTGGATTACATACTGGCACTTAGACTGAAAAAATAATTTGTGCACGATAAAATATTACGATGCTATGGCAAAAAAAACAAAATATAGTAGATTTTTGGTAAAAATATCTAGTAACAGCATCTATTCAACTTCATTAGGGTTACGAACCACAAGAAGAAAGATAAAAATGCTTAAAGCATTACATTTTTGATAGCATAAACAGTTCATCTTATTTATTTTTTAGTTCAAGACTTAGAAAATTGCTCTCTTTCATATTTTATTTGTGAACTACACTAAAACACTTAAGAATTACAAAATTACACAAAAGTTAACTGAAAGAGAATGCTCTCTAGCATTAAGTTCGCCTCTGTATGATACAATTTTTGTTTTAGAGCAATCACTCATATATTATTACTACGTATACATAGTAATAGTACCTCAATGAGTGCAATAAGTATCTATCTATGACAGTTGCCACAGATTACAGGTTATTTCTGATATGTACGGAACCCTCAGAGCGCGTATCTCGCTCGCACTTGTCCGTTTTCTTGTCGATTCACATCTTATCAAATCTCTGACCAAATTCATGCGTTGTTGAACTTTTACTACGTGCGTTACCTAGGTCGTCTGTCAATGCACGTGCTGTTATCTTAGTCTAGTTTTTTTCCAGATCAAATCAATGTGATTGTCTAATTTTTATCTATCAATTCATCGCTTCCGAGTTTCATCCAGTTTATTTTAGCCTCAAATATCGAAACCTCTTTTTACATTTTAGGATCCCAAATCTGGCTTCTGCCCATCGCGATGGAGATGGAGTAATTTTTTACTTTCTGTTAGTTCAGGCACTAAACAAAGGTAAACAAAGGTTTATAAAAAACGCATAGGTACTTTTAACATTCGGCAATGTTAAAAGTACCTATGGCTTATGGCTTATGGCTTAAGGCTCACCTGATGTTATGTGGTAACCATTGCCTAGAATATGGCATTGCCTTATAGGTCATGCACGTAAAAAAGTGCATTACAATGCACTACTATTCAACGGTGTCAAAGCTCCATGTGCCTGTAATTTCACCGGCCACCCTTAGCTGAAAAAGCAACGCTAAATTACTGAAGAATGCATGCGCATTTGGTAGTTTTATTTCCACGTTTAGTTAGGCTGCCTTTGAAGAGTTTGAAGCCTGAAACGTATGTCAGTCGGCATCGCTCGGTCAGCGGGACCGGACTAGTGCGTGCGTGAGTCCGTCGTCAGCACAACACGGCTGCTGATGACTCCAAGATGGTCTGTAAGGTCACGCCGAAGATATCCAGGAGTTGTGAGTACATTTAAATAGATCTAAATATTTTAAAAAATATTTGGAAAATGCGGAGGTTCGGGATTCGAACCCCTGCTTTACATTGCGAATTGCTAAGGAATGTATATATCTTTACAATAAAATAAAAATAATCTACAAATGAAATCGGTTTTGCGATTTTTGTTATGAAAATATTTTCAGGATTTTCATGAAAATGTGAATTTACTAAATTGTGTAGGTATATGCTTTGTAAGTGTATATGTTTTTATTTATTTATTATAAAAAAAAGCATTTCTTCCTCTAGTGGAAAAAGGTTTTTTAATTTTGGTCTGACAAAATGATGATGATCCAAAAACTAAAAAGTCTTTAGTTTAAGTATCAGTAATCATGAATAAAGACTTATTACTGTTCCATAAAAAAAGAAAACATTATTTTTTTGAAATTGGAACAAAACCCGGCGAACTCCTTAATAGAATGCATGCAATGCGTTGCAGCTACAGGATAAATAAAAAGACTTTGGTGTTTTGGATTGTTTTATTTTCTCACAATCGTACTGAAAAGTTGAGTGTAAAGCACGGCATTAAATTCGGTTTCTATGTACTCCCTCGCTAAAACTGGGGAGTAAAACTACCTCGTAATTATAATAAGGGTAATTTTGGCTCCTTCTATAACAATCTATATTATTCATAATTTAAGTACAATGTATAAACAAAAATTAAACCAATCAATAATAAACATTGTACCTTTATAAATTTGTCTTTAGCATCTTTGTCTTTATCCTATCGCCACCTAAATATTACACAGTTCTTTAATTCGTAGGTGCTTTTAGATTTTGGCAACTTATTTGCAAATTCTATTTATACTATATTTGATTGATAAGGGCCTCATCACACTGTGGTCGACGCGCAGCTTGTGCGCCGTGAACACACCGTGGATGCACAGCGAACAAGTCGCAGACGTGTGGCGAATACGCAACGTTTTCGTCGCGTGTAACGTACGTTTTTGTTGCAACGCCAACGGTGCGTTTTGTTACTGAGTCACCTCAGCCGCTACTGTTGGCTTTGTTACATAAAAGACACCGGCGCCAAAGGCGTGTTCGTTGCGTGCCCGTCCGCTAACGTATTCGTTGCGCGCCCGCTCCGCTTGAAGAACGTTCGCAATCCGCCAGTATGAGAACACCCTAAGTTCATATTTTAATATAACTGGTTCGAAAAAAAACTAGTGATACGACTAAAAGAAGATGTATCATAGGTATCTAACATAACATTATTAACGTTAAGTGCTTATTTAAGGATCCTATGATGTTGGTGGTAGTCTCAATCAAAAAATACAAATGAACCACGGTACAGTATGTTATTGTTAGCTCGCTTATGTAAGCCAATTCGATAAAACCACCAAACACTTACTAGCCACTTATAGCTTCATAAACATGAACGAACAATAAGAACATAAATTGCCATGCAGTAATAATCTATTTTATTGACATTTATGATCTATTAAATTATTAATATGACATAAATATGTATTCATTATGTGCAAGATAAATTATTATTATTCACGTAAAAAATGCAACACAAGATTTTGCTAAAATAACCAAATTATACCTAGCCTATACAGAATGCCTAAACAATTACAATCTTTGAAATTAAAATTAAATTTATTCATTAGCAACACAGTATCAAAAAACAATAAAATTTGAATGAGCAACATTTGATTAACCAAATTAACTAAACGGGCCACCAAAACGGATGAAAACCAAAATAAGCAATGTTTTAATTTTAAGTAATAATTGCATGTATCGGTTAATTTATTTTACTCTTTATTTATTATTTTTATTTATGATACATACATAGGCGACAAAAACGTGTATTTTTTTAAATACATAATTAAAAAAAAAACCTGGTTTGGGCCCATCTAGGCGATCAGTGTATCGCTGTTAAATATCGCAGTGATGCTGATCGCCTAAATATGCGTAAGGAATATTATTTTATTTTTTTCATGTAAGTTTGTTTTCTTAGTTCGAAATAATATGTATGTATAGGCATGTTAGACATTGCATCAGTACTTTTAGTAATAGTTTTTTCTAATTATAACGAGTAATTTTCTTTTATTTTCAAGCTAGTCAAAGGGTGACCAGAGACGCACAAGCCACTACACCAGAAGTGGCTGACTATGAGACCGCTCTGTCTTCGGTCGGTAAGTACCTAATTAAGTGCAACTAAAAATATAAAAAAAATATTGACTATAATTAGTCCCAAGCTTTTCTAATTTTAATCTGAGACAAAAAACATATTTTTGAGGAGTAGGCTGTTACTAATTAGGTATTAAGATAAAAGATAAATTAATTTAGCAATAAGTTCACATAAATTATAAACAATTAGTTTACGACAAACTTAGGGAATCATAAATTAATATAAGGTGTACAAATATTGAAATCAATTTTCTGGTTCACATAGTAATTACAAACTTAGCTTAGTTTGTGGCTAGTTACAGCTCTGAGGGTAACATCCGTTCTATTTACTATCCACGGGCTAACTTGAGCTGGTCATCAACCTATCGCATTGACCAAAAAAGGACCAGTACCGCATAGCAACAGGAGGTTTATTAGGAACCGGTCGAGCATCGCATTACCAAGAGCAATTTTATTTTGAAAAACTCCGCTTGGCATGTAACCGTTACCAAGAAACCGATGGAACGTGAATGTGTGGAATACAGACAAGAACAAAAGCAATAAAAGAAATTCACAACGCAAAAGAATGATTTTAAAATGATTTATTGTAGTGAGCAAAAGCTGTGAAACTAATCAAGATTTTGGCAGTTAATCTGTCTGTAACAATTGCATTGGGTATCCTGTACTTGAATGACAGAGCGCGCCCACCAAGAATGTGCCCATTATAATAACGTCCATCTCAAATTTATGTGCACTATGCCAATACTCTCAAAACAGTGAAGGAAAACATCGTGAGGAAACCGGCGTGGCGTAGAACCTAAAAAAGTTCAAGCAACACGTGTCAAGGGTTGTTCCTAGGCACCAGGTTTTCGCAACAGGCGAAGTAGTTATAGCTTGGCTTCTTGTGCTACTGGAGGCTGTGATAAAGACAGAATAGATATTGGTGTATCCACTGCATCATTGTCGTCATCAGTTCTAAAATTTCCAAGGGGATTAATATATAGCCTTCTTCTACCACCGTCTATAGGCCGTCTGGTTAGTGGGTGGAAGGTCTAGAAATATTTTGGACAATCCACACAACACTATCTAGTCCCAAACTAAGCAGAGCTTGTATTATGGGAACCAGATAGCTGATATAATACTTGAATACTTTTTTTGTAAATACAGACACCCAGACAGAGAACAAACATCGATGTTCACAAATGTTTGTTCTCGGTGGGGATCGAACCCACGACCTACGGCGCAGAAGGCAGAGGTACTACCAACTGAGCTGAGAGGCCAGTCAAATAAAACTATTAAAAATAAATCTCTAATAGTACCTACTATTATCTGATTCTGTTGGTCGATAAAGACATTGTTTGGAAATGCCTCTGCGTATGATTCTAAATATTTTGCTGTAACGTATGTGTTGTACAAAACATGGTGATGCATCTCAAATACTCTAGGTACTGATGGGTTTTGCCTTTAGAGTTGCTTGTCGTATTAATTTATCCCACTCTTGCTCTTCATAATACATTCATGGTGTACGATTCGGCCAGTAGATCTTGTGATTGAGTTCTTCCTTCCGTCACTGGCCATTTTTACACAGACCCTCAAAAATCCACCGGCCTTAGTGTACTTAAAGCCTTGTGCACATCTAAACGTTCTGCGGTGGCGATCAGTGAAACACTATCAAATATATCAATGTTATATTTGAAAGCGTTTCACTGATGGCCACTGCAGAATGCCATAGAAAGCCTAACATCAAAGGCGTAAATAAATCACCACCGCAGAACGCAGATTCTCAAAGCATTACTACAGAGGCTTAAAGACCATGTGGCAATGTAAAAATAGTCGTGAGGTAGGTCTAAAACTAACCTAACCCAACACTAGAAACCCAAATGTCGTGGGTATCAGAATTTGGTGATGATGACCTGCTGACGCTTCACCATCCGTCGATATTGGCCACATGGTAACGGAGACTAATGTTCTGAAAGATTGAAAGTGTCGAAACCTTATCATAGCTACTTGTGGTGTAAATGAACTCTAGAAGCTCTAGAAAAGCTAAAAACAAGCCGTGGCAATTGATAATGGTTGTTCAAGCAAGGCAGCTGGTACAAACCTAATATAAACCCCAAGGATTACTTTGAATCGTTATAGATTAGATAAGGTGTGTTTAAGGTTTAGGTTAGCTCCAGCGAAAATCCGAAACCTGATAAAATTAAACCTTGTTCCAGGATATGGATCGTTCAGCCGAAGCGTTGTGGGTGCCTGCGCCTGTGCATTCTTCACATCAGGAGTGGAGAATTGCGTCATGTCCTACGTACTGCCTGCTGCGCGATGTGAACTGCAGCTCAGCACTTACCAGGCGGGACTTATCAACATGGCGTTTATGAGTGGTAAGTTTAAGAAACCCACTGCTGGACATAGGTCATTAAGAAACCGAATCCGTGACAGACCGAACAGCATCGTGAATGTACTTTCCGAAAGGTGGGACTGTCCCCTGAACCATTTTTGGATGCAGCTGCACACTCTGCAATAAATAGTTTTCGTAAGATCTCTAACACTAGTCTCTAAATTACATTGTTACTAACAAAATTATGGATGCATCAATATCTGAAATAAATACTATTCTATTTTATTCTATATTATGGCTTTCAAGCCTTCTCCATCTCTACATTTCATGACTTTCTCAGTATCATTGCTGTATCATGAAATCACCCTATGCTTTGTCTTATCTGTGGCCATTCTAGAACCTTCAGTGGTAGTCAGTTCTACGAGCTACATGGTCCACCCGTTGCAATTTTCACTGACGATATAGAGAGCTCTGACTATGATCTATCCAAGTCAAGCCACGAGCAAGCCCTCTGCATCTCTACATTTCACGACTCTCTCAATGTCATTGTTGTATCAAGAGACATTATTCTTTGTTTTATCTGGGGCCTTACTAGAACCTTATTCTTCAGCAGTGGTCAATTCTATGAGCTACATGGTCCACCCGTTGCAATTTCCACTGACGATTTAGAGAGCTCTGACTAGTCAAGCCACGAGCAAGCCCTCTGCATCTCTACATTTCACGACTCTCTCAATGTCATTGTTGTATCAAGAGAGAGATCATTATTATTTGTTTTATCTGGGGCCTTACTTGAACCTTATTCTTCAGCGGTGGTCACTTCTACGAGCTACATGATCCACCCGTTACAATTTCTACGATTCATGTGAGCTCTGACTATGATCCAAGTAAAGCCACGAACAAGCGCTTGTTAATGTTTTTATTATCATCGTTAACCCGAATAAAAGACGTAGATACAGTTATTACTAGTTGTCAATAAAATAAGGCGCCATTGCGAAACAATGAGAAGATGTTAATAACACCAAATTGAGGGAGGTGCTAAGTTTATAGCCTAGTGGAACGCCTGCTGTTTTGTTTTCTGTTTTCTAGGCGGGTTAGATACCTTTTCAAATAGCGAAGTACTCTTATATTTTTGAAGATATTTCGAGCGCAACAGAAGCACGTCCAAAGTAGTGAGTTTAAAAGTGATCTTTTTGATTGCTTATAGCTTTTTGTATAGGTTACTTATTACCACGCAAATGAAACTATCGCCGAAGTTAATATGATGAAAAAACCACCTTGAGTATCAACGAAAATGTCATTAAGGAGGTAGGGTCGTTGTTGGTTCCACTTATAATATTAATTTTAGAAGAATGTGAAGGCTGGTTTACTTTGTTAAGTTTATTAATAGACTGGAACGTGGTGAAGCTTTGACCTGACTGAGTTTCCTCACTTTTGGACGTCACGAGTGAAAAGAAACACCACTACTTTCTAGCGTATCAAATTATGTATAAACTATCAATTTCTTTCTTCATGAGGTCGGAGCACTCATGGGAGTGTCTCCAACGACCTGCTTAGAAAAGCTTTCAATCATTGACACTATGTTAGGTGTCTCAATGAAAATACTTATCCACGGTGCATATCAAAGTCAAACTCAAAAATATTAGTTAATTCAGTTGTATCACAAAGATGACTTTGAAACGTCTTAAAGATAGTCTAGGTCTAGATGAGTCTAGGTGCCAGTTTCACGCAGCAAACTCTTGAGTCAGAGAGGTAATTGGCCCCCTACTTGGTCGTTATAAATAGATCAACTAAGTTCGCTGTGTTCATCATTATGATGGGCTCGATCGATTCTGTTTTACTGAGGGTACAACACTTCAAACTATTGGCGTGCTATTAACAGCCATTAGGATATGAAAAAGGAAGTTTTCCTAGCATGGAGAGGTATATACGGAAAAAGAGAGCACAAAAGCATATCTCCTAGAAGAGTCGGCCTATGTCCAGCAGTGGACTGTGTTTTAGGCAAGATGATAAATTAACCCATGATAGAAGTTTTGAGTGGGTCTAAAAACTCCAGATGTAGCCTCAAATGATCTTCATTACCTATTGAACGGTGATGCACGAACGGTTTGCGATTTGCAAAAGGTGTGTCCCTTCTCAATAAACATGGTTTTAGTGTCTGCGTGTGATTTCCTTATATAACTGAACGCTACGTCATAATAGATAATAATTTCACTGAATTCCTCAGTATTGGTTTAATAGGTAGCAATAATAGTTTGCTTGTCAGTTTAGCGTAAAATTAGCACTTAGATTTCCAAATACGTGCTGGGTTTGTTTATAGGTGACTGAAAACAGAGGGCAATCTCAGCATTCGCACGCATATTTGGTTTCATCAACAGAAAAACCCAAGTGTTTAGGTACCACTTGAATTAATCTTCAGGCTTTTTGCTATGCTCAGTTTTAGGGAATCGTGGAGGAGACCATAAATAGTCTCTTGTATTAGGCTCCAGAACAAAGCTTTTCTTCTTCTACCAACTTTCCACAACCATCATAATATCTTCAATCCACCCTACGATAATGCAAGAGCCGTTTATCCATCTAAGCGTGGTAGCAAAGTCAAACCCTCAATGACATTCATAGGGCATAAGCTTATGGCTACCAAAAGACGATTGAATTTAAGATCCTTGTGACAGTTCACTTCCCTCCACTGTTGTTTCTTGGCCTCATCACTCCTCTTAATGCTCAGATTTCAATTCTTGCCAGGTGGAGTAGCAAGTGCCTTCTTCTGGGGGATAGTGGGTGACGTGTTCGGCAGAAGGAACATCCTCAGTCTGACTTTGCTCCTGGATGCCGTGGTCACGCTTGCACAAAGCACAGTACCTGATTACAGATTGCTTTTAGCGGCGAGAACTATCAATGGGTTTGTTATAGGTAAGGTCCAGTGACTTACTATTTTGATTAAATAAGTGATGGTACAGTCAGCGTTAAAAGTAAATTGACTTTCTTATTTGTGAAGTTCGAATATTTATTAAATCAGATAACTCTGGATTGAAGTTTTGATCTTAAGGCGGATGCTTTGAGCCACAACTATTTGATAAATCCAGAGAAAAACGGAATTTAATCATCGATAATTGCCAATCTTCTTTTGACGCTGATTTTACAAAGAGATGTCCGTTGATTGCACGGAATATAATAATATCCTTCAAGTTCAAACCTAGCAAATACTACCTAATATTACAAATGAGAATTCTCCAGATTATTTTCTATATCCGGACTTCCTGGTTTCCTTGTTCCTGTTGATCCAGTTAAATCTTATCTGTTTCTAAAGGTGGACCAGCTACCTTGGTCTTCACATACGTGTCAGATCTAGTCGGGGAGAAGAAAAGGCAGTTCTACCTCAGCATCGTTGGGATGAGCTTTGTGGTAGCATGGCTTTTAATACCAGGTACAGTAGGATACAGCTCAAGTTACCTAAAACCAAAGAAAAATGACGCTTACTGCAAGGACATAAGAGCTAGCAGTGTATAGTCTGATGCATATCCTTGTGTACTTATGAATATTAATGGATAATGTGTTATGTGTCAGTAGGATTTACAACGGCTTTATTTTTACAAGTTATAGATTTGCGTTTGACTATTATTTCACCTATTGTTATCTGATGTGGTGGACGTTGTAAGACGCTTACCTAGAATATACTTTTCACTCTACTCTTATAAACATCCAAGTTATAAGGTGTTCGGAAAAACAGACGCTGGCAAGGAATTACACTCCTTGGTTGTCCGCAAAAATGGAAGCAAAGCGCTTTTGGCTAGATTAGCTGCTTTGAACAAGTGGCTCTAGGTAACATTAATCTTTAGGTTTGAGAGCCAACTGCAGTAACTAGTAGTAATTTTGTACGATAAATGAACTGTATTACAATACCAAACATGAATCTAAAGTGTTTTCGGTGGTTCCCTGTTGCTAACGTCTATGGACAGTTCCTGCCTAAAATAATCCAGAACATTAGTAGCACCAATCGATCCGCTGGTGTGTTCATAAGTAGGCCTACCACGAGCTCTGTCTGGCTCCATCTCTTGCTCTGGTTTTGAGTCTGTGAGTCTGTGTGAGTGTTGACTAAATAAATCCTACGTCGAAACGTCCAAAAACAGTATAATACACTGGTGAGCACCTGAGCACTCATACAGACTCAATACTAGAGTCAGAGACATAGCCAGATAGAGCTTTTGGTAGACCTACTACAGTAGGTCTTAGGAGTTGGCTTAAATACAAATGCATTAACCCTCCAGACTGATGTTATAGTCAATAGATTTTTATAGTGTCTCGACCAGTGCGTTAGATTAAGATAGAAAAGCGATGAACAAGACGTTGCAAACCCTAGCCGGTGCGCCACTGAGTCAGAGCCATTTTTCAATGAACCTGTATTTAGCCACATTTAGCTGTTGCTGGCGGAATTGAACAATTTGGCATCAATTGATTACTACAAGTAGGCATAAGGCGAATTTAAATTTGCTCTGTTAGCTTTGCAATTTTCAAATCAACGGTGATAAGTAAATTGTAAAAAGCTAAGGTGATCCGAGACACATACCTACAATTTAATAGCTTAAATATTGTTGTGCTTTGTAAGGGCTTAATTCTTATTGAATAACAAGTGAAACCAAATTACATACATTAATTTACTAAACAAATCAACAAGTTTCTCTCAAGCGTTTTTCAAGCTTTTTCTTTTGGTAAAACTGTGATATAGAATAATTACGCTGAGCTCGGAAATATAAAGCAAATATTATGAATTGACCAGAAAAAAAAACTACGAGTGGAAGAAGTTGTGTGAGCCAGATTTATTACACGTCAATTTTCCATACTTCGTGCAAATAAAGATATTTACTTTAATTTAATTCTAGGCTCTTCGGAGCTTGCATCCACGAGGAGTAGGCACTTAGTCAAAGTTCTATCCAAAACATTCCTCGCTTACTCACTACTATTTAACTAACAAATACCTTAGCTGAAGTGACATTATTTGCAAGTGCAATGTATACTTGCTTTCTAATTTGATACCGTTAATTCAAATGAGGAACTCGCAACGGTCATTGGGTTACAGATATCTTCTGTACACCAATGCTTACATCATCATCATCATCATCTTCCTGCTCTTATCCCACGCTAAGTGTGGTCGTCACAACAGGTTTTCTTCTTCCACTCACCTCTGTCATTCGTCATGTCAGTGCTTCTTTCCTGCTCATGTCATCCTTGACGCAGTCCATCCATCTTTTCTTTGGTCTCCTTTTTCTTCTATAACCACTATCCACATTACAATACTATTTTTGACGTTACAACGTATTATAATTCGATGGAGCCGGCTGCACGCACGAAAAAACATGACTCATGCGGCGTTACTTCGCTCTGAGGCGTTCCATTTAAGGCTTGAACGCAACGAGTGACAAAGAGGCATAATCGGTCTCCGGGTTCAGCAGCGTTCAACATCTGTCTCTCTCCTACTTGAGTGAGTTTGACGAAATAGTCAGCCAAAAGTATAGTAGCAGAACTTTTCCGAGTTCAAGAATTTGTCTGGGGAAGTAATAGTACTTCCCCAGATATGCAGCAGTGTTGCAGTGCCGCAGTGTTGCAGCAGATGCTCGCATTCCTGTGTTTTGTTTTGATTTGAAGACAGTCATAATGAGACACCTGACGTAATACACGCACAGGTGTCTTCTAGACTATCATGCTCTATCGTCGACTTCATTGTCACTTACCATCTGGTGAGATTGTAACCAAAGGATAGTACCTAAGTATCATGATGCTATGGTGAACTCCAGTGTTTACATAGCTAACTTGTTGGTAAGAAGGATGGCGTGTAGCGTTTGTTTATCTAATTTATCAAAGTGTCAAGTGCTTCAGTGAAAGTATACTGATGGAAGATTTATTGATCGGTACAACATTGAACGTTATGGGATTGGCTTTTTGAATCCTTTGGATAGCATAATATACTTCGTACTCGTTGTTATTGACTCGAGCGGTACTCAAATGAAATGTAGGTATGTGCTGTTCCAGAAAATTCTCTCTTCTTTCTTGCATTTAGATGTTCGTCCCAAAATCTTAAACATAGTTTTTTTACATTAGCTGTAGTTTTCCTCAATTAGAAATATGAGTAAATAAAGTGACTCTTATCAATTTCAGCGGCAGCCTGGATAATAATCCCATTCAAGATCCCCAATCATCCGACCGTCTTGCCTCTCTACTCCTGGCGGCTGTTTCTAGCCCTCAGCAGCTTGCCTGGCTTCGTGGCTGGCGTTTGGGTCATGTACCTGCCTGAGAGTCCACGACTACTGCTCGACACTAATAGAGGGGAGAAGGCACTGCAGTTGTTGGCGATGATGCATAGGAAGAACCATGGGAATGATGTGGAATTCAAGGTAATTTTGGCTAGCTTATTACTTTGTTAGGCTGCCCGGCTGAAATGGGATTGGGCAGGGCATGCCAGCCGAATGCCTCCCGATAGATGGGCGACCATCAGTCATCAGCACACCTTGGCTCCCTGACGGGCGGCGATCATGGGGCCGGCCGTGAAAACGTTGGCAGAACAATATAGACCTTTAGGAGGAGATGGTGGGAGAAGGTTCGAGAGAGAGATAAGTGGAAGTCTTTGAGGGAGACTTTTGCAAGGCAGTGGGACAAAATAGGTTAAATAAATATAAAAATACTTTGCTATACTTCACTCAACTGTATAATAGTTTGTGTCGTAGAATTTTGATAGCATTGACGGTTTTAATGTTGCAGATCAAGAAATTAATCCAAGACGATGACGTATTTGTAGCCAAAATACTGAACGCAGAAGAGAACAGGACTAAAGATCTGTTCATGGGAGTCCTCAGGGACTTGAAGATATTTGTGTCGAAGAGCTACGCGTTGAAATCTAGTCTGATACTCTTCGTGTTTTTTGCAAACATGTCTGCGTGAGTAACCATTGCATTCTTTTTTCCCTCAGAAAAAATAGGCTAGAGATCAGGGCTGTGTTTCATGGGATGGAGTCTTTATAGGTTTATTGATTTAATTTCAGTGGTTTCGGCTTAAACATGTGGATACCAGAGCTACTCCTCCGCATGCAAGAGCGAGACTGCCGCAACGCAACCCTGGTTCCAGGCAAGATGTTCAAGGAGCTGACGAAGCTTTACGACGGTTACGCAAAACCAGAGCTGATCACTTTCAATGCCAGTGCAGATACAGCTCACGAACGATGCAATGATAATATTGATCAAGAGGTAAAATTCCAGATACTACTTGAATAACCGAAAGGTTTGTAAATGGCAGGCCTATGCAAACAAGAAGAGAAACGTAGGACGCCCACCGGATGGACCGACCGTATTATTGGAATCGCGGGAAGTCAGTGGATCGAGATGGTTCAGAATCGTTCGTCCTGGAAATTTATAGGGGAGGCTTATGTGCAGTGTATTTATTCAGGCTGATGATGATGATGACCATTTGAAATCTCTACCCTGCCTGCAAGAGAATTACTTGGTCATCTTTCTTCTTTTATTTAGGTGTTTGTATTTGGTATACTACCCATTTTATGACACACTATCTTATATACCTACTAGTCCAGCCTCCTAATTATGACGTAGCTCGTCCAGTAAAAAAAAGTAAACTGGCCTTTGGTTCTATTGTAGATGATTAACACAGCGTCAAGGGCAACTGGGGATTACACAAGCCCTACTTGCGGGACGCTATAGTGTCTGGGGCAGGGTTTTAGATGGAATAGGCTGGTATACCATCCTGACAGCTTAGTCGGCCTAATCCACAGGAAAAACATGGTCAATACGTGCAGAGCTGACTAAGCCGCGGGCTTCCTCACGATGTTTTGCTTCACCGTTTAGCTCGTCCAGAGTGTGAGAACTACCACTTTTGTTTCCAGGTGTTCACGTCAGGGCTTATAGTGGGTGCATGTTGCGTGCTTGGCAACGCTGCGTGTGCCTTGCTATGCGCTCGCGGCGGGGCGTTAGGCGTCCGTCGCGCTGCAGCCGCTTGCGCCGGTGCCTGCGCCCTTGCCTGCGCCTGCCTCGCTGCCAGCGCTTGCGGATGCTCTGCGTCTAACAAGCTTGCGGTGGCATCAGCGGCAGCGCTTAATGCAGCCAGCTTGAATGGAAACGTCCTGTTGATACGACTGCTGTTGAATGCGCTGCCAGCTAAGCTGAGGTAAGACTCAACTAATCACTGTTTACACCTTTGACACAAAAATATGAGGGTTTGATGGAAAATTAGGGCATTTTCGCTAGAGAAAACTAACGATGAAATCAGATAGAGACTCTGGCAAAGGGTGGCTTATGTGCTATCGATTATGTTTATATTATACCACGAAGTGATGTTTGAACACATCCATGTAACTTTAAGTCATCCGACAGCTCTTTGAGTTTAAATAAGTTAAAGCATTATTTTCCTTGTTTCTAACTCATTTACATTCTTATAATACACCTTATAATTTATATTCCTTTTTGCTATAAATACAGCAAAAACGATTCAATGTGTAAAGCGGTAAAACCCTCCTGCAATTGCCTCCATCTCGTTCTGTCTCTAGCTTCTCTACTCCAAGTGTAACCTGCTATTTTCACGATGTTGTCACTCCACTTTGAGTTTACAACATTGAATGCGGACAAACTTGTATCAAAACGGCTCAAAACTGAGGAATATATCGTAGAGAAAAAAGCTTAGTCAGCAGTGGATAATACTGGTCAGTGATGTTATTGATCTGTAATGTTACGTCATCTTCCAGTGGTCTCGGTGTTTGCTGGGGTGCGTGGTGGGGACGGGCCGGCGGCGTGGCCTCCAACCTGGCTGTCGGAGCACTGCTGGACTACTCCTGTCCCGCGCCGTTCATCGCCGTCTCTGCTCTATTAGCATGTGAGTACTCATCCCTCTTCCTAGGAGTACTCTATGCGTTTGGCATTCCGTCAAACTATTACAATACTGGTCTCTCGGCAAGTTTATCATGCGCACTTGATGTGCGGGCAGGTTTTTCCGCAAGTAGGCCACTGGTGGGCCCTTTTTGCGTGACCCTTGACACGTGTTGCTCGAACTTTTTTAGGTTCTACAACACGCCGGTTTCATCACGATGTTTTCCTTCACCGTTTTGAGAGCACTGGCATAGTGCACATAAATTCGACAGAAAAACTCATTGGTACACGAGTGGATTTGAACCCACGACCTTCGGATCGTAAGGCGGGGCCACTACCACTAGACCACCAGTGCTCTAAATACTGGTGTCTCAAAATTCATGAAGCAGCAGTAGATACAATGCCTGCTGGACTGAGTCACCCAAAACGTGACTGAGTCCGGTCTTTAGCTCTTCTCCTCGTCGCCCCTGCTGGCTGTTCTTGAAGTGTTGGCTATGAACATTTACTAACTTTATGACCGTTTATGTCAATCAAAATCAAAAGTGTATTTATACAGTAGAATCGCAAGGATCACTTCGAAACGTCTGAATCTAGGTGCAATTCCACGCGACCAAGCCTAGAAGAACAACACTATCTTGCCCCAAACTTATCAAAGCTTATTGGACAATGGGAACTATGAGAGCACTGGAGGTCCAATGGTAGCAGCCCCGCCTTCCGATCGGTCATGGGTTCAAATCCAATGAGTTATACTGTCGACAAAATGTATGTGCACTAGCCAATACTCACAAACAGTAAAGAAAACAAATCGTGAGGAAACCGGAATTTCGTAGAATCTCAAAGTTCGAAAACATGAAAGAAGCTAGCTTCTCCCAGACGAACTAAAAATACTTTCACCACACTGATTTAAAAGCCCCAGTGACACAATAAGAAAAAGAACAATGGAAACCAGATTAAGTGATATAACTTTGTTTATCAACTTGTTTTTTTAATTTCAGTATCCATCGGTGCCATAATGGTTATAAAATTAGAAGATACTTGTGATGATACCGAGAAGCAAGAAGTGGACCAAATAGAAGATAAAACAACAGGATTAGACAGATACATATCAACTTATATGTAGCAGAATAAAGGAATATTTATACAGGGTGTTCTCTTAATAGACGAAAAGAAGATATCTAGATAATCACGGATATGAAAGAGAAAGTAAATCTAATCAAAAATATTTTCTATAGAAGAAAAAAAAGAGATTATCAATAAAAAACTAGATAATCGATATAACATGAAATTTAGATTGTTAAGTGAGTTACCTTTGATCTAAAATATGTAAGTCTACAAATCCGGTTTAAGTATAACATAAATTAGGGCACCTTTTACTTATAGCATTTTAAGTACATGAAATATGTCCAAAAAATTGCGTTACAGATATTATTGGCAAGTTTTGTACAGAAACTTTGGGAAAGTGAAAACTTCATTCTTTACGTGGTCGAAAATGACAATATTGTTTTTTTATTGGAGTCTTAGCCGTTTTTGGGAAAGATAAAATACCTATACTTACAGTAAGTTAGACTAATAAAATATTATTCACGCCTTACCTTGAAAAATAAAAAGTGTGGGTACACAAATCGCGAAACATAAGTGGCGATGGGCATGGCACTTGGTAAGAAGGGACGACGGGAGATGGGCAAAAGAAGCTACAGAATTGTGGCCAAGGGATGCTCAAAGACCTTGGGCAGACCACTCGCCCGTTGGTCGAACGACATTGTTGCCTATGCTGGGAATGAGTGGATGAGACTTGCAAGGGTCCGGAAAGAGTAGCGCAGTAAAGAGGAAGCCTATACTCAGCAGCGGGTGCAAACGGGCTGAGATAATAATGAGACTTGAAAACTTTCTCTTTTTAAATATAAAAAATATGACTCGTTGTTTTCTTTCAAAGAGATAATAAATAATAAATAAAAAATAAAAAAGCCTTTATTATTCCCTAATTAACAATTTTTAAATAACTTATATCTATATTTTTTATAAAAAACTAACTAAGGACCCCTCGACGGGTATAGGCCTCCTCCAAAAGTCTCCATTCTTTCCTATCCTTCGCTTTCTTTGTCCAGTCTTTTCCTGCTAATTCAGATATGTCATCTTGCCATCTTTCCTGCGGTCTCCCTTGTCTCCTCTTGCCAGCTGGACCGTTCCAAATGGTTGTTGTTCGGGTCCATCTGTCATCTTCGGTCCGAATCAAATGGCCCGCCCACCTCCATTTTAATGCCTGTGCGTGCTGAAGAGCGTCAATCACTTGTGTTTTTTTCCTAATTTCTACATTTCTTCGTTTGAATTTTAGCTTTATGTTTAGTAGGCTTCTCTCCATCGCTCTTTGACACACTTTTATCTTGTTCATAGTTTTTTTGGTAAATACCCAGGTTTGGCAGCCATACGTGAGGGAAGGTAGTAGACATGTATTCATTACTTTTGTTTTTAATTTTATTGGTAATTTTGACTTCATTATTTCCTTGTAGCTCCAGTACTTATTCCAGGTTAGATTTACTCTTCTCTCAATTTCTTCCATATTTCGCTTTTTGCTGAAGGAAAGTTGCTTTCCTAGATATATATAGCTATCAACATATTCTATTATTTTATTGTTCACGTTTATCGGCTTCTTGATCCTGTTTGTAAGTATTTTGGTTTTCGAAGTGTTCATTTCTAAACCAACTTCAGTGCTCACTTTGTGTAGGTCGTTTAACATCGTTTCTAATTGATTGGCAGTCTCTGATACAATAATGATGTCGTCTGCGAATCTCAGATGGTTTAGGCGCTTTCTGCCGATGGATATACCTTTTTGTTGCCACTCCAGTTTTGACATTATATGTTGTAGTACGGCAATGAATAGTCTCGGAGAAAGAGGGTCTCCTTGGCGAACTCCCCTGTTTATTTGTATGGTTTCTCCTGTTGTATCCAGCTTGACTCGGCTTTCACTTTTGTCGTAGATATCTTTTATTATATTAATGTAAATATTTGGGACTTTTAATGCCGTAAGTGTATCCCAAATGCTCTCGTGGTGAATTGAGTCAAACGCCTTTGTGTAATCAACGAACCCCAAGTACAGTGGTCTGTTGAACTCTTCGTACTTTTCTATCACTTGTTCGATGGTGTGTATGTGGTCTACTGTACTGAATCCCTTGCGAAAGCCCGCTTGTTCAATTGGTTGCTGTTTCTCTATGTCATCTTTGATTCTATTTTCTAGACAGGATGCGAAAAGTTTGTATATATTGGACATTAAGCTTATTGGACGATAGTTTCCCACATCTGCCGGATCTCCTTTTTTGTATAAGAGGATTATGTCTGAGATAGCCCATGGCTTCGGTATTTTTTCCTCGGTTAGGATTTTATTAAATAATATCAGTAGTGGTTGTATCAGTACGAATTTTGATATTTGTATTATTTCATTGGTTATATTATCGGGTCCTGGGCTCTTGTCTGGTTTTAGTTTCATAATCTGTTTCATTATCTCAGATTCGCTAACAGGTTCTATGCTTTTATTTATCTGAGCTTGTTCATCTCCTGCTTTCAGTGATTCGATACTATAAGCTTGTTTGTCTTTGTTTTTGGGAGCACTGTAAAGTTTTCTATAGTAATCTGTTGCAATATTAGTTATTTGGGTTCTGGTTTGTATTTTGGTAAGTGTTTTGGTTGCTTTTAAGTTTGGGATCCATATTTTTTCTCTATTCAGTAATTTATTAGCTTTTCTAGTGCTCCCTTTCATTGTTAGGTAATGTTCAATTATGTTTAATCTATGATTCTTGTAGTCTCTTTTGATCAACTTGTTAGTTGTTTTGTACAGTAGTTTTAAGTGTTGTTTTTCGTCTTTAGATAGAGTCTTTTTGTTTTGTAGAATATGTCGTTCGTTGATTAATAGTTTTGCTTCTTCACTCAATATTTCAGATTTTTTCTTAGCTTCGCTCGTATGTTGTTGTGTTTCTTTTAAGCTGTTGTTTATTGCTTTTTGTATTTTTCCAAAGTATGCTTCGGATGTATCTTCTTCGCTTAAAGCTTTGGTATTTTTGGCCAGAGAACTTACAAACATGACTTTTTCGTCTTCTGTTTTAAGAGAGGTTTGCGCATTAGTAAAGTTGGTTCTACGTTTTTTGGAGTTATTCAATACGAGTGTTGCCCGAAGAAGTCTATGGTCACTGGAGTAAGGAAAGCTAATTAGAACTTCTACATTTTGAAAGTTGATTTGTTTATTGTGCAGAATATAGTCGATTTCGTTTTTTGTTGTTTTGTCGGGTGATTCCCAGGTCCATCTCTTTTTCGGGTCCTTTTTGAAGATTGTGTTGGCTATCGTTAGGTGGTTTTCTAAAGCAAACTTAACAAGTTTCTCTCCTCTAGCATTCCTTTTTCCAAATCCGTATTTTCCCATCACTAGGTGCTCTGTGTTTTTTGGTTGTCCAATTTTTGAGTTAAAATCTCCCATGACAATCACATTTTTATCGGTGTATGTTTGGGCTTCTTGTATTTGGCTATAAAATTTATTGATTTCTTCTTCTGTAGAATCGGCTGTAGGTGCATATACCTGTATTATTGATAAGAGATATTCGTCAAATTTTAGTTTCAGAAGACAGACTCTCTCGCTTAAACCGATGAAGGTTTCAATGTGGTTTTTAAGATATTTTTTGATGAGAAAGCCAACTCCATATCTTCCCGGTGTTTCCCCGATATGACAGAATATGTGGTCTTCGTCTTCTATGATGGAATTTCCTTTTCTTCGGATGTCTGAGATTCCAATAATGTCGTATTTAATTTTTGTTAGGGCATATTTGAGTTGGATCATTCTTTCTTTTGACGAAAGGGATCTTACGTTGTACGTACATATGTGTAGTTTATTGTGTTGATTTCTTAGTGTCTTACTTGTTGGAGGGTTTTGGTCATTAACCTCCGCGGTGACCAGCCGTGTTGGAGGTGAGAGAGGAGTTTCTTTAATTAATTGCTATTGTTTTTGTTTGGGCTCTGCCGTGTCTCTTTCCTTTATTTTGTTCACACTGTAGCTACTAAATCCCGCTTGGTTATTTTGGTAACCAGGTGCCTGGTTGTTCTGGCGAGTGGGTGTCCAGTATGACGAAATTTTATTTTTCTTTGGAGCTTGTGTGTTTCCATTTTTTACATTTGATTGCGTGCTATGGTTTGTTGCTGGAGGTGATTCGGACAGAATTCTCTTTTGTTTACGTGCACTTTTGATGACTTGCGTGGTAGCGTCAGGGGGTAGTATTATCAATTTATCGTATTTTAACAACACTTTGTTACCATTTTCTTTTTCGATTTTTACTTGCTCGTACAGTGCTTTCCTTTTTTCTAATATTTTTGGAGGGTAATCTTCTGTGATTGAATACTCGGTATCTAGTAGGGTTTTCCATTTATTTCGCACTTCAATTTTCCTCCCTAGTGTAGTAAAGGTTACTATGACGGGTCTCGTCTTGTCACCTTTCCGACCGATCCTCCGTGCCGCTTCGATTTCTAATTTGATACACTCCACTTTCATCACGTCTTTTAAGATTATCAGTATTTGATGTACAAGATCATTATATCCGTGTTCATCTTCTTTTACACCGAATAGAACTACGTTTCGTTGCCTCTGTGTTCTCTCTAGTGTGTCCAATCTCTTTTCTTGGGATTCATTGATACTTTCTAGTTCTTGTATTTTTATCTGTAGGTTTCCCACCATTTCACTCATGTTGTGGTTGATATTTTTAGTTATGTTTGTTTCCATTACTTTTAGTGAGTTTTTTGTATCGTTTACATCGGCTTGCAGCTGTAGGAACATTTCTCGAACTTCCTCCATGGTTATTTTATTTATAGTGTAACAACTTCGTAATTTGCTGCTGCTGTCGTTCTGCTTGTTTGTAGCAAATTGCGTAGTTCAGTGGTATCACAGATAGTAAATTATAGTAAAATTTTACTTTATTTTTGAGCACAAAAAGTTATCTTTACTTGTAGAGATTAGAACTCACGCCTATCGAGTTTGGTCGATGTGTGATCCGTGCGTTCCACAACTGAGCTACCGGACTGATTAGATAGCGAGTTGAAATTATGTTACAGCTTCAACTTTCGCATTGGAGTGTAAGTTTCGTAGGTTATTTTTTCTAGGACCACCGTCACCGAAAAAAGAATGCGACTTCGATGCAATATTTTTCACATTCACTTTTCACTTTGTGTTTTAGGTTTGGAAAGGCTTTGTAGCACTGGTATAATGTTCGTATAAGTAAAGTTTGATTGTTATTGTTCTTGTTTCACAGAAATAGTGTTCCAAATTTTTATATTTTACCGATTGTTTACAGTCACTTCACTCACTTATTTTAGGTACTTTCTGCTGGAATACGTTGAAGATAACAATAATCCGGGTTTATTATGTCTTCGTACACACACATTACTAGTTTTTGCACTGATAAAACGGTTTAAAACGTTATTAAATGTAAATTTTCGACGGAGCTGATGTTGTTTGCACGACTGTGGCGCCCTCTCTCTTTCAAAGAGATACTCAATTATTATTTTTATGAATCGATAAGATATGTATTTAGAATATAAGGGTTGCATTTAATGGATATTGATATAAGGAAGCTTTGCTTGACCGAAGTGGTTCTGTCATAGAGTAGGACACCTCGAATGGAAGCCGTAACATGCGACTTAGAGATCTCACCAGAAGAAGAATCATCTCCTGAGGATGTGATCACCAATCATGTCAAGTGTGGTGGGATCCCACTGAAAACTAAGGGAGAATTATATATCTAGGAGTGGATGAAATCAAACTAGTATATTGTAGGATATATAGTAGGCTTATGTAATGAATGAAATGATATAAGGAATTAAGGGCACATATAGAATAAGGTCTCGTAATATTCATAATTATTTATTGTCATTAGTTTAATTTGTGTAAATATTACTAAATACACATGTTTATAAAGTGTATCGCTATTTTTTCATTTATTTATTACATGAGCAACGATAATACTAAAATTGTTGTAAATAAAAACATAACTATATTTATTTATTATAAAAACATTATCTTGAAATACTTGTGTTTAAAAAATACTCTAAGAAATAACATTTAGTAACTTAATTAATTAATAAATCACTAAGCATAATCATTCTATCTAATAATAATACGAGTTCCTACATAGTAATTATTATATACAACAATATAAAAAAATATAATCCTATTACATAACCTTTAGCAAATATAAAAACTAAGTAAATTCATGAGATAACTGCTTCTACTAATGTCTAGTACATATCTATAAAATAATTAGGGTTTTAACTTACAATAGCTAGAAATTTTGAATTGAATCTACGATTTATCTTTTTACAAAAAGAAAACCTTATTGTAACATTACAAGCATCAAAAAGTAAAAACCTCCAAAGAAGTAAACATACCTTACTCGTACCATTCATGATAATCTTATTTATACAAAATCAGGGACCGAGCACCGCGATGTTTTCCCACACTTTTTTTTAATATAAATATTCTTAAGCCTTTAGGACCGCCAAGTTTCATTACGATCCCAGATATTTCTTATCCTCCTATAATATATTCTCATCACCCTTATATGAAACTTACATCAGTTTTCTTTAATAATCATTTAGGTATATTTTTCAAATTTCCTTTTTAACCTTGACTCACATCTAAAATTTCGGGGTAAGTAATATAATTAGGTATACGTTCTGAAGCAAGCCATGTCATGACAGTCTACTAATCTACCAATACCAACAAAATATTCAATGTTTCTAATTCAAATCACAGTAAGTCCATTTCTATTAGTGGCTGTCAAATAAGTTGAACTCTTATGATCAAAGAGCCACCAACTTTGATCAGTCTACTAGGTACGAATGATATCATTTTATTTCAATTATCTACTACTACAACTATACCCATTTCTACCGTGAAGCAGCATCGCTGTGTTTTGGTTTGAAGGGTGTGGGTGCCGGTGAAATTACTGGCACGTGAGGCTGAACATTTGTATGCCTCAAAATAATGGACGCAGGGCAGTGCATCGTAGGGTACGTTCCTGACGTCCGTGACCTACAAGCAATACAAATTGTTAAAGGTGATGATTACCACTTAACCTCAGGAGAGCCTTAATGCTTGTTCCACCAGCTAAATGTATAAAAAAAAGCTTTTTAGCAGTAGCTTTGAGTGTGGTTCAATCTTGCCTCTGCGCAAATTCAGTACTGCGTTGTGATATCACTTCAACTTATTTGCCCGCCACTGCACATTACAATTTACTCTCATACACTTTAACAGCTGGCTTGTCAGGTGGTAGGAACCATGCGACCACGGCGCTACCTGAAAGATTAAAAAGTTTAATCAGAAGATCCGAAAGATGATGAGTAAAAAAGTGGAAGTGGAGGGTAGTTTGAAGAAGTGTTCGATTTGGTTTTAACTGCATAATGACATAAATGTCCTAAAAACTCCGTCACAGAGTTGAGGTCCAAAATATTAGTTGAAAGATAGCTTAGATTAGATAAAACTTAATAAATAGTGCAGCCTACCAGATAACGGAACAGATTTTCTTGCCTTAGATTATGAGTATAGAACTTACTGAGAACCAGCAATGACCACAAGTAGAACGTGGTCTGACAGTGGTCAAATATCGAGTGCGCTACCAGATTGATCCCAACGAAGGCACAGCTCCGTCCAATCATAATACTGAGACAGGCGGCCATACCCCTGAAATATAACGATGGTTTCAAGAAAGTAAGACTTAAGTTGAAGAAGTAAACATATTGAACGACTTTGATGTCAGATAATCTTGGTGAAATTGTCAAATTTGTGGCGAAAAACTCAATTTTAGAGGATTCCTTCATATATACACACCAATGCAGTAGTCCTATCATGAGCTCTGTCTGGCTCTGTCTCTGGTTCTGGTTTTGAACCTGTGTGAGTGTTGATTAAATAAATCCTACGTCAAAACGTCACACACACAGTATAATGCACTGGTGAGCACTCACACAGACTCAAAACTAGAGCCAGAGACCGAGCCAGACAGAGCTTATGATAGGCCTACTGGTAATGTTTACCTGTAAGAGGTAGGATACAACTCCACAAAATATGATGCTAGAATGCCCATCCCCAAACATGTGCACGTAAACGTCATAAACATGAACACGCTAGACACAGGCTCCGGCATCAGGTTAATGCAAACTCCGCTCAAAGACGATAGGCATAAAATCGTGATTAGCATAACCCTCTTTCGGTTCGGTAAGCAAGAGATGACGAAGTTGAGGAATGAGAAGATGGACTGGGAAGCGATGAGCGTGAAGATCACGTTATCTTCTATCGTGCCTAGGCAGATGTCTGGCGTCTGAAAAGAAAGAATTAAATTGATAAAAATAACTAAAACTATATTTCAAACCAATCTTACGCAATAAAACCATAAAGGACGTCAAAATTACACACACAAAGATCCAACTAAACAATTTTTGAAACGTCTTGAAAGTAGGTGAGTCTACGAGTCAATAAACAGGCAGCAAACCATGGCTTGGTTCCCACCGTTTTCAGCGGATCACTTGGAGTTTTTAGGTGAAATGTTTTGCAAGCTTTGCACGGAGAGAAGACGGAGAGTGATCTCGTTTAAATGGTTTACCTGTAGTATTAACTGGCAACATTAACCAAATGTATCTCCAGTGAGCTGGATGACGCCAAGGAGTTAATAGTTAAATTCAGTTGAACTTACTACGCTGGTGGGTACAGTCACGTTCTCCGCGGAGTAATGAACCTCTGTGCTGATGAGGGCACATACTCCGCCGTGCTCGGTAAGGTTGCTCTCCATTGAGATGCGCACCAGGTTCATGATGTGAGGCAACCAGACGAGGAAGCTGTTGTTACTGAAAAAGAAAAGAACAATGTACATGAAGATATATCAAACAGATCTCTACTTGCAAAGCAGTTGAGTGAAGACTTGATGGGATGTGTCGACAATCAAGCTCAGTGAGACTAATCTCAATTTATGATGATGATGTCTAAAGATGATCCACACCATAGCTTTATTTGTTATCGGTAGGTTAGGGATTGAACCCACGACCTACGACGGTGCAGAAGGCAGAGCTTCTACCAGCTGGGCTGAAGACTTACGTGATATAAACGACGGCCACGATGTAGTACAACTGCAGACTTCTGTACAGGTATGGCGGCCGGAACAGGCAGGAGCTCTGCTCGAACATAGCGCGTGGTAGCGACATCGGCTTCCGGACTGCCACCTCCTCGGAGTTTATTGTTGACACCTGGAACAATTTACGTACCAATTTAAACAATTGGTAGAACAGGCATAATGTCCACCTGTAGGCCTACCATGAACTCTGTCTGGCTCTGGTTTTGAGTCTGTGTGAGTGCTCACTAGTGCATTATACTGTGTGTGTGACGTTTTGACGTAGGATTTATGTAGTCAACACTCACACAGACTCAATACCAGAACTAGAGAGATAAAGCTAATGGTAGGCCTACTGATTTTAAGAAATAAGTTGTCTCTATTGGTACTTTATGAGGTCTAGTCCATCATCGTGCTTAGTGGTGTTTGCAATATTTATCAAAAACGAATCAGTCAAACAAAGCCCGAATCATGACAGGCACGGTAATTATACGTAATTTCACGGCTTTCATATAATTGTGCATAACGATCGCGTTAATTTAAAAAGTGCTATCACGGCTCAGTTGGTCACTCTGTCTCTGTGCCTTAGGTCGTGGGTTCGATCCCTACCAGAAACAAATATTTGTCAGGTGAACGTAGATATTGTTTCTCTATTTGGGTCTTTTACTGTATTCTATCGATGTATTTACAAAAAAATTTTTTATAAACATTGTATTATCAGCTACCTGGTTCCCTGCATTGTACAAGCTCTGCATAGTTTGGGGTAACATAAGTCGTGTGGATTGTTCACAGAATTTATGAATTAAAAACAAAAATTGGTGACTTTTAGTCATTTCTAAAAGGTAGTCATTTCTTTAGTATTAGGTTTTCCATGTTCTAGCAACAGTTATTTTAAATTTGCATTTGATTCGTTTAATTATATAATATAATGTGTATAATATCCACATCCGTGTCACCATCAGGTTCACTAGAACACTGCTGCCACCAAAGTCCTTCTCCGTTATTTTAAGGAGTTGGGCTGGCTGTTGTGAGGTTTGGCAGGGGGACAATGCACAATACACCCCATTGCAGGACGTCAGTGCAGATCGTATTCCCCCAAATCAATTAGAATTATATAATTGTATACCTACATATACGTTGCCATAATTGTCGCTCGTGAGATCGATTATTTATTTTCAGTGGCACTCACCTGATAACCCTCACTGCATCCTCCATGGTTTATCTCATACATCTTCCTCAGCACTTCTATAGCTTCGTCCTTCCTTCCCCTGCCGTAAAGAAACTTCGGAGACTCGAAGAAGAAGAACAAGGCTAGGGCTCCGAGCCCCGAAGGCAGTGCCAGGATCACAGTGAGCAGTCTCCATGGCGTGAAGTTTATGCCAAGCCACGCCATCTCCACTGAGAAGTCCAGCTTCAGGATTGGGTAGGTGATCACTGAAATGTTGAAAAGAGGCTGATTAAACAGAGCAGTATCAAAAGTGAGCTTAGCTTTTTCAGAGTAGACTAATCAATCGTGGATGTAGTTTTGGCTCAAACAACAATCATAAAACTACCATGCTTATTTCTGTCGTGAAGCAGCATTGCAGTGTTCGATTTGAAGAGTCCGTGTTCGGTGCCGGTGAAGTTACTGGCATTTGAGGCTGAACATCACTCATACCTCAAGCTGCCTTAAGTTGATGGACGAAAAGAAGTGCATCATAGGGCACGTTCTTGACGTGCGTGACTTCGGCAAATTTGTATCATCCAAACTTGATGTGCGGGCCGGTTTTTCCGCAAGTAGGCCGCCGGCGGTCCTTTTTTGCGTGACCCTTGACACGTGTTGCTCGAAATTTGTGGGTTCTACGACACGCCGGTTTCCTCACGATGTTTTCCTTCACCGTTCCGTGCATGCGTGACTTATGAGGAGCTTTATTAATAGGCGATGGTTACAGCTTAACATCAGGTGGGCCATATGCTTGTTCTATCAGCTAGTTATATTAAAAACAAACCTGCGTCGAAGTACTTCTTTTGAACATTATGCGTACCAACGTTTACACATTTATGGAGTCAATTGCCAATGATACTGATGATAATTTCATCGAAGTACCGACGGTATCGTGTTTGATTGAAGTCATGGTCTTGGTAATTTGCTTGCATAGCAACTACAAAAACTGACAAATTACTCGAGCCCTACGTACAAATAGATATTATACAACCACGTGTAGTTTTGGCATAAAAATGAACACGAATCGGTGATTTGGAAGTGACATCACCAGCATTTGTAAGACTGCCAAATGTGATATTTGGCCTAGTAGACATTAAACCAGGGTATTCTAAAAAAGCGGTAAACTAAATTACAGAATTACGGCCGTTAGCAATGATGTCATCATTATTTAAAAATAAAATAATAAATATTGTAGACAAACCACACGCTATCTAGCCACAAACTAAGCAGAGCTTGTACTATGAGAACCAGATAGCTGATAATATAATACTTATGTGTATTTTTTTGTTAATACATAATACTTAGAATACAATATAACCCCCAGACAGAAAACAATCATCTGTGAACATACACACAAATATTTGTTCACGGTGGGGATCGAACCCACGTCCTACGGTACACCTATATAATGCATTGGTCGAGTGTATATTTTATTATGACTGAAAATTACGGACGTCATAAAATGGTCTCCGTTTTAGAGATTAAAAAGGCTGTAGTCTGCCAAAACACACAAAAGAATGAATTACATAGCAATTACCTACTCTCAACGAAAGCTCCCGACTAAATGCAGACTTTATTTGGAGCAATCGGTCTGAACCAATTCGATTTGTTGCGAACGAATTTAGATGATAGCGGTGAATGAATAACTGTGTAAACACGGTGTTTACTCAGTGAGTGTCATGAATGTCACTGACAGCCTGTAGTAGCAACCCTACCTTCTGATCTTACGGCCCTAGGTTCGGCACTAGGTTGACAACTAATAGCATAACTAAAGCATATTTTCGAACTATGTTTTCCTTCACCGTTTGAAAGCCAGCATAGTGTAAGTACACTAATAGTTTTTTGGGCAGAAAAAGTCACTGTTACTCGACTGGATTTGAACCCACGACTTTAGGATCGTAGGATCGTTAGTTAGGATCTATTTTGATCTTATTTTTTGTATTAATTAGTGTAAGTGGTCGCAATGTAGACCGTTCTAATTAATTAAATAAATAGTTTTCTACTAAAAATGGCATAAAACTATCGCCAAACTATAAGCTTTCTAACAAAAATACTGCATTACAATCAGAGCTAAAGGACCTAGACAATAACAAAGAAAACAGACACACACTAAGGCCTCAATCTTTTTAACTTATCTTTTTTCAGTAGCTCGCACATTAACTCAAGAAACTGATGTAACCTCGAACAAAATGTGTAGCCGTCTGCATTGTTATCATTGATTTTAGCTGCTTTAGAGACCACCAAAGAAGGCTACTCACCGCCGGCCACTGCAGGCGATAGGATGATGAGACAGGTCATCAACAGCATGTATTTGCTCCTCACTCGTTGCACACAGGACTCTCCCATCAGCGTGTAGGTCGCCGAGTTGGCTGCGCAAGAACTGGAAATTTAGGAGAGATGGAAATGAAAAAAAAAATGGAATGAAATCTTCAAAAATATATTTCAGGAATTCATAGCTTTTGTGTTCTATACCTTGATCTAATTTTTTTTATTTGCACATTAGGTAAGTATTATTGAATGTACATAGCTAATATGTAAAGGTAAGACCTATTTTCGTAGGCAGATTTTAAAGCACGTTCTACACAAGAACAATGTTATAATCTACGCTTCAAGAGGTTTGCACTAGAATTTGAGTAATCCTAAACACGCTAGTACCTGATAAAATGCGTGTGCGGTACAGCGTTATTACTTAGACACGGTGCAAAATAACTATTGTTTGGAAAGAAAACCAAGTTTTACTCGATGATCCAAAAGTTAAGAGCCGAGCGGGTTTTGAGTCCGCGACCTCCTGGGCCCGACCAGGAGGTCGCGGACTCAAAACCCGCTCGGCTGTAGACCGCGGCAGCACAGGATCCTAATCACACTCAACGAATAACTTCTAAGGACTGTTAATACGGCACAAACAAGGATTTTTTAACCAAAAATCCTTGGGCACAAATCAAAAGGCGGTTCAAATCCCGCTCGGCTCTTCACTTTAGGGACATTATAATGTTCCGAAATGTCACTACATAGAGAGCTCTGGTGGTTTAGTGGTAGTGGCCCCGCTTTCTGATCCGAAGGTCGAAGGTTCAAATCCACTCTTGTACCAATGAGTTTTTCTATCGAAAAATGTATGTGCACTCACTATGCCAGTACTCTCAAAACGGTGAAGGAAAACATCGTGTTGTAGAACCTAAAAAAGTTCGAGCAACACGCGTCAAGGGTCACGCAAAAAGGGCCCACCAGCGGCCTACTTGCGGGAAAACCTGCCCGCACATCAAGTGCGCATGATTAAACTTGCCGATGTCACTACATAATATAGGGATCACTTTATGATATAACTAGGTATTGGTGAGTTTCCCCGTTCCGCTTTGACAAACACTAAGTAAAAATTATTATAGGTAACTCCAAAATATCTAGAGTTTTTTGAAGGAAATCCAATCTATCAGATATCCATGTTGTATACATTTATTTACACAAAGAAACAATTAAACAAATATTTACAAAATGTACAAAATACACAAGAAACAGTTGACCTATCTGCAGATCGTTACAAACGATCTAGAGATAGCTCAACTGATCCAAATCAGTGCCAGACGGTTCATCAGTCCATGTTGTTGTTTTTTTATCCAACTAATAGCTGATGGAACGAGCATATGGCCCGCCTAAGGTTAAATGGTAACCATCACCTATAACAAAGCTTTGTCTCGCAGGTCACGTATATCAGGAACGTGCCCTACGTTCATCAACTTGAGGCATACAGATGTTCAGCCTCACGTGCCAGTAATTACACCAGCACCCACACCCTTCAAACCGAAACACAGCAATGCTGCTTCACGGCAACCCTTCACAAAGAGCTCTACTATTATTGTAGTAGGCAATAAATATTGCACATCGGCTAATTTCGGCTTCATAGAGTGTAGTGTGTGTCAGAAAGAGATAGCGCTCTACAAAAGCAGAAAAAGCCGATGTGCAATATTTATTGCCTACAACCGTACTACTGTATTTACAAATAGGCCGTCCATGGTTGAACATAGTCTTTCGTAGCGCTTTTGGGAGCCCTTCTCGCGAATGCTGTCCATAATAATCTGTACACATAATAATTGTAAGTTTAAAAAACTTGAGAAACCGACTTCATTGTCAAACGGCTAAACCGATTTTAACCAAACTTGTTTGGGACAATCTGGACGTAAGAATAACCTTCCAAATAAAAAAATAATTTTCTAAATCGGTTCATAAATGACGGAGGCATGCCGTTACTAACATTTAAAAAAATATTTTAAAAAAAATGGCAACACCGATTTAAATAAAATTAAAATGGGACTAATCTGGAAGCAGTACCTTTCAGATAAAAAAATATTTTTTCAAATCGGCTCACAAATGACGAAGTTCTGCGGTAACAAACATAAAAAAAAAAATACAACCGAATTGAGAACCTCCTCCTTTTTGATTGAAAGTCAGTTAAAAAGTAAACCTTACTTATAATGTATGTACTATTGAGTACATGAATAATACAAGTTGAATGTTGGTTAATAGATTGTGCGCGCACACGCATCTGTGTCAACAGTTTAATCGATTTGTCATCGAACATTCAAATGATCTGTGTACTTTACAATACCTCTATGTATTTCTTATTATTATAATAATATCGGTTTCGGCTGAAGCCAATAATTTTCTAAATAAAATTTACTGCCTGCTGGCCTACCATAACTTCATAATGGTTATGGTTATGGCTGTCAAAATTGTGTCAACAGTGTCAAAACACCCAAACCCAAGAAGAAAATGAATGTGTGGGCAACCTATCTGTTCACAATTTGACAGCCATAGCCATTACCATATGGAGCTCGTGGTAACCCTGCTGTTTTTTTAAGGTTTGTCGCGTATTGAATAATTCAAAGTGATCCTTGTGATATAATTTTTTTTAGACTTTGTCTATAGCCTCTAAACAAAATTAATAGCTGGAAAATTAAATATATATCTATACTAATATTATAAATAGGAAAGATTTGTACCTATTTTTGTATGTTTGTAATGAATAGGCTCAAAAAGTACTGGGCCGATTTAAAAAATTCTTTCACCAATAGAATGCTACATTCTTCCAATTACTAATAATACATTTCATTTTGAATAAAATTAGGGATTCTTGGTAAAATTTGAACAATGTAACCGAAGGTGTAGAAAAATTAGTCTTAAAATATCTTTCGTCGAATGCGCTGCCGAAACTATTAGCGATAGAACAAAATAATGTACAACAATATTGTCTACCCCGTGCGAAGCCGGGACGGGCTGCTAGTTATTTATTATACCATTAACTGTAGGCCTACCACAAGACAACTATTCTGTCTGGCTCTGTCTCTGGCTATGGTTTTGAGTCTGAATGGGTCCTATTAATAATCCTGGCGTAGCGTTGGACTAGTTAATCCGTGTTTTGTCTCTTGCATTGACATGCAATTGTCAACTCGAGCAAATGTGACAAAACACGGATTAACTAGTCCAACGCTACGCCAGGATTATAAATAACACCCTATGAGTGCTGTCTAAATAAAACCTATGCGAAACGACACACACACACAGAATTTTACATTGGTGATCACTCATACAGACTCCAAAGCAGAGCCAGAGACAGAGCCAGACAGAGCTTACTGCTAAAATTTGGTATAAGCCAAATAATTTGTTAAGGCTACTTTGGTCGAACCTCCTTTGATATTATCATAATTTTAAATTGGCAATTATTAAATATTTGAGAAGATAAGTTGAAACTCCATTAAAGAAAAACTCTTACGTAAGTTTGAGTATTGAAAGCAAATAAGGTCCGGTTTTAGTACATCAAGTATGTTTACAATCGCCAAATACAGACATTCTTGAGAATAATGTAAATTTAATATTTAGTTGATTGGAGAATTTTGTCTTTAGCCAAAAAATTAATTAGTCAAATTTATTAATCTTTTAAAATTAGGTTGTTTTCAGTTTTTTTCCAATTTATTTTCATCTAAAGACAAAATCCTTCATATAAAATATACATCTCTTTTTAGGCTTTTCAAAAACTAGATCTTAATTTCTTATTCAATGAATAACGTTATTCTGTATACAGGGTTATTCATTATTAGCTGCAAATACTCAGGAATTAGGTTCAACAAATAAAAAAAAAAATATTTATAAAATGATTTTTTTTAAGTTTTGTTATGAAAATCCCGAGAAAATCGATAAAGGAATCATTGGCGCCTGACCTATTTTGACCTTTGATCCGCGCCCGCGCGCCGTTAGTGACACTCTGCGTTCAGTCACCGCCTGGGTGGGTCATCGTCCTGTTCTCCGTGGCAATCATTATGCAATAGCCGTAAAGAAATTGATAAAAATAAAATTTTGATACAAAAACTTGAAAAAATTTTTGATCAAATTTAAAAAAAATAATTTCATAAATATTTTTTATTCTATTTGTTGAACCTAATTCCTGAGTATTTGCAGTTAATAATGAATAACCCTGTAGATGCAAGAATCAGTCCTTATTTATTTAAATATGATTCTAGAAGACAGTGCAAATATAAGTGAACTTACCTCATCTGGGGAATAATGAGGATTTTTTTTACTACCTTAAAAAACCCTTTAGACAACAGAATATATTAATAGAGTTGATACTAAGCAAAAGGATCAAGAAAAAATGATTTAAATAAAATGTTCCATGTTTTAATTCGTCGCTTGGATACCTTTATAGAAAAGTTAACAATTATTAAATAAAACAGCTATAAACATTTCAAAGATATAAACTAACGTCAACAGTTATTGTGCAAGAACGTATTTTTTATTATTTGTCTACCGAAAAATCTGCGGAATTTGTATGGAATAATTATAAGTTTAAAAAACTTGAGAAACCGACTTCATTGTCAAACGGCTAAACCGATTTTAATCAAATTTGTTTGGGACAATCTGGACGTAAGAATAACCAAATAAAAAAAATAATTTTCTAAATCGGTTCATAAATGACGGAGGCATGCAGTTACAAACATTAAAAAAAATATTTAAAAAAAAATGGCAACACCGATTTTCATCAAATTAAAATGGGACTAATCTGGAAGCAGTACCTTTCAGATAAAAAAATATTTTTTCAAATCGGCTCACAAATGACGAAGTTATGCGGTAACAAACATTAAAAAAAAAATTAAAAAAAAATTAAAAAAAAAATAACAACCGAATTGAGAACCTCCTCCTTTTTGATTGGAAGTCGGTTAAAAAAGGGCACGCGCTCATGTGTTTTGGCAACACTTTTCCAGCAACATGGCCGTTCTATGTTCTGTACCTTACACTCAGCAACAAAGAAGAAAAGGTACTTACAAACATACCGACAAGAACTTCACAAGTCCAAGGAACAGCCAGTGTGGTGAGAGGCTGCTGACGCAGGACAGGATAAAGGCAACCAGTAAAGGTACCACCAGCGTGAAGCGCCGGCCGCGTGTGTCTGATACGTAGCCCCACGCGAATGACGTCAACAGAATGCCTACGGAGACAAACGTATATTTATTTACACAAAGAAACATACAATTAAACAAAACAAAATGTACAAAATACACAAGAAACAATTGAGCTATCTGTAGACCGTTACAAACGATCTAGAGATAGCTCAACTGATCCAAATCAGTACCAGACGGAAGCATCCCCAAGACGCTGGAGCACCACGATGAATAGCAATGCTTATGCGCTGCGCCAGATACCCACCAGCCCTTAGTTCTCGCGTCGCTTCGATCAAAAAAAGAAAAAGAAAACAACTCTGACCTTGTTATCGTCCAACATCAGGTGGGATATATTCTTTTTTCTCATAAAAAATGGAACCGGCGAATTGAACAAAGTATTATAATGCGTTTACATACAATCTACATGCTTACCACACAAAGACTTTTTTCAGCTCTGAAAACATTATTGTGAATGAAAAGTGCATTTACGAGAGGTTTCAAACAATGAGACTAATGAGTGATCCAAAGACAAAGAGAAACTGCAATAAACACAAGTTCGAAGAAAATTGTCTTAGTACCACATTCTTATTTCACCGGGTCATCGAACTGCATTTGACTGTGCTAGTATTTTTATATTTCCTACTTCCTATTCAATCTTACTTCCTACTCCTACTATCAAATACGAAAGCTGCGATGCTTGGATATTATAAAAATAAATAAATATTATAAACAATCCACACAACACTATCTAGCCCCAAAATAAGCCGAGCTTGTAGAGCCAAATAGCTGATATAATAAATAAATGCATTTTATTTATGAAAATACATAATACAGTATAACATCCAGACAGAGAACAAACGTCTGTGTTCATCACTCAAATGTTTTTTCTCGGTGGGGATCGAACCCGCAGCCTACGGCGCAGAAGGCAGAGCTACTACCAACTGATCTGAGAGGCCAGTCAATAATGTGAATGTTTTTGGCTCAATCGTGCCACCACGAAGAAAAATGCAAAGTGAGTAGCCCAGTAATATGCCTAAGTTAAAATGACCGTTTAGAAACCCTTAGAAGACCTTTAAAAGGTCTAAAAGTCATACAATTCATCAAGAGACTCACCAATAAAGGGTATAGAGGTGAGGATTCCCTTCTCCGACACACTGAGCTCCAGATCGCAGGCCGCCGTCACCACCAGACTGAAACCGAACAGGTCCACGCCGATGGCCAGCAGGATCAGCGAGCTGGTCGCCAGCAGCATGTAGTTGTACAGACCATTCCCTGGAAATTAAAAATAAGGTTACAAACTAAAAATCTTCTTCTTCTTCCTGCCCTTATCCCACTTTATGTGTGGTCGGCACAACATGTCTTCTTCCTCCATTTCCCTCTGTCAGCCGTCATCTCTGCATTCACTCCCCTCCTATCCATGTCATCTTTCACACAGTTCATCCATGTTTTCCTTGGTCTACCTCTGCTCACATATCCATTACTCTTCTAGTCACATGACTTTCATCCAAAAATTCATCGGTTACAAACTAAAAATAAAGATAAATAAATATTGTGAACAATCCACACGACTCTATCTAGCCCCAAATTAAGCAGGGCTTGTTTAATGGGAACCAGATACCTAGCTGTTAAGGTACTTGTATACTTTTTTTTAGTAAATACTTAGAATACAATATAACACCCAGACATTAAACAAACATCTGTGAGCGTTTACCGTCCCCCGGACGCGGATTTCACCTTGTATGAATCCACTATGGAAGATGTACTGCGTAAAATCTTTAACTGTAATAAAACCGTAATAATCTGTGGAGATTTTAATGTAGATATCCCAGTTCACCCTCTTTCTGAGAGGCTGCTAAATTTGTTTAAATGTTTTGACCTACACTGCTTGTTTCAAGATCCAACAAGGGTGACACTAACAACAGCCACCTGTCTTGATAATATTTTTAGCAGTCATGAGCCAGTAAGTAAATCAGTAGTTAGGCATTTTAGTTCAGATCACTACGGTCATAGCGCTAAATTTGCTTATAAAGTTTTAGATAAACACGAGATTTTCACCCACCGGCCTATCACAGAGAGCCGTATTAAAAAGTTTCAAACCAATATTGAACTGAAAGTGTCCCTCATGCCTTGTCTGACTGACCCGAATGATCTTTTCTCCAACTTATCAAATTTAATTAATGATGAACATAAGGATACGTTTAAACTTAAAACATGTAAAGCTAGTGTTAGTGTCGCGTTCGCTGACTGGGCCACCCCAGGTATTTACAAAAGTAGGAATACATTATATGAGCTGTATGCTGCTAGGGAATCAATGCTCAATGACCCAGCATTTATTCTACATATTAAAAACTACTCTAAAGCATTTAAAAGAGCTTGTCACGCAGCAAAATCATTGCATATCAAAAGAAAAATTGAAAAATCCACAAATAAAATTAAAGCTACCTGGAAAATAGTCAATAATGAGACTGGCAAATCAAAACTCCGTAATAAAAAAATTCATTTGAAAGTAAACAATAATCTTTTGACAACAAACATTGAAGTAGCCAACGCGTTTGATAGTTTCTTTTCCAGTATCCCTAAAGTAGTGACATCGTCTTTAAATTCCTCGGCCTCTGGTGCGATGGCATTGTTAGAGTCTAGTGTTAAAAAATGTAATAATATCTTTAGTTTTAAATACATTAATGCTGACAAAATCGTGAAGACATTTAAATCGTTAAACATTAAAAATACTGAAGATTTATGGGGAATGTCTACAAAACTACTCAGTACTATTATAACTGATATTGCACCGTGTTTAGCGTATATTTTTTAATAGATGTGTTGATGAGGGTGTTTTTCCTGATTTAATGAAACCTAGTAAACTCATTCCCCTGTTCAAATCTGGAAATGCAAATGACCCTGCTAACTATAGACCTATCTCAGTATTGCCTACGCTAAGTAAAATATTTGAGAAAGTTATTCTTACTCAGTTGTTATCACATTTTAACCTAAATGGGATACTTCATAGCCACCAGTTTGGATTTACGAAAGGTCGATCAACGACTGATGCTGGTATTCTACTCTTAAAGCACATATATGATGCCTGGGAAAACTCACAAGACGCGATTGGGGTATTCTGCGATCTTTCCAAAGCTTTTGACTGTGTAAATCATGCTACATTAATATCTAAACTTAAACATTACGGCATTCTAAATCGCTCCATTGACCTAATACAATCGTACTTGACTGATAGAGTCCTTAAAGTTGATGTGAGCGGTGAGAGATCTTCTGGGTCAGTTATTGACATGGGGGTGCCACAAGGTTCGATATTAGGTCCTTTCTTGTTTCTAGTGTACGTAAATGACCTCCCTTTTTTTGTTAAAAAACTATGTGAAATAGTACTATTTGCTGACGATACCTCATTAATTTTTAAAGCTGATAGATTGAAGGCTAATTACGATGACGTTAACGCATCTCTGTCGCAAATACTTAACTGGTTTAACGTTAATAATCTTTTACTTAATGCTAAGAAAACCAAGTGTATTAAGTTTACCTTACCAAATGTGACTCTCCGGCCAACTAATATTATACTTAATGGAGAGTCACTTAACCTTGTAGATTCTACTATCTTCTTAGGACTTAATCTTGACAAAAAATTGCAGTGGGGACCGCAAATCAAAGCACTTGCTGCCAGACTAAGTTCGGCTGCATATGCAGTTCGGACTATAAGATGGCTCACTGATGAAGCTACAGCTAGGCTAGTTTACTTCAGCTACTTCCATAGTGTTATGTCTTACGGTATCCTTCTCTGGGGGAAAGCAGCTGATATTCAAACTATATTCGTTTTACAAAAAAGGGCCATACGTGCCATCTATAAAATGAAATCACGAGACTCATTGAGGGAGCGATTTAAGGAAATTAATATCCTCACAGTAATTTCACAATATATATATGAAAACTTACTGTACACTCACAAACACATCTGTAGCTTTCAGAAAAATTGTGATTCACATAATATTAACACTAGAAATAAAAATAAACTTTATATTCCCAAATTTCGTTTACAGAAGGTAAATGGGTCTTTTATGGGGAACACTGTACGCTTCTACAATAAACTTCCGGAAAATGCAACTAAGCTTCCAATTCGGAAGTTTAAAGCCTATATTAAGAGTAATTTGATAAAGAAAGCGTACTATACTCTAGATAGCTATATGAATGATAAAACTGCGTGGCCCGATGTCCCGGTCACTCTACCCATAGGAAGCTAGCATGTCAATTTGCAATGTCTGTACCTACTATTTAATATCTTATTTTTATATCTGTGTAGATACTTTATTATAACTTTGAAGCGTAGCGTGTGCTGTCTTTGAAACTTTTGCTTTTGTATAATTACATTGCATACGTCTGACTAAGTGAAGTGGCACCACACTGGAACTTCACTGCTATTATTTTAGACTATTTTTGATTTGTAAAAGGATCATATAAAAAAACGGTAGGAACCGAGACGTAGTTTGTTGCCTGTTCTTCTACGCTTGGTCGCGTGGAACTGGCACCTAGACTCACCTAGCTTTAAGACGTTTCAAAGTGATTCTTGTATCGTATTGAATAAACGCTTATTGAATCTTGAATCTTGAATCTTGTGCACCACACAAGTATTTCTTCTCGGTGGGGATTGAACCCACGACCTACGGCGCAGAAGGCATAATTATGTGGCAGACTGGTTTATATGTGCTTATGTAGTAAATAAATAAATGTCTGTGTCTTATGTCTATGTAAGGCAGAGCTACTACCGACTGAGCTGAGAGGCCAGTTTCTTATGATGTTCTGGAGGAGCACTGATAGAATCGTTCTTCCTGGAAATGTGTAGGGGAGGCCTATGTCCAGCAGTGTACTTCTTCAGGCTGATGATGACAATGAAAAATATAGGTATATTTTTTCATTAGATCTAATCTCATCGTTGGAGAGCCCCCTAGGCCAATGGCAAATTTACCATTTGCATCTTGGTGTGCGGACTTGTTTCCGCAAGTAGGCCGCTGGCGGGCTCTTTTTGCGCTCGCCGAGAGAACCCTAGTGTCAAGTTCAATATCATTTGGAGTTGACACCTTCGCGAACGTCTCTGTCACGTCTTGATAAGCCGGGCTTCATTTAATTACTGGGAATATATTAATACTGCCAAAGACCTTGAATATAAAAGCCTTAATTAAGAAAAGCTTTGGGAAATGTTACATGAACAGGACAAGTGTGACTGAAGATGTTGCTTTATGGTTCCGTACTCTGTTATTCTTTTTAGCCGTAAAAATCTTCAATTAGCAAGTTATTTAGTTTAGTTTATCAATCACAAATAAACTAAACAAAATAACCTTCCAGGGTTCCGTAGCCAAATGGCAAAAGCGGAACCCTTATGGATTCATAGACATAGACATTAATTTATTTACTGCTTCAGCATATATACACACTATTAAAATAAGAAATGAAAACAAAGAAAGATACACGATATTACAAACTACAGTACTAAAGAGAAATTACATTTTTGACATTGAAAATTACAACTAAAGAAAAATTACATTGAAAAAAAAAATACATACTAAAACATAATAGAAACAACAAAAAGAGGTTAGTGTATGTGTGCCACTGCAGCAAATCTGCTCTAGCTCAGCGTAATGCTTCACCACCAGCGGCAGCTCAGCGCTGTTTTTCGTCATGTCTGTCTGTCCGTACGTATGTCACAGCCATTTTTCTCCGAAACCGTAAGAGCTAGACTGATGAAACTTGGCGAGTAGATGTATTCTGTAAACCGCATTAAGATTTTTACACAAAATTAGAAAAAAAACTATAAATTTTGGGGGTCTCATACTTTAAACAGAAACTCAAAAAATTTTTTTTCATCGAACCCATACGTATGTGGTATCTATGAATAGGTCTTCAAAAATGATGTTGAGGTTTCTAATATTGTTTTTTTCTTAGTTTGCGCGAGAGACACTTCCAAAGTGGAAAAAAGTTGGTCCCCCCCCTCTAACTTCTAAAATAAGAGAATGATGAAACTAAAAAAAATATATGTTGTACATTACTATGCAAACTTTTAACGATATTTGGTTTGAACGAGATCTAGTCAGTAGTTTTTTTTTTATACGTCATAACTCGTAAACCGCAATTTACCTTTCAACGAACTACAGGAACCTTTATATTATGTTACTTGATGATACGGAACCCTTCATGGGCTTCTTCTTGGACTTGGCGGCTTTTTTGAGTATTAGGCTCGTTTTTCATTCGTTTTAGATAAAACCGACATGTATCAATCATGTAGGTACTTTTCGTTCTTCACTTCTTTAACAAAAAGTTGATACTAATAAAATTATAAATTCCTTGTAACAGTTACGAGTTTAATAATACAATAACAAGTGATATTTATTTTTTAACACAATCATAAATTACCATAATTTCACATCTATCAAAATAGACTTATCTGTACATCATCATGCTAATTATGATTCTCTTGAAGGTGATGATGATGATGCTGAATGTGTGTGTTAAAATACGGAACCAACTCTCATACAAATTAATGAATGGGAAGCAAATATAGAACATAATGAAAACCATTGAAAATCAGTAGCAAATACATTACGTCCGAACAAACAAGTCTTATTTGTGCAAAACAAACCCATTCACTGTTTCACATAAGAGAAGTCAATGTATTTTATTAATAATCGATCAATGCCTGATGATTATGACCTGATATCCTGAACCTTGCAATAACAACCAAAACAGGCCAATTTGAACATCACATTCAAACGATGACACGCGTGTTTTGATCAACAAAGAAACTGTTATAATCACCAGTTCGGTCCAACGCCTCTTCGAAGCTGATGGGCACAAGAGTGGGATTTTTCTCAGCCATGGTCAGGTTGGTCGCGGGTGTTCCGAAGTCGCGCGAATAGTCGCCACGGTCGCATCCGTGCGTCCTCCGCGAAATCTTAGACACACTGAAAGAAAGCTCATGAAAATATTTCAAAGTCAGCTACGGGTGTGCGCACATTTGTCTTGAAAACTGCTGAGGAAATCTTAATTCTTGATTCGATGTTTGAATGATAGCTATGTCATTTTAATAATTGTATGAACTTTTTTATTCTCAGGTCATCTTTATGTGAGGTCGGCTGGTTATTTTTCTCTGGCCGCCTGTTAGAATTTTTTTGCTCAATATTTTCCAGTCCAAGTAGCTCTTAAGTTAGGGGAAATAAATAAATCCTGGGCTCAAAAACCCCTCAGATAATAGGAGTCCTAAAATAACTGAAAAATCTATGTGAACGTGGAAACCCACGTTTTGCATGAACAATTCATAAAACCATTTCCTAAAATGTATTTTAAAATTAAACAATCCAAGATCTTTTTGCGTCCAAGGTCAGTTGACACTAGTTTGCTGTCGTTGCATTGAGATGCAGTGTGGTTATTTTCCAAAACAATATAGCAATTACTGCAGTATTTAACTAAACATACTCGTACGTGAGATCAATGATTTGATGATCTCAATCCGTATCATTGAAATTTCATTCTGATACTAGTATTGAAACTCTAGCATTCATCGCAGTCTAGACGGAAAAAACCCTTCAATCAGCATATTTTTGACGTGAAAACGTCTTATAATTCGATGGAGCCAGCTGCACGCACGAAAAAACATGACTCATGCGGCGTTACCTCGCTCTGAGGCGTTCCATTTAAGGCTTGAAGTGCAAGCGAGAGCGCGGAACGAGCGACAAAGAGGCACAATCGGCCTCCGCGTTCGGCAGCGTTCGACATCTGTCTCTCTCCTACTTGAGTGAGCGATGCGTCCGCGTGGACAGCTGTATTACGTTGTCACGTTCAACTATCGTCAGTAAACCGACTTTACAGACAACCTATTTTTTTATAATCCTAAGACCATACACTCTCTATTGCATCATGACATCATCATCCCACTAAGCTATTTTAAGATGCATTTAATCCGGCGACGTTTTTATTGTATTTTGTTTTTATTGTTTCCTAAGATTTCAAATAGCTGTAGTAGAAAATCCTACAAAGCTACAAAGGCTGCCACTTGAGTAAGGAAATAAGCATGCTTAAAGTTTAAAAGGGTTTACTATGATCCTACTACACATACATGTAGTATAAATGTAGCAATTAATGTACATTGTATAATGTAGTGCCTATTTTTGGCAACAATAGATTAGAAAAAAAACCATCATTTTTTTATTATTTATGCGTTTTTTGGAGGTATGTAATTTTAATTTATAACATTGCCAAATATAACAATCAAAGATCAAAACATCTGCTATTTTTGCTAATCTATCTTATACTCTTTATCTCGTCCTGGTTTGACCCACTAGCGTTTTTCCTATCCAATGTCCGCCGCCCGTTACACGCGTCGACTTAGTTTTCAGAGTGTTTTACAAACTGAAACAGTTATTCCCAACGATTTCATTACCAAACACTACATACACTGCCGTTTTACTTTTGACTAAATCCAATTCAAGTTTGAATACCCCGCAATGGGTACGCACCATTGAAAAATTGGCAGTGTTTTGAAGAATAGTGGCAACAAGCCAAATAGGAACAAAATTGTAATACAAGGCCAAATGCGATCTATGACGGTTGATATTATAATTAATTTAGGTATGTGACGTTGAAAGGTTTGATGACCTCCGTGGTGTGGTGGGCAAAGGGACAGATGCAGTTTGAAAGTTTGTGGGTTCCCAAAATATTTGGTAGGAACCAAGCCGCAATTTATAGCCTGTTCTTCTAGGCTTGGTTGCGTGGAACTGGCAACTAGACTCACCTAGCTTTAAGACGTTTCAAAGTGATCCTTGTAATCATCATCAACGTCAGAGGAAGTCCACTGCTGGACATAGGCCACCCCTACACATTTCCAGGAAGAACGATTCTGAGCTCTTTCCATCCACCGACTTCTTGCGATCTTAACAATGTCGTTGGTCCATCTGGTAGCCTACTTTTCGTCTTCCGGGACAGAAGAACTCATTATGAGAAGAACTCATGATGAACTCATGCGGTACACGTCTGGATTCGAACCCTGAAATCGGATGATAGGGTCTTCTAATCCCACCAGTGCTTTTATATTCAATGCTGGGTCACTATTCCAGTATCTAAGCAACGACAGCACCTTTGGTGTTATAGGTGGCTATGGGCGATGTGACCGCTTAACATCAGGTGGACCGTAAATCCATTTGTCCAATCAATGACATAAAAAAATAGAGCTCAAGTTTTACATCTACTTAAATGAATCTATTTTAAGAATGTTTCTTTTAATCAACTTGTTTTTCTTCATCAATTAAAATTAATTAACACAATTGAGATTAATAAATCGTGCTTATGATATGCCTACATCTGCATCTTTTATCTCGATAAGACACGTGTTAAGCCTTGCGCACATCTACGTGATCTGCAATGGCGATGGCTACACTGACTCGAACTTTGACACTGATCGCCATTGCAGGAGATCTAGAAGTGCCCAAGGGTTTAGGTAGGTAGGCGGTAGGTAATTGCGACTATCACCAGATCTCAGTAAATAAATCTGATAGGGGCAGTTATTCTATTGTCTAAGCAGTTATCGCATCTTTAAAAAAATACCATAAAACAGGCTCAAAATTTCTTATGATCAGAAATTATAACAAAAAACTCGGAATTAAAGTTCTTGATCCTTTGTAAAGCGACCTCATAGCGCTGAGTTGTCACACTTATGTCGAAAGAAATAGTAATTACACAATAAGAAGTTGAGTTGTCGCCTTCCTACCGGTTCTGCAGATCATCACGCACAGCCGACGACGACGCACCGCAACGCACACAGAAAGGGCTCCTGTGCTACCGCGCACCTCGGCCATAGACTAAGGATTCCTTAGTCTATGCCTCGGCGCACGAGACCGTTCCCATGGTGTGTCGGGCGAGCTGATCCGCCTCCGTGCGCGATATCACACAACGGTGGGAGGGGGACATTGTAGCTCAAAATGTCACCAGATGTAAATACCACTAGCGGCCACCCATATGAATAGTGGCCACGCAGAACGTTGCTTTACTCAATCGATCAGCTATGAATAACCTAGCAAGTATCACCAAAAGAGTTGTCACCTTTTTAAGCAACTTCATAAAGCAATGAGCCGCATTAGCATTTGCTTGCCGCCAGCGTCTTGGAGACGAATCACGTCTTAGGGACGCTTCTTTCCGACACTGATTTGGATCAGTTGAGCTACCTTTGGATCGTTTGTAACGGTCTGCAGATATCTCAACTGTTTCTTGTTTATTTTATAGGTAAATATATTATCTACACTAATATTATAAAGAGGAAAGATTTGTACCTATTTTTGTATGTTTGTAATGAATAGGCTCAAAAAGTACTGGGCCGATTTAAAAAAATATTTCACCAATAGAATGCTACATTCGTCCAATTTGACATAGGCTACATTTCATTTTGAAATAATTAGGGATCCTTGGTAAAATTTGAACAATGTAACCGAAGGTGTAGAAAAATGAGTCTTAAAATGTCTTTCGTCGAACGCGCTGCCAAAACGATTAGCGATAGAACAAAATAATGTACAACAATATTGTCTACCCCGTGCGAAGCCGGGACGGGCTGCTAGTACATTATATTAATATCGTGGATGAAAACACAGCATACAGAATTTACAAATTTTCCAAAAAAATACTTGTATTCATGCCCCTTCATTCATCAAAGAGCACTTAGTGGTTTAGTGGTAGTGGCCCCGCCTTCCGATCCGAAGTTCGTGGGTTCAAATCCACTCGTGTACCAATGAGTTTTTCTGTCGAAAAATTTATGTGAACTATGCCAGTACTTTCAAAACAGTGTAGGAAAACATCGTGAGGAAACCGGCGTGTTGTAGAACCTAAAAAAGTTCGAGCAACACGTGTCAAGGGTCACGCAAAAAAGGCCCACTAGCGGCCTACTTGCGGAAAAACCTGCCCGCACATCAAGTGCGCATGATAAACTTGCCGAACTTGCCCCTTCATTCATAATGCCGGACAGTCAAAAGTTCTTGCCGCCACCACGATTATAATAGCAGTACCAATAGGAGTTTGCTATGGTTAAACCGTCAGGTGCGTAGCAAAAATGAAGTCACCGAATAATAAGTTGGGCTTTATCGTGATAATTTATGCATATACTGGTTGACAACTATTGGTTTTGAAGTAGTCCCCCAAAACTCCGGTTCACTTCTCTACTTTCTACAATATTTCATTCAAAGTCAAATATTTCTTTATTCAATATATCACAAGAATGAGTCTAGGTGCCAGTTCCACGCCATTGCCAGTACAGGCTGTCCGCGTGTGGAATGCGTTACCTGTCGATAACAGAAAGGCTGATTAGCCTTTTAGATTGCAATGGATTTCAATTGCTATATCTAACGACATGGTCAATGATCACTATAAACTAGTTTATAGTTCTATCTTTGTTCTCTATGTTTACTTAGAAATAAGAAATAAGAAATAAGAATAATTTATTGTAAGGCTGTGTAAGAAGATCTTAGGTACATTATGCAATTTTGTTCCAACAGTCTACCCATTTCGGGCGTACAATATTGCTATTCTAATTATCGTAAGTACGTTTATGTAGGTTATAAGAGAAACTATCCATGTAAAATAAATTAAAAACATCAAACTCCCCCCCTTCTTCTGTTATTCCCTTCTTCCGCTTCTTCCCCTCTTTAGTTCTGTCCATCCTAAGGTTGCCTGGTAGAGAGCTTTTAGCGATAAGGCCGCCTATTGTATTACTGTGACTATATATTTTTTAAGCTTAAACTATATGCTACGTAGCTAGTGTGTGTCATGAAATGAAAAAAATATTAGCTTGAAGCATGGTACATTAAATTTTAGAACTTAGATATAGATATTATGTAGATAGTATAATGCTAATCAATAAAGAGTTATCTATCTATCTATCCGCAGCTCTAGCTTTTTTAATTTGTGTCGGAACTCTTCTATTAGGTTCTTATTGAGAAATAATCGCTTCCTCATTATATTTAACCACTGTTAGTTAGGTACTTTGACCTAATAATTACGATAATTTAGACTTATTTCGGTTATCCGCCCTGAAAGGGCCCTATACTGAAAGCTAAATGAAGCACAATAAATTAAAATCTATACATTTAATTCAAACGACACGTCACACGAATATGGGTCTCCGCACAGGACTGGCGAACAAGTATCAAAGGAACAAGGAGTTCTTATAAGTAATACACACACGCATAGAAAATGCCATACTACTGCTCATTGGCAACATTTTGACTCTATCAGTTCGGCCATTCTGACATTATCGATGCCCTCATCGAATCATCAAACACAATTTAACCGTTATTAGTTCACAATTGATTAACACTTAGGCTTACTAGACCATCATCAAAGTTAAGAAAATATTGACATCTGCCGGAGCAGGCATCTGCCGCAACAGGGAACCACAGTCATCTGCCGGAGCAGGCATCTGCCGCAACAGGGAACCAATCATCTGCCGGAGCAGGCATCTGCCGCAACAGGGAACCACAGTCATCTGCCGGAGCAGGCATCTGCCGCAACAGGGAACCACAGTCATCTGCCGGAGCAGGCATCTGCCGCAACAGGGAACCACAGTCATCTGCTGGAGCAGGCATCTGCCGCAACAGGGAACCACAGTCATCTGCCGGAGCAGGCATCTGCCGCAACAGGAAACCACAGTCTTCTGCTGGAGCAGGCATCTGCCGCAACAGGAAACCTCAGTCATCTGCCGGAGCAGGCATCTGCCGCAACAGGGAACCACAGTCATCTGCCGGAGCAGGCATCTGCCGCAACAGGGAACCAATCATCTGCTGGAGCAGGCATCTGCCGCAACAGGGAACCACAGTCATCTGCCGGAGCAGGCATCTGCCACAACAGGAAACCACAGTCATCTGCCGGAGCAGGCATCTGCCGCAACAGGGAACCACAGTCATCTGCCGGAGCAGGCATCTGCCGCAACAGGGAACCAATCATCTGCCGGAGCAGGCATCTGCCGCAACAGGGAACCACAGTCATCTGCCGGAGCAGGCATCTGCCGCAACAGGGAACCAATCATCTGCCGGAGCAGGCATCTGCCGCAACAGGGAACCACAGTCATCTGCCGGAGCAGGCATCTGCCGCAACAGGAAACCACAGTCTTCTGCCGGAGCAGGCATCTGCCGCAACAGGAAACCTCAGTCATCTGCCGGAGCAGGCATCTGCCGCAACAGGAAACCTCAGTCATCTGCCGGAGCAGGCATCTGCCGCAACAGGAAACCTCAGTCATCTGCCGGAGCAGGCATCTGCCGGAGCAGGCATACCATAACCATCCTCCAGTTGTCTGAAAAAAAGGTTACTGAAAATTTTCATCAATAGATTTCTCGTCAGTTTTACAGCTTCTAGCTAAGTGGCCCTTCCGCCCACATTTAAAACATGTATTTTGACTCTCAAGGCCCATTTTCTTTTTTTCTGGCTGAGCGTCTTGACGAATGTTGCCTAAATAGATCAATAGTGCCGCTGTATCTTTACAACCCGCTGATACGGCACCAACTTCAATCATTTTATCCCCAATTGTCCCTACAATTGCTTCAGTTATTACATTGTCGGGCAACCCACAAGACATGCCAAGGCCGAGTTTTTCATAATAAAACCTTATCGGATCTTCCAATGGTTTTCGTGTGTCGTTCACCAAAGAGCGCAACATTGTCAACTTGTTTTTAGTAAACGGAAAAGCTTTTATTAGCCGAATTTTCCATTCGGCCCACGATACGTCGAATTGATCCAAACGCTCATACCAATCCTTTGCGTAACCTCGAAGTTTTGTGGTACAATTGCAGATGATCGTTCTTTCGTCCCATCCATACATAACTCCAATGGATTCAATATTTCTAATCCATCGGTCAATGGGCACAACAGTAGTTTGCGGATCAAACTCCGGTACACAGTCATTGCGCCCTATGTAACGAACATCTCGTTCTCCCTCTCTCTCGTTTGACCGTGTTTGCCCTGTGCTACCGCTAACTCCCGGAGAAGTCGACCTTACGGGATGCGCATCGTTCCTTATTCGACACACTATCTCTTCAAGTGCTTCGATTCTGTGATCCCGTTCTTGAATCATTTCAGTACTGCGCTGTTTCCTCTTCCTGCGTCGGTCGCCACTCCTAGAAGATGACGAAGACGAAGAAACATCACGCTTAGAGCGTTTCTTATGACGCCCCATCATAATACTTTTAATTGTTGCACAATATTAAAATGTTTATTCACTCACGGTGATAAAAGTACCAAGTTCACAGTTACAAACTTTAAACAAAACCAATAGTGACTATGCAGTCCACCTTAAAATAATTCAAGGGCCTCTTTATGCCCTGTCCCTGTGCCTGTTGTATAAAGTAACATGAAACGGGCTCACCGATTCTCAGTTTGTTAATGTAAACAAATGCGGCATGGGAACGCAGGTAGGTCGGTCGGGCGCGGCGTCACCGCGGTACTTCCCCATGCCCCGGCGCGGTAACTTGGTACACGAACGCACAACACTTCATTGTCACAGGGTTAATCACAGTTCTCACTTTTTTTTCAATTAGGTATCACGTAACAAAATCATCACTTTGACTCTACGTCAAGAAGCGTATTAGTTCTTGCCACTTCTGACTGAAAGCTAAATGAAGCACAATAAATTAAAATCTATACATTTAATTCAAACGACACGTCACACGAATATGGGTCTCCGCACAGGACTGGCGAACAAGTATCAAAGGAACAAGGAGTTCTTATAAGTAATACACACACGCATAGAAAATGCCATACTACTGCTCATTGGCAACATTTTGACTCTATCAATACCTACCACATACTTCACCATTTACAATTTGACCAATTGTCAACTAAAGCAGATCCTACCGTAGCTTTTTCAAAATACATTTATTATAAACAGCAAGTCAACACGGACATCCAAATGGGTGTTCGAAATTCAAAAATATTATTATTATTATTCAGCCGTTTTTGTCCCACTGCAGGGCAAAGGCCTCCCTTCTCTCTTTCCACTCTTCGCGACTTAACGCAGTGACAGGCCACGATCTAAGAATAATTTATTATATCTTTTTTCTATTTATTATATCAAAAATATGCAACGTGTTTTTTTTTACAATAATCCTACGATGCCTGCATAGCTGTAGGATGATATTATGTTATAAACATTGTGGATAATCTACACAACACCATCTAGCCCCAAATTAAGCACAGTTTATTCTATGGGAACCAGATAGTTAGATACTTTATAATGTTGTATTATTTGTCTATAATATTTATTTATTTATAACACTTAACTATTATTTTGTAAATCTATACTCAGAATACAATATAACACCTGTGCGTTAAAACTAGACTGAGTTAAAATACGTAAATTTAAATTTTAAAACGTCAATTTTTGTTCTTTGTCTGGACAACTGAACAAAAATTTACGTTCACCACACATAATATTTGTTCTCGGTGGGGATCGAACCCACGACCAACGGCACAGTAAGTAGGCATAGCTACTAGCAACTGAGCTGAGAGGTCAGTCGGTAATACTGGTTTCTGGAGAGCACTGGTGGTCTAATGGTAGTGGCCCCGCCTTCCGATCCGAAGGTCGTGGGTTCAAATCCACTCGTGTACCAAAGAGTTTTTCTGACGAAAAATGTATGTGCACTATGCCAGTACTCTCAAAACAGTGAAGGAAAACATCGTGAGGAAACTGGCGTGTTGTAGAACCTAAAAAAGTTCGAGCAACACGTGTCAAGGGTCACGCAAAAAGGGCCCGCCAGCGGCCTACTTGCGGAAAAACCTGTCCGCACATCAAGTGCGCATGATTAAACTTGCCATACTGGTTTCTGAGAAGGTAAAATTCCAAGAAGGATCAGAGACCTGTTGTTTGACCCATAGAGAACCTCAATCTAACTGTACTGTAGGTACATGCACCCTATGCTATACGGTAGGTACGAAAATACAAATAAATCAATGCATGCCTAGTGAAGATTAGATAATGTAACCTAGATACCTGCTAAACGTATAAATTATCACCACTTGCTGAATATCTTTCGATTCATATTTAGATTGCTACTAAGTATACTACCTACTATCATATAATATTAAAAATCTAAAATGTTAGCTAGTGTATTTAGTAAATAAGTAGTAATTAGATGAAGTATTTTAAGTTTTAGTTAAGTTTCAAAGTGGTTCTGGAATAAATAAATAAAATTGAAATTAATCTGTTTAATGAAATCAAAATAGTTTACTAAAAATATATTATTATAGTCAACATAACTTGTTCTACCACAGCAATATATATCTGATCTTATCACAGGAATGCATAATTTATTTATTTTATTTTAGGAAACACAAAAGTTTTGATAAAATCGATAAAACTCCATGTCATAGGAGCTCCTTCTACAGTAAGGCTGTGGAATACTCTGCCTCTGGAAATCAAAGAGGCAACCTCGCATAACACTTTTAAATTGAGGTTGAAGGAGCACTACTTGTCATCAATTTCTTCTAGCTAGTTTATGGCATTGAGCATATTTAATATTGTGTATAATATATAGGTACTTTTTTTATTTATAAAATACATTAATATATATATAATTACCTATATATAGTATATATATATTAATGTATTTTTATATTGTATGTTTTAGTTTATTTTTAGTTATATCTTATAATAAGTATTGGGATTTTAGTTTTAGTTAAGTAGTTAGTTTAGGTAAATACCTATCTAATTAGGTACCTAATAGTGAGTAGGTATTGTAGATCTACACTTTTTTCAATTTTCTGTATGTAACTGCCTTTCGATTCGTTATTTCTTTCCATGCAAAGGTTGCCTGGAAGAGATCGCTCTCAGCCATAAGGTCGCCCATTGTTTTACCTAATTGTTAATTTTTATGTCCTGTACTGTATCTTTTGTGTGGTGAACAATAAAGAGTTATCTATCTGTCTATAAAATTTTAATCAAACACACAAAATTTTAAGAGAAACTTTTCAGTGCCTATAACCGTAATATCACTAGGATTTTTATTAATTTTTCTATCATTAGTTAGTACTCGTATATCAACAACAATGATATGATGATGATGATGATGTCAACGACGATAACCTATTAATGACGTAGTCATAAATCTGTTTGTTATTCTTTTAAGATTGTGCTTTCTTGTATAACTCAGTTACTTGTTGTACATTTAGTTGAAATAAGTAATTATTTTTAATCATTCAATAAAAAATGTCTATATCTTAAAGCATAATAAAAAACTTACAATTAAACAAATATTTACAAAATGTAATTCAAAATACACAAGAAACAGTTGAGCTATCTGCAGATCGTTACAAACGATCTAGAAATAGCTCAAAATTTTGTCTAGGCGACTGATCGAAGCGACGCGTGACCCAAGAGCTGGTGGGTATCTGGCGCAGCGTATAAGCATTGCTATTCAGCGTGGCAATGCCGCCAGCGTCTTGGGGACGCTTCCGTCTGGCACTGATTTGGATCAGTATAATTAATATAATATAAGTTTAATATAATAGATATAAGTAAATATAAGTTGAATTTAGTAGTTTAACAGAAATATTGGCTAAATCAACAGCTTCATGATTCGAAGTTACCTTTTTTAATAAGGATAAAATTACAGAAAAACATCATTTCTACTGGCCTCCCAGTTCCTAGCTCTGCGGCTGCTTTGTGCGCCATAGGTCATGGGTTCAATCCCTAGTGAAAACAAATATTTGTGTGGTGAACACAGATGTTTGTTTGGATGTATTTACAAAAAACATATTATTTCAGCGATCTAGTTCCCATAATATAAGCTTAACATAATAAAGAGCTAGATTGTGTTGTGTGGACTGTTCAAAATGTTTATTAACAAACAGAACATAACAATATAACAGAATAATAATCCTCTATAGAGCCTCTTCGAGGCGCACTTAAAATCCTATCACCACACTTGGTTCGAAAGAATCAGTGACACGATAAGAAGAAGAAGAAGAAGAAGAATAATAATGTACGTTACCCGCGACCACAGCTGTTGTAACACGGTCGAAACGTCGGGAATTAATAAAGTTAATCGCGATAATTACCGGTTTTTCCTTAAATAGCATAACGATCGCGTTAATTTAAAAAGTGCTAGAATCAGGAAAAAAAATCGTATGGTTCATTAATGTTGTTTAAAATGGCCACATGCTAAGTTTATTTCTAAAGCAATGCAATATAGGTCAATAGAACTACAAAAATGCGATGACGCGCGATGACGTTACGATGTGTGATGCGTAGTGCGTTCCGCGTACCGCATTTTGAATTTAGAACTCAACTACTCAACTCAGTTCAGTTCAGTCAGTACAATACCATTCGCCGCGTGCGCGCTTGTACACGCAATTTAACCAACAAATATTAGTGAATTCGAAAGATTATCAAAGAAATCTATTGTAATAACTAAATTCTAATAAATTAAACAAACTATAGATCGCTTAGTACCAGTACGGTACAACTTATAATGTCAGTTTACTAACATAACTGTTGTCGGGCAGTTATCGAAAAAATACTTGGAAATAATGGGCAGTTATTTGAGTAAAAACCACGTGATTATGGGAGTTTCATAAGTAGTGCGGTAGTTAGTTAGTTGTTTGGAAATAAAGTGTTTTAAAGTAGGTTAACATGAAGACAGAAGAAAGTGATAAGTTTTTACCTGATGTTGAGAGGGATCTGAAGAAGGACAATGAACACACCTTTGAGGAAGCCTTTGAGTTGACAGGTAAGCAGTATTAAGATTACCTTTGACTACCCCCTTACCAGGACTTTTCTATACAACTTGACTGGCCTCTCAGCTCAGTTGGTAGTTAGCTCTGCCTTCTGAGCCGTAGGTCGTGGGTTCGATCCCCACCGAAAACAAATATTTGTGTGGTGAACACAGATGTTTGTTCTATGTCTGGGTGTTATATTGTATTCTATGTATGTATTTACAAAAAAAATGTATAAGTATATACAGGGTGGAATTTTGTAATGCCACCTTGAGGGAAAGTACTCTGAATACTGCAGATAGAAAATTTTAATCAAATGAAACATTCCTTTATTTTTGTATAGAAAGCAACCTGCATTCAAAGATTTTCGAAAATTCTCTTCTCCCACACCCTGGAATTGAACCGGCTAAAATCTGAAAAAATTATACCCTGTACTTTTATTGCATCGATCGTTAGGGTCAATTATAAGGATGAAATCTCTCTAACAAACATGATAAATTAAATGAAAGAAAAACCAGGAAAGCTTAAATTAATTTAATTATTTACAAAAACTAGGTTTTTCTTTCATTTAATTTATCATGTTTGCTAGAGAGATTTTATCCTTATAATTGACCCTAACGATTGATGCAATAAAAGTGGAGGGTGTAAGTAACTTTTTTCAGAAGATAAGTAATTTTTTTTTGGGAGAAGAGAATTTTCGAAAATCTTTGAATGCAGTTTGCTTTCTATTCAAAAACAAAGGAATGTTTCCTTTGAGTAAAATTTTCTATCGAGTACCTACTTTCCCTCCAGGTGGCATTACAAAATTCCACCCTGTATATATATCAGCTATATGGTTCCCATAGTACAGGCTCTGCTTAGTTTGGGGCTAGATAGTGTTGTGTGGATTGTCTATAATATTTATTTTATTTATTTATTTTATAACCTTTATTAAAATTAAGTTCCGAGGAGATACCTAATCTAACTATTACCATCTATAAAAAAATCCAAAGTAGCTTGCTTCTTTGATTTAATAATACTTTCAACACGCGCCGGATTTTTATCTTAATCTTCTAATTATTTATTCTCATTTAACTGACATATGTCATTTTTATGAGCACTATTTCCATAAACTTCCATATGCCGAAGTATTTATAAGTTCATAGGAATTTCTAAATTTGATTTCAATCTTTCTCGTCTACCTATGTAGGTTTCGTTTATATCTTTAGATAAATAATAACGTCATAGGTACCATCGTTTTCTGAAGGAATAGTTTTATATTAATTAAAACTTTACAAAGTAATGTATAATTATCAAGCTATAAACACCTGCGGGCCTTAAACCAGATACATTGTTATTTGTCAAATTATGAATAACTGGGGAAAGACGAGCAATGACTATTATTGCCTGCCGTACCCTAAAATGCAAGAGCCTTGCAAGCATCTAAACGTTCTGCGGTGGCGATCAGTTAAACGCTGTCATATTTGAAACCACTTAAATTTAGGGCTTTAGAGCTGGTTTCACAGATTACTAGCCGACCAATCAAATATTTGTCAATCATTGTTAGTCTCATATTTTGCATGTAATAAATTATATTTATTTATTTTTATTTTATTTAAACAAAATGCCGTTTGGGCTTACAGCTCGTCCCAAAGCGCCTAAATGCTAAGAACATTTCATACATAATATACTTAGCTTATATTAAAATTAAAAATATAAAAGTTATAGATGTAAATATTCCAAATTACAGTCAAGTTATGTCAAAAATTACAAATACAATCAAATATTTGAAACGTCCTAAAAACTTAGTCCACTCAAGTCTAAAAAGTTCCACTCAAGTCTAGATGAACAGGCACTAAACATACTCTGCATTCTACTGGTTTTTTGTTATGGTTTTGCCAAACAATAATATTATGATGCCTATATAACAAACCTCCTAAGTGCTGTCTAGTCTACGTCTCACCAAGTTGAAATGGCATCTATTAGCCTAGTGAGGTGTAAACAAACCAGCTAAAATGGAAAGGTTTTCATTGACAGAGCATTCACCCCCCAGGCAAAAATCAATAGACCACCACTTCCATATCGCGAACCTCCAAGGAATGGAACTCATTGCCGTCGGCTGTTTTTCCTTGAATCTGGGCCTCTTTTAGGCAGGAGTGAATAGTCTTCAAGACCATCTTGCTCCCCCGTCGGCTACATCGTCGCTATATCATGTAAAATAATAAAAAACCACAAGAATCACTCAGAAAAAATCGAGGATATAGCTAATGGTCTAAAACATGAAAACAAACACAAGAATAACTTAGAGAAATTCGTGGAAAACAAACAAAACAACATACAATCTAGAACAATAAAACAAGGAATTAATAGACCAGACATTCCAAATTTACATATTATCGGCCTATCAATAGAAATGATATCTAAGATAGGTAATAAGTGCCTATAAGTTATCCCCTGCTGCGCGGCTGTGTTGAACAGGTTATATCTCAGCATGACACCACTTCTCATCAGTTGTGCAGTAAAACAACGCCAGTTCTCAAAAACATCCTTTGTTTAAATAGCTTTAAAAATCGGCCACACCTAGGCAAATAGCTGCAAACTACTATGGCGGACTATTTACGCGAGCCATGTCTGAACAGCACCCAAACACGCAAGGACAGTTGCATCTTCATCCACCATTGCCCTCGCATTGGTCAGCATTGCCCCCGGCAGAGAAAAGAGGGGGGAGGGGGAGGATTGTTTGTAAAGGTCTAGCACAGTTTCAGGCAATTATCTAACGACTAGTTTGCTTAGCAGTGACAGTTCGTGACAGTTTGCGGTAGTGTGTATGCATGTTTACAAACTGAACACTGGTGGTCTAGTGATGGTAGTGGCCCCGCCTTCGGATCCGAAGGTCGTGGGTTCAAATCCACTCGTGTACCAATGAGTTTTTCTGTCGAAAAATGTATGTGCACTATGCCAGTACTCTCAAAACGGTGAAGGAAAACATCGTGAGGAAACCGGCGTGTTATAGAACCTAAAAAAATTCGAGCAACACGTGTCAAGGGTCACGCAAAAAGGGCCCACCAGCGGCCTACTTGCGGAAAAACCTGCCCGCACATCAAGTGCGCATGATAAAACTTGAACTTGCATGTTTACAAAACCCTTTGCTGAATCTGATCACCACTACAATAGCAGTTCACAGCTGTTCATCACACTCTGTTCTAGACAATTAACAAAAGTGTTATCTCTTACAGGCCATGGGAAATTCAACCACCTAGCTCTGCTAACCAGCGGGCTCATAATGCTGAACGTCTCGATGGAGTCTCTCGGCATGAGCTACGCCATCACATCAGCTGAGTGCGAGCTGAAGCTCACCAGCAAACACAAGGGGCTAGTGAATGCAGCTGCTTTTATTGGTAACTAGTAAAGTAAGAGATGAGGAAACCCAAGGCTTAACCAGCTCAGCGTATTGTCCATTTTCCTGTTGATAAGGTTTATTTTACGTGGTTGAGACTATGGATATAGGTGAGCCTCCTCTATTTAAAACCATAATTCAGTATTCTTGTCATTATATCCCTGACCACGTCCAAGCTCGCTTATACTCCTGACGGTCTCTCAGCTTAGTTGGTACTTGGTAGTAGCTCTGTCTTCAATGCCGTAGGTTCAATCCCAACCGAGAACAAATATTTGTGTGGTGAACACATGTTTGTTCTCTATCTGGGTGTTTTATTGTATTCGAAGTATGTATTAAGAAAAATAAATTATAATAAGTATTATATCAGCTATCTGTTTCCCATAGTACAAGCTTTGCTTCTATCTATCTAGCTATTTAGCCACTGCTGGGTAATAGGCCTCCTCCCTAATACGTTACTCTCTTCGGTCCTGTGACAGTCTCCGCCATTGCTACCCATGCACTCCGACCATGTCATCCGACCAACGGGCGGGTGGTTTGCCTTGTGGTCACTGTGCATCGCTTTTTTTTAACCATCTCTGCTTAATTAAAAAAAAACTCGGTAGAAACCGGGGTACTACTAGACAGATTGAGAAGTTTGTTTAGTAATCGGAGAAATTGGGACAATCTAGTCGGTACGTGATGGCGACGGTGATCAGTATCAACACAGGGTTTTTGCATCAGCACACTGCCGTGAACTTTGACAGCGATGCACTGATCGCCTTCGCAGGTGATCTAGATGTGCACTGGTGGTCTAGTGGTAGCGGGCCCGCCTTCCCATCCGAAGGTCGTGGGTTGAAATCCAGTCGTGTACCAATGAGTTTTTCTGTCGAAAAATTTATGTGCACTATGTCAGTACTCTCAAAACGGTGAAAGAAAACAACGTGAGGAAACCGGTGTGTCGTAGAACCTAAAAAAGTTCGAGGAGCATGTGTCAAGGGTCACGCAAAAAGGGCCCGCCAGCGGCCTACTTGCAGAAAAACCAGCCCGCACATCAAGTGCGGATAATAAAAAATTGCCAAATTGATCTAGATGTGTGCAATACTATATAGCTAGTTCGCTGATGGACAAACTACGCTTCTATAATTTCTTTGTAAATAATGTGTTGTTGCTTGAGGTAGAATCATAATACAATAAACACCTCTGCATCGCATTCAGCCGACAATCGAGCGTGCCATTGACCGGACGCCCGACAATGAACAAACATTTGCGGAACGGTATCTCGATCAATACCATGAATCATTCTTCCACAGTGAATGGAAAATATGCAGATGTAATCTGTATAAAAATAAACTATTGCCACATCATTGAGTAATATAAAAAGAGAGACAGATTTGATTAACCGACTATTTACGTTTTAGTAGCTGAAGACCATCCATCCACCACCACTTCTGCGCTTGCTTCCTCCTTTTTGTTCCAATGCAATGAATCTATGTAAGAAGATGCGACTTAGGAAGTGCACCAGGGGATAAGCAGCCAATTTTACACGACATTGTATGGGTCGCAGGAAACACCTGGACAAGAGGCGCCCAGGACAGAGGAAGCTGGCAGAAAATGAAGGAGGCCTATACCCAGCAGTGGGTGATACCCGGGCTGAAATGATAATGCTTGTTTCCATGCCGCTTTGAATTTATTTAAACCTTGCGTACAAGACGATCAGTGAAACGCTGTCAAGATGACTGCGATATTTGACAGCATTTCACTGATCGCCACTGCAAAACGCAGAGCTGTGGTTAAGCCGATGACAAAAGGGCTAGTTTATGCTGTCTAAAATCAAAGTTGTGTTAAAGTTAGATGAGTCTAGGTAAATACATTACGTCAGTTTGAAAGTCAATACATAAAAGAACGCCTTTAGTCGGAAACGTTTACAATAATTCACGCAAAAAGGACCCACCAACGGCCTACTTGCGGAAACCAGTCCGCTAACCAAGTACCATAAAGAGTACATAAAGAGGTAGAACTGCCACTATTATTGCTGGGCGCAAGGAATGCTAAGCCTAGTCGTTAACTTTGAAGGTCAAAATATAATGGATACTTTGATCCATCTATTTCTTGTTTTAATATACATTTTGTTTTTGTTGAGTAACATATACCTACAATGCAGATTTAAGTACCCCACGTCAAATAAAAAAAGAGGAGATTTGCAAATCGATGTTTTTTTTAGTATTTGTTATCGCATATCTTCGTTATTTATGAATCGATTTCAAAAAAAATTGTTTTATTTTTTTTATTTGATAGGTTACATTTTCAGATGGATTCTATAGAAGTTTCATAAAAATCGGCCATAAAGTAGGTTTAAGGGGTTACGATTTCCATACAAACTTAATTTACACAATTATGGGCGAATAAAGTATTAATGTACACTGAAATAGCTGTAATAGGCTTTTACAGTGGTCCTTATTACCGGCCAGTTATATAAAATTGGAGTGTCAGCCGTTGGTCGTGGCAGTCGAGGCTTCAGAAAAAGAACTAACAGACTTATACGACTATTATGAGACATATGTTTTAAGCTCATTCACGTATTCAATGCCGAGTACCCTTTAAAAAGAATGACGAAAAAATTACTTTTTTGGTTTTTTAATAATATTTCTGTTATCCTACAGTTTTCTCCAACTTTATATAACTGGCCGGCAATAAAGACCACTGTAAAATTCTATTACAGCTATTTCAGTGTACATTTATACTTTGTTTGCCCATAGTTGTGTAAATTCAGTTTGTATCGGAATCGAACAACCTTAAATAAAAACAAAAGGCGATACACCGAGTCACGCTCGATATTGCGCCGTAAAAATTGCATTGGCGCGAATGTGCGCTAAGTCGAGGGTTTCCTCGCGATGTTTCCTTATCCAATCGAGAGCATTGCCTTTGAGCACTAAAACCCAAAGGTATACGACCGAATTTAACTACTCGGAATGCAAGTTTTACAAGAATGGCCCACCTGATGTTTAATGGTAACCATCACCTTTAACAAGTACAGCCCTGCGTCCATCATTTTGAGGTATACAGGTGGTGACTATAATTTCACCGTCACCCACACCTTTCAAGTTTGAAACGCAAATGTTTGGCAGCAGAAACAATCATATAACTTTCCCAAATGAGCCCTACACAAAGAGCTTAATATTAAATACTGTACATAATTATATGGAAGAAAAGGGTATTTCCCGACGTTTCGGGAGGCAGCAATGTACGACCCTTTATTGCACAGCAGGATAATGTACAGCAGGTTAATGTACACACCGTTATTACGATGCCAGGGTTGGATTAAGGGGCGTACAATAAAAGATCGCGAAATAACATGCTGTACAATGTAGTCACGTGTTGTTATTGTACGCCCCGTTATTACGATGTCAGTTAAGCCTCGTGCACACTGTAGCAATTCAATATTGATTTTTGCTGTTTTGTTCTGGCAGCGGATACTTGTACTTGTCCTTGAGACTTTATAGGGCGGATCCGACTTGGATAGGTTAGGTTATGTTAGAACATAATATAAATAACGCACAAGGCGAGCGAGCAAAGCCAGAAAATGTTTTTTAACATGTACCCTAAAGGGGCTATTTTCTTAAGGAGCAGTATCCATTGTCTACATAAGAAATAATTGAATTGCGTCAGTGTGCATGGGCCCTAATGGCATCCAATTAACATGCTGTACAATAACATCACGTGACAATTTTGTGCACCCAGTCAATTCGCAGCTAGTTATTGTACGGCAGGTTAAAACGAATCCAAAAAACGAAAAAGGTTTCGTTTTAACTGGGTGTACAATAACATGCTGTACAATAACTGGACGTACATTAACCGGACCCGACGTTTCGACCGTGTTACAACAGCCGTGGTCGCGAACAGACGAGATGACGCGGGATGTCTGCCCGCGACCACGGCTGTTTCAACACGGTCTAAACGCGGGAAATAATAAAGGTAAGCTCAATAAATACTCGTTTCTTCCATAATTATGTAACGATTGGATTATTTTAAAAGTGCTACTTCTAATAAATAAAATCCTTCCAGGGATAATAAGCACATCATTCCTATGGGGCTACCTTGGCGACCGGCTTGGCAGACGAGCGGTGATGTTACCAGCGCTGGTGGCGTCAGCGGTGTTCTCAGTGGCTTCCTCCTTCTCCATGACGGTGTGGACTCTACTCGTGCTTCGGTTCCTCACTGGATGCCTGTAAGTTGGGGGTTAGCTAAGTTGTTCTGTCAACAGTTGCCAGCGATAAGTAAGTAATGAAACAAATGTATCAAAAAGTTTTTTTTTATTTTTTTTTATTTAGGTTCTCAAAACTGGACGTTACACTATGGGTACAGTAATATTATGGTACGTGGCTAGAAAATACATAGGCGAGTGTACGGCCTTCTAGATGAGAACACAGCATGCATAAAATCTTATAATATACTTATACTTAGATCATCAGTGAAAGATAGAAAATTCACGAAAAAAATATGAAAATTAAATGCTTTTTTAACCGAATTCCAATCAAAAAGGAGGAGGTTCTCAATTCGATTGTATTTTTTTTAAATTGTTTGTTACCGCATAACTTCGTCATTTGTGAGCCGATTTGAAAAATATTTTTTTTATCTGAAAGGTATATCTCAGCTATAGTTTTTATTTAAATCGGTGTTGCCATTTTTTTTAAATATTTTTTTTAATGTTTGTAACTGCATGCCTCCGTCATTTAATTTTATTAACCGATTTAAAAAAATATTTTTTTATTTGGAAGGTTATTCTTACGTCCAGATTGTCCAAACAAATTTCATTAAAATCGGTTGGCACGGAAGTCGGTTTCTCTAGTTTTTTAAACTTATAATTATTGAATACATTTCTGTTTCGTTTCTCTTTCGAAAGACAACTTCGTTAATCCCCCCTGTGATGGTAACTGTCGTAGAAACTAAAAAGTTTGAGAACCATGTATAAAGTGCATAAAAGAGGCCTCTTTGAGGTGCACCTCAATACCTTTCAGCACATTGGTTCGTAAGAACAAGTACTAAGATAAGAAGAAGGTAAAGGCCTGCGCAGTTCTAGTCGATGGCGATGGCAATGAAACGCTGATAATATTTGACAGCGTTTCACTGATCGCCATCGCAGATCGCTTAGATGTGCGCTAAGCTTAACTGTCACTTAAAAATTATAGGAAAAACGGATAAATTATAGCTAACATTTTTCAACTTGACCTTTCTCTACGAATTTAACAATAAAGATAAAATACAAATTATAGGACCATTACTCACATATTTCCTTATATGCTGCTGCATAATAAATAATTTGCATACAATTAAATATCAAATAAACAAGCCATTAACTTCATATGCAGCCACAGAATACAGAAGAGAGCATACGACCAAAGGTATGCTAATTTTTAAACGATACGCTCTGTTTTATTTGTATTTTGATAAGTGTACCTACTACATTATCCATACCTATGGACCACGTGTCTGCAATAAAGAAATATTATTATTATTATTATTATTATTACATTGTTTTCTAGATTTTGATTTTTAATCGACTTCAAATAAAAAAGGAAGTTCTCAATTCTGTTGTGTTTTTTGATGTATTGCATACCTTCATCTTTTATGAGCCGATTTAAGGGAGGTTACTTCCAGGTGTAATAAAAGTTTAACAATAAAAGTGACAAATATGTCACAAAAGCGCAACAATTCCATAATTTTGTCGCTTTGTGACATAATGTCGAATTGTCAGCTTTACTAAACAGGGCCCAGATTGGTCCCAAAGACAATTTGGCCATGACATTTTTGCGGTCAAACCCAAGCCTATAATAGTTATGTTAAAAAAAAGTCTTTAGTGTTTTAAACTTCGCCTTTTTAGCCTTTTTAGCCTTGGCCATGGCTTCCAGCATGTCTCAAGGTTATACTTTTCATGAGCGTAAACCATGCTTAGCCAGTCGGAACAGAATAATTCCGACCTCCTCTTCGTTTTTACCTGTCAAGGTTGGCTGCTAGAAAATGCTGTCTAGCATTAAGCTCTCCTATTGTCACGTATTTTTTGGTGCAATAAAGAATTAAATAAATAAATAATAGTTATTTAATATACAAGCGTAAAATAATTATTTTCATCCCACCTCAGTGAAAAAACGACTGAATGCAAAATAGAAAATGGCGCGCATAATATAGCAAATTAAAATAAAAGTAACACACCAAGAAGGTTCCGAGTCTGAGTTTTTCACAAATTAAAAAAGGTTGCATGATAAATTCGGCACCATGGAGGTAAATAGATTTAATTATGTTTTGAATTCACAAGCTTAGTGCACACGATGTTCTAAATTCAATTTTACTTTTCATTTCATTTCATACGTTTATTTGCTTAAAAACATGGAAAGAACATACATGTCAAGTGGTTAAAGTGTATCACATATTTTTACCATTTCGGTGTGCAAAAATTCTAATTTAGAGAAGTTACTTTATTTACCTATACAACGTGTATCAAAATATGTGTACTATCCTGAAGGGGGGTGAATTTCCACCCCCCGGGGAACAACTTTTGTTCAACGACTTTTCGAACTTCGATTGGTATCTCTGAAAAAAACTGCAACGAAGTTTCAACATGAACAGCTGACTTTAAACAAAGTGACAACCCTAAACTCAGCTACAGAGGTAGTAGGTAGTAGTAGTAGACCTACAGAGGTAGTAGGTCAAGGGGTAGGTGAGTTACAAGGATAGTGTTGTCAATTTATTTAGGCATTATGAAATTAAATATTTTTGTATGGGAAACTGAAAATAGGAATTTTTAATTTTCTCCCACCCACAACTGATCACCATTGTGGTCTGAAACCCCCCACCTTCGCATAGTACACATATTTAGATACACCTTGTATAATAATATTAAAATTGACAAAAATATAATTATAGGCATGTCAAATCTGAGTGCAAAAGCGGATAGAAACGGCTTTTGCACTCAGATATCGGGGGATGAAAAAAATTGTTTATGCGGTCTATCATCATCAGCCTGGTTTTCTCTTTAGTATAACTTAGCATAAATTAAGTTATGTCTTTCAGGATATCAGCGTCCAGTGCCACAGTCTACGCATACTTAGGCGAAGTCCACACGAGCACCCGTAGAGCTGCGGCCATTGCGTGGGGATCTGCCTTTATCTCCTTCTCTTTTATTATTCTACCAGGTCAGTGCCTTCCAAAAATGTTTTTTTTTATGTTCACAATCCACACTACACCATCTAGCCCTAAATTAAGCACAGCTTGTACTATAGGAACCAGAAAGCTAATTATAATACTTATGTACTAAATGTGCGAGACTAAGTCTTTTCAAGGTGCACTTAAAGTCCTTTCAACACACTGTCTGAAGAAACTAGAGATACAACAGCAAGAATAAGTGCTTACAAATAATAATGAGGCTATTCGATTACGATTGAGAATAAGAAATCAAATGTTTTTTTTATTATATTCCTATTCTATAATATGTATACAAAATTGCAAAAAAAATTAATTTAATTTTATTTATTTATTTATTTATCGTTTGTAATGGTCTGCAGATAGCTCAACTGTTTCTTGTGTATTTTGTAAATATTTGTTTAATTGTTAGTTTCTTTGTGTAAAAAAAAAGATCGAATAAATGATTTTTTACATGTATCTGAAAAATAATATGTCTAGTTTATTTTATAATGTCAATACTCCAAATGAGCTGCTAATTAGTATACCTACCTGTTAAGCCTTGCGCACATCTAAGCATTCTGCGATGGCGATTATAACACTGTTAAATATAACAACGATATTTGTTAGAAAAGAGGGATGGACTGCGTCAAGGATGACATGAGCAGGAAAGGAGTGAGCACTGAAATGACGAATGATAGAGGGGAGTGGAAGAAGAAAACCTGTATTGCCGACTACATGCAGCGTGGGATAAGGGCAGGAGGAAGATGATGATGATGATTTGTCAGCGTTTCACTGATCGCCATCGCAAAACGCTTAGATGCGCGCAGGCTTTAATTGGTCTGTTTTGCAGTTTAGCAACGATTGAAAGGGCATTGACTTGTTATTACTATTATTATCGATGCAATAACTTTTTTATTGTTTTATTTATTAATATTTCACAATTTTATTGCAAATGCATAAATGTATAAATTATGTTAATGGCATGAATTGAAAGAGTTTAATAAATATAAAAGGCCTTTGCATCTATTGTAGATGATTTATATAGCGTCAGGGGCAACTGGTGATTACTCATGCCCCTACTTACGGGACGCTATAGTGCCTGGGACAGGATTTTAGATGGAATAGGCTTGCCCAGCACCTATACCATCCTGTGACAGCTTAGTTGGCCTGATCCACAGGAAAGAAATGGTAAATACGTGCGGAGCTGACTAAGCCGCGGGTTTCCTCACGATGTTTTCCTTCACCGTTTGAGAGCACTAGCATTGTGTGCATAACGGACTTGGCCATTACCGCCCTTCGCAAAAAAACACCCTGTATACGAGCAAGATATTTTAAAAACTGTGAAATGTTTACAAATTGTGACTATGCTAACATAAATGTATCTGAAGGTTGAAATCTCTGTTTTCTCGTGTTTGTCATGATCAAATCAATTAAGATAATCTCTTAGGTTGACCTAATTTACAATGTGTTTGTTGCCCTTGGTATGCTCTGCTGCACCTTAGCAAAACAATTTGCAATAGACCTATTAATTTATTATTATGACTAAACCACTCAGCTGACTGACCTTTCAGCTCAGTTGGTAGTATAACTTATGGCCCGATCACACCTAGTTCGCTGGCGGTAGCGATCAGTGAAACGCTGTCAAATATTGCTGTCAGATTTGAGATTTGGCAGCGAATATTTGACAGCGTTTCACTGTTCGCTACCGCCAGCGAACTAGGTGTGTTCGGGCCATTACCAGATGACATTACAAAATCGCATCAAACTGACTCCATAGGTAAAAAAAATAAAATCATATTTAACTATTATGAATTAAATGATCGTTTATCTAGAGGGAGTGACCATACCTTCTGACCGTAAGGTCGCAGGTTCAAATTCGTTCGAATAAATATATTCTCGTTTCTTTTATGTGCCCAAGTCCAGTGCTCTCAATCAGTGAACGAAATAAATGATGAGAAGTATCATAATCATGATAAAACAGCATCAAAGATCATGAAAATAAGCCAAGAGACGATTTTAAGATTATTATAATACGTGAAATCGTTGCAGATATTCAATTTAGCATAAATTTGATGATTCAGATAATAAGCTATCTATGTGTCAAACTTTATCTCAATCGGTATAATAGTTCAACTGTCAAAATGTATCAGGCTGCCATTATTCGCATTTATTCCCCAGAATATGAAACCGTAAGTAATGATGGTACCGGCGAAGCTGTTATGAGCTGTGATCTACGCTCTGAGTTCTAGAAACGTACAGTGTCAACTTGATTCATAGCCTTGCGCACATTTAAGCGCTCAGCTTGCGTTCTGTGATGGCGATCAGTGAAACGCTGCCGAATATGATTGCGATCACTAAAAGCCACCGTAGAACGCAAGCTGAACGCTTCGATGTACGCAAGGCTATAATTATTATTATTTGGTGCTATAATATAATGTCGTTTATAAAAATAAAGGTTCTGGTATGCAATATCGGCTCCTTGACAACTAATATTATGTAAATTTTGTATGGTATAATAACATTAATGCAATGCGATAACACTGAGTCAAATACCGAAAGTGCTGTTGCAAGCTGATAACGAACGCTGTACTAATTTGCGTATCTTGTACTTTCCACTGGTATTATGCATTATGCAATGCATAATGCAATGCATAATGCAATGCATTATGCATACCACCGCCAAACGACATTGTGATCGCAATTTCTGTATTGTAAAGGATATGAAATCACTGAGCTTGTTCAGAAAACTTTAAACGATGACGGGGATGATCTCGATTGTCATATGAGTGACTGGCGCACTGTAGCCAAAGATCGAGAGGTGTGGAAGAAGGGGAGGCCTTTGCCATGCGTGACCCAGGCTAAAAAAAAATAAATAAAATAAAATAAGAAAACTTGAAATATTTATTTTATATGCCTAGCTTATGGGTCAAGCATATGGCCCACCTGATGTTGTCAGCAATTTGTATAAAAAATGCAATTATGATGGCTGTGCTCAATGCAATGTCCAAGTGCATAAAAATTAACAAACCAATAAACCTACATTTTTAGAGCCTCATAGAGTGGTACTATCTAATTATGTAATATATCTCTAAATGGCTGTCAATAAGCCTTCATTTTCTTATAATTTTAGCTTATCTATCTATTTCAAGCACGAGTAGATTCAAACTCGACCTTCAATCGGAAGTCAGGGTCGATGACACTAAGCCTTATAGATAATTTATCATAAGCACGTGCATTTATTAAATTATAATAATATAATCTACTAATATAATGAACAGGAAAGATTTGCATTTTTGTGTTTATGTTTGTAATGAATAAATTAAAAAACTACTCTGCCGATTTCAAAAATTCTTTCACCATTGGAATGCTACATTCACCCTGAGTTATACATATAGGCTATATATAAGTGTTTAAAAATAAATGTCCACTCGTGCAAAGCCGTGCAGCCCGCTAGTAATATATAATTTTATATAATTTACATTTCATAATAAATCCCCCTCCCTGCTGAGGTTTTCCCTAAGGACTATAGCATGGGGTTCTTCAAAAAGGGCGTTTTAAAAGTTTTAAAGGGTCGGCAACGCGCTTGTGATGCCTCTGGTATTGCAGGTGTCCATAGGCTACGGTAACCGCTTCCCATCAGGTGGGCCGTATGCTTGTTTGTCAACTTAGGTGTATAAAAAAAAAACATTATATTATGGTATAATGCAATAATAAATCAATAGTTTTTTGAGCATAACCCAAAAGGTCAGAATCGTGACATTCTATAATTTATCGCGCAAAAAACAAAATATTATCTCTTATAATGCCAATCTTAAAAGTTAAGGATTAAATAGTACTTAAATAGAGTTTTAAAATTCTGTATAACACCTAGACAGAGAACTAACATCTGCGTTGACCACACAATTAATTGTTCAATAGGGATCAAACCCACGACCTGTACCACGAAGGCAGAGCTACTTACTACCATACCAACTGAGCTGAGAGGCTGGTTAATAATGTAGAAAAACGTCATAGCTGATTTGTTTGAAATTGAAGGTTGTTTAAAGATTCCGGTAGTTTCTCATGCTAAAGCCTGACGTCTCCTGACGTATACTTTCACCACATTTGGTACGAAAGTGCAAACCCGATCAGAAGAAGTTATAAGAACTCAATTAGTTATAAGATCTGTACACAACCATACTTCAAGCAAACAATAAATCATTTCATTTCATTTCATTTCAAGTAGACGAATGACGGATATGAAAGCCGGTGCAGTATCATAACAGTAAACTAGATAAGTAAACATTCGCGACCAAACCAATGGCCTACTGAGGTTATCGATCAACGACCTGTAATGCGTCATTGGTTAGGAACGACCTACAAATGTTATCGCCAACTGTTTACTTACTGTCAAGGCTGTGAATGTTAGGTTTTGTTACATTGCAATAGGGATCAAAATACATTAATGTGCTCTCGGCCTCGGCATTGATAAGAACCCTTTTATCACCTTTCGTGGACTTAAAAGGGGGAGCAAAGCAGCGCCTTAGTTTGTGGTCCCATCCAGGGAAGTACTACCACCATGCCAATTTCTGACGTGAAGCAGCATCGCTGTTTTAGTTTGAAGGGTGTGTGGGTGCTGGTGAAATTACTGGCACGTGAAACTGAACATCTGTATGCCTCTATAGTTGATGGGCGCAGGGTAGTACATCGTAGGGCTAGTTACAAAATACAACAAATACAAAAATATTTATTCGAGAACACAGTTTTACAAAAATCCAGATATACAATGGACCCCGCACTAGGACTAGCCTGTATCGCGGGAGACCTAAAAGAGTAGGTATACAAAATGTGTTAAATGGCGAACAAAAAGACGTGATTTGAACAGTAAATAAATAAACCCTAAAAATAAAAATGTGAACAGTAACCACAATTACAAAAACTAAACAAAATGACAGTTGACAGTTGCTGACGTGCATGTCTTACGAGACAATTATGGCCCACCTGATGTTAGCGGTTAACATCAGGTGGGCCATACGCTTGTTCCATCAGCTCAGCTAGTTGTATGAAAAAGAAAAGAGTTTTCTACTCTCTTGTCGTAGAACTAGCGTGGACATAGGATTTTAAGTGCGCCTCGAAGGGGTCACACAAAAAATGTTATTCCCCAGCAGGACTGTTCTTGCAAACTCACTTCAGCCATACCTATTCGTGTTCCAGGTCTAGCTTGGGTCATAATCCCTGGGAAATGGTCCTTCAGCATAGGTTTCATGGAGATAGTTCCCTGGCGAGCCTTCATGTGGCTTTGGTGCGTGCCAGGGTTAGCTGCAGCTGGTATTTTGCTCTGCCTACCTGAGAGCCCAAGATACCTGCTTGCAGCGAAGGGACCAAGCGTAGCCCTGCCTGTTCTAGCCAAGATGTACGAGTGGAACTACAGCTCTGAATTTCCGGTAAATAGCTACTAAAAACATTTTTTTTCTTCGTCCTAAAGTAGGGAGTTCGTAGGGCAAAGTTCTCCCCCAAAGACTTATAGCGTTCCCTATTCTGAGGCTCTTTACTAGTTTTTTTTTCTGGACTCTAAAAGACTGTTATTCTCGACATTTTATAGCAGCTTTATAAAGCCTTTGATCATTGCAGCATTAATGTCAAGAAGTAGACTTATCGCCATTTTAGCTGGTGAAGCCCAACGTGACCAGCAATCATCGATATGCATGAAGAAACTGATACCCATATCGAGTTAAAGATAATTTGATATTCTTTGGTTTGGCAAACTTAACTGTTACAGTCGTGTAAAAAATGGTTACGCAACCAACGTAATAATGGTAATGCTGAGTTCAAATCCCAGCCTTTTTGTCTTAACTGTCACTTTCGTATTGTATAACTATCTGATATTAAGGCTGGTTTACACTTTGATTAGTGCGAGTGCAGGTGCTTATACCCTGATTCAGAAACTCAGTCTTTTTTTGTAAACAAACAAATGTCATGGTATGTCACTGTCATAGTGACAACTCAGGGGAGAAAAACATGTTTTACCATGGATCACTATTAGTAGGACCGGCGCCGGCGCGCGGTTTTGCTCGTGCAATAGACCTACCTGAATATTACTACAACTACTTACCTACTAGAGAACACTAAAAAGTAGAACCTCATTTTCCTGTGTCTGATCATAAAGGAAGTACAAATAAAACAATGATACTATAATTTCATATTTTTATGAATCATATTTTTACCTGCCGGTGCGGGTTGAGGGTCTATGTTTAATACAAACACAACAGCAACAACAACAAGGCCAAAACTTATAAAAAAACTGATAACAATAACAGACAACGATAATGTGAGCAAAAACTTAGGCAACAACGCACAATTGGACACGAGCAGCACGCGAGGAACACATTCGACTTCGACGAACGAAAGACGATGCAAGTTCATGACGATTAAAACAAATAGGAACACACACACAAAATAGAATGGCTTTATAGTGCCAAAATGCACCAACTGTTTCGTAGCCCTGTGATTTACTCTCATGTTAATCAAATGATACCAGTGTCGTAAACTATAATTTCTTCATCATACCAATAACACACATATTAATAACTTTGTTAAAACAATAAATTGAAATATATGAGATAGCAAGAAACCATTACTTTTTCTCATTCTATGGATATTGATTAGAAAATAAATCCTAACTCAGCTACTTTTCAAAATTTTTAAAAATATTAAAAAGTACCAGTTCAACATCGTTTTTAGGGTTCCGTACCCAAATGGCAAAAACGGAACCCTTATAGATTCGTCATGTCTGTCTGTCTGTCTGTCTGTCTGTCTGTCTGTCTGTCTGTCTGTCTGTCCGGCCGTGTCACAGCCATTTTTCTCCGAAACCATAAAAGCTAGACTAATGAAACTTGGTGAGTAGATGTATTCTGTGAACCGCATTAAGGTTTTTACACAAAAATAGAAAAAAAACTATAAAACTACTTGAAACTGAAACTCAAAAAATTTTTTTTCATCGAACCCGTACGTGTGGGGTATCTATGGATAGGTCTTCGAAAATTATGTTGAGGTTTCTAATATCGTTTTTTTCTAAAACTATAAATTTTGGGGGTCCCCATACTTGAAACTGAAACTCAACATTTTTTTTTTCATATAACCCATACGTGTGGTGTATCTATGGATAGGTCTTTAAAAATGATGTTGAGGTTTCTAATATCGTTTTTTTCTAAACTGAATAGTTTGCGCGAGAGACACTTCCAAAGTGGAAAAAAGTTGGTCCCCCCCCTCTCACTTCTAAAATAAGAGAATGATAAATCTAAAAAAAATATATGTTGTACATTACTATGCAAACTTCCAACGATTTTTGGTTTGAACGAGATCTAGTCAGTAGTTTTTTTTTATACGTCATAAATCGTAAACTGCAATTTACCTTTCGACGAACTACAAAAACCTTTATATTATGTTAATTGATGCTACGGAATCCTTCATGGGCGAGTCCGACTCGCACTTGGCTGCTTTTTTTGATATGGCCATACCTTTGTTTACCAAAAAAGACTAAGATTCTAAATCAGGGTATAGTGACTAGGTGTGGACAGCGACTGATTAGTGCAGGTGATTAGTTGGCTGTGTAGTAAAGTGAATAGAAGCGTGTTCTATTTTTTTGCGAGTGGACTGCGAGTAGCCACGTCCCGCGCGCCCTCCCTTCCCCCTCACTCGCAGCGTGCCTGCACTCGCACTAATCACCTACACTCGCAGTGAATTGGACACTACTCGCACTACACACCTGCAATCGCACTAATCACCTGCACTCACAATAATCAAAGTGTAAACCAGCCTTAACATAAGCAACACTACCACCACCGAAATTCAAATCTAGTGAATGAATGGAACGTGATGGAACTTCGTATTTTGGAATTGCGTAACGCTGACTTGAAGTTCAGTGACCTTAGACAATACAAAAAATTCAGACTGGGTCGACCAGTGACAATCGGCTTAGAGTTCACTGATGGATTTCAAGTTAGACAAGGCTGCAGTTAAGGCTTTACGCATGTTGTATGCTTTCAGGTGACAAAAATAACTTCAGGCAGTACTGATGGCGCTTCTAGCGGAGGCTTTGCAGGAGCTATCAAGAACTTTACTTTACTCTTCAAGCCTCCACTGCTGAGATGTGTGTTCATTTCCCACACCTCCATGTTCGCCGTGTTTATGGTGTAAGTATGTTTTGTTGCACCATCTCGATCTTCTTTTTCTATTATCAAATGATTTTGCATATTTTCTTTGACTAGTTTGCTTCTGGTTATAAATCATTATAGTGAAGCCTTGCGATGGCAATAAGTGAGACGTTGTCAAATATGAGAGAGTGATAATAGGCATGAAGACAGTAATCAAGTATCGCCAAAATATTTATCTGATCTAATGAAAAAGGATTCAAAGATTTTAAAAAATGTATTTATACTCTTATTAATGTCGAGATTGTCAATTTATTTGATAATATAAATCTACAAAATACAACAATCCGCCATGATGGCTCAAACACCGGTCAGAGCGAATTACGTCACGGCTATATAAATGTCATTCTGATTTAGTACAAAAGCACCAATGTTTACTGTTGAATACTATAACCGTGACGTAATAACAGACGCCATGACACCAGCGAGCGTTTTGGCGAGAATTTGAAAATTTAAATTTAAATGTACTTTTATTGCACAAAAACCTTAATTTTCTACAGAAATATGATATATTTTAGACATAATAGATACTTCTGAATATGATAGAAGAGATTTTGAAAATTAGTCGTCAGGCCTATTGACAGCGTTTCACTGATCACCACTGCTATCGCCTAGATGTGCGCAGGCTCTATGAGTGGTGTGAGTGACTGACATACAACGCACAGCCTCAACCATTAGTCGTAGCGACTTGAAATTTACAGGTCGTTTTTTTATGAAAAGTAAAACTACACAACAAAAGGATTTTTGAAAATTCAACTTTTAACAAAAAAGTCTTTCAAATAACTTTCCTTGACTTCCTTATACGACACGGCAGCGATCTTTTTTTGGCGCGGAATTCCAAAAGTATCTAGTAAATAAAGGCATATCTAATAAAATATAATAAAATTAGAATTTTTTCCTTATCTTTATGCAGTCTGGTGTAAATATACACATTATTATTTACTTTATGACGATTGGGTTTATTGACCCATGCATACAGATTAGTAAAGTTGTCAAAGGATTTAGATAAAAGTGTACGTGATGCCTCTAAACTTCAGTCTTATCAAAGCGGTCTGTTTCGATAAAATACCAATGCAAGGTCATTTCGTCTAGACATCGTGTTTTTTTAGAGAACCAAAAACTTATACCGACAACCGTTGGGAATAAAGGTTCTCGAATGGCGACCACGAACCGGAAGACGAAGCGTAGGGCGCCTATCCACCAGATGGACCAACGAAATTGTTAAGATCGCGGGAAGTCGGTGGATGGAAAGAGCTCAGAATCATTCTTCCTGGAAATGTGTAAGGGAGGCCTTTGTCAAGCATTGGACTCTTCAGGCTGATGATGATGATGAACAGCTTATAAGAAAAAAAAGGATAAATCATTAATATAGTGTTTATAGTCAGTATTCAGTACCTACTTAATACCTTATTATGCACGTAAATCTATCAGATCTTAGGACTAATTTTTTGAATCAATACATTATTTACCATGTAAGAGTGTTGCAATACAGTAGAAGCCAAACACACATACAGAAGTGTGTGTTTTGTAACACAACAATAGAAGTCTAGAAACTATAGTGAGCCAATTACATAATTCACGGATACAAAACATTGAAGAAGAACGCCGTAAGTCGACATTATGATATTGTAGAAGATGAAACAGTGCTTGCATGTGCGTTTTACTCGCTACCAAAGAATTTCCTGTTCAGCCACTGTCTGACTGATCCAACATTCGTGCAAAATATGTCAAAATCAGGATTCTTAGTAAGCTTATTGAATTACGCACTTTCTCGCCATAAAAACGAACTTTACCTTTAGTTGGTTGCCAACTATGGAGACGTGGATAGAGGGAAGGGAAGCTCTGTCTGGCTCTGTCTCTCGCTCTGGTTTTGAGTCTGTGTGAGTGCTCCCCAGTGTATACTGTGTGTGTGAAGCTTCGACGTAGGAAATATTTAGTCAACACTCACACAGACTCAAAACCAGAGCAAGAGACAGAGCCAGACAGAGCTTCCCTTCCCTCTAGACTCGACGTCCTACTGTAGACTACTCAGTGTGATTAAAATCTAGTGTTTATACTGTAAATTTTTTTCCAGGTCCAGTGGTTTGTACGTGTGGGTTCCTGATATCCTGAACAGCATTCTGAGGAACACCAGTGAAAACAGTATCAACATCTGTGAGATTATCTTTGAAAAAGCCAGGAATGCTAGCGTGAGTGTCGTATAAAGGGGTTAGATTGTCTAAGTATAACTAAGCCATCATGACAGCGATGCTTGTACCGCTGTCAAATATCGCACTGTCAAAGTTCGTAGCAGTGACAATCAAGCGTTTTTTTTCTGTTTTGTGTGTGCAGGAAAACGGTAGGAACCGAGCCGTAGTTTGTTGCCTGTTTCTGCTCTTCTAGGCTTGGTCGCGTGGAACTGGCACCTAGACTCACCTAGCTTTAAGACGTTTCAAAGTGATTCTTGCAATCTAACTGAATAAAGACAATTTTTATTTGATTTGTAATCGCCTGATGTAGCCGGGCCTAATTAACCATCGAATCTTAAACATCGATAATTAATTATTGTTTCGATAGAATTGTTTTGACAAGTGATGATGTTGTTTGTAAAGGCTTAGGTATGGATAAGTTTTATCGTATGTTGGCCTTAAAAATACAAGCTATCTCTACAAATATGATATCGATTGGTTCAGTAGTAACTGAGAAAACTATTTTTTTTATAGACAGAAGTTTGTTCTCGTCTCTCTATCTGGGTGTTATATTGTATTCTAAGTATGCATTTACAACAAAAAATGTATATAACTATAATATCAGCTATCTGGTTCCCATAGTACAAGTTCTGCTTAGTTTGGGGCTAGATAGTTTTGTGTGGATTGTCTATTTATTTATTTTTGTGATGTTTTTCCAGTTAGCATCTCCTGACGCGAAATGCCAAGCTGAAGTATCAGTGGCCGTGTTTCCAATTTCCATGTCAATGGGAGCCGCGTTCGCCATCACCTACCTCGCGATTGGCTTCTTCATCAACAAAGTGGGACGGAAGACTCTTTACTGTGAGTAACAAACATAATCAATCACCGTCTTTTCCCCCCCTCCTCTTCGTCGTACTCCTTGCTACTGAGGGTCGTGACTTCCTCCATGGATCATAATGTCCAGTGGGACGGAAGACTCTTTACTTTACCTTCTTTCCTTTTCTCCTCCTCGCGTCGTACTTCTTGCTACTGAGGGTCGTGACTTCCTCGATGGATCACTTTGTCCTTTTCAATTTTTCACCGTCTTAGACCACCTAAATCGTCATAGAAGTGTCGATATATTACCGTCACTTGACACTTATCTTGCTCCAAGAGCTGAGTAGTAGTATAGTTTGTTGCTTTTTCTTCTAGGCTTGATCGCTTGGAACTGGTACCTAGACTCCCCAAGTAAAATGGTTACTTCTAGATTAAATTAGATTGATTAGATTGGTCTTATAGAAATTTCATTAAAGTTTGTTCAGCATTGACCATGAAGTCGTTTTTTAAAGTTTTTTTTATCTTATATTAAAGTGTGATGATGATGATGTCATCCTGGCTGATTGTCTGCTTTTTATTTATTTATTTGTAGCTCATAAGATGACTTATATAGCCAATTTTAGCTCTGTAAAAGAGACGACCAACTTTAACCATTCTTATTGACTGATGTTCATCTATTTCTTTTTAATTTCAGGTAGTGTGATGTTCATAAGCGGTTTGGCGACGGTTTCAGCTGCATTTGTGCCGCAAGGGGGCGCTGCAACTGCGCTGCTAATTATCTCTTTATGTTCCGGTTGTGCTGCATCGATCCTCGCTGCTATTGCTGTCGACGTCTTTCCTACTTGCTTGAGGTAAACAGGCATGTAGACATTTTCCACGCAACATTATAATGTCGTATATTTTGTATTCTGTGAAATAACTAGCTCTAAACTAAGCAGAGCTTGTATTATGGGAATCAGATAGCTAATCTAATACATGTATATATTTTTTGTAAATACATACTTAGCATACAATAACACAGGCAGAGATCTACGTTCACCACATAATTTGTTCTCACTGGGGATCGAACCCAAGCCCTCTTGCGCAGAAGGCAGAGCCTCTACCAACTGAGTTGTGATGACTGTCAAATAACTGAAGTCTTAATTAATGCTAGTTTTCTCAAATGGTGAAGGAAAACATCGTGAGGAAACCCATGACTTCGTCAGCTCTGCAATTATATTGACCATAATGTATTTCCTGTGGATTTGGCCGACTGAGCCGTCGCGCGCCGGAAAGATATAGGTGCTGGGCCAGCCTATTCCACCTAAAATCTTGCACTTTATCCTGCAAGTAGGGCTGGAGTAATCACCAGTTGTCCCTGCGATAAATCATCTACAATAGATGCAAAGCACTTTACTTATAATCTGTTACAGAGCTATGGCGATGTGCGTGATGTACATGGTAGGCCGGGCTGGAGCAGCGGTCGGCTCTAACCTGCTCGGAGCCACGCTAGACACGCACTGCCACGCCGCTTTCGCCATCTTCGGGGCCTTTACTGCTGGTATGTCTGGCCATGGAGCGAGCCATGCTAGTCATAACACTTTTAGATCGAGTACGCAACACTGAAAACGTCGTACAAAAGTTTACGACGTCGGAGACAGGGCGGTAAATCTCAAGTGGAGTTGGGCAGGACACCTTGCTAGACGTGGTCGTATTATCTTATCTGTGCTCATACTATTTATTGCAACTATTATGTAACATGGTGAGGTCTAAGTAAAAAATTGTAGGTCTTTATGTTTAGGGCCCTTGTGTTTGTTAGCTTTTTTTTTTTTTTTTTTTTTTAATTCACACAACACTACCCAGCCCCAAACTAAGCAGAGCTTGTAATATGGGAACCGGATAGCTGATATAATACTTGAATACATTTTTTTTTTGTAACTACATACTTAGAATACAATATATCACCCAGACAGAGAACAAACATTTATGTTCACCACACAAATATTTGTTCTCGGTGGGGATCGAACCCACGACCTACGGCGCAGAAGGAAGAGCTACTACCAACTGAGCTAGAGGCCAGTCAAAGCTCGGTGACCTTAGTTCTACTACGGATTTCTCGTGGACTACTTCAGGTGGATTACTTAGATGAATAATCTTTGTTCCAGGATCTACGATACTGATGGTGTTCTGGCCACCGCCTGCTAAGGTCCGGAGTGCTATGGAGGAAAAAGGGTTGTCGTACTAGTTTGGGAAGTTTTAGAGGCGCAGAGTCCATGGAGAGAGTGTAGATTGTTATTACTGTAGATATTTTGGGCCTTTCGTTTTGGTACACTACGGTATTTGTATTTTTACAAATGAGTTTTTTACCAAAGTACAAGTACGTTGTACACATTTATTTATATTTTTTCTAAAACCACGATGTTCGGTTCCCCTAACAAAGGCTCAAACTTAGGGTAAGTAATTTAACCCTTCGTGGTAAAATGTAAAAAAGGCGAAACGTTTTTGCAAATGAGCACTATATGAATCTATTTTTTTGTTTACTTACTATTTTAAATTATAATTTGAACTCATGAATTGTACAAAATATGAGATGGATTTTTTTGTGATTGTGTTTTCATGGTCTAAGGGCCGTTTTAAATATTGTTTATTTGACAGACGTTTAACTAAAATCATTTGCTTGCAAAATTTGAAATAGATGATACCTGTCAAATATATTATTGTCGATTAGCAATCCATGCCCCTTAGTTAAGATTAGTGTATAGAAAGGTATTTTTACGAGGTGTTAAAAGTTATTGTAATTAGTTGTCTTAAAAAGACTGATGAATTTATAGAAAAATGTGGTGCATTGTTGCATTTAAAATTAATAAAAATATGTAATAAAATATTTTTTGTTTAATCTTGTTTTTTACTGGTTTAATGATTATCATTTGTTTGATCAATATGTTAAAATTTATTTTAACGCCATCTATCCATAGTATTTTGAACTAATAGCAAATGAAAGGTGAGAAGCAGATATTCCTGCAGAGTCCACGAACTCATGATTTAGTGTCTGTTAACACCGCTAGATGGCAGCATTAGCCTTTTTTACAAACTTTGTATTCAACGAGGTTTGTGTTCTAAAAATTTGAAATTAAATTACCTTATGCTTACGAAATTATTATTGCTAATGCATTACCTACCAACATCATGTAAAACTTTAAGATCTAGGAACCTATTAGCTTACCAAAACTATCCAAAAAGTAGTAGGTTACCAGTTTCTGTAAAAACTAACCAAAAAGTAGGTACAATTTTGGGGCAAGGTTATGAATCAAAATTAGATGGAAAAAGGGTGCGAAAGGGTTGAAGTGACAAATGTCACTGTCATTATTTAGCGATCAAGATAATGCCTATCTGATAGGTGATAGTTATAAGGACCCGTTATAGTTGACACCTTTTTTATCGAATCTTGTTTAGATTAGATGATCATCACAAAAAACTGAAAGAAAGGGTTAACGAAAATTTTGACATAATTGTTGCTATTCTGGGCTTGTATCCAAAAATGTTTTTGAACTGGTAGGCATCGAACCCACGACCTTCATGGTTATTGCTTCATCATCATTAAAAGTTGGACTAAGTTGTTTGCTGAGCCTTCTGCACCTCTTCAATCGCCTGCTAAAAATAAATAAAAGCTAAAACAAAAGAACGGAATTAGTCTTAAAAAATAATCATGCACGTTTGGTTGACAACAATGAACATTATTTTATTTTTATTTATTTTATAACAAAATCCATGCAATTATACTTTTTCTAACATACAACCAACAACTAATTTACAAAACTGGTTGCCTTAAAGAAATGGCTTTTAGCCATAAGGCCGCTTATTGTACTTTATCTTCTATCTCTATCAAAATCAGCTGAGAATTTGTTGCATTATCTGATATTAATTTTCTAACTCCATATATTATATTTTTGTTAATTTGAATCTAAGAACTTTCCCATGGCCAAATCAATATTATTTTTTTCAGAAGCAATCAATGACAACATAACTTCCAAGCGTCGATCTTCGGATCCTCCCGGAATCTGGGATGTTGTGTAAAATATTTTATGACAAAATAATAGCGTCTTTATATCACTGGGAGAAAAAAACTAGAAAATTACGAGAAAAAATAAGGTTGGGGCAGGTAGGCGCGTAGGGGTTGATAATGTTAGGGGTATCGGATCTTGTAAAAGCTATCGGCGGTCTGAGCTTTGTGGAAATAAAAGATTACTTTCATAGCGTTGCCACTGGTTCTTTTCTGGACTTGGTATTCTGTCTGGTGAAAGAAGAAAGACGAATCTTATGGCAATGTTGATAAATTAAGCTTTTTTTCGTGGTAGCTTTAAATATTTTTAATGTTTGAGCATACAATTTTTATTTTCAATTAGCTACCTACCATTACTCACACTTCGCATTTAAAAGAATGAAAATAAAAATATAATATTAGAGTTTGTTCTTTTGAAAATATAAAAACCATTTGCACACACCTTAGTTTCTCGCGATTTTCGATAAATCCAGCGATTTTATATCTTTCAAAGGATCGAAATTTGAGAAGTACTTACATTGACTGTGGTTTTAACCACGTGATTAGGTTAATTTATGGTTGACACTACTCCTACATAGGTACCTACATCACTGCCCCTTTCACCACAGCGATGGGGTGAACAACGCCCGAAGGTCAAAAGCTAAACGTTCCATAAGTCACCATATGCTGCCAACGGCCCCCGACATCGGTTGGGCTAATTAAAATAATTCTACATTCACCCCTGTGCGATTATCATTGACATAACGACCCTTTACCACCCTATCATGTCAAATAGCATTCCACTGGTACATTGTCAAAATGACAACTATGGAAGAAGATAGCGATATAGTAAGTTGCTTTGGTATTTTGAGGATACATTATTATAATTACATTTTTTTTATATTTTAGATAGCTTAGCATTTGGCTGCTATCACAGTATAATGCACTGGTGAGCACTCACACAGACACACAGACTTCAAACCGGAGCCAGACAGAGCTCATGGTAGGCCTACTGATGAAAAACGAGGATGCAGCCTAAAATTGATAAAAAAGAAACAAATAATAATAAATTTCATATAGGTTAGGTATGGGTTTCACTTTCTTACTCTTCCTGCCGAGGTTTTAAAACATTTAAAGGGTCAGCAACGCGCGAGTGATGCCTCTGGTGTTGCAAGCGTCCATAGGCTACGGTAACCGCTTTTCATCAGGTGGACCGTATGCTTGTTTGCTAACTTAGTTGTATATAGGTACAAAAACAAATTTGTTTAGAGGTAAAGATTGATTTAAAACTTGAGCTTCTAAAAATAAATAGTTAAATTACTGATATCAATAATGCTATAAAATATATTTGAGGCGCACTTAAATCCTTTCCACACACTGTAAAAGAAGAACAATGAAAAAGATTGATAGGGAAAATTTATATCTATGCAATTTTGAAGCTTGGGGAATTTCTTCAATTTATTTTGAGACCAATAAATCTCTCAAATGTTTTGATACCTAGTGCCTAGAATCTCTTAAGATGTCTAAATAGATAAAGGTAGTCAAATCACGTCTAACAACTACATAGATACCAGCTCAAGTTAAATCAATATAAAACAAAGTCAGTCGTCAATCCCATCGAATCACCGATTCCCATAAAAGTGGTCTCGATTCAGCACGTGTGCGCTCAGGTGCCGTGACACGTGGGTAACCGAACCACCATATGCCACGGGGCTTGGACCACACTGATCTATGAGTATTCTAACTTTTTTGGACTTTCCTCCTTTGAAGCCTTACGCACTCTCTCTCTACTTATTCTCTCGGTTTTGCACTGCCGTGAACTTTGACAGCGATAATACTGGGGTGCAATTCTAGCAACACAAATCACTCAAGCGAACGCTGAAATCGAATTGAGCTGTCAACTTTTTGCAAGGAAAATTTGAAAATGGAACGTGGATTTAGCGATCATTCAATCGGAATAGCAGGGCTCATCGCCATCGCAGGTGATCTAAATGTGCGCAATGGAGAGTTTACTTTGTAAGTTTGTGAGTAGACAAGCAAAATGAACCCTAAAAAAATAGCTGTTTATATATTGCGCATAGAGGGCACTGAAAATTACCCTGCATTCATTAACCAGAGGAAGAGACATTCTGTGCACTGCCTAGATCGCCTTAGATGAGACTGGCCTCTCAGATCAGTTGGTAGTACTCTACTTTCTGCACCGTAGGTCGTGGGTTCGATCCCCACCGAGAACGAATACTTGTGTGGTGTACACAGATGTTTGTTCTCTGTCTGGGTGCTATATTGTATTTGAAGTATGTAGGAATTTACAAAAAAATGTGTGTCTGTATTATATCAGCTAAGTTCCCATAGTACAAGCTCTGCTTAGTTTGGGGCTAGATAGTGTTGTGTGGATTGTCCACAATATTAATTTATTATATTGTGGACAATCTAATTTTAAAAAACTAAATAATATTCTCTTTAACTGGTATTTTTAACTTTCGTATTAATACCATAAATAATCTTCCCCTTACACATCTAATTATAACGCATAGGTCACGAAGGTAGGTCACGGTGGATGCGCGTGCCTTATGGGAAAGGCGATGCAAAGAGACGGACAAGCATAATGTTTGTATGTAGATGTACAGGTGGCGTGGTTCCCACGATCAGGCCAATTACCGTGCCGTATTGTATCGTATGTATAGTCTTTTTATATGGTTCAAGAACTATTAAGTTCCCACATTTTTCGTAGAACTTTTCTATATTTTGTTAAAAAACTTGAGAAATTTCAAGGCCAATGTGCTGAACGGATAATGATGAAATTTCCTATGGAACTAAACGGTTAATAAATTAAGAAATGTGATAACAAACACTAAAAAAAATACAACCGAATTGACAAACCTCCTCCCTTTTTATTTGAAGTTGGGAAAGCCTGTGTGTGATTTTTCAAGTTTTGGTCGCGGGGACTATAGAGTCACTAAGCGATCCTTGTGATTCAATGCAGTTACGTAAAGAGCTTTTGACCGACTTTGACATGGTCAATGCAAAAATGATGAAACAGGAATGATGGAATAGAAAGAAGAAAGAAAGAAAGAAAACCGTTTATTTATACAAACTGTACACGACAAGGCATAAAACTAACAATAAAAAAGTAAAAAATACAGTGTTAATAACACAAATACGCAGAGTTCTGGTGGGTGTGTGTGAAATGCTGCCATGTACGGTCTGTATAAAAAGCGCGTGTCGGTTTCTCAAGTTTTTTAAACTTATAATAATTAATTATGATCCTTTTACTAAACAAATAATAATAGCAGTGAAGTTCCAGTGTGGTGCCACTCCAATTTGTGAGACCTAGGCATTATAAAAGCAAAAATTTCATAGACAGCAGATGCTATGCTTCAAAGTAATAATAAAGTACCATTTTAAAAATCTGTCTCAGAAAATAACTCGCGTCTTCCGTGTCTCAGTCGGCAAGTTTACCACCGTGCTACCGAAGTCGTTATAAAATGCAAATGGTATAGCACCGTCACGGGCCGTGCTCAGGACAGCATGGCTATCGGAGATATAATCAGAACAGATGGACCAACGGACTTGACTGCTGGTTACCAACTTTATATGAAGGAAGACATAGTACAGCTCTTTTTGGAAAAAGTAGTCTGTTCAGGGAAGCAGCTATTTCTTCAGCAATGTATGCTCCTATGATTGCTGACATGAGTGTAAAGTGACACTGTTTAAGGCCTGCGCACATCTAGCGCAATGGCGATGGCGATCAGTGAAACGCTGACAGATATCGCTGTTATATTTGTCAGCGTTTCAGCTGATTGCCATCGCCATTGCGCTAGACGTGTCTTTAGCCTGTATCTAACAACAAAAGTGAGAATTCGCTTTTTGTCAGTTTGGGAAATCAGAAGTCACTTCCTTTTTTCATTTCAAATTCAAATAATTTATTACAATTATGGCTGGCGCACATCTAGGTAATGGCGATGGCAATCATTAGGCCTACCACAAGCTCTGTCTTGCTCTGTCTCTGGCTCTAGTTTTGAGTCTGTGTGAGTGTTGACTAAATAAATCCTACGTCGAAACGTCACACACACAGTATAATACACTGACGAGCACTCACACAGACTCAAAACCAGAGCTAGACAGAGCTTGTGGTAGGCCTACAACTGAAAGGCTGTCAAATATGACAGCGATATCTGACAGCGTTTCAACTGATCGCCATTGGCATCGCCTAGATGGTGCGCAAAGTTTGTTTGATTTTAGTTGATTTTCTGATGTTTTTTTGAGTTCTGTTGTTTATTATCCTGTGTGCTCCCATTAAAAAAATCGATAATCGCTTTATTTGTTTTCGAAAATCATAAAAGTGATCGCACCTAACCCAGTGTATAATAAGGGCCAACGCCTAAAGGTGGCTCTCTCGCCGACTACCGTCATCGGAGGCTGTAATCGATTAAACAAACATCCGGCGGGAGAGCCTGCGCCATAAATCAACCGACAGTGATTGGATTGGGCAAAGAGTTGCAGATTGGCAGATAAGGCGTTTGAATTGAACGCACATTTTCCCTACTTATATGTTTTGTTTTAGCGAACAACGAGTATTAATACAAAGATTTTTATAATGTCCCAAAAGTTAAGAGCCGAGCGGGATTTGAACCCGCGACCTTCCCCCGTTTTCCTTAACTTTTGGGACATTATTAAAATCTTTGTGATTTTCTTAAGTGCCTAATACACTATACAATCAACAAAAAAATAATCAATATTGTGGGCCATCCACACAACACTACCTAGCCCCAAATTAAGCAGAGCTTGTACTATGGAAACTAGAGAGCTGATATAATACCTACTTATGTATTTTTTTAAATACATGCTTAGAATCAAATAAAACACCCAGACAGAGCCACGTGATTTGAGTCTTATTTCATAGTCCAGATAAATGATAAGATCTGTATTACAGAAGTTTTTTATTGGTTGGTGAACCCGGTTACGAACTAAAAAAAATAATCCTTCTGGTTACAAAATCTGGTAACGTAGAAGCACTATTAGGTTTTTACCATGATATTTTTAGATAATTATGAAAAATTTAATCGCAGGTAAGTATGACCTTTCTATTCTTCAGCTATTTATTCTTTGTGATGAGAATGCGCGCGCACATCTCGCGTCAGTTTCGCCAGCTCTATTAAATGATCCGAAGCGATCCGTGCTATATTGTTGCTGCCCACTTTTTACATCTTTTTAGCTTTTTGGGTCACGTTTTTGTTCCCAAGTTAGCGCTTATTTTTAGCTGGGTTTTAGTAAATGTCTGTGGCTCTAAACTTAAACATAACATAACATAAATAACATAAATTTATTTATTCGTAGCCAAAAAATCACGTTACAATACGGTACCTATAACTACACTAGAGTATTACTTTTAGTATATTGCTATATTACATTATAATAATAATGATAATAAATGAAGCATGCATGTTTAAGTTTTAAATTTTAGGCAGACAGGTATTTTTGGTAGGTAAATGGCACCACTACCCACTTACGCAGTACAATTTTAAGCTAGGTATGTAGAAACAACAAAATTTTTAACTTTAGAAACTATCATGGTTTTTAACACTATTTTTATGAAACAAAGGGATATTTACCATGATTAAATTTTTCATCAAGGTAAATTTCCCGTTGTTTCATAAAAATAACCAATTTTTTTTAGTATTTTAGGCGTATTGTTTTAACTGTTAAGAGATATTGTCAACAATTTCATCAAAGACCAACGTTATTGACACTGCCCAAAGAGGACTAACAAGCTAAAGTGCCGCCGATAACCATTGGGAGTGCAAGCCCCGTGTAAACATACTTTGGGACACATTCAGACTAGATGAAGCGAGGAGAGAGGCAGAAACTGGATGGGAAGAGCTGAAGACCTGGTTCAGTGGTGTGCCAAGAGAGAGACTCTACGTCAAACAATAGACAGAGATAGGTTGATGATATGACATTTACAAACAAGCATATAATTAATTGCAAATCCCAGCAGTGTTGTAATCCCTCCGTAGACCGAGGCATATCCTCGGTGATCCCGATGACGATATCACCGCCGCTAACGCGGAGGCGATCGAGTCATCCAGCTCGGACAGAAACACTGCACAGATTCACCGACCCCGCCGGCGGGGTCGAAGACGTCCCTTAGTGCCCGCCCTCTACGGGCCTAAACTAGATTCAAACCCCCCCCCTGGCAACAGCCCAAGCCGAGGTCGTACCATAGCGGTGCCCTTGAGTTTGTTGCCCCAACCTAATTTTACCGGTTGAGCGCCCTCTGCGCTCACCATTGTCCGGTAGCGCTGTAAGAATCGTCAGACGATCACCAGCATTTTGTCCATTCGAAAAAAAAAAAAAAAAAAAAAAAGCAGTGTTGTGAGTTTTAAAAATTGTTGAAAGTAGGTATTATCGGGTGTGGGTTAGTATACCCTTCGGTATTCTTCCATTAATCCAATCTAACCCAACGATGCCCTATAATAACTTAATGCTTAACCCAGCGATAAGGCGCAACAAAATATTTATTTTTTACACCGAAAACTAAGCTTTTTAACGCCCACTGTTGGTTTTACAATATTACTTAATCATCTTGTTCGGAAATTGTAAAAAGAAAAAAATGGCGCCAAAAGCGGTGTGTTTTGTCGGCCATTTTGTTGAAAAAAACTATTTTTATTGCGCATTTATAGCTACTTCTCGGTTGTTGTTTAGCTGCCGTGTGGTAATCATAGGTTTTCTAGGAAAATTGGGGGCTGTAAAAGATTTTGGTTCTAAAACAATGCAGCGACTATTAGGAATCTGTTTAATTGGACTCGTAAAGAACAAAAATAAAACATATAAAAAATTAGTAGTAGGTACATAGTAGTTATAGTCAATTAAAATTAAATGGTGACCCAATGCATCGTAGCTAGGTACCTAAAGAGTGTTCATGGAACCATCCGGTTTCTAGTAACTATAGTACTTAATATTTTTTTGGTAATACTTTCCTCCATCTAAAAAATCGTAATTTAAACAGCAGTAGTAACTGAAAATTAAAATAATGATAAAAACTTATCTTATATCAACTAGCACAAGAAACACAACGAAATTTTTTACTTACTAGAAACAAACAAACAAAAATTCCACTGTAATTCATTATATTTACACGCCAATCGAAAACCGCCAAATTTTAACCGAAAAATATCTATAATCGAGAATCAAACCTGCACCCAGTAATCAGGGTTAATCGCCTTGTTTGCCCAAATTGTGTGCACAATTATTATGAAAAAAGTTGTCGAAAAAATTAGAACAAAATAGAAATTATGCTTTTATATTGGCCGAAAGTCGGCAGGCGTAATAATTCAAAGAAATGTGTGGAAGAGTTTTTTTATTTCTTATTTTATATTACGAATTTCGACATTGTTAAGATCGCGGGAAGTCGCTGGATGGGAAGAGCTCAGAGGCGTTCTTCCTAATAGAAATGTGTTGAGGATGTCCAACAGTGGTTTTCTTCAGGCTGATGATGATGATTTTATATTACGAAGCATGCTCCCATATAGGGTAAACTAAAATATCAATTTAATAATGCTAAAGAGTTTGTCTTTTTAGGGTTCCGTAGCCAAATGGCAAAAACGGAACCCTTATAGATTCGTCATGTCTGTCTGTCTGTCTGTATGTCTGTCTGTCTGTCTGTCTGTCTGTCTGTCTGTCTGTCTGTCCGTCCGTATGTCACAGCCATTTTTCTCCGAAACCGTAAGAGCTAGACTGATGAAACTTGGCGAGTAGATGTATTCTGTAAACCGCATTAAGATTTTAACATAAAAATAAAAAAAAAACTATAAATTTCGGGGGTCCCCATACTTGAAACTGAAACTCAAAATTTTTTTTTTCATCGAACCCATACGTGTGGGGTATCTATGAATAGGTCTTCAAAAATGATGTTGAGGTTTCTAATATCGTTTTTTTCTAAACTGAATAGTTTGCGCGAGAGACACTTCCAAAGTGGAAAAAAGTTGGTCCTCCCTAACTTCTAAAGTAAGAGAATGATAATACTAAAAAAAATATATGTTGTACATTACTATGTAAACTTCCAACGATTTTTGGTTTGAACGAGATCTAGTCAGTAGTTTTTTTTTTATACGTCATAAACCGTAAACCGCAATTTACCTTTCGACGAACTACAAGAACCTTATTATGTTACATCAAGTAACATAATATAAAGGTTCTTGTAGTTCGTCATGCTACGGAACCCTTCATGGGCGAGTCCGACTCGCACTTGGCTGCTTTTTTTATCTTAAGGGCCTCTGAAATTCCGCTCAGAGCAAGAATTCATCGAGCATTGTGTACTAAATTTCTATAAAGAATTACCTATATAGGTAACCTTTAAAACGTCTCTTGCCAACACAGTAATAGCGTAAAGATTGTGATATTTTTAATTACAAAAAAAAACAAGTATAGCGGCCGCTCTACTTTGAAACCTGTTTTTTTTTTACAAAAAAAATACTCGCTATTGTTTTCGCAAAAAAATCAAACAACTTCCGAGCTGCATATCCTCACAAATTACCCTCAAGTTATTACCATCAGGTATTGCAAAAACTAAAACAAACAGACCGAAAACTGTCAATACCCAAACTATGGGTTATTAAAAACAATATTTGTTATAATAAATGCCGCTCTTACTAATTTACATTTTTTCTTGTCAAATGACAAAACAAAATCACGAAGCGTTATAATTATCGACTATCTGTACTATTTTGCCTTTAAACTATATTAACCCTTATTCCCAACACAACAAAACTCTAAATAGAATATCAAAAATAATTGCAGCAACTATAAAAAGTTGCCGTAGTCTATCGATGCAAAGATTGTTTGTGCACTCACATAAAAACATTTAAGCTCTATACATATGAAGCTAAGGTTTAATTTAGATCATCTTTTGTAAATCCAACTCCAATTTTCGCAAAAGCACGCGTGTGGTTGCGACAAAGATTTTTTTTCTTCTTTGACCAGGGGCGCCTGTGCACTGACTTGCAAATTTCTGTGTGTATCTATTTAATTTTATGAGCGGTCTCTTTTGTTTTTTTTTGGTAATTTGTAAAATCTGATTATTGCGAGTTATTGGTGCTTAGTGTGGTTTAGATGAGTTGGTGTGGTCTTTGATTCTTTGTCATTGTTAGACGAATTTCTAATTGTAATATTTTTTCAAACCCAATTTTGCTAGCCATTGAACTGAAACTAAAGATTTTTAGAAATTATTTACGACACTAAAAAAAAGTACCTATCGTAAATAGGGGAACTTAATGCTGCTCCCAAGCATTATCTTCCAGTTAACTTTTGTGTAATTTTGACCAAAAAAACATTTGAAAAGGGGCTGTTTTCTAAATATTTGATCTAAGCAATGAGTATAATTATAAATAAAATTGTATGAAATTTTGTATTTACTAAAAGTATAGCTAAGCTATTTTCAAGTTCGATTCTCTGTGACGCAATTAAATTAAAAAAATCATAGGCATGTATTGATAAAACTTCAAGTTAGTTCTTGGTTTCGCCCATAAATTTTTCCTACAACTACTTATCTAAAAGTTCCTTACGAAAAAGTATTTTGTGGTAACGCCCACCTGAAGGTACTATTGAAGCCTTTGGGTCCCGTTCAAGGACTTCCTCAGAGCACAAAGCCAGCAATTAGCCACCGCGACTTATGAAAAGCCTTCTTGCCCGTTGCGTGATCTTGATACAATAACGCCACAATATTAAATATCGCCTTATTATCCGTTTATTATGCTACCTGCTCGTCATGTTTCATTTTAAGTAAAACATTTATAAATAAATAAATAATATAAGTTGATAAAAGCACTTAGAATCCTTTCACCACACTTGGTTTGAAAGAATCAGTTATACGATAAGAAAATCATCATCAACATAATTCCAGCCCGTTTGCACTCACTGCTAATTAATTTAAAAAGAAAGAAAGAGTGGCGCAAAAAAGAGAAGGCCTTTCTCTTTATTGCGCTACTCTTTCTTTCTTTCTTTGAGCATCCCTTGGCTTCCATTCTGTAGCCGCCTTCGTCCATCTCCAGTCGTCCCTTCTTACCAAGTGCCCTGCCCAACTCCAGTTCAGTTTCGCAATTCGTGAAACTTTTATCAGACCTAATGAGAGACCATATCTCAGTAGTTCGATCAACAGAACTGTTCAATAGAACTACTGGGAACTAACGAAATATTGTCCTTGATGCAATATACATCTTCTACAATAGATGTAAAATTATGTTTACTTAATCAACCTGTATGATCTAAACTTGTATTTTTATTTGTTTTGGAAAGATTCATATAAAATAACCAAAATTATACCAATTTATTAATTCAATCGAGTAGTCCTTGTGCCAGCAACTGTTCTAACAAATAAGTCACGATTTCAGTTTTATTCATTATCGAAGTTTGGGTTTTATTCCCTTAGAAAAAGCTTCTAAATCTCAACGGTAACAAAACGCAGGTTTTAAAGTTAAACATTAAGTGTGAATTAGGCCCTTAGGCTAAACTCAACACTTTCGGTTTCTAAAAAACTTAATCGTGTGTATTTTTATATTATTAAAATAATCGATGATCAAACTCCGATTAGTTCTAAACGAAATTTCTTTATTGTACAGGATGATTATAGTATATTTTTACAGAATTTGTAAACTAGTTACAAATTCTGAAAAAATATACTTATAATACTTTTTAAAACAAGTCCTTTCAAAGTGGTTTTTGTGATTTTGGTTAGACTGTAGACCTTTTAGTAATCATATGACTTTTGAAACTATCATGGTTATAACACTATTTTTATGAAACAACGGGATATTTACCATGATTAAAGTCAACTTAGTCAACTCAAAAATGTAATCATGGTAAATATCCCGTTGTTTCATAAAAATACTTTTAGTAGTCTTTTTAAAATGGTAATGATGATGATGATCGTTTATTTATGTAATTTAGTTAAGTAGTTAATGCTAATTATAATTCTTGATACATTTGTTTGTAAAAACTATCATAAAAACTGAAGGTTTCGAAAGTGTTTTTGCGTTATAGCCTTTATAATTATCGTATTATACTCTGTGCTCCTGTTTTCGTCCAGTCGCATTCAAGTCAAAAATAATGCCGTAGGGTCATAATGCAATGCTTTGACACGTTTTTAGTCATCGTTATAACAAAGCCAAAAGCCTCTGGCTGTATTACGTGCACTGGTCTTTGTTTCCGAATAAAAGGACTTTTGCGAAAATGGGAGTAGTCCGTGACCGATATTTGGCAATACTGCGTCAATGCTTGGAAATGCTTCTTGTTATAGGTCAAAGTCGTGGGACTTTGAGTTTCGTGTTTCTTTTCGCTCGTGCCCTGTTTTTTCTGGCGCTCCATCTGGTAAACACTGCTGGTGAACACCTGTGTAGTAAGAAGCATAGCAAGTGCATTTTGGCGTGTTTTTATTTTAAATCACACACATTATACACATTTTTCAGGCTAAAATTTAATGTTTAGAAGATAAGCGTCCATACAAGCTTAGTAAGTAGAGCTCTTTATGGAAGACTCGTCCGGGGAAGTACTATCACCATGCCTATTTCTGCCGTGAAGCAGCATCACCCACTTGTTTTGGTTTTAAGGGTTTGGGTGCCGGTGAAATTATTATAGTTGATAGACGCAGGGTAGTGCATCATAGGGCACGTTGCTGACGTACGTGATCTACGAGGCAAAACAATTTTAGTATGTAGAGCTCTTTGTGAAGAACTCGTCCGGAGAAGTAGGTTCTGTCCCATGCCTATTTCTGCTGTGAAGCAGCATTGCTGTGTATTTGTTAGTAAATAATTAGTTATTAGATTCAATATTTTAAGTTTTAGTTTAGTTTCAAAGTGGTCCTTGAATAAATAAATTAAATAATATATATAAAAATACAGCACGAACAAGTTTTTGCCATAGCTTTTGTATCATTACAATTCACTAATAAGTATAGCTACCATAAACCTTCTATCGTCCCCTATTAAATCTCTCCTAAGCGTCAAAACACCGTTTTTAGGTGCAAAAATTGCCGGTTTTTAAGAAGTCAATACCGTTTTTGGGCGTCAAAAATAACAGTTTTTGCTTGCCGCCCTGTAATCTTGGTAAACGGTATATCGTGTGGCTGTGCCATGGTGGTCTATTTCCGTTTATCATGTCATTTCCTGTCATATTTGTCTGTCTCTATTATCAGGATGACATTATGGTTCATGTCACGAGAAAAAAAAAATCTACCCTAGTAGTTCTGGAGGCAAAAGGTTTGGACATCTACGACATGACAGCAGCTACATAAAGAACATCATTGAAGGAAAGGTTGAAGGAAAATGAGGAAGAGGAAGGCCAAAAATAAGCTACGTGAGCCAGATAAAAGAAAAGGTCGCTATCATATCGTAAAATAAGTCAAGGAAGCAGCATTCAAAAGACTTTATTGGAGAAATCTGCATCAAACCCCCGACAAGAGCTAAGCTCTGAAATTTGGCAACTGAAAATATAGTACTCATGATGCTAAGTGGTTGGAATTATGATGAGATACTTATGAGTTTTCTTTAAAATACTGGTTCTACTGGAGCACTTATAGTCCTCACTGAGGATGAATGGTTGTGCTAGATGTGGTTTCCTGATGGCATGGCTTAGTTTGGAGGAAGATGTTTGCCTCAATATTATCATGCATATAAATTGTACATGGCTAAATTTGGAGGAAGATGTTTGTCTTAATATTAAATATCATGCATATAAATTGTAGATAATGCAAGTATTTTCTCTTCACTTTAAACCGATATCAAGCCATCAAAGCTACTTATTAGAACCGTTAAAAGAAATTCTAGATCTAGCTCACACAATGGCATTCCTGTTAAATCGTAGAAAATGCAGTTATTACGGTGGCCATGCTCGATGACCATCCCGTAACCATGACCAATTCCACACGCATGGAAAATTGAAAGAAAACATTGTCTATTTCTATACACTTTTGACTGGCCTCTCAGCTCAGTTGGTAGTAGCTCTGCCTTCTGCGCCGTAGGCCGTGGGTTAGATCCCCACTGAGAACAAATATTTGTGTAATGAGCACAGATGTTAGTTCTCTGTTTGGGTAGTTATCTGGGTGGCTGGGTTTACAAAAAAAATGTATGTTAGTATTATCAGCTATCTGGTTCCCATGTACAAGAACACTACCTTAATTTTTAAGATAGTGCTGTATGGATTGTCTATAATATTTATTTATATTATTAATTAACTATAATGTAAACGCAGTAATTAAGGCAAGAATTCATCTGGTTTTGGACGAATATTAAAGTCAGAAAGATGGTGTTTTATCCACACGTAAATGTATTTTGTGAGCTTTTTATTTAAAAATAGTTTTTTGACCATCCTGAGACAATTTTTGCACACCTAAACGGTAAAAATATGTGATACACTTTTGTACTTTCTCATACCATGTGCTTATGCAAATAAATAAATTAAATTAAAACAAACAAAAAACAGACTTTCTCGAGGAGTGTTATAATAGCTTATATTAGTATCAAGAGATCTGGGGCCTAATTCTCGGGCAGATCACGATGATTTTGCAATTTTATTTTATTGCTTGTTTTCGAAAATAGAGGTAGAATGGATGATTTCCTTGAGTAATTCATCGACGACCTCATCGTAGAAGTCTCGACAGCTACGATATACGGAAAACGTAGAAAAAGTGCGGGGTTGTGCAATGCCAAAAATATAATAATCGCTTAGAAAATCTCGGACGGCCCGAGAATTAGGCCCCTGAAGTTTCTAAGGTAAGTTTTTTAAATTCAAATACGAGGATCTGTTTGGTAACAATATAAAAGAAATAAAAATATTAAAGCCGTTTGTAGTAAGTATTTTAATTTTTTTTTAACATGAGTCCGTATCATCATCAATGCCAATCAACGCCTAATCGGAAGTGCATCCACCCCGGAACGGATTTCATCCCCGTATCGCCGTTACTGTAACGGCAACCCTTACCCTATCCGGTTACTAGTTTTTATTTTAAAGTTTTTTTTGGTAAATTTTTCACAGTCTACTTGTTAGTGTTCCGTTACAGCTTTTTGTGAATCAATAAAAAACAACATAAATAGAAAAACAATAGAATTGAATGACTCTTATAACGTTAGAGAGGTTTGTAAAAATGGTAAGTTAGTTATTAGCAAGATATGACAATAATTATGTAGTTTAAGTCTGATTATTTTTATTCGTTCTATAAGTACTTGTGTGTATGGGGTGAGCTTAATTTTCCTTTCTAATTATGTCTTTCTATCGGCAAGATTCCAAAATTTTTATTGTCATTAAAAAGTTTGAATAACAACACAACACCATATTTATTAGTTCATTTTGTACATTGTAATTTCATTTTTTAAATGTAGTATCTAGCCATTTCCTGTCAAACATAACTTGCCTACTATTGTTATAACTTTCTTTCAATTACTTTGGAAAACAAGGTGAATTAATTGAATAAAACTTGCCACAATGTAAGGTTATTGCTCATTTCCTCCGCCAAATTTTCGGTTCACAAGAAAGGCTTAGGGTTGATCTACACATCATGTGATTCTTCAGCATTCTTTTATTACGTACTCTTTCCATTATGTCACACCCGCGATGCCATGGTGTGTTATTCCAAAAAGGGAATTCAAAATCCTGTGTGGTAATTTTAAGTGGCTCCCTCTAGATCTGCAGCTCTATTCTTGCAAACCGGTTCGGTCGGGTGATCACTGAAACCACGTTCAATTTTCTAATTTTGAAAGCAAAAATTTAAAACTCACAGCAGATTCAGCGATCATCTGAACAAATTGTTGCAGGAACGGACCCGTTGTTGCCAGTTATATACCTATGGCTTTAGGGACCACTTCAAGTCAAGAGTAGAGTTGATTTGATCTGAAATGTATCTTAATCAACACTCAATATATTTATTTATTGCATACGCATGGTTTAGTTTAAGTATATCGTTTTTAAGTGTCAGTCAGTATCACATGGACCCTGTACCTATAAGGTAAAGCAACATGAATCATCATCAGCCTGCGCCAGGCAACTGCTGGACCCTCATGTTAGCAAGAAACATTTGAATGAGTTTGCCATAGGCACACGCTTGACAGGCAGTAGCTGAAATTCACGATGGAACTGGAGCTTCACTGCTACACTGCTCGTGGGTTCGATCCCACTGAGAGCAAATATTTGTGTGGTGAATGCAGATGTCTGTCTTCACGTCTGTATCATCATCATCATTATCAGCCTAGAGAAGTCCACTGCTGGACATAGGCCTCCCCTTCACATTTCCAGAAAGAACGATTCTGAGCCCTTTCCATCCATCGACTTCTCGCGATCTTAACAATGTCGTCTGTCCATCTGGTGGGTGGGTGCCCTACGCTTTGTCTTCCGGTTCGTGGTTGCCATTCGAGAACCTTTACTTCTGTGTCTGGCTGTTATATTATTAGAAGTTTGTACATACAAAAAAAATATAGGTTCATATCAGCGATCTGGTTCCTACCCCCATACTTGAGCTCTGCTTAGTTTGGGGTAGCTAGACAGTTTGTGTGGGTTATCCTCAATATTTATTAATTAATTGCTGAATTATGCGTTGGTATGTAGTCCACAAGAAGGACTGTCTGAGAACAATCGCTCGCAGTGTGTGGCCACGTCTCAATCGTCGGTCATGTAAATATTACCATAATTTTGATAACATAATAAATAAATGAGCCAATTCTATATTATTATGAATATTTACAGAAATATAATGAATCAGTCTAAGAGGATGAAAAATTATAATAGATTAAGGTTTATTAGTTATATATAAATTGGCTGTCGTGTTGTTATTTGTTTGATTTGGTTGTTCTTTTCGTTACTCTGCTTTGTACAGTCAGTAGCAAAAGTAAATAGAAATGTAATAATATGATGAAACTGACTACTTAATACTTTACGACCTAACTATTATATTTGGGGTTATTATATTTCGAGCAAATCAACATTTAATTTCATAAATTATTATTGTTCGAGGTTTCAAAATGATTTTAGATTGACATCATTTTTTAAATGTAAGATTTAAAACTCTAAGCCAAAAATAATGTAATAGTGTATTACGCAATTGTTAAAACAGTGACTTTACCACTAAAAGTAAAGTAGTTTTTCAGTAAAACAGTTTTTTCGGTTAAAGAAAACATCAAGGGTCTTATTAATAATCCTGGCGTAGCGTTGGACTAGTTAATCCGTGTTTTGTCACATTTGCTCGAGTTGACAATTGCATGTCAATGCAGTCCAACGCTACGCCAGGATTATTAATAAGACCCCAAAGTTATAAATCTTATTTATTTTTTATACTATCTACCCCAAAATTAAGCAGAGGTTGTACCAGAGGTTGTTGGAGGTTGCTATGTGCTATGGGAACCAAATAGCTGATAAAATACTTACGAGTATATACTTTTTTTTTGTAAATACATACAATATAACACCCAGACAGAGAACAAACATCTATGTTTACTACACAAATATTTTTTCTCGGTGGGGATCAAAACCAACGACTTTCAGCGCAGAAGGCAGAGCTATTACGAGTGAGTAGCAGTATGAGCTGAGAAGCTAGTGAATACTAACGGGTGAATTCAGAAAATAGAACAGTTTTTTTATAAAAACTCAAGTGGTTGTAAGATAAACTTTTTTCCGTCAACTTGCATCGCGAAATCCGACCCGGCAAGAGTTAAATGGGGCGTGAAACTACGGTTAAACAATACTGGGGTCGATAGTCGGAACACAAACAATATAAAAACACAGAATGATATTTAGAAGAAATTATAATTTGTTTATTTATTAGGATCACCAAGAAATAATACACAAAAATTATGATTAGGTCGAGCAAAAAAATACCCTTCCCCGTGCTTATCCACTGAAGGCAACCACAGCTAACAAAATGTTAATAATGTTTGTTTTGAGGCTTGAAATCTACGTAATCCTAGTTGTTTAGATAAATAAGTAGGCCGATTGCTAGCTTTACTCGGTTGTATTCTCTTCGTAACAAAACTAGTGCGAGAAAATATCCCGTAGTAGTTCAGTCATCGATTCATTAGTTCAGACATCGAGCATTTACATTTGTTTTGTATATTTTTATTTACAAATGAGCCATTACTATGTAACTTAAAGTTCAATGATACTGTATTTGACGTGTAACCGTGTTATGAATAAATGAACTTATGAACTTAACTTACTTATGATTTAAATCCGAGGAATATTGACATAGCCAGATAAAAAAACTCAATTGTTTTTCAATGGATCTTTGACCAGCTTATTAAAAGCAAAAAAATAATTGAGAATAGAATAAACAAAACAGACAAGAGATTTATTCGTGTATTAAAACTGAAATTATATCTAAGCTTATTATTTGCTCGCTCAGTCAATTACTAGCTATTTTAGTTTCTATTAGTTTATTTAGTAAAAATATTGAAGTTCCTAATCAGGATACCGAGTAAACTTCAATGAAAATAAGAAAACATTGATTTTGCGTACAAGGGAGTGAGGGGCAGTGGAAACTGACTGGACCACCGGGGGCACTAAGACACTTCACATGGAGCTAGGAAGCACTGTGACACTGTATGTGGATATGGCATCCTTACCTAATCAAACATCATGCTAAGTATATATTTATACAGGGTTATTCATTATTAGCTGCAAATACCTACTCAGGAATTAGGTTCAACAAATAATATAAAAAATATTTATAAAATGATTTTTTTTAAGTTTTGTTATGAAAATCCCGAGAAAATCGATAAAGAAATCATTGGCACCTGACCTATTTTGACCTTTGATCCGCGCCCGCGCGCCGTGAGTGACACTCTGCGTTCAGTCACCGCCTGGGTGGGTCATCGTCCTGATCTCCGTGGCAATCATTATGCAATAGCCGTAAAGAAATTAATAAAAATAAAATTTTGATACAAAAACTTGAAAAAATTTTTGATCAAATTTAAAAAAAATAATTTCATAAATATTTTTTATTCTATTTGTTGAACCTAATTCCTGAGTATTTGCAGTTAATAATGAATAACCCTGTATATTTTTTTTTTAATAATGTGGACAATCCACTCAATACTATCTAGCCCCAAACTAAGCAGAGCTTGTACTATGGGAACCAGATAGCTGATATAATACTTAAATACTTTTTAAATAAAAAGTAGGCTCTTTTTTACCTGGTCACGGCGTCGCAAAAAGGAGGGTTATGTTTTTTATATCCCGTCTTGGTATTAGACATTTCCATGAATAAATATTGGCAGATATTTCACACAACGGAGTGCTTGTGGTCAGACTCAGATGACATGATACTGATAATTTAAATGTGAAAGCCTAATTTTATTTTCTTAAATTTTTGTATGATTTTTTGATGATATGATTTTTCTCACACAAAAGACATAAACGCGTTTCCTGATGTATTTGTGTAGACATTAAAATTATCTTTATACCAATAATATTAATGCTTTTTATAGGATAAATATTCAACTAACAACTTTAATGATAAATTTTTCAACAGCACCAAATTTTTACTTATTTATCCTGAAACGGCGTATACAAAGTGCAAACGTTTAGTATTGACAAAATTAGGTTTTTTGTGCTATATGTCTGTATGTAATTTTGTATAACGTTAAAAACTAAAGTACCATATCCAAAATTTTTGACGTCGTTAACTCAGGCCACCTACCGAACTGTCTTGAATTTCACCCATCTCAAGTGCACTGAAAACTATAGCCCATCCCGGGTCACATGGTGTCAGGTGATGACTGGTCCCCAATCACGGCTCTTCGTCTCACTGGTTCATTCGTGGTCATTGACCATTGGGGTAGGTCTTAGGTCTAGTGAGGATTTTTAAACAGTCACTTTTTTAAATAATTTTCATTAATTTATTTAATTGTAATTAAAATCGTTTGTTGCTAAACTGACTCCCGATTGAGATTGTCAGGCATGGTAGACATTAAGTCGTATTTCATTTAATTATCTATTTTCCTATTAAAACCCCTTCCGTACCGTCTCTTTTTGAAAAACATTAAAATTACGATATTTTAAAGAAAAAAACAAGACACTTCACAAATTTGTAGGTATAAATATCATCATTATCAGAAGAAGTCAACTGAACATAGACCGTTTGTTATACACATATCTAGGAAGAATGATTCTGAGCTCTTTCCATGACCGACGAGCGGGAACGATATCCTAACAATGTCGTTGTTAAATGTATAGTTATATAAAAAAGTATTTCCAATACACAGGGTTTTTTTTTAACAAAACGGTAACAGTAGCAAAGCTTTCTTCCATTGAAAGCTTATTTTGACGACAACATTGTAAGCTCATTGCATTACTTTTCACCACAATAATACTATTCAATAATTATACAAGGGTCGCAAACGAATACTATTAGCCCCTTCAACAAACGCCCATCCAAGCGTAAGCGCCATAAACGAAAACGAAATAATATACGACGGTGACACGTAAGCAGTCCCGTGCTGTTCTGTTGCCAAGCAGTGGTCCTGAAGTGTTATTTGCTGTGTCTGTGGATGCCAGTACAATTACAGGCATCCTAAGATATATTATATAATTATATTATATTGTGTATATTATTTAGGATGCTGCAAAGTTTTAAGCCATAATGGAACGTATCCACAGTAGATGATTGATAAACCGAGTTCATGGCCAAACTGCTGAACCGATTTTGAAGGAATTTCTATGGGACCAATGTGGAAGTATAACCTTCCAAATAGAAAAAACATTCAATTTGGCTTATAAATGACGAAGTAGAACCTCCTCCTTTTTTATTTGAAGTTGGTTAAAAAGTCAAGGCCAATACTATTGTTAGATATAAAATAACATCATTTCGATGGACACTTGTCGAAAGCCGCAGGCAACGGCACACGCAGCCCTGGTACCAAGTAATTAATGATGATTGGCCTCAAATTACCCTCTCAAAGGCTCTAGCTGTCTCCCTCGCACCCACCCGTTACCTGCCTCTCCTACCATCCCGAAGTTTCGCCACCCGGGAACCTATATATAGGGAACAGGTACGGGTGCTGACCAGACCCCTGTGGGACGCCGAACCGAACACACCTGTGTAACTTTTTTCTATTTTTCTCGCGAAAATGGCCGCAGAAACTTACGGACACCGTATGTTATACGCTGAGAAGGACATGTTCCCTTCTGAAGTGATGATGGAGTACGCGACGGAAGAGTGCTATCTATCCTGGCCGAGGTCTCCTGACTCCGGAAGGTCCAGCCTGGAGCCTACGCCATCGATGGACGGCAGCCTCCAGGACTCTACGCAGATTGCTTACCGAGGCATGGAGAATGACTTGGTTCTTGAAAACAGTGCTGAGGATGCTGATGATGGGAGCAGCAAGAGACGTGGGAGAGCCACCAGTGCTGCTGTCCTGAGGAGGAGACGACTGGCAGCTAACGCGAGGGAGAGGAGACGGATGCAGAACCTTAACAAAGCTTTTGACAGACTTCGTGGACATCTCCCGTCGTTGGGAGCTGATCGCCAACTCTCCAAGTACGAGACTCTTCAAATGGCGCAGACGTACATTTCTGCATTATACGAGCTGCTGCAGTAAGGTAACCTTTTGGACGAGCAGTGTAAATCTAATTGTAGTCCCTTCAGTGAGTAGTTTCGGAAGTATTACCATTCTGCCAAAATTTAGGCTTATGTTCACCATTTGCTGTGTAATTTTAATTGTGGGCTTTGTTAACCGGGCGTTTACGTATTGGTGAACATTGGCCCTAGAATAGTGAGTTACAGGGATATTTATTGTAAAGTAGGAACCGAATATGTACTCGTTACCATTTTAACTTTTTTATTTTAAGTTCGAAAGATTAACTTGTTTGAAAGGTGTCAAGTTTCTGATATTGGGTTTCGTTTAAAATACGCTTATATTTTAATTCTTTTTGTTATAATTTTTCGCTACTTTGTTACTTGGTGCCTGTTACACAGAACCTGGGTAACGCTATCTCTCAAATTAAAATATTTCCTCCTTTGAACTTTTTCAGATTTGTCAAAAAAAATGTGGAAATATTTATTATTTGACAGATAACATTATTAAAGCATTGTGCACATATCACCACGCTATCATATTTGACAGCGTTTCACTGATCGCCATCGCACTAGATGTGCGCAAGCCTTAAAAAGTAATGAGCTAATAGATAAACACAAATATTCAATAGTAAACTTCAATTGCCTTAAGTATACCAGAAATAGTACTGTGTGTAATATCATTGTAAGTAACTTAATTTTATGTGACCAGTGCACTAATACTCATGTTTAAACTTAGTTTTAACTTATTACCCACCGACTTTACTCCAATAACTTTAGTAAATATATCCTTAGAGTCTACTACACCTATACCTTAGAACTTCTAGTTTCTGGTAAAAGTTATATTCAGCCAAATGTGCTAAGTTTAGTTTAGTTTGTAAGTAATTCTTGCCAGTATAATCCGTCCTGCCGATTAAGTTAAGTTTAAGTTAAACATCTTGCCAACTAAAGTATTATTCCCAAACATTCCGTTTATTTTATGTGTTAATTTTAGTATTATGTAAATAAATGTTAAAACAAAGCTATTCAATAGTAGACTGTTTCTGTATAAATTAGATTTTAGAATGTTTTTGTAAATAAAAATAATATCATTATAATTTGTGGATTTAATTACTTTTCATCATCATAAAAAATAGTCGCATTCAAATAAGTAGTCAAATTCAAATTCAAATTTAATTTCTTTATTCAGTGTTTATCAGAAGGATCACTTGAAACGTGAGACTCCGAGTCAAAATCCCCTTTAACCTGAACTTGTGTCTCTAAAGGGGATAATGAGACTAAGTACCAAAATCCTCTTTGAAGGGGATATCTAAAGAATATTTTGACACTATACCCCGTCTTAAAGGTAAGTCTAGGTGTCAGTTACACGCGACCTACCAAGCCTAGAAGAACAGGCAACAATTACAACTTGGTTCTAGAACTATTCAACCTCCATCTTGGATGAATGAACACTACGACAGCCAAAAAGCATTGGAAGTGCAGTCGGTCTATAAACATTGAGATGAAGAATATATTATCATGGTTTGACCGATATAAATAAGACTTGGGACAGATGTAGATTGTGCCTTTGAATAGCACAAACTTGGACAAAAATCTGCATGTCTATTTCTGCCGTGAAACAGCATTGCTGTATTTCAGTTTGAAGGGTGTGGGTGCCGGTTAAATTACTGGCACGTGTGATATCTGTATGGTTCAAGATGATGGATGCCTGATGACATGCTTAACCTACGAGGCAATGCTTTGTTATAGGTGATGGTTACCACTTAACATCAGGTTCCATCAGCTAGTTTTACAAAAAAAGCATAATCATTCGGACGATTTATGCAACGCTGGATAAGCTAATAATTAAATCTCATAAAAAATCATTGCAATCCTTACTAAATGTCGTATTATAATTATATACCGTTGTACTTAATAAATTTAATCATTTATTAAGTAAATAAAATAATAAACGAACATCTATCTAAAAGTGCTCAAATACGTGTTGGACTGAAGTTTTCAGGAGATTTTATTGTTTTGGTTGGGAGGAGTGTATCTATAGAGTAAAGTTTTATTATAATAACTTGGAGCAATTAATGTCACGTACGATATTTTAATTTACCTACTTATATTGTCCCACTGCTGGGCATAGATCACCCCCAAAATTTGCCAGGATTTAACAAGCATAAAAATAAAACTAGATAGTATTATTTTTCCTACATCACTGGTTACATAAGTACTTAAGCACTATTACAAAATAATAGTCTGATATATTCAAGTCTAAATAAAAAAGGTTTCAAAAAGGAATTGTTATTACATTATTTGAGTTTTATATAAAAAAAACCTTCAAACCTTTATTCTTCTTTCAAAACGCCTTAAGCTATGGCCACATCTAGGCGATAAGCTGCAACTACTATACTGCCAGCTATCGCCTAAAATGTGGCCGTATCTTTAGAAATGGTGGCATTTAAGAAACCCCGGTTGAAAGGTTTATGCACCTCCTATGAACCCCGCATAAATACTTGATGACAAATCAACAAAAATAAGACCAGCTGAAAATCCCCCTAAATATTCCGCTGTATAGGTAGGTCAGTATCTGCCATCGGAAGCCAGGGTGTCAGGGGTTCCTGCCAACTGTTTCAACTCTACTAGTTTCTTGTGGCTTCACTCGCACAAAGCACACGGTAGGTACGAGTACATGCCATTTCTTCATCTAGAGTTTGTGAAGAGATTTCTGGAAGAGATAGCTTTTTAGCCATATTATGACAGCTCATTTTTCATAGCTATTTCGTTAATTATTTTTATTTAGTCAAGTTTGTAGTTGGAAGATGTACAATAAAAAAAAAAATTTTTTTAGTTCAATAATTTCAGAGAACTTCGCATTTTTAAATCGTTGAAGCACTTTTTTATTTTTAAATCTGTGTTATCGTATTTTAAAGAACACATCCCCAAAATGTTAAGTCTGTAAGACAAATAGTTTAGGCTGTATATATAGTATATCAGTCAGTCATTCAAGCTTTTTATTTTCACCGTATTAGAAGATGGGCGAGTGGCAGGACAATCCGTCAGTCTATGCAAATCAAGCAGATGTAACCTACCCTTAATAACTTTTCACTTGTAAACCGAATGCCAAAGGAATTTGAGTTTTATGTTCGGGATGCTAAGGTTGAAAGGTTATAGTTGAATGGTAGAGTAATGTTGGCTACAGAGACTTTAGTTGGTTGCAGAAATCAACGATGTCCGGTTCATCGGTAACAGAAATAGGGTACGTTTTGTCTTTTCAAAAAGTACTTACGATTGTAACTATAGATTACGTTTGTAAAAACACATCCTGTTTCTAGTTTATTAACTGAATTGCTAGTTATTTTTGAACTCCATTTTGAACTGTATTAAAAAAACTCAATTTTAAGCCTGTAATTTCTCCTTCAATAAAATATATTTAGAGTATTTCCGAGTATGATGATAAGTATCCTAATAAAAAATACAAATAAACGCATTTTTTTAGTCATAGTAGAAACTGTGAAAACATTCCCAAAGAAGTCCAGTTAAAACGCGATATCTTCAATAACTAAAAACAGTCTTTTATACAACAAAGCCAGAAAACAGACAAGAAACTTGCTAGTTTTTTCATAAAAAAAAACAAGCATCCCTTAAAAACTAATTGGTACGTACAAATCATTTTTTACGCGACACCTTAAAAAGCGATATTAATAACAATCGTATCCGGTATGTTATTAAAACACAAACGTGTGAATTAATCAAGGGTTTACTGACAGCCCATCTCGTCAGCAACGTCTTATTCCAACTGTCACTGTCAAAACTGACAGTTATGACGGCGCTGAAAATGCAGAGTCATACGCGATTCTTTGCAAACTCATTGGAAGTTTGATAAGATGTTATTAAAGGTGTCGTTTGTAATAATGGGGAGGAAAGATAGACGCAAAGTTAAATGGCGGACGATTCATGAAAGGAGGAAGCTTTCAATGCTTTACGCCTTACGCTTCCTTCTTTTATTGAAGTTGGTTAAAGAAATGCTAGATTGTAGAGTCCGTGCAAGAAAACTTTGCACCACGGAAGACAAAAATGTAAAAAAAATGACTTCAAATAATCTCCCAATCACAATTCACAAATATGAACCCTAACCCAAACATAAATGTTTGGTTATTCTTTGAATTTTATTACCTCTGATTTAACATGCCTAAAAGTCAAAGTCAAAGTCAATAATTTTTTATTCAGTACGATGCAAGAATCACTTTGAAACGTCTGAGTCTAGGTGCCAGTTCCACGCGACCAAGCGTAGAAGAACAGGCAACAAACTACGTCTCGGTTCCTACCTATAACTAGTAGCTGTAAGTACCTACTACAATTAGCGTACTAACCGTCCTAAAATGCCTCTAAAATCTCTCGCAATTTTATTTTTAATAATGAAAGCCCGTAAGCTTAAAAGCATAAGAGCATAGCTTAAAAAAAAAGAACGTAAGATCCCTACTCTATGTAAAGTTTCGACAATTGAAGGCCACAGTGCGCTATGAGCCGCGATTGGACGATAGACAGCCAATGAAATGGATTATATTCATAGACTCGTACCGCGCATGCGCCGGTAATGTCAAATAGGAGTCCGCCATAAGACTATGGTACTCGTAAGTACTTTACCCTTCTTTGTAAGTAATGGATTTATAAAGAGGTATGGCGTCTTAAGTAGTACCTACCTAGGAAGATAGTAACTGTGAAAATGATGAAGTCTTAACAACTGAAGAAAATCTGGGGATTTCTTCGGGAAATTCGGTATTTTCATTTAGTTTTGTCGCGTTATAATGGACGCAGTGGCAGTGCTCGCGTTGTGCTCTGGGAGTCTATACCTACAAGTGATAGTGACAGAGGCAACCTTTTTTTATCAAGTGGGCCGTCTCAGGTTCACATTTTTTCATAAAAAAAACATTGAAACGGCATCATTTTTCGTGCATTATCAAAACTTACAAAACTTCGAAACTTGCGTTAAAAAATGAATGAATTCATTTTGACCCCAATTTTAATAATTTATTCTATCAAAGTTATCTTTAGCAATAATTAACACGTTCACGTCAAGGGATGACGAGAGGGTTGTTTTAAGTTGTATAATTTTTATAATTACACTTTTCGAATAAGTTTATAAAAACTCAATTCGAACCGTCAAAAGTAAAAAATGTATGAAGAATAGAAAATTGTTAGTGAAAACACCTTACAACAAATAATAGAAAAACAAGTAACAATAATTTTAAAATATAAATGTACAATGAGCGCTCTTTTATCGCTGAAGAGGGGTCTTTTCGTTTATTTTCGTAACAAAAACCTTTACCTTAGAAATCCTAAAAAAGAATCAAAAACCATAATAGCGAAAAACAGCAAAATGCTTACGAATTCGAAATGAGAAAAAAAACTATACATATTGTTTTTGGTATTTAGAAAACGATATGGTAATTTGTAACAATAAGGCATTTCTCGTCTTTTTTTTAATCAAGTGCTCGAGCCATGAATTAACAAGTCCGAATAATTGTCGGACCGTCGATTTGCGCAATTACGATCCGAAGGTCGAGTCCGAATTAACTTTAATCTGAAATCGTCTTATCGGCACATACATACATACATACATACAGACAGACAGGATGCATCGCAATCAACCTGTCTAAGTTTAAGGTGCAAGTGAATTTCGCTGACTATAATAGCGGCGTGCTCTGGATTTGCTTGATAAAAAAAAGCTTGTGTTAAAAACTCGTGTTTTACTCCCAATAGGTATACAGGTAGTAGGTTCGGTATTGATCATCTCCTCAGACCTCTAAATAACGAACTAGGTAGAAGGATAGATAAACTACTGAAAAAGCTATGCACATCCTATAATTATAGTTAAAGTTTATATAGTTTTAGTTTATGTTTATGTTAAGCATCAATTAATTCTTTTAGAGTTTGGAATTCCCTAATGGCCTGCGCACACCTAGTTCGCTGGCGGTAGCGAACAGTGAAACGCTGTTAAATATCGCTGTCAAATCTCAAATATGACAGCGATATTTGACAGCGTTTCACTGGTCGCTACCGCCAGCGAACTAGGTGTGTTCGAGCCTTAAGTCGGGTGAGCGCGTTAATGTTCGTGACACAGTTTATAACTTCTTCGAATGTTATCGTGCTTTTACCATCGATATATAAGTACTACGTGCAGAAGACACCGTAAATTCCTTTTTGTCTCGTTCAACTGCGGCGATCGCGCCGCACCTCACTCAGTCGCCTCAGTCGCTCCCTCTCGAAACCGCGTAAGTGCCGTGATTTACATGGCGCTTAAGACCTTTTTGCCGAGAACAAATTACGAAGAATAGGACAATTCAGTTATTTGACGTAGCTTCTCTACACTGAGAAAAATGTAAAGCTGAAAGTTTCGTAACGAAGGTGGATTTATTCGTAATGAAGGCGAAAAAACGACCGACCGTGCTTGAACGAAAAACGCCTCCTAGGTTGGAGGCGTTTTACGCCTTAAGCGTGAGGCGCAACAAATAAGCAGCAATAATACTCTATAATGTGTGTTTTAGACGTATTTTTTTACAGATTAGCCTTAAATAAAAAGCTATTAACGTGGTAAGTCAGATAGGATCGACGAACTGACGATGGGATTCAACTTCTGGTAAGGCGATATAAACGGTAAAGAAGGTGCTTGGGTCACACACGTAAAATTTTCTTAGAGTAATATCCGACGTATCATTGTGCCCCAATTAACCTCTGGTAAGGCGTTTTACGCCTTTTCTTACTGCTGTTTAATTTGTTCACAAAGTGTTTTGAATGTTTCTTAAATCGTAATTCGCTTGTAGTAAGGCGTTTTAAGTCTTTACTGACTGTGGGTTTAACCTGTCCACTAAGCGTTGTCAACGTTTACTAAGTCGTAATCGACTTCTAGCAAGGCTTTGTACGTCTTACCTTACTGTAGTTTAATCTGTTCATGAAGTGTTTTCAACGTTTACTAAGTCGTAATCGACTTTTTGTAAGGCGTCGTACGTCTTACCTTACTGTAGTTTAAGCTGTTTACTTAGTCATAATCGACTTCTGGTAAAACGTCGTACGTCTTATCTTACCGTAGTTTAACCTGTTCATTAACCGATATTGATGTTTTTTTAAGTCGTAATTCATTTCTAGTAAGGTGTTTTACGTCTTTACTTACTATGGGTTTAACCTAACCATTAAGCGTTTCCAACGTTTACTTAGTCGTATTTGCCTTCTAGAAGTTGTTTTAGAATGTTTCATACGATTAAGCAAGCCGTATCGTACGGTTATTTTTGCTTTCTGTACGAGCAGAAACGTTTTATGAAGACCGGAAAAAAAGCCTTTTAACGGCTGGTAACGCTGTTCCCTAAGGGCATGATTGACTTGCTTTACTATCATTTAGTTCATATTAAGGGCATTGGGCCGCTCAAAGTTCACTCTAAGGTAACCTTATCCTTCACATGAACTTCATGATAGTAGATCAGCCAAACATGCCTTCAGTGAACAGCGTAGCCTGCTGCTCTCAGAAAGCTGTTCTCCCAGTCTTTGTAAGCTTCTGAAATTAATAGAACAAAAATTTATAAAGCACCTCATTATCAACTGATTACGGGTTACCAAAATATGTACTACATAGACTAGTATTTTCTCAACCCAACAGTTTAACCTCAACCTAGCCTAATAAATAAGCCGATAGCTTTTGCATCTACTAGAAATAATAGTGGTATTGCAATAAAACCATTCAATAAAAATTTATAAATAAAAATCTGTATTTGAAAATCAATTTAGATAGGTATTTAACTATTTAAATACTTAAAACAAGATAAAATCGTTTTGGAGAATGCCTTTTTTTCGTTGTAAAGCTTTTGTAGGCGCGCATTTGCTGTTATTGCCTGCAGGCTAGCTTCTCTCAAAGCATCGCTCCTTCCTCGGCAACCGTTATTGCAAGTGAAGCCTTCTCAACCAGATCACTTTCAACTGAAATAAAATAATGTATTTCTTAGGAAATAGTTATGGCAAACCACAAAGTAGAGCATTCTATAAAGGTAATTAGTACAAGTATTATGTTTATCTAACCAAACTACGACCTGTTTGTTATTGACGAAAGTATCGTCAATAATAGACAGTCTATTAGAGGACAGGTCGGCCTGACATTGCAGGTTCTAATTCAGAGAAATCGTTTGAATCACTGATAGCAAATGACAAGTACTTACAGTTATAGGTATATGCAGTACGCTGCATAGATGACTGTCTAATCCTTTTTAAAAAGTTCTCCAATACTGCTTGCCCATGATTGAAATCACTCCATTGAAGTTTGGTGTTTGGATTTACTTCTAGCCCTGAGTCCATTAACAAATAGGCCAATTATTAGTTGTTTGGAATCCAGGAAGCCATTAACAGCCAGTTAAGTAGCCCGTCCTCTTTGCTTATTATGAAAAGTACACCTTATCTGAAAACAATAAACAATTAATTTTCCTAACTTTAAAAACTACTTTGTACCAATATACAAAATTAAATGCAAAAGTTCAGAACTGAAAACACTAAGTTTTATAAATCATTTTTCGATCTTGTTTCCAACACAACCAGAATCTAGGGAGTAGGTAGGTACCTAAACTTATCAAATACAAAACATGATTAGGTTCAAAAACATCAGGGAATAACTGAGTTTGATACAGGTACTCTACTTACCTCGAAATGACGTATCAATCAGGTGTGTGCCCCATTTTGTTAATAAATGTATGGGATTCTGGTCTGCCGCGTTCGAAGCACGAAGATGTTTGTCTGGTTGGCTGCTGCTGATAGGTCTGTCTTGGACCTCGGTACATCTGTTTGTCTGTGCCTCCATACACTGACACAGCCAGTAGCGTTCAGAAAATGAGGGAAAATAAAAAAACCCGCTAAATTAAACTTTGAATGACTCAGAACGGAACCAAACACTCCATCCAAACTCAAACCAAACTGACGAATGAAACAAGTCGATACGTGCGTGCTCGTCGCCTCGTGGGCAGTGCTGCCAACTCGACTACTGCAGATTATGCTAGTGGTGGGTGTTAAAAATAACAAAATAATATTAAATAAATATTCAAGACAATCTACTCAACACTATCTAGCCCCAAACTAAGCAGAGCTTGTATTATGGGAACCGGATAGCTGATATAATACTTACACACATTTTTTTTGGAAATACATCTCAGAATACAATATAACGCCCCAACAGAGAAAAAACAACTGTGTTCACCACAAATATTTTTCACAAATATTTGTTCTCGGTGAGGATCGAACCCACGACCTACGGCGCAGAAGGCAGAGATCCTACCAACTGAGCTGAGAGGCCAATCAAAAATATGCTATACGTAATCTTTAAGCCAAAACTGTACTGCATTACTAACTGCCTGTGTCATTATGTGTGTCAATTGGGCTATGCTCCAAGCATAGTTCGTGTAGTTAGCACACAGCACAGAGCAAAAGTAGGTATTGAATCTCGTTCGTCAGGGTTCCAACCAAAAAGCGAGTTAACTCAGGGAATGATTCTAAATGGGTGTTTTCACGGATATTTGATTTGTTTGATTTTTTTTATGTTTGTTACCACATAACTCGTAAACTAATTTGAAAAATTATATCTTAACTTTACTTTCAGGCTGTAAGAAAAGTGCCGATGGACACATTCTTAGTTATATTATTTTCTATCAAAATAAGTTAAAGCAAAATTGCTCAAATAGAAAAAAAAAAAAAAAAAAAAAAACTTTCAGATTAGTGCCGTAGAAATTTCATCATAATCGGTTCGGCAGTTTTGACGTTGGGTTTTCAAGTTTATATACTTTCTCTCATACAGTCATACGAACCAAGGTTATTTGCCTTAGTAGCTGGCAGCATTATTGAGATTTTCGTTGTACCTACAATAAGTGCCTTACAAAGGTGTATCTCTCAGTAACTAGAGAGCTTTTAAAAACTTAACCCACCAAATGACTGAAAGTTGTTTAAATAATAAAACTGAGTAAAATATACTTTTCTTCCATTAAATGAAATACAAATATTTGCGGACATTCCACACAACACAATCTAGCCCTAAACTAAGCAAAGCTTGGTAATATGAGATACAGGTAGCTGAGACCTATATTACCTAAATAGGTATCAAATTTTTGTAGACACTGGTTTAGGTTCTTCGCTTGATCTAAGTAGATACCTTCCTACAGGAGTACAGGGCTTGTATGTAAAAGCGAGGATTCTGCTTTTGAATAGCAACAAGGAGTCATAGAGCGTAGCAAACTTTTTTCAATGGAACAGCTATTAATGGGTATGGTTTATTAAACAGCGCTATGATTCAATAGGAACCTCCCTAATAAAACACAATGAAACACTTAAGTGGGTAGAGTACCTACTTAAGTATTTAGGTAGGTAATGTACAAATCTGCCTATCTATCTATTACCTAGGATCGTACTTATGTAGGTTTTCAACGTTTGTATAAATAGTTACGAAAGTATTATCCGTTGAATAGTGCCATATCTACGGCTTCATTCACAGAATATGTAAGTTGCCAGATGACGTTATTTCACCATTTGATCAGTCGTAACTGGAGCATTATTGAGCCTTTAATATAGACAAATATTGCTAAATTTACGGTTATATTAGCCAAATATGTATGCCGTTATTAGGCTTTTTTAAAGTTTGACTACGTAATATCTCAAGTAACATCCACCCTATCTTAAGGTGAATATTGCTATATCTACGGTTTCATTTACTGAATATGAAAGTCGTTAAATGAAGTTATTTCACCGTTTGGTTAGTCTTAACTCGATCGTATTTTGCCTTAAGATACGGTAAATATTGCCAAATTTACGGTTAAATTGGACAAATATGTATGGCGTTATTAGACTTTTTAAACGTTTGATTAAATAGTAATTAAAGTATCATCTGCCTTACCATAAGGTGATTGTTGTCTTATCTACGGTTTAATTAACCGAATAAGTAAATCGTTTTATGATGTTATTCACCGTTTGATTAGTCGTAACTTGATTGTATTTCGCCTGATGATAACACTAATATCACCAAATTTACGGTTATATTGACCAAGTATGTAAGTCGTTATATGACGTAATGTAACCGTTTAACCAGTTGATATCTTGAGCATGTATTGCCTTATGAAAAGGTGAATATTGCCATATTTACGTTTATATGTGCCGTATATGTATGCCGTTATAAAACCTAATGTTACCATTTGATTCGTCAAAACCTGAGCATATTTGGCCTTATAAAAGGGCAAATGTGCCACATTATACCTCTAAGTTGCCGAATTCATACGTCGCTGAAAGACTTTAAGTTTACGTTCAATTTTTGTGATTAAAGTATATTCTGCCTTATTGTAAGGTGAATATTGTCATGCTTAAGATTATTTATGCCGCTTTCGAAAGTTTGTTTATGACTTAGGTTTAAGTTTTTTTTGTTTTTATTAAAGCATATATCGCCTTAATTTAAGTTAAATTTTGCCTTAATTACGGTGATATTCAACACATATTCAACGTCGTAAATTTAAAGCGTTTTCAATAGTCTATTACTGCTGTATTAACAGTGTTAAGTTGGATTCCAAGACTACCTTACGGTAAGTCATTTGAGACGGTTCGTGTTTATCATAAGAGACGTACCAGTTTATCGCAAACGAATAGTAAAGTCAAATTAACCGTAAGCGTTTCAAAATCGCCTCGCGTCATTACAATTCAGCCGTCAAAGGTGGAATTCATCTTAGGCCAGAAATCCATTTTTCTCAGTGTAGTACGTATACTTACTTATATCAGCTGTCTGGTTCCCATAGTACAAGCTCTGCTTAGTTTGGGGCTAGATAGTGTTGTGTAGATTGTCCGCATTATTTATTTATTATTATTGTTATTAAAAATTGCATTGAAGTAGATAGATTAGTAAAAGCTCAACCGTTATTCATTAGAGGGTTTTTTTTTTACAAATTTACGTTTAGAACAAGAGCATTTTATGGATCATTTAAAAAATAAATAATGACATCAAAACACCACCCATCCAGTAGCCAAAATGAAATATTAACATTATAAAGAATTAATCCTCGAGGAAAAGGCGGGGCCAGTAACATCAATACTGATGAAATTAAAACAAAAGGTTTTTGCGCTTAAAAAAGTGGAGGAACTCAAAAAAGAATTAAGGGTGAGATGATTGAGACCTCTTAATTCGGAAATAATTATTTTCGATTATGAAAGTTAATAAAAAGGAAATGATTTTTACAATCTATTTTAGCAATTTAAAAAAAAATTGTAGAGTAGTAGAAGTAGATAAAGTATAAAAAAAAGTAAATACCTTGCACGTAAGGTACCTAATAGGTGGTAGGTAGGAAGAATGATCAATTACAAGGTGTGCGTAAAAAACAACTGTGTAGAACTTTTTCATACCGTTTCAGTCACCTGTCAACGCCGTTACCCTACAAATTACCACACTTTTATCTACGAGATATCTATAAAAACTACATTTGAGTAATTTATCGCATTTAAATAAAGCATAAAAATTATCTCGGTATAAATCTCCATCGAGAATCGAAGAAAACAAACAATAAAATACAAAAATCATCGTCCGAGCGAGAGGTAACAATACAAAGGAAAGAGATGGCGCCACTCGCGCACTTCTTCCGGTTGCCCGCGCAGGTGACACAAAATTTATTCCGAATTTGAAAACCGAAAGATATTTTATTCGAAATGAATCAAACGGTCTTTTAAATATGGACGTCTTTTATTCTGTGGTCGGTTGACATTTTTATATTTGTCGTCGGTGCGGTGATACGGCAAAAAAATATTTGATTTATGAGAAAATAATATGGTGCTTAACCGTGGGATTACAATGGATTTGAAATTATGTGGTGCTGAGACAGCATGGCCTTTGGGATTGATACAAAATTGTAACTTATTTATTTGTGTCAAATTATATTTTTTATATTTTATGAGAGATAAGTGGATGTCTTCGGGGGGGGAGACCTTTGCCCAGTAGTCGAACAAAATAGGTTAAATAAAAAAACAAAAACAGTTTTTTTTGAGACGAACTCGAGTCAAAAGTTGTCCTCAAAAAAAATGATTTTAAAAAAAAAATAAAACAGTTTTAACTAACTTCCAAAATACTTAAAGTTCTGGTTGTTATTTATAACTGAGGTAACCGCTAAGCATCAAGTAGGCGGGAACCGGACCGTACCCGGTGTATAAGGAGTTTGCATGAAACCAAGAACCGATTCCTTTTACCTACTTTTATTTTGGGTACTTTTCGATACTTCGAAAGCAAAACCGCGGACGATGATGACACTTTACTCCACAAATCATCATTGAGTTATCGTGGGACAGGGTGGCAAAAGAGAAGGTCGTAAATCAAAAGAAATAATGTAGACGTCTCTTTGCTTCAGACGTGATCATTATCGCGGTTAGAATAGCGTTATTATTCGTTTGTGAAATATAATTCATATTCATGAGCTTGTTTAAAAGTTTCGCACTTTTGATTTCTTATTTGGATAATTCTGGGAAAGATGTATTAAATTAAAGTATTTATGTATAAAGTTTCGTTTTATATCTGATAGTGATGGTAAATACGTATAACTCTCTTATTATTCGTATGTCATTTTTGTTTTTGTTTTGTTTTATTAATACATCTAATTGTATGATTTTTTTTTGTTATATGTATAATATATTATGTTATGTTCAATAAAACTTTGACGATTAAAAAAAAAACATTGTGGACAATCCACACACAACACTATTTAGCCCCAAATTAAGCACAGCTTGTACTATGGGAACGAGATAGCTGATGTGAAATTCACTTTACCAATATTATTGGAAATAGTACTTTTTAAACTTTCGCGATCATAAAACATATTTATACTATTACACGGGTATTTATTGGAAATAAAACTTACTACAGAAGTGAACCCGTCCTTGATTATTTAAAAACATTTTGATAAATAAAAATAACTCTTAAGTTTAAAAAAAAGATTCTCGTAGTATCCCACTGAGAATTGGGCTTCTTAAAATATTTTAATAAGTAGCCGATGATAGATATATAATTTATGCGTATTTTAATATCACTATTAGCATAATTTTATCGATTTTATTGAATTAGATACGGTTGACAAATTAAAAGCACTTAAAATAAGTTACCGTATAGATTTGGGTCGATCGAATATTAGGAATTTTTGATTGAAAAAAAGAGGTAGAAAAGGTTTTATTAGACCTATCGATAAAGAAATAAGAGTTACTGAGAGAACATGAAAATTATGATTAACCAGAATATTCTATGTCCGTTTCCTGCTTCTAAGCTACCTTCCCAACAATTTTCAGCCAAATCCGTTCAACTGTTCACGTATGATGACGTAACCAAGGGAAATAGGAATTCAATTTATAAATACGGATTAAAATTTTTGACATTCGTAATAAAAAAAAAAGACGGATTGCACTCCGGGAGTGCCGGCAGAAGTGAAAACTTGCCGCTCGTATTAAAACTTAAAGTACTCACTCATTTTCTTTCGCTATTCATAATACCTAAATAAATACAGTAGATCTATAAAATCATGTACCAATGACCACTACTACCTGCCGCGGGCGGCCGCTAGTTCATAAAATCTATAATAGGTATGTACCTATACCTACTACAGTCACGAAAAACGCCTTGGTATGCTTGCTACTAACTATTATCTATTCTGTGACGTTACCGTGTCATAGTAACTACTAGCGTATCTGTAGCGTCTTACGCTTTTTCGATCAGGTCACGTGATCCTGACGCGAGTTTAAGATTTTATACCCATTACAGAAAGTGCTCAACGCCGCTAAAGAAGTTTTCACTTCAAAAATAGTTCTAATGCCAAAATTTATAAATCTAAGTAGTCAATGCTACGTTGTTTGAGTGTGCGTTCGCCCAGTAGGTTATTATGGTTGTATTTGTTCGTTGCTTTTTTTTCTAATTGTGTAAGTTATTAGTTATAAGTGTATCGATATAGAGAACCCGTTAAGACAAACCTTACTTAGGCTTTTACCTACTACTGTTCACTGTTATTTGTACCTAACTTTCTGTTTAATAAATAAAATATAAATATATTAACATAAAAATAATCGTCTGAAAAGTAATAAATTCAATTTTTTTTTTTATCGAATATTTTCATAAAAAAATCACGGATAAAAGCAACAGTTTGTTTGCCGCGGCCAATCTTGTTTTACACTGGACCCACTTAACAAGCACCTGTAAAAACGTGTGACCAATTCGATCACAATTTACTGCGCAATCCATAAGTCAGTGTAAACCGGACGCGAAGAATCCGCACGCTGAAAAACTACCTACAACTCGACGGGACGACTACGGAACGAACCGTTCCTTTTTCGAGAAGTTCAAGACAAACTTTTTCTCCAACTAATATGAAGCCTTCCTCAATTAGCCTTTGCTTAGAGCCTTAACGTGTGATAAACTGGAAACATAGTACTCAAGCATGGTACAAGGGAACCTTTTTCTGGTGAAATTTGTCGTCTCAAAAGGCTTTCCTAAGGCTTAGTGGCACGGACATGAGAGTGGTCGTTGTGCATGCAACCAGTAACTCAAATATCAATACTAAACTTCCTGAGTCGATCGCTTATTTGCACGGAGCTTCGGGGCTTGGACCCTGGACCTGTGTTCAAAACTCGTGATAGACCTTTGTTGTGGCTGGTTCAGTAATAAAAGATAGAATTTTTCTTTAATTTCCACTAAAAATCCCCAAATTTTTCTACACCACTGCGATGCTAACTCCTAACTAGTGTTTCCTTATTAAACATTTTCTATATTCTACTGATTTATTTTTAAAGCTACGGTCACTCTACCATTCTACCACATCTAGGTAATCGATTGGCAATAATGCTAAAATGTCAAATCAAATCAAATCAAAAGTGTATTTATTCAGTTCAATTCGAAGAATCACTTTGAAACGTCTTAAAGCAAGGTGAGTCTAGGTGCCAGTTCCACGCGACCAAGCCTAGAAGAACAGGCACTAAGCCTAAAAGAACAGGCAAGCTGTCAGCTCCACCGGCCCCATCCCGTGCCTCCTCCGTGCCCTATGAACGTCTCAGCATAACTTGTAACAAGGATACGCGAAGTGGTTTATTTGCCGGCAGCCCGGAAGGGGCTGATGGATGGGCGTGAGCTTCGGGCTTCCGGATGGAGGTGGCTTATCGGATAATGCGCGGTGGGGACGGCCTCCATTTTAAATAGGATATTTTTTATACCACTCTCACCTAACCATTGATCGAAGAGAGGAATCAGAAGAAGACTTCTTCCAGACAACCTTTAAGTATATTATATTTCCACAAGTCTTATTCGTGGACGTCTATGGGGAAGGCCCATTTCCTGGTGTATATTTTTGGCTGATTATGATGATGACAGACTAACGAGGTCTAGTTTCCATTTACCCCATGATCTATTTATCCAATTTATTCCCAAAAGTCATCACCGTTATTGGGTTTCGATTGGCTTAGGGGCAGCTGATAGCTATAGCTATTTACGATCCCTATTACAATAGGTAGGTTAGGTACCGATGCTTAAACCCGATGTTTATGCATGCTTTATCTTTTTGTGGGTGTTATTTCGTCTCCAGTTGTTGAAATTAAAAGATTTATTTCTGCTATAGAAGAATCATTGTGTACAGAGGGCTCGCAAAATTATGTCATTAGCCCGATTTTGAGCTTCTCGATTTTGTATGGAGAAACTATGAGTGCCCCTAGCGGGACTACGAGAACTAATGTTTTTACTTACGAACGCTACGTGAAAACAAGAATTTTCTTTGATAGATATAAAATCACTGAACTTATTTATAGAAAACCTCAAGCAACTATCATGTTGTGGAATACGATTGCACACTGTTGAGTAAAAAAATATTTTGATCCTAAAGGCTTGTGCACATCTAGCGCGATGGCGATCAGTGAAACGCTGCCAAATATCGCTGTAATATTTGACAGCGTTTCACTGATCGCCATCGCCATCGGACTAGATGTGCGCAAGGCTTAACACGTTTTCCTACTTAAATGTGTGCCTAACTGGTTTTCGTACAAAATTGAGCAAGCGAATAGTTGTTTCACGGAGTTCGGCGTCTTAAATCGTAACCATTGTCTATGACAACGAAAAAAAACTACAAATCTCAGTTATTTGGTAGTGTGTTTGAAATGACAAAGTCACGATCAAGCAAACAATTTTATATTTATTTTTGATCGTCAACTAGAAAATGAGAAAGCACCGTTATTCATGTGGCCTAAGCATAAGTCGGGAGTCAGCACAAATCGCGTGACCGCATTAGAGGATATTGGATGCGCGTGCGCATGGGGTAATTAAAATATGAAAATTGGGATTGTGTAACTGGGGGGTCGGAAATTGGGCTTCTATCCAAATATTTTAAAATTGGCATCATATTTATAACTCTGCACCCTCATGTCACGATATAAAGTATTTTTAATACAATATGCATTATGATTAAAAAATATTGATATGTTAAGCAAGTTTTTTCGTAGCCACGATCATGGGCTACCCTCATACATCTGCAGCCCACAACGCTGACAATGTCGTCAACCCATCGTGCTGCTGGACGTCAAAAACTTCGTCTCATCCCAGTTCTTGGTCACTCTCAAATTCTCTCACTCCTCAAATTAGATATTTTCTCTTTTCCATTTTTACCAAACTCTGATAACTGATGATACTGAGACTGATTTCTTAGTTCAGTTGACTGACCTCTTAGCTTAGTTGGTAGTAGTTCTGTCTTCTGTGCCGTAGGTCGTGGGTTCGATGCCCATCGAGAAGAAACATTTGTGTGGTGAAAACAGATGTTTGATTCTGTCTGGGTGTTATATTGTATTCTAGGAATGTATTTAAAAAAATAATCATATAAGTATAATATCAGCTATCTGGTTCCCATAGTACAAGCTCTGCTTAATTTGAGGCTAGACAGTGTGTGGATTGTCATCAATATTTTTTTTTATTCAATAAAAAACCTAAAACCAATATCGCACTAGTAACATTCGACACGGCTGTAGTAAAGGGTGTGTCTACATTAGTGTCGCCTCATTGACTCAGTGCCTCATTGCCTCATTACCCACTGTGTACATAGCCGGGGGGTGATGGGGTGTCATCCGTCGATTGGAAATAAATTACAACTATGTACTTTTCGGTCGAATGAGCAATGTTATGCCGGTAACAGAAATTAAATTGAATTTAAAAAGAATTGTGGACAATCCACACAGCACTATCTAGCCCCAAACAACAACGATGGGAACCAGTTAGCCGATGTAAAACATTATGTATCCTTTTTTGGTAAATACATACTTAGAATACATAACACCCAGGCAGGACGTTCCTTCATCAGGTGTGAACAATGTTGCGCGTTGGTACATCTCATCTTATGCCCCTCACCCATCCATCCATGCCTAAGCTGAAATTAGTTTTTTTCTGGTTTAGTAAAGGCAGTTGACAAAAAGAAAAACTTCAAATTCATTGAAAAGCACTAATCAAAAAATGTGTCTGTTTAGTTAGTTTCCAGATAGAAATAAGTATCTTTGGTGATTGGTCGGATCTTCTTGTAGATTTTACAAATTGAAATAGAAACCAACATTCCAAATTCAAAACACAACGGAATTCTCGCATACCCGTGAATTAGTTCTAAGTAATTAACTTCTTATCGGCTCGTGCGCATTGAAATACGGCCATCGCCCCAACAACAACGCGGCTCCATATTCAAATTAACAAAACATTATTGTGTTTCCGAACGTACTTAAGCACAATTATTTTATTCTTAAAAAAACACCCCTTTATTACCCCGCTGTAAGCCATTTCAATCTTTATTACAATGGGGTAGAGTTTAAAATCTGAGGGTATCTCTTGGTTGTAAAAGTGATGTAAGTGAAATAGTGAAAAAAGGTGGCACGCGCCCTGTGTCGTGGTACGCGCCAGTACCTTCGGGGTATCTTCCCTTGCATCGTGGGGAGGAATAAGGAGGTCATTACATCGATAGGTTTTTACAGAATAAACAGAAACAGATGAAAAATTTGACTCGACAAAAATTACACACACAGCCAAAATACCAGATGTTATATTTTTTTGTGTATATTATCCAAAAAAAAACGAAAACCACAATAAGTATTTGAATTTATGGTTTTAGTTTTTGGATACTTAATCTAAATCGGTCCAGCCGTTATGCCATGATTGAGTAGATGTCTTCTGCTATTAAAAATGATTTAATATAGTTTTTAAAATAATTATATTTTAATAATTTGACAAAATGTGTACTATTAATTGTTTATTTATAAAACACACCTAAGCTTACATTTAAAGTACCTAACGCCTTAGAGTTACAAACATTATAATTTACAATAATACTGTAGTAGAGTACTTGTGTTTATTATTGATTTGAGACAGAACACAACAGTATAGGCCGCCTAACACAAGCTCAATGTGGCTGTGTCTCTGGCTCTGGTCTTGAGTATGTGTAAGTGTTAACTAAATAAATTCTACGTCGAAACGTCACACACAGTATAATGCACTGGTGAGCACTCACACAAACTCAAAACACGGCCTACAGTTATATACCTAAGTCATACTACTACTATTGTTTCATCGACCAGTCATCGCTTTATCGATAGTAGAACGTCACTAGCGCTCGTGTCATCGGCGTGTGCGCAGTTGCGCAGGTGTGTCGTTCCGCTCGTCGCTCCGCTTATCGCCGCGGTTGCACCTGGGCCTTGCGATGCCATGATTAGGATTTGTTTAGTTTGAATAATTAGGCCAGTAACTGTCACTTTCATTGCACTCAATCAGCCGTTTCTAAGGAATTTCTAAAAGTTCCGTAAGTATATAAAATGCTTGGCCGTTCCATCTGCCTCGACTCGATTTTGCCCCACATAAAGGCCTGCCTGAAACGCTGTCAAATATCGCTGTCATATTTGACAGCGTTTCAGCTGATCGCCATTGCCATCGCCCAGATGTGCGCAGGCGTTTAGGATAGAAAAGTCTAACCGATTTTGATGGAATTTATATGGGACCAATCTGAAAAACACCTTTCAGGTATTTTTCGATCGGTTCCTAACGAAATAAAGATCTAACTAGCATTAAAAAAAAACAACCGAATTGAGAACTTCCTTCTCTTTATTAGAAGTCGGTTAAAAATATAAATTTAATATTGGGAAAATTATGTATCTTAAAAACTACTGAACCGATTACAAAAATTCTTTCACTTTCTGATGACGGCCACTTCTAAAGCATGAAAGCTCATCCCAAACAAGCTTTCTTTCCCAGTCAAAGTCGGCATTGCTAATAACAGTGCGAGGAGTTCAATGGTTATCCGGTACAGATACTGTTCCCTTTGTTACTTCATTACTTACAAAGGCAGTTTATTTAATAAGCACTTTTTGAGAACTGGTTAACTTATTGCGGTGGCGGTACTCTCAGTTCATGATCTGCACATCATCATCATTTACAGCTAGACTTCATCAACTGCTGTAATCTAGAAAGAAAGAAAGAAAATATGTTTATTGACCATAAAAAAAGATAATAAGTGCTTTTCCTTTCACATGGTCAATTAGGTCCCTGGCTCAGTAGAGCGGGTCACATCAAGGACAAATTAATCACTGAATACTTAAAAACTAAAGAAAAAACACAGAAAAGTACATGAAAAATAAATTATAGTTTAAAAAACTAAAAAAAAATGCTTTTATAACTAATTGAACTAAAAAGTTAAAAATAAAACAGTAAAAATTTATATTATTGTACCAAAAAGCGTGGGGTGCTTTTTAGAATAACTTCAGATAAAATAAACTATTGATAAAATATTTACAACAATCAAAATCAAGCCCCCTACGCTTTTTGTACAATAATATAAATTTTTCAATTGATTATAACAGTTTTATTTTTAACCGATCTTTTAACGATCTGATCGTTCAAAGTAGGACAAAATCGAGCTCAAAGAGGTCGGTTACATACATACATACATACAGGTGAAGCTAATAAAAGCGTTATAATAATAAAATGATACAAAAAAAAATCTAGCGCGTATTTTATATTTGCCTGGCACTGATTTGGATCAGTAGGCCTGCCACAAGCTCTGTCTGTCTCTGGCTCTGGTTTTGAGTCTGTGAGTGCTGTCCAAATAAATCCAACGTCGAAACGTCACACACACAGTATAATACACTGGTGAGCACTCACTCAGACTCAAAACCAGAGCCAGAGACAGAGCCAGACAGAGCTTGTGGCAGGCTTACAGTTGTGCTACTCGTATCTCTAGGCCTGCGCTCATCTAGGATATGGCGATGGCAATCAGCTAAAACCAGAAACGCTGTCAAATATCGCTGTCATATTATTATCGCCATCGCCTAGCTGTGCGCAGGCCTTTTCAAATATAAAATGTACAAAATACACAAGAAACGATCTAAAAAACTAAAATATATGGGACCGACATTGTTTTTCGTAAAATAAATATTTTTAAAGTTTAGGATAAACAAGTTCAATAACAAATAGGTAAAAAAAGTTTCCTTCAAAATAATCCTTGCAATTTTATGGTGTGTTTTATTTTATTTTGAGATGATTTTATTGCTGCTCGATATTTCCGAAAATCATTCAGACATTATTATGATAGAATCATATTATTTTCTATACAAAACGGTTTTTAGATCTTCATAATATCGTTAGAAGGATAAAATTACACTAATGAGCCGATATTATGGTTATTTGGGTCACGGAAGAAAGTAGCGGTTCAATCTTTTAAACTTTTAGAAAAAAACAGATACCATTTTTCAATAATCTTAGAACCTCAACCCCCTGAACCCTTTTCAGTGGGGGTTCAGTTTCATCCCTTTCTTAGATTAATGGATTTCAGTTGGCAGTAACTCTGCCTTCTGCATCGAAGGTCGTGGGTTCGATACCCACCGAGAACAAATATTTGTGTGGTATTTGTTCTCTGTCTTAGTGTTATATTGTGTTCTAAGCATGTGTTTACAAAATATATATTACATAATATGTATTATAACAAGGCTGGCCAATAGTTTTTCCAGGTGGGCAAAATTTCATAGACTGTGGTGCCGCCGGGCCAAATACCATATTCATAAGGTATTAATATACACAAAACGTACATTAAAAATTTGGTTTAATTTACTTTATTTGTAAATGAAATTAAGTAACATACATAATAACAACATTATTTCTATTTAATGAGAGCTGTGAAGAGGTTTTTGTGATAGTAATTTGTCGATATTTGGTTTTAAGTCTGATGTTGATAGTACAATCAAATCCGAAATGTGTTTTGCAGTGAGAGATGTGCGATATTTATTTTTGATGTATGATAGAGTTGAAAATGTTTTCTCACACACATAGGTGGAACCAAACCTGCTTAAAATTTGCATAGCAAGGTCGCGCAATGTTGGGAAATCTTCACTGGAAACGTTTTTCCAAAAACTTGCAAAACTTTCTGTTAGCTGCTCTGAAGATACATTTTCATAGAAAATTTGTTTCAGGGCAGTGTGGTTTTGAAGATCTGTTACTTCGAGCTGTATGTTTGCTGGATAATCAACCAAGTCAGTAGAACTGATAGCAAATGGATTTATAAACAGCTGAATATTTCTCTTGTCCGATTCAAAATCTTGGAATCTGTTTTCAAAAGACTCTTTTAAACATTTTATTTTTGATAGGTATTTAGGAATATCAAGGGCAGTGATCTCTAATTCTTCTTTTAAACTTGCAAGTGTGGAAAAATGGTCGACTTTATTTCTCTCTAAGTTTGCTGCGAACAAGTCCAACTTCCCTTTGAAACCATTGATCAAGTTGAACATTGTTGGAAGAGAACAATTTTTTCCTTGCAATTTAAGGTTCAGGACATTAAGGTGCTTCAATGTATCAACTAAAAATGCAAGATCGCACAGCCATAATGAATTTTCAAGCAGAGCTCTCTCTGCTGGCAATGCTTGTTTTTCTTTCAGAAATTCCAGAACATGTTCCCTCAAATCATAAAAATGTTTCAACATTTCGCCTTTAGATAACCAGCGAACAGCGCAATAAAGATGTAATTCGCCATATTCTTTTATTTCTTCTTCAAACAACGTTCTGAATTCTCGTCGGTTAAGTGCTCTGGCACGTATGAAATTAATGCAGCGTACTACTGGGTCAATCACGTCCTCGAACGTCATGTCTTTAGCGCACAAAGCTTCTTGATGTATAATACAATGATAAGAAAACAATTGTCGACCTATGTAATTTTGCAGCAAAGCTACAGCGCCATTGGTTTTCCCCATCATCGCAGGTGCTCCATCAGTGCAAACTGAATTGCATTTATCCCAGTTTAGGCTCTTACCCTCAATGCAATCTTTCAGTTTCATGAATATATCTTTTCCTGTGGTTGTAGTTTCCAGTTGACAGAAGTCCAATATATCTTGAAATATATTGAAATTGTCATCAATACAGCGTACAAAAACAGCTAATTGCGCCATACCAGTTAAATCGCAGGTTTCGTCCAATGCAAGTGAATAATATCTACATTTAGTTACAAACTCTGCAATTTGACTGTTAATGTCTGTTGACATATCTTCTACTCGCCTCATTACTGTGTTGCGCGACAGTGAAATACTAGCTGCCATGGCTTTAACCTTTTGATCATTGCAGTTCTGTGCAAAAATGGACAAACTCTGTTTGATAATTTCCCCATCAGAAAACGGCTTTTTCTTCTTAGCCAATAGTAAAGATATTTCATACGATGTTTTGACCATGGCTTCCAGTTCTTCGTGTCGTTTTACAAAAATATTTTGCTGTGAAAATAGTTCTTTCTTCTTTTTATTTATGAAATCAGTCCTTACAGCTGACCCCACTGGATACTCTTTGTCGAATTTTGTATGGTTTTGCTTAAAATGCCGCTCTAAATTATATTTTTTAGCAACAGCTACTGTTGCTGAGCAAATGAGACACACAGGTTTGCGGGCTTTGCTTTCGGTGAAAAGGTATTTTGTTTCCCATTCTTCATGAAACGTCCGAGGGTTATCCTTTATTCTTGATGTACTCGTACTAGGTTTGCTGAGGGCCATACTAAAACAATAAAATGTACATGTAAAACTACATGTAAATGTACATGTAAAACTACATGTAAATGTACATGTAAAACTACATGTAAATGTACATGTAAACTATGAAATGAAGGTAAGTACCTAAGTAAAATAAAATTATTAATTTGGACAGGCACCGCTCCACAATATCAACAAATATCTAATTAAGATTCGTAGGTACAAATCCTACATCTTGGGCAATAAGACCGCCGCGCCGCCTGCTGTGCAGGAAAGTATTTACAAACAAACAAACAAACTAATTGTAACACATGCAAATATTACACTTACCTGCAGAGAAGATGCAAAGTTTTGGTAGTATTCTTTCTAATTTATTAAACGAATTGTCACAAAACGAATTAGTAATTCAATATATTTGCATTCAAGTAAGATTGATAACGGTACTAAGATGCTCGCTAACCGTCCGTTTGTCTGGCTATTGGAGGACGAGACCGATATGCGTGCGGGGTGCGGGCGAAGTAGCGACAATACCCGAACGACGCGGATCGGTTGCGCTCGGCTGACCAATCAAGTGGAAGCAGTGCTATCGCACGCCGCGCTGCCGAAGTGCTAGCGGGAAAATTCAAATGCCTTGGCGCGAAGTGCTGGCGGGCAAATTCAAATGCCTTGGCGCAAAGTGCTGGCGGGCAAATTCAAATGCCTTGGCGGGCCACTATGTGGCCCGCGGGCCTGGGTTTGGCCAGCCTTGTATTATAATATCAGCTATCTGGTTCCTATAATACAAGCTCTGCTTAATTTGGGGCTAGATGGTGTGTGGTTTGTCTTCAATATTTATAATTTGTATTTTATAAATATATAGAAATATAGATAACTCTTTATTGATTTCCATGACACACTTATAGTCTTATAGTAACTAATAGTAATAGTGTAACATATTAGTTACTATAAGTGCATCCCTACACGTTAGGAGGATGTGCGTTGATTGTCAGTTGAATACAGACACACAAATCTTTCAATTTGTGTGTATTTATTTAGATAAAGATTTATGGATTATTCAATTGTCTCATTATTAGTTGAAAATGAATCGATTGTTTCCGTTTAGTAGCTTTGTCGGTGCTAACAAAGCTACTAAACGGTATTCAATTAGCTTCACTTGAATCCATCATTCGAGATCCGAGGATTCGGTGTGCAATGTGCTTTAGGCGACAAGCTAACATTATTCAGTTTAGTTTAGACCACCCAAATCCTATAAAAATATATACATAATAACTGTTTATCTTTGTGTCTGGTTGTAAAAAGAATAAATAAATAAATATACTGGACAATCCACACAACACTATCTAAAAAAAAAAATAGCTAAAAAGATATAATACGTATATATTTTGTAAATACATACTAAGAATACAATATAACATCCAGACAGAGAACAAACATCTGCGTTCACCACACAAATAATTGTTATCGGTGGGGATCGATGTGCGTTCACAGATTCGCACCGTATGGATGTCTAAAGATTTTTATTCTTGATAAAATTTGGATTGATGGTATTTTAAGAGTTTTAGAAATACTGTTAAACTGTGTTTTTTTATTTAGTTGCCAGGAGAAACCATATGTTTGATATGAAGCGTGCAATACTTACGAGGTGGACATGAAATACGGTAGGCAAGTGAAAAAGTGAGCGTGTATGAAGTCGCGTGCAAAAGCTATGTCTCTTATATCTTACATAATATTCGGAAGCCGCGCGTGCGTATCGTGTGCGATTGATGGCAAATTAGCCAGATGGCCACCATCATGCCATTTACGTGTTCTGGATCAAAGTTTTATTGGGAGACAATGGGATGGTTAGCTCGAACTAGTGAATTCACCCTGGCTGGCTTATTCGATGAGAAAACGGAATCGAAAAAAAACTTAGATTTATTTAAGAAACTTGTAAATAAACTTCTAACCTCAGGGGTGGTACACTTCTAGGTAAGTAGGTAGGTTTCAAAAATGACTATTTATGAAGTAAGAATTTGACATTTAGGTATACTCAGTTGACTCTACAACAAAGTGTTTTTTTATACATTTTGGTGGTTATTATTTGGACGGACAGAATTACGAACGAAGAGGTCTTAGAGAAAGAAAAGGAGAAGAGAGTTTTACTTAAGACGATACAAAACCAAAGAGGAAAAATATTTGGACATTTTCTACGACACAATGAATATCATTGTAGGAAAGGTGAAAGGAAAACGAGGAAGAGCAAAGCCAAGAATAAGTAACGTGAGTCAGATAGAAGAAAAGGTCGCTATCATGTCGTATAAAGAGTTCAAGGAGGCCGCATTCGATAAACATTTAAGAAGAAGAAAATTGGTGTTTTATGTCATCAAATCCAACGGTTTAAAATCATTATAGGTACGATGTTGTTTAGGAATCGTCAACATCATTTGGGCCAATTATAGGCACAATACTAACGCAAATATTGTTCTCAAAACATGAATGTATCGTCAACCTTTTTTGTTATGCTTAGTATTTCTCCCTCATTTTTAGAAATGTGCTTTTTTGCAATACCAATCCACCCACCCCTCTACCAAGAAGCAAGCCTGTTTTAAAATAAACTAAAATAAATAAGTAAGACGTTTTGTAAGCCCTAAAAAATGCGGATAGCAAAATTTTTTTTGCATCATATTTTCGAATTAAACAGCACTCTTTCCAATGAATATATTTTCTTTCTTCCTTAAATCCTCTTGTTTGCATATTAGTTATGCATGTTTTTTTCATTAAAAATTAAAATTTGATGAGTATTTCATTTGAAAATATCATCACTTAGTTACATATTTTATACAAAAATCTTATTTTCCATTCAAAATGTTGTCGTCCCCTGGTCGTGCGGGTCTTGACAAACAGTGCTCTGCCGCTCGGCTCATCAAACAATGTTCCCGCGGCCGCTGAAAATATAAACAGAAGCGTTAAGGCACATACCTACGTTATCTAACTCAATACATTTGCTAAACAGTACATAAATATTTACACAAAAAACTTAGAAATAAACAATTTTTTACAATATACACAAGAAACAGTTGAGCTCATTTATGGGATAGCTCTCACTGCTCAAGTGCTCAGTTGCTTCTTCGCTGGCTCTTCCAGCGAACCCGCAGAGATCAAATATTTGTGTGGTGAACGTAGATGCTTGTTCTCTATCTGCGTGTTATATTGTATTCTAAGTATGTATTTACAAAAAAAAAACATGATTGTATTATAGATACCATGAGCTCTTCTGTCTCTGGTTCTTGTTTTGAGTCTCACACAGACTCAAAAAAAAACAAAACTTCACACGCACACAATATAATGCACTGGTGAGCACTCATACAGACTCAAAACCTGAGCCAGAGACAGAGGCAGACAGAGCTCATGGTAGGCCTACTGGTTTCCATAGTACAATTTCTGCTTAGTTTGGGGTTCGATAGTGGATTGTACGTAATATTTATTATCATAAAATAAGGGAAACGGAAAATTCCACCATTCGCCTTAACATTTGGTACCGTACCCCATAGCAACTACGCGTTACACTGCGGCTGTACAAACATACAAAACAGACAGACGGATTCGTTTTGTTCCGCAGCCGCCCATCAGCAGAGCTAACAAGCCATTGTCCAGAATATTTCAATGTTTGGGGCAGTTTCATTTACCTACTTATTTATTTATTTTATTTTATTTATTGATCACCAACATAATAAACACTAGTACAATACAACAAGATAGTGCAGGAATACAGAGTCAAGTGCTATTATAATTATAGGTGAAGACAGCATGCGTACGAATACAGGGTTATTCATAATTAGCTGCAAATACTCAGGAATTAGGTTCAACAAATAAAATAAAAAATATTTATGAAATGATTTTTTTTAAGTTTTGTTATGAAAATCCCGAGAAAATCGACAAAGAATATCCTTTGGAATCATTGGCGCCTGACCTATTTTGACCTTTGATCCACGCCCGCGCGCCGTGAGCGACACTCTGCGTTCAGTCACCGCCTGGGTGGGTCATCGTCCTGTTCTCCATGGCAATCATTATGCAATAGCCGTAAAAAAATTAATAAAAATAAAATTTTGATACAAAAACTTAAATCAAAATTAAAAAAAAATAATTACATATACAGTGGTGGTCACATAATTAAAGACACTGGAAGCATACTGAAAAAACTAAGCTATTTCTTCGTACAGATTTTATCATACTGCAATTGTAACTTGCTGCACTATTAATTTTTATTTGTGTTGTTACTGTGTAATGTTTAAACGAAACATTTACAACAAAACTTAGCTTTTATTCGGTAAAACTTAAATGTAAGCAGTGTAAATAAAAAATAAGATTAGTAAGATCTGGCCATATAATTAAAGACACTTCACTTCGTAACAAGAAATATAAAAAAAAATAGCTATCATCGAAATTATCTTAGTACGTAAGATTTCTAACACATTTTTATAACGAATTCCAATGCGTATCAATACTTGGTCGCATGTCCTTTTGCAGCAATAACAGCACGACATCTCTTAGCCATGGAAGCGATCAATTTTGTACAAGCTTGTACCGGAGTTTGTTCCCATGCATCTGTAAAAGCTGCGTAAAGTTGATCGACGTTTGATGTACGCTTTGCCGCCACTGTCTTCTTCACCTGGTACCACAAGTTTTCGATTGGATTTAAATCCGGACTGTATGGGGGCCAATCCAAAACTGTCACAAGCTGGTTCCCTAAGAAATCTTTTACTATTTTTGCGGTATGTTTCGGATCATTATCGTGTTGAAAAGTCCAAATGACCGGTAAATTTTGCTCAGCATAGGGCAGCATGGTTTCTTCTAAAATATTTTTGTACTGGTATTTATCCATATTGCCTTCTATCTTTCTGACAGGTCCGACACCAAGTCCTGAAAAACAGCCCCACACTTTGATATTTCCCCCTCCATGTTTCACTACTTTCTTGGTGTACTTCGGATCCATTTCTTTGTTTGGGGGGCGTCTAACGTATTGTTTTCCGTCAGAATTTATCATATTAATTTTTGTTTCATCCGAAAAAAGCACAGTTTTCCACTCTCGTTCAGTCCAATGTTCATATTTTTTAGCAAACGCTAACCTTGCCTTAACATTTGACTTTTTCAAAAGTGGCACCTTCCGAGACACTCTTCCGTACAAGTTTGCCTCACATAGTCTGCGTCTAATAGTCCTTGCAGACACACCCGTCGACCCTCCTGGCCCATATATTTCCGAGCGTATCAGTTCTGATCCTTTGAACGGATCTTTTTTTGCCAACAACACCATCTTAGAGTTTTCCCGCCGAGTAGTTTTTCTAGGTCTCGGTTTTCTGGGTACGTTTTCGGTCGTATTGAACTTCTTGAAATGCTTTATAGCATTCATAACCATGTCTTTAGAACAGCTCAAATGGTTTGCGATTGTTCTGTATGACCAACCTTTGCTATGAAAGTTCAAGATTATCTTTCTAGTGGACGAATCGCAACTCTTGTTTTTTCCCATATTGATTGGTATAAAACGTATTAATTTGAATGCAAAAAGTAAACTGTTATTATTAATGTTGACAGTTCATGCAAATACGCGGCAAAACAATGAAAAACCAAGTGTAGTTCTTTTATATTTTTTTAAATTCAGAACTCAGCGTTCACTGTCTTTAATTAGCTGGCCAGCTACAAGTTCGTTAAAAAAGTTTGTATAAGATTCGGATAGTGAACAGTGTCTAAACTACTAAGCAACGCAACATTTTTTGTCCCCCATTTTAAGAATACAACGTCATGTATGATTTAGTAACAATAACGTTAAATTTAATACCTACTTTGGCAAATAGTAGTGCCAAAATCAAGTTTATTGTGATCAATTGGGGGGTGTCTTTAATTATGTGTCCACCACTGTATATTTTTTATTTTATTTGTTGAACCTAATTCCTGAGTATTTGCAGCTAATTATGAATAACCCTGTATAAACGAGCAACAGAAGACTTATTAACTAACATGACCTATTACTAACACTATTTACATAAACATACACCTACATAATATTACATACTAAGGTTAAACAATTAAAACGAGGAGAAAAATAATAATTCATAATAATTAATTAAAAATTGAACACAAACTAAAAGTTGATTAAATAATACATTACATTTAGGGAGATTTCCTAAAGTTTTGACAATAAAAAAGTGTAAAAAACATTGTGATTGATTTAGTCTTCAGGCACGGTAGAAAGCAGCTAGCCTACCATGAGCTTCATATGGTTATGGTTATGGCTGTCAAAATTGTGTCAACACATTCAAACCCAAGAAGAAAATTAATGTGTGGGTCAGCCTATCTATACACAATTTGACAGCCATACCCATAACCATATGGAGCTCGTGGTAGCCCTGCAGGTATCTTCATATACCTACCCACTATTCTTTGAGGACGTCCAGGGGCAGATATTCATAGGTTCCTATGCTTAGTAGAAGTATTATACCCATACACGTAATATGATTTCAAAATTACTGGCACGTGAGGCTGAACATCTGTGTGCTTAATGTAGATGGACGCAGGCTAGTGCATCTTAGGGCACGTTCTGACTTGCGTGACATACAAGGCAATACTTTGGTGATGGTTACCACATGGCATCAGGTGGGTCAGATGCTTGTTCCATCAGGTTTAAGGTATAATAAAGTGTCCACGTTTTCTTTCACCATTTTTTAACTAGCCTTGCTCACTTTTTAACCGACTTCCAATCAAAAAGGAGGAGGTTCTCAATTCGGTTGTATTATTATTATTATTTATTAATGTTTGTTACCGCATAACTTCGTCATTAGTGAGCCGATTTGAAAAATTATTTTTTTATCTGAAAGGTACTGCTTCCAGGTTGGTCCCATTTTAATTTTATTAAAATCGGTGTTGCCATTTTTTAAAATATTTTTTTTAATGTTTGTAACTGCATGCCTCCGTCATTTATGAACCGATTTAGAAAATTATTTTTTTATTTGGAAGTTATTCTTACGTCCAGATTGTCCCAAACAAATTTGATTAAAATCGGTTTAGCCGTTTGACAATGAAGTCGGTTTCTCAAGTTTTTTAAACTTATAATTATTATTCTATTAAGAAAATACAATGAGATTCAAACCCGGCAGAAAACTAGAATGACAAAAAAATCTTCAAACCAGACATGTCCAGAAAACAAAAATTGGTACACTTAGCAGCTTAACAATCTTCCAAGTACCGAGCCGGGAATCAAACCCACACCATTGTAATTGCAGTCTGTCTGTCGGTATGATTCAATAACAATACTCGGAATGAATCCTGACCAGACGAGCCAAACTGTATACATGGTGCTCTTTTACACTTCTTATCGTGTCCGTAGTTCTTTCCAATCAAGTGTGGTGAAAGGATTTAAGAGGGAAAAACACAGGCGATTCTCCATACAAACGATAAAGAAAATATCACCTCCAATTCATATTTCATATAAATCATTATATTTTCTTTATCAATAAGTTTCTGAAAAAAAGGAAAACATACGAGCACGTATATAGCAGAACTGGATTTTATGAGACAAAATGGTTACTCTATAGGCATTATCCAGGGAGGAAATAGGGGACTACGTTTGTATGGAGAGTCGCCTGTGTTGTACCCTCTTAAACTGCGTCAAAGAGGCTCCTTTCATGCACTTGACTCATGGACTTTTTAGGTTCTATGACATGTCCGTTTGAGAGTACTGGCATAGTGCACATATATTATATTTTTGAACAGAAAAACTCATTGGTATATACGCGATTGCATTTGAACCCCTTAGGATCGGAAGGCTGGGTCGCTACCACCAGGCCACAAGTGGTTTAGTTTCTTTATTTTCAATAATTGCATTTCATTAGACTGGCCTCCAGATCAGTTGGTAGTAGCTCTGCCTTCTGCGCCGTAGGTCGTGGGTTCGATCCCCACCGAGAACAAATATTTGTGAGGTAAACATAAATGTTTGTTCTCTGTCTGGGTGTTATATTGTATTCTAAGTATGTATTTACAAAAAAAAAAAAAAATATATTTAAGTATTATATCAGCTATCTGGTTCCCATATTACAAGCTCTGCTTAGTTTGGGGCTGGGTAGTGTTGTGTGAATTGTCCACAATATTTATATTTTTTATTTATATTTTATATTTATATTGTATCAAAATATAATTATCATCTTTAATATAAAAAAAGTAAAATATTTTTTTTGTGTTATGTATGACATTGAATGTTTTTTTTAAATTATCTGGCAAAAACTTGACTGCGATCTCACCTAAAGTCCGCACAAGGTAACTCTGCACGTGTCAGATGGCGGAAAATGTAAAATAAAATACTTGAAATAAAATAAAACACTCTGTATACGAAAGTGCGAAAATTTTGCAAATCATCCCAAAAGAGACAGCACTAACATTTTCACGCGTCCAAGGCATTGTAAATAATTGTTTTCAAATGAGGAAGTCGCGTGCTGCTTCGGTTCCCGGCCAGCACCGAGATGGTGTCGAAAACTAATTTAAAAATAATTTTACGAAAATACCAGTTGTTAAGTAATTGCTAAGTACGTGTTTGGCCACGTGTCGAGTACGTCATTTGTAATTTGAGATAAATATTTCTGGAAATGCATCGTTTAAATGGTGCCGCGCATTTTTTTACCCAACTGACCAGAAGACAGGTTTTAATTTTCTAGTGTAGGTAGGTATAGGTATGTAATTCTAAAAAGTTTGAAATGTGACAAGTGCACGAAAGGAGCGCACTCTTTCTGAAGCGCTCTTGAAATCACCACACTGATTTGAAAGAAGAAGAAAGTAAGAAGAAGTATATAAATAAACAAATAGACTGGACAACCCAGCACGCCAAACTATTTAACGCCAAACTAAGCAGAGCTTGTACGATGAGGACCAGATATAATGACGTATGTAATTTTTTTTTGCAAACACATACTAAGAATACAAAATAAAATACCCAGACAGAGAACAAACATCTGTGTACACGCATATTTTTTTTTCTCTTTGGGGATCGAACCCAACGGCACAGAAGTCAGGGCTACTACCAAACTGAGTCATGACGCCTGTGGTCAATATCTACGTCTCTCTCAAGACGTGCCACTGGTTTTGTGACATCATCATCATCTTCCTGCACTGCATCAGATTGGCATCATCACTGCATCATCACTGCGTTTGGACGGAATTGATGGAAATAGGTGGTTGTGGTAGGCAAACGTTTCGAAATCTATGTCTATCCTTTTCTATCGCACAAGGATTTTCAGCTTTTTTCGAGTAAACGTGTATTTTTTCTAAATGGTCAAAAAGACCCAACTGGTCCAATGAGGGTAATTTTCTCATTACCAGGCCTAAGGCAGTCAGTGTCTTTAGACTAAATGAAATTATTAACTGACCGCCTCGAACCACGTTTAAGACCATATTTGACACTTCTTGAGCAATTTAAGAAAAGCCTTAAAATCCTTAAAATTCTTCACATAATTGAGAGAAAAAAGAGTCACGAAAAAGAAAGCACCTAGTTAATTAGTAGCAGCCGAAATCCTGTCATCATCAGCCTGAAGAAGTCCACTGCTGACCGCGAAATCGAAATATAAGCTATGAAATTCCGATTGTTACGCAAATTTTTACATTACGTTTAACATGCTCTCTAAAAAATAACTCAAAATATATAGTTTCTCCATCCAGAAAGTTGTCTGTATTTATGCATTTTATTTACTTTCCAAAGGCTTCTATAATATTATTTAAAACATAACTCGAACACGTGCTACTCCACGACATATGGACCAGCCATTTTGAAGAAAAAACACCGTCATGTGGCATCAAATAAAAACGGGCAAGCGCGAGTCGGTGCAAATGTATAGCATGCAGGGTTCTGGAGATTGTAAAAACCTATGCTCATAATAACATTGCAACCGTTAAAATGTTGTGCATTACGATATTTTTGCCACAACCATCTTGAATTAAAAAAAAAAGATTTTTATAAAATGGAGTAGTAGTCATCGCTACGTGGGTCACGCACTTCTGGGACAAACCCCACGATGCACAGCCCTGCGTTCTAAACTAGAGGCATATGATATTCAGCCTGACGTACCAGTTATTTTACCAGCACTCACCCCCTTCAAACCGAAACACAGCATCAGCAATGCTGCTTCACGGCAGAAATACGCATGGTGGTATTACCCAATAAATACACAAAGAGCCTTACTAATACTTCGGTGTGGTGCCATTTTTGGTAAGAAGCAAGAGGTTTGTATAAAAACTTTGAATACAGAACCCTAATTCGTAAATGTTAGAGGAAGTGATTTTACGCGTACAATAACAATATAAAACTTTCTATGTAAAGAGGATGTATTAATTTATGTAATTGTTAACCCTTTACGGATAAACATTTTTTTTACTTATCTCGGACTTAAACATATGTTTTGGGTGGTTTGATTAACTTCTATTGTTAGGTTCAGTTTAATTTCGAGTTTATTTTGATTGGGTGCTCGTTTGCTTGTGGACGGGTTTCCGGTTGATTTGAACTTCCGTTTGGTACCCAGAAATGGGTTTTTATGAAAGATTTTGGAGATTCTTTGCTACCATGAAAGACTGTATTTACCAAATTCTAAAATAACGAGGGATTTCTTTCAGTTAGGTCAAATTATTGAAAGGTATTTTTTATAAGTATCACTTATTTGACAGAATCTCAAATAAAGACCAAAAGGAAAAAAAGAGATTTCAAATGACTTCTAAAAATTACTGGGTATAAAGTTATTTATAAAATAAACATTAATACATAATGAATTAATGAATATTTCGGCTATCTCAAAGAGCGGTCTAAAAACTAGACCGCACAATGCGTTTCCCACGGCATAACCATTTCGTATATCATCTAAATTTATGCAAACCGGTCGTTCAGCGTCAAATCTGGTTCATGGTTCAATAACGCCGAGCGAGCGTGGCCGAACCGCGCCGAACCGCGCCGAACCAGCGGGACGTCAAACCCTTGCGCTTTGGTTTTTTACTCTTTTATTGCAATCTAATGACTTTTTTACTTCTTTTTTATACAAACGCCATGACAATAAAGACTATAGCATCGGTTTTTTCAATTAATTTGAAAAGTCTCTGTTTTTTTCTGTCAGATTTGATAGAGTTGCATCGTTTTGTTTTGATGGGAGGAAATTAATAAGGATGGAGGAATTTCAAATTTGTTGGGTAACTAACATAAATATTCACAATAACACAAGTTTATCACTTAGTGTAGATACTGCAATACAACAATAACTGTGCACAAGCCAAATTAAATTGCATTTAACTAGGAACTTCTATGTACCCTTATTTTTAGTAGCAACATATTGTGTTATATTTATACTGAATTGCTTGATTTTTGAATAAAGCTTATTCTATTCTATTCTATTCTATTCAAAGTCATGAGTTATTTTTGTATCAAATTACTTATTTTTAGATCTTTAACAAAATATTAAATAGGAACTGATAACAATATAATTATGATTTGAAATACATTATTTTTAGAAAAGTAATTATCCAAATTATTGTTCATGCGAATAATATATCAGATTTCAGGTAAAATTTTTAATGTTGTTGGAGAGGAGTGAATAGGCGCATTTATACTGTTTAATTAATATATTTTATATTATTTCAATTGTTCTTTAGAATAATATCTAATCATAAATCAATAGGGTTGTCATTATTCAAAATAAAAAAACCGAAATCAACAATCTTTAAAAACAATTGTAAGTTTTTTGGATCACTCCTTCACACAGCAGGGTCCTTTAGGCCAAATTTACAAACATAAAGTCGAATATCCTTTGACACGTTATTGAAAAGGTTAAAATGATACAATTTTTCGTGCCAATTGTATAGTGTAGCGGTAAAATAGTTCTTTGTTTATAACAATAGTTGGTAACATTGTGTTTCTGATATCCTGTCTGTTTGAAAATTAGTTCTATTGTAAAGGATCCGATTTTGTGTGAAAAAGGACGAATTAAACGGTTTTATTCTTTACTAATTGATAAAGGATATTAATTTGGCGTTTATTTTATTTGGTTTTTTGTAGAATGCATAGAAAAATCTTCGACACAAAAATATCGGATTGATATTAAATTTTGCAATCTTTTACCAATATGAAAATTGGACATCTTAATCAACTTAATTCCATACAAAATCTGCACAAAAAATTAAGCATAATTTAGCTTAAGCTCTTGTGTAGATTTTGCATGGAATACATTTTATAATTCTAAACTTTTACCTAAAATATTCAAAAGATATCGTTAATTTGTAAACAAAACACTTGACGTCAACAAGGGTGCTCGAATGTTTGCTTGCTACCGGAGATTTTTTACAACCCTACTCCCAAGGGGATGAAAACATGCCGTGTTTAGATAGAGGGTACTCAACTTATCCATTTTTGCTATTACAATTAACAAAGTCAATTATGCATAGGTAAGATATTGAATACTTACAACTTCTTTGGCAAATTCAAAAGTTGAATTTTAAAATGAGATTACTGAAAAGTTTTCCAATTCCGCCATAATAAAAATATAATGAAAAAAACTAAGTTCTATAGAGCAGAATGAAATGAAATAAACAGTGAGTATTTTATAAAAAATTAAATATAGAAATACTTCTTCTCCTTCCTGTCCTAATTCCTTTTTATGTGGGATCAGCACAACTTGTTCTCCTCTTCCATTCTTCTCATAATAATTATAAAAAATACTCAATGTGCCAATTTATTAATTTCAAAAATAACGTGTCACTTTTAAATGAAGCCATCAGACGTAGCTTGTTAAAATCACACTTTTCAGTACTTTCTACCAGTCATTCTACCCGACGGTGGTTTTTTATCCGCCGCTGTGGGAGATTTTTACCACTCTTGGAATCGCAAGTCATCGGCGGCGTGGTAAAAAGAGCTTCCTTCCTATCAACTTTTTTAATTTTTAGTGATCCTCGGGCGAAAACATTTTAGGGGTCAGTAGGTAGGTTAAACTAAATAGAACGTAAAAACGAATAAAAAAATATTTTGAAAACAATAAGCACTTAGCTAGTTGGGTCTGATCATCATCATCAGCCTGAAAAAGTTAATGTCTGATGGATATCGGTTCCTCCTAATTACTAGCATCTTTGAAAACTGCAATACTATTTGCACGGAACCATTTTTCGGGCCTCGCATACTTTTGGCTTATTTTTTTATTGTCTGTGAAAAGGAGTATAAAAAAGTCTATGGTTCTGACGAAGTGCACTACACTTTTTAACAGTCTATGACGAAATTAAGTTATAACTTAATAAAATTTAATCACTTTTAGATGCGAACGGGTGGTCAAATTACTTTTTTTACTCGTTTATTGAGTGTGACTAAAGAGTGGTGGCGCTTTTGGCGCCTTTAATTTGACGTTAGTCCGTTTTGACAGTTATGAGCTTCTACTGAGTTAGATTATTATAGTTTTTTCAGTTCTTCATTGGTGGCCAAATAAAATGGCGCTAGTTAAATTGAAAAAAGTTTTGATTTAAAAACCTTTACATTTTACGCAAAGATAGATAGATAAATCGATAGCACTTTATTGTACACCACAAGAATGGAATCAAAGTATTAGTTAGCACTTCCAATTTTTTTTTTTTTACAACAATTAGATAAAAAATTTGGATTATCGTCTTCATTATATTTAACTTTATAAAATGTTAGAAAAGAATAAAAGGGATGCTATTATGTTTGTGTCCGAGATATCTCACGCAAAGTTACAGGATGTCATTATGTGCCCATTGTTAAGAATGAGATAATACAGCAAGCAACATACCAAGCGCAAAATCGAATAACCAAATATTATGTTTACAATGATGGCCAAACCAAACATGACATATACATATTATGTTTAGATTTTTATATTACTTTAATTTCATTACGATTTCTCGAGTAAATAATACGAAACTAAGTTAAAGCTAAAGGACCCTATAGCGTGGCACATATTCATTACAGTATTTTAGCTTAGCAGACCGTAAAGTCTGTTGCCATCTCTATTCGTTGACATGAAAGTGTCAGTGACAAGAGACTTTTAACGAGTCGCTAAAAAGTGGCAGGTATTATGAATGAGGGGGAAACCCTCTTCATTATAATTACTGAAAAAAAAAGGATCTAAAATATTTTTTCCAGGGAGCATGAGCACCAAAGACCCACGTAAAATACAATGCACTTTGAAAAAAACCGTTTTATTTAAACCATATAACTAACAGATTCACATATTTCACCAAAGTATTGGCATGCAAATTTTAATGACTTATTTTTACAATTTAAACATATACAACGTGTATCAAAATATGTGTACTATCCCGAAGGGGGGTGAATTTCCACCCCCCGGGGAACAACTTTTGTTCAACGACTTTTCGAACTTCGATTGGTATCTCTGAAAAAAACTGCAACGAAGTTTCAACATGAACAGCTGACTTTATACAAAGTGACAACCCTAAACTCAGCTACAGAGGTAGTAGGTAGTAGTAGTAGACCTACAGAGGTAGTAGGTCAAGGGGTCAAGGGGTTACAAGGATAGGGTTGTCAATTTATTTAGGCATTATGAAATTAAATATTTTTGTATGGGAAACTGAAAATAGGAATTTTTAATTTTCTCCCCCCCACAACTGATCACCATTGTGGTCTGAAACCCCCCACCTTCGCATAGTACACATATTTAGATACACCTTGTATACAACGTGAGTTTGAATTCATATGTTATCCCGAAAGGGGGATAAGCTACTCCTGAATGCCAACAGCATTAGTTCTATGACTTTTCTGAATCAGGACTTTTTCATTCAACAAATGGTGTGTAAAGTTTACGCCATGATTTTGCTTAAAAGCATGTTAGGCAACCCTATAACCAGCTGATTAGGTACTTGACCTCTGTTGAACTATGTCTTATTTGACACCCAAAATCTGCCATTGGCAAGTCAAAAAGCAATAAAAATGTATTACCGCCTCCTTTGAATCGTCATCCTAATTTTATAAAAATGGGGTCTGTTGGGTTCCGTATAATATTTTTCATGGAATTTATGTTCAAGTATTTATTTTGTTTATTTGTTGTATGATTCAGAACGAAGAGGATGTGATGCAATGCCTACACTCATTAAAAATTATTTTATTTACACATTGTAAAAAAACTAGTGGTAGGTACTTTCGTACCAAAACATATGTAAGACAAGTTTTATTTGTGTGATTGAGTGATAAACAACAAGTGCATTTTGCGACTACCTACTTTATGAAAATCTCCGACTTTGGCATTGCTTTAAGATATGATACGAGAAACTTAAATAAAGTACGTACAGAGTAGGTACCTATTTACTTTAATTTAATTCGAATCGAGAGCTTACGAAGTCATCATACACACGACTTACTTAACCCAATATTGGGTTAAGTAAGTATTTCATAATGTTTGTTTCGCCGTTTTTTATTTCAATGAAAACGGGACGGGACCCTAAAATTATTCGGCACTGTCAAACTTAGACAATTTGGTTAAATTGTCTAAGCTGTCAAAGGAAACCGAACTCGAAAATCTAAAAATAAACTTAGGCATTTCAGTTATTTTCAGTATTTCGTGGACTATTTCGTTGCGAGCGCATGTTGAAAAGTTAAACTCAGTGTACAAAAATCATTTAATTGTCGTAGGTATGGCCTACCTAAGTGCTTGTGAATAATGTGTGCAAAACCTACCTGTACCTAGTACTCGTAGTAGTACCTACCTATGTAGCTACCCGTCTTCAGAACAGAGTGCTTATACCATGGAAAGCCAGTAAATTGATATGTACCTAGTTTGTAAGTTTTATTACTACTTACCTATTTACCAAATTAGCGCCGGCCCCGCCCAAGATGTAGGGTTTTCACACAAAATATTTTGTCAATTGATTATTTTTTTTGTATGGAAGATTTAGATTTCGTATTTCACAGAAATGTTTTCATAGCTTGTGCAAAACCATGGTCCCTATCACCACCTTTCGGGATAACATACGAATTCAAACTCACGTTGTATAGGTATTAGCATAATTATAATACATGGTCCATAATGAATGATATAAAATAAAATTAAAATTAACAAAGCAAGAGTTATATAAGATTGTGATACTCAGTGTGGCGCCGGCTTTAACGACCGGACGTGAGAGCGGAACTCTTCCTTAACATTTATTTATGGTAATCATTACAGATTTTTTGACTCTCACAAAAAAACAGAAAAAATCTTCCCACAGAATCTGTGGGACTCATTTCTCTAACGTAAAGATGAAATTACATGGAAAATAAGTTCAAGAATTTATGAATAAATTGTTATAGAACGTGTCTCTGTCTACCCCGTTAGACCTTTTTGTAAGAAGTACAGCATGAAGGCTTGGACATTTTAACTGCATGAAAAAAACGGTTGTCTGTAAAGACTTACTGACGGTTTACTGACGATAGTTGAACGTGACAACGTCATACAGCTGTCCACGCGGACGCATCGCTCCATGGACATCGCTCACTCAAGTAGAGAGAGACAGATGACAAATGCGGAGGCCGATAGTGCCTCTTTGTCGCTCGTTCCGCGCTCTCGCCTGCACTTCAAGCCTTAAATGGAACGCCTCAGAGCGAGGTAACGCCGCAAGAGTCATGTTTTGTCGTGCGTGCAGTCGGCTCCATTGAATTTATAAGACGTTGTCACGTTAAAAAATATACAATCTGCAATACAGACTGCAGATTTACAAATAAACGATGTGCTAAACGGCAGTAGGGCAGTGGGTGCTGATGTCATAGGGCTTCGGCCACACGGACGCCATCTCACGCTCCATTAGCTCGGGACTTGGTGCTCACTCGCGTCTACTCGGGATTTGTTTTGGTTTACCACTTGTATTTACATATAAGAATTTTAAAATGTAAAAAAAAATACTATGCTGAGAGTCAAACGTTAATGTAGTTAGGAGGTAACAAAAATGTTTATTTAGGTGTTAAAATGTATATCTAGTTGAGTAGGTAAGTAGGACCTATAAGTAGGTTTAAATATAGGTAAATTGGTTAGGCTGTAAGTTTTAGGGTGTACGAAATTTTTTATCTTCAAATTTTGCATTCGCAAATTTGGAGAAAACTAAAATACATCTTGTGTCAAAAATCGGTCAAAAATTGGTGCTTATTACGACGGATAGGCAAAGTAAAATAAAACCAAACCAACCGAGCGCGTTAAAGTCTTTTACAAACTAAACACGCATCAAATACCATGAGAAATACCAAAATCTTTGTTCCCCACAAAATCTGATTCTGACCTACATCTGTCAGCAATTTCACACGAAAATACCTGTTCATAGTCAATTACTCAATTAATTGCACGATTATTACACTAATTAGCTGGTCAGCTGAGATTTTTACTCGAAAAAACGTTAAAAATGGCAGAAAAAATTTGCATCTGCCGCGTGGCGCGAAAAAAACGGCCATCTTGGATAACGCAAACATGGGCATTTTGCGTGAAAAACGTAGAATACGCGAGAAAATGACAGTTGGTAAGTATGGTAAGTATCGAAACTTGGTATTTGGAATTTTGGATCAGGTATTGCATGGGCTTCAAACAAGGTGAGGCAGGTGCTTTCCAAATGCTATAAGTTTGAACTGAAAATCTGGAGATGACTTCTACCTACATTTTCTACAGGTTTTTATAATACCTAAGTGCTATAAGGGTTGACATTTGTTTGCCTGAGTACCTTAAGTTAGTTCAGGTAATTTTTCAAGTTTTTATTTCACTCGATATTCCCGAAGTGCCACGATTTTTTTCGTATACCTAGATAGTAGCCTACTCTAGAAAACGTGTATAACAAGCGCATTGCTCTATATTATTGAGCACTAAAACTTTCCTCCATCAATTTTATTGTAAACTATTTTTAGCAGTACCAGTTTCAATGTTTAGATTGCAGTTCGGAAATGGTGTATGACACAAAGCAAGGTCAGCAGTGGGTAAAGTCGGGCTGTAGATAATGATGAGGTATCTGTAGGTACCTGAGTATGTGCTAAAGGGTGATGTCAGCGTGTGCCAGTATATAGGTTTCAAAGGGTGGATCGTTACAAGCTTCCTATAATATCCTAACGCGGGGTTTCGCTGCCGGAACCAGCAGAATTTGTAAGATATCATGCTTCCGTGTAGCGATATTGACAGTTTATATGAGGACCAACTGGTCTTGATACTTAAATGTAAAGCAAAAGCTAACCTCTTTTAACTCAGCTGGCAGTAGCTCTGCCTTCTGCGCTGGAGGGCGTGGGGGGATCCCCAACGAGAACAAATATTTGTGTGGTGAACGTTGATGTTTGTTCTTTGTCTAGGTGTTATAGCGTATTCTAAGTATAGTTTACAAAAAAAAATGTTAAGCATTAAATCAAACACAAGCACAAGCTCATAGTACAAGCTCTGCTTAATTTTGGACTAGATAATGCTGTGTGGATTGTCCACATTGTTAAATTATTATTATTATTAATATATTAGATATTCTTTATATCTAGGAAAAAAGTCTTCGCAGATTGTAATAACGTGAATTATCTGATTCCCGTTATTACAATCTGCGAATACTTTTTTCAACTGAGTGTTTTTGAAGACTGTTTTATCTGACTGAAACTGAACTCATGGTTTCTGTGGTGGTCTGGCATTAATCATAATTCCTCACGCTGGAATTTTGAAAATTACCGCTGATCCCAATTGCCTGATTGCTGAGCGTTCTGACAACGGCAAACCTCACAATTCTTTCTGTAAGAATTTCTAGCATGAAGAAGTTTCAGCTGTGCTAAATGACAGGCTTATGTTCAGCAGTGGACTTTTCCAGTTTGTTGATGGTAAAGTATCAAGATCAGTCGGTCCCGGAAGGATGCATGGCCGCATCTCACACCGGATGTCCAGTACTGTAAGTTCTGTACGCGCCATTGAACTGAAACCTTCCCGGAATAAATGAAGTACCATAGAAATATACCTTTTTTGTCTACATGACATTCACCAAATACCTATTATACACTCGTCTGCTATATTTAGAAAAAAACTACTTCAATTTATATAATTATTACAACTTGATGAAAAAACAGTTTTTTTGCTATAAAAGATAGTATTTCCTCAGGCAAATCGTTTAATTTGATAGAGTTATTAGCTAATTCAGCGTAGAACGAACAACGTCACACTAACCCAAATTAGAAGTTAATCTGTTGAACTGTTTATAATTTCGTTTTACCGTTAATAGTTAACCTAATCTATCTAATATATTTTTTACAAGCCTTGTTCATTTAAAAAGTTACCTAGCGTCTATCGATATACATATTGCTGATGGAACATGCCATGGATGCCTTTATATATAAGATCTAAAATGAACCATACTTCAAGCAAATAAATTATTTCATTCATTTCATTTCAAACAAGCATAATATGAACAAGCATTGTCTCGTAGATCACGCACGTCAGAAACGTGCCCTCCAATGCACTGCCTTGCGTTCATCAACTTGAGGCATACCGATATTTAACCTCACGTGCCAGTAATTTCACCGGCACCCGCACCCTTCAATCCGAAATACAGCGATGCTGCTTCACGGCAGAAATAGGCATGGTGGTAGTACTTCCATGGACGAGCCCCTCACAAAAAGCTTTATTACTAAATTGAAAGTTAAATTGCCTTGCTGCTTGGCGCTGTGTTGTTACTGTAATTTTGCGACATGGAAATCTGATAAATACTTACACAAATTCATGATTTAGTCTGGAATTTCAACCTAGTAAAATATAAGAGCTTTATAAAAAGAGCATCATCAAACTTATCATGTCACTTTTTTGAAATGAGACGAAAAGCGACATTTTCGCCAAATTAGCCCCTACCATGTACTTATCGACGAACAAGCTGTAATTTTCGACTTTGCGGCTTCGTCCTAATGCTGCGAATTTCTAATTCAATTAGATGGGTTCCGACTGTCAGGGCTGCCACAAATATTTTTTTTTTATTAATATTTGTGCCATAGTGACATAGAACGCACGCACAGCCGCCGGCCCACTAGTCATAGACATTAAGCACTTGACAAATAAGCCTGAGATAAACCTGGAGTTAATATTTAGCATCATGTCGTTTCAACCCGCACGTGTCTCACACCAAAAACTAAAACTAAAAAAAAATTACTAATCTTCAACTTTCTTAAAACCATAGTTTTTTACAAGTTCACCTACAATTACTACCACCAACTACAATTTATAGTCTTCTTCTTCTGCCTGCTCTTATCATGTCGGCGTAACATGTTCTCCTCTTCCATTCTCCTCTATCAGCCGTCACCTTTGTATTCACTTCTTTCTTATCCATCTCAGCTTTCACACTGTTCATTAACCTTTTCTTTGGCCTACCTCTACCCATATATCCATCTACATTCATACTCATTTTAATTTTTTTTTTATCGTTTTATTAAGTTGTAGTGTAGTGCCAGCCCTATTAAGGAGACTGTGATAGCGATTTGATGACAACCTGCGTTTTTGCGAAACGCTCCCAATTTACTAATAGAATTTAATTTTATAAATTAGTAATATTATATTACACGCTATTAGAGACTCTCGTTTTGTTCATTAGAACTTCCTGTTGTGACTGCAACTCTAATTACTGTAATTATTAGAATCTTTCAGAATTTTGCTCAGCAGATTTTTAAAACAAAACCGAACCGGATTGTACTATAAATTAAAAAACCCGGTTATACGGTTTGCGTACTTTAAGTATATTATAACTTTTTTAATCAAACTTTCTGATGAAACAAGCAGATACCCAACTTGATATTAAATTACTTATAACAAAAGCGTTACCTCGCAGGTTAAGCTCGTATCTATTATGAATATTACTCAAACACTATTTTATCTTAAGACCAAGAAGCATGAGAATTTGTGAAAAAAAAATTTTTATATTATTTTTGGTTAGTCGTAGCGTAGTTTACAGGAGTATAAAACATTCAGTCCATAACACCACCAAGACCATCAAGACATTCCAAAGTAAAAAATCAACCCTTAACAGGACCATGGGGTCCTCTTGACCCATCGATTAAGTTTTTGCCACCCGCGCGCTTCCAAATAAAATCATAAATTTCAAAAATGGCGGTCAGTGGCAAAAAAATCACCTATATCATATTTTGTGCGCTTCGGGCGTGGTGAGGTCAATTTATGACTAAATTTTAAGAGGATCTTGGTGTTATGGCACTAACAATGTTGTAAAAGAATTACTACTTTATTTATTCAATTTTCTTGTAACATTTTTGCCTTGTCCGATCTAAGTAAACAGATATATACAAAATATTAATGTGAGTAAAATCTTGTTAAAAAAAATTGGATAATCTATATCTATACTAATATTATAAAGTGGAAAGATTAGTACCTATTTTTGTATGTTTGTAATGAATAGGCTCAAAAAGTACTGGGCCGATTTAAAAAAATTCTTTCACCAATAGAATGTTACATTCTTCCAATTTGACATAGGTTACATTTCATTTTGAAAAAAATTAGGGATCCTTGGTAAAATTTGAACAATGAAGGTGTAGAAAAATGAGTCTTAAAATGTCTTTCGTCGAATGCGCTGCCGAAACTATTAGCGATAGAACAAAACAACAATAATATTGTTGTTTTGTTCCGTTCAGCCCTCCCGGCTTCGCACGGGGTAGACAATATTATTGTCTACCCCGTGCGAAGCCGGGACAGGCTGCTAGTGTCTAATAAAGCTTTTTATTTTTGTTTTCTATGCATGTATTTATAAAAAAAAGTGATTAAGTATTATACCAGCTATCCGGTTTCCGTTGTACAAGCACTGCTTAATTTGGGGCTAGATAGTGTTAATGTGGACTGTCCGCATTATTTATTTTTGTTTTAACAGAGTAGGCATAATTCTAATACTGAACCTTAACCAACCAATTTTCATACTAAAATACGTTGCAGGTTTTTTCAAGAGGTTTTCAGTTTTAGCACTTGCATTATAATAAACAAAAGAAACAAATCTGAACAAAATGTTCATAAAAGAAACACAATTAAAAAATAATATTTGTGTTTTCAAATATCAAATCAGGGGGTCCACGCACCCCCGTACCAAAGGGAAGGTCACGGGTTCAAATACCGCTTGGCTTTTGGGACATTTAAAAAATCTTTGTTATTTTACTTGTTTGTTAAATGAGAGAGATCTATTTATAAATATTAAAAAAAAAAGTTAAAGCATGCCAAATTCCTCCAAACCGAATTCTGCAGCTTAATTGCCTACAATTTAATATCTATAATTAAAGCAAAATGCTTACCATTAGGATCAAATCAGAAGTTGATATAAATTCATAAGGGGTGTAACCCGCCCTTGCATAAAGCTTCCAAGAGAATTTAGAAAAAATCGCGTTTATTTTGATATTGATCAACCGCATAATATATGGGCACGTTTTAAACCCACAATTAAAAGCATATTTAGCCAAAAGCTCAATAGACCGATAAATCGATCATCGAGTTCTGTGGTTTTTTTGTGGTTTCTTATTGTGGGAGAGCATCAATAGATAATTAGTTAAAATGTGGGAAAAATTATTTACCACATAATCACTACTTGCTACAAAAAAATCGGTTGTCTGTAAAGTCGGTTTACTGACGACAGTTGAACGTGACAACGTCATACAGCTGTCCACGCGGACGCATCGCTCACTCAAGTAGGAGAGAGACAGATGTCGAACGCTGCCGAACGCGGAGGCCGATTGTACCTCTTTGTCGCTCGTCCCGCGCTCTCGCTTGCACTTCAAGCCTTAAATGGAACGCCTCAGAGCGAGGTAACGCCGTATGAGTAATGTTTTTTCGTGCGTGCAGCCGGCTCCATCGAATTATGAGACTTTGTCACGTCAAAAAAAGCCTAAAATACCTTATAACTTTTTCCAACTTTATAAAAAAACTAGACACGTGACAATTTTTTGTCACTTTAAAATAAAACGTGTTACGTTAATAGGTATTTAAAAGGCTGACCATTCACTTTTCAAGTAGTCACATAAAATCCAATTTATTGAGCACACGCGTCGATAAGTCCATACTAAACGGTCACGGGTCTATTTTGTGACAACAGACGAAATGTCCCTACTTCCCTTACTTCAAAATCGGTCAAGCAATTTTCTACCGTATTTATACAAAAATAAAATTCATTAGAGTATGTTCTGTACAGTGATCTGTCTAGGGTTATAAAAGAGTTCGAAAATACTCTACTACAATGCAAAGACAGCTCTATTATTTTAACTTTACAGTTGGTTTTACTATGTTTTGGAACAAAAGTTGTAACCTTTTATGAATAAAAGGTGTGTTATCAAAAAGGAATTAACACGTAAGGTGTTAAGTTATTGAACAAGGTTTGGCGACACTTTAGTGAAGCCGCTGGTTTTCTAGTGAAGTGAGAGACGGACATCTTCATTAGTTCTTAGATTTATTAGAGTTATATTAAGCACATTAAAAGAAAGGCAAAGTGGTCAATTTTAGTCAATCGTCCGTTCCGTTACCAAGACCTGAGTCAATGACTTTTTTAAACCTATGGATTTAGTGATTATGGTACTTAGTGTGTTTTTTTAGGATTTATACGTAGCCAAATCATTTTTTTGTGTAGGGGCTTATGTCCAGCAGTGTACCTACTTCTTCAGGATGATGAAGAATCTTTTTTTTTTTTTAGAGTGAATTTTCGTATGAAAAAATGTTAAGTATAACTTATTTATGTCTTCGTTGCTTTTTCTTAGCATTTTTCTGTTTCTTTTTCTAGTATTATGGTTGAATCATTTATATTACATACTTCCAAATTTATAAAAAATAATCCAAGAGCCAAATCAACCCTAAAAGTGATAAGGCAATTAAATAGCTGTACATTACTCTACTGCTAAAACAAAAACCTATTCACCCCCGAGCGAACCCCATAAACCTTTTTAGCGACATTAAAAAAGCGGAACCAAAAGGAATTTTTTGCCAAATTTTTATGGGTTATTAAAACAAATTACCGTCAGAAGTTTTTAAGAAAAAAATTGTGAAATTTATTAGTTTCCTACTCAATAAAATTAGTGACTATCTCTGTATCTAAATGGTTGCCGTGAAATACTACTGAGCTGTGTTCAGATGAGTCGTTTAGATATGATTGTGGAGCTTTTGCAAAATGCTCTAGTTGTACCTACAATTACATTTTTCACATTACAGTAATTTGCTCTAGTGTAAGAAATTCTGTTTTACTATAAAATAAACATCTAGATTACTTACAAACTTTGTTTATTGAAAAAAAATGTCACAAGACTTAACCACTTAAAATTGAACAAAAATGACCCTTTCTCGCAATGAAGGGTTAATTTCATATCATGACCACAACAAAACGTCCTGCCAATATTATTGAAATTGTTATGTATTTAATTACAACAAAAGCAGACATAAACCAGTAAAACACAAGGAAACTAAAAGAAGAAAGATTCAAATAGATACATCGATACTGGAGAAGTGCGTCGTGTTTCTGTGTGTTACAGCAGCAAAAGAGTTTGGATCTAGACTCAGCATAATGCCTAGCTACTGTGAGGAAGCTATGCGCTATTTATATAATTGTGATTGTTTATTTATTTATAATAATAATAATAGCATTTTTTTGCTATTTTAGAACTTCTAAAATTATTTATTCCTTGCACTACTTTTTTCAACTATAGGTTACTCGATGTGTGGTATCATAAACCATTTTAAATATTGTTTGCGGCCACACAAGTAAGCCATAAAATACTTGGGGCGGGCAAGCCCAGCCTTACCAGGCGCCGAACACAATGAACGGTGGGTGTAGTAGGATAGTTTTTCAATGCAATAATGGTTCTGACAGCCTCGTCGTCCAGTTGTTAGTAGCTCGTAGGTTGTGGGTTCAATTCCAATAGAACATTGATATTTGTGTGATGAATACAGATATTTTGGTTATTGGACTTGAGGGCAAATTACAGTGTGTATTTTATTTACAGTATATACATGCTCTGTAAGTAGGATTTACGGCTGAGCAAAGAGGATGTGTAAGTTGGCATTTGCTACTCAATGCAATACAGATGCGTTCCATTTTCAACTTTTTACTGAAAAAGTGACTATATTTTAGTAAGATTACGTTAGTAATATGCTGGCCTATGTCCAGCAGTGGACTTCTTCAGCCTGATAATGATGATGATGACGTTAGTAGTAGCTATTGTGTAGGTAGCTGTATATAGTTATTAAATCAAAATACTTTCTTGAATTAGATGATAATTACAGAAGTAAAATTTAAGTCATTTGAAGGATATGTTTTTCAAATACCAAAACCCTAGTGTGAAAATCTAAATACAACTTTATAAAAAGTAACGAGCAATCATTTTTTTAAATGAAATGTCCTAGGAAGCCTACAAGCAACCCCACACCCCGGTGACAGATGGTCGACTCGTGCGCATCCCTTTGACACGCCGCTGCCACCCCTACACTTGAAGGGTCGTCGACAAAATGTTTTTGTTTATTTTTAAAAGGGAATACCATTGAAGTTAAATTAGAAATCGATCGGGGATGTTTTCTTACATTTTCTGATATTCTGTAAAAAGCCATGCCTGATTGTTAAAATAATTTAATTTTCTCTTCTTTTAAACTAAGCATCTGTTCTTGTGGACCTTAATGGTCGCTATTCATAAAACTAGTAGGTACACTGTAATCCACATAATTTTATCCACCATGCTTAGGTAACCTACGTTGTATATTTTTTTAAGCGTAGTTGTTGCATGTAAAAGTTTTTATAATCTTTGATACACCATCGTTTTAAACTCTACACGTTTTTAAAAGTTAAACTAAGCCGTCGAGAAATGCAATTTTCCTCGTTTTGTGTTTAATATAAACTTTTTATTTATTTTCAATAGCTCCTGTACAAGTTCGATTTACAACCCTAAACTGCTTAGGACGTCAGGCTCACCCATAATCCATATGCTGTTTCCTCAAACAACGATTATCGTTCCAATATCCTGTATGAAAAACCAAATTCAAATTTAGAATCATGCTCAAATTTGCGCCAAAGCCTACCCTACTTCCTGCGTTCGCGCACGTGTCCTCCGCGCATGCCTTCAAACAATGCACTTTTTGCGATTCTACATTCAAATGATAGCACTACCGACTAATGAATCCTACTTCTTTCTCTTTCTATCAAATTGGAGTTTAAATAAGAGAGAAGAGGAGGTGGAACATGACAGTTGGCGTCGTATGGCGTCTGCCGCGGCCATATGCTGCTTTGAGGTTTCGAAAATTACCCACCGGTTGGTTCAAAAATGGCGATTTTACGTTCAAAAGCTTGTCTATTTATTACAGAGGCTCCCGAGTGACACGCGATCTGTAATCGGTATGACAGACAGACATACACAAATTATGCTTATAGTTTTATTTCCGGTTAAGGCTTTGGGATGTCTTTCCTTCAGGCAGTTCTTAGAAAGCACTTGTCAAAATAGTGTAATTATTGTGAATGGTTAAACACTTGAAAGAGTAAGGATAGTTGTATTTTTTGCTAGTTAAGATGTCCACTACTGATAGGCTTTGTCTATCTTTGGCGTCAGTTTCAAGAAATGACTGAGAGCCTTCTTCACTACTCGTGATTTTCCCAATCATCAATTTATCACACAAAGAACCGCCCTAGGCTTTATCTAACCAGTATTTTTTAGATCTAGAATTTTTGATTGAACGTCATAAAGAAGGAAAAGTAGCAATTTTACCCCTAATAGCAAAGAGTAGCAAACCCAAAACCGACCTAAATTATGAAATTATTTCATCCTTGACCGATTTCAATCGATTTCTAATTTAACCCGCGCGTGTCAATACAGTTATTGGTTTAAAAAAAGGATTATTATTGATAAGTTTTTGTTTGTTTTTATGACTTTAAAATTACTCTTTTAATAGTTTTGGTCGAAATGAAAACAATTTCTTCTATAAAACTCGAAAAGGATAGGGAATCGACAAATATTAGGTTGTAGGTAAACATAAAAAAATACCTAAAAATAATAAAACCAAGTCTTCTTCTTATCGTGTCACTGATTCTTTCGAACCAAGTGTGGTGAAAGGATTTTAAGTGCGCTTCAAAGAGGCCTGCACTTCCTATCGTGCACTTGACACATAGTTTCGATATTTTTTTATAAAACCAAATAACACACACAAATAGCAACCATAGGTATATAGGTACTTATAATAAATATTTTATTGAATTTTCTTATTTGTTTATTTTTATCGTAAATGTAAGTAAGTTATACCATTTAAAGAAGGACCTATCTACAACAAATAAAAAAATCATCAAAGTTTAGATCAAATAGCCCGGTTTGTTCAAAATAATGTTAATTTCCATAAATCGAAGCGCGAACTAAGTATAGTCCCCTAAATTATTGTTCAACCCTTTTGTTGATAGTTAGGGGTGTCTACGAAAATAAATTGAAGTAGGTACATTGTAATTTTGTTTTTTTTTTTGAATTTTCAAGACAAAGTTAGTTTAAAGGATGAAAATGTCAAATAGGTATCTAAATCGTGCAAGTTAGTGAAAAATAAAATATGATTGATGTTTGGAGAAAAGTTCTAATTCTTAAAAATAAAAACATGATACTTAATTTTGGACAATTATAAATATGTAAAGTATATGGAAGCATTTGTTTTTTTGTTTTTGGTTTACCTCTAGAAGATATTGGTTACTACGAGTATACATTTCAGGGTAGGCAACGCAACGACAGCACCCTTGGTGTTGTTGGAGTCTATGGGCAACGGTGACCGCTTATCAGGTGTGCCGTAAGCTAGTTTGTCTATCTTTTACACAAAAAAAAATACTGCATGCATAAGAAAAATATACGCAACCCTGATTTTAAAAATTCCTTAAAACGGCTTACATTGGCTTTAATAAAGTCATTTGGAGGCAAAATCTCTTGTTTGTTTAGCATTAATATCATAATAGCCTAAACGGTCGGTCGCTTAATAAAGGGTTAAATTTAAAAATAACATGTGCACGGGTATTCGGCTATAAAGTTGATGATTTAAGTAAACAGTTCATAAAAAATGTTTACGTTAGTATTTAGGTCATCATAATTTTATAAGTCATTTGGAAACAACATTTCTATCAATTACTTTGTAAGGGTAGTTATGTATGGGGTTGTTTAAGCAACGAAGGTACATGTCAAGTAAGTATGAAAAAAAAATTAGGTGCCCTTGTTTTTCTAAGAATAGCGTGAATAACGTGTTTTTTTTCTGGTTGATGTAGAATATTCTAACAACTATATTTATTCTTTACATAATATACTAAGTATAACAGAAATATAAAGAGAGCCTGTTGATGTTGAAACCCTTATCAATAATGGCATAACTCAAAAAATCGCAAGATCCATCAACTCAGCGCGACGGTATCGGTAGCTCGATGTCCCGTCGAGTGGCCGGTGGCTACCGCTAAATAAAAAAAAAAACCTGATCGATTTGTACAAAAAAATGGCGGATCTTTTCACTTTCGTCATGCTTTCGATGAATTTCGATTTCGCACGCCCACTCAGCGGTCACGACGCCGGCGATGACTGACATTGATACGATTGAAAAAAGTTTGATGAAAATAAATGCTTGGTATTTGGTTAAGCGGTGGAAGGAAAACTTGTATTTTTGGGAATATCATATTTATTAATGCTATTAAACAATAATACATAATACATAATTCTTCTTTTCGTGTTACTGCAGTAACACGATGGTTTCAAACGAAACCATGGTTTCAAACCACGCGTAGTGAAATAAATTAAATTACACCCGAAAGAGGCTCCTCTTTTAAATTTTGCTATGTACTAGACTAGATTATTTGTACAGGTAATTAAAATACTTTGGTTTGTAATCTGTACCCGAAGTCTCAGTGCATTTACAACATTTCGTTACCAAATGTTGTTTTCGTTTCGCCTATTTGTCTCTGTCTATTGTTTGGAGAAAAGATGAGACAATAACTCTGACTACGAAATGTGGTAGCAAAACTTCGACTTCGGGTACTGTAGTTCAAATAAACCGCATGACACACTAACCTTCTTTTTGACGCAAATGAGGCTCAAATCAGCGCATAATCACCGATTACTGCCCTCACTCCAATCTCATTTACAAAATTGTGATTACAATACTTACACTCTCACAACGATAGTACTTCAAAGACGTCAACCAGGATAATTTACGAATCATGAGATGGTTATGGTGACAACAGGATGTCTTGATTAAGTCATCAGCTCTTGATTGTGTGATCAACACTTAGGTACCTACTGTAATGATGAAAGAACTTGTTTCGGATTATGTCTCATTATTATTCGTATTTTCGCATTGATGTCCCTGACTACCCTTTTATTATATCCTCAAGGTATCTGAGAGTTCATAATTGCTGAATTATAATACCTATTAAACGAAGTGTTTACCCTCCCCAAGTGTGCAAGTTTCGCTAGTATCAATATAATATAACTTACAGTACATGGGTTATCATATTTTTTTACATAGACAGTCCACCAAAGTAAAAAAACACTTGTTTTGTATAAGTCAATCGTCAAAAAATTCGAATCAATTAATTAAAAAAAGTTTTTCACACTGGCAGCCGCGAATAAAGAAACTGCGGGACGCCCTGCATTCGAAATTCGAATCGAATTCAAACAATGACGTCATGTAGTTCGCGCCATTGTCATTCCTCGTGTGGCCTACGAAGAATGACATCTAGGGAAATGGTTGATAAAAAAGTTACTTTTTGTACTTACCCGCTTTCTGACACGGGCTTCCGAATTAAGAGATTGATGTGTCGGCCGGAGGTGTAATTTAATTAGGTTATGCAGTCAAGTGTAATGTTATTGGTCTTAATCAATTATAATATACATGCAATGTAATCCAATGTAAACCTGAACACCATGATTAAGTGATGTTATAAGTAATATATTAAAAGAAAGTCGTGTTAGTAACACTATTTATAACTCAAGAGCGGTTGAACCGATTTGGCGGAAAATTGGTGGACGGTAGCTTAAAACCAGGAGACGAACATGTAATACTTTTTATCCTAAAAAGGTTACGGGAACAGGGCAAGCGAAGCCTTGGGCGGCCGCTAGTTTATGATAAACTGGAAATTACAACCAAGACTTAGTCAGGGATATTAATATTGGAGTCAATATTAGAAGCTACTTTTTCTTGTTGCAGTCGGGCTGTACTGCAATATTTTTACCAGATAAAACCTTTTATTAACATCAAAAAGTTCCATTTAGAACACAAATCTATCAAACTTTTGACAAATTCACCTGTCGTCTTTTGGATTACATAACCAGAAAATGTGAAAATAAAGAAATAACATAGAACCAAACCATGCCAGTTAATATTGGCATGGTGTAAGCAAAAACAGTTGGAGATGCAAAAACAATAAGGCAAGCACAACTTATTTTCTCTCGAGAGAGAAGAGATCTCGTAAATATAAGCGCTCTCATACATTTATCGTGACAATCAGAATGTTTGCACTCGTTCATATTGGTTCGTTTCGTACACAGCCAGGCTTTGCCGCGCTACCTAGGGCTATCACTTAACCTTAGTCATACCCCTCTACCAAATTCCCTACAAAAGCCTCTATAAAACTGCTTACGTACTAAAATCGTCAAATCAGACGGAAAAGTGAGGTGCGGAAGCTCGGATTGAAGGAGGCTAGTATTGAAGGAGGCTAGTATCCGTTATAAGCTAAGTATTCTCGTAAAGTCTAATAGTACTTGTTAAACTTTCGCACATTGTTACTAAATCTATTAAATAAATAAAGCTTTTTCCCCTTATTAAGTAACATACTTATTTTAATTAACGTATATCACTATATTTTTATAAAAACTAATTAAGGACCCATCGAGGCCTCCTCAAAAAGTCTCAATTCTTTCCCCTCCTTTGTTTTCTTCGTCTAATCTTTCTGAATCTATTACATGGGTATTATAACGGTTCTTGCTTATATGTCTACAGAAGTAGAAGACATGGCGACCGAGGTAGTGCGAGATCTGGCAGACACCATCATCGGCACCAGTGCTGACGCAGAGGATACCGACAGCAATCAGTCTACCGAAACCGTCATCAGAGCACAAGAGTCCGTGGTCAGCTACCTTTGTTTAGATCTAATCAAGAAGGTTGATGAGGAAGAAACACAATCATTTGATTGACCTAGAAGCGTTGGATGTCACCCCGCTTGATGGATTGATGACAAAAAGTTTACGGGAATAGAGAGGGCTTAGAATCGTTCTTCCTTAAATGTATAAGGGACGCCTTTGCCCAGCATTGGACTCTTCCTGGCTGTTAATGATGATGAGGATAACCCAGTAACAACTTATAGCTGGGTTCTCTAAAAAAGAGTAGGTGATATAGCCGTTAAAGAATGTTATCAGTTTTCTTTTTAGACTATTGTTGTAATTCTTGGCATGATCGTATTTTCTAGAATAAGTTGGGGAATGAGTCGTCGTACTTGCTGACAAATGATGACAGTGTCTTCAGTCGTGATGTCGACCACTGGATCCGGGGGGACACTCCGACTCCAACTGACACCGGCGTCCAAGGAAGCAGGTACAGCTTGCGACTTTTTGACGATCTTTTTGACAAACTTCTGGTCCACAGCTAAGTTGGAAGGTCTCTCTGGGCTATGAGGCTAATCATCCCTATGCAAATCCATTTTTGAAGAACGAAAAAGTTTTTGTTTTGTGATATGATCAGGTAATAAAACATTTTGAGTTATCGGGACTTAGGTTTGGCTAAAACTTTAGTTACGACCTAAATTGAGCTGTGTAAATGTGATAAAATGTTAAATTATAGTAAATGCTGACTGAAAACAGATAAGTATTACTCGTTTTCAGTTCTAGCGTGGTGAAGGCGCCATCTATGTTTAGACTGTAGCACTACTAAGACTGAAGCGTAGACCTTGCAACGAACCTTAAACCATTTACTCGGTTGTTCTGGCGTAGCGATTTGCATTGCCTACCTGAATGAATAGTACGTTAATTTTTGGATAGATGGCGCTATTTTGACTGATTTGATTCTGGTAAAATGAACATTTTAGACGAAATAATTTAAATATTGTGGTAGGTACAAAATAAAACGCTGATAAAATAGTCGCCAAAGTTTTATCACTTTTTGTTTTTGGATGAAAACACGGGAGACGTTAAAGATCGTGAATGTTGGTGGTTGGAGAATGCTTATAACCGTTCTTCTGGTTTTTTTGTTCTTTCTGGCATATAAAAGAGGCCGATGTGATGCTCTATATTTTTTCACACATTATTTCATCATCAATTCTTATTCCAGGGAAGCTCCTTATGTTTTTTTAAATGCCAGTTATTTGTCCAGGGTAGCAACAGCTCAACGCTCCACCCTCGTGTCGTCATCATCCCTGGATGCCACCGGGGTGTGGTATCTGGCCGCCATGGTCCTGCCCTTCATTAACCTCAACAACACCATGCTATGGCGGTGCACGCCTAGGTAAGGTGGCTCACTGTTGGGACTTTTGCCCACTTTTCATAACATTTAAAATAATTTAGAATATGTTAACTCTTATTAGGGTTAAGCTCGCCTATGTACATGTCCTGTGTTATCACTTATTTGTAAATGTCTCTGTGTGCAATAAAGAATTATGAATTATGAATTAAAGCCAGTGGTAGCCCTAGATAGATCTATACCTTTTGTAACTGTTGATTTGACTATATTCGCTTTTTCCAGAAAGAAGTGTCTTACTTATAGGTCAAAGACATATGATTTTACTTATATTGGCGTGCATGAAAAATCAAGATAAGAACCCACGACCTATGAGTATAAGCTCCGTAAGTCAAGGCCACTATAGCCCCTACACCAAATTTGTTTGACTTAAAATTACTTTCCTTTTTCTCTGCATAAAACCCACAGAAGCCTATAAAACAAAGACACCAAAGAAGAATAATGATATTTGAAAAGTGAGTAGTGTTTTTTTGGTATTATAACAGCCAAAAAGCATTTAGTATTTCTGTGTGCTACAGCAGCAAAAGAACTCAAATAACAAACTTCTCTTCCCTCATCAGCACCGTGCTAAACACAGCAGAACTGCTCCTCACGCACGTCGCCCATCTCTGCGCTCGCGCCAGAAGCCAGCTCCGGAGGCTAGTACGCGAGCAAGCAGCCAGAGACGTCTTCGCAGCCACCATGGACATAGTCCTCGTGGTCTACGCCCTGGGCTTCCTAGTCCTGTCTATGTACCAGGCTTCTATCATAGGACCCTGAGTTCCTTTACTAGAAGGATGATAAGTGGTTATAGATCTACTCAATACCCTGGTTTCTAGTGTCAATAGTTTAGCAATAAAAATTGTGAAACATGACTTGTAGTTTATATTGTAGCTGTTACAGCAATAAGTCTTCTTCTTATCGTGTCACTGATTCTTTCGAACCAAGTGTGGTGAAAGGATTTTAAGTGCGCCTCAAAGAGGCTCTTTTCGTGCACTTTGCACATATTTTCGAACTTTTAAGGTTGTTTTCTTTCACCGTTTGAGAGCACTGGCATAGTGTACATACATTTTGGGCATAAAAACTCATTGGTACACGACTGGATTTGAAGCCACGACCTTAAGTTCGGAAGGCGAAGCCGCTACCTCTAGGCCACCAGCGCTCTGATGCAGCAATGAGTTGAAAGTAACAAAGAAATAAAAGGAAAAAGGTGTAAGCAAATATAACCAACCTATTCTGCCTACAAGTGATAACCCTAGAGCGTTTTATGCATACGCCATAAAAGTGACGCTTGGCCCTAGGGAAAGATAGTAACAGATGGATTGTCCAATTTTAGCTAGATTATAGTTATCAGAAACCAATATGAATAAAATCCTTCTTATAGCTATGTTTTTCCTCTGAAGTTATGACTAAAATCAAATTGCATTATCATTGCATCGTAGCTTTTGTTCAGTGTACCTGTGAAACTTGATTGCACTCGAGTTTATATCGATGGGTTTATGAATTGCTTACCACAAAGCATGCGGTAGATACTTCAATATACTTGTACTATCAAGAGATAAAAGGTGTCCTAAAAATACTGCGACAATTGAGCTTTTAAGGCTCCCTAAAGCTCAAGTTTAGCTTCAGCTAGGCTTAATCTAAAAGAAGCTTGGTCAGTCATGTCATGAGTGAGAAGACCAATTTGATAAGTATCGTAAAAAATTAGGATTCAAGTTGTAATTGAAGGATTTTATGACTAGAGTGACAGGTGAATTATGGCTAAGCATGCTCCATCTTAGGCTGCATCCACAGAAATATAAATATATCCTCACTTTCCACCAGGTGTGAAGGCAGCCAAATACTTACCTATTTATAATATAAAAAAATCAGGCTTCGTTTTAGGTCATTTTTAACCGACTTCAAATAAAGGAGGTTCTCAATTCAGTTGTATTTTTTCATAGCTGATTAAAAAAATGTGTTTATCAAAATCTGTTTAGCAGTTTTGCTATGACTTCATCCAACCAACTTTGGTTTCTCAAGTTTTGCAAACTTATATTTTATATCATCCCTTGCAGGTATATATAGGTCAACCTGTAGCCTGCTTATTCTCAATCAATTGAAGTACCTATTACCTAATCCACGTGTCGTAATACCTATTCTGAGCCAGGAAATGACCTTGGAACGGTAGCCTAGGTATTCCGTTATCTTCTATTATCATTAGGTACCTATATAACAACAATAGCAGATGCACTTCTATTGAGTGGTCTGTATGCCTCTTGATAAAGTAGGTACGGCTGAAATAATGCGGAATGCAACTAAAGGCATCTTCAAACGTTAGACTATACAATATATAGCACCGAAACAAATTTTTCTTTCTTTCTTTCTTTCAACAACACCAAGGGTGCTGTCATGGGTCAAGGGTGTCAAGGGTGTATCTGGGGGCTAATTCTCGGGCCGATCTCTATCATTTTGCAATTTTATTTTATTGCTTCTTTTCACAACCCCGCACTTTTTCTACGTTTTCCGTATATCGTAGCTGTCGAGGCTTTTACGATGAGGTCGTTGATGAAATTACTAAAGGAAATCATCCATTCTCTCTTCGAAAAGAAGCAATAAAATAAAATTGAAAATGATCGAGATCGGCCCGAGAATTAGCCCCCTGATTGTTCGTATATTTAAGGAGATGACCACTATCCATCAGTTGGGCCAACGAAACTCCGTTTGATGGAGCTGTTATAAAGTATCAAGGAATATGAATATGGTAGCGACCCCACCTACCGATCCTAAGGTCGTGGGTTCAAATCCAGTCGTGTACCAATGAGTTTTTCTGCCCAAAAAATTATGTACACTATGTCCGCGCTCTCAAACGGTGAATGAAAACATCGTGAGGAAACCGGCATATAAAGGAACCTAAAAAGTTCGAAAATATGTGTCAAGTGCGCGAAAGGAGCCTCTTTGAGGCGCACTTAAAATTCTTTCACCACACTAGGTTTCAAAAGAATCAGTGACACGGTAAGAAGAAGAAGCTGGAATACGATCGGTCAGAAAACACTAACGGACCACGTGGCCACAGCTGAGCTATACTATATAGCAAGCCGTTTGAAGGTTTATGACGTGATTGCGAGTTATGAGATCACAATCACAAATAATGATGACTGTTTGAACTATTTACTGCAGCGGTAAAGATGAAAGATGCTGTTAGATACAGTCAATTGCTTACCTAGTAATTAATAATTATATGACTTTGTTAAAAGCAGATTTATTTTTAAAATCAAATGCAGATACCTAATGACCAACATAGTTTCAGATGTGACAAGAGACGGAATGAGTATATCAAGGGAAGTTTGAAAGAAGAAAGCGCCAGTGACAGAAAGATTGAAGCTGACCTGGTACGGACATAATTATCATGAGGAGGGATGAAAGTCATGTGACTAGAAAAGTTATGAGTATATTCATACTCATTACTTTCCTAGTATCCGACAGTATGAATAATATGTTGGTTGAGGTAGGCCAAAGAAAAGTTGGATGAGTTGTGTGATAGACAATATGGACAAGAAAAAATTGAATACAGAAATGACGGTTGATAGAAGGGAATGGAAGAAAATAATTATGCTGACTCCACAAATCACTGGCAATTTTAATGTGCAAATGGTTCAAGACAAACTTCAAATAATGTTTAAAACTTTTATTCAGTGAAGGTTGAAGAAAATAAAACACTTGAAAGTTCAAGTTCAAAAGTAGAACAATCTTGGTTTGTGAATTCATAAACCAAGACTGTTCTACTTTTGTCACTTGACCATACCTCATACCTCATATGATGGGATTCACTTATGGTGTAGTGGTAGCAATCTCTGCCTTTGGTTTGAATACCATACCATCATGAGCATCATCTTCCTGTCCTTATCTCACTTCATGTTGGGTCTGCACAGCAAGGTTTTTCTCTTCACTTTCTTCTATTCATCGTCATTTTAGGCCTCCTGATCAGAAGGTCTAAGTAGCTGAATGTCCAACAGAGCAAAAAGTTTAATGTAGGTCTAATTAGCAAAATGTCCATGCAGCAAAACGTCAAATTATCAGATGGTCTGTATAGCAGAACGTCTTCTGATCAGGAGGCAATTTTAGTATCACTCCTTTCTTCCAATCCTTCCCAAGTATTTTTCACATGATCCACATGATATTATTACATAGTAGATCTAAGTTGAATGCCAGTACCTGATAGACTGTTTACTGTGGAATTCCTGAATGACTCAATTTAATCATCAAATTCAGTCATTATCTTAGAAAGTTGGTCATGAATCAATGAATCATTATATTCATGGAACAACCGTGTGGTTTTTGTAAAGTACGGGTGACCTAGCCACATGTTTTCACGATGTAATCACTTCAATACAATTGTGTAAATAGTTCCACAACGACAGTGTTTCAGTGCCAAAGGTACTACTAACTACTCCGGACATTTTATCATGGCGTTGAATAAAATAGAAGTTAACATAAGAACCTTTGCGTAAGCAAAAGCGTGTTTGGTGTTCTGTGATAAGAACTAATGTTAGGATCATGACTGGAGCTCGCAGCCATAGCAGACATCTTATCATCTCTTGTCTCTTGTCACTCAAATTACATTAGGTATAATCTTGCTGGCAAATTCGTTATTCATATTGGATACCAATTTAAACCTACTACAAAAACTAGAAACGCAATGTTTTTTTTTAAATATGTAATGTTTTAAATGTGTAATGGCAGCAGTTTCCGGGGAAGTACCTAGTACCTCGACGAGCGGAACGGTTGGTAGGTAGCCCTGCCTTCTGGGCCGTAGGCCGTGGGTTCGATCCCACAGCGAACAAATGTTTAGAGTGAAATTACAGAAACGTGTGGCTGGACGAATACACCTATTATGTGTATTTATGCCTAAGCTAATGAAAGAAGGGCAAGCCATTTCAATCACTTTCCATGAATGCCGCAGAGTCCACTAAAAGAAGGTATCAGGTGAACAGGCTCCTAAAATATAATATGGACGCTTTGGTCCAACAGTGCACTTATTCAAGCTGAGGACTTTTGGAACCGTGACGACCAAAATTAGTTAATCGTCAATCGCCAAAATAGAATCCACGTGGTTTGTGTGTACCATCAGAACACAAATATTTTGTGAGCACCGTAATGCTCCAAGCATGTAGAATGTAAACTTGATTGTGCTAAATAGCTTAACTACATTGTACTATAGGAAACATTCTTAGACGATGAATTTTATTCTTAAAGTATCAAGTTTAGAATATCTTAGGTTTCCCATTAAATTGGTATTACGGAGCGGTTTGCTCGATCGAGCTATATTGCCGAGTAAAAACCATGACATGGGATTTCTTCCACACATTCAGCATTAATCTCTCGCTTCGAGTAGGTGCGAAGGAAATTTATTCAAGCCTTCGAGTTGTGAGTTTTGTGGTACACACATTCATATTTACTCGTTTTGGAGTAAAACTACCGGGTAATACCGAATGTGAGTACGAAGTAGAGTGTTAAAGTACATTACTCGTACGTTGACAGATAAGAAATTTTTAGGAAAAACCCTACTCTTAAATGAAATGAAATTATTTATTTTCTTGAAGCGTGTTTAGAATTTAAATATAGTAGGTAAATATAGATTCACACACTTCAGAAAACCTAGTATGCAAACACGATAAAGAAAACCGGTGAGTAGGTACATGTCTTACTTTAAAGCTAAATACACATGTGATATAGCTTACAATCTTCTCTAATGTCTTAATGAGTCCTACTTTTCATGTATTTTTCACTTACAACCAACCAGTTGGTATAGAATAATGACCAAGCCGTCTATTTCTTGGCTCTTCTTCTAGTGGTTGTGTATGAAATATATTCACCCACCTTACTTAAGGCGTTTCAAAGTGATCCATATTAATTTATCGAATTTGACTTTTGTTGAACAGAAAAACTTAAAAAATATTATTCTGAATTGAATGACTTCAACCACCACCCAGACAGAAATTAAACATCTGTGTTCACCACGCAAATATTTGTTGTCAGTGTGGATCGAACCCACCACTATGGCCGAGAAGGCACAGCTGACCGACCAACTGAGCTGAGAGGCCAGTCAAAAATGCTGGTTCTTACAGCACTACCGGATAATGACATTTTAAGTCATCACATCTTTATTAAAGATCGTGCTATACAATCTACATAACGTGCATAGGTATGCTACATTTGCATCGGTATTGCGATTCTGTGACGCGTAGACGCAGTGTAAACAAACATTCAGGTGCGAGCCGCGGTCGTAATCAGTCGCCGCGAGTCAGTGTTGGTGAAATGTGCGCGCGGGTGCTCGCGTGGTGGTTAGCCGCCGTGGTAGCTGTTGGGGTGGCTGCGATGGTTGGAGCACAGGTTCGTAAACTATTATTTATTTAAATTTATTTAATATTTGACCGTCGCTGCCGTCCGTCAGAAATCCATCTGGACGCCTTCGAAAGGGGATGGAGGAAGGAGGTGCAGAATAGAGGGAATGTGTGGAAGTCTTTGGGGAAGGCCTTTGGAAAAAAAATGACGTCTAACTAACCCTTTATATGCCTGTTCTTCTAGACTTGGTCGTGTGGAACTGGCACCATGACTTACCAAAGTTCAAAGTTAAAGTTCGAAAAAATCAGTGACACGATAAGAAGAATAAGAAGGAGCATCCTCAAATAATCTTGACAATTTAAGGGGATGACTAGTGTAGGCAGGTATATGCAAAAGTCTAATAAAAACTTTATAAAAAGCAATAAATTAATTATATTACACAGGGCTTCAGGCGCTCTAAATGGATTTTTTTTATTTACCTAGGTAAATATTGTGGACAATCCACGCAACACTATCTAGCCCCAAATTAAGCAGAGCTACTTTGGGAACCAAATAGCCGATAATTATAAATACTTATATAGGTACATATTTTTTGGATATACATACTTAAAATACAATATAACACGCGTTAACGTAACGAATAACGTTGAAAACCCATCGTTACCTCCATCTATATTTATCTATTTTATGTACACAAGTGTATCTCATTTTAAAAGGTCATTAGTTTAGAGACCTTGTTTCTGAAACTTCTGTATTGTTACACACCTCTGTGCTAACAGTAGTAACTAAGAGTAGTAACTACCACCTCATCTGCGGCGACAAATGGTAGCTAGGTCTAGGAACCAAGTAGGTCATTATCTGCACGCCCTTCAGGTAACGGGACGCTGAAGGGCCAAGGGGTCTACTCTAAAAATTACAAACGAACCGTTTCTTTGTCATTTTGAAATACACTGCGGCGGCATGGAGCGCGCAGTGTAACTTCATTATTTTTTTGCCGCGTATGGTTGGCCTTTTACCTCCACTCTCTCCTGGTCTGGAGGAGATCGCTCTTCAGCGTTAAGACGGCCCATTGTACGTTAATATATTTTTAAATTATTGTTACTTGTTTTTCCATTGTTAGTTTTATGGTGTGCAATAAAGAATTTTCTATCTATCTATCTATCAGCTGTTATCTCAGTAGTCACTTTCTTGCGCTTATCATTTTCATAAATTGTTATAAGTACATCCATTCAATTAGGGTGTGCAATAAACAATTTTCTATCTATCTATCTCCTCTATCAGCTGGTATCACAGTACTCACTTTCTTACTCATGTTATTTCCACAAATCCATCCATGTTGGCATTCTTCCCTTTGCATTGCATACCTAATACCCATAATACCAACAGGTAATTTAAAGTTTGTGGCATTTTTGGCACTTCAATTATTGCTTCTCATTTTATCAGTCGCTGGCGCCACTTTTACACTGCCTCTAAACGAATGTGTAGAGTGAAAAGAATGGATAAAATAAGATACCTTATCGATTCTCGTCACTCCACAAATCCATCTGATTATAAGCATCTCTGCTACGCAGTGTACCTTAAAATATCAATACGAACGTTTTGTTGATTGTTGTTGAGTAGACTCTGACTAAGCGCGTTATCTTGATCTTGACACCTACTTCCGCCGGTATAGGGGTCAGAATACCAGCACTCAGCAGATCATGTTGCCTCCCACGTTGATAAACCCTGGTATTCTTAGACCCGTATTCCAAAACAATACTCAAGCTGTTACAGTCAGCTCAAAAATTAAGGGGCTGACCATTATACAATTTTTGCTCGCATACTTCCACATTTTGATATTTTCAGAAATGTTTGAGTGAGAGTTTGTTTGATCATTAATGTCAAAGCCATAACGATCATTTAAGGGGTTGACAACCCCCTTAAATGATCGTTACGGCTTTGACATTATTGTTGCGACATAGAAACCAAGTTTATTTTTAAAATATCTAAAGAATTTTCTCATCATTATCAAAATAGGCATTTATCGTAATCTCTTATCAGAAATTCGGAATCGATAAAAAATATATAGATAAAACTACACGATTTTATTTGAAAGTCACGGTAAAGTATAAAAAAAACTCATTTTTGTTTGAGTCAACGAATCCAATAGGTATGGTACCCAAAGTCATTTGTAAAAGAGCTTGATTTGAAAATTTCATTAAACTAGTATCAATGTAAAATAAATTGTAGTTTTTTCTTATGATAAAAATAAAAGAGCAGAGTTTTAGTAGAGTTTGTTGATTTTTGTCTAGGAGGTGTTGGTTACGTGACAAGTAACGTGGCAATGCAGCGAATTCATTCTCCAACCTCCGAACCTCAAAAAAAATTGCGCCATTTATATATTTATCATTAAAAATTGTACCTACCGAATATTTTAACCTGCGTAAATCATTTTTATTTTATTAAATCATTAAATAGGTGTACCTATCTACGTACACGTACATAAACCAAAAACATCAACGTACTTCCTCAAAGGTATACCTCCGAGTTTTCCCACGTAAACGAAGCCTTAGGGCCTAGTTAGACGTAGGTCATAGGGGCAACTTGGCTCTGCCTTTAGTATGTATGATTTATGGTTGCCTAGCAACCTATGTACTTTCATACATTTTGTTACACTAACAATCTATACCTAACTGGTTCCATAAAAAAACATATGATTTGTGCATGGAATTCTGTAACTGCTCCACATCGACTGGACTACACGCTTGTTCAAACATTATTTAAAAAAAAACAAGTTGAAACGCATACGTTTTTCAAACAGCGTGTAACCAGTAGTCGCCCCAACAACCATAGAGTTTTTGGGGTGGCCACTGGCACCATTGATATTGGTAGACATTGTAGGTTGCAACATAAAACACATTGACCATATTCTTACTTATAAATACATACATACATAAAATCACGCCTGATTCCCATGAGGGGAGGCAGAGATCACGGATTTCCACTTGCTACGATCCCGTCACACCTCTTTCGCTTCATTCACTCGCATAACATTCTTCATACATGCTCGTCGGTTTATGGTACACACCTAACCTGGACTTTCTCTAAAACGTCTGCGATTTGATCGAAATACATGCGCCTAGGTCTTCCCCTTCTAGCAGTTCCATTTACACTCGCCTGATGCAATTGTTTTGTTAATCTCCTTTCATCCATTCTCTCTACATGTCCAAACCATCTTATCATACCTTTCTCTACTCTCATCACTACATCTTCTTTCACACCGCATTTCTCTCTTATCACAGTGTTCTTCACTCTATCACTCAACTTTACGCCACATATGCTACGCAACGCTCTCATTTCTACGGCATTCACTCTGCTCTGATGTTTTTTCTGTCATCATACCCAACTTTCACTACCATACATCAATGTCTTTTTACTTTTATTTCGTTCAAATCGTGCAGTTATCTCATTTCCCACTCCTACGCACACTGACGTCAAATTATTTAATTTTCATTCACAGACGCCATGAAATTATGTAAACAAATAGCTGAGATTACAAACTGTTGGAACCCGTGTTTGTTTGTTTGTTGATTTGATAACAATGTTGCTTTAGCCTGGTTTGAGGAATGTGTCCTTGTTGGTGATAAAACGATGTTAGGTGGCCTTGAGGAAATCAACGTAGAAGAACCAAGGTCACTGATATTTTGTAGAATAAGCTTAAGTTAAAGTGGTATTTATGCCATTTAGCCCCATATTCAATTCATAGTGGTCCTATAGCAGTCTTTTAGCTTAGCTATAAGTATATTACCACCTATATTTTGTCAACATGATAAAAAAGCGTCCGGCAAGATTTGGTTTATTAGCCAAAGATTTTTAATACTCCGTAGCTCCTTATGTAAAGCGCGAAGATTTGACAGCTCTAGGCTTACCATGAGCTCTTGGGGGAGCAAAAGTTTTCAAATAGCGACCATAAACGAATTTTGTGTATAGGTAACGGTAGGAAAGGAACGATGTAATTTTTTACATCCTTTCCTACGGTTACCTTCCTAGCAAACCACAGTCAGTGTAAGCAAAAATGTATTGGTAGATATTATGTTGGTGTTCAATAAATAAAATAAATACATGCAAAGTCACACGCCCAATGATCTACAAAAAGACGTCACGACTAAAATGATGACGTCAGAGCTTAAGAAAACTGCCCATTTGATGGCATTGCCAATTTATGCTTTATGGCTTTGTTCGTAGATACTGAAATAACATGAGTTTAATACTAAATGACTGGCAAACAGCCCATTGGTGATACAGGTAACAATAAACATTAGGTCATGTCTACACATGCCGTGCACTACCTGACCTTATTATTTATTTGCCTTCAATTTCTCATGCATTCAGGTTAGGAGTACCCTAAACCGACGAGCATGTATGAAGAATATTATGCGAGTGAATGAAGCGAAAGAGGTGTGCCAGGATCGTAGCAAGTGGAAATCCGTGATCTTTGCCTACCTCCATGGGAATGAGGCGTGATTTTATGTATGTATGTATGTGTGTAATTTCTCATGCAAACTCACAAAGACTGGATTGCACAGTTATTTTGAGAAATTTCAAGCTGAGAATGAGCCAGTATACAGATTTATCAGTTTATACAGGACCATTCCTGAAGATCATAATTTATCGCCTAAAACAAAATCAGAAAATACATATTTACAGTAGTATCTCTGAAAAAATTCTAGATTTATAAATTCTTTACTGAATAATGTTAATTTAATTTATACGTATAACAAAGACGTACTGATAACAGCGGAATGCCTCATATCAGATTTCTGTTACCTAAGACATCCTTCAACTACATAGTATAAACAAGAGCAACAAACAAACCTTTGTGTTGTGCGTGGTGATCCTAATGGCAGCACATGGGAAAGGACCTAGATTCAGTAGTAACAGTAGGAGAGTTTGTTCACCGTTCTGTTTTCTATTACGGTTTTCCTGACAGATAATTTTATAAGCTGGTTTTTTAAATCAATCTTTATATCTATCAAATAAAAAAAATATATTCATGTGTATCACAAGGATCACTTTGAAACGTCCTAAAGCTAGAGTCTAGGTGCCAGTTCCACGCGACCACACTTACAGTTTTATTGTATGATGCTTTTGCAAAATAAAAACAGTTATCCTGCTCAGATAATTTTTGAGTATGTTTTGATAAGATTGTGATCAGGTATTTCCTGTCATTTACAGTAATATTTAAAAAAATCCCGGTCTATTTTCGTCAAAACTCGTAATCCATTTAGTTTTGGTCAATTTATAAGGCAGATTTTTTCATCTATCTACGGAATTTGTCCAAAAAACGTCAGTCCTTGTTTTTGGTGATTCTAAAAGGAGATGAATATATTTTTCTCTGACGGATAAATTTATCTGTAGGTTGAAAAATTTGCCTATAATAAAGTTACCTAAAAATTTTAAAAAAATCTTCTTTTCTTTTAAATCTTTTGAGAAAATAAAATACCTAAGGACAAACAACATAAAAACGTAGAGCATCTGAAAATTCCAGAAGCGCATAGCATTGAGAACTATAAATAAATATAATAGTAGCAGCTATGCTTCAAAATTTATGCCTTCCTTTGACATCATAATATTTTGCAGATTCTGCAGTTAACTCGGTTTACAGCGGCCTTTGCAATTAACCGTTACGATGGCCTTAACCTTGTTTATTTTCTTTAAAAATGCTTAGGCTGATATCTATTCTTCCCTATTAGTAGGGATATGTGGAACTGGCGTATCTATTTAAGGCCGAGATTCATAGACGTGACTTTGCTTTACAGCAAAGGAGTCTTCGCAAAGTAAGCTTTGTTTATCGAAGTTTACCTTCAACATTTTGAATAAAGAAGAGCTTGACAGAACTATGAAATATATTTTTGGTTGAAAGTTGAACTTTCCATCAAAGTAAAGTCAAAGTTCGGTCTATGATTCTCAGCCTAAGTGAATCCAAACCGGTCAAATTATTCTCTGATTTTAGCACTTTATTAAAGTACTTCACTCAGACTTACCATGTGGCTAAGTGACATATTTTAACTATTATAGAATGATAAAACGTTCAAGCTCATCTCATTCTCTGGGACTGGGCGGGTCTCTCCTTGGGACTGGGCGGGTCACAACAGTAGGATACTTCCCCATAAATGGAAGCACATGGTAACTCCATGGTAACCAGAGAGAAGCTGATGTTGGGGTCAGCCAAGAAAGCGTTGGAGAGACGATCTCGATGCTTTCGAGCGAGGGTGGTGGGATAAAGCTAGGGATAGAGACATTTGGAAGGATTTGGGGGAAATTCTTCCCAGCAATAAATAAAATAAATAAATATAAATATTGTGGACAATTCACACAACACTACCCAGCCCCAAACTAAGCAGAGCTTGATATATGGGAACCAGATAGCTGATATAATACTTGAATACATTTTTTTTTTGTAAATACATATAGGTACTTAGAATACAATATAACACCCAGACAGAGAACAAACATTTATGTTCACCACACAAATATTTGTTCTCGGTGAGGATCGAACCCACGATCTACGGCAATGGGACAATATGGTAAAAAAAAAGGTCAGAGCAACATTTTATATTAGATTTTTTTATTGGTCGCGCTATTTGCGTCCACATTTAAACCAGCACTAAAAGCCACCTATTCATCCTCCTTCAGGACGTTTCAAACAAACCCTTTGAAGCGTCTTTTGACTATGAATTTCCACTACAATTACGACCGAATAGTGACGGTGAACGTTTTACAACAAACCAAAGCTAACACCAAGGCCACATCAGAACTATGCGGGGGTTTCAGTGCCTGTTGTAGAATCGTAAAGATTCGCGCTTTAGTTACCTTGGTGATAGGTAATTAAGAGAATAGTTTGATCTTTGTGCAATACACAAGCAAGGTCAAGAATTAATTAGGTTATCATCATCATCAGTCCTCCAAGTATGTATGAATATACAAAAAAAAAATATTTAAGCATTATTATGAGCTATCTGGTTCCCATCGTACAAGCTCTGTGTGGTGTTGTATGAGTTTTCTACAATATTTAAAGTCTTGCTAGAAATAATCCTCCCCATAAAATTTTAGGAACAACGCTTCTCAGCCGCCATCACCCCCCGACTTTCGTGATTTGGATTGTTGATTGAAATGAAGGCACAATATTACTCATTTTTAGTCGGTATGGTGACCTATTCGAGTAAATAGTTAAAAACTTTTTATTTCTCATAATAACATACTTATAAGTCAGGTCCAACAGACTGCCGGTAAATTAGGAAGTCATCGGAAAAATAAAGAAAGCCTATTAGCCCCCATCCCAATCAATCCAATACAGCTTATAAAGGAACTACAAAAAAATATACGTAATTTTATTAATAATAAGTAATTTTATTCATTAAAATGATTATAATTGAACAAATATTTACAAAATGTATAAAATACGCATTAAATATTAATAACATTTACAAAATTGTAAGTTTCTTTGTGTAAATAAAGTATAAAACAATTTTAATTATAAAAATATGAAAAACGTTTATTTATTTCCTACTTGATTTTAAACTGACTTTTTATACAAAAGCATTACAAAAAATATTCCGCATTCTAGCCTGCATAGCGGTATTTATGAAGCATTAACTACACGTTAATTGCAACGCATCAAAGGCACAATTGTTATTATTGTAGATAATAGATAAAAGTTAGTTATTTTAAAATTCTAGCATTAGCCTTGAAGTTCCAGACGTTTGAACGTATTCAAAAATAATGTTTGTTCAAGATCTTACATTTAGATTTTCAGCTTCATGCATTTTGAACGTTAAATTTTAATATTTTTGACGTGATGTTCAGGATTTCAAGGATTTCGAATATTTTCTAACAAATCTGAGTATTTAATATGCCTACCTGTATATACATTTCCATTGCCAGAAATGATCTCATGACGATGACAATCTTGATCACAAGAGAGCACTGGTGGTCTAGTGGTAGTGGCCCCGCCTTCCGATCCGAAGGTCGTGGGTTCAAATCCATCGTGTACCGAGTGTATCGAGTTTTTCTGTCGAAAAATTTATGTGCACTATGCCAGTACTCTCAAACCGGTGAAGGAAAACATCGTGAGGAAACCGGCGTGTTGTAGAACCTAAAAAAGTTTGAGCAACACGTGTCAAGGGTCACGCAAAAAGGGCCCACCAGCGGCCTACTTGCGGAAAAACCTGCCCGCACATCAAGTGCGGATGATAAACTTGCCAAAACTTGCCGATGACAATCATGATCATCCAAAGCCTAACTTTACAAACGGCTGGATAAATAAATTCCCTTTTCTTAAACATGCGCGGAAATATTGTCATTACTTTTGAATATAGAACACGCGAAGTATCATATTTACGTAGACTGAAAAACCAAAATCACTTCCCGGCGCGTTCTCGCTCCGGCAATGTTGTATGAAACGGTGTGCTGTTTGAATTTAGAACTCTTTCATCTATCGTACACATTGCGTTCTCGTGGCTGTATAGCCACAGAAGCGTTAACCTTTCGGCACAAACAGTAAAAAAAAAAAAAAAAAATGGCGGTAAAGCGGAGTTCGTTGTTATTTGGTTAATTAAAAATAAATTTATTATGTAAATTTATTTTTTATTTCCTTGCATTTTTTTAAGAAAAGCACTATATATGCCTCGGCCGAAATGGCAATTGCCTGTCTCGTATCATTGAAGTCCTCGCCTGCGGCTCGGCCTTCAAACTCATACTCGACCTGCAATTGCCTATTTCGCTGCCTTTGCAATAATGTACTATTTTCAATTTATCGCACAAATCCTACCCAGGAATATGATCACATACCTATTATTGCATCTACCTAAAAGCATTATTCCGAAGATGGAAAAGTCAGCCCTTATCACCCTACCATAAACGAAGTCGGTGAAAACACATAAAAAAAATCGTGGCACTCCGGAAATGAAAACTGTTGCCCCCGACTCGCCCACCTGGCCCCCCAACTTTTGGCGAAGTTTGTCGATCTTTGCCGAAGAAGTTCATTGATTGATCATTGGTTTTTTCCCACCTCACAAATACTCAAACCAAAACAATCGAACGAAGAACCTTTTCCTTTTTTGGCATCAGCTAAAAGAGTCCATTTCAAATTTCAGGAAGCCCAAATCTACGTGGACGTCAGACCAGACCAGATGCCAGACCACAGCGAGCTGAACAACCTCCCCGAAGTAGTTGAGAGGAGAAAGCTGTCAGAGCTGGCGAGAGAGCTGGATGCAGTGAAGGGAGACATCATGCTTCTATACACAGAGTACACGGCCAAGGCTGGACAAGATCTGAAGGGGTTCCTCAAGAATGTGTCTACGTACGCTGATGAGGCTATTCTGGCTGTACCGGAGACACCTGATACGATAGATGTGAGTATGCAGTGTGTTATAGCAATATAGACAGAGTATATAATACGACCTCTCTGTCACTTTCCGTGGATGTGATGAGATAATGCTCCCGAATGTACCAGGGATAAGTAACATCTCTTGAGACTTAAAAAAATCGGTTGTCTGTAAAGTCGGTTTACTGACGATAGTTGAACGTGACAACCTCATACAGCTGTCCACGCGGACGCATCGCTCTCTCAAGTAGGAGAGAGACAGATGTCGAACGCTGCTGAACGCGGAGGCCGATTGTGCCTCTTTGTCGCTCGTTCCGCGCTCTCGCTTGCACTTCAAGCCTGAAATGGAACGCACGAAACATGACCTAACGAAAAAACGTGACTCATGCGTCTCATCTCAGAGCGAGGTAACGCCGCATGAGTCATGTTTTTTCGTGCGTACAGCCGGTTCCATCGAGTTATAAGACGTTGTCACGTCAAAAAGTTTATTTATTTATATACAAGATACACAAACGAGCTTACAGCCAAGCTGATATAATCGGTTACCATCGCCCATAGACATCACTACTAAAACGCTGGTCTTCCGTGACACCAGTAGAGTGCGTCACATCGCTCAGCATTCAGCTCATCTTACCACCTGGATCTAATCAGCGATGACCTCAACGTCTACCTATAATAATTTACAGTTTGTTTGGTATTGAAACTAACATAGCTGCATTTGTCATCTGTTTACCATCAAACTCGACCTTGCATCGGCAAGGCTTGCACTAACGATTAGATATACTCCAGCTCTGCCAAGTCAAGTATAAACCTATTAAAATTATTGAAACTAGTACAGAAGAACTGGAGAAACAGCAACCTCTTGGCAAAACAATATTAGATGACAAGGTTGGTAAAACTCAAGACTGTAGTTAAAATTCTCAAACACCATGGATGTCCTCTTAGATCTCTTGGTAGTTGGTACTAAAGATGTTTAAGGAGTATTGGAGCATGTCCAAATATCGGTAACATTATGCAGATGTAAACTTTTTGCAATGAATAAAAAAGTATTGTGTGCTCCAGTGTCAGGGGCTACTCTTCCCTGTAGGCCTACAACAAGCTCTGTCTGGCTCTGTCTCTGGCTCTTATTTTATTCATTTTTAATCCATCCTTTTAGTTCAATAACTAAATCTAGTTTAACTTCCGTAAATAATGGTAGAACCGACAACCGTTGAGGAATAAAGGTTCTGTAATGGTGACCACGAACCGGAAGACGAAACCCTATGGACCAACGACATTGTTAAAATCGCGGGAAGCCGTTGGATGCAATGGGCTCAAAATCGTTCTTCCTGGAATTGTGTAGGGGAGGACAGCAGTAGGCTTCTTCAGGCTGATGATGATGACGATGATGCAATCTATGGTATCGAACCGGAGCTAGATAATGTCTAGATGCCTGAGGGTTTCTGGAGTGAACGGGCGCCAGACAGAAATCAATCTGTAAATGTAGGTTACAGACTTGAAGGCATGTACCTAATTTACCTATTATCTTTATTAAGAACGCACTGAGTGCATTATTGATAGTTGCAAAATTGCACACCGTACATTAGGATTGCATGTTATAGATACCTCCCACCTGTAAAAGGAAATAGGCAGAAATAGACGACAAAAACCTTCTAAGTGGTTGACAAAATCCTTGTGGTGCAACTGAAAAAAAATATTTATTAAATTATCTAAATCTGAAAATAATTCTAAACCATCTTCTAAAAATGAACCCCTTTCAAAGAGCAACGAAGTATTTCTTCTATTTTTCTAAAATACACAAACACTATTACAATGTGGAAAGTTTAGTTTCCGAAAGCATTTCTAAACAAAATCAGCATAATATTGATAACATGCCTTCGTCATCCACTTCATGAACTGCTTCCTCATCCATATCAATAGCTTGCGTCAATACAATCATACAATGATGATACAACATAACATTGTAACAGCGCTATTGTTTTCTTTACATTTCACCGCCGCACGGTCATGGAGTCAAGTCTATTCTGGGCATAATACAAATATCTTTTTTGGGAACAAAACATAAAATTATTACAGTAACATTGCAAAACTATGATAAACTTTAGCACGCAGAAGACTTGTAATGCTTGCGTATAATCCTAGCACGTGGATTATTTATAAAGTGGAGGAGGAACTGGTGTTAACTCATGTCCCTACCGGGACGCTATTATAGTGCCTAGGACAGAATTTTAAAAGGCTTGCACCTAATACCATCCTGACAGCTTAGCCAGCTTATCCACAGGAGAGACATGGTCAATACTTGTAGAGCTGATAATACCATCCTGACAGCTTAGCCAGCTTATCCACAGGAGAGACATGGTCAATACGTGTAGAGCTGACTAAGCCGCGGGGTTCCTCACGATGTTTTTTTCACCGTTTACGAGCACCCTATGGACTACTTTGTTATAAACAATATAAAAAAATTAACAGAATTTTATAGTCAGGTTGTCTCTAGAGTAGGTTTTTTGGCCAAAAGTATCTTAAGACACTTTTAGCAAAAATAAAAACAAAGAGTGCATTTCAGGGTCGATTTTTAAAACTGCTTTGTTTTAAGTAAGTGTCAGAATTTTACATGAATAGCTCTGACAGCATCAAAACAAACAGCGTAACATTGTAAGAGCGTTATTGTTTTCACTTTTGTTCGTTGCGTCACGGTCAAGGAGTGCATCATGACCTCACGGCTATTTCAGTGCATCCTCCAGAAATATCGAGGATTTCGACGAGAAGGAAATGCATTGGAATTTAGCACACATTTAGCTACATTCCTACCTCGTATTTTCTTTCAGTCAAGATATTATTACATTCTTCTGTAAAATCATTGGTACCTACTTACAATACAACTATAGGCGTTATAAAAAGAAACGTCTTCTAAACTGGAAAAATTCAATGCAACTTACGCCAAAAATACAGACAACCAAATCTAAGTAGTTAGATACAGGAACTGTCAGAATGCCTGTCGACTTGAAAAAAAGATCCAAGAAATTAAAAAGCCATGAAGAGAAGACCTACGGCTGTAAAGTATATTGCTGATTCCAGTTCAAAAAAAGAAACCTGTCTGAAAGTACCAAAAAACCTCAGATTTCCGGTGCAAATGCTTTCAAAAGTAGCTTTTTGAATGAGCGACAGTTTTGAATTGGATCAGGCTTTTGGATTGCAATACCTAGGCACCTCACGAGTGTTCCTAGTCAAAGGTATGCTCAAACTAGAGCTAGATTAGATTTGCATACTGATAGCCATGTTATATGCCCAGACACGGCTTGCACATGCATTGTTCTACTGATCTAATCTATTTGTCTAAAGTAGAGAGCAGGTGACTATTTTACATACATTACAAACGTGCCAGGTGTACTTATAACCCAGCTGTGGGTTATAAGTTCAAGTTGCTCGTGATGGCAAGACTTCTAAAGTTTTTCTTATTCAGATTTTTATTTTATTGGCATGCTGCAGATGTGACCGATTTCGTTTCAGTTTTCGATTAGGTATTGATGAGTTTACAGAATAATTTGTGCTATTCCTAAACACATACAAGGGTCTTGAGTACCTAAAGACATTTGCAGTTTCCGTTGGCTTTCATAACTAGAACATGGTGTACAATTTCCGATCACGTCACAGTCAGCCCTGGATGAGGCGACGCAGTGGCACGCAGTGGGCTCGTCAGCCACAGTACAACTAGTAGTTGGATTCGGGCTATCGCTTGGCATGTGATGTTGATGAACTGCCAGATACCACTGTGGCTATCAATTCGGGGATTAGGAAACAATTTGTGTTCATAACATGGGGAAATTGCAAAGAGCTAGTCAATAAGAATCTGACCAGGTAGAATTCAAGAGCCCGGAAAGCCGTGGCCTGAGCTTTCAGGGATATCTTGGGAATGTGTTTTGTTTAGCACTGCACAAACTGTCCTTCTTCTTCTTATAGTGTCACTGGTTATGTCAAATCAAGTGTGGTGAAAAAATTTTAAGTGCACCTCAAAGAATAAAAATATCTTTGCTAATAGTCATCACGCTTGGCAGGTAGATTTGTGACTACGTCCCATTGCATTGGTGCGTTTTTGTAGTCTCTTCCTATGGCATTCACGAGAAAAGAGGTTCAATTCTGTGCCAGACTCCACCATCAGAAAGAAAGAAAATACATTTTTGGTAAAGACGTACACGTAAGACAAATACATTAAAACATACAAAACGGACAGCTGAAGACAGGCGAAAATGTACATCAGTAACTGAGAGGTTAGAAATATCCTCAAATGCTCAACCGCATGCACACTCGACGATACCTTGACTTGACTCCGTTCAAGGAAAAGGGTGATCGGTGACTAATTATAATGATGCATAATTATCTTTTGACAGCTATTTGTTTTAGGAATTAATATGCTGTAGTGTAGTCGACTACCACTAATTTGAAAGCTACTTAGTTTAGAAAGAAAGAAAGAAAGAAAATATATTTATTTGACATAAGTAGGTATACGTAAGACAAATACAATAAAACACACAGAACGGACAACTGAAGGCAGGCAGGCAGGCTATCTATGAAGGTAATCAAGTAATCATACAAACAGAACTGGGCACAACCAGTCCCGTCCTGTGCTGAATGGATAAAAGAAAGATTATGTCAAATAGGCCCTGACTCAGCTTTTTGCTGCTTGTTATGGTAGTAGCTACCATGTCAAGCAACGCTGGTTTTCAGGCAGGGCCAAAAAGGGTGACATCACACATAATTAATAAATATAAATAAAATACAACCAAAACTGAATATTTACATACTTAGTGCAATTTATTTATGGAGGGAATATTATGATAGATTTATGAAACATACAAATAATTTACGTTACATAATTATATAATATAAAATTATTAAATACAATAATTATGCCATTACAATAGTTATACCAGGTCTGTGCATTTCACGCAAGTAACCACATATCCAGCGTAAAAAATAAAGAATTATGAAACTCTGTGTCGATCTGTGCTGTGATAGAACAATAGCAATTCTAGCAAACAGTAAACCAAAAGTTTAGATGAATATTCCTGAGAATGAACCAAGGACAAAGAATCATCAAACAATTTGTAATATAATTAGAATTTGTTCGTCGTAGTCTCGATGTGTGATCTAGGCAGAATAAGGACTTTCCATTACCTCACATAGACAGCATAATTATAAGTTTAAAAAACTTGAGAAACCGACTTAATTGTCAAACGGCTAAACCGATTTTAATCAAATTTGTTTGGGACAATCTGGACGTAAGAATAACCTTCCAAATAAAAAAATAATTTTCTAAATCGGTTCATAAATGACGAAGTTATGCGGTAACAAACATTTAAAAAAAAAACAACCGAATTGAGAACCTCCTCCTTTTTGATTGGAAGTCGGTTAATAAAAGGGATTGGTAACAGCTATAGATAGCTTTTCCTGAGTACAATGAACTTAATGCTTAAGGTTGTTCGATTCCGATACAAACTGAATTTACACAACTATGGGCAAACAAAGTATAAATGTACACTGAAATAGCTGTAATAGAATTTTACAGTGATCTTTATTGCCGGCCAGTTATATAAAGTTGGAGAAAACTGTAGGATAACAGAAATATTAATAAAAAACCAAAAAAGTAATTTTTTCGTCATTCTTTTTCTGAAGCCCCGACTGCCACGACCAACGGCTGACACTCCAACTTTATATATTTGGCCGGTAATAAGGACCACTGTAAAAGCCTATTACAGCTATTTCAGTGTACATTAATACTTTATTCGCCCATAGTTGTGTAAATTCAGTTTGTATCGGAATCGAGCAATTTCTCTGGTCACCAACACGGTGACTACAAATGGGAGAATGATAAGTTCCGCAGTTGACTATTTTAGATTAATAATGATAGGTAGTATAAATATATTAATTCTTATAAGTAGGTGCACGTGCACATTGTTTTTTGTTATTTTATAAGGGCAGATTTTTTTATCTACAGAATAACGCTATTCGTCAAATAAAAAGCCAAAATTTTTTTCATAATGTAGATTGAAAACTTAGCTCTTATTTTCTTATTACTTTTCTTTCTTTCTTCTTTTCTAGCTCTTAGTTAAACAATTTTTTTCTTAATTGAAGTTTTCTCACTCGATTAATTAAATTATCATTTTGATAGATTTCGGACCAACAAAATCATGACATAATTTAAATTAGTTCGTCGTTGCCAATATTATCGTTATCTTAGAGTTATGGAATAGTAATTATTTTAGAACATGACTAGGGTTAAATATAGGTTGAAACTTTGCCAAAACATATTGGTGAGCCAAAAATAGTCAGATAACCTTTGTACCACTATTCCATCCAGGAAAGTCCACCATAACTACCAGCTATAATACGAATAACCTCCCCTATACACATTTCCAGGAAGAACAATTCTGAGCCCTTTCCATCCATCGACTTCCCGCGATCTTAACAGTCGTCGGTCATCCTACGTGGGCGCCCTACTTTTCGTCTTCCGGTTCGTGGTCGCCATTAGAGAATCTTTATTCCCCAACGGTTGTCGGTTCTTCGAGCTATATGACCTGCCCATTGCCATTTCAACTTACGAATTCTACGAGCTATGTCGGTAACCGTCGGTGGTTCTTCTACGGATATCCTCATTTCTAATTCTATCACGCAGTGAAACTCCCATCAGCATAGCTCTCTTCATAGCTCGTTGCGCCCGTTTTCATCATCATCATCATCATCATCAACCTATATTAGTCCACTGCTGGACGTAGGTTTCTCCCAAGACGTGCCACTGAGCCCGGTCTTCGGCTCTTCTCCTCCAGTGCTTGCCAGCTACATTTCGCAGATCGTCGCCCTACCTTGCCGGAGGTGCGCCCGTTTTGGTTGCATAGAATAGGCACCTATAAACTCACCTAGCTCTAAGATGTTTCAAACTCGTCCTTGTGTTATATAACTGAATAAAGAAATATTGAATTGGTATTTGGTTATTTGCACTCAATAGTCACCAAACTTGGTATGCGGATTGGTGAGAGTGTTGTAAGCATTCAGGAGATGATGCTGCCGTTTTCTGGTGCCCTTATAGTCACTTCTTACGTCATCCACAGGAAGTGATGGAAGGGTCCTGATGCTGGGACCATTAGGACGCTTCCATCAATCTTCTTAATATAGTATAGTAGGGGAGGCCTATGTCTAGCAGTGGACTTCTTCAGGCTGATAATGATGATGATGAGTCTCGCTAAAACTCGAAAACGGCTGGACCGATTTGGCTGATTTTGGTCTTGAATGATTTGTGGAGGTCCAGAGAAGGTTTAAAAGGTTTTTTTTTGTTTTTTTTTTCAACGGGATCGGTAACGGGGCGAGCGAAGCCGCGGGCGGCCGCTAGTATGTAATAAAACTTGAGCCCATTTGGTCAGTGAATATCACGATGCGTGAATGTATTTTTCTTCTGCAATACGCCACAAGTAGGATATTGGCTAATAACTAGGTATCCATCTAGGTATTAAACAAGGTACTATGGCTAATCTACGGATCTATTAATTACTCGTAGATCGTCTAGTTTTTGTACACGTGCCCACATACCAATAGATAGTACAGTTACAGTCAACGCAAAAAGTGTTTTAGAAATAAAAATTACGCAAAACTATATTTTTGAAGTTAGATTAGCTATGAAAAGCGCAGTTGTTTCGTGGATCCCCATTGTCAATGAGAGGGTCGTGGGTTTAAATCCTTTTCTTCTTATACTGTGGAAAGTATGATACCAACGATATAAGGACTCAGAAGGAGCAGGCCAGGCAGGCAGGGTAGCTGGCTTACCATGAGCTTCATATGGTTATGGTTATGGCTGTCAAAATTGTGTCAACAGTGTCAACACATTCAAACCCAAGAAGAAAATGAATGTGTGGGTCAGCCTGTCTATACACAAGTTGACAGCCATAGCCATAACCAAATGGAGCTCGTGGTAGCCCTGCAGGTGTTTGGAAAAATGGCGGTGTGGTGGTCTACTGTTACAAGTTTTATTTATCCAGTGTTTAAGCGACATAATTATGGTATTTGTTGCACGACTGTACTGAACCAGGTCTCGTGAATGCATACAGATCATATGACAGTTTGTTGCACATGAATAATGCAGATAGCCTTGAAAGGGATTATTGATAACCACGTATTATGTTCTCTAGTCGTCTCTCTACGTTTAATTGCAATAATTGTTGTAGTCGTTGATATACGTTTTCATATATCAATAGTCTCAAGAAGTCCATAAGTGTAAACATTTCCAGGAAGAACAATTTTGTGCCCTTTGCCACTTCTGTTTGTTTTTATACAACTTGTTGGTGGAACAAGCACATGGCACACTAGTTGTTATGTGGTAACCATCGCCTATAACAAAGCATTGCCTAGTAGGTCACGCATATCAGGAACGTGCCTTACGATGCACTGCCCATGCCTCCATCAACTTGTGGCATACAAATGTTCAGCCTCACGTGCCAGTAATTTCACCGGCATCCACACCCTTCAAACTGAAACACAGCAATGCTGCTTCACGGTAGAAATAGGCATGGATTTTCCGTGATCCTAGCATTCTTCTTCATAATCTGTCACTAATTCTTTCAAAACATGATCTATAAATTGAGGTCAGTCTTTCAGGCTTCTTACACTTAGTTTTACGATTCGTGTTCACTATTCAAGGACCTTTCCTCAATGGTTGTTTTGTTGGTACTGCGAGCAGATCATACCCATTCCCACATTAACTTGCTAATCCTGTGAGCCGTGTATGTTAGTGACCTTGGTTTCCCATGGATTTCCTCACATCAGTTGGCCTACCACAAGCTCTGTCTGGCTCTGTCTCTGGTTTTAAGTCTATGTGAGCATTGACTAAACTAAATATAGTCTAAGATCCCGCTATAGAAGGACCTTCACCGAGCTGGTTATTTAATGAAACGTATTTTATATATAATTAAACATGCCAATAAATATATTCTATATGGGTTGCCTATCAAATTTCAGTCCAGGATAATATTATGATTAATTAATAATTAAAAAAACAAAAAAAAAAAACTTTCCACTGGTTTGTTTGTTAAACAAATTCTATACCAATCGAAAGTATAGACCCCAGTATTTTTATTCAATAAACATACCGGTGCAAAATGCTAGTATCGATTTACCTGTTTATACCAAGCTACCCGAGAGTTGTGACCGGAAAAAAATAGGCAACCTAACGTTTGCATATTCTATGGGGTCTATACTTTCGATTGGTATAGAATTTGTCTAATAAACAAACCGGTGGAAAGTTAAAAAAACAATTTAGTTTTTTAATTATTAATTAATCATATCCTGGACTGAAATTTGATAGGCAACCCATATAGAATATATTTATTGGCATGTTTAATTAAATATAAAATACGATTCATTAAATAACCAGCTCGGTGAAGGTCCTTCTATAGCGGGATCCTATACTAATAAATCCTACGTCGAAACGTCATACACAGTATACTTAATACAATGGTGAGCACTTACACAGACTCAAAACCAGAGCCAGAGACAGAGCTTGTGGTAGGCCTTACTGATTCTGTTTTTGTTATACCACACGAAATACGCTACACATAATTTAGAATCTAAAATAGGTGTATACATGAATAAATAAAAATAAATATTGTGGACAAACCACACAACACTATCCATCAGCCCCAAATTAAGCAGAGCTTGTACTCTGGAAACCAGATAAGTATGTACATATAACACCCAGACAGAGAACAAACATTTGCGTTCACCACACAAATATTCTTGGTGAGGATCGAACCCACGATCCACGGCGCAGAAGACAGAGATACTACTAACTGAGCTGAGAGGTCAGCCAATATTTATCAGTTGTTTCTGAAATTCTGGCTCGACATTGAGGCCCAAGATGAATGGTTATTTAATGAACGGTACATTTGAAATAGCATTTCGTGCTGCCAAAAGCTCCATTAAAATAATTAGGGCTGCCTAAATGCAACTGGAGTTATGTTTATTTTAGATAGTTGGAACTGTGCACATCATATGGCACGTTACTGATGTGCGTGACTTTGAACGAGATGCATTGTTTTAGGATATTTCAAGGCTTTCAAGGCACATCTAAGCGATGGCGATCCGCTGAAACACTGTCAAATATCGCTATCATATTTCACAGCGTTTCAGCTGATCGCCATATTATAGGATGGTGCTTGTTTATGCAAGTAGCATAGGAAAAAAGGTTGGTTATTACTTTGTGATTGGGAATATGTGGATGAGACTCGCAAGTGACTGGAAAGAGTGGCGCAATTAAAAGGTATTGGCCTCAGCAATGGGTGCCAACGGGCTGGATAACCAAACTGCTGAAACAATTTTGATGAGATTTATTTTAGAACTAATCTGGAAGTACCTTACCGAGAAAAATGTCTGTCAGATAATAATATTTCTTTCCGATCGGTGAATTTGTGGCTTTTCTTGCATTTTTTTTGCTTTTTGTGGGCACGAAATGAATGGATTCTCTAAAGGCCTACGCACATCTAGGCGATGGCGATGACGATATCAGCTGTAACGCTGTCATATTTACCTACCGGCAGTGCCTAATAAGAAGTTTTGAATGTTTCAGCGCGGAGACTGCCGGAGTCACTTCGAGATGCGCCTGGGAAAGTTAAATCTGAACGCTCGCCGTGCCGCCAGCTTCAGCGGGGAGAATCATCACAAGTTCCTATTGGGACACATGATCGTGTTCAGGATGCACATCAATAAGGTATAGAACGATTATTTATTTTATTAGTTAATAGTAGTGAATTGAAACAGGTTTAAACACACTTAGTTAAAGCTAATAATGCATTTTTGATACAAATATTATGTTTTCTTTTCCAGAGTGACGAGTACATAAAGAAATGTGATCGAGCTCTGCACAATTGTGGAGTTGTATGCGAAGTAAGTTTTTAATGCTTACCGGATTTTTTATCAAAAATTAGGAACAATATTATACAGGATGTTTTTTGAGAACGTCGGTGATGCCCGAGTCCGAAACCACGAGAAACCGATACCTGCATATTATTTTTCAAAAATCTTTAACTTTTGGCGGCTACGGTATAATTTTTCAAAAATAAATACACCCTGTATCATTGAATTCTATTTGATCAATTTTTGCAAATAAATGTTTTACTAAAAATGAAAGGAAATAGCAAATTTTTACTATTTGATATTTTTACAGGAAGAAAACTTACCTCCTGTTCAAACTTTTCTAATAAAAGTAAAAGATTTTTTAAAAATTTTGTTCCTAATCGTTCCTTCTCAAAAAACCATACCGTATATTATCTAAGTATGTACTGCTATACATAGTCGTGGTTTTTACTATAGAGATAAAAGAAATAACTAAAAATCATAGTTCCCTTTGGATCTTCTTTTATCCCTAGATGTTGTTGTTCGCTTGTTCCAAGCAGCACTGCGTATAATGTAATGTATTGATTCCCTTTGCAGGAAAAACCAAAAATAAAGCGCTGGAAGCGTTTAGCTGCCGGCGAGATCCATCGGATAAAGGACGACGTCCAGCACACCAGGAGATCATACAAGGACTTGGTGGCCCACGCCAAACGACGACTCGCCCATCTCAAGAAGCAGCTGATAGCTGATGCTACGGAGGCCACGCTGCAGTACCATGAGTGTTTAGAAAAAGAAAGAAACGAGTAACTGAACGCCTTGCTGTAGAATCTATTATCCCGATAGTAGAAACTACCCGACTAAAACGAATAGTCTTTCTTAGGATATAATACATCCGAATGATCTTGACGGCTAACTTCTCTCGGATACTTTATCGAAGATTAGGTAAACTTTTATTATAGACTATTTGAGGAAATGAGGGGCTTATTCTAGAAATAAACCCCTCATTTTCCCACATGGCTTTTTGGAATAGTCAAGGAAGGAATTAGATAATAATTTATTTCTCAATTGACTTCCAAGGCCAGCGCTGAGTGATGGGGTGTATAGGAACACTCGGTTTGTCTTCCATGCTATGGTAGTCTATCTAGGCATATTATAAATCACTGATCATTTTAATCTGACATCTCATACTACCCTTCCAAGATTGAGCCATGTTTTGATAGCTATTATATGCTCCTTTAAGTACTCTATAGCTAGATTCTACTTTGCTGAATAGCCTATTTTTAAAACCCCAGTTAGGGTCTTTGCCTTAATAACACAATTTCGAAGAATGAATCGATGTGTAAACGAATGCGAGTGAAGTAAAATACGATTTTCGAAACTAGTGTATTAATTAACTAGGTCCTGTGCATAGGTAAAAGCCGACCATGGTGTGTGCTATAAAAAATGCCAATTACTTTTATTAGAATATATTTGTGATGCAGTTTGGTAAAAGTTTAGTGAAAAGAATCGAATAACCAAAATTAGAAATTTAGAAAATAAAGCGAAAAACTCACTAATTATTTCCATCCTGTTTCATACTGCTATTATAATAAAAAACATCACTTTGAATCAAGGAACCATAGCCAAGAAGAACGAGCTAGCAGCTTGGTCCCTTATGACTCTTTGTATAAATAAGCTGTTACGACTGGAACCAACAGGAAGTGTTCTAACAGGAATCCCCTAAAGTGAAAAACATGAAGTGGGATAGTAAGCTGGATTGGTTATAATAGCTTTTGTAAACTATAACTTTTTAGGAAATGTCGGTACTTATTATATACTGTGATAGTTTTAATTTAGTGTGATTGTTGTATTTTCTTAACTGTATTTTAGGGATCGGAAGATCAAAGTACAAAAAGTATAGATTTATGTTAGTAACGACGCTTTTTATTGTTGGAAAACGTTTATAAGAACGACATTCAGCGGAGTACCATGAATTTAAATATGTATTACATTAAAATCACTTACACAAAAGTATATAAAATTGGTATCATATTATTATTTATCTACTAATTAACAAAATACCCACAATTGGAAACTTTCGTTTTTTACCAGGTAAATTAGTTCTTTTACCTAGTTATCAATAAGGAAGTTTAAAAAATTATGTAGTATGTGTCGCTAATGTTATTTTTATTGATGATTTGCATAGACTAGAGAATTATTATAAAAGTATTCGTTGATTAAGTAAATTAATTAGGAAAATGTGCCATAAACTAATTGGACAATATCCTACAATTTAGAAAGTAGGTACCTAAGTTTTAGTATTTTATTTATAGTCTAACATTGTTGTTGTTAATTTTATTTAAATGTACTTTAATGTCGTTTTATTTTTGTAAATAAAATTGTGAAAGAAAAGTGTTTTTAATTAATGTCTCTGTATGATGTGGATTAACAAAGCTTCTTTTTGTCTACCTAAAAAAATATAAGTATTAAAACTACATAGCTGCGAGTAAAATCGCAGAACACGGCTCTCCTAGTAACGATAATATTTAAACGAATATCAGACAGGCATAGAATAAACGATCAAATTATCACATAAAATGTTTGTTATTTATGAATGGGGATTGAACCCATATAACCTACAACACAGGAGACAGAGCTTGGCTTTACCACCTAAGTAAACAAAGAAGGTTCTTCCATAAAAGTACGGCCACCTCATAGGCGATAGGTGACAGCGATACCTGTATCGCAGCAAAATATCGCAGCGATATCGCCTAGAGATGTGGCCATACCTTAAATCAATGATATTGATAGAAACTAATAAAATAAAATGGTTGTCGTGTCTATGCCAATTCTGACTAATAAACTTTACTTGACAATTATTATTGTACTTATAAATATTATTTTAGGATTTATAGCAACGTGACATCAATAAAATAAACGTTATGAACATGCTATTACTATGACATTTATGCGACAAACGCATTGCATTTACATAAATTAAACAGATCTAGCGATAGCCTTTACGTTCCTAATAGGTTATCAAAGTACTACCTTCTACTATAAGTACTAGTAATGTAGGTACTACATTATGCTATCATATCAAATTAAATGATAAACTGATCTTTATTAATCTGCCAATGGTAGCGACCGCAAAATAATGATGCTCCGGGTTTTCTTTTACCATTTTAGAGTACCACCATATCGCTAGCGTCACCTCAGGCCTCAGGTGTGTTGAATGGAACTGCTGGAAGGGAAGACCTCGGCGTACGTATCTCGATCAGATAGCAGACGTTTTAGAGAAAGACCAGGTCAAGAGTACATTAAACCGATGAGCATGAAGCCCCTCGTCCAAGGGATTGCGAGTGAATGAAGCAAAAGAGGTAAAATTATGTCAGAATCGTAGAAAGTTGAAAGGAGGTAAGGTACTGCTAAGCTAATTAAGGTACAGGATTATCAGTTGCAGTTTTTTTGCCAACTGTACGTTGATCTTTATTTACAATAAATCAGAACATAGCTTACTCTGATCGGTAGTGAACGCTACACCTTTAGCATCGATGGCTTAAAAGTTAAAATGCATCGCATCAGTACTTTGCTGCTCGTAGCTGTGTTTTGCCACAGAGGAAACTTTCAGGTGAGTCCCTCGTGACACAAGGAATACCCAGGACTCCATTGCCAATTATATTTTGTGGGAAACCCATGCACTACCGCAAATTCCCTCATTAGCGCGCAAACTTCAGCAATTATAGGTCTACTAACTGATACGAAAATAATAGAAAGATAAAAATAAAAAAGTCATTCCAAATGTTTACATGAAACATTTAATTGAAAAATGAAAAGCTAAATGGCATTCAATTTGTAATTTTTGAAGGAACTCGGAGGCAAGTTATATTTGTGTCTGAAATAAAGATCATTTAATATATCCTCGGTCTACCATCGAGCACCTACATATCTCGCACTTCCGAATATACCTACCTAATACAAACTTATAATAAGTAACAAATTGGTTTTGTTACCTAGGTATTTTGTATTATCAATCACACAGACTCCATAAATAAAGAGTAGGTATTTGAAAACCATGTTAGTATATTTTTATATTTCAGGAGACAAACAATATAAAACTATTAACCATATTATACAACACGAACCTGAACTCGTCGATAAGCCTGGAGAAGGAAGACAGGGAACTGAGGAGTTCCTGGGCGGTGGACACCCAGGTGAAGAGGATCAACCTCACCACGAAGTACAGGCTGCAGATGACCAGGCATAAGGAGCATAGCTTCCAAAGACCTGACCTCAATGAAAAGGTAAAATGTACTTACTTATTTCTAGCCTTTCTTTAAAAAGTTTTTTTTTCAAAGTGCCTTTAATATTTAAATTAGCAAATACCACCGCTGTGCCACGGGCTGCAGAGTGTAAAGGGGCACAAAAAATAATCAAGTGGCTTGCTCAGGACGAAATTTTCTAAGTCATTATATAACGACAGTTCTGATACAAATTCCATTAGCGGTCACCCATCCACATCCCATACAGCTTGCAGATTCCTTAGTTGAATGGTTAGGAATGACCATCCAAACAAATTGTAAAAAAGATTTTTATTTAAAAATAAGCTTATTTTACAGTGGTCAGAATGTCTGTACTTGCACAGGCGCCAAATAAGGAAGGCTTCTAAAAATTACTACACCGCCGAAAGCGAATGCCTCACCACTACAGCTTTGGGAGACAAAGACAGCACTAAAAATGTGCAGCAGGTTGAAAAAGAGGTCAGTTGGGTGTATTTATTATCCCCTTTTGCCGTACTAGTCTCTCTCTTTTGTATGGAAAATTGATGAGACAACAACTCGTTTCGATCATTTCTAACGTACCTAAAGTACTTTTGTTCTGATATTTTCTTCATACAAAAGAGAGACACATAGGCATACTGAATTGTTCAAACTGATTTGAAAAACTGCAACTTGAAGTCTACTGCCGGGCATTCGGGCTGATGACCCTCCTTACGGTGTCACTGGTTCTTTGGAACCTAATGTGGTGGAGGATTTTATGAGGGAATCACACAGGCGATATAGCAGATCTGGATTTTATGAGACAAAATGGTTACTCAAGCTAGAGGCATTATCCAGGGAGGAAATGGGGGACTACGTTTGTATGGAGAGTCGCCTGTGTGATTCCCTCTTAAGGCTGATGATACATCTATCATTACGCAACTCCAAGGTTAATCCTCTTCTTCAGATTAGAAAATGGCGTAAAGGCTACAGATATCTGGTGAACACCTGCAAAGCTGAAAACCCTAATGATCCAGAAGCTGTTGGAGTATGCTTGGTGGAATATGTGAGTAGACCATAGTTTTTTTTTTAAAGTCAGACCGACATTGATTCATGTTTAACAGTCGTTGGCTCAAGCCGCTTAAGCTATGCATACCTATATAGTATGTCTAGACAGACAAACAGTAGGTCTGAGCTCTGTCTCTGGTTCTGGTTTTGAGTCTGGTGTGAGTGTCGACTAAATAAATCCTACGTCAAAACGTCACACACATAGAATAATGCACTGGTGAGCACTTACACAGACTTAAAACCAGAACCAGAGACATAGCCAGACAGAGCTCATGGTAGGCCTACAGAAAGTCTTTCACATAAAAACTTTCCTTTATACTTTTTTTTTCCTCCAAGTTTGCATTTCCTAACAGTTTTATTTTGTGGCTTGTGGTCTACCTATCCTTATCTACCTTCCCATGCACTTTGCAGATGGAAAGAGACAACTACAATCAAGTGATACAGCGCCTAATAATCCTGAAGCTACAAGCAATGGGCCAACTTTACCTCCACCTGTCATCCAGCCTCACAGACTTCGAAGAATGCTTGAAGACCCAACTATCAGTATTCCTTGAAAAGGTGCGACAGACCATGGAGGCACTAATTAAGTGTTATTCATTGAAAAGGAACGACGTGTGAAATGAAAAAGTTTTTGTGATTATCTCTTTATTTTTTCGTTGTAATACTATTTGGAATTTGAGTGAGATACATAAAGTACCTTTAAAAAAAATACAATATAATTATATCTATAATTATTTTGTCACTAAAAACGACTAACAGTCTGGATATCAATTTATAAAACACTGTAAAAATCCCTATAACAAAGTTCCAAGATAAAAACCCATGATATATTACTTATCAAAAGATATTAATTCATTCTTCAGTATACAAAAACATCTAAAATAAGCTTAATTTTTTAAAATACTCAAGTATTTGTAACCAAAATACAAATTATCACAATATACAAAATGGTCCCTTACAATAATAAATAGTCTTACAAAAACGTATAAAATATTTGTTTTCTTATTTGTACAATGTACAAGGTATGGCAATAAAATAATTGCTTAAAATTATGTTAGTGGCTAAGATTTTTGCGATTAAGATCTATAATCTTATAAACTAATAAAACTTGTAAAATTGACCACATAGTACAGTCAGCCAAAAAAAGTTTGCTATGCCAAGTAACGTATCACTTGCGTCTATACAGGGTGCTAAAAACTAGAGCCTTAACTCAAGGCTAGATGCAAAATGGCTGTATCTGTTACGATACAACAGGTATAACATTATTGAAGGAAGGGTGAAAGAAAAGAGAAGAGGAAACCAAGAACAAGATACGTGAGCTAAGTGAAACAGAAGGTCGCTGTCATGTTGTGTAAGAATGGGAGAAGACTGTTAGAACATGAGCAGAATTTTTAAAAAGAAGGAGATTAAGTTTTTAAGTTTTTAGGAGTATTGGTTTAACACCCTGTATAAAGTAAAACTCATAGGAAACTTTAGGAATTTTTAAACTATAGCAGAGATTGACCACTTTTGGCTGAGTGTACTTACAACACGTGGTACAGTAATCGCAACGGATTGTAGCCCCAAAAGTTGGTCTTTTGCACATCTGCTGTCCTACACGTTAAGACGGTGACAACCGCCAAGGTCACGCTAGCAAATTTCAACTGAATTTGTGCAACTTTAAAACGTCTCAAAGTGAATTGACATTTTGTCTACTACGTGCCTGACCTGCGAGGTAATTTGTTATAGGCGACCACTTAACATCAGGTGAACTGTACGCTGGTCTGCTGCTTGCTCTGACGTGTTTGACAGGAAGCTTCAACGCCAAGTATTAAGTTCAGCAGTATTGTCTTCTTTACAATACTGCTTATAAAAACAGAATTCATTTGTAAAAAAAAAAATACCATAAATAAAATATAAAAATAATCTATTGGACGTTGTCAATGTATCATACAATTTGAAATGGTAACAACAGATTAGAAACAGTCTTTTAGGTCAAAATTCACAGAAACAGAGTATTTTAAATTTATAACACCTTGACAACATGCACTTAAAAATATATTTACACTTCCAACTTACTATTAGTGGAATGATATAACGTCTGATCTAGAGAAACAAGCATTCATCTGTAATATAATATTACTTCAGTGTTAAGAACTAACCATTACAGTTCAATAGTAATGATACAAGTTTGTAACATTATAGTACCAACTTATCTGTTCAGTAAAGTCGGAGTTTTCAACCACATTTCGTTACGAAAAGTTGTTTTCATTTCACCTTCTGTCTCTCTCTATTGTATGGAGAAAAGATGAGACAGCAAAAATAAGTGACGTAGAAACGATCGAAACGGATCGAAAGGAGTTGTTGTCTCATCAATTTTCCATACGAAAGAGAGAGACAAGTGCTCACACGAAAACAACATTTGGTAGGCGATATGTGGTAAGCAAAACTCCGACTTCGGGTACAGGTGACAAAAAAAACCAGCTTGTGATGGTGGCGACCCTATCTTTTGAACAGATAATTCGGTAGCACTGTAATAACAGTACATAATTAAAAGAAGTAGTAGTATGTATGTAGTAATGAAAATGATATTAGAAAGAGTAAAAAACAAGATGGCCGTATTATAGAAAATACTACCAAAGTTTGGACGGAAGATAGATAGTTTCGTAACAATTGTGTGACCTCCTAGACCGGGCTTAGGTATATACAATACAAACTATTTTATTCATATTGGCCATTGAGGGCTCCAATGGTTTAGAAAGCCGAGCATTTTTCTTATTTATCATTGTCTATTTTAAAGTTTTGTGTGAGCAATAAAGTAAAAGATTCCTATATTCAGTAGAAACGCAAGGATCACTTTGAATCGTCTTACAGCTAGGTGAGTCTAGGTGCCAGTTCCACGCAACCAAGTCAAGTAGAATAATAAGGTAAAGTAATTTTCTATCTATCTATGTTGCCATCTTTTTTTGTTGACATAAGTAATAGTATCAAGATTATTTAATACTTTACAGGGGTTGTATAACATTCTTGTCTCTGTAATTTTCACGTCGAATAAAAGAGATGGCTACAGACATTATAGGCCTTTTTTTGTAGAAAGCTAGATAGATTTCCTTTATTATTGGCCATTTTAGAAATCCATAACTATTTTTAATTTTTTGTAGGTTTTGCAATCCGAACGTTGCCTGTTCTTTTACGTTTGGTCACGTGGAGTTTTTTTTTTTTTTTTTTTTACATATTATAGGCTTGCGTTTGACCGCAATCTCACCTGCTGTTAGTATCTTGACTCCGACTCACCTAGCTTCTAGACGTTTCAAAGTAATCCTTGTCATTTTAATCCATTTTTGACTTTGAAAAGTTAGCTTATTAGTAACCAATATGAATAAGAGGATAATGGTTAGAATATTTGTACTATTGTCATAGGACGGCCATAGCCGAGGGTCGCGGTGGAGGCTCTGGCGTGTCGGGAGACGGAGGCTTGAATGTGCTGCCCTGTAATACAAGAAGATACAATTTATACAATACTATTTTGTAATTACCCAAAAAAAAATGCAGATATTGGCTGCAGATAATGAAAACATCCACGAAAAAAAGTTTAAGTCATAAAAAAATATCTTTATACCATACCCCCTCTAAAAAGCTTATTTTATTCACTGCAAACAGTGAATAAAAAGCCCTTTTAATCACTGTTTTGGTGTTTGAATTTGGAACACACTAATAAGGTCAACGTCCATCTCAATACCTTAAAACCTTCTTGCGCCATAAATACTTTGGATATGAATTTTTGACTTAAATTTATTTATCCTTCTTTTTTTACAAATCAAAACAAAATCAAAAATGATTTGTTTTATGTTTCAATTTTCAATTTATTTATTCCAGTACCACTTTGAAACTTAACAAAAACTTAAAAATACTTAATCTAATAACTGTTATTTACTAATAACAATAGCTAACAATTTTAGATTTTTTAGGTGAATGTTTAATATTATTATGAGAGTAGGTATACTATGTCATTTAAGAATACCTAGTATAAACAAAGTTCATAGTTTTTAATCCCTTTTCGCTTAAATCTTTCTTTTTCTCGAAGTCTTGGTATAAAATATAGTATGCAACTCTTGAATAAAACGGATTTATATCGAAGGCCATGAATCACTGGCGTCGTTTAGGATTCTAACATTTGAATCATTATGAACCACTCCCTACGGTCGTGATTCATTCGTTAGAATCCTTCACTTGCTTGTGATTCATCTACGGCCCTCGATTTAAATCAGTATTTTATTCACTAGTTACATAATATACTATTATATAACCACAATTTTTAGTCAAATATTGAGAAATGATTCAACAAGCAAAAAGCATTTCATTCATAAACGCTAAATACTAAGCTGAACCGAACAGCGTATTTTTTTTCTCTCTAGTACAACGTAACTAATATGTCCATAATTTAATGCAGGATTTCTGAAAATTTTAACATTAATTAATAACTTTGTCATTTCATCGAAACTAAAAATTCTGATTGCACATTCATAATGTTCTACCCCTACTACATTACCCTATTTTTTTTTTGGTAGTTACAAAATAGTGGTGTATATGTACCTGGAATCCCAAGGCAGCTTCAAGAGGCGTGGGGGAATCCCCGCCTAAGGTCGCGTAGTCTCCAAACCTCTCCGTGGTACGACTGCCTTGTATCGTCGCGTATGTGTTGTCCGGCTAAAACAATACATAGAAATTGTGGATAATTCGCACAACACTATCTAGCTCCAAGTTAAGCAGAGTTGGTACTATGGGTACCAGATAGCTGATATAATACTTACTATATGTTTTCATTTTTTTTGTAAATACATACTTAGAATACAATAAGACACCCAGACAGAGAACAGACATCTACATTCACCAGACAAATGAATGTTCTGGTTGGGGATTGAACCCACGGCCTACGCCGTAGAAGGCAGGGCACCAACTAAGCCGTGACACCTGTCAAATAGGCCGGTTAATGGCATAGTAGAAATCTACCTCCCTTTATGGGGAGGAAACTACCCTCCAATCCTCCAATGAAGTTACAGACGACAAAAAACAAAATACCATAAGTACCTGTACATTCTCAGCATTGGCCTGTTCCTGCTGGTCTCCGAACACGTTCATGGTTAGTTCCTGTTCCTCATACGGCCTCAGCTTAGTCTCAAGCCACAGAGGGTTCTCAGTGGTCGACAACTCTTCGAGGATACGTCTGCGAGCGAGACTGTCGCCTTTGCTGGACTGCATCGAAGGAGGTGGTATTACCCTGGAATAACAAAGTTATGGTCAATATCACAAGATTTGAAACTATACGGTCCGTTTTTCAATCTGTATATCATTCAACGAATATTTGACATAACTAAAGACAATAAATAAAATAAAAATGTATAACTACGCACTAAACCTAACTTTGACCTCTTTTAAAACCTAAAATTTAACGATAATTTCAAGGTGGTCTTAATCTATTCTACCAAGCTTATTAATTTAAAATAAAGTCACAAACTATTAATATTATAATGCCTGGAAATTCTCAGTCTGTAATATACAGGCTGTCCCATAAATCAACGTCAAGCCGAAAACGGACGATGGGCCAAGTCATGACAGTTATCAGAAAAATATGTATATTTGTCTCTGTTCTTCAAATCTTCTGTTGCAATCAAATTCTTGTTTCAATCGTCAGTTTTTACATGTGTTTGAGCTTCGATTGCATTATAAAACGAATATGAATTGCAATCCTTGCCAAGGCTTTGTTTGTATTCGTTTTTATTGCAATCGAAGCTCATAATCATGTAAAAACTGAGGATTGCAACAAGCATTTAATTGAAACATAAGATACGTACGTGATCACCCCACAGAACAGCCAGTACAGCAATTTCGATGTATCTCGAAGAACATTGTCAAAATATTGCTAAAATTTCCGAGCATGTTAGATAATATTTTTTTTGTATTTACCAGTGTTTGAGACAGGCGCAGACCACTATGAACGTGACTATGCCTGTGAACAGCACTATTAGTAGAGCTATCAGCGCAGCCAACGCTGGATCGAAGGTGTCCGGCGCTGAAAAGAACAATCATTTGCATATTATTTACAAACTAGCTGCGCCTTGCGGTGTTACCCGCGATTAAAAAGTATAAATTAATAATAAAAAATACAAATAAAAACTTTTTATTTCAGACCTTGATCCATAGGGGTTAGTAACACGACAAATTAACTATTATACTTTTCCTCTATAGAAAATGAATGGGAAAAAACCCTATAAAAATAACGGTTTCTGTATGCTATCCCAAAGGAACCGTGCATTTTTTCGGGATAAAATGAGCCTGTCATTTTTGACCCACTGGATCCATATTATATTTTAGCAAAATGTAGCCTATGTGCTATTACAGACTATAATGTATCACTGTGCTAAATTTCATCCAGATCCGTTCAGCCGTTCTGGCGTTATTGAGTAACAAACATACATACAAACTTTCACGGTTATAATATTAGTTAGTTATAGGGCTTCGCTCGCCCCGTGCCCGTAAAATTTTCGGGATTAATAGTAGCCTATGTGCTATTCGAGGCCATAATCCATATTTGTTCCAAATTTCATCCAAATCCGTTCAGTAATTTTTGAGTTATTGAGTAACAAACATCCATCCTTACAAACTTTCACATTTATAATATTAGTGTTACTAGCAGTTGGTGCCCCAGCTTGACTCGGTATTTTATTTTTGGTAAACTGTTGTTGTGAATTATATTTAAATACGAATTACTTACATACTGATTAAATATTAATATTTTTCGATCTTACCGACATAATAATAAACTCCACTACTCGTCAATAGATGGCGTTCTCTGTCCCACTAACTCATGACTTAATCAACAGATGGCGCTAGGAGTTATGATTTTATGATAAAGTTGATTATATACTTTACGATTAAGGGGACATTTTCTGAAAATGAAACCTAGCTAGATCGATTTATCGCCCCCGAAACCCTCTGTATACTTAATTTCATGAAAATCGTTGGCGCAGTTTCCGAGATACTAAAATATCTATATCTATAAAAAATTCCTGTCCTAATTTGGAACGCGATAAACTCCGAAACTACTGAACGGATTTGGATAAAATTTTGTAACCGTCTATAATATGGTCCAACTTAAAAGATAGGATAGTTAATATTCAATATTTAAGTGTTATTAATTTATAAGGGGCAAAAGTTTCGAAATCTATGTCTATCCCTTTCTATCGCGTAGGGACTTATATATGTCCATCCCTCTCTATCGCTTAGGGATTTTTCAGAAAATTCTCGACTTTGACGAGGAAAGAACGCTCTAGAATGTCTTTGAGGTTCTGGAATGATCAAATTTAATTCGAAGACTGAAATTATTCGGCTAGCATCCGGAATGCATCCAAACGTTAGTAATCCAGAATTATCTAGAATACTCAAATATACCCATGCAAACGGTTCTGAATTCTAGATTTGGACAAAATGTTCTAGAAAATAGTGCTCCTAAACGTTATAGAATGTTCTTTCATCATCATCATCAATTACTGCTGGACGTAGGTTCACCTTGAGTAACAAAGGCTATATTTGTGTGCTTAAAAAATAAATGTCCACCCGTGCGAAGCCGGGACAGGCAGCTAGTATATATATATATATACAAGATTTTCTCGTTTACAGGTATAAGATAAGATTAGTGTTATATATTAGGGAGGAGGCCTATACCCAACAGTGGGTACATACGGGCTAAGAGATAGATATATTTACCTTTAGAAGCGACAGCATTAGCCTGTAAGGTCTCGACTCCGTATTGTTTGTATGTGTGTTGCAAGCGGTCATACTGCGCATCTATCTGTTCTAAGACACGTTGTACTGGCAACACTTGCCACGTGCCCTTCTCCACGGCGTGAAGATGAATCTCACACCTGAAATATATAAATAAAAAATAGTATAAGCTTGGCTAATTCTGCTAAGTCAAAGACTTTTCTTCACTTCATCAAAACGGTAGGAATCAAGCCGTAGTTTGTTGCATGTGTTTTAGATTTGGTCGCGTGGAACTGGCACCTTTTTAGGACGTTTCAAAGAGATCCTAGTTACGCAACTGAATTAATAAATATTTGATATTTGATCATCGTTTTCAAGTGCTTTTTTATGGTAAACTTGTTTGGATCAAAATTATGTTTCTTATTATCTGTTGCTTTTAATGCAAACTAGCAGTTGGTAACCGAGCTTCACTCGGATTTTTTTTCGTTAATTTGTATTTTTAAGAAATCATAGGAGGTATATTATTATCTTTATTGGTTTATTCTTACTGAACAACGCCATCTGCTGGATATGCTTGCAGTTAGTTGCTCACAATCGTTAATAGATGGCAGGAGCAGGAGGATTCAGTTTATGTTTAATTATTGAACTCGGAGTGAAATAATCATTTTCTTAAAATGAATCCTAGCTAGATCAATTTATCGCCCCCGAAAACCCCTGTATACTAAATTTCGTGAAAATCGTTGGTGCAGTTTCCGAGATCCTAAATATATTATATACAAGATTTTAATAGTGTCAGGTTAGTGACAATACATGTATGCGATTTTTCGTCTTCAAACATAAGCGACAAGTTATCTGGAAGTTGTCAGCGCCTTAAAATAGTCGATTAGACTATTTTAAAATGACCGAACAAGCTACGACAAGTTTGCTTTTTTTTTGATACAACTAGCTGATGGAACAAGCATATTTATGGCCTAACTGATGTTAAGTGGTAACCATCGCCTATAACTACGTATTGCCTCGTAGGTCACGCACGTAGAAACGTGCCCTGCGATCATCAACTCGAGGCATACAGATGTTCAGCCTCACGTGCCAGTAAATACACCGGCACCCACAAACCAAAACACAGCAAATATTAGCTATCAAGAAACATATTTTATGTTTTTGCTAATAAATAACAACTAGCAGTTGGTAACCGAGCTTCGCTCGGATTTTTTTTCGTTAATTTGTATTTTTAAGAAATCATAAGAGTCATAATTATTATCATCTTTGCTGGTTTATTCTTACTGAACATCAGCTCGTCATGCTTGCAGTTAGTTGCTCACAATCGTCAATAGATGGCAGGAGCAGTCACATATTCAGTTTATGTTTAATTATTTAACTTGGAAAGAAATAATCATTTTCTTAAAATGAATCCTAGCTAGATCAATTTATCGCCCCCAAAAACCCCTGTATACTAAATTTCGTGAAAATCGTTGGTGCAGTTTCCGAGATCCTAAATATATATATATATATATATATATGCAAGATTTTCTCGTTTAAAGGTATAAGTGTAATGTATGTGGCAACATTGGCAAGTGCGGGTAAGCGTTCTTTTTGTGTGCAACGGTTCTCCCGAAAATAAACGTGCATTGTGGTTTGAACAATTTGGGTTTCACTTGGCGTTCCCGTAACCTCCAGGATATCTCATTGGCGACGAGTTGGATCTGCGTGTGTGGAGAGACGGGAGAATCAAAACCATGTCGGTGGGAAAAATTGGAGTTTTTCAATTGGATTCCGATAATTGGACCTTGTACGTGGAGAGGTTAGAACAATACTTCGTGGTGAACAGCGTGCAGGAAGAGCTGAAGGTGCCTACACTTATAACCGTGATGGGAGGCGCAGCCTACGAGCTCCTGGTTACCCTATGCACCCCGGATAAACCAGCGAGCAAGAAGTTCGCGGACCTGGTACAAATCATGTGTAATCATCTGCAGCCCAAGCCGAGCATTCTAGCAGAGCGGTACACTTTTAGAAAAAGGAAGCAGGCACAAGGGGAGACTATTGCAGAATACGTGGCAGAACTCAGGCGGTTGTCAAAACATTGTGGTTTTGGTGAAAGTTTAAAAGAAAGCCTGAGAGATCAGTTAGTGTGTGGATTAGCGAACGATACAATTCGACAGCGTTTGTTTGCCGAAGAGGATCTAGCGTTTGATAAGGCGCTCAGGTTGGCGGTCGCAATCGAAGCGGCGGAGCTAAATGCAGCGTTGGTGGAGGGGCGCGACGGACAGGTTGGCAAAAACATTACATTGGATGTGTCAGCGTGCAATGCCGTAGGTACGAGTTCACAAAATAGATGGTCACGGGGGTCAATGACCGGAAGAAGTACAGGCGGCGGTGGGCCACGGAATCAGACCTCATCGCAACAGCAGCGGTCAGGAGGAGAGCGGGCGCCGTATGTCAATGTCAGAACAGAGTTGTCACGATCAGCTGATCAGTGCGGAGTTTGTGGACGAGATCATGATGCAAAGTTTTGCAAGTTCAAAAACTATGTTTGTCGAGTGTGCAATAAACCGGGGCATCTAAAGAAAATGTGTCCTAGGAAGGAGGGAAGCTCACAAAATGTGAAAGCGTACAACAGTGAGGTACGCGAGTTGGTAATGCAGGAGGAAACTGACTATAGCAGCGACGAGGTAATTTTAGATTTGTTTAACTTTGGTAGCTCGAATAGTATGTGTGGTCCCATAGAGTTTGAAGTGATTATTGAAGGGCACACAATTTCAATGGAGGCGGATACAGGTTGTCTGATATCTTGTATAAGTTATGAACTTTATAAAAAAATGTTTTCTCACTTACCTTTATGTAAACATAACCTAGTAATGAGCTATTATACCGGAGAAACGGTTCGGCCCGTTGGTAAGATATCACCTACAGTGAAATTTAAAGCAAAGCTATGTACCTTGGATCTGTATGTGATTGATAACGGGCGGAAGCCGTTGTTGGGCAGGAGGTGGTTACATGAATTTGGAATAGTTTTGAAAGAGGTCAGCTGTAATGATGTAAAATGCAACTTGCCATTTACCATAGAATCTCTCAGTTCCAGATACAGTGAGGTGTTTTCCGAGGGGCTCGGTCGGTACACAGGCGGACAGGTGAGCCTGTACGTGCGCGAGGGGGCGCGGCCCGTGTACATGCGCGCGCGCCCGCTGGCGTACGCGCTGCGCGAGCCGGTGGAGCGCGCGCGACCACCAGCTGGTAGCCGACGGGGTCATCACGCCCGTCGAGACCTCCGACTGGGCCACGCCTATTGTACCGGTGGTAAAGGCAGATGGTACTATTCGGGTATGTGGTGATTTCAAATTAACGCTCAACAAATGCCTCGAGGTGGACCGTTTTCCTTTACCTAAAGTAGAAGATTTATTGGCAAAGCTAGGAGGGGGAGAAAAGTTTACAAAAATAGATTTATCCCAAGCGTATGCTCAGTTAGTTTTAGACAAGGAGTCTCAGAAATATGCGGTTATTAATACTCACAGGGGTTTGTTTAGGTATAAGCGGTTAATCTATGGTTTGTCATCCAGCCCAGGTATATTTCAACGCAAGCTGGAACAAATGTTTGCAGACATCCCAAGAGTAGGAGTATTTTTAGATGATGTTATTATCAGTGGTAGAAACGACCAAGAGCATTTAGATACATTGCATAAGGTTTTGCAAAGATTGCAACAATACGGGTTAAAAATTAGAAAAAGTAAATGTTCATTTTTTGCAGACTCTGTAACATATTTAGGATATGTCATTGACAAGAATGGTATCCATACGAATCCAAGCAAGTTGGCAGCCATTAAGGATGTTAGGGCCCCTATGAATGTAACGGAGGTAAGGGCTTTTCTAGGTATGGTGATGTACTATGGTAAATTCATTAAAAATATTAGTACCGTTTTATATCCGTTATATTCACTACTAAAAAAAGGGATAAAGTTTGTCTGGTCTGAAAGTTGTCAAAACTCTTTTCAAAACATTAAAGATCTATTATCCTCTAGTGAAGTATTAGCCCATTACAGCTCGGACCTACCGTTGGTGTTGACAACGGATGCAAGCGGAGTAGGGGTGGGCGCCGTAATATCCCATGTCATGGAAGATGGTTCAGAGCGGCCTATTTCATATGCATCGCGCGTTTTGAATTCTGCGGAGAAAGGCTATTCACAAATTGACCGAGAAGCATTGGCTATCATTTATGGAGTGAAGAAGTTTCACCAGTATTTATATGGCAGGAAATTTATTTTAAAAACCGATCACAAACCGTTAGTTTCGATATTTGGCCCTAAAATGGGTATACCTACAATGGCGGCATCTCGTATGCAAAGATGGGCAGTAATACTTTCGGGATATGAGTATGACATAAAGCATGTATCCACGGATAAAAATGGTGCAGACGCTCTATCCCGTCTTCCATTATCTGAGTCTAGGGATAACTTAAAATTAGAAGTTACTTATATGAATTTTGTTAATAACTTTTTACCCATTTCCCAGAAACAGATAGGACAGGAAATTAAGAAAGATTCCCTTCTAAGTAAATTGGTGACATACCTACAGTCAGGGTGGCCACCAACTTGCGATGAGCCGGATATGCAACCCTATTTTTCCAGGAAAAACGAGCTTTATTTAGAGGAAGGTTGCGTTATGTGGGGGTATAGGATAATCATTCCGGATACTTATAAAAAACAGATATTGCAAGAGCTGCATGTGGGGCACATGGGAATGGTCAAAATGAAATCGGTGGCTAGGAGCTATGTGTGGTGGCCAGGTATTGATAAAGATATAGAACGGGTATGTAGGGAGTGCCATACGTGTGCCGTGGAGGCGCCAGCACCACCGCGAGCACCACCACAACCATGGTCTTATTCGGCGGAACCATGGAGTCGGGTGCACATAGATTTTTTGGGGCCGTTTGTAGGAAAAACATTTTTTGTTTTAATCGACGCGGCGTCGAAATGGATTGAGGCATTTCATATGACTAGTACAACAGCTTCAGCGGTACTCAAAGTGCTGAGAGAACTTTTTGCTAGGTTTGGGTTGCCCAGGGAGGTGGTGTCCGACAATGGACCACCGTTTACTAGTGGTGAAGTAAAGAAGTTCATGGAACTGAACGGTATCACACATACATTCGCACCGCCTTACCATCCAGCCTCGAACGGGGCGGCCGAAGGGGCGGTAAAATTGTGTAAAAGAGCGATCAAGAAAGCAGTCAGGGATAACTATGATTTAGATACGGCGTTACAAGCTTATTTAATGGCGTACCGTAATACGGCTCATAGTACCACAGGCGCGTCACCGGCGATGCTTTTACAGAGGAGGAACTTGCGTTCGCGATTAGATCTTTTGCGGTCAGGGCGAGTGGTAGAAGAGAGAGTAGTAAATAAGCAACAGCAACAAGTAGACAATGCCGGAGGTATTTTAAGGAACATGGTTAAGGGGGAAACAGTGTGGTTGAGAGAATATAGCGCGAAGGATAAGTGGGTTAAAGGGAAGGTAGAGGAGGTATTAGGAAAACGAAATTTCAAGGTGGTTAAGGAAGACGGTTCATCTTGTAAAAGGCATATAGACCAGCTGAGACATCGCTTTTCTACCGGTGTATTGGCGTGTCCCATTCCGGATAGCGCACCAGCAGCCCCCCCACCTGCGATACCCGACCGAGCCTGTCGGATACGCTATCCGGTAGAGCGTTATGGTAACCCTGTAGAGTATTAAATGTATAACTAGCTTTTAAGTTTTTCTTTTGTTTAAAATTGTATTAAGAATAAGTTAACTAGAGTTGCCTCGCAATAAGGTAACCTTTTTTTAATAATAGTAGAGTCCAGTAGTTTATGTAGGACCTAGTGGTCTTAGATAAGTAGGAGGGTGTAATGTATGTGGCAACATTGGCAAGTGCGGGTAAGCGTTCTTTTTGTGTGCAACGGTTCTCCCGAAAATAAACGTGCATTGTGGTTTGAACAATTTGGGTTTCACTTGGCGTTCCCGTAACCTCCAGGATATCTCAATAAGATTTACTAGTATGTATATTTGTAAATAGATTACCAGTCATCATATCTCGTATCAGCCTGCACTAAAGGCAGACGTCTGCCCAACACTAGCAGTGCGTTCCCGGCTTCCGCCAACTTCTCCTTGACTTCCTCCACCGATGCTGAACAGCTTCTGGAGACCACCATCCTGATGAGTGATGACCGGTCTATTATCCATATCTGAAACATACAAAAAAAATTGCATTTATTTTGCTCCTGAAACACAGTTTTTACTAGTTCGGGAACGTATGGATTTAATTATATGTACTGGTACCATGTTTGTGTCAATGAAGTTATTTTTTATTTGTGATCAAGATAATTAATTCATTTAATATTTCTTGTCATTTTTTCCTTTGAACCTTTTTCTTTTGAGAGGGGTGAACCTCAGCTCAGGGTTAAGCTTGTCTTAGCACACATGCCCTCTATTTCTGTCCTTTTCCTATGTTTTGTATTGTTTTCAATAAATTATTGAGATTCAGGTCTTATTCAGTTTGAAAGCTAGGTGAGGTTAAGTGCTAGAAGTTCTTGATTCAAATCCACGACTGACCTCGGAAGGCGGTGTCTTTACCATTAAGGTAGTATTCCAAACTCGAGCTATATGCCCTACCCATTTCCACTTAAACTTACTAATTCTACGAGCTATGTCGGTGACCGTGGTTCTTCTGAGCTATGGAGAGAGCTATGCTGGGAGTTTCACTACGTGATAGAATTAGAAATGAGGATATTCTTTCATTACTTCGTCAATTTCTTACGTCCTTACCTTTTTGTCTGGAATGCAACACACACGCTATCTTAATTTTCGTAGCTGGTTTTTATTTTCTTGTTAAGTTCTTGTTTTGTATAATATATCTCTGTATTTTTTTTTTATTATATTTTGTGTGTGTTAAATCTAGGCAAATAAAGTTTTTATCTATCTATCTATCTATCTAATTTAGAGCCGATTTGAAAAAATACTTCGAAGCATTTTATTTCGAAAAACCTGTGCCAGTCGAAAGGAGCACTTAAAATCCTTTCTGGTTCCAAAGAACGATACGAGAAAAATAAAGTCCTAAGAGGGTAGTTTGATCCGTATTTGTGTACTTACGTATACTTGTGCTTTGGCCTGTCGATGCGGCGGAGCTATTTCCTGCGCTATGATATCGAGCACGAATCTATCCTGATTGTACTCGGACATGTAGTGAGCGGTCATCAGAATACCTGGAAATAATGGAGCTTAAATTGGTTCAGAAAACTCTTTGACATCAGCAGGGCAAGTCCCACTTCATTTACAACATTTCGTCTACGAAATCGTCTTCGTTTCGCCTCCCTCCTTCTATTGTATGGAGAAAAAATGAGATGGCAATAATAGGTGACGTAGAACCGATTGAAACGAGTTGCTGTCTCATCAGTTTTCCATACAAAAGAGATATACACGTGCTCACACGAAAACAGCATTTGGTAGACGAAATGTGGTAGCAAAACTCCGACTTCGAGTACAGAAGGATAAGTAGGAATTTTACTCGATCAATTTCAACAATTCGTTTCGTTGAGACAATAACAATACGTAACGTAGAAACTTAGTAGAAACGATCGAAACGAGTTGTTGTCTTATTATTTCTCCATACACAAGAAAGAGACACGTAGGCGAAACTAATTCAAACTGATCGTTGGAAGGCCCTTTTTGCGTGACGCTTGACACGTGTTTCGTATTTTTTAGGTTCTACAATATGTTGGTTTCATTACTTGTTTACATGTACTTTGTTTTCCTTTACCGTTTGAGAGTACGGTGCATATAAATTTTCGGACAGAAAAACAAATTGATGCACGGCTGGATTTGAACCCGAAACCTAATATTGGATTAATATTAGGTCTTTACCTATGAAATTGCCGTTTTGTATGGAATAAGTAAAAGTACTTTTTTTTTTAACTTTTTTTATTTGTTTTATTCAAAGTATATATTATGAGTTTATATATTTGGGGACTTTGTTTACAAGAGATGGAAAGCATGAAGATGATATTGAAAGGAGGGTGACTGCTGGAAATCGAGTGAATGGGGCATTACACACATTTATGAGCAGCAGGAAACTGTCTAACAAGGCACGACTTGCTGTACATAAAGGAGTGTTAGTGCCGACATTGATGTATGGTAGTGAAAGTTGGGTATGGCAGAAAAAACATCAGAGCAGAGTGAATGCAGTAGAAATGAGAGCGTTACGTAGTATGTGTGGTGTAAAGTTGAGTGATAGAGTGAAAAACAGTGTGATAAGAGAGGAATGCGGTGTGAAAGAAGACGTAGTGATGAGAGTAGAGAAAGGTATGCTAAGATGGTTTGGACATGTAGAGAGAATGGATGAAAGGAGACTAACAAAACAATTGCATCAGGCGAGCGTGAATGGAACTGCTGGAAGGGGAAGACCTAGGCGCATGTATCTCGATCAGATCGCAGACGTTTTAGAGAAAGGCCAGGTTAGGAGTACCCTAAACCGACGAGCATGTATGAAGAATGTTATGAGAGTGAACGAAGCGAAAGAGGTGTGTCAGGATCGTAGCAAGTGGAAATCCGTGATCTCTGCCTACCCCCATGGGAATAAGGCGTGATTTTATGTATGTATGTATGTATGTATTCAAAGTTATCACCCATGCAATCGACGCATTTTTGCCAACGCATTGGCAGTTTATTAATGCCCTTCTTGTAAAATTCAGCTGGACGGGAGGCAACAAACTCTTCAAAGGCACTTTGTACTGCCTCTCGGGAATTGAATTGTTTACCCACTACAAAGTTCTCTAAATTTTGGAAAAGGTAATTAGTCGGTAGGTGCAAGGTCTGGTGAGTATGGCGGATGAGGGAGAGCTTCCAATCCCAGCTCTTGCAGCTTGGAGACTGTCTGATGTGCAGTATGGGGGCGCGCGTTGTCGTGAAGGAGCAGTGGGGACGACCGATTGACCAAAGCTGGTTGCCGATGTGCAAGCTTCTCCATCATTGTCTCCAGTTCTTCACAGTACACATCTGCAGTAATGCTCATGCCGTTTTGTAAAAAGCTGTGGTGAGTCACAATCGCCTTTAATTCCTCATTGTTGACCAAAGTCTCCGGACGACCACGAGCTTCATTTTTCAAGTCAAAAATTCCATAACGGAACCGAGAAAACCAATAACGGGTTGTGCGTTCGTTTGTACAGTTCTCTCTGTAAACGTTTTTGATGTTACGTGCCGTTTGTGTCGCATTGGTGCCACGACGGAACTCATATTCCATAATTACACGAATTTTTAAAGTATCCATTATGACGAAAAATGTTCAAAAGTAATGAAAATACAACGCTAATCAATAAACAAAAGACTGATTTTGTAAAAGGAATGTCATGTTTTTAAAACAAAATTAATTTGAATTTAAAATACAAACCATTCCAAACTTTTTTTCTATTTGAAATGACCAGTACTGAAGAACGGCAATTTCATAGGTAAAGACCTATTATTGGGACATTCATTCAACACGAAGCCTATAGCCCCAGCGCTAGAGAGAGAGAGAGAGAGAGAGAGAGAGAGAGAGAGAGAGAGAGAGAGCGAGCGAGAGAGAGAGAGAGAGAGAGCAAACATAAAACAAAATTGTCGCAGTCGTAGAACCCACAATTTACAAAAGACAGAGCTACCATCAACTGAGCTGGTCCTCACCTTGTTGAGTGATGTTGAACGGCGAAGGCACGACACTCCCGCTGGATTGCGAGGCTCCGAACTTGAAGAGGTTGGAGGCAGCCACCATGTAGCTGAGCGTACCGTTCTCCTCGAGATCCGGGTCGATGGCCACTACTGATAGGATCGGCTCGTTCACGCGCGCTGTGTGCTTTATACCTGTACACAAATATGAAATAACATGATTTGTTAAATTAACAACACACACAAGGAACAGAGAGAGAGAGAAAGAGAGAAGTTTTTGACCTGAAACACAAATAAATAAATAAATATTGTAAACAATTCACACAACACTACCCAGCTTCAAACTAAGCAGAGCTTGTAATATGGGAACCGGATAGCTAATTATAATACTTGAATACATTTTTTTTTTTGTAAATACATACTTAGAATACAATATAACACCCAGACAGAGAACAAGCGGCCAAGTGCGAATGGACGCTCATGAAGGTTTCCGTAGCAGCAAGTGACATAATATAAAAGTTCTTGCAGTTCGTCGAAAGGCAACTTGCGGTTTATGATATATGACTCATAAAAAAACTACTTACAAGGTCTCGTTCAAACCAATTATCAGTGGAAGTTTGAATGGATTCGTTTTTATTTTAGAAGTTACAGGGAGGGGGACACACTTAACCTTTTTATAAATTGAAATAGTGAAAAAATTTCTTACATTTTGAATATAAATAAACCAGATTACAGTAACGCGACTTTAAAAATTACATCTTGTTTAAAAAAATAAAGGAGAATCCCCAACAAGTTTCGATCATCTTTCTGGAGCATTCTGGAACATTTTCATGGGTCTGGAATTCTGGAGTAACGTCGAATTCGGAAAACGATGAATACGGACCAAACGATTTTAAATAGTTTTGTTGTGCCCTAGTTTATTTGTCACCTCAGGGCCTTTGGTTACCTAGCTACGCCATAAAATACTAACCAGCGTAGTATATCTTCTGTTGGAACTTGGGTTCGTTATCATTCTCGTCCAGCACAGTGACAGTGACTGCCGCAATGCTGTCGGTAGCGGCAGTGCTGTTGTCAATGGAGTTTAGAACGTCAGCAGGAGAGAAGAGAGGACTGTTGCTGGCGTAGATCGTGAAGGTATACTCTGATTGCTTCTCTCTAGAAATTATAAAATATATTAGACATAATAATATACTAGCCTTTTATTTCTCTTAAAGTTAGGTTTTACAGTTTGTATGTTAGTTAAGTGTTAGTGTTTACTTTTAGCCTAGTTGTTAGTGTTAGTGTACAACTCACGGAAACAGCATCAATGCAAAATGTTGCAATAACCTATGTTTAACCTTTTCTAACACGTAGGGTTTTTTCTATGTCTATCATTTTCTATCACGTAAGGATTTTCCTAAAAAATCTCGAATGTTCTTTAACATTCTGGAATACCCAGGCAACGCCGGGACTTGACTAGAACCGTAAAATATAATAATAAGGGAATTCTATAGGGACCCTGAGACCAAGCGACCCCAAAGAACAAGGGACACCAAGGAAAAATTGGTCCCATCCCATATTGAGCCCCAGGAAGCAATGGTTCAAAGTCAAAGTCAAAGTCAAAGTAAATTTATTGCTTGAAATACATGTCGAGAAGATGTTAAATTATAATAGGTAAGCTATAGGTTCCATAGGTTGTCATGTATCCAAGGGTGGTTTAGGCATCATACATCCTCAATAAGCCAAATTAATTCAGAGTAATAGAATAGAATAGAAAATTCTTTATAGAATAGAATGGAAAAACAAATAACAATAATTAAACACACACTTATGTACAATTGGATCTCTTCCAGACAACCTTTGGATGGAGAGAAGCGTATAATAAGATGGTTGGCTAGGGTGCACTAAGAAATAAGAGTAAAGAATAAAAAATAAGGATATTTACATACACAAGTATAGATAGTGCAATCCACGAAGGCGCGCCCCACTATTCCTCCTAACCGTTTATAGTATATGTGTGCAAGCTTCCGTCAATGTTTGAGTGTTATCGGTACACACTAATTACCTATGAGTGCACACGCACACTACAATGAATAGACTACGTTCGCGACTGCCGCTCGGAGCAAACTCACCGCACCCCGCGAGGGGCGCGTCTTCGTGAATTGCACTATCTATAAGGTTACCTGTCAAAGGTGATGTTAGATCTGATGACGCCTTGCGTTCGGTCGAGTGTGAAGGCGCCTTCCTGGTTGCCTTCCAGCATGTGGTAGTACACCTTGCCGTTGTCGCCAGAGTCTTTGTCTGTCGCCTTCACTGAACCTGTAACAGCCAGAAATGAGTCCTAAAGAAGCAAAGGTAGCAACATCCAGGTCTACTAAAATTAGGGCAGTTTTTGAAAACGGATGTTGCTACCTTTGCTTTGGTGCTTGCTTTAAATGCTTTAAAAATGAAGGGATAAAGCCGTTTTTGCTACCAACAACAAACGACCATACAATATATATATATATATATTATTTTTTTCTAACCTATATCGTCCCACTGCTGGGCAAAGGTCTCCCCCAAATCCTTCCAACTCTCTCTATCCATTGCAATATCCCACCATCCTCGCTCGAAAGCGTCGAGATCGTCCCTTCAACGCTTTCTTCTCCGCGCCGACCCCGACCTCGCCTTCCCTCTTACTCATACAATAATAACACCCAGAAAACATTTTGGTTGAATAGGAAATGAGTTTTCTTCCGTGTGAATATATAAAATAGTGAAAATTAGCTGTTTCGTTTCATTATTAGGTAAAAAAAATATTTGCAATGATTAATTCCATTGGTTCAAAAAAAAAGGTTTTTTTTTTAAATCATTCCGGTCCGTTTTCGTCACAAGAAAAAGGTTTATGAAAAATATAAATATGCAGTTATTGTTTACTTATAATTGGAGGGCATGATTTCTTTCACGACTTTTCCCTAACTCTCGTGGTTTCGGACTTGGCCATCATCCCTCTTCTCAAATAACCTGTATAGTGTTGTTGTTTGTTTATAGTTCTAAAACCTGGTATCTGTTATGTTCTAAAAGCTTGGTGCAGTGTAGATATCTTACCAACAATAAGGCCCGCGACTTGGTTCTCTGTCACGGAGAGGGTGTAGTGGTGGCGAGCGAAGCGAGGTGCGTTATCATCATCATCAGCGAGCACCACACTCAGCAGCCGCAGCGTTGAGAACTGCGCCGGAGTGCCGTTGTCTACTGCTTCTATCACCAACTGGGAACACTTATCTATTTACACACTCTTATTTCTATCTCTTACCTATCTCACTATCACTTCTCTCTTAACAAATATTGCACATCGGCTAATTTCGGCTTCATAGAGCGTAATGTGCGTCAGAAAAAGATACTATGGGCGCTCTACGAGAGTAAAAAAGCCGATGTGCAATATTTATTGCCTACAACTGATAATAAATAAATAAATACAGACAATCCACACAATACTATCTAGCCCCAAACTAAGCAGAGCTTGGACTATGGGGGGCACCAACTAGCTGATCTATCACTAAAATACTTTTTTTTTGTAAATACATACTTAGACCACAATATAACACCCAGACAGCAAACATCTGTGTTCAGCACACAATTGTTCTTGGTGGGGATCGAACCCACGACCTACGGCTCAGAAGGCAGAGCTACTACCAACTGAGCTGAGAGGCTCATAAGAAAATACCTGATAGCACTTTTTAAGTATTTATCGCAATTACCTTTATTATTTCCCGTCGTTCCGACTGTGTTGCAACAGCCGTGGTCGCGGGCAGACTGGAGTTCATTTGAGTTACCGTTGAGAAGTGGAGGCAGTCGCAGCTGCAACTACCCTCACTTGGTCTTCAGAATTAGAAATGTCCACGTTCATATTACGACACACCACACTAAACTGTATCTACACACTGCGCTGATCTTTCGCGTGGGATACGTCGGGAAATAATAAAGTTAATTGTGATAAATACTCGTGTTTTCCATATATACCTGATAGTCAGCGGTATGCTCTCGATCCAGGAAGGTCTTGGTCCTCAGTTCTCCGGTATCCTTGTCCAGGCTGAACTCCTGCGTTTCTCCAACGTTCTGATTGTCCACCTTCAGGTAATAGGACACTCGGCCGTTCTCGCCCGTGTCTTCGTCCGTAGCCAGGATCGTCGTGACGAGGTAGTCAGCTTGGGCCGCATTCTGTAAAAAGAAATCGGTTGTCTGTAAAGACGGTTTACTGACGATAGTCGACGCGGACGCATCGCTCACTCAAGTAGGAAAGAGACAGATGTCGAACGCTGCCGAACGCGGAGCCTGTGCGTGCCTCTTTGTCGCTCGTTCCGCACTCTCGCTTGCACTTCAAGCCTTAAATGGAACGCCTCAGAGCGAGGTAACGCCGCGTGAAGTGTTGTTTTTTCGTGCGTGCAGCCGGCTCCATCGAATTATAAGACGTTGTCACGTCAAAAAAACGTATTTATTCGGCACTGACAAAAAAATTGTTTTATCCTAAGAAAAATAATCTTCCAAATATCGTAGAAAATTTTGTTGTTCCCGCGAGTGCCAGACTTGTGGAACTCACGTATTGGGGTTATTCCTTGATTCAGTTAAATTGAAGTATTATTGCGTGGAAGAAAGGGATCTTACCTCAGGAATAGTGATCTGCCGCACATCATTAGGCGGATGCACATACACTGGAGGATGTTTGTTAACACTCAGCACTGTGATATCAACCCGGGCGATGTCTACAAATGTGTTCTCCCCCTCTTTGTCCCCCTGCCCATCTTTGTCCCCCTCCCCATCTTTGTCCCCCTGCCCATCTTTGTCCCCCTGCCTTTCTTTCCCCCCCGCCCCGTCCCGCGCGGACACATAGAGAGTGTACGTTGTGTTGCCTTGGACCGGCTTGGCAGGGTATATGATGCCGTTTGATGGGTCAACGGTGAATACTCCTGGAATATAAGTTTTACTTAGTTTGGGGCTAGGCGCTGAGTGACTCATGATGTGTACAAATTGGTTCAAATTCTATTGACATATGTAATAATGGCCCTTCTTGATTTAGCTCAAATCCATTTTGTAATAGTAAACGACTATAATAATATAGCCTCTTTTATTTCCTCAATTACATACATACATTTTCTTGAAGGTTAATTAATTTATGAATATAATTTATACAAAATAATGATTAACAATAATATTATGCAATTAAATTCAAATAAAATTATATAGTATTGAGGACCTCTCAACGAGTAAAGGCCTCCTCCCATTGGTTCCAATCATCTCTTTCTTTCGCTTTGATCATCCAGTCTTCACCTGCTAATTTCTTTATTTCGTCTATCCATCTCTCTTTCGGTCTTCCTCTGTTCCTTTTGTATGGTGGTCCTGGCCATGCTGTTACTTTTTTTGCCCATTTATCGTTGTTCATACGTGCGACGTGACCAGCCCATTTCCATTTGAGTTTCTTACAATGTTTTAAAGCATCAATAACCTTTGTAGTTTCTCTTATATCAGTGTTTCTTATTTTGTCTATAAACGACTATACTATGATCTAATTGTACTATACTTCTGGCAAATCAATTTAATATTAAACGTTTCATTTCAACCACCGACGGTGGATAGCAGATTGTTAAAAAAAAAATTCAACCACCAACTGAGGTAAAGGTACTAAGAATGTGTCCATTGGCACTCTTCTGCGCCGTAGGTCGTGGGTTCGATCCCCACCGAGAACAAACATTTGTGTGGTGAACATTGATGTTTGTTCTCTGTCTGGGTGTTATATTGTATTCTATGTATGTATTTAGAAAAAAAAGTATTCAAGTATTATATCAGCTATCTGGTTCCCATAGTACAAGCTCTGCTTAGTTTGGGACTAGATAGTGTTGTGTGGATTGTCCAAAATATTTATTATTATTTATTTATTATTATTTTTCTTACTGTCTCTAATTAATTAAGGTGACACTTTGTTTATGTGTTCATTAAAGTAGCATAATCACTACACAATATTAAATTCATCACTACACTAACTCAAAAGGTTTGGTCCTTGAGTCTTCTTACTAGGTCTCTGTTGTCGTGTCATCAAAAATTACTAAGAACCCTATAAAAAATTAAAATAAATAAATAACTATTGTGGACAATTCACACAACACTACCCAGCCCCAAACTAAGCAAAGCTTGTAATATGGGAACCAGATAGCTGATATAATACTTGAATACTTTTTTTTTTGTAAATACATACTTAGAATACAATATAACACCCAGACAGAGAACAAACATTTATGTTCACCACACAAATATTTGATCTCGGTGGGGATCGAGCCCACGACCTACGGCGCAGAAGGCAGAGCTACTACCAACTGAGCTAGAGGCCAGTCGAGGCCAATTGCGTCAAATGAGAGCATTAGAATAGAATAGAATAATAATTTATTTGCGAAACAAGCACTTACACTAATTTATGATAACCTAAAAAGAAATCTTAATACTACATTAGTTTCTGAGCTAGGCCTAACTTTTTCCCCTTTGGGTGTTATTAATAATCCTGGCGTAGCGTTGGACTGGTTGATCCGTGTTTTGTCTCTTGCATTGACATGCAATTGTCAACTCGAACAAATGTGACAAAACACGATTTAACTACTCCAGCGTTGCGCCAGGATTATTAATAACACCCTACGTGTTTGTTTCTGTTTGTGGCATTTTTTCTTGTTGTTCTTTTCAGTCCGATTTAAAAAGGTATCTCAAGTAGCCTAAATCTTTTTCCGTCTACTCACCAGGTTCGCTCTGCTTGTCGATAGAATATGAAACGTTTCCATTAGCTCCCTCGTCTCTATCCTCCGCGCGGACTTGCAAGATGGTTGCCGGTGGGTTCAGCTGAAGGTTCTCAGATATTGTGCTTTTGTATACCTTCTGACTGAAGATAGGGGGGTTGTCGTTCACGTCGCGGACTTTTATGTGGAGCTGGAAAGATTTAATAAGTACATAAATATTATGACCAATCCACACCATCTATCCAACAATGTCATCGGTCCATCTAGTGGGTGGGGCCCCCCAGATGGACCGACGACATTGTTAAGATCGCGGGAAGTCGGTGGATGGAAAGGGCTCAGAATCATTATTCCTGGAAATTTGTAGAAGAGGCTTATGTCCAGCAGTGGACTTCTTCAGGCTTATGATGATGATGCTCTAACCCCCAAACTAAGTAGAGCTTGTACTATGAAAACCATAATAGCTGATACAAATATTACATGTGTATGTGTGATAGCTGATATATTACATAACATATTTTTTGCATAAATACATACTTAGAATACGATAAAACACTCAGACAGAGAACAAACATCTATGTTCACTACACAAATATTTATTTTCGGTAAGGATCGAACCCACGCCCTCCAGCGTCGAAGGCGGAGCAACTGGGATCACTACCACTAGGCCACCAGTGCTCTTTAAAGTCTTATGATAATGATATTACTCACAGGTACATTAGTAGACCGCCGTATGTCTAGCGGCGCGTTGTCGGAAGCAATGGCCCGCAGCCAGATGTCGGGGTTCGATTCCCGGTCGATGTCAGATCCAGCGGCCACCGTCACCACGCCTGTGCTTGCGTCGATGTTGAAGAGAGACGCGAGCTCTCCTGAGAGGGCGTAGGATACTACGCCGTACTCACCTGGAGAATCAAATAAATCAATATAAATCAATGCTATCACAAGAATCACTTTGAAACGTCTTAAAGCTAATCTCTATACATAAAAATGTTATGTTGGTTTGCGTACGCTTCAAAAACTCAAAGAGTTCTGCACCGATCGAGCTGAAATTTTAGATTGTTTTTTTTCAATCACAATGACAACAACAGCGAAGCCTTTAGGTACGTATGAGTGTTTCATCATTATCATCATCAGCCTGAAGACCACTGCTAGACATAGGCCTCCCCTTCACATTTCCAGGAAGAACGATTCTGAGCCCTTTCCATCCATCGACTTCCCGCGATCTTAACAATGTCATCGTCCATCTGGTGGGTGGGCGCCCTTCGCTTCGTCTTCCGGTTCGTGGTCGCCATTCGAGAACCTTTGTTCCCCAACGGTTGTCAGTTCTTCGAGCTATATGACCTTTTACCAACTTACTAATTCTAAGAGCTATATCGGTGACCTGCTTTAAGAGCTTTATGAGTGTTTGTAGAACAGTAATACCTTATAACTTTTGAAACTATCATGGTTTTTAACACTATTTTTATGACAACCGTGTTCAACCGTGATCATGGTGCATGCAACTGTGCCGAAATATCGGAAGTCAACTCAGAAAAATGTAATCATGGTAAATATCCCGTTGTTTCATAAAAATAGCAGTAATACCTTCATCCTTGTCGACAGCCGTGAGTGTAAGTACCCTGGTGCCATCTTCAGCGCCCTCATCGACCGCGGCGTCGTACGCCTCGGCCGCGAAGGCAGGCTCCTCGTCGTTAGCGTTCCTCACTCGCACGGTCACGCCGGCTGAGCTCGCTAGTTGGGGAACCCCCGAGTCGTACGCGATCAGAGTGAAGTTGATGAGCTTTATTTTTTCGAAGTCGATTCGTTGCGTTGATTTTACTACACCTGGCAATTAAATAATGATTTTTCAGTATTTTTTTGTGATAATATTGAATAAAATATATAAATATGTTGTGGACAATCCACACAACACTATCTAGCCTCAAATTAAGCAGAGCTTGTACTATGGGAACCAGATTGTTGATGTAATACTTTCACATTTTTGTAAATACATGCTTAAGTTACAATATAACACCCAGACAGAGAAAAAACCTCTGCATCCACCATACACATGTTTACTCTCGGTGGGGATAAAACCCACGACCCACAGCGCAGAAGGCAAAGCTACTACCAACTGAGCTGAGATGCCACTTTCGTCTTGACTGCAGTATCTAACACAAGATGTGGAAGTACTTTTCCAAACGCTGACCATCCGAGTTGGATTCTTCAGCTGATACAATTGATTATCACAAATTCAATTTGTCTCCTTTTATTGTATAGAGAAAAGAAGAGACAGCAAAAATACGTTACGTAGAAACGAGTTGTTGTCTCATTAATTTTCCAAACAAAAGAGAAAGACACGTGCTCACACGAAAACGACATTTGGTAGGCGTATTGTGGTAGCAAAACTTCGACTTCGGGTACAGATAGAAAAACAATTCCTTTATATTATAAGTACAGGAAATAATTATAATAGAATAAATTAATATACTTCCTTACCCGTAACATTGTCTACAGTGAAGTAATCGCTCGGCGGACTGATAACGATAGCAGAGATGGGAGTCTCCCTGTCCGTGGCGGGGAATGTACCGAGTACGGTCCCGACCGGCTGCTCCTCCACTACGCTGACGGAGTACGACGGCTCGGAAAACAGCGGCGCGGCCCGGTTCACATCCACTATTGTGATTATCAGCTCGCCTGGCAGGTAAATGAATTATTTTAGATCAGTAAAAAGTTTAAATCAAGTCATAGTAAAGTAAAAAGTCTAAGAAACGTCCTATAGCTAGGTGCAAGTTCCATGTGGCTTGGTTCCTATAGTTTTTTATACATAATCCTTTTTTTTTTTCAGCCTACTTTGTCCCACTGCTGGGCAAAGGCCTCGAGACCGCCCGCCGTCCTTCTGGGTTTTCTCATGATATTGCTGGATGGCGATGGTCGCGTGGAACTGGCACCTACAGTCCGGCAAGTATAACTTGGCGGGTCTGAAGTGAGCTGTTCGATCGTTAATGGCCAATGACTGATGGAAGATTGGCCAAACGGCTAGCTTCAGACCCGCCAAGTTATACTTGTCGGACTGTACACTCACCTAGCTTAAGGCGTTTCAAAAAATTCCTTGAGTTAAGGCCTGCGCACACCTAGTTAAAACACAGACAGATTTGAGATTTGACAGCGAATATTTGACAGCGTTTCACTGATCGCTACCGCCAGCGAACTAGGTGTGTTCGGGCCATTACTACTGAATGAAGACATCTTTCAATTTGATATTCTTTTACCAAGCATTGGACTTTTTTATTAGCATAGAAAATTCGATCCGTTGTGTGCAAAATAATTTGCCGTCGTTTTGAACCAACCCTTCTTATCGTGTCACTGGTTCTTTCAAACCAAAGGATTTTAGGTGCGCTTCAAAGAGGCTTCTTTCGTGCACTTGACACATATTTTCGAAGTGCCGGTTTCCTCACGAGATGCCTGAACCAGTCGCTGGAGGGTTACCTTCAGCTCGTTGTAGCGCGGGCGCGGAGGCGTCAGTGACCGCCACAGGTAAGGTGAGCACGGCTGCTCTGCTCCGGTCTATGTGCTGCGACACTAGCACGCTGCCGTTGTGTTGCACGCTGAACCAGCCGCCGAAGATACCCTCGTCGGACACCTAGAAGCAAATATATTACATTAGCAACGGAATATCTACCATAATCTGACGAGTTTTATTTATTTTTATACTAGCGGCCGCCGACCGCTTCGCTCGCCCCGTTCCCTTTACTTTCTTGGGATAAAAAGACCCTATGTCTATCTCCTGGTTTTAAGCTCCCCACTAATTTTCAGCCAAATGAGTTCATCAATGCGTGATGGCGTGATCAAGGGAAATAGAGGTTCATTCTTATATGTATTTATAGATACAACTAGCTGATGGAACAAACGTACGGGCCAGCTGATGTTAATTGGTAACCATCACCTATAATATTTTGCCTCGTGGGTCACACACGTTAAAAACGTGTCCTACGACCCTGCGTCCATCAACTTGAGGCGTACAGAGGTTCAGCCTCCCGTGCCAGTAGTTTTTACCCACATCCTTTTGAAACACAGCAATGCTGCTTCACGGCAGAAATAGGCATGGTGGTAGTACTTCTCCGGACGAGCCCTTCACAAAGAGCTCTACTACTATTATAGGTAGCGGCACATAACTCTAGCGCTGACCGTTATTGCACAGAAGTCAAAAATAAGGTACCTGAGTGGGGCTAGCGGAATGAAGGGCGGGCGTGCGTAGCGCTGATTGGCTCTCCAGTCGCACTCCGCTCTCTGTACCAATAGGACACTCTGCACACATCCACACATCCAGTGTGCGTGACGTGCGCACACTGCCGCGCATGCGCAGCTATCCCCTCCGCGTATCGCTAGCGCTAGAGTTATGTGCCGCTATAGTTATAACTACTATTTTTTCGTCGTTAAAGAACTGGTCTATAGTGTGTGCCTTACCTCCTTGCTGTTCTTATCGACAGCTCTGATGATCCTCATCGGATCCAGCTCGAAGACCAGTTGCCCCGCATCCGTAATATCCGGGTCCACAGCACTGAGCTGGTGGACGACTGTTCCCGACGCGGCGTCCGCTGACACCTCGGCGCGTTGTATGGACGGACTGAAGTACGGTTTCTTGTCGTTTACGTTTATGACGTGGACCGTTAGCTCGGTGGTGCCCGTCTGGCTTGGGATACCTGATGTCATATTTACAAAATACAAAATTATTTATTAACCGACTTCCAATCAAAAAGGAAGAGGTTCTCAATTCGGTTGTATTTTTTTTTAATGTTTGTTACCGCATAACTTCGTCATTTGTGATCCGATTTGAAAAATTATTTTTTTATCTGAAAGCTACTGCTTCCAGATTGGTCCTATTTTAATTTTATTAAAATCGGTGTTGCCATTTTTTTTTAATAATTTTTTTAATGTTTGTAACTGCATGCCTCCGTCATTTATGAACCGATTCAAAATTATTTTTTTATTTGGAAGGTTAATCTTACGTCCAGATTGTTCCAAACAAATTTGATTAAAATCGGTTTAGCCGTTTGACAATGAAGTCGGTTTCTCAAGTTTTTTAAACTTATAATTTACCAAAAGAACATACAAATTAAATTACTGCACTAGGACAAACCTGTATCGCGGGAGGCTAAAGTATAATAACTATGATTTCTATTTATATGTAAGTGTAACAAAAGCAGATAGCACAGAAACAAGGCAAGACAAGAGAGATGATGTCATATTTATATTTATGAACAAACTCCTCTCACAAAACAACACTCACAACGTAAAAATTTAAAAAATAGCACCCTAAGAAAATTCGTTTACCAGCCAACTCATTACCCTGTAAAATCGCTTATTCTTTGCAGATGGTGTCATTTAATAAGCTAAATGTAAGTTGTTTAAGAGAAATTAATAAGTTGCCTGACAGTTTAACATTTAAATATTGAAGTAATTTTCCAAGAAGCATAATTCCCTGCAAACAGCTAGTTATCTCAAAGGAATAAAGAAAAGAAAAGCATTTATTTATACAAACGAAGAAAATAAAATCCTTTTAAATAACCATTTATCTCGGAGGAAAAAAATCTTCGCAGATCACTGGTTAAAGACATAATTGGTGATCTGGAATAGCATTTGAAACCACAAACCTCCCCTTGATAACTCTTTTATGATTTCCTTCATAAGCTAGCTATAACGCTATTTAAACTTGGAGCTTACCAGAATCCGTAGCAACGATCTGTATTCTGTACGTGTTTCTCTTATCATAGTCGAGTTTAGAAGAGACTGTGACGACTCCCGTGATATTGTCGATAGCAAACGACTCCAAAGCGCCCTTCTGTATGGAATACTTCAGTTCTGCGTTCACTCCACTGTCAAGGTCCGTCGCCCTGACTGCTGCTACTTCGGTACCTGTCAAATGTATTAATTTTTAAAGCAATAAACATGAAGCAGTGGTTGGAGTGTGTTCGAAATGATAGATTTAGATTAGTTTGTCTTGGAAGAAGATGTATGAATGTTGGCATGATAAATAGCATCTTGGCTTGACCCGACAAGGGACAGATGCATATAAATTAGCAGAGAACATGGCAAATGTTATATAAATTAGCAGAAATAGGTGTAGCTAGACAATAAGTTTGTATAAATTTAGATTAAGTTAAGTTTAGTTTTAATCGCTGTTTTATTATACTCCTGACCTAAAATATCCTATAAGCGTCACAAGTGGGCACTTTAGTACCAAAGACATCTGAAAATATATCTACTGTGCCTGGAGATACTCATATTATTTATTGCAATTATTATGTTAAATGGTGAGGTCTTAAAGTTAAAAAAGCGGCCAAGTGCGAGTCGGACTCGCCCATGAAGGGTTCCGTAGCAACAAGTAACATAATATTGTGTGTAATAATTGTGTTCTTGTAGTTCGTCGAAAGGTAAATTGCAGTTTACGATTTATGACGTTTAAAAAAAAACTACTCACTAGATCTAGTTCAAACCAAATATCGTTGAAAGTTTGTAATGTACCTACAACATATATTTTTTTTAGTTTTATCATTCTCTTATTTTAGAAGTTAGAGGGGGGGACCAACTTTTTTCCACTTTGGAAGTGACTCTCACGCAAACTATTCAGTTTAGAAAAAAACCTCAACATCATTTTTGAAGACCTATTCATAGATACCCCACACGTATGGGTTTGATAAAAAATTGTTTTTTGAGTTTCAGTTTCAAGTATGGGGACCCCCCAATTTTTTTGTTTTTTCTCTAATTTTGTGTAAAAATCTTAATGCAGTTCACAGAATACATCTACTCGTCAAGTTTCATCAGTCTAGCTCTTATAGTTTCGGAGAAAAATGGCTATGACATACGGACGGACAGACAGACAGACATGACGAATCTATAAGGGTTCCGTTTTTGTCATTTGGCTACGGAACCCTAAAAAGATAAGGTTCATTCATTTTCATTTCATTTATTCACTAACAATCCTCTTACAAATCGTGTTTGAATGTTTACTATAAACTAACATGCTACAGCAAATAGGTTCCTTATATACCTTTCACCACTCAGGTTCGCAACAACTATTGACGAAGAAGAAGGATATTTCTTACCAATAGGAGCATCTTCTGATATATCTGCGTCGTATTTGTCAGTGTCAAATGCGGGCGCGTGATTGTTGACATCACGAACTAAAATCTCAACTCTGCATGTCGCGTTGTGGACTCCATCGGTAGCCTGAGAAACAAAACAAAGGTAAAAGACACAAACAATATACACCACTATTTTGTAACTAAAAAAAAAGGGTAATGTAGTAGGAGTAGAACATTATGAATGTGCAATCAGAATTTTTAGTTTCGATAAAATGACAAAGTTATTCAATGTTAAAATTTTCAGAAATCCTGCATAAAATTATGGACACATTAGTAACGTAGTACTAGAGAGAAAAAAAATTACGCTGTTCGGTTCCGCTTGGTATTTAGCGTTTATGAATGAAATGATTTTTGCTTGTTGAATCATTTCTCAATATTTGACTAAAAATTTTGGTTATTTAAAAATATTATTTTCGTGTCTCAAAAAAATTTTTTTTTTCGTGGATCTGTTCAGTATCAGCAGCCAATATCGGCATACTTTTTTTTTTTTGGTAATTACAAAATGTATAATTAGATTTTTATAATGTCCCAAAAGTTAAGAGTCGGGCGGGATTTGAACCCGCAACTGAATGCAACTTCGGTTATCGAGCAGGTAAGTAATTGACTGTAACGTCAAACCTAGATGGAGCCACGGTCGCGTTAGTGCCGAACAGTCCCTAAGAGTTATTCGACGAGTGTGATTAGAATCCGATGGGGCGCAGCGGTCAGCGCAGCCCCGTACCAAAGGGAATGTCGCGGGTTCAAATCCCGCTCGGCTCTTAACTTTTGGGAAAATATAAAAATCTTTGTGATTTTCTTAGGTGTAGTAAACACTAAAATAAATTAAAAAAAAAATATGATGTATTATATTATAAGCATTCGCGAAACCTTCAAAACTACAAAACCTACAGACCTAAAACTAGCCAGTCCTTTTTAAGAAGCAGTCAACATTATCGTCACGCAAAAAGGGTCCGACAGCGGCCTACTTGCGGGAACCAGTACGCACATCAAGTGTGGATGATGAATTTGCCGAACCAGTGCAAAGCCGGGGCGATCCGCTAGTATTTCTAAAAGATTGAGGAGCACAGTCGTATCAAAATCAAAGCTTCTTTATTCAGATGTATCACAATGATCACTTTGAAACGACATATAGCTAGGTGAGTCTAGGTGCCAGTTCCACGCGACCAAGCCTAGAAGAACAAGCAACAATTTTTGTATAGAATAACTGATTTGATATGCCTACAATTATATTTTTGTCAATTTTAATATTATTATAATGTAGGTAACTATGTAACTTATCTAAATTAGAATTTTTGCACACCGAAATGGTAAAAATATGTGATACACTTTAAACACTTGACATCTATGTACTTTCCCATACCATGTTTTTATAACGCTTTTATTAGCTTCACCTGTATGTATGTATGTATGTAACCGACCTCTTTGAGCTCGATTTTGTCCTACTTTGAACGATCAGATTTGATTCAAACTTTGCACACCTGTCAAAGGTCGATGACAATGCAATAATATGAAAAAAAAGAAAAAAAAAGACTAAAAAGTAAAAAATAAATTATAGTTTAAAAAACTAAAAAAAACGCTTTTATAACTAATTGAACTAAAAAGTTAAAAATAAAACTGTAATATTCAATTGAAAAATTTATATTATTGTACAAAAAAAGCGTGGGGTGCTTGATTTTGATTGTGGTAAAATTTTATCAATAGTTTATTATATCTGTAGTTATTATAAAAAGCACCCCACGCTTTTTTGTACAATAATATAAATTTAACAATTGATTATTACAGTTTTATTTTTAACTTTTTAGTTAAATTAGTTATAAAAGCGTTTTTTTTAGTTTTTTAAACTATAATTTATTAGGCAAATAAACGTATGAAATAAATGAAATAATAAACACCTACGGCTTGTTTCCTATTGCTTATTTGCATGATCACTTACCAATACAGTGAGCACGATTCGGCTCTCGTTAGCCCTGAGTCCAGCCGCATCGGGGCGCACTAGGATCCGGCCGTTCTGAGGGTCGATCCAGAACTCATGGTCTGGCGGGTCTACTATGGAGTAGCGGATGTCTGACGTCACATCTACGTCACGGGCTAACACCTGGAACAAATTTTGTGTAGAAATACACTCATCAACATAGTCTATAGATATTCAATGATTGACAAACGTGTGTAAATGTGACCCCATATACATAATTCCATCAATGCCTAGTTGTGGATTTTAATACAAGTTTTTCTGGCCGCTGTTCGCATTTATTTGGCCAGTACTGCAATTTCGATTTATCTCGAAAAAGGTTGTCAAAATTATGCTCAAATTTCAGAGCATGTTTGAGAAAATGTATTTAGAAGCTGCCGCCTAAGATTACGGCCTTTCTCGCGCATTGCCGAGTTTGCTAACATAAATATACAAGGCACTTTTTTTTTTTTTTTACAATTTATAGGTTTGCGTTTGACCGCTATCTCACCTGCTGTTAAGTGATGATGCGGTCGACGATGTAGCACGCTTACCTAGAAGATACCTATTCACTCTTGTCTTGAAAACATCCAATTTGTAGGTAACTTTCAAGCCCGTTATGCTTTTCTCTACCTTTTTTGTAACTTTTCAGGACAAAGGGCAGCTTATCCGTATATTAATTTTAAGTTAAATCCTATTCGCATGTGTCCACAATATTTATTTATTTATTTATTTATATTTATTTAATATATATGTCGACGCAAGACCGTCATTAATCATTATTATAATTTTAAAATGATTTAATTAATTACTTAGAGCTTATTTAATAGTCGATTTGTTACTAAAAATAGTGTCATAACTAGTTAAAGTTAGTTTAAGAAAGTAAAAGAAAAGTAATTGACTGTTGTCGTTTCTCGGCATCAGATAATTACTTATTAATTAGGAAAAGTTATTTCATAGGTTGTAGATCATTGATAAGTTCGTAATTTGATTTGTCATTAATAATCAGTAGGTTTAGAATAATTTCCTTCAATATAAATGCAATGCAGTCATTAGCTTGATCTTGTTTCCGGTTAAAACATTTCAACTTCAGTGTTTTAATGTTTTAACCGAAAATAAAATAATTAAAATTCAGAACTAATTTTTATAATAATTTTAATGAATTTAACGATTTAAATCTACTACGGTTATCATTGTTTCGGAAATTGTGATTTAAAATGGGGTTTCCGGAACGCCATCATGTAATAAGCTGAGCGCATCGAAGCCAGTCTCGTTTGAACCTCGTAAAGAATAAGTGGTGTTAAGTTTTGTGCTATCCTGTGAGTACCATAATTCTATAATTATTATTAGAAGATTTGATTTATGTTTAAGGTTGTTATAAGGGATTAATAAACCTAATGCTTAAAGAATAAGTCGTGCGTTTCATTATTTGCAATGAGCGAGCCTAGTGACGGGAATAGTGACGTCAGCCCTGCTGACGTCACAGCTCTTAAAAACCCTGTTGGTCCAGCTTCCTCGTCATATATTATAATAATAAATCCCCCAACGGTTGTCGGTCCTTCGAGCTATATGGCCTGCCCATTGCCACTTCAACTTACTAACTCTACGAGCTATGTCGGTGACCTTGGTTCTTCTACGGATATCCTCATTCCTGATTCTATCACGTAGTGAAACTCCCAGCATAGCTCTCTCCATAGCTCGTTGCGCTTTTTTGTACAATAATATAAATTTTTCAATTAATTATTACAGTTTTATTTTAAACTTTTTAGTTCAATTAGTTATAAAAGCGTGTTTTTTTAGTTTTTTAAACTAAAATTTATTTTTACTTTATTCCACTAACCTGTAGCTCCGGTTCGAATTTAGCCGCGTCTTCATCGATTGACGCCTTGTAGACCGGCGTTGAGAACACCGGCGGGTTGTCATTGGAATCCGTTAGCGATATCTGGAGGGATACCACTGTGCTCTGCCCCGAACCATCGGCATCGTCGTCTGTCGCCTAAAAATAAGGAAATGTGAAACATTTACTTACAACTTTCAAATTCAACAGACTGAGCTAAAAGGTCAGGAGAGGAGAGTCATCATAGGCTTGTTGAAAAAATATCGATACATCGATATTATTTTTTCAATATATCGATATTTTTGAGCGATATTTAATAGTTCGATATAAAATTCTAAGTATCGAAAAGGTATAAAAACCGATATTTTTTTCAGATCAATAATTAATTTATAAGTTTTAAGATTCCCAAAAAGAAAATACTTTTTTTAGACTAACATCTTTTAACAAATTATATTTTACGTATTTTTGTTTTTGGTCGACTTGATTTGCTGTTTTATAGTTTAGTTTTTAAGTTGGCAACTCTGTTAGTCAATTTCAATTTCAACAGCACGAATATTCTCTGTCAAGTCAAATCATACCGATATATCGATATTTTTTAATAAAAATATCAATATCGATATTGATATTTTCAAAAAACATCGATACGATACTTTATTGCATTTCCGACATCCCTAAGTCATTAGACTTCAACCATTGATTAAAATTGATTTAATTATTAGAGCGTTTAGGTGCCTTTAATAAGAGGTCACCCTACAAAAACATAACAAAATATTCGGGCGCGAAGATAACTTCGCGTACTAATAGATAACATTACTAACAACGAACCAGATATAACAATATTTTCCCGAAACGCAACGATAGCGCGTTCTAGGATCGGTACAAATTTAGCAGCGCCATCTAGTTCTGAAAAGTAGTAACAATGATAGGAGCAATAGGTTAGCCCACGAAATAAAGAAGTAATGGAACTAGCATGTAGACAACCTTCTCACGCTCCAAGTACGCGCAGTACAGCAGACTTCAAGCCCTCCTTTGTTTAGTCGTGTTTGAAGTCTGTCAGAAGAAACGTAACTGAGAAAAACACGAAAAAATATAAAAATGCCGTATTGTGCTGTTTTGCAGTGCTAAAACGATAGCCGAACCAATAATTTAACAAAAGGGGGCATATCGTATAACAGGTTAGTATTATTTTATTGCTTAAATTGGTTTTGTTTAGAATGCAAAACCATCAAACAAAAATAGACCGTGAATGATATTCGTCAAGGTCGCGTTTCTATAAATCTCAACTTTCGCTACTCAATTAGGGCTGTACATTAGCACATTCATCACTTTATTGGGGTAGCCCAATAAAGTGATGAATGTGCTATCGAATACTTTATTGGTTCTGATCATATAAATAGTTAGGTTTAGGGAGCTGACTTTTTTTTTGCTTTAGTGATGATTTTATTCCTTATGTATTATTCTGTTATTATTCTGATTCTTTTCTTATTCTTATAGCCCACAGTGGCTGGGTAAGATGAAAATTACAGAAATATTTTGAAGAAATAACATAATAATTCTGGTTTCAGTTTTCCGATATTAAAAATAAATGTATCGATGCAACAGGAAAAAGAAAACACAAGAAGAAAAAGAAACAATATTTGAAACAGTTAAGTATACAATTTTACGAGTTGTAAACATTTGATTGGGTAAATAAAGAAAGATAGATAAGAAAAGCTTTTTATTTCGACCACCATATACAAGGTGTATCTAAATATGTGTACTATGCGAAGGTGGGGGGTTTCAGACCACAATGGTGATCAGTTGTGGGGGGGAGATAATTAAAAATTCCTATTTTCAGTTTCCCATACAAAAATATTTAATTTCATAATGCCTAAATAAATTGACAACCCTATCCTTGTAACCCCTTGACCCCTTGACCTACTACCTCTGTAGGTCTACTACTACTACCTACTACCTCTGTAGCTGAGTTTAGGGTTGTCACTTTGTATAAAGTCAGCTGTTCATGTTGAAACTTCGTTGCAGTTTTTTTCAGAGATACCAATCGAAGTTCGAAAAGTCGTTGAACAAAAGTTGTTCCCCGGGGGGTGGAAATTCACCCCCCTTCAGGATAGTACACATATTTTGATACACGTTGTATATAACCTGACGTGCTACCGATCGTTATACATCAGTAGGTAGGTGAGAGCGCTGGTGGGCTAGTGGTAGCGGCTTCGCCTTCTGATCCTTAGGTCGTGGGCTTAAATCCAGTCCAACCAATGAGGTTTACTGCCCAAAAATTAATTTACACTATGCCAGTGCTCTTAAACGGTGAAGAAAAACATCGTGAGGAAACCAGGCATGCCATAGAACTTAAAAAGTTCGAAAATATATGTTAAATAAGTGCACGAAAGGAGCCTCTTTGGGGCGCACTTAAAATCCTTTCACCTCACTTGGTTCGAAAAAACCAGTGACACGATAAGAAGTAGGTAGGTAATCATCGATGTCGATACATTTGTCTTGTATCCACCTTGGCACATCACTAAGTGAGTGGCTATGTCAAGTAATAGCCATTGTATTATGAATCTTATACCTTGTGGATAAAGACTAACAGAATTGTTTTCTATAACGCCATCTAGCGTCAAGTAGCTTTGTTTTGTTGTCAATAAAGTAACAGCCATTGTATTATCAATCTTATTATAACTAAATAGAGACTAAAAGAAAAAAAATACTGAATGAGAAGTGCCATCTCTTGGCAAATAGAATTTTATTTTAGCACTGTTTATTTTATTAAGTTTAGAACCATGTCACGATAGCTTTAAGGTTTATTATCAATTAAATTATTTTTTTGGTTTTAGGTCCTTTTTAACGTTTTTTTTCGACCAATCATAACTTTTATTTCTATGTGTGTTTGTTTTTACGTGTATGAGTTTGGCGACACTGGTTCTCCTAGTAATACGTCATCATACTCTCTCTACTTTGCGTAAGCAAAAGCGTGTTTGGTGCTCTGTGGGTTAGCCGCTAGCGTGGTACGGGCGTGCCATGCGACGGGAAGAGAAGAGTGCTAGATATAAATGTCCAGATTTTTATCTAGCGATCTAACAAATATTTGTGTGATGAACACAGATGTTTGTTCTCTGTCTGGGTGTTATATTGTATTCTTAGTATGTATTTATTATTTGGTTGACCAAAGAAAAGATGGATGGATTGTGTGAAGGATGACATGGGTAAAAAGTAATCATCATCATCATCATCATCATCATCATCATCATCTTCCTGCCCTTGTCCCATGCTAAGTGGGGTCGGCACAACAGGTTTTCTTCTTCCACTCACCGTGGCAGTGGCCCCGCCTTCCGATCTGAAGGTCGTGGGTTCAAATCCACTCGTGTGCCAATGAGTTTTTCTGTCGAAAAATGTATGTGCACTATGCCAGTACTCTCAAAACGGTGAAGGAAAACATCGTGAGGAAACCGGCGTGTTGTAGAACCTAAAAAAGTTCGAGCAAAAAGGGTAACCACCAGCGGCCTACTTGCGGAAAAACCTGTCCGCACATCAAGTGCGCATGATAAAGCGCGTGTGGAGGGGCGTGCATTTTGAGAGTGGTTTAACTCTACCTTATACTGCAAGAAGTAGTCTTTTCTAGTCTCGTAGTCGAGACAGGGCGGCTGGCCCGGCGTGTCGCAAGGCGCCACAGAGATGGTACCGCTTCTATTCTCCACTTGGAAGAGCTCTGCACCGCTGCCTGACAGTTCGTACACTATGCCCGCTGTGCCAAACCTGGAACAATTCATTTATCAATTTATTTATTTCTCTCACTTAGACTATGGACAAGGAAAAAAAATAGATCTAGAACATTATATCATTTAAGAAGCCTAAACCGAGAGCTGGTACCCAAGGAGGTTTCAAATTAAAACCTTTCCCACACAGTTCCCGAGATAAGCGCGTTCAACCGAACTAACTCTTCAGCTTTATTAGTATAGGCGGGTGTCGCAAATATCTGCAATGCGATAAAAATTCGCAGTTTAGTGAGGGAGACCTAAGGGTATGTAGTGGACAAACCTGCCAGTATCCCTGTCGGTGGCTGTAACGGCCGTGACCCTGGCACCAGGTGCTGCGCTCTCTGCCACGGTGGCATAGTACGGCTGGTCGGGGAACGAAGGCGCATTGTCGTTGACATCTGTCACGGACACTGTCACGCTGGCTTTCGATGACAGGCGCGGTGACGTGTGGACTTCTTCAGCTATCACCTGAAATAAAATTAATATTAAAAACGACAAAATATTGATTTTGAAGAAACGGGTATTTATCGCGATTACCTTTATTATTTCCTATCGTACCGTGTCGTAATATGAACGTGGACATTTCTAAATCTGAAGATCAAGTGAGGGTAGTTGCAACTGCGATTGCCTCCGCTTCTCGAAGGTAACCCCAATGAAAATTGCTATAAAATGTTGTGTGCTAATAAATATTATGGACAATCGCTGTCTGTAGATGAGCGACCATCAGCCCACCTTGGTCCCCTGACGAGCGGCGGTAACTGGACCGATCGAGACAACGTTGGCGGGACCATAATATTGACACCTTTGAGAGATGGTGGGAGGAGGCTCAGGAGAGAGATAACTGACTGGCCTCTCAGCTGAGTTGGTAGTAGCTTTGCCTTCTGCGCCGTAGGTCGTGGGTTCGATCCCCACCGAGAACAAATATTTGTGTGGTGAACATCGATATAAGTTCTCTGTCTGGGTGTTATATTGTATTCTAGGTACCTATTTACGAAAAAAAAACCATTTAAGTATTATCAGCTTTCTGGTTCCCATAGTACAAGCTCTGCTTAGTTTGGGGCTAGATAGTGTTGTGTGGATTGTCCACAATATTTATTTATTTATTTTTTTGTGGAGACCTAAACTTTTCTATTCTTCCATCAGTGTGAAACGGTTACCTCTATAATGAACTTTCTCTGGTTGGGATCCTCATAGTCCAAGGTGGAGTTCAGTCGCAGAGTGACCCGAGCACTGCCTGTCGCTTGTGAAGGCTCTACTATGAACGCTCCGAACTCGTTGGACAGACGAAGACTGAACACAGAGTTCAGGCCCTGAAATAATTGATAATTTACAAAGTTAATAAAAAAAGCAGCCAAGTGCAAGTCGGACTCGCCCATGAAGGGTTCCGTAGCATCAAATAACATAATATAAAGGTTTTTGTAGTTCGTCGAAAGGTAAATTGCGGTTTACGATTTATGACGTATAAAAAAAAAACTACTGACTAGATCTCGTTCAAACTAAATATCGTTGGAAGTTTGCATAGTAATGTACAACATATATTTTTTTTAGTTTTATCATTTTCTTATTTTAGAAGTTAGAGGGGGGGGGGACCAACTTTTTTCCGCTTTGGAAGTGTCTCTCGCGCAAACTATTCAGTTTAGAAAAAAACGATGTTAGAAACCTCAACATCATTTTTGAAGACCTATCCATAGATACCCCACACGAATGGGTTCGATGAAAAATAAATTTTTGAGTTTCAGTTTCAAGTATGGGGATCCCCAAAATTTATAGTTGTTTTTCTATTTTTGTGTAAAAACCTTAATGCGGTTCACAGAATACATCTACTCACAAAGTTTCATCAGTCTAGCTCTTATGGTTTCAGAGAAAAATGGCTGTGACACGGCCGGACAGACAGACAGACAGACAGACAGACAGACATGACGAATCTATAAGGGTTCCGTTTTTGCCATTTGGCTACGGAACCCTAAAAACGAATACGAACTGGACTACCCTTAGAAACCCTTAGAAAAAGTTCAGGAAAAATATTATACTCGTAGAAATGTTCAAGCAATGCATATCGAAATAAAAAGCTGTTGGTTCTCCATCATCATCATTCTCTTGTCCTTGTCCCACTTTATGTAGGGTCGGCACAAAGGGTTTTCGTTCTCCACTCGACTCTATTAGCCGTCATTTCAACAGTCACTCTCTGGTTCTCCAATAAATAAAAAAAAAATACAAAATAATACTCTCGTAATGGGTCGCAGCGCAGACGACAAACATTTTTTTAAATTTATTTATATTTTTTTAATATATCATTGTACGTATATGATATGGGCCATTGTTATGAATTAACTACTCAATTGTCTTCTACCTTTTATCGTATCACGTGTTTTTTTGGAATTTTTATGGTGAAATGATTTGAAGTTGCCTGACTAACGTAAAATCTTGCTGTCCTTATCCCACTTTATGTGGGGTTAGCATAACATGTTCTCTTATTTTCTTCCCTTAGCCATTTCTGTAATAACTCTTTTTTAATCCATGTTATCTTTCTATGTCATCATCATCATCATCAGCCTGAAGAAGTCCGCTGCTGGACATAGGCCTCCCCTACACATTTCCAGGAAGAACGATTCTGAGCTCTTTCTATCCACCGGCTTCCCGGGGTCTTAACAATGTTGTCGGTCCATCTAGTGGGTGGGCGCCCTACTTTTCGGAAGACGATAAGTTCTGAGCTCTTTCTATCCACCGGCTTCCCGGGGTCTTAACAATGTCGTCGGTCCATCTGGTGGGTGGGCGCCCTACTTTTCGGAAGACGATAAGTAGGTAGGGCGCCCACCCACGGCAACGACACGGTTCGTAAAGTTCCGGTCTTTCTAAGTAAATATCATTATAAAAAAACGTACCAAATCAGTATCCGTGACCAGCATGTCTAGATTAGGCAGCGGTGTGCCGATGGGCAAACTCTCGGGTATTTCCACACTGTATTCCCGTTGGTTGAAGCGAGGCGCTTCATCGTTCACGTCCTTTATGTTGATGGTGACTGTCGCGAGGGTCGAGGTTAGGGGGGAAATGAGGGGGGAACCGTTCACTATCTCTGTCGCCTGCAAAAAGAAATTCAATTTTTTTATCTCCATCGAGGACAAATATTTGTGTTTTTTTTATACTACTAGCTGATGGAACAAGCATATGACCCACCTGATGTTAAGTGGTAACCATCGCCTATAACAAAGCATTGCCTCGTAGGTCACGCACGTCAGGAATGTGCCCTACGATGCACTGCCCTGCGTCCATCAGCTTGAGGCATACAGATGTTCAGCCTCACGTGCCAGTAACTACACCGGCACCCACACGCATCAAACCTTGTGTGGTGCACACTGATGTTTTTTTCTGACTGGGTGTTGTATTGTATTCTGAGTATGTATTATCAAAAAAAAATACATACAAAGTATTATATCAGCTATCTGGTTCTCATAGTATAAGCTCTGCTTAATTTGGGGCTAAATAGTGTTATTATTATAATTATTTCTGAGAGCACTGGTAGTCTAGTGGCAACCACCAATCCTGCGTTCGGGTTCAAAATGCATTTTTTCTAGTAAGTATAAAATGATGTTTTGACATGATTATCACTTATCTTGAGGTTTCTTGGTAAACTATTTATGTTAGTAAGTGTGGTAAATAGATCCTAAAGTAAGTAGAAGTGATATAAACGTACCCTGACAGTCAGGTTGAGCGGAGACGAGGGATCAGCTAAGGCTTCTCTGTCCAGCGGCTTAGCTGTCCTCAGCTCACCCGTATGGGGATCCAGGAGGAAGAAGTCCAAGGGATCTAGAAATATAAAAATCATTTGTTATTTTAAAATTTTTTAATGCCAGAAATGGTGGTCGGTGAGCGAGTTGGCCCAAGTTGAAGAATGTCGGGCCCTTATTGAAGAACCCGATACTGTAGTCTCTAGGGAAAACCTCAGCAGGAAGAGTATTCCACAACCTTAGAGTGCGCGGGAGTAAGTTTCTCTGAAACCGAACGGTGCGCGACCATGCCGGCTCCAAGGTATGTGGATGAGCCCTCTGCCTATGGCGAGCCGTCCGATGATAAAATGAAGATGTGGGCATCATTTCGAACAGTTCATCAGAACACAACTCGTTGTACAAGCGGTAGAACTCACACAGGGAGGAAAAGTCTCTCCTCAGACTTAAGGGTTCAATACCGCTTGTGAGCATGGGATCATCAACTATTCCCACAGCACGTCTTTGCACCGAATCAAAAGGACCAAGCTGGTATCCAGGTGCTCCTGCCCAGAGGTGACAGCAGTACTCCATGTGAGGTCGGACTTGCGACTTATAAAGAAGCAGTCGGTGGCCTGCACTGAAGTACGACCTATGGCGAGGTGGGCGATGAAAAATAACTTCACTCACTAGAGATGAGTTCCAAGACGACATCTCTCGGCTGCGCGCGGTCCGCGTCCCTCGCTCGCACGGACAGCGCGAGGGACCCCACCGGCGCGTCCTCCGCCAGCGCGCCGCTCAGCGCGCCGCCGAACCAGGGCGGAGAGTTCTGCACGTCCTGGACCTTCACTTCCACGTGGCTGGATGAATTTAGGCTCCCGTCCTGGTATGACATGGATGTTTTAACAATTTATACAAGATTTTAGAGAGATGTTAGAGAAGCCACTTCCTGCACCACCCTGTACTACTGGCCGACATGTAAGCTGACCGCCCCTGCTTGCTGATACAGTGTACTTTGCCACAATATTCTTTGGTTTATTTTTTCGCGACCAAAACGGTGTAAGCGCCATTAAATTCTAGGCGCTTAAGCGTTTTCGTTTATAAGCGCCCCTATGAATGCGATCGCCACACTATAGTGGGTGTGGGCGCGGAACCACAATTCACTCTGCAACAATGAGTTTTCGGCCCAAAACTCATTGATTATCGTTGAACTAAACCAAATAAGCACGAAACAAAGGCTTCCGCCGACATCTTTATCTATTTTAAGGCAGTTGTTAAAACTTCACTAAACTACAGGCAAACCAGTCTAAAAATACACGCCCCTACACCACTTTTTCTTGACGTTTACACACACAAAGTACTTCAAAATGATCCTTGTAATGTAAATAATAAAGAACAATTTACGTTGACTGAATGAAGAAGTGGGGCGTGCAGTTTAATATTGAAAGCCTGCATCGCAAATGTACTCACGTTAGCGACCAGTTGGAACTGGAAGAATTGCTTGTCATTGTAGTTGAGGGGTTTCTTCAGCACCAGAGCTCCAAAGTATTCGTGTGCTGATGAATTCAGGGTCACTACTTCAAACGTATCGCAGGCTTCAGGCCACTGGAAATACACAAAAAGTAAAAAAATGTGTCCGCCAATAAACTGCATCTTTTATCACTGTTTCAATAAATAAAGGCGGCCAAGTGCGAGTCAGACTCACCCATGAAGGGTTCCGTAGCAACAAGTAGAATAATATAAAAGTTTTTGTAGTTCGTTGTTTTTATTTAGTATATTTGAGTTGATTGAATGAAAGGTAAAAATCATCAACACCATTTTTGAAGACCTATCCATAGATATCCCACACGTAAGTATGGGTTTGATGAAAAAACATTTTTGAGTGTCAGTTCTAATTATGGTGACCCTTAAAATATAATGTTTTTTTTCTATTTTTGGGTGAAAATCTTAATGCGGTTTATAGAATACATCTACTTACCAAATTTCAACAGTATGGCTCTTATAGTTTCGGAAAAAAAGTGGCTGTGACATACGGACGAACAGACAAGACAGACATGACGAATCTATAAGGGTAACGTTGTTTGCCATTCGGCTGCGGAACCCTAATTATAGGAAGGAGGGGAAAGAAATTAAGGTGACTATTTACCCAGCGGTGGGTGATACCAGGTTGAGATCATGATGATTATAGAAGGTATACTGACCTGATCGATAGGTAAACAGTCCACCTCAAGGTTGTCACCAACCGAGTCCTTGTCTTCCACCTGGATGTTCTGCAGTATTGTGGTTCCTACCACTTCGTCTTCTGGCACGTCTACCTCGTAAGGACTCTGGAAGTAGACCAATTATCTGATTACTATATCGCTCATCACCTGTTGTCTGCGGCGGTGGAGCCTTGTTTGGACGCTTCGCTACTAGCTTTAGTTTAAGTTATTTTTACGTTTTAGGTTATGAAAAACGGTTGTCTGGAAGAAATCGCTGCGCGCGATAAGACCACAGATTGTAGGACATCGTAAGATTGGATATTTTTACGAAATAATTATGTAGTCATCAATAAATATTTTTAATTATATTTAGTATTATTATAATATCGAAGCGTCTCTGTTTCCGAATCTACATGACCACTGAAGACTTATGCAGGCAGATCATAATGATGACTGCAGAAGATGATATTTTGTAGAAAAACTGCTCATCGGAAAAGGACCAGTTAGAAAAAAATCTAAATCCATTGGTTTCTGGTTTAAATTCAGTTTTCATCAATACTAATATTATAAAGAGGAAAAATATGTATTTTTGTGTATGTTTGTAATGAATAAACTGAAAAGTACTATACCGATTTCAAAAATTATTTCACCATTGGAAAGCTACATTCAACCTGAGTCATAGGTTTAAATGAAATGAAATTAAATATTTATTTGCAAGAAGCAGGGTACAATTTGATCATCATTAGGTTATATTTATGTGTTTAAAAAATAAATGTACAACGTAGTTTTTAATAAATTATGACAGACGGAGTTTCGATCTGAATTTTACTAACTGTTCTATAAGTTTTTTTACCCAAATAGCACCACCCCTTGTAGAAACTAAATATTCTAGAACATGTATAAGCCGTTGCACTTTGCACCCCGAACCCTAGGCAGGAAGAACTAATTAACCCGTGAGAAGGCGCGCCGAATATTGTAACATGGATAGGCGCGCACGAGTTAATTGCTCACACTACTTTAAGTGCTTATATTTCTACAATATTAGTAGTTTTGGCTTTAAATGGGTCCATAATGAATAAAACAACATTTATTTAATATGAAAACCAGAGTTTTCATCAAAACTATGAAAAATAAATGCAACTTCTACCACAAATAACGAATTAACCCATTTTGAACCTACTATTTTTGGTAGTCTTCAAAAAATCTCGATAAAAAAAAATTTGCAGTTAAGTTTTAAAAACGTCACTCTACCATGAGTTCAGGACAAGAAACACATTATACATGCATACGTTATGTGCTCGGTTTAGAGTAATTGCTTGCATGAAGTGCATGCTTTTTTGGACCGCCTATTTTTACATCTAGGACATATCGCACAGAATCCGCACGTATTGTCAGCACGATTTTGTACCCCATTCTCAGGATCTGCTAGCAAATTATCGAAATCCTCTTCAAAAACCAAAGAAATTTGAAAATGTAGTGCATTATTCAAATCACCTACCTACTTTTCACCTAATCTGTAGATAGAACGAAAAATATAAGCATTCATGTATGTCTTTAGAGTAATTAACCAATAAAAAATCAATTTAATACAAATTTACATAATAATATACAAAAAAAAACAACATAACTATTTCTGATATGAAAAATAAAACTTGCGCGGATAGGCGCGCAATAAGCAAATTGCCGCACAATGGTATGGGACTTCTACAAGTGCTTCACTGCGCAGTCACAGTGGGGCTGAGCAATGCGTAAGTTGCACAAGGGGAAAGGGGTTGAATAGTTAGGAAGGTACCTAGGCGCCCGGGACGCTATGAGGTCAGGAACACCAAAAACTTTCACAATAAATTTTTGTGTGAGCAAATCGCTCATAGCGCGCCTTCTCACGGGTTAAGTATGACGCACACGTCTCGCAAGGGCGTTGCTATAACGACATAACTCATTAAAAAGAATTACATAAACACCCAATTTAGTTAGGGACTAACAAAATATGTCTGGTCTAAAAGACAGACGGACTGTCTGTTTGACTGTCTTCCCCTGTGGGTTATAGGATCGACTCCCACCCATAACTAGTGCGATAAACACACAACAAGATCTATACTTTGTGCATATATGATTAATTTTTCCAGCATTAGGTATTTTTTTAAATTTATTTATCTGTTATCTAATTCCTTTATTACATATGAGTCTAGGTGCCAATTCCACGCGACCAAGCCTAGAAGAACAGGCAACAAACGGCTTGGTACCTAAAGTTTTTTTATATGATCCTTTTAAAAATATAGTCGTAGTAAACTCACATTTTTGAACATAGGTGGGTTGTCATTCTCGTCCAAAACGATGACAGTCACTGCCTCAGACTGGACTTGATTCTGAACGCCGTCTGGGCCTGTTTCCGTTATGGACACCAGGATTTTTAACGTATCTTCCACCTAGAAAATAAAAAGGCATAATTAAAGCAAAATCCTGAATCAAACAAGAACAAGGTTGGGGACGCTTCCATCTGGCACTGATTTGGATCAGTTGAGCTATCTCTAGATCGTTTGTAACGATCTGCAGATAGCTCAACTGTTTCTTGTGTATTTTGTACATTTTGTAAATATTTGTTTAAATGTTAGTTTCTTTGTGTAAATAAATTTTAGGTAAAATAAGAACAAGGTTGCAGAGAAAGACAAGTGTACATTTTTACTCAATCTTAGTCTTCGAACTATGACAAGGCTCCAACAGCGGACATCTTTAAGCTTATCTTCTTATACCTGCCCTTATCCCATTTTATGTGGGGGTACAACATGGCTTCCTCCTCCATTCCTCTCTCTCAGCTATCATCTCTGCATTCACTCCTCTCTTATCCATGTCATCTTTCACACAGTACATCCATGTTTTCTTTGGTCTACCTCTGTTCACATATTATCCATTCATCCATACTCATCACTCTCCTAGTCACATGACTTTCATCCCTCATGACATGCCCGTATTAAAAAGAATAACAGTAAAAACTAATTACGTTAGTTTATAACTTGCCTCTCTATCTAAGGGTTTCTTCAATGTCACAACCCCTGTTTCAGGGTCCACAGAAAACTTATCTGTGCCAGCCAGGCTATACTGTATCTGAAATTAAAAAATAATAAGAATACTAGATACAAAAGGTCAACAACCTGATGGATGTACAACATACTAGCAGTACAGAGAAAAATTTAGATGCATAATCTCTCAAACAAATGAGAGTACTGGTGGTCTAGTGGTAGTGGCCCCGCCTTCCGATCCGCAGGTCGTGGGTTCAAATTCACTCGTGTACCAAAGAGTTTTTCTGTCGAAAAAATTATTATGTGCACTATGCCAGTACTCTCAAAACGGTGAAGGAAAACATCGTGAGGAAACCGGCGTGTTGTAGAACCTAAAAAAGTTCGAGCAACACGTGTCAAGGGTCACGCAAAAAGGGCCCACCAGCGGCCTACTTGCGGAAAACCTGCCCGCACATCAAGTGCGGATGATAAACTTGCCGAACTCTCAAACAAATAAGAGAAGCGACTTAGGGAAAAGGTCCAGCAGTTAGTAAAAGTAGTTCATACTGATGATGATTGAGCCAAAAACACTCGTACAGTTCAAGCTTATTTTCATACCAGATTGATACATATGGTGGCCAACGCACAGTTGACAAGTATTTATAGACTTCAACTCGTACTTCGAGTGATTGCTAAGTACAGACGTTTTCTCAGCCCAGACTTCCGCAAAACGATAGACGAACATATTGACAGTTTGAGTTACATTTACATCTCTACAAAAACAACAACTACTGCGGGTATATTCCTGCAACATAATTCGTTTAAGTGATCGCTGAATCCTGAGTTTTAAATTTTTGTTTGAAAAATTTGAAAATTGAACGCTGATTCAGCGATCACTCGACCGATCCGTGGCAGGGCAGTAACCAGGCCGCACAGTCTAACCCAATAAGTGAATACGAAGCATGGTCTATCGTTAGCTTAGAAGACTCCTGTCGTAAAACTAGGGTTGCATTATTGTCAGTTGACTGCCTTCACAGCTCAGTTGGTAGTAGCTCTGCCTTCTGCGCTGGAGGGCGTGGGTTCGATCCCCACCGAGAACAAATATTTGTGTGATGAACACAGATGTTTGTTCTCTGTCTGGGTGTTATATTGTATTCTATGTATGTATTTACAAAAAAAAATAGTATTTAAGTATTATATCAGCTATCTGGTTCCCATAGTACAAGCTCTGCTTAGTTTGGGGCTAGATAGTGTTGTGTGGATTGTCCGCATTATTTATTTATTTTATTTATTGTAGATAGGTACCGGCAAAGCATCAGGGTGAACTCCTTGTAGTGTGTACACCAAATTGCCCACTGGAGTGCTTTCCGATAGCGCCAGATTGTTCATGTCGTGCGTGAAATACGGCAGCATGTTGCTTGAACATCCTGAAACATGATGAAGAGGAACAAATTCATATAATAAAAGGTATACTTGGTCAGTTTAAACATGGAGGTGGTGGTATCTACACGCTAGTTGTTGACAATGTGAGCCGGTAAACCGCAGTAAGCGAGGAAAGTACATAGTTACGATTTCAATAAATTGTAAATTCAGTTTTGGTTTGCAGGGCCGATCTTCAAAGTTCAAAACTTTGATCCTAAGTATGCTGGCTTAAGAAAAAGCTGAATTTCATGACCGGCGACATTATAATCTTTTTTTTTATTTTTCATTCGTTTTTTTGCTTAAAAACATGGTATGGTACATAGATGTCAAAAGTGTATATAGTGCATCACATATTTTTTCCATTTTGGTGTGCAAAAATTCAATTTTGGAGAAGTTACATACATTAAAATAATATTAAAATTGCCAAAGTATAAATGAAGGCACGTCAAATCTAATCAAGAGGTTATTCCACTCAATAACCTCGGCATACAGCAAAGTTGAACGATTTTCCACGTCATATTTAGCTGTATGAACGGTTTGTTGTATTGTATACTTGTATCGCGCGATAACATTGCTGTGCTAATTGTCTTACTGTTTCTCTAGTGCATACTACAAAGAGATCTTTCATTGAACGAAGTACCGTAGCACCATCGTTACAATACAGAAGGAAAACTGTATCTACGATACTGGATCCGATTACATATCTGCATAGAAAGAAGAGACTTACGATGAAACCCCTATTTACAGGCAGTCTGACAGAAAGGGATTATGATCTGCTGATCTTTCCCTATATAGGCATCGAGGCTATCCTAAAACTGCGTTAGATTTTCTCTCGTACGGGCAGGTATTTGGGCACGACGCGAATGCCCACAGTGCTCCGAAATAACTAAACCATATTCTTTTGGAGCTAATTATGTGGTTATTTGTTGTCCAATCTGACCATGAGGGTCATACGTAACACTAAGTGTATATTTATTGCCTTTGATATACAAGGAAACGATTTACAGTTTGCGGTCAGGATAAGAAACACGGCCTATCTAACTAGACGACGCCGTAGTGAGACCGTCGCGACGGTCTTATTGTGACACAGCGTGGCGTAGACTGGGTATAGCGTTACTCTGAGACAGTAAAATCTGTACTTAGTTTAGTGACATACCCGTAATGAAACATAGTGCCAGGCACGCGATGAACAGCTTCAACCGCGTCTCCATCATTGGAGTTCTGAAATAAAGAGAAATCAATAAGTAAAATATCTTTCAAATACCATGACTGAGATAAAAATCAAAGATTTTTGGTCAGTCTTTCTGGCAAGAGAAAGAACCGTTGGAAGTTCTAGATTCAAACACGCACCCTAATTTTCCACTTAGAGATAGCAGTTGGTGGGTCTACTAGGGTACGTATACAGAAAACAGGATAGACGCAATTTTAAGAAGAAAACCCTAAGTAAGGGCGGTACAATCACATCACTTGGGTGAGATGAAGGCAGGAAGATGATTATAATCTTTCAAATATGATCTGACGATGGCTGATCTGTGACCCCTTAAGGCCTGCGCACATCTAGTTCGCTGGCGGTAGCGATCAGTGAAACGCTGTCAAATATCGCTGTCAAATCTCAAATCTGACAGCGATATTTGACAGCGTTTCACTGATCGCTACCGCCAGCGAACTAGGTGTGCGCAGGCCTTGAGTCAGGGGACTCAGGGGTAATTGAATCATTAACTAATCAATTTGTCCCCTGCTAATTTGAATAGCAAGTCTCTCAATAAGATTATAGCTCACCTTGACCGGTTCAATTGATGTCTATTGCTTGAGACCCCTGCCTCCACCTGACCCCTGGCCTCACTAACTGTCGTCCTTCATTGAGTAACTGAATCTACCTAGATCTAGGTTGAATGCAAATTGAAATTTGCAATGCGGTTTCCCCTAAATCTATAGTTCGGCCTATAATGATCACAACGCTAACTTTCGTGTCTCTTCGTGTGAAGGTAGGTTCATACGAGCTAATGGCCAACTTAGTTGGTGGAGTTATTAGGCCGGTCTAAGGCTTCCGTAATGGCTTAACGCGACTTGCTAGAACCGGGACCAGAAGCACGAAAGCACTCAGTACTTCAAGTCTATTCTCTGTTTTTCGTTTTCTGTTGCGATCTCGTTCTACCAGCAAGGTTTGTTTTGATGAAAACGCGACTAAAATAGAAAAAGCCAAATCGGTTTAGGTAGGCACGGAACTAAAAGACTAGAGGTATGCAACTTGCGGTAATCCATCCATATGAAGGTCACGCAAAACAGTCGATCTGTTAGGAATGCGAATGACCAAGCCAGTGACGACCCCACAAGTGTTTCGTGACGTCGACAATACTGGCTAATAAAGTTTTCGTTGGATGAGATAGATAAGATTGGATGACGAGAATTCAGCCCATGACTTCGGACGGCCTAAATGATAATCATGCTAATCATTAGCCTAAAAAAGATTATTACTACTTACTATACCTGGCCGCGGATATAGGCTCTTTTCATGGTCATAATGTTATAGAAATAGTTTATTTTGCGTCACCTTAAAATTTAATAGGTTCAAGGTAAATGTAAAGATGACAGAAATGGTCAGCATTAGCCCTTGTAGTGTTTGTTTTTCAGTGGCATTTAAAAACAAAGACAAACCCTTGCTTGATGAATCGAGTACAAACTACTAAGTTCTTCATAACTCAAGCCCAAGGTTAATTTTGATTCACGGCGACCTCTAGATCTCTATCTAACCGTAAAAGCTTTGTTACATTATTAAACATTCTAGTAACTCTTAGTGGCGATTTATTTATCTGAGGTTCTGTGAACAAATGGCCGTATCAGACGTAATCGTGGTTTTGCATTGCAAAACTGTGGTTGACTTGCGTATTGAGGTAGAGGTAAGTACCTTTCCTACTGTGATAGACGTAGATAGGTATTTAGATATGATGATAAATAATAATTATAAGTTTAAAAAACTTGAGAAACCGACTTCATTGCCAAACGGCTAAACCGATTTTAATGAAATTTGTTTGGGACAATCTGGACATAAGAATAACCTTCCAAATAAAAAAATAATTTTCTAAATCGGTTCATAAATGACGGAGGCATGCAGTTACAAACATTAAAAAAAATATTTAAAAAAAAATGGCAACACCGATTTTAATAAAATTAAAATGGGACCAATCTAGAAGCAGTACCTTTCAGATAAAAAAATATTTTTTCAAATCGGCTCACAAATGACGAAGTTATGCGGTAACAAACATTAAAAAAAAAATACAACCGAATTGAGAACCTCCTCCTTTTTGATTGGAAGTCGGTTAAAAACCAGTAAGTAATGATGCATTTGGAAAAAGAATAATGGGAACAAAACACGGTATTTTTTAGAATTTTTTTTAAAAGCATTCAATTACTAACGAGGTCACTAACTAATACATAATAGCCTTGAAATACGATAATACCGTAATCAGCGTATCCCAAAAAATAATTAAATAAATCACCTAAACCGTTAAATCATCAAATAATTATATTAACTGAAAAAATAACAATTAAAAGTTATTAAGGAGCGTTCACACTTCGTTACAGAACCACGACGCGACGACGTGATAATAAAACATGGCTTATTTGTATAAAGCGTTACAAGAATTTGAAACATATCAATTGTTCACCCTGACCCTATTTTCCATTATTTACCCTGATATTTATTTATCATACTTTATTTGACGGATTTATATAAAGTCATTCTTTCTGCGTTGGGTCAGTGACTAAGTTAGTAGCCTCAGTGGTAGTGGTAGACACCCATAAAATTGCGGACTAATTACAGTGAGCAATTTGGGCCGTTGACGAAGTTTGAAACAATGTCATTCAAGCTGTTTTGCAAGCACACACTCTAATGTCAATGCTTTGTTACGAAATTAATGCAGTGGGTCTTGGTGAACTCACTGAACCACTTTTGGTAGGCTAATGGATCAAATTGAATTTAGTTTTTAATGAAATCGTGGCGTGTAGTACCTAAAGATATATAAGATAACAAATATTTTACTGATCTTATATTTTTTAGTGTAAGCTTTCGGCACGGTTTTGAGTGTCGATCAGCAGTCTTACTAAAGAATTCCCGTGTCAATTTGGCGGACTACAACTAGAACCATGCTTGGCACTTGGCAGACTACCAACCTGTTCATCATTCCTATACTTAACTGATGACTAACTTAACCATACAGTTACTTGAGAACCGCTTGGAAAATTAAATTATTTCGTGGAGCGTAGGAAAGAAATTCAGAACTTCACTATTATTTTTGTTTTGTTTTGTAAAACGATCATACGAAAAAAACACTAGGATTATCTAGCCGTAATTTGGTGCCTGTTCGTCTAGGCTTGGTCGCGTGGAACTGGCACCTAGACTCACCTAGCTTTAATACGTTTCAAAGTGATCCTTGTGATACAACAGAATAAAGACAATTCGATTGCATTGTCAATAATTGCAGGCCAAATTTCACTGACACACGCCTCTAAAAAACTGTTGTTTCCATAGTTTATTTTTATTTTTAAGACCTCTATAATGTACACAGTTGAACAATAAATGATTCTGATTCTGATACTAGGTACCAGCTAAATTGCGCAGGTTCCACACCACTTCCTCATTATACCCATTACTAGCCAATCATATCTTGCACTAAAGGTAAAACTCACCAATGAATGCAATTTTTTGTGTGTATCAAAACCAGAGTTGTGGAACAATGCTTACACAATTACAGCACGCGTTCAGTTCTCACAGTTACGTCACTGAAATAAGCAGCTGGTAGGTACATACTAGGGCGTGTAAAAACCGGGTTGTTTAAAAAAACCGGTTATCTCGGTTTTTAATTTAAAATAACCGATTAATCGGTTAATCGGTTATTTTTTCCAGTTTTTCATATAGGTGTCTTAGGATAAAATCAAACCATATTTTTTTATAAAAATGAACTTATTATTTGAATAAGCAAGCACCAATTAAATTAGCTTGTTAAATTTTAAAATATTTTAATGTACAGAACTCACTCATCATCCTAAATAAAGTTGTAAAATTGAACATCATGATAATAGTTGATAATTATTAGTCCTAATAGTTACTCGATTTTTATTAACACAAAGAAACTTGCAAAATACACAAGAAACAGCTGAACTATCTGCAGACCGTTACAAACGATCTAGAGATAGCTCAACAGGTCCAACCGGTCCAAGTCAGAGCCAGACGGAAGAATCTCCAAGACGCCAGTGGCATTGCCACGCTGAATAGCTATGCTAATGCGCTGCACCAAATACCCACCAGCCCTTGGGTCACGCATCGCTTCGATCAAACACCTAGGCAAAATTTTGAAGACCCGCAAGGCCTTGGTTCTCCACGGACCCAGAGTCTCAATCCCAAGAGGAGCAAATAAGTAGGCTCTGTCGAGACCTGCATATTTAAGCTTCTTGAGATCCTCGGCCAGATCTGCCGCCGCGCCTGCCACAACGGATATCCTTGCCAAATAAGAAGGCGCAAGCGTGTTGAAACACGTAGCGTCCCACACAATGGGCCTCTCCAACTCCCAAGGAGCAAGCGTCATACCATCGTCACGCAACGGACCATTCAGTTCGAGAACGGCTGGTACGTTGACGGTGGTAAAGGTCCGCCGGATGATGTCGTTAAAGCTGGCATGACGAGATATCCGACCAGCGGCCTCATAACACGCTAAACTGTGGCCAGTAACGCACTGGCACTGATGAGGTGCGTAGCACAGTGAACCCAACCGTAGGCCAGTTGCAATACAGAACGTTATGGGATCCATTAAAGTCCCAGTGTTATATGAAGGAAGCGCTTGTAACCAATGCCCTGACTCCAATTTAGAAAAAACTGGAAGACGAGCACGATTTGCGGAGCTATAAGCCTAGAACACGTAACAGACAATTCGTGTTATTTTACAAACTAATACACATAGTACCCAAAATATTACTTATGGCTCGCAGACTTGGTCTTTGAAGTCCAAACTCAAGGTTTGCCAGCAGGCAATGGAGCGCAGCATTCTTTGGGTAAAATTAATTGACCGCATTCGAAATACCACACTGCGCTTCAAGACTAAAACCTCTGACGTAGAGGAAAAAGCTGCAAGGCTGAAGTGGGACTGGGCCGGCCACGTCTGCCGCATGCCTGACGCACTGTGGGCCTAAATCTCCACATTGTGGAGCCCTGAACAGCGAGGAGGCGTCGCGGTAGGCTACGCAGGCGATGGTGGGACAAACTGGACGCTTTTGAGAGAGACTGGCAATTGATGACACAAGATAGTGTAGAGTGGCGGGATCGGGGGGCGGTCTTTGTCCAATAATGGGGCATTTTTGCAATTTTTATGCATTATGTTGTATTATAATTAGGTGGATTACTATAGGCGCTTTAAATAAAGTTTGCAAGGTGTAGTTTTAAATAAATAAGCATATTTTACTCATAAAAAAAAATAACCGAAAATCGGTTATTTTGGATGGAAAAACCCGATTAAAAACCGACCTAAAATCAGTCGGTTAATCGGTTTTTCGATTAATCGGTTAATCGGTTTACATGCCCTAGTACATACCTTTATTTGCAAGATTATTTGATCCCGTGAGAGCCTTATGTGTAACACGAGGAATGTTTATTTTGTGTGAGATTATTGATTTTGGATGTCCGTGGATTTACACGTAAATAGTTACGGTATAGAGTAGGATAGGAAATACCCTTGTGGATACTTTAGGAAAGCCTCAGGTCACCATCAGAGAGTGTGACCACCATGAGAGGTCTCATGAGAGGTACTCAACACCAATATCGCGGTCACCAACCTACTGAGGCATGTAATTGCCATGAAGATGGAGAGTCCCAACTCCAGCAGTGAACCACCACAATAGAAAACCAACAAAAAGCTTTGTAACGCCCTTTAGAAGCATGCCCTACGATGCACAACTGCGTACATTAACTTGAGGCGTTACTTAGGTGCTTCAATGGACCTGTAATTATACAACTTTACTAAAGTATGGTTCTTGTCTTTCACCATCACCAGGTAAGGTACTACTTGACATAAAATAATATACGATTAAAAAACTTGGAAAACCGACTTCATGGTCAAACTAATGAACCGATTTTGATGAAATTTATATGGAACCTTTCAGATAAAAGTAATTTCAAATCGGCTTTTAGATGAAGAAGTTTTACAATAAAAAATAACCACATTGAGAACCTCGTTTTTTGATTGAAGTTGGTTAAAAACAATGCAGTACAGGTTATTAATTACGGTTAACTGTAAGATAATAGTCGAAGTCACGAAATAAAGAAGTAATGGAACTAGTATGTAGACGACCTTCTCACGCTTCAAATACGCGCAGTACCACGACTTCAAGCCCTCCTTTGTTTAGTCGTGTTTGAAGTCTGTCAGAAGAAACGTAACTAAGAAAAATACAAAAAAATAAAAAAATGCCGTATTGTGCGGTTTTGGAGTGCAAAAACGATAGCCGAACCAAAAATTTAACTAATGGGGGCATATCGTATCACCGGTAAGCAATATTTTATTATTTTATAGCGGTTTTGCTTGGTTTTTTAACATGAAAAACCGTCAAGCAAAAATAGACTGTGAACGATATTTGTTAAGGTCGCGTTTCTAAAAATCTCATCTTCGCTACTCAATTAGAGCTGTACCCCAATAAACTGATGAACGTGTTATCGAATACTTTATTGGTTATGTAAATATGTAGTTACTGTATGGCATTGATTTTTTTTATGCTATAGTGGTGATTTCATTCTGAATGTATTTATAATTCTACTTCTTTATTCTTATTCAATGCCTATGGTGCCTGCCCAGATAGTCAGATAGATAGATTACAGAAATATTTTGAAGAAATTACATAATATCTTCTGGTTTCAGTTTTCCCAAGGCACCAGATATAAAAAATCAATGGATAAATGCAACCGGAAAACAAAATTGGTTTCCTTCAAAATCAAGCACCATTTGCTCAGAGCACTTTAGGGACGAAGATTTTATGATTTTATTTTTGATTGTTAATATTTTTCAAGTATTTACAATAGAAAATAATTTTAAACCTTTGATTGTGTAAATAAAGAAAGAAAGATAAGAAAAGCTTTTTATTTCGACCACCACAAATATAACCTGACGCGCTACCGATCGTTACACATCAGTAGGTAGGAGCGCTGGTGAGCAGAGCGCTGGTGGCCTAGTGGTAGCGGCCCCACCTTCCGATCCTAAGGTCGTGGGTTCGAATCCAGTCGTGTACCAATGAGTTTTTCTGCCCAAAAATTTATGTACACTATGCCAGTGCTCTCAAACGGTGAAGGAAAACATCGTGAGGAAACCGGCATATCGTAGAACCTAAAAAGTTCGAAAATATGTGTCAAGTGCACGAAGCCTCTTCGAGGCGCACTTAAAATCCTTTCACCACACTTGGTTCGAAAGAATCAGTGACACGATAAGAAGAAGAAGTAGGTAGGTAATCATCGATGTCGATACATTCGTCTTGCATCCGCATTGGCACATCACTAAGTGAGTGGCTATGTCAAGTAATAGCCATTGTATTATGAATCTTATACCTTGTGGATAAAGACTAACAGAATTGTTTTCTATAACGCCATCTAGCGTCAAGTAGCTTTGTTTTGTTGTCAATCAAGTAACAGCCATTGTATTATCAATCTTATTACAATTAAATAGAGACTAAAAGAAAAAAATACTGAATGAAAGCTGCCATCTGTTGGTAAGTAGAATTTCATTTTAGCACTGTTTATTTTATTAAGTTTAGAACCATGTTACGATAGCTTTAAGGTTTATTATCAATTAAATTATTTTTTTGGTTTTAGGTCCTTTTTAACGTTTTTTTCGACCAATCATAACTTTTATTTCCATGTGTGTTTGTTTTTACGTGTATGAGTTGGGCGACACTGGTTCTCTTAGTAATAAGTCATCATGCTCCCTCTATTTTGCGTAAGCAAAAGCGTGTTTGGTGCTCTGTGGTCGAAGTAACGGCTCACACCGCGGTATTGCACAGGATAATCACGGGACACTGGGAAAATGTACCATACATATAGTGCTGGGTAACCAACGCACTAACTTGCGGTGGCGATTCGTTTTTAGGGTTTCGTAACATCAAAGTAAGCATTATAGCACATCCCTATAAGTTAGGTTACAAACGACGCTGTAACCTGTGCAATAAAAGATCAAGCCTCAGCCAATTTAATATGAGTTTTAAAAACTTGAAACCCCGAATTGATGGCTAAACTGCATAACCGATTATGATGAAATTTCTATAGAACCTTTCAGATTTTACACCAGTCGCCTTTAATCCTCCGTCTATAAAAACCGAGGATTATAAAGTTTCCCACACGACACAACGGACTATCGGAAACAATTTGCGAGTTTTACTTTCTTATATCCACGTAACATGAGGCTGTGTCACAAGACATGCAAAGAATCTCGGAATGCTAGGTGTCAATGCTTCAAGATAGTACGCACACGTTTACGCTATTATTTTTGATTTGTAAAAGGATCATATATAACAAAACGGTAGGAACCGAGCCGTAGTTTGTTGCCTGTTCTTCTAGGCTTGGTCGCGTGGAACTGGCACCTAGACTCTCCTAGCTTTAAGACGTTTCAAAGTGATTCATTGTAATTCAACTGAATAAAGACTATTTTGATTTGATTTGATTACGGAATATTATATTGTATACAAATTAAAATATTTACAAAATGTTGTACAAAATACACAAGAAACAGTAATAAGCTATCTGCAGACCGTTACAAACGATCTAGATCTCTGGTAATAGCTATCTCTGCAAGTGGTGTCTTGTAGGCATCATAAGAACTGTCTTATGATGCCTACAAGACACCACCTGTAAGCTACAGAACTCTAACAAACAGCCTACGCAATAAGCTTATAAAAAAATCATCAAATTATGCTGACGCCAAGATAAAAATGTATGTTCTTTTCATACAAAGTATTTACGCAGGTGTGAATTTAATAAAATAAAATATTGTAGACAATCCACACAGCACTCAAAACACACCCCACACCCCAAATCAAGCAGAGCTTTTAATAAGGGAACCAGATAACCATTTTTTTGTAAATAATACCTTATCTGTGATAATACAATATAAATATTTATTCTCGGAGGGAATTGAACTCACGGCCTATGGCGCAGAAGGCAGAGCTGGTTGAAATCCAACCAACTGATCCAACTACCAACTGAGTTGAGAGGCCAGTCAAACCCCAGTTCTTATCTTGACATCCGCGCTGACGAATGCTGACCGCGATATACTATACACTTCCCAACACCATCAATCAACAAACTAAAAAGCTAAAGTAATATAAACTGTTCTACATTTGCTGTAAAGCCTTATTACGCAACAGTATAGGATGCAGGTAAATACTACCGGTAGAAGTAGGTAAATAACTACCTTAGCGTTATGTGATCGACTTGACCAAGACTTGTTGGTTTAGATAAGACGTGCCCGTTCCTTGGACACCTACCATACAAGATTCCATTGCCTTTTATGTACACTGCGCTTTACTACTGGCCTAAGCGCTAATTTTGAACGATAGACATAAGAGATCTGAAATATATAACTCTTAAGTTACTGACTGATTGGCAATCAACGCACAGCCTAAACGAATGGTCCTAGGAGTATGAAATTTGGAGAGTAGACTCCTGGTGTAGTATAGGAGTGCACTAAGAAAGGGATTCCCGGAATTCCACCCCTTCAGGTGTGTAGCGGGGGCTTGAAGTTTATGTGTAAAAAGCTTTACTTTAGATATTTCCAAATCCAAAACACAGACGTTATGCCACTGTGAAAACGTATTCAGCCTATTGTAGACTTGGTGGCTAGACGAAGTCAAAGAGATTCCATAAATCAAAAGAACCAAAGATCACTCTGCATGTCTTTTAAACTAGAATCTGCGCCAGTTCCACGCTACATGATAAAGCTGATAACATCACGCACATCAAATTCAGACGTGACTTAGAATCTTAATGATTTCTGCTATGAGGCGATAGAAGCAAGATAGATTGTGCATAGGCAGTTTTCTCATTTGCACGATCTAGAAATGTTTTAGTTGGATGTGATCAATGAGATAAGAGATCCCAATTCCCAACACTTGGAACACAACAAGCAATGCAAGCATCACTACTTGGTGGCCAAAACTCTTTCGCAAAGGGCTCTACTTCTGAAGATCACCGGTCTCTTTCAATATATATTTTCGGTCTTTCAAGCTTTCTTCATCGTTTTTTTCCTGCTTTATTGGTCCACTTTCCTAATTCTTTGCCTGCCTTGCCTACTTTTCTGTAGTTCTTCACTTCTGAACCTTTCTGCTCCGTATGTCTGCCAAACTATTTACAAATATGATAGAGTACATGTTCAATCTATATCGATCTTAGAGCGATGGGACGTACTCAGATTAGAATACAATAAGACAATAGTGTGAAGCGGGTTACCCATTAAACATCGGTTTAAGCAACCTTCGCTAACGTCGTGTGAATTTGTATAACATTCAATTGGCACTGTTTAATTAAACAAATCCTTATGCAGAAGACAGTAGACAGCCTACCCACTTCGCAGGTAATTTATGTAGTTACAAGATAATCATTACAGAATACAGGGGAGCTCTTGCGATTATTATCGTACTTACAAGTTTATTATTAACACAAAAGATGCTGGAAGACGTAATAAGTTCGGCTATTGACTGACCTTCCAGCTTAGTTGGTAAGTAGCTCTGCTTTCTGCGTCATAGGTCGCGAGTTCGATCCCCACCGAGAACAAATATTTGTGTGGTAAACACAGATGTTTGTTCTCTGTCTGGGTGTTATGTTGTATTCTAAGTATGTATTTACAAAATCAAATGTATTATGCATACTTATTATACACTAGCTGTGCCCGCGACTTCGTCCGCGTGGAATAGTGACTTTGTACCCTGAGGCGCACTTAAAATCCTTTCATCACACTGGTTTGAAAAACCAGTGATACGTTAAGAAGAAGAAGAAATGACTTTAACCAGCTCTTTTGGATATATGTTTTGGTTTATTTTGTTTGTTTATTTACAAACATAATCATATGGACCTATAAAAAAAAATATACTTAGTTGAGTTAGTATCGGATTTAAATCGCTGGAAACTACGATGTGGTTTATTTTGTCGTTCGGCTATGATACAATTTGAAATTTAGCTCATCGAGAATACGTTTGAAAATCTATGAGGGACGTCTCTGATTTGCAAACGTAGCGTAATAATGTAGGTATGTGTGTATTGAAATAATATATAATAAGTACTTACCTATACATAAATAAGATATAATTGTGAAAAATTAACTTACGAATGTTGTATTACTGTAACGAAATGGTTCAATAAATAAATATCAAAAAACCGCCATTATTTTCTAGAAGACAAAATAAATAATAATAATAAATAGGTTTAGAGTAATTTTTTTTTTGTTTTGTTTTGTCTAAACCTCAATAATTATGCTATTTATTGTTTCAGTTTTGCGGTAAAATTAGTTATTGCCTAAGGGGAAAATAGTATGATTATTCAGTCATTGAAATTACCAGTCCTTCCAACCTTCTATGGACTAATTCGATTCATACAAGGGATTATTCCTATGGTGAAGTCATCATCGAAATAACAATGTTGTCAATAAAATGTAAATGCATTAATGATTTAGTTTAATACATTGTACTAATTTGCTAGTAATTATAATAATTTATTTAACTAATTAAATTATTATAATTACTAGCTGTTGGAGAAAATTAGTTGGACAGAAAAAATTACGAACAAAGAGGTCTTGGAGCGAGTAAAGGAGAAGAGAGTATACTTGAGACAATACAAAATCGAAGAGGAAAAATGTTTGGACATCTTCTACGACATGACAGCTACATAAAGAACATCATTGAAGGAAAGGTTGAAGGGAAACGGGGAAGAGGAAGGCCAAGAATTAGTTACATGAGCCAGATAAAAGAAAAAGTCGCTGTCATGTCGTTTAAGGAAGTCAAGGAGGCCGCATTCGAAAGACTTAATTGGAGAAAACTGCATCAAAACCCCGACAAGAGCTAAGAGCTCTTAAATTTAAGAAGAAGACTAGCTGTATTATTACTCTGTGCAAAATTTAATTCTCTATCGAGCCTGTTTGAATTTGTTCGTGATCGAGGCCCAACCCAAAGATTCACCGTATTGTAGGTGAAGCCAGAGTCACTATATGTAATTAAGGCTCCTAGCATAATATGTTTTGTTGATGTTGAGTTTTAAAATTCGTCTCTATGGACTTATGAATTCCGAAGGTGCGTGTAAAAAGTCCTGTGATCTAACCCGGATCTTTAATCATAATATGGGAAACGTAAACGCGTATTTCGACGATAGAAGATTTAAGCGGTCAGACCATCTTCGAGAGATCAGTGTTTGGCTTGGTCCTATAGGATGTGCCTAGGACCATCAAGAAAAAGTTTGAACCACGCGTTGTTCTACGTTGCACTGCTCTGCGTCCGTCAACTGCAGCATACCATACTCACGTGCCAGTATTTTCAACCACACCCTTCAAAACGAAACAAAGCAATCCTTCACGGCAGAAAAAGGCATGGTGGTAGCCGGACGAGCCCTTCACAAATATCCCTACTACTACAGATTATGGAACTATAGCTAGAAATTAATAGGTTTTGGGACCAAACCATGCAATCTGAGCCTTACTAGGTTCACAATACCTATTAAACTTTCTCTCTTACCAAGACAGGTCCTATTTCAACCGGCCTAGAATTTCTCTCTATTGTGCTCGTTTGGCTCACGAAACCATGTTTCATAACTGCCTGAACAATAAGAAAGTTTTTACACCCTCAAACAATGGTATGCAACACCTGGGGAATTTAGCGGTTATGCAAGCGAATGTAGGAAATTCATAGGACAGAACTCAAAATTTTAAATTTATATTTTCACTCTTGAATATTACCTACATAGTCGGTAGGTAGGTCTGGTACCTAGGTACTTAGGTTTGGGCTGGTTTAATTCCCTCACCTGCTTGTTAAGAACATTGATACTAAGTAGGTACCTACAACAATCTAAATTAATATACCTATTGTGTGTTTGACCAACTCATTAGGTTGTTGTTTTCACGCAAACAGGGCCCACTTGCAGCCTACTTGTATACTCCAGACTTCCAAAGAATCCCTCGCAAACATAGTTTGGCAAGTTTTGGCAAGTTTTTATCATCCGCACTTGATGTGCAGTCAGGTTTTTTCCGCAAGTAGGCCGCTAGTGGGCCCTTTTTGCGTGACCCTTGAACACGTGTTGCTCGAACTTTTTGAGGTTCTACAACACGCCGGTTTCCTCACGATGTTTTCCTTCACCGTTTTGAAAGTACTGGCATAGTGCACATAAATTTTTCGACAGAAAAACTCATTGGTACACGAGTGGATTTGAACCCACGACCTTCGGATCGGAAGGCCGGGCCACTACCACTAGACCACCAGTGCTCTCTCTCGCAAACATAATGTTTCTACTAAGATTAAGAACCCTCGAAGTAGGTCATAGAACCTGTACCTACTAGATGCAGGAATTTGTATGGCATGCCCATTAACTAATTTTGTACCTAATTAGTTAATAAGGACCTATTAGTGAGGCCTCACCTATACCTACTACCTAGGTGCATGTCAGATAACTTACAATTTCACTAGTTAAGTAAGTAGGTACTTCAGTACCCGAAGTCGGAGTTTTGCTACCACATTTCGTTACCAAATGTTGTTTTCGTTTCGCCTATTTGTCTCTCTCTATTGTATGGAGAAAATACGAGACGGCGAAAATACGTTACGTAGTTAGAGTTGTTGTCTCATCTTTTCTCCATACAATAGACAGAGACAAATAGGCAAAACGAAAACGACATTTGGTAAGGAAATGTTGTAAATGCACTGGGACTTCGGGCTCAGTTAAGTAAAGTATGTACTTACTTTATTTACCTCGGCACCTGCCTATATACTTACTATGTCATCTTTTATAAATTTTAACTAATAGGTACCTACATACAGTTGTAGGCAATATATTGCACATCGGCTAATTTCGGCTTCATAGAGCGTAGTGTGTTTCAGAAAGAGATAGCACTCTACAAAGCCCCGAAAAGCCTATGTGCAATATTTATTGCCTACAACCATACTAGGTTGGTAGTGAAGGTATGTGTATAGTAGGTACCAATGCAAATGAACTTATGTAATGAGTAGCAATACCTAGATAGGTTAGGTACCTTAGGTGTTATCAAAGCCAGACGTGATCTAACAACATTCTTTGTGATTATTACCTATGTCTTACTTAACTACCTATCATATTGTAACAGTGAAAAAATGTTGGTAACCAAATACTATATGAGTAATAGGTTGGCATGGTACGGGCATGTCATGCGGAGGGATGAGGGTCATATGAGGAAAGTGTTGGATATGAATGTGGATGGTGGTTATAGAAAAAGAGGTAGACCAAAGTTATGATGGATGGACTGCATCAAGGATGACATGAGGAAAAGAGTGAGTGGAACGACGAATGATAGAGGTGAGTGGAAGAAGAAAACCTGTTGTGCCACCCCACTTAGCATGGGATAAGGGCAGGAAGATGATGATGATGATGATGGCAATATATAAAGATGGCAATATATAAAGGTGGCAATACATGGGGTTTATTACCTACCCTGTGCCCTTGATTGTGACTAGGGATTGTTGTCGATCAGTTTATTCCCAACTGATTGGCTAATGTGTCAGTGAAAATCTACATTAAAGCCAAGGTGAAAGATTAACCATGTAGGGTACCCTAGTTTTAAATGGCAGAGATTTATAACTATCAAAAGTTCTCAATCGTTGAAATTAACTGCCATATTAAACCTATATTTAAACAGAAGGATAGAGCCAGTTATACTGACAGAACTGATATAACTTGAGTGTCAAGCTAACTTAACTTAGGTAGGTAGGTACTATCCCAATCCGTAGTAGCCAATCTCAGAATTATATTTTAATAAGAACTGCAAAGAGAAGAAACTGGCCTAGGTAAAATGACTTAGTAGCATAGCATATGCAATTTAGTAGCTATTAGAGACTACGGGTTCAACTATTTAATTTTGAGACTTTAGTTTGCCGAAGATCCTAAGTTGGGAAGGAACCTTACCAGGGTTTCCCAAAAGAGTTGTGGTATTGCAATTGCGCTTCAATACCACAAATATCATTGGCATTTCTAAACGTGAACCTTTCCGATACGACGTGACAAACCAGAATCTGGAGAGTGGCGCGCGGACTTTTCTGCAAGGTCGCTCAGACTTGACGAATTCAATGATTCACTCATCCAAAATTGACGCTAAAACCGGTTTATGTATTACAAAATTGATAAAGAATCTAATGGATCCATAGTTTTTGTTTGATGACCCTCTTAAAGTTTACGGGACTTGTAAACAGACGGTGCGAAGTCGTAGGTAGAGGTAGGTACCTAGTTTTGGATAGTACAATAAGTTCAATGTACTTGCCTGTAACTAGTTGTGAAATAAAAATCACACGTGACAATCCATCCTGTGCTTTTGTGATACAAAATAGCTTCCAGCTAGGTGTGCCTCCAATAACACAAACCAGCTAAGTTCACCAGACAATACCGTTACATGTACAGGTTTGCGACATCACACAAAACACTCATTTATTAATATAAAACACGCAAAAATAAACTAATTCATGGCACTCTAAACGACGCACGTAAGTTTATCTAAATTATTGCAAAGTTTCGCGTATGATTTATCGATAAAAGTTTCGTGAGACGAAAAACTACGCCCAACCTTCCACTGTGGAATCCAGTCCGCAACTGATTTGACTGATTGATTGAACTTGCTTGATTAGTTAATTGACTGGTTGACTTGACTGCTTGTAGCAGAGTATGGGCTGAAGTTGACAGTGACTGTAAAGTGCACTTAGTTTTACACATTGACAGTGACAGCTGAGTACGATGGTGACACATTTACGGCAAAATAATGAACTAAACTTGACAACCCAACACTAGTTTGTAGGATATTCGATAGATGGCAGTACAACGGTTTGCTTTATTCTGAGGTTTCAACGGTTTTCAAAGAAGTGGTTTACGCTACGTCAAAGAGTATGTAGCGTTACCATTGTAAACATAGCTACATTCATATTGTTTATGTTATTAAAGCTTATAAAAGCTTGACCGAGTGACAAATTCGTCACTCTACCGTAAGACAGTCTATCGGAACACTCTTTCGTAACACTCTCGCCTAGTGCGGTCACGCTAACTAACTGTAATAATAATTTGTTTTATGTTTAATTAAAAGAACACATTCAAAAATAAATCTTATTATTTAGCAAACATCTTCCACACAAAATATAAGGAGATCAAAAAGCTAAATTGGTGACCCTGTCGTGAACATTTTTTTCTGGTTTAAATTCACGTATTATGTGATAACCAGTAAAAGTGTACTAATTAAACGTGAAAGTGCAAGTGACTATTTTAAATTAAATTCAGTGGTTTGTGCCAAGTAGTAGTTTTACAATGACTACCACCTCCGATCACACCGAGCTTAACATGGAGCCTGGACCGGAGGGCGCGGCGTACGCAGCGCAGGCGCAGCCATCCACCGACAGCCTCATCACTGCTGTCACCATCAGCTCCAGGATATCCACCTTCTGGACCAACCAGCCGCGACTCTGGTTCCACCAATTCGATGCCATAGTCGCGCCACAGAAAGCAGGTGACTTGCACAAGTTTCAGTTAGTTATAGCTAAGCTGGGTAGGGACGAGTTAGCGCAAGTAAGCGACATTTTAGAGAACCCACCCACAGACCATAAGTATGACTGTATAAAGGCCCGCCTCATATCAGCTTACGAAGAGTCGGAGACCAAGCAGCTCCAAAATCTGCTCACGGAAATCGAACTCGGCGATCAAAAACCGTCGCAACTACTGCGGCGGATGCGCGAGTTAGGTCGCAATAGAGTACCAGAATCTACTCTCAAAATATTATGGATGAACAGACTACCACAAAGTATCCGGCCCGTAATCACTGCATGCGACGCGGTTGACCTTGAGCAGGCGGCCAATATTGCCGATAAAATTATAGAAACTATGAGACCTGCGGATGTGTTCCAACTCCAAACACCATCTTCATCATCATCATCGACGTCTGTAACAGAGCAGCTAAAAAAATTAACGCTCGAATTAACCGCTTTGAAAAATAAATTCAACCAAATGGATAACGAGCGGCGAGAAGGCGGTCGATCAAAGGAGCGTAATACTCGTAGAAATAATACTCGTAGCACCAGCAGATCACATTCACGCGGTAGAGGTAATTTCATCAAATATCAGAATCAAACTGCTGTTCCTGGTGACAGCGACTTCAAATGCTACTACCATTTCATATATGAAGATAAAGCCACCAAATGTGGTCACGACCAATGTTGCAAGAAAAGGTCGTTAAACTAGAACAGGCTACTAATGCGGCGAGTTTAGTTGCCGATCACACATATCGCCTCAGTGTTACGGATTATAAGTACGGCTACCGTTTTTTAATTGATACCGGTGCCGACGTATCCGTACTTGCGTGCAAAAAACGCCCAAAACAACAACCAGACGACTATACACTATATGCTGCGAATGGAACACCAATATCAACATATGGAGTGAAAACATTAACTCTAGATCTTGGCCTCCGGCGCCCAATGCGTTGGACATTCATTCTAGCAGACGTACAACGGTCAATCATCGGAGCAGATTTCCTAGCCAAAAATCAACTATTAGTTGACCTACACGGCAGAAAACTAATAGATAAGCTGACCAACATTTCCAAGAATATACAAGCTATTTCGGATAATTTCCCTACCATAAAAGTCGTCAATACCACAGACAAATACCATACAATACTGTTGCGGTATCCCGATATAACTAAACTAGAATCATTCAAATCGATTCCCAAACACAATGTGCAACACTATATTTGCACAAAGGGCGCACCTGTATATGAGAAAGCGCGACCCTTAAATCCAGCCAAATATAAAGCAGTAAAACAGGAATTTGAACGAATGATGGAGTTGGGTATATGTAGACCATCTACTAGCCCGTGGGCGAATGCACTACATGTCGTCAATAAAAAAGACGGAGAATTACGTCCGTGTGGCGATTATCGTCGATTAAATGCAATAACAGAACCCGATAGATATCCAATACCAAGATTAATGGATTTCACATACATTTTAAGGGATAAAACAATTATGTCTAAAATTGACATACGACGCGCATACCACCACATACCCATCGCACCGGAGGACATTCCTAAATCAGCAGTAATAACCCCCTTCGGATTATTTGAATTCTTAAAAATGAATTATGGTTTACGCAATGGGGCCCAAAGCTTTCAACGCTTCATAAACAACGTCATGAAAGACACAAAAAATACTTTCTGCTATTTAGACGATATATTAATCGCTTCCGAAAACGAGGAAACGCATTTAAAAGATCTTGATGAAATATTCAAACGACTTAATAAATTCGGCATAACAATAAACAGCGGAAAATGTGACTTTGGCAAGAAGGAACTACTATTCCTCGGCTACCACGTCAGCTGCAATGGCATCAAACCGAACCAAGAAAAGGTAAATGCCATAACAGACTATTCGCAACCCGAAACTATCCAGGAACTAAGACGATTTCTTGGACTCATCAACTTTTACAGAAGCAGTATTCCTAAAGCAGCCGAAGTACAATCTGTGTTAGAAAAATACTTACACAATTCTAAGAAGAACGATAAAACTAAAATCGTGTGGACACCAGAAGCTACAGACGCGTTCAACAAATGTAAACAATTAGTAAGCGAAGCGGTACTACTAGCCCATCCAGATTCAACAGCAAGTTTAGTGCTAATGACTGATGCTTCAGACAGCTGCATGGGAGCCGCACTACATCAATTAATCAACGGTGAACTTCAACCACTAGGTTTTTATTCAAAAAAACTCACTACAGCTCAAACTAAATACAGTACCTACGACAGAGAACTTTTAGCGATCTTCATGGGTATTAAGCATTTTCGTTATATCATAGAAGGACGAAATGTTACAGTAGTGACCGACCATAAACCTCTTACTTTCGCCCTAACAAAAAAAGAGTCGAAATCCGATTCACCAAGACGCTTACGTCAACTTGATTTTATTGCGCAATTTTGTAATGAAATAAAGTACATAAAAGGAGAAATGAATGCTGCTGCGGATTTCTTATCAAGAATAGAGGAAATCCATTTACCTGATATCTTCGATTATGAGCTGCTGTACCAGAGCCAGATCGAAGATGCAGAGTTACAGGAGTTAAGAAATAAAAATAATTTACAATTTAAATCGATTATCATGCCATACTCGGAACGAGAACTAATATTTGAAATATCAACATCGCAAGCTCGTTTATACCTACCTACAACATTCCGAGAACAAGCTCTCATATGTACTCATGGATTAAGCCATGCAGGAGTAACTGCAACAAGACGCCTTATTACACAACGTTATTTTTGGCCCGGCATGAACCACGATGTCGCTAAATTTGTACAAAAATGTATAAAGTGTCAAAAATGTAAAGTCCAAAGACACACAATTACACCACTTGGAGAGTTTGAAAATTCAAATCGATTTACTCATGTTCATATTGATATTATCGGACCATTGATACCCTCAGAAGACTTCACATATTGCCTCACCATCATAGATCGTTTCACTAAATGGCCTGAAGTCATACCCATTAAGGATATCACAGCTGAAACAATAGCAAATAAATTTGTAGAGCATTGGATTTCAAGATTTGGCTGTCCAGTAAAAATAACAACTGATCAAGGTAGACAGTTCGAATCTCAACTTTTTACACAATTAACAAAAAGACTAGGCATAGAAAAAATCCACACTACAGCATACAATCCTAAAGCAAATGGACAAGTAGAGCGCATGCATCGCACACTTAAAGCATCCATTATGTCACGCTGCGACAACTCTAATCAATGGGTGAGAGAGCTACCTATGGTACTTTTAGGTCTTAGATCAACTATAAAAGAGGACATAGGATTTAGCCCAGCGCAAATGACCTTTGGAATGCCTATCCGTCTACCAGGAGATTTTTTCGTACCATCAGAAACACATATTAATGATGCTGAGTATACACGTAATTTAATGGAAACATTGGCTACAATACAATCAAGTGCAAGAAAGCAATCGGATCATAGAAAAACTTTTATACATAAGGATCTCGCCACTACGGACTACGTCTTTGTTAGAAGAGAAGTGAAAAAATCACTAACTCCACCGTATGAGGGACCCTTTAAAGTAATAGAACGGAACCCTAAATTCTATACAGTTCAAATAGGTTCTCGAAATGTCGTTATTTCGCTAGATAGGCTCAAACCAGCTTACGCTATTAACTACACACCTAGCAACGCGACCCCAGAAACAATAGTTTCTCAGAGTCCGACACTTGTTGAAACAACAATGCCACTAAGTAACCCAAATAAAACACCTCGGCTACCTGATGAAATGGGTCCGCCGAAATCTGATGTGACAACAACAGCTCCAGTCATAACGAGATCCGGTCGCACAGTTAAAAAGACTGTACGGTTTGATATTTGACTCTAGCTTATCAAGTGCTCACTATTACCAACAGCGAACAATACCGCGGTTATAAACAAAGATCATTCAGGACTACTCATTCACGCACTTGGGAACAAAGGGACTGCCCTATTTACAGCTACTGTACACTTCAACTGCTCAGCACCTTACGCCAGCCGCGTAACGCACTCAGCAGGGGTGCCATGTAACCACTTATGGACATCGGCGGCGGTCGACAAAAAGTGTTCAAGTATAGTATAAACAGTGATTAACAATAACAAAAGTGCAGTGCGCGTTTAAGTATCTTTGTTCTAAAAAGAGACCTTTTGTTTATCAAAACATTAGCCACAGTGTACGCTATAATTACCATGAACTCTATATCACTTTAAGTATTAATATTATTAGTAGGAATCTTTTTATGAGATATTTTTTTAATGTTAAATTACAATTATGTTAGTTTGTATTTGTAACAAGTTTACAAACTTTAAATTTTTATTTTATATACCTACTTTTAAAATTATGTTATAATTTTTTTTTTATGTGGGATGTATATGTAGCGTTACCATTGTAAACATAGCTACATTCATATTGTTTATGTTATTAAAGCTTATAAAAGCTTGACCGAGTGACAAATTCGTCACTCTACCGTAAGACAGTCTATCGGAACACTCTTTCGTAACACTCTCGCCTAGTGCGGTCACGCTAACTAACTGTAATAATAATTTGTTTTATGTTTAATTAAAAGAACACATTCAAAAATAAATCTTATTATTTAGCAAACATCTTCCACACAAAATATAAGGAGATCAAAAAGCTAAAAGTATAATAAGTAGTGGGGAGCGCTACGTTATGTAAGCAATTAGGTTGGGAACCTACAGCAAAGATTTAAATTTTTATAATTATTAGGTACCTATGTCGTCAGTCCATTGGAAAGGGTGCGCCTAGTCTACCGTTACAGTCTTCCGCTCCATTTAAAAATTATATTTTTTCTGAAGTTAAGAACCGAGTGGGATTTGAACCCATGGCCCGCTTTATTTATTTTCCCACTAGCTTTAAATACAAATTAAATTAAAGAGGGTACTATTATGTCAGCGTAAATATATATAAGTATACCTAAGCATAATTAAGAATGTTTCTACCATACCAGCGGGTCTGGCTGGGGGTGAAGTGAGCAGTCTGTGTGAAAATGGCCAATGACTGACGGAAGATTCGCAAAAAGGCTAACTTCAAACTCGCCAAGATCTGCCGGTCATATTGGTAAGTTAGGTACCTACGTACCTATAGATGTAAGGTACTGCACCCGGCATCGACAATACCTGCGTCACTTTGAGTTGCGCCTGAGTACACTTCATTTCACTCTCTATGGCCATTGGTTGGCAACATTTTAAGCTGCCTAGGTGTTACTGACAGTTCTCTTTGCAGAGGATTTATAAGCATAGAGGAAATTGCCACGCACGTACTCCTGGAGTGCAGCAGTATAAAGCGCCCAACGAACAAAGCGCCTTGGAGCACCAAAAATGCCTAGGGAGGCCTGCGCCCGCATCCATGAGCTGCTTGCCTTCTTAGAGTAAGTACATCTGGTACATCTGGCTCTCTCAAGCGTAGTTCGATGGTCTGTGTGCAGATTTTCCACTCGTCAAAAAAAAAAAAGGTACATCTGGTGGCTGAACTAGCAGTAACCATCCTAAAAAGGACCCGCCAGAGCGGCTTTCTTACGAAAACCAGTCCGCTTATCAAGTAGACAGTATCACCTATCAAGCCACTGGTTTCATGATGAATAGGTCAGAAGCAGTAGTTTTTCTGTGCGAGTTCTTTTTAATATTTATTTCTATGAGCTTTAGATCCGATTGTAGTGTACACAGTAGTAGTAGTAGTTTGTAGAGGATGGATTTATTTATTTATTTATTTATTTACTTACTATAGATGTTATCTTAACAGCTAGCCAAAACGATAACACTATCACAAATTAAAAAAAAAACAATATTTCACTCTGCTAGACTAACAATAATACTATTACTTACTTATCTTATTATACACATTACAAGACATACTACACTAACAATACTATTACTTATTATAAACACTACAAGACTACTGAAAACTACAATATTATAGATCCGCATGTAGTAATATTAAATTTTGGTTAAAATATACAACTTTGCTTTTGAAACCATTAACATTTTGGTAGACTGTGTGGAGCTGGAACTTGTTGTTGGTCAGATGACTGCCATTCGTCACCCTTGTATGGGTTTCGGCCAGACGCGCGGGGTTGACGGTGTTCTGGCGCGCATCCGACTTCCCTTCTAAACCATTCACGCAGGGCTGTGCCTGACGGCCACAATTCAGATTCAGATTCAGATTTCAGATTGTGGAAACACCTGTAAACGACCAATAAGTACAAAATCCTTACATACCACCGGTTCTTTAATCGGAACATCTTAAATAGATAAGCTAAATCACCAAGAGGTCTTAAGTGAAAAGACTGGAGCAGTGATTCGGTCCTTCAATATTATTGGCCCTACGCCCCTTTACGTAAAGCGCTGCGCAAATCTTTGATACGAAGATTTGCGTAGCGCTTTATACAAAGGGGCGACAACGTACAAAATGTTACCGACCCCACCAACCGCAGCATTTTCCCAGTGGGGATACTAAGCGCCGCGGAAAAAAGTAAAAACACTATCGTTAGTCAACATCAACAACGGCGCGCGCGCAGCTACCTAAAGGCATTTTTTACACCATTTCTAATTTGATCACCGTCGCGGACTGACGTCCCTAAATTACCACTTTTAATCTTATGCACAAATTGTTCGGAGATCATTCTTCATAAGGTTTTTCTGAAAATAGACTAATTAGGTACATAGTGATGGTAACATAGTGAGGATACAATGAACTGAGCAGGCTGGCAGGATGAAGCTGTGTGTTGCCAGTGTGCTGGTGGTGGTCTCCTTGACGAGCTTATTGGAACCGTGTGGAGCTTACAGCGCGAGGGGTAAGCAGACTTTAATGCTTTTTACATTTTACTAACCCCATAGACAAAATACAGACTCTACCTAGACCCTACTATAAGGATAAAAAGAGCTGTATGCTGTAGAGTACCTTTATGTAGACTGTACTTTTCTCAACCTCAACGAAAAACAAAATCACGTAGGTAGGTATATAAGTCAAGTAATACGTTCTTCTATTTCGAGCACTTTTCTTGCTAATTACTTATTAACTAAAGAGTAAACAGGCCTTTTATCTTTTGTAAATTATATTAATTATATTATAAATAGCAAAACAGCGTACTGTTTTTCCTCATGCCTCTAATTACGGGGCGCTATAATAGTACCAGGAACAAGATTTTTAGATAGAGTAAGCTATCTATACCATCCTGACTTAGTCAGCCTGGAGTCAGTCAGGAAATACATGGTAAATACGTGCGGAGCTGACTAAGCCGCGGGTTTCCTCCCAATCGATGCTTTCCGTCACCGTTTGAGAGCACTAGCATAGCGCACATAAATTTTTCGAAGTTAAAAATCCATAGGTGCACGACCGGATTTGAACCCGTTACTTTAGGATCAGAAAGGGTTGCTTCCACTAGACCACTATAGTTCTCTATACCACACGGCTTACTTATAAACGAATTCAAATATATTCAATCGACCAGTCATCTCAGACAGAGTTTCGATCAATTAATCTATTACAATAATAAACGGGCACTTGCATTAGCCAATGGTTACTAGGGTTGTCAGTCTGCAGCAGAAAATTCTGACCCATGACAGATTTAAACATACCGGATATACCTTATAGAATTCCAAAACAGTTTTCGATAAAAATGCCACTTCTTGTCAATTATGTGCAAGGAGGTTAGTTACGTTTATCAATGAGTTTCCTGTCTATGATTGTTCCTTGAACCTTGTAGGATGCTTGGAAAAACTATTTATTTATATTTGTAGGCACGCAATACGCACGTGTTTCACTCACATTATTTTTGGCATCGCGTCGTCTTCTTATAAGTTACCCAAGTGTTTAATATGAGGTAATCGATCAATTAATTGAACGACCGACAGTGGTGTTTTTTATCTATTGACATAAGTCATCAAATAAAAATGAAAAACACCACTGTTTTAGTATCAACTGCGATAACGCGGCAATGCTACTTTATTCTCTCATCGTTAAATTAGCGCTATGTAATGCAGGTAATGTTTTTGTGAGGTTTTGCTTTCCGACTCTATGTAGCTCGAGCCACGACTTGAACTGCTACTCTGCAGGTTGAATATTTAGATTGAGTTCCCAGCCGTAGCAGTTTTAGTTGAGACTTTGCTCTGGCATTTATCATGGGCTCTGGACTGGTCACTTTTCCGGTGACAGTGCTTATCTCTTTTACTAAAGCTATTCAACAATAACAAGATCACGGGAGCAGTCCGCTAATCAGATCTAATGATCTGAAATCATGGACCTTGATCTAAACTTTATTACTTCTTAATTACCTGACGAATGACATCAACAAAACAATAAGTTTAGTTTAGCACATAATCCAACAAGTTCCTTTCTAAATTTCACTTTTCTTCAGCCATTGGCTGATCTATTTTGTGAGGCTATTGGAACATTTCCAATGAAATAAGCAGTTTTCCCTTTCGATAGACAATGCGAAGAGTTGTTACTTATATAACTCTTAGGTACTAGCCAGCGCCCGGAGCTTCGTTCGCTTAAAATTACCACACAATTTTGGACACCTCTTTTACCCTCGAATTTTCAAAATATTAAAATGGTTTAAGTTCATTTATATTATTGACCACGTATTGTGGCATTGCTGGCAGACCAATAACAGTTTACTAAACATGGTTTTAACCTAATCTTCGTGATTCTACTGAATATAACGTTTTGATTCTGGTATAAGTACCTTCTATGTTTTTACCACGAAGGGATGATAATTTCAGATGATGCAAACAAAGCCATTGTAGAGCTCATAACAGTATAAGCTTCAACTGAAGTTATAACGTAGCTGCACAAAACAGGTACCTAGTTGGCTTGGTCATTTCTAATCGGTCAACTAAATTATACCATCGTCCTTTAAGGTCACCAATTTGGGACACTGAAGGCTTCAGTGCTTTGAAAGGCACAGTCCCTTCTAGCAATCAAGCTATTATTATATATTCGTAGGCCAATATATTGCTAACAAACTTCATCACCAGAGTCAACCACTTCTGATTACCTAAACTAAACATTAATAATCTGTTATTTAGCTTCTGTTGTTTCGGTTTTTTGTTTTTGTTGTTCGAATTAAAATGCTATTGGCCCTCCTCTCCATCAAATGGTTTACAAGTAATTGAGTTATCAAATCTAGAAAATCAGTAGATCTTGCTTTGTCGTCCACTGTAGCGTTACCGGCCACCACTTATTGACTTTTTAACTTTCCTCACGGTTGCATAACAACGGTAACAGCACCCAATTCAGACAATTTAAAGCTAGTTCGCATTGTTGAGCGTTTGATCGTGCTAGTAGTGAGCTCATTGGGAAGGAGTTTGTCAGGGGAGTACTGTTACCCCGTACCTTTTTCATGTCTGTGAGCAATGCGCGCATTGCTGAGTTACAATTTGAAGGGTATGGGTAAGAGTGAAATTACAGGCACACACATGAGATCTCAGAGTGATCGGCGCAGGTCTTTAGGCGTTTGCATATGCTGAGGGAGAGTCCGATTTGTGACGCACAATGCTTACCTCTGTAGCTTGGGACTGAGTAAATAATCTAGATTTAAATAGTTAGTGTTTTTTTTCTTTCTCTCTTTCACCACTCTGAGCGACAAGGGGCAATCCGAGAATCCTAGTCTCGTAAGAGAATTTACGGCAATTAGCATCAGAAATAGTCACGAACGAACTCTTTCACATAGAGCTTTACTATGACTGCTTCATCTAGGGGACTATTGACTTTTTAACTTTGCAGCTTGACTGCTCTGACTCATGTTTTTGTCATCAAACCTCAGGCACCGTGAAAGAGGCATAAACAGAAATTTTAATTTATTTAAATGGTCACTAAATAAGTATAGCAAAGTGATTACGTGTCACTTTATACTGATTTAATGTGAATTTACATGCACTATTTAAGTTAGGTACATTATGTCATTGTGTTCTAACATTTTGAGTAATATTTTATTATCATGCCAAACGAGCGCGTTGAAGTATTTTATAAGTTAAGAAAACCCAATAGAAAATCAAAAATCACTAATTTGATTTCGAAAAAAGGATCGTATTGGGCGGTCATCATTTGGTTGCCATTTGGACCAAAATAACAAGCTGTAGGTAGGTACTTATAATAAAAGTATCTATAAGTATTTTTAGAATTTTACTAAGTATACTCTTTCTTAGCTATTGGAACCCAGCCGGCAAACGTGCGATGGTAAAAAAAATAAGGCTTCAGATGCCTCCGCGGCCCCTGGCCGGCTAATGCATCCGAGCTCATAGATCAATGAACCCATTAGTAGGTAGTAAAAAGAGTATCGATTTTCAGACAACTCCTCGAGTTTCTATGATTACCCACGGGGACAAAATGACTGTAACACCGAATTAGATTCACTTTCACGCATTTACACCTCATAATAGGATCAATTCGAGGAAATCACCGTTATTACGTATTTTACAGTTTATCAAATTGTTCTTGAGCTGTTAGGTATCTCAGGCCTGGGTTTTTTTTTCTTGGTTTTCTGTATTGCTAGCCCGTTTTTCATGTGGTTGGGGTCTGGATCACTCTGTAACTAAAAGCATGACGTCACAATATGACGCGCCATGACGATATCACGCAAGGCCATGCGCACGCAGCTGTCATGTCCTATGATGCTTTTAGTACCGAAATCACAACTAGATGTCGCTGGTAAATTTGTACCAATCCTAGATCGCGCTGACGAAAACTCACGGCGATACATTACCTCGCTTGACTGACTGTATTTCGACAAGACCTTACTTCATAGGATCATTTCTATAGTAAGCTCTTCCTCGATCGTCCACAAAACGAGAGGCCCGCTCAAACCACGATGAGGAGATGTGGCGCGGCGCCCTGAGCGTGAGAATGGCGGAGACAGCTTGTCTCCAGCCCTCGATGATCGTTCGCTCCCTTCACAGGGAGTGTGGGGTGTTGTCGCTGTCTGAGTGGTTTTTGCAACCTTTTATAAATTAAATTCTGAATTGAAACAAAGAGCTTCACTCTGTAGCAATTTTTGTATAATGGGAATAATGAAAAGTAGTCTTTACTAATTTTCATAATAGCGTTTTATACATGATAAAATAATTAAATGAAATTTAAAAAAAATCTACATTATCGTGATATTTTACTTATTAGTTTGAACGTAATTGCATGGAGGACGCATTGGTAAGGACTGATAATTTTTCAATATTATTCTTATATTATTAGTCTTATATGGATACAGTTATGCATAAGGAGTCCAAGCGCCAAATTTCATTTTTTGATTTTTTCGCATTTTCGTAATCACTAGGGCATAATTAAGCCATAGAAAAAACACTCTTGCAGCCAGCTTCACTCTAAGTGGTATTTTTTGATACCCAGTCCAAGCGCCTTCTATAGCAAACTAAGTATTTTGAAATGCAATACAAGTCCAACAACCAATTTAAAACTAACAACCAAATTTTATGGTGAAAAAGCACATTTCCATTATACATTACTAGTCCAAACGACGTAGTGTTACGCATCAGTAGTCTACGCGACAGTTGTTTGTAACTTCTGAACGTAATCTTTGTTTGGGTGGAAGGAGAGGCTGGCAGAAGAACCCAAGTCATGTTTAAGGAAGCACATATTATACTAGTTTACCAAAGTCAAAAACTTAATTCTTTGGTCAACTTAATTGTTGCGGAGAACAGAATAAAATAAATAAAGGCCAGAATACACGTATAAAGATAAAGATAAAAATATTTTATTGTAAAACTGTGTATAAAACATCTTAAAAGTAATTATGTTCCAACAGCTTACCTATTTTGGGCGTACAATATAGCAAAAAAGTATAAAAATAGACCTGATGATCTCTCCTCGAAAAGCACCCTATATTTCTGAAACTGCAATTAATACTTTATACTCCACAAGACTACAAGAAAGTTATGGCAAGCTGCAGAACAAAGAATCACAAATACTGAAGAAAAGGAAAAAGCTATTGTCAACAGAAAAAAGATAACAGTGGGCGAGAAGGTTAATAATAATTGGTTAAGAATAAACCAGCTAAAGGAAACCTAAAATCATCCATTGCCTCATTATGTCAAGGCAGGAGCAGTAGAAGAGGAAGAAAGCTTAGAAATTGATGTAAAGAAAAGAAAGGGTAGGAAAGGACAAAATGTTTCAGAGAAAAAACTAAAAGATTTAAAATCACTGTTTCATAATATCCCAAACGACGCTATAGCATTTGACAAAGATTTGATTTCTGATGACACGATTGAAGATGATATTGTTGTTGAAGGTGTTGATGGCCATTTAGGTTTTTGATCCGGAACTTATTGAAGAAGAGTAGATTTATATATTATTTACCTACTCCATCCTACATCCTACCCGATATGTTCTGGGTTTGGGGTTGGTGTTGACCAATAATATCATCAATCATTTTTCTGTCTGTCTGAAAGCTGAAGATTTAACTGAGATAGTCCTTATCTTGTTTTAAATTATTATTGTTTATTAAATATATTTTTTAGATAATTACATTGTTTTTTTTTCTGGACATACTATCAGTGCCATTTTAATAGTTTTTTATTTATTTTTATCAATCCTCTGTAACATCTAATATAAGATGCTGAGTAAATACGGAAATTTAAGGGTTTTTTATTAAACGATAGGAAAAAAGTCCAGGAAACATTTTTATGTTATACTTATACTCATTTTGCAAAATGAGTACATCACATTAATTCGTTTCCACGTGCACTTAAAGCTAATCTTCCAGAATAAATAATTATTTTGTCTCTTGGACTCGTTTTGCAAAATGAGAACATCATATTTATTAGGAGTCCAAGTGCATTTTTAACGATATATTCCAAAATAAAACCTTTTTTTGTGTTTTTTTTTTGTAACATGTTAAATTACAAATATAAGCTTCGATGTACATAGATTTACTTTCTGACGATGCAAATGCAAATCTTCTACCAATAAAAACGCGTTTATGTAATTTCCCAAAAAACTGAAAATGGCGCTTGGACTCACTATGCATAACTGTATCCATATTATTGTGGCCTGCGTCAAATCTTAAATCTGACAGCGATATTTGACAGCGTTTCACTGATCGCTACCGCCAGCGAACTAGGTGTGTTCGAGCCTACTTAGAAACAGCTTTATAAGTCCTCAGTCATCTATCTTCATTTGTCTAAATAGCTAAGTGTGTATTAGATCGATCAAGAAGCTAGTTAGATTGTTAGACACAATACATGTGCGTGCACGCACAAATTTATATCATGACCATGATTCGTCATTATAAAAGTGTCAACAGTTAAATTTATGATCAGAACCGATAACTAGTAAGAAGTGCAATGTGTCAATAACAAAGACTCATTATCATTTTCACCTTTATTGAGTAGGGATGGCAAGAAAAGACGGAGAAGTCACAGCGCTATAATATTTTGTTCATAGTTTTACGTAACTAAAAATTTTATTAAAACCTAGGTAGGCCTACCATGAGCTGTCTCTGGCTCTGGTTTTGAGTCTGTGTGAGTGCTCAACAGTGCGTATGTTGTGTGTGTGACGTTTTGACGTAGAATTTATTAAGTCAACACTCACACAAGCTCAAAACCAGAACTAGAGCCAGAGCCAGACAGAGTTCATGGTAGGCCTACTGGTCCCGATACAGTACCTAATGTAATTTCATATTTAATCAATTTATCTGACACATGATCGTCAATAAACAAGACCAAGAAAAAATTTAATTTTAATAATTTTCCTCTGTCACAATAGGTAATTAATTATGATTGCAGAGTGTGCCCATCTGTAAATATTTTAAGCCGGACATTTATTTTAGCCGGCTTGATAGCCGGACCCGCCCAACCCACAAGCTAGGGAAATGACATCGGTTTGCAAAACATGTGAAATGGTGGAGAAACACCATTGTTTTTCGCTGAATGGCAATTGTAACAAACGCATTATCACGCAAACTAACACTGTATGTTTTTATTTGAATTCACTTTCTATTCAGCATTTCTGATCACTTTATGACTCCGTAGTGTCCCATGGAGGGCGAATGCCTCACTTCCTTATTTTCGGTCCAGACTCTGTTTTGGGCCACTTTGGGCCTACTCAATAAAACCATATGAATCACTTTGAATCTTCAAATTGGGAATTCAATATTTATGCTAGTTCTATAAAATAAATAAAATAATGATTCTCAATTAACGGTCGTTCCTTATATTCAATCATCTGTTGTATTTAGTAAAGTCTGTCTATCTCACAGATAGACAGACTTTTATATTTTCAATAATTATTAAATTTTATCTAAATTATCTCCGGGGTAGCCCGAAAAGTCATTAAATTAAATTAAATAATGCCTTGCGTACATAATCTTAGGAAAATTAATAAAAAACGCATATCACACACAATAAAATTGGACAAATATTTTAGCTACATAGCTAAAATAGGTTCCTTAATCTTTTTTATTTTTAACATGACCCTTATAAGCATCCACAGGAAAGGAATATTCATTTGTAAGAAATATGTATTGCAGGAAGCCCTCGATAAAAAAAAAAAAACACTGTCGGTAAAGTAGTCATGCATTTCCATTGGTTACGGTCAAGGTTGGTATTTCCTGTGATCACTTTTACTTTTGGATGCGCAAGCGCCAGTTGCTGCTCTACTATCGAAAGCATAAAGCTCGAGTACTCTTAGCTTTAAACTTCAACGTTTACTGGGTACTTAAAGAATATATTTGCGAGAATCATGATAAAACATAGCATGTGAAAAAGGAAAATATTTGACCTCAGCCCAGACATGTTTATTTTAAATAACTATTAACCTATGTAATGTAAAACTATGTACCTTATAACTTTTAATATCATTATAAAAAAATATAAACTTTTTTTATTCATCTAGCTGATAGATCAAGGCCCACCAGATTTTAAGTGGTAACCATCGCATATAACAATGCATTGCTTCGTAGGTCACCTCGTTATAAGCATCTTTATTTTATATGAATTATGTACTTGAAAAAACAAATAATTTATCCTAAAATAAAGTCTAAAATGGTATTCAGGTGAAATAATAATTTCTATGGGGCGAAGAAAAATTTAGCATAAGAATAAGGCTAGTCCTTTACCGTCAGCTGTGCTTCTTCTTCGTATCAATAGTTCTTTTGAACGAGTGTGGAAGGATTTTAAGCTACCATAATACCTATCATAAGACTTCCGACTCTATCGGTCAAATAGATATCAAACAACCCAAGCCCTGTAATTCAATTTAAATTCAAAGCCCGTATCAAACACTATAAATCGTAAGTAGGTAGGTAGAGGTACCACAGATTACAAACACGATATTACGTAAACTTCGTACTATAAGTAACCACAAGTATAAGTACATAGTTTGCATTTCCTTCCGCGGCGATTACATTACATCTAAGTACGTAATGTAACTACACGGAAACACTATTACAACCTGCCCTGTAATTCTAGATGGTATTCGCTTTCACTAAAGGTCGTGAGTTCGATGCCTGACCCGTGTGACACGCTGGGATAAGGCCACAGATCCACTTGGTGTAATTCGAAAACAATGGTCACATAGTCAGTCCTGAACTCACTGATGCCAAATAAAACAAAGTTTCATCCAAATCGGTCCAGCACTATAGAGCCACAGATTAAAATAAAAAAAAGCAGCCAAGTGCGAGTCGGACTCGCCCATGAAGGGTTCCGTAGCATCAAGTAACAGTTAGTAACATAATATAAAGGTTCTTGTAGTACGTCGAAAGGTAAATTGCGGTTATTTACGATTTACAACGTTTAAAAAAAAAACTACTGGCTAGATCTCGTTCAAACCAAATATCGTTGAAAGTTTGCATAGTAATGTACAACATATATTTTTTTTAGTTTTGTCATTCTCTTATTTTAGAAGTTAGAGGGGGGGGGGACCAACTTTTTTCCACTTTGGAAGTGTCTCTCGCGCAAACTATTCAGTTTAGAAAAAAACGATATTAGAAACCTCAACATCATTTTTGGAGACCTATTCATAGATACCCCACACGTATGGGTTCGATGAAATTTTTTTTCTTTATTTTCAGTTTCAAGTATGGGGACCCCCAAAATTTATAGTTTTTTTTATATTTTTGTGTAAAAATCTTAATGCGGTTTACAGAATACATCTACTCTCCAAGTTTCATCAGTCTAGCTCTTATGGTTTCGGAGAAAAATGGCTGTGACACGGTCGGACAGACAGACAGACAGACAGCCAGACATGACGAATCTATAAGGGTTCCGTTTTTGCCATTTGGCTACGGAACCCTAAAAAATGGGTTCGGTAAAGTGCATAAGATTCTTCTGGTATGATAGGTTAAGGCGACCGCTTCCCATCAGGTGGGCCGTATGATTGTTTGCCTACTTTCTTGTATAAAAAAACTACAACAAACAAAATCAACCATAACTTTTGTATCCATCATAAGTAAGAAAAACAAATATTATTTACTGCTTATTTTTATTTTCATTAAATGTACCTACGAGTTATTTGTTCCTAAAATTGTTAATCCTTATTACGGTTGTAGGCAAAAAATATTGCACATCGGCTTTTTGGCTTTGTAGAGCGCTATCTCTTTTGACGCCCACTACGCTCTATAAAAGAATTGCTGATGTGCAATATTTATTGCCTTACACTATAAGTTCAGGTATGGTGTATACCGGCCTTTAAAAGTTGGCGTGGATATACTAATAATATTGTTTGAGTTTCGTCTTATTTTTTGCATAATCTGTAATAGATAGCTTTTTGTGTAACACGAGATGAATACTATATTAATATACTAATTAGCGATTGTCAGGAACACGCAACAATGTCTGCTGGTATTATACAGTGGGCTTGCTTGAAGTTTTTTTGTAAAAGAAAAACGTGGTGTATGTTTCCATAAGGTATGGTAAGTTAACCATGCGGGGTTGAAAGGTTTTGCCACTGTTGCTTTTTTAGATAAACGTTTGAGTTTTGACGGAATTCTGACAGAAAACCCATAGGATTTATGTCAAAATTACGTCAAAACTTAAGATTGGGATCGGATCTGTTTATTGCATAAAATACATGTTGAAAAAGGTGGTAAATTTATAAATGTCCAATGTATTCTACTTAAAACTAAGCGTGCAATATTAAGGTTTACCTAAAGACGAAGTTATAATGTCCAAGGTCAAATATACGAGCATGTCAAAAGTTAAATATAATGTCAGAAGTTACCGGCTGATATGGAAAGTGAAAACGCAGCATAAACTGGAGCTCGCTTAGCTTTTATCCACTTGTTCACTCTTGACTTAAAAAATTCCAAGGTTGTAATGCTCCGAAAATATTGGCGACGTTAAAGAGTTCCACTCCTTTGCAGTTTGCACCAAAAAAGTGGAAGCGAAGCGCTTTCAATTTATTTTTTCATTTTCTTCTCGAAATGTGAAAAATAGCATGTGGTGGCAGACCATTCCTTATAATACAATCTAAAAGGGTTGCTCATTTTAATTAAATATATTATTTACCTGTTTTAAATTAAAATATCTGAGAGGTCCACTACGCCCGGTATAAATCATGACTATTTTTTTTCTCGAATTAATCCAATATCATAAGCCGATGTCCAATCACAAATCAAGAAGTTACTTCATATTGTACCTGCCCACACAATCGATGATTACCAAATATACCAATTCGTTCAGCAGATTGCATCACAGGTCATGCACCGGCTACCTCAGGTACTCGTGATTCCATGGGATTATGGTGGTCTACTCTTTAAGCCATAATTACGTCACACCATGACTTTGAAGATTCATTGCACAGCGAAGCATCTTGTGATTGACCAATTTGTTGGTAAACAAAATGAGTTTGAAGTTTTTTAACAATAATGCCAAAGGCACAGCGTAATCTGTGATGTTGGACTATGCTATTCGTAAGAAAACACTTATTGGCTACCGAATCATCATAGTTTTTTTAACGAGTAAAGGCTTGATTGTGTTACTTGGGTTAGTGATACGGATATTTGACTCACCTCTCAGCTCAGTTGGTAGTAGCTCTGCCTTCAGCGCTTTAGGTCGTGGGTTCGATCCCCACCGAAAACAAATAATATATTTGTGTGGTGAACAAAGGTGTTTGTTTGGTCTGGGTGTTATATTGTATGTATGTATTTACAAAAAAAAAATATAAATACCTATCAGATTTCTGTAGGATTGTATGTATGTTCCCATAGCTCTGCGTAATTTGGTGCTAGATAGTGTTTTGTAGATTGTCCATAATATTTATTTATTTGTTTATCTGTGATTCTTGTGATTTTTGGAAACCGGACAAATAACAAAAATCTTACAAAATACCATAAAATAATTTAGATTTGAATCTGTGAGATACTCTACTGCTGGTATCGGTAGCAGTATATAATAATCGGGCTATAAGTTTGTTCCATATTTGTTTTCATTTAAAAATGTAAAAAAATCTCCTAGTTTTGGAAGTATGAATGGAGTGATTGATGGAAACCTAAAGAAGGAACAACCACTTTGTCTTATTAAAAAACTTGCATGAGCCAAAGTGTTTGAATGATATTATCACTGATCCGCCATTTCCCAAGATCTTCTCAACCCGGCAATGAAAGTAAAAGGCGCAGGTTCGACACCCGGGGGCGGAAGTCGGAGCGAGATAGAAAGTACTTATTGACGATCACGAGGAAATTTTGCATCCTGCATTGTCTCGTAATTATGACAGAGTACTTGGCTTGCGTCTTTGATTCCTCGTGATAGTCTATCGTTTTAAATATAATATTTTTTTTTGAAAAATTTTACGTAATATACAACGTGTATCAAAATATGTGTACTATCCCGAAGGGGGGTGAATTTCCACCCCCCGGGGAACAACTTTTGTTCTACGACTTTTCGAACTTCGATTGGTATCTCTGAAAAAAACTGCAACGAAGTTTCAACATGAACAGCTGACTTTATACAAAGTGACAACCCTAAACTCAGCTACAGAGGTAGTAGGTAGTAGTAGTAGACCTACAGAGGTAGTAGGTCAAGGGGTCAAGGGGTTACAAGGATAGGGTTGTCAATTTATTTAGGCATTATGAAATTACTTGACTGATAGAGTCCTTAAAGTTGATGTGGGCGGTGAGAGATCTTCTGGGTCTATTATTGACATGGGGGTGCCACAAGGTTCGATATTAGGTCCTTTCTTGTTTCTAGTGTACGTAAATGACCTCCCTTTTTTGGTTAAAAAACTATGTGAAATAGTACTATTTGCTGACGATACCTCATTAATTTTTAAAGTCGATAGATTGAAGACTAATTACGATGACGTTAACGCATCTCTGTCGCAAATACTTAACTGGTTTAACGTTAATAATCTTTTACTGAATGCTAAGAAAACCAAGTGTATTAAATTTATCTTACCAAATGTGACTCTCCGGCCAACTAATATTATACTTAATGGAGAGTCACTTAACCTTGTAGATTCTACTATTTTCTTAGGACTTAATATTGACAAAAAATTGCAGTGGGGGCCACAAATCAAAGCACTTGCAGCTAGACTAAGTTCGGCTGCATATGCAGTTCGGACTATAAGATGGCTTACTGATGAAGCTACAGCTAGGCTAGTTTATTTCAGCTACTTCCATAGTGTTATGTCTTACGGTATCCTTCTCTGGGGGAAAGCAGCTGATATTCAAACTATATTTGTTTTACAAAAAAGGGCCATACGTGCCATATATAAAATGAAATCTCGAGACTCATTGAGAGAGCGATTTAAGGAAATTAATATCCTCACAGTAATTTCACAATATATATATGAAAACTTATTGTACACTCACAAACACATCTGTAGCTTTCAGAAAAATTGTGATTCACATAATATTAACACTAGAAATAAAAATAAACTTTATATTCCCAAATTTCGCCTGCAGAAGGTAAATGGGTCTTTTATGGGGAACACTGTACGCTTTTATAATAAACTTCCGGAAAATGCAACTAAGCTTCCTATTCGGAAGTTTAAAGCCTATGTTAAGAATAATTTAATAAAGAAAGCGTACTATACTCTAGATAGCTATATGAATGATAAAACTGCGTGGCCCAATGTCCCGGTCACTCTACCCATAGGAAGCTAACATGTCGATTTGCAATGTCTGTACCTACTATTTCGTATCTTATTTTTATATAAGCTGTGTAGATACTATAGTATAACTTTGAAGCGTAGCGTGTGCTGTCTTTGAAACTTTTGCTTTTGTATTATTGCATTGCATACGTCTGACTAAGTGAAGTGGCACCACACTGGAACTTCACTGCTATTATTTTAGACTATTTTTGATTTGTAAAAGGATCATATAAAAAAACAGTAGGAACCGAGACGTAGTTTGTTGCCTGTTCTTCTACGCTTGGTCGCGTGGAACTGGCACCTAGACTCACCTAGCTATAAGACGTTTCAAAGTGATTCTTGCATCGTAATGAATAAAAAATTATTGAGTTTGAGTTTGAGTTTATTAAATATTTTTGTATGGGAAACTGAAAATAGGAATTTTTAATTTTCTCCCCCCCCACAACTGATCACCATTGTGGTCTGAAACCCCCCACCTTCGCATAGTACACATATTTAGATACACCTTGTATATAAAAAAATAGTTAAAAATTTTTCGAGGATGAAGTAATGGACATTGCGCACGTCTTGAGAATATTCTTTTGCATTTTTTTTATTACTTAATAACTTACATGCGAAAAGTTGACACGGCCCAAAAATAATATAATAAATATTTCGAAATGTGATCAAGATAATAACGTTTGTCACGGGTTACGAGCTGCTTCTGCTAGGTTACCAACTGGTTTCTTTACGATATTATTTGCATTTGAAAGCACCAATTCATCATCATCTCAGCCGACTTGCACCCACTGCTGAGTATAGCCTCCTCTAGGTATATTGGGCCACTCTTTCCAGTCCCTCGCGAGTCTCATCCACTCATTCCCAGCACTCACAACAAGTCTGCCTTTGAGTCTTTGAGCATCCCTTGGCCTCCTCTCCTTCTTATTATTTTAGAGCAATGCTCGGCTGGGATGTTTAAGCATTTTTCTCCAGTTATTTCTTTTGAGGGCCTTGACCTCCGTATACCTTACGACATGACGGCGATCTTCGCGTTTATTTGGCTCATGTTGTAGCATAGCCTTGGTCTTCTCCTTCCTCTCTTTTCTGCTACCTTTCCTTTCAAGCCAGCCCTTGCAAGCAATCCAAACAATCCCTTGGCTAAGCACCAATTATTTAAGAAGCACCAATTATATAAGAAATATTCTTTAGTGTAGAGCACACGGAAATTAAACTAACTACTTAGCAAAAAATCAAAGCGGCACACAAATTACCCAAACAATACAATTTGGAGCAGACTAATCACTCCACGCGGCGCGCCATATATACCGGACATGACATGCTAACATACGTCATGTCACGTAATATTACAATTTGGTTACACAATTCGTTTGATGATAGACCGTCATATTTGAAGACTATTCTGCCGCAACTTCGTGTCAGAGCGGCTATTACTTCCTCGGTTAAAAAAATACTCTAGCTAGATCATGTCGTGAGCTCATAAAGTTGAGCTAAAGTATATCTACTGTTACAGAGAAAACTATTCATTGAATATAGCTAGAACTTTGCTTAACTTTATTACACGTACACGGCAAACAAAACATCTACCTACGCATTACGACGCATTACGCTGCCCTATATCCCGAATAGTGATGTGTCTCGTCGCTCGGTCCCAGTAGGGATTTTTTATTCCCAAAACCGGCTAACACTACACACAAAAAAAATGGTTGGAAATGTTTCAGATAACTCAAAAAATATATTAAGCTCAAATTACTTTTTTTGTGTGCATTCGTCGCGTAGAAAAAAATATTAGGGTCACAAGAAGCCATAAAGAATTTTCTGAATCAGGAAATCCGTTAAGATTATATTTGTAAGCATGCAATTTATCTGTATACGAGTACCTCAAGTTGATGAACGCAAGTGTATCGTAGGGCATCGTTCTTGACATCCGTGACTTACGAGACTTTGCTTTGCTAAAGGCGATGCATCAGGTACGTCATTATGCTTGTTCCATCTAGAAGCTGTATTTAAAAAAATTTAAAAGGTAGACAAACGGTTTTTTTTTTCACTTTTATTATGTTGGTGAAACTGTCCAATACTCATTATATTTATTATGTTCAAAGGATCAACTATTTATTTCCCTGATAGTAATAGCACAGCGTTAATTTGAGCACTGTGGTTACAAGTCCGCAGAACCCCCGTCATCTTTATTACTTCATCTCAAAGTCATCAATTTTTATTTGCCTCATCAGAAGCAATCATTATCATTACTTGGGGTTCAGCTTGGTGCAAGATGACCCCATCAATGCACTTTCTCCTAACGACTTATGGTGGGTTACGTAACCTGTCAAATTAGTCATCGTTTGGAAATCATTTGACATTTTGGATGTCCGTTTTGATGGATGCAGGTGATTGATGAATGACGATGTTTTGATTGAATTGATGATTCATACCAATGATTTTAAAACAAATGATTATCGTCTAATAAAAGTGCTTTATGGAATCTTCTTGTGGCCTTAGTTCTTTCAATTTTTATTTTAGACAGTCTACACAACACCATCTAGCCCCAAATTAAGAGCTTTCTTGCTTTACTTCGAATCAGTGTGGTGAAAGACATAAACATTTATTTATTTACTACTTAAGCACACAAAAACCAGTAAAAACAAGGACACTAAAAGAAAAAAGATAAAAACAATACATCGATACTGGAGAAGTGCGTCGTGTTTCTGTGTGCTACAGCAGCAAAAAGAGCCTTGACTCAGCATAATGCCTAGCTACTGTGAGGAAGCTATGCGCTGGTATTCTGTCAAGACCGTAAGCCAATAGACCTTGTGAGACACATTAAATAAATAAATAAAGGAAGAAAGATAGATAGATAGATAAATAAACAAAGAATAAAGAAAGGATTTTAAGTGCGCTTCAAACAAACTCCTTGCATGCACTACACTCTAGGATAAGTTAGATCACCGTTTGAGCAATCACTTACAACGTCATCGTACAGAACCGATCGCCATCGTGTGTAAAGTGCGTCCAACACTATAATTAATATTAGTAAAAGGTCACTACTTACGCACATCAATAACTTCTAGTATTTTTTCTTCTAAACGTAGTGACGTCACGACGTATAAACGAGCCTTTTTAATTAAAATATGAACTAGTAGTAGAGCCAAGGACCCCAACATACGTAGTAGCTAGATACTACGTAGTAGTTGTAAATCAAAATGATGAAGATAGTCCGTAGCGAATCAAATTCGTAGAAAAAATATCTGCCTCTCAGAAAAAAACACAGTTCTTTTTTATTACCATTTTATTACAGATAATTATCATTGCGAAGTCGAACAGGATAGAGGCACAAAACAACACTTAAATACTTATGTCGGTAAAGACGTAACTTTGACGCAAATATACATATTCAATATTGTTATTGATATTAAGAACCCTTTGAGTTCTATATTCTTTCCTCTTTTTTTATTCTACTATATAGCTGATGGAATAAATGCCAACTGATTCAGTGGCAACAATCGCGAATAACAAAGCATTGCCTTGTAGTTCACGCTTGTCAGATACGTTCCCTACGATACACTGCCCTGCGTCCGTCAACTTGAGGCGTACAGATGTTCAGCCTCACGTGCCAGTAATTTCACCAACATCCACACCCTTCAAGCCGAAACATAGCAATGTCGCTTCACGGTAGAAATAGGCATGGTGGTAGTACTTCCCAAGATTAAATAAACTTTTTTCATTTCATTTCAAGACAAGTCCTTCACAAAGGGTTCTACTACTAAATTCTGAATGTAAGAATGTAATACCTACTGGGAGTATAAGAAGAAGAAGAAGGAAAACAGTAGCAAAACATTACACAACAGTAGATAAATGAGCTACTAAAGTGGATGGATCGATCGACGCCCGAAGGCATCGCCATTGCATATTGCTTTCTCTGATGACTGCAGGGTCGCATGTCATGGGTATTTGTTGACCTACCACGACCTTTGTTTAGCAACAAGTGGTAGCACTATTGGGGTAGGTAGACCGGCTAACCATGTTATGTGGTTACCAAAATCTATGGACCATAAACTTGCAATCGTATATTATAAATAAAAAAAAAGTACCACTTTGAAGATGACTTTTTATAATTATGCGGTATAGAAGAAAAAAGTTGTACATATCTTTAAACTGCAAAAATCGACAAATGTCGCCAAAAGTCTGAATCTGTCCGCCTACAGGCAACCATGCAGAGAAGGACATACGCACGTAATTCTTCAAGTTATCTGGGGGCTAATTCTCGAGCAAATCTCGATCATTTTGAAATATTCTTTTATTGCTTCTTTTCGAAGGAGGAATGGATAATTTCCTTGAGTAATTCATAAACGACTTCTTCGTAAAAGCCTCGACAGCTACGATATACGGAAAACGTACAAAAAGTGCGGGGTTGAGAAAAGAAGCAATAAAATAAAATTTCAAAATGATCGGGATCGGCCCGAGAATTAGCCCCCAGCTCTGCCGTCGTTCCCGGAATGCCACTGTTTTTTTCTTACTTTAAAAAATAAGATGCCTTGTCTTTTTGTTAATTTTTAATTAACTCAATTGACATTGGCAAGGCTTTGCAAGATGACAGGAGGCATAAAAAAGAAGAAGCAGAACATCCGGCTCGAACAATGACACGCAACAGAGTTTTTGCCGCCACAGAAAGTTGTAAGATGGTGTAATATAATAGACAGCATTCACAGTAGGTAGATAGGTAATCCACAAAACCAAACTGCTTTTTCAGACGTTAAAAAAGCAGCTCAGAATTCTACTGACAGCTTTTTGTCATCTTCAAAACGGTTTCTCTCATTGAATGGGAGTGTTGCTAATTATTCATCATTTTGTCAGAAAGAATAACGTTTTGCCAACGCAACGGTCTCCTTCCTATTGTTGTTATTTTGTGTGGTTGACAAATGGTTTTATTGAAAGACACTTTCCAAAAGAAATTGTATGGGAACTTCCTAATTGCTTGACATTTTTTTATTTAGACTTGATACTTTTCTATATTTGGGTAGAGGTCTAAGAAAAGATGTATTAACAGTGTGGAGGATGACATGGAGAAGAAAAAAGTGAGTGCAGAGATGATGGCTGATAGAGGAGAATGGAAAAGGAGAACCCACATAAAGTGGGATAAGGGCAGGAAGAGGAAGAGCCTTGATACTTTTCTTAAATGTACTTGAGCTTTTCTAAATTACCTACTTTGATATCCTTGCTACAGCAGCGACAAACAAGTTGTCCGATCTGAATGACGACCCACGTAATCTGTGCAGAACGAAAATTGGTTTATGAGTTGCGCTTTGCGCATCTTAGGCCCGTATTTAGAAATAGTGCTTGAATCCACTGCATTTTATTAAAACAGTCAAAAAAATATATACTTGAGGCTCGAATATTCAAGCCTATTTCTGAATATTGGCCTTAATCGTGGTTCGTTAGAGGAAACCTTTAAAATTTTTGCGGAAGCACTTGAAATATTTTTTATATATTTTTTGAAAACACTGACATTTGAGCCTTATAAAAATGACTAAGTAAATTTCTAGTTTCCAAACCATGATAGGACAGAAGGCCACACAGTTCCCCAGTTTGTTTGCGTAATGAATTTCGCAGAATATTCGATCTCTTGAGCATTGCATTTCAAAGATTGTATGGCAGTAAGTTGGTCCCACACAGTAGCATTTCAAATCACACCTAATCACCAAAACATCACGACTGCAAATTATTAAGCTCTACTAGAATCAATATTGCTCCGATTTTGAGTGGTATTTGCACGGCTTTCTACCCCGAGGCATTTTGTCATCGGCTATATCATAACCTAGCTCTCTCTGTTTTGCATTTGTTAAATTACTGTTGGAAATTACATCTGTTGTATAATCCTCTGATAGTTTGCTAGAAATTATTGGCATTATCGTAGTGCGCGTATAACTGATGTAACTCAAGTCCGGGTTTAGTTTTTAAACAACTCCAATTAAAAAGGAGGAGGTTTTCAATTCAATTGTTTTTTTTTATGTTTGCATAACTCCGTAATTGATTAACCGATTCAAAAAATCTTTGTTTTGATCTGGAAGGTTGGTCTCAAAGAAATTTCATTCTGCTGGCCTACCATGAGCTTCATAAGGTTATGGTTATGGCTGTCAAAATTGTGTTAACAGTGTCAACACATTCAAACCCAAGAAGAAAATGAATGTGTGGGTCAGCCTATCTATACACAATTTGACAGTCATAGCCTTATGGAGCTCGTGGTAGCCCTGCAGATCGGTTCAGTAATTTGGCCATGAAGTCGGTTTCTCAAGTTTTTGAAACTTATTATTAGCGGTCAAATCAGGAACTCGGACTACTTATAGTGAAATGCTGAGGAAGTGTCGTCACATTAGCTTGAATCAATTATGTAACATTAACAAGGTGTCATGTCTATTGTTTGTACAAATCCGTTACATTATTCATTTGTCGTGTGCATATCGTTACTGTTCGACAAGTGTGGCGTAACATCTTCCGGTCTGTAATGTAGGGCTTACTAGTTACGACTTAACACATTATAAAAAAACCAGCCAAGTGTGAGTCGGACTCGTGCACGAAGGCTTGCACGGATAATCCAAAAGTAAGAGCCGAGTAGGATTTGAATCCGCGACCTTCTCCTTGGTACGGGCTCCTTGTTTTTTATTCGAAGTCGGTTAAAGACAATAACTCTTCTCAAGGATTCAGGATAATTAAAAAAATTATTGCACAGCACGAATTGTTCATTCTCTCTTATCGTGTCACTGATTCTTTCGAACCAAGTGTGGTGAAAGGATATTAAGTGCGCCTCAAAGAGGTTCCTTTCGTGCACTTGACACATTTTCGAACATTTAAGGCTGTACGATATGCCGGTTTCCTCACGATGTTTTCTTTCACCGTTTGAGAGCACTGGCATTGTTTAATAGATTTATCGGCAGAAAAACTCATTGGTACACGACTGGATTTGAACCCACGACCTTAGGATCGGAAGGCGGGGCCAATCCCACTAGACCACCAGTGCTCTCAATTGTTCATTTAGGATTTAAGATTCATTTAGATTTATACAGGGTTATTCATTATTAGCTGCAAATACTCAGGAATTAGGTTCAACAAATAAAATAAAAAATATTTATGAAATTATTTTTATTAAATTTTGATCAAAATTTTTTTTAAGTTTTTGTATCAAAATTTTATTTTTATTAATTTTTTTACGGCTATTGCATAATGATTGCCATGGAGAACAGGACGATGACCCACCCAGGCGGTGACTGAACGCAGAGTGTCACTCACGGCGCGCGGGCGCGGATCAAAGGTCAAAATAGGTCAGGCGCCAATGATTCCTTTATCGATTTTCTCGGGATTTTCATAACAAAACTTAAAAAAAATCATTTCATAAATATTTTTTATTTTATTTGTTGAACCTAATTCCTGAGTATTTGCAGCTAATAATGAATAACCCTGTAAACGCAGCCAGACTTGTCCGATGAATTTGGAAATACAACTTTACAATTAGGTACCTACCAAAAACGGAAACTGCAACACGGCAGCACTGGGGATAGGTACCTAACCTACGTCCAACTTTTTTTCGGACTTCGGAAGTAATACACACTACGACATACCTATTGATCCACATTGCTTCCGACAAAAAGACATAACTATAACAAATTATGACTTTGTCGTTGTTTGTCCGCGCCCGACCGTGGAAAATGGCGTGTCTGCGCCGTTCCGGTAATAATCTGCGGTAATTCAAGTCAAACTGTGTAATTTGTGGTATTATGAGGTTTTTAACACGTCATGTTGGTAATTAGCTAAGTTTGTTTTGTGTTTTTTGTTTGCTTATAAATTTTAGTACTGTTTTTATACTACTGCGCTTATTTTTGTTTTTGTGAAGTTTGGGTATTTATGATGAAGTTTTTCTGTTGAGCACGTGTTTTCAAATTGTTGAGGAAAATGTTGAGGGAACCGGTTAGTATTTCTAGCAGCAGCGATACGCTGACAACCACCACCTCAAATTATGTTTTTTTTTTAATCGCACATGACCTATTAGCTTCGTGCTTCTCACTGCTGAGGGTCAAGACCCCCTGAAGACATGGATCAATTTATCCTCGACAATGTTTCGCCTCCTGGATCCGTTACTTTACAGGGTACATGTCTACCTTATAGCTTAATAGATCTAAGCTAATATAAACGTAACATGTATGCAATAAATAAATTAATATGAATATCACTTATGGAGCACCTATTATGCACCAAGTGAGCATGTTTTAATTAATTGTGCCAATTGAAAGACCCAAAACATTCATAAGAACCTTTGACATGATAACTAAAGTAGTAAAATTGTTCTAGAATGCGGAGTTCCACTGCGAAGACACACTCGGCAGCCACGAGACCGACCAGCGGGACAGCTCCGCATCATCAAGGGTCGGGAGTCCAAGCGAGGGGCCTGGCCGTGGCAGGTGAGCTATTGACTACTACTCTTGGATATGTGAGAAGACGGCGAATGGATAAAGACCAGATTGTTTAAAGAATAAATGTAATTTAATGTATTCAGGACCACAAACAGGCATTTGTTTTTTATGTAGATGACTTAAACAGCGTTAGGTAATACAACATTTTTCACATTATTTATTTACTGCATTGCCTAGGACAGGATAGGATTTGAAGTGGAAAAGGCTTGGCTAGTAGGTACCTATACCATCCTCTCAGTTAAGTCGGATTAATCCACAGAAAAGACATGTACATTACGAGCTGACTAAGCCACGGTTTGCCTCACGATGTTTTCCTTCGCCGTTTGAGCAATTGCATTGTGTATGTATACATTTTTCAAATAGAAAAAATCATAGATACAAGACTGATTTCTTGACCTTAGGATCGGATGGCGAGGTTTCTTCTACCACTTGACCACCAATGCTCTTTAGTAGGTATATCATCTAGGATGATATACCTGATCAGTGATCACCCAGTGATTTCCACATACTGTCCATGCAACTTACCAGTCTAGTTAATAAGTGTTTGCCATTTGAATAATTATGTTGTTGTGAATTCCAGGTGTCTCTTCAGTTGCTGCACCCTAACTACGGCCTCATTGGGCACTGGTGCGGCGGCGTTCTGGTGCATCCGATGTGGCTGCTCACCACGGCTCACTGCATCCATAAGTACCTAGTGATTTTATTTATATCAGGTCATCTGAAGAAATCTACTGCTGGTCACTACATTTGTCATGCGTATGAAAGAAGTTTTTATGACCTTCCATAGACATTTTCAGGAATAACGTTTTTGGTCAATCTACCAATTGCCCACCATCTTTACAAATTATTATCAGTCCATTATACAGGGGAGCGTCGCGCACTTCTATCACTTATCACCATGTCAAAGCAGTCTTGGATTTTTAGACAGTTATTTCATATTTTGATTTTCCGATTCCAGTGAGCTCTTCAACTTGCCCGTACCAGCGCTATGGACTGCTGTACTGGGCGAGTGGGACCGCGCTGAACAGAGGGGTGCCTACGTGCCTATAGAAAGGATCGTGCTGCATCACCGGTTCCATAACTACCAGCATGATATAGGTGAGGAAGTATGCACTGCGGTACAGGTCATGATCTTTGGTGACATCTGAATGAAACAAATTTTAATTTAATTTAATAGATTTTTTTGAGAAATTAGAGCTTCTTAATAGAAGCATTTAATGCAGCTCCTGTTCATCTTAAACGATAGAATTATCTAATTCTTCCTTACTGTAGGCAGGCTGCGTTTAAGATGAACAGGAGCTGCATTAAATTGGCTTTTTATTGGAGTGGGTCGGCCGGTCTACCCTTGAACGCGATTCCGATCCCAATCTTGAGTTTTGACGGAATTTTGATAGAAATCCTATGGGTTTTCTGTCAAAATTCCGTAAAATTCCGTCAAAAATTAAAATTGAGATTAGAATCGCGTTCAAAGGTAGACCGGCTGATCCCTGCGACATGATAATCGTTATGTATGATCTGACAATCAAATAGGTAATAAAAACCTTTTTTCCAGCTTTGATGAAGCTTACAAGAGCAGCAGACGTCAGCACCGGGAGTCGAATCCGGACAATCTGCCTGCCACCCTTCGAGACACCTCTGACCTTTAACTCCGAGAAGACATCTCCCTTCTACTTCCGACCGGAAGACTCCGCTAAAAGAAAACCGAAACCACCAAAGCCAAACCCTAACACCGCAGTCAAGTACTTAGAGAAACTCAATAATTTGACGAACAATATCTTCTCAGGGTTCACAAAGAAACACAAAAACATGAGGTATAACGTCCGCGTTGCAAACGATTCAAATAAACAAGACAAGAAAGAAGAAGTGCGTAAAAATGATGCAGACTTAGCATACGATAGTGCATCCTTAGACAGTGTAGTTAAACTAATCAAAAATACTGATAGCAAACTAAATGATAGAAGTGATAAAAAACTAATGTTCGGTGAAGAAATAGACCCGTTTATTGATGATAACAACGGTATAGACTTCAAAGATGAGTGTTATACGACTGGGTGGGGAAGAGAACAGACCAACGGGAATCTTACGGATGTCTTGTTGGAAGCTGAAGTTCCTGTCCTGCCCCTGCAGCTGTGTAGAGATCGGTATTCTTTAACACTGCCTCTGAACGAAGGTCATCTCTGCGCTGGTAGCACTGATGGAAGTACTGGAGCGTGTGTGGTAAGATCACTTTACTTGATCAAGCAAATTTGGACAATGCAGGGTTTCTTTTGTAATAATGATAATTTGAGTGCATAAATCATTCAGTTTCATAATAACCTCATCAACTGCATCAGAATGCAGTAAACGCACTGGTGATAGGGTTTCATAAGCTCTTATAAAACATGTTGAAACAGAATCAAAAGCAGTGAAAGTCGCAACCACTGAACTTTCAAATTGGACAGCAAATTAAATACAATTAAATTCTAACAAGTCAACATATCTTATCGGATCATCGGACGTCAGTATTGGGACAAGATCTGATAAAACTATGATTGAATTGATGTAGTTATGCGGGTTGGTTTGTTTTATTGGGATTGGAATCGTTGAATTTGTTGCACAATTATTGTACACCTAGATCTATTCCTATATATGCATTCGTGTGTCAAGTTATTGTGAAGCATTTTTGCTGACATATCACTACAAGTAGAAATACACAAAAGTCATCGTGATCATCTCTCAATTCCAGGGTGATAGCGGAGGTCCTCTCCAGTGCCGGTCGCGCAACCGCTGGGAGCTCCGCGGTCTCACTTCCTTCGGGTCCGGCTGCGCCCGGCACGGGGTCCCTGATGTCTATACCAACGTGGCACATTACGTGCCATGGATCTACGCTCATGTTTACGCGACCTTGTAATGTACTGACCACCGACATAACGATAACTATTCAGTAGACCTCTCTGGTCAGTACTTCATTCCTGAAGATCGTGGTCACCCAGATGTCATTCCGCAGCCTGTCTCCAACGACATTTCCACCACACTGTAGAATGACGTTTCGCAGTCACAAAGCTGGTAAAACCATCTGGATGGGAATCTTCCTTGGATTCGTTTCTCTACGTGGCCAACAGTGATTAGCTTTTCCTAGTATGTTGGCTCTACGTCTCACACGTCAGAGCATTCCTCAGGGTTCCTCAGGACGATAACTAAAAGTGACAAAACAGAGTTGTTTTTTATTCGGCTGCCAGCGTCAGACTGACTATTACCCACTAAAAACTAACTCGATAAAATCATCTGGAACCATCTGAAGTCTGCCATTGTCCAGATTACCAGTGTTACTGATTAACTCCAGATTACTTACTTCATTAAAAAAACTACTTACTGGTAAGTTAGTTTTACTGATAAATTGGACAAACCTTATAAGATACGGCAACCTGCTAATATCTACGCTGGTTTTGAACGTAAACGCCTTCAGAGTATTTCTAGCAAAAGTAAAGTAAAATTGCGCCTACATTTTGATAGGCGCTTTTAAACTTGGAGCAAGGCTTTGAATCGTAATGTATTTCTTACACTATTTGTTACCAACACAAGTACCTTAGTATGAATTATTATTTGACATGAATAATAATCAAAAAATTGTAAATTATAAATTCTAGTCTTATTCGTTTTTTGAGATTTATTTATTTTAAGCTTATAAGAATTTAGAATATTATTAGAAATACCCTAATTATTATTTAAGTGTTGCATTATTTATACCCTTGAACACCATGATCAATTTGTTTATCTTTGTAATATATAGTTACGTTACCTTTTCTATCAAACCATTTTATTTTAATTTGTTGACATAAGTAAACTGTGATTATTTTAAATACTCTGTTACATATCTATTTGATTTATGAAGTATTAATAATTTATTTTATTAAAGTTAGTTAGCTATGCTAGTTAAATTATTAATGTACCTACCTAATGTAAGAAATTTATTTTATTGACTTTGTATGTAATAAAAAAATATAATGTTTTTAAATTGTTTAATAAACAACTTTTCCACCATTCATGTATTTACAAAATATTATTCAATAAATTAATACTTACAAACATCGTTTGTTCCTTACATACTAAACATCATTACCTAAGAATTATTATTTAATATTTAATATCACAATAGGAGTCCGATGGAAGGCAGATAATATCGAAAAAAGTTTAGGAATAATTTTATAAATGGCAAATAAAAAGCATTGCTACTTATTGTAACAACGCAGTTAGTATCATGGAGACGCGGACAGTCTGATTTGGATAATTAAACTTCTGTTATAGTTTTAAGATAACACAACAGAATCTGGGGCCTTATTCTCGGCTCATCTCGGATCATTTTCAATTTTATTTTATTGCTTGTTTTCGAAGGGAGTATGGATGATTTCCTTGAGTAATTCATCGACGACCTCATCGTAGAAGCCTCGACAGCTAACGATATACGGAAAACGTAGAAAAAGTGCGGGGTTGTGCATTGCCAATGAGGAGGAGAATTACTCAAGGAAATCATCCATTCTCTCTTCGAAAATAAGCAAAAGAATAAAATTGCAAAAGGATCCGAGATGAGCCGAGAATTAGAGCCCTGTAAATTTAAAAAAATTGCTGCAATTTCCTTTGTCAAAATACGTAAATTTGAAGGCAATATAGGCTTGTAACTTCCACCAAAATAACAGTCATCAAGCCGTGACCAAAGCTCATACAACCTAACATCAAGTCTTCAAACCCATTGGAAAGAATATGGCACAGACCCTTACATAGCTAGTCCCAGCGAACTGTCAGACCAGCATGACCAGCCCACTTGTGGGAAATGCCTCATTATACAAACTTAAAACTAACTTATATGAACCAGTGTTTACCCATTGCCTACCTAATTTAGGCAGCACAATTTTTAACCTAACTAATAGTGAAGAGCTGGTTCTGTTTTTATATAATTGAACTAATTTGTATATAGTACCTAGAGTATAACCGAACGCCGTTTTATCCATTTCTAGCTGGCCTATACCCGCTTTTTTGGGTGGCAACTACCAAGAAAAACTATTTTTATTTCTCGGGTATAGGCTATGATACTTACAAATAACGTGGCTTTCTACTGATAAAATATTTTTTTAAATCGGTACATTAGATCCAGGGATTCCCCTACAACCTCACTAAGTGATAAACTTGACCTCTTTATAATATTAGTATAGGTTTATCAGTATAGTATAGATTTGCTGAAGGCTCAAAGGATCCAAAACCATTTTTTTAAATTTACTTACAGATTTTGTTTCCCAGCTCTTCTACTAAAAATAAGGATAGGAGCTCAGAGCATTTCCGTATAAAATATATCGATTTATAATTGAGCAGTTACTAAACTAAATCTATTGGGTATACACAGCCTGTCCAGTTACGGACATTAAAATGTCTTGTAATTACATGTAATCTAATTACGTTTGAGCCAACTTCTAAAACAATACTATCTAAAGTTGTGTCTTCTTTTTAACTCACTGGAGTATCGGAAACGTTCTTTCATTAGTCTTTTTGTTCATCTTTTTGCTGCAGACGGGTATTATAATTTTGCCAGAACAACTGACATTGTTATTTTTAGTTCTATCCTTTTCAACAAATCATCTTTACATCTGTTTGCTCAAAGATTATCAAAGAGCTTGCTCAGATTCTTCAATCAGTGAACACCAGATCTTGTAATTCATCACTGTCATCTTCAGCTATCGCCAGGAGTGAGACAGCTTCTTTAGCTAAATCATTGTCATCCCTGAACATAATGTTATCAACCGTCATATTAAGAATCACGTTACTTGCTCGTCTCTCCATACTCCTCTTTCTCTCCATAATCTTCTCCACGCTGATCCTTCGTTCTTTGCTGACCTTTCTGGCTGGAGGCGGGGGCTTTGAGTCTATGAGCTTGTATTTTGGCTTCCAGATCCTGTGGAGTCCTTGGAGAGTCAGAACTAAGCCGGCGACGCAAAGCAGCACGGTGAGGGTGATGACGAGAGGTGGAGCGATCATGAAACGAAGGCGGAGAAGTGACAGGATCTCTGGAGGAGGCCCGTTGCAGTACTGTAAAGAAACGTCGAACTTAGTAGGGGTAGGAGTAGTATAATTCCAGGGCAAATCAAATTCAAAAATGTATTTATTCCCTTGTATCACAAAAATCATTTTAAATGTCTTAAATCTAGGTAAGTCTAGATGCTAGTTCCACGCAACCAAGCCTAGAACAGCTACAACAGGATTGTATTATATGAAGTCTTATATCACCCGTAGTTTCTAATAGTACCTCCAATTCTAGTATAGTGCCAGGACTTTGTGATTGATGTTTATATTCAATGAGCTCAGTTCCTTTATTATTTTCTAAGCCAATTTAATATTTTCCTCATGCTTATTTATCATTCATCCTTTAGTATTTGCTTTATTATTTATGGCTAGATTGAATACGCTCAATCTTTGCGCACATCTTAGCGTTCAGCAGTGGCGATCAGTGAAACGCTCTCAAATTCACTGATCGCTACCGCAGAATGCTTAGATGTGCGTAGGGCTTTAACGTTACGAGCTAATCCTTGAACAAGAGCTCGTTTAACTATTAATTAAACTCGTTTTATTACTAAGTTTGTTTCAATCAATCATAGTTAATGATTAAGGTGATTAGTACCTACACCTAATAAAATAAATTATCTGTTAGGGAGTTGACAAGGTGCTAAAGGAATTAGTCGCAAGGCAAGTGCTAACTGCCTAGGTAATTGAGCTAACAAACATGACGCTACGTTCACGTTCCTAACTTGTTGTCCTCACATGTAATTGAACCAAAAAAACACGTGGTTCAACTAAAAGAATGCAAAATGGCGCTCATTTTCTTCGGGTCAAGGGTAAAAAGGTAAGGACTTTATACTCATACTCATATTATTTATTGAAATAGTTAAAACTGGTGAATACGTAAAAAAAAGAAAAGACTTTGAATTTTAGAGTATAGCAATATTTGGAGTGAATTTTGAGTGTGTTAGCGAAAGATATCCGGCAGTAGCTGATGACGTAATAATATGAATACCCCGGTTGATTTTGTGATGGAAATAAATATTGAGATAATTTTCTAAATTCATTATAATAATTATAATGAATTTAAGTATAGTTAATTAATGAAGATACTCAAATTTAGCATTCCGGAAGTATATTTTAAGATTCACATAGATAGACATTAAATAGTCCCATAAAAATATAATAAATGTAGCATAATAATATTTTATATTTTTAATGAATTAAGGTGTTATTGTTTGCTAATTATTCCGCTGAATATTCCCGGATGCATTTGGTTTTGGTTAATTCGTAATTTATGAACTTAAAAAGGGAAAATGCTTATTATCGTTATATTAATTTGTCATAAATCTAATCAGTAATTATCATGCATTAAGATATATTGAATTATTATTATTTACGTTAAAATAATATTCAGGATGTAAATTGTTAGCAAAGAAAGTATGATCTACCTTTTGAATTGTAAACTGCCACTTGGCAGTATATAAGCAGTAGCGTTATGGTGTTCGACCTTCTTTTTTAAAACGCTTCCCTGACCATCGGTCACAAATCAGAAGTGGGATGTTAGGACCATACGCTTGCGGCCTTGGTAAAAAGAAGAAGAGACAGTTCGAAGAAGACACGTCAAATAATGAAGAAACCGAAGATGACGCAAATTTTTTTTCTTCGGGCCCCACACCGAGGAAACGGCACCGTGTAACGAATACCGACGCAGAAGTAATTCCCAAATTTCGGCCTGAAGACAACAGCAGCAACGTGGTTAGCTGGCTACATAAAATCGATCAACTTGGTGCAGTATATGGATGGAACGCAACCGAAAGACAGTTCGTGATGCAACTTCGCCTACGTGGTTCTGCTAGACGCTGGTACGATGATCTTGAAGATTATGACCTTGATTGGGAAGGCTGGAAAGATGCCCTTAAAACGGCCTTCCCACGATCAACTGACCACGTGGAGAAGCTTGAGGTTATGCTGGCTAGAACGAAGAAAGATTCCGAAACTATGACTAAGTACTACCACGACAAGGTATCCCTGCTCAAAAAATGCAACCTCGATGGAAAAGAAGCCATCTCGTGTATAATAAGAGGTCTACCCGCGGAGCTGCGCGCAAACGCTAAAGCATACCAGTGCGAAACGCCTGAACTTTTATACTACGGGTACTTGTCATCACTCGAAGACTATAAGACCAGACAGGAAGCCTCAACATCGTCACAGAAGTCAACCTGGAGAAGAGGAAACACCTGGAGCACAACCTCGACGCCACCGCAGCTTGGAGTCAAACGATGCTACTCTTGCCGCCGAGTTGGACACGAAGCACGAGACTGCCGAGCTCACCAGCGCTGCGAAACCTGCCAGCGTTCCGGTCACACATCGGCTACCTGCTGGTTTGGAGCTGCTTCTAGGACAAAGGGGCAAGACGTCCAAGCACCTCGGGTGAGTCGTATAATGTACACTGCTACCAATAGCACTCAGAGCATCTACAAACGCCCTGCTTACATCGGAATTGAAAAACTCGTTTCTTACATTGATACTGGTAGTAAATTAAATATTTTAACCCAGAGAAAAGCAAAACAGTTAGACCTTGTAATTCTACCTTCTGCCGTTATAATGAAGGGGTTTGGCGGTGCGCAAATGCAATCATTAGGCAGGTCACAAGTAGAAGTGTGTATAGACAATGTGTGCTTGAAGGGTTACGTTGAAATAACAGACTGTGACCTATCAGATATAGATCTTATCATAGGTCAGCCAATGATTAATCAACCTGGTATTAGCTTGGTAACAACTTCTAGCTCCGCTAAGGTTATTGAAACTTCTCTAGTAAATGACTGTCTAAAACCTATTGAATTGGAAAACTCAGACTTCAACTCAAAGTATGGTGTCCATCTAAAGTGCGATGCAACAATCCCAGCAAAGAGCGTCTGCTTAATTGATGTGTTTGTTGATATTGAGTCTAACGATGAATTGTATTTCTTGACAAATTCTGTTCACGTAAACATGGGAAAATTATGTTATGCCATTCCTGGAGGGATTATTTGCATCGAAGGACGATTAAAATTCGTGAACATGGGTGACATAGCAATAACACTCCCAGCTCATAAATTAATAGCACGTGCTGAACTTGTTACTCTTGCCTCTGATCACGTTCATGACGTCATGACTCTAGATACATCCCCTCCTCCGAAAAGTTCCAGAGCAGTCGATAAAAATGATATAGATTTAGGTGAATTAGATAGTAGCGATCGCAATAGGCTTTTAAATTTACTAAATAACTATGATCATCTTTTTGCCAAAAATACAAAAGATTTAGGCTGCACTGATTTAATAGAAATGCATATTCAGACTACGACCGACAAACCGGTTCATTTTAAACCATATAGAGTGTCTCATAAAGAGAACGAAATTCTCGAGGACAAGGTCCAAGACTTAATTGAAGCTGGAATAGTGCGCGAATCGATGTCTGAATATGCAAGTCCAGTCATATTAATTAAAAAGAAAAACGGAGATTATAGGTTATGCATCGATTATAGGGCCTTGAACTCTCAAACCGTCAAAGACCGATATCCTTTACCACACATCGACGACCAGGTCGCAAAATTGTCAGGAAAATGCTATTTCACAACACTTGATCTAGCCCAAGGGTACTATCAAGTTAGACTTGCAGAAGATTCAATACATAAGACTGCATTCGTAATACCCTCAGGGCAATTTGAGTTTCTAAAAATGCCCTTCGGGTTAGCCAACGCTCCTGCTGTGTTCTCGCGATTGATACGTCTAGCTCTAAATGATGTTAGAAATGATGTCGCAACTTACCTCGATGACGTGATGCTACCTACCGTGACCGTAGAAGAGGGCATACATTTGTTAAAACGTGTACTAGATTTATTGCAAGGGGCAAATTTAAAACTAAACCTATCAAAATGTGCATTCTTGAAAACGAGCGTTAACTACCTAGGTCATGAAATTTCTGCAGGTACTATACGACCTGGCCAAGCAAAGATTAACTGTGTTTTTGATTATCGACGACCAAGAAACGTCCACGAAATTCGTCAGTTTATTGGGTTGACTTCATATTTTAGAAAGTTTATACGTGGGTTTGCTGAAATTGCCCTTCCCTTAACAACACTAACTAGACAGGGCATAGAATGGGTTTGGGGTCCCGAACAAGAAAGAGCATTTCAAACATTAAAGCAAAGACTAATCGAAAGGCCAGTATTAAGTATTTATGATAGTAAAGCAGTTACAGAACTACATACTGACGCTAGCAAGTTAGGTTTAGGTGGCATTCTTATGCAACATCAGCCTGACGGGACAATAAAACCTATAGCGTATTTTAGTAGAGTAACTTCTAAAGAGGAACAGTTCTATCACAGTTATGAACTAGAGACCTTGGCTGTAGTTGAGTCGCTAAAGCGATTTCGAATCTATTTAACAGGAATTCCTGTGAAAGTCGTTACTGACTGCGCAGCCTTACGTACGACATTAGTTAAAAAGGATCTCATTCCCCGAATAGCTCGGTGGTGGCTAGCGATACAAGATTATGACTTGCAAATAGAATACAGACCAGGAGAACGGATGAAACATGTAGATGCGTTGAGTAGAAACCCTCATTCAGAATCCGTCCTCCAAATTGAAGAGGCTGACTGGTTAATTACACTTCAACTACAAGACGATAGCGTTCAACATATACTCACACAGTTAAGAGAAGGCACAACTAACCCAGATATCATCAATAACTACGTTGTAAAAGAAGATCGCTTATATAGGAAAACCTTGCATGGCGAACGATTTGTTATTCCAAAATTAGCAAAATATGGCCTTTTGCAAAAGTATCACGATCAAATAGGACACCCAGGGTTTGAAAGATGTGAGAAAACTATCAAAGCTCAATTTTGGTTTACGGGGATGACACGATTTATTAGAAAATATATAAATTCATGTTTACAGTGCGCTTTCGGTAAATCAGGGTATGGTAGGTCTCAAGGGGAGCTATATCCAATTGAAAAAGTACCAGTGCCTATGCATACCTTGCATGTGGATCACCTAGGCCCTTTCACTAAAACTAGAAAAGGAAGTACTTATGTCCTGGTTGCTATAGATTCTTTCACGAAGTTTGTATTCGCTAGAGCCGTCAAAAATTGTAGTTCCATGGAAACAATTAAGCACTTAAAAGAAATTATAACATTATTTGGCAATCCAACCAGAGTTATTACCGATAGAGGAAAAGCTTTCACCAGCCGTTATTTTAAACAGTTTGCAGAAGAAACTCAATTCAAGCACGTTTTGAACGCTATAGCCAGCCCTAGATCAAACGGACAGGTCGAGCGGGTAAATCGCACTATCATAGATGGGTTAAACACTATGTCCGAAAGCGAGAGTACATGGGATGAGAAACTTTCTGATGTCGTATGGGGAATAAACAATACACCTAATTCTACCACCACTTTTCCCCCATTTAAGCTAATGTTTGCGCATGAAAATTCCCGTTTGCCTGCTTACCCTTCAAGTCAACCTCAAGACTCTGTCACGCAAGAGCAAGCACTACAGGATAGGAGGCAAAAAGCAAAATTAAATATTGACAAAAATATGACCCTCATGAAAAACCAATTTGACAAGTCTCGTAAAAAATGCATTAAGTATTCAGTAGGACAATTAGTACTATGGAAAGATGGCGCTAGTAGAGACCCTACTGCTAAGGTTTCACAAAAATTAAAGAGCCCTTACACAGGTCCTTATAAAGTTTGCAAAGCGGAATCAAATATAGATCGTTATACAATTTGTAGCGTGAAAGGAATGAAAGGGTATAAGAAATTCAGTGCAATTGTTCGGGGTGAAGTATTAAGACCTTACAAATCGATTGTTTCGGATGCGGATAGTTCTTCCAGTGACATGGACATAGATAGGGATGATCTTATAGACCTTCTAGAAAGTTAAGTACAGACCTATATTTTGTTTTCGAGATGCTCGAAATATTTGACTACCTATCTAGTTATAATAGGGTTAGATACCTACTTATCTGTAAATAAAACTCACTGCCTAAAGTAATTTAATGTAAACCAAGTTTAGAATAAGAATAAGAAATGTACACGTAGATAATTAGTAGATTTTTCATAAGAAATTGGAAGCCTATTTGTAAATAAAACTCGAAAAACTAAAGCGATTTATTGCAAACAACACGTTAAACATAAGTACAAATTAGGAGGGTACTAATAAATAAAACTTATTCTTATTGATGACACGAACAGAATATAACATCCATGATTGTGATTCTCTTACGAGTGCGTGCGTCCTCAGGCGACCTGAAACAAAAACAAACATGAGATGTAGCCAAAATAACGAACTACCTGTGACACACGAACATTATTTTTGCTGGTTAACCGCTGTTATATATAAAATAAAAACTAAGTCTACGTGACAAATGATAAGTCTGATACGTCTACGTCTATGTGACCAACGCAATTATTGTCTGTGTGACCTACGTTACATGTAGTCTGTGTGACCTGCTATGAATTTTGTCTATGTGACCTACCACGAATTTTGTCTACGTGACCTACATAACATATAGTCTGTGTGAGCTACCACTGCTTGTCTGTGTGACCTACGTTACTAAGCTACGAGTATCTGTGTGAACTACTTTTTTTTTAGTTCCATACGCATGCACAAAAATCCCAAGTTATCCTAGAAAACATTTAACCTAACTACGAGCAAATTCTGTCTATGTGACCTAGATAAATGCAATCTGTGTGACGTGGTATGTATGGAGTTCTCAACGTAATGCAACCTACCTTCTAAATCGAACGCAGATTAATAAAGTAAATAATTCTATATTAAATTAACTTTTGAAGAGGTTTAAAGCGTATACACACAGTTAACAGTATGTAAAGTATAAAGTGACCGACTTACCAGCAAATGTGCACCAACTGACGTAATATTAAACGGGCTCGGGTGTAGTATTGCACAACCATCATGGAACCTTTTACAGACTACCACTCAGAATACAAACTACTGCTTCTTTTATTTCTTTTCCAGGTGACTGATGTGGAAGGGAGGATGCCGTTGACTGATCGCCGTGGGACACGGCCATTGCAGGATGGCCGAATGTTAGCGAAAGATATCCGGCAGTAGCTGATGACGTAATAATATGAATACCCCGGTTGATTTTGTGATGGAAATAAATATTGAGATAATTTTCTAAATTCATTATAATAATTATAATGAATTTAAGTATAGTTAATTAATGAAGATACTCAAATTTAGCATTCCGGAAGTATATTTTAAGATTCACATAGATAGACATTAAATAGTCCCATAAAAATATAATAAATGTAGCATAATAATATTTTATATTTTTAATGAATTAAGGTGTTATTGTTTGCTAATTATTCCGCTGAATATTCCCGGATGCATTTGGTTTTGGTTAATTCGTAATTTATGAACTTAAAAAGGGAAAATGCTTATTATCGTTATATTAATTTGTCATAAATCTAATCAGTAATTATCATGCATTAAGATATATTGAATTATTATTATTTACGTTAAAATAATATTCAGGATGTAAATTGTTAGCAAAGAAAGTATGATCTACCTTTTGAATTGTAAACTGCCACTTGGCAGTATATAAGCAGTAGCGTTATGGTGTTCGACCTTCTTTTTTAAAACGCTTCCCTGACCATCGGTCACAAGTGTTACGGACAGTTGGAGGAGTAAAGTTTGCAAATATCAAAAATGATGATTTGGTGATGATAAACATCGATGTTAGGAAAGCATACAACTGTATTTTTTTTTCTAGAAGTAAAATGAGGCAGTCTGGGGTTTTCAGGTGACCACAATTCGGTTGCCGTTACCTAAATAGGTACCATTTTAGTTACGCAATACGGCTGCAATGCAACCATTAAATTTGGCACATGCCTACGCTTTACAGTAGTTAGTAGTACATGCGTGACTAGTTGTAAGCCCCATTGATGCTGCTAGAATATTAATATAATTCCCACCATCTTTTCCTTCACCGTTTGAAAGCATTGCGCATGACACAATGAGCGCAGATGGGTTTTTTTGCTGCATACCGATGTGAAACATCGTTGACGTATCCATCTAGCTCATTTCCTCCCTCTCTTATACAAGAGAGCGAAAGAGAGAGAGGATATGAGCGGATGCGTTTGTTTAGAAACTGCCTATCGGTGCAAAGGAATGACGCAGAGTAAACGCTGCCCAGATAAACCCTGGTGCGTTCTGCTGTGGCACCGCTTAAAGGTCGACGGGGCTGGGCCGTGGCAGAGCCATCGATTTAATTTGAACCCTATCTTTCCACACAACGAGTTGAATTTATAAAAGACATATCCTTGGCCGGATTGGAGACAAATACGTGAATTCCACTCAATTTGCACAGATATACGGTTCAAACGACGGAACCGCCACGGCCCGGCTCATTTCTTAGACGCCACGGATCTATGGAGATAAACCTAAGAGTCGAAGAAGCTTCTTACCATAGAGAGCCAAGCCAGAGGCAGAACCTTATCTTTCAGCGGCATCGTGATTGGGTTTCCGGGTGCAGACCTCACGGCGAGGTTCACTTGGATGTTGGACTTGAACTTCAGAGGCACTCCTATCGTCTGTAAAAAAGAGAGTGCCTATTTAATTACACTTGGCGAGTTTAGATGGCAAAAAATACGGCCAAACAATAAGGGCACGTGCCGCTTGACCCTTAGAAACTTTTGAATTTACAGTGTATGTCATTCATATAAGTACATTTTTATAGCATACTTAATACCAACGGTTTTAATTAAAATAGTTAAGTTCTAATGTGCTTAATCAGCTCCGCACGTATTGGCTTTCCTGTGGATTAGGCCAACTGAGCCGTCAGGATGGTATAAATGTGCCGGGAAAGCCTATTCTGACGATGACTGATGGCCTCTAGCTCAGTTGGTAGTAGCTCTGCCTTCTGCGCCGTAGGTCGTGGGTTCGATCCCCACCGAGAACAAATATTTGTGTGGTAAACATAAATGTTTGTTCTCTGTCTGGGTGTTGTATTGTATTCTAAGTATGTATTAACAAAAAAAAAATGTATTCAAGTATTATATCAGCTATCTGGTTCCCATATTACAAGCTCTGCTTAGTTTGGGGCTGGGTAGTGTTGTGTGAATTGTCCACAATATTTATTTTTTATTTATTTATATATAAATCATATACAATAGATGCAAAGGCCTGTTTACTTTTTTATACCAAAATCAACTCTTCCTATCACCAGGTGACTTGATATACAGGGTGTCCCATAAGTCAACGTCCAGCCGAAAATGGGTGATGCGCCAAGTCATGACAGTTATCAGAAAAATATAAAAAAAAATATTTGCAAAGTACCTTTCGAGTTATGAGTATTTTAAAAAAACAGGAAAAACTGACACCCTCTGATGATCTTTTAAGTCCTGTGACTACAAATATTAACTTTTCATGAAACGTTTTTCTGCAACGTAAGCATGAATAACCCTTCTGTAAATTGCAATTCAAAATTAAGCCATAACTGCCTCAGTTTTCAATGAAATCGTGGAGGTTTGGCCAACGTTTCATTTCAGATAATTACATTACCCAACTTTAACCGTCTGTACCGCAGAAAAAATGTACTACACTTTCATGGCATGTAACTTTAAAAATTGGCGCATTTATCCAGGATTCTAAAATAGTATAATACTTGCTAGAGTACTCTTTAGTTTTGGAAATAAAAAATGTTTTTTCAACTAAACCGGATTTCCAATCAATTTTATTTCATGAGATAAAATGTTTGTACCCTTTAAATTATGAACTTAAAATGCCTACGCTGTGTTTTTAAGTGACTCACAATTTACAGGTACAAGTAAATACCATTTCGACAATGCAAGTAAACAGATAGAGCCACCATCTTGTCGAAAGAGTAATAACCATGGGTGTTCAAGTAATTTGTTAGTTTTAGGTGAAAGTTTGAAATAAAATTCAATCATAGGATTTCTTCAATCGTGATTTTAATTTAACTACATCAAGGACTTACAGCAAATGTTCAAACTGTTACCCTTCAGCAGTAATGCAAGCTCTACATTTCCTTAAAAAAAATCAGCTGTCTGTAAAGTCAGTTAACTGACGACAGTTGAACGTGACAACGTCATACAGCTGTCCGCGGGGACGCATCGCTCACTCAAGTAGGAGAGAGACCGATGTCGAACGCTGCCGAACGCGGAGGCTGATTGTGCATCTTTGTCGCTCGTTCCGCGCTCTCACTTGCACTTCAAGTATTAAATGGAACGCCTCAGAGCGAGGTAACGCCGCATGAGTCATGTTTTTTCGTACGAGCAGCCGGCTCCATCGAATTATAAGACGTTATCACGTCAAAATCCATGTAATGATACCGGCGACGGGCGAAGGCAAACTTTAGATTAAAACCACGATTGAAGTAATCCTATGATTGAATTTTATTTCAAACTTTTACCTAAAACTATCAAATTACTTGAAAACCCATGGTTATTACTCTTTCGACAAGATGGTGGACCTATCTGTTTACTTGCATTGTCGAAATGGTATTACTTGTACCTGTGAATTGTGAGTCACTTAAAAACACAGCGTAGGCATTTTAAGTCCATCATTTAAAGGGTACAAACATTTTATCTATTGAAATAAAATTGATTGGAAATCCGGTTTAGTTGAAAAAACATTTTTTATTTCCAAAACTAAGGAGTACCTACTCTAGCAAGTATTATACCATTTTGGAATCCTGGATAAATGCGCCAATTTTTAAAGTTACATGCCATGATAGTGTAGTACATTTTTTTTGCGGTACAGATGGTTAAAGTTGGGTGATGTAATTATCTGAAATGAAACGTTGGCCAAACCTCCACGATTTCATTGAAAACTGAGGCAGTTATGGCTTAATTTTGAATTGTAATTTACAGAATTTTTATGTAATTCATGCTTACGTTGCAGAAAAAAGTTTCATGAAAAATTAATATTTGTAGTCACAGGACTTAAAAGATCATCAGAGGGTGTCAGTTTTTCCTGTTTTTTTAAAATACTCATAACTCAAAAGGTACTCAACAAATATTTTTTTTTATATTTTTCTGATAACTGTCATGACTTGGCGCATCACCCGTTTTCGGTTGGACGTTGACTTATGGGACACCCTGTATAGCTGAAGATAGAGGCACAGTCTATAAGTTTATATACAGGGTTATTCATTATTAGCTACACAAACTGACAGGGCCTAATTTTTGGGTCGTGAATATTTGTTTGGCCGAATCAATTTAATTCCTAAACTGATTTAAGTTTTTGTATCAAAATTTTATTTTTATTAATTCCTTTACGACTATTGCATAATGATTGTGCCACGGAGAACATGACGATGATCCATCCAGGCGGTGACTGAACTCAGAGTGTCGCTCACGGCGCGCGGGCGCGGATCAAAGGTCAAAATAGGTCAGGCGCCAATGATTCCAAAGGATATTCTTTATCGATTTTTCATAACAAAACTTAAAAAAATCATTTCATAAATATTTTTATTTTATTTGTTGAACTTAATTCCTGAGTATTTGCAGCTAATAATGAATAACCCTGTATATGGTCATGTAGTTTAAAAACACTTTGTAGACATCACGGTTTTTTTCTTTACAACACAAACAAACATACTCGTACCTACTTTAAAAGTGGCAAAATAGGGATAGCTAGGGATAACTTACCGGTTCAATTTCAAGGAAGGAGACGTGTTTGACTGGATCAGGGTTCATGCCTTCGAAGTTCTTCATCTGTTCTGGATCCACGTTCATGAAGTGAGGCTTCGATAGAGAAATTGGAAATCCTGAAACAAACACACCTCTAAATAAAGGCTATTTTTAAGGGTAGAGTCCAGCTGTAGGTAATACGTTTTTTATAAATAAACAAATATTGCGGACAACTCACACAACACTATCTAGCCCCAAACTAAGCAAAGCTTGTACTATGGAACCAGATAGCTGTTTATTTTTGGTAAATACCTACGTACTTGGAATACAATAAAACATCCAGACAAAGAACAAACATCTATGCCCACCACACAAATATTTGTTCCCGGTGGGGATCGAACCCACACCCTACAGTTCAAAAGGCAGAGCTACTATCTACAGAGCTGGACGGCAGTTTTTATTTCTGTATTTATGGTCGTGTAGTTTAAAAAAACTTTGCAGACATTACGGAATTTTTCTTTACAACACAAACAAAGAAACTCGTACCTACTATAAAAGTGGTAAAAGTTTGAAATAACGTGTCTTTTTGTGATACAACCGCAAATTGGCCTATGCTACAGCCATTCTTAAAAGTAGGTAGGTACTGCGTCTATTATGTAGAATGGGCCTTGAAATAAAATTGATGTAAATTCATAATGTGGTAACAATTTCTTAATTCGGAAAGGACAACTTTGTTCCGGTATCTACCATGTGGATAAATAAATATTGTGGGCAATCCAAACAACACTATCTAGAAAGATTTTTATAATGTCCCAAAAGTTAAGAGCCGAGCGGGATTTGAACCCGCGACCTTCCCCTAGGGGAAGGTCACGGAAAAATCTTTTGGAAAAATCTTTGTGATATCTTTAAGTGTAGTAAACACTATAAAATCAATAAACAACACTATCTAGGCCCAAACTAAGCAGAGTCTGTAATATGGGAACAAGATAGCTGATATAATACTTATAAGAAAAACCTGATTTTATGCGTATAACAACAAATACGGAAGTTGGAAAACCCCGAGCCAACAAACAGACGTAAAACATCATCATAATCAGCAACCCGACTTAACCCACTGCTGGACATACACCTCTCTTTGCTCATGCCACCACGATCTTGGGCTACCCTCATCCATCTGCAGCCCACGACGATATGACAATGTCCTCAAGCCATCATGCTACAGGGGCTCAATTCTAGACTAGTGACTTTTTGTCACGGTACATAGATATCACAAGAACTGTCAAATTCACTAAAGAAACTGACAGTTCTTGTGATATATTTATCTACCGTGACAAAAAAGTCACTGGTCTAGAATTGAGCTCCGACGTCTAACGCTTCTTTTCTCTTTCAATCTTTTGCACCACTTGACGTCACCACGTCACAAAGATACATAAAAAAAATGTTAATATAGGTACACATAGACATTTCAAACTGCACTATCTAGCCTCAATCTAAAGCTCTGCTATTTATTTCGGAACAACAAATTGTTACAGTATACCTAGGTGTTAGTAACATGAGTTTTCGATAACTCGTTCACGCTATTGACTTAGTTGCATAATTTTATCTTGATACTTAATTGTTTTGTATCAATAATTAAATCGTACATAATTGCTAATGAGACCAGTTAAACCGGTACCATTCATTGAGAATGCGAGAAACGGTGCCAAAATGATAAGGTTCGGGTCCATGGCCGGAGGTGAACCGGTCTCAGGCGTAGCGCACACGGACCACTTACTACTGCCACTAGATAACAACAACTGGCCTCTCAGCTCAGTTGGTAGTAGCTCTGCCTTCTGCGCTGCAGGTCGTGGGTTCGATCCCCACCGAGAACAAATATTTGTGTGGTAAACGCAGATGTTTGTTCTCTGTCTGGGTGTTGTATTGTATTCTAAGTATGTATTTACAAAAAAAATGTATGTATGTATTATATCAGCTATCTAGTTCCCATAGTACAAGCTCTGCTTAATTTGGGGCTAAATAGAGTTGTGTGAATTGTCCACAATATAAAAAAAAATACTAAATTTCTGTGACCACTAAGCAGTAGGTATGTTAAAACTGAAATGATGGAGTAGGTGCTGGGTAAGCCTATTCCATCAAAATAATGTCCTTTTTACCAAAAAAAACCAGAACAAAAAAAAATTGGAGCAATGGGTCATCATCTAAATCAATTTGAGAGACATTATTGAGTTGAAATAAATTTCTTTTATTTTTTCTATTTACTAAAAGTTTATTTTTTCATTTACAAAATAACGCAAAGATTAGGCTTTATTTTATTTTTATAAGCTTAAATTCAGAGCTCAAGACTCATTGTTAACTGACGTAAATTATTTGTGGCTGTGGCGAGCAGCTCGTGTGCGCCCAGCCTTAGGCTTAAAGAAGATATTTTAATGTATGGTAATTTAATCATCATGTCCATAGACAACGACCATGAAATTGGCGTCTGTAAAAGTACTTACAATCTACCCTTTGTTCCCAAAACGGTAACTTGACTGTTTAACATTGAAGATTCCAGACATTTTTTTTCGTAAAGATTTTTATAATGTCCCAAAAGTTAAAAACCAAGCGGTATCTTAACTTTTGGGACATTATAATTTTTTTTGTGATTCATGCACACTTAACATCAAAAGCAAGTCTAGGGATAAGTTTAACATCAACCTCGTAAATAGGTCAACTATACTTTTTTGTTACAACTCACTAAGATGTTTTTTTACTTGGACTTTGTTTATGGTGAAAACCATAAACAAAGTCTAAGTAAAAAATCATTGCAATAAAAATATTTCATTATTTTGACAAAGATCGCTTTGAAATGCGCAAATCATGTCCTAAAATTAGTCAGTCAGTTATTTATATTTCTACGTAAACGTTTATTTGTTTGGTAAAGGTTCGGTTAAATTTTTCCACCCAGCTCCATTGAGTCACAAAGTTGCCTATAGGAATCCCCAGGTCCTGACTACTGGTAGACATTTCATGGAAATATACATGAGAAAAACCTTCGGAAGTGTGAAAACGTCAATACGAGCTATTTGACAAATATGTTTTCAACCCTGACCTCTGAATCGCGGAAATTCATAAATAGAACCTACGAGTAGAACCTGCTAGTATAGTTGGTTACACATCAGGTAACGCCCCCCACAAACTAAGGGTATACTATCCACGCTACAATATTGATAATAGTAGGAAACGAGAAAGACGGGCAGCACCATGCAGGCGGTGCGTTAGTAGGGTCTTCTTCTTATCGTGCCACTAATTCTATCAAACCAGAGTGTGGTGATAGGATTTCAATGCGCCTAAGAGTGGTGTGAACGAAATATCAACAACCTATCGCATTCTCTCGATCGATCTTGCATAAGGTCAAAAAGAAATAGTTAAAGTCCAAACTGTTTAGTCTGACGTGTTTCCGTGTGTCCCAGGCACGGTCTACATCTCGGATCTCTTGTTTTCAACCTACTCAATCAAGAATTAACTCGACGATATCTAGGGAGTAGTCAGAAGTTTGTCCAAACCTTACAGGCTTAAAATTTGCATTGAAACTTAAAAAACATGAGTGGCCATAAATTATACTTCTTTATATAGCCTTGTTTATGGAAAACGAACACAATAGAATACAAAGGTTGAATGAAGAAAAGGTCTTAGCAGTTCAAATAATGACTTCTCTTCAAATTACAGGTTATTTACGTCAATGGTAACAAAAACACCGCATCAAAAACAATGAAGAGGGTTCAATGTAAATATCATAAAGATTTTATATTGTCCCAAAAGTTATGAACTTACTGGTATCCGAACCCACTATAAAGGCTTGCGCGCATCAAAGCGTGCAGTGGCGATCAGTGAAACGCTTGATCGCCACCGCAGAACATAAAAAAATCTAAGTAAACATGAATAAGTCTGAACTTATTTGATAAGAAAACTACAATCTGATCAAGGATCACTTTGAAATGCGAAATACATCACTGCTTGGCGATATTACAAATTATCACGGGTGGTAGTGCTTCTAGATGATTTTTGTATCATAATTCTACTACTATAGTTACTACTATTATACTCGTACTAGTAAAACCAAAAGTGATTATTTTGATTTCCATTTTATTCGGTTTTTGAAATTATAGTTTTGTTTCTCTGTTTTTGTATACGATTCTGCTAGATTTTTTGTTCGCTTGTGTACGCCATACGATTAAATAAATATTACTATACTACTACTTACCATAGTAACATTTGCTGACGTCAACGAAGCCATCAGGCAGGCAGTTTTGTGTGCAATTACATGCGTACTTAGATGCTCGGTTGAACGCTGTTTCAGCCAAATTATACCTGAAAAATGAAGACATAATTTGTTACTAAAATACTACATCGGGCCACGCAGTTTGAACCCACTATAAAGCCTTGTGCGCATGGATCAGCGATCAGGGAAACATTGTCAAATATAGCTGTCAAATATACTTGACAGCGTTTCACTGTAAAAGGATCATGTAAAAAAACGGTAGGAACCGAGCTGTAGTTTGTTGCCTGTTCTTCTAGGCTTGGTCGCGTGGAACTGGCACCTAGACTCACCTAGCTTTAAGACGTTACAAAGTGATTCTAGTATGGTATTGAATAAATACACTTTTGATTGATAGAACGATATTGCCTGATATTAAATGGTAACCATCACCTATAGGTGATGGTAACGTGCGTGACCTACGAGACAATGCTTTGTTATAACAAAGCATTGTCTCGTAGGTCACGCACGTTAGGAACGTGCCCTACGACGCACAGCCTTGTGTCCATCAACTTGAGGCATACCTACAGATGTTCAGCCTCACTTACCTCACCGGTACCCTTCAAACCAAAACAGTCATTCGATGATGAATTAAAAGTAAACTTTTGACTTTGACTTTAGGGGTAACTGTTATCTCATGCCCCTATTTACGGGACCCTGTACTTCATTTACAGTATTCACAAAGACCGTTTTAATATTAGACAAAAGCCTTTCCTTATACATCAAACTTGTTCGTTTGGAACTGTAGGCCTACCATAAGCTCTGTCTGGCTCTGTCTCTAGCTCTGGTTTTGAGTCTGTGTGAGTGTTGAATAATAAATCCTACGTCGAAACGTCACACACACAGTATCAAACACTGGTGTGCTCACACAGACTCAAAACCAGAGCCAGAGACAGAGCCAGACAGAGCTAGTGGTAAGCCTGCTGCTCGACTAAGTAAAAAGCAATGTTAACAATTTGGCTGGAAGATTGTTTCGGGGAACTAAAAAACATTCAAGGTTACAAGGTCATTCGTGCTAACTTATATGGCCTTGGTTTTACTTTTCTGGCATAAAATGGACTACACTCTTGCGCACATCTAAGCGTTCAGCGGTGGTGATCAGTGAAACTCTGTCAAATATGACACCAGTATTAAATGAGCGTTTTACTGATTGCTTCCGCTGAAAGCTTAGATGTACTTAGTTCTACGAAGAGGTTTAGAAAATTGTTTAATGCAAAGGATTTGGAAACATCACAAACATATATAACGGAATATCCACAGAACACTATCTAGCCCCGAACTAAGCAGAGCTTGTACTATGGGAACCAGATAGCTGATATAATACCTACCGATATACCGATATAACTAGGTATGTACACACTTAGAATACAAAATAACACTCATCTTTTAACACTCGTATAATCAAAATGTGTATTCTGTGTGACTATAGTCTAACATTTTAAATGTCAAAAGATTAATAAATTTAACTTGAATTTGAACTTCACACACAATTATTTGTTACTGGTGGGAATCGAACCCACGCTTTCTTGCGCTGAAGGTAGCTTAAGGCATAGAGAGAGAGAGAGAGAGCTGTGAGGGATGAAAGTAGTGATATTAAGTATTACCTGTAGACATTAAATCCATTATCATCAGTAACCTCCTTTTCATAGCTGAAGGGGTAGCTTCTGCAGGCCTGCTTCCTGAAGATAGGGATCTCCTTGCCTTTGGGGTAGTTGGGGGTGATCATCAGACCCTCATAGTCTCCTGAGATGCGGTTGCAAAGCGTACTGGAACATATTTGTTAGGTTTCTATTTAAAGTTTGAACGAGAGATTTTTATTGCTTAAAAATTACTGATGAAGTTTGATTTGAACCCACGACCAAAAGAAATAGCCAATCATGATCCCTCTTAAGTTGCACCAGGTCAATAGTTATCGGTTAGAAAGATACATAGGTAGGTTAACTCTTTATTGTACAAAAAGTCTAATGGTAATAGGTGCCAGTTCCACACGACCAAGCTTAAAATACTACTAGATCAATATTAAGTAAATATTTTCCTATAGCCTAAGTTCTAAAGCAACGCACCTCGTGTTCAAAGATTTGAATCCCTGCTCTGGCAGACCCTCGATATCATTCCAGGTTTTGATGGAGTACCTCGTAGCGGGGTCTTTCAGCTCTACTTCTGCTATTTCTGGTCTCACGGCATAGAACTGTTAACACAGACACTGTTTAAAAAATGTTGATAACCGTTATACCTACGTAATCTTACTAATATATAAATGCGAAAGTTTAGATGGATGTTTGTTACTCAATAACGCCAGAACGGCTGAACCAATCTAGATGCAATTTGAAAAAAAATATTATAGGCAATCCACGCAAGACTATCTAGCCCCAAACTAAGCAGAGCTTGTACTATGGGAACCAGGTAGCTGATATAATACTTTTTTTTAAATACAAACTTAGAATACAATATAACACCCAGACAGAGAACAAACATCTGTGTTCACCACACAAATATTTGCTCTCGGTGGGGATCGAACCCACGACCCATGGCTCAGAAGGCAGAGCTACTACCAACTGAGCTGAGAGGCCAGTCTAGTCATTATAGTCTGGAATAGCACGTAGGCTACTATCCCGGGATATTAATGTCCCAACGGGGCTCATGTTCTGGACGCTATGGTCCCCTAAGACCTATGGTAGGGGGTACCCTAAGACCTATAAAACACATGAAGCAATGAATAAATGAATATGAATATTAACAGGAACGGGGCGAGCGAAGCCGCGGGCGGCCGCTAGTTGTTAATAAACGGAACGGAAGAGCTTGTATTTACTTCAAACATCCGCCTCAAACGAGCAAATTTTAACATGGAAAGTATGAACATTGAACAATATTATTTTGTAGAAGTAGGTAAATAGTATACGATCTTAAGGTTTTATCCTTATTAAACAAAAACCACGTATTTTATGTTTATTTTTCCGAGACAAAGTCAAAGGTCAGATTGTTTGCTAATGTCTTGAAGCTATAAATAAAAGAGTTGTAGTTCCTGTAGAATGTGTTTAAATGTATGTAAATTATGACGGTTGACACCAATTATAATAATTAAAGATATTATAGATATAGACAGAAAGAAAAAGAAAAATAAATAAAGCATAAACATTTTTGGTCAAAATTTAGGTAATACAATGTCTATAGTAAAATAAAAAATTAAACCACACTGATTTGAAAAAACCGAGAACTTGAATTTCACACATAGCTATAAATAGCATAATAGTCAGAGTAAATAATCTTTTCAAATTAGTGTATTGTCATCGGTCCTTGAGAAATTTACAAAATTTGAATGAAGTCTGGCCGTTTAAATTGAGTCAAAATCGCGGCCTAAGGAGTCGGTTACCAACATACCAGGTGAAGCTGATATAAAGCGTGTAAATAGAAGTAAATACTTACTCTGTCCAGTACCCCAAGTTTTCCGAAATCAATCCACCCCGGCACTAAAGTGTTGGCTATGGAAACCAGGGGGTCTTTGTATCCCCAGAACAGCTCCTCCACTGTCAGCTTACTGAAGAGCTTGGAGCCAAGTGCTGATATGGAGTAATAGATGCCAGCGTTAGCGATGTACCCCAGTCTGTCGGCAGTCAGGGTGCTGATGGCCTGGAAAAATAAATAAGCTTATAATTACCATGCATGGTAACGGTGAAGGAAAATGTCGTGAAGAAACCGACATGTCGGTATTTATTAATTAGTTTGTTGTATGCAATAATTGGGATTATTTTTTAATTTAAATTTTAGTTTTAGTTTAAATTCCGCACACAAATGTATTTTGTTATTTTGGAATAAATTAATATGAATATGAATATAGAACCTAAAAAGTTCGAAAATATGTGTCAAGTGCACAATAGGAGCCTTTTGAGTCGCACTTAAAATCCTTTCACCACACCTGGTTAGAAAGAATCAGTGACACGGTAAGAAGATTTGATTTGGCTTATTATTGGTTTCGGGGCTAAAAGTTATGGAACAACCGGCTAGGTTACACGACCAGTTAAAGTCGTTAACCTTTATGGTCGTCATCAGAGCTGCAGAGGGCACGGCTTAGGTGACCTGAAGTATTTTTTGTGCACATCCCATGAAGCCAAAAACATATATTTTAAACCAATTAACTTTTATTAGTGTGCTACATTATAATAAATAATAAATTGCTTACAACAGACACGTTACAGGTATATTCTGAAATTAATGTTTAATACTACGAACCTACGTTATAAGTTTTTCTCTTTACTAGAATCTGAAAATTAATAAAAGTGGTAGTTGAAATTTGAAACCCTTGAAAACCCCCCTTTAGGGATGAGTAACCACTTATGCTATAGAAATCTTATTATACCCTGAAAATAACAAGAAGAATGTAGGTACACTTCGTACACACTTGGTAAAAAAAATCGGTTGTCTGTAAAGTCGGTTTACTGACGATAGTTGAACGTGACAACGTCATACAGCTGTCCACGCGGACGCATCGCTCTCTCAAGTAGGAGAGAGACAGATGTAGAACGCTGCCGAACGAGCCCGATTGTGCCTCTTTGAGCGAGGTAACGCCGTACGAGTCATGTTTTTAGGGTTCCGTAGCCAAATGGCGAAAACGGAACCCTTATAGATTCGTCATGTCTGTCTGTCTGTCTGTCTGTCTGTCTGTCTGTCTGTCTGTCTGTCTGTCTGTCTGTCCGTCCGTATGTCACAGCCATTTTTCTCCGAAACCGTAAGAGCTAGACTGATGAAACTTGGCGAGTAGATGTATTCTGTGAACCGCATTAAGATTTTAACATAAAAACAAAAATAAAACTATAAATTTCGGGGGTCCCCATACTTGAAACTGAAACTCAAAAATTTTTTTTTCATCGAACCCATACGTGTGGGATATCTATGAATAGGTCTTCAAAAATGATGCTGAGGTTTCTAATATAGTTTTTTTCTAAACTGAATAGTTTGCGCGAGAGACACTTCCAAAGTGGAAAAAAGTTGGTCCCCCCCCCTCTAACTTCTAAAGTAAGAGAATGATAATACTAAAAAAAATATATGTTGTACATTACTATGTAAACTTCCAACGATTTTTGGTTTGAACGAGATCTAGTCAGTGGTTTTTTTTTAATACGTCATAAACCGTAAACCACAATTTACCTTTCGACGAACTACAAGAACCTTATTATGTTACATCAAATAACATAATATAAAGGTTCTTGTACGGAACCCTTCATGGGCGAGTCCGACTCGCACTTGGCTGCTTTTTTTCGTGCGTGCAGCCGGCTCCATCGAATTAATAACTAGTAACACTACAAGCAGAAGAATAATACGATACTGCTTGGTTTTAAATTCCACTCAATATGCAACATTATAATTTTCTTAAGTGTAGGTAAACACTACAAGACAAAAATGTTTACACATAATATGACAAATCCTACAAGCTATAGCCTAGCTCTTATATTAGTTGGCCAGACACCGGAGACCATTAAAAGTGCTAAATATTTTTTTACGTGCACCGATATTCTAAAAAGATACTGCAAAAATAACATTTAGTATATCTACAGTCATTCATCATTTTAATTAATGTTTTGTCGGGACTTAAGGTCAAGTGTGAGACCTGCAGGCCTAACACAAGCTCTGTCTGGCGCTGTCTCTGGCACTGGTTTTGAATCTGTGTGCGAGTGCTCACCAGTGTATATTATACTGTGTGTGTGACGTTTCGACGTAGGATTTAATTCGCCAACACTCAAAGACTCAAACTAGAGCCAGAGACAGAGCCAGACAGAGCTTGTGGTAGGCCTACTGCTAAGTTTGCGGTTTTAGAATAGAAGATGACTTCCGTCATTGCTTAACGACATCTAGTTGCCGATATGCATCTTCTGATGCCTTCCAAAGTTCTTTATTCTAGCTGACGGAACTGTTTTAATATATGGCCCACCAGGACCATGTGTCAATATGTCAAAAAGCGACCAAATTGTGGAATAGTCGCGGTTTTGTGACATATTTGTCACTTTTATTAATAACCTAAACGCGACAATTCCACAATTTTGTCGCTTTGTGACATATGTCGAATTGTCAGCGCTATTAAACAGGGCCCTGACGTTAAGTGGTAACTATAACCTATTAAAAGCATTACCTCATAGAACACGCACGTCAGGTACGTGCCCTACGATGCACTGCCCTGCGTCCATCAACTTAAAGCATACAGATGTTCAGCCTCACGTGCCTATCATTTCACCGGCACCCACACCCTTCAAACCGAAAAACATCATAGTTTTAGTAGTTAAAAGTAAATAATCTAGCATGATTATTTGTAGCTACGTTAACCTTTTTGCATCTAATTGTTTGAATTGTGTTTTTTTTCTTGGTTTTATAGTATTTACCCAAACATACGGAAATCTCAGAGTATATTATCTAACATGCCTATCTTAAAAGTTATGAATTAATATTGTTATCTATTTATTAAAATATATATTTTGAATACCTAATTATTCTTTTGTATTTTTTTAAAATATCCATCCAGAATAGTCCATAATCTGAACGTCAGTATAAAATTAAAATTAAATGAAAATGATCTTGGGTTTCGTCTCGTAGAAGAAAATAGCGTATTGAAAATTATGTTTTAGGTGAGTGCATTTACTTATTAGGTAGTAGGTTCACAAGCAACTACCTAAATATTATGTAAGATGTTTAACTAAGTAAAAGTAGGTAATTAGAGAAAAAATTGGTATAGATCTTCGGCAGTGTATCTTTAAGTACATTGAACACCAAAGCATTGACGTAACTGGCTCGGACTGAACTTGTCTCATAACACACGTAAAAACTCAGAATTAAATTGATTGCCATCGTGGTAGGTAATCATTTTAAATTGATTGTAGAGCTGTCAAAATTACAACATTTTTAGTTTTTTTTACTTAATAGCGTAGGGTACAGCAAAAACGCGACAAAAACACAAACGAAACATAAAATTTGGAGGTACTCGATTTGTATAACTAAAGGTACTTAGTAGCTAATTTTTTGCAGTAAGTAATACTTATAACAGCAAAAAAGTCGTTTAGTTTTAATAGCTAAAAGGTTTGCTGGTGATATTGTAACTGTGTTACTTTTTTATGAAAACAGAATGTTAATACTCGTAAATCCTAACTAGAACAAGTAAAGAGGGATCACTTTGAATTGCCTTAAACTGATGAACCTATTAAGGCACCAGGCCCCTATATAATAAAGCTGACAATTCGACATATATGTCAAAAGCGTCAAAATTGTGGAGTTGTCGCGCTTTTGTGACATATTTGTCACTTTTATCCTAAGCGCAACAATTCCACAAACTTGTCGTTTTGTGACATATATGTCGAATTGTCAGCTTTATTAAACTAACTAATTTAGGGCCCAGTTCCATGTCACTAAGAGAGTGAAAACTCCTTCCTTGGTTTGGGGATGGTATTCGTATTGTGCCGGACAAGCACGTTTTTGGTCATGTTTTTGTATGAGAACACGAGACTTCTTGACACGCCCACTTATCATGCGTCCGAGCAAAAACCGCTGGAAAAACGGCATAGTACGAAAATCTGCGAATTAAACTCAGAACAGAATTCGTTTTTTGTACAACTTGCTGGAACGAAGATAATCGTCTTCCTAATAATGGTAATAAACTCTTCAAAGTTGTAAATTATTTATTTAAATGAAAATCATCACCTACAACCAAGGCATGCAAGAAGTTCACGCACGCGATCAAGGCTTCGGGAATAGATGAAAGATAGAGAAGATCAGCTAAAACTGAGGTTCCCAGCCTTTTTTTCTCATAGACCACTATTTAAATTTTGCTGATTTCGGTGGACCCCCGCCCTGCAGCTACATTTTTATTATATTTCCAGTCGACACAAAATATTCATTTATGATTTAAATATGGGCATTTGCATTGCGTCTGAGTTCCTACCAAGAATTAAGAACTTAGAAAAAAGTTTTAAAAGTCTGCTTACATTGATAGGTGAAGTCAAGCCAACATTGTAGTTCTTCACTATCGAAACCAGATAAGGTTTAGTGGAACCCAATTACGAATTATGAACCCTTGTTTTTTGACACGCCATGTAGACCCCTGTCGAGTCTACCGTGGACCCCTGGGGGTCTACCTGGACTACATTGGGAATAAATGAGCTTAAACAATAACTCTCTTCTCTTCTCGTCTTGTACTTACAATGAGAGCGATATTAGGCACGTAGATGCTGACATCCTTCAGATCTGCCACAGACTCCTCCCGGATGAACTGCAGCGTGATCTTCGGGTTGATCCTCAGGACCCCTCGCTCCCGGTCTATCGTCATGTTCTCGTTCACACGGATCTCTCTGTTGGAGACATACAACAACAACATTTTTAAGATTACGATGTAGAATTATAGTGGTACGCTAGTAGACGTATGCGAAGCAGAATTTCTAGATATACTGGTTCGCAAGCGTCTTTGGTAACTTTCGCCAAAGACGATATGGGATTGAATTGAATTGAGTATGGTGACGCAGTTCACGCACCTTTACATCAAAAGGACAATGGGTTCAAGTTCCATCCAGGCGTTAATTTTACACTAAAGCACAAAATATTTATGATTTTCCTTATAATTAAAAAAAATACATAAACACTGCGATTAAGTAATAAAATTAATCAATGCAATTCTTGGCAATAAAATCCAGTTTAAAAGGAAAATGTTCTTACTGAAACTTGAAAGGGCCGACTTCTTTAAGCTTCAGTTTTTGATCAGTGCCATCGAGGTACTCCTTCACGTTCGTGTAGTTGTACACCCACACTTCGGAGTAAAGCTGGTAGGGTGGTGCCTCCCACATCTTGTAGAGAAAGGAACCCTCTTTCATGTCTAAGTACTGGAAAGAACATTCTAGATTAGACAAACGAATTATTAAACTCTTAAAACGACTAAAAAAGAGGGTCTCAAGTCAGTTGTAATGTTTGTTATCATTTTCCGAACCGATTTGGAATAGTTATTTGTTATACAAGAGTGCAAAGTTGAATTATAACCGTGTGATCAATTTTGAATACCGAGCAAGCGGAGGATTAGAATAATTTGAATCCTGAGCGTTCGCGAATAAGGAAATAAAAGAGCACGAGGGGAAAAATCTTTGCACTCGAGTACAACACGTAACGTTTCATCCACCTCAGCGAGGAAATGACCAAATTCAAAAAAGAAAATGGCGTGCGCAAAGTAAATTAAAATATAAAAGTAACACATCAGAAAGGTTCCGAGTCTGAGTTTTTAACAAATTAAAAAAGGTTGTATGATAAACTTCGCACCATGGAGGAAATAAAAAGGTTTAATGTTGTTTTGAATACATAAACTTAGTGCACACGATGTCATCAATCAATCAATCATTCAATCTTACTTTAACCTCTTGCGGATAAAAACGACTTTTGCACTCAGATATCGAAGAGCAGAAAAAACACTTTCAAAGATGGGGGGATGAAAAGTAATTTTCTTAAGTGTTTTCCGTTATTTTAAAGATTGACTCCATTTTCTGACAAGCGACAGCCTACTCAATGTATTTGACTGACTACCTATAAATAATTATAGACCGTTATTACCTATACTAATTTAGATCATTTCCATACCTAAGGAGTGTTTTGTGTACATGCCACGCTTTGCAGGCGTATTTGACCATTCCCTTATCTGCCCTGAAAGGCTTCCACGTTATGAAAGAAGAGGTCTACTCCGGGACAACGGACTCGAGGTCAAAGGTACAGGCATCACAAAGTCGAAGGCAAAGAAAGGTAAACTGTTGTAGCTCACCTTGCTCAATCGCACTAACTTCTATGAATCACTATTTCAATGTTTGTTTGTTGACCCTGGTGGTCGTTGTTGCATTCAGATTGCGTGAATTCACTTACCTACTACTTATTTGCAAATTGAAAGGATAATTTCATTTTTGTAGGTAAATCCTGAATTTCCCCGCTTAAAAAATGGGTCAAAAAAGATCCAGATCAAAAGTGTATTTATTTTTAAGTGTTAATAAGTTTGAATCTTTAGCGTATGTGCATTTTTGTTTATTTGTGTTTTTGTTTGTAATATTTCCATATTTAATTATCCTAATGGACAAGATCACAAAAAATCATATCTACACTAATATTATAAAGCTGAAAAGTTTGTTTGTTTGGTTGAACGCGCTAATCTCGGGAACTGCTGGTCCGAATTCAAAAATATTTTTGTGTTGGATAGTCCATTTCCATCGAGGAAGGCTATAGGCTATAACATCACGCTACAATGACCCGTGTGAAGCTGGGGCGGATCGCTAGTAAAGTTTTAAGCCAAATGACGTTATATGATTAAAGGTTTCTTTTTATAAGAGTGCCTCTCCACTACTGAAGGTTGGCAGTCTTCTACCTACTCTACTCTACTATAGGTAGGTATAGATTAAAGGCTAGTAAGGCTTTAAAACAGTAGAAAAATGCATCTTAAAAGCTTTATTATTTACAACACAGTAAACCTTTGGATGAATCGAAGCACGTCATAGATCAAAATGTCAATTCATCTGTCATAGCATTTTATGACATTGTATTAAATGAAGTTAACCTTTAATCTTTATAAAAACAACAGTTAGTAATGGAATAAAGTGGCATAGGTACTATCTGCGTAGACATGTAGCTACTTGTAATAAAAAATACTGGTAGTTACTGATACCTATACTTACTAAGTAAGTACATAATTACTTATTACACATTTTTTATATCTTAGTCTCTATCAAGATAAAGCAACCATCTTATTGAATTTTTGACAACTTATTTAGTCAGGTTAAATATTAATTAAATTATTTTAATAGTTTTTGTTACGCTTGTTCATGGTTGACAAGAAAATTGTGTGTTCAATTCATTAATTTATTTAATTCATAATAACTTAATCCAATTTGTTAGTACCGCATAGAAATCAAATGATAAAGAGAGTAAATTAACTAATTCTGAATAACATGACCGAAAAATTCATACAAAAGACATCGACGCACATTTTACCTTTCGGTTCTTTTAACCAAAGCCCAGAACGTGACTAGGATATTGTTCTTGAATATCACAAAAATACATACTTAAAATCACGCCTCATTCCCATGGGGGTAGTATTTTTTTTTTAGACAACTAGCTGATGGATCAACCATAACCACCTGATGTTAAGAGGTAACCATCCCCTATAACAAAGCATTGCCTCGTTGGTCACGCACGTCAGGAACGTGCCCTACAATGCACTGCTCTACGTCCATCAACTTATCAACTTGAGGCATACAGATTTTCACCCTAAATCGCACACACACATTTCAACTCCAAACAGCAATGCTGCTTCACGACAGAAATAAGCATGTCATTGTATTTTTTAAATTGTATTTTTTATTTGCGATTAATCTTAAACATTATATTAACTTCACCGAATGTCTGTTAACGTTTGAATGATACTATGGTGAGCGATAATGTCCAAATATATGCCTTAAGATATTGTAATTGTTCAGATTAATCTTGATTAGATCTGATGTTGATCAAAGCGCTGATCAAGTTAATGAAAATATTCACTATTTCATTTTCATTATAATGCTATTTAAAAAAGCCGTTGGTCGAATGACAGTTGCAAGTGCTGGGAATGAGTGGATGAGACTCGCGAGGGACCGAAAAGAGTGGCGCAATAGAGGAGCCTTATACTCAGAAGTGGGTGCAAACGGGCTCAGATAATGATGATGATGTTGATGATGATAATAATGTTTGAAAAATGATCAAAAAACTTATATCAGTTCTCAGGACCGGTCTCAGTTTTAGACAGACAGCTAATGAATTTTTTTTTTATTGGATCGTAATATTGGTACACGTAACATTTTAACCCATGTTTTGAACATGGATCCTTTTATAATTGTCAGTCGATTGTGATTTATTTTATTTTTTTGTAAATAAAAGGTTATAGATGTAGGTAATCTGTAAGTTATGTACGTTTTTTAATAATTACATTTTTGATTAAGTTTTCTGTTACTGAACTAGGTAGCTAAGTTTTTTGTTAGTTAATGAAATAAAATGGACAGGTAGAGGTTATATATTTTTTTATTTGTTGGCTTGTAAATGTAAATTTTTATGGGTCTTTAACAATAAAACATGCTTCATCGGGCAGTTTATTGGTTCCATATAACTAGGTATTTATATTTATTTCCACAGTAGCTATTCAGTTTTTACTCTCCTTAAGTGTTGGATGAAAAAGTGTAAAAACTAACGTAGGTTTTATTGTTCATTCTATAAATATTAAAGCTTAGTTTGGTCAACAGACCTACCACAAGCTCTATGGCTCTGTCTCTGGTTTTGAGTCTGTGTGAGTGCTCACCAGTGTTTGACGAAGGATTTATTTAGACAGCACTCACACAGACTCAAAACCAGAGCTAGAGACAGAGCGAGACAGAGCTTGTAGTAGGCTTACAGATTTGCTTGCTATGGGCAATTTGGGTTAGTTATTTTTTCCTTATTTTGTTTAATTGCATAGTCTAATTTAACTCGACTTTCTTGATATCTTATACCTACTAGGTTATCTATTTAGACTGAAATATTTTTATGAAGAATGTAAGTCGAATGTCAAAACAAAGCATAGTGACTAGGGCATGCAGTATCGGAACCATTCTCAGAACCGGGAATTTTCACCCGATACTGGGCTCGGAACCGGGAATTCCCGGGAATTTCGATACTTTCGATACTGACTTATTTTTTTAATAAAACTGACCATATAGATATACAATGAAAGAAAAACTACTGAAAAAACACTTTTCATCCCACCAGCTCTGAAAGTGTGTGTTTGCTGTTCAAAATCTGACTGCAAAAGCCGTTTTTATCCGCTAGAGGATAAAGTAAATTTGAATTTAGAATATCGTGTTCACTTAGTTTGTGAATACACAACCTATTTACTTCTACCTGCATGGTGCCGAATTTATCATACAACCTTTTTAAATTTGTTAAAAACTCAGACTCTGAACCTTTTTGGTGTGTCACTTTTAGTCGCGCCATGTTCTTTTTTTCATTTCCTCGCTGAGGTGGGATGAAAAGTTACGTGTTGCACTCGAGTGCAAAGATTTTTCACCTTGTGCTCTTTTGATTCCTTCGCCAACGCTTAGGATTCTATTTTGAAGAATCCTTCGCTTGCTCGGTCATCAAAATTGAGCACGCGGTTAAAATCAGCTTTGCGCTCTTGTATAACAAATAACTATTTTTATTCAGAACCGTAAATTAACCCACACTCAACCACAAAATACACGAAATATTCTCATTAATTCGCGTATTTCTTCATTATTATAATACTAAAACTCTCAGTGCGTGCACGCAACAATCAGAGCTAGGTTATATCAAAGTTAAATCGAATATCCATCAAATAAATCAACAGTTAGAACTAACAGTAACAAACTATGTAGTAACGTTATCTAACTAAATCAGCTCAGCAAAGATATAGCGAAATATCAGCAAGGCGTAAATTGAACGTAAAAGCATTTCCATCTTTCGTAAAGAAAGCCGTTCATGTTATTTTCGTTCTTTTTCTAACAGATTTTGTCAGAAATAGTAACGAACATCTAACTAAAATACAATATTAAACAATCTTCAATTCAGGTAAAATAAACATGTCATTTTCGGTTTGACTTGTCCGAAATTGTTGAGATATTATCTGAATGATGTAAATTATAGGTTTGTAATTTGCCAAAATTTCTAGCAATTTATACAGAAAAGTGAAACTGAACGCATAGCTAGTGTTTTTTGTCGTCATTTATTTATATCGTTCTAGAAAACACCAATAATTGGTCATTGTCATCAGTATCGAAAGTATCGAAAGTATCGGGAATTCCTTCGTGGAGAACCGGTACTGGAAAAGTTCAAAATCAGCGATAATTCCCGGTATTTTCGATACTGATACTTCCCGGGAGCATGCCCTAATAGTGACCGTAATACAACTACTTATCTTGTGTATCAGTCGGTCAGAAACTGGACGAAAGTAACTGCTTCCGTAACATGTAATAAAAGTTTGTTACTTTTGCTTATCTTTGCCTTTTTGGGTTATTATGTAGAGCACAAAACTAAGTGGTATAAAAAATTATCAATGCATAACATGACTTATTTTTCTTAACAAATAAATAAGTTCTGGTAAAAATCTATATTAGGTAACACAATTTTCTTTGTCGGGCCTTGTCCCATCTTTATTTGGGGTGGGCTCTCCTATTCCGAGAATTCTTCTCCAAAAATGTACTTATTATTAACTACCGATATTCACGTAAGTCACGTAAGTGTTTTCCACACTTTATAACAATTTTCTTTCACTTTATTTACAAAAAGAAAATGACTATAAAAGTGTTTAAAATATGTACAAAATGCACAAGAAACAGCTGAACTATCTGTACACCATTACAAACGATCTAGAGATAGTTTAACTCCAAATGAGTGCCAGGCGGAAGCATCCCCAAGAAGCTGGTGGCATTGCCACTAATGCGCTGCGCCAGATACCCCCTTGGGTCACTTGTTGCTAATATTGTATTTATTATTCCGATAAAATTAACTGGCCGTTTTATAAACGTAATTAATTAATTAACTATATCGTAAACAATAACTATTATTAATATGAATGCCATGTTCGATTATGACAAGTGAATGTACTAAAGATTACAGTTTTTCTTTGATTAGTTTTATCGAAGAGGAGATCGACGACCCCATTTTAACTGCGCAATATCATCGTTATATATTTTTTTATGGCAGATGCAAATTATTAATAGAACTTGTACTTATTGTCTTATGTTATGCTTTTTAATAATTCACATTTGTAATACGTCCTGTTATCTATACTTCTATACTAATTGATTTGTATTTTTGTATGTTTGTAATGAATAAACTTAAAAATTACTGTGCCGATTTCAAAAATTCTTTTACCATTGGAAAGCTACATTCACCCTGAGTAACACAGGTTATATTTATTTTTTAAAAATAAATGTTAAACCATGCGAAGCCGGGACAGGCCGCTAGTTGTGTATTATTTTATAACTTGCGTAGTATAAACTGTTATTTTCAACAACACTCATAATATTATTCTTTGTTGACTAACTAGTTTCCTGAGTACCTAAATGTACTAAGTAATGGAACAAAAAATTTATAGGTAATCCTACATTAAGCTGGCAACGTTCTATGTTTTACGAATATTACGAATATTGTGTGAGCAACTTTGTAGAATTAACCTTTATTGAAAATTCAATAACAAAATTGTAGACAAGTAGACAATCCACACCACACTCTAGCCCCAAATTGAGCAGAGCTTTTATTTTCAGTAAATACATGAATAAAATACAATATAACACCCAAGCAGAGAGCAAACATCTGTTCACAAATATTTGTTCACGGTGGGGATCGAACCCACGCCCTCAAAGGCAGAGCTACTAGAGTCTGTTCAGAAAGAGAGCCGTCGTGGCCAAATCGAGAACTAACGTTTCGATTTTTATATGGCAGCTCATCCCTTTCTTTCTGTCAGCATGTTGCATCATAAAAATTAAATAAAGGAATAGTACACTAGTTGTGATAGGATCAAAACGCAACAGACGCGCTATTATATTGCCCACTAAACAAAAAAGGTGATTAAGCACAGCAGCGCCCTCCAATCCCACGACGGATCTCTTTCTGAACAGACTCTACCAAATGAGCTATATGGGTGGGTTGGCTAAGCAGTATCAACAACTTCCTTTTTAGCCAAAGAGTAAGACCGTGACCTACAAAACATTAATCTAGCTCATATTATTAATCACAATATTAATCAGAATAACGTCCTGTCGTGATTATATCATGCCAGAACGTAAAACGCACTGTCTACAACTATGTGCGTAAAAGATTCCATCCAATGATAATTTAAGCAAACGAACAAAAAATTTAACTTGTAGTAAAAAAAACAAGCACGTCACAATACGTATAAATCAACTTTCGTATAAGTTACGATCGATTTTCAATATATAAATTGCCCTAGGTTATAATAATATGTTACTCTAATCTAAAATACTTTATGGGGCTTGGCTTTACGTTCTAGTTTTTCTTTTTTGCCATACATATAAATTAAATTAAACATTTCATTAAATATGTCTTGTCATAGTTTTATAGCATTGCTTAACTTTTGACAAGTTTTTATGAGTTACCATTTGTTTTGACGTCAGTGGTTAGATTCAACCTTACTTTTTTGGGATACTTTTTCATGATTTCAAGCTTGATATTTTTTTGTTTGAATTGTCATGCCATCATTATTTTGATGGCGAAATATAACAATTCAAACAAGTTGTAAGTTCAATAAGATACATTTTCGCAGCGCGTGCTTTTCCAGGGGCTAATATGCAAATTTTGAAAAATAATGCTGTAAAAAATATACACAGCTTCTTCGTACTTCATACCACATTAGAGAAAACACAATGTAATTTTATATTATGTTAGCCATGTTATAGCGACAAAAAACACTTCGTTCAAGCATCAAAAGTGTAAGGAATTATAATTAGCCCCACTGTTAGTCGAAAATTTAATGTGATCTAGGCTTTGAAAAATAATGTTTTACCACATTTAAACCATAGTTCCTTGCTTAATGCGCTGATATAATTTAATAGTCTTATAAAATTGCATGAATTTAGCCAGTTTTGACGTCAGAAGAATCGTTAAAATGACGCGTTATGGTAAGCGAGGCATCTTGACGTGCGCCATTTTAAATTATATACTACCAACACTAAAATAAAGTTCCAAATAGAATAACCCTATGCTCTGCTACGGCGCTTACGGCCACCGCAACGGTCAAAAAATAATGAAATCACTCTACCTTAAATGTTCTAAAGGCCTGCGCACACCTATTAGGCCGCTGGCGAACGCGATCAGTGAAACGCCGTCAAATTTGACAGCGATATTTGACAGCGTTTCATTGATCGCGGTTGCCAGCGGCCTAGGTGTGCGCAGGCCTTAAATGGACTGTCAAAGAAATAATACGATCTGTGGAAGACTGAACTTTAGATTCTACCTAAATAAATTAGTAAACATTTTATTTTTGCTAAAATTTGTTAGCGTTTAATTTTAAATTTAAGGAATATCGATTTTGTTTATGTTTTTGTCTATTCTATTTAAAACTTTTTTCTAGTTTATGGTTATTTCATTTTTTTATCTAGGCGACTGATAGAAGCAACGCGTGACCCAAGGGTCGGGTATCTGGCGCATTAGAATTGCTATTCAGCTTGACAATGCCACCAGCGTCTAATAGACGCTTCTGTCTGGTACTGATTTTGATCGGTTGAGCTATCTCAAGATTATTAGTAACGGTCTACAGATAGCTCAACTATTTCTTGTGTATTTTGTAAATACTATTTATTGTAAGTCTATTGATTTCATTTTAATTAAATATTTTTAATTGATATTATTATCTGGCAAGACAAAAAAATATTTTGGAGAGAAGATGGATGGACTGTGTCAAAGATGACGTGAGCAGGAAAGGAATGAGCATTGAGATGACGAATGATAGAGGTGAGAGGAAGAAGAAATCCTGTTGTGCCGTCCCCACTTAGTGTGGGATAAGGGCAAGAACATGATGAATAATACCTGGAAAAGGAGTGTTTAGGCCACTCTACGTCAGATGATATTACGTATTAGTGTTTGTCTTTAACTTAAAAAAACCCCGTCGTGGCTTGATTGACGGATTCTAGTAATAATAATTTTATTCATAAATTGATGTCGTAAACATTTCTGAGTATTCATAGACTATAAGATCAGTATCATATTCATAAACTAAACCTATTAAAATGCTTGTAGGTACTCATTGGTGGGCGTCGAGATTGCTACATTATAAATAATTTAAATAATATAATATATGCAATAATAATGCATTGCCCCGTTTCTTCAGTGCGGCAGGTTTGTTTGCGCAATACCACACGGATGGCTGAACCCTGGTGTGCAAGAAAACTGCCTCACTGATCAGAGTGCGGGGCAGTAGCAACAGCATTTTGAGGACTGTAGTATACAGCTGTAGGCCTAACATGAGCTCTGTCTGGCTCTGTCTCTGGTTCTAGTTTTGAGTCTGTGTGAGTGTTGACTAAATAAACCCTACGTCAAATCGTCACACACACAGTATAATGCACTGGTGGGCACTCACACAGACTCAAAACCAGAGCCAGAGACAGAAACAGACAGAGCTTATGGTAGGCCTACTGTACGTCTCTACTGTGGAAGTGCCTTATGCTGAGGTCTCTAAATGGAGGAATTTATTTCTCTCATCGATCGTCCACGCAGCACTTGCCAATGACATGCTTGCCAGTTTTTTAAGTGTTAACTGTTTTTGAAATATGTAGTGTACTATAGATTTGTGTGGTCCGAATTTAACGTATTTTTATTGAGTCCGTCTTCTTGAAACGTATTATGCCTCATTTGCCTGTAATGTCACCTATAAACACACCTTTCAAACCAAAACACAGCATCGCATTTTGGCGGCAGAAACAAGGTGGTACTTCCCCGTACGAGCCTTTCACATAGCTCTGTGATGACATTTCTTATTTTCTAAATAAACAATTTATTATCATCAACATCAACCTGAAGAAGTCCACTGCTGGACATAGGCCTCCCGTACACATTTTCAGAAAGAACGATTCTGAGCCCTTTACATCTTCACCAGTCCATCAGGAGGTGGGCGCTCTACGTTTCGTCTTCCGGTTCGTGGTCGCCATTCGAGAACCTTAATTCTCCAGCGGTTGTCGGTTCTTTGGTCGTGATAAACAGTTACTACTTATATAAAAAATAACTTACCCAATTGGTAACCAACGCCACGGGGTTAATGGCTGCCATAATAATTGATATAACTATGAGAAGAGATCCATACGCCACTTTCAAGACTGTGTCTGTAAAAAAAATACATACTTTAATTCGTTTTATTTAAATTATAAAGGAATATGTTTTCCTTGCCCATATTTTCTTTTCTGTAAGTTTATTTATGTGAGTAAAAAAAGAATCTTGAATAATTCAAAATAATATAAAAATTTAGTAAATCTCAAATCTCTCTTAGTAAGTAATTCTGTTTTTTATTTCAAAAATAGTATACCTAGTCTGTTTCATCATGATTGTTTATTATTATCTAAGACGTTCAACTGTTGTGATTTTGAAATGCAAAAATCTCGCATATTTTATAAATGATTATGCGGTCGACGGTGTAGTGCTCTCACCTAAAGATACCTACTATTTATTTTTCGAAACTAAAATTGAAACAACTACAGAGTTTACCTGTTCATTATTGGGCAATAATACCACTCTTTAACTTCGCGCGGTGATTATTCTCTCAATTCTGTTAGTTCTAGACCTATTACAGGTCAGAGACTCTTTAGTCAGAGATTCGTCCGAACAAAATTTATTAGTCATTAGTAAAAAGCCAACGACCTCAGAATCAAAAAACAGTAGAGACTAGATCACAGACCTGCAGCCTATTCCTGCACCACAAGTCGTTCAGGCAGTCGCTGAATCCGCTAAGCATTTCCATTTTTTTTTTTAAAAGCTGTAGTACTACCAGCATGCCTACTTCTGCCGTGATGCAGCATGCTGTGTTTTGGTTTGAAGGTTGTGGGTGCCAGTGTAATTACTGGCACGCGAGGCTGTACATCTGTATGCCTCAAGTTGATGGACGCAGGGCGGTGCATTGTTAGGGCAAGTTCCTGACGTGCGTGACCTACGAGGCAATGTTTTGTATTGTTTGACTGCCTTCACAGCTCAGTTGGTAGTAGCTCTGCCTTCTGTGCTGGAGGGCGTGGGTTCGATCCCCACCGAGAACAAATATTTGTGTGGTGAACACAGATGTTTGTTCTCTGTCTGGGTGTTATATTGTATTCTATGTATGTACGAGTATGTACAAAAAAAAAGTATTTAAGTATTATATCAGCTATCTGGTTCCCATAGTACAAGCTCTGCTTAGTTTGGGGCTAGATAGTGTTGTGTGGTTTGTCCGCATTATTTATTTATTTATTTATTTATAGGCGATGGTTACCACTTAATCTCTGGTGGGCCATTGCTTGATCCATAAGCTAATTGTATAAAAAAAAATTCAGAAGATCATCGGACGAGCCATGATGCAGGAATAGAGGGTCGTTCTGGGTATTTAGAAAATATTCACTGCCACCGCCTATCTATTTGTTTGATAGATGTTCACGCTAATTTACCTATTGTCATTTTCATACAGTTTATCTTTCCGCGTTCGTGTTCAAGCATAATGGATAAAATTACCTAGAACAGACGTAGGCATCCTGATTCAACAACGACAGGGTACTTATAGGTGTAAGTATGTATTAACTTACGTCTTCTCGTAACTGTGAAATTCTGGATTCTCATAACTGAGATGCGACCCCTGCTGGGCATACTCTGCAGAGTCATTTTGGCTCCGACAACCATTTTGATATATCTGGAACAAAGATTGGAATTTCATAATGATGTAAAAATTGATGGACATTGCACACAACATCCCCTAGAATTTGATTTCGATTAACTTCCGTGAAGGTTTCAATAAAATCGCAGATAATTGAAACGCTGTCAAATATGACAGCTATAATTGACAGGGTTTCACTGATCACCACAACGGAACGTATAGATGCGCAAATTAAAATAATCTACTTTACAGGGTGGCCTGTATGTCCTTCCTTCTGGCCTATCAAGACACGAAACACTACTTTTGGAAGCACACGCAAAAATAAAGATTAATTATTTAAATAATCCAGTAAAACCTTGAACCACTGACGGGTTAAAATTAAAATTAATATTATGGCGTGCATGACATCTTGCCCTCTTATCTGTAATTTAATTTATAATTTAATAACATGGCTGGTTTAAAAATGATTTCAGGTGATTAATATTTTTTTTACAAAAATGTTTCTTATTTAAATATATGCCTTCCATCATAAAATTGTTAATGTAACCAATTAACAAAAATGTGTTGTAATAAAAGCCACGATGCTACTATAAATAGAAAATAGTTACCTACCTACCAATGCTGCGGTTACTCGTATATGTATAAGTATATAATATAATATTTTATTTGGTACGTCATAAAAGCAGCATCTGATTCAACACGCTTGGTTCATGTGTGGTTGGAGGCTCGAAATTCTCCTTTTCTACGAAAAACTTGCACGTAGATATGTATTGTTTAATTTGTCTGGAGTTTTATACATTTAAGTAGTAATCCCGCATCTTACTCATTAAAAAAATATGTGTATTTCAATAGAAATTTACAAATACTATGAATTTAATACATAAGTAATGTTTGAAAAATTAATAATTTATCATGCTTAATCGTGTTTAATTAAAAATGTAACCTGTTATTGGGTTTATCCGATTCATGAACAATAAATAAACAGCGTTGACGTATCAACCACCATAACCTTGGTAGCGCAGAGCAGAGACTAACTAAATTATAGTCATATCAGATAGCCATTATAAAAATTATTCCAATACAATATTTATGAATTGAATTCGGGCAGCGGATCAATGAAGCTATAATTCAAAGTTTTTGCTACTTATTTAAAACACAGGAAACATGCTTTAATAGACCTTCGTGCGAAAATGATATATAATGATGGGTGTCTTTATTGCGCATATATAAGTAATTGCCTTGATTTGTAACATTTAATTTTATACAAGTATTGTTAATTTACGAATTGCCTAAAATAAAACCAAGTACACATGAAATGAAATGAAATGAAATCTATGAATTAACTATTCTCAGAGAGGAAAAAAATTTACGCACAGAAAATAGATACTATAATCAACCTTATATTTGAATTTAGCAGCTATAAGCCATGACTTCTGCACTTCACAACTTCAGCTCCAACTTTTAAACGTTTATAATCATTAGCCTGAAAAAGGAATGTCCACTGCTGGACATTGGCCTTCCCTATACATACATTACACTATATATAATATATATACATATATATATTATATATATACATTTCCAGAACAAACAATTCTGAGCCCTTTCTATACACCGACTTCCCGCAATCCAAACAAACGTTAATACGTATGCTGAATAATTGCTCAAAGATAGCTCTATGACTATTCGTCATTCAATGTTACTCAACCATTATTAGATGGAGAAAAAAACCGATTGATAGTTTGAAGTAAATCGTCTCTAGAGTTAAAAATTATCTATGGCCGGTTACTTCTTGCTTTGCCCAATCAACATGTCAAAAGTCAGCACTGTCAGTAGCATCTCTATAAGATGGGGGATTCGTTTTCTGTCACATCGAGAAGTCACATAGCTTTTTGATTTTAATTGTTTTTCTGGTGTTACTTTGAGTTCTGTTGTGTAATTTCGATGGTATTTTAACAAACATTACTTGAGGCTTAACTCAATGTGTTAGCAGTTGGAATTAAAGTGTATTATGTGATATTCTGAGTTGACCGAAAATGTTTCTGATGGTTTTGAAAAAAAAACGTCCACCATTTGTTTTCAAAGCCAATTAGGGCCGACTTGTCTGTTGACTGACTTGACTTGACTAAAACTATTTTATTTTAGTAATATAATTATCCTCACTCGACACTGGCAAAGTTGATCCAAAATGAACAGATTACATTAATTAAGAAGAAGAAGTAGAAGTTTGTATGCATGCTATTATGTTCATATTATGCTCTAAGACTTCTTCCTCATTTATATTATACCTCTCGATGAACTAAGTAATAAAGTAGCGATGCATTTCAATTTATTGGATGACCGTGCCTGTCAATGAATTATAAATTAAAGGTTATAATCTTAGTGGCTGTCAAATAATTATTATGACTATGAGCTAAACCAGGAAAAAATACCTGGGTCAGTGTTTGGCCCTGGAGTGTCAACAGATTGGCTGTCTAGTGCCCCCTGAGAGAAGGCCATGAAGATTCTTATCAAAATATTTACTAGCACTGCGTTATGACGCATACAAAAATGGCGCCACGCTAAAGCCTTAAACATCGCTGTCATATCTGACAGCGGTTCACTGATTGCCACCGCAGAACGCGTAGATGTGCACAAGGCTTAACTTTGAATCAAAGCAGTGATTCATTCACAAGGTTGCAATATCCCACTATGGTTGCAGTGCCTAAACCGGAACCTAAACGCAATATTTTATTTGGTTGGTTGACACTCCACTGGAGGTGCCAGTGGAGTGTCGCCGGTAAATCATATAAGCTAAACTAACATTTTACAGGAACCCTTCAGGTAAATCTCATTGAATACATAAAAAAAAACAGCCCAATTGAGAACCGTCTTTTCTTTGAAGACGGTTAAAAAGAATGACCATCACAAGTGGAGTTTAAAAATCCTGAGAAACTGACTCCATGGCCAAACTACTGAGCCAATTTTGATGAAATTTCTATGGGACTAATTTCAAAATACTACCTTTCAGATAAAAATTTTTTTTTTCAAATCAGTTCATAAATGACGAATATATGTGATAACAAACATTTAAAAGAAAACAGCCGAATTCAGAACCTGCTCCTTTTTTGTTTGACGTCGTTTAAAAATCTGAGATTACAGGTATCACATTGCATGTGTAAAAAATAATCTTAGTTCAAGCAGATAAAACAGGTAAAAACATTTACAAAAAGCTTAAACATGGTCATTACTCGAAATAATACCTACCGCCTAGAGATCTCAATGCTCCTAGATTATTACCTTCCGTTGTAAGCAAAATTCATTTATCATCTTCAACTTAGGAAGTCTACTTTTAGTAGCCTCCTCACATGCATAAAATCACGCATGTTTCCCATGGAAGTAGACTGAGATCACGGATTTCCACTTGCTACGATCCTGAAACACCTCTTTCGCTTCATTCACTCTCATAACATTGTTCATACATGCTCGACGGTTTAGGGTACTCCTGACTTGTCCTTTCTCTAAAGGCCTGCACACACCTAGTTCGCTGGCGGTAGCGATCAGTGAAACGCTGTCAAATATTCGCTGTCAAATCTCAAATCTGACAGCGATATTTGACAGCGTTTCACTGATCGCTACCGCCAGCGAACTAGGTGTGTTCGGGCCATAAAACGTCTGGCTATCTGATCAAAATACGTGCGCCAAGGTCTTCCCCTTCCAGCAGTTCTATTTCACACTTGCCTGATGCACCTGTTTATAAGTCTCCTTTCATCTATTGTTTCTACCTGTCCAAACCATCTAAGCCTCCCCATATTTTTTGCAAAGAAAGATTTTGAACTTTCTCACGCAGAGATCTCACAATACCGTCAGTTTAACGGATGAGGGACTTCCCACACTTGTCTTCCGGTTTGAGATGGCCATTTGAGAACCAATAGTGACTAGCGGTTAGTTCATAGAATGGCGCGTCATTAATTATTCATTGATTCAAATTGTTAACCGATTTACAACAGGTTCATGTATTTAATTATAAACATAATAAGTATTATAACGCACTCATTAGATACAGTTTAAAACTATTAATCATTACGTTGATCGGATGCTTATCTTTTATAATAAATAGCACATTTAATTAAGCAGTTTAGGCACATAATAATTACTTTTAACTCATTTTATTCAACGAACACATCTTTTGATAATTTATTATAGTTTTAGACAGGTAGTTAGATATTTTTTGCAGAGCACTGGAGTTTTTTAGCTACCTACTGATAGAACGAAAAAAGGTTCTGTAATCTCAAATGCTTAATGTCTAGACTCTAGACAACATGTAATTTGAGTTCGAATCTAGCTTAGCTTATTACCAAATTAACTTTTGAGTGCAACTTCCTACGATAAAAATAGATTGCTCTTGTGTAAGAATATTAGCACAGAACCCCCACTGACGACTTTGTAGAGTTTGCGAGAAGTCAGTGTACAAATAGGTCTGAGGATCATTCCTTTTGAAAATATATAAGAGGCCGTAATATCCAGCTGTCACTTTTTTCAGGCTGATTATGACGAAGAATAATATTTGTTAATGTTTGTAATAATATTTGAAAACATTAGTCATCTCAGCATTCACTGACCCGTCCCTTGTGCCCAAAAACCTGCACAAGAGAAGATCTCATCAACGCCACGGGCAATGCAGTAGAGGTGGTCAAATGCTATTTGAGAATTGTCTAGTGTTCCATTGACATGATAGAAGAAGATTTTTTTTTCATTCTATTCTTTCTCTCTTCTATAACCTCCCCTCTGCATGTCACGTGACTTGCATCCTTAAGGGGTTAAAAAATACTTATTTATAAACAAAAACCCACTCATTCGCTGACTCACTCTTACAAAATTTCCAATACAAGGCTTAGAGAAAGGCGCGCCTACGTAGAGTACGTCTGTGGTGTAGGCGCTTACAAAAAAAACCATTTTGAAAATTTCCATTTCAAGGGGATACGGGACGCTGAAAAATCAACAAGGGATTGAAGCATGATTTTTTTATGAAATTTTAAATTCGTTCAGGGAGAACTTGATTTTTGTTACAAAAATGCATATTAAAAATATTTGAGTGGTGAATGTAGATGTTTGTTCTTTGTCTGGGTGTTATATTGTATTCATATGTATGTATTTAAAAAAAAAGTATTTAAGTAATTAGCTATATGGTTCCCATAGTACAAGCTCTGCTTAGTTTGGGGCTAGATAGTGCTGTGTGGATTTTCCGCATTATTTATTTATTTTATAATGTTTAAACTATTTCCACCTCATGCTAATCTATGGGTACACGAAAAAGTAACGAGGTATAGTAAGTAGGTATATGTAATTTTTCAACTTGAGTAGCACTAAGAATTAAAAAATCTGTCAAAAGATAATCAATGTTGAAAATGCTGCCATCTCTTGTCGAATGAGCCATGATTAAAAGTGACAGGACTAAATTTAAGTATTTTTTACCATAAGTTACAGATAGTCTTAATTAATTTTAGGTGGCATATACTTGTACCTAAATGTGGGTTTCTTTGTTACATAAGTATTTTGTATCTAGATAGGTGATTACGGCTAATTAGTTTTTTAGTATTTTACTAATTTTAAAAGGATGTCGTTGATTAAGTATTATTACCTATTATGCAACTTAGTAGGCACTAGGTAAATGTATCATACAATTGCTCATCATGTAACTAAAGACATGCACGAGAGAAGAGTTCAAAATAATCATCATGGTTTGAACTTGACGAGCAAAAAATACTTGACAATGTATTATAAAAAGATTATGGTATAACATGGGTTCCCATAGAGATGCTTTATCATACAACTTACTGATAGAACAAACTTAATACCTACCTTTTTTTAAATTTCAAGTACCTGATTTGCTTAGTTCGGGGCAAGATGTTGCTAAAATGTCCATGCGTTTTTATATTTTACGATGTTGTAAACAGCTATTGTATGTCAAATACTTGAAAAGTTAGTCTCAAACAAAGACCTCAAATTCAATTAGCACCGATTTATGCTTAAAAATAAAATTATCATTCACAAAAATTATCAACCGTTACCAATACAAAGATAAGAATAAAAACATAAAATTAGCACTTTGCAAAGTTATCAACAAATAGTGCAAAGTTGACTGTTGTGTGCTAAAACCCTATTTTACTAACTTGTTATTTTTTTATCTCTTATACCTACGTATTTATTTGTTCAAAGACACTTCCGTGCTATTTATGGGCATTGGTGATTTCTTAGTATATTTCAAAGGACGAGAGGCTCTTGGGATGGGAAAATACCCTACACGTACACAATACATGTACCCTTTGAAAAGAGTCATTCAAAACATATTGATTTGTCACGATAACATATTTTGTTCAATGAAAAACATGCTTGAATTAAAAAACAAAAACAATAATTAACGCATTTTTTTTCTACAAGATTTTTCAAACTTGTTTGTAATAAAAACAAAGATTTGAATAGATCGATAAGGGCAAATACCTTAGTTGATGTTCCAAGTTGTTCCAAGATGTTCCAAGTCTTTCTAAGTAGACAGTCCTGTCATTTTGGAATCTGTGCTGTCAGCAAAATACGGGGTCCGGCCCATACTCATTTTATTTATTCGATAAGATATTTTTAGTTTCACTCTACACACGTCAAATATGCACAAACACGTGATTCTATGTAAAGTGAACAAATCGTGGAGGATTTTCATTTGGTTATAATACTCACGTTCAATGTCAGCGTGGTCGTAAGGACGATGTTCGCTTAAAACGTGTAGTCGCACACCGGTCATCTAGGCTATTTAAATAATACTAGAATATCATTTGAAATGACAATTCGTTTCACCAAAATTCTTCACAAAGTTTGGCTTAATTTCGATATTTATTGAATAACTGGATGTTGATATTAGATAGTAATTTATAGATAAGTTAGTTTAAAAAACAGAACCCTGAAATAAATACGTCTCTTTTGTATTTCGTAATATATAGTAAACCGATTAGTGATTCCCATACGTACGCTTAACCAATTTTAATTTTAGGATAATAACTTTTGTTTAAAGTTTCTAAGTAATTGAGCAATTTTTTATTTAGTAATACCAAATTCTGAGGCTATTATTCCATTATCAATAAACCAAAGACATAAAGCCAATTTTATATTTAAACGGTATAATGAAATTGTTTTTAGCAGAAGAATAAAGTTTACCTAAGTCGTATCAAGTGCATGATTGGAGTCTATCTGAGGCGCAAATGAAATCCTTTCACCACACTTGGTTCGAAAAAACCAGTGACATGATAAGAAGTAGAAGTTGTGGCAACTCAATTTTCATTGTTATAATAATAATATCGTTATTTACATTTAGTTTAATAATTAAAGAGTTCCTTGCATTAAAAAATTACATAAAATAGAAAAAAATACTATCATATACGAGGCATACTTTAAGCCTTTAATATAATTTATTCAACTTAAACTTAAGAGCCAGGTTAAATTCACCATAAACCAAAACCTTGTAAGACCCTACATAAATGTACGTTTTATATTAATAACTATCTATAGAGAGATAGTCAATGATAATGATTATGTCCTCCTAATAACATAATATTCTTTATTTATTTGTGGCATAACAAATATTAAATATCAGTAATATTTGACTTGAATATGTGAGTGATGGGCCTATATTCAGTTATTTAAAGTAGGCTAGCGTATAAGTTGGTGTGCGACTACCTTTAGTTGAATGCAAAGTATAAAGGTGACATAATTATTCTATAGATTGTTTACTTCCGAATAACCGCCGGCAACAGAACTTCCGAGAGATTCTTTTGCGGTTTGAAATCCTTGGCTTCGAGTATGGCGATAATAAAACGTTAGTATTTGTGTTTTATATCCTATCCCATTATTTTATAAACTAGGGTCCGACCGTGGCTTTAGACACAATTAGTCCCATATTCTAGGTAATATTTTATTTATAATTTTCAAGTTTTATTCAAATCTATTCAATTTCAAACGTTGAAGCTTGATTGAGTTTATTTTTCAAAATGCAGGAAACTTATTAAAAAGGTGTATTCAAATTATGGTTAATGTTGATAAATGTTACAATGTCAGATTATTGTAAAAAAAGAAGAGATAAATTTTGTAGTTATAAGTTGATGACATTTAAAATGGTGAAATAATTTTTGTAAATTATGATTATAATTGTAATTGATAAATGGCCTGTTGACCAGTTTTTGTAAGTCTGATAATTATATTATAAGGTGCCTAAAGGACTAATCCTTATTTTCATAGGCAGATTAATAGCTCTTTATTGCTTAGGTACTACATTATTATACGTGTTTTTCAGATGCTAGTTTTTTTTTTTACATAAATATTAAATTACATTTTCAAGTCAGAAAATTGTCTTTAATTTTGATGTTATATAAATTATGATTTATTGTTTTGATCATTAAAATAATAAAATATTAAGTAAAGTTTACTGAAATGGTTTCTAATTAATAAAATAAATAAAGTAAAATAAAAAAAAAAAAATTACCTTGCCAAAAAACTCGTACAAAAAAAGTCCAATAGTATTCCCGAACCTCACAAAACTGACACTCAATAAATTCTATCTAATAAAGAAAAAATCTTATCTGCTATATGTGTGTCATATACGCGCGCGTGTGTCACTGCCGCCGGCTCGGGGTGCGATATCCTATATAGAGTTGAAGGCGCAAGCACACACGCAGAGCCGAAGACGGCGGCGCGGCCCAGTCATCAACCATCTCCTTTGATGACGTACGTTGGAGAAAAACAACCTTACGGTGGTGGTCGGTTAAATCAAGATCAACATTTACCTGACGTTCATCCGGTAACTTTCCTTTTATGGGTTTTTCATTAAGCAACTTTAATAAAAAAAAACAGCCGATTAAGAGGGGGTTCAGAAATGTAGGAGTTAAAAAGGGGAGCCTCCTTTTTAACTCCTACATTTCTGAACCAATTTGGAAAAAAATATAAACTCATCTGGAAATGTATTTTTTAAAGGATATGCTTTCTGATTGTTCTCTTAGAAATTTCAAAAAAACCGGTTCAGTAGTTCGGTTATGAAGGGTTGGTTTTTAAGGTTTTAGACTTAATTGTAGGAATAGAAATTGCTTATTTTAATTGCAGTGATGGACTTCGAAAGGCTGCACCTTTCGTGAAGAAATGAAGGCTCACAATCTAGCTTTGCTTATTTTGAGGCTAGACATTGATGTGTGTGAACACTTTTCCACTCATAATTAAATTCCATCACAGTCATACATAAAACAAAGATTGAGCTAAATTTTTGCTTTAAGTTTGGTAGAACTGCCAATGGCGTTGTTGGTTGCTTAGATGTCCAACAATCAAGACAGCGCTTTGTTATAGGCGACGGTTACCACTTAACATCAAGTGGGCTATATGCTTGTTCCATCAGCCTGTTGTATAAAAAAATACAAGCTAAGCCAACGCTCACTGACGTCACTGTCTGGAAGATATATGTATTGTCGTGTGTTAAACACTAGCCCTGTCAGCGTGCCGGTTGTGACTTGCGTAATAAACCGGTCTATGCAACCATCCTAAAGCTCGTAAGCATCACCTACATGTGCACAGGCCTTTATAAACCTACTATAATTATTGCGATGTCAATAAGACGGTATTAACCAAAATATAACCACTAAAAAGGTCCAAATCTACCAAGGTCTTGTGGCAGCTAAGGTCTTATAGCAGAATAACAGCGGTCTGCTGAATAGTGGACAATATGCTGAGCTAAAGACCCATTTGCTTTTATGGCATACGGCATGCGGCATATTGTCAAAGCTAAAGCATGAATTTTTCGTATTTGTAAATTTATAAATGTCTAATGTATTCTTTTAAAATGTAACTGTCTTAGCTCTCTCATAACTCATAAATCCATGTTCTGTTAGTTTTTTTTTTAATTTCTGCCCTTCTCTTTTTATTTTTATTTTATTTTATTCGGAAAACAAACAGTATTAGGCAATAACAACATCAATATCTAATTACCAATTAAAATTATCATTGTTATTAGGTATAGGTACTTATGTAAACTTATTTTTTCATCTATTCATGTATTGTATGTTGTGTGCTAAGAAGCAAATAAATGAGTGTCTTTAGCTAAAAAGCAATATAGATGTACTACCCGCCCAAAAAAAAACAAAATAAAAGGTTTTTATATTTTTTCTCACGGCACAGGTTCCTAGATTAAAATGATAGAATATTAATTAAAGTTGTTTTTTTTATTTTAAAACTAAATACACAGAAAACCGCAGAGTTATGTGAGATAAATATCTAAATTATGTGCATTGAAAATTTTAAAAACAACACACAGGTAAAATGTATGAAAATCTACTAGACACGGAGGTCAAAGAGGTGGGTTCACGAATGACGAAATAAGAAGCTATAAATAAACAAGATAATAATAATAAAATGTAAATATCATCATTCTTTTCCATAACGCCAACATTGGTAATGTTGTAAGAAATGTCTGCCCCAGACAAAGCCAAACTCAGACAATCTGCATCACAATCATCGTCCTTCTAGTAATTTATTATTAATGCAAAAACATAAATTAGCCGTCTCTTCATTTCGGAAAGTCGGGTAAAGAAATAAAAATTTGGAAAATACAAAAAATGTGGGCTTTCATTTAAGAGTCTCTGGTGAGATAACGTTGTTGACAAATTAAGATAGAGAAAATTCTGCTTTTTAGTAAGCAAAGCTTAGGAGTACTTAGCATCAAATATATAAAGAATATAGAATGGTAAAATCCTGAAATACTTTGGCCACATTGCTCGCAGAAATACCGATTGTATCGAGAGACTGATTATAACAGGCAAAGTAGAAGGCAAAAGACCTAGAGGCCGGAGAGCACTGGTGGTCTAGCGGTAGTGGCCCCGCCTTCCGATCCGAAGGTCGTGGGTTCAATTCCACTCGTGTACCAATGAGTTTTTCTGTCGAAAAATGTATGTGTACTATGTCAGTACTCTCAAAACGGTGAAGGAAAACATCGTGAGGAAACCGGCGTGTTGTAGAACCTAAAAAAGTTCGAGCAACACGTGTCAAGGGTCACGCAAAAAGGGCCCACCAGCGGCCTACTTGCGGAAAAACCTGCCCGCACATCAAGTGCGCATGATAAAACTTGCCGAACTTGCCTAGAGGCCGAAGCCCTAAGCGTTGGTCGGACCAGGTATCCGAGCAGCTGGATATGCCGATGCATCAGGCGCTCCATCAGGCCACCGACCGCTCCAAATGGAGAGATATTGTATACAGAATGGGAAAGGGTCACGATCCTCAACAATGAGGGACCGACTATGGAGGGGAAGAGAATGGTAAAAAAAAATATGACAGCAATTATTTTTCCATGTTCAAACTAAGATCCTATGATTGAGAAGTTAAAACTGTAACCTAAAAACTTTAGGCCTACCATGACCTCTGTCTGGCTATGTCTCTGGTTCTGGTTTTGAGTCTGTGTGAGTGTTGACTAAATAAATCCAACGTCAAAACATCACACACACAGTATAATACGAATGGTGAGCACTCACATACAGTCTCAAAACCAACCAGAGACATAGCCAGACAGAGCTCATGGTAGGCCTACTGTATTACTATTACGATTAAAGTTATGTTTGTCTACTTATTTTATTTTTACTCACACACCGCTTTCTTAACTTCGCTAAAATAGTAGAAAATTATCTTAAATTGTAATTATTTGCGTTGTAATATTTCCGGCCTAGATTCGTATTAAGCTAAGCTATTTCATAATATTTTTTTACAACTAGCTGATGGAACATGCATATAGCCCTCCTGATGTTAAGTGGTCGCCATCGCGATAACAAGGATTGCTTCGTCGAGTCGAGTCAAGTCAGGAACGTGCTATACGATGCACTGCCCTGCGTCCATAAACGGCATGCAGACATTCAGCCTCACGTGCCTGTAATTGATTATAGATGTCTTTGTTGTAGAGACTGGTGTATCTTGAATTTTTACCCCTAGTCCTGTAATCTGTGTTTTACAACAACTAAAGCTAACTTACTAACTCATGGGTTGTATATTTTGTTTGGAAATAGCCATTATTATTTCATTAGAGATTGTGGACACTACTAGCAGCACTACTAACTGAGTTGTGACGCTTGTTGCTTCAATTATGTAAAAGAAATCGGAAGTGTAGAGCGTCATCTGAGTTGGTTCAATTATATAAAAGAAATTGGAAGTCTATAATATAACTGTGCATCAACGTCATCGGTAAAGGAAGTGAACTTTTACCGAACTACGCAGTTGTACCTAATTGGTCTGTTCGTCAAACCTGATGGGTTTCGGTACGGCTTCCTCTTACGGTCTATCTGCTGTAGAGCACTGGTGGTCTAGTGGTAGTGGCCCCGTCTACCGATCCGAAGGTCGTGGGTTCAAATTGTTAGGGTTATCAATAATATCTGTAAAATATTTTTATTAATTCTTATAGAGTACTGATGTCAAGTATGCTTAGTCTTATTTACACAAAGAAACTTACAATTAAACAAATATTTACAAAATGTACAAAATACACAAGAAACAGTTGAGCTATCTGCAGATCGTTACAAATGATCTAGAGATAGCTCAACTGATCCAAATCAGTGCCAGACGGAAGCGTTTCCAAGACGCTGGCGGCATTGCCACGCTGAATAGCAATGCTTATACGCTGCGCCAGATACCCACCAGCTCTTGGGTCACGCGTCGCCTCGATCAGTCGCCTAGACAAAATTTTGAAGACCCGCGAGGCCTCGGTTCCCCACGGACCCAGAGTCTCAAACCCAAGAGGAGCAAATAAATTAATTCTTATTAATTTTAGTGTTTGTTTAAATTTTGTATTGATAAATATAATGCTTCACTTCCTGCGGAAGTGTCTTGGTTTTTACCATGCTAAAAACAAAGAGGGCGACACTGGCTCGTAAGGCGGGTAGGGTAGGGATAGTTGGCGACGGGGCGTCAAGCGTCATAGCCATTCGAGTACTAGCTTTCGATCTGAGCGGCTGTGTTGTTTAATACCCTAATTTTATGTAAAAGTGACGTACTAAAGAGCTAGTGATTGTGACATTGGTGTTTTGGACATTATTATTGGACCATCCCTTAAAAAATACACTCGTGTACCTACCAATGAGCTTTTCTGTCGAAAAATTTATTTGCACTATGCCAGTACTCTCAAAACGGTGAAAGAAAATCGTGAGGAAACCGGCGTGTTGTAGAACCTAAAAAAGTTCGAGCAACACGTGTCAAGGCTCACGCAAAAAGGGCCCACCAGCGGCCTACTTGCGGAAAAACCTGCCCGCACATCAAGTGCGCATGATAAACTTGCCGAACTATCTGCTGTATTCTTTTGAAAATAAAGCTCTATCGATAACCTTACAGTTACTATTAACTTCAAACTTACTGTAGATTATTATTATTTATTTATTTTTTATTTGTAAAAGGATCATATAAAAAAAGTGGCCAAGTGCAAGTTGGACTCGGTCATGAAGGGTTCCGTAGCAGCAAGTAGCGTAATATACAAGTTCTTGTAGTTCGTCGAAAGGTAAATTGCGGTTTACTATTTAAGACGTATTAAAAAAAACTACTTATAGGTACTAGATATCATTCAAACCTATTTTCGGTGGAAGTTTGCATTTTATAATGCACCACATTTTACCACTTTGGAGGTGTCTCTCGCGCAAACTAATAGTTTGCGATTAGTATAAAAACTTCAACATTATGTTTAAAGAGCTATCCATAGATACTCACACGTATGGATTTGCTGAAAAAAATGTTCTTATTGTATTCTCAAAATTTATTGTTTTTTTTCTATTTATGTGTAAAAATCTTAATGCGGTTCACAGAATAATCTTACTTACCAAGTTTCATCAGTATAGCTCTAACAGTTTCGGAAAAAAGTGGCTGTGACATACGGACGGTAGACAGACAGACAGACAGCCATGACGAATCTATAAGGGTTCCATTTTTGCCATTTGGCTACGTAACCCTAAAAATTACGCACCACCACGTAAACAAAGAAGCACGGTGTTCCACTAAGTCAAATAATTTATCTAAAAGCATAGTTTCAGGCCTTTGCATCTATTTTAGATGATTTGTATAGCGTCAGGGGCAACTGGTCAATCATGGACCTACTGCAGAGCTGACTAAATCATGGGTTTCCTCGATGTTTTCCTTCATCGCTTAAGACCACTACAAGTATTTGGGTAAACTCTTTAAAAAAAATCAAGTAAATAAATTTTCTGATTAAAAAAAACATAGTTACAGTACTGGCTTCGAACCCGCGACCTTCGAAGATAGGAAGGCGAAGTTACTGACTGGCCTCTAGCTCAGTTGGTAGTAGCTCTGCCTTCTGCGCCGTAGGTCGTGGGTTCGATCCCCACCGAGAACAAATATTTGTGTGGTTAACATAAATGTTTGTTCTCTGTCTGGGTGTTATATTGTATTCTAACTATGTATTTAAAAAAAAAATGTATTCAAGTATTATATCAGCTATCCGGTTCCCATATTACAAGCACTGCTTAGTTTGGGGCTGGGTAGTGTTGTGTGAATTGTCCACAATATTTATTATTTATTTATTATTTATTTATTTATTTACTACCACTGGGTCCCTTAGTGCACTCACCTACCTAAAGGTATAACTTAGTAATAACTTATCTGTTCTTAAAGTAGGTAAGTTTAAAAAACTACTATTAATGTTCTTTTTTGTAGATGTTTTGCTAAAAATGGACGCAAGTAGGTATTTAAGGCTTATGCTGACCCTATGACCCACCGTAGTCATAGATTAAGTAAAAGTTGCCATGGTGACGAATGTTATGTTTACCATACCTACAGAATTAAAAGCTGAACCCCTAAGACCTGCGCACATTTAGGTCGCTGGCGATAGCGATCAGTGAAACGCTGTTAAATAGCGAGAGCGATATTTGACAGCGTTTCAGCTGATCGCCATTGCCTTGATGTGCTTTGCGCACATCTAGACGATCAGCTGCGATCTGCGATGGCAATCAGTTTTAGCATAGGGTTTTGCACATCCGTATACACTGCCGCAATCTTTGACAGTGCGATATTTCACAGCGATAAACTGATCACCATTGCAGGCGATCTAGATGTGCGCAAGGTTATATAAATCCACTGTAGCGTCAATTTAGCATATTTTAGTAAAGGTTTTGGTACTTAGTAATTTCCACTGCCATTTTCATTGGTCTCTCAGCTCAGTCGATAGTACGCTCTGCGTTCTGCGCCGTAGGTCGTGGGTTCGATCACCACCGAGAACAAATATTTGTGTGGTGAATACAGATGTTTCTTCTCCAAATGGGTGTTATATTGTATTCCAAGAATGTATTTACAAAAAAAAATAAACTAGTATTACATCAGCTATCTGATTCCCATAGTACAAGCTATTTGAGGCTCTGCTTAGTTTGGGGCTGGGTAGTGTTGTGTGAATTGTCCACAATATTTATTTATTTATTTATTTAAATAGAGGTGCGTGAATTGTCCATAATATTTATTTATTTATTTCTTACCACATGAAAACCGACAAGGCGTTGAGCCTAAAATGCTTGAAAACATGTGTGTCAAGTGCATTAAAGAAGCCTTAAAGATGCATTTAAATACCTTTCACCACACCGGTTCGTATTCAAGTTTTTTAATGCATTCAGCGAGAAGTTTTCCTTCCAACGTTAGGCTACTTTGATTGCATAAATGTTGACTTATCTTAGAAATTATTGTAACCCTGGTAAGCACACATTTAATGCTCGGGTAATCAGTGCACCCGTAAAGCTACGTTCAAACTGACGCCGATAGTAATATAGGCGTTATTGACGTGGCGACGCGACGCATTCTTTTAGAGAAGGGACGTTGAATGTGGGGGCTCCAAGCTGACAGGGCAGCAGGATCATTAACCCTTTGAAGTTAGCTGGGTAGTTTTCTAGTAGGTACACAGTGTAGTACCATAGGTTCTAGTAGGTACAATAGGAACTTTAGAACGACTCATTTACATGCAGGAGGCCTACCACACGCTCTGTCTGACTCTGGGTTTGAGTCTGTCTGAGTGTTAACTAAGTAAATCCTACGTCAAAAAAAAAATACTTGAACACGTACACTTACAAAAGAGTAAAGCAATACTTCTATAATAAAAAATAATTGAAATTCTTGAATGGTTGCTATCTTCAACATAATAATGTTAAACAAACGAACTCCTTATTTAAGCGGCTCCTTTTTAAAGTGCCGCTTCATTTTAGCGCCCTTTTGCGCCACTTCATCAATTTTTATAGCTGTTTGAATTGTCGCGAATGCGCGGCGGTGTGATCATAGCTTAGGGGTCACCACTGAGATTAATTCATTGTATTGTTTACTCCGGTAATTTGATTCTAGGAAGCAATCACGGTGACACGTTGCTTGCGCTTCAAGCACACTGTCCACTAAAGCCGGTAAGACAACGTTGCATGCCAAGATTGTCAACGAAGTATTTTGAGGTGTTGGGTCAAGTCTTCAAAAAAAGCAAAAATATAAGAATAAAATACAATCAATGGAAAAATCTTAAGAAAATAGTTTAATTATCTCTAGCCTTTTCATAAAATACGATAAGCATATCGAATAGAACTCATTTTATTATGTTCTACCGGGTCGGTCCCATGGAACCTTTCAAACCTTTCGTTTTCAGATATTTAATTTAAGGAACTCTTTAGGGCGTACTTAAAATACTCTCACCACACTAGATTTAAAGAACTAGAGAGACGACAAGAAGTTATTGCATAAAAAATACCTGTATCCATAATGAGGAAATCAAACAACTTTAAAAAATTATTAATGTATTAAACAAATCCTTAACATTTTTTGTGGAAACATCAATCAAAATGATTTGAACCACCACATGGGTCTTATCAAGGTAAAAGAGTTGGGGTCTTGTAATGAACTTTTTTATGGCACTTGGAATAGTGTATGCTGGCCCTAAGTTCTCTCAACTCACGTGTTCCTAACGGGGGTTGAACCTACGACCTTTACCCGTGGTTTTTGTTCGTTTACAAAGCGTACAATATACCTGCAAAACTACAAAAAGGTGGCGTGCAAAATAGAGACTCAACGTTTCAAAGAGATTTTTCTTCTTCTTAATTAATGGGATCTGTCCATTTTGATCAATTTCCAGTGTGAAGTGGGGATAATAATATATTACTTAAATAAAATAGTTTTTAGTCAAGTCGAGTCTGTCAATAGACAAGTCGGCCATAATTAACTTTGATAAAAAATAGTGGCCGTTTTTTTTTGTGTTTGTTTTGTGTTTACGTGTATACACGTATATAGACGCTGCTGTATGCACAACTTTCTTAACCAGAGCCCGAAGTCCCAGTGCATTTACAACATTTCGTTACCAAATGTTGTTTTCGTTTTGCCTATTTGTCTCTGTCTATTGTATGGAGAAAAGATGAGACAACAACTCTAACTACGTAACGTATTTTTGCCGTCTCATATTTTCTCCATACAATAGAGAGAGACAAATAGGCGAAACGAGAACAACATTTGGTAACGAAATGTGGTAGCAAAACTCCGACTTCGGGTACAGCTATGAAAACGTATTCATATTTTTTTCTAGTTATCAATAAATACCTAATGTACCTATTATAAATTGCACAGAGAAACTTTACACACGTCAATATTATTTCTTTGGTGTCATTGTTTTAACTGGCTTTGTCTTTCTTTAACTGTCTTTTCGTGGCTGTTCGATCTCCGCTGAGAACAGTAGCGTCTCGCGTTCGCGCGTAGGTACCTACAGTGCAAAGTGCAAGCGCATCACAAAAACGTCACCGCGGACGTGCTGCCGACTGTGACAATGACCCCGTTCTTTGTCGCGTAAGGCATGTGCATCGACGACGAATTATATTGTTAAGGTGACACCATTTATTGCCTTTACAATGGATACGCCATCAAAGGTACGCTTTACCCTGCATACAGAGCTGGAGCATACTTTGTATGACCACTACAATGACGCAGTCCGTCTTTTTAAAGAAGAAAGGCAAGAGCGTGAAAAGCTTCAGGGCCTTGTTGGGAACTTGAAGAATCAAATTGAAGTTCTTCAAGAGCAGCTGAAATGCGTTGCGCAATCAACAAACATGCCATCAACATCAAGCATGGAAACTTCCTCGGTACAGGTGGAATATGTTACGGACGAGGAAGAACTAGCAAAAGAGACAGAGTGGATAAGAGCGAAATCCAGGAAAAAGCGGAAAATGAACACCTCGCCCACTGTCTCACCACAAGGAAATGCCAATTCTCCAGCAAAAGAAAGACCAAAAAAAATTCCTTCCCCACCTCCGATCATAGTAGACGGGGTGAATAATTACCAAAATTTTTACGACTCCTTGTCTTTAAAACAGCCCGCTGGTACCTTTAAAATCAAGATATTAAGCGGTGAGAGTGTTAAAGTAAATGCCATTAATGATGAAGCATACAGAGCCTTAACAAAAATTCTAAGCGAAAGCGAGTGCCCTTGGCACTCCTATGAAAACAAACAGGAGAGACCGATAAGAGTTATGGTCAAGAAATTGCCTTCCTCGTGTAAACCTGACCGAATTATCGAAGACCTAAATGGAAGAGGCTACAAGATTGAAGAAGTTGTGAACAAACTAAGTTGGAAAACTAAGGAACCACTAAACATGTTCATGGCCACCTTCAGCAACGAAGAAGATATAAAAAAATATATGAAATAAAACATATATTGGGGTGCGTGGTCGAGATTCAACCACTAAGATCCACCAAACTTATCCCACAGTGCAAGAAATGCCAAGTATATGGTCATACACAAAAGTACTGCTCCAAAGAACCAAGGTGTGTTAAATGCACAGGTAAGCACCTTACAAAGGACTGCAAAAAACCTGCAGAAGAAAAACCAAAGTGTGTGCACTGTGGGGAAGCACACCCAGCAAACTACCGAGGCTGCATGGTAGCTAAAGAAATGCAGAAGATGCGGACCAAAAGTATAAATAAAACTCAGGCTACACAGCAAAACTCCAGCAGCAAACAGCAGGTAGCTCCTCCAGGCTCTAACGTAAGAACTCCTTCAGTTAGCACCACTCACAAATCTGTGTCATATGCCCAGGCAACTGCCAAAAATACACCAACCATGCAACGCAAAGAGCCAAGCAACGATAGCAAACTAGATGTCATTCTGAAGTTCATGTCATCCTTTGATGAGAGATTGAAAATAATAGAAAATAGCACCAAACAAGCTATTCCTAAGAGTAAAAAATGATTTGTACACTAAAAATCATGGCTTGGAACTGCAATGGGCTACTCAATCATCAAAACGAACTGCAAGTAGTCCTAGACATAGAAAAAGTCGATTTGTGTCTCGTATCTGAAACGCATTTCAATAAACAGTCACACATCACTTTCAAAGGCTATAAAACCTATCATGCACTACACCCAGATAACAAAGGAAGGGGGGGTAGTGCTGTTATCGTGAAAGAAAACATAAAGCACTATGAAATAAGTAAATGTGAAGAGCCAGATATCCAGTCCGTAGCTATTTGCATTAATACAACGCGGTATTCTCTTACGGTAGCAGCCATATACTGCCCACCGCGCCATACGATACATGAACACAACTACTCAAGATTTTTACAAACCCTTGGTGAAAGATTTGTACTTGGAGGTGACTTCAATGCAAAGAATACGTACTGGGGATCCAGACTAACGAATACAAAGGGCAGAAACTTAATGAATGCCATTAAACATATAAAAGGTGACGTTATATCTACTGGTTCACCAACATACTGGCCAACTGACCAAAACAAAATTCCAGACCTGATCGACTTCTTCATCTACAAAAATTTATCGAAGAACTACCTACGAATGAAGCAAAGTTATGATATGAACTCTGACCATTCTGCAATATACCTAGAAATAAGTGAACAAGTTTTACAAATAGAAAACGCTCTGACCCTGGTAAATAAGTATACTGATTGGGAGAGTTTTAAAATAGAATTAGATTTTAATATAGACCTAAAAGTTCCTCTGAAAGCCCCGGAGCAACTTAACTTAGAAATAGACAATTTTACTAAAATCATACAACAGGTTGCCTGGAATAATACACCAGTAAACAAAAAAAGAGGCGCAAGAAACAGCTACCCTAAGGATATTTTGCAACTCATAAGTGAAAAAAGAAAACAGAGGAACGTTTGGCACCAAACTAGATTTTCACAAGACAAAACAAAATTAAATAATCTCACAAAACTGCTTAAAAGAAAAATTCAAGCTTTTAATGACGAGTCAACTAACAGCTATCTCCAGAACCTCACCAGTGATCGCAGTACAAACTACTCACTCTGGAAGGCAACTAAACATATGAAACGACCCATTACCCAAATTCCTCCGATTAATATAGGGTCTGGAAAATGGGCCGTTAGTAACGAACAGAAAGCCAAAAGATTTGCAGAACATCTTGAAGAAATATTTACACCTAACGAAGGCCAAACAAACCAAGTATCTATGATTAACGAAGTTTGTGACGAAACACTTTCGATAAAGCTGGTTACACCCAGAGAAGTCTGGAGCGAAATAAAACACCGTATAAACCCAAAGAAATCTCCTGGATTCGACCTTATCTCGGGAGAAATACTACACCATCTTCCACGAAAAGCACTAGTGAAACTGACGACCCTTATAAACGCAGCACTCAGACTAAAGGTTGTTCCAGATTTATGGAAGGTTGCCGAAGTCATTATGATAGCAAAGCCAGGAAAACCACCTCATGAGACCTCATCTTATAGGCCAATTTCTCTGCTACCTATCATGTCAAAATTATTTGAAAAACTGTTACTGAAAAGACTTAAGCCACTTATAGAAAGTAAAAACATCATACCAGATCACCAATTTGGATTCCGAGAACAGCATTCAACAATAGATCAAGTTCATAGAATCACAGATGTTATCGAGAGGACTCTCGAAGAAAAAAAAGTCTGCTCCACTATCTTTTTGGACGTGGCACAGGCATTCGATAAGGTATGGCATGAGGGCCTATTACTGAAATTAAGAAAAGTATTACCTCCTGATTTTACAGATGTAATAGAATCCTACTTATCTGATAGAACTTTTAGAATAAGGCAAGAAGACGCCTTCTCTGAACTTAAGAAAATAAGAGCTGGGGTACCACAAGGAAGCGTACTAGGTCCGGTCCTTTACCTTCTTTATACAAGTGATATTCCCGTCCTAGCCAATAATACCATTGCAACCTTTGCTGATGACACTGCCATAATGGCTGTCGGAGGCACTCATGCAGAAGCAGCTGAAAAGGTACAAGTAGCTGTTAATGAAATCCATGATTGGACTAGAAAATGGAGAATAAAACTAAATGAATCCAAATCGGTTCACATCAACTTTACTAACAAGAAAGATCAATACTGTGCGGTATTCATTAACAATAAAATCATTCCATATGGAAACACAGCTAAATACCTTGGTATGACTCTTGACGCAAAGCTGCGCTGGAAAGCACACGTCAAGAAGAAAAAAGAAGAGCTAGAGTTACGCTACAAGAGGATGTACTGGCTGCTTGGAAGGCAATCTACTCTTTCAGTGCCTAACAAACTTTTGTTGTACAAACAAGTCCTAATGCCGATATGGACTTATGGTATACAGCTGTGGGGCTGTACCTGTAAAAGTAATACTGCAATAATTCAACGATTCCAGAATAAAGTGTTAAGGGGCATTGTTAATGCACCCTGGTACGTGAGAGACGAAGATCTGCACCGGGACCTCCAGATCGAATTCGTTGATAAATTAATTAAGAAATTCGCAGAAGCTCACGAGAAAAGACTTCATCACCACGTGAATGTCGAGGCCATCCAGCTCCTCGATAACACAGACAAAGTGAGAAGGCTCAAAAGAATCAAACCTTTTGAGTTAGTGTAATGTTATAGTTATTGTGCAGTAATAATAGTGCTACTTTTAATGAACACAAGAACAAAGTGTCACCACAAAGTGTAGAGACTGTAAGAAAAGTGCCGATGGACACATTCTTAGTTATATTAATTTCTATCAAAATAAGTTAAAGCAAAATTGCTCATTAGCCTACTTGGCTAGATTGTAATGTTATTAGGGTACCGCATCAAAGGGGTATACTAATTTATTGAAAAAAAAAAAAAAAAAAAATTGTTTTAACTGGTTTGTGTGTACTTATGTCGTAAATAAATAAAAGCTTCGCCTTTGTGTCGCGATTTATGTTGCCAATAAACATCTCTGTATTTCTATGTGTTTCTCAATTATATTAAAATTAAAACGAACTACAAAAAAATGTTTTCACAAAGTAATTTAGACACCAGCTTGCTAATTTGTATTTGCGTCACTAACATCGACAGTAATCCACACGCATTTATACCTAATTTACGCTATTGAAAAAAAACTTAAATAAAATGTAATTTGGCCCAATCATGCGAGCATGTTATTTTGACTGACTTCTAGTCATTATAGGTACTAAAACAAAACATAAAGATGATTGATATTGCATACCATATACTATTTTTAGGGTTTTAGATCACAAAAACAAAAACATAAATAATAAATGCTCATTTAACCGCCTAATTTTAAAGTAATTTAAGTTTTTGCTGTAATTATTGATAGCTATTGTTAACCGATTGACGCACTATGTCGCCATCTTGTTTTGAAATACTTAAGTACCTACCTACTCTTTCAAATCTTCAAATACTTACTGCTGAAAAAACTAAGCACATTATTATAATATGAGCATTTTATTTCAAAAATAGAAATCACAGGAATATTTGTATTGATTACAGTATTTTTCTATTATAAAATGTTACTCTAAATAGTCGTGAGCAATAAAGAGGAACAACGTTTGATCCACGACGAAAATTCCGATGTTGTCCAAATAAAGGCTTGTAACTGAAAAGTCAAAGTCAAAGTGTACTTATATTTATTTACAGAATTACAGGGCTGTTAAAGGTATAAAGTATTCAGGCAAGACACTTGAATACTTTGACGTTTATAAAAATTTGGTGACAGTTCTACTTATTATTTCTCTAGAGTTCACAAGGTGAAGAGGATATTGCTGTAAGGAATATTTCTCTAGATAAATTTTATTTGACAGATGTTTTCAAATAAACAGATGTAGAATTTCTGTGCATATTTTGGTTTAAGAATCTTTATTACTCATAAGAATTTACAAAATTCACTTACTGAGTATATAATCTAAAATTAACAAATTTATGGGCAACATACTTAACATTCTTAATATTAAAGTACTTTATTAAACACGTAAATCACAATTTTTCCATGTACCTACAAAAAATTTACTTGCATAGCCGGCTCGGTACTCGTTGAAGGTAGAAACGCAAAGATACTGTTGACAGCATGCAAGTTACGTAGGTTGAGCGAAACTGGATGTGGCAAGAGTTTAACTTGTGGTTTTGTTAAGATAGTTTTTTTTTTTTTTTTTTTTTTTGTCTTTTTTACATTGGTAGGTAGATAATTTAAACTGTTTATTTTCTATTTTTTTTTTTTTTTTTTTTTTTACATATTGTATTTTAACTTTTTTACAATTATTTTGTAACGTGGAATCTAAGTAATTTTTTAAATGTATATATTGATTTGGCTTGCTTTATATCAAGAGGGAGCCTATTATAGAGTTGGGCGCCTTCATACATTATATTTCGCTTTCCGTAGTTAGTTCGAGGTTTATGTAGAATTATATCGTTTGCTCTTCTTAGTTTCAATTTTTGTATAGTGTGCTTTTTTGTAAACGTGATTTGTGTGTGAATATCTCTACTGAGGATTTTTCTTATTAATATGCATGTGTTATATGAGTAGGTTTGTGATATTGACATTATGTTTGTTTCTTTGTAGATTTTATGTGTAGATTCAAGAAAGTCATAGTTGAACAAAACCTTTATGAGTTTGTTTTGTGATATCTGTATAGGTATTAAGTTCGTTTTGGCTGCTGTACCCCATATTTCTATTAGGTAGTCAATATGTGGCTTGATTAGCGAGTTATAAATAAGATATCGTACTTTTTTAGGCAAGCATCGTACGATACCACGCAATAAACCAGTTAGTGATTTTAGCTTGTTTTGTATCTTTGAAATATGTGGTTTCCAAGAAATAGATCCATCTAAGATTAAACCAAGATACTTTTCATGCTCTACTCTATTTATTGTTTGATTGTTTATAGTCAAAGGGGGATAGCTTAGGATTTTTTTATTTTTTGCGGCAAATATTATATAGTTTGTTTTTGCTATGTTGATGGTAAGTAGATTGATTTGAAACCATTTGTTTAAAATATTCAAGTCCATTTGAGCGTCCGACATGACTTCAGTAATTGAGTGGCCAAAGTAAAATAAGGCGGTGTCGTCAGCGTATAATGATATGTCACCTTTCAGTCCAATTTGACTAATACTGTTAATGTATATTAAAAACAACAAAGGGCCTAAGATTGATCCCTGTGGGACACCACATTTTACGCATCGTGGACTACTTTGAAATTCACCGATTTTGACAACCTGACTACGATTACTTAGGTACGATTTAAAGATATCGAGTGCAATTCCGGTAATACCAATCTCTGATAACTTACGAAGCAAAATTGTATGACTTACCGTATCAAATGCTTTCTTTAAGTCAATAAACACACCGACAGCAATATTTTTTTTATCAATATTCAGTTTTATTTTAGTCACTAAGTCAGTTGTTGCTGATAAGGTATTAGATTTTGGTCTGAAACCATATTGTTTGTCATACATAAAATTTTGTGAAGTTAGGTACTGCTCTAGACGACTATAGATAGCTCTTTCCAAAACTTTTGATAAAACAGGGAGGACCGAGATTGGACGGTAGTTACCGGGATCAGATTTACTTCCAGCTTTATATATTGGTACAACCTTTGCCATTTTCAGTGAGTCTGGGAATATTCCGGACCTTAGACAATTGTTGACACATTGCGTAAGTTCATCGACTATAAGATTTTTTACACATTTTATGGATTTTGTATTTATACCGTCAAGACCTGCACTAGTATTGTTGCCGAGGTCATCTACTATCTTACTAATTTCATCTGTTGTGGTTGGGGTATAGTGGTCCAGTGTTTGTAAGGTTGATCCAGATTCGCACAACCCAGCGTTCCAAGACAAGGCATGCTTGTCAATTTTATTTGCTAGGGCTATACCTATGTTAGAAAAGAAGTCGTTAAAACATTCACATATTTCTTCTTCATTACAAAAACAGTTGTCATCAATTTGTAGCTTAGTCGGAGTAGATTTTTCTTTAATTTTATTATGGGAGAGATTGTTGATTAATGACCACATTTTTGCTGATTTATTCTTACAAGAGTCAAATGCTTTCCTATAATATTCACTCTTGGTGTTCTGTATATCAATCGTGACTTTGTTTCTCTTCTTAATAAAGTTTTCGTGTAGTATTTTGTCCTTTGGGTTTTGTCTATGTTGATTCCATTGTATGTTTCTGCTGTTGATCTCTTCGAGTATTGTTTTATTAATCCAGTCTTGTCTGGGTGGATTTTGAATCTTGTATTTTACTGTTTTGCTTTTTCCAATATTTGTAGATAGTCTATTTTCTAGTGAGTAAAATGAGTATTCTTCGTTGTTTATATTGTCCTCTGCCATTGATTTGTATAGTGTTTCATAGTTTATTGCTGTGTAGGATATTTTTTTGAGAGTTTTGGGTTGGTGTCTTTTTATTTCGAAGTATAGTTGATTATGGTCGGACATAGGTGTTCTTATAACGGCAAAATGGGTATTAGTATTATTTAAATTATGACATATATGGTCTATAATAGTTTTTGAGGTAGTAGTTTCCCGTGTACAGTATTTTTCATTAATTTTGTTCACGATTTCGTAGTTGTTTTCTTGCAAAGTGCTTTTGTACATACGAGTTTCTGGTTCAGATGCAAGGAGGTTGATATTAAAATCACCAAAGACTACTGCCCTTTTTCTACTATTTAATTGGTTTGAGTAGGTTTCCAAAAAGGGTTTGATGGCGGTGTCTGGTTTTCTGTATACGGCTCCTACATCGATGCCGAAGTGCTCAAGGTGAATCCACAGGAAATGATTGCCGTCGTTGCATTGGTTTTCAATAAGGGTGTGTCTCAAGCTGTCATGAGCAAAGATTGATACCCCGCCACCTCTAGTGTTACTTCTGTGATTATAATAATGAGTAAACTCGGGTATTCTAAATCGCTTGGCTTCATCATCCGTCTTGATCCATGTTTCGGTAAGTACTATAGCGTGTAGGGAGCTTTTAAAAGATTTAACAATACACAAGAGCTCATCAAATTTGCCAGGCTTGACAATACTTCGGATATTGGCATATAGAAATTTAAGTGACTTATTGCTCTTACTGATACAGTCAAAGCGTTCAACAACTTGATTGGTGTTAATATTGTCATTCGATTGTCTGGCACTATAGTTAGGACTATCTACATCACTCAGTTTTTTGGCTGTGAATTTATAATTTTTGGCATGCCTTTAACATATTTGATGGCTAAGTTCAGCTCACCGCGATCAGTTCTACATTTGAGCTCTTCAGCTAGTTTTCTGAGGAACTCTCGCTGCTGTGGTGTTTGATCGGAGTATATTTTGATGTCATCACCAACAACCTTGTTCTTGTTTTGTAATACATTTTTGCATGTCTCCTGTGATTTGAAAGCGATTTTGATACAACGTCTTTTGGTAGGGTTAAATTTTCCCATGCGCATGAACCATTCCGGTTCGGGGATATTTATGCAGATTTTTTGCAGTACATTCATAATTTCTTTTTTGTCGATTTCATTTTTTTCTTCATCCTGAGTTGATGCTGGTTCGGATATGCCGGCTACAATAATGTTTTTGCTTCTTCTTTCTCTCTCATTTATTTCTTCTACTATAGCTTCTGTAGTCTGGGTCTGAGAAGATGTTGAAGAGACCGTTTTCAGTAATTTTATTTCTAGTTCTAGTTCCTTAACCTGCTTTTTCACATCGTTTTGATCGGTAATGATATTGTTTGTGATAGATTTTATGTCATTTATTTGTTCCTTCATAGAAGTGACATCCGAGGATATTTTTTCCATGAATACTTTCTGGCTACTGCCAAAAGTCGTTAATAGAGCCATCATTTGCGACATCTGGTTTTTTATTTCGGTGACTTCATCTTTGATGGTCAAAATGTTTTCATCGTCATGAGGCGTCTTCCTCTTAATACGGTTAGCGACCTGTTCAGAATATTCTGAGTAAGTTTTCGGACCTATTTTTGGCGAGTCGCTTCTAGTTGGTGAGTTCCGACGACTCATGGTTATCTGTGTTGTTTACTCACGCACTGGTTGCAGAAGTGGCTCGGACCGGCTTGGTTGATGGAGAGCGAGACGAAAATTACAGGCCGTTCTTGTTACCCGAGGAGGTGAAGAGGGCTCCTTTAGTACTTCTTACGATCGCAATGTCACAATTCACACGATTGCGTTCAATTGAATTTAGCACTTACGCTATTGATATGATGTTTGAAATTGAGTTTGATACAAGTTTGAATTATTAAAGTAAATTTGATAGCACGTCTGCTTAGTACGCCTGCCCAGCAGTATCTATGTTCATGCTGGTAAATGGAAGAAAGTTTAAAAGGAAGAAAGAAGAAATTTCTAAAATTAAGTAGATAGCAGCAAAAATTTTCCGTCATGTCTTCTTCTTCTTCTTTTTAATGGCATCTGTCTTCTTGGATCAATTTGGCCATTGTCAAGTGAGGTTATATTCCATAAATAAAATAGGTTTTAGCCAAGTCAAGTCAGTCCATAGACAATTAAGTCGGGCCTAATTGGCTTTTTTCAAAGCCAATTAGGCCTGATAGTATGTAAGTATTATTATAGATTGAAAATTTCCAGGCATTATAATGTAGATAGTTTGTTACTTTATTTAAAATTAATAAGCTTGGTAGAACAGATTAAACGATAATGTTAAGGTGGTCTTAAAGTTAGGTCTTAAAAGTAGTCAAAGTTAGGTTTAGTGCGTAGTTATACACTTTTATTTTAACAATATCATATAATTTTGATTTTGAAGTAGTAGAAATAGTAGTATAGTAAACATAACGACTCATTGGGTGCCGGAGGACGGAAGGCGACGGGGCGTGGCCGCCCAAAAAGGCGATGGCGAGACGATCTGGAAGCTCTGGAGAAGGATTGGTGGGAAGTCGCCAAAGATCGTGGATAGTTGGAAGATTTTGGGGGAGACCTTTGCCCAGCAGTGGAACAGTGCAGGTTAAAAAAAAAAAAAAAATGCTCATTTTTTTTTTATTTATATTTTGATAAATAATAGAACATCATGATGTTACACCCTGTTCCACATGTAGACTTTTTCAATTTCAATTTATTTAATCTTGAACAATAATATATCGTATTAGAATGTCTTATAATCTACTTAAAAATAAAACATTGACTATATAATAATATAACAAAACACAATATGATAAAAAAAATATTGTATATAGACAATTAATAATAAATAAATGAATATCAGGCTGATTGGTGATTGTGGAGTTTACTATCATAAAACTCTTCAATAGAGTAGAAACATTTATCCAACAAAAGCTTCTTCAACTGTCTTTTAAAAGCTAAAAGAGTCTAAAAGCATTAGACTCTCGCTTACAACACAACCTGTATTCAAAAGACAGATCCTGCTTACTTAGATAGCAGTCAGACAAATATTTACTTGCGTAGTATTTTCGAATCCGGGTAATATTAAAACTAAGATGTTTATGACGGCATGTTAATTAATTAGCATGTATTTGATGTTTTTACGGTTTCTCGCCTTTGATGATTATACCCAGTGGTTTAATCAAACAAATCAATTCAAATATTATTTATTTCAGACATTAATTTAATGGTAGCATGCCTGCATTCCAATTTAAGGTCATGGGTTCGAAAGAAATCAATACAATACAATCATGTATTTGCGAAACACAGGTTATAATTACAGGATGGTACAAATTAAGTAAGTTCAGCCATGTTCTGCCACAAACCATGCAAAATATTTAAATGTCACAAGTATGCAAATATAATACAATCTTAATTATTTCTATTGAACAAGAAGTTTTTTTAATAGGTGTCATGCATAACTTTGTTAAATTTACGGGCTTAGGTATTTTTCTTTTGATATTGCATAAAATAGATCCATAATGTGCTGAACATAGATGTTTGTTATCTGAATGGGTGTTATATTGTATTCTAAGTATGTATTTACAAAAAAAAGTAGGTATATGCGTATTATTATCAGCTATCTGGTTTCCATAGTAAAAGCTCTCCTTAGTTTTGGGCTAGATAGTGTTGTGTGGATTGTGTATAATATTTATTTATTTTATATAATAATATTGTTTCAAGAATGAAGTATTGGCACTGATAATAGGGTCAGCCACAAAGCATAGTCGTAAAATTAAAATTGTGCAGTAATAACTTTCCGAACAAGAAGTCAAGCGACAAGTTAAAAGAAAGGACTATTCTAATCCTCCTTCCGTCCTTTTTCTTAGAATCCTCATATTTACCCAAATGACTGGCACGTGAGGCGGAAAATCTGTATGCCTCAAGTTGATGGACGCAGGGCGGTGCATGTTCCTGACGTGCGTGACCTATACGAGGCAATGCCTCCAAAAAAACTAGTGTTGTTTTAAAAAAAGCAGTGAAAATGTAAAACTGGCGACAGCGGTTCCCATACAAACGGCGCATGATGGCGTTTCTACTGTAATCAGTATTCTTTGACGTCAGCAGAACAAGAACTTGTCATGGCAGAGTTTTTTATGGTTTTAGTTAGCTTGCCTTACATATTAATACAGAATTGCCACTATTATAATACGAACTCAGTGCTTTTTTGGGTTCCGTAGCCAAATGGCAAAAACGGAACCCTTATAGATTCGTCATGTCTGTCTGCCTGTCTGTCTGTCTGTCTGTCTGTCTGTCTGTCTGTCTGTCTGTCCGTCCGTATGTCACAGCCATTTTTCTCCGAAACCGTAAGAGCTAGACTGATGAAACTTGGCGAGTAGATGTATTCTGTGAACCGCATTAAGATTTTTACACAAAAATAGAAAAAAAATATATAAATTTTGGGGTCCCCATACTTGAAACTGAATCTCAAAAAAAAGTTTTTCATGGGCGAATCGAACTCGCACTTGGCTGCTTTTTTCTTGAGATTAATAGTTGTGGTTTCTAGGAAAGGTTTGAAGCAGGTGTTTCAAAAACCATGTTAAATCTATAATAGGTACGCACCTGACACCTGTACCTAATGTAGGTACGGAAAAATATATTTTTTCTTGTAAAATCTAATAGTGGACCATTATTTTTATGATTATAGCAATTATCGGTGAGTCTATACAGAGGTGGTCGACAAATTAGTGGCGTAAACATTTCAGTGTTCAACTGCTCAAGGCCTTATCTAATTTTGTAGACTAAAATAGATTCATATTTTTTGATGCAACGCTGTTAATATAACTCTACAGTGAACTCACAAATGCACCTCGGTTATACTTACTTATATCTTTGCTTTCTGCGCTAGACTTGTGGTTGGACTTCAAACCCTGCTCGTTTGATTCCTATAAAACGAGAACAATATATTTTGAACTGTATTGTACAATGTATAGTGGCGGTATGAAAATGATCGTCGATTTTCAACTTGATTTATTTGTTCAACGTATCACGATCACATACTACCTTTTGAAACTGAATAGACAGAATACACCGATAAGTTAACGTCACAAATTATGTCAAAATGTGTTCATGATCAAGGCACTGGTGCAAGCGAAAACCGACTCTAAGGTGACGAACATTTTCATACCGCGACTCTACATAGATCCCCTGTGTAGTTGAGATATTGCATTCTAAATAAAAAATATATATATTTATTTGGAAACATGGTACAAGATTAAACAAAAACAAGTGTAAATGATACTGACTGCAGAAGTATAAATTCAAGGTAGGTATGTATTTACAAACAACCTCTTCCAAACCGGCTGGTCACCGTGGAAGAAAACGACCAAAACCTTCCAGCCAACGAAATATCAACTAAATCAAATCAAAATATCTTAATTTGGACCTATAATGTGAGAAACAGGACTGAAATAGCAAACGATCGCAAAGACTGGAAAAGCTGGAGGAGGCCTATACCCGAGAGGGGTCCTAACTAAAGAAAACATAGAAACAAAACGAACAACGATTAAAACAAAAATTTAAGAAGATTAATAAAAATAAAATTCATACTTAATGAAAAACAAAATATAAAAATTAAATTAAGTTTTAGGTTAATTTTAAATAAAATAATAATTATAATGTTATGCATGTAAACAATAATAATAATAATATAACTACTGTATGCATGAAATGTACCATAATTATGTAGTTATGGAATAAATGGGCTTTTTTATTTTTATTTTATTTTTTTTTATTATGTATTTACAAAAAAACATAGTATATTTTAGCTATCTGGGTTTCTGTGTTATGTATTCTGATTCTGTGTGGAATGTCCATAATATTTATTTATTTATGTCATAATTTATTTATTTATTTTATTTATACTTGACGTTGATCGCTTGATCGCTTTTTGGAGGTGAATTTGGTGATTCACCCAACTAGACGCCTTGTCTCTGTCTATCATCACACATTAGAAAGAGACAGCAACAGATTGCCTTTTGACGGGTTTTTTTAAGGCCATCAGTTTCACCTGCGTCATAGCTAACTGAGAAATAAGTAGGTACCTACAGTTGAATGAGAAGTTTCAAACAAATGCCAAAGGTCGTAGGCCCAAAAATAAGGAGTCCTCAGTCATTAGCCATGGTTTTTTTATGACTAACTTTTCTAGTTACAGGTAGATCTTTGAGGTATTGAGTCTACAGTAAATTATTGGTAAATGTATAAACTTAATTATGCCAATAAAGAACACAGTAAAAAGGTTTATTGATGCCACGTCCAATACAAATTAGAAAACAAATGTCTTTTTGGAGTTTTATTGTCATTATTGATTTGAAACACGGACCATACAAAAAAATAGGCAAACCAAGTTGTACCTAAGTGTGCTGCCTGCGCTCTCTGGTTTGGTGGCGTGGAACTGGCACCTAATAGATTCACCTATCTTTGTGATTCATTTCGATATCTATTTGTTTAATTGTAAGTTTCTTTGTGTAAATAAAAAGTATGGAATTACTAGTTTCTGTTATTAATACAACAAGTAAAATAGGTTTTGTTATATTGTAGTACGACCCGATGGAATTTAAACGTGCATGTAGAATTTGTACTGCAACAGACAACAATTATTGTTGCTCTGCTAATTTTGAATCTTTTCCCTAAAGAGGTAATAAGCACTTCATCATCATTATGATCAGCCTGAGGAAGTCCACTACTGGGCAATGACTTCCTCTATACATTTTCTAGGAAGAACGATGCTGAGCCCTTTCCATCCGTTGCCGTCAGTTTCTTCCCGTTTTTATCTAGGCTTTAGCACGTGGAAATGTTGCCTAGATTCCCTAGCATAAGCATATTATGACGTTTAGAAATGATCACAGATCAGTGCAAGTGATGATGGATCGAAAGAATCAGTGACATAAGAAGAAGAAGTGCAGGTGCCTTTTCTTTTGCATTTAGCAACATTCTTCGGTGCGTCGTGTAGGCGCACTAAAATTCCTTTTGGTGAAAAGATTCTTATTGATGGCTAGTGCAATACAAGAAGAAGAAGCAGCCTGATGGCACTCACTTTTTTTTTCATTATAAAGGCCATCTTTTGGCTACAATCTCACCTGATGGGAAGCGACGATGTAGCTGACGATGAAGCAGGATGGTCTAGAAGACCATCACTCATGCTTTGAAGAGGCCTAGATCGTAGTTGTTAGGAAAAACTGCCGTCGGCAATGAGTTCCATTCCCTGGAGACGAGGTGTTCTTCTAGACCTTGTCGCGTACAACTGACTCACCTAGCTGTAGGACGTTTCAAAGTGATCCTTGTGATACTACTGAATGACAATATTTGATTTTGATTTAGATCGCCTACAAATGCGCAAAAAGCCAAGTTGGCCGTCCCTTTTTGCGTGACCCTTGACACGTGTTGCTCGAACTTTTTTAGGTTCTACAACACGCCGGTTTCCTCACGATGTTTTCCTTCACCGTGCACATGCCATGAAAAACTCATTGGTACTACGAGTGGATTTGAACCCACGACCTTCGGATCGGAAGGCGGGGCCACTACCACTAGACCACCAGTGCTCTCTTTCTGATCGGATTGTCCAGCAAGTTAGGTACGCGTGACTAATACACGGACAAAATGATCTATAAACTGCGTGCGCGCACCCAAGCAGCTAGTTTTCTGTTCCGCTCGAGCGCTTGCGCAGCAGAGGCCAATGCCGTCACCACGTGCCGAGGAAATAGCATGATTTGCAACAATTTGGATGCTGATACAATATTATGTCCATTGTCCATCATTATGCCCTAACTACAATATAATTTAAAACGGCGAAACCGGATACCTACTTATTTCATGGCTACCTAAAATATTGTTTTTTTGTCAAATTATGTCAATTCTGCCAAAAAGCTTAGTGAAGTTTAAAAACTTGAGAAACCGACTTCATGACCCAAAACATGAAAAGAAAAACATAAACATGAAAAAAAATACAGCAGAACACTGTGCTTGGCTGAAAAGGTAACCGCTTAAACATCAGGAGGGTTAATAGAGGCAACAGCTGAATGGTAGCATAAGATGGAATCACCTGATGCTGAGCCGTTCCTTTCGAGTTTATTATATTTTTTTGGCAGTGCAATCATAAAAAATAACATATGACCGAATTAAGAACCTTCCTCTTTTTGGAATCGGTTCAAAATAGGTTCTGGTTAGTTGGGGTGCATTTCCCACTTCGGGTACGAAGAACTGTAGACCTACCACAAGATCTGTCTGGCTCTGTCTCTGGCTCTGGTTTTGAGTCTGTGTGAGTGATGGACTAAATAAATCCTACGTCGAAACGTCACACACACAGCATATACACTGGTGAGCACTCACACAGACACAAAACCAGAGCCAGAGACAGAGCCAGACAGAGCTTGTGGTATATAGGCCTACAGATTGAGCTCAGCACGTCAAAATCAAAATCAATCAGCCGTCGTCGTTGCTGGGCTAGGTAATAGGTATGCCTAAATCCTAGTGTCAGTCCGCCTATAATACATATACCTATTTTTGATGCGTTTGTTTTTGAATGTGGTTAATAGAAACGATTTTTGGTTTGGCATAAAAATATTTTATTATTTAATTGAGCAATACTACCTGTTTGATCCCAAAGCTGTTTAGTTCTTTTTCTCGAAGTAGTTCTATTACGAACAAAACACCCTTACAGAACCAACTGGGTTACCTTTTCTCACTATATCTACTTGAGCACGCCCATTTCAATAATTACTGACAAGAACTAATAAAAATACAGACACTTCGGAAATTTCTGGCTGCGTTGGTTCCCAAACACCCACATTCTCCAGAACACTAAAGTAGATGGTCCACTAGATATTATGCAGTTGCCTTATGTCAACCAGCATAGGTAAGCGCTCAACGAAGTACCTAGATAGCCCACCGAGACAAAAGCTCAATAAAAGAAGTAGGTGGGTCACCTGATGCTGAGCCGTTCCTTTCAAGTTTATTTAAAATTCTGGATCATCCCACTGCATGGCAAATCCCTCCCTTCAAAAAGTTAATTTACAAATTTACTAGCGACCGCCTACGTGAGAGTATTTCTTTACCGTGTTTATTTTTCCGGTAAAGCTTAAACAATATTATTAAGAACATGTTTCAAATTTCATCCACATTCTTTCTGATATTCCTACACCCTAATCATAATTTCGTCTAATGTTTTCCTCTGAAGATCAGGCACGGTGCAGTTCTCATGGGGTCTACCGACTGGCAGGAGCAGTTCCAAGCGTTCAGTCGTTGGTCGTGACAGCAGTTCCCGGAGACGAGCGTTGCAGTTCAAGGGCGTGGAAGTCAGGGCTACAAGGCCGCAATACTGGAATCAAATAATAAAAACTGATTAAGAAAGGTAGGGTAGGGGTATTGCGTATCTTTGGTTGCATTCAAAACCTTAGTCCCATCTGTCAGTTTTGAAATTAATTTGAGATTCTATTGCACTATAAATAATTTTAGCTGAAAAGGGGTTTGTCAAAAATATGTAGGCAGGTTACAAATACAATTTAAACACCTAGCCTAAAAATGAACTCATTATACAATGCATTGTACCTAGTAAATTATTAAAGTAAATGCACATAATCATTACTTGGATACTCACTTACCTATTACTACAATATATTTGTCAAGCAGTATTTTTTTATGTTACTTATGTACATTAGTAATCAGATGTCAGCAGATATTTAAAATTTGGGTCTAATAACCTCAGGTAGTTTTTTGGATAACTTGCAAATTTTTAAATATTTTGTTTCACGCACCTGAATAGCTGCCAACAGTATTCCTGCTGCGATTGCCGTAGAAACCTCACTGTAATAATGCATTCTCTTCTTTCCATCTGATCTCCAGGAGTGTGTCTGCCTGAAGACCAATAACAGCACCGGAGCATCAGTCAGGTAAGGTTTTATCGGCCTCGTGGCAAAGGGTTTCAAATCTGTCACCCATTGCCTGGACATCCTCGTGGAATAGTTTAGGTCCTCTTCCTCTTCGATGATGTATCTGATGGCTTCTTTCGTTTCCTTGTCTTGGACGACTACAAAGGTCCAAGGTTCTGTGTGAGCTCCTGAGGGAGAGGTTCCTGAAAATCAAAACTCTTTTTGGAAAATGTGATCAACCTATTTGATTCCTTCCTATTAAATATCGACTGTCAATTTACTATCATAATAATGACAAAATCGGTGAATACACAATAATATTTATTTTTTGCATGGGCTAGACGCACAAACATTGTTTACATAAATTTTAATGAAAATATGACGATAAGACAAATTTCGATAAAATGCTAATGCAAGATTTCGTCGGTGTTGAATTTAAAAATGTTAGTGTTATGTTCATTGTCTAGCTCTTTGATGATTTACGGTATTCCAGTCCACATGAAAATGAAATGTATATTTTAGTTTTTGTGAATTAGTCACTGATAAACTAAATGTTTGTCCTATCTATTTCAATATGAATCTCAAATCAAGTATATCTAAGCATCTCTGCACATGTGTTGGTATATTCCTTGCAACATTTACCACCACCATCATTGTATTTTCCATTATCATGAGAGTTTATTACATTAATAAATTACGCAAACAAGCCTACGACTCCTATGACAATGAAGTAAATGAAACCAGGTCATACGATTATTACTTTGAAGCAAATTATAAAGCTAACATAGAAGTTGTCGATAACATTATCTTTATCAAGAAAAAAGTCGAGCAACTGAATAAGGAACAGAATATCTTTAACACCAACAGATTTGGATTAGTACGACCAACCACCATAATAATAGTTATCCAAGTACACGAGAACACTGCATTTCTGAAGGTCCTCCTTGCGTCTTTGAAGGAAGTGGTGGGTATAGCAAACTCACTGCTTATATTCTGTCATGAATACTATGATGACAATATCAATAAAATTATCCATGAAGTTGATTTCACGAAGTATATGCAGTTATTCTACCCACACAGTAGTCAGATATATCCAAAGATGTTCCCGGGAAGTGACTCCAAGTTTTGCACAGGTGACTTTAACTGCTCAGAGACCTGCACCGAGGCTAAACAACAATGCTTTAGAAGCTCAACTCTAGTGCAGCAGAAGCACTTCTGGTGGTGGCATGTGAATTTCGTTTTTGATCATCTGACAGTGACACAGAAGCACTTCCAACCAATAGTGTTTCTTGAAGAGAATCAATTTATTTTGAACGACATCTTATTTATGTTTAAGGTTCTATTAAATTTGATGCCGGAAAACTGTCCTCAATGTGAGATCATCAGTTTTGGAGCGCAAGCCCCGGAGGTGTCACAATATCACGTCTCTTATGGCTCTGTCAGGATTGATACGTGGAATGCAGCTCTTGGTAATGGACTGGCTTTCAATCAAACGGTTTGGAAGTCAATCAAAAACACTAGCTACGAGTTCTGTCATTTTGATGATTACAGATGGGATGTGTCATTGAACCACCTAAGTAATAAAAGACCACGAGGACCTCTCGTGGTTCTAATCAGCGAGGCTCCCAGGGTTCTGCCAATGAAACTCTGTGACGGCAGCATTGCTGGCTGCACTTTGACGAGGACCATTGAAGATGTGCAGAGATTTGCGAAGTCAGTCCGAAGAGCATTATACCCTCAAAACCTGATCATCAGCACCGAGGAGACGCCTGGAAATGTAACTGCTTTAGGGGAATGGAAAGATGTGAGAGACTCTGCTTTGTGTATGTATATCACTTCTTCAGTATAGAGTGATTTCATTTTATTTCTAATTATTGTGAACCGGTGTATATTTTTATGTTCAATTATTGTTTTGTGTAGTTTTAATAAACAGTCAAAAGAATCTACCTGTATCCATGTTTTTTTCTAAAATACATAATGTACATACGAAAGATTAATCATTATCATCCAAATTATCTATTGAAGAACTAGAAAAAAACCTCACGTGCGACCGAAACAAGATAAAAAGTTGTTATCAAAAATCCTACTCTGGTTTGTCACCACTAGCTGTTATTCAATACTTTACTGATTGTTATTACTTCAAACATAACAATAAAGATAGGTCAGTAAGTAGGTATTTATCCATTGTTTGATCAGTTACTACGGCATGGGCAGTGTGTTGCCAATGACTCATAGGTTGTTCACATTTAGATGGGTTTATTCCTTTTTCTTATAAAAGAAGCACAGTATGTTGCTTGGCCAAACGAGTTTTTTCATCAATATTTATTAAAACTGGCAGAATATGCACCATTATATTTACTTATTCTTTCGTTGCATATCATGGGTAAGTTTTTTTTATGCAACTAACTGATGGAACAAGCATATTGCCCACCTGATGTTAAGTAGTAACCATCGCGTATAACATAACATTGTCTCGTAGGACATGCACGTCAGGAACGTGCCCTACGACGCACTGCCCTGCGTCCATCAACTAGCAACAAAAGAGTGGAACTCGTTGCCGGCGTCTATTTTTCCGAATACCTATAATTTGGGAGTTTTCAAAAAAAGAGTGAATCTTCTAGGTGAGCGCGCTACACCGTCGATCGCATCATCACTTAACATCAGGTCAGGTGAGATTGTGGTCAAGCGTTACCCTATGAATTGTAAAAAAAAAAAAAACCTGGACGAATCACCCAACACTATCTAGCTCCAAATTAAGAAGAGCTTGAACTATGCAAGCAACAGCTGGTAAGAATACAATATCCATAGATCGAACAAACATCTGCGTTCACCGCACACAGTTGTTCTTGGAGGGGATCGAACTAATGACCTTCAGAGCAAGAGACCAGAATGCACATCAACAGTTAAAATAAAATATGATTGTATAAGTTTAGGGAGTTAAATAAATGGAATCAAAAGCATCGCAAACCTTTACCTAGAGCCTAAACATTGCCTCATGTCTACTACATGAGGCAATGTTGTGTACCTATAAATGCCACTGCCTGCACCCACCCTTCAAATCAAAACAGTGTGTGTAACAACAATGTTTGATAAATGTCTGCCAATATATTTTTTTTTATGCCATATCTGGCAGACGGGCAGACGGGCCACCTGATGGAAAGTAGTCACCGTCGCCCATAGACACCTGCAACACCAGAGGTGGTGCTGATGCGCTGCCGGCCTTTAAGGAACTGAAAGACCCGCCTTAAAAATACTCCAAGTGAGCCTGACTACAGGTTAAATTCCCATCGAGAACAAATATTTGTGTGGTGAGCGCAGATGTTTGTTCTCAGTCTGGGTGTTATATTGTATTCTTAGAATGCATTCTCAAAAAAAAGTATTCAGCTATCTGATTCCCATAGCACAAGTTCTGCTTAGTTTGGTGCTAGATAGTGTTGTGTAGATTGTCCACATTTTTTTTTTTTAATTATAACTTACACATCTCGTACAGTCGAACTTACCAGCAGTCTTTATCACATTGTCGATAACCTCCTGAGGGATGGTCTCTTGGCTGAATGTCCTGACTGTGCGTCTCTTAGCCATCAGCTCGTAGTACTCCTGTGAGCGCTGAAGCAGCTCGTAATCCTCCATCTTCGGGGGCTGGTAGGGGATCTGAGGAGTGTCTTCTGAGATGGCTGGGAGGAGCAGGTCAGGGTCGTCATCGTTGTCTGGGAAATCTCGTTCTAGAAATAAAACAAGAAAGTTATTTTATGGCTTCTTCTTTTCGTCAATGGGGATTTTGAAACTATTTAAAGAACGCCCCAAAGAGACTGTTTTCTTGAATATGTTGGTTTTAAGTGTTAAGTTACAATGTCCAGACTACCGCGATTCTTTGCACTTTCTGGGGTAAAGTCTTGCGCACTTCTAAGCGATCTGCGATCACGATATATCTGACTATCCGGCTGTATTCTAGATGTAGGAGGGTTTTGGTCAATTCGCGTTGTTCATGTTTCAGGAAACAGAGATTTTTCCAAAGTCCTCAACGCTTATTGACAGTCAATCTTCAAATTTTTTAAATTCCAATCTTATTGTCTTTGTTTAGACTGTGCCTACGTTAGCAGTATTTATAGTCATTATAACACCAGTGAATCGTAAACATGTGCTGCGCCTAACTTGTCGCAACTCTGTTTCCTACGTTCATTGCGACAGGAATAATTTGCCGTAGCATTTCTGTGTGAGATACCCTTTTAAGGGCCACGTTGCTGGCTGGAGCCAGTCTGTTATGATATTCACTGTACTGCATTTCCTACAGATAATAATGGACAATTCTTATGAATTGCTGTTGTCATTATCTACAGGCCAAAGACTTAGCGCTAAATTACTGATATAAGACCAATATGAAAATGAGCGTAACTTTTAGGACTGACTCAGTTTTATGGCCTTGCTGAACTTAAATACGTGTTTTAGGGTTCCGTAGCCAAATGGCAAAAACGAAACCCTTATAGATTCGTCATGTCTGTATGTCTGTCTGCCTGTCCGTCCGTATGTCACAGCCATTTTTCTCCGAAACCGCAATTTACCTTTCGACGAAGTACAAAAACTTTTATATTATGTTAGTTGTTGCTACGGAACCCTTCATGGGTGAGTCCGACTCGCACTTGGCCGCTTTTTTTACATTTTTTTGTAAGAAATATAGTAAATAAATATAGTTACCTGCTTATCATTTTTTTTGCATAAAAAATACACTTGATTTTAGAAAGTCTACATTGTTTTAGGTTCTTCTTCTTGAATTAAAATTGGATAGTCTTTAGCTCAACTCGTTTCACGGGTTATATTTTTATGCGGAATGCACGCAGCACTCACGCTTTCCTCTTTTATCAGTTTAATTATTTTACTGTTATCTGTTAGAGGTCGAATGATGAAACAATAGCGTGATGGACCCATACTCAAGCTATATCCATATTAATTAGTGTTCCTTTTACGTGGCGCGAGTTGGAGAAGAATATCTAACACCAAAATTAGGTAAGGTATATAATAATACTAGCGGCCGCCCGCGGCTTCGCTCGCCCGTTCCCGTTGCTTTTTCGGGATAAAAAGTATCCTTTGTCCTTCTCCTGGTTGTAAGCTACCTTCCCACTCATTTTCTGCCAAATCGGTTCAGCCGTTCTTGAGTTATAAATAGTGTAACTAACACGACTTTCTTTTATAAATATAGATGAATGATAGGAATATGTTAGATTGTAGTTGTAGGCCAAAGGTAAGAATGGAAAGTGTGACGTCACCTTCATTATGCGAACCTCCAGGGAACGGAACTCATTGCCGTCGGCTGTTTTTCCAGACCACTACAATCTAGGCTTCTTCAAGGCAAGAGTGAATATTTGTCTTCTAAACCATCTTGCTCCATTGTCGCTTACCATCACGTGAGATTCTAGCCAAAGAATAGACTTTATGATGTTTTTTTTACATATTATTATAGGCTTGCTTGGCCGCAATCTCACCTGCTGTTAAGTGATGATGCGGGCGACGGTTTAGCACGCTTACCTAGAAGATACCTGTTCACTCTACTCTTAAAAACATCCAAGTTATAAGTGCCTGGAAAAACCAACACCGGTAAGGAATTCCACTCCTTGGCTGTCCGCAACATAAAAGTTGAAGCAAATCGCTTGGTGCGGACAGTTGGAACATCAACCATGCATGGATGTCGCATTTCCGTGCGTCTAGTGGTCCGATGAAAAAATGGGGATAGGGGAACTAATCGTGAAGTTCCATCGCACACTCTCTTGTAAAAAAAATATGGGTAAGAATGAAGTGACTATCTGAAGTGACGCGTGATAGATGAAAGAGCAGTGAAAAATATTGTGCCAGACCAACATAAAATATGATAAAGAAGAGAGTTATATTTATTCAAGATTGTAAAATAATTAAATGAGTAATCTAATTAGCTCATTGCGTGCTAAACGCGTTTGAATCGTACTTGAAGAGAGATATTGATAATTACCGCAATTTCTGACCCTAAGGTCAAACCAAGATAAACTCTGATAAAGGCGCATTGTTCGTAAAAATATTATTTTACAAAGTATTTTTAAAATATTACTGTAAAAAACAAAGGTGTGAGGCCCTCTGATTTACCTTTTACTAACGACAAATTCAATTATACCTAGTGTATTATTTAGGCTGACGCCAGACCGGTAGGCAAGCACGGCAAACAATGCTTCTGAATCTCGGAATGTCTAATAAGGGTTATCAGAAGCACGTCCACACTTCAAATTCTTTCTTCTTTAAATAACGAGAACTGGAAATAATCGACAGGGCCACAGTCTAAACGTGGCCTAAGTATTTTTGTTTTGCAGAAAAAAATGAGAGCATAACCTATTTAACTTATAACTTTTATCTACTACCGACTACTGATAACCCCGGGTCAATGACCGTGGACTGTTAAATTAGGTTTCAAGCAATACAATACAGGGTGTATAAGTAAATTGTCGATTTTAAAATCCGAGGCCAAATAATGGGCCCATTTTTATATTTTTTAGTGGTTGTTTAGCAAATTATTAAAAACTTATGTAAAAGGTCTTCTTCTTGTCGTGTCACTGGTTCTTTTAAACCAGTGCCAGTGTGGTGAAAGGATTTAAGTGCACTTTGGAGAGGCTCTTCTCGTGCACTCGACACATGTTTTCGAAATTTTAGATTCTACGACATGCCGGCTTCCTCACGGTGTTTTCCTTCACCGCTTGACTAGCCGCTAGAACTAGGACCCCGTTTAGCGGGAGGTAGAGTACAGTAACGATCATTATTAATAAAAAAACCACAAAATTTATTAATGATGTGGTCTATGATGGAGTAACTGTAAATGCGCTAAATATCTCAATTGTTTTTACAACCTGTACAATTGGTTATTCTAGTGAGCGGAGGTGACGCACTTTTTGAATAATAAATTATTAATTGAGAAAGTGTTGAGCCCATGGTCAGGAGCGTTCGACAAATGCCTCTAGGAGAGTTGAGTCAAAAGGAGACCCGATAGGTTCTTTACAAAAATTTAAAAAACCGGTAACCGAGGTAATGAATGCAGTGGCGATGAGTGAAACGCTGTCAAATATGACAGCGATATTTATCAGCGTTTCACTGATCGCGACTGCAGTACGCCTAAATGCGCCCAAGGTTTTTTACCTAGGCCAATACAAAAATATTTATCTAAGGGGCTATCTAAACGGTCTATAATTGGACTACAACCTACATGCAAAGTGACTGTTAGGTCGTGTCAACTGGACTGCATAAAAACTGCGTCCACCAGCATTTTTTTAACAAGCTTGCTAGATACTAAACCATCTATGAAAATAACTTCAGTTAGTAATAGTACCGACTTAGTATCAGGTACCTACTGAGGAAAGTAAACAATTATTTTGTAATTATGTAAATAATCGTTTGTAATTATTACAAAGGTTAGCATTAAAATACTAAACAGGATGAACTAGACAATTAACTTGAATTTGTGCTTTAATTAGTTGTTTTCCGCTTATATATTGCAAAATTACTGAGAATTGCACGCGACTTTGCTTGTTTTTTTATACAACTAGCTGATGGAACAAACATATGGCCCACCTCATGTTAAGTGGTAACCATTGCCTATAACAAAGCAATACCTCGTCGGTCACGGACGTCAGGAACGTGCCCTACGATGCACTGCCCTGCACCCATCAACTTGAGGCATACATAATTATGTTCAGCCTCACGTGCCAGTAATTTAACCGGTAACCCACACCTTTCAAACCAAAACACAGAAATGCTGCTTCACGGCAGAAATAGGCATGGTGGTAGTACTTCCCCGGACGAGCCCTTCACAAAGAGCTCTAACTTACTTATTTTCAGTAGTCCACATTCGCACTTTAGCCTTTAGTTTCGTGAGTTTGCCGTGTTCTAAGCTTAAAAAATACCTTTCTATATGTGTTTGTTTATGTAGTTAGTAAAAATATATGTCTGCCTAAATACCTTTACCTTTACCACAGATCATAAATAAGTAAGTAGGTACTAACGAATAAGATTAATGTTCATTTGAAGGTCAAATAAAAACAGCAATTTTTGTTTGCGAGGTAACGGATGTGGACTCGTGTAAACTATTCACGTACCTACTTAAAGAGTAATACGTAGTACCTATGTACATACTTACTTAGATTAGTATCTAGTGACTGGAAATTAACTAAAATTCTGATGTTAATCCTGTTCACTGCATTATAACTGCACGTTGGGTATGCAGGCAAACCAACTAAAAACTGCACGCACACTGCACTCAGTGAACTGCACAAAATCTGCATTTAGACAGCTATCTTGCAGCTACCTCGCAGTTCAAATGTGGCTCGTCTGCATAGGCCCTATCATCAGGTGAATAAGTCTACTGATGAACCTAAACCTCCTTAGCTATATTTAAAACAAATAGAAACGAGTTGGAACAAAGCCTAGGAATTTGAGAGACAGATTTTTTTTGAGTGAACAGGTGGACTATATAGGTAATCGTGCGCAATAATTTATAGCATGCCAATAATAATACAAAATAGTGGCACTCCGGACTGAAGTTCCTCATAGGAAAAAACATACAAACACGACTGTAACCACCTCGCACGGTAGGCATGTTAATCATGTATCCAGATCATATTACTAGAAAAGTGCTTATATAGAAGATTTGGCCCACTTTTTAGTTGTTTCAGCTACATTTAATCGCTGGCGTCTAAGGGAGGTAGTCAGAGGATGTCAAATACACATTAAAAACGTACAGACTGTAATAATCTAAAAGCAAACTATATAACAAACCAAACTCATATATTCAATTAGGCAGGTTTTAACTTGAAATTTGCTCAATACTCAATATTTTTATTGCATACACATGGTTTAGGTACAAACCTAGTTCTTGTTCTGTATTCGCATGTTTTTTAAGCAAATAAATATGTACACTTCAAGTACTTTCAACCAATATACTAGACTGCGTATTTATAAAGTTTCCGTTGGTTTCTGAAACCTAGTACCAGTCGTACATAATTCTAAGGATTATGAGCTGTCACTAACCTCTCCCATCGCGTCCCGTCCGCGCCAGTTTCGCCTTCTTCTGCTCCCTTCTATAACTTGTTTCCAACTTCTGTTTATGTACCAACGTAAACCCGATAAAAAAAACTATGAGCGCCGTGTAAACAATAAAACAGTTTTTCTCCAAAGTCCACACGGCCAGCGAAATAAAGTTCATTTTAATTCATTAAAATTTAATTGAAAACGAAACGAACATGCGTCGGTGAGCGCAGCGAGCGCGGAACTAACTCGTCATGTCAATATGGCTTGCTGATAAAAATGTGTTTATGCTATTTTACGCTTAATTACCTAGTAACTGAGGTTTATAATAGGTTGGATTGTTATCGATGCGTGTATTCGTATTCTTTATTTTCTTTTTGCAAAAAGTGCGAGCGCGGCCTTGGAGACTAACGCGTCGTGAGTCTATCTGAACCAAATCTAACCTAGAATATTGCTTTTTTATTACACACACACGTTTTCGTAATAGTAAACCACCTACTACATTATTAATACTGTTATTTCAATGCCTTTAAACCGGTTTTGCATATTGAAATAAATCCAAAAGGTCATAATCGGAAGCAGTTATTTCGCAAAATATCTGTGTCTAATATTTTTTTATTAATTTTAGGCAATAGAATTATACCTATATCGCCTTTTGATCATTTCCCTAACCAAGATGTCTTAACAAAGATTTATAAAAATAATTTTATCCCAAAAGCCGAGCGGGATTTCAACCCGTGACCTTCCCCTTGGTACGAGGCTGTGCTGACCGCTGTAACATCATCGAATCCTGGTCACACTCTCACTTTCAACAATATAAAGTCAAGTTGTTTTTTGCAAAAAAGTGACTAAGATACTAAGGATACTAAGATACTAAGGAATTTATATAAGGTTCATTGAGAGAGACTAATTTCACTGCCTCTTGGATCTCAAGAATATTACTCCAATGAGTCCAGGAATCAGCCCTCTGGGAGCCAGACAACTGAACCCGCTATGATTTACGTAGTTCACTATACCTAGTTGTACATATCCTGGTAAAAATACGGTCGGTATTAGGAAATAAATATATTAACTACCCGTTAATGTTGCTTTTTAAAAATAAAAGGCAATTTAAAGGTAGGTAGGTAGTTTTAGTTTCGGTTTTGCACACTGAGTTGATTTGTAATCCTAAAAACACTAGGATCACTTGTAGGCATAATAAATATGTGGCAAAACTAGGTAATATATAAATATATTATAAATATTGTGCATACCTATACTCTAAAAAATAGGAAACATATTTATACACAAAGTCAAAGTAAAAAACAATTTATTCAGTTATATCACAAGGATCACTTTGAAACGTCTTAAAGCTAGGTGCCAGTTCCACGTGACCAAGCCGAAAATATCAGTAATAATAATCACATACCTAATTTAAATATGATAATTATGGTCTATAAGGAGCAGATCAAATTTAGCAGAGCAATTATCGTTGTCTGTTGCAGCACAAACTCTACAGGCACGCCTGAATTCCATCGGCTTCTAATAAGTGATTGACTAAGATATCTCTCTCTCTTTATTCCACTCTCATTCCTTAAGGTTGGCCTTCCAATGCGGATTTGTTCTCTGATGATGATGCGCCCGGCCTAATAATCTTTACCTATACATGTAACCGTTCCATTATTGAATTTCGAAAGTGGAACTTCCGACTAGCGTGTGACGTTTGTGTTGTGACCTACTTACATAATTTTCATTCAAAAAAGTATTTATTACATAATTGGTCTTTGCTTTTTTTTCGCTTGTATTATGGTTTACCTACTCACCAGAAAGTAGGATGAACATAAAACATAGACCCAAAAAATCAGAAGTTATGAATGACACGAAATGTTGATAGTCTTTTTTTTAAATGGGTTAATAGAATATGTAGTTCAATGGTAGGTATGTCATTATATAAGTAACATTACGAACGTTTTAGTAAAAATACGTATTTACAAACGATATTTTGCGTTTATATGAACCATAGCACGTGGTAATAAAAGTATTTTCAATATAACTGCAAGTTAGAAGGAAAGAGTTAAAAATACTTGATCGGAAGCGTTCGGTAGTTTCCGCTGCGTTCATGCCGGCTCGGCAGTATGCGGCCGCCCGCCCGCCCTAGAATACACGCGCGCGCGCATTGGGCGGTTCAGATAATTTCAAACAGAACCATTTCATTTTTCAATAGTAAATATACGATTTTTATTAGTCTTAATTAATAATAACTGACCCCAATAGTTGAACTAAGAGACCGCTTAGAAAACTGGAACTTAATGCTAGTCTATTTTTACTTAAAATAGGGTATGGTGAAAGCTTTAAAATAGTTTAGAGTTAATGTGTAAGTGCTTGGAGTTCAGTGAGTTCGAAACCGAGTGATGTGATGTTGTATTGAACGAAATATTCCAGATCTTTTTCGCTAAGAATAAAAATGCATTCCGTTAAAATTGGTCACAAGCCGGCGACACGTGCGTTTATTTTCATTTATAAATAGCGCAGACACTACCGACACGATGACGTCACTGAGAGAAAGCGGTGACGTCACCGATGGCCAGGAGAAAGACATGTCCGAGCTTCCCCCGAGTGGAACTTCACTGCATAAGAGAAGAACGGGGGAACCACCCGCTTCATTATCAGTGAGAGGGCCTCAGACTCCTTCCGATGCGGAGGGGTCTTCTCCATGCACCGCTGGCCCGACTCCTGAAGACTGGAGCGCCAACGACTGTGAATCAGCTGACCCAGAGTCTATCTGCGATTCCATGCTCCAACGACTGAAAGACCGAGACGATTTACTTTCCAAACGAGGAAAGCATGCTGCTCAAAGAGCAAAAGACACAGTTGAAGCACTTGACCAACTAGAAAAGTTGCTGGATCTTTTAGATCAGTTCGTAACCCTTACGGACTACAACGCTCGTCTCCTAAGCAAAATAAAAGACGTTACACATTTGAAGAGACTACACGGTGCTTATAAAAAGATAGCGAGTGAGAACGAGACGATGAAGAGTGAGATTGAAGAGATCAATCAGATCAACGAAGCGATAGATGCTGATTTCGAGTGCGAGTATGGTCAGATGTTGTTAGACTCGATGGCGAGAGGGAGAAGTATGAAACGAACGGGGTCAAAGTGGAAAGGTCACGCTCGGTTCAGAGGGTCGTTGCTGAAACAGAGGTCCAGGTCAGCGGGAGGAGACGACAGCGATGCTCCTCCAGGAACACCGTTGAGGAGGCGGTCGGAAGGCATCTTTTTGAAAGAGGTTGAAAAGTCCAAGGTCTCTAAGTGGACGAGAGTCAAGGCGGCTTTTAGGTAAGATAAAGTCAAGTATATTTTATGTGTTTTTAGTGGATGCTTTAAATTCGATGTGTGGTCGAAACGCGGAAGATTTCACATTATTATGATGGATTAGAAGCTTGAATCCTCAAATTCTGATCTACAAATTCATGAGTGTGGGCTGTGTTTTTTATTCGTTTTTGTAGTACTTTGCCTTGACACAGTTTCAACTATGCCTAGTTTTATTTAACACTTGATTTATCTTTGTGACTAATATATTTGAAACTATTTTTGTTTCGATTGGGAATTAAGGTTTACTATTGGCGACCATAATATTCCGAGAGACGAAACGCCACCAAATAGGTCGACGACAATTGGTTGGAGAGAGACCAGAATCGTTTTTCCTGGAAATGTATAGGGGAGACCGAATCCACTGCTACTTCTTTATGATGTTTTCCGAAACCGTAAGAGCTAGACTGATGGCACATGGCGAGTAGATGTATTCTGTGAACCTCATTAAGATTTTTACACAAAAATAGAAAAAAAACTATGAATTTTGGGGGTCCCGGATACTTGAAACTGAAACACAACATTTTTTTTTAATCAAACCCATACGTGTGGGGTATGTATGAATAGGTTTTCAAAAATGATGTTGAGGTTTCTAATATCGTTTTTTTCTAAACTTAATAGTTTTTACGAGAGACACTTCCAAAATGGTAAAACGTTGGTCCCCCCTGTAACTTCTAAAATAAGAAAATGATAAAACTAAAAAATTAAAAAGTTTTTTTTTAATACGTCATTAATCGTAAACCGCAATACCTTTCGACGAACTACTAGAACTTCTATTTATTTTACTTTCTGCTACGGAGCCCTTCATGGGCAAGTCCGAATCGCACTTGGCTGCTTTTTTTATGTTTATTACATGCCGTTTTTCTCAAATAATGCTTTCCAAAACATTCCAAAACATGCCGTTTTTCTCAAATTGGTGTTTTCCTTTATCATTGGAGAGCTCAGGATTAAAGAAAGCCCTTCCACTAGACCACCAGTAACAACACTCTAGTTTTTTTTAACAGGAACATAACCTCTAAAATAATTATAATATAAAAATAAATATTTCGGCCTATTAATCTCTAGCATCATTTTCTCGTTGCGAAAATATAACAAATCTATCATTATAACACGGGAAAAGTATTCACAACAAAGTAAATGGGGCAAGTATGTAAACAATGCATTTGTGTTGAAAAACACCAGATGCAGTTCTGCGGAACTGAATCTGAATCATGACTGCTTGGCACACGGTGGGAAGGCGCGACGGCATGCCAAAACAATCCGATGTTGTGGGATTGGATTGCAATTTACAGCCATACTTATAAACACAATTTAAATTTAATCATTGCTTAAAGTCAGTCCTGTCACTATTTGTCAGTAACAGTGGTAAGAGATGACAATAGTTAAATCACTGTTTATCTTGTGACATATTTTTTAGTAAGGTTAAACATGATTAAAATCTTATAAGTTCTTAGTGTATTATACTGATGTGTATGTGACGTTTCGACGTAGGATTTATTTAGTCAACACTCACACAGACTCAAAACCAGAACAAGAGAGAGAGCCAGACGGAGCTTGTGGTAGGCCTACTGGTGAGATTTTAGACAAGTTTCTTGCAGAAAAGCTTTCTATCAAACTAAAACCGCGTACTAACTGGTGAAAAATTAGAAAAATATGATTTCTACCTCTATCCGCGCTGTTTGGTTACACCCCCGTGTAGGCTAGATCAAGATCTAGCCTACACGGGGGTGTAAGACAAGTCTTAGACCCAGTTCTTTTGTTATTTATTCAATGGTTTAGTCAGAGACCAAAACAATGTTCTTCTAGGCTTGGTCGCGTGGAACTGGCACCTAGACTCACCTAGCTTTAAGACGTTTCAAAGTGATTCTTGCAATTGTATTGAATAAAATTTTATCGAGTTTGAGTATGTTATTATTTTAATTGCTATTAGTTACATTCAGGTGGGAGAAGGCCCAATGGAGCACCGTGAGCATGGGCGGAGCCGCCGGGGCCGTCGCCGCCGGTGCTATGGTCGGAGCCGTGGCGCTGGCCGGATCCTCTCCATCATCAGCCACGCTCGCCAACCCTGATCCACGCGACTCGGCCAGTCTCACGCCGGGCAGTTTGATCTCATTGACGCCCAACTCTTCTTGTGAGGAGTTGAGGATAGACTCAGGTATTTATGTACGGATTTAATTCTTGAGATTGAGTGACAAACGCCTATAATTTGAGCCCCGTCCAGTGCTTTTTATCTAAGATAATAATAATAATTTCCGTTGATAAATCAAGTAATTAAAACACTCTTTGAAATTGTACTAAAATCATGATTAACTGCAGACGGTTCATAAAACTGTGATAAATATTTCATTTACTTGGCTGTCCCGTATAACCAGCATCAAAGCAATAATTAATTTAGTTTATTCCACCCAATAAACAATATTCGTAATTCCAGGTATCAGAAAGATGCGGTGCGACGAGAACGACAACACATTCCTTCACCCTCCCACGCAGGTATGAACTGAAATACTTTGCTTACGCTACGAATACTCTTCATTCTTCAAGCGCGATGTTAATGTTTATCGGAAGTGAAATAGTTTTATGAATTCGACTAAAAGTTGTGAATATTGTGATTTTATCCTTATTATATTTTACAGCTTTTACGGTTCTGAATGTTAAAGGAAAAAATAGTGAAAAATAGTGAAGAAACCGGCATGTTGTAGAACCTCAACATTTCGAAAACATAATGGGTCAATTGTATGGAAGGAGCCTTTCTTCACACTGGTTCTAAAGAGCAACATGAATGGGAGAGGGGTTCTAAAGTCTGAAAAACATTTTTCCATGTCAATCAATGTCCATCTGTTTATTTGTCTGTCTGTCTGAACCTGCTGAATGAAACCCACTGATGTAAGAGGAGTTTAGCCAGAGTCACTTTACTCGCATTACGATGAAAAATCACAGAAATAGTACTGGCAAATAAAAAAAAAATAAAAAAAAATATTTTTTTCTCCCCCAGAAAATGTTCTAACTGGTGTCTCCCTTAAGTAAAATAAGGTTTTTGTTTCTTTTAGGATGACAGCTCTACCTCCCCTTCCCCTAACAAACTCCATAAGACACCATGGGGTAAGATGCGGGACATACTCCAAACCCATCGGGAGTCTGTCAAAAAGAAAGGTACGAGGTCACAACGAGGGTCGAAGAGCTCTCCAGAAGCCATGCCAGGCCATGCCATGCGAAGGAGATCCTTCAGCGATGGAGGGGAGAGTGATGCTCCACCAGCATTGACGCTGACGATACCTTCTTCTGAGGAACTGGGTAAGGACTCGTTATAGTTTAGAAGAAATGCTTTGTACCCTGTTTAGTATGGTTAAGAAGAAATCGTTTATTTTGATGCGCAGAATACATCTTTTCTGACTCATCAGCAGTTAGTCTGCTAATGACGATGGTAGGTGCTAAAAGGTAAATGATGCTCTAGGTGCGCCTTTAACCGCTTTTCACGATATCCACGGTAGGTGATGGAGAGATATTATTACATCAGTATCTCCACAGCTTCCTAAATTGTTTTAGAGTCAGAGCCACACCCGATTCTCCGCAAGCAGCGTTCTTTAGAGCTGGGCACCCGTCCTCCAGCGCACCGACCACCGCGAGCGTCCAAGTGGACTAAGGTGAAGAGAGCCTTCCTGACGTCTGCCTCAGCATCCGTGCCATCCAGTCCTAACAGACACTCAGCGTTCTTCACTGATGCAGGTTTGTCAACTTTGTCAAGTTATATGTAGAACTACAAACTCAAGACTTTAAAACCACATTTCAAGTCCTGAACCTTCATTTCGAATCATATCCGTAAAACAATTATAAAAGTGATTAAAACAAAACTTATTTCTTCGAGTGATGCATCGATGATTATATCAAAGCATACATTTTAACTGTTCAAGTATACTGCTGGACATAGACCCCCTCCATAAACGTCCAGACTACACCAGAGACCAGAGAGATTTTTAGCATTACGCTTTAAGCTTTTCTTTATCCACCGTCGTTCTGCAATCTTCACAATTGTTTAGACTCATTGACTGGGGGCAGTTCCTATATGTTTTTTGTTATAACCAATTCTTGTCTTCTCTTGGTCACCAACCAAGAACCTTTATTCTTCAGTAGTTGTTGGTTCTACGTGCTATAGTGCCATGTCAAGACTTAAACTTGCTAAATTTGAGCCTAAAACTACAAATAACAAAACAACTACAAACGCGGACGCTTCTGACTGTAAACACTATACCCAACCTTCCTGTAACATGTAATGGTTGTATAGTAGTGTCGTATTTTGACCATTAAATACACCAATATCCGTGGATTACAGTTATTAACGTGCCAAGGTTCGCCATGACGTTCATCGACATGAGATCTCACTTAAGCACTATGAGTAATGATACAGAAATACCTCTTAACCAGTCAGAATAGCGTTTTGTGAAGCAGAGTCTGAATATCGTTTCTATTTATCGCCTTTTGATTACATTTTATGAGCGAGGAGCCGATAACTGATGCCCAAGACAAGAGCAGTCGGATTGAAATACACAAGAGCATGCAAACTGTAAACACAAATTTTCTAACGTGTAGACAGAGGCAAATGAACGCGAAGTGCCTGGGACATGATTTTAGATTCAGAAGGCTTCTACATCACCTCTTCACTTAGCTATCTCTTCACTTAGCACTAACGCGGTCAATGCGGGTTTGCGATGATAAAGGGGGAAGCTATTTGCACAGAATTTACTCTACGGACAAATTACGAAAACCTTTACCCACGCACAAGAAATACATGGTATAGCTTACCGGAAGAATAACATCTTGAGAAGATTTTTCTTATTGAGCACAGAGTTTGAGCAAGCCCTTAGACTCACATAAACAAACTAACCCACTTTCAGACTTACAACACAAATACAAAAAGCCGGTCTGGCTGCGTGTCCATCCATTACGTCCTGGCAGCCTGCCAGATGGCGAATGTGTGATAATTATCAACTTTAACAACTAAGGCATTCAACTCTAGGCCAATCTATCGGCGTGAAAGATAAATGAAGTGTAGGGACTTCACTACTGCCATTCGCAAGTTTATACGATTGCCAGTGGATAACTGTACTATAAGCTCTAAATCTTCCTTACAGAATGCCGGTTGAAAATCTAATATTCGTTGTCTACTCAAACGCACATCAGGCTTGGTTTATTTTCTTCGGCTCAGCACAACAGGTGTTTTCTCATACATGGACAATTTGTCTATCACGTGTAACAGTAGTTGCTTCTTTCTTACCCTAATCATCTTTCAGATAATCCGTCCATCTTTTCTTTGGCGCCTCTATTCTTATATCCATCCACTTCTAATAAGTAGGTATTCCTTCAAATAATTCAGATTCCTGCAGTTACATTGCGTGCTACAACTCACGTAGTGACCCACATCGATGTAAACACGAGTATCACCGTCTACGTCTGAACGTGTTTGTTTATATTACATTTAGGTATTTTGCAAAGCTCTTCTACTCATAAAAAGATTTTATTATCTGGATCAGATTAGTCTTGGCCAACTAAAACACAAAAAATCATAAAATCCTTAGCCACAGGTTGTTTTAGATCAGCCTCATTCTTGATGATATTGTTTGTTATTACAGAAGCAGCCAGGACCTCCTACTTACCGAGAAAAACAGCTAATTTTAAATTTACATTTATTGCTACTGTTTTATTCATCAACTTTTACATTATTTACATCATTTTCAATCAGGTTATCATTGGGCGATCCCAAATCCTTTTGCAATTTCTCAAGCTTCTTTTTGAATCGCTTATCTAAATCTTGCTTTTTGTTTCCCGAAAGCATTCTTCGGATCAGATCTTTCATTTCCTTCACATTCTCATCGCCACCGTCAATACTCATTTTATTTTTTCTGAGGTCTATATCTAAAACTGTTGCATTGTTTTCGTTTATATAACTTTGAATGTCTGGTAAAGTCTCATTTCCATGCACACAATTTTTTATTGTTTTCACGAGTTTAAAGGCATCGTCTTCAGTAGTTCTAATAACTTCGATGAGGCAAGCTTCATGCATAGCACCATGAGCCATAAGCTTAGTTAGATCTACAACTCCATCAATAAGTTTGCCAGTTACTTCCATCATTGCTGATTTTATCAATGGAGACTGAAACAACAAGTAACGGGTTAAGTTCAACAAACAAGTTTTTTTTGGCAAACCAGCAAATTTTGTATGGTTTCACCTTATTTGAAGTCGACTATGAGTTAATAATCGTATCGTTTGACATTAAAAGTTAGTTATCGCTCTGTTTTCTTTACCCAGTTTCCGAAAAACGCAGACGTCGAGTAAATAACTCAAATAGCATTCCGCCTAGTTATATATAGAATATCTCAGAAACTACTAATTGTTCGCAGCATTTATGAATTGACCCAGTGTGTTTTACTCACCGGAAGTGACGAATTTAGCGTGAAACTTGGTAATATTTCAGTTGTGTCGTACAACATGCATTGCAATTATTTGTTCAATTAATAGTTTCCGAAAACTGTTAGTCCTGACTAATGTGTCGGCAATCGATACATTTACTATTACTGTACAACAATATTTGTAAATTCTCTATTTCGCTGAAATATTTGCGTAGTTTCAACTGAAGCAACAATAATTTATGATGGTTTTCGGAGAAACCGTTTCTAAAAACACGACATTTTATCTTATTTGATGTGACTATTAGGACTTTGAGTTTTATGAACTAGGGTGGTACTTCCTATCAATTATTATTTCTCGTTTTACTAGCAGCCCGTCCCGGCTTCGTACAGGGTAGTCAATATTGTTGTACATTATTTTGTTCTATCGCTAATAGTTTCGGCAGCGCATTCGACGAAAGACATTTTTTTAAGACTCATTTTTCTACACCTTCGGTTACATTGTTCAAATTTTACCAAGGATCCCTAATTTTTTCAAAATGAAATGTAGCCTATGTCAAATTGGAAGAATGTAGCATTCTATTGGATTTTTTAAATAGACCCAGTACTTTTTGAGCCTATTCATTACAAACATACAAAAATAGGTACAAATCTTTCCTCTTTTTTATAACGCTTTTATTAGCTTCACCTGTATGTATGTATGTATGTAACCGACCTCTTTGAGCTCGATTTTGTCCTACTTTGAACGATCAGATTTGATTCAAACTTTGCACACCTGTCAAAGGTCGATGACAATGCAATAATATGAAAAAAAAAATAAAAAAAATGAAAAGAAATTAAAAAAAAAAAAAAAACCTACTTAGAACGATCAGATTTGATCTAAACTTTGCACACCTGTCAAAGGTCGATGACAATGCAATAATATGAAAAAAAAAATTAAAAAAAGTGAAAAGAAATAAAAAAAATTAAAAAAAAACCTACTTAGAACGATCAGATTTGATCCAAACTTTGCACACCTGTCAAAGGTCGATGACAATGCAATAATATGAAAAAAAAATAAAAAAAATTAAAAAAAAAATAAACCTTTGAACGATCAGATTTGATTCAAACTTTGCACACCTGTCAAAGGTCGATGACAATGCAATAATATGAAAAAAAAAAGAAACTAAAAAGTTAAAAATAAGTTATAGTTTAAAAAACTAAAAAAAAAACGCTTTTATAACTAATTGAACTAAAAAGTTAAAAATAAAACTGTAATAATCAATTGAAAATTTATATTATTGTACAAAAAGCGTGGGGGGCTTGATTTTGATTTTTGTAAATATTTTATCAATAGTTTATTTAACTGAAGTTATTATAAAAAGCACCTCACGCTTTTGTACAATAATATAAATTTTCAATTGATTATTACAGTTTTATTTTTAACTTTTTAGCTCAATTAGTTATAAAAGCGTTTTTTTTAGTTTTTTAAACTATAATTTATTTTTAACTTTTTAGTTTCTTTTTTTTTATTATTATTAGTATACATGTACCGGATATATCGAACGAAAGAAATTTTAAGTTTTACTACGAGTAAGAGAGACCTAACAACATAACAAATAAACATGCCTTAGACGTTAACAGATTTTAAAAAATGGTTTAAATAAAATTTCCTCTACCCTCACCTTGGATATGACGCACTTGATAACCTTCTTCAACGATTCGTGGTCATGACCACAGACTTTTAGTAGCCCGTACACTTCTTTCTTCTGCTCGTATATCTGCAAGTTTTAATGCGTTAGCCTCGATGTGCGCGTGCGCCTTTGATGTTTACCGCAAGGCTGTTGTACTAAGTGTGTTTATTTGTTACGGTTAGACTGTAGGTACAGGCAACGACAAAAGTATAGATTACATTACTGATAATATGAAATTCAAATATTTCTACAAACAGTTTTTTCTCATTTAAAATAAGAAGCGTTTTTTCGTAAGTCAGGCACGTCAGAAACGTGTCCTATCCTATGATGCACTGCCCTGCGTCCATCAACTTGACCTGATTTGATATTACTTACCATTTGTTAGACCCAGTAAAAATAGCATTGTCTCGAAATGTTTTCGCCAACTTTTGCCGATGCCTATCCCGTCTATTTCAATGATAAAACATAAAAATAAACTTATACATTGTCTGAAAGTATCTGAAGGCCAAACAGAAATCATTTACCACTCAGTTTGTAGATAAATAGGATTATCAAAAAAAAATCCTCGCACCGTCAGACATAATAATATTTTAATTTGAAGATTTACATAACCGATTGTTCTATTTGGGATTCTCTTGCAGCATTTAGAAATGATGCAAGTGCCGATCGAATGTATGATCAGGCGCATGAGCCATTTCTACTTTGTATTCTTGTGTAAACTTTATTTTGCTGGTTATATTTAGAGAAAAGCTACTATAACATATATATCATAAGCTACTATACCTGATTGCGTTTGTATAACCTACTTTAAAGATTATTCCCGACTGACCTGACCTGATTTGAAATGATAGATAGATAGATAACACTTAATTGTACACCACAAGAATAGGACATTACACATTTAACGAAAATACTTAAACTAAAGCGAAGTACAATGGGCGGTCTTATCGCTATGAGCGATCTCTTCCAGACAACCTTTGGATGGACAGGATTTTATTGAAATTCGAAAAGGCGGTGCCATATGGGCTTCTACACTAATTTGACTACTTATTTAAACTAAAATTTGCATGTACTATATTATTATATGTTTTATATTTGTATGTATTTGTAAATGATGAGGAGAGTAAAGCATAATATCTACTACATATTAGCTTTATACTAAGCACGTACCTATACATGCTTTCAAATTTCAAATTCAAAACTTATTTATACAGTTGAATCACAAGGATCATTTTGCAACATCAATTCCACGCGACCAAGTCTAAAAGAACAGGCAATAAACTACGACTTGGTTCCTACCGTTTTTTCGTATGATATATTATACTCTTCACATAATAAAATTAAAACTAACAGAGAAGTTCTAGTACTGTGCCACTCCAACTATATAGTGAGACGTAGGCAATACTAAAGCAAAAGTTTCAAAGACAGCACACGCTAATCGCATTACAAATTGTCATGTTAGCTTCCGTATAAACATAATAGTCTTCATATAGTGTTAAGCTTGAAGTGAAAAGATCCGAAGAAACTAGAAAATGACCCAACATCACCAAGAAATTCCAGTACAGAACTTATGAGAAGCCTGTTTTCGACTAATTTCAGTGTCCTTACCGGTTTCATGACCTGGTTTATCATACTCTTCAGCGATACCACCTTCGAGACCGCCTGTGCCGGATCGTGACCGATCAGCGCGTACCCACACACCACCATCTGATGCAGGGCCTTCTCCGCCAACGCTGATGTCTGGTTCTGATTTTGTAACAGACATTCTTCGAGCTGATGATAATAAAGCAATATATGGGTCAAGTGTAAATCGTAAAATATTTTATGTATCGTTATCCTAATTCCAGTCACGATAACAAGGAACAGAGATTAATTTGTGCCCTGAGCCCCGCTGCTGACCAAAAACTTATCCCAATTCCAAAAGTTTTTTTTGATTGAGTACCGAGTTGATAATTGGTATCATATAAGATCTTTAAAAGTCTAAAAGACACACCATATTTGTTATTTGTTCACATGATGATTTTAATTTTAAAACAAGATGAGCTTGACCTAGGCTGGAGTGAAGTTAAAAGGTAGAGCTGATTAACGCAAGGTACCTCTTTTGGTCCGTTATTCTTGATAAGCTCTAGCATGTTCTGAAGCTCGAGCAGTTTGTCCTGGATGTGGGTGGTTCCATTTTGCAGAAGCATCTTGATCTTCACCAGAACCATGTCCACAGATCTTTACAAACATTTTGATAATAAGCTTGTTATAGATTTAATTTAAAATTCAATGACTAATTCACCTTGGGAAAAAAAGTGTAAAGGGTTGGAGAATAAAGGTTCCCGAATGGCGACCACGAACCGGAAGACGAAACGTATGGCGCCCACTCAATAGATGGACACTTGATAGACATTGTTAAGATCGTGGAAAGTCGATGGATAGAAAGAGCTCAGAATCGTTTTTCCTAGAAATGTGTAGGGTAAGCCTATGTCCAGCAGTGGACTTCTTCAGGCTGATGACGATCATGATGATGATAATGATGATCACTAGTTCACTGGCTAGGACAATAGTCATCGACTTTAAGAAAATAATGTTGTCGCTGTTTAAAAGTCAGATCTTACTTCTCCAAGTCCATCTGGAACTTTTTTTCAATGCTCTGCAGCAGATCTTCGCTAAGCTTTTTTGTAATTTCATCTTCAATAACTTCGTCTAGTGAATCTTTGTCTGTGTCCATTGAGTTAACCTTAAAATTGTTTATATTAGATGCTAAATTGATGCATAAGTTGTGGGCAATTTAGCTTGTTTAGGGTAAGAGGCAACTCTAATATCAGTGTTTTTGACCTGTATCTGTAATATTAGCTAAAAACCCAAAATATATTCCATAAACTAACTTGATCTATCATCATAAACTTGATTTACTTATAAAGATGATATACACTGACCTGATTTTTGTCAACATTACGAAACAAACAGACAGACATAGATTTCTTACCAGTCCTGCAGAACACACAGCGTAAACACCAATAAACCATTGGACATTCCTCATCACGGCGGCGATGGTGAAAAAAACTTATAAAAATAACTCTCTCAAAATAACACCAATTCTTTGATTCGACTCAACCGACTTGAACGATAAAAATCTCTATAAAATTATATTTTATAGCAAAAGAAGTGTCGATTTGGTTAGGTATGCGATTTTGATTATATTTTATTATTTGGCTGTAGTATTATGGATTGAATAGAAGTTTTCACATTTTTTATAAAGTATTTTGAGAAACCGACTCATTTATTGGAAGAACGTTTGCATCTATTACAAATTGTAAAGCCCTTTTGTCCGTCGACACTGCTTCCTTCGAACCAAATGTAGTGAAAGAACTGTACGTGTGCCTCAAAGAGGCTCATTTCGTGCACTTGCCACATGTTTTCCGAACTTTTGAGGTTCTACGACATGCCGGTTTCCTCGCGTAGTGCACATACCATGTTTAGACAGTTAAACTCATTTGTACACCACTAGATTTGAACCAACGACCTTAGGATCCGAAAACAGACGCACATTACTCCTAGAATTAGACAATATGATCGCATTTAGTTCGTTTCGCCTCAAATCGCCTCGCTGCTGTTCTACTTGGCAAGGAATATTCAACAATGAAATATTTAGAGCAATACATTACCGACGTTTATTCTAACAATATTGTTATACGTAGTTTAGAGTGTGACGTGGGTTTAACTGACGAGAGGTGTTCTAAACAATAATATGCGATTATTATAACCGGGTCTGATGCAACTAACACAACTGATGTAACACTAAATTATTATAATTACTTCGATTATAACAAGTAGGTCATTTTGTTTTAAGTCAAATTAATTTCTTCGACACCTTTTTTTGGTGCACCGGCATGGTCGATCTGTTTCCATATTTTCCCTAAGCTCTTCATTCTAAAACAAAACAATAGGCAATATTCAACAATATGAATGGTCGCTTCCCTAATTTTTATGCAGTTTAGTTCATTAGTTCAGACTAATTACCGTTTCAGGGCAGCGAATAGAACGACAAAGATCGTCTCTATCCAACTTTTCTAGAAGAGCGTAGAACTGAAACACATAAATTATTATCTATGATGATGATGAATAATGTATAATAATGATGTGTATTACGCCTAAATGACAGTGTAAATCTATTCTAACACTATGTATAAAACATCGAAATAATGATATACCTTTAATTTAGTTTGATAGAGGGTGTTTGATACACCACGAGCAAGAACTTCGACTGAATCAACAGTTCTTCTAGCCACCCTGAAATAAATTATCAAACACTTAGAAAACGCTATAATTTCACAGACAAGACTATCTTATACTACTTATAATCAAAAAGCTGGCGAGAGTCCCGCATCCATCATAATAAAGAATTTCATGAACAAATTCCGGCGAGTTTTAATAGAAACTCGGCGCATTTAAATGTAGTTACAGGAATTATTACCACTGTCCAACAATAAAATCATCATAAAGACTCGAGAGATCAAAATACATCGCTTAACTGACGCGCTTGTACGCGAAAGTGCTCATGTATTTTTATCTTGGACCGAAATATCAGAATATCCCATTGACTCCCAAATATTATCAAACAGTGGGTGTCAATGGGAGTGACATGTGAATATGTTTAAATGTACCTATTTATACTTACGAATAGCTAATGAGAATATGTTTACTGTATGCGTATTGACGTGACGACGTTTTATAATTCGATGGAGCTGGCTGCACGCACGAAAAAACATGACTCATGCGGCGTTACCTCGCTCTGAGGCGTTCCATTTAAGGCTTGAAGTGCAAGCGAGAGCACGGAACGAGCGACAAAGAGGCCCAATCGGTCTCCGCGTTCGGCAGCGTTCGACATCTGTCTCGCTCCTACTTGAGTGAGCGATGCGTCCGCGTGGACAGGGACAGCTGTATGACGTTGTCACGTTCAATTATCGCCAGTAAACCGACTTTACAGACAACTGATTTTATTTAAACTTACTTGAGTAAAAACTCGTGGACATTACATAAACAGCAGATCCCTTCACTGCCTCTCCTCAATGACTCATCAGAACAATATACATGGGGGTCACCTAGCGGTAAATACTGAAAACAATACCAATTTATTAAAGTACGAGTATCGTAAAAATACTGGTATTTATCGCGCAGTACTGCGGGCGAGAAGTATCTATCCACCACCACGGCCAATGCACAATAAAAGTTTAAACATTTCGGGAAAGTAACAGACGTACCCAATGAGTGATGCGTTTCAATTGTGAAAATAGCTCACCAAGACGAAGAGAGACACAAAGACGAACACGATAGATTTTGTTATACACAGTATTGGACATTCTTGGTGTGGCGCTAGAATCAATAAATGGAAAATCAAAACATATGAAACATACCAGCTTGATTATTTACTCTAAATACCAGCAAATCCTTCTACGCCATATATTTATTTTTGTTTTTAACAACGGTGATGCACCTAATCTTTGAGATTTACGAACAGGATAGTATTTGAGTTACCTCCTAGAGTGCTCGTTCTGTTTCTTTCCATCTTTTCATAGAATTTGTTTTATTTCACTTTAAATTTTGACTCTAAACTAAAATACACAAACGTGCACTTTACTTACATACTTCACTTCATATTTTTTATAATTTTGAACAATATTTGACACCATCAAAAGGGATTTTGGACGAAGAAGAATTCTTTAAGAAGGTTTTTATGAAAGCATTTTTTTTTAATGCAACTTGCCTACTGGAATAAGCATATTATCATAGACAAAGGATATGATATTATGGTAACAAAACACTGCTTCGCAGTTCCCACAAGTTAAAAACGTGCCCGATGATGCATTGCCCTGCATCCATCAAATAAATCCTTCCTTTAACAAAATTGTGATAAATTTGTGACTAAAAAACAAGATCGTATTCTTGTTACTTGTTAACATCTGTATGCTTCAAGTTGATGCACGCACTGCAGTGTAAATTAGGGCACGTTTCTGACGTGCATGACCTACGAGGCAATGTTTTGTTACAGGCGATGATTACCACTTAACATTAGGTGGGCAATATCCTTATCCATGAGCTATAGTTGTATAAAAAAATACAATTTAATCTTGATTTCCAGTTTAATAAACGCACAATATCACAGAGTATCAATGTTTTTTTGCTCGTGGACAGTCACTTATACATGTATTACCATCTTCAACACATCTCGGACATGTACTTTCCGGAGACTCATCGGACTTTACAGTTTCATCAGTGCCTTTGTTCTTTTTCTTACTGATGCTCTCTCCTTTATTCAGGCTTACATTTTTGGAAACCCTTTCTTCATCGGAACTATCAGATTCTAAGGGTTCTTTGAAGGAAATACTAGATTTTTTTGATGCTGCTATTGATTTGGAGATGTCAATAGCGGATCTGACAAATTTGGGCAGTTTTCCGGTGGTTTCCGCTCTCTCTTTGTGCTGCTCATTGATAAAGTTTTCCGAAGAGACTTCGTTTGTTGCAGCCATCTGAAATATAACTGCGATGATTGTTTTTTTTGTATCAGGCAGCTCACAGAAACTAATTTATGTGGTAGAAGAAATTTGGTCTGGTTGAGTTAGAAAAAAGGTTATCCTCATAATGTAAAGGTTCTTGTAGTTCGTCGAAATGTAAATTGCGGTTTACGGTTTATGACGTATAAAAAAAAAACTACTGGCTAGATCTCGTTCAAACCAAATATCGTTGGAAGTTTGCATAGTAATGTACAACATATATTTTTTTTAGTTGTATCATTCTCTTATTTTAGAAGTTAGAGGGGGGGGACCAACCTTTTTCCACTTTGGAAGTGTCTCTCGCGCAAACTACTCAGTTTAGAAAAAAACGATATTAGAAACCTCAACATCATTTTTGAAGACCTATTCATAGATACCCCACACGTATGGGTTCGATGAAAAAAAAATTTTTGAGTTTCAGTTTCAAGTATGGGGACCCCTAAAATTTATAGTTTTTTTTCTATTTTTGTCTAAAAATCTTAATGCGGTTCACAGAATACATCTACTCGCCAAGTTTCATCAGTCTAGCTTTTACGGTTTCGGAGAAAAATGGCTGTGACATACGGACGGACAGACAGACAGACAGACAGACAGACAGACAGACAGACATGACGAATCTATAAGGGTTCCGTTTTTTGCCATTTGGCTACGGAACCCTAAAAAGGTAGTTTTTTTGAGTAGACTGCATCAATATGCAGCCAAGAGTATTTTTTAGTATATTTCTACCAATCCGAATTCTTTTTACAATTAAAAAGAATTCGGTTTGGTAAAAATATACCCAGCAGAAAATGGAATTAGAATATTTTATCGTAGATTGTAATAAAAAAATGCATGTTATTGATTGCACCAAAAAAATTGCAGGTACAGATCAAAATAGACAGAAGAGTTTAAAAGTACGTACTTAGTAATTACCTGTGCTTGTCGTTGGCATGAGGCTCCACACTCCAGGACCCTCCTAGCGTAATCATATATTTCTGTTACCTACACAAAAATAATTTGTTACTGTGTCAATCTTTTAAACCTTGCGTGATACTATTGCTATTCTTGTTATTAGATGATAGCTCCGCGGATCATAAGCTATACTTTTTATAAATCTCAGTTTGCGAGTACTACTGTTAGGAGGCAGAATATGATACATCCAGCATTAGTCCTGCTTTTCTCTCGCAACATGAAACAGCTCCGCGGTCGTAAATCATTTTCAAGATAAAAATGTCAATATATCCCTTCGAAAGCTTATTTCGCGAACTGCTAAAAGTAGTGAACACTCTAGTGAGTAAAGTAGACTCACTAGAATCACGTATTAGTGAGCAGACTGTGATTTTATCTAATCTGACTCTTCAAAGTGAAGTTTACGCCCGCGAGTCATCAATACTTGGCCCGTGTACCACGACACAAACTGCGGTAGCGACAGTACAGCGACTATTACGCAGTGCGCGCGGCGATGCATTGCCTACTACTGCAGAGCTATCTAAACCGAGGAAAAAATGCAGCAGTGTATGTGCAACCAAGAAACCACCAAAAGCTACACGTAAATTGATTCAAGATGGACCTAAAAAAGCTGGTAACTTAAGTAAGTTGCAACCGGGAATAGGCTTCTATTTGCCATTTCACACGATCTCAAGCTATCTTCATCTATCTACGGTCCATGACGATGAAAATGTCGTAATTACTATATCTGGAATATAATAAGGCTAGCCAGTATAAATACTTACAGATTTACAAAAATTACTACAGTAGTGCAACAAATCATTTGTTACGCTTGTGTAAATCCGAGTAGCTGGACTGCAGGTTCTATAAATAAAATATTAATTATTAAATACCCAGCAATTAACGGTACATTACGGTAGGAGTTTTGACTCTAAATTACCACTCCCGTTTATGTCTTACTAGTCAACTGTAAGTCGTAGCGTTGCAGGACTTGCGGTTAAACTGCTACGTCGTAGCACTACGGCGTAGCACCTACGTACTATATCAGTGTTATAAAACGAATTATACAAGTAAATCGTGTAAAAAATAGAAAATTGTAAAAGTACTCGTGTCATGACGGTGCATTTTGGTATTGGAAAATTACGATATAAATAAGAAAGAAAAACGAGCATCGAATTTTTATTTTAGAAACGTACAGTATGCTACTCACTAAGAAGAAATACGTACTTGAATAGATTTTCAATAATGGCACAAGGGCAAGTGTCACAGACACACTCATCTCGGCTGGTGCCCGCCTGACACGGCAGCTCAGGAAGTCCGCTCAGGCCGCTGAGGCGACTCCTCTCGCTTGGCCGACACGACAGGCGACAGCCACCTGACCACACCTGGCGGAGTGCAGACGCCGTAGCAGCAAACTTGCTGTTATCTTCTGACTGTCAATTAAATAATGGCTAAAGAATAAAGGAAAATAAATAGTGACTAAAGCAAAGCGAAAAACGACGTGTACGCGGGAAATCAACAGATGAAGTGGATCAAAATAATGGATACTGCTAAAAGGACTTGTAAATACTTACGCTAGCATAATAAAATATTAGAATAACAACTAGGATGACAACGAAGCCGAGAACCATTTGAATTGATCTGTTCACCACCTAAAACCTTAGACAATTTAGATCAGGACCTGCCTTGCATGGATCTTCCCCTCTGCCAAAAGGTACAAGACTAATGAATCTGACATATCTAGCACGTTTATAAAAACCACTTCGTAATCGATCTTTATCAGTGTCAGTATCGGTATCGCGGTGAAAGGACCTCTTCTAAAAATGCCAACATGTGCAGTTGCAGTGTGTACCTAATAGGAAGTCATACACATCAAGCTTGTAAAAGGATGGTGTAACATTTCATATGTAATTATTTTTTTGCATAGTTAATGCTTTTTTCTATTAAAATAATGTAAAATTGTTGTGCGGCGTTTAGCTCTAGAACATCGATTCAGTATACGATTATACGAAAAAGATCGAATCGCCTCGAGTTTCCTACCGTCAATTATCCGCATTTAATTTTCAACCTTATCACAAAATGAAATAGACTATAATTGCGAAATAATCTCTAATTGCCAAGCAATTTTAGTCACTAGCAAAAATTTAAAATTGTAACGAGACTACCTATGACGTACCTATGAACTCCTCACGAGATAGTTGGCATTTCAAAAATGAATTTTTGACCTTACCGATTTAGATATTAAGTCGATTTGGCTTTGAATTTTTCCAGACCTGACAGGCCCGAGACATCAAAACCCCGCCCTCCGGTAGCGAGACTAGTGATAGAGGTGGATAAATGTTTACACACAGTTTTTTATCGATATCGATAAAAGCACGGGTGTTCTAGCGAGTAGATTTGTCTTAGCTTTCTGATTGGTTGTGGGTTCAAATCCAGTCGTGCACCAACGGATTGTGTTGAAGTTGTAACGTGTTATTTTATACATAACATTACGTAGCCTACTTGTTTAATTTAACAATGTAGCTGTTGAACAATTTAGGAACTTAAAAAACTTTTAACTTTATACCTTGTGGAAAAACCAGCCCGCACATCAAGTGCGGATGATAAAATTTGCCAATTTGCGTATTCGGACATCCAAAAGCATAGCATTTGACACAAATTTAGTTCCAAACATTTATTTATCCCACCTTATAAGATGGATAGTTTTTGACCTTGAAAAACTAACGTAGTCATCATAGAATTTCATGTTATTTTTGAAATAACTTTTAGAACACCTTTATGACGGTGTATACGAGTTTCCAGCTTATTCGCTCTTATTCTGAGGTTGACCCCATATTGGTTCTAAAATGATAAGTTTATTTAGGCCAAATAAAAACATCGATATCTTTGATTTTAAGCTCAGAAAATTTATCAATCTCTATGAAAGTGTCAGTTTTGAGTAGTAATGCTGCCAACTTAATCAAGATGTAGTTTGTCGAGATTTGGGGTAAAAATAGGTTCTTAGTGCAAGTAATGAGTAACATACAATAAAGGATTTGTCCCTCATGGCATCCTAGAGAGCTGGCTGTAGTTTTAGTGTTGTCCAGTCCAGATCAATTGAACGAAATGAACTAGTCTGCCTGTGATATTCATTCATTAACAATTATACATTTGTGTCTGAAAAATAGTACATAATAAGCAAAAATAATATGAGTCATATCATAAATTAAATAATTATCAAAGAAATTGTTATCAAATAATACTAGCAATGTCACACCATATTTATAAAATCATCAGTAGAATAAAAACACCCTTTCAACAAAAGCTGCTTTAGTCTAGTTTTGAATAAATATAGTTAGAATGAAATTAAGTATACAGGGGTTTTCGGGGACGATAAAACGATCTAGCTAGGATTCATTTTTAGAAAATGTCTCCATAATCGTAAAGTAAATAATCAACTTTATCATAAAATCATAACTCCTAGCGCCATCTGTTGGTTAAGTCATGAGTTAATGGGACAGAGAACGCCATCTACTGACGAGTAGTGGAGTTTATTATTATGTCGGTAAGATCGAAAAATATTAATATTTAATCAGTATGTAAGTAATTCGTATTTAAATATAATTCACAACAACAGTTTACCAATCAAAAAATACAGAGCGAAGCTCGGGCACCAACTGCTAGTAATTTTTATATTGTTTGTCTTGAACATAAATACCCGACGACCATTAGTGCCATGAAATCTAAAATAATATTCAGAATGAATATTTTAATAAATAAATCTTACTGACTTCGGAAGCCTTACATTCTTTCATACCTAACATAGGGTAAAATAAAATGATGATACGGCATCACTGTTGTGGTTCTCTGTATTTTGAATGTGTGTCACCTGTATATACAGTAAACTTGAACTAGTGTTAAAGATTTGTATTTGTGTGCGTTCATAACAACACAAATAATTGTTGTGTGTGTTACGATCGTTTGAATGTGTGTCGCTTTCGTTTCAGTGTGTGCTTTCCTCGTCCCCCTCAAAATATGGCAGAAAAATTTGTTAGGCTGAATAGATGCAAGGCAAGTCCTTAGGTTAAATTGTCTAAGCCTAAAACCATACAGAAAAATAATTATATCACATAGAAATTACAGAAAATGTAGGTACTCGTATATTACATGCCTATGCATTTCTACATGGTCTTTTGGAAACTAATCTGTTATTTGATTTCAAGAACTTTGATGAATTCCATTTTCACTCCCGATTTTGTTGTGATTTAGCATTTACTTGTGTCAGTGCACAGAGTAAATACTATTTTTCATTGTCAGTATGACTTTGACAATCCAAATACCTTATTTATTTCACTTATTTTGTTGAACATAAATTCAAATTTTCTTTTTTATTAATCTTCCTAACCCAAAAAGCATCCGTGTATACGGCTGCCTGCAGAGCGGCCGCGTGTACAGCTGCTTTGTGTTTCGACCCCCTGGTGGATTACCAAGATTTTAGTCTCTATCGGTGAGCCATAGTTGTTCATAGGCCGTTGGTATCAAAAGCGTATTTGCTGTTCTGTGGTTGGTATCATGGAACTATAGTTTGGATCAAAGAGTAACTGCGGGCAGCCCTGCGGGCAGGCTGCAATATAAGTGCTTTATGCGTATTAGGCTGTAATATTAGAGGACTACACAATTTAATTGAGACTTTTTATTTTCAGATACGGAAGGGTTAAGCAGTGGCTGTGAAGCCAGTGGTGTCAGAGAAGAGATTGCTAGGAACTATGCAGCTCTGCAAACTAGACTTGGCAGAGAATTCTCCGACAGAAGAGGCAAACTGCATGCTGGTGAGATTTTGGTTTTTCCGGCATGGGATAGAACCGGCACAATACCTTTCTTATAGGCCTCCCTATTCCCAGCAGTGGAAATATTTTGGTTGATCGTCAACTCTTTGATCTCATCGTCATCATCTCACCATCATCACCTCAGCCCAGTATCATACACTGCTGGGTATAGGCCTCCTTCATTTTCTACCTGCCTTTTGTGTCCTGTGCGTCTCTGGTTCAGGTATTTCTTGTAACTTTTACGATAAGCAAGGTGACCGATAAACTTTACCGAAAATGTTCTCTATTTGTATGCTTTGCAGGCTCGTACCCAGCAACCCGGCCAGTGGCGACTGAAGAGCAGCTGTCAGCAGATTTCAGGAAAAAGCTGGAAGAATGGAAGCTGAAGAAAGGAGTGAAACAACCGCTGCCAATTCCAGCGCGGCAGGACTTGAGCGACGACTTTCTCAAGCGATGGGGTACTATCAAAAAAACATAGCAGTTGATAACGAAGGATACATTGTGATGACGTAAACTTAAACATGGTGTTTTTAATTTTAGATGAATGGAAACGAATGAAAGACACCAACACAGTTCCAACGTGGGAGGAAGAACCTAAGCCGGATGAAGTTCTTGTACAGACTTCAACTGGGCTCTTCAAATTCCAAGGTAAACCAATATTTGTAATGCTGCCATGTAGTTAAAGAAGTTCCAAATGTTTTATTAATAATTTTGAGCACTAATATGCATTGGATGTCCAAGGAATATCCCGATCCTTCACCCGTAAGCTCCACGAATGGGAAAAGTCTCGAGGCATTGCTCCTGAAGCGTCAACCTCAGCGCTGCTCCAGGCAGCCAAGGCCCAGAAGAAGGCTCCTCAAGCTCCTCTAACCAGGACCCAGTCTGACGGCAGCGTGGCTCCATCTGCGGCTGGGTCTGGTAGGCACCATGCGTCAAGCTTGAGCGTCAACAACGTTGATGATTTCGAATCGGAATACGAAAGAGAACAATCAGTAAGTTTTTGATTATTACATTGCTACTTATTTCTCAATCGAGCTATTTTTCTTATACGAAAACTAAATACACAAAAACTACTGATGTTTCTACTGTCTACTTCATCATTATCTTCAGGCATTTAACATTAATTCCAGGTTGATGGATTAGAGGACGATGAGGCAAATACTCGAGGTGCCGTTCTCGTTGAAGTAGAAGACGAAGAGATTTGCACAGCCGCGCCGCTCATGGCGGTGTCTCCAAGGCACACTGCTCAGAAACCAGTCTATACTTACGGGCAGGCTGAAGCGAGACTACTGTGTGAGACCAGCTCTGCTGTGACAGGCACCGCTGTAATGCAGCCTAATGGAGCTGGTATGTTTCCCCATATTAATAAAGCAGTTATTCATCCTAAGAAGAGTAGGAATATGCCTTATAATAATTTGTAAAGGGCATTGACTTATAAGCTGGAAACAGTTGTTATTTCAGAAGATCGGGTTAAGAAACCAAAGGAAACTGGTGCGAGGCCCAAAACGACGACTCGTGAAAAAGTAAATATTAATACCAACCATAAAATATATTTGTTTTTATTTTTGCTCTCTTGTTGATGTGGTTTCTTCTTCACAGACAAAAACAATCGAAAAAAGCAGAAGAAGAATAAGCAGACAAACTAGCATTGAAGAAGATGCCAAACTTATTCGAAAAGCAATAGAAGAAGTAGAAAGAGGTAGTTCTAGGCGATACAAAGAAGATGAAGAAATTAATTCTGAACTAGACTATCAACATAATAATCAACCAAATGAATCTAGAGAATCACCGCAAGATAACACTTTTAGTATTCAAAAATCGACAAAACAGAACAATCTCAAAGAATTACTTAAAGATAAAACTAGCACAGATGATTTAAGAGAAGAGAACAAACGTAAAGATATTGATAAAAATAATGGAAATAAGAAGAAAACAAAATCTAGAGCCAGATTAGAAAGAGAACAGTCGAAACCATCAGCGAGTGATACTGATCTAGAAGTAGACACCGTTACTGTTGAAATTCCAAGACGAAAGAAAAGGCAAAGACGAGCTTCTGAGAAACCAAGAACTCCTCCAACTTCAATACATTCAGATTCAGAAGGAGAAGTAAGTCTTCAACAATTTTTGCCCCAGTCAGGAAGTTTAATCTAGGCTGTCAAAATCCCAGTTAATATATTTGTATGATGTTTAGATTGGCCGAAGTCAAGCAATAAAGTCAACTTGTTTTCTTTTCACAGGTATTTGTTCTCAAGCTAAAAGCACCAGAGCAACGCGCTAGTTCCCCAGAAGTAATTGTGAAAACCACTCGTAAAATTTTTTCACCAGTCGTTCGCAGTGGTGAATCATTTCCCAGAGCTGTTATATCTGTTGATGTTGAAGATTTGAATGATGTAAGACTTGAGCCTTCGCGAAAACATGACGACAGAAAAAGAGACGAAAAAACTAAGGTGAAAGGTTCTCTTTCCAAAGGGTCGGGTGACCTTCAAGATGGGGAAGAGCATAAAAAGAGAAGTAAGCCTCCTTTGCCTTTGTCACCACCATCTCAAAGAAAGCCACAGTTAAAAGAGACCGCGCCATCGATCAGGATAATGATACAAAGATATAATAAGAAAATTAGCGAAGAAGGTATATTATTAGCCCCAGCATATTATTATCTATTACTAATACTATAAAGCTGAAGAGTTTGTTGGTTGAACGCGCTAATCTCGTGAAATGCTGGTCCGAATAATAAAAATATTTTTGTGCTGGATAGTATGTTTATCGAGGAAGCCTATAGGCTATATTATAACATTACGCTACGACTTATCAGCATCAGCATCAATGCAAAATGTTGCAAAAATCTATGTCTATCCTTTTCTAACACGTAGGGTCTTTTCCATGTCCATCCTATTTTTGTCACATGATTATTCTAAAATTCTCGATTTTGATAAAAATTGAATGCTCCTAAACGCTCTAGAATGTTCTTTAACGTTCTGGAATGATCTAGGATACTCAAATTTAATTTGAAGACTTCGAAATTATTTATGCTCCTAAACGTTCTAGAATGTTCTTTTACATTCTAGAATGCCCGGGCAACGCCGCGCTTCGCCATATTAGCCTTAATAATCTGTTCGGTCTGCGCGCTTATCATATTTTTTTTATAATGGAATCATTTTAATTTGAAGGACACACTTCTGGAGAGAACAGTGGTGCTTCATCACCAGCTTGGAGATCACCTTCTGCTGAACGACGGAGACCTCCCGATATGCCTGTTGGGGTTAACATAAGGTCAGTATTTGTTTCTGACTTAGATGGTGTTTTATCAGTAAAAGCGTAGCTTAGGTACGCATGATTTTTTTAAATTTTCTGAAGAACTTTAATCTTATTTGTTACAGAAATAACCCGTTTCTCGAAAGGGAAGTTCAGAAATCTGCCAGTGCATGCCAATTATCACGACGAGATCAAACTTCGTCTGAAAAGCGTCTCGCACCTAATGCACCTGCCACAAGCCTCGACGGAGTCTTGAAATCTCATAGCGCCAACGCTTTGCTCCATGATAAGCGACCTCAATCTCCAGAATTGGTAATAAAAAAGATCGAAGATAGTCAAGAGACCATAGTTGGCACCAGTGCAAGCATAGATACGATCGTTCCCGACCTCACGAAGAACCTCCCAAAGTTTACAAGTTCAACAACAATACAATCATTACCAGTCATGAGGCAGTTCTCCGAATCTGTTACGCCAACGTACTCCCGGCTTATATCAGACAGCCCTAGCGTAAGTTCTGCTGTGTACGGAAGATCAGTCTCAACCGTAGAAGCTCCAGTATATCCTGTGGAGCCAGTAGCCACAGTAAGGATTTCGGAAAGGGCTGCTCGACTAAAGGCGGCTCGAGATAGATTTCTATTATCTTCTGGATCGATGAGAAGAAGAGAAGGAACAAGTTCAGCCAGCGACCTGAGAAGAATAGTTGACAGGTGTGTTACCCTCATCAAACAAGACAGCAGATAGCTTAAATTATAAAAAGATAAATGCATTCGAAGAACATTTAAAAATTTCAGGTCCAGTAAAATAAGCTGCGATAGTGATGTTGCCGAATCTCAGAGCTCCAGCTCACAAACCCAGGATTCAAATCTTGGGCGAAGCGCCTCCACCGGCATGGTGAATGTAGACCAGGAGGCGTGGCAAAGAGTTGCTGAAGGTGAGAAAAAGTCTATCTGCCTCCAGTATGCAATTTTCAATGCCCAAGATCCGCGTTTCGAAGAGGCTCTTTTACGTGAATTTCACACAATGTTCGGAGGTCCCACTGTTGTGTTGGTGTATTATAGCGAAGAGAGAGCACTCAAACTCAATAAAATTTTAAATCTTCAATACGATTTTCTTCGATTCTTCGATACGACTTCAATACAATTTCAAGAATCACTTTGAAACGTCTTAAAGCTAGGTGAGTCTGGTGCCAGTTCCACGCGACCAAGCCTAGAAGAACAGGCAACAAACTATACGCTCGGTTCCTACCGTTTTTAGGGTTCCGTAGCCAAATGGCAAAAACGGAACCCTTATAGATTCGTCATGTCTGTCTGTCTGTCTGTCTGTCTGTCCGACCGTGTCACAGCCATTTTTCTCCGAAACCATAAAAGCTAGACTGATGAAACTTGGTGAGTAGATGTATTCTGTGAACCGCATTAAGGTTTTTACATAAAAATAGAAAAAAAACTATAAATTTTGGGGGTCCCCGTACTTGAAACTGAAACTCAAAAATTTTTTTTTCATCGAACTCGTACAATACGTGGGGCGTATTTATGGATAGGTCTTTAAAAATGATGTTGAGGTTTCTAATATCGTTTTTTTCTAAGCTGAATAGTTTGCGCGAGAGACACTTCCAAAGTGGAAAAAAGTTGGTCCCCCCCCCTCTAACTTCTAAAATAAGAGAATGATAAATCCAAAAAAAATATATGTTGTACATTACTATGCAAACTTTCAACGATATTTGGTTTGAACGAGATCTAGTAAGTAGTTTTTTTTTTATACGTCATAAATCGTAAACCGCAATTTTTTTTTTCATCAAACCCGTACGTGTGGTGTATTTATGGATAGGTCTTTAAAAATGATGTTGAGGTTTCTAATATCGTTTTTTTCTAAGCTGAATAGTTTGCGCGAGAGACACTTCCAAAGTGGAAAAAAGTTGGTCCCCCCCCCTCTAACTTCTAAAATAAGAGAATGATAAATCCAAAAAAAATACATGTTGTACATTACTATGCAAACTTTCAACGATATTTGGTTTGAACGAGATCTAGTCAGAAGTTTTTTTTTTATACGTCATAAATCGTAAACCGCAATTTACCTTTCGACGAACTACAAAAACCTTTATATTATGTTAATTGATGCTACGGAACCCTTCATGGGCGAGTCCGACTCGCACTTGGCTGCTTTTTTATTTTATATGATCTGACTGAGATAGCAACCCCATTTTCTGGTCCAGATCATGGGTTCAAATCCGGTCGTGCATCAATGTATTTTTCTGTTCAATTTACGTGCACTATGCCAATTGGTACTCTCTTAAGGTGAAGAAAAACATTGTGAGGAAAATTGTAGTTAAAATAGTGCTCTTACTTGCAGGTAGTCGTCGTGAGGGTCGGTCTAGGTCGCGGTTCAGCCTGGCGCGCCTGGCTGCCAAGCTGCGGCGAGGCGTGAAGGATGAGAGCGCAGTGTCGCGGCTCTGCCGACAGAGCTTGTTGGTGCAACTTATTAATAAGCAATAAAGTATTTCATACAAGTAGTACATGAGCGTTTTTTAAAAGCTCCCTTATACAGGGTTATTCATTATTAGCTGCAAATACTCAGGAATTAGGTTCAACAAATAAAATAAAAAATATTTATGCAATGATTTTTTTTAAGTTTTGTTATGAAAATCCCGAGAAAATCGATAAAGGAATCATTGGCGCCTGACCTATTTTGACCTTTGATCCGCGCCCGCGCGCTGTGAGTGACACTGCGTTCAGTCACCGCCTGGGTGGGTCATCGTCCTGTTCTCCGTGGCAATCATTATGCAATAGCCGTAAAGAAATTAATAAAAATAAAATTTTGATACAAAAATTTGAAAAAAAAATTGATCAAATTAAAAAAAAATAATTTCATAAATATTTTTTATTCTATTTGTTGAACCTAATTCCTGAGTATTTGCAGTTAATAATGAATAACCCTGTACATTAAAGATTTAGGGTGTTTTAGAAAGACAATTTTCACTAGAGGTAGCTTCTGAATCAATAACGCTGATCTTCATCTTCCTGACTTTATCCTCATTTACAAGATTAGAAAAGAGCTATTACTGTTTAGTTTGGGGCTAGATAGTGTTGTGTATTATTTATTTAAAAAGAGATATTATTAAAATCTGTAGTTTGAAAAGAGGTTTAAATGAAACTTCAAATGTATCTTTATTTTCAAATTTAATATCATCTCGAACTTTACAGTACCGCATAACATTCCATCGGCCACATTCAATATGCTTGGTAACAATAATTACCTTATCAAAAAGGGATGTTGGAACTTATAATATTTTATTATTATAAAAACCTACAATTCAGTTTATTAGTTATAATAAGACTAAAAAGAACACTTACAAACAACGTTAATATTGGGTAATTTGGTTGAGGTAGATTTAAATTTTAACAATCTTTTGTGGAAACACGATTACAGATATTAAAAACTGTGCAATTTGTAACATACCCTAATAATGCGAAATTCTTTCATCTTTGTTTAAATGACTTCAATGCATATTACTTTATCATAATGGTATTTCAATGCAGTAAAAATCATTACAAAACAAGACAAAAGAACGAATGCAACATTAGAAATAACGCAATCAATATTAGTATTACTACTAACAAGATATTATTATTCGTATTTTATAGTAACCCTTTTCGAATAAATTCCTTTCAAATTCCTCGGCTCATTACCTACTCAACTTACTTTTTAACTGCTGATTATTGTATTTTTTTTTAATGTATCTTGTGGCTACGAACTAACATCGAAATTGAGCTACCAATTAATTTTATTTGTTTCAAATAAAATATTAGTTCTATAATTACCTATTTCTGATTGCTTATTGATATCGGTGCCTTGTAACGAGCAACACTTTTTTTTTAATCTTTAAAGAAGCTTTTCCTAAAGCAAAATTACTGTTATCATTGATGCCAATATAATTCAAAATTAACGAAGTAGCCACAAAATTAAATACATCAAAATGGGCATGATGAAAAGCAAGAATTCTAATAAAAACACTACAGAGGTCAGTTTGGTCCCCTGATTCAAGCTTGATCATTACTGACGCCTATTTTAATTAACATACAGTTTTTTTATAAGTACTGTTGACTATTATAAGCCGAAGTGAACCAGTATAACATGAAACTCGAAACAAAAAAGTATTCAAGGTTACAACCTCGATAAATTTTGCACAAACATTATGTTTAAATTCTTAAATAAAGTAATAAATGGACGCACTCATGTAAGTACACATTACTTATTTGTAGTCCCTCAAAATATTATATAAAATGAACGATAGCATAGAAAGCGCTATGCTGTTCACAATACATTGCTACAGTTTCAATAAGGACCAAGAGGTCTTCAGGTATCATTCAAAGCATGAGTGTTATTCTAGTTTCCAATTAGGCAGGTACTACTTAAACTGGGTGTATCCATTTTCAATAAGTAAATAGTTATTTGATTATTAAACATACATTATTGTTATTTACAAATTCAAAAAGTTAAAATGTTAAATTCAATTTATAATTCACTAAAAATGATGATAGACTACAGTTATAGACTATAAAACTCTAAATTTCAATTTAAATTTCAAACAACGGTAGGCTCTTTTATAAATACAACATTATACTATAAACTATGTAATCTATTGCTTTGTAGTTACAGTATCACGAGACAATATAATAATGCTATAGATATAGAACAAGTATGTATTGATAACTATTATATAAAATAGTAAATGAAAACGGTAAATAACAAATAAAAATCTGGTATGTACAAAACTATTGCAGGCAATTGTGGAATGTATTGTGTAAACTATTAATAAACAATAATAAAAAGCTACGGTGTATAATATACATATAAAGTGGAATGATAAACCCGTTTTGATAGAATTGCAAAATAAGGCAACTGACTTGTATGCATTTAACACGTCTTGTGTGAACATAACATCAGTCTACATTTTCGGAGACATTGTATCATGCTTTTAATATAACATAGGCACATAATCAGGCTTTACATAGCTCACGTCCGTATGGACGGACAAGCTGACTTCAAACATTAATTTCTAGCACTTTCACATTTTGTCGAATCCCAAAGTTTGCAAACTTGTTTCAAAGCAAAAGCCTGTTAAAAGTGAATCATAAAGAAAAATAAAATTCACTGATATTTATTTAGTTGCTTTTGATTCAGATAAAACAAACTATTTTTATGTTATTTTAAATATTTTGGCATAAATAATACATATAAAGTAATAAACAAAGTAGTAAAGTAGACAGGTATTAATATAATATAACTAACATGATTCAAGAACTGTATAATATGCATAACACAACCTCGAGTGAACTGTGTAAAAACATAAAATACTTACATTAGCATTATTTATAAATTAATTAAATTATTTTAACTTGTATATTAAATATGTTAATTTAAAATTAAGTATATTAACTGTGGAAACTGAAAGTACTCAACGGTTAACACTATTTTCTTCACGACCAATATACTAGGGGTAAGGTACTTTTTGAACACTGTAACAATTTTCTATGGTAATATTAGAAGTAACGCAATAGATAGGTAAAATTATTAAGCATTGCATTGGTCATAGAACACTGGGTCTGAGTTTCATAGAATATTAATAAATAGGTATAATTTAAATTAATGGTTGCAGCTTATTTAAAAGATAAATATAAATTTAAATACGCTGGAGGTGGAAAATATAATTATAGTGTGACTCCGCAAGTTTAGTTCGTCTGTGATGTAAAAAATACGAGGTCACATAGTTACAAAAATAATATAAATATAGATATAATTTATAGCAGAAAACAGTAAAACACTAAGATCCAAAAAACTTAAAACACTAAACCTTAAAACGTGCAGTTATATTAGAAAAAATGGGACGAAATAACGTGAAGGAGGTTAATAAAGTAGTACCTCATTAAGCTAACATCCAGTTGGTATAAATCTCATCGAAACAAGAGTGTTCAATCCAAGGTCAGATCTCAACCCTGTGATAAAACTTAGCGTCGAAGATAGAAGTCTAGAACTTCATCATACCTAATTACTACAACCTAAGTCTAAATTACTTAGTTGTAATTGAATTTCAGGTACTCATGTAGTCGGCGATTCCCTTCCAATTTTAACTGAGTTTATTTAACATTAATTATTTTATAACATTATTTACAATGATAGCCAGTTACTTAAGTCACAACATAAGAAAATATATATAAGAAAGCATGTTTTCTTATAATAATACATTATGACATAATCAACATTTGGCTACCACAATAATCTAAAGTTCTTACGTTGTACCTAGGTGCCTTTGTATCAGAGTGCATTTATAGGTACTTGGGTATAACATTGGTGCAATATTATAACTAACAGTAAGTAACTGTATATAAATTAACAGATATTAGATTAGGCGGAAATAATATAAAATCCTTCACTAAATCTGATAAAGGTACTTGGAACACATGGGAACACCAACTGTACTGTATAAAAAAATGCTTAGAAACAGCGTCAGGATTGTAAAAAAGTTAGGTACTTAAAAGCTTACAAAATACTACCCTCAACTTGCTCCTAACTAAAGAAAAATCTCTAGAAAAAATAAATAAATGTTACCAGAATGTAGACAGTATAACCGGTAGAAAATGATAACAAAAAAGAGATTATAACCACAGATCGATGGGCAGAAGTAAAAACTTAATATTTTCAATCAACATTATCAATTATTATTATCTAAATTAATCTTAACAAATAAAATGAGGTAGATTCAAATTGTGATATAGAATAACGAACTTCAGTTTTAAAATGCGGAAACTTTATAACTTCAATCTAAATCACTGCTAAAACAGAGAAAACTGGATCACTCTACATAATTCTAGAATGATATCAAAACTATATAAGCATTATATCTATATGTGATCTACTGTATTTACGTTTGCAAAGCTTTAATGACTTTTTTTATTTTTTTTGTTTCTACACACAACAAGAACATGAAACGCGTTAAAATTGCGTCAGCATTTATAACACCCACCTGTGTTAATACTAGTTCGAGCGAATGCCGTTTGGCCTAAGCAATGCTCCAGTCTTCTCGTTTTGAGCTGCGGCAAAATAGACCCAAGTTCCCATACATATAACCACTATAACTATTTCAACTTTTTAATAATAGTTCGTTGTATTAATAAATTAATATTAATATTAAATAGACATTTTCGTTTTGATTTTGCTATCTACCTACTTGAATCGTAATTATGTATCTAAATTTGTGTAACTTATAAATATATAGCTGTCTTATATTTTACATTGTTATGCACTGTGCGTGTGGATGGTATGTACAAGAGAGCTATGGGTCAATAGTGGAATGTTACTCAAGGTAGCATCTAAGGCTTTGTCTATGAAAACTCTATGAAATAGAACAAATAAATAGGTAGGTACTTCATAACATTAATAAATATTTGTATGTACATAAGAATTTAGGTAAGTAATATTATATGGGATGTTTGGAATTGATTTTGGTCTATGTTTTGTACGATAACGGTGATACTATTTTTTTAATTTTCATTATAATTATTCATAGATTTTTATGTTGTGTACTTTTCCGAGGCACTGTTTTACTTTATAATAATTTATTCGTGTTTGTTTGAAGAAAGTCAGGTTTTCGTTGTAACGCAACGGTACAAAATAATTCTCAATAATGAGTTAGTTTATTGTCTCGTGTCGACGCTCAACGTCGGGTAGAATCGAATCTAGAACGCTGGGTGCAGTGCTCTTAGCCGATGTGACCATGCATGTGATATATACATTGAACGTTATTAGAGGGATGCGTGTAGTGTAGTGTCGGTACACTATCACCGCACGAAGCGAGGCGAGTTCAAGCGAGAATAACTTCACGTGCCTTTGAATCAACAGTTATTTTCGACCTGATTTTTTACGCTTAAAATTATACGTACCCGTACTATTGTTTACCAAAAAATCAGCCTTACGTCATTTAAAATAAAGTCTATAATTAGGAACAAATCACGCCAAGCCATCCTCGCGCGAACCTCACGTTCAAGCCTCATTGTCTATCAACAACTCTAAGTAGGTACCCTAGTTTAGTCGTATATCTCGCCGCGGCCTCCTAATCTGTACAAAATCTCAAACTTTCCTTAACTATACAAGACTCGAATTGACGCGTGATCGTGGACCGATCGTAGGGGCCGCCCACCCCTGTGTAGTTCTGTGAGTCGCCGGGTGGGGGTGACTCAACCGTTCGGCTGCAGGGTGGGGAGGGCCTGGCTGTTGCCTGATGGGAAGGTACCGCGAGCCAGCTCCGAGTTCATGTTGTCGTCGGGCAGCTTGTGGAAGGTAACGTCCGGAGCGATGCCGACGCCGGACGCTCGCTCGCAGACAGCTGTCCGTGACGTATCGAATAGGTTCGCAGTGACGTCACTGTCGTCGAGGACTGTCTCAGCGGTGACGTCAGCGCCGTCGTCACGCGACATGTCGAACAGCGTGGCCTGGTAGAGCTGCCCTTTACGGACTCTGCCGTTTGGGGTTTTTGATTGCTGGAGACAAATCTTCAATTAACTTTATGGTTATGTAAAATTGAGGAGCAACAGGCCGGCGCGGGACGGGTTAGCCATGAGGAAGGATGAAAATCTAGATGAGTATGAATGTAGATTGATATTTGGGTAGAGGTAGGTCAAAAAAAAGAGGATGAACAGTGTGAAAGATGACATGGAGAAGAAAGAAGTGAATACAGAGATTACGGCTGATAGAAGAGAATATAGAAGAGTAGAACATGTTGTGCCGACCTAAAATAAAGTAGAATAAGGGCAGGAAGAGGAGATTTCTTGACAATAATTACAGAGTTCCATAGGCATTCTTAAGTCAAAAATAAAATAAAGAAGTGAACTGAGTATAGCAGTTCAGGAAGATGGTGTAAGCAGTACTTACGGAAGGGTTCTCAGTAATATGGACATGTCCGTTGAGGAGTGGTTCACCAGCGTCCTTGGAGCCGCCGCCGTTCGCCAGGCGACCTCCCACGTGCTGAAATATAAAACTACCTTATTGCACGAACTTATTGATATACTTGAAGAATCTTTAATAATATAAATAATAAATAATAATAAATATAGTGGATAACTCAGCCGACACTATCCCACCCCCAAACTAAGTATAGCTTGTCTGATGGGAATCAAATTTGACAGCGTTTAACTGATCCCGACGCCAGCAACCTAGGTGTGCACGGGCCTTAAGATGAAACAATTAGCAATTCAGCTGTTGTTTTTTGATAAACATTTTGCTACGGCATATTTCTGTAGGAATAAAAACAGTTATTTATCATTAAGTTTATACTTTCGTATTGGTCCCAAGATAAACAAATCAAAGCGTACCTTCAGCTGCGAGGCGTCCTCCTCGATGCCTTCGATGGGTGACCGCGTCCTGGTCCTGCAGCTGGTCTTCTTCTTGCGCCACACGCACACCGCCGCAGCCGCCAGCACGCACAGCAGGAGAATGCCGCAGCTGATGCCGATGACTGGAAGCATCACCAAGTTGATACTAACCTCTTCATAATCCCTGACACTTTTAAGCGGGTTCGCTAAAAAAGTATTTTGTCACTGTCATTTTCATGTCAACAAATAGAGATGGCGACAGGGATTCGTTTTTTGTCATTTCGGGAAGTCACATAGCTTTTTGATTTTAATTGTTTTTCTGGTGTTATTTTGAGTTCTGTTGTGTAATTTTGGTGGTATTTTAACCAACATTACTTCAGGTCTTAGCTCAAAGTGTTAGTTGGAATTAAAGTGTATTATGTGATATTCTGATTTGATCCAAAATGTTTCAGATGGATTTGGAACAAACGGCCATCTTTCTTCCAAAGACAATTAGGGTAGGGCCGACTCGACTTTGACTGACTCGACAGGACGGAAAAGTATTTTATATACATAATAATATATTATCATTCTCATTAAACTACTCGACACTGGCAAAATTGATCCGAAAAGGACAGATGCCATTCATTAAGATGAAGAAGAAGAGATGGCGACAGATTTAGCGACCTGAAGGGCAAGTCCCGCTTATTTTACAACATTTCGTCTACGAAATGTTGTAAATTAAGCAGTTTAAACAAGTACCTTACTCAGTGTGACCTAGAAAACATGGTGTTTAAAAAACCGGCTAAGTGCAGGTAGGACTCACGCACGAAGGGTTCCGTACCATCTACCTATATTCATAAAAGAAAGTCGTGTTAGTTACACTATTTATAACTCAAGAACGGCGGAACCGATTTGGCAGAAAATTAGTGGGGAGCTTAGAACCGGGAGAAGGACATAGGATACTTTTTATCCCGAAAAAGCAACGGGAACGGGGTGTTACGGGATCGGGCGAGCGAAGCCGCGGGCCGCCACTAGTTATCTATAAAACGGTAAAAAAAATCGTATCCGATAAATGGGAGTCCCTTAAATTATTATTTTACCTCTATAATGTAACTGTGCTATTATTGTTTTTAGATGACTACTATTGATTTATAACGACTTGTTGTATAACGAATTTTGTTGTCTTTGATTAACACTAATTGTTAGTACTATAACTGGTTATCTATCTTTATTATAAAACAAAAGCAGCAAAATAAAGTATAAACGTAGCTATTAAAGGACAATTATTATGATGCCTTGAAAATGATGCTTTGTCTCGATTTTACTACAATACTCATACATTTTGAATCAAGTTAGTGTCACAATTACGAGAAATGGTTCCGTACAGAAAATTTTATTTAGAGTTGACGCAATAAAGTGTAAACCAAAATTCAACAACTTATTTTGTACCATTATTACATAATAATGTAAAGTCATCTACATTTAAAGTAGATGTTAAATGGCACAAAATAAGTTGTTGAGTTGCAACTGATTCATTCTAAGGTTATTTAAGCAGATGGTAAGTATATAAATAAAACCCTTTGTTAATTAAATTGCTCTTTATTTGTACTTATTGATATTGTAGTATACAATCCGCAGTAAACACACGCACACGCACACTCAATTAGCACTTATCATAAAATATGGGATTCCTCAGCCATTCCGCTGCTGAAAGTATCACGTAATCCTCTCCATTACACTGAAAAAAAGAATACAATGTTGACGACAGTACCCGAAGTGCACTGGCACTTACAACATTTCGTTACGAAATGTTGTTTTCGTTTCGCCTACGTGTCTCTTTCTGCTGCATGGAAAAATGATGAGACAATAACGTATTTTTGCTGTCTCATTTTTTCTCCATACAAAAGACAGAGACATGTAGGCGAAACGAAAACTACATTTGGTAACGAAATGTGGTAGCAAAACCCGGACTTCGAGTACTGTTCTAGCAATTTATCGTTTTCAGAAAAATAACTAACATAACATGGTGTAATTCAATCATCCTCCAAGGAACCCCAATTTTAGTTTGAAACTACGGCGACTGATCTTGAAAATATGTCACGACAAAGACTATAATGGGTCCACGAAACCTAAGGTCACTATAATTTAAAAATATTTTAAGAAATCGCAACAATTCGAGGGGGCACTAATAAATTGAATAGTAAACCCTAATTTGTCAGTAAAGCAAGGGCCGCCCATGATTTCCACCGTATTATTTAATTAATATGCCAACAAAAAAAAATATTACTCACCATGAAATGCTTTTCTGTATCCTTCTGTAAAATTTTAATAATTTTGTGCTCTTTGCAGTGAGTTTAGGACAGATTCTTCTTGTGGAGTACTGTATAGAACCTTTTTGACACTGAACAGAGATACAATTCAGATCTGAACAAAAATGAACGTTCTTAGGTAAATATAATCTGAAATAGATTTATGTCTGAAATAAATATATTTGATTTGATAGGACCAAGAACAGTGTTTTACAAAACGTTCTATCGACATTTATACGACTAGTTTTTGTTAGTTGGGGCAGTATCAAACCAAAGGTACTTACACAAGTGAATGGTGTAGTCATCTTTGGGACGAGGCCCGATGGTCAGGATAACGTTCCTCTGGTCACTTGACCCCGCGGATGCAACCATCACGAAGGTATTATGCAGGGGATCCAGACCAGATAACTAGCAACAACATGTTTAGTTAGTTAGGCAATTTTAAAATCACTTTAAGGTTGTTCGATTCCGATACAAACTGAATTTACACAACTATGGGCAAACAAAGTATAAATGTACACTGAAATAGCTGTAATAGAATTTTACAGTGGTCTTTATTGCCGGCCAGTTATATAAATTTAAATGTAAATAAAGTTAAGCGTAAATTAAGTTTGTATGGAAATCGTACCCCCTTAAAGCAGTTGATAAGTGGTTTTTGCTAGATTTTTTTTTAAGTCTTTATAATCAGTCTGTAGAAGACCACTGCTGGACATAGGCCTCCTCTATACACCATTCCAGGAATAACGATTCTGAGCCCTCTTTATCCACCGTCTTCCCGTAATCCTAACAGTATTGATGGTCTTTTGAGTGGGCGTTCGTTTTCCGGTTTGTGGTCGCCATTTGAGAACCCTTTACACCCAGCGGTTGTCGGTTCTTCGATTAATTTTCAAGTTTTTTTTACATACACACCTAAAATCTCACCTCATCTCCATGGAGGTAGAGAGTGATCACGGATTTACACTTGCTACGATCCTGACGCACCTTTTTTGTTTCATTCACTCGCATACCATTCTTCACCCTAATTGCACGACCCCGCACTTTTTCTACGTTTTCCGTATATCGTAGCTGTCGAGGCTTCTACGATGAGGTCGTCGATGAGTTACTCAAGGAAATCATCCATTCTCTCTTCGAAAAGTAGCAATAACATTGCAAAATGATCTCGGTCGGCCCGAGAATTAGGCTCCTGGCCTTTCTCTAAAATGTCTGCTATCTGATCGAGATACATGCGCCGAGGTCTTCCCTTCAGCAGTTCCATTCACACTCGCTTGATGCACCTGGTTTGTTAGTCTCCTTTCATCCATTCTCTCTACATGTCCAAACCGTATTAACAAAACTTTACGCTACTCGTTTTTTTTGTACCTTTTCCTTATTTTTATTTACTTTTCTGTTTTTTCTTTTATTTGTAAGAATTCTGTAATTACTTTGTCCATGATTTGACGGCTCTAAGCCTTGGCAAAATATCAGGGTTGCATAATGTAGTGTTTCATTATGTGACCTACACGGTGCGGAAAATACTAAGCCAGGGACCTAATTTTGACCATGTGCAATTTTTTTATTTTTATTTTATTCCTATTTGTTTTTTTATATTTTTTTTTGTATAATTATTTTTGTGGTCAATATATTTTTTTTCTCTTTCTTTTTTTCTAGCATACCTTTCACTACTATCTACTTTCACTACTGTCATCACTGTGTTTTATTTCACACAGCAATTCTCTCTTATCATACTGTTTCTCACTCTACAACTCAACTTTACAAATAGCTGTTAAGCCTGTTACCTGAACATGAGTTTGTGGATCCGTGGTGTTGATGGTGTGCCACGTCTGGAGGGGCTGCGTGATGTTCTGTGAGTAGTGCACGGAGCGCGGGCCCGTGCCCTTCCATCGCACCACTATGCCGTCGGAGGTGTAGGCGTACTGCAGGACTTCTGTAAGCACACACTCCTACGTTAGACGTTTCATAACAGTTGGAGTTTTAGGGACGTGATTACTTTGTGTGTGAGCTACTAAAAACTAAGCTAGGAGGGACAGTCGATCGAGAAGTCGTCTGAACTCTGAAGGAAGGAAGGTTTGAAGTTTTCGGTGGTACAGCCTGAGTCTTTGATCCACAGCCCCACGTAATAAAAATCATTTTTAAAACCATTAAATTCCTACAACTAATTTAATTACCACCAACAATTTCAACATACACCGAATTTTAGGACTTTTTTTATTCATTGTACTATAGGAACCAGATAGTTGATATAATACTTATACACATTTTTTTTACATACATAGAATTATATAACATCCAGATAGATAACAAACATCTGTGTTCACCGTAAAAATATTTGTTCTCGATGGGGATCGAACCCACGACCTACAGCGCAGAAAGCAGAGCTACTACCAAGAAAATATCACCTCCAATTCATATTTCATATCTTATACCTTTATTGTATATATATATATATATATATATACAAGATTTTCTCGTATATATATTTAGGATCTCGGAAACGGCACCAACAATTTTCACGAAATTTACTATACAGGGGTTTTCGGGGGCGATAAATCGATCTAGCTAGGATTCATTTTTAGAAAATGACGAGAAGTTGGTGTTTTGCAATAATCAAACATAAACTCAATATACGACTGTTCCACTAACTGCAAGCTAGAAGGCGTTGTTAATTAAAAATAAGCCAATAAAGATACGACTCTTCCTGAAATCTATTGGCAAATAATAATACTATTTTTTTTTAAACCCGAGCGAAGCTCGGTCATACCGGCTCGTAAATCATAATATGAGGGTCATATTTTCTTTATCAATAAGTTTCTGAAAAAAGGAAAACATACGAGCACGTATATAGCAGATCTGGATTTTATGAGACAAAATGGTTACTCTAGAGGCATTATCCAGGGAGGAAATAGGGGACTACGTTTGTATGGAGAGTCGCCTGTGTGATGCCCTCTTGAGATTGGACGATCTGTACCTTCAGGCGGCGTGGTGGCGTGCGCGGGCGCGCTGAAGTCTCCGCCGACGGGCTTGCCTAGCAGCTTGGCTTGCACTCGCACCTCGTACTCTGTTTCCGGCTGCAGGTCACCTATCCTCATCGAGGTTACGTAGCTTTGGACCAAAAATATTCAACACTTAAAAGCCTGCGCACACCTAGGTCGCTGGCGATAGCGACCAATGAAACGCTGTCAAATTTGACAGCGTTTCACTGATAGCCGACGCCAGCGACCTAGGGGTGCGCAGGCCTTAAGACAATCCAACCGATTTCCTACTAAAAAGTTCGGTTGCAGTTCTGTAGGCTTATATACCACAAGCTCTGCCTGGCTCTGTTCTGGTTTTGAGTCTATGCGAGTTCTGACCAGTGTATTATATTGTGTGTGACGTTTCGACTATGGATTTATTTAGTCAGCACTTACACAGACTTAAAAACCAAAGCCAGACAGAGCTTCTGGTTGGCCTACTGTTGTCCGAACTACTGGAATTCTTTTCCGCTAGTTCTGTTACGAAAAAAGCACACCCTAGCATAGAACTACTGGGAAACAAGCCAGGGAATTCCCTTGGCTACCATAATAAAGCCTGGTGGCCAATTCCCAGAGTCCTAGACTCACCAAGCTTTAGGATGTTTCAAAGTGATCCATGTGATACAACTGAATATATTTTGATTTATATGAATATATTTACGAAATTCGTTAGTTTTTGAGTATTTATAACTCAAGAACGGCTGAACCGATTGAGCTAAAAATGAGTGGGGAGGTAACTCAGAACCAGAAAACTGACATAGGATACTTTATATTCCGAAAAAGTAACGGGAACGAGGCGAGCAAAGCCGCGGGAAGCTTCTAGTTAATCTACTATATAAAAATAAGTCGGGTTTTCCTTCCTGACGCTATAACTCGAGAACGGCTGGACCGATTTGGCTGATTTTGGTCTTGAATTATTTGTAACGGGGCGAGCGAAGCCGCAAGTAGCCGCTAGTTAGATATAGATAATGTTGAGTGTTACCTCTCATAGCAGTTATCGGTGCCAGTGTCAGGCAGGCGTCGCGCGCACACTCGATAGGAGTAGCGCTCGGCGCGCGGGCATTGCCACTGCACCGACATGTTGCGGGGGTTCACTTCCACCACCTCCACGTTGGTGGGCGTCGCCAGCACCTCACTACCCAACACATTATACATTCAGCACATTTTTTATGCAACTAAAAACACAACATATGCATAACATATGCTTGATTATGGAACAAGCATAGAATAGAATAGAAAATTCTTTATTGCATACCTTAAAACTAACAATGGAAAAACAAGAAGCAATAATTAAACACATCCTAATGTACAATGGGCGGTCTTATCGCTGAAGAGCGATCTCTTCCAGACAACCTTTGGATGGAGGGAAACGTATAATAAGATGGTTGGCTAGGGTGCACTGAGAAGTAACAGTAAAGAATAAAAAAAATATAATTCATAATTCATGCATCAAAATAAGCATAATGAGCCCGAAGTCCGAGTTTTGCTACCACATTTCGTTACCAAATGTTGTTTTCGTTTCGCCTACGTGTCTCTGTCAGATGAGATGAGACCGGTGAAGCCGAGAATGACAAACATGTGATCCGAGGCTTTTTTTTTTTACTTCCCGTGTGTATACGATTTTTCTGCTCGACGGCGGAAAGGGGCCGAAAGTTGCCACTTTCCAGGTGAGCTTAAAAGTGTTATTGTCTGAATTGGACAGAACCTCACCCGGGTGCCAGTTGGCTGGAGGCGGCGGCGCTGGAGGCCCAGGGCACCAGCGCCAGCTCCTGCGGCCGCCAGGGGAGCTCCCGCGTGCCCAGCACTCGCACCTGCACCGGCATAGACGGCGATACTGGACAAACAAAATACTCAAACATTTTTATAATGTCACAAAACTTAAGAGCCGAGCGGGATTTGAATCCGCGACCTTCGCCTTGGTACGGGACTGCGTCACCAGATTCTAATCACACTTGACGAATAACTCAGGGACAAAATGTTTAGATATTTTAACCGTCCCTAGTTTATATATTTTAATGATGCTTCTGGACATTGTAAAAAATCCCTTTAAGTATGAGAGTAATGAACAGCGAGCAATAAGGTTAAGTACTAGACGCAAAGACCTTGACTCATCTCTGCAGCCTAGGTTAAATATTGTAAAACATTGCTCGCGCTATCAGGCTGTAAGATTTTTTATAACACATTTGCTCATAAAGGGTCTCCTACTTCACCGATTTCAATATCGTCATGTATGTTTTTACGTACTTGTGCGTTATCGTAATGTAAAACGCACGGTTATCAATCCACGAACGGTACCTTTTTAAATCTTAGCAAAGAGTTTTTATGTCAGTTTTTTTTTGTGGTAAACATTTTATGAATAAAATTAACTCTGGGAGATAAAATATAGAAAATACACATTTATTCCTTAATTTAATTAATTTTAACAATAAATTAATACCATTTATTTGTAACAAAAACAAAAAAATATTAATTTACTCTATTAGTAATACTGGCTGTTTTTGTGCCTTTGCCTTTAAAAAAAAAAAATTAGCTAATTTGTGAAAAAGTAAAAAGTTATTCCGCGCGCTTTTTCTTTTCGCTGTATTATTTTTGTTTGAAAATGTCGTCAAGTAATGATGAATTTATAAATTCGAACCGCCAAAATTCTCAGAGGCAGTGAAAAAGGCTACTTTAAGCCTCTTGCCTGAAAAATCGAACGATAGATACTTACAAGCGTATCAAAACTTCATCTTATGGAAAACAAGCAAAGATGCCAATTCATTTTCACAGAAAGTGTGTTTTTAGCCTATTTCATGGAACTTTCTTAAAAATATAAGTCAAGCTCATTGTGGTGGCAACGTAATAATCAACATTACAAATTGTTCAAATTTTTCCAACTGTTTTAACAAGTAAGTAATTACTACAAGTAAGTTCGTCCGAAAGTCCGAGTATTATTTGTTTCCTCGCAAATGTGTTATAAAACGTCGTATGACATACGTGCGCTTTGATAATTACAGCCTCTGCTTTCTTGTAGCCCTCGCCTACGGCTCGGGCTTGCAATAACGCCTCGGCTGTAATTTTCAACTTACCGCACTTATATCATAATGTACTATTAACGTACTGCCTACCGACATGAAGGTCATGGATAATCCCCATTAAGTTTAAATCTAGACTACTTACACTTTTGCTGAAAGGGTGCTTCTAAACGACAGATGAATTTTTGACATATGGTGTATAATTGTGGATAGTTTTATTAGCGGCATGGTATGTGATTATTATTATTTTAAATTATCATTATTTTTTTTCTTATTTTGCTGTGTTTGTTTTAAGTTTTATTTCAAATACAATTAATAATTGTCTATAAATGAAAAATGAATGAGTGAATAATCTCGATAACCTGATCAGTAACATAATTTGTCTGTACATCGATACTCACGCGTCAAGGTGTAGTTATAGACAGTTCCGTCGACAGTGACATTATGTTCCTCCGTGCTGTTCTCCAGCTTGTACTGCAGGATCCACTGCTTCACGCCAGGGTTGTCCTTGGAGAACTGCTGCCAGGAGATGAACACGTCTTCGTTGTCCAGCTTCGCCAGATGAATTGGAACTGGTGATGAAATAGTATATTACTTCCCGTGGTGTGTATGCGATTTTTCTGCTCGACAACGGCGGAAAGGGGCAACTTAGGTTCGTGCAGCGAGCCGAAAGTTGCCACTTTCCACCCGGTGAGCTAAAAAACCCTTTTCATTACTCATACTCTGAAAGTCGGTCTGAAGTTGCCTGAGGGGCCTAATTGAAAGTAAAACTTTCAGCCCTAGGGAGAATCGCTTTCTACTGACAGCTGTCAAATTATAAAAAAAAACAAGTTCTATTTTATTCAACCATGTTCCAACTTTCTAAAGTCTTTCTAACTGCAAGGAGGTCGTTGAACCAAATTCCAACTTTTTATTCAGCAAGTAGGTTGGAAACCCATTACTACGGTAAGAAGTTTAAAAAGTTTAATTAGAGCGCAATGTAAAATTTAAATTAAATAACATAAAGATAGTATTCAATAAATAATATATCTTTTAAATTACTTGATTAATATATAGCTTCAACTATTTATTTAAAATAACATAGATTTGAGCAAACAATTTACCATTTTTTAAATTATGAGAATGAAAATAATGGCTGGCGAGCCGTAGCCGAAGGCCCGCCAGAGAAAAAGAAAAAAAAAACCGGGATGGCGGCAATTCAATCTTCATTTTCACAATTTTTTCTTTCATGTTTGTATTTTTACTTTCCTTGTATTCGTAATGAAAAGCACAGTGTTTACCTCGGGTGAAAGTCTTTTAAGTCCCTCAAGCTCCATTGGCGCCCTCGCTAACGCTCTGGCGCCAAACCCGTCTCGGGACTCAAAAAACGTGACTTTCAACACTCGGGTAACAATGTACTATTGAAAGAAGAACACTGATGGTCTGGAAAAGGGTTTCGCCTGTCGTGGGTTCTAATCTCAGTGATATCAATGAGTTTTTCTGTCTACATAAGTATTTATTTATGTGCACTTTGCTGGTACTCTCAAACGGTGACGGAAAACATCGTAGGGAAACTAACATGTTGAAGAACCTACAACGTTTGGAAACAGTGCACGAAAGGAGCCTCCTAGAGGCGCGCCAAAAACCCTTTCACCGCACTGGCACTGTGGTTTAAAATGATATGTTAAGAAGGCGAAGACTATACAGAAAGTAAAACCAAATCTACCCACACTCCACAGAGGAAATGTCTTTTAGGAAAACCTTACGTACATCAATACCCTGGTAAAAAAGAAGAGAGCCAACTTTATTTGGCAAACAAACTTTCTTAGTTATATTAAACAAACGGGTATTTATCACGATTACCTTTATTATTTCCCGATGACGTCTCGACCGTGTTACAACAGCCGTGGTCGCGGGCAGTCTCATATAATTATGCATAACGCGTTAATTTAAATAGTGCTATAACCTGTTGTCCGTGCGTCAGAAGCTACGAAAACCAACCATACCATCGCTTTTTAAACCAGTTATTGTAAAGCTTTCTTACCACCCTGTCCTTGGCAGGTCACAGTTTTGGACATGTCACTGGCTCCATTCTTCTTGCTGGTAGGAGAACTGATGAAAGCACGGACCTGAAAATAAACCATATTCAAAAAACGGTAGGAACCGAGCCGTAGTTTGTTGCCTGTTCTTCTAGGCTTGGTCGCGTGGAACTGGCACCTAGACTTATCTAGAGGTAGCTTTAAGACGTTTCAAAGTGATCCTTGAGTTACTACTGAATAAAGAAATCTTTTACTTTGACTTCAATTTAGCAATAAAAAAAATATATTATACTTAATAATATGAATTAGGTACAGTGGTATAATTTAATATAGCAAGTCAGTAAACAGAGCCTTTGCAACTGATGTAGAAGTTTTTTTTTTATCAAATCCATACCGTCTGTCTGCAAAGGTCTCTTCCAAATCTTTCCATTCACCCTTATTTTGTAATACTCAGAAAAAAATTAAGAACCGGCTAACAATTCCTATTCTATTCCGCTATACAGGCTATATAGGCTATTTCCGTTTTGGGGCCAATTTACTAACATTTACTACTTAATGGGGCGGTAGTCCCAGTTAGAGCGCTGGTGGCCTAGTGGTAGCGGCCCCGCCTTCCGATCCTTAGGTCGTGGGTTCAAATCCAGTCGTGTACCAATGAGTTTTTCTTCGCAAAAATTTATGTACACTATGCCAGTGCTCTCAAACGGTGAAGGAAAACATCGTGAGGAAACCAGCATATCGTAGAACCTAAAAAGTTCGAAAATATGTGTCTAGTGCACGAAAGGAGCCTCTTTGAGGCGCACTTAAAATCCTTTCACCACACTTGGTGCGAAAGAATCAGTGACACGATAAGAAGAAGAAGGTAGCTGCTTCCCATCAGTAGGATCATATATGCTTTGTTGAATAAAACAAAGCTGTTTTACTTACTTGAAAGCCGTAGGGTGTCAATGGCGACTTGACTTTCAGCGACACATCTGTGGTGGTGACCGGCTGTTCAGGGAATGACCCTCCTCCTAAAACATTAAAAATATTACTCCTCAAGTTAAAATAGGAGCTAGTAAATGTTGGATACTTTGGGGCACAGGACCGGTCACTCTAGAATTTGCGGGTACACTCTAGAACTGGTGGTAGGTATAGTGGTAGCGACCCCACCCATATCCTAGTCGTGGGTTCAAATCCAGTCCATGCAACAACAGCACCCTTGGTGTTGTTGGTGTCTATGGGCGACGGTGACCGCTTACCATCAGGTAGGCCGTAAGCTCGTTTACCTATGTTTTACATAAAAAAAATGCACGAATGAGTTTTTAACATTAGAACATAAGATTATTGTGTATACTCGTTTCTGTGTTTCTATAAGGGTTCAAAGTTTTTTTTTTTTCTGTATTCCCTGTTCTTTTTTTTGTTGTTTTGAGCCAAATAAAAAGCAATCTACTTATCTAAATATTGCACATCGGCAAAAAAAATGTAAGTATAAGTATTATATCAGCTATCTGATTCCCAAAGTACAAGCTCTGCTTAGTTTGGAGCTTGATAGTGCTGTATGGATTATCTATAATATTTATTTATTTTATCAGCTAATTTCGGCTTCATAGAGCGTAGTATGCGTCAGAAAGAAAGCCGAAAAGCCCATCTTAATATATAAAACTGAATTGCTGTTCGTTAGTCTCGCTAGAACTCAGAACGGCTGGACTAATTTGGCAGATTTTGGTCTTGAATGTTTTGTGGAGGTCCAGAGAAGGTTAAAAAGATGAATAAATATGTTTTTTTACAACGGGAACGGTAACGGGGCGAGCGAAGCCGCGGGCGGCCACTAGTGTGTAATATTTATTTCCTACAACTATCAGCGTCAATGTGTGGTGCTCACCAGGTAGCGTGGTCTGCACGGTGTATGCGATGACGTCATGCGGCACCTTGGTCCACTTGAGCACGACGTCCGCGGCGCCGACGGGCCAGCAGCGCAGCGCGCCCGGCGCCGCCACCTCCGCGCCCGTCACCTTCAGCACGCCCCATGCGCTCGCGCCCGACAAGCCGTTGTGCACGAAGCATTGGTACACTCCTGCAATAACACATATAAGAACGGCTAAAAATAACGATGGGTATAGAAGTAGAGGTAGGCCAAAACAAAGATGTATGGATTGTTGACTGGCCTCTAGCTCAGTTGGTAGTAGCTCTGCCTTCTGCGCCGCAGGTCGTGGGTTCGATCCCCACCGAGAACAAATATTTGTGTGGTGAACATAAATGTTTGTTCTCTGTCTGGGTGTTATATTGTATTCTAAGTATGTATTTACAAAAAAAAATGTATTCAAGTATTATATCAGCTATCCGGTTCCCATATTACAAGCTCTGCTTAGTTTGGGGCTGGGTAGTGTTGTGTGAATTGTCCACAATATTTATTTATTTATTTATTGTGTGAAGGATGACATGGGTCAAAAAAGGAGTGACTGCTGAAATGACGGCTAATAGAGGAGAGTGGAGAACGAAAACCTGTTGTGCCGACCCCACATGAAAGTGGGACAAGGACAAGGACAAGATAATGATACTGATGAAGGGTCAATAGTGTACTCTTCTTTCCAATCCTCATAGGTTCAAATTCAGTCGTGTACCTATGAGTTATTCTGTCTAAAAATGTAGGTATGTGTACTGTGCCAGTACTTTCAAACGGTGAAGAAAAACTTCATGAGAAAATCGGCATGTCGTAGAACATAATAAGATCGAAAATATGTGTCAAACGCATCTTCTCTCCAAGAGTGAGGCACACTTAAAATCCTTTCACCAGTGAGACGAACACGCGACACGTTTGCACTTGCCTCTGACTACCTTCTGCCAATTTATTATAATCTTTAGCCTGAAAGAACCCATTGCTGAACATAGGCCTTCCATAAACAATTCCAAGCAAAAGATTCTGAACCTTCTCCATCCACCAACTTCTTCTTAACGTTTCGTCTTGCGGTTCGTTCCAAAAGTAATTAGGAAGTAGGTTAGTACAACGATGTGATGTAAATAATAACGGGAGTACCTACCAGCGTCATCAGATGTCACGCCTCTGATTAACAGTTGAGGGATCCTTTTGTCGTCAGCTGAGAGTACAACGTCAATCTGCAAATAAGATTATATAGTATATCAGAAGGGCAAGTTCCACTCCATTTACGAAACGTTCGTCTACGAAATGTTGTTTTCGTTTCGCCTATTTGTCTCTCTCTATTGCATAAAGAAAAGATGAGACAGCAAAAATACGTAGAAACAATCGAAACGAGTCGTTATTGTCTCATCGATTCAGCATACAAAAGAGAGAGGCACGCGCTCACACGAAAACAACATTTGATAGACGAAATGTGGTAGCAATCCTCAGACATATGGTACAAAACGTGGTTTACTACCACTGGGTCACCAGTGCACTTCTTTCTAGTTAGTATAAGTAGACTCACTCGTCGTGTCAGCTGTAGTTTCTTCCCGTCCTTGTACCAAGTGATGAGAGGCGGTGGTCTGCCAGTCGCGGTGCAGTTGAACCGCACTGTGCTGGCTCGCACGGCCTGCTTCGACTCTGGAGGCTGCGTGATGCTGACTGGTTCTGTGATACTGACGTTGAAGGTCTGGAGACAGGAGGATTGAACAATAACCATAGATGGAGCCTATAGATGGAGCCACACGGTCGGGTTAGCGCCGAACAGTTCATAAGAGTTATTCATCGATTGTGATTAGGATCCAATGGCGCAGCAGTCAGCGCAGCCAAGGGGAAAGTCACGGGTTTAAATCCTGCTCGGCTCTTAACTTTTGGGACATTATAAAAAAAAAAAATACCATAGAGAATAAGTCTATTCGTTAGGCAACCAGACAGAAGGCGAGGTCAGGGTCGGCCAAGAAAGCGTTGGAGAGACGATCTCGACGCTTTCGTGCGAGAATGGTGACACAAAGCGAGGGATAGTTGGAAGGATTTAAGGAAGGCCTTTGCCCATCAGTGAGACGATCATGGGTTGAGAACAAAAAAGATGCCTATGATGATGTTAGTCTGGCATGTTGTAGTAATGACAGTAGTTGAAAGTAACTAAAAAAAATTTAGCATTTGTATTTCTTTGTCGAGGTCAGTATTTTAATATCTGTGCCGAGGCGTAACTCAGTATCGACGATGGTAGAGGCTTGGTCACGTGGAAATAACACATAGGCGCACCTAGCTTTGAGATGCTTTGAAGCAATCCCTGCGTTTCAATTGTAAAATAATAAAAAATAGATGAGTTAATTTAATTTTTACAAAGGTTCGTTTTCGAGACCTGTGAATCTTTGAACTTAACCCTAGTTAGAACCATGTATACATACCTTGATGAGACCACTGTTCCCCTCCGCCCTGCAGGAGTATACTCCTGCTTGGTCCAGCTGGAAGTTGGAGAGGACCAGGTTCTCTTCATCAAACTCCAGCTCCCCTGTCCTCTCGCCAGGTGCTGTCAACTCCCAGATGAGCTGGAAATAAACAACAAGTTAGCAACTTCAGTGGGTTTCAAACTTCCCGCTACGATCCCAAGGGAGATGATTTTTGCGAGTACTTTTTTTTCTGACACTTCAAGCTGGTTTAGGCTTCTTTTGATTGGTTGACAGATCAATCATAAGTATAGATTTTTTGACAGTTCTCCATTGAAAAAAGGCGAAAAATAAAGGAAAGGCAAAATCGATGCTTAAGGCTCGATTCAGGCTCAAGTACTGTTTCGGATTAAGGGTATCAGACCATATTGAAAGTTACGCAAAAGGAGTTTCTACCAATATCACTTATTACTCGTTTTAATACAGCATTATTTATTCAGTAATCGTAGCACGGAAGGTAATTATATGAGGAATATTATATCAGTTAATTATACTAAAGGCAAAATCATAATGTGGGTATTTCAGCTAGGCTCATGCAAGGGAATAATTACTCTTAATCCAGCATGAAACAATGAATAAATGAACATACTTATCATGAGGTAAAAATAAAGGATATCAAATCACGAACTCGATTACTAAGCGTAGGATTCCTCCCTCTCTCGATGACCACCCGAGTCGACGAGAAGTCGTTTGAAAAAATAGGTCAAAACAGCAATTCCTGTACCCGAAGTCGGAGTTTTGCTACCACATTTTGTCTACCAAATGTGGTTTTTATGTGAGCACGTGTCTCTCTCTTTTGTATAGAAAATTTATGAGACAACAACTCTACTACGTAACGTATTTTTGCTGTCTCATCTTTTCTCCATACAATAGAGAAAGACAAAAGGGCGAAACGAAAGCAAGTAATTTCGTAGACAAAATGTTGTAAATGAAGTGGGACTTGCAATTCTGGACATGCTTGAGCCACCTTCTTAAGTCCACATTACGTCAGTCCACATTACGTCAGTCCACTCCCTACGAGCTTACAGGGATGAGGGGCGTGATACGCGGAAGCGTTTCTGTTATTGAATGAAAATTCCCCGCCCGCGCCATCATTATCATCATCTCAGCCTGGTGTCACCTACTGCTGCGTCTCTTGTCCAGGTGTTTCTTGCAACTATTACGATGTCATCGACTCATCGCTAGGGAGTGTTCTCATTCAAATAGTTGACCTATAGGGATGATAGTTCGCATCGATGTGGCGTAGCTTTTAAATACCAACCTTAGGTTTGTTGTTCCCGACAATAGGGCACGCCAGCACCACCCTGCCTCCCCTCGGCGCCACGATATCTCCATCGTGCTGTACTGTTAAAAACGACAGCGGTAAGTCCTCAGGACTGGTTTCTACGACCAGCCTGCCGCCGTGGCTGGTACGGCTCTTGTTGCTAGCGTGAGGATTTGTTGCTTTACATCTGAAATAAACCATTTAGAATTCATAAAACGCTTCTTCCTATAGTGTCACAAGGTTTTTCGAACCAAGTGTGGTAAAATAAATTTAAGTGCACCTAAAAGAGACCTCTTTTTTTGCACTTGACACTGAATCTTGTGAACCAAGTGTGGTGAAAGGATTTTAAGTGCACCTCACTCTTTGAGCAGAGGACTCTTTTCATGCACTTGACACATCATTTTTTTTGTTTCTATAACAAGCCCGTTTCCTGACGATGTTTTCCTTCACCGTTTGGAAGTACTGGCATAGTGCACATAAACTCATGGACAGAAAAACTCACTTGTACACGACTGGATTTGAAATCACGACCTTAGGATCAGAAGGCGGAGCTGCTACCACTAGGAAACCAGTGCTCATAAAAAACTTATAAAACGCTATTTTAGAGCTAAATAAAGGGATAAATATAGAAAGTAGGTCCATTTGTTTTATTGACTCCAGGGTCAATGAAACAAAAAGAGCCGCTTTGAGGCACACTTCCTTTCAACGCACTGGTTTGAAAGAACTAATGACACAACACGAAAAAGAAAATAATCTAGCAAGTATTGAACCAGAACTTGTCGGAGAAAAGTATTTAATTGCAAATACTATTTAAAAACTAACTTGTACAAGCCCGCATCTTCATTTGTTACTTCAGTAATAAGTAGCTGATTCTTCAACAATAAATATCTGAAACAAAAACAAAGTAATTTAGTATTTTCTACAACTTTTGTCAAAATATGATGTAAGCAGCACAAAAGAGAGAACGCTATAATAGCAAACGTTTGGAATGCAAGACAGTGTCGTCATTTAGAGGGTTAAGCCATGAACAGATGTAAACATGGAACTTCATGAGGAAAAACAGTCCAAAAACTTCGAAAAAGTGACTCCTAATTCAAAAATCAATTGTATCACAAGGATCACTTGCAAACGTCTTGAAAATAAGAGTCCCTGTGCCAGTTCGACTTGACCTAGCGTTGAAAAACAGCAAGAAACATACGGCTTGGTTTCTACCGTTGGCGTTGTTTACCTGGTATTACTAGGCAGAGGTTTGCTGTTCCTGAGCCATGAGAAGGTGGCTGGTGGTCCAGAGGTGATGTCACACGTGAGGACATACGGCTGACCGAGCCACGCGGTCGCATTCCATGGATGCACTGAAAACTGCTTCTCGAAGACTGAAACAATGATAAAACACCTTTGAAAAATCGATGCTTAAGGGGGTACGATTTCCATACAAACTTAATTTACACAACTATGGGCGAATAAAGTATTAATGTACACTGAAATAGCTGTAATAGGCTTTTACAGTGGTCCTTATTACCGGCCAGTTATATAAAGTTGGAGTGTCAGCCGTTGGTCGTGGCAGTCGGGGCTTCAGAAAAAGAACTAACAGACTTTTACGTCTATTTTGAAACAGTGATGTACAAAATTGACTCTATGCTAAAAGCTTCCCGTAGAACCCGTTAAAAAGAATTACGAAAAAATTACTTTTTTGGTTTTTTATTAATATTTCTGTTATCCTACAGTTTTCTCCAACTTTATATAACTAGCCGGCAATAAAGACCACTGCAAAATTTTATTACAGCTATTTCAGTGTACATTTATACTTTGTATGCCCATAGTTGTGTAAATTCAGTTTGTATCGAAATCGAACAACCTTAAGTTCATTTTATATGATTTTTAAAAGGATTTTAAGTAGTTAAAGGCAAGGTCGACGCGGCAAGGTCGCGGGTTCAAATCTACTAGCAAGCACAACCTACTTTTCCCTATTATTCACGTTCTGTGCTTCTATATTTAATATATCTACAGGATTTACAAAAACATATAAAGGAGATAATATCTGAAAGGAAGTTCCGCACGCGTAGCTTGAATCCCAAGCGAATCTCATCGGAACGGATCTGCAGCACGTGACACCCGACGCGACCGGCATATCCTCCACGGAAAGGAATACATTATAATATCAGCTTTCCAGGGTTCCGTAGCAAAATGGCAAAAAAAATTACCCCTATGGATTCGCCATATGTCTTTTTTCTTTTGAACAAACATATGGCTCACCTGATGTTAAGTGGTAACCATCGCTTATAACAAAGCATTGCCTCGTAGGTCACGCAAGTCAGGAACGTGCCCTACGATGCACTGCCCGGCGTCCATCAACTTGAGGCATACAGATGTTCAGCCTCACGTGCCAGTAATTTCACCAGCACCCATACCCTTCAGACCGAAACACAGCAATGCTATTTCACGGCAGAAATAGGCATGGTGGTAGTACTTCCACGGGCGACAGAGGCGTCTCTAGCCCATGTAGCGCCCGTGTGCAAACATTACCCAAGCGCCCCCTAGTAAGCGCGCGTTCAAAATGGAATAGATACAAAGTACAAGTAACAGCACATCAAGTTACCACAAGCTGTCAAATTTCCCCAATGGGTAATAAACTTGTTTTGAGATTTTTAAGAAGAAATTTTTCAGTTTGGTTACCACGATGTGCTGTTGAATGTATTAAGAACTATACAAGGTGTTCTGGTGTTTTCTATAACAAACCGAAACGTATCCATGATTATGATGTTGACATGACTGGCCTCAAGCTCTGTTGGTAGTAGCTCTGCCTTCTGCGCCGTAGGTCGTGGGTTCGATCCCCACCGAGAACAAATATTTGTGTGGTTAACATAAATGTTTGTTCTCTGTCTGGGTGTTATATTGTATTCTAAGTATGTATTTACAAAAAAAAAATGTATTCAGGTATTATATCAGCTATCCGGTTCCCATATTACAAGCTCTGCTTAGTTTGGGGCTGGGTAGTGTTGTGTGAATTGTCCACAATATTTATTTATTTATTTATTTATTTATGACTATCTTCTTCTTTCTTCTAAATAAATAAAACTCTTACGTTACTGACTGACTGACTGACAATCAACGCACAGCCTAAGTTAGTACTAGAAGCATGAAACCTTTGGGGCGCCACGGCGCTCGCCCGCTTTGATGTTATTCATCAAATATTAGTAGAGCTCAAGATGCTACTCAAAATCTATGCAGAGCGGAGCGCTTTTTACGACGTTCATTGAAAGTGCGGCACCCGGCCAACGCACCCACCGAATGGCCGAGTGGGGCTAGAGAGTAAAGACGCCGCTTGGCGCTCCCTATGCTGTAATTTATCAAATACTAGCTGTGCCCGCGACTTCGTCCGCGTGGTATAGTGTCTATGGGTAGCATTTTTAATTTGCAGCAGAAGAAAACAGTAATTAAATAACAACGTCATATTCGCGTGCACGTGACACAGTCGTCTGCCCTCTTACTAAACTTAGACATATGGCGTCGTACTACGCCACACTTTCATCCCCCCCGCATTCCTCTCCGAACTCCCCCCACACTCCCCCCACTCTCCTCTTCACCTCCCCACATTCCCCCCAGACTCCGCTCCACAATTCCCCTGTACTCCCCCTTTGCACTCCCCACTAAACTCCTCCCGCACTCCTCTCCACACTCCCCTCCACACCCCCCCCCCCGCATCCCCCTCGCACCTCCCCTGCACACTCCCCCCGGTACTCCCCTCCAACCCCCCCCCCCCCCCGCATCACCCCTCGCACCTCCCCTCCACACTCCCCCCTGTACTCCCCTCCATACTCCCCTCCACACTCCCCCCGCACCTCCCCTCCACACTCCCCCCGGACCTCCCCTCCACACTCCCCCCTGTACTCCCCCCGCACCTCCCTTCCACACTCCCCCCGTACTCCCCTCCACACTCCCCCCGCACCTCCCCCCACACTCCCCTCTACACTCCCCCTGTACTCCCCTCCACACTCCCCCTGTACTCCCCTCCACACTCCCCCCGCACCTCCCCTCCACACTCCCCGCATCACTTCTCGCACCTCCCCTCCACACTCCCCTCTGTACTCCCCTCCCTCTACCCCCCCTAGCACAAACTTTGAATGTCATATTTTTTTATATCAAATCAACAGACTAAAAAATAAGTTTTAAGTTTCTAGCTCTAAAAATGACGATACTTCCATACAACTTTCAACCCCTATTTTCAACCCCTTACAACCCTTTTTTCGCAATAAAAAGTAACCTATGTCCTTCCCCAGGCCCTCAACTATCTGTGTACCAAATTTCATTTCAATCGGTTCAGTAGTTTTGGCGTGAAAGCCAGACAGGAAGACAGACAGACAGACAGACAGACAGAGTTACAAACGCATTTATAATATTAGTATGGATTAGAAGAGCTCAAGATGCTATTCAAAATCTATGCAGAGCGGAGCGCTTTCAAGGTGGTCATTGAAAGTGCGGCGCCTGGCCAACGCGCCCGCCATGTGGGGCCCCGTGGTGGTCATAGGGTGGTCGCAGCGTCCTAGGGGGCGCCAAACGCAGCGCTCGGCGCCCCCTAGGACGCTGCGCCCGTGTGCACCGCACACCCTGCACAATAGGTAAAGACGCCGCTGACGGGCGATGAAAAAACAATGAATTTTGGGGGTTCCTATAGTAATAGAACTGAAACTAAATTATTTTTTTCATCAAACCCATACTTGTGGGGTATCTAAGGATAGGTCATCAAAAATGATATTGAGGTTTTTAATATCATTTTATTCTAAACTGAATAGTTTGCGCGAGAGAAACTTACAAAGTGGTAAAATGTGTGCAGCCCCCTGTAACTTCTAAAATAAGATAAACATAAAACTAAAAAAAATATACAATCATCGACCGAAAACTTTGGTTTGAACGAGATCTAGTAGTTTTTTTTTAAAACGTCATAAATCATGTTACTTCATGTTACTTGCTGCTACGGAACCATTCATGGGCGAGTCCGAATTACACTTGGCCGCTTTTTGAAGTGAAAACTTCTTTAGCGGCGTTGAGCACTTTTTCTGTAATGGGTATAAAATCTTAAACTCGCGTCAGGGCGTCAGGGCGTCAGGATCACGTGACTTGATCGAAAAAGCGTAAGACGCTACAGATACGCTAGTAGTTACTATGACACGGTAACGTCACAGAATAGATAATAGTTAGTAGCAAGCATACCAAGGCGTTTTTCGTGACTGTAGTAGGTATAGGTACATACCTATTATAGATTTTATGAACTAGCGGCCGCCCGCGGCAGGTAGTAGTGGTCATTGGTACATGATTTTATAGATCTACTGTATTTATTTAGGTATTATGAATAGCGAAAGAAAATGAGTGAGTACTTTATAAGTTTTAATACGAGCGGCAAGTTTTCACTTCTGCCGGCACTCCCGGAGTACAACCCGTCTTTTTTATTTATTTTCTCATTCACACCTGCGTTTATAATTAGGAAAGGAAGGACAATGCGTGTACAACATTAGTCACCACCATGCCTCTGTCATCACTTTACGACTGCTTTTTAATAACAAACTTCTTGTTGCTCGGACTGGGTGACCACTGTGCAAGTAACCTTTTCTACCAGTGTCAACTAAACACTGATAGCCTTACGCACATAAAAGCGTTTTGCAGTGGCCATCTGTGAAACGCTGTCAAATATGCCAGAAATATTTGACCGCTGTTCATTGATCGCCACCGCAGAACGCTTAGATGTGCAAGGCTTTACATAGTAAATGTTATTCCTGACACTGTTTGTTATTATTTAGTGGTAAGAGATAGCTGTTGCTTATACATTAATTATCTTTTAAGAAAAGTTTGTAAGTAAGGGGGTGAGTAGTAGAATGTTGATGAGTCCCAAACTTAACTAATTACGTTCTTGAAAGTGAACTCCTAAAATGTAGAACGAATGTTTTGGTTTCCTAGCTATTACCTTCCTTTGTACACGGCACGAAAGCCTTCGGGGTTAAGACTAGTAAAGCCTACCAAAATAGTGGCAGGATTAGAATTTCCTGATCAAAGGGAACCGGTCTGTAAAGCTGAATAACACTACTCTGTTTCAACAAAATTATCACCGACTTAACGTGAAGAGAAATTACAAAAAGTGGCCAAGTGCGAGTCGGACTCGCCCATGAAGGTTCCGTAGCAACAAGTATCATAATATAAAAGTTCTTGTTGTTCGTCGAAAGGTAAATTTAGGTTTACGAAAAAAAACTACTTATTAGATCTCGTTCAAACCAAATATCGTTGAAAGTTTGCATAGTAATGTACAACATATATTTTTTTTTAGTTTATCTTTCTCTTATTTTAGAAGTTAGAGGGGGGACCAACTTTTTTCCACTTTGGAAGTGTCTCTCGCACAAACTATTAAGTTTAGAAAAAAACAATATTAGAAACCTCAACATCATTTTTGAAGACCTATTCATAGATACCCCACACATATGGGTTCGATGAAAAAAAAAAATTGAGTTTCAGTTTCAAGTATGGGGACTCCCAAAATTTATAGTTCTTTTTTTTCTATTTTTATGTAAAAATCTTAAATGCGGTTCACAGAAAACATCTATTCGCCAAGTTTCATCAGTCTAGCTTTTATAGTTTCGGAGAAAAGTGGCTGTGACATACGGACGGACAGACAGACAGACATGACGAATCTATAAGGGTTCCGTTTTTGCTTTTTGGCTACGGAACCCTAAAACTGAAAAGAAAAGTGAGAGAATGAGGCAAACAAATACATATCATTGACAGCCCGCACTGTACAGTTGGTAGCAGCTCTGCTTTTTGTGCTAGATCTAGAGCGCGTGGGTTCGATTCCCGCCGAGAATAGATAGTTTTGTAGTAAAAACACACAGTTTGTTCTCGGGCTTTATTTTGAGGTTTATTTACAAAAAACGTTTTTAATATTTTATCAGCTATTTCTTCCATTTCTTCTTCTGATTTTTTCAGAGAAACAAAATAATAAGGATGGTAAATGTTACAAGAAAACTTCTCATCTCATTTTCTATGAAATATTTGCATTTCCTCAAACACAATGCTGTAGGTACGTAATCAATCAAACGGTTTGCCTTTATCTGCACAAAACTAAAGACGTAAGAAAACGGCCGTAAAAAAACAGTAGTTTTTTTTTGATACTATAGAATTGATAGGTATCTTTAGAAAATAATGCTCCTTGGCTTGGTTTTTTAAGTAGACCTTTTTATCTTCTTCCCTATGAAATTTAGTTATAATAAATTTAGTTATATTACATTCATAAGCTATTAAAAAAATACCCGTGTTACCTGTAAAAAATATCCGCAGGTACGACTGGAAAGGTTATTTTTTTGGTTTGAACCTAATTTTAGTTTTTGTGTAAGTATTATTTCAAATCAAATCATAAGTACTATAGCACGCTTTAGTAGCACATTATCATTTTCCTGGTGATCCTTCTAAATAAACATGAATATTCTTATAAGCATAATATATTTATTATTATTTTCTAACGTATTCAGATGTAAAATAATAAAGTTGCAGTCAAAATAGCCGTTAAATAAATGGTCAATTTTTTCATTGTTCGCTTAATTTGGCTTAAAAAAACTGCATTAAAAACTTAATTGAGATCTGACAGCTTCGTCGCTATAAGTAGAAGACAGTGACCGCATTTAAAAGAACCCCCTAACAATGAAAGCCGTGATGGATGATACTCGCAATAGGACGCGCAGATACGAATAGATGAAAGAAAAATAATGAAAAATCACCGACAAGAAAGATCCAAGACAAGACGCAAGATAAATTCAAGTAAAAAAGTCCAGAATGAAATTTCGTGACCATAACCAGCGTGGTGGAAGGTAAGTATGTATGTTACTTGAAGGTTATAAAACCTATTTATACCACAAAATAAAGAGTACTATTAAGTAACAAAACTCAAACTCAATAAACTTTTATTCAATACGATACAAGAATCACTTTGAAACGTCATAAAGCTAGGTGAGTCTATTTAGGTGCCAGTTCCAAGCGACCAAACCTAGAAGAACAGGCAACAAACTACGGCTCGGTTCCTACCGTTTTTTATGTGATCCTTTTACAAATCAAAAATAGTCTAAAATAAGTGAAGCAATGCAATAATAACCTACCCGGTTTAAAACCTACTCGCAAGGTGCATGTTTTTATGTTCGTACTATGTATTATGTTCCACGTTAATATTTACTTTTATTATTTCTCATTCCGATCTATTTTGAAAGTTACTCGAAGTATGTCCTTCGTGTCGCGCCAAAAGGTTAGAGCGTCACACACGACAAAACATATTATCTAAAAGCGCAAAGCCCAAAGGGCCTATGCCTACTATGTTAAAATATTATGTAAGCTCTTGTTGCGTGTTCACATGATGTTATATGGCCTTCTGTTAAATGTATGAATTCATTCCGCCCCTACAATTCCAACACACTAAATAATCACCGTCTTTCTAACAATTTTTTTTATACTACTAGCTGATGGAACACGCTTATGACCCACCTGATATTAAGAAGCGGTAACCATCGCCTATAACAAAGCATTGCCCTACGATGCACTGCCCTGCGTCCATCAACTTGAGGCTTACAGATGTTTCGCCTCACGTGCCTGTAATTACACCGGCACCCTTCAAACCGAAACACAGCGATGTTGCTTCACGGCAGAAATAGGCAAGGTGGTAGTACTTCCCGGACGAGCCCTTCACAAGGAGCTCTACTACTTTTGTCTAGTACTATATTATTGGAGGTGTGCGATAAATAAACGTTTTTTTCTTTCTTTCTTCTAAATACGGATCTCTAAACATGATCAAAGGAGCGTCGCTCGGCAACGCAATTATTTTAATTTCCTTTCCATTATGCTATTTTACACAGAATAAATTAGTCTCCCCTTAATAAAGTACCTTAGACACGTGTATTATAATTTGTCTCGATTTAGATTAGAAGGCATTTAATCCCCTGATTCGAGACTACACGATACGACTATTACGTAATTTAACTCACTACAAGTAAGTTGGATTGTTACTACACCTAAGTTTTATTATTTTAGACCCGTACGGACGGACGGTTGATAGAAAGATATCGCCAGAGGAATATTAAAAAAAATAACAAGGCGGTTTTTTGTAACAACTTCAGAAAAAATTACTGCAGCGCTACGCTGTAGCATTCTACGCTACGTTGTAGCATGCTACGCCGTAGCAAATACAGACTTTTTTCAAAAAGCTATAATAAACTTGAATTTGCAATGAGCATCTTTTTTTAAATCTCGTCCCACTGCTGGTCAAAAGCCCTCCCTTCCACTGCTGGTTGTTATCTACCATCAAGCTCCGGCATAGGTTGTCACACCAACGCTTCCTAGATTTTAACACACACAAACCCACCCAAAATCATTTAGTGAAATAGCCGAATCGTGTGGTATAGAATGAAAGGCACTCTGAATTCAATTGTCGTGGAGTGTGGTAGTGCTCCCGAAGCGATCGTTGCGGTGTCTATGGGATCGCAATTTTCTCAAAATGTATCAAGCTCGTGTGCTACTTCGCCTTAAATGGTTTGTGAAGTTCTAAGGTGCAAACGTAACCTCGGGTCTCTAGTTACCTAAGTATTTATGTAATTTAAAGCGAACCATCTCTGAATAACGCTATCCAATAAATAAAAATTAAACTAAAATAATTAGAATATTGATGTTTAGACTGTAGAAGTCATACACAAATAGGTTTTTCTCCTTGTGGCGGAACTAGGTCGCTCTTCAAAAGTTTTAAAAACATTTTACGAAAAGTTACTGCGTAAAATCTGTAGTCTATTTTCCAATAGCGCTTCTATAATATAAATTTAATACTGTATAATTAAATTTATATCAGAAAATAACCTGATTTCCCGTTACAGAAAAATACTTCCAGGCATATTTTGTTTTTTATAAGGCTCTAGCGTAAAATCTGAAGGCTGTTTTCATACAGCGCTTCATACTGTAGAATTAAATTTCTCTCAGAAAATAACTTGATTTCCCGTTACAAAAAAATACCTCCAGGCATATTTTGTTTTTTATAAGGCTCTAAATAACATTTCCGAATCCATCAGAGCGTAGAGAAAAAAGGTGAGTAGGTGGATACGGAAGCTGAATACTGATTCTTCCTGAAAATACCCTGAATTATAAATAGACGCTGAATTTACACAGAAAACAGGTTGCCAGCTGTAACAAAGTATGTAGCTAACCGACTTTTTTGGAAAAAGTCTTACAAAAAAAATAAAAAACTGATATCGTTGTGTTCATCATCATCATCATCATTTCAGCCCGGTATCACCCACTGCTGGGTATAGGCCTCCTTCATATTTTGCCAGCCTCCCCTGTCCTGCGCGTCTCTTGTCCAGGTGTTTCCTGCGACCTTCACGATGTCGTCGATCGTTGTGTTGGTAAACTTTATTTACAGCGGACAAATTCTAGTTTATGCATAAGTAGGTATTCATTCAGTACCTACGTCGTAGTGCTTGTTGCATCAACTAGTTAGGTTAGGGTATAAATGAAAATTTGGTATTAAAAAAAATACCTATAGCGCTGTAATAATTAAATCCTCTTGTTTATGTCGGATATTTCCTGACGAATATTACATTCTAATTAATTTATTCATCCTATTATGAATTTCATTTATAAAATAACGTTTCATAATAATGTAGGTAGGTCTTTGCGCGGGCCGATGTTACACGTGCCAGTTATAATTTACATACCGACTGGGTGATAGGTACATAGACTAAATATATGACGTGTTAGGGCGTACTTATTGACACAAGGAGATAGAACATTAGTGTTATTTTTATAAATTTTGCAAGCGTATAAAAAAGAAAAAGAAGGCATGATCAATATGGAGCTGACAAATGATAGTTTCACCTTAATGTTTTCTTTCACCGGCTTGAATAAATAAAAAAAAAACAGTACCTACGGGACGGATTCAGACTCTGAATCTTAAGATCAGAAGAAGTTATAATATAGATCACCATGTGCTAACTTAATTAACTCATATCACATACTGAAACTGTTGTACGGACAACCTTCATTTCCAAAATAATTAACAAGTTCAAAGAGAAATTCCTAAAATTATACCTGAGTTAAATACAACGGGATATTTCTGTTTATAAGGTAAAATAAAGTCTGAACTACCTTTTTTAGTGTTGAGAAAGTGGTAGCAATCAATGATTTCTATCTGTATTCAAAAACGAATATGACAAAATCTTTTTTTTTACATTATTATAGGTTTGTGCTTGACCGCAATCTCACCACTGTTAAGTGATGATACGGTCGACGGTGAAGCACCCTTATACCTAGAAACATATATTCAGTTGAAAACGTCCATTGAATATCTGTTAAAATTTTGTTATAATCACTCACGAATCTGAAAGAAAAAAAGATGATGACCTGACCTGCGGCAAGATGGGCAGACGATGTGGTTAACATCGCAGGCAAGACCTCGATGAGATTGGCACAAGACCGGCAACAGTGGCACATACAGAGAGAGACCTTTAACCAGCAGTGGGTGAAGTCGGGCTGTGGATGATGATGATGATGACTCACGAATTTTACTCGTACTGCTTGTTTTTAGACAATAACCCCGCCGGGTCTCATAGTACATAGTCAGATGATGTGTCGTGTTCGCAATGTCATGAATAATTCGTGAACTCGCTTATTTTGATAACATTGCCGCGTTTACTTTGCCCGAATCCATTTGAATATCAAACGGATATCTTCAATAATATACTATATTTCTTGGCTTCTTATCCGGATAAAGGCTGATTCAAACGTGCCACAGCCACGTCACAATGATAGCTGCGTAGGCAGGCGCAAAATTGAGTCATATAGAATCAAAGGCAGCGAGGCATGTGAACTAAAAAAGAAGTAGATCTTTTATTGCTTTCTTTAAGTCTTATAAAAAAGGCATAGCTTTTTATGTTACTTCATATATTTATTTCAATGGGCGAGGTGTGTTTAACAATTTTTTGATACTTCAATTTGTTGTGGTCGTGGTTGTGGTACGTGTGAATGTACTTTACTAGTAAAAGCTTTAAATAATCGAAAAAAGTAGGTGTTATGAAAGCCGATAATACCTACTTATTTCTATTGATGCTGATAAGACCGTATACATATCATAAAATTTAAATTTCCATTGCAATAGTCGGTTCCGCGCGGTCACATTATTAGTACAAAATATAAATGTCTGTAAATACTTATGTTACTTACAGGCAAACTTCAAATTGACAGGGTAACCCAAGACCACCCCTCCGTGGTACTTGACAGAACACTGGTAAAGACCCTCGAGGTCCTTGCGTTTTGACACTTCCAGCGTGCCATTGATGGATACCCTGAAAAAAACCAACGTTAGATTTGGCGTAGTTAAGTAAAGTAGCTGGCAACACCGGGCAGTTTAGATTGTGATGGGATTGATTTCTATTCCATAATACTTCTATTGTACCTATTAAAGTTTCAGACCAAGAAAATACGGTTTTTGCTGACTGGCAGGATACCGATAGAGAGCGAACAGTTGCCAAATCTTGTTGGCTTGGACGCGAGAAAAGATGCAAATTCAAAGTTATTTTATAGTGATAACTTTTGACCTTGACTACTTTTCCATCAAAAATGTTCTACCACTACTACAATTCCGCACGTCCATATTTCCAAACCTTTTCATCTCCTCATCTCCTCGATGCCATGTATAGGGCTTCGGCTGCGTCCTGTCCTCAGCTTCAAGCGGCGGTGGCGGACGCCGGACTGGGATCCTCTCAGCATCAGGGATCTGACACGGCAGCGACCCGCGCGGAGACATCCAGGTCACCGGCACATCTGTTAACAGAAAGGATCAACGTTAAAAAGGGAACTCAATGGGCAGAGATTCAAAAACATCCTCCTGTTTTGTTTGCGTTGGTTGAAAATGAATTGGTTAAACTTTGGACTGTCTTTACAGCAAAAATGGACATGGGTTCTTACAGAATTTGAAAATGATTTTTTTTGCGGTAATTTGTGATTGCGTTGGAAGTAAGTTTGGAAACAACATAAACTAAATATCACCTGTTAAATAAACTCGGAGATGATTTAAAAATGCTTACTTACTACCGCCTCAGAATGTTTTGGCATCCGAATCTGTACCTCAGCTTATGAGTCATGACTTTACGAGCTATGTTAAACCGGTGGTCTATATGCTTGCACTCACCTTTTTTTCAGCAGAATAAGAATAATGTTATAATCATCTACTTACCATATACTTACACATTCCTTGTTCCGGTTTATTTTTCATTGCTACTTACCACTTCGCTGAGTCAGACCCAAAGTGTGTCCTAGTCTTGAAAGTTTATTCTTCTTATCAAGTCACTGGTTTTTTCAAACCAAGTGTGGTGAAAGGATTAAGAGGTTCTTGTGGGGTACCTTGAGTGATTATTTCGATCGTATCCTGTGGCAATTTTTGCCCGCATAATTAGGCACCTAAAGACCTAGACACACGTCCGAATATTTCCAGATCATGGAAGTATTATTCCGTCGGCGTCATGCTAAGCTCAAGTATTCAAGCCCCGTAAGTAGGGTATCCTTTGCTTCTGAACTGCTGACCATCGGGCTCTACACAAGCTTAGTTTTGAGCTGTTTACATCAATCAGTACTCCGAAGAGCTATTACTTATTCTGTGGTATAAAACAAACAAATCAAGTATTTCTCGGAGCTGTGGGCTTTTCGGAAATAAAAGCAAAATAGCTTAGAGCTTATATGTATCCTACATACTAAAAAGCGCCATCTCTCTATCATCTAAAACACTAAAAGCCTAGGGTTCAACTTTTTAGCACCATCAAATATTAATTTTCAATTCGGAAACCAAACACCGCATACCAGGGGCGCTGCGAGCCTTCACTGCGCAGGTCAAGGTTATTTTCCGTCCTTGTCGCACCACCATATGTCACACGCCGTCTTTGTCGCACGTAGTAATCCCACGGCATCCCACGTGATGACTGTCCGATTTCACTACCACTCTGTGTCAATGTTACTGCTTTATAACGTCAATCTATTTTATACCTTATTCTTATGACCGAAAGGTTCAAGGGCAGCCGACATTGTTATGCAACGAATACAAACTAGTGCGTGTATTTGTAAATTTTGAGTTTTTTATCATGTCTGTAGAATTGCCGCGAATTTTGGCCAGTCTGTAGTATTGAGATGGAATGCGGAAGTTTTTAACATGTTATTGACAATAAAAAAAACCAGGTAACTTTTTCTACGCTAAGTTATGCACTAACGTCCTGTTTATTTTAAATATCGTTTTGTTTTAAATACTTACAAGTATTTACAACGCTTCTTACACTCGGAAGTGTTTTTTTTTTACCAACTATTAAAAACAGGACTTTATAAACCTCTTACCATTTAAAACAAGATATAAAACTACTTTTTTTGTGTAGTCGGTAAGTATTATACTTATATAACCGTAGCTTCTAAATTGTAATGTATAAATTGGCAACAGCTGCGGCACAAGGAACTTTACAAGTCTAATTACTAAAAAGAAACAGTCGTAAAACATCGCCAAAGAGCCATTTTATGAAATAAAACGTATTAAATCTCGGCGCGGGGGGTAATCACATTAAAGTTTGACAGCACTTGAACTTATCTAATTGCATGCTGATGGAAAGTTCCGCCGAAATGGCTTTTGTTTGCTTCGTGGTAACGTAAATAAGTCTTGTACTTAAGCCTCCGCTATACGCTGGTCTAAAAACAAAACACGACCGGAAAGTTGGAAAAATTTAAAATAAAGATGGCGTTGCCTGACCTGAGCTGTGAATTCATGTATTTGATACCAACTATTACTTATTCTGTGCTTGGGTCTGACATTTGTCACGACATTACAATGTGTTGACTAGAATACGCTTCGTTAGACAAAAACACAGACAGATATTCAGTAAATAAATATATTCCAATTGTTATGTTAGCTGATTCCCATCGCAGAGTTTCCATTGCATATTTTTCATCCAGGATTGGTGATAACAATGGCAAGCTGTGCGGTATTTTTTAAACTACCACGAACGCTACATTTTAAATCTAACTTATATAGTAGTGTAGTAGTAGTAGTCTAATTTATATAGTATAACAAGCAAATAGCCCCAGATTTAATAAAAGAAACCTTCCACCAAGAGAGATTTTCCTCATATTATGCAAAACCAGAGTGAGTTGCAAGTTCATAAATGTCGGTAGTCGGTGAATGAACACTTGTATTTTTTAAAGGTAAAAAACGGAACCCTTATAAATTCGTCATGTCTGTCTGTCTGTCCATCCGTATGTCACAATCACTTTTTTTCAAAAAAATGAAATGAAATGAAAAGAAATAATTTATTTGCTTGAAGTATGGTACTTACAAAACTGTAAAAGCTATATGTACTGATGAAACTTGGTAAATAGATGTATTCTGTAAACCGCATTATGATTTTTATACTTAGAACTGACACTCAAAAAATATTTTTTCATAAAACTTTTGAATGAGTTTTCTTAACATTAAGTAAAAGATTATTAAACCAGTTAAGTATTTACGACAGAGATGCGTTAACGTCATCGTAATTAGCCTTCTATCTATCGACTTTAAAAATTAATGAGGTATCGTCAGCAAATAGTACTGTTTCACATAGTTTTTTAACCAAAAAAGGAAGGTCATTTACGTACACTAGAAACAAGAAAGGACCTAATATCGAACCTTGTGGCACCCCTATGTCAATAACTGACCCAAAAGATCTCTCACCGCCCACATCAACTTTAAGGATTCTATCAGTCAAGTACGATTGTAATAAGTCAATGGAGCGATTTAGAATACCGTAATGTTTAAGTTTAGATATTAAGAGGGTGACGGACGCAGCTCGCAACTTCAATTCGAGGCGCGGGCAAAAATTGCTCCGAATATAGCTATCTCTATTCATTTGATGCGGGCGCCACGGAATATATAATAGTAGTATACACACACAGGCGCTCGTGTGACGCGCTACTTCTATACGTGAATCCAACCATAGTGCCGCGCTTGTGCGTGTGCGTCAGCCACTGATAACGATTTTTATGCATTGCCTAATTTCGTCAACGTTACTAACACCCGTTTTCACTAAACCTAGGCGACGCCTAAATCGGATGCCTAAATATTAACGGGCCGACGTACACAGCTCGCAACTTCAATTCGAGGCGTGAGCAAAAACTGCTCCGAATATAGCTATCTCTATTCATTTGATGCGGGCGCCACGGAATATATAATAGTAGTATACACACACAGGCGCTCGTGTGACGCGCTACTTCTATACGTGAATCCAACCATAGTGCCGCGCTTGTGCGTGTGCGTCAGCCACTGCTAACGATTTTTATGCATTGCCTAATTTCGTCAACGTTACTAAGCGTCAGATAGGCTAGTGGCTAGGGCGTGCGGATTCACACTGAGAGGACGAGGTGGGCGGGAGTTCAAATCTGGTCAAAGAGAGTTGACTTTTTGCACCCTACAATTTTATGTTTTTATTTTTTGTGGCTGCATTACCTGACTAACCCTCTAAGCTTATTGCTTGCTTGTTTCGCTTTTCTAGTATTTAATAAGCAAGGATTGGTCATGCTCTGAATGCAAGAATAAAGTGAAAAAAAAAACAACATTCCTGAACCGATAAAGAACCTTCAGAGTAGCTATTTACGCACTTAGAAAAGACACCAGGAAATTCTCTAACATGATACGAGTGAGTTTATTCATCAGGTAGGGTTTGTGCGGGTTCTGGACCAAATTGAAGAAGAGTAAAGAGAACCATTGACTCCGAGTTGAGTTGAGAGAGCCATTGACCCCGGCGCGGAGCGATGGAGTTGTGGTTGATGACGTTCCAGTAGAGGATGATGGGTGGGAGTCCGCTCAACATCAGGTGTGGTGTGGTTTGCTTGACCTCATTGGCCTAGTGGTTGGAGGGTGCGGGTTCAAAATCAGTGATAACGTTACAGTAATAGATGATGGGTGGGGTCCGCTCAACATCAGGTGGGGTGTGGTTCCCCAGACCTCATCGATCACACACACACAGCAATAAAAAACACGCAAAGCGGCTCACTTACCAAAGTACAGAAAGTCTAATAATGTGACTGCATTTAAAAATATACTTTATTCGTTGAGCAATTAGGTTGCTTTTATTCTGCTTATTTACATTCGCAAAACCAACGATTGCGAACATCGACCTACAATTACATGGACCTCGGCTTTCGCACAAAACTCGCGAAAAAAGTGTAAAAAGCTAACCTACTATAGGTGGATACTTATAATATAATAATATGATTATAAACAAACTGAAAAAAAAATATTTATGTCTTATCACAATTACTATAGAACTCAATTTTGATTGCATGAAGCAACTTCTAGTGAACGTTACAGAAAATTTTCCAAGTCTTTTTATCAATATTTCCACCAGACGTTGAGCAGTACTCTGTTTATTGAGCTCCAGTTATATAAAGAAAAACTATTTTGTTAAAGTATTTCTCAGTCTTTTTATCAATATTTCCACCGGACGTTGAGTGGTAGCAGTTTTTTGAGCTCCAAATAAATAAAGTTTTTTTTTTAATTTCTTAGTCGTTTTATCAATATTTCCACCTGACGTTGAGCTGTAGTTTATTTCTTGAGCTCCAGAAAAATAAAACAGAAATATGTTGTTCAAATTTTTACAAGTCTTTTTATCAATATTTCTACCTGACGTTGAGTGGTATCAGTTTTTTTAAGCCCCAGATAAATAAAGAATAAAAATATTTTGTAGCCATTTTTCTTAGTCCTTTTTTCAATATTATAACCTGACGTTGAGCGGTAGTCGGTTGTTTGAGATTCAGATAAATAAAGAAAAAAAATATTTTGCTGAAATTTTTCCAAGTCTTTTTATCAATATTTCCACCAGACGTTGAGCGGTACTCTGTTTATTGAGCTCCAGTTATATAAAAAAAAAACTATTTTGTTCAAGTATTTCTCAGTCCTTTTATCAATATTTCCACCGGACGTTGAGTGGTAGCAGTTTTTTGAACTACAAATAAATAAAGAAAAAAAATAATTTGTTGTAATTTTTCTTAGACCTTTTATCAATACTTCATATACAGGGTGGAATTTTGTAATGCCACCTGGAGGGAAAGTACTCTTAATACTCCAGATAGAAAATTTTACTCACAGGAAACATTCCTTTATTTTTGAATAGAAAGCAAACTGTATTCAAAGTTTTTCGAAAATTCTCTCACACCCGGGAATTGAACCGGCTAAAATCAGAAAAATTATACCTTGTACTTTTATTGCATCGATCGTTAGTCAATTATAAGGATGAAATCTCTCTAACAAACATGATAAATTAAATGAAAGAAAAACCAGGAAATCTTAAATTAATTTAATTATTTACAAAAAATGGATAACTAACTAGTTACTTGAAATTAGTTGCTTGAAATGGGCTCCATTCTCTTGGATACACAAATTTATTCTTTTAACGAATTCATTTCTTTAAAAGAATAAATTTATTCCTTTCAAAAAAAAAAAATTAATTTAAAAATTATTTTATTTTTAATTTTAGAAATTGCTTTCTATCCAAAAATAAAGGAATGTTTCCTTTGAGTAAAATTTTCTATCTGCAGTATTAAGAGTACTTTCCCTCCAGGTGGCATTACAAAATTCCACCCTGTATAGAAATTAATGGTTCATAATTTGTTTTAGTCGAAATGTTGGCTTTTTTCGAAATTTCGGCAGACTTTTTGACCTAGTGCTGCACCTTGATTTCGTTTACCCAACCTACAACCTACCTAGGTACTTAGTATTTCCCATCTTCACTTAGTACCCTTCCTAAACTAACAATTATCTAATATCTAAGCATTATGTTTTATGCCAGTGTAGGTATTTAACTAGTCCGAAGTCCGAGCGATTCACACACACAACCGAAGTGTCCCGTGTGCTTCAAGCGTTTCCTCCCCCTGCACCCCGCCACCCGCACCGTGCGTGCGCGATAGCAATAGTAGCCGTTCGAAAATGCCATGAATTTGATCATGTTCCGTAATACCAAAAATGATGACTGAAAACTTTTTGTATTCTTTACATAGTATTGTTATTCTGTAACTAGACAATATAAACTAGGTTCCTTAACAAAAAACACGTAAGATATTGTTGTTTTTAGTACGAAACCAATAGGTAGAAAACTTGATAAGTTTAGCATAAAAATGTGCAAAATGCGATTGGTGTTTATTTCATTTTAGGTAAGTAATTTGAAATAAAAACTGTTGAGGAACCTAGATAAATACTATGCAAATACAATTATTACAATAATATAGTGTAAATCTGTCTAAATTAGAAATCATTTTGGTATTCCGTTTGTATGAAAATTTTCCATACGTCAGCCCCTTAACTAGTTTTTTCGTGTGCGCGAGCTGCAAGCAGCTCGCGTGTCGGTGTGCTACTCCCAGTTTTACATTACACTTGCACTTGTAAAACCCCAAAAAGTAGTAAAGAAAGTCCTAAGTAACCCTAAAAGTCGATCAGTGAATCAAGTTCCTCAGTGTAGTAAAACCCCAATCAAAGTCCTAAAGAACCCTAAAATTGTTTACATAATCAAGGTCCTAAGTGAAGTAAAATTCCAATTAAAGGCCTAAGGAACCCTAAAAGTTGTTTATTTTATCAAGTTCCTCAATGTAGTAAAACCCCAATCAAAGTCTTAGGGAACCCTAAAAGTCGAACACTTAATCAAATTGCTCAATGTAGTAAAACCCCAATCAAAACCTTATACGGAACCCTAAATTGTACGTCAAGCCAAAACCCTTAACGGGTCGAAACCGCTGGAAGGAACCCAAACGTTGACTACCGGGTCGCGTGCATCGCGAGCTGCAAGCAGCTCGCGTCCTCAATGCGTTCCCACAGGGGTGGAACCCTAAACCAAGTGAAGATCCAATCAAACACCTTAAACAACCTAAAATTCAATCTCCAATCATAGTCCTCAGTCGAATGAACCGTTTGAACGACCTTAATCGGACGATTTTTGCAAAACCGGAAGTGGCACAGCCGCCATTTTGAATTTTGAACTGCCAGTCTAGTGAACATTTTTTCACACCCCTAAGACACCCTAAATTTCAGTAGGAGGGGGTTCTAAATTTCCCTAAATTTCAGTAGGGTGGGCGTGGTCGCGTGGCGGCTCGCTTCGCTCGCCGCAACGTTCCCCCCGGGTTCAGGAGGAGGGGGTTCTGGGGGCTTGAGGGGGGGGTCACAGCACGGCTCGCTTCGCTCGCCGCGACCCTCCCCCCGGGTTCAGGAGGAGGGGGTTCTGGGGGGCTTAGGGGGGGGGGGGGGGTCACAGCAGGCTCGCTTTGCTCGCCGCACTGTTCCCCATGGTTGCATGGCGGCTCGCTTCGCTCGCCGCAATGCTCCACTCGAAAATAAGGGTCAAAAATAATAAAGGGGTCTAGAGGGGGGAGGGGGGCAAAATTTATTTTGCTTTCAAAATAATCTCACCTTCCCTACCTTCCCTACATGACCCAAAAAAAAAAGTCTTGCAAGTCACTCCGCTTGGAAGATACGAAAGGGGGGGGTGAAAAAAGGGGCAAGAGGGGGGTGTTTTTTTTGTTTTTTCAATTCAGGAAGAAACCCTCTATACGAAACCCCAATCGAAAACCCCCTATCTCGACGGCATCCGGTAGCACTCACAAAAGGGGGGGTCCTGGGGGGCAAGGGGGGCAATTTTTTTGTACAATAACATTCTTATCTTTTTCTTCTCTTTCGTCTTCTCCCTTTTAATCTTTTTTTTTCTGAAAAGTAATATTTCATCAAAATCGGCTTAGCCGTTTTGTTTTATTGTTTGTTACTGCATACCTTCGTCATTTAATTTTATGATCCAATTTAGTAATTTTTTCTTTTATCTAAAAGGTTATACTTCCAGATCTGTATGTAAATCTAGTAAGTATAACTTAGTGCATAGAATTCATGCCTATGGAAATAAATAATAATAATAATAATAATAATGCTGGACAATTCACACAACATGATCTAGCCCCAAGCTAAGCAAAGCTTGTGTTATGGGTGCTAGATAACTGATATACATAATACAATACATTACATGCATAGATAATTTTCATTTCAATTCATAAATGAATTGAAATGGAAATTATTTATGGGTGGCTTTAAGCTTTGCACTCATTTAGGCCTTCGGTGCTCATTGCGGTGGAGATCAGTGAAGCATTGTGAAATAACACTGTCTATTCGACTTATATTATTGTATTTTATCGGCATTTAAAAATATTAGGTATACCAAAGAGTTTCGACAACCCCAACTGACTCTTCAAAGTTCTGTCAAACGCAAAATCTTGGGAAACTCCTTGCTGCGTGTATAGAAATAGGCACATGTATTTTGGTATTTGGGTATTTGAGCGCACCGTGCATGAAGCCTTTGACAGAAAGTTCCAGAATTCGGGAAATTACAGACACCTCCAGATTTAAAAGACGGCAATCAAAAATACTCAAAACCCATGATATTATTGTTATGACTGGGCTCTCAGCTCATTTATTAGTAGCTCTGCCTTCTGCGCCATTGGTCGTGGGTTCGATCCCCACCGAGAACAAATATTTGTGTGGTGATCATAGATATTTGTTCTCCATCTGGATGTTATATTGTTTTCCAAGTATGTATTTACAAACAAAATGTATTTAAGTATTACATCAGCTATCTGGTTCCCATAATACTAACTCTGCTTAGTTTAGGGCTAGATAGTGTAGTGTAGATTGTCCATAATATATATATATATACTTCCTTTTCATTGTAATGGGCTCCCAAACTCTTTGCAAAATCGACACTATTTTTATAAAGGCCTAAAATCGGCTACTAGTTTTTGAGTCTTCTTCTTGTCATGTCAATAGAAAATTAAAGCTGGTGTGGTGGATTATGAATGTGCCTCAAAAGTTTTGCTACTTCACGTTGGTTTCATTTATTGTTTTCCTTCACCGTTAGAGTGTACTGACATAGTGCACATAGGTTTTTTGGCAGATAAACTAATTTATGCATGACGGGGTTTGAACACACGCCTTTAGAATCAAAAAGCGGGTCGCTACGACAATATAACCGGTGCTAAGCAACCAGAGCGCCCCTCCACCTAATGGACCGATGACATTCTAAAGATCGTGGGAAATCGGCAAATTGTTTTTTCATGGAAATGTATAAAGGAGGTCTATATCTAGCAGTGGACTTCTACTTACTGATGATGATGACGGAAAGCACTGGGTAGATAGGAAGATAGCTACTTATGCAACTACAAAAATGGAGGTATTTAACAAAAGCATTGCGCTTCGCTGGTCACGCACGATAGGAACGTGCCCTAGAATGTACTAGATAAGTTATAAGCTACATAAAATATATACTTCTACAGGCTGATGATGATGTGAATACAGGTTATCGATCATAATGTATGATGAAGATGGTATTATGTCATTTCGTTATACTGTGACAATTTGTTTTATGTTACACTGTGGCAAATTTATAGTACCAGTAGTAGCTATGATTTAATCTAGGGTATATTTTACGTAGTCAGAGATGAAATGTCATGTCGCGAAATTTGACATGGACCTCTCTTCGTCGGCCGCGCGGGCTGTACTGAAAAGTATCTAGGAAATCCTACCTATATATATTTTTGAAAATTTTATTTTTTTATAAAAACTACGGCAACTAAGAAAAGTGCAATAACATAGGGTTTTTACGTATTTATTTAGGTATACGGGAACAAAACTTTCATTGCAATGGCTCTAACAGCAACGGAAAAAAACCATTTCAAATCCAAAAAAAATTGAGAGTTTTTGGCAAACTTTGCGTTCAATTTTATCGAACCCAGTGAGTTTAAGAGAATTTCTAGCCGGAACATAATTTTTTTACACCATTTAATTGTTATATTTTACAAAAAAATTAAATGGATTCGTCCATACAACGAAAAAAAATGCTACTTTACATTTTCGGTTTCACCTGATGTAGGCCCTTAAATCATATTATTAAAAAAATTAACAAATCTAATGGATGCTATGACATGACATAAATACTCAAATAAACCTAAATAATAAATTCTAGGGTTAGGCCACCTAGGGCTAGGGTCTAAGACTAGGTTAACCTAGGCTAGCAACTAACGCCAATGAACAGTTTGATTTTATAAAAAAAACTCTTGACTCTTTTTATATTATTAGCAATAAACAAGCATAATATGCACCTGATGTTAAGTGGTTATCATCCCCTATAACAAAGCATTGTCGCGTAGGTCATATATGTCAGCAACGTGCCCTGCGTCCATCAACTTACGGCATACAGATGTTCAGCCTCACGAGCCAGTAATTACACCGGCACCCACACCCTTCAAGCCAACACAGCGATGCTGCTTCACGGCAGAAATAGGCATGGGTAGTACTTCCCCAGGCGAGGCCTTTACAAAGAGCTCTACTACTATACTGAGTATTTTGTGTTTATCTAATAAAATAGTGTGCTTTGAAAAGTTTCCAAGAAAACTTTCAAATAGCCAAGATCATGATACCTATAAAGGCTCGAGAGGTTTTTGAATTCATGAATTTAAATCATCGCCTGCTGTGTTTTGTTTGCGAATTTAGGCATGAAATTAGCTGATAAACTCTAAAATTGTCTAGGTACTTATTAGAATTTACTAACTTAGTTATCTATATTTATAAAAGAAAGTCGTGTTATTTACACTATTTATAACTCAAAAACGGCGGAACCAATTGGCAGAAAATTTGTGGAGAGGTAGCTTAGAACCGGGAGAAGGACATAGGATACTTTTTATCCCGAAAAAGCAACGGGAACGGGGTGTTACAGGAACGGGCGAGCGAAGCCGCGGGCGGCCACTAGTAAATATATATATATAAAGGTACCTAATCAGCTAAAAGGTTTCGTTTCCTCAAAGTGTAACCAAAAAAAGACAGCGGCGATTTAGTAAATTCCAGCGAAACTTCTGCTTGTAATATCAATTTGTTTTCACGATATTGGCTTCACTTTTATCGTTGAGCGCTATCCTGTGGAACAGCTTTTGTCGTCAAATAAACGTTATTTCATAAGACTTGGCGAACCTTCTAGAAACAGTAATGATATTTTTATACGTGAATAGCTTACTTGGTGCTGTTGGTATCTATGGGCGACCGCTTACCGTCAGGTGGGTAATACGCTTGTTTGTCTATCTTTAACATAACAAAATAATAATAAGACAGCTCATAATGTCGTATGCCAATTACACGATGTTGGTACGGAACCGAACCCTTACAGCGGTAGTTCAAATCGCACACCTTTTGTGCTGGCAACCCTTTTACAAAACTATCTAAGGCCGTCCGTACACAAGGCTACTTAGAGAACACAAGTCTCTGATATTCGTCGTATCTAAGCAACTACTTAACGCAATACAATAGTAAAAATGTATGGGTTATGAGTTTATGACCTTGTTATGTCGTTGAGGGCGAACAGCAATGAGAAAAAGAGTAATTTCCAAGTAAAAATGGAGAACACAAATAGTACCTACATAAGTCTAGCCTTTGCAACTTTTATTGACGATTTCAACAACAGGAACTTTTCACTCAAGCCCTTATACGGGATTTTTTTAGTGTAGGAAAACGAAATAAACCTATATGAACATAAATTGCGGAAGTAGCCTAAATACTAATGCCGTAAAGCATGGGATACATTTGTAGCCTAGTGTACAAGTGGCTTAAAGACACCTTTATTCCTGTAATAGAATAGGTAGCTATGAGAAAGAGACATTTTTATATCGGTCGTTGTGCCCATAACAAAGTTTCGCTATCCCCTAATCGTTTATAGGTAGCTTTATAGGTTTCCGATACTGAATCAGACATAATGTGGTTACGAGCCTTATTTCTTAAAGCCAGGCCTAATAACAAGTTGTTGTAACTCCTTTAGTGTTGTGTGCTTACCCTTGCTTTTATGACATGTCGTCCATTTGCAATAAACTGATTTCTTGTTTATTTTTGTATCTTGAAGTATCTATTGTTATTAGTTTGTATCATATATAAATACCAGCGTGACGCGTGTTGATGTATTGTTAATATTATATTAATAGTTGTAGATTTCTTGTTTATTTTTGTATCTTGAAGTATCTATTGTTATTAGTTTGTATCATATATAAATACCAGCGTGACGCGTGTTGATGTATCTTCTAAATGTATAAAACTCTTATGTTACTGACTGACTGACTGACAATCAACGCGCCTAAACTGTAAGTCCTAGAAGCATGAAACTTGGAGGGTATGTTTCTTTTATAGCATAGGGGTGCACTAAGAAAGGAAATTGGAAAATGATTTCCCAAAGTAGAGAAAAAGAGGAAAAACTTTTAAAAGAAAAATCAACGGGGCTAACGGGAAAGGGGCGAGCGAAACCGCGGGCGGCCGCTAGTAGTTAATATAATACTGGTTGTAGATTGAGTGCTTAGCTCTAGTCGTGTGGAACTGGCACCTAGGCTCACTAGATTTAGGACGTTTCAATGTGATCCTTGTAATGCAACTACATAGATGATTTTTGCATTTGAATTTTAATAAGTAGGTACCTATAACTTATTAAAACAAACTGCACTTTATTTATTTAATTTATTTATTTATTTAATTAGAACGGTCTGGGAACCAATTACACTAATTAATATGTAAATTACATTTTGTCATTCTAAATACATAATTGATTTTACACTAAAGAACATAATTTCAACAAGTTAAGCATGTCAAATTAGGTAGGTCTATCTTTCGTCGAATAAACTAATAGGTTCTAATAACAAAACAAAAATTAATTAATCATAAAAAACAGTCACAAATAAAATTGATAACAACAAAAAATAATAAGTCTAATGTCACACGTTGATATTGCTAACAAAAACTAAAAAAAAAAAAAAAACTGTCTGTCTGTGTTAAACGGAAAAAGTTAAAAAAGCAATTTTGTACTTTCAAATACACAGTTTAAATTAAATATACCTATACATATAACTACACTAAATTAACCGAATAATTACGTTACCAGTGTAAATACATTCTAACAACATAATTTTATTTCTAAGCTTCCAATCCCTTAGGGCAGGCACGGAGGCAGCTTGTTCGATACATTCCTACCTAATGTGCGAGTGAGATAGAATATGCCTCTGACGCGGGAGAGAGGAGTGCAGCGACACTGACCTACATCAATAAGTGGACATTTTGCACCGAACGGAAGAATGTTGCAGTCCGGTCTGTGTGTGTGCCACAGGGAGGGATTGGGGAAGGGTCCTTGGAACTTCACTGCTATTATTTTAGACTATTTTTGATTTGTAAAAGGATCATATAAAAAAACGGTACCGAGACGTAGTTTGTTACCTGTTCTTCTACGCTTGGTCGCGTGGAACTGGCACCTAGACTCACCTAGCTTTAAGACGTTTCAAAGTGATTCTTGCATCGTACTGAATAAAAAACTATTGACTTTGACTTTGGTCAGAGGGGCATTTTGCTAATAATTAACCATGTTTGACTGATCTCTCAGCTCAGTTGGTTGGTTGTTTGGTTGGTGTTGGCTCTGCCTTCTGCGCCGTGGGTCGTGGGTTCGATCCTCACCAAGAACATATACATCTGTGTTAGGTATTTTAAAAAATATATATATTATGTCAGCTATCTGATTCCCATAGTACAAGCTCTGCTTAGTTTGGAGCTAGATAGCGTTGTGTGGATTGTCTAAAAAATTTATTTATTTATTTACATTTTATATGTACTATCGTAAATAAAGGAAATCGTTTGCTCGTAAAATCAACATCAAACTACAATGACCAAAACTAAATCTCTTGTCGTATTTTTATCTCTATTTAATGATTGTTTGTATTGCTTTTGCAGGGTTGATCACAGTTTCAATATCCCAATCCTTGACATTAAGGTTGCTTGATACAAACAGACTTTTACTATTTATGGGCGATTAGAGTAAGTGTACTAAAATAACTGCGTTTGGCTTTAATATTGGACTCTATTCACGGCAAACTAAATAAAGTTGAACAAAACTGTAGATTAACAGTAAAAATAGTAAATAAAAATAAATAAAATAAAATAAATAAAATAAAAATCGTTTATTTCGGACCACAAAAATCCATAGCACACAAAATTATACAAAAAACACATTTTAAAAGATAAATAAACAGTTGACTTAAAAACTAATCATGACGGAGGCATCGTGCTGTGGACGATCAATGGGAGAAATAAATTCCTCCATTTATCGTCCTCAGCACAAGGCACTTCCATAGTGGAGATGTCCAGCTGTCTGCAACAGTCCTCAGAATGCTGTTGTTACTGCCCCGCACTCTGCCGATCAGTGAGGCAGTTTTCTTGCGCACCAGGGCATGAAAGCCATCCGTGTGGTATTGCGCAAACATACCTGACGCACTGCAGTGCTAGTAAAAATGATTTTTTTATTTATTATTATGATTTTAAACTAAAGAAAAATAAAATTATTATTTACGAAGACTTTACCATCCCGCTCGGCTTTTAACTTCTGGGACATTATAAACATTCTATGAATGCCGTTTTACAATAATAATAATTATCTGTGTTGGGATACCAACAAATCTACCTCTAGTTTTATGTAAAAAATCGGTTGTCTGTAAAGTCGGTTTACTGACGATAGTTGAACATGACAACGTCATATAGCTGTCCACGCGGACGCATCGCTCACTCAAGTAGGAGAGAGACAGATTTAGAACGCTGCCGAACGCGGAGGCCGGTTGTGCCTCTTTGTCGCTCGTTCCGCGCTCTCGCTTGCACTTCAAGTCTTAAATAGAACGCCTCAGAGCGAGGTAACGCCGCATAGTCATGTTTTTGCGTGCGTGCAGCTGTAGCCGGCTCCATCAAATTTTAAGACGTTGTCACGTCAAAAATAATGAACACAGAACCCGTCCTGAGTACACTCCAATGTTGTACATGTGTGCGTGCGGAGCGAGAATGCCGGGTCTATTACTGCATCGTAGTTTATTCTATTAAACTCTTAATGGATTTATAGACGACCAATTTTATAAACTGCTTTGGTAGGTCCTCATTTAAGAAGCGATATTTAAGAGCGATGCTTAATCAAATTGAATTTAAGTAAGTACCTACTAAACTAAATTCTATAAAGTAGTTTTACATGAGTTAAGTTATGGTATAGTAAATAGGGGAGGGTGAGGTCAATAAGAAAAATTACGTTCGGTAAATTCTTAATTATTGATCACTATTAATGGCCAAAATAAACCAATATAGGTTCAGTCATGTTTCGCCGAAAAGGGTTTTCCCTAATTGCCATTGGGTAGTAAGTAAATCTGTTTAGGTACTCAAAACAGATTTACGATTCCACTAAATAATAAAAGTTTTCTAATCCCCTGAAGCGAAGAGGGTTGTAGAATCAGTTGAAATGCTGAAAGTTACTATCTGGAAACCTTTTCGAAATAAATAACTAAACTCCAGTATCATTACATTTATACGTACCTAACCCTTTCTAAAGCACTCGTTGGGAAACTTATTTGGTCATTCTTATCCAATCAAATATTTAAAATAGGCAACGTTCTACGTGGTTACTTTTAGGATGACTTTCTGCTATTGGCATTAAAATTGAGAAAACTTGAAAAGATATTAAAAGTTATTTTTCTTGTCGTGTCAATAGTTCTTGCGAACCAGTAAGAGCCTGTCCAGATGGAGCGTTTTACGCGCGAGTGCCCTCGCGCGTTTCAATTTATATTAAATAATAATAATAAATAATAAATATTCTGGACAATTCACACAACACTACCCAGCCCCAAACTAAGCAAAGCTTGTAATATGGGAACCAGATAGCTGATATAATACTTGAATACATATATTTTTTTTTTGTAAATACATACTTAGAATACAATATAACACCCAGACAGAGAACAAACATTTATGTTCACCACACAAATATTTGTTCTCGGTGGGGATCGAACCCACGACCTACGGCGCAGAAGGCAGAGCTACTACCAACTGAGCTAGAGGCCAGTCATTGCGTCCAGATGCCGCGTTTTACGCGCGCTCCTACCAAATAGTTGCTCGCGTTTTACGCGCGTAAAACGCCCCATCTGGACAGGCTCTGAGGTGAAAGAATCTTTTGTGTGTCCAAGGAGGGTCTTTTTGTGTATATTACTTGACATATCACATTTCTTTCTTTGTGGTGAAATGCGCTTATGCAGCGCACTTAAGTGCGCCGAAATGAGGCTCCTTTCGTGCACCCGACACGTGTTTTTCGAAATTTATAGATTCTACGACTTTCCGGTTTCGTCACGATGTTTTCCTTAACCGTTTGAGAGTATACTAACATAGTGCACATAAATTTATCAACAGAAAAACTCATTGTTACACGACTGGATTTTAACCCACGACCTTAGAATCGGAAGGCGGGGCCGCCACCACTAGACCACCATGTACGTACCTAATCAAAAGCCTAAAACAAAGCGGAACGCAACGACATTCGCGTTGACCTCGCTTTACCCGACTGCATCGATGTAACGATGATGTAATGCGCTCAGTGCAATGATCTTGGAACGCGCACTAAATTAATGCGCGCATTTTAGTTCACTCGCATCATTCTAGGTACCTAACTTAACCATGTACCTACAGCTTATTAATACACTACCTACATCCTTATTATTGATATTTTATATGCTTACTGTGTTCCTGTGTTTCACTTTTGATTATTATATTTATATAAAGCAACTACATTATAATTTTATTACTTCCTAACAGCTCACTCATCATTATAAAAGAGAACTCCAAACTGCAGCGTCAATGTACTTACACTTAATACTGTACTTACTATTTTTTTTATATGTTATTGTATTATCGTTTTGGCTAGCTTTTAAGATAACATCTGTAGTAATAATAAATAAAAAGTTTTAAAGATCTTATTGAACATGAAAGCAATAAATAAATACAAATACAGTTTTTTAGCAACCCAGTACCTACCTACAACAAACTACGCAGCATAACCTGTCAACCAAGGTGAAACCATTTCATATGAAAAATAATATTGCGACTTAATTCCTCTACGCATTAGGTACACCTGTGGGTACAACGATTTGATTGGTAGAGCAGCCTGTAATATGAACCAATACTACCTTTTTTACTATCTTTCTACCTAAAATTACACCTGAAAAATATTACTAAAGTGAGTGTTTTGTTTTGCACGTTCCTGACGTGCGTGACCTACGAGGCAATGCTTTGTTACAGGCGATGGTTACCATTTAACATCAGGTGGGCCATATGCATGTTCTATCAGCTAGTTAATTAATAAAATAGAACCTGCTCCTGGAATTCTTTTAAAAAGTTATATATTTCCTCTTTTGCAATTCTTTACTGACAGGCTTCAAAGCTCTCTGCTTTTTAGGGTTCCGTAGCCAAATGGCAAAAACGGAACCCTTATAGATTCGTCATGTCTGTCTGTCTGTCTGTCTGTCTGTCTGTCCAGACGTGTCACAGCCATTTTTCTCCGAAACCATAAGAGCTAGACTAATGAAACTTGGTGAGTAGATGTATTCTGTGAACCGCATTAAGGTTTTTACACAAAAATAGAAAAAAAACTATAAATTTTGGGGGTCCCCATACTTGAAACGGAAACTCAAAAAAAATTTTTTCATCGAACCCGTACGTGTGGGGTATCTATGGATAGGTCTTTGAAAATTATGTTGAGGTTTCTAATATCGTTTTTTTCTAAACTGAATAGTTTGCGCGAGAGACACTTCCAAAGTGGAAAAAAGTTGGTCCCCCCCCCTCTAACTTCTAAAATAAGAGAATGATAAATCTAAAAAAAATATATGTTGTACATTACTATGCAAACTTCCAACGATTTTTGGTTTGAACGAGATCTAGTCAGTAGTTTTTTTTTTATAAGTCATAAATCGTAAACTGCAATTTACCTTTCGACGAACTACAAAAACCTTTATATTATGTTAATTGATGCTACGGAACCCTTCATGGGCGAGTCCGACTCGCACTTGGCTGCTTTTTTTATTTTACTATGTTGTATAGCCAGCTATTTCCATTACTTTTCTACGCTTAGTAAATAGATATTATACAAACATTCATACATATTTCAATGTTTACTGGCAGGATATCAAATAAATGTATGACGTCATCTGAAGGACGTGACGTCATTATGAAAGAGGCTTTCATTATTTATGCATAAACCTAACGCTCTCTTCTCATTGTACAGCTTTGAAGAGCAAATAAGGTAAACAAGGTTCTAATGAAAACGGTTATAATGGGCTTTATAATGTAAGGAAAATACATTTTTTTTTATCTGTGTACAGAAAAACATTATTATTAACATTATGTAACGGCACAAACTACAAAAACAAGATAAAGGTGCTGCTGGTCTACCATGAGCTTCATATGGTTATGGTTATGGCTGTCAAAATTGTGTCAACACATTCAAACCCAAGAAGAAAATGAATGTGTGGGTCAGCCTATCTATACACAATTTGACAGCCATAGCCATAACCATATGGAGCTCGTGGTAGCCGTGCTGCTTACGTGTTTTATTTTTCATCAATTTGCATGCAGTATAATATTGTCCAGTTTTTTGCGAAAAAAGCAAATCTGTTGCAGCTACAATCATAGTTGCAGAAAAACAGTTGATAGCTCGACCGATCATAGCCGCTTTCACTTAGATATCTATTTATATTTTTACTTAAATTAAAGGAAATAAATCTACCTAATTGATGATGATGATTGATCATGGGTATTGAGTAATAATTACTCATTACCCATGATCAGTACCCGAAGTCCCAGTGCATTTACAACATTTCGTTACCAAATGTTGTTTTCGTTTCGCCTATTTGACTCTGTCTATTGTATGGAGAAAAGATGAGACAACAACTCTAACTACGTAACGTATGTTTGCCATCTCATATTTTCTCCATGCAAAAGAGTGAGACAAAAAATCGAAACGAAAACCACATTTGGTAACGAAATGTAGTAGCAAAACCCCGACTTCGGGTACAGGAGTTAATTATAAACTCCAATGAGCTGTTCACTCGTTAACTTTTCTCTCAAACACAACTCATTGATCATGTTTTATCTTGATAGTGAGGTCCTAAACCAATTAATTTGGTATGGAATTTCAGTTATTTGTTTACCCAAATACAAAGTCATTTGCTACATAAATAATATAGGCATCTGAGTTGTTAGATAAGTCGATAACTTTCGTGATTATACTCGTAGAAAGACACTTTGAAAAAACCACTAGGCGAAATCGCGGTCATGCCTTGTTAAAAAATATAGTGTGAACTGCGTTTATTTTAGAAACATTATATTGTGTTTTTTTTCTATGATATTAAGAGGGAATCACACAGGCGACTCTTCATACAAACGTAGTCCCCTATTTCCTCCCTGGATAATGCCTCTAGAGTAACCATTTTTTCTCATAAAATCCAGATCTGCTATATACGTGCTCGTATGTTTTCCTTTCTTTTAGAAACTTATTGATAAAGAAAATATCACCTCCAATTCATATTTCATATAAATCATATTAGGGTTATATTTTCTTTATCAATAAGTTTCTAAAAAAAAAGAAAAACATACGAGCACGTATAGCAGATCTGGATTTTATGAGAAAACATGGTTACTCTAGAGGCATTATCCAGGGAGGAAATAGGGGACTACGTTTGTATGGAGAGCCGCCTGTGTGATGCCCTCCTATACACGTTACTTAAAAATACAGAGCAATATCCTAGGCACACTTACGTGCGCAAGCGCCGAAAACAGCCGCCTGTCTGCCAGTGTAGTGTAGTGTAGTGCCCGTTTCGCATGTATTAAAGAGACGTGAACGCACTAGCCAAGGCTGTCTGTCACCAGTGTCTGTCAGCGATGCAATTCAATCAGATACTAAAATCCGCTCATCTAGTAACCGTGTGGCGTGCGGTTCTGTAATAGGCTTGTTTGTGCTGGTCTGAGCATCGCTTGAACAGAGTAATGTACTACAGAGCTAGGACCTCCTCCAAGGTGGCTGAGGAAACGATCGTTCTCTGCATCTGCGGTAGCGTGCACGGAAGATATTATTTTTTTATAGGTATTAACAGTACCCGAAGTCGGAGATTTGGTACCACATTTCGTCTACCAAATGTTGTTTTAGTGTAAGCACGTGTCTCTCTCTTTTATATGGAAAATTGATAAGACAACAATTCTAACTACGTAACGTATTTTTGCTGTCACATCTTTTCTCCATACAATAGAGAGAGACAAATAGGCGAAACGAAAACAACATTTCGTAGACGAAATGTTTAATATGAAGTGTGAATTGCCCTTCCGGTCCTGCCATACAACAACATCAACTACTTGCGAGTACTTAATAACTAATAGGTACTTAATTTATCACTAGCATGAAAGTTGGTAAAATAAGTTAAAACTCGAAGGCAGAATGCATTAAATTAATTCAAATTACCTACCACATGACTAGGGCTTGGTTCTAGCTTAGTTCCCACCGCTAAATCTTTTTACAAAATAAAATAACGTTGAAGCTCGAGTATAGCGTCAATGCGTTGGTTAGGTCTCCGCTTTAGAGAAACCCTTCCCATCAACATTCGCCATAGGAGCTTACATTTACAATCGCAAATTTGAAATGAAGCAATTTGAATAACAAAGAGGAATGCAATATTCTTAGAACTAGACTCGTTCCTAGCTTGGAATACAAAACCTAGTAATAGGAACCGGACGTTCTCCGTGACAAGAATTGTCGTCATTGGATCCTGTCGTGCCTAGAAACTCAGGGCTCGTTGTCTAGGTTTAGCATCGTTCAATACCTAGATACCAACTGACATACCTCTAGTGTTGAAATGGTATATCGTTGACTCGTCACAAAGCTATCAATTAAACATTTGAGAGATTAGGGGGATAGCGATAAACAAAATTAGAAGGCTCTCATAATTTTTACTAAATATAATGAAATAATAAAGATGCTTAATTTCAATACGAATTTCAATCCGCCGGATTACGTTATTTTAGTTTACTAATCCAGCGCTGAACTGGTTATTTAAAATCAGACAAGAAATCAAGATAAAATCGAAAGCGCTGCTTCGGCACTGGAATTACTGTCCGATGTGGTGCGCTGGATAGCAAATGGAACGCCAATCCAGTCACTGGACTGAACCAAATACTAAATCTAGTGCACTTCTTCTTAAATTTAAGAGCTTAGCTCTTGTCGGGTTTTTGATGCAGTTTTCTCCAATTAAGTCTCTCGAATGCGGCCTTCTGACTTCCTTATGCGACATGACAGCGACTTTTTCTTTTATCTGGCTCATGTAACTAATTCTTGGCCTTCGTCTTCCCCGTTTCCCTTCAACCTTTCCTTCAATGATGTTCTTTATGTAGCTGTCATGTCGTAGAAGATGTCCAAACATTTTTCCTCTTCGATTTTACTCGCTCTAACACCTCTTTGATCGTAACTTTTTCTGTCCAACTAATTTTCTCCATCCTCCGTCCTCCGTCTACCACTCTAGTGCTGGTTTTCATATTTTTGTCATCTTTGCATTGGATTCGATCGCTGGACTGGAAACTGGAATGCTACTGGAATAACGTAAAGCAACTTTTACGCCAAAATTGACGAAATCTAAAAACCTAGACATTGCCTAGGTCTACCTACTTCAGATACAGATAGGTACCGGTTATGACTTCCGGAACCAGAACAATGTGCTTCGTGATACGAATTTTATTATGAGATACCTAAAGCATACACTTAAACGATGATTTAATTATGAGGTAGGTATTTAGTTTTCGGAAAGGTCGTTCACCTCAACGTATTGTGTGGGTCACACTTAGTTTGGAGTGACACTAAACTGGAACTTCACTGCTATTTTTTTTTTGTAAAACGAACATTCTTAAAAACGGTGGGAACCAAGCCGTAGTTAGTTGCCTGTTCTTCTAGGCTTGGTCGCGTGGAACTGGCACCTAGACTCACCTAGATAAAAGACGTTTTAAAGTGATCCATATGATACAACTGAATAAAGAAGTTTTGAATTAGAATTTTTGTTGAAAACAAAGTTTTTGCAATTTAGAACTCAATTTTGATGTTTTTAGTTTAAAATAATAACTATACATATTCGAAGTTTTTTTTAATTAGGCCATAAATCAAGGCCATAAATGCCGTAAAGTATCGTTTTGGTAATAGGCCTCAGTGTGAGACAACAATTGCCATAAATAAATATTATATTTATTATTATTGTACACCTTTTCATTTCTTTTGATTCGTTTATCGCTACAATTGAAAGTGACTCATAAAAATTAAACGCGGAAGTAGAGAATTGAATGAACAAATTTCGCATTCATTAAAGCTTTACGATTTAGCTTTACGAGGTCGTAAATGACTTCATGAATTATTAAGCACTAATGCAGTTTCATGCCCTAGTGTAGCCTTGCGATCTTAAGGACGCGAGTTCGAATCCAATCGTGTATCTGGATTTTTCTGTTCAGTAAATATCTATACGATAATCACCATTGTGTCGCCAATGACAACGTTAAGCGTTAGCAAACAAAAAAAAACCGAATTGAGAAAATTTTCGTTTTTTTTCAAAGTCTGTAAAAAGTAAGCGTTAGCATAGAGCTCTATAAAGAAAAGTTAGAGCGCCAGAGTGCACTGGTGGTCTAGTGGTAGGGGCCCTGCCTTCCGATCCGAAGATCGTTGGGCAGGGCCTACCTATTAGCCCTTAGTATACTAAGGGCTAGGTAGGTACTATCATATATGATTGTTCCATCATGCTAGTTGTATAAAAAAAAAACTCTTCTAAAGAGCAACTCTTTCTATATACCAAGCAGTGATGCACACATTGGTGTTTTCATTTGAAGGGCGTTCCTAGGGCGTAATAATCTAAGGCCCGTATTCATGGCCCATCGTAAATGCAAATGGAGGACATTATGGAACCCTGTCATATGTCTCCCTGCCATTATAGGTTCTTTCATCATGCAATAATGCGGCCCTACGAGGAAAAGCTCCGCAAATCTTTTATGATATTTTAATAAATACGCCTATGTGAAGAACGCGAGGCGTGCTCAACTTATTTTGAACCCCTCTACCTATAAAAATTGCAACAGCTGACACGTCCACTCTGGGGTGTGCTCTGTGGTATTGCAAATCTATCTCTCTGAGAAGCTCATGTCACATGGTGCTGGTACATATTGTAACAGCATCACTGCAAAGCAGAAATAGATGCACTAGCGGTGGTAGAATTTTCACGGACGAACTGAACACGAATTGAAGTACCTACTACTTCAATTTGAAGTACCAAAGTAAAGCTACTAGGTACTTCAATTTGTGAATTGTTTTAGAATGATTTTCGAAATTTTTAAGTTAGACTCGAGTTTACAAACAGCAAACAAGAAACAAAAGTACCTCTTTAAGGGTAGCACAGTTTCGTGAGGACTCCACCGGAAGTCTCTCCCCCACCCCCTTCCAACTTCCGGCCTGAATATTTCATCCTGAACCTCGTTTATTAGTTACCTAACGTTTAACCGTTTAAGTGTGGGGTTAACGGAATTAAATATTTGGACAGATGTTTATAATAACCGCTTTTATGCAAGTACAACGTGTTATATACATTTTGGATAAATTAAGTGTCTTTACCCCTTGAGTTATTTAACCAATTAATTCACTGAACTTCTCCGAACGAACCATGTTTTTTATGCTATCCTTTTAACATCCTCGCCACATTTGAGACAATTATTATGTATTTTGTTTTATTTGTCATTACACTAGTAAATCGAAATTTTGTTCGTCATTGCATTTAGGAAAATTCATTTCATTCAACAAAAGGTAGAACTCCAAAGAAATATTTTCGGCAGGTCATGATATAGTATAGAGTCTATATAGATAGATAGTTATATAGACGATCAGATAACAGACGTTTTAGAGAAAGATCAAGTCAGGAGTACCCTAAGCCGACGAGCATGTAGAAAGAGTGTTATGAGAGTGAATGATACGAAAGAGGTATGCCTTCAAGATCAAAGCAAGTGTAAATCCGTCACCTCTGCTTATCCCCATAGGAATGAGGCTTGATTTTAAGAATGTATCTATGTGTTATGCATAATATAGACTTTAGGCTTCGCAATAAGTAAGTATATTACGAAGTTCAATGAGCTATGCGTTGTTTGGCAGTATGTGGGTCGTAACGATTTTATTATTAAGATGGAATAAGGATGTTTACTTTACGAATGAGAGGCTATATGAACAGATCGCTTTCAGCCGATAAGACCACCAATTGTCTTTTATTACGTTGTTTTAGATATAAGATATTGTCTACAATAAAGTGTGATCTATCTCTGCCTGTAGGGAGGAGATAGGATCGCATGTCAGATGTCAGCTATATTAAACTTGATATAACGGGTATTATAGCTCACTGGCCTGATTTTTCTGTTCGCTTGACTGGGGATAGAGATCGTTGCTTTGAAGATATTTGATTTTAGGCATTTAGAAAGTTTAAAATCAAATCAAATGTAAGTACATTGAGACAGAACGAACAACAAGTATTTACCACTAGGAGTTTGTGAATCCTGTACTTCAAGTTAAATACATTTCGATAAAAGTGAAGAAATTATATTTTTAATATAATTTCTATCTATAAAAGAATGAGAGATCGCGTTCAAAAAGAAAAATTGTGGAAACTGCTTGTTCTGTCCCGTTTTCTAAAAAAATAATTCCATACAACGCAAACCAATTCGTATCCAATCAAAACCTAACCTCTTATACAGGTTGTGTTTAATCCAAGCTGAAAAATATCAAATCTACTCACTGCAATTTCCCTAAAATAAGGTTAAAACTGCAAGCCTTGCCCTAAACTAGGTTTTCGCAGGTGCATTACACTGGGGGTGGAGGGCATCGAACCCTCTTTAATTACCACCCCCTCTCACCCCACTTCCCTTGTGTGTTGTCAGCTGACTGCAGAGTTATGTGGTTAGATAAGGTTTGATATTTATTATTTGAAAGGGTAAAATTATGATTGAAGACACCACCTAAACATAAAAAAAGAATAACTGTATGAACTTACCTGTAAAGATTTTTATCGCGAAGAACAAGCAACAAACTATCAGAAACCCAGAACTTTCTCAAATTATTTAAATAAAATAACAAACAAGCTACAAGAAGAAGTTTACCTACGAGTTATACTTATATTTTTTTTAACTACTTACTTATCTAGCTGCCTACTAATCGATCGAAAAACATGGTCGCACAGAAAATAATAGAACGTCCATGTGGCCGGAAAAGTATCGCAAAATACAATGAGCACGTGTTCCTTTCTCCATACATTTCCGTACTTTTTTCGGTAGCCATTAGCCATACAATCAAAAATACCTTGTTACACAATAATTACTGGGAACAAGTAGTCAAACGAGTCCAAACAATGAAATTATTTCTTTACATCCTCCTTCCTTCCTTTTTCTTAAATCCTCATAGTTAAATGACCAGCAAACTCTAAGGCTCGAACACACCTATTCGCTGGCGGTAGCGATCAGTGAAACGCTGTCAAATATCGCTGTCAGATTTAAGATTTGACAGCGATATTTGACAGCGTTTCACTGTTCGCTACCACCAGCGAACTAGGTGTGCGCAGGCCATTAGGCCCGTATTCAGAGCCTGAGTCGAGCCTCAAGCATAGATTTTTGCCATTTTTTTAATTGAAAACTATCAAAAAATCTATGCTGAATCTGAATACGGGCCTAGGAATCCGAACCGCAGGAATAAAAGGATTTCACGCGTAGGATTATGAATCCATTTATTTTGTTAAATAAAACTGTGAAAAATCAGCGATCGTGGCTTATTTAAAAATACAAGCGGCGCTTTATCGCCTTTCAATTCTTTTCTGTATTGTGTGGTCGGAATGTTGTAACCGCCGCCAGATCTAGCAGCGCACCTTGCAGGCAACACTCGCTCGTATGCCGCATAGTCACGCTAACTGTTATAATGCTTTGGAGTATAATGTCAATGACATAGTTAAACCCACCCGTGCTAATGAGTGCACCTAATACATCGAACTACTTGGAACACACACGTATAAACACACAATTATAGGTGTTATGTCGATTTTTGAGCTATTTGATCCTACTTCTAGGAAACTAGAATCCTTTTTTAATCGTATGTTTTTTTATACTAATAGCTGATAGAACAAGCATATGGCTCACCTGATGTTAAGTGGTAACCATCACCTATAAGAAAGCATTTCCTCGTAGGTCACGCACGTCAGGAACGTGCCATACGATGCACTGCCCTGCGTCAATCAACTTGAGGCATACAGATGATCCGCCTCACATTAATTTAAACTACGAGCCAACTATAAATGTTATCAATCAATAAATTAACTGGTATTTAAAAAAGTAACAGGAAAATAGGCATAGAAAACCTTATTAATACAATTAACTACAATGACAATTTAATAAAAATATTTTACTACAAAATAAACAGTATCTACTTATTGTAAGTAATTTAGTGTATTATGTACATTCAAATTGTATGTAAATATTGGTTTAGGTGGCCTAAATTTAACAACCAAAATAGGCATGCAAACAAAATCATTTTTTTATCAGGACAGTGAATCGTAGGGCTTGCTCCTACCGTGTGGATACCTAGGCAATAGTTCAGCGGTAACCATCACCTTGTTATAGGTGATGGTTACCGCTGAACATCAAGTGGGCCATCTGCTTGTATGCGTGATAGGTAAAATCAAACATGCTTGAAATATTTATTTGGATGAGCCAATTATGCCACTTTTTATCTTAAAAAAAAATGCAGGCAGGCACGCCATAGCCCGCCGTTATTTCACCTAGGTGATGTAATTTTTTTTATAAAATGTGTTTTTTTTTTCAGTATACAAAAAACCTACGAAGAGGGCAAAGCCGCGGGGGGCTGCTAGTATAAAATAATCACGAATAACATTAGTAGGTAAGGATAATCCATTCACTCATTTATATCAAGTTTAAGGTAAATCTATTTATAATTATGTAGGCAAATAATATATTTATAAATTATTAGTATAAAATCCAATGCAAAACTCCGCAAACTCTTCACGTAGGTAAGTAATATTATTACCGAATAATGTTATACTGGAAAAGATTTTCTGGATAAGAGTTGTTTTCAAAGAGCACCTATTACCGAGCAAACAAAGTCAAAGGGTAATAATTGAGCATTTGAAGGGACGTTACATTTCCCACCTGATGTTGAGCAATTGCCTAGAAAGCTCTTTTCGATACGAGGAGGCATTTTATGAAGCATTACGTTCCGTCCACCGATCAGAGACCGAAAGGTGTTATGCCTGACTCATGTGTGTCTCTGATAGCACCGGCAAGCACTACTATGATAGAAAGATAGAAAATTATTTATTGCTCAAATTAAAAGTACTGTACACAGGCGAGCTTAATGCTAGATAGCATTATCTATCAGCCAACCTTTGGGTAATATGGAGATAGGAAATAGAAAAAAAAATGAGTAGTGCACATAATAATGTGCACTACCTAATTTCTATTTTTATTTAGTACTTATGTCCTCATCTTATTATAAGATGAGGACATAAGTACTTAATAAAAATAAATTCAGTTAAGTGACAATATCACTAATACCTACACACATCAGGGAATTCCCACTAATCCGCTACTACTTCAAATCCGATCAAAGTAATGTGAACATCACAGCCCACAACAAGAATACAGTGAGGTGGCGGCACTTCCCCGAGCGAACTATTTAACAAAAAAAAATCGGTTGTCTGTAAAGTCGGTTTACTGACGATAGTTGAACGTGACAACGTCATAAAAAAAAACACATGTCGAACGCTGCCGAACGCGGAGGCCGATTGTGCCTCTTTGTCGCTCGTTCCGCGCTCTCGCTTGCACTTTAAGCCTTAAATGGAACGCCTCATAGCGAGGTAACGCCGCATGAGTCATGTTTTTTCGTGCGTGCAGCTGGCTCCATCGAATTATAAGACGTTGTCACGTCAAAAGCCGAAGCCTAAGGGCGCTTGTACACGCTAAGAAAAAACGCCGGGTCTACCCAAGAATTCGTGTCGTAACTAGAAAATAACTGTGTACACTGCTCGCAGCGGTGCACGAAAAAAATCTTATCTGCGCAAGACACGACGCGGCGAACGTTGTTGCGTTTTCGTGTGTGGAAAAGACAAAATTCTTGTCGTCTACACGAAGAATTTGTCTTGTCTGCCGCAGGAACGGCAAATTTTCTTAGCGTGTACAAGCGCCCTTAAGGTCGGTACACCTGCTTTCTTCGAATCGGTAATACGATCCAAACGGTTTTCACGGCTATTAAAAGCCTCTCAACTCTTATCAGATCTATAAAGTTCAAGATGGAATTGTTTTAATTTTAGTGTCCGTTCAAGAATTTAATCAAGAATCGTAACAAGTCGTAACATTTGTTTAAGCAATAAAATAACGGAATTGATAATTAACGACTAAAACATTAACCTTTTCATTCTTAACTTTTTTAATTTTTTTGTATGTAGGAGTCAAACCAAAGAGATGGGCTTGCGTTGTTCCTTGCTTGCATTCTCAAACATCTCGAACCTAGACTTCACGTCTCAGTTGGGTCAGCTCTTCGAGGCCTCAGCCTGGTTTAACGGAAGAGAACATTACAATGCTATTAAAAGAGAAGTATATACTGACCATCTTGTAAATTTTAAAATCTATGCTAACGAGCTTTCCCCGCGCCCCTTACGTACCCCGCACGCGCCCTGGGTTGCACTTGCACATACTCATAGAATGCATTCGTACATTTATGTAATAGAAAACATTATATTTTTAAGTAAGTATGCACTGATTTTATTGCGTCGCTTACAAGAAGTTTTTGAGGCTAATTCATGTTTTTTTTTATCAGAGATAGACCCCAGGGCTATCACTAGATCACCAGTGTTGTACAAAACTTCACGTAAACTGTGTAAACACCATAGAATGGGATGTGCACGAGCAGGTAGGAAATATTTATACCTCACCGCTTACCTTCTAAGAATTGTGCGTGTGGGGATCTTTTTTCACACTCAAATTTGAGTCAAGCTACATAGCATAGCGTTTTTCAAGCTGAGCATTTTTGTTTATTTTTCATGTTGGACTCGCTTTTGAAACGAATCTAAAATAAAAAAAAAGTTAGGAGTGTACCTATAGTATACCTACTAGAATACTAAAATAAAAATTTGAGTAAGTATTTTAAGTTTCTTTGTAAAAATGTATTGATTTAGTTCAGTTGAGTAATCTTGAGATCGTTTGTAACGGTCGGCAGATAGGTAAATCTACATTTATTTTGTAGTTTTAATTATTTTATTGACAAACGAATTTTGAATTTACGAATTATTCTAGCACGTACCACTGAACGTGTGAACGTATCTAAATGCCTTTAAATAGCAAAAATGTAGGTATAATTTTAAACAAAAAAATATTTATCGAACCTCTTATTATCAATCAATTTACAACGCCAACTGTACCGGTTTGTCATGAATCGTAAGAAGCTTGGAATGCACCTATTTCCGCCAAAGAAATACAAAAACGAGATAGAAGTACCTCGGCACGATATTATCACAAACAATGTTACCTACACCGGCACCGGCACTGGCACTGGCACTGGCCTGTAGGATGGCATGCCGATATTTCCGAACCCCAACGGTTTATGTTATCCACGTACTTACAGGGTGTAAAAAAACTGCTTTAAAGCAATAAATTGTTAGAGCTAATATGCTGAACTGGTGGTTTTGTTGTTATTCATTGTGTATTGAGGACCTCAAGAGGTGGTCCAGTCCGTCTGTGCTCGTGGCCCGAATTTGAAAGACGTGTCGTGCCTAATTAAATCATATTTAAAACAATTATTGTGCCTTCATATTTTAATTTTATTGAGTTTTTATAATAAATATTGGGGCATGCAAAGGCATGGCAAATGTATGGAAACCAGATAACAGATAGTACCAAAAAATTAAATCCAACAAAAAGAGCAAACATTAATTTGTTTTATTATTGATCTTTTTTTAATAAGTAAATAAATATTAGTCAGTAAGATAAACGACATGCAACCAGGGTATTTAGACTTCTTCAGACTGAAAGTGTTAAAAGCTAGGTTAATTCCAGTGCCAGTTCCACGTGACCAAGCTTAGAAGACAGGCCACTTTTAATTTAACCGCTTTTATCAGGATGAATTTCCCCTACATCTATTGTACAACCTTGGCATTATTGCAATAGCATCATATCTGTAGTTTTCATAGGTCGCGGTTGGTCAGTGCGTTCACCCTGGCTAGGCTTTGCATGCTCGCTGCGCCAGCGCAGGCATTTCCGGAGGGGCGGGGCTACGGGGGCGGGGGAGAGGGGGAGGGGGTGCCGTGGGAGAGGCTTAGGAATGCGTACTTGCCATGGAATGTGCCTAACGGACCTTCAGTACATGCCAAATACTATTTAGAAAGTAGGTTGACAATTTGCGAGTTTTGATCTGCAATACTTTCTCAAAGGTCATGGCTGTTTTAGACCGAGCTGTCGAAGATGGCTTGCTTCGTAACCCGGATACGAAATTAGAACTGTATGAAAGATATTTTTTCTTAGTTCATAACCCGGTTACGAACTAAGAAAAAAAATCTTCTACGTAGCTGGTTACAAAGCTCGGTTACGTACAAGCACTAAAGGTATTTCTGACGCCAAGCAGCAAAACAGTCATGATAATATTGCTGAGTTACTGTTTGAAAAGGTTTAAAGTAAAGTAAAGTATTAAAACAGCAGTAAGTATACTAGTAAATAAGGACGTTGTCGGTTTGGTTTGAACTTTTGAACGTAACTTTATTTTGGTCGGGTCGGTTAGTCACGCTGATTCTATGTTTTATACCTCTATACCCGAGGTACTTATATTTATATAGAAGTCATAAAGTTGTAATCAACGCCGCTGGCTAACCAAATCAGCGTGTAATCGCTTCAATTTACAGATGCAATCTGATTGTATGGCGCATCATCGAAAGATATAGACTCTAGCCAAATTGTGCAGTTTGAGGAAATAAAACAAAAGCGAAGATCTCAAGAGGAATAGTGCTTCAAACAATAGTTACCGTGACTAGTCTACTTATTATGAAAATATATGTATTATAGGTTTAAAAAACTTGAGAAACCGTCTTAAACCGCCCGATTTTGATGCAATTTCTATCAGACCATACTGGAAGTATTAACCCTTCAGACAAAAAATATGTTTTTAAATCGACTCATAAATGACGAAGTTATGCGTTAAAAAACATTTAAAAAAAAAACAACCGAATTGGAAACTTTCTCCTTCATAATTTGAAGTCGAATAAAAATAATAATATAAATACTCTAGTGTAGTTATAGGTACCGTATTGTAACATGATTTTTTGGCTACGAATTCAAATACAAATACAAAAATACAAAATCATTTATTTACCAAAGAACATAATATTACAGTCGAATAATAATACGAATAATAATAATAATAATAATAACGAGGTAACTACCATGTGGAATGTTGATTCCACGATCATTGTCCCGATAGTCGTTTCGGCGAACGGCCTAATAGCGAAGAGCCTCGACCAACATCTCAAGAGGCTCTCGCTGGATGGTTGGCTCAAGGGTCAGATGCAGAAGGCGGTGATCCTGGACACAGCACGCATTGTCCGGAGGTTCCTCTCTCTGCAGCCTTGACCACCGGTAGCTTGGGCCTAGCCCCGTTGTTGGTGGCGCACTAGTTTTTAAGTTTTTTATAATTATGTTTTTTATTTAAATAATTATACCTATATTGTAAAAAACTTAAAAATTAAGAAAATAAATTAAATATCTGAATAATAATAAATAATAAATATTGTGGACAATTCACACAACACTACCCAGCCCCAAACTAAGCAGAGCTTGTAATATGGGAACCGAATAGCTGATATAATACTTGAATACATTCTTTTTTTTTTGTAAATACATACTTAGAATACAATATAACACCCAGACAGAGAACAAACATTTATGTTAACCACACAAATATTTGTTCTCGGTGGGGATCGAACCCACGACCTACGGCGCAGAAGGCAGAGCTACTACCAACTGAGCTAGAGGCCAGTCAAACGAATAAATAAATTAAAAATATATATATATATATATATATATATAAGGCAAGCAAGTCTAAACCTGGCTAAGCTACTTTCGTGCCACAGAAACAGCCGATAACTGTAAAATTACTTTTGAAATCCATCAAAATTGAGAACAATGATCTCGAGCCCAGAGTTAAATAAAACTATTCATAGAACTCACGCCATTTGAGATTCGAAATGGTTGTTGGGTACATATCTAACAATGTATGACTTGTCTTGTACCTAACCTATGATGTTGTGTTCCTACTTAAGGCCTGCGGCGCACACCTAGTTCGCTGGCGGTAACGATCAGTGAAACGCTGTCAAATATCGCTGTCAAATTTGACAGCGTTTCACTGATCGCCGACGCCAGCGGCCTATAATAGGTGTGCCCCGCCGGCCTTTAAGCCGGGTTTACAAGTAACCTATGCCTTTTTCTGCCGTGAAGCAGCATTGTTGTGTTTCGGTTGGGAGTGGTGGGTGCTGGGGAAATTACTAACACGTTAGGCTGAACAGAACATCTCAAGTTCATGGACGCAGGGCAACGCAGTAGAGCACCTTCCTGACGTGCGTGACCTGGCTTTGTTATAGGCGACGGTTACTAACTCACATCAGATGGACAATACAAAAAAACAATATCAGTCAGGTAACAAAAAAAACTCTAATTTAGACGGATATAATTAAAAAATCACTTCTTCAAGAGCAACGTCGCTACAATGTACCCACTCGCGTCAGGTTTGCGGCAAGCATAAATATTATGGACAAACTTTTTTCTAAATAAAACCCACTTTTTTCACAAAAATGCCTATCGTTTTTGATAGGTATTTTTGTGCTGAATTTGTACTTCAATATTTCCAACTCATATTTAATGCAATTGCTATTAAACCATTATTAATTCACGCTAATCTAATAGATCTTAGTAATGGAGTTTCATTAATATTCAGGGGAATAATAATTATTGTATTACCTAGGCACAATTTACACATAATTATACAGCAGTAGCTAGATAAACTTACTAATTACTTTGCAACCTACTTATTAAATCTTTGTTAATAGTCTCGGCTGCTTTAAATAATTTGTTTTTATATCTTTTACCTAAAAATTCGTTTACAGATATAAGATTGTTTACTACTTATTCAATTCTACAATTCAAGGTATTAAGGTTGGAATCCAGTGGTGGAACAAGGTATATTTATACTGGCATACATATATTTATACTGGCATACATCGCACAGCCTAAACCGTTGGTCGTAGCGACTTGAAATTTGGAGGGTGTGTTATGACAAGTGTAGGTATACACTGAGAAAATATATTTGAAAATTCAACACTCAAAGGATGCAGCGGGGGTTGAAGTATTTAAGGAAAAAGCTTAACTAGAACGAAGTCGCGCGAGATTCCACTAGTCTCTCACAAAAAGTTTTTAGTACCGTGAAAGAAAGTATTTTCAGGAAACCTATAATAAAAGAATCCTGAAAACTAAATTATTAGCTCACCATAAATTTCTCGGATAAACTATTCAAAAGATCATCGACATTTTCGAAATTTACAAGGACTATTTACTTCTTCGTCTTAGAGCCAGGTGAATATAAATGAAGGCTTAGGTACTCGTAAGTCGTATATATCAACCTGCTCAATGTGTTCAGTGCAGGATGAAATCCCATCGCGTCCAACGCTTCGTCTTCCGGTTCGTGAGTCTTTATTCCCCAGCGATATACAATTCAAATACGTTATTGTAATCGTCCGACGGTCGCCATATATTAGAATTCCGCTGTGAGCTGCCCACGCTGCAGTCACGATCTCCTCATTACCGTGCCTACTAGGCACGGTATGTACGCTACAGGTTCTGAATACCTAGGCCACTTCGACGACTTTACGGCTGGGAACGTAGGCTAAAGACTTTTCTACAGTTTCTTCGACGACATTACGGCTGGGAACGTAAGCTACTTGGCTAGATTGTAATGAATGCATAGATTTGGTACACTTATTAAGTAAAAAAAGTCTCAAAGTCTAATAATGGATACGGCTTTCTTTATACATTTATAGGAAGAACGTTACGGAGTAGTCTCCATCCACCGATTTATCGATTTTTAAAAAATGTCGTACGTTTCGTCTCTCAGTTCGTAGGTACCTACCTGATAAATAGAATTCGGTTTTTTATTTGCTAAGTTACACATGGTTCTACATTTTCATAAGTTTCCCATTATGGTATTAAGACATTACTCTGACCAGCAGGCTAATCTTCCTTTGATCAGCATGCCTCATCCATCCGTGGCTCATTCATCAGCGGTGTTCAATGATGTGACTCCGTCCTCGACAAATGGTTTCCTGTCAACGGCCAGAACAGGCACGAGGTGTTTACATACATTTAATTACGTGTATACATTAGTCGCACTTGGAATAGTAATTTTATTCAAACAGCTTGAATTCTTTAGTTCAGTGAAGTATAAAAGTAAAGTGTTTACATTTGTTAGGTAATTGAAATAGCGGGGACACTTAATGACACGAAAGACATGATTTAGATGCAATCGTGACACATCTTCGACATGCATGAAATAGAATTATAAAAAATAAGTAAGGAGGTACGCGTAAAGTTAGCTAATTTCCAACATCTACGACAAACCCTGTAGTTGTAGAAATTTCCAGATTGTGTGAAGTAGTCGAAGGTTAAATAATCTGGGGGAAAAATTAATATCATTGAAAAGCTAAGTCGTAACATTTTTGTTTGTTGTCGATGATACGAGTAACTGAAAACGGGCCGGAACAATCTGTTCGAGTGCCCTGAGGCTTACGTATGTTCTATTTATTTTAATAAAATCTTATCCTTAACTTTCTTTCGGATATAATGTTGAACTACATCTTTTAGTATAACATTTGATAAAAGCTACCACTGAAATGTGCTTTGGACAACTTCCTCCAATTAAACTATAACAGGAGCTCACATCCTTTTACCTGTTTACCAATAACTGTATTGTACCAAACCTATTTATTTTCAATTCTTAGAAGTCCCAGGGAACCAAAACAGGAGCTATGAAAATTAATTAGTAATTATTTTCCTGTTTTCGGAAACGTTACGTACCTATATAAAATAATTATAAAATTCTGCTAATTTACTTATTACCTAGCAATCTGGGGTACCTATATTATTACTACGTATACCTATATTAAATAACTAATTCTTATCAATTCGCTATTGTTATGGTTATCGTCAACTTCCTATACCTATACATTTTATTTTACTTCATTAGGAACGCTGACCTGTACCTACTTCGTTGGGCGGGTTGGGCGGTGACTACCACGAAAGTATTTTCATTTTCAGGTTCATATAGCCCATGACACTCAAGGCCTGCTCCTGTCATATTTGACAGCTTTTCAGCTGATCGCTATCGCTTAGATGTGCGTATGCTTTCACAAAAACGTTACTTTCTATTGGTAAAAAGATCTTCCAAATCGGTTCAGTAGGCCCAGAGATTCCTACAAGAAGACCTACAAAAAACACAAACTTACTCTTTATTAATATTAGTTAGTACGAATAGAGATAACAAGCAGTTGATACATTGTCGTCTTAATAATGTTATTTTACTAAGATTTGTAAATGAACAACCCACTACGCTATCCACTCCATTGTGGACCACTGCATGGGGTCGGCACAACCGGTTTTCTTCTTCCACTAGGTATATACCATTCGTCATCTCGATGAACGCTCTTCTTATTCATGTCCTCTTTCACACAATCCATTCATTTTTCTTCGTCTACCTCACCTTATTATTAACCTACCAGAAAATTTTGGCGACTGATCGAAGCGACGCGTTATCCAAGAGCTGGTGGGTATCTGGCGCAGCGTATAAGCATTGCTATTCAGCGTGGCAATGCCGCCAGCGTCTTGGGGACGCTTCCGTCTGGCACTGATTTAGATCAGTTGAGCTATCTCTAGATCGTTTGTAACGATCTGCAGATAGCTCAACTGTTTCTTGTGTATTTTGTACATTTTGTAAATATTTGTTTAATTGTAAGTTTCTTTGTGTAAATAAATATATACCTACCAGATACCTATCTCTTTATGACTCTTCGAAATATGGCTAACCTTCCGCATGAACCGTATCTACTCTGTACCTAACCAGGATATAATGTTTAATTCTTTGGTGCAATTATTGTGTGCAATATTATAATTTGTAATTATTTTTTGTATGTAGGTACTTACTGGAGTTTTTGGTATTGTTTTTGTTATGTATGTTATTAAATTTCTTTGTATAATATATTATATTAAGTACTCATGTAATAAATGTATCGCTTTGGAGTGTCTGTTAGGATGCATTTATGTTGAATTAACAATTTGAATTTACCACATTACCAATCGACTAATTTTTAAAATTCCTTTTGAAACAACATTATCAATGTAACTTACGCAATTATTTTACTTGTCCTGATTTTATTTTATAGATCTGTTTGTACCTACCTCTATACCTTTTACCTATTGATACAGATTGTTTCCTTTTTTGTTTTATTTTATTCACTAGGTACTTATTTTATTTAGACAGTTACTAGGTACTACAACGTATGTAGTAGAAACGGACTTCTTGCAGCCAATTAATTGTTATCGTTACTTAATAATATAATTATAATTCTCTTATTAAGTTTTAGCTATGCTTACACCTGCAACAACCATTATCGAAGTCGATACAAAGATATTATTTACATATTAATTAAACATATTATTATTATAAGAGAATAACAAAATGTTGTTATTCTCAAACCTAAGTGTATTCATCTTATTTAATTTGTCTTGTCATAAATCTTAAGATCAGATAAAACATTTTGTTCGCATCTAGAAAAACTAATGCTTAGTGAAAGTAAGCTTCGCGCGGTCATCGACCCTGGATAAGCAAGGTACGTTGCATTCTTGGATAGGATTTACCTACAGATCGTCAAACTAGTTTTGCTTGGAGTTTGTATTTTGAAAAAAGAACCAAACTTGAGACAAACATACGGAGTACGTGTAGAGATACCACGAAATAAAGAAGTAATGGAAATAGCATGTAGACGACCTTCTCACGCTCCAAGTACGCGCAGTACAGCAGACTTCAAGCCCTCCTTTGTTTAGTCGTGTTTGAAGTCTGTCAGAAGAAACGTAACTGAGAAAAACACGAAAAAATATAAAAATGCCGTATTGTGCTGTTTTGCAGTGCTAAAACGATAGCCGAACCAATAATTTAACAAAAGGGGGCATATCGTATCACAGGTTAGTATTATTTTATTGCTTAAATTGGTTTTATTTAGAATGCAAAACCATCAAACAAAAATAGACTGTGAATGATATTCGTTAAGGTCGCGTTTCTATAAATCTCAACTTTCGCTACTCAATTAGGGCTGTACCCCAATAAAGTGATGAATGTGCTATCGAATACTTTATTAGTTCTGATCATATAAATAGTTAGGTTTAGGGAGCTGACTTTTTTTTTGCTTTAGTGATGATTTTATTCCTTATGTATTATTCTGATTCTTTTCTTATTCTTATAGCCCACAGTGGCTGGGTAAGATGAAAATTACAGAAATATTTTGAAGAAATAACATAATAATTCTGGTTTCAGTTTTCCGATATTCAAAATAAATGTATCGATGCAACAGGAAAAAGAAAACACAAGAAGAAAAAGAAACAATATTTGAAACAGTTAAGTATACAATTTTACGAGTTGTAAACATTTGATTGGGTAAATAAAGAAAGATAGATAAGAAAAGCTTTTTATTTCGACCACCATATATATAACCTGACGTGCTACCGATCGTTATACATCAGTAGGTAGGTGAGAGCGCTGGTGGGCTAGTGGTAGCGGCTTCGCCTTCTGATCCTTAGGTCGTGGGCTTAAATCCAGTCCAACCAATGAGGTTTACTGCCCAAAAATTAATTTACACTATGCCAGTGCTCTTAAACGGTGAAGAAAAACATCGTGAGGAAACCGGGCATTCCATAGAACTTAAAAAGTTCGAAAATATGTGTTAAATAAGTGCACGAAAGGAGCCTCTTTGGGGCGCACTTAAAATCCTTTCACCTCACTTGGTTTGAAAAAACCAGTGATACGATAAGAAGTAGGTAGGTAATCATCGATGTCGATACATTTGTCTTGTATCCACCTTGGCACATCACTAAGTGAGTGGCTATGTCAAGTAATAGCCATTGTATTATGAATCTTATAACTTGTGGATAAAGACTAACAGAATTGTTTTCTATAACGCCATCTAGCGTCAAGTAGCTTTGTTTTGTTGTCAATCAAGTAACAGCCATTGTATTATCAATCATATTACAACTAAATAGAGACTAAAAGAAAAAAATACTGAATGAAATCTGCCATCTCGTGGTAAGTAGAATTTCATTTTAGCACTGTTCATTTTATTAAGTTTAGAACCATGTTACGATAGCGTTAAGGTTTATTATCAATTAAATTATTTTTTTGGTTTTAGGTCCTTTTTAACGTTTCTTTTCGACCAATCATAACTTTTATTTCTATGTGTATTTGTTTTTACGTGTATGAGTTTGGCGACACTGGTTCTCTTAGTAATACGTCATCATACTCTCTCTACTTTGCGTAAGCAAAAGCGTGTTGGCTGCTCTGTGAGAGATACAGTTACTCCTAGAGATTTTAGTTTATGATAGGTGTAATTTTATATTTTAGGTTTTTACAAATAGACGAGATTTCCTTCTTGGGATTCATTACTTTCTTTCAGTTAAAAACATCGTTTGCTGTTCAGTGGCAAGGTTTCAACGAATATCCGTTCCAGGAGGCTCTACAAATAGGTAAAGAACGAATTGTACAATTTTAACTCAAAAAGAGCTTGAGATCGGGTACTCTCTTAGGTCATTAGTCATTACGGACGGTGTCTCTCAGGGCACAACTTTAGGACCTGTCGTTTATACCTACTAAGGTAAGTAACTAAGTAAGATTTTAGCTATTAGTACATTCTATTTATTTAATTATTTCTTCAAATATTTATTCTCAGGGGGATCGAACCCACGACTTACGGCACAGAAGGCACAGCTAGTACTAACTGAGGCTAGGTGTACGTTAGTCATAAGAGTTCAACACTGGTGTATCACTAATTTGACTTAGAAAAAGGCCACTTTTCTCAAAACACTGAAATTCAGTGAGCCTTAAAATTGTCGTCCTAAACCCTTAGCTAGATAAAACCATTTTAGAGCATTGACCTATAATGTACTATACGAACTATTAGAGTTGAAGGGTGTTCAATTATTCAAGGCCGACAGCTGGCAAACCTTTGTCAGCATCGATATATAACCCCACGGACTTTATCATACTTTACCGTATAGTAAACCAGGGAATATAAAAACAATATGGGTTTTTACTTTAATCAAAATAAATAGATTTATATAGAAGCCTACGCGTAAAGTCCTGTTGTATTCCCGCGGTTCGGACTCTAGGGCCCGTATTCAGAAACAGTGCATGAGTCTGAGTCGAGCCCAAGCATAGATTTTTTGACAGTTCTCCATTGAAAAATGCGGCCAAGTGCGAGTCAGACTCGCCCATGAAGGGTTCCGTAGCAGTAAGTAATATAATATAGAAGTTCTAGTAGTTCGTCGAAAGGTCACATTGCGATTTACGATTAATGACGTATTAAAAAAAACTACTAACCAGATCTCGTTCAAACCAAATATCGTTGGAAGTTTTAAGTGCGCCTCAAAGAGGCTCTTTTCTTGCACTTGACTTGCTTTTGAACTTTTAGGTTCTACCACATCCCGGTTTCCTCTTTCGTGATTAATGGTATTTTTATACAACTAGCTAATGGAACAAGCACCGTTTGTACCTATACGGACAATAAACTCAGGCTACGGTTTTTAACAGAAGAATTAAATAGGTTTCATTTGGTATTTAAATAGATACAGTATAATTATAGGCTTCAAAATTAATTACGTACTATAAATCAGGATGCTGTTTTAAGATGTACTTATAAATGAATAATTAATATACTTAGCTATTCTAAAGCTCGACATTATATAGTATTTCTATTGTTACGAAATCTTATTATAATGAATGAAGCATTTGATCATGTTTTTGCAGCCGCTATGCAATTAGGTACCTATACTCTAGACGTACCTACTGATTATAAATATTCATAAGATTATGCTAAAACTGATTATTTATAGGAATAAAAATCTAGCCAAATACCATAATGTCTAATATAGGTAATAAACCTATAATGAGCGATAATCAAAGCTCTTATAATATGTCTGTCTTCACAGCTTAGCTGGTAGTAGCTCTGCCGTAAGTCGTAGGTTCGATCCCCACCGAGAATAAATATTTGAGTGGTGAATACCTACTTACGTTAGTTCTCTGTCTGGTATTTTAAGTATGTATTTACCAAAAAAAAAATACTTATTAGTTTTTATATATCAGCTGGTTCCCATAGTAAACAAGCTTTGCTTTATTTAGGGCTAGATAATTTTGTGTCGATTGTCCACAATATTTATTTATTTTATCCTTGTGATTTAAGACACAGAGAAAACATTGAATTGCCTGGAACCTAGATCAATGCAGGCTCTATTGCCAAAGCGACCAAGCCTAAAACAGGCAAGAAAGTTACGGCTTGGTTCCCACAGTTTTTTTGTCCAATCGTTTTGCAAAATAATTACCTACTAACTAAGTTCCAGTGTGGTGCCGTAGTAAAATATCTATTGCTCTGATTGGATTCAGTCGTGTTTTTTATTATTACTTATAGTATATTAAGTAGGTAGGTACTTACTCATAACCTAAACCTAAGTACCTATAATTCAAAGTGCCTATGCAACTGTTAGGCTCTACAAGTAAGCCTGTAATACCTTAGGAAGGTACTTGTAACAATTCAAGCAAACCATGGATCTACCGCGAGAGTTCAACGGCCGTTTGACGTTTGAATCAAGATGGCGGACGCGGGAAACACGAGAACACTTATTCAGATTGCCTCTCTATTTTTAGGGTTCCTCTGCCTCCTTGCTTCAAGAACCTTATCCTCAATATAATTTCATCTGTTTTTTTCCAAATTTCACAGGTTTGATCACTTTTTTAACTCTAGAAAAATAAACATTGGTTTTTAACTCAAACCAAAACACTTACTTAAGTCGTAGTCAAAAGAAAATGTCAAATTAAACTACTCACATCCTTTGAAGGTTTTTTAGTTTAGAGGCAAATTATAAGTTCTTTCGCAAAGAGCTACCGAAGAAAACTTAGGCACGTCTATGTACGGAACTCTACCTGCTGGATCCTCTCAGTTACTTCATAAGCTTTTGTAATATGTAGTTTGTGGTTTTTGTTATTTTTATTGTGCCTTCTGAAGATTCGAGCGTGTTGTTCGAGAGTGATTTAGATAAGTATGTTCTTTTTAATGATTTCATTTAAAAACAACACTATTGCTATCGGACTGTACCTAAGTCGGATGATAAGTTAAGCTCGTTCCTTTTCAATAAAAACAGATTTTTACATTTTATGGGTGATCAGAGTGTAACTGTACACTGAAATAACTGCAGTTGGCTTTTATGTTGTGTTTAATTTACGGAACTGTATGTTATTAAGTTGAAGAAGACTGCGTTGATGTAAAAACAATAACCTAAAACTTAAAGAATTATGGTTATATGACTGTATCATGAAGTAACAAAAAGTATCATGAAGAGAAAACTCATTTCAAATCTTTAAGTTTTCTGTCATGGACGACAGAAAACTTAAAGATTTGAAATGAGTTTTCTCAAATTCAAATCTTTAAGTTTTCTTTTCAAGATCCAGGGGATTGTTATAGGAGGAAGTCAAACGTAGGTAGGTATATTTAAGTAGCTTAGCTGGTTTAAAAATGGAAACACAAGTAAGTGTCTTGAAAGCCTAATAGTCAAACACAGTTATTTCAGTGCACAATTACAATCTCATCGCCCATAAATGGTAAAATCAATACGTATGGAAATCGTACCACCTCAAGAGTTTCCGTTGGCAGTGCTATAGTTTGGGATATAAGTATAAACATTTAACGCACTTCTGTTAAAATGCTTAGTGCCTGTTGCAGCATCTACCGAGATGGTCTAACAGGCTGTCCGCTGGCAGTCAGATCAACAAATTGCCGCATCTTTGTTTTGATGAAGGTGATCTTTGTTTTGTTTACAGATGTAATATTTGGATTTGATTTGTACAGATATTGTAAAACAGGCATAAATAAATAATAATAGTTGGTCTAATGGTATATGGTATGTAGGTATAGGTCCTCTGAATTACAGAAAAAACACAGTAGCTTTGAACGAAAACACCATCAAAACTTTATTCACGTAAATCTAACAAATATTCTAAAAATGTATTCCATTGTTTGGTTGGAATACCAATTCAAGCGAACTTAATTTACTCAGGGTTCATAAATAACAAAAACAAAATCTTCATAAAGGGGTTCTGCGCCGAAAGTGTCTCTTCTCAACCATATGACCTAAACGTACGCTCACTCGTGTATAAACGCCGATTTCTCGTAGGAAACAGGTTACCAGCGCCGGTCGTGCTGGGCCGCTTGCCTAAAGGCACTACTACTACAAAGACTAAAAAGCAATGTAATTAATTACATTGCCTTTTAGTAGAGATGAGTCACAATCACAACTCTCAAAAATTGTATACCTAAGCCCATAGTACAAGCTCTGCTAGTTTGGGGCTAAATCTAAAATAACGGGACTAAATTATATCTCGGTTACTTTTAAATTATTCTTAAACTGTGCAAGTTTAAATTCAGTATGAAAACATACCTATGCCTAATACCTACACAAGTACTAACTACACATCAGAAGATATTTTAAAAGATACAAATGGAATATTTTAATAAAATGATAATAAAAATCAACCCAACGTTAAACATCTTTTATAAATAAAAATATTTTATTTATTTACGCTCTATTGGATTGATTCTATTAAATTATTATGAGACATAATAAATGTAAAACAATCAATAGATTAATAGATTAATCCATATTAGTTTTCTGCCATTTCTAGCAACTTTTGATGAGGTAGAGCCACCAAGCTGCAAAATCATCATCACTTCTGTCTCGCTCTGGTAACCAACAAGCAGGCAACCAGATGCCGGTAACCTGCTTTCTGCGTAAACGCCCACGTTAGCTATCAACACCGTAAAGGCGTTACACATCACTTGACAGCCAAATGAGTAAATCGCTTTAAATGGAGCAATTTGTTTGAAAACATGCTTTGAAACTCCCGTTGAGGCCTTGGGTAGAAGACAACATCCCAGATTTACCTACCTAGATAATACCTTTTACATGATAATTATTTTCATAAGATACCTCTTAGTAGTACCTTCTGTAGAGCGATGGTGGTAGCGGCCCCGCCTTTTGATCCTAAGGTCGTGGGTTCAAATCCAGTCATGTACTAATAAGTTTTTCTGCCCAAAAATTTATGCACACTATGCCAGTGATCTCAAACGGTGAAGGAAAACATAGTGAGGAAACCGTGAGGAAAATATGTGTCAAGTGCACAAAAGGAGCCTCTTTGAAGCGCATTTAAAATCTTTTCACCACACTTGGTTCGTGGTCGAAGGAATCAGTGACACGATAAGAAGAATACCTACTGTCTATGAGCAATCTGAGGGCAAATAAAAGTCCTACAAATTTGAGGACCCCCTTTAATTATATCTGGTGTTGCAAGCATCCTACATAGGCTACGGTAACGGCTTAACAACAAGGCTTGTTTGCTTGAACGTGTGGCATACAGATGTTCAGCCTCACGTGCCAGTAATTTTACCGGGACCCTTCAAACCGAAACACAGTGATGCTGCTTCACGGCAGAAATAGGCATGGTGGAAACTTCCCGTAATAAGTACCTTAAAAAAAATACCGCCTGCCCTCAGGGCGAGGAAAACAAAGCAATGTCTATAGCTACACGAGCTTTACGAAATTTGATCATCGGAATAGTTTTGTTACTTTTCTATTCTATCGTGTAAGCAAAAAATTGTTATGGTTTGTACAATAACACTATGTAATAAACATGTTTTATTTTTCTATACTAATATTATAAAGAGGAAAGATTTGTACCTACCTATTTTTGTATGTTTGTAATGAATAGGCTCAATAAGTACTGGGCCGATTTAAAAAAATCTGTCACCAATAGAATGCTACATTCTTCCAATTTGACATAGGCTACATTTCATTTTGAAAAAAAATAGGGATCCTTGGTAAAATTTGAACAATGTAACCGAAGGTGTAGAAAAATGAGTCTTAAAATGTCTTTCGTCGAATGCGCTGCCGAAATTATTAGCGATAGAACAAAATAATGTACAATAACAATTTTGTCTACCCCGTGCGAAGCCGGGACGGGCTGCTAGTATCTTACATACGTGGACAATACATCAGATCGAAATGATTTTATTCAGTAGAATAAAGAAAATAAGGATCCCTTCGTATTTGCCAAAATAAGGTTCCTCTCTGTCTCGTGAACAACCCGGAAGACATTACAAGCACACAATATGTGCGTGAATCAATCATGCCTCGTCCTTGAACTCCCTGCCTCCCCATCGCACCTCCCCCCCTCCAGGGAAGGCCTCCCTCCCGTTGACCCCTGTCATCGATCCATCGCCCGATGCCCGGAAGACACGCGACTAACAAAAATAACACTTTTTACGAGAGATTAAAAGTTTTTGTGGATATTTTATATCCTAATGCTACAAAAGGTGCTCTGAATTCCCAACTTTTAAGGAGGTCGTTTCTTCATAAAGCCCTCGGATTGGGTAAATAACTCAAACTTACCAGTAAGTGCCTATAAGATAGGAACGCTACGGATTCGCTCTATTTTTTACCGGCTACGACAAAGCAAAGAGAGGGTTATAAATATTGTTATCAATCCACAAAACACTGTGTAGCATCGAACTAAGCAGAGCTTGTACTATGAGAACCAGGTGCCTGGTATTGTTTAATTTTTATTTTGAAAATACATACTTAGAATACAATATAACAGCCAGACAGAGAACAAAATATATCTGACAAATTCTCACACAGTTCTCGATGGGGATCGAGCCCACATGGCCAACGGCGCAGAAGGCAAGGCTTCTATAACTAGACTAGACTATAGGAACATTATAACTAGACTATAGGAACATTATTAATAATTATATTATAGGTATTTTTCAGGTGTTAAATCCTAGCTACTAGTATTAGGTAGGTGTAGGTACTCTACTCCCAGTTTTTCACTACTTCACTATTGGTTATCACAGATTATAACCAATCTTATCTTAAATTTCATGGTGTTGACAAAATTAAATCGTCATGGCTGGCGCGTAGATAAAAATAAACTCATGGTGTAGTGTAGTGCGTAGCAGTATTAAAAATACGACGGCCCTATGTGCCAGTCCCAAACAAGCGAAGTTAATATTTGTCTATTAATAGTCTATGTTTTTTTTCCAAGGAATTTTATGATTTTAATATTGTACAAAAAAGCAGTTCATCTATACCAGGGGTTCCCAAACTATTTTGGACACGTGACCCCTTTTCCAAAATGAACGGTTACCTCAGACCCCCATGGCCAAATTACCTACTTTTAAGATCAACCCCCTTATTCACAAGGGTCCGCTAACTTAAAACAGCTGCTACAGTGTGTTATTTTTGCATAGGTCTCTCACGACTTAGGTCAATAGAAGAAGACTGAGTGAAAATTAGCAATGCTTTAATTTAGCAGACTATTATGAATAAGGGGGCTTATCTTTAGTTTTTTCCTATTGATACAAAATAGCTAGGTACTAAGGTACCAATTGGAAAACTTTGCACTTGGTTAAGTGAGTAAAGTTGACTTCATTTTCTCATCAAAATTTAACAAAACAAACGTACGTTGTTGTACGAATTTAAGACTTTACATTAGGTACTACAACAATGCTATTTCCTACAAAAATTAATTATTCTTAGTACACGTAACACAACATAAACAATACAGTACCTATCTTGAAACTTTGAAATAAGAACTTGTGTTAATTTAATAGGGGTCGATTTTTTGACCTCGTCGACCCCCAAAATCAGTTTTCGTTTATGTCGACCCCTAGGAAACCAATATCGACCCCAAGGGGTCGATATCGACCACTTTGGGAATCCCTGATCTATACTAATATATATTTTGACTGGCCTCTCAGCTCAGTTGGTAGTACCTAGTTCTGCCTTCTGCGCCGTAGGTCGTGGGTTCGATCCCCACCGAGAACAAATATTTGTGTGGTGAACACAGAAACTATGTGCTGATTTCAAATATTCTTTCACCATTGTAAATCTACATTCACCCTGAGTAAAATAAGCTACAATTATGTGTTTAAAAATTAAATGAAAATCATCACATACAAATGAAAATAATACAACGAGTAAAAGAATCCGAATAGCTAGTACAACTACGTAATCGAAAAAAGTTATAAATAAGTATAACGAATAGGCTCGCGATCTCCAAGGACGGTAAACATCTTCTGAGATCGCTGGGTACTTAACTACTTATTTAGTAGGTGAGTACCAAAACTACTCCACTCAATATCCTACTAGGATTTCTAAATATACGACTGCTAAAAACAAGTTGGTGGTACCTGTAATTATTATTCCATCTTACACGTGCCATGTCATAATTATAGACATACAATTGAATGTACCTACATTTTAAAAATAATGCGTAGTTGCTAATAAAACTACTCGCAAATTACGAAAGCGTCATACTCGCAGATGATGAAAACCAGGCCTTGAGTAGCCGAGGCACGCGGGCCTCACTAAACTACCTTAAGCGTAGTACGGGCCTCAGAATGACGCATACTACCAACGAAAAAATCATTGAATTGAACGAGGCACCGATAAAAATGCGTGGGCAGCGAGCTCGCTGGAAATCAACCGCGCTGCCGCGCTCAATGTATCTTTGTTTCCTGTAAAATAATCACTCTCGGCGTAGTAATTAGCGCAACGGCAACGCGTACCAAACATTACCAACTTTATTAATGAAAATCTTGTTTCAAACAGTCTTTTCTAGGATTGGATCGGAAATTTCTGGTAGAAATAAAATAAACTAATGAGTCATTTTTATTTGCCTGTCTACACTACACTAGTAAAAAGAGGCAAGGTTTTTATGTAACGAATAAACTCAATAACGATTAGACTGATTTCAATAATTGTATCACCATGGGAAAGCTACATAAATAAAGGCTATAAATATATTTACTAGTGACCAGTCCCGGTCATTTTTCTTCCCGTGCGAAGCTGGGGTGGATTGCTAGTATTATAATAAGGGGCAGATCGCACCGTCCAACAATTTCTCGCTCACACATTTTACTCATGCTAAAGAGGGGCTTTTTTGAGCGGGTTATAGGATTTACTAAACAAGTCACGCAATATAATGTAGGTATATAACTTATTGCCTATTGTTTGTTTTCTTCAATTGAATAAGAAAAACTTTCTCCGAGGCCCATCCCGCCAAACAAAGCTATACAAATATTATGTCAGTTATCTTATCTCACTTACTCTTTATGACATTTGTGATACCAACTGTATTATTTTAATCTGTTTTAATAAAGCAGTGGTCGGAGTTATTAAAAATAAGTTATTATCTTACTGACAACAAAACACAACAGGTGCTCACTTAATAATATATTGTCTAAGTAGGTTCTCTGCGATTAATTAAAATGATGTAGAGTAGGTATATATCATCATGATCATTAGCCTGAGAAGTCCACAGCTGGACAAAAGCCTTCCCTATCATATATTTGTATCATAATCTTTCTTTCTAACCGTTCAGCACAGGACGGGACTGGTTGTGCCCAGTTCTGTTTGTATGATTACCTTCATAGGTAGCCTGCCTGCCTGCCTTCAGTTGTCCGTTCTGTGTTTTGTGTGTTTCATTGTATTTGTCTTACGTATACCTACTTATGTCAAATAAATGTATTTTCTTTCTTTCTTTCTTTTCTTTCTTTGTAGGCATATTAACTATTACGTTCGAGCTTCTTTACCTTTTTTTTTTAATATAGATAGCTAAGCATTTGGCTGCCATCACACCTGATGGAAAGTGAGGATGCAGCCTAAATCTGCAGTTAACATCATGGTAAGTTTTTATTAAGGTCTGAGCTTTTGGACCTTTGGTAAGGTTACACGTATAATTTTTTTTTCAAACTAGACAATTAATCCCATATCATTTCTAAATTATACTTTATATCGAATATACTTTATATCGAATAATGCTCATTTTTACCCAAAAACATTATTGAAGCCAAAACACTCAAACCTACTTGAACTGTTAAGGCCCGGCCACATTAAGGCGACAGCACGGCGATCTGCAATAACGTACAAGTTTGATGTGAACGGGCCTTTACCCGAAAGTATGAATACCGTCAATACGTGTTCTAGATAAATATGAAACTTCCACTAGTGGGTAGGACAGCAGGAACTCACTCAGCAGCTTTAGAAGTGACCGCGAACTTCATTAGTTTTGAACCCTCTCGTCAGCTCTAGTGGAAAGTTTACGATAGGACAGAAAAACATTCCTCGGATAAACCCGTAGGTTGCGGGCACTCAGGTTAGGATATCTAGTCTAGTGGTATCAGAGTCGAGAGTACCTAGATATTTTAATCTATGACAAAAAGGTTTTCGTTTATACAAAACAACGAAATTTATGTGGAAAAAACAAAGACAAACACGAGCCTTTTTAAATTCCGCTGAATAAGAAATGAATTATACACATTACAATAACAAGTTTATATAACACTAGCGGACGCCCGCGGCTGCGCTCGCCCCTTTGCCGTTACGCCCCGTTGTTTTTTTTAAGTTTTTCCTCTTTTTCTCCGCTTAGGGAAATCATTTTCCAATTTCCTTTCTTAGTGCACCCTTATGCTATAAAAGAAACATACCCTCCAAGTTTCAAGCTTCTAGGACTTACGGTTTAGGCTGAGCGTTGATTGTCAGTCAGTCAGTCAGTAACGTAAGAGTTTTATATATTTAGAAGAAGAAGAAGAAGAAGAAGACTAGCGGCCTGTCCGGCCGGCTCCGCACGGGTAAACTTTTATTTTATAAACACATAAATATAGCCTATGCTACTCAGGGTGAATGTAGCATTCCAATGGTGAAAGAATTTTTGAAATCGACGCAGTATTTTTGAGTTTATTAATTACAAACATACAAATCTTTCCTCTTGATGATATTAGTATAAATTGAATATACCTACCTACAAGATAACTTATCATCGGCGATAGAGGGGGTCTGATCTTTGGCACCAATAAAACTAAACTAATATAGAGTCAAAACAATAATATAATTTCACACATCGTTTTACATTTAATAGCAAGTAGATTATAATTATGAAGTTCCAACAGTTGTTTTTAACTGCCTACTTCCGGTTAAGAAAGAAGTCAACTGAGAAACTTTTAAAACCTATTATAAGTTTAGCCTTGGCTCAACCCATTTACGCAATGATTCTGAAATGTCCCTTCTATAAATAATTCTTGCGTAAAATGTAGATAGAAAAATAAACAGCTAACTCGGTGGCGTTGTGCTTTCGCCCTACCCTTTAGGGCCTCGTTATCCGACCGAGTAAAAAATACACCGGTTGTTCGGAATTTCGTATAATCCGACTGAATTTAAATTTAGTAAGGTGTTACGCAAGGCTACTAGTAATTGTGACCGCGATGTAAAACCTAGCGTTGAGAAACTTTTTGTATCTATCAGGATTTTGACAAGGAACAAAGCCGTTTCTGCCTGTTTTTGTGGGCTTGATCGCGTGGAGCTTTAGTGCCTAGATTCAGCTACTTTTAAGACCTGTCAAGGTTATCCTTGTGTTTTACCTGAGTTTGATCATTTCCTTCGGCTTTAATAATTAATTGTACTCACCTAGCTTTAAAACGTTTCAAAGTGATCCTTGTGATACTACGGAATACAGATTTTCGATTTATTTTGTACCGATAACCTATGCAGTCCTGAATACCTTTACAGGAACGCTACAGTATTACCGTTGTTATATTATTTTCCGATCCCCATTCTGACTCAAGTACAAATGAAAAATAATAACCAGAAATTAATCATAATCCAGAAGTGGACACAGAGGGGGAACTGAATTTAAAAATATATGTATAACATTACAATGAACTTTTAAACACGTAGATATCTACGTGTTTAAAAAACATTGCACTAATAAATTTACTAGTAGTAATTGTTACCTACAGTTTTAATTAAAAATATTATCTAAGGAGAATAAACAAATTAGTCTAATTAAAAATTTGATAATCGCGTGCGCTTCGCTAATTATAAGAGTTCTTGTAGTCTAAATAACGATAATATGTAGTTTGTGTGACTAGAACATATAAAGAACAGCAAAAAATATGTAGGTATGGTACTCTCCTAGTCACAATCGTTGTAAAACCAACAAGCTGTAAACTGGCTGTAAAATTCCACATTACGTAGTACTAAAAAGCAAATAGTTATGAATAAAATTTGTGTTTTTAACGGTTTTATTACTAATCATCATCATCATTATAAACAACTTAAAACTGTAAGTAGAAAAATGAACCACCGAACAAGTCGTAAAACTTGCGGTCTCCGACCCGCACCTAAGCATGGGTGCGTGCGTGGCTACTTAGGTCAAGTTAAAGTCAAAAATAAGTTTGTTCAGCTGTATCACAAGGATCACTTTGAACCGTCTTAAACCTAGATGAGTCTAGAAGCTCCAGTTCCACGCGACCAAGCCTAAACGAACAGGCATCAAACTACGGCTTGGTTCCTGTTCCTACCGTTTTTTTTGTATTATATCCTTTTACCTAAGTATTCTAAACATCTTTCTGCTATGGAATTAAATCAATAACAGACAGCCATGTTGTTTATTAATGAATTATAATACTAGTTAAAACAAAAACTGTACCTAGGTATATGCATTTCAAAGTGAAAGTCAAAAATGTATTTATTCAGGTATGAGTATCACAAGGATTACTTTGAAACGTCTTATAGCTGGTGAGCCTATATAGGTGCCAGTTCTACGCGATCATGGTAGTACCACCTATTTATTAAAATACAATAATATGTATAACGATATCGTAAAACCGTAAAAAGTTTTGGAGCATTTATGTGTTGATGAACATTATCTGATGTTACCTATTATGTTAAATATATTTAGTAGGTAAATGTTCGGCAATAACATAATAATATTGTTTAAGTGTACGCGCGGGTCGATGACCGCGGGGCCTCACATTCTGGGCAAGTCTTCAGTCTGCACTACACCAGCCTACACTCAATGAAGCTCTTTCTATTGATTACTGCATTTTTAAAGATAACTGTTGTTTAAATCGACTCGGCTCTTAACTTTTGGGACATTATAAAAATCTTTGTGATTTCCTTAAGTGTAGTAAACACTATAAAATCAATAAACAGCTACCTATATAATATTTTATTATTATGTAAACCGCGTTTTTTTTACAAAATATTCACATTTTAAGATCAATTAGACAACCTACCCAAGGTTGTTTGTATGTCTATTTAAATAATAATTTAAATTTCAAAATTTTTAAAGTCTTATGAGTGGTTATTGCATATTTAAATACAGTTAAATTTGCAATAGTAGGTGTCGCGCACCAAGGGTTCCGTAACGGTATTATCACTACATTTAAAAATCATAACCCTCCCTTTTGCTTTACCATGGTCGGGTAAATAGATTAACCTGACAACAAATAAGTTTTTTTTTTGTCTTCTAAAAAATACATAATCTAATTATTATAAATAGCACTAAAGAAACCACTAAGGTTTGTGGGGAAATGTTACTAGAAAGTCAAAAGTCGATAGATTATAATTAAGTAGATAAAAAATTCTAATTAACAGAAGTAAGTAAGTAATAAGTATTTAGTTATTGGTAGCTTTATAAATTATTAAGTACTCTCAACCCGCTAAGATATGCCAGCAGGTTTTTGCTGCAACTAAGGGCAAGGGACGTAGAAAAATAGAACCCTGAAAATCCTCGTCAAGCTCACTAATAAATATTGTCAGGTGTTTTGACATGCGTCATGGTTCAGTTGATAGTAGCCCTGCCTTCTACGCCGCAGGCCGTGGGTTCGATCCACACCGAGAACAAATATTTGTGTGGTGAACAAAAATGTTTCTTCTCTGTCTGGGTTATGTTGTATACTAAGTATGAATTTAAAAAATCTGCTATCTGGTTCCCTATTATACACGCTTAGTTTAAGGCTGACACGTTAAAGAAGAAATCGCGTCGAATTAAGCTGCTCTGCTGCTTATAATAATGATCGAACTTTACGTACAGGGTAAGTTCTTTTGATCATTAATTACTAGCAGTTAGTGACTGAGCTTCGCTCGGTATTTTTTTGATAACGTACTTATGAATGATGAAATCATATTTTTCGATCTTACTATATGTACTACCATACTACATATTAATAAAAATAAGAACTGGTTATTAAAAAAAAATCACGAGTGCAATGAATGAGATAGAAATTTCCGGAAGTTGTCTACAGAGTGTTTACGTAGTCATTTAGTTCCAAAACTCGACAACAGATGGCGTTCTCTGTAAAACATAACCCTTGAGTTCTCCCCTGTGTGCTAAATTTCGTGAAAATTGTTGCTGCAGTTTCCGAGATCCTAAATATATATATATACAGGGTGGAATTTTGTAATGCCACCTGGAGGGAAAGTACTCTTAATACTGCAGAAGTTCCAAAACTCGACAACAGATGGCGTTCTCTGTAAAACATAGCCCTTGAGTTCTCCCCTGTATGCTAAATTTCGTGAAAATTGTTGGTGCAGTTTCCGAGATCCTAAATATATATATATACAGGCTGGAATTTTGTAATGCCACCTGGAGGGAAAGTACTCTTAATACTGCAGATAGAAAATTTTACTCAAAGGAAACATTCCTTTATTTTTGAATAGATAGCAAACTGCATTCAAAGATTTTCGAAAATTCTCTTCTCCCACACTCTGGAATCGAACCGACTAAAATCTGAAAAAAATATACCCTGTACTTTTATTGCATCGATCGTTAGAGTCAATTATAAGGATGAAATCTCTCTAAGAGTATGGAGTCATTTCGAGCAACTAATTAGTTAGTTTACCATTTTTAGTAAATAATTAAATTAATTTAAGATTTCCTGGTTTTTCTTTCATTTAATTTATCGTGTGTGTTAAAGAGGTTTCATCCTTATAATTGACCCTAACGATCGATGCAATAAAAATACAGGGTATATTTTTTTCAGATTTTAGCCGGTTCGATTCCCGAGTTTGGGAGAAGAGAATTTTCGAAAATCTTTAAATGTAGTTTGCTTTCTTTTTTAAAAATAAAGGAATGTTTCCTTTGAGTAAAATTTTCTATCTGCAGTATTAAGAGTAGGTACTTTCCCTCCAGGTGGCATTACAAAATTCCACCCTGCATATACAAGATTTTCTCGTTTAAGGGTATAAGATACACGCTTAGTTTGGGGCTGGATAGTGTAGTGTAGATTGTCCATAATATTTATTTATTATTATTATTATGCAATCATCTAACTCTTACCATAATTAATGAAGTAGGTATCGTATTTAATAATTCTCATTCAGTAAGTGATTAGCATCTAAACGAGTGGGGTCTCGTATTACACATACATTAAGTAAATTCTAACATTTTTAAGTATTTATGTTAATATACAGAAAATTCATAATGAAACAAGTTGTTTGCAAATCGTAAATGTAGAATTAGGTATGACATCAGAGAAAAACAGGTAGTGCGTCCACGTCTCACTTGACCACTCTGTATTTATTTACCTACTTTAAAAGAAATTGTTTATACTATTTTAAAAAATTATCTTTACAATGGTTGTGACCATAATTGTTTTCTCCATAATTATAAGAAACGGGTATTTATCGCGATTAGCTTTATTATTTCCCGACGTTTCGACTGTGTTACAACAGCCACTGCATGGCAGTGTTTAAGGGCAGACTGGAGTTGGAGTTACTGTCGAGAAGCGGAGGCAGCCGCAGTTGCAACTACCCTCACTTAGTCTTCAGAATTAGAAATGTCCGCGTTCATACCCGTTCTATATAATTAAATAATTATGCATAACGATCGCGCTAATTTAAAAAGTGTATTCTCCATATCCTATAGATCCCATAAAGATAATACAAACAAAGTATTGCAAGCCAACTTATGGAAAGCTATATTGCCTAGCAAGTTTTATAAGATTGTCCTTTGCACTACGCCTACATCGAGAAGATTTATTTTAAGCCTTCAAAATCCTATGAATCAGCTGCCTACCCACAACATTATTTAATAATGTACGTAGTAGGTACCTAAAGATATAGTTAAGCTATATTGTTCTGGCCTAAATTATTACTCCCACACATAAACTTTCTCAATATCATCGTAAGTGCGTAGAGAATCAGTTGTAGAATATTCATACATTTTATCGTTTTATCTTGTACCTCAAGTAAGTGTTTCACGAAGTTATATTTGTTGTTTGTTTAGGGCTGCCACCACAGTACAGTTTAAATAATAAATAAAAGTTCTTCGAAAATGTGTAGGAAAATATCGTGAGAAAACCTCCGATCCACAAGTATTAACCATATCTTATTTCCGATTGTATTTTTTCTAGATTTTTTATGAACATTTCCTAAAAACTACTACAAAAACAGCTACAAAGGCTAACTCATGTTATCACAAGCAACATTCGCCCTAAAACAACCCTTAGTGTTATTTCTAGAGAAATGAACCATTTGGGGCTGTTTTGAGGAAAACTAAACATTGCCTTCATCATGAAAATCTTTTTTGCGAATTGTTTATTATGGTTGTATGACAAAATGAAAATAAAAATAACAATAAAATAAAATAGGAGTTAATTTATTTTTCAACTGTTTTTATTTTCCATGAAAACAACGGGTTGAAGGACAAGGAAGCTTTCAATAACAACTTAAGTACCTTAGAAGCAGTCTTGTGGAGGTCTCCAACATCAAAAGTAACGTAGATGGGGAGTAGGTAATGAATATTTCTCGCATATCAAAGATATTAGATCAACCAAAGTTGAGGCGAAAATGAGTCGACCATCTGTTCACTGACAGTTTGTTAGATAACTTTTAGGTTAGAATTACAGTGGAATACTAAGCTAAGATATAATCCAAGACCCTTAGTCATATTCCTTGTGTTTTAGAAGCGTAACTCAAATAAAAGTGGAATCCAGTGCGACTTCGTTCACTTGAAGGTTTGACAAAATTTCACACCTCTTTTCAACTTTGGTTCCCGATTAATTAAATGCACAATAACTCAGCTATTGAGCATAATTTTCTTGTCCTTATTCCACTTCATGTGGGGTTGGTACAACAGGGTTTTCGTTCTCCACTATCTATTAGCAGTCAGTTCAGCAGTCACTCCTTTCTTACTCATGTCATCCTTCACACAATCCATCCATCTTTCCTTTGGCCTACCTCTACTTCTATATCCATCCACATTGATATTTAGCTAAAATCCTGTCCCAGGCACTATAGCGTCCCGTAAGTAGGGGCATGAGTAATCACCAGTTGCCCCTGACGCTATATAAATCATCTACAATAGATGCAAAGGCCTGTTTACTTTTTTACATATCTCCTCTCGTTACATGACATTCTCCCATTCGCATGACATGCCTACCACGCTAACCTATTGCCCCTCATCTTTTCAGTCACGATAACTCAGCTATTATAGCACTGTTTATACTCTGGAAGAAAGCCAGTTACACATGTGTTTCCCTCTTCAACACATTTTATATTCGTTTTCCGCAGATTTAACCCTGAAATCCGACAAAATATACACTAACCTGACAATTTACATGTATTAAGTAAAGTAAAAGTTAAAGATGCCTAAATATGCATTTAATAAAACCAGTAGTTATTTATTATTTTTATTTTGCCATTCTTTTACTGTTTTTCTATGCTAAATGGTCTATTCTGCCCTATGGTCCGCTAATGCCCCCGGACCGCGGTCTCTGAGGACCGCGTAAGTAGCAAAAACAATACTCCAAAACAATGGCGTGGCGTAAAGGTTACTTAGTTCCATATTGTTGGATGACCGAAAAAATATAGATAAATACAGTAAGAGAGAAAAAAAAAGATGTCCCATGTTACATATTTTGCTAGTATTTTTTCTTACTCAATCAAGCCTGATCTAGAAGCAGGCCATCCGCCCGTTGTTGGTCTAACGACATTGTTGTGCCGTTAATAGCTATGCAATTTTTAAGCCATCATCGGTCCACCTAAAAACTGCGTCATAGGAGCAAGTAACTTGTGAACTTTTTTACTTATAAGTAGGTAACTGTTTGTAATTATTAATTATCTGTATTTAATAATAATGCCAGAGCTATAGTATGTATTATTTTAATTTTTAATAATATTATGGTGTTAAAATAGCGAAGCAACCCCACTTAGGTCTTGGAGCTTGTTTGACGAGTCACAGAGTGCGCATCTAAATAGATGTAGGTTGCTAAGTAGGTAGTTTTTTACTGTGGGAATTCGATGTTTTGCATCGTAACGGAATTCACATTTGCATAATTTAAAAAGGTAGGTATTCACAGAATGCTGACAGAAATAATAACGGTTTAATAAATAAACGAGGTTTAATCCTGGACTATCAATAAAGTCATGTTTATTACCATGTTCATTGATACAAAATAGCAAGGCTAGAGGTTTGACTCGAGTTTACTGAGTTGGTAAAACCCGATTTAAGACTCCCGAATAGGTTCTAACAGGTTTTTGATCGCGATTACCTTTATTAATTCCCGACGTTTCGGCTGTGTTGCAACAACCGTGGTCACGGGTAGACTGGAGTTCATTGGAGTTACTGTCGAGAAGCGGTGGCAGTTTTATTTGCAACTACCCTCACTTGGTCTTCAGAATTAGAAATGTCCGCGTTCATATTACGACACACCACACTAACTGTATCTACACACTGCGCTGATCTTTCGCGACGGATACACTTAACGAAAACAGGATTCCAAGACGAAGAAAGTTTATAGCCGTCTTTACGATTGAAATTGGGGTACTTTTTTATTTCTATCGCTTCCCGGACCATTCTTCTATGGTAAAAACGTTCACTGGACAGAACTTTAGGGTCATGTAGTTCAATCCAGTGATTCGGTCCCGAGTCCACCAAATGCTCCGCCACGGCAGATTTATACACCTGACGATTTTTGACATACGATACGATACGATACGACTACGATTTTTTTTTTAATTATGCATAACGATCGTGTTAATTTAAAAAGTACTAGGTTCTAACATTTATTAAGTCACCGGAAGTCAACACAAGTACTCTTCTAATCGTTACTAACAATAAAACTAGTGTTCGGATTCGCTCTATAGTATTTTATTTCAGTTAATAGTTATTTGTTATACAAGAGTGCAAAGCTGCTTTTTAACCGCGTGCTCAATTTTGATGACTGAGCAAGCGCAGGATTCTAAAGTTTAACCAATCTTTGCACTCGAGTGCAACACGTAACTTTTCATCCCACCTCAGCGAGGAAATGACTAATGCAAAAAAGAACATGGCGCGACTAAAAGTAACACACCAAGAAGGTTACGAGTGCGAGTTTTTAACAAAATAAAAAAGGTTGCATGATAAGTTCGGCACCATGGAGGTAGAAGTAAATAGGTTGTGTATTCCAAAAACATATTGAACACGATATTCTAAATTCAAATTTACTTTATCCTCTAGCGGATAAAAACGGCTTTTCCAGTCAGAAATTAAACAGCAAAAACACACTTTCAGAGCTGGTGGGATGAAAAGGTCATTAATCATTATACATCATTAATAAATTTAATTTAATAGACCGGAAACGGTTTTCAATTATTTTAATACAGTGACTGTTAACCAAATGTATGACCTATGTATGATGTAGACCTTCTGTGCCAAATTATTGTGAAGACCATGGTATCAAATATTTACGATGCAAAAATTAATGCATCATTTCGGCAGGATTTTTTATTTTAAAATACTTAACCTTCAATCTACAATATTGAACGAATAATACGCTTTACTTTATGGCAAGAATTAAAACTTTATTCTTAGCAACATAAAAACTAACATTACTAATTCTAAACTGCTAAAAATAGGTTGCGAGTCCTAAAACGGATGCATATATTTTATTTTATTATTTTAGTTACTTTTATGGTGCACTAACACTCAATTCATATTTCTTTGATAATCTACACTAAGTTTTCTGGAGGGTAGAGCTTGAATAGTACTCGTAATAAGTCAAACTTTTCACTGTTTTTATTTGGAATGAAGTAATTTCTATTGTCTATTTCTGCAGGTACTTGCCCCTCTTTACTCTACATCTCTCCCTATTACTTTTACCTCCATATCGAATTGTGTCTCTACCTGTACGTCTTCTTTTCGTCTAAGGTAGATATTATCATTAGGTAAGAATGCGAGAAGTGGGTGGGTGCAAGGCCTAGGTTCAGCAATTTAAATTTCATGAATAAGAAAACATTCTTGTTTAGTGATCTTCCCCAGGCTGATGATGATCATATTCTCATTTCCGTCTCAAACAAGACATGTTCAAGCAAGTTTTGCATTCGCAGAGAACACTTTAGACTTCATAAATTCAAACATGTTTTCAATCGTTCAAACCAAACATAATAAGATTGGGGCCTTTGTAAGTTTTAGTCGACCCCTTTTGAAATGAGCCCTTGTGTGAAAAACGGCTTGGGTAAGGTCAGGACTGGTCAACTCTTTGTGTAGACCAGGTAACCTTGGACTGCGTAGACGGTAGGTACAGCCATAAGATCAAGATCGCACGGACGTAGGTATAATAATATGATATTGCGTTCCGAAAAAATAAAACTATCCTACTGTTTTTGTTCAATAAATTAATACAAATAGCACAAGACACATTGGCAGGAGTAAAGAGAGGATACAATACTAAGCGTATACAATAGGTACTCGCGTTTATTATTATGATTAGCTTAGATAGAAGAAGAGTGCTCGATATGAATGTGGATGGGTATAGAAGTAGAGCCAAAGAAAAGAAGGATGGATTGTGTGAAGGATGTAAGAAACATGTAAGAAAGGAGTGACTGCTGAAATGACGGCTATAGGACAGTGGAAAATGAAAACCTGTTGTGCCAACATTGAAGTGATAAAGTAAAGCCAATGGCATATTTAAAGGGTAATTTTTCAATCAACTTTTTTTTTTATACAACTAAGTTGACAAATAAGCATACGGCCCACCTGATGGGAAGCGGCGGTTACCGTAGCCTATGGACGCCTGCAATACAAGCGCGTTGCCGACCCTTTAAAACTTTTAAAACGCCCTTTTTGAAGAACCCCTTGCTATAGTCCTTAGGGAAAACCTCAGCAGGGACATCATTCCACATTGCCTGAGTGTTCGCGGAAGGAAGTTCCTCTGAAGCCGAACGGTGCGCGACCACCCAGCCTCTAACGTGTGAGGATGAACTCTCTGCCTATGGCGAGCAGTGCGATGGTAGAATGTAGCTGTTGGCATGATTTCAAACAGTTCTTCAGAACTTGTCAGTCAGATAAAAACATATCACTCTCTTTTTTAAGCTTGTCAAAAACAAGGCCTGAAATTTTTTATTCGACCAATTGCGTTATTCCGTAGCTGGAGAAATATGCCCTAGAGATAATTACGTTGATGCTGCTCGCATATAAAGGCCTGCGCACATCTAGGCGATGGCGATGGCGATCAGCTGAAACCCTGCCAAATATGAGAGCGATTGACAGCGTTTCAGCTGATAGCAATCGCCATGCCTAGGTGTGCGCAGGCCTTCAGTAACCTGCTGATAACGATAGCAGTTTTGACGTGGACGTACCTAGGAAATTTAGCCTTGTATTAACCTCAAAATTTAAAAAACACAATAGTTAGCACAAAGTTGTAAAACATGCTTGATACGTAACCTTCGAATACTAACCTACCTTACAGAAATTTGCATTACCTACTTCCAAATGTAGTATGTACTATATCTAGGTATTGCTGTACGCTAGGTTGGGGAGAGCACACATACGTCATTTGCGTCCATGCCGTATATCTATAGATGCATGTGTACCCTGTTATTCCTGTCTTGTATACCTAACTTACTGTTGCTACGTAGCGTGTTTTATTGCGATTATGTACCCTTGAGATGAGGGGTGTTTTAAGCTTAAGGCATTGGTGTCTGTCTGTGGTTGGACTAGTACAGATCCGATTTCAATGGTTTATATGAAATCTCAAATATATTTAAAATATTGAAATACCTAGTTTGTTTTTTTTTTAATGTATAAATAATTTATTAAATAGAGAGAATCGTTTTTACCGTTTTATTTACGACCAACTCTAATTAAATGGAGTCTCAATGAATGAATGTTTATTTTTATAATATTGGTACCTAGTTCTGTTGCGTTTAATTTATTTGTATGAAGAAGCTTTATTTTACCTGCGACAGTTAATCCTAAAATGTAATATTTATGTAAAACAGGCGGTTAGATGTAGGTGTATGTTATATTTGTCCCTGAAGCCTGTATAATCCCTGGTGGATAGCCCAGGGGCGCCCAGCGCGTGCTGGGCGAAGCTACACAACCCTCATTATTTTGCAAACGCTCGTTTTTTATGTTTCAGGAAAAGGTAAGGTGAAAATGTGATGAATGTCCAAGATTTTTAAATTTTTAATAATGTTTGAGAAGTCTCTTACTTTCTAGGTATACTTATAACATGCTAATGGAACAAGCAAATATACAAGCTGATGTTAAGAGGTATCTATCTAACAAAGCTCTTCTTTTTCCTGCCCTTATCCCACTAGGTGGGGTCGGCACGACATGTCTTTTTCTTCCATTCTCCCATATCACTCGCCATCTCAGTACTCACTCCTTTCTTGGACATATCATCTTTCACACAATCCATCCATCTTTTCTTAGGCCTACCTCTACTTTTATATCCATCAACATTCATGCCTAACACTCTTTTCGTCACAAGGTATCTAACAAAGCATGGCCTCGTAAGTCAAGCCCGATAGGAACGTGCCCTACGATGCTGTGCCGTGCATCCATCAACTTGCCTCATGTGCCCGTAATTTTCCCGGCACCGACAGCAAAACATTTTAAAATTCAAACCGAATCACAACTCCCTGCTTGACGGCAAATAATAGGACATACCTTTATTCATAACTATTTTAATATCAATTCTAAAATTCTATTTTTTAAATCTTAGCAATGCCACTAACTCTTTTTATGATTTTCTGATCCAATTGAAATAAGTCTTAGAAAGACAACATCATCATTAGGAAAATGCACGGATTAGACAGACAGGCGTAAACAAATCCAACGAAGCTACTCTTGAACGGACAGTTCAAAGAATAGAAAAATCACAGAACACTCATAACAAACTCTACACCAGACAGCTAGAGAATGTTTGCAAATTACAGGAACTGGCACAGAGATACATATAGTTCATGAGACGTTTCAAATTGATCCTCGTTATGTACCTGATGGATACTTTTTTATGTTAACCTGTACTTTTTATTTAATTTGATTAAAATATAAAGAGAACTGAAAACGGAAGGTGACGGCGTGGCCGGCCGAAGACGTTGGCGAGACGATTTTGAAGTTCTGGAGAATTTGGCGGAGTGCTGGAAGCGGAGAGTTGGAAGATTTTAGCGGAGACCTTTGCCATGCAGTGGGACAGTGCAGATAAAAAAAAATCAACCCTCTCTAGAAAGAAAACATCCTAAGGAAACCGGCATGTCAGAAAAGCAACAATGTTCTACAACATGACTGTCAAGTGTACGAAAGGAACCTCTGAGGCGCACTTAAAATCCATTGGCCATGCTGGTTCGAAAAACAAGTGACACGACCAGAAGAAGATTCAAGTATTAGCCACCAAAAACCCAAAGCTCTTAGAGGATGAAGTTTCACAAAGCAATCCCATAATAATAAGTGTGAAACTACTAGACAGCGGAACCAACTTGTCTAGCAAACACGCACACGTGTTTTTTACTCTCGAGACACATCGGAACCACATTTAGTTAAACAATACATTATCGTGTGGGTGATTACTGTAGTTAGCAGCTATAATTACATGATTTGTATTTAGAATGTATGCGGGGCATGCCTCTTTTTGTTTCATGATTCAGATAAACGTGGTTTAAGGCTGACAGATGGTCAACATTAATCGATCTTGTACTTCCTGGATGATCTCATAGCTATAATTTGCTAAAAACTATGAGTTCTACGGCTTTGTTTTGTAAAGAGAAAATTATAACCTTGGTTTGCTTAAGATTTTTTGTTTACCGATCTATATTACTTACAGGTGAATACCACGAAGCCTACACGAAGTCTCCGACTGCGGGGCCTGAAAACTTTGCTCAAAAAGTGGGTAACTAATAAAGAAAGAGTTTTTACTCTTTCTTTATTAGTTACCCACTTTGAAATTGTAAGAGAAACATTATCGACAAGATGATCGCAAATAACAAAACAAGTGAGTTGAAAGAACCAGAAAACGTCTGACGTCATCTAAGTTAACCAAAATCCATAGAAAGATCTAGAAAAGGCCCGTTTTATTCAAAATGCTCGCAGCAATAACTTTACCTACTGGTTTTGGTAGATCGCAGAGGACAATGTTACCATAAATCACGCCAGCGCAAGATTGTCACTGACACGCCCATCTCTCAAGATACCCAAATGAGTTCACTTTTGTTTGCGTTTGAAAAAAAAAGCACAGAAAAAACTTATGATTTATACCACAAATTGCCACTTATTGCAATGGTCCTTCGAACCGGATACATATGATCATATAGTGCCTATACGTTACTTGTGGCACAAAATAAATGTTTCTAATACCAACCAAAGTTACTAAGATTACGTAACTTCGTAAGCAAAACACTATAGTATAAGATCATTGGTTAGTTTTCTATGAGCTTGTGATCGGAGAGCGCAAAGCCTTAATACCCAAAACTTCTCCGTCGTTAAAGGATCACAAGTAAAATGCGTAACACTAAGAAAAACACGCACACTAACAAAAGATTCATACCTATTGGCTATTTTTTGTCAGAGGGGTACCTAAGCGTAGCGTCTCCCTTCATGAGAATGCTCCGAGGTAAATCACGTTGTAAAAGCGAACCGAGTCTCAACAACAAAATAATTTGTCACAATCTAGTTGTAAAATCGTCACAAAGACCGTGAGAAACGGAAAGATCCGCGCCTCCACATCATTGCAGAAACATGCCGAATTTGGTCAATAAACAATCGTACGACGCGAGCTGGGCCCCTGACCTTGTTCGCGCACGCGGCTCCCCCCCCCCCCCCCCCTCGCCTCTCTGCACCACCACTACCCCCCCACCCCTCGGCTCAACAAACACGCTTCGATTTCCACAACTCATATAATTTGAGAAAATTTACTAATAAACTGAATGATAAGTGTCAGAAAGAGCCCTCACAAACTCACCTTAAATCCGCGGTATTATGTCATGTCAATGTCATGTATGACCACGCTAAGACACACTGTTTACATGCGGTTTCAGTTTCAATAACAACTTTATGGCTGTTTCTATGAAGCAGCAAGATGAGATTTAAATCTTACTCCAAACAAAGACGTGTCTTTTATTCAAAGGCTTCAGGGTAGTTTTTATGCTCGTGCCAAAGGAAAGTTAGGAACAAAAACAAGGTAGGCGTTCAAACCTCTCAAAACTTTCATAAACCGAATTAGGTTAATTTAGACACCGAGCTCCAGAACTTCTAGATTATCCCGACTTTGAAGACAAGTTATGAAAGGAGGCGTCGCTCTTTCAGAAACAAACGCCTAGCAGTTTTCTTCACATATTTCAGGCGTAATAATCTTATACTTGCCCTCAAATAGTGTTATTTTGGCTCAGCGCCCGTTTCAATGGGCCTCTCTCATAAGTTCCATAGCAAATACTAATAACATCTGTCCTATTTATTCGTTAAGCGGAACAACAACCATCAAAATTGTACAGCAATCAACAATCTGTGTGAATATTTAGAAAGCCAGTTACTTCAATTAAAATTCCTGTTACAAATCTGTTAGAATCGATTAGCTTCTTCACGGGCGATAAGATTGTTGAACTTTACAAAGTTTTGTCAAACATAACGCGAATGTATAACTTATCAAAGCGAATTAGAGCTAGAAAATGATCGAACATCCAATTAAAGTTGTTCAAATGAACAAGTTACATTTCTCGGAAGCTCGCGTTGGACGTTCGCTAGTCCACATGACCTTTGGTAACAAGACAAAGACGTGCTCAATTAATCGCTTGATCGAAGCATAAACGACCCACGCTTATTCATTCGGAAATGGTTAACAAAATCAAACTTCACATACTTAGTTGTTGTGTAACAAACATTCTTCAATTGTTACTACCAGATTAATTCCTCACTTTCCATCAGGTGTGATGGCGGCCAAATGCTTAGCTATCTATTATAGTAGCCATCGCCTATAACAAAGCATTGCCTCGTAGGTCACGCACGTCAGGAACGTGCTCTATGATGCACTGCCCTGCGTCCATCAACTTGAGGCATACCGATGTTCAGCCTCACGTGCCAGTAATTACACCGGCAAACAATACAAATTATTATTAGGAAAAAATGCATTGTTCTCAGTTTATTATAAGTAGGCTTCACTTTTAGTAATCTTTCAATCTCTGATCGAAAATTTCGTCCATGCGACTGTTTTCACGCAATTTTAAATATTCTCAGAATGCGGAATGCACAATATTTATTATGTTACTTATCTATGCACCATTGAAACAAATTCTGAAGCATGTACTCTAACTACCTAAAGGACGGAACTAACCCCCCACGATACAGGTTTTCCCTAGGGTGGAGGTTAATGCACTACGCCTGAGTCATGTGACATGAACGTTCTATCACAAATCTGTTTGTACAACTACATCTCATTAGCTATTGTCACGTGAGTTACTTTATATGCCATCAAAAAAATTACATACATACATAAAATCCCCCCTTATTCCCATGGGGGTAGGCAGAGATCACGGATTTCCACTTGCTACGATCCTGACACACCTCTTTCGCTTCATTCGCTCTCAAAACATAAAAAAAACTTGTAATAAATAAAGTCTCACCCTACTTCAGTCCCTACAGTCATTCTGACTAAGTTATTACGTAATTAGCATCATAAGAATATTAAAAAACTTATATGCTTTAAATATCTCTGCTAAGCAAACAGCGCGAGTAGCAACAGCATCCAAAAGGCGATTGCTGAATAAAATTGAACTCTGGTATGGAAACCCATCCAGAGGACTAAATCGTTACTAGTTATAAGTTACTAACCTTCTTTTTCTGTTTTTGTTAAACCCCATGGACCTCATAGTTGTCTTATATAAAGAATTTAAATTAAATTCATTAAATAAATAGATGAACTTAGCCATCGCATGAAAACACAATGTATCTCACAAGTAAAAACACAAGAACAAATAATATTAGTGTAGATATTCCCAACTTTCCATAAGAAGCCATATCTCGGCTCATCTCGGATCATTTTTCAATTTTATTTTATTGCTTGTTTTCGAAGAGAGAATGGATGATTTCCTTGATTAATCTATCGACGACCTCATCGTAGAAGCCTCGACAGCTACGATATACGGAAAACGTAGAAAAAGTGCGGGGTTGTGCAATGCCAATGTGTCATTGCCGGGACATTGAAAATCTCGGTCGGCCCGAGAATAAGGCCCCAGCTTGTTGCCCAAAAAAAAAAGCCTAAGATGTTACTTAAATTAATTGCGCAATAAATATAAAGGCCAGAAAAACACGACACTGGTACTCAGAGTATTTCATTCACAATTTTCCACTATTGCCCACGCCATTATTTCGCGGAGACAAAATAGTTATTGCGTAGCTTCTCTCTCATGCAAAGCCAAGCTCAGCAGAGGGTCACACCTACAACCATAACCATTTTAGATATTCGATTACAGTACACTCAGCATCAAAGGTATAATAACATTGTTTCAGTTATTATACAAATTGTTCATAAACCAGAACACATCTCATAAAATTTCTTTACTCCATCAAATCAAAATTAGATATTTCGTTGCTAAATCAAGATACCAGATGAAAATATTGATATTTTAGACAAACGAAATGGATCCCAAATTTGCAATCCTCAAACCTAGTAGGTACTCTCAGTAGGAAAATATCGTGAGGAAACCGGCATGGCGAAGAATCTTAAAAGTCCGAAAACATGTGTCAAGTGCACGAAAGGACCCTCTATAGGCGCACTTGAAACCCTTTCACCACACTGAATTGAAAGAATCAGTGACACTATAAGAAGAATTACTTAGTAAATTACATTTGACGCTATCTGTACTTTACCTACTTATTGTGAAGTGTAAAGATAACGACTTTATTACCTTTTAGTTTTTTCTCAAGCTTGGTGCGTATTACGAGATTTTTATACCTCTAATTCACCGTAAAATAACATTATTTTTACGATTTGAATTAGGCACTCACGCTAACAAGTTTTGACTTTTAAACTCTTAACCCCATAAAACTTGTTGGGGTCGAACTCGCACCCCACGCAAATTTTATTACTTCATCATCATTATCAGCCTAAAGAAGTCCACTGCTGGACATAGGCCTCCCCTACACATTTCCAAGAAGAACGATTCTGAGCCCTTTCCATCCATCCACGTCCCGCGATCTTAACAATGTCGTCGGTCCATCTGGTGGGTGGGCGCCCTACGCTTCGTCTTCCGGTTCGTGGCCGCCATTCGAGAACCTTTATTCCCCAACGGCTGTCGGTTCTTCGAGCTATATGGCCTGCCCATTGCCACTTCAACTTACTAACTCTAATCTTACTAATTTTATTGCTTAGGTTTAATGAAATTTCTGAAGCTATTGGAGTTATAATGAGTTATGTACCTATTGCTACTTTAAAACGCTTAAACAGTAATAGAACTAATATACATATGTATAATGCAAGGATAGGTACCTATATAAATCAAAGGTAAAGGGATATTGTTTCAATTGACTGGCCTCTCAGCTCATTTGGTAGTGGCTCTGCCTTCGATCCCCACCGAGAATCAATATTTGTGTGGTAAACACAGATGTTTGCCCTCTATCTGGGTGTTATATTGTATTCTAAGTATGTATTTACAAAAACAATTACAAGTATTACAGTTATCTGGTTCCCATAGTAAAAGCTCTGATTAATTTGGGGCTGATAGTGTTGTGTGTATTGTCCACTATATTTGTTATTATTCTTATTTTAATATCTACCTATTTTAAATTAAAATTAAACGTGATCGAAATTCTAAAAAATCCCAAATAATTTAATACAAAGTATCTAAACCTCACGCCAACAATGTGTTGATAAAAATAATAAAATAGAGAACGAGGAAAACAATTAAAATAAAGCAAACTAGGTAAATCACCTACGAAATAGAGAAACCAGAATTTATGTTTTGACCAAGAAGTTCCAGGTATTATGTATAACGACACAAACAACAACTAAAAGGTAAGAATCCTTTTTACATTTTCAGGCAAGGAATTCTTTAGATGAACGTATGAATTCGAGGAAAATTCTATTAGATACGAAAAATAGATGGAAACTTATATTTTGAATAAGAAATATATTAAATTTATTTTCTGTAGGTACTGTCTAGGAACATCAAATTATGACTAGACCTTAATTGCTTCAAAGAGATGCCCATTGGTATGGTGACCTTGTTTTGGCCTAATTTGTATGTCAAGAACAGCTGATTCAATCGATGGGTAATGAAAGAAACAGATGATTTGATATTGTATGAATATGAACATTATTTTGTTAAGAATATCATGTCTAGACGGGATACAATTTGCCGCAAATAAATTCATTAGGTCAAATACGACCCAGGACATTTCTTTTTACTTTTATTATCAATATAAATCGCAAGTTAATTTTAAAGGCTGTGATAGCTTCTTGACATTTCAATAAGACTAAAGGGTGTTAGGGTGTTTTTAAATCTACGGAATAACGCTATAAGTCGAAGAAAAATAAGAAGCCTAAAGAAGAGACGGATATAATATTTATCCAAAGGATAAATCTATCCGAAGATGGAAAAAGCCCTCAGTAACTATCCAGTTTTCTCAATCTTGTATTTTGCTCTTCTCGACTATAACAAATCACTATTGAAAACATGGTCTACGAACTACGACCCAAGCCTAGTTAAGGAAGTACTGAACCTACTTCAGACAGATATTAGTTTGCTAGATATTATAGTACTAAAATGAAGACTGTTGTTGTTCATCATTTAACCCCATTGCATAAAATAATCATTATACTTTGGTATTTTCGTTTTTGGCAAGCCAACTGCCATGACACTAGTAAATATTAGGGCCCCATTTTATAAGAATGAAGAATCACGCATTATTCAGAGAAACGTCAAAAGAAATCACAAAAACATTATCTAATTTATTTTGTTCTTGTAATATCAGCCATTCACGAAACGATTCAGCCTCCTTTGTTAGTTTAATTTGTCTCAATGTTTCCATTGTAAAGCGTAGTTTCAAATCGATTTCGTCTTTCAAATCATCATTACAGATATTTATTAGCTTTTAAGTACGTCGTAAATATTAATGAAATTTCATAGTGAATTCATAATAAAAACAATTGGAGAATATGGTCCAGTGGAGCCAGCAATTTATCAATATTTATTGATTGAGAATCACTTGGTAATGCTGTTAAAAGATACGTCGCATTTCAAGTAGCGGAAAATAAGTTGATTAAGTATAGATCGCTATACGAGAGGTGACGAGAGACAAGATATTATTAAATCAGAAACGTTTCATTCAAATAAAAGATGAAATTACTGTAATAAAAGTGGGAGACGAAAATATGAGCCAGAACATAGAAGTTGAACTCTTGGTTTTGAAAACATATTCATTATAATTTCCTATACTATAGATAGAGAAGCCGAAGTTTAAAAACAAGCTGAGCTTGGGATCATGACCAACTAATGAAGTATAGTATAAAGTCATGATGAACAGCTCAAATGAGAAATAACTATTAAACGTAACAGCGGCTAGACACGTTACAGACTCCAGACGTAGCGTTTACTTACGTCAAAACTATCTTATAATCTCAATGACGGCGTGTCTCCACAATAGATCACTTGTTATTCTACCTGCAATACAAAAGGTTCTATGGAACGTCTTACGCCGCCATTGACACCTTGGCGTAGATGAGTAGCGACCTTTATGATTTCTAGGTGAATGTCAAGGATACAAAGGAACGGCTGGAAGGTGAGGGACTGCGAGGAAAAAACAATGATTTCGGATAGTTTCTACCCAAACCCAAAACTATCCAGTCTTCAGTTTTTCCCTCTATGTTGTGTTGATAATTAATACATAGGTTAGATTTTCGCAATTATTGAATGTTTTACCACATATATTATTGTTACACAGTTTTCTGTCTTGAATTCATAACAGTATAATCTATTACCTACTCGCTCAACGTTCTATAACTTTAGCCCTTAGGGAATTCAGTTTAATGGTATCGGAAGAAACAAATATAATATTTACTCGCGAAGTGCGAATTCTCATTAAAGGGATGATTGAAGTTAATTAAAATTGATATGTTGGTAGGTAGTAAGCAAACGAGACACAGGCTGTTAATAATTATACGAATATCTAAGATGAGGCTAAAATTGTACCTAACCTTACATCTAGAAAATGTATAATACCTACATAAGAACTGACACTAGACCGTAGGGAATTAAAAATCAAAGAGCTAAGTGAATTCAAAACGACGATGATGACGACTTTATAGACACGAAACTGCGTAAACTAACCCTAGCATACATTTTGATATCTCCGAGAATGTTTTCCTTTTTGTTTCATAGAGCATTAATCAAGCTTTATTATATTTATCTGGGTGGTAAGTAATTGAGTGTTTATTTAAGCGAATTGGGGTTCTTGAAATTGGGGTTTTCATTAAGGGTGTCATTTTACTTTACATACATTCATTAAGTAGTTATAAAACCTTTTAATCTGATAATCTTTCTAAGATTAGAAGAGATTGAAAGGTTTTATAACTTTTATTGAACGAAAATCAACAAGATATTGTTTTTGTTTCAATCAAGGCCAACGTTCATCTTGTTAGGAACTAATCGTACAACCTACGAAAGTTGTGACGTAAAGAAAACTTACAAAAGCAGTAGTTTGATGAGAATAAAATAGTTTTTCTTAACATCTTTATTATTTACAGAGACTATACCTGTGGGATAGCTAGCTTAATGAATGATATATTTTTTTTGTTGGATTGTATGTTGCATCCTTAAAACCAATTATCTTGTTACTATCCGATTCAACAAATGAATTTAATCAAACATTCGAAAATAAAGGAATCATATCACAAGATAAAAGTACCCTTACGACAAAGTAAAGAAGTAGAGAAAACAGAGGCGCTTAAAGCGAATGAGGACGGATTTCGAAAGCGAGAAGTTATGAAGATAAATGTTACATTGTAAAAATGGCTAAGTCTTGACTTGATAGCCCCAATTACAAAAGATCCCGATCAAGTCATCTCAGTTGTGATTGAAGATACGCCGGTAGACACTGATTACAATTTAAATAAGGTGTAAACTTACGATGGAGAGCAGAATCTGAGAAGATTAGCATTCGACACTAAAGCTGTTGATCTACCTTTACGAATTAGGTCAGTCTTTGCAGAGCTTTTATCTATCATCCAGTTTTCGATCTTCATTGGTAAACTTCGGTATTTTATGCCTCGTAGCTGAACTGGCGAAGTTATAGCTATCATAAATTATGTTTTCTTTATTTGTACTGTTATGGTAAAGTTATTATGTTCCGGGTCCATAAAAGTGAGCTCGGCAAGTTATTTCGGTAGGTATAAGGTACGAATGTTTCTTTGATTTGGTGCGTCTTTTGATGTGAAGTTGGTTTTCTGGATTCCAGAAAATTTGCGACCTGAAATTTTAGTTTTCAGCCTTTCAATGAAAATATTGGGATCCAAATTATATAGAAACGTGATCAAACTCCACCGTGTAGGTAAGGTAGTTTTATAACTATCCCAACACGTCCATTTTTATTGGCAGCGTAGGAACCTAATCATTATTGGCATAAGAACAGATAACTTTCCAATAACATAATATCCCTTATGTAACGTTATTAACTAATTTCAATCAACAGATAAAATATCTCTTTTATAAGCTTGTCTAAAACAATAAGGACTACTAATATACGATTATTCTGTAGCCGGAAAAATCAGCCCCAATGAAATTGAAATCGATAAAGGACAAAGAACGATTTTTCCCCCAAACTTTTCAGAGTTTTGTTAAAGCGTAATTTCTTACCATTAGTATCGAAAAATCGTTTTACATTTTGAGCCTTTTTCACGTCAAGTTGACCCTTGGTCGTTATTATAACTTCTAAAGAGCTCAAGTTGACCAAAGGGATTGGATTACAGGTTTTTAGTACTGGGAACGATACTTTTTTATATAAATCTTTATGTTAAGATCTTTATACAATGGCAGTTTGGACATGATCTTATTAGCATTTATTCCCGACCTGTGTTTATTTTCTTTTTCATCTACACCGAGATCTGTATCATTATCAAGGGATTTAACATTATCTAGTGGCTTTTCTTGAACGAGAGAACTATTGTACCAAGATACCAAAGCGTGTACATTCAATGAATTCATTGGACTATCCATCACATGTAGGTAATTGCGACTGCAGTGACCTCAGCGCGTAGGTATTTTAATTTGGGCTCACACCATTGACCTATCTCAACCGTTACGTAAATAGGCATTAAAGCCTGGATGTATTTTTATCTTGGCAAGGTCAAATTCTCTAACTTTTAATAGAACTTTTCAAAAGCTTTACGAGGCCATAATGCTTTTGTTTACTTTGTTAGTTGTTACCTTAGGGTGGCTTTGCTGCCACATTTTCACCCTTTTGAATCTACAGGGGGTTTGTGCTCCTTTATGTTTCTCACTTTATCCTTTTCTTATAAGGAATTTGAATAACAATAAATATATCTAAATGGATTTTAATGGACTTTACGTTTTCTTATTCTTACTTTTGATTTCTTGTTCAAGTTTGTCAGAGATGTATTTTGAAGAATGTCTTTTAAATGTCAATCATCCTTGTTCCTACATTTATCATCTATTTGTAGACATTTCCGGGTTTTGTTAACTTTATTTTCAGTTCAATATTGTTAACATTTGTATTGTTGTCAATTTATTTGGTGACATCCTTATAAGAATGTGGTAGACTAGAGAGAGTGGTATCGTCGCTGCCATCTCCGTCATGATTGTCTTCCGTGAACATACGTTTCTATGTAAGATGCCAGACCACAGCAGCGTAAGGGGCCACGATGGGGCTATCCTTTACTGCGCAATAAAACGGCCAAGTAGGTCTTATTCAATTCGGTCCACCTGGCGAAACCTGTTTGTATGAAATTCTGCAGATTCATTCGCCACTGATCCATTGTTAAACCTTTCAAATTATATTTTATTCTAACTACGCACTATCATATACAACTGGGACAGATAAAATTACATAGTCGGCCAAACTGCAAACTTGAATAATTTATGCAGATGAGGTCTAGACAAGTCTACGTTCTATTCTACGTCGGATCGGTGGCACTACGATCGTCTAAAGAAAATCAGATACGGAAAAGAAAAAAGAATTAATTAGAAGATAGCCTTGAAACCAGTTCACAATAGTGTAGCGAAGTATGGCCCTCACGCCGCCGCCACCCGCGGACTCTGTAAACACAAACCAAATAGTAAATATTCCAGCCTTCAGGAAGGTATCCCTTACTTACCGCGGTGTGGTGTGGTGTGGTGTGCCCTGCTGGAAGCTGGTGGCGCATCTCTCGAGCTATAGCTACACTTACTGGACCATAGGTATAGGGTAGGCTGTAGGTTAGGCCGGTGTTTGACCCGGTGGAGGCAAACAAGGATCGCGCATGCGTCCATTGCCGTAAACATCTCCCGGGCGAGCACGTGGCTAGAGGGACACAACACAGAGAACAACGCACCGTCGGTCGCCGCCGCGATCACACCCAACACCAACACTTGCAGTAATTTGACCGCCATAAAAACACAATCATTTGCACAACACTCGGAATGTCGGTATCGCGGGCTGCGTGGACACGTCTGCCGCAGCCCGCTGCCTCCGGCGCACTGCCGCGCCGCGTCCCGCGACCTGCCCACTACGACCCTCTCCCCTCGCGCTCCCTCCCCCGCGTCACCCCGCGTGCTCGACTCCATTCAACGCATTTTCTGTCATAAGCAAATCGATAATGGCATTATACTTCCGCTTTCAAGCACGCGCGCTGCAACTGAAGCTACGGGTATGTATGTCACGAAGGCATGGGCCATCTCCGCAGCGGACAGAGCGCAGCGCTGAAAGTGAACCCGCGCCGTCATTTTGTTTTGGTTATTGCGTTCGCCGGAACTCGTTAAAGGAATTGTGCGAACTCTTGTAACTAAATAGCGAGCGAGTTTTGGCCAGGATGTGCGTAGTACCCAGATAATCGCTTAACTTGTTTCGTGAATTGCTTACTCTTATTATCTCCGTAAAACTAAGCGTATTTGTTCTTGGATTGTTTTGTGCTCTTGTAAACACAGGACACAATTTGTACTTGACCTAATAAGCAATTAACGTCACACATTCACTCACGGGTCAGTCTGACCCACATCCCTAATTAAGTTCGGTTTGCGGTTAATAAGGGTTCAGGGTATACTAATAAAACAAATTATCTCAATTTAATTCAATTTATTGAGAAAACAGACACACATTAGGTTTTTCGAACCCGCGTAAAGCGGTTGTATTTAGTGACCTAGGTCAATTAGAGTCAATTTAGACAGTAGCCTAGGTCATTTATGATTCAAAATTTGATTTGATAGTGAGAAACAATCGTGTATTAAATGAGTAAAAGCATGTCAAAGTATGTGTAGCTAGTGTAGGTATCTACACAAAACGAAATGTGGACATTAAAATAGTAAAATAACATGTAATTTTTGGTCACTATAACTACGCTTAATTAAAAGATGCTAGATTTACGCAAGCATACATTTTAGTAAAGAATTCATGAAATATTCTAGTAGTATCTTCTAGTAGTATTTTTTATTTTATGTTATCTTTTCATTGCATAGAAAAATAAAAGTACAACTGACTTTCTTTTTTGCACTTGCAAAAATTGTACTTGCAAGAGCGCTGAACCGTTTTCAATCTTAGCTAAAAGTTTATTCGTTTAGTGACCTAGGTCAGTTCATTGTTTATTTATTGACCTAGGCTAGGCCACCAAGCGATAAATGGATTCTTTAAAAAAAATTAAGTGTTTTGTGGTCATAACATAAAAACGAATACTATATACTATACTATTACATAATTTATTAAGTATACAAATTGTAAATATAAGTATTTAGTGTAGAATATCTCTATCACTATGAATGATGCAGAAAATGTTTTATATGAAAACTTTCCCTAGAAGTTCCTGTTAGACATTGATCTCTAATAATCTTTTTACGACACAAAGTAACTGATATATTAAAAAAAAAACTAGATCTGTTCCACATGGACGCATTGTCATAGGAAAATATGCCTGATTCGTCCAGATATTACCGAAAACGTTTCTTAGAAGTTTTATCGCCATCGTATTTTTGAAACATGATCGGACTTTGTCTAGGGTGTCGATTGCGCTAATTTTGAACGCTAATGTAAATGAATTATTAAAAACCGCTGTTACTTAAAACATTTGTTTCGAGTCTCAGTTAGTCTTTCAAGCCGGATAAATTTAAATTCAGTATCGTATCTTAGTTAAAAATTACTTTGAGACGTTTGTACTAGAGTAAATTCTAACACAATATTATGTTTTTATAATATCTTTACCATCTGGGGTTATACAGGGTAGATTAAAAATACGCCCAATATTCAAAGGCTAGATTATGGTATAAAGTTGGAAACGAAAAGTATTCGTTATTTTTAAATCAGGTGGCCCGTCTGGTCGTCTGCCAGCTAAGTACTAAATAAAATCGGTTGTATGTAAAGTCAGTTTACTGACAATAGTTGAACGTAACAACGTCATACAGCTGTCCACGCGGACGCATCGCTCACTCAAATAGGAGAGAGACAGATGTCAAACGCGGATGCCGCTTGTGCCTCTTTGTCGCTCGTTCCGCGCTCTTGCTTGCACTTCAAGCCTTCAATGGAACGCCTCAGAACGAGGTAACGCCGCATGAGTCATGTTTTTTCGTGCGTGCAGCCGGCTCCATCGAATTATAGGACGTTGTCACGTCAAAAAAAAACAATAGCTTAATACTCTTGATTGCTACATTTATTTTAGCTGATACTACAATATTTAATTAGTTAATTGCATAAAAACTTAGTTTTGTGATGTCTACATGAAATAATCTCAATTAAAAATGAAATTTATTTATTCGCTTAATAAATGAATAGACGTTCTTTTTAAGACCATGAAACATAATAATTGCAATAAATAATAATTGATTCTAATTACGAGTACACCTGTATCGAAATTAAGGATAACGCGGGCCCTAATATTACGGCGGTAAAACAAAACTATAAAGTATAAGAAAAAACCTCAAATTTTATGCGAAAATTAATCTACCCTGTATAAATAAATAACCAACTGTTATATAGGTATAACTTTTGAAACTATCATGGTTTCAACACTATTTTTATGAACAACGGGATATTTACCATGATTAAATTTTGTGAGTTTTGTAAAGTTCGAAATATCAGTACCGAAAGTCTCAGTGAATTTACAACATTTCGTTACCAAATGTTGTTTTCGTTTCGCTCACGTGTCTCTCTTTTTTGCATGGAAAAATGATGAGACAAAAACTCTAACTACGTAACGTATTTTTGCTGTCTGATCTTTTCTCCCTACAAAAGACAGAGACACGTAGGCGAAATGAAAACAACATTTGGTAACGAAATGTGGTAGCAAAACTCGGACTTGGGGTACAGGAGTCAAAACTCTCAAAATTTAATCTTCTTGTTTTATTTATTAAGTTGCACCAACAAAGTGAACACCAACAGTATCTTAAGGTCTAAAAGCCATATTTGGTATGCTAAATGTCACCTCAGTTAAGGAGCAAACGACATTTTAATTATCAATAATAATAATAGTATTTAAAACAAGAGAATCAAAGTTATAGAATAAAAGATACTAACATTAAGATTATAAAACAAATGTCAATAATTTAAATTCATCAAATTAAATCATTTTATCATGGTAAATATCCCGATGTTTATAAAAATAGTGCAATATCGGTAGTTTTTAAGGTGCTATATAAATCAAGGGTATAACATAGAACACAAAACGACATACCGTGTCTTCACGATACTATAAACACGTGGAGGGTTCAGTTACCGTGATGTTGAGGAGCGGCGGTCGTCGCGGCGGGAGCCGGAGCGACGGGACGAAGCGCGGTCGGTGCGTCTGGTGACGGAAAACATCATTCACGTTGGTGTTGTCTTTGGTGTAGAGAGCACTGGTAGTCTAGTGGTAGCAAGTGTAGTAGTAAAACGCTGTCATATTTGTCAAGTATGTTTCATCAACATACCATTTATGGCAACCAAGGAGATAACTTGTCAAAGATTTTATTTAAATTTATAGGTACCTATTAAAATAACTGTATGTCTTGTTTGATTGGAAATAAACGTTATTCTTATTCTAATTTCGAACTGGCTTTGAAAATTAAATGCTGTTTATTCTTCTTCTAATCATGTCACTGATACTTGGTGCGCCTCAAAGAGGCTCCTTTCGTGAACTTGACACAATATATTTATTGCTGTTTGCTGTTTATTGAAAAAAATAACCAAATGAATACATGAACGCGAAAAGTGTTATTCGTTGTTTGTCGTAATTATTGTTTTTGACAAAATTAGTTCAAGTAGTACTACTTACGAATTAGTTTCATCTGCCACCACTTTTCGCCCCCGAATTACTTAGTTTTAATTTCCTCGCATTATTTAAGAAAAGTACTACAAGCTTTAGCAGTAGGTACTACAAGCTTCGTCCACAAATAGGCATTGATGGACTTATGTACACGTTCGTCCATCAATGCCTCTTTTGCTGGCCGTTCATCATCATCATCATTATCAGCCTGAAGAAGTCCACTGCTGGACATAGGCCTCCCCTACACATTTCCAGGAAGAACGATTCTGAGCCCTTTCCATCCATCGACTTCCCGCGATCTTAACAATGTCATCGGTCCATCTGGTGGGTGGGCGCCCCACGCTTTGTCTTCCAGTTCGTGGTTGGTGGCCGTTACAATAATGTATTACTAAAAAAATTATTAAGTTTGTCATACCGTGGGCTATCGCTGCGTTTCCTATTGTCTCTGTCGGTAGAGCGTCTTCTCTCTTTCTCACCGGGAGAATCGTCTGACTGCGTATTCTTCGCTCCAGCTAAACATAAACAACACCTAATGTACGTCAGTCAATAGCTTTATTATGAACGGCAGAGCTTGTAGTACTAGCGCTGTCGCTACGGTTACACGCGAATAAAAAACTGTCACCGACAAAATAAAACAAAAAGTATCTAATAATAATTATTCGACCAGTTCGATAGTAGTAATGACCCGTAAAAAGTAAAGTAAACAGGCCTTTGCATCTATTGTAGATGATTTATATGGCGTCAGAGGTAACTGGTGATTACACAAGCCCTTAATCGCGGGACGCTATAGTGCCTGGGACAGGATTTTAGATGGAATAGGCTTGCCCATCACCTATACCATCCTGGCAGCTAAGTCGGCCTAATCCACAGGAAATACGTGGTCAATACGTGCGGAGCTGACTAAGCCGCGGGTTTCCTCACGATGTTTTGACCCGTATATTTATATTATATGACATATTTCTTACTTGTTTTCACAGCAGCTTTGGACTCCCTGTCTTTCTGCCGAGACTTGATCAGCCGTACTATTTCCATCAGCTCTTTACGGGCGTCGTCTTGTTCTTCCTATAGGACAATAAAACTTTATTAAGCGAGAAAATCTTCGATAAAATGTACCTTGAATACCACTTAATATCAGTTGAGATTGCACTCTTGTTTCCCAATAAACATCCCTAAAACGCGCCGGCGCAGCAGATTTCATTCAGACACTCGCTATAATATTTTGGCAAAGTGAGCAAAATAATAAATAAATATTTTAGACAATTCACACAACACTATCTGGCCCCTAATTAATCAGAGCTTGTGTTATGAGAACCAGATAGCTGATATAATACTTATTTACATTTTTTTTGTAAATTCATACTTCGAATTGAATACAGGGTTATTCATTATTAGCTGCAAATACTCAGGAATTAGGTTCAACAAATAAAATAAAAAATATTTGTGAAATGATTTTTTTTAAGTTTTGTTATGAAAATCCCGAGAAAATCGATAAAGAAATCATTGGCGCCTGACCTATTATGACCTTTGATCCGCGCCCGCGCGCCGTGAGCGACACTCTGCGTTCAGTCACCGCCTGGGTGGGTCATCGTCCTGTTCTCCATGGCAATCATTATGCAATAGCCGTAAAGAAATTAATAAAAATAAAATTTTGATATAAAAATTTAAATCAAAATTTAAATAAATTATAGTTTAAAAAACTAAAAAAAAACGCTTTTATAACTAATTGAACTAAAAAGTTAAAAATAAAACTGTGATAATCAATTGAAAACTTATATTATTGTACAAAAAACGTGGGGTGCTTTTTATAATAACTTCAGATATAATAAACTATTGATAAAATATTTACAACAATCAAAATCAAGCCCCCCACGCTTTTTGTACAATAATATAAATTTTCAATTGATTATCACAGTTTTATTTTTAACTTTTTAGTTCAATTAGTTATAAAAGCGTTTTTTTTTAGTTTTTTAAACTATAATTTATTTTTTACTTTTTAGTTGTTTTTTTTTTCATATTTTTTTTTTCATATTATTGCATTGTCATCGACCCTTGACAGGTGTGCAAAGTTTGAATAAAATCTGATCGTTCAAAGTAGGTTTTTTTTTTTTTATTTCTTTTCATTTTTTTTTATTTTTTTTTTCATATTATTGCATTGTCATCGACCTTTGACAGGTGTGCAAAGTTTGAATCAAATCTGATCGTTCAAAGTAGGTTTTTATTTCATTTTTTTTATTTCTTTTCATTTTTTTTTATTTTTTTTTTCATATTATTGCATTGTCATCGACCTTTGACAGGTGTGCAAAGTTTGAATCAAATCTGATCGTTCAAAGTAGGACAAAATCGAGCTCAAAGGGGTCGGTTACATACATACATACATACATACATACATACATACATACATACATACATACATACATACAGGTGAAACTAATAAAAGCGTTATAAAAAAATACTTTCATAAATATTTTTTATTTTACTTGTTGAACCTAATTCCTGAGTATTTGCAGCTAATAATGAATAACCCTGTATAAGACCCAGACAGAGAACAAACATCTGTGTTCACCACACAAATATTTGTTCTCGGTGGGGATCGAACCCACGACCTAAGGCGCAGAAGGCAGAGGTACTACCGGGAGGCAATAATGTACGACCCGTTATTGCACAGCAGGATAATGTACAGCAGGTTAATGTACACACCGTTATTACGATGCCAGGGTTTGGATTAACGGGGCGTACAATAAAAGGTCGCGAAATAACATGCTGTACAATGTCGTCACGTGTTGTTATTGTACGCCCCGTTATTACGATGCCAGTTAAGCCGCGTGCACACTGTAGCAATTCAATATTGATTTTTGCTGTTTTGTTCTGGCATACTTGTACTTGTCCCTGAGACTTTATAGGGCGGATCCGACTTGGATAGGTTAGGTTATGTTAGAACATATAAAAAACGCACAAGGCGAGCGAGCAAAGCGAGCGTGCCGCGGCAGCGGCCGCCACAGTGCCAGAAAATGTTTTTTTTACATTTACCCCAAAGAGGCTATTCTCTTAAGGAGCAGTATCTATTGCCTACAAAAAATAAGAAATAATTGAATTGCCTCAGTGTGCACGGGCCCTAATGGCATCCAATTAACATGCTGTACAATAACATCACGTGACAATTTTGTGCACCCAGTTAACTCGCAGCCAGTTATTGTACGGCAGGTTAAAACGAATCCAAAAAACGAAAAAAGGTTTCGTTTTAACATGGTGTACAATAACATGCTGTACAATAACTGGACGTACATTAACCGGACCCGTACTACCAACCGAGCTGAGAGGCCAGTCAGATGTAATTTCACTTAATAATGCACAAGCTACTACAAACTGTGTGTATGTTGTGTTCAATTCCTTACCTTTTTATCTTCCGGTGGGGATTTCTCAGTAGCTCTCTCCGGTTTCTCAGACGTAGAGGGTATACGATCACGTGATCTCGACCTAGAATTGGTATTTAGAATTAAAACAATACTACGCTATTGTCTAAAATACCTCCAATATTATCTAATGCTAATGGATTTCATTAGATCCGTTCATGACTACTGATCAAATATTTTCTTTCAACCACCGACTTTCTCCGATCTTTACAAAATTTATAAGTATAGGGGTAAATAAATAAAATACCAACCGTTGTTTACGTGGCGATCGACTTTTGGATCTCGAGCGAGACGAACGTTTCTTCCTATCGTCATTCCTGCTGCGACTTCTGTCTCTACGCTTCTCTTCGGATCTGTCGCGACGCTTCTCTGGGCTACGGCTTCTGTCTCTGCGCTTCTCGTGACTTCTGCTTCTGTCACGACGCTTCTCATGACTCCTGCTTCTATCGCGACGTTTATCTTGGCCCTTAGATCTAGAACGCGAGCGTCGATCGTTGTTTCTGCTGCGGCTTCTATCTCTACGCTTTTCTAAACTCCTGCTTCGGTCTCTGCGCCTATCTGCGCTTCGGTCTCTGCGACGATCATCTCTTTTTTTGTCATCTCTGTTCTTGCTTCGGTCTCTGCCTCTATCATCTCTTCCCTTAGATCTGCTTCTCTCTCGGCGTTTCTCAAAGCTCTTGCTTCTCTCTCTACGCTTCTCCTTGTCTTCTTTATCTCTGCTGTCTTTGCGCTTTTCCCTTTCTCGGCTGTCTATTCTTTTATCTCTATCTTGACTTATAGCTCTGTCTTGGTCGCTCTTACCGTTAGCTACATCTTTATTACCTTCTCCATTTTTATTCTTAGTAACATCTTCTAAAAGAATATGTTTTGTTAAGAACTTCTGTAGCTTTTCAATCTTCTCTGGTTGATCTTCATCTTGGTTTTTAGCGTCTTTCTTATCCCCGTCTATGTTTCTATCTCTTTCTTTCCTGTCTTTGGAATGGTTGGGTTTGTCTTTGTCAGAGTGTCGTCGAGATCTACCCTCTCGCTCGCCCTTGCCGTTGTCGCGGCGTTCCCTGTCGGGTCGAGCGTCCTTGTGACGGTCGGGACGTTCCTGTTGGAAGCGATCGGCTCGGTCGGCCCGCTCTTGGTTGAAACGGTCGAGACGGTCGTTTTTAGGGGCGCTGAGGAATAATAAATAACTATAGAACTATATTTCACACAGTGACATCAAGCTTGAAACTATACCAAGATTTTACTAAACCAACCAGATTCAGTAATATTTTTCTTACACGATTACCAGCCACAAAAAAAACCATTCTGACGTGTGAGACCAGTCTAACCTGAGAATCATCTCACCTTCCTTGTCCTTGGTCCTTGTTCCTGAAGGTGCTTCTCAGCAGACTGAACGGATCATAGCCATCAGAGTGCCCCGTCGCCGAACTAGCGCCTTGGCCGAGCCCTTGACCTTGGCCCAGACCTTGACCCTGGCCCAGTCCCTGGCCGTGACCGTGACCATGACCATGACCTTGACCTTGGAAATCGGGGGCCTGAGCTACAGAGGACGGCATCTTAGGAGCAGCTTGGATGGTGGACGGTAGCCCCCGACGAGTATCGCGGTGCTGACCAATTATCTCTCTATGGATGTTACAAAAACCAGATTTGTCACAAATACAGACGTTTAGAGAAAAACAATGTCGTAGGGAAAGTCTGAAGCTATAAGATAGATAAATTTTGTTCTTTAAAATTTATGATATTGATTTTATAGATAAGAAAAACTTTAGACTGTCCGGAGGCTTATGTTGTGACTTCAAACTCTGTTAACTGTGCGGCGAGCGAGATAGACAGACAGCATCCCAAACTAGTAAAAATATACTAAAGAAAGATACAAAAACGAAATATCAATACATACTTTAAAAAAATCCTGTTATTGCGTGCTGTTAAAGCCCCTTAGCCAAGTTGTATTGCTAAAGTCACATCGCATCAGTCACAGAACAAAGTAGAACGGCCATGTAGCCGGAAAAGTGTCGCCAAAATATGTACATGAGCATAATATATGCTCCTTTCTCCATACAAATTCAACAGTTTTTTCGGGAGTCCGAAAGTGAAAAATTTCTTGCAAAGCGCAAGAATGACTTTCCGAACAAGTTAAGCGACAAGATAAAACATGGAAATACTTTCTTAACATCTTCCGTCCTCCTTCCTCTTAGAATCCTCATATTTAGTGATATTTTAAATATAATAGTGGAAATGTAAAACTGGCGACATCGGCTCCCATACAAACGGCGCATGATCGCATTTCTACTGTATTCTGTGGCATCAGTCATTCATCCGTAATTTCCAAACATTTTGTTAAGTTTTTCCTAGAGTTAGCGACTGCAGTGAGACAACTCTGCTTAGACTAGACTTACTTGGCCCGATTAGGATTGACGCCGAGAGCTCTGGCGAGCACTTCGGCGCGAGACTGCGTCGGCGATACATCTCGTCGTCTCTCTTTGCGGCGCGACACGCGCTCCGGAACCCTTCGGAATGGAGGCTCCGACTCTTCTGGCAAACAATAACACTTTCACTTGGGCGGCTTATGCCCGTAGCACACCTTCGCTGCGGAACCGCGGTGCCGCAGTAATTTTGTCATGTCTTGTCCCGTTAGGAGATGTGGAATACTAGAGAAACTGCCTGTTCTAACGCATAGATTGAAATCCTGGACCACCCCAGGTCACTCCTACAAGCCTGTGAAGTCCCAAGGAAGTTTCTGCGCTTCTGAGAGGAGTTAGGCTGGCTACAGCGTTACCTGACGCAAAACGGACCGAATTTTGAGTCTTATTGTGGAAACAGGAGTCCGATACACGATACACGAATGCATAGATTTGACTATATTCCATCTCTTTCTCCGCGCGGTTTCAGCGATGTGCTCCGACGCCAGTTTCACCTCCTCGCTCTGGCCGCCATTATGTTGCGGTGCTACGTTGTTTTCGCACGTGTTTGTAGAAATGAACACACCACGAGGTTTAGATGACCATTCCGCTACTCAAACCACACTTGATCGGAGCGGAATTCATCTAGCGGTGTTGCTTTAACGGTTCCGCAGCGGAGGTGTGCTACGGGCGTTAGATATTATTTCCCGCTCATATTTTAAGCCGACTGCCCAACTCTCTTAAGTGTAATAAATAAATGGATATTACACGTAATATCCATTTATTTAAAAAATAAACAACGTGATGAACGTAATAAATAACGTGTAATGGATATTATACGTTTGGGAAACTCCGTCAGGTTTTCTCGTCGCCGATCCCACAATGTCTGAAGACAGAAGTCTTCAACCAGTGCGTCCTACCTGTAATGACCTATGCTGCCGAAACGTGGACACTAACAGTAGGGTCGGTCCACAAACTGAAAGTCGCTCAGCGAGCTATGGAAAGGGCTATGCTCGGAGTCTCTCTGAAGGATAAAATCCGGAACGAGGTTATCCGTCAGAGAACCAAGGTGGTCGACATAGCTCAAAGGATTAGTAAGCTGAAGTGGCAGTGGGCCGGTCATGTTTGCCGTAGAACAGACAATCGTTGGAGCAAACGAATACTAGAGTGGAGACCGCGTTTAGGTAAGCGTGGTGTAGGACGCCCTCCGGCAAGGTGGGGCGACGATTTGCGAAATGTAGCTGGCAAGCACTGGAGGAGAAGAGCCGAAGACCGGGCTCAGTGGCACGTCTTGGGAGAGACCTACGTCCAGCAGTGGACTAATATAGGTTGATGAAGATGATGATGATGATGATGAAATGGATATTGTGGACAATTCACACCACTATTAAGCCCCAAGCTAAGCAAAAGCTTGTACGATGGTAACCAGATGTTTGATATTATAGTACCTACTTGAATTTTTTTATTTATTTTTTGTAAATAATATACTCAGAATGATTAAAATACTAAGCTTACCATCGTCAACATCCTCTTCAAAGTCCAATGCATTATAGTCGATCCTTTCATGGCGGGGACGATCTAGAAATAAGTTTATATTTTACCAAGTTGATAGTGATGTTCGCTATAGAATCAAGAACTGAATGGTGTCAAAGCCCAACTTTATGGCAAATATTACAAAGTCTTCTTTTTTCATTCAACTACCTAGTGTTAAATGGAACCAACGCCTTTAACAAGACATTGCCTTGTTAAATCTTAAGCATCAAATAACAAATAGTTTACAAACCAATAGTAGAGTCACATTCCCCTTCCTCCTTCTCTTGGGGCTGCTCAGGGGTGCCTCCTTCGTCACCTGATGAACACCTTTCAATATTTTAAACTATTTATTTCAAAATCCTCCTCTAATGCCCTTTTTTATGGATTTGGCAAAGAAACGGAAGGATTAGAAAAAAAAGAAAATAGAAACTCAAGAAACATCAAACTCAAAATGGTCTTTATTCAGTAAAATTGCCAGAATCACTTTGAAACGTCTAAAAGCTAGGTAAGTCTAGGTGCCAGTTCTACGCGACCAAAAGTAAGTATTTGAAAATAATAGTACCGTAGTAGGCAACAAAATATTGCACATCGGCTAATTTCGGCTTCATAGAGCGTAGATTGCGTCAGAAAGAGATAGCGCTCTACGAAATCAGAAAAGGCGATGTGCAATATTTATTACCTACAACCGTACTTTCAAACAAGGAATGTGAATGTTCTTTGATCGTCCTAGTAGACTTACGGTTTTGATGTACTTCAGAAGGGCGCTTGGCCGCCTCTTGTTGCTCCAACTCTGAACGCTCATGCTCCAAGCGCTATAACATTCAAACATTTCAAACCTCGACAAAAAATGGTCCCAATTTCATTCATAATCAGTACATCTTCAATCTACACACAACACTATGTAGCCCCAAATTGAGCAGACCTTGTACTATGGGATCCAGATAGCTGATATAATACTTATACACATTTTTTTAATACATACTTAGAATACAATAGAACACCGAGACAGAGAACAAACATCTGCGTTCAACACCTATAGGCCTATAGGTTTTAATTTATAACCTCCTTGGGTACCAGCTCTTAGTTTAGGCTAAGTTATATGCTTATAATGTAATATCTAATTGTATTCTTGTCCTTAGTCTAAGTGAGATAAGTAAATACAAATACCTCAAACTCGGACAGCTTGATAATGCGTCGCTGAGCCATTCTCCAGTGCGGCGGCGTCACGGAACGCGATCGGGACCGAGATCGCGACGGAGTGCGATAGCGCTATCAATTTAAAATAAACTATTAGCATCTAGCCTAGAGAAGTACACTGCTTCTTTTTCTTATCGTGTCACTGGTTATTTCGAACCTGTGTAGTGAAAGGACCTTTAAGAGCACCTCAAAGAGACTCCTTTCGTGCACTTGAAATTTGTATTCAAACTTGTTAGGTTCTACGACATGCCGGTTTCCTAACGATGTTTTCCTTTACCGTTTGATAGTACTGGCATAGTGCATATAACTTTTTGATTAGAAAAACTCTTTATACAAGAAGTAAGGCGGGGTCGATACCACTAGGCCACCAGTGCTCTCAGTACACTACTACCTCTACCTATAAGTCTTCCTCATAGATTTTCAGGAATAACGATTCTGAGCCATCTCCACCCACAGACTTCCCTCGATCTTAACAATGTCGTCCAACCTTATGTCTTCTGGTTCGTGGTTGCCATAATGAGAACTTTGACTTTCACCTTTTTTGTTAGTACATTGGAAATCCGCAAAGGATTAATGTACTAGGTGAGTACCAAAAATTCTGAGAGGAATCTCGGGGTTGAACCCATAGGGTCTTATTAATAATCCTGGCGTAGCGTTGGACTAGTTAATCCGTGTTTTGTCACATTTGCTCGAGTTGACAATTGCATGTCAATGCAAGAGACAAAACACGGATTAACTAGTCCAACGCTACGCCAGGATTATTAATAAGGCCCTAAGTGTTTGAGGGTACTTACAAAAACTCCCCTCCCCTTGATGATCCTTCCACTTCTGGTGTAGGAATTGCGATCGCGTTCTCGGAACCTCATCCTACACAATAAATTGAATCAGTAAACATCTATAAACAATCGTAAAATCATCAGCACAAGCCTGAAGTCAGTAAAGTAACTGAAAAACGATACACGAAGTTTCTTTTGACTAAAAGTTACATTTTAAGTTACATTACGCGGCATGGGAGGCCACGACAACTCAAAGGTATAAGATTACTGGGCCGTTATTCGCTATTGCCAAACCACGCGCGTTACGTGAACACGTTAAGACATCGGTTTAGCAATCGTCGGATTTTGAACGAATCATGTGAAATAACCAAAACATCAAACGTGGGGCGTAGACAACTAGTCTTATGGCATACAGAATACCATTTTTCGATTCCGCACCAAGGCGCGTTTGCGTTTAGATCACGTTGTGAAGTCACACGTTTCGGGCACGGAATCTCCAATGTAATAGCGAATAAGGCCCCTGAGGTGCCCCGCAATGTAACTCAAAAACGTCAATACGTAACTTCGGCTAATGTGCTTGATGGTTAGCTGTTATACAGACTTCCAGGTTTTAGATTGGTATTACATAGAATTTGAATAGTAGACCGAATAAAATTCTAACAAAAGTGCGCAATATCTCTTTGTCTCGCTTGCACCTATTAATAGTAGACGACCGCTCTCTCCCTTGTTCACTTTAGTGTGGCTAGCTTACAAGAATCACGCTATAAGGCGAAAAAACGAACATCACAACTTACATGAGAAATTGACTAAAGCTGAAAACACAGAAAATAAAATTAATTAAAAAAAGCTTAGAGAGAGCAAAATAAGATTCAAACTCATTAGACCTTGTTCCTCCATCTTTGATAATGCTGTTTGCCCAATAAAATATTTCCGTCTCTACTCTAGTCCCGGCAAAAACAAGAATGTAAATATTTTAATCTGATATTAATTTACAAGTCCAGAGACAAGTTACCGATCAAAAATACACTCAACACATTCTCATAAAATTTTTGAGGATAGACAAATTCACGTTACCAACCTCTCCCGATCTTTTCTCGGATCGTTCTTATCCTGGTCCCTCCCCTCTCTCATGAGGAACCGGTTAGTGGGCACGTCCGGGATGTCCTTGGGGTCTATCTTGGAGGTCATCATGACGAGAGGATGCGAGGGGGCATCGAGAGTCTCACCTTCCTCCAAAGATACTGAGCGGCGCCTGTCAAACCACAAAATTATAATTTTAATGTGTGAAAGATGGTATGTGGAAAAAAGTGTGAGCACCAAAATGAAAAAGGATAAATCAGTCCAAAACTTTTCCTACCCGCGCTTTGAAAATAAACAAAAGTTGTCATACCTTTTCTTTTTCTTCTCTTTCTTATCCTTCTTTTTCTTCTTCTTTTCATCTTTTCTAACATGCTTCTCAGCTTCAGAACAAGATTCCTCTTTAATCTCTTTCCCTTTGCGTTTTTTACCTAAAACATGTTTTTATGAATTATACCAGCTTAAAATATAAATTCATTCACATTCATTTCTCATCATAGACCAGTTGATTCATGTCCCAAAGAAGAGCAATGGTGGTCTAATGGTATAGATAGTGCAATTCACGAAGACGTGCCCCACCAATTTTCGGTTGAGGGGATCGCGGGGTGCGGGGAGTTTGCTCCGAGCGGCAGTCGCGAACCGTAGTCTATTCATTGTAGTGTGCGTGTGCACTCATAGGTAATTAGTGTGTACCGATAACACTCAAACATTGACGGAAGCTTGCACACAATCATATACTATAAACGGTTGAGGAGGAATAGTGGGGCGCGCCTTCGTGGATTGCACTATCTATAGAGGCCCTGCCTTCCGATAATGTACAAATCCAGTCGTGCACCAATGAGGTTTTCTGTACAAAAATGTATGTGCACTAATGCCGGTACTGTGAAACGGTGAAGGAATACATCGGGAGGAAACCGGCTCGTAGAACCTAAAAAAACATTGCCAAGCGTCACGCAAAATAGGCCCGCCAGCACCCTACTTGTGAGACCGCTTATCAACTTTTTGGCTCGCGCGCCTGTAATTTCTTTGGCACCCCTTACGACATAGCAAGGGTGCTTCTCAGCAGAAATAGGCATAGTGGTTCTTCCCCGGGCGAGCCCTTCACAAATAATCAGAGATACACACCAGCTTGAAGCTTGATGAGGAGGCTCCTATACGAAGATTTCAACAGAGAGGTAGGTGTACATACCAGCTTGCAGCTTGATAAGCTGGCCGCAGTTGGCGACGGTGACGTCCTGCAGCGGGCGCGCGTTGCGGTCGACAGGCAGCGTCTCCAGTTGCCGCACGAGCGTCGCGCCGCCGATAACGGTGCCGAATACTACGTGCACACTGCGACAAACGACAACAGGGCTTAGTTTGGGCAAGGTGTTAATTCAGTGGAAACTTTACTTCCTAGTAACCACAGCGCCTACATTGAAATTAGCAAATATTATCATCCACACTTATGTGCGAGCTGGTTTTTCCGCAAGTAGGCTGCTGGAGAGCCCTTTTTACGTGACCCTTGACAAGTGTTGCTCGAACTTTTTTGGGTTCTACGACACGCCGCACTATGGGTCAAACGCGTAATTATCGTGCCAAAAATCATTTTACAAAAATTAGATTTCTACATTTTTTTCAGTGAATATATGAAGTAGGATAGTTGAACTATCATATACCACAAAAAATATGCCATAATAACATATTTTAATAGGGATAACTTAAACTTGAATGCAAGGAAGTAGATTGATTGATGTAGTAAAATTTGTGATATGACACTTTCAGATCGACTTTTTGACCAATATTTGTTGATAAACTACTACTTATTATACATCATTAAAAGCGTGGTACTTAACACTTTTCACGTAATTTAAGCATATTCTTATATAACTAAGAAAGTTAGCTTTTACAGTCCATTTTTGAAAGCCCTTTTATTTTTTCAGTTTTAAAACTTCAAATTGAGTTTTCGTATTTACCGCTGTCTCCCGACAAGGAGTTTTAACTACTATAACGTTCCTTGATCTGTATACTAACAGGAATTAAAATAATTTTTTGCCCCAATTTGCCCCAATTTGACTTAGAGGCAAAAATGTGTACTATGGGAAAATATAAAAAATCATGAAAGTACATTTTTTTGGAAAATTTGCTTGAAATAGTAGCAAATATCCTGGGTTTTATTCACTTGATGACCTAACCTTTAGTATTGATTGTTTTATTTTAATAAAATTTAATTATTTCTGACGTTGGAAACATGGTTACCTTAATTAATGAAGGTGCCTATTTTATAATTGGGCCATTCCAGGGTGGCGGTCGGGACAGTTTTACTCCATTTTTTGACATATTTTTATGTGTAGCTTAGTTATTATACAAGTTTTGGGTAATATAAATATACAGCAATGTAGTTTAATAGTTGTGTAAGGACATCATCCAGTAAAATGCCGACATTTAAGCATTTTACTATGTTAAATCCCACCTACAAAAAGCGCGGCGGTCGGGACAGGTACGCACCCACCCTCTCCGGATTCCAGCATAAACTAGTAAAGTTCAGCCCCCCTAGACGTGCTACAGCTTAACCATTATTTTTATAGGTACCTAGATAGTTGTTCTTAAGAACCTGATTATGAAAATAGCATTTTGCTATAAGAATACTTAGATATTTTTTTTTGAAAAGTGCGGCGGTCGGGACAAGGATTTGTTCCGGTCGGGACGAGTACCCAAAACCAGTTTTTTCATACAATCAAATAGCTTTATTATGGATGCATTCAACAATAACAATTAAAATATAATAAGAGATAAAGTCTAAACACACATCATGCATGGTTTATCTAAGTTACTCATTATATTTTTTCAAAAACATCGAATGTTCTCATCGTATTCGTAATATATACGATCTTCGCATGCTTTTAAGAGAGGTTCGTTTAAAATTTTCAATATCTAACATACGAATTATCGCGTTCGTTCATCGTGAAAGTTTTAGCGTCTTCTCCAGAAGATCCTTTCAAAAACATCACTTGTACTTCACCATCTACTTCTCCTTGGCAGATTACCGCGTACCTAAATTCTCTTTTAGTTTTTTTATTGTTAGTATCTATCTATCTTTACTAAAACGTATGTTCCCAATGCCAATTTTTTTGCGATTTCATCATTGCTATCAAAGTAAGCTCATTTATAGCAACCAATTTTACATGCAAACCCAGCACCAACATAATTATATGTTTGCATAACCATAGTCGTTACAAAAAAACCCATTTTGTATGGAAGCACGTCAGTAATCTGTAAGTATTTAAGTAAACGTGTCGTTTTCATGGATGATATTCAATGTGAAGATGAACGCGCTTGCCACAACAATGACAAACGTATCACTTTAAAATAAATTTTCAAAAATTCTACTAAGCATTAATATTGCGGTTAGCGCAAAATTTTGGTGCCCAAAAAAAAGTTTTAATTATGGCTTATTAACGCTATGCCACACTAATACATGCCCAAAAACACTCTCTAAGCATTTTAATTTTTTTACCTCGCATTTTTTGCGCGGCGGTTGGGACCGAACTTTGATCACCCTTAAAATATTCTGGTTATCTCCTGGCTGCTCGCAAATATGCCTAAATAATAGCTACCTAGGTTCTTATTACTTCTGGAAGTTATTTTCAATGCAGGTTTAATAGTTTTAGGCTAGAACTACTAAACGTCTATTTATGCGTTACGGTCGGGACTTGAGATATACCTATCTTCGAGGCGTCATAAATCGGTAATTGACTTATATATTTCTGTTTTATGTTCGCCAGGCTAAAGAATAGATCCTTCCGTAAACTTTTGCTTGCCAAAACCTTCTGTAGCACAAACAAAACGGACGTTATCAGTTATACCAGTCTATTAACAAAAAACGTACCACGCGACAATAAGCGCACCTCAGTGTTTCAGTCCGAAAAAATCGTAGAAAATGGTTGCTTTTTCTAGCGGTTTTTGTCAATTCATGAAATATGGGGTATTTACTATGCGTTACGATTAAAATAAAGTCTATTTAATAGAGTTTTTTATTTTGGTCGTGGTTTCAGTTAGCCTGGAATGACCCAATTGTTTTATCTGTAAATAGAGAATAACTGCATTAATTTTTAATAACTATCACTTCTATCATAACAAAGAAACCACAAAGAAATAAATAAGTTCCAATTTCCAGTGGAAAATATTTCGAGGAACGTGTGCAAGAAACCGCTATGAAAATGCATCTTGCAGACTTTGGCATCTGGTCATGCAATTAACCCTCAAAATTTTTGAAAATACACTCAGAGTACTGCACAATTATACGTTGATAAATATAGGTGGTGTTACATGCCCTCTTCTGTATACAAGATCTTAATACACGGAGAGAATAAAATCAAACATTTTGCTGTTTTACCAATTGGACAATTGTCTGAAGATGCTGAAGAGTCCTGAAATAAGAATTACAAAAAAACCATTCAAGAAAATGCTCCAGATCAGCTACAAATGAGGACGTTTTCATTCATTTCATATATGTATCTCTAGCCTATAGGACACCAAGCGAAACTGTTCCGAAAGAACTGTGACAAGAAGCTATGTCTTTTAGATTTTTAACCCATAAAACCGTCCTTTTTTACATATATTTTTTTAATTATATGTATGTATAAATATATAAAAGTACTTCTGTTATAGTATATTTTATTAGTTTCCTAGTTATCTTTTGTAATATTTGTAATGGGATTTTTATTACTTGTTACTCAAAAAAAGTAAGTTTTTTTTCTATAAAAAATATTTTTTTTAATGTTTAAGTATTATTTTATGTTATGTCAATGAAGATATTTGTTTTAATTATGTCCATTGGATTAGTTAAAATCCGCGAGAACTTAAAAATACTGTTTTTTAAGTTTAGTGGCAATTTTTTTATTCTAATACAGGATTTTTATTATTTTTTTTTCATTTCATTTATAGTCCATATATCTAAGATTGTAATTGCGAAAGATTCATAAAGATATTTTGAAAACTGAGAAAGTTACAGATTTTTGGCACGATAATTACGCGTTTGACCCATAGTGCGCCGGTTTCCTCACGATGTTTTCCTTCACCGTTTTGAGAGTAATGGCATAGTACATAAGCGCCTACACTAAAATGATAATCTGTGGCTGTGGTTTTTACAATAATGGGTTCTGGATCTTCAGTTTCAGGCAAAAATAAGCAATTATAACCATGAATACACCTTAGATAAACATTTAAAGATAAAATCCTTCCAATTCTTATAATTTTCATATTTTCCTTGATCATATATATTCAGTTAGCCACACAAAAATATAATACACAAAAGTTGAGTTCTGGTGTTAAACAGACCAATAACAGCAAAACTTTGGATGATAACTTGAAAGAGAGTAGTTTATCTAAGTAGAACTGCTGGGACAAAAGCTAGACATTGAATAAAAATCAATAAATTAAAAATGAGGGTACTCACTTGTCGAGATGCGGCGCCGGTTGTGTTGTACTACAACACACAGAACAGAACAACAATGATAGCGGGGGATGCTCGCTGTTGCCGCCCTCTACACAATGAACACACATTTCATACCAAATTACAATACTGCTCGGTATATAGTAGCTACATACCTAGTATAACTTAATTTATATGTATAACATGCCCTAAAGTCAGATGGGTGTAGTGACTGAACATTAATGACCTTACTTATAAAAATACACTGAAAAAATACTTTGGTTGAATTTACAAAAGTCCCGACGGTTGACAAATTTTACAAAAGTTATTGTAAAAGTTACATAATTTTAACTGTTGATTTTACAAAACCATAGAGGTTGATGATGAAACACAGGTTTACTAAGTTTTCTACATGAATTTAACAATTGATATGGTTGAATTTTTATAAGTCTCGAAGATTAACATAACTTTGAATTGAAATAACAAAATTGTTTAGTAGAATTTACATAGATATTAATTTTGTTGAAAAGTTCCAATATCCACCGCAGCGAGGCGCTGTGTCCGTAACATAAATTCAAGTTGAAATTACAAAATAATTTAGTAAATTGTTTAAAAGTGCTGGTTTTATCGAAATAACTATATTCTAGTTACACATTTAACAGTTTTTGAAGTTGAATTGACCTAATATTGTTGATTATATTTACGAGCATACTTTGGTAGAGAAGTTCGTAACATAAATTACACTTGAAATTACAAAATAATTGAGTTAATTATACAAAAGTGCTAGTTTTGTAGAAATGACCAAATTTCTGTTACATATTTTACAATTTTATATGTTAAATCAACCCAAGCTTATTGTTATATTTTACAAAGTTTGCTTTGGTAGAAAAGTTTCCATTTCCACCGCAGCGAGGCGCTGTGTCCGTAACATAAATTACAATTAAAATTACAAAAGAATTTAGTACATAATACAATAGTGCTAGTCTAATAGAAATTACCATATTCCGACTGCAAATTTGACAGTTTATTTACGATGATTCGACCAAATCTTATTGTTATATATTACAAGTTGACTTTAGTAGAAAAGTTCCCATTTCCATCGCAATGAGGCGCTGCATCCGTAACATAAATCAAAGTTGAAATTACAATATAATTGAGTAGGTTATACAAAAGTGCTAGTTTTGTAGATATTACCATATTTCTGTTACATATTTTACAGTTTTTTACGTTGAATCAACCCAAGGATATTGCTATATTTTACAAAGTTTACTTCGGTAGATAAGTCTCCATTCCCACCGCAGCAAGGCGCTGTGTCCGTAACATTAATTAAAATTAAAATAACAAAACAATTTAGTAGATTATACAAAAGTGCTAGTTTTGTAGAAATGACCATATTTCTGTTACATATTTTACAGGTTTTTACGTTGAATCAACCCAAGGTTATTGTTATATTTTACAAAGTTTAGTTCGGTAGATAAGTCTCCATTCCCACCGCAGCAAGGCGCTGTATCCGTAACATAAATTAAAATTAAAAATACAAAACAATTAAGTAGATTATACACAAGTGCTAGTTTTGTAGAAATTATCATATTCGTGGTACATAATTAACAGTTTATTTACGTTGAATTGACCAAAGATTATCGTTATAAATTACAAGTTTACTTTAGTAGAAAAATAAGTACAAAATTAATCAATTGAAATTACAAAATAATTAAGTACTTTATACAAAAGTGCTAGTTTAATAGAAATTACTATATTCCGACTGCATAATTGACAGTTTATTTACGTTGAATTGACCAAATCTTATTGTTATATATTACAAGTTTACTTTAGTAGAAAAGTTCACATTTCCAACGCAATGACGCGCTGCATCCATAACATAAATTAAAGTTGAAATGACAAAATAATTGAGTAGATTGTACGAAAGTGCTAGTTTTGTAGAAATGACCATATTTCTGTAACATATTTTACAGGTTTTTACGTTGAATCAACCCAAGGTTATTGTTATATTTTACAAAGTTTACTTTGGTAGATAAGTCCCCATTCCCACCGCAGCGAGGCGCTGTGTCCGTAACATAAATTAAAATTAAAATTACAAAAGAATTTAGTACATAATACAAAAGTGCTAGTTTTATAGAAATTACCATATTCGTGCTGCATTATTCAAAGTTTATTTACGTTGAATTGACCCAAGATTATTGTTATAAATTACAAGTTTAATTTAGTATAAAAAAAGTACAAAATTAAACAATTGAAATTACAAAATAATTTAGTAGATTATACAAAAGTGCTAGTTTTGTAGAAATGACCATATTTCTGTTACATATTTTACAGTATTTTAACGTTGAATCAACCAAAGGTAATTGTTTTATTTTACAAAGTTTACTTTGGTAGATAAGTCCCCATTTCCACCGCAGCGAGGCGCTGTGTCCGTAACTTATATTAAAATTAAAATTACAAAAGAATTTAGTACATAATACAAAAGTGCTAGTTTTATAGAAATTACCATATTCGTGGTGCATAATTAACAGTTAATTTACGTTGAATTGACCCAAGGTTATTGTTATAAATTACAAGTTTACTTTAGTAAAAAAGTAATTACAAAATAAAACAATTGAAATTACAAAATAATTTAGTACATTATACAAAAGTGCTAGTTTAATAGAAATTACCATATTCTTACTGCATAATTGACAGTTTATTTACTTTGAATCGACCAAATATTATTGTTATATACTTAAGTCGTAAAGTTTTTAGGAAATTGAATACCTAGTCTAAACTTGAGAACTGTTTAATTTTTATGCCAATTGATTTCAAACTAGATTATCATACCTAGTTAATAGAGGCAATCAAAGGCAAATCCAAACATGTACCTAAGTCCGGAGCCAAAATCACGAGATATCAGTTCAGTCAGACAGACAGCCTTTCGGATATACTCGTACCTACTATACTAGATGGTGTAGTGTATGTGTGACATAACATTAAAAATACTAAACTTATAGTTCACCCCGAACTGAACGCGTGATGTGATCTGAATGCTCCGAACATAATAAGTATATATTATACATGAACATATAGATGAAAATCCTATGGTGACATCGAAAGAGTAGGGATCTGTTTCTTCTTATTGTTCAATACCTGTAATTTGGTATATGTCCGTGATACTAAGCTGACTAAGCCGCGGGTTTTCTCACGATGTTTTCCTTCACCATTTTTGATACCAAACACAATGTTTGGACTTGCGTCTGTCTACCACTGACTGTATGTAATCGCTGACTACAACTTTGTAAAACTTTGTAAACAAGTTTTAACTCAATAGGTAATTTAATAAGGAGTTCCGTTGGACAGACCTTGGCTCCATCATCAGACTAGGTCGCTGTTACCTACTTAACATAACCTTGCGAAGTTGTAGATTCCATCCTACTTACTTATTGAAATAGGTACTTAATACTTACGTTAGTAAATAGGTAGGTACCTACTTTATTTCCAAATTGCCAAAGCGTTAATTAGACGTAAGTAGGTAAGTTTACGTTTAATAACATATTACTCAGTTCTGTGGGGGCAGCAGGCAGTATTGAGCGTTGCCAGTATTGCCACATAATATTGCGCTCCGCCCCCGCACCGCAAGCGCACCCCGTCTGTACTGAGGCAGGCGGGGAGGGGAAGGGGAGAGGGCGGCGCCCACGCACCCGGCAAAATTCAGGACAGGCATGAACTTGTCGTTATTTCTTTTGAAACGGCGACGGTCGGCGGTCGGTCGGTACCGCGCATTTAGGTCTTGTTCACTGCCTGCCTGTCTCGCCTGCCTTGTAATCTACTTATTTGTACATAGTAGAGCATAAATTAGCTTCTAATAAAGTGATAGTGAGTGCGTGCAATGGACGACGACGACATTACCCTGGATGTGGATGAATCTATTGACAAGTCGCTTGTGCCAGCGTATCTTAGGAAATGGGGGTTGTGTGAACAAACGATCAACAATTTTGTTGGTAAGTACGTATCCTCTCTACCTACTCTGTTTTTTGTAGAAGTGCATTAAGGTACATGCTCATAGTAGTGATTTGATTGCCTACCTATGTACCTACATATAATGATTTCGGTGCCACCATGACGGCTGGCATACCAGCCGGCGCGGCGCGCGTGTTTCAATTCAACAACTAAAATAAGTTAAATCTACAAGTGTGTTTTGTTGGTTTTACAGAATAGTTATGCAGGTATAGGTAACAATTTTTCTAGGTACAGGCCGTTATACAAGGCGATATTTACACGTATCATTACGTGAAATCGCATACGTTGAATGTAATTTTATAAGGTTATGATGTTTGTTGGTGAACTTGTTCAATGTGCAAAGTGCAATGTTTGTTTTTCAATGGAATGGTTTCAATTTGGTTGATCTGTGTACTATCGCCGTGTCAGTCGCCGTATTACGAGTGTACCTACCTATTTATTTCTACTGACAGCAATTTTGAATTTGTGTTTCAGATAATGAAATAACGTTGGAGTACATAAACAAAATTGAAGACACAGAACTTAAAGAACTAATGCCGAAGATTAAGGAACGAATATTATTTAAAGTTGGCTTGCGAAAGCTATCAACAATAACACATGTAAGTACCTACAACCGTCTATATTAGTAAATTATGTAAGAAATTCTAACTGTTTTTATCTCATCTTGATTCAACATTACACCTGGGTCAAAAATACATCAGGACATTGGTTGATTTTAACACAATGGTCAGTCGGGTGATCACGTAACTTTAGTTTCAACCAAATCCTTGTTGCAACCGTCAGATTTTACATGATTTTGAGCTTCGATTGCAATAAAAAAAGGATACAAACAAAGCTTTGTGTCTGACAAGCAGGGATTGCAATTCTTATTCGTTTTTTATTGCAATCAAAGCTCAAAAACATGCATAAGCTGACGATTGAAACAGGGATTTCATTGCAACAGAAGATACGTGATCACCCCGCTGGTCACTAGACCACGTGTTCAGTGGCCACGCCATCCAATCCATCCGAACTCATATTATGAGTTGCCTTGCCACTATCCGAGTAGCATACGAGTAGGTATCTGAATCCTCTCGGTCCGAGCTGACTTAGATGGTGTCAACTTGGCTTTAGGCTGTGTATCAAAGAGTTTTTCTGCCCAAAAATGTGGGTAGGTAGGTATGTGCATTTTTTTACCTTTTTTATGTTATTAAGTAACGAGATGGGCAGGTCACTCACCTTATGCACCATGCCTGCCTACCTGTATAACAGGATCCAATCCTGTCCATATAGTCCTGTGTCCATGTCCCATTAGGAACATTAAAATGCTGATCATTATTTTACAGGACACTGCATCAGAAGAGACTAAATTCTGCTCCTCCAAGCCCATTCTCGACTAGCAGCACTAGTAGCATTGCTGATGTGAAACAGTTTTATGTAAGTTCAAATTTTGTTGATCATCTATAGGTACTAATAAGAGAAAAGGTTTGATTGTTTGTTTCAAATGAATAGGCTACGCAACTACTGGATTGATTAAAAAAAAATTGGGCTGCAGAATTTGCAGTTAGCGTACTGTTAACTAATCTTATGTTTCGTGTCAACCAATCAACTTGGAGCATTCAATGCTCGAAGCCAATCAAGGACCAGAATATTATTATGGCAACCATGGCAACTAGTAGTGATTTGACATGGAACTTTTTCTTTAAATGTGAACTGATTCAGTTGACAGGCGTTCTCCCAACCCATTTTTCAGTTGACAAAGGTTTTTGCTAACTAACTTTACTTTAATCGTTATCTCAGTAACCGGGTGTTAATAAATATTGGTAAACATTTCACACAACCCATTTAGCCCCAAACTAAGCAAAAATAAAGACTACTGCGGGGTTAGTGTACCTTCCCTACGGTGAAAAATATTTTCATCGGTCCAGTAGTTTCGAAGCCTATTCAATACAAACAAACAATCAATCAAATCTTTCCTATCTAAAATACATATTAGTATAAACTAGAGACTGGTAAGACTGGGAGACGCCTTCCGACCCTAAGGTCGCGGGTTCGAATCCAGTCGTGTACTTATGGATTTTTCTGTTCGAAAAAGGTACGTAAGTACACAATGCCAGTGCTCTCAAACGGTGAAGGAAGACATCGTTAGGAAACTCGCGGCTTAGTCAGCTCCACACGTATTGACCATGTCTTTCCCGTGGATTACGCCGACTAAGCTGTCAGGATGGTATAGGTGCTGGGCAAGCCTGCTCCATCTAAAATACTGTCCCAGGCACTATAGCCTCCCGTAAGAAGGGGCATGAGTAAAAACCAGTTGCCTCTGACGCTTTAAAATCATCTACAATAGATGCAAAAGGCCTGTTTACTTACTCTTTGTTTTTATAAACTAATTTTGTATAGAGGCTTACATGAGCTTGTGGCGTTTTTTTAGGGGTTAAACTCTAGACCGATTTTTAACTATTAAATAGGTATGTAGCTTACAAGAAGATGGTAATTTCTTCAAAACTAGAACTTTTGTATAATTATTTACTCAATTCAACTTTGAGTAAAATTTCAACTTTGAGTTATATAAGGGACAACGCAAAAGTTTTTGTATTCATTTTATACAATATACCCTGTCCCTAATTTCCTACTTCACTGCAGGTACGTTCACTTACTTCTTGTTGTAACCTTAGTATTTATTTCTAGGCTTCTGCTCCCGACACAGATTTCACAAACGAAGAGCCCATTAAAAAACGGATCCTACTGCAACACATGTTATTGCCACCGGAGAATCTTATTGTCGATTCAATTACTTTTAATTAAAAGATAGATTATACATTTAGAATCAAAATCTTTTACTCATAGTTTATTTTAAGTCAAAAATTACTATTATGTTAAATAAAATCTCTTCAATATAAAATCACACCATTGCAAAAAAATGTGCGAAATGCAGTTGGTGTTTATTTCATTTCAGGTTTGGATATTGGATTGGAATAGAAACTGTCCGAGAACCTAGATAAATTTTGTACAAATACAATTATTACAATAATAATTATAGTGAAAATATGCTAAGTAATAATTTTGGTATTACGTTTAAAAATTCGTCGACGAATTTTCATTTTTATTAAATTTATAATTAATAATATAATTTATTATTAATTTTCATCTTAATTGAATTTTCATACAACATTCGTATAAAAATTCGTCGACGAATTTACATTTTTATTAAATTTATGATTATTAATATAATTTTCATCTTAATTTAATTTTCATACAACATTTCGTTACATTTTACGTTCTAAATCTTCAAATGTATATTTTCTGTATGAAACATGTAATTGCTCTTGGTTTATTGAACATTTTCAAGCATGTATTGTATATGTATATTGTATTGATGGAGAAAACCATACTGAATTATTTTTAAAACCTGACGATTGAATTGTTCATCCTACTGCAACAATGTTATTGCCACCGGATAATCTTATTGTCAATTCAATTACTAAGGAATAGACCACTGGCAAATTTCTCGTTCGCACATTTAGAATCAAAATCTTTTATTTTTCATTTTTCAAAAAAATACTATTCTATTATTATAATAGTAATGCCTCTTTTATAAAATAAAATAGTCAAAAATATTGAAATATGCAGGCGAAAATTTGTTAAACAGTTGTCAGTCTAGGGAGCATTATGGTGTTTATTTTATAGACTTCTCTTCAGGTGTTTATTTTCGATTTAATTAAAGAAGAGCCAATTGAGGTTTTGTGTCAGCATTTTTTAAATAAATGTATGAATCTTTCATAATGTTTTATTTGCTTGTACCTATTCTATTTATTCATTTTTGTATTAGTTCAATTGTGGATTGTTTTACTATTGATTTGTACATTATTATTATATTTTGTATTGTGTCTTTATTTTAACTAAGGTTTTGTTTTATATACCTAATTATTCTAGCAGATATTACTATGAACTGTGGTATTTATACTTGATAATAGGTAGGTGTTATGTTTATATTATATACTGTAAGGTTTCTTATTATCTACGTAAGTAGGTACATAATTTCGTTATGTTTATTATGAACTGTAAGTTTAACTAAATAACTTTTGTAATCCAGTGTATTTAGTTTGATGAACAATACTAAAGTTATTAGTTCAACTTACCACATTTCATAGTAGAATCTACGGAACTAAAAACAGTACTTACGTATATAATACAAAACCTTACAGTAGATATAACACAAGTAGTCTAGTAAAAAATACCACAGTTTATTATATAATCTGCTAGAGTAATTTGGTATATAAAACAAAAGCTTCCTCGTAAAAGATACCAAATATTATGATTCAATTTACAAAAGTACTGTAGTAGATAATACCAAAGTTTCTAGTAAAAAATACCACAGTTGATAGTAGAATCTGCTAGAGTAATTAGGTATATTAAACAAAATCTTAGGTAGATAATACAAAAGCTTCCTAGTAAAAGATACCAAATACTATGGTAGAATCTACAAAAGTTTTGATAACACTATAATAGATAATACAAAAGTCATCTGATAATAATTAACACAGTTCATAGTAAAATCCACTGAAGTTCTTGGGTAGAAAAAACACAAGTTGTCTAGTAAAAAATACCACAGTTCATAGTACAATCTACTATAAAAGTTTGGTATATAAAACAAAATCTTAGGTAGATAATACAAAAGCTTCCTAGTAAAAGATACCAAATACTATGGTTGAATCTACAAAAGTTTTGATAACACTATAATATATAATACAAAAGTAATCTGATAATAATTAATACAGTTCATAGTTAAATCCACTGAAGTACTTGGGTAGATAAAACACAAGTTGTCTAATAAAAAATACTAAAGTTCATAGTAGAAATCATTAAATTACTTAAGAAGATATTACAAAAGTGATTTAGTAAGTATTACAAAAGTTCAAAGTAAAATCTACGAGAGCTTAAGGTACATAGCATATAGAGTTGTTTTGTAAAAAATACCATAGTTAATAGTAAAATATACAGTTTCACCAAAGTTGTTTAGTAACTATCTGAATAAAAAAATACCAAAGCTCATGGTAGAATCTACAAGATCAATTTATTAAATAGTACCATTGAAATGTTTAAATATTCTGCTTACCGAAGCCATCGAATCTAGGTAAAATCTATCAAAGTACTTGGGTAATTAAGCCAACCGTCGCCGTTTGGTAAAATCAACTTAAGTCAGCGGTAGGACCCCATTTAAACGTAAAATTTGGTAGTTTTTATCAGGAATCTGATAAATTCAACCAAAGTATTTTTTCAGTGTATGTCAAAAGATAAGCAGTCCTTAAACTATTGCCATCTCATACCAATGGATAATGACAAATAGTGACAGGGCTAACTTTAAACAATGACTAAATTTAAATTGCATTTATAAGTATGGCTATAAGTTACTTGTGAAGAGAGTTTAGAAGAGCTGCTAATGGTAAGAGACTCGGAAACTAAAAAAAACATTATAATAATAAAGTCATGTTTTGAGAATGTTCTGCCTTATTGTCTTGATTATAAACATGCTAAAATTTGTAATAGCTGAAACAATGCTGTAAAGCATTTACAAAGGGGTTCTTTTTATTGCTGGTCTAGTAATGACTTCCTTACCCACATCCTGTAGTCAAACTTACATGAAGAACTGTGAGCCATTGGTATCTTTACCGCGGTTGGCCATAGACAGTAAGAAGGGCTTGTCATGTTGCAGTTCAAAGTTTTCATCTGAAAATAGTAAGTTCGGCAAGTTTATCATGCGCACTTGATGTGCGGGCAGGTTTTTCCGCAAGTAGGCTGCTTGTGGGTCTTTTTAGCGTGACCCTTGATATGCTCGAACTTTTTTAGGTTCTACAACACGCCGGTTTCCTCACGATGTTTTCCTTCACCGTTTTGAGAGTACTGGCATAGTGCACATACATTTTTCGACAGAAAAACTCATTGGTATACGAGTGGATTTGAACCCACGACCTTCGGATCGGAAGGCGGGGCCACTACCACTAGACCACCAGTGCTCTCTCTGAAAATAGTAAATAAAACTCAAAACACGGAGAGCGAGACGGAGACGCCAGTAAATTCGGGATGTGCTTGTGTCCATCAATTATAGCTATAATAATTGATGGACACAAGCACATCCCAAAATAAATAAAATAAAAATAAAATAAAATAAATAAAAGTCTTACCTTCAAAAGTTCCACCATAGATGGATTCTCCTCCAGTTCCATTGGAGTTAGTGAAGTCTCCTCCTTGGATCATGAAGTCTTTCACCACTCGATGAAACACCATGCCCTTAGAAATAACATAGATTTGATCCTTTTAGAGTCTTAAGCAGAAACCACTATTCAGTATGAGTTGACCTTTAGGCATAGATATTAATGCTGTTATCTATTGAGTGTCACTATTTCTGCATGAACAGCCTGTATAACTTAAATTTTATGTGCTAACTTTTGTGATAACTATACATGTGGGTTTGCTAACATGGAACTGGCTAACACTCATGTAGTCTATCAAGTATAATAAACTATGTGAGACTTGACTGTGATCTCGGTTTTATTGAATGGAAAACATTTATTTTGAAACATTTATTTTGAACATACATTATTGGTATTAGGCTTATAGCTTTGCTCTAGCATATCTTATTTTGCTAGAGCAGGTAGCAAGTAGGGCATGCAGTATCGGAACCATTCTCAGAACCGGGAATTTTCGCCCGATACTGGGCTGGGAACCGGGAATTCCCGGGAATTTCGATACTTTCGATACTGAATTATTTTTTTTAATAAAACTGACCGTATAGATATACAATGAAAGAAAAACTACTGAAAAATACACTTTGTATTATTGAGATATATTTTTTTATTGAGAAGCGTAGATTAACCCACACACAACCACAAAATACACGATTTTTTTTTACAATTTATAGGTTTGCCTTTGACCGCTATCTCACTTGCTGTTAAGTGATGATGCGGTCGACGATGTAGCACGATTACCTAGAAGATACCTATTCACTCTTGTCTTGAAAACGTCTAATTTGTAGGTACTCGGAAAGACAGACGCCGGCAAGGAATTCCATTCCTTGGCTGTCCGCAACATAAAAGTTGAAGCAAAGCGCTTGGTACGGACAGTTGGAACATCAACCAGGTATGGATGCTGCATTTCCGTGCATCTAGTGGTCCGATGGTAGAATGGGGATGGGGGAACTAAATTGTAAAGTTCCGTAGCACACTCCGAAATGTATCCTGTAAAATACCGATAGACTGGCAACTTTACGACGATGTTCGAGACTTAGGAGCTTGGACTCGACTAGAGTGTCGCTACCAATGAGCCTTTTGGCTCGTCTCTCAAAAGCTTCCAATACCTCAAGCTGGTATTTGGCAGAGCCATCCCAGGGACTTGTGCTTGGTACAGGTTAAAAAGCTGTCCCGGTGTGAAGTACTGTCTCACCTTCGATAGAATGCCTACCTTCTTCGCAGCTGTCTTGTTTTTGGATTCTATGAACGAGCCAAAATTCAATTTACTGGTTAGCGTAAACCCTAGAAGCTCTAGTTGGTCTGAAATCTGAAGGGAATAGGGATACATCTCGGAAAGTAGGAGTCAGGTGAAATTGACTCTTCTTAGCGGAAAATAGACACGCCTGTGTTTTTGAAGCATTGAACTTCAACAAATTGGCATCGCCCCACTCTGCGACTACCTACCTACCTTCAGCGTTAAGTTCATGCGTTCAATCATTGCCTCTCTATGAGACTGGATCTGATCGATACCTGATCCACTGGAACGTGCTTCAGGTATGTATCTCTCTACAACGGTGCTGTCGTCTGCATACCCAATGATACCGGGCCTAAGCAGATCGTTGATGTGCAGCAGGAAAAGTGTTGCAGAGAGAACTGACCCCTGAGGAACTCCGGCATTAATTGCCATTTGATCAGACGAGCAGCCGTCAACGACTTCTCAAATTGATCGGTCCCTCAGAAAGTCTGATACCCCAAACACATAAGCCAGTGGATAATCCATACGTAGGAAGCTTGCTTAGTAGGCTGTCATGCCAAACCCGGTCTAAAGCCTTCGAGATATCCAGAGAAACTGCTAAAGCTTCTCCGTTTCTCTCGATAGCTTCACTTCATAAGTGAGTGACATACGCTAGAAGGTCTCCTGTTGACCGATTTCGGCGAAATCCGTATAGGTCACTCAGGAGGACGGTTACTCAGGATATTCTCATTTATTTCACGTATACATGTATCTTCATTATTATAATACTAAAACTCTCTGTGCGTGCACGCAACAATCAGAGTTAGGTTAAATCAAAGTTAAATCGAATATCCATCAAATAAATCAATAGTTAAAACTAACAGTAACAAACTATGTAATTTATCTAACTAAATCAGCTCAGCAAAGATATAGCGAAATATAAGCAAGGCGTAAGTTGAATGTAAGAGCGTTTCCATCTTTCGTAGAAAGCCGTCCATGTTATTTTCGTTCTTTTTCTAACAGATTTTGTCATAAATAGTAACGAACATCTAACTAAATATGAAGATTGTATAATACAATATTAAACAATCTTCAATTCAGGTAAAATAAACATGTCATTTTCGTTTTGACTCCGAAATTGTTGAGATATTATCTGAATGATGTCAATTATAGGTTTGTAATTTGTCAAAATATCTAGCAATGTATACATAAAAGTGAAACTAAACGCATAGCAAGTGTTTTTTTATCGATATTTATTTATATCGTACTAGAAAACACCAATAATTGATCATTGTCATCAGTATCGAAAGTATCGAAAGTATCGGGAATTCTTTCGTGGAGAACCGGTACTAGAAAAGTTCAAAATTAGCGATAATTCCCGGTACTTTCGATACTGATACTTCCCGGGAGCATGCCCTAGTAGCAAGTCAAATAATGTACACTGCAGTTCGATTTAGGTTAGTCTATTGGAAAACATTTGCACGGAGCCGGCGTTGCGGTGTCACCAACCTTGTAACTCAATGGCTTTCCAGTAGTACTCCCGATGCCCATATCCCCAGCGCATAGAGCACGGAAGTTTTCCGTGGTTTTTGGAGCCACATCGTTGAAAAGTTCGAAGATTAATCTTCCTGATGGCAAACCCCCTATGGATATGTCCATAAACACACGATCCCGAGCTGGCTTCTGATCCCCATCCACAGTCATATTAGCGGCGATTACACTATTCACTAGCAGCAGTACATGCCGCAAAATCCAAACCAAAATGAAATGAATAAAAGAAAATAATTTTATTTCCTCACAGAAACGCTTCCTGCCTGCCTGATTCAAGAAAGCTGGGTTAGTTAGGCAAGCAAGCAAAGCAAGCATTGCTTCTTCTTCTTCTTTTTTGGCTACTGCGACAAGCATTGCTAATGTTATTTAATTCTCCGTCAATCAACTTTGTCACTGTCATGTCATTGTTGTAATCAAACGAATCAAACGACCTTTGTTGACATGACGTAATGTTGAACGAAAGCCACACCGTCTAGGGCAGGGATTCCCAAAGTGGTCGATATCGACCCCTTGGGGTCGATATTGGTTTCCTAGGGGTCGATATAAACGAAAACTGATATTGGGGGTCGACGAGGTCTAAAAATCGACCCCCTATTAAATTACCACACGTTCTTATTTAAAACTTTAGGTAGGTAGGTACTGTATTGTTTATTTTGTGTTACGTGTACTAAGAATAATTAATATTTTATACCTAATGTAAAGTATCAAGTTCGTACAAGATGAAAAACTAGGCAAGTCAGTGTGGACAAGTTTGTGCAAGATGAATGAGTTCGAGCGTACATCTTTCAGGCGCGTTTTGACTTGCTCTCTATTTGACGCATACGTGATTTAACACGAACGAATTCATGATCAAGTTGCAAATCCAAACATGTTTCTGATATTTTACTATTTAACGAGCTTGCACTTAGGTTGAAAGTTAATTTGCGTTTTGAAATTCGTTGGAGCTTGAACGATAATAACTCATATAAGTACTCATTTATTTCAGGAGATCACAAGTTATAAAATAGCTAAATTAAGTGAAGTAAAGTGGCTGAAACAGAATTTACGAATCACTTAACCAAGTGCAAAGTTTTCCAATTTGTACCTTAGCACCTAGGTATTTTGTATCAATAGAAAGAAAACTAAAGATAGGCCCCTTATTTATAATAGTCTGCTAACTTAAAACATTGCTAATTCTCACTCTGTCTTCTTCTATTGACCTAATTCAGAATGAAAAATAATTATAAGTTTAAAAAACTAGAGAAACCGACTTCATTGCCAACGGCTAAACCGATTTTAATGAAATTCGTTTGGTACAATCTGGACGTAAGAATAACCTTCCAAATAAAAAAATAATTTTCTAAATCGGTTCATAAATGACGGAGGCATGCAGTTACAAACATTAAAAAATTATTAAAAAAAAAATGGCAGCACCGATTTTAATAAAATTAAAATGAAATCAATCTGGAAGCAGTGCCTTTCAGATAAAAAAATAATTTTCTAAATCGGTTCATAAATGACGGAGGCATGCAGTTACAAACATTAAAAAAATTCTTTAAAAAAAAGGGCAACACCGATTTTAATAAAATTAAAATGGCATCAATCTGGAAGCAGTACCTTTCAGATAAAAAAATATTTTTTTAAATCGGCTTACAAATGACAAAGTTATGCGGTAACAAACATTAAAAGAAAAAAAATCTAAATACATCCAAATTGAGAACCTCCTCCTTTTTGATTGGAAGTCGGTTAATAACACTGTAGCAGCTGTTTTAAGTTAGCGGACCATTATGAATAAGGGGGTTGATCTTAAAAGTAGGTAATTTGGCCATGGGGGTCTGAGGTAACGTTTCATTTTGGAAAAGGGGTCACTTGTCCAAAATAGTTTGGGAGCCCCTGGTCTAGGGCCACAGCACAGCGCTGCTGACTTGTAGGAAATTCCCGAAACTGTTTTTTTCATGAACATGTTGTTTTTAGCCAAATGGCAAAAATGGAACCCTTATAGATTCGTCATGTCTGTCTGTCAGTCTGTCTGTCTGTCCGTCCATATGTCATATCCATTTTTCTCCGAAACTGTAAGAGCTAGACTGATGAAACTTGGCGAGTAGATGTATTCTGTGAACCGCATTAAGACTTTTTCACAAAAATAGAAAAAAAACTATAAATTTTGGGGGTCCCCATAATTGAAACTGAAACTCAAATTTTTTTTTTTCATCAAACCCATACGTGCGGGGTATTTATGAATAGGTCTTCAAAAATGATGTTGAGGTTTCTAATATAGTTTTTTTCTAAACTGAATACTATGTTTGCGAGAGAGACACTTCCAAAGTTGAAAAAAGTTGGTCCCCCCCTCTAACTTCTAAAATAAGAAAATGATAAAACTAAAAAAAATATATGTTGTACATTACTATGCAAACTTTCAACGATATTTGGTTTGAACGAGATCTAGTCAGTAGTTTTTTTTATACGTCTTATATCGTAAACCGCAATTGACCTTTCGACGAACTACAAGAACCTTTAGATTATGTTACTTGATGCTACGGAACCCTTCATGGGCGAGTTCGACTCGCACTTGGCTGCTTTTTTTTAGACTAAAACCTCACAGAGCCGATCTCACTTATAAAAATATTGTACGCATTTTCATACACTTCTCGTAGGTACCAGAGGTGTACTGCTCAGTGCTCAGCCTCAAAAAAATTAACAAACAAACTTATAAGTAACTTAGTATTAATATTGCACTGCACACATTATGTAGGTATTGTTTATTTATTTATTACTAGCTAGTGGCCGCCCGCGGCTTCGCTCGCCCGTTCCCGTAACACCCCGTTTCCGTTACTTTTTCGGGATAAAAAGTATCCTAAGTCCTTCTCCTGGTTCTAAGCTACCTCCGAACCAATTTTCAGCCAAATCGGTTCAGCCGTTCTTGAGTTATAAGTGGAGTAACTAACATGACTTTCTTTTAAATAATTATATAGATTTATCATTAACATTTAATTAGAACATAGGTAATACATATTTATCTAGTGCAATAGAAGAGCCTAGTAAAAATTTTAAATTGTATTTAACTTTAATTTTTGATTGTTGTTGTAAAATTTGCAATAATCAAAATATTAAAGTTAAAAATTAACACTTTGAAACGTCATAAATTAAGTGAGTCTAGGTGCCCTAGAATTAGAATTAGAATTGGATAAGGCTTGGTTCTTTAGCTATACTATTACCTTAGCATACATGGTTTTTATTTTGGATGTATGTTTATGTTATTAAAAGTGGTCAACACTAATTTACTGAACGAAACAAACAAACAAAAACAATCAATTAGGACGACTGCCGAACTTTTCGTCCACACCACACTCGCTCGTCTCGCTCGCTTTTAGCGTTGCCAGAAGATTAACTTTGTAACCTTTTAGATAGTTTTTGCTCCGTCTGGTTACTTAATGGTTTCATGCTACAAGATTTATAGGTTACAAAGTTGTTTTAGAAATTTTTAGATTCTAATTGTATTTTTGTATAAAAACCATCATGAAATGACTAAAACTTGCTTCTCGCTTACATTATACCTCATTAAGTAGGTAGGTACATTGGATTCGATCTTGCTTGAGATCGTTTGCTCTCATGACGTTTGTTATGCCACCTTGATTGTTTTGTAATTGAGTCGTGTCTCGTCAGTTGAACATTTGAATGTGTGTTTAGTGTTTTCTCAGGTTACAGTCCAAGTTATAAGGCTCTTTACGCGCGTGCTCAGTCAGTGTAATGTAAAACAATAAATCTAGACACTGCTATTTGTGGCGAGATGGACGCTAAACTTAATCCAAGATTAAGGCACAACGTAGGTAGGCATAAAAGTGGAAACTCAAACTTAGGTATTATCCCAGGTTTGAGTTTCCACTTTTATACACATTGCCCTATCCTTACAGAGTTATTTATTTATTTTTATTTTATTTATTTATTCATTCACTTATAATAACATTACAGATTGAATCCAATGCGTTATCTAAGGCTTAAAACTAATAAACATCTAATAAACTAAAAAAAAAACATCTTGCAAACTTCTATCTAACCTATAATATTGCACTGCACACAATAAGTACCTAGGTTTTTTTTTTTTTTTTTTTTTTTTTTTATGCCATAGCAGGCAGACGAGCAGACGGGCCACCTGATGGAAAGTAGTCACCGTCGCCCATAGACACCTGCAACACCAGAGGTGGTGCTAATGCGCTGCCGGCCTTTTAAGTAGCGATATACCCGCCTTTTGAAGGACCCCATGTCGAAGCTCCGAGGGAAAACCGCAGAAGGCAGCTCATTCCACAACTTACTCGTGCGCGGCAAAAAGGATCGCGAAAAACGAGCAGTTGTGGAAAACCAGCCATCCAGGTGGTGAGGATGGAATCTGGTTCTGCGGCGCGTGGTGCGATGATAAAAATCAGCCGCGGGCACCAGAGCAAACAGTTCCTCGGAGCACTCCCCATTGTAGAGACGATAGAGCACGCACAGAGAACCAACGTCTCTCCGAAGACCTAAGGGCTCTATGTCATCTGTGAGCTTGGAATCGTCGACAATACGAGCTGCCCGACGTTGGATCCGGTCAAGAGGAAGAAGCTGGTATTGGGGCGCCCCGGCCCAGAGATGAGAGCAGTACTCCACGTGCGGTCGGACCTGTGCTTTGTAAAGCATAAGCTTTTGAACCGACGTGAAATACCGACTTGCTCTGTTGAGGACGCCAAGCTTTTTAGAGGCCAGTTTGGCCTTCCCTTCCAAATGACAGCGGAATTGGACGTCACTCGAAATGTCGACACCGAGGATTCCAATGCTCTCAGAGATGTTAAGGGGAGTGTTCTGGAAACTGGGAGCTTCGAGAAATGGGTTTTTTTTAGCGGTAAACGCGCAAACTTGTGTCTTCTCGGGGTTGAAGCGAACAAGATTTTGTTCACCCCAGTCTGAGACCCGCTCCAGAGTGGTCTCAAGTTCAGCCACAAGTAAGTTTCGGCACTCTTCTACTCGTTCCCGAGAAATGTTTGCTCGGCCTGTATATTGGGCGTCACCAGTACTGTCATCCGCATAACAATGTATGTTATTAACACGTAACATATCATTGATATGCAGGATGAACAGGGTAGGTGACAGCACAGAGCCTTGTGGGACGCCAGCATTTATGGGCTTTATATCAGAGCAAGACCCGTCTACTACGACCTTAATGCTACGCTCTGACAAAAAGCTGGCAGTCCAGTTGCACAGTTTCTCGGGTAGCCCGTATGTAGGAAGCTTCGACAGAAGTGCCTTGTGCCAGACCCGATCAAAGGCCTTTGCGATGTCCAGACCAACCGCTAAGGCCTCTCCCTTGCTTTCAATGGCTTCTGCCCAGCGGTGGGTGAGGTACACAAGAAGATCACCAGCTGAGCGACCATGGCGAAAGCCATATTGTTTGTCACTAATCAGCTGGTGCTCTTCAAGGTACCCAAGGAGTTGGTCATTGATCACCCTCTCCATCACCTTGGAAAACAGGGAGGTAATAGCAATAGGCCTGTAGTTGGATGGGTCTGACCGGTCACCCTTTTTAGGTACCGGGTGAACCAGGGCTATCTTCCATGAAGACGGAACAGTTCCTGAGAAGTAGGAGTGCCTGAAAAGGCGCGTTAGTACTGGTGCCAACTCTGGAGCGCACGTCTTTAGCACGATTGCAGGGATCCCGTCTGGCCCACTCGACTTACGGATGTCAAGGGAAAAGAGAGCTCGACGCACCGCGCTTTGTGTGAAGCGGATTTCACGCATCAAACTCTCACACCGTGTGACGGTAGGCGGTGCTTTTCCCCCGTCAACCAGAGTCGAATTAGACGCAAAGAGTGTGCTTAGAAGGTCTGCTTTCTCTTTGGCTGTGTGGACCAACGAGTCATCCGGTTTGCGCAATGGTGGTAAAGAGGTCTGACAAAAATTGCCCTGAACAGCTTTGGCAAGAGACCAAAAAGCTCGACTCCCAGAAGGGAAGCTAGCTAGTCTCTCACCAATGTTGCCAATATGCACGCACTTTGCCCTAGCAATTCTCTTCTTGAAGGATCTGGAGGCAGCGTTGTACTGTTTTTTCAACTCGGAGATATTGGACTCATTGTTATCTCGTGCGTCAACCCAAGCACGGTAAGCACGATGCTTGAGGTCGGAAACCCCAAGACAATCAGCACCAAACCAGGGTTGGGTCTTTCCACCGAGTGGTACCACAGAGCTAGGAATAAAACATTCCATGCCCTGAAGGACCACATCGGCCACCGACTCGGCACAAGAACAAGAGTCGTCCAAAGAGAAACATAGCTGCCTCCATGGGTAGGATGCATAGAACTCCCGCAATCCATCCCAGTCCGCTGACTTATAGTGCCAGACCCGACGCCTTCCGAGGGGGCGTGGTCGCACGGAGCGCGTGATCGGCACTTCCGAACGTACCAGACAATGGTCGGATGACCCTAAAGGGGCTTCGACGGATATCTGGTAACCGTTTGGGTTAGAAGTCAGCAGAAGATCCAAAAGTGAGGCATTGTGGTCATCAATATCTGGTATCCTCGTTGGTGAAGATATCAATTGAGTTAGGCCGTAAGCCAAGGCAAAGTCGTGAACAGCTCTTCCGGCGTGATCGGTGATTCGTGATCCTAGCCACTCAACATGGTGAGCATTAAAATCGCCAAGGATCACCACCTCCGCCGTAGGAAACTGTTGGAGCACTTGGTCAGTCGTGTCTTGGACGTGCTCGAGGAGTCGGTCAGTTTCGGTGTTACCGCTATGAGATCTATATAGACACGCGTAGATACGAGTTTGACCCCCGCAATCTACACGTGTCCAGAGAATGGATAGATCTCTGCCTTCAAGGCTATTCAACCGCTGACAGCAGATATCCTCCCTAACAAACATACATACTCCGGCGCGGGGTACAAAACAGTGCTCCAATTTGTAGCCAGGATAATTGAGGTATGATATATCTAGCGGAGAGGATATCTGTGTCTCGGTGAGAAACAAGATGGCCGGCTTTGCCGATTCAAGATGGAAATGGACGGCATTTAGGTTGGAATGTAGGCCTCTAATATTGCAGAAGTCTACTTTAAATGTGGATTGAAGAGCCGCTGAACAACGTTTGTTTCTTTTAGTTTTAATAGCCATATTATTTGAAGACGGGTTAAGGGAAGAATAGTATGTTTCTGGTGATCCAAAGAGCAAAGGGGGGTCATGTGATGCCAGGTCGCCCATCAAGGTCATGTGAGTGGCCTGGCTCGGGGGACGGAAGGGCCCCCGATCCAACCCTATAAGAATCCACCGAATTCCACTCCGGTCTCCTACCCCGGTACGATGGACACTATAGGGCTTTTAACATTGGCGGCGAGACAGCCTCCTGGGTCAGGATTATCCAGGTTCGGGTCCCCTACAAACCAACGGGCGGCCAGCGGACAGCCGTTTCATCGGGTCTCCCTGGCCCCCGAGCCAAGCCATCACGCCTGGACACGCGCAAACTAGATCATTACAACCCGACGGCTCCCAAGATCACCAGAAACAAACTATTCAGAGGGAGGGGGGGGACTGGCACCCGGGCTCGTCAGCCGGAACACACTCTAGAGTGTTTTGCGGCAGATTACGACCCGAGGGTGGTAGCTAGCCAGACGAATCTTAGAGATTCTACCACCAGCAGATTCCATAAGGATTACACTGGGCGGAGTCAGACCACAGTGACCACTAGGGAACCAATGTGCGCCAGAGCCTCGTTCGTTGTTCAGCAGGGTGTACCACGAGCAGGTGAGGTTGACTTTAGCTACAGAGATATTATGCGAGCTACTTACACCCCAAAGGTTAGTCAGTAGGTTTATTTATTTATTACTAATTATCATTAACATCTAGATTTAACATAGATAACACTTATAGAGTTCACTTTTATGCACGATAACATCGAGTAGTGATAATACAGTTAGTGAAAAAAGTAAGGAAAGGTTACTCTTCACGCCAAAAGGCTACTATTTCAACAGCGATGTATTAGCTAAAGGTAATTTACTACTGTTTGACAGAAGGCCGTGATTGGCAACACTGCTCTGCTTGCTTGCTCCGCTCCGCATCGGCATTTTCGCATTCGCATTGCAATTTGCATTTATCTTTCTTTGACAGATTTTTTCTCGTTCGTTTCTTTGAAAAGCCATAATTAACTAGTGTAATTTAAACTGCAACAATGAACGGGTCGGGTGATAACAGCTTTATCGTAAAATTACGTGGTTTGCCTTTCTCTACTACAGCAGAAGAAGTGATGACCTTTCTATCCGGCGTCAACATCTTGAACGACAAAAATGGTAAGACTTTCACTGGTATCTCGGTCACAGCGGAGCCGACCAACAAAGTGACATAGTTATATAAATGCCGCAGCCCTTTGTTAACCGCCCGCCATCCTAAGAAACGAGGGAGCTGCTATTCTCAGGTCATCGGATAGTTGTAGTGATATTGATGACAAGTGGCCTTTCCCGTGAAAAATAAAGACGCTGAAACTTCTGCTTTCTACACTTACAGAATTAGTCATACATACCAAAATAACACTTCTTTATTATCAGGAGTTCACTTGACGGAGGTGCGTCCCGGCAGACCCTCGGGAGAATGCTTCGTGGAAGTGGAGAGCCAGGAGGATGTGGAAGAAGCTCTGAAGAAAGATAAAGAGAACATGGGCAAGAGATACATTGAAGGTAATCTCCCTTCTAAGAAGTTTCTTATTTATAATATTTTGAGTTCCTTCTCAGAAATCTTCTAAAATTCAATTTTAGTGAAAATCTAATAATACTGACTGTTGGGTTCATAATGTTGATTGAATGTTTATTTTTCAGTATTCTCTACTGATCGCCAGGATATGGAATGGGCTCTGAATGCCATGCGCCAGAATGAGAATGGCTTTGAAGGCATCCCCCAGCTCAACGACAGCATGGGCATTGTTAAACTAAGAGGTCTACCTTTTGGTTGCTCCAAAGAAGAAATTGTGGAGTTTTTCAATGGTATGCTTTCATTTTGGTAAAGTCTCTGTGTTGTGTGTGTTTGGGGATGTTTAGGCTTTTGGGTAGATGTGTTGTGGTTAAGTTATGACGTATGAGACACATTGATCAAGTAAACATTGTTGTAAGCTTGAAGTAACATGGAATTATACCTTTTATTTGTGAACATCTCATTTCCACATTTTAAACCAATCAAAACAAATCAAATATTCGCTGTTCCTTTTAAAACTGTTCTGGGTCTAACATGTCACATATTTGAGTCCATATTGCCACAACACAAGCTACTTGCTGCATCCACAATGATCATAAACTAAACTTTTCACAATGGGGGCTCCAGGGATCACGGTAGCACCGGACGGTGTCCACTTGCTAACGGACTCGACGGGGCGGGCTTCGGGCGAGGCGTTCGTACACTTCAATGACAAGGGGAGCGCTCAGGAGGCTCTCACCAGGGACAGGGAGAAAATAGGACACAGGTGGGGGGATTTCCTTTTAGCACGTGGTTTGATAACGGTATGATTGGCCATTTTGTAAAAAACCTGATCGGATGATCACACAAGTCTTACCAACTCAAAAAAAAGACATGCAGTACACAATCTACAAAATTAGCTTTAAACAGATTCAATTTAGCATTTAAGATGCATGGTTTAATGATTTTGGGACTTTCAAGAATCATTTTTTAGCTAGGAGCCAAAATTGTTAAACATACCTACGATTAAAATCAAACCACGATTGCAAATTTGTATTTGGTGTAGTGGGCATGGGATATTGATTTCTCTAAGGTTCTATTCCCATTACCAACCTAATTTGAATTTATCGATTAACTTGGGTCAGGTTATGTAATATGTAATTTGGTTTTATTCCGCACTTTTGAAACTACCTTCGCAGCATAGGTGTTGGTTCAGATATCTGCATACTACTTGTAAAGTTCAATACGTTTCTGATGAGTTTTCTATTACTTAAAAGCCACATTCGTATTTTCAAGATCTATCTATGAAAACACATAATTCATGTATCCTAAATCAATGAAAATTACATAACTGAAATATCATTATTACTGAAAACAATACTGCACTGCATAAATACAAATACAAATCATTTATTAATAACTCTTAGTTACAAGTACACACTACCAACTCTCTCAAACATTACATTGTCAGAAATCCATTTGGTATTTTAGCAAAGCTTTTGCATCTCAATCTCCTGAAGAAATAAGAATATTAAGAACAAATAAAATCACCCAACATGAAGAACCACATCAAAATCCCCACACAAATCAAAACTTCATTTTAATCCATACCTATCTTGTGCCTTGTCCAGTTTCCTAAAACATCTTTGGATGGATTTTAGTTTCATTTTGACATGCGACTGGGCGCGTTTACTGCTCCACAATTAAATTCTATAGTACTCCAAAATAAAAAACATAAAAAAAAATACTAATACTCACACTCTCACTAAATAAATACTCCAAATTAAAAAATATGATCTAAACACAATGATAAAAGTAGGTTCCTAACTACGTCAACAATCTTATTTCTGCAGATATTTGAACCAAACCCAAGGAAGGTTGTATAAAAGTGCGCTAGTGATTGGTTGTTGAGTTGTCGAAGGTTGGGCGAGACGGGAGCGGCGGGGACAAGAGGGGAAGCGAGGGAAGAGAGGGAAGACTGCGAGGAGACAGTCGGGTATCATACATAGATGATAAGTTCAGGACATGGTTTTATTTTGTTTATTACAATTTTTTGCCAAGTTTGTATTGTGTTTATGCTGTAATTTTACTATATTTATTGTATACTTGTTATTTGGACTACAATTGAGCAAATTTGTGCAGTTCAAAGTCAAAGGAGTTAAAATCATCACAAAAGACTAAGTACCATCGTAAAACTAACGACATTCAAACTATCAAACTAAATCCTGGGGATGTTTGTATGGTCTTTGAGTTCATTAAATGTAGCTCCAGTATGTTCAATATCTTTGTTCAGTTAAATCTCAAGGATTACTTATAACATCTATAAAAGAGGTAATGTATTTCTATGTGACTGTTGTCAGGTAGTAAAGTAAAATTGTAAGTTTGTGTAACTTGTAACGCCGACTGCACACTGCTTTTCTGTCTACCCGCAAATTGAACAAAAAATGGTTAAACATTTTTAAAAGAGTTGAAATGCAAGATACCTTGTCTCGCATTGTCGTCATCAAGAAATTAAAGATGTAATAGCAGTAATTCATCTGGTATAAATAATTAAAAAAATAACTATCTACAATAAGCTGGTAAATGAGGCCCAAGATTGAGTGTAATGACAGGAACAAAGGCCTATGCCCTGTTGTGGGTTAAGACATGCTGTTGACGTAATTTTAGTATCTCTTTCCCCCGAATACTGAAACGCAACTCAGATTTAAGCACGTCTCAAGCGACGAATATTTTACAGTTTTCAATGAAAATCTGTCAAACATTCGTAGCTTGAGACATGCTTAAATCTGAGTTGCGTTTCAGTATTCGGGGGTTTGACTCCTTTTTATTTGACTGTTCTAATAATAAGATAAACGTTCGTTTATTGACGTAAAAATTTACAGACATTTTATGAAGTCTTGAGCCTGTGTTACAAGTTTTACAGTCAGTGTCGTCATCCATTTGTTGGTAATAAGGTTCTAATCAACGCGTTCATATCCACAGATACATAGAAGTGTTCATAAGCTCTGCGGACGAGGTGCGTCAGTACGGCGCGCGCATGGAGAGCGGCGGCGGGTTCCGCGGCTCCCGGGGCGGCGGCGGGTACCGCGCGGCGCCCTACGACCGGAACGATCGCTTCGGAGGCCGGTTCAACAGCCGCGGGAGGGGCGGCGGACTCGGGAGCGGCGGACTTGGCTCGGGGTTCGGACGGGATCTTTATAATGGTATGTGGGTTCTTATTTACGCTGTCTTCTTGTCGGGACACTAGTTCTTTCGAAGATGTAGATTTTATATGCGCCTCAGAGAAGCTCTTTTCACTTACGCTATGATAATGGTTATTGTGTTGAATGTTTTTAGCGACGACGGCGGGAATGGGTTCTCTGAGGCGCGGTGGTCGTTCAGATTTTTAATTAGTAGTTGGTTAGTTGCATAGTTGTTTCCTTGTGGCATCTTAGATGTTGGTATGGTATGAGTTATAGCCTATAACTTTAATAATAAAGGAAAGGAACTTTAATAATAATAAATCACACTAAATAATATACATCTAAAACAAGCGACCAGCGCCATCTATGAATGGATTAGGAAGTATATTTTATTTAGAATGTTCCTCATTCTGAACAGTTTGCGTATCATAATTTCAAAAATGACAAAATTAAAGAAATCCATTCGCTTTAAGATAAGGAATGATTATTATAAGGTAATTTTGTATAGGTGGCGGCGGCGGGTTCGGCGGGCCGCGCGGTGGTGGGTTCGGCGGCGGCCGGCACCGTGGCGACAGCTGCGGCGGCGGGTTCTCCATACATATGCGAGGACTGCCCTTCAAAGCTACACCACAGGATGTTGCTTACGTATGTGTTACATTTATGACTGGTTCAATTATCAGAGAGATTCTTGTTTTAATGTAGAATAACTATCTTCCGCAAACACTTATCACAACCTACCACAACAGAACAAAGTAGAACAGCCATGTGGCCGGAAAAGCGTCGCCAAAATACATGAGCATAAGCTTCTTACTCCATACAAATTCACCAGTTTTTTCGGGAGTCGTAAAGTGAAAAATGCCTTGCAGCAGCGCAAGAATTTCTTTCCGAACATGTTTAGCGACAATATAAAACATAGAAATACTTTATTAAAATCTTTCTTCCTTCCTTTTTCTAGAATCCTCATATTTAGTGATATTTGAAATATAATAGTGGGAATGTAAAATTGGTGACATCGGCTCCCATACAAACGGCGCATGCCAACGCAACCATCAGGTATTAGTGGTAGAACTTTTGTCGGTTTTTTATGCAGCGATAAAACGTATTGTACAGATTTTATGTACTTGTATGTTTTGTAACTTGTTTCATGCTCTGGGGATATACAATGTAGCGTTTTCAATTGAGAGTTCAATGCCCATGATGTTTAGTCGACAGTTCTCTGCTCAAATAAGTACTCTGCGCTTCTGCGCTCAACAGCCATACTTATAAACGCTATTTAAATTTAATCATTGCTTAAAGTTAGCCCTGTCACTATTTGTCATTACCCAGTGATAAGAGATGACAATAGTTTAAGCACTGTTTTATTTTTGACATGTTTTTATAAGTAAGGTAATTGTTTGTCCGTTTCCCAGTCAAGGCAAAAAATTGTGATGAACAGGTTTTTTATAAAAAAAAATAGTATTTTTTTACTATTCAGCAGAGCAATGCCGCCAGCATCTTGGGACGCTTCCGTTTGACATAGATTTGGATCAGTTGAGCTATTTCTGGATCGTTTGTAACTGTCTTCAGATAGCTCAACTGTTACTTGTGTATTTCAAAATTATTCGGGTAATACTTTTATTCATTGTAAGTTTGAAAAATAAAGTATAATGTTTTTGGAGAGACTTTGTATGTAACTTTAATTGAATTGTTTCAGTTCTTCAAACCGATCCGGCCGCTAAACATCAACATTATGTTCGATAACTCTGGGAGGCCGTCGGGAGAGGCCGATGTTGAGTTCGAATGCCATGAAGACGCTATGCGGGTATGTACTAGGCAAGGACAGCCCCTCAGAGCTCTGGGTAGCTAGATGCTCAAGACTATTTGAAATTGTCTAGGGGGGTGCAGTCATCATGTTTGTCACATGCCCCATTCTTGAACTGTAGAATCTGCACGATGTTTTCCTCCACCGATTGAGATCTCTCTTTTTGGAAGTATTTATATTGGTAGACTTAATTTTAACCATAGGATAAGTTGAGTTACGGCGTGATAACAATAACTTTGAATGCGCTTTTTTTACAATTTTAAGTAGCAGAGGAGATTTTAAGTTGTGCGCATATTCCTATTATTGGTGGTACCTATAATAATTTTTGATATGTAAAAAGATCATCTAAAAAAGCGGTAGAAACCAAATTCTAGTAGCCAGTTCTTCTAGGCTTGGTCACATGGAACTGGCACCTAGACTCACCTAGCTTTAAGTGATCCTTGTTATAATCACAACTGAATAAAATCTCAAGCCACGTTTATTAAAATTGATTGTTGATTCCAGGCGATGCGCCGAGACAAGAACAACATGGACCACCGCTACATCGAGTTGTTCCTGACGTCACCGGGCCGCGGGGGGGGCTCTAGCCCGCCCCCCTTCAAGTCCAGCCGCGGGGGGTTCCGGAACTACTGAATATTCATAGCTTTAATACGTTCATGTCTCTCATACTTATAGGTAGCAGCACATAACTTAAGCGCTGACCGTTATTGCGCAGAAGTCAAAAATAGGTACCTGAGGGGGCTAGTGGGATGAAGGGCGGGCGTGCGTAGCGCTGATTGGCTCTCCAGTCGCACTCCGCTCTCTGTACCAATAGGACACTCTGCACACATCCACACATCCAGTGTGCGCGACATGGCACCTTACGACGCACGCGCAGCTCCCCTCCGCATATCGCTCAGCGCTTAAGTTATGTGCCGCTAGTTATACTGTCTTATAGGTAAAACATTTGACCACTTCCTAAGATTACAGGGGCGCGAGCAGGCAAAATATTTTCATTAGATAAATATTGTGTACTTTCCACTCAACACTATCTAGCTCCAAACTAAGCAGAGCATGTACTTTGGAAATCAGATAGCCGATATAATACACAATATTTTTATTTATCGTGAGGAAACCCGCGGCTTAGTCGACTCTATACGTATTGACCATGTCTTGCCTCTGGAATAGGCCGACTACGCTGTCAGGATGGTATAGGTGCTGGGCAAGCCTATTCCATCTAAAAATTCTGTCCCAGGCACTATAGCGTAAAGGCATAAGCAAAATAGTTGCCCCTAACGCTATATGAATCATCTAGCGCAGAAAGCATAGCTACTACCAATTGATCTGTGAGGGTTGTTGCTGTTTATCATTCAAAAACAAAATGCATAAATTGTGGAATGAGCTACCTCCAGAAGTCTTTCCCCTCAGCTATAACATGAATAGGTTCAAGAAAAATGTTAACAAGTTCCTTCAGGGTAGGCAACGCAACGGCAGCACCCCTGGTGTTGTTGGTGTCTATGGGTGACGGTGACCACTTACCATCAGGTGGGCCGTAAGACCGTTTGTCTATCATTTGCATAAAAAAAAAATGCCCCTCTCGCCCGCACTCCGCGTGTCTCGCCCCTCCCCCCTGTAAGCTCCCAGGGAGTGCACTAACTTCCAGAAAAATACACGGGTTTTTTCCCCCATCCAGTTGCTACGGAGGATTATTATAGACATAGTAATAAATAATTTCCCTCTTTTGGTGGTATGAATCGCAATCAATTGCTAAGTATAAAATCACATTGATTCATCTTATAAACTAATTAAATTAAGCCAGTTCTACACGCTATGAAAATGCGTGCTAAGACATGCATCCAACGCACTTTAGATAGTAATTGGTGTAGCACTGTACCTACAATTCTAGCTGTAAATATTAAGTGCGTTAGCTTCGTCTTATGTCTGGCATCTCATTATAATTAGTTATTTTATTTAACTTAATAGATTTCACCTGCATGTGAAACGAACTTCTCTACAAATGAGATGTTTCATGGCACTATGGAGCCCACGCCAGATCTATGTACACCAATCTTAAATACAGCTTAGCAATGTAGAATTTGGTTTAAAGTGTTATTTTTCTTCAATTCTACTTCGTTTGGTTGTATACCGGGTTATTCATTATTAGCTGCAAATACTCAGGAATTAGGCTCATCAAATAAAATAAAAAATATTAGTGAAATGATTTTTTAAAGTTTTGTTATGACAATCCCGAGAAAATCGATAAAGAATATAACCTTATGTATAAAGAAAATAACCTTTGGAATCATTGGCGCCTATTTTGACCTTTTATCCGCGCCCGCGCGCCGTGAGCGACACTCCGCCTGGGTGGGTCATCGTCCTTTTCTCCATGGCAATCATTATGCAATAGCCATAAAGAATTTATTAAAAATTAAATTTTGATACAAAAACTTAAACCAGTTTAGGAATTAAATTGATTCGGCCAAACAAATATTCACGACCCAAAAATTAGGCCCTGTCAGTTTGTGTAGTTAATAATGAATAACCCTGTATAGAGTTCTTGGTCAAAGAGAGCAACACAACGCAACGAAAACATGGCGGACCGACATGACAGGGACGTGACGAGAAATTGTAGAAATGTCATTTTGCCAAGCGCATTATTAAACATCTCTATTATTGTAGTGAGTCACCATACAAAAGGCGATCAGATTGGTGTACGTAGTGCGTGTCTAAATACATACCTATGACATGACTTCTTTGAAAACGTGTCCTATGAGATAATGTAGTTATAGGCAGAGGTTACCGCTCGACATCAGGTAGGCCATTATGCTTCACTCTTATAAAAAGTATTGTTTCATTAGTAAACTGTGCCCACAATTAAATTATTAACACTGTTGTGAAAGAGATCGTTCCTTTCCTTTGTAGTAATATCTAAAACGTGTTTTAATCCACATTTTAAAATACGATTATTGACCTTATATTTCAGCTCTTAATCATATTATTAAATAGTTAATTTTAACTGGATATATAATAAGTTACTTATGAATGTGAAGTTTAGTTTTAAACATTGATATAATCCTTAAAAACCTATCTAAAATGAGGTTGATTCATTTTCTTGCTCACACATTATGGTTTACTATAGCTATCTCACTCATACTACTGAAGTACAAGTGGTTCTATTTTAGATATGTTTTTTTTAAAGGGTTATCTTTGTGCTTAAGCAGTGTAGTATAAGGCTTTAGTAAGAACAAGTACATAAGATACCAGGGGTGCGATGCTGGAAGTTCGAAGGGACACTTTTTTCATATTTTTTTGATAAAACGCGTTTTTGTATAAATGTTTTTTTTTTGTTATTTTTGAAAATCCACACACTAGCCCCAAAATACGCAGAGCTTGTACGATGGGAACTAGATAGCTGATATTATAACATATTCAAAATTTCTTTATTCAGTAGAATCACAAGGATCACTTTGAAACGTCTTAAAGCTAATTGAGTCTAGGTGCCAGTTCCAGCTCCAAGCCTAGCCAAGCCATACTTAGAATACAATATAACACCCTGACAGACTGAAAATATTTGTTCTCAGTGGGGGTCGAACCCACGCTCTTCTGTGCAAAAGACAGAGCTACTGCCAAACTGTGCTGTGAGGGCTGTGTGTGGGGTATGAAGAAAAATAATTATCCAGAATTTATGACTAATTTGGTTTATTGAACTACCAGGATAGCACCCCAGGCACGGTAGACATACATAATATGTAGTTAGCGATCTTTAATTTGTCTTCATATTCTTATTTTTTCTCACCGAATGATCGTTTTCGTCATGTAATATTATGGCTAAAATATCATATACGATGACCGCAGTGCAATACCACGTAGGGCACGTCCTTAGAGCCGTGCCCTGCGATGGAATGCGATGTTATAGCAGGCATGGGTCTGCTCAGTATCAGGTGGGCTTTGCATTACTTTCTCTCGTATAAAACAGAATCGTCAACCAATATCATAGGTACTAATCAATATAATAAAATGTCCGAAAATACATTTAATTATAATAAATCGAGCCTTCCGTTGTACATTGAATGGGTCCAAGTTTACTTTATACAGTTTTGCGTTAGGATTGTATTATTCAAAAGTATAGAAATCATCTTAAATCCTTATTTACACTTCGCGCGTTATTTTCTTATTATTGCCAATTTTAATTTAATCCTCTAAAGATTCATTGAACATTCACATACATAGTCCTGCTCCTATAACGTAGCTCGCGACAGGTTTGCGACAAGCGTAAATAAATCATCCTGTACCCGAAGTCGGAGTTTTGCTACCACATTTTCGTCTACCAAATGTTATTTTCGTGTGAGCACGTGTTTCTTTTGTGTGGAAAATTGATGAGACAACAACTCATTTCGATCGTTTCTACGTAACGTATTTTTGCTGTCTCATCTTTTCTCCATACAATAGAGAGAGAGTCTCTCTCAGAGAGACAAATAGGCGAAACGAACAAAACGTATAGACGAAATGTTGTAAATGAAGTGAGACTTGCCTTTCTGGTATCGAACCCATATGCGTAGTCTGTTATGTATATTAGTTTTGCCTGCACAGGTAAATATTTTCACGATTTGTACCTTATTCTGTTTTTTAATGATCCTTATAATGATGGTGCAACGTTGATATTACTTTTATTGATTTTAAAATAAGAAATGAAATGCTGCAATATTTTCCAATCCGTCTGAAAAACTTTCTGTTCTCCGATTTTAACATGTGTTTATCTAAGTTCGTTTATGTTTTGAATGGAAAGTACCTAGTTAGAATAGTTTAAGGCACCTTTTTACTTTAATAAATTAATATTAACAATTTCTCGTTGTTTTACTTAACTAATATTTATACAATAATATTTCACCCAAGCTCTAAGGAAGGTTCTATTATTATTTATTCGGGATGTGTTTTACTGTCTGAGTAGCGCTATCCGTCTGGTAAAAACGATTTCCTTTTAACCGACGTGAAATAAAAAAAGCAGCCAAGTGCGAGTCGGACTCGCCCATGAAGGGTTCCGTAGCACGACGAACTACAAGAACCTTTATATATGTTACTTGATGTAACATAATAAGGTTCCTGTAGTTCGTTGAAAGGTAAATTGCGGTTTACGGTTTATGACGTATAAAAAAAAAACTACTGACTAGATCTCGTTCAAACCAAATATCGTTGAAAGTTTACATAGTAATGTACAACATATATTTTTTTTAGTATTATCATTCTCTTACTTTAGAAGTTAGAGGGGGGGGACCAACTTTTTTCCAGTTTGGAAGTGTCTCTCGCGCAAACTATTCAGTTTAGAAAAAAACTATATTAGAAACCTCAACATCATTTTTGAAGACCTATTCATAGATACCCCACACGTATGGGTTCGATGAAAAAAATTTTTTTTAGTTTCCGTTTATGACGTATAAAAAAAAACTACTGACTAGATCTCGTTCAAACCAAATATCGTTGAAAGTTTACATAGTAATGTACAACATATATTTTTTTTAGTATTATCATTCTCTTACTTTAGAGGTTAGAGGGGGGGGGACCAACTTTTTTCCACTTTGGAAGTGTCTCTCGCGCAAACTATTCAGTTTAGAAAAAAACTATATTAGAAACCTCAATATCATTTTTGAAGACCTATTCATAGATACCCCACACGTATGGGTTCGATGAAAAAAAATTTTTTGAGTTTCAGTTTCATACTCATACTCATACTCATATTATTTATTGCAATTATTATGTTACATGGTGAGGTCTTAAAGTAAAAAATGGTAAATACATAATAGGCCCTAATGCTCAGGGCATAGCAATATTTGGAGTGGAAGCGGGCCGAAGTCTGAAAAAGTAGATTAATTAAAAGCTAGTTGTTAGTGTTCTATAGAAGTCAATTAAATTATTATTATAACGCAGGCAATATATCATTGAAAAAGTCATTTATATTATAATAGCATTTTTTTATCAATAAGTCCTTTAATTTACATTCAAATGTCCTATCCTTTTCTAGATTTTTAATTTGTTCGGGGATTTTATTATAAATTTTTGATGCCATTGTTGTTGGACCGGAACTGTGTATTTTTAACTTAGAACAAGGCAGTACTAGTTTGTGCTTGTACCTGCATGGGTAACGCCGTGGCAAGTCAGTTTTTTTCACGAAAAATTGTGGATATTTCCTTACAAACTTACAAGCTTCGAATATGTAGATGCTTGTTAATGTTAAAATTTTTAGGCTACGAAAATGTTCTTGGCAGCTTTCCGGAAGCTTTATATTGGCGAGGGTACGGATGCATGACTTTTGTAGAACAAAGAGATCATGGATATCAACACTATTACCCCAAAGGATAATGCCATTTGTAAGCCAGGCGAATGCATAGGCGTAATAAGCAGTTGTTGAAGTTTGTAGGTCTGTTGCTTTTCTAAGTTCCCTAAGGGCATATGTAAAACTAGACAGTTTAGACCTTATTTTTTGGACATGGCTTTTCCAATTCACGTGAGAGTCTATGTTTAGTCCTAGGAGTGTAAAAGAGTCGGTACATTCTAATTTAATATTATTATAAGTAAAATTTATGTCAAGAGGGGGTTTTTGGTATGGCCTGAATTGCATAATTTTGGTTTTTGAATAATTTATGTCCAGATTATGATCAATCATCCAATTTTGAATAGAATTTAGTATGTCAGTTAGTTTAGTTGTCAAGTTGATGTCATTGTTTTTAATTGATGTCAAAATTGAAATATCGTCTGCGAAAAGAACACAAGAATCGTTTAATATTTTTGGGAGGTCGTTGATGTAGATTAAAAAAAGAATACATCCTAAGACACTTCCTTGAGGGATTGAGGCGTGTGTCTGTATGGGGTTTGACCTTATTCTACTAATTATGCCGGTTACGTTGTCAATGTACTCAACTTCCACGAACTGCTGACGATGCTTAAGATAAGAAGTGAGCCAATCGTGAGGCAGTCCGCGTATACCTATTCCGTATAGTTTATTGAGTAGTATGTTGTACTGTACTTTATCATATGCTTTTGTCATGTCGAGTAGAATTCCTATAGCGTAACTTTTATCATTTATTATATTTAGAATTTCCTGAACATATTTGTAAACAGCAAGCGTAGTCGAGCGGTTTTTTCGAAATCCGTTTTGGCTTTCGTCAAATATGCAGTATTTTTCACAGAAAGAGGTCAAGCGTGTCTGCATAGCTTTTTCAAATATTTTTGAAGAGGTAGGTAGTAGCGCAATTCTGCCGTCCTTACGAAAAGTGCAATAACTCAAGTTTTGCCCCAAATTGAGATAAGTACATATTCGGAATTAGCAGAACGAGATCTATATATTGTTTTTAGACACTTTTTACGTATCTATGACGTAGCCGGTTTTAATACTAAGTCTAACTGCAATATCTAGGTCGATGCTTTATGGTTTTCATATCAAGACCGAAATAACTATAGATAGGAATAACTTACTTTCGCTATTTAGCAATTTTACTAACTATATCTGCAATAAGTATAGTTACTATATTTATAATTAGCATAGTTCGTCATTTGGAATATTCATTGACTAGTTATAAGTGCAATATGTTTGAGTTATTGCAGATATGATACGGATCCTTATTTTTAGTATTAAATAATGTGCTAATTATTTGTGCAATAAGAACAGTTATTGCATTTATAACTACCAAATTTCGTTTCTTGTGATTCTCATTTACTAGTTATAAGTACAATAAGCTTGAGTTATTGCAGTTATCTTAAGGGACCTTATTAATAATTATGGGATGAATACTAAAATTGATTTAGTAAGTAGATATATTGCATTTATTTGTAGGAAGATAAATAGAATACAGTATACCTACGCGAAATAAATTGCAATAAATTCACTATTTATTGCGTTTATAACTAGCACCAGGAGGTGAGGGGGGTACGAGGGGAGTAAAATATTTCTATCTATAATAAGTCTCAAAGCCAGTATTGCTTCTCTAGTCCCTTTATTTCTTCTGAACCCAAATTGGTCTTCACTTAAATTTTCTTCTATTTTTGTTCTTATTCTATTCTGTATGATTTTAAGTATAATTTTTGAAGCTTGAGAAATTAAACTAAGTGTTCTGTGTTCTTCGCATTTATAAGTGTTTGCTTTTTTAGGTAGAGTGACGGTTTTTGTTGTTTTGAAATCTTCGGGAATTTCCCCACTGCTGTATATGGATTTTGTTAGTTCGTAAATTTCATCCTTAAGGAGATCATTATTTGAATATTTAATTAACTCTATAAATATTCCGTCGTCTCCAGCTGCTTTTCCATTTTTTATGGTTCTTAAATCTGCGTTAAATTCGTCTTTTATTATTTCTGGACCTAGGTTATCTTCCTCTACTTCACTTTCATTTTCTATATCAATTTCTGACGAACCTTTATATAAAACTTCTATATATCTCTTCCATCTCTCTACTACTTTTCTATTATCTAGCACTAATTATAGCACTAATTATTTTCGTCTAATATTGCACTTTATTTTATTTTTGGTTTCTTACTTAAAGTTCTTATTATATTATACGCTACGTCTATTTTGCCTTTATTCATATAATAATCTATATTAGCGCAGTCTTTTTCAATATCTTTTAGTTTACATTCTCTACATTTAAGTGTTATTTTTTTAGTAATTTTCCTATATTCTTTTATACTCTCATCATCATCCTTGTTACACAGCAACCTTCTTTTCAACATCAAATCGGTTATTTCTGAATTAAGCCATTTTTTCCTAGGTTTTATTTGTTCTTTCTTCAAACTATCTTCTGCACTACTTTTAATTATATCTCTAATATTGCACAATTTGTTATTAACGTTATCCATCACATTATTTTCCTTATATAACTTGATTCTACTATGTAATATATTATTGTATTGCACTTTAAAATTATTATCATTTCTTAGCTTACTGAGATCAATAGTTTTAGTTTTTGGTTTTCTTCTCTGTTTTTTAATTTTAATTTCAAATTTGCTGACGAGTAGATTATGGTCAGTATTAAGATCAGCTCCGGGGTACGTTTTACAATCGGACACCATACTCTTAAATTTTTCTTTCATAATTATGTAGTCAAGTTGGTATCTTCCTAAGTTACCTGGCATTTTTCAAGTATATCTTCTCCTTTTAGGGTGTTCAAAGTTCGTGTTTAGTATAGTTAAGCTATACTCTCCACAAAATTGAATTAGCCTATCTCCTCTTGCGTTTCGGTTACATAACCCGTATTTGCCTACTATATTTCCGTGCATTTCTTCTACTACTACTGCATTGAAATCCCCCATTAAAATCAGGTTATCTTTTTCATTGACTAGGTCCCTATGGGAATCCAATTCTTCGTACATCTGTTCTATATCTCCATCTGAATAGCTTCCGTTGGCATATAAACTTGTATTATAAACATATCTGTTGGTTCTGATTTTACTTTAACTGCTGTGATTCTGTCGCTATGATGTATGGTATTTTCTACTTGGTTTCCCCATTCCTTGTTCAAAATTATTGCTGTACCATTACTTCCTTGTTTATCCCCAGTATAAATAATTCTATAGTCGTCGCTCCAGTAGTCTCCACTTCCTTCCCATCTTATTTCACTTAAACCTAATATGTCGAGCCCCAATCTATACATTTCCCCTTTAACTTCTTTAATCTTCCACGGCACCAACATGGTCCGGACATTCCACGTCCCTACCTTACAAGGCTTTCGCAGGATGACGACCTGGGTAGCCTTGTTCCTACCCCTGCCGGACTCAGACCGCCACGGTATGTTACGTCGTAGAAGCCCGTTGTCAAGAACGTTCAGGGGAATGCTTATTTAATGACGGCATTTGATCGCCATGTCACAGTGTCGTCATAAGAAAATGCAGCATTTTTTAAGCAAGCCTGTCCCAACAGATTTACCACTACTTCCTGTTGACCCTGCCGCTGCTTGTTCGGGGACTGATTATTGAGTATTCACGGCCACCATATCTGGTGGCCGTTCCACTATCCGCCACCTGTGGACCCCGTTGGTAGCCTGTAGCTCAGCCCCAACTCGTAAACTAAGATTGTGTACTTTAACTACTATTAAGATTCATTTTGACAAATGAATAAATTTTTGAAATGTTTGTTATTTAATTGTAGTAACCGTTGAATTTTAAATGGTGGCTAATAGAGCAGAGTTAATAACTAAAATAGCGAAGTGATTCCCATTGGGATTTTACTGTTTTAGTTAGAAATAAAAAAGATTTAATATGATAAATTATTTTTTTGTTCATTAAATTATAACCGATTTCACATTATTTTAAAAACACAACTGAACGCAGATATCATGAGTAGACTTGACTTTACCGAAAACAGTTTCATGCTAAATCGGTGAGAGGTAAAATATCTCTGTTTATTCATAGGTATTTGACATAAAAGTGTAACATCTCTGTTTTTGTAATAGTAACAAGTTAAGACTTTGGCGTTTTAAACTTGTCTCTTACTTATGAAAACCGCAATAAATAAGAAACTTAATGCACATTTATGGTTAAGAAGCAGTTAAAAAAAAAGAATTGCTAGTCAAAAATGCATCATGTTGGGTTTCCTAACCATTAGTGCAATAAATAGGTTACTTGTTACGGTTATGACTAGTAAACATTATATCTACATAATAATAATACTTACCATTATTGTATTTATTGGTTTTTATATAGGAAATACAATGCGGGAACAAACATTAAGTACCACATAATATTCTCTACATTGTTATATATCATGTAGTGAAAGTTTCAATCCGATACCATGTATAGTGATGGAGATACAATCAAAACTAAAATAGAATCTTTTACCGCGTTTTTCTCGAAATCAGGTTTGACCTAGTTATTGCACTTTTCGTAGGGACGGCAGAATTGGTCTATAATTATTAGGGTCAGTTTTAGATAATTTTTTGTGTATCGGTCTAATTATCGACACTTTAAGTATGGGGGGTGTAAGTATGGGGGTTTATTTTCAAGTATGGGGACCCCCAAAATTTATAGTTTTTTTTCTATTTTTGTGTAAAAACCTTAATGCGGTTCACAGAATACATCTACTCACCAACTTTCATCAGTCTAGCTTTTATGGTTTCGGAGAAAAATGGCTGTGACACGGCCGGACAGACAGACAGACAGACAGACAGACAGACATGACGAATCTATAAGGGTTCCGTTTTTGCCATTTGGCTACGGAACCCTAAAAAGGAGAGGTTATTGATTTTTATGGTAATTTTTATCCTTTTTACGTTTGTTATAGCATAACTTCGACATTTATGAAACCATAAAAAAAACGGAAAGTCAATACTTCCAGATTGGTCCCATATAAATTTTTACGAAATTGGTCCAGCAGTTTAGCCATGAAGTCGGTTTCTCAAGTGTTTTTAACTTCACTTGTTATTGTTGTCGTTTTAAAAACCAAGACTATTTTAACCAAAGCGTTAGCTATCTTAAGCCTCCGCTATACGCTGGTCTAAAAACAAAACACGACCGGAAAGTTGGAAAAATTTAAAATAAAGATGGCGTTGCCTGACCTGAGCTGTGAATTCATGTATTTGATACCAACTATTACTTATTCTGTGCTTGGGTCTGACATTTGTCACGACATTACAATGTGTTGACTAGAATACGCTTCGTTAGACAAAAACACAGACAGATATTCAGTAAATAAATATAACCCAATTGTTATGTTAGCTGATTCCCGTCGCAGAGTTTCCATTGCATATTTTTCATCCAGGATTGGTGATAACAATGGCAAGCTGTGCGGTATTTTTTAAACTACCACGAACGCTACATTTTAAATCTAACTTATATAGTAGTGTAGTAGTAGTAGTCTAATTTATATAGTATAACAAGCAAATAGCCCCAGATTTAATAAAAGAAACCTTCCACCAAGAGAGATTTTCCTCATATTATGCAAAACCAGAGTGAGTTGCAAGTTCATAAATGTCGGTAGTCGGTGAATGAACACTTGTATTTTTTAAAGGTAAAAAACGGAACCCTTATAAATTCGTCATGTCTGTCTGTCTGTCCATCCGTATGTCACAGTCACTTTTTTTCAAAAAAATGAAATGAAATGAAAAGAAATAATTTATTTGCTTGAAGTATGCTACTTACAAAACTGTAAAAGCTATATGTACTGATGAAACTTGGTAAATAGATGTATTCTGTAAACCGCATTATGATTTTTATACTTAGAACTGACACTCAAAAAATATTTTTTCATAAAACTTATGAGTTTTCTTAACATTAAGTAAAAGATTATTAAACCAGTTAAGTATTTACGACAGAGATGCGTTAACGTCATCGTAATTAGCCTTCTATCTATCGACTTTAAAAATTAATGAGGTATCGTCAGCAAATAGTACTGTTTCACATAGTTTTTTAACCAAAAAAGGAAGGTCATTTACGTACACTAGAAACAAGAAAGGACCTAATATCGAACCTTGTGGCACCCCTATGTCAATAACTGACCCAAAAGATCTCTCACCGCCCACATCAACTTTAAGGATTCTATCAGTCAAGTACGATTGTAATAAGTCAATGGAGCGATTTAGAATACCGTAATGTTTAAGTTTAGATATTAAGAGGGTGACGGACGCAGCTCGCAACTTCAATTCGAGGCGCGGGCAAAAATTGCTCCGAATATAGCTATCTCTATTCATTTGATGCGGGCGCCACGGAATATATAATAGTAGTATACACACACAGGCGCTCGTGTGACGCGCTACTTCTATACGTGAATCCAACCATAGTGCCGCGCTTGTGCGTGTGCGTCAGCCACTGATAACGATTTTTATGCATTGCCTAATTTCGTCAACGTTACTAACACGCGTTTTCACTAAACCTAGGCGACGCCTAAATCGGATGCCTAAATATTAACGGGCCGACGTACACAGCTCGCAACTTCAATTCGAGGCGTGAGCAAAAACTGCTCCGAATATAGCTATCTCTATTCATTTGATGCGGGCGCCACGGAATATATAATAGTAGTATACACACACAGGCGCTCGTGTGACGCGCTACTTCTATACGTGAATCCAACCATAGTGCCGCGCTTGTGCGTGTGCGTCAGCCACTGCTAACGATTTTTATGCATTGCCTAATTTCGTCAACGTTACTAAGCGTCAGATAGGCTAGTGGCTAGGGCGTGCGGATTCACACTGAGAGGACGAGGTGGGCGGGAGTTCAAATCTGGTCAAAGAGAGTTGACTTTTTGCACCCTACAATTTTATGTTTTTATTTTTTGTGGCTGCATTACCTGACTAACCCTCTAAGCTTATTGCTTGCTTGTTTCGCTTTTCTAGTATTCAATAAGCAAGGATTGGTCATGCTCTGAATGCAAGAATAAAGTGAAAAAAAAAACAACATTCCTGAACCGATAAAGAACCTTCAGAGTAGCTATTTACGCACTTAGAAAAGACACCAGGAAATTCTCTAACATGATACGAGTGAGTTTATTCATCAGGTAGGGTTTGTGCGGGTTCTGGACCAAATTGAAGAAGAGTAAAGAGAACCATTGACTCCGAGTTGAGTTGAGAGAGCCATTGACCCCGGCGCGGAGCGATGGAGTTGTGGTTGATGACGTTCCAGTAGAGGATGATGGGTGGGAGTCCGCTCAACATCAGGTGTGGTGTGGTTTGCTTGACCTCATTGGCCTAGTGGTTGGAGGGTGCGGGTTCAAAATCAGTGATAACGTTACAGTAATAGATGATGGGTGGGTATCCGCTCTACGTCAGGTGGGGTGTGGTTCGCCAGACCTCATCGGCCTAGCGGTTGGGGGGCGTGGGTTCAAAACCAGTCATGACGTTACAGTTGAAGATCATGGGTGGAGGTCCGCTCAACATCAGGTGGGGTGTGGTTCGCCAGACCTCATCGATCACACACACACAGCAATAAAAAACACGCAAAGCGGCTCACTTACCAAAGTACAGAAAGTCTAATAATGTGACTGCATTTAAAAATATACTTTATTCGTTGAGCAATTAGGTTGCTTTTATTCTGCTTATTTACATTCGCAAAACCAACGATTGCGAACATCGACCTACAATTACATGGACCTCGGCTTTCGCACAAAACTAGCGAAAAAAGTGTACCAAGCTAACCTACTATAGGTGGATACTTATATAATGATTATAAACAAACTGAAAAAAACATTATTTATGTCTTATCACAATTACTATTTATAACTCAATTTTGATTGCATGAAGCAACTTCTAGTGAACGTTACAGAAATTTTTCCAAGTCTTTTTATCAATATTTCCACCAGACGTTGAGCAGTACTCTGTTTATTGAGCTCCAGTTATATAAAGAAAAACTATTTTGTTAAAGTATTTCTCAGTCTTTTTATCAATATTTCCACCGGACGTTGAGTGGTAGCAGTTTTTTGAGCTCAAAATAAATAAAGTTTTTTTTTTAATTTCTTAGTCGTTTTATCAATATTTCCACCTGACGTTGAGCTGTAGTTTATTTCTTGAGCTCCAGAAAAATAAAACAGAAATATGTTGTTCAAATTTTTACAAGTCTTTTAACAATATTTCTACCTGACGTTGAGTGGTATCAGTTTTTTTAAGCCCCAGATAAATAAAGAATAAAAATATTTTGTAGCCATTTTTCTAAGTCCTTTTTCCAATATTATAACCTGACGTTGAGCGGTAGTCGGTTGTTTGAGATTCAGATAAATAAAGAAAAAAAATATTTTGCTGAAATTTTTCCAAGTCTTTTTATCAATATTTCCACCTGACGTTGAGTGGTAGCAGTTTTTTTAAGCCCCAGATAAATAAAGACTAAAAATATTTTGTGCCAATTTTTCTTAGTCCTTTCATCAATCTTTCCACCTGACGTTGAGCGGTAGTCGGTTTTTTGAGATCCAGATAAATAAAGAAAAAAAATATTTTGCTGAAATTTTTCCAAGTCTTTTTATCAATATTTCCACCAGACGTTGAGCGGTACTCTGTTTATTGAGCTCCAGTTATATAAAAAAAAGCAGCCAAGTGCGAGTCGGACTCGCCCATGAAGGGTTCCGTAGCATCAATTAACATAATATAAAGGTTTTTGTAGTTCGTCGAAAGGTAAATTGCGGTTTACGATTTATGACGTATAAAAAAAAACTACTGACTAGATCTCGTTCAAACTAAATATCGTTGGAAGTTTACATAGTAATGTACAACATATATTTTTTTTGGATTTATCATTCTCTTATTTTAGAAGTTAGAGGGGGGGGGACCAACTTTTTTTTACTTTGGAAGTGTCTCTCGCGCAAACTATTCAGTTTAGAAAAAAACGATATTAGAAATCTCAACATCATTTTTAAAGACCTATCCATAGATACCCCACACGTATGGGTTTGATGAAAAAAAAAATTTTGAGTTTCAGTTTCAAGTATGGGGACCCCCAAATTTATAGTTTTAGAAAAAAACGATATTAGAAACCTCAACATAATTTTTGAAGACCTATCTATAGATACCCCACACGTATGGGTTTGATGAAAAAAAATTTTTTGAGTTTCAGTTTCAAGTATGGGGACCCCCAAAATTTATGGATTTTTTTATATTTTTGTGTAAAAACCTTAATGCGGTTCACAGAATACATCTACTCACCAAGTTTCATCAGTCTAGCTTTTATGGTTTCGGAGAAAAATGGCTGTGACACGGCCGGACAGACAGACAGACAGACAGACAGACAGACAGACAGACAGACAGACAGACAGACATGACGAATCTATAAGGGTTCCGTTTTTGCCATTTGGCTACGGAACCCTAAAAAAACTATTTTGTTCAAGTATTTCTCAGTCCTTTTATCAATATTTCCACCGGACGTTGAGTGGTAGCAGTTTTTGACTGGCCTCTAGCTCAGTTGGTAGTAGCTCTGCCTTCTGCGCCATAGGTCGTGGGTTCGATCCCCACCGAGAACAAATATTTGTGTGGTGAACAAAAATGTTTGTTCTCTGTCTGGGTGTATATTGTATTCTAAGTATGTATTTACAAAAAAAAAAAAATGTATTCAAGTATTATATCAGCTATCTGGTTCCCATATTACAAGCTCTGCTTAGTTTGGGGCTGGGTAGTGTTGTGTGAGTTGTCCACAATATTTATTTATTATTATTTATTATGTTAATTGATGCTACGGAACCCTTCATGGGCGAGTCCGACTCGCACTTGGCTGCTTTGTTTGAACTACAAATAAATAAAGAAAAAAAATAATTTGTTGTAATTTTTCTTAGACCTTTTATCAATACTTCATATACAGGGTGGAATTTTGTAATGCCACCTGGAGGGAAAGTACTCTTAATACTCCAGATAGAAAATTTTACTCACAGGAAACATTCCTTTATTTTTGAATAGAAAGCAAACTGCATTCAAAGTTTTTCGAAAATTCTCTCACACCCGGGAATTGAACCGGCTAAAATCAGAAAAATTATACCTTGTACTTTTATTGCATCGATCGTTAGTCAATTATAAGGATGAAATCTCTCTAACAAACATGATAAATTAAATGAAAGAAAAACCAGGAAATCTTAAATTAATTTAATTATTTACAAAAAATGGATAACTAACTAGTTACTTGAAATGGGCTCCATTCTCTTGGATACACAAATTTATTCTTTTAACGAATTCATTTCTTTAAAAGAATAAATTTATTCCTTTCAAAAAAAAAAAATAATTTAAAAATTATTTTATTTTTAATTTTAGAAATTGCTTTCTATCCAAAAATAAAGGAATGTTTCCTTTGAGTAAAATTTTCTATCTGCAGTATTAAGAGTACTTTCCCTCCAGGTGGCATTACAAAATTCCACCCTGTATAGAAATTAATGGTTCATAATTTGTTTTAGTCGAAATGTTGGCTTTTTTCGAAATTTCGGCAGACTTTTTGACCTAGTGCTGCACCTTAATTTCGTTTACCCAACCTACAACCTACCTAGGTACTTAGTATTTCCCATCTTCACTTAGTACCCTTCCTAAACTAACAATTATCAAATATCTAAGCATTATGTTTTAGGCCAGTGTAGGTATTTAACTAGTCCGAAGTCCGAGCGATTCACACACACAACCGAAGTGTCCCGTGTGCTTCAAGCGTTTCCTCCCCCTGCACCCCGCCACCCGCACCGTGCGTGCGCGATAGCAATAGTAGCCGTTCGAAAATGCCATGAATTTGATCGTGTTCCGTAATACCAAAAATGATGACTGAAAACTTTTTGTATTCTTTACATAGTATTGTTATTCTGTAACTAGACAATATAAACTAGGTTCCTTAACAAAAAACACGTAAGATATTGTTGTTTTTAGTACGAAACCAATAGGTAGAAAACTTGATAAGTTTAGCATAAAAATGTGCAAAATGCGATTGGTGTTTATTTCATTTTAGGTAAGTAATTTGAAATAAAAACTGTTGAGGAACCTAGATAAATACTATGCAAATACAATTATTACAATAATATAGTGTAAATCTGTCTAAATTAGAAATCATTTTGGTATTCCGTTTGTATGAAAATTTTCCATACGTCAGCCCCTTAACTAGTTTTTTCGTGTGCGCGAGCTGCAAGCAGCTCGCGTGTCGGTGTCCTACTCCCAGTTTTACATTACACTTGCACTTGTAAAACCCCAAAAAGTAGTAAAGAAAGTCCTAAGTAACCCTACAAGTCGATCAGTGAATCAAGTTCCTCAGTGTAGTAAAACCCCAATCAAAGTCCTAAAGAACCCTAAAATTGTTTACATAATCAAGGTCCTAAGTGAAGTAAAATTCCAATTAAAGGCCTAAGGAACCCTAAAAGTTGTTTATTTTATCAAGTTCCTCAATGTAGTAAAACCCCAATCAAGGTCCTAAGGAACCCTAAAAATGTTAACATTATCAAGCTCCTAAGTGTAGTTGAAACTCCAATCAAAGTCCTAAGGAACCCTAAAAGTCGAACACTTAATCAAATTGCTCAATGTAGTAAAACCCCAATCAAAACCTTATACGGAACCCTAAATTGTACGTCAAGCCAAAACCCTTAACGGGTCGAAACCGCTGGAAGGAACCCAAACGTTGACTACCGGGTCGCGTGCATCGCGAGCTGCAAGCAGCTCGCGTCCTCAATGCGTTCCCACAGGGGCGGAACCCTAAACCAAGTGAAGATCCAATCAAACACCTTAAAAAACCTAAAATTCAATCTCCAATCATAGTCCTCAGTCGAATGAACCGTTTGAACGACCTTAATCGGACGATTTTTGCAAAACCGGAAGTGGCACAGCCGCCATTTTGAATTTTGAACTCAGTCTAGTGAACATTTTTTCACACCCCTAAGACACCCTAAATTTCAGTAGGAGGGGGTTCTAAATTTCAGTAGGGTGGGCGTGGTCGCGTGGCGGCTCGCTTCGCTCGCCTTAACGTTCCCCCCGGGTTCAGGAGGAGGGGGTTCTGGGGGCTTGAGGGGGGGGTCACAGCACGGCTCGCTTCGCTCGCCGCGACGCTCCCCCCGGGTTCAGGAGGAGGGGGTTCTGGGGGGCTTAGGGGGGGGGGGGGGGGGGGTCACAGCACGGCTCGCTTTGCTCGCCGCACTGTTCCCCATTCGCTCGCCGCAATGCTCCACTCGAAAAAAAGGGTCAAAAATAATAAAGGGGTCTAGAGGGGGGAGGGGGGCAAAATTTATTTTGCTTTCAAAATAATCTCACCTTCCCTACATGACCCAAAAAAAAAGTCTTGCAAGTCACTCCGCTTGGAAGATACGAAAGGGGGGGGGGTGAAAAAAGGGGCAAGAGGGGGGTGTTTTTTTTGTTTTTTCAATTCAGGAAGAAACCCTCTATACGAAACCCTAATCGAAAACCCCCTATCTCGACGGCATCCGGTAGCACTCACAAAAGGGGGGGTCCTGGGGGGCAAGGGGGGCAATTTTTTTTGTACAATAATATTCTTATCTTTTTTCTTCTCTTTCGTCTTCTCCCTTTTAATCTTTTTTTTTCTGAAAAGTAATATTTCATCAAAATCGGCTAAGCCGTTTTGTTTTATTGTTTGTTACTGCATACCTTCGTCATTTAATTTTATGATCCAATTTAGTAAATTTTTCTTTTATCTAAAAGGTTATACTTCCAGATCTGTATGTAAATCTAGTAAGTATAACTTAGTGCATAGAATTCATGCCTATGGAAATAAATAATAATAATAATAATAATAATGCTGGACAATTCACACAACATTATCTAGCCCCAAGCTAAGCAAAGCTTGTGTTATGGGTGCTAGATAACTGATATACATAATACAATACATTACATGCATAGATAATTTTCATTTCAATTCATAAATGAATTGAAATGGAAATTATTTATGGGTGGCTTTAAGCTTTGCACTCATTTAGGCCTTCGGTGCTCATTGCGGTGGAGATCAGTGAAGCATTGTGAAATAACACTGTCTATTCGACTTATATTATTGTATTTTATCGGCATTTAAAAATATTAGGTATACCAAAGAGTTTCGACAACCCCAACTGACTCTTCAAAGTTCTGTCAAACGCAAAATCTTGGGAAACTCCTTGCTGCGTGTATAGAAATAGGCACATGTATTTTGGTATTTGGGTATTTGAGCGCACCGTGCATGAAGCCTTTGACAGAAAGTTCCAGAATTCGGGACATTACAGGCACCTCCAGATTTAAAAGACGGCAATCAAAAATACTCAAAACCCATGATATTATTGTTATGACTGGGCTCTCAGCTCATTTATTAGTAGCTCTGCCTTCTGCGCCATAGGTCGTGGGTTCGATCCCCACCGAGAACAAATATTTGTGTGGTGATCATAGATATTTGTTCTCCATCTGGATGTTATATTGTTTTCCAAGTACCTATGTATTTACAAACAAAATGTATTTAAGTATTACATCAGCTATCTGGTTCCCATAATACTAACTCTGCTTAGTTTAGGGCTAGATAGTGTAGTGTAGATTGTCCATAATATATATATATATATATATACTTCCTTTTCATTGTAATGGGCTCCCAAACTCTTTGCAAAATCGACACTATTTTTATAAAGGCCTAAAATCGGCTACTAGTTTTTGAGTCTTCTTCTTGTCATGTCAATAGAAAATTAAAGCTGGTGTGGTGGATTATGAATGTGCCTCAAAAGTTTTGCTACTTCACGTTGGTTTCATTTATTGTTTTCCTTCACCGTTAGAGTGTACTGACATAGTGCACATAGGTTTTTTGGCAGATAAACTAATTTGTGCATGACGGGGTTTGAACACACGCCTTTAGAATCAAAAAGCGGGTCGCTACGACAATATAACCGGTGCTAAGCAACCAGAGCGCCCCTCCACCTAATGGACCGATGACATTCTAAAGATCGTGGGAAATCGGCAAATTGTTTTTTCATGGAAATGTATAAAGGAGGTCTATATCTAGCAGTGAACTTCTACTTACTGATGATGATGACGGAAAGCACTGGGTAGATAGGAAGATAGCTACTTATGCAACTACAAAAATGGAGGTATTTAACAAAAGCATTGCGCTTCGCTGGTCACGCACGATAGGAACGTGCCCTAGAATGTACTTGATAAGTTATATGCTACATAAAATATATACTTCTACAGGCTGATGATGATGTGAATACAGGTTATCGATCATAATGTACGATGAAGATGGTTTTATGTCATTTCGTTATACTGTGACAGTTTGTTTTATGTTACACTGTGGCAAATTTATAGTACCAGTAGTAGCTATGATTTAATCTAGGGTATATTTTACGTAGTCAGAGATGAAATGTCATGTCACGAAATTTGACATAGGTCCAACCTTCTTGGCCGCTCGGGCTGTACTGAGAAGTAAGTACAGAAACCTATCTATTTATATTTTTGAAAATTTTATTTTTTTATAAAAACTACGGCAACTAAGAAAAATGCAATAACATCAGGTTTTTACGTATTTATTAAGGTAAACGGGAACAAAACTTTCATTGCAATGGCTCTAACAGCAACGGAAAAAAACCATTTCAAATCCAAAAAAAATTGAGAGTTTTTGGCAAACTTTGCGTTCAATTTTATCGAACCCTGTGAGTTGAGGAGAATTTCTAGCCTAATCATAATTTTTTTACACCATTTAATTGTAATATTTTACAAAAAAAATAAATGGATTCGTCCATACAACGAAAAAAAATGCTACTTTACATTTTCGGTTTCACCTCATGTAGGCCCTTAACTACCCCCATAATACATAACCAAAGAAAATAAATAAATGCCACACGACAAAGCACCGATAATGTTATTTGTTAAAAATAAAAACAAATTTAATTATGCATATGCACCCTTTTTAGGGTTCCATCGCCAAATGGGAAACGGAACCCTTATAGATTCGTCATGTTGGTCTGTCTGTCTGTCCGTCCGTATGTCATAGCCATTTTTCTCCGAAACTATGAGCTAGACTGATGAAACTTGGCGAGTAGGTAGATGTAGGTAGTTTGCGCGAGAGACAATTCCAAAGTGGAAAAAAGTTGGTTCCCCCCTCTAACTTCTAAAATAAAAGAATGATAAAACTAAAAAAAATATATGTTGTACATTACTATGCAAACTTCCAACGATATTCGGTTTGAAGGAGACCTAGTCAGTAGTTTTTTTTTAGACGTCATAAATCGTAAACCGCAATTTACCTTTCGACGAACTACAAAAACCTTTATATTATGTTAATTGATGCTACGGAACCCTTCATGGGCGAGTCCGACTCGCACTTGGCTGCTTTTTTTTTAATGCCACAAACCCGAGTTCGCAATAATGAAAATCAAAAAAGAAAAACTGACTCGTAGGAGCAAGAACTATGATGAAGTCATAATAATTATCGTAAAGGTTGTCTCGCCAGTTGTCTTACAAAAACTAGAAAACAAACAACGCGTTGTCCTTGGCAGGAGTCTTTAGGACACCTTTCCATCATCCGGCCCCGTTCGGGCGCAATAAAAATAAGCTCACCAAATAAATCATGGGCCATCATTAGTGGGGCATTTGGAGACCAGTGCTACTGTAGCAGGCGGAGCGAGAAGCGCGAGCGGACTCAGTCCAATTCTTTCGCTTATTGGAGCAGCCTCTATCGATATCTAGGTACGTTTTTTAGTATCGTGAACATCTTCCTAATAAACAGCTTTCTTTTGATCATAAAAAGCTCCTCAATTTCCAGAGATCTTCTCTACCTTACGTATACTTCTCGAAGGCTTTTTAACATATAGTACTGCAGTAGGTATACTTTGCCTAATTTATTTTAACCCTCCCCATAAATGCTACCGCATACCCAAACTTTACAACCGAGCTCGAAGAGCTAAGCGACCATTCCACGAAACAGACCCACATTACTCGAGTTTTATCACGTTTTATGACGAATTTTTAGTGCAAGTCGCTCGTCTCACCACTCTATTGTACCCTGAGATTTGGTGTGGACCGCGGGGCGCCGGGCGCCGGGCGGCGCGGCAAGCAGGCACCGCCGCCAGCGCCTCGCTGCCGACGGCGGCGGCGGCGGCGGTATGTAGGCGCCTTGCACCCGCCGCCGCCGAGCCGGGACGCCACTGATGTCATAGGTGTACTAATGTTGTTTGTGAACATTCTTTTGTACAAGATAATGCGAACTGTTTACCAGATTACTTATTGTCTTCGATATCTTTGATTGAGGCGTCAGTAAACTTGGGCGAACTACCTGAACAAAGGACATTTTCAGGAGTTGAGCGTGATTTGGCATTCTAAAGAATAAAAGCCTGAAGTCCTACCAAGTTACAGGCTGTAACACAGCAACTTCTCGCGATTGGGACTCAAAATCGAAATGGAAACAAGAACTAAATAATAAGGCTCATTCATGCACTGCACGTCTCTCTTCCCTAATGCAGCCTTGAAAACGCCTGATTTGTGAAGCATCCTAAATTTGCAAAACTACTGCAGTAGCAATAACTTTCTTGCGCAATTTGTCACTAGAATAACTTATTCATAGTGAGCTTTTAGTAGTAGTAGAGCTCTTTGTGATGGGCTCGTCCGGGGAAGTACTACCACCATGCCTATTTCTGCCGCGAAGCAGCATTGCTGTGTTTCAGTTTGAAGGGTGTGGGTGCCGGTGTAATTACTGGCACGTGAGGCTGAATATCTGTATGCCTCCAGTTGATGGACGCAGGGCAGTGCATCGTAGGGCGCGTTCCTGACGTGCGTGACCTGCGAGGCATTGCTTTGTTATAGGCGATGGTTACCACTTTACATCAGGTGGGCCATATGCTTGTTCCATCAGCTAGTTACATAAAAAAAAAAAAAAAAAAAAAAAAAAGAGCTAATCAGCAACAAGAACACACGTTGCGTGACAGACCTCCCGCTGAGAGGCGGCCCATTAGCTCACTGAGGATCGAAAGCCACGAGATCAGTCAGACTAATAGTGCTCCTACGTCATAGCAATTACTCTTACTTTACTCGTAGCAGTGCTACGGCGTAGCACACGTAGGACTTGATGCATACAGGTGCGTTATTGTGCAAATAATTTGTACACTTGAGCAGATGGGCAGGTGGGCAGGGCAGATGCTACTCTTATATATGATACTTATTTTCTTTGATCGCCAATGTGATAATATCGACCTATTAGTAGATTAGAGCACGTGAAATAAATATTCTCTAACAAGATTTCGTAAATAGGTATCCCCAACCATTTTGCCGAAAATTACGAAAGAAGCATTGGTTGCGCACGAATGCACAAGGATCACAGTGCCCCTAGAGCCCCCACTGTTACAACTCAATTATGCCATCCCTCGCTCATAAAACATTCCATTGAATATTATCAAGTTCCCCAATCGCATCATTGGTGACCGAGACCCATCTTCATACTAAGCCGGCGGCGGTGGCGGTATCCTCTGGGCGTCCGGCTGTCCGGCGTCTTTCCCGGACACGCGCCGCGCGTCCGGCTGACGGCGACTATACCCGCCAACGGATGCAGACGTTTTATTTGCTATCGGGGAAATATGGAAAATTAAATGCAAATTAACTGCCAGTTACATTATTATTTATATATTATTTCGAAGACTAGACAGAAAATTATTTGCGTAATGTACACCTTACAAACGAATAATGATAGAAAGAGAAAAGGTTCTCAATAAGTATTTTTTCTACTATTTTGTTCTTTCGTTTTCGTTTCGTTAAGATCTCTTATCGTGCCTGTGTCTACTTAATTTGAGCTGTGTTTTGGGTAGACTGTTGATTTCTTACCTACACCAAAATACTATACTACTGCTTACACACATTAACATTATCATGACGAAGCAACTGTGCCCATAAACAAAAAAAAATATGAAAAAATAAACCACGATTCCTCAGATTCTATAGATTTTATAAAAAAATATTGTTCGTCAAACGTCTTGTGTTGCGTTTTTGGTATCGATGTAGTCGCATGTATTCGCCCTCCAAGCTGGGCGCCACTCCACTTAATTCCCCAAAACTATCAGCCCCAGTGATTGGGTGTCATGCCAACATTCCGTGAATAAAAATAGATCAATAATAGTTGTTTATAATAAACGGTGGGGCATCAGATGTGGTCGTGGCGGCGCCGCGGCGGGCGCCGGCTTGCGCTGCCGCGGCCGATGGCTTGCCAGCCTCGCAGAGGGGAGCGATATACACGACACATGCTAGCAAACTTGGAAAAAAATAATTGTTGTTAGTAGTTATAAGTAGACATAGACAGACATTTATTAATACAATAAAAAAAGAAGACATCATAAAATTATTAAACTTTACTACTTACTATAAAACAAAATAATATATAAGAAACATAAGAGCCAAGATATAATGTTATTCATGCAATTATTATAGGCATAGGCTAAAGATTAGACTTTACATTAGACCACAGCTTGTAAAAAAGATTTTGACCAATCTTAGTGATCTTTGAGATTTGATTGATAAAGTCGATGCCTCAGAGTACATTCATTATGCCCGACAGTACAGAAAAAAAATAACACCTTGTTTCATTTTAAAAGTGGTAAATCTGAGCAAGCTGGTGGTTCAAGACTTGGTTAAAATGAAGAAGTTTTTGGCCTTACAGTACCTGCTTCAGTTCTGGCAACCGCAGTCACCTGAAATAAAAAACCTTCGGATTAGAAACGTATTCAAATGTTCTCAAATAGCCTTGCTGTTGCATGTAAGTGAGCCATTGTATATCTATGCTCTACTAACCCACTGTTCAATTGATGGAGGCATGCTACCACAACTAGAATTCGTTGCCACGGCGACTCTTCTAGAGGTCACGATCTGAGAACTGATATTTTGACCTGTTTACCATCTACACGGCTTGAAAACCTTATTCACGAAAATATTTCGTTAAGAGCTATTGCTGCGGCTTTCATGGCCCGACCGTACTTGTACTGTCCAACAGATTTTGAGTGTTTGCGATGCACAGCATTGTGACAGCTATATAAATTAGGAAATATTTATCCGATGCCAGAACTATAGAATAAATCGTAATACATTTGTGTTGAGTTGATGCCTATCTCAAGACTTGGGAAGCTCGAACTCGTATTTTATAAGAAACATCCTGTTCCCGATGAAGGTTTTAATTACCTACGTGTTCTAAGTTTATTTATAGTTGGCAAGTGTATTGATTTTAAATAATTTTTATAAGTAAGTAAATTGTAAGTATTTTTTTTCTAGTTCAGACCAGAGTTTTGACAGTCGAAACCATGTAACGAAGGTAACTTGGTGTAGCAATAATCAAAAATAGTGTACTTACCTATACATACCTACTTATGTTGTTTGAGTAGTTACTTCCTTAGCATAACCTTTAGTTGCCTCTACCATCTCTACTACCACAGACAAAAAATTCGCCGAAACCAATAAATCAAACAAAATACAAAGAAATTCGCATAAACAGCCACCTAGCTACTTATTAAACCCTAATAAAAGGAAATAACAGAAATCGAATTATTTTTATTGACAAGAATCATGTGAATGTGACAAGATGGCGCCTAGGATTTGGCGCCAAAATGTAGCGTCGGTAAGTCGCGATGTCGTCGCGTCGGAGCGGCGACTGGCTGCAAGCAGACGTAAACACTCCGTCGATAACTAGGTGCTTTGTATTTTTCATTAATTATGTACTCGTATCTTTCAGATAATTAGGTATTATTCGTTGTTATTCATGTAAACATTGCTCGAACCTAGACCAATAGACCTCTACGCCTGCGTAGGTAATCTACCCAGCACAGCAATCACTATGGCTTACGGTAAAGCCAGTTACAAATTATTATATTTTTGCAGTTCTCGTATCACTACCATAAGCTCTGTCTGGCTCTGTCTTTGGCTCTAGTTTTGAGTCGGTGTGAGTGCTGATCAGTGTATGATTCTGTGTGTTTCGACGTAGGATTTATTTAGACAGCACTCACACAGACTCAAAACCAGAGCCAGAGACAGAACCAGACAGAGCTTGTGGTAGGCCTACTGAAAGCCGCGCAACCCGCCAAGCAGGTTATTAAATCTCTAAAATCCAACTGATAATAACTTTTTTTCGGGAAGTTTCACACAAACGTGGCCACTGTGCAGTCCAAAATGCATGGCACTGGCACCAGTGTAGTGGGCCTCTGGTCCCCGGTGGCTGTAACCGGTGTCTCATTTGTGCCAAGCCGAAGGTGTTCCGATATCGCAAACATAACAATGAACACGAAGTTCGAGCTAAAGACGCTGAAGCTGATTGATGGCCGCGTGCATGCTCATTAGCAAGTCCGATGAACGAATAGTGCAAATTGATTGTTTTGTTTGCCAGTCCGTCGATGCGCAGAGAAATGAGATAACGACTTCGTTTTGACACTGAATAACGGCTCTGCCTTCTAAGTTCGCAGCGGTGAATGAATCACAAATACATTATTATTGATACATTATCGTTGTAGAGCACTGGTGGTTTAGTGGGAGAGACGAACCGTTCGTAACGCCGTAGGTTCAAATCCAGTCTTGTACCTACGAATAATTTTGCGCAATTTGTGCTACAATAGGTACTGCTCAATCAGGAATCATCGTAAGGAAACCAGTGTGCATTCTAGTATGAGTATGAGCCAAATTAATATACTTAAGGACGTACCTTTGACTACCTTCTTTTACTATAGGAAATAGCAAACAGTCATAGGCTAGAACTTCGGTCACGCACGTCAGGAACGTGCCCTACGTTGCACTGCCCTTCATCCATCAAGTTGAGGCATTCATATTTCAACCTCACGTGCTAGTAATTTCACCGTCACCCACACCCTTCAAACAGAAACACAGTAATGCTGCTTCACAGACAAAATAAGCATAGGGGTAGTACTTTCCCGGATGAGTCTTTCACAAGGAGACTACTTTTTCAATGTTTTAGAACCCAGCCAATCAGCCGTCACCATATTTGGCCGAGGTCCGCGGCAGCCAGGCGCCCGCGCTGGGGGCGACTTGTTTACCTTACGCCGAATTGAGATTCACTCTATTATGTAAACTTATTAGGTAGTCAAGAGTCTACATACTTTACAAATACCATGCCAATAGGAGGTACTTGTTATTTTTGAAGCACCGAGTATTTTAATAGTTTGGTAGTGCTTGAATGATATTTAAATCCCAAAAGTTACGCACTGCGTGGGATTTTGTGAACTAGAAGGGTCCTGCCCTTTCCGTGCTAGCCATCTCGAAATAGCAAGTACTTATGTGTCTGGAATATACCGCTCTTAGCGATAAGGCCGCCCATTTGTAATGTTTCTTTTAAATGTATTCTTTTGTGTACAATAAAGTATAAATCTATCTATCTAAGGAACATAATAGCGACGAGCATGTAGAATGCACATACATAATGCGAGTGAATGAAGCAAAAGAGGTATGTCAGAATCTTAACATAAGTGAAAAATCGTTATCACTGTCTATCCCTCTGGGAAGTAGACGTGATTTTAATTTAGATAGTAGGTAGGCAAATTTACGATCACAATTTAAAAAAACTTCTATTACGTCGTACATAATTATGATATTCCCACCAACCAATGGGAGTATTTGTGATTATTGAAGAGTCTTCTTTTGGGTAGTCTCGTTTTGTAGTCTTTCAGTCAGAAAGTTCAAAATAGTCAATCTTGGAAAAATTTAATACTTCTTCCTTCTCAGTTTTGGATAACTGCGAATCTAATTTAATTACCTAATTTTGTTAATGCTAAGAAGATAGACTAGGTCTACGTCGTAGGCATCGCTACGACAGGGGCTAGCCGCGAACAAAAGATTTCAACGCGGCCCTTCGACTTGCGTAACCAAAGTTACGCTAGTGTATGCATATTAATAATTATTCACTAAAAATAATATGAAAGCCATAGCTAGAGGGAGAAAGGGGAGGGGAGGGGGAGGGAGAGACAAAATCAGCGTACTTTCCAAGTTATAAGCTGAAAGAAGACCAAATAGAAGATGTTTAAAAACAAGAATGCTATCAATGATGAAACCTGTCCAAGACCCAAATTAAAAGAACGCACTTGTCTTTATTGGTACAGGAATAAAAAATAAAATAAAAGTTTATTTTCAAAAAATAGGACATACAGAGCAACAGACAGAATAACACTAATGGAAAAGAACAATAACAATTTGTTTGTACATAAGAGTGATATGCAGAGCCTACACTAAGATGAATAATCTTAGTGTATATAATAATATTTATGAATATATTTATCTTGTATTTTTACAGATATAGGAGGCAGCACGTGGGTAGGTAACATCTATCACCGATAATTTATCTTAGAGCACATTCGAAGCAAAACAAGTGGCTATTATCGCAAGTAGGTAACAAAGATAGTTGGAACGAGGATTGGCGCTGGCACCGACCGACAGGCGGGCGGGGCCTCAGCGCCGCCGTGACGCCGCCGTCTCCGACGCTCTCCATCTACTATCTCCTGAAGGCCTACCACAAGCTCTGTCTGGCTCTGTCTCTGGCTCTGGTATTGAGTCTGTGTGAGTACTCACCAGTGTATTATACTGTGTGTGTGACGTTTTGACTTAGGATTTATTTTGACAGCACTCACACAGACTAAAACCCAAAGCCAGAACTAAAGCCAGACAGAACTTGTGGTAGGCCTACTGTACCTACTGGGTACTACCTAGTGGAGAACTGATAACTAATTCATTTCATGACCTCATGCGAGTTACTAAGATGCCAGAGATGCTTGTTTGATTCGCACGGAGAAACAAATAGAAATGGAGTTTCAGAGTGTTGAACACACATTTTAGTCTATGAAATAGGAAATGCAAGATTTCTCGAATGGTGACTGGAAGACGAAACTTGGCTCGGCTCGGCTTCAGGCCGTTGATGATGAAGTTGGTATCCTCTGAAGATAAGTTTGAACCCAAACTTTTCTTATTAAAAAAAAGATTTATTCTAGAGTTTTGTAATACTTATTCCTTTTAAAAACTTTAACACCAGTGCTCTTCGTTATACGCATTAAATCAACTTGTAACGATTTAAAGACAACGCTAGAGAGTTCTATAAATAAAACTAGTCTAGTGATAAAACAATACAGTATTACTTGATAGAGCTCTACCAATAAAGTTTGACTACATTTTTCGTCCGAAGAACTTTTTACGCACGATTTCCCACCCCACCACCTCCCCAAACTACATGGGAATAAGGTCACACAGCTTCATTCAACTCTCGGATGGCGCGAACAGAATCTGCGCACGCATCTAAAGGCCTTTCAAGACGATCAAGCAGATCGGTGTTTGAATCAAACTGCTGGCGTCAAACCATTCAGATTAGGAAAAATTGGTTTAATGTGGCATTCAAATGCAGTTTCGATAAAGTTTGATGAACATCATGTTTGTTTGGAAGAAACCTTTGATTTGCAAATTTTTTCATTCATATTTTTTTATATTATACATATACCTATTTTTTTAAATTAATCAAAATGATTTATGTTATTGAATTCCAAAGCATTTTTACGTGTATTGTGATGCCTGAGCAGGTGGAAAACGAATGGAAAATAGCCTAACTATAAGAATGGTAATTGAAATAATTTGGTTTCGTAAATATTTTGCGTTAAACAGTAATATTGGATTTGACGAGTCTGCAAATAAAAACGGTTTGATTTACTAATGCTACGCAAAGTTTGAATCAAACTGTTTGACCGTTTGGGAAGGCTTTCTAAGCATAAATATATGAGATTTTCCCGCTTTTCGCGTCATTCCCGCGCGCGACCTCCGCCATGACACCCGCAGCCATCTTGGTCGGAAAAGCTGCAACTATTACGAAAAGTTTTCGCATAAACAATAACTTTATTAAAAGGCTGAGAAAAGTTTTGTATAGATTTAAAGTCGTCTTACGCACTGTGGTATAAAGATTTATCGGGATGCCAGAATCAGATAGTGCAGGTTGGTGCTAATTATGTAATAATTACCTATACTTAGTAGCTTCGTCCCGCGGCTTCGCTCGCATGGTATTTGGGAAAAAAGTAGTCTTGATAGTATGCTCTTCTAGGTTACAAACGTTTAGTTTAATGTATTCAGTCATGCGGTCAGTCCTTGCAACTGATTTTTTGTCTAGAAATCCCCTTAGCGCGATTTGAGAGGGCTGGAAGGGGAATTTCGGATCAGAAATCTGATTGATTCGGAATGATTTACACCGATAATATTTTCAATTGATATTAAACTAAAGGACAACTTGAAATACATCGCACGTCGTATTTAAAAAAATTTAGAGTAAGTTGGTATTTAATATTCTTTTTTTTTACAATATCACAGTTTCAAATGGATCACTAAAAGATTGAATTTTCTTTATTCAATAAAATTACAGAGATACTCTAAATTTTATTAACTTCAAAGATAAATTACCTGTACTTTCAAGTTTAATTTTATGTCTATGTTTATTTTCCATCGATGCCACCCCACCATAAAGTTTAGTTTTTTCTTTTGCCCTTGTTCTGATAATTAATAAAAAACTTTGATTGTAGGTACCCACTAGAATAGGTATTTATGTAGATATGTAGTTGTCAACAAGCATTACGCACAATAATTTCAATATAATAATTATATTCAATTCAAAGTGTACCTATTTGTTTAAATAACAGCAATCACTTAGTGGACTGGTTTACCAACTTTACACGTGTTTTTAGGGTTCCGTAGCCAAATGGCAAAAAACGGAACCCATGGATTCGTCATATCTGTCTAGTTCTGTCTGTCAGTCCGTATGTCACAGCCACTTTTTTCCGAAACTATAAGATTTATACTGTTAAAACATGGTAAGTGGATGTATTCTGTGAACCGCATTAAGATTTTCACACAAAAACAGAGAAAAACTATGAATTTTGGGGGTTCCCCATACTTAGAACTGAAACTCAAAATTGTTTTTTTCATCAATCCCATACGTGTGGGATAAAGATAAAAATCAGCCGCAATTTACCCTCTATTCAATCAACTCAAATATAAGGTTATATTTTGCTGCTACGGAACCCTTCATGGGCGAGTCCAACTTGCACTTGGCCGCTTTTTGCAAGATACAAGCCTGAGTAAGTAACAACACAATAGAAAAGCATGAATGGCTGGACGTGGTCCTTCTTTTGTGCCCTTACAATGCTGCAGTACATGTATTTTTAAGATGTACCCTACCTAAGCCGCCATTCAGTTTCGACCAGTTCAAAATATTTATGAAAACATACAAACAGAACTAGATTTTCTTGACTCTACTACTACGATTGTAAAGGTATATTTAAATTTGATTAGTTTTAGTCAAAAATGATCTAACTTAATAAGCAATAGTACATAGGCAATGTTTCTAGATTTTTTTTATATCCGTCCATAAGCATATGCCCAATAAGTAGTAGACTTCTTCATGTTAATGATAATGCTGGTAATCCACTTTTTTTCAAAATTCATTGTTTTTAAAACAAAACACATCTATACAAAATCATTTATTTACCAAAATAACATACAAATTAAATTACTGGGGGTCCCCGCACTAAGACTAGCCTGTATGCGGGATTTAAAAAAAAACTTTAGAACCTATGTACGAGAAACTTCATATCAACTGTTCACAATATGTGCTAGACCCTCAAGTAATATTGTTTTCGAACACAATTAAAGACATAGTGCTAAGGAAACAATATGTAGGTAATGTTGGTTGAAATACCCCGAAATTACATCAGAGCCAATAACATTAAAATGCTGTGCTATCAAAGATGACACACAATCCGACTTCCAGACATTAAGTTGGAAGTTCCATTGTGACGTAGGTAAATATTCAAAGTCATTCTGACAAGTAATGTGTCTGCAGTCAAACTATTCAAGTCATTATTTCGTAGATTTAGAATTATTCAACGTAATCTACCTTGTATTTTACTGGGCTATGCCATTGAGAAACCTCTATTATATTTACTTTTTAAACTTTCGCGGTGTAACTAGCCTTGTAGTTGTGAACAATTCAAACTAAGTTCGGCTACTATTTTTATGAACAACGGGATATTTATTATTGTTAAATTTGTGAGTTTTGACTCCCGATATTTCGGCACAGTTGCATGCACCATGATCACGGGTTGTACTCAAGGCCAGTAAAAAATTGGCAGACTAATCGATCTACCCTCTTTCGTACTCTTTTATTGGTTGTTTGGATTTTATTGGTTGGGAGTCAAAACCCACAAAATCAAATCATGATTAAATATCCCATTGTGAACCATGATAGTTTCAAAAGTGATAAGTTCGACTATGTTTATCGTGGTCTTAATTTTAAAAGGAGATAAGTGGCTATTATTCCGAGATCTGCAATGACGGCGCCTTCGTCACCGGAGCGGTCCACGACTTGCTCATAAAAGCCTAGCTTCCTTATCAGCCTTTGCCCGTAATGGTACAAGTACATGATCTGTGCTCGGCACGGGTGCAGATTCGGTCGTGCTATCTCGCGGCGGTTGTTATTTATTAACTTGACGTGTCTTTCGCTGTGCACATTCCGAACGGATCGCCAGTGAGTGGCTGCTAACTAGCGAACAGATAGGACACTTCTTGGAATTCCGGCTTGTTTCAAACGAGGAACGCCTCGATCAAAGTTTAAAAGCTGCTATAGCTCAGATAGACACAGCTTCAGAAGCATGGAAATACTCATCTAAAAATGTCACTAGCTAGGGAGCCAGCTGGGTCAATAGCTAGATCCATCGCGGTAAAGGTTGGTTACAGCAAGTGATGAACAATGAGGAGGATCGCAGTAGGTAAAAACAACCAAATCACACCGTCACATCTACCCTTCGCTAGTGCATGATCCCAGTGAGTGGCGCCGCACGCACACACGCGCGCGCACCTGACGCCGCCGCGCCACAGCCTGCCTGATAGTTAGTGCGGCGCCGCCAACACAGATGCTGGCGTAGTTACTACGGCGGCACTCCATCGGTGGCGCCAGCTGCCCCCGTCCCCCTCGCCACGCGGACACCCGTCCGGCGCCTTCTGCGGGGTTGCCAGCTGAGAATTTCTGCCAAAAGTTGCCCAAATACTTGGATAAGCATATTGGAAGAAGTTTATTTCTGCTCTTTGGGAGTTTCGATCAAAGCTTCCCACGAGCACGAACATGAAATTTGAAAAAAACCTTAGAGGAGTACACTTTATTCTTCACGGCAGTGTTTGTGAATCAGTAATGCGCTGATGTCTTTGGTATGGGAACGAACGCGTACGGGTAGTCGGTATGTGAGCTGAAGGTACCAATAAAGGATGTATGTACCTACTGCTGTCCAATCAATAGACTGAGAACATGGGGTGGGCTATTTATAAAACCAAAATGTAGCTGGTATTAGCGCTTGCCAATTAGTCCTGCCTGTATATAACATGACGTTGGCACCGAACTTCAAAGACCAAAAAGAAAGCCGGTGAAATAGCAGGGAGTTCAGGTGGATGCAGCGTCGCATGTGTCGGTGGCACCGCGCGGCGGGGGGCGTGTCGAGAGCGTGCGTCCGGCAGTCGAGCGCCTAGTGTCGGCGCGTGATGTCGTGCGCTCGTAGCGATGGCCCCGCGTGGCGGTGACGCCGGCGGGCCGGCATGTGATGTTCCGGAGACGCGCGCTGCGGCGGCGGCTGGCTGGCGCGGGCGCGGCTGCCGTGCCGGACGAGGCGCTGCGCGTGCTGGCTCGCGCGCTGGACGCGGGCCCGGCCGGCGCCGGCTGCGCGCCTGCCTCGCCGCCTCCCCATCCACTGCGTCTGGCGGTGCTGCGCGCCTTCCGCTACCCCGACCTGATGGACGTGACGGAGCTCCGCAGGCTGCCGCTCTGCACGGACCGGCTCTGCTGCAACCCCTACCACTGGAGCCGACTCTGCAAGCCCGGTACGTCGAGGCCGATGACCCGCGCAACAAGTGCATCCGATCGCATCTCGCGAGTTGCGCCCGTCTCGTTTTCGAAATAGAATGTGCTGTGCCCGAGCGATATCGTATGTGAATGATTGCCGGAATGAATGGGTTTTGACGTGTTGTGCTCGTGATTTGAATCAATAGCGCATTATATTGGAATAACTTTTGTTTCTGAGCTATCTAACCTTACTAAACTATCTTGACTAACCGTATCTGTCGCTCTGTCTGTGTGAAAGCATGTGATGTGATGGTGCCTTCAACAAATTCTAAAGTGACTTTTCCAACTGTTTTATTGAAATCTAATTGCCTATTTACCTTCGGTTCTTTAGTGGTATCATGTTTTCACGCAGCTTACTAGCAACTTCACGTGGGTTGCATCTAGTATCAGTGCCAATCGTTATCAGCGTATTTATCGCTACTGTTTGTTTCTGTATCTTTACGTTGCGTTGTGATGACGTCAGTGTCGGCGTTCGCTCCTCGTGCCCGCTCACATACACAAAACTCTTCATTTTATCGACGATCAAACTTTCATCCGAGTTTAGATAGATATTTATCTTTATGTGTAGTGTAAACAGTATCATTCGACTTCAGATATCTATTTTTAGCAGTGACATCAGCGGTTGTTTCGAAAATATTAAAGTTTCGCGGTTGGTGTCTCTTTGTTTTTGTTTTGTGATCCTTCGGCCGCTGAAGTCCTTCGTCCCTAGCCTATTGATTTAAACCTGTCTGAGTACCTGTTAGATTATTTCACACTTCATTTGAAATTATAACATTATTTACGTTGTTGGATAGTTTTTTCAGTTGAGGGTCTTTATTGTTGGTAATGTTGTGTCAGGTTGGATTGTTCGGGGTGTGAGTAGCGCCGCAAGTGGCTATCGCCTAATCTGCGGGCGTGCGAGGGTCACTCGTTTCGTTCGCGATAACTAGACAAGGTCACGGCGCGGCGCTGGCGCCGCTTTGCCGCGACGCCCGGCGCGCGCAGCCCGTTAACTTTTTAATTCGTCAGGCAATGGCGCTACCGTCACCACTCAGCCGGCGTAAATGGCCACATTCCACCTCCTTAGTTTTCTGACCTCGTGAAATCACTTACAATAATTACGAGTTTGAAATCCGAACTGTTAGAACGTTCATTTTGTAAATCTTGTCCATCTATATTTGGCGATGATGTAAAACTCATCTATCAGCCGCTCATATTCCATGATAAAGCGTCTTGTTTGATTATTGACTAATTAATTCAACTTTAAATCAATGATATAGCTGATACCTGAACGGTATTTACCTACCTGGTGACCGACAATATCAATATTGTAAAATCGTGACGTGACACTAACTGCTTGGCGCCAATCAAGATAAACATACACTAATACTTAGTATACTTACTTACTCAGTTCGATTTCAACCAAAGTAGTGTTGATAGTATAGAGGAAATCACTTAGTTTCCGGTTTCTGTCACCAAAAGGTTCAATAATAAAAGAGTTCTTTATGCTGATGCCTTAAGTGATCATAAATATTGTGAGAGAGAATCTCAAAGTGAATGCCGTAGTTTTGGAACTAATGAATGACCATGACATCGACTACTCACCGCACTGGCAGTCAATCGCCTACAAACCATCGCCCACACCGTTCGTAGTATATTACTTAGGGACTTGTACGTAGGTGTGTTGACAATGCCTGTTAGCATATTAATTAAGAAGAAAGCCAAGAAAAACATGAATATTAATGTTTCCTTATGTGGTAAGACCTCTGTCACTCATGGCCTCTCCACTCCATGACGGGTGTGATTGACCAACCAGTTAGTTTTTATACTTATGACCTGGAAGTATGTATCGCTCAGCTACTTGTTTCTTCTACCACGACGAAGGAACGACATTCCTTATTTGTCTAGCGTACGCGAGAACCGTTTCCAAAAACTGGAAATAATGTCTGGACAAGAAACTGTTGAAATCCACTTTATTGTTCAAGTACCCGTTCATTTTGCAGAAGAAATGTGGGAGATTTCATTTCAAAACCCCTCGTCTCTAAAAGTATGAGTGATTCCTTATTAACCATTCACTTTCGCCTCGGCATCGCCATACATGGGCTTCAAATTGGTCAAATCAGTTACGCACACCATTACACAACTTGTAATGCGTATGCATAGTTGATTTGCTCAAAAGATTCGCCTGTGCGTCGTGATATTCAAGTGATTGAACTGAAGCGCCGAGGGTAGAACAACCAATCTGTGTGACAGGCTGAATCTTAGCAACTGCTCTTGACAAGCCACTTATTTGCTTCGCAACTAAACAGGATTAGACTGAAAGAAAATTGGGGTAGAGTGTATAAAAAGATGATGATGCTGAATTTTACAGAGCTACGGATCATTAAAAACAGAACATTTAACATGCTGTAGAAAGGCAATGGGTTCCTGATATTGAAAACAACGGGATCAACTTTAGCTCATTATTTTGAAATTGGATTTCTAAACGTCTCAAAATGTAACAAGAAAAGAATTGAACAGGAAGTGAAGAAACAACCAAAAAACAGCTGGTTCGTGATGCCCAAAGCCGCCGACCTCACCTGTAGACGATTGCTGTTGAATTTTTTGCGGCGGCGGCGGCTGGCGGCGCCTCGGGTTCATGTCGCCACTGTTTTTGTCAACTTTCGCGTCTGTTTCCCACCGTAGGTACCTTGCCTACTCTAATTATAGAACGTATTATTGCGCGCTCGATTATGCTTGATTGTGCACTTTGGCACCAAGGCGGAAATTTGTTTATCCTAGTCTTACCAATCTCATCCCATCTCGGCTATTGTTTCGTCTACGTTCCGAAACCCATTAAATTGACATTACTCATGTTTAGTCGCATTTCACGGCGATTGTGTTTCGCGGACTGCGATGTTACAGCTCCAGGTTTATGATGTTGTGAATCGTACGGTTCGTCGTTAATTTAATCCTCGATATCTGTTTATCGTCGACCACCTGTTTCGATTAATTCATCAGGTTTTCAATAGCGCTCTTTAAACGGAGCTTCACTATCGATATACAGGGTTATTCATTATTAACTGCAAATACTCAGGAATTAGGTTCAACAAATAGAATAAAAAATATTTATGAAATTATTTTTTTTAAATTTGATCAAAAATTTTTTCAAGTTTTTGTATCAAAATTTTATTTTTATTAATTTCTTTACGGCTATTGCATAATGATTGCCATGGAGACCAGGACGATGACCCACCCAGGCGGTGACTGAACGCAGAGTGTCACTCACGGCGCGCGGGCGCGGATCAAAGGTCAAAATAGGTCAGGCGCCAATGATTCCTTTATCGATTTTCTCGGGATTTTCATAACAAAACTTAAAAAAAATCATTTCATAAATATTTTTTATTTTATTTGTTGAACCTAATTCCTGAGTATTTGCAGCTAATAATGAATAACCCTGTAGATACCTACTCCACGTGTAATGTGATGTCGAGGAAGACCTCGATTGCTAAATCGAGGAATGTTAACTACAGAGCCGACATGCTCATGCGCATCAATCTTTAAAGCGAAGTACATACGTGTACGAGGCGCCAGCCGCCGCCGGCCTTTAAGTATTTGTGAATGTTTTTATGCGAGTCAGTGCGTTTGGGTCATGGTTTGTGTCCGCAGAGGTGAGGAGGGATCCTTATCTTCTTCCTTATCGACGGCGGCGTGGTGCAACGCCGTAGGCGCCTACAGGACCCACTCTGGTGCTTCGTCGAATACTCTTCTACCCGTTACGGAAATCGTTCACCCACATCCGGCAATTACGCCCACATTGAAAACGACGACGGCGGACACGCATTATCTTGAACCCTGTCATTCACGAGGTAGCGATGCCCACGCCGTTTCACCGAGGCACCGCGAGTGGGGTCCAAAATGTAATGATGTCGTCTAGATAGGCCGGTATCCATCTGTCGATGGAGCGAGCGCGGCGGTGGATGGCGGCGCGTCGCAGGCGGCGGCATGCCCGATATTTATTTAGCCATAATTGCTTGTCGGCTGGCTGGCGCCGGCGCTGCCGTGTCGCGCCTGCGCGGGGGGCGGCGGCGGCACGCGGGGGAGGGAGGGCAGACGAGCGCCGCCGCAGGTACGCCCGCCGCACTGCGTAAGCTCAACTCGATTTTCGTGATCGGTTTTTTTTTCGTTTTATTGTAGTCTGGTCATGTTTTTGGGTTGCTTTGTTGAATTTGTGAATGGTCTTATTATGCGCAAGGGAGAATAGGCTCATATTAAAAGGAGTAGTTTGTCGCAAGCGATTTGTAGGTAGGTAGGTAACTAGGTACTTAACCTTCTCGTGAAGTCCGGTAATAAGGCCCTCGAAGGAGCTTTTTTAATTTCAGCAAGTCATAAAACTCAGCGATATGTCTCGATAGACACTATCGGCAAAGTGTATTGGTACAGAGTGTGTCACAAAATGGCCTATTCAACGGCGGCACCTGTATCAGAACCGGTCACTCCCGTCGCCGGCTCTTGCAAAACTGGAAAAATTGTCGTCTTTTATTACCTACACCCAGACCGAGACGACGACGTAAGCGATCGTTCATTTCACTTGCTATAGGCGGCTAACTAACACACGGCACGGCGGCGGCGCGGCGCCTCGCTTAGGCACCGTGGTACACGCATACATTGCGCAAGACAAACCTTCTCGTAGAGCATCACAGATCGTGTGTGAATACTTGACGAACTTGTACCTATTCTTCTACCAGCATGGCAGTGCTAAAAAGTGATCCGATCGACCGCATGACTTGACGTGCGCCTGAGACTTTTACTTGTTTTGGTATTTCCTGAGCATTTAAAAGTCAACGAGAATCGAAGGAATTTAGTGTCCCTTCCGGTCGCAAGAGTTTCTCAGGAACAACAAATCTGTCACGCTTCCCGACATTATCCGAGTTCGTGGAACTTGCAATAATTTCATTATTCTTATTAAAAGGGTTTTTATTCAATCGAATTACATATTTAAGCCATTTAACAATACTTCGTGCGGATAAACACAAATTAGAAATAATAAAGGCATGCCAGCAATGATAATACTAATGATTGTATAGACAATTAGACAAATCATGATTCTATCACAAAATAAAATTATTATTTTGTAAGATCAGAGAACAAGTAGTTCATCTCGAAAAAATCTTCCTCGGTCTCATACATTTTAACTTAGAATGATTGAAAATAAGTTTCATTCTGAGTTAAAAGCTTGTTAGAACGCATACGTAGATGTTTTTGGCTGCCGTAATACTGTTAAATTTCAAATTTAGGAAATAGTGATCCGACACCATGATGATACGGTTTTTATGTAGATAAAAGTAAAACCGACGGTAGCAGATAGTTTCAAATCAGATGAGCAGTCTGAAGGAAACCGGGCGGTTTGAGTCACACAATAAGTTGTCGTAATGTTTTAGGAATTCCGACAGATTGTTTTACGAGGGGCCTTTGCCGGGATTAGGTTTTAGCAATTAAATAACACTTTATTAGCAAAATCATTTTTATTCGTGCCAACGCAAATAATATCTAAAGAATTCCGTATAATATATGATGACAGTAATATTTTTATAGCTTTTAACTCATTGTTTGATGTTCCACTAATGAGAGACATTTTATCTCTTCTATTTGATATTTAAATGTATACTAGTAAAACATTATGTCCGCCATATCTACATGACATCTCTGTAATTGGACATAATTGGATTTTAGAGCCGCCATAACGTGAGGGCTATTATGTGCCTTATTACTGACATCTTCTCCTCATAATCGCTGTGATAACTGGCTATCTTCATGAATTCTTTGAAGATCTGGAATCGTTAATCTCTTATATCCAATGTAATTATAAAATAATGAACCAAAATATCGCTAACTGAGGAACTAAATCGCAATCAAACGATGAATTTATAGTCCCTGATCAATTTTAAACTCATTTGAATTACATTTGCTCTTTTCAAAGTTGAAATTTGTATCTGCGTAATGGTTGTCATTCATCGGTGTGGATGGCATGGATTTGTATCAGCTACATTCTTGTTCCGTGTTAGTGCGTCACGCTGCTTTCCGGTATTGCAGTGGCGTTCACTACACAGTACAGACAAGGTCCGCGTCATAGCACGCAACAACACGGCCTGTCACACAGGGCGTGTATGTGTCGCCACTACTTTACATTATTTATTTTCGCAATAAATTCTTATCAAGCCGTGGTCAGAGAGCAATAAAAAGGGCATCAAATACGCTTGTTAAAATTGTTTTCATTTTGATTATGAAGTCTGGCGCCATATTAGCGCCTACGGTTGAAACTTCGCTAATACTTATGAAATGTGCGGTGCATTGGAATAATGGGATGTGTTCGGAATCCGGCCTGCCAGCTCACTTCTTGAGGGTTGCGTCACCGGCGACACTGAACTTCGTGACATCAATCTACTGTCAAGAAAAGCAAGTGTTCCAAGAATATGAATCAAACTAATTAGAAGATAAGATCTACAGGAAAAGTAAATGTCTGGTTTCCTTCGTCGGTTTATTATTGTGTCCTGCGGTGTGTGACCATTAAATTTCTCTACGAGTTCTGTATAACATTGTGCTAGGCACTCAAATACTGAGTACGGTGTACCATTCTTATGGTATAAGCTTTGCATAAGTTCGTCAGTAAGATAAGAGCTGTCAATAGGTAGAGCAGTTTTATCTACAAACCAGACTACTATCCTAATTCCATTTTCCTCCTTCTCTTAGCTATGCTTTTCAAATAGTACTGTGCTCAAACTCAATCTCAATACTATTTTGAAAGTTTCACAAAGTATTTACAATAAAATGTTAATCAATTTATAGTTACGTCTAAACCAGCATTACGAGACTAACCTAAAAGTACTAGTAAAAACGGCCTAGTTTCGTGTTAGTCTTACAAAGATACTAAATAAGCGTAGTGAATAAGGTCTGTTGGTCGTAGTGGTTGTCGATTTGTCAATAATACTTGTGGGGTTGATAGTAAAGGCTGCGCTACAGTTTGATAGAGCGTGCGTGGGCGCCGCTCAGCCGCCACCGCCACCGCCACTGGCGCCATCCGACATGTTATAATTCGGGCGCGCTATTTCTGTACGTTCACACGCGCACGCGCATACAGCCGTGCGTACAACGATTTTTTTGAATTTTAGGAAATTATCCAAAACTAGGGAACCCAATGTCACTTTCGGGATAAAAATAAAAATCTTACCAAGTTGAAGTTTCAAAGGTTAGAAATACAGAAATCAATCACTTCAGAAAACATAATTAACTTCTTTATCGTGGTACACGTAACATGCTACGTACGAAATTGCAATTAAAACATTTCAAGGAAACTTGATTATTTCAAACTGCATTTCTTACTGCCCCTCAGTTTTATAGATTCCATGCAATATTTTATCTAAAATTCGCTACGTCTCCTCACCATGCACACACTACTGTGTTGATCACGGAACAGCATTAATTAATAATCTTCGGAAGTCTTGCCAAATTCTTGATCGCCAAATTGCGAAGCTACACCCTATTTCTGTTCTTGGGGCTACGAAGTATTTCCACACTTTTCTGACATATTTATGGTGTGTTTAATTTAGATTTACTGTTTGTTTATTGTTTTGAATTTAGTTTTGCTATTTGTCTTAAATAATAGTCTAGATTTGTAACATCGACTTTGTTTATTATTAGTTTTTTATTTGAGATAGAGAGCAGATTCTCTGCCGGAAATGCAAAATGCTTTATGTAAGTATTTTCAATTATTTTGGTCTCTTCAATTTGTCTGGTTTCACAACTGAAAAAGGCTGCTAGACTAAATATCATTATTAGCGTGTTTGGTCTATCAATATATATAACTATCTATATACGCAATGACAATTTGTAAAATATTATCATTGATCGTCAAATGATGAACGTCCTCGGCTCCGCTATAAAGCGTAAGTCGTATATCGGTCACCGCTACTTCCAATGTAGCTCATCTACCTGCTAAATTAGGTTGTAACAAAGTAATTTTCTAAACATAAGTATGAATCACTGCATACTTGCCACTTTGTTTCGTTTTGCCGGCGCCGGCGCCGCCATGCCGTTATACTTGATGTACAGTGGATTTTAGCATTCTCTAACTACTATTTATATTTTGAGAGTTTTTTGAAGTGAAAACTCCTTTTGGTAGGCTTGAAGTGGGAAAAAACAATTGTTCAAGCTTTAACTCAGAGCTAAAAAGTGATAAGAATAAAACAAATTAAATAGTTACGACTATGTCGACTGCCTTCACAGCTCAGTTGGTAGTAGCTCTGTCTTCTGCGTTGGAGGGCGTGGGTTCGATCCCCACCGAGAACAAATTTTAATATTTGTGTGGTGAACACAGATGTTTGTTCTCTGTCTGGGTGTTATATTGTATTCTATGTTATTTAAAAATAAAGTATTTAAGTATTATCAGCTATCTGGTTCTCATAGTACAAGCTCTGCTTAGTTTGGGGCTAGATATTGTTGTTGTCCGCATTATTTATTACTTATTTATTTATTTATGCATACAGATATACAAGAGCATACACTGTTTAATGGCTATTTAGTTAAGTCGTCTGACCATCAATGATTTTTGAATTTGCGATTTATAAAGTAGAGCTATGTCGTGATGCAAGTTGGACAAGTTGCTATGTTTTGTTCATATGCCAGTATGCTAATAGAATTTTGTCACCATGTTTAATACCACAACATTGTAACTAGCTCTTAGCTTAAAACAAAATAGTAGTTTTTGTGGATAGACCAATGAATAAGGCAAGAGCTGACCGGTCCACTAGTTACATAGTAATCGAAGGACAAACCGACTGACAAGCTACGGTATTTATTGCTATAGATTGAATGTTCAGATTAATTACACATGCCGGGCCTCCAGCTACATACGCGCTTACCGTAGTAGGTATGTACCTATCTACCTCATCAACCGGCATTCCATCGCGCGCCCGGTAGATCTCAACTCTACCCATATTTATTCACGACCCATTATCCATTGACTGATTTCTTAAATAATTGAAACACGATATAGCACCTCGAAGTACCGCAATCTAAGCTCTAGCTCTCAAACAAATAGATTTGTTTTGCTTCGCAACGATGCAAGTTTAAACTTCGGAGCGAATGAACTTAATTATTCCTGATTAATGCTGTACCGAAACTGTACTTTGTATCGGGATTTACAAAGTCTTTTTTCCTTTGATGAATGTATGTAGTTATGATGTAATTCATCTAGAGGAAATTTCAGTCACGCCACTTCACATGTATTTATATGAACGGCTTTCAAATTGCAAAATATTTTATTCTCGATGATGGAAAGTGTAAACATCACTTATATGGCGACAAATTAAAGTTCTGAATCGGAGGTTTGATGACACGGGGTTGCGGTATCTGACACACATGCGCGCTTCGCCTCTATATGGAGCGCTAGGCGTTTAGGGTCATTTACTTTCACGCAGCAGAGTTGCTTTTCAGCTGCTATGTGCTCGGGAATGTCAGAATCTTATTGCTCCATTCGTGACTCACTCAGTTTTGCATGTTCACAATAACTATCTTCTATATTTTTTCTTCGATGCTGGTCATCATCGTAATGCGCTCGACATTGCATCGCTGTCATCGGTGATGTTTTGCATTATAATAATAAACGATTTTAAGAGCGGACAACGAACGTTACTATAATAAAAACGATAATAAAACTCTTGCCTTGATTTATGTTTCATCTTCCGAAATGTTTCGTTATATTCCATTCGGTATGCAGGTGCAAGTGTGACGGTTGTTTTGTATTTCTCTCGCAAACGTAGCATTTTAACTTGAAACACTTCTCGGAAGCCGATGTGCACACCTTTACGACATGAAATCTCATTGAATTCAGTGTCATAATGGCAATTTGTATTCAAAATGTCCATCGGCATCGATTCGATTGAAAAACAGTGGCGAGTCCGCCACCGACTGGCGCCGCATCGCAAATGAAACGACTATAAGTATAATTCCACAATTCACATTCCAAATTCGAAAATATAGGCATTCAAAATTCAAAATGTCCAATAGCGCGTGCTAGTTTGTACGTAAATGGAATAGTTAGCGTTCCGGATTCAAATGTCATTGGTTTATAATTTTCCTAGTGGCTAAGGTACATACATTACTATTATTTGGAAGTGGCACACAGCTATTTTTACTAGCATTAACGGTCAGGTTCGATGCGGCGAATTAATTTGAATGTAGAGCTCACTGATTGTCTTAAATTACGATCAAATGATGGAATACAAAACATTCCTGAGTCGTCATAAAACTGTTGTTATAGGGTCAAAATATAGGTTACCTCATGAAGGCTGTGATCGGGGTTCGAGTCCCGGGTCGGTAATTGCGGCTCTCTACCTGCGCGGGTTGTTTGTTTTATGTTTTACTTGTTTTGTCCACGTTACTTGGTTAGCCATTAGCTGCATTAAAACTTTGTCGATTTTTACATTCCCGCTAATTTGTGGTTATACGTCAAGAAATTTAATTCACTTCGTATACGTTTATCGTCTTCTCAGTACTCTACATAATATTTATTTAAAAGTGAATTTGGATTTTACCCACTCAAAACATATTACTCTGCGTGCTTTTAGCTGCACTTAAGTGGCACTTATCAATTCTTTGTTTATTTAGGACCGTATGCAGAAACAATGAGCTAAGCTTAAAACACAAAGTTTTGATACTTTGACTAACAGTTTTAATTCTGGCACAGTATCAGCCAAAGAAGAATATTATAAGTATATTATTAACTGGTTCGTCTCTTTTTTCCAGAATCGCCTCCACCCCCTTACACACGGTTCGCGATGGACGAACTCAAACCTGTCAAACCTAAAGGAAAAGGTATGTTGAATATTTTTTATTTATTTATGCAGAATTCTTTAAGAGTATATACCTAAAGTAAAGGCCTGCGCACATCTAGGCGACGGGGATTTCGATCAGTGAAACGCTGTCAAATATTGCTGTCATAGTTGACAGTGTTTCACTGATCGCAGTCGCAGATCGCTTAGATGTAGATGCGCTTAACTTCAGAAAGTTAGATTCGTTATACCATCTACCTTATCTACATATACGAACAAGGTGCGGGAAATCTTAACTTTTTTTCGATATCAAATTCAATTAAAATATCGTTTATTTAGTCACAAAGATGACTTTAAAACGTTTTATATCGTGTCTATGTACCAGTTGCACGCTACTTTTGCCTTTGAGTAGGCAAGAATTTTAAACCCAAAATGAATAAATAACAAATAAATTAATTAACCCAATACAAACATAGAAGCGATAGATCTATCGAGCATAGTTTTCGAAAAGGCGGGCTTTTTGGAATTCGAACGCGCGGCGGCGGCGCCCTCTTCCTGGAAGTTAGGGATGCTGCGGGATGCGACCGAGATTGTCAGACCGGTATCGATAAGTGCCCTTAACTATCATGCGAGAACAAACAACAGGGTTTGAAAAGGGTTAGCGAGGTCCTACCTCACTAAATGGGATCTTTGTGACATATATACAAAATAATTTATGGCCGTAAAATAAAACTAAGGAGTAGTCAAAGCGATTTTTCAATTATGTGCGTTTTGTTCAAGAATTGAAATATTTGTCATCCATTTATATTTTTTAATTCCCAAAAGTTATCAATTTCACTTGCCATATTTCGTAAACCTCGAAATCGAGTAAGCAATCGAGCAAAGCCCGTCCCTAGGGCCGGGTCCCACATTCCGCACCGCCATCTTTAAACTACATTATTAATGCTTACGCCGCTGCACCGGCTTTTTCTGAGGCACCATGCAGGGCCCACGATATATTTGTTTTTAATAAAGACCCTTGCGGTGTTTCCGTAAGGGCATGAGTTCATTGGCTGGGGAGACTGATACACTTCGTCTGGCGCCACTTTTTACTTAATAAGATACCAATAATAATGTACTACTTACTCTGGCTTGTATAGTTTTGTTGGTAGTATGCGAGCAAACTTTTTTGTAGGAACTCTTATAGCAAGTAATCTAAAAGATGAACTGATTAGTGATTAGGTGATTACCCACTTATTTAAATAAAAACTGTTTTTAATTGCTGTGAAGCAGAATAGAGTTCTCAGCAAAATGGAAAGTTATTCAATGTATTCAGACGCACTAATGAAAAGCACTATGCAAACTACTTTTCTAATTAGATTCTCAACAATTCTCCACGGCCATTACCCACCGGTTCGCATTGACATGCCTACTCGTATAGACGGCGCTAAATTAAAACATGGTCATCGGCACGATAGGAAATCCCACTTTGCTCTATGCCTAGTGGGGTTCGCTTTTATCACCCTGGGATTCCCTTCCAGCTTTCCCGCAAAATTTCCCATGACTCTTGAGTCTATACGCGTTGCTCCCCTTCGTTTTTCATTGCATTTTGGCGCCTGTCTGCGAATCGCCATATTTTATTGTCTCGCTCCCCTCTTATTTACATTCTTGCCCGCAATTAACGTCGCTAATACACCCCGAGTGCATTTCTGATTGGGATCTTATTTCACGGTAGCCTTTACGCTTTGTTTCATTTTAAGATGGCAGATTAAATGTTCATAATAATTATCATGCAAATAAATCATTTAAATTCAAATTCCTTTGTAACGAGGTACCTGTTTGAGATCGTCTAGCAAAAAACAAAGAATCGATTCACGGAATTGACCCATTTCAAACTTTAGCCAACGTAAATTGATCCCATTAGCGTTCTTCGTTTTATAGATTAGGACGGCAGTGTCATCAATTTTGGTATCCTGTCTCAGATTACTGAATGGACTAAAATCCGGACCCTTTTTTCCGATATGACTGTCAGTGACATTCCGAGCGGGTCCATTACGGTGCTTCTCATGTGCTTCCTCGAATCCATTCATTGCTCTCACAAATTTATCTGCCGGTGATTTTAAGTTAATGGAATTTGGTCTTTAGCTGGTGGGTGTAGAGGTTTTTGTGGCGGCGTGTTGTCAGCGTCGCCGCGCGGAGGGATCTGTGGAGTATTGGCTCGGCGATAACGACTGTATGCATTAACGTTATCGTGAAGTTATCGTGGCGCCGGCGCCTCGCCGCTGACACGAATACAAACGGTTCGTGTTTGTCTTTGTCCGCTCTTGTTAGGAGCTCTCCGCTTCCTTCACGCCCTGTTGCTTCTATTGTTGCTATTTTAGAACCTGTGTTTCCGATCACGTCTTTTTCTTTAGCTAAAATACTGAAGACCCATTTGTTTTCAAAAGCTTCTGTCGCAATGGAATTTCACAGCTTACCTACTTCTAAATTGGTATGTCTTCCATTGATTGCTCGTAACCCGAACTACTTACCTTTAACGCCTTCAAATAACCCATCTATATTTCTAATACTGACTGATTAGAAAGAGCATTTGGTTGATCGCCTACGTCATGGGCCACTGTCATGAGATTGGAGACCTTAATATGTGAGTTTAAGAGGTCATTTTCATTTGATGGCCCTCACTCGTTTAGTTAATGCATGAGGATTTTATCAAGTTTTAAAGTGCTTTTGGACTAAGTAGTTTCCAAACAGCAGGTCTGACTTTGGGCCCTTGGCTCGCGCCATGTTTATTGTAGGTGTGCCTTCATAGCGTCATCCCATAATTTATGGGGGCTTTGAGTAACTACGTGGACTATATTTACGCCATATAATGCGGTGACTAACTGCTTTGGTGTATAATGGCAATCGACGGGTTTGAATGAATTTTATAATCGAGTTAATCGATTGAAAGTTGATTTATTGTTCGATTCGATTAGATAAAGCTTCTACGGTCGGCACGAGGCACGGATGTTTTTATTATAATTCTTTAGGAACGTAGTACATATAGCATACTTGTATGTAGGGAGAAATAGGTATATCTCAATAGTAAATAAATATATTTAACTGGTGGAATGGATGAAATATATAAAGACTAATTTAACCCACGGAGTAAAGTCATGGTTAAAATAAACTAAATACCCAGAATTTCAAAACACTGTGCTTTCCCTTTCTAACTGCCCTCACAAAGTCAAGTAACAAAGTAATATTTATTGTCTGTGGTAACAAGGACAGCAGTAAGAATGAAAACAGAAGAGCTTTCTAACGTATTGCTTGTCTTTGGTCTTGCATTCCCGCCAGGGCCGTTGCAAGGATGGGTAAAAAAAGAAATAGGCTTCCCGAAAAACGATAGATTCTTTGGTTTTTTTGTTATCAAGTATACAGGTGCTCAAGATCACAATCAAAACAATTTTTATTTACATATAAATGTATAAAATATTATCTTTTAAATCAATTTGTTTGGTAATGGAAGCTATCCCTGATACAACACCATGGTTTGTCGTAAATATCATCAGAGCTACCGTCGTCACAATTAATGACGCATTCCACAATATCCAAGGATTTATGGTGGAAATAAATGAAAATGAATGAAAGAAATAAAGCCACTTTATCAAAGGTTTTGATGAGTTTTGCGCTGGGGGGCACTAGAAGCCGGGACACAGATAATCTAGTCCGGCTTTTAGCGCACCAAAATCTTTGTAAAATTTATTTTTGTTATATAATTGCATGCATAAAATACCTAGCTGCATGTCAAGACGTAGCTTATTGTCTAATAAGCTATAGTTTATTTTTGTTACTTTTATATTGTATTGTATGTCATCCTTATGTAATTTTTATTTGAATTCTTACGTGTACCTACAATTTGTGTCATACACATTTGTATTTGCATTTGTATTTGATGAAAGCTCTACAAAATCTCAAAGCCCAATTCCGTAGCCTGCGTACGACTCTGGATGAACATTCCAAATGACTTTGTTTTGGTACTTATTGTTGCTCTTCAAAGAGACATTCAGAGGATTAATTAGATTTATTAGCGCACGCTAAAGTTTCTTAAACTATACAAACACTGAGACTGAGTCGTGCCTATAAAAGTATATTTACAATTGCGAAAGTATCTGAAACAGTTAAAACCTTAGGAACATGACCAACTCTAGCAACTTTAACTTCTTTACTTTTAAACCTTAATAGAGCGTTGACTTTTTGCATAGAAACTGTGTGGTGTGCTTAGTTTAGTGTGTAGATTTTTTTTCGATAATTCACATTTTCAAATTTTCAAATTGTTGCAAGTCGCATAGTAGTCATATTAGTATGCTATTTATAGAATAAGTTATAAGTTGAGATAAATTGGGATAGTAAGTGTAAAAAAGCAGAGGTTAGTGTGTCAACTGTGGGGAACTTTATATTTTGCCGATTTAGTAATATTTATCAGAATTTTAAAGAGAGTATTGAATTTGAATTTGAGAGTAATAAATCAAATCAGTCTATAAAAAACTTGATAATCACTAAAGCTTTGCGCACATTATAAACGTTCTGCGGTGGCAATCAGCGTAACCCTGTCAAATATGACAACGATATTTGACAGCGTTTAACTGATCGCCACAGCAGAACGCTTAGATTATGGATATGCTTAGATATTATAAAGGATTATGCCACATTAAAATCTTTTATCTTCTAATTCCACATGTACCTATTACAACGATCTCTATCTAAAAGTTGGTTTGGTTGGCTTCATGCGAAAAAAGTCTCGCAAGTTTATATTAGTCACTCGTAACGTTTTAATTTTGCAACAGCGAAAAAGAGCTTTCCGATCGACCGTTGATGTCGTTCTTGAATTGGAATTGTCGTATCGGATCGTGTAAAAGGGCCTTCGGCGGTGTCATTGAGCTTACAACTATTCGGCGCAGGCGCTGCTCGTGTGAACTGCGCCGTGCACTGTTATATCTTACCGACTGCCTGTGAAGGTGGTGTTATGATACTGACGGTAAAATCATTATCATCATCATCAGCCTGAAGATGACCACTGCTAGACCTCCCCTATACATTTCCAGAAAGAACGCTTATCTTCTGACTTCCCACGATCTAGTTACATTTTTAGTGCACCTTCATAACAGAAAGCTACCCTCCGAATTTTATTCTTCCTGTAGGTCTACCACAAGCTCTGTCTGGCTCTGTCTCTGGGTCTGGTTTTGAGTCTGTGTGAGTGCTGTCTAAATAAATCCTACGTCGAAACATCACACACACAGTATAATACACTGGTGAGCACTCACACCAGACTCAAAACCAGAGCCAGAGACAGAGCCAGACAGAGCTTGTGGTAGGCCTACTGGTCTTCCGGCTAAGGCTATGATTGTTTATCAGTCAGTTCTATAATTTCAAAAATTACGTAATTTTTTAAAAAATCGTCCGATAGAAACATGTTTTGCAGACTATGACGTATTAACACAGATCAAATACCTAAACCTTCGTCAAATTATGTGGTCAGTAATTAGGAAAATTTACATAAATACTATTCATTAAGGATCCAAACAGGTTGAACTTTTGGAATTTCCACGTTCATGTTTGTGAAAAACCCATTTTACTAATAGATACGTACCTATACCTACGTAGTACGTACCCAGTACGTAGCCATAGTTTGCACTATAGAGCACAACTTAATTGTCCTCTTATAATGCAAACTCATAATAGACTCATAAAATACATAACTCTTTAGATTTGAAACGTAAAGAAAACTTAAAGCTAGGTGAATCAAGGTGCCAGTTCCACGCGACCAATTCTAGAAGAACAAGCAACTAACTACGGCTTGGTTCCTACTGTTTTTTTAATGATCTTTTTACAAAACCAAAATATTAATAGCAGTGAATCTCCAGTATGGTGCCAGTCCAACTTCGTGAAACGTATTGGACATAAATAAAATAAAATAAGCCTTTATTTCTCCGACCAAAACAGTTTTGTTTAACCTAACTTAAACTAATCCTACTTACTAAATATACTAACTGAGCAAAAGTTTCTATTATGACACCGACGTGGCGGTGCTACATAGGTCGGGTTGGCCTTCGACAAAGTTATAAAATAATATATTTTTTTAATATACCTAATGTTTTTTGCTAATGTACATAATATAATTATGATACCTGCGTTAGTGAAATCAAAACCTATTTGTTCAATGTAAATGTGCCAAGTGCGTGTCAAAACATCCTCAGAGTAGGAATTTCAACAAACTTACTATAATAAACGCAGACTGTTATTGTTTCAGTACATAATATACCTAATACATATAGTTATTGTATGTAAATTACTTACACGTGGATAAGCCAAGCTTCCGTTTCCTGAAAACGTTGTACGTTATATTGCAGCCGTCACATTCAAGGCGAAAATCTTAAACAATTTATCTTTTGAACGCTTGGTCGTAATCTAACCGTCTTACGTGCTTTTGTAATGAAATACTAAGCACAGTCTGCGTGAAAATTAAATTAACTGATCAATTTACCAATCTAATTTTGATGCTGACTATACCCCTTAAAGGTTGACCAAAACCTTCTTGAATTTCAGGGTCTTCAAATAAAAAAAAAACAAAAGAGGTGACCCACTTATTTTGAATAAACTCGTACCTAAATTATTTAAATTTTATAAACGTAAACCTAATCTCTATATTTTTAAAAGAAAGTCGTGTTAGTTACACTATTTATAACTCAAGAACGGCTGTACCGATTTGGCAGAAAATAAGTGGGAAGGTAGCTTACAACCGGGAGATGGACATAGGATACTTTTTATCCCGAAAAAGCGACGGGAACGGGGTGTTACGGGAACGGGCGAGCGAAGCCGCGGGCGGCCACTAGTTTTTTCTAAAACATTACCTAAATAATTTAGTTTTGAAGTTTTTCATTGTTCTTTGATTAATTCAAATATAGCTAGTGAAGTATAATTAAATATTTTAAAAGTATGGGGTATCAAGTTCCCGCTAGTCCTACCCAGTGTAACTGTTTATCAAATCGAGCTAGAAGCTTAGGATAACTTAATTTTTATTATTGAGGATCATGTTACAACGAGACGTGTCACCGGTGTGGTCTCTGGCTGTAACCCCATATGCTAGCACGCAATGTCTTAAATAACTTATACAGTGTGTTAGGTTAAACGAGGGACTTATTGAGGGAGGGTATTCAGTATTCGATTCTCGTCCCAAATATGTAAAAAACCTATAACCTTAATTTGTGACGTAATTGTCCACTAAAATACATTATTCATGAACACTGAGCGCGCAAGAAGTGAACTTGTAAACAGTAAAATAATCACGCGGCAAAACACGTGCCGATCCTACCGAAAAGGAAGCTTGTGCGCAAACCCCGCCCCTTCCCTTTGTGTTGCACCGACAGGAGGACACACTCCCGCGCTGACCGCAGTCAGTCTATGCGAGTGCGCTGCTATTTCCGCATGTCTAATATTGCGCTTCCGCGTATCGCAAAAACAACCCCGCTTACTTCGGGATAAGTGTGTCCTGTAAACGTGTTCTTTTAATAACCAAAAATGACGTCTTATCGATATTCTAATGAAGAATATTGGGATATGGTTCGTGCCTACGTGTTATCTAATGATAGTGTGCGAGGAGCCATTATTTTGTACCGAGAGATGTTTCCCAACCGCCAGATTCCGTCGTACAATCTTATGCTAGGTGTTAACCAACGATTGCGAACATTCGGTCAGTTCACCGTACCGACGCATGCCCAAGGACGAGGAAGGGAGCCATACCTAGGTAAGCCAGGTTTAAAGTACGAAGGGAAAATGGATTATACCTAAAGGTCATTGACCCGCGCACATGTTCTGAGATAATATTAAATCGCTAGCGCAAGGGTGTACACACGTTGCGAGACTTTAGCGAAATTTTTGGTATGGTTCTGTCTGTTATTTATCAGTGTTTTTTTTTTGTTCATATTTTTATTAGTATCATATAATCATGCACTATTGTGGGTTTCAATATGTCCCTCGTTTAAACTAACATACTGTATAAGGAGATTTATTTTAATGTTTTATAATCAGATTCATCGATTTGAACCAGAATTAATCATTGCCTTTTTGTAATTCGATGTTTTTTAATTCAGGAAACGACCAGAAAAGCTTTTCACTAAACAATGGTCTTAAATTAGCTATTTTGAAACATAAGTATTGCACTCATAATAATTTTCACGCCTCCCAAGCTTGACTTTTATTTTTTGTAATGCAGAAGTTATATTCTTTTTTTTTACAACAAAGGAAACAAACGAACTTACGACCCATCTTATGGTAACGGTTACCGTAGCCGACCCTTTCAAAACCCCATGTCCTTAGGGAAAACCTCAGCAGGGAGATCATTCCACAGCCTGAGTGCTCGCGGGAGGAAGTTCCTCTGAAACCGAACGGTGCGCGACCACCCAGGCTCCAAGGTGTGAGGATGAACTCTCTGCCTATGGCAAGCAGTGCGATGGTAGAACGAGGCTGTTGGCATGATGTCAAAGAGTTCTTCGGAGCATCACAGATTTCATGCGTTTCTATGTAGTCGAAGCTAGTATATCATGGCTGTATTAATTATAACATGACATGTGTATGTAAGTTGGTAGGTATAACATATTAATTTAGTACAACCTTGATTAATTCATAAATATGCTAAATATTTAAATATCACAATTATGAACGTGTGAAGCAAGTAATTAAACATCGGTTGATATCGGGGGCTCAAAATCGTTATTCACGAAAATTTTTAAAGGCCAGCCAATTTCCAGCAGTGGACTTCTTCAGACTGGGGATAATATTGGCAGCTTAAAGCTTTTCACAGCTGCTTTTAGGGTCAAAGGATGGAGGATGATGCAGACAGAGGCCTTCTTCTGGCTAAAAAAAACAAATAACTATGATGGTTTTTTTCAAACATGCTCGAGTAACTATAATATATAATTATGTAGTTAGGTGAGTATGTGTGTGTTTGCAGGTGTTTATGATGTCATAGTTGATAGACGGGTCCCAGCCGCCATGTTTGATTTTTTTGTCGGTTTCCAATTTGATTTTGTTATAGGAAGCCTATGTTGTGATTGACTGTGTTGTGTATTAAGGTTTACTGTCAAACGTAACGTATCTGGACGTGCGTCTGACACCATTCTTAGGCATCTTTGAGGGAAAGTTCTGAGGGATTTTAAACCGAGCATGACTTCTTTTGCAGTAGGTTCGCAACAGATTTTGAATTTTTTTGGAGTAGCCCACCCAGGTGTATATTGTTTTTTTGAGGGTCCATGTGATACCTACTGACTTACACCTAAGAACTATGTATGTACCTAAACTAAACCATGTTTATGCAATAAATGTATTGAGTATTGAGTACTTATATTAATAGTCATTTTCTGATTGTCCACAGAGCAAGGAGAGAGCACAGAAGATGCAAGAAGGACCGATCATGAGCGGCTTGGAGCGGGCTCTTTCGCCACTGATGGCGAAGGTGAGAAAATATTTGTTTTATTGAATTTGGCTATGGCTATGTTTATATTATACAAAACTGGAGTGGAACTCACCTCTGCCATTTGGTTTTCCTGACCACTGCCGACCATGCTCAAATTACAACAATATCAATGTTTTTTGAACCTTATTTCAATGGTGGTTAGTCTTTTATTTGTTATTGTGTATGCCGAAGGTCTGAAGCCACTTTGCTCGAGTCTATGATTCATTCCACCTTGATTACCCTTTCCTTTTTATTAGTTTTAAAAGCAAGAGCTTCGGAGCGTTCCTCATTATCTCACAAGTACATCCTTATCTGCTTTTAAGAACATGATTAGCCCAAGGTGGCCGTAAAAGTAAATGTACAGTAGGTACACGTGACCAATGTCATTGAACTTCGGGGAACTGAATCAAACAATAAAAACTAAGTAAAAATCAGTAGGCCTACCATGAGCTCTGTCTGGCTCTGTCTCTGGTTCTGGTTTTGAGTCCTAAGACGCGCCATTGAGCCCGGTCTTCGGATCCTCTCCTCCAGTGCAAACTGCCAACAAAATTTCGCAGATCGATCGATCAAACTTCGCTTGCATCTATTTTCATAAAAACCTCTGGAGACCCCATAGAGCTACGAAAAAACCAATGCCGAAGTATAGAAAACAAATCTTTAAATTGCCAAAATCTTTCAAAACATATTTTCTAGAAATTTCCGAAGACGACTCACCGACAAATTGCTTGTTCTAATGATTACGACAACTCTTTTTGCTAAGAAACTGGCAGAGCATCAAACACAAAGCAATGACAAGTGCCATTTTCAAAGGTCTGGCCAAAAATATTTCTCAATTCATAATGAAATATCATCATAAATTATTATTATGTAGGTACTTAAGATACCGTTTATTTTTCATGCATTGAAATGGTACCTATTCAAAAATACATACATGGTTCAGAAATAGTACCAACAACCAACTTCAGAAACACTGTCTTTTAAATTGGATATTGCGTCTATTTTTTACCTAAAATATTTCGGCTCTCATTCCTTTGCATTACTTGCGATAATCATAAGCATCAGAAATACCATGCAATCAAACTCTAGAGACCTAAACCGTAAAGTAGTTGCATGCTTTTCAAAGTTATTCCATGGTATGATTTTAATCGTTAAAAGCTTTTTGTTTTTTAATCTCCACAAGACAATTAGGTACAGCAACGTGCTAAGCTCCAAAAATAGCTTAGACAAACCAAAAAACAAGCAAATAATTGTGTAGTTGATTCTAAAATGTAATCTCCAAGCTCTAGCTTAGCCCATAAGCCCATAATCCCATCAGGCTGGTGGGTAACCTTGACGATCGATGCCGGCCCGCCCAGTCGGCGCCAGCTCGCTCTGACGTACCATGGGATTGGTACCACCACGTTATATAAAGACGGCTGGAATTCTGGGTTTCGAACGTTCTTATCGCTGGCACTTTCTTACCATTATAACCAGTAACCAACCAAGCATAGCACTGAAATAGCAGAGAAAACTCAGCTCAGTAGTAGAAATTTGGCGAGCAAAGCCTGTCAGTTTTGAGTTCCTATTTGTGGGGAGCTCTAATAAAGACCTTCTAGATCCTATATCTTTAGTTTATCAGGACAAAAATTACAACAATAGCAAACACAGAGAGGTAAACCAAGAGCACTCCTGCGCGTGTTATGATTGTAACTTACGATTTTGGCACTTCTGCATCATATTCGTAATCCCCATTGCGCTACTGAATATCGGTTCTGCTTCAAGTTAAATCTAGTTCATTATATTAATTAACTTTCCAACTTGAAAACTTAGAAACATTGCCTCCGTCTGCAATAGTTCATGCGTTGGCGTCATCATGGCGCCATCGCCAGTTACCTAAATATTTGTTTAGCTATGACCATGACCTTCAGACTTGCTTAGGCTCACCTAGGTTTTTACGTGACAGGTATTTTCCAACGCGAATACGAGCAGCCGTACCAAATATACCTATTTTGAACGTAACTAAAAATAATTAACAAAGTATTTTTTTCCTTGACTTTGTAAAATAATCTTCGTCAAATCTTTCAGAAAGATTTCATCAGATCGTTCACCTCCAGTCTATCTTAACTTGGCAAAGTTTCCGATCCAGTTCAAAACCCCAACACCTCGTATCAGGTTACTAAGACAAAGGAACAGTTGGATTCCCGAGATTTTGACTATTGGCTTGGCATCCATTGTAATGATTTGACCGGTCTGTTTGGTAATGTTGGAGCCAAGTCGTGGAGTGATGTAATGGACAGAACTGATCCGATCGGAATATTGTTTGGCGTTTCCTTTGAAAATGCATTTACGATTATATTTTGGCAATTGAACAAGACGTATTAGACAAAGCCTGTCTGGAAATTAGACGTTGCATAAACTGGAATCTAATGCTCCCGACTTTTGAACAATTAATTTTACAATCATCTAAATTGTAATGAAAAGATCAGAGGCTATACGACATTCTTATATCATAGCAAACATAAATTTAATGACAAACGACTTGAATTTTATGCAAATCCGACTCAAATAGGTTTGTAGTATCCATAGGTGCCAGAAACAATAGATACTCGAAACTATCTTCAATGATTTTTCAAAAGCTAACAGTCTCTTTCTTTTACTTGCAGAGCGACAGAGCTGGGAGTCAGAATGGTGCAGGCTAGCATACTGGGAACTGACGCAGCGGATCGGTCGACAGTTCAGCGTGCGAGGTCCAGCTGTGGACGTGTTCGGCGGAGGCGGCGGAGCCTGTGGCTCGGACCGGCATGGCATGTGTCTGGATGCGCTGGACCAGACCGGGGCATCTCAGGCTGAACAGGTTAGAAACTGAACATTAATTTATAACATCTTGAGGTAGTGGATTGAAATTAATATTAAGGAAAATCCACACAACACTAGTCCCAAATTAAGCAGAGCTTGTACCATGGGAACCAGATAGCTGATATAATTATAATACTTGTTTTGTAAATACATACTTAGAATACAATATAACACCCAGACATAAAACAAACATCTGCGTTCACCACACAAATATTTGTTCTCGGTGGGGATCGAACCCACGGCCTACGGCGCAGAAGGCAGAGCTACTACCAGCTAAACTGAGAAGCCAGACAAAAAAAAGGATTATTCATTTAAATTCTCTGAACAAAACTTACTTTTCATTACCTACAAAATATATAATATTTCTATGTATTCTGCGAAATCAATAATATTTAATAAGGTTCGCAATTATTGCTTGCTGATTAGCAAGTGGCGAACGATCGTATTGATTTAGCATCTTGCCTGGTAGATAACCCCGGCGATAAGGCCACCGATACGGGCGATAGCTCGCCTGCGCGCTCCATCTTATAATCTCATTTATCGGATGTTAAACTCTTGTTTTGTATTCATGTTTGTGGGACGTAGAAGTTTTACAATTAGTGACTTTTAAAAGACAAAATTCCAGATATCTTTAACAAATTGATGCCATAGACACTTCCCTTTGTCTTCCTTGCTTAATTAGCTTAAAGACTGATTGAAAAGTCTACAGAATTCAGGCGTTGTTCTTCAATTAGTCAATATTTTTAACCAACAATTTCTTCTATTGTTTCAGGTGCGAAAAACGCGAGCTAAGATTGGTCTTGGCGTGACTCTATCACTAGAGTCAGACGGGGTCTGGCTTTACAACAGGAGCTCAGAACCCGTCTTCGTCAGCTCCCCAGCTCTAGACGCCGCCGCTGCCAAAGCCTTACTGGTCTGGCGGGTGGCTCCAGGCCACTGCCTCTGCATTTTTGACCCCTCATGCCCTCCACCAGCGGTTTCCCTCCCTCACATAGGGCCGGTGGATCCCCGGTCTGTTCGGATCTCGTTCGCGAAGGGCTGGGGTCCAAAGTACTCGAGGCGTGACGTCACTGCGTGTCCTTGCTGGCTCGAGGTTCTATTGGCTCCTCCGAGCTGACCATGATGAGGGTAGTTGGTTTTGGAAACAAAGTGATCTTGATTTTTAACAAATTATCATGTTCTGTTTTTTCTGTTATTTATTTGTGAGTCTAATGCATAGGTTCTTAATAGGTACTGTTTTTAAATGCAGGTGCCGAAGATTATTTAAGGAGTTATTTTTTTAAATTAAACAGTGATGTATCAAAGTTGAAATCAAATGTTTCCAAAACCAAAGAGCAGCTGAATTATTAACGAACAATTTGTGGAAAACGGACCATACAAAGTGAAAAAACTATTACAAAAGTGCATGAACACTCAGTGATTTTTTTAATCAATTACTTTTTAAATGCAGAGTGTAAAAACTAGTTCTCAAAGTTGTTTAACAGAATGCCAATTTATTCGATGAATTGTAGCAACTGTTCTTGTGAGAATTAGTTTTTGATTCGTGGTGTATATTATTGATATTTAATTTTATTAGTGCTTGCGTTGCACAATAATTTACCCCAATTGACTTCAGTTATAAACTGTTGGTATACTTAAATGATGTATTTATTTATTATGTAAATAATTCCAAATAGGTACGTCCCGCTAATGAGGCCTTATTGAAAGAATTGTGATTAAAGGCTTTATCTAAAAAGTCGAGTAGTTTGTTTAAGAATATGGATTGCAAACACTTCATCGTCACCGATTGTATCATTCATCAAAAGACATTAGCTTTTTAAATCATCTCATGGATTGTTACTCACTTAGATTGGATTTGCCAATTTAGATGTGGAGTGCTACACTTGCATCCATATTCTGTAAGAATAGTCTCGGTCGACGTCGTTAGAGCTATAAGGCCTTACTTTTGTATATTTTCATGTATAGTCAGGAATACTGTCTTAGTTACAATGTATAATAATTGTATAAATTCGGCTTTAAGACAACGCGAGACTGTATAAATAAAGTAAAAGTTTCAATAATGTACGATACTGTAATTAAATATTTATGATTACAAAAATATGCCTTAAATTAGTTGTATGTTAGAGTTAAAGTTCATTTTTGTACAAAACATTATATTATGACGATTTTTGTACTCGCGAGTTGAATCGATCCGTTTGAAAATGTGAAGAAGGCTGTGTGAAAAGCATTTTTAACCGACTTGTAATGTAAGAGGTTATGATGTATCTCAAGCTGCGTTATGGGAGCAACACTGGACCCTGATATTTAGGCACAATAATATATTTTAAGTTTTGTAATCGAAGAAAGATCTGCCAATGTGTAAAGAACTTTTGTATAAAATGTAAATCGTGCAATCGTAATGATTTTAAAAGAATAGTTAAGTAACAATACAGATTATAAAAAAACGTTGTGCCTTGAGTTGTATTCATAATATATTTATAAATATAGAAAATCCGAAATTTACATTGATAGGGTAATACAGTCAATTCACTGGCCTATACGAATAATTATACAAATTAATGTTTATAATAAAACCTCGAATTTAAGAGTGTATCGCTTGACAGAGTGAGCTGACAATAAGATATGCATTCTAGTCCGTTTATAAATGTTGCTTTGTCGATCCGTTAGGGAAGCTATTTATGTAAAGGCCAGGGGGGCAATTCTAGACCAGTGACTTTTTTGTCACGGTAGATATATATCACAAGAACTGTCAAATTTAAATAGACATGACATTTTCAATAGATATCGTATTCCAGCAATATCACTATAGACATTTATCGAGCGAAGGCCGTTAGATATGTGTCGAGTGGTGAGAGTAGTCGACATTGACATCTCTAATATACTTTGGGTGACTTTGGGCTTTTTTTTCTTTCGGTCCTTGGAGCAGACTAGAGTACCAAGACCATACCACCTAGTCTTACTTTTTGATAAAAAGTCAATGATGTTTACTTGTTTGTAGGGTGTACAAGTTGGGAGCGAGAACGCGAATAATGCTTTCTCATAAACCTACAATTAGTGAGGAGTGATTGAATTTAGCTCGTACTTAGTAATTATTCAATGGCGCAGTTAGAAGAGCAGTCAATCAGACAGTCAACGTCTATACTTGTATCCGGGGTTCAAGCTTCGAGAGAAATATTCTTTTTGCATGGAATGGCCATCTAGTTGTTAACCTTTGAATTAAAAATTCAAGTCATCGGAGTCCTTCTCTTGAGTATAATGATCCTGACAATAACATATCCTAATAATGATCCTGACAATGACACATCTACAACACTTCATAGACAACTGACCATAGATTACAAACAACAAAGTTTACAGTTTTATGGTACATAACGTTCCGTGTGTTTCCGGAATTAATTATTGTAACTAACATTTTGTGCGAAAAGTCCATTGATTACTATCTAATGAAAATGAATCTACTATAAACAACAACAAGAACGCATTATAAACGCCGTTTAATAGGAAATGTGTTTATTTGAAGACAATAATAAAGTTAGTGCTATCGAACTATTCTAACGATAGAAACGGAACGTAGATAAACATGAACAACAACGGGATAGTCTGTGGAAGTTTTAGGAATGAACCTTCTTTCTGACATCTCTAATGTAAAAGTCTAACGTAAAAGTCTAACGGTGGCTAGAATACGCATTTTATCGCGGTTCGATATTATCTTCGACAAATTTGGTGATATGACACTGCTTTCGCGACATTTCAAATCTCTATTTCGAGCGTAAATCTCTAAAAGTCTAGAATTGGCCCCCAGTTGTTAGAACTATCGAATCTGGATAACATTCTAACACTTCATTTCATAATAAAAGAGCTTAATAAATTAAATAAATAAGGCAGCTTTTAGTATAAACCATGAACTGCCTTCAACACTTAATATTAAAATAAGACAGTCACAAACGCATCTTTGCATAATTCCGATATTTTATTCATTTCTGAATGAACAGATTAGTCATGCATTAGACTGAGTTAGCGCCTTATTCGCGTTTTATACAATGTATAATCTTTTTTATACAAATGTTTGGTTTACAAGCTATAAATTATACATTGTATAAAATTTATACAAAGCTGAATATAAATATTAAAATTGTAGATGTTAATTTGTTCTCCCTGATTCGCCGATAATTGTTGTGAGTCTGACTGACGATGGATGAGAATAGGATAGTAAATGATAAATTATAAATAATTAAAGAGAAATATTTTTATTTTCGCCGTTTTATTTACACTTATCTTAGATACACAAACATTTTATTATAACAATAGGATTTTGTATAGCTTGTGCTAAGGAACCTATAAAAATGACTTAACAATCAATTATACATATTGATCAAAACAAAACATATCAATAAGTATATTGCTTAGGTACTACGCTAACGGAGGATCAAAATTGTCAAATTATTATTCAAGTTTCTTCAACGTCGTGTTGGGCACGAAGAAACATGCACACCCGCAAACTGAAATAAAATAGGTTTATTAGTTCGCAGAAATAGAAATAAAAAAAGACCTCTTCGAATTTATATACAAAAAACAATGCAATGACTAGACAAGTATTTACAAAGAAAGTACTATCAATACATACGCAACAGAAAAGTATTAACCGATATACCTATACGAAACTAAATTAAAATATTAGGGAGCAGAATGTTAAAATAAAAAAAAGTTGACTTTGAAAAAGCAACAGCCGGTGCCAGCGCCATCTGTACAATGTCATGTGAACTAAGTTATAATTGAAGATTTCAGTCCATGGCTTATCAAACAAAACTACCGACCATCTTTGAACCAAAAGCTGTAGTAGTATAGAAAAATTCCTAAAGATGGCGCTGTCACAAATTTTCTGTAGTTTTACGAATGCCAAGTTTATAATATTGTTAGGATTCGTTAATTAGTTGATTGTTTACCTGCCATTACAGAAGCTATGGCCAGGAAAGGCGGTAGACATCCATACGACATCAGGGCAGGGAAGGTCACTGCACCGCTTATCGTGCCTATTCTACCGGACATCAAAAACGTAGCCAACGCCATCACTCTGGAATATTATTACAACTATGTATCAAAGTTTTTCGGAGGAGAAACTTTTCCTAAAATGTAAAGTAGGGTTGATATTATTGTTATAATAGCTAGACTAACGTGTGAGGTAGCTCTCGATAGGTCTTGGTAGAAATCTTCGATCATTTAAAAATATTCAGGAACCAACTCTTTTAGGTATAGATACCTCTTTTCTTAAACACTATACAGATCTCGCACTGACCTCAAAGACGTAGGGAACAGGTCCACAGCAATGCTGCTAAGCGAGGCTCCGCTCAGCGAAGTCAAGGCTAGTATAGCGGTGACCATAATAACCACAGACAAAGATGAGTTGCCGAAGAACGGGAGCAAGACTATGATGATCGCACTGGTGATCCCGCAGACACCGCTCACCCTTTTTTTACCACATCTGAAAAAAACATATTTTTTTACACCACTGTAAGTTTGACATCTTGCGTTGCAGCGTCTCCAATTAGTTCTTCCGATAGTTGTTCTGGTGATAATCAGGGGTCCTGGTGGTACTATTAGTTCTCGTGGTCGCCAGAACACCCAGCGGCAGTCGGTTCTTCGAGCTATAATATTACCTTCTCATTACCACTTCACTTACTGATTAATTGCTTCTTTTTTGAGTTTAGTTTTTAAGGTTTATAATTGTGGTGGTTTTAATAAATGATTTTTCTTTGTTTCTTTTCTTTTAATTCCGCGAGCTATGTCAGTGATCTTGGCTCTTTTTGGTGTCCATAAGTAGGTAAGTATCAGGTTATAATAGTTTAACAGTAACCTGTTAACAATAACTCCTCCAATCCCGTAGGTCAGCACCGAACCAGCGCCCACAGCAGCGCTCTGCAGGTACGTCAGCATGTCAGTCTCGATGGGCACACAGGCCAGCTCTACCTCCGGGGCCGGCGTCGGTGCGATGGCGGAGCAGAGAGACTGGCTGGAGCCGATCATAGCCGCCAGCTGGGGGTACCAGAGCCGGATGGTGTTGGCACTGGGAACACGAACACAACAGATTATGGTAGGAGTTAGTGACCAACTCTGGGATTGGCTCCGTCGTTTGTAATAATAAACCCAAAACAACCCTCAATTCATTTAGTATAAACAATAACAAAACAAAGAAAATTCACGAAATTGCGCTTGCGCAGGCATTTTTCGGCGGAAAATTTTCAAGATTCTGTGAATTAAAATGATTTTTTTGATACCTAATTCGTAAGTTTGAATACTGGGAGAGATAGGGTAGAAAGATCAGATACTACATCTGAAGTTTTTTTTAATAACTTGATAGATCGTACCCAATCATGCATCCAAGGTGTATGATGCAGATCAGAATCAGCCATTTCACGTGTGGTGGTTTGAAAAGTGGCTTGAGTTGTGTTGCACCCCCCCGGAGCGCTGCCACTCCACGGCCACGCTGTTCTGATTTCTCTTCTACTAAAGATTTAACCTGAGATGAAAAAATATGACGTATGTTACAGCATGCAAATATTTTATTAGGAATAGAACACTTAGTTAAAAATGTTTCATAGGCCTACCTACCTATACCATGCTTACCAAAAAAGGTAGCCTCAACCAGTAGGCATAAGTACCACAAGCTCTGCGTGGTTCTGTCTCTGGCTCTGGTTTTGAGTCTGTGTGAGTGCTCACCATTATTATACTGTGTGTGTGACGTTTTTGACGTAGGATTTATTTAGTCACACAGACTCTAAACCAGAGCCAGAGACAGAGCCAGACAGAGCTTGTGATAGGCCTACTGATCACAGCTCCTAAACAGAGTGCTCAGGAAATGTCCAGTTATATTAAGTAAGTACAAATTAAACAAACTTACTGGAAACTCATCAGCTGTTTTTCCAGTATTCAAAGTGTAGATTTTTTTGAAGATAGCCATGGCTTCCTCATTCCTCCCTCTAGACATCAAGAACTTGGGACTCTCAGGAAGCCAGTAGAACGCAAACCCTGCCATGAGTGGCATCGATGCAGTCGCCAGGAGAAACAGGTTCCAAGAGTGGATTACTGTTATACAAAAACGCATGTTAAGCACAATAGAAAACAAAACAACTGGTCTGTTCAGCTCGGATTCTCTATATAACAAATACATTATCACTTTCCTTGTGAGTAGATATATGTCATTGTGTAGTAGCAAATAAAAAATGGCTCTAGACAAGGTCTGAAAGAAGGAACCTTACCAATCGTGTCTTGCCAAATATAAAAGTCCCAATTATGAGTCAGAATGGCCCAGGCCAGTAGTGGAAGCGTGGTATTTGCGATGGTGTAGAACAGACTGCTGAGAAGAATGACCCTGGCTCGAAGCTCAGTCTTATGGAGCTCTGCTAGATACGAGATAAGGACTGCGAAGGGGCCGTTGAAGCTGTAAAACAAAGTCGAGTTTATTTTCTTGCCCAACAGATAAAAACTGACCAATTCAAATACAGATGTATGTAATAAAATACTCACAGAAATCCACAAGCAAACCGCGTGACTAGAAGCATTGGGAAGTTCTGGCTCATCGCCGCCAGGATCTCCACCAGTCCCGTGGCGAGGAACCCCCACACCATGATCTTCCGTCTGCCGAGCGTGTCCGAGAGGAAACCCCACACCATGGCTGAGGAGATCATACCTAGAACCAAACAAATGCAGCAGGTTCTGATTATTTGGTCACAGGAGAACAAAAGCCAGGGGTCTTTCCTTGGTTTAGTATCTTTTCTACGAGTGTCGAAGATCCAAAAACGGCCTGACGGAAACGTATAAGCCACATAGGATCTGACGCACTGATAATATTATGTGGTAGAATGGATACATCATCATGATCTGACAGTTAAACCACCCAAATAACGCTGTTTACATTTCAATAACTTTTGAAAGCAACAGCGATGATAAACATTTGCTTTATGTCATAGGATGTACTCTGATCAATATTTGAACAGCCACCTATCGTTGTTTCAATATTTATGTTCTTTAGATTTTACAAGCGTGAAAGACAGGTAGGTTGTTCATAAAACTATAGAAGACTCAGAAGTGATTTAATACTACGGTACATCATCAAACCATCCCTTGAATGACTAGCAAAGTCTGACTGAAAAAGACATTCTTACTCCTAGTCGAATGTCAAGTTGAGAAAACCTTACGTGTGCCCATATTGTTTAGAAAATAATGTACAAGGGATCGCAATTTAGACCATTTGAAAGAACTTTCTGTGATAGTGATTCTGATGAGGCGTCAGAGTCATTATTGCTGAAATCTTGGCCTTAAATAAAAACAATGCCAACATCAAACGTTGCGTCATACCTAAATATGACAAAGGTAAGTTCATTGTTATGTATAATATTTATCAACAGCATCATTACATTACCGATAACACAATTTTCCTTTATTGTGCCCACAGATTACAAATGGCAAATATTTAACTTTAAATAATAAAGACTTTTACAACGTGGAATTTGATAATTTTAGGTAAACTGTGACTACAAACTATTAAAAAAATAATCGAGTAAACTGAACTTGATAGGATGCCTAAAATAGTAAAATTAGAGTTGGCAGAAGCAACTAATGAGAAGAAAATTACTATCGAGTACATGTGAAAACATTTGAGTTATTCTTGCTTAGTTTATCATCGCCCCTGTAAGCATAATTGAAATGCTTAGCTTCACTACCAAAGCTACAAGTATCATCCAAAATACGAAAGCACTCAAAAACCTACTCCAAAATGGTGACGGTGCTCAACTACCATTCTGATAGCCACGCCACGAACAGCACTTGCCGCGTATTTTACCTGCATAAGTCATGGCAGAAACCGTGCCCATATCCAGAAGACTCAGATTCATGTCGCACTGCGCTCTCGTGAAGATGTAGGAGGCTGAACTGCTCACGGACACGGCAGCCCAGAAGGCAGGCACGGAGCAGATCATCAGTATGGCGTTGAACTTGCCGTAGCCTGTCGCTGCCATGGCTTCTTCAAAATCAGCACGAGGGGGTTCTGGGAATGAAATTCGTCTATGCATTCAAGATTCTATGGGCAAGCCACCCCCTAAGCCTAAGCTTTGTTTATGTTATGTGTCCATGCAAGCTACCTTTTAGTTCTAGAACGGATGAGTATGATGCAGACTGCGTGGGTGTATCTAATTCAAAACGGTCTTGACCAGACATGACAGGAATTCCTCAGCACGGCCTAATAAACATCCGAGCCTATACCGAACCAAACCTCACCAATAAGAATTTAAAATAACGTCGTAAAATACAGTGACATTTCCCAGCAAACCACCAAGGTGGATGTTCTGGCTCCCGTCCAGAATTCGCTCAAAATCAGACCAGATTTAGACGTATTTTGTTTTGATGATCGTCGCGTACTCATTTATTGGCGTATTTTGACGATGGGAGAGTATTTTACTGTGCTGTTATTGTTTTCGTCTTGTCTGCCAGCTCGTGCCGTATGACATCAGACACAGTTATAACACGATTCGCTTTATACTTAATCACATACATAAGTCCTAACTTATTATTTTACAATACTTTTTCATCAAAGTTAAGTTGCGGCTGCAAACTAAAAGCTGCTCATTGAAACATTACAAAGTACAAACAAATATTTAAAACATAAATTACAGGAGTACGGTAATTAATCTCGAAAATATCTCAATTTACACGTCGTAATGCTGTTTACAGCTTTTGATTTATCTGAATAAAGCTTCGTTCAAACGGCAGAACAGAAAAACTCTTGCTCAAGTTGTTTTTTGTGGTTAAAACTAAAGGTCTACGCACATCTAGGGGTGGCGATGGCGATCAGTGAAACGCTGTCAAATATCGCTGTCATAGTTGACAGCCATCGCAGATCGATTAGATGTGTGCACGCCACAAAGCGATAGCGCGACTGAAACGAAAATGCAACAACTGTTTTCTAAAGAGTGAGTCTCATTCTTTACTAAATATTGTTGGACTCGAGAGTTTTACAACATTGTCGTGCTAATTAACTGTTACAAAATAAAACTTGGCTAAAATTTTTAATAAATAAGCCGATTTTACGTGAGGAATAGCCAAAAACAGGCACCAGCTCGATTACTGGGACAATACAATTTGTAATAATTATGTCTCGCGTGAGTCCACGTTCCGATAGTAAAATATCCGAAATAACTCAAAACATACCCTGAGCCAACTTGTCCAAATTCGTCACCGACAGTCCAGTCACCATGTAAAGGTGGTCATGAGGTATCTCCTCCTTGACCGCCGCAGCTTCAGCATCGTTCCCTTTCATTTTAATTAATAACTAAAAAACCGTACGTCCAATTGAATTTTCAAAAAACTACACCAGTCTACCATTCTTGTGCTCCACCAAAGTGATGAGGTAATGTCGCTGATACTTATATACGACGAAGCTCCGTATCTTCAAAGTGTGCGATGGGATCAGGTCTATGCGCTGAGCAAACAGTTTTCTGAACAGACTGTATCTTATGTCAACAGCTTCTGAAATAGCGGGCATGTGCATAAGTGGGAAATTATTTAACGTGTGCACGAGTGGACGTACTCAGGGATGGAAAACACGATGAAATAGCATCAGCGCCATGAAGCAGCTCACTCAGGGCTTACTAGCATCGTTACCATCACCCACAGACAAGTTAAAACTCCCTCTGTATTGTGTGCTATCCATTATGATCCTGTGCCAGTCCAACCCATTTACAGCCCCCGACCATCGTCATATTTGCTATTATGTTTACCAAGAACATTCAAACAGTTTTTAGGGTTCCGTAGCCAAATGGCAAAAACGAAAACCTTATCATCATGTCTGTCTGTCTGTCTGTCCGTCCGTATGTCACAGCCACTTTTGTCCGAAACTATAGGAGCTACACTGATGAAACTTGGTAAGTCGATGTATTCTGTGAATCGCATTAAGATTTTTTCACAAACATAGAATAAAAACAATACATTTTGGGGGTCCCATACTTAGAACCGTAATTCAAAAAACTTTTTTTCATCAAACCCATCTATGAATAGGTCTTCAAAAATGATGTTGAAGTTTCCTATTTTGTTTTTTTCTAGTTTTTGCGAGAGACACTTCCACAGTGGTAAAATGTTGCCCCCCCCCCCCCCCCCTGTAACTTCTAAAATAAGAGGATGACAAAACTAAAAAATATATATGATGTACACTTCCAACGATATTTGGTTTGAACGAGATCTAGCTAGTTTTTTTTAATACGACATTAATCGTAAACCGCAATGAACCTTTCGACGAACTATTAGCAGCGTTTTACCTACCAATAAAACGCATATTAATTTACTTACCTTATTCGAAGATTAATTTATTTATTTGAGATAGACACTACGTTTTCCGCCCTAAATCTTTGACTTTTGACGGTTCTAATGACAGCCTGTCATGTTACCCTTCCGTCATTTCCCCTACCACCACCGCAGAGTGGCGCGTTTGAGGCAGCCATCTTTATTCTTCATTGCGTCGAAAATCACCAGGCAGAATTGAAAGTATAATCTTCGAATAAGGTAAGTAAATTAATATGCGTTTTATTGGTAGGTAAAACGCTGCTATTAATTTGACTTGACCTTATTCGAAGATTAATTTATTTATTTGAGACCTGTTTGTTATCGCCTGGTGGTGGTAGCAACTCTGACGCCAATGTGAACATGTGACATCAAAATATTTTACAACCTCAAGTAGGTAAGTATACCTACAATAGTAAAACGTTATTATCTACCAAAGAACCTAAGAAATTATTCTTATAGCAAACACTATAAAATGTGGCTAACTTTAACAAAGTTAAAGTAGGTATTATGAAAAACCTGTCAGGTTTTGCATCAAAAGTGATCGTGGTCATAATAATTAAGAAATTCTGACATACATAGGGTTAATAGAACAACCCCCTAATGACTAACCAACTTATGAAGAAGGCCTAAGTCCAGCTATGAATTTCTTTGGGTTGGTTATGATGACAACCCGGGCCATAATGCAATGGCATTGGAAACATCAATATACTTGCATATGATTGGAAACATAGCTAAGCAAGATTTTTTCGTTAACTAAAAATGACACTTTTTAACTCACTACCCTCTCGTTCAGCCCAAAATAATTTTCCAGAATAACCTTTTCTATCCAGCTTGGAGGAACTTCTGAAGGTGCTGTAATAGCAGCCTGCCAATCCAACCTCCTGACCTATGCGGACTTATGCGGGTGTTGCCGACTTGCTAAATTAATACTGTTATTGTAATAAAAACATATTAAACGATTTGACTGGTGATAAATAAAATATTGCATTTATCATAGTTTCTTTCCAGTTCATGATGACGATGAATGATCAGTAAAATACTGATGAGAGTTTTCAACCATAAATTATCACTGCGATCAATTGTCAAATACAGGATAAACACCATACTAGAAGGAATACGATCAAATATGTAACCATCTGATGATGATGATAAGGTATGCGATCTAATGTGTAACCATAATGTGAGTCCTCTTGAGCCAAGAGCATAATATTACTGCGAGGCAGTTTTACTATTAGTACCTATGTAAAACATAAACATTACTCATACTTACTTACTTAGTATTTATAAAATTTATTTTTGCCAACGTCGCAAACCGGATAGTTTGATTGACATGGAGTAAGAACATCTGGAAGAACATGCCTGCTTCAGAACGTAGGAACTACGGTTTCATGGTTTTTGCTTTCAGCAAGAATTGTGCTAAAGTACTAAGGATGTTTTTGTTTACTGATGTATCAAGGAATTAAACAATTGGAAACCATTATGTTTATCAGTGGTACTACAACCACTATTTTTAAAAACAGCATAACAATAGCAGTGGACTTCTTCGGGCTGATGATGATGATGATGAATAGTAACAATATTGGTTAGAACTATATGCCATTACATACTTCGACGCTCCGTGGACGAGATGATTTACTTTTATCAGAAATATATCTCATGTACCTAGTCTTCTTCATATAGTGTCACTGGATCTTTCGAAAAGAAGTGTGGAGAAAGGATTTTAAGTGCGCCTCACGGAGGCTTCTTTTGTGCACTTGACACATATTTTCGAATCTTTTAGATTCTACGACAAAATTACACTTAGGAGCTAAAAACACAGTGCAGCACATCCATGTGGGTAGGCAGTTCCATGCAGAACGTTAAGAAACAGCTTGACGAGATTTCAGTTTTTAGTTTAGTTAGTAGGTCACACGTCCACAGTTTTCAAAAACAAAAACAAATATGTATATAAATGTGGGTAGCCTGCATTTTAGAGGCAACTAAGATTCTTTATTTTCGATATTCAAAGAGGCTGGTCTTACATGGTACTTAATTTTTTAAAAGGGTCGATCCACAAAGCGTAGCTCTTTAAGCCACACCATATATACCACTCTTCGATATAGCTAGATACCTGTATTATACACTGAACCACACACTAACTCAGCTAAAGTTTTCCCTGCATAAGTGACTTTAATACTTAAGAGTTTGTGATCGTAGAGATGCACGACGTTTCTGACCCAACTAAGTATTTTTATTTTGCGTAACCATCTAAAAATATTTGTAATACAGTAGGTGTAACAAGCACCTGTGTCACTAACTACTTTTAAGTGAAAATGCACTCTGAAATGAGATTAGTGGTAGAACCCAAAAATTAGGTTTTACTTTCAATAAAAAAATTATTGGCCAGCACATCCTCGTCGTAAAGGATGGGCTTACAAACAGATGGGGGTACTTATTTACTGCACCTTGTTTCACTACATATAACGCATAGTTTACTACATACAGTGTAGACTGTAAGTACTAGAGCCAACACACAACTGTGCAAGTTGTTCATCAGTACAAGCTTGTAGGTACATTAGAGTACGCAAGAGCAGCAGATGTTCTGTCCCATTGTTACATTACAACTCATTATTGTTAATAAACATTTACTGGTATCTAATTATTCTATTATTATTCTCAGGACATTATAACCTTACAAAAACATCTCCCACCACCCAGTGAGGGTGTGCTGCTTTTTTTTTTTTTTTTTTTTTTTTTTTTCACAAACACCTATTTGCGAAGGGTGTATATTCAAAATGATCGGATTGCTATTGTGAGGAAACAGCACTTTCTGGGGCCAGGCCAGGCCAGGCCAGACCAAAATTCACAAATTCCACGTGATGGAACACAATAACCACACAAAAACCCGAAACCCCTGCGAGGGGCCGCTGTTAGCTTGATTGGATTTTTCTTGCGAAAAAACATCATATTCAGGAGCCAATGTCCACTAAAACTTTATACAGACACATGCGATGGGATACAGTTACCAAACACCCCTGCGAGGGGTGGTTGTTAGCTTAATTGGATTTCTCTTGCGCGATCCCATCAGATTCAAGAATCATGATCCACTCATCGTTTATACAGCTCCATGCGATGGAAAACCGTTAGCCAAACACCTAACCTCTGAGAGGGGTGCCTCTTAGCTTGATTGGTATTCTGTTGCGTTAACTCATCAGGTTCAGAAGCCATGGTCCCTCAACGCTCATACCGCTCCATGCGAAGGATTACCCTTACGTAAACACCTAACCCATGCGAGGGGTGGTTGTTAACTTGAGTGGATTTCTCTTGCGAGAACCCATCAGATTCAGGAGCCATAATAATAATAATAATAATAAAGTTTTTTATTTAAGACAACTTAGTCCAATAGTGTTAGTAGAACTTATGGCTAGGGGTTAGTACTTAATAGCTAAAACAGATTTCGTCCTCTGGGTGAGCTTCCACACCAGAGGACAGGCATAATTAGAAGAAATTTCTTTTAGGATGCTGTTGCTGCTCTCGCGCATTCTGCTCAGTAGTGAGGCTGTTTTTTTCCGCCAGATGGCGTCAAAAGAGTCCGTGCGCGCATCTGCGAACATGCCTGAGGCACTACAGAATCGTGGGAGCCGCAACAGCGTCCTAAAAGCATTATTAAACTGGACCCGCAGAGCATTGTAAGCTTTTTGGGTATGCTGAAACCACAGGCTCGCAGAGTACATGGATGTACAGTACGCCTTAAAAAGTGTAATCTTAACAGCGTCCGTACATCTCGCGAACCTGCGAGCCAGCATATTGGCTCTTACTGACAATGCTCTGCGTTCCCGTTCCATATCAGCATCATCTTGCAGGTTGTCGGTTATCAAATGTCCCAGGTATTTAAACTGCAACACCCTCTTAAGGGGACTACCGTTTATGGTAATAGGAGGTACAAATCTGGGACATTTGGTACCCGCCCTGAAGACCATAAACTCTGACTTTCTAACATTGTATACAAGGCCATGTGAGGCCACATAGGACTCGCAGACGGCAAGCAGCTTCCGGAGCGCACTAACTGAAGGAGCCAGCAGCACCATGTCATCCGCATAGCTGAGGTTGTTCATGCAAACACCCCCAACATGGCAACCCACAGGCATGCTACTGAGTCTCTCAATCAGTGCGTTCACATACAGATTGAAAATAGAGGGTGAGCTTAACCCCCCCTGCCGCACCCCACATTGCAACCTGTATGCGTCCGACAACTCGCCCGCCCACCTCACTCGGTTCTCCTGATTGAGGTACCAAAACTGAAAGGTTGATATTAGCTCCGGTGGCAACCCTGCTTCCTGTAGTTTATCCCATAAGACATCATAGGAGACCAGATCGAAGGCCTTGGATAAGTCCAGAAAGCAGGCATAGACTGGAGTCTGTCTGTCAGTATAATACTTGACAGCATGCTTCAAACTTAGAATGGCCGACTCAGTTGACAATTTGGGTCGGAACCCAAACTGAGCATCATGAATTTTGATATGCCTATTCAAGCAGGAGTTGAGCACGCTGTCAAGTACTTTTGCGACAATAGTGGCCAAAGAAATGGGTCGATAATTATTCTTGTCAGACACATCCCCAGTCCTGCTCTTGACAATAGGTACCACCAGAGTCCGCATCAAGTCCGGCGGAAGGTATGAGTGGCTCAAACAGAAGTTGTACAGCATAGCCAGTACCCGAGGAAGGTGGACGCCAGCATGCTTTAAGTGTTCAATGCTGAGTCCATCGAAACCCGGTGACTTTCCTCTTGTCATTTTATTAATCACGGCACGTATGTCCTTTGCATGAATCAGAGTTGAAACACCGTAATTCTGGGCCTCAGCATTGACACTCTGACATGGCGGTCCTAAGAGTGACTGTACCGCAAAGTGATGTTTAAAAACATTGGCAATCTCACTAGGGTCAGATGTACCGTCAACACTCACTGGGATGCCCGGCCGAACATTAAGTTTATTAGTGCATTTCCAAAAGCTTTTGAAATCGGAGTTGAAATGGTGTTTTGCCATCAAGTCCATTTTTATCTGGTCCTGGTGGTTTTGACACCATTTCAACTTTCCCTTAAACACTTTTCTCGCCTGTACCATTGATTCAAAAATAGGACCACATGTGGGCTTCCCATACCACACCCAAGACTCAAATTTCCGCCTGGCATCCGAGTGAGAGTCGCTCACATGGTGGTTCCATCCTGCGACTACTTTCCTGTTCCTTCTCCTTCTTACATCAACATCACTCGTAGAGGTAGCCGCACTACACAAAATATTAATTATATTGGTATATAAATTATTTATTATATGTTTATGACTTGCATCATTACAATGTTTGCCACAACAACTTCTAAACTCAGCGGGAAAGTCAACGTTCCTCAAAAGAGAATTACAGAGGTACTCATACGCATTTATTTGTTTTTCACCCCTCTCCCCCCACTGAATTCTACAATTTTTCGGTGTTGTGGACCTAATTGTTTGCCTAACAAGATCCAAATTACACTTAACAACTAGTGGATAATGGTCCGACCAAAAAACATCATACTGTACATAGCTATCTATAACACATTGCCATGCAGCTTTCGTAACAAAACAGTGGTCCAGCCACCGCAAGCACCCGTGCGCTTCACTAATAAAAGTGTAAGTATCAGATGACAAGGTTAGCTTACTGATATCAGCGCAGGTCCAGTCTTGTTCAGCCGAAAAATCCATTAACTCACTGTAAAAACTCGCACCAGGATGAGCATTATAGTCACCGAGAATAAAAACAGATTCGACACTATTCTCTTCTATTATTGCACTTATAGCACTAAGACAGTCCGTAAACAAAGACAGGTTCTCGGCACAGTCTGTAGGCATATATACGCAGATAACAAGCACCGGCCGGTCATTAGTTGTAAGACGAATAGCAGTAATACGCGGATTCGCGCACGGTACCACTGACACACAAGGGAACACTGATTTTCGCCATAGCAGCGCGACGCCACCGTGAGGCCTCCCCTTGAGGATCCCGGCCTCGACATCCACCGCGGACGTGCCCGTGGACCCGAAGCACTCGTCGATGCCCGCCAGGTAAGGCAGCTCGTTCGGCAGCAACCAGGTCTCCTGCAGTGCTATTATATCTGCATAGCTACATAATTGCTTCACAGCTTCCAACGAGCGTTTTACATTTTTACAGTTATATGTTACCAGTGTTGTACTATCCATTATTAGATGTAGGTATTTCTTTTTCTTGCAGCCGATTTATGTAGGGCATAAAACGACGGCATGTTACGCCAATAGGCCAAATCTCGTCATTTAGGTATGTATCCAATGCCATGGTCCACTTACCTTTTATATAGCTCCATGCGATGGAGTACCGTTAGCAAAACACCTAACCCCTGCGAGGGGTGGTTGTCAGCTTGATTGGATTTCCCTTGCGAGAAGGCATCAGATTCAAGAGCCGTGGTCCAGCCACCGTTTATATAGCTCCATGCGATGGAGTACCGTTAGCCAAACACCTAACCCCTGCGAGGGGTGGTTGTTAGCTTGATTGGATTTCTTTTGCGAGAACCCATCCGATTCAGGAGCCTTGGTCCACTGAAGTGTATACAGTTCCATGCGATGGAGTACCGTTAGGCAAACACCTAACCCCTGCGAGGGGTGGTTGTTAGCTTGATTGGATTTCTTTTGCGAGAACCCATCCGATTCAGGAGCCCTGGTCCACTGAAGTGTATACAGTTCCATAAGATGGAATAAAGTTAGCCTAACACCAGACCCCTGCGGGGGGTGGTTATCGGCTTAATTGAATTTCTTTTGCAAGAACCCATCAGAATCAGGAACTCAGGTCCATTAAAAGTTTATATCGTTCCATGCGCTGGAATAGTTTTAATAACGGCCTACCCCTGCGAGGGGCAGCTGTTACTTTGATTGGGTAGCGATTCCTCTTCTTATGGTTGACGAGTTCCCTCAGCTGGAACACAGCGTTTCCAAATTCTTAGCGTCACCTTTGCGCAGCTGATAGATTCTGGGGAACAGAACACCTTAGCCGCCAAAAATACTTAAATAAAACATACAAAACTCCGCGTGTAATAATACGACTTGTAAAGTGAAATAATAAAGAGGATAGCAAAAATGAAAAAACCGAGTTTCTTCTGCTTTGCCACTCAGATTCTCAAAAATTAACTTCAGCACTCGTATAATTAATTGAAAAAGAGAGAAGATTACAATATATACTTCGTGCAATTATATATTTAAATTAATATTTATTTTTCATAATGCAGTAGGCACATTTAGTAATATATGCATTATAATTGATTTATCGTATCATACATTTCTCCCCACTTTGTTTGATCCCAAGTCTATGAAGCTTGGAGTATGATACAATTTACGAGTTTAAAGGGTAAGACCGTAGTCTCATAAGACGTCTAACCTAAGCACCAGTTTTCAACAACTCCAGGACAGCTACCCATTTTAGCTTCCTCTCGATGTTAAAGGATTTGAGTTCGATTCATTCCCTCATTGCAAGGCCATTGATGTTTATGACGTCATTATCATATTATCACTTACCTCAAAACTAAGATTTCGATATCACCGATAGCCATCTTATGCTACTGCACGTGGGGCTACCGCTTGTGTAAATTACTTGAACATTAAATATGCACATTAAAACTTACATGCACAACAAACATACAGGATAACTGGTTATTTACATAACTGTAATAACGTGATCCAAACGAACTTTTCGTTAAAATTGAACACGTTTCATATAAAGAGGGTACTCACGGTTTTCCCTCTTTGCACAGTATAACACACTTATTCACTAAGTAAAAGAATTAATTCTTCACTTTTGTATGAACAAGGATTAAAATATTTTAAGCAACTGTAGTCGCAGAGATATCTGCTGAACACATGTTGCTTCGACGGAAAACAAAACGCCAATGAAGAATAAAGATGGCTGCCTCAAACGCGCCACTCTGCGGTGGTGGTAGGGGAAATGACGGAAGGGTAACATGACAGGCTGTCATTAGAACCGTCAAAAGTCAAAGATTTAGGGCGGAAAACGTAGTGTCTATCTCAAATAAATAAATTAATCTTCGAATAAGGTCAAGTCAAATTAATAGAACTATTACTTACTGCTACGGAACCCTTCATGGGCGAGTCCAACTCGCACTTGGCCGCTTTTTTATAAGTACATACAACAGCAAATTAAACTAGGTAAATAAATAAAAAAAAAAACAAAATAATTATGACAATACATATTTCGAAACCATTCCTGCAGCTTTTTTTAAAACATACCTCTGTGTTTTTTGCATCATCTTGCATAAATGCACGTGCCCTTAATGCAGTCCCCTATCATGTATAAGCTATCTTTTTGTTTCTGCAATCTAAACATCAGCGAAGTTTGCAAAAAATGTTTCAATTAACCTTAGTTAACTGAAAGAGAATGCTTTCAGCATTAAGTGTGCTAACATACGAACCTAGCTACGTCCTTAGCCCAATATTGACGGTGTGAGTGCTTGTTTGTTTGTCTGGTTTATTGTCATGATGTTTTCAAATGGAGTGGTGTGATGGAGGCAAACAAAATGAGGCTTCTTTTTGTCGTGTCACTAGGAAACAACGAGCGTGGCAAAGTACTGCGTGTGACGTTTTTAAGTCAAAACCCTTACGACGGTACCGGCGCACCGCCACAGACGTCCTGTGCTACCGCGGACGAGACCCTTCTCATGGTGTCACGTCCGAGCTGATCCGCCTCCGTGCGCGATAGCACACACCGTGGGATGGGGCTATTAGGCGTAAGAAAGGGATTTGTTTGGGTGTATCTGAAGGCTAAATAAGCCAAGCGGTCTGTCTTTGTAAAACAATGGACCAAACAAATAAATTGATCTATAGTATCACATTGGTACATGCATGAAATATTAATCATAAATCATATTAAATACGGTCTTTGAAACCGAAAAAATTTGAAATGTGTTGTTATACTAGTACTGTTTACAGTCAAGGCTATGGCTGGTCCTAGCAGCTAGGGTCTAAGCTCAATACTATGGTCCATAGGCAAGGCAAGGCAATCTGCTAACTTTATTATCTCTTCTGAAATGGATTTTATATATTTGTAGGATATTATTAATGTCCACATAAGTCATGCAATAAGTACATTCTAAGAGATGTTTTGTAAACACAATTCGGCTGATATGTTGCGCAAACCGAGCGCACCGATAGCGGATCGCTCACCCGCTGCTAATGTGACCTCGTCCTAAAGTGCGACGGCCTTCGCCGAACCTAGAAAAAACCAGGCAAAAATAGTTCTAGATTGTGTTCTAGTAACGTGACAAATACACAGAGCGTCAAGACGAACGTCTATGATCAGTGCGTGTTGCCAGTGATGACTTATGGAACTGAGATGAGATCGCTAACTATTGGCCTCATCATGTCAAGCAACGAGCTATGGAGAGAACGAAGCTATGCTGGAAGTTTCACTACGTGATAGAATCAGAAATTAGGGTGTCCGTAGAAGAACCAAGGTCACCGACGTAGCTCATAGAATTAGTATGCTGAAGTGGCAATAGGTAGGTAATATAGCTCGAAGAACTGGCAACTTCTGAGGCATAAAGGTTCTCCAATTGCGATCACGAACCGGAAGACAAAAAGTAGGGTGAATGGACCGACGACATTCAGTAAGTCAGTCGATAGAAAGGACTCAGAATCGTTTTCCTCTTCAACGTCGACGTCTTCCTGGAAATGTGTAGCGGAGTCCTTTGTCCGGCAGTAGAATTCCTCAGGCTAATGATGATGATGATAAATGTAATAAAAGAAAGATAGGCAGCAAAACTAGAAGTGACAACTTTTCATTTTTTCAGTGGAAACGAAGGAATGTAGGGCATTATTGTCGTGCTGCCAAAAAAGTAAAATAAATTAGTAGCCACTTGACTTGTCCTGTATCAAAAAATTTGCTAGCCTGCTTATTTTTAAAAAACAACCCAACCTATTATAAAATAGCCGCTCAACAATTGCGGGAAAACTTCCTGGCCAGCTGTGGACTTTATCAGGTTTATTAGGCTGATTATGCCTGAGTAACTATAGTTAATTCAATTTGCTAAATTGCATCTTGTGACCAACAAAGGGCTGATAAGACATGTCTGACGTGCAAGTGGGACATTGCAGATAATATATTTACTATTTTTATGGATCTTATCATAGCATTGCACATTTAATGCGATTCTTGAGTAACTCCAAATGTAGTAATGCTCCTTACTTATTTCTTTGTACTTTGATGCGTAACGGCTCAGTTGGTAGTAGCCCTGCCTTCTACGCCGTAGGCCGTGGGTTCGATCCCCACCGAGAATATATGATTGTCTAATGTTGGTTCTCTGTCTGGGTGTTATATGGTATTATGAGTATGTATTTACAAAATAAAAAATATTCAAGTATTATATTAGCTATCTGATTCCCATCGTACAAGATCTGCTTAGTTTGGATTGGCCACAGTATCTGTTTATTCGGAAGTCTCCTAAGAAATTACTTTATTGCACCTCGAAGAGTATTGGTGGTCTCAGCCACCTTCCATTCCACCCGATAACTGATGGATCGACGACCTTTAAGGTCATGGACGATCAGTGGATGGAGAAGGCTCACAGCTGTTCCCCCTGGAAATGTATGGGAAGACCTATGTCTAGTGGTGGAAGTCTTTACGCTGATGTGGGAGAATAGACAGCACCCTTATTGAGGGCATTTAAATGAAGCATTTTTTATGAAGCATATTTTAAATGAAGGGCTCTTTGTGAAGACTCGTCCGGGTGCGTACTACCACCATATCTATTTCTACCGTGAAGCAGCATTACTGTGTTTCGGTTTGAAGGATTTGGGTGCCGGTGAAATTATTGGCACGTGAGGTGAACATCTTTATGCCTCAAGTTGATGGACGCAGGGCAGTGCATCGTAGGCCACGTTCCTGAGTTGAATCCTCTGTGCCCTCAATATAAAAATAGGAAAAAAGAGCCTAATAATTATAAGGAAACGAGTCACATGGACTTTTGATATACCATTATAGTTACAATTGGCAGCTGGCACGTGAATGTTGCGTGCTGAACACAATTCAATCAGGAGTTATTGGGCTTCTCGCACTTGGCTACTAATAGGGCTGGCGAAACTAGCTAGAGTAGGTGCAATTTATTTTTGTGAACCGCCTACGTATGGCTAAATGCAACCTTGTTAATGCGACATGGAACTTAGGCTTAGAACTCCGCCTAATGACTGTTGAAGAACATGTGCTCGGTGAGATAAAAGGGAATGCAATATTCATGATTACACTGTGGGGTGTGTCTTCATTTTATTGAATCGTATCTAGACTTTAGTTAAAAGTTAATCGAATTTTTAAATTTTGTTCAATCAACAGCAGGTTCTTTCAGATTAGTTTAGACGTGAAATACAACATGGAACATGAAATATTACTACTATTATTACTACTTGAATACATTTTTTTTGTGTAAATACATACTTACTAGTATACAATTTAAAACCCAGACAGGGAATAAGCATCTGCGTTCACCACTTATATTAGCTCTCGGTGGGGATTGAACCTACGGCCTCCGTCGCAGAAGACAGGGCTACTACCGTGATGTCTGTCTGTTGTTATTATTGAGAGTGACATCCCTACGGCCTATATTATTGGACTTTGCCCCCAACTCCAAAGATTCCCATCATAGACAAGGGACAAAGTACATCAACAACTTCACCGGCTCACATAAAATACACTGTATTGTTCTGTAAGTAACTAGTTCATGACGCACCTAACTTCTTTATAATCTAATTCTTGGAAGACCAACAAAATGTGCGTGCAAGCGTTTTAAAAGATAATCAGACCACCGAGTAATAAATAAATAGTGGCTGACTTTGAGCAGTGTGACACGCTTGTTAGAGCATTTTTATTAACCAGAATTTGAAGCCCGTAAATAGGGACTGCTGCCTCGTCATGACGACCATGACGGGACTACGTGCTACGACCAAAAAGAAGAAATAAGGGCAAGAGGGTACAGTTACTTCTGACAATAACTCATCTACATCAGTAGGCCTACCACAAGCTCTGTCTGGCTCTGATTTTAGTCCGTGTGAGTTCTCACCAGTGTGTGTGTGTGTGACGTTTCGACGTAGGATTTATTTAGTCAACACTCACACAGATTCAAAACCAAATACAGAGTCAGACAGAGCTTACAAATATATTAGCAATACAAATATATTATGAGGAAAAACTTCCGTAAAGTCTCGTAGTAACTTAATTAATTTTAAGTCGATCTACCCCACTAGGGATTCCAGTATTGCACTCAATAATGCAACGCCTAGGAGACGCGGCGCGTCTAGACATCTGACGTCACACCATGCTGGGAAGTCCATTAGGGACGTTGCCGCCATGTAGTGGTGTCACATACCCATACCTACCCTCTTCTCTGAAGGATAATACAAAAGAGAAAACCGAGCCGTAAGTTTCTTGCCTGTTCTTTTAGGCTTGGCTGCAGGGAATGGAACTCATTGCCGTCGGCTTTTCCTGACAACTACAATCTGGGCTTCTTCATGGCAAGAGTGAAGAGGTGTCTTCTAGACCATCCTGCTTCATCGTCGGCTACATCGTCGCTTACCATCAGGTGTGATTGTAGCCAAAGGATAGTCTATATACATACATACTATCATATATAAATCTTTGACACTATAAAATTAATAAACAATTTTAAACATACTGTCAAAAAAAAACTGGCTCTTAGGCCCGTATTCAGAAACAGTGCTTGAGTTTGAGTCGAGCTTCAAGCACTACAATTCTCCATCATTCATCAACTCATACAACTCAACAACAAATAGGAATACAATGACATGTTGCCGACCCCGTGTTGAACGGTGAAGGAAAACATCGTGAGAAAACCCACGGCTTAGTCAGCTCCGCACTTAATGACCATGTCATTGTCTTTCCTGTGGATTAGGCCGACTAAGCTGTCTGGATGGTATAGGTGCTGGGCAAGCTTATTCCATCTAAAATCCTGTCCCAGGCACTAAAGCGTCCCGTAAGTAGGGGCATGAGTGATCACCAGTTGCCCCTGACGCTATATAAATCATCTACAATAGATGCAAAGGCCTGTTTACTTTTTACTGTCGACCCCGCATAAAGTGGGATGAGGGCAGGAAGAAGTTACGCAGCTTTAGGCAAGGTTTTACGTAGCAAATACAAAAAAAAACATTAAATTATATACCTATGTTACATAATTGTACAAGTTACATTATCAATACATATGAGCACGTGCGTCCTTCGTCTCCGACCTTGGATTGGTAAACAGAAATGATCAATACGCCTCATTAGATTGGCACCACACAGCTTCAATATTACATTATTTTGTAAAAAGATTTTGCGAGCGGTGTTTCGCAAATGGGTGTTCCGTAAGAATAATATAAAAATAACAGTCCCAGTAGGCCTACCATGAGCTGTCTCGCTGTGTCTCTGGCTGGTTTTGAGTCTGTGTGACGTTTTGACGTAGGATTTATTTAGTCAATACTCAGACAGACTCAAAGCCAGAACCAGAGACGGAGTCAGACAGAGCTCATGGTAGGCCTACTGTTTTTGAAAAGCCTAAAAGAGATATGTATATATTTCATCTAACGGATAAAATCGATAGATTAAAAATTAGCCCTTAAGCCTGCGTACGTTTTGCGATGGTGATCAGTGAAACGCTGTTAAATATGATAGCGATGTTTGACAGCGTTCGATGATCGTTACCGCAAAACGCAAATGTGGCCAAAGCATTAGAGATTTTTTTTCTATTAACAATCTATCGGGCCATGACTGCTTTCAAATCTTGGTCAGGGCTACCACGAGCTCCATATGGTTATGGCTATGACTGTCAAATTGTGTATAGATCGGCTGACCCACACATTCATTTTCTTCTTGGGTTTGAATGTGTTGACACTGTTGACACAATTTTGACAGCCATAACCATAACCATATGAAGCTCATGGTAGGCCAGCAGTTCCACAAAACCATCCTTGAACTTACAGCCAAAGCCAACAAACTTACGGCTTATTATCTAAGCTCGACTGGCGTTATGGCTAAGTTGGTAGGAACCCTGCCTTCTGCGCCATAGGTCGTAGGTTCGAGCCACAACGAGAACAAATGTTTGTGTGGTCAACTCAGATGTTTGTTGTCTGTCTGGGTGTAATTGTAGGTTCTCTATAGGTTAATTTATTTGCAAAAAAAACATATTTAGGTAAGTATTAAATCAGCTGTCTGGTTTCCATAGCACAAGCTCTGCTTAGTTTGGGGCTAGATAGTGTGTGTGAATCGTCTACAGTATTTATTATTCAAATCAATACTATCATGCAAAGTAAATTCCATATGTTCCAACTAGGTAATCTGTTTGTTCGTTTGTTTAACACGTGCACGTCTAAAATATTTTCATGTATTTTTCCGAGCCAAATTACGTTGCTGTGTCTGAGGAACGTTTATTAGTCTATTTCCGGTTGTGAAACTCTGTTTAGTTACTGTAACATAATGTGTCAATAAACTATTTCGCTAACAGAATGAAAAAAGCAGCCAAGTGCGAGTTGGACTCGCCCATGAAGGGTTCCATAGTAACAAGTAACATAATATAAAGGTTCTTGTAGTTCGTCGAAAGGTAAATTGCGGTTTACGATTTATGACGTATAAAAAAAAAACTACTCACTAGATCTCGTTCAAACCAAATATCGTTGAAAGTTTGCATAGTGTAGAAAGTGTACAACATATATTTTTTTTAGTTTTATCTTTCTCTTATTTGAGAAGTTAGAGGGGGGGCAGACCAACTTTTTACCACTTTGGAAGTGTCTCTCGCGCAAAATATTCAGTTTAGAAAAAAATTATATGAGAAACCTCAATATCATTTTTAAAGACCTATTCATAGATAACCCACACGTATGGGTTTGATAAAAAAATATTTTTTGAGTTTCAGTTTCAAGTATGGGGACCCCCAAAATTTATAGTTTTTTTTTATATTTTAGTGTAATAAACTTAATGCGGTTTACAGAATACATCTACTCGCCAAGTTTCATCAGTCTAGCTTGTACGGTTTCGGAGAAAAATGGCTGTGACATACGGACGGACGGACAGACAGACAGACAGACATGACGAATCTATAAGGGTTCCGTTTTTGCCATTTGTCTACGGAACCCTAAAAATAGGCTGTAATTGGCACGGTAGACATCCGCTCACACTCTCGTCACAACCCTAAATATTCTGAAGATCTTTTGGGGGGTATTTATATGCAAATCCACACACTAAGTTTGGAACTCGTCCACATATAACAGTAACAATTAGTGTTCATATTTTTTCATTGACTTTACTAATATTAGTTTTTTATTTTTCTGTGGTAAGTATAAACAAATTGGGTATTTTTTAATCTGTAAATAAACACCTTGAATTTAATTATTGTAATTTTCTACCGTGAGAAAAAAATGAACCAATAGGCTTTTCCGTCGTTGTATGATTTTACTTTTCCATAATAACAAAATTGTATACAAACTACTCATTATTTGGCAACGATAACAAAGACAGCTTAGCATTACTATCTGAACGTAAAGGTCGCGCCACACTGAGCCGGTGATAAGCCATAATTAATGCTGAGACCCTGAAATGTGCAGGTACTTACGTAATTGGATCGAAAACATAATATTTTATTAGTTTAGGGTGCGTTGAGGGTAGGTTTGACAAGGTTAAAGAGATTAATGATGGCATAACATTGATTATGAATGATGCTACGACGACTGGAATGTTAGCCTAACGTAGAAATGGTACTTTGTGTCATTGTATTAAGCTAAATTGCTACTAAATAGTGCTGTGGATAACCATTTCATTCCTAAATGGCCAAAATATCATTCAAAACACATCTATTTCTTCTTTTTCTTGCCCTTATCCCACTTTATGAGGGGTTGGCACAACATGCCTTCCTCCATTCCCTTCTGTCAGCCATCATCTTTGCATTGACTCCTCTCTTATCCATGTCATCTTTCACACAGTTCGTCCATGTTTTCTTTGGCCTACCTCTGCTCACATATCCATCCATATCCATACTCATCATTCTCCTAGTCACATAATTACAATATTAATTTCAAACTGAAGGCAGACAAAAACTGTATAGTTTACTTTGCAAGCACAATTTCTACAAGTTTCGTAACTTACGAAAAAAAGTTGTAAAAGTCATAAAACACTTGAATCACAAGAATCAATTTGAAACGGCTAGTGATTCTAGGTGCAAGTTCCACGCGATCCAGCCTAGAAGAAGATAGGTCCCTGGTAATGAAACGTGGTCAGTTCGGCAGGGTTGCGTCCACACTCCACCGCCCAGTCGCGTCGTCCGCCTCACTCCGACCGGTAGTCTCCGCCGCCCTAACAAATGCCGCCTAAGTACCGAGTTCGAGTTAAATTAAAGTGAACATTTTAAACCCCCTCCACCACAAATGGGATAAAATACTGAATATTTTAAAACAAAAGACAATTTTTAAAATACTTCGCAAGAGGCATGGGATAATTTTGAAAGTGAAAATTTAGGAAAATTAGAAAATTTGTGATCTAAAACTTCGACTCTCTACAGTGTGATATTAGTTTTAAGTTTAGTTAATTTTAGGGTTTAGTTTGGGACTTTGTGTTGTGTTCGGTGATGGAGGAGCAAGGAGGTAATTATATATTTTTTTTATTATATTTTTCATAAATCACTTTATTTTCAGGAATTATTCTGAAATGAATTGTAATTATAATCTTTTTTGTAACACGCGTTCTAATATTATTTTCAAAAGTGCTTTCTTAACCTGCAAAAAACACATTAATCAATTGAGGTGTTCATAAAATGATAAATAAACAAATGTTTGCATCCTATCCCAGACGTACTACGCTAAGGGTAATTCTCACACATGCCCCCATTTACGGGATTCTTTACCTGAGCCAGATTTTTATAGCTCTTAAAATATTTTGTCAATGACTTGAAGCAGCAATGTTTTCTTATTTAATTTCATAATAATAATTAAAATAATATTGATTTCTCTCAGTTTATTCAACAAAAAATGATTGTATTTTCATTCGATAACTTTGCAATGTCTAGATAACTATCGTCAATTGGCAATAATTGCATATTTAATGGGTGACGTTCAAACATACACTACAAATAATACAAAGCAATCTCTATACTTATGGAAACTCGGGAGTTTGGACGGAATTGATGGAAAAACTTTTGCATTTTTGTCTATCGCAATTAAGACTTTTTTTATTTGTTATATGCATAGACTTTTCTATCACATACGCACATTTCTGGATTTTGCCAAAATGTTATAGAATAGAATGCACCTAAACGTTCTAGAATGTTCTTCAACATTCTGAAATGGTCTATAGAACAATCAAATTGTATTCAAAGACTACCCGGGCAACGCCAGGCTTTGCCGATAGTACAAAATAAAACATTATGCGTATACAGCTACAGTACGCGCATCGGATCTTTATCCCTTTGAAGTAAGTTGCTAGGTAGCTGTGTAGTTTTATTTTTTGGTTTAAACCGATTCTAATTGCTTCGCACAACCGCAAATTAATACCAATCGTTTCTATAGTGCCTAACTTCAAAGGGATAAAAATCCGGTGCGTGCACTGTACTTATCAAATTGTGACCATTGTAGAAACATTTATGGCATCAAAAATTTCTACAAAAAAGAAGAGGCTAAGTGCTTGACAGCATTTTATACCATCCAATCTTGACAGGTGAAAAACAAAGAAGTTTTCGAGTAGAAAAAAAGCAGGAGACAATTTGGTATGACAAACTAAACATTATTACAACACACCACCATTTTAAAAGATAAACATGTATTTAAATAAAACATCTATTTATTTACGAATACATACTACGATGACGGTCTTATCGCCAAACAGCGATACACTTCTGTGTAACTGACTGAGTTTCTGTCTTACCATCATCTCCTTAATTGTATCCCACTTTAGGGGTTGGCATTATTTGTTTCTTCCGTTCCTTTCTATCATTTTCATTTCTGTATCCTCCGTCCTTTCTCATCCATGTCATCTTTCACACAATAAATCCATCTTTTCTTTGGCCTACTTCTACTGATATATCTATCACATTCATACTCATACTCACATGACTTTCATACTTTCTCATAACATGCCTGTAGGAACGGCCTGTAGGCCTGTAGGAAGAAAAACGGTAGGAACCGAGACGTAGTTTGTTGCCTGTTCTTCTAGGCTTGGTCGCGTGGAACTGGCACCTAGACTCACCTAGCTTTAAGACGTTTCAAAGTGATTCTTGCATCGTATTGAATAAAAAATTATTGACTTTGACTTTGACCTGTGTTTTTCTTATCTTTAAAAACTCAAAAATATTCTTAGCTTATTACAGATTTTGCTGCCTTTGCATCTATTGTAGATGATTTATATAGCGTAAGGGAAAACTGGTGATTAGACAAGCCTTACATGCGGGGCACTATAGTACCTATAACTATATATATTTTTGAAGGAATAGGTTTACCCAGCAACTATAACACCCTGACAGCTTAGTCAGCCTAATCCACAGGAAAGATATGATTAACACGTGCAAAGCTGACTAAGCCATGGGTTTCGGTACAAAGTTTTTCTTCGCCATTTGAGAGCACTCTCATGGTGTACATGAATTTTTTGAACAGAAAAATCCATAAGGTGATATAAGACTATATTCAAACCCGAGATCTTAGGATCGGAAGGCAGGGTCACTACCACTAAGCCAGTGCACTCAAATAAGTACTTACGTACCTATATTATCATAAGAAACAACTAAGTTGAAAAAGTTGAGTATACCTTCATAAGACTCTACGCAGCTAAGCAATAAATTGACTTACAATGAGTCATACATACTTAGATCTGGATCGTGAACAAACAAAGTTTTGTCCGAATCTAAGTCAAGAAGATATGGCTACAGAATAGGTATAAGTCTTTACCAAAGTATGATGATGTACTGTCTGCCTCGTAGACGGTCTACGCCGTAGACTTGTTGCTACGAAGTGGTTGCTACAGACCCCTTATTTTATACGTAGAATGATTCTAATAATAATTATGATTATCATTTGTTTTATTTACGCTTTAGTGCGTTCTTCAAAAATAAATATAAACTCTGTATGAAATCTGTTAGTTTCAAGGTAAATCTAATAGTGCACGAAAGGACCTTCTTTGAAGCGCATTTATAATCCTTTCACCACACTAAAGGTTCAAAAGAACGGGTAAATTCTAATCTACCTTTTTTTGAAATCTGCTTTTTTTATTGATAAATAGGTACTACCGGTCAATTACGTCAGAATGTCTGGATCGATTTGAATGAAACGAGGATTAGGTAGTCCTTGGCTTAGAATGATATTATAATAATCATATCTGGTATAATGTGAGCAAAGCTGTGGGAGTAAGCTGTTAGTAACAGACAGGCTCTCACAATAAGGAATGTCTGTGTCGTGCGTCAATAACTTGTCTCAAAGTTACCCCATACTAAGAAAATACCTTTACCTATTGCAAGTTATTATTGGAACCCGTTTTCACTGAAAACAAAACTGAATTCTTCTTTCCATATTTTTTTCCTTAATTTCCACTAACTAACACTACTACATATTCACTAACAAATTGTGGTTTTTAGATCTAAAATAAATGAATTTAATTTAATTAAATTCGTAACTTAAAAAGACCTTTGTGGCTGTTTTATATTGAGCCATCATCAGCCTGAAGAAGCCCATTGGACATAGGTATCCCCTACACATTTTCAAGACAAACGATTCTGAGGCCTTTCCATCCACCGACTTCCCGCAATCTTAACAATGTCGTCACTCCGTACTTTTCGTCTTCCGGTTCGTTACTTCAAGTATGTTGGTAATATTATAAATTTTAGAATTTATTATGATGTAGTAAGATGAGCCCTATCAAACAAAGAAATTAAAACAGGTCAGAAAACTCATAGATATCGAGTTAAAACGACAAAGATAAACACTATTGGGTAAACATGCATCTATTTTGACATAACGTCCTATAATCAGAGTTCAAGTTGGTCATTGGTTGAATCACCTGCCGTCTCTTAGGTTTTAGATAAAAGATTCATACCTATTATAAATAAAGTTGGTGCTAATAGGTAGGACATAGAACGTAGTAGGTATGTCATTTGTGCTATATCTACGAGGTGGTATATCAAAGTCAAAGTCAATAGTTTTTTATTCAGTACGATGCAAGAATCACTTTGAAACGTCTTAAAGCTAGGCGAGTCTAGGTGCCAGTTCCACGCGACCAGCTTATATATATATTATATATATTTATATATATAGCTTGTTGGATCATTCTCGATCAACTTGGTTATGCAACCTCCTAGTTTTTTTTATACACTTAGCTGATGGAACAAGCATAATATGGCCCACCTGATGTTAAGTGGTAACCATAACCATAGCCTGTAACAAAGTATTCCCTCGTAGATCACGCACGTCAGGAACGTGCCCTACGATGCACTGCCCTACGTCCATCAACTTGAAGTACACAGTACAGTGCGTATGGCACGTTGTTCACGTGCGTGACGTGGTAATACTTTGATACAAGGGATGACTACCTCTTAACATCAGGTGGGCTACATTGCTTGATCCATCAGCGACTCACCACACCTAAAATCCTTTCACCACACTGCTGGTTCGGGTGAACCAGTGACACGATGAGAAAGAGAGAAGAAATATGTGTATTTACAAAAAAAGTAATACTCAAAGTATTATAAATCATCTATTTGGTTCCCATAGTATAAGCTGTGCTTAGTTTGAGGCTAGATAGTGTTGCGTGGATTATCCACAATATTTATATACAGGGTGGCCCAATAGTCATGAATCAAACGCAACTTAGGGGTTAGATGGGGTCAGCAGCTGCAAAATGTTGTTCTACGGGAGGTCCATAAGGTCAACCCCTGCAGAGTTATAATTGATTTTGTGTTTTATCAGAAAACTGACTTTTTTAACTAATTCTTATTAAAATTCGAAAAAATCTACATACTGTATTTTTTTTTATTATTTTCACTAGATTGGTACTGATGAGTCCTTGCGTTAGACGTGCTATATAAGCCCGTTACGAGTTACCTCCCGTAGAACAACTTTTTGCAGCTGATGACCCCATCTAACCCCTAGTTGCGTGTGATCCACGACTTTTGGGCCACCCTATATAGTATGGGAATAACGTGCATAATGAAATAACCGTCTGGTTACGTGTCTACGCATTTAGTAAATGGTGAGATAAAATATCGAATGACGTCATTATTGTGGTTTAATTTGGTGTCTGAGTGCTTCGTTATTAGTAGATAAAGGGGATATAATGATGGGGTGAACCAGGGGTATGCAGTAAGATAACTCAAAAAAACTATGAAACTGGTGTTTACTGGATTTTATCGATGTCTATCTCTTTTAAGCTGACGTTTTATATCCGACGAGAAACGTTGCTCTGTAGATGAAAAAATTAACAATAACGCTGCTTTTTACCTTCGCTTTTAGTATCTTTTATGATATTTTTGTGATTATGTAGGTACTTTGAGACTTTTCTGCAAAAGTAATACAAATGTTCAGTGGCACCAACGTATCTGATCAGGCGATAGATAAAAAATGGTGAAACAGTGATGAGAAGGCATAGAAAAGGCTGTCAGCGAATCGAAATGAAATATCATGAATGCAATTCGAATGTTCTATAAAGGCCTGCGCACACCTAGTTCGCTGGCGGTAGCGATCAGTGAAACGCTGTCAAATATCGCTGTCAAATTTGACAGCGTTTCACTGATCGCCGATGCCAGCGGCCTAGGCCTTAAAGCCGGCCGTCTACTGTTCGCATTTTTATCAAATATGTTATCCCTATTGTTAGCTATCTCACAATACAGTCACTATGGTTGATATGGTTAAATGACCAAACCGCTTTCATCCAATGATGACCGCTAAACAAGACAGAATAGTCTGAAATGACACTGTCAAAGTGTCAGTTGTCGGGCATTCTGCATCACGCGACGTCCGCGGTAGCTTCTCTAAAAATATGATAATGTTTTGTAAAGCAAATTAAACTTGTGCATGAACCTAATATTCGTGTTATTTGGGCTTCCAGAAAGAAGCTTAGGTATAGTACGGTGCGGATCAGTGGACGCACTTGTGTCTCTGTCTATGCAAAGAATACCACGATCTGTTTGATACGATACGGACATGGTGGACAGTCGGCTTAGAACTTCAAAAAGACCACCTGAATTAGTGACTGTGGAGTTGATAATATCATGACATTCACCTTGTGGCTCAGATTACAAGCATTACAGATTAGTGATAGAACAGAGACTATGTAGGCATCTACTCTGATATGGCTTCCAGATTACTAATGTTGTTTTGAGGTGTGTCAGCAGACTTCACACTAAAGATTTATCTATCTTTCTATAAAGAATGAAAATCACCCTCCCTTAGCATAACTTAGCGATTGTGAAGTTATTGAAGTAAGTACGCTTAGCCTATCAGAACCTACTTCTGTGGAAGGGGCATTAACCTACCTAGTGCTAAATCAACCTTCAAGAGCCCATCACTGCGCAATAGATGATCGAGTTTTCACACAACTAATGGACTCAATATTTATTTTGTCCCAATTTGTCTGAATCCGTAATCCAGTTGAAACCAGTATAATTCAGAAACTCAGTCACACCCACCAGTTTGTTAAGTGATGTAGCTTGCTTGGTTATTTCTAACCTAGCTACCAATCCGTTGCAGCTAGGTAAGAAATAACCAGTTTATATTTTTTTTACACAGCACTATCTAGCCCCAAACTAAGCAGAGCTTGTACTATGGGAACTAGTGTTGCCCAAATGCAAGAACAAGACGAGACTTAGCCAGTCTTGGTCTTGGTCTTGCGCCAATACACCTGGTCTTGGTCTTGGTCTTGGTCTTGGTCTTGGTCTTGGTCTTGCAGCAAGAGTCTTGCAAGTCTTGCAATTACCTATTAGTCTATTACTATTTATTAAAGTTTACTTTAAATCTTAGAAAAACGTATTAGAATTGGAACATTGTGAGCTTGAATTAACATAGCCATAGTAAAGATCAAGCAGATTAATAAATAACTGAAGATTTGATAAGAAATTCGAAAAATCAACTGACCTATATGTTGTTTTCCATGGAAGTAACTGTTTCTTAATAAACATTTATGATTTATAAGCTTACATTTGCTAAAACATGTAAAAAAACAAATTAATTACAATAACTTGACTGTATTTTAAAGAACAATACTTATCTGTCTAGAAAGAGATTGAACCCTCAACTTATAAGAAATTTAATAAAAGAGTTTTACGATTTATCATTTATTTGAATAAAAAATAAAATACAACACAAATCAACAGCTTTATCATTAGGTTATGATACTTTATATCAATTTTTTTGACCAAGAATTAATACAAAGTAACCATCTGGCTGACTCATCACTTAACCTATTTCTATGTTTTCTGGTATTAGTCGTAATGCGCATAGGTCCAGTTTTTCATATTCTTTGATACAGTTTTTTGCGTCTCATAGAATTCCTAAGCGTACCTACCTATACACCGAACTGTTACACCTAACTACTCAGTGAAATAGCGCTAAGTCCTAGCTGCAAGACGCAAGAGTCTTGCAGGCTATGTCTTGTTCTTGCTCAAGTCTTGCACGGTCAGTCTTGGTCTTGGTCTTGCTAAATATACGCGGTCTTGTTCTTGGTCTTGGTCTTGCAAAAACGCAAGAACAAGACCAAGACTGCAAGACCAAGACTGAATTTGGGCAACACTAATGGGAACCAGATACTAGCTGATATAATACTTACATACTTTTTTTGTAAATACATACATAGAATACAATACAACACGCAGCCAAAGCACAAACATCTAGGTTCACCACACAAATATTTGTTCTCGGTGGGGATCGAACCCACGCCCTCCAGCACAGAAGGCAGAGCTACTACCAACTGCGCTGTGAAGGCAGTATTAGTGATGGTGCAGACTTGCTATTCTTCCTTAGAAAAGATTTGAGCCCACAATCAGAGCCCCCAGTCTAGCCAATCAGCGAGCAGGAGGCATTTCCCCACGGTTTTCCAGTCGAGTCTTGTTTAATCCGGTATTTTTCCAGATAAAAAACCTCCCTTATCTCTTGCGTAGATCAGTAACAATTAACGTTGATTGGTTTTGACGGGATTAATTTAAGATGAAACGGAGCCGAACACGAAGACTACAATTAGAACTTCACTCCGTTGTTTGTTATTGAGACTAAAATAGAACCAATGAGTAGGTAACCTATATTAATTAACTAATAACAACTTTCTGGTAACAATAGATTAGATCTTAGAATTGGTGATCAGATTATGTTGGTTAACTTGTGTTTTTCATGGAAATAAGTAAGGTTTTTGAAAGGCGTGATCTAGACTTTGGACTGGCCTCTCAGCTCAGTTGGTATTTAGTAGCTCTATGCCTATTGTCTTAGGTCGTGGGTTCGATCCACATCGAGAACAAATATTTGGGTGGTGAACGTAAATGTTTGTTCTTTAGACTGGGTGTTATATTGTATTCCAAGTAGGTATTTAAGTATTTTAATCAGCTATCTGGTTCCCATACCACTAGCCCCACTATCTCATACCGTGCCCTTGTAGCTAATGCTGAGTGGTTCACCTTTTTTGCCGTCATTTCCTGAACGTTAAGTTGAACTGTACCTTTTAATTTTGACGCAAAATAAACTATTTTTATTTATATTAATTTATGGCTAGATAGTATTCCTTCTCCCAAACGGTGAAGCAAAACATTGTGAGGAAACTCGCGGCTTAGTCAGCTCCGCACGTATTGACCATGTCTTTCCTGTGGATAAGGCCAACTAAGCTGTCAGGATGGTACCTATAGGTGCTGGGCAAGCCTATCCCATCTAAAACCCTGTCCCAGGCACTATAGCGTCCCGTAAGTAGGCGCATGAGTGATCAATCACCAGTTGCCCCTGACGCTATATAAATCATCTACAATAGATGCAAAGGTCTGTTATTATTATTATTATTATTAGTGTTGCGTGGACTGTCCAAAATATTTATTATAATAATTCGATTTGACCTAAATTTTATTTCTTATTGGACATTTCACCACACGTGGCGAAAAACTCCCTTTGATAAGTTAAATCGTCCTGTTTATTTAAATAAAAATTAAAAAGTCGCTCATCTATCAAGCTCTCGCTATTCCACAATAACTTCAAAAGTATTCAGGACTATGATATGTTTTCAAACATTCGTGATCTGTTATGTCTGGACGTCTATTCACAAGAAATAACGAAGATGTGCTGCTTTTTGGTAATTAATCTAAATTATTGCTCTATTTACTGATGTAATTTTTGAGCTTTGAGTGAGCTAGAAAAATGGATGATTATGAGATGCTGTGCAAAATAAGGCCTTAACGCGTGGTGACAAGAGTGATGTTTGAATAACCAAAATAATTCCGGACACATTATTGGACTTTCAAAAGTTTTATTTAAATGTATCAGTAGAAACAATCGGGAACTTTGTGTTTAGTTATAATTTATCTAACACCTCATCATCTTCTTGCCCTTATTTCATGCTGCATAGGGTCGGCTCAACAGGTTTTCTTCTTCCACTCACCCGATCATTCGTCATGCCAGTGCTTTCTTACTCATGCCATCTATGACACAGTACATTCATCTTTTCTTAGGTCTACATCTCCGTTTATAACCGCCTTCCACATCCAAGCTAACACTTTTCTCGTAATATGACTTTCATTCCTCCGCATGACATGCTTATACTACCTACTCTCATCTTGCTAACATATTACCTACTCTCATCTTGTCTGTCACATTCCTTATTTTATCCATCCTTGTCACTCCATACATCGTAACATTCGCATTTCTCCTATCAGAAGGGCAAGTTCCATTTCATTTACAACGTTTCGGCTACGTTGTTTTCGTTTCGCCTTTTTGTTTCTCTCTCTATTGTATGGAGAAAAGATGAGACAGCAAAAATACGTATACGTAGAAACGATCGAAACGAGTTGTCGTCTCATCAATTTTCCATACGAAAGAGAGAGAGAAGTGCTCACATGAAAACAACATTTGGTAGACGAAATGTGGTAGAAAAACTCAGACTTCGGGTACTGGTTAAAATAATGACGTATACCTTGGTCTAGTCACGGGTAAAGGCTAGTTATTTCTAATAGTAGTAACAGTAGTTTCCTCTCACCACCGTTGCCTCACAAGCGTCACAGAGCAAATTATCTAAATCTAACTGAAGCAGGTCGCGCTATTTCAGTGCCACAGTTCTTTGTCAATGACAACAGTAGGCCGAAGCATAGCTATGATATAGCTATATAGCTGTTTTATTCTGCGGCCTACATACTGACTACTATTTATTCTGTGGCTGTGTGATACTGACTATGACTGGTTCTGTGGTTGAAGCATAGTGACTATGAGTTATTCCATGGGTGTTTGGTTCATCGAACTGAATATAGACTCTCTAGAAGTGTTTGTAAACTAATGGATGGTGGGTGTACCAATGCCAGAATGAAGCGGTTTCCGCAAATATGTAAAAAAACTAGCCTCGTATATCCCGGGCATAAGAGAAATGGAAGAAGAACCGATGTTGAGCAAATTTCACATGTCATGACGACGCAAATAAAGACGAAAAGAGGTAGCGTGTTAGCCATCTTTGATGGCCTGCGCACACCTAGTTCGCTGGCGGTAGCGAACAGTGAAACGCTGTCAAATATCGCTGTCAAATCTTAAATCTGACAGCGATATTTGACACCGTTTCACTGATCGCTACCGCCAGCGAACTAGGTGTGTTCGAGCCTTAATAGCCCGAACACACCGCCAGCGTACTAGGTGTGCGCAGGCCTTATAAGGCCTGCGCACACCTAGTTCGCTGGCGGTAGCGATCAGTGAAACTTTGTCAAATATCGCTGTCAGATTTGAGATTTGACAGCGTTTCACTGATCGCTACCGCCAGCGAACTATAAAGCCGTTATGTAAATCTCGTTTGCGTTGAATTGACTTGGTGACGGAGAATAATTAGCAATATAAAATTTATTTAAAAAATACATCCTTCCAAAGTCATCATTACAAACAACTTGTACCTACTGTCTGCTGGACATGAACCTCGCTACTCCCTATATAGACTCATTCTAAGATAGGGCAGGGCATCGTAGGTCACGTTCCTGAAGTGCGTGACCACGAGGCAATGCTGGCCTCTACCTCAGTTGGTAGTAGCTCTGCCTTCTGCGCCGTAGGTCGTGGGTTCGATCCCCACCGAGAACAAATATTTGTGTGGTTAACATAAATGTTTGTTCTCTGTCTGGGTGTTATATTGTATTCTAAGTATGTATTTACAAAAAAAAAATGTATTCAAGTATTATATCAGCTATCCGGTTCCCATATTACAAGCTCTGCTTAGTTTGGGGCTGGGTAGTTTTGTGTGAATTGTCCACAATATTTATTTATTTATTTATTATTAATGCTTTGTTATAGGCGATGGTTAGCATTACTCAATACTCAATAGATTTATTGTAAACACATGGTAAGTGCGGTGTTAATTTTACAAACAGTGGTAAGTAGCACATGTGAGCCCCTTTAGGACACTACAATAGTAAGAGGTTGGCAGACCGAGGTTTTTTAATACAATAAATTATAAAAAATATTTTTTCCTATATTAATACAGTAGATAGTTAGTAAAGTTCAAATTTTTGTTTAATATTTATATTAGTTTTAGTTACGTGTCAGTTTTAATTATAAATACAGGATTTTTTAATTGCAATTACAGGATACATATTTGATTTACTTAATTTCGTTAGTTAAGTATACGTACGAGTGGGTATAAAATTATTATTTATGTCAAAAAAAATCATTTAATTCATAATAGCACTTGTCAATTAAATATGATTTTAATTTTTTTACAAATATGGAGTCAGTTTGCGATTTTGTAATGTCATCTGGTAAGTTATTATAAATTTTAATGGACATTTTGCAAGGACCATTACTATGTATAGCGAGCTTTGACGGTGGTGCGATTAATTTGTCTCTTCCTGCATTTAACATCAGGTATCATGCATAGCCCATGCATGTTCATTGTTCATTAGCTGGTAGTATAAAAACGAAAAAAAGTGAAGAAAATTATAAATTATTTGTAACTGTGACTTTTGTGTTGGTTTGGGTCTATTGCATTGACCCACCCTGATGCGTGGCCAGGGACATAATCCAACGATCAGGCCTTTTGCAAGACTTGGTGATCCAATCAGTTTCCCAGTAAACACAATACATAGGCACTTATGTAAGGGTTTGGAGGAATCAGCGATGCTTCAGGATATTTAAGAAGTAGGTCGCACTTACCCGTTATGGTCAAGGCATTTTCATACGGCACTTTGATTAACTTATGCACCATTTTTGCAAACTTTTATTCAATTAAATAAAATAAAAAAATTAAATAAATATAGCACTGCTTTATGATAAAAATGTATTTTACTGAATTTACAGTATGTTTTCATCTCAACGCAGAAAGTCGTCTGATTCTAGACATCGTTAAATTATTTATTTATTTGGTGATAATTCATATTTTATATAATTATAAAATTAACAATTAATTTGTAAATAAGTAACAATGAATTTGTACCAAATCATTTTGTATACATTCTAAAAATATTATCTGACACACTCTGATTAATAAAAATAACTTTTACTGATCAAATCCAAATAACCCAACATACGCGAAATGGAATCTACGAATATAATGTAAACTGTGCACAACCATTCAAACAGGCACTCGCAAAACAAGAGGTCTAATGTCAGACCTCACCGAAGTATTATAACGCGTTTAACAAGTTCTTTGCTGCTGTAGGTATAACTAAAACAGGTATGACCCCTGACCGGGCAGAATGTCCTCCCACTAAGTAGATACCTGAAATGAAAATGAAATGAAAAAAGTTTATTGAATGAACACAAATACAAAGAACAAACTAGAACTTAAATACAAACAAGGTATAGGTACAAGGTGAGTACCTGGGTTTTACTCCGCCAAACGGAAGACGAAAGTCAGTGTTGATGCTTCATACTACACTGTCCGGCGGTATGGTAACCGCTCCGCAGCTAAACCCCTCTGCCGCGCAGGGTAACCAAAAATGCCAATAAGAACCTTCATAATATCGTTTTGTCGTAGACCTCTGAGTCTGTCCTGCCACGCGAATTAAACAGTACGGTCGGAGGATTTCGGCGAGTGTGAAGTTGGCCGTAAGACCGCAATTTTTTTTTAAAACGATTTAACCTATCACTGAGGAGACGGGTTGAACTCAAGAAACTTCTCTGACGTCTTGGTTTAATTAAGCATAAAAATCACCTTAAAAAGCAATCATTTCCTCGTGACCAGGCCTAAGTCTGGTCTGGCGCTTAGGCCACGTAGCTATTGGACTTTTCAAAATGATCCTTTTATTCAATTCTTCTTCTTCACAGCGTGTCACTGGTTTTTTCGAGCTAAGTGTGGTGAAAGGATTTTAAGTGTTTAGTGTGTGTATTCAATTGAAAACATAGTTTAGTTTTCGGTTCGCTTTTCGAATGCAAGATGTTAGAACACAAACAGGAGCATTATTTTCGACTAATGGTTCGGTTTCGACTCAAGTAGACTTTGTCATTTATGCATAGGATAGGCCACAGCGCACCGCGGCGAACTGTACCCGAAGTCCCAGTGCATTTACAACATTTCGTTACCAAATGTTGTATCCGTTTCGCCTATTTGTCTCTGTCCATTGTATGGAAAAAAGATGAGACAAAAACTCTAACTACGTAACGTATTTTTGCCGTCTCATATTTTCACCATACAATAGAGAGAGACAGATAGGCGAAACGAAAACAACATTTGGTAACGAAATGTGGTAGCAAAACTCCGACTTCGGGTACTGGGATCCGCGATCATCGTTGCCACTGTTATGGCATCACATGTTTCTCACTATCAGTTCGGCATCACAGTTTGCCGCGGTGTAAGTATCTTGACGAGTTTATGTTCAGGCCCGTTGTTATAGAATGCCATCCTAAGTCCCAATCGACAAAGTTCACAATCACGTGTCAATTGCGTATGAATGGCAAGTTGGCAACGTCTCTGATCTATTTGTGTTGTTGTTGGCAGAGAGCAAGGAGCGGCTGCAGCGCGCGCCCTTCGAGACCGCCCTGCATCACGCCGGTGAGTACCATCACCGCCCGCCCTCTGAACTTACCGGAATGTGATGTGCATACTCCTTTAACAACAGGAAACAACACAGACACCCTTAGCATTGGTGAATATGCTTTGGCAACAGCTACAGGAGATCACTGTTAGCAATTTCTCTCGTACTACTAAGTATCTGTGAAAGTAAGTTGGTTATACAAACTGTACGGCTGACTGAGGACCGAGCTATGTTCTTGTTCCACTCGTGGTAGCCAGTGTGTCATCTGCGTAAGTTAAAAATGCTCAGTTTTTCTATACTCGTCCTAGGACAAAATGTTATTAATTTATTTATACGAAAAAACTTTTTATTAGATTTTAGATGATGAGGCAAACATAAAGACCCACGTATGTGGCTTGAAATAATATTTTTTTACAGAAATAGTTTGCCCTAAAAATATAAGATACATTTCGTTAAAATACAATAAACCTTCATCATAAATCGGAAGTTTCAGGTTTTTTAGAGCCAGTAGTATACAAAACTCTTCTATCAATCGATGCCTTACATCAAATGAAAATAGTAACAACTCCCAATGCAACAAAACAAGCATGTTGCTAAATAAACAACGTCATTTGTCGCCTTGTCGTCTTGTAGCCGCCGTCGTACGTAGGCGATTGAACCTGGCTTGGCTTGGCAGTCCTCTCACACACTGCGGAAGTGCAAAGGTGGAGACATGAGTACATGCGCGACTGTGGCAATGAATTGTTTAGTCTGATCAATGATCAAAATGATCATTGTTCAATAGGGTCATCTAGTGGTCGAAATTATCATGTTTTGCTTTTTATAACGCTTTTATTAGTTTCACCTGTATGTATGTATGTATGTATGTATGTAACCGACCCCTTTGAGCTCGATTTTGTCCTACTTTGAACGATCAGATTTGATTCAAACTTTGCACACCTGTCAAAGGTCGATGACAATGCAATAATATGAAAAAAAATATGAAAAAAAAAAAAACTAAAGAGTAAGAAATAAGTTATAGTTTAAAAAACTAAAAAAAACGCTTTTATAACTAATTAAACTAAAAAGTTAAAAATAAAACTGTAATAATCAATTGAAAATTTATATTATTGTACAAAAAGCGTGGGGGGCTTGATTTTGATTGTTGTAAATATTTTATCAATAGTTTATTATATCTGAAGTTATTATAAAAAGCACCCCACGCTTTTTGTACAATAATATAAATTTTCAATTGATTATTACAGTTTTATTTTTAACTTTTTAGTTCAATTAGTTATAAAAGCGTTTTTTTTTAGTTTTTTAAACTATAACTTATTTGAGACCATATCTTCGTCAAGAGTTGTCAATGATCTTTTTTTTATACTAGTGGGGCAAGCATTATAGGCCCATGAGCCACCTGACCCATCGCCTATAACAAAGCATTGCCTCGTAGGTCACGCACGTCAGGAACGCGCCCCATAATGCACTGCCCTGCGTCCATCAACTTGAGGCATACAGAGGTTCAGCCTCACGTGCCAGTATTTTCACCGGCACCCACACCCTTCAAACCGAAACACATCAGCAATGCAGCTTCACCTGCTAGCTAAACCAAAACGGTGCGCGGAAATTACATGTATTAAAATTAGGTATACTTTCCTACAGGCTTGATCTGGAAAACTAAAGCAGCTGTTATCTATTTGGTTTTTTCGCTTGGGTTTAATTTGGTTCTAATGAGTCCTTTAAAGAATAAATCTTTTAAAATTTAGTCATGTTTCGACGAATCACTGAAAAACAATAATAGACAGAAAAACATACGTGGGAATGTAAACAAATAGGTATAGCGAAATAGCGAAATTTGAAAAATAGGTGAGCGTTGCCAAAAATCTATTTAGGAATTGGTAAGGAGGTAGCTAAAAAATAAAATTACACAACTAACATCATTGTAGTTCTAAGATGGTCAAAAAACCGGCCCCTTCTTCGTATTTTTTGTAAAATACCGGCGCTCTTTAGATGCACCGGGGCGGTGGTGGCAGGGTTACTCAAAAACAAGCGGAAGGTATTCTTAATTGCAGATAAAAATGTTGTTTAAATATTTATTTTTACGATGTTTTGAAAATTATGTTCATCATCATCATCAGCCTGAAGAAGTCCACTGCTGGACATAGGCTTCCCCTATACACATTTCCAGGAAGAACGATTCTAAGCCCTTTTCATCCATCGACTTCCCCCGATCTTATCAATGTCGTCGGTCTATCTGGTGGTGGGTGGACGTTTCGTCTTCCGGTTCGTAAATTATGTTGCTACCCACCAATTCATATATTCGTATAAAAAAACGGTAGAAACCGAGCCGTAGTTTGTTGTCTGTTCTTCTAGGCTTGGTCGCGTGGAACTGGCACTTAGACTCACTTAGCTTCAAGACATTTCAAAGTGATTCTTGTAATTGAAATGAATACAATTTTATTGAGTTTGAGTTTGTATTAAGGACATGGAAGTGAAGGTAGTTCTAGAAACTTCTCCACCACTTCCCGATGATAGCTCCTGATTTAAATACTCCAGTCAGTTTGCCTTAGCCAGTGATCAATCCAACGATTTAGAGATACCTATCTATTTTCTCTTCCATTCCTAACATTCCTATTGCCGCCCCAAAAACTCGCATTAGATGGAAATCTACCCACATTCGTGGTATACAATACGAAGATGACGTGTGTATTTACGAGTGTTTGAAGGACAATTTACCCTTTAATGGTAAAACTGGGTCTACACTTAACGCACGAGTTTCTTTCCTGTGCTGTGTGATAAAAGATTAACCAGCTAATTAAAAACAATAGCGTGGACAGACCTTTACAGTAGGAATCAACAGGTTTTTGTCACAACTTTGACTTTTGCTATTTGAAAAAAGAATTATGTACCTACATTTACAATCTTAATTGGACCCAAAGGACTTTGTTTTACTGTTGTCGCTAACTGTAAGCATTGTTTGCTTCTTATTCTTCTTGTGTTTTGTTTAGGGTTCTAGTGTAGACTAGCCTTTATCCTATTGTCTACGCAGATGTTTACGGGGAAGTTAAAGAGTCGTTAAAAGCATGACGAACGGCAGTTATTACAGCAGCTGTTGGCAAACTATTGATTTTGCTTTTTATTTGCCACATGCTGGCATAGTGACATAAGCGAAGTTATACATATTATACTTAATCAAGTTCATTATTGTTATCAAAGGCCAAATATCTACTATAGTGCAAGCTCCAGTAGGTTTTTAAGGTTCCGTACTCAAGGGTTAAAACTGGGCCTTATTTCTAAGACTGTGCTATCCGTCCGTCCGTCTGTCTGTCCATCTGTCCGTCTAGTACTCTAGTTGTAATTTTCACAGATTACGTATTCAATTTTAAATAAATTATTAATTAAGAGGGTTCCCATACATCAGATATGATTGTTATAAATTATAATGTTAAGGAACCCTTCCTGCGCGAGTCCCACTTGCACTTGGCTGGATTTTTACTGTTGCAACATGCTATGATTGAAATGCCTATCATACTCACAGTAGTTTATTAAATAGGCAAAGTAGTAAAGTAGTGATGGTCCAAATCAGTGTTATCTTTGGTTCTTAGCACAGAACAAAAAAACTTACAACGTATTATTGTTGTTCAAGACTTTTTAACGCGTGTTTTATTGATAGACCTACCTACGTCTTTTGTTTTTCAGTGGTTTTTTACCTTACTAAAATTCATACTTTTTATGATCATCATTTTGTATTTGTTACTTACCGAAACAAAGACGTTCTTTTTTTCGGGTAGGTACCAAAGCTGTAAAACAAAATGGCGGATCCAAAACGCCGAATTTATGCTGATTTCCCGCCAAAACAAACCATGCTGCAATCAAAGAGTTTTTCGTTTTGAGTTTGAGTTTTTACGATTGTTTCTTTTGAAGCCGAGTGCTTTTTGATGATTATGATAATAAATTATACCTATTTGAACGTCTCTGTCCCGTCTAGACCGTGATAAATGCTGAAGTTTCAATGCTATCGGTGTGAAATTACAATGATACGGATTTAGATCATGAAATGTGCGATCTCACGTGCATATCCAAATACTGACGTGTTCGCTACATTGTTTTTGTTGTTGTTTTGGATTCGCAAGTGCTTGTCGTAAACGCAGAAATATGCATGCATCGAATCTACTTTGAAAGCGCTCTTGCTTCAGGTACCTACTGAAACGTATATAAATATGAACGTACACAAATTTTATTCAATACGTACTCAGCTACCTATATTTTAGGTAACTATACAGTTCCTATTTACTGCGCGAGTCTAAGATATTAAGTACCAATGTTGAGAAAATTAAGTTTCGGTATTTCCGATTTGCGAATTCATTCATTACTTTCAAGACCTAAGTCAGTCTATTAAAAATCAGACTGTAGCCCGTCTCAGCACGGCCTTGTAGCACGACCTTCGTCCTGTGACGTCATCGGCCCGCCCCTATTAGCTAAAAGCCCATCAAGGCATCACGAGGGTAATGGCAACGACAACAAACTAGTGATGGCCAACCTTGGACGCAAATAGAACGCTCATGGATTATCACAGCTGGAAATACATCTAAGGAGATGATTTTATTGACTGTCAATTCTTTACGGGTAGATTTGGTTCGGACTTATCGTGATAATTGCCCCTAACGGCCGTGTCCAAAATCGTGCGATGCAGAAACATGGGTAGGAACCGAGCCGTAGTTGGTTGGCTGTTCTTCTAGGCTTGGTCGTGGGACTGGCACCTAGACTCACCACACACAGCTTTAAGGCGTTTCAAAGTGATTCTTGGAATTGAAATGAATAAAATTTTATTGAGTTCAAGTTTGAATGGAATGGCTACACTAGTAACGGATTACTGAAGAAGAGGGAGAGAAAAAACACCAGGGCTGGAAAACGATGATGATGATGGCAGCACTGGTTGTGGCCATCACTACCCTAGCCTAACCACTGCTGTGTATCCTCTAATCGGCATGATGGACGCCTAGGAGGGCCAATTACTGACGAAGGTCACTCTCACCTCGCGGACAAAGTGATATTGAATTACGAGCTACTATTATGGGACTATGCCGGATGTAGGCGAGCTTCATGGCTCCCCTTCTTTCTCTGCCATCATCATAATCAGCATCAGCATGAAGAAGTCCACTGCTGGACATAGGCCTTCCCTACACATTTCCAGGGAGAACGATTTTGAGTTTTTCCATCCATCAACTTCCCGCGATCTTAACAATGTCGTCGGTGTATCTGATGGGTAGGAGCTCTACATTTCATCTTCCGGTTTGTGGTCGCCATCCGAGAATCTTTATTCACCAACGGTTGTCAGTTCTTCGAGCTATATGACCTACCTACAGCCACTTCAACTTACTTATTCTACGAGCTATGTCGTTGACCTTGGTTCTTCTACGGACATCCTTATTTCTGATTCTATCACGTACTGAAACTCCCACTCCCTTTCTCTGCCGTAAACAATTACAAAATAAGCTTATGACTACTTCTGTAATATGCATGCATCCGAAGAGTTCTGTGGCTCACGGCTGTGATTCTAGGGTTCATTTCAGATCTTTTCAGACTTACCTCTTTTTTGGTCGTAAATGCCAGTTCGTAACACTATTAGATAGCTTTTCAAGTTATCGAACCGGTTTGATTTCAGTCATGAATATTTATGGAAGGTAGATGCACATCCAAATATTACATTTCCCAAGCTCCCATACTTTGCAGAAGCAGATAAGTTGCAAGAGAGGTTGCAAAGCCATTGCTGCTAAAATATCAACCCATTTCAAATATCAACACGCTACGACACTCATCAAATTCCATTTTCCCCATCATAAAACCAACAAATGGTGTGACAAGGGGTTGCATGGTATCGAGCTGTCGGCCGGGAATACCCAAGCCTATGGAAAATCCCACTTATGGCGTCAATAGTCCTTGTCGAAACAGAGCTTCATAATAATTGGACCCTTGTTCATACCGCCTCGCGTAAAACCTCAGTGTTTGTGTATCGAACGAAGCTTATACAGAAGACTTACTCATAAAATAAATTTAAAGGAGGTTTTACCGGCTCAGATTGAAATTATTTATGCAATAATGAACGGAATAATTATCAATGTTGTAGGAGGACGACATAAAGTGGGATATGGGCAGGAAGAAGAGATGAAAGAACGATGTAATTATAATGTACTATTGATTTATTACACGCATACCTAGGTAGCATAAAACCACAAACAAACTCAAATCATGACGGTATTCTGATCATATTTTGAAACTATTTTAATGGACTTGCTATAGACGTGATGATACTGAAAACCAGTGTTATTCCAGCTGGTATTAAAACCTGAAAATAAAGCTTCAGTAGTATTTAACACGCATTTTACGAACAATAGCAGTAAACAAGATGAATGATTAGAGCTCTGTGCTCTGTGCAGTCTCACTGTACAGCGTAAACAGTGGGGTTCCTCAGAAGCCACGAATAAACGGCGTTTTGTTGTGAACCTCTTGACAATAGCAAGAAGAACTGATTCTGTAAAAGTTTGATTAAAATAACTAGTTTCTTATATCTATAATCTTGTGATATTTATAACGAATTACGATCGTGAGTTTTTTTCTTTCATTTAACTGATGGATTTCAGGCTTGCTGGTGTAATAACTAAGTAAATTTAGAAGATTTTACAAAGTTTACTACTACGGTACTTAATGCACATGAGGCAGAGGAGCTATCTACTGATAAGGTGTACTGTAATCTATCCATTGAATAAAGTTCGAATTTTAAACGGAGTCTTTGTATTATAGAAAACAATAATATAGTCTGACTAAGTGAAGTGGCACCACACTGGAACTTCACTGCTATTATTTTTGATATTTTTTGATTTGTAAAAGGATCATATAATAACGGTAGGAACCGAGCCGTAGTTCCTAGACGCACCTAGCTTTAAGACGTTTCAAAGTGATTCTTGTAATTGAAATGAATAAAATTTTATACGACGCCATCTTCTTTTCTTGATGGTGTCTCGTTGCCCGGTCTCAGTAGTGATGTCCTCCCCAAAATCGGCTATTAGGTACTGCAGACCGTAACAAATTATTGATAATCAAATCAAATCAAGTCAAAAGTGTATTTATTCAGTAGTTGCAAGGATCACTTTGATAGCACAAGTGATCTAATATCAGCGACAATTAAAGGCATCCCCAAAACCAGGAGCCACGCCGAATATCAATGCTGCTGTAATTAATTTACTTTTTGCTTTGTCATTGCAATGTTTTTGTCCTCAATACGCACTCGCGCGACAGGTTATTGAACTTTCTATATTTAAAACAAGAAATGTGAAAAACTTCGGATTCGCGAAGGAAAGTTATTGAGTGAGAAACGATAAGATCTGAAGCGGCCGCGGTGAGGAGAGATGGAAGTGCGTTTACTACTCTACTCTTAATTCGATTTGGCAACGTGGTATATTTATTGCCAACTTTTTCTAATAAAAAAAGGTACATAGTAGAGATTATTTGAAACTACCGGGCGCCCATGGCTTCGCTCGCTTCGTTCCCGTTACGCCCCGCTTTCGTTACTTTTTCAGAAATAAAGGTATTCTTTGTCCTTCTCCTGGTTCTATTCTATCTTTCCACTAATTGTCAGCCAAATTGGTTTCTTAAATAACTAATGTAACTAACATTACTTTCTTTTATATGTGCATAGAGATATTCTCTAAATACCTCTCATATTCTTAATATGATAATCATTTCTTCTTAAAAGTGTCACTTTTAAAAAGTTACAAAGTGATTTTTACAAGACTTTGGCAAGAATGTACAAACGTTTATATTTTCAATTGAAACAGACTCCTTTTAAAAACTTTATTTCTTTAGTTGGTTTTTAATAAAAATACAAATCTATCTCAGATAAGCTATTATACAGATCTTTCAAAGAGATCCATTACATCCTAATTCCTAATAAAACACCCAGTAAAACCATCAAAATCTTCCATCTAAATCTTGACTTCTGTGTTTCCTAAAAGACTGTGTCCGTCATATAACAACCGTTTAGCAGCTGAAGCAATGCCACCCAACAATAATTAACGTTCAAAAGCCCCAAATTGTTCAAATATTTTCAGTCTTTTCTTCTTCTTATTGTGTCACTTCTTTTCGTCTTACTGTGTTAGATTCTTTCGAACTAAGTGTGGTGAAATGATTTTAAATATGCTTCAAAGAGGCTTCTTCCGTGCATTACACTTTTCAGTCTCCAGTCTTTGAAAATGGACAAAGAAGAAGGCTGTCAACTTTTTCCTGTAGAAAATGTAAGTTGAGACACATTTCCTCCTACCCTAATGTGATTAACCTAATGTGAGTAACGTGATTTGCTAAAAGTATCTCTTATCTCTGTCACTTTAATGTAAACAAATAGAGATAGCAACAGATTTATCAGCCTGCTAAGTAAAATGACTGCTATATGAATATGAGGCGAGGCTGTCATAGAATGTGCAAAGTGCATTGGCTAAGCGAAGAGCCACACTAGCTTTTACTAAGCCATCATTTTTTTACACTTCATTGTAGGTACCTATAATTATTGTAATAAAATAATATAATAATAGGTACAATAAAATGTAATGTGAATTATAATTTAAATATAGATAACATTGGCTGCCATCACACCTGATGGAAAGTGAGGATGCAGTCTAAGACATTATTCATCTAATGTCTTACATTACGGTGGTGCGTCTTGATGTTTCCAATAATATGAATAACGCCGCCATAAGCAGGCTCCACTTTTTAGGGTTCCGTAGCCAAATGGCAAAAACGGAACCCTTATAGATTCGTCATGTCTGTCTGTCTGTCTGTCTGTCTGTCTGTCTGTCTGTCTGTCTGTCCGACCGTGTCACAGCCATTTTTCTCCGAAACCATAAAAGCTAGACTGATGAAACTTGGTGAGTAGATGTATTCTGTGAACCGCATTAAGGTTTTTACATAAAAATAGAAAAAAAACTATAAATTTTGGGGGTCCCCGTACTTGAAACTGAAACTCAAAATTTTTTTTTTCATCGAACCCATACGTGTGGGGTATCTATGGATAGGTCTTCAAAAATGATGTTGAGGTTTCTAATATCGTTTTTTTCTAAACTGAATAGTTTGCGCGAGAGACACTTCCAAAGTGGAAAAAAGTTGGTCCCCCCCCCTCTAACTTCTAAAATAAGAGAATGATAAATCCAAAAAAAATATATGTTGTACATTACTATGCAAACTTTCAACGATATTTGGTTTGAACGAGATCTAGTCAGTAGTTTTTTTTTTATACGTCATAAATCGTAAACCGCAAATTTTTTTTTCATCGAACCCATACGTGTGGGGTATCTATGGATAGGTCTTTAAAAATGATGTTGGGGTTTCTAATATCGTTTTTTTCTAAACTGAATGCGCGAGAGACACTTCCAAAGTGGAAAAAAGTTGGTCCCCCCCCTCTAACTTCTAAAATAAGAGAATGATAAATCCAAAAAAAATATATGTTGTACATTACTATGCAAACTTTCAACGATATTTGGTTTGAACGAGATCTAATCAGTAGTTTTTTTTTTATACGTCATAAATCGTAAACCGCAATTTACCTTTCGACGAACTGCAAAAACCTTTATATTATGTTAATTGATGCTACGGGACCCTTCATGGGCGAGTCCGACTCGCACTTGGCTGCTTTTTGAAGACTGTTATCTCCACGCTATGGCAGTGTGTGCCATCACAGCGCTCGTAATCCGACGATAGACCATCAAACTGGGTTTATGATCATAGTGCGCTAATACTAACAAACGGACCGATGTCGTTTTATTGAGCTCTATTTGTAAATAGTGGACTTTAGCATCGTTTCATTTAGTATCATCATAAATGAACTCATTATACAAATACTTATTACAGGTTGAGATTTATGAGGGCCCTCTGAGATTAAAATATAAAGGGTATGGATGAGAAAAACTTTTATAGGAACTGCATGAGAAGTCATTTATTTTTAGAAAAAATGGGTTTATTAAATCTCTCCTATTGAACACTCTGTAGTTGCTGCCATTCTACTCTGGTGTCGGGGAAGACCAGCGTCATAGTAGTACTCTAAACATAACTATTAGCACATAGCTGAATGACGACTAAATTCGTTTTTAACAGATTTTATTCTAGTTTTATTTTGCCTATCCATGATATCACAATGTTCTTTTTTTACTGCTACTCCGCTCTCACCCATCAAACAAGTGAGAGGATTAACTTGCGCCCCTGTTTAGGTCGCTCCTGTCATGCGAGATGAAAGACGATTTAGAACAGCTTGGCTTTCACAGCTCAAATCAAATCAAATCAAATTTTCTTTATTCAGTTCAATTACAAGAATCACTTTGAAACGTCATGTCATAGAGCTATAGTTGCCAAGCCAGTTCCACGTGACCAAGCCTAGAAGAACAGGCAACAAACTACGGTTTTCCTACCGTTTTTTTATATGATCCTTTTACAAATCAAAAATAATAATCTAAAATAATAGCAGTGAAGTTCCAGTGTGGTGCCAATTCACTAAGTCAGAGCTGCTTCACTGTGTGGACACGGACTCTTCGGAGCTGAACTCTAGCTATGTGTTCTCACCACTTAACAGTTTCCGTCAACATCTCGCATCAGTGCAGAATGCGATCTTCTTCTTCTTCCTGCCCTTATCCCACTTTATGTGGGGTCGGCACAACATGTCTTCTTCCTCCATTTCCCTCTGTCAGCCGTCATCTCTGCATTCACTCCTCTCTTATCCATGTCATTTTTCACACAGTTCATCCATGTTTTCCTTGGTCTACCTCTGCTCACATATCCATCCACATCCATACTCATTACTCTCCTAGTCACATGACTTTCATCCCTCCTCATGACATGCCCGTACCACGCCAACCTATTGCTCTTCAGTTTTTCTGTCACTGGCGCTACTTTCAAACTTCCCCTGATATACTCATTCCGTATCCTATCCATTCTTGTCACTCCACACATCCATCTCAACATTCGCATCTCTGCCACATGTACCTTTTTTTCATCCGTCCCTTTAGCTGCCCAACACTCAGATCCATACATTACGACAGGTCTAATGATCGTCTTGTACACTTTACCCTTAAGTTTAAGGGGAAGTCTTGGATCACACGTAGTTCCGGAGACCTGTCGCCATTTCATCCATCCCGCATTTATTCTATTTTTCACGTCTCGGTCAATGTCGCCGTCGTTCTGAATCAATGAGCCGAGGTACCGGAAGTCGGAGCAGACTGGTAGGGATACACCATCTAAGGCAATTGGGATAAAATTGGATGGACCACCGAAGTCACAAAACAGATGCTCTGTTTTGGTTCTGCTGATCTTCAGTCCGACACTCTCCAATTTATCCCGCCATTTTCCCAGCCTGCTCTGGACCTCAAGCGCATCTTCTCCAACAAGAACAATGTCGTCGGCGAACAGCATACACCAGGGTGCCTCTTCCTGTATGTCTGATGTCAAAGCATCCATTACCAGGAGAAACAAATAAGGGCTTAAAGCCGACCCCTGGTGTAAGCCTACAGCCACATTGAACTTGCCGGTAACTCCAGCCTCGGACCGGACGTGTGTGCTCGCTCGACTGTACATAGCTCGAATGAGCTGTATGTACTTCTCAGGCACTCCCTTAACTTTCATACTCCACCACACCTCCCGGGGCACTCGATCATACGCCTTTTCAAGATCCACGAACACCATATGCAAATTTTTGTGGACACGTCTGTATTTCTCACATAATTGACGAAGTGCAAATATGGCATCCGTGGTTCCACGCCCGGGCATGAACCCAAACTGGCTCTGTGATACCTCACTCTCTTCTCGCATTCGTCTCGCTACAACCTTTTCCCAAATCTTCATACTATGTGACATGAGCTTTATTCCTCTATAGTTGTTACAATCCTGTACATCACCCTTGTTTTTAAAGATGGGCACCAGCGAGCTGTCGCACCATTCATCCGGGATCGCCTCTTCTTGTAACAACTTGTTGAAGAATAAAGTCAGCCACTTCCATCCATCCACTTTTAAAAACTTCCACACTTCAGCTGGTATACCATCTGGCCCAACCGCTTTTCCATTCTTCATACCTTGCACAGCAAATTTAACTTCATCCATACTCACCTCTTTCACTACACCCATGTTTACTGGTACATTGCTTAACACTCTGCTCCAGACGTTCTCTTCATTCATCAGCTTTTTGAAATATCCCTTCCACCTTTCATTTATTTCTTCATCTTTTGTCAAAACCTTTCCTACTTCATCTTTTATGCATTTGATATGGATAATATCCCTCTCATTCTTTTCTCTTTCTTTAGCTATTCGGTACAGATCTTTCTGTCCGTGGGGGCTCTCAAGTGATTTGTACAGTTTATCTTGTACCTTGGCCCTTGCTACCGCAACAGCTCTTTTTGCATTCTTCTTACATTCAACATACATACTTTTTTTATTCTCTTTTGCATTAGCATCTGCCTCTTTTTGCCACTCCTTGAAAGCAATCTTCTTTTCTTTCAAAACCTTTTGTACTTCTTCATTCCACCACCAAGTCTCCTTATTTATCTTTCCTTTCCCTTTCGTTTCCCCAAATACGTCTTTTGCTACACTTCTCATACAAGTAGCCATTTCAATCCAACACTCATTCACAGATTTCACAGTCATATCTTCATGCATTTCAATCATTTTATCAACTACTTTTTCTTGAAATTTCCTTGCATACTCTTCTTTTTCCAACATGTACCACTTTATTTTGGGTGGAGGCCTTGACTTGCCTTGCGTAGGTTGGAGTTTGAACAGTGCAGAATGCGATATGGAAACTAATTGAGATGCTGTTGACCAGCTGCCAGAGAATGCAGTCTGCTCCTGTCACGTATCTATATCCAATCTGTTTATTGACTTCTTATCTACCTACTTACTCATCAGAGTTGTTATCAGACTGATAGTTATCATCATCAACAGTCTGAAAACGATTATTGTTGGATAATCGGAAGGGTAATTTGGAGCCTAGGGAACTACTCTATCTATATACGGAATTTCCACGATCTTAACAATGTCGTTGCACTATTGGTTGTCGTTGCACGCTTTGTCTTCCACCACTAACCAAAAACCTTTTTTCAATGTGAAACAGTAGTTTTTTATAGTTTAAAAGATAAACAAGGAGTAGGTGCTTTCGTAATTAAGGAAAACAATGTACCTTTCCCCGGGAAAGATATCGTCACTGTAAAATTTGATTGATACCTATGTGTAAGACTGTGAATAAATAAATGACTCTTCAAAATAAGCAAGACTCTTCAAAGGCAGTACGCCACAAAGAACGATCCTCTATGGACGCACTCTGTGCAGTAATGTGAAGTACCTAAGTCAATTATTGTTGCAGGCACTCAACCACTCAACAACAGGTTCTTTCGGACGGCAGTTTCAACAGGCACTCTTGCTTTTGCCTATTCTGTACTGCTTGTTATATCCCTTCTTCTTTTTTCTGCCATTATCCCACTTTATGTGGGGTCGGCACAATATGTCTTCTTCTTCCATCCCCATTTCTTGTAATTTATATATTATGGGTCTATTTGGTTTTTTGTTACGAAATGTTTCCTCTCTGATGGCACCATGATTCACATCGTCACATAATAACGTGTCACTCCGTTACGTCACGAAGAAATATTGACCGAAATAGACCAAACAGACCAATGTACTTTGTCGTAGTCTCTAGTCTTCACACTCAAAACATCACGTGGTTAGCTGAAAATAGGCATGTGGACTTGGACTTTGATCTGCATGTCCCTGCATTTCATTGACTAGACTTAATTGACTTACTCAATCATATTTAACGCATTCGTTCCTGCGCTTTTCTGAATACTCACCTTTTAATGGCTGAAGTCAGTTTGACCAGTATGAAACCCCTTATATTGAATGAATAAACACTGAGTGAAGAATTAAGCAACTTATTATAAGCCTATGTGTGCCTTTTTTGGAAGTGATTACTTATTGGTTCTGCTCACGGATCTATTAAATCCTCAGTGGTTTCTATAGCTAGGCTCATGCCCACATTTTGCACAGTAATAATTAATAAAAAAAATCGTGAAAACTTAAGCCTAGATAATGTGCATAGACTAATCCTATCTTCAAACTTACATAACCTTAGCAAATTAGATTAGCGCACGAAACTGTAATCTAATTAAAAGAGGTGACCAACGCCTGGAGAGCTATTCGAGCAATACTCGATAGTGAGTAGGTCCAGTACGTACTGTTCTGATCATCGCTGCTCTGTGACAGAACGAAGGATAGGAGCATGAAGAAAATAGTTGACAAATTGTCCTTTTTTGCCCCTTCCGACAGTATTGTAGCTTTCAAGCACGTTAGAGTGAGCGTGTAACAGCAAAGTTTGCAAATACCACCACCGTTTTTTCGTATCTCGATTGCATCAGCCAAATGCACAATGATTATGCATTGGCATGGTTCAAGGGCACACATACCATAACTTTTGTCCTTTCATAAAATCGATTCAATCGATTGAGAGCACTTGCGCTAACGAGTCTCAATAGCCTCAAGTTGTAGTGTTTGAGATTTGTACTAATATCTGTGCATGATGAGATGGTGTTCCGGTTGAATCCAGTTCGGCTAGGAGAATTGCCAAGATTGTAACGACAGATTTTCAAGGGTAGAAGGTGTCTGTACTGGCTGATGATCTTGAAATAAAGCTTGGGACTTGGAAGAAAATAAATGATGTCAGATTGAAAAATAGCAGTTGAAGAAACTGACCAGCTCTTTTTAGTTTGGGGCTTGATATTGCCAAAAATGTTTATATTATTTATTTATTTATTCGTCTTCATCGTGGTCTATCGAGGGACCTGTAAAGTTATGGTAGTTTTTTTTGATAGCGATGCATATTCAATGATTGATTTGTGAATAGGATTAATTGATTGTCAGGATCACCACGTGTGGTTTGAATCTTTTTACTATAGTGTAACGCAGCGTTATTTACAAGCTCTAAGATATAGATAGAATCACCTTACTTACGTTATGTCACCTGTCATGCACAGCATAATGTCAACGAGTTGACAGTTAGAGGCTGGCTTTGGGGGGAAATGGATAGACGTCAGAGAGGTTATGGATCGATGGAAGGTCGAATGTAAAAGATTATAATTATGATGTTCTATAAACTATCCGAAGAGTTATAATTAGTGCTACATAGTCGAGGAGGGAGTCTTTTTACAAGTCAGAAGATAGGATGAACCAACGGGCCTACAAGCCGTTCGCGTCGTGATAATTTATGATAAAGATATCCAACAATTTTCAACAACAATTACGAACCATTGTTGTTAGAAAGAAAGAATGAAAAACAAGCTGTACACGACAAGAAATAAAACAGTAAAATGTGACAACGTTAGTAACAAAATACACAGAGCCTGAGCAGAGTTACAAACCTGGAAACCTGAAGCTTGGTTACTGAATTGTTTTGAATGATAAAATGGACAAAAAAAAATGTTGTGCTGAGTTACACAATATTATGGAGCATAAAGTTGGAACTCATCTCAGCAAGCAAATAGACCTGGTGTGGTAAGACAAAATGGCATTGATGGAAATTGGTAAATATAGTATTTCATTAATAACAATTGCAAAGATTTGATATTATTATATATTGAAGTTGACTTGAGAAACTGAATTTTGTGAGTCGGAGAATATCCGAGCAAATATTAATTTTAGACCCAGAGATTTAGACTGGTAGACAATGCTATTAGCATTAAGTCTTCATATCACTAAATAGTTTGTGTGGAAGTTTTAAATGAATAAATAAATAATTTTGTGGGACTAATAGCAAGTTATGGATAAGTAAGTCTGTTGAGAATTGGTCTGAGGCCACAAGTTATCTGAAAACAAAATTGAATGTTCAAACAGCCATGACAAATGGGGTGCTCCTAATAATAAATAATGGTATAATGTATTTACTCAGAGTATGAGTTCTGACCTCTCCGAGTTTTGGGCTCTAACAAGTGTTTAAATCTTTGGGATCTTGTGACTCGAGTTGATTCCTTCAACCCGCCATTCCGTCCACCATTAAATAAGAGTACTCGTGATAAAAATACTATCTACCTGTAAGTTACTATTATTTGAATCATTGGGGCTTTGCGGTGATTGTTCAAATATTAATTATTATTGAAACTAGCTGAAATAATCAAACCGATTGAACGATGAACCTTTGAATGATTATATTGAAATGCTACTTCCCGCATTCATGAATATGTTATTTATGAGATATTGCTTACCTTGTGACACCATTCGTTGTGAAGTGTTTCATTAGTGTGAAGAATTAATGGAAGAAGCTGGTACAGACTTAGCTAGGTACTTTACTAATGATGATTTTTTGTATGGCCTCCTATGTATACTAAAGTTATATTATCTTGATGGATGCCATTTATATCTGAATGGAACTAAAAACATAAAGACCAGAATGATGTATTCAGTTAATATTTTAAGTTCTAGAACATGGGTGACAACTGATTGAGCCAGAGAGAGACTGATGCCGCCCGCCTACGACGTGCCGGGCCATGGGCCGCTCGTGTACTGCGGCCTGCAGGGCGTCGCCTCGCTGCTGGCGGAGGTGATGCCGCGCGACGAGCTGGCGCACCCGCTGTGCGAGAACCTGCGCGCCGGCGACTGGCTCGCCGACTACATCGCGAGCCGCGTGGAGCGCGAGCCGCGCTACCTGGTGCCCGCCTACTTCGCGGAGCGCGCGCTGCAGCTGTACCGCGAGGTGGCGCGCGAGGTGCTGGCCCGCCTGGTGCCGGCCGACGGCGCGACAGGTACATGCGGTGCTGAGGGCGCGACACAGGGAGCCCTGGCTGAAGGAGCCGCCGTGAGGGCAAGACAGGCATACGACATTGCCGCCCAATACGTGATCGAGTAAAGACATGACCAGCATACGACCTTGCTGGTCAGTAATGATTAAGTGAGGGCATGACAGGCATACGACATTGCCGCCCAATACGTGATCATGAGGGCAAGACAGGCATACGACATTGCCGCCCAATACGTGATCGTGAGGGCAAGACAGGCATACGATATTGCTGCCCAATACTTGATCGAGTAAAGACATGACCAGCATACGACCTTGCTGCTCAGTTATGATTAAGAGAGGGCTTGACTGGCATACGACATTGCCAGTTGATAACCCAGAGAGGACCTGACTGGCATACGACATTGTCAATTGATAACTCAGAGAGTGGCATGACATACGACTTTGCCGCCGCTCAATATTTATTTGTTTATTTGTTACTTATTATATATTTGTTTATATGTTACTGGTATGACTTTGCCAATTGATAAACATTTGACGGCATGATTGGCATACGACTTTGCCACCGTCCAATGTTAACTGAATAAGAATCTGATTGGCATACGACATTGCCAATTGACTTGACTGGCATACGACTTTGCCGCCGACCAATATATAACTTAATAAAATAAGGATGGCATACGACCTTGCTAGTTGATAACTAAGGAAGGGCAATTATCATATGACTTTGCCGCCGCTTAATGCTTGACTGAATGAGGGTAATAATGGCATACGACTTTGCCAATTGATTATCAATAGAGACCATGACCGGCATACGACGTTGCCACCCAATTCATTATTTAATGAGAACATGACATGTGACCTGGCTATACAATAAGGAGTGGCCGCCTTATTGGTGAACGAGTAAAGACAACTGACAAACGATATTGCAGCCCAAGTAATTATGTGAAACATGGCATACGACTTTGCTATCCAACTTGTAGTTGGATAGCAAAGCTTGACTTGCGACCTTGCCGCCTAAAATTGTAATTATGTGAAGGAACGACGGATGCATGATTTTGCCGTCCAATTGTGATTGCAGGCGGATTAATAATCTTATGATTAGTTAATGTTAAACATAAATGAATGCGTCAAAGAACCAAGTGCCATTATTTTAGTGGCATGCAACAGTTTATTTATTCTTTACTGAACACATATAGATGACTTAGAGGCAAATAAAGTGGTTATATACAGAGGCGGATCTGCCATTTGATTTGACTTTGCCTAAGGGTTAAATAAATTGATAGCACTGAGAAAAAAAAAAAAGGTGATAAAAACTGATCTGATGGATTGCTTCTTGCTGAAACAGCAACCTTAAGTGTATACTGGAATTACGGGTTCGATTATTGTGGTTGGACTTATATCTCGATGGGTTGGAAACTTTTTTTTGTTACAGATTCATGCGAAACAAATTATGTTGCGAGACTCCTTGAGTGAGATCTGATAATTTTGTTCAATCTATGAACGTAAAACTAAGATTGATTGGAAACTATAAAACCAGCAAAAATTAAATTAACAGGTTGACAACAATATCAAGATTTAAAATACCTATATATTAAATGCTTAGCTTTATGTTCTGACTATACCTTGTTATAAAGCAAAATTTGAGAATGGCATAATCGAGATTCAGCCTGTTAAATTACAGAGACAAGCCCAAATATTGATCCTAAATATTTTTGTGAATTTGTACTTATGGTTATAGCTTAGGCCATGACTTTTGGTTACTTGAATTATATGCCTTGAAGACTCCTTGCGACAATTCGACTTAAGCAGTTAACTTTCGAGTTAGTAAATAGAAAAAAACTCACTATATTGAATGTGTATGGAGAATACGCGATGAACATACATAAAATGATATGGGACTGGAAAATAATTAGTAATGAAAACATCTGTGATGAATTAACTGAAGTAAACCGTTGGGACATCATGTACCTCAAAAACATAGAGTTGAGATAGTACACATTTAGTTGAAAATGGAAATTTTGAGAATAAGAACAAAAAAAAAAAAAAAAAAATTGTAAGTAAACGAACAAGATTATGCTGTGACTGGGCTTAACCATGACATTCTTTAAGGTACCATTAAGTATAACTTTGGTGACCTTTCTGAAGTAGCTGATAGTAATGCTCAGAGTATTTGGATAAACAATGAGTTTTATTTATAAAGTTAATTCTTCGGGGCCTCTATTGCTTTAAATTTATGTGGATGACGGATCTGAAGGTTGTGATGCCATTAATATTGGATTTAGTAAGACACCAGTCAATGGGAATAAAATATAAAAAAAAAAAGAAATAATAATAATAATAATAAAAAAAAAAACAGTTGTAAATGTGTGTGTAAGTCACAACGTGAAGGAAGTTATTCCTGTTTCAATACAATGGGTTCTCGGTGAATAAGGATTGTTAAACGTAGAAGCATCGGTCATGTTTTGACTAAGATGATTACATAGACCAAAGAATAAAATATTGCCACTTAGCGACTAGTAAGTAGGTGCATGAAAATCTGAACATGACTGATAGTTAAATCTCACTATTCCTAATACTCGTGATACCTACTCTAAATAGGACTATCATTGTGATACTTCGCGATTGACGAAAATATTATACAAAACTTAATGGACATTGATGATAAAAATAATAATATTGGAATTGTTAAAGTAAGATGTTGGTACGCCAAGACTAGATAAAAGTTATTTGAGTAGGTACTACTGTAAATTGATGAGGCTTCAGTTTTAAGTTACGAGCAAAGCACTTGTCTGGGTCCTGATCTAGTTCCGTCCGATTGACTTTTCAGGCTCACATAATGTTAGCTAAGTTATTGATGATATTATTGATGAGTATGATGATGCGATGTATTATAGACACAGACAGGTATTTATTTGCACATTAAGAAAACATTAAAGACTAATATTGTATATTATCAAAATCATAAAGAAAGATATAATTACAAATATTAACAGCGAAAGAGGTTGTATGAGCTAGAGTATGCTACTGCAGCAAATCGGCTCTGGCTCAGCATTAAGCTTCACCACCAGCGGCAGCTCAGCGCCGTTACTCTGCCAGAACCGTTAGATGTGTTGAAAGGAATGTAGGTAGGTATATTAAAAACTTAGCTGAAATTCTTGTGTACCTACAAACTATTTTGTGTAGATGAGACTAACTGACTATATTGAACGAAGGGACTTGTTCTTTTAGGATGGCCGACTGTAACGATGCCATTCTAAAAGCTATGGCTTTACTATGATCTTAACGTAGGTTGTCAATCTGTCGCTGTCATGGTAAGGTGTCAAAGTGTTTCGCGCGCATGGATCCAGGAAGAGAAGGATAAAGACAATAGAATAGAAAAGAATAGTTATTTGTTATACAAGAGTGCAAAGCTGCTTTTAACCGCGTGCTCAATTTTGATAACTGAGCAAGCGCGGGATTCTAAAGTTTAACCTCTTTGCACTCGAGTGCAACACGTAACTTTTCATCTCACCTTCGAGGAAATGACTAAATGAAAAAAAATAAAAAGAACATGGCGCGACTAAAAGTAACACACCAGGAGGGTTCCGAGTGTGGGTTGTTAGCGGATTTGGAAAGGTTGTATTATGGATTCGGCGCCATGCAGGTGGAGGTAAATGGGTTTGATGGTGTTTTGAATTCACGAATACAGCAAGAAGGTTACGAGTGCGAGTTTTTAACAAAATAAAAAAAGGTTGTATGATAAGATAAGTTCGGCACCATGGAGGTAGAAGTAGGTGGGTTGTGTGTTCGCAAAGTTGTTGAACACGATATTCTGGATTCAGATTTGCTTTGTCCTCTAGCGGATGGAAATGGCTTTTCCAGTCGGAGGTTGGGCAGCGGAAGCACGCTTTCAGAGCTGGTGGGATGAAGGATTCTTTATTGCACACCTTAAAACTAACAGTGGAAAAACAAGTAACAATAATTGAAAACATACAAATGTACAATGGGCGGTCTTATCGCTGAAGAGCGATCTTTTCCAGACAACCTAGATATAGTTGTATAGCTAGCGGTGTTTTGGTTGGTGGAATATTATAATGGTTGCGATGTTATCAATGGTGAACGAGTGTTTCATAGTTGTGTCCCAATCAAGAAACGACGTTTTACAATACGAATCTGTAGCCTACTTGGTTATTAGTCTTATTGCTAAACTTAAATGAATGTTTTGTCAAAAGTAAATGAATAAACTAAGATTAGTTTTAAATACTCAAGTAGTAAAACACAAAGTGATAATTAGAGACTAATATTGTAGGTAAGAACTTTTGGAACCAATTATATTGGTATAATATCTAGATTTTGAATAAACTTTGATTAGATAAGCATACTCAAGTAGCAAAACACAAAGTGGTAATTAAAGACTAATACCATTAAAATTGTAAGAACTTTTGTAATCAATTATATTGGTATAATATCTAGATTTTGGATAAACTATTAGTTATGCATACTCAAGCAGTAAAACACTCATTGATAATTAGAGACTAATAACATTAATACTTGTTGTAATAACTTTAAGAACCAATTATATTGGTATAATGTCTAGATTTAGGATTGTAACACCAGGCTGTGAAGCTTAAAGCTTTTCCAAAGTGGAAAAACATGTAAACATAATGTGAACGAAATAGTTGATATAATAGGCGAACACATGGTTATTGGATTAATATAATCGCTAGAAATACTCAATAGTTTAGTTCGGAATACCAACTATTTTGTGTGGTCATAACTGACGACCACTCTGCTACTTCGTACTGGACGAAGGGACCCGTCCCAAGTAGGATGGCCGACTGTAACGCAGCGTTATTTACAAGCTCTAAGATATAGATAGAATCACCTTACTTACGTTATGTCACCTGTCATGCACAGCATAATGTCAACGAGTTGACAGTTAGAGGCTGGCTTTGGGGGGAAATGGATAGACGTCAGAGAGGTTATGGATCGATGGAAGGTCGAATGTAAAAGATTATAATTATGATGTTCTATAAACTATCCGAAGAGTTATAATTAGTGCTACATAGTCGAGGAGGGAGTCTTTTTACAATAGATATCGGCTATTTTTAGAACAAATATTCTACATTCTGGGCATCTACAAAATATCCTAACACTAACTTTTTACACATTTCCCTCTTAGTGTGCTTGACGCACACAAAGACTGAAGTTAATAACTCTGTTTCAGGCTATGGCTGCTTCCAATGGCTACTCCTCATGTCGTGTGGGGCTGTGTACGCAGTCTGCGCACTGTCCACCACAACCCTCAGCTTTGTGCTGCCCGCGGCGGAGTATGACTTCAAGCTATCGTCCAGTGATAAAGGGAGACTTACTGCTACACCACTTATAGGTAATATTCTTCTTTATTCTAGCCAGCAGGTCCTATTAGCTATTAAGTCATGGCTGGCTGACCGTTTAGTGGATTCCATATTTTGGAAATTAAATACCTGCCCATTGGTTTTGTAGGCAGGTGCTTATAATTATTACCTACCTAGTGCTTACAGATATTTTTGTTGCAGGAATGTGTGTAGGCTCCTACTTCTGGGGTAACCTGGCCGATGCCCGAGGTCGAAAGAAAGCTATTATTGGAGCCCTACTTTTGGACTCCATTGCGGCTTTCCTCTCCAGTATCGTGCAGTCGTTTCCAGCTTTTTTAGCTTGCAGGTATTTATTGACGCGCCTTAAAAGCGTCCTTACAAGCCAAACCCCATTAGTGGCATTAGTGCTTGTACGTAACCAAATTAAATGATCAGGTTATGAACTAAATTGAATGGCAGAACATTTTTATTAGTTCGTAGCCCGGCTATGAACTAAAAGAAAAAATCTTTCTACGTAGCTGGTTACGAAGCCTGGTTACGTAGAGGCACTACAGGGTCAAATCTCAGCTAGGTTTGACTAGTAAGGGAACTCGATTGTTTACATGTACCAAAGATGCCTACCGTGGGGATGTCACTGTGGCTCAATTAAGATACGCCTTGCAATTTAAGTCGTAACACCAACACATTGTATTGATCAGTGCAAGCCAATGTCTTTCGCTTCAGACGTAACTATTCGTTGTAGACCCTCGCTATTGCAGGTTCTTTTCTGGCTTCGGCATCATCGGCGCCACGGGACTAGTGTTCCCTTACTTCGGAGACTTCCTCTCGCTGCGGCACCGAGACGTCATGCTGTGCAGACTTGAGGTCTTCTGGACTTTTGGGACCATTTTGCTACCAGGTAAGTTGCTACCTCCTTCGTTAAACACAAAGATTATTCTTATCAACAGTAAAGTTATCCACTGGTAATTTTTCAATAACTTTTTCTTCATTGTCGTTCAAAAATTTGCAAGAAAAAATAACATGGCAATCCTCAAAAGTCTTTCTACTCCACCGCTCACAAACGTCGGCTGCCAATTTCACGTGGACTACCCGCAACCTTCACAATGGCAAGTCGCGAGTCGTTTGTTTCCGTTTTATCTCGTCGTAAACCTTGGCCCGACATTGGGTTGCTAGATCAAATTAGATTGACGATGGGTTGGGGAAATCGCACCCTGGAAATGTATGAGAATCTAAAAATAGAGAAGCAGCATACGGAGGGACATACATTATTGGGTTTACTAAGTACTGGAGCAGTTTATGGATTGATGACGCAGTTGCTGTCCGTGGATTTGAATAGAATAGTATTTATTTCAGACATTAATGCATCCATAATTTTGTTATGGATTATCCATAATATGTTTTAGGATATTATAAAATCTCAAAAATCAAAACGAATAAGAATAGGTACGTAAGAAAACAATACATAAAAACATAATTGATAAGCTGCCTAGGTATTTAGTCCTGCGAATCCACCCAACCTATCACAAGTTAATTGGATTTGAGTCAAAGTGGTGACAACTCAGCACAAAATGTTGAACAGATAGGGCCCAAGGGTAACTAATGATGACGACTGACAGTATCGTAATTCTGGAATTATTTACAACAAATCAATGAAAGACTTGCATGGGAGCCTAATAATTAAAGAAGGTATAGGAATTAGCCTAATGTAGATAGAGAGTTCACCGTGCACAGTGATTTCATACATCATATCCCTAATTTATGTCAGGTCGTTGCTAGTTCAAGGCCAGCAGAGTCATATCTGCAAGGTGTGTCATGGTTACTACTACTAGTGTGTTAGTGGTGGTCATGCTATGAATTTATAGATATAGACTTGCCTTGCTCCGTAGACTCGTTCCAGACTAACCTACGCTAGATTCTCGCCAACAAAATTGAGCATTTCTGAGAATTTGTAGGTAAATCTGTAACGCAGCACTGCACAATTTAGGTTTGAATGCCAATAGTAATAAAACACTAATGGTTATTTTAGCTGAAGGTTTCAGTTCGTTTATGTTTTAGTAATCTTGGTCAAATTCTCTTTCAGGCATAGCGTTCCTCATCATCCCGGATAAACACTTCAACTTTACCGAAGATGGCGCTGACTTCCAGTACACCTCTTGGCGGGTGTTTGTGGCTGCCTGCGGGATCCCAAGCCTGTTGGTCGTGCTGCTGCTCTTTCCTTTCCCGGAGAGCCCGAGATACCTGCTGCATGCTAACAAGCCAGATATGGCCTTAACTGTGCTGCAGAAGATCTTCGTCGTTAACACCAAGCTGAGTGAGAAGGATTTTCCGGTAAGTACCGAGTAAACATAGGATTGGTATTTCTACCGTCCGTCGTGGTGGAAAAAGTTTATTCACTCTTTATTGACATACTTATTTAATTATTGGGTTGTACGTTGAGACGTTTACTTTGAGCTTAGTAAGCTATGCACAATAGGATACAGCTCAAGTTACCTAAAACAAAGAAAAATTACGCTTACTGCAAGGACTTAAGAGCTAGCAGTGTATGATGATATGATGCGTATCCTTGAGTACATAGTTATTATTTTTCATTGCTCATACTCTGAAAGTAGGTCTGAAGTTGCCTGAGGGGCCTAATTGAAAGTGATACTTTCAGCACTAGGGAGAATCGCTTTCTACTGACAGCTGTCAAATTATAAAAAAAAACAAGTTCTATTTTATTCAACCATGTTCCAACTTTCTAAAGTCTTTCTAACTGAAAGGAGGTTGTTGAACCAAATTCCAACTTTTTATTCAGCGAGTAGGTTGGAAACCCATTACAACGGTAAGACGTATAAAAAGTCTAATTAGAGCGCAATGTAAAATTTAAATTTAAATAACATAAAGATTGTATTAAATAAATAATATTTCTTCTAAATTACTTGATTAATAATATGTAGCTTCAACTATTTATTTAAGAGCGGGTCGTGCGAAACTTGAGATTTATAAAAAAAAATCATAACTAAATAACTAAGTGACATTTTAAAAATCGCAAAAGGACTAATTGTAGACTATACATTTGAGATTAATACGAATTTAAGTGTGTTACAAAAATATACTATTTAACATGACATTCTATTTAACGCTGACATACGATTTTCATTAGCGTTAAATAGAATGTCATGTTAAATAGTATATTTTTTTAACACTCTTAAATTCGAATTAATCTCAAATGTATAGTCTACAATTAGTCCTTTTGCGATTTTTAAAATGTCACTTAGTTATTTAGTTATGAATTTTTTTTTTTAAATCTCAAATTTTCGCACGACCCGCTCTTAAAATAACATAGATTTGAGCAAACAATTTACCATTTTTTAAATTATGAAAATGAAAATAATTGCTGAATGATGCTGGCGAGCCGAAGCCGAAGGCCCGCCAGAGAAAAAGAAAAAAAAAACCGGGAAGGCGGCAATTCAATCTTCATTTTCACTAATTTTTCTTTCATGTTTTTATTTTTACTTTCCTTGTATTCGTAATGAAAAGCACAGTGTTTACTTCGGGTGAAAGTCTTTTAAGTCCCTCAAGCTCCATTGGCGCCCTCGCTACGCTCTGGCGCCAAACCCGTCTCGGGACTCAAAAAAACGTGACTTTCAACACTCAGGTAACAATGTACTATTATTTTCAGGTGGAATCCATGATAAGCGCAACAGAAGGCGATGAAGAAGAGGAGGTGGTATCAGCAGACAATAACGGCAACGAGACGAAGGCACCTCTGACCTTCAACCAGCGATGGAACGCGTTCTGGGTGCGGAAGAAGATGTTGGTGACTCCGCCATACATCGGCCTGCTAGTGCTGTGCTGTTTTGTGGACTTTGGACTTATGTTCAGGTACTTAATTGAAAGCCTTAGAATCCAAAGGTACCATTTTACGTCTTGATATTCCACTGTACTTGTCAGAGTTCACATGTCATGGGTCACAGTAACAGAATGAAAACAGCTACAGGAGCTCAAACAAGGATAACAACAACAAATATTATGGACAATCCATACAACACTATCTAGCTCTAAACTAAGCAGAGCATGTACTACGGGAACCAGATAGCTGATGTAATACTTATTTTTTTAATACATACATAGAATCCAATGTAACACCCAGACAGAGAACAAACATCTGTGTTCACCACACAAATATTTTTCTCGGTGGGGATCGAACCCACGCTCTCCAGCGCAGAAAGCTGAGCTACTACAAACTGGGATAAAAGGGCTGTCAGGGAATCACAATTTTTAATTAAACAAAGTTTAGCAGTGAGACGCCGCCCGTGTCGCCTTCACCAGTGAAAGGGTTCTTGCAAATATGGAGTAAGGGAAGAATTAAAAATATGTAAATAAATACCGACTAACTATACTTAAACTTACGTACTAAATATAAATTAAGGAAATTATAGTAAGTAGAAACTAAAGTTTTTTTTGTGAACAGTAAGAAATAAAAGGCTTTTTATTTTAGCAATGAGACAGAACAGGGAGAATAACTTACACATGACTTGACTATGAGTCCTGTTGCTACCTCCGTGATCAGTTTGCTTGATTTCATCATCATTATTTAAGCCCAGTATCTGCTGCACTGCTGGGTATAGGCCTCCATCTTCTTCTGCCAGCCTCCTCTGTTCTACTCATCTCTTGTCCATGTGTTCCCTGCGATCTTACGATGTCGTCGACCCATCGCGCTTTTGGACGACCCAGATTTCTTCGGCCCGACTTCGGCCACCATTCGGTCAAGGCCTTACTCCACCGACCATCACCACGTCGTACAAGGTGTTGCTTGATATAAAATCTTATTTCTAGCTACTACACCCTGATGATGTGGTTCCCGGATCTGTTCGAGAGGTTCAGCCAGTACTCCGCGCTGTTCCCTGAGGGTTCTGCTGGTGTCTGCGAGGTGTCCCTTGCCCTCGCCAACTCCACCGCTGCCGCTTTGAACACGGTATGTAACTTATTCCTATTATTTTGGCCAATCAAATCCGATCCCTATAGGAGCTTAAGCTTGTGTGTCATTATTTTATTGATTTAAGGTGTTTTAGTCTTGGGTTCAAATCCCTTTCGCCTAGTAATAAGGCTAGTCGCTACTATTAGCTATATAGTTAGCTATAGCTATAGTATAGCTAAATATAGCTATATTAGTTATATTTAGCTTTTTAGAATGTCTTGCTAAATTTAGAATATTGTTTCCAGGACAAAGTAGAGCCGTTAGACGTGAAAGTGTACATCCACACTCTGATAGTGGCACTGAGCTGCGTGCCCACAGCCTTGTCCGTGGGTCTGTCAATCAATATGGTCGGCAAGAAACCTATGTTAGGTAAGCAATTCTGCTATATTTCACGTGTTATCTTAGAGTCTCAATACTTATAATTATTTATCTATATTTAATATAAAGAAACCTCTTTTGTAACTATAAGTGTTGTTGAGTTACGCTAATTTTAATAACAAAAAAACTTTAAAATGCGATTAACTCGAGACTAGCTTTTTGCACTTAGTTACTTCTCGCACCACAACGACGATGTGAGATTTATATACAAGAGACAAGATTCTAGTATTTCAGTCTTGCGATTATAATATTACTCTTTTGTCTCAGTTGGTCTACCACAAGCTCTGTCTGTGGCTCTGGTTTTGAGTCTGTGTGAGTGCTCACCAGTGTATGTGTGTGTGTGACGTTTCGACTAAGGATTTATTTTGACAGCACTCACACAGACTCAAAATCAGAGTCAAAGACAGAGCCAGACAGAGCTTGTGGTAGGCCTACTGATTTAAAATATTGGACGTGGGCCGTTTGAGCAAACTTCGAGTTGCCATAAGACCTATTTATGAAAGAGCGTAGGGAAAGTTCCTGTTGGACCTAAGAAAATTTAACATTTATTATGTTTATTTGTTGTTTATGTTATGTATTTGGAATATGCAACGATTAAACTTACTTTCTCTCTCTTCCAGTGTTTATGTTGATAAGTTCAGGCCTTGCTGCTCTGGGCCTGAACCTCGTCCGGACTCCCATTGAGAACTTGATTCTGTCGTGCGTGTTTGAGTCCATCGTCAGTTGCACAGAGGCTGTGCTCTTCTGCGTCATCTGCGAGATTTTTCCCACCAAAGTTGCGTAAGTTACTTTACTGTGATTCTAGTTCTTCTTATCATGTCATTGGTTCTTTTGAACCAGTGAGGTGATAAGTTTTCAAGTGCGCCTCAGAGAAGCATGTAATTCTAGTAAAAACAACAGAAACAGCCGCACTCGCATTATCCCTCCACGACATTGACTTCCGAGTAATTGTTGTGCTTTTAAATCATTTTAGATGGATAAAAATTAGCTTTAGGAGGCATATTAATAAAAAGTGCATCAGGTATTTTGATTAAAAAAAATGTCACTCTGGGTAGCCCCGGCTTTTGGCGAATTATGTCGATCTTTGCCGAAGAAGTGTCGGCCAATCGACGGCCAAGAAATGCTCAAGGCACCTATAGAAGTTTTGCCTTCAAAAATGATAATTATAAATGATAAACTAGGATAATTTTTCGATAGCTTTCTATATATTATATACAAATATTATACAGAGGAAAGATTTGTATTTTTGTATGTATGTTTGTAATGAATAAACTCAACAACTACTTTGCCGATTTCAAAAATTCTTTCACCATTGGAAAGCTACATTCACCCTGAGTAGCATAGGCTATATTTATATGTTTAAGAAATAAACGTCCACCCGTTCGAAGCCGGCACAGGCGCTAACGTATGATCAAAATTGTCGTAAGTCCTTTTGTTATTTTTGTTACAGGGCTACAGCCATGGCAGTTACTGTTATGTGTGGTCGCGTAGGTGCCATAGTCGGAAACGTTGTATTTGGAGCGTTGGTCGACCAGCACTGTGTAGTGCCCATCTACATGTTTGGAACCTTCCTTATCAGTAAGTATATTCTTCAAGGGCTGATCTAGGTTGTAACTTTAACACTTTTAGTTCCAAAAGTTACGAAGTTTGTGATAGTTTTGTCCCAAGAACATTAAGCTTTGCACATTCAGTGAAAGATGTAAAACCATTCTCGTTTTTTTCTTTTCATTATTCAACATAGTTGGCTACAATCTCACCTGATAGTAAGAAATGATGAATCAGAACGGTTTAAAAAACACCTATGCACAATTGGCTTAATGTATAAGTTCTGGAGAAAATCAGCATTGCATAACGTATTTATTCTTGAAATTTGCTTTTACTCGGTATTCAATGTGACGGGTGTTAACTGGCCTCTCAGCTCAGTTGGTAGTAGCTCTTTCTTCTGGCCATGGGTTCGATCCCCACCGACAACAAATATTTTTGTGGTGAAAGGTTTGTTCTCTGTCTGGGTAATATTGTATTCAAAATTATGTATTTACATACATACATACATAAAATCACGCCTTATTCCCATGGGGGTAGGCAGAGATCACAGATTTTCAATTGCTACGATCCTGATATACCTATCTCTTTGGCTTCATTCACTCTCAACATTCTTCATACATGCACGTTGTTTAGGGTACAGAAAAAATGTATATCAGCATATTATATCAGCTAGCTGTGTGTCGACCGGGAACCAATCGTATGAAATGGGTGTGCGGTGCCTGACGCCTATCGCCGATCGTATCGCCCACCTCTGCCACCATTTTGTATGGAGAAACCAAAAGAGCCCCTAGCGGATTCTTCAAGAAGCATGAATAGCGATTGCGAGACGGTGACGTGTCCTCGTCAGCTGGTGTACGATTGGTTCCCGGTTGACACACTGGTTCTTATAGTACAAGCTCTGCTTAATTTGGGACTAGATATAGTGTTGTGTGGAGTTGTCCACAATATTTTGAATGTTTGTCTGTCTGTTCCAGCGGCTGGTCTCCTGTGTATAATACTCCCGAAGAGCACGCGGCCGGCGCGGCCAGTATTGTGAGCTACATAGACATTAGCGTATTTTTATATGAATAAAGTTAATAAATATTATTATTTAAAATTTACCTTTGTATTTACTTTTAATAGCTACAGTAATTCACACCTGTTTCCTTTATGGAATTCCCTCTTCATGTGCTTCATTTGCTCTCATAATTTATTCTTCTTACATGCCCATCCCTGTAGGGGCAGCCAGGGATTTAAAAAGTACATCCTGATGGTGATGGAAACCTGACTGGACTGATTTTTTTCGTATACATTCAATTTAAAATACTAATCTTATTAGTTCCAGTTGACATAAGGGATAGAAGCTTAAAAGGACGCTCCTATTTTAAAAGTCTGTCTTAAATACAGGGTTATTCATTATTAGCTGCAAATACTCAGGAATTAGGTTCAACAATTAAAATAAAAAATATTTATGAAATGATTTTTTTTAAGTTTTGTTATGAAAATCCCGAGAAAATCGATAAAGAAATCATTGGCGCCTGACCTATTTTGACCTTTGATCCGCGCCCGCGCGCCGTGAGTGACACTCTGCGTTCAGTCACCGCCTGGGTGGGTCATCGTCCTGTTCGCCATGGCAATCATTATGCAATAGCCATAAAGAAATTAATAAAAATAAAATTTTGATACAAAAACTTGAAAAATTTTTTGATCAAATTAAAAAAAAAAATCATAAATATTTTTTATTCTATTTGTTGAACCTAATTCCTGAGTATTTGCAGCTAATAATGAATAACCCTGTATAACCATCATCCATAAAATCCAGATCTGCTATATACGTGCTCGTATGTTTTCCTTTTTTTTCAGAAACTTATTGATAAAGAAAATAACACCTCCAATTCATATTTCATATAAATCATATTAGGGTCATATTTTCTTTATCAATAAGTTTCTGAAGAAAAGGAAAACATACGAGCACGTATATAGCAGATCTGGATTTTATGAGAAAAAATGGTTACTCTAGAGGCATTATCCAGGGAGGAAATAGGGGACTACGTTTGTATGGAGAGTCGCCTGTGTGATGCCCTCTTGACACTAATCATGATCGGTTGGAACCAGTTTTGTTTATTACAATTTTAGTATAATCTTTTCTATTAGTGTTTTAAAATTAATTTATGTCATGCATAACTTGATCAAACTATTCGTTTGCTAAAGATATTCGTTATCGTCAACAAAAGCTACAAACGGATTTTTTGTTACTCACTGACTGACACACAAAGCACAGTAGCCTTTCGAATAGAATAGAATATCTTTATTTGCTGAAAAAGGTGTAACATGGTGTTGTAATTTCCTAAAAATGTACCATATTTCGAAGAAATGTTCCATATACCGAAGTTGTACGACAAGTTAGTTAGTCAAATATTTAGATAGTCGATAGTAGTCGTTTCTTGCTGAATGGTTGCCAACATCATGAGAAACAATTTATTTTATTTTATTTTATGAAAATTTTAAGACTCCTATGACCGGGGATACTAGTAAATCTACAAGTCATTTTCTTCCTTTCATTTGATATTCATAATGTGGAAGTTGTGATTATAATATGCTTACACTTACACTATTTTGTGACGGCGGCCATCTTTGACAGATTTTTACACTCCCGATGAATTCTTTTTTCCAACAAAAAAAATCTAAATCAAAATCAGTTTATCCCCATCCTAACAAACACACACACATACACGTCAAACTTGTAACACCTCGCCGTATTTGGGTCGGGGGCAAAATCCAATCTAAACAAAGTAAGCTAATATTACTCCTAGTTATAATGTATGAAGGGTACAGTGGGATACACCTCAAGTTACCTAAAAACAAAGAAAAATGACGCTTACTGCAAGGACATAAGAGCTAGCAGTGTATAGCCTGATGCGTATCCTTGTGTACCTATATTCCTATTGGCAGAGAACTTCAAAAATTCTTGGAGCTCAACCCTAAAAGTTTGCAGTGAGGCATGAAAATAATATCACGCAAGGAAAGTAACGTGGGTTTCAATTATTATTGACTAGCGGCCGCCCGCAGCTTCGCTCGCCCCATTCCCGTTACGCCCCATTTTCGTTACTTTTTCGGAATAAAAAGTTCGTCTTCTGGTACTATGCTACCTCCCTACCAATTTTCATGCTTCTAGGACTTAAAGCTCAGGCTGAGTGTTGATTTTTCTTTTAAAAGCAAAAACGGAACCCTTATAGATTCGTCATGTCTGTCTGTCTGTCTGTCCGGCCGTGTCACAGCCATTTTTCTCCGAAACCAAAAGAGCTACTGATATCGATTTTTTTAATCGAACCCATACGTGTGGGGTATCTAGGGATAGGTCTTCAAAAATGATGTTGAGGTTTCTAATATAGTTTTTTTCTAAACTGAATAGTTTGCGCGAGAGACACTTCCAAAGTGGAAAAAAGTTGGTCCCCCCCCCTCTAACTTCTAAAATAAGAGAATGATAAAACTAAAAAAAATAAATGTTATACATTACTATGCAAACTTCCAACCATATTTGGTTTGAACGAGATCTAGTCAGTAGTTTTTTTTTATAAGTATAAATCGTAAACCGCAATTTACCTTTCGACGAACTACAAAAACCTTTATATTATGTTAATTGATGCTACGGAACCCTTCATGGGCGAGTCCGACTCGCACTTGGCTGCTTTTTTTTCTCTTTCTTAGGGAAATTTCTCTCTCTCTCTTTGACATTTTCCAATTTCCTTTCTTAGTGCACCCCTACGCTATAAAAAGAACATACCCTCCAAGTTTCATGCTTATAGAACTTACGGTTTAGGCTGTGCGTTGATTGTCAGTCAGTCAGTCAGTCAGTAACGTAAGAGTTTTATACTATATTTAGATTTATATATTTAGAAGATAATATGATAATTATTAGGCATGTATTACCACGACTTTTTTAATTCATTTATGTATTCATAAACTAGTTATAGCGACTAAAGATATTATGCTTTATAAAAGAGTCGTAAAAATTTATAAATAGGTGCAAATAATTATCACGCGGAAAGTAAGGCGGGTTTCAACTAGTAATACGATTAATAATTAGGCAGGAACTACTGCGGGTTTTTAAACCTCATTAATGTATTCTTAAACTAGTTCAGTCGTAAAGCTTTAGATACGCTAATTACCAAATAACATTGTACAACTAAAAGTAAAACAAAATGATGATGTGCAACATGCTTAGATCTAATCCTTTAATAAAAACTTTCTGTTATTGAACTCATTTGTACAAATTAATTGAAGACATTGGCCACCCTACTAGGTATTTAGCTCAAAGGTTTCTAGAAAAACTTTACAAACTCTACTACTTAGACATAGACATAGACAACCATTTACCACATAGGTACATTTCCAACTTCCTTAGTAAAGTCCTATGCTTAGACCATTATGAATTGTCTAATTCTATGCATTCTATGGTCCTATGCATTCAATATATCGGGCGGCAAGAAATACGAAACTAGAACTCCGCCTGAAACAAGAAAAGTTAAAGTAAGTAGTTTTTTTGAATTTTTGAATACACAAATAAACCTAAAATTAAACAAATAGTAACGAAATACACAAGAAACAGTTGAGCTGTCTGTAGATCGTCACAAACTATTGGCAATATTGGCAAATTTTTATAATCCGCACTTGATGTGCGGGCTGGTTTTTCCGCAAGTAGGCCGCTGGCGGGCCCTTTTTGCGTGACCCTTGACACGTGTTGCTCGAACTTTTTTAGGTTTTACGACACGCCGGTTTCTTCACGATGTTTTCCTTCACCGTTTTGAGAGTACGGGCATAGTGCACATATATTTTTCGACAGAAAAACTCATTGGTACACGACTGGATTTGAACCCACGACCTTCGGATCGGAAGGCGGGGCCGCTACCACTAGACCACCAGTGCTCTCGTCACAAACTAGTACTTATATTATTTATTTTTGTATATTTGTTCCTTTATAAATATTTAGATAGTATAGATAGTAGACGAAGACAAATTAAGTGGTCATTACTAGTGAAATAAACTGACACTTACTGAGTAAATAAGCAACGATTGCGTAGAAGGTGGCCCTGCAGTGCGTCATGAGTAGGGCCCCCACGAAGTGCACCCCCGCCAGCCCACTGAGCCGTGACATCATGACCCCCAGGCACGCCGCCATGCCTCTGCAACCACAAAATAACCTTAAAAATTGGAGGCACGAGTCAAATATCCTTGCATATCTGACCCCACTCATAAGCAATCAAACAAAACAGCAAATGGACCATGATCACGACGGACTGTTAACGTCATCGAATTTATAATCCCCAAACGATTCAGTATAAGCCTTTGATTGAATCACATCATGCGCATGGTTAGCCATCACTCACCTATAGGAAGTAGGGTACAAATCCACGTAATACGCAAAGAGTACACCCATACACATGTTGGTCATCATCATCCCCACAAAAAGCACCAAACTGGCCACATCATTCTCATTGTAGATCGCTCCAACAGTTGACAGAAGAGGAATCAAAAAAAATGTAGTCATTAGCACTTTCTTTCGATGAGCTAGTCTGGAAACTATCAGAGTAATGATGGAAAACATCACGCCGTGGATGATACCAGAAAAGAGTGTTCGTTTGTCAATTGTGGAGGTGCAGGCAGTCTGAAAGAAAAATCGGTCAGTCAAATCATCAGTTCACTTTCAGTTTGCTACGAAATTACTGCGTAGTTCATCATCATTATAATTTGGCCCATTATTGGTTTCGAGGTTTACTTCTTCATTTGGTGTTAGCCTCTTCTGTCCTGTCTCTTGGCGTCCTAAAATGTATTCCAAAGTCAAAGTCAAGATCACTATCAAAATCTTCAATTCAAACTAAAATGTAAGCTTAAAACTAGATGAATCTAGGTGCCAGTTCCACGTGACCAAGCTTAGAGAAATAAAAGAATTAACTCTTTGACGATCTAAAAAAGTTAGTTTTTCATAAACCTACCACATCACCAGTTCCTGTGGTGTTCATCGAATGAGTTATGATATCGCACAGGCTGCCTGTGTACTGGCCATCTTGCAAGCCTGTGGTGAATGCCTCCACTATCAGCGGCATCCACATCACCAGGCTGTTGTTGCTGAAATAAACTCCTTCTTATTGTTTTTTCTCGCTCTAGTGGTCTTCTAGTTGTGGTGGTTAATAGCAAATTAATAGATGCTACGAATCAGGCTACGCTGTTTGGACTAAGTATTATTGATTATGGTTGACTCGTGCAAGAGGATATGTAGGGGTTTTTCTTTTGCCCCACTATTTTCACCTCAACTTTTCTAACATTATCTAGGTATATCTAGTATAGTATTATCTTATCTGTGTCTATATCGAGGTACACAGGTTGTTTAACTTGATACGTATAGCTAACTGGACAATGACGCACATGGCATAGATGACCGTTGTCAAGTAGAACAGCTGCAGAGTTCTCCATAGAAGAGGCGGCCGGAAGAGCGGCCGGATCTGCTCACACATAGATTCCAAGAGAGATTCCTCGCTAGCCTTGATTCTGGATTCTTCGTTGAGTATCACCTTCGTAACCTGAAATAACTGATGATTAAGAAAGTTTTTCTGAACTCTGAATGAGTCAATAAGAAAACGTTATGAAAGCCTATTGATTTGCTTTTTATCAAAAATTTACCTAGAGGTTACCTAGCTGTAACATATGTGTGTGTGGTCAACTAAATATCCAATATAGTTGACCATATAACCAAATTAATAGTAGTTGAAATTTACCATATAATCACCAGGATTCCCATTTCTACTCCAAATAGTCCTCAGACCCTCCAAAGCTTCGGCCTCCTTGCCAGCATTCAGCAAGAATTTAGGGCTCTCGCAGAAACAGTGCATCATCAGAGCACTCACGCCTAGGGGTGCAGCAAGCACCAGCGTTAGAAGACGCCAGGGAGTGAAGAAGATCAGCCCAAGGTCAAAGTGGAACTGCATGTTTAGGATAAAGTAGCCAGGTACTGAAAAATAGTGAATGGTGTGAAAGGAATGACCTGCGAAGAAATGCTTTTCTTTAGATGTTGTTTACCACTTTAGGTGGGCTTTTCTTGTGCTTGTCCCATCAGCAAGTTGTTTAAAAAGAAAATAAATTTAATAAAAAGACCATTGAAAAGTTCAATCACTCCAAATCAGCTAAATTTAACAAGTTCACTAAAGCGAAACTAGATTAATATAAGAGTCACCTAAGAGTTCTGCCGTCCTCTGAAACTACTATTACTACTTACACTACAAATTTAGAGCAAAACTTATCAGCCAGTTAGCAAAAAACCCAACAAATGTCTGACCGTCATAAGAAACCATGAACAGCATGAGCACACTGGTCATGATCAGCGTGTAGGAAGCCTTCACCCGCAGCGGACAGGTCTCGCCGAGGAGAGAGTACGACACCGACTGCACTGAGCTGGAGCTGGAACATTACATTGGAGTTCAGCTCCAGCCAAACCATCATCTATCACAGTCATGGTGTTGACAGAGGCGGACAAAACGAAGTAAACAACAAGATTGTTTCAGTAGATTGGTAACTGACTTGGCATAGTGCTGTTTACATAATTAGCGATAACTTCAAAGTACCTCTGGCTCAATGGTTCTAAGTTTCAATGATCTGTCATTCTCATCAAACATATCTCAGTGACAATCGAACAAAAACCTCGTCTGTTCAGCCGTTAGCACTCACAAGCTGGTCCCGATGATCTTTAGCACGGCCAGCATCAGCCAGTGCGTGGAGAAGGCGCCGACGACGGCAGTGATGAAGCCGCCCCATAGCCCTACTAGCAGCGTCAGCCTGCGGCCCCTCGTGTCACTTAGGTAGCCCCACAAGTAAGACATCACTATTGGACCTGGAATCAAAAACCAAAATCACGATGTTCTGTCTTTATTGGTGCTGGTCGTGTTTCTTATAAAATGTATTGATGCAGTTGATATAACAAAATGGCTGTGCTAAAATTTTTATTTTATTTAAACAGTTATATTTCTTCTATTTGTCAAAGGTCTCCTCCAAGTATTTCGCATCTTGAACAGCTCAAACTGAACTTAAATCCCGTATTTTCATCATTACACGCTCATGCATGAAGAAAATTAAGAAGTTAAAAACAAGAAACTAAAGGGTATTCTCACCAATAAAAGGTACGGAGATGAGGATGCTCTTCTGAGGATGGCTGAGATTGAAGTCGCATGCGCACCCAGTCACGATGACAGAGAAGCCGAACATGTCCACAGCAATGCTGAGCAGGCTCAGGCTGAGAGTCACAAGTAGACCTCGTGTGTACCAGCCGATACCTGCTCACATAAATCTATATGAAACTAACCTGCTGCCTTCTTCTTATTCCTGCCCTTATTCCACTCTATGCGGGGTCGGCACAACATGTCTTCCTCCTCCATTCCCTTCTGTCAGCCGTCATCTCTGCATTCACTCCTCTCTTATCCATGTCATCTTTCACACAGTTCACCCATGTTTTCTTTGGTCTACCTCTGCTCACATATCCATCCACATCTATATTCATTACTCTCCTAGTCACATGACTTTCATACCTCTTCATGACATGCCCGTACCACGCTAACCTATTGCTCCTCAATTTTTCTGTCACTGGCGCTACTTTCAAACTTCCCCTGATATACTCATTCCATATCCTATCCATTCTTGTCACTCCACATATCCATCTAAACATTCGCATCTCTGCCACATGTACCTTTTTTTCAACATAAACAACCTGGAGAAAGCTCCTATAAAAAATAAATATCATTTAAATCAGCGGACTTAGCAGTTAGATTGTAGCGTGGGTTCGAGGAACATGACATTTCTAATGATATTTACCCGCCAAATCGATAGCTTCATCGTAGCTGTACACTCTCTCTTTCTCGCACGACTTTTTCACTTCATGTACTTCTTGAAATTTTTCATTCTTTGTCTCAGAGGAAACATTATTCACCATCACTTTTGAATGATGCAGGTATGTAATAATACTTATTGTGTTATTATACTATTGGTTATTTGACAAAACTGCTCAAAGTATTTGAAATTTACTTTTTACTTTAATTTTATCTATCTTTTTATAGGTTTATTATGCACATTCGCTCACGGCCATCACTCTTTTAATAATCTTAGCGAAGAACCTGAAACATTGAAGTATGTAAAATCGCTTGAAACTGTTGAACACTTGTGACAATAGAGCTTATGCATAATATACTTACTTCTTTAAACTAGATGCCCACACCTGACTTCGTCCGCTTTCTTTGTTCTTGGGCCACATCAACAACTAAATAAATGTCACTTCTTTGAATGCTTGGACTGGTTGCAAGAGCACCATAGGTACAAATTAACTGTTGAACGACAATGAGCATACAGAAAGACAACAATTAACAATGAGAGATTTACTGCATTTTGAGAAACTATTCTTGCTCATCATGCCAAAGATCCAGTATTCAGTATATTTATTGCCTTATTCTTATTATGCATGTAATTTTAACAGGGTCAGATCTTCGCAAAATTAAAAAAAAACTTATACAACTAAAAATTTCATTACGGTGGAGAGCATTATGCAGAAGCCCATTTTTGCCACTTTTTGGGGTAAATACCCCTCCAAAAATCCCTGACGATAAAACAAACCTGCATAATCATAAAACCTGTCTCGCGTTTGGCCCGGTCCATATTGGTTGAAAAATGTGACCTGTAGGCACAAACAGACAGACGGCCGGATGCTAGCTCGGTCAATTTAATCATGCTTTGGTCAATTATTATTCATGACTTAACTTTTTCATAATTTAACATCTTGTTTGGCATGCATTAACCACTGGTGGCATGCAAAATATCGAGAAATTATGTAATCAGTAAGAAATGTTTTGCGTCGCTTTTGTGTGTGATGATGTCATTAGAAGACGGTCGGTATCAACTAGAATTTTTCTCAGCCTGGCTCAGATTACATAATTATGGTAGATACAATTTTGTTAAAATTGCAGTTGGTTTGGGTTTTTTGAATTCTGCTCGACAAATCAGAATGACCACATAACTTAAACTATCAATTTCTTTTCAATCAAGTTTTTGTCTCCCTCCCTCATCCAAAGCCTGGAAGCTCCTAAGGAAAAGAGCAGTGCCATACGTGGTTCGGTAGTTGTCGATCAAACACGAAGTTGCACGAAGGGTAGTCAAAACTGTCAAATAGAAATTTTGATAAGCTGAGTACACAGAGTACTTTAATACATACGGACTGAAAAAGATGTCTATTCGAGTTCATCGTACTCGATTTATTTAAACCAGACTAAAAAAAATAATAGTTTATGTTTTATAGTATCCCCCGAGAATTTATGGTCTACGCTACGGAATATGGTACTATATTATGCTGATTTCACCATCTCTGTAGAATAAATTCTATAGAGACCGTGATGAATGATGAAATTTCAATGTTCTCGGCGTGAAATTTCCATGATAGTAGCTGCATTTTTTATACTACCATGTAGGCAAACAAGCATACGGCCCACCTGATGAAAAGCGGTACCGTAGCGTCTAGCGTAGTAACTCTATACCATACTACTTTGACTTTTGACCTGCCTCTCAGTTGGTGGTAGCTCTGCCTTCTGCGCCGTAGGTCGTGGGTTCGATCCCACCGAGAACAAATATTTGTGTGGTGAACACAGATGTTTGTTCTCTGTTTTGGTGTGTTATATTGTATTCTATGTACAAAAAAAAAGTATTTAAGTATTATATCAGCTATATGGTTCCCATAGTACAAGCTCTGCTTAGTTTGGGGCTAGATAGTGTTGTGTGGATTGTCTGCATTATTTATTTATTTTATTTATTTAACAGATCTCAAACTTTATCCTACTATAGGGTATACTGATGCTCCTATTTAAAAAGTCTGCTAACAATGAAACACGGTAATGATTGATTTAGCTATTTGTTTTAATAAGTGGTGCCCGTGATATAAGTGAGCACTTATTGCTCGGCTCTTGACTCCTGTCTGCGCGGCGCCAGCACCGAATAGCGTACGTGATGAGACAGACTCCGAGCAGCGCGGACAGCACTTGGCCTGAGATCAGCAAATAGTGTCCAGTAGTGTACAGCAGATTGAGAATACTCTTTGCCTCTTCTGGCATCCTGGGAAAACTCTGAAATATAAAATTATTCCGTCAACCGAAGGCTTTTCAAATGTGAAAATGCATAACCAGTAACCACGCGAGCAAAACTAAAGACGGATCTACTACTCCCCAATACACTATTTATCATGTGACTCATGAACGATGTCGTTTTGTACCTGTACCCAAAGTCCCAGTGCATTTACAACATTTCGTTACCATGTTGTTTTCGTTTCGCCTATTTGTCTCTCTCTATTGTATGGAGAAAAGATGAGACAGCAATTCTAACTACGTAACGTATTTTTGCCGTCTCATATTTTCTCCATACAATTCTTTATTAGAATTTTCGTAAAATCTTGTCGACGGTTTTTTCATGTTTCGTTTCTTAATATTCATTTACGTCATGCATTATTTATTCAAATTAGTCGTTTGATTAAAAACGAATCATTATGGTACATAATTATGTACCATTTATGTATTTTTTTTATGTTTTAAGGCGTAAAACCAAATCAAATCATAAAAATGTATTAATCTAGTTACAAAAAGATCTAGTATTTATTTACACAAAGAAACTTACAATTAAACAAAATATTTACAAAATAATAATTAATTTAGTAGTATCACAAGGATCACTTTAAAACGTCTTAAAGCTAGGCGAGTCCAAGTGCCAGTTCCACGCGAATCGCAGGGTAGTGCATCGTAGGGCACTTCTTTCCTTAAGTGTGGCTATAAAGTATGGCTTTAGTATGGTTGCAACATAATATTATCAGAGGGGCCATCTGAATGTTCCTTTAGGAAAGTAAGGAGATAAAAAACAAAGCCTAAACCGGATCGAACCGGAAAATGTTATGATGCACCTCTTAGTCATGTGGAGGGTATTTTCCTGTTGGGAATCTAAAAAAAATATTACTGAAACTCAAAAAAGAGCAGAAGAGGCTGAAGTGTATGAAAATTATTACATCAGGCGAGGAAAGACGAGTCCATTAGTGACCATAGTGATATGATAATATCTTGGTTGGTACGTGTATGTACCGCCAACTTTAAATTCATAAAGAATTTATAATAAAATGTTGTTACTGAGTTTATGGAATAATAATCATGCTCTTAAAATAGTGACGTAAAAAAATTCAATACTTTACCGCTAAACAAAGTGAAATAGGCAGAAAAATGTTGCTCAATCTTCTGGTTTCCTCTAGCAAGCTCATGTCTCCAAGTAATATAGACGTCTGCACTGAAACCGCTGTGTCTATGGTAACACCTAAATTCTGGAATTAGTTTTATTTTCTTGTAATGCTTGTAATAAATATGCGTTAGCTTATTAGTCTATAGGTAAGATGTTGTCAATAGAGTCATAAGCAAAAGGCATTTCTAATTGAATCACAAGGATCACGTTGAAGTTTTTAAAGCTAGGTGAGTCTAGGTCCAGTTGTTTACGACCAAGCCTAGAATAATGGACAAAAAACTTATGGCTTTGGTTTTTAGTGTTCTTTAGTAACATAATCTGAAGCACAGTGGCTATAATAGTAGAAAGAACTCGGATCGAAATTCTTAAAGCAGCTTATATCTTGACAATGGGCATGGCTATAAGAAAGATGAAAGTTAATATTTATTCCTGAAACAAAGTCTTCACTAGTTTGGGAGGATTCAATAATATGGCTGGACCATCCCCTATGTTTTTTTTGTATTTAGGTTGGTTGGTATAGCCCGTAAACATGCTGGAGTGAAACATCTCTTGGTTATAACTTACTGGGTCCACAGTAAGCGAAGCATCATGCAGACTCCGATTGGGCTGCAAGCCCTTGATCTTCTCGTATACTTTCGGATCAACATCCAGGAAGTGCCCCTTCGATATAACAAAAGGAAATCCTGGAAATAGAATCATATTATTATGCTTAAAATGGCATCAAGACTTGTTTTCTGGAGAACTGGACACAGACTACGTTTTCTGTGTCGCAGTGAATACCCAGATGGTGTCTAACTGTGACTTGAGAGATGTTAGTTTAATTCCCGTATCGAAACAAATTATTGCATGATATTCAAGATCTTGACACGGATTAGCTTATCGTAAGATATGCGAATATGTCTGTCCAGCATTTGTTAATTTTCTACGAGGTTTTTGTAAGTTTGGGTAAGTCCATATCTGCAAGCCTTGCTTAGTTTGAAGGTTAATGCTGCTTGTGTGAAATTATCACCTTGTCACGTACTCAACACCTCAACACTTAAGTACTCAAGTGTTGAGGTCCTAAAACTTACCATCAAAGCAAGGAGACAGGTCTAAGATCCCACGAGGGCACCAGCCCTTGCTGTCACAAGCTTTGTGATTATCAAAAGTAGCATTATCAATGTGATACACAAATGCCTCGGATCCATACGGCGTGCGCTTTTTTCCACCGTAGACTAGTTTCAGATTCTTGCAGACTCCGTGACGGTGTATCTCTATGGGCATGTCTGGTGTCATGTTTGGGGGAAAGACTACACCTTCGTATGTATTGGTGTAGGCTCTTGAACTAAAAGTAGGTAAGTAAAAGTTATTAGATAAATATTCCTTTCAAACTCTCAGAATGAGAAGATTGCTTCAGCTTAAAATAGAGCTTACGCTTCCAAATTAGTTCTTGATTTCGTTTTCTCGTTAACGAAAAACTTTTCGATTGATTTAACTTGGAACTTGTCTAGTTCGGTTGTACCCAGGGTCAATCTAAAGTTTGCTTCAGGATCGAAGATCTGGAAATAAAAATCAGGTGTTCAAGCAATAATAAAAATGCTTCGAGTATATACCTATAGATAGATCGATAACACTTTATTGTACACAAGAATACCATTTATGTGTACAAGAAAAACAAAAATGAGTAAAAATTCAAAATCACAGTAACTAAGCGTAACTAAATAAAGTAGCATCTATATCCCTGAACGTGATTTCTTCCAGGAAACCTTGAGTTTTTGTTTTAGTATTGAAATGAAACAAAATGTTTATTTGCCCTTAGTATATTTTCTGGGTATTTTTTAAGTATGGAAATTATTACAACTTCTTTTAACTCACTTTCGTTATTGTACATGCACACTTAAATCAAAGCCTTATCCAGCTGACAATGAGATTCAATCTCACTTGGAGTTGTTTATCACTCCACTATACATAGTGCAAATATGTATAGTGTATAGTGAAATGTGTATAGTGTAAATATGTGTTTGTAAATTACAATTTATCTAAGTAATGGCGTCGTTATAATATGATTTACAAAAAGAAGGTGAATATTATTACTACTAGCTATTTTATACATGCCTAGTATTTTCCATTTTTAGGGATTAAGCTCAGAGACAAAATAAAAAACACTACGTTAAGAAGCAAAACAAAAAGTAAAGATGTGGTCAGAAGAATAAGGCTTAAAGTGGAAATGGGCAGGACACATACAAAGAATGTCAAAAAAAATGAATGAGCAAAAGATAGAGACGATTGGCGATCCTTGGAGGAGGTCCATACTAAAACCTAATATACATAGATAATATAAATAATTTAGTTTTTAAGATTTTTATTGTTTGGTGAGGAAACAAAGCTTTTTTCATTTTTTTTTTTTATTGCATTTTCCAAAATGTATTCAATAAACCTTTTTAAGAGCGGGTCGTGCGAAAATTTGAGATGCGTTTTTAAAAAATTCATAATTATATAACTAAGTGACATTTTAAAAATCGCAAAAGGACAAATTGTAGACATTTGAGATTAATTCGAATTTAAGTGTGTTAAAAAAAATATACTATTTAAGCCTCCGCTATACGCTGGTCTAAAAACAAAACACGACCGGAAAGTTGGAAAAATTTAAAATAAAGATGGCGTTGCCTGACCTGAGCTGTGAATTCATGTATTTGATACCAACTATTACGTATTCTGTGCTTGGGTCTGACATTTGTCACGACATTACAATGTGTTGACTAGAATACGCTTCGTTAGACAAAAACACAGACAGATATTCAGTAAATAAATATAACCCAATTGTTATGTTAGCTGATTCCCGTCGCAGAGTTTCCATTGCATATTTTTCATCCAGGATTGGTGATAACAATGGCAAGCTGTGCGGTATTTTTTAAACTACCACGAACGCTACATTTTAAATCTAACTTATATAGTAGTGTAGTAGTAGTAGTCTAATTTATATAGTATAACAAGCAAATAGCCCCAGATTTAATAAAAGAAACCTTCCACCAAGAGAGATTTTCCTCATATTATGCAAAACCAGAGTGAGTTGCAAGTTCATAAATGTCGGTAGTCGGTGAATGAACACTTGTATTTTTTAAAGGTAAAAAACGGAACCCTTATAAATTCGTCATGTCTGTCTGTCTGTCCATCCGTATGTCACAGTCACTTTTTTTCAAAAAAATGAAATGAAATGAAAAGAAATAATTTATTTGCTTGAAGTATGGTACTTACAAAACTGTAAAAGCTATATGTACTGATGAAACTTGGTAAATAGATGTATTCTGTAAACCGCATTATGATTTTTATACTTAGAACTGACACTCAAAAAATATTTTTTCATAAAACTTATGAGTTTTCTTAACATTAAGTAAAAGATTATTAAACCAGTTAAGTATTTACGACAGAGATGCGTTAACGTCATCGTAATTAGCCTTCTATCTATCGACTTTAAAAATTAATGAGGTATCGTCAGCAAATAGTACTGTTTCACATAGTTTTTTAACCAAAAAAGGAAGGTCATTTACGTACACTAGAAACAAGAAAGGACCTAATATCGAACCTTGTGGCACCCCTATGTCAATAACTGACCCAAAAGATCTCTCACCGCCCACATCAACTTTAAGGATTCTATCAGTCAAGTACGATTGTAATAAGTCAATGGAGCGATTTAGAATACCGTAATGTTTAAGTTTAGATATTAAGAGGGTGACGGACGCAGCTCGCAACTTCAATTCGAGGCGCGGGCAAAAATTGCTCCGAATATAGCTATCTCTATTCATTTGATGCGGGCGCCACGGAATATATAATAGTAGTATACACACACAGGCGCTCGTGTGACGCGCTACTTCTATACGTGAATCCAACCATAGTGCCGCGCTTGTGCGTGTGCGTCAGCCACTGCTAACGATTTTTATGCATTGCCTAATTTCGTCAACGTTACTAACACCCGTTTTCACTAAACCTAGGCGACGCCTAAATCGGATGCCTAAATATTAACGGGCCGACGTACACAGCTCGCAACTTCAATTCGAGGCGTGAGCAAAAACTGCTCCGAATATAGCTATCTCTATTCATTTGATGCGGGCGCCACGGAATATATAATAGTAGTATACACACACAGGCGCTCGTGTGACGCGCTACTTCTATACGTGAATCCAACCATAGTGCCGCGCTTGTGCGTGTGCGTCAGCCACTGCTAACGATTTTTATGCATTGCCTAATTTCGTCAACGTTACTAAGCGTCAGATAGGCTAGTGGCTAGGGCGTGCGGATTCACACTGAGAGGACGAGGTGGGCGGGAGTTCAAATCTGGTCAAAGAGAGTTGACTTTTTGCACCCTACAATTTTATGTTTTTATTTTTTGTGGCTGCATTACCTGACTAACCCTCTAAGCTTATTGCTTGCTTGTTTCGCTTTTCTAGTATTCAATAAGCAAGGATTGGTCATGCTCTGAATGCAAGAATAAAGTGAAAAAAAAAACAACATTCCTGAACCGATAAAGAACCTTCAGAGTAGCTATTTACGCACTTAGAAAAGACACCAGGAAATTCTCTAACATGATACGAGTGAGTTTATTCATCAGGTAGGGTTTGTGCGGGTTCTGGACCAAATTGAAGAAGAGTAAAGAGAACCATTGACTCCGAGTTGAGTTGAGAGAGCCATTGACCCCGGCGCGGAGCGATGGAGTTGTGGTTGATGACGTTCCAGTAGAGGATGATGGGTGGGAGTCCGCTCAACATCAGGTGTGGTGTGGTTTGCTTGACCTCATTGGCCTAGTGGTTGGAGGGTGCGGGTTCAAAATCAATGATAACGTTACAGTAATAGATGATGGGTGGGTATCCGCTCTACGTCAGGTGGGGTGTGGTTCGCCAGACCTCATCGGCCTAGCGGTTGGGGGGCGTGGGTTCAAAACCAGTCATGACGTTACAGTTGAAGATCATGGGTGGAGGTCCGCTCAACATCAGGTGGGGTGTGGTTCGCCAGACCTCATCGATCACACACACACAGCAATAAAAAACACGCAAAGCGGCTCACTTACCAAAGTACAGAAAGTCTAATAATGTGACTGCATTTAAAAATATACTTTATTCGTTGAGCAATTAGGTTGCTTTTATTCTGCTTATTTACATTCGCAAAACCAACGATTGCGAACATCGACCTACAATTACATGGACCTCGGCTTTCGCACAAAACTCGCGAAAAAAGTGTACCAAGCTAACCTACTATAGGTGGATACTTATACAGGGTGTCCCATAAGTCAACGTCCAGCCGAAAACGGACGATAGGCCAAGTCATGACAGTTATCAGAAAAATATAAAAAAAAATATTTGCTCAGTAACTTTCGAGTTATGAGTATTTTAAAAAAACAAGAAAAACTGACACCCTGTGATGATCTTTTAAGTCCTGTGACTACAAATATTAATTTTTCATGAAACTTTTTTCTGCAACGTAAGCATGAATAACCTTTCTGTAAATTACAATTCAAAATTAAGCCATAACTGCCTCAGTTTTTAATGAAATCGTGGAGTTTTGGCCAACGTTTCATTTCAGATAATTACATCACCCAACTTTAACCGTCTGTACCGCAAAAAAAATGTACTACACTATCGTGGCATGTAACTTTAAAATTTGGCGCATTTATCCAGAATTCCAAAAAGGTATAATACTTGCTAGAGTACTCCTTAGTTTAGGAAATAAAAAATGTTTTTTCAACTAAACCGGATTTCCAATCAATTTTATTTCATGAGATAAAATGTTTGTACCCTTTAAATTATGGACTTAAAATGCCTACGCTGCGTTTTTAAATCGCTCACAATTTACAGGTACAAGTAAATACCATTTCGACAATGCAAGTAAACAGATAGAGCCACCATCTTGTCGAAAGAGTAATAACCATGGGTGTTCAAGTAATTTGTTAGTTTTAGGTGAAAGTTTGAAATAAAATTCAATCATAGGATTTCTTCAATCGTGATTTTAATTTAACTACATCAAGGATTTACAGCAAATGTTCAAACTGTTAGCCTTCAGCAGTAATGCAAGCTCTACATCGCTCACTCAAGTAGGAGAGAGACCGATGTCGAACGCTGCCGAACGCGGAGGCCGATTGTGCCTCTTTGTCGCTCGTTCCGCGCTCTCACTTGCACTTCAAGTATTAAATGGAACGCCTCAGAGCGAGGTAACGCCGCATGAGTCATGTTTTTTCGTATTTATTTATTTATTTAAGACCGGCGCCGGCGACGGGCGAAGGCAAACTTTAGATTAAAACCACGATTGAAGTAATCCTACTATGATTGAATTTTATTTCAAACTTTTACCTAAAACTAACAAATTACTTGAAAACCCATGGTTATTACTCTTTCGACAAGATGGTGGATCTATCTGTTTACTTGCATTGTCGAAATGGTATTTACTTGTACCTACCTGTGAATTGTGAGTCACTCAAAAACACAGCGTAGGCATTTTAAGTCCATCATTTAAAGGGTCAAACATTTTATCTATTGAAATAAAATTGATTGGAAATCCGGTTTAGTTGAAAAAACATTTTTTATTTTCAAAACTAAGGAGTACTCTTGCAAGTATTATACCATTTCGGAATTCTGGATAAATGCGCCAATTTTTAAAGTTACATGCCATGATAGTGTAGTACATTTTTTTTGCAGTTTGCAGACGGTTAAAGTTGGGTGATGTAATTATCTGAAATGAAACGTTGGCCAAAACTCCACGATTTCATTGAAAACTGAGGCAGTTATGGCTTAATTTTGAATTGTAATTTACAGAAGGGTTATTCATGCTTACGTTGCAAAAAGTTTCATGAAAAGTTAATATTTGTAGTCACAGGACTTAAAAGATCATCACAGGGTGTCAGTTTTTTCTGTTTTTTTTAAATACTCATAACTCGAAAGTTACATAACAAATATTTTTTTTTATATTTTTCTGATAACTGTCATGACTTGGCGCATCACCCGTTTTCGGTTGGACGTTGACTTATGGGACACCCTGTATAATGATTATAAACAAACTGAAAAAAAAATTATTTATGTCTTATCACAATTACTATATAGAACTCAATTTTGATTGCATGAAGCAACTTCTAGTGAACGTTACAGAAATTTTTCCAAGTCTTTTTATCAATATTTCCACCAGACGTTGAGCAGTACTCTGTTTATTGAGCTCCAGTTATATAAAGAAAAACTATTTTGTTAAAGTATTTCTCAGTCTTTTTATCAATATTTCCACCGGACGTTGAGTGGTAGCAGTTTTTTGAGCTCAAAATAAATAAAGTTTTTTTTTTAATTTCTTAGTCGTTTTATCAATATTTCCACCTGACGTTGAGCTGTAGTTTATTTCTTGAGCTCCAGAAAAATAAAACAGAAATATGTTGTTCAAATTTTTACAAGTCTTTTTATCAATATTTCTACCTGACGTTGAGTGGTATCAGTTTTTTTAAGCCCCAGATAAATAAAGAATAAAAATATTTTGTAGCCATTTTTCTTAGTCCTTTTTTCAATATTATAATATTTCCACCAGACGTTGAGCGGTACTCTGTTTATTGAGCTCCAGTTATATAAAAAAAAAACTATTTTGTTCAAGTATTTCTCAGTCCTTTTATCAATATTTCCACCGGACGTTGAGTGGTAGCAGTTTTTTGAACTACAAATAAATAAAGAAAAAAAATAATTTGTTGTGATTTTTCTTAGACCTTTTATCAATACTTCATATACAGGGTGGAATTTTGTAATGCCACCTGGAGGGAAAGTACTCTTAATACTCCAGATAGAAAATTTTACTCACAGGAAACATTCCTTTATTTTTGAATAGAAAGCAAACTGCATTCAAAGTTTTTCGAAAATTCTCTCACACCCGGGAATTGAACCGGCTAAAATCAGAAAAATTATACCTTGTACTTTTATTGCATCGATCGTTAGTCAATTATAAGGATGAAATCTCTCTAACAAACATGATAAATTAAATGAAAGAAAAACCAGGAAATCTTAAATTAATTTAATTATTTACAAAAAATGGATAACTAACTAGTTACTTGAAATTAGTTGCTTGAAATGGGCTCCATTCTCTTGGATACACAAATTTATTCTTTTAACGAATTCATTTCTTTAAAAGAATAAATTTATTCCTTTCAAAAAAAAAAAATAATTTAAAAATTATTTTATTTTTAATTTTAGAAATTGCTTTCTATCCAAAAATAAAGGAATGTTTCCTTTGAGTAAAATTTTCTATCTGCAGTATTAAGAGTACTTTCCCTCCAGGTGGCATTACAAAATTCCACCCTGTATAGAAATTAATGGTTCATAATTTGTTTTAGTCGAAATGTTGGCTTTTTTCGAAATTTCGGCAGACTTTTTGACCTAGTGCTGCACCTTAATTTCGTTTACCCAACCTACAACCTACCTAGGTACTTAGTATTTCCCATCTTCACTTAGTACCCTTCCTAAACTAACAATTATCAAATATCTAAGCATTATGTTTTATGCCAGTGTAGGTATTTAACTAGTCCGAAGTCCGAGCGATTCACACACACAACCGAAGTGTCCCGTGTGCTTCAAGCGTTTCCTCCCCCTGCACCCCGCCACCCGCACCGTGCGTGCGCGATAGCAATAGTAGCCGTTCGAAAATGCCATGAATTTGATCGTGTTCCGTAATACCAAAAATGATGACTGAAAACTTTTTGTATTCTTTACATAGTATTGTTATTCTGTAACTAGACAATATAAACTAGGTTCCTTAACAAAAAACACGTAAGATATTGTTGTTTTTAGTACGAAACCAATAGGTAGAAAACTTGATAAGTTTAGCATAAAAATGTGCAAAATGCGATTGGTGTTTATTTCATTTTAGGTAAGTAATTTGAAATAAAAACTGTTGAGGAACCTAGATAAATACTATGCAAATACAATTATTACAATAATATAGTGTAAATCTGTCTAAATTAGAAATCATTTTGGTATTCCGTTTGTATGAAAATTTTCCATACGTCAGCCCCTTAACTAGTTTTTTCGTGTGCGCGAGCTGCAAGCAGCTCGCGTGTCGGTGTGCTTCTCCCAGTTTTACATTACACTTGCACTTGTAAAACCCCAAAAAGTAGTAAAGAAAGTCCTAAGTAACCCTAAAAGTCGATCAGTGAATCAAGTTCCTCAGTGTAGTAAAACCCCAGTCAAAGTCCTAAAGAACCCTAAAATTGTTTACATAATCAAGGTCCTAAGTGAAGTAAAATTCCAATTAAAGGCCTAAGGAACCCTAAAAGTTGTTTATTTTATCAAGTTCCTCAATGTAGTAAAACCCCAATCAAAGTCCTAAGGAACCCTAAAAATGTTAACATTATCAAGCTCCTAAGTGTAGTTGAAACTCCAATCAAAGTCCTAAGGAACCCTAAAAGTCGAACACTTAATCAAATTGCTCAATGTAGTAAAACCCCAATCAAAACCTTATACGGAACCCTAAATTGTACGTCAAGCCAAAACCCTTAACGGGTCGAAACCGCTGGAAGGAACCCAAACGTTGACTACCGGGTCGCGTGCATCGCGAGCTGCAAGCAGCTCGCGTCCTCAATGCGTTCCCACAGGGGCGGAACCCTAAACCAAGTGAAGATCCAATCAAACACCTTAAAAAACCTAAAATTCAATCTCCAATCATAGTCCTCAGTCGAATGAACCGTTTGAACGACCTTAATCGGACGATTTTTGCAAAACCGGAAGTGGCACAGCCGCCATTTTGAATTTTGAACTCAGTCTAGTGAACATTTTTTCACACCCCTAAGACACCCTAAATTTCAGTAGGAGGGGGTTCTAAATTTCAGTAGGGTGGGCGTGGTCGCGTGGCGGCTCGCTTCGCTCGCCGCAACGTTCCCCCCGGGTTCAGGAGGAGGGGGTTCTGGGGGCTTGAGGGGGGGGTCACAGCACGGCTCGCTTCGCTCGCCGCGACGCTCCCCCCGGGTTCAGGAGGAGGGGGTTCTGGGGGGCTTAGGGGGGGGGGGGGGTCACAGCACGGCTCGCTTTGCTCGCCGCACTGTTCCCCATTCGCTCGCCCCAATGCTCCACTCGAAAAAAAGGGTCAAAAATAATAAAGGGGTCTAGAGGGGGGAGGGGGGCAAAATTTATTTTGCTTTCAAAATAATCTCACCTTCCCTACATGACCCAAAAAAAAAGTCTTGCAAGTCACTCCGCTTGGAAGATACGAAAGGGGGGGGTGAAAAAAGGGGCAAGAGGGGGGTGTTTTTTTTGTTTTTTCAATTCAGGAAGAAACCCTCTATACGAAACCCTAATCGAAAACCCCCTATCTCGACGGCATCCGGTAGCACTCACAAAAGGGGGGGTCCTGGGGGGCAAGGGGGGCAATTTTTTTTGTACAATAATATTCTTATCTTTTTTCTTCTCTTTCGTCTTCTCCCTTTTAATCTTTTTTTTTCTGAAAAGTAATATTTCATCAAAATCGGCTAAGCCGTTTTGTTTTATTGTTTGTTACTGCATACCTTCGTCATTTAATTTTATGATCCAATTTAGTAAATTTTTCTTTTATCTAAAAGGTTATACTTCCAGATCTGTATGTAAATCTAGTAAGTATAACTTAGTGCATAGAATTCATGCCTATGGAAATAAATAATAATAATAATAATAAGCCCCTCAAAGCCCAACCTTACGTCCGTGCTAAACATCTATGCCACGTGAGGGGCGGACACTCGCAATGTAATAACTAAGCGGCTCTTTGATTGCATGTCGTTCGGCAGGTTCGCGACAGTCGTGGACTGCGGTTGTTGCTGGCAAGCACCACATTTTTATTAGGGTTCCGTAGCCAAATGGCAAAAACGGAACCCTTATAGATTCGTCATGTCTGTCTGTCTGTCTGTCTGTCTGTCTGTCTGTCTGTCTGTCCGACCGTGTCACAGCCATTTTTCTCCGAAACCATAAGAGCTACACTGATGAATCTTGGTGAGTAGATGTATTCTGTAAACCGCATTAAGATTTTTACACAAAAATAGAAAAAAAACTATAAATTTTGGGGGTCCCCATACTTCAAACTGCATCTCAAAAAAATTTTTTTCGTCGAACCCATACGTGTGGGGTATCTATGAACAGGTCTTCAAAAATGATGTTGAGGTTTCTAATATAGTTTTTTTCTAAACTGAATAGTTTGCGCGAGAGACACTTCCAAAGTTGAAAAAAGTTGGTCCCCCCCCCTCTAACTTCTAAAATAAGGGAATGATAAAACTAAAAAAAATATATGTTGTACATTACTATGCAAACTTTCAACGATATTTGGTTTGAACGAGATCTAGCAAGTAGTTTTTTTTTATACGTCATAAATCGTAAACCGCAATTTACCTATCGACGAACTACAAGAACCTGTTTCCTGTTTATTTTCTGTATATTATGTTACTTGATGCTACGGAACCCTTCATGGGCGAGTCCGACTCGCACTTGGCTGCTTTTTACAAAGTGTGGCGGTTGTGAGCAGTGACTGTGCGGTCTGTGCTTGTCGCGGACCTGTCGTGTGATAAGTAATCAAAGGGCAAGTGACTAAAAAGGGCAATGGCAAACCCATCAATATGGAGACGAATAAGAAAGTAGTAAGTATATGGTCGCTTCCCGAGGGTGATCGTCGGGGCGCGTCTGGAGCCGATGCTGGACGCTACAGCATGCAAGCCATCGGTGGCGAGGGTAATGGACGGCCCTCAGCCGGGGAACCCGAACAATGTGAGTCCAACAGGAGGTACAACCTACGGCCGCTAAAAAGAGTCCGGTGCACATCTGCCGGCACTGCATGTCGCAGCACGACGAGCAAGCGTAGTGAGGGAGTAAAGCGGCTAGCTCCCATTGAGGAAGGGAGCCAGTGCAGCCGCACAGATAGGGTTGAAAAGTGTCAAGAAACCCTTTTATCTTCACCTTTATCCTCACCTTCATCTCTTTTCTCATCAATCCCTTCTTCCCCACCTTCATATCTAAATTGTAAATCTAACAATTTCTCTCCTTCTCCTCCGTCTTTTCCTTTTCCTTCTTCTCCGACGAAATCACCGGTTTCTTCAACCGAGTCCAAAAGGCAGCCAGAACAACTGGCATTTAGCCGCAATACACGAAGTAGTAGTAGAGCAACAACCCCAGATGAGGATGTTTCGCAGGAGGCAATTGCCACTCAACCTGTGACCACCAAAGCGGGCAAACCAAGGGTGCGCATGAAATGGGATGACGATATTAATACTTTCATTATGCGTACCTACTTATATATCACCAAATTAGAAACTGACAAGACGATGTATTGCAAAAAACTATTCGATGAATTTAAACTTAAATATCCCACATTGGATGTATCATCCCAAAGAATAGCAGACCAAAGAAGAGTAATAGTTAGAAACAAGCTTTTATCAGACAAGCAAATCAGCGGGTTAAAACGTGAAGTTTCTGAACTTCTACGCTCAGAAGGGGAGTTAAATGAAATTGCGATAGCTATAACAGCGCATGGAGTAGCTCATACTGAAGTTAGCACGCAAGATCCAGTTAGCGACAGTATTAGAACAGTTTCTCCGCTCACTTTATCCACTGTACCACCTGTGCGTTCAACTCTAACACCAACACCTGAGGAATTTCTTTCACATTTACCTGAAACGAATATTAGCTCGCAGTATGCCGTAGACACCAACATTTTAGTTCCAGAGTTAATAGATCAACTACAATCTGCTCTGACCTTATACTCAGAAATGGACCCAGCGACCCGGCCGAAGCTGCCACGCTTACGAGAAAATCGGAAGTTGTACGAATTAGTTCACATGTTCAACCAAACCATTCTTGGCAGGTTTTTTTCAAACGAGTCTAATTTACTAAATATCCACACGCTAATATACTGTAGTGCTGTAGTTATATCCACACAACTTGGGTATAAAATCTCCAACGATACTAGTCAAAAACCAAAACCACTGATAAATAAACCACCATGGCAGATTCGATTGGAGAACGACATCAAAAGCCTCCGAGCTGATATTGGTAGGGTAACGCAGTATATTAATAAAAATAGACACGTAAGTTTAGTTAAGAAAGTTAATTCTATATTTGAAAAGTACAAAATTCATTCAAATCACGAAGAAGATAATGTTAGACCAGAAGAATTTTTAGACACACTTAAACAAAAGTTGACACTAAAATCACAAAGACTTGCACGTTACAACAAAGCATTACAACGTAAATTGGATAATAAAATGTTTACATCTAACGAAAAAGGTTTTTACAGGTCTCTTAAAATTAATCCTGCTAACAACAGTGTTATAGATATCCCCACCGAAAACGATCTTAGGGAATATTGGACGAATATCTGGAAAAAAGAACAGGAACACAACGAACAAGCTGAATGGATAAAAGTAGAGGAAACTAAAGCGGAAAGAATAGATGAGATGGAGTTCTCAGAGATAGACAAAATAGACATAGAGATAGTGACCCGTAGAATGAAAAACTGGAAAGCTGCGGGTATAGACGGAGTTCATAACTTTTGGTACAAAAAGTTCTCTGGACTTCACGATATTTTAGCGAGAACTATATCGGATGTTGTAAAGGGTACAGAAGAATTACCATATTTTGCCACGAGAGGAATAACATACATGCTACCCAAAAGTAATATCACAGCTGATCCTTCACAATACCGTCCCATAACTTGTTTACCAACCTTGTATAAATTAATTACATCTTGTATAACGTGTAAAATAAATCAGCATTTAAACATAAATAACGTTCTCGCAGAAGAACAAAAAGGGTGCCGGCAGGGCCACAGAGGTTGCAAAGAACAGTTGATTATTGATTCCACCATACTAAAACACGCCACTTCTCATAACCGTAACTTACATCTAACGTACATTGACTACAAAAAAGCCTTCGATAGCGTACCCCACTCATGGTTGATTCGTGTATTACAGATTTACAAAGTAAACCCAGACATAATAACGTTTCTGGAAGATGCTATGAGTAATTGGAGGACTACTTTAATACTTTCCAATAAGAACCACGTGGTAACCACAGATGAAATCCCAATTTCAAATGGCATTTTTCAGGGAGACTCTCTAAGCCCATTGTGGTTTTGCCTGGCGCTCAATCCATTGTCCAGTTTGCTCAACAACTCAAACTTTGGTTATAAAATAACTTCGAATACATCAATAAGCCATCTTATGTACATGGACGATATCAAGTTATTTGCTAAATCTGAAAAAGAAATGAGGACGCTTATAGAAACAACAGCACAATTCAGTGGAGATATAAACATGTCGTTTGGTTTAGATAAATGTAAAACATTACATTTACGTAGGGGAAAAATGGAGAGTAACGGAACTGGGAATGTGCAGGATAGCTATTTTACTCTCATGGAAGAAAACGAAACTTATAAATATCTGGGTTTGCAGGAAGGAAGAATCATAAATCATAATCAAATAAAAAAAGACCTACGCAGTGAATACTTCCACAGAGTAAATCAGATCTGCAAGAAACCACTTTACTCTAAAAACCTATTCAAGGCCTTGAACACCTATGCCATACCCATTCTAACATACTCGTTTGGTATAGTAAAGTGGTCTGCGACTGACATCAAGAAGCTAGAAATGAAGACAAGATCAACGCTTACCAAACACAATTACCTGCATCCTAAATCGGCAATTGAAAGGATTTCTATTGAACGGTTAAAAGGCGGGAGAGGACTGATTGATATAAAGAACTTGTGGGAGGGGCAAATTAAAAATCTTAGGAATTTCTTTTACGAAAAATCAAAATGCAGTCATATTCATTTAGCTATAACACATTCAGATAATAAATATACACCACTAAACTTAATAGATACAAACTGTAAATTCTTAACCGCGAATGAAAATACTGCCGCGAAACTTGCAAACTGGCGTAATAAAGAACTACATGGAAGGCATGTGCATGATTTGGAACAACCTCATGTAGACCTGCAAGCCTCTAATAAGTGGCTTAAGTTCGGTTAACTTTTCCCAGAAACAGAAGGCTTCATGATAGCGATTCAAGATCAGGTTATCAATACGAGAAACTACAGAAAGTTCATTATAAAAGATCCAACTATGCAAAATGATAAATGTCGAAAGTGCCACCGTCTCCCTGAAACGATCCAACACATCACCAGTGCATGTCCTAGCCTCACACAAACAGACTATACACACAGACATAATCAAGTAGCACACATCATACATCAAAAACTAGCCCTCAAACACAAACTAATACACGGTAAACTCGCACCATACTATCAATACTCCCCAAAACCTGTGCTGGAGAACAGCAGCCATAGAATGTACTTTGATAGGGCTATACTTACAGATAAAACGATACATAATAACAGGCCAGATATAACTTTAATTGATAAAATTAATAAAATTGCTTACATAGTAGATATTGCGGTACCAAATACACATAACTTACAAAAAACGATTACAGAGAAAATACATAAATACACGGAACTAAAAGAAGAAATAATACGAATATGGAAGCTAAATAAAGTATATATTGTGCCACTGGTGCTCTCCAGCACTGGAGTCGTACCGAAATGCTTTCACCAATACCTCAAAGTAATTGATATACCTGAAAACACCTATATAACAATGCAGAAAGCTGCTATCTATATATATAAAACTCAAAGGTGACTGACTGACATAGTGATCTATCAACGCACAGCCCAAACCACTAAACGGATCGGGCTAAAATTTGGCATGCAGGTAGATGTTATGACGTAAGCATCCGCTAAGAAAGGAAAATGGAAAATTATTTTACAAAGAGGAGAAAAAGGGGAAAAATGGTTTAAAGAAAAATCAACGCACAGCCTAAACCGTTAGCCCCAGAAGCATGAAACTTAGAAGGTGTGTTCCTCTAATAGAGCAGAGGTGCACTAAGAAAGAAAATAGGAAAATTCTTTCCCTAAAAGAAGAAAAAACGGAAAATGGAAAATGATTTTAAGAAAAATCACAAAAAATAGCTTTACAAAATACGCAAAAAAAAAATTTTCAGCTACCGCAGTATCTGGCACCAGGTTCGATTACACACAAAGGTTCACAAACAAACCAATGATAACCACTACGACACAATCAATCTGATTCGATTATACACCAACACCCATACGAAACCCCACATTAGCCACTAATCTATATATATAAAACTCAAAGGTGACTGACTGACATAGTGATCTATCAACGCACAGCCCAAACCACTAAACGGATCGGGCTAAAATTTGGCATGCAGGTAGATGTTATGACGTAAGCATCCGCTAAGAAAGGAAAATGGAAAATTATTTTACAAAGAGGAGAAAAAGGGGAAAAATGGTTTAAAGAAAAATCAACGCACAGCCTAAACCGTTAGCCCCAGAAGCATGAAACTTAGAAGGTGTGTTCCTCTAATAGAGCAGAGGTGCACTAAGAAAGAAAATAGGAAAATTCTTTCCCTAAAAGAAGAAAAAACGGAAAATGGAAAATGATTTTAAGAAAAATCACAAAAAATAGCTTTACAAAATACGCAAAAAAAAAATTTTCAGCTACCGCAGTATCTGGCACCAGGTTCGATTACACACAAAGGTTCACAAACAAACCAATGATAACCACTACGACACAATCAATCTGATTCGATTATACACCAACACCCATACGAAACCCCACATTAGCCACTAATATAACATAAAATCACAAAAAATGGCTTTACAAAATACGCAAAAAAAACATTAAAAATTTTCAGCTACCGCAGCATCTGGCACCAGGTTCGATTACACACAAAGGTTCACAAACAAACCAATGATAACCACTACGACACAATCAATCTGATTCGATTATACACCAACACCCATACGAAACCCCAAATTAGCCACTAATATAACATAAAATCACAAAAAATGGCTTTACAAAATACGAAAAAAAAAACATTAAAAAAATTTCAGCTACCGCAGCATTTGTCAGCAGGTTTTAATACACACAAATGTTAACAAAAAAAACCGATGATAACCACTAAGACAAAATCACGGAAAACATCTTTTTTTTTTTTTATTAACCTATTTTGTCCCACTGCTGGGCAAAGGTCTCCCCCAAAGACATCAAACATACTTAAAGTATCATCATAAAGAAAACATCTATCATACTTAAAATCAAAAAGAAAACATCTATCATACTTAAACTAAACACTGCTGAAAAAAATCGGCTCCAACAGCACTCACCTTCAAATTTAAATACACTCTAAAGTATAAGCTCAAAACTATAGTAACAAGCAATTGGTCATGTCAAATAAAAAAAATCGGATTCGATTATACACCAACACGCATACGAAACCCCTAATTAGCCACTAATATAACATAAAATCACAAAAAATAGCTTTACAAAATACGAAAAAAAAACATTTAAAAATTTTCAGCTACCGCAGCATTTGTAACCAGGTTTTAATACACACAAATGTTTACAAAAAAACCGATGATAACCACTAAGACAAAATCGTGGGAAACATATATCATACTTAAACTAAACACTGCTAAAAAACTCGGCTCCAACAGCACTCGCCTTCAAATTCAAATACACTCTAAAGTATAAGCTCAAAACTATAGTAACCAGCAATTGGTCATGTCAAATAAAAAAAATCTGATTTGATTATACACCAAACACGCATACGAAACCCCAAATTAGCCAATAATATAACATAAAATCACAAAAAATAGCTTTACAAAATACAAAAAAAAACATCAAAAAATTTTCAGCTACCGCAGCATTTGTCACCAGGTTTTAATACACACAAATGTTTACAAAAAAACCGATGAACACCACTAAGACAAAATCGCGGGAAACATCTATCATACTTAAACTAAACACTGCTGAAAAAAATCGGCTCCAACAGCACTCGCCTTCAAATTCAAATACATTCTAAAGTACAAGCTCAAAACTATAGTAAACAGCAGTTGGTCATGTCAAATTAAAAATCTGATTCGATTATACACCAACACCCATACGAAACCCCAAATTAGCCACTAATATAACATAAAGTCACAAAAAATGGCTTTACTAAATACGAAAAAAAAAAACATTAAAAAAATTTCAGCTACCGCAGCATTTGTCACCAGGTTTTAATACACACAAATGTTAACAAAAAAACCGATGATAACCACTAAGACAAAATCGCGGAAAACATCTATCATACTTAAACTAAACACTGCTGAAGTCATGTCAAATAAAAAAAACAGATTCGATTATACACCAACGACGAATACGATAGCCCAAATTAGCTACTTCAACAAAATCACGAAAAAGAGCTTTACAAAATACGCAAAAAAAAACATTAAAAAAATTTCAACTACCGCAGCATCTGGCACCAGGTTCGATTACACACAAAGGTTCACAAAAAAAATAAAGTTAACCACTAAGACAAAATCGCGGGAAACATCTATAATACTTTAACTAAACACTGCTGAAAAAAATCTGCTACAACAGCACTCACCTTCAAATTCAAATACACTCTAAATTACAAGCTCAAAACAATGGTAACTAGCAGTTGGTCTTATCAAACTAAAAAAACGAACTCAAATATCCACGCGGACGAAGTCGCGGGTCATCAGCTATCTATATATATAAAACTCAAAGGTGACTGACTGACATAGTGATCTATCAACGCACAGCCCAAACCACTAAACGGATCGGGCTAAAATTTGGCATGCAGGTAGATGTTATGACGTAAGCATCCGCTAAGAAAGGAAAATGGAAAATTATTTTACAAAGAGGAGAAAAAGGGGAAAAATGGTTTAAAGAAAAATCAACGCACAGCCTAAACCGTTAGCCCCAGAAGCATGAAACTTAGAAGGTGTGTTCCTCTAATAGAGCAGAGGTGCACTAAGAAAGAAAATAGGAAAATTCTTTCCCTAAAAGAAGAAAAAACGGAAAATGGAAAATGATTTTAAGAAAAATCACAAAAAATAGCTTTACAAAATACGCAAAAAAAAAATTTTCAGCTACCGCAGTATCTGGCACCAGGTTCGATTACACACAAAGGTTCACAAACAAACCAATGATAACCACTACGACACAATCAATCTGATTCGATTATACACCAACACCCATACGAAACCCCACATTAGCCACTAATCTATCTATATATATAAAACTCAAAGGTGACTGACTGACATAGTGATCTATCAACGCACAGCCCAAACCACTAAACGGATCGGGCTAAAATTTGGCATGCAGGTAGATGTTATGACGTAAGCATCCGCTAAGAAAGGAAAATGGAAAATTATTTTACAAAGAGGAGAAAAAGGGGAAAAATGGTTTAAAGAAAAATCAACGCACAGCCTAAACCGTTAGCCCCAGAAGCATGAAACTTAGAAGGTGTGTTCCTCTAATAGAGCAGAGGTGCACTAAGAAAGAAAATAGGAAAATTCTTTCCCTAAAAGAAGAAAAAACGGAAAATGGAAAATGATTTTAAGAAAAATCACAAAAAATAGCTTTACAAAATACGCAAAAAAAAAATTTTCAGCTACCGCAGTATCTGGCACCAGGTTCGATTACACACAAAGGTTCACAAACAAACCAATGATAACCACTACGACACAATCAATCTGATTCGATTATACACCAACACCCATACGAAACCCCACATTAGCCACTAATATAACATAAAATCACAAAAAATGGCTTTACAAAATACGCAAAAAAAACATTAAAAATTTTCAGCTACCGCAGCATCTGGCACCAGGTTCGATTACACACAAAGGTTCACAAACAAACCAATGATAACCACTACGACACAATCAATCTGATTCGATTATACACCAACACCCATACGAAACCCCAAATTAGCCACTAATATAACATAAAATCACAAAAAATGGCTTTACAAAATACGAAAAAAAAAACATTAAAAAAATTTCAGCTACCGCAGCATTTGTCAGCAGGTTTTAATACACACAAATGTTAACAAAAAAAACCGATGATAACCACTAAGACAAAATCACGGAAAACATCTTTTTTTTTTTTTATTAACCTATTTTGTCCCACTGCTGGGCAAAGGTCTCCCCCAAAGACATCAAACATACTTAAACTATCATCATAAAGAAAACATCTATCATACTTAAAATCAAAAAGAAAACATCTATCATACTTAAACTAAACACTGCTGAAAAAAATCGGCTCCAACAGCACTCACCTTCAAATTTAAATACACTCTAAAGTATAAGCTCAAAACTATAGTAACAAGCAATTGGTCATGTCAAATAAAAAAAATCTGATTCGATTATACACCAACACGCATACGAAACCCCTAATTAGCCACTAATATAACATAAAATCACAAAAAATAGCTTTACAAAATACGAAAAAAAAACATTTAAAAATTTTCAGCTACCGCAGCATTTGTAACCAGGTTTTAATACACACAAATGTTTACAAAAAAACCGATGATAACCACTAAGACAAAATCGTGGGAAACATATATCATACTTAAACTAAACACTGCTAAAAAACTCGGCTCCAACAGCACTCGCCTTCAAATTCAAATACACTCTAAAGTATAAGCTCAAAACTATAGTAACCAGCAATTGGTCATGTCAAATAAAAAAAATCTGATTTGATTATACACCAAACACGCATACGAAACCCCAAATTAGCCAATAATATAACATAAAATCACAAAAAATAGCTTTACAAAATACAAAAAAAAACATCAAAAAATTTTCAGCTACCGCAGCATTTGTCACCAGGTTTTAATACACACAAATGTTTACAAAAAAACCGATGAACACCACTAAGACAAAATCGCGGGAAACATCTATCATACTTAAACTAAACACTGCTGAAAAAAATCGGCTCCAACAGCACTCGCCTTCAAATTCAAATACATTCTAAAGTACAAGCTCAAAACTATAGTAAACAGCAGTTGGTCATGTCAAATTAAAAATCTGATTCGATTATACACCAACACCCATACGAAACCCCAAATTAGCCACTAATATAACATAAAGTCACAAAAAATGGCTTTACTAAATACGAAAAAAAAAAACATTAAAAAAATTTCAGCTACCGCAGCATTTGTCACCAGGTTTTAATACACACAAATGTTAACAAAAAAACCGATGATAACCACTAAGACAAAATCGCGGAAAACATCTATCATACTTAAACTAAACACTGCTGAAGTCATGTCAAATAAAAAAAACAGATTCGATTATACACCAACGACGAATACGATAGCCCAAATTAGCTACTTCAACAAAATCACGAAAAAGAGCTTTACAAAATACGCAAAAAAAAACATTAAAAAAATTTCAACTACCGCAGCATCTGGCACCAGGTTCGATTACACACAAAGGTTCACAAAAAAAATAAAGTTAACCACTAAGACAAAATCGCGGGAAACATCTATAATACTTTAACTAAACACTGCTGAAAAAAATCTGCTACAACAGCACTCACCTTCAAATTCAAATACACTCTAAATTACAAGCTCAAAACAATGGTAACTAGCAGTTGGTCTTATCAAACTAAAAAAACGAACTCAAATATCCACGCGGACGAAGTCGCGGGTCATCAGCTAGTCTTAAATACATGTCGGATTGTCAGGAAATTTCTGCAAGACGACACAAATGTGACTATTCAAACATGATTCGCACTTGGCTTAGGCCCGTGAGCTTCATTATCACCAAAATATTTATATTTTGAGAAAAAGAAAACAATATAAAAATAATAATAATAATAATGCTGGACAATTCACACAACATTATCTAGCCCCAAGCTAAGCAAAGCTTGTGTTATGGGTGCTAGATAACTGATATACATAATACAATACATTACATGCATAGATAATTATGGGTGATAATTTATGGGTGGCTTTAAGCTTTGCACTCATTTAGGCCTTCGGTGCTCATTGCGGTGGAGATCAGTGAAGCATTGTGAAATAACACTGTCTATTCGACTTATATTATTGTATTTTATCGGCATTTAAAAATATTAGGTATACCAAAGAGTTTCGACAACCCCAACTGACTCTTCAAAGTTCTGTCAAACGCAAAATCTTGGGAAACTCCTTGCTGCGTGTATAGAAATAGGCACATGTATTTTGGTATTTGGGTATTTGAGCGCACCGTGCATGAAGCCTTTGACAGAAAGTTCCAGAATTCGGGACATTACAGGCACCTCCAGATTTAAAAGACGGCAATCAAAAATACTCAAAACCCATGATATTATTGTTATGACTGGGCTCTCAGCTCATTTATTAGTAGCTCTGCCTTCTGCGCCATAGGTCGTGGGTTCGATCCCCACCGAGAACAAATATTTGTGTGGTGATCATAGATATTTGTTCTCCATCTGGATGTTATATTGTTTTCCAAGTACCTATGTATTTACAAACAAAATGTATTTAAGTATTACATCAGCTATCTGGTTCCCATAATACTAACTCTGCTTAGTTTAGGGCTAGATAGTGTAGTGTAGATTGTCCATAATATATATATATATATATATACTTCCTGTTCATTGTAATGGGCTCCCAAACTCTTTGCAAAATCGACACTATTTTTATAAAGGCCTAAAATCGGCTACTAGTTTTTGAGTCTTCTTCTTGTCATGTCAATAGAAAATTAAAGCTGGTGTGGTGGATTATGAATGTGCCTCAAAAGTTTTGCTACTTCACGTTGGTTTCATTTATTGTTTTCCTTCACCGTTAGAGTGTACTGACATAGTGCACATAGGTTTTTTGGCAGATAAACTAATTTGTGCATGACGGGGTTTGAACACACGCCTTTAGAATCAAAAAGCGGGTCGCTACGACAATATAACCGGTGCTAAGCAACCAGAGCGCCCCTCCACCTAATGGACCGATGACATTCTAAAGATCGTGGGAAATCGGCAAATTGTTTTTTCATGGAAATGTATAAAGGAGGTCTATATCTAGCAGTGGACTTCTACTTACTGATGATGATGACGGAAAGCACTGGGTAGATAGGAAGATAGCTACTTATGCAACTACAAAAATGGAGGTATTTAACAAAAGCATTGCGCTTCGCTGGTCACGCACGATAGGAACGTGCCCTAGAATGTACTTGATAAGTTATATGCTACATAAAATATATACTTCTACAGGCTGATGATGATGTGAATACAGGTTATCGATCATAATGTACGATGAAGATGGTTTTATGTCATTTCGTTATACTGTGACAGTTTGTTTTATGTTACACTGTGGCAAATTTATAGTACCAGTAGTAGCTATGATTTAATCTAGGGTATATTTTACGTAGTCAGAGATGAAATGTCATGTCACGAAATTTGACATAGGTCCAACCTTCTTGGCCGCTCGGGCTGTACTGAGAAGTAAGTACAGAAACCTATCTATTTATATTTTTGAAAATTTTATTTTTTTATAAAAACTACGGCAACTAAGAAAAATGCAATAACATCAGGTTTTTACGTATTTATTAAGGTAAACGGGAACAAAACTTTCATTGCAATGGCTCTAACAGCAACGGAAAAAAACCATTTCAAATCCAAAAAAAATTGAGAGTTTTTGGCAAACTTTGCGTTCAATTTTATCGAACCCTGTGAGTTGAGGAGAATTTCTAGCCTAATCATAATTTTTTTACACCATTTAATTGTAATATTTTACAAAAAAAATAAATGGATTCGTCCATACAACGAAAAAAAATGCTACTTTACATTTTCGGTTTCACCTCATGTAGGCCCTTAACATGACATTCTATTTAACGCTGACATACGATTTTCAGTAGCGTTTTAAATTTTCGCACGACCCGCTCTTCCTAACAGCTAAAATAAATATTCGCTTGCATGTGTAATGTGTTCCGTTTTACTAAAATTGATAGGTATTTATTTAATATTGATGAATGCGTTTTACTGGTTAGTCAAATATGCAAAATGAGCTTTTATTGGATAGTGGCAAGATAAATAATGATATAATTAATGTACGGCTTCAAGGCAATTAATTATACAAAGTTTTTTTACCCCCACAAGATACATTAGTTTTTACAACGACGTTTATTGAAATGCAAGAGCCAATTACAGGTTTTCACGGATAAAACATAGAATATTATTATAAGTAAAAAAAACTTGAGAAACCGATTTCATGGACAAACTGCTGAACCGATTTTGATGAAATATCTATAGGAGAAATCTAGAAGTATATTATTTTTCTAATCGGTTAATAAATTATGAAGTTATGCGATAACAAATTTTTATTTGAAGTAGGTTGAATAGACACTGAATACTGCACTGCGTAGTGTACTGTACGATTTTCAAATGAAGAAAAATATCAGTTTTTTGTTTTTATTTAATATATTTTATGAAGTTTTCACACTTATAACATTTTCGTAGCTTTTATAGAAAACGTAAGAGTAATCAGGGATGCAGCTGAGTGCAGCTGAGTGAGAACATATACTATGCAAATATACATTCAAACTATACTTACTCGTGTCATAATACCCGTAGTGTTGTAGTAGAACATGCCTGGCGCCGCGGTATTCAACGATAATATGATGGGATCCGTGTTGTCCCACAGGTATCGATGAACGTTGATTCTATACAGAGGATCTCGTTTCATTCCTGATGTTAGGAGTTTGAACATGTGCCTGATGAAGTAGGGGTATTTGTTGAGCAGCTGCACAGAAGACTATAACAAAACAGTTGAAGTACAAAAATATGAGGCAAAAACAAGGGCTTGTCTGCTTAATAAGAAAAGTTACACTATACGTACAGTAGGTATGGTCTCCATTTACATAAAAATAATGTAACGTTACGATAAAGGCCTTCGTAAATTGGCTTCTAGCAAGTTATTTGATTACATAATCAAGGTATAATAATATAAATGTTGCTTGAAATACTTGTTGAAAAGATGTTTAATTATAATAGTTCATGCCCAATGTATTCTGCTTATGTCTAGGCAAGCAATATTAAAATTTACCAGGAAAATATATAAAAATATAGAAATTATAAAAAAAAACAATCATAATAAAAAGGGGCAAAAAAAAATAAAGAGAATTCTAGTAATACATGAAGACAAAAGATAAATAAAAATAAAAAAGTCATAGGTACATGATCACAACATTGCAAAATAACAACTTACCAGCAATGCTACGTTAGGTAGGATGAGATAGAAGTCCTCCGGTCTGCCGATGGACTCTTCGAGGATCAGCTCGGTGCGGTGCTTGGGAGTGTACCGCATGAGGCCCGGCTCTACGTTCAGCTCCAAGTCAGCATTTTTACGGTATTCTCTGCAAGAAACGTGACGTGTCAGGGGCCTAATTCTCGGGCCGAACTCGACCATTTTGCAATTTTATTTTATTGCTTCTTTCGAAGAGAGAATGGCAGATTTCTTTGAGTAATTCATCAACGACCTCATCGTAATAGCCTCGACAGCTACGATATACGGAAAACGGTGAAAAAGTGTGGGGTTGTGAAAAGAAGCAATAAAATTATTATTATTATTATTATGATGATTAATCCCCTCCACTCTGTGTGCACTGTGCCAATAAAATAAAATTGCAAAATGATCGAGTTCGGCCCGAGAATTAGGCCCCTGTATCTACTATTTATGTATCACTCATAAACTAACATAATATTTACAAGATGTTTAGAGGCATTGTTGGACAAAGACTCCATACAACCAATGCTGGATGGTATTCGCTTCTTCCGGCGTGTAGTCGTCATTCGGACTTTTCCCCAGCAGTTGCATACTCACTGATAAACAAAAGGGCCGACTTGTTTCAGCTGTAGAGCATCCTCTTCGCCAGCCAAGAAGGCATCTGCGTTGGTGACGTTGAACACAAACATGGCTAACTTGAGGCCTTCCAACTCTTTCTGCATGAGACTGTGGAGCAGCGTCCCGTTCTCCAAGCGCAGTTTCTTTAAATGATAGATACACGATTTCATTCAAGAACTATTTTATCACTTACTACTATTTTATTTTACCTAGCGTTTGTAAAAAAATTGTACAACTTAAATCATAATCAAAAACAAAATCAAAATTTGTTAATACGGTTGTCAAAGGATCATTCTTCTTCTTCAAGGATCATTTTGTGAAAGGATCATTTTTAAGCTATAGGTGGGTCTAGGTGCCAGTTCTATGCGACCAAGCCTAGAAGAACAGGCAACAAACTACGGCTTGGTTCCTGCATATTTTTAATGTAAGTATTATCTTATAATTTAAATAGCAGTGAAGCTTCAGTGTACTAAGTGACGTAGGCAGTAAAAACTAAAAGCTTCAAAGCTAAAAATTCAGTATTTGTCGTCGGTTTTGTCAACAGTCAAAGTATTATGTCTCCTGCTGAACATAGCCCTTTCCAAATACAGAAGAGGCTTATGGCGGTGTTAAGAAGATGATGTCACATCTCCCGGTGCAACGGCATTTAGTTAACCTCCATGGAAGTTATAGGAGGGGTTCTATGCTACGCCGCAGGATTACCACTATCAACATTATCGACAAAAAAAACCATCTCTTTATTTAGGCTTGTCATAAAAAAGCACCGAAGTTTGTTATTCGACCAATAGCGTCATTTTGTAGTTGTAAAAATCAGCTCTTAGTAGTATCTCTTATCACTGTAATATTAATTAAGTACTCACCATTTTCACCACCATCAGTATAGGGTTAAAGAATATTAGTGAACACGCCACCATTATAAAAAATGACCCAAGTAACATCAAAACCACCAAGCATTCTGAAAAAAAAGTTATCAAAACATTTTGAGAAGTGGAACACAGCAATAATAATTAAAAATGAGATTTTATTAAAACTCTTCCCGTACCGATAATTATATGAATTTCAATCAATAATCAAAAGTGTATTTTTTCATTAGAATCCAAGGATCACTTTGAAACGTCCTAAGGTAACTCACCTAGGTGAGTCTAGGTGCCAGTTCCTAAACCAAAATAACAGGCACAATACTATCTATGTAGTCCCAATACCCAAACTGAGCAAAACTTGCACTGTACTACAAGATGACTGATAGAACACTGAATACTCTTATTTTATAAACTCATACATACAATACAATAGAAACAAATGAGTAACTTACTTTTACTAGTGTTATGGTGATGCTCCTTGTGTTTTTTAATTTCCCCCATGTTTTATGAATTCACTGTTTATTTTTATGTCCTGGATTATGAAAAAAATATAATTATTTTGATAATTCCGTTAAAGGATTAGGGAATCCTGTAATTGATCGAGTGAGCGAAGCGAACCTGATCTTACAAACAACTTGGGCGATTTGGCATTTTATGTGCGTATGTATGTATTTGTGTATGTTTTTCCGACGATAACTTTCGAACCGTTGACCCGATCTGCATAAAAATTGATAAGTCGATAGCTTGTGCTTGAGAAATTTACTGGTATAAGAAATTTGAGTAAAATCGGATGAGGGGTTATTAAGATATGAGGTTTTTTAAGGGTGCAAAAATAAAAAAATGTCACAAAAAAAACTAATTACATGTCCTATGAAAGAACTATGTTTGGACATTCGAAAACAGTTTTTACTTTTTTTCTAAGACCCAAATTTTTTGCTATACAAAATAAAAGGTAACCGATCCGAGAGCTATCTTTAAGAAATTCGTTGACATCAAGGTTTTTCTACTGGTCGGTCAATTCGTTTGCTTTTTCTTATTTTTTTTTTCTTGAAATAAATTGAAGAGGTACCTACCTACTCAGTTGTCATAAAATGGTGGAAGCGACCTGGTCTGATGATGGAGCCAAGGTCTGTCCAACAGAACTCTTCAATCAAATGGCCAATTGAGTTAAAACTTGTTTACCATACAAAGTTAGTGAGGGATAGTCAAAGGCAAGGTCATACAGCGAATCTGGGCAGAAATACTTTCTCAAAGTAGATAAAACACAATGCGTCATGGTGGCACATTTGTTTTCTGATTACCTTCTACCAATGTGATAGGGAGTATTTGGATCATCATCACGAGATCTCAGTTCGGGGCGAACTACTAGTAATAAGTTGAAACAAATAAAAACTAAACTATAATTATGTAGGTCTCAGTCTTTTCTTTGCCCAATGTTCTGCCAGCATGTACAATTTTAAAATTTAAAAATTTGTTTACTTAGATGTCACAAGATCCATTCCTAAAGCTAACACACAACACATAATATAATAGCACAATAAAAAATAAAAATAACAATAAAAAATAATGCGTACCTATATACCTTCAAGACACTACTTTAGAGATGTTGGTTTTCACACCAACATCCTTTTATTATGTCTGTCTCTTTATTATATATTTTTTTATTAGTAGGTATATGTACCAAACAATTACAGTACTTACGCTAAAAAAAACTTTAGAGTCACAGTTTTGTATTTCAACTGTAAAAAAACGTTGCCTCATTTAGCTTTTCAATTAATTATGTTTGAAGAAACTTTGTTTTCCCATTCAAAGTATTTAGTATTATATTTTATACCTCAACTTCGTCAGTAAAACACGTGAATGGAGTTACACAATTTGAAAAAAAAAGTTTAGTGTACTATCTAAACAAACTAACGTGTCCTTCTTACGGCTACCAAAACTAACATTGACTTATTTTTATTAAGCCGATCCGAACTAGTTTCAAAATTAATGCAGGACAGAAATGGGGTGTTCAAGAATTCTATATAATACGGACAAACTAAACCTGAGGTCTTGTGTCCAGTGAGGCCTCGTCGGTATTCATTATTTAAAAAAAAATAACACAGTAATTAAAACACAATTATTTTTAGGAATACTGTTTATTGTCTTTTCTTTTACCTCCGTGCTGTTGGCAATACCTAGTGGCCAACAAAAAAACCAAAACATTAGTCCAAAAACACATAGGCTATTGATTCGACAATATGATTCATATCGATAAAGGCACTATAGACGCAAGTTTTTAAATCATTCATTACATTACTTTGTCTATCAATAAAATAAACTGTGGCTATTCCAACTAGTAATATTAAGTTTATAAGCAATTTTTAACAATAAATAAATAAAGTAAAGTTATGAAAATAATGGTCATCTTCGTGTTGTATCCGAAGGTAAAAAGGCAGCCGCGACCGCACCACCTATATAGCAAACAAAAATTATGTTAACAGAATTTTGGACACCCTATTAATATATCTATTAATAATTATTATGATAATTCTAAAGATATAACGTCATTAACATCTAATCTTGGCCCTCTAAAAATAACTAGCATTTTTTTATTTTGATTAATCAAGTAGCTTTCAGTTCATATACGGCTTGTATCCGAAGTCATAAAACTTGTTTGACTTGTCCGTGGGGTTTTATCATTAATTTAGTAGATGTACCATTAAAATTATAGTTATGTACGCACATTAGACTATTATTATACCACAGTAACAAATAGGAACTCTTTATATATGTATACTAATGAATGAATTCAAAATCATTGTGCTGATTTCAAAAATTCTTCCACCATTGGAAAGCTACATTCATCCTGAGTAACATAGGCAATGTTTATGTGTTTCAACAATAAATTTCTACCCGTGCGAGTCCGGGACAAGTCGCTAGTATCTACATAATTTTAGTAGTTTAGCAAAGGTTAGGTTACAAGACCATTTTGAGCCACAGCAAAGAGGGGAATTTCTTTTAATACAGGTTTTACAACTTAAAAGAAGAAATCCCAATCAATTTTATGCAAATACATGTAATTTTTGAATAAAATCACTGCTTTTTTTTACCGACTTCAAAAAGGAGGAGGTTCTTAATTCGGTTGTATTTTTTTTTAAGGTTTGTTACCGCATAACTTCGTCATTTGTGAGCCGATTTGAAAAAATATATTTTATCTGAAAGGTACTGCTTCCAGATTGGTCCCATTTTTATTTTATTAAAATCGGTGTTGCCATTTTTTTTTAAAATAATTTTTTTAATGTTTGTAACATGCCTCCGTCATTTATGAACCGATTTAGAATTATTATTTTTTATTTGGAAGGTTATTCTTACGTCCATATTGTCTCAAACAAATTTCATTAAAATCGGTTTAGCCGTTTGGCAACGAAGTCGGTATCTCTAGTTTTTTAAACTTATTATTATTATTGATATACGATGAAATAAAATAAAATCTGTAGGCCTACTACAAGCTCTGTCTGGCTCTGTCTCTGGCTCTGGTTTTGAGTCAATGTGAGTGTTGTCTTAATAAAGGCTACGTCAAAACGTCACACACACAGTAGGTATAATACACTGGTGAGCACTCACGCAGGCTTAAAACCAGAGCCAGAGACAGAGCCAGATAGAGCTTGTGGTAAGCCTACAGGATAAGATTAGGTAAAACGGAGTACTGACTGAGCACAAGCGCCGCTGCTCCATAGAACGCCGTGCTGCAGTTCCTCGTCATGGCAGCTCCCACGATGTTGGTGCCCGCGAACGCACTCAGCCGCGCCACCATCATGCCGAGGCAGGCTACCATACCTCTGGAAAAATAATCCCGTCACTAGTGCCAAGCTTGAAAAAGATACAATACAACCTAAATATGAGAGCTGGATTAGTACATTCATTTTATTAGCTCAAGTATTTAACAACGCGTTAGAACTATGTTTGTACCTAAACTAAACCATGTGTATGCAATTAATATATTGAGTATTGGTTATTTTAGTTGAACTTCGGTTGTACCATAAGGGTCAGTTTGAAAGGTCTTAAGATGAGTCCAGGTGCGAGTTTTGCCTATTGATTCTATTCCAGTATTAGACTGTCAACTCCCATTTCGGTTTAGTGACATAACACGTCAGGTATAAAATAACATATTACCGATAGGAGGTAGGGTACAGATCCACAAAGTAAGAGGATACGACTCCGAAGACCATCGCTGTGGTGAGGAATACGTAAAACAGGATGAGCCCTGATATCGGCTCGCCAGTGTTGTCTAAGCCAACGGCTGCTGCTGCTGCTATGACCAGGATTGTCACAGTTAAAACCTGTAGAAAATCAGAATCTTAAATTGACCCCATTATTATCAAGGTCACCGACATAGCTCGTAGAGTTAGTAAGTTGAAGTGCAATGGGCAGGCCATATAGCTCATAAAACTGACAACCGTTGGGGAATACAGGTTCTCGAATGGCGACCACGAACGGAAGACCAAGCGTAGGGCGCCCACCCACCAGATGGACCGATGACATTGTTAGAATCGCGGGAAGTCGATGGATGGAAAGGGCTCAGAATCGTTCTTCCTGGAAATGTGTAGGGGAGGCCTATGTCCAGCAGTGGACTTCTTCAGGCTGATAATGATGATGATGATGAAATTGACCCTTTGCAAAGTCATGACCAGTCTCCACTCACGTTAGGTCGTCACAGTGCCTAATTGCAAGTGAATTTATTGGCTGACGGGGACTTATTGGCCAGCACTTAAATTCTGTTAAATTGTAGGTTTATACCGCAGTATACCACACTTAGTATCGCCCTTCAGTGGCCACTATCCCATCGTGACTAACTAATATCATATGATGAGTTACTATTCATGTCCTAACTATAAATTCAAGCATTTTAACAGGCATCTTTTGTATGAAGAAACAGATGTTTGCCTTGCCCAATAAATTGCCTTCCACAAGCTCTTCTTGTTTCTTCTCCGTATCTTGTTACTGATTCCTTCAACCAAGTGTGGTGAAAGGATTTCGAGTGCGCCTCAGAGAGGCTCCTTTCGTGCTTTCTTCTTGCTTATTAGATCAGATTGCAACTACCTTTCTTTTTCCAGCACACTGAGATATGAGTGCGTTAAGTATGAAGAACGACAAGCCATGAGCACAGCCAGCCCATATAGTATTGACATTAATTGTTCCTGTACATTCTGTGACCTGAAAAAAACATTACTATTATATTTTTTTGTAGATCATGAAGAGGAGAGTTGTTAGATAGTAATTAATAAATAAATAATTATTTTGAATATTCCAGGCAACACTAACTAAAGTCTTGTGCTATGGGAACCAGATAGCTGATTTAGAAATTACAATACTATATATTTTTGTAAATACAATACTTATAATACAATTCCAAGGAGACAGAGAACAGTCTTGCGGCTGCCAACATCTACAATATTCTCTACAATTTTGAGTACCTCTGAGACAACCTCCGTCTCATTGCTGCTCATCCTGAAGAGATCGCAGAAGCCAGCGCCAGCAGCGCTGGTGGCGTAAGACGTGAAGAACAAATTGAATATCGTTGGTAAAATTATTGCGAAGCTGTTGTTCCTGCAACAAACATTGACTTTTTGAATACCCTAAATATTATTGACCACTTTTATCACATGTGTTGACAATGATGTAATTCGCTAGACGTGTATTTTTTTTCATGTTTTAAAATTTGTATTGTTCAAATTTGTTACCAGATTTGTTATAGTTTTTAAATGTGGTTAATTTTAATTTATCAACGTTTGTTTATGATTTTTATTATACTGACAACTGTTTTTTATAGACTGTTTTGGTTGGGAAATTTTGTAATCGAGTTAAACGGTGAAGTGTGCATGTGAGCCTAAGTATGCTTCTTAATAAAATAAATTTTTTCATCATTTCTGAACTTAATGGTGATTTTTGTGATCAGTGAAAATTGACACAATACATGTATGCTCTGCGTATTGAACCGATAACCAAGCAGAGCTACTATCAACGGAGAGGTCTGACTTTCAAGCAATATGGTGATCAATATTTTTTTCAAGCTGAACCTTACCAGGGAGGTGCATTTAGAGACAAAAAACATGAATGACGAACTTACGCGATATAAATGACGAAGGTTAAATAATAAAGCAACAGAGTCCTCCACAGCAAGGGAGGTTGGAGCAATGGAGCTATTTGAGTCCAGAGGGATCGAAGAGAGAATACTCTTACTTCGTCTCTACTTCCTTCCTCGAGGTAGATTTGCTTTACCTACAAAACCAAATTATTAATGATACAAATTATGGTAAGAGCGAAAACGTACTGACTAAAAATATCGTTATCTGCTATGAAATCAAATATTTAAGAACTTTTACAGGGAATTCCTTAGAAGTAGTTCCATTAGCGTCATGCATCTTCTTCAATATTTCAATAGCTTCCTTCTCCCGGCCCACATTTGCGAGAAACTTGGGACTCTCGTGATAAAAATGTAATAACACAGCTCCAAGCCCTAGAGGCAATGCCATTATAAAGGTCAGCAGCCGCCAGGGACGGTAGTCGATGCCCAGGAAAGTAACCGAGAAGTTCAACTTCATGATCAGAAAGCCAGCAACTGAAATGATGTACAAACTTAATTTTAGAATTTACGTATCGAATCAACATACAAACAAACAACCAACGGATAACCAAATGTTTTGTTCTTCCTTCTATGATAGATTATAAAGTTAGAGAAAGATGTCTTTACCGTAATAAATGGTAGGTGTCAGCATGAGAGCACTGGTCATCAGAAGCATGTACCTCGCCCGAACTCGGCTGCTGCAGCATTCTCCCAGTAAAGCGTAAGTAGCCGACTCCGCAGCACTTGACCTGATAGAATATATACGAACATAATTATATCCATTGATTGTAACCAACTTAAAACAGAAAAAAAACTATTGCATGTGTAGCGTGGATGAACGAATGCCACTCTTTAAACAGCTGAACACATACATGGCCGAGCTGATGAAGCGTAGTGCAGCCAGGGTCTGCCAGTTCGGCGCTAGGCTGCTGAAGGCTGCACTGATGAAGCTGCCGCACATGGCACACATCAGCACCAGCTTCCTCCCGCGCGTGTCTGAGAGGTATCCCCAGGGGTACGACATCACGATGATTCCTGAAATTGACAAGTAACTATTACGGTGGTGAAAAGAAAAATGGATAATTTCGTGAATATTTGTACGACTGGCATTTTATACAATTTTATCATAGTTTTGGAGACGTCGTATCAGCATGATATAAATCATCCAAACATTATATTAAAATAAAGGAGTAAAGGAATAAAAAGCTAGAATTTTCAACTCATGACATTCTATTTGTGTTTCATAAACGATTTTGACTGTAGTTACCTGCAAAAGGCATTGACGAGAGAACTCCTATTTGACTGAGTGTCATGCTCAGGTCACACATCGCAGCGGTCACAATGATGCCCAGACCGAATATATCTATTCCCATTGCGACGATCACCATGAAGCAGGCAAGAAGGAGCCCTCTATTGTATCTGCCGTGCCCTGGATAAGAAAAGACATTACTCCTATCACAAAGTTAGACAAATATTGCATCATGTGACTAGAATTCACTTCAGAAATGGATCAGGATTTATCATCATCACCACAAACTTTTGTCGCTATATTGCAATCCACTGCTGGGTATAATAGGGCTAGGCCCGGTCTTCGACTTTCTCGTTATTTTATTGTCCATTTATTTTCCCCAAACGTATATTGCAATAATTTGTCACATTCAAAGACTATATTTTTTTTATTCTCATAAAGGTAGGCACTTTAATCATCTTCTATCGATCAGCGATAAACGAAAAAAAACATAGGTCATCGGCTGACCCAGGCCAGCCCGGTCGAGAGAACAAGCAAACAATCAATCTGTCAGTAGAGGGAATTGAACCCATATGATACGATTTAAATGCCAGAAAGGCATTAGCATCTCTTACAACTAAACTGAAGTCAGTAAAACTATCAGATCTGATATAGGTATACAATAGGCACTTGACTGGAATCCACTGACACGGTAAATCTAACACAAAAAATATTACACGGGTAGTTATCACGTATAGTACCTTATCTTATACCTTTAAACGAGAAAATCTTGTATATATATATTTATATATATATATATATTTAGGATCTCAGAAAATGCACCAACGATTTTCACGAAATTTAGTACACAGGGGTTTTCGGGGGCGATAAATTGATCTAGCTAGGATTCATTTTAAGAAAATGATTATTTCTTTCCGAGTTCAATAATTAAACATAAACTGAATGTGACTGCTCCTGCCATCTATTGACGATTGTGAGCAACTAACTGCAAGCATGTCCAACAGATGGCGTGGTTCAGTAAGAATAAACCAGTAAAGATAATAATATGACTCTTATGATTCCTATCAGTGTATTAAGTATCAGTGCGTACTCACCGGTCAAATTCAAAGCCTCTTCATAGCTATAGCGCTGGGATTCTTCGTTGTTTTTATGTTTTTTCCTGGGGTTCTCTATCTCATTTAACTCCAATTCATCCAATTCATTTTCAAAACTAGGGTTGACTTCAGCCATTATAATTTGGTTTACTCTTTACGTAAGTTTTGAAGGTCTTTGTTTTTTATTTTCATTTCTCTTGCTTATCCATATCAATGTTATTTATTTATTGAATGCCCACATTATATCTTGACTATTTATTGACAGGTTAACATTTTAAGATAGCGAGGTAAACTGATGTACTGATGAACGTGATGTGTTCACAGATATAAAAACCAACTAAGCATGGACAAATTTTATATTATTTTGTCCATGAACTAAGTTTTGTACCACAATTTGTAAATAATGATAGCTCATGAAGATTTTTTACAGTAGATTGTTTAGAGCAAAAAATAATTTATGTATTTATTTAAACATACTACACTCAAGACAAGGTTACAAAGTAGATTAATTCGGAAGTAAATTTTGGCACAATTATCTAGGTAGCACAGAAAACGTTAAAAAGTAAATTGTATTTGTTGTTTCACCAAATAAGTATCTAAGTGGAAACCGGTATGTCTGCTATCGGAACGTGTTGAAGACTGAACCAAATAGTTTTATTTATAGACAAGGTCATACTTGAGAGTTATGATTTCATAGTAGTAAAGAATACTACGACTGGAGTTCATCAACCAACAGATTACCAGACGTTACGTGTTCCTAGGTTATATGAAATGAAATGAAATAATTTATTTGCTTGAAGTATGGTACATTTTGGCAAATACAGATTCACACACTTCGCCAAAAAAACCCAGCATGCAAACACGATAAAGAAAACAGGCAAGTAGGCACATTGTTTACTTTAAAGCTAAATACAAATAAAAATTTAAATTAAACTATTAATTAATGCCATATGATATATTATACTTACAACTAAAATTAAATGTCAAATTAACATAAATAATAATAGATTGTATTGAATTCAATTAAGAAATAAATCATTTACCCTATAAAAACACTATAGAGGCTGGTGCCTAATGCTAATCTTCTTGTATTTACGTGTGATAGATCTACCAAATGCGAATACAGATGTGAAAACAAAACAATTTTGAAATAGTACATTATGATATAAGTGCGGTAGGTTGAAAATTACAGCCGAGGCGTTATTGCAAGCCCGAGCCGTAGGCGAGGGCTACAAGAAAGCAGAGGCTGTAATTATCAAAGCGCACGTATGTCATACGACGTTTTATAACACATTTACGAGGAAACAAATAATACTCGGACTTTCGGACGAATAAAAAAACAATACAGCGAAAAGAAAAAGCGCACGGAGTATTTTTTTACTTTTTCACAAATTAGCGATGCGCGCGCAGAGCTTTTTTTTTTAAGCCAAAGGCACAAAAACAGCCAGTATTACTAATAGAGTAAATTAATATTTTTTTGTTTATGTTACAAATAAATGGTATTAATTTATTGTTAAAATTAATTAAATTAAAAAATAAAATGTTTATTTTCTATTTTTTATCTCCCAAAGTTAATTTTATTAATAAAATGTTTACCACAAAAAAATCTTAGCAAAGAGTTTTTATGTCATTTTGCTGACATAAAAACTCTTTGCTAAGATTTAAAAGGTACCGTTCGTGGATTGATAACCGTGCGTTTTACATTACGATAACGCACAAGTACGTAAAAACATACATAACGATATTGAAATATGTGAAGTAGGAGACCCTTTATGAGCAAATGTGTTATAAAATATATAGCGTAACCACATCATGTCCAGACAACAGAATTACAGTAACGGTAACCATCGGTTTAAAATATTAGTAGACAATAGCCTTGTTAATGACACGAAATGATAAGAAACTTAGTTGTGAAGTAACACATTGACCTACATTGAAAAATTCATCACTTCGTCTGTCGATACGAAAGTAAAATAGTATAATTATACATAACGACCACGTTCAATTATTTAAAATAGACTTCCACTGAATGATAAACTGCATATATAACATTCTTCCTGCTCTTAACCCACTTTTTGTAGAGTCAACACATTATGTCTTCCTCCTCAAATTCCTCTCTGTCAGCCGTCATCTCTGCATTCACTCCTCTCTTATCCATGTCATCTTTTACACAGTTCATCCATGTTTTCTTTGGTTTACTTCCGCTCACATATCCATCCACATCTATACAATATTAACTGCATACAATGTTATGTAATATAAAGTTGCGTTGGGAAAAAATAAATTTGACTGTATTATCGGTATCATATTATTTTGAAAATTAATTCTTGATAGTTTGATGATGTTTATTACGCAGGTAGAGCATATGCTCTACCTGCGTAGGGCATATGTTAGGTTCTTTTTGGTCACTGGCACGATGAAACTAAACAACAATGATTATTTTAACGCACTCTTGGTTTATCTGGTAGTAGTTGGAGCTTCACCAAAACCCCAACTAAAAAATAAAAAAATGTGGTTAAGAGATGTACTTCATCTATAATACAATGTACCAGCTTTTGCTTAACTGACCCTGATCATTAGGATACTGCAGACAAAAAAGGTGGTAGAGCATTGAGCCACCACGAAAGCAACGAGCAAGTTAACGCCGCTGAGGGATCCTGATCTTGCCATTACGGTTCCAAGGCATGCTGCCATTCTACTAAAAGTAAGGTACAAAATAACGTCACCTTTTCTTCAGTCGCAGTACTTCTAATCTGTAAGTCCTATTGCGGTGTGATTGAGACAAAAGCATTGATTTACCATAATTTCTTCATTTATAATTATTATGCTTAGTTTATAATTTAATACAGTTCAACAAGCTGTGCCCGTATTCAAGGCCATTATTTTGTGAATAAGGCGCTATCTTCATTTATAATCACGTCTGCGGCACACAGCAAACTTCGTTGTAGTATAGGCATGCTTTGAACAAAACAAAGGGTCAAAGTAACAAATGTTTAGATTACCAAAAGGGGTTTCATTACTCTACTCACCGACAAGACGTTGGATATAGATCCACGATGAATGAGTAAATCAAGCTAATCACCAAGCTATTAGTCATTGGGCTAAAGAACATGATCAAACTGATGACATTATTAACACGTTAAGTGCGAAACGAGGCCTAAATCACCCCTGATGCAACTTCCCTGTGGTGCGGCAAGCAAAAAAGTGAATTTCTCAGTCGTGCGAATGGCATAGCTTTGGTTTGGTCCAGTGTAGGAAAGAGATAAATATATATTTGAGATCACTAATGGTTCCGGACTCGGTGGTGTACCTACCTTGGTACCGGATGTCTTAGGCCTCGTGCCGCACTGAATTAATATAATTTTAATGCAGTGCGGAACGAGGCTAAAACGTCCCATATCCCCCCTGACCTCGTACCGCACTCAACGCGAGCTTCCCGCGACCAGTGTTGTGCATCACGTCGATTGGAGAACACGTCCTTTTACAGCGCCGAACATGTCTAAACGATGTCAGAAGAAGTTAATTTTAAAAAACCCAGAAACAGAGCCAAAACAGGTAAGTTTTTAATGAAAAAATCTTCAGTAAATACCTAGTTTTTTCTTATCTTGGTAGCTATGTACCTAAAGTAAGTGTAAGATATTATTACAGTTTCTTTTCTACTTCTGGTTGCCTTTTTTTTCTATTCTGTGAACCGCATTAAGTTTTTCATATACAAATAGAAAGATAAACCTTATGCATAAACCGTAATCCATTATTTTCCAATAATAAGTCCGTAATAGGTGCCTCTTAATGGTATAGAATGGAACGCTTCGTGCGCGAGTCCGACTCACACTTGGCCGGTTTTTTTTCTTTATGGCGCCTTCAAGCACAATTTAGATTATTTAAAAAAAAATGTATCCTTTGATAGCTTTGTGTTGTTTTTCCAGGTTTTGCCCTTGAAACGATCTAATGAGATAATTATAATTGATCAAAATCGGTCAAGTCGTTGCGTAGTTAAGACAGTATAAAAACGTCGATATTATTTTTCCCATCACTAATCGCAGCGAAAATTTGCCCTATTTCAGTGCGTTACGAGGTGTATACGATCCCATATTTTGTTTTGCTAATAATTCCTAAACTAGCCATCAGATCCCGGGGCGACGGTGGATTAGGGTTCATCAATTCACTGTCTATATCAATAAGGACCAAAATTCTCATTTATCTTTGAATTCGCGCCAGAAAATGGATTTTAGTCTGTAAAAGGAGGTGGGGTCTAATAGACCGCGTGTCGCCCTAACGTCTGGTCACGGTACGGGCCGATTATACCTCGTGCCGCAGGAACGGAAAGTATGCAAAAATTGGTGCCGCAGCTAACGTGTTAAAATGCTAGTTAAACTTCCTCAGGTACCTACATGCCTAAAGATTACCGTATAGCTGCCCACTGTCCCTCCATTCCTCCTATGAATATTCCTCAATATATCCAGGACGGTTTCATCATGTCCACCATTCAGCAGGAACTTGGGGCTTTCGTAGACAAAGTGTACTCTGAGTGCAGCCACTCCAAGGGGAAAGGCCAGAACTAAGACTAGAAGCATCCAAGGGGTGAAGCTTATAAACCCAAGGCCATATGTGAAGTTCAGGTCTAAGAGGTAGTATATAGGCTATTCCTAAAACGGTGGAAAACTATGGTGAGCTTCGATCTGCTCTAGTGAAAGAAACACTTTTTGCGGCTTACATGGAGAGGATCATGGTGGTCGGACTAACTTGAGAGTTACCAAATAAATTGGATGCTCCGGTACTTATGGTTCAAGAACCAACCCATTGTATGCTTACCGATGTAGAACGCCAAGACACACTCTAGCGTGCTGGTAATGACGAGCATATAACTGTCGCGCACATGGTGGGCAGAGGACTCACCGACCAGCGTGTACGTGGCTGACTGAACACAACTTACACTGTAAGAGCAGAGTACATCAGCACATCACTGGTTAAGAGCAAAAAAAGGAACGTCACAAATTCGGTTGCATTACCTGGAAAATGTTTAACGCACCTTGTATTATGCAAAGAGCAATCTTTCCTTAAACTTTATACGAATGCTATTGTAAAATGTATTACGAATCCAAAATCAACAATTACGATATTGACTACGAGCATTACAAACAGATGAATTTATGCGTATAATAATTATAAAAAAAAAAAAACTTGGTACATAATCTAATAAAATATTTAAGTTTGATTAATATAGCAACTACAACTTACAAGCTCGTGCTGATAAACTTGAGGACAGCAAGTAATCCAATGGGGTGAAAAAGCACTGATGTTTAAGACCAAGCAAGCGGGCCACCAGCCCGCTTGCTTGGTCAGGCGCGCTTCGTGGGTGCCCTACTCATGACGCGCTGCAGGGCCACCTTCTACGCAATCGTTGATTATTTACTCAGTAAGTGACATTTTTATCACCAGTAACGGATTGCAAAAAGCTATGTAACACTGATGAGAAGCCCAGAGACAAGGGGCCTAATTCTCGGGCCGATCTCGATCATTTTGCAATTTTATTTTATTGCTTCTTTTCACAAACCCGCACTTTTTCTACGTTTTCCGTATATCATAGCTGTCGAGGCTTCTACGATGAGGTCGTTGATGAATTACTCAAGGAAATTTGCCATTCTCTCTTCGAAAAGATCGGATCTAAACCTAAGTTGCCAGTGGGCTGACGAGCTGTCGAGTATGGACGATAGTCATCAAACCTTCCTAAAGTTTTTGACGTGACAACGTCTTATAATTCGATGGAGCCGGCTGCACGCACGAAAAAACATGACTCATGCGGCGCTACCACGCTCTGAGGCGTTCCATTTATGGCTTGAAGTGCAAGCGAAAGCGCGGAACGAGCGACAAAGAGGCACGCACGGCCACCGCGTTCGGCAGCGTTCGATATCTGTCTCTCTCCTACTTGAGTGAGCGCTGCGTCCGCGTGGACAGCTGTATGACGTTGTCACGTTCAACTATCGTCAGTAAACTGACTTTACAGACAACCGTTTTTTTTTAAATTATATTTTGTATAAGGCCGTAGCCAGGTAGGTATACAATGCTATAACTGGTTTAAGAACCCATTGAACCGGTTGTTATCCATGCAAATAGGCTGAAACGATAACACCTGAAGTTATAAGCTCTATACTTGTGAAAATAATGCTTTGAGCGGCGCTAGATAAGGTTCTGTCTACATTAACATCTATACATTGCCACAACAAAGTAATGTATAATGGTTTGACTAAACTTTAATTATAACTAAATTGAATATATTCTAATCATTTAAAACACGTACAAAATACACAAGAAACAGTCTATCAGCAGACCGTTACCTACAATGGATCGAGAGATAGCTCAACCGATCCAAATCAGTCCCATAAAGAAGCGTGCCCAAGAATAAGAGAAGTCCCAAGCAATACTAATGCGCTGCATAGTTATGTACATTTTAAAACATAATAATTATACTTATTTACGAAATAGAAAAGTTACTCATGACATGAGTAGCCTGCTATCCAAAGACAATTTATTTTCAGCTTCTGAATAACAATAGTGAACAGATCAAGGAAAACAATAATTAATAATTCCATCTATAATGTTCCTGTAAATAAATCATTCAGAATATCGTGTAAACAAATAACAAATAGTTTTTCCTCGCCTGCAATCCATAAGTCTGCAAAAAATAAGCACTGCGCAGACATTGCAACTTTCGTTGAAGCAACTGTCAAGTTTCAGTAACAATTTGTTGAAGATTTTTTAGTGATCACACCCAACTATATATTTGATATTTTATATTAGTCACTACTGGGGTTGAATCCCTTGTGCAAATTATTTGCTTTTTCTTCTAGGTATTTTTTTCATGATACTAAGAACCTAACTGTCATGGAATACTCGTAATAGATATATTACAATTAGCCGCAGGTTTCCAGTTACTGAAACTTGTAGCTGCGTCTGCGTAGTGCCTAATTTCCATTAGCTATGTAGGTATAGGAATTTGCGCATAGATATGAAATTCCTACATCAAACCGCTGGCGCTGTAGCCGCCGCGCCGTCCTCGTGCCACGCGGCTTAGTTGTCGGCGTGTTTGAAACTTCTCTAACATCTCATAAACATTTGAGTTTTAAAGGATATTTCTTATTTATACAACGTTTTACAAAATACCCCGTAAAAAATACCAAAGCCAAAAATTTTGTCAATCCTAGTAAGCTGGCATGTCAGGGAACCAGATTAAATGGAATGAGCCCAGTATAAGGCCCCATTTAACCTCCATTCGCATTTACGAGTAACAGCCTGTATATTTGTATTAACATGCCTTATAATACTAATTTAAATGATTATGAATTTAATTGTGAGTGGTCTTTTAAGATCGTAACGCTTCTAAGGCCCAATTTCAGACGCCAGTACTCGCAAACTCGTTCTATCAGTCAGTAAACAGAGTTTCACTTCTATTTGCCTTATTTATTCCTGTGTCTGAATACAAAATAAGTCACACACGGATAACTGAAGAGGCTAATTTGGGAAATTATTACTCGCATCATTTACGACTATACGTTACTAAATAGCACACGTAACTTGCCTTTTTATCTAGACTTAAGTCAAAAGCTATTAATTATCTCGACTTATTCCGGTACCTCTCAATACCTCATTTCATAGCAACACAGTTTCAGTTTAGAATAACGTGGGCAATTTTCGAAAAGAGTGTTTATAGACTCATGTTTTTTTATTTCTTTTTTTATTTGTGCTGGTGAAAAAAACATTTGTGAAAATAAAATAGAAGCTCTAAGTCAGTATGAAAAATGTTTATCGATAGGAATATAGTGTGTAACCGGTACGGAACCCGGGACTTCGAGGACAGCGACAGTGAGAAGGAGAACGGACAGAACTACACCGTGTGGGTGATCAGCAAGGGTGTTAATGTGGTGACGCCGTATACCTATGATGAAGCTATTAGTCTGGCTGGTGAGTACCAAGGCCTAGATAGATATATACTATTTATTTGTGAATATACATACATAGAATACAATATAGCGCCCAGACAGAGAACAAACATCTGTGTTCACCGCACAAATATTTGTTCTCGGTGGGGATCGAACCCACGACCTACGGCGCAGAAGGCAGAGCTACTACCAACTGAGCCAGTCAAATTGTACACCACAAGAATAGGGCATTACACATTTAACTAAAGCACTAAAACTTCACAGTTCCTGTTATAGTAAAATGTATAGTATTAGGATAACTTTCCTTTAAGGGTCTGTTGGTTTTTATTCCCTGTAGGTTCTGGTTATTTTCAAAACAAATAAGAAACTTACAAAAATGTAATTATACCAATTCAGGTTGATATGAACGGTATTTATTCCTAGTTCCCTCCACTATCTATCTGGAGCCAGTTTTTAGGGCGTGATACAAATATTCCAACACATAATATTAGTAAGATTATCTGTTGTAGGTCATGGCTCCTACACCATCGGTCTGCTGGCGGTCTGCTCTCTGTCTCTGCTGGCCATGTGCATCGACATGTTCGGAGTCTCCACGGTCGTCAGCAGCAGTTCCTGCGACCTTCATATCGAGCCGTGGCAGTATAATGTGCTGCTATCTATGCCGTTTTTAAGTTAGTAGAAAACCATACACTGAATCACCATACAACGGTTAATAACCATGTGTCATGGTGTGGTATCTAAATATTTTGCAGTGTCAGCACTATAGATCAGTGTCTTCTCTGATGAATTCAGCCAACCTTGGTGACTCCTCATTGCTTTCTAGAAATATCGGTATTGGATATTAGAAACTACGACGTGGATCGTGTTGAAATATCATCAGACCCACCTTCAAATTCTCCGGGCTGCATAGTTCATCTCATTAGACCAGCAACTACTCGTAGTTCCCGTAGTGCTTAATTCAATTCAATCCACGACATTTGACTATTTCTAGTCACTTTGATATCAAAGTTGCTAGGATATAATCAGTTCTATAAAAAGAAGACAAATATATGTACCTACATATCGTTCATAATTATGGATAAAATAAATAGAAGTGTTTATATAAAGACATCATTTATGAGCTACTACTACCAGAAAAAGCCTTCGATTCTTGGGTCTTTCTCAAAATAATGTTGAATAAAAAATTGAGAATTACTTGTGACCTAATCATAGCTTTATTGTCCCGAAATTTCCTGCTGGCAAGGCTGAAAGAGACTCTGCATCTACTTGCCTATAATACACAAGCAACAACTGGCTTGAGATTTTTCTTACTGTGTAGCCTCGTACTGACCATGTATTTTCTGATGTGGATTGTTCATGATAAGAGGCTCATTAGGTCTGTTGCCTCCAGGTTCCATGATGACAGCGTACGCTTGGGGCTACTTCTCCGACACGCGAGGCCGGCAGCTCTCTTTGGTTGTGGCCATGTGGGGTGGCTTCCTGGCCACTGCAGCCTCTGCCTTCTCGCCCAACTGGATCGTGCTGGCTACTTTAAAATTTATCAGTGTTGCTTTGTAAGTACCTATTTCGTAGATTTCTTACTCAATTCAATAGGAGTAGGCTTAGGCCATATTAAGATGTATGGGAGTGGATTAGTGCCAATTAATCGGTTTGCGTTCACCCACTGAGATAGACTATAACCTCTTTAGTACGATATTTTTTCTTCTCAAAACTTCTACTAACAAGACCAGATTTTTTCGCAGAGTGGGGATTGGTGACCTGTAATACAGGTCCTAACGAACTTACGTCAGGCACCAGTCTTTCACAATGTTTGCATACCTCTCTTTGTTTATAAAAGACATTACGCATTATGATATATCATGTGCATTATGAAAAAACATAACCTTATTTACTCATTTTTCTAACTGCCAGGACCTTTACTTACATACAAAGAAGATTTCACGAATCATTGAATAACTTTTACCGTGAGCGTTCACAATATTTATTTGTTGTGATTTTTAGTTGCAGTTCAGCGCAGTCGTCGGCCTACACTCTGGTTGGAGAGAGCTGTCCAGTCAATGTGAAGCAAACCTACCTCCTCATCCAGAGCAGTGTTGTTCACCTATCTATGCCTATCTACACAGGTAACTAGCTATTTATGGCGGCTTTATTTTAGTAAGATACAGAAACCTTAGGGTTTTTAGTCATATTCAACTATACCTATCACAGAGCACCAAACACGCTTTTGCTTAACCTATCATCACGAAAAAACTCGTAGCGAAAGCTTGGAGCTCCATGAACTTCTTAAAAATTTTCAGTAATAAAAATAGCCTTTCATAAATAGTATTTTATTGTAAAAAAAACACGTAGATACCTTATTTGACTCTGTGCTTTAGTTCTGACTACCTTCTGTTATGATAACAGAAGGTAGGTATAGTCAGTACGGAGAAAACTAAAACCCTGTGTGTTTTCAGCGCTTGGCTACGCTACTCTAAACATGAATTTTGCCTGGGACCTGGGTTTCATAATCTTCACACCTTGGAGACTGCTGGTACTCTGCCTGAGTCTACCGCTTGGAGTCAGTGCAGTCAGCCTGCCTTTCTTCTACGAGAGCCCCAAGTTCCTGGCCAATGTGGGGGCTAAGGGTCTGGCCTTGGAGAACCTGCGTGGCATTTGGAGGAGGAACAGTTGTGTTGGGAAAAAATACCCGGTAAGTGAATTTACGGTTGCAAGGAACGAAGTAGGTCCATTATGGCACAATGAGAGACTCTGTGTGTCTGGTTGTATAGATAGATATTATGTAGATAGCCTTAGTGACATGAAGTATGGCTTTCAGGTAGAGAAGCTGATTCTGGAAGAAGAGAATAACGCTCATTGTATGAGCACGCCACTGTCTCGCTCGCTTTGGGAGCAGACCGTGCCGCTGTTCAAGAAGCCACTTCTTTTCAGGACATTGCAACTATACTTTTTAAATTTTGTTATTTACGGAGTGTGAGTAACTGTTCAAATAAAAAAAAAAAGACTCTCAATTCGGTGATATTATTTTTTTTCGTTATTTATGAGCCGAATTAAAAAAGTATTTTTTTTATCTGAGAGGTTCCTTCCCAATTTATCCCATGGAAATGACATCAAATCAAATTTGGCAATCAAGACGTGTTACAAAATTTTTGAATTCACTTGTAAAATGAGTTCTTCGGTAAAACAGTGAAAAGTCCAACAAAACGTTGGTCTGGACCTATTCCACAATGACAAGGCCTATTCCACCAAATTATTCTAGTGCGAACTTGATATTTTGTTGGCAGTATTTCAATTAATTTTTGTTGTAATTTATTTGATATCCTGCAGAACCAACAGCTTGGCGATGTGGTTTCCGGACTTGACTGATGCGTTCATATCGGGCACGACACGAGCGCACGAGGCTTCTGAAGGCTTATGCAACATCATTGAACATGCTCTCAACGTAACCGACCCCAATACTACTGTAAGTATCAAAATTCTACAAGTAGTACACGTCTGGATTCAAACCCACGATCGTAGGATCGGAAGGTGGGGTTACTACCACTAGACCACTAGTGCTCTTGTAAAATATATAACACGTATTTATACAATGCTATATTGCTCTCAAACGGTGAAGGAAAACATCGTGAGGAAACCCGCAGCTTAGCCAGCTCCGCACGTATTGCACATGTTTTTCCTGTGGATCAGGCCGACAAAGCTGTCAGGATGGTATAGATGCTGGGCAAGCCTATTCCATCTAATATCTTGTTCCCAGGAACCACAGCGTCCCGTAAGTAGGGGCATGAGCAAACACCAGTTGCCCCTAACGAATATAAATAAAATATAATACGAATATAAATTTTATTATTTAACGTCAACAACATCTCATTTATCATCAACCTAAATAAGTTCAATGCTAAGCACGGAATGATTTTTCATTAAAAACGCGTTGATTCATCACCTTTTTGGAGGAGAAGCAGCAGAAGACAATTTTGGCTCAATGATACCTACGTGTCAACAGTTTTATATACGTGGTACTCTTTTGATATGTTTCTGTATGTTTCATTCTGTTTTTTCTCTATGTAGTGTAACCACCCATTTCTAATCAGTATTCGTTTGGTTTTACAGCTGTCTTGCATCCCAAAATCAAACATAACGGCAGTCTGGGCAAGTGCCATTCAAGGAGTCACCTTTTTCATCATCAACATCGGCATTAGCAAGGTCCCCGATCGGAAGGTGCTCGTCATTGTGATGATGATAATGGTGTCTGCATCTTCTGTTGGCTGTGTTTTGATCGAAAACAACATCATCAGTCTTGTTCTCTTCTTCACCATCTTCCTGGGGATTGTGGTCAACGGAATTATAAGCTCGTATTTTGTTGATTTATTCCCAACGTCCTACCGGTAAGATACAACACTGTTCTACTTGATAACAAACAGGTTCTATTAAATAAAAATGCCTTTAATTTCTTCTTTTTGAATTTGATACAAAATGCGCACATTTAGGCGTTCTGCGGATCAATGAAACGCTGTTAAATATTATGTATATGATAGCGATATTTGATAGTGTTTCATTGATCGTTACCGCAGAACGCTTAGATGTACGCAAGACTTAACAGAGTCAGTAATCAGATGAGGCAATCTATCTAATCAAAATCCAAATTGTTCTAACAAAAAAGCAAAAGTATCAAACAAAATGGTTTGTCTCGACTATGATGCCTCAGCTGGTTTTTGTACAAAACCTGTTCATATTCGTTTTCCCCTGCATCTTTGCTACCTCTTTCTGCTATGTTCATTTAATATTTTTAATAGTAAAGCTGAAGATTTAAGATTTTTGCCAATATTTGCTATATTTATAATTTCAGGGGCATGGTCGCCTCCTTGGCAGTGATGGTAGGTCGCTTGGGCGGCCTGGTCGGCTCCAACGTCTCGGGGCTGTATCTCATGACGCATTGCTCGGAGACCATGTACGTGATGGGGGCCAGCATTTTCTGTAAGTTTTATTTCAAAGCCTAAATCCTTTCCAAGTACTAAGTTACGTTTCGAAATTATCTTTAATTTTTTTCAGGTGGCGTCTTTGTGGCGTGCTTTTTACCATCTGATAGAGCAAAGCAGGTAAAGCCTGTATAAATGGTAATACGAGAAGAAAGATGTAATAGAGAACTACAACATAATAGTAATAATAGTGAGTGAAGTGGGAGTACCTGCTATCTGTAATATGTAATATGTAATATGTATATGTATCTCTCCATCCAACGGTTGTCTGGAAGAGATCGCTTTTAGCGATAAGGCCGCCCATTGTACCTATATTTGTAATGTTTCTGTTATAATATGTTTCTTATGTGTACAATAAAGTATTAATCTATCTATCTATCTATCTATGTAATGATCAAGAGGTAGCTCTATTCAGGATTTAAAAGGACTACTCCTGAATACTGAAAATGCACGCTCAACTACTCCTATATGTTTCCCTGCGAGAAAAAATGAGCTTGTCGGTTATAATCGATTGAGGAGTAATGTTTGAGAAGAAGCCTTTATACCATGCATACCAGCCTTAACATGATATAATTATATCAATAAGCTTTAGTTATGGGTACCTATAGCATGTTTGTGTTGAACTGGTGAACTGTTTAAATAGGTAGAATGTTAAAGTAAAATAATCAATTTCAATTTCAATTTCAATAATAAAACAATAATATAAAAAAATCGTTTATTTCATCGTTATCACACAAATTCATAGTGCACTTCATATTTCAAAACCTGTGAACACTTAAAAACTAGCAAGCATGTTGTTGGCAAGTGCTGTGGACGATCGATGGGAGAAATAAATTCCTCAATATATCGTCCTCAGCACCAGACACTTCCACAGTGGAGACGTCCAGCAGTCTGCAACAGTCCTCATAATGCTGGTGAGGTGCTGAACTCCTTAAAACAACTTCTCACTCGCACACTTTTGAAAGATGCAATCCGATTGCATACAAAAGACTTGCGATTTTCGATGATTATATTCATGTTTTTAAATTTCAAAGAGTCAAACTGCGCAAGTGAAAAATACATTGACGGTTATGTTCGCCTTAAAAAAAAGAAATATACAAAAGAGCTGGTTGTTTAAATATTTTATTTACAAAAATCGTTTTGCTATCTTAAAAATAACTTTAGGTAATATCATTCTTTTAATGTTTATACATGCTTAACTGAACTTATATTTAGGCTTATCCACAAAGGCAAATACGTCGAAGTAAGAATATTATATACCCTTGAACACTTGTTTTAGATCAAACAGTATTTACAATATCAGTAAACAGTGTGAAATTCGGCACTCCGCTCCGCTCCGAAATCGTAGTGAATGAGGCATTTTTTTTATACTACTAGCTGATGGAACAAGTATATGGCCCACCCGATGTTAAGCGGTAACCATCGCCTATAACAAAGCATTGCCTCGTAGGTCACGCACGTCTGGAACGTGCCCTACGGCGATGAGCTGTCTGTCACATACCTATAATTGCCACTGTGACTGCCCATCTTGCTTAAACATCCTCAAAGAGTTGACTACAAATGAAGTAATGTCTATGGGAGATAAACTTATGGAAAGGTTAAATCAATCTGAGTATCGCTTTTATTTTAAAATTAAAGGTATTTGAGCTTTAGAATTACAGTTTTTGTCCAAAGTGGAGCTTAATTCGGAAATATCTTTGGTAGTTTTGTTCAACACGTACAAGATGAACAACAGTTTGAGTGAATAGCACAGGCATATAAAACCTGTGATGAAAAGTATGATTTGTACGACTAGGAATATTTTTGGCATGGTTATGTACATCAGTCTTAGGGCTCTTATTGCTATGTCTGGTAGTTTTGGCTGCTTCTGAAATTACAAATTTATGTGTGTTATTATCCACGTCAATACAACGTGATCACTATGAATAGCTAGTATAATGTCAAAAGGCCAGATACCAGTAAAGTCTTTGAAGATAATAATGTACCATCATCAGAACAATTGGTACGAAATATTGCTGCATAAAATTACTATATATAAAAACTTACGATCTGAAAATGTGCGATTGGCAGCACTATGTCTGTGAACCGCCTTGCAGCTGAACTGTAGTTCAGGTTCCCAAGCACTATGTTTACTTGCAGGGACAGGTGCGTTTCCAATGTCAGCCCAATTTTCTGTAATACAAAATCTAGCCTGGTAAATTTATTTAATACAAATTCTAGTATAGACCCTAAGGCTTCTTATTTTCATCTTTCTGATCATTTTTTGTCCTTATCCCATCCTTCCACCCCACCTCAAACTGGCACAACTGGTATTCGTTTTCCACTCTCTCTTATTAGCCATCATTTCAGAAATCCCTCTTTTCTTACCCATGTCTTCTTTCAAAACATCCATCCTTCTTTTCTTGACCTCTACTTCTATATCCATCCACATTAATACCTAGCACTCTTCTCGTTACATGACATTATTTCTTTCGCATGACATGACCATATTCCCACTCTAACTATTGCTCCTCATTGGCGCCACTTTCAAGCTGCCCTGATTTAGTCATTACTTTATCTATTCGCATCTCCGCATGCACCTTTTTTCATCAGACTCTTTAGTCCAATTAGTATTTGATGGCAATGGTTAGGTGGAAATATTTTAAAACACAATAACAGCATAAAAATACCCTCACCGGTTCTATGATTAAATGACTATCGTGGATCATCTTATCCGGTTTCAGTCCTTCTACTCTGTCGTATAGCCGAGGGTCTCCATCCAAGAAGTGGCCTTTTGATATAGCGAGTGGGATTCCTGAAAATTGTGTTATTTCACACCAACATGAAACCACTTATTTTCCCCTAGGTAGGTAGATAGGTACACTGATTTGCTGTCTACTAATGTTGAGTGAATCATTTAGACCCATGGTTTAGTTTCAAAGACTAAGTACTTGATACTCATGCTCTTATGTATTATGCATCCCGTACGCTTCATCTCCTAATTTTTTTCGATATTCATATTATTACTCACTGATGAAATATTTCTGTTTTCAAGTAATTTGGATCAGCATAATTCAAATAAAAATCATGTTTCCAAATGTTTTAAAAATAGCCCAACTAGTTTTCTGTTTTGTTAATCCTTAGAGACTTAAAGTCGAAACGAAAGAATCAAGCTTAAGCAGTTAGTTAACTAACCGTAATAACAAGGACTCATGTCCATAAGGCCAACAGGACAGAACCCTCTGCTGTTACAAAGACTTCGGTTGGTGTATTGGTCTTCACTCATCTTATAGACGAAGGCCTGAGGGCCGTACTCCGAGGTGGTGGTCCCGCAGACCGTCATGCCGAAACTCTTGCAGATGCCCACCCGGTAGATGTTAATCGGAGTGTCAGGCTGCAGGAGCGGCGGGTAGGCTATACCCTCGTACGTGTCTGTGAAGTTGACTGTACTGAAAAATATGGGATGCGTAAGATATTTTTGGTGATGTAGTGAAATCCGTTCAGGTTTAGAATAAATATTGCTCTACGTCGCTATATGAATTTTATTTTTGTGTCTGGTATCTAAAATGCTATATAAGCTAGCAAGAAAATGTAAAGCTATGAGCAAATATTCAGGAATGGATTGAACCTACCTTTCAGTGATGCTCTCGTGTTCCCCGCTCGTGATTATTTTGAAGTGCTTTACATTTTTAACGCTAAACTTGTCCGTATCTGTTGCACCGAGTTCCAGTCGGTAAAACGAGTTTTTGTCGTATAGCTGTAAAGCACAAATTAACTCTGAAATCCTGAGAAAAAATTACTAAGCCTCATAATAGATAATAATTTAATGATTCATTTTCACAGCATGGTTGGTTTTTTGGATTCGTATTTGCAGTTCTAAGCACAAAACGACTGTGATGATAAATCATAAAATTCAAGCTGTAACATTAAATTCAAAGAGACCAACTCTGTCCATAATCCCCGTGGTTTCAAAATGGATAAGCCCAGGAACGATCTTGTTTGCGAAGCTGAGGACTGGCTCATGGTATCCCCAGATGTAGTCATACGCTGATTTGGAGACGATAGCTTTAGATCCAAGTTGAGCCACCATAATATTGAAGACGCTTTGTACGAGGAACGGGGACGAGCTGAGCAGTGTTGATGCACTCTGAAAACAATATTGTTTTTCGGAAACGAAGTACCGCTCAAGTAAAGGTTTCACTTGAAATAAGTGTGGGTAAGTTCTCTAGGCATAACTTAAATTGTAAAATTAGTATTTATCTGATGTCAGCATACTCGTAAATCTTTGAATAACTCATCCAAAATTCAGTTATCCTGTAAAATGTATATTTAATTTGAACAAATCATTTTTTTCTCGATGTGGAAACAATTACATGCATCGGGGCGTGGTCTTTACATCCTGTTCAGACTAAAGATTAGCCTATTCATACTAATGCCGCATGCAGTACATATATAGTTTTACAACCCTAGGTCAAAGCGATAATACCAACAAAACGTTCTTATCAGTAGATAGTAAATGCGTAGTTGATTTACAATGAAAAAGTTACATACCAGCATCGGAATGTTTGGCATCGTGATGTTGATATCCTCTGGGTATCCGATCGATTCCTCAGGCACGAACACCGATCGGAGTATAGGAGTATACCGCATCACTCCGTCTTTCAATTCCAAGTCTTTGTTCAGCCGATACTCTCTAAAAGAAAAAACCTCTGAAAGTAGATTTGCTTCCTTGTTCAAAGCGCTTACGTGACGTAGCTTGTAAGTATGTTCTGATTATGTTCAATTTGGCACTAAATTCACATGCTCGCATAAGACGATACGAACTAAATTGAATTTTTGGAATGAATCTGCTACTGTCTATTAGACATCGAGGGTTTTAAGATGAGGAGACCACTTAACTTCTCCTCAACGTGTGTTAATGTCACTTACAAGTAAGTGAAAGGTCCAATTTCCTCCAGCTTTAGCGTATAGTCCTTGCCAGCCATGAAGGCCTCTGCGTTGGTGATGTTGAAGAGGAACACCTCGAAGTGGCCGCACTCCAGTTCTTCGCTCAGAATCTCGTGCAGGATCGTACCGTTCTCCAGGCGGAAGTTCTGGGAAAATAGGATACTTAAGCAAACTCTTTTTTTTTTTTTTTTTTTTTTTATACTACTAAGTTGACAAACAAGCATACGGCCCACCTGATGGGAAGCGGTTACCGTAGCCTATGGACGCCTGCAATACCAGAGGCATCACAAGCGCGTTGCCGACCCTTTAAAACTTTAAAAACGCCCTTTTTGAAGAAAAGGTAATAATAGTAATACTCTATTAAGATTATGCAAATCCACACTCTCAAAGCCAATTGTCTGCCATCGTAAATAACAAAATATGCTTATCTTGTAAGTATCTAGGTAGGTAGTCCACTTACGTATTTGCCAATGATAAGCATGGGGTCTATGGCGATCAATACTACAGGCAGCAATAGGAAGAACAAGCCGGCCGTTGTACACGCATACAGCTTTTCTGAAATTACACCAATTTTGTAGATTGGCCATCAAATTGAAAAGGTTTTATGCTCCTTGTATGACATCACACGAACTTGCCATTTTTAGGGTTCCGTAGCCAAATGGCAAAAACGGAACCCTTATAGATTCGTCATGTCTGTCTGTCTGTCCGTCCGTATGTCACAGCCATTTTTCTCCGAAACCATAAGAGCTACACTAATGAAACTTGGCGAGTAGATGTATTCTGTAAACCGCATTAAGATTTTTACAAAAAAATAGAAAAAAAACTATAAATTTTGGGGGTCTCCATACTTCAAACTGAAACTCAAAAACATTTTTTTCATCGAACCCATACGTGTGGGATATCTATGAATAGGTCTTTAAAACTGATGTTGAGGTTTCTAATATTGTTTTTTTCTAAACTGAATAGTTTGCGCGAGAAACACTTCCAAAGTGGAAAAAAGTTGGCCCTCTAACTTCTAAAATAAGAGAATGATAAAACTAAAAAAAATATATGTTGAACGAGATCTAGTCCGTAGTTTTTTTTATACGTCATAAATCGTAAACCGCAATTTGCCTTTCGACGAACTACAAGAACCTTTATATTATGTTACTTGATGCTACGGAACCCTTCATGGGTGAGTCTGACTCGCACTTGGCCGCTTTTTTATTATTTAATCTAGGAGGTACCTGGAGGTACCCAGACATTTATAGGCATTATTTTACTACGCATACCGTGCAGCCGATCGTTCAGGGTTCATCGGTTCAGGAATATTATGCTTCTAATACCATTAACATTATTTAAAATTGTTCATGTGTATCGTATTTATAATTGTTATTTGTTAAAATAGACTTACTTTTCGTATCTCTAACGAGGTCGATGTTCGCTTTCATAGTCGCCATTGAAACACCTTCTACCACCTTCTGCAGTTTATGTCCCATTTGGAATGCTGCAACAAAAAAATGGATAAATCAGGTAATGTAATTGTAATTATATTAGACCTGTCGTGGACCTCGAGATCTAAAGTCACATCATCATCAGCTTGGGAAGTACTGCTGGATATTTATCTAAAACTTATCAGTTTCAGTAAATGCCTGTTTCACCATCTCGATGTAATACGTCTCGTGTGCGGATACGATATATTTTGTGGTGTCAGATAAAAATGTTTTAAAATATCTTTACGGAAGTATTTTTATCTCATGAGCATTACGAGGAATGGTTAAACCACCATACAGTCACAGTCATTATAAGTCATAATAATCATTATCACCATAATTTAGTATGACGTATAAAAAGAGGCATTTTTAGCCCTCCACTACGGTGTATGTAGGTACTTACAATGCAGGCAAGGCTGATTTTCATTTGTGCCTTTTATTTCTTGCATATTCCCCTTATTCGTTACACTAATTACTATTTAAATTGGTATAGTAGTAGAATTATAATGTTCATACTTCATACACTAGTATGAACATGCCCGTTCATTGAATGAACAATGTGTTTACTTAAATTATTTGTATATTTGTTATTCAGTATTATTTCAGATTAGGTGAAGGCCTCCTCCAAAGATGCCTAATTTATCTCTGTCCTGTGCTCTATTTGGCCCCAGATTGGGCCGTTTATCGGGAATAATTATAATTGAATCGAATTACTTATTAATTTATGAGTAATAAATATATAGGTACATATACATGTTATCTGAGATGAAGTTAATTAATTAATTTATTGAGGTCAAGCTCTTAAGATTTATGGTTACGGCTATACCCAGACCACCCCAGACTATCTGTTACATATAACCCTTTATTTTTAAACTGAAGTGACTTTATACAATAAACCTCACTGATATTCGGTGGAAAAGTTCTTCTTCTCCCTATTTAGAGTAAGTACTTTTCCATCTACTGTCTATACCTACTATATTGACCTAGAGGCTGACAGCAATTGAACTGACCGATAACAAGGAAGGGTACTGATATCCTAAACACAAGGAAACTTAGTTAGGAGTAGCCATGTACTCGTAATTTTTATAACGCTTTTATTAGCTTCACCTGTATGTATGTATTTATGTAACCAACCTCTTTGAGCTCGAATTTGTCCTACTTTGAACGATCAGATTTGATTAAACTTTGCACACCTGTCAAAGGTCGATGACAATACAATAATATGAAAAAATAAATTAAAAAAAATTAAAAAAAAAGTAAAAAGTAAAAAATAATTTATAGTTTAAAAAACTAAAAATACGCTTTTATAACTAATTGAATTAAAAAGTTAAAAATAAAACTGTAATAATCAATTGAAAAATTTATATTATTGTACAAAAAAAGCGTGGGGTGCTTGATTTTGATTGTTGTAAATATTTTATCAATAGTAGTTTTATCAATATCTGAAGTTATTATAAAAAGCACCCCACGCTTTTTTGTACAATAATATAAATTTTTCAATTGATCATTACAGTTTTATTTTTAACTTTTTAGTTCAATTAGTTATAAAAGCGTTTTTTTTTAGTTTTTTAAACTATAATTTATTTATTGCCATGACAATTACTACCTGCATGAGTCAAGTCTTATCTCTAATAATGTGTAACTTATGTATAATGTATGTTATGATTGTGAATTTTGGAGGTGTGTTAAAATAAGGTAGGCTGTAGATAACTACATGAATAGTACATGGTATGTTTGTTAGGTTACATTTTTGTGAAGCCCCAATAAAGATTATTATTTATTTTATTATTTATTTATCTAGAAGGTTCGTCTCATATCATTACTATGTTAATATGAGACGGGTAAACGCCATTTAATAAGAAAAGAGCCGGATATCGGATAACATAAAAAAATATAAAACAAGTTAAAAAAACTTGGGAAACCGACTTTTTGCCCAAACTGCTAAACCGATTTGATGAAATTTCTGTGTACCAACCTAAACGTATTAAGCTTTCAGAAAAGAGGTTTTTTTCAAATCTGCTCTTATATGACGAATTCGAGAGCACAAAAGGGCAAGCCGCAGTGAATTAACAACATTTCGCCTACGAAATGTTGTTTTCGCGTGAGCACGTGTCTCTCTATTTTATAGGGAAAATTGATGAGACAATAGCAACGGCTCGTTTCTATCGTTTCTACCTACGTAACGTATTTTAGCTGTCTCATCTTTTGTACATACAAAAGAGCATGTAACAGATAATAGCAGGCTTTATCTATAGTCGTTTGCAACACCGGCCTTACTTAGAAAAATATATGTCAAAAGATAAACAGTACTGTTGCCATCTCTTACCGCTGGGCACTGCCAAACAGTGACAGGGCTAAACTTTTTAAGGAATGATTATATGTATTTCAATTGCGTTTCTATGTATGACTGCTCATGTTGTGGTTATTAGGGAAAACAGGGAGAGAAAGTAATTAGTCTGGATTAGTTTGGAGCTTTCAATCGTTAGCAATGGTTTGCAATACGTGCTGGATGATGGATTCCTTCGGTAGTTATACCTACTCGTAGTAAGCTTGTCGAGAACCTAATAAGTTCGAAAAATGTGTGACGAGTGCACGAAAGGAGCCATTCTGAGGTGCACTTAATATCCTTTCATCACACTGGTTTAAAAAAGAATCAATGATTTCTATAAAGAGAAGAAGTAAGCTTGTCACTTAATTTATATTTTATAATTTTTCAATTCCAATGGCTTACTTAAATTTAGATAATAAAGTTAACAAAGCTAAAAAGGTATATTTAGGTATTTATAATAGGCATGAAGACAGTAATCAAGAATCGCCAAAATATTTATCTGATGTAATGAAAAAGGATTCAAAGATTTTAAAAAATGTATTTATACTCTTATTAATGTCGAGATTGTCAATTTATTTGATAATATAAATCTACAAAATACAACAATCCGCCATGATGGCTCAAACACCGGTCAGAGCGAATTACGTCACGGCTATATAAATGTCATTCTGATTTAGTACAAAAGCACCAATGTTTACTGTTGAATACTATAACCGTGACGTAATAACAGACGCCATGACACCAGCGAGCGTTTTGGCGAGAATTTGAAAATTTAAATTTAAATGTACTTTTATTGCACAAAAACCTTAATTTTCTACAGAAATATGATATATTTTAGACATAATAGATACTTCTGAATATGATAGAAGAGATGTTGAAAATTAGTCGTCAGGCCTCCGGCCATTATCATATTAAATTCTACAAAGTAATCTGTGGTCAAAAACATGTCTTATCTGCCGCTCTTTAATGGGTCCGGTTAATGTTCGGCTAGTTAATGTACACCCTGTTAAAAGTTAAAGGCCCATGTACACTGTCGCATATAAGATAAGTATTACGATTATTACTTTTTTTTATCTAGTGATGGATAATTGTTCTAAACCGGACAGCCTTTTTGAGGTTATTGAAAAAAAAAACATTTTTTGGCACTGCAGTGGCGGCTGCCGCGGCACGTTCGCTCTGCTCGCTCACCTTGTGCATTATTTTTATGTTCTAATTAATATAACCTAACCTATCCAAGTCGGATCCGCCCTAAAAAGTATCAAGTATGGTAGGTCCAGTGCCACAACAAAAAAGCAAAAAACCATGAATTGCTCCAGTGTGCATGTGGCTTAACTGACATCGTAATAACGGGGTGTACAATAACGTGATGTACATTATCGCCTCCTTCTTTAATACATTTTCAAGCAAAACGAAAAATGAATGAATGTTTGTAGGATAACCTGAACCCAAAAAAAATTTGTAGCCAACTATGATAAAACGCCTTATAATAGAGTAAAATAAGACATAGAGATATAGAGGTCGTAGAGCCAAAACCTAAGACCAAAGAGACAAAGCCGTTTTAATGTGATTTCACAATATTCATAGATAACAGATATTTCATAATCAACTCCATTCAACATTTGAATCAGGTATAATGATGGAAATAGTGCTAAAAGTTCATAGTTTTTGAGCTAAGTAATAAAGACTTTGTACCTTAGACAAAATAATCAATTAAATCTGAAGGTAATCATATCAATTTAGCAAGATTATTTAGGTAGGTATAATCTTGCTAAATTGAAAGGTACATGTGGCAGACATGCGAATGTTGAGATGGATGTGTGGAGTGACAAGAATGGATAGGATACGGAATGAGTATATCAGGGGAAGGTTGAAAGTAGCGCCCAGTGACAGAAAAACTGAAGAGCAATAGGTTGGCGTGGTACGGGCATGTCATGAGGAGGGATGAAAGTCATGTGACTAGGAGAGTGATGAGTATGGATGTGGATGGATATGTGAGCAGAGGTAGACGGTAGACCAAGGAAAACATGGATGAACTGTGTGAAAAATTACATGGAAAGGAGAGGAGTGAATGCAGAGATGACGGCTGACAGAGGGGAATGGAGGGAGAAGACATGTTGTGCCGGCCCCACATAAAGTGGGATAAGGGCAGGAAGAAGAAGAAGAAGAATCTTGCTAAATTGATACGATTGGTTACGGAACCCTCGGGGATGATTTTACTTTTTTAACACACTTAGTAAACTGAAAAACATATAGGTAAAGTACCTTCCGCCTTTATATTAAACCTACTTTTATTTTTACCCTGCGCAATCAGAATTTTGGATGTTGTAATTTTTCGCCCAACTATTTTGAAACGATTATTTTTTTGTGGTGCTATATTGATTTTTCCTATCTGCAAGAGTGCTTTATCTATTATTATCGCTTCCCCATCAAAATATTGACGATAACGATAGTTTTACTTTTTGGGAAAATAATATGATCATGATGATCGATAAACCTTCGGAAAAACTTGAAACAAGGGCCTAATTCTCGGGCCAATCTCTATCATTTTTTTTTTTTTTTTATTGCTTCTTTACACAACCCCGCACTTTTTCACCGTTTTCCGTATATCGTAGCTGTCGAGGCTTTTACGATGAGGTCGTTGATAATTTACTCAAGGAAATCTGCCATTCTCTCTTCGAAAAGAAGCAATAAAATAAAATTGCAAAATGATCGAGATCGGCCCGAGAATCAGGCCCCAAGTCTCTTGACAAGTTTACTATATTTATTTATTTATTTAAAACTTTCACACAGATTTAGTGCTAGGAGGACTTAATGCTAATAGCATTGTCTGCCAGTTTACTTTAGCTTGTAGTAGTTAGCTTTTGAGCGATCTGCCATAGCGATCAGTGAAACGCTGTCAAATATGACAGCGATATTTTCACTGATCGTTTACGCAACCCAAAGTTTTTTAAATATTCGTAAAAAGCTATGCTTTGCACATTCATCTTAAATAATGGACAATAAGTAAGACGAAATTAAAATAGTAGATAATTATCTATGTTTTTATTACGTACTTGCTTAGTTTTTGCGTTTCAATATAACATAGTTACCTACTCACAGTAAAAGGATATTTGTAGATCATAAAGTTCGATAAGATTAGCTTAGCTCCGATAGCACTTTGTTTGAAATCAATAGAAATACTTTTAAAAATCTAGTGCTATAGATACGTAGATAGGTATCATGACATTTTTTTTTATACCTCAAAGTTAGCAAACAAGCATACGGCCCACCTGATGGAAAGCGGTTACCGTAGCCTATGGACGCTTGCAACACCAGAGGCATCACTCGCGCGTTGCTGACATGTAGGTATTTATTAGTAAGTATAATTATGAAATAGTATATGTAAGTATAAGTAATAAGTATGTAGTGTATGTAATATAATATTCTTTGTAATCTATATCTATCTAATCTAAATATATAAAACTCTTTCGTTACTGACTGACTGACTGACTGACTGACAATCAACGCACAGCCTAAACCGTTAGTCCTAGAAGCATGAAACTTGGAGGGTATGTTCCTCTTATAACGTAGAGGTGTACTAAGAAAGGAAATTGGAAAATTATTTCCCGAAGAGGAGAAAAAGGGGAAAAATGGTTTAAAGAAAACTCAACGCACAGCCTAAACCATTGGTCCTAGAAGCTTGAAACTTGGAAGATGTGTTGCTCTTATAGAGCAAAAATGCATTAAGAAAGAAAATTGGAAAATTATTTACCTAAAAGAAGAAAAAAAAGGAAAAAAGTTTCATGAAAATTCACAAAAAATTGCTTTACAAAATACGCAAAAAAACAGTAAAAAAAAATCTGCTACCGCAGCATCTGTTACCAAATTTGAATACACACAAAAGTTTACATTAACCCCACCGTAACCACTAAGACAAAATCGCGGAAAACACCTATCGTACCGAAACTAAACACCGCACCGCTTCAAAAAACGGCTAAAGTACATGCTCAAAACTATGGTAACCAGCTGGTCATGTCAAATTAAAAAAACCTGATTCGATTATACACCAACACGCAGACGAAACCCTAAATTAGCCACTAATATAACATAAAATCACAAGAAATTGCCTTACGCAAAAAAAACCTTTAAAAATGTTTCAGCTACCGCAGCATCTGTCACCAGGTTTGAATACACACAAAGGTTTACAAAAAAACCAATGATAAACCACTTAGACAAAATTGCGGGAATCATCTATCATACTTAAACTAAACACCGCTGAAAAAAATCGGGTACAACAGCACCTGTCTTCAAATTCAAATACACTCTAAAGTACATGCTCAAAACTATGGTAACCAGCAGTTGGTCATGTCAAATTAAAAATCTGATTTGATTATACACCAACACGCATACGAAACCCCAAATTAGCCACTAATATAACATAAAATCACAAAAAATAGCTTTACAAAATACTTAAAAAAAAAAACATTAAAAAAATTTCAGCTCCCGCAGCATTTGTCACCAGGTTTTAATACACACAAATGTTTACAAAAAACCGATGATAACCACCAAGACAAATCGCGGGAATCATCTATCATACTTAAACTAAACACCGCTGAAAAAATTGGCTACAACAGCACTCGCCTTCAAATTCAAATACACTCTAAAGTACATGCTCAAAACTATGGTAACCAGCAGTTGGTCACGTCAAATTAAAAAAATTGATTCGATTATACACCAACACGCATACGAAACCCAAAATTAGCCACTAATATAACATAAAATCACAAAAAATAGCTTTACAAAATACGCAAAAAAAAACGTTAAAAAATTTTCTGCTACCGCAGCATTTATCACCAGGTTTTAATACACACAAATGTTTAAAAAAAACCGATGATAACCACCAAGACAAAATTGCGGGAATCATCTATCATACTTAAACTAAACACCGCTGAAAAAAAACAGCTACAACAGAACTCGCCTTCAAATTCAAATACACTCTAAAGTACAAGCTCAAAACTATGGTAACTTGCATTTGATCATGTCAAACTAAAAAAACCAGATTCGATCATACACCAACATGCATACGAAACCCCAAATAAGCCACTAATATAACAAAAAATCACAAAAAATAGCTTTACAAAATACGCAAAAAAAAACATTAAAAAATTTCCAGCTACCGCAGCATCTGTCACCAGGTTTGAATACACACAAAGGTTTACAATAAAACCAAAGATAATCACTTAGATAAAATTGCGGGAATTATCTATCAAACTTAAACTAAACACCTCTGAAAGAAATTGGCTACAACAGCACTCGCCTTCAAATTCAAAGACACTCTAAAGTACATGCTCAAAACTATGGTAACCAGCAGTTGGTCATGTCAAATTAAAAATTCAGATTCGATTATACACCAACATGCATACGAAACCCCAAATAAGCCACTAATATAACATAAAATCACAAAAAATAGCTTTACAAAATACGCAAAAAAAAACATTAAAAAATTTTCAGCTACCGCAGCATTTGTCACCAGGTTTTAATACACACAAATGTTTACAAAAAAACCGATGATAACCACCAAGACAAAATCGCGGGAATCATCTATCATACTTAAACTAAACACCGCTGAAAAAAAACGGCTACAACAGCACTCACCTTCAAATTCAAATACACTCTAAAGTACAAGCTCAAAACGATGGTAACTTGCATTTGATCATATCAAACTAAAAAAACAAGATTCAATTGTACACCAACGAATACGATAGCCCAAATTAGCCACTAAAACAAAATCACGAAAAAGAGCTTTACAAAATACGCAAAAAAACATTTAAAAAAATTCAGCTACCGCAGCATTTGTCACCAGGTTTTAATACACACAAATGTTTACAAAAAAACCGATGATAACCACCAAGACAAAATCGCGGGAAGCACCTTTCATACCAAAACTAAACAAAGCTGAAAAAAATCGGCTACAACAGCAGTTACCATCTTTCGAACACACTTTATATAGTTTTGAATGCAAACTCAAAACTAAGGTAACCAGAACTTGGTCATGTAAAACCAACGCATACATAACCCAACTTAGCCACTAAGGCAAATTCACGAAAAATAACTCTCAAAATATAAGCAAAAAACAGTGAAAACATATCAATAGTTGTCCGCTTTCCACCATGAAATAGTTTCTTTAAAACGAACTCAAACTATGACTTTATACTAACCACGCGGACGAAGTCGCGGGTGTCAGCTAGTATATATATATAAAAGAAAGTCGTGTTAGTTACTCCACTTATAACTCAAGAACGGCTGAACCGATTTGGCTGAAAATTGGTTGGGAGGTAGCTTAGAACCAGGAGAAGGACATAGACTTTTTATACCGAAAAAGAAACGGGAACGGGGTGTTACGGGAACGGGCGAGCGAAGCAGCGGGCGGCCACTAGTGTAATATAATATTCTTTGTAATGTAATATAATATAATATTCTATGGATCATAAAGGTAAGTATTTTCAGACTCCCTAATAATTAATTTTATTTTCTAAGTAGTACACATCACAAATATTAGGCACTTATTTATTTATTCTTTCTTCGCACACATTCCCCGTGTAAATATCATCAGTCCATTCCATCCAAAGGTTGTCTGGTAGAGTTCACTGTTTAGCGATAAGACCGTCCATTGTATGAGGCAAATAGTTTTAAGTTTTTTATGTACCTACCTGTACTTTTATAATTTGTTGTGTGCAATAAAGTATTTTCTAACTTATATCTATCTAGATAGGTATAATAGATAGGTAAAGCTACGTAGATACGTAGAATAGTGTCGTGGGGACGCTTCTGTCTGGCACTGATTTGGATCAGTTGAGCTATCTCTAGATCGTTTGTAACGATCTGCAGATAGCTCAACTGTTTCTTGTGTATTTTGTACATTTTATAAATATTTGTTTAAGTGTAGATAAGTATTTTGTTTATAAAGTGTTCTTTAAAAATATATAGCTGTACTGAAGAGTAAAATAAAAAGAAACAATATTATTATGAAAAAACAAAAACAATACTAATATAATTATGTTTTCATGGCCAAACTGCTGAACCAATTTATATGAAATTTCTATAGGACTAATATTTATAATTGGCACTTTCAGATGAAAAGATCATTTACTAAATCAATTCATAAATGACTGAGGTACCTATGCAGAAACAATCATTAAAAATAACGGCTAACCCGATTTTCATGAAAATTCAAGAGGATCGATCTGAAAGTAGGTACTTTACATTTTCTACGTTGAGACGGGACTATTTTGAAACTACAACTGTGCCAAAGCCTTTTAATTTTAAGTTGATACCTTTTAATTTTAAATTGACGCAAAATAAATTATTTATATTCTATTCTTCGTACCTTAATTCGTATATTAAAATAGCTGTACTTTTGTAAACCTTTTTGTGGAAAAATAAATGTTATTCTTCAGCCTCAGGAACCAGATAGCAGATACTTGCATTACTTATTTGTTTTATTATACTCATATTATATCGCCCAGACAAAGGACATTAATTAATAAATAAATAAATATTGCCGAGCTTGCTATGGGAACCAGATAACTGGTATAATACACTTATATATTTTTTGTAAATACATACTTAGAATACAATATGACACCCAGACAAAAAACAAACATCTGCATTCACCACACACATATTTGATCTCGGTGGGGATCGAACCCACGACCTGCGCAGAAGGCAGAGCTACTACCAACCGAGCTCTATGAAGATACTTTCAAAAAAATATCAGTGCTTAAATTATGAAAAATGATCAACACCGTAATAGTTACAAAAGTAATATCTATCAGTATTTTGAAAATAACAAAACATACGATCGCTGAAAATTTCAGATTGGTCTCTTATCTATCGTAACAGTTATCCGTTAAACTTACCAATATAAAAAGTGAATTTAATTTACCAGAACCTTGTTATTGTCAGCACACTATGGTCCGCATTATCTTAGTTTTTTGTGCACCTCCCGAGCACTTTTTGAACCGCACGTCAGCGCTCAGTACCTAGCCCGTTCAAATGATAAGTACGCATCGAACTATTTTCATATGAACTATCTTTATGATCGGGTACCTCGTACCGCATGGTTTTAGGGTTCTGCAGCCTAGGTTAAATGGAGCAAAGCATTACTTTCACTATTATGCTTAAGATTTTTAAACTAGCTGCATAACCAATTTGCCATAAACTTATTGATAAAGAAAATATGACCCTCATATGATTTATATGAAATATGAATTGGAGGTGATATTTTCTTTATCAATAAGTTTCTGAAAAAAAGGAAAACATACGAGCACGTATATAGCAGATCTGGATCTTGGCCTTCAGCTCAGTTGGGCTCTGCCTCCTGCGTCGTAGGTCGTGGGTTCGATATATTACCCACCGAGAATAATAATTTGTGTGGTGAACACATAATGTTGCTTCTCGGTCTGGGTGTTATATTGTATTCTTATATTTATTTATTCGTGTGCATTCCGACGACATTGTTATGATCGCCGGAAGTCGATGGATGGAAAGGGCTCAGAATAGTTCTTCCTGGAAATGTGTAGGGGAGGCCTATGTCTAGCAGTGGACTTCTTCAGGCTGATGATGATGTACTACCAAAACTAGTTTTTACACAATGAGAGCTTAATGCTAGATATCACTTTCTACTAGCCAACCTTGACAGGTGTCAAGACCCTTCGTAAGCTAGTCAACTCACACTTGGCCATTGATGTTTTTACGCATCCTGTCTGATTTTTTTTATCTTTATCTTAACTTTTTCATTCATTCACTTCAAAGATAGCAGTTTAAAATAAAATTGCAGTTTTGTAGCTATAGGTAAATAACTTTCAAATATTTTATTGAACACCGGTAAAACTTTTTTATTATACGAGTAGAAGTTAGTAGATCTCTGGAGGGCTACCACCATACCTTCCTATTTCTGCCGTGTTGTGTTATTTCAGTTGACTATTATTATAAGGGTGTAACTCCAGCCTTGCACATTACACAATACTGCCATTTTTCTGGCCGGTACTTACTAACCCGAGGGCTTATTTTGAGTTTTATCATCAGCTTAAAGTAAAATTACATATCGTTAGCGTAATCGTTAGCCCTGGTTTTGTATGGAGAAACGATGAACGCCCCTGGCGGGATTGTGAGAACTAAATTACGAACGCTACGTAAGCGAGTTCGACTTGCGTCAAGCTAACGACACAATTATATATAAACTTAGAATAGTCCTACAGTCGTTTGCGCTATAACGTAAAGCCAGTATTGCCATATAAACACTACCTACAACAGGACAAACATAAAAAAAAATACTGAAGTCGTCTTTTTCATGAACTTTGAGTAGCTGCAGTATTATTAGAATTGTGATAGAACATTTAAAAAAGCGGCCAAGTGCCAGTCGGACTCGCCCATGAAGGGTTCCGTAGCGTCAAGTAAGATAATAATATAAAGTTATTGTATAGTTCGTCGCAAGGTAAATTGCGGTTTATGACGTAAGTATAAAAAAAAACTACTTACTAGATCTCGTTCAAACCAAATATCGTTGGAAGTTTGTATAGTAATGTACATTGTATATTATTTTTAGATTTATCATTCTCTTATTTTAGAAGTTAGGGGGGGGGGGGGGCAACATTTTACCACTTTGGAAGTGTCTCTCGCGCAAGTTATTCAGTTTAGAAAAAAAATACTCAAAAAAATTTTTGAGTTTCAGTTTCAAGTATGGGGACCAAAATTTATTGTTTTTTTTCTATTTTTGTGTAAAAATCTTAATGCGGTTTACAGAATACCCGTTTAGTTTCATCAGTCTTACTCTTACAGTTTCGGAGAAAAATGGCTGTGACATACTGACGGACAGACAGACAGACAGACAGACATGACGAATCTATAAGGGTTTTATTTTTGCCATTTGGCTACGGAACCCTAAAAAGGCAAAAATTGGATAGCAGCGTGTATACTGTATTCGTGAATAGTCAGGTTAGCCGTAAACATAGGTTCTGATGTACCTACTACCTACCTATGTCTTACCTAACGGTCACCTATATCCAAAAAGTTTAAAACTGCTTAAGATTTTGATTCCTTTATCAAAACGAATAGCAAATGCAGCGTTTATATACAAAGGCAATAAATTTTGCAGATTAATATTTAAAAGTGGCACTGGCTCAGCGGCAATAATTTAAAAATAAACCTAAGCAAAACAAAATTAAAAAAGACTCATTCAAGAGAGAGATAGATATAACCTACCTCTAACCACTAATTTAATAATATTACACTAAAAAAACAAAGAATCCTTGTAATTCAACCTGATAGACATGGAGACTAGACGAGTTTTTTAAAGACGAAAAAAAAGAATAACGTACCTAATTATAAATACTTTTTAGGGTTCCGTAGCCAAATGGCAAAAACGGATCCCTTATAGATTCGTCATGTCTGTCTGTCTGTTCGTCCGTATGTCACAGCCACTTTTCTCCGAACCTAAAGGAGCTACACTGATGAAACTTGGTAAGTAGATGTATTCTGTGAACCGCATTAAGATTTTCTCACAAACATAGACATCCGACTCGCACTTGGCTGCTTTTATTCTATCATTGTATAAATCTGCACGATATCGGTCCGCAGTAGTCCGCACCCTTACAGGGTAAATTATGTATTGATTCAAAACTAAAACACCCATCTGAAAAATACTGAGAATTTGTCAAAATAAATATTTGCTTTACTGGCCAGACTTTTTAGTATTTAATATTAACATTTCTGTTAACGTAATAGAACACGTTAACTGTGTTCTTTTTAATATTAACATTTTTGACTGGCCTCTAGCTCAGTTGGTAATAGCTCTGCCTTCTGCGCCGTAGGTTGTGGGTTCGATTCCCACCGAGAACAAATATTTGTGTGGTGAACATAAATGTTTGTTCTCTGTCTGGGTGTTATATTATATTCTAAGTATGTATTTACAAAAAAAAATAATGTATTCAAGTATTATATCAGCTATCTGGTTTCCATATTACAAGCTCTGCTTAGTTTGGGGCTGGGTAGTGTTGTGTGAATTGTCCACAATATTTATTTATATTTATTTCAACTAGTTTTTACTATTATATAACCTATATGCATGATATTTAATTGAATTTATAGAATCGAACCACAACTTATGTACCTAGGTCAACATTGCTGTGCCCTATGACCTAAGCTATGCAATAAATAAATGAATATGAATATTATAAGGGCGCTTAGAAAAGCGGAACACAGGTCTTAATTTTTTAGCAAGTTTTTTAAGCACGATGATCTTAGCTTGCCCTTGTATAATGACTCCGCATAGATGCGTTCTAATAATAACTAGACACCATAGACATTGTGACTGATTATTGTTCTGCGTAGAACAGAGCAGCTAATTCGTTCAGTGAGCGTGCGTTCAGTACGTCGACCGGTCGGATATAAAAAGAACTAACCTATTTAAATTTACAAAAAAACATTGCATTAGACACACATGAAACTTGAGTAGTTTTATATGAATGAAGTTTGCAAATAGTGTTTTCTGTGAAGTGATACCTGTCTTATCAGTTTCTGGATGGTCTTTAGGATTAGCTACTGTAAGTAACTACTAACTACTAAATATACCAATTATTTTCGTTTTTGTAATGTTTTTATAAAATGTTGTTCCGAATTAAATAGCTCATAGTTTCATTATTGCTTTGTAAAGTCCAAAACTTGGCTTATTAAAATTTCTGCTGCTGACTGCAAGTCTAGATTTTTGTGATTAGAAAAGTGCTCCAACAAAATACTGAGACGCAGAATAACATGACAAAACTATAGAGGTTCCTTTGAAAAACTTCGCAGTGTCCGATGATGTACGAGTATCATGTTTTAAAAGTATTTATCTCAATAGTGGTGTCACGACATATAATTACTCACATGTCGACCAAAATCAATTTGTTTTATGTTGACGAGGTACATGTAACGTTTTTATGGAAGCATTTAATTTTTAGTAGTAATAGTAGCAGCTCCTTGTGAAGGGCTCGTCCGGGTGCGTACTACCACCATGCCTATTTCTGCCGTGAAGCAGCATCGCTGTGTTTCGGTTTGAAGGGTGTGGGTGCCGGTGTATTTACAGGCACGTGAGGCTGAACATCTGTAAGCCTCAAGTTGATGGACGCAGGGCAGTGCATCGTAGGGCACGTTCCTGACGTGCGTGACCTACGAAGCAATGATTTGTTATAGGCGATGGTTACCGCTTAACATCAGGTGGGCCATGTGGTTGCTCCATCAACTAGTTGAATAAAATAAAATCTTAAACCCTGCGCAGTTTTTTTTGTTGGTTTTTGTGTGGTGGTCTAAATGCCAAGCTGTCATCCGTCTAGTTATAGCGTTTGGCTTTGATTTAGCTTCAATTCGTGATTATGTTGTTTTTTAAAAACCTGACCTTTTTTATGGTAACGTGTTTCATAAATCATAGAGTCGAAGGCAAAACGCGCAAACGGTATAGGTACATTTTATAAATAGATATTAATTTAAAGAAGTAAGATAAAGATAAAAAAATATTTATTGACTATGAACCTAGGTCCAAGTGTTAGTAGTTAGTAGTAAGTTAGTCCCTAGGTCACTAAGTACCTACTACAAACATGGTACCTACTATTTTATACGTAATTTTCAAGAAAAAAGTTTTTTTTGCCCTTTGCCATCCCACCAATCCCACGATTTATTTAATTCTCTCCGTGGTTGCCATTTGAAAACATTTATTCCCTCTCCTAACAATAATTGCCATTGCCACTTCAAATCATGCTAACTCAGCGAACTATGTCGGCGACCTTGGTTTATCTACGGAGTTCCTCATTTCCGATTATAGCGCGTACTGAAACTACATTATCTATTAGGTACATTCTTATCTATAGGTCACTACAGACTACCTAAACTAGAAGTACTTCAGACTATTTTAGAGCCAGTGGTTTGACCCATAATTTTTTAGCACACATTTTTTAAAGATTTTATAATAAACTCCTTTTCATCAAAATACCAAAACTATATAGCGCAGACAGCATGATCTATAAAATAAACAAAATAAATAATGTGGACAACTCATACAACACTATCAAACCCCAAACTAAGCAGAGCTTGTACTATGGGAACAAGATAGGTGATACAATACATTTTTTTAGGCATACATACTTATAATACATACTAACACCCAGACAGAGAACAAACATGTGTGTACACACAAAATATTTGTTCTCGGTGGGGATCGAACCCACGACCTACGGCGAAGAAGGCAGAGCTACTCGCCTTTTTGCACGGCACGCTTCCTCAAAAGTCATAAATAGTTAATTAGGATCGTCGACCATTTAATCATTATGTAAGTATTGCTAACGTCACGACTGTGTCACAAAGCCACCCAAATACATTGTTTGGTGCGTCTCGGTGTCCTACTCACAATTATTAGAGCAAGCGCACAATCAGGGCTACCTACCATACCTCCTATTATTCTAACAAACTTAATTGTTACCCATGTTTTAAGATTACCTACCCTTAGTTTCGGGATCACTACCAATGTATGAGTTTTCAAGACTTGAACGAGCAGGAACGCGTGCTCCATCTTTATGCTGCCATACACTTTTCTGGTGTGACAAACGTCAGGGTATCTACAATTTGAAACAGAAAATTACTATTAAGAGGGTACAACACAGGCGATTCTCCATACAAACGTAGTCCCCTATTTCCTCCCTCACTGAGAAAAATGTAAGGCTGAAAAGTTCGTAATTAAGATGGATTTATTCGTAATGAAGGCGAAAAAACGACCAAGCGTACTTGGACGAAAAACGCCTTCCTAGGTGGAGGCGTTTTACGCCTTAAGCGTGAGGCGCAACAAATAAGCAGCATTATACTCTCTAATGTGTGTTTTAGACGTATTTTTTTACAGATTAGCCTTAAATAAAAAGCTATTAACGTGGTAAGTGAGATAGGATCGACGAACTGACGATGGGATTTAACTTCCGGTAAGGCGATATAAAAGGTAAAGAAGGTGCTCGGGTCACACACGTAAATCTTTCCTAGAGTAATATCCGACGTATCATTACGCCCCAATTAACTTCTAGTAAGGCGTTTTACGCCTTTTCCTACTGAGGTTTAATTTGTTCACAAAGTGTTTTGAATATTTATTGACTGCTTCCTAAGTCATAATAGACTTTTAGTAAGGTGTTTTATACCTTTATTCGCTGCGATTTAACCGATCCGCTAAAAGTTTTGAACGTTTCATAAATCGTAATTCGCTTCTAGAAAGGCGTTTTAAGTCTTTACTTACTGTGGGCTTAACCTGTCCACTAAGCGTTGTCAACGTTTACTAAGTCGTAATCGACTTCTAGCAAGGCGTTGTACGTCTTATCTTACTGTAGTTTAATCTGTTCATTAAGCGATTTCAAAGGTTACTAAGTCGTAATCGACTTTTTGTAAGGCGTCGTACGTCTTACCTTACTGTAGTTCAAGCTGTTTACTAAGGCATAATAGACTTCTAGTAAGACGTCTTACGTCTTACCTTACTGTAGTTTAACCTGTTCATTAACCGATATTGATGTTTTTTTAAGTCGTAATTTTCTTCTAGTAAGGTGTTTTACGTCTTTACTTACTATGGGTTTAACCTAAGCATAAAGCGTTTTCAACATTTACTTAGTCGTATTTGCCTTCAAAAAGTTATTTAAGAATGTTTCATACGATTAGGCTAGCCGTATCGTATGGTAATTTTTGCTTTCTTTACGAGCAGAAACGTTTTATGAAGACCGGAAAAAAGCCTTTTAACGTCTAGTAACGCTGTTCCCTAAGGGCATGATTGACTTGCTTTACTATCATTTAGTTCATATTAAGGGCATTGGGCCGCTCAAAGTTCACTCTTAGGTAACGCGGGCCAATATCCTTCACATGAACTTTATGATAATAGATCAGCCAAACATGCCTTCAGCGTAGCCTGCTGCCTCAGAAAGCTGTTCTCCCAGTCTTTGTAAGCTTCTGAAATTAATAGAACAAAAATTTATAAAGCACTTCAATAATAACTGATTATCTTTGGTTACCAAAGATATGTACTAGATAGACTAGTATTTTCTCAACCCAACAGTTTAACCTCAACCTAGCCTAATAAATAAGCCGATAGCTTTTGCATCTTATATAAATAATAGTGGTATTGCAATAAAACCATTCAATAAAAATCTATAAATCTGTATTAAAAAATCAATTTAGATAAGTAATTAACTTTTTAAATACTTAAAACAAGATAAAATCGTCTTGGAGAATGCCCTTTTCGTTGTAAAGCTTTTGTAGGCACGCATTTGCTGTTATTGCCCACAGGCTAGCTCCTCTCATGGCGTAGCTCCTTCCTCGGCAACCGTTATTGCAAGTGAAGCCTCCTCAACTGGATTACAATACCTGAAATAAAATAATGTATTTTTTAGGAAATAGTTATCGCAAACAAAGTAGAGCATTCTATGATGGTAATTAGTACAAGTAGGTATTATGTTTATCTAACCAAACTATGACCACAGGTTTATTAGAGGACAGGTCGGCCTGGCATTGCAGGTTCTAAGTCAGAGAGATCGTTTGAATCACTGATAGCAAATGACAAGTACTTACAGCTATAATCCTTTTTAAATGGTTCTCCAATACCACGTGGCCATGTTGAAATCACTCCAATGATGTTTCGTGTTTGTATTTACTTCTAGCCCAGAGTCCAATAACAAATGCGCCAATTATTTTCTTTGTTTGGAATCCAGGAAGCCAAAGCCTGTTAAGTAGCCCGTCCTCTTTGCGTATTATGTAAAGTACACCTTATCTGAAAAAAATAAACAATTAATTTTCCTAAGTTTAAAAACTCCTTTGTACCAATATACAAAATTAAATGCAAAAGTTCAAAACTGAAAACATGAATATGTACTTAGACATATTTTTATAAATCGTATTTCGTTCATGTTTCCAACACAACCAGAATCTAGGGAGTAGGTACCTAAACTTATCAAATACAAAACATGATTAGGTTCAAAAACATTATGGAATAACTGAGTTTGATACAGGTACTCTACTTAAATCGAAATGACGTATCAATCAGGTGTGTGCCCCATTTTGTTAATAAATCTGTGGGATTCAGATTCAGAGTCTGCCACGTTCAAAGCACGAAGATTTTTGACTGGTTGGTTGCTGCTGATAGGTCTGTCTTGGACCTCTCTACATCTGTTTGTCTGTGCTTCCATACACTGACACAGCCAGCAGCGTTCAGAAAATGAGGGATAATAAAAAAAACCTGCAAAATAAACTTTGAATGACTTAGAATTAAACCAAACACTCCGTCCAAAGTCAAACCAAACTGACGAATGAAACAAGTCGTTACGTACGTGCTCGTGGCCTCGTGGGCAGTGCTGCCAACTCGACTACTGCAGATTATGCTAGTGGTGGGTGTTAAAAATAACAAAATAAAAATAAATAGATATTCAAGACAATCTACTCAACACTATCTAGTCCCAAACTAAGCAGAGCTTGTACTATGGGAACCAGATGGCTGATATAATACTTACACACATTTTTTAAGTAAATACATAGAATACAATATAATGCCCCAACAGAGAAAAAACAACTGTGTTCACCACAAATATTTGTTCTCGGTGGGGATCGAACCCACGACCTACAGCGCAGAAGACAGAGATCCTACCAACTGAGCTGAGAGGCCAATCAAAAATATGCTATACGTAGTCTTTAAGTCAAAACTGTACTGCATTACTAACTGCCTGTGTCATGTGTGTGTCGATTGGCCTATGCTCCAAGCATAGTTCGTGTAGTTAGCACACAGCACAAAGCAAAAGTAGGTAGGTATTGAATCTCGTTCACCAAAAGTGAGTAAACTCAGGGAAAGATTCTAAATGGGTGTTTTCACGGATATTTGATTTGTTTGTTTTTTTTTTGTTACCACATAACTCGTAAACTAATTTGAAAAATTATATCTTAACTTTACTTTCAGATTAGTCCCATAGAAATTTCATCATAATCGGTTCAGCAGTTTTGACGTTGGGTTTTCAAGTTTATATACTCTCTCTCATACAGTTATACGAACCAAGGTTATTTGCCTTGTAGCTGGCAGCATTATTGAGATTTTCGTTGTACCTACGACAAGTGCCTTACAAAGGTGTATCTCGCAGTAACTAGAGAGTTTTTTTAAACTTAACCCACCAATTGACTGAAAGTCGTTAAAATAATAAAACTGAGTAAAATAGACTTTTCTTCCACCAAATTATCTACAAATATTTGCGGACATTCCACGCAACACAATCTAGCCGTAAACTAAGCAAAGCTTGGTAATATGGGAAACAGGTAGCTGAGACCTATATTACCTAAATAGGTATCAAATTTTTGTAGACACTGGTTTGGGTTCTTCGCTTGATCTAAGTAGATACCTACCTACAGGAGAACAGGGCTTATGTGTAGAAGCAAGGGTTCTGCCTTTGAATAGCAACAAGGAGTCATAGAGCGTAGCAAATTTTTTTCAATGGAACAGCTATTAATAGGAATGGTTTATTAAACAGCGCTATGATTCAATAGAAACCTCCCTAGTAAAACACAATGAAACACATAAGTGGGTAGAGTACCTACTTAAGTATTTAGGTAGGTAATGTACAAATCTGCCTACCTACCTTCTTAACTAAAATGTGCCCCAATTTGAGATCCATTTGACCCACGGCCAGGGTTGCTCAGAGAAATAAATCGGCAGCACTAACTATCCTGCCACTTCTATGTACCTACCTATATGCTTGCTTATGCTTATTAGGTACCTTGTATGGGTTGGGTAGATATTTAGCTAGGCAGGTTTAGGGTTAGATTTGTAAATGCTTTGTTTATTTACTGTGTGCTGTACAGATACGTCGTCTGTTTGTGCGTCAATAAAAATATACTCATTCTATTTTACCTACCGATACAATACCTAATATTATTATGGTAGGATAACTAAGAAGTTGAACCTCGCCAAATTACCTAGGATCGTACTTATGTAGGTTTTAAACGTTTGTATAAATATTTACGAAAGTATTATCCGTCGAACATTGCCATATCTACGGTTTCGTTAACAGAATAAATAAGTCGCTAGATGACGTTATTTCACCATTTGATCAGTCATAACTTGAGCATTATTGAGCGTTTATGTTAAGGCAAATTTTGGTTAAATTAGCCAAATATGTATGCCGTTATTAGGCTTTTTAAAGTTTGACTATATAATATGTCAAGTATCATCCACCCTATCTTAAGGTGAATATTGTTATATCTACGGTTTCATTTACTGAATATGAAAGTCGTTAAATGAAGTTATTTCACCGTTTGGTTAGTCTTAACTCGATCGTATTTCGCCTTATGATACGGTAAATATTGCCAAATTTACGGTTAAATTGGCCAAATATGTATGGCGTTATTAGGCTTTTTAAAGTTTGACTATATAATATGTCAAGTATCATCCACCCTATCTTAAGGTGAATATTGTTATATCTACGGTTTCATTTACTGAATATGAAAGTCGTTAAATGAAGTTATTTCACCGTTTGGTTAGTCTTAACTCGATCGTATTTCGCCTTATGATACGGTAAATATTGCCAAATTTACGGTTAAATTGGCCAAATATGTATGGCGTTATTAGACTTTTTAAACGTTTGATTAAATAGTAACTAAAGTATCATCCGCCCTACCATAAGGTGATTGTTGTCTTATCTACGATTTAATTAACCGAATAAGTAAATAGTTTTATGACGTTATTCACCAATTGATTAGTCGTAACTTGATCGTATTTCGCCTGATGATAAGACTAATATCACCAAATTTACGGTTATATTGACCAAGTATGCACGTCGTTCTATGACGTAATGTTACCGTTCAATCAGTTGATACTTGAGCATTATATCGCCTTATGATAAGGTAAATATTGCTAAATTTACGGTTAAATTGGTCAAATATGTATGCCGTTATATGACCTTATGTTACCATTTAATTCGTCGTACCCTGAGAATATTTCGCCTTATAAAAGGGCAAATGTGGCCACATTATACCTTCATGTTGCCGAATTCATACGCCGCTGAAAGACTTTGAGTTTACGTTCAATTTTTTCTGACTAAAGTATATTCTGCCTTATTGTAAGGTGATAATTGTCATGCTTAAGATTATTTATGCCACTTTCGAAAGTTTGTTTATGACTTAGGTTTAAGTTTGTTTTGTTTTTATTAAAGCATATATCACCTTAACTTAAGTCAAATTTTGCCTTAATTACGGTGATATTCACCACATATTCAACGTCGTAAATTTAAAACGCTTTCAATAGTCCATTACTGCTGTATTAACAGTGTTAAGTTGGATTCCAAGACTACCTTACGGTAAGTCATTTGCGACGGTTCGTGTTTATCATATGAGACGTACCAGTTTATCGCAAACGAATAGTAAAGTCAAATTAACCGTAAGCGTTTCAAAATCGCCTCGCGTCATTACAATTCAGCCGTCAAAGGTGGAATTCATCTTAGGCCAGAAATCCATTTTTCTCAGTGCTGGATAATGCCTCTAGAGTATGTTTTCCTTTTTTTCAGAAACTTATTGATAAAGAAAATGTGACCCTCATAATAATATGATTTATATGAAATATGAATTGGAGGTGATACTCGTATTTTCTTTATCAATAAGTTTCTGAAAAAAAGGAAAACATACGAGCACGTATAGCAGATCTGGATTTTATGAGACAAAATGGTTACTCTAGACCTCTAGAGTAGAGGCATTATCCAGGGAGGAAATAGGGGGCTACGTTTGTATGGAGAATCGCCTGTGGTGTTCCCTCTTAATTATTAGCGTGGCAATGCCGCCAGCGTCTTGGGGACGCTTCCGTCTGATACTGATTTGGATCAGGTGAGCTATCTCTAAATCGTTTGTCGGTCTGCAGATAGTTTAACTGTTTCTTGTATATTTTGTACATTTTGTAAATATTTGTAAGTTTCTTTGTGTAAATAAATTTATAAAAATACTATAATTATGATGACTATCGAGGACTCTAATCTCGAGTAGTTTTACGAGCCCGTAGCCCGTAGCCTTGAAAATTTGAATAGAGCTTGAATGAATTTCGCATTGCTAATTAAGAGCTAACACTATTTACCTACTTTCGAACTTATAAATTTATTATTTTATTATAATAAATCTAAAGAGTTTTAACTCGTGTGAACGTAGGTTTTGCGTTAAGGCCTGCGCACACTGATCGCTGGCGAAGGCAATCAATGAAACGCTGTCAAATTTGACAGCGATATTTGACAGCGTTTCATTGATCGCCGACGCCAGCGACCTAGGTGTGCGCAGGCATTTAGGGGTTCACTACTTCACTTTTAAATAAGCTGATCGCAATAAGCTCCGCGCAGTTAGTTACAACATTTTGATTTTAAGGCACTTTCAAATCTCACTGCAGAGTGAAAAAAAATAAAATCCTAAAAAGAAGCTGAGAACGCTTTGGAAAATAACTAATTATTTGAACATAAAACGACATAGCTCACGGCCAGTGTTCCTTTGTCAACGAATGGTTGAAGAGGCACCATAGCAGTTCTTTTTCGCTATTTTAGAACCCTATTTTGGAACCCTAATCATGAAAATATTATATTTTTACATTTTGCATAAATATACTCATAAAAAAAGATTTAATAAACTTACTTAAACTAAACTTTACTCTAATTATACCTATAATGCAATACATATTTAATAAATATAAAATATACAATGATCTTCTTCTTATCGTGTCACTGATTCTTTCGAACCAAGTGTGGTGAAAGGATTTTAAGTGCGCCTCAAAGAGGCTCCTTTCGTGCACTTGACACATATTTTCGAACCTTTTAGGTTCTACGATATGCCGGTATACAATGATCGCCCTCGTAGATAGCGATCGCAGCAGCCGATTGCCTAAATATGCGCATAAAAATAGAAATACAAAACAAAATTTTTTGTTTACTATTACGCAGTGACGGTGTCTCCCAGTTTAGTTGCGAAGTGTGGTGCAACAAATTATTTACATAATTAATTCAAATTGATAAGATGTGAGCAGTAAAGCCACTGAATAGTGTTAATTATACCTATAAAACAATGTAGAAGTCGATAACAACCTGTTTGATTGTGTTGACAACATGGCACGACCATGGTAATTGAAAGAAAACGTTTATTCAATTTCAATAAAAAACAGAGTTATTTTATCATTAGTTAGAAAAGAGATCAGTAGGCCTACCACAAGCTCTGTTTGGCTCTGTCTCTGGCTCTGGTTTTGAGTCTGTGTGAGTGTTGTCAAAATAAATACGAAACGTCACACACACAGTGGGTACCTATAATACACTGGTGAGCACTCACAGTCACACAGACTCAAAACCAGAGACAGAGCCAGACGGAGCTTGTGGTAGGCCTATGGATAGTGCTTATAATATGAGAGTTTTAAATAACGTACTAAGTTTGTGAAGATAAGTCAACAAAATTTTCCCTTATCTTTAACAATCTTTTGAGATACCTAACGTTGATCTTCCAAAATATTTGTTGCTTAAGATACCTCGCGTTCCTACGTAGGTATAGGCACATTATCATTGGTGATCAAGTCTTTGACTTTAAGTGTCGCCTCACACGGGCTTCCGGCCACAACCACTAAACGCCGCCACACACATTTTATATGGACTCGCCGCACACCGTTGACGCCGGTAGCTGCTACAGATCGTCGCTATATAAATAATATTATAATGTATGAAAACTGCAGGAAATTTGTCAGTGGCAGCGTTTTAAGAAAAAGTATTTAAGTATTATATCAGCTACCTAGTTCCCATAGTACAAGCTCTGCTTAGTTTGGGGCTAGATAGTGTTGTGTGGATTGTCCGCATTATGTATGTAGGTATGTATTTTGTGGTTGTGGCCGGAGGCTCGTGAGCGACGACACTTAGATGTAAATAAAACCGGCCAAATCTGAGTCGGACTCGCGCACGAAGGCTTCCGTACCATTATTGATAAAAACGGCAACAAAATCATGCCTGTTGTGAGCCCCATTCATATTTTTATGCGCATAGTTTTATCCGCAGGAGTCAAACTCGCACCTTTGCAAGTAATACGCGTCATCCTGTGTAAAAACTCGTCGCCTCAAGGCCTAGGTCGCTGGCGATAGCGATCAGTGAAACGCTGTCAAATTTGACAGCGATATTTGACAGTGTTTCTCTGATCGCCATTGCCAGCGACCTAGGTGCGCGCAGGCCTTCAGACACTTGCAAGTACTTATGTCACAGTTTGTTACTCACACTCGGGAGCGAGTGACACATAATCTGGAGCGCATCACTGGCATGCCATTTAGTGCGGAGTCGTCTCCAAAAGCGGTCGTTTTAAGTTCGTAAAAAATATCTTTTGTACAAGTTAATATTATTCAGTGACACGCTATGTTGATTCAGTTGGCAGCGAATTTATGTTTTTTTTAAAGTAATCGTGTTCTAAAGCCAGTTGTTGTTTAGTTAGTAACAGTGTTTGGTTACGAGTTATGTTTATGAGCGTTCGTTGCGACGAGAATCCTGAAAACAAGCGAGGGACTGCTGCTTACGTTACTTTAAGTAGCTATTAATATAAAAAAAAAATTTGATCCAATATTTGCAATTAAAAATATCTGCCTCTTAGATATCAACTAGAGTAGCTAGAATACTTTCTTATAGTTTTAGTGATAACAAGTTCAATGTCACCGAATCAACTCTAATATTATTTTTATTGGCAATGGCTAGGTCATATAGCTCGAAGAACCGACAACCGTTGGAGAATAAAAGGTTCTCGAATGGCGACCACGAACCGGAAGACGAAAAGTAGGGCGCCCACCCACCAGATGGACCGACGACATTATTAAGATCGCGGGGAGCCTGTGGATGGAAAGAGCTCAGAATCGTTCTTCCTGGAAATGTGTAGGGGAGGCCTATGTCCAGCAGTGGACTTCAGGCTGATGATGATGATGATTATTATTTGTATTGTCACCCTGTAAAGTACCACCGCAGGGCAAATGCCTCCTTAATATCTATTCCTGCGTTTGTGAAATCCTTTCATACAGAATTAATTTCAATTTAACTTAAAATCAGAATAATGGGAATCGGTTTTATTTTTTATTTTTTTAAATTACGAAATCAATAAAGCTTATAGGCTAGGGATACGGGGTGAAAAAAAAATCGGTTTTATTATAATTATTTAAATCTCTATACTATTTTAACTACCTGATGAACCTTGTAAAACCTTGCGCACATCTAGACAATCTGCGATGGCGATGGTGATCAGTTTCAGACGCACACACTGCCACAAACTTTGACAGTAGGATATTTGACAGCGATACACTGATCGCAAAAATGGACGGAATATTCACGTAATTAAAAAGACAAATATCTAAGTTTCAATGTCATTATATTTGTCACAAATGATGTTCTCTAATGCCTGCACTTCAAGGATTAAATTTATATGAAAAAAATCTGCCCCTAAAGTCGAATCAAATTGTATCCCAAATAAATAATAATGTGAATGGTCCCGCGGACAGAATTGTAGTCATTTTAATTATAATGAACTTTGTTTATCCAACATCAATTCATAGTTTGTCAGATCCAATGACGTAAGGCATCGCGATACAGATCAAAGTAATTTGGTTAATTATTTACAAAGAGGCATCCATTCATGGTAGACTAGATACACCTTCCCGCACTAAGCAGTTCGCCTCCATTTGTATAATGCGTATAGCCAAAGAAAATGAAGGAGGCCTATGCCCAGCAGTGGGTGATACCGAGCTGAAATGATGATGATGATAGCCAGAGAGGGGAACTCGTTGCTGGCGTCAGTTTTCCCGAATACCTGGATATTTTCAAAAAAAGAGTGAATATGTATCTTCTAGGTGAGCGTGCTACGCCGTCGACCACATCATCATTTAACATCAGGTGTGATTTAGATTTAAAAAAATCGTTTAAAGAGCTAGGTTGGATGTGAGCTGGCCGCCAAAGCTAAGACAAACCAAGACGTTCAACATGCGTCCGTAGTAGCATGTTCGTTGTTTGTAGGTACAGACAGGAAGCGCCACCGATGTATATTACAAGCACTTACAAAATCATTATAGGTAGGTACTGAATAGAGATAAAAGAAAAAGTCGCTGTCATGTCGTATAAGGAAGTCAAGGAGGCCGCATTCGAAAGACTTAATTGGAGAAAACTGCATCAAAACCCCGACAAGAGCTAAGCTCTTAGATTTAAGAAGAAGACTGAATAGAGCGCTTCTAAGCACGTCTTTGTGGACGCACGTTAGGCGCCTTCGCTGAGATACACTAAGAAGAAGCACGCTCTAACTAACCGTTATTTTCTAAACTTATTCGCAAGGATTTTGTATAAACTCTGCTAGTAAATACTTTCGAAAATGTTACGCTTCAGTTAATTGATTTCTTTATCTCGCTTAACCCACTTACAAGTGGCAAGTGGCACAGGATGTAAAAACAATAAAAACAATGATATCTGCACAAGTGCAAATGTCACCAACACGTCGCTCGCCGTCGTGCATAAAAATGAAGAAGCTAAATTACATTTTTAATTTTTAACCAACTCTCCTAATGGAAGCTCGTTTATTGATAATATTTGTGTGGTGTAGCATAATGTTTTTTCTCTATCTCGGCGTCATGTTGAATGCTTCTTCTTCTTCCTTCGTTTTAGTAGTTCTGTGAACACGTGTTGACAGGCAGCGCGTCGTATATTGACTAATTGCATTCTCTTACATAGATACTAACATAGTTACTAGTACATCACCACAAGTTTTTCCGCAGCAGCAATGTAATTCGGAGGTACCTAACTGTCCGTAAAGCAAGGCGATCTTCACTTGCTTCACTCGTATACGGTGTTTTTAGGGTTCCGTAGCCAAATGGCAAAAACGGAACTCTTATAGATTCGTCATGTCTGTCTGTCTGTCTGTCCGGCCGTGTCACAGCCATTTTTCTCCAAAACCATAAGAGCTAGACTGATGAAACTTGGTGAGTAGATGTATTCTGTGAACCGCATTAAGGTTTTTACACAAAAATAGAAAAAAAACTATAAATTTTGGGGGTCCCCATACTTGAAACTGAAACTCAAAAATTTTTTTTTCATCGAACCCATACGTGTGAGGTATCTATGGATAGGTCTTCAAAAATGATGTTGAGGTTTCTAACATTGTTTTTTTCTAAACTTAATAGTTTGCGCGAGAGACACTTCCAAAGTGGAAAAAAGTTGGTCCCCCCCCCTCTAACTTCTAAAATAAGAGAATGATAAAACTTAAAAAAAATATATGTTGTACATTACTATGCAAACTTCCAACGATATTTGGTTTGAACGAGATCTAGTCAGTAGTTTTTTTTTATACGTCATAAATCGTAAACCGCAATTTACTTTTCTACGAACTACAAAAACCTTTATATTATGTTATTTGATGCTACGGAACCCTTCATAGGCGAGTCCGACTCGCACTTGGCTGCTTTTCAAACACCGTGGCCCTTCGGGAGTGCCAACAGAAGAAACAAAAGGGTAGTGCTTTTTTTGTTAGGGGGTGCACTACATTAGCAAAGGAAAAAACAAGCAAGTTTATTGACCTTGACACATGAGTTCGAAAGAATTAGTCATACGATAAGAATGTGGAAAATTAAAAAGGTCGCTATGGGCATAAAAGTCACATTCTGTAGAGGTCCTTCAACTGACCTCTGAATTTCTAAGGCCCCTAAACGTCTTCACCGGCTTTTTTCCAGTCTTCTTCCCCGAACAACTTCAGTACTGCTGACGCTGCTCTTAGAGCTCTTAGAGCTAGCAACCTATCAACGCTATCTAGATCGCTAGCGATGGCGATCAGTGTATCGCTGTCAAAACTCGCGACAGGGTGCGGTAGTACGCAAAACCTTATGCTGAAACTGATCGCCATTGCAAATTGCCTAGATGTGCAAGGCTTTAATTATAACTTATCAAGCAATGTATGCTGTATTTCAATGAATATACATAGTAAACACATGACCTGCAGATCCCCCATTTTTGTTACAGATCTACGAGTAAATCAAGATACGCAAAGCAGCCATGTTGTGGCTGAAGAGTGAACAGCGAACTAAACGCCAGAAAATTATTAGAAGTGAGCTATTTCATATGTATTTTTTTACATCCTCCATATCTGAATATGTAAAACTCTTACGTTACTGACTGACTGACTGACAATCAACGCACAGCCTAAACCGTAAGTGCTAGAAGAAGCGTCAAACTTGGAGGGTATGTTCCTTTTATAGCGGACGGGTGCACTAAGAAAGGATATTGGAAAATTATTTCCCTATGAGGAGAAAAAGAGGAAAAACTTTTAAAAGAAAAATCAACACACTGCCTCAGTTTTTAGTCCTAGAAGCTTGAAAATTAGTGGGGAGGTAGCTTATTAGTACCAGGAGACGGGTAAACGACTTTTTATCCCGAAAAAGTAACGGAAACGGGGCGAGCAAAGCTGCGGGCGGCCGCTAGGTCTAAATATAGTAAGAAATTGACAAGATTTCAAAATTTACCAGCTCTGCAAAAAACTGTTTTTTTTAGTATTTTTTGTTAATTTTATTTTTCAGGACACATAATAGCAGAAACAACAGTTGGCATAATTCTGTTCATGCTAGCGGTGCTCTGCATCATACTGGACCCTCTTCAACTGGTTATTAAATACGTGAGTTACCATTTAAATCTGCTTACAACTGCTTTGGATTTCGTATCATAGTTCATTTATTAATAACAAATTCGTTACAATCAAAGGTAGGTAAAGTAAAAATATGTAACACATTGTAAGTAGGTATCTTTATCTATTGAAAACAATAATGTGAAAACCTGTAATTGGCTCACTAGTTTCAAGCGTATTAATATTATTAAGTTATTATGTATTTATTGGTTTTCGATTATATAATTATTTAACAATTTAAATTATTTTATAAACTCATAAATCCTATAAAAACACATCACGACAAGCCAATTTTTTTCGCCTATTTTTGAAGGATTGTGTTGTTGGTGCGGTAGTTATGGATTCTGAGTGAAGGTTGTTATTTGAATGACGATGATTACTACTACTAAAATTATACCTCCAGGTAGGTAACTCGATCAGAGAAACACCGTTAAACATGATAGTAATATTTGGCAGCGTTTCACTGATCGCCATCGCCATCGCCTAGATGTGCGCAGGCCTTAACTAGTTCTGAAAAAAAAAACTAAAAATTAGCATATTTTAGGAGCCTGGCCAGGCCGTGAGTTTCATGCTTGTTTTGGTCGTGAAAAACTACGGCGACTAACTTCATCTACTATTGAAGAATTTTTAAATACTATATAGCGGCCTGTTCCGGCCGCAAATATAGCCTATGTTAGTCAGAGTGAATGTAGCTTTCCAATGATGAAAGAATGTTTGAAATCGGCATAGCTTTTGAATTTAATAATAACATACAAAACTTTCCAAGAGGAAAGATCTGTATTTTTGTGTGTTTGTTATTATAAAGAATAATATTAGCATAGATTAGTATAGATATAGAAAGATAGACACGTAATTTAAGCTTTGAACAGATAGTATAACGATCTCCAGATAGCTCAACTGTTTCTTGTGTATTTTGTACATTTTGTAAATATTTGTTTAATTGTAAGTTTCTTTGATAGTTCTTGTTATTTGCTGTTCTAACTAACAAGAACAGCTGGTCGAGAGCGGAGGCTTGTTTTGCCTGAAATACTGACGTAACTGTTCTAAATGAAGGTCTCGTCTCTTAGCGAATTGATTAGCGAAGTCGCTTTGCATGATTTGATGATTGATCAGCGTAGCGGTTGGCATAGCGACTAGTGCGTAGATAAGAGCGTAGGTGGAGTTCGGAAAACCCCGAAAACTTAAACACTTCCTATAGGAAAATTCGTAGGTTTTTTGTAGCAAGGTACTTCTACATTAATAACACTGCAAGAGCTACAAAACATATAATTATTTATTATTTTCGTAACATTTCCGTATGGCGACTATTCTCTATAGATTAGTATCCTAACTCGTGTTGTTTCTAAGTCCACACATAAAGTCGTTGGACTGAACTTCAAAATAACAACATTCAACTTCAGCTTATATAATTACATAATGTTTCTCAATACCAATTTAAACTATTTAAGCTATCTCTAGATCGTTTGTAACGATCTGCAGATAGCTCAACTGTTTCTTGTGTATTTTTTACATTTTGTAAATATTTGTTTAATTGTAAGTTTCTTTGTGTAAATAAATTTAAACTATATATTAGCATAGCTCGTTCAAAGATGGTTTAGTTAAGGTTCATAAGGTAGTAACTCACATAAATATTATGTACTTATTTAATCGGTGAAGAAAACACCGTTATATAGGAAACCAGTTGTCATTACGGCAGTCTCTTGTGTGCTTCGAACCTGTCGTCCATGCGCTAAAATACATGTATTAACAGAATTTAATTACCTATAGGTACTGGAAATATCCTACTTGATATTATAAATGCGAAAGTTTGTAAGTATAACAAACAATGACGAATAGATGATGACAAACAATGATAAACAATGATGGATAGATGGATGATCTATCTCAGAGTTTTTATATTTAAAACTAGCGGCCGCCCACGACTTCGCTCGCCCCGTTCCCTTTACTTTTTTTGGATAAAAGTCCGTCCGTCTCCTCACTTCAGACCCGCCAAGTTATACTTGCCGGACTGTATGTAAGTTTTCTATTCCAATTTTCAAGTATGGTAAGAATTGTAATGAAATCTCTTGTATTTAAATGATAATGATTAAAAAGACAAGCTTTTATCAGAGCATTGATTTAATATATATCTGCACTTATATTCATCCTATTATAATTCATAATTCTTTATTGCACACAGAGACATTTACAAATTATCTTTTATTATGAGTTTACTGTTCATGCCGTTTTGTGGAAGGCCCGGTAGCTCTTGAAAAACCTTCCCCAATCTTCAGATACTGCCTCATCGGGGGTTGTTGGGAAGTGTACCCATATTTTATTGAATTCTCTTGATACTGAAGATATTATGACAGATCCATTAGGATGCCTATATAGCCATAGCCGATACCGACTAGCTCCCTGTGCCCTAGAAGTATAATGTGATGAAGACCTAGAAAAATAATGAAATTGTCATAAAATAATACTTAGTTTGTAATCCACAATGGCAGAACAGTGTACTAATTTAACTTATTATTTTCGGTAAGGCCTTATAGGTAGGGACTTGTCTTATTATGCTGTTATGAGGCATATCATATCCACCAAAGGTTCCTCACCATTGAATTATATTTGGTTGGTAAGAGGTTAAGTTACCAAATTATACCTTTGATTTAGTGGAAATCTTTCTCTGCTGCAAGTAGGGACCGCACAATATCTTCGATGAGTTCCCAGGCCAATGCTTTACTTAGCTTATAGTGATTCTTATAAGCATAATCGGAGAGCTCAAAGGCATTGCACAACTCCGCACTTTTTCTACGTTTTCCGTAGCTGTCGAGGATTCTACGATGAGGTCGTCCATGAATTACTTAAGGAAATCATCCATTCTCTCTTCGAAAAGAAGCAATAAAATAGAATTTTGCTGAAAATAATATTGTGTTTGTCAAACGATTATCCAATTCAAGAGATCTCGAATACTGCGTTCTGTCTCGGCTAGTCCGGACTAGACGTTGTGTCTCGCATGAACTTCGACCGAGAAAATTGAAGGAAGAAATCGTGAGAATACGCCAAGATGGTTGTCAAGACTTTTTGACTGACCTATGACGACATCTCCACCGTAAAATAATCCCGGTCGGCGCGAGAATGACGCCCCTGGTTCTAAGTCCCCACTAATTTTCAGCCAAATCGGTGCAGCCGTTCTTAGTTATAAAATAATGTAACTAACACGACTTTATTTTACTTTTATAGATTTGGAAGAATCATGAATTGGTAATTCTTGGTACTATGAAACCTGAAGAAATATTTAAGTAGAGTCTGTTCAGAAAGAGAGCCGTCGTGGCCAAATTGTGAAATAACGTTTCGATTTTTATATGGCAGCTCATCCCTTTCTTTCTGTCAGCATTTGCATCATAAAAATTAAATAAAGGAATAGTACACTAGTTGTGTTATGATCAAAACGCAACAGACGCGCTATTGTATTGCCCACTAAACAAAAAAGGTAGTTTAAGCACAGCTCTCCAACTCCAATCCCACGACGGCTCTCTTTCTGAACAGACTCTACCTAGTATTTAATATCTATGGAGTCAAAGTTATAAGGCTGTTTCATAAGTAAATGATTATTTCAGAGTACAAGTGTGAGGAATGGCTCGTTTCTCTTCAACGTGCTGCAAACTGAGATAGAGGGAGCTCGCCTCTCGCTCTACGTGTTCAACATCACCAACTCGGAGCGGTTCCTGGCTGGAGTGGACCACAAGCTGAAGGTCCAGGAAGTCGGCCCTTTTGCCTACCGGTCAGTGAACTTTGAAATGACGAGTACTTGAAATCTGGTTTTGAAATTCACAACCCAAAAAGGCTAGGCTATTAAGTAGTAGTAGAGTTCTTTGTGAAGGGTTCGTCCGGGGAAGTACTACCACCATGCCTATTTCTGTCGTGAAGCAGCATTGCTGTGTTTCGGTTTGAAGGGTGTGGATGCCGGTATAATTACTGGCACGTGAGGCTGAATATATGTATGCCTCCAGTTGATGAACGCAGGTCAGTGCATCGTAGAGCACGTTCCTGATGTGCGTGACCTACGAGGCATTGCTTTGTTATAGGCGATGGTTAACACCTAACATCAGGTGGGCCATATGCTTGTTCCATTAGCTAGTAAAATAAAAAAAATAAAGGCTACTTGTTGCCAAATAAATAAGTAGTATAGATGTTAGGTATATACAAAAACTTCTACGTCTACCGATAAATGCATTTTTTGTTTTTTATTAATATTTTAACAGTAATAGTCAGGGTACAATTATACTCTCGTCGCCCATAAATGGTAAAGTAATTTGTATTGATATCAAACCTCCAAAAAAGGAAAAAATTGGTGAAATTCTGAAAATATAGTGTAAATAAATGCCACTATACGTCATTAGCGGTATTAAAATATTTAGCATACGTATTAATGATGACTAGGTATGTAGGTATTATGATTACGTTTTATGAGCCGTGTCAAAAATGGCACAACTTGCGTCATTAGAAACATCCTTAAACTTTGAGGCTACGTGACCGAAAGACCTATGCATCTGCTCAGATTTAACGTGGCCACCCACAATCAGCATCCAATCGACGCTAAAACCGTAAGAAAACGGCGTATTATATATCTTTTTAGATGTCATATTTTGAATCAATTCTTATGCCATAAAACTAAATTTACCTAAATCAGGCCTTTGTGAAGATACTAGAAGCATCGTCTCGTTCCCGGTACGCCCCGTTCCCGTTACTTACATCGGTACCCCGTTACAATATCTTTATAAATTGTAACCTATGTATTATTCTGATGTATAGTCTATGTTATTATGAAGTTTCATAAAAATACATTCAGTAGTTTTACGTGATAGAGTAACAAATATCCATCCATCCATCCAATGCTTACAAATTTTCGCGTTTATAATATCAACTGTGATTTTCCATTCCATTTTTATCATGTTTTCCGCCATCAGTCACGCGCAAACTTAACTTGCGCGTACTCTAGGAACCAAGCAGTAAGTTTGTTGCCTGCGACCAAGCCTACGTGGTGATTGATCAAGCTATAAGACGTTTCAATGATCACATTGAAACGTCTTATAGCTTGATCAATAAACATATTCAAAAGGTTCTTTTGAATATGTTTATCTACGACTACGTAATATGTAACTAGGTACTTGTATTGTGAATTGGTTTTTGATGAATTCCAGAGAGATACGAAGAAATGGAGAAATAGAGCTGGACGAGGAAGCTGGGGAGATGTGGTTCACGCCGCACATGAGCGTCCGGTTCCTCCCCGAGGAGTCGATAGGGGACCCTCAACAAGTGCAGGTCACGGTGCCGAGCCTGGCTCTATTGGTGAGGGTACTTCTATTCTTGTGTGTTACTATTTTTCCGAAGCAGAATGTGGTGATAAGGCCTGTGAAAAGGATATTAAGTACGCCTCATAGAGACTTTTTTTATACAATTATATTATGTAATTTTAAACTTTTAGGTTCTACGTTTTGCCGGTTTTCTCACTACGTTTTTCTTTACCGTTTGAGCGTTTCGATTTTAAATTTTTTACTAATCAGTAATTCAGTTCATGTCTTTACTTTGTGTTTCCAATCATGCCATCTGTTTTTATAATTGTAGTGGAAATATTTAGACAGCACTCATACAGACTCAAAACCTGAGCCAGAGACAGAGGCAGACAGAGCTTGTGGCCTACTGGTGCATAGCCAAAAAAGTAAAAAGCAGCCAAGTGCGAGTCGGACTCGCCCATGAAGGGTTCCGTAGCATCAAATAACATAATATAAAGGTTTTTGTAGTTCGTCGAAAGGTAAATTGCGGTTTACGATTTATGACGTAAAAAAAAACTACTGACTAGATCTCGTTCAAACCAAATATCGTTGGAAGTTTGCATAGTAATGTACAACATATATTTTTTTTAGTTTTATAATTCTCTTATTTTAGAAGTTAGAGGGGGGGGACCAACTTTTTTCCACTTTGGAAGTGTCTCTCGCGCAAACTATTGAGTTTAGAAAAAAACGTAGTTAGAAACCTCAACATCATTTTTGAAGACCTATCCATAGATACCCCACACGTATGGGTTCGATGAAAAAAAAATTTTTGAGTTTCAGTTTCAAGTATGGGGACCCCCAAAATTTATAGTTTTTTTTCTATTTTTGTGTAAAAACCTTAATGCGGTTTACAGAATACATCTACTCACCAAGTTTCATCAGTCTAGCTAGCCATTTTTCTCCGAAACCATAAGTGGTTTCGGAGAAAAATGGCTGTGACACGGCCGGACAGACAGACAGACAGACATGACGAATCTATAAGGGTTCCGTTTTTGCCATTTGGCTACGGAACCCTAAAAATGAAAACTTATGTAGGTTCATCTGATTCTATAGTTTTTCAAATACCGGTCATGCTTGTAAGTGTCTATCAAAAAAAACTGAATAAATATGCGTGTGCATAAAATTAGATGAGTAGGAAATATTTCGACAACACGTCGAGTTACACAATGCATTTGTCGTGAAATGTGAGCACTGCAGTGCTCACATTGCTTGCAATAGTCATGACTATTGCAAGGAATATAATACTCTTTACGAGAGGACTATTGCTTCAGCTGGTCGCTTTGAGTTACTTATTTACTGGCGCTTACTCACTTACTTTAGATACTTTCATGGCGTGCTAAGTACCTCTTTTATTTCGACAAAATGTGTTGACGAGCGAAAATTCACATAAATAATGATAACTGTTCTTATAATATATCTCCAGAGTGCGGCATCACTCCTCCGCAAGTACCCGTTCTGGATCCAGAAGACGTTCAACGTGGTCGCGAGCCAGCTCGGCTCCAAGATCATCAGCTCTCTGGACGCGCACAGCTTCCTGTGGGGGTACAACGACCCTTTGATCGCGTTGGCGAACAAAATCGCACCAGGACTGATTTATTTCAATAGACTGGGGATTATTGATAGGGTAAGTTACCACGCACGACAAAATTGGTGGATGAAGTATTATTTAGCCTTTTTCTAGCCGTACCTATGTATTATTTTATGAGATAAACCGTTGAAAACTTATGGTGAGCATAAACAACTTTACCATTTGCCTAAATTTTGATGATCAAATGGAGAGGTCGAGCGCAAAAGCGTGGTCGAATGAAGTCCGAATAATAACGGAGGCTCGTAGATTTCTGCAACAAACTAACAGTAGTATCTTCATTTCAGTTGTATGATAACAACACATTATACCGAATGAAGGTGGGGATAACTGACGCTGACAAATGGAGCATTAAATTGCTCAGGAAATACCTGAAGGGGAAGAATATAAAAGAACAGACTCCATTAGAGAGGTAAATATCCAGAAGTTATAAAGTTCAAAAACGGATTACCGGTTAGCAGTGGCACCACATAAAAAAACTGTCATCTTAAGAATGCTAACTACTGTGCAGAAAGTGAGCTTGTTATGATGAATGTTTGCATGATGCCTTTAAAATGTTGGAAATTTAAGGGGATCCTGTCATGTAGGTAGGTATAATGATGTCAGTCATGCGCCTTTGTCATGTTACATATTTTAAAGGTTAGCATGTCTCCAATACCTACTCTATTTTTACTTGTATAATAGGCATGACGACTAATTTTCAAAATCTCTTGATCATATTCAGAAGTATCTATTATGTCTAAAATATATCATATTTCTGTAGAAAATTAAGGTTTTTGTGCAATAAAAGTACATAATATATAAATTTAAATTTTCAAATTCACGCCTAAACGCTCGCTGGTGTCATGGCGTCTGTTATTACGTCACGGCACTGTATATCGACAGTAAACATTGGTACTTATTTGTACTAAATCAGAATGACGTTTAAATAACCGTGACGTAATTCGCTCTGACCGGTGTTTATGCCATCATGGCGGATTGTTGTATTTTGTAGATTTATTTTAACAAATAAATTATTAAAGAAAATAAATACATTTTTCAAAATATTTGAATCCTTTTTCATTAGATCAGATAAATATTTTGGCGATACTTGATTACTGTCTTCATGCCTATTCCAGCTACAACTTCACGAACACATATGAAGGCGCCTCATTCCCCCCCGGCCTCACCCCCTCCACTCCTCTCAACTTGTACCGGATAGGGGTCTGCAGGCCTTTCAGCATGGAGTACGTGGGGCAGAAGGACCTCGACTATGGACCCCGAGCTATAGTCTTCCATATTAGCAACGAGACTTTTCATAGAGATTGTGATGTACCCCAGGGAATGTGTGGGATGCTGGACCTCTCTAAGTGTACCTATGGTGAGTATGCGATGCGGATGGTCGACACACAAAAAAGCAACAACTGCTTTGCATAAATACATCGAACCTGAATTCGGTAACCGGTTTCATTGTTTGATTAATATTTGGTTTTTAGACTTTTAAACCTTGAGCCTTGCGCACATCACATTCTGCAGTGGCGATCAATGAAACGCTACCGAATATAGCTGCCATATTTGACAGCGTTTCTCTGCTATGTTTCCATGCGTGCCGTGCAGCCCGGCAGGCTGCCTGGCAGGCTGCCTGGCGGGCTGCGTGGCATGCAGCCCGTCCCGGGCCGGCGAACATTCAAGCTGTTTACATGCATGCCGTGCAGCCCGGCGAGCTGCCTGGCGAGCTGCGCGGCATGCAACCAGTGTTACCAGGTACACGGTAATTACCGTAGATGCACGGTATTTTTGGCTTAAACACGGTATACGGTAATGTTTCACTACCGTGTCATTTTCTACGGTATTTTTAATTATGAATTACCTTGACAGTCAATATGTAAATAATTACGAAGTAGGTATTCAACCTAACCTAACCTATCTTTGTAACCTAACTAAACATGAAGACATTTGTCAAACAATAATTGACTCGTTGTCTTAGCAACAGTCACAGAGGTTTTATTCTAACTGATGCAACCTCAACAGTAATCTCCGATCGTAGCGACTTTTTTTAGCAACGTCCACTCGTCACGAAAGCGCGAGAGAGACTGACTGCCCACCAGTGTTGCCACGTGCCAAAGCAAAATATCTGGGGACAGACGGACAGATAGACAGACAGACAGTCAGACGGACAGACAGTGAAGTCTTAGTAACTATATTAACTATACTAATAGTATTATCAAAAGTGGATCTAAATGAATATTTTTTGCCTTTATTATGTTTAAAGATGTTCATCTTATCATAGACTAAATAAGATTCCAAAAATCTGTATAAAAGTAGGGTAAAATCTGTAATCTGTAATAACTACCCTAAATTTTGTATAAATACAGATAAATCTGTATAATTGGCAACACCAATTTGGCCCGCACGCGTGTAAACAGTCACCGGGCGCCCGCACATTCATCAAAAAACCGACACTCGCCCGGTTCGCGGCATTCACATTCACGGGCGCGTTTACGGGCTCGGGCGTACCGTTTCCACGCGCGTGAATGTGAATGTGCACGTTGAATGTCGAGTTGAACGCACGCGTGGAAACGTGGCATAAATATTTCAATTTATTTTCAGGTATTCCAATAGCTATTTCACGAACTCACTTCCTACATTCAGACCCTAAGTTGTTCGAGCGGGTGGAAGGCATGGCGCCAGATGAAAGCAAGCACGACAGTACCTTTGTGGTGGAACCGGTAAGGATACTTGCACTTCCTAGGTGTGCGCAGGCCCTTCCACGAGCTTATTTTGAAGGCCTTGACAAAACATTTTTATCGAAGGGATAAGCCAACTTTTTGGCGTATCTGATAAATGTATTAGGCATAAGCAAGAATATTATAAACAAAAAAAAGTAAGAATTCATTGAATATAGCCTCATTTCCTTGCCATTCTGCGAACTTTTTGACCTTCCCTCGCGTTAGCTAGTCACAAAGATTATTGTGCTCATCTTTGGCCATTATTGCTCAATTAAATTTATGATCAATATGAATTGAGTAAATACTCATCTTATCCGAGGAAAAAGGAGGGTAAAAATAATATCGAGCGCGTTGAAATCTTTTACATGCTCAGATCAGCATTTACGTCCTAGAACGACTTTAGAAATGTCTAGTTGCTGTTTTTCTCGCCTTGTTTTTTGCAGGTTGTGCCGGTTTTACTTGTTTCACATTCTCAGCTAGCCAAATTATCGTCAAAATATAAAATGTCAAAAAAATAAAAATGTATTAACTCGCGTAGTAGGTACCTCAGACAAGGGTCACTTTGAAACGTCCTAAGGCAACCAGTTCCACGTGACCGAATCTAGAAAAACAGCTAAAAAACTACGGCTTGGTTCCCTCCGTTTTTTTGTAAAATCTTTTTAAAACAAGAATATTCCTATTAATCATTTCAGAGGTCAGAAAGTATTGGTCTATTAGGCCACAAGATTATAATAATTATGATCAATCTACCGAATCTATGTTTATTTAGATTGTACGTTTTTGTTTTTAGAAAATGGGTTTCGAGTTGCAGACCAACCTCTCTCTGCAGATGAACATAGTGCTGGATGACATCAGCTTCAACAAGGAAGCCAGCATGTTCTCCAACATGACGGTTCCCATTTCATACATCAAAGTGGTAAGTTCTTTATCTCCGTCCTCTAACACGGAAAGCAATATCATCAAAGAATTTGCTTGATCTGTTAAGTTTGCGCCCATCTAAGCGTTCTGGGTAGCGATCGGTTAAGCGCTATCAAAAATGACAGTGGTTTTTGATAGCGTTTACTGATGGCCATAGCAGAACGCTTAGATGTGTGTCTGACAAAAATGTTCCAAAATGGACGGATTGAGTTGGTACCTGAATGTCAATTTAATTTCTACCATACCTTTATAAGAATGCTTCGAATATTGCAGTTTATGCAATTTTATTATTATCTATTTATTAATTAATTATTTAGTGATTTTATGTATGGATGTAATTAATCATAAAATGTTATTGTACACGCATCTTTTTATTGGTGATACGAGTAGGTTCTCGTTTTTTTGGCAGATTTTTATAATACCAAAACTCTCTCTGTTCCAGGAGCAACCAGAGGTTTTCGACAACTTCAAACTAGTCCTGAAGATAGTATACGTGTGGGGTCCCAACGTCCTCATCGGCATCGAAATAGTACTGATCGTCATAAGCATAGCTTTGTTAATCAGAGCCTTTAAGCAATACTGGGCTAGCAGACAATGTGATAGCAAAACCAGCTTAGTAACAGCAACCAATGAAAAGGAAGTTCCTCTTATGAGCTAGAATCTCATGGGTTTTGTGGGGCATTCAGTATGAATTATAAACTCACACTAATGCCCTTACAAACTTCATGCTCGTTCCACCTCAGCCTGAAGAAGTCCACTGGACATGGCCTTCCTGGGGACAAAGATACGCCTATAACAAACATTGCCTCGTAGATCACGCACGTCAGGAACGTGCCCTACGTCCATCAACTTGAGGCATACATGCATGCATGTTTAGCCTCACGTGCCAGTAATTTCAGCGGCACCCACACCCTTCAAACTGAAACACAGCAATGCTGCTAATAAGCTGATTTGCTAATAAGAGAATATTATTTTATATAATAAATCTAAAATGTTGTCCGTCTGACGGTTTCTCGTTATGGTAGGGTTGGTAAAATGGTATGGTTAAGAAAACATAAAGCGCTTGAATTCTAAAAATGCTACCAACTATAGACTACGTGGATAAAAGTAGTAAAAAGAGGGAGGACAAAGTAAGTCCTCTTTAGAGAATCTCACGGTCTATTATCGTAGTTTAGTATTAGATTAGTTAAAGTCGCCTCAATTGAGGCTCAATATCATCTTGTGTAGATTCTACATCTATACTAGATGCAGAGGCCTGTTTAACCTCCAGGTGTCTCCTGTAGGTCTACCACAAGCTCTATCTGGCTCTGGTTTTGAGCCTGTGTGAGTGCTGACCAGTGTATTATACTGTGTGTGTGACGTTTCGACGTAGGATTTATTTAGACAGCACTCACACAGACTCAAGACCAGAGCCAGAGACCGAGCTTGTGGTAGGCCTGCTGGAATAACAAAACAAGAATTGCATTGCATTTTTAAGGTTTTTATTTGTAGCTGTTGTTAAAGGAGCTACATACTACATAATTATACCTAATTAAAAACCTTTGTTACGTACATTATAAAAAGCTTCTAGACAAAAAACTTCCTTTATAGAAGCTTTTCTATGTGCAACTACCTAGTATGAATCTTCTCAGCTAAGAGTAAAACCTTGCGCACATCTAAGCGTTCTGCGGTGGCGATACGCTGCCAAATATGACAGCGGTATTTGACAGCCGTTCATTGATCGCCACTGCAGAACGTTAAATGTACAAAACTTGACTTTTTAGTATCTATAGTTTGAGCTATAATCTTACCGGATGTACGGGTTGGCCAAAATCACCTCATTTCAATTACTTTATGCATTTAGTTTAAATAACCGGTTAATGACTGAATAGTTATAAAAGTAGCTGTACCGTGTACATACACACCTACTTATGATATAATGTTAAATAGGTTTTTTACATAATTATTATTAGGTACATGGTTTTGTAAAATACATAAGCACTAAGTTAATTAGGGACTAATGTAACAACTTTTCTCATATTTTTTCTTTTGTATAAAACTATATTCAATGATGTCTAGAATTTTCTAGCGACGCAATGTATCATGTTAAAAAAATCAGCTGAAATGAGAAAAAAGACAAATGATGAGAATGATGCGCGCCGACACCTAAACTTTATTGTAATTGTAACCATCTATATTATGCACTATACATCTATATTTTACGTATAATGCACTATACATCTATATTTTACGTAAAATATTACATTTTTTTTTGCAGTACTACATTACTTAAAGTAAAAAAACATTTGCCTAGGTACAATCATGAATCCTTGAAAAATTGTTATCAAAAGAATACAAATTAAATTAAGTAACAAATTAAGTAACAATGGTCTTACTTGAAATCAACAAGTGACTTTTTATTTCTAATAATAAAACTTTACTATAGATACCACTTTAATATAAATATAAGTACCACAACTTATGAAATGGACGTTGGTACTACACTTGATACTGTTTGTGTCTAAAAATAATATTAGGAGCCATAGCATAAAAAAGCTGCATTCCTATGTTCCTCTTTTACTGTGGCATTTTTCTTTTTCTTAATAAACTGTGCTGTACTTGCGTGTTTTTAGGCAAAATAAGAAGTTACTTTAACTTATCTAAAAAGTATCAGTAGTCAACAGAGCTGTAACCATCATCAGAATCACTTGAACCGCTGCTATCTGAGCCTGAGTCACTGTACCTTGGCCTCTTTCTCTTGCTTTTCACAATCCTCTTGATCTTATGGAGAGGAGGGTGGTCGTGGATGACGGGCTCGTAGAATGTTCGAGCAGGAACTACTATTGGCATCTGAGGTACTTGTGGAACTGGCAATGGATACGCCATGGGCATGGGATACGAGCAGGGGAAACAAGACATTCCGTTACAACAAGGTGCTGTATTCATTCCATTTGTCATTTTGTTTGGTTCATCAATGATGATAGTGAGGTTGTTATTCGTCACAATATTTTTATTGTAGCCATCGATGTAATTCTTCTTCGTATTATTTGGTTTTTCATGAATGTTTTGGTCGTTTGTGGTTCTTGAGATATGTATAACATCGTAATCACGCTTTATTTCAATAATACTTGATGGGTTACTCGGAATATTATGTGCAAAACTTTTGATGATTAGAATAAATAGTAGGAGTACTTTCATGGTGACTCGTGCAGATTGACTGTGGTTCGAGAATAAAGGAGCTCTGAGAAGTCATTGTTCAATATCTTCTACTAATGAATGGTTCATTGTGGTTACGTAAACCCAGATTACGTAGAATGTTTATAGACTGATATTTTTTTAAGTCCTTGTTGGAAAAGTTTGAATGAGTCTTAACACACACACATCTCTCATGCACACGAGAATTCCAGACATTATAACATATCTACTTATTTTTTCTGACTATGGAGTCAGTCGGTTCCAACAGGCTAATAAATATGAAGAAACCTACATGCATACTCGTATAGCAAAGTTCAGTAATTTAAGGCTACAAAACAATAAATATTTTAATCTAAGTAAAAAACATACCTAATCACGCACATTTTCATTCGCTAATTTGAAAAGTCACTGATAAATTACTAATTTTCTTGCCGCCAGGGGGCCTGAACACCAGCTCCTTCTTACCTTCCCCGAGCATGTGCTGAGCTGTGCCGGGCGTCAGGACTACTTTTCTCCGCCGATGGTTGTTGTTTCGATATTGACCAGCTCCTGCCGACTTCCTCTCATTCTTCGAAGTAATCAAAAGCCTCGGCATGTTCTCGCTATCTTCTCCAGCCATCACACGGATCTTTTGATAGGGTTTATCGTTCATTAGCTCTGCCGCTTCGTCGTTTGTCAATTTTCTTTTCAATTTGACATTACCATCTTTGCTAAGATAAGTGAGGACTGGCTTGACTAGCTCGTTGTCACTGGTTTCAATGGACGAAAATTGTCTTCGATGGATGGGTCTTCGTTTCACGTGTCCGTGTTTTTTTCTGCGTTTCCTTTGCTCGTAACTAGAGCTGGAGCTGGTGTCCTCTGTGGACTCAGTAAATGTGCAATCAGACGAGGAACCAGAAGAACTAAATTCAGGTCTCCATCGTGGTCGGGGCGGAGGGAAAGGTACGATAACGACCGGTGGTGGTGCGAACATTGCAAGCATCGGTACAGCGACGCCGTAAGGCGGCCCCATGGCTGGAGGTGCAGGTGGTGGTCTCGGAGGTATGGGGACAGGTGTATCCTCTTTGCTACGACACCTGCACTTCTGGTGGCACGGAGAGCAGTAAGAAAAGAATGCAGGAGTGCAAGAAGGCATACACAGGCAGGGTGGGCATGGAGGGCAGCTCTTAGGTCGATTCTTGGCCTGGCAGGCTACGGCTGGAAAGGCAGGAAATGCGAACGGGTGTATAGGCATAGGTACGGGTACTGCGACTGGGAATGCTACAGCTATGCTCTTCTCTGTCGTCGTGGTGGTAGTTGTGGTCCGCGTCGTCGCCTCCGGCGCTGGCATCATGATCGGTCCCGGCATGTGGACGGCGATCTGCACCGGCAGCGGCGCCGGGAACATCGGGTACATCGCCATCTGCGGATCCACCGATGTCACCATCAGGAAGTATATAACAGCTATACATTTTCTTTTCGAATGCTGTAAATAAAATGCAACCGTCAAATGAAAACGCCAAATAAAGTACCCCGATAGAAATAATCTTTGTAGAAAACCCTTACCGAAATCATTCTGGTCTAGTCACGAAACTTATGAGTTTCCTAAGTGCGATGGAGTTTTATGCATGCTGGGTATTTGGTTACATAACGACAGCATTGTAGTGCACTACAAAAAGTAAAATGTGAGCGGTTTTCACTTCGATTTGATGGCGGCCTTTAATAGTTTATTTTACTGCTATGTGGAAATTGAATATAGCACTTTACTAGTAAGTTTATACAAAAACTGGAAGATTTCAAGGTGACGTATTGCTGTATATTTTTGTTATTTTTTTATGCCCAAGCATAAATATACCTACAAAATATTGTTGTAATATTGTTTTGTACCAGGTAGGTACCTGTGACTTTTCGATAGGCCGAGCAATATACATAGGGCTCTCGATTATAGCAGTAGGTACATGGTCCACTGGAGTGAATACAATATTTAAATTTCTACAGAACTGAAATTTGCAAAAAGTTATGCATATAGTGAGTTCACCTTTCAAACGGTAACGGCTGTATTAATTTTATTATTTATCTATTTAGGAAAACAAGCATTCCGCCTAACTAGGTCGAACGGATGGTAAATCCAAATCAGGTGTTGCTGGGTAATAGGATTCAAATCATGACTTATGTAAATACGTTAGGTGGATAAAAAGATGTTCCTGGCGTTGCTTAGATCATTTTAAGGGCGAGTTACTAAATATAGTCTTGCCTGAGCCTCACTGAAGTTTGAATTGCATGAGGCTTCAATGATCTGCAGCCTTTGGGGGACCTTATAAATGTTTAGACTCGGTTCACTTACTTATTCAATGTATATTGATGGGCACAATTTAACAGATACTAATAAATATTACAAGATACGAGAGACTCGGGCTACGCCTTGTGTTGTAGTGGTTCTTTTTCCCCCTTCCTAAATAAACCTTAATACTTTTATTTCGTAATACGACACTAAAGCCCATGTGCAGAAAAACCAGAAAAACAATGCTTGAGTCTGAGTAGAATCTCAAGCGTGTCTCAAGCATAGATTCTTTGACACTTTTTCAAAAAAGAACCGTAATAAAGTCTTTGCTTGAGGCTTGATTCAGCCTAAGCGTTGTTTTTGCACACGGCCTAGGCCTTGAGATAGGTAGAGGTTACTCAATTTAGTTAGGGACAAATGTTGATGCCTCTACACTTCTACACCCGCCACTCTTCCAATAACGTCGGAGGAGTCTGGAAAGATTTCCCTACCGGTTTGTAAGCTCTTACAGCTTTTGATAGAGGTATAAAATGTTGAGGAAAATAAATATTATTTAGGATAAGTAAAAATTTTAATATACCTAATATAAAATTACAAAAGTTTCTTATTCTAGAATGCCCGCTTCGGTAATAACTGTTTGATAGCCGGAGGAATTCCTTTGCGATGGTGCCTTCTCAAATGGGCCTTAGGAGTAGTTACTTCTTTGTCTTTCCCATCCTCATTACTTCCTTCTTCATCGTTTTCTCTATTGTCTTCTCGTCTCTTATCTCTGTTCATGTTCATGGCTTCTTCGACTTTCATGTTTCGTTTTTCATGAATACTAGAATCTAAATCGTCATCATCTTTGCCTTCAGGCCGTTCTTCAGGTTTTTGTTCGTCTTTGTTGACTCTCAGCCAATCCTTCGCCTCGCCTTTAGATATCGTCTTCTCATAAATGACGTACCCATCGTTAGTGACGTATTGGAGAACTGGGGTCAGTAAATCCTTCTTCTTTTTACTGTGTCGTCTTTTAGAACGGTGATGAGAATGGTGGCCTTTACTAGATCGTCTTCCATTTTTTCTCCAGCCATTCTTTTTTCCGTTCCACCAGTCATTTTCTGAAGAACCCGTGCCAGAAGTTTCGGAAGATATGTCAGTGTCAGAGCTAGATTCAGTAGATTCATGTGGTGCCTTAGGTTTCTTCCAACCTGGACCTCCAGGTCTCCTTGGGGGTTCTGATTTCTTGAACGACGTGTCGGGAGAGTAAAATGGCATCACGATTACTGGGAGTTTGTGACCTGGTGCTGATCCCGGCATCATTGGACCTGGCATAGGCATCATAGAACCTGGCATGGGTATAGCACCAGGCATTGGCATAGGCATGCCTGGTGGCATCGCAACTGGCATGGGCATCGGTTGTTTGTCTGCTGGTGGAGGCTGTGCGGTTATGCCTGGCATTCCAGGGTACACGGGAAAGTCAGCTCCCGTTGGCATTCGGCAGTGCATAGGCAGGCTTTGGGGGAAGTACTGGAAGTTGGTTGGACATAGTGGGAGCTCTTCAGTATCTGCTCTGGTAAATGTTAAACCGATGAGCAATACTAAATAAATTAGCTGGTTTTTCATATTTGTTTTTGATGTCTGAAATATAAATGATTAAATTAGTATGAAAGTATCTAATAAAAAGATTTAAAAATTTCTAGATTAACAGGAAAGGTAATAAATGTGTAATGAACTCACTTTGTTCGATGCTCAGAAAGTCTGATGCTGTAGTGGTCACGCCAAGTTCTGTTCATCATAGTGTGGAGCGCTGCAATAATACACCCTTTTGTAAACTTTTCACGAGCCTGCTGAAAAAGGACTACGGCAGGCGGTGCCAGGCGCCACCGATTGGCTACATTGAACTTTACGTAATAGTCTTAGCCACAATGGGTCCTATTGTTACATGGAAGTATTAGGTATGGATTCTAAGTTTGTTACGTAATAGTATAACAAGCTTATCGTACCTACTGGCCAGATAGAAGAATATAGGTATTAGGTATCCTATCTTTACCTACCTAGGACCAAAGTAGAGCTACTTTTCCCAGGTAGAAATTATCTATGTTTTGTACATTTCTTACCTCTCTACGTGTTGTGTGTTTTCATACACAATGAAAATTAGGTAAGAACGGCTGAAACTGAAAATCAGAAAGGTAGTTTCTGAAAAGTATAAATGACCGCTTTCACAGTTCCGGCAATCAATTGCTCCAAATCCTGGCTCAGGCACCGACGTTGAAAATAATCCTGAAAAATAATATTTCAAAATGGTAAGTGCATGCATTGATCTACGTATAGATAGTAGTTGGCTACTATCTATATAATGACCCTGTCTTCACTTAGGTAGGTTTCCCTTTACACCAGCCTGATCAATAACCTTGATTCCAGAGCCACAAAACAGAACCACTGACTCAACTAATTGAGATAGTCTGTTATAAGTAGGTACCGTATACTGACCTAATTATCTAGAAATACCCTAATCTTATTAGTATTTAATTATTTACAGACGATCTCAACATCCACAATTCAAGGTGTTATTCTTCTGCAAGTTATTTCCAAGACAGTGTCCCAGTTCCCTGCTCCATTCCCTTTCCCCGGAGGACCTCCTCAAATGATGGCGAACATGGGCCCTATACCACCGATCCCTCCACAGCCTTTCCTACCAGGGGGTATGGGGGGTGTACCCATGCATTACCCCATGCAGCAGAAAATGCCCATGGTGGTCATGCCTTACTACTCAAAATCCGCTGATAAGCCTCATAATAAAAGCAAACGAAAGAAGAGAAGGCCCAAGAAGATTAGCTTTGACGACTCTTCGTGCGAAGAGGATGATTCCGAATCAACGTCTGATGAATTCAACTTTCGCGTGAAATCAAAATCAAAACGAAGACAAGTTCTGACTCCAGTGGTTTCGTACGTGACTAAAGATGGCTATGTGGTTTATCAGAAAAAAATAAAGAAAGATAAAGCAAGAGATTGGCTGGAGATGGGCAAGAGAGCAAGAGAAAGCCAGGAAAGAGAAAGAGATGACAGAGAAGATGATAGGGAAAGCCTGCTAAGGAGGCTGAAGAAATTGAAGTTTTCGAAGAAACATCGCAAAGAATATTAAGTGTAGTCACTACGCGATATTTCATTTCATTTTTTTACATTTTATAGAGAAAACTGATAAGCAACCAATAAAATAATTTGAATCAGATAAACGCTTTTTTGTAACCTACCTAATCTAATACCTAGATGGTTCCTACTTACTCATAAAAATTATAGTACCTACTTATGTAGGTAGGTTCCTAGGTAGGCAACTACCCTTGCGCACATCTAAGCGTTCTGCGGTGGCGATCAGTGAAACCACAGACTACTAGGATGCTCAAAGCATAAATCCTAAATAAGATTGTAGATGGCGCTATTAATTAGGTTTAAACCAATAAAATAAACAGCGCACAGCACTTTTAGATCCCTACAATTTCGCCCACCAAAACGGTAAAATAAAATATTTTGAGTCACTTGAAAAAGTTTCGTTTTGGATTTCAGATGATTCGGAGTCTGGTTTTGTTGCTAAGCCTTTCGTCCACCTTCTCGCTGCGGCTGTACATAAACGAGTGCGACCATTGTGAGATCGCTGCCGAAGTGGTCAGCTCTCAACCTAGGCAGCAGTGGCCTTGGGTGCCAGGATACCAGACCGGCCAAAATTATGTTTTGCCTCTATACTTTAGTGGTTGATCAAAAACCAAAAAGCATAAAACTTGAATTACTACTTACGTTTTTTTTTAATTGTAAAGGCCTGCGCACATTCTAAGTGATGGTGGTGGCGATCAGCTGAAACGCTGTCATTATAACGCTGTCTGCTTTCATAATTGACATCGTTTCAGCTGATCGCCATCGCCATTGCCTAATAGAGATTATGTGCGCAGGCCATGGATTAAGGCGCAGGCCTAGGAACACAGAAGAGAAAAATGTTTATTTTCTGTGCCTATGTTATATGAGGAACACGCTTAAACCACAGAGAATCAAAAAAGCTTGGTATTCATTATTCTGTGCTTAGAACCGTCTCGATTCTAGAACGTTCAAAATCAAGCCAGTGAAGCAAGGAAGCAAGTTGTGGACTTGGTTGTGGATAGAATAGTAGGTCCATGGAGGCAAAGAAGCAAGTATAATTTTTACTCTGTGATTATACTCTATGGAAAAATAAACTGTTCGTTCTTCATTCATTTCTTCAAAGTTTTGGGAGGCGATAATGTATATTATCATGTTATGTGCACCCCACCCCGTTATTAAGATGCCAGTTAAGCCACATGTACACAATAATAATAAAATTCAAACAGGATTTTTGCTTTTTTGTTCTGGCACTGTATACTTAGCAATCATTGCCCTTGATATTTTATAGGGCAGATCCGACTGGTAGAGGTTAGGTTATATTATATTAGAACATATAAATTAAGCACAAGGCGCGCGAGCAGAGCGAGCGTACCGCGGCAGCAGCACCGGTAGTGCCAGAAAATGCTTAGATAAAAAAACATACTATTTATCTATTACAGTGTACATGAGCCTTAACAATTTCACAGAGGAAAATAGTGGATTCGTTATCTGGGTAGGTAGACTCGCCGTCGCCGTACATTAACCAGGCCCAAAGTTTTCAGTTTTCATTCAATCACGTTAATCAAAACGTAAGACTAGGCGGTATGGTCTTAGTACTATAGCCTGCTTCGAAAGGAGCGAAAAAAAAAAAAAAAAAAAAAAATCAATCACGTTAAACGTCAAACTAATAGTGAGTGACACTAACAATTTATCGCTCAGTCATTCATTCTCTGTCAGCTGCTTTTGAATCCGGGTGTTGCATTTTCCGGAAAAGATCAAAAAAAATATTTTAACATAAATAATAATACTTTACTATAAATTCTTGTTGTAAGTGCAATGATTAGTTTGCGGAAAGCGAGCCAGGGTTCTATTTAGCACCCCAAAAATAAAAGATAAAGTGTTGGACGGGATGTGACATACAAAGTTTGTAGCGGGAAACGGTACCTGCATTTCTTTGACTCTTGTTTTAGTGTTTTCTCAAACATGGATGTGAATTCGGAAAGTGATTGGAAGTCCAAAGTGGGCTTCACAATCAACTACGACTCGGGGCAGAGCACCGATGACGATTTGTAAGTTTGTTTAGCAATAATTGTAAAACCAACCTCCGGCGCACGAAACAAAATTTGCTGATGTAAACAAATATTTCTACCTTTTAATCTACGCAATACAGTTCAAAATCGCACGATATTTAGAGAAAACATAAGTCAGCTGTTTACTGTGAAGCCAAAGATCATCCTTGTTGATACACCTTGAAGCAGCCAAACACAATAAAGTGTAGGTATTCGTGAAGTAATATATAATTTACTTTATGTAATTGTATGGGATAAAGAACAACTTTTTTTATTGTAATTAAATAAGCATGTAATTGCAAATCCTGCCCAATAACAGGTATATAAAAAGTGTATGTGATTATAATTAATTATCATCATTAACACCACCAGTTCAATCCAAATTGCCTAACTCACAGGGAGCGTTGAATCAGCTGACCTGTATTTTTTATGAGTCGAGCCACGGTGCTAATATTTTAAATCATACTGAGTTTTGGCCATCTCATGCAAGCAAAATACCAAGGTTACGTTTCAATTGTCTGTTCATGTTTCACACACTCCACCTGCTTTTCATCTGCAGATATAGGTACATACGAATGTATACAATGTCTGTTCTATTTTAAGAAGTATCATTATCACACCAACAACACGCATTCTGAGAAAACTACCAATGAGTGGGAAACTTACCGAAGCCATACTCATTTGTTTTAATAGGCTCTATCAGATTTGTTGATGTTACTTGGAACTTTTCAGAACCTACTTTGGTATTAAGAGTTTTGTCCAGATTTATTCTTAAAGTCTAAAGGCCTGCGCACATCTAGGCAATGGTTCATCTGAAACACTGTCAAATATTGCTGTCTTATTTGACAGTGTTTCAGCTGATCTCCATCATCATCCCCTAGGTGTGCGCAGGCCTTTGAAGTCTAAAGCCTTGCGTGTATCTAAGCTTTCTGTGGTGGCGACCAGTGAAATATGATGGCAATATTAAACAGCATTTCAGTGATAATAGGTCATGGCTTAAGCTACAAATGAAACTGTTATGTAGTAGATACATAGTTACAAAGTTTGTATGATGTGTTTTATTACATTTATATGGTTATTCCAGGACAAGTGGCCGTGATAATAATTGTATGGTAATCACTGTATCACCACCCATTACTGAGAGTGCAAACACAGTAAATCCTAGATTGCTTATCAGGCACAGAATAATTTGCAGTGTGCTATGTATCAGTCCGAGATAGCATCAGGCCTACATACTTGTTTCTAGGTGATATTCAATGTTAACATTAGATTTGTCTGCAATGCTTTTGTAATTTTTATCATACATACTAATTGTGAGGCGCCACTCGTGGCGTTGCTTGCTTGGTTGTCCCTAACCACTAGATGGGGTTCTGTTACTCCAATTAACACCTTTTGCTTTGGCACAAGTAACACCAATAAAATAAGTTGTTTGAAGGGGCGCATAAATCATGCCACCTGGGTTTTGTTGGCCCCTCAGGAGTCATTGTAGAGATCAAGCTCATAGCATTTTGATTCAAAGTCAAAAAGCGTTTATTCAGTTGTTTGAAATTTTTGCATTTGTATTATTGCATTGCATACGTCTGACTAAGTGTAGTGGCACCACACTGGAACATCACTGCTATTATTTTAGACTATTTTTGATTTGTAAAAGGATCATATCAAAAAACGGTAGGAACTGAGCTGTAGTTTGTTAGCTGTTCTTCTAGGCTTGGTCGCGTGGAACTGGCATCTAGACTCACCTAGCTTTAAGACGTTACAAAGTGATTCTTGTATTGAATAAATTTTATTGAGTTTGAGTTTTATGGCAAGGACCACTTTGAATGGTATTAAAATTAGGTGAGTCTAGGTGCCAGTTCCCTCTACGCGCGTAGAACCAAGCCAACTAGGACTAATAATAGGAAATAAATGTTGTAGTGACTCCCAAAACGTGGTGATGAGGCACACGCGGTCATCATCCGTGTTGCTGGCGGACCTCGGTAACGGCGCGGAGGCGGACTTGCTGGGCACCACGCCGCCGCGCTCCAGGATCCGGGATAAGGAGAAACGGAAGTACGTATCGAACTGGAGAGCACTGCGGGCCTAGTGATAGCGGCCCCGCCTTCCGATGCTAAGGTCGTGGGTTCAAATACAGCCGCATACCAATGAGTTTTTCTATCCAAAAATGTGCTGCACTATGCCAGTACTCTGAAACGGTGAAGGAAAATATCGTGAGGAAACCGGCATGTCGTAGGACCTAAAATTTCAAAATCATGTTTCATGTGCTCGAAAGTGGCGCATTTAAAATCCTTTCACCACACTTGGTTCAAAGAACCAGTGACACGATAAGAAGAACTGTATGCTAGGCCACTTTCTCACGGGCACCATGATCTCTCTTGTGTTCTGTGATCAGCACAGTAAAGATCGTCGCTCCGAGAAACCTAGGTGGCCGAAAAGTAAAAATAATGGCCACGAGAGATATCAGTAGGATTTGGTCTGAGCGATGCTTGAATGGGAATGGATGATACGTTATCAGCTATCAGGCACTCGTCGGAAACGCTAGTTGCTGATATCAAAACACATTTTGCTCACCTACTCGTTAATAAGGTACTTATTACAAGTGCTATGTTATATTTGGTAAAAGCTGGTATTATTTTTAACACGCTTTTATTAGCTTGGGTTGTAACTAACTATGTACATATGTAACGGAATCTTTGAACATAATTTTCACCAATTTCCAGAAGTCTGATTAATTTGAAACTTTGCATACGTATCAAGGACCGATGACAGTGCAACAAAATGATAACAGCTTCCCATTATCCTTATTAGGACCGCCAGGATTAATTAATTCTTTTATAGATCCTCTGTAGTGGAGTAAAAGAGACAGAGCTAGCGCGCGATCTGCGCATGCCTGCAGTTTCGGACTTACTCTTTCGCTCGGGCACTGGGCACAGTACAACGGAGGTAAAAACGTTTTCAGGGATTGAAGTACAAATAACGTATATGAATTCGTTCTGGGAGTGGGTAATTTGCGCGCCTGCTGCCTTCCTTGGATGTGATAGCCGTTTTTAAGGCTAAACTTATATCCCTCCCCTGGATATCATTTGCGGATAACGGGGCTGATTACACTTAGTATACTTTATAATTGTTTTGTAATATGTTAGTGCAATTGTTTGTTGTCCTAAATAAAAACTATAAAACTATAAACTATAGTTATAAGTTTTACTCTCGATTACTTCCGTTTCATGGAGGAGTTGTGCATAGCTTTTGACTTACAGTCATCAATAAAGAAGAAATTAAATCTAATAAACCAAAATAAAAAATAAATTACAGTTTAAAAAACTAAAAAAACACGCTTTTATAACTAATTGAACTAAAAATTAAAAATAAAACTGTAATAATCAATTGAAAAAATTATATTATTGTACAAAAAGAAAAAATAATCTAGAGTAGATGCGAGGTCAAAGTTGCGCTACGTTATCAATTATCATACAGAACTAGCGATCTTATCAAAGTCGTCAAATTAAAGCACACCAATCGCATTTTAATTTATGTCTATAGATCACCATGTCTCGTGTCGTTTTTTCACTAGGCATCATATCTATGTCTTTTGAGAAACGCTTGAGATACATAAGTTATTTACAAATTATTCTTGTAAGTGAAGGGTTTATCTCTTCCAAGCCTAAGAAAGCGAGAAATATTAAGATTTTTAGGGGTGAAGCAAGAATAGTTAAGAATTCCAACGATGTTTACCCAATTCAGTTGAAAATAGCTGACAGATAAAATCAATGCAGTCTAATGTTACTTTTAGGTTGGGTATTTTATTGAATCACCTAAAACTTTCAACGTAGCAATAAACAATTATTGACTGCTTTCTACGTAAGGTCGATATTCCTAAGGGCCTATTATTGGCCCTAGAAACGTCGATTTACATAACCGCACGCAATAAGGAAACATGAACTGTAAGAGCGGCCTACCATTTATCAGATAATCACCTGTACCGTACCGTGATAAAATATCTTACTTGAAGTAGGTAAGTTACATATTACTATAGACATACGATAGTGATACGCTAAAATACACATTGATAGTGGTATGAGTTTCGTAGCATCCTTTCTCATCTTTTACTTAAAACATCCTGAGAAGAGTGACTCTTTGGCATCTTAGCTCCGAAACGAATGCTCGGATTTGCGAATCCGCTTTTTTTTAGAAAACTGATTATTTTGAGATGGTTCTTAGCCATGTTTGGTAGAAATCCGTGCAGGTGTTTCCATGATTTGAGGATATTCATCACCCTGGTCGGCGATTTTTAACGCGAGTAGGTAGGTTACCAATTGTACAATAACTTAGCGTTGCTTTTACGATATAAATGCGTACATCCTGCATGTAAGAAAGAAGAAAGAAAGAAAATCGTTTATTTATACAAATTGTACACGACAAGACATAAAACAATAAAAATGTAATCAAATATAGGGGTATCCATGTCCCTATCCCATCCATGTAATATCAAGGGAAATACACTAACTTTTTTATGAATAGATTTAATTTAGAGTTCTTCATTGTAGTTTTCTACCATAAGAAATACCCGAATAAACAAGAAAATGTTCAATATATAACGTAATTACATCTCTAAGAATTCACTATTGTACGAAAACCGAATAATTTCTAACAAAATCAAAAGTGTATTTTATTCAGTACAATCTCAATGATCACTTTGAAACGTCTTACAGCTAGGTGAGTCTGGGTGCCAGTTCCACGCGACCAATCCAACAGTATACCAAACATATTTAAACAGATTTCCTTTCTCCGAAATTGCATTAAATTAAACGATAACAGGTTATCTTATCGGTATGAATGTTGTGTTCTTACCGGAGCTCGCACGGTGACACAGATGATTCATTCCGCAAAAGCAAAGTCCGGCATCCATGTTAATCTGCAAACAATAACAAAACTGGAACTATTGTTTTCGAGAATATTTTTAAATAACCAGCTGGAATTTCTATATTTTTTAGCTCTATAGCTGTAGGTAAGGTAGGTTTAATCATTCGACAAGTCGCGACCGAGTTAGACGGTTGCGGAGGCACGGAGGTCCTCACTCGATTAATAATTAAAATACTTAAAAGTATGGTCACGTATCGTCAAGTTTAGGCTACTCTAGTCGTAGCATAACGTACGACCAACCGGATAGTAAGACTTACTCTATCTATTTACGCCAGACTTTTTATTTATATTGGTAATAATATCATTCGTTACAATATTTGGTTTATGTTTGGCCCATTCAATTTCAACATGTTTGTGTGTGAGTGTGTTGCCAAAGTGTGTTTACCCAAGGATCAATTTGTGTAATGCCGGTGGTGCGAAAAATCTGTAAAATATAAAGTGTAAGATCAAAAATCTTCTGGCACTGGCGAGTACTTAAACTCCCATTAGTAGTAGAGTAGTCTGACCCAGTTATGCCTAATATCGAATTGTAATAAACCAGTTCGTCATGATGTGTGATATTGTAGTTGGTTGTGCCTCCTGCTCTGTAGATTGTGGTTTTGGTTCCTACCAAATATATTTATTTGAATGATGAATATAGATGTTCGTCCTACGAGTATGTCTGGGTGTTGTATTGCATTCTAAGTAGGTAATCCTGACTGGCCTCTCAGTTGATATGGTAGCAGCTCTGCCTTCTGCGCCGTAGGTCGTGGGTTCGATCCCCACCGAGAACAAATATTTTTGTGGTGAAAATAGGTGTGAAAAACTCTCTGGGTGTTATAATTATTGTACTCTAAGTTATTTACAAATAAAAACTTTGTTCACTTGACACATGTTTTCGACCTTTATGGTTCTACGACTTTTCAAAGTGCACATACATTTTTGGACAGAAAAACTCATTAGTACACGACTGGATTTTAACCAACGATCTTAGGATCGGAAGGCGGGGCGGGGCTCCTACCACTAGGTCCACTGGATCCTAGGTCACCAGTGCTCTTGAAACCAGTCTCCAGTTGCACGAAAGGAGCCTCCTAACAGGGGCACAAGTAACAATCCTTTCCATACAAACACAGACAAAGGTCTGCCAATATTGAATGACTATGATGATTATTCCAGGAACTTGCTAGACTCCGGCGTCTGTGTGCCGCGCATCATACGAGAGAAGAAAGACGTGGTCGACCACGTTGCTAGTCCAGACTCGGCTCCAAGTAAGTTCGCCTACATAAGAAGTTCTGTTTTATTTGGAGTATTTTTTATTTTATTATTCAAAATTTAAGTTTGCACGATAGAACTTGACTGTGTGCTTATGATAGAAAATAAATAAAATAACTTCTAGGCACGGTATATATAATTATGCATAAATATCTCTAGTAATTGTAAGCGCGTTTATTATAGGTTCGTTAGTTACGCAAAATTTCAATATAGGTATATTTACGGAGTGGGTTATTGACTTGTGTTTTGTAGAATTTAGTGTTGGTTTAGCAAATTTAACAAGTCATGACGCGAGCAGTGTATGCTTAACTTCAGTATGTGTTGTACTGTGTACGCAAAGACAGCAGATTCGATTGATTAATTTATTACAGATAAACTCCATAGTGAGTTCAAATTCACCGACTGAGTTAAATAGTAATTATATATTGATCGAGCTGGCAGAGATATATGAAGGACGAATAGGTTCGTATTGTACGTGTAATCATATTTATTTGTTGAAGTATCAAATTTAAACAGTAAGAAAATTGAAATAATACCTATCTCCTTATCACCCAAAGGTTTGCTGGTAGATAAAGCTATCCACCATTAAGCTCGCCTGTGTACAACACATTTTATTTTTATATCTATCTATTTTGTATGATAGGGAAATTAAAAAATGAAAATCTGAATCTTAAAACTTGGGCGTTTGTCAATAATATGCCGAAAAAGTAATAGATAAAGTTCAAAATAAATAACGCATCACATGAGTCTTGTTCATGAGTGAAACTATTGCCCTCACATTAGTGCTTTTGTAAAATACTGCTTCATATTTTGAGTGAATAATTGCATAAAAAACACTAACATTTCTAGGGCCATGGCCATGTCAAATACTCCAGTGATCTATGGGCATGGAGGGAGTCATATATAATACTTCTCAGTTACAGAGCGGTTTCGTAAGCGCTCCAGTCTGAAGGTGCTCCGGTCCAAGGAGAGAGACTTCAAGCTGGACATGAGTCAGCAGAACAAGGCAGACTCTCTGCCTTCGCCGAACCCCACCGCGCCTCCTGTGCCCACTCTGGTAAGCTTCCATTTAATATCCAAATTATTCATTTCCCAACCCACCCTCGTCAAAAAAAAGTTCTATTTGCTCGTTTTATTACATTTAAAAAAATGGTTTTATTCAATTAACAAGACATTGTTAAGATTTAATCAAGTCGCGGGAAGTCGATGGATGGAAACGGCTCAGAATCGTTCTTCCTGGAAACGAGTAGGGGAGGCCTATGTCCAGCAGTGGACTTCTTCAGGCTGATAATGATGATGATGATGATGAAAACATTGTTGCGCATTTATGCATAATTTAAAATTAAATTATTAAAATTTCACCTTATCAACAAAAAATTCAGTTGTCCTCCCAGGTGGAATCATGCAGTCGCTTCATGTCTCTAACGTCGAAGCCCAAGAGCCGCGAGCCCGGCCCGGCGACAGAGACAGACACAGACGAACGCTGGCAGCAAGAGAGGGACGAACAGCTACCGACCAATCGCGTCAACTTCCACAAGACTTTCAGCTTGCTCATCAATATGGGGAACATTGATAAGACGTGTAGGCGAACTGTGAGTATCAACGTTGTTTGTTTTAGTGAAGGCAGGTTCTTCCAATGTATTTAAAAAATCATAAACTAGTAGTTCGCCCAAGGGCGGATCCAGCTTTGGCGCCAGGAGGGGGTCACATAGTCGTGTTCAAGTCAAGAACTTATAATTTAATTTTGATAACAATAGATACAAGAAAAGATCTTCTCTTGAAGACATCCAGAGAAGCACTATCACGCACGGAATGAGGCAGCCTATATTTTATCTAAATATATAACTAGTCTTAATATACAGGGTGGTCACCCCCATGTACATGTATGTTCCGCGATTTTGTATAGTTTTTGAGTTATGATTTTTTTTCTGAATTTTCGGTAAATTACGACCTGACCAACTTAAAAATTTCTAAAAAAAAGCGGTGGAAGTCGTTTTCTTGATTTTTTTTTTAACAACAAGCTTTGCTACTTTGATGAAAGTTATGATCCAAAATGAAAATATACGTTCAGTGAATAATGACTTAAATTATCAAAATTAATTTTAAAAAATGCGCCATATTTTCAGCTTCCATAATCATTAAAAAAAAATGGTATTAAGGGGTAGCCCCTTATGTACCATTTTTTTTAATGATCATTTTGCTAAAAACGGGCTTCAAAGACAGCAAGATGGAATATTCTTACGAAAGGCTAATTAGATTTAAACAATTTTTTTGCCCATTTTATCATTCGAATGGTGAACTATTGATAAAGAAATTAAGTACAATTTTTTTTTGATGATTATAGAAGCTGAAAGTATGACGCTTCTTTTGAAGCTATTTAGAAACCATGAAATAACCTGTTTAGATTTTTAATTTAAAGTTGAAATAAGTCATAATTCACTGAACGTAAATATTCACTTTGGATCATCATTTTCATATCTTTCATCAAAGTAGCAAAGCTAATTATTTTAGGCATAAAATAACATTTCATGAGGACTAAGTTCCAAAAAAATTAAGAAAACGACTTCCGCTTTTTTTTTAGAAATTTTTAAGTTGGTCAGGTCGTAATTTACCGAAAAATCATAACTCGAAAACTATACAAAATCGCGGAGCATACATGGGGATGATTCGGATACCCCTCTATACGAGGGACCATAATTTTTGTTTTGGACGTCAATGTTCAGGCCACCCTGTATAAAACTCTTACGTTACTGACTGTCGACTGACTGACAATCAACGCACAGGCTGAGCCGTTAGTCCTAGAGGCATGAATTGAAGGGCGTGAACTAGCAGTTGGTCATGTTAAACCAAAAAAACAGATTTGATTGTACACCAATGCATACAAAAACCGCGATTTGTCTTAGTGGTTAACATAGGTTTTTTTTAAGCCTTTGTATGTAGCTCCTTTTAGGGAAAGAATTTTCCAATTTCCTTTCTTAGTGAACCTCTACACTATAAAAGGAACACGCCCTCCAAGTTTCATGCTTCTAGGACTAACGGCCTAGGCTGTGCGTTAATTGTCAGTCAGTCAGTCAGTAGCGTAAGAGTTTCATATATTTAGATTAAATTAATTAAATATTGAAGGTATGTAGTTACATAAAATTTGTATGGTGACAAAATATACAATACAAAATCATTATGTATAATTAGTGGTCCACTAAGTCCTGGAACCAGCTCAGGGGGGGGTCATGACCCCCATGACCCCCCCCCTGAATCCGCCCTTGAGTTCGCCCCGAACTGAGATCTCGTGATGCGATCCAAATGCTCCGAAGAGAAAAAGGGCAATCAGAAAAAAATGTGCCTCCATCACGCATTGTGTTTTATCTACTTTGAGAAAGTATTTCTGCCCAGAATCACTGTTTGGCCTTGCCTCTGACCATCCCTCACTAACTTTGTATGGTAAACAAGTGTTTACCATACTGAGTAACTGAGTACTTCCTTAATTTAAATCAAGATAAAGAAAATTTGAAAAAGCAAACGAATTGACCGACCAGTAGAAAAACCTTGATGTCAACGAAAATCTTTGAGATGCTCTCGAGTCGTTGGTAAACATAATTTAACCTTTTTCTTTGCATAGCAAAAAATGAGCACCTAGAAAAAAAGTAAAAAATGTTTTGGAATGTCCAAACAAAGTTCTTTCAAATGACATGTAACTTGGTTTTTTTGTGCCACTTTTTTTATTTATGCACCCTTAAAAACCCCATATCTTAATAACCCCTCATCTGATTTGACTCATATACTAACCATATACAACTAAATTTCTCAAGTACAAGCTATCAACCTATCAAATTTCATACAGTTCAGATCACGGTTCGAAAGTTATCGTCGGACAAACATATGTAGTATGTACCTACATCTTCTTATTAAAATTAAGAGCTTAGCTCTTGTCGGGCTTTTGTTGCAGTTTTCTCTAATTAAGTCTTTCGAATGCGGCCTCCTTGAGAAAACATACATACATACGCACATAAAATGCCAAATCGCGATCGCTTCGCTCACTCGATCAAAAAACAATAAAATTTTGATGAACAATGCCAAGGTACCAAATAAAGTAACCTAAAATGGCGATCTTAACTATTCATAGGTAAAAAATATGTTTCTAAATTCGTCTTCTTAATGAAACATTAGTATCTAATCGCTACTCGGCTGCCACCTAGGAAGTTGAATAATGAAGGCTCTAAATCGAGCTACCGGGACCATCTAGGTTACAAAAAAACAACAATCATATAACATTATTACGTAGGTATAGGTACAACTTGCCTAATTTCAACCAGACATAATGAGGTCATCAAACTAATATAAATGGACGGACAATGCTCACAAAGCCATATATAAATAATGGATGTTAGTCCTTTGTATCGGACCCACAACCTACAGTACAAAAGGCAGGGTAACTAACAACCTACATATGGAGCCCGTTTTTCTATTGTATATTATGATTTTGCTTTTGCTTTAGTCAGTTCGCGTCAGAATCCCTGATTAAGTGTACCGTTTGATGTGATCCTAATGGCGAATGTTCCTCGAGGGCCAGATAAGCCGCGAGGAGCAGGTGTGGCAGAACGAGCTGAAGGATCTGATCTGGCTGGAGCTGCAGGCGCGCGTGGCGGGCCGCTCGCTCGCCGCGCACGACGCCTGGCTGTGCGCGCAGCGACATCAAGTGCCGCTAGTGCTCCACAACATTGCACACTACAGGTACACAGCACGAGCTGAAGGATCTCATCTGGCTGGAGCTGCAGGCGCGCGTGGCGGGCCGCTCGCTCGCCGCGCACGACGCCTGGCTGTGCGCGCAGCGACATCAAGTGCCGCTAGTGCTCCACAACATTGCACACTACAGGTACACAGCACGAGCTGAAGGATCTGATCTGGCTGGAGCTGCAGGCGCGCGTGGCGCCCCCGCACACACTGACTCAGTAAGTGAGAGAGAGAGAGAGAGAGACGCTAAAGAAATCATTTAGCTGAAGAAGCGAGTGGCAGCGGCTCACAGGTACGGATGCCTAAAGGTACATCGTAGAGTACGGTTATGTTTCCGAACCTCTCAATTATAATTTGTTAATATCGTGGTTACAGATTTGTGAACAAGAACCCGTGCAGAAGGCAAGCTAAAAGCGCAGGAGACACGCAGAGCTCGCGGGAAGATCTCACTGACAACCAAATCAACGACGATGGTAAGCCACTGACCGAAAAATTAGAAATAAAAATAAACTTTATATTGCCAAATTTCGTCTGCAGAAGGTAAATGGGTCTTTTATGGGGAACACTGTACGCTTCTATAATAAACTTCCGGAAAATGCAACTAAGCTTCAGCTTAAGTTTAAGTTTAAATGTTAAGAATAATTTAATAAAGAAAGCGTACTATACTCTAGATAGCTATATGAATGATAAAACTGCGTGGCCCGATGTCCCGGTCACTCTACCCATAGGAAGCTAACATGTCAATTTGCAATGTCTGTACCTACTATTTCGTATCTTATTTTTATATAAGCTGTATAGATACCATAGTATAACATTGAAGCGTAGCATGTGCTGTCTTTGAAACTTTTGCTTTTGTATTATTGCATTGCATACGTCTGACTAAGTGAAGTGGCACCACACTGGAACTTCACTGCTATTATTTTAGACTATTTTTGATTTGTAAAAGTATCATATAAAAAAACGGTAGGAACCGAGACGTAGTTTGTTGCCTGTTCTTCTAGGCTTGGTCGCGTGGAACTGGCACCTAGACTCACCTAGCTTTAAGACGTTTCAAAGTGATTCTTGCATCGTACTGAATAAAAAATTATTGACTTTGACTTTGAAACTTTCTTTAAAGAGGGCGCCATTTGGATTCTGATTGGTCAAGGTCGACCATGTTGTTTTGATACTCTGTGCTATTATTTTTATTAAATAATTCATGGCTGTTATTCTCAACCACAGTCGATTTTCTTAAAAATGGTACCATTTTATGTTTTCACTCGTACAATTTATAAGCTTGCGTTTGAACGTAATTTTACTTTGGAGTGATGATTAGGTACTGTAAAATTGAAACCATGATGACTTTGTTCCAGGTGTCGACTTCGGTTGCCTCCAGCTAGACTGCCAAGAGTGCGCGGACGCAGTGGGCCAGGCTATGCGCGAAGTGGGCACGCTACTCGACTCGTTTTATAACGCTGTCTCGCTCTATCCCTCGTCGAAGGCAATGACTGTCGATCTCCCTCTAGTTGCTACCAATGTCTTCAAGAATAGACTGAAGGTTCGCTATTCTATTATCGTGCATGTTTGTTCTTTTTATCGCTTTTTATTAGTATGGTATTTGTTTTGAATGGAAGTGATGTTTGTAGGCGATGTGCCTGTGGTTCAACACGGCGCTGAACATGCGGCTGAAGATGCTGGCCGTGCAGCGCTTGCTGCGCTCCATCAAGCTGAAGGGGCAGCGCGAGCGGCACCAGCGCGCCTCGCTCGACTCCGACACCAGCCGGTAACATTACATACTGTTGTACATGCGGCCGTGCAGCGCTTGCTGCGCTCCATCAAGCTGAAGGGGCAGCGCGAGCGGCACCAGCGCGCCTCGCTCGACTCCGACACCAGCCGGTAACATTACATACTGTTGTACATGCGGCCGTGCAGCGCTTGCTGCGCTCCATCAAGCTGAAGGGGCAGCGCGAGCGGCACCAGCGCGCCTCGCTCGACTCCGACACCAGCCGGTAACATTACATACTGTTGTACATGCGGCCGTGCAGCGCTTGCTGCGCTCCATCAAGCTGAAGGGGCAGCGCGAGCGGCACCAGCGCGCCTCGCTTGACTCCGACACCAGCCGGTAACATTACATACTGTTGTACATGCGGCCGTGCAGCGCTTGCTGCGCTCCATCAAGCTGAAGGGGCAGCGCGAGCGGCACCAGCGCGCCTCGCTTGACTCCGACACCAGCCGGTAACATTACATACTGTTGTACATGCGGCCGTGCAGCGCTTGCTGCGCTCCATCAAGCTGAAGGGGCAGCGCGAGCGGCACCAGCGCGCCTCGCTCGACTCCGACACCAGCCGGTAACATTACATACTGTTGTACATGCGGCCGTGCAGCGCTTGCTGCGCTCCATCAAGCTGAAGGGGCAGCGCGAGCGGCACCAGCGCGCCTCGCTCGACTCCGACACCAGCCGGTAACATTACATACTGTTGTACATGCGGCCGTGCAGCGCTTGCTGCGCTCCATCAAGCTGAAGGGGCAGCGCGAGCGGCACCAGCGCGCCTCGCTTGACTCCGACACCAGCCGGTAACATTACATACTGTTGTACATGCGGCCGTGCAGCGCTTGCTGCGCTCCATCAAGCTGAAGGGGCAGCGCGAGCGGCACCAGCGCGCCTCGCTTGACTCCGACACCAGCCGGTAACATTACATACTGTTGTACATGCGGCCGTGCAGCGCTTGCTGCGCTCCATCAAGCTGAAGGGGCAGCGCGAGCGGCACCAGCGCGCCTCGCTTGACTCCGACACCAGCCGGTAACATTACATACTGTTGTACATGCCCTAACAAAAAGAATAGACAACAACTGGGCTAAATAGCGCGTCTTCGGAGATGGCTAGGTCTAGTAATGGACTATCATAGGTTCTTTTCCACAGACAATCATCAGAAACCCACCGCAAGTCAACGGTTCGCTTCAGCATTAGCAACGAGCCCACTCCCAACGGATCCAGCAACAGCGACTCCAGCTACGCCAAAGAAGAACACATTCAAGAAGTACCAGAAGACCAAGAGAAGACTGAAGCAGCTGAGAAGACTGAAGCCACTGTAAAGACAGAAGTTACTGAGAAGGATCCTGAAGAGAGAGATGAAGTTGACAGTGCAGATAGTCATATTACTAGTAAGTGTTAATAATCCTGTCACCCAGCTATCTTAAAGAATTCTTTTCTCCCCTCATCCTCTCTGATCGCTCCTCTCGCCCTTCTAAATACCTATTACTAATGATTCCCGTCCATTAAACCTCTTTCTTTATAGACTCTTTTACCGTTAGTGCGATACGCCTATGGAACTCCCTCCCAGTGGATATACGCGAAGGTGTCTTGACGCTTGGTACGTTGCAGTACAATAGAAACGGACCGATATTAATAGTCATGAAGATTGTAAGGAGGTTAGTATAAAATGATAAAAAAAAGATATATTAATAATTAATGTTTTTCTTTTCTTTCGTCGTTATAGAACTCTCTAGGAAGCCTTGCCTACGTCCCACTAAGTGAAATGGCACTGAACTGGAACTTCACTGCTATTATTATAATTTTTGACGTGACAACGTCTTATAATTTGATGGAGCCGGCTGCACGCACGAAAAAACATGCGGCATGACTCATGCGGCGTTACCTCGCTCTGAGGCGTTCCATTTAAGGCTTGAAGTGCAAGCGAGAGTGCGGAACGAGCGACAAAGAGGCACGCACGGCCTCCGCGGTCCGCAGCGTTCGACATCTGTCTCTCTCCTACTTGAGTGAGCGATGCGTCCGCGTGGACAGCTGTATGACGTTGGCACGTTCAACTATCGTCAGTAAACCGACTTTACAGACAACAGATTTTTTTAATTGTAAAATAGTTATTTGTTATACAAGAGTGCAAAGCTGCTTTTTAACCGCGTGCTCAATTTTGATGACCGAGCAAGCGCAGGATTCTAATATTTAACCACGAGCGGAGCGAGTGGTTTAAAAGTTAGAATCCTAAGCGTTGGCGAAGGAATCAAAAGAGCACAAGGTGAAAAATCTTTGCACTCGAGTGCAACACGTAACTTTTCATCCCACCTCAGCGAGGAAATTACTAAATGCAAAAAAGAACATGGCGCGACTAAAACACACCAAGAAGGTTCCGAGTATGAGTTTTTAACAAATTTAAAAATGTTGCATGATAAATTCGGCACCATGCAGGTAGAAGTAAATAGGTTAAATGATGTTTTGAATTCACAAGTACACCAAGAAGGTTAAGAGTGCGAGTTTTTACCAAATTAAAAAAGGTTGTATGATATATTCAGCACCATGGAGGTAGAAGTACATAGGTTGTGTATTCACAAACTTAGTGAACACGATATTCTAAATTCAAATTTACTTTATCCTCTAGCGGATAAAAACGGGTTTTCCACTCAGATATTGAACAGTAAAAATACACTTTCCGAGATGGTGGGATGAAAAGATTTTTTGCCTGTTCTTCTAGGCTTGGTTGCGTGGAACTTGCTCCCAGACTCACCTAGCGTTAAGACGTTTCAAAGTGATCCTTGTGATACAAGACAAGACATTTGAAATTTGTATTAAGTTTTTAGTAGTAGCATCTCTTTATATTAGTATTAACCTTCCAGGAGGTAGTGTCCCGCCCGCGATAGTGGTGGACAGTCGGTGCGGCACGGCGGATTCGACGGACACGGGCTACGTGTCGGAGGCGGGCGCGGGCGCGGCGCCGCACGACGCGTACGACGTGGGCCCGCTCAGCGACCTCACGCACCTGGTCGTGCTCAACAAGGCAAAGGTCTCTATATACAGGTACTTAATGTGTCTCATTTATTTATTCCAAGAGATTAACCACAAAACAGATGGGTACAGAATTCAATCTACATACAAAGTGCGCTCGAGCAACGCACACAGAGACGCGATATTTTTTTTTTTTAATGTAAAAGTTAGACAAACGAGCTTACGGCCCACCTGATGGTAAACGGTCACCGTCGCCCATAGACACCAACAACACCAAGCCCAAGTCTTTCAAATTCGGGCCAAGTCGTGGCCCGAATTTGAAAGACGCGTCGTGCCTTATTAAATCATATTTAAAACAAGCTTTCATTAATAAATAATTTTGTTTCAGGAAGCACCACCAAGATATCCTGAAGACGCAGGGCGTGCGACGCTGCATGACCTTCATCAACAAGATGAGGAAGAATATCCTGTACAAGGTGTACCTCACGCTGGAGAAACCAGACGTGAGTTCACAACAGTTGTTCAAGATATCATTTTACTCGTTTATTGGTGGCTGAGCGCTGCAATGTTTGTTGACATCTCTTTTTAACCGACTTTAAATAAGAAAAGAGGGGGCTCTTAATTTGTTTGTTTTTTTTTTATGTTTGCTATCGCATAATTTCGTAATAAAGGAAGTGATTTGAAAAAAAAATATCTGAAATGTTATTCCAGATTGTTCCCAGAGAAATTTCACCTAAAACCGGTTTAGCAGTTTGGTTATGAAGTCACGTTCTTAAGTTTTTTAAACTTTACTTCTGGTTGATATGAAAATGTCAAGAATATAGAGCCGTTATAAAGTAAGTGGTTGAGTAAGAGGTTTCTTTTTCGAATCCAAAAGAATTGTAATTGTAACGCAAACCTATAAATTGTAGAAAAAAAAAAAGTATTTTTAACTAAAAAATTTTATAAAAGCAGTTCTTATAACAATGATGCTGCGTCGAGTAATAATAAGTGTAATTAATCAGACGGAACCCGCGTCGTCTGAACTGGAGGAGCCCGAGGTGTTCCACGACCCGAAGGAGGAGGAGGATCCTCCTGACAAGGACGTTGAACCCGGCCACAACGAACTCAGGAGGTAACTACAACTACTCACTGCTAGGCAACTTGCGACTTTATGTAGTGACTAGGGCTTGAGCTCCGGAATTCCGGGTTTGTTGTAACTCCGGAGCTTCGTTTGTAAAACCAGAGTTAGCACGATTAAAACCGGAGTTCCGATTTTCAGGATTAATCTGCTCCACGTTCTAAGCCGATTAAATATTCAAATGAAAGTGAGCTTGAGACAAGGCGCATTCGCACACTCATTCCCGCCTCGCTTCCCCGCGACCCGCGTCGTCCAGCGTGGAGCTCATTTTGAGGCTCGAGGTGCGCAAATCGTCGAAAAAAATGAGAAACAGAAAAAAATAAAATTAATAAAAGTTTTTCACTGCTTAGTTATTTTTATTCTAGTAGTTCCTACTTAACAAACCTGAATATTCGTTTAAGTAAGTACAAATAATCAAATAGAAATGCATTATCTATTACCACTACACATTTTTAGCGAAATTCCGGAATTCCGGAGTTGGAAACCTGAGCATCAAAACTCAACTCCGGAGCTGAAAACTAGTCCGAGTCTCAAGCCTAGTATAGTTCGGCCGTTCAGAGAATGCGTTTGACAGTTTGATCAGTTATTCACAGTTAGTCACATAGTTAGTACAGTACTACAAATATAAAGCGCTGACATAACCTTGTAATATAGATTTAGAAAAATATTGTATAACAAGTTATTTGACACTCAGTTTGGCACAAAATTATAAAATTCATTGATTATTGATATAATAATGTTGTTTTAATGCTCATCAATTGTAAAAACGGTAAACAACCAGCAAAAATGTTTTTATCGTAACTGCAACGCCATTACAAAGTTACGTCGTCAGATCAATCGCGAGTTTGTTGCCTGTTCTTCTACGCTTGGTCGCGTGGAACTGGCACCTAGACTCACCTAGCTTTAAGACGTTTCAAAGTGATTCTTGTATCGTATTGAATAAACGCTTATTGAATCTTGAATCTTGAATCTTGACGTGTCAGGAACGCATTCTCTGAACGGCCGAATTATAGTGACAATTTTTTAAATTTATGAAAGCAGTACATAGTTGCAACAACCTATTCACTATATTTATTTTTTATGTTTACTTAGTTATAAGTTATTTGTAATCTATTTTAGTTTATAAGGATGCAAATAAATGGTTTGATTTGATTTATAAGTCCTGTGACCAAGAAAGTGATGAGTATGAATATGGTTGGATATGTGAGTAGAGATAGACCAAAGATTAGCTGTGTGAAAGATTACATGGATAAAAAAACACTATGGGAACCAGATAGCTGATATAATACTTAATTTTATTGTATTCTAAGTATATACTTTTTTGTAAGTATATACTTAGAATACAATATATCCCAGATAGAGAGCAAACATCCTATGTTCACCAAACAAATATTTGTTCTCGGTGGGGATCGAACCCACGATCTACAGAACAGAAGGCAGAGCTACTACCAACTAAGCTGAGAGGCCTGTCAAAATATTTGTATTGTTTAAATAAATTATAGTTAAAGAACTAAAAAAACACGCTTTTATAACTAATTTAATTAAAAAGTTAAAAATAAAACTGTAATAATCAATTGAAAAATTTATATTATTGTACAAAAAATCGTGGGTTTTTTTTTTCGTATTATTGCATTGTCATCGACCTTTGACAGGTGTGCAAAGTTTGAATCAAATCTGATCGTTCAAAGTAGGACAAAATTGAGCTCAAAGGGGTCGGCTACATACAAGCAATCAAACTTACATACAGGTGAAGCTAATAAAAGCGTTATAAAAATGTTCATTACCAAGGCGTGCATGTTCAATTTCCAGATTCGGTTGTTGGTCGCAGGAGTGCGTGGCGATGCGGCTGCCGTCGTACCGCTCGCACTTCCTGCTGCTGTGCAGCATCAGCATGGAGGCCGTGCACGACTACCTGGCGCTCAGGCTCGAGGTCAAGCCCGACCGGCCCTCCTGTCTCACCGTCAAACAGGTACCCTAACCTAACCTCAGCCCGGCTCCGGTTCAAGAACACCCTGCTTAAACCAATACACTTTTTTCCACTTTATTAAAGTAGCAGATAAATATTTCGATTATGACTTTTTTTATCTAGCGATGGATAATTGGACGTTGTTTAACTAAAACGTTCCAATCCATATGAAACTTTAGCGCTGAGCGATACGCGGAGGAGATAGCTGCGCATGCACTGTGTGGATGTTTGCAGAGTGTCCTATTGGTACAGAGAGCGGAGTGCGACTGGAGAGCCAATTAGTGCTACGCACGCCCGCCCTTCATCCCGCGAGCCTCCTCTCACGTACCTTATTTTTGACTTCTGCGCAATAACGGTCAGCGCTAAAGTAATGTGCCGCTACCTATAGTTAGTGTGAGAGTGTATGTATATGTGTATTGTTGTAGTTGATGCACGAGTTACGCGACGGGTTAGACATAGCGACGGAGATGCGATGCGACTTCGTGCGGAACGTGCGCGTGGCGCTGGCGGGGCTATGCGCGGCCGCGGCTGCCACCGCCGCCGCGGACCTACTGCTGCTGCTGCGCACCTTCGACACCACCGTCGACACCATGCTGGAGGTACTGCCGCTCTCACCTACACTGCACGTCTATTACATACATACATAGCGACGGAGATGCGGTGCCACTTCGTGCGGAACGTATTTGTAAAATGTATTTATTCAGTAGAATCGCAAGGATCACTTTGAAATGTTTTAATGCTAGGTGAGTCTAGGCCGCAATTCCACGTGTCCAAGCTTGAAGAAAAGGCAACAAACTACGGCTTGGTTCGTACCGTTCTTTTGTAATTATCCTTTTAATAGCAAATAATATGTTGTTCGTTTTGTTTGCAGTTGTACCTGTCATACCTGACTATGATGTCGGAGAAGGAGCCGTTACGACGCGGCCTCCTCCAGTCGGAGTGGGCCTTCATCGCGCGCCTCACTCGCCGCTCGCGCGCCGCGCATCGACTGGCTCCCGTCACATTCGCGTTAGTACCTACCTTGTTACATGAACTTTTATTCGCGCCATGTTATTGCCCGTATTTCAAAAATTGTTTTTTTCTTTGTTTCAGTAAAATAGCGTGCAATCAGCTAGATCGACTCCACACTCTGTTCCAAGACAAATTCACCAAAATGACTGACAGTGAAGATAACCTAGAACGTAATCGGTAATATAGTCATTCTCTTCATAATCATTTATTTGCCTCAATGAATTGTGTACATGAAAGATTTTAAAAATAATAAAAAAAGGGTCACTCATTCCCCATAGGTGGGATACAAATATAGGGTTCATGTCATTTACGTTTAGAAACAACATATAATTCAATTAAATAGGTACCTAATAAAATTAAAATTCTTCTTATCGTGTCACTTCCGTATTTGCAGTTGACACAATCATGTTACTCGTTCTTTTTAGGTTCTCTGACATGCCGGTTCCTTCGCCGTGATCTTCATTCATTCTCAATCCAGTGTCATAAAATGTATGCTAAAGTTATTTCTAAACATAACGTGCGATGAGTCTACGATAGCATTTTTCACCTATTCGAACTCTTCTTCTTCCTGCCCTTATCCCACTTTATGCGGGGTCGGCACAACGTGTTCTTCTCTTCCAGCTTCCTCTATCAGCCGTCATCTGTATTCACTTCTTTCTTATCCATGTCATCCTTCACACTGTCCATCCATCTTTTCTTTGGCCTACCTCTACCCAAACATCCATCCATATTCATACTCAACACTCGCCTAGTCACATGACTTTCATCCCTCCTCATGACATGCCCGTACCACGCCAGTCTGTCACTGTTTGTCATCAGTGTTTTCACCAAAATAGGCCTTAATATATCGCGAAACCCGAAAGACGGGCCAAAGCCAGCACAGAGTGGGTCCCTGAAAACGAATTCGCCGCCGAGGCAGACCCAGGAAGCGTTGGCGGGATGACCTTGCCCAGCAGTGAGACAGACCGGACTAAAAAATATATCGCTATCACTAGTTTATTCTGAGGCGTTAGCCTCGCTCAGTCGGTAGGCGGCTTTAAGTGTATAGAATGCTTGTCCCCAGTCAGACGGTGTTGTCGTTATGTCGTTCGGCGCAGTACATATTCGCGTCGGAACGCGAGCCCACGCTGCAGGCGGCGCAGTGGGCGCGCGCCCTGGCCGCACGCCTCGCCAGGGCTCCAGGCGCTGCATACATACAGGAGAGACAGGATATATTCGTAAGTATGCTATCTCCATTCGCGTCGGAGCGCGAGCCCACGCTGCAGGCGGCGCAGTGGGCGCGCGCCCTGGCCGCACGCCTCGCCAGGGCTCCAGGCGCTGCATACATACAGGAGAGACAGGATATATTCGTAAGTATGCTATCTCCATTCGCGTCGGAGCGCGAGCCCACGCTGCAGGCGGCGCAGTGGGCGCGCGCCCTGGCCGCACGCCTCGCCAGGGCTCCAGGCGCTGCATACATACAGGAGAGACAGGATATATTCGTAAGTATGCTATCTCCATTCGCGTCGGAGCGCGAGCCCACGCTGCAGGCGGCGCAGTGGGCGCGCGCCCTGGCCGCACGCCTCGCCAGGGCTCCAGGCGCTGCATACATACAGGAGAGACAGGATATATTCGTAAGTATGCTATCTACATCAGCCTAAACAAGTTCACTGCAAGGTTGAGGCACAAAACATATAAGTACAGAACGCAATCTACATACAAAGTGCGCTCGTGCAACGCACACATAGACACAGCTCACGGACACTATTTCTCGGACCAGTTGGGAGCAGTGCTGGCGCGACTGTCGTCCACTTGAGACACGCGTCTGACTACTTTTGTGCAAATAAGGAGCATCTAAATAAGTTATTATAACTGTTCAGTGAACGGTTGTTTTTAAATCAAAATTCAAAATCAAAATATAATTATTTGAAAACATGGTACAAGGTTAAACAAAAACAAGTGTAAACGATACTGACTGCAGAAGTATAAACTGTGTCGCAGCCAGTAACGCCCTCCTCTTGGCAGGTCCAATTTACAACAAAGTAGGTAGATATATTTAAAATGTAACGCAAAGAAATAAGAATATACCTATAATTAATATATTATAATATGCAAACAGTTTTGCAAAAGGGAACGGTGTTTAGGTGTTTAAATGAAACACTAAACTATGATTTGTCGTAATTTTCACTTATTTGAATTACTAGCAGTTATGACAGTGGGATTTAAATAGTAATTTAGGGAGCTCGTAAGTAAAAGACGCAAGTCAACGAACCAACTGTTTATTGCGGTTTACCCGCACACAATATTAATCTAGGTAAGGTAGGATAGCACAATGACCGAGCCTCGTTCGGTAGATAATAGTGTTGTCCGTTTGTTCAGAACTCCCTGATGGGCATCCGCGACCTGATAGTGAAGCAAGTGGAGTTCATCCTCCAGCAGTCGTCCTCGCTCACCTGGGAGACGGCAGAGCCGGTCGTCACGCGCGTCAGGGAGCTCCTGCTGCAGATATGCAAGCTCGGCTTCGAGGTAACCATACAACCATCTCTCTTCTGCCTCAGTAACACACGCTTATCTACAGGTTTACCATTGATAGAGCATGTTATGAGCTATTAAACCCACTAACTAAAGAAACACCACACCTAGTAGTCATATTGCAACGCTACTATATCTTGTATATTTGAAAATGTACACGAAATACAACGTCGTTCTTTGCATCTGCGTTTTTTAAGCTTTTTAACGCATATCTCTTCATTTATGAGCTCTTCTTCCTCTTCCTGCCCTTATTCCACTTTATGTGGGGTCGGCACAACATGTTGTCCTCTTCCATTCTCCTCTGTCAGCCGTCATCTCTGTATTCATTTCTTTCTCATCCATGTCATCTTTCACACTGTTCATGATTTGAAAGGAAAAAGGAAGAAGTGGGAGTATTACTTTTACTTCCAGATTAGTCCCATAGAAATTTCATCAAAATTAATTTAGCAGTACCCGAAGTCCCAGTGCATTTACAACATTTCGTTACCAAATCTTGTTTTCGTTTCGCCTATTAGTCTCTGTCTATTGTATGGAGAAAAGATGAGACAAAAACTCTAACTACGTAACGTATTTTTGCCGTCTCATATTTTCACCATACAATAGAGAGAGACAAATAGGCGAAACAAAAACAACATTTGGTAACGAAATGTGGTAGCAAAACTCCGCCTTCGGGTACAGTTCGGTCATGAAGCCGTTTTCAAGTTTTTTAATCTTGTTTTATAAGTTTCATACTCAGTGCTACACCGTCAATCGCACCATCGCTTAAGTCAGGTCAAATCTTTATTTAAAAAACACGCTGACACGTATAACTAGCGGCACATAACTTTAGCGCCGAGCGATACGCGGAGGGGATAGCTGCGCATGCGTCGTAGTGTGTCATGTCGCGCACACCGGATGTGTGGATGTGTGCAGAGTGTCCTATTGGTACAGAGAGCGGAGTGCGACTGGAGAGCTAATCAGCGCTACGCACGCCAACTCTTCATTTCGCTAGCCCTCAGGTACCTTATCCTTGACTTCTGCGCAATTACGGTCAGCGCTAAAGTTATGTGCCACTACCTATAACCCAAGCATAACTTACTGCATGTATATCACGCTACCTAACACCAGTATCCCGCATGTTGAACATTTGCCAGTTGCACCGCGAGCTGTACACATTAGCATGCGTGCCGCTGCAGCGCGCGGGGGGCGCGGCGGCGGGGCGGGGGGCGCGGCCCGCCTCGCTGCAGGCGGCGCGCGTGCAGCCGGCCGTCGCGCGCGCGCGCAGACCCGACACTGCGCTCTTTGACGACGCATACACTGTGCCGGCGGCACCGCACAGGGTATGTAGGGGGGGAGAACACACATGTGACGTTGCAGGCTTAGTTCATATGGCCGCGCGGAACTACGAACCGCGCGGTACAAGATCAATATAAACGGTAATTATCGTCTACATTACCGCGCGGTACCGCACGCCAACGCGCGGCGCGCTCCGAACCGCGCGCTTCCACGCGGCCGCGCGCGGCACAAGTTTTGCAAACCTGTATCGACCTGTTCAGTTGATCCGTGCGGCTTGAGACGGAAAGACACATAGATCGATGCAAAATGAGTACCGAATGAAGCCACACTGGCGCGCGTACATACACCGTCATGTGAATGCTCCAACCGCGCGGCTACGCGCGGTCATCTGAACTTAGCCTTAGAGCCTGTCCAGATGGGGCGTTTTACGCGCGATTCCTCAATCGCGCGTAAAACGCGAGCAACTATTTGGTAGGAGCGCGCGTAAAACGCGGCATCTGGACGCAATATAAATTGAAACGCGCGAGGGCACTCGCGCGTAAAACGCTCCATCTGGACAGGCTCTTATTGTGTGTTGGTACGGATTCGGGGTGGGAGTATGTCGGGAGGGGAGGACGGACATGTGACGTTACATTATTGTGTGTTGGTATGGTACGGATTGCCTGCAGTGTGTGCTTCAGACTTGTCCAAAACTGTCTTGCTGTAGGCAGATTGGGGCTTGTAGGGAGTGCGGTGAAGGGTCTTATTTATGCTGTGTGCTCTTGCAGTTGATTGTATGAAATGAAATGAAATGAAATAATTTATTTGCTTGAAGTATGGTAAGTACATTTTAGATCTTATACCTAATAGGCAAATAATAATATAGAATCACACACTTCGCCAGAAAAACCCAGCATGCAAACATAAAAAAGTACCTACATAAAAAAGTACATAAAAAAATAAACTAAATTATTCAATAATACAATATGATAGGTTTATTATAATTACAACTAAAATTAAATGTCAAATTAACATAAATAATAAGAGATTGTATTGAATTCAATTAATAAATAAATCATTTACCCTATAAAAACACTTATCCACTAACCATGAATACAGTTTTGCTCTAAACTTATTGTAAGGCAGTTCCCTGATAGCTTTAGGGATTTTGTTAAATACTTTTATTGTCATTAAGTGGCTGTTTTTGCGACATAGAGCAGTTTTATGACTTGGGATCAATAACCGTGTTGGGTCTCTCAATCTCAATTTAGAATTAAGCTTATCCTCATACCGATGTGTTTCTAACTTGTCACGTATTACATTTTTACTATTATTAGGTTATGAGATGGGCACGTACAGATGATGGGAATTCTTTTGTGTTGCGTGTTCTTGAAACCGACTGCCCGGTGTATGTGCTAAAATGCTTATGAGTGTCGTTTGAACATGTTGAGTGGATTGTTTTACTTAATGACCCTTACAAACCGACCTTATGGAGTTAGGAATCCTCCTAGCTCCATTAAGTTGAGCATCTGCTCAAGCTCGGTTCGAGACTTCGGTTCTCACATTGATGTGTTTGTGTTAATGCTAAAGCACGAGAAAAGTGTTGTTTATCTCTTGATTATTGACGACATGGCAGTTCCATAAAAAAACAATTATTTCCAAACTGTTTCATTCCTTTTATTAGTATGTTTGTAACGTTTCAGATCCACAAGGAGTTGCATCGGTTCGTGCACGACCCCTCCCCCTCCCCCTTCCCCTTCCCCGCCCCCTCGCGCCCCCCTCGTGGTAGGTTCTCACGGCTCGACAGCGTGCTCGATGATACGGAGGCAGATGTCGTCGACACTATGCATCACTTCACTGACGGGAGGGTAAGGGTAACTTAAATTAGTCTTTACTTTAGTTCTAGAAATAAGATTGTAATTTTAATGAACTGAAATGGCCGGACGAGCTGGACGCCTTGAGTGGGACTGGCGATTTAAAGCACAAAACCGAAGCGACTAGCGGAAGTGGGGGAGACCTTTGCCCAACAATGGGACTCGTATGTTCAGCGGCGTCTTTACCTATTGTGCAGGGTGTGCGGTGCACACGGGCGCAGCGTTCCTAGGGGGCGCCGAGCGCTGCGGCAGGGCGCTCGGCCACTATCAGCAGGCGCGTTGGCCGGACGCCGCACTTTCAAAGACCAACGTAAAAAGGGTTCCGCTCTGCGTTCGGTGCCCCCTAGGACCGCTACGGAGCTCAACTTGGCGGGCGCGTTGGACGGGTGCCGCTCTTCCAATGATCAACGTAAAAAGCGCTCCGCTCTGCGTTCGGCGCCCCCTAGGACCGCTACGGAGCTCAACTTGGCGGGAGCGTTGGACGGGTGCCGCACTTTCAATTACCAACGTAAAAAGCGCTCCGCTCTGCGTTCGGCGCTCCCTAGGACCGCTACGGAGCTCAACTTGGCGGGCGCGTTGGCCAGGCGCCGCACTTTCAATGACCAACGTAAAAACCGCTCCGCTCTGCGTTCGGCGCCCCTTAGGACCGCTAAGGAGCTCAACTTGGCGGGCGCGTTGGCCAGGCGCCGCACTTTCAATGACCAACGTAAAAAAAGCTCCGCTCTGCATAGATTTTGTATAGCATCTTGAGCTCTTCTAATATTTGATGAATAACATCATAGGGGCTGACGAGCGCCGCTGGCACTCGGCGCCCTCCCCCCCCCTTTTTTCTCCTCATAAAGAAAGAATTTTCAAATTTTCTTTCTAAATGCATTTCTAAGCTATAATAGAAACACACCCTCCAAGTTTCATGCTTCTAGAACTTACGGTTTAGGCTGTGCGTTGATTTTTTTTAAACCATTTTCCCCCTTTTTCTCTAAGTTCTTTTTCGATAAGTTTTGGCTTGTTAGGGTTTACACCAGAACACCTTGCATAATAATTCTAAATATAGTCAACAGGACATTGTGGTAACCAAACTGCATTTCTTCTTAAAAATCTCCAAGCAATAGAGTTAATTACCCATTGGGGAAATTTGACAGTTTGTTGTAACTTGATGTGCTGTTACTTGTACTTTGTATCCATTCCATTTTGAACGCGCACTAACGCACTTACTAGGGGGCGCTTGGGTAATGTTTGCACACGGGCGCTACATGGGCTAGAGACGCCTCTGCGTATGTTTAGCGTGTACGCTAGGACTCAAGCTGAGGGCTAAAATAAGTAGGATAAGATAAGCATAGAACGGAGTTGATGTTATCTAAAAATCTACATTTGCAATAATATAAACACGCTCGCGTTTTCGTCAGCGCGATTCAGCATTGTTACATTTTAACTAGCGCCATCTAATTCTTACTTAACCCATAATATGAACTTAAAGCTCCAGATCCGCAAAGCCCTAAGCTAAAGTATGAAAGTAGTGTTTGCTTGCCTTTTCAGCCTCAGAGCAGCATCGAGCTCCTCCTGACGGGCGCGCCCCCCCCGCTGGTGGAGGGGATGGCGGTGGGGATGCGCGAGAGAAGCGAGGGAGGCGCGGCGGCGCAGGAGAAGCAGTGGGCGTGTCGCGTGGCGCGCGCCGTCATACAGTTCGCCAAGTGCTGGATGACCTTCGTCGTCGAACGATGCGACCGGGGCCGAGGGTTGAGACCCAGGTATAGATAAACCAGTCTAAAAATGCACGCCCCTCCAACAAGTTTTCTTTTTTTTTCCTGTTTTTTTTAAATACTCATAACTCGAAAGTTACATGACAAACATTTTTTTTTATATTTTTCTGATAGCTGTCATGACTTGGTCCATCGCCCGTTTTCGGCTGGACGTTGACTTATGGGACACCCTGTATATAGAGCATGTATTTAATCAATATATTTATTTATTTTCAGATGGGCTAGTCAAGGTTTGGAGTTCCTAATGCTGGCATGTGATCCCTGCAACACCAAGCATCTCACTGAAGTTGAGTTTGAGGTAACGTTTATTTTTACATCTCCTGTGAGCTATATAAAATCGGTTGTCTGTAAAGTCGGTTTACTGACAATAGTTGAACGTGACGACGTCATACAGCTGTCCACGCGGACGCATCGCTCACTCAAGTAGGAGAGAGACAGATGTCGAACGCTGCGGACCGCGGAGGCCGTGCGTGCCTCTTTGTCGCTCGTTCCGCGCTCTCGCTTGCACTTCAAGCCTTAAATGGAACGCCTCAGAGCGAGGTAACGCCGCATGACGTCATGTTTTTTCGTGCGTACAGCCGGCTTTATCGAATTATAGACGTTGTCACGTCAAAATTAAAATAGCCGCCCGGACATGCTGGGTGCTGTATTGACCACCCTCACAGCTTAGATTGTAGTAGCTTTGCTTTCTGCGCTGAGCGGCGTGGGTATAAATACCCCCTTTTCTTCCATATAAATTAAACAGATGCATGGTGCACACAGATATTTGTTATCTGTCTGGATGTTATAAGAGTCGAGCCATCGATTTTTGCCTCTTTTCAATGGAGAACTGCAGTTAAAAAAATATAATATGCTTTCTCAAGCATCGAAGCCCTAAGTATGTATTAACAAAAAAACAAGCATAGGAGTACTATATCAGCTATCTGGTTCCCATAGTACAAGCTCTGCTTAGTTTGGGGCTAGATAGTGTTATGTGGAATGTCCTCAAGCAGTTGATTTTATTGCATTGCAGGAATTAAAGCAGCTAATGGACGGCTGTATATCGCACGTGATCGGTTCTCGTCCCACGCCTGACGTCAGCGGCGTGTCACCACGACCTAGGCATAGGTTACATGTAAGCACTAACCCAGAATTATTTATTCTTAGGCATTCGGGCAGGGCAACTGGCTAGCTATCTGGCTATTGCAACCGGTCAGCTATTTGAGCTGGCAACTGGTCAGCGATCTGGGCAGGGCAGCCTTTCAGCGTCTGAGCTGGACTGACTGGTCAGCCATGATCTGTTTTGAGTGCATAGAACTGCCCAACCCGCTGCCCATTTGCCGGAATATTTTAAGATGAAAACAAAATCAACCCTATTGTTTTGTTTACAGAGTCCATTTTCAAGTAGTTCCGGCGGCAGCTGTAAAGAAACCACGACGCCTCCAACGCCGCCGGCCGAGCCCGATCCTAACATGAGCTTCTATGAAACTGGACCTTGTGGTATGTACTAACGACTAACCAGTTGTCCACTAAAAAGTGGGAGGTCTACGTCCAGCAGTGGACCTCTTCAGGATAAATAAAAAACGCATTCAAACATAGGGTGGATAAGAGAGATAGAATTATCTATACTTTCAAAGCTTTGTAACAATAGTACATTGTTACCCGAGTGTTGAAAGTCACGTTTTTTGAGTCCCGAGACGGGTTTGGCGCCAGAGCGTAGCGAGGGCGCCAATGGAGCTTGAGGGACTCAAAAGACTTTCATCCGAGGTAAACACTGTGCTTTTCATTACGAATACAAGGAAAGTAAAAATAAAAACATGAAAGAAAAATTATACGGAAAATGAAGATTGAATTGCCGCCTTCCCGGTTTTTTTTTTCTTTTTCTCTGGCGGGCCTTCGGCTACGGCTCGCCAGCATTATTCAGCCATTATTTTCATTTTCATAATTTAAAAAATGGTAATTTGTTTGCTCAAATCTATGTTATTTTAAATAAATAGTTGAAGCTATATATTAATCAAGTAATTTAGAAGATATATTATTTATTTAATACTATCTTTATGTTATTAAAATTTAAATTTTACATTGCGCTCTAATTAGACTTTTTAAACTTCTTACCGTTGTAATGGGTTTCCAACCTACTTGCTGAATAAAAAGTTGGAATTTGGTTCAACAACCTCTTTGCAGTTAGAAAGACTCTAGAAAGTTGGGTATGAGCAATGAAAAAATAAATTCAATAGGAGCAGTAGTTTAGTCGCAAATGATACTTGATGTAGGTTATACTCAGATTTATCGCGAGTTGCATGACCTATACGTATAGACATAATCAACTATCAAGAGAAATACAGTGTGTTCAAACGGGCAAAAACTTAAAAAAAACATTTGGTCCAGCTAAAATCAGACGATGGGAAAAAGCCGTCAAGCTGAATTGGGACTGGGCTGGTCACGTCTGCCTCTCGCGCTGTGAGACAACATTATCCACATTATGGAGCCCTGAGAGAGCGAGGAGCTAGGACGGCTTTTACTGACGCCTGCTCACAAATAACCTTGGAAGTGGCGGGATTGGGGGATACCTTCCTACAATGGAATTATGGGTGATGGTAATAGTAATTACAAGTGGTATAATGATTGTCAGATCACAGTGAGCGCGTGCTCGCCGCCATCCAAGTGGTAGAAGACGCTCGGGAGCAGAAGCTGCGCGACCACCAGAGGGTAGGCCGGGTGGTCACCTCCACCGTGTCCGCGTACGAGCCCAAGCTGCGACAGCTCTCCTTCAAGTGGCAGCGCGGACTGAAGATCGGGGCGGGCAGCTTTGGCAAGGTACGTACAGGCAAGCTTACATTTAGACTATACAAGCGGGGTTCAATGTATTTCTTCAGCGTTCTTTTACAGTTGACTTTTCATTTTTTCGAAATTATTCCCATTCAGAAAGTAATGGACTGTAAGTCCCATACGGAGTGTTTTGGAGTGGATTGGAAGTAATTCGTGCAATATAGTTGGCGGAACTTTTGCGTTTCATTTGTTTTTTATACAGCTGACATTGGTATGCGGCCATTTTTTCATGTAATATTTCATTCGATCTCATTGGTCGGAACAAGGATAAATAATAATGTTCCTAATTCAAAAAATCGCCGCTTGCTCTGTGAAAGTCTGACTTTGCACTTTTATGTATGTAGTCACTGTAATAGATGAGACGTGTTTGAATGTGTGTGTGTTGTGTGAGGTGTGATAATAGTGCGTGTTGTTGGTACATAGGTGTACACGGTGGTGAACACGGAGAGCGGCCAGCTGCTGGCGATGAAGGAGCTGAGCGTGGGCTGCGACCGCCGCGCCTCGCAGCGCGCCGCCAACGAGCTGCGCGTGCTGGAGGGCGTCATCCATCCGCATCTCGTGCGGTACTACGGCTGCGAGCTGCACCGGGTACAGTTGGTGGCGTGGCTTGTGAGGTTGTGGCAGTGCGTTGTGTAATGGGCGTGGTGTGGTGCTGCAGGAGGAGATGCTGCTGTTCATGGAGCTGTGCGTGGAGGGCTCGCTGGAGGCGCTGGTGGCGACGGCGGGCGCGCTGCCCGAGGACACGGTGCGCCGCTACGCCAGCCAGCTGCTCAGCGCCGTGGCCGCGCTGCACGCCCGCACCATCGCGCATCGGGACATCAAAAGTACCTACTCCATACACACATTCTATCATCCATCTATACATTACTTACTATCTGGCGGACATCACACCTGGTGGAACGTAACGATGCAGCCTGAGCTTGCCTTGAAAATTCTTCAATTATAACTTCTTATCGTGTCACTGGTTCTTTCAAACCGATGTGTTGAAAGGATTTAAAGTGCGCCTCAGAATGGCTCCTCGATTCGAATTCACTCGACAAATGTTTTCGAACTTCTCAGATTCTACAACTTGTCGGTGTCCTCACGATGTTTTCCTGCGCCGTTTGAGAGTACTGGCATTAGTACCCATGATTCTTGCGACAAAAAACTCATTGGTATGCGACTGTATTTAAACCCATTACCTTAAGACGGAGCTGCTACTAGAAAATCCCTACTACTAACTCAAAAACAAAAAAGCCTATACATGAGTATTTTTAAATCTGCAAAAAGCGTGTGATAAGTTTTCAATCTCTATTTTGTTGGCTCTACTAGAAAATGCAGGAGAGAGTGGTGTTCTTCATTACGGTTTACTTAATACTGGTTTTTTTAACCTTCAAACTGAATCCAGCAATTCAAAGTAGATATAACCACGCGAGTGATGGTGCTATTTGTAACTTGGGGTGTCCCAAGGTAGTACGCTCGGGCCTGCTCTTTTCTTTATTTTTCTTTCTGCTTGGCTGAATGAACAGCATGCATGTGTAATGTTTAAATCTAATATTAATAAAATTTCAGGCGGAAACATATTCCTAACGAACGAGGGCCATTGTCTGAAGCTGGGTGACTTTGGTTGCGCCGTGAAGATTCGTGCGAACACAACGGCGCCCAACGAACTGCAAGGATTCGTCGGCACGCAAGGTAACTCGTTTTAATTCCCTTCAAACAGGTCTTGCTTGTAATAAACTGTTACTTGATGCCTAATCTAAAGTGCCATCGAAGGTGACAATAACAAAACGTGTAAGAACAAATTTTAAGCAAACATTAATTTTTATACGCGTAAAAAACCAACTGGTGGTCGCTAACGTGAGGCCGAACCTTGTGGCACTCATGCGTAGCTGTACATATTATGAGTAGCGCGTTCCAGAATACGCGTACAATACGTAACGGTGGGTCTGAGGTAGCTGTTTGGTCATCAGCCATTGGCTGGATAGCCAAACGGCTAACTTCAGACCTGCTAAGTTAGATCGTTCGAACTGGGATCTTATGTTTGGTTTGATTGAGAAATTCTCACAGCCCCAATACATAAGAACGCGCTGTCAGTACGTCGCTTTGAATATGAACGGTCATGTTCCAGCTTACATGGCGCCGGAAGTGTTCATGAAGTCGTCGGGGCACGGCCGGGCGGCTGATATCTGGTCCGTCGGGTGCTGCGTCACTGAAATGGCTTCTGGGAAGGTGTGTATATGCACTGTTTTTTTAGCTCTTTTTAAATGCGATGAAGCAAGGGATTTGGGAGAGACCATCAATATTTTTTCTGAAATTTAAGAGCTCCTCAGCTCGTGTCGGCGTTCTGATGCAGTTTTCTCCAATTGAGTCTTTCGAATGCGGTCTTTTTGTCTTTCTTAGGCTCGTATTCCGAAACAGTGCTTGAGTCTGAGTCAAGCCTCAAGCATAGATTTTATGACAGTTCTCCATTAAGTGTCAAAAATCTGTGCTTGAGGTTCGACTCACACTCAAGCACTGTTTCGGAATACGGGCCATAGAGTACGTTTCCGATCTCAGCAGCACGCAGCACTCCCGTGCGTCACGCTGATTTTTCGGAACAAATACGCGCAGCGGGATGAGAGTGTCACCCCGCCGCGTGTACAGAATGAGTCCGCAATCGTGTATGTATTGTTCCAGCGTCCGTTCTCGGAGTACGACAGCAACTACCAGATAATGTTCATGGTGGGCATGGGCGCGCGGCCCGCCGCCCCGCCCGCGCTGTCGGAGGAGGGGGCGCAGTTCTGCGCGCTGTGCCTCACGCACGAGCCCGACCTAAGGCCCCGGGCTGACACCCTCATGATGCACTCCTTCCTCATGGTAACTACATCACATAACATCCTAACTATACATACCGTGCTACTCGCTCCCGCGTGCTCGCTTCTGCATTATGGTGCCGAGCTGTGGGGGCGTCTACAAGATGCAGACAAGGACCGAACGAGCGATTGTGCAAATCCGAAGTGTCTGCGAGGCAACACTTTGGTATTCTCAAGTTGCCCAGTAGGTATAATATAACTTTGTTGTTCACCAAAAAAAAGTATAGTTATGTACCAAAAAGTTCCAATCCGGTAATCCTATCTATCTCACAGGTGTGTATTGGTGTTCATTATAGTTATAATTTCAGGTGAAAGATGCCGAGGAAGATTGCAAGTGCGAGCCAGGATTCCTCATCACTCACAGTGACCCTTCCGCGTAGTTCTCAAGCACGAACCGTTACAACAAACTTAGATAATACAAATACATACCTACATTCCATTTAAGACGTAAAACACGCGCCAGTAGTCGTGGTTTTCCAACAATACAAAATATCAAATGATGTCATGTTGTCATTGACACACGCAAATTGTAAATAAGATGAGAAAAGTGTAAAAAAAATGTTGCATTCGAACCATGGCGCGTTCTTTAGAAAAAAAGTTCACTGGATTTGAACAATAGTGGCCATATTTCGTAGATTAATTGGTAGCTAAATAAAGTAGTTGGCAGCCATTGACAGAAGGTTTCCATACATTATCTACCTCCAAAGATTTGGGATGAGTTTGATGAATTTTTATTGCATTTCAAATATTGCTTCACTGCACATAATCTCCGCAGCTAAGAACTAATTCCGTGCAGCAAGAAGTACCTTATTTTTTAAAGGCTTTTTTAGTCTAGCCTTAATTTCTATCTATAAGTATCTTTTCGATAGCTACGTTCTTTTAGATCTAAGTATAGCAGCTTTTGCCCATGAAGTGCAGTTTTACTAATAATACGTGCAAAAGAGTTTGATAATTTTTTATCTATTGTCCAAAATAATGAATTTTCTTTCTTTCTTGATAAAACGAGTACAGTACTTAATATTGAATTCATAGGTTCCTGAACTGGTTAAGACTGTTTGAGGAACCAAATTTGCATACTCACTATTGGTTTCCATATTTTTTATTACGAAGCCATAGCCTTTTCTAATTTATTTATTTGATAGTACCTAAGATGACCCCTTTTAGACGTCGATCTTGTGTTATTAGTGTTACTTGGTTCTGAAAGATCTGAAGGGATAACTACCGTGCCTGTTGCCGTACAATTCTTATTTTATGACTACGATGATAGACTTATTAAAAGGGTTGCTGTTTATTAAAGGAAGCTCGCAATCAGCGATCTTGTTCATTTTATTTATTTAACTGATTATTTATTTTAACCCAATTTTAAATTATTTCAATTTTAATACAAATCTCTCATAATGAAATAAATATTCCAGTGAAAATTGTTTATGAATTTCAATCAAATTATTTTAATTTTAAAATTTTAGGCAGAGACTATATTTTTGTTTGTCAATTATAGTTAAGAAAAGAGATATTTTATCAGTTTCATAAATATGTGAATGTTATGTAATCAATAAAATAAAGTCGTACCTAATATTTTACCTGAGTTTTTGTAATAAGTCCCAATAAAATGTAGGCTGATTGCTATACCAATATTTAGTAACTTTTCGATTCCAGGCTCTACAGTCTAGAGCACCGCAGACGAATCGCCTGTTTATCCATATTCTACCGAATACATTTCGGTGAGTGTGCGCAGGAACTACACAATCTGATCCTCCCTTCACCCTTTTACCTTCGGACCACCAGGCGTACGGATAAGTGTCACCCCTTCATGGTTGAGATCCCACAACATCGCACAAAGCGCTTCGCTTCTACTTTTTTGGTGCAAACGGCCAAGGAGTGGAACTCTTTACCGTCGTCAGTATTTCCGGAGCACTACAACCTTGGAATTTTCAAGTCAAGAGTGAACAAGTGGATTATAGCTAAGCGTGCTCCACCTTAGGCTGCATTTTCACTTTCCATCAGGTGTGATGGTGTCAAACGTTTAGCTATCAACAATAAAAAAAAATAAAAAAATAGTTTAGAGACGCTTGGTATCGTTTTCGGAATTTGTAATGACCTAGATTTTGAGTAATACTTATGCCAAAACGCCTGGACCACTGTCCAGTAATCACTAACAGGTGATTGGCCGGGGTGGGTCAACTATTTAGAAATTAAATAATAAACAGGCCTTCTCTATCCCAGATGATTTATGTAGCATCAGGGACAACTGTTTTTGTTTAGGGAAGTACCACCACCATGCCTATTTCTGCCGTGAAGCAGCATTACTTACTTTGTTTCGGTTTGAGGGGTGTGTGTGTGGAGGTGAAACTACTGGCACTGGCGTTGATGGACGCAGGGCAGTGCGTCGTAGGGCACATTCCTGCTGTGCGTGACCTACGACGTCCTTCTTTGTTATATATTGGTGATGGGCTATAACATCGGGTGGGCCAAACGCTTGTTCCACCAGCTAATTATATATCTTCTTCCTGCCTTTATCCCACTATATGTGCAGTCGGCACAACATGATGTCTTCCTCTTCCATTCCCCTCTGTCAGCCGTCGTCTCTGCATTCTCTCCTCTCTTATTCACCAGCTTACTTACTTACTGCTGTGGCGCAACGACCCAAAGTGGATCTTGGCCTCCGACACCAGAGTCCGCCAGGCTTCTCTTTCCATACAGGCTTCCGCGTAGTTGCTGGCTCCGAGTTCTTGCAGGTCCTTTACGACTTCGTCGCCCCACCGGTACCTGGGACGACCAACGGGCCTACGTCCGTTCGGCCTGCCTGTGTACGCGCGCCTGACTGCACGATCCTCTCCCATACGGAGTACGTGCCCGAGCCATCGGAGCCTTGCGGCTTTAGTTTCTCCTAAGATGTTAAGCTCACCAGCCTAACATCCCACCAACCAGCAGTTGTAATAAAAAAAATGCCCTTACGGGACGCTATAGTGCCTGGGACAGGGTTTTTAAATGGAGTAGGCTTACCCAGCACCTATATGATCGCAATAAAAAAGTATATTAGTAAAACTGTTGTAGGTAACCACTAACCACCGCTTTGCAACGGCAATGAAAAAATATCATTTTTACGAGTAACTTTATTGAGAACAACATTGAATTGACATTGAGACACTTACACTACTGATATGCATACATTTCTAATCACATAGGACAGATATTTAAGTATAGCTAACTCTACTTACTTTAACTTCATATTTTTTTTGGCATTTCATATTATTTCACTGATAGGTAGGTATTAATAATTTAGAGGAGTAATCAAACCTCAAACAGTTATGGCCCGAACACACCTATACTCGGATTTTTAATTAGACGAAGCTAGCTGACGTTTACTGTGTTGTCAGTTTTTGATGAAATAAAAATAGTGTTGTGACTAAGTGAATGATTGAAAAAACTCCTGAATGAATGAAATTGCCTCGTTTTTCTAGTGAATAGTTAGTGTGCCGAGCTTGACTTGACGTGCTTTGTTGAGGATCCATATCGTTCGCGCGAAACAATATAGCAACAAAATACACAACAATTACCACAAACACAATGTAACGAAAAACTTTACAAAAACAATAACTAAACATACAAGTGACTAATATCAGAGCACTTTTATATACATTATTTTATACAAATTTCAATATTATTTTATAGTTTGAAATTATTATTTATTCACTCATTGTTCATTCATCTGATTGAACGAGAACTGAACGCAGCACTATTACTTTAAATATGGCAACATTAATTTACAAAGTGACATTAGCTACTGTCAGTCGGTATCGTCTAATAAAAAATCCGACTATAGTTCGCTGGCGGTAGCGATCAGTGAAACGCTGTCAAATATCGCTGTCAGATTTGAGATTTGATTTGATCGATCGATTTGAGATTTGACAGCGAATATTTGACAGCGTTTCACTGATCGCTACCGCCAGCGAACTAGGTGTGCGCAGGCCTTTATAGATCACTCCTCATTGGACAACGGTGACGCCATCTTGCTGAGATAGATAGATGATTGGTTATTTAAAAATGCCGTTGTGTTCAACAAGTTCAACGGAATTCTGATTTGACGTTTTCCTTAAACTCACACGAAATCTACCTCTACTTACACAAGTACAGCAATAACAATAAATACGTAGGAGCGAACATTAACACTTATTTCCTACTTTCCTACGTTTTGTGTGCATTATGCATGCGACAGCGGTCATTTTAATATTTATTTACTTTTATGTGGTAGGTATATAATATATACTTAGGTATAACTAATTAGGTAAGAAATAAGTAACTTTTAGTGCGATAGGTACGCATAAATTCAATGAAATGAAACTTGAACAGTAACAAAATAGATGCGTTAATTATTTAAATAAGTCTTTTATAAAATAAATTAAATATTATAGACAATCCACACAACACTATCTAGCCCCAAACTAAGCAGCGCTTGTACTATGGGAACCAGATAGCTGATATAATACTTATATATATAATACTTACAATATAACACCCAGACAGAGAACAACATCTGTGTTTACCACACAAATATTTGTTCTCGGTGGGGATCGAACCCACGACCTACAACGACCGATCTAACTTATATTAATAAATTACATAAACAAACATATTTTCTGTAACAAAATTAGCCTTACTCATCAATTTTTATGTCATTGTTACTTTAGTATTGTTCATCCTTGTATAATTACTACTCTCACAATGTGGCATTATATAAATAACTTTCTATCTTGACTTGATTTAAAATTACGCAAGAACCTAACTATTTAAAAAACGCATCATGAAACAATTAAGTTAAATCACTTATAATCAAATAATACTTAGGTAATCAACCAGGAAAAATAGATTCAGTGTCAATCTTAGGTAGTACTCTAGATTAAGGTTTAATGTTGATAAGTTTAAATCTTATCCTAGAATTAAGGTTAAACTTTCATATGTTTGATATCTTACACTAAATTTAAAATTAAACATATATATGTTTGTGTATAACTACCCTATATTTTAATATAAACAATGATATGTCTGTGTATATCTTACTCTAGATTTAAGCTTAAACATTGATATGTTTGTGTTTCGTAACCCTAAACAATTAGTTTACACATTGATATGTTTTGATATTCTTGGTCATGTTTCTTGCATGAGACAAGTCAATACGATATGTATTCGTTTCCCTATCCTAATTATTCTAGAAAACATTTATAGAAAAAAATCTTTGACTAGTCCAAATAAATCTATCCATTATGATATCACTAATATTAACGAGTATAATATATAAAGTTTTAACTTATGTGCATATTGTTATAAATAAATAGTCTGATCTATAAGCAAAATATAATATTTCGATACCAATCAAATTGTAAGAAATATGAGATCAACAACGTCGGCGTTGTGGGCCGTATGATTATGAGATCAACAACTGAATAATGTAATTGAGAGCATTAAAAGTCAAAATAGCTTCAAAATAAAAGCTTAACACAGGCTCAAAGCCCTAATAAATAGCTCTAAGATAAATTCACACATATCTAACGTCTACACAACAATATAATCAACAAATGTAAATAAAACAACTTCTAAGAAGTTTAAATTGGCAATCAGGACTAGACCAGGCAACTACAGCAATAACATCAACAATATCTAGGATATTAAAACATACAAATCTAAGATTCCATATAATTTCGTGAGTTTTACGTGTGCTACACGAGTTGAGCTCAGATGTTATACAAATTAAAGCAAACCCAGGAGGGATTATAGTGATAAAAGCTTCGAACTATACGACAGAGTCGCTAAAACAACTAATTCGCATAAGACATAGAAATCACGGCAATTGTTATCAATAATTGTAAAATTGACAAATAGTAAGTTAGTAAGTATAATAATGTAAGTACTACATCGATATGATATGTATCGGTTACTCATCACGCCTCTCATACATAGGTACTTAAAGTTATTACAATATATTTATACTTATAAATAAAGATAAGTGTAATTGAAAATTACCTCTCAAAAGCTTATTCTAAATCTATGGAAGGTATAGATAATTTTGATTATGTTTTCATTACTTTATCAGTGCTAGGTACACACACAACATACATTATCTATAGATACTAACATCTTAGATCTATTGCACAAAAGCGTTAATACTTCACAATTTGATATGTTTTGTTTAAATTACCTATTACGATATCGTTTTTTTTCTTCTTTCTTTTAAAATTTATTTAAAAGCTATACGTACAGTAATTGCATGTTGAATTGAACGTGTAGAATTTCATAATTTTGCCTTAATTTATATTTAACTTCAATATAAAATATAATAATTTAGTAGTATATTAAATTTCATCACGTGACAAGTATCAAGAATGGTTTAACCATCAGGTATATTTGAAAAAAGTAAAGGATAAAGCTTATAATCAACGATGTTATTTGTGTAGAGATTATCATCAAACTCTCTTATTTTTAATTCTTCTTCGCACAAGATTTATAGGTTCGCGTATCTCAATACCACCACCAATTTCTTTAAATTATTTAAACAATGCATAACAATCGTGCAAACGTCGCTATCTTAGTCTGGTAATATTTCTTTATGTAAATAAAGATATTTTTTCAATAAAAATATGGCGCTTACCATTTTAAAAACCATGTATACGAATAACGATCTTCCTAAATATACCTCACCATCAGGCATAATTACTTTCAATTCTTAAGCTTCGGCTTTTTTATTCTGGAACATAAGCTTCATGGAGTCCAGGGCTTCCTCCAGCGATTGCTTGAAAGCCTCCGTGTTGGTGACGCTGGAGGATGTCAGAGAGGATATGCAGAATATGACCAACTCACGCTTGGGGTTGTAGCTGCAGCCATATCCGTCGGGAACCACTGCTCCGTAGCCCATGAATGTGCCTTCAGTGGTTGTTGCCACCTGGTAAAGGTACATTCAACAAGGGTTTATTGAAGGATGCTGTATAAGGTACAAATAAAAACATTTTTATTTAATTTTCTTACTTTCAGATTCACTACATTAAGGCCGGTTCTTTACGGTTCTGAAGTTAGGCGTTTGGCGAACCTTCAGTCGTTGGCCATTGTCGTGCAAACGGCTTTCGTCAGACCCGTTAAGATCTGCCGGCCGTATGTAACTAAGACTTCCTATTTTCAAGTTCAGCAGTTCTTTACCTGACTAGTGCTGAGTTTGAACTCGATCATCTGTTTGTAAGTAGCATCCGTGAAGAAGGGCGGCAGGTCGCCCATGGTCTCTCGCGCCATCTCCCGCAGGCCGAGCAGGTGGTTGTCGATCCCGCGCCCGAGGATGTTGGCCTCCATGATCTCCGTCTGCTTGCGGGCTGCCTCTTCGAACAGCTCCAACTTCTTTTGCTCCTGCAAACAATTATATTGTAAGTAGGCACCTACTGTGTTTCCAAGAACCAAGAAGAAAAGAAGCCAAGGTAGTATGTAAAGAAAGTCCCCAAGATACGTAGAGTGTGCATGAGTTTGTAAGACGTTCATTGTTTTACAAGAAGAAATTAATTGTTTTGAAGCCAATTTCATCTGTTAATGTTCAGTAAGTTCTTTCTGATATATCGCTAATCCAGTAACGAGGAAATTAAATATGTTCCCACTTACTTTGTGTTTGTCGTCAGTGTTCAAAGCATCTACCGTGCAATAAGAAAGTCCCTTACCCCATACAAATTAAACGAGACCTTTTTCTGTCCATCGTCGGGTTCGTTCAGCGGCGAGCTTTCAGCGGTGCACATAGCCGCTGCCCACGCGTGGGCTGCGGCGTGGGCGGATCTGATGTTGTCGACGCGCCCGTTGCGGAAGCGACGCAGGGAAGCTGACTCGTATGTGCTGACCAGGTAACCGTACATTCTAGAAACAGCAACATACAGTCTACTAAACGATTCCTATGAACGTGTATACATAACAACAAGACAACCTGGGCGAATGGTATTCCTTAAGGAACTGCTACGTAGTAGAACCGTTCCTGGTGTAAAGGCCAAGAAAAGTCTTACTTATAATAGGCATACTGCATAGCGAGCTGGATGTAGACGTCAGGGCTGGTGCGGCAGGACTTCATGAACTCGCGTCCGTAGCCGCGGTATGTGTACACCTTGAAGTCCAAGTTTGATATTGCCCTGTAACAAAATATGACTTGTGTACATCTGTGATGAGCTTTTTAGGGTTCCGTAGCCAAATGGCAAAAACGGAACCCTTATAGATTCGTCATGTCTGTCTGTCTGTCTGTCTGTCTGTCCGTCCGTATGTCACAGCCATTTTTCTCCGAAACCATAAAAGCTAGACTGATGAAACTTGGTGAGTAGATGTATTCTGTGAACCGCATTAAGGTTTTTACACAAAAATAAAAAAAAATCTATAATTTTTGGGGGTCCCCATACTTGAAACTGAAACTCAAAAAAATTTTTTTCATCGAACCCATACGTGTGGGGTATCTATGGATAGGTCTTCAAAAATTATGTTGAGGTTTCTAATATCGTTTTTTTCTAAAACTATAAATTTGGGGGTCCCCATACTTGAAACTGAAACTCAAATTTTTTTTTTTTCATCAAAACCATACGTGTGGGGTTTCTATGGATAGGTCTTCAAAAATTATGTTGAGGTTTCTAATATCGTTTTTTTCTAAACTGAATAGTTTGCGCGAGAGACACTTCCAAATTAGAAAAAAGTTGGTCCCCCCCCTCTAACTTCTAAAATAAGAGAATGATAAATTTCAAAAAAATATATGTTGTACATTACTATGTAAACTTCCAACGATATTTGGTTTGAACGAGATCTAGTCAGTAGTTTTTTTTTTTATACGTCATAAATCGTAAACCGCAATTTACCTTCGACGAACTACAAAAACCTTTATATTATGTTAATTGATGCTACGGAACCCTTCATGGGCGTGTCCGACTCGCACTTGGCTGCTTTTTTTTGTATTATGTTTGTCAATGTAGCCGTTCTGTGTTAGGCACAGAAGAGCAGAAACGCTTTTGGTAGGTATGTTGTGTTAATAAATAGCGTTTGTTTCTTTCTTTATATACCAAGCCTGGCAAGATGGGGTGACCGACGATCTGCTAAATGTATCCAGCAGGCACTGGAGAAGAAGATCCGAAAACCGAGCTCAGTGGCGGGTCTTGAGAGAGACCCACGTCAAACAGTTTTGTAATATCCTCACCTGTCCAAATCCCTGGCCGCGATCTCAATGGTCCTGTGCACGTCTGGCGGAATGTTCCACCGCATAGCCTGCGGCGCGGGCAGCAGCGCGGGCGGCGGCGCCGGCCGGCCCGCCACCTCGGCCCGCGCCAGCGCGCGCTCCGCCAGCCGCACCACCGCCACGCCTTCTGCGGCGCTGTGCTCGTAGCACATGCCTATCGTGCCGTCCTGGGAGATTATCAGCTGGAACCAAACATTAGGTTTACTGTCTAGTAAGCCAAAAGTCAGCTGCGTCAATAACCGTAGTTGCTTTATGAGTCATGCAGATGAGGGGAGAGCAAGTAATAAAATAAAGGCAGAGAGGCACCTCTATCATTCGTCATTTCAGTGCTCACTCCTTTCCTCAAGTCCACTTTCACACAGACTTAACAAAATTTAAGGTCCATGTTAATACCCTCACCTGAACAGTCTTATCGAACCAGCGGTTGGCGGAGTGGTAGCGGGTGCCCGCGCCATGCATGGCTCGCAGCAAGCCGTTGGTGTCCTCATCGGTGTCGGCGCGGTCGCCGCCCGACTCGTCCAGGCACAGGATGCACAGGGCTCGCGAGATCAGCTCCAGGTTAGCACGGTTGTTCTCGTCTAGGAACCCAACATTACTTGAATTCGTGTTCTTATGTTTTCATAAAAACAAGACTTAGAAAAGTGTCTTAGGACACATATAGAATACGCTGTAGTTGTTTACCTTTGATGAGTGTTTCCCTAGCTCGTGCCCACGTGTCCCGCTGCATAGAAGTGAGGAGCCCTACTCGCGGCGCCGCGGGGGCGCTGGCCGCGTCTATCATGCAGTGCAGGATCTGCGCCTGGATCTCTCCGGGGGTGAGGCGCCCGCGGTCCCCTGCCTTCACTGGGATGGGGAAGAACTGCAACGACCACACGACATCTAAGATAGCGCCCGTCTTTGTTTGGTCAACTTTTAATTTTTTGTTGTTTGATGGTTTATCATTTTTTGCTTGATCTTCAAGGTATACGCCGTATTTGCATCTACGATTACTAATGCACCCTTTGCCTATGGTAGAGGAATTTTTAATGAATTCTATTAGAATAAGATAGGTATAAGTTTTTACCATGCGTGTCAAAAGTATCGCTTCCAACTGAGCTAATAGTTACGCTTCGTGATTTAAACCCGAGCCCTCCCTTAAAACAACTTAAACCGCAACATAAATATACTTATACTTTGCAAACTCTGAACCCAACTTAAGTGATCGAGCGCACACTAAGTGATAAGTTAGTTACAAGCGCAAACTATAAGTAACTAAGTTAACTGAGTTGCGGTGACATGAATTAAGGGGATCTACCAGGCTAGTTGAAAATAGATGGATGAATTAAATATACTTTTAAACCCAGAGTTAAGACAAAACTTTTATGGCTAACTTAGCAACTTTAAAAGTCTGCTTAAAAGTTTGCCGACGTGTCTAAAATACGTACCGAGCTCTATAAATGTTTAAATCATGCCTAATGTAAAGTGAAAATGACAAGACATCCGCGTCATTTACTTTTATGGTACCTACAGAATAGTGGTATTTTGTCGTGGACCCACTTTTTGACAAAAATTACTAATTTTTTTGCAAGATTTTCAGGAAATTACATAGACAAAGGAGCTTACATGGTTCCTGCAAGCCACGACCACAAGCTCCTCATACTCTTCAGGGTCGTCCTTCACCGGCGGCAGTTCCAGCCGATCCCTGCCGACTTCCGGGATGCGACACACTCCTAGCAGACGGTAGAACTGCTCCATACAAAGAGGCTGGCCTTTCTCGCGGCTGGTCGCTCGTTCAAGTGGCAGCTCGCCCCTACGTTAAAAAAATCGAATAAGCTGGTGGTCATTATTTTTCACTTACTACGCTTGCCAGAGTTTCTTTTGAAGAGGTAAATACTGTGCATTTAAATATTGAATATTTACATTTACAGTTTTTACCAGTATTAATGTAGCAGCATCTCATAAAAACCTTTATAAAACATTCATTTTATTCATAACTGCAAAACGAAAAAGTGGTTTTTAACGCGCTGGCACTGATGTTTTTTAAATGACCTATGCCGGCGTGATCGTTAAACTATTCAGTAGCTTTAACAAAACCTACAGTAACGCAATGACTAGAAAAATTAGGAATAGTTTTCATCCTCAAAGCGGAGTGTGAGTAAAGGTTACCTGTCCAGCATCTCCTTGTAATCCAGCAGGTCGTCGATGAAGAGTGCGCCTAGGTCTGCCACCTCCTCCATCTTGGCGAAGTGTCTGCGCGGGAACATCATGCCAGGGTTGGAGTTGATGGGCAGCGGCAGCCGGACCCGAAGGTACATGTCGTCGACCCACCAGTCTGTCACCTGGGGGCAATACCTATGCTATAACATGGTGTTAGAACAAGGATCTACCATTCAATGTATTCCAATTCAAAATAAGAAAATGGTTGAAAAATGCATGCTTCTATGACATAAAATTATAAAAGATAATGTTTAATTAATTTATTTTATGTTTATTTCTCACACTTTACTACTTCTTACAAATACTCTACACTTTATTACAAATACGTTATTTACTCCAATAATACATTTTTTAATTCTTCAGCTGACATTGGTCATAAGTTATTGATGCGTCTATAATTTGTACATATTTAGCGCTGTTCTTCTGATCATCGAAAATATCATACGAAAATTCATTATGACTTTAAGTTACCGTATTAGCTATGGGCGGAAGCAACTCAATGAAAATACAAAATAAGAACATTCAAAGTAAATTTGTATTTATTTGCAAAACATTAAAAATAACGATTGTACGGCACAGTAGGACTGTAGAAGAACAGCGTTCTTCCCTTCCGCCTCGTCCTCGCTGTAGTGATCGCCGTACTTGCGGTTGGCTCGGGGTAATTCCTCTTGTAGTAAAACACCGAAGGCTTCAGTTTGTTCTGATCTTCCACATCTTCTACTTGCTTCTCTAAGAAATAATCCTTCCAGATGTCTGTATTTTCCGTGGGCTTGACATAATCGGACACGTAGTTTCTTATAGAATCTATTCTATCTCGTAGAAATCTTGGTTTTTCCAATACTGGAGGCACATGCGAACGTCTTTCGATTTCGTTTTGGTTTTGATTTTCAGCTTTTGTAAATTGGTTGTGCAATGCTCCTTGCAAAAAGTTGACTTTGTCTCTCCTCGTCAAACTGTTAAGGTGGTGGGTATCTTTGAACTCTTCTCTGAAGAAATCTTCGTCTTTCTGTAAAAGTATAGGCTTTGGTCTGAAATATTTCATATTTTGTAGATTGTATTCAAACTTTGGCCTTAAAATCAATTGCCGCGGTATCGAAGTTACTGGCTTATGTATTCTTGTAGGCATGTACGGTCTTTGGGGCATTACTTTACTCATCGAAAATGGTGTAAATAAGTTTGATGGCATCTCATTTCTATTATTCATCTGAATTCTTTTCATCACTTTCCGTTGGATTAGCGGTGGCATCATCTTTAACGGGTACATGTTGGTTTTAGCGAAAGGATCAAAGTCTCTAAAGTCTGATTCTGATTTCTTAAGACTTCTGAAGTTCTTTGTGACTATTCTTGAGCGCAAATTCATATTAAAATCTTGCCAATTAATTATGGTTTGGGAAGCTGTTGGCGGGGTGTTAGCCGCCGTGTGTTTTGTGGTATAAGCTTCTATTTTAGTAACATGTTTCGCAACCTTTGTTAATTTCATTGGCTGTGTAGTTAGTCTGTATTTCCTGTGCCTGCTGATTTTTGTAGGTTTTAAGCTACTGCTCGTCGCTTGTGGTATTTTTTTAACAAAACTTTTATACGCCGTTATCTTATGTCCTAATCTCATTGACTGATCTAACTCTTCATCTGTAGTTGGTTGATATGTGTTATATTTTATTGTTTTTTTTCTGACTGCGTCTGTTACTTGAGCGATGACAATCTTCTTCAAAACTTTGTTGTTTATTGGTTTACTTGTATTATTAACCACTGCTACATTAGAAATCATGTTTAATTTGAGTGGTCTCATTCCTGATAGTTTTCTTGCTAATTTAGATTTAGCAGTCGTACTTTGCTTGTTTGTAGTAAATTTGGAGAGTAATTTTTTGATGGAAAGTTGCCTTGTTGGTGCCTTAACAACATTTGTCACCTCCACTACATCAGGAAAATCAGTAGATTTATTTTCAGTTTTTGTTGTTACAGTAATATTATCTAAGATATGAATACTCTTTTCTTTTGCCATTTTTTGCATATTATTATACATTACAGATTTTTTACTTTTCTCCAAGAACCTTTCAGCGATTAAAACTGAGCTCGCCGTTGAATTAGTTGGAATATCGCTAATGTTTATGCTTGTATTCAATTTGTTTGGAGGTAGAGATTGATCTTTTACCCTCACTATGTTTGAATAATAGCTTTTCATTTCTTGCGATGCTGTTACTTTTTCTGTTTTATTAAATAATGAACTCTCACTAAAGTTTTCGGGCGTTTTCTGACCTTTGGCTCTTAAAATATTGGAGTAAAAGCTAAACATTTCTGTATTAGGTTGCATACTATCACTTTTATTACCTTTGTCAACTACAAATGAGTTATCTAAGTTCATGCTTATGGTTGATAATTTAATTTCAGCGGACCGACGTGCAGTTACTATATCATTGTTTACTTTTAAAGTCTTGTGCGTTGTTAGAATCTCTAAATTTTTAGGGACTGGTCTGTTGCCGCTATAAGAAGTTTCAAAGGCAGTCTTTGTAGAGCGGTCAGTAGTGGATGCTATTATTTCACTACCATTTGCTCCTAGTTGGATTATTCTCCCGTCAAAATCCTTATGATCATGAATTTTACTTTTTAATTCAATTAGAGATCTCATGAGCATTTTTTTAATAGAATTATGTTTGTTATTTGAAGTTTTAGATACTGCATTAGTACTAGCACTTGATTCAGCTGTACATCTCATAATGCTACTTGAACTGGATTTAGTAGATTCGAATATTACATCGGCTTTGTTAGTTTCTTCTGCACTAGGAATATAACGAACAAGAAGCCCTTCTGTACAGCTGGGAATGGCACTGCTCGAAGTTTTTGACGTTTGTGTATTATTTAATAGCGCAGTAGTAGAACTTTCGTTTTGTGAGCTTAACATTGACGTTGTATTATTGATTACAGCATTGTCTTGAACATTCGTCACATTTTCTGCCATAGTTATTGGAGAGCTTTCTTCTGTACAACTTATTCCTATTTTACTTGACGTTTTTGATTTTTCAGTAGCGTTGCTGAAAATATTAACATTAGTGGGCTTTTTTGTACTATTGCTATTTTTTTTATTAGCCGATGGCTCTTTTGTAGCGTTATTAGTATTTGAAGAAGTAGAATGTGTTTCTGTAGCAAAGTCAACCACTGTAGTGTCACTTGTTGCATGTTCTCTTGAACACTTTTTGACAGATAATGTCTTAGATAAGTCTGTGAGGCTACTAGCCACAGACTCAGTCACGGGCTCTTCAGTATTTGTAGCGTTAGCGGCAATTGAAGGCTTTTCTATGGTAGATGGCCCAACAACTGTCATGACAGTTGTTGGTTGTTTTGTATATAAATAAATTGTATTATTTTCTGCAATCGAGTTCTTTTCTTTCGGAACAGTCAATTCAGTATGATAATTATTAAAGCTGTCATTGGCAGATTGGGTTGTTGTATCACTGCCGAAGAAGATTGTTGTTTCATTTCTTTCAGTTGCTATTTCATCAGTGAAAGATGCTGTTAAAATTACACTTGTTGCATTGGCATTAGCGAGGGTTGCTGTCAAACTGCTAGATGCTTTTGTTCCAGTAACTGAACTTGTTGTTGATTCGTAGGGGGAAGTTGTTGTTGTTTCATTGGTAGAGATTGTTGTTACATTACCAGTGGTTGCGGTTTCACTACCGTTAGTAACTGTTTCATTGAAAAGAGCTTTCATTGTAAAACTACCAGAGGTTGCTGATTCATTGGCAGATATTGTTATTTCATTGGTGTAGGTTGGTGCTATTTCAGTGACAAAAGTGGATGTTATTGCTATTTTATCGATTGACGTCGTTGTTATATTGCCAGATGTTGCTATTTCATTTTTAGAGATTGTTGTTATATTGACAGTTGTTGTAGACTCACTAGCGGAGTTTGTTACTGTTTTATTGGTGGAGGTTATTGTTTCATTGCTGGTTAGTGTTGGTTCATTTGTAAAGGTTCTTGTTATATGGTCGGCTTCGGTAGACTCACCTGCGGTGGCTATTTTATCCAAAGAGGTTGTTGTAAGATTGGCTGTTGTTGTTTCATTCGTGGAAATTGTCAGTTTATTTAAGGATGTTGTTGATTCATTGGCGGATGAAGGTTCAGATTCAGAGGTTGATGTTACATCTGTGGATGTTGTTATAAGATAGCCATATATTGCAGTTTCACTTGAGAAGAAAGAAGCTGTTTCAGTGTCGATGGTTGTTGCTAGGCTGCCTGATACCGTTGTAAAATTGTCGAAGGTTGCTGGTGTTTTATTAGCGACAGTAGTTATATTATCAGCTGTTGTGGAGTCCTTAATGGAGATTATTGAGGCTTCTACTGTGTCATCGGAGACAGTTGTTTTTATATTGTCAGATATTATTAACTGAGTGGCGGGGGTTGTTGCCAACTGTGCCGTTTTATCAACTGTGGTTGTTTTAATATTGCCAAAAGTTTTTAATTCAGTCACGGAGGTTATTCCACTTATAGGGGCGGAAATCGGTGTTGAGATATGGGTTGACTTTGTAGCTCCAATGCCAGAGGTTATCGATTCATTAGCAAAGGCTGTTATAATAATTAAGTCAGATGATGATGTTTCACTAGCAGAGGTTGTCGTTGTTACATAAGTGGAGGTTGCAATTTCTTTGGTAGAAGTTTGTACCGTTTCATCAATGGAGGCTGATGTTGCTTCAGTGGCGGAGGTTTTTACCGTTTCATCAACAGAGATTTTTGTTACATTTTCAGATGTAATTGATTGGGTTGAAGTTATTATTCCAGTGATGGAAGTTTCGGCAGAGGTTGCTGTAATAAAGCCAGATACTGTTGTTTCACCGGCGGTAGTCTTTGTTGTTTTATCAGCGTTGGTTGTTTTATTGCTAGAAGTTATAGATTTATTGGTGGAGGTGGTTGCTTCTTTGGTGGAGGTTGCTATTGTGTCTTTGATAGAGGTTTTCGCTGTTTCATTGTTAGAGTTTGCTGAAACATTGTCAGATGTTGTTATTTCATTGCCAGACATTGTCAATTCAGTAGCCGAGTATGTTGCCGTTTCATCATCAAAGGTTGTTTTTAGATAAACAGTTGGTATTGATTCACTGATGGAGGTTGTTCTATTGGTCAAGGTTATTGCTTTATCAGCAGAGGTTGTTAAAAAAAAGCCAGATGATTGATTATCACTAGTTGAGATTGTTGTTGTTTCATTAGCAATGGTTGTTATATAATTGCCAGATGGTGTTGAGGGGGCTGAGGTTTTTAATATTATAGCAGCGTTGGTGGTTGTGGCAGTAGCAGAAGTTGTAATTATTTCTTTACCAGAGCCCATTATTGTTTCATTGGCAGAAGTTGAAGCTGTTTCTTCGCGAGGGGCCATAAATGAATCATTGGTAGAAGTTGTGGTTGTTTCATTCACAGATGCCATTGCTGTTTCATTGCCAAAGGCCGTCATTGTTTCATTGATAGAGGTTGTTGTAGTTTCATTGCCAGGGGCTGGTGTTGCGTCATTGGTAGCGTTTGTAGTCGTTTCTTTACCAGGGCATGTAGTTGTTTTAATGCCATCGGTTGTTCTAGTTTCACTACCAAACTTTGTGATTATTTCATTAACAGGGGCAATTGTTCTATCATTGCCAGAAGCCGTAGTTTTTTCATTGGCAGAAAACGATACTGTTTCATTGCCAGGGGCCGTAAATTTTTCATTGTAAAGGGCCTTAGTTGCTTCGTTGACAAGAGCCATAACTGTTCTATTAGCAGAAGTCGATGTCATTTCATTGCCAGGGGACGTAGTTATTTTATTGCCAAGAGACATAATTAATTCATTAGCAGAAGTCAACGTTGTTTCATTGCCAGAGGCCGTAGTAGTTTTATTGTAAAAAGCCGTAGTTGCTTCGTTGCCAAGAGCCATAAATATTCCATTAGCAGAAGTCGATGTTGTTGCATTACCAGAGGCTGTCGTTGTTTCATTGCGAGGAACCATTGTGGCATCATTGGCTGAAACTGTGATAGTTTTTTTACCAGGGGTCATTGTTTTTTCACCACCAGAAGTTCTTGTAGTATCATTGCCAAATGGTGTGTTTATTTCATTACCAAGAGCCATTATTATGTCGTTGCCAGAGACTGTTCTTGTTTCATCGGCAGAAGTTGATACTGTTGCATCGCCAGGGGCCGTAAATGTTTCATTGTAAAGGGCCGTAGTTGCTTCGTTGACAAGAGCCATAACAGTTTCACTAGCAGAAATCGATGTCATTTCATTGCCAGGGGACGTAGTTATTTCATTGCCAGGGGACGTAGTTATTTCATTGCCAAGAGACATAATTAATTCATTAGCAGAAGTCAATGTTGTTTCATTGCCAGGGGGCGTACTTGTTTCATTGTAAAGGACTGTAGTTTCTTTGATGACAAGATCCGTAATTGTTTTACTAGCAGAAGTCGATGTTGTTTCATTGCCGGGGGGCGTAGTTTTTTCATTGCCAAAGACTGGAGTCGTGTTATTGGCAGAAAATGATACTGTTTCATCGCTAGGGCTGGTAAATGTTTCATTTGTAAAGTTGTTGGTTTTTCCGTTATCAGAGCCCGTTGTTGTTTCATTGCCAGGAGCCGTTGTTTCATTGGTAATGGTTCTGATTGTTTCATTACCAGAGGCTGTTGTTGTTTCATCGCTAGGAGCCATTGTATTTTCATTGACTGAAACTTTGAATGTTTCTTTATCAGAGATCGTTGTTGTTTCATGACCAGAGGTTCTTGTAGTTTCATTGCCAAATGGTGTGGTTATTTCATTACCAAGAGCCATTAATATGTCGTTACCAGAGGCCGTTGTTGTTTCACTGGCTGAAGTTGATACTGTTGCATCGCCAGGGGCCGTAAATGTTTCATTGTAAAGGGCCGTAGTTGCTTCATTGTCTAGTGCCATAACTGTTTCATTAGCACCAGTCGATGTTGTTTCATTGCCGGGAGGCGTAGTTGTTTCATTGTAAAGGACTGTAGTTGCTTCATTGTCTAGTGCCATAATTGTTTCATTAGCACCAGTCGATGTTGTTTTATTGCCGGGAGGCGTAATTGTTTCATTGTAGAGTGCCGTAGCTGCTTCGTTGCCAAGAGCCATAATTGTTTCATTAGCAGAAGTCGATGTTGTTTCATTGCCAGGGGGCGTAGTTATTTCGTTGTAAAGGACTGTTGTTGCTTCGTTGACAAGAGCCATAACTGTTTTACTAGCAGAAGTCGATGTTGTTTCATTGCCGGGGAGCGTAGTTGTTTCATTGCCAAAGATAGTAGTTTTTTCATTGGCAAAAACTGTAGTCGTCTTATTGGCAGAAAACGATACTGTTTCATCGCTTGGGCTGGTAAATGTTTCATTTGTAGAGGTGGTGGTTTTTTCGTTATCAGAGCCCGTTGTTGTTTCATTGCCAGGAGCCCTTGTTTCATTGGTAATGGTTCTGATTGTTTTATTACCAGAGGCTGTTGTTGTTTCATCGCGAGGAGCCATTGTATTTTCATTGACTGAAACTTTGAATGTTTCTTTACCAGAGGTCGTTGTAGTTTCATTGCCAAATAGTGTGGTTATTTCATTACCAAGAACCATTAATATGTCGTTGCCAGAGGCCGTTGTTGTTTCACTGGCTGAAGTTGATACTGTTGCATCGCCAGGGGCCGTAAATGTTTCATTGTAAAGGGCCGTAGTTGCTTCATTGTCTAGTGCCATAATTGTTTCATTAGCACCAGTCGATGTTGTTTCATTGCCAGGGGGCGTAGTTGTTTCATTGTAAAGGGCCGTAGCTGCTTCGTTGCCAAGAGCCATAGTTGTTTCATTAGCAGAAGTCGATGTTGTTACATTGCCAGGGGGCGTAGTTATTTCGTTGTAAAGGGCTGCGGTTGCTTCGTTGACTAGAGCCATAACTGTTTTACTAGCAGAAGTTAATGTGGTTTCATTGGCAAGGGACGTAGTTGTATCGTTGTAAAGGACTGTAGTTGCTTCGTTGACAAGAGCCATAACTGTTTCACTAGCAGAAGTCGATGTCGTTTCATTGCCAGGGGGCGTAGTTGTTTCATCATGAGGAGCCATTGTGGGTTCATTGGCTGAAACTGTGAATGTTTCTTTACCAGGAGTAGTTGTTGTTTCATGACCAGAGGTTCTTGTAGTGTCATTGCCAAATGTTGTGGTTATTTCATTGTTAAATGTTGTGGTAATGTTTTTACCAAGAGCCATTATTGTGTCGTTGTCAAAGGCTGTTGTTGTTTCATTGGCAGAAGTTGATACTGTTGCATCGCCAGGGGCCGTAAATGGTTCATTGGTAGCGGTTGTGACTGTTTTATTAACAGATGCCATTGTTTTTTCATTGCTAGAGGTTGTTGTTGTTTTCATGATTGTTTGATTACTAGAGCCCTTTGTTAGTCCATTGCCAAGAGCCGTAGTTGTTTCATTGTGAAATTCCGTAAATGCTTCGTTGCCAAGAGTCATAATTGTTTCATTAGCACAAGCCGAGGTTGTTTCATTGCCAGGGGGCGTAGTTATTTCATGGCCTAGGACCGTAGTTGCTTCGTTGCCAAGAGCCATAATTGTTTCATTAGCAGAAGTCACTGCTGGTTTATTGCCGGGGGGCGTAGTTGTTTCATTGCCAATGGCAGTAAATGTTTCACTGTTAGAGGTTGCAATTTTTTCGTCACCAGAAACTGATATTGTATTATTGCTAGAAACTATTGTTGTTTCATTGCCAGGGGCCGTTGTTGTTCCATTGCAAAGTTTTATGGTTATTTCATTACCACGGGCTGTTGTTGTTTCATCGCCCGAAGCCGTTGTTGTTCTATTGATAGAGGTTGTGATTGTTTCATAGCCAGCGGTGGTTGTAGTTTCTTGAACATATAACACTGTCGTTTTATTGCCAGAGTAATTTTTAGTTTCAATGTCAGAGGCAGCTGTTGTTTCATTGGCAGAAAACGATGCTGGTTCATCGCCAGAGGTTGTAGTAGTTTTATTAGCAGAATTTTTGATTGTTTTATTACCAAAGACCGTTGTTGTTTCATTGTCATGGGTCATTGTTGTTTTATTGGTAGTGGTTTTGATTATTTGATTGCTAAGAGCCGTTACAGCTTTAATGGCAAGAGTCGATGCTGTTTCACTGCCAAGAACCATAGTGATTTTATTGGTTGAAGTTGTGATTATTTCATTACTAAGAGCCATTGCTGTTTCATTGGCAGATGTTGTATCATTGCCAGGGGCCGTAGTTCTTACATTGGTAAAGATTGTGATTGTTTCATTGCCAGAGGACTTTGTTGTTTCATTGGAAGATGTTGATGCTGTTTTATTATTAGGGGTCGCTATTTTTTCTATGGCAGAAATTGTGATTGTTTTATTTCCAGGGGCCGTAGATGTTTCATTAATTGTGTCTTTGGCAAAAGTTGTAACTGTTTTCTTACCAGATGTCACTGTAGTTTCATTGCCAGAGATTGTTGTAGTTTCATAAGCAGAAAGCGATGCTGTTTCTTTGCTAGGAGCCTTCGTTGTTTCAATAGCAGAAGTCGATGCTGTTTCGCTGCTAGGGACCGTAGTTGTTTTATTGATAGAAATTGTGATCGTTTCATGACCAAATGCCGTTGTTGTTTCATTGCCAGGTGCTGATGTTGTTTTATTGCCAGAGGTTGTGGTTATTTTATTACCAAGGGCCGTAGTTGTTTCATTGATAGATATTGTGATTGTTTCAGGACCAGAGGCCGTTGTTGTTTCATTGCTAGGGGCTGATGTTATTTCATTTCCAGATGTTGTGGTTATTTCATTACCTAAAGCCGTTATTGTTTTATTGGAAGTTGATGCTGTTTCAGTGTCAGGGGCATTTGTTTTTTCTTTGGTAAAGGTTGTGGTTGTTTCACTACCAGAAGTGGTTGTTGTTTCTTTACCAGATATCATTGTTGTTTTATTGCCAAAGATTTTTTTAGTTTCATTACCAGAGGTAGCTGTTGTTTTACTGGCAAAAAACGATGCTGTTCTATTGCCAGGGGTCATAGTTGTTTCATTTGTAGAGGTTTTGTTTGTTTCATTACCAAAAGTCATTGTTTGTTCATTGTCTCGGGCCGTTGTTGTTTCATTGGCAAAAATTGTGATTATTCCATTACCAGATGCGGTTGTTGTTTCATTGTCAGGGACTGGTGTTGTTTCATTGCCAGAGGTTGTGTAATTGGCAGAGGTATGGTCTGTTTCATTACCAGGGGCCGATGTTGTTTCAGTGCGAGAAGCCATTGTTGTCTCATTGGCAGAGGTCGATGTTGTTTCATTAAGAGATATGGTATTTTCATTGTCAGAGGTTGTGGTTATTTCAGTACCAGAGTCTGCTATTGTATCATTAACAGAAACTGTCGTTGTTTCATCGCTAAAGATTGCGGTTGTTTCATTGCAAGGAGTCCTCATTGTTTTGTTTCTATAAATTGTGACTGTTTTATTGGCTGGAGTTGTTGTTGCATTATTATCAGAGATCGTTGTTGTTTCAGTACCAGGGGCCGTCATGGTTTCATTGCCAGAGGTATTTGCTGTATCATTACCAGAGGCCATTGTTGTCTCATTGCGAGTCGCCATTGCTGTTTTATTCGCAGAGGTCGATGCTCTTTTATAACCAGAGGCTTTTGTTGTTTCACTGATAAAAGTCGAGGTTATTTCATTACCAGAAGCTGGATTCGTATTATTGGAGGATGTTGTAGTTGTTTCATTGAGAGTGGCTATTGCTTTTTCATAGGCAGAGGTTGTGCTTATTTCATTTCCAGATGTTGTGGTTGTTTGATTGCCAAAAACCGTTGCGTTTTCATTGCTAGACGTTTTTGTTGTTTTAGTGACAGTGATAAAAGCTATTAGATTGCCAGCGTAAGTTCTTGTTTCATTTTTAGAGAAAGTAACAGTAATATTTTGCAAACTTTTTTTAGGAACGATTAAGTTTTGCTGTTCATCTTCGTTGTTGTAAACAGATACATTTTTATTAGAAATTGACTCTAACTGGTCTAAAGCCCTTTTCGAATCACTATATTTAGTAGTTACAGTGTTATTATTACTAAATTGGTTGAACATAGATTTATTTATGGCAGAATGGTCTTGAACCTTCTTCAAGTTAAGTATTGGTAGACCATTATGTGCAAGTGTTAAATTTTGCCCATGATTGTGACCAACTGAAATTAACCAAGATACTTGACGTGGCAAGTTTACTCCATAATTTGATTTAAATTGTGTTTTTTCATCCTGTTTCAAATTGGTTTGCTCAGGTAGATTGTTTTTATTTATTGTTGAATTAAATGTATTTCCAGCTATCGTGTTGTCCCAGGTAGCTGTTCTAATACATTCTGAATTTGTATTATTCTGTTCATCCATGCTTATATTGTTAAATTTCTCTTCTTTTACTTTAGCATCGTATAATTTTACCAAAGATTTTATTTTTGAAATAGTATCCTTATAGTTTTTGATTTCTTTAAATTTTGAATGTTTTACATGAGTGCTATTATTATTTTTGTTTTCATGACACCATTCTACAAATGTTGTATTATTGCAACATGTATTTATAAAGTCAAAGTCATCGTTGCTACCATCGACATCTATGTATATTTTTATAGCGTTGCGTTTGTGAAGCATTTTAAATACATTGGTTTGATTGTTTACCTCTTTTTGTGAAAAATATGCATAAATTGAGTATAGATGGCATCTTTTTACACGATATTCAGTTCTTCTCTTATTATTTTGCATTGTGATAATGTCAATATCTATTGGATAACTTGATGTGAGCGAGTTATCTAAAACTTTTTCACCAACTGATTTAGATTTCTTTGCCTTTTCTTTCCGATAAAGCGTTATCATAAGAATTATACTTTGCTTCGATAAATTGAAAGTTTTTGATTGTCTGAATAAATTATTCCACTTGACGGTGTAGTTATGGGAATCTCTGTTCTGAATCAATACTTTATACAAAACGTCTTCTATCTTTGTTGTCAGCAGTGGGTTAGTTATTATGTTCGTATCACTGCTGTTTGGACTGTCATTACAATTAGTATCGTTCAGGAACATTCCATCGTCGATATGTACATTATTATTACATAATTTAGCTGATAGTTCTTGACGCAAACTAAAGCAAGTGCTGTTGTAGATCTTCCTGTATAAATCCAGATCTTTGGTACTGTCATGTTGGTCATCCACTTGAATGGAATTGGTTTCACTGTCAAATAGAAGTTTGGCTTCTTTTGCTTTTAGCGTTTTTCTCATGCACGCACACACACTTTTAAGAAGCTGCAACGTGGCGTCGAATAAGTGTTCGCCACTGGTAGCCACATCCACAGCTTGGAGTATTTTCATAAGAACTGGACTTTCACTCGCGGTTGGAATGCCGTGATGCGTTATCCCGAGTATAATCAGCGCTATCCCAAAACTAATCAGCTTCATTTTAAGTGGGCAGGTACATGGGTAACATATTTACGCGACTGCAAATAAGACTGAATGGAAAACAATGGTGTTGACGAACTACGGTTGTTTTGAATTTTAACTCGAGCAAATTCCAATCGATAAGGACTTGAGTGCTCGTAAATTTCCAATGATCGGGCAAAAACTATTTAAGAAACTGCGCACAAATATGACGTTATTAGAGTTACGTAAATCATATTTCAGGGCGGTTATTAAATTGGCGTGCCAAGTTCTATAATCTGCACATGGAATGGCCTAATGATCTGGAAAGCATGGATATAAAGATATTATCTTTATATCCATGCTTTCCAGATCATTAGGCCTACCATGAGCTTTGTCTGGCTCTGTCTCTGGTTTTGAGTCTGTGTGAGTGCTCACCAGTGCATTATACTGTGTATGTGACGTTTTGACGTAAGATTTATTTAGTCAACACGCACACAGACTCAAAACCAGAGACAGAGCCAGACATAGCTCATGGTAGGCCTACATATAATTTTAAGCTAGCTAACCAAATACAATAAGTAACGCTACAATTAATTATTTTTCATCTGCATAATATATTTTGCTTATGAGCCCTGCCTTGATTCTTCGGCTACGTCTACTCCCTTCAGTTATCTTTAACACTAGACAACGTAATTCGTTACGTACTCACCCAGTTATCCATTTCCGCCTGCCGCTCGAGCAGGGCCTCCTGCAGCCGCGGCCCCAGCTCCTCCATGAACCCCCGCGCCAGCCCCCGCGAGTGCTCCACTTGCTGCGGGGACACCACCACGCTCGCCAGCTCCAAGTACGTATCTATCGTGCTCTGGAGGTCGGGGACTGGCAGCTTCGATAGCTGGAGGTTCTGAGTAAACATTACATTTTATAAAATAAATATTTTCGATTGATCCCCAGGTCGGTAGATGTCCTTTCGTATTAATTCTGTACACAATATTTTATTGAAAATAATATAGACCTTTTATCGGCGTAAAATGATGATGGAGTTCAATAGTCAACGCTAAGGCGTCGTGTTTCGTTTTATCTATGTGGTTTGTAAGTTGTTTGATCTCGTTAACTCTAATTCAGTAGCTACCGATAGCTTAACTTCCATGCTGCAGAAGAGCAGCAATTCATACCATGGCTTAATTCAATTTTTACAACACGGCTCGTTCGGATAATTGCTGAATCCCAGTTTTATTTTCAAATCAAACATAAATTGAAAACTCACAGCGAATTCAGCAATCGCCTGAACGAATTGTGTTGCAGTTATAGACCCGCAGGAGGAGTTAAGTTGATTAATTAAGCAGATCTAAACAAGTAAATTCATCCATTGTGATTAGTTGTTCAATGTTTTCAGTGCAAAAAAGGAGCTCCTTTGTGGCGCACTTAAAATCCTTTCACCACACTTGGTTCGAAAGAATCAGTGACACGATAAGAAGAAGAAGATACAAATGTAGCTTGAGTTTTAACTATAATATAATGATAAGGAATGCTTCATGTACCTGGAAAGCGTCCTCCTCCGTCCCATAGACCTGCGTGCTGAGCCAGCGCTTCGGCAGCGACAGCAAGGACTCGCCCCATGCTGGAACAACAACCTCGGCTTTACTTAACTTACAGATAGAGGGTCAAAGGCAACCAGGCGCCGAATCCAAATAAAAAAATACATTTTATATAAAACACATCACACAAATATTGATTGTCTTCGGGTGGGAAAGAAGACTGCGACACCATAGAGCTGTTGAGATTTGCTTTATCTGTTTAATACTTACTCAAAATTGATTCTGAAGGCTGCTTGTTTTGGTAAATCTCCGAGCAAATTACTCCCGTACTAAAAAAGATAATTGAATTTATGTTTCCGTAATATCTAATCTCGATATATTGAACACCCTGTCTTTAAACTTGTAGGTAATATCCTGTTCGGAACTGCAATTTGCGCGTTGACTTCTTGTTACGGCAATTTGTCTCCTATTTCCTGTTCGTAGAGTCTGGATTAGATGGGTTGAAATGGAATTGGAGCCGGTAAATTGAAGCGAGCACGTAAAGGAATGAGCTCAGGTTTTCTTGTTTCCTTCGGTGTTTACTGAGAGCACAGGCGCTAAATGAAAAGAACAGTTAGACTGTATGTGGTATTTTTGTCAGTTTATAAAATTAAATAATTTGCCAAAAAGCGAGTCCCTTAGCGAGCTACCCCTTCATAAAAGGTCGGCAGCGTATCAGTATCTCCTCTGGTGTTGCAAGTGGAAAGCAGAATATTATTTTTCCAGCCAGGCATATAAAATAATATCCTCACAGGTCGTCATCCCCACACTAGGATTCTATTGTGCAGTAGTCAAATGTCTAGGTTAAACAGTATGGTATTCATTAAATACAATTAAGTAATTATAAGTAAAAAAATCCCTTTAATATAATTTTTCTGCAAACCTTTTAAATTGTTTGTTCTCGCCTTGACTCAATCACGAAGCGTTCTCGGAATGAAGACGAATAATGTAATTTATTTGACGACAGACGACGGCTTCTAGGCTAAATTATGATTAAATATTATTTGCAGAGAATGCTCCATCAAAAAAAATGAAAAGAACTGAGATATATAAGAAAGATAAACATGCCTCAAAACACTGCTAAGCTCATACGTATTCTATCGTAGAATTCTAAAGTCACGCGTCTTAGAGTCCGGTTATGACATCATCAAATGAGCACGTCCTATATCACCGTTGATTACCCCCACAGACCACCCGGCGACAGAGTAATGACACAGTTTGTATGAGAGGATTGATAGTTGTGTCAAAGATGGGGACCGCTAAATTAGATGGTCACGTGGGGTGGACAATGGACAGTGACCGATCTGTGAGGGGATGACAAAATGGGCAGTTGCGCTGGTTTTCTAATCAGCAATCATTTACGACTATTGCGATTCATACTAAAGTTGAGCAGACTTACTCGTAGATGTATTCGATTATTTTATTAGTTTTAAAATGGCTGCTCTTGCAAAACACACAAATATTATCTACACTAATATTATAAAGAGGAAAGATTTGTACCTATTTTTGTATGTTTGTAATGAATAGGCTCAAAAAGAACTGGGCCGATTTAAAAAATTCTTTCGCCAATAGAATGCTCTACATTCTTCCAATTTGACATAGGCTACATTTCATTTTGAAAAAAATTAGGGATCCTTGGTAAAATTTGAACAATGTAACCGAAGGTGTAGAAAAATGAGTCTTAAAATGTCTTTCGTCGAATGCGCTGCCGAAACTATTAGCGATAGAACAAAATAATGTACAACAATATTGTCTACCCCGTGCGAAGCCGCGACGGGCTGCTAGTATACTATATTTTTAAGGCCCGGCTTAGTGTTTGGGTTTTTTGACGTGATAACGTCTTATAAATCGATGGAGCCGGCTGCACGCACGAAAAAACATGACTCATGCGTCGTTACGTCGTTTCGTCGTTCCATTTACCTGAGCCCGAGCCCGGGTCGGGTAATGGGTAAGGGTAAATGAGGGTAAGGGTAAGGGTTCGGTCGGGTTCCAGGTCCGGGTCCGAGAGTTCAAGTCCGAGTCCGAGTCCGAGTCCGAGTCCGCGAGTCCGCGAGTATTTTTTTTTTATGACGATATCACGTTCAACTATCGTCAGTAAACCGACTTTACAGACAACCGATTTTTTTTCTTAACTATTGTATTTTTTTCTTTACTATTGAACTCGGAACTCTTTTCGGTTCTGAACAAGCGCTGACTCAGTATAGATAGGTGTTTGAAACAATAGACCGTTAATTGTTACAATATTCTACACCAAAATCATTTATTCAAAAACAATATCAAACTCGCTGAATACACGCCTCCCTCGTAATACAAGCCGACACACCTCACACAATTATACAGGGTGTCCTATATCAGCTCGGCATACAGGGTGTCCCCTCGGCGCGAGCAATTAATATTCCGTCCAGGTGGCGTGTGGCGGTTCCCACGAGGCTCCGCTTGCTGTTAGAGCGAATCGATTAAGTTCATTCTGAAGGAAAACAGAGCGCGATCCTCTCTGAATTAGAATCGGGAAAGTTTTTAAGCCTGCTTACAAACTCGAAACGAGATCAACGAAAAAAAGCCGGTTTCATTTCGCACAGTGTTGAGATGAGATCCCATTTCTTTGCTAAGGATCAGGAGGCCTACCACAAGCTCTGTCTGGCTCTGTCTCTGGCTCTGGTTTTGAGTCTGTGTGAGTGCTCACAAGTGTTTTATACTATATGTGTGACGTTTCGACGAAGGATTTATTCAATGGAAATATGTCAACACTCACACAGTTTCAAAACCAGAGCCAGAGACAGAGCCAGACAGAGCTTGTGGTAGGCCTACTGATCCTTAGCAAAGAAATGGGATCTCATCTCAGGCTCTTAGGCCTACAGGCCGGCTAAGGTATAAGTTCAGATGTTGGGTAAGCCTGCTCCATCTAAAATAACAGCCTAAAGGTATCAGAGCTATAGCTATATAATCCAAGAAGCTCTTGTAGCGTAAAGTGCGTAGGCATTTCTTACCGCTCAACTTCTGCGTGTTCGTAATGACGAACACCCAAACCGATCCAAATGTGGATCGGTTACCACTAAGCCTACGAGACCTACGAGAGAGCGCGATCAGTTTTCGCTCTAGCAATAGTTAGCCAGGACGATGGAGGCCCTAAACTATCTATTTAAACTATTATTATCACCAACTATGACGTGTAAAAAATTCATCTAAGTTATAAAAGAGTCTGGGAGAGATCGCTTTTAGCGATAAGGCCGCCCATTGTACCTTTATTTGTAATGGTTCTTTTAAATGTATTCTTTTGTGTACAATGAAGTATTAATCTATCTATCTATCTCTATAAAAACAACCTCTAATATTAATACATTTACTGAAATCAACATAGGATAGGAATCTTGTTAGTAAAACTAATAAATCTATTGTTAATACTCATTTAACCTATATAATATTTGCAGAGAACCCAGCCTATCTATCTGTAGCTAGCCAATTGTACAATTTTACTTGGAACTTTCGTTCTGGTTATTCCGTTACTTCGTTTGGTACGTGATCATAGATTTGACAGGTTTTTGGCACAGTTACCTAAGTAGCAACGTGGTCATTGTTACCACTCCACACCAGGCGAAGTACATGTTGAATCCACAATATTCTACACATAAATAAAATACAATTCTTGAAGCAGGCGGATCAAATAACTTGTGTTAACTAGGGTTATTGATCAGGGTAGTTGTGAATATTTGATCCGAGGGCAAACTCATTCACCTAATGTTAGGTTGGCGTGTCACAGCTACCTATCAATACATGGCGGTTTAAATAATAACTCCGTCGTAAAACGATCATAACGTCGCGGACGAGACTGTAAACTGTTTTTGAAGTGAAAACTTTAGGCGACGTTTAGGCTTGAGCATTTTTAGGTGGAAAAAAACAAATGAACTATCGTCACGCGTCACGGGGGGTAATTTCAAAAGTTTTTATTTCTGTCAGCATTTCCGGAGTACCATGTTACATGTCCTACCTTTTTTTTAAGCTAAAGGAACATAACTACTCCCGAAAAGCGCGAGTAGTCGAATCAAGAGTTCTAATTTTACAGACAATTGAATTATATCTTTACTAGCGGCTTAGCTCGCTTCGCTCCCGTAACGCCCCGTTCCCGTTACTTACATCCGTTCTCCGTTGTAACCTATTTGTAATTCTGATGTATATTAATGTAAAGTTTCATTAAAATCCATTCAGTAAGTACTTTTTACGTGTAAGAGTAACAAACATCCATCCATCCATACTTACAAACTTTCGCGTTTATAATATTAGTAGGATATTCGTAGGATATCAAAGCACGTGATGGGGTGCTAGCGGGTAATGTGAAACAAGCAGTATGTAATAGGTGTAATTTTAAGTAATAATAAATAACGTTCAGTAATTGCATTGGAGACTATTTCAACAAAACAAGTTTATTTGTCAGCACAAAGAGCAAGAAGTGCCCGTATAGGTCGTGGAACCATCTCCCTTGAGATTTTCTCAAGAGACTAAAGAATGGGGTATTGAAAAAAGGCTTTGAATAGTTTAAAGGGTATGTATAGGTTTTTGTTGACTTCCTTTATTTTCTGGCACCCTCCTCTGTCCTGTGCGTCTCTTGGCTAGTAGGCCTACCATGAGCTCTGTCTGGCTCTTTCTCTGGTTCTGGTTTTGAGTCTGTGTGAGTGTTGACTAAATAAATCCTACGTCAAAACGTCACACACACAGTATAATGCACTGGTGAGCACTCACATAGGCTCATAACCAAAGCCAGAGACAGAGCCAGACAGAGCTCATGGTTGACCTACATGTGTTTCCAGCGACCTATAATTATGTCATCGATCCATCGCGCATAAATTATAAAATAGATTTGGAGGAAACTTTGAGTATATAGTGTAGGGACCACGCGAGCAAAGCCGCAAGCTGAAGCTTATAGGTTTTAATCCTGCTTAATAAATTTACTTTTCGCAAATTTCATCCCTCGGGGGTGCTGAAACGTGTGCCAAAATGAAATTATTTCTCAATATTGGATTAACTGGACACGCCGGCGCACCGTGTTAATTAAATAAAAACGCGTGTCCTACCCTTAGTGCACACACGGGTACATAGGTATAGCCGAGTATGCAAGGAGCCGCAATTCAATTACTATACGCGCGGTTTGGCCGAGGTCGAGGCAGACTGTGAAACGATTTCGTCAGTCTAAGAGTCTTGAGTAATGCTAAGATGAATAACTTTTAATTATAACATTAATTTTCCCATTTCATGTTGCATCGATTGCCCTGCAGCGAGATGGATGGACGACATAGTCAAGGTCGCGGGGCGGCAATGGTTTAGACTGGCACAGGATCGAGGTAGATGGCACAAACTAAGGGAGGCCTATACCCACCAGTGGGTGAAGTCTGGCTGTGGATGATGATGACGATGATAACATTAATTAAAGTCGTCTAAATAACCTAACTTATAAAAATCTGAACAACATTGTGATCGGTGAATGACGAAAGCTCTAAATAGTTATTCCTCACAATATATTGGAGAGGCTTATATTCAGACTTCTTCGAAAGATACCCGCTCTCCGCTATGTGTCCGACCCGGCCTTGGCAGGGTGCGGGCGGGGCGCGTTGCCATGGCGACTCAGGTGCGATCGATACCAGGTGAGGCGCCCTGCGTGCCTCACTACACGGCGGACCAACACTACACAAATCATCTCCTGAATATGTAATACAGGTGCCGGGTCAGAGATGTAGGGTAAAACACATTTAAGAAAAGTATATTCATATTCATATTCATTTATTCATTGTTTCATGTGTATTATAGGTCTTAGGGGGTAATAACGTCCAGAACATGAGCCCCGCTGGGGCATTACAATGGCCTTACGGCAAAATTAAATTAAATTATGTAAATCTAGGTAACAAACTTCTGTAGAGAATCTAGCTTAACAATAAAAACTTAAATCTTAAATCTATGTATGACTATTTGACTTGATTTAAGATTTAAGTTTTTATTGTTAAGCTAGATTCTCTACAGAAGTTTGTTACCTCTGTATATTCCATATCTTAATATCTCTGTATATTCCCCCTAGATGTATGTAGATGACACCTATAGCCGAAAAAGCATTATCTTTATGATAATTCGTTTTCAGCAACTCATTCCAAAAACGATGACCTAAAACACACACACTAGAAACAAAGTAAGTTTCTGGCTTGGTTAACTTATATACAACGTCGAACCCACGATCTACAAGCCCAGACAGTAGACTTACCAACTAAGTTGTGAAGTAATTATACGAAGAGATCTGAGAGGTTGTCTTCAATGTTTATTTCACTATAAAGTCTAGTTAGCTAACTATAAAACCCGCAAGCTCGGGTCTCGTCCCGAGCTAACGACGTTACAATGTCGCCGCTAACGAGCTACGCATTTACAAGGTTGTGTGGTGTACGGTAGGTACTTAGAACTTAGGCCGTTATAAAGTTGGATTAGTCTAGATTGTGAGAATGTAATGAAAATAACATTGTTTCTTGGTATTTCAGTATTCATTGTAAAGTAAAGTTTTTTTCATTACTCATACTCTGAAAGTAGGTCTGAAGTTGCCTGAGGGGCCTAATTGAAAGTAAAACTTTCAGCCCTAGGGAGAATCACTTTCTACTGACAGCTGTCTAATTATAAAAAAAAAACAAGTTATATTTTATTCAACCATGTTCCAACTTTCTAAAGTCTTTCTAACTGCAAGGAGGTCGTTGAACCAAATTCCAACTTTTTATTCAGCAAGTAGGTTGGAAACCCATTACAACGGTAAGAAGTTTAAAAAGTCTAATTAGAGCGCAATGTAAAATTTAGATATAAATAACATAAAGATAGTATTAAATAAATAATATATCTTCTAAATTACTTGATTAATATATGGCTTCAACTATTTATTTAAAATAACATAGATTTGAGCATCAATTTACCATTTTTTAAATTATGAGAATGAAAACAATGGCTGAATAATGCTGGTGAACCGAAGCCGAAGGCCCGCCAGAGAAAAAGAAAAAAAAAACCGGGAAGGCGGCAATTCAATCTTCATTTTCACTAATTTTTCTTTCATGTTTTTATTTTTACTTTCCTTGTCTTCGTAATGAAAAGCACAGTGTTTACCTCGGGTGAAAGTCTTTTAAGTCCCTCAAGCTCCATTGGCGCCCTCGCTTACGCTCTGGCGCCAAACCCGTCTCGGGACTCAAAAAACGTGACTTTCAACACTCAGGTAACAATGTACTATTAAAGTGGCTGTGTCTTTGATAAGAAATGATGGAACAAGGCTGTAGGCCTACCATGAGCTCTGTCTGGCTCTATCTCTGGTTCTGGTTTTGAGACTGTGTGAGTGTTGACTAAATAAATCCTACCTCAAAACGTCACACACACAGTATAATGCTCTGGTGAGCACTCACACAGACTCAAAACTTGAGCCAGAGACAGAGCCAGACAGAGCTCATGGTAGGCCTACTGATGGCGTTAACTAGGTCTCAAGTGCCTGTAATAGCACTGACACTGCTTGTAATCGCAACACAGTGATGCCAGCATCTCTTCTTATTAATAGGTAGGTACATATTAGTAAGGTGGTAAGTAGTTCTATCCCAGTTAAACTTTTCTCAAAGAGCCATGTTCGATAACGTTTTCAAATTAATCAAGAAACGGCACGTTGTGCCCAAAAATCCAAAACAAAAACCTCAATAGTCAGGAGCAATGTCAAATGTATTGTGCTTAGAATCCTGACAAAATAATACATAGTACGAAGTACGAATAATAAAAAGCAAAAATGGCGGATGTTACGGTCCGTAGCACAACGACTGTAGAGCGGCTACGTAACTAAATTAGAGCTACGAAAGCTCTACGCTGATTGCTACGAGTTTTGTTTTGTTCTGAATTTTATTTAAACTTCTTCTTGTCTGTATGTATTTTTTGTATTAATTTATTACATAACATCTGAGTTTGGCAGTGTCCCTGTCCATAAATTATTTTATTTCATGTATGCATTTAAATACACGGATGCCGCTACTAGCAAAAATTAAAGCATTTACTCTCCTCACCTTCATAAAAAACGCGTATATTTCAATAAACTTCTCCAAAGTTAATTATGGACGGCCGATTGGTCAACACCTTACCTTTTAGGGCGCTTGTACACGCTAAGAAAAAACGCCGGGCCTACCCAAGAATTCGTGTCGTAACAAGAAAATTACTGTGTACACTGCTCGCAGCGGTGCACGAAAAAAATCTTATCTGCGCAAGACAAGAATTTTGTCTTTTCCACACACGAAAACGCAACAACGTTCGCCGCGTCGTGTCTTGCGCAGATAAGATTTTTTTCGTGCACCGCTGCGAACAGTGTACACAGTTATTTTCTAGTTACGACACGAACTCTTGGGTAGACCCGGCGTTTTTTCTTAGCGTGTACAAGCGCCCTTAATCTCTCCCTCCCCTCCCCCTCCTCCTGTAGATGAGCCGCTCGCGCCCACTCTAGGGAAAACATGTCCAGACAAATAACTGTAGATTGTGTCACCTCAATCTAAAAGGGCCGACGTGAGGACCACTTCTCGCATACAAATTTAATTTTGAAATTGAGGGCCTTTCAAGAGTTCATTGTACGTTTTTTGACAGTTGATGAAGCGGTGTACCTATAATACACCCAATTTTATATGAATAAACGCAAACCCTCTCACTCACAAGCGTTTCAACGTTTATGCAACTGCTATCTTTTCCATTACAAACAGTTACAGGGCTAATGTTAAGCAATGTCTAACACCTACGTAGAGCTTGTAAGCAAAGCCATAAGTTATATAAGGCTAAGAGTGCATTTTGTTTCTACACACATAAACCGCGTTTATACTTGAAGTGGTGTACTTTTTTGCGCTTTGTCAAAAAAAACGTCTGATTAACTGACTGACTGACTGGCCTCTCAGCTCAGTTGAAAAAGAAAGAAAGAAAGAAAATACATTTATTTGACATAATAGGTACATAGGTGTAGACGTTCACAACATATAACAATAAAGTACTATGCCAAATAGGCCCCGACTCAGCTTTTTGCTACCTGACAAGGTATCATCTACCATGCCAAGCAGCGCTGGTTTTCAGGCGGAGCCCTTTGCGAAGAGGTGACGTCACATGAAAAATAAAAATAAAATAAAAAGGGAAGACTGTCAAAGAATAATATATAAATGAACTGTGTATTAAATTCTAATAAACAGATAATAAAATACAATATAGCTACTTAAATGATACTTACAATATACAATCATAATTATTATCCATCTCATGTTTCGACTGTTTCGAGGTGTAGTTATTGTCTGTGGTACGTGTGGTGTATCTGTGACGTTAAGTGAAACGAAAACAAACAAACATCGAAATAAATAAACACAAACCAAACAAGAAGATAGAATTATTGATATTGAAATTATTGTGAGAAAATATTGTGATTGATATAATAAGTGCTACCCTATATGGAAAACTATGTAAAGTATTTTAACAAAACACCATAGCTAAGGTGGTGGGATGTTGCATGCAGTGAAAGTGATATGTGTAATGAAAGTGCGCATTTTATGGTGAGTTGCTGCTGCTAGAGGCTAATTTGGGAGGAAAGGAGTAGTTTTTTATACTTAGTTCGGAACGCATTTAATGTTTTTAGGGCACGGACTGGTGGGGGCAAGTCATTCCAGCACCGAGACGCAGCAAACTTAAACGAACCACGGAACGTGACCAACTTATGCCTCGGCGTAATAAACACGTGAGTACAGTCTCTTTTACTGTAGCGAGAAAACTCTTGTACTCGCTGTAACTTCTGAAATAGATAGCACGGAATTTTATTGCTAACTATCCCAAACAGTAAAGTAGCCAGATGAAGTTTTCTTCGCGCTTTCATTTTCAGAAGGTTCGATGAGTTTAGGAAGGGGGTCACATGTGCACGAGGTGGAATATGAAAACAAAAACGTGCGCATGCGTTTTGTACCCGCTGCACCAATTTTTCGGTCCTACCCAGCAAACAAGATCCATAAACTACATCGCAGTAGTTCAACTTGGATAGAACCAAGGACTCACAGAGTGTTATACGGATTTCCTCGCTCAGGTATGGGCGGATTTTATAAAGGGATCTTAATCTATAAAAACAGTTGCGCACACATTCTGCAATATGTCCCTCGAACCGGAGGTGCTTATCCAACGTTAGCCCAAGACTTCTTGCTTCAGAAACACACTCAACATCCACACCACCCACTTGAATGTTGAAATGAGTACTTGTTAAATTTTTAAGCCTAGCCCTTGTGCCTACCAGCATATATTTGGACTTCTTAGGGTTGAGCACAAGAGAATTGGTCTCCGACCAGCACAGGACTTGATTTAAATCATTATTAATCTTGTTTACAGCTTCAGAAACATCATGCGGCAAGAAAGAAAGGTACAATTGCACATCATCTGCGTAAAGGTGAAATTTACTGTGTGAGATGGAATGGATAATATCAGCACTGTACAGAATAAAAAGTATTGGACCAAGAATGGATCCTTGAGGCACTCCTCGTGGAACCGGTTGCAAGGAGGATCTGAGGATGCTTCCATTTGGCTGCCTAAGCTCCACACACTGCTTTCTCTGATCCAGGTAACTAGAGAACCAGTTTATAGAATGTGTGTCGAATCCATAGAAAGCTAGTTTTGAAAGAAGAAGAGGAACGCTGATAGAGTCGAAAGCACGTGAAAAATCAAGGAGCACTAGGATGCTACACATGCCCTGATCCTGAGCAGCTAACAGATTATCCACCACATCTAAGAGAGCTGTTGAGGTGCTATGTCCTCCACGGAAACCAGATTGTAGTTGAGGAAGAATGTGATGGTCCTCAAGATATTTGGTCAATTGAAGGCAAACCACTTTTTCCAATAACTTAGATATACATGGGAGTAGACTTATGGGCCTGAGGTCACTCAAAGTAGAGGGCTGGCAGTTTTTGGGAATTGGCTTGACAACAGCCACCTTCCAGGACTCAGGAAAAATGCCACTTGTAATAGAGTTATTAACTATAGCTGTAATAACAGATAAAGATTGAGGTAGAGTCATGAATACCATGTCCAAGGAGATGCCATCCATGCCTTGAGCATTTGACTTAAAGTTATGCAGGAGAGTCTCTTAACCAGGTTTCATTGATCGCTAAAATGTCCGGGTTCAGCTCCATTAATGCAACTGTAAACTCATCCTGCCCAGTGTTCAGTGAGCCCGGATTAAAAAGGCCAACTTTGAGATGGTTCAGAGAAAGTGTACAACAATAAATTCACCACAGGCAAGGCGCAAGATTCTAAATGACATGTAAATATAATTATGTAAATAGTGAAACATAGGATCTGATACATTTAATAAAAATAATGTATGAGAGTAATGTTTGCATATAAAGAATTGAGTAGCATCAATGAGATAGGTAAATATTATAATTATTACTTGAGTTAGTGTAAGAAGTGTATAATATATGCAATTATTATTGGATACAACCAAGACAAGGGACGATGTTATAATATAGTAGCAATAGCAATCTATGGAGGTAACTGGTTTCCTTAGACATAAGTAGATATAGATATTATATATAAATAAACTATTATAAATAACCATCGCACAGTCGAAACCAGCTAGCACACACTTAGGAAAATATATATTATAGTAACAGAGAAGAGAGAGAACACACATAGTACAGTAAACATGTAACAGTGATGTATCATTAAAAAGTTTTAAACTAACATGAACATTTAAATTACAGAACACAACAAAAACAAAATCAAAATCAAACAGTGCTGGGCCCAAAAACACGCTCTATATCTGCATCCGATTTAATCGGATATGCCTGTTTGCCATCGCTCTGCCGCACATAAACTCGACCTCGCCGGGTCCACGAGTATCGCCATTGTTGCCTCCGGCATTCCTCGCGGGCACGATGGAAGAGCTGGCGGTTGGTTCGCGTCAGCCGCTCGTTGACGTAGATGCGAGTCTGGCTAACTAGCGCGGCGTCACCGCCAGCATCAGCGGCCGTCAGTGTGCGGCGCACGCGCGCCGATTGGAGGATCTCATCACGCAGATGGCGGCGCGCTAGGCGTACCACGACGCGACGCACGCGCGGCGCCTCCCCCGCCGCTGAAGCCCCCTGGGCGACTCCGATGCGCTCGGCGAACACGATGTCTCGTTCGTCGAGCGGCACACCGAGCTTCGTGGCCAGCACGGAGACTGCGTGCACCACGTTCTCACCCCTCTGCTCCGGTAGGTGGCCGATCTCCAGATCAGCTAGAAGGGCCTCCTGGTCCCGGTCGTTGAGCTCCTGCTGGAGCAGCGCCACCTTGCACCGGAGGTCGGTCACCTCGGGGGAAGGCTCCTGGCGTCCCCGTTCCACCGCCTCGAGCCGTGACTCGAAGTAGTCCATGCGCGAGGTGAGGCCCGCGACTGAGGCACGAAACTCTGACATCTCGCGCCGAAACTCGCGCATCTCCAGCATCCAATCGGCCATCTCCCGTCGACAGTCCTGTAGGTCAAAAGCGGGGGATACGGGCCGGGAAGCGGGGGCGGCGCGAGGCACTGCGAGGGAGGCGGTGGCAGCGGTGTAGGCTGCGTCGGCGGCGGCGGTAGAAGTGGAGGTGGAGGCGGCAGCGGCAGCGGCGGCGGTGGTGGTGAACCGCGGAGCAGGCCCGGGTCCAACGGCATCCTGCGTGACGGACCGCACAGGGGTGTTATCCCCCTTGCGCGTCCTGGTTTTGCATTGGGGACACACCCAGCCTCCGCTGACGGGAGATGCCTCCGGGAGAGATACGCATCCCTTGTGATAAACGGCAGGGCAGACGCTACAACTAGCGACACCTGTTGCCGAGATGAATTTCCCGCAAGCGACGCACTTGGCCATTATTTGATTCCACAGCGTAGTACCAATAGGTTCAGATAGATGGTGTGACTGTGCTAAGCTACCTATGTCGTCACACAACACTACCCAACCCCAAACTAAGCAGAGCTTGTAATATGGGAACCGGATAGCTGATATAATACTTGAATACATTTTTTTTTTGTAAATACATACTTAGAATACAATATAACACCCAGACAGAGAACAAACATTTATGTTAACCACACAAATATTTGTTTTCGGTGGGGATCGAACCCACGACCTACGGCGCAGAAGGCAGAGCTACTACCAACTGAGCTAGAGGCCAGTCAATCTTTTATTTAGAGAAATATTTAGATGGTATGCGTCAATCCTATACAATGTCTAACTTTTAAGACCCCAGGTCCTCATCCCTCGAAGCGGAGTCCCAATTACAGCGCGTACACACTCGTGCATCGATACCCCTTGACTGCCGGTCGAGGGGACACGGCTGTGGTGCTCACCGCTGTTTGCGAGTGAGGGTTAGAGGCATTGTTTGTATAGAGCCTACAAGTAGATCCTACCTACAAGGACCCTTAGGTTTTTTTAATTCAACTTTAGCTGGTAAATATAAGCATAATGGCTCACCTGATGTCAAGAACCATCACCTATAGTAAAGCATTGATGCACAGGTCACGCACGTCAGGAATATGTCCTGTTGTTAAGCCTCCCGTGCCACTTTTGGTCTTTTTCTACTCATCGTGTGACGGTTTCTGTGTGGTGAAAGGATTTTTAAGTGCGCCTTCGGAACCACTTTTGGTAACAGTCGATTACCATACTTGCAAAGCATGATTTTGACGTGACAACGTCTTATAATTCGATGGAGCCGGCTGCACGCACGAAAAAACATGACGTCATGCGGCGTTACGTCGCTCTGAGGCGTTCCATTTAAGGCTTGAAGTGCAAGCGAGAGCGCGGAACGAGCGACAAAGAGTCACCATCGGCCTCCGCGTTCGGCCAGCGTTCGACATCTGTGTATTTTCTTATGACGTTGTCACGTTCAACTATCGTCAGTAAACCGACTTTACAGACAACCGATTTTTTCGTAGCAGTTGTGTAGCCAAGCTCATAAGCCAGTGTCAGTGAGGATTGACTATTGTAGTTTCTTATAGACTGGCTAGTTCCGTCGCTGTGTAATAATAAACACGATTAGCATCGCAATCGACCAACTGTAGCACCATCTACACACCTCATCGCGTTCCTACTAATATAACTAATTGCAAGAACAACCGCGCCCTGTCTGTACTGTACAAGTTACTACAGCCACATTGTCGAACGAATCTCTACCTTAGTTCTACAAAAATAGAGTCGAAATAATTATCCTGACGATTACTTCTTTCATAATTAACGAAATTAAAACTGAATCCTAACTTTAAAACTCTACGGTCCCAACTCGTCTGTCGAACATAAAACTTTATAAAGCACGCCAAAAAAAGCTTTCGCATGTTCAGTTTAGAGTCGATATACGCTTGGCTCAAGTTCAAATCGATGAGATCACTAATTGGTTGATTTGCATTTGGAACGCAAACGTATATTTGGATAGAGGGCGCTCAAGTTTTCGAAGCAATTACTTAATTCGTAGGTATGGGGTACTTGTGGGGGTAGCTTGGGGCACGGAGGGGTAACTGCGATACGATCAGCTGTAAATGCCGCGCGGAACAAAGGTCAACTGACTAATGATAATAAACTGATATTATTTATGATTATTGCTTATTTTATTCGTAATATTTTTTTCAGATTATAATCAAATGATGGTTTGCCTATCATTTGCTTTATCTAGACACAATTTATATATTCTTGAAGGGTTTTCAAGGAAGCAGGTAGACTTTGATAAATTAAATTAAATCATTTTGTTGTAACAATTTATTCGATCACTGATAGACATTCATTTCATACGACTAGATAGAATATAAGGGTATAAGATAGTAACTAGTAATTTTTAACATGTACATTATGTGCTGAAATAACATCTTGAAACGATCTGACTCTACTATAAGCATAGATATTTCTTATAAACATTTAAATATTTTTTTCTAAAATAATTATTTCCCTAAAACTGCGATGCTAATATTCAACTGCAACTATTATGCACATGCCGCCTAGATCTCTAGATACTGAGTTAAAGCCTAGATTTTTAATACGAATCGAAATGAATTTTAGGTCCTTAGTGTTTTATAATGAATTGTGACTCGCTATGTCTTTTTTGTTACCATAGAAAGTTTAATAATAGTAACCCAAATGTGACTCGTTTATGAAGTAAAAGTAGTAGACTTTTTATAACTCTGTAACTTAAGGTCTACTTATATTTTTTTGTGTATTTCTTGCAATCGCTCAATTACTTATATATCAAGATATTATTTCATACACGACTGGATAATCATGTATTTTACACATCTAATTAAAAAGCTATAACATAGCGAGTACTATCACACTAAATAAAAGTAATCACAGATGAAACGTAATCATTTCAAATACTACATTATTTTACATTTTAAAATAAAGTGTGAATATATATTTCTAATAATCTAAGAGTTACATCGAAATACCTAATAGATAAGTACAATAATATGCTACGATTATATTTGCATCATTTGATATAATTTGATTACAGCTTTAATTTAAATACACCTTAAATTATGTGAGTTATTAATGTCTAATTTTATTTTTATATTAATAATAATTTATTGAGTCGAATCTAAAAGTTATATAACAATAGAACTATACCGAAATAAAAGGGTGTTCATAGCATAGAGCCATGTTTCAGGTAAAAGTAGTTTGTAAGTACGTGCTTACTCTAATGATTTATTTATTTTTTAATACAATATTTAATTATTGGATCCGCTCGCATTTTTAAATTAAATATTATAATTATGACAAGCCCTAAGTAAATATGCATATGTTTTAGTTGGTTTTAACGTTGAGAGTTATTTAATATCGTAGTGGCGGAAGCCATTATACCTACTCTTCATTTATTTTTACTTAACAGAGTCTACTAATATCAACATCTAAGTTATCTTATTTAAATGAAATTATGCAAATAATATTATTATTTTGGGATATTATGAATACCAATACTTAATATCCAATACTTATGTTATGTTAAAGCACTCTATAATCTTAATAAACGGTTACTCAACTTAATTAATTGATAATTATGGTTTGAAAAGAATTATACATTTATATTTATGCAAAAGCCGTGGTAATTCATCATAATCAACATGGTTTTTAATTAATTGCTAACTTCCTAAACTCGCGATATTATTCGGTAATTAATGCTAATTTATGTGTTACGTTCTTCTTTCTTATAGATAACTATTCCACCATAATCATTTTCATGATAGTGTTTTGTAGGTACGAGTATATCTACAAATTAAACTAATCTAATGATACCTCTATAAGTGACATGATTTTAGAAAGTATGCAAACATATTAAAATAAATTAAAAAGTAACACACTAAGAGAACACACCCTTACGGAACCTAAAAATAAAAGAAACAAACAGTATAAAATCGAAGAAAGACCAACAAAGAAAACCAGATCTAGGAAGAGTACTAAATGCAATTGACTATATTCAAAATAATAATTCCTAGTTTATACTAAATGATACAGCTCGACCGACAATAAGTTATAGTTAATGACAAAACAACGTTGATGATGATTTCTCATCAGCAATGTTATGGATATTAAATTATATCAATAATTAGTAATGGATATGTAAAAATAGTATGAGTCTGCGGAAGTATTTTATATCAATGAACATTATTTAAATACACTATTATTTAACCATTTTATCACTCATATTTGTGTGTCATTATAATATGTACAATCTTCATCTTAATTTAATATATCTTATTAATGAAAATAAAACAATCTCATTAAATTAAGTGATAATGGAATTACATGACATACAAGCTAACTACGTTATTATGTAAATGTACAACAAAAGGATTCAAACATGAATAGAGTATTTATAATTAATTGAAGATAATATAATATGAATTATAAATAAATGACATGAAATCCTAATAGTAGAGTTAGACCTAGCGGACGGGTTTTGACCTATGAAGGTAATCTAACTGCGAACATCAAATTAATTATTAAGTAATAATTGAGATGGTCTACTCCAATTATTATGTTTATAATTTGAAATCCATTCATTCCAATATTCGATTACAAACTATAGGTAATAATGTTGTTGTGAATATTCACAATTTTTTCTAGCTGGTTTATTAATAGTTTAACATTTCGCAATTAGATTATAAGGATTTAAAAAATATATGTACTTAAAAACTACTACATAGATTGAATAGAAGACGCGACACGAAGCAAAGCAAAGAAATACTAATAATAACATCAAAGAAAAAGTAATAAAATGCATAAGGACGCTTACAGGCTGCGACAATTGGAAAGATGATAAATAATTAATTAGAAAGATGATTTATATATTAAAATTGATATATTAATAAATCATTCAGTGTCATATCAATGTGCCCAGTTAATTTAAATGATTAAAGTACATACTTTCAAAATTGATATGGTTTTCTATTTTCAAACAATGCTTGACACTGAATTAATAAATCATTGTTGACTTTCACTGTTAAAAGTCTTAAAGAATTTCTGACTTGAATAGTATTGTAATGTGAAACTGGGCGCACTTCTTAAATCTCCAAATTGAAGTCTTCTGAAGGTTTTAAATATCGAATATGTAAATTAGTCTTTAAAAAGGCATTTACTTTAACATCCAATGAAAATGTCTTCTATATAAACCTTTACACTTTAGAAATGAAAACAATAGTTCGAGATATTCTTTATATTTCAGTGCATAACCACTTCAGGGAAACTTGATAAATTCTTGACCATTTCTAAAGTATAAAGCTTTTACTAACGTCAATATTAATTCTATAAATTCAAAATTACATAGAAAACTAGCACTATATCAAAGTTTAGTATATGTATATATACTTATTTCTAATGATATGTATTTTGATCTGGCTGCTTATTGCTGGTACAAATATGTATACTTACAATAATTAATAATATAAACCTTAATAAAATGTCAATGTTGCATACAGATCACTTGGAGTATGTTTTAGACACAATTTTATATAATCATTTTATAAAAAATCTATTCGAACGATTATGATTGGATTCAAAATGTGATAGAGAAAATATTTGTTAATTTAAATAAATTTAATACTTACAGCAGATTATGTTGATTTACTTTTAGACCAACCAAGGGAACTGTATGCTCCCAAATAGACAAGAATAAATCTTAATTATCATTCATACAAGTTTCACTCCACGCGAACACTACTAAGTAATTGAATTTCGGGAGAATTTGACAAGAAAATTGACACTTAACTACAAATACAATTAACGAGAAACGTTAAACAACCATTACTTAATATGACATACGCTCTTTAAATTGACGTTTTGCTTAATTGAATTTGTTAAATATTTTTTAAGATGTTGTTCAGTTGTTTGCTACCATGGTTTTGATCACTATTCGAATGCTGTTGGTAACATAAGTACATAACATAATTATGTAGGTTTATTTATACCTAGTTCGTTAGTACAGATCAATGGTACAACTGACACTAAGGCAATTTTAACAGTTAGTTTAGTGCAATAATTATTTTTTTGAATCATTAAAAAGATGGATATTCTATAAATAATCATTATAAAAGTCACTCATTCCTTAAACTAAACGCTGATAAAAACTAATTTTCATTAATATTGTGCGGAAAGATATGTTTGTTTTTGTGCATCACATTTTATTTCTACGAATACTATTGTACTCTGCAGGCTTCATTCACAAAATATTGATGATATTTTTTAACTATCGAACTAAAATTTAAAACACAAAATAAATTATGTATCGTTTGGTGCATTAGCAAAATATTACTGCCGTAGCTTTCGTAATAACAATTTAACGCATACTTTACTTAATAATCGTATTTTTTACTTTATACATTCTTTCAATTGACATATTGGGCACGTCATATTCTTGTACAATTAATTTTAGATCATTTTGATTAAACTCATCCAAATGTGTCCAGTCATCTGCAAAATAAGTTATTATCATTCGAAAGGATGAAACTATTGTATTTTTAATTTAGATATAGTTTGAATTTGCACGATTTTGCAGTACTTTAGATAAATTATTAAATGTGCATATGTTTATTTATCAGCCATGTTTGATAATTATAACGATATATTTTTAAATATCAAAATGAAGGTAACCGGGATACAGTATTTTATTTTAAAATAGATTTCATCCAAGCGAACGATCCCGCAGTTCTTCGTATTCATTCTGATGACACTTATTAAATGGTATTGATTACACCATAAATGATATTACTCACTACATTCCGCAAATATGTTAATTAATTGTAGTATGATTCAAAATTGATATAATAAGATTACTAAACTGTACACTTAATAAAAATACATCTGAATATTCTTAACCTACGGCGAATCAAAAGATTCTGATATGTTTCGTTACTTGGTTGCAACTTTATCACAAGTTGATCCTACCTCTAACTTACTCTAATTGATATTATAATTGATATAGTTCGACAATAATTGATAATTATATTGATAGTTACATATTGAAGCTATTATAAAGCCTTACACTAGTATTGCTGGTTTAGCATGGGAAGATAATCATGATATACCTACTCGTAGCTTCTTACGTTTATTTATCATTATAGATTGTTCAGATCTAATTTAATGATATATTTTGGGATAAACAGTATTGAAGTGATAATGTTTCCATAGGTGTACATCTGTACGCTATGATATTACTTCAACCAAACACGCATAGTAATTCATCAATACTCGTAAGTAACGAACATTTTCAACCCACATAAAACATAAGATCGTAAACGCCACAAGATTTCAAATATATATTACATCTTAGGCCCTTACTTGTTAGTTTATATACATAATTTAGGTATTCAGATGGAAAACTTAGATTCAACTATAATGCAATTATATATTTTGGTCTTACTCACGGGTCACGACGTTGATTCTTATTTTGGATCCCATTCTAATGAAGGCATAGGTATACCTATTCAACAGTATCTTATTAATAGTTTTATATTAGAACACTAATATCAACAAGGGAAACCATCCGACTGATTATAGAACCACACGTTCTGCAAATATTTGATTTCACTACCACAATAAATATTCACATTGACTTGTTGTATACAACTGTAGATATTGTACGCTTCGAGCTAATAATGCTTAGCGGCATGCAATCAGTCGAGACAGCACTACTTACATTATTACAAGCACAGCTAACTAAACTCATCCAGAGAGTGAGGACGCCGCCGGTGGGCCGCGGCTCAGTGATCGAAATTAAAATATAAACGAACATTTATAATTACACAACAAGTTCATTCGAAAAAGACAACAACATTTAATTTGAGTTTAGAAACCTTGTCTAAAGGGGTTTTTGATGACAGGCCCAGGAGCGGCGGGAGCCGGGGCGGGAGCGGGAGCGGGAGCGGGCGCGACTGGCGCGGCGCCGGCCCTGAAGGGGTTGCTGGCGGAGGGCTGCGGCTGAGCCGGCAGCTGGCGCGGCTGGTTGTACCCCTGCTCTTGCTGGTAGCCTTGCGCCTGTGGCTGCTGGTCGTACCCCTGTTGGCTGTAGTTTTGATATGTCCCTCCCTGTTGATACGACTGATCATACGAATACCCTCCGGCATCAACGCTCGTCTCCTGCGTTCCGGTCATTTCTCCGGAAACGTTGGAGTACTCCAGATGGTTCTTATATTCTCCGTTGACCGGCCGCTGGTCCTGCAGGCTGTAGGTCTGGTACTCCTTGTCCGGTGGGTCGGCCATCAAGATGTTCGCCTCGTTCTCGAACGGCTTGAAATCATAGATGTGTCTCAAATACATAAGCATCGGTGCGTACAGCAAATTACTGAAGGCTATGAAGAGGTTGAGAGCCGTGAAGCCGATGGTCTCGACGACCTCACCAGCGATGATGGGGCCGACGGCGTACGCGAACGAGTAAGATATGTCGGCGATGGCGTAAATGCTACCGTACACGGATACATAGCGCACGTCTACTAGGTAACCCAGCATCGGCAGCAGCGCAGTGTCAATCAGCGCGATGCCAAAGCAGATTCCGCAGATCGGGATCATAAGCATCTGGTACGAGCTCGCAAACGGAATTATAAAACAGCACAGACCTTCCAGTGCCAACCCGCCGGCGGCCATCAGCCATTGATGCTGTGGATACTTCTTTGCCATCTTGACGGTGATGACCACGCCGAGCACATGAGGAAAGAACGCTGGCAGCCAGATCATACCGATCTTCCAGTTGTCCTTGGTCATGTTGTCCTCCATCCAGAATGAGATCGTGGGCTCAAGGAAGGCTAGGGCCACATTGGACATCATTAGTGCGCCGGCACATACAGCGATGTATGGGTCCATCAGAAGCTTCCAGATCGGCGTTCCAGCTAGTTTGGGTTGTTGAGCTTCCAGCATCTGAGTCTTGAGCGGCTTCATCACGAGCAATAACATGAAGCCGTCGATCAGTGATATCAACGCTAGGATCAAGAATGGGACTTCTTTTCCTGCGAACTGGTAGAGAGCACCACCGAACGGTGGAGCAACTAAGCAGCCAAAGCTGATGAAAGCTAGTGCGATACCCAACGCCTTCGATCTCTCATTCTCTTCGGTAAACCGGTCAGCGATCATGGCTAGGCCTGAAGTATCCGCGAAGGCGGACCCAACACCTTGGAGACTCCGCGCAAAGAACAACATACCGTAGCTACGACCGCAAGCAAAGATGGAAGTAGACAGGAACATTATTATCAGTCCGATCATCATCGGTATATCATACCCAATGCGGTCAATTAGGGCACCGGAAAAGGGGTTGATCATGAGCTGAACTATGGCTTTAGATGCGAATAGTACTCCTGTTGCCGAGTCCTGTCCCTCGTGGGAGCCGGGAATTATCATAGTAGGCGTGATGGTTTTGTTGCCCTCTTTGTAAGGAGTCATGGTGACGACATGATCGTAGCCATCCTCTCCCCACGCACCGATATACCGTAGGTAGTCTGGGATGATGGGCACGATTACCATGTACAGCATGTTGTCCAGCAGTAGAGCAATGCTCACGATCACGAGGATGATCTTTCTCTGAGAGGTCGGCTCCTGGATCTTCTCCCAGAGGATCTCTCTCACCTCCTTCACCTCGAGGTTGACCACCGGGATGGTGGCCGTGTCGATCTTCCGCCATACCGACTTCGGCTCTTCTGCCATATTGCCTTCTTCCTTAGACTTTAAGGCGAATGTTTTCTATCTTTCGAGAGATTCTCTGACCATTTTTGCATCATTCATTCACCGCCTTCCGCTGTCGACCCTCGGGACTTCGGAACCTGACAACAAACAGAAATGATCATTGAATTATCATTTCGTTGAGGAAAGTGAGGGGACTCGCAAGCTATGCGGGATGTTTCAAAAGGATTTTGAGTCGATCTTTGTTTCTGTCAGTTGGCAAGGTTCCTCTGTCCCGATAATGGTCGGATATCAGTCAGATCTTCCAGTCCCAAAGACGATTCAGAGTCCTTTTGAACACAGCACAAAGACAAAATATTACGACGTATACATTTTAAAACAAGCAACTCTCCATTAGTGCCTAAGGAGAACACATACGACCAAAAGCTCCATTGTTTAAAATAAAATAATAAAATCTATCCGTAACAAAGCTAACGACTTGTTTAACCCAAATCCAATTTGATCCGACAGCCATGGAGCCAATGTCGTTAGTCTCGAAGGGGCCTCGGAGGCTCCTTTTTCTTCAGAATCCCGAAAATACGTTTAATTCTGTCGTCAATTCGTTTAACGTTTTTTGTGAGATTCAGTGATGAAACTAGAAGGTTGTACTTAGTTACAAACCGAGTGAGATTATTTTTGTATTGTAAAAGAATCGTTTAACAAAACGGTAGGAACCGAGCCGTAGTTTGTTGCCCGTTCGTAGGCTTGGTCGCGTGGAACTGGCACCTAAAATCACCTAGCTTTAAGACGTTTCAAAGTGATTCTTGTAATTGTAATGAATAAAGATTTATTGAGTTTGAGTAAATAACATCTAAAGATTACGTAAGGTTACATGTTGTTAACTTATTACTCTAGGACATATTAAATAGGATGAAGCATATAATAATATATATAATTGATATCTGACTAATCTTATTAACATTAGCATTGATAATGAAAATCTTGTGAAATCTTCTCGATGAAGTAGATTTAATGAATCCATTTTACAATAACACGGCAGGTAGCCAATAGGTAGATGCTCAAAGGAAGCGTAATCTTTTGAAGCCCGACAATTCTTTTCTCTCGTTAGGGGCAAGGAGCGGAAAATCTCGAGATCGGGAGGAGAATTTCAATGAACTACAAGTGCCCACTGAGGCGGATAACATTCAGTGCCCCTACCACCAGTTTTCCGCGTAATTGAATTACTATAAAGTCACAAAATGTAGAATATTGGTTTGTAACACTGATCACTAAAACCTGATGGCTAGCCATCACATGTCTGATATTTTTTTTTTTTAATAAAAAAAATTATTTACACAAAGAAACTTACAATTAAACAAAATATTTACAAAATGTACAAAATACACAAGAAACAGTTGAGCTATCTGCAGATCGTTACAAACGATCTAGAGATAGCTCAATTGATCCAAATCAGTGCCAGACGGAAGCGTCTGATAATTTGATAATGTTAGAAAGAAGTTCTCTAATAGTATATTGTGTATATTAGAGTTATTCTATAAAATTCGGGCCCAAAAATTTTTTTAAGTCTGCATCATGTTCATAATCGTTCGTGTTAGCTTTTCCCGTAGGTATATTCTGCTGAGTTTCTGTAGTACTTCTCTATTTGAGTATAATAAAGGGAAAATGAACCTACATAGGAATGAGGTCAGGTAGAAGTAGTAAAGTAGTAGGTATTTATAAAACAAACAACGTTATTTAAGTACTTCTTTGAATCGTTCCGCAGTTTTCTCACAGTTTTCTTCTTTAATAATTTAAATTCCGCAACTAAGGACATCTGCTTTTCCAAGGAAATGAAAAGTTGAAGTGTTTCCTGCGAAGAGAGTTTTAATGTTGTGCCAGCTATGTAGGCAGTAGGCACCTAGTAGTTGGAAATTGAAATTGGAACAAATTGGACTTGTTCCTACAATAGTTGTGTTACCATTGATGATTGAATATAGATCAATATAGATCAAAAAATGCAAATAATAACTTTTTTCATAACATTTATTTTGTTTAATAAAATGAATGAGTACGTATGTATGTTATAAATAGTGAAACCTGGTTGAAAATTAATTGACTGAGCTTTAATTGACTCAACCACAAAACCATAATTTATTTTCTAACTCGTTGTTTACTGTGAACGGGGAGGCTTTAAAGCTTTTGTAAGTCAAACCATGTCCGGCCAAGGTGAGGTCAGGGCGAGGGCAAGCAGCTCGCCGACTTACATTACCCAAGCACCTATTAAAAGGTATTGTTGAAGTTTATGAGGGTGCTGAAACGACTATAATCTGTGTATCATTTAGACTTTTCGCAGATATATCGCGTTGTAAAAGATAGTACGTCGTAGAATTAGTTTTATGTAGAGATCATGCTTTTAAATTTTTATTATTAATACAAGTTGAGCTGCAGGGCTACTACGAGCTCCATATGGTTATGGCTAAGGCTGTCAAATTGTGTATAGATAGGCTGACCCACACATTCATTTTCTTCTTGGGTTTGAATGTGTTGACACAGTTTTGACAGCCATAACCATAACCATATGGAGCTTATGGTATGGTAGGCCAGCAGTTCAAACTAAGTTTTCACGTTTAGATTATTATTAATCATGTCTCCAAAGTCTAGTTTAACAAAAAAATCAAGCAAACAAGTTGGACCACCTAACAACACCTATGTCTATCACATCGCACAGCAAAGTCCGGCAGAGTCATCTCATGTCGTGTACGTAGGCGCACATCTAGGCAATGGCGATGGAGATCAGCTGGAACGCTGTCAAATATAACAGCGATATTTGACAGCGTTTCAGCTGATCGCCATTGCCATCGCCTAGATGTGCGCCGGCTTTAACATGTTCCCTGTCCAGGAATGCCAGGATACCATGGAACTATGATTGACACATATTAGTGACGTGACATCCGACGTGGGCCACCGTTATTTGCTCTGCAGTAATGGTGAGGGAAATGGTCACTTCCTTTATGCTACAGTTCCGCCCACTACTTTGCTGACATAGTCCGACATAGTCTTTCTGTTTCTACTCGCTATTCTAGAAGGATCATGGGATTAGAATTATCTATGTAATGTTTAAATACTTCTGGCTAACCAGCCACCGTACACTCTTAGTATGAATTAGGTAGGTACTTACCGGGCTTTGAAAGTTGAAATACTAAACTAGTTACCTATTCTATTGTATTGTAAGTATTTACAAAAGAAAAATGTATTTATGTATTATATCAGGTTCCTGATTCGCATTGTACAAGCTCTGTTTGATTTGGGGCTAGATAGTTTTGTGTGGATTGTCCACAAAAATTTCAAATTCGGTATTTGACCTGGCCACAACGATTAGGACCAATTATTTCTGGAGCTTAAAAAGGTAAGGTTAAACGGTAAATTTTTAAAATTAACCCTAATTTGAAGCGTGGTATTCAACGTTTAATATTTCAAAATATGAGAACTTAAGTACCCACGTAAAACGATTACTCACCAAAGCAGAACGAATAAGATTCATTTTAGCATGGAGCGGCATATGGCTGAGGATACCCTCCGGTGAAATGAGCACTCCACTCTAGTGTGCCTCAGTAATTATGCCTGGCGCTGGCTTGGATTACACATGGATTTAACCAACAAAATGAATAACCTTTGCATCGGTAGAAGTAAGTTTCATTTGTCATAGTAACGCAATAATATTTTTAAAACGAGGATAATGTACAAGTCGGTACACACCTACTAAAACCTTGCGCAAAGCGCAAATCGAAGCGTTCTGAGATGGCAATCAGTGAAACGTTGTCAAATATTATGACAAATATTTGACAGCGTTTCACTGATCGCTACCGCCAGCGAACTAGGTGTGCGCAGGCCCTCAGGGGAACGTTGTCAAATACCGTTGTCAATGTCATGTTAGCTAACATTCGCCTACTACTCGTCTATCGCAGTTAAGTATAATAGATTCCTGTTTCTATTAACATATCTGATCAGGGTGCGTGCATGCCTCTACAACATCTAGTAGAAGTCACGTGTGTATTACGTACTGAAGGTGAGAGCTACCCCGGACTTGCACGTGTCCTCAATGTGAGTCACGTATCTAAGGCATTAAAAACACGTAGCTACAGTTTGCCAAGTTTTCGAATAAGGCTTTTATTTTAGTTGAGGAGGAACGATGAAAATATTGAGACAAAATGTCGAAGTAATACCTAAAAATAAAATAACATAAAAACTTCTGCCATAACACAACTTTCTGAAATCAGTGTCTACAAACATCTCGTAAGGTCGTTTGAACTGAGGCAAGTTCTGATTCAAAGTACCACGAAGCACGTCATCAACAAGGTCCCCTCGCCGGTACCTCAGCCGCGTCCGCCACATCGCGTGTCGTGTTGTGTTGGAGCTGGCTGCAGAACGCGAGTCACGCGACGCAGTGTGCGCCGATCGATACGGTTTTCTTGTGTAAGCTCTCTGCGGTAAACCTATTTTCTTATTAAAGAAATACTGATTCTAAACTTTTATAGAACAAAAGTATTTTCTCGTGAATCGGAGAATTTACTCGATATTGAAAACCTTTAAGCTGTAACGAAGTTTTATAAAGATTATTGTACAGCCATCATTTGCGAAAGCGAGTTTTATTATTCGTAGCTAGATTGCAATCTACGAAGCTTTCACATTTTTTCTACGGCTTTGTTTATTAAAAAACAATTTAAAGCCATCAATCATTTAAAATCTCTTAGAATTTTCTTGAAACGGCATTTGCGAGTAAAATATGTAATTACTGATGGCCCCACGATCGTAGCTCGGGGCTCCCTGGGGCCCCAAGGCCTCTAACTGGATTATATTTAAGCAAACACTCGTATTAGAAAGCAGAGAAATTGCTATTTGTGAACTCCCCGCGGGGATGCAGGCTGGAGATAGTGGAATATTGTCTGGAACACACCTGCTTTATCTACATTTTTTATTTCATTTCCATAATTATATATTTGCAGGAACTTAGGTAGAATAATAGTTATTACTTAAGAAACTGAGAACCTTAAAAATATAAATGTTTGTAAGGTTTTCCATTCTGCCTCATCAAGGCGTGCAAAAACTTTCTGATAGATAAACCTCAGTTAACAGGCATCTCAAAAGACGATTTTCCACTCTACCTATGCATGGATAGGTAAATGTTAAGTATAGGTACGTAGCTTATTTTCTTTATCAATAAGTTTCTGAAAAAAAGGAAAACATACGAGCACGTATATAGCAGATCTGGATTTTATGAGAAAAAATGGACGTTACTCTAGAGGCATTATCCAGGGAGGAAATAGGGGACTACGTTTGTATGGAGAGTCGCCTGTGTGATGCCCTCTTAACATCTCAGAAAATTGTGGCAGCTCAAAGACTCAGCCTCAAAGTTACGAGATACAAAGGAACTCCATTCTAAAAATCTATAATCAGATTTACATTTTCAAGTCCTGTTTTCAAGTTTTACAATAGGTTTCCTGTCGACAGGTGTACAATGTCGCTGTCTCATTGAATCTCCTTTTAGCCGGACGTCCAATTTGTCGTGCGTCTGTGCGCCTGGTGAGGCGGTGTGAGGCGGCGTGAGGCGCTTCAAAGGACAGGTGAGGGGCGGCTGTGCCGGGGGTTGCCTCGGGCGCGCCCGGGCTGACCTGTCAGGGCTGCTACGTACTTTAGGGTAGGTGATATTTTAAGAAAAACTATTAGTAGTTGCTATCGATAGTGGTATGTAGAAAAAAGTAAAATATGCACAGGAAAGGAGCATAGCAAATTGATGATAGGGTTAAAGTCTCGCCTTTGTACATGTCCTCTATTTCTGTTCTTTTCCTATGTTTTGTATTGTGTGCAATAAAGAATTAAGAATTAAAAATGATTAATGAGCTAGTAAGAAGTGAAACCCTCGTTTATAAGTGTAGTTTTAGCAAACTGGACCGACGATCTGCGAAATGTAACTGGCACACATTGAATGCGAATAGCCGAAGATTGGGCTCAGTGGCACATCTTCGGGAGACCCACGTGCTGTGAACTAGCTTAGGTTGCTGAAGATGAGAAATATCGTGTTTTTCTCCAGGTAATCGTAGCATTTTGTAATTGATTTTCTATAGTGAGACAGCCCTAGCGCTCTAGTTCGCTCTATATTTACGGTTGAGCGTATACACTTGCAGGGGTGAGCGCGGTGCTCTGAATTTTTTATCACCTCTCAGAAAGCTTTTCGCAAAGTTTTGTTGGTCCGTCTACCTCGTCAAATAGACAGCCATAATAACATTAGTTCTGCGTGTTATTATCTTTCTTATTTATTTTATTCTGGAGAAAAGTTTTCTTTTGCCTCTTATCGTAATGTTTGATGCTTATTTTTTTGCTTTGTATTATTTTGAGCTGTCTGTCTCTCTGTTAGTGAGCTTACTTACACATATAAGCTCACAACTGTAGGCTTTCCATGAGCTCTGTCTGTCTATGTTTCTGGCTCTGGTTTTGAGTCTGTGTGAGTGCTCACCAGTGCATTATACTGTGTGTGTGACGTTTTGACGTAGGATTTATTTAGTCAACACTCACACAGACTCAAAACCAGAGCCAGAGACAGAGCCAGACACAGCTCATGGTAGGCTTACTGAGCGTTTAGTACTTAGTTTGTAAGTTGAATTGGGTAAATAGTGCCATGTAAAGAGAGCAACTTACAGTAGGTATCTAGTAGTCTGATCTATCCTGCCACCATGTACCCAAATTAAAACATGTGTAAGCAATAAATGTTTTGCGTATTGTCTATACTGCAACCGATGTAGCATAGTGTAGTTATCCGCCTTTTACAGACTAATCCTATGTTAAAACTATTAGAATAGGTCCATCTCTCACATGCGTATTAGCTCGTTGCGAGATATATTAAATACAGCAACACCAAACAAACATTCAGCAGCAAACTTGTGAAACCGATTTCATATCACGTCAGTATTATTGTACCCGTCGAGTGGACATTGCACAAAGGTTTCATGAACATTTAAAAATTGGATTTGTAACTTTATACAAACCAGATAATTTACCATTGTATACTCGTTTATTTTGGCCGTAGATTTTTATATGACACCAAAAGGCAAACTTCAGATCGATCTTATTATTTAGCGCATTGAACGGGATAGCCCTTTATATATGCAATTTTAAAAATACTCTCTTTAATGGCAAAACTCAGGAAAAGTTGATTTTATGTTATGGGAATTACCCTCCTGAACACGTCTACCAAATGCATCAGTCGGAGGTGAAGTTGTTTTGTATCATAGGACTAAAATAGTAAAGACTGAATCAGAAGTGGGATCACAGATGAGTGACGTTAGTAACATACCTTCACATGCAAGGAACCAGATTCCAATTAAAATAACATGTACAATGTCACATCCAGAGTGCAGTACCTATTAGGATTGTAATGAGATATTTGCACAAAGGCGAGGTCCCGCTGCGCTACCTTTGTGTCCTGATCGGCTGTCGCGAGCACTCGGCCCGGGGCCCCTTGAGCCCTGGGGCCCCCGGGGTCTCAAGGTTTTAGGGTTAACATTTGTAATAACATCTCGTGGAAATTATGTGATTTAAAAAAATTATTTTACTTTTGCAATCAAGAACATAGTCGTAATTGAGCACACACAACATTAACCATCTCCTACCGATAAATAAATTAAATAAATAAAATTTGTTGATAATCCACACAACACCATCTAGCCCCAAATAAAGCTGAGCTTGTACTATGGAAACCAGATATCTGATATAATACTTAAATACATTTATTTTTTTGTGAATACATACTTATAATACAATACAACACCTAGACAGAGATCAAAAATCTATATTCACCACACAATTATTTGTTCTCGGTGGGGATCGAACCCACGACCTACGGCGCAGAAGGCAGAGCTACTACCAACTGAGCTAGAGGCCAGACAAATGAGAGTACCGATGAGCACATGAGTAAAGTTTGTCATTAATTTACTACAATTTTAGGCAATCTTTTTATTTGACTAACAGACTGAGATAATATGGGAGGGTTTAAGTGTAGGAATATAGAGGCGCAACTTTTTGCCTGCCAAACATCAACAGTAGAATAAAACAATAGCTCCTCATCAGAGGTCAAGTGTCCTTCAGAAGCGCGGAGCGTGCCCTATCGCTGCCTGCCCCCCCCCCCCCACCACTCGTTAGGGCACCACTTGCCACTCGCTACTAGAGCCGATGATTTGAGTGCACGACTGTAATTATAGTCCTGCATTATAGCAAGTCTCTTGTGACAGGTGCTACGAACCTACTGTACCTATTTATTTTGTTTATTTAGTTTTTGGATGACACATCCAATAGTCAGCATTGCTTACACTACTCAGTACCGTTCAGTTTGCTTACAATAGTCAGCATTGCTTACTTTTTTTTACATTTTTTTTACTTATATTATACATAAACTTGCGTTGACTTTAAAGGATATTCATTCAATTTTCTAAGGCAACTTAGAACAAGACAAGCTATTAGACAGTGCCAGACCTATCATTGAAATAGGTAAGTACACATTTTATTACAATCTTCATGCAGAATTTCACTTGTTTTTCATTAAACTGAGTTTTAATGCAATTCCAAAGCTAACGACTCCCATTCATTTCGACGAGAAACAATTTATTTTCGTCATCACATTCAAAACATTTCAAAAGATGGATTTAAAAGCGTTTCATAAAAAACTGCGCGACTTTTTCAGCGTGAATTTTGAGCGAAACTGAATTATCCGAGTCCCTGGGGAGGAGGGGGAAGGAGGGGCGAGGGGATCAAGTTTACGTAAGTCCGCTGTAATCTCGTTTGTTTGGGTCACTGTGGCGGATAGTTGGATAAAATGCTCCACTTTTTTCCGCTGCTCGGACACTATGCTTCGTAAATGTTATTTTGCTGCATGAACAATACGGTTACTTATTTCCAAGTTACCAGGGATGTTCTTACTTAAATGTCAGAAATTAAATCATTATGTTTGCTACTATTTTACTTATCGTAATACCACGTTCATTATTTCAGAGACGACGCGTATTTTCCGTGTGGAGATCTCGATTTACTTCTCAGCCCAGACGGAGATAGCACCCAAACGGAACTAAAGAAAGACGTGGACTGAAGGTACCTGCAGATTCATTAAATTTGCACGAGCCACAGAACAAGACACCGGCGTAATTGCAAGGGGAGACTGGGCAAATGAAGTCATTCCTCACTGGAAACCCACGCAAGAGAACGCCATTGAACTAATGAATTCTCGACTCTATTGCTTTACAATACAAATGTAGCCAACAGCAACAAAAGATGGGCACGAGCATCACAGTTTTGAAATTCTTCGTTCTACTTTCAACTCTACAGCTTCGAGATAAGAGCGTTGGGATTGTAGTGGAAATAGCAGTTAATAGGATGTGGCAACACAAGGGTAGTGTTTCAGAGATGTGTAGTTTGTTGTAAGTAATAAGCATTTGTTGTGGCGTAAAACAATATGAGGGAAGTAGTTTTAGCAATAAATATAAATACGAGATCCTCAGGAGATTATCCTTAAGAGCGCATCGTGCGAAAATTTGAGATTAAAAAAAAAAAAAATACTATTTAACATGACATTCTATTTAACGCTGACATACGATTTTCATTAGCGTTAAATAGAATGTCATGTTAAATAGTATATTTTTTACCACACTTAAATTCGAATTAATCTCAAATGTATAGTCTACAATTAGTCCTTTTGCGATTTTTAAAATGTCACTTAGTTATTTAGTTATGAATTTTTTTTTTTTTAATTCTCAAATTTTCGCACGATGCGCTCTTAAAAACATTGTAGTTACATACCTTTTGACTATGTATTGGAAGTTTAGTATATTTATTTATTTTATACGATTTGGAATGTGGAAGATATCTTATTGTGGATCTCGGTACCCTGAGGCAAAACTAATCTGGCTTGCATATCGAGCGTAAATTGGAACCGTAAATCTAAGGGTCCCGCCGTATCAAATCCCTTAACGACACGGAGCCCGCAGGCAGGCCCTAAAACGCATTTGCAGAGAATACCCGAAAGTGCCCGAACTCTCCCGAAGTGGCACGTATATCTTTAGAAATGCCACGTAAAAATGCGAGGCATTTTCTTTGAACATTGAAATGTCACTGGAAGGGGGATAGATTGGCACTTTTTATTGGATTAAAGTTTTTGTTCGTTTTTCATTTACAATGTATTTTTTGGTCAGTGCATTATATTAGCTATAGATAGAGAGAGAGAAAAGAACAATCTCATCAAGCTTTTACCAAACACGATTTCAAAGTATAATATTCATGATAAACCTATAAAATCATGATTAGAGGTGTAAGAATGGTTAGTTTAAGAAGTGGTTCTTGAATGATCGAGGAGGAATAGATAACTTGGTAGTAAACAGCATATTATTTCACATTATTTACAATAGTAGATAATGTGAAATAATATGCTGAGTTAGTTATGAGAAAACTATCAAAAATCGTACCTCTGTATTACTAATCCGTAGTGCAGAGCAGTTTTATGTCTATCAGGCAATTTTCATCCCGAACCGCGGTGGTGCCAAGTGCTAACTGCTAACTAGTCCGTGAGTGAGGCGAGGGCGATGATTTGTGTCGATGGCGATAGGGCACGGCTAATGCACGCTTGTAAACTATCGTCGAGGAAAATTGCAGCCGGATAACATCTCAGGGGCTCGGGAATATGCCTGTACCTACTGCGGGTCTAATCAACGAGTTTTGATAATGCTTGCGGTATTTCACGTAGCGCCATCTAGTTCCAATCTACCCAACTTTTGTTATGAAATTACATTAAAAAATATAACAAAGTGACTATTTTATTTTTATTTTATAGACTAGTGTTATTTATTATTTTTCAATGAGAACTGAAGTATTATTTATTTAATTTTTAACAATCTTTGTTTTTAACGGTACAATAAATGTACCTACTCGCACCAAAATGACGTGTAATGTTTATTACCAATAAATGACTATTATGACTATTATTGAATGATCATCAAGGGTCGGTGGTACTCATCTATTTTCATCGAAGTCTATACCAGCAAAGATCAGACTGACCCTTGCTCAAATGTCTCATAATATAAAAATCATATTTTCCCACGACTGCAAGTACACAAACACGAATTTATCTCATTTCAAGAAGCAGAACGTTTATTATGACAAAGCATCGGAGGGGAGACACTTGTAAATATTATGGTATCCATTATGCCGCTTCTCCTCTCGCGGTAATGGCCGCGTTTCACGCCTCATTTCTTTCATAGCGTGGAGAATGCGCTGCAGATGTTACCTATAAAGTTATTGGTGTAAGAAAAGCTATTAATTTTCTATAAACTATCGGCTTCTGGATAAATAAGTAACTAGCTATATTTTCATCTCAGGGGTGCATTAAAGTGACTGCTGGAAGGTTTAGTAATTATATAGATTGTGTAGTTGATAGATAACTCTCAGGTCAAAGTTAAAATTGCAGACAAAGTATGTATTAAAACATCCTAACAAAAATAATTGCACGAGCTGTGCTGCTAATGGAGAATTGATGTTGGAAACCGTGGCTTAGAGACCAGTTAATCTAAATTAACAAAGCAAAAACGATAAATCCTAATACCCACGCGCAAACAACTTAAACAACGGTTTAAAAAGTGCAACCCCTGTCGAAACAAAAGCAAGCCCCAGCCGCGGCGTCTTCACAATACCACAATACATACGGGCGCGGCGGCGGCGGCGGCGCGGCGGCGGTCTGGTGTTGTACGCGTACAATGCCAATAAATGTAAGCCGAGGGGAGAAGGGGCTGAGCGGCCTCATTAAAACTGGGATTACGTTTGTTGGGCGTCGGAATGTAGATTGGAGCTGGTGGTGTGAAATATTTTAATTGACTGTTCAAATATTTGAATTTGTAGATGGTTGTTGTAAAATGTATAGCAAATCTTGATTGAAGTAAGTTTGTACAATTTTCTCTCTTTCAATAATTACTGGTAATTTGTTTTTTTTCAATACCTACGTAATTCTAATTTAGTTGCAAATATAATCAATATCAGACATAAATTCCACTGACCTTTGTTCCTTTTTCTAAAAAATATTAATAAAACCCATATTGACAAATAAATTTTTACGTATTTATTTCATAACGCAACTAAGTTATAGTACCTATTTAAGTTGAGTAAAAAAACTTCCTATTGCTAGGCTTTGCACAATAGATGATAAAAACATTTATGGTGCCTTTATCGAAACATCCAATTAGTGTAAGTGCTGTTGTAAAATATTTCTAAAACACCGTGAATGCGACAAAAAATATTGAGTGGTTCATTTACTTAATTAAACCCTTGGAAGCACCTGTTACGAACAAACAGAGGAGGCGGTTAGTGTGTTCGTCACCCATATGGAAGAAAGTTACATTACGGAAAAAGTGCTAGACATAGATGTGGAATTGTGGATGGTAATACCCTGAAGATTCGGTGGGTTAAGAAAGCGTTGCATGGGCTAATTTATAAAGTTTATTTATCGTTCTAATATAGGTAGGTTCATTTTTATAAATCTAATTCCTACCGTTTCAATTTATTTAGCGGAACCGAAATTCTAAACAATTCTTGGGTTGCATTCATGGCCCGTGTCCAATGCATTCGAACAAAAAGCACGTCCGAGGGGAGGTCGGGCAAAGTAGGCACATCGGAAACGGTTAGTTACGGACAAGATAAATAGCGACAGGGGCTGATTGCGACGACTTCTGTGACCTGAATACTAATGCAGTTATAGCTTAAAGTAAGTTAAACTCATTTTTAAAAAATAAATAAAATAGGTCTGACTAACGGACAAAAAGGCAAAAAATTCAACAGAGATGGTAATTTTTATTTTTTATTGATTTCTCTGAAAAAAGACTTACTTCCTTTCACATCCTCAAAGTAGTTTGCGTGAGAATCACAGTCGTGGACCCCCGACTGTAACATTTTCTCAAATGATTAGATAATTATAGAAGGTCAGTAAGATTACATCGAACCCGTAAAGGGTAGGGTACTATATCGATGATCGCACCCCACCCCAATCACGACACGCAGCGTGTTATGTTATCTGTGGACCCATTTGTCATGCGCTGTCAAAGCAAATGGGCAAGTGGGGCCCGCGTCCGGGGCCGCATTCATCCACGTTTTCGATTCTATCGATAATGGAAACATGACAATCGAGAAAATTCAAGTGGGTTATTGTTAGTAATCGGCGTAAATTACTTTGACACTGTTAGCTTGACATGATAACATTTGTATTGATTGAACACTGAACCTATTGCAACATACTATAGTACCTACCAGCGTATAGCTAGTTCCATTGCGTAAGTATGTAGGTATTCTTGTTTCTCTCTCTCCGGCCATTTTAAATAAGTTTTTAAATTAAGATTGCTTTATTTATAGGTTATCTATAGGTAGATACTAAACCTATTAGTTCATAATCTAATTGTGAAAAAGCTTAAAAAATAAGACTAACGAATCTCTCAAAACTATATTATTATGTTATACTTAGACTATTCTATCCAGAGCAATACAGTTTCGAGTTTGAAAATAATAAGTTTATAAAAGTCGATGCGTAAAAAACTACTGCCCTCAGACAAATCAATATTTGAAAGTACCGTCATCGCCTGCAGCGGGTTCATGATCCAAGCTTTGACCTTTAGATAAAACTGATTTTATCTAAAGTAATTTTTTTTATTGAAATTAAACTTCAAAAACTTGAGTACACATAAAATTACATACGAGTATCTTGGGGTTTGTGGTAAGTATTTCTATATTTTTTTTGTATCACCCAACTTTATATCTTCAAATATTATTACTCGTCACTTAACCAACAGTTAACTTGGCTGTATGAGAAAATACACTTATTCATGGCTTTGCTTACAAGCGTTACCTATGTGTGCGAAATTGCTTAAAGTTATTCCTGTCACTGTCTGTCATAACCTAATGGTAAGAGATGGCGTTTGTTTCAAAAATAGGGATCCATCTTTGGCAGTGTCTAAATATAATCAGATCAAATATCTATTTGGAAAGCAGGCCTCAACGTCATGTCTGTCAGATACAGTATTAGCATAGTACACGAGTTTCGACTTTTGCCCGCCCGCGGGACGCCGCGCCGGGGCATCTAATATTCATAGGTAGGGGCCCGGATCTCCCCATTCTCCCCTCATACCTGACTGGCTTCGGGTACCAACTTTGCTGCTAAGCTCGACATTGTTATTTGGAAAATAATACCCATCGAAATAAGATGGGTTCCATATTATTATAATCATATTCATATTGTTTGGAACTGTACGACGTTGTAAAGGATATCAATTGTATTGCAAATGTTCAAAACGATGTTACCTACATTATATACATTGAGAATATCCTCGTGATTTTTGTCACGAAGTTCCTCGAGCAGCGCATCGAGCTCCGCTCCATGAAATTTAATATGCTCCAGTAAATATAAACTATAAACAACATTATCATAAAACTCGACTACATATACGTATTATGGAATATTCGCATTCGGAGTAGGCCTTAACAAAGTTGTATAAGGGGCATGTAATTTTCTTAATATAACTTCCAAGGAAAAACACATTCTATGCTTGTCGTACCCCGCGATCGATCGCTACCTCGACACTACCCCCGCACGGCAGATCGTATCGCGGCACGTTATACATTGAACGATCGGCTGAACGCGGCAAATCTAATCACGAACGTCCTTGGTAATGTGTGCCGGAATAATACTTTTCATCTCACATATTTTTCCTTTGAAGACGTTTCGTATTAGACTTGATTAATATGAAGTATACTTACGAAATAAGGTTTCGCATATATCTAACGTAGCTACTTTGTTGCTAAGGATAAGGATTCTGGGAGATGTGAATTAGATTGAACACCTACACGTATGTCGAAATTGACACTCCACAATGGTTTTATTTGTTAAGACAAAACCTCCTTCAGCAGTATCATCAGCATAATTACTAGATACTCTACTGCTGAATCCTTCATAGATTTCCGGGAAAAATGATTTTGAGCCGTCTCCATCCACCAATTTACCAACTTCTTTTAAATCAGCAAAACATTTAAGTTGTAATGTTTTTCACAGTTCTTGCATATGCTAACAAGTTTTGTTGTAATTTTGTATTAACACAGCCCTTTTATAATCTTAATAAGTTGGTGTCAGTTTTAATTTGTTTAAAATGTTTAGCCCCAGGTCTCATTAGCCCCAACCCCCAATTATAAAAGTTATAAGAAAACTGAAATAAGGCTAAACTGTGTAACGACTGTAACGAGAGTAACGGGATCGGGAGTCGAACCTGCGACGTAATTGATCCAATTAGGGGGATGTCGGCAAATTGTGGTTGTAGGGGAATAATGGGGAAAACCATTTTACCGTGAACGAAACATGGCGAGCGTAAATACAAGGCGGAACATGAGAATTTTGCTTTGAGGTTTATTAGATAAAGCTACCTTTCGGCCGACGAGTTCAGTGACTATAGTTTTGCGATTCTTCTTTCGTAATTGACTATAGCATGGCTTACCTATAATGCAAGAAAAAAAAATACCGTTAACAATAACATCTTGCTTACTATTTACTTTTACTCTTTATTTCTGAGAATACTTTGCTTTTCATATAGATATATTTTTAATTGATTTAAAAAATTAAATTAACAATTTTTTTGCTGCTTTTTATGAGATGACGAATGATAGAGGTGAATGGAAGGAGAAAGCCTGTGGTGCCGACCCCACTTAGTGCGGGATAAGGGCAGGAAGATGATGATGATATTTTTAACAGCTTTAAGTGCTAATCCATCTGATTCTTTACATTGTTTTAGTCCTATTTTTATATTTTCTGTATAAATAAGAGTTCCGTTTGAAATAGCGAGCCCTAATGTCGCGTTTATTTGTTGGTACAATAACTGGAGTGGTGAAAAATCAATACCCTACATACATTAGGTAGCAAATACATAACTATTTAATATATTTATTAAATATACCTATTCGTGATACATTTATTTAATCAAATAAACTCTTACCAACCCTTGTACATGTGATTCTGCAAATACTTTGACTATGACTTTGACTAATTAATCCAAGTATAAAATACACAAGAAACAGTTGAGCTATATATGCAGACCGTTACAAACGATCTAGAGATAGCTCAACTGATTCAAATTGGGTTTTTATTATTATTTGAACTTCAAAAAAGTATGTACATATTTATTCCTGTTACGTCACTCCCTTGTTGATCCTACAACATCCAATAAAGGCAGCGTTCCACAAATATTTGTTCATCGTTAGGTCCCCTTACACGACTCACTGCCAAAACAACTCTATACACTGGTAATAAAGATTATTTTACATGTGTTGAAGGGAAGACTAATATCTTGTTTGGATAGAAGAGTCCCGTCTTGTTATTTGGTAGCAATTGAATTATTATGGTGACTGCCGAAGAACATCTGAGTACACTTCAAACATTGTCAAATAAGCTTTTACACGCAAATGTATGCTCGACAAACTTTTTATTTCATTTAATAAATTTTGGCAATTTCCTCTCGATGACTGGATATTGTGTACAATCCACATACCACTATCTAGCCCCAAATTAAGCAGAGCTTGTCCTATAGGAACCAGATGGCTGCATGGTAAATAAATTATTTGTTTTTTTTTGTAAATATATACTTAGAATATAATATGGAATAAAATGAAAGGTTGATTTCGAAAATCGTGAAGTTCTGGCGGTCTTCGTTGCATATCCTATCACACAATGACGTAGCCGCTGTTAGAGGAAGATATTAAGTTAACGAAATGAACTGACCTGTATCTCTGAGCTGCAGCGAGCTGACTTTGTTGGAGAGGTAGCCTTTGATGGAGCTGGCGACCCGCGACGGCGAGGCGGCGGCGGCGCCCCCGCGCAACGCCCCTTGCAGCCGCCCGAACAGCGCGCCCCCCTCTGCCTCCACCGTAGCGCCCCCGGGGCAACTGCCCCACACACCAGCTAAAACTAAACTTCAAGCTAACCCCTTCGAACGTCAACCTTCTTGGTTTACTTTTAATTCGATTCTTCTTCGGACTAATGAAAGGTGTCCGACCTCTTTTAATTAGATTCTAATTTCAAATTACTTTATTTTAAAATAGTTTTTTCTTAATGGCCAGCGCCTTTACGTGTATAACTATATACGAGTATATTAACTTTATCAGTGCATTTTTTGATATGTATCTGATTTAATTTTGTGGCGCGCAGTGTCACTTCATGGTGTGCTCGATCTGTAACAAGAGAGGGAATGCTCTAATTATCATCTTTTACTTTTGAGCTGGTATGCCAAAAATAATAATATGGTATAAATATCGTCACGTAAAAAGAACGCTGGAAGAAGGTGGTGGTGTTGAGTTTGCATCACCCGCACCTCATACCATCAAGTGAAAAGTTTTGAATAATATGAGTATCACATATGTTTCTGAAAGTTTCTAATTAACTTGATAGATGTTTTTTTTAACTAGACTTCCACTACTAATTATTATATTATTTTATAGGCATCCATTCAAAATAAACCAGTCACTCTATCCGTTTATTATTGATCAAATGATTAGGTTTAACTCTCAGATTGCAAGTTCGGTCATGCGACATGCACCTTACTAGAGAATTAACCAGAATCAACGAAAGTTTCGTCAAGTCAATAGAACATTACTATGAAAATTAGTGTTTTCAAAAGTCAGAGTATGCTTATAAAAAAGTCTACATCTCGAGCAGAGTTTTCCGGATGTGTACTGGGGGAAGCTGCCACTCGAGCCGCTTCCGGCAGCCATCTTGCCGCCGGAAAGGCACCGGTTATGACTTCCGGCCCTTTGTGCGGAATGTGGCTGTGAATTCATTCCGCTTTTATTGCTTCTGTAATGTTGCTGTTCCTTTTGAGACTGAACTATTTATGTCCAGGTGAATAGAAACACCTTTACAAGCTCGTTACTATTATTATGGACTGTGCGGTATTATTACTATACAAACGCTTACATAAAACAGTCACAAAGCCCTAATCCTATTTTTAAACATCCAAGCCAGGTACATTAATTTGAAGTCATCCGAATTGCCAACATTTGTACCGCCGCAATATTATTTTGTTGTGAGAAAAACTAATTAATGATTTGTCCTTTGCAATTTATTACGTATTTAAAAACAACTTTTTATCAAAAACTAATTAAGTAAACTCCTAGTTTTATGCAATTTATAACGCTGAAAAGCTATTCAAAAGTTGCATATACCAAAACTGGTTCAATCTTTCTAAATAATTACGAAGATCAAAGACGAAAGCTTTCGTAACGCCCTACGGCTAGCAAGGCCGATGGCGGCTACGGCGGCTACGGCGACGGCGTAGGCCGCGTAGCATTGGGCGGGCGGGGTTTTCTAAATTATAATTGTTGTCAAAATTCGTAAGATATCGCTTAGTCTTATTAACACAGCACACATTTACGTACGTTTGTCAATGGTATTTTTAAAATATCAATATTTTGGTAGAAATTAGTATTTATTTTAAAACAAATATTTTTATAATATCCGCTAAAAATGTTCAAGTTTATCAAAAAAGCGTTAAATCGTATGCTTTTAAAGCTTTTTGATACATGTTTAAGTTTATTAATTTTGGAATTTAATTAAAATTGCGTCTTCTTTAATAGCCTTAACCCATTAAATTATTTAAATCACTGTTGTACTTTTAAATGGATCTCGCCTAGTTACATACTCACTTGCATCACCACATTTACGTAACCTACGACTATTACATAACCCTTTTGACACCGCTACTGAAAACTATCTATTTCAGACCTACCCTAATCTACACTTCAATAACATACGAGTACAATCTAAAACTAAATCACTTACTAATACACTTGTAACAAACTATATACATCTAAAACGGGGTAGATTTAAATTTAAATGTAATATTGACCTTTATTAATCGGCGGCAGTGCTTGGCACACCTGCGACACCTCGCCCAGACTGTCCCGGATCGCCAGTGAGCCTGAAAGCCTCCGTTGCCATGCGCAAACCGCCGCCCTTCCATTGGCCGAAACGCTCAACCTACGTCACAGCCTTCCAGCCAATAAGCAGCTCCTGAAAGTTTCATGTAGGTATGGATTGTGATGGCTGACGATGGCCTGGTCGATGACTAAAAATAGGCCTTAGGGCATACGACGCGGGATGGCAATACAACCCGCGCCTACTAGACGATAAGCCTACATGACGAGTGATTAGAGATTCATGCTAATCTACTAGATCAGGCCGCCTTTTCTTCAGTTAAATGAACCTGTTTTTAATTGAGATCGTGCATATATTTTAGTGCGTAGGTTTTCTAAAAATACTAAATTGAAGTTGGACTGGTTCCCCACAAAAAATATTAGCATTAAATTTATTACACTGATGCCAAAACTATAATATGTACTATTCAAACAAACTGAAGAGATCCATAACTTACATTTACAACTTTACCAGAATCCATCATAAATCTTACTTTTTGTATGAATAAATTACACGAAAAAAATCCAGATTCCCGACTTGGAAAGTATTCGTAACCTATGTAGTTTTATAAGTACATAGTTGTTTCTCAATCAATTTTATTTTTATTTTAAGCTTTCATTGTTTTATTAATTTATAGAAGAATGATAAACTAGCCAGTTCTTGGAATAAGACTCCAGTCCTATGATGGTTCAATCCAACCATGCATTGCATCAGCAATAGGTTTTCCACTCATCATGGCTTGGAAGATGGAGCTGCTACTACGAATACACCATAGAACCTTTTTCCATAATATACCTACAACACCATCGTCTAATGAAATATAGTTTAGGATTTTCTAGCTACTTGAAGGATATTATTTATGAAAATCTAGAACACATTTAGCAACGCAAGTGCGTTGCTAAATGTGCATACTTTTAACATTGAAATAATGAATGACCAATTAATTAATTTCGTTCTAGAGCTTTCTCTCGTGCCGCCCTAGGAAGAGGAACCAACAGTGCCGCCATTCATCATAATATTTATCATGTGCTTAGGATACGTCCCACAAAATGATCTTTATCAAAATAATTCAAATGGACAAATGCAATAAAAATATGTGATACTACAATAAACACATTATTTCTCAAGAATTCTGTTCATAAAACACAGCCTTATCCCTATAATTGACCTTTACTCATATAAAACTCCTCGGGGATTCCTGGAAACGAGACCTAGATAATTTGAATTAATGCCCTTGGAAATACCAAGGGACATTAAATTTAAACTTCTTCACCAGATTTTTTTATTTATTGCCTGTCTCTTTAAGTCTCAAAAGGAGAACCCTATACACACCTTAAAATTAAGACAATTATTTATAAGTCAAGTTAAAATGAATAGATGCTCTCTGACTTTGAACACTCTTCCTCTTTTAGACCTCCTCAAAGAGTCTTGAGAGGGTACTTGGCCTCGAAACATCAAAATCAAAAGCTAATCCATTTAATCAGTTAGACCTCAAGGATCTAAGCGCCGCCAGTTCTACGCGACCAAGCTTACAAGAAAAATGAAGAGACTTCACGGCTTGGTTCTTACCGTTTTGTTATACATAATATGACGCTCTAAATAAGTTCAAAAAATTTAACAATTTTTTTTTTATACTTGGAAATACTCGGTATTATGTCCAAGACGACTTGATTAGAGCTTTCTCCATCCGCCACCTGAGTCCGATGTTCAGAATGTCGTCGTTCCATCGACCATACATTCCTCGGTAGAGTGGTGTCATGCATGGTCATGGTATCTGGTATCGCCACCCACCACCAACCTATAAATACGTGGGTCGATATAGCACGCGCATGCGCTTCACATCGCGACCTGTACGCCTACTACAAGCTCTGTCTGGCTCTGTCTCTGGCTCTGGTTTTGAGTCTGTGTGAGTGTTGACTAAATAAATCCTACGTCGGAACGTCACACACACAGTATAGTACACTGGTGAGCACTCACACTGACTCAAAACCAGAGCCAGAGACAGAGCAAGACAGAGCTTGTAGTATTGGGCCTACTGAACAAAGTTTCTTAGCTTAAGTTTATTTTGGAAGATTTTAAAATAATTGGATTGTTTTATTTGTCGAGACGCATCAGCTTTCCTTCCGCCTTCCCTATTCCTTACCAATGAACTTAATAGTTAAGCAACTTTCTGCGAGGTCACCATTTGGATAGGTGCCCACTCGTACTGTAATAATCTGAATTCTTTCGTAATTTGAAGGGCACGGTTTAGCTCAAGCAGTGATTATAGTGATTAAGCTATGACGGAGACCTTTAAGCGGCGTGAACTCCAGTTTCAAGGGTCCAAAGTTTACTCTTTAGTTTTAGACCCTTTAAACCAAATAAAAACAAAATGATATCTTCTAACGTTAATAAAAATACCGAACGGCACCTCGTCTAAAAACCATTCCCAGAACGTATGAATTATTTCCCCGCCTCCACCCTCCGGTACTGTTTGCATTAGCATATAAATAAACTAATATAAGCGATCACCCCCTTCGCCCTTTCCACCCCTCCCCTGGGAACCAACGTGTGTTGCCAGTGCTGAGGTGAATACTCCATTCATTTTTTGTAAAGTATACTAAAAATTATCCGCAAATTTGACAACGTGAGCTTTATTTTCTGGGCAAACTCAAAAATTCTTATAAGTACGGGTCGGTTTAATATTCGACCAGTTAATGTACCCCCCAATTAATACGACTCCTTTTTTTGACTGTGAAATTGTTGAGGCCCTTTTACACTGTAGATGATTCAATTTTTACTTTTTAATCTATCGATGGATATTATTGTCCTACAGGGATAAACTATTTGAGGTTATTTTATAAACATTTCCTGGTGGTCGCTGCCGCGGCAAAATAAATGGTGGAATTGCTACAGTGTACATAGCATAACTGGCATCATTTTAACTGGTTGTACATTCTCTGTAAATCTGATATTGCTGCAAATAAACATTTTTTCATTTTTTTTTTTCATTCACTGGCCGTACATTATTGCCCATACACGAGTAGGTATAAACAGATTCTATATGTCCATTCAAAGCATTTTATTAATTGGTTTATTTCATTATTTTTATTGTCTTTTATAATAATGGGTTCAAAACAAAAGCTCAGTGATAGTATTTTTAATGAAATTAGTGTATCGTCTAAGTACCTACATTGTATGAACTTTTTTTAAATAATGTTTTGGATAAGCTGTCCGAGAATCTGTTACTTACCACAAACGCGTACAATAAGTCTTAGAAGCAAGAGGAGTGTAATTTTTTTACAATTTATAGTCTTGCGTTTGACCGCGATCTCACCTGCGTTAAGTGATGATTCGGTTAATTGATTGGGTTTAGTTAAACATAAAAAAACTAGGCATCACTCCTAAAACACTTGATACGAGTAGCTACTTAGTCCGGATCATCATTTACTTTTGATGTTGACTATACTAGACTAAAGTAGACTGCAATAACATTGTAGTTAAACAGCATGTTGACGTGTTACCAAGTCAGCTTATTCTGGTAGGAGGGTAAAGTGTCAAGTCTTCCGCCGGTATGTAGGTGCGGTCGCCGGGATCAACCCGCCGACTAACAAGTTCGTGCGGGATTACGGGATAACGTCTGTCACGGGGCCCCGTGATTTATTCCCGGCCTACTGTGGTTCCCGGACCTAGCCTACTGGGTATAGTTTGGACGATGGCAATAATGAAGCTTGTCTATCAAATCATAAAAATACTGTTGGCAATCCACGCAACACTATCTAGCCCCAAATTAAGCAGAGCTTGTACTATGGGAACTAGATAGCTGATATACCTAATACTATATAAATAAATTATGAATAAATTTATTTTTTGTATAAAGGGTTATTCATTATATTAGCTAGACAAACTGACAGGGCCTAATTTCTGGGTAGTGAATATTTGTTTGGCCGAATCAATTTAATTCCTAAACTCTTCTAAGTATTTGTATCGAAATTTGATTTTGATAAATTTCTTTACGACATAATTATTGCCACGGATAAAACTACAATACAAATCAATAAATTAGGTACCTATGTGAATCATGATGTCTCCCTTGTATTATGTTCGTTATAAAACGTTTCCGTTATCTAGGAAGGCCACAATGACTGTTCCCAAGAGTTTGTAAGTGATCTATGTGGCCAGATGATGCCCGGAAGAGTTCCCATAAATAGAGAAAGTTTTGAAAAGCTCTGAACTCTTGTCGGAATGAAATGAATGAGAGACAATATTTTATGAAATAAACTTTCATACCTATATATATTGGAACAGTTTGGCTGACAAATGTCGAAGTAGAACGTATTTCGATTTCTTGAACATAAATCACTAACCGTTTACATATTATAGGGCCTACCTACCCAATACGGGGCTATTGATAAGGCTAATACAATGGAACAGGTGGTAAAAAAGCCTAATCCATCAAACTAGCATCTTGTTTTAGTTATTTTTCAGGCACTTACTCACTACCATCCTACCATCACAAAGCACCTAGCTTGTTTTTTTTTTAAGTTTGTAAAACTGATCATAATAGATTATCTATCTATATGTATATAGTAGTCCAGTCTGACTCTGCATAGTCCAAAGATATTAGATAGATCCAACGGCCGGTTTTTATCATCACTACTTTTATGACTAACTCACAAGTATGCCTACTCAAGCACACAATATTATTGAAGTCTTACAAGGAAAGATTTTTTATCTTAAGGCTTTTGACGTGACAACGTCTTATAATTCGATGGAGCCGGCTGCACGCACGAAAAAACATGACTCATGCGGTGTTACCTCGCTCTGAGGCGTTCCATTTAAGGCTTGAAGTGTAAGCGAGAGCGCGCAACGAGCGACAAAGAGGCACAATCGGCCTCCGCGTTCGGCAGCGTTCCACATCTGTGTATTTTCTTAGGAAGTTGTTCACGTTCATCTATCGTCAGTAAACCGACTTTTCAGACAACCAATTTTTTGCACAAAATTGCGAAATAAAATAAATCTTTAGAAATTTCGAGCGAGACATTTTCTACAAGCAAAGTAAAAAGGAAGAACTAAATTGCCCTCAAAAAATGTTATGACTTCAGAAAAGTCGTGACCAAATTGCTAATACTTTCAGTATAGTTTTTGCAAATAATGGCTTTGTGGGTCGGTAAGTTAAGCTAAGTTTAACCTAACTTTATGCGTAAACGTAAGAAAGTAAAACACATAGAAGTGCTCAGATTAAACTTTAGTAATGGTCACCCATCCAAATATTGAGCATGCTTACCTAAGGTATAAACTTTTAGCAAAGAATAAGCCACGTTATTCTTTGCTCCAGTTATTCAGGTCACGTGCCCTTCCCGCGGCTCATTACCCGCGGCTTGTTATGTCTCCCGCGTCCCGCTACCTATTACCTAAGTTCACCTTACTCCACATTTTTCCTGTTATCTGACGGCGGAAATTTTTAGGATAATTAAAGTAGAAAAATATATAAAAATAATGAACTCTTGTTAGCTAATCAATCACCCAAAGAGAAGACTATTAGTATGTTCCAGTCTAGTGTTTTGTGTTAAAATCAATTCACTGGCTTTTAATATAAGTGTGTAATAAGTGTTTTGTATTTTTAATAATTAAGTATTAGGTATTTATTAAACTAGTTTTTATTTACTAAGGCGCATACGATCAGTCCTCTATTATAGTGCCTCTATAGATAGGTTGTAAAGTTATTCGCAGTATAGGCTATTTTGTTTCAGAAAACTCACTTATTCTTATGTTCTAACCTAATACTATAATAAAATGACCCGTTGATAGACCCTGAGGAGTAAAAATACTCCGCGAGTTCAGCTCACCACCCCCCACCCCCGGCTCCACAGCCCCAGGGTCCCATCGGGTCTGGCACCAGGGTTGCACCTCGTGTGCCACATTGCCCGATCAATACTAACGCGGCCCGTTCGGGACCTTTCCATCGACCTCTACTGTGCAGGGTGGAACATAATATCCCTACAAGCACGAAAGAGGAGGTCCACACTCATGACGAGCAACGTTTGACTACGACCTTAGAATTTTTCTGAGTTAACTTTATTCAGACCAAGATTTTGAATACGTGGCGTGTGCAAAATGTTGGCGCCAGAGTTCTATTGGTTGTCTAGTGTTCACTCTTATACAAAAAACAGAGCTTTACATAAATCAAATATATCAGTCGAAGTATAAATTCAAATTCAAAAATGTATTTATTCAGTTGAATCACTTTGAAAAGTCATAAAGCTAAAGCTAAAGATACGAGTAGGTACCAGTTTCACGCAAGGAAGCCTAAAAGAACCGGTACTAAACAACGGCTTTGGTTTCTACCGTTTTATTTGTATGATCATTTTACAAAACAACGATAAAAATAGCAGTGATCATACATTTACATTTTGGAGGAAAGTTTAAAAGACATTTCAAAAATGAAAAACTTCGTGGAACTTCGCCATCAATGTCAATTTATTTTCGAGATTATGGGTATATTATGGTACACCCTGTATGTACGTGCAAAGTGAGATAGAATGGAAAATGATACATAGGAGACCTATGATAAAAATGTTTTTCAAAGAATATTTATATAAAAATAAGGGTACCGCATTGAAGGGGTATACTAATTTAGTGAAAAAATTAAGAATATTTATGTCTGCAGTAACATGTCAAATTGGTTCACGCCCCTGAATATTCTTCAAATCTACACAGTTTTTCTAAGAACTTTCAAACGTTTTATAGACAGTACACTAAAACTGTAAAAATATAAAATATGTAACTCACTGAAAAGTACAGAGGGACTCATCACCAAGAGAATGTTTATTCAAGTAAAATTTATATCTAAAAGACAACCCTTTTTGATCGTGAAATAAACATTTTGTTTTATTATTCTACTGCTGGTAGGTAGATAATTCAGTAGAGTACTATAAAAATGGTATTACGAGCTCTAGTTTAAACTGTGACTCTTTTAATGTGAATATAAAATAATAAAGCGAAGGGCACCGGGCGGGCCGCCATTCATCATCATTAACGTTCTTTATGGAGATATACTTCGTCGTTTAAGAAATTAAATATTTACATAAGAGACCCCTCGCTAGTACCTTTATCTAGAGGTCACGACTCTGAAATGGAAATTAAATGGTTTTTAAAGCAATATAGATGGAAGACAGTCGAATCAAGACAAACGTTTTGGGCCTAAAGTTAGAATTGATGTTTAAGTTGAAAAGTTGTGGCTTGAATACGTGATACAATCGCACTTTTGCATGATTAAAAGTTGAAAGCATACACAAGCTATATCTAGAGGTAGATTCCATTCAAAGTTCACTTAACCGTTCATAATAAAAAGCAAGCCTGGACGCATCCCGCTTTGCCAAGCTAATGCAATTACTGACTCGCCCCTACACACAGAATAACAAGTTGCAGTAGGTAAGCACAGAGAGAGAAACGTGCGGGTGGTTATACCCAGTAAAAGCTGAGCACCACAAAACTAGGATTATAATCATTGTGAATCCAGAATATTTTGTGCAAAGTTGGTGGGAAAAAATATTATGACACGTGATATGGAGCCTATAACATACCTACCTAAATTCAGTATAGGCGCAAATAGGCTCAAATTGCGAATGATGATGGTGATTTAATAGGTAAAAACTAATTTGTTCACCTAAATGGTGATGAAATAACGATATATTTTTATATAATACATATATGGACTGTGAAATTATGATTTTTAATCAGAATTACCTACCTACCCCCTTACCCTTACCTACTGCTTTCAGTTGTCCGTTCTGTGTGTTTTGTTTGTTTTATTTGTCTTACTTATGTCAAATAAATGTATTTTCTTCCTTTTTTTCTTTCAGAATTTCTGTATCTATCTTTATGTCCCCTACTGTGTTGGACTGTGGCCTTGGCACGTGCTCTTTTGCCCACTCACTAGGGGAAATGAATAAGCTAGTATACTAACATAGTGGGTGCGTTTGTTCGTTATTTCTAGTCAAGTATGAACCTGCACTCTCATTTAGTATTGATAACATTGCATGTCTTAAAGCAAAACGCATCATTTTATTTGTATCTTTGAATAAATTACATATCTAAACCGATTCGCAGACCGTAAAAAATGGTAAAATAAAGACTCACTTTTGAAAACAGCATGAAATAATCAAGATTATTTCTTTTTTTTATGAATTTAAACCAAAAGAGGATATGTGGACTGTATTAAATCCTTCATTTAACCTTTTTTACCATAGTGGAAAAAAAATGCTTTGTAAATAAACACTAAAACTATTTTCAATTTGGGATTCATTTTTCAAGCTGACGAAAGACGTAAATTAAAAAAAACCCAACCCAAGGGAAAAAACAAAACGTAAGACTAGGCGGTATGGTCTTGGTAGCCTGCTTCGAAAGGAGCGAAAAGGAATCAACAATCATTTTTCAATTGCGACTTTTTTGATTCTGCAAAATTATGCCTTTAAATTTAGATTTAGAAGAATACACCAGAATTATTTTCATTTTCAAAGTAATAAATGTTTGTTTTTAATCAAACTTTGTTTTATTTTCATTTCGTTTTAGATACTTTTTAATATAAAGAGCAGTTTCAAAGTTACTTGGAGATAGCTTGGTGCCCCTTTATTTTTGCGAGCGGGTGTATAAAGTCATGAGTTAAATTGTCATGTCACAACCAAACCATGAATCTGCGCATACTTATGTTATGTACAGTCAAGGGTTAGGTAGGTATATAAGTATAATGTAGGATGGTTCGAGATCGTGGCCGCCTCCGAGCGCCGCTCTAGTCATCTCTTGACCTAGATGCTTACAACATTAATCCAAGTTTTCAGAAAGGTGGTGATCATCATTTTATGACCGTATAATTACGTGCGTAATAACCGGTGCCGCAACACTCAACCATTATCTTCTAGTCCCTTTCTCACGTGATGTCTATTGACTCTACATTCTATCTGCCAGTACATTATAATAGTCATGAACCCCGAGTCTGAGTTGTGTTCAATATTTTTGCGTAATGCGAGTAGTCTTTTTCCCGAGTCACGAAAAACAGTTAAAGCAACTCAAACATAGGGTTCAGTAGTCATTGCCTTGCGTACATATAAACGATCAGTAGGCCTACCACAAGCTCTGTCTGGCTCTGTCTCTGGCACTGGTTTTGAATCTGTGTGAGTGCTGACTAGTGCATTATACTGTGTGTGTTACGTTTCGACGTGGGATTTATTTTGACAGCACTCACACAGACTCAAAACCAGAACAAGAGACAGAGGTTGTGGTAAGCCTACAGATGCGATCTGCGATGGCGATGACAATTAGTTTCAGCATATAGTTTTGCAGACCCGCACACTTTGCCGCGAACTTTGACTGTGCTTTTGTATTGCCCACGTCTCACTAAGCTGGAACATTGGAGAGACACCACACTAGAACTTGACTGCTATTTTTATTTTTGGTTTGTAATTAGTAAGAAACAAGCCATAGTTTGTTACCTGTTATTCTAGGCTTAGTCGCATGGAACTGGCACCTTGACCTAGCTTTAAGACGTTTTAAAGTGATCCTTGTGATACAACCAAAAAAACATATTTTTGACTTTGCAATATTTAATTATCCCACCATGATTATGCCCACATATTTTCTTCAATTACGTGTTCTGGGACATAGCCAATCAAAAGTAGGTAAACCTAATAATAAGATTATTTTTAACTTCTAAGCAATTGTAAATAACCCTGGAAACTTGCAGAAAGATAATTGTGCAAATACTCAACGATGAGCGCAATCTTTTCTTGCAAGCTCCAATGAGTTTTTCGTTTGCAAAATATGCAGACGCATTCTTGACTTCTGATATTATCTTTTTGCTGTAGTGATCTCAACATGGTGGATATTGCCAGTCAATGTATTTTAAAGGCCTGCGCACACCTAGGTCACTGGCGATGGCGATCAATGAAACGCTGTCAAATATCGCTGTCAAATTTTTCAGCGTTTCACTGATCGCTATTGCCAGCGACCTTAAGTGTGCGCACACTTAAGGTCAGGCCTTAACATCGGTCATGTCATTCCGATGTCTTACGGCCTTCGTTAAACGGAAATAGTTTCTTAGAAACTCGTAGCTTAGGCGCATCACTTTGCCGTTGACGCTGCGCCGCTAAAGGCATATTCATTTATAACTAACTCGAGGCACTACATGACATCAAAGGTTATTTTTGAATGATGCTTCATGGAGGATGTGTCGAACTCAAGAGCATAGCCAACAATCAGGAAGGAAGAGCCAACCAAACCAAGCTGCAATGCCAACTGTTGGTTTTCTGGAGTAGAACCAGAGCTAGTATATTCATCTGGATTTCGTAGGCCTCCATCACGACCGCATTTCTAAAGCTAAAATAGGATATATGCTATGGAGCTATTAGACTTAGGGGTTCCCAATATCGAACCCATCACTTTTTGGAAATAAACTTTTGCGTAAACCTGTATTATAATTATATGAAAATCGTGAAAATCTCCTTTGATAAATATGCATGAAACGGAAAATGGTGGATTTTAAATCTGTTCAAAACGAAATACGAATCCGAATCGGAATTTATCAGGTTTCAGTGGTCATCTGCTTCCACTATTGGATTTATCTTGGATTGTGCGGTGAGGGGGGGGGGGGCGCAGGGGGGAGGGGGAGGGGCGGGCGAGGGGCGTGGTCGATCGATACAGCCTGCATACAAACTGCCACGTCAGCTGTGGTGCCGCTGAAAATACCCTGAAACCAGAGCGTGCTGAGTATACTAATGAGACGGTCAAATGCATCACAGATTGATATCTTTTGTAATTTCATAATTGGAAGAATATACGGACCACGAGTTCCATCTCTCATATGACATTTTTTATGAGGGGATAGCGTTATGCTAGAATTTTTAAATGTACGGAAAATGAAAAAAAAACCCGTCAGATAAAAATAAATCCATCTCATATTTAGGCTTGTCAACAACTAGGACTGTGATCCGTAATCTTACGTAAATATAAATTATAAAATATTAGTATAAAAATACCTTGATTACTTTAAAGGAAGGAATAGATGACTGGTCCATATCAAGCAAACGTGTAGATGTATCATCAAATTTAAATTTATAAAACGTTATAAAACTGGTAGAATAATTGCCGAACTTAGTTTTAATTTGAACTCATCCTTTATGCTTCGGTTGGTATTTTCGTAATAATTGTAGGTACCTAATATGCAAAGTAAAATATTTGCTTAGGATTTCGGGTCGACCTCAAACACACAAATACTACAGCTCGCATGCAAATGATTGTGAGTTCAAAAACAGTGGCACTGCGAGAAAGCCAACAGTAGCTGTTTGCACTTTTGGCGAAGTTTGTCGATCTTTGCCGAAGAGGTGTCGGTGACGTGATGCATGAGTAGCTCTAAATTTTTTCTAATATTTATTCAAATCGTTCCAGGAATTCTTGTGGGTTATCAGAGCCAAAGCAACAGATAATTTTTATTGTGTTAGGCGGTGTGCAATGCGGGCCGACCAACTGAGAATGCTCCAGTAGTAGGTATTGAAGTACCAACCTGACCCACACTAGAGAAATGAAATGATGCATTGTCGCAAGCAAGCGGCCTCGCGTGCTGCGCTAATGCCAGAGGTAGTACCGACCACAAGCTCTGTCTGGCTCTGTCTCTGGCTTTGGTTTTGAGTCTGTGTCAGTGCTCACCGCAGTGTATTATACTGTGTGTGTGACGTTTCGACGTAGAATTTATTTAGTCAACACTCACACAGACTCAAAACTAGAGCCAAAGACAGAGCCAGACAGACAGAGCCTAGCTATTGCAAACTGGGATCGAACAGCCCTCCGACCGTTCGCATGACCTTAGTAAAAAATCAAAAAATTGGAAAGTACGCGGCATGCTATCGAAATTTCTGACATTTCTGTAAAAAATTAAGCAATGCGTATTTTGATTTCATGAAGGTACGCGTATCAACAGCGATTCAATAAAGTGGCACTTTTACCGATATAACTAATTGATATTTTCTATTCTATTCGAAACAAAAACAATGCACAGATATTCAACGTATAAATATTTCCTCATGCTTAATGAATTCGAGACTATTAGAGCACATTAAATATACTCATTTACATTCAGTTTAAATTAACTTGTGCAAGCGTCTAGCAATACACATCTTAAATTGAGAATTGTAATAAAAATCAAAGCTTAACTTTACCAATAGTAAATTAGTCAGGAGTTTAGATGATTAATTATTAATAAGTTGGTGATTAAACAGAAAACGATCAGAAGCAAATGAAAGGATTATTTCTTGCTGAGACAGTCACGGCGTCTTGCAAAACTGTCTCAATGACAAAGTTATTAAAGTCATAAGTAGCGTTTTGAAATCCACGCAAATATGCTTAGAATTAATCATATTTTAGTCTTTGACAAAATATGTAGGAACAATCTGATGGTTCGCCTCTAGACGTCACAGAGGCTGGTAAAAATATGCCCCATGCAACAGACCATGGTAAAAATATGTGATATAATATATATAATAATATATGAATATAAGTACTTTCCCATACCATGTTTTTAAGCAAATAAACGAAAGAAAAATAAAAAAAAAATTATAATGTATCATGCTGTCGGTCATGAAATTCAGCTTTTTAAGCAGAGCTTCTACTGTGGACACTAGATAGCTAAAATAATGCTATACACTTTTGTAAATCTTATACCTTTAAACGAGAAAATCTTGTATACAACGTGTATCAAAATATGTGTACTATCCTGAAGGGGGGTGAATTTCCACCCCCCGGGGAACAACTTTTGTTCAACAACTTTTCGAACTTCGATTGGTATCTCTGAAAAAAACTGCAACGAAGTTTCAACATGAACAGCTGACTTTATACAAAGTGACAACCCTAAACTCAGCTACAGAGGTAGTAGGTTTATAGCTAGGATTCATTTTTGGAAAATGTCCCCTTAATCGTTAAGTAACTCCTAGCGCCATCTGTAGATTAAGTCATGAGTTAGTGGGACAGAGAACGCCATCTATTGACGAGTAGTGGAGTTTATTATTATGTCGGTAAGATCGAAAAATATAAGTATTTAATCAGTATGTTAGTAATTCGTATTTAAATATAATTCACAACAACAGTTTACCAAAAAAAAAAATACCGAGCGAAGCTCGGGCACCAACTGCTAGTATTTTAGTTAATATAACAAACATCTGCGTTCACCACACAAATATTTGTTCTCGGTGGGGATCGAGCCTACGACCAACGGCGCAGAAGGGAGAACTACTACCAACTGAGCTGAGAGGTCAGTCAGAATAGCCAACACCCTGTATAATGATAACTCATTAGATGAGTGCTATGGGAAAATACAAGAGCTGTCAGCTGTAGCGTGCTTGTGTTGTGTTGTAAAGACCTGCGCACACCTAGGCCGCTGGCGTCGGCAATCAGTGACACGCTATCAAATTTGATAGCGATATTTGACAGCGTTTCCCTGATCGCTACCGCCAGCAAACTAGGTGTGCGTAGGCCTTAAGGTGTTGTGCAATGTACAGACATGGCGATGGCCGTGACCATGCGAGCTGAAGAGGAGCAGCAAGGCTGAGCAGTTTAGAGTGACACCCACAGGTTGTTGATTTTAATGAATTAGCATGACTACTGCGGCTGTACCGAACTGGCTGTACTAAGGATACAAATGTTAATAAATATCATAATAAAATTGATTATTATCTCCCCCGGTAATAATATATTGATTATCATAATATTATTATTACCGACAATCATTGGGGAAAAAAAATTCTCGAATGGCGACCACGAATCGGAATACGAAGCGTAGGGCGCCCACCCACCAGATGGACCGACGACATTGTTAAGATCGCGGGAAGTCGGTGGATGGAAAGGGCTCAGAATCGTTCTTCCTGGAAATGTGTAGGGGAGGCCTATGTCCAGCAGTGGACTTCTTCGAGGGGTTTTCTAAGTTTGAAGCCTTACTTAGTGTGTGTTTAATATGCGTAACTGTTTGTTTATTTGCCTTTCTGTGGCCTCGTAGCTCCGAATTGAATGGTTTGATAGATCTGTAGAGCGGCAAGTTTTCGGCAAGTTTACCATCCGCACTTGATGTATGGGCAGGTTTTTCCGCAAGTAGGCCGCTGGCGGGCCTTTTTTGCGTGACCCTTGACACGTGTTGCTCGAACTTTTTTAGGTTCTACAACACGCCGGTTTCCTCACGATGTTTTCCTTCACCGTTTTGAGAGTACTGGCATAGTGCACATACATTTTTCGACAGAAAAACTCATTGGTACACGAGTGGATTTGAACCCACGACATCCGGATCGGAAGGCGGGGCCACTACCACTAGACCACCAGTGCTCTCTGATCTGTAGACCTACCAGTTACCACCTACCAGTTACCAAGCTCTGTCTGGCTCTGTCTGTGTGTCCACAAGCTCAGTCAATGTGAGTGCTTTCTAAATAAATCCTACGCCAAAACGTCATGCACACAGTAATAAAATTTTCACTATAAATAAAATTATTATTAATATTTAATTTAAAGCTTATCCCTAATGTATACAATTTTTATAAAAAAAAAAATTTTTTTTGAAGAAATACACTTTTTCTTATCGTGTCACTGATTCTTTTGAACCAAGTGTGGTGAAAGGATTTTAAGTGCGCTTCAAAGAGGCTCCTTTCGTGCATTGACACATATTTTCGAACTTTTTAGATTCTACAATAATACAGATATACAATACACTGGTGAGCACTCACACAGACTCAAAACCCAGAGCCAGAGACAGAGCCAGACAGAGCTTATGGTAGGCCTACTGAGATGGTTCGTATCCATGCTAGGTAGAAATCTAAGCAGCCTTTCCATATGCAGAGGAGCATCACCTCGCTCGGATGATCGTGAAATAAATAATGCGGAAAATCCACACAACACTATCTAGCCCCAATCTAAGCAGAGCTTGTACTATGGGAACCAGATAGCTGATATAATACTTAAATATTTTTTTGTTTTTTTTTTGTAAATACATACATAGAATACAATATAACACCCAGACAGAGAACAAACATCTATGTTAACTACACAAATATTTGTTCTCGGTGGGGATCGAACCCACGACCCACGGCGCAGAAGGCAGAGCTACTGCCAACTGAGCTGAGAGGCCAGTCAATAATAATTCACTTATTGCGTGCACACCGACTCCCTTATTAACTTTGACCTTTGTTGTCTTTAGACCACATTTTAGAAGCAATTTGTTAATTTTTAAGGTCTGACCTTAATAGCCTGGGTCAAAGACGTCTCATCATGTGTAGTGGTTGGTTGAGTGGTATATATGAGTCGTTGATTAGTGGATGAGTGTTGGACTATCTGAAGCAAGCGTGGGGATCTTTTTTTGCAACGAAGTGTGTTTTAGAGTGGTTAAAACGTTTGAGTACCTACCTAGGTATATTGGTAGGAAGTACTTAGCTTTGCTTTTTGTTCTGTAGATTGTGGGTTTTATTTCCACTAAAGGCAAACACAATTACATATATAACTATGTGCTAAATATAAATTCTTTTGAACCAATTGTGGTGCAAGGATTTTAAGTGCGCCTCAAATAGGAGCCTCTTTGAGGCGCACTTAAAATCTTTTCGTGCACCCGAAACATGTTTAACGAACTTTTTAGATTCTATGACATGCCGGTTTCCTCACGATGTTTTCCTTCACCCTTTAAGAGTACTGGCATAGTGTACATACATTTTTGGGCCGAAAAACTCATTGGTACACGACTGGATTCGAACCCACGACCTTATAGGATCGGAAGGCGAGGCTGCTACTACTAGGCCACCAGCCCTCTAAAATACGTGGATGATTTGATTTATAATATAAAGTAGGTAACTTATACATATTAGTATTACAAGCTTTACTTATAAATTGAGACTAGATGGCGCTGTGCGAAATATCTCCTAATAAGTACCAGCTGTTAGCCGGTTTTGGGAATAGGACATCCCTACTGAGACCGGGCTACGAGACACATCACTAGTCGGGATAGAAAAAGATGGCGTCGTAATGCGTAGATGTTTTTTTGCCATAATTATTATAAATTAAGACAGAGTTCTTACTTATTCAATGGATAGTTTTTGCCCTAACACCACATATAGGTAGCTTTCAGCAGACATCCCATACAAAACACGCTTCTTGTATAGCTCTGACTGGCCTCTCGGCTCAGTTGGCATTAGCTCTGCCTTCTGCGACGTAGGTCGTGGGTTCGATCCCCACCGAGAACAAATATTTGTGTGGTGAACATATAGATGTTTGTTTTCTGTCTGCGTGTTATATTGTATTCTACGTAATACCTATGTATTTACAAAAAAGAAAAAATAATTAAGTAATATCAGCTATCTGGTTCCCATAGTACAAGCTCTGCTTAGTTTTGGGCTAGATAGTGTTGAGTGGATTGTCCGCATTATAAAAAAAAACATGCCATACACTGTACGGCATGACCGTTGTGCAACGGCTCACTACGTCATACAAAGTTAGTTTGACCCTATTACAAGCAGTAGGTAAGTAATAGCATATTACGAACAATATAAACAATTGTTGTATAAATTAACAAAGTCTTGGTTACGAGCCGAAAGCCCATGGCAGCATCAATCCGTCGTATTTACATACAAATGGCACATTACGGCGCCAGTGCCAGTGGCAGGTACACATAATGTCGTAAGTGCACATACGTCGTTTAGCAAGCGGCGCGTACGGCGCGGGATTGCTGTTTGCTAATGAACACGACTCAATTGACCTTTGACTCTAATTATGCTACCATATCGTTCTGAAATAATTGTTCTGTGTGTAACTTTGATTGATACTTGACTGGCCTCTCAGCTCAGTCGGTAGTAGCTCTGCCTTCTGCGCCGCAGGTCGTGGGTTCGATCCCCACCGAGAACAACAGATGTTTGTTCTCTGTCTGGGTGTTGTATTGTATTCTAAGTACCTATGTATTTACAAAAAAAAAATGTATGTATTATATCAGCTATCTCGTTCCTATAGTACAAGCTCTGCTTAATTTGGGGCTAGATAGTGTTGTGAGAATTGTCCACAATATTTATTTTATTTATTGATACCCGAGTATTGTGTCCTTACAGTGGTCCTCATTGAAAGCCAGCGCTGCCTCGTCCCCGTCATAAATGCGAAAGGTTGGATAGATGGATGGATGTTTGTTACTCAATAATTCCGGAACGGCTGAAAGGATTTGTAGGCCTAGCACAAGCACTGTCTGGCTCTTTCTCTGGCTCTAGTTTTGTGTCTGTGTGAGTGTTGACTAAATAAATTCTACGTCAAAACGTCACACACACAGTAAAATAACACAACCAGAGCCAGAGACAGAGCCAGATAGAGCTTGTGGTAGGCCTACTGGATGAAATGATTTAGCATAGAGATAGATTATTGTTAGAATAGCACATAGGCTACTTTTTATGTCGATAAAATTGATGGTTCCCAAGGGATGGATTTGTTTTTAATCTACAGGGTTATTCATTATTAGCTGCAAATACTCAGGAATTAGGTTCAACAAGTAAAATAAAAAATATTTATGAAATGATTTTTTTTAAGTTTTGTTATGAAAATCCCGAGAAAATCGATAAAGAATATCCTTTGGAATCATTGGCGCCTGACCACCTACCTATATTCGCTTTTCTTCTTTTTCTGTTGTTTTGTTCTCACGCTAAGTTGTGCTGTACCTGTCGTTGAGCACAAAACAAATAAAAAGTCATTTAATCTATTAGGGCTCTAAAGGTACGGCCACATCTAGCACAACTCATCCAGCATATCGCCTAGATGTGGTCTACCTTTACACGAACAAAGGGTAGCGTAGTTCAATTATATTTTTTTAAATTAGCTGTGGGGGAAAGCTTACTTAGTTCAGATAAGGGCATAATTGATCCAAGAGCGATTTATCAATGCCAGTGTGGTTATGGGCAGCCTACTGGACAGAGATGTATGAACCTATTTAATTAATCAATTAAAAACAACCCACGAGATGTATCTCTTTGTACAGTTGTATAACTACGTCTACAACCGGAACGTAAAATCATATTGCGCCAAATAAGCACCTGATTGACCAATGATATGAAGGCGTGACCTGTAGACCTACAACAAGCTCTGTCTGGCTCTGGTTTTAAGTCTCTGTGAGTGTTGACTAAATAAATCTTACGTCGAAACATCACACACATATTTTAATACACTGAGTCTTTGTGAGTGTTGACTAAAAAAATCGGTCGCGTGGAACTGGCACCTAGACTCACCTAGCTTTAAGACGCTTCAAAGTGATTCTTGCATCGTACTGAATAAAAAATTATGGACTTTGACTTCGACTTTGAATCTTACGCCGAAACGACACAGTATAATACACTGGTGAGCACTCACACAGATTCAAAACCAGACCGAGCTTGTGGTAGGTCAACTGTTTCGGTCTTAGGTCGCAAAGTTATAATAATCCCCATGGTTTGCAAGCTAACATACATTGTGTGCCTGTCCGTCGGCATACCACATGCGTCCAATGGCGTTATACAACCCGCCATTGTATACATACGCGAGATTATTGCACAACTGTCGCCTCCATTAGGTTTGGGTAATAGTTATTTGCTTCCTTGATTTAGGTGAATTGTTATTGTGCAAATGAGTAGCTACTGAGGTAAAATATGCTTTCTTGTTATGCCCGTAGCACACCTGCGCTGCGGAACCATTTTCGGCAACTTTTTTTTATCATCCGCACTTGATGTGCGGGCTGGTTTTTCCGCAAGTAGGCCGCTGGCGGGCCCTTTTTGCGTGACCCTTGACACGTGTTGCTCGATTTTTTTAGGTTCTACAACACGCCGGTTTCTTCACGATGTTTTCCTTCACCGTTTTGAGAGTACTAGCATAGTGCACATAAATTTTTCGACAGAAAAACTCATTGGTACACGAGTGGATTTGAACCGACGATCTTCGGATCGGAAAGCGGGGCCGCTACCACTAGACCACCAACGCTCTCCTGCGGAACCATTACAACGGTATACCGCAGTAATTTTGTCATGTCTTGTCCCGTGTAGATGATGTGAAACAACACTAGCGAAACTGTTTGTTCTAACGCATAGATTTGACTATATTTCATCTCTTTCTCCGCTCGGTTTCTAAACCTAATCTAGAAGAAATAGACAAAGCTCGGAAACTCATGCTTAGTGCGTGCGAAAACAAGGCGGCACCGCAACAGGGTGCAACTTGAGGGATACGTATGCCAGTAAATTAAAATAAAAAATCTTATTTGCTCCTCTTGGGGTTGAGACTCTGGGTCAGTGGGGAACCGAAGCCTTGCGGGACTTCCAAATGTTGCATGCGACGCGTGGCCCAAGGGCTGGTGGGCATCTGTATCCGTCTAGCACTGATTTGGATCAGTTGAGCTATCTCTAGATCGTTTGTCTGCAGATAGCTCAACTGTTTCTTAAGCATTTTATAAATATTTGTTCAATTGCAAGTTACTTAGTGTATATAAATGACCAAGCCTAGAAGAATAGGCAACAAAATTGAGTTATGTAGTCATAATAATCAATAATAGTACGTACAAGTTATGTATAGTAATAGTACTACAGCTCCAGGCAGCACTTAAAAGTAGTAGGAAGTATGACACCGTTGGGTCACGTGCATAAGAGACGCCTTTCTTATGTTTCCGATATGTACCTCTGTCCACGTACCTACCGCTCTTAGCAACGTACGCATTCTATATCTATCTATCTATCTATGTACAAAGCATATTATGTAGTTATTGTACAGCCAACAATAAATATATTTAAAAATGCTTGTGTAAATTAATGTTTTTAATTTTAATTTTTCCTATTTTTTACGATCTCCATGGTATGTACGTAGTTTAGCGTATTGATACTGTAGTGAAACGAATGAATAAATTTCAAATTCAAGGTTGAATTTGGTCAAATCAAATTAAAATTATAGTAGGTACTTTCAATGGATTTAAATCTTATAGTATCTTTTATGGATTAAAAGTGTATTAATCGCCATTAGCTTTATTAATAACGATAAATACCCGTTAAATCCCTAAGATTATCAAATCGTATGTTAGCTCAAAAAGTTAAAAGATTTCTCAAGCTGTGCCACATCGTAAGCACTGATATAATCGCAAGCAAAAGCGCTAATACAATCGATTTTAGTAATAAAATGTCAATAAGTATGATACAATGATGGCATTTGGCACTTTTCACTGAGCGGCGGGCGCGGACGGCGACGTAACGACTTGACCTTACCGACGATCGCGCGGAAGCTTTGCCGATACGAGGTCACTGGTTATCTTTTGGTAGCGCCTTATCTTTTGTCAATGTATGATAATCAACACCAATTACTATAACTAAGGAAGGGGAACATACAAAACACATGATTGTACCTGAATTATGTAATTGTAGTTGTTTTTCATCAAACATAACTTAACTGGCAACAAAGACTTTAGTCTACATTAAGGCGGCTTCTGATAAAACAAACCTTAGTAAAAAGAGATCAAAGGTCAGCCTGAACCGCTTTAAGTTCGCATTATGAACACGAATGAACTCCGGAACTCGTTCAGAACAGGTTCGCAGCCACAATGTCTAGGCTCCAAGTAATGTGTTCCTTGACCTCCGAGCCACTCGTCACATGCACAATAAAGATTCAGATTGCGTTGTTTATGGATGCGACCCCGTGTTCGCGAAACTCTAAACCGGATGTAGTTGAAAAAAACAGTTTAAAATTTGCAGGAAAAAATCTAGAAATATTTTCAGAGGAAACCATCCATCGTGAGAACACGAGTTAGTGTTCTAGCAGTGTATATGGACTTGCAACCTGTCACGTAAAATAAACAGTATTTTAAAACAGGCATTTTGTACTTCTTATCTTTCCTTTGGTTACTTTTTGTGTGCTTTGATTAGTTTCGGGCTCATAGACATTTATTTATCAATTAATCTGAGATTCTATGAAATCCCATAGTAAATTTGTTGGGTATTTGTAGGTACTTCGAAATAGTGTATTCTCGTACTACCGTCTATGGAGAATAAACAGTCAGATTCGATCCGCAACTTGTGTTTCATTACAATATTTCACTGGCGACGATTTAATAGTTTTTACCAATTATATCGCGATGCCGTATGGTAAAATCGATTGTTTTGATTTATCTTCGCGAAAATGGACGAAATACGTAAACCGAGTGAAACAGTTCATCGCGTTAAACGAAATTAAAGAAACTTTGCATGTGGCCACGTTGATAACGGTAGTTGGTGAACCAACTTACGATTTGATGTGTGATTTATGCGCCCCGAATAAGCCTGAAGAAAAAAGCTTTAGTGAATTGGTCACCATCGTCGAGAAGCATTTAGAACCCAGGCGATCAGATATAGCGGAACGGCATATATTTCGTTTACGCCGCCAGAAGTTCGGCGAGGAGCTCAGCCTATACCTACAAAGTCTAAAGCATCTTGCAAGTACATGTAACTTTGGCGAGAAACTGGAAGAGAATCTCAGGGACCAGTTTGTATCGGGCCTCGCCGGTGACGAGATGCGTAGTCGACTTTTCGCGGAGAAGGAGTTGGATTACAAGCGAGCGGTGGAGCTGGCTCTGGCATTGGAGGCGGCGGAGAGGCACGCAGTGACGAGCGGGTCGGCGGGCGCGGGCGCATCAGGCGCTGCCGCCGCTGTCAGCGCGCCCGACCCTCCCGTGCACCGGATCGGCGCAGCAGGCGCAGCGGCCGCGGCGCACCAGGCGCGCGGCTCGGATCACAAATGTTGGCGATGTGGCCGCCAGCACTCCCCGGATAAGTGCCACTATAAGCGTTATAATTGTGACGAGTGCGGAGTTAGGGGCCATCTCAAGGCCATGTGTAAAAGTGCGCGTTCAAGTGGTGAGGGAGTGGATCGTTCGAGTAAATCACAACGGCGTAATCAGTTCTACATTGATATGGATTCGGAGAGCGAGGACAGCGATTTCTTCAATATCGTGGTGGACGGAGAGGATGACAAACCGTATGTAGTTTCGCTTCTTGTCAACGACATTCCTATAAACTTTGAAGTGGACACGGGCAGTAAAATTTCGGCTATAAATGAACGTGATTATCAAAAATATTTTAAGAACTTTAAGTTGTCCGAGTGTAATTTAAGGTTTAAAGGATATACTGGTGGGAAAATATTACCAATGGGTTTTATAAACACGACTGTCTGCTATAAAAGCGCGGGGGCGGGGGAGAAGCAGGAGGCGCGTGACCTTCCATTGTATGTTATCCCTGGAGGTGGACCTCCCCTTCTTGGCCGTTCTTGGCTGCGTCATCTGAAGCTTAAAAATATTGAAATTCAAATGAATAATATTGGTGGTGACATGTCGTGTAGTAAAACCGATGGGTTAATCTTGAAATTGCAAAAAGAGTATGCTGATGTGTTCGCTGAAGGCTTAGGAACATGTACAAAAATGTTTTCGTTAAAATTAGTTGACCAAGAACCTGTTTTTCATAAAGCGCGTAACTTACCTTTAGCTTTGAGGAAACCCGTAGAACAAGAGTTAGACCGTTTAGTAAATGAAGGCACCATTGTTAAGATTGAGCATTCTGAGTACGGCACCCCTATTGTGCCTGTCGTAAAAAAGTGCGGAAGTATTCGAATTTGTGGCGATTATAAAGTAACAATAAATCCGAAAATAAGACGCGAGCCTTATCCACTGCCGCGGATTGAGGAGCTTTATGCATCACTGCGGGGGGCCCAAGTATTTTCAAAAATTGATTTGGCTCACGCATATGAGCAGATCATTCTGTCCCCGGAATCAAGGCCGTGCACAACTATAAGTACGCATGTAGGTACCTTTGAGTACGTCAGGACGCCATATGGTATATGTAGTATTCCTGAAAAATTCCAAAAGTTAATGGAGGAAGTCTTAAGGGGTGTTCCCATGACTGCCGTGTATTTTGATGACGCTTGTATTGGAGGTGTTTCTAGGGAAGACAATATTAAAAATGTCCGTGAGGTTTTAAAACGATTGCAAGCCGCGGGCTTGAGAGTTAAGTTGGCAAAATGTGAATTTTTCAAGAGGGCGGTATGCTACGTAGGCCATGTTATAGATAGGGATGGGCTGCATCCAGATAAAAAGAAGGTAAAAGCGATTGCAAACGCTCCTTGTCCTACTGACATACACCAGCTTAAAGCTTTTTTAGGCCTCGTAAATTATTATGGGAAATTTGTTCCAATGTTAAGTACAATATTAAGCCCTCTTTACAGTTTGTTGAAAGGTAAAGTTAATTGGAAGTGGGGTCCGGAATGTGAGCAAGCATTTAATAGCATTAAAAAAATTATGTGCAGTGAGCAATGTCTAGCGCACTATGAGCCGGAGCTGCCGCTGGTCCTCAGTGTGGACAGCAGCGCGTACGGTCTTGGCGCCATTCTGGCGCATAAGTATCCCGATGGCACGGAGAGGCCAATCTGTTGCACTTCGCGCACTCTTAATGACGCAGAGAAATCCTATAGCCAATTAGACAAAGAGGCCTTAGCTATTTTTTTTGGTGTAGTAAAAAATCATCAATATTTATTCGGTAGGCGTTTCATAATTCGCACGGATCACAAACCACTATCTTATATATTCGGAGAAAAGGTTGGTATCCCGCAGACAGCAGCTAGCCGTTTGCAGCGGTACGCGGCTCGGCTTGCGGCTTACGATTTTTCCGTGGAGTGGGTCAGTTCGGCACAAAACGCAGCAGCTGATTGCTTATCGCGATTACCGTTAGCCCGGGAGGCGAGCGAGCGCAATGATATTGGCGCCGCCGTTTCATACTTGATGTTCATTGAAAACGAGTTTCCTATCAGTCACAAAGATATTGCTGAGGCGACAAAGACCGATCCTATATTGCGTGTTATTTATAGAAACATATTATTTGGATGGCCGGACTATACCGATGTAGATCAAGAGAAGGCATATTTCAATAGGAAAGATAATCTTTTTGTGGAACAGGGATGCATCGTATTTAATTATCGTATCGTTGTACCGCCTAAGTACAGAGAGTACATTTTACGCGAGCTGCACGAAGGGCACCTAGGCGTCGTTAAAATGAAAAGCATCGCACGTAACTATGTGTACTGGCCGGGCTTGGACGCGGATATCGAAGGCATGTGCCGCGCGTGCGCCGCCTGCCTGCAGCAGCGGGACGCGCCGCCGCACGCGCCGCTCACGCCCTGGGAGTTCCCATCGCGTCCCTGGCAACGTTTGCACGCTGATTTCGCTGAATATAAGGGAAAACATTATCTCGTAGTTGTCGATGCGCACAGTAAATGGATTGAGGTTTTCCAAATGGGTAGCACGGCAGCCAGATTCGTTATAGATAAATTCAGGGAGATGTTTGCACGGTTCGGGTTGCCATTACAGATGGTAACGGACAACGGCCCGCCATTTTCATCTCACGAGCTGAGGGATTATTTTGCTAAAAATAGTATAGTTTATACGCCGACCAGCCCGTACAGACCTCAAGGTAACGGCGCGGCAGAAAATGCAGTCCGAACCGTGAAAAACTGCATTAAAAAAGCGTATTCAGAAGGCGTTGACGTGGGTCAAGCTATCAGTAAAATGCTTTTTCAATATAGGAATTGCGAGCAGGCCACGACTAATGTAGCACCTGCGGTGGCGTTGCTCGGGCGCAGGCTGCGCGGCCGGCTGGACGCGCTGCGGCCGAGCGCGGCGGAGCGCGTGCGCGCGCGCCAGGCGGCCCAGGTGGAGCGCGTCCGGGGCACGCCTAGGGACGTTCACTTAGGTGATACTGTTTACGTGCGCGAATATAGTAAAAATAAAAATAAATGGGTGGAAGGGCAGGTTAAGGAACAAGTGGGACCGTCGTCATTTTCCGTTAATGTTCCATTATCCAAAAATATTGTGAAACGACACATCGATCAAATAATAGTACCTAAAGGTCACAGGAAAAGATTCTCACTCTCTTGTACTGTTAATGATAAATCTGCTAACATTGTTACTGAGCAACCAAATGTAAGTTCCAATGATTGTAAAGAGTTGCCGGTTGTGACGACAAGTTGTGTGTCTGAGTGCACGGGGCTAGCACCGGGGTCGCCGAGCGCATTCTCTAGCGCGGGCGCCGCCGATGACCCGGGCGCCGCCGCCGCTGAGCAGGACGATCACTTTGAAATGGCTCATTCCTCACCTATTGTTAAACCAACTCATTTCTTGCGTCCTCGTCACAACAGGCATCCTAAGTACCACTAAAATAAGTAAAATGTAATTAGCATTCGCATTACATCGCTGTATGTATATGTAGTATTTAGTAAACCTACAGTTCGTTAGTTTACAAGTATAATTTAATTAGCTTTATATTTAGTAAGGAGGTGTTGGGTATTTGTAGGTACTTCGAAATAGTGTATTCTCGTACTACCGTCTATGGAGAATAAACAGTCAGATTCGATCCGCAACTTGTGTTTCATTACAATATTTCACTTGAGAGATGAGAGATTTCAACGGTTAATTAGAATCGATCAGCAACTTTGCAAGTTAGCTGCTGTAAATGACAGGGTACTGTAATGCTGTAAATGAAATTGTAGAATTTTAGTTTTTCCTGACTTTACTGGCGCGACGCTTCGTCAAAAAGTTTTTGTAATTAGTTAATCTGCCATCACCTCAGCGGCCTGAAGAAGTCCAGCCAACTAGACCTCCATCATACATTCGATAATTATTGAGTTGAGGGGATTTCCAATATAGTCACACCTTAGCAGGCGTTTGATGACCACAGAGTTTATGTGAGCGAAGACTTACCCTCTTATACTTACAAGCTCGTCTTAAAAGATAATGAGTAGGTAGGTATATGAGCTACTGCCATCTCTTAGCACTAGGTAATGACAAACAAGGACAGGAATAACTTAAAGCACTGTCTCACACCGATGAGCTCACAAGCGGTATTGAGCCCTTAAGTCTGAGGAGAGACTTCTCCTCATTGTGCGTGTTCTACCGCTTGTATAATGGGGTATGCTCTGAAGAACTGTTTGACATCATGCCAACAGCTACATTCTACCATCGCACTGCTCGCCATAGGCAGAGAGTTCATCCTCACACCCTAGAGCCTGGGTGGTCGCGCACCGTTCGGTTTCAGAGGAACTTCCTCCCGCGAACACGCGGGCTGTGGAATGATCTCCCTGCTGAGGTTTTCCCTAAGGACTATAGTATGAGGTTCTTCAAAAAGGGCGTTTTAAAAGTTTTAAAGGGTCGGCAACGCGCTTGTGATGCCTCTTGTATTGCAGGCGTCCATAGGCTACGGTAACCGCTTCCCATCGGGTGGGCCGTATGCTTGTTTGTCAATTTAGTTGCATAAAAAGAAAAGATATAACGCTTTGCAAGTTCATAAGGAAACTACATATAATCAACTCTGCTTGCTTCTATTCTGTACACAATGAATTATATAACTATAGTAATAGGTACTTAATTGCTTAGATCTAGTAATGAGTATAACCTAACAATTGATTCATAATTATTTTTACCGAAGATTATATAAACGCACAGAAGCGCTACTCTTTTGGTATATTTTTATTGTATAATCTTTAGAACGAACCAATAGATGCTTATAAAAAAATAAATACCCTTTTAGGAAGTTCAATCACCGTAGATTGATCTGTGAAATTATCTTTTCTTTTATTTAATTTGAATTAAATCGCTACTTTGAGTTTCGATTCTATAATATTAGTAATATTTTGTAAGCTATAAGCACACACAAGTAATGCGATGGGTCACTCATTACTTCCACTATTGTGTTAGGTCACAGAAAGGGAGGGAGCTTTCTTTGACGAGGTTATACAATAATGTGGTACGTGTGGACGTTCGCCTTTAGTGCTCTCGTATGTACTTACCTTCCTTAATTAACAATTGTGAGAGTTATGGACAAGCTAGGGGGGAGGGAGTAGGAGTTTTTAACCGACTTCAAATAAAAAAGGAGGAGGTTATCAATTCAGTTGCATTTTTTTTTTATATTTGCTATCGTAAAAATTCGTAATTTATGAGCTGATTTGAATTGTATATCACTCACCTAAAATTAACTAAACAATCACACCAATTAGTTCTGATCAGCAGAAGCCAGGTGGGTTTTAAAATTCATCCAAATCGGTTCAGCCGTATAATAAAACAGTAAATTACAATAAATGTACTTAAGTATTTTGTAACTACAACATTTACTTAATTAAGTAAATATTCATGTTCGCAATTAAAAAATGAGGAAGTCGTGTACATCTGTAGGCCGACCACAAGCTCCGTCTGGCTCTGTCTCTGGTTCTGGTTTTGACTCTGTGTGAGTGTTGACTAAATAAATTCTACGTCGAAACGTCACATACACAGTATACACACTGGTGAGCACTCACGCAGACTCACAACCAGATGCGTCTTTGTCATTTTACGGCGTTACATTTACGTTGACGCTGTTTCAAAGATTTAATATAACAACTGAATGTGCATAGATGGTATCAACGTGAGTACAGACGCAGTGAACGCACTCGATCTCAGGATGCGTGTGCGTGCGTGCGCTGGGAATCAACCAATTACCAACAAACATTATCTATTATGGGCAAACCCATGACAATCAAGTTTTTTGTTTTTATACAACTATAGCAGATGGTACAAGCATATAGCCCGCCTGATGCTAGGTTACCATCGCCTATAGGTCACGCACGTCAGGTGTATGCCCTACGTCCATCAACAGGCCCTGTTTGCAGCTTTACATTATTTAAAAAGTTTCATTCTCAATAGACTCTTCTTCTCTTCTTATACCTTCCACAACTGTGGTGGACTTCCACCCGCTTAATCTTTTGATAGTGGTTAATGCACACATCTACCATAATTTTTTTTCAGTAAAAAGAGTTCTTATCTTGTCATGAGAAAAGAAATTGATTCACCAAAGAGTTTTGCATAGTGTACCTGTGATTTAAAAATGGAACGTTTTAAACAATGCATTGCTTAGACGAAGATGCATTGTGTTGCAAGCTCCATCTTACACAGCCTCTTTGCTAAATTGAGACATTGAGACATCTACGATGTGTTTTAATTATTATTAATGCCGCAGGACTGGACATGAAAAAGTAACAGTGATTAAAAATTGACCTCCACTCAGCTTAACGCTAGCTTTCGCTACTATTAGCAACAGGAGATATTGTGAAAATTATTGTGAATATTCAAATTTGTAATTATGCTTATAATAAAAATAACAATATATATTAGTTTAAGTGCTTGTTTTGGAAAAAAATTATTCTAATTCTAAAAAAAACTGATTGTCCAAAATAACGGATTACAAACATTCATATCGAATTCCATAGGACTAAAAAAAGCGAGCATCTTTTTTATTTTTTCCGATAGTCTTGCTCCTATCCGCTATTCCAGTAAAGGTCTCTACCCAGCATTGCGTGGGTGAAGACAACGATCTGGCGATCTGATATGGCGGTCGTGACTTCGTGAGCATCCTTGAACTGGTCTTCAAACGTGTGCTGGAAGAAATGTCGCACCATCCCACGCGTGGCCTTCTGATGGCACGATAGGCTTCTGTACTACTACAGGCAGGATACAAAAACACTACTACTTTGATGATGATGATGATCATTATATTAATTCCACCAAAAAAATTAAAAATGCAGTGGATTTGTTTTGAACACATATAAAATACCGTAACATTTATTTTTTAATCCCGGCTGGCCGCTTGCGAACGTTCGTCTTAGGTCCTGCTCTTTGAAGGTGTCTCGGCTGTACCCATGGATAGGATAAACAATGAAGGGATGCAACGGTTCGGGCCTCCACTGAAAAGCTCTACATAAAGTTCTCACCAAACCTTTATCGCCAAAATCAATCAAAAACTTACAAAACTCTGATAAAAAACAAAGCCGATTCCCACGAAGTACAAGTTTTCAACGCCGTTTTTTGTTCCAACAAAACAATAGCAAATCTTATTAAGTGATAGGATCGAACAGTATCAACTGAGATGCACCGACAGAGAGAGGGGCAGGACATAAAAAGCAGATGTCAGTCCGCGGGGCACACAGTGCGCCTCACAGAGCCACGTGCACTACCAAGCTCGCCAACACTTGCGAACCGTGCGTGCGCGAGACACGCATCTCCCGTACCCATCGCTGGTGAGTATCCGCCATCGCCATCGCGCCATCGCGCCATCGCGCCATCGCGCCATCGCGCCTCAGTGAAGTGAACCCAAACAGTGATTCTAATAAACCCCTGAGATCATCAGCAGGAAGTTGGTGCCATGTCATTTTCGCCATGATCATTATACGTAGCTATCCTGAAATTATTTATTAGGAAACGTGATGAAGATAATTCAGTAGGTCTCCGTGGGAGACCGCAAATTACGGTTTTTCTATAATTTGAATAAAAACCGAGAACTGACAGTCGGATTGCATTTCAGACGTAGTCCGGTGGCGCTGGATACCATGGCCATGGCCCGCTTACACGCAATGGTAAGTCTAACATTATTGATTTTAAATATTTGATATTTTATACAATATTCAAATTCAGTTTAATAATTATTGGTAAACTCGTATCAATGTTAATAATAATTACCTAAGTACAGAAAATATTTTTTTTAATTCAACTTAAGGTTTAAAAAATTATTTAAACTAACTTACAACTCGATTATTTGAAAATTTTCTATATAAAAAAAAGTTAAAAAAAAGTTCTAATTCGTCTCTATTCAAGAATCACTAAAATTACAAAAATCCATTCCTCGTTTAAAAGAGATTGTGCAATGAATCCGCAAGCTTTCGTTGTGTACACAATGTGCATAGATTATGGTAATAATGCAGTATGAACATAATGATGTAGGCACGCATTATTTAATATATTATGCAGTGCCTACATTACGACGGTTGCGTGTATTTGGGAAGCGTCCGCGCTCCGCTGCGTAAACTGCACTAGATGTACTTATTGGTATGAGATGACATTCGTTATGCATTATTAGTTATTTTTTAGCATTAAGCATTAGGGATTTTTCGGTACAACAATTGTAATGACCTTAAGGTCAACAATTGTTGTACCGAAAAATCCCTTTACAATGAGTTTAATTCAATTTCAATTAGCCTTTATTTACAAACTTATAAACTATGACATTTTAGACTATAATAGGTACTTAATTTAAACAATAACTTAATTAATATAAAAAATATAATATAAAAAACCTACTTAACTGCACTGAGTTTAATACTGACTTATAAATATGAACATAAGTTTCCACTTATTCCAGTAGGTTAGCACGCGTCTGTTTGCAACCGGATCGCTATGTTTGACAAATCAGCTGAAAACGCAAGGCTTCAATTAAATAGCAAGATAATACAATGCGGGTCGGTTTAAACTGCAATTTTTCACTTTCACTATGTTGATATTTTACAAATTACCTAAGAGTCTAGATTTAACAAATTAACATTAAAATGTTATTTTATAGTGATGATGATTTATGTTTAGACCTCAACTATTTGCTATTTAGTAACCCAGTTATTCGTTCTTTGTTTGTGAATCTTTAAATTAGTCCTATAAAATAAATTCAAAAAATGAAATTCCATCTCAGAACCATCGCGATGCTTTTACCAGTTTCTTTGAGAAGAACTTGTCTGCATATTATAAGATCACTGGTTCAAAGAACGACCAACGTAAGAATCAATTAAAACGAACGAGTCCGTGTGATTAAATTATTAATTGAGACATCTAAAATTATTGTTTTGGTTTCTCGTTTCTCTGATTTTTGTATAAATTGTATATACCTAATATAAGGGCGCCGCCACACAAAGTGACAGTTACGTCACCCGCGATAATTCGCACCACATCGCACCGCACGCTTGCGTCACACTCAGTTTAATCTAGGGCTGACACACTGTCATTGGGTTCTTGTACTCTTGATTTAGAGCACATGTCTCTTCGTCTTGACAAATCATTGTGGTTGTAATGTTTAGTGCTAGATATGATTAATGAATCGCTCTAGTTTTTTGTATATTTGGGTTTGCCAATACCTACTTTCCATTAACTTTGGTTTTAGAAGTTTATTTGCTTAACGCTTCCAATGTACCTATTACTTTTGTTCGTATTTTTTTTATAATGTACATACGTAGTAGTACTTAACCATGGCGCTGATGTTTTTTGATCATCTTTGGGCGTGGACAAAGTAGTATATTTCCAAAAATAGTTTCTTTTCTGACTGTCACGCAAAGGTCACACAACCCTAGCGCAACCGCAAGGGGTGCTTATGGAACACAATAAGAAACCAATGCTAGTGAAATTTAGCATAATAGAAATGAGTGTTTTGTCTCGGCCAGGAAATTCCGGACTTTTGTTACAGTAATGTCAGTGTTATGTGTTATGCCTCGGAATGACAATCACATTATTTAATTTTATACTGACGTTTAATCTTGTTAAATTATCATGTTGTAATTTTCTTAACAATTATCTAAAACGTTTTTTAAGGTTCCGTACCTCAAAACTAAAAAATGGAACCTTTATAGAATAACTTTGTTGTCTGTCTGTCGGCCTGTCTGTCTGTCGGTCTGCAAGCCTTTATCTCGGAAACGCGTGGAGGTATCAAATTAAAATCCAAACTAATTATACCCAAGTCTACAGTTTCTTAAAGCTGTAATATTTTGTCGCTCTCAAGAGAATCAAAACCGATACCTAGAACTATGAAAGGCAAGTAATACCGTCTTAAACAAGCATAGGAAAAAATCTGAAAACTGTACATTTGAAATTCATCATTCTTCTTCTTCTTCTTATCGTGTCACTGATTCTTTCGAACCAAGTGTGATGAAAGGATTTTAAGTGCGCCTCAAATTCATTAAAATTTTAATTCATCGTTAAGAAACAGGGTCTTTATGCAAGGAACGGCGGCGGCGGTTCTAATTTGTCACTTTACAAACACTACTATAGGTAATGTTTTTCCCAACTCTGATGTACAATGCGATACTATTCATTCTTCTTTCAGTTATTATACCTTTCAAATCGTATACGTAAATATAAACTATTTTTGATAATAATGTGCCTAGATTTTTTATAATTATGCGTCTACCTTTTTCGGAACCCTCAGTGGGCGAGTCCGACTCACACTTGTCTGGTTTTTTTTATTTTATCGAATTGGTGAGACAACTAATATATGTTGAAAATACTGTAAGCTTTTTTAAACAAAACGTAGCTTTTTGAGAAAGGGGTCGAAACGAATTATACTGTAGGGTTGTCAACATTACTCAACGTTTGTTTTCCCACAACAAATACAAGCTTGTCCCACAAAGGCACTTCATAACGTCGGTCGTAATGTTGATTCGTCTAATTCTCACGGCGCATACATCGCGCCGCGCCGCCTCCGTGCGAGAAAGCGTCGAGAAGGTCAATGTCGAGCGCCGAACGTTACCGCACAGCCGATAGCACCACCGTACCGTACGTCACCAAACTACAACTAAATACAAAAAAAAGCAAACAAAATCACGAAAAGGGTCCATGTGATACTGACTTACAACTAAGAACTATGTAGGTATGTCAAACTAAACCATGAGTATCCAATAAATTATTGAGTAGGTATTGAGTATTGAAAATGGATGGGCTCTATATTGAAATTTTTATTTTAAAAAAGTACAAATAAACCTTTTGCATTAAGGCCTGCGCACATCTAGGCGACCGCGATGGCAATTAGTTGAAACGCTGTGAAATATAAGCTGTCATATTTGACAGGGTTTCACGTGATCACCATCACCATCACCCAGATGTGCGCAGTTCATAACAAGTGAATCATTATTTTTACATAATTATTTAGGTGGCACATTATGTTTGAAAAAGGCATCACATGCTTTTACGTGGATCAGGTGGAATGATTGAGCGCCTTTGTCAAATAAAAAACTTGTGTGTTGTAAAAAATATAATTATGTTTGAGTTGAGATTTTAATAAAATAATAGTAAAAATTCTTTATTGAGGACTACATAATTCGTAAAAATGCATGGCACTAAACATTACAATGTACCTAGTCATACAATCGGTAGTCTTGTCGCGCGCAGCGATTTCTTCCAGACATGATGCGTCCTCTCAATAACAGTTATTCACACGTAACAGGCATGTTGAACTATTCCACACTGGACCTCATCAAACACGGTAACCTTCGTGGCCTTTTGACCGATTTTCGGCCACCACGTAATAGAATTTACGTAAGTGCAATAAATAAATGTCACAGCCACATACATGGCTCTGAGTCGTGACAGCGCAAATCACAACGCTATTGTTTGTTAGTTAAGGCTACAGAGATCTACACTTTAAACATGATACTTAGCTCATTTACGAAATTAAAATTACAGTTACAAAAATAGAGGCGATAACAAACATTAAAAACACTGCCTTATTGAGAACCTCTTCCTTTTTTTTAAGTCGGTTAAAAAATGCAACCACGCTTAATTAATAATTTAGCTTTGGCTTTCTAAGCTCTTTATAATCAGCGATTTAATTACTATTATCAATAACAAATATGAAACATCACGGGCTAAAATCACGGGTGTTGATTGACACACGCACGTTCCAAGAACATAGTGATCCAGTAGGTATAGGTCTTAGACATCTTACGTAACAAATCAATAAAGCGCTCTGCAGAATGGTGCGATTGCGAGCCCGGCCTGACCCGGGGTTTCATAGTCGCGCCCTACTAACGAGCTTCGTGTGCCACCAGCTTTACGTCAAGTGCCTTTTGTGTGATGTCATAGAAAGTGGGCCTTAAGCACCACAATGCAGGCCAAGGGGCCAATATTCACTCTGCATAGGAACTTCATCCTGAAGTTCGAATATAGGCTCGATATTTTAGTACTCTTAATTCTAAGCGTTCTACGATGGCGATCAGTGAAACACTGTCAAATATGACAGTGATATTAGACAGCGTTTCACTGATCGCCATCGCCATCGCCGGATGTATGCCCGCCTTAAAAAAATACCCACTGTAAGTGTATTCCATACATTTATGTTCCAGTAGCGACGACTATAATTTTGTATAGTTCTAGCATTCCGCCTAGATTCATCGATGAACTAGGTTGTCAGACTTGTAACAGACGAGAGAACTCCACTAGAGCTGTGGGAATGTCTACCGTTATGTCATACAATATAGTCAAATGCGCAATTATGGATGCAAATCTGTATAAACTCGAAAACAACTTATTTTATGAATCCATGAATAAAATTGACGTAAAGTAGGCAGGTACTTAGCGTTTATGTTCATATAAAGATTACTTTTTATGTTTATCAGTTTATATAATACCCACGAAAATGGAAGTAGGTTAATAGGTACAATACAAAAGTAATTTTATACGCTCTATTTAAAATAAGTTTACCACATTTCTGAATTTTTACGGTGGCTCGGTTGCAAAGTGCATTAATATGCTTTTTAAGTAGGTAATACACGCGCAGGCATCATTCACCAACTGTCCAAATACCAACGGAGACATTTTGAACAATTTTCATAACCTCTGTGAGAAAATAACAAAAAGTCAGCGGCAGCATTTTACATCGAGAAAGTGGTATGACGCCGCCGCCGGGTTCCTCGTGATATTGGAGAATGCTTCCTCAGACAGAACACAAAAACGACAAGATTCTCACACTGAACGTGTGAAAATTTGAGCAGAATGAAAGTAATTCGATTTTCAAATTATTCATTTTCATAATCAGTGATTCTCAGGGCAAGAAAATAATGACTTGTAAATTGACATTGATGACTTTCTCTCGTAGATTATACTACTTAGAAGGTTGAAAAATACCGTCAATGGACTCATTTATGTGACACTGCGTTGGGGCGCTTCTGTACTTGGACAGGATTTATGTAGGTAAATTAGGTACGCCTTCCCACTGCCTAAAAAACATTCCATACCATTCGGCCATATCCACGAAAGACCGTGGTATCTGAGTGTAAAACTAACTTAAGATTTTGGATTTCTTCACCATGCCTACCGAGGATCATTCTGCTTTGTCTTAGGGTAGAACTTTAATGTCGAAAGTGTTGTTTTTGAATTGTTGTTGTTTATTCCACGCAACCAAGCCTATATGCAAGAACCTATGTAATCAGGTCAATTCATATTTGTTCAACACCTTGCCAAAAAGGTCAGCGCGACCCTCTGGCGCCGCTGTCGTTATGGAACGTTCGTAATTGGAATGTCGGCTTGGCAAGCAGCCGAGGCTTTAATAGAAACTAGTGACGTCAGAATTCCTCCAGTTTTCCTCTAGATTTGGCGCGGTGCTGGCAGATGGCCTGCCGATAACCTTTTACTGCTAAAACTATTTGGAATGTTAGGTATTGAATGTCGTGAGAAGTAAATGTCCCTCTAGGTCTAATTTAGATGTGGTTGACGAAGATATAATTATGGGTCTTTAGATTTTATTCAGATTATTTCTATACCTATAACTCTATTCTTTAAGACGCGGCCTGCGGTGATGGGAAATCGATGAGACGAGATGATTTTTTTGGTTTTTTTAAAACATAATTATTCTAAAAAATTATTTACAGTACCTAGGTATCCAAAATGCACTTTAAACATTGTTCATACAAAATTATGAAATTTATTCTAAACATAATCTGTAGAATGACTTTTTAAACTAAAGCCGTGAATAAATGTAGAAGAATCGTCATTGTCTCAAAAGCACTTGGAATTGAATTAGTTAAGAATCCTTGGGTTGCGCCATTCGGAACAATCGCCATATTGCACAGAAGCATTGTGGCGGCTGGCGGGTCCCATGGACTCCGCTGCCGACAGCCGCCAGCCTCCCGTGACATGCACATTTATAACATGTTATAAGATATTACAATACAATAGCTATAAATTACAAAGTGATTTTATAAAGGCTGTTATTAAATCGTATTCGTATAAATATTATCTTCATCTGATTCGGTATTTACCGAATCGTGGAAAGGCATGCTTTCCACCATTCGGTATTTGTTAAGTAATTCAATCATTAGCTTGATTCTATTCTAGAAATATAATCACATCCAGTATCAACGTATCTTCTGAATAGTTTGTATGTCGGAAATGCAATTCGTACGTCATCATGCACCTTCACCGATCTCTGGTCTGGTAATAGATGTGATAGAGATTGGCTTTTGCAATAACTGTCTCGCGACTTAGAACCCTAGTGCCTTGACATACAAGTTACGACACTCGTACCATTTCCGCGCTTTTGTAGATGACAGGAAACTGCGGTTCGATCGGTTTTTGCTCAGAATTATCTTTTTAAATGGGCCATTTGGCGCTGATTCACTGCTTGATGATCGTTTAACAAAACCTTGTTACACTCGTCTATAGAATGTACTCTACATCCGTGGGAAGTTTTCTTACTGAGTGAGATTTTATATTTTTTTGCATTTGACACTTCATTTCTCGATCGATTCGAAAGATATAATGGAATGGCGTTACTAAAAATATGATGGAATCTTATGAGAGTCTAGCCTCCGATCTACGTGGATGATCGAAAGCTCTAGAATTATCTCGTTGTTAGAGTCCAGTTGATTGTTTTCCGCTGTCAAACGTGTTCTGTTTATAGACATAGACATTCATTTATTTACTGCTTCAGCACCTCAGCCTCAGGGCCTATTAACTTATGTGATTGTGAGGCAGAGCAAGTAACGGATCGATTTACTATTGTTTTTAGGATTCATTAGATTCTTTTATCCACCAGGTAGGTACCCAACTGTGCCTTTGTGTCTATAATGTGACGCAACCTTTGGTCACGGCATTTCCTCGGCGTGTGTCGAGAGGTCGCAGTGTGCCATTGTCGGAGATTTCACGGCCCATGCGGATGGTGCGGAACTCTTCGCTTTATAGCTATGTCACACACTTGGCAAAGTGTTTACTTACTATTTATAAGGGACCGTGAACCTCTTACCTATATTTATGATACTATCCTGCTTGTGTTTTTCTTTCAGCTAATATAAAAAAGCCTAAAAATTACAGAGATTCATAACAGCCAGTACACTTAAATTGCCTAGTAAAATTTCCGTGAAAGTCACTATCTTCTTGTTAAAATATTATTGGATTTTGCATACTTAGTTGGTACGTAAACTTAGTTGGTAATGCGCGTGCTAGCTAGGTATGCGGCATGCGGCATGCGGCATGCGGCATGCGGCACAATCAGCATAATTTCATAATCAGCACTCCTCTTCTTGTCTAACGTAAGTATATTTTGAGAAAGTTACGTGGTCACATTACACCGTGATGTTATTAGCAAGTGTGGCGTGCTAAGTGCACTCGTAATTATCGTATGACAAAGAGTGCTTATCCTAGGCTATTATTATGATCAAAGGTACTTTCTCTAACGTATGAACAACTGTAAAAGAACCTGTATTTACCCATTACATATCGAAGAAACTAACTCTACTTCCACTCTTACCATTTAAAGTCCCTCAGCTCCTGATATGTTTAATCAACCTGATAATTAAATGTTAATTATTTTTATGAAACAACGGGATATTTACCATGATTAAATTTTTGAGTTGCCTTCCGATATTTCGGCACAATTGCATACACCATGATTTGATCACGGTTGAACTCACGGTTAAAAATAGTGTTAAAAACCATGATAGTTTCAAAAGTTAAATGTTCATGTTTAGACGCATTTAAACGTTTTCTTGCCGATTTACAAATGAAGCAGAAGCTTTATTTAAAGTAGCTGAGTTGGCCTTTTAGAAAAAACATGCACTGTCCGTAGCATTAAGATAACGATCTCGTTGCAAGATCCGAAAGTGGAAGACATGCGGACAGACTGACAAGTATTTGTTTATTAAGAAGAGTTTCACCTAAAGAGGTTGCAGTGTGCCTGTGGAGTGTGGGCCTGAGCCGGCTCCTAATCGTTGTTTATGTCGAGGCCCTAATGGATCACTTATGCGTGACCTGCATCTGATGAGGACCTTGCACTTCAAACAATACCTACTTGTTAATAAAAACAAAAGAAAGCACAAAATAAATAAGCCATTTTAAAAGTAATATTCTAATGTCGTCACGTCTCAAGCGACGAATATTTGACAGTTTTCAATGAAAATCTGTCAAATATTCGTCGCTTGAGATGTGCTTAAATCTGAGTTGCGTTTCAGTATTCGGGGGTAAATTGGACGTTTTTAATAAAACCCCGGTTCTGCGATGTTTCAGTCGATCTACTTATATAATTATTTTTGCTTCTACTATAAATAACTAATATATATAACCTAGCTACTGTTTCTGATCTGCACCCTGTTTTATCGGTTGGTTGAGTGAGGGTGATTCTATAATGGATTAGGTAGAGCTGTGTTTGCCCAAAGGATTCATTTAGCTAATTGCTTCGATCCATTCATGAACTAGAGCGCGGCGCTTTCAGGCTCTACCTACTATCTGTCTACTTACTGTGTCAATATACCAGCCTATTGTACCGACCTTTTGGGTTCCACATTAGCTCCAACCGCTAAGGAGGAACCCATTGCTGTCGGTGCTTTTCCTCCGCACTACAATCTGAATCTCTTCAAGGCAAGAGTGAATAGATGTTTTCAAGGCCGTCCTGCTCCATCATCGGCTCTATCGTCAATAACCATGAGGTGAGGATGGTCTATAAAGGAGCCTAGATCCCAGTTCCTTCCGTAGTGTGCAGAGTAGCTGAGGTTGCGCCACCGGCACCGGCACCGTGGTATCGGGGTGACAACCACCGCAAGTCACCTTGGACAGCGCGGGACCAACCATTGCGCAAACCTGTTGCTTTCAGAACATAAAGCCAACGTTATATAACGGCTGTGATTAACAGAGCTTAGTCTTTGTAGGTGCTAACTATCTTAACAAACCTACGGTAGTAAAACATGTGTGCTCTTATGTTTTTTCTTCTGTGTTCTGGATGATTCCTACATTAGTAAAATGGTTCAGGAGTCAAAGTACAAATAAAGTTGTCAAGTTGATGTTCTTCTTTTTCAAGGGCTGGTTTCACGAATTGCTAGTCGACTATAAAAATATTTGTCGGTTGTTTACTCATAATTTTGCTTGACATTTATGCCAGTAATTTAATTTCAGTTAACATTATGGGTTCCTCCCACCAATGCCACACTTTTTTCCTACTCAATGCCACGGATTTTGAAAAACAAATGAGTCGCTACTCCACCGCTGTATAATGATGGTCACCGCTTCTAGGGAACCAAAGTTTTGAAATGTATATGATAGTGTAGTTGATGGGGTAAACGTTTAACGACTCTACAATTGCGTGCGGTGATTTTTAACTGTAGGTACCTACTACCTAGAGATAGGACTACTTAAGTAAACTACAGTAGTCATGAATACCTACATGTTTATTCTGTGGTCACCACAGGTGTCACCACACTTGTACCACAGTGGTCAAAATAATTGTGACTTTGTATTATGAATTGACGTGTAGTGTAAATAAATGTATAACTTGTTTCAGGTGGTGCCAGCGATCCTGCTGTTCGCCATAGCAGCTGCGAGCCCCAGGAACCACTTCAAACGAGAAGGTGGGGGCTTATCTTTTTAAAAACAACATTCAGATAAAATAATAGTAGTCTGTGACCAAAAAGAATGAAAACATGAAGAATAGAGGAAATGAAGCAGGATCTTAGATTTTTTCTCATTTAAGAAAGTCAAGATTGCTCGATCGACATCTAAAAGAGCATTATATTAGCCGAGTGGTTTAAATGCATCTATTTGTGATGATTCTAAGTTTAGTATTCTGCATAACTTCATAAGGTCTAGCTAGAACCTAAAAATGTAATTATTTCGATTTGATGTAACTCGTTAAAACATTAAACACCTTTTTTCCACTTTCAGCGCCGTTGAGCTCATCTTATCTTCCACCATCGAGTGGAGGCGGACACGGCGGTGGTCACGGAGGTGGCGGCTTCGGTGGTGGCGGCCACGGCGGCGGTGGCCACGGCGGTGGTAGCAGCCACGGTGGTGGTGGCGGCCACGGCGGTGGGGGCCACGGTGGCGGCGGTCATGGCGGTGGTGGTGGCGGCCACGGTGGTGGTGGCGGCCACGGCGGTGGCGGCGGCCACGGCGGCGGTGGCGGCCACGGCGGTGGTGGTGGCAGACCGTCCTCCAGCTACGGAGCACCATCCAGCTCTTACGGTGCCCCTGCTCCTTCAAGCAGCTATGGTGCCCCTGCTCCTTCAAGCAGTTATGGAGCTCCTGCGCCTTCAAGCAGCTATGGAGCTCCTGCCCCTTCCAGCTCTTACGGAGCCCCATCTAAACCATCATCTAGCTACGGAGCCCCTGCCCCACGCCCCTCATCTAGTTACGGGGCCCCCTCGAAACCTTCCAGCTCTTACGGAGCCCCTGCCAGGCCACCTGCGACCAGCTACGGCGTGCCAACTGGACCTTCCACAAGTTATGGAGCTCCGAAGCCATCCAGCTCATACGGTGCTCCAGCGCCTAAGCCGTCTTCGTCTTACGGGGCTCCGGCGCCATCCAGCTCATACGGTGCCCCACCCTCCAGTTCCTATGGTGCCCCGGCCCCGTCGAGCTCTTACGGAGCCCCGTCATCCGGCGGGCATGGATCGTCAGGTGGACACGGAGGGTCATCAGGACATGGCAGTGGATTCGGCGGCGGCGGCGGCGGAGGCGGTGGTGGTGGCGGCTTCAGCAGTGGTGGTAGCGGGTTCAGTAGCAGTTTCGGAGGCAGTGCTCCTTCTAGTTCTTATGGCGCCCCCTCTCCTCCATCCAGTAGTTACGGCGCTCCTTCTAGTAGTTATGGCGCCCCTGCTGCTCCTTCTAGCAGCTATGGAGCCCCAGCAGCTCCTTCGAGCAGCTACGGAGCACCGAGCGGTGGTGGTTTCTCATCAAGCTCATTCTCTTCGGGTGGCTTCGGAGGTGGCTTCTCCTCAGGAGGAAGTTCCGGTGGACACTCTAGCGGTGGGTCAAGTGGATACTCATCAGGCGGCGGTCACTCGTCTGGTGGGTCAGGGGGCGGTTATTCCTCGGGTGGTTCAGGTGGAGGTTATTCTTCGGGTGGATCAGGAGGTGGATATTCATCGGGAGGTTCAGGAGGCTACTCCTCGGGTGGATCAGGAGGTGGATATTCATCAGGTGGTTCAGGAGGCTACTCCTCGGGTGGATCAGGAGGCGGTTACTCGTCTGGTGGTTCAGGAGGTGGTTACTCGTCTGGTGGTTCAGGTGGCTATTCATCTGGGGGCGGTCACTCGTCAGGCGGTGGAGGCTATTCTTCCGGCGGTGGTGGCGGCGGCGGAGGCTACTCGTCCGGGGGGTCAGGAGGTCACGGCTCCGGCGTGCCGGCTACCATCAGCCAGAGCTACGACTCTAACGGCGGCTATCAGTACTAGACTCATACGAGTATGTAGACTAGCTTTTTAGTACCTATTTTTATACCATTAGTCAATATTTAATAGATCTATGATGATCCTGAAAAGTTAATAAGCTGACTGTGATTGTAACAAAGCATGTCGCCCCAACTACCAACTAGCAAATAAATGAAAAAGATTTTTAACTATGTAATAAAACTGAACGTTGATCAAATCTGTTACCATAATTTTAAGGATCGTGAAACGAAAGTATTAATTATTTAATGTATTAATTGTACAAAATTAGGATAAGTACAAAATAAAAATGATTTTGTATAAAATAAAAAGTTGTAAATAATAATATTTATTTTGATTAACCTACCCCTTCCTAGTTAATGAATTATAAACTCGAATATATTTGGAAAGAAAGTCTTCAACATGCTATATACTTTATTAATGTCACAGGAGCAACCGTAGAGTTCACAACATTACACATATATTCCACATATTCAAAATATTCAACAAGAACTAGGAATAAGTCAATAATCATATCTACTAGCTAACAGTGGGACGGTCGCTTCCTCATACAATCTTAGATTTTTTGATAAATTCATGAAATTTTAATGAGAAGTAAAGATAATGAAAAAAACATAGTATATGAAAAAAGTAATAAAATAACAAGAAATGCCACCCGTACCATTTAAACGTACGAAGTGGAATAAGTAAGTTATATCTACAGCCAGCGGTGCATGGTAAATGCATGTTGTGCAAGTACTTAGTCATAAAAGGAAGCGACGTCGAAGTATAACAACATGCCTATAATCTACTCTTAATGTCTATTGATATGTATCATTTTCACACTAAGTTACTAGTTTAAATTACAGTCACAAGGACATGATATGTATAGAGTTTCATCGTAGTCTTAGCAAAGTTACAGGCTGATATATATTTATATCACATATCGCAACAAATTTTGATATGTATGCGTATATCTAGGTATATATAATTCAAAAAGCTTTACTGCTTGAAATTTAATTAAAACATCAAGAGACGACACTCAGATATAGGAGATCAAAACACACGGACATCTGATCATATTATTACTTGGAAACACATTTGACAAATATCATGACTTATGCATCAGTGTTACGTTTAGGCCTTTGATCTCATACATACATTATGTACGAGACATATGTATGGCAGACCATAAACAACACTAACACTGAAATCATATAGTTCATCTTCAAAAACGTGCATACGCTATACATTATAATTATATATAGTATAACATCAACATCGATAAATTTATTTCAGGACACGACTCTATAGTACCGAACACAAACATCTTCAAATCAACATTATCTACAAACACAGCAAGTCATTCAAATTAAAATGGCTACTAATGCTTATTTTTTCTACAAGCTCTGAAATATAGACAGATATACCTATCTCATAAATGTCAAAACAATCTGATTATGTTATTTATTACATATTCTGATCTTTCAATTAGTTTTAGAATATGTAGGTATATGTTTACAAAGCAAGCAGAACATACGAACATACGTCATCCATCTCCACTTTTAGTTATACACTTTAAACTTTGGTTATTTCTTTTGATGCTTTGCATATTAAAATACATTTCAATAACAGTTCATCTAAAAATTAATAGGTACCTACTTATTTTTTAAATAATATATGTTTGGTCACGTGGTTACCATTTAAATACATTTTGATATGTTATTTATCGCAGACACAGGTGATTCAAGATAATTTGTATATAGATACAATAATTACACTAGGTCACGCACTCGTGTCAACTACCAAGCACTTGTAGTAACTGTGCGCCTCCTTCTATACATTAATTGACGTAAATAAGGAATCTTCGATATAAATAATATACAATAAATATAACATCTTTCCTAAACGTAATAACTCACATTTTGATATGTATTCGTTTCATTACACTAAATTGTTTCTACTTCATATAAATATTTTATACATTCTATATAAATATTATTCATCTATTGCTTTTATTTCTTTGATATAAGCATTCACTTCCCGTTATTGATAAATATTACTGAGAAGCTTTTTACATAATCATACAAAAGTGTTCTGCGGAAGAAACCGTTGACGTTGAGCATAGTCGTAATCTGCAATACTGAAGTTCGTTTCGATGTGATATATACTTAGTAAAATCGTCGTAAAATATGTTTATCTAAGAGTATGGTAGATATGGTGCGGGGCGGGTTCAGAACGCAGTTTGTTTACCGTACGGTTGCAGAGGGGGGGGAGCGTTGGAGGTGCCGAAGAGCGGCGTGGGCCCGTCGTTGGGGTCGTCGAGGTCGTCGTCGTCCTCGAGCGCGGGGTTGACGCGGCCGGCGCGCTCGTCGGGCCCCACCAGCGTGCTGGCGGCGCCGTACAGCCGGCCCGGCACGCCGCCCAGCACCGACATCTGCTCGCCCGCCTCCGACGGCTCGTCCACGCGGCCCATGTCCTCGGGGATGTTCACCACGCAGTTGAAGTAGTCCGACTCGGGACTCAGGTAGCCGTTGTTGAACAGGAACCTGAACATTATTTATATACATCATTATCATCAAAAAAAAAACTTGAGAGGTGTCAAGGGACACCCGGATGGAACGAAGTTCCTTTATTATTATTTACAAAATACCTGTATACGCTCAACAAAAATAATCGTCGCGACACCACACTGTTCAATGCGAAATAGAAATGAAAATATCTGGCTTGCTTTCTTCGCAAGCAAGCCAGAAGAGCAAGCCAAGCAGGCAAGAGTGAGAGACAGACAGAGAAACATGCGCACGCCGCCGCCGCCGCACAGCTTACTATAGCAAAAAGTGTCGTGACAACTTTTCGTAAGATTTTTTTCCGTCTAGTCCCTTTCACAACGCGCGATAAGGAACTTCGTTCCAATACATTTAATTTCGTAATCAGAATCATTCGGGAGTAGTGTTATTAGTTATTACACCCAGTTGGTTTCTGATAACATGGCCTATAGGCTGAAGCTGGTGTTTTTATTAGAATGCATAATCATGTGGTGTGACCCGTGCGTGACTCACGACGTGTTGTATAACGTCGTCGGCAACAGTAGCACTGTAAATGAATAGCCTGTATTTCTCATCTTGTATCCATTAGATCAATTTAGACCTTTCAAATACTTTTTAAGTACCGCCTCAAACTGTGCGTCGTCATGTTCTCATCACAGTGGCATTGTGCAAGCGTCATGATTCCCTCGCACTTTCGAACTCATCACGCGGCGCGAGTGTCCGTCTGTCTGTCACGATGCATACAATCGCCCATTACCTACGACAATAAACTTGCTGCACTCAGACGCCACTTCCTAGATTCCGGTTTGCAGACATACCAATCATGCTATACTTTATGCACTGTAAAATATGGTAATCTTATTAGACTTTTTCATTTCCTCTGCAAATTTTATTTCCTAAAGTTATCATCTTTCTTACTCCGCTACGTAATGAAATCAGAAAATCCAAAAGTTTATAAATGAAATAATCATTAGAATGGCAAGTCTGAATTTCTAAACCCCCTGAAGGAAATCCGCTTAAAGGTCATGACGAACTGCCGTATTTAATTGAATTGAAGTTGAAGTTGGGTAACGAATTATGTTTCCGAACTTGGTTGACACACTGCCAAGTTCGGAGATGTTTGATTCAAATCGTTCATTCATCGTAACTGAACAAAGCCCAAGCTGCCCGTATGTTAGAGCATGAGACTTACACTGAAAGCCAGGAGACGAAGGCCAGCGTGAACAGGCTGAGTACCATCGCCGTGGTCCTGAAGGGGAACAGCTGCACTTCGTTCTCCGCGTCGTAGCCCGGGTAGTGGATGAGCGCTGGCAGGCCGAGCATCTTCTCCCCGCCCGAGAGGCGCACCAGCAGCGCCACTATGTAGGCGGCCAGCGAGCCGTACGTGTTGCAGTGGTGCTTGAAGTGTACCACCATCAGCAGTTGCGGGAACAGGATCACGTACACCAGGTCTGAGCACATTGACCTGTACGGAAACTAACATGACTATTTTGAACTTACAAATATCTTACGTCAGCATCAAACAGCATCACATAAGTGGGGTCAGCATATTATAAGATTCATCAGCTGGCCTCATCAGCTATTACTAACGTAATCGTCTTTGCAATAATAATATTCTATTCTTCATGACGCTTCTCTCTCGGTTGAGACTCGTTCGATTAGCCATGCGACTATGTGTTGGATATTGAATAAGAAATGACAGCGTAGGTATTGTTCGTTTTCAAACTACCATTGAATTGGGGCCTACTATATTTAATGAACACTATACGTAATCCCATGCACGGGATCTAAAAACAATAATTTTAAAATGATATCATAAATTTAATTTGTTGTGAATTGAGCTGGATAGGCTGGCTAGGTCGGCAATGGTGCAATATCATTATTTTCCGCACAATGTTTCAGATGATTGCATCATTAGTGAAATCATCTGAGCTTAGCTAAATGGTCCGCGTGTCCTTCGCGCCGCGCTTGCGAAACTCCCCTTCATACATTTTGTGAACTGGAGCAAATGAAGATTATGGCTTTAGAAGGGAATTTGTCCTTAGTGTTTTCTATTTGTACAAGTTTATAGTTTGTAATATATCACATAATTACTGACATTTAACAAAGATTTTCATTGAATGACTGTCTATTTAAAATATGCCTTTTCTGATGAAACATCCACTTATCTTATGAATTAAATCATTTTGTCTAAGAAATCCAAGAACAAGTATTTATCCCAACCTTCAAAGCTCCAATCGTTTGTTGTCTTGTAATGATCCCTTTAACCCCAGGCTTCCACCTTAACCGCAGCTCTGGCATCTACACAAATGGCCAATAGGGATGGCTGTCAGAGGTCTCCCTCTGTCCCCCCGGTGTTGAGAATATAATAAGGAACGTTATGTTAGGTTTCCAAGAAGGTAATGAAAATGTTTTTAGATGAAATAAATAAGTACCATTTAACAAATTATCAAAGTAAACATAGGATTGTGGGCGCTGCCCTCACTTGCTAGCTCTAGCCCCCAGCCCAGCCGCAAGCCGGAGGAGGGATTGGATTAAATTTCAATTAGTTCTCTATCCCGGTGCGCGGATTTAATAATGTTTGAACATAGTTTTTCTTTTTCGCTTTGTGTTTATAGCGTAATGCTTTAAGCTCACAGAAGGAAAGCTCTGTTCCAATTTGCGAGGATTATTGTTGTGAGTGCCATTCAAGTCACCGCTAGCTTTATTTACTTGAATTTTAAAAGAAATATTAAATATGTGTATAGTGTTACTTTTATTATACACCTAAGGCTGGTTTCACGGATTGCTAATTCGATATAGCCAGCCCTAAGTAGGCTGTAAATCCTACTTAGGGCTGGCTAGATAGATTTTGCAAGGATGATTTTTCTGTATCTTTATACCAATGATTCATATAATTTATTGTGATCAGCATGGTATAATGATATTGTCTTCATGTTGGAATCACGAAGGATCCTTCGTACCTATCGATCCATCAATTCGTCATTATCTGAAGTGATCCCGCGCGGTGTCGCAATCTATAACCGTACGTTAAAGACGACTCCGTGATATCTGACAGATATTATTCTAATATTACGAAACTTGCACATCGCTATTAACCCACCACCTGCTGCTACTCCTGGGTATGTTGATGGCGGGCTTGCTTTCCTCAGAAACTGGCACCGCTATTATTAATTATGGTTAAAAGAGCTTTCAACGTAACAGAAAGTGATGGTCATCGTTACGACTGTCACAGTTACCACTTCATAGGAAAAGTTAAACTCAGGAGCAGGAATCTCGGTGAGTTAGAGTAATTGGACAGTTTGAAGAATACTCTGCCTACTAGTGCCTACCACAATATGATTGCATTAAACGGATCATAAATCATAATCGCTGATTTCTGCATATTTCTTAGTTAGGGTTAAGTACCCTATTTGCATATCAATAAACCCTGCCATATAGGTATTCACTAGGGTTTACTTGCGACATATAATGACAGCAATACCGTGGCAACTGGCAACACGTAGGATCGCTACTTTATGAGCCATTATAGGACTCAATGGCGCAATTTGCACCGTTAGTCGGCCATTGTACGATTAGAGGAGAACGTTAGATTGACTCATTTGTGACTATGTCCTTGCCTTGCTTCATACACATTTACACTGTAAGCATTATTTCCAGTCAGGACTTTAGGATTACTTGTGCACGAGTTTTGTCCGTGATATAGTTTTGCTCAGATTGCAATCTGTGAATTAATTATTACATATTTCGTTGAAATTGTACATTCTAGATTAAGTTTAGATAATTATCTTTTGGCTAAACAATCAATCTGTGCTTGAAATCGCGTCATACATTAGTAAGTACATTGGTAATTCTAAGACACGGTCGTTCGGGTAGCGGTTTACCAGAATCAAATAATGTTCAAAATATCAACCATTACAAGATGTGAGATCCTAAGTTCCAGTGATCGTTCAATCTCAAGCGGAAAGTTTTTTCTTGAAATGATGTGTATTTGATAAAAATAAGGACTCACCAGAGACCGTAGATGGAAGGAATGGTGAGCGCCATGACTGTGGACAGTATGCCGACCACGATGATGCCCACTCGCATCACCCAGATGATCTCCATCTCGGAAGCGCGCTGTCTGAAGATCAACTTGTACACATTCCTGTAGCAACACCACTCATTATGATACTTTCAACCACATAGTACACTAAGAGTTACCCCATCCTTAACACTTCAGCATCTGACTGAAGCTGCAGCATAATTATATGGTCATAAAAAGTATCTTCATTTCTCTTCTTTTTTTGAGATGAACGTCATCGATCAGCCTTACCTGGCAAACATGGAGGAAGCGGACAGCACGCTGGAGTCTGCTGAAGACATGACGGCGGCGGACACCGCTCCCAGCCCGAAGAACGACACGAAGTCAGGAGTGAGGTGCTGCAGCACCAGCGGCAGGATCATGGAGGTCTGGTCCGAAGTTAGCTCGCCTTCCGGCGTCAGGTCGCCGTGGTAGCCTGTCTCGTTCCACGCTGCAAAAAGCACCAATATTTTTAGGTACATGATGCTTTTTTGAAATATATTATTTAGGGATATTTCAATTTTAGTCTATCTTTGACTTCTCAATATGCAGCTCGAGTGATTGTTCACCTGTTCCTTTAGCGATGGCTCCGATGAGCACCGGAGGAATAGCCATCAGCAAGCACCCGAAGGCCGCCACGTAAGACAGCAGCTGAGCCCGCCCAGCTGTTTTGCTGCTCAGCACACGTTGGAAGTATACCTGGTAGCGGTGGGCACGAGCAATGACCATTGTTAAAATATCAAAGTGATTGTTTATGCTGAGATAAAAGATGATGCATAAAACAAAACGTACAAGCGAATGTTATAATTTTGTAGTCGTACCTGCCAAGGTATTCCTCCAAAGACCAGCAGCAGGCCATAATCCACGTAGAACCAGTAGTAATCGGGGTCTATGTGCCCTATCCAGTCCACGTCCATGGAGCTGAGGGGCTTCACGTGGTCGTTGGCCCACGCGAAGGGGATGCACATCCACAGGCCGATGAAGATGCAGAACAGCTGGATCACGTCGGTGTACGCCACCGAGTACAGCCCTCCGAACAGCGTGTAGAACACGGCCACGCACGCGCTGAACATCACTGACGTTTTCTGGTCCATGTCGATGATAACCGCCAGAGTTGCACCTGCACAGGCATCCGAATCTAATGTAACCAAAATACCCACCCCTACCTTCAAATCGAGATGAATACCCATCAGTTTGATAAAGCAGATATTATAAAAATCCCAAACTGTGGCGTAAGAACTGCTCGGGCACGGAACACGATACCTTTCCGAGCTCTAACTTGTATAAGGCCTCGTTAACCTTTACCCTACGACCCGACACCGAAGCCTCTTCAAAATAACACAATTTTGCCAAAGCCGTATCGTAGCTTTGTGGAAGTGATTTTATGTATATCGTTGTTATAAAAATAACTGGTTTTGATCTCGAGTTCATAAAATAATGATGTTGCCAAAAAAAGGCAGATGCGAAAAAACTTAGAATACTCTGATAGCTCTTAACTCTTTTACAAAAGCTGCAACAACCATTATGTTACAAAGAACCAAGATATAAAAACAATGGTGAGTGTCGGCGCAGGTGACGAGGACCCCTGACCCTCCCGCGACTGACCGAGGGTTGGCAATGACGTCACTCAACGCAATAACAAAAGCCCTCACACAGATATAAACTCGGAACCCTGATTTATTTTTATTATCAAAGATCGTCGTACATTTATGGCAATCTAGAAGTTCTTGGGCAGTGATGTAACGATCTTTCTTTCGGGCTGAAGGGTCTACAGTCTCATTTACCTCCATCAATCCCGCCAAATGTCTCTCTTGTTTGTCATGTCGAGGATGATAGAGACCGGCCGGACGCAATATGATGGATGGCAGATTCCTTCTTACATAAATATACTAACCCTAACCCTATACTTTTCTACTTATTCCGATATAAAAACATACTTTTCCATACAGAAGATAATTTTACAAAGAATAGGTGCTCATTCACGCCGCTAATAAAAGCTTACCTATGTAGTTAGGTATTATTTTTACGTTTGGCACGAAGCTCATAAAAATGTCCGATTCAAGAAAGTTTATTCAATAAAGTTAGTATGCAAATAACTCAAGGACGAGTACCTGCTTTTTTTATTCCAACAGCGATACACACTACTGTAGGCCAACAGGCAACAAGCTCTGTCTGGCTCTGTCTCTGGCTCTGGTTTTCAGTCTGTGTGAGTGCTGTCTAAATAAATCCTACGTCAAAACGTCACACACGCAGTATAGTACACTGGTGAGCACTCACGCACTTTATTTATTTATTTATTTTTTATTCACTAACTGACTGTATACTTAGTTTATTTATTAAGCTTCATGTACACGAGTGCATCATTGCGCCTATGTATCTACGTAGTTCGGGAGGCGTTTTTAAAATCACATTATTCAAATCTCTTTGAAACTTGTTCAAAAGAGTTCACAATATTTTTTCAGGTTGTTCATCCTTTCTTACCTTCCCTTCCTTATTTAGATTAGTTCACTGGAAACATTTTTAGAAATGAGAATATAAAAAAATTCATCGTATTCAATGATCATTAAACGGTTTAGTGTTCTGACTCGTAACAAAAAGAATGTCTAGCTAGCTAGATCATTGTAACTTGTATTTGTAGTTGTCGGCTGCACCATAGGACTTCAACCCTGCCCCGGAAGACTTGGAGTAAGTAGACTCACCGAGAGCGGCCAGGATGCCCGCGGCCCAGAACACCTCCCCGCAGAGCGCCGGCAGGAACAGCAGCCCCCCCATGCGGCTGCCGAACAGGTCCTGCAGGGGGTCCAGCATCGTCACGTAACCCTGCCGGCGCATCGGGTTCGCGAAGAATATACCACCTGTACCAACCAGTGGGTAAGCCGCTAACATTTGATAACTTATAGGTGTTATGGTATCGTTAAATCAAAAACGTGGTATTGATAATCGATGAAAAGTCGAACATTTGAAGTATGAATGATCAAGTTTCAAGTTATCAGAGGGTTATTTGTATGATCAGTTAAACGAGCACTCACCGAAGACCAGCGACAGTGCGTATCCGAAGGGTGCCTGGCACCACACTAGCCCTGACGTGTAGATGGCTTCCGCAGTGCCGTTGATGTAGCCGCCGCCGACCCATGTCGCTGCACAATACTTGTTATTAGTCAAGCGAATAGCTGTCTACTTAGAATCTAGTTTAGATTAGTGAAGAACTGATGAAGAAAACATCACCATGTGTAAACTTAGCGGCTGTTTTAGCCCCGAATATATTGACCATTTATTTAGTTAATCAAATGTAACGGTGTATGGTACTACCATACAAGTAAATACTCGTTCATAGTAAAACAATCAAGCAAAGTATACGACCAGTGTGCTAAAAATAGTGTGTTGAATAGTGTGACAGCTGTGTCGGCTACTCGGTAATAATTATATTAGGCAAAGTGATGAATAGCCGCCCTCGCGGCGTGGGCGGGCGGGTGACGGGCGGGGTGCTCGGCAGGGATGTACTGAGTATGTGTGTGTGTGTACACATCAACTTGCTTATGATGGATCAAATGTCACTTGGTCATTAATCAACATCAATTGATATTTTTTTTAATATTGGACGTTTTAATTCATAATTATTTTCCCTAATCTTTTATCATCTGCAACGATGAGACTGTTTTGTATAGTAGTTTGTGGTTTACTATAATAGAAAGTAGACAGAGCCTCATATATATGTTTTTTTAGAGAACCGTTATATTATTTCGATTTCTTCAGTGAGGCGCTGTGGGTTTTAAGGCTTTGGAAATAGTTAGTGATGAAATAAAAATTGCATAGAATGCATTTGAAGCATTTTTTTTAAATAATAATAATAATTTTGTTATCATTCCTGTTTATTATCTGCATTAAAAAAGCTAGGAGTAGTTATTAGTAAGGGCGGAAGAGTGCACGATAGAGGCGAGAGAGAGCAGTAGATACCTGTCATGGTGAAGATCCCCACGAAGAGTCCGATGGAGCGACCCGCCAGCATGACCTCCTCCTCCGAGTTCTCCCCGGGGGGCTTCTTGCGCGCCGCCCAGATCCCCACCGCCAGGATCAGCACGTAGAACAGGATGATGGAGATCACGCCCGCCACGTTTATCATCTTGCTTGATTATGTTGCTCCTACGTGGGCTTTTTTAAATTAGTTAATTTCTTCGATCCTATTCGTCTATTTACAATACCAGGTACTGGTTAAAAATAACTAGGGATTAAATATGTGTATGCTATGAGCTATGCTGGGAGTTTCACTACGTAATAGAATCAGAAATGAGGATATCCGTAGAAGAACCAAGGTCACCGACATAGCTCGTAGATTTAGTAAGTTGAAGTGGCAATGGGCAGGCCATATAGCTTGAAGAACTGACAACCGTTGGGGAATAAAGGTTCTCGAATGGCGACCACGAACCGGAAGGCGAAGCGTAGGGCGCCCACCCACTAGATGGACCGACGACATTGTTAAGATCACGGGAAGTCGATGGATGGAAAGGGCTCAGAATCGTTCTTCCTGGAAATGTGTAGGGGAAGCCTATGTCCAGCAGTGGACTTCTTCAGGCTGATAATGATGATGATGATGATGAAATATGTGTATTACAAGAACTATCTCCAGGGTCTGATGTAAGTTTTAATCATCGGAGGATACTCTAGACACAAAATGACACTAGGTTCCATTGGGCGATACAGAACTTATAGCTATTAGAAGCTACATACTTAATAACTGGGCAGGTTCTATCAGTTAAATGCAGACTATCGATTGAAACATCAGTTTCTTCATGCATAGATGGGATGGTTAATCTAAACTCAAACTACCTGCGCTCACCTTTTGGTATGTAAAAAATCACTCGACGGAATCGAACACCCACACACTTCAATCTTCGTCCATTATGTCCTATACAAGATTCATCTAAAATATATTGCTATGAGCTTTAACACTAGGGGTACGTCCGTCAGTGGAGCACCGAGCGATGGCCTTCGCCTCAGCCGCGGGACAGCTGTCGCCCCATCGAAGGGAGGTTTTCTGCGAAGGGCTGTTTCTGGTCCTAAAGCTTAGCCCACACATGGGTGCCCAGACATGGGTGCTCGGACATGAGGCGCGTTACATAACCCGCAGCGACGGGGGTCGGCTCACGTGCCGAGTGCGAGCTCGCGCCGCCTGCCTGCTGCCTGCCTGGCAGCCTCGCTGGCGGCGCGGCCCGATCGATCCCCCTGCCCTGACGTCAGCCACCGAGTGCCTCCGCCGCGCATGCGCACCGCCGCCTCACTGCTGCATCGCCGAGCTCGCTATACATTGCTGCCTTCCTTCAGACCTACAAAATCCTACAGGAGCATCCTACGAATTAGGCGTGAAAGCCGGATGACATCCCACCTTCGGAGATGGATGCCAAACAAAAAATGGAAATATCGAAATATCACAGATCGCTTTTCTCATTGACAAATTGATTGATGATGCTCTCTATGTTATCTCGAGAGCTCTGGGACCTCGGCCATAATGTTACCGTGTTGCCTGAGTGCAGATGAGAGTGGAGATACCTACGTCGGAGAAATTCTTTACTTGACGCAGAGCGAAAATCTATGATTTCAACCTCAATCATTCACAGAAGAATCAGAACAATTTATATTCATATTCAATTCATATTCATTAGGAACACTCTTAGACCATTTGTCTAACTAGACAATAAGGGAACACTAGACAATAACTAAGGGAACACTAGACAATAACTAAGGGAACATTAGACAATAACTTTTAAAAATAATGCTTCTTGCAAACTACAGATAGTCGAAACTTATTTTTGCATAACTATAAATCGAATCGATTTTTTGATCTGTTGTACATTTCAAATTTAGATTTGTCATGCTGGTTGTCATAAAATGTCCGTGATATTTACAACAGCACAAATTTTTCGATAAATTCTATTGGCCCGGGATCTAAATTGCTGTGCGTTAAAATAGTTAACATTTCATTGAATTCATAGAGCATACCAGGGCAGTAATCAGGGTGCCAGTATGCACGACACGGTAAGCCCTCAGGTCCTTCCACACATGCTCAGCATCGCCAAACGTCCTACTTGCTCCATTCATAAAAGTAGCTCCTGTATATACCTACAGTACAGTAAGTGAATAGTAGTAGCAAGCCTGCCCTCCAACCCAAAGATCCCTAGGTTGAATTCGTTTCCTTACCTATGAATTTGAAAATGATAGGCCCGAACTCTCAACCGAAACAAAACATCCTGTGAAATTTCGCGGCTTAGTCAGCTCGTGCTGAGCGTCTTATTTGACAATTGAGAGTATAACAATATGGGTACCTGCTTGGCAAGTCTACTCTATTTCATATCTATAATAAATGTAAAAGTCTTGAAGCAATTAATAAATGAATATGAATATTTTGACTAACGTACTTGAACGAATGTACCTACTTAATAGGTTGGTAAATTATGTAAGCTTGGTTTTGATGCATAGATTCACCACATAGCTTGCCATAAGTTTCAAAGTGATCCTTGTAATTTTTTAAATAAATAGTACTAAGGTACGTGTATACTTGCAGATAGTCCGCCTGGCCGATGTGTGGAAGACCTGCAACAAGATCCGCGCGGCCGCCTTCCGCGTGGGCCTCAACCTGTGGGACTGGTGCCGGCCGCTGGACCCCGACGGGAACTCGCTCATATCCGGTAACACCACCAGCACCACCAGCACCAGCCCTTGCACCGTGAACAATGTTCACCTGAACCCTCGCCTGAAATATTTGGAGTTGGTTTTCAGGATTGCTTTTCTTAGTCCACTTCGAAATCATAAAAAGATCGCACAGCCCTCCAAAACTAAATGGTTAAAGTTCTCTCGAATCTCGTTGTGTTTTACGCAAAGATTTGATGCTCTTCCAATAGTTCATAGTTCATAGTTTATTTATTGATAACAAATTCGTTACAGGTCAAAGGTAAAGTAAAAATAAATAATACATTGTATAATAAGTAAGTACATATCTATAACTATTGAAAACAATAATTATTAACAATTCTAATTATTTAATAAACTCGTCAATCCTATAAAAACACTGCTCAACAAGCCAATTTTTTAGCCTATTTTTGAAGGATTGTGTTGTCGTTGCGGTAGTTATGGAGTCTGGGAGACGGTTGTAGGCCGCTGGTCCCAGTATTTGAACCAGCTTCGATGATTTCGTGAGCCTCCGCCTTATTGACTGCAGTTTGTTCGCGTTACGCGTCGGATATCTGTGACTGTCTCCAAGTTTTGCGTACTCGTCTAGGTGATGGTGGACATAGACGGCTGCGTTAAATATGATGAGTGCGGGAACGGTCAGTATTTTTAATGTTTTAAATATTGGGCGAGCAGAAGTGTCCCATCGAGCGCGTACGATCGCCCGCACTGCTCTCTTCTGCATCCTGAACACCCGCTCCCAGTCGGCAGCTCTGCCCCATAGTTCCACGCCATATTGTAGGAGCGAGTGAACAGATGCGAAGTAGCAACATCTAGTCATGCTTGGCTCCAGGGTGGCTGATAGCCGCCACAGGGCAAAGCATGCCCGACCTATCCTCTCGCAGAGATTATTGATGTGCAAGTCCCACTTAAGTCCATCATCCACCATGAAACCTAAAAAAGTCGCCTGCCTAACTTGAGCAATGGCCTCGTTCCCTAGGGATATTTCCATCTGTCCATAGGCGCGGCCTGCCAGGTTAAAGTGCATGAAGTGGGTTTTATTGACGTTCATCAGGAAGCCATTCTGATGAAACCACTTGTGCAGTTTGCCTGCTACCATGTTCAATCTCTCCTCCAGAAGGTCCAGACTCGGTGCCTGGACTATTGCAGCAACATCATCGGCGTACATTAATGTATGCCCGTTGTCTATACAGTCTGGCAGGTCATTTAGAAGAAGAGAGAACATGATATTAGACAGTGATGATCCTTGGGCAACACCTATGGACGTCGTTAGAGGCGCCGATTTGATCTTCCCACATTCTCCTGTCACAATTTGGGACCGGTCTCTCATAAAGTCTGTCATGAGCGCTAGGGTGGGGCCTTCGATGCCATAGTGTTTCAACTTTGCAGCAAGGACACTGTGATCAGCAACATCGAAGGCCTTCGACAGATCGCATAGTATGACCGCAACATGCTGTCGGTCCTCACGGGCCTGCAGTACACGGCTCACCAGCTCTCGCGCCACGTCGGTCGTTGATCGTCCTTTCCGGTAAGCGTATTGTCTTTCGGACAACGATTCAGTGGCTGTCAAGTATTCGGTTATCCTTGCGCTGAGGCCGTACTCAAAAATTTTTGCAATACCAGGTATAATTGATACAGGTCGATAGCTATTAATGGCCTCTTTTTTACCCTTCCCTTTGTACAACGGTGAAACTCTTACATTCTTAAATGCACTAGGATACTGCCCCTTTTTCACGCAGATATTAAACAATATTGAAAGAATGTTAGACAGAGGTCCGGCTGCGGCATGTATTAGTGACACCGAGATCTCGTAAATATCCTTTGTAGTCTTATGCGCTACCCCATTGGATATAATCTTATAGATTTCCAGAGGCGTGAAGGGTCGAAGCCTAAGCGAGCGGTCAGCTGGGGCCCGCGCGTCGGCCAAGGCCTGCAACGCGGCTGCGACGTTGGCAGCGGGAGCGCCACAGGTCGATGCGGCATTTACAAAAAATGAATTGACTGCGTCTACTGTCTCCATTTTACTCGCATACTTTGATCCATCGGGTGTCCGTAGGGATTCAATAAAACCGAGTTTTCGTTGACTCCGTCCGGTCTCAAGTTTTACGATATCCCACATGGATTTAGTCGTGTTCGTGGCGTTCGATATTATATTGCAATAAAATTGTTTCCGTTCTGTTTGAAGGACATTATCAAATTTGTTCTGAAATTCATCAAATTTAGATGATAAAGCTACGTTAAATGGATTTCGAATACTAATGGACTTTATCTCGCTAAGTAGGAAATTTAAGGTCACCATGTCCTGGGTTACCCAAGATTTTTTGTTTTTCTTGGACACCAATCGTTTTAGTGGGAAGCATACATCTATTTTGTTTTTAATAATATTGACAATTGTTTGAGCCAATTCGTCTGCAGTATTACGTTTTTGGCTTACCTCGAGCCAGTCGATACTTTCCAATGCTGCTACAAAACTGCAGTGGTTTGCGTTCGTGTAAGACCTGGCTATACACGGCGGGGGCGGGTCACGCGACGCACACAGTAGTTCGACTCTCACGGCATGGTGGTCGCTTCGCAGAACGTGCATCGCGCTCGCGCTCACAGTGCCGGCCTGCACTCGCTCACAGCTCACATATGCATGATCTAAGCACGTACTAGTTGTAGCTGTAATTCTAGTAGGAAAATCACAAATGTTAGAAAAATTGCGTGTGTTTAGTACGTCATACAGTTTTTTCTGGTCACTATTGAGCGGGCAAATGCAGTCCACATTCATGTCACCAACGACGACACAATCCTTTCCACAGGCAACCAAGTTATCGAGCAAGCGCTCTAATATTGGATAAAATAAGGTAACTAGTGTTAGATTCGATCTATAAAGACACACAATCACAATATTAAAATCAGTGAGTTCGACCGCCGAAACCTCACATACTTGTTCCACAGAGATACCTGTGCAGTCGAACTCTTTACACTTTACATCTTTCTGAACGTAAATACAGGAGCCACCATGATTAATAGTAGGCCTACAGTAGTGGGAGTATAAAACATAATTATTAATAGTAGTTAGATCTATTTGATTTTCTTTTAAATGGTGCTCAGTTAAACATAGAACGTCACATTTCATGTCTTTTTCTAGCATCACTTCCAAGTTTCTAGTCTTATTCTTCAACGAACAAATGTTTTGGTGGTAAATCACTACCTTAGCCAAGGAGTTATCGCTATCGTCACTTTGAAGCTGCGGCGGCGTCGCATCGACGCGTGAGTCATGCGCAGAATTCCTAATCAGCGCGCTCGCTGCCCCGCGTATTACGGGGCCGGAACAGAAACCACTCCGAGAAGCGAATACCGGACGGCCAAGCAGTTGGAGTCGTCACCTCACTATACACGTTCTCCGGCATCCCGATGATGAAGGAAGCATGCCTTTCTGATTTTATATTTCGTTTCTCCACAGTGTAATCAGCTTTAATAATCTTGTTTAAAAACTTAACAATTGTTTCGGCTGTAGTATCCGGTTTAAAACACCAAGCTTGGATGTGCTTTAGTCGATCAGCTGCTTGTATATCGCCGCTATCATTTGCGGTCCCGATTATAACAACGGGACGTTGTTGTTTGTGTCGCCGTTGTCGGCTTACTACTTGCCATTCATTAATTTCATTATTTATTGGATCCTCTGGAAATTTGTCAGCTTCTAATGAAGCAGAGGAGACAGTCAAAGCATTCGAAATTGAATGTTTTTTATCGGAGGCTTCTGCACAAGCTGTTATGTCTTTCCCCCTACCAAGTTCAGTTAGCGACGAAGGCCCCGTTGCGGTTTTCATTGGTATCGTAGTACTGTCACGTACATTGCGGCGTTTACTCAACGCGTTAGTCATCTCCGATATAGCGGCCGAGGCTTGTATGCGCGCATTGCGCACCGGTCGCTGAGTCTTGGTGCTCGCGACCGATGTACTCGGCGGCGTGACGACCGTAGCGCTTGCAAGTAACTTGTGGGTAGGAGTTTTATCACTTGATGAACTGAGTTTAATTATAATCGCTGATTGTTCACTTATCTTACATTCTAGCGACTCAACTTTATTAACCAGAGACACTACAGTTGATTGCAGTTCGCGCAAAACACATTCGATGGATTTTAACGACATTATTCGTGCGTAAAAATTATAAATTCGTGGAGCAACTCCGTAGCTACATTAGTGTTAGCCGTATCCGAACGTATGTCTCGTATTTTAGTAAATATAATATGGTTGTTATTGTGCAGAGTCGAAGTTCGTGTCAGTGCTGGCGGGGCCGCTGCGCAGCGTGGTGGGTCTGTCTGACGAGGAGGTGGCGCAGCTGGCGGACTACTTCCGCGCGCAGGACGGCCGCGTGCTCTACCACCAGCTCTGCCAGATCATACACGGAGAAGGTAACGTGACACCTGTCGCTGTTCTCTAACAGGGAAACCGATGTCGCCTAATTCTCCCGAAATCACGAAGCAATACCTAATATCGTCCTATAATCGACTTAAATATAATAGTTAGACATATTTAATATGGTTGGTGACACTGACTTTTTGCTTATAATAATGTAACTATTTTGTACGGAACGATTCGGTGGGCGAGTCCGACTCGCACGCCCGGTTTTGTTTAACAATACTCGTACATAAGATTTAGGTATGTACGACCTAGCGGGTCACGCAGCGTGGTTCCTCTATCGGAATATCTTCTGCCGAGCTTTAGGCAACCACGTGGTAGCAATTACACTCCTACGCCGTAGCTCGCAGCCTACATTGTAGTTTCTACTCTACATCGTAGTAAGGCGTAGCCATCGTTTTAAAGCACTACGCCGTAGCATCTAGCTTCTACGCCGTAGCTCACATCCCCTACTCTACCGCTACGTTTTTCTTAATATAATTCACCACATTACGGGACAAAAATAAATACATTAATTGGCTAAACTGTATTTTTTGTTTCATTGATGAATTAAAGTAACCTTGCAATGATTCTTGAAGAATCTGAATAGAAATATAAAGTAGGACGACTGGGGCATATCTGGATGTGCGCCGTAGCAGAAGGAAACCAGGTCAATCGATAGGCACGAATAGCGGGCGCGGACGACAGATCGCACTCAACTAACATGTTCATTATCGTTCATGCCATTTTGTGTCTATTTTGAATTGACTGGCCTCTCAGCTCAGTTGGTAGTAGCTGTGCCTTCTGCGCCGCAGGTCGTGGGCTTGATCCCCACCGAGAACTAATATTTGTGTGGTGAACGTGGGTGTTTGTTCTCGGTCTGGGTGTTATATTTTGTATATTGCATTCTAAGTATGTATTTACAAATAAAATTTATTATATCAGCTATCTAGTTCCCACAGTAAAAGCTCGGCTTAATTTGGGGCTAGATAGATATTAGAAATCAATGAAATCCTGTTGTAACGGCTGGTTTGTGAACCTTTCAATAAAAACAGAAACATTCACGCGTAGAGTTATCTTGCGCGGACTCTAGCAATGATTTATTTTTCTACTTGATTGATAATAATATCGAATTGGTTCTGTCGGAGTTGCTCAGCAAAGCAAATCCTTGCGCCATGTCATCCATAAGACTTAGATATGAATTTTGATAAAGTCGTGCCCGGGCTGTCAATCGACCAGGCTTCGACTTGGTCGACTCAAGGCGCTATAGAGGGACACTAGTTTATGAGTGTTCAAATGTGATATTTGAGATCTGAAATTCCCCTTTTCTTTAAACAAATGCATACTTATTTGCAGTGAAACACGTAGGTATGTCTTAGGCCCGTATTCCCAAAGCAGTGCTCGAGTCTCCCACAGATTTTTGACACTTTTCCACGGAAAAAATTGTCATGAAATCTATGCTTGAGACTAGACTCAGACTCAAGCGCTGTTTCGGAATACGGGCCATAGTCTTGGTATGTTACAATTTTAATGCCCAGTTACTGTACCGAACGGGCTTATAACGGGTATGCCTACTGCAAACGTGTAAGTGCTGGAACGCTTATACCTACGTTAACACTTATGTAATACGTGGTGTCTTCTATTGATTGATAATAAACTGGATGGAACTGGTAAGTCTCCAGCTAGTTAGTGAGTCAGGGTTGAGTTGTCGTACGCTCTGTTGACGTAGCATGGTGCCCTCAGATGCGGGAGGGCGTGACGCGACGTCAGCGGACTGCTTGCTGGAGGCATGTCCGCCGCCGCCCGAGCCGGCGTGCCACTCGCTGGACCAGTGGCAAGCGCGCCGCCTCTGCTGCCTGCTGGCCACCATCGCCGCTCGGGACCTGCCGCTCAAGCCCTACTTCCAGGACTACGAGCTGGTAGCACGCACAATAACAATACTGTGGCGAGAGCACCGCTAGCGTAGGGGTAGCAGACCCGCTTTCCGATCTTATGTCGTGGGTTCAAGCAAGCGTGCACCAATGAGTTTTTCTCTTACATTTATGTGTACCATGCAAGTACTTCTCAAACGGTGGAGGAAAATATCTTATAGAAACCGGCATGTAGTAGAACGCAGTTCGATCAGGTGCACGAAGGGAGCCTCTTTGAAGCGTATATAGAGTATTTTCACTATACTATAGTTCGATGAAACTAATATTGACACAACAAGAAAGAGAGAGAAATAATACTGTAACCGTTTCCAAGTAACATCTCTCTCTGGTCTGGTTACTCAATCATCATGAGAGCTAAGTAGTCTACCATTGACGAGCTTGAGCTAGTGATACCAATGTCCAGCAATTCACCAATATTACTAAGAGCTAAGTACACCATATTCTAAGAGCACAATCGTGCAGGTGGCGAAGAACGATGGGCGCATAACGTTCGCGCACTTCAAGCGCATCCTGGACTACATCGGCATCATCGTGTCTCCCGAGGACTTCAACCTGCTGGTGCGCCGCTTCATCAAGGACTCCTACACCCTCGACTACGTCGACTTCCTCAGGATGGTGGAGGCCGTCAAGAAGGAGGGCATCGCGGGACTAGGAGACGTGAGTTATCTTCACCATCATCATCATCCACTGCTGGACATAAGCCTCTCTTTGCTCTTGCCATTACCTATTATATAGGGTTACGAGAGTACCTAAGTATAACTTGTATTTATTAAATTATAACAATTCAGCGGATTATCATTGCTTTTTAAACACGATGACACTTGCCTCATCATTTTCATTTGTTTAGATCAAAATACTAGCTCCTCAAATTTTTGAATTTCTGTATTTCATAATCAAGTATATACCTACAATTAAAACACTACAAAATTAATAATTTGCTAGCCTACGTTTTGGGTCCTTCGTCATTCTACATTCGGTTCTGGAAGCTCATCTCGATGCGCTGAGACAAGCCGGCTAGCACCACCACTAGCTGGCTATCGTGTGTACGGTGCAGGCGTACAGGCACCCGCGCGCCGTGATCGACACGACGCTGCCGAAGCTGGTCCGGCCCGAGCTGGCGGCGGGGCGCTCGCCGGCCGCGCTGGCCGCGCTGGCCGCCGCCGACGTGTTCCACCCGGCGCTGAGGCCGCCGCCGCCCGCGCGCCGCCTCCTCGAGCTCATGCTGCGCGTGCAGGAGTATGTCATGCAGAGGAGCATACGCGTCTCGGAGTTCTTCAGGGTATCTATCTACTACAATAATAGATGACAGGAATTTTGGCATAAATAGGTATTTCAACTACCTCTGACTTTTTAGGTTTACCTTTAATAAATATTTATTATTCATTGTTTCATAGTTTATAACTAGGTGTTTGCTGTATAGGTTTGGTTTACTCTTATTTATGAGCTTAAAGCTGTGAGCACGTCGCGTCGCGCAGGACTTCGACCCGCTGAACTGTGGTCGCATCGCGCCGCAGCAGTTCCGGCGCGCGCTGGACGTGTGCGGGCTGGGCGCCGTGCTGTCCCCGGGCGAGGCGAGCTGCGTGACGCGCCACTACCTCGACCCCAACGACCCGGAGCGCGTCTGTTGGCGCACCTTCGAGGACGATTGCGACCAAGGTAAGGACCCTTACCTACGGCTACGCATCCTGAACTCTCTTTGAGGCGGTTCATAAACCTGCTAGTATAAGTATCAAGGCGATCAGAAAGAATGGCCACCGTGATTGGAGATCACCTCTGATCCTATTTAATTCACATTTCTCTCTAAAAAACTGCTCATCGTATAATTGTTTCGTTATTGGATCTTGAGGTTCGTGTAATGGTCCGTGTTCAGTGCTCGATGCTGGTTGGCAGTGTTCGCGGTGAAGGAGCTGGAGAAGCACCCGGACGGGGGCGCGGGCGCGGCGGCACGCGCGGTGGCGGCGCTGGCGGCGCGCGGCGCGCGGGACGAGCTCGTAGACGAGGAGCTGGAGCTGGCGCAGGCGGCGCTGCTGCGCGTGCGCGCCGCCGTCCGGGAGCGCGCGCTCGACCTGCGCCCCGCCTTCGCCGACCACGACACGTCAGTACAGTACCTACAGCTACACCAACCCTCCCGATACCTAGGTACTCACCACTGAGCTGGGAGCCCTGTCATAAATGTACCTACTTTGGAACTACGGATGAACCGTCCACTTGTCATCCTGATGGATTACTTATATTTGAAAGTGCATTCGGATATGAATAAGTGTTGCTTTGTGTGTACGGGTGGCTGCACTGCAGGCACAACAGCGGGCACGTGTCGCGCGCGCAGGTGCGGCGCGCGCTGGCCCGCGCGGGCGTGCTGCTGGGCGCGGCGCACGTGCGCGCGCTGGAGGCACGCTACCTCGACGACTGCGGCTTCAGCTACGTGCGCCTGCTCGACGAGGTTACATCCTATCTTAATTCTTAGTTCGATTTGGTACAAACAATAGTTTTTCTAGGCGTCGACGTGTCGAATTGGCCTAGACGCATCATATTCGATTAAAAACCTTTGCATCTTGGAGCGATGGACATTTTGAGGGAACTCATCGTAAAGTAACGAAGGCTTCTGAAGGTTTCACTGCCAGTAAGCTGCCCTTAATAAATATTATTTCAGTTTCAGCCATAATTGCTAAGCAGTTGAGCATGCAAATGTATGTGTTGATCGATTGGCAGTTGGTCGAGCGTCCGGTGGAGAGCGCCACCATCTCCAGGGCGGGCCCGGCGCCGCGGCGCGTCGCCGCTGCCGCCGACCCGCTCGAGACGGACATCGTGCAGATCCTCGCCAAGATCAAGGGCAAGGTACCTACCCATCCCACCCACCATCAGTAGGTACACCATCAATCCTTCACTTCTAGATGTTGGCACACGTTGGTTTTGTGTCGCAGATGGTGCGTGAAGGAGTGCGGCCGCGCGAGTTCCTGCGCCAGTTCGACAAGAACAGCGAGCTGGTGATCCCTCGCGCAGACTTCTACCGCGGCCTCGCCTCCGCGGGGCTGGCGCTCACGCCGTCAGAGATGGACACGCTCATGGAAGTGTACGTCACCTTTATCTAATGCCATGTCCAGCCATAGCCTGCCACTCTAGGTAGCTTTGAGGCGATATTATTTGCTGGCCTCTAGCTCAGTTGGTAGTAGCTCTGCCTTCTGTGCTGTAGGTCGTGGGTTCGATCCCCACCGAGAACAAATATTTGTGTGGTTAACATAAATGTTTGTTCTCTGTCTGGGTGTTATATTGTATTCTAAGTATGTATTTACAAAAAAAAAAATGTATTCATGTATTATATCAGCTATCCGGTTCCCATATTACAAGCTCTGCTTAGTTTGGGGCTGGGTAGTGTTGTGTGAAATGTCAAAAAAAAAAAAAAAAAAAAAAACAAAAAAAAAAAACAAAAAAAAAAAAAAAAAAAAAAAAATTATTTCTACGAGCCAGTAAGACCGAGCTTCGCTCGGGTTTAAAAAAAAAATAGTATTATTATTTGCCAATAGATGTCAGGAAGAGTCGTATCTTTATTGGCTTACTTTAAATCAAACACGCCTTCTAGCTTGCAGTTAGTTGCTCACAATCGCCAATAGATGGCAGGAACAGTCGTATATTGAGTTTATGTTTGATTATTGCAAAACACCAACTTCTCGTCATTTTCTAAAAATGAATCCTAGCTAGATCGATTTATCGCCCCCGAAAACCCTTGTATAGTAAATTTCGTGAAAATTGTTGGCTCAGTTTCCGAGATCCTTAATATATATATATATATATATATATATACAAGATTTTCTCGTTTAAAGGTATTTAAAGGTATAAGATTACAGCAGGAAGAGAATTTCGACAAGGAAAAATCGAATATAATGCGCTCTAAGCGTTTGTTAAAGACACTTGACTTGACACACACACTTACGGATACACTATACGCTTCTGTATTGGTACCTTCCTATGTTGCAGGTTCGCCGCGGTGGGACGACGGCGCTACGTGGAGTACGAGCGGTTCTGCTCGTGCGTCGGAGAAGCACTCACGCAGGTATTGGATGGATACCTGCCTACTAGCCTAGTGCTAGGTGCTTTTGTTCACCAAATTGTTTTAGGTAAAGCAGCATAAAACACCCTGCACACAAAGGGATCCAACCTGCTTGCTTTGTATGCAGGTGTACCGGCCTCCATCTTTGATGGTCGGTTTGTTTTCTTGTCCCAGTTGAGCGGCATGAGGTAGGTGCCTACTAAGAAATCCATAACAGGTAAAGTCTGTTGAGGTACCTACCTATGTTGTTTGCATGTTGCGTTGTATTGTTCAGAGTGGGCTGGAGCGCGCGCCGCTGCTGACGCCGGTGCCGCACGTGCCGACGCGCGACTCTCCGCTCAACTTCCTCAACTTCGAGGAGCGCAGCATCGTGGCCGGCGCGCTCGCCAAGCTGGCGCACCATCCCGACCAGCTCTCCAACATCCTCGAGGTGTTCAAGGTGAGCTCATCTCATTGACGAAGCGCGACGTGAGTTTGACAAACCATTGTGATTGAGAGATATCTCCCCATCCCCTTTTCATTATCGGGTCACCAGACGTACGGAAACGAGACATCTATAATATTCTTGGTAGATACACCCTCTTCCCGCACTAAGCGCTTCGCTGCACTTTTATAATGCGGACAGCCAAAGAGTGGAACTCCTTGCCGGCTTCTGTTTTCCGACTTCCTCTATTATTTGGATGTTTAATACAGAGTGACTGGTTTTCAAATTAATTTGAATGAATTTGAAAACCTAGTCACTCTAGCTAGACCTACCCTAGACTTCTAGGTAGGTATACTCAAGATAGCACATTCAAAAGAACTTGAATGTGCGCGCGTCCCGCAGCATTGCATTCAAGCATGACCGAGAGTCTATAGCATCGATTTAGAGATCCACTGGTAGGGTTGGGGTTGGGGTTGGGGTTGGTTGGATTGAGTCGCTTGTTGTGTTGTCATGCAGGACATGGACCGGGTGCGCTGCGGCTCGGTGCCGCGCGAGGCGTGCTCGCGCGCGCTGGGCTCGCGCGGCATGCTGCAGCTGCTGTCGTCGCGGGAGCGCGACCTGCTGTACCGCTGCTTCGGCTACCGACGCGGCGCCGGCACGGAGGTCTCTCTATCACACCACACCACACACCTCACGCTCTAACATCTACTGAAGTACCTACCTACATGCCAAACAAATAATATCTGAACGGTGGTCCACACAAGTGGATGACTGCGGCAAAATGAACAGACGATGTGGTTAACATCGCAGGCAAGACCTGGATGAGATTGGCATAAGACCGGCCACAGTGGCACATACAGAGGCCTATACCCAGCAGTGGGTGAAGTCGGGCTGTGATGATGATGATGGTGGTCCACATGTTTTGGCCATTAACTCAAGAACCAGACCGGCACAAATTCTGAAACCTATACAAATCTGCATCACAAATTCGGCACTAAATATTGGCATACCAGCCAGGCCTTAGGTCGTCTGGCCACATGGTCAAGAGGACAATATAGTATCAGCCATCCCACAATTATCAGCTGTTAGGGGATCGGCCACACAAAAGTAAGAGATGAATGTTATTGCAGGTGAACTACCGGGCGCTGTGCAGCGCGCTGGATGTGCTGCATGCTACGGCCTCCGCGCAGCCCTGCTGAAGTGTGCTGCTGCAACTGTGCTGGTCCTTGTATCTCATTATAAGCCTATCAATACCAGTCCTACGCACCTTGTTTTATTTTCCTTTGAAACAATCTTGGTATATTCTCAACATTAGGTAAAGTATCTTATACCTTTAAACGAGAAAATCTTGTATATATAATTAGGATCTCGGAAACTGCACCAACGATTTTCACGAAATTTAGTATACAGGGGTTTTTGGGGGCGATAAATTGATCTAGCTAGGATTCATTTTCAGAAAATGATTATTTCTTTCAGAGTTCAATAATTAAACAAACTGATTACGTGACTGCTCCTGCCATCTATTGACGATTGTGAGCAACTAACTGCAAGCATGTCCAGCAGATGATAATATGACTTATGATTTCTAAAAAATACAAATAAACGAAAAAAAATCCGAGCGAAGCTCGGTTACCAACTGCTAGTGTACCTAAAAGTGCCTAAATAAAATAAGGTGATAATACTCGATAAATACCCGTTTTAACATTATAGTAAGGATAGAGGTGGAGCAAAATAAAATTCATAACACCCTCAATCCCCAAAACTACACCTCTAGGTAACTAGGTAACAAATAAATGCTATTCGTTAACGACATCACTAATCAAACAAGTGTAATTTCGTCGTTGTGGTGCGAGAAGTCACTAAGTGACATTTTTTGCCAAAATGAGTTATTGATGCCAAAGTGTTTTGAAACCCATTATGTACCTTCTCAGAATGTAAAAGAGTAGATTTTACTACAATTTTAGATAATACAATAATGTCAGAAGTGCATAACTACCCGTAGAGGCAAAAATCTGTCTACAAAAATCACCTAAGGGTTCTTAAGTAGTTTAATTCAATCACTTTACTTACAATATTCTTCAAGTCTTGGGGTTGCACTGCTCACTAAAGTCACTTAGTGATTTCTTGCAGATAAAAAGCTATTGAATGAAATGAAATTCTGTTGTCGGTAAGAGTCATCAACAGATCATAATTAAGTAATATTTAATCAAGGTATTACGTTAATGTGTATGCCAGAATTAATTAACTTACTTTTTGTTATGTATCTCAGTAACCATATAATTACTTACATTAATTTGTTGAACGTTAGTGTGTAAGGTAAAATTATCTATATTTTATGTGAAGAAACCTCTTTTGTAACTATAAGTGTTGATAAGTTACACTCATTTTAAGAACAAAAAAACTTTAAAACGCGATTATCTCGAGACTAGCTTTTTGCACTTAGTTACTTCTCGCACCACAACGACGATTTGTTCAGTAGGATTACAATAATCACTTTGAATCGTGTTGAAGATAAATAATAAGAATTATTGAACGATGCTCAGTAATTCTTATTACTTCAAACATAATCGGTCTTTTCTCTAATATCGGCACGTTGTCAAGGTCGTAACCAGTAAATTGCTTCTCAAGCTTCAAGAGTTTGTGTACCGACATTGTTTTTCTCCACATTTTTTATTGTCCGTTTGAATACCAACTTCTTTCCATACTTTAACCGTGTGTGATGTAGAGAGAACAAACATTTTGTGTTACATTGCTCATCTTTATTATCTTTTACCATCTGCATGATTATTATCTCGACCCGCTCTCTGTATTGCAACATCCTTACAGGGTAAATTAATTGTGTGTACCAATTCACAAAAAACTAATCCTAAGATCTGACAATGTTAAAAATACTGCATCGTCAAACTGTGTACGTTTCGGATGCGCGAAAGGAGAAATAAGAGGGTTATTGACCGATCGTAAAGTAGAAAAACCTAGTCCCACACATTTATGCATCAAATGCACTGACTAGATCAGACTCAGAAGTGAGAAAACAATACAAAGTCAAATGTAATTTTATTTACATCTTTTATTGCGACATACACAACATGTATATCCTCAAGTTTGTTCATGTCGGATTTCTTATAACTAAAATTCATTCCTAAACGATGGCTGAAACATCTAGATTGTAAAAAATACATGATTTCGATTCTTAGATCTTTTACCAAATAATACAAAACTACTAACATTTCTGCAATGAGATCCAGAATCATTATTGATTGTAACACAAGTGGAGGCGCGGATACGGCGAGGCACGACGCTAGTACAATGCACACACACACGCGCACTCACTACACATACACAACACACCCTCATGCACCCTGCCTTGCCTGTGTGCACCGCCGGCTCCCCCAAGCACGAACTCATTTTGTTTTGATATTAATTTATAAGCTCTGTTATAATTAATAATTTACTCCTATTTCATTCAGTTCCATAGGTGAAGATCTCAAGACAATATCAAAATTGAATGTAATCAATCAGTAATAATACTCAAGTGAATCTATTATCCATACTATATTATTTATAAATAATTTTATGCAAAGGTGCTCGGATGCGACCACATCGCACACGACAGTGTTTTATCCTTAAAATCTTCTTACGAGATTAGTTTCCTAAATTAATTTTAATGTGGAATGAAATGACGTGCCCTCAGCGCGACGACTCGGCGCGGAGAGCACTCATGACCGGTGACTTAACCTGGAACAGAAAGCGAACAGCTGCAGGCCGACCACTGCTATCTACTACAAGCTCAGCTTATAAGGACATCAAGTCGCACAACAGATGGTTTACTAAGTGAAATGTATGAAAATGAGATGTGTAATCTTTTAACAGTTTTTACGACCAAAAAGTATACAACAAAACAATGTGTTGACTCTCAAATGAGAGCAGAGTTGAGTAGTAGTAGTAGTAGTAGTGTAGTGGAGCAGTGGAGCAGTGGGGGGGCTCACCTCACTATTGGACTGAGCTGACTATCGGCAGGTAGAGGGGCGGCGCCTAGTAGGGCTGATGCCTCTGGTTGGCGCGGCCGCCGCCGCCGCTGCCGCGCTGCTTGCCGCCCTGGTAGCCCGCTGCAACACATGCCCCGACCGTTACCGACCACGCCGACCATCACATAACCCCAATATTCATCACACGCAGTGCTACCTACTACTGTACCCACCCGGTCAGTAGGGCGTTACTACAACGGATGCTAGTCCTATAATAGACCACCCCTTACATTAATATCAAGTAGGTACATTATGGCAGAACGACTGTGCATATAGTGTTCCGTCATTTTGTGGCCAAATATTGCAACAGCTTGGGCTCCGTAACCCTTATTCATTTGACTGTTTGATTGTAACGAAATTATTCCTAACTACCTGAACATGATCAAAAACTTCTGTTGGAATATCGAGCCACAAGTGCAACACATTGTGACAACTATAATCAACCAGTCATAAGCTCAGGTTTTGTTAGAAGTAAATGAATGTCAAGACAAGTTACAATCACTGAGAAAATGTTAGAAACTGTGTAGTAGGTACACACACTTTTATATGCATTCACAAAAGCTGTGTTACATGCTAATGAGGCCACAGAACAGGTTGGGTAGATATTATACTACATTCGACTTTAGATATCAATAACTAAATTCAATCTCAGAGCTAAATAACTAAGTAAAGGACTAGCATGTCCAGTCCAGCCAGCCTCGCCTGCTAGAACGTCCATAAAACAAAACAATTTTGATGATTTACTTTACATATTTACACCTCCATATACTCAATGGAAAGGTTCAAACTCCAGAAAAAGTCCAAATCAGTTTCGAGGAATCACGAAAGCGGGACCAACATGGAGGAAAAACTATCAACATGCCTTACAAATATTTTCAAACTACACACTAAGGAACCGTAAAGGTTAGAATGTTCAGCATCAGCACAGCGAAAACATTTGTAAGGAGAAATGAATGAGAAAATCGTAAGAGGTGCGAGTACCTTTACCGCGGGGAGTCGCGCGGGCGCCGCACCCGCCTTCGCAACCCCCGTACCCGCCGTAGTCTGCCCAACAACAACCGGTTAGTGCTGCAGCCAGCTCCGCCCCCCCTAGCCCCTAGCCCCTAGCCCTAACCTGCCTCCTTACTTTACTACTGCTGGGAAATCCAGCATAAAGGTACTCAATACGGTTTAAAAAAAAATACTGATTTAAATTGACTACCTACCTACTTATTTAGAGTAATAAAAATATGATAAACTTGTGCTGGCCGTCACCGACACGATGCCAGAGTAGCGAGTGTGCCACCTGCCCTTTAAGTTAAATAACAAAAATAAAAAACTGCATGCAAACATGTTTTATGAACTATGAAGTACCAAATTATCTTATGCCTGTCTACTATCAAAGCTTTTTGTATGTATTTCTTTTTGTTCTGTCTGTGCTACTAATGGATGTCAATGTGAAACATGCCATTTATTAAGATGTGCTGTGTGATTTGTATGGTGAAGGGTGGGAATGGAGGGTATATGGAAACACATTGAGAATTTTTGTAACAGTGCTTTATTCAAAGCTTCATCATATCTTTATCACTTTCACAATGTCTCTCCATATTTACCCCATTTCCCAAATGTAGCATGTGGCATGAGTGTCAAAAGATTAAATTAATACAAATAAAAACTCCAGCGACATTGCTACATGTGTCAAAAGTGGTATTACAAATAAACACTTATAAACATAGGCAGGTAGGTAACATAGGTACAGAATATAGAATAGATATAATATAGCCAGTGAATCAATGACAAAGAGCGATAGCACTGTCACCTACCGAGGGCGCGGCGCTCGCTCCGCGGACTGTGCCAACCAACCAACCCACACATTACTAAAGTAAACTAACCCTATGAGTGACGGACGCAACCAACCAACCAATGTTAGCAGAGTCCAATCACTCGCTAAAGTACGACCGACGTGATTACTCGTTTCGATTGTATACCTACTTGCCGCCTCGACAACATTCACTACACATTATCTCGATAGAATATTAAAATATATAGAAAAATAAATATTTTCTACACACTAAGTTAAATACCTAAGTTTCGCGTGATGTCGATCTTTCTATTCAAATATAACAGTCTCAGTGCACGTAAATAGGCATCTCGAGGACGGAGTGCGCCGCACGATGCTCGTCCGCAACACTAACCTAGCCTTACTCTAAGTTTGTTTACATAACATTACATCCTATCCGTATCCTAGGGATCAGGTAACATCAGTCGAGGTAACGTGTCGGTGAGCGGGCTCGCGGGACTCGCCACTCTACTAAAACTGCTTGCCGCGTTTACCGTAATTGGGGTATCCGGAGTAATCGTATCCGCCGTAGCCCGAGTAGCCGTCGTAGCCGTATCCCCCGTATCCGTAGCCATCGTAGCCGCCGCCATACCCGCCCTGTCCGTAGCCATAGCCGCCGTATCCACCTTGATTGCCCCAGGCTCCCTGGCCGCCGTAGCCGCCGCGGCCGCCGCGTCCGCCGCGCCCGCCGCGCGCGCCGCGACTGCCGCGCCCGCCCATGCCGCCGGGCCCGTCGGGCTTCGGCGTGGCACGCTTCACGTCCACCTGCGCAACACAACACAACACACATTACATCAACCTCCACACTCACACACACTCCTACACATTACATTGTTGCTTTCATCAGATGTTTGGGTAAAAAGCTTCTTCAAAACTCATTCAGAAGCAGAACTGAAGTAGGTCATCATGTTGAAGAAAATTACTATGATTGAAATGATGTACAACCGATAAATATGCTTACCTCTTTGCCACCGATGGTCTGTTTAGGAGTCTTCAAAAGTTCATTAACCACCTGCTCAGATTCAAATGTGATGAAGCAGAATCCTTTTCTTTGGTTCTTGGTTTTATCGAAAGGCATTTCAACTTCAATGATCTGAAACAAGTAAAGCTGTGTTTATAAGAGGTACTTTGCTCAAGACTACTACCTTATTCAATTAAGTTCAGTGGCCCGGATGTATCTTCAGTGGAGTCTAGATTTTGAATCTCACCATAACCGGATTTGTCATCATCAGAAAATAAATATGTCTGTTGAAAATTTGAGAAGTATGCACTTACCGTTCCAAAGTTGCCAAAGAAATTTTTTATTTCATCATCCGAGATTTCACTGCTGAGGCCTCCAACAAAGATTTTGCCATGACGTGCCTTCGCCTTCTTTGGGTCGACTTTCTTGTTGTTAATGGTGTGTTCACCAGCCGCCATCACCTTGTCGATGGAGTCTGCAGCTTTAAACACAATAAAAGCAAATCCTCGCGATCTGCCAGTATTGGGATCTGTTTTAACATTGATGCTTTCGATTTCTCCATATGCACCAAAGTGATCACGCAATTCCTCTGCAAAAAAACAATACAATATTAATACCCTATTGAATAACAGTCTCCAAAGTCAAGAGAATAAATAATAATCAGGTATTTGGTATAGGCATCTTCAAAATTCATTCAGAAGCAGAACTGAATAATGTCATCATGATTTCTCTATTATAAAAAAAAAATAATGTATTTTCACACAAACTTCAAAATCAACTCAATTTAGCTTATACTTCAGTTTTTTTTTACACTCCTACATACCAGCAAGCCTATAACCAATGTTAAGGCATCTTCAAATGAGACACTCTTATGCTGTGCCTACAATACAATACACATCGCTAAAGGTTAAATGTTTTCACCATAATTTTATAATATACCTAGTAGAACACAATTCATTGTTTAACACTACATTTTAAAAGATTTATGATGATTATACTTACTGTCTGTTGTCTCCCAGCTTAATCCTCCAACAAATAGTTTTCTGTGAAAATGACAGGTATGTGAATAATTAGTGAAGACTGGTACAAGTATGCAATTGTGTCTCGATTCAGAAACTGACTTATCATTAAATTTTATTATTAAAACTATGCAGTACTTGTTTTTAGTACTTTACAGCTACAATTTTGTTCAAAAACAAACTCCAAGCACTGCAGCAAATCAAATTGACAACCTGTAAGTTACAAAAGTAAACTGGAAATTTACATTACAATCAAAACAACGAAAATGATAGGTACAATGTTACAGTGATAACGCAAGATTTGAAATTGGCAAAGGTGAACGAGGCCCAAAGTTAGGTGGCCTGAATCTAGTCAGTTTGGTCGTGATTACTGATTACTTTAGTGTGAGCCCATCGGATTAGTGGATAGGTACCATGGTTCCGACGACGGCGGCGGCAGCGGCGGCGCAGGCTCACACCTGCAGAGAGGACACAGCGTTAGTGGCGCCCAAACTGACCGCGCCACGGGGCGACGACCCCACATGCGCTACAACCGATTTGAAATCTTGCTATCTACATACGCGTCACTCCACTGTTACAGACCTTAACAAAACTCAACAGAATTGAAAGCAAACTGATGACAAAAACCGATAGCGTCTCCAAGCCAGTGCCGGGTGCAAACCGCGCGCAAATGAGACGCCATTTTAACTTCATGCGGCTTGGATGGAGTAATCTACATTTTTATACTCTGAAACTACTCTGAAATGAAAATTAAGCCTTCCAGGACTAAATTTGAGCCGCAAGTAAGACACTGTAAAGGTGAAACCATAAAATTTAGAAGAGATTCCGTGGATTACAAGAGATATAAAAACCGCTAATGAATCATGTCCGGACCGACGCCATTGCGGCAGGCTATGTTACGTTGGAAATCGTGGGTAAATTTCAAAACAATTATACATCAGAATACATGGGTTTTACTTAGAAAGAGCTGGGCAAGACAATATAAGTACTAAAACCAAATTACCTGTCGTCATCGCGTCCCGGAGCTTCAGCACTGTTATGGTCATGTTGGGCGTCACCTCCACCGTTTTCTGAATTTCCGTTTAGTTGATTATCAGTAACATCTTGCGCAAAATTATCGTTGTTAGCCATGACTTACAACAAAATACACACTAATGCCTAAAAATATCAACAAACTATGAGCTAAGGCCTGCACACGACCTTCAACACCGAATGCCAAATGCAGAAGAAAGAAAGACAGGAAGGAAACAACGCCACGATGAGTCGGCGCCAAATAGTCCTTATGTTGGCTAGAATGATAATTAATGAATGATATTAAATAATCCTCCAATCAGAGAGCACGTAGTAAAGGTTCATTGGCCCTTAGCTAGAGAAACAAGAACAGATAGATGCAATTCTCAACGTAGTAGAAAGAGAATGCTGACCATCTACAAAATCAATACACTGCCAACATGAGAAAATAAAACACGCTTTAGCATTTTGCCTTCCCTCCCGACCCGTCCCGACCGTACAGTGCTACCACATAGCAGTAAATTATTTGGTGAACAAGCAAGAATGCAATGTTGCTATATTATAACCGCAAGTGCTCAATTTTGATGATCAAGCGCGAGGGATTCTAAAATTGAATTTGGAGTCCTGAGCATCAGCGAAGGAATCAAAAATCTGCACTGGAGTGCAACACGTGACTTTTCATCCCACCTCAGCAAAGAAATGAATGCAAAAAAGAAAATGGCGCACGTCAAGCAAATTAAAATAAAAGTAATACCTAAATCAAGTAGGTCCCGAGTATGAGTTTTTAACCAATTAAAAAAGGTTGTATGATAAATTTGGCACCATGGAGATAGAAGTAAACAAGTTTAATTATATGTTATACTAGTGGCCGCCCGCGGCTTCGCTAACCCGTTCCCGTAACACCCCGTTCCCGTTGCTTTTTCGGGATAAAAAGTATCCTATCCCTGGTCCCTGTCCTTCTCACGGTTCTAAGCTACCTCCCTACTAATTTTCTGTCAAATCGGTTCCGCCGTTATTAAGTTATAAATAGTGTTACTAACACGACTTTCTTTTATAAATATAGATGATGTTCTAAATTAAATTTTACTTTATCCTTTATTTATTAAAAATGGCCTTTGCACTCAGATATTGAAGAGCAAGAATACACCTTCACAGATGGGGGGATGAAATAGTTATTTATTAGACAAGAGTGCAAAGTTGCTTTTAAGCCGCATACTCAATTTTGATGACCGAGGTAGGGAAGGATTCTAAAATTGATATTCAAAAGTGAGAATCCTGAGCGTTAGCGAGGGAATCGGGGGGAGAGCTGGGATGAAAAGTACATTTATTATGACAAGCTTTTTAATAAAGCAAGCTTTGGTGTAAGCTGGTAGGTAATCAAAAATAATCATCAAAATCATGATTAATGTGTCTACTTTTACGGTCCAATAACGACCAGACACATTTAACAACAATTCCATTAACAACAAGACACAAGATAACAAAAAAGAACATTTACAGGAAAAACAGGAGAATATTGAAGAAGAACAGTCCTGGAAAAAAACGGGAAAAACATTACATTAAATAAATTAAATCCAGAGATCAGGCAGCACTATCCAGAGACAATGACTCAAAAGTCTAGTATCTTTCTGGAGTTCCAAAAACAAGATAGACTTTTCCAAAATAATTTGACTACCGACTGACTGACACACGTACGGTGAGTAGGGATGTCGGAAATGCAATAAAGTATCGATATATATCGTATCGATATTTTTTGAAAATATCGATATCGATATTGATATTTTTAATTAAAAAATATCGATATATCGATATATCGGTATGATTTGGCTTGACAGTGAATATTCGTGCTGTTAAAATTGAAATTGACTAACAGAGTTGCCAACTTAAAAACCAAACTATAAAACAGCAAATCAAGTCGACCAAAAACAAAAAATACTTATAATATAATTTGTTAAAAGATGTTAGTATAAAAAAAGTATTTTCTTTTTGGGATTTTTTAATCTTAAAACTTATAAATGTTTATTGGTCTGAAAAAAATATCGGTTTTTATACCTTTTCGATACTTAGAATTTTATATCGATACATCGATATATCGAACTATTAAATATCGCTCAAAAATATCGATATATTGAAAAAATAATATCGATATATCGATGTATCGATATTTTTTCAACAAGCCTAACGGTGAGGTAGGCTTTTTCTGTTTTCAGCAAATAAAACTTAAAAACTGTGTGATTTTCTTGGTAATTGAGCAAAGTCTACGCCGTTTTCATGCCTAAACGTTACTGAGGTAAGTTTTTTGTTTATAAGTATCAAACACTTGGCAAACTTCAATATTTTCGTCGTCGGCAAGATGTAGGTATTCGCGGAAAGGGTTAATCTCTACCGTCTCCACCAATAGTTTTGAAGAACGCCGCCTTACTCAATAGTTTTGGAATTTAATCGCATAGTGAAGGATCCTGTCCACATTGAACAAGGACCTACCTTTGTTGGCATGAAGATAATTTAAGAAAATCCAGTAAGTGTCTACCTTGGATTCGCCATGCGTTGCTTGTCAAGTCTAGCGTTTTTGTGATTGAGGATGAGGATCTTCTCCTAGAGGATAACCCTCAGATACTTGGGCTCCCTTCACTTATAATCGGCAATAGAGTGGGAAAGTGGGTGATATTTGTAAATGGAGAACACTGTAATGTAATGGATATAATATTTCATTGTTGTCCAACACTTTGTTTCTAGGTGCAATTTGGATAACACACACAGTGTTTTATGTCTTGGAACCAATGAAAATGTGCCCTGTTTTACTCATATCACTTTTTCATTAGCTGGAGATATCAACCAGTGGTAAACATAATCAACCATAATGATACGTAACTGTTTTTCCAAGATGATTCTAGGCAGCTTAGGTGGAAACTCTTTATAGCTTATAAACGCAAACAAGTATTGTATGTGTATCGTTTTTGCAATTCTTTATTGTACTTTGTATTGATACATGAATATTATTTACTTTCTTATAATTTAGTTTTATTATACAGATTTTGTAGTTAAAAATAATATAATTTATTAAAACTACAATGCATTTTAATATAATAAACACTAACTAACTACTATAAACACCACACAACACTTGTAATCATACAAGTGCTACTTGGTTCTAATCGGGGAACCAGATAGCTAATTATTACATGGGTGAACAAAAGTAAAAAAATAATTCAATTTAGCTGTTATTAAACATGTATATACACTGCCTATTTCTGCGGTGAAGCAGCGTAGCCGTGTTTCCGTTTGAGGGGGTGTGGGTGCCTGTGGAAGAACTGGCATGTGAGGCTAAACATATGTATGCCTCAAGTTGATGGACTCAGGGCAGTGCTTCGTAGGGCAGGTTCTAACGTGTGTGACCTACAAACGCAACATAATTTAGTTTTCTAATCGAAATAAATAGTTGTTCTCAGCCAGGCACAATAGCGCTGTGTGAAAGGTCCACCAATATTGATAGAGTTAGCTATATTACAGGGTAGTGTAAAGCAGTGGCAGAGGGCTGTATCGGCGCCGTGTCAGCACAGAAATGGTAATGGAGGCGTCCCCGTCTCCGCAGAGCGTCGGCCGCGAGTTCGTCCGCCAGTATTACACCCTTCTCAACAAGGCACCCGCCCATCTGCACAGGTCTGTGCTGATAGCCTGCAATATACAATGCACTGAACACTATCTAGCCCCAAACTAAGCATAGCTTGTACTATACAGATAGCTATTAAAATAGTTATATGCATTTTTTTTAGATATTTTAGTGGCTTGATGAGTCTGTAACCACACTTATTGCATCTTTGGTTGTGATGAAGTGTTGGACAGCAGATTTCCCAGGTGTAGTACTTATAAATGAAAGGTATGTATATTTGTTTCAGGTTCTACAATAACTTCTCGTCATTTGTGCACGGCGGCCTCGACGCGCCCAACCGAGAGACGCTGCCCGTCGTGGGGCAGAAGCAGATCCACAACCGCATCCAGCAGCTCAACTTCAGAGACTGCCATGCCAAGATCAGCCAGGTTAGTGGGAATAGGCATGAAGACAGTCATTAAGTATCGCCAAAATATTTATCTGATCTATTGAAAAGGGATTCAAAGATTTTGAAAAAAGTATTTATTCTCTTAATAATTAATTTGTCTTATTAATAATTTATTTGTTAAAATTAATCTACAAAATACAACAATCCGCCATGATTATCCGCCGCGAATTACGTCACGGTTCAGTAAACGTCATTCTGATTTAGTACAAAAGCACCAATGTTTACTGTTGATAAACTGCACTGTGACGATATGATAGAAGAGATTTTGAAAATTAGTCGTCATGCCTATTCATGCAGCCCCCCCCCCCCCCCACCCTACTTACTACTTTGCGTAGCCTCGTGAGGGGCGTGGTGAACTTATTGCCATATATTTTATTATTCACTGTGAAGACAAAATGTATGATAGTCAAAAAAGTATCTGAATTGCGCGAGAGACAGTGCTTTTTGATTGATTTGATCGACACTAACTTGACGCTCATCCATGGATGGGGTGGTTGGTGGTATGGTAGTGCTGTAGTGGTGTAGTGGTGTATAGTTGGATGGTCGTGTCGCGGGTGATGCAGGTGGACGCGCAGGCGACGCTGGGCAGCGGCGTGGTGGTGCAGGTGACGGGCGAGCTGTCCAACGACGGCGCGCCCATGCGCCGCTTCACGCAGACCTTCGTGCTGGCCGCGCAGTCGCCCAAGAAGTACTACGTGCACAACGACATCTTCCGATACCAGGTACACACACACACACACGCACACTCTAGCGTTATAAAGAGGAAGCCTATGCTCGGCAGCTGGGTGCAAATGGGCTGAATAATAACGATGCATAATTGTTGCAGGACATAGTGTTCTCGGACGAGGAGGGCGACAACTCGGGCCGGTCGGAGGGCGAGGAGGAGGGCGCGGCGAGCGGGTACTTCCCCGGCGCGTTCCCGGGGGGCTTCCCCGCGCCGCCGCCCCCGCCGGCCGCGCTGCTGCCCCCGCTGTCGCCCCCCGCGCACGCCCCCGCCCCCGCGTCCGCGCAACACCACAACGGACACGAGGACGCCGCGCGACACGGTCTGACATCACTCACTCTGCCCTTATACTAGCTGCACTACGAAAGACTAATCTAAAGTGATGCAAGAATGATCTTTCGGAGTTCAACTTTGCACTTGTTACGATTTTGACTTATTACTTATGAATCATGACGGTAGTCCAGCCCCTCTACGTATTTAGCACAACGGGGACATATTATGATTATCATGGGCAGTAATTATTGTTTGTGTACAGCGACGTCGCTGGGCGCCACCCTCGAGGCGGAGGTGTCGGAGCCGTCGTCGGAGGAGCACTCCCCTCCCCCCGCGCCCGCGCCCGCGCCCGCGCCCGCGCCCGCCCCCGCCCCTGCGTCCGCCCCCCCGCCCGAGCCGGACTTCGAGGCCGAGCCCGAGCTGGAGGCCGAGCCGCCCCTGCAGCCCCTGCAGCCGATGCAACGTGAGTGCTATACTAAAACTATCATATTTATATTTAAAAAATACCATTGTTGTTTCGTCAAACAAAATCGAATAAACATCGATAGAATTATGTAACAGGGTGAGATTCTAACTATTTTGTGTGCTAGTGATGTAAATACCGATAAAAAAAATGAATGATGTTCAGCGTCGGTGCAAGTCCCCCCGGAGCCGAAGACGTACGCCAACCTGCTGAAGTCAGGAGGCGGCAGCATGCGCCCCCCTCCCCTCGGGTGCCCGGCCCCCGCCCCCGCGGGACCGACGCCCCCCGCCCCCTGCGCGCCCGCGCCGCAGCCCGCGCCCCCCGCCCCGCAGCCGTACGTGGCGCCCGCGCCGCTGCCGGACCAGCGGCCGCGCCATCCAAGACCCGCACCCACCAGCTCAGGTTAATGGACACATCATAATTCGATAATAATTAATGTTTACAATGATCGCATGTCGCTCTTGGTGTATCATGTGAGTCGTGTTGCAGGCGAGGGTCGCGAGCCGCGTGAGAGCCGCGAGCCGCGCGGCGGAGGCGGTGGAGGCGGTGGAGGCGGCGGAGGGGCTGGGCGGTACAGCGACGCGCAGCAGCTGTTCCTCGGCAACGTGCCGCACTCGGCCACGGAGGAGGAGCTGCGCGCCCTGTTCGCGCGCTTCGGGCCCGTGGCCGAGCTGCGCGTGCACAGCAAGGGCGCCGTGCCCGGCCAGGCGCGCCACCCCAACTACGGCTTCATCACGTACGAGAGCTCCAAGCACGCGCACGACTGCCTCGCCGCCGCGGTACGACCTGTCCCCCTGCACCCCTAGCTAGCGAGGCACGCTCGGCGGTAACTAACGCGGTGTGCGCGTGTCGTGTTGCAGCCGCTGTACTTCCCGCCGGACAGCGCGGACGGCGTCAAGCTGAACGTGGAGGAGAAGAAGGCGCGCGTGCGCGAGCCGGCGCGGCGCCGCCCCCTGTCCGGGCACCGCGGCGCCGCGCCCGCCGCGCCGCGCCCCCCGCACCGCCGCTAGCGCCCCCACCCGGTACGTCCCCTGCCCTCCTGTGCCATGTGTATGCGACTATGACTGAGGCCGCGCTCCGCTTGCTTGCAGGTGGTCCCCGGCCGCCCGGCGCCCCGCGGGTCCCGGGCCGCGACTCGCTCGGTTCGTCCCGGTGAGGATATTCGCCGAGTTGGCTCGCCGTTTCTAGGAGTACTGTGATTTTTCTTTAAGACTAGCCGGGCAGGTTACCGCCGGATCTCGGCGCCTAGAGTTCGCATCGCTGACTCTGCGGCGTTCCGTTCGATCCCCTTTTTTACTTGTATAAATCTTAACTAGGCGCAGGATGAAATGAGACTTAAAATTGATGATATGGTTTATTTAGTGTGAAACTGCAGTTCGCTGCGGTTCGTCTGGCCGTGTGTTAGTTACTGTGGCCGGTCCGAACGGCGTCCTCTATTCGGGCCGACTTCGCTTCCCTTCCTGTTCGTCAGCAACTAAGTAGTTAGATAGTGAATGAGTGATGTGCGTGCGGCCTCAGCCAGCCAGCCAGCCAGCCCACGGCTCACTTACATTACTGTTGTACGCGAAACTTACCAAATATACTCATCTATGTAGTGTGTGGACTCTATCGTATTGTATCGTTCACATTGATAAGACATTTCCATACTTCAATCATTTCTGATTATATCGAACGAATTTGTAAAAGGAAATCTTTTATAGCATTAATATTTAGTATTCTGTTTCTAATAATGTATGTATAACTGGACCGAGTTGGATTCGTCATCGGATCGAGTTCGGTCGGTCGCTATGCAAGTTGTGCGCGTATGGCGTATGGCGTATGGCGTCCACTGTCCATGCTTCTATAACGTACCGTGCTCCCACCGTGGCCCGCAGGGGGAGGGGAGGTCGAATGTCCCGTCACTCTCAATCAAAACGTATGCTAGTTCTGGAAGGTCAAGGTCACCAAAACGACCGCCATCTCCGGAGTGTGCCATTTTGAAATGACTGTTGAATCGCGCCCGTTCGTCATTCATATTGTAAACTATCCAAAAAACATTATCTAGTCCCTCATTAAGCAGAGCTTGTATGATGGGAGCCAGATAGTTCATAATATAATACGTAATACTTTTTTTTGTAAATACATTTATCACCTACACACAGAACAAACATCTGTGTACACCACACAAATATTTGTTCTCGGTGAGGACCGAACCCACGACCTATGGCGCAGAAGGAAGGCTTCTACCAACTGAGCTGAGAGGCCAGTCAGTCATTCGGCGAGCGAACTATATGTACCGGGCAGTTCAAATGCAACTAATAATGAATACAAGAGTAGTATGTAATGTCGGCCGGAAGTGGCGTACTGCGGGGCCATTCCACCTCCTCCTTCCTCCCTCCTCCCTCCTCCCGAGCGTGGAGTTTGTGTACATTTACAGTTTTTTTGTATATTTTACTATATTTATACATTATTGTGTCCGTACAGTCCGCGTACGAAGCAGTCGAGTACAGTCAGCGGCATTGGCACTCGACAATGTGAGCACGTTGCTTGAATGATGATGAACGATGATAGAACAGTTCGCATGTGGGATGGCAATGTCGCTGTCATGCTTCGCGACCCTTGACTAAGTTACGTCTATGTCTAAAATGAGAGCGCAATAAAATCTCTGATGCCATTTTTTTTTATTAAAACTAATTTTTGTATAAAGTTTTTTAATTTATGAACTCCTAAACTCACCCTTACCGACTTAGTTTGCATTTTTGTCTAGTTTCATGACATGTCCGTCCATCGCCATCGCTTCGGCATTGTGTTGGTGTTGCGCGTGTGTGTGTGTGTGTATAGCCCCTTCCCACTGGTGCGTGATATCGCGCACCAGTTCGCACGACACACCATGGGAACGGTCTCGTGCGCGGTAGCACAGGAGCCTTTTCTGCATGCGTTGCCGTGCGTCGTCGTGCGCGGTGCGTGATGATCTGCAGAACCACGCACCGTAGGAAGGCAGCATTAGGCGCCATGTCCGCAGCACTGTCGGATGCGATGCGATGCGATGTATGTATAGTATAGGTGCGCATGTATTTGGTTGCGCTCGCATTGGATAGCCCCGGGCGCCAGGCGCCAGGCGGGCGTGGCGCAGGCCCCGGGGGCACCGCCTCCGCCAGGCGCGGCCCGCGCTCTACTCTCGCTCTGCTCCACCGCTGCTGTACTCTTCTACATTTCGCTCAAACGTTTACATATTGGATCCATCATTGCATTTATGTTATGTTACCTTGCACTCCCAGTTATGTTGGTCAGCTCGCGACGGTGGACGAGTGCGGGCAGCCGCGGCTCGCGCCAGGTATAGGTAGATTCTCTAAAATTCTCGTTTTGTGGAATATCCATATTTTGTAATTATATGCTAATCCAATTAAACATCTTACTTTTCGATGGTATGTTTATTTCATTTCGATAGGAATAGTTAATTTAATCTTCCTGTCCTTGAAACTTGACAGTTCCTTTGAAATAATTATTTCTGATGGGGGCGCCATTGGACCAAAACTTGAGCTATCTATAGGTACAAATTTATGCACATTACCAGGATTGTATATAAAAATGTTATGTTTAAATAGGATAAAAACATTTAAAAAAAAACTAAAAAGTAAAAAATAAATTATAGTTCAAAAAACTAAAAAAAAACGCTTTTATAACTAATTGAACTAAAAAGTTAAAAATAAAACTATAATAATCAATTGAAAAATGTATATTATTGTATGTACAACAAAGCGTGGGGTGCTTTTTATTATAACTTCAGATATAATAAACTATTGATAAAATATTTACAACAATCAAAATCAAGCCCCCCACGCTTTTTGTACAATAAAATAATTTATTAATTGATTATTATAGTTTTATTTTTAACTTTTTAGTTCAATTTATAAAAGGGTTTTTTTTTAGTTTTTTAAACTATAATTTTTTTTTCATTTTTTTTTTTTTTTTTTTTTAATAAATTATTGCATTGTCATCGACCTTTGACAGGTGTGCAAAGTTTGAATCAAATCTGATCGTTCAAAGTAGGATAAAATTGAGCTCAAAGGGGTCGGTTACATACAAACTTACATACAGGTGAAGCTAATAAAAGCGTTATAAAAAAATAGAGTGGGTCTAGAGACTGAAATAGTAAGAAAATGAATTGAATTCAGATGTAACGTACATCAGCAGTTAAAAAAGTCTGTTAAAAAGTTAAACTCGCAATCGGTGAAGGAACACATCATCGTAAGGAATCCTGTGTCCCAAATCCGAATAATATTCTGAGCAGCTCTTTCCTGTGGATCACGCCGCGCGCCGACTAGCCTGAGAGGAGTCTACAGTGTCACAGTCGCAGCCAACCCAGCGGTAGTGAACTGAAATAGTAGATTGTTATACAAGGGCAGTAAGTGAGCTTTTGCAGAACAAGATCCTTTTTGGCGCCCGTGCGAGCGCAGCTCGCAAAGGGCGCTAATGGATCGAGTGTACCCGAGATATTTAGATGCCTGAGCGAGCAAAGCGAGCGAGGGCAAATATAGTTCGAGGGTGCAATAGCTACTTATGACCGAGGTAAGCATTCTACTTTACATCATTCATGCGAGGTAAATTTTTAACTAGCTGATGGAACAAACATATGGCCCACCTGATGTTAAGTGGTAACCATTGCCTATAGCAAAGCATTGCCTCGTAGGTCAAGCACGTCAGGAACGTGCCCTACGACCATCAACTTGAGGCATACGGATGTTCAGCCTCACGTGTCAGTGATTTCACCGGCACCCATACCCTTCAACTAGAAACACAGCAATGATGCTTTACGGCAGAAATAGGCTTACAATACAACAATAACACAACATATGCGGGTATGTATGTAATTTTAATTTGAGAAAAATAAAATTACAATAATAATATAAGTATTATTATAATTACACTAATAATTTTATTAAAATTAATAGTAAAATATTTGTACCGGTAGGTATCTGCTAAAACACATACATCTTATGCACACATTTGTGAGCTACTATATCTTTTCAGTAAAAAGTTTTCATATAATTTTGTAAGAAAAGAGATTGTTTCACCAAGGAGTTTTGCATAGCTCTTGAACTGTAATGAACCATCACCAAGGAGGTTTGCATAGCTCTTGAACTGTAATGAACCATTACGTATCAAGCATAGTGTGACGGTAAAAGTGATTTGAAAATGGAACGCATTTACAATGCACTGGGCTGCACACGCCTACTTACACAGCCTCTTTGCGCTAAAGAAAATCCTATTTACTGAGCATGTATGATGTAAATGATATTCAAATTTCAAAATATCTGCGTTTGAAAGGATTTTGTTTCTTGGTACTTTTATAACTAAAACTAAATGTACCTACGCCGAGTTGTAGTTTTGCGCAGCATAGTATTGCGAAGTAGCGGCACGGGAACCGTCCAGCGGCCAGCGCGGGAGACGGGAGGCGACCGGCCGGCACTGAGCTGAGCGCGAGTGCCTGGCCCTGCAGCCTGCAGGCAGTCAGTAGGCGGCGCGCGCTCGGACCAAGCGGCAGCACGCGGCACCACACACGGCACGTCGCGTTATAGGTGAGCTTGCACATTATCAATGCTAATAATGATTATTTAAAATAATTGGAATTGCAATATTGTACGCCCGAAATCGGTAGACTGTTGGAACAAAATTGCATAATGTACCTAAGATCTACTTACACAGCCTTACAATAAATTATTCTTATTTCTTATTATCATTCACAATCATGTTACCACTCTCACAATACTTGTGTACATTGTAATGTAGATCATCAGGATTTAAGCATCTCCTAAGGAAGAAGTTTCCAACTTTATAGCGATTATAGTTTTTCGTATAAACACCGGTTCTGTGGTAAAATAAAAAGAAAGCATTGTTCCAGGCAGGTTCCCTAATTCGCTTCGCTAAACAGGTTTGGTGGTCCTGTTTAAGGTTGTTCGATTCCGATAAAAACTGAATTTACATAACTATGGGCAAACAAAGTATAAATGTACACTGAAATAGCTGTAATAGAATTTTACAATGGTCTCTATTGCCGGCCAGTTATATAAAGTTGGAAAAAACTGTAGGATAACAGAAATATTAATAAAAAACCAAAAAGTAATTTTTTCGTCCTTCTTTCTAACGGGTACTCGGCATTGAATACGTGAATGAGCTTAAAACATATGTCTCAAAATAGTCGTAAAAGTCTGTTAGTTATTTTTCTGAAGCCCCGACTGCCACGACCAACGGCTGACACTCCAACTTTATATAACTGGCCGGTAATAAGGACCACTGTAAAAGCCTATTACAGCTATTTCAGTGTACATTAATACTTTATTCGCCCATAGTTGTGTAAATTATTAAGTTGTAATTAAGTTTGTATGAAAATCGTACCCCCTTAAAGATAAAGTTTGTACAAAAATAGGACCACCAATAATTTACTTATAATACCTACTTAGTGAAAAATGGGGAGGGAGCCTCCCTGAGGCGCACTTAAAATCCTTTCACCACACTGATTTCAAAGAACCAGTGATACGTTATGTGGTAATTTTTTTTTTTACCGTTTACAATCTTGACACACACACAGGTTGTAAAAATAAAGGTCTACGCAATATATCTATATGTATACCTACCTCGTAGGCTCGTATATGGTTACTCAAACAGTCTAATCGTTTAAAGTTTAAAGATTTTATTGTGCTCTGAATTTAATTCCAAGACTCTTGTTTAAATGTTGATTGTCCTGATATTATGGTGTAAATATTTTTGAACAATGAGATTCGAGTCAGACAAAAAAACATAATCAAAACTAAAACCAAAAATTGTATCTTAGTCATAATTACTTGCTAAATTATTCCGATATATACCTGTGTCAATTACCTGTAGGTATAAAAATATTATGTAAAAAATATTATGTTTGTTTGTGAATCTGACTTTTCTAAGTGCATTGTATTCATGCCTATGGAAATAAACGAATTGAAATTGGAAATTGAAATTGAGTATCCTACCCGGCAACTTATTTTTGAACTTTTTATTATCCAAATATCTTGTTGTTTACCAAGTACTTCTTTAGATTCTTAAAGTGGTAACCATAACATTTAAGATAATTGATAAAACATAGTGAATGCTTCTCTCATTATGGAACTCGAGGCATCTCTATCTGCACCATGACCTAATTTATTCTATAATAATGGCCTAAATCTTTTTATCTAAAAAACCTACAAAAGATATTTCAGTGTGACCTCTGATCGTTTGACATAACTGTGATATCATCATAGGTTCTCAGAAACGCGGAGCTTATCCGAGCTTATCGCTGAAACGCGCTGAGTTGTAGCTATGTAAAGTAAGTAGGTCATTCATCGTCACTCACATCATCCCAAGCCCAAGCGCAGTGACCGAGATGGCTGCACTACCTGGCTGGCTTCCATTACCTTACCTATCTCAGTCACTCTCGTCACCGTTCCTTCTTGATTGTAAAGACGTTTATGTTGCGCTTAGTGTATTGAAATAATCTGTTGGTAAATCATTTCAAAATGTACACTTATAAAACAAAGGTTCCCTTACCGATGAGCTATAATGTAGCATGTAGCAAGTTGACACAAAAGCGATATTTTTATAATGTAATCAGTCGGGGTCGCGCGCTATCAGCGAGCGCCGCCGCCGCCGCGGACACGATAGCCGCTTCCGTTCTTGCGAATCCTCCTGCGATGTAGGTAGGTAGGTAGGTATAATAATAATAATAATAATAATAATAATATCGTTTATTTCAGACCAACAAATGCACACATTACAAAAATGACACACTTTGGGTCCATAGTAATAAATACCTTAGCGACTAACATACATAAAATAAAATAAAATTACTAATCAAATCTTCAAATCTTAGGAGATTTTTTCTTTAGCGCATATATATATTTAGGTATACTGTGCGCTGTTATTGTGCTTTTGTTGGATGACCCTATTTTGTTCGCAATAACTACCGTGTGAAACTGGACCAACATTGATAAAATGTGAGGTCAATAGTCCTTAATAAAAATGTTAGGTACCTAACTGGTACCAACCACAACAACCTACTCGTTTATTTGAAACTATTATTATAGTTTAAGAATGCGCTCATTCGTGTCATATTACGTGTCATATTCGCGCACAGTGCATTATTATAATGCGCGACCGGACGACGTTCCAAATACAAAGATATCTGTTCAGCATTCTGCTCCATAAAATAGCGCACAGTTTCCAGAGAAGTCGTAAAACAAACCGGGCGCGTCGACATAGTTCTTAGTGTGGTTCGGGTAACCGGGCCGGTGGCGGCGGCGGCGGCCGGGTTATCGCGCTCTGATATAAAAGTTCAAAAATACTGATGACACCCACAAAGCCCACAACTAAAGCGTACTATATTTGATACACAAAAATTCGTCAAGACTTATTGCTATTTCTAATATTTGATCCAACGATGAGCTCACATCAATATCAGCATAAGCTAGACAATACCCTAGTCGTCATCGAGGATCTCATCCATCGGTGCGGTGGACGAGTGGCCTGCGAATGCTCAAGAGTTGCTAACTCAATTCCCGCTTGCATGTTACATACATACTGGCTCATTATTTGACGAAGGGACGATACCCATAATATCTTATTATGATTGATGAAACCAGGTTAAAGACCTACGGGTCTACTCTATCGTGTTTAATAAGCATCCTGTCTACTGTAATGTTCCCGCTAAATCCAAAAAGGCTGTGACTTGCGAGACCGGATGGTGGTCCGTGAGCCGTGCGTGACAGCTTGAAAGACTCCGCGGCGTCTGAGCACTGAGCAGCCATTCATTGCATTCATTGCTCTATTTAAATCTAAATAAATGTTTTGAACTTTGCGTTCCTAAGAAAATTCGAAATACTAAACCCGTTCGCAGATACCCAACATGGTTCAGTAAAGACATTATCGCGGACATGAAAAACCAAATGGACTCTTCACAAAATTTGGAAAAAATCTAAAGATCCCCATGTGTACAGTTTCTTTGCAAGCATTAGAGCATCAATAAAACATGATATAATAATAGCACATAGCAACTACACAGATAACATTCAGGAAAACCTATCGAATAATCCTAAAGCATTCTGGAATTATGTTAAAAGTCTACGTACAAAGGGAGGTTTTGATCCATGCATCACATATGCAGGACAAAAACATACTGGTCAGGCAGCAGCCACAGCATTTGCCAATTATTTTAGTAGTGTTTTTCTTCCACGCATTCCAGACCTCAATGCTAGGCAAGTAAAATCTATAAGCAACTGCCCGTTGATCAGTATCCAAAAATTTTCAGTGGTCGAAGTAGAAGCAAGTATAATGAAACTCAAACCTAAGAGCTCAGTAGGTCCTGACAACGTACCGCCGTATTTACTAAAAGCATTTAAATTCCAATTAGCACCAGTCCTTACACATATATTTAATCTTTCTCTAAATACGTTTACTTATCCAGAAGTCTGGAAACAATCCCGAGTTGTCCCTATCTTCAAAGCAGGAGATAAAGCACTAGCTGAGAACTATAGGCCCATTGCAATCCTATCATCCCTCGCCAAGCTCTTTGAGAGTGTCTTACATGCCAACTTAAATAAACAAATTGAACCGTACTTAAATGAAGCCCAACACGCTTTCAGGAGAGGTAGATCAGTAAACACCAACTTACTCACTATAACTGACTACATTGCGGCAAAACTAGATTCGGGCACACAGGTAGATGTAATATACCTGGATTTTAAAAAAGCTTTCGATCAAGTAGATAACGATATCCTGCTAAACAAACTCAATGGCTTTGGTTTCTCTCCTAAATTACTAAAACTATTTGCTGATTACCTTCGTGACCGTCAACAATTTGTTCGTCTTGGCTGTTTTGACTCGTCTCCCTACCACACCAGATCAGGTGTAAGTCAGGGCTCATCCTTGGGGCCTCTTCTTTTCATCATGATGGTCGACGATCTGGCCAAACAACTTGAATTCGCCAAGTGCCTTCTATACAGAAGGCAGATGACCTCAAACTTTACATTCAAATACAATCGATCGATGACTGTTACGCCCTGCAGCGAGATCTGAATGCGATTCAAGTGTGGAGTGAAGTAAATCAACTACATCTTAACGTCAGTAAATGCCAAATTATGTCTTTTAGTAGATCTTCTCGACCGCTCAAAATGCCTTATCAACTCTACGGAGAACTTTTAAAACGAGAACAAATTGTAAAAGATTTAGGAATACTTTTTGACACTGAATTAAATTTCCACGACCATATTTGCAAATTAACCGCTGACTGCTTTAAACGATTAGGATTTGTTACAAGAAACTGTAGGGATTTTCATAACATTAATGCTATTAGGATTCTCTACACTGCCCTGGTAAGATCTAAACTGGAAGCAAGTGCATGTGTGTGGAACCCCCATCAAGGAACATACACACTTATGATTGAAAAGGTCCAGAAAAGGTTTCTTCGGTTCTTGTATCGGAAAGTATACGGCTATTACCCGTTCATGTACCCTACCCAATACCTACAGGGTACATTAGGAGTTAACTCTTTGCAAACCCGTCGGGTGTTTGACCAAATCCTTACTGTATGTCGCATACTTAGGGGACTCCTGAACTGCTCTGAACTTTTGAATGAGGCCAGTCGACTTTGTGTCCCTGAAAATCGCACCAGATTCCGCCTCGGGCGAGTGCCTCTTTTCGCGGTAACGCCTGCGCGAACCGTGGCGCGTCAGCAGTCCCCAATCTGTAGGAGTCAGCGACACCTCAATGCCATCACTGCCTCACACGCACAACTGGACATTTTTTCAGATAAATGGTCAGTTGTTGAAAAATTGTGCTTGCAATACTGTGAGAACTTGGAATGCAAACAGTAGATTTCTATCAGTTTCTATTATAATAGACAGTGATCTCTTTAGAATTAGGTGAGTTAGTATTAGTATCTAACTATTTTTCTATTTATCATAGGACATTTAATTTTGATCTCTTTTGTTATTATTTTTCTAGATTTTATTATTTTGTTTTATGTAGGTCTCCTACGTACATAAGTAATTTTTATATATTATTATGTGTACATAGCTTTAAGTAACGTATTGGATATGTCTGTAATGTTACCTAAGATTTTTTGCAATAAACTAAACTAAACTAAATTGCATTCATTGCCCGTCTGCGTTAATCAGTGGAATCGGATCGCGAGCCTCGTCTCCATTAGATCATGAATGTAATAGTGCATTTGACCCATTTGCTCAAGTTTAGTGGGCTGTCAGCTGCCCAGCGCATCTATTGCATCTCGTTACGGTCAAATAGTTTTATGTTATTGAATAGTGTTAGATGACTAGGCTTGGTTGCGTGGAACTGCCACCTAGACCCCCAGTTTCAAAGTTATCCTTGTGATAAATCTAAATTAAAAAGATTTTTGACTAACTTTTGCAACGTTCGTGGTTTTTTTACAATATTTTTATGAACAACGGGATATTTACCATGATTTAATTGACATGTTTTAAAGTCACAAAATTGGTGTTATGGTATATTTACCATCCCGTTGTTCATGAAAATAATATTTTTGAGTTTTGATTGACCGATTCTTGCATGAAAAAAAAAGAAGCATTCATGCTGCTAGAATAACTACAAAAAAATCTTTTTTTCCTCAATCAGATAAATTATATTTTTTCTAGAGCTTTCCCTTGTTTTGTCACGTCAAGATTTTTAATGTTTTTTCTTCAGGTCCATAGGTCAGGTCTACGTAATTGTCCAATGGCAAGTACAGATGCTTCTTGGAGGGAGGCGTGTCATCAGAATTAGGTCAATAAAAAACAAATAGAGCCGAGATTGCGGCCAGCTCGTTGATACCAATTCCAATGTAATGTTTGTTACTACCGCTGCAACGCTAATGTACGAGCGGCGAGCCTCCTCGAAGGGCAGACGTCACGTGCTTACCTATTTGTATCAGCGATTGCTGTTTCGATTCACAACACAAGGCATGCAGAAAATATCACTGATGCTCTGGAGCTAGCTGTCTACTGACATAGGGACTTGAACACCCCATCCGTGATAGCAACACATCAATCTAGCAAAGGGATTTCGCAACGACCAAAAACCGATGTTCGCATCCTCCTACCGCTGTGACTTGGTACTCAACTCAGATCCATGATCAGACCCATGCTGCATGCCTGCATGATGCAGGTTTTGTACAAAAATGGCATCAATGGCAAATCCAAGCACATTTTAGGAAGTGATATCATCGATAAACTGCGTGCACTGTTTGCGCTTGCTCTGTAAATTGTCATACTCAATTGAAAGAATTATGAAGTACTTATACCCTATGCTCCATGCCCATTTCATAGGTCATGGCTCGAACGGCTTATGTAAACTGACCAAACAATTAATCCAATGAAGCTATAATCGGTGCTGATGCCGAAACAGTATCGAAGTAAGTAAGGAAGATCTAACAGTATCGAAGTAGTAAGTAAGGAAATAACACTCGGCTAGAGTGTTATTTCCTTACTTACCTCGATACTGTTAGATCTTCACAGTTGAATAGGTACTATTCTAATAGATATAAATGCAGACTCTCAGACATTGTGCTTGTTTATATAGTATAGTGGATGTAATTACAAAAACAGAAGTCAAATTCGCGGATCAGCTAGTGGGTGGGCCGCCGGCGCCGGCGCCGGGTCCGCAGGGGCAGGCGGCGGCGGCGGCGGCGAGCGCTGCGCTGACGACTTGCGCAGGTGGCGCATGGCGTGAGGTCATGCGCACGCAGCTGTTGGGATTGGACGGTGTTGTGTTTCCACTTAGATCGCTGATTCTCAACTCGACACGAGACGAACTATCTATCTATTAGCTAGGACATTTTAAATATCACATAAATGTTTCAAATGGATGAACTACATGATTGTGCATAATTTCAGTAGATTAGGTTGCTTCAACTACCTACATTTGATGAGAAACTCTTCTGAAATCACATACTTTTATGTACCTGTTGAGAATACAATAAGTATAGTAAGATTGAGTTCACTATAGTATTTCCCACGTGTGTTATTGATTGAACACGAGTCATTAGTCAGGCGCACGGTATCGCTTACCTGTTTAACGTTACCTGATCGCTTCATTTGCTTCAGCGTTATTTGGGTTTGGAGTACTTAGGTATATGTGAACTCGCGGCCTAGTCAGCCTTTTATATTTGCTCAACGACATGCATTGCAAGTACTATATGCAATTACAATTTAAAATGTGGCGAAGGTAAAAAGTGCCGCCTTCATTATTGTGTTGTTTTAAAAACCTAGGTATAGCTTAGTCTCTGAGCAAAATGATCCTGCCATGTGGCGGGAGCGACGCCCTATGTGCTGATCTTACTCCTTAGTAACACACACGTACATTGACTTATTTACTCAACGCTATTCGGACGTGTAATGCATCAGACATCTTCTATTCTGAGAATTCGAGATAGCGCACTAGTTCTTTCAATAGATATGTAGTTGGTAGAATTGTATTATTCCTCCTGTGGTAGAGGCATGCAGAGACAAGTTTGAGTATAAAATAGACCTAACTAATTGTGAAAAGGGGTCATGGAACTAAAATGTCCGGAGTTCTATTTAGCAACTCGCGGTTCGGACGGCTTAAACATGCCACATCAAAGAAACAAGGTTTACTGCACTTTCATGGGATCTTATTTACTACCCATTTTCGCAATCAATAAGTTAAGCACTAAATAATGAGTATGTGCCTACTGACATGCACCTTACAAAATAAACATATTGTTCCAGAACGCAAGCACGATGAAGGGCGGCTATCTACTGCTGGCCTTGCTGGTCGCTGTCATCTGCACTGCCGACGCAGAGGTATGTACGAGGTGCATCGCGCTCGCTAACATCATTAGGTAACTTGGAAGGTTTTCCTTTGCAGTACCTAATAGAACGACATTGCTAAGATCACGGGAAGTTGGTGGATGGAGAGAGCTCGGAATCGTGCTTCCTGGAAATGTATAAGGGAGCCCTATGCCCAATAGTGGACTTCTATGATGATGATGACCTAGTAACAGTATTGTAAGATCTCCACCTGACGTAGAATAACATGCGTGTACTGTATGTTGTAGCAGAGGCACCGGCGTCGGCATCGGCGCCTGCGCACCACCACCACGGCGCGGCCGGAGCCGGGGGGCGTGGGGGGGGCGGGGGGGGCCGAGGACCCCGAGGCCGAGCAGATCGAGCTGGGCATGGCGGAGCGACTCGACGAGACCAGGTTCCAGGTACCTACTCTACTCTAGTCTACTCTAGTCTACCGTGCACCCACACTCACTCATAGAGAGCGCTGGTGGTCTAGTGGTAGCGGCCCCGCCTTCCGATTCTAAGGTCGTGGGTTCAAATCCAGTCGTGTACCAATGCGTTTTTCTGCCCAAAAATATATGTACACTATGCCAGTGCTCTCAAATGGTGAAGAAAAACATCGTGAGGAAACCGGCATATCGTAGAACCTAAAAAAGTTCGAAAATATATGTGTCAAGTGCACGAAATGAACCTCTTTGAGGAGCAATTAATTTTTTTTCACCAAAATTGGTTCAAAAGAATCAGTGACACGATAAGAAGAAGACTCACTCATATTATTTATTGCAATTATTATGCTACATGGTGAGGTCTAAAGGTTAGAATGGTAAATACATAGGCCATTAAGTTTCTACTAACACACACTCTAATATACAGGGTTATTCATTATTAGCTGCAAATACTCAGGAATTAGGTTCAACAAATAAAATAAAAAATATTTATGAAATGATTTTTTTTAAGTTTTGTTATGAAAATCCCGAGAAAATCGATAAAGAAATCATTGGCGCCTGACCTATTTTGACCTTTGATCCGCGCCCGCGCGCTGTGAGTGACACTCTGCTTTCAGTCACCGCCTGGGTGGGTTATCGCCCTGTTCTCCATGGCAATCATTATGCAATAGACGTAAAGAAATTAATTAAAAAAAAAAATTGATACAAAAATTTAAATCAAAATTAAAAAAAAATCATTACATGAATATTATTTATTTTATTTGTTGAACCTAATTCCTGAGTATTTGCAGCTAATAATGAATAACCCTGTATAATGTTCATGAGTATTGTAGTGATCATACGCAGAGTCGAAACCCTGTATAATTTCGGACTCCATCGGGTTTTATGCAGTAGTACTTACAAGATACACTTGCAGGCCAGGCCGCTAGCCTATTTATATTCGATAGATGGAAGTTATATTGAATTGTGGGTTCGATCCCCGCCGTGGACAAGCATAATGCGTGAGGAGCTTGGACGTTGTTGTTGAGCTAGTGCTGTATGTACAGCCATGGGGAGGGTATCAGTGCGATGGTTAAGCTAGAACATGCACTTCCCTTGCAGGAGGCGGAGCGCACGCGCGCACTCGGCGACGCGGGCGCCGCGCTCGGCGACAACCAGCTCTTCATGGACGGTACCAGCACCATCCCCCCCCCCTCCCCCTGCCCCCTCCCCCTGCCCCCTGCCCCCAGTACCACGCGCATCGGCCGCCTCACTCGCGGCTTAGTTCTGACCCGCCAAGCTACTCCGGCCGAACTGTACACTGTACTATACCACCGTTAAAACTACATGCTTCATTTATTCAATTATATTTAGGACATCGTAAATTGGCTTTGAGGAGATGGTGGAAGGAGGCTCGGGATCGGGATAAAGAAAGCTGGAAATCTTTTGGGGAGACCTTTGCCCAGCAGTGAAAGACAAAAAAAATGGCCCCAAATCACGAGTAACTAGTGCTTAGATTCATTTAATTTAGCTTTCTGATGTATCTTTGACGTTGATTGGTCAAGAATGTGTCAGGTTAATAAAGTCCACGCAAGTAAAGCGCGTGGTTGATTGCGGAAAATGTAAATGTAAAAACCTGACTCCATTAAACGCAATGCACACTTTCCCATCCCCGGAAGATATTATCTTCCGATACAAATGGATGAAATGAATGTGAAAATGAAAATATTATTATTTTCAATTCAGTTTTTTTATGTTTTCCGGCATCAGTGACGCGCAGAGTGCGGGCTCTATGCGGAATGTGTGACAAATACGTATAAAATATAAATAGTAATGAATGTGCGAATGTGCCAGACCCGTGCCTGAAGGTGCACTGCAGCGCGGGCCGCGTGTGCGAGATCGACGAGCTGGGGGACGCCGTCTGTAACTGCATCAAGGAGTGCCCCTACGAGACCGAGTCCCGGCGCAAGGTAACCGTCGCACGCAACACAACACATGGCCACTAGCCACTAGCCACTAGCTCTGATAGTAATGTAATGTAGGTGTGCACGAACCACAACGAGACGTGGTCGTCCGACTGCGAGGTGTACCGGCAGCGCTGCCTGTGCCTGGACCGCTCGGAGCTGTGCCGCGGCGCGCAGTACCACCACGTGCAGATCGAGTACTACGGCGCGTGCCGCGAGATGCCGGACTGCAGCGCCGACGAGATGGCGGACTTCCCGCGGCGCATGCGCGACTGGCTGTTCAACATCATGCGCGACCTGGCCGAGCGCAGCGAGCTGTCCCCGCACTACCTCGCCATGGAGCGCGAGGCCGAGGGGAACCTCACGCGCCGCTGGACCAACGCCGCCGTCTGGAAGTGGTGCGACCTGGACGCGCACGACAACGACAGGTAGCCGCCACTCCACTCCACTCCACTCCACTCCACACACTCTCGCATTAACAACTCTATTCACGTTATTACATTATGTTAGTTAGGTATACGTATAATATAAGAATGTGTGTGTGTTGTCAGGTTCGTGTCTCGTCACGAGTTGTTCCCGATCCGCGCGCCGCTGCTGTCGCTGGAGCACTGCATCGCGCCCTTCCTGGACAAGTGCGACGCGGACGACGACCACCGCATCACGCTGGCGGAGTGGGGGCAGTGCCTGCAGCTCGACGAGGTATCCTATACTCCACTACACTACACTACACTACACCTCCTATAACAAACAACTCTAAATAGTACATTATTGCAAAGGCAGCGAAATAGGCAATTGCAGGTCGAGTATGAGTTTGAAGGCCGAGCCGCAGGCGAGGACTTCAATGATACGAGACAGGCAATTGCCATTTCGGCCGAGGCATATAATAGTGCTTTTCTTAAAAAAATGCAAGGAAATAAAATATAAATTTACATAATAAATTTATTTTTTATTAACCAAATAACAACGAACTCCGCTTTACCGCCATTTTTTTTTTTTTTTTACCGTTTGTGCCGAAAGGTAAACGTTTCTGTGGCTATACAGCCACGAGAACGCAATGTGTACGATAGATGAAAGAGTTCTAAATTCAAACAGCACACCGTTTCATACAACATTGCCGGAGCGAGAACGCGCCGGGAAGTGATTTTGGTTTTTCAGTCTACGTAAATAACTTCGCGTGTTCTATATTCAAAAGTAATGACAATATTTTCGCGCATGTTTAAGAAAAATACTTTGCACTAATTAACTAAACATTCGCGCCCCGATCTCAAAAACAATACGATCTAGAATGCTTTTCAAATTCACTGCACAATGTATTAGATGGTGCTTTTTTGTGCTACTTATAAATTTTTCATGATTCCATCAAACTATACGAGGAGTAGAACCACTAATAAGTAAAATTATATAAACTAAGCATGATTAGAGCCAGTGAGACATTTTCCAAATTCTGATCAGTCGTCAACCAGAAGCCGTCAGTAACCATTTTTTTTCCTTCCAGTCCGAGCTGGAGGATCGCTGCGACGAGTTCACGGATGACTCCGAGGACGCCTAGCTCTATGAGCGCGCGCTCATTACCACTACACCACGGGCGACACTAGCTGTACACCTTTTATAAGAACTTTTTTTTACTTTTACCATCTCGCTAGGTGAAGCGAGTTGGAAATACATTCATCAAAATATGTACATAGCAATTACTGTGATGATGCTACCAAATAAATATTAAATAAGGTAAATTGTACTGATGTTTTAATGACATGCCTAGCTTCATAGCCTACTAGAGGGAGCGTAGTGTTAAACCTAGTACAAATGTCTACCTGTCATCAGTAGGTGTAAGTACGGGTTACGGGTAAATAGTTGAAAAGCGATTACCATTTATATGTATAGATAAATAAATATTGTAGACCATCCACACAGCACTATCTGGCCCCAAACTAAGCGCAGAGCTTGTACTATGGGAACCAGATAGCTGATATAATACTATTTTTTTTTTGTAAATTATATACTTAGAATAACAAACACCCAGACAGAGAACAAACATATATACTTACACACAAACATATAACGCATAAATGCGTTCACCACACAAAGATTTGTGTTCTCGGTGAGGTTAGGCCCACGACCATTGTCCTCTTGACTATGTGGCCAGACGAGTTAAGGCCTGGCTGGTATTACACATGTTTTGGCATATCTTATACCTTTAAACGAGAAAATCTTGTATATATATATATTTAGGATCTCGGAAACTGAGCCAACAATTTTCACGAAATTTACTATACAAGGGTTTTCGGGGCGATAAATCGATCTAGCTAGGATTCATTTTTAGAAAATGACGAGATGTTGGTGTTTTGCAATAATCAAACATAAACTCAATATACGACTGTTCCTGCCATCTATTGGCGATTGTGAGCAACTAACTGCAATCTAGAAGGCGTTGTTAATTAAAAATAAGCCAATAAAGATACGACTCTTCCTGACATCTATTGGCAAATAATAATACTATTTTTTTTTAAACCCGAGCGAAGCTCGGTCATACCGGCTCGTAAGTTATAACTCAAGAACCAGACCGGCACAAATTCTGAAACCTATACCAATCTGCGTCACAAATTCGGCACTATAAATATTGGCATATCAGCCAGGCCCTAAAACTTCTGGCAACATGGTTATGACACATCACACAAGAGGACAACACACATCTAGCCCCAAACTAAGCATAGCTTCATGTATGTTTGACACATGGCGTCATACCGCTATAAAAAGGATATCGCATTTTTTCTGTTATTCAGCCCCTGGTAGTTATAGGTATCTCTTTTTTTTCCTCGGCAAATAATAAACAATATTAGCGCTTCTTCAATATATTTCAAAGATCAAAATACATTTCTTACAACTTGTAACAGTTCAATCATACCAAATTACAATAAGAACAACATACCAATGTCACTAAAAAAATACAAAATGCTGCAAAATATAATAACAACTGCTAACAGCTTTAGACATCAAATGTAATTATGAAGATGTGCAGTTGTGAATAAATTACTTAGCAGCAGCGTCTGCAGCCGGCGCAGGCGCAACAACAACCGGCGCCGGCGCCGCGGCGGCCGACGCTAGCGTCTAGGTAATTTTGAGCATTTACATGTCATCATTTACAAATTACATGGAAAATTAAATGTTCCATAAACACGGAAATTTAACTTATTTCTACTATAATATTTAAATCTTCTTAATACTATTATACAAAGGAAAGCTGAATGTTCTCCGCAAAGGTGTACATAGATAATATTTAAATGAATGCATAGGCTAGGCTATGAGAACCATAAATTAAAGCAAAGATTAAACAAATACACACTTTAGTTAACAATATGAAGTTATAGATTGACACATTAGCATCAGCTGCTGTACCACATTTTGATCAAACCATACCGGTACCAGAGACTCCTACTCCACTTGGTGGTTCTAAACATCAAGCTTTCTAGCTAAACCTTCAAGTCTGAAACATAAGCTGTTTTTAAAACAAACAACTTATTCTGTAAAATTCCACAAAATGGTACATCATCTACTTCTGACATGGGTGATAATGATGTTCCATTAGTGTTCAATAATTTTTATTGAAGTAAGTTACAGTACTTCAGAGTCCCATAGTACCTAAGTCAGGCAGAACCTTCAGCTGTCCCTCTGTATTCCTAACTCTTATTATCTAACAAAATAAGTCTGGATCGACAGTTCTCAGGTCACTCCACAGTCCACATCACTAACTTTATTATGAAAACTATGTTTATTAACTTGGTGATGAATATTTCAACATTAAAAACCATGCCCAAAGTCAAATGCAACAGTTGAAGTCTTCAAACCTGGAAAGATAATATTAACCATCATGAGTAAACGTCTAACTAATAACCATTTCAAATTGTCAATACAACTAATTGCAAATCAAATCAGCCACAAAAAAAACAAGAATTCATTTTAATACAAAAGTGAATAAAAATAACAGTGGCTTATATTGGTACCAAATCTCATCATCATCAGCAGCCAGAAAAAGTCCACTGCTGGACATAGGCCTCCCTTACACATTTCCAGAAAGAACAATTCTGAGCTCTTTCCATCCAGACTTCCCGCAATATTAACTCTCTAAAATCTTTCTTTTAGAGAACTAAAATAATCAAGCATGCTGGTGGCCCACCCAATGTTTGATTGGTTACCTTTGCTCTAATGAATTATCTCAGGTCGGGTCAGATCATCAGGTCTCAGATCAGGCCTATCCAAGATCTTCTGTCCTATGTGACACTGCACTGCTTCCATACTCATAAGATGTAAGGGCAATAAGTCTCCAAGTGCCTTTATATGCACCCACACACATCAAATCAGAGCACAGTAATGCAGTAGCCCTTCTTAGCAACAGGATTTAGTGTGGTGGTAGGTAGTAGGTACTTCTCCAATGAAGTCTCACAAAGAGCTCCAATAATAAATATAAAATGTGGTGTTACCTTGTATTAAACCGGAGCTCCAGGACCACCTTTCTTGCCAATAAGTGATTTATGTATGTGAGGAATGACACCACCTCCTGCAATAGTGGCTTTGATCAGACTGTCTAACTCCTCATCTCCTCTGATGGCAAGCTGCAAGTGGCGAGGGGTGATGCGCTTTACTTTGAGATCCTTTGATGCATTTCCCGCCAACTCCAACACCTGCCAGTGACATGGAAACAAACTTGAGCCTCATCAAGATAACTCATGGAATGTAATGGTTACATACGAGACCTTATCTGCTACATGCATCCAAGTAATAATATAATAGTACTTATTTTTTTAAATTAACATGATTTTTTGCAAGTGATGAATTTGATATTTGGGGGGAAGGGTGGGAATATTATCTATCAGTTTTGTTTATATTTTCCCGCCAAAACAAATGCCTACATATAAACAGGCTCAATTAGTGGGGCCTAGTAACATACTAAAAAATGCGACAAAACCATCAAGAAACGTTTTCTACAATGTTCTAACGGTAAGGTAAATTATAGCACCGCTACAAAAACGAATTAGTAAACGAGAGCGATTGCCGCCATTTTGGCGGGGCGTCGTTTTTCTTACCTCTGCCGTTAGATATTCCAGTATAGCAGCGGAGTAAACTGCTGCCGTAGCTCCAACTCGTCCATGGCTTGTAGTTCTATTTTTAAGATGTCTGTGGATTCTTCCCACAGGGAACTAGAAACATTTTAAAAAACCAAATTATTGATTGAAATTGAATCATGAAGTTAGCCGCGCCGCCATACTTCAAGAGGTCATTCGTACTATTTTTATTCAGGGAATAATTTTACGAGAATGAGTTATGATTATTTGACTATTCCGTAATTCCTTATATAAATTGAGGTATTTGCAGAACTTACCTGAAGTCCAGCCCGCGCTGACCTGGACACTGCCTTAGCCTTCGCTTTACCAGAATCTTTACCCGCTTTACCTCCAGCCTAAAATTGATGAAATATCCATTAATTTTACTCGTACGAAGCTGAAATTTCGTCAGCTTGCATAACACACCACTATTCATCGAAATACACATTGAAAACTTCACAAAAACAACTCGTTCGCCCGAAATCTTGGAAAACTCACCATTTTGAAACGTGTAACACAACTCACTGAGAAACTCAACACAGGAAAGGCGCCAAGCGAAATCACTCCGAAATTTCCGAAACAAAGATGGCAGCTCAGCACGACCACGCGTCAAGGTGGCCAATCAGACATTACCGGAAATGACTACCTTGAAATTTTCGGCCAATCAGTGCAAGCAATATTGGCGGGCTTGGGCTTCACAGTGCTGCCAAGCCAAGCCATGGTAACGTGAAGAACTTTTTTTGATTTATTTTTTAACGTTTCATTCTACGCAGCTCTACATAAGTCTCGTAAAACCACTAAATAAAATAAAAGCCCAAAATTAAACAAAGCTTATAATAAAAAGATCAATCAAACCCAAGATTTTTTAGGTATATGAGAATAAGATTTTTTATTTTCAATTGGACTAAATGCTGGTGATCGTCTGACGAATCTTAGAGCGCTACCGGCTACCGGATAAATACAGCGCTACCAGACAATTACAGGGCTACCGGACAAAGCTTACAGCGCTACAAGAGCAAGTGAGGGCGCCATAATAATATAATATCACGTCGACGAAACGAATCGATTTCTTATTTTATCTGTGGTACGATGGCGATGTAACGCTATGTCCTGTCTAAATATAATGTCAATATCACGTACGTCAACTCGTCTGCCGTCACGTCAATCATCAATCAATCCAGGGAAGAGGAATCACAAAAAAATAAAAAATAAAAAATAAAAATAAAAATAAATTAGTAAATAAAACATCCTTGAATCAATCAATCAAGTTTCTTCGTCTTCTTCTTAAAATTATCGGAGTGTCGACGAGTTACGAATCTTATACCTTTAAACGAGAAAATCTTGTATATATATATATATATATTTAGGATCTCGGAAACTGCACCAACAATTTTCACGAAATTTACTATACAGGGGTTTTCGGGGGCGATAAATCGATCTAGCTAGGATTCATTTTTAGAAAATGACGAGAAGTTGGTGTTTTGCAATAATCAAACATAAACTCAATATACGACTGTTCCTGCCATCTATTGGCGATTGTGAGCAACTAACTGCAAGCTAGATGGCGTTGTTAATTAAAAATAAGCCAATAAAGATACGACTCTTCCTGACATCTATTGGCAAATAATAATACTATTTTTTAAACCCGAGCGAAGCTCGGTCATACCGGCTCGTATAATTTAATATAAAGATCTTTTTAATACAGTTGCTCAAAAAGTGGCGTATTGCAGGGACGTATAGCGTTCGGGATGTGGGCTATTACACACGCGTGCTTTTTTTTTACCATTCCCGCACTAGTGCTTTTTCTTTCCCAACTGTCAAAATAATGTCTAAAAAGAAAAACCAACCATGAAGTTTTTACTAAAAAAATTCATCGAAGTTTTTATGATTCATGCAAATACGTATTATTTCTAAAAAGAAGCTACTAATTTGTTTCATTAACAGATTTAATGATTTGATTGAATGAGTTATGTTAGGTTTCATTTCATTTCATCTCATTAAATTTCATTTTCAATTCATATCAATAAAAAAAATCTACTGAAGACTTGGCTGTATGGGTATAGTTCCCTTTGCCTTCCAGAATGGGTGAAGAAAAAAAAAATCTCTGCTTATATTTTACCGGCGCTCTTGTATTTACGAAATTGAATTTTTATTTTAACTTTTAGGGCTAAAGTTTTTTGTAATATTCGACTATTTTTCTACTTCTTCTTTCTTTGTAAGCTTAATTACGTTAAATCTCACTGCACTCATTTTACATTGATTTTTTATTAAACGTTTCATCATTAAACAATAATAGGTTGATGATGCACACTAGCAAACAATTAGCAAACATTTTTTTTAAGGAAGTCAAATCTTTCCGTAACTTTGGCTTTTACTGGATGCAACTATGTAAAAAAAAGAAAAAAGGTGTTCCTCACGACAGGGATAGGGTGATGATGATGTTAGATTTCGTGACTCTAAGATATTTTCGAATTACAGATACGCTAGTAGTTACTATGACACGGTAACGTCACAGAATAGTTAATAGTTAGTAGCAAGCATACCAAGGCGTTTTTCGTGACTGTAGTAGCCTAGTAGGTATAGGTACATACCTATTATAGATTTTATGAACTAGCGGCCGCCCGCGGCAGGCTTTGCCCGCGTAGTATAGTAGTGGTCATTGGTACATGATTTTATAGATCCACTGCATTTATTTAGGTAATAGGAATAAGGTAGGCAAGGCACTGATGCCAACGACGAGCTTCGGCAAATTCACCATCCACACTTGATGTGCGGGCTGGTTTCCGCAAGGCCTCTAGTGGGCCCTTTTTGCGTGGCGCTTGACACGAACGTGTTGCTCGAACTTTTGTGGCTTCTACAACACGCCGGTTTCCTCACGATGTTTTACTGGCATAGTGCACATAAATTTTTCTACAGAAAACTAATTGGTACACGACTGGATTTGAACCCACGACCTTAGGCGGATCGGAATAATGGGACTTCACAGCAAATAGGTAGGTATGTACTTATAGGTACATAGGTAGGTAACTTATCATCATCATTATTATTATTATTAAAAGCCTGTTGTGTCCCACTGCAGGGCAAAGGCCTCCCTTCCTTCTCTCCATTTATCTCTTGTTTGGGCTACTGTGGATCATCATCATTATCATTATTATAAATTGTACAGATTTGTATTTTTGTAACAAATAAACTCAAAACTACTGGACTGATAAATTTCTTTTGCCACTATAATGCTGAATTATCCCCGAATAACATAGTTACATTATACCTAGTTCGAGCAAATTAAACCTACAGGAAATGAGTCTCTCACCAATAACTCTGCCTCTGTAGTTCAGTAACTACTGAGTAGTTCGACAGGTGGTACAAATGAAATGAAATGAAATATATTTATTTGCAAGAAGTATGGTACAATTATTAGATCAAGAATTTTGTATATCGGAGAATGATATACAAAATTCAAACAAAACGTAGAAAATATAAGTAAAATTAAAATGAATCAGTGTGTCAGAATAATAACAATAATCAATTCAGAATAATAATTCTTAAAGAAAATAGAAAATAATTTATATGAAATCTTTAACGCTATAAAAACATTGATACAACATTGTAGATATCTTTAGTAGGTAGTTACTTCATCACACACATCTACCTAGTTACTTCATTCACAATTTGACTTCACACACTTTTGGCAGGGTTCTAGACACACATCAAACACCCACTAAAGTCTGGTCTACCACTTTCTAGCGCTAAGTTTGACACACATCTTCAGCCCACTGAAGATGAAAGCCCACGAGGTGTCTGGCATGCAGCAGAGTTGTCCAGCCCTGAAGAATTAAAAGTTCTTCTCATTAGTGATGACTGCCCAGTTCTAAGGCCCGTATTCTGAAACAGTGCTTAGGTCTGAGTCGAGCCTCAAGCACAGATTTTTGACACTTTTCAATGGAGAACTGTCATAAAATCTATGCTTGAGGCTCGACTCAGACTCAAGCGCTGTTTCAGAATACGGGCCTAACTATGCGTAGAAGTTGCTTAGGAGCGGTTGGTTCCCAACGCTGCTGGAGGCATTGGAGTCGTCTGTGCTGTAGGAAATGGTAAATACTCTTCAGATGATAATAATAAGACAGATCATTAGTTACTGATGCTGTTGCAGCCATCGCATTTCTGTCTTTTTAATATTCCGGTGGATTGGATTTTATTTATTTCGTAAATAGAGTAGCTCGTATCTCTTCTTCTTCTTAATGAATGGCATCTGTCCTTTGCGGATCTAAACAGTAGCAAGCAGAAGCAAGCATGACATTAACCTCTTGACATTTGACAGTTTGAGATGTCAGTTTTGACAGTTGTAATTTATGATTCATACACACAAATGTAGATATACATATTATACATACGTACACGCACACATATACTATAGAAATCTGCTTCTTCTTTTTTCGTGAAAATAAGATCGGCCATATTTTACGGTTGGCGTTGGCGCCATTTTACAGAAATTTTCTTTGCGAGTTTATTTGTTGCACAAAATGAGTAATTTCGACCCTAGTTTTTTTGAATTAACACCACCGGAACTCAGTATAATTGCACAAAATGCTTCGGAGAACATTTTACCGGAAAAGTCAAAAAGTCGCTACATGCATACATACGACGAACTTATTGCGTGGAGAGAAGAGAAAAAAGCAAATGGTATTTTTATTATTTTATTAAATTGCTTAATTTTTTCGCAACTGTATTAAAAATAGTCGTTCAGTACACGTGCGGACCCGTCACTGCAACTTGTTCCGACTGTCAACCCTCGCCTTCGGCTCGGGTAGACATTTGTCGGAACTCTTTGTTGCAATGACAGCCTTCCCGCACTTGTAATGAAATATACTATGTCGGGTCACCTTGTATATTGATGACTGACTTGACTTGACTGAAATTAGGGGGCGTCCATAAATTACGTGAGGTGTTTTTTTTAATTTTCTGTCCCTCCCTCCCCCCCTGGTGAGATGTCGTGAGATTTTATTCAACCCCCTCCCCCATCCCCCAATCTCACGTGAGATTTTTCAAAATGTGGGTTTCTTACGGAAACGCGCTGGATTGTTTTGTAAAAAGAAAAAAAAATTGTTTCGTGCTTTTATTTACGACTAGCTAGGACAGTGGCGCTAAAACAAATGACGGGCATAAAACGGTATTAAAATAGCATGATTTTTTTTTTGTTTCAATCAGAAAAAAAATTGCATGATATTTACCGATACCCCCCTCTCCCCAACGTAAGATTACCTTCTGATCACCTTCTGATGCAGTGCGCCCGGAGCGCATCGATGAGGGAGGAGTTAGGGCGAGCTATAGATATAAATTGGCTCGATATGGGACTGTTTCAGAGTATGCTAGCGACTCCGACCTCGGATGTGGCTAGCATACTCTTCCGGTCCATTTTTGGGCTAGTTATAGAGAAGTAGGTGAGTCAGAGAGGGCAGCATGGAGCTGACATGGTCGGTAACCGACCAAAGTTCCTTAAACATTAGATTAAAAAAAAAAAAAGACGGGTTGCACTCCGGGAGTGCCGGCAGAAGTGAAAACTTGATTATTAAGTTCGAGCAAAAAGGGCCCACTAGAGGCCTTGCGGAAACCAGCCCGCACATCAAGTGTGGATGGTGAATTTGCCGAAGCTCGTCGTTGGCATCAGTGCCTTGCCTACCTTATTCATAATACCTAAATAAATACAGTAGATCTATAAAATCATGTACCAATGACCACTACTACCTGCCGCGGGCGGCCGCTAGTTCATAAAATCTATAATAGGTATGTACCTATACCTACTACAGTCACGAAAAACGCCTTGGTATGCTTGCTACTAACTATTATCTATTCTGGCGAGCGAAGCGGCAACGTCGCACATCGGGTACGGCGCGGTCAGTCGAGCGGAACGGCAACGTCCTCTCCATCCGTCTTACGCTTTTTCGATCAGGTCACGTGATCCTGACGCGAGTTTAAGATTTTATACCCATTACAGAAAGTGCTCAACGCCGCTAAAGAAGTTTTCACTTCAAAAAAAAAAAACGTAAGATTAGATGAGATTTGACTCGACCCCCTCCCCCCCTTAAACATCTCACGTAATTTATGGACGCCCCCAAACTATTTTAATTATTTTAACTATTTTAAATGCCGCCAGCAGCGTCTTGGGGACGCTTCCGTCTGGCACTGATTTGGATCAGTTGAGCTATCTCTAGATCGTTTGTGACGATCTGCAGATAGCTCAACTGTTTCTTGTGTATTTTGTACATTTTGTAAATATTTGTTTAATTGTAAGTTTCTTTGTTATAGTTATGTTATTTTATTTATCCTCACTCACTGCGAAAATAGGCATGAAGACAGTAATCAAGTATCGCCCAAAATATTTATCAGATCTAATGAAAAAGGATTCAAAGATTTTGAAAAATGTATTTATTCTCATATTATTGTCGACACAGACTTCAATGATACGAGACAGGCAATTGCCATTTCGGCCGAGGCATTTAAAGTGCTTTCATTCAAACAGCACACCGTTTCATACAACATTGCCGCATACGTAGTATCTCTTACTAGTCTGTGATTGCCGGAGCGAGAACGCGCCGGGAAGTGATTTTGGTTTTTCAGTCTACGTAAATATGATACTTCGCGTGTTCTTTAATCAAAAGTAATGACAATTATGGATGTCGCAAATGCAATAAAGTATCGATATATATCGTATCGATGTTTTTTGAAAATATCAATATCGATATTGATATTTTTATTAAAAAATATCGATATATCCGTATGATTTGACAGAGAATAATTATTCGTGCTCTAAAAATTAATTTATTTGGTCTAATCTAATTCAATCATCTTACATTTCTAGATAAATATCAAATTAATATACATAATTTTTAATAAAACAAACAATCATTCAAAAATGATTATTATTTTTTAATCAAACCAATATTTAACTGTTAGAGAATGAAAAACTCTTTGACGTCACGTTATTATTTGACTATCTGTAGTATCTGCCACTGGCAGACTGAACTAGACAGGACAGGTGTCATTAGTTAAGAAGAAGAAGAAGAAAGTTTATATTGGTTATCTGTGACCCGAACCGAATTCTGTTGGCGTGGTGTGGCTATAATTTCAAGTTTCTAATTGTTGTCATCAATAGTTATTAACAGCTACGTGACGTGTGAGCGCTAGAGCTAAATACACGGCATTTATTTATCGTCCGTGATACCTAATTTTCGGACCCTCGGCACTTGGGAGTTACGTATCGTTAAACCTCAGGCGTCGACGTCGCCACCTCTTCGGAGATGAGTTCGCGACATCGAGACCGGAGCCGCTCACGGTCCCGCGATCGCGAGCGGCAAAAAGACCGGGAGCGCGACAAGAATCGTGACAAGGAGCGCGATAGGGAGCGAGGTCATCATCGCTCCAAACGGTAAAGGCATCAACATAGTAATAGCATACAGATCTCTAGTGTAGAGTGGAGTGGAGTAGGGTAGATGACGTGTGGTTGTGGTTGGTATGTGCAGGCACAAGGCGGGCTCGCGCGAGCGCGACCGCGACCGCAGCCGCAGCCGCGAGCGGCACAAGGACAAGCGTCGCAGCCGCACTCGCAGCCGCAGCCGCGGCAGGAACTCCAAGGACAGGTGATTCACATATTTTAGTTATATCCATGATGTCTGCTAGAAATGTTATAAATATATTGATTAACTTTTCAGGGGTTGTGATCTGACTAAAGTTTTGCATTAACACTTTCAGGGATGGTACCATTGCTCTTTTAGACCAAATGGTGGGGACTACCACTAAAGCCACATCAAGAGGGGTGACTAACAATGGTGTGAACCCAGCCACCCAGGCTGCTATCCTGGCGGCAGCTGCAGTGGCACAGGTACTACTATTGACTACAACATGTTTATCTATACTATAACTGGCATAGTAAGCTTATATAATTTATGAAAATAAGGTTTAAAAGTACAGCTATGGCAGAAGAGGCCCTGGCCTCTGAGTTATTTACTGTATTATAAACACATAATATCTTAGAAACACTTGAAAATGTGTTTGTGAAAACACAGATAGTTTTCATACTCAACTAATTAATGCAAAGTGTAAAAGATAAACGATTTGGTGTTTGAGAATTCAATTTTAGAAGCTCAATTGGTAGGAGCTCTGCCTTCGGCGCCGGAGGGTGTGGGTGTGATCCCCACGGAGAACAAGTATTTGGGTGCTGAACTTCAGTTGTTATTTCTCGGTCTGGGTGTTATATTTTATTCTAAGTATACATATATGACAAAAAAAATATCTAAGTATTAATGAGCTATCTGGTTCCCACAGTACAAGCTCTGCTTAGTTTGTGGTTAGGTAGGGTTGGGTGTGATGTGTATGAGTGGTTGCATGTGTGCGTGCAGACGTTCGTGGCGTCCCGTCGCATGGCGGCGCCCGTGCAGCCGGCGGCGGCGGCGGCGGCGGCGCTGTCGGCCGCCACCGCCATCCCGCCGCCCACCTCCGTGCAGCAGAAGCTGGAGCAGCTGCAGGCGCGCTCCGACAAGCGCTACGGCGCGCGGCATGCGCACCACGCGCGCCACCACGACCCGCCCGACATGGACGCTGCGGACGCACCGGCCGACGCCAGTATGTACACCTCACACATTCTCATGCATACATATACACGTCCCGTCGCATGGCGGCGCCCGTGCAGCCGGCGGCGGCGGCGGCGGCGGCGCTGTCGGCCGCCACCGCCATCCCGCCGCCCACCTCCGTGCAGCAGAAGCTGGAGCAGCTGCAGGCGCGCTCCGACAAGCGCTACGGCGCGCGGCATGCGCACCACGCGCGCCACCACGACCCGCCCGACATGGACGCTGCGGACGCACCGGCCGACGCCAGTATGTACACCTCACACATTCTCATGCATACACATACACGTCCCGTCGCATGGATCATACCAAAGCATGGCTTAAACCGAGCTGTAAGTTTATCACCTAGTTCTTTTAGGCTCTCGGATTCAGCTACCATTGAGACATCTCAATGGTAGCTGAACTAGCAAAAATACATACAGTCAAAATAAAATGGACAAAGAGTCACGGCTCGTGTTCAGGAAACAATGAAGCCGACTCCCTAGCAAGAGCGGGTGCGAAACAGACACCTACCACGAACGACCTAGGTCTCTGCAAGCCCCCATCGGCAGAAATAAGAAATAGACTGAAGATGCACTCCCAGAAGGAGCACCAAAAGCAATGGGAACGCAGATCAGACTGCAAACACACAAAAACGATGCTTCCAGTGATGGACAAGCACATCACAACTAACCTACTTAGGATGAAAAGGGAAGATCTAAAATTGATGGTAGGAATCATTACGGGCCATTGTGACCTAAACTACCACTTACTGAAGACTGGAGCAACAGATAGCGACTTATGTCGCGGCTGCCTGCAGGAAAAAGAAACTGGAGCATGTAGTACTGCACTGCCCCGCAACGGAAGAAGCGAGGTGCAAGACAGGGCTCAGGGAACTGGTTGAGTCTTGTCCTTCCACATCCACATCTGAGTCACCATTGGGTCATCTAGAACATTGCTGCCACCAACCCAAAGTCCTTCTCCGCTATTTTAAGGAGTTGGGCTGGCTGGGGTAAGGGTTAGCAGGGGGGCAATGCACAATACACCCCATCGCGGGACGTCAGTGCAGATCTTATTCCCCCAACACAATTAGAATTTGATTAGAATTAGACATCTCAAAATTATCTTATGATTTAATCATTAAATCAAATAAAATAGCTTACAGCCTTTCTCTCAGATTGGCTTCTCAGCTCAGTGGGTAGTAGCTCTGCCTTCTGTACCGTAGGTTGTGGGTTCAATCCCCATTGAGAACAAATATGTATTTATGTGCTGAATACAAATGTTTGTTCTCTGTCTAGATGTTTTATTGTATTCTAATTATCTTTCCAGACAAAATTTATGTGTAGGCAGTGGCGTTGTTGGAGTTTACTAGAATAAGTACAGTCAAAAGGGCTTTCCTGGGCTCTGATGGGTGGTAGGGTAGGACCCTACTAGGGTTTCGTATCCGGGTCCCGGAAATCGGGAAAAACCCCCGGGATGAAACGGATTTTTTTTTAAGTCCCGGGAAAACCCGAGATTTACAAAATTTCCTGATTTCCGGGAACGAAAAAAAGGTCCAGAATTCCGAAACCCTAGGCCTAGACAGTACAAGAGGCGAGTGTCACGGTTATGGTCATGGTCATGGTTGTGGTTGCGCCAGGCCCGCCCGGCGAGACGGCGGAGCAGCGGCGGCTGCGGCGGCGGCGCACGCGCTGGATGGGCTCCGAGCACGACAAGACGTTCATCCCCGGCCTGCCCACCGTGCTGCCGTCCACGCTCACCAAGGACCAGGAGGACCAGTACCTACGTGAGTACCGCATCCACGCATCCACGCATCCACGCATCCACGACCACGCGTCAATGCTCACTGCCTGCTCACCTCCTTATCTAGAGCATTATCATCGTAATGATACTTTAGTTGTTGGAGTACCTGACGCGTGGTCACTATCACGAGTTGGCTAGATCGGGCTGAAGGCAGGCCGAAGCTGGCCCTTCTCGATCTACTTGTACACGCGGATACAGATCAACTTAACAACAATTACCTACTACACAGACTTACACGAGTATTTTATTTTATTTATTTTGGACAGCAAACAATAATTATACATTGTCTAATACAATAGTGTAAAGAAACTAAAATGAATGATTAAAAGCAGTAGTGCATAGTCTGACGTGTATCCTTGTGTACAACATTATCTATCTGTCCTGTGCTGTGTGTTGTTCATCTTCACTGTGCTTCTTGGTTCAACCAACTAATTAACTTCATCATTGAATATTTGACTCAGTGAAGATGGGACGATTATTTAATGTGACTCATTTACGCATACAACGCACTACAAGGACAGTAAATGAGTCACATCCTAATTATTATATTTACAATATTTCATTTTAATTCCAGGATAATATTAATCAAATTTAATTTAATCACTATTGTGTATTGATGGTATTTTAATTATTCCATTGTCTGATTTAATGAAAGGTGAATCTGACCAAATGTGGATCATAACATAACATGAATGAATAATATTATTGAACAAATAGTAGCAAATATTACTCAGAATCACCTCTCAGCTGTTAACTCCATTCTAATTACAAAGTAATTCCTTTTATCTAATACCGAATTTCAGATTGTATGGTAGCTTTTATATGAACACTAGAGCTGGGCTAATACGGGTTGGCAGGCCATGAGAGAGTAGATAGAGACGCCTGTCCAGAAGGTTTGCATACGAAGCAGCCCAGCTAGCGGCACTCGCTGGCAACTAACTACTGTTCTTTACTCCAAGCTATAGTGTCCCTGCACTGGGCATGAGGAAGGTAGTGGTTGGTCGCGGGTGCAGAGTGAGGGGAGTGCAGAGTGCAGAGTGTGCGGAGTGGAGTCTAATGCGTGTGTTGTTGGCGCGGGGTTGCCGGTGCTAACCCTTCCATTGCAGTGCAGCTGCAGATCGAGGAGGTGAGCCGCAAGCTGCGCTCCGGAGACCTCGGCATCCCGCACAACCTCGACGAGAGGTATGCATATGCATCCGCCATGCACACGCATGCCCACTGCCCATCGCCCATCTGCCGACGCAACGCCCCGACACCCACGACACGACACAAACATGAGTATCGCATACACACTTATTTATACTTAGCTACTTCTATTCCGATAAATATTGCTTATTTTTTTAATAAACAGTAAAGATACCTACCGCTCGGTGCCTTAGTTACAAATAATATAATAATGTTCCAAGGAAATCCGCGGGTGTTAACGATAGTATTTTAATGTTGCAGACCGATAAATGCAGGCGCAGGAGACCCTTTCAATCCGTGATTATTATAATTATAGAAACCGCGTATCACGTTCTTTATGGTAAAGTTTACAATCGGTCACCACGATGATATTTATGCAGTGAAACCCTTTCACATGAGCATAGTTTTTTTACCAAATTATTATATTGGAAAAATTTAAACATGAAACTTCAATTCAAAAGTGCCGTCCAGCACTCGAGTCCCGATGAGGTGCTATGCTATTATAATGAAGTGATTTGTCATTCAGGCCGGTCCGTGGAGCCGCCGCCCCGCGCCGCGCGGCCTCCGCACGCGCCGCTAGATACCACCGACTGAACCTAATCAGACTCTTTTCAGCCTCTAATCACATTGTTTCCAGGGCTAATCCCATTCAAATTTCAGGTTTAACCTAATCGTAAAGTTTTCTTCTAGGGCTGTAGGGTAACGGAGGGGGGGTTAGGGAGGGAGTAGTGTAGAGTGTGAGCAGGCAGTGGGTATATAAGGGTATCGTGTCGGCAGGTCTCCGTCGCCGGAGCCCATCTACTCGACGGACGGCAAGCGGCTGAACACGCGCGAGTACCGCACGCGGCGCAAGCTGGAGGAGCAGCGGCACGCGCTAGTCACCACCATGCAGGCCATCAACCCGGACTTCAAGCCGCCGCCCGACTACAAGTATGTACCGTGCCATGCCATGCCTTCTACTCGACACGCGCGAGTACCGCACGCGGCGCAAGCTGGAGGAGCAGCGGCACGCGCTAGTCACCACCATGCAGGCCATCAACCCGGACTTCAAGCCGCCGCCCGACTACAAGTATGTACCGTGCCATGCCATGCCTTCTACTCGACACGCGCGAGTACCGCACGCGGCGCAAGCTGGAGGAGCAGCGGCACGCGCTAGTCACCACCATGCAGGCCATCAACCCGGACTTCAAGCCGCCGCCCGACTACAAGTATGTACCGTGCCATGCCATGCCTTCTACTCGACACGCGCGAGTACCGCACGCGGCGCAAGCTGGAGGAGCAGCGGCACGCGCTAGTCACCACCATGCAGGCCATCAACCCGGACTTCAAGCCGCCGCCCGACTACAAGTATGTACCGTGCCATGCCATGCCTTCTACTCGACACGCGCGAGTACCGCACGCGGCGCAAGCTGGAGGAGCAGCGGCACGCGCTAGTCACCACCATGCAGGCCATCAACCCGGACTTCAAGCCGCCGCCCGACTACAAGTATGTACCGTGCCATGCCATGCCTTCTACTCGACACGCGCGAGTACCGCACGCGGCGCAAGCTGGAGGAGCAGCGGCACGCGCTAGTCACCACCATGCAGGCCATCAACCCGGACTTCAAGCCGCCGCCCGACTACAAGTATGTACCGTGCCATGCCTCCACATGGGATGGCATGCGTGCACTAAGTTTGTGAATTCAAAACATCATTGAAGCTACTTACTTCTACGTGCATGGTGCAAAGTGGCTTTTTCACCTCGTGCTCTTTTTTCTAATTCTAATTTTAGAATCCTTCGCTTGCTCAGTCATTAAAATTGAGCACGCGGTTATAAAGCAACTTAGCACTCTTGTATAACAAACAACTATTTTGCTGTTTGTCAGTTTGCACAAAACGGCCTGGTAACTTGACATTAAAGCAAGTTACAAACACCATTGAATATCTTATACCTTTAAACGAGAAAATCTTGTATACAGCATGAGTTTGAATTCGTATGTTATCCCGAAAGGGGGTTATGCTACTCCTGAATGTCAACAGCATTAGTTCTATGACTTTTCTGAATCAGGACTTTTTCATTCAACAAATGGTATGTAAAGTTTACGCCATGATTTTGCTTAAAAGCTTGCTAAGCAACCCTATAACCAGCTGATTACTTGACCTCTGTTGAACTATGTCTTATTTGACACCCAAAATCTGCCATTGGCAAGTCAAAAAGCAATAAAAATGTATTACCGCCACAAGTGTCATTATTGGCTAGCGAAAAATGTGATTGGATGCCTGCAATGGCCAAAATCCAATCCAATTAGCGCCGGCCCCGCCCAAGATGTAGGGTTTTCACACAAAACATTTTGTTTAGCATTTCAATTGATTATTTTTTTTGTATGGAAAATTTAGATTTCGTATTTCCCAGAAAGGTTTTCATAGCTTGTGCAAAACCATGGTCCCTATCACCACCTTTCGGGATAACATACGAATTCAAACTCAGGCTGTATATTATATATATTCAGGATCTCGGAAACGGCACCAACAATTTTCATGAAATTAAGTATACAGAAGGTTTCGGGGGCGATAAATTAATCTAGCTAGGATTCATTTTTAGAAAATGACGAGAAATTGGTGTTTTGCAATAATCAAACATAAACTCAATATACGGCTGTTCCTGCCATCTATTGGCGATTGTGAGCAACTAACTGCAAGCTATTCGAGCTGATGGCGTTTTTAACTAAAAATAAGCCAATACAGATACGACTCTTCCTAACATCTATTGGCGAATAATAATACTATTTTCTTAAACATGCGCGGAAATATTGTCATTACTTTTCAATATAGAACACGCGAAGTATCATATTTACGTAGAATGAAAAACCAATGGTACATTATTGCAAAGGCAGCGAAATAGCAAAGGCAATTGCCATTTCGGCCGAGGCATATATAGTGCTTTTCTTTAAAAAATGCAAAGAAATAAAAAAGGATCTTTTATATAATAAATTTATTTTTTATTAACCAAATAACAACGAACTCCGATTTACCGCCAGTTTTTATTTTATTTTACAGTTTGTGCCGAAAGGTAAACGCATCTGTGGCTATACAGCCACGAGAACGCAATGTGTACGATAGATGAAAGAGTTCTAAATTCAAACAGCACACCGTTTCATACAACATTGCCGGAGCGAGAACGCGCCGGGAAGTGATTTTGGTTTTTCAGTCTACGTAAATATGATACTTCGCGTGTTCTTTATTCAAAAGTAATGACAATATTTCCGCGCATGTTTAAGAAATAGTACATTATTGCAAAGGCAGCGAAATAGGCAATTGCAGGTCGAGTATGAGTTTGAAGGCCGAGCCGCAGGCGAGGACTTCAATGATACGAGACAGGCAATTGCCATTTCGGCCGAGGCATATATAGTGCTTTTCTTAAAAAAATGCAAGGAAATAAAAAATAATAGTACACAATAAATTTATTTTTTATTAACCAATTATCAACGAACTCCGCTTTACCGCCAATGATTTTTTTTTATTTTACATTTTTTGCCGAAAGGTAAACGCATCTGTGGCTATACAGCCACGAGAACGCAATGTGTACGATAGATGAAAGAGTTCTAAATTCAAACAGCACACCGTTTCATACAACATTGCCGGAGCGAGAACGCGCCGGGAAGTGATTTTGGTTTTTCAGTCTACGTAAATATGATACTTCGCGTGTTCTATATTCAAAAGTAATGACAATATTTCCGCGCATGTTTAAGAAAATGCACTTCCCGGCGCGTTCTTTGAATTTGGAACGAAAAGAGCTCCGGCAATGTTGTATGAAACGGTGTGCTGTTTGAATTTAGAACTCTTTCATCTATCGTACACATTGCGTTCTCGTGGCTGTATAGCCACAGATGCGTTTACCTGTCGGCACAAACTGTAAAATAAAAATAAAATTGGCGGTAAATCGGAGTTCGTTGTTATTTGGTTAATAAAAATTAAATTTATTATGTAAAAGACACTTTTTATTTCCTTGCCTTTTCATAACGCTTTTATTTTAAGAAAAGCACTTTAAATGCCTCGGTCGAAATGGCAATTGCCTATTTCGCTGCCTTTGCAATAATGTACCATTTTTGAACCCCGAGCGAAGGTCGGTCATACCAGCTCGTGTAATATTATGTAAGAGTATAGTAATGCCCCCCCCCCCCCCCTCCTCCTCTCGGCAGACCGCCCGTGGTGCGCGTGCACGACAAGGTGATGATCCCGCAGGAGGAGCACCCCGACATCAACTTCGTGGGCCTGCTCATCGGCCCGCGCGGGAACACACTCAAGGGTACCCACCACACACGTAGCTCAGTCACTACCCATACGTGGAAACTTGTCAATGTCACTCTCTAGTGACGTTGACAAGTTTACACCTGCAACCTCACCTGCCTCCTCATAGGGTTGGCAGGTACAAAATGCTTGTTAAATTTTTTCGGCATCAAAGTTTTTAAGTTAACATTACGATGTTTTCCGTCACCATTTATTTCGAAAGCTTTGCTTTGTGTTTTTACGAGCCTAAAACTCATTGGTACACAACTGGATTTGAACTCGCGACCTTACGAGCGGAAGGCGGGGCCGCTACCACTAGACCATCAGCTCTCTTATAGGTGATTTAAATGTTACATAATCATCAGTAGGTAGTAGGCTATCTGCATTATTGAAGCTCTTCTCCTTGCCTTCATCTCACTTCATGCGAGGTCATTTAGCACGTTCTTTTCTTCCATTTCTCTATCAGCCGTTATTTCTGGACGCTATCTTTTCTTAAATCGTCTTTCACACAATTTATCTGTATTTTGAAGCTCGATAAGATACTAATGGTATTAACGTGTGGGTGTGGGGGTGGGTGTGTGTTGTTTAGCGATGGAGAAGGAGACTGGCGCTAAGATAATAATCCGCGGCAAGGGCTCCGTCAAGGAAGGCAAGGTGGGCCGCAAGGACGGCCAGCCGCTGCCGGGCGAGGACGAGCCGCTGCATGCCTACATCACCGCCACCAACGCGGACGCCGTCAAGAAGGCCGTCGACAAGATCAAGGAGGTGATCCGGCAAGGCGTGGAGGTGCCCGAGGGGCAGAACGACCTGCGGCGCATGCAGCTGCGCGAGCTGGCGCAGCTCAACGGCACGCTGCGCGAGCACGACCAGCAGCGCTGCGCCAACTGCACCGCCACCGACCACAAGACGTGGCTGTGCCCCGACCGGCCCAACGTCACCTCCAGCGTGGTGTGCTCCTCCTGCGGCGGCGCCGGCCACATCGCGAGGGACTGCCGCGCGCGCCGCCCGGGGCACGCGCCCGCGGCGCCCGGCGCGCCCGGCAACCGCGCCAAGATCGACGAGGAGTACCTCTCGCTCATGGCGGAGCTGGGCGAGGCGGTGCCTGGCGGGGGGGCGCCGCGCCGCCTGCTGCCCGCGCCGCACGCCGCGCACTCGGCCGCGCACTCGCCCGCGCGCGCGCTCATGCCGCCGCCAGGTACTACTCCAGCCTGCGCCCCTCTACCCACCCTCTCCCCACCCTCTCCCACCCCGCCCGCGCTGCGTGTAGTGATGTTAGGTGTTGTCCCGCAGGCATGCCGGCGCTGCCGCCGCCGCCGGGCGCCTTCCCCCCGCCGCCGCCGCCCGCGCCCCTCGCCGCGCCCTGGCTCGGTATGAACCACCCAACACAACACTGCATTACCCTACTCATTTCACTATAAACGTCGTCACGCTTCAATGGTCCGTTCACACAAACCGGCTTGGAGAGCATCGGCGCGCATTTTTCTTTTCACGCAGACAGGATCGTATACGCTTGGAGTTGGTCGAAGCGGAGCCGCCAACTATTTCACATGGACCGGCTGAAAGCGATCTAAAAGCGGATGCACTCGCAGCTGACGAGAAAATTACGCGATCGGAGCCGATCAGTTTTTATTATTTCACACCAAGCGCGTTCAAGCATTCTTAATGACAAAGCAATACGGATGCAAAAATTAACCTATAATTTAACAAATACTAAAAACTTTGTTTTTAACGTGATAAGAATCTGCTCTCCTCTCCGAGCCGGTCTGTGTGAACGGACCCTTAACATACATCTGACGTTTTCCAATAAGACTCTGTGCCTATGGAGTTTTCTATTTATAAATAATTGTCAGACTCTCAGACATTGAACATGGTGAGAAAACTCACGGCTTAGTCAGCTCTGCACCACGCACTGACCATACTCTAGGGTCTAGGCTAACTGAGCTATGCAGATGGTAAAGCGCTACAAAGTATTTCATTTCATTTATTTATTCACAAACAATTATCAATTGTATTTGAAATAATCTTAAAACTAACACAGCGAAAAAGGAAAAAGTACAAAAATAATTTCATCTGTCGTATAGAAACACCCTTTCAGCAAAAGTGTAACTAGTCTAGATTTAAACTTATGGGGTGTTATTAATAATCCTGGCGTAGCGTTGGACTAGTTAATCCGTGTTTTGTCTCTTGCATTGACATGCAATTGTCAACTCGAGCAAATGTGACAAAACACGGATTAACTAGTCCAACGCTACGCCAGGATTATTAATAACACCCATGGGGACTATCTTACAGCCTGATAGTGAGAGCAATGTTTAACAATATTTAACCTTGGCTGCAGAGATGAGTCAAGGTCTTTGCGTCTAGTACTTAACCTTATTGCTCGCTGATCATTACTCTCATACTTAAAGGGATTTTTTACAATGTCCAGAAGCAGGATTAAAATATATAAACTAGGGACAGTCAAAATATCTAAACATTTAAAGTAATCCTTACAAGATACCCACGGTGGTATACGCACTATGGTTCGAATAGCTCTTTTTTGCATTATAAACGCCCTTTTCATATTGTATGCATAGCTGTTACCCCAAAACTTTACACTGTATCTAATTTTCGATTCCACTAGAGCACAATACACCATTTTAAGTTGTGATATAGAAACCTCATCTCTAAGACTCCTAAGAGCGTAGCAAGCTGAACTGATTGAGTTTTCAATGTACTCCAACTCACTTTTCCAGTTCAGTTGCTGATCAATATGAACCCCTAGAAACTTGATACTCTCTGATAGATCAACATTTACTCCTTCATGAGATATCTCAATTGAATCATGCGCACGAGTAGTCGATCTGAATAAAATGGCTTGTGTCTTTTTAATATTCATTCTTAAATGATTGACTTTAAACCATACATTAAAAACATGAAACGCATTGTCGTAAGCCTATTACAGTAAGCCTATTCTATAGAAAAAAAAACGAGTCCCAGGCACAACGCCCAGTTAATAAGGAATCAGTTGCCTCTGAAGCTGATCAAAATAGATATAAGATGCAAAGGCTTGTTTAGTTTAGCTATTGTATAGATGTATGCCCCTCCCCCCCCCCCAGGCTCAGGCGTGGGCGTGCAGCCGCCCCCCCCGGGCAGTGCGCCGCCCCCCTCGTTCCCGCCGCCGCCGCCTCCGATGCATCAGGTAACGGATACTATTCTATTTATGACTTAATTCTATACATAACGACTTTGATCGAAATCTTCGCAAAAAGAGTGAATAAGGTGAAATGTAAGAATCACTTTTTTTTTGAGACTTGAAACGTCTTGCAAGGCTCGGTGAGCCAAGGAGCCTGTTTCTTGTTTGGTAGCCTAGATCATTGTAAAACATGATTATTGTATTACATATTTTGTATTTTTGCAGAACGACAAAATGTGTCCTCCGGGCATGGGCAACCACCACGGCATGCCTCCGAACATGGGCCCCCCGCCCAACATGGGCCCTCCGCCCAACATGCCTCCTCCGCCCAACATGCCCCCACATGGGCACATGCCGCCGCCCCCTCCCGGTAACACTCTTACATTACAAAATGAATAGTTTCCTCGCTTAGAGAAGTAGATGTGTGTGTTGTTTGAAAGCGTCGCATGTAGGTGTGAGTGAGGTCGCGTGATGCGTTGGCGTTTCCTTGCAGGCATGATGGGCATGGGCATGGGCATGGGGTGGCGCGGCGCCTTCAACCCCCCCCCGTGGGCGCCGCCCCCCGCGCCGCCGCCGCCCCCCTTCCTGCCGCCGCCGCCGCCGCCGCCCGTCTCCGACTGCTAGCCGATACGATACGAGACCTGCATTCATTCATTCATTGGAATTGGACCGCATGGTGGCATGGCGTCGCGTCGCCACTGCATTATTCATGAGAGTGACAACATCCGATTGGTTTAAATGCAAGTTCTTTTGGTAGTACCCCACTCGATATATTTTTTAATATTGTTAAAAAACAATACATTTTATTGATCATTCAAACTACCGTTGACTATTGAATTAAATAAGAAATTGTAAATACACGTGCAATATGCATTCTTATAACTTTTTGTTTTTATACCCAAGAAACCTTTTGGTTGATTTTCTTATTAATTTAATTTAAAATAAAATTATGTAAATGAATTGAATGATGACTCCATTTGACTTAGCTTGTGCTCAATTCCCAAACTCAAATACTTAGATCGCGTTCTTCCAGTGAGCGTTTTGCGCGGCGCCGGCATACTTACTGCCTAACCTTGTTTTCACAACTTTCATTTTTGGTGATTAGTCAATAAAATAAACTGTCCAAAACTTAACAAATATGGAATCTTTCTGTCGCGTTGCTATTTGAAGGAGATCGTGGAAGAACGCAATCACATCTAAAATCACTCATTGAAATCACTAGTGTTTGTTTATCAATGAATAACAATAATTACAATTATTATGTATTGGTTGTTGCAGTGTGTTGCGCACCTACAGGATATCGTAGATGAACTCTTTCGATTTTTCTTGCATTTTCACTGCACCAAATATAAATATACTTATGTGCTATACTTAATTGTGTGCGTTTATTTTATTTTTTATTCCCCATGCCTGTTATTTTTTCCCGATAAAAAGTAGCCTATCTATATACAAATGTAGGTTACAAACTAAGATGTTGTTATAGGCCAAGTCACTGCAGGACCAGACTGGCCCCCCCATTTCCTTTTTAAACTAAGAAGAGAAGAGGTGACCTACTATACTATATAGGACCATAATGAATTCAATATGAACCTACCGTTCACCGCACACAGTTCTGTGTCGCCCAGTAGTACCAGCCAGGCTTCAGGGCGTCTGGCCACATGCATGCTCCAGATTATTTGAAGGCTACCAGACTTCATATACAGGTTTCTCCTATTTCCTCATTCCAGTACTATCATCGGTCTTTCAAAGAGCACTGGTGGACTACCCTCAAACATGTCGAAGTTTTATACACACACACCCTAAGAAGTTAATGAAAATTAAACTTGTTATAAATATTACACTTTATTTGTCAAGATACCTATAAGCTAAATTAATAATAACAAAATATAAATCACGTCAGTCGCAAAGGATAACGATATTGTTCTACTTATACAAAATGAACGAACCTTCATTTAAATGCACAAATAATACATGTACCTACAATACTACAAGATTATTATTGACCTCTTAACCCTGTGGCCAGAACAAATTTGAGCCTGGCTAGTATATTATTATTATTTAGTGATTTTAGTGACGCAGACTGGTTTAGCTTTTAGAATTTGTGACGATCTGGTTCTTGAGTTTTTGGCCAAAACATTGGACCACCATTCAGTAATCAGGACTGTGACCAGGTGGTTGAGCCACAGGGTTTGAGGACAATAGATTACTGCTTCAGTGAATCTTAAATGAAAATAATTTCCTTGCTTAATATAAACATCACTTCATTATGTACCTATTACAAAATATAATCTCGGTAAATAAATATGTATGAATCTTAATAATACAAGTAAAGTGCGCTGCGCGAACCGTCTTCAGCCGGCCTTATGCCTTCCTTAAGGCCTGCGCACACCTAGTTCGCTGGCGGTAGTGATCAGTGAAACGCTGTCAAATCTCAAATCTGACAGCGATATTTGACAGCGTTTCACTGATCGCTACTGCCAGCGAACTAGGTGTGTTCGGGCCATTACCTTATCATAAGCTAACGGTACTAAATATAAATTAACTTTTCATATGTACCTAAATTGGTACTATTCGTAATTCCTAGTTTACATAAATTTTTGTATCAAATCTATATAGTTTGTATTTTATGTAAAAATCTAACTTATACTATAGGAAGGCGATGCGATCTTTTCTATAGTATTGGATGCCACGTTGTATAACAGTTGTATCCGGTAATCCGGTAGTGGTCGGACGCCGCCGCCGCGGCAGAATACACTGAACACGCGTCTAATGCACCAATTCATTGCTCAAATCTACAGTCACTAGCTAGTTCGATCCGACGATTGTCCTCTACTAATATTCGACGCCAAATATGTTCAGTATCGGGCAATATTTATATACTAAATGTACACTCTGATGCAGTCAGTATGTGCGATGAAGCGCACATGCTCCCTCGCCTCTCTCGCCTTCTCATCCGATACGGCATCGCATCTCACATCATCACATCAGCGAACAAGTTATCACATCACAAACTTTACATTATACAATTACATTAATAGGTAGTAGAAAGTAATCACTCGCCTCGACGGACTCGTATGATTTATTCACCGATGATCGTAGAATGCGCATGGACTATAGTATATTATGCAACAAGTTAATAAAATACTGATTTAAAGAGGCAATCGATGAATCTCGAGAAGGATTCTAACTACTGAATCATCGATATAAATCCATTTTATTCAAGAGTTGCATTATACTTTATAACATGACTACGAGGAAAATAAAGATACAATCGAAAATGGACATTACAACCTATGGACTTGTTAATATGTACTATTCATGTAACATAAAAAAAATGGTTTGGTTTGAAAAAAGGAAGGCTAAATTAATGTAACTTTTCTAATTATAAAGAACTTTGTGTTGTACTACTTACATTATTCACTTCACTTCTTCTTTTTTGGCTACTGCGACTACGAGTATAAGCCACAATTCTGCCACTAACATTATTCAAAATAGCGCCAATTAACTAATGTAATGACAATGACATTAAAAAACATAAAACAGTTGTTATTCTAATGCTAAACTCCTTGTCAAAAAAGTTGACCAATCAAATATAGAGTATTTTTTACGCAAGGAGGTTGTATAGTATTGAGATGAAGGCCGACTTTATACGTTCAAACACCAAAACAGTGATTAAAAGAATAAGCTTTTTGGAGGGGGTACGGTATAAAATTGTCATAATTCATAAAAGCCTCTCACTCAAGATTGAAAAATAAAGTACCTACGTTATGTTAAGGGGAGTAACATAACGTAGGGGGTGTGCTTTTGGTGAACGTGCGTGAGGAGCGTGCGCGCGAGAGAGCGGTGGAGTGGAGTGGAGTGGAGTGGAGTGGAGGGGGTAGGAAGGGGAGGGGAGGGGAGGGGCGGGTTCACCTGGCCTCCTTGGCGGTGAGCTTGTCGATGAGCTCCTGCAGCGGCGCCAGCTCGCGGCGCTCGATCAGGTTGAACTCCTGCAAAGTACATGCACAGTTTCACCACTCATTCATGATCCCCGATCTTGAATGTATAATCTTTAGTACCCGAACCTTGTGAACATATTTTTATAATGTCCCAAAAGTGAAGAGCCGAGCGGGATTTGAACCCGCGACCTTCCCCTTGGTACGGGGCTGCGCTTCGTGATCTCCTTAAGTGCCGTAAACAATGTATATAAAATCAATAAAATCAGGAATTTCCCTGGTGGGTTCAAATTGCACTATGCCAGTACTCTCAAGCGGAAGGAAATCATCGCGATAAAACTGATCGATGTTGTAGGAAAAATAAGTTCGAAAAACATGACGCAAACGTCAAGTGCACAAAAGGAGCATCAGAGGCGCACTTAGTCTTTTCCCTACACTGGTTCGAAAAGAAAGAAGTTGTTGAGATGGTGTGGTGTGGTGTGGGTAGGGTAGGGTATGATACCTGCACGAAGAAGATGAAGTGCTTGAAGGAGGTGTTGAAGTGGTGTGGTGTAGGTAGGGTAGGGTATGGTACCTGCACGAAGAAGATGAAGTGCTTGAAGGAGGTGTTGAAATGGTGTGGTGTGGTGTGGGTAGGGTAGGGTATGATACCTGCACGAAGAAGATGAAGTGCTTGAAGGAGGTGTTGAGATGGTGTGGTGTGGTGTGGGTAGGGTAGGGTGTGGTACCTGCACGAAGAAGATGAAGTGCTTGAAGGAGGTGTTGAGATGGTGTGGTGTGGTGTGGGTAGGGTAGGGTAGGGTGTGGTACCTGCACGAAGAAGATGAAGTGCTTGAAGGAGGTGTTGAGATGGTGTGGTGTGGGTAGGGTAGGGTGTGGTACCTGCACGAAGAAGATGAAGTGCTTGAAGGAGGTGTTGAGATGGTGTGGTGTGGTGTGGGTAGGGTAGGGTAGGGTAGGGTGTGGTACCTGCACGAAGAAAATGAAGTGCTTGAAGGAGGTGTTGAGATTGTGTGGTGTGGTGTGGGTAGGGTAGGGTAGGGTGTGGTACCTGCACGAAGAAGATGAAGTGCTTGAAGGAGGTGTTGAGATGGTGTGGTGTGGTGTGGTGTGGGTAGGGTAGGGTAGGGTAGGGTAGGGTGTGGAACCTGCACGAAGAAGATGAAGTGCTTGAAGGAGGTGTTGAGATGGTGTGGTGTGGTGTGGGTAGGGTAGGGTAGGGTATGATACCTGCACGAAAAATTTGATGAAGTGCTTGAAGGAGGTGTTGAGATGGTGTGGTGTGGTGTGGTGTGGTGTGGTGTGGTGTGGGTAGGGTAGGGTAGGGTAGGGTGTGGTACCTGCACGAAGAAGATGAAGTGCTTGAAGGAGGTGTTGAGATGGTGTGGTGTGGTGTGGTGTGGGTAGGGTAGGGTAGGGTGTGGTATCTGCACGAAGAAGATGAAGTGCTTGAAGGAGGTGTTGAGATGGTGTGGTGTGGTGTGGGTAGGGTAGGGTAGGGTGTGGTACCTGCACGAAGAAGATGAAGTGCTTGAAGGAGGTGTTGAGATGCGCCTCCTCGCCGAGCTGCACCACCTGCGGGAAGTGCGCGTGGTAGATGTGTGCGTACACGCGGAACAGCCGCTTCAGGATCGTCTTCGCCATCGACAGGAAGTTCTTCGGGAACGGCACGCCTGACCACCACACACATCACATTAAACAAAGCTTTGCTGGGATCTCCCTCCGAGAACTGAGCATATTCTGATCCACACTCCTCCGACATCCAACTGCTACTGCGGCTAGCGTATTCATTTATTCAGGGCTTCGTGTGAGTAATACACATTAAATGAAATTCTACAATTACGATATTCAACACGATAATAATATCATTATTAAAAAAGATCAAGTTTTTAAGACTAATCTTTTGTATGTGTACATGGATCTCGTGTCCTAAATAATAGTTATTTGTTATAGAAGAGTGTGTCGTATCTAGTAGATAATAGGGGCTAAAATTTATTTATAATGCTTTTAGAAATCTGTATTAAAATAATAATGATTATTGAAGTAAGATAGAAGGATAGTCTATAATGTTTAAAATAAAAATATATTTTACTTTATTTAATTTAAGAACAATGTAGTTGCTTTAAAACGATTTGATAAATAATGTTATATTTTATTATTATTTGTTCGAAATTATTAACAATTTATTATATCAATAAATTGTTAATGGTAGTCAGAAGCTACGCAGAACGGAGGACGATATTGCCGATAGGGGGCGCTAGCTATCAACTGTCATGTGGGTCGCCTGACTGAGGCTAGGCGAGGCGGTGGATTATTCTGGGCTTGAGACTCGAAGGAGAAGGTTATCGTTTCGTTCTGTGTACTGTCGATGTCATTCGGCTCTGAGTACACCCCTTGATTGTTAAAGATAAGTACCTAGTTCGCTATAATATGTCTTTGTAGTTATATATTTTTACTGTAAGGTAGTTTTGTGTTGAATAACGTGACTAAAGCTATAATTTAGTTAAATAAAGTGTAAATTGTAAAGACATTGATGTAATTAAATCCTTTACTTACTATTATATATTTTCTTTTTAATATAAAGTTACCCTGATCTAATATCAGAGCGTGGGATAGAACTTTTGCCCACAGAAAACTAACATTTATTCTTATTCCAGAATGTGAAGTGCCATATGGTAAACCGGAGATATTATCGACTGACAAATGAAGTGACAATTCCTACGTTATCCGAAGTACGATACAAAGCCGTGTATGTATCTGGAATAAAACGGAGTGGACTTCAAGTGATGTAAAAGTAAGGTAAGGCCTTGTTAGGCTCTGCATTGATTTGGCCAAATAGTGTCTAACGGTATCCTATCCGAAAAAGTTTTATTTTTGCCAAGAAATACTTTAATTTTCTTTTGTGAGAGTACCCGCATTTTACTATGATTCACATTAATATTCGCTCTATTATAAAAAACTTTAGTCTGGTGAGGCAAGTAATAAATGTCTCAAACATACAGTTAGATATTATAATCCTAACAGAGGTGGGTATAGGGGATTCAACAGTTTCACTTTTTAACATTCCTCGGTACAATGCTTATAGTTTACTTAGGAAAAATCGTAGGGGTGGAGGTATAATTATGTACATTCATGACAGCCATAGTTTTCACTTATTAGATATCTCACTACAGCACTGTGAATCTATTATTGGTAGAATAATAACACCACACAACTATGAAGCCTTTGTCTGTGCTATCTATAGGCCACCTAATTGTAGATGATAGATAGATAGATAGATAACTTTTTTATTTGGCTCAAAAAAAACACAACTTATAGTATAAAGAAAAAGACCACAGAAAGAGAAGAACATTGAGTAAAGGTACGGCTACACAAGAAAACATAAGAGAAAATAAAACATAGAACACATACAGAAACACATAGAAAGAAATAAGTACACACATAATCTTAGTTCTATTGCTGAAAAGGGTGCCGACAGTATCCAATTAGGTATTTATAGTATTTGTTTTTGAGCCAAAATGGTCCTCACTCAGCTTAAATGCTACTTCGCCTCCAAAAAGGGGACGAGGCAGCGCTGGTTTTCAGTGAGGACCAATTTGGGTGACTACACGGCTGCTGAAAATAATATTAATATTAAGTAAAAACAAACTTACTAAAATTAAAAAATTAAAAAAGCATTACTACATAATTATAATTAGTAAATATATATGTATAACAATATTCTGTATAAATCTAAAAATAAATATCTCCTCATTTGCCACCCACCGCTGCGGGCCACACCGGGCCTTCAGTCCGGTCCGTCCGAACGACTGACCGGCCGACCGCATTATATTATCTGTGCAGCTAAAGTAGAATGTAGAAGACACTTACACTCTATGGCAAAAACAAAAAGAAAAAAGAGAAAACGTAAAAGAAAATGCTATAAGTAGCAGAAAAGAGTTCAACAAAATTACATACAAATTACAATGAACAAGACAAAAAGGGGAAGATAATTTAGTTCAGTAGTTATCCCTGGATATCATAAATATCTGTATGAAGAATGCCCTTCTAGACTACACGTAGTACCTACCTATCTAAAGTTTCGGTGAAAACAATATGCGAAGGTGTGACAAGAAGGATAATAAAGTGTTGTCGTTGCAAAGTGGTTAATGTTGTGGACTGCAGCAAGAAGCTTGCGCTGGAGTGACCATCAAACCCTACGCCCCGTGTGCACCCACCACTAGGTGAGTAACCTCAAAACTTTACCCCTGAAAGTAGGACCACAGGCACCTACCCAGATAGTAAAGCACCTAGTAGCCTCACTAAAGAACATGATCACGAAGACTTTTGTAGAATGAGAAGCTGTTTCTTGAGAGTAGACCTAAAAGTACCAATTGATTTAAGGGCACGAACCGGGGGAGGCAGATCGTTCCAGCACCTGGTAGCAGCAAAACGAAAGGAACCTCGAAATTTTGCCGACCGGTGCCGCGGCGTCAACAAAACCAAGTGAGTACATGCTCGTTTTGGAAATCGCGAGCAATCGCTAGCCCATTTTAATTTGAAATATAGATATCTAGGTATCTGCTTTGCAGTGAGGCCAAAAAGCAGGGATGCAAGATGGAGATGCCGACGTGCTTTCATTTTTAGTAGATTTGATTTGTTTAAAAACGGAGTGATATGTGTACGTGGCGGGACATGAAAGCTTGTAGTAAACACCTTTTCATCCGAGGACTAAAAGATATATTTTCCACATCACAATTTAAACAACACGATCTATATATTCTAGGGGACGTAAATATCGACCTCAAATGTAATAGCTGCATACGTGAGTTCTATGTCAACTGCATGTCTGAGTGCGGCCTTACGTCTGCGATTTCAGATTACACAAGAATTGAGAAACGATTGAATAATATAACCCGTAGTTGTATAGATCACATTTTTGCAAAGTCGCGTACGGTAGGCAGCTGTGTGCACAGTTATGGCAGACCACCGCATGGTTGTATTGTCTTGTGGCGGGTTAAAGGCTATACAGGGTGAGAGAACTCAGTTAAAATTATTGGATAAAAATAAATTAAGTGAATATCTAAACTTAATTCATTGGGATGATGCGCTGCATATGGAATGCCCCATTAAGCTTTACGACTTCATTAAAAACAGTTTTTTAGAATGCTATGAAAATGCTACATACATTAAAGAAATTAAAATAAACAGTAAAAGAAACAAATGCCCATGGATTAACAATAAAATTAATAAAATGTGTCTTAAAAAAGAAGAGTTATTCAAACAATGGACTCGCGACTATTTTAATGTGGGTCTTAAATTAGCATATAATAAACATAGAAATAAAACACATCAAATTATTGAGAATAGCCGAAACCAATACTACTTACAAGAAATAGACGAACACAAGAACGATTCAAGAAAGCTGTGGGGTGTTCTAAATAATTTATCTGGGCGTACTGCTAAATCTATAGATACTGCTATTTTAAATGCGTTTAAAAAAAACCAAAGGGACGCAAAAACTATAGCGGATAAGTTTGCCTATGAATTTAAAAAAAGTGTAAAAGATATCATGCCCAAGTGTAATCAGCGCCTACTAGATGAATCCTCCTACACGTATCCTCAAAATAAATCTATTTTGTTTAAAAAAGCGACTAGTTATAGTGTTTCTAATATAATTAAACGTCTGGATTCCAAGAAATCTGCCGGTGTTGACAAGGTACGGTGCTTTGATATTAAGTCAGTAAGCGACAAGATAGTATCAGCTATAGCCAGACTTGTGAATCTAAGTATTGAACAGGCAAAATATCCTAGCGAACTTAAAACAGGAATAGTCAGACCAATCTATAAAAAGGGTAAACATAACGAAATTACAAACTACAGGCCAATCACAATTCTTCCAGTATTAGACAAAATCATTGAAAAGTATGTGTGTAATCAGATACATAATTTTTATGGCAAGTATAGTGTTATATCTGATTCACAGTTTGGGTTTCAGCCCAAAAAATCAACATCAATCTTGCTTTCCAAATTCACCGACAAAATATACAATCATCTTAATGATAAAAACCACGTAATTCTGCTATTCATAGATTTTAGTAAAGCGTTTGATACATTGAGGCATGATACTCTTTTAAAGAAGCTCGATAATTCAGGTATTAGAGGACCTTTATTAAACTGGAGTAAAGACTATTTAAGTAAAAGGAAGTTTAAGGTTAGAATAGGAGATCAATTTAGTGATGAACAATTGGTTACGGAAGGTACTGCTCAAGGGTCTGTCCTGGGTCCCCTGCACTACTTGGCCTATGTTAACGATATGGAGAATGTAATAAAAAATTGCGCAGTGTATCAGTACGCAGACGATACATGTCTGGTTGCATCTCACAAAGTCCTACGGATCGCAGCAGAGTTCATGCAAAATGACTTTACACAAGTCGCAAAATGGGCTCATGATGCCTGCATCATGAGCCCTGGCTAGTAATGAACACAAATAAAACGAAAATAATTCATGTTCACTCATCTCATTTACCATCTACTGAAACTTTTAAAGTAATTGCACATAGTCATAATTGCCTTCACTCTCCTGCACCCAATTGTAAATGCCCAGAAATATAACAGGTCTCGCAACATACATACCTGGGCTTATTAGTAGATAATCGGTTCAACTGGCGGTCCCATGTTGATTCAATCTGCGATAAGCTGCGTGCAATTTTGGCCAAATTTTATATCATCAAACCAAAAGTACCTTTCAAAGTCCTGATCAAGATGTACACCGCACCGCACTAGCTGAATCTATTATTACCTATGGAATCACTAGCTATGGTAGGACATTCAAAACATATCTCGACCAAATTTATAACTTGCAATTAAGAATACTGAAGCTAATACTGCCTAAGAATAAAATAGTCCAGTTTCAAGACAACTACTCTGGTATATTTAAATATTGTAACATTATTCCTGTACACGCTAAAGCTAACATGTTGTTATTAATCGAACAATTTAATAATGATGAAATACTTAAACCCATTACTCATAAAATAATAACAAGAAAAATTATACAAAAAAAACTATTTATTCCCAAAATGCGAAACTTCTATGGCAGAAGAACCACTACCTTCTTAATACCTAGCTTGCTAAACGAGATTCCAGACACCATCAAATCAGACCTTACAAGTAGAAACTACAAAAACAGATACAAAAAATACTTTATCAGCCAACTCTAATAACAAAAAGTTATAATAGTACTACACATGAAAAAAAAAAAAAAAAAAAAAACACTAACTAGTAGAGGCAGTGCTTTGTTATAGGCGATGGGTACCACTTAACATCAGGTGGGCTATATACTTGTTCCTCCAGCTAATTTGTATCAAATATGTATAATGTACTCATGCATTTATTGCATTCATGATTTTTTGTTACTACCTCAAAGACTATTCACCCTGTATATTGCCAATAACTTGTTTTCGCACCGAAACGAAGTTAGTAGCCTACTACGACCTATGCAGATTTCAATATGATGTAAAGCCGCCTTCACTCATGATTACAAAGTTCGCTAAGATATGAATGATTACCTCTCACTCCCACTTTGCGCTCGGTCGCTTACGCGAGCGGGACGGCATGGTGGGCAATGTTGTTGCCGTAATGCATGAGTGCAGGCGCTGCTATATTCTGTTCGGAACTATAATGATATTCTGTGTACCTTTTTTTTTTTTTTTTTTTTTTTTTTTTTTTTACAATTTATAGGTTTGCGCTTGACCGCTATCACCTACATAATAGAAGTGCTCGCTTACCAATATCGTGAGAAAATTCGAGTGTGAGTACCCACACAAACCCAAGATGGTTTATAGGGTACAATATTAAGCATATACTGTATTAATTATGTTATGGTTAAATAAATAAATAATAAAATAATAAATAAATATTGCTCGTGCCATATTTTTTCCTATACAATTTTGTAAGTAGTACGGAAGCAGAATGGCCAAGCGATTTGTTCTTTACTAGACTACAGGCAAACGTTAAATTATTGGGGAATTCTTCTAAATGGGTTGTTTAATTTTACGGTTGGGCTGGTGTAAAGTTTGGACATCGCGATAGTTGCAATTACGTGATGGAACTGAACACGACAGACAAACGTTAAAATATTGGGGGATTCTTCTAAAGGTACGGTTGGACTGGTGTGACGTTTAGACATTGTAGTAGTTGCGATTATGCGATGGAACTGAGCACGACAGTCGACAGCCAAAGCTTGATGATAAAATTTGTATAAATGTTGGTAGACCTAGTTGGCCTGATCCTTTGTTTGGACATCGCGATGCCAACTCGCAATGGAACTTAGCATGACAGCCCAACCTATGGTACTTTATTATTTTTTTCCTTACATACTAGGTATGGTGAGTAAATTGGCTAAGGATTGTTTAATAGTTTTTATGTTAACATTATCCTTGTGCTTTCAGATTTCATGTCAGGTTATTTAGTACTTTATTGGCCTATGTGATACCAGGATCTCTGACACACTAGTACCCTGACTCGCAGCTGAGCCAGTGAGTTTGGAAAATACTTGGAGATACTTCGGGGACGAAGTATTTTGCAGAATGGCCGTGTCGTATCTAGTAGATAATAGGGGCTAAAATTTATTTATAATGCTTTTAGAAATCTGTATTAAAATAATAATGATTATTGAAGTAAGATAGAAGGATAGTCTATAATGTTTAAAATAAAAATATATTTTACTTTATTTAATTTAAGAACAATGTAGTTGCTTTAAAACGATTTGATAAATAATGTTATATTTTATTATTATTTGTTCGAAATTATTAACAATTTATTATATCAATAAATTGTTAATGGTAGTCAGAAGCTACGCAGAACGGAGGACGATATTGCCGATAGGGGGCGCTAGCTATCAACTGTCATGTGGGTCGCCTGACTGAGGCTAGGCGAGGCGGTGGATTATTCTGGGCTTGAGACTCGAAGGAGAAGGTTATCGTTTCGTTCTGTGTACTGTCGATGTCATTCGGCTCTGAGTACACCCCTTGATTGTTAAAGATAAGTACCTAGTTCGCTATATGTCTTTGTAGTTATATATTTTTACTGTAAGGTAGTTTTGTGTTGAATAACGTGACTAAAGCTATAATTTAGTTAAATAAAGTGTAAATTGTAAAGACATTGATGTAATTAAATCCTTTACTTACTATTATATATTTTCTTTTTAATATAAAGTTACCCTGATCTAATAAGTGCAAAGTGGCATGTATAGTGGTGTGGTGTGGTGTGGTGTGGTGTGGTGTGGTTTGGTTACCTATCTTGGAGGGGAAGAGCGTCTCGTCGTCGAGCTGGTCCTGCGCCCACGTCATGAGGTAGTCAATGTACTTGGGCGCGGAACACTTGATGGGCTTCTTGACGGTGTGTCCGTCGGCCCAGTGGTACTCGTACTTGGGCCCCGCAGACATCACCGCGCACGCCTCTTCCGTGCAGAACTCCGTTATGGTGCCGTACAACATGTTTATCTGGTTGAAGAAGTCCACCGCTGCAATCCAACAAACATCAACCATCAATGCTGGCCTAGGAGCTAGGAAGTACTGCGTACTCGATTACAATCAATACAGGTTCCAGGTTCTATATCTGCACAGTGCACATACACTCATATAATTCCTAACTGTGACCATTTTTAGGGTCCCGTAGCCAAGCAAGTTCAGCAGCCTCAAGCATAGTTTTTATGAAATTTTTCAACTTAGAACTGCCAATAAATCTGAACTTGAGAGTGCTTACGGGCCTAAGAAGGTAGCAACCTATATTTTGTCTTGTGTTTTAATGTACTTTCTGACCTTGGGTAGTATTTAAAAAATCTGTATTCGCATGAGTGTAGCACAGTCATCTGCACGTTCCGGTAAGCACACATAGATATATTTCCCGTGTCGTACCACTCCGCGCTCCGGCCCGCCCTGCCCTGCGCGGCTGCACAGCGCTCATTGTTTTAATTTCACTGGGGTGATTCTTAGATATGTTGAATTGTTGGGATAGAACCTATTAGGTCTTGAATATGAAGCCTGGGTAAACCTGTTATGGTGAGCCCTCATAGGGCGGGATGCAGGCAGGGCAGGCAGGGCAGGGAGAGAGTGCAGAGAGGTGGGTAACTCACTGTTGACCGCCACCCACTCGTTGAGATCCTCGCCCTCGGGCAGCATGACGGCGAGGCGCAGGTTGCCGGAGCCGAGCGTGGCCGCCGCGTGCCGCATCAGGTCGTACTGGTGCGTGCCTTCAGGGATGTTCTTCTTCGGCTTGAACGTCTTGTTCGACCGACTCCCACTGGAACAGGAAAAGTCAGCGATTATCATAAAGCATCAAGCAATTTCACTAAATGGTGCTCTGAATATCAGCCTAATAGGATGCTCTGAACCAGACATCTGAGCCCACATCAATATTGGCACTCTTCTGTGTGTACCAGAAACTTGTATTCAATCAGTCGTTGGTGTTGCGGAAACTGTTGAAGTAAGTCCTGCAGGTGCTATGGGTGTAGTTCTGGACGGCCGGCACCACCACAAGTACTTTGGGAAGATCATTTTACTGTATAGGCGGTTGTAAACAATACGTCAATGCTTAAAAACGGAAAATGTTTAGCTATAAATAGATACGCCATAATTTCGTGTTGTTTACTTACAAAAGGAAACTCATTTTTCCGTTTATGAATTCTCTGTTCAATAAACAATGTATATCATTTACTAAAATAGCACCTAGACATTGAATCAGGTTTAAATTTTATCTATTCTTCAATAAAACAAATTATTTGCTTTTTTGTGTATGTATGGTGCACAGGGGTCCGGTTAATGTACGATGTACGTATGGGGTCCGGTTAATGTATGTACGGTAAGTTAATGTACACACTGTTAAAACGATGCCACTTTTTTCCACTGGGAAATTGTAAAGGCCCGTGTACACTGGAGCAGATAATTAATCGCTAGATAAACAAATAATGGAGGAAAAAGAAGTAAAAATGGCCAAAAATTAATAGACTTTTCTCTGGAAAAAAACCTCAGTATTACCAACAGCTTCTTTAAAAGAAAACCTAACAAGAAATGGACTTGGATGTCGCCTAATGGTAAATATTTAAATGAAATTGATTACATCTTAACAAACACACCAGCTTTTATACACAACTTTGATATCATAAAGAACTTAAATTTCGAGACGGACCATCGTATTGTAAGATAAGATGCAAAATAGCAATTTCAGACACCCAGAAGAGAAGACGTTTTATATAAAGTAACCACAGACATATTAAAAACTTACCTAAAATATCAAGAGAAAACGGAATGCCATGGGAGACCAAATTTATGCAGTGCCTAAACGAACCAAACGATATTCAGAGCCAATATAATGCTTTTGAGTCGGAAATTAAGAACATGATCCAACAACTACCAAAATCGAAGGGAAATAAAGAAAGTCTGTCTGAACACACAAAGGCCCTACTACAAGAGAGAAAACAGCTTTACTAAGAAAAACGGACCAGACCCACAAAAAGAAAAATAACCCAAATTAGCAAAGAAATAAATAGGAAAATATCAAAGGACAGAAAAATACACCGAGAACAGAAACTTCAAACATACTTATATAAAACAATTTGGCGCAGTAAAAAAAGCCTACAAAGAGTTAAGAAACAAAAAAGAATGGACAGAGAGCTTGAAAAGTCGAACCGGGATCACAATCACAAAAAGACCGGCTATTATAAACGAAGCCACTAACTTCTATAAAACTTTGTACACTAATAGAGAAACAAGAACCCTAAATCATAACATCACATACTCTGACTCTGCCACACATTCTGACTCTACCTTACATATCGACTTTACAACTCAAGATATAATAATAAGCGAAATTGATCACGCAATTAAATCACAGAAAGCGGATAAAACCCCCGGTGAAGACAACATAACAAACGAAGTTTTGAAATCATTTTCAGACTCACTACAAGCTCCTCTACAAATTCTATTCAACAAAATGCTCACCGAAGGTTTAACACCTCAACAGTGGTCGGAATCAACGATAACACTGCTGCATAAAAAAGGCAACAGAAATGATCTAAACAACTACCGCCCCATCAGTCTCATGTCCAACATGTACAAAGTATTTTCGAAAACATTGCTGAACAGGATAACTACAACACTGGATGAGCAACAACCGCGGGAGCAGGCAGGTTTCAGAAGGAACTACTCAACCATAGACCATATTCATGTGGTGACACAAGTTATAGAAAAAGCCAAAGAGTTCAGAAAAACGATATACCTGTGTTTTATAGACTACAAAAAGGCTTTTGACTCTCTAAACCACACCGCAATTTGGCAATCTCTTGAACAACAAGGAGTAGAAAAATCATACATTGATCTTTTACGGAACCTATACTCAAACATGAATGCGAAAATTAGATTGGAAAGAGAAGGAACACCATTCCCTATTGAGAGGGGCGTCCGACAAGGTGACCCTCTATCACCGAAAATATTTTCAGCCGTGCTAGAGTCGGTGTTCAGAAACCTAGACTGGGAAGAAAAAGGCATGAAAATAAATGGAGAGTACCTTAGCCATTTACGGTTCGCTGACGATATAGTTGTTTTTGCAGAGAGCCCTACAGAACTAGGAAAAATGATAAACGAAGTAGCAAACGAAAGCAAGAAGGTTGGTTTAGAACTTAATACAGCCAAAACAAAAATAATAACAAATGGGCTTGTAGAAAATATATTGGTAGGGAATGAAAACATAGAGTATGTAATGGAATATATATACTTAGGACAAATGGTCTCTTTCGCAAAGTGCACAAGTCATGAAGTTCTAAGAAGAATATTTATTGCATGGAAAAAATACTGGAGTTTGAAGGAAGTGATGAAAAATAAAGAGATAGATATATGTATAAAGAAAAAACTCTATGAAGTATCAATCCTTCCAACCTTAACATACGGTTGTCAAAGCTGGTCGTTGAAGAAATAAGACGAGAACAAATTAGCCATTTGCCAAAGAAAAATGGAGCGAAGCATGCTAGGAATAAGACAAAAAGACAGAATCAAGAATGTAACAATCAGGAAAAAGACTAAATTAAAAGACGTAGTAGAGAAGATCAGATCCCTAAAATGGAAATGGGCAGGACATGTATGTAGGATGGAGAACAACCGATGGACAAAGCGAGTAACTGAGTGGATACCGAGAGAGGAAACAAGAGGTAGAGGTCGACCGGAAAAAAGATGGGAAGACATCTTCAAGGAGAAAGCGGGATCAAACTGGATGTCAAAGGCCAGAAACAGAGATCTGTGGAAAGAAATGGGGGAGGCCTACGCCAAGGAGGCGACTACTACTATAAATTAAATTAGAAATATAAGTATAGTTTTTAAGTAAATAAACAAGTAAATAAACCTATATAAAAAGTAAGAATTAAAAATTAAAAATTGTTATAAATTTAAGCATAAACCTATTGTTAAAAATTGTGTAAAAGTAGTAGAAATAAAGGCTCTTTTTATTTTATTTATTTTAAACAAATAATTAATTTTGTTAATATAGCGATGAATAATTGGTCTAAAAAGGATAACGCCTTTGATTTCTTAAAAAAAAAAACTGGTACTGCGCTGGTTGCGGCCGCTGCCACAGCACGCCCGTTCTGCTCACTCGCCTTGTGTGTAATTTTTATGTTCTAACATAACCTAACCAATCCTAGTTGGATCCGCCCTATACAGGGTGTCCCATAAGTCAACGTCCAGCCAAAAACGGGTAATGCGCCAAGTCATGACAGTTATCAGAAAAATATAAAAAAAAGATTTGTTATGTAACTTTCGAGTTATGAGTATTTAAAAAAAACAGAAAAAACTGACACCCTGTGATGATCTTTTAAGTCCTGTGACTACAAATATTAACTTTTCATGAAACTTATTTCTGCAACGTAAGCATGAATAACCCTTCTGTAAATTACAATTCAAAATTAAGCCATAACTGCCTCAGTTTTCAATGAAATTGTGGAGTTTTGGCCAACGTTTCATTTCAGATAATTACATCACCCAACTTTAACCGTCTGTACCGCAAAAAAAATGTACTACACTATCATGGCATAAAACTTTAAAAATTGGCGCATTTATCCAGGATTCCAAAATAGTATAATACTTGCTAGAGTACTCCTTAGTTTTGGAAATAAAAAATGTTTTTTCAACTAAACCGGATTTCCAATTAATTTTATTTCAATAGATAAAATGTTTGTACCCTTTAAATGATGGACTTAAAATGCCTACGCCGTGTTTTTAAGTGACTCACAAATCACAGGTACAAGTAAATACCATTTCAACAATGCAAGTAAACAGATAGATCCACCATCTTGTCGAAAGAGTAATAATCATGGGTTTTCAAGTAATTTGTTAGTTTTAGGTAAAAGTTTGAAATAAAATTCAATCATAGGATTACTTCAATCGTGATTTTAATTTAACTACATCAAGGATTTACAGCAAATGTTCAAACTGTTAGCCTTCAGCAGTAATGCAAGCTCTACATTTCTTGCATTACTGCTGAAGGCTAACAGTTAATAAAACAATAGACAGGCACACTCCCTTAACATTGAATGGTGAAACTCTTAAAGTATGTACTAGTGAAAAATACCTCGGTCTTATATTAGATGAACATTTAACCTGGAAACCACACATAGATAGACTCAGATCCAAAATATCCTCTTTAATGGGCACCCTCCGTCCAGTAGTTCATTGCTTTCCAAAACCAGTTAAAACAATCATCTATAACTCACTTGTGAAATCAAATCTAGAATATCTAATTGAAATATGGGGAACAGCAGCAAAAACAAATTTAAAAGAACTACAAATTGCGCAAAACAAAATAATAAAAGTTTTATTTCACTACGACTTCCTGACACCGACACAAAAACTATACAAAGAAACTCAACTGATGAGTTTAAACCAAATGTACACTTACAACACTTGCTGTCTAATTCGTAAAATAATTTCAAAAGAAATACACACTGATATATCATTTAAAAGAAAAAACCAAATTCACAAATACTACACAAGAAGCTCGAAAAATTTTGTATTAGTACGACCTAGAACAAACTATGGAAAGAAAAACATTACCTTTGAAGGAGCACAACTATATAATAAATTGCCTAACAGTATTAAGGAAGCTATAAGTATATTTACATTTAAAAAAATATTAAAGGAACACATCATAAAAAACATTGCTGTCTTATAAACTTTAATAATTGTCAATTCTAACGTTAAGTATTTATTAAATATCACTGTTACACCACTGGACTCAAACCAGTACACTGTGTACACACTCTCTGTAAAAATGTATTATTCTCTGTAAGTGAATTTATTGTTCTTTGAGAAATAAATATCTTTAAACCGACATTTCCTTAAAAAAAATCAGCTGTCTGTAAAGTCAGTTAACTGACGACAGTTGAACGTGACAACGTCGTACAAATTTGTTGTGCAAATATTTTTTTTTATATTTTTCTAATAACTGTCATGACTTGGCGCATCACCTGTTTTCGGCTGGACGTTGACTTATGGGACACCCTGTATAAGGTATCAAGGATAAGTTTAAGTATCTACGAGCCGGTATGACCGAGCTTCGCTCGGGTTTAAAAAAAATAGTTTTATTATTTGCCAATAGATGTCAGGAAGAGTCGTATCTTTATTGGCTTATTTTTAATTAACAACGCCATCTAGCTTGCAGTTAGTTGCTCACAATCGCCAATAGATGGCAGGAACAGTCGTATATTGAGTTTATGTTTGATTATTGCAAAACACCAACTTCTCGTCATTTTCTAAAAATTAATCCTAGCTAGATCGTTTTATCGTCCCCGAAAACCCCTGTATACTTAATTTCATGAAAATCGTTGGCTCAGTTTCCGAGATCCTAAATATATATATATATATATATATATATATATATACAAGATTTTCTCGTTTAAAGGTATAAGATTTCCAGGACCAAGGAGTAAAAATTAATGTTTAAATTGCTACAGTGTACTTAACGGGGCGTACAATAACAACACGTGACGATATAGTACAGCATATTAGTGCACGAACTTATTACTACTATACTGTATTACCCGTTAATCCAAACCCTGGCATCGTAATAACGGTGTGCACATTAACCTGCTGTACATTATCCTGCTGTGCATTAACAGGCCTTACATTATTGCCTGCCTTACGGTGCATGCACTGCACTCCAGGTCCAAAGTTGCCAACTGTTTTAATAAAATTAACTTTTTTAAGTTTGTTAACGCGGCTCCACCCTACTCGCGAAGTCGACCGAAGTTACGCGAATAGTATAGTGTAGAAGGGCACTTCTCTTCACTTCGAGCAACTTCGCTTCACCTCGGGCGGCTTCCATTAGATTCGAAATTTGAACGAGTATTTTAATCAGCCGTCAACTGCTTCTGCTATATATTCATGCTTCGGCAAATATGATTTTGGACGATTTTGATGAAGACTCTGATGTTTAACAATTTCACTAAAGTGAGATTTTGCACTTACTTTCTTTTGACACGTTTCAAATAAACAATTTCTAATCCTTTGCATTTTATATTTATGTTTGAGCCCTTTCTATCACCTCTTTTGATGATAAGATTTGCTAAATCTAGCTCTTTCTAGCCTACCCGACTGCCCTTTTTCAAAAACAAAGGTGGCAGCACTGGTTGCAGCGTTGCCAGAATGTTACTTTTGTAACATTTTACGTTACTTTTGACCCTCACATGCTACCTCCATGTTACACGATTCTAAAAAAATATTTTACAGCATACAAAATTAAATGATTATCCCCATTACTTAAAAGCGTTTTTTAAAAGATAGGTAATCAGTGTTTAAACAACTGTCATCTCGTATCATCCGGTAATGTCATTCAGTGACAGGACAAACTATAGGCAATACGTCACACCTAAGTAACGCTCGTAAGTAAGGCCATACAAATTTATTAATTTAACAGGAAGCTTATTTTGATTGTTGTGTTATAAAGTGCCTTAGTAAAGTATTGTGTCGTTTGCCACATAATTTATGGTAATGTTACTTTTCTCGTGAAAATGTTACTTTTTATAACGCTTTTATTAGCTTCACCTGTATGTATGTATGTATGTATGTATGTAACCGTCCCCTTTGAGCTCGATTTTGTCCTACTTTGAACGATCAGATTTGATTCAAACTTTGCACACCTGTCACAGGTCGATGACAATGCAATAATATGAAAAAAAAAATAAAAAAAAATGAAAAGAAATAAAAAAAATATAAAAAAAACCTACTTTGAACGATCAGATTTGATTCAAACTTTGCACACCTGTCAAAGGTCGATGACAATGAAATAATATGAAAAAAAAAAAATGAAAAGAAATAAAAAAAATAATAAAAAACCTACTTTGAACGATCAGATTTGATTCAAACTTTGCACACCTGTCAAAGGTCGATGACAATGCAAAAATATGAAAAAAAAAAACTAAAAAGTAAAAAATAAATTATAGTTTAAAAAACTAAAAAAAAAACGCTTTTATAACTAATTGAACTAAAAAGTTAAAAATAAAACTGTAATAATCAATTGAAAATTTATATTATTGTACAAAAAGCGTGGGGGGCTTGATTTTGATTGTTGTAAATATTTTATCAATAGTTTATTATATCTGAAGTTATTATAAAAAGCACCCCACGCTTTTTGTCCAATAATATAAATTTTCAATTGATTATTACAGTTTTATTTTTAACTTTTTAGTTCAATTAGTTATAAAAGCGTTTTTTTTTTAGTTTTTTAAACTATAATTTATTATATTTGACGATCTGCCACTGGCAGCACTGACTGCTGGGTTGAGTCGTAGACAGATGGTTGAGTCCAGTTGAGTCATTCATCATTCATTCAATTTCATTGAGTGACAGAGTGAGTGAGACTATTGAAGTGAGTTACGTTCCTGTCTTGCTAGTTACTACGTAGAAAAAATAAAGAGATTTTATTTGTCGTGAAAATTAGTGTGGTTGCTGTAATTATACACCCAAAATGCAGGGCCTGAGCATTGAGAGTTTGAAAAGACACAAGGCTGTAAGTTTTTTTGGATTATATTGATTCTTCTCGAACTGCGCTTGATTGTCTGCGGTGCTTACATAATAGATTTTTAACCTCCCTATCTCATTGCTGTTGAAATGTAGAGCTCATTCATTGCAGTGAAGGCAAGCAACATAATGAAAGCGATAGGCCCCGTCCGTAATGTGCACTTTTTTTTACATACTGTAACGGTGGAAAACTGGATGCAGACAGGCAGACCGACTATTTCGGCTGCGTTGGCCCTGACTAGCTCAGTTGGGGTTCGATGTTCCTACCGCACAAAAGATTTTTATACTAAAATAAAATAAATGTTAGAAATCAGTTACAGAGTTTTATTTAAAGAACACATACCTCTTACATGACATGTACATTAGCTTAGGAATGAAAATTGAAAGTGCACAGCTATGCTATCTTATATACTATATAATCCTAAAGTGATCCTTCATTTACATAACCTTAAAGTGAGCTCAAATAGCTACTTAACTACAAATTTATATGCTCAGCTATTAACCAGAATAGAGGTTATCCACATGCCAGACTATCTTTCTTACAAATGAACCTACTACTAATCAACAAGTTACAAATACATTGAACGCTACGTTCTCTGACATGGGATTGAACAAAGAAATTTAAAGGGACATCTTTATATAGATGAGAGGTTTAATGACCTCAGGGAATAACAATATATTCCCTTACATAAAATGTAAGCAATGGCTATCATAAATACATGAGAGGTTCAATGACCTTGTGGAAACGTTCCTATTCTTACATAAAATTCAATAATGCTTATATTATTTACACGGGATGTTTAGTGACCATATGTTCAAACTTTATCCAGACCATCACTCTCAAGCGAGCAAAAACTTATTCAGGGAGAGGTTACTGCTTAGTGTGTAGGAGGTGTGAATATTTGAATTTACCAATCACTAGTCCCCGGATGACCCAATCAAATAAAACCCACAGAAAACTACCTTGTGAGTCACCCCTGGCGTCCGCCTCTAAAATAACCCAAGCGACCGTATCCTGACCGACAGGATGGTAAGATAGTAAAACGCACGACAAAGACGATGGCAATGACCACGTCAACGAAACCCTACCTATTGACAACAAAAATAGCACTCTCTACGGCAGCAAACAATCTCTTGGCAACAAACAATTATTGACAACAAACAACCGTGTCTACGGCAACAAACAATCTTTTGGCAACAAACAATTATTGACAACAAACAACCGTGTCTACGGCAACAAACAACAGACCAGGACTCCACGGAGAACCGTCCTGATGCGCCTACTCCTTCTGCATTAAAATAAATTGGCACTGGCCCACCTCAGAATCGCCGACGGGCGCTTATCGTCCACGTGCGACGTCACCCACGTGCCCTGCCGCCACGTGCCCTGCCGTGCAGTCGCCGACTGCCCCCGCCGCGTGTCTCGCGCCCCCGCACAGGCGAAAGAAAAGGGAAGCGCCACGCAGACGGTGTCAGCAAACTGGAAAATACAAGACCACAGGTTAATCTCGGCAACGTGTCGACACGGCTCTTCATGGAGCTGCGTCCATAAAAATACAACTGATCCTCCCCTGTATGCCCCATGCTGTGCGATGCTTCTCAAAACCCCTACGTACCAGAAATGGGCTCTCGCCCAGCTTGCAGTCGGCTCGTATCGGCAGCGAGAATGCTGGCTTCGTGTGCTGGGGCTCGTCTCTGGGCACGCGGTGATGGCATTGGCTGGCGCCGCTTCGTCTGTAATACCCAAATCTGGTTAGCGAGGACTCCTCCACAAACCCAACGGTGCCACGGTGCAGCTTTCGTACGTACCGGCGATTCTGCTAGGCTCGGCGTCTTTTCCGTGGAATGCCCCCGGCGGCTCCGCACGCGCCTTTTATCACCTTCGCTACCACATACCCCGCACCTCGAGCCACAAACTTCCGCCCAGAATATTCCAGAACACTTGCTACAATAATCCACGGCATTTACGTCTCTCCGGCCAGCATTTTTAATGTCTGTAATTGCGAGCTCGCTTCACACATCGACCCAACCACATTATTTCTATTCACCCGCTAATATAGTTTATTTCTTAGTTAGTTACACTACTCGCCAATGGAGGCCCCTGCGTCTTGCTGATGGTGAAAACGTTGTCCTTTTCCAACACAAGCTAAACCCTATTTCTCTCCTTCTCCGACCCTATCGACATGCGACTACTTCGTAACAGATGTCACTAGTAGACACCGTTCGATACGAACATCGCTACCCACAAAAGTGTTGACATCTGTCAAATCCTGCATTTTGCGGCTACTACTTAACAGATGGCGCTCTTCGCCAGCCATCTGCCTAGCCATTTTTAGTGTTTCTATTCGTTGCCAGAGGTCGCCCTTGCAACGTTTCAACAACTCACTCACCAACTTGCGTCTTGGCGCGTAAATTTAAATAGCTCTCCATTAGCTTTCGACTGATACGAAAAACTATTCTGCCAAAATAAATGAAATGCTACAATACTTACTCCTGAATTTATTTTATCGATTTTCCCAGATCAAGGAAGCCTAAGGAGTGTGCTATAAGAAAAATAAATATCATTTTTAATCCAAGTAGGTATGTAGGTAAAGTTTTTTTTCGTGTTTCGTTTATTTGGTAAAAAATTAGGTTTTTTTTTACAATTTATAGGTTTGCGTTTGACCGCTATCTCACCTGGTACTTATAATTTCCCATTTAGCCAGCTAACCCATGATTGGAGACTTGACCCTAGGTGCAGCACCAACCTCTTGAGGTCTACTTATTTATAGGCTCCAACCGTTTTTTTTGTATGATCTTTTTACAAATCAATTATATTAATAATAGCAGTGAAGTTCCAGCCTGCCACCTGTAGTACCTATACAGCATATAAACGACCAGTTCCAGCCTGCCACCTGTAGTACCTATACAGCATATAAACGACCAGTTCCAGCCTGCCACCTGTAGTACCTATACAGTGAAGTTCCAGCCTGCCACCTGTAGTACCTATACAGCATATAAAAATAATAATCTTTTTCTTTATGATATATGATAATAGTAAATACAGACAGTGCAAATTGACATGCTAGCTTCAGATAGGCAGAGTGACCAGGACATAGGGCCACGCAGGTTTATCATTAATATAGCTATCTAAGGGCATCTAAGCTATCTAAGGGCAGGTATAGTAGAAGGGCAGTAATGACCAAGTCCGAATATTCATATATTTGACTGGCCTCAAGCTCAGTTGGTAGTAGCTCTGCCTTCTGCGCCGTAGGTAGTGGGTTCGATCCCCACCGAGAACAAATATTTGTGTGGTAAACATAAATGTTTGTTCTCTGTCTGGGTGTTGTATTGTATTCTAAGTATGTATTTACAAAAAAAAAATGTATTCAAGTATTATATCAGCTATCCGGTTCCCATATTACAAGCTCTGCTTAGTTTGGGGCTGGGTAGTGTTGTGTGAATTGTCCACAATATTTATTTATTTATTTATTTATCTGGTTCCCATATTACAAGCTCTGCTTAGTTTGGGGCTGGGTAGTGTTGTGTGAATTGTCCACAATATTTATTTATTTATTTATATATATTCATATTCATTTATTCCAAAATAACAAAATACATTTGTGTGCGGAATTTAAACTAAAACTAAAATTTAAATTTAAAAATAATCACAATAACAAACTAATTAATAAATACATCCATTACAAGTTTCTAGTAGCTAACTTAGTCATTTAATATGCTTTAATACAATTAAAAGTTGTTTCATAACATTGTGTATGTCCTACTTAATTAAAATATGTCAAAAAGATAAGAAGTAACAGCAGAAATCCCAGTCGTGGCTACAATGATCCTATTTAGCAGAAAGCAGCATTATCTGTATTAGAGTTCATCTAGCGAATAGAGGCACTTATCTAGTAAGAAACACTTAAGTTTATGTTGAAGCACTATTTTCTGGTGGACAACCGAAACCAGAGTATGACTCTTTTCACGACTTTTCCCTAACTCTCGTGGTTTCGGACTCGGCCATCACCGGCACCGCCCCCTTCTCAAAAAACCACCCTGTGTGAGTATAATTCTAATTCTAATTGATTCGGGGGAATACGATCTGCACTGACGTCCCGCGATGGGGTGTATTGTGCATTGTCCCCCTGCCAAACCACACCCCAGCCAGCCCAACTCCTTAAAACGGAGAAGGACTTTGGGTTGGTGGCAGCAGTGCTCCAGTGAACCTGATGGTGACACGGATGTGGATGTGGAGGGACAAGACTCAATAAGTTCCCTGAGCCCTGTCTTGGACCTCGCCTCTTCTGTTGCGGAGCAGTGCAGTACCACATGCTCCACTGTTTCCTTGTCCTGTAGGCAGCCCTGACACAGGTCGCTGTCTGTAGCTCCAGTCTTCATGAGGTGGTAGTTGAGGTCGCAATGGCCCGTGATGATTCCTACCATCAGTTTTAAGTCTTCTCTTTTCTTCTTGAGTAGGTTTGTTGTGATGTGCTTAACATCGCTGGCAGCATCGTTTTTGTGTGTTTGCAGTCTGATCTGCGCTCCCATTGCTTTTGATGCTCCTTGTGGGAGTACATCTTCAGTATATTCCTTATTTCTGCCGATGGGGGCTTGCAGAGACCTAGGTCGTCTGTGGTAGGTGTCTGCTTCGCCCCCGCTTTTGCTAGGGAGTCGGCTTCATTGTTTCCTGAACACGAGCCATGACTTTTTGTCCATTTTATTTTGACAGTATGCACTTAGCTGTGTGAGTATAATGATTGATGAACATTTTTTTTGGTACAGTTGATCCCGCTGTATGTGTGCACGGGCATCGGATGCGCTATGGCAGTGTTCTACACGCTGCGGCTCGCCACCCGCAACCCTGACGTCTCCTGGAACAAGAAGACCAATCCCGAGCCCTGGCAGGAGTACAGGACTAAGCAGTACAAGGTATAGTCATCATCATTTTCTTGTCCTTATCCCAGTTCATGTGGGGTCGACACAACAGGTTTTCGTTCTCCTCTGTTAGCAGTCACTCCTTCAAACAATCCATCCTTGTTCTTTGGCCTACCTCTACTATACGCATCTACATTCATATGTAGCACTCTTCTCGTCACATGACATTCCTCCCTTCGCATGCCCGTTGCCCGTACCACGCCAACCTATTGCTTCTTATCTTTTCGGTCACTGGCGCCACTTTTAAACTGCCCCTAATACAATACTCATTCCTTATCTTATCCATTCTCGTTACTCCACACATCCATCTCAACATTCGCATTTCCCGTGCATGCATTCTTCTTTCATCAGTTCCTTTGTTGGCCCACACTCAGACCCATACAAATATATTGTTAATCTTCCCATTACAAGGTATAATCACAGAAGAATAATAGTAGTTCCTATAGGCCTATGGCAGCGTCAACGACGACTTATACCTGTCTATGCGAGTAACATTCTTGGTTGGTACAAATATTCCGTAAATCCTTCTCCGTTTGAGCCATTCGAACCACGACGCGACGACACCCCAAGTCAAAAAAAGTACATATTTTGTACTTAAATCTGTATGTACCTACATACAGTAACACCATATTTCAATGGGAATCATCGTTTGTTATTGTTTTAATGGCTTTCGCTATACATGTTGGACAGAGCATGCCTGTGCTGTTGTATGTCCACCATTAGGTATTCATGTCATGAATGAATTGTAATTGTTTCAGTTCTACTCGCCCAACCGCGACTACTCCAAGGAGGAGTCTCCGGCTCCCAAGTTCTAATCTGTATCGCGCCGCACCGCACACTGCATACTGCACGGATAATCAACCGCACGGCGCCCATTAGTTTGTTATTATTTAATAAATAGAAGTTATGTGATATTCCATACTTGTTTTATTTACCAACACTAAAAACAGTTATTTATTTGCTATAGGAAGACCAACAGCTTTATTTATAAAACTTAATAAGTAATGTAATGAATCTAGTCTAAACTAATAAATCTTATCTTATATATTTATAAAAGAAAGTCGTGTTAGTTATACTATTTATAACTCAAGAACGGCTGAACCGATTTATCAGAAAATTAGTGGGGAGGTAGCTTAGAACCGGGAGAAGGATGCTTTTTATCCCGAAAAAGCAACGGGAACGGGCGCGCGAAGCCGCGGGCGGCCACTAGATAATAAATAAATAAAAAATAAATCGTCATCACAGAAGAGAAAAAAAGCTTGGACGAGCGACGCTTCAATAGCCAGTGTTCTTGGACGCCATTCAGTTAGCGCCTTACTCCTTGTCCACATCACCCATCTCCTCACTACCGAAGCACGTAGAAAGTTGTTCGTCAGACGCAGCTGTGCTATGCTATCCATACGTAGTATAACACGCGTCGTCCGGCAGTACACTACTCAAAATACGACAATGGCGCCGCGGCCCGCCATCATGTGCGCGAATATCTCTAGCCTCTCAGATCCAATTTGGATCGGTGATGCTAGATATATCCGCCATAGCTTTAATAACTCAAGAAAAAACAAGATGATTCTTACTAAACTTTATTAATAAAACAATGCAAATCAATATCATTACATATTATTATAAACAAGTTAATATTTTTACATAAAAGTAATGTACAAAATTAATATTTTATTTCTATTTGGCTACAAAACAATGAGATTTTTAAAGACAAGCCCAACATATACCTACCTATGTATGTATGTACCCAACCACATGTATGTTGTATGAGTACAGTCGAGCCATATCACTCTTGAGAAAGCAATGTTAAGCCCAATGGGTAGTAATAGTTACATGGAATACCTACATAAGTATTTGATACTTATAAAAGCACTAAAGTTACATTCTGTCTCCCTCAATATTGCTGTACAAAGATAATAAATAATTGTTTACAACCTGTATAGTCCCCGATAATGCTTGAATGGTCTAAACATTGAATATTGAAGAGCCAACAGTGCTTTGCTTTGTTAGGCGGGACCGGCCTTTACCATTTTAACATCATTCATTAATATCACATCCCATCTTGCCTCTTAAAATTAATTCAATTTTAGTATCTACATCGGTACAGATTATATTATTTTGAGCCTAACATAATGGTTTACGATCCTCTAGGGAATTTTTATTAATTACGAATAAAGCTGAAACTTGGTGAGTAGCTTCGTTGCTACGAGTCAACCATCATTTATCGAAAATGTTCGAATATGGTGCGCAGAGAGTAAACATGTCCATTGCTGGCTGGGATGTCAAAATTGTCTAATTAACCGTTACGTTTTATCGGAATGTTTAGATAAATTCACGAAAACTATTGGTATACTTTTCTGAGGTTAGGTATGACAGTTTCAATCTGCTAAGTATGTCGTAAAAAATCTGTTGGGGGAGGATCCTGCAAAGATACTCAAGGATCCAACCTCCACTTACACAATATAATAGGCATGACAAATTTTTAAAATCTTTTCTATCATATTCAGAAGTGTCTGGGGCTCAATTCTAGACCAGTGACTTTTTTGTCACGGTAGATATCACAATAACTGTCAAATTCACTAAAGAAACTGTCAGTTTTTGTGATATATATCTACCGTGACAAAAAAGTCACTGGTCTAGAATTGAGCCCCTGTTATGTCTGAAATATATCATATTTCTGTAGAAAATTAAGGTTTTTGTGCAATAAAAGTGCATTTAAATTTAAATTTTCAAATTCACGGCAAAACGCTCGCTGATGTCATGGCGTCTGTTATTACGTCACGGTGCAGTTTATAAAACAACAGTAAACATTGGTGCTTTTGTACTAAATCAAAATGACGTTTACTGAGACGTGACGTAATTCGCTCTGACCGGTGTTTAAGCTATCATGGCGGATTGTTGTATTTTGTAGACTTATTTTAACAAATAAATTATTAATCTCGACATTAATTGGAGAATAAATACATTTTTCAAAATCTTTGAATCCTTTTTCATTAGATCAGATAAATATTTGGGCGATACTCGATTACTGTCTTCATGCCTATTAAAGTGGTGAATGTGACGCCTGCGTGTGTGTTCACTGCTGCTGGTATGGGTTGTACCCCGGCGGCGGCGGCTGGTGCGGCTGGAGGGGCGGGTACTGGTAGGGCTGGTAGGGCGCGGCGGGCGGCATGCGCGGCGCGTGGTGCGGGTACGGCAGCGTGGCGTAGGGGTTGTACAGCGCCGGCACGGGCGCCGCGTAGTACCCGTACGCACCCGCCACGCCCGCCACGCCCGCCACTCCCGCGCCGTACGGCAGAGGCATGCCTGCAACACCACACACTCTGATTCAAGATTCAAGATTCAATAAGCGTTTATTCAATACGATACAAGAATCACTTTGAAACGTCTTAAAGCTAGGTGAGTCTAGGTGCCAGTTCCACGCGACCAAGCGTAGAAGAACAGGCAACAAACTACGTCTCGGTTCCTACCGTTTTTTTATATGATCCTTTTACAAATCAAAAATAGTCTAAAATAATAGCAGTGAAGTTCCAGTGTGGTGCCACTTCACTTAGTCAGACGTATGCAATGTAATTATACAAAAGCAAAAGTTTCAAAGACAGCACACGCTACGCTTCAAAGTTATAATAAAGTATCTACACAGATATAAAAATAAGATATTAAATAGTAGGTACAGACATTGCAAATTGACATGCTAGCTTCCTATGGGTAGAGTGACCGGGACATCGGGCCACGCAGTTTTATCATTCATATAGCTATCTAGAGTATAGTACGCTTTCTTTATCAAATTACTCTTAATATAGGCTTTAAACTTCCGAATTGGAAGCTTAGTTGCATTTTCCGGAAGTTTATTGTAGAAGCGTACAGTGTTCCCCATAAAAGACCCATTTACCTTCTGTAAACGAAATTTGGGAATATAAAGTTTATTTCTAGTGTTAATATTATGTGAATCACAATTTTTCTGAAAGCTACAGATGTGTTTGTGAGTGTACAGTAAGTTTTCATATATATATTGTGAAATTACTGTGAGGATATTAATTTCCTTAAATCGCTCCCTCAATGAGTCTCGTGATTTCATTTTATAGATGGCACGTATGGCCCTTTTTTGTAAAACGAATATAGTTTGAATATCAGCTGCTTTCCCCCAGAGAAGGATACCGTAAGACATAACACTATGGAAGTAGCTGAAGTAAACTAGCCTAGCTGTAGCTTCATCAGTGAGCCATCTTATAGTCCGAACTGCATATGCAGCCGAACTTAGTCTGGCAGCAAGTGCTTTGATTTGCGGTCCCCACTGCAATTTTTTGTCAAGATTAAGTCCTAAGAAGATAGTAGAATCTACAAGGTTAAGTGACTCTCCATTAAGTATAATATTAGTTGGCCGGAGAGTCACATTTGGTAAGGTAAACTTAATACACTTGGTTTTCTTAGCATTAAGTAAAAGATTATTAACGTTAAACCAGTTAAGTATTTGCGACAGAGATGCGTTAACGACATCGTAATTAGCCTTCAATCTATCAGCTTTAAAAATTAATGAGGTATCGTCAGCAAATAGTACTATTTCACATAGTTTTTTAACAAAAAAAGGGAGGTCATTTACGTACACTAGAAACAAGAAAGGACCTAATATCGAACCTTGTGGCACCCCCATGTCAATAACTGACCCAGAAGATCTCTCACCGCTCACATCAACTTTAAGGACTCTATCAGTCAAGTACGATTGTATTAGGTCAATGGAGCGATTTAGAATGCCGTAATGTTTAAGTTTAGATATTAATTGTGTTTAGATATTAATTATAAGTTGTGTTATCCCAACTATTATATTTTCAAAGTAATATTCCCATGCTGCGAAAAAGCTTAAGTGGAATTGGGCTGGACACATAGTGCGAATTAAAGATGACAGATGGCCCAAGGCGAGCACGGAGTGCTGCCCTAGATCCTCTTGCAGAGGCGCGGCCGCCCCGAGGCGCGCTGGCGCTGGCGCACCGAGTTGGAGCACTCCCAAGGACTGCGCGTCCTGTGCACCACACTCACTAGCGACAAACGAACATGCACCAGAAAGGGGGAGGCCTGTGCCCGACAATGGGATGACCTATAACGGGATCGATATACATAAACAAATACACAAGAATACAAAGAACAATGCAAAAATAACTAGAATTCAAATAAAATGCAACAGCTAAATTGTTAATTTATATAATTTACGTCAAATAAGTTAAAATAAATTTAGTTATAGGAGGCTTAAATAAATAAATAATATCCCCATGAGAACAAGCAGGGGTGGTCAATTCATTAGGGTGTTCCAGTGAACCGGGATTTGCGGCATTCAACTTCAAACTATGCAGAATGCAATGTATTAGAATCATCTTATTTTATGTAAAGTACCTTGCGGCTGCGCGGGGTACGGCAGCGCGGCGGGGGCGGGGGCGGGGGCGGCGGGCGAGGGGGCGGCGGGGGCGGCCGCGGGGGGAGGGGGGCGCGGCGGGGGACTGCGCTTCACGGCCGCCGGCTGGAACAGACAACATGCAATAGTAATAAAACAACATTAATTAGAGACTGTTCAAGATCATATTGAAGGTTCAACATTTTAAAAGTAACCAACAGGTAAACAAACGAATAAGAGTAACTACATATAAGGAAACATAGGAAAAATTGAATATTATATTTAAATAATAAGGAAAAAAATTTAGTAACTGTAGGAAATCGCACTAGCTATTTCCGGGATGCTTTATTGATACAACCGAGTTCACTTTTAGTGTAGTAATTTATTAGGTAAACTCGGAGTAAAATGTTAATAATGAGTGCGCCTTGTGTGGTGTGCGCATTGGCTGACGTGGAGCGGCGCCGCGCGCGACACGAGCCGTCTACTGAGGGCAAACTGATGATGATACTCATGACATGTGTTCCATGTATTGAACAATAACAATCACGAATATTTTTAATTTTGTTTAAAATTTGTTCTTGTGATTTAATTGATATAATTATGAATACAAAACAGATAATGTACTTTAGGTAAAATAAGGTGCAGTGTACCTCTAGTGCGGGTGCGGCGGGCGCGGGGCGGGACGCCTCCTGCGTGAGGTCCTTCAGCAGCTCCTCCTTCTCCGTGCGGCGCGCGAAGCAGAAGTCCGACACCTTGTTCTGGTACGCAACCAACAGCTGGAACATTAGCAAAACAAACAGCTGCATAACTTACGATATTGATACATGACACGTGTCACCGGTGCCGTAATATGTAGTTGTCGACGCAGGTGTCGGGTCGGGTAGTGGAGGATCACCTGCGTGAGGTCGTTGTAGAACTTGACCCCCTCCGTGAGGTTGGCGGTGAGCTCCTGGAAGGCGTCGTGCGCGGCGGCCAGGCGGCGCAGCGCCTCGTCCCGCGCCCCCCGCGCGCCCGCCGGCAGCGCCGCCACGCCCTCCTGCAGCCGGGCCTGCAGGCGGTCCTGCGCCTGCAGCGAGGCGTCGAGGCGCGCCTGCAGCGGCTGCAGCGCGGCGTGCAGCGCGGGCAGCGCCAGCGCCGGCTCGTCCAGCGCGCCGCGCGCCGCCGCCTCCAGGAACACGGCGCGCAGCTCCACGCGCACCTCCTTCAGCTCCGCCTCCAGCGCGTCGCGCGCCGCCTTCAGCGCCTCCACCTGCACACGGAGCGCGCGCGCGTCAGTTAGCGCGGGACGAGGGGGGAGGGGGGAGGGGCGAGGGGAGGGGGCGCGCGGCTAGCTCACCTCTCGCATGAGCTGCAGCAGGTCGTGGCGGGCGCGGGGCGCGGCGGGCGCGGCGTCGGGCGCGTGGGGAGCGTCGGGCACGCCGGCGCACAGCTCCGCCTCGCTGCGGCTCAGCAGGTCGATGCCCTCCTTGTGCAGGTGGTACTTGTCGCGCACGATGTTGTCGGCGCGCACCGCGTTGTCGATGATCTGGCGGTACTTGTCCCCGTTGGCGAGGAAGCCGTCCGTGAGGCGCTCGCTCGGCGTGCGCGTCCACCGCGCGCCGAACTGCACGCGCAGCGCCGCGTCCCCCTCCGCCTCCTCGCGCAACATGCGCGCCGCCTGCAACACCCAACGCAACACTACACTACCCTACCCTACCCTACCCTACACCACCCTACACTAGGGCGCATGTCGGATTCAGTGTGAGTGGATGCTAGACGGATGGACAGGTTGTTGTCGGTACCTCGTTGAGGATGTCCCTGTTCCTCTGCAGCAGGTCCGGCAGCTCCTGCATGAGCCGCGCGAGCTCGGCGGCGCCGCCCGCCGCGCGCACGGCGGCCGCCTTCTCCGCGATGGAGGCCGGCAGCGCGCCCTCCCCTTCCTCCAGGCACGCCGGCAGGTTCAGCGACGCCAGCACGCTGCAACACGCCCCCGCATCACTACACCTGCACCGGCACCAGCGCGGAGGCGCGGCGGCACCGAGACCCCGGGGACACGCACCTGTTGAGCAGCTGCGTGGCGTCGCGCAGCTTGTTGACGAGCGCGGCCACGGCGTCGGCGCGGCGCGCGTCCGCCGCCTGCAGCGCGCCGCGCACGCTCAGCGGGACCAGCGACGCGAACAGATCTGCACAACCAACCGCATCCCATCCCAATACAAACAATACAACAACACATTCTAGCATTTTTAAACCAAATGCTTACTTGTTACCAATTCACTTGACTCATTAATATATGAGATGTAAAAGCGTCTCCAGCGCGCGTGGCACCTCGCTGGGGCATGCGCTCGTGGGATATGAAGTGGTCGCGGGTAGTGTAGTGTAGTGTAGTGTAGTGTACTGACCCTTGCCGGCGCTGAAGGCGGGCGGGGGCGCCAGCGGCTTGGCGACGGGCGCGCGCGGCACGGGCTCCAGCGCGCCGCGCTCCGGGATGCGCTCGTGGTAGATGAAGTCGTTGTCCTTGACGGCGGCGGCGAGCGCGCGACTCGCCTTGGCGCCCAGCTCGCGCGACACGGCGCCGCGACTCGAGCCGGGCCGCAGCAACTCCACCGCCCACTGACACACAATCACACAAGTGAACCATCATAGGCCGAGAGCGGAGCTGACGGCTGACGGCTGGACGATGCGCGACGTACCTGCAGACGGGCGATCTCCTCGCCTCTTGCGGCGGCGGCGCGGCACACGGCGGCCTGGTGGTAGAGCGCGAGGCCGCGGAAGGAGGCCTGCTTGGCGCCGACGGCGGGCTGCCACTCGCGCTCCCACAGCGCGCGCACGCCGTCCCGCGCCAGCGCGCGCGCCGCGTCCGCGTACATCTCCTCGCACGCCGCGCACACCTTGCTCACCATGCTGTCCTTCATCTCGTCTGGAACACAACACCGCCCCACCTCATCATCTACTCCCACCCCCACACGCACACGCACACGCACACGCACACGCCCGCCTACAGGGAGGGGAGGGGAGGCTCTCACCGCGCATGCACTTGTAGGCGATCACCTCCTGCGCCTGCGCCAGCATGAGCTTGGCCAGCGCGTCCAGCACGTCGGCCGACAGGTCGGGCGTCGTCTCCTGATGCACCGCCATCATTACGTTCGCCTTCAGGTACGTGAACACTCCCGCCGATTGCTGAAACGCACCATCCCAATATGTATTACACTTATCAAGTTATGCAGGAGCTTTCCATTAATAGCATTGAGTGGGGCTGACATAATAATATGTGATTGGAAGGTGAGTTTTGCAACTATTTGCAAAGACCCGACCAGCGAAGCTGCCTCCCAGTGCTCTGTAAGACGCCTATTTGTGCATCACTTATCACCTGCAGCAGCTTAGCAGCTTGCTTGAGCTCGTCCTCGGTGTCGAGCGGCAACCCAGCGGCTACGCTGCTCTGTAGTGCACCAATATTGAACAACACGCACATGCGCTCATATGCAAGCGAACTGATGGCTGAAAACAAAACATTTAATGTGAAACTGCTTAAAAAAAACATATAAATGATTCTCATGTAAATGTAGTGTCACTTTTAACTCAAAAAAATAATGTTGGTTGAACATGAAATGTGTGATTGATGAGGCTTACTGAGACTTGCCCGGCCTCCGAATATGGATCCCTTGTCGAAGGCATCCTTCCACTTGAAGGGCACTTGCACCTCGTGCGGCGGCACCTTGGCTTCCAGCGACACCAGCTGGTCATAGTAGCTGTACATGCAATGACACATTGTTGTACAACCATTTTACAAACATCAATGCCAATGCCTACAACTTTTCCCCGAACTGAAAGCATCCCTAGTTAGCTGTTTCAGTTTCAATTTATAGCAAACACAATGCTTAGAGTCGCATTAAACTGGACTAATAGATAGGTATTTATACCATAAAATTTATAGGAAAAGGGAAGAAAGAAATTACGAGCCATAGAGGGAAAACTTGGGGTCGGAATAGGTAGGTGTTACAATCATGCTACCACGCTAGTAAACAATTTTAGAAATGCGTGCGGGATAATGCATGACATCATAACATTATTAGAAATCTCTAAATATTCATTTGTTATGTTCGTGGGACAAGTACAGTACCTTACAAGTTGCTAGAACGTGCGATTTAAACGCTGATTCAACTACGTTATGAGCACAGAACACGTATGAGTCATTGGGAACAAGCAAACACCGATTAGGTACCTGTAAAGAACGTCAAGCGAAGACTTCTCGAACACTTTCCAGATAGCATTGGTGCGCAGACGACTCAGCTCGTTCAGGGCATCGCTGTAGTCCTCGCTGCTCTCACCGCTATTGTAAGTCGATTGAATCAAATTCTTCAAGGGCTTAACAAGATCTACGTCCGTAGATTTTTTTAGAGGAATTTCTAGCAATTCAGCCATTTCTGCAACTGTTTTTTACTGACTGATGATGATTTATGTGATGGGCAGTGTTGCCAGATGCGAAAGTTGAAAATGCGGTAACGATACTCCAAAAACGCGGATTTTCAACAAAAAAAGCGGAATTTCCTGTTTTAACATTAGATCGATCATCGAATCATATTACAAATCAAAGAGTAAGTAATAACACTATATTTCAGTCATCAAGCTTTAATCAATTATGTTTTTTCATATAAGTACTTTGCTTGCTATTATCATTGGAAGGAAAACACATCCTCAGCATTGTCTCCAGATTCTTCGACCCCGATCTCCACCTTTGGGAAGTTGTAAATTTGTTTGGAAGTCATTTTTGACAACATGTTTTGAGAAGCCTTTTTTTCTTGCAATTTTATAACACTGTGTACCAATACGACAACAGTGATTTGACAACATAAATTTCAAAGGGTTTCCGCCAAATCCCATAGAAAAAAACCCCAGTCCCGGCGCAAAAGAATTGTATCTCAGATTTCAGATAATTATTAGTAGAAACAATATCTTTTGCCCCGGCGGACTGGGGCAGTTTTGGCGGAAACCCTTTCACGGACTAATAATATGTTGGCCAACAAAGGGACAGCGCTATACTAAGAAAAGAGATACCTACAAGCATGGATTTACTATCACAAGATACAAGTATTTCTGTTTTGCTTTCTCGTATAGCGCTGTCTCCCTATTGGCGTAGTTTTGGCAGGAATGTAGAGCCCACTTAACTATAGAATTTTTTTTTGGTTCTTCCATTTGAAAGGGTTAACGGATTGGTGCCCATACAAATGTCTATAGTGGGAAGATAATATTTTAATCCTCATGTCCTATCAAAGTCGAAAAAAGCGGAACCACGCTGGCTAAAAGCGGATGGCGAATCGATTGTCAAAAAGGCGTAAAAAGCGGAAAAGCGGTATAGTCTGGTGATGGGGTTTTTTTTTTTGTGCTAGCTTCTTCGGCCAAGTCATCTAGTGCCGATGCAAGGATGTGCCATGTGCCGATGGGAAGGAATCAGTGCTGCCAGTGGCAGATAGTCAAAATATAACATGAGACAGGTCAAAAAGTAACATTTTCACGAGAAAAGGAACATTATCTTAAATTATTTGGAAAATTACACAATACTTAATCATGACACTTTACAACTCAGAAACTCAAATAAGATCCCTGTGATCTCCAGTCCCATTTATTAAACTCGTCATTAAAATCGATTATTATTACAGAAAATATCAAAATATTTTAAAAAAATATTTATTTGGTCTTGTAACATGAGAGAGTCAAAAGTAACGTTAAATATAAAAACTAATATTTGATAAATACAAAACTAGTATTCTGGCAGCACTGAGTAGAATGGTGGAAGGACTTTGAATCCAAGCCCGCACAAATTTAAAAAAAAAACAAAGAATTTTTTTTTTTTTTTTTGTGCTGGCTTGGATACAAAGTTTTTCCGCCAAGTCCTTTTTGCAAAGAAAAATTAATGTGACTGATTAGAGGCCGAGAAACTCAAAAATAAAGAAAAATACCGACCCTATTACCGGGAAAATATGTCATTCAAAATACTGTACTGATTACTTATTTATCCGAAAACCTGTGAGAGGTCGCAAGCGAATCGCACACATTTCAAAAAAGCAGCCAAGTGCGAGTCGGACTCGCCCATGAAGGGTTCCGTAGCATCAAGTAACATAATATAAGGTTCTTGTAGTTCGTCGAAAGGTAAATTGCGGTTTACGATTTATGACGTATTAAAAAAAAAACTACTGACTAGATCTCGTTCAAACCAAATATCGTTGAAAGTTTGCATAGTAATGTACAACATATATTGACGTGATAACGTCTTATAAATCGATGGAGCCGGCTGCACGCACGAAAAAACATGACTCATGCGTCGTTACGTCGTTTCGTCGTTCCATTTACCTGAGCCCGAGCCCGGGTCGGGTAATGGGTAAGGGTAAATGAGGGTAAGGGTAAATGAGGGTAAGGGTTCAGTCTGGGTCCGGGTCCGGGTCCGGATTTTCATTCAGTTTCATTCAGTTCCATTCAGTTTCATTCAGTTTCATTCAGTTTCATTCAGTTTCATTCAGTTTCATTCAGTTTCATTCAGTATCATTCAGTTTCATTCACATTCAATTCAATTCAGTAAAACTAAAATTTTCTTTTGAAAAATGCAACCATTCCATCAGTATTTTCTTATGACGTTATCACGTTCAACTATCGTCAGTAAACCGACTTTACAGACAACCGATTTTTTTTTTTAGTTTTATCATTCCCTTATTTTAGAAGTTAGAGGGGCGGGGACCAACTTTTTTCAACTTTGGAAGTGTCTCTCGCGCAAACTATTCAGTTAAGAAAAAAACGATATTAGAAACCTCAACATCATTTTTGAAGACCTATTCATAGATACCCCACACGTATGGGTTCGATGAAAAAATTTTTTTTGAGTTTCAGTTTGAAGTTTGGGGACCCCCAAAATTTATAGTTTTTTTTCTATTTTTGTGTAAAAAACTTAATGCGGTTTATAGAATACATCTACTCGCCAAGTTTCATCAGTGTAGCTCTTATGGTTTCGGAGAAAAATGGCTGTGACACGGTCGGACAGACAGACAGACAGACATGACGAATCTATAAGGGTTCCGTTTTTGCCATTTGGCTACGGAACCCTAAAAATGGAATTGGGTAGGTAGTTAATTATGAGTATTGAGTAATCAATGTAATCGTATCCTTTAAGGATCATCTTGACGAATCAACTTTTAGATTCTCCCTTGTTATACTCGGATCTCCGCCCTTTTTGTTTTAAATCTAACTCGACATCGCCAACAACTCGACATTGGCAAATTCGTGGCAACCCCTCCACTGAAAAGCCATACTTAAAAGAAGAAGAAGAGACGGTATCCCAAAAGGATTTGTAGGTACAGTAACTTGCGTCTTGCATTACACTAAATTCAAATTCAAATTGTTTATTGAGCATAAATGCATCCTAACAGACACTCCAAAGCGATACATTTATTATATACACGAGTACTTTATATAATATTTTATACATAGAAATTTAATAACATATAGGTACCTACTTAACAAAAACAATATCAAAAACTCACAAAAACTAACAAATTATAATATTGCACACAATAATTTGCACCAAAGAATTAAACATTTTATCCTGAAGATATTCAAATATTATAAATGAGCTACCTACGTCGTACCTACGTAGCATAGCGCATTGGATAATTTTCTGTAATGCTATTTAATGATTTAATTGCAAAAAACAGAATTTGAATAAACTAATAATCAAGTTGCCAAATGGCAAAACCAGAAATAGAGTTGTTGGGAACGCACACGCAGTACATAGTTATTTCTTGGCCATAGGTACATATTTATTCTAATTTTTTTCTATAGGACTAGCAATGAACCATTGACAAGTTGTGCCAAATACAAGAATGTGAGTGACACGTATATGTGACGAGAAAAAAATGCAGAAAAATTAATTAAGTATCCAATACTTACTGTAAATTTTAGTAAAATGGTGAACTTGAAATCTGTAGTAAAAACGTAAGCTTAACCATTAGTAGATGTTCATTTCTTACCCCACAGGAGTACCTAGGTTCATAAATAAATAAATAAAATAAAAGAGCCTTTATTGTTCCCTAATTAACATACTAAATTTTTTAAAAACTTATATCTATATTTTTATAAAATATAACTACGGACCCCTCGACGGGTATAGGCCTCCTCCAAAAGTCTCTATTCTTTCCTCTCCTTCGCTTTCTTTGTCCAGTCTTTTCTTGCTAATTCAGATATATCATCCTGCCATCTTTCCTGCGGTCTCCCTTGTCTCCTCTCCACCTAGGTACATACCTACTCTTGGAGGAATTCCTCCAAGTACCTACTACATAAACTTTGCGCTCTGTGGTGGCCTAGTGATTACGGCCCCGCCTTCCGATCCTAAGGTCGTGGGTTCAAATCCAGTCGCGTACCAATGAGTATGTCTGCCCGAAAATTTTATGAAGGTATGCCAGTGCTCTCAAATTGTGAAGGAAAACGTCGTGAGGAAACCGGCATAACGTAGAACCTAAAGTTCGAAATTGTGTGTCAAGTGCACGAAAGGAGCCTCTTTGAGGCGGGCTTAAAATCCTTTCACCACACTGATTCTTTCGATGTGTGACACGATAAGAAGACCTAAACTTCTTGTAATAGCAAGAGAAGTGCATATTTGCAACTTTTAATATACTTAGACCCAAAAAGCTATTGCCCTCACATAGGCTAACCAGTCCTACCACTAACTACCACTAGGTATACTGTACTTAAACATTAAACTTCATTATTACAGAGTTTTCTTTTCACTTTTCAGTGAGCCCTAGACAATAGGTCTATCATGTTTGATCAAAACTTACGGGTTTGACCCGTAGTCTTGAGTTTTACTCGATCAATTCGTTGAACAATTTTCGTCCCATTCGTCCCGCCTACGTGTCTCCTTCTTTTGTATGGAGAAATACTGAGACAACAACTCGATTCGATCGTTTTTACCTAACGTATTGTTGTTGTCTCATCTTTTTTCCATACTAAAGACACGTAGGCCATACGCGCGCTAAATTTTAAACGGCCGGCGCGTCAAAATTTCATCAAATAGACATCAAATCAAACACGTAGACCGTAGATGTTTGACAAATTGTAATATTCAGATTCATCGTTTGTTTGGTCATACTGAACTGCTGAAAGCCGATCGCAGGGATTTGTTTGAATATGGGTGTAAGGAAATCGGCCATGCGCAGTAGTCGTAGGATACATAAACAATCATGTCGTAGGCTCGTAGGTACTATGCTATGGAATGGATCGAATTCTAAACTCAGTCCGTCAGACGAAGGGGCGAAGGCAGGTCGTTAGCACCGCGCGGCTGCCTCCGTCACGCGATCACGTTACTCCGCGCGGGACGCGACAGTGGGAGTGGGCCCCACTCGGAGCGAAGCACCGCGCCACAGCTTATCCGGTGCCGTGCTGCCGTGCTGCCGTGCTGCCGTGCTCATCTGATTCTTCGGATCCGCTAACTGAACTGGCAATCTGTTGCTACAACAATCGATTTACTGAAAGTGTGTATTTGTTTTGATCTGTAATTGTAAGTGGACTATGTAGGTAGGTACCTTACCTTACCTATTTGTTTCAAAATAAGCAGAAGGTTAGTACTAGTAAATAAGTTTAGGGACCAATCTAGGGGTTCTACAACATGTAAGCTAAAACTCTACAACAGTACACACCACATTGGTACCTGGCTTGCTATTAATTTCCAACTGACCTCTCTAAAATAATAATGTCAAATTAATGTTTGATTTGATGAAATGAAATGATTTCACTTTATTTTTAACAGACTTCAAATATCAAAGAGGTTCTCAATTCGTTTTATCTTAATGTTGGTGATAAACTAAACTAACAAAAATATATGTGATTTAGCTTTTAAAGCAATTTAAATATTTGTAGTTGATTAATTAATGTTGCTATCTGAGTAATCTTTTTTCAAATGAAGTGTTTAATTTTTCTGGATGAGTTTTTCTCTCTTAAGTACCTAGGTATCCCATTTTGCCCATCATCAATGTGGCTCATCATCAACTCCAGCAAAAGAATTGAGAGCCCAAACTTGGCATACCTACCACTATGACTGAGAATATAAGTTTAAGTACTCACAGTAAGTGCATCATTTACTTCTTCATCTTCGGACTCAGTTTCAGTTCATTTTAACTAAAAATAAAATTTGGAAAGAACATCGACATCTGCTTTAAATTAAATTAAATTAAAAATTTGTTTATTCAGATGTCAAAAGCAGCTTCAGATCAGTTTGGCAGTTTGGGGGGCGTTTGGAGCAATCCCCGATTCCAAAATGAATTAATATCACAAATAAATCCTACAAATTGACGGGGCAAAACTGTATATCCCGTTATGCCCCGTAAACATGGGTTTACAAAACAATCAAACATTTCTAACACAAAAGAATTACCGGTTTTAAACACTGTCCAATAACAAAGTTAATACCCCAACAAACAAAAACGTCATATAAGTCTTGACTTATACGACATAAAGTTGGATAGCAGTCTTATAATGATAGTGAGATGACTATACTAGGTCCTTTAAACGTCTTTAATTAAACTTATTAGTCGTGCGACTAATATGTCATAATAAGCTGGTCTTAGCAACGTTGTTAAGAGTAAACTAAACGACGTTATATTACAGTCTTAGCTAAAACGTTTGTACGACAACACAATAGTCATACTAACGTTAGAGTCTATTAAACGTTTTGAACTGACCAAATTAGGTCTTTGAAAAACCTTTATATGACATTTATATAACGTAGCAGTTGTATAGACGTTTTAACAGTGACGTTTATATAACGATCACTATCCTGTTTTACAGCGGTCAATTGGAGACTCTTAAATGACTTGGTTGTTTATTTAATACTCAAATATAACCTATATATTACATGATGTCCGTTTAATGTCATGCCCTGACTTTAATAAAACTTTTAGGCGCATTTAAGTCAGGTTTTGACTATAAAACGTCTAGGCCGTCATATTTACGGAACATTTGATTAAATTTACTACGAAGAATTGAAGCAAAAAATGTGTGGAGAAGACTTAAACGTAGTGGAACTTTCAAAAGGAAAGTAAATCGAGATTTCCTTTTATTAAAAAGTACAACGCCAACAACCGTGGCATTCAAAACAAATGTTGAAAAAGAAAAGTGTACAACACACGAACAACAAAAAGGTTCAGTATCAATATTTATTTTATTTCTATAAAAATATTGTGTGTGATTTCTTATTTCATTATTCCATTCTTATTTCTTCATATTTTCAGATAAAATTTACTGGAATGTTAAAATGTTTTGACATCTGCACTGCACTTTTACTGTGACCTGCAATATGAAAAGGGTTTTAAATTTATGGGGAACCCTAATAGCTAGCTGTCATGGCGTATTGCATGGTCTTGAAATAACCTTAATACGACTTTATGTCTTTACAACGTCATAAAGAGATAAGTGTGTGACAAAAGCAACATGTCCTACATTTTTAGAAATAAACATATTTTTATTAATAAAAATATAATATTTTAAACACAAAATTGCGAGGGGGCATGAAAATCTGAAATAAATACACATAGGTATATTATCATAAAACTTTATTACCCAGTCGAACTAAACGGCATGAGAGACAGATACAGTTATTAGCGAGATATATAACACTCACCTTTTAGTTCCTTGTAATTATTTATTTTGCACTCAAATCTCGAACAAAACCAGCACAAACACTGTCAACAAGAAAGATGAATAAGTCTTACAGGTGTTGTTCCTTGACTCAAATAAAACGTTTTAGTCATTCAAAAACACCTGCATGACGACAATACAACAAACGAGTCGTTATAAAGATATGATGCGACTTCTGCGCGACGAAAGTAGTAATGCCATAGCTTTCATACGACTTTTGAATGACGTTAACGAAGTCAGCTTGTGACTTTTGTATGTCCACTATACGACAATGTTGGTTGTATAACTGGGGCCATTTTCGCGTTTAGTAAACGTTATTATAACGTTAGTGTGACTTAGGTATTACGATCAATGCAATTATGATAACGTTTACTAAACTTTTGTACGACGTTAAATTGTTAGTTGGGACGCTTGCTACCTACCTTTGATTGAAAATACATTATAACGTGTTAACTTACCTCATACCATACCACACCTATTCGTGCACCAAAATAGCGGAGCAACATCAACAGATTTAGTTTTTGGCCAAAGTTTTGTCAACGACAAAGACAAACACTTTCAAGTGCACTGACAGAATGACGTGAACCGTCTTTATATCGTGCAAATGGCGCTTGCGCCGGTTCATTCGCGTGTTTGAGACACGTAGGTACACTAGCTAACATCCCGTCTTGCCCCGAGGCTCGTTTTGCCCCGGTCTCCCCTAGGCATACTTGTGTAGGTGTTGTATGAGTGCGTGCAAGTCAAGTGTATTTATTCAGTAGAATCATAGGCCGTGTTGATCACTGGCAGACTTAGGCCATGTCGATTTAAAAATGTCGGTCCTTGCTCAAAAAGCCAATTCTCAGTGAATAATGACATTTTATCTCTGCTGATGGCAGCCGCAGGTTGGCCCCCGCTAAGGAAGTGACCTTCCACCCCCACCCCCGGCGCGAGACTGTCATCGAGGAGCAGGCGGACGACGTCATCGATCTAGGAGCTCCTCGCGGCCTGCGCCGCGCGCCCGCGCCCCCCGCCCCGCGCCCCCGCCGCGCCCTGCCGCCTAACCCGCGCCTGTCAGTACCAGTACAGTACCGCGCGTCAACCGCCGTCGCTAGCCCACACCCCTCCAGCCCACTGATGCATCCTTCCCGCAGGTACCCGGGAGAGAAGCCGAAGCCGAAGCCGCGCGTGAGACGCACGCGCCGCGGGAAGCGCACGCCCGCGCCGCTCCGGCCCGTGCCCAACTCGCGGCTGTACCGGCCGGCCCCCGCGCGCCGCCCCGCGCCCCCGCCGCCCCCTGCGCGGCCCCGCACCGCCTGGCCGCCGCCCGCGCCACCGCGCCCCCTCGACACCGCGTCGCACGTCGCGCTGCGCCTCACCACAGCCCCCCCCCGCCGCCCCTCACCCGCGTCGGTGGAGCGCCACAGCCGGCTGGTAGTGACGCTGCCGGCGACGGCTCAGCCTCGCTACCGGCCCGCGAGCGAGCACTTCCGCGCCGCCGCCGCCGAGTCGGGCGAGTCCACCCCGCCGGCAGCACGCCTGCGCGCGCGCCCCGCCGCCGCCGCCGCCGCCGCCGACATGGAGGGCGCGGGCCGCCACTCCGCGAGCCCGGAGGATCGCTCCGACGGCAACGAGACCTTGTCGGCGCCGAGTGAATTTTTGGCGGAGGTGAGGAAGGGGTGGGCCGCTCTCTTCGGCTTCGGCGACGACGTTCGGTCGGTAGATTGTTATAGCGGAGGTTGTTCCAGTTCCTGTCGGCGATAATGCGGCGGCAGTACGCGGAGGCGCTGAAGTACTGCCGGCTCATCCTGCAGTACGAGCCGCACAACGCCACGGCGCGCGGCTTCTACCCCCTGCTGCGGCACCGCGTGGCGCGAGCGCACCGCGCGGGTGGTGCGGGTGGTGCGGGTAGGTAGCGGGTGCCGGGGTGGCGCGGGTGGTGGTGCGCGGCTCGCGGCTGACGGCGCGCCCCGTGCTGTGTTGCAGAGGGCGCGCAGGGCGGCGACAGCTCCAGTGACGAGGCCGGTGGCGGTGGCGGCGCGGTGGCTGGCGGGAACTCCCCGCCTCCGCCGCCGAGCCGACGGGGCGCGGGCGGGGCCATCGGACCCGCCGCCAGCAAGCCTGCACTCCGCTCTCTTTTAAAAACAAAGGTATTTGTCCGGAGGACGATGGCTCGTCTACAACTATGGCAAGATGCATAGTTGTCATGCATTTATTTATTTATTTTATTGAATTTATAGTGTTTACTTCACTTAAGGAAATCATAACTACCTACTACTAAATTATCAAAACTCTTTTGGCTTTAGTTGTTTTATACTCCCACTACGTTTCTAGTTAATTAAGCTGTTTGTTTTTTTTTAATTAGAAGCAGGAGCAGTCCGAGCTGATGGCTCAGTCGGCAGAGTCCGGCGGCGAGTCGGAGGCATCCGAGGCGTCCTCGGCGTCCGGGGCGTCCGGGGCGTCCGGGGCGTCCAGGGCGTCCGGGGCGTCGGGCGCGTCGTTGGCCGGCGACCAGTCGGAGCTGGAGCTGGACTCGTCCGAGGCGCTGCACTCGTCGCCGAGCCTCTCGCTGAGCCGCCGCACCGACACCGGCGACAGTGAGTGCTGTGCTGTAGTGCAGCTGCTAGTAGTATGTATGTATGTATTAGCGGGTGTTCGTGTGCGCAGGTGCGTCGGCCGGCTGGGAGAGCACGGGCAGCGCGTCGCGCTCGGAGCCCGCCGCCCCCGCCGCCCCCACCGCCCCCACCGGCGCACTCGCCCCCGCCGCCCCCCCCGCTACCGACGACAACGGCAACGCGCCGGCGCCGGCGCCGCACTCGCAGCTCGCGCACACACATCTACTACCCGGTATCTATACTATTGCTTCACTGTACTGTATTTCTATGTAATAAGTGATTCATTCACGAACTGAAATTTCGTGATTTCAGCTCCTGTCTTTTTTTTTTGCCAAACGCAACGCGCCTGGATAAATGTCCTTTCTTCTGAACTTCTACTACCCTTGCTGACTTGGACCCAAGTTTCAACTCGATTAGCCTATTTGTTGAAGAGTTCCGTTGAACAGATCTTGGCTGCACCTTAGACCCAGCCCGCTGCCGTGCGTTGACTTATTGTAGTCACCGCGTTACCAGCTGAGTCGTGCAGCCATAAATCATTTCACTATGTCTATCTCACTTGTGGGTCTTAAGGAGCCGCATAGTGATGTGCTCAAGTTGATTATAAAACGCATATCAATAAAAATAAAATCAGATAGAAACATAGTACCTAATAATAAGACGAAAACTCTTCATTGATTATAGCTACAATACTGTTTAACTTTAATACACGGCCAAAGGCACAACTACTCGTAACCCCGCCATATTTCTTCTCCTCTTCCTCTTTTTCTCCACTAGAGACGTAACTTCTTGCTTGATCCGAATAGAGATGTCCTATTCCCAAAAACTGGCTAACACTAAGTACCTACCTACTCGTACTCATATTGGTAGTAGTAAGTAGTGGTTGATAGTATTGTGGCCCTGAAAAGGGCCCACAGACGACTCAGTTGGTAACGCGGTGACTATAGCATAATATTTGAGTCAAACCGAGCACGTATCATACTCGTATAATGCAATGTATTGTTATGTAATGCGTGTGTGTGTGTGTGCTGGCAGACGACTTGGAGAACGACAACGGCGGCGCGGGGGGCGCGGGCGGCGCGGCGGGCGCGGGGGGAGGGGAGCCCCATGCCACTCGATACAAGGTACTTACTCACATATTTACCTACTATGTACTATGTACCTAGTTCTCCCAAACTTCATATAGTACATAGGTAAAGTGGGTAAGTCGAACCGTTTGACCGTCTCGGATGCCCCCCCCCCCCCCCCACATCCGATCCGAGACGGTCAAACGGTTCGACTCAAAATTATGTCTATGCTCGAAAAGATATTGGTTTGACTCAAACCTATTTGATCGTTTACACAGCTCAGCTGGTTGTAAAGGTATTTCTGTTTGAATATCGAGGTGGAAGCGGCATCTCTTATCGTCTCCAGGAAGTCTATTGTACACAGAACAGGGGCTCAATTCTAGACCAGTGACTTTTGTCAAATTCACTAAAGAAACTGACAGTTCTTTCAGAAGAGCCCAGGATATACCTACATGCACGGATCTTTACTAAGTTAGTGCGGTGGTGTGAGTGTGACTAACCTGTGCTGTGCTGTGATGGTAATACAGTGGTACTGTAGCTACGGAGAGCTCGGTTGGCATTTAAGGTAGAAGGTAGGTAAGGTACCTAGGTAATAGCTGTCTACTGTTGGCATACGTTGTGTTGTATTGTGTCCGCAGAGCGGGTCGGTGGCGTCGCTGCGGCGGCTGCGCGCGCACTTCGCGTGCTCCATCAAGTGATCCCGCGCCGACGGATGCCGACGGGTGCCGACGGATGCCGACGGATGCCGACGGATGCCGACGGATGCCGACGCGTGCCGGCGACGGATGCCGACACCCGCGCCCATCTTTGTACCACACTCTTTTGTACCTGTTCCAAGCCCACTGTACCTATTGTATTGTAGTTAGGTGTAGGTAACTTGACTACGTTATGTACTTACCACCTGTGTTTAGTCCAATCTATTATCTGCGCCTCTGGATATACTGTGTTGTCACTTTTATCACATTTCGTTTCATTTAATGACCTTCCTTTCGCACCAAGTAAGTAAAGTTAAGTTTTAGTATCAAAATTTTATTTTTATTAATTTCTTTACGGCTATTGCATAATGATTGCCACGGAGAACAGGACGATGACCCACCCAGGCGGTGACTGAACGCAGAGCAGTGTTGCCAGATGCGAAAGTTGAAAATGCGGTAACGGTACTCCAAAAACGCGGATTTTCAACAAAAAAAGTGGAATTTCCTGTTTTAACGTTAGATCTATTTTTCTCACTCAGTTCATAATCGTATTACAAATCAAAGAGTTATGTGAAGTAAACTTCCTTTTCATTGCTCATACTCGGAAAGTAGGTCTGAAGTTGCCTGAGGGGCCTAATTGAAAGTAATACTTTCAACCCTAGGGAGAATCGCTTTCTACTGACAGCTGTCAAATTATAAAAAAAAACAAGTTCTATTTTATTCAACCATGTTCCAACTTTCTTAAGTCTTTCTAACTGCCAGGAGGTTTTTTTTTTTTAACCTGCACTGGCCCACTGCTGGGCAAAGGCCTCCCCCAAAATCTTCCAACTATCACGATCTTCGGCGACTTTCCACCAATCCTTCTCCAGAGCTTCCAGATCGTCTCGCCATCGTTTTTTTGGGTGGCCACGCCGCGCGCTGTCACCTTCCATCCTCCGGCACCCAATGAGTCGTTATGTTTGCCCACTTTTTAGGGTCCATCCTGCTGACGTGGCCCGCCCACTCCCACTTGAGCTTGGCTGTTTTGCTCTCTACATCGGCAATGCCAGTCATTAAACGCAGCATTGTATTTCGCACCCGGTCGATGCGTTTAAGGCCGAGAATGCTGTGTTCCATTGCCCTCTGGCAAATCTGCAGTCTAGACTTCTGTAACTCAGTCAATGACCAAGTCTGGCAAGGAGGTTATTAAACCAAATTCCAACTTTTTATTCAGCAAGCAGTTTGGAAGCCCATTACAACGGTAAGAAGTTTAAAAAGTCTAATAAGAGCGCGATGTGAACTTTAAATTTTAATAACATAAAGAGTATTAAATAAAGAATATATTTTCTAAATGACTTTATTATTATTTAGCCTCAACTATTTCTTTAAAATAACATAGATTTGAGCAAAAAAAATACCATTTTTTAAATTATGAAAATGAAAATAAAGGCTGAATAATGCTGGCCAGCCGAAGGCCTGCCAGAGAAAAAAAGAAGCTGGAAGGCGGCAATTCAATCATCATTTTCACCATCGAGATCTAAGTACTACGTGATGATTTTCACTAATTTTTCTATCATGTTTTTATTTTTACTTTCCTTGTATTCGTAATGAAAAGCACAGTGTTTACCTCGGGTGAAAGACTTATTTAAGTCCCTCAAGCTCCATTGGCGCCCTCGCTACGCTCTAGTGCCAAACCCGTCTTGGGACTCAAAAACGTGACTTTCAATCCTCAGGTAACAATGTACTATTACTTCACAGAACCTTTCATTTGTAGAGGGCTCATTTCCGACTATTTTAAAGAAATCGATTGTTAAACCTCTTCACAAAAAGGGTGATAAATCAAATTTAAATAACTACAGACCGATAACACTTATACCTATATTATCAATATTATCAAAATTATTTGAAGTTGCAATGCAAAGACGACTGGTACATTTTATAGAAAAAAATAATATTTTAAGACAAGAACAATATGGGTTCCAAAAGGGAAAATCGACAACATTAGCCTGTTTTAATCTTATTAAATCCGTAATGGACAATATTGATGACAACAAGTTGACTACTGTCGTGTTCTTTGATATGTCGAAGGCCTTCGATTTTGTCTCTCACGATGTTTTATTAAATAAACTGAATAAGTACGGCATACGAGGACCTGCTCTAAATTGGATTAGGAGTTATCTGATCAATCGACAGCAATCCGTCGAAATCACAAATATCAACGAATTGAAAGAACTTACTGCGTTTAGATCTTCATTCAGAGATAACCGATATGGTGTGCCTCAGGGAAGTGTCCTAGGGCCATTATTATTTATTTTATATATAAATGATCTTCCTGACATTACCAATAAGCCATGTATTTTATTTGCTGATGACATTTCTTTACTTGTAACATCCGAACGTAATATTGACATTAACGATTATACATTTGACATTAATAATACAATTGAATCTGTAACTAAATGGCTAGATGACAATAATTTACAAGTTAATTTAAACAAAACTAATTACATTCAATTTGGTACATTTGCTAATAAAGTAAACCAATTGGGCATCTCCACCAGAGGCATTGATATTCAAGAGGTGGATAATTCAACTTTTTTGGGGATCATATTGGATAACCATTGTAATTGGAAAGCGCAGACCGACAAAGTGTGTAATAAATTAAATAGATATGTGTACGCTCTCCATAAATTAAGAAAAACGTCTGACCAAAGCACGGTACTACAAGCATATCACGGATATGTCGCCTCAGTGCTACGATATGGCTTAGCACTCTGGGGAAATAGTACAGAGATACACAGAGCTTTTATTGCTCAAAAAAAATGCGTCAGGGCAATTAAAGGTATACCACCGTGGGAATCTTGCAAACCACTGTTTAAAGACCTGCAATTGCTCACCCTACCCTGTATGTATATCTTTGAGGCAGCTTTATTTGTCAAAAAACATAATAGTTTATTTGTAAAAGCAAACGAAATGTACGTTCGAAATACCAGGGACTCGGGCAGAATTGTACTACCGAGGGTTCCTCGCACAAAATTGTATTTGAATAACTGTTACGCTATGTGCGGCAAAATATTCAACGCCCTACCCCGAGACTATAGAAGCCTTCCGCTAAACAAATTCACCAAAGAATTAAGACTGTGGCTTCTAAGTAAAAGTTTTTATAAGTTGCAGGATTTCCTAGGTAATAATAGTTAGCACATTGACATTGTATTATTATATTGTATTCATAGTAGGTTAGGACATTGATTTTTTTGATATGACATTTAATTATTATTGTATAGCGTTAGTAGAATGGAATTTTAATTTTATTAGGTACGTATTTAATATAATTTTATGTTGTTTCTAACTTAAATGACATGAACCCAAAATTTGCATCCCAGCTATGGGGAATGAGTGACACTTATTTATTATTTTTAAGATCTTATGTATACACTTCATTGAGGCAAATAAATGATTATGATTATGATTATGATTATGAACAGAAACAGAAGGTGGCTCAGGGAGGCACAAAAGATATCACTCAAGTTCAATCCACATTCTTCACAGTCAGTGAAAAACTTGTAGCTCGATCTGAACTTGCGCGTGTGCAACTTCATAACACTGTGTACCAACATGAAAAAAAAATGAAAAATATTTTATTTCTGTAGCCAAAATAATAAGCAGAAGTTCACAATGTGGAGGCCCTCTATTAAGTAAGAGAATACTTGTGTTAGAGGACAATAGTGATTTGACAACATAAATTTCACGGACTATATGGGACAGCGCTATACTAAGAAAATTGATACAAGTATTTCTGTCTTGCTTTCTCTTAAAGCGCTGTCTCCTACCCAACCTATCTCCCTATTACCCAGAGGTTAGCTGGTAGATAATGCTATCTAGCATTAAGTTCGCCTGTGTACAGTAATTTTTAATTTTGTGCAATAAAGAATTTTCTATCTATCTATCTATCTATCTATCCTATTTGGCGTAGTTTTGGCAGGAATGTAGAGGCCGCTATAGACATTTTTTAGGTTCTTCTATTTGAAAGAGTAAACGGATCGGTGCCCATAAAAATGTCTTTAGTGGGAAGATAATATTTTAATCCTCATGTCCTATCAAAGTCGAAAAAAGTGGAACCCCGCTGGCTAAAAGCGGATGGCGGATCCATTGTCAAAAAGGCGGTGTAAAAAGTGGAAAAGCGGTATGATCTGGCAACGCTGACGCAGAGTGTCACTCACGGCGCGCGGGCGCAGATCAAAGGTCAAAATAGGTCAGGCGCCAATGATTCCAAAGGATATTCTTTATCGATTTTCTCGGGATTTTCATAACAAAACTTAAAAAAAATCATTTCATAAATATTTTTAGGGTTCCGTAGCCAAATGGCAAAAACGGAACCCTTATAGATTCGTCATGTCTGTCTGTCTGTCTGTCTGTCTGTCCGTCCGTATGTCACAGCCATTTTTCTCCGAAACCGTAAAAGCTAGACTGATGAAACTTGGCGAGTAGATGTATTCTGTAAACCGCATTAAGTTTTTTACATAAAAATAAAAAAAAAACTATAAATTTGGGGGGTCCCCATACTTGAAACTGAAACTCAAAAATTTTTTTTTTATCAAACCCATACGTGTGGGGTATCTATGAATAGGTCTTCAAAAATGATGTTGAGGTTTCTAATATAGTTTTTTTCTAAACTGAATAGTTTGCGCGAGAGACACTTCCAAAGTGGAAAAAAGTTGGTCCCCCCCCCTCTAACTTCTAAAGTAAGAGTATGATAAAACTAAAAAAAATATATGTTGTACATTACTATGCAAACTTCCAACGATTTTTGGTTTGAACGAAATCTAGTCAGTAGTTTTTTTTTTATACGTCATAAACCGTAAACCGCAATTTACCTTTCGACGAACTACAAGAACCTTATTATGTTACATCAAGTAACATAATATAAAGGTTTTTGTAGTTCGTCGTGCTACGGAACCCTTCATGGGCGAGTCCGACTCGCACTTGGCTGCTTTTTTATTTTATTTGTTGAACCTAATTCCTGAGTATTTGCAGCTAATTATGAATAACCCTGTATAGTGGTTCGCCTCCGAACCGAGATCTTGTGATGTCCGCTCCAAGAGTTATTATCAGATCACGTATCGTAAAACCTATCGTAATATATATGTATACAGTATATTGTAACGATTAGCACGCCCTCACGACCAATAATTGTCGATTGCTTGAAAGAGTGAAAAGCTATTCATTTGAGTGGTCGCGCAAGCACGCGCCGCGCCAGTAATGAAACGCCTCAACGACCTCTCAAACAAATATCCAAATAGTTTTTTCTCTGTTAATGAAGTTACTAGCAGTTGGTAACCGAGCTTCGCTCGGATTTTTTTTCGTTAATTTGTATTTTTAAGAAATCACAAGAGTCATATTATCGTCTTTACTGGTTTATTCTTACTGAACAACGCCATCTGCAGTTATCATGCTTGCAGTTAGTTGCTCAGAATCGTCAATAGATGGCAGGAGCAGTCACATATTCAGTTTATGTTTAATTATTGAACTCAGAAATAAATAATCATTTTCTTAAAATGAATCCTAGCTAGATCAATTTATCGCGCCCGAAAACCCCTGTATACTAAATTTCGTGAAAATCGTTGGCGCATTTTCAGAGATCCTAATTATATATATATACAGGGTTATTCATAATTAGCTGCAAATACTCAGGAATTAGGTTCAACAAATAAAATAAAACATATATATGAAATGATTTTATTTAAATTTTGATTTAAGTTTTTGTATCAAAATTTTATTTTTATTAGTTTTTTTACGGCTATTGCATAATGATTGCCATGGAGAACAGGACGATGACCCACCCAGGCGGTGACTGAACGCAGAGTGTCACTCACGGCGCGCGGGCGCGGATCAAAGGTCAAAATAGGTCAGGCGCCAATGATTCCAAAGGATATTCTTTATCGATTTTCTCGGGATTTTCATAACAAAACTTAAAAAAAATCATTTCACAAATATTTTTTATTTTATTTGTTGAACCTAATTCCTGAGTATTTGCAGCTAATTATGAATAACCCTGTATATATACAAGATTTTCTCTCAGATATTATGAATGGAGGTTCACAGCCCATGCGCGGTGGGAATGGGGATGAGAGCCGACATTATATTTGTGACATAAAACGTTGGAATGGCTCCCTACTACTACTAGCTTCTTCTTATCGTGTCACTGATTCTTTATAACCAATTTTAAGTGCGCCTCAGAGAGGCTCCTTTCGTGCACTTGACATATTATATTTTCGATCTTTTTATGTTCTACGATATGCCGGTTCCCACACGATGTTTTTCTTCACAGTTTGAGAGCACTGGCATAGTGAACATAAATCGCGGGACCTTACTTACTGAGAAGGATTCGAAATGAAACAGCTTTTAATTTTTTTGCAACAATTTTATTAAAAATGATAAAACTCTTAATTTTAATGAAGTAAATAGGTCCTAGGTTGTGGAGTAGAGTATTAGACTGGCTCGCTCAGTACTAGCAGAGCATCTCCACAGGCACTGGCACTGGCACTGGCTCTGGCTCTGGCTCTGGCTCTGGCTCTGTCCTGTCCCATGTTACACTTCTCCTGTCCAAGTGTTCTGACTGAACAATGTAGTGTCATGTAGCTTCGGATATTAACTTTGGCATTCTAACTCCGTAAATAGTTTCTTATATGTATATTGGAAAACCAATAATTTATTATTATAAATTGTTGGTTTAATAATATTAATGCGCTACTGTTTCTTCTAAATAACAGGATCAAAATCAAAATTTATATATTAGAAAATAGTCAGCAACTATCTTGCACAGTTTAAAAATAAAAACATGGCGGACCGACATGGTCATGGCGAGAGTAGTAGAAATGTCATTTTGACAACTAACGACGTCAAATTATCATGACACCGTCATGACACACACTTTTGTGTCAGTCACTGCGGTAAAACTGTCAAATAGCTGCCAAATGGCATGACACTGACACTTATTTGTATCAGTCACTGCGCGGTTAACTGTCTTAGCGGCGCCTTTTGGTATTCAGATTCACCACAAAAAATCAACCAATAATGAACATTTTTGTACGACTTACTTGTTTAGTAATTTGAGAATTTATATTTTAATGGTAATCTTCATTATTTACCGCATTTTTGATACAATAAGTGTACATTGACCTGGCGGATTTTGAAACATTTCATTACTACATGTGGGTTTCAGATTAAACATGAATGGTGTACTTGTACGTACTTTTTTCTAGGTATATGGTTATTATAACATAAAGTGGAGTCTAAAAATATAAGTGTGCTGGAGAAATTCAAAATATAACTTTAGTCCGCATTGTCAAAACCAAATGTTAGGTAATGCTGCACTGCTAGGTGAGACGCGAACGCAGTGCCGCCGCCGGTCCGCGCAGAGAGCAAGCACGCACGCCGGCGGACTCACAGCAACACAAACAACTATGGCAGGATACTCCATACATCAATGTCTTATAACCCCCATGGCTGCGATTTGAATTCAATTCCACCCTGTATCATAACATCTAAATAATCTTATCTAACGCTTTCACATACTCCTAGTTAACAATGAGCCGCAGGCGGTGTCGTGCCGCCGGCGGCGTGGAACACAAGGGGCGAGGGGCGAGGGGCGGCGGGGGCGAGGGGCGCGGGGGGAGCTAGAGCAGCACGTCCATGCGGTCGCGGCGGCGCAGCACGCGCGCGCAGCCGCCGTCGCCGAGCGCGTGGAACGCGACGGTCACCACCTGCGACCCGAAGTTCGCCTCAAATCTGCACCACAAACAACATCATAACGTCATGTATCAAATAAGAGGCTGATCTGTTCTCTTGGGGTGTGCGGGGTGTGCGGGGTGTGCGGGGTGTGCGGGGTGTGCGGGGTGTGCGGGGTGCGCGGGGTGTGCGGTACTCACTCGGTGGCGATGTGCACCTGCGGCGGCGTGCCCACCGCGTTCTGCACCACCAGGAACAGCTTCGTGGCCAGCTCCAGCACGTGGCACGTGCGCAGCACCACGTCCCCGCGCCGCCGCGACTCGCCCTGCGGGGGACATACACTCGTCTGTAGTAGCGGCCGCAGCGCCTTCACTCACGCCGTCCGCGCCGCGCCACTCACTCGACACTCACCGCGAACAGGCAGCCGGGCGCGGCGGCGGCGGCGGGCGCGGCGGCCGCGGCGGGCGCGCCGGACGGCGGCGGCCGCACGTGCACCACCAGCACGTCGTCGGCGTGCGGCGACAGCGAGAGGCGCCACACGTCCTCGGCGGGCACGCGGCGCCGCACGCGCAGCGAGCGCGCCTCCAGCACCAGCAGCGCCGCCGTCGACACCACGGCCAGCACGCGCGCCACCCGCCCGCTGGCGCGCGCCACCTTCCCGCACGCGTCCGCGAACACCACGTACGAGTCGTCGGGGGCCGCGCCGCGCCGCCACGCGCTCGAGCCTCGCAGCCGCACGTAGTCCCCCACGAAGGGGTGCGCCACGCTGCGCGCGTACAGCGCCTTGCGCCCCAGGAACAGCGCGCTCGCGGTCGCCTTCTCGCGCATGCGGTTCCGCTGCGTCTGGTCGAGGCGCGCGCGGTACTCGCGGCATCGCCACGCGTGGTGCACGCGCCGCAGCTGCGCGTCCGCGGCGCCCAGCAGGCGCGGCCACGGCGCCGGTGGCCACGCCACGCACGCCGGCGAGCGGTGCCGCGCCGGCAGCCGCGCCCACAGCCGCGCCAGGTAGCGCCGCCGCGCCGCCGAGCACCACCAGCGCCACAGGCGGCGCGCGGCATGGGCGCGGGCGTCCTCCCCGCGCGCTGGGGGCCCCCGCCGCCGCCGCCGCCACGCGCGCGCCAGCACTCGCTGCGCTCGGGTGCGGCGGCGCAGGCGATGGCGGCGCCAGGCTCGCTGCACGCTGGTCACGAGCTCGGCGACGCGCGCCGCCCGCAATGCTTCCAGCTCCCACACCTGAGAATCACTAGCTTCTTTATCATTGTCTGCAATTATTGACTGCGGATTACATAAATATGTTAGCGTCAGGTACCGTCCGGGGGCTGCGGATGAAGACCCGAGTGCGGCCGAACGCGAACTCTGCGCTCGGGATCGGCAGCGCGCGCAGCAACGCACGCACGGCGCGCACCGCGAGCGCGGCGCTGTCGGGCGCGGGGGGGGCGGGGGCGGGGCGCGCGGGGGGACGCGCCGCCAGCACGGCGTAGCGGCGCAGCGCGGCGCGCGCGCACATGGAGTCGCACCAGCCGGCGCGCCGCAGCAGCGCCATCTCGAGGATGGCCTGCGAGCGCAGCTGGTGGCGCACGAGCGGCGCGTCCCAGTGCAGCGGGCGCAGCGCCGCGTCGGCGCGCACGCAGCGCACGAGGCGCGGCGCGGCCGGCAGCCGGCGCACGAGCGCCGTGACGAGCGCGCGCTGCCGGCTCGCGAGCGAGGCGGGCGCGCGCCGCGGGGAGGGGGCGGGGGCGGGGCAGGCGCGGCGGGGGGAGGCGCCGCCCGCGGGGAACAGCTCGCGCAGCAGCGGCTCGCGCGCGGCGGCCAGCACGCGCGCGCAGCGGCCGCACACTGCGTCCCGGTTCTGGTCGAGCATGCCGCGCGCGTCGTACGTCACGCTGCCGCCGAAGTGCACCACCCTGGGGAACATTATCATTCACATTAAATTAAGCACCGACCGCATGCATCCGAGTACTGGATCAAGTTGTAGAAAATATGAAGAACTAAACCGTTTTTTAAATCTCGTGTTCACCGATCACGCAAAGTTATTCGACTCAATTTCATCCGATACCATGTGGTTGGCTCTACTCTACAAGAAAACAAAGTAGGTCCCCTAGCTATTTCTAGTCGAAGGTCACGAATGTCGGCTGTACTGTGATTTGAATTTGATTAGATTGTTCGACGAACAGCTTCCATTGAGGTAGGGTGCTCACGTGAAGTGATCCGGCGGATGCGGCAGCAAGCGGGCGTGCGCGATGCGCTGCAGGCGGCGCATGAAGGCGGCGGTGCTGGCGGCGGCGGTGGTGGCGGGGGACGGGTGCAGCGCCGCCAGCAGCGAGTCGGGCCCCGCGTCCAGCCGGTCGGCGTGCAGCTCGTGCGGCGGGTAGGGCACGCCGCGCCACGCCAGCCCCTCGCGCACGTACTCCTCCTGCTCGCGCCGCAGCGTGCTGCCCGTCACCGCGCCCTGCACGCGCTCCGCCGCGTAGTTGATCAGCAGCCGCTCCAGCCCGTTGCGGCCCAGCCGCTCGAAGCCGTACACGTCGAGCACGGAGAGCGTCGCCCCCCCGCCCGCGACCGCGCCCGCGCCCGCGCCCGCGCCCGGTGCCTGCAGCGCCTCGTTGACGCGCCGCACGAGCCAGGTGAAGAGGCGCGCGTACAGCGCCCCCAGCAGGCGGCGCAGCGCGCAGTGCGCCCACTCGGCGCCGCCGTCCGCGCCCCCCTCGGCGTCCGCGGCGTCGTCCTCGTACGCGGCGGCGCCCCCCTCGTCGCGCGCGTGCAGCGGCGGATGCGCGGGGTGCGTGAGCGCGTCCGCGAGCGCGCCGCCCTCCACGCCGACGAGCGCGCACGCCTCGCTCACCTCTGCAACGAACGAGAGGGTGCGTCGTCACGCGCTGCGAGTGCGGCGGTGGATCCTCACGATAGGTATATAGGTAGGTACGTACCGTACTCGTGGTGGATGCGCGTGCCGATGGTAGTGTCGATGTTGTGTTGCGGCTCGAAGCGCACGTTGCCCAGCTTCAGCATGAAGGCGAGCAGGCGCAGCACGGCGCCGCACTCGCCGCCGCCCAGCCCGAGCGTCGCCATCGCCGCCTGCACGGGGAGTGGAGAGAGAGAGAGAGTCAGTGCCGCGGAGGACGCTAGGGGGAGGGGGCGAGGGGGGGGGGGGGGGGACGCGCGCTCACCCTGGTGAAGGCGAAGTGGTCGACGTCGTGGTGCGCGGCGCGCTGGTGGTGCGGGTGGTGCGGGGAGGGCGCGTGCCGCGGGGAGGCGCCGCGCGGCTCCGGCTCCGGCTCGCCGCACAGGATGCGGTAGTGCTCCCAGGAGCGCTGCAGCTTGAGCCGCTCTGCACAGAGAGAGACGAGTGATGGATGGCGGCGGATGGCGGCGCGCGCTGGGCGCTGGGCAGGTCGGCTGGGCAGGTCGGCCAGGCAGGCGCGGCACTCACTGAGCAGCGGCACGTCGGCGCCGGCCAGCAGCTGGTACAGCACGTGGTAGCCGCGCTCGCCCGCGGGCACGCTGCACGCGCGCTCCTGCGACATCAACACAACACACGTGCTACACACACTAACGAACGCCATCCCTCCATACATTCTAATCGACCATTTATTTACATAGCATACATTTTCCTAGACTTTTTCTCCAGTGTTTCAGTTTCCCCGTTTATCTGGCAAGTAAGATCGTTCTTTTCACATGTAACTAGTTTTTTTTAAGCTTTAGCTGTCAGACGAGCAGACGGGCCACCTGATGGAAAGTAGTCACCGTCGCCCATGGACACCTACAACACCGGAGGTGGTGCTGATGCACTGCCAGCCTTTTAGGAACTGATAGACTCGCCTTTTTGAAGGACCCCGAGCTCCGAGGGAAAACTATAGAAGGCAGTTCATTCCACAGCCTACTCGTGCGCGGCAAAAAGGACCCCAAAAAACGAGCATAGTTGTAAAAAACCAGCCATCCAGGGGGTAAGGATGGAATATGGTTCTGCCGAGTGTAATGCGATGGTAAAAATCAGCCGCGGGCATCAAACCAATCAATTCCTCGGAACACTCCCCATTGTAGAGAGTGTAGAGACGATGAGTGTGAGCACACACAGAGAACCAACGTCTCTCCGCATACACAGAGAACCAACGTCTCTCCGCATACACAGAGAACCAACGTCTCTCCGCATACACAGAGAACCAACGTCTCTCCGCATCTGTGAGCTTGGAATCGTCGACACTTCGAGCTGCTTGCCCTTCCAAGGGACAGCGGAATTGGACGTCACTCCAAATGTCGACACCGAGGATTCCGATGCTCTCGGAGATGTTTAGAGGAGTGTTCTGGAAACTGGGAGCTTCGAGACATGGGGTTTTTTTACCGGTAAACGCGCAGACTGTGTCTTCGTGGGGTTGAAGCGAGCATGATTATTTGTTCATTATTTATTTATTTATTTAGACAAATGCATTTTGGGCTAACAGCGACCGCCAAAGCGCCCAAACGCAAAATACACATTACAATAAATAGTCTACCAGTCTGTCTGGTTTGAGTTATGTAAATGTGTGGTATTAGCATAAGTATCATGTTTAAAGACTCACCTTTTCCAGAAGATCTGCATGCAACAAACAAAACTACAATTCAAGTAAAGGTACCTACTACATGTTGTGTAAAGCTTCATACGTTTGTTTTTAACATGGGACGACTTGCAAGTACATAGTTTGATTACAGGGCGCCGTACATGACCGCGAGTGCGCATACTCACAGTGCGTGATGTGTCCGCCGACCGGCTGCCCCTTGAAGTCGAACTCGATCTCCAGCAGCTTGCCCTGCAACAGCGAGCAAGGCGAGCAGTGTGCGGGCGTGTTCGTGTGCGGGTAGAGGGGGGGGAGTGCTGTACTCACGAATCTGCTCGCGTTGTGGTTGCGGATGGTGGCCGCGTTGCCGAACGCCTCGAGCAGCGTGCCGGCGGCGGTGAGGCGCGCCCCCGCCCCCGCCCCCGCGCCCTCCTCACCGCCCCCCGCCGCGCCCGCCACCACGACGCACTGCAGGCAGACGCGCGCCGCCTCCGTCTTGCCGGCGCCGCTCTCGCCTGCAATGCACGTGCACGGCCGCAGTGAGCGAGCGAGAGGCGTGAGGCGCGCGCCGCTCTCGCCTCTCGCTCGCACACTCACCGGTGATGACGATGCATTGGCTCTCGCCGCGGTCGCGCACGCACCGGTAAGCCGCCGCCGTCAGGGCGTACCTGCAACAACCGGACCTACGTTACGGCCCGTGTCAAATGTGTCCCCAGTACTGTCGTCCGCATAGCAATGAATGTTATCGATGGATAACATGCCGTTGATATGCTGTTAAGACATTGTTGCGGACACCACGGAGCCTTGCGGGACGCCATGCGCCAGCGTTGATGTCCATGCGATCGGAGCAACCACCGTCGACTACGGCTCGGATGCTCCTCCTGGGTTGGGGTTGCCGCGTCCGACTACGTATCCGAGTCCACTGGGTCCGAGCACACTCTGATCGTGTCAACGCTTTATTTAATTGAAGTTCCTTAAAAATTTGGTGAAGATCTGATGGGAAAAAAGAATCTTCGGTACAATGTGCAGAATCACTCCTCAAAATGCAGCAAATGACTCAATTTCAGCGAGCGCGCGAGTACAGCTTTAAGTTCTAAAAGACGTTATAAGAAGGGGGAGGGTAATTGAATGCTACCATGCGGGCGACTACTAATGAAGGCCCTCTCCGGACTGGTGGGGTGGGATTCACGCCATCAATGAACAGGCAAGTGACGGGCATTGAAACGCGAGATCAGACGCAAAAGCCATCCACATTCGCGGATTAGGGCTGTTCACGCCGCGAATTTGAAACGGGCATAATATAATGATTTCAATGTGATGAATGAATGATGCGAGCGAGTGTGATGTGTATGTGTGTTGTGTTGTGTCGTGTTGTGTGTTGTGTTGTGTGGAGTGTGCTGGGTGTGTGGTGTGGTGTGCTGGGTGTGTGGACTCACAGATGCGGCGGCAGCTGGTAGGGCGGGCGCGCGAGGTAGGCGCGCACCAGGTCGGGCGAGTAGAGCGGCAGCGCGCGGCACGGGTTCACGGACACCAGCGCGTTGCCGACCCACGTCTGCAACGCACACTAGGCTTGTTGAAAAAATATCGATACATCGATATATCGATATTATTTTTTCAATATATCGATATTTTTGAGCGATATTTAATAGTTCGATATATCGATGTATCGATATAAAATTCTAAGTATCGAAAAGGTATAAAAACCGATATTTTTTTCAGACTAATAAACATTTATAAGTTTTAAGATTAAAAAATCCCAAAAAGAAAATACTTTTTTTATACTAACATCTTTTAACAAATTATTATTTATGTATTTTTTGTTTTTGGTCGACTTGATTTGCTGTTTTATAGTTTGGTTTTTAAGTTGGCAACTCTGTTAGTCAATTTCAATTTCAACAGCACGAATATTCTCTGTCAAGTCAAATCATACCGATATATCGATATATCGATATTTTTTCATAAAAATATCAATATCGATATCGATATTTTCAAAAAATATCGATACGATATATATCGATACTTTATTGCATTTCCGACATCCCTAACGCACACGCACACGCACATACATACATGCCGCGTCACCCGCGCCCCCTCCCCCCCCGCCTGCCCCGCCCCCGCCCCGCACCCGCACACTCACGTAGACGAGGTCCCGCTGGTAGCGCACGTGCAGGTTGTGCAGGAACGAGTCCTCGGAGAGCGGCGCCAGCAGCACAGCGTCCCCCACCCCCGCACCCGCCCCCGCACCGCCCTCCTCCGCTTCGTCCGCGTCGGCCTCTGCCATTCGGCCGTCACCGCCGCCGCCGCCACCTAGCGCCCATTCTATTTTGTTGCGCCTGTCGATTTTAAGGTAATACAATTTAAAAGCTTGTGTTAGTTGTAATAGTTGATTGTTACACAAGAGCAGTAAGTGAGCTATTGCAAACAAGATCCTGTTTGGCATATTTTGACGCCTGAGCGAGCAAAGCGAACGAGGGTGTTTATAGTTCAAGGGTGCAATAGCTACTTATGACTGAGGTAATCATTCTACTTTTCATTATTCATGCGAGGTAAATAGAACATTTAAATAAATATATTATATACAAGCATATGGCACACGAGTCAAGCTCATCTGGAACGTGTCTTACCTACAACATGTCGAAACCGGCAAGTCGTAGAATCTACAAACTTTTATTATCTTTTGACATTTTCATTTGTTTTTGATTTTTACTGGGAATCTATATTTTTCTTGACATTTTACTATTTAATATTTCTACTATGTATGTTAAAATTATATTATGTACAAGATAAATATATTATACATAAATATAATACATTTAAATATAAAAGAGGTATGACGAAATGCTTTTATTAAAGAAAAACAATAATTTATTAAAATTAGTAGTAAAATATTAGCACCGGCTACCTGCTATTATTTTTTCAGAAAAAAAATTCACATCTTTTAGTAAGAAAAAAGATTGTTTCACCAAGGAGTTTTGCATAGCATATACTGTAATTAAATTAATCATAACCTTGGAGGAATTAGAAATGGAGATGTCAAGACAGGGCTTTCCCCTCTGCCGGTCATCTACCGATCTCGATCATATCCTCTATATAAAAGTGTTTTTCTCGCAACCGCAGCCATTGTGTGTCGTTTCATGTCGCGAAGTGGAGCTCCGTAAAAATGGTGAATTGCATGATAGTTTCTTGTAAAAGACGATCAGAGACATCAAACTTCCGGGAACATGGTATTTCCTACCACAAGTGAGTATTATTTTGTCAATTGTGTTTGTGATTTTATAGAATTTTAGTTCAAAGGAAATACCGGTTGCGACAGATTAGCGACAGTATTACGACACCATTGTCAAAGAATAAACCTTGGTAGAAGGCATAGTGTTGGGAAAAGTTGAATGAAATTGATGAATGAATGATAAAATAAACGTTAAATTATTATCACATAATGTGTTGTCTAATTACGTATTTGGTGCTTTTTAACCCCCGACGTAAAAACGACGGGATGTTATGAGTTTGCGGTGTCTGTGTGTGTCTGTCTGTCCCATCGTAGTTACCGAACGAATCAAGCGATTTTAATTTAGTTTTTTGTTTGTTTGAAAGGTGAATAAGCGGGAGTGTTCTTTAGCTATTTTTGATGAAAATCGGTCCAAGATGGCTGCCGCCACGAAATATCGGATTACATTTATTCACAAATCCCACAATATGGGTATCCTAGGTACCAGTCATCAAACCCTCTACTCATCAATGTATAAAATAGGGCATACATCATACTCAAAAATAAAGTCGTGGGCGTAGTGAAAACATTTATTTGCCTATTTTATATTTCTTTTACGTCCTGTGCAGGTTTCCAAAAAACCCTGTTGCTTGAAGAGTGGACAAAATTTTTTGGCCAAAAAACAACATGACATGCAACAAGAACGAGAGTTCTCAAACTCGGGCAAACAAACATCTGCGTTTACCACACAAATATTTGTTCTCGATAGGAATCAAAACAACGCCTCTGGCGCAGAAGCCAGAACTAAAAACTTCGCTGTGATGTGAAGGCTGACGATGTAATGTGATTTCACTTTATATATGTTTTTCAATTATTCAGTAAAAGACTAAACTTATGTGTACTATGCTATAACATGTCAAGAACTATTGATTCAAACTTATAACCATTAATAAAACATAACAACTAAATTCAGTTCTTTTATTTTCTGACTGTTACAAAATGTGAAACCTGTTGTGCATAACTTATTTAAATTACCTGTACCTAAAAACCCATTTCATTCATTATTTTATTCATCGTTCAAATTACCGGTCTTACTGAATGCCCATCACTAGAGATTATCCTAATGTGACACTGCGTAACTACGTTATATTTTTTAACTGTGTGCAAATTTTAAGATCGTGTGCGGGATTGTCAATGTGTGTGTTTACATGAATAGGATTTTGCTATGCGCGTGTGCCATGCGTGTTTACCTCGTCCCCCGTCAATTTTGGCAGAAAATATTGTTCGTGGATTTAAACGTTGACGCCTCCATTTCTAATTCCTCCAAGACCATAACATAATATCAAGCATAAAGTGACAGAAAAGTGATTTAAAAATGGAAAACATTTACAATGTGTTGAGGAGCAAACACATACTTTCATTACATTATCAGTAAATCCTACTTACTGAGTAGGTATATATGATGTAAAATATTGTTCAAATATATTTAAGAATAAAGATACAAGAGCTAGTCTTGAGAGAGTCTATAGTACTCCGTAAGATCCCTACTTTCTTTTTAAACTGTGGTTTCATGCTATAGTCATCCTAAGACCTTGTGGAAATGTACCTTTAGCTATGCTTACATTATACTTTAATTAATAGTAGGATACATGTTTGTATCTATATTATACTAGGTGTATTACATGGTGTCCTGCAAAACAATCATCTAAGAACTATCGCCTATTAACCGAATTGAACTCAGAGCTACGAAGTCAACAGACAAACAAACAAATAAAGAAGGCCTCTAAACTTAAAAAGCCTCTCCTTTCTTTTCAGTGGGTAGGGGGTCAAATCACTCGCGATTTTAATAATAATCGCGGGGTTCCTATTGGTGGACATATTTCTTGTTCTGTTAGATTAGATTAGATTCCAGAAGTTAGCTAAAAAGAAGAAAATAGATGTTACGTTGTTGCGTTTTTAACCTACCTAGCGAATTAATTTCCTCTCACCTAGAACTAATTTACCTTTTTTTTAGACACTATGACTTGCCTGCTGCCACCTTAGGTATATGCTTTTTACGATATACGATCATATTTTATGAAAATAGATTATATAGGCTAGAAAAAACATTTTAGCTTCATTAAACTTTTTTAGCCCGTTAAAAACTGGTACCCGACTGAGTGTAGTGGTCACAGACTAGATAAAGATACTACGTATGTAGTGGTGTACACTGTACTGACTGTACCCAGTACCCGTAATTCGTATTAATGCAGTTGCAGCGCTAACCCCCCACGAAATATTTTTCAAAACTTTTTTAAATTTTTCATTTGAACTTTCTGGGCTAAGCTTTTTTGTAATACTCGACTATCTTTCTTCTTCTTCTTTCTTTATTCTTTCTTTGTAAGCTTAATTACGTTAAATCTCACTCATAGATTTATAATTAAAGCTTTCATCATTTTATGATAATAAGTTGATGATGCACTAGCAAACAATTAGCAAACATTTTTGGAAGTGTGCAAACTATCGGATGTAAGCCGCGGACATCGGACGCGACCGATAGTTTGCACACTTCAGTGTACATTCATTAGCTAGATATTTATCAGTCGCGGGTCGCGGCTGTCAGCCGCGTCCGTCGGACGCGTCCGCCTAATATGTTCCCAGCTTTAGGTTTTTTTCGTTATGGAATTTCTGGATTCGGTCCCCACGCTCAAGGCCCGCGAATTCCTCGATAGAAGCTATGCAATAGCATAGAAAGCGTGTGTTTCATGGATGCATTGAGATCAAACATACAGGAGGAAGCATGCTTTTTAATACAGTTGCTCAAAAAGTGGCGTATTGCAGGGACGTATAGCGTTCGGGATGTGGGCTACACACGCGTGCTTTTTTTTTACCTTTCCCGCACTAGTGCTTTTTCTTTCCCAACTGTCAAAATAATGTCTAAAAAGAAAAACCAACCATGAAGTTTTTACTAAAAAATTCATCGAAGATTTTATGATTCATGTAATTTGTTTCATTAACAGATTTAATGATTTGATTGAATGAATTATGTTAGGTTTCATTTCATTTCATCTCATTAAATTTCATTTTCAATTCATATCAATAAAAAAAAACTACTGAAGACTTGGCTGTATGGGTATAGTTTGCCTTCCAGAATGGGTGAAGAAAAAAAAATCTCTGCTTTTATTCTACGGTTGGCTCAATCATGATATAAATTTCACATAAAGAAAAATTACGAAAGACGTAAATTTTAAAAAACCCAACTCAAGGGAAAAAACAAAACGTAAGACTAGGCGGTATGGTCTTGGTACTAGCCTGCTTCGAAAGGAGCGAAAAGAAAAAAAAAATTCTACGGCCATTTTTCAGAAATTTTCTTTGCGAGTTTATTTGTTTGTTGCACAAAATGAGTAATTTCGACCCTAGTTTTTTTGAATGAACACCACCGGAACTCAGTATAATTGCACAAAATGCTTCGGAGAACATTTTACCGGAAAAGTCAAAAAGTCGCTACATGCATACATACGACGAACATAATGCGTGGAGAGAAGAGAAAAAAGCGGCCAAGTGCGAGTCGGACTCGCCCATGAAGGGTTCCGTAGCAGTAAGTAATATAACATAGAGTTCTAGAAGTTCTAGTAGTTCGTCGAAAGGTAAATTGCACTTTACGATTTATGACGTATAAAAAAAAAACTACTGACTAGATCTCGTTCAAACCAAATATTGTTGGAAGTTTCCATAGTAATGTACAACATATATTTTTTTAAGCTTTATCAGTCACTTATTTTAGAAGTTAGAGGGGGGGGGGACCAACTTTTTTCCACTTTGGAAGTGTCTCTCGCGCAAACTATTCAGTTTAGAAAAAAACAATATTAGAAACCTCAACATCATTTTTAAAGACCTATTCATAGATACCCCATACGTATGGGTTTGATGAAAAAAAATTTTTTGAGTTTTAGTTTCAAGTATGGGGACCCCCAAAATTTATAGTTTTTTTTCTATTTTTGTGTAAAAATCTTAATGCGGTTCACAGAATACATCTACTTGCCAAGTTTCATCAGTCTAGCTTTTACGGTTTCGGAGAAAAATGGCTGTGACATACGGACGGACAGACAGACAGACAGACAGACATGACGAATCTATAAGGGTTCCGTTTTTGCCATTTGGCTACGGAACCCTAAAAAGGAAAATGGTATTTTATTATTTTATTAAATTGCTTCATTTTTTCGCAACTGTATGAAAAATAGTCGTTCAGTACACGTGCGGAACCGTCATTGCAACTTGTTCCGACTGTCAATTCGGATTTCAAAACATTTGTCGGAACTCTTTGCAATGACAGCTTTTCCGCACTTGTAATGAAATATACTATTTCGCCAATGACAGAAATACACATATCTATAGTGCTGCCCCGCGTTTGTCTTTGGTCTGGGTCTAATCCCTGGTCTAATCGGGCTCTAAGAATCTGGCAAAAAAAGCAAGGAATAAAATAAAAAAAATACGAGGTAGAATGGATAAACTAACTTAGCTTGCGATGGAACGAACAAAAAAATGAATCAAAACAATAATAAACAAATCAATGTCAAAAAGTGGAAAACGAGGGAAAAAATCTAAACTTTCAGCTTTCAGTGCGCTACGCTACATAATCCGTATTTCGATTAGTTTGTATTTAATTCTAAAGTTAAACAAATTAAATGATTTAGTGAACAAATGCTATGCTATAAAAATCGAAAAAAAGCTAGATCCATACCGTCTCGTCAGAATGGAGAACTTTTCACGAGTTGAGAAAATCGGCGAAGGAACCTACGGGGTCGTATACAAAGCTAAAGATTGTCTAACCGGACAAGAAATTGCTCTGAAAAAAATCAAACTTGAAAAGTAAGTGGGTTAGCGAAATGGAATGGTTATGGTCTATCTAATAAATTCGAACAAAGATAAATTGGTACAGAACAGCATTGCCTTCTTTGGCTAAAAGGTTAGTAGGTGTAGCCCCTAATTTAATATTAATGTTCTGTTTTTTACCAATGCCAATAGATAGATAACTCTTTATTGATTACTATGACACAATAAAAATTCATTCACAATAAAACAATGGACGGCCTTATCGCTAACATCGATCTCTACCAGGCCAATATCAGCATTCAGAGATTTTTTTTTATTAATATTAGAAATGCAAAAGTAACTGACTGTCTGTCTCACTTTTACGCCAAAACTATTCAACCAATTTAAATTTAAATTGGTGGTACACAGATAGTGTTAGCCTTAGAAACAACATACACCGCTTAACAAAAAGGATTCATATGGGAGGATCAAAAGTTGTATGGCAGTATCTTAATATTTAGAGGTAGAAGCATGAATCTTATTTTAGGCTTTTGATTTGATAAACATTAATATGACATTCTAAGTTTGTAAAAGTTTTACTCTCAAGGGTGTAAAATAACAATAGGGAATGGGGTATGGAAGTTTGTATGGAAATATATAAGGTTTATGTGAATGTTTTTTTATGTTTATAGGTAAGTGACGAGACAAAATATTAGAGCTATTTTGATAAATTACATTCAACTCCTTAAATGTAATGCATGGGGCTTGTAATATAGTTGCATAGTGTAAGTGTGTGTGTGTGGTTGCAGCGAGCCCGAGGGCGTGCCGTCGACGGCGCTGCGCGAGATCTCGGTGCTGCGGGGGCTGCGGCACCCGGGCGTGGTGCGCCTGCTGGACGTGCTGGTGGCGGACTGCAAGCTGTTCCTCGTGTTCGAGTACCTGCACTGCGACCTCAAGCGCCTCATGGACCGCGTCAAGGGCCCGCTGCCGCACGACCTCGTCAAGGTAACCTCAAGCGCCTCATGGACCGCGTCAAGGGCCCGCTGCCGCACGACCTCGTCAAGGTAACCTCAAGCGCCTCATGGACCGCGTCAAGGGCCCGCTGCCGCACGACCTCGTCAAGGTAACCTCAAGCGCCTCATGGACCGCGTCAAGGGCCCGCTGCCGCACGACCTCGTCAAGGTAACCTCAAGCGCCTCATGGACCGCGTCAAGGGCCCGCTGCCGCACGACCTCGTCAAGGTAACCTCAAGCGCCTCATGGACCGCGTCAAGGGCCCGCTGCCGCACGACCTCGTCAAGGTAACCTCAAGCGCCTCATGGACCGCGTCAAGGGCCCGCTGCCGCACGACCTCGTCAAGGTAACCTCAAGCGCCTCATGGACCGCGTCAAGGGCCCGCTGCCGCACGACCTCGTCAAGGTAACCTCAAGCGCCTCATGGACCGCGTCAAGGGCCCGCTGCCGCACGACCTCGTCAAGGTAACCTCAAGCGCCTCATGGACCGCGTCAAGGGCCCGCTGCCGCACGACCTCGTCAAGGTAACCTCAAGCGCCTCATGGACCGCGTCAAGGGCCCGCTGCCGCACGACCTCGTCAAGGTAACCTCAAGCGCCTCATGGACCGCGTCAAGGGCCCGCTGCCGCACGACCTCGTCAAGGTAACCTCAAGCGCCTCATGGACCGCGTCAAGGGCCCGCTGCCGCACAACCTCGTCAAGGTAACCTCAAGCGCCTCATGGACCGCGTCAAGGGCCCGCTGCCGCACGACCTCGTCAAGGTAACCTCAAGCGCCTCATGGACCGCGTCAAGGGCCCGCTGCCGCACGACCTCGTCAAGGTAACCTCAAGCGCCTCATGGACCGCGTCAAGGGCCCGCTGCCGCACGACCTCGTCAAGGTAACCTCAAGCGCCTCATGGACCGCGTCAAGGGCCCGCTGCCGCACGACCTCGTCAAGGTAACCTCAAGCGCCTCATGGACCGCGTCAAGGGCCCGCTGCCGCACGACCTCGTCAAGGTAACCTCAAGCGCCTCATGGACCGCGTCAAGGGCCCGCTGCCGCACGACCTCGTCAAGGTAACCTCAAGCGCCTCATGGACCGCGTCAAGGGCCCGCTGCCGCACGACCTCGTCAAGGTAACCTCAAGCGCCTCATGGACCGCGTCAAGGGCCCGCTGCCGCACGACCTCGTCAAGGTAACCTCAAGCGCCTCATGGACCGCGTCAAGGGCCCGCTGCCGCACGACCTCGTCAAGGTAACCTCAAGCGCCTCATGGACCGCGTCAAGGGCCCGCTGCCGCACGACCTCGTCAAGGTAACCTCAAGCGCCTCATGGACCGCGTCAAGGGCCCGCTGCCGCACGACCTCGTCAAGGTAACTCCATCCCACCTCCTCTCCATCTCACGCGGCCGTGGCCCGTTACAACCTTTACCAGCTGACACTTTGTCTGTATTTATGTGAAAGCTAGGATTTTCACCTCCTACTTAGAAAATTATCAAATGGTTACTGAAATTAGTCAGATTACCTAATTAAAATATTGATTCGATTAAAATATCCGATCATTGTCGTACTCGCCCGTGAAGGGTTCCGTAGCAACAAGTAACATATTATAAAAGTTCTTGTACCTACCTATTTCGTCGAAAGGTAAATTGCGGTTTACGATCTAAGACGTATAAAAAAAACTACTCACTAGATCTCGTTCAAACCAAATATCGTTGGAAGTTTACATAGTAATTCGAGAAGTTTCATATATTTTTTTGATAAATTATAAACTTAAAAAAATATATGATGAAGGTTCATTACTATGCAAACTTCCAACGATGTTTTTTTTTCTTTTATTTATTTAGTATAAAACTTTTGATTGCAAAAGAATTACCCGATCGATAAATACGTAGATTCATACATATTATTATATAATATTTATTGCAATTATGTTACATGGTGAGTTCTTAAAGTTAATCCTTATTATTAATTATTATAAATGCGTTTGTAACTCTGTCTGTCTGTGTGGCTTTCACGCCAAAACTACTGAACCGATTGAAATGAAATTTGGTACACAGATAGTTGAAGGCCTGAGGAAGGACATAGGCTACTTTTTATTGCGAAAAAAGGGTTGAAAGAGGTAAGGGGTTGAAAATAGGGGTTGAAAGTTGTATGGAAGTATCGTCATTTTTAGAGCTAGAAACTTAAAACTTATTTATTAGTCTGTTGATTTGATATAAAAAAATATGACATTCAAAGTTTGTGCTGGGGGGGTAGAGGGAGGGGAGTACAGGGGGGAGTGTGGAGGGGAGGTGCGGGGGGAGTGTGGAGGGGAGTGTGGAGGGGATTACAGGGGGAGTGTGGAGGGGAGGTGCGGGGGGAGTGTGGAGGGGAGTACAGGGGGGAGTGTGGAGGGGAGTACAGGGGGGAGTTGGAGGGGAGGTGCGGGGGGAGTGTGGAGGGGAGTACAGGGGGAGTGTGGAGGGGAGGTGTGGGGGGAGTGTGGAGGGGAGTACAGGGGGAGTGTGGAGCGGAGGTTCGGGGGGAGTGTGGAGGGGAGGTTCGGGGGGAGTGTGGAGGGGAGTACAGGGGGGAGTGTGAAGGGGAGTACAGGGGGGAGTGTGGAGGGGAGGAGCGAGCGGGGATGCGGGGGCAGTACAGGGGGAGTGTGGAGGGGAGGTGCGGGGGGAGTACAGGGGGATTGTGGAGGGGAGTCTGGGGGGAGTGCGGGGGGAATGTGGGGGGGTGTTGAGGAGAGTTTAGTAAGAGGGCAGACGACTGTGTCACGTGCACGCGAATATGACGTTGTTATTTAATTACTGTTTTCTTCCGCTGCACACTATACCACGCGGACGAAGTCGCGGGCACAGCTAGTAAATTATATTTAAAAAAAATAAAAAAAACGCTTTTATAACTAACTAAACTAAAAAGTTAAAAATAAAACTGTAAAAATCAATTGAAAAATTTATATTATTGTACAAAATGCGTGGGGTGCTTTTTATAATAACTTCAGATATAATAAACTATTGATAAAATATTTACAACAATCAAAATCAAGCCCCCCACGCTTTTTGTACAATAATATAAATTTTTCAATTGATTTTTACAGTTTTAGTTTTAACTTTTTAGTTTAGTTAAGTAGTTGTAAAAGCGTTTTTTTTAGTTTTTTAAACTATAATTTATTTTTTACTTTTTAGTTTTTTTTTTTCATATTATTGCATTGTCATCGACCTTTGACAGGTGTGCAAAGTTTGAATCAAATCTGATCGTTCAAAGTAGGTTTTTTTTTATTTTTTCAATTTTTTTTTCATTTTTTTTATTTATTTTTTCATATTATTGCACTGTCATCGACCTTTGACAGGTGTGCAAAGTTTGAATCAAATCTGATCATTCAAAGTAGGACAAAATCGAGCTCAAAGGGGTCGGTTACATACATACATACATACATAAAGGTGAAACTAATAAAAGCGTTATAAAAATGATGAATACTTGGACTCTTGAGTTTATAGCTTCTCTGATTTGGAGTAAATAAAAATAAATAATGTGTGTGTGTGTATGTGTGTGTGTGTGTATGTGTGTATGTGTGTATGTGCGTGTGTTGCAGAGCTACCTGCGCCAGCTGGCGGAGGGCGTGGCGTACTGCCACGCGATGCGCGTGCTGCACCGCGACCTCAAGCCGCAGAACCTGCTGGTGGAGCGCGGAGGGCGCATCAAGCTGGCGGACTTCGGGCTCGCGCGCGCCTTCTGCATCCCCGTGCGCGCCTACACGCACGAGGTGGTGACGCTGTGGTACCGCGCGCCCGAGATCCTGCTGGGCGCGCGCCTCTACTCCACCGCCGTGGACGTGTGGAGCCTCGCCTGCATCTACGCCGAGATGCTGAGCGGCGCCACGCTCTTCCCGGGCGACAGCGAGATCGACCAGCTGTTCCGCGTGTTCCGCGCGCTCGGCACGCCCGGCACGTCCCCCCTGTGGGAGGGCGCGCGCCGCCTGCCCGACTACCGCGCCGCTTTCCCGCGCTGGCCCGCCGCCGCGCCGCGCGCGCTGCTGCCGCCCCTCGCGCGCGACGACCCGCGCGCCGCCGCGCTCTTCGACGCCATGCTGCGCTACGAGCCCAGCGAGCGCGCGCCGGCCCGCGCCGTGGCCGCGCATGCCTACCTGCAGGGCGCGCGCCTCGTGCCGCCGCCCCAACTACCCTGACCCCACCCGCATCTTCTACTACATATCAATATATTTTTAATCCAATATCTGATTTTCATTTAGGTAAGATGATGTTTTGTATTAAGTACCTTTGTACATTACGTAGTGTAGATAATGTTAGATTGTAAAAACACGAATTTTCGCGGCTCGAAAGAAGCTTACAACAGAGTCGGCGATGGATGCTCTGCTCAACTTGCAGTTCTTCGTTCCCGCGCTTAAGTTTTCGTAGCGTAGTCTATTCCGCCTCAGCAACTTGTGGGTTATATTCACCATCGACACAAAAACATGAGTGCACCCCGTAGTATTCTTCTAATCTTTTCAAACCGTGTAGCACGGCAGTTAGTTCAAAGTGTGAGCAAATTGAAAGTTGAAAGAGTACAATGTACCTAATATTGAGTTGATGGTTTCCATGCCATCCTTCGCAAAAGAACAGCCTCACTGCTCGGCAGACTGCGGAGCAGCGCCAACAGCATCCTGCAGGTCATACCTGATAGATAATAATATGACCTGCCCGTAATGAAGTCCTTCATTCGGCTCCTGATCCAATAGTCTCAAGAGAGACTGGGGGGTCAGGTACCGAATGAAAGACACTTAATCTATATGCATACCTATCTACCTACTAAATCTGTGTTTGTTGTGTTGCGTTTATATACTAACATAGCTTAAGATAGCCTGTAAGTTTTACTAACACAAATGGACCACATAGTTGTCTGATAAATAAATAAATAATAATAATATCCTGATTTGTTACAAATCGTTTTAAAAAAAGCGGCCAAGTGCGAGTCGGACTCGCTCATGAAGGGTTCCGTAGCAGTAAGTAATATAATATAGAAGTTATAGTATAGTTCGTCGAAAGGTACATTGCAGTTTACGATTAATGACGTATTAACGTATTGACGGTGCAGCTCTGCAGGTGGTTGGCAGTTTCAAGTATTTGGGGCATATTGTGACGGAAGACCTCAAGGATGACGAGGATATAGAGAGGGAACGCAGAGCGCTGGCGGTTCGAGGAAATATGATCATTCGAAGGTTCGCTCGCTGCTCGAGTGAAGTTAAAATCACGCTCTTTAAGGCTTACTGCCAGTCCTTCTACTCGAGCAGCCTCTGGATTAACCACACTCGTCGATCAGTCAGCGCTCTGCGAATCCAGTGTAGGGACATGTAAGTATGTATGTGGAATGTGCGGATGTCAGCAGTTGCAGTGTGCATGTGAGACGGACGAATGGGCGACCGTCAGTTACTGCGCGCTGACGGCCGGTGCGGCTGTGATCTAAAAGTGGGAACATAAATAAATGGAGTAATTATGTAAAGGGTTGTTTAAGTGAAGTAACTCCCAATCCCCAAAGTGGTGACCCCGACGTGATCGTGTAATAGTTTTTTGGACAATCAGTGACAATAAAAATTGGTGGATTGGAAAAATAAAACATTAAAAATGTATTCTTTGGCTGCACCGGACCCAGTAAAGGAAGCGACCCCGCTCCCACAACCAGGCACTTCAAAATGTGTGAATATAAGTAATGAGAATGCGACAGATTTGGCAGCTATAACAGTGTCCACCCGAATACCTGAATTCTGGACTGATATGCCGAGACTATGGTTCGCGCAATTAGAGAGCATCCTAGCTCCACAGAAGCAAGGTGATGAAGCAAAATACAACCTTGTGATCGCAAAAATAGGACGCGAAGGCCTGCAACAAATCAGTGATATTCTGCTAAACCCACCATCAACGAACAAGTATCAGGCGTAAAAAAAATTCGTAGTAGTCCTTATAGACCTCAGGCCAACGGAATAATTGAACGTTGGCATAGGAGCATGAAACAAGCAATAACAGCTCGTCTTACACTTCATACGTCATGGCTAAATGAACTACCTACAGTTTTATTAGGGTTGCGCACAGTAGGAAGAAGTGATAATGGAATTAGTCCCGCCGAGTATTTGTATGGTCAAACACTTCGGTTACCTGGAGATTTTTATAACATCTCAGTTAATCGTAGTAACAGTGAGTATGATTTTCTGAATCAGCTAAGACATAATATAGATAAGTTAAAGCCTGTTCCCAGAAGTGCTCGAGATTCGCGTACATTATTTGTACACAACGAACTAGGTAAATGTGACCATGTTTTCATACGAAACGATGCAGTGCGTAGGCCGCTGACTACACCATACGATGGTCCTTACCATGTAATCAAAAGGAGAGGTAAGGTTTACACAATACAGTTACCAAATAGGATAGTCAACGTCTCAATAGATAGACTGAAACCAGCCTTTTTATTAAATGACCACACAAATGACAATGATGCCAACCCTAGAGAAAATGACAGCGTAAGGAAACCCATAACTAATGATAATATAGAAGTGAAAGTCGCAACTGAAACTAGAAACAGTAAGGTAACTAGAAGTGGGCGCTGTATAAAGCGACCTGTAAGGTTTAATTTCTAAAACTAAATAAATGACTAGGTATTTTAAAATAAAATAAAAATACAAAAAACATTTATACTTAATACTATTTTATTTTATATTAATATATTTCATTGTAGCGCATCCTTAATTTGTAAAATTTTACTAGTTTCACTTCTATTGTATAATTATTCATGTGTGATAAATTCGAATTGTGTATCAATGTAGACTAGTTTGCAGGACTAGCATTAAATAAATACAAAAAATGTAAACGTTGCAATATGCACACAACGTGGTAAGGTAATAATTAGTTTCAATTCATTGCATTATTGAAATTCGATGGAATTAGTCTTTTGGAGTTTAACAAAATTGTATACTCTTTTACTATCAAATATGGGCAAGCAACAGAGTAGAGAAGAAGTCATTATTGCCCAGAGTGGAGGAGAGGCCTCCAAGGAGCAATTATCAACTATCAACTGGATGATAGTGGGTATCATAATACTATTAATCATTTTCGCCGTATTTTTCGTTTGGAACCATTTCAAACGCAGAACGCAATTATGGTTCCAAAGGCAAGTGCAGGGTCGTGGCCTGCAGGTGGCGGCCACACCCATGGCAGCACCAGCTGCACCTTTCACTGTGCAGCAGCACCATTAGTGATGTCGTGTTTAAGTACAAAGTAAATCCATTTAGTGCAAAGTGAATCTGTGTATCAAAATAAATCATCAATGTGTGTGTAGCATCATAAAAGTGTCAAGCCTCCAATATTTTTTTTTAGATGAATATTAAATTAAGTTCATTAAGTACATTTTTAGAAACATTGTAGTAGGTAATCGCCGGTAGGTACAGCGGCGATAACTTGGTAACTCGATACACCACATTGCAATGTAGCAAGCGACTGCAGCGACAGCGAATTTGCTTTGTGGTGGACCGCGCTATGAATGCACTGTATCTAACTGTAATTGGCCTAGTGGAAGGATAAGTCTTTGTGTTTTAGGTTCTTTCGGACAATTCTTTTATTTTAAAAAATTTTTTATTTGTAAAATTTTGGGGGGTGTAGTGTAGGGACATGTAAGTATGTATGTGGAATGTGCGGATGTCAGCAGTTGCAGTGTGCATGTGAGACGGACGAATGGGCGACCGTCAGTTACTGCGCGCTGACGGCCGGTGCGGCTGTGATCTAAAAGTGAGAACATAAATAAATGGAGTAATTATGTAAAGGGTTGTTTAAGTGAAGTAACTCCCAATCCCCAAACCAGTATAACAACATCTTTAGGATGCTGTTGAAGCTGCCTCGCTTTTGCAGCGCGTCGGGGATGTTCGCGGAGGCGCGCACGGATGGCTATCACGCGGTCATCCGTAAGAAAGTAGCTTCCCTGCACCAGCGTGTGCGAGGCAGCAGCAACACCATCCGACAGATGATTGTAGCTCGTGCAGATTGCCCCATCCAGTTTAAGTGGATGCAGATTAGTTAAATCTCTTGTAGAATTATTTAGTTTTTAATTATTTTATATTATTTTAATAATCTTCTATAATTGTAATAAATTTGTTCATGTAATTTTCAATTGTAGGTTTGTTTTATCTGTGTGTGTCTGATTTCTGTGTAACTGTAATATGGATTAATATCTGAAATAAATGGCATAATAATAATAATAATTAAAAAAAACTACTAACTAGATATCGTTGAAAGTTTACATGCATAACATGTATATTTTTTAGTTTTATCATTCTCTTTAGAAGTTACAGGGGGGGGACCAACATTTTACCACTTCTGAAGTGTCTCTCGCAAAAACTACCTATTAAGTTTAGAAAAAAAAACGATTTATGAAACTTCAACATCATTTTTGAAGAACTATTCATAGATGGGTTTGATGATTAAAAGTTTTTAGAATTTCAGTTCTCAGTATGGGGACCCAAAACTTATTGTTTTTTTTTCTATGTTTGTGAAAAAATCTTAATGCGGTTCACAGAATACTTACCAAGTTTCATCAGTGTAGAGTCTGTTCAGAAAGAGAACCGTCGTGGCCAAATTGAGAACTAACGTTTCGATTTTTATAATTATGGCGGCTCATCCCTTTCTTTCTGTCAGCATTTTGCATCATATAAATTAAATAGAGGATTATTACACTAGTTGTGATAGGATCAAAACGCAACAGACGCGCTATTGTATTGCCCACTAAACAAAAAAGCAGCCAAGTGCGAGTCGGACTCGCCCATGAAGGGTTCCGTAGCATCAATTAACATAATATAAAGGTTTTTGTAGTTCGTCGAAAGGTAAATTGCGGTTTACGATTTATAACGTATAAAAAAAAAACTACTGACTAGATCTCGTTCAAACCAAATATCGTTGAAAGTTTGCATAGTAATGTACAACATATATTTTTTTTAGTTTTATCATTCTCTTATTTTAGAAGTTAGAGGGGGGGGGACCAACTTTTTTCCACTTTGGAAGTGTCTCTCGCGCAAACTATTCAGTTTAGAAAAAAACGATGTTACAAACCTCAACATCATTTTTTAAGACCTATCCATAGATACCCCACACGTATGGGTTCGATGAAAAAAAAATGTTTGAGTTTCAGTTTCAAGTATGGGGACCCACAAAATTTATAGTTTTAGAAAAAAACTATGTTAGAAACCTCAACATAATTTTTGTTGAAGACCTATCCATAGATACCCCACACGTATGGGTTCGATGAAAAAAAAATTTTTGAGTTTCAGTTTCAAGTATGGGGACCCCTGAAATTTATAGTTTTTTTTTTATTTTTATGTTAAATTCTTAATGCGGTTCACAGAATACATCTACTCACCAAGTTTCATCAGTCTAGCTCTTACAGTTTCGGAGAAAAATGGCTGTGACATACGGACGGACAGACAGACAGACAGACATGACGAATCTATAAGGGTTCCGTTTTTGCCATTTGGCTACGGAACCCTAAAAATCTACTGAAGACTTGGCTGTATAGGTATAGTTCCCTTTGCCTTCCAGAATGGGTGAAGAAAAAAAAATATCTGCTTATATTCTACGGTTGGCGCCATTTTTCAGAAATTTTAATTGCGAATGTAGTTGTTTGTTGCACAAAATGAGCAATTTCGACCCTAGTTTATTGAATTAACACCACCGGAACTCAGTATAATTATTGCACAAAATGCTTCGGAGATCATGTTACCGGAAAAGTCAAAAAGTGGCTACATATCTAAATACGACGAATTTAATACGTGGAGAGAAGAGGAAATAGCAAATAGTTTTATTATATTGCTTCATTTTTTCGCAACTGTATTAAAAATAGTCGTTCAGTACACGTGCGAAACCGTCATTGCAACTTGTTCCGACTGTCAACCCTCGCCTTCGGCTGCGCCTCGGCTCGTGTAGACATTTGTCGGAACTCTTTGCAATGACAGCCTTTCCGCACTTGTAATGAAATTTAGTACCTATTGTTTACGCATTATCCCCACTCGATATTGTTTTTTTTTCCGAATGGATAGATACCATCTAAATAAGAAGAAGAACTACATAGAAATCTGATTATTTAGAACACAACAATAATGTTTTATCAACTTTGTGTTTGTTTGTCTAAACCTTCAGTGAATTTGTATCGGTAGGTACGAACGTAGAAAGAGAAAGCTACTTGTTATAAATGTAAATTCAATTTACATTGATAACAATTAATTTACTAAATTGTAAAGTAGGTAGGTTTAATATTAGGCAACAAATATTGCACATCGGCTAATTTCGGCTTCTGGCGTAGTGAGCGTCAGAAAAACCGATGTGCAATATTTATTGCCTACAAGTTACAACCCACAACCGTAGTACCTAAGTAGCGTCTGCTGCACAGAATAGTGAAAAGCAAAAGCGTTTTAGCTTTTCTGTGGTCTGCTGCTTATAGATAAATTTGTTGTGACTTGCCACTGTTTTGTTTGTTGTTTAGCGCCACTGGTGGACCCACTTTAACTAGGTAGGTAATAAGTATGGAATTTCCTACCCTCACAAAAAAGAAAAAACGCAGAACTCGTAAATGCTTGGATGAAATTAGGAAAAGATCACGTCGTACGAAGAGTGACGTTTATGGAGCGAATTCTCAGCAGTATACAAAAAATAACACTGAAAGAATCCATAATCATAGCCATACACTGGTAACAATGAATAGATTGACCTTATACATGTTTCCAAAAGCGATTCGTTCCGAAATTATAACACGACCAGTACTGGAAGATTTAAAACATAAATCAAGTCATGCAGGTACTTATCAAGATTTGAATAAAAGTACCAAGTGTTCCAGTTCCCCAAAAGATCTTGAAGACCCAGTTTTCAACAAAAGCATACCAGTGTTCACTAGGAAAGAATCACTGCAAGGCCATGGAAGTAGCCTTATTAATACGCCGCTTAGAGACTTTCAGAACTCGCACATGAATATTTTAGAAAGCCCAACTGAACCTAGAGGTAATATTTATTGCACTTCAAGCACAACATCACTGTCGACAGAAACATTAGAAGGAAGTCATGGACATGAACTTTATGAAGAATTAATGAATAAAATTTCATCACATTTAAAAAAAGTTACATCAACTGTAATCCATGAAGATGTTATAAAAAAAACTAAAGAAAAGCTACAAAAATTATACAATAGGAGCTGGGGTGAAGAATATCAGAAATGCATGTTGAAATATGAAAAGAACAATGAATCAACTTCAACATTAAAATGTTTGAAAGGTTCTATAGCTCAAAGGCCATTGGATTACATAAGGCTGAAGCATGTCCAACAACAGGGCACGTATGAAGAGTGCCAGTCGACCAACTCGGAGACGTTCAGCTCCCCGCACCCCGAGTCCTCAGCGGCCTGTGCCTCGGCCTCATCTCACACCTTCAAAACAAAGTCAACTCATCATGTTGCTTTGTATGATACTCCAGAATACAATTATTACCCTCATAGGTTGAACTAATAAAATTATAACAGTACTAATTAGTTCATTTATCTGTACCTTTTTAAACAGCTCTACTAAAACCAACCTATTATTATATAACTCTCAGTTTGTACTTGAATGAATCTAAACTACTAATTGTATGTTTTCCAAGTGCTCAATCAAGTCCATATGCTTGAAGGTAGCTGGATTGTTTGTGAATGTCTCTAGCAGTGTCAGCTTCGTCTTTTCCTTGCCATTGTAGTACATTTGGAATTGATTCGCCAGACACTGAGCTTCTTGACCAGTAAGTACATTCTGAAAATCATTTATAAATATATAATATTACACTTCTATTTTCTGTCTGCTTAAGTTTAGAGCACTGGTGGGCTAGTGGTAGCGGCCCCGCCTTCCGATCCGAAGGTCGTGGGTTAAAATCCAGTCGTGTACCAATGAGTTTTTCTGTAGAAAAATCTGTGTGCACTATGCCAGTACCCTCAAACGATGAAGGAAAACATCTTGAGGAAACCGACCGGTCGTAGAATGTTTGAATCTCTTGTAAATTTTTGTTTTACATCATCGGTTTTTCAGGTTAAATATAACCTCAAAAACTCAAGAATATTTTATTTATCTTTTTAACTAAAGGTCTCTGAAGCTCATTTGCTTGTCAATATTTAGTGCCGGAGAAAATTTTAACACATAAAACTATTTGATCCATATGATGCATTAGATACACAGTTCTTCAAGAAAACAGGTGGCCACACAGTCCTGATTACTGAACGGTGGTCCACATGTTTGGCCAATAACTCAAGAACCAGACCGGCACAAATGCTGAAACCTATACCAATCTGCGTCACTAATTCGGAACTAAATATTGGCATACCAGCCAGGCCTTAAATCGTCTGGCCACATAGTCAAGAGGACAATAAGAAAATGATGGTGAGAAAATATTATAATAACAAACCTTATCATAGTCTCCACGCATGAGAACAATTCCCTTGTCGCTTAGCTCTGTATAGTGCACCATGGTGAGGCACTCGGGTGAATTCTCTTTGTGCACCTGTAACCAAACACTATGTTTTATTTTATTCATGTAAAGGTGGTGTGCTACATTCTACTACTAACTTCTAGATGACCAAAAAATCTTAATTAAAGTCGGAAAAGAATTAGATCTTTTCCTTTGGCAGGGTAAAAAGGTGATTTGATTTAGTTAACAACAAACATGCTAAAGCTGGAGCTAAAGTGGTCCATAAAATACACTTGAACAGATGATGTTTAATTTTGAATTATGTTAGTGTGGTATGCAGTGTATGGCAGAGAACTAGTACCTATGCCCACAGAGGAATTAAGAGTGTGGCACTGGCTTAGCATGAACTCGTAGCCGAGACCTCGGGGCAACGCAGGCCAGGTACCTGGTATGCCAGCAGAGGAGTGAAGTGCACGGCATGTCCGTGGCACTGGCTCAGCATGAACTCGTAGCCCTGCGCGCGCGGCAACGGGAACAGGAACAGCGGGTGTTTCTTCATCGTGCCCATCAGGTCAGAGTACAGCTGCATGGGAATGGTGGCAGATATCACCTCCTTGAGCTTATGATACTCTTCCCATATAATTTTTATTTCTTCACCATCTTTATCTTTAACTAGCTCTTCTTTGAATATATCGCCGAGTTTCTTTTCTGCAGTTGAAGTTACATCTCTTTGAGATGATTTAGGGTTCAAAACGGAAGAAAATTTGCTGAAATTTCGAAAGAAAAACATTTAGGAATGTTAGGTACATTACAATCATAAATATTGAAACCTACATTATTAGCTGGACGCTTGAAATTACCTGGTGTCAACAGGAGCAAGTATGCTACTCTTGATTTCCCCTTCGGTCTGCTTACGCACGATAGTCTTAAACTTCTCAGGGGATGTTTTTTGTAATTCTGAAATCCTGGATGAATATTTTTCATAGTAGGGATTACTTTGCAGATTCTCTAGAACCTTTTCCATTTTCACTGTTGATATTGCGATGGACCTTTTGAAAGAATTTATTGAATTGTTGTAAAAAGCCCTTCTTAAACTTTTCGTTGGAAAACGAATAGCCATAATTAGCCATTCACAGAAGTGAAAAATCGCTAATAACCATTCAGAAATCAGTGACAGATTCTGAATATTTCATAATTTTATTTATTTATTTTTTTATTTTGTGCTGGCTTGGATTCAAAGTCCTTCCACTTTGACTTTGACTTTGACTTTCCGCCAAGTCCTTTAGCTGATTTTTAATTTAGTCAGTGCTGCCAGTAGCAGCTCAAGAAGTAACGTTTTCACGAGAAAAGTAACATTGCCCTAAAACATGTGGAAAACGACACAATACTTTATCATCATGGCACTTTACACAAAAATAAAAATAAGTTTCCTGTCCCATTTCATAAAACTCGTAAATCGTAATCATTAAAAAAAAAAAAAAAAAAAAAAAAAATTAAAATCGATTAGTTAGTAGTACAATAAAACAAAAACACTCTTGGATGCGTTCCGTGTCACTATAAGTTTTTTGTTTGCTGGAAAATATTTTAAATTTTATTCATAGTCAGTCGTTTAGAGTACGATTCAAGAAAGATGACCACAAATGGCGGCCGTCTGCGCACGTTCACTCATGAAGAAAAGACTTAAGACAAAATAATATTTTAATGTTGGATTTCTATTAATTTGGCGTCGCTCCGGTCTTGACGCATTCCGCCCGCGCCTCACCTCGCACCTCCAAAGGGAAGAGTGGTCATCTTTCGTGAATCTTGTTCTGCGGATGTTAACATGGAGGTAACATGAGAGGGTCAAAAATATTAAAGTAAAATGTGACAAAACTAAAATCTGGCAACGCTGTTTTTTTTTGTGGGCAAGTTGGATACAAAGTCCTTCCGCTAAAGTAGCAAACACACGGTTTCAAACCGCAGCTTCTACCAAGGTGACCTTTGTAGAAACTGTGGCTTGAAACCATGTAGCCGGCAGTTTTAAACCAAATTTCGCATGACCTCTAAACGCCCTTGGTAGAAAGACGCGCCCGGCAAACCACTGGGTCCTTCTTCTTTATTTAATGGCATCTGTCATCTGTCTGTCTCTGAATCATCTTATACGTATGTAAATACCCTTGGAGGAATTAGAAATGGAGGCGTCAACGTTTAAATCCACGAACAATATTTTCTGCCAAAATTGACGGGGGACGAGGTAAACACGCATGGCACACGCGCATAGCAAAATTCTATTCATGTAAACACACACATTGACAATCCCGCACACGATCTTAAAATTTGCACACAGATAAAAAATGATATGACGTAGTTACGCAGTATCAAGACTCACATTAGGATAATCTCTAGTGATGGGCATTCAGTAAGACCGGTAAATTGAACGATGAATAAAATAATGAATGAAATGGGTTTTTAGGTAAAGGTAATTTAAATAAGTTATGCACAACAGGTTTCACATTTTGTAACAGTCAGAAAATAAAAGAACTGAATTAAGTTGTTATGTTTTATTAATGGTTATAAGTTTGAATCAATTGTTCTTAACATGTTATAGCATAGTAGGTACACATAAGTCTTTTACTGAATAATTGAAAAAAAAATATAAAGTGAAAACACATTACATCGTCAGCCTTCACATCACAGCGAAGTTTGTAGTTCTGCCTTCTGCGCCGGAGGCGTTGTTTCGATTCCCACCGAGAACAAATATTTGTGTGGTGAACGCAGATGTTTGTTTGCCCGAGTTTGAGAACTTTCTGCAAAATGTTCCGAGAAAATCACACTCGTTCTTGTTGCATGCCAAGTTATTTTTTGGCCAAAAAGTTTTGTCCACTCTTCAAGCAACAGGGTTTTTTGGAAACCTGCACAGGACATAAAATAAATATAAAATAGGCAAAAAAATGTTTTCACTACGCCCACGACTTTATTTTTGAGTATGATGTTGTCCTATTTTATACATTGATGAGTAGAGGGTTTGATGACTGGTACCTAGGATACCCATATTGTGGGATTTGTGAATAAATGTAATCCGATATATCGTGGCGGCAGCCATCTTGTACCGATTTTCATCAAAAACAGCTAAGAACACTCCCGACTATTCACCTTTCAAACAAACAAAAAACCAAATTAAAATCGGTTGATTCGTTCGGGAACTACGATGGGACAGACAGACACACACACAGACACCGCAAACTCATAACATCCCGTTGTTTTTACGTCGGGGGTTTAAAAAACACCAAATACGTAATTAGACAAAACATTATGTGATAATAATTTAACGTTTATTTTATCATTCATTCATTCATCAATTTCATTCAACTTTTCCCAACACTATGCCTTCTACCAAGGTTTATTCTTTGACAATGGTGTCGTAATACTGTCGCTAATCTGTCGCAACCGGTATTTCTTTTGAACTTAAATTCTACAAAATTACAAACACAATTGACAAAATAATACTCACTTGTGGTAGAAAATACCATGTTCCCGGAAGTTTGATGTCTCTGATCGTCTTTTACAAGAAACTACCATGCAATTCACCATTTTCACGGAGCTCCACTTCGCGACATGAAACGACACACAATGGCTACGGTTGCGAGTAAAACAGTTTTATTTAAAGGATATGATCGAGATCGTTATATGATCGGCAGAGGGGAAAGCCCTGCCTTGACATCTCCATTTCTAATTCCTCCAAGGTAAATACCGTATAGATACCATAGAGATTCGTTTTCTGTCATGTCAGGAAGGAACATAGCTTTTTGACTTTAATTGTTTTTCTGGTGTAATTTTGAGTTCTGTTGTGTAATTTCGGTGGTATTTTAACCAACATTACGTCTATTATCAGTTGGAATTAAAGTGTAATAGGTGATATTCTGATTTGATCGAAAATGTTTCAGATGGATTTGAAAAAAAACGGCCATATTTTTGACGTGATAACGTCTTATAAATCGATGGAGCCGGCTGCACGAACGAAAAAACATGACTCATAGCTCATGCGTCGTAACCGTCGTTCCGCCGTTCCATCGTTCCGTCGAGCCCGGGTAAGGGAGTCCGAGTCGAGAGAGTTTTCTTATGACGTTGTCACGTTCAACTATCGTCAGTAAACTGCTTGGAAGAATAATCAATGGAATCCGCGATAAGGCGTTGCCGCTCTTACTTATCTGTGTATTACACCAGTGATCTTATCTTTGTCTATCCCACGGAACGTAGCTACGAGTAGAAGAGAAAGTAGATGTAAGTTTGGCAACACCTTACTCCTGTGTAAATCGTGTCTGTTGATTTCCGACATGTTAGACAAAACATTGTCTTGTTGTGCTGAGAAAACTCAATAAATTGTGTTAAAAATAAAGCGTTTCTACAAAATCAATTCACCTAGTGAAAAAATGTGTTGTTCTGCTGTGTATTGTTCTTCCAGAACAACAAAAGGAGGTGTAAAAGACCCGGAATAGTCATTTAATACGTAAGTCTTAGTCAATATATTTCATCTTTTTACATGCTAAAAGAGCGAGCTTTTTTACCAGAAAAACAGTAATAATTAAATTTTATTTCATGTTAGTCCTAGATTCATAAGTGTTATTGATGAAAACTAAGTGTAAAACCATTAATTATTGTAAAATAAAATGTATTGATTTAGGCATCTGTGCTAGTGATGTACTACACCAGCCAATTTGGCTATATCCATACTAATATTATAAATGCGTTTGTAACTCTGTCTGTCTGTCTGTCTGTCTGTCCTTCTGTCTGGCTTTCACGCCAAAACTACTAAACCTATTGAAATGAAATTTGGTACACAGATAGTTCAGAGTCTGAGGAAGGACATAGGCTAATTTTTATTGTAAAAAAAGGTTTACAAACCTTTTAAAACGTTATAAAGAGCATCACATTGATGTTTCTGTCTCACTCTGACACCAAAACACTCCGACGATCACCAATCACCAATTGCAATGAAATTTGGTACACAGATAGGTTAAATCATTAGAAAGGACATTTATGCAACGTATTATTGCAAAACACTTATTGAAAACACCATTTTTCATGAGAATTACACTTTTTTGTACAATTGCGACGGCTTTCGATCGAGAAATTTCTGTTTGTTTATGTGACTGACTGACTTTTTTTTTGTGCTGGCGGGGATGCAAAGTCTTTTCGCCAAGTTCTTATGACTGACTGATTGCCGACCAGTGTTGCCAGTGGCAGATAGTCCTAAGTGTCGATGGATTGAAAAGATCGATATTTAAGCTGGGAACATATTAGGCGGACGCGTCCGACGGACGCGGCTGACAGCCGCGACTGATAGATATCTAGCTAATGAATGTACACTGAAGTGTGCAAACTATCGGATGTAAAGGCGAAAACATATTAGGCGGACGCGTCCGACGGACGCGGCTGACAGCCGCGACTGATAGATATCTAGATAATGAATGTACACTGAAGTGTGCAAACTATCGGACGCGTCCGACGTCCGCAGCTTACATCCGATAGTTTGCACACTTCAGTGTACATTCATTATCTAGATACTATCAGTCGCGGCTGTCAGCCGCGTCCGTCGGACGCGTCCGCCTAATATGTTTTCGCCTTATGCCGCGGACGTAACCTTGAGCGTTCGGACGTCTGACAGAAATCTGGCAAGCCAGGTCCCTGACTGTGCCACATGCACTCGAATACAGATTTTTTTCGTTGGAAGTTATAAATGCTACCCAATCACTATTCCAGGCGGACGAAGTCGCGGGCACAGCTAGTATCGATAATATTTTAGTTTCCGTTTTTTATGCATATAACTCAATGCTTTGAATGAGTTTACTGCGGGATAAATGTTTGTAAGATCTGCAAATATTTGTAGCGGGTCACTCGTAGTTCCTGATACCCACGATACGGGTATCCTAGTGTAATCCTACTGGGGGATCATGACTACTAAGTACTCAATACTCAATACATTTATTGCTTTACACATGGTTTAGTTTCTGCATGCATCGTTTTTAGGTGTAATTAGGTATCACATGGACTCTGCATGGGTATAGAAAACATGGAGGCAGGCCGAGGTTTTAAGGTAAGTTAGCTTGATATCTTGATATTAGGATTATGAAGTGACTGTTGTAATGTTGTGGAATCATAATAATGTGAAACATCTTTCGTTTCGTTTTTTTTTGTACACAATATTTTTTTTTAAATGCTAAAAAAAACCGCGCACAGTCAAATTGGCGGGAATGAAAATCTGATACCTACCTATCTACTCTGCGCTGTGGATGTTATGTTCTCTTAGGTTTATCACAATTTTATTTTGTTTAATAAATACTAAGTAGGTACTTAGTCGTTGGGTGCTGAATAAGATTTAAAACTCGATTGAGAGACATAGCTGAAGAAGTAAACTTCTGATTCTAGAATTAATTTGTTTTTTGTTTCCTCGCAAATTAGAGAATAGTACTAAGTATACAATGCTCGGCTGAAATAGTAATTAACGGCCTCGTTTATTTATCTCATTTATAATTTTTTTTAGTTTCCCAAAATGCCCCAGGACGGAAAAAGATGCAAGAAAGTGGTGTGGAAACACAAGACCTTTCTACAACACCCAAGCGAGCAGTGAGAATTTTAAAAGTTTAAACCGTTTCATAAATTTTCATACCGTGAAAATCCCTCATTGTGTATTGAATTATATTATTGTAATTTAGTTGAACAAATCAAAGAGTTTATATCCAATTATGACGCCTTTTTCATTGATTTCGGTATTCAATAAATAATGCTGGACAAGTCACACAACATTATCTAGCCCTAGAATAAGCAAAACTTGTGTTATGGGTGCTAGATAACTGATATACCTACATAATACAATACATTACATGTATAGGTATTTTTTATTTTTATATAGAAAAGACCAGAACACCCGGAATAAATACCTGCAGATCGTACAAATATTTGTTCTAAGGCGGGAATCGAACCCGCAACCTCTTGCGTCGTAGGTGGACATTCGCCCACTGCACCACAGAGGTCGTCAAATCGTCGTAATTCATCGATAGGTTAGTTAATGTCGTTACTTCTCTAGTCACGCACACTAACACATATCTACAACTGAACACTAACAAAAAACGGACACGCTTTGAAATTTATTTATCCATCCCTAGTAAATATAACATCCTTGGTAAACTGGCTTTACGGCAACCAATTTTTTTCCATAGACAATTAGATAGGGCCGACCTGACAGACGACTGACGATTTGACGGAAAAGTATTTTACTTAAAAGTAATATATTATCATCATTCTCATTGAACTACTCGACACTGGCAAAATTGATCCGAAAAGGACAGATGCCATTCATTAAGAAGAAGAAGAAAATACCATAGAAATCTGCCTGGAAATCTGCTTCTTATTTTTTCGTGAAAATAAAATCAGCCGTTTTGGTTAGCATTCTCGTCTCGTTCCTCTCTAAGATCTGCATTCTTTGAGTACATTTGTCTGTGTTTCTATTTCATATTTTAATCATAATACTATCGGTATACATCATTATTCATAGATCCAACTTTGAGAATTTAAGCGGCCTATGATCCAATCATACCAGAGGTTGTTTGATTCAACTACAAAATGTCTATTGAAATTGAATCTGCAGAGTAAGTAACTCCTATTTATAAAAATCGTTTATTTCCGACCACAGAAATCCATAGCTACCTACCTAATAATGCAAAGTAGCAGGCATAAACTCAAACTCAATGGGAGAAATTCTATATAACGTCCTCGGTGCAAGGCATTTCCTCTGAAGGCTGCTGTGGCTGGCCCGCGAGCCGCACTCTGCTTATCAGTGAGACAGTTCCTTGCCCACCTCCAGCTGACAGCAGCAGAGTAGTGTTGTGCAAACATACCATGCGCTGCAGAAAGGAGGCAGTCTCAACATCATCCAGATGTTATAATTCTATTTGAGTTGGGGGAATAAGATCTGCACTGACGTCCTGCAATGGGGTGTATTATGCATTATTCTCCTGCCAAAACTCACCCCAGCCAGCCCAACTCCTTAAAATAAGGGTCAGTGGCAGCAATGTTTCAGTGGACCGGATGGTGACACAGATGTGAATGTGGAGGGACAAGACTCGATAAAGTTCCCTGAGCCCTGTCTTGGAGCTCACTTCTTCTGTTGCCGAGCAGTGAAGGTCTACATGCTCCACAGTTTCCTTTTCATCTAGATGTTGTTTTATTGCTTAGTTTCATAACTCTGTTTATGTTCATGTGACTCTATTACATAATAATAGATATACATATTTGTATAGATTCAAAACAAATCCATCCCATGGGATCCATACACTTTACCGGGATAAAATAGTAGCTTATGTGCTATTCCAGACTATAATCTATGTCTGTGCCAAATTGTATCGAGCTCTAGTCAGCTGTTCTGGGGGTATCGAGTGATAGCAGGATTAGTGTGATGGGATCAATGGTTGTGTATTGTGACAGAATCTTTTAATTCGGATTTTTAATTAATTTATTCTGTCTTATGTCTAATAATTTCAACTGATTCCAATCAATGAACTGGATTGTGTTGTATCGGTTGGCATCAGGAGTAGCCTATGCTTGGTGAAGTTCACCAAACTTGATGATGAAGCAATGCAAGCTATGCCTATTGCTATTGCCTACTAGAGCCAACCACAGTTCATTCAGTGCAGGATTGTACTGTCATCATTGCCCATAAAAGTAAAATCAATTTGCATGGAAATGAAACCACCTTAACAATGCTAATTTATAAATATTGCAGCGTGATCCGGTTGATACAGCAATATCTGAAGGAGTCCAACCTCACCAAAACTCTACAAACTTTACAGGTATGGTTTTGACCCTAATCCTGAGGATGTACATAGGTGAGGTGACCTGTGAGTGATGTTGGATGTGGGTGTGTGTGTGCAGGAGGAGACGGGCGTGTCACTGAACACGGTGGAGAGCGTGGACGGGTTCTGCGCCGACATCAACAACGGGCACTGGGACGCCGTGCTGGGCGTGGCGGCCTCGCTCAAGCTGCCGGAGCGCAAGCTCATGGAGCTGTACGCGCAGGTGGTGCTGGAGCTGGCGGAGCTGCGCGAGCTGGGCGCCGCGCGCTCCCTCCTGCGGCACGCGCCGCCCTGCCAGCTGCTGAAGGCGCACGAGCCCGAGCGGCACCTGGCGCTGGAGGCGCTGCTGGCGCGCTCGTACTTCGACCCGCGCGAGGCGTACGGCGCGGCGGGCGCGCAGGGCAAGGAGCGGCGCCGCGCCGCGCTCGCGCACTCGCTCGCCACCGAGCTCAGCGTGGTGCCCAGCTCGCGGCTGCTGGCGCTGCTCGGCCAGGCGCTCAAGTGGCAGCAGCACCAGGGCCTGCTGCCGCCCGGCACCACCATCGACCTGTTCCGCGGCAAGGCGGCCGTGCGCGACCACGAGGACGACCGCTGCGCCGCCACCCTCTCCAAGACCATCAAGTTCGGGCAGAAGTCGCACGTGGAGTGCGCGCGCTTCTCGCCCGACGGCCAGTACCTGGTGACGGGCGCCGTGGACGGCGTCGTCGAGGTGTGGAACTTCACCACGGGCAAGATCCGCAAGGACCTGCGCTACCAGGCGGCCGACGAGTACATGAGCATGGAGGCGGCCGTGCTGAGCCTCGCCTTCGCGCGCGACTCGGACACGCTGGCGGCGGGCGCCAACGACGGCAAGGTGAAGGTGTGGCGCGTGTCGTCGGGCGCGGTGCTGCGCCGGCTGGAGCGCGCGCACAGCAAGGGCGTCACCTGCCTGCAGTTCAGCCGCGACGCGCACCAGCTGCTGTCCGCCTCGTTCGACCGCACGCTGCGCATCCACTCGCTCAAGTCCGGCAAGATCCTGAAGGAGTTCCGCGGCCACGCGTCCTTCGTGAACGAGGCCGTGTTCGCGCTCGACAACCACAGCGTGCTGAGCGGCTCCTCCGACGGCACCGTCAAGGTGTGGTCGGTGCGCAGCGGCGAGTGCACGGCCACGCTGCGGCCTGGAGGAGCGGGCGGCGCGGCCGGCGGCCTCGACCCGCCCGTCAACTCGCTGCTGCTCACGCCCAAGAACCCGGAGCACTTCGTGGTGTGCAACCGCACCAACACCGTGGTGATCATGAACACCACGGGCCAGATAGTGCGCTCGCTGTCGTCCGGGCGGCGCGAGGAGGCGGGCGGCGCGCTCGTGTGCGCGGCGCTCAGCGCGCGCGGCTCGCTCGTGTACTGCGCCGGCGAGGACCTGGTGCTGTACGCCTTCTGCGCCGCCACCGGCAAGCTGGAGCGCACCATCACCGTGAGTACACCTCCCTACCTCCTCCCCCGTGCCCCGTGCCTGTCGCACTATCCGGCCCGGCTAGCGTGTCATGCACTATGCGCGTGTTGCAGGTGCACGAGAAGGCAGTGATCGGCATGGCGCATCACCCGCACCAGAACCTGCTCGCCACCTACAGCGAGGACGGCCTGCTCAAGCTGTGGAAGCCCTAGCTCCTAGCTCCTAGCTCCCAGCTCTACAACCACCACGCTACTGCCGCCATGCCGCCTAAAGGCACACAACTACTGATGATTACCACCTAAGCTTGTAAATAAATGTATGTGTTTAAGAATAAAATAACTTTTTAATTGTATGGCTACGTCCTGTCCTGAGTGACGGTGGTTGGTTGAATGTGGACAGGCTGTGATCAGAAAACAGGGTGCAAACTGATGGAACAAATGGTTCTGCAGATCATCACGCACAGCCGACGACGACGCACGGCAACGCACACAGACGGGGCTCTTTCAACGGTGCGCCGTGCGTGTCGGTCTGTGTAGATCTTTTGATAGCTTCATTTCAAAATGCAAAGCGAAAGAGAACGCATGTCGCTGCAGCTGCGGTTATTAAATAACAACTACCAAATAACGCGTAATGCAAAGATCCGGTCAACGTTTTAGAATAGAGAAGGGAGTCAAACAGGGTGGCTCTTTCACCCACATCATTAGAGGAGGTGTTTAGAAATATAATGGCAGGCTGGGAAAACAAAGGAGTTGAAGTCGGTGGAGTGAGGTTGACAAACCTTCGCTTTGCCGACAACATTGTCCTATTCGCCTAATTACATTTATATTTAACTTTTCTTTGATGTTTTTTCGTTTCATTTTCTTCTACAATTATTCGCATAATTGTTCCCGCGACTTCGTCCGCGTGGAATAGTGTCTATGGGTAGCAACAGTAGATACATATTCGCGTGCACGTGACAGTCGTCTGCCCTCGTACTAAACTTACTCACCCCCCCGCATTCCCCTCCGAACTCCCCCCACACTCCCCTCCACCCCCCACCTCCCACGACATTCCCCCCACCCCCCCAGACTCCCCGCCACAATCCCCCCTTGCAATCCCCACCAAACTCCTCCCGCACTCCCCCCGCATCCTCCTTCGCACCTCCCGCATCTCCCCCGCACTCCCCTACACTCTCCCACTCCCCTCCACACTCCCGCCCCACACTCACACCCCCCGCTCAACACTCCCTGTAAACCCTCCTTCCTCAACCCCAAAGCAAAACCACTCAAATGAATTTTAATAAATGTATGAACTTAGTTACCAAAAGTTGAACACTGATTTTAGTGTTTTTCATTATTTTTAAGGCTTTATTTATTTTAGTATGAAATCTTGCACTGTTCAGCTATAGGATTCATGCCCAAAATTTGAACTAAGGAATATTATGTTCGCATTTTATTCGTTCATATTTTGGGAATCGTGCCTTAAATTGAACGAATTGAAATTGAAGTGAATTTTATTCGTTCATTTTCTGGTTCTCTCCAAATAATGAACGAATTGAATTACTTAGTCCAGTTTTTTATTTACTAATAGTGTTAGTTCAACTATGGGGTCAAAATATTCATAAATAGGGCTCAGTGTTCAACTATTGGGGTAAAACCTTATTTTTTTTACAAATAGTAACATTAAAAAAAACATTGTAGATCTAGACGGTACTTTTTATAATCCGTCAAATCCCTGAAGGTTAGGCCTCATTCGCACGAGAGCTAAAAAACCGTTGCGTCAAAACTCGGCGTTGGCGCTTCTAAAACGTTTACGATGTGATTGTTCATACGAACGCTTTAAAATCACTCTTGTCTCTGCATTCGCTTCAGTAAGACGCACAGACTACTAGATTAGCATCAGACGAACATCTCCCGAACAAATAAACTCGCCGTCTTGTACAATCTAGATTGTCTAAGCTCGCCGTAGAAATTGAACGATGCAACGAAAGATAGAGTCCATTTCACGAAAGAAGTCCCGCAGACGCAGCGCTGTATTCGCGTGACACTAACCCCCGAATACTGAAACGCAACTCAGATTTAAGCACGTCTCAAGCGACGAATATTTGACAGATTTTCATTGAAAACTGTCAAATATTCGTCGCTTGAGACGTGCTTAAATCTGAGTTGCGTTTTAGTATTCGGGGGTTAGACAATTTAAATTGTCTAAGGCGTGACATAATGTTGCCACGGTTAAATGTGGGGAAATCAGGGGAAATAATTTATAGTTCATTTACTTTCATTTTATTAACAAGGTAGGTACCTACTTGAATAGTTAGATAAGAAATAAAATGTTTTTAATATTGTTATGTATTTTTAATATAATAGGTACCATTTGATATCCATACTGGTAAGGTCAGATTAGTGAAAAATAAATCTTCCTGTAATTTCTAAAATATAAAATGGATATGTTCGACCAACTTTAAATTAGAAAAATAAAATAACATTTAAAACTTTTATTCAATTTTTTATTGAATAATTATGATCAGTCATACTATGATCATTGTCAGATGTCTCGTCTAAATATACTACAGGTTTTTTCTCCACATTGCGATTTCTTCAGATTCTCCCCAAATATCTTGAACGCCATGCAGTAATATCATATTTATAACGTTCCATTAGTAATTTACGTTTCGATTGGCATCGCTTATACTTGAAACCGATGCTATGCAATATACGGTGCAATGTTGTGATGCTTCCTTGATAATTTATATCTTCTCTCAAAGCTGCACGTAATTTATTTATTTAATCAAATACATCCAAGTTGAACTTTTTAGGATGCGGGCGACTCTTCCCTGGGGTGACGATAACTTTAGAAGTACGCGCCGCTGTTGCGCCTTCTTTTGTAACTCTCGTAACAGTTTTCTCTGAAACACCTGCAATAAAATGAACAATAAAAAAAAAATTCAAACAATGATTATTTTCGTATCTAATAACATTATTGTTGAATATGACTTTACAAATTTTTGTTGTGTTGTGTTAATTCCTTTTCAAATTTTCTTTAATAAAAATTGTGCATTAAAAAACAAAAAAACCTAATTCCAATCTGTAAATCAATCGGGAAAAAATCTGTTTATGGCAGCCCCAAAATTTATCTGTCATGGCGGCGACTCTTTTGCGAACATTGCTTATTGGTATTAAAACACCGCGATTCTTGTATTCTGCTTCACAGAACTCCTTCACCACTAATATCATTTCTCGACCTGCTCTTTTTACAACTTTTGGCATCGTAAATAAACCATAAAACGCACTAATCCATTAATAAACTCACAAAATATCTACCACAACAAACGCACCCTGCTAACATCGACAAACGACAACATGGCCGATCTCCCCATCTGTCATATTTAGTTCCACAATTGTCCGCGGGACTTCTTTCGTGAAATGGACTTTATTGAATAAATTTGGCCGATCTTATTTTCACGAAAAAAGAAGAAGCAGATTTCTATGGTGTATGTGTGCGTATACGTATGTATATCTACATTTGTGTGCGTAAATCTTTTAATTCAACTGTCAAAACTGACATCTCAAACTGTCAAATATCAAGAGGTCAATGTCATGCTTGCTTCTGTTCTGCTTGCTACTGTTCTATATTTCTTGCTAGGCTATTTCGACTTTCGAGATACGAGCTAATATTTACGAAATAAAATCCACCGGAATATTAAATAAGACAGAAATGCGATGGCTGCAACAGCATCGGTAATTAATCATCTGTCTTATTATTATCATCTGAAGAGTATTTACCATTTCCTACAGCACAGACGACTCCAATACCTCCAGCAGCGTTGGGAACCAACCGCTCATAGTCAACTCCTACGCATAGTTACAACTGGGCAGTCATCAATAATGAGAAGAACGTTTAATTCTTCAGGGCTGGACACCTCTGCCGCATGCCAGACACCTCGTGGGCTTTCATCTTCAGTGGGCTGAAGATGTGTGTCAAACTTAGCGCTAGAAGGTGGTAGACCCGACTTTAGTGGGTGTGTGATGTGTGTTTATAACCCTGCCAAAAGTGTGATAGGTCAGATTGTGAATGAAGAAACTTGCTATATGTGTGTGATGGAGTAACTACCTACTAAAGATATCTACAATGTTGTACTTATAAATGTTTTTATAGCGTTAAAGAACTAGCGTTAAAGAACTCGAACTAGATATAATGTAACTATGCTACTCGGGGATAATTCAGCATTAAAGAGGCGAAAGAAATTTATCAGTCCAGTAGTTTTTGAGTTTATTCATTACAAAATACTCTAAGCAAAATACAAATCTGTATAATAATGATGATGACAATGTTACCTACCTAAGTACCTATAAGTACATACCTACCTATTTGCTGAGAAGTCCCATTATCACACAGAACGCCTACCTATACATACATATGATTAAGTATTATGATTACACGCTCCTCTGAATCCACCATCAGGTAAGCTCGTTGGCAGAGAGCACTGGTGGTCTAGTGGTAGCGGACCCGCCTTCCGATCCTTAGGTCGTGGGTTCAAATCCAGTCGTGTACCAATGAGTTTTTCTGTAGAAAAATGTATGTGCACTATGCCAGTAAAACATCGTGAGGAAACCGGCGTGTTGTAGAACCTACAAAAGTTCGAGCAACTCGTTCGTGTCAAGCGCCACGCAATAAGGGCCCACTAGAGGCCTTGCGGAAACCAGCCCGCACATCAAGTGTGGATGATGTTTGCCGGAGCTCGTTGGCATCAGTGCCTTGTCTACCTTATTCATAATAGGTAGGTACCTAAATAAGGTAGGCCTAATGATGATGATGAAAAGGTACCTCTATGTAGGTAGACAAGTCTATCTACCTATTTGCTGAGAAGTCCCATTTTACACACAGAACTCCTACCTACCTAAGAGCTGGTAATCATTTTAAACATAGGTATTCAGCTTCTTGAATCCACCATCAGGTAAGCTTGTTGGCATCAGTGCCCACCTTACTCATAATACCTAACTAAATGCAGTAGATCTACAAAATCATGTAGGTAGATAAAACAAACATTCCACAGGATGGATGTTAGCAATGACCACTACTATGCGGGCAAAGCCTGCCGCGGGCGGCCGCTAGTTCATAAAATCTACAGTCACGAAAAACGCCTTGGGATGCTTGCTACTAACTATTATCTATTCTGTGAACCGAACCGTCACAGAATAGATAATAGTTAGTAGCAAGCATCCCGTGTCATAGTAACTACTAGCGTATCTGTAATTCGGAAATATCTTATGGCGGCTGTACACATGGGGCCAAGGTGTTGGGCCAACGTGTAGAGAGCTACCTGGCGGTATGTTGGCTTAATTGGTCTAGTTGGCGCCAACATTGGCAGGCCATCCGAATAGTGTCGGTTTTTTGTGCACACATCAAAGGATCTTGGCGCGCTCCGCAAACAGCGTTCACACGTTGGTGTCTTGTTTAGTTCGTACGTAGTTCGTACGTGAGTGAAATTTACGATCCCATGTTCCGATAGCGATGGCGGCGCCGGTGTGGATACAATGGTGATGGTTTTACAATTCATAGAATTGTATCGACATGAAGGAATAATTTGGAATCCAAAAAAACCATCCACCACCTTCTTTTGCGCCATTTCTTTTTAGTCATTCTATTTTGGTGCACATGTACGTAATAACTAAACGCATTGTATAAATAAATTGCCGCGGCTGCAAGAACTTCTACGTCCATCATCTTTGAAGCGCCAATGCAGAATGATCAGTAAGCCAATGTGTGAACAGAAATCTTGGTTATCCATCATTTTTGCCCAACACCTTGGCCCCATGTGTACAGCCGCCATTAGATTCACGAAATCTAACATCATCATCACCCTATCCCGAACCTTATCCCATACTAACTATCCTTTATTCCATGTCGTGAGAAACACCGCTTTTTTTTTACATTCTAGTTGCATTCGGTAAAAGCCAAGGCAGGAGAAAATTTGACTTCCTTAAAAAAAATGTTTGCTAAATGTTTGCTAGTGTGTATCATCAACTTATTATTAAAAAATGATGAAAGCTTTAATTAAAAATCGATGATAGATGAATGCAGTAAGATTTAACTTAAATAAGCTTACAGAGAAAGAATAAAGAAAGAAGATGAAGAAAGATAGTGGAATATTACAGAAAACTTTAACCCAAAAAGCTCAAATTAAAATTAAAAAAAAAAATTTGATAAACATGCCGTGGTGAATATTGCGTAATTATAAGAGCGCCGAATAAATTTAGTTGTTTACTACAGATTAACACATTATGCACTATTATTCTCGAGCATGAATACAGGTGTTTTTGCCAAAATGCAAGCAGGCTTGCTTCCATTTTGGCAAAAACACCTTTATTCATCGCTTTTGGCTTCTTTCTCTACCATTTTATAATAGGAAATTGTATGGGTTTTATTTTAGCTATTTCTAATAAAAGATCTAGAATCAAAGAAAGCATTTATTTATTGATAAAATATATATTGTAAATTTGCTTCTAGCTCTATGACTAAAATCCAATTTTTTTCTTGACTAAACAGTCTGTATAGTTTATTACAATTTGGGGCCAAGGCTTTTAATTTATTAATTACTCGCTTCCCACAGAGTACTTTAGTTCGCTTCCTTCTTGAAAATCTTCGAGGAGTACCATCTGTCAAATAATTATTATGTTATAAATAGTCAAATTATGATAGCATAAACGCTATTAACAAATAGTACAAGCTAATAAAACTAGAGCACTGGTGGTCTAGTGGTAGTGGCCCCGCCTACCGAACCGAAGGTCGTGGGTTCAAATCCACTTGTGTACCAATGAGTTTTTCTGTCGAAAAATTTATGTGCACTATACCAGTACTCTCAAAACGGTGAAGGAAAACATCTTGAGGAAACCGGCGTATTGTAGAACCTAAAAAAATTCGAGCAACACGTGTCAAGGGTCACGCAAAAAGGGCCCACCAGCGGCCTACTTGCGGACAAACCTGCCCGCACATCAAGTGCACATGATAAACTTGCCAAGCTAATAAAACTTAGTAGAATGTGCAATACTCATCTTAAGTTCTTCATTAAAAATTATGTAGCTACAGATGAAGAAATTAAAAAATATCTTACCGTTTATCAGCGAGTTTTCAGTTTGATCTTTGGCAGAGCTAGCAGATGATGGTATGACATTGATTTCTGGAAACAAAGTATAGAAAGAATTACTACATATTGCATGTAATGTACATAATATTGTCACTGTAACATTAGCCAATGAGATTATTAGATGAGATGTCTTGTGTAGAATATCCAAACTATAAAAAAAACACACTGCCTGATTTCTTAACTTTGAACTGATAATATTATTAAAAATTTTGATTTTATTTTACTTGGATTTTCTACAGTCGGTTGCAAATTTTACCAAGGAAGGGGAGATGTATCATCATTACCTGAGGAAATGAAATGAAATGAAATGAAAAATGAAATGAAATAATTTATTTGCTTGAAGTAAGGAGAACAATATAATCATTTTATGTTATGAAAGTCAACTGCTCAAAAATTGTTTTAGGGAAATGCAATATAATATTTCGGGTGCATGCGCAAACTTCAGTAAATTAAGCTTTCCTATGAAATTGTTAAATAATCTTCTTGATGTGTCACTGCTTTTTTCGAACCAGTATAACTAGGTAAAAGGTTTATCCGGCCAGTTCCTGAAACTTACCAACATTAGTCCGTGAGCGTTTCTCATCAGTTTTACAATAGGTATGATCTTCTAGCTTCCATTTTAGTCAGAGTTTCTCACCTCACCTGAAATATAAAATTGTAGTATTAGGTAGGTAAAAGGTTAGAAAAAGTTCATAAATCTGGAGATAGGTAGACCCAGGCTCACCTTAAAACCAGTTGATGCACATAACAAATAGGACCTTTTTGCCCCACACGACACAGCTTGGATGGGTGCCAGTGGTACTAGTGTCTATGCAAATGCAGCCTACATATTAGATTTTTTCTATTCTTTTTAGTTATCTTAAGTACTTACCTATCTTCCCACTATTTTGTATATGTAGGACAAAGTTTTCTTTCTTTCTTATTTAGGTAAGATAACCACAGCTTACCGGTGTGAGTTTTGGCTATTTGAGGAGTTACACTTGCAATCTCACTCTCAGTAAACAATGTTGGGACGGCATCCACTCGAAGACGAGATCTCAAGCGTGCCGATGTGTGAAACCTTCTTTCAAAGTGGTTTCGGCAGATGTACTGCTTACGAAGTTGAATATTGCATAAACTGTGTAAACTTTCACATCCAATGCACTATAACCACTTACGGAGTCCTTTCCCAGTTTTTGGGAATCTATGCAGAGGCACGTCCTGGCGTCTACTGTTACATCCCACAACACAGCGCTTTTTAAACATAATTGCAGATTTCTGATACAAACACGGTCACAGTTAAATTATGAGAGAAAAGTTACGGAAACGAATCAACGCAAAACTTTTCTCAATCAAAACAAAACTGTAATGGCGTCGGTGGTTTAGTAGGGTAGGTAGGTAGTTAGGTAGGAAGAGTTGGTTGCTATACCTATCTCTTTCTAATGTAAAGGAAAGAAGAAGAGAAAACTGTCAAAATCTATAGTTGAGCCATAGACAACTAACGCCAATAATTTTTCCTCAATGATTGTTGCCCATGGTAAGACGTGAAAATGGTTTCTACTAAATTACGCAATAGCAATTTGTGTTGCTAGAAGGCGAAAAAAAATCCTCTGAATGAACAGAGATATTTAAAAGGACAGTTTGTGATACTATACGAAGAGTGGAGGCAATACCTGGCAAAATTTTTCAATTATTTTCGAATGTCTAAAAACATTTGATGAATTGTTGGAAATAGTCAATCATTTTTTTTTTTTTTTTTTTTTTTTTTTTTTATCTCGATGAAAGGAAATTTCAAATGACATGGCGCGAACGTTTGAACAGGTACATGTTTATATGGTTAGGTTAGGTTTTTTTTTTTAAAAAAAAGCCTAGGTTAGGTTAGGTTTTTTTTTTTTTTTTTTTTTTTTTTTTTTTTTCAGCTTGTCCTTTGGCGAAATGAGTCAAAGCCTTTGTTTTCTTTATTTCTATCTACGGGGGGATACATTTTACTGGCCCTCTTGGGGTTTACAGGAGACTTATTCTAATTTTAACTATAGCTAGTTACTTACTGTCTAATTTATTACAATACAATATACTTATCTAATTTACACGGTATTTTATTATACTAACTACATGAATGATTCACAAAACTATACTATTGCCTAATTAACATTTTTACTTATATATTTTTATGCTGTATGCACATATTCTTCAGAATAGGTTTACACCATAATTTGTTTACGATTTATTTCTTTTTATTACCCTACTTACAATTTCGGTACAGTAGTTTATAAATACATTTCTAGTTTCTACTTTGCTTATTATTACGTTTAGGTTATCTTTAGTAAGCTTTATATTAAGTATCTGCTCAGCTTCGTATCTTCTCACCAAGAATACTGGGCACTCGAGTAAAATATGCATTACAGTTTCGTTCACATTAGGGTCGCAAACACATGATGGGCTCTCCTTACATTTGAACCGGTTCAAATAGTCGGAGAACCCACCATGTCCAGTCAGCGCCTGGGTCAACAGATAACTTGGTTCAAATTTCCTAACTACCCTATATGCTTGTAGAGCGTCCGGGAAGAAGAGCTTAGTAACACCGGCTGTCTCGCTCGTCTTGTACCGCCGGTCCCATTCTACAAGCGATTCCTCACGAATCTGACGCTTGACGAATGAGGCCGGACAGTAGTCGTAGTCAGGACGTCGTTTTTTGTTTATTGCGGCTTCCTTGGCTAGACAGTCAGCTCGTTCGTTACCCTCTAGTCCCGCGTGGGCTTTGATCCAGAATAAAGATATTTCTTTATCCTGGGTTTTGCTCGTTCTTATGTTTTCGCGAGCCTCCACGGCTAGGGGATGGAGGGAGCCCTGATTCGTTACTGTCTCCAGCGCCGACCTAGAATCGCTGAATATGCCGAAGGTGTCTTCTGAGCGTTTGAGGACCTCACCCGTGGCTCTACATAATGCTAGTAGCTCAGCTTGATAGACGGTGCTATACGATGGTAGTTTGAGTTTGAGGGCTTTAATCTCGGCGTTGCCTTTCCATAAGGATAGTGCGGCTCCGACTTCACCCTCTATCTTGCTACCATCGGTGTAGATCTGCACTGCTTGGGTATTATTCATATCCAGCTGTTCTCTGTCCGTCAAGCTGACAAATTCCAGACAGGTGTGTTCTGCCGGGTGCCTACTCTGTGCGTATGGTGTGAGACGCTCTACCTCCCTATCGGCCAGCGCTGGTCGAGGTACTCCCCTCTTTGCTTCATACAACGCGGCTGCTTCTTGTATCCGCAAGTCAAGTGGGAGTATTCCGGCCAGCACCAGCCCCGAATTCAGGGACACAGTTCGGTATGCCCTAGTTAGTTTTTGGGCAAAGCCTCGCTGAACTGCATCAAGCTGCTTTCTGATACCGAGTTTATGTGTTGCTGGTGCCCAGGCGCTAGCGGCGTACATTACTACTGGTTCTACTGTGGCAGTGTATATTATACGGATAACCTCCGGATGGAGGCCCCAACTGGACCTAGCCGCTCTTGACAACTGCTTATAGATGTTGAGTGCCTTCGTACATGTGAGTGCTGTGTGCTGGTTAGGTTAGGTTAGGTTAGGTTAGGTTAGGTTAGGTTAGGTTAGGTTAGGTTAGGTTAGGTTAGGTTAGGTTTTTTTTTTTTTTTTTTTTTTTTTTTTTTTTTTTTTTTACTAAATGGTCTCTGATCTTCTTCAGAGGCTTTGCTTACGTACTGTTTTATTTTCTAATACAATCTTAGTGTCTAAAAGTAAGGGTGAGGGGTTTTGTAAGGTTATTTATACAGTGTACATTAAGTTCTTATCTAATATTTTATTTCTATGCTTTCTATTTTCTACGCTCCAATAAACTTTTCATTATTTTTATGGGTTTTTGTTTTTTATCTTATTCTTTCTACTTTTTTAAAACTAACACAATTTTATTAAATGTAACTGCACGTATGCTTATTTTCTTATTTAAAGGCTAGTTTATTTTATTATGCTTATATATATAATTTAATATATATATTCATCATATTTTTCTTATGCTATTTATTTCTTGTTATTACTCTATTTGTTATTTTAGTACAATATTTTAAAAATTTTGGACGGTTGTACTTGTCCTTCATGATGTGTTGTATGTTGTCTACTGTTAATTCTTCATTTATTTCTTGTTCTATTTTATATCGTTCAGGGCCATACGCGGGGCACTCCAGCAAAATGTGAGTGACTGATTCGTCCTTCCCGGGTTCGCATATACACGATGGGTTCTCCTTGCGTTTAAACCGGTTCAAGTACTCGGAGAACCCACCGTGGCCTGTCATAACTTGAGTTGTTACACCGGTTGTTTCAAGTTTTCTGATGATTTGGTAGGCATCAATAGCGTTGGGAAAGAACATTTTCGTTATTGCCGCCGTTTGACCTGACATGTACCTCTTGTTCCATTCGTCAAGCGAGTCCGTACGGATTTGTCGCTTGACGAATGAGACAGGGCACATGTCGTAATCAGGTTTTCTTTTTGTGTTGTGCGCTGCGTCTTTAGCGAGCTGGTCTGCTCTCTCATTCCCTTCTAGCCCTGCATGTGCTCTGATCCAGAATAGGGTAATTACCTTATTCTGGAGTTTGGCTTCTTTGATGTTTTTTCTGGTCTCCACTGCCAAGGGGTGAGAGGAACTGGGATTTATGATCGTCTCCAGGGACGACTTCGAGTCACTGTAGACTCCAAAAGTGGTTTCTGTGCGCTTGAGGATCACCCTCGTGGCCTTGCATATAGCCAAGAGTTCCGCCTGATAGACCGTGCAGTATGATGGTAGCTTCAGTTTGATGGCTTTGGTTTCAGCTGCGTCGTCCCAGAAAGATAACGCTGCTCCAACCTCACCATCAATTTTGCTACCATCAGTGAATATTCGGACTGCTTGGGTATTGTGGTCATCAACTTGTTGCTGGTCTATCAGGCTCATGAACTCGAGGCACATATGTTCTGCCGGATGCTCCGTCTTGGCATACGGCACTACGCGCTCGACCTCTCTGTCCACTAGTGCTGGTCGGGGTATCCCTTTCTTGGCCTCGTAAAGTGCGGCTGCTTCTTTAATTCTGAGGTCAAGTGGTAGTAGACCGGCCAGCACGAGTGCCGAGTTGAGAGACACTGTGCGGTATGCCCTGCACAGTTTCTGAGCGAAACCTCTTTGCACTGCATTGAGTTTCCGTTGCACCCCCAGTTTATCTGAAGCCTGTACCCACGCACTGGCAGCGTACATGATAACTGGCTCTACTGCCGCCGTGTAAATGGTTCGGGTGATTTCAGGGTGGAGTCCCCAGCTAACCTTTGCCGCCCTGGAGAGCTTCTTATATATATTAAGAGCTTTTCTGCAGACCTCCGCGACGTGGGTGTTGAAAGTGAGTTTTTCGTCAATTGTTAAGCCCAGAATTTTTATTTCAGAAGACATGCCTATGTCTACCCCACCCATCCGCAGCAGTGGTGTGTCATATTTGAGCTTCCTAGTGATAAGCATAGCTTTTGTTTTGTGTGGAGCAAATTTAAGTTTGTTGTTGACACCCCACTCCTGCACATGGGCAAGGGCGGCATTTGCACGTCTTTGTACATCCAGGGCTGAATCTCCGTCAAAAATCAACACCACGTCATCCGCAAAGGCCTGGCAGTAATCCCCTCGAGTTTCCAGCTCTTTCAATAGGGGGTCGAGGAGGAGGTTCCAGAGTATGGGGCCACCAATAGAACCCTGCACGCATCCCTTGTTTGTACTCCTCAGATGTTCCTCCCCCGCGTACCTCACCCTGACCTGCCTATTCTGTAAGTAGCTGTCGACTAACCTCCTTATGTTAACAGGGCATTCCTCCTCGGCCAACCGAGCTTTGATAGCGGGCCACCATGCGCTGTCGAAGGCTCCCTCTATGTCCAATGATATCATCGTGATGAGTTTTTTCGCTTCTAACTTCCTGCGAATGTGATTCATCAGGTCATAGAGGGAGTCTTCGGTGCTCTTCTGGGGCATAAAGCCGTATTGCCGAGGACTCATCTTCGGGAGTAAGTGCCACTTTAACCGTCTTACAACAACCTTCTCTAGAATCTTGCCCATCACTGGAAGGAGTCCTATGGGTCTATAGGACTTGGGGTTGGTGTAGGTGTCTTTTCCCGGCTTTCTGAGCACTACTACCGTGGCCTCCTTCCATGTGTTGGGAAAGTGATTGTGTTCTAGGCATTTGTTGAACATCGTGAGGTTCAGTTCGAGGTCGCAGAATATAACGCGGCGGCAGATGTCGGCCGTGAATCCATCCATACCTGGAGCCTTTTTCGGGTTAAAACTTTCTGTCGCAGCTCGTAGCTCTTCCTTGGTAAACGGTGGGTCATGTTTCTCACCATGGCTCCAGCCGTTTACTTGGTTAGCTATATTCCTGGTCTGCCTGTGGATTTCAGTTTCTCCCAACTCAGTATCTTCGGGATAAAAAGTCTCGGCCAACAGTCTGACTGACTCTTTTGGATCTAGTGTTCGTCCATCTCTTTCCAAGGGCAAGTCCTCTTGTCTCTTAGTTGTTTTTCCTATGACTCTATAAATCCCCTCCCAGAGTCCCTCCTTATCCTGCTTCTCACAGAACCCTTTCCAACTCCTTATCTGAGCTTTCTTGGCTTCAACCTCATAGTTTTCTTTTTCTTTCAGGTACTCCTGGATGACTTTTTCTTTCCGGACCGGCGCTGCACATCGGATTCTACGTCTCATTGTGGTGACCTTCTTCTTCATGCTGGCGAGTTCTTCGGACCACCACGGCAGGGTAAGTTTTTCATGTTTTTTCTTTAAAGGTATGGTTTCTATGCATGCTTGCTTAACTATTTTCATGTATTTTGTTACTGTTTCTTCTAACTCTTCCTTACTATTGATTTTTTCTATTTCTGTTTTTGTTATGTTTTCTTCTATTTTAAATTGGTCCAGTTTCTCAAGAAACTGACTCCAATTTGCTTTTTTTGTGTTATAAATTCTGGTTGTTCTTTCTACGTTTGTTCCTATTGATTTTACAAGTTTAATTTTGAAAGTGATGCCGTTGTGGTCTGAACTCACCAAGTCTTCTTCAACTCTCCAGTCTTCCACCAGACTGAGCAGGTCCTCAGTGCAGGCCGTCACATCGACATGGCTGGTGTACGCCTGGTTTCCCCTAATTGTGTCAAAGGTGGGAGTGTTGCCTTCATTGAGAATGTGCAAATTCATTTCCTCCAAAGCCCCAGCCATATCTTCTCCCCTGCTGTCTACTACTTTACTCCCCCACCAAGGGCTCTTCGCGTTTGTATCGCCTCCCATTATTAGATTAGTGGGCCCAAGCTCTTCTTCTATTCTCTTGAGCTGCTCCAGGTACGGTTCTATGGGCTGGTCTGGCTCGAAGTAGTAAGAGACTGCTGTGATCTCCCAGGCACTGGTGCGGATCCTCACCACTACGATGTTGTTTGTGGTGAGTTTCGGGTATTGCAAAACGTCAATTTCCTGATCAAAGACAGCTATTGCTGCTTTGACGGTCCCTTCTCCTTGTTCAGTGCACTGGTAGATCTTGGCCCCTCTGTAGCTCTTCATACTTCTAACCCCACCCACGTACGGTTCCTGGAGCAGTGCAAGAGTAATTTTCCTTTCGCCTGCTTTTACCATGAGTTCATAAGTTGCGAGTTCTTTTCTTTGTAGATTTGCCTGGGCCACCAAGTAGGGTTTTTTATTGGTACAGGTTGAATTTGCCGTATTGACGCCCTTAGCAGTACGCTACGGTAGCTCGTGCAAGGGCATCCCATTTTCGCCTAATTGGGCACTCCTGGCTAAAAGCGTTGTGCTCTGTCACGTCCAGCTTCGCATGCCTACAGTTGCAGCACGATGGGGCCGCTCCGGCGAGCCAGTCCACGCAGTCAGCCTTCATGTGTGGACCCCCACAGTGGCTGCACTTTTCGACGGACTCCTTGCAGTAGCGCCTGCCATGCCCGTATCCCAGGCACAACGAACATTGCACAAGGGGTGACTGGTCTGCAATCTTTATTCGTTGGAGGTCGATACGGACATCTTCTGCATCCATCATCCGATTCCACACCTTCGGGGACACCCTAAGAACTATATGGCAGGTATGCTGGTTTCTGGTTCTTTTTCTGTATCGGATTTCTACTCTGTTATCCTCCGTGTCGAGGCCTTGAAATATAAATCCATTCTGAGTCCTCAGGGCGTTCAGGACGTCTTCGTCACTGTTGAACTGAAGGACGTCCCTGAGGATCAGAAGAGGGTCTTTGTTTTTTACTTCCTCGACATGGAGGTGTGATTCCGCTTTCTTCAGCCTTTCCTTCACCTTTTGCCTTTCCTCCTCAGATGCACATCCAACTATGATTTTTCTGTCCCTTGCTTTTCTTACTCTGTCAACCTTGATCCACCCATCTCTAGCATTTACTGCCTCTCTAACCCTGTTTAGGACTTCATCCCCGGTCTCAGTTTCATCTTTTGAGGAAATCACTACCGAGTGTAGCGCGGTCTGAGGTATGGGCAGTCTCTTCGCGGGACCAGCTGTTACACCCGCGTAAGTGATCTCCTCTAAGGTCTTCTGCTGCTTGCTCAAAGCATCCTTCAATCCTTCCATCCTTTCGTTGCCCTCTTTTAGTAGCTTGCTGTGCTCCTCCAATCTCCTGATCAGTTCCACCTCAGGTTCCGATCTGGTGGCAGGAGGAATGGAAGGCGGAGGGTTGCTGCTATTGGCAGGATGTATGTCTAGAGTTTTTCCTGCCTTTGCTTCAGCTTCCTTTACAAGCTCGAAGAGCCGTTTTGCCGCTTGAGTGACGTTAGTCTTTATGTCGGTCTTTAGGTTCCTCGAGTTGTCGAGGTTGGTGATCACCTTGGTGAAGCAGGCCTTTGCCTCTGCGGTTTTCGTAGGAAACTTTTCTGGTATCGGCGGACTTCCCGTAGTCTCTGCCGGTGGTCTGCGCCCCATCTGTCTGCCCTCTTGCGAGGATGTGGCCACAGGTATCGGCCTGGACGCGGCTTTTGCGGCAGTTTTTCGCGGTGGGGTGGGAGTTTTCAACTGCTGAGGGTTCGACCTCTTTTTCTTTACTAACTCCCATTCCCCCACACTTCGCCTGACATTCGACGTCTGCGCCAAATCGTCCCCCTGTCTGGAGGGTCCTGCCTGTCCAATTCGGGGTGGGGATGCCAGGGTGACCAAGTCAATTAGATTGACAGTGGGTTTTTTGACGGGCGTTCGTATCCCGTAGCTGCCGTTTCCTCCGGCATCCTGCGTCTCAGCCGGTGATGCGGTCTCTATGTCCACTGTCACGTTCATTTTCTTTGCTGGCGTTCGCAGGCCGAACATTACAAGGGCAGTAAATAGTCAAATTCTTATCAAAGCCTCTGTCAATTAATAGTACCTAATAACTAAATAAAGGTTTGTAAAAGTTATAAATATATAAAACTAAAGTAAAAATTAACCTAATAAAAATGTAATTACTTCTTATTTTAATTGTTTTTTATGTTTCAGGTGTGCGGATGTCTGCAGTTGACCAACGTCAACGACCTACACAGGGTAGGTGGACAGATTTTTGAAAACACAGGTAAAGTTTTAAATTTTAGCAAAAATACAAATTTTAAAAAGTCAAAATGAAATTGGCTGTTGATACAGCCTGTCAAAGGTAGCTAGAGGGTAGCTGGTCTGGTAACAAGTACGTTGCCGAAGACCGGGTCCAAAAAAGTGCCCTAGTTCCGGAGTTATAACAGTTCTAAGGTCGCCCGGGCCCCAAAAAGCGACTTTTCTAACCTTAGTGACTGACAACAGGGTGGGTGGGCGGGCGATTTTTTCTAATTTTTCAGTGTTTTTCTGTTTCAGATGCGTTCCAGGAGGTGGGGCAGCGATGTACCAGCCGGGCTATGCGCAGTGGCGATAAGTTTTAGCGAAAAAACGACTGTTTTCTCGCTAAAACGGTGGCAAAGTTAGTAGAAATACCACTTTTTCTAAGTTTCTGTATGACGGGTGAACCCTGGTGCTAGTCCTATGTGTAGGGCTTCGCAGGCCGCTTCTAATGGTGTATCGCACGGCTATATTCACCTTAAGTAGCTGTCAACAGAATCGAAGATAGTTCTATACCTGGGTCAAAAAGTTCGTTTTCAAACGCTAATCAGTTGGTTAGGTTAGGTTAGGTTAGGTTAGGTTAGGTTAGGTTAGGTTAGGTTAGGTTAGGTTAGGTTAGGTTAGGTTAGGTTAGGTTAGGTTAGGTTAGGTTAGGTTAGGTTAGGTTAGGTTAGGTTAGGTTAGGTTAGGTTAGGTTAGGTTAGGTTAGGTTAGGTTAGGTTAGGTTAGGTTTTTTTTTTTTTTTTTTTTTTTTTTTTTTTTTTTTCAGAGTTTTCTCTGACTTAGGGTCAGAGTCTTTATTTACTTATTTAACATTTTAAATCCAACACTTGTACACAGCTTAATTTAGAATATAATAATACAAAAGAGCACAAAAGCATCTTACACACACATCAAGTCTTAATTTACACTACTGTTTCTATACGTTATTTATACCTTATTTTATTTCATATGCTGTTTCTATATATTATCATAATATATATACACCATATTTTATCTATCTATTTCTATTTATTACATCTTTTACTATTTCTGTACAGTATTTTATAAACTTATCTCTTTTTGTCTTATCTGCCATAAATTTGCAGGCATTTTCAGGAGTTATTTCCGATTGTAGCCTTTGTTCCGCTTCAAATCGTTTCAGTCCACTTACAGGGCACTCGAAAAGCACATGTGTTACCGATTCGCTGACTCCTGGCTCGCATATGCACGATGGGTTAGGTTAGGTTAGGTTAGGTTAGGTTAGGTTAGGTTAGGTTAGGTTAGGTTAGGTTTTTTTTTTTTTTTTTTTTTTTTTTTTTTTTTTTTTTATTTCTAGGTGTTCTCTGATTTTTATCTTCAGAGGCTTTGCTTGCTTTATTTCTTATTTTCTATTATAATCTTAAGTCTTAAGTTTAGGGTGGGGGATTTTACAATGTAATTTATACAGTACATTAATCTAATCTAATATTTTGTTTCTATGCGTTTCTATTTTCTACGCTTTTATAAAACTATTCATTCTTTTTATGGGTTTTTGTTTTTTATCTTATTCATTCTACTTTCTTAGAACTAACACGATATATTAAATGTAAATGTACGTATGCTTATTTTCTTATTTCAAGGCCAGTTTATTTTATTATGCTTATATATATAATTTAATATATATATTCATCATATTTTTCTTATGCTATTTATTTCTTGTTATTACTCTATTTGTTATATTAGTACAATATTTTAGAAATTTTGGACGGTTGTACTTGTCCTTCATGATGTGTCGTATGTTGTCTACTGTTAATTCTTCATTTATTTCTTGTTCTATTTTATATCTCTCAGGGCCATACGCGGGGCACTCCAGCAAAATGTGAATGACTGATTCGTCCTTCCCGGGTTCGCATATACACGATGGGCTCTCTTTGCGTTTGAACCGGTTCAAGTACTCGGAGAACCCACCGTGGCCTGTCATAACTTGAGTTGTAACGCTGGTTGGTTCAAGTTTCCTGGTGATTTGGTAGGCATCAATAGCGTTGGGAAAAAACATTTTTGTTATTGCTGCTGTTTGACCTGACATGTACCTCTTGTTCCATTCGTCAAGCGAGTCCGTACGGATTTGACGCTTGACGAATGAGACAGGGCACATGTCGTAATCAGGTTTTCTTTTTGTGTTGTGCGCCGCGTCTTTAGCGAGCTGGTCTGCTCTCTCATTCCCTTCTAGCCCTGCATGTGCTCTGATCCAGAATAGGGTAATTACCTTATTCTGGAGTTTGGCTTCCTTGATGTTTTTTCTGGTCTCCACTGCCAAGGGGTGAGAGGAACTGGGATTTATGATCGTCTCCAGGGACGACTTCGAGTCACTGTAGACTCCAAAAGTGGTTTCTGTGCGCTTGAGGATCACCCTCGTGGCCTTGCATATAGCCAAGAGTTCCGCCTGATAGACCGTGCAGTATGATGGTAGCTTCAGTTTGATGGCTTTGGTTTCAGCTGCGTCGTCCCAGAAAGATAACGCTGCTCCAACCTCACCATCAATTTTGCTACCATCAGTGAATATTCGGACTGCTTGGGTATTGTGGTCATCAACTTGTTGCTGGTCTATCAGGCTCATGAACTCGAGGCACATATGTTCTGCCGGATGCTCCGTCTTGGCATACGGCACTACGCGCTCGACCTCTCTGTCCACTAGTGCTGGTCGGGGTATCCCTTTCTTGGCCTCATAAAGTGCGGCTGCTTCTTTAATTCTGAGGTCAAGTGGTAGCAGTCCGGCCAGCACGAGTGCCGAGTTGAGAGACACTGTGCGGTATGCCCTGCACAGTTTCTGAGCGAAACCTCTTTGCACTGCATTGAGTTTCCGTTGCACCCCCAGTTTATCTGAAGCCTGTACCCACGCACTGGCAGCGTACATGATAACTGGCTCTACTGCCGCCGTGTAAATGGTTCGGGTGATTTCAGGGTGGAGTCCCCAGCTAACCTTTGCCGCCCTGGAGAGCTTCTTATATATATTAAGATCTTTTCTGCAGACCTCCGCGACGTGGGTGTTGAAAGTGAGTTTTTCGTCAATTGTTAAGCCCAGAATTTTTATTTCAGGAGACATGCCTATGTCTACCCCACCCATCCGCAGCAGTGGTGTGTCATATTTGAGCTTCCTAGTGATAAGCATAGCTTTTGTTTTGTGTGGAGCAAATTTAAGTTTGTTGTTGACACCCCACTCCTGCACATGGGCGAGGGCGGCATTTGCACGTCTTTGTACATCCAGGGCTGAATCTCCGTCAAAAATCAACACCACGTCATCCGCAAAGGCCTGGCAGTAATCCCCTCGAGTTTCCAGCTCTTTCAATAGGGGGTCGAGGAGAAGGTTCCAGAGTATGGGGCCACCAATAGAACCCTGCACGCATCCCTTGTTTGTACTCCTCAGATGTTCCTCCCCCGCGTACCTCACCCTGACCTGCCTATTCTGTAAGTAGCTGTCGACTAACCTCCTTATGTTAACAGGGCATTCCTCCTCGGCCAACCGAGCTTTGATAGCGGGCCACCATGCGCTATCGAAGGCTCCCTCTATGTCCAATGATATCATCGTGATGAGTTTTTTCGCTTCTAACTTCCTGCGAATGTGATTCATCAGGTCATAGAGGGAGTCTTCGGTGCTCTTCTGGGGCATAAAGCCGTATTGCCGAGGACTCATCTTCGGGAGTAAGTACTTGCTTCGGCAGTACATATACTAAAATTGGAACGATACAGAGAAGATTAGCATGGCCCCTGCGCAAGGTTAGGTTAGGTTAGGTTAGGTTAGGTTAGGTTAGGTTAGGTTAGGTTAGGTTGGGGTGCAAGGTCGGGTAACCTCCACGTGGTGCACCCTGGTAACACCATGAAACACTTCCACAGAGTACTGGGGAAGTTTTTCATGGTGGCCAATACCCGACACAAGGTGGGCGTCTCTGGACGCGTACCAGAGGACGCAGTTAGCGGAGGCAGGCAGAGGGAAGGAGTTCCCACTGCAGTGCGAATAGGCTCATGGTGTAATTATGTATAATGTTGTACATTGTATATAATTAAATAATTGTGTTGTATATAAAAAATTTGTGTCGTGTGTGTTTTTTGTAAATAAGCATGTGTATGTACAGTTTTAATTGTACATAAGAAGTTTCCGATGCAATCTTTGTTGCATTGGTTGAGGTGTTGTTACGGACTGTTCGGTACTAACCCTATCGACCAGTTTCGTCGGAGAGAGTTCGCCGTCTCTCCAACCGGGATCCATGCTGTTTCATTCAAAGACCCCCCGTCAGGCTCACGGGGGTACGTTTGATTCAGTATGACCCGAAGGGGCGTTGCCTTAATTGGTCGGGCCCAGAGGAAGGAAAACCTTGAAACAAAAACCCGTGAGAAAACACGTAAAAACCTGCGGATACCAGGGGACCTCCGCAGTATATACCCTTCCCCGGCCACAGGGGGCACTGGTCGGTGGCACTTCGGTGGTGACACTTTATTTCCCCCATACTCGTGGGATTCATTATGGAAATAAATAAAAAACAAAAATCTAAAACTAGAAGTGACCGTTCTGGTCGTGAGGAGAAGGAAAGTGTAGGTGTTTTGGCACTTGGAGCTGCTGAGATGGCGACTGGGGAGTCCCCCAGTGTACTGCCATCTGGCTCAAACCAGAACTCATTGAGCTTGATGAGAGAGGCGCGCGTGGTTCTGACCCGCAGCGCGGCCTCAAATATGAGTGACGAAGAGTTGCCAATCGCTTCGGCGTCTTTGGCAAACCTATCTGATACGGACTCTGACGGGAGCTTCCGATCAGTAGCGACGTTGGCATCCGGGGCCTCATCTCCCGATGGAAGCCGTTTTTGGCGGAAGCGTCGGGCCATTGATGACGATGATGACAAGGTGGGGGTTCCGCCCAAAGCGTCAACGGCATTGAGAGGACGTGGACGTCCTCCTACGACGGGGAAATATGTCGGTCTTGCTCAGGCAAAGGCCGCACTTAATGCAGCAAAGGCCGAGGAACTCGAACTTAACGCTGAAATGGAGATGGCAGAGGAGGCTAGGTTAAAAAGGGAGGCAAGGGCCGCCACCTTCCGCAAGTCCCCAGACGTTATGGTAACGAGTGACAATGAGAGTCGTGAATCGCCGGATTTGGCCAGGCTGGTGTCTGATTCGGTGAACACGATTCTCAAGGTCGCGAAGACGTCCGGCCATTTAAGGGGGACGTATATTAAAGCCCTGAAGGATGCGGCAGAGACTATTAAAGTTTCCTTCGCAGAGCTCCGTTCACGCTCGATGACGGAGGAAGTCGCCCGACTGGAGGCAGCAAACTCCAAGCTTGCTTGCGAGTTAGAAGTAGTCCGACAAGAGTTGGCTCAAGTGCGCCAGCTCGCATATCAGCCAGTATCAACTCCGGCTCCAGGATTAGATGACATTGTGCGCGCTGTTATGTCGCAGTGTGGGTCAATGGTCAACGCGCGGATTGATGGTTTGGAGGACCGTTTGCTGCCTGAAAAGCGGCTTCGGCCGCCTCTGGCCGCAGACAAAAAGAAGTACAGTGCGGCTGCTGCATCTGTAGGGGCCACTGCTCGCGCAGCCTCCCCTTCTCCGGAAGCCAGTACCAGCGGAGCTGCCAGAGCTCCCCCTTTGGGAAAAAAGAAGAAGGAAGCGGTGCCCAAGGCACCGCGCCCGCCAAGTCCTACTTCCAAACCGATGGAGGAGGAATGGCAAGAAGTAACGCGGAAAGGCAAAGGCAAAGGCAAGCGTACGCGTGCTGGAGCCGCAAATGCCTCCAAGGAAGCAGCCCCCAAGGCTACAAAGGTGCCAGGGCCACGGCCTCAGCAGAAAAAGAAGAAGCAGAAGCTAAAGTCTCCTCGCTCTGCAGTGGTCGTCCTGACGCTTCAACCGGAGGCACTGGCGAATGGCATCACCTATGCCCAGATGCTAACCGATGCCAGAGAGCGCATCGACTTGACGGCACTTGGCATAGATGGTGTCAAGTTTCGGACGGCCGCTACTGGAGGACGAGTGTTTGAGTTGCCCGGAGCTTCAAGCACGGAGAAGGCTGATTCTCTAGCTAACAAGCTCAGAGAATCTCTAGATGGAGCTCTTGTAAAGGTTTCACGTCCCGAGAAAAGCGCGGAGTTGCGTCTCTCGGGACTGGACGACTCTACAAACAAAGAGGATGTCGCAGCGGCCGTTTCAAAAGTAGGGGGTTGCACTTTAGAATCTGTCAAGGTTGGTGACATTGTGCGGCCCCCTGGGCGCGAAGGAGCTGTTTGGCTGCGCTGCCCCATTGCAGCAGCCAAAAAAGTTGCAGCTGGAAGATTGCTGGTGAACTGGTCCTCAGTCTCGGTGAAAATACTGGAGGAAAGACCCCTACGGTGCTACCGATGCTTTGAAGCTGGACACGTAGGGGCAAAATGCCCAAATGCTGAGGACCGCAGTGCACTCTGTTTCCGCTGCGGCAAGGCTGGGCACAAGATGGCAGAATGTGTTGCTGAGCAGCACTGCCCAATATGTGAAGCTGCCGGTCAGAAGGCTGACCACCGCGTCGGGGCCAAGACCTGCAAAGGCTCGGCCAAAAACATAGGAAAAAAGACGGCTAGCGTAGGCTCTTCAGCCCCCTCGCAGCCATCTGCGCGCCCAGATGCGCGGGAAGAGGATCAGATGGACGCCAATTAGGATGGCCATCCGATTCCTGCAGGCGAACATCAACCACTCCGCCAGGGCTCAGGATCTCTTGCTCCAGAGCCTGGCGGAGTGGTCAACACAAATAGCAGTAGTTGCAGAGCCCTACTTAGTTCCTTCTCGGGACAACTGGGTGGCAGACAGAGAGGAATCGGTGGCCATTGTCACGCAATCATCGGCTAGCTCCCTCCCATTCGAAAAAGTAGCGAAAGGACAGGGATGCGTGCTGGCTGTATTGGGTGGCGATGGTGGTGTGGCGGTAATTGGGGTGTATTGTTCCCCAAACCGGCCTATAGTTGATTTTGAGCGACTTCTCGCTGAAGTCGGAGTTCTGGCGGGAGTAGTGCATCCCAGTCCGATAATAGTTGCTGGGGATTTCAATGCTAAGTCAACGGCGTGGGGATCCCCAGCAACCGACATAAGAGGCAGGGTCTTGGAAGAGTGGGCGGCGTCCCTGGGTCTCTTGATCCTCAACAGGGGCTCCGAGAACACGTGCGTGCGACAACAGGGTGGGTCCATAGTGGACCTAACGTTTGCTTCCCCCGCCGTTGCGTGCCGTGTTCTAGATTGGAGTGTAGAAACGGACGTAGAGACGCTGTCCGACCATCGGTACATTCGGTTCAGCGTCTCTACGTCCGCAGGGCCGGCTCCATCTCCACCACCTAATGCTGGGCCGCGGTGGTCATTAAAGGGGCTCAATAAAGAGATTGCTGTCGAAGCTGCCATCGTGGAGGCATGGATGGCAGGCCCAGTCACGGAGGACGTAAACGTCGCAGCGGAGTGGCTGGGAGAGGCACTTGCGCGTGTTTGTGACGCCTCCATGCCACGAGTCAAGGCGACGCTGCCTCCACGGCGCATGTATTGGTGGAAGCCGGAGCTCCGGCAATTACGAAGTGCCTGCGTCGCTTCGCGGCGGCTTTATACGCGCTGCCGTCGTCGAAGGGTGAGAAATGAGGAGGAAGAGCTTGAGCGGTACGCTAGCTACAGAGCCGCCTGCAAAGATCTGCAGGTGGCCATTAAAGAAGCAAAGGAGGCGGCTTGGCGAGAGTGGCTGGAGTCTCTCGATCGAGATCCCTGGGGGCGCCCTTACAAGTCGGTAACGGGAAAGCTTCGTCCATGGGCTCCCCCACTCACCACCACGCTTGAACCAGAACTTCTCGAACGGGTGGTGTCTGCACTCTTCCCTCAAAGGGATGCGTGGCACCCGCCTCCCATGGCACCAGCGTTGCCTGACGAGGTGGAAGAGGAGGTCCCGCCAGTTAGTGAGACTGAGTTCGGAGCGGCCGTGTTACGGCTCCGGTCAAAGAATGCGGCCCCCGGACCGGACGGCGTGCCGGGTCGAGTTTTGGTCCACGCGGCGAGGGAGCTCGGGGCTGAAATAAGAGCACTCTTTTCAGCGTGCCTAACGCAGGGCAGTTTTCCACAATGCTGGAAACGTGGAAAACTGGTCCTGCTTAAGAAGAATGGGCGCCCAGCTGATTCCCCATCGGCGTACCGCCCCATAGTGTTGCTCGGCGAGACGAGCAAGCTCTTTGAGCGAGTGCTTGCGGATCGTCTCGTCCGGCACTTGGTTGATGTGGGTCCAAACCTTAATGACGGACAGTATGGGTTCCGCCACGGGCGCTCTACCGTGGACGCTATCGCAAGAGTGCAAGAACTCACAGAGGAGGCGATATCCGGGGGCGGGGTATTGTTGGCAGTGTCGCTAGACATAAAAAACGCCTTTAATACCCTTCCCTGGGAGACCGTACTGGAGGCCCTCAGATACCATAGGGTGCCTCGATACCTGAGGAACTCTGTGGTGAGCTACTTCGCCGACCGGGCTGTGATGTACCCAGCCCGGGAAGGCGCATGGAAGGAACGAAAGATGTCGTGCGGTGTTCCACAGGGGTCTGTTCTAGGGCCCCTCCTGTGGAACATCGGCTATGACTATGTGCTCCGCGGGCAAAACTTATGGGGGATCGGCGTGGTCTGTTACGCCGATGACACCCTCGTAACAGCCCGCGGCAGCACCTATAGAGAGGCGGCCATCTTGGCCACTGCTGGAGTTGCCCAAGTAGTCCGAAGAATAAAGATGCTTGGGCTGGAAGTAGCTCTGGAGAAGTCAGAGGCCCTCGTTTTTCATGGGCCTCGCAAGGCTCCTCCGATAGGGCAAACTGTGGTGGTAGGTGGAGCGTCCATCGCCGTCGAGCCGACGATGCGGTACCTAGGCCTTGTCCTCGACGGTCGATGGAGGTTCGAAGAGCACTTCAAGCGATTGGCTCCAAAGCTCATCGCCTTCGCCGGAGTGCTCGGGAGCCTGCTCCCTAATGTAGGAGGGCCAAGTGTGGCGTGCCGTCGCCTTTTTGCCGGGGTGGTACGCTCCAAGGCGCTTTATGGAGCACCCATATGGGCGAGTGCCCTTAACGCCCGAAACCAGACCCTGCTGCGACGTCCGCAGCGGGTCATAGCAAATAGGGCAGCCCGAGCGTATCACACCGTCTCTTTCGAGGCGGCGTGCCTGCTGGCTAGTACGCCGCCGTGGGACCTCGAAGCTGGGGTTCTAGCGGCGGTCTACTGGCGCAGCGTGGAAGTTAAAAAGGATGGTGGATGGCCAATGCCCGAAGAAATTCAGCACTGGAGAGAGCAGGGTCGCGAAGATCTTTTCAGACATTGGACTGAGAGAATGGAGTCGCCGGCTGCTAGCCGGGATGTGGTGGCCGCCTTTCGGCCCGTTCTTCAAGAATGGGTCGACCGTCGGCACGGTGCTCCAACGTTCCGCTTGGCGCAGATCCTCTCGGGGCATGGCTGCTTCGGGAGGTATCTGTGCCGTGTTGCGCGTCGTGAGCCGACGATGGAATGCCACCACTGCGGGGCGTTGGAGGACACGGCGCAGCACACCCGTGCCGAGTGTCCAGCCTGGGAAGTGCCACGAGCCGAAATGGTCTCGGTGATCGGAAGAGATCTCTCACTCTTAGCCATAATAAGAGCAATGGCTGAGAGTGAGAGAAACTGGAGGGCAGTTGCCAGCTTCGCGGAGCTGGTGATGCAAGAGAAAGAGGTGGCGGAGAGGGACCGAGAGGACGACATCCTCTCGGATCCTATACGCCGAAGGAGAGTAGGCCGCACGCGGTTGGCATTCGCCAGCCGCATGCATCCTTAAATGGGGACCTTCGGGTAATGGATCGGGGGATCTATTGCCCGACCTGAGAGGTCCCGAGCTGTAAGGCACCTCGTCGTGTTCCGAGGTGCCTTAAGCGGAGATAAGGGGGCACATATAAAGCCCCCCAGAGAAGGGTCCAAACGGACAACCGCTGGGGAAGCTATGGAGGCGCTGAGCGATCCCACGGCTCCCCACTCTTGCGGAGAAGAGGAACACCCCAGGTTTTTAGTTTGGGTATACCGCCTTTGTCAAGGCGGGGAGTCCCACATAACCATCGGTCCCCCCGGGCCGGTGGTATCTATAAAAGATTTTCCTGGGTCAAAAAAAAAAAAAAAAAAAAAAAAAAGGTTAGGTTAGGTTAGGTTAGGTTAGGTTAGGTTAGCTCCTGTATGGGCCGAAGCTCTGAACAACCTGAACAACCAGAACGTTGCCATTCTGCGAAAACCACAGCGAGCGATGGCAGTAAGAGTCATTCGGGGATACCGCACAGTATCCAACGAGGCGGCATGTGCCCTGGCAGGTTCACTGCCATGGGATCTGGAAGCAAAAGGCCTCTCGTCAATTTATTTTTGGCGCGAGCAGCAAAAAGCGCAGGGCCAAAGGCCAGCGCCAAGAGAGGTAGAGTTTCGTAGAAGTCAAACCTATGATCTTCTTGTACAAGAGTGGAACAGGCGGCTGGCACAGCCAAGCGCTGGCCTAAGAACCATCGAGGCAATCCGGCCAGTCCTGAAGGAGTGGATGAGCAGAGAGCATGGTACACTAACGTACCGGCTGACGCAGGTACTATCGGGACACGGGTGTTTCTCGAAGTACCTGTGTCAAATTGGAAGAGAACCTACTGAGGCATGTCATCATTGTTCATGCACAGTTGATAATGCACAACACACGCTTGCCGAATGCCCAGCTTGGGCGAGCCCCCGGCAAGAACTAGTGCACAAAATCGGATGTGACTTATCACTCCCGGCTTTTGTCAAGGCAATGGTCGAGAGTGATATAAAGTGGAAAGCCTGTTTAACCTTCTGCGAAGAGGTTCTCTCGCAGAAGGAAGCTGCAGAACGGGAGAGGGAAATATCGACCCTCAACCCGATTCGCAGCAGAAGAGCTGGGCGTCGTCGGAGAGATCTCCCCAGAATCCGACCCCCATAAGGCTTAGGCGGCGGGCATCGGGGGATGTCCGTCGCCTTCTGACAAGCCTCGAGGTGGCGCGCGCGGGTGTTCCGCGCGCCTCTCGCAAGAGATGAGAAGATTCACACAACACAAGAAGGTGCCTAAAAAGCAACGCCGCTGGGGCCATGGACGAATTTAAACATGCACCCACAGCCTCGGCACAAAGGCGATAAGGAGAACACCCCCAGGTTTTTAGTTCGGGTATACCGCCTTTGTCAAGGCGGGGAGTCCCACATAACCATCGGTCCCCCCGGGCCGGTGGTATCTATAAAAGATTTTCCTGGGTCAAAAAAAAAAAAAAAAAAAAAAAAAAAAAAAAAAAAAAAAAAAAAAAAAAAAAAAAAAAGGTTAGGTTAGGTTAGGTTAGGTTAGGTTAGGTTAGGTTAGGTTAGGTTAGGTTAGGTTAGGTTAGGTTAGGTTAGGTTTTTTTTTTTTTTTTTTTTTTTTTTTTTTTTTTTTTTTTTTTCAGTTTAAAGGCATTTATTTATCTGAGAGACAATTTTCCTCTTGCAAGGCAAGAGATCTTATTCTACTTAAGATTTACTACCAAAGTTACCATTCATACGACCTTACTCTTAATGAAATTAATTACCTATATGACATATTGATTGGTCCTGTCTGCACAAGATACCAATTTATTTTTAATTGCGCTCCGAAACCCCTTAGCCACTTGAATGTTTGTTTACCTTATACAAGTTAGAAACATTATCGACGGCTTGTTTCAAGTGAATGAGGCCTCCAAGCGCATCACAATATTCTTAGTTTACCTACATCTTACCTAATTCATCTTTTTAATCTAGTACCTGGTCAAACCTAGTGATCTATATTATACTATATTTAATATAATTAATAATTAATTTTGCTACTATAATTTTACTTTCCTATGCCTAGCCCTACAATGGTGTGGGCAACCACTTGAAACACCATACATTAGAATATTAGATAGAACAATATTTTTAAGTAAACCCTATTTTACTTATCCTGATGACAATTTTGAACAAGCTTTGATTTGACACACTATCTGATCTACTATAGAAGAGAAGTCTCAAAATATTTTATGATTTTAATCATACATTATACATTAATTTTACACAATTAACTTCAATTTATTATTCAGTTATGTTTGTTTTATACTTTTCCACTGATGCGTTACCTATTTTCTTACATATAATTTTACTTACCAATATTTGCAAATTGTTTTATAAGTGCCTATGTTTTTCAACAATTTTACTTTACATTATTTTATACAGCATAGAACCTATTATTTATAACATTTTAAGAACCAATTTATTATTTTTCCCTTTTGACTTATTTTACTCTTTGTGTTTTATGCAACTGTAGGTATACCTAATACCTACCTAATATTTATGTTTATCATCATGAGAACTTTAGCAATGATAATTATGCTAGAATTTTTACAATAATAACTAGGAGTAACTCTATTCCAACACCTAGGTGCTTATACATACATCATACCAACAAAGAATTTACAATTCATAATATTTACCTACTAACCCTATTACTTATACTTATACTTAGGTACACTTTCATCATACCAGTAAGGAATTTGAAAAAGCTGTAATATTAACCTACAAACCCTATCTTTCTATAAATACTTATTTTCAATTATTTTATTGAGATACCTACCTTTTCCTATTTTCATTGAAACTAGACTTTAATTATTGTACTAAGTTCAGTGATATATTTAATAATACATTTGAACTTTGTTTTCACAAACTTCTATTTTTAGACATGGACTGAATTTACACCGAAAACAGGTGAATAAAAAACTTGTGCTTGTTTTAGGGTTTTTAAACCAGAAAATTTCTGAACAGGATGAAATACTAATCTCAAAAGCAATCTATATGATCTATACCTAGGTGTGAAAATCTTGTCTTAATATAGTTAAATAGATTATTTACAATACTAATTACATGTAGGACACGCTTGACCTTGCAAGGGCGTCCCAACGGAGGCGCGTCGGGCACCCAAGGTCGAACGAGTTGTGGTCATGTCTTCCAAGCCTCGCCAGCCTGCAGTTACGGCATGACGGAACGTCAGCAACTGTCCACGCGGGGCAGTCTTTGCGGAGATGTGGGTCACCACAGTGACTGCATAAGTCCACTTTTTCTTTGCAAAACTTGCGACCATGGCCGAAGCCAAGGCACTTGCTGCACTGAAGAAGCGGACTTTGATCTAAAACCTGCCGCCGCTGTAAGTCAATGTGGACTGTTCCCTCCGCCGTCAGCCGGCGCCACAGAATTGGCGAGACTTGAAGAATGATATTACTTTCTATTGGATTTTGAGTCCTTCTCCTATATTTCACCGACGCCCTGTATTCAGTACCAGGGATATCACCCGTAATTTGGGGATTTTGTGTTTGCAGAGACTTGAGCACATCTTCGTCAGTGTTATAGGAGAGGACTCCTTTAATAATAACAAAAGGATCCTTACTTTTAGCGACTTCAACCTTGAGTCCCCGAGCGCGCTCCCGCAGGCGAGACTGGAGCTTGCTGACCTCCTCTTGGCTCCCGCAGCTGAGGACGATTTTCTGGTCCCTCACTTTGCGAACGGAATCGACCCGGAGTCCCGTCGAGCGCGCGTCCACCGCAACCTTGATCTTCTCCAGCAGCTGGGCACCGGAGTCCGTCGGGTTGTCTGACGCTACGATGATGGCATGATGCGGCTTCGGTGGGGCTGGTCTTCGGGCGACGTCTGCATAGGAGAGACCGTGCTGGGCGACTTCTTCGAACTGGGCTTTTGTTGATTGAAGCGCCACTCTCAAGCTGCTGAGCCCTTCTTCAAGAGGCTTCAGATCAGAAGCTGCTGCTGGAACTGCACTCTTGATTTCTTTGCGTAACTCTTTGATTTCACTAAGGATATCCGCACTAGAGAAGTCGGAAGACATTCGGATGCTTTCATCTTGGATGCTGACTATCCGGTCCTTGAGCTCCGACACTATTTTTGCGTGAGCCTTTTCCATAGCCAACAGCTGTTGGTTGTGCAGAACTTTTAATTCATCCAGATCGGAAACCAGCTCCTCTTTTGTGGTGCATAGCTTAGAAACACACATTTCCATTTCCGTGATCTTCTCGCGAAGTCCGGCTTTAATTGAAGTCTTTAAGTTTCCGGACTCATCAAGCAATTCAAAACATTCATCTTTTAGGTTGTTGGCCAGGGTAAACATTTTTCTGACGGAGACAATGCCTCTCGTGATGTCACCAGAAAAATCAGAAGCTTCAGAAGCTGCGGAGTCTGATGATTGAGCAGGCGAATGTTCCCTCGAAGAGACAGAAGATTGTTTGCTTGATGGGACACTCCCCGCCCCTTCGGCGCTCCGTATAAGAGCCTCTTTCCTTATCGGGTCACCTTTGGCCTTGGACCGTGGAGGCTTGGGTTTGTCTACATCAAAAGTTTTATCCATTGCAAAAGTAAACAACTCACTTTTTTCTGTTCACAAGTACCCGCACTTTCCGGTTTTTGTTGAAAACTTGATCAAGGATCCTTCCAGGAAACAGGATCGTCAGGATTGATGGTGATATAGATCGGCGGGAACTTGTTAGGCACTATAAGACCACTTGGGTTGGTTGGGTTGGGTTGAGACTGGGTTAGGTTAGGTTAACCTAACCTAACCTAACCTAACCCAGTCTCAACCCAACACTCACCGGAGACGGTCGAGTCTGCGCAAATAAAATTGATTTTAAATATTTAAACCTTACTAAAAGTGTCGAAAGTGGTCTTATAGTGCCTAACAAGTTCCCGCCGATCTATATCACCATCAATCCTGACGATCCTGTTTCCTGGAAGGATCCTTGATCAAGTTTTCAACAAAAACCGGAAAGTGCGGGTACTTGTGAACAGAAAAAAGTGAGTTGTTTACTTTTGCAATGGATAAAACTTTTGATGTAGACAAACCCAAGCCTCCACGGTCCAAGGCCAAAGGTGACCCGATAAGGAAAGAGGCTCTTATACGGAGCGCCGAAGGGGCGGGGAGTGTCCCATCAAGCAAACAATCTTCTGTCTCTTCGAGGGAACATTCGCCTGCTCAATCATCAGACTCCGCAGCTTCTGAAGCTTCTGATTTTTCTGGTGACATCACGAGAGGCATTGTCTCCGTCAGAAAAATGTTTACCCTGGCCAACAACCTAAAAGATGAATGTTTTGAATTGCTTGATGAGTCCGGAAACTTAAAGACTTCAATTAAAGCCGGACTTCGCGAGAAGATCACGGAAATGGAAATGTGTGTTTCTAAGCTATGCACCACAAAAGAGGAGCTGGTTTCCGATCTGGATGAATTAAAAGTTCTGCACAACCAACAGCTGTTGGCTATGGAAAAGGCTCACGCAAAAATAGTGTCGGAGCTCAAGGACCGGATAGTCAGCATCCAAGATGAAAGCATCCGAATGTCTTCCGACTTCTCTAGTGCGGATATCCTTAGTGAAATCAAAGAGTTACGCAAAGAAATCAAGAGTGCAGTTCCAGCAGCAGCTTCTGATCTGAAGCCTCTTGAAGAAGGGCTCAGCAGCTTGAGAGTGGCGCTTCAATCAACAAAAGCCCAGTTCGAAGAAGTCGCCCAGCACGGTCTCTCCTATGCAGACGTCGCCCGAAGACCAGCCCCACCGAAGCCGCATCATGCCATCATCGTAGCGTCAGACAACCCGACGGACTCCGGTGCCCAGCTGCTGGAGAAGATCAAGGTTGCGGTGGACGCGCGCTCGACGGGACTCCGGGTCGATTCCGTTCGCAAAGTGAGGGACCAGAAAATCGTCCTCAGCTGCGGGAGCCAAGAGGAGGTCAGCAAGCTCCAGTCTCGCCTGCGGGAGCGCGCTCGGGGACTCAAGGTTGAAGTCGCTAAAAGTAAGGATCCTTTTGTTATTATTAAAGGAGTCCTCTCCTATAACACTGACGAAGATGTGCTCAAGTCTCTGCAAACACAAAATCCCCAAATTACGGGTGATATCCCTGGTACTGAATACAGGGCGTCGGTGAAATATAGGAGAAGGACTCAAAATCCAATAGAAAGTAATATCATTCTTCAAGTCTCGCCAATTCTGTGGCGCCGGCTGACGGCGGAGGGAACAGTCCACATTGACTTACAGCGGCGGCAGGTTTTAGATCAAAGTCCGCTTCTTCAGTGCAGCAAGTGCCTTGGCTTCGGCCATGGTCGCAAGTTTTGCAAAGAAAAAGTGGACTTATGCAGTCACTGTGGTGACCCACATCTCCGCAAAGACTGCCCCGCGTGGACAGTTGCTGACGTTCCGTCATGCCGTAACTGCAGGCTGGCGAGGCTTGGAAGACATGACCACAACTCGTTCGACCTTGGGTGCCCGACGCGCCTCCGTTGGGACGCCCTTGCAAGGTCAAGCGTGTCCTACATGTAATTAGTATTGTAAATAATCTATTTAACTATATTAAGACAAGATTTTCACACCTAGGTATAGATCATATAGATTGCTTTTGAGATTAGTATTTCATCCTGTTCAGAAATTTTCTGGTTTAAAAACCCTAAAACAAGCACAAGTTTTTTATTCACCTGTTTTCGGTGTAAATTCAGTCCATGTCTAAAAATAGAAGTTTGTGAAAACAAAGTTCAAATGTATTATTAAATATATCACTGAACTTAGTACAATAATTAAAGTCTAGTTTCAATGAAAATAGGAAAAGGTAGGTATCTCAATAAAATAATTGAAAATAAGTATTTATAGAAAGATAGGGTTTGTAGGTTAATATTACAGCTTTTTCAAATTCCTTACTGGTATGATGAAAGTGTACCTAAGTATAAGTATAAGTAATAGGGTTAGTAGGTAAATATTATGAATTGTAAATTCTTTGTTGGTATGATGTATGTATAAGCACCTAGGTGTTGGAATAGAGTTACTCCTAGTTATTATTGTAAAAATTCTAGCATAATTATCATTGCTAAAGTTCTCATGATGATAAACATAAATATTAGGTAGGTATTAGGTATACCTACAGTTGCATAAAACACAAAGAGTAAAATAAGTCAAAAGGGAAAAATAATAAATTGGTTCTTAAAATGTTATAAATAATAGGTTCTATGCTGTATAAAATAATGTAAAGTAAAATTGTTGAAAAACATAGGCACTTATAAAACAATTTGCAAATATTGGTAAGTAAAATTATATGTAAGAAAATAGGTAACGCATCAGTGGAAAAGTATAAAACAAACATAACTGAATAATAAATTGAAGTTAATTGTGTAAAATTAATGTATAATGTATGATTAAAATCATAAAATATTTTGAGACTTCTCTTCTATAGTAGATCAGATAGTGTGTCAAATCAAAGCTTGTTCAAAATTGTCATCAGGATAAGTAAAATAGGGTTTACTTAAAAATATTGTTCTATCTAATATTCTAATGTATGGTGTTTCAAGTGGTTGCCCACACCATTGTAGGGCTAGGCATAGGAAAGTAAAATTATAGTAGCAAAATTAATTATTAATTATATTAAATATAGTATAATATAGATCACTAGGTTTGACCAGGTACTAGATTAAAAAGATGAATTAGGTAAGATGTAGGTAAACTAAGAATATTGTGATGCGCTTGGAGGCCTCATTCACTTGAAACAAGCCGTCGATAATGTTTCTAACTTGTATAAGGTAAACAAACATTCAAGTGGCTAAGGGGTTTCGGAGCGCAATTAAAAATAAATTGGTATCTTGTGCAGACAGGACCAATCAATATGTCATATAGGTAATTAATTTCATTAAGAGTAAGGTCGTATGAATGGTAACTTTGGTAGTAAATCTTAAGTAGAATAAGATCTCTTGCCTTGCAAGAGGAAAATTGTCTCTCAGATAAATAAATGCCTTTAAACTGAAAAAAAAAAAAAAAAAAAAAAAAAAAACCTAACCTAACCTAACCTAACCTAACCTAACCTAACCTAACCTAACCTAACCTAACCTAACCTAACCTAACCTAACCTAACCTAACCTAACCTAACCTAACCTTGCGCACGGTGGTAGTGCTGCGAAAGCCCGGAAAGGAGGACTACGCAAATCCGAAGTCATACAGACCTATAGGCCTTCTGCCGGTCATGGGCAAGATATATGAAAAAATGATCGTTGGACGTATCAAGTGGCATATCATCCCTCGAATAAGTACTCGCCAGTACGGGTTTATGCCTAAGAGAAGCACCGAGGACTCCCTCTATGATCTAATAAAGTACGTCAAATCGAAACTAAACCAAAAGAAGCTGACAGTGATGGTATCTTTAGACATAGAGGGAGCCTTCGACAGCGCATGGTGGCCCGCCATCCGAACCAGACTGGCTGAGGAAAACTGTCCGGTAAACCTACGGAGAGTAATAGACAGCTACCTCAAGGACAGGAAAGTGAGGGTTAGATATATTGGAGAAGAGCACATAAAGGAAACTAACAAAGGGTGCGTCCAAGGATCGATCGGAGGCCCCCTCCTGTGGAATCTCCTTCTAGACCCACTGCTGAAGGGTTTGGAACTGCGTGGAGACTATTGCCAGGCCTTCGCGGATGACGTAGTGCTCCTATTCGATGGGGACACCGCGCTGGAAGTGCAACGACAAGCAAATGCCACCCTTGCCTATGTTCGGGAGTGGGGTGTCAAGAATAAACTTAAATTCGCACCGCATAAAACTAATGCAATGGTAATAACACGTAAATTGAAATATGACACACCACTTCTGAGCATGGGCGGGGTTGGCATTGGCATGTCGGAGCAAATTAAGATACTAGGGCTCACCATTGATAGTAAATTGACCTTCAATCAACACGTCACTAATACTTGTAAAAAAGCTTTGAATATTTACAAGCAATTATCTAGAGCGGCAAAAATCAGTTGGGGTCTCCATCCTGAAATTATACGGCTTATATATACTGCTACGGTAGAACCGGTCATACTGTACGCAGCAGGTGCATGGGGGTCAGCAGCTAACAAACAAGGTGTGCAAAAACAGCTCAACGTGGTCCAAAGGGGGTTTGCACAAAAGCTTAGTAAGGCGTATCGCACTGCATCCCTAAATTCATCGCTGGTCCTGTCTGGGATACTTCCTCTCGACCTCAGAATACGGGAGGTAAAAGCCCTGTATGAGGCCAAGAGGGGAGTACCCCAGATGGTACTAGCGGACAGAGAGATCGAGCGACTGGTGCCATACAGTGAGACGTGGCACCCCGCAGAACATGTGCACCTGGAGTTCAAAAGCCTGATAGACCAACAACAAGTGGACGACCACAGCCACCAAGCAGTAAATATATACACCGATGGCAGTAAGATTGAGGGTAAAGTCGGAGCGGCACTTTCCTTTTGGAAAGGTGACGCCGAGACCAAAGCCCTCAAACTTAAACTGTCATCGTACTGCACGGTCTATCAGGCAGAACTCCTGGCCATATGTAGGGCCACACAGGAAATTACGAAGCGCTCAGAGCTAAGCTTTGGCATCTACAGTGATTCTAGGGCAGCACTAGAGACAGTGGTTAACCAGAGCTCCCTCCATCCTCTCGCAATAGAAGCTCGAAACCACTTGAGAGCAAGCAAACTCCAGAACAAGGAGGTATCCCTGTTTTGGATTAAGGCCCACGCGGGACTAGGGGGGAACGAAAGAGCGGATGAGTTGGCGAAAGAAGCGGCCCTTAACACTAAAAAGAAGCCAGACTACGATCGGTGTCCGGTTTCATTCATCAAGCGACAGACCCGTTTAGGCTCGCTTGATGAATGGAACCGGAGGTATAAGTCAGGAGAAACAGCCGCCATTACAAAAATATTCTTCCCGGACGCAATCAATGCATACAAAATTGTCAGGAAATTTGAAGCAACTAGCGCGATGACTCAAGCAATGACGGGGCACGGTGGGTTCTCCGAATACTTGACTCGTTTCAAGTGTAAGGAGGACCCATCGTGCATATGTGAGCCGGGTGTAGACGAAACCGCGATGCACGTTTTGTTAGAATGTCCTGCTTACGCACGTAGAAGATATGAAGCCGTACAAATACTCGATTGCGACTTGACACTGGAAAATATAAGCACAATTATGACAGATAACGAAAAGAGACGGACGTTTATAAAATATTGTACTGAAATTGTTAACACGGTAATAAAGAGAAACAAGTAGATTAAGTAAATTATGATGAATGTATATTGTTGAATATATAGATCATGCATAAATGTAAAATAGTAAAAAATAAGAAACAAAAACAGAAACAGTATAATGTAACTATGTACTAAAATAATGTAAAATAAGCAAACAGAATTGTAAAACATGTATTAGAATAAGAACCATTTAAAATGTAATAGAATAACAACTAAAACTAGGATAAGACAACCCAAAGAAAAAAGGGGTTAATTGTACATTATTAGTAATAAAGACACCCTGTCCTCAAACCTAAAAAAGTAAAATAAAGTCCTTAACTATGTTAGGGGAACGAGAAAAAAAAAAAAAAAAAAAAAAAAAAAAAAAAAAAAACCTAACCTTGCGCAGGGGCCATGCTAATCTTCTCTGTATCGTTCCAATTTTAGTATATGTACTGCCGAAGCAAGTACTTACTCCCGAAGATGAGTCCTCGGCAATACGGCTTTATGCCCCAGAAGAGCACCGAAGACTCCCTCTATGACCTGATGAATCACATTCGCAGGAAGTTAGAAGCGAAAAAACTCATCACGATGATATCATTGGACATAGAGGGAGCCTTCGATAGCGCATGGTGGCCCGCTATCAAAGCTCGGTTGGCCGAGGAGGAATGCCCTGTTAACATAAGGAGGTTAGTCGACAGCTACTTACAGAATAGGCAGGTCAGGGTGAGGTACGCGGGGGAGGAACATCTGAGGAGTACAAACAAGGGATGCGTGCAGGGTTCTATTGGTGGCCCCATACTCTGGAACCTTCTCCTCGACCCCCTATTGAAAGAGCTGGAAACTCGAGGGGATTACTGCCAGGCCTTTGCGGATGACGTGGTGTTGATTTTTGACGGAGATTCAGCCCTGGATGTACAAAGACGTGCAAATGCCGCCCTCGCCCATGTGCAGGAGTGGGGTGTCAACAACAAACTTAAATTTGCTCCACACAAAACAAAAGCTATGCTTATCACTAGGAAGCTCAAATATGACACACCACTGCTGCGGATGGGTGGGGTAGACATAGGCATGTCTCCTGAAATAAAAATTCTGGGCTTAACAATTGACGAAAAACTCACTTTCAACACCCACGTCGCGGAGGTCTGCAGAAAAGCTCTTAATATATATAAGAAGCTCTCCAGGGCGGCAAAGGTTAGCTGGGGACTCCACCCTGAAATCACCCGAACCATTTACACGGCGGCAGTAGAGCCAGTTATCATGTACGCTGCCAGTGCGTGGGTACAGGCTTCAGATAAACTGGGGGTGCAACGGAAACTCAATGCAGTGCAAAGAGGTTTCGCTCAGAAACTGTGCAGGGCATACCGCACAGTGTCTCTCAACTCGGCACTCGTGCTGGCCGGACTGCTACCACTTGACCTCAGAATTAAAGAAGCAGCCGCACTTTATGAGGCCAAGAAAGGGATACCCCGACCAGCACTAGTGGACAGAGAGGTCGAGCGCGTAGTGCCGTATGCCAAGACGGAGCATCCGGCAGAACATATGTGCCTCGAGTTCATGAGCCTGATAGACCAGCAACAAGTTGATGACCACAATACCCAAGCAGTCCGAATATTCACTGATGGTAGCAAAATTGATGGTGAGGTTGGAGCAGCGTTATCTTTCTGGGACGACGCAGCTGAAACCAAAGCCATCAAACTGAAGCTACCATCATACTGCACGGTCTATCAGGCGGAACTCTTGGCTATATGCAAGGCCACGAGGGTGATCCTCAAGCGCACAGAAACCACTTTTGGAGTCTACAGTGACTCGAAGTCGTCCCTGGAGACGATCATAAATCCCAGTTCCTCTCACCCCTTGGCAGTGGAGACCAGAAAAAACATCAAGGAAGCCAAACTCCAGAATAAGGTAATTACCCTATTCTGGATCAGAGCACATGCAGGGCTAGAAGGGAATGAGAGAGCAGACCAGCTCGCTAAAGACGCGGCGCACAACACAAAAAGAAAACCTGATTACGACATGTGCCCTGTCTCATTCGTCAAGCGTCAAATCCGTACGGACTCGCTTGACGAATGGAACAAGAGGTACATGTCAGGTCAAACAGCAGCAATAACAAAAATGTTTTTTCCCAACGCTATTGATGCCTACCAAATCACCAGGAAACTTGAACCAACCAGCGTTACAACTCAAGTTATGACAGGCCACGGTGGGTTCTCCGAGTACTTGAACCGGTTCAAACGCAAAGAGAGCCCATCGTGTATATGCGAACCCGGGAAGGACGAATCAGTCATTCACATTTTGCTGGAGTGCCCCGCGTATGGCCCTGAGAGATATAAAATAGAACAAGAAATAAATGAAGAATTAACAGTAGACAACATACGACACATCATGAAGGACAAGTACAACCGTCCAAAATTTCTAAAATATTGTACTAATATAACAAATAGAGTAATAACAAGAAATAAATAGCATAAGAAAAATATGATGAATATATATATTAAATTATATATATAAGCATAATAAAATAAACTGGCCTTGAAATAAGAAAATAAGCATACGTACATTTACATTTAATATATCGTGTTAGTTCTAAGAAAGTAGAATGAATAAGATAAAAAACAAAAACCCATAAAAAGAATGAATAGTTTTATAAAAGCGTAGAAAATAGAAACGCATAGAAACAAAATATTAGATTAGATTAATGTACTGTATAAATTACATTGTAAAATCCCCCACCCTAAACTTAAGACTTAAGATTATAATAGAAAATAAGAAATAAAGCAAGCAAAGCCTCTGAAGATAAAAATCAGAGAACACCTAGAAATAATAAAAAAAAAAAAAAAAAAAAAAAAAAAAAAAAAACCTAACCTAACCTAACCTAACCTAACCTAACCTAACCTAACCTAACCTAACCAGCACACAGCACTCACATGTACGAAGGCACTCAACATCTATAAGCAGTTGTCAAGAGCGGCTAGGTCCAGTTGGGGCCTCCATCCGGAGGTTATCCGTATAATATACACTGCCACAGTAGAACCAGTAGTAATGTACGCCGCTAGCGCCTGGGCACCAGCAACACATAAACTCGGTATCAGAAAGCAGCTTGATGCAGTTCAGCGAGGCTTTGCCCAAAAACTAACTAGGGCATACCGAACTGTGTCCCTGAATTCGGGGCTGGTGCTGGCCGGAATACTCCCACTTGACTTGCGGATACAAGAAGCAGCCGCGTTGTATGAAGCAAAGAGGGGAGTACCTCGACCAGCGCTGGCCGATAGGGAGGTAGAGCGTCTCACACCATACGCACAGAGTAGGCACCCGGCAGAACACACCTGTCTGGAATTTGTCAGCTTGACGGACAGAGAACAGCTGGATATGAATAATACCCAAGCAGTGCAGATCTACACCGATGGTAGCAAGATAGAGGGTGAAGTCGGAGCCGCACTATCCTTATGGAAAGGCAACGCCGAGATTAAAGCCCTCAAACTCAAACTACCATCGTATAGCACCGTCTATCAAGCTGAGCTACTAGCATTATGTAGAGCCACGGGTGAGGTCCTCAAACGCTCAGAAGACACCTTCGGCATATTCAGCGATTCTAGGTCGGCGCTGGAGACAGTAACGAATCAGGGCTCCCTCCATCCCCTAGCCGTGGAGGCTCGCGAAAACATAAGAACGAGCAAAACCCAGGATAAAGAAATATCTTTATTCTGGATCAAAGCCCACGCGGGACTAGAGGGTAACGAACGAGCTGACTGTCTAGCCAAGGAAGCCGCAATAAACAAAAAACGACGTCCTGACTACGACTACTGTCCGGCCTCATTCGTCAAGCGTCAGATTCGTGAGGAATCGCTTGTAGAATGGGACCGGCGGTACAAGACGAGCGAGACAGCCGGATAGGGGTGAAGACATGGCAGGGACCCTCGAAGAAATGGAACTTCAGGTGCTAAATGAAGGCAATACTCCAACTTTTGACACGATAAGGGGCAACAAATCATACTCCAGTTTCATAGACGTAACGGCCTGCTCAACCGAGTTGCTAAACCTGATTGAAGACTGGAAGGTAGAAACAGGTTTAACGAGCTCCGATCACAATGTGCTGACCTTTAAAATAAGGTTGACGAAAGCAACGGGTATAAACATCAAAAGAACTACCAGAATATACAACAGTAAAAAAGCAAATTGGCAACAGTTTCATGAGAAACTGTCCCAATTACTAGAAGAACATCAACTTAACAAAAGAGAAATAGAAAACATAAGAGACAAATCTGAATTAGAACAAATAGTTGAACATTACACACAGGTATTGATAGAATCATGCAACAATAGTATCCCTAAAAAGAAAACAAATAGCACACTTACCTTACCATGGTGGTCGGAGAAACTCGCTGAACTGAAGAAGAAGGTCACCACGATGAAACGTCGAATCCGCTGCGCTGCACCAATCCGTAGATCGAAGGTAGTCAACGAATATCTGAAAGAAAAGGAAAATTATGAGTATGAAGCCAAAAAAGCAAAAATCGAAAGTTGGAAGGACTTCTGCAGCAAACAGGATAGAGAGGGAGTATGGGAAGGAATCTATAGGGTTATAGGCAGGACAACGAAACGACAAGAGGATTTGCCTTTAGTAAAGGAGGGGAAAGTACTCGATAGCAAGGAATCAGTGAAACTGCTAGCAGAAACATTTTACCCGGAGGACCTTGAGAGGGATGACAACTTAGGCCACATAAAAATAAGAAAAGCTGCTGAACAAATAAACGAGTGGGCCCATGATGAGAACCATGACCCACCGTTTACCAATGAAGAACTGAAGTCCGCAGCGAAAAGTTTTAACCCGAAGAAGGCCCCGGGTATCGATGGTCTAACAGCCGACATCTGCGACCATGCGATATTCCACGACCCAGAGCTATTTCTCGCCCTCTGCAACAAATGTCTCATCCTAAATCACTTCCCAAAAATATGGAAAGAAGCCACGGTGGTAGTCTTAAGGAAGCCAGGAAAGGACGACTACACGAACCCGAAGTCGTACCGGCCCATAGGACTACTACCAGTCATAGGCAAGATATTCGAGAAGATGGTTGTTGGACGGTTGAAATGGCACCTGCTTCCAAGAATGAGTACCCTCCAGTATGGGTTCATGCCGCAAAAGAGTACCGAGGACTCCCTCTATGACCTAATGCAACACATCCGCAGTAAGCTAGAGCAAAGAAAGCTTGTTGTCATTATATCATTGGACATAGAGGGAGCCTTCGACAGTGCGTGGTGGCCAGCCATTAGGGTAAGGCTAGCAGAAGCAGGTTGCCCCGTCAACTTGAGAAGGGTGGTAGACAGTTACCTACAGGATAGGAGGGTGAGAGTACGCTACGCAGGAAACGAGTACTTAAAACCGACCAATAAGGGATGCGTTCAAGGGTCCATTGGGGGGCCACTTCTTTGGAACCTTCTTCTGGATCCCCTCCTTAAAGGCCTTGAAGTACGGGGTGACTATAGTCAGGCTTTTGCAGACGACGTGGTCCTGGTATTTGACGGCGACACAGCCACAGACGTACAAAGACAGGCCAATGCCGCTCTAGCCTATGTTCGGGAGTGGGGTATCGGAAACAAACTGAAATTCGCTCCGCACAAAACCAGCGCTATGATTATAACACGAAAACTAAAGTACGATACACCACTCTTGAAGATGGGCGGGATCGACATTGGAATGTCTCAAGAGATAAAAATCCTGGGGCTCACTATCGACAACAAGTTGACCTTCAATAAACACACTGCAAACACGTGTAGGAAAGCCGTAAATATCTATAAGCAGCTGTCGAGGGCCGCCAGGACTACCTGGGGCTTAAACCCAGAGGTGATTCGCATCATCTACACGGCCACAGTCGAACCGGTAATGATGTACGCGGCCAGTGTCTGGGCGCAAGCTACAAAAAAGTTGAACGTACGAAAACAACTGGACGCAGTTCAAAGAGTTTTTGCCCAGAAGCTCACCAAAGGTTACCGAACTGTCTCGCTCAACTCGGCTCTAGTACTGGGTGGGATACTCCCGCTGGACCTCAGAATCCAAGAGGCGGCTGCCCTGTACGAGGCCAAGCGTGGAGTTCCCCAGCTTATGTTGGCAGACAGAGAGGTAGAGCACATGGTACCTTACAGATTGACCCCACACCCGGCAAAGCATATGAGCATAGAGTTCATAAGTCTGGTAGACCAACAAGCCGTTAGTCAATACAACAGCCAAGCGGTCCGCATTTTCACCGATGGCAGCAAGATTGAGGGGAAGGTCGGCGCGGCGCTATCCTTTTGGAATAGTGAAGCGGAGACCAAGAACCTCAAGCTTAAGCTGCCGGCATACTGCACGGTTTACCAGGCCGAACTCTACGCCATATGTAGAGCCACACGGGAAGTCAGAAAACGCCCTGAAAGCACCTTTGGTATCTACAGTGACTCGCGATCAGCTCTAGAGACCGTGACCAACAACGGCTCTATCCATCCTCTTGCCGCAGAAATCCGTAACAACTTGGCAACCATCTCACTCCAAAACAAGGAATTAACCTTGTTTTGGATTAAAGCGCATGCAGGGATGTCTGGGAACGAGAGAGCTGATGAGTTAGCGAAAGAAGCGGCACTACACTCAAAAAGAAAGCCTGACTATGATGCGTGTCCGATTTCATACGTCAAGCGACAAATCCGCCTGGACTCGCTCGACGTATGGAATCGGAGATACAAATCGGAGAACAAAGCTGCTGTTACAAAGATGTTTTTTCCGGATGCAATAGAAGCCTACAAAGTTGTTAGAAAAATTGAACTCACAAGCGTCCTGACTCAGATTATGACGGGGCACGGTGGGTTCTCGGAGTACTTGACCCGGTTTAAGTGCAAAGAGAACCCATCTTGCACCTGTGAGCCTGGTAAAGAAGAAACTGTAAGCCATATATTGTTTGATTGCCCCGTTTTCGGGCCTGAAAGATACGAAGCCGAAAATCTGTTAGACTGTGACTTAAACGCCAAAAATGCTAGTAAACTTGTATCTGATAAATACATTAGACCTGAATTTATTAAGAATTGTACAAATATAGCAAAAAGAGTAATAAAAAGAAATAAGACGTTAGATAATTTATGATTTATATATATTATTGAATATATATAAAATGCATAAAATAAGAAATATGTTAAAAAATATCACAAATAGATAAGTACATTATATAAAGATAAAGGCTCTAAATGAGTTAAGGAATAGAAAATTAAGTAGATATAAGATGAAAAATGTACTAGAATTAGTAAATAGCCTGTAGATCTGTAAACCTAAAAAAAGAAAATAAAATCTCTGACACTAACTTGTCAGAGGGCAAAACAAAAAAAAAAAAAAAAAAAAAAAAATTAACCTAACCTAACCTAACCTAACCTAACCTAACCTAACCTAACCTAACCTAACCTAACCTAACCTAACCTAACCAGCACACAGCACTCACATGTACGAAGGCACTCAACATCTATAAGCAGTTGTCAAGAGCGGCTAGGTCCAGTTGGGGCCTCCATCCGGAGGTTATCCGTATAATATACACTGCCACAGTAGAACCAGTAGTAATGTACGCCGCTAGCGCCTGGGCACCAGCAACACATAAACTCGGTATCAGAAAGCAGCTTGATGCAGTTCAGCGAGGCTTTGCCCAAAAACTAACTAGGGCATACCGAACTGTGTCCCTGAATTCGGGGCTGGTGCTGGCCGGAATACTCCCACTTGACTTGCGGATACAAGAAGCAGCCGCGTTGTATGAAGCAAAGAGGGGAGTACCTCGACCAGCGCTGGCCGATAGGGAGGTAGAGCGTCTCACACCATACGCACAGAGTAGGCACCCGGCAGAACACACCTGTCTGGAATTTGTCAGCTTGACGGACAGAGAACAGCTGGATATGAATAATACCCAAGCAGTGCAGATCTACACCGATGGTAGCAAGATAGAGGGTGAAGTCGGAGCCGCACTATCCTTATGGAAAGGCAACGCCGAGATTAAAGCCCTCAAACTCAAACTACCATCGTATAGCACCGTCTATCAAGCTGAGCTACTAGCATTATGTAGAGCCACGGGTGAGGTCCTCAAACGCTCAGAAGACACCTTCGGCATATTCAGCGATTCTAGGTCGGCGCTGGAGACAGTAACGAATCAGGGCTCCCTCCATCCCCTAGCCGTGGAGGCTCGCGAAAACATAAGAACGAGCAAAACCCAGGATAAAGAAATATCTTTATTCTGGATCAAAGCCCACGCGGGACTAGAGGGTAACGAACGAGCTGACTGTCTAGCCAAGGAAGCCGCAATAAACAAAAAACGACGTCCTGACTACGACTACTGTCCGGCCTCATTCGTCAAGCGTCAGATTCGTGAGGAATCGCTTGTAGAATGGGACCGGCGGTACAAGACGAGCGAGACAGCCGGTGTTACTAAGCTCTTCTTCCCGGACGCTCTACAAGCATATAGGGTAGTTAGGAAATTTGAACCAAGTTATCTGTTGACCCAGGCGCTGACTGGACATGGTGGGTTCTCCGACTATTTGAACCGGTTCAAATGTAAGGAGAGCCCATCATGTGTTTGCGACCCTAATGTGAACGAAACTGTAATGCATATTTTACTCGAGTGCCCAGTATTCTTGGTGAGAAGATACGAAGCTGAGCAGATACTTAATATAAAGCTTACTAAAGATAACCTAAACGTAATAATAAGCAAAGTAGAAACTAGAAATGTATTTATAAACTACTGTACCGAAATTGTAAGTAGGGTAATAAAAAGAAATAAATCGTAAACAAATTATGGTGTAAACCTATTCTGAAGAATATGTGCATACAGCATAAAAATATATAAGTAAAAATGTTAATTAGGCAATAGTATAGTTTTGTGAATCATTCATGTAGTTAGTATAATAAAATACCGTGTAAATTAGATAAGTATATTGTATTGTAATAAATTAGACAGTAAGTAACTAGCTATAGTTAAAATTAGAATAAGTCTCCTGTAAACCCCAAGAGGGCCAGTAAAATGTATCCCCCCGTAGATAGAAATAAAGAAAACAAAGGCTTTGACTCATTTCGCCAAAGGACAAGCTGAAAAAAAAAAAAAAAAAAAAAAAAAAAAAAACCTAACCTAACCTAGGCTTTTTTTTAAAAAAAAAAACCTAACCTAACCATATAAACATGTACCTGTTCAAACGTTCGCGCCATGTCATTTGAAATTTCCTTTCATCGAGATAAAAAAAAAAAAAAAAAAAAAAAAAAAAAATGATTGACTATTTCCAACAATTCATCAAATGTTTTTAGACATTCGAAAATAATTGAAAAATTTTGCCAGGTATTGCCTCCACTCTTCGTATAGTATCACAAACTGTCCTTTTAAATATCTCTGTTCATTCAGAGGATTTTTTTTCGCCTTCTAGCAACACAAATTGCTATTGCGTAATTTAGTAGAAACCATTTTCACGTCTTACCATGGGCAACAATCATTGAGGAAAAATTATTGGCGTTAGTTGTCTATGGCTCAACTATAGATTTTGACAGTTTTCTCTTCTTCTTTCCTTTACATTAGAAAGAGATAGGTATAGCAACCAACTCTTCCTACCTAACTACCTACCTACCCTACTAAACCACCGACGCCATTACAGTTTTGTTTTGATTGAGAAAAGTTTTGCGTTGATTCGTTTCCGTAACTTTTCTCTCATAATTTAACTGTGACCGTGTTTGTATCAGAAATCTGCAATTATGTTTAAAAAGCGCTGTGTTGTGGGATGTAACAGTAGACGCCAGGACGTGCCTCTGCATAGATTCCCAAAAACTGGGAAAGGACTCCGTAAGTGGTTATAGTGCATTGGATGTGAAAGTTTACACAGTTTATGCAATATTCAACTTCGTAAGCAGTACATCTGCCGAAACCACTTTGAAAGAAGGTTTCACACATCGGCACGCTTGAGATCTCGTCTTCGAGTGGATGCCGTCCCAACATTGTTTACTGAGAGTGAGATTGCAAGTGTAACTCCTCAAATAGCCAAAACTCACACCGGTAAGCTGTGGTTATCTTACCTAAATAAGAAAGAAAGAAAACTTTGTCCTACATATACAAAATAGTGGGAAGATAGGTAAGTACTTAAGATAACTAAAAAGAATAGAAAAAATCTAATATGTAGGCTGCATTTGCATAGACACTAGTACCACGCAATACGCAATAGCAATTTGTGTTGCTAGAAGGCGAAAAAAAATCCTCTGAATGAACAGAGATATTTAAAAGGACAGTTTGTGATACTATACGAAGAGTGGAGGCAATACCTGGCAAAATTTTTCAATTATTTTCGAATGTCTAAAAACATTTGATGAATTGTTGGAAATAGTCAATCATTTTTTTTTTTTTTTTTTTTTTTTTTTTTATCTCGATGAAAGGAAATTTCAAATGACATGGCGCGAACGTTTGAACAGGTACATGTTTATATGGTTAGGTTAGGTTTTTTTTTTTAAAAAAAAGCCTAGGTTAGGTTAGGTTTTTTTTTTTTTTTTTTTTTTTTTTTTTTTTCAGCTTGTCCTTTGGCGAAATGAGTCAAAGCCTTTGTTTTCTTTATTTCTATCTACGGGGGGATACATTTTACTGGCCCTCTTGGGGTTTACAGGAGACTTATTCTAATTTTAACTATAGCTAGTTACTTACTGTCTAATTTATTACAATACAATATACTTATCTAATTTACACGGTATTTTATTATACTAACTACATGAATGATTCACAAAACTATACTATTGCCTAATTAACATTTTTACTTATATATTTTTATGCTGTATGCACATATTCTTCAGAATAGGTTTACACCATAATTTGTTTACGATTTATTTCTTTTTATTACCCTACTTACAATTTCGGTACAGTAGTTTATAAATACATTTCTAGTTTCTACTTTGCTTATTATTACGTTTAGGTTATCTTTAGTAAGCTTTATATTAAGTATCTGCTCAGCTTCGTATCTTCTCACCAAGAATACTGGGCACTCGAGTAAAATATGCATTACAGTTTCGTTCACATTAGGGTCGCAAACACATGATGGGCTCTCCTTACATTTGAACCGGTTCAAATAGTCGGAGAACCCACCATGTCCAGTCAGCGCCTGGGTCAACAGATAACTTGGTTCAAATTTCCTAACTACCCTATATGCTTGTAGAGCGTCCGGGAAGAAGAGCTTAGTAACACCGGCTGTCTCGCTCGTCTTGTACCGCCGGTCCCATTCTACAAGCGATTCCTCACGAATCTGACGCTTGACGAATGAGGCCGGACAGTAGTCGTAGTCAGGACGTCGTTTTTTGTTTATTGCGGCTTCCTTGGCTAGACAGTCAGCTCGTTCGTTACCCTCTAGTCCCGCGTGGGCTTTGATCCAGAATAAAGATATTTCTTTATCCTGGGTTTTGCTCGTTCTTATGTTTTCGCGAGCCTCCACGGCTAGGGGATGGAGGGAGCCCTGATTCGTTACTGTCTCCAGCGCCGACCTAGAATCGCTGAATATGCCGAAGGTGTCTTCTGAGCGTTTGAGGACCTCACCCGTGGCTCTACATAATGCTAGTAGCTCAGCTTGATAGACGGTGCTATACGATGGTAGTTTGAGTTTGAGGGCTTTAATCTCGGCGTTGCCTTTCCATAAGGATAGTGCGGCTCCGACTTCACCCTCTATCTTGCTACCATCGGTGTAGATCTGCACTGCTTGGGTATTATTCATATCCAGCTGTTCTCTGTCCGTCAAGCTGACAAATTCCAGACAGGTGTGTTCTGCCGGGTGCCTACTCTGTGCGTATGGTGTGAGACGCTCTACCTCCCTATCGGCCAGCGCTGGTCGAGGTACTCCCCTCTTTGCTTCATACAACGCGGCTGCTTCTTGTATCCGCAAGTCAAGTGGGAGTATTCCGGCCAGCACCAGCCCCGAATTCAGGGACACAGTTCGGTATGCCCTAGTTAGTTTTTGGGCAAAGCCTCGCTGAACTGCATCAAGCTGCTTTCTGATACCGAGTTTATGTGTTGCTGGTGCCCAGGCGCTAGCGGCGTACATTACTACTGGTTCTACTGTGGCAGTGTATATTATACGGATAACCTCCGGATGGAGGCCCCAACTGGACCTAGCCGCTCTTGACAACTGCTTATAGATGTTGAGTGCCTTCGTACATGTGAGTGCTGTGTGCTGGTTAGGTTAGGTTAGGTTAGGTTAGGTTAGGTTAGGTTAGGTTAGGTTAGGTTAGGTTAGGTTAGGTTAGGTTAGGTTAGGTTAGGTTAGGTTAGGTTAGGTTAGGTTAGGTTAGGTTAGGTTAGGTTAGGTTAGGTTAGGTTAGGTTAGGTTAGGTTAGGTTAGGTTAGGTTAGGTTAGGTTAGGTTAGGTTAGGTTAGGTTAGGTTAGGTTAGGTTAGGTTAGGTTAGGTTAGGTTAGGTTAGGTTAGGTTAGGTTGGGGTGCAAGGTCGGGTAACCTCCACGTGGTGCACCCTGGTAACACCATGAAACACTTTCGCAGAGTACTGGGAAAGTTTTTCATGGTGGCCAATACCCGACACAAGGTGGGCGTCTCTGGATGCGTACCAGAGGGCGCAGTTAGCGGAGGCAGGCAGAGGGAAGGAGTTCCCACTCTGCGAGCAGGGCGAATAGGCTCATGGTGTAAATTATGTATAATATTGTACATTGTATATAATAAAATTGTGTTGTATATAAAATTTTGTGTCGTGTGTGCTTTTTGTAAAAAGCATGACTGTGTTGTATAGTTTTAATTGTACATAAGAAGTTTCTGATGCAATCTTTGTTGCATTGGTTGAGGTGTTGTTACGGACTGTTCGGTACTAACCCTATCGACCAGTTTCGTCGGAGAGAGTTCGCCGTCTCTCCAACCGGGATCCATGCTGTTTCATTCAAAGACCCCCCGTCAGGCTCACGGGGGTACGTTTGATTCAGTATGACCCGAAGGGGCGTTGCCTTAATTGGTCGGGCCCAGAGGAAGGAAAACCTTGAAACAAAAACCCGTGAGAAAACACGTAAAAACCTGCGGATACCAGGGGACCTCCGCAGTATATACCCTTCCCCGGCCACAGGGGGCACTGGTCGGTGGCACTTCGGTGGTGACACTTTATTTCCCCCATACTCGTGGGATTTATTATGGAAAATATTAAACAAACAAATGATGGTGTTGGCCGTTCCGGCCGTGGATTGGAGATTTGTGGCGCTTCGGCGCCGGAGAGCGCCGAGAAGGTGCGTGATGTAGCTTGCAGTCGTGTTTCTACACGACGCAATAACCGCTTCTCTCTTCTGGAGAGTGATAGTGAGGAAGACGTAGTGCTGCCCATCGCAGGGACAGCTATGACGAAAAAACGGGAAAGAAGTCCGTTGAATGAGGAGGTTAGAAGGGCCGCTTTACAGGGTCAGATACAACCTCGAGTAGTAATTGAGCGGCTGTCCGAGTCAGACACCGACAGAAGTATGGAGACGGTGGCGTCTGGAAATGACCCCATCCGTTTCTGGCGTAAACGACCAGGTCAGTCGGGTCCGGAAGCCTCGGAGTCTGACTCGGATGTCACGGGGACGGCTCTTGTCGACCCGATGGCCTTTCGGAAGGTAAAGAGAGGCAGGGGTCGCCCTCCAACGACAGGTGAATATGTCGGTCTAGCTAAGGCGCAAGCCCAGCTAAAGGCCCTTAGACAAGAGGCGGAACGTGAGGAGGCTCAGCAGCAAGCTGAACGCGAGGTCGCTGCGCAGGTAGCTAGCCTGCAAGCTACGCGCTCTGTGGCCCCACCATCCCCTAAACAAGACAGTGGGCTTGCCTCCGACCTGGTCAAACAGGCAACCGAGGCGTCTGAGATAGTGTTAATGGTCGCCACAAAATCTGGCAACCTTAAAGGTACTTTTACTAGGGCCTTGAAAGAGTCGGCGGCGTCGATCCAAGCGGCAGTCAGGGCGCTTTATAATTGCTCAGTTTCTGAGGAGACAGCCAAGCTGCAGGCTGAAAACGCCCGCATGCGACAGGAGATGGCAGACCTGCGAAAAGAGCTGGGTGAGCTACGATCTAATCTGATGCAAACCCAGGAGAGCATGGAACTGCCCTCAGTGAGTCAGCGGTGGAAAGGTCCATCAGCTTCGACACCCCTGGTGGACAGCAACCAGGCAGACGAGTTGGCGCGCTCAATCATGCTGCAGGTGGGCAGCATGCTTGATGCTCGCTTTGCCGGAATGGAGGAAAGGCTGCTTCCCGAAAAGCGGATTCGCCCTCCGTTGGCAGCGGACAGGCGCAACGAGGCTACCTCTGAGCGAATTGAGGTGCCTGAAGTTGAACGTCGAGCCCCGCAGCCGCTTAAGAGCAGAGGCAAGGGCAAAGTTCTCCCTCCTACAGAAGTAAATGCCGGCTCTAGTGGGACAGCCGAAGCTCTGAAGAAAAAAGCGAAGAAAGCTGAGGCCACGGCACCTCGCTCGTCGAGTCCTGCCCCCCTGCCAATGGAAGAGGAGTGGCACGTTGTAGGCCGCAAAGGTACTGCACGCAAGCGTGCCACGGCCACCAAAACTGCCAAGGCTGCTGCACCTAAATCAAACAAGGTGCCACCTGCGCGGCCTGCGCAACGGAAGCTGAGGGCCCCACGTAATGCTGTAGTGGTGCTTACGCTGCAGCCGGAGGCCATAAAAAATGGCGTCACCTATAGCAAGGTACTAACCGAGGCTAAGGAACGCATAGACCTGACGGCGATGGGCATCGACGGTGTAAAGTTCCGCACCGTCGCCACCGGCGCCCGTCTACTGGAAGTGCCCGGAACTGGAGCCGAGAGCAAGGAGAAGGCGGACGCCCTTGCCAGTAAACTACGGGAGTCCCTCGGTGAAGGCCTTGTCAAGGTATCCCGCCCCGAGAAGTGCGTGGAAATGCGCCTCTCAGGCCTTGACGACTCGTCGAGTAAAGAGGAGGTGGCGGCGGCCATTGCCAAGGTGGGTGGTTGCGCAATAGAGTCGGTGAAGGTCGGCGATATTGTGCGACCACCAGGGCGTGAAGGCACGGTCTGGCTGCGCTGCCCCGTTGCCGCAGCGAAAAAGGCCGCAGCCGGAAGAGTCCTAATCGGTTGGGTCTCGGCGTCAGCAAAAATTTTGGAGGAAAGGCCCCTACGGTGCTACCGGTGCTTTGAAGGTGGCCACGTTGGGGCACAATGCACATGTGCTGAGGACCGCAGCGCCCTCTGCTTCCGCTGCGGTAAGCCGGGGCACAAAAAGGCGCAGTGCGAAGCAGAGCATCACTGTCCAGTTTGCGAAGCAGCCGGTAAAGCGGCTAATCACCGGGTTGGGGCCAAGAGCTGTAAAGGCTCAACCTCAAGCAAGGGGAAGCGTGGTAAAAAGACGGCTAACGTAGGCTCATCAGCCCCCTCACAGCCATCTATGCGCCCAGAAGCGCAAGCGGAGGATCGGATGGACTCTGATTAGATGGCCATCCGATTTGTGCAGGCGAATATAGGCCACTCCGCCAGAGCTCAGGATCTCCTGCTCCAGAGCCTGGCGGAGTGGTCTACGCAAATAGCAGTGGTCGCCGAGCCATACTTGGTCCCTTCCCGGGATAACTGGGTGGGAGACAGGGATGGCTTGGTGGCCATAACTACACCGCAATCGTCCGCTGGCTCCCTGCCCTTCGAAAAAGTAGCGAAGGGTCAGGGATGCGTGCTGGCTGTTGTAGGTGGTGGCTGTGCAGTGGCAGTGATCGGGGTATACTGTTCCCCGAACCGGAGTATTGTCGAATTTGAGCGACTGCTAGCTGAGGTTGGGGTGCTGGCGGGAACAGTACAACCAAGTCCCGTATTGGTTGCTGGGGATTTCAACGCTAAGTCGACGGCGTGGGGATCCCCAGCAACTGACGCCCGAGGAAGGGTATTGGAGGACTGGGCGGCGTCTTTGGGTCTCCTGATTTTAAATAGGGGCTCCGAGAACACGTGCGTTCGATGGAACGGAGGATCCATAGTGGACCTAACGTTCGCCTCCCCCTCCGTTGCGCGCCGTGTTCTCGACTGGAAAGTTGAAACAGACGTAGAGACGCTGTCAGATCATCGATACATTCGATTCAGCGTCTCTGCGTCCTCAAGGCAGCCTCTGCCCCCACCAGCAAGTGGGCCGCGGTGGTCCCTTAGGGGGCTCGATAAGGAGCTTGCAGCTGAAGCAGCCATAGTAGAGGCCTGGGGGGCTAACTTAGGCATGGAGGACGTAGATGCCGCGGCTGAAAGACTGGGAGAGTCACTGGCGCGGATTTGCGATGCTTCCATGCCTCGGGTAAAGGCGACGGCGCCTCCGCGTCAAATGTACTGGTGGAGGCCGGAGCTCAATGAGCTGAGGAGAGCCTGCGTTGCTGCGCGGCGTCTGTACACCCGGTCCCGACGTTGGAGGGTGCGGAATGAGGAGGAGGAGCGCGAACGCTACGCTAACTACAGTGCCGCCTGTAAGAATTTGCAGGCAGCCATAAAAGAGGCCAAAGAGTTGGCGTGGCAGGAGTGGCTGGAGTCCCTCAATCGAGATCCTTGGGGGCGCCCGTATAAGTCAGTAACGGGTAAATTGCGTCCGTGGGCCCCCCCACTTACTACAACTCTTGAGCCCCAGTTCTTGGAGCGGGTAGTGGCGAATCTCTTCCCTCAGCGAGAAGCATGGTGCCCACCTCTTATGGCAACGAGGGAAGTGACGCTCAACCAAACTGACGAGGTGGTGTCACCTGTGAGTGCGACCGAGTTCGGCGTGGCCGTTTTAAGGCTCCGGTCTAAGAACGCGGCCCCTGGACCAGATGGTGTGCCAGGTCGAGTCCTGGTTCAGGCAACAAAAGAGCTTGGGGAGAATATGAGGGCGCTCTTCTCAGAGTGCCTGGCACAGGGCCACTTCCCACAATGCTGGAAGCGTGGGAAATTGGTCCTGTTAAGGAAGAATGGGCGCCCAGTAGACTCCCCGTCGGCGTACCGCCCCATTGTATTGCTGGGTGAGACAAGTAAGCTCTTCGAGCGAGTGCTCGCTGCTCGTCTCATCCAGCACCTGGTTGACGTGGGCCCTAACCTGAGCGACGGGCAGTTCGGGTTCCGCCGCGGCCGCTCAACTGTGGACGCAATAGCAAGGGTGCGGGAGCTCGCGGATGAGGCGATCTCGGACGGGGGGGTGTTGTTGGCAGTGTCGCTGGATATAGCGAATGCCTTCAACACCTTACCCTGGGAGACTGTACTGGAGGCGCTTAAGTACCACAATACGCCCCAATACCTCCAAAGCTGCGTGGCGAGTTACTTCGCTGACCGGGGTGTTAGCTACCCAGCCCAACAGGGGTGGCAAGAAAGGAGGATGTCATGCGGTGTTCCACAGGGATCGGTCCTAGGACCGCTCCTGTGGAACATCGGGTACGACTTTGTGCTCCGTGGGCAAAACCTGCGAGGAATCGGCGTAGTTTGCTACGCCGATGACACCCTCGTCACGGCTCACGGAAAGACCCGGAGAGAGGCAGCCATCCTGGCCACAGCGGGAGTTGCCCAAATTGTGAGGCGAATTGGTTCGCTTGGGCTGAAAGTGGCTTTGGAGAAATCCGAGGCCCTTATCTTTCACGGGCCCCGGAATACTCCTCCGGCAGGGCTAAGCGTTGTGGTGGGCGGAACCTCCATCGCCATCGAGTCGACGATGCGGTACCTAGGCCTTGTCCTCGATGGCCGATGGAGATTCGAGGAGCACTTCCGGCGACTGGCTCCTAAGCTAATCGCCTTTGCTGGAGTGCTCGGGAGTTTGCTCCCAAATATAGGGGGGCCAAGTGTGGCGTGCCGTCGCCTTTATGCCGGTGTGCTACGCTCAAAGGCACTTTATGGGGCACCCATATGGGCAAATGCCCTGAACGCACCGACCCAGACCCTACTGCGACGTCCGCAGCGGGTCATCGCGATAAGGGCAGCCCGAGCATACCACACCGTCTCCTTCGAGGCGGCGTGTCTGCTGGCTAGCACGCCGCCGTGGGACCTCGAAGCTGAGGTTCTAGCAGTGGTCTATTGGCGCAGCGTGGGAGTAAAAAAGGATGGTGGATGGCCAATGCCCGAAGAAATACAGCACTGGAGAGAGCAGGGTCGCGAAGATCTGTTCAGAAATTGGACCGAGCGAATGGAGTCACCGGCTGCTAGCCGGGATGTAGTGGCTGCCTTTCGGCCCGTTCTTCAAGAATGGGTCGACCGTCGGCACGGTGCTCCCACGTTCCGCTTGGCGCAGATCCTCTCGGGGCATGGCTGCTTCGGGAGGTATCTGTGCCGTGTTGCGCGTCGTGAGCCGACGATGGAATGCCACCACTGCGGGGCGTTGGAGGACACGGCGCAGCACACCCGTGCCGAGTGTCCAGCCTGGGAAGTGCCACGAGCCGAAATGGTTGCCATAATTGGAGCAGATCTCTCGCTCTCAGCCATATTGAGAGGTATGGCTGAGTGCGAGACAAAGTGGAGGGCAGTTGCCGCCTTCGCGGAGGCCGTAATTAAACAGAAGGAGATGGCAGAGAGGGACCGAGAGGATGATGTCCTCTCGGATCCCATGCGCCGCCGAAGAACGGGTCGCAGACGGCTGGCTTTCGCCAGCCGTATGTTACCTTGATGGGGACCTTCGGGCAACAGATCGGGGGATCTGTTGCCTGACCTGAGAGGTCCCGAGCTGTAAGGCACCTCGTCCTGTGTTCCGAGGTGCCTTAAGCGGAGTAAAGGGGGGGTGAGGCTGACACCCCCTGAGAAGAGCCCAAACGGGCAGCCGCAGAGAAGTCGAGGAGGCGCCAAGCGATCCCTTGACTTCTCCCAGTAGCGGAAAGTCGGAACACCCCAGGTTTTTAGTTTGGGTATACCGCCTTTGTCAAGGCGGGGAGTCCCACATAACCATCGGTCCCCCCGGGCCGGTGGTATCTATAAAAGATTTTCCTGGGTCAAAAAAAAAAAAAAAAAAAAAAAAAAAAAAAAAAAAAAAAAAAAAAAAAAAAGGTTAGGTTAGGTTAGGTTAGGTTAGGTTAGGTTAGGTTAGGTTAGGTTAGGTTAGGTTAGGTTAGGTTAGGTTAGGTTAGGTTAGGTTAGGTTAGGTTAGGTTAGGTTAGGTTAGGTTAGGTTAGGTTAGGTTAGGTTAGGTTAGGTTAGGTTAGGTTAGGTTAGGTTAGGTTAGGTTAGGTTAGGTTAGGTTAGGTTAGGTTAGGTTAGGTTAGGTTAGGTTAGGTTAGGTTAGGTTAGGTTAGGTTAGGTTAGGTTAGGTTTTTTTTTTTTTTTTTTTTTTTTTTTTTTTTTAAATCTCGTTCCTTTGACGTGTAATGACTCAAAGACTATGTTCTTTATTTCTATCTACGGGTGGGCTTACAGACTTATCGTACCCTCTTGGGGTCTAAAGGTACTAAACTATATTTATATTTACTTAAGATTAAATTTAAACATTTTGTATTTTACTAATTTAAAAGCTTACTCTATTTATTCGCTAACTTAGTTTTTACAATATTTATTTTTACTTATGGGGCTATCTTATACTAATTTATTTTATGCTGATCTTACATATTATTCAAAATATGCGTTCACATAATTTCCTTACTTATTTCTATTTCTTACTTTTGTTACAATTTCTATGCAATATTTTATAAAATATTCCCTCATTTCAGTTTTCGACATTATTAAACTTAAGTTATCTATATTTAGCTGTATGTTTAGGACTTGTTCGGCTTCGTATCTCTTAAGGGAAAATACTGGGCATTCTAATAGGACGTGTGTTACCGTTTCATCTACGTCAGGTTCACAGACGCACGAGGGGCTCTCCTTACACTTGAACTTGTTCAAGTATGCGGAGAACCCGCCGTGCCCCGTCAGAACCTGAGTCATGATGCTAGTGGGCTCCATTTTGCGGACGGTTTTGAAGGCTTGTACTGCGTCCGGGAAAAACATCTTTGTTGTGCCAGCTGTCGTGCCTTCTCTATAACGCCTGTTCCATTCTTCAAGCGTTTGCAGACGAATCTGCCGCTTGATAAAAGAGACTGGACAGGAGTCATAGTCAGGCCTTCTTTTATTGTTCAACGCGGCCTCTTTCGCCAACTCATCTGCTCTCTCGTTTCCCTCCAATCCCGCGTGGGCTTTGATCCAGAATAGGGATACTTCCTTATTCTGGATTCTACTCGTTCTCAAATTTTCACGAGCCTCCACGGCTAAGGGATGGAGGGAGCCATTGTTGATTATGGATTGTAACGCTGATCGAGAGTCACTGTACACGCCAAAAGTTTTCTCGGGGCGCTTTAGAACTTCTTGCGTAGCTCTAAATATTGCCAGGAGTTCTGCCTGATAGACTGTGCAGTACCCTGGCAGCTTGAGCTTGAGGGCTTTGATCTCGGCTTCACCACTCCACAGGGATAAAGCCGCTCCGACCTCGCCCTCAATCTTGCTGCCGTCTGTGTAGATTTGTACTGCCTGAGTGTTGTGGGCGTCCACTTCTTCCTGGTCTATCAGGCTAGCGAAACTGAGGCGCGTGTGTTCTGCCGGATGTACTGTAAGAGCAAATGGTGTGAGCCGTTCCACCTCCCTGTCTCTTAACTCTGGTCGGGGTACTCCCCTCTTTGCCTCATACAGGGCAGCTGCCTCCTGTATGCGGAGATCGAGTGGGAGTATCCCGGCCAGTACCAGTCCTGAGTTCAGGGAGACGGTACGGTATGCTCGCGTAAGCTTCTGCGCGAAACCTCGTTGAACCGTATTCAGCTGTTTTTGGATGCCTAACTTCCTAGTTGCTGGTGCCCAGGCGCTGGCGGCGTACATGATAACAGGCTCTACTGCTGCAGTGTATATGGCCCTGATGATTTCAGGGTTGAGGCCCCAGCTGACTTTGGCTGCTCTGGACAGCTGCTTATATATATTTAATGCCTTTTTGCAAACATTTGCAGCATGGGCATTAAATGTCAGCTTATTGTCCAGGGTAAGCCCAAGGATCCTGAATTCTTGTGACATGCCGATGCCGACCCCGCCCATGCTCAGGAGCGGAGTATCGTACTTAAGCTTTCGGGTTATGACCATGGCGTTGGTCTTGCTTGGTGCGAATCTGAGCTTATTCCTGATACCCCACTCCCCAACGTAGGCGAGAGCGGCATTTGCACGTCGCTGGACCTCCAAAGCTGTGTCCCCGTCAAACATCAGGACCACATCATCCGCAAAAGCCTGTACATAGTCCCCACGCCGTTCCAGCCCTTTTAGGAGTGGATCCAGGAGAAGGTTCCACATTATTGGACCCCCTATCGACCCCTGGACGCATCCCTTGCTGGTGCCTTTTGCGTACTCCTCTCCAGCGTATCTAACCCTGACTCGCCTATCTTGTAGGTAACTATCAATAAGCCTCCTAATATTTATCGGACACTTTTCCTCAGCCAACCTAACTTTAATTGCGGGCCACCATGCGCTATCGAAGGCTCCCTCTATGTCCAACGAAATTACGGTGATCAGTTTCTTCTCATCGAGCTTGTCTCTAATTCGATGGATTAGATCATAGAGGGAGTCTTCGGTGCTCTTTTTGGGCATAAAGCCATATTGGCGAGTACTCATTTTTGGGACGAGGTGCCACTTTATCCGTCCTACGGTCATTTTCTCCAGGACCTTCCCCATAACTGGCAGTAACCCTATAGGCCTATAGGATTTCATGTTTGTGTAATCGTCCTTACCTGGCTTCCTCAGGGCCACGACTGTGGCTTCTTTCCAGATGGTTGGAAAGTGCGAGAGAGCCAGGCATTTGTTGGTTAGTGCGAGGAAGGTCTCTGGGTCACTCTCTATTGCGTGACTGCAGATATCTGCAGTAAAACCATCCACTCCCGGGGCTTTCCTAGGATTGAAGCTTCCCACAGCAGCTCTAAGCTCCTCTGTGGTAAACGCAGGGTCATGAAGCTCATCATGGACCGGGTCGTTTACATGATTTGCCGTTTCTCTAGTCTGCTGATGGTCAGCGTTATCTTCTGCCTCGTTATCCTCCGGGAAGAAGGTATTCGCCAGAGTTTTGGCCGATTCCTTGGGATCCATTTGTTTACCATCTTTCACTAATGGTATGTCTTCCTGTCTTTTGGAAGTTCTGCCTATTACCCTATAGATTCCCTCCCAAACTCCTTCCCTATCCTGTTTCCCACAAAAGTCCTTCCAGCTTTGAGTTTTTGCTTTGTTCACCTCATTTAGATATTCTTCCCTTGCTTTCAGGTACTCGTCCACTACTCTGGATCTTCGGGTTGCTGCCGCGCCTTTGATACGACGCTTCAGGGTGATGGACTTTCTCTTCAGCACGGCGAGCTCTTCGGACCACCACGGTATGGTAAGTGTTTCTTTTGTTTTCTTTTTAGGGATAGTGTTTGTGCATGCTTGTGTTACTATATTTGTGAATTTAACTACTGCTTGTTCTAGCTCTTCCTGGTTTGCAATTTTCTCTATTTCTGCTGAGTTTATTTGGTTTTCTGTTTTTAATTGGGTCAGTTTCTCATGAAACTGACTCCAATTAGCCTTCTTGGTGTTGTACAATCTTGTTGTTCTGCTTATGCTTATCCCTTTTGATTTTTTAAGTGCCACATTAAAGGTGATACCGTTGTGATCCGAGCTCGTGAGATCATCCACCACCCTCCAACCATCTACCAAGTCCAGCAAGTCAATTGAGCACGCTGTTACATCTGGGTGGCTGGTGTATGATACCCCTCCTCTGATGGTGTCAAAAGTGGGCCGATCTCCTTCATTCAACACCTGCAAGCCCAGTTCTTCGAGGGTTCCCGACATGTCCTCACCCCTGTCGTCTATGGTGTTGCTACCCCACCAGATGCTCTTTGCGTTTGCGTCCCCTCCCACGATGATTTTGCTAGGTCCGATTTTTTCGGTAATTTTTCTGAGCTGCTCCAAGTATGGCTCTATGGGTTGGGAAGGTTCAAAATAGAATGAGATTACAGAGATCTGCCAGGCGCTAGTCTGGATCCTCACCACTGCGATGTTGTTAGTGGTGAGTTTTGGGCACTGTATTACGTCCAGGTCTTGGTCGAAGACAGCTATTGCTGCTTTCACAGTCCCTTCCCTTTGCTCGGGGTTCTGGAATATTCTCACTCCTCTGTATCCTTTCATCCTACTTATCCCACCCACATACGGCTCCTGGAGCAGCGCAAAGGCCACCTTTCTTTTCCCAGCCTCGATCATGAGCTCGCTTGTAGCGGTTTCCATTCGTTGGAGATTAGCTTGGAGGACGCGGTATGGTATCTCTGTGGTTGAAGTAGCTGTAGGGTTGCCATCGGTGGGGCCTTTAACAGTATGCCACCGAGGCCCGGGCCAACGCGTCCCACCTCCTTCTTACAGCGCATTCTTGGCTAAACGCATTGTGCTCAGTATGTTCGAGCTTTGCGTGCCTACAGTTGCAACAGGAGGGTGCCAGGCCACTTATCCAGTCCGCACATTCGGTCTTCATGTGCGGGCCGCCACAATGGCTACATTTTTCAATACTCTCTTTGCAGTGTCGGCGGCCGTGGCCAAACCCTAAGCACAGAGAGCATTGAACCAGTGGCGATTGGTCCGCTACATTCACCCTCTGCATGTCAATATGGACTTCTCCTACGTCCATCATCAAGTTCCATATTTTGGGGGACACTTTGATCACCACGTGACAGGTGTGGGGATTTCTGGCCTTCTTTCGGTAGCGGATCTCAAGCCTGTTCTCCTGTTTGTCGAGCTTTCCAAAGATATTATCGTTTTGCTTTCTCAGGGCCTTCACGATGTCTTCATCACCGTGAAACTGTAGGACGTCTCTGAGGATCAGGAGGGGGTCCTTGTTTTGGATCTCCTCGACGTTCAGGTGCGCTTCCGCTTTCTTGAGCCTGTCCTTAACCTTTTCTCTTTCTTCCTCTGTTCTACAACCCACTATAACCTTCCCATCCTTCGCCTTCCTCACTCTGTCCACCCTTACTCCTCCTTCCTTCGCGTTAACAGCTTCTCTGATCCTGCTGAGCACTTCTTCTCCAGTTTCTTTTTCCCCCTTAGAGGAAATCATCACTGAGTGCAGTGCGACCTGTTCGCGGGACTGCCTCCGGGTTTGGCCCGCGGCGATGTTTGCGTAGGTGGTCTTCTCTAGGGTTTCCTTCTGCCTTTCCATTGCCTCTTGCAGGTTTTCCATCCTCGCGTTGTTTTCCTTGAGAAGTCTGATGTGTTCCTCTAGCTGCCTCTCAAGGCCACTCCCTTCGTTTTGTCCATCATTTTCCTTGCTTCCCGATTCGGTTTCCTTTTCCCTGAGGTCTACTGGTTGCGCTCTGGCCAGTGTCCTCTCACTGGCCTTCCTTTCCTCAGACTCTTTTATCAACTCGAAGAGCCGTTTTGCTGCTTGAGTGACATTTGTCTTGATGTCTGTCTTCAGGTTCCTGGAGTTTTCAAGGTTGATGATGACTTTAGTGAGGCAAGCCTTTCCCTCTGCAGTTCTATTTGCGAACTTCTCCGGTACTGGTGGGCTCGTTTCTGCTGGTTGTCTGCGCCCGATCAATTTGCCCTCTTGCGAGGTCAAAATCGTAGGCTTTGGCCTGGGAGCGGCTCTTTGGCTTGTTTTCCTCGGTGGGGTTGGGGTTCTCAGTTGCTGGGAGTTCGATCCCTTTTTCTTAACTAGCTCCCACTCACCCACGCTTCGTCTAACACTTGACGTTTGCGCCAATTCGTCCCCCTGTTTTGAGGGCCCCGCCCGTTCGGCTCGGGGTGGGGATGTATGCGGGTCCAAATCGATTAGGTTGACAGCGGGCTTTTTGACAGGTGTTCGTGTCTCGTTGCTGCCGCTGGCCATCTGCGTCTCAACCGGTGATTTGGGCTCGATATCTATCGTCACATTCATCCTTTTTGCTGGCGTTCGCAAGCCAAACATTACAAGGTGTCAGAGGGAATAGTGGGATTGGTAGGTAGTCAAATTTTGAATAACAATAAAAGTTTGTAAAAGTTATATAATAATAAGATAAAATAAAAGTTAACCTAATAAAAGTGGGTGGGCGGGCGATTTTTTCTAATTTTTCAGTGTTTTTCTGTTTCAGATGCGTTCCAGGAGGTGGGGCAGTGATGTACCAGCCGGGCTACGCGCAGTGGCGATAAGTTTTAGCGAAAAAACGAGTGTTTTATCGCTAAAACGGTGGCAAAGTTAGTAGAAATACCACTTTTTCTAAGTTTCTGTATGACGAGTGAACCCTGGTGCTAGTCCTATGTGTAGGGCTTCGCAGGCCGCTTCTAATGGTGTATCGCACGGCTATGTTCACCTTAAGTAGCTGTCAACAGAATCGAAGATAGCCGTGTACCTGGGTCAAAAAGTTCGTTTTCAAACGCTAATCAGTTAAAAACTTAACTTTTTGCTATAGAAAGCGAAAAATGTTCCACACAGGCAACAAGCTAGTGACCTAACCGCAGCCCCTCCAACAATCAGAAACTGAAAATCTGTCAAAATGAGCGAGAAAAACGAACAAATAGGTACCAAAAAGTTTTGGCAGAAAAGTCAAATTTTTTCAAATTGTACGTAGCTAGTTCTACGGTCAATAGACTCGCAAACACTATACTAAAATTTTGATGTATCGCACGCGATAATCTGTCTGTAAAATCAAATTCAAAGATATCAAATAACGTATGTGGCTCGCGTTCGGTTGCTAGGTAACCTACCTATGCAGAGAAGTGCAATGCGCCTGAATGAATTTTAACAATTGCAGGTATTCTTAATTTTTCTAATTTTTCAGTGTTTTTCTGTTTCAGATGCGTTCCAGGAGGTGGGGCAGTGATGTACCAGCCGGGCTACGCGCAGTGGCGATAAGTTTTAGCGAAAAAACGAGTGTTTTATCGCTAAAACGGTGGCAAAGTTAGTAGAAATACCACTTTTTCTAAGTTTCTGTATGACGAGTGAACCCTGGTGCTAGTCCTATGTGTAGGGCTTCGCAGGCCGCTTCTAATGGTGTATCGCACGGCTATGTTCACCTTAAGTAGCTGTCAACAGAATCGAAGATAGCCGTGTACCTGGGTCAAAAAGTTCGTTTTCAAACGCTAATCAGTTAAAAACTTAACTTTTTGCTATAGAAAGCGAAAAAAAAAAGGTTAGGTTAGGTTAGGTTAGGTTAGGTTAGGTTAGGTTAGGTTAGGTTAGGTTAGGTTAGGTTAGGTTAGGTTAGGTTAGGTTAGGTTAGGTTTTTTTTTTTTTTTTTTTTTTTTTTTTTTTTTCAAAGGTCCCTCTGACAAGGCCGGAGATCGTGTTTACTATATTTATTTGATACAATGAGAATGAGCTTAAGATTGAAGAGAAACTACCTCAAAACAATAGTTTATACAAAAGTTTTTATGGCAATTTGTGCTGAAATTTACTAAAATAATGGAACCAATTTTTCTTTACTAAACTAGACCCGAACTTATTTACCGAATTAAAATTGACTAAATATTGTTACTGAGTGGTTGACTATGGGAACTCTAATTAAAATTTTGTTGTGCTAAGGCTATTTTGACTTAAATTCTATGTATAACGTCTGCTGGTTGTTTGATATTTTACAAAATATTAAGCCAACAAGTCTTATTGACAATAGAGATTTAATTTTCTGCTTAGCTAATTTTGAAACATAGTGTAAAATTTTTGAAGCCACTGTTTTTCTTTCGGTACCAGGTTTTTTGCCTCTCAGGGATAAATGACCTGGGCCATGGTCATCATGGCCCAGGCCGTTTATTTGGACAGCTTGAACTCTTCGGTAGTTAACAGTGGTAGGCTATGGTTGACCTCGCCAGTGCGTCCCACTTCCTCCTGATCGCACACTCAGGGCTGAACGCATTATGGTCCGCCTTTTCAGCCTTGGCGTGCGTACAGTTGCAACAGGAAGGGGTTGCACCAGCGAGCCACTCGTCGCACTCCGTCTTCATGTGGGGGCCCCCGCAGTGGCTACACTTCACGGTGTTCTCCACACAGAACCGTCGCCCGTGGCCGTAGCCGAGACACAGCGAGCACTGCACGAGTGGCGACTGGTCTGCCACTCGTACCCGCTGGAGGTCTATGGCGATGGTTTCTGCGTGGACCAGGCGCTGCCACACTCCCGGGGGCACCCTCACGACGACGTGGTGCGTTTCGGGGTTTCTCGTTTTCTTCTTGTATGCTATTTCTATTTTGCTTTCTGCTCTGTCAATATTCTCTAACACCTTTTCGTTTTGCGTCCAAATGGCTTCGATGAGGTCTTCGTCGGTGTTAAACGTGAACACGTTCTTAATTATTATGAGAGGGTTTTTATTTTTCATTTCCTCGACATTCAAAAACTCTTCAGCCCTCTTTAGCCTTTCCTTTACTTCCTCTCTTTCCTTCTCAGTCCTGCACCCCACAATCACCTTCCTGTCCTTGGCTTTCCGGATCCTTTCTATGACTATTCCTCCTTCCTTCGCGTTTATAGTCTCTCTTATCCTTTTCATAACCTCATCTCCCGTATCCTTGACGTTCTTGGCAGTGACCACTACGGAGTGCAGCGCGGTCCGCTCCAGGTTACTCCTCACTGGATGCGCCGCTGCCACACTCGCGTAGGTTTGGTTTGCCATTCTCTCTCGTTGCATTTCAAGTTTCTCCTGTAGCTTTTCCATCTTTCCACTATTTTCTATAATCAGCTTCGCGTGCTCCTCCATTTTCTTCACTAAAGCTTTTTCAACCATCCTTTTTTCTCTATCCAGTTCTCTTTCCCTTTCAGGCTCTCTTTCTATCTCTGGTGCACATATCTCTTCCCTTTCCCGGCCTTCTTCACTTTCCAATTCTTTCACCAGCTGGTACAGCCTCTCTATTGCTAGTAAAACCTCGGCCTTAATCTCCGTTTTCATGTTCCTGGAGAGACCGAGGTTTGCTTTGGCTTTCATCAAGCAGGCCTTCGCTTCCGCCAGTCGACTGCTGTACCTAGGCTGTTCCGGCGGGCTCCCCGCGACCTCGATCGGCGCTCTCACACCCACTCTGCTACCTTGTGAGAGCACCTTTTTTGGTTTTCGGGGATTCACCGCCGGCGCGGGTTTCTTCGGGGTGGTCGGGGTAATGGGATCCACTTCCTCCGTCGCAGATTCCCACTCTCCTATGCTCCTGCGGACATTACGGCTTCTCCCGCACTCCTGCATAGCTGGTGATACTTGGCTTCGAGAAGCTTCGCTTGAAGTCTTATTCTCTTTTGCAGGGGTACGGAAAACAAACATTCTGGGGTGGTTTTAACTATTTATAAGTCAGAGGGACAATCAATAATCAAATCGAATAATTAGAATACGTTTAAAATAAAAGTTTGTATAAGTTATAAAAGATACTATGTTCTAAAACGAGTAAATGTAAAATATGTAAATATTAACCTAAATAAAATCCCTAGAAGTCTAACCTATATCACAGAGAATCACTTAATACCTAACCTATATCACAGAAATCAGAACTTAAAATATGTTTAAAATAAAAGTTTGTAAAAGTTATAAAATCAAATTATATTTCTAATCTCTAATTTTTCTGTTTCAGATGGTGAAAATGGCTTCAGCCAACCTGCGTCAGTATACAGGTACTAGGTAAAAGTGAAAAATATGTAAGTATCTTAGAATAACTGTATATTTACGTCAAAACACAAAATTCGAAAGTCAAAACAAGAATGGCTGTCGACACAGCCGGTCAGAAAAGGCTAGAGGGTAGCCGGTCAGGTTTTAAGTCAAATGCCACAAACCGGGTCAAAATCGGTGGCCCAGTTTAGAAGTTATGACGGTTTAAAGGTCACTGGGGCCCCAAAAAGCGACTTTTCCAACCTTAGTGACTGCAATCTGGGTGGGTGGGCGGGCGATTTTTTGTGGTTTTTCAGCCGTTTTCTTTTGCAGATGCGTGCGGGGACGTGGGGCAACGATGGACCAGCCGTGTTTATGTGCGGACGCAAGCAAAAATTTTGAAAATGACTGAAAAAACCGAAATTAACACGTGAAAATCGTGCAAAAATGTGGAAAAACGGACTTTTTCGAAGTTTTTTGTATGACGGGTGAACACGGGCGCTAGCTCTATGTATAGGGCGTCGCGAGCCGCGTCTGATGATATGTCACACGGCTATATTCACCTTAAGTAGTTGTCACTAAAAATCGAAAAAGGTTCTCAGCTCAGACAATAGTCAGTTTTCGATCGCGAAAACAGTGAAAATCAAAATTTCCGCTATCGAAAAAGAAAACCTATGCTATGAGCGAGCCGCGGGAGCGGTTACCTCAATTTTTGCACCAAACAGAAACTAATTATCTCGAAAGATGAATAAGTTAAACCAAAAATACGTGTTATTTTATAAAAATTTTGAAAATATAAAAATTTTGAAAAACCACTTTTGGATGCAGACCGTGCCTAGTAACAATTAATACAGTCAATACACTATTATAAACAATTTTTGATCGTTCGCACGCGACAATCAGTCGATAAAATTAAATTTGAAAATTCTCAAATGTATGGAGTAATGCAGGCCTTAGGTGGATTTTGTATCAAACCGAATATGAAGAAAATTAGTTGGTTAGGTTAGGTTAGGTTAGGTTAGGTTAGGTTAGTTCAAACGCTAATCAGTTAAAAACTTAACTTTTTGCTATAGAAAGCGAAAAATGTTCCACACAGGCAACAAGCTAGTGACCTAACCGCAGCCCCTCCAACAATCAGAAACTGAAAATCTGTCAAAATGAGCGAGAAAAACGAACAAATAGGTACCAAAAAGTTTTGGCAGAAAAGTCAAATTTTTTCAAATTGTACGTAGCTAGTTCTACGGTCAATAGACTCGCAAACACTATACTAAAATTTTGATGTATCGCACGCGATAATCTGTCTGTAAAATCAAATTCAAAGATATCAAATAACGTATGTGGCTCGCGTTCGGTTGCTAGGTAACCTACCTATGCAGAGAAGTGCAATGCGCCTGAATGAATTTTAACAATTGCAGGTATTCTTAATTTTTTCTAATTTTTCAGTGTTTTTCTGTTTCAGATGCGTTCCAGGAGGTGGGGCAGTGATGTACCAGCCGGGCTACGCGCAGTGGCGATAAGTTTTAGCGAAAAAACGAGTGTTTTATCGCTAAAACGGTGGCAAAGTTAGTAGAAATACCACTTTTTCTAAGTTTCTGTATGACGAGTGAACCCTGGTGCTAGTCCTATGTGTAGGGCTTCGCAGGCCGCTTCTAATGGTGTATCGCACGGCTATGTTCACCTTAAGTAGCTGTCAACAGAATCGAAGATAGCCGTGTACCTGGGTCAAAAAGTTCGTT